>JARCFY010000002.1:175579038-180379038 GCA_029233225.1 Lepidodactylus listeri
AGCTTGTTGGAACGAGGATCCTGCTATGTAATTTTGCATCATTTAGTGTCTCATGTTAACACTTACGCTTTGCTTCAGTTCTGTTTGGTTCTACAACCCTAACCCTATTGCATTGTTTAGGGAATGTCCCACCCCGTTGATTGCGTTGACTCGCTCTGCACCATCCACCTTGACTCCCAGGGACTTGGAGAAATAAAATAAAGAACTGTATAACTGCAAGAAAAAGAAAGTTCATCTCACGCTTGTCTCGATATGCCCTCTGTACTGGGGGCCCGGTTACTTACAAGCAATGCTCCTTCTAAGCTGGGGAGTCTTTTTAGCAAAAATTCTACTTTGTGAGCTCCTGGCCTTAAAGTTGTGCGCGAGCAAGTTGGCTGCAGCATCGATTAGTTTGCTCTAGAGCAGGGGTGGCCAACCTTGCTTAACGTAAGAGCCACATAGAATAAACGTAAGAGCCACATAGAGATGTCTGAGAGCCGCAAGACAGGAACAAATATCACACACACGTTTTTATTTTTAAAAATATGCAAATTTGCTTTTTATTAACGTTAAATGGGACTGCCAAAAATAAAAACAAATGAGGAAAACCGGTTATAAGAAAGAGAGAGAGAGAAACTAGGAAAGCAAATAGATGGGAGGGAGGAGGGAAGGAAGGAAGGAAGGGAGAAAGAGAGAAAAAGCATGCCTCCCCTTTGCTTCCCCAGCCGCCCTGCCACGAGCCGCACAATATGTGTGAAAGAGCCGCATGTGGCTCCCGAGCCACAGGTTGGCCACCCCTGCTCTAGAGCCATACTTCCTGAGCTTAAGACAAAAATGTGTCAGCCGGAGGCTAAAAAACTGCGAGCTAGCTCACACTAATTCAGCTTAGAGGGAACATTGCTTGCAAGAGCATTTAAATGTGATGCACGCGCTAAAAAGGCCATTGATCGGGCACTGAGAAGATGCTTAAACAGCTGGCAACAAAAAGCGCTTGTGTTACAGTCCCAGGATGGGGAACATGACTTCCTTCCTCTTGTGCTTTTTGAACTCCTTTGGTGACTAAAGGGAACCTCCACATTCAGAGGCAGTCAACCTCTGAATCCCAGGGCCAGGAGGCAACGTCAGGGAAGGCCTCGGTCTCTATGCCCTGCTGCTGGCCCTCTGTGCTGGCTAGGTGGGATATAAATCCAAATAAATAAATAAATAATAGAGGAACTGGTTGGCCACTCTGTGAGACAGGATGCTGAACTAGATGGACCCTCACTGGTCTGATCCAGCAGGGCTCTCCTCATGTTCTTATCAGGGGAAGGCCTCAGCCTCTACGCCCTGTTGTTGGCCCTCCAGAGGAACTGGTTGGCCACTGAGTGAGACAAGATGCTGGATGAGATGGACCACTGGTCTGATCCAGCAGGGCTCTTCTGATGTTCTTATGAGGGGAAGGCCTCGGCCTCTATGCCCTGTTGTTGGCCCTCCAGAGGAACTGGTTGGCCACTGAGTGAGACAAGATGCTGGATGAGATGGACCACTGGTCTGATCCAGCAGGGCTCTTCTGATGTTCTTATGAGGGGAAGGCCTCGGCCTCTATGCCCTGTTGTTGGCCCTCCAGAGGAACTGGTTGGCCACTAAGTAAGACAAGATGCTGGATGAGATGGACCACTGGTCTGATCCAGCAGGGCTCTTCTGATGTTCTTATGAGGGGAAGGCCTCGGCCTCTATGCCCTGTTGCTGGCCCTCCAGAGGAACTGGTTGGCCACTGAGTAAGACAAGATGCTGGATGAGATGGACCACTGGTCTGATCCAGCAGGACTCTTCTGATGTTCTTATGAGGGGAAGGCCTCTATGCCCTGTTGTTGGCCGTCCAGAGGAACTGGTTGCCCACTGTGTGAGACAGGATGCTGGATGAGATGGACCACTGGCCTGATCCAGCAGGGCTCTTCTGATGTTCTTATGTTCTTACCCTCAGGGCGATGTTCACTGGCGGCATGAGAGAAGCCACCCAAGACATCATTGAGTTGAAAGGTGTGTCTGCCAAGGGCTTGAAACACATCATCGAGTTTGCCTATAGCGCCGAAGTGACCCTTGACCTCGACTGCATCCAGGATGTGCTTGGGGCAGCCGTCTTCCTGCAGATGGTGCCCGTGGTGGAGCTGTGTGAGGAGTTCCTGAAGTCCGCCATGAGCGTCGAGACGTGCCTCAACATTGGGCAGATGGCCACCACCTTCAGCCTGGCCTCCTTGAAAGAGTCGGTGGACGCTTTCACTTTCCGGCATTTCCTGCAGATTTCTGAGGAGGAAGACTTCCTCCACCTGCCTTTGGAGCGCCTCGTCTTCTTCCTCCAGAGCAACAAGCTCAAGAGCTGCAGCGAGATCGACCTCTTCTGGGCCGCCATCCGCTGGCTGCAGTACGACCAGTCACGCCGTACCAACGCCAGCCATGTCCTCTGCCATATCCGCTTCCCGCTCATGAAGTCATCCGAGCTGGTGGACAACGTCCAGACCCTGGACATCATGGTGGAGGATGTTTTGTGCCGCCAGTACCTCTTGGAAGCCTTCAACTACCAGATCTTGCCTTTCCGGCAGCACGAGATGCAGTCGCCCCGGACTGCCATCCGCTCTGACGTCCTTTCCCTCATCACTTTTGGTGGAACGCCCTACACGGACAACGACCGGACAGTGAGCAGGAAAGTCTACTATTTGCCAGACACCAGCACCCGCCAGTTCAAGGAGCTGACAGAAATGGAGGTGGGGAGCAGCCATGCGTGTGTGGCGGTGCTGGACAATTTTGTTTACGTGGTTGGGGGGCAGCATCTGCAGTACCGGAGCGGCGAGGGGGCGGTGGACATCTGCTGCCGCTACGACCCCCACTTGAACCAGTGGCTGCGCATCCGGGCCATGCAGGAGAGCAGGATTCAGTTCCAACTGAATGTCTTGTATGGCGTGGTCTACGCCACGGGTGGCCGGAACCGGTCAGGGAGTTTGGCGTCCGTCGAGAAGTATTGCCCCAAAAGTAACGAGTGGAGCTACGTCTGTTCCCTCAAGCGCCGGACGTGGGGTCACGCTGGGGCTACGGTGGGAGGCAAGTTGTACATCTCGGGTGGGTACGGGATATCGGTGGAAGACAAAAAGGCCTTGCATTGCTACGATCCCACGGCCGACCAGTGGGAGTTCAAAACCCCGATGAACGAACCCCGCGTCCTGCACGCCATGGTGAGCGCCAACGGCAGGATATACGCCCTCGGAGGCCGCATGGACCACGTAGACCGTTGCTTCGATGTGCTGGCGGTGGAATATTACGTCCCCGAAACCAATCAATGGACGACGGTCAGCCCAATGCGGGCGGGGCAGTCCGAGGCTGGCTGTTGCTTGCTGGAGAAGAAGATCTATATCGTGGGGGGTTACAACTGGCACCTCAACAACGTCACAAGCATCGTCCAGGTGTACAACACTGAGACGGACGAGTGGGAGCGGGACCTCCACTTCCCGGAATCTTTTGCCGGCATCGCATGTGCGCCCGTAATCCTGCCGCAGACCACGGCCCGGAGGTGACCGGGACCCTCCACAACGTTGCACACCGTCAAAACGCGGACGCTTCCCTTCCATTGTTTTGCAAAATAAAGTTGTCGGGCCAGGTGAGCCCGACCTCCAGCCGCCTGTGGTCACTGCGTTTCGGCTGCATGTTCGGTCCCCGCTGAGACAGGAGGGCAAAGGAAGGAAGGAAGGAAGGAAGGAAGGAAGGAGGGCTTCCGAAGCCCCCTCCCCTGGCCCAGTCTCTCGCAGACACTTAAAAAAAACAGAGAGCTGTTTTGTAAACAGCGAATGGTTGAGAGGCACTGTAAAGCACGGTTACGCCCTGGCTGTTAACCTCAAGCTGAAAAGCTGTCAGAAGAATGGGGCAGGGTGGGAGAGGAGAGAGTGTGGGATCGCATGGTTTTGGTTCTTTTCTGAAAAGAACGCACAGGGTGGACGTCTGGGTGGAGGGGCACACCAGAACTCCCTGATTCAATCTTCAAATAAGCCACGGACAGCAGAAGTGCATTGCGGGGACCTTTACTTCTGCCTGAGATTTCACAAAACCGTCATGCTGGGTTCTAGCCTTTTGCTCTTCAGCCGTGTCCCCCCCCCCCCCCCAAAAAAAACCTCCCAGCTCCTGGCCCTCTGCCTCCGCTCTCTCTTATCCCTCCTCTCTGCTCCTCTCCTTCCTTTTCTGGTTCAGACACTGTGTCGGCTCCTTCCCTCCCGACTCTTGACTCCCCTTTCGGTCGCCCTCTTTTAGCCTGCCTGTCTCCCCGGGGCTGCTCTCCCAGCCCGCTCCTTCCAACCAGCCCGGTGCTGGCAGGTGACATCCTACTGGAGGGTTCCGCGACTCTCAGCTCCCCCTCCATCAGTCCACTTTGCCCCCGCAACTCCAGGCTGCTGCTCCCTGGGTACATTGCCTTTGCTGGGCAGGCCCACGGGCTGGCTGCCTCCATTCACCGGCTTCGTAGTCCATCCCTTTGTGGGGCTTTCTGCTACAGCCAGGGACTGCTCTTCAGCTGGCCTGCTCTTCCCCCCTCCAGCTTCATGGGCAGTCGAGGTGACCCCTCGTTTCTCGTCTTGTAGGGTCCATGTAACAGCCCTCACCTATGCACTGCCTCTTCGTCAGCCTCGATAATCTCACAATACCCTGGATTCCAGGCTCCCTCTTTTGAATCCTACAAACTCAGTTGGGCATGGAGGGCAGGAGTGTGTGCCTCTTCCGCTTTTTCACCTGCAATAAGCTTTTGGCAGGGGTCCGCCGGCAGAGAGCAGGTCTGAAATCCGCCCAGCCTTCTTTGCGAGAACCCCGTCTGGTACCCCCGGGTGTCCTAAGTGCCCTGATGCTTTGGGCATGTGAGGATGTTAGTTACTGGCCGCAGGGAGGAGAATGCGTTCAAGCACATAAAGAAGAAAAACGGCCAAGCATGTGAAGAAACTCAGCCCCTGATCAGACCCCCAGAAAAACAAGTCGTGTCGCGGCACGAAGAGTAAATAACTTCCCCCATCACAATTCTCCATTCTCCGTTTCCCAAGTCACACAGTTCTGCACCAAGCTTATTTAGCATTCTTACTAATTTCTATAAAATAGAAAAAAGTAGAAGCCAGGTGGGAGAACAGACTCAACCAATCCGAATAAAGCCCGCCCTCCTCCTACCAAAATCAGTCAATCATTTGGTTGCGGACTGTTCCTCCCCACTCAGAACTAGCGCTGAGCAGATGTAGCAATTAACCACAAGTTCAGCGTTCACCTTATCTGCGTGACGAGATAAAGTCCCCAGGAGTGTAAATACCAATAGTATAAAACACTAACTGCCTCCTGTAACTCTTACACTCCAGGAACTAATGGGGACCTTTTAGGTTAAAAGAAATACTAAATAGTTAGGTAAAAAAGCAGAAGACGCTCTGCAGAGCTCAGACAAACCACAACTCCCGAAATCCCTTAGCCTCTCCCTCCTTTCCACGTCTAGATAAGAACCAAGTTAAAATAAAAGACTAGGAAGATAAGCTGCCAGCAGAGAGAGCCAGAAAAGAGCGAGAAAAAAATAGAGATAATAACGTAAATAAAAAGCTCTGTGAGCAGAGCGCAGTAGCATCTCGCTGTCTCCAAGTCGGAACCGGAAGCGGAGACCCCCCAGAAAAACAGGAAAAATACCCCCTCTCGTTCCTTGGGGGGACGAATGCAGACAATTGGTTTGGGTACACTCGGCGTGCCCCATAGCAACTGGGCACTGGCCATTACTATAAGTGTAGAATTGATGGGGGAGATACAGGCCACTTCCCCACTGTTCCCTCCGAGAGCACCTCAGCAAGCCCAGATCACACACACACACCCCACTCTTAGACAGCCGAGATCTTCTATTCAAGATGCACAAACCTTTTCCCCCTGCTCTGTTCTGCCCCCCACCCCACAGCAATCCCCCTTACACTTTGCACCCGTTGCTGGCAACACGGGGGGTGCAGCCTGGCTGGCACAGAGAGAGAACGAGAAAAAAAGATCTTATAAGACTCTAGAGAGGACTCTTGTCGACACGGTGGGCAGGGTGGAGGGAAGCTACTGCAGCACAGGCAGCATCTCTGTCGCCCGCTGCTTGAGCGTTCCTGCGGAAGCTGTAGAAATGTAGACGGAGCATTGGGCCAGATCAGGCACTCTGGATTCCCAAAGCGGCCGGCAGCCTCTTGCCCACCCCGCCTACAAAGCCCTCCTTTCTCACCCTTCCTCTCTTCATGCTCTCATTCCCCACCGAGGGCTGAGCCAGGGTCCCAGAAGACAGGAGAAGCACATCCTGCTAACGGAGACCAAGACCTGAACGGCAGCTTTTCAGAGCAGGTTGGCTTCTTGCATTCCGGAGCATGAATTTGCTAGCCATTTTTTTTCCTTTCAGCAACACAATTAAAACAGACTTTTTCCAAGCAAGGTCTGATGTGTTGACGTTCCAGTCTGTTTTGATGCGCTGAGTGTGCAAAGTGTGAGAAAGTGATGGGGGGTGTGTGGGGGTACCTAGGTGTGTGCAGACGGTGGAGCGGGGCCCTTTTGCCTGTTTGTCGTAGCTCCCTCTCCACACCATGTGATGCGGATGCTTGAAGCAAGATGACATTTTGCTCCCATGTGAGCAAAACTGGGGGGGGGGGAGGTTGTTATGGGGGGGAGTGCTTGTGGCTTGCTGATTAGAGGGTCAGGTTTTTTCCAAAGTAATTCATTGGCATTTCTCATCACAACAAAAAAGCAATGTAAACTTCAGATGCCCAAAAAATGAACCCACAATGAGAGAAACAGACACTTGGGCAGCACAAAGTGGTCCAGAAGGGAAGAAGCTCAGAATAATTGAAGGAGGTGCTTGTGACAGCTGGGATCTTGGTGGGAGGTTGTGGCTCAGTGGAAGAGCCTTTGCTTGGCATGCAGAAGGTCCCCGGTTCAATCTCCAGTTAAAAGGACCAGGCAGGAGGTGATGGGAAAGACCTCAGCTTGAGACTCTGGAGAGGTGTAAAGAGGGGCTGTGCCTCAGAGGCAGAGCATCTGCTTGGCAGGCAGAAGGTCCCCGGTTCAATCCCCAGCATCTCCAGTTAAAAGGACCAGGCAGGAGGTGATGGGAAAGACCTCTGTCTGAGGCCCTGGGGAGCCACTGCCCAGTCTGAGTAGACAATACTGACTTTGATGGAGCAGTTCAGTATTGGGCAGCTTCATGTGTGTTTTTAAGGAGAGGGACACTGGCTCAGAGGTAGAGCACCTGCTTGGCATGCATAAGGTCCCAGGTTCAATCCCCGGCATCTCCCGTTGAAAGGACCAGGCAGGAGGTGATGGGAAAGACCTCAGCTTGAGACCCTGGAGAGGTGTAAAGAGGGGCTGTGGCTCAGTGGCAGAGCATCTGCTTGGCAAGCAGAAGGTCCCAGGTTCAATCCCCGGCATCTCCAGTTAACACGGCCAGGCAGGAGGTGATGGGAAAGACCTCCGCCTGAGACCCTGGAGAGGGGTAAAGAGGGGTTGTGGCTCAGCAGTAGAGCATCTGCTTGGCATGCAGAATGTCCCAGGTTCAATCCCTGGCATCTCCCATTGAAAGGACTAGGCAGGAGGTGATGGGAAAGACCTCAGGACCAAGTCCCTGAGCTGCTTTTCAATCTGGGGAAGGGCCGCAGTTCAGTGGGAGAGCCTCTGCTTGGCATACGGAAGGTCCCAGGTGCAACCCTGACATCTCTAGTTAAAAAGGATCAGGTAGTAGGTGATGGGAAAGACCTCAATCTGAGACCTTGGAGAGCTGCTGCCAGTCCCAGTGGACAATACTGACCATGACGGACGTAAGAACATAAGAGAAGCCAATGTTGGATCAGGCCAGTGGCTCCTCCAGTCCAACACTCTGTGTCACACAGTGGCCAAAAACACCAGGTGCCCTCAGGAGGTCCAGCAGTGGGGCCAGGACACTAGAAGCCCTCCCACTGTTGCCCCCCCCCCCAAGCACCAAGAATACAGAGCATCACTTGCCCCAGACTGAGAGATCCTATCTATACCTTGTGGCTAAGAGCCACTGATGGACTTCTGCTATGGTCTCATTCAGTGTCAGGCAGCTTTGTATGGTCATGAGACAGGCTTGTAGACCCCACGCCTGCTTTCCTCCAGGTATGTGTGCTAGAGAAGCCCTTTGAAAAATGGTAGTTAGATGAGCCTCCTTTACATGGGGGGGTGGGGAGCATAAGAAGGAGAAGCGAGCGTTGGACTGGGTTTCCCCAGGAAGCCCTGTGTGGTCTCTTTCTCTGGAAGGTGTGTGGTTGTGGCTTCACAGCAGGGACCTTTTGCAGAGGGGACCTCTGCCTCATTGGACTCGCCGCCTCTGCCGATCAATGGCATTGGGCTCCCCTTTCTTGCTTGCTCCTCCCGGGTGGGCGTGCACCACCTTCAGGCTGCAGCAGGTGCTAGGTGTGCTAGACTCTACCTCCGGGGTCCCTGACCTTTGGAAATCTGACACGGCACAGTGGCCACATCCCTGAAAAAGAGTCGCAGGAGACGGGGCCAGCCACACCGTGTCAAGAAGCGAGGATATGCATAACTCTGATTGTAGCTCTTCAGCATTTCGGGCAAAAGCTCTGTTTTAAAAGGATGACTATACGGTTTAAAGTATTTTCTCACATACACACAAGTATACGTATTGAGCTGAGATATACTCCTCCGACAGCGTCTGTCAGATCTCCGGTGGCCAATCAGAAACACTGTTGGTCCCACCCACTTTCTAAAAAACACTCGCCAGGCAGCAGGAAAAGTGTCTGTGGGTGCTCTGCAGGGTTCCCGTTGGCTCACACATTTCCCCTTAGGTCAGGAAGGATGGCTCCAGAGCAAACTTAAGTTATGTAGTAGCCAAATTGCTCGTTCACAGCTTTAATGCCAGTAGCTCACAGAGGTAGAATTTTTGCTCACAAGACTCTCTGCCGCTTAGAGGGAGCGCTGGCGCTGTGCTGCCCAGGGGTACCATGTTGGGGACACCGACCCTTAGCAGTCTGGCAGTTTCTGGGCCACTGCTCCCTCCTCGCTCCTGCTGCCCAGTTGCAGTTGGGAACTGCACGCCGCAGCCTATATCCCCTGCTTTCACCTGCAGCTTGAAACGTGGTTTGAAGCGAGAGTCTCAGAGCGGCTCGCAATCTCCTTTCCCTTCCCCTCCCCACAGCAGACACCCTTATGAGGTAGGTGGGGCTGAGAGAGCTCTGACAGGAACTTTTCTTTCCAGAACAGCTCTGAGAGAACTTGTGACTGACTGAAGGAGTGGGGGATCAAACACGGTTCTCCCAGATTAGAGTCCATGCTCCTAACCATTACACCAAACTGGTTTGCCCATTCTAGAGCAATGGGAATAATAAACTGATGATCTTTATAAGCCAGTGGCCGCTTGCTTCCCCCCCCCCCCCCAAAGGGTACATTTAACACAACAGTTAAAAGATTGACTCATTGTGAAGTATCACAGCTTTGCAGCTGTCAGGAGATGGAAGATCTGTGTGGGGACAGATCTGCAAGGGCAGAGATGGGAAAGAAATTGACTTTGTGGGGCTGGGTGGGGGGGGGGGGGAGTGGCGTGCTCAGAGGCTGTTCAACCTTAACAAATCTTGCAGCATTGACTTCCCCTCTTCAAAGTTGTCCTCTGCTGTCCAGTTAATGAGTACGTGGTGGGAGCCAGGGAAGCAAATTACAGCCACAATAGTGAAGGGGGCCCTGTCTTCGGAAGCAGGATTCAAAAGGCAGTGCGCCGTCGAGCGATTTCTCAGCAGCTGGCACCGTGCTCTCGCCACCTCCCCCTTTCAGCCCCACGCAGCATTTGGGCCAAGTTATGACACCCGAGTGAAAAACAAACTCCAGATGGCACCTTTGAAAGCTGGCCAGCATGCCGAAACATTTCTGGAAATAGAAGGCCGTTTGCAAAGAGAACTCTGTTGACATGGTATTAAACGGGGTGTGTGTGAGTCTGTGTCTGTGTCTGTGGTGGGGGAACCAGTCCGAAGTTCATGTCATAGAAAGGGCAGCGACATTTGATGGAGCTGCTGTGTTCTGTGTGTCCTCCAGCTTCAGCGGATATACTGCCTCTGAACATGGAGGTTCGAATGGCTTAGGGCCCGACTACTTCTAGGTCTGCCTCCTTCCTTTACTACCCAGCCCTCCAGTTAAGCCCATCTTCTCAAGCCCTGCTCCCTGTCTCTACTAGTGAGGTAAGGTGGATGATGACCAGAGACGGGACTTTTTTGGTGGTAGCACCTTACCATTAGAATGCCTTCCCCCTTGAGGTTTGCCTGACATCTACCTGGCTTTCTTTTAGGTGCCAGCCCAAGACATCATTTTAATTTCCTGGCCTGCCCTCACCTGTTGTACAAATACAATTTTTGACTCAGTGTGTGTTTTTATGCACTAGCTCTTTTAAGTGGCTTGGCTTATTTTTATTGATCGGTTATTATTTATTTATTTATTTATTCAAATGGCCTTGTTTATATATTGTTTCTATTTGCCTGGTTGTCGTATTGATTTGTTTTGTTGTGTGATTCGCTTTACTAAATTATTTTACTGTTGACTGGTTTTTAGCGTTTCAGTTGTGAGCCGCCTCTGGAGAAGCTGTTTGCAGGTTTCCTAAACAAATTAATTTTAGTTTTTACAGCTAGTCCCTGTTTGTGGAGCACAGTCTTGGGTCCAGGAAGCAGCCAGATATTGTCTCTGGAAGTGGGCTTGTACATAACATCACAGTATAGTTATGCCCAGTTAGACTGCCACAAATGCAGGGATCGTTTAAAGTAGGAACGCACAGGAACACCATTCCAGGAGTAGCAAGCCCAGGAGCGGGCACATATGGTGATGCGCTGTGGAAAAAAGCCAAAGCATATAACTTGATCTGTATTTTCATGCTTGTTGTAGGGTGGCTTCCCTGCAAGAGCAAAGGAAACCAAAAGTGTCTTTAGTCAAAGTGTAAAGCTGGCTCTGAGTTGGGAAATAACCTGGAGATTTTTGGGGTGGAGCCTGAGCGGTAGGTGTTGCCTTCTGACACACTTCCAGTGATGTCAGGGGGTGTGGCATATGCAAATAAGTTATGCTAATGAGCTCCTGCACCTGTTTTTTTACAAAATGAGCCCTGCCCAAATGTGAATACGATTTCTATTGTCAGACTTCTCCAAGAGGAGCCCTGCTGGCTTAAGCTGAAAGTCATTTCAGTCCAGCACCTTCTTCGAGTGGTGGTCAGAAGCTCCTGGGCTGGTCATGACAAAAGCTTGTCCCCACCCCACACACAATGTCTGATGTTCAGAGATTTAGATGGCAGCCAAGATTATTAGGAGCCTGGCACGCCTCCCCTACAAGGAAAGGCTGATGTGTCTTGGACTTTTCAGTTCAGAAGAGACAACAAATAAGGGGAAACATGATAAGAGATTTATTAATTATGCATAGGGTGGAGAGAGCTGACAAAGAGAGCTTTTTCTCCCTCTCCCAAAATACTGGGACTCAAGGGCATCAAATGAAGCCGAGGGGCAGTGGATTCAGGACAGACAAGACTAGAGGAATTACTTATTTACACATCAAGTGATTAAAATGTGGGATTCGCTGCCATTGGATGTAGTGATGGGCATAGACAAATTAATGGAGGATAGGTCTATCAGTGCCACTAGCCGTGGGAACTAAAGGGAACCTCAATGTTCAGTTAACCTCTGAATCCCAGGTCCAGGAGAACAGGAGAAGGCCGGTTGTTGAGCTTCCAGAGAAACTGGTTGGCCACCGTGTGAGACAGGATGCTGGGCTAGCTAGACCACTGGTCTGATCCAGCAGGGCTCTTCTGATGTTCTAATCAGGGAAGGCCTCAACCTCCGTGCCCTGTTGTTGGCCCTCCAGAGGAACTGGTTGAGGCCACTGTGTGAGACAGGATGCTGGACTAGAGGGACCCTCACTGGTCTGATCCAGCAGGGCTCTCCTGATGTTCTTATCAGGGGAAGGCCTCGGCCTCTCTGCCCTGTTGCTGGCCCTCCAGAGGAACTGGTTGAGGCCACTGTGTGAGACAGGATGCAGGACTAGAGGGACCCTCACTGGTCTGATCCAGCAGGGCTCTCCTGATGTTCTTATCAGGGGAAGGCCTCGGCCTCTCTGCCCTGTTGCTGGCCCTCCAGAGGAACTGGTTGAGGCCACTGTGTGAGACAGGATGCTGGACTAGAGGGACCCTCACTGGTCTGATCCAGCAGGGCTCTCCTGATGTTCTTATCAGGGGAAGGCCTCGGCCTCTCTGCCCTGTTGCTGGCCCTCCAGAGGAACTGGTTGAGGCCACTGTGTGAGACAGGATGCAGGACTAGAGGGACCCTCACTGGTCTGATCCAGCAGGGCTCTCCTGATGTTCTTATCAGGGGAAGGCCTCGGCCTCTCTGCCCTGTTGCTGGCCCTCCAGAGGAACTGGTTGAGGCCACTGTGTGAGACAGGATGCTGGACTAGAGGGACCCTCACTGGTCTGATCCAGCAGGGCTCTCCTGATGTTCTTATCAGGGGAAGGCCTCGGCCTCTCTGCCCTGTTGCTGGCCCTCCAGAGGAACTGGTTGAGGCCACTGTGTGAGACAGGATGCAGGACTAGAGGGACCCTCACTGGTCTGATCCAGCAGGGCTCTCCTGATGTTCTTATCAGGGGAAGGCCTCGGCCTCTCTGCCCTGTTGCTGGCCCTCCAGAGGAACTGGTTGAGGCCACTGTGTGAGACAGGATGCAGGACTAGAGGGACCCTCACTGGTCTGATCCAGCAGGGCTCTCCTGATGTTCTTATCAGGGGAAGGCCTCGGCCTCTCTGCCCTGTTGCTGGCCCTCCAGAGGAACTGGTTGAGGCCACTGTGTGAGACAGGATGCAGGACTAGAGGGACCCTCACTGGTCTGATCCAGCAGGGCTCTCCTGATGTTCTTATCAGGGGAAGGCCTCGGCCTCTCTGCCCTGTCGTTGATCCTCCAGAGGAACTGGCTGGCCACTGTGTGAGACAGGATGCTGGACTAGAGGGACCCTCACTGGCCTGACCCTGCAGGGCTCTTATGTTCTTCACCTGCAGAGGGAGGCTCCATCCAGCCACGACTGAATGCCAACGATGTATCACATCATCGATACAGATGTTGTCTAAAAGGGGATTTAAAAACCGCTGTGGAACAACGGGCCAAACGAAAAGACGTCGAGAGGCACTGCGCGTGCGCAGGAGGATCAGCTTTTTTTATTAGGAGCGGAGGAGAAGCACCGCGCACGCGCGACGTGGAGCTAGGCAAAGCGTTCGACGCGCTTACGAGCGGGCTCACCGCGCACGCGCCACGTATCCTTGTCTCCGAGGCGGCCTTGGCAGCCCGCTCCGCGCGCGTGCGCACTTGCAGCGTGGCCGGATCTGTGGAGGGGGGGCCCCTCTTCCCTCTCCTCGCTTAGTCGGCCTGTCCTCACGCCTGCGCAATCCGTCTGTCCGTCGCCGAGGGCATGCGCGGTGCCGGCCGCTCTTCCTCTCCGGGTTCCCTGCGCCTGGCCTCCCCTCCCCTTTCCGGCGGCCGGGCCTGGCCCGGCGCATGCGCGTTGGCGGCGCCTGGTCGTTGGCGGCGGTGTCTCGAGCGCTGAGGGGGGGGGGGGGAGTCCGGAGGGGGGGGAGGGATGCGGACGGGCAAAGATGGCGGCCTCGTCGAACAACCCGCGGAAATTCAGCGAGAAGATCGCGCTGCACAACCAGAAGCAGGCCGAGGAGACGGCGGCCTTCGAGGAGGTCATGAAGGACCTCAGCCTGACGCGCGCCCACCGGGTAAGGGGGAGGGGCGCCGGCCGGGGGCGGGAGGGGAGGGGAGGGGCCGGGGGCAGCCCCCCTCCTCCGCGGAAAGGGTGGCCAAAGGGGGGGGGCGCCAATAACCGCCCCAGATTGGGGTGGGGGGCATTTTCTCCTCAGGGAAGGGGTGTGTGTGTGTGTGTGTTGGGGGAGGGCTCTGAAGGGAGGGGGCGCGGGTGGGCAGGACGGGGGAGAGGGCGGCGTTTTCTCCGGGGGGGGGGAACTCCGAGAAGACGAAACATTTAGCAGCAGCCGGCCGCCCCCACCCCCCGTTATTAGGTGAGGGCATTTGGGAGGGTTTTTTTTGGTGATATGGGGACTCCCCAAATGCGGGCATTGGAAACCTGCCCCTAACTAAAACGCTGTGACATTTAAAACAACAACAGCAACCACCACCACCCTGGGGAGTGGGCGAATGCTGGCAACCCCCCCTCCCCACACTTCGCGCAGGGTCCTGAGAGAGGGAAGGGGGGCTGGTTTCTGAGAGGAGGTGCCGTCAGTCGCTGTCCGTGATGGTAAGGGAGAGGACATAGAAAGGGGTGTGTGCGTGAAGAGATGGAGCCCTCCCTCTGAAGAGGTGAGGGGGCACTCATGTGGATGTCGTAAGGAAAGGGGATTCTCCAGAAGTAGTATTAATAACCATTTCTCTCCCCCCCACACACACACACGTAAGGAAGGGAAGGAGAAGGCAGGGGAACAAGAATCCCCCTGGATCCACCATGTAAGGAAGGGAAGGAGAAGGCGGGGGAACAAGACTCCCCCTGGATCCACCGTGTAAGGAAGGGAAGGAGAAGGCGGGGGAACAAGAATCCCCCTGGATCCACCGTGTAAGGAAGGGAAGGAGAAGGCGGGGAAACAAGAATCCCCCTGGATCCACCGTGTAAGGAAGGGAAGGAGAAGGCGGGGGAACAAGAATCCCCCTGGATCCACCTTGTAAGGAAGGGAAGGAGAAGGCGGGGGAACAAGAATCCCCCTGGATCCACCGTGTAAGGAAGGGAAGGAGAAGGCGGGGGAACAAGAATCCCCCTGGATCCACCGTGTAAGGAAGGGAAGGAGAAGGCGGGGGAACAAGAATCCCCCTGGATCCACCTTGTAAGGAAGGGAAGGAGAAGGCGGGGGAACAAGAATCCCCCTGGATCCACCTTGTAAGGAAGGGAAGGAGAAGGCGGGGGAACAAGAATCCCCCTGGATCCACCGTGTAAGGAAGGGAAGGAGAAGGCGGGGAAACAAAAATCCCCCTGGATCCACCTTGTAAGGAAGGGAAGGAGAAGGCGGGGGAACAAGAATCCCCCTGTATCCACTGTGTAAGGAAGGGAAGGAGAAGGTGGGGGAACAAGAATCCCCCTGGATCCACCATGTAAGGACGCGAAGGAGAATGTCGGGGAACAGAATCCCCTGGGTCCACCCCCATCTTCTTGTTCCGCCACTTTCCCCTTCCCTCAGGTGCAGAAGGAATTGTGTGGAAAGTGTGATCCTTTAATAACCATTTCTCCTCTTTATATATGGGGGAAGACATCAAACCCTTGCGACACCTCCAGTTTTAAGAGAAGGGAAGGGAGCAACAGTAATGCCCCCAAACCAATTTATGGGTTCGTTGAAATTAATAAATTGGTGTTCTTTTTTTTTTTTTTTTAAGTTTCCCTGGTGGGTGTGAGGTTGGTGGACTTCCTTCTTATTTTGTATGGAAGGGAAGTATTGATAAATGTACGTATATGTTTATATTGGGGAAACATGAGAAAAGGAATAACACCCCTATTATGTGAACAGGAGCCAATGAGGTCTAAATAGCGCTTTGTCTTGCTGTCCCTTAATTGATGGTTTGATGGGAAATTAATATATTTCCCATGATGTTGATCAGAATGGGGGTAATGAACCACCTTCATTTTAATGCATACATTAATGGTCCTCGCTATGAGTTGGGAACCAGAGTTGAGAGGGTTGGGGGGACCATTCGTGACTCCATTTCCTACCTATGTATGTGTTGGAAAATTGTCTTTATGAGTATGTGTGTATGGGGAGGGTTAATAACCACCCCTTCACCAACTTATGTGGGAAAGGAAAGAACTTCTGTTGACATGCCTCCATTATATGTACTGGTGAGAGGATGGTTAATGACCCCCACCTCCATTTATGCATATCTGGGTGGAAGAGATATTCTTACAAGCCCTCCCTCATGGTTTTTGTGGGGGGGGTGGGGATAGAAACTGTGAGACTCCTGAGCATACTTCTCTTTATTTACATGAATTAGGGAATTGTGAACTGGAGGTTAATGACTTGTCCTCATTTTATGTGTGTATCAGGTGGTGATAATCTTTCCCCAGAGTGCATATGGGAGGGTAATTTTACAGGAGGGTAATTATTGCATCCGTATAGTTTTTATGTATTTGAGGAGTGGTTACTAACCTCTGTGTACTAATGCCTGCTGGAATTAATAAATCCCTCACATGTATGTGTGTTGGGATGATTGTAAGGGAAGGAGCTGATTCAGAACACTCCCTATTTGTATAGGTATGGTTTGTATGGTTCAGATGGAACAGTTCATTCAAATATTGTTTACAAATTTAAAAACCCACAACTGTCCAATCAAACTTGTTAAAAAAACCAGCCTTTTTTGTTTTGTTTGTGAGTTTCTGACTCCCTATCTGGAGGGCTGGTTGTAAGGGCTTTTGTGGACGTTCTTCTTTGTTGTGGATATTTTTATGACCAATATACAGCAAGCAGATGGTGGGAATTCATTTGTTAACCCCTGTCTGTTGGTAGTTTTGAGAGGCTGGGTGGGGGACGTTAACACCCTCTGCACTGATTGAGCATCATATTATCTGTTTGCTCCAGGACTTCGGCGAGGGGAGTTAAAGGGAGTGTTTTCACTATCCCAGATATCAGTGTCGAATTGTGAGGTGAACAGAAGGGTGCTTTTAAAAAAAGGCTTCAGTGTTTTAAATGTTCAATACGTACAATCTTGCCATGGGTTGCAGGAGAAAGGGAGGACATTTCAAGAGACACTTTCTTCAGTGGTTGCTGTTTTTATTGATTACTGTTATTAATAATAATGATTATGGCTAGGCATTGCACAGTTTGCATTAACAATTTTTTGTGACAATGGACAATTGGCTCCTTCTTACAAATTTGTGTGCGGTAAACAGCCCTCTGTGATGGAATCGGAAACAGCTGCTTCTTTGAGCAGGTAGTTGCACATAAGGATGTCTTCCTCTCCTCTTTTTTGAGATGAAGCTTTTACCATCTAGTGGAGTGAGGGGAGGGTCAGCCTACATATAGACGGGAAACTGTAAAAGGGACTAGTGTCATCATTAGAATTTGCCCAACTCTGTGGTGTGCGGGACATAATTATAAGTCCATTTATTCACACACACACCATCATCAGCTTGTTTTACTAATACAATTTGTGTCTCCTATGAGTAGCAATGCCACTGGGTTGTATGTACAGATGACATCATCTCTCAGTTGCAGAATGGTGATTATTATTTTTGCCTTGTTAAGGTGGCTGCAAATGCCAGAGCCTTGTGGTTATCAGGTTGTGATGCAGAATATGAGAAGGGTCCATTAGCATTCCCAGGCTGGCACAGTTGGATGAGTGGATCACCTTTTCCTGAAAATGCAGCCCTTGCCTTGTTGGAAGGTGGGTTGTCTATGTATCCAAGCGGTTTCATCTTACTAGAGAAGGGCATCTTGCCACATCTTCCCACAGACTAAAACTATAGATGGGTTGGAGCTACTTCAGACTCTTTGTAGTCAAGGATATCAAATGGGGCTGTTAGATTTCCCCCTGAGTGTAGATTGGTTGAATGGCCAGCTACACTTTGCTGTCTTTGTGATGATGAAGATTTTCCCCAGAACACAGTTTGGCTCTGGGTATCTTGCGGTCAAGGAACCAAGAATACAGTTAGCGGTTTGCTGGATAAATTTGTTTTCTTGTGTGGAGGTTGGAGGGGGATAGGTGTAGCAATGGAACTTTATTTCCCCCCCACTATTGACTGGAAAGGGGTTTGTATGGGTCTATTTAGTATCGGTATAGTCTGATATCTATCTAATGTCTTCCACAGACATCCCTTTTCATATGCTGAATAAGTTGAGCAGTCCCAGTACGCTCTTCATGCCCCCTTTTTTTATTGTATCAGCACAGTGGAGAAATTCCGTGTTGTCTTAAAAGGTTCTAGCACACAAAAGCAGCCTTGCTTAATGGTGAACTACATATAAGGGGTTGCCCAAGCCCACTCTGGTCCCTTTTAACTTCTTGTTGCCTTCATTGTGGGGGAAGACTCTTGTGGAATAATAGGTCTGAAGATACTAAGGTCTAAATGGGCCCGATTGAGTGAGGAAGTGTCTGCTGTACTATTCTTTTTGAGCAACAATGGTTCTTGGGAAGAGCAGAAGGAACAGAGTGCATATTCTTTCTATTGCTCTACTGTGTAGAGTTCTATGCAAATACGTGGAAGGGTTCTCTTTGCATCTGGAATCATATCGTCCTCTGTTCTATCAACCATAAAGGTAAAGGTTTTCCTTGCTCGAAAGCTCTCGGGAGTGGTGCTCATCCCCGTGTCCAAGCCAAAGAGCCAGCGCTGTCCAAAGACTTTTTGCATGGTCATGTGGCTGGCATGACTAGATGCCGAGGTGCACGGAACGCTGTTACCTTCCCATTGAAGTGGTACCTATTTATCTACTTGCAATTTCTTGCTTTCAAACAGCTAGGTTGGCAGGAGCTGGAGCCAGAGACGGGAGCTCACTCTGTCATGTGGCACTCAGCTCTCGAACTGCCAAACTACTGACCTTCTGGTCTGCAGCTCAGCATCTTAATCTCTGAGCCACAATGGTACAGCAAAATAAAATGTACTAGTGTTTGCAGAACCAGTGAGCAGTAAGGGTCCCTGAGCAATCCTTGGTGGTGGATAAATTCATATGTGGGGTTGTAGCACATGTGACAAGTGCAAAACAGATATTATCCCTGCTGCACCTTAATTGGTATCCAGGCTGGAAAGTATACCTCCTCCCGCTCCTTTTAGTCTCTTGTGGTTTTTGCAAAAACATGTAACTACAAATTATAGTGTGGTTATTAAAGCTGCACATCAGCTCAGTTCTTAACAGGGCACTATTTTAAAAAATAAAATGTGTTTCTTTGTTTAGATTTTATGGAACCTTGAATTTTTTTACTGCTGTTTCCTTACTTATTCTCCTGTATGTGCACTTGCGCGTGTGTGGGTGTGTGAAGTATTCTAGCCGTTTACAAAACGTAGCATCTTGATATTCTAGGAGGCCAGCCCAGTAGTGTTGAATTTGTAAGGGAAGTTTCTCTTCTGTTCCTTAGTGGCATGGTAATGGATATATGCTTTTGATAGTTTTCAAGATAAGCAAGATAGGAAACAAAGATTACAAACTCAGTTCATTTTTTAAAAAAGTAAAGTTATGGTGTGGCTTTGGATGGACTCAGATAATAATAATGCTGTGTGCCTCTCTGAAGAGAGTATTTGACTTTGCTTAGCCCTTCTCTTAACTTTGGTTTGCGGTCATCTTGGAACCTGTCCTACAGTACCTCCTCTCGAAGAATCTGTTTAGAATGCATCTCTTTAATTAGCTTCATTTTCACATCAGTGTTTCTCCCCCCCCCCCTTAAGGTCTCCTGATCAGCAGTTAGTTTTGCCAGAAATACACTCTGCAGAGAGAGGTGGGGGGCCAAACCCCTCCCCGTTCTTCTGTGTGGCAGTTCCTGCTGCCAGAGTGGCTGGCCTCCCCTTCCTCTCTGTCCCTCAGCTCTGGGCTGGTGACTGGAGGAGCTCATTTGCTGCTGCTCTGTTTTGGAGATTCCCAGTGTTCTTTAGATGCCTTAGAGTTAGGAATCGGTTGCAGAAGTGCCTGTCTGTGTCCCAGTGCTTGTCAAAACATAATGTAGGACTCGATTTTAGACTATTTGGCTCCTTAAATCTTGCTTATTAAAACGACGAAACCACCCTTGTGTTGAGTTGTGTATGAAAGCAGATTTGCAAATAGCCATTTGCCTGGCCAGCTGTGGTTAAAAAAAACTGTTCCAGGTGACCAGTCAAAGAACCTTTTGTAAACTGGAAGACTTGCTGTTTTTTTTGTGGGTTTTTTTAAGGCTGTCAGTGTGCCACAAATGACCATTCCTGTGCGGACATATCTGGAAGGCTGAACTATGGTGCTTTGTGGACTATGGGTTTGCGCAGCAGCCAGTTGGCTGTCCTGAATAGTGGCTGATGATTGATATTTGAGATTTCAGTTGTGTGTGTTTGATTTAGAAGATTTGTATCTTGCCTTTCTGCTATTGAAAAGGCAGTTGAGGTAGTTTACAGTGTGAAATTCAACACTGGAACTGAAATTCCAGTGTATTACAGTGTAAAAATGAAAACATCATGAAAATGCTTGTAAACCAGCAATGAGACAGCAGTTAAAAAATTAACAGACACAGCTGATAAAAGCAGCAGTCCAATAAAAACCGTAGTACAGATTAAAACAGCATCAACTCAAAGGATCTGAATGCACATACTTCCAGGAGCAGGGAATTCCAGTTTGTGATCCGCATCTAGAAAAGGCCTGTTCTAGCTGAAAAGGCTAATTCTTTATATTGCTAACCCAAGTGGGAGTATACTGGCTCTAGATTTTGAGTTGCTGAAGCAGTAGGATCCTGCACTTTACAGCTAAATACCCCCATCAGGAGATGTCTTTATATCTTTCCATTCACCCCATCTCATCGGCTTGGGGTAGATAGTAACTGCATAGTCATGCTAAAGACAAAATAAACTAAAATGCTAGTCATGACAGACCTTAGTATGCTGTGTATATTAGGGATCATCTCCATTATCTTAGCGTTCAAATTGTTGCACTGAATGGTTTACAAGGTTTGGTTTTTGGTGCGAAAATGCCTTTTGGGGTCCATGTGAAAAGCCCCTCAAATCCCCGGTTTTATCACGCTTTCATGGTTTTTCTCGCTGCTGTTTATAGTGCTGACTTGATGCCATTTTTAGGTTTTCCTTCCTTCTTCCCTGTGTGAATCCCAGCCAGTAAAGAATCGTATAATGAACATAACACACACACCCTCGCCCATGTAAAATAGCCAGTCAGATTTGGTGGTGTTATGATATCACTAAGGGTGAAGGAAGTCCTAACATTCCCTTCGGCTCTGAGAATGAGTGGGGGGAGGAAACATCTCCCCATTGTCCAGTCTGTGCTCTCCGTCTTGCTGCACTTATGGCTTAGTGGCCAGCAGTCCTCTGCATGTCTAGTCTTTCACCTAGTCATGTGTAATTAACGTGTGACTAACTGAGAAAGAGTACGGCCGGGCAGGTGAATGTGCATCCAAATTGCGCACAGCATCCATGTTCTGCCCCAACTAGTGAATCAGCAGAGGAAGTGTAGGCTCATTGCCTAGGCAATAGGGATGCAGCGCCCCTTTCCCAACACCTGCCCCCTTAAAGGGGAGGGTCTTTTTGTGGTGGGCAAAGGGTTTATGCCCCCCTGCCATGGTGGTGTGTTTCAGTTTAGTGTTAGTTTGAGGCGTTTGACATACGTTGCCTAGTATCCCAATTCTGTAAGATGCTACGTGAGCTGTGGTGTTCCCATTTCAGAAGTGCAGGAGTTGAGGCCAAAGAGTGCCTCGCCCAAGGGGTTCCTGGTGGTAGCAAGATTTGAAACAAGTTTATGGCAGAGGTGTCTTGTTTCGTCTCAGTCTCTTAGCAGTTATGCCATGCTAGCTGTTAATAAAGTGTGTTGGTTATCCTCATGTCTTCACTTGCGTGAACACTCAGTACAGGTGTGTGGGAAAGCTGTGGTCCCCTCAGCGGAAGGCAGGACAGAATTTCAGTGTGTGGCAGTCTATAGATAGGCTGCCTAGTGCCTACCCCAAGGAGTTCTGTGACCCATCCCTCTGCCCTGGCCGCTAGCACCCTCAAGCACAAACAGGTATAGCGCCTTAGAAAAGATGCTCACCCTGTGATTCTTCGGGGAGTGTTTCGATGTACTCTTTCTGTGCATGGTGAAGGACTATACACAGCAAGAATGCGCAAGTGTTTTAGGGCAACTCCAGCCCTGTTCAGCAGACGGGAAGAGTAGCCATTTTGCCACGGTTTCCCAAGCCACCCCTTGTGTTGAGTTGTGCAAAAGGGGAATGCGTTCTAACCTTCATCTTTTCCTCTGGCTCTGTTTCTGTTTGTTTATTTATTTATTTTCTTGCTTGGCAACCAGATGATGCTCGGCTTTTGCTTTAGAAAAGGTATTATTCGCTTCTGTGGAGGCGGACCACTTTCCCCTCCCCCCAAGCTTTTTTTGCGTTATTAGCAGTTCATTCTCTGTATGTGGGGTGTGTGTGTGTGAGAAGGCAGTGTTTGCCATCATCTCCGCTCTCTTGTCTTGGTTGTTGGCGACTGTGTGAGCTACTGCTGCTGCCCCTCTGCAGCTTGCTGGCCTGCATGCCCCACTGTGGTGCCACGCACTCGTTTGTTTCCCCTGGTAAACCCCCCCCCCCCCCCCAGTATTCGGTGTGGTCTTGTGCTGGTGATGTGTGATATCTTCTTCTTTTTTTAACATGGAGAATTCAAACCTTATTCCAGGTTCTCCTCCCTTGAAAACGATTTCAGTGTGACGAGAGCGGATGAGCTTTTGAACGAGGGGGCGGAGAGTGAGGCGTCTAACTGTTAGCAGAGCGTAT
The DNA here is from genome assembly GCA_029233225.1 of Lepidodactylus listeri. Classification (NCBI taxonomy): domain Eukaryota; kingdom Metazoa; phylum Chordata; class Lepidosauria; order Squamata; family Gekkonidae; genus Lepidodactylus; species Lepidodactylus listeri. The sequence continues at coordinate 175,601,462 of JARCFY010000002.1, forward strand.
TCTGATATTGTGCTATATTACCAGGCGTGGAGTGTGGGAGGCAGATGGCTGATGGAGACCATGCAGTACCAAGGAAGCCTTGGAAGGGGAGGGGATTTGCATCTCTAATTGCTCTCTGTAATAAGTGTGTGTGTTTGGGGGGGGGGGGAGAATGGTGTTTGAACCTGAAGGGGGGGGGTATACTTACTGCGGATGAGATGGCTGGTCTTCAAAAGGATGCGTGTTCTTTACTTTCTGTTAATTTGGGAGTAAGCCAGGGGTGACGGAGTGCTAGAAAACAGCTCCACTAAACAGTCCTGGATACCTTCAGTAATTCAGACCAGGTTTCTCACAGCAAAGTATGTGGAGCATTAAGTTTCCCACGAAAGCATTGCCAGGCACAATAATACTCAACATTTCCCCCTCGAATTCTCAGCGCATAGGCTATCTCAGCAAGTCTAAATGGTGGTCCAGGAGTATTATCGCTTACAGACAGGGCAGCGGTGGTGTAGAGGCTGTGAGAGAATAGCTTGTCTGAGACCGCCTTGTACATTAATGGCTGAACTGACATTAAACCAGGGATTGCGAGTGCATTTTCCTAATGTGCCACCGGCTCTCATATATCTGTAAGGCTGAGACCTAGGATTAATCCAACGTTGCTGGCCAGTATGGTCCAACTCCAGGGGGGGGGACGACACCCCCACTCAAACAGTCCTGTGTCTTTCATTTTTGTTTTGTTTCAGCTGTAGATGATGCTTGCAGTATAGCTCTGGCTGGCCCACTTTTAGTCTCTCGGTTCTTGAAGGGTTCTTGGTCAGAGAAGTATTTGAGCTCCCTCTTCTGGAGCCTGTGCCGTTAACTCAAAATAACAGCAAAATAAGTTCACAGAAACATCTTTCCCCTTGGGTTGGGTGTGTGTAAAAAGGATGGTGGGACGCAGGTGAGGAAAGAAGGGAAGTGGAGGACTGGGCCTGGGAAGTGCCTCCTGCTGCTGTCTTGTGTCTTGCATTTTGTAAATCGCCCTGAACTTGTTTGCAGGGAGAAGCTGGAATTATAAACATTTTAATAAATCAGTGGTGGCCAAGTCTGGCAAACAGGGGACCCAGCAGGCCAGTCTGGAAATAGCCCTGTAACTGATTCTGTAGCACAGCTCACAAAATGGACAATAAAATAAAAATTAAGGGGAAATTAAAAATAGGGAGAGAATTAACAATAAGAGCTTTTTGTTTGATAGGTCCAAGTAAAAATGAGGATTGCCTGAAAAATCAGAAAAGTTAAGTTATCCACTTATGAATGTGTGTATTTATATGCACAGCCTACTGTTGTCTTGCTGCTGTCATGATTCTCCGCCTACCTTTTACAATTCTTTTGGTGCATGTCTAGCGCTACTCAAGAATAGTGCAATACTGTACTTAAAAAACAACCCCCCCTTCAGCTGCATATTTACATGGCAGCTGCTCCAGAGTAGCACAGTACTTGAATCCTCTGGTAATGCTAACTGGTGGAAGGTACTGGGTGTCCCACTGCAATGATCTATGTTGGAAAAAACTAATTGGCCTCCTCCTGCTTGGGAGAATGGGAGAGAGCACTTCTGGAATGTTTTTTGTGCAAATTGAGAGAGCAGAGAAAAAACCTTTGCTGCCCTGACCCCCCCCCCCCATCTCAATTTTGTTGGTGTCAGCAATAGCGCCAAGGCAGTTTATTTGTGAAAATGCAGAGTAAAGGGATGAGGGGGGTGTTTCCTTTAATAAGAACACAAGGTGCATCTTCTCTTTAGACATGGGGAAAGAATTGCCCTACTACATCCATGCTGGGAAAGGGTTGTGGGGTGGGGTTAAGTGGTGTTTTTAACAGGAAAAAAATGGGCTTTTCACAATTTGTTCAGAAATGAAGACTTGCAGAAACAAAACAAAGTTCACAACTAGAGTTGCTGAAATGGAGAAGAACTTCTTGCAGAATTAGCAAAATTGAGCCACCTCCCCTAAGATTGGACAGGCGAGTGCTGAAGATTCCAACCCTCTTTGTTTCCACAGAGGTGGAGGAAATGACATCTTTTTGAGTAGTTAATGTCAATGCCAAAGAACTCTTAATGGCAAAGCATTGTTTCTGCCTGTCCACAATGGGTATGCAAGTGTACCATGGTTCCCGCTTTTTTAAAAAAATGGGTACTGTCAGTACTTGTTCCCCTGGCTCTTTTGCACTCTTCTAAGTTTGGTTCACCATCTTCATCCTGCTTAGCACTTCATCCTTCTGGAACAGCAGTGCTTCCATAATCTGTGCTGCTAAGTCTCGTCTTTAACTGCTAGATTTTTTTCAGGCCGCAAAGGAGGCTCTGGAAGTAGTGTGTCCTCTGAAACACCTTACCTCCCATTCCATTGTATTTGAAAAAGTGTGTGTGCACACGAAAGCTCATACCTTGAATAAACCTTTGTTGGTCTTAAAGGTGCCACTGGACTCTAAATTTGTTCTCCTGGAACACCAGTTAGTATTTGAGCAAATGTGTTTTAACTCTGTAGGAGACACCTCCCGCATTCTCCCCAACTCTGATGTATAAAGGCCATCTTCTTAAAAATCCTCCACTCTAGAGACATTCATTTTGGGTCTTTTAAAAAAGTTTTACCCTGCCTCTCCCTGTATTTCAGCAATGATTTAAACAATCTGGTTGTTGTTGTTTTTTAAAAAAGGGTAACTGATTCAAACACAGGGTTCTGTCTACTCCCCTCCCCGTCTTCTCACTAAAGCAGCATTAATGTGAAAGATAGCTGGAAACAGTATATTTACAAACCGAAGAAGTTCAGAGGTTTTTGATGCATTGTAGGGACATTGCTTATTTATTTATTTATTTATTTATTTATTTAAGATTTCTATTCCGCCTTCCTCGCCATTTATGGCGAGCTCAAGGCGGCTACCAACCAGTTCATACAATACAGTAAACACATACATATAATAAAACAACCAATCATAAAACACTGTTGTACATAGCTAAATTACTAAAAATCCTAACAAGAAAAGCAGAAAAACAAGATGGCGAACTACACTATCACAGCCACGGCAGTCTGCAGGCACACCATCTTCCCAATTAGTGTCAAGTAGCCAGGTTGGCGGTCGATGTTAGGTAAGCCAGGGCCAGGACTACAAAACCGAGGCGGCCCCTACTTGAAAACCTGGTGGAAGAGCTCCGTCTTGCAGGCCCTGCAGAACTGTAAAAGGTCCCGGAGGGCCCTGATGTTATCTGGGAGCTCATTCCACCAGTGTGGGGCTGCCACGGAAAAAGCCCTGGCCCTGGTCGCTGCCAACCGGGCCTCCTTCGGTCCTGGCAGGACCAAACGGTTCTGGGAGCCTGACTGAAGTGCTCGCTGGGGTGCATGCTGGGAGAGAAATTTGACAGACAAAAGACTAGTAATTCTAATTGCTACTGGATCATGAATATTTAATTAGGAGAAAGCAGCCATACCAAGTTGTGGTTCTGGGTATAGCATTAATATGTTAAAGATAACTTTGTTGTGCGGTAACTTGAGCACTTGATTTACATTGGAAGATGGGTTAGGAACTTTAGCTGCCCTCAGACACCACAATAATCTCTAGTTAAGCCTGGTTAGTTAGGACATCTGAATGCAGATTATTCATCAACCTGGGGTTTGTTTCTTGGCACCAAGCTGGGATTGCAAACTGCAGTTTGTATCTGCTTTGGATGCTCACAGTTTGAGTCGCCTGTGGTTGTTGTGACTTTTAGTTTGTAAACCAAGATTCATTGAGAAGCACCATCTGCCAAGACCACCTGGCTGCCAAGACAAGAGGGTAAGCAGGATGATGTCTTTTCAGCCGGGAGAGGGAAGAGAGGCAGGGAGGAGGCAACACCACCCCTTGGTTTTCTGCTTATATCTGGGGGAGTAACCAGGGTTGGTTTCACAAGTCACAGTTTAAATAACCCACAATTTATCACAGTCTGAATGTAACTCAAGAGAACAGAGTTTTTCTCTTTCCGCAGTTGTTAAAAAAGATCTACCCAGTGACAGGGTCCACATGTGACTGAGAACACTTTGGTAGTAGTCCCATCTGTCGACTGTATTGACTCATTCTGGGTAATCTGCTTGAGTTCAAGTGAGAAAGGTGGACTATAAACAGCATAAATAAATAGTCAGTGGCTAATGGGGAAAAGCTGCTCTCTCTCATAAGAGTTGTAGTGAGAACAGTACCGTTCCCTTACTACCAATCTCCCCAACTCCCACTTTTTAAATATAATGCTCCTCCTTTCGGGGCTGGTTCTCCCCTGTCTGTTTGGCACATCTTTTCCTGCTCATGGCTGATCCTCTGGCGATGTGGGTAGCACTGGAGAGTGCCCAGCGGCCACCATCAGTTAGGCCATTGGCAAGGGAGGATGTTGCTGAAACACAGTGCGTAGAAATTCTCTGAAATGCAGCAGTAATGCTTAGAATTCATATAGCACTGCCAGTGTTAGAAATACCTTGCAGGTGGGAGGAAGGTGGAGCGTGGCTGTCTGGTGACTTCATTGCAGAAGGGAGTCCTGAATCAGGGATCTCCTGCTTGGGCATGACATCCATAGGGCATGGCAATATTCTCGCTTTAGTAAGGTTACAGTGTGCACCACTGATCTATAGCTGACCTCACCCACCATAGCAATCACTGACAGACTTTCTTTGGCTAGCCCAAACATTTAGAAGCTTTGTACTTTTGTGGATCACCCAGATACATTACAATAAAATCATTACTAAAATACTGTTTTACCTGTTGGTCGATTTTATATGGCTCGTATGTTCTTTCCTCTATATTGCAGTTTTCAATTTTTTCCTCAATGAAATTTCTTGAAACTTCAAAAAAGAAATCATTACTAAAATACACAATGAAAGTTCTAGCTGTCAGGGTGACCTGGTGCCTGGGATTTTTCAAGCTGTGCCATATTGTGCCACATTTGTAGTTGTTGTTGCTGGGATCAAACTGGCAGCTGGGATTTGTGTGTCTTTGTATGATTTCAAGTTATATATGTGTATGTTCCTTTAAATGGCTGGTAAGTGTCAGAAGAACTAGGAGGTGAAAGAGGGAGTAAGGTGATTGGTTGGTGACTGAGAGTGTGTGGGCGGAGCTAGGAGGTGTGCCAGTGGGTGTGGAGAGAGAGTAGGCAGAGGGTTCAGTCTGAAGTCAGCAGCTGTCAGGTGTGGTCAGTCTGAGAAACAGTCTTCCGATCAGAATCATATAGAAGTGCTGTGAAAGGCATTAAGATTCTAAAGGGGAAGAAAAGTACTTCAGGGGGCAATTTAGGCAAAATCTAATATTGTCAGAGTATTATAAGAGCGTGAGGGGGGAAAGCTGACAGAGACCTGAGTAAAAAGGGAAATGTTTTACTGAGCAACTTAACGAAACATCTTGTAACCAAGACGCTTCTTTTACCCGTAAAGTTTTATCTTGTTTGTCGTTAGCCCGGAGTCTCATCCTCAGAACGACATAGTCCCAACGAAGGAGCCTTAGAGCTCGGGCGCAATACTGGGGGAAAGGTTAATTAAAGACTGGAATTAAATTCCTGGTAGCAGCGATAGATAACTCTGAGTGAGAGAAAGAAACAACAAGAAATTTAAAGCCACATCACACCTGACCACACAAAATAAGAGGGAGGGACCGCCATAGCCTTCCTTTAGTATTTCTGCCTTTCTTATAGGAAGGGCCTGCGGCTCAATAGAAAAGCCTCTGCTAGGCATGCAGAAGGTCCCAGGTTCAGTCCCTGGCAGCATCTCCAGTTAAAAGGACCAGGTAGGTGGGGATGGGAAAGACCTCTGCCTGAGACCTGGGAGAGGCACTGCCAGTCAAGGGTAGACAAGACTGACCTTGATGGACCCAACGGCCTGTTTCAGTATAAGGCCACTTCGTGGGTGTTCCTGGCCATGCTCGCTGCATCCAAGCCCTGCTCTGAACCACGGACTTATCTTTCACTGATGGGTACCTAGAATGTAGGCATTTTTTTTTTCTTTTTCGAGCTATAATGCAGCAGAATGCTTTCTAGTATTACCACCAACTTCGGCAGTGATCCTTCATCCATGATCTCCTGGTTTGCAGCTCATTCTCTGTACCAGCTCCGACTGCTTTATATATCCCATATTTCTGCCATCATGGAACTCCAGCTGGTGCCCACAGGGTGCCCGGTCAGTCTGTCATCCAGGTCCTGACTAGCTTAGTATCAGAAAGGTAGCTGTTAGCATCTTTCTTCCAGTCATATCATGAGTCTGTTGTCAGCAGATCTTTTGGATTTTCCACCCAACTTTGCAGAATAGAAGGTCCATTTCATTACAAAATGCCTGTCTGTTTGGAAGCAGTAGTAGCAGATTTTCTCAGATTCTGTAAATGTGAGAAAGTTTCTACCAAGACCACGTGGAAATCTCTGTTCAGGGTTCTGATGGCTCGTCATTACACAAGAGACCCTTAGGTGAGTGGGCAACAACATGGCCAGTGAAGTAAAGGTAAATGTACAGTGATGCATATTGAAAAAAGAAAGTCCTAACTTTAAATGCATGAACTGATGGAGAGTTGGAGGGAAAGAGATCTTGGGATGGTGGTGCACAGATGGATGAAAGTATCAATTCAGTGTGTGATAGTGGTGGGGGGAAGAACAGACTCCATTCTGGGGGTTATTAGGGAAAGGATTGAAAATGGAGGGACCAATATCGTAATGAAATCCTGTGTATGTTTATGGTCACGGTATCTCAAAAAAAGAAAAGAAAAAAAAGGTACTGCAGAGCTGCAAAAAGTGCAATAGCGAGGAGCCCTGGTGATTAAAGGGAACCTCCACATTGGCCGGTATTTCTTGGCCGTGCAGGGCAACTAGTTGTTTGCTGCGGGGGGACAGAATGGTGGACCCAGATGGCTTGCTGGCCAGATCCAGCAGGGCTCTGCCTAGGTTCCCGTGTGGTTTTTTTTCTCCCCCTCTTGCAGACTGTGATTCCCCCCCTTTCATAGCACTATAGTTTGCTGTTTAGGAGCAGTTGTCTGTCTCTCACAAAGCAGAGAAGACAGATGTAACAGAGAAGACAGATGTAACTGCAGTGCCTAAGGAGAGTGCAAGTGGTGTTACATATGCATGGATGCTGTTTCCTGGGACATGTGGGCAGTAACCTAGGCTTTGGATTTCAGTCCATCTTCTTATACACAGGCGCACACTTTTAAAATTTATTTTGGGATTTTTATTCCGCCCTCCCCAGACAGGCTCAGGGCGGATCACTAACACATTGAGTCAAAGACTCGTTACAGTAAAGTCACATTGAAATCATAAAAACAATAAACAATAAAATTGGTAGCGGCAATATAAATCTGTTGGGGCCACAAGGTGGAATCAGATGGGCTCTTTCAGCAGGTTGGAAACTAAAACTTTGTGGCCTTATTCATCTGGCTGTTCTTGCACATGGTTGTTTGCCTACCTGGCTTTCTCTATGCATACGCAGAAATGTCTGTTTGCTCTGTCGGTATCTAGGATTATTCTGGTAGTCCACCAGGCTTTCTTTCCAGCATGAATATATAGTTCTGCTGATTCAGGCAGTTATCCTGCTTCTTTGTTTCACTCTCTCTTGCTGCACTAGAGAGGCATGTGGAGTGCTGGGCCAGGAGGAGTAGGAACTAAATGTGCCCCAAGACTGGTGTCCATTTGTCTGTCGATACTGGATTATTCTCAGTGGGATGTAGCACTCTTAATTTGCAGCAGCCCCATGACACTAGCCCCAGATTTGTGGCCATAATATCACATAATTTTTGGTTCTTCTGTCTCTTGTAGTGCCTCCTTGCATGCTTAGGAGGTGGTATTAAATAGGTCAAATGTTTTGGAGTAACTTTTGTAAGAGAATCTGGCATGAGCTGGATAGATATGCATATGGGTGGTCTTAACTGCGCTATGCAAGCTAGCAAGACTGTACAAGTCTTTGGGGGTGGGGTTGCATCTTGTTTATGAGTGAATGGCTGGCATTTTTCTGGATGATTCCAGAGATATAATAATTAATGGCATTGTTTGAAGAAGAGCCAGGAGATCCTAGGATTGTCTGGCAGCTGCAAATTCTAGCTCTTAGTGTTGTGCTAGACTTGTTTTTAGGGGCTGAGAGAGCTCTGAAAGATCTATGACTGGCCCAAGGTTGCTCAGCTGGCTTCATGTGGAGGAGGGGGGACTCCAGCTTAGATTCCACTGCTCTTAACCACTACACCAAACTGGCTGTCTCCAGAGGTGTGATAATTCCAAGATAGTCTTTGAGCCTCTGCTTAGAGATCCAAGTGCTTCCTCTCCTCATCTCTCCCCTTTCAAGCTGTAGATGTGCATGCTCATTAAGCCAGCAAATGAGATGGAAATCGTGGTTCAGTTGGCAGCACTTGTGCTAGCATTTCCATACGTGAGACGTGCGTGTCCAGGGCCTCCACTGTGGTGCCCATAGGTTTGCACAGCTGCTTTTTTCAGGATCCTCCACCCTCCCTAGCGGTTTGGAAGAACAATGGTATCTGAAACACTTTCCAAAGGTTTGATTGTGGGGGGCTTGCCATCTTGCTTATGTACGCACGCCCTCCGCTCCCTCCTCCCTGCTGTATGTGTAGAGCAGTGGAGGAGGCATGTTCTGGTCTTTGTAAGGAAGATAACAGCTGCCTTTGGATGTCACAACAAATTGCAGTTGAATTGAGGATTTCCAAAACCTGGAAGCTTTCGAGCATGCTTTACACAACCACAATAGCAAGCCAGGTTCATGCCAATCATTAACAAACTTTTCTTTATTCATTATACATCTGAATGCAGCCAGTGTGATCCTGAATTGTGTTGTCTGAGTTGAGCCTGGTTCTCATATGGAGGTATGAAACTGGTTTGTATTTGCAGCATTGGCCATGCTGATCAACAGTGGATCGACAGGGTGTCGGACAGAGAGGTTTTTCTGAGTGCCAGCTCCCTGAGATACTTCAGCTGGTGGTGCTTGGGAATATCTGATTGGCAAATGTGAGAATTAGAGCACCTTCTCCAGGAAGCAAGGGGCGATTCTGCGTTGGCTTTCCCCTCCGTTGTTTTAGCAAACCCACCTTGCGTGCTGCTTTCACTTGCTTTGATCATCAGATTTTATGGTACCCTCTACACTGCATGCCACTTTCACGCTCTTTGATCATCGGGTTTTATGGTACCTTCTGCATAGATTTATGGCTGTTCAGTGACTTTACAGTTAGTACGCTGGTGTATTTGAACGTGGTATTGAGCGGCACCTTTTCCTCAGTGTTGAGGAAATGTGGAGCAAATTCCAGATGCAGAATCGCCCAAGGTCTCCCAAGTGAATTTTAAGATCAGCTGGAGAAGCTCAGCTCCGGGTGCTGCCTGTTTTGAGATCCAGATCAGTTTCCACCCAGAGCAGGGTCTTTTCAGACTGGCTTCAAAGCCCTGAATTATAAACACCCCCCCCCCCCCCCCCAAAAAAAAAGCTTGCTTATCTTCATGATTTTGGAGAGGCTTAATTCCACAAGGCTTTTGACGGTGAATATCAACTAGATATTTTTTTTAAAAGCTTGCTTGTTCTGAATTTGTTTCATTACTTTAAATAGTTCCTATTTTGTTTTGAAATGCTGGGAAACATCTAATTGCCTGTGAACCATGTTAGGAACATTTTTGGCTGTTTTTAAAAGGCAGCATCTAAACTTTAGTTGTTAAAAGAGGGGTTAGTAGTGCTCAAAATGTGCTGGCTTTCTTCCCTGTATCCATTCACGCCGTCCCCCCTTTCTTTGGGGCAGGTCCTTCTTTCGCTTCATTTTGAGTCATTCTTGCAAATGCCTGTCAGCAGGAATGCTGTGATTGGTGCTCAAAGTGTACACTGAGGGGGAACATTGTAAGTCATTGCAGAACAGCAAAAACATCAATGCATATGGTTTACTCAGTGAATAAACTAAGAACAGTGCTGTGAAGAGCTACCCCAGTCCAAACCCATTGATTTCAGTGGAATTGGATGGCAGTAACTGTGTAAAATTGCATTTATCAGTCACTTAATTTACTAGGAGCTTCATTTAACAGTGTTCAGGTGCACGTCCGTCATCCTAGAGCCTCTGTATTCATTGGCCAGAATACTGGAAGTGGGGCGTGGCCTTCCTTCCTTCCTGTGGTAGGGATACTTCCTGCATCCCTTTTATAAGTAATTCCTCTTTAAAATGCAAGATGAGCAGTCAGGGAAGAGGTATGAAGAACAGCTGAGGAGACGGCCAGCCAGCCCCCCCCCCCCCCCGCCTCTACATCAAATGAAGCCTTTGCAGTTCTATCTGTTGCCTTACAGTTGTTGAAATTCAATTGGGCTGGGATCCAAAGTGATATCTTGTATGATACCTGTTAGACTTTTCAATTTTGAACAGCGCCCCATTCCGAGCCATCCTGCAAAGTGATTTTGAAAATCCCCTTACACTTCAAAAGCTAGCTAGTGGGGGCGCTAGTTGTGGATTTCTTTGGCTCCTTGCCAGGATAAACCCACTTGTCCCTCTGCATGCTAAGGGAAGAAGAGAAAACAGACCCTGCACGAAACCATTGCAACCAGATCGATAACTTGAGCCTTTTAGTTTGCATAGTGCATATGAGTCAAGTCACTAAAAAAATCCAGTACAAAAACCAAATACACCTTGTTTTGGCCTTCCCCTTCCTTGCTAGTGGTTGTTCTCCACAGCCATCTTGCTTTCCTGGCTTATTTTCTTGCTGCAGATAACTACTGCATCGAACAATTTAAAAGAAAAATCAGAAGAAAAGTGGCAGATCAGGGAGAGGGGGTTTCTATCTTTGCTATTTCCCTGAAGTGCTGTGCTAGAATTAAATTTGGGGGAGTTTTTAAAATATATATAAGTGAAAACGGCTCCAGGTTTTCTGTGTGGAGAAAAGTTTGTTTTACGTTTTTGTTTTAAGTGGAACAGTGGTCTTCCGCCTTCAGTTTGAAGGGGTACAGTCCCAAAAGGGCTCTGCTGTGTGTAGCTTTTAAAGACTTTTTAAAAACAGGCAGTTTCACTCTGATATTATGAAGGCTGAAAACTTTCCAGCTCAGGTGGTGATAAAGTGAAAGCAGGATCAGGTAGTGCAGGTAGTGGATAGGAAGTTAAATGCAGGAGAATCTCTGTGCAAGAGGTGCCTGAGTGTAAGTGAAATTGTCTGTAACGTTGAGGAAGAACAAAATGTACCACTGCATGCAAATAAAGGCACTGTAGAACGTATCACAGGGTGTGCAGTTAAGTTACAAGCTGCATAGGCATCGGAGAGACATGCCGAACCATGACTGGATTCTGCGATGCCAAGTGAGCTGACATGCCGAGTTTTGAAAACAGTCCAGAAATAGCAAATCGCAGGTTGGCTTTCAATGAGTGCACTGGCTACCTCCTCCTCAGTTGTATTTGTCTGGGCAAAAGCTCCTTTTGTAGACTTCCTCTTTTAGTTGATGAATGGATCCAGGAAGAAGAATATTAAAGTAATATTTCATCCTCAGCAGCAGATCTCTTCTGCCGCACTTGGGGTTTCTACATTTGAAGTCACTAACCTTTCACTTCTGCGGCACTCTGTGGTTGGGAAGAAATGGAACTGTCCTCTAACTAGTAACTAGAAAAGGCACAGTCTTTATTCTGAAGCTGTTAATAATTCCAGGTAGATGGCAGTTTTTAATCCGGCACAGTACAAGACAACAGCTTGTGCAGATCCAAGTGGCTGTAGGGTAATGATTGCTGCCGTTAACCGTGAGAGAGCTGCATGATGTAACAGAGTCTTGGACTAGGAATGGGGAGATTCAGGTTCAAATCTTCACTTTGCCAAGCAGTTTAATGGACAGTGAAAATGGATCGTGGTCCAGGCACTTCCAGTCTAACCTGTTTTACCGGGTTGTTTATGCGGATAAAATGGAGGAGGGGAGAGCACTGTCCTGAGCTCCCTGGAGGAAAGGTGGGATCAAAACATGGTCGCTGAATATGTTCAGCCTTGGCTCCATTAGACAGCTTAACAAATCATGCTGAAGGAACCTTTGCTATAGTTTGACGTGATGTTTTGCAGTTGAGACGGCCCAGGGAGACAGGGTTCATGTTCTGCAATGGAATGCTGAGAGAAGAAGAAACGAAAGTGGACAAGCAGCTCTCAGCTTTGGCTTGCTGGCCCTGTCTTCAGCCGCTCAAACTGTGGATTGTGTTTCATACTAGGGCTAGCCAGAAATGACACCCAGATAGGTCCATTGTGCAAGTGCAAATGCATGAGGAGGGACAGGCAGCAGAACACAGTTCCAGGAAGCATAGATCAGATGTGATAGTTTCAAATGATACTGGCTCTGCAGTATTGTTTAATTTCTTTAAAAACAAAATAAAAAAAATCAAGTAATTGCATTGTTGGATCAAACAAAGATCTGTCTAGCCTCAGCTTCAGTCTCCTGCAGCTGGTGGTTGACAAGCTGGGTGTAATGGAGAAAATGAGCTAGTCCTTTCATGGGACCTGGTGCTCAGGTATACTGCCTTATTACATGGAGTTCCCATTTAGCAGTCCTCTGACACATGTTGCGCCAGTATCATAAATGCTGATGGAAGGGAGGGCAGTTGTTGCTCATTTCCCCTTTCCACAGAAGACCTTCGGTTTTCTATTCCTGTTGTCCCAGAGTGGTCCTTTGTTTCCTAGAGGCAGGATTTCAGGGGGCATTTGGGGGCAGGGGAGGGAGGTGAGAAAATTGTGCTCTGATAATTTTTGGCAGGCTCCAAGCTGTGATTTCTGGCTTACTACTAATTTCTGGCTTATTGACCATGAAGCAGTTGCATTTGGAACATGGATCAGGTTGCCTCATCTAAAAAAATGGAGGAAAAGATGGTACACTTCTATGAGTAAATACTATATAAAGCATTTTTTTTGGGGGGGGTCTTTTAATTTAGGAAGATAAATAAGGAATGCGGATATGACAGAACATTATGAAATTATTAATGATGTTGATATAATGGGTGCAGAGAGTTTTGCTCCCTTTAATACTAGACCACCGGGTCCGTAAATGAAATTGATCGATAGATTTAAAACAGACATAAGGGGATGTTTTGCACACCATGTCTTATGAAATTCATTGGTACAGGGTGTGCTGGTGGCCCCTCATTTGGATGGATTTTAAAACGTTTATGTGGGAGAAATGTACCAATGGCTGTTAGCCATGCAGTTTGCTTACTTGCTCAAATTCAAAGTTTGAGTCCAGTGGCACCCTAAAGACCAACAAAGTTTAATTCTAGGTATAATAAACTTTCGTGTGCTTGCTCACTTCTTCAGAAGGCTTACACCCAAGTCTATTGCTTACACTTTATTCTATTGCTTCAGACCAACACAGGTACCCATGTAAATCTAGGCTCAAATTCAGTATCCCTGAATTCAGTAGATGACTGCCTTCACATGGGCTTTCTGGAGACATCTCACCAGCCACTGCTGTAAACAGGGTGCTGGGAACATAAGAAGAGCCCTGCTGAATCAGACCAATAGTCACCATGGCTAGTAGCCTTTGATAGACTTATTCTCCATGAATCTATCTAATCCCCTTTTAAAGCTGTTTATTCCTGTGGTGATCACCGCATCCTCTGGCAGCAAATTCCACATTTTAATCACACTCTGTATAAAGTAGTATTTCCTCCTGTCCATTCTGAACCTTGTGCCCATCGACTTAATTGAACGTCTTTGAGTTTTAGTATTTTGGGAGAGGGAGAAAAAGTTCTCTTTGTCAACTCTCTTCCACCTCATACATAGTTTTGTAAACTTCTATCACATCCCCCCTTAGTGATCTATTTTCTAAACTGCAAAGTCCCAGACTCTTCAGCTTTCCTCATAGGGAAGGTGCTCCCACCCCCTAATAATTTTGGTTGCACTCCTCTGTACTTTTTCCAGCTCTGCAATGTCCCTTTTGAGATATGGTGACCAGAAATGTACACAATATTCCAAATAAGGCTGCACCACAGATCTGTACTAGGGCATTTCAGTATTTGCTCTTTTATTCTCAATCCCTTTCCTAATAGTCCCTAACATAGAGTTTGCCTGTTTCACCGCTGCAGCAGACTTGGTTAAAACTTTCATTGAGGTATCCATTATGACCCCAAGATCTGTTTTCCATTCAGGTTTCAGCAAGTTCAGATGCCATTAATCTATCCTTGAAGTTGGGATTTTTTTTGTCCTAATGTGCATCACCTCACAAAACTGAACTTGGTCCACACCAAAAAGATTTAAGGCTGATCAGATTTAAGGCTGTACGCTGGAGGTGATAACCATGTCTCTTGAGGCTATGAGTTCCAAACATTAATTATGTGAGGAAGTACTTCTTTTGTGTCTCTTGAATCTCATGCCTTTGGGTGATCCTGTCTAACTTACAACTGTTGTTACTGTGAATGGTCTTTACTAGGGGTGTGCACCAAAAAATGGTATTTTTCGGGTTCGGCTATACCAAACCCAAAAAATATCAGTGAAAGGTGATCAGTGAAAGGCATGCCACCTCTTTGGTACAACGCCAGAGACTGAGGTGGTTTTAAGTTTAAGCCGGCTGGGAAAGGAAGCAAAGTCGGGGGGCATTTAATCATGCCACCCTTCCCTTTCCCAGCCCGCCCACAGTGGCAGGCTGGCTGGGGAAGGGAGGAAAGATCAGGCCCCCTGCTGGCCATTTAAACCTAACAGCTGACAGGCAGACCACCTGTCAGCTGTTAGGTTTAAATGGCTGCAGTATAGGGAATGCACCCAAATAAAAGCCAAATAAGGCTGACTTTTATTCGGGATGACTTTATCGGTTTGCCTAATCAGATTAGAGAATCTCATTCGGCTGAATAAATACCCGACAAATACCGATAAGGTATTCAGCAGAATCAAATACCGATAAGATATTTGTCGGGTATTTATTTGGTTTGGCTTAGCCAAATGCACATCCCCAGTTTTTACATGTGTCAGTTATACGTGAGTCTTGGGTGAATAAGCCCAAATTGAACTTTGAATCTCTCAAAATAACCAGGTATAATAAAGAAACTTACCTTCCATTATTTCCTGCATCTTGTAGTAGTAGGAACTGCTGACTTAGGTTTTAACTCCCAATTAGATGCAAATAATTGCCCAAATAACCAAACTATATTTTAAGAATATTTTAAGGTTGAAGCTCTTGGGACTCTTTAGCTTGGAGAAGCGATGGCTGAGGGGTGACATGATCGAGGTTTATAAGATTATGCATGGGATAGAGCAGGTCGAGAAAGAAGTACTTTTCTCCCTTTCTCACAATACAAGACTCGTGGGCGCTTGATGAAATTGCTGAGCAGTCGGCTTATGGTGACCCTGTCAGGTTTTCAAGGCAAGAGACGTTGAGGTGTGGTTTGCCATTGCCTGCCTCCCCATAGCCACCTTGGACTTCCTGGGTGGTCTCCATTCCAAATACTAGCCAGGTCCAACCCTGCTTAGCTTCCAAGTTCTAATGAGATTGGGTTATTATAGCATTGGGAAAAGTGCAGAAATATTATAGCATTGGAAAAAGTGCAGAAAAAGGCAACTAGAATGATAAAAGGGTTGGAACACTTTCCCTATGAAGAAAGGTTGAAGCGCTTGGGGCTCT
This sequence comes from Lepidodactylus listeri, assembly GCA_029233225.1. Taxonomy (NCBI): domain Eukaryota; kingdom Metazoa; phylum Chordata; class Lepidosauria; order Squamata; family Gekkonidae; genus Lepidodactylus; species Lepidodactylus listeri. The sequence goes on from JARCFY010000002.1 coordinate 175,616,989, forward strand.
TTAGCTTGGAGAAACGACGGCTGAGGGGTGACATGATCGAGGTTTATAAGATTGTACATGGGATAGAGCAGGTCGAGAAAGAAGTCCTTTTCTCCCTTTCTCACAATACAAGACTCGTGGGCGCTTGATGAAATTGCTGAGCAGTTGGGTTAGAACGGATAAAAGGAAGTACTTCACCCAAAGAGGGATGAACACGTGGAATTCACTGCCACAGGAGGTGGTGGCAGCTACAAGCATGGACATCTTCAAGAGGGAATTAGATAAACATATGGAGCAGAAGTCCATCAGTGGCTATTAGCCACAAAGTATAGATAGGAACTCTCAGTCTGGGGCAAGTGATGCTCTGTATTCTTGGTGCTTGAGGAGGGGGGGGCAACAGTGGGAGGGCTTCTAGCGTCCTGGCCCCACTGCTGGCCCTCCTGAGGGCACCTGGTATTTTTGGCCACTGTGTGACACCGAGTATTGGACTGGATGGGCCACTGGCCTGATCCAGCATTGGCTTCTCTTATGTTCCTAAGAATCATTTTTGACAAAGCAATAGAGCTCCAGTGCAAGATTGAAATGAAGATGGAGGAAAGGATTTAGCAGAATAATCAGAGGAAGAGTACTAAGGTACAAGCATGCAGTCAGAGTAATAGTCAGAATGTTGCAGTGAAAAAATACCAAGAAGCCATAGATTCTGACTCAGTTCTCATGCAGTGTTCGTCCACGTGGTATAATCCATGTCTCAAAGAGTAGGGGGCAGAAGAGGGAGATAATGTCATTTTCTAGAGGTAGCTAGAGGTATCATTTGTATTGGCTAACGAGCATGTAGGGTCCCAAAGATCCACATGGACTTCAGACATATACCAACCTGAAGGTTAGGCACTCCAGGAGTGGTTACTTATCAAGGGTGCCGATTGGAAATCCAGGCAGTTGTCTGAGTAGTAATCCAAAGAGATCCGTGCAGGGAAAGGTTGGGAGTAATATCTTTGTCAGCTGTAATGTCTTTGATAATTTCCTTTCCTGTTGCAGAGACAAAGCTTGGGTTTAGCCAAAGGTCTCACTTGGAAAGCAAGAGCCGAAGGGATCTTGGTCTGTATGGCTGTTAGCCTGTACCTGTGGAAGAGCCACTGAACCAAGGACTGGCTCAAGATGTAGTTTGTTGTTTGGGTAGTTGATTTAATAATTTTTTAAAATTGTAAGCCACTTTGAGTTCTTTTGAGGAGAAAAGAGAGGTGCAGATGCTTATAGAAAGGTAGGGAAGCGTATGGTACAGGGCTGGGAACGACAGTAAAGTCAGGACCCAGGGTCCACAGTTGAAGCTCAATTGAGCACAAGATGGGAAGCTGAGGAGGGGCTGTATTTTTAGGGGTTGAGAGTAACAGTTTGATTTTTGTGGGGTTGGATGGAGATGGGTATATCTGAAGTAAACCTCTGGATTGGCTCAGAGGAGAAGGATGTGGTGGAGAGGAAGTGTCTTCGGGAGGGGGTTCCAAAGCCAAAGGCTTGAATGCTGGAATGTGAATTATAGCACCATTGGACATAACCTCCTGTAGTTCTGGATTCAGCTCTCAAGAGGTCTTTTTGGTTGGGGCTGGTTATGACTCAGCAGCGGGGAATTGTACTTTCACTGGACCAGGACTTCTCAGATTAATAATCTGGAGCTGACTGTGCTTGGTTTTAGTCTGCTTTCTATTTGCCTTTTGTGCCAAGGTTTCATCTTTTGATTCGTGAACCAGCTGGCCTTTATGAAACTCAATTATGCAAACACGGTCTGCTCCTGCCTTTCTGCTAGCTAGTCTGTCTTCCTTTGTCTTGCTTGCACACCCTCCAGTTCAGGCTCATCTAATTCTTTGGGTAAACAGTTCTTCCAGTACGGGTGGGCAAGCTTTTTTTTAAGGGGGCAGAAGAAGTGAACTGGTCATGGACCGAAGAGGAGAAGTGATTGAAGCCGCAAGATAGAGCAAGAATAATCATGGCAGAAATGCTTTTAATTGGCACAAAGTCAGGAGTATGGTGAACTTAGAACTGTTGGAGTGCATATGAAAACTTCTATAGTTTTCAAAAAAAAAATTATTTGGCTAGGAGAATGGGCACGAAGCTATCCAAAAGCTAAGGGCTGTAGCCTGACACAATTGATCCTGGCAATCATCTCCATTCTCTGTCCATGCCTTCTACTGTACCCACAATACCTGGCTGAACTGAGGTGTGTTGAGTGTGTTCTGCAAGTCTGCATTTTTAAAAACAGGCTTTTGGCTTCCTTGGGGCAGCTGGTACCTTGTGCCGTGTGTTGAAAAGCTGTTGCAGTCTGTTACCGTTTGGTTGCTTGGAGTTTTGGAGCGCTGAGTTAGGGCTGGCTGCCTTGGTAAGTTGTAGGATCAGCACCTCAGAGCATTGAGAACATCCTGTCCCACTAAATTAAGCGGGGTAGCTCCTAATTGGGCCGTAGGTTCCTTATTTGAAACGCTGAACGTACGTTTCACCAAATGGACACGTTAATTACCCACATTGGTATAAAGGGTTCCTGTTTTATGGGGCTGTGCTTGGCTTTTTCTTGGACTCGAAGAGCAGACCAAAGTCAACACTGTGCGCTGACTTTCTGACATGCTGCCCCACGGAACACGCCTTGGCTAGCCAGGTCTCATTTCTAAATGCCCCTCTGTCTTCTTGCAATGTTTTTGAATTGAATCGGAATGGTGTCTCCCCTCCCTGCCCCTTTCAGGCACAGATAGTATTTAAAAGTCGCCTTTGATGTTAGAGCATGATGCCCTGTTGTGTGCCTTTCACCTGCATATATATTGTTTTTCAGTCGTTGGGTTGTTTCTGGTACAGCTCTTTCAGAGAAGATCTGTAAGTCTGTGAACTGTTCTTGAAGGCTTCATTGTGTGTTGATTTCAGAGGATCACTTCTGCTGCTGTTAAATCTGTCCCATAAAGCCGTGCTGCGGGCAGAGGCTCTTCTATGCAAATACATGGTGATTTTATTACCAGTGGCTCACACAGAGGTATTTCACTGGTTATGCCAGATTAATATGCGAGCATCAGTCTCCGTTTCCTGTCTTTCTTCCACATCGCATTCTCTGCCATCCTTTCCCCCTCTAGACCAGGGGTGTCGAATTCATTTCTTATGAGGGCTGGATTTGATATAAATTGGACTTTGTCGGGCCAGGCCAGGTGTGTCATAAAATGTAATGCCAGGTAGCAGAGGTATAAACTGTATAAAGGACGCAGAAAAACACAATTAAAATATTATGGCAGCTATTCCAATGAGCTAATATTCCAGGGGCTAATATTTCTCTGCAAAACTGGCGTCCCTTAATTTTGCAGAACTCTATATTTTAACCCTGGCTGATCCCAAACCTACCCCCCCCCCCGAAATATAAACTAAAGATATAAATGGTCTGAGCCTAGAACCCAGGGGAAGAACATGAAATGGCTGAGCATTGCAAGCTCCCCCCCCCCCCCCACGTCTACTCAGAGTGGTAGTAATTCTCCAGGGTCTTGGGTTTTTTTTACAAGGTGGTGTGAGATAATAATTTTGGGTGCCCTCTTCAGCACTTGTTCTGCTATTATTCCATTGGAGCTCGACATTAGGAGGGTGTGTGTTAAAACTAGTATTCCTCTGCAAAACTGGAGTCCCTTTGGTTTGCAGAACTCTATATTTTAACCCTGGCTGGTACCAAACCTTCTCCCTCCCTTTAAAATGTGCCTGCCTAAACTAGAAGGGTGGAGGGATTATGGGATTTTGCAAAGCCAGGACCATAGCATTGGGATCATTACTGAAAACACTGTCCTCTAATCTGACATCTGCCATGATGAAACAAGGACGAGGGGTTTGCTGGCAAATCTCAGTGGGTGGGACCACTTATTTTTAAAAAAGCAAGTTTCTAGTCATCATGCCCGCAAGGACATTAAATTACAAGTAACCCAGTGGAGTTCCTCATAAAGCCAGCCCTAGATGGAGAAAGTGAGAAAGTTGTAAGCTACTTGGATACCCATCGGGGAGAAAAGTGGGATGCAAATGAAGTAAATAGGCCTAAATATATTCTTTTTATTCTATCTTCTCTCTGGATCGTTTTTTTTTGCCATCGAGTCACAGCTGGCTTATGGTGACCCTGTCAGGTTTTCAAGGCAAGAGACGTTGAGGGGTGGTTTGCCATTGCCTGCCTCCCCATAGCCACCTTGGACTTCCTGAGTGGTCTCCATTCCAAATACTAGCCAGGTCCAACCCTGCTTAGCTTCCAAGTTCTAATGAGATTGGGTTATTATAGCATTGGAAAAAGTGCAGAAATATTATAGCATTGGAAAAAGTGCAGAAAAAGGCAACTAGAATGATAAAAGGGTTGGAACACTTTCCCTATGAAGAAAGGTTGAAGCGCTTGGGGCTCTTTAGCTTGGAGAAACGACAGCTGAGGGGTGACATGATCGAGGTTTATAAGATTATGCATGGGATAGAGCAGGCGGAGAAAGAAGTCCTTTTCTCCCTTTCTCACAATACAAGAACTCGTGGGCACTCCATGAAATTGCTGAGCAGTTGGGTTAGAACTGATAAAAGGAAGGACTTCTTCACCCAAAGGGTGATTAACACATGGAATTCACTGCCACAGGAGGTGGCGGCGGCTACAAGCATGGACGGCTTCAAGAGGGAATTAGATAAACATCTGGAGCAGAGGTCCATCAGTGGCTATTAGCCACAAAGTATAGATAGGAACTCTCAGTCTGGGGCAAGTGATGCTCTGTCTTCTTGGTGTTTGACGGAGGGGGGGGGGGCAACAGTGGGAGGGGCTTCTACTGTCCTGGCCCCACTGCTGGACCTCCTGAGGGCACCTGGGGTTTTTGGCCACTGTGTGACACCGAGTGTTGGACTGGATGGGCCAATGTCCTGATCCAACATTGGCTTCTCTCATGTTCTTATGTTCTTAACCTGAGCTATCCAGGTCAGGGCCCATTGAATCAACCCATATGTTAACATCTTCCTCGGGGCTTGGAGATACAGTTATCCACACAGTCATGAACTCACTGAGTATCCTTAGGCCAATTGTCTGCTTGGTCAGGTTAATCAACCTCACAGGGTCATTGTGTGACTGAAGTAGAGGAGGGGAGAAGCATGTGTGCATCTCCTCTGAGGTCCTTGAAGGAGAAACAGGATCCTGTGGTGGGTGCAGTATGTCAGGGCTGCAGTGCATCAGGGCTCCTGCAGGACACAAGTCTCTGCCTTCGCATGCATGCCCAACCCTTTGTCAGGCAAGACTCTTTGGTGGATAATGAGGAAGTGAACTCTCTGCTGGCACAATCTTCCTATCCCCTAAATGCAAATGCTAAGGTCAGCTGTTAGTCACAAACAAACATTCTGGCTTGGATCCCAAGCAGCAATAGAGAGAGAGGCAGCTTCCCCACCTCCCTGGGGCTGCAGCTGTCTTTGGCCCCTGAAAGTTTGCTCCTGAAGTTCAGTAGATCCAAAGGGACAGTGTGGGGTGCAAACGGGCAGTCAGCTGCAGAAGGGAAGAAGCAGCAAAATCCCCCTCCCTGATGTGAAACCCGGGGAAAAAAGGGTTTTTCTGCTTTTCCCCCTAGGTCTTCCCACCCCCCGTTTTCCCGATGAAAAAAAATGGAGAAATCTTAAATGGAGAAATCTGGGGCAGTGCTTAGGGTTGCCAAGTCCCCCCGGTGGGCAGGGAAACCCCCGCTCAATTGGCCTGCTCCGCTGGCCAGGATTGGGCCGCCAGGGGGGACTCCACCCCCAAATTACCGGGCTGCTGAGACGTGCCTGGTGTCATCGCGTCAGGCACGTTTCCGGGGGGGGGGGGGCGCGGCAGGGGAACACGCTCTATCATTTGAGGGAAAACTCTGGTTTTCCCTCAAATTATAGAGGTCCCGCCCCCAATGTGCCCGATGAGATGAAGTCACTTCCGGGTGACATTATTGCGGCGCGCACATCAGAACACTCCCGAAGAGGACCAGACTATAAGGTAAGTTAGACTTGGCAACCCTAACAGTGCTAACACCCCCCCACCATATCTTTGAAATTAGTGACATGCTTTTTAATACAAGATTTTACTTAAAAGGTGTAGCCTGATGACATAGTCTGAGGACTCCCCCCAACCATTTTTCCAGGATTAAAATTAGGAAACTTCAAGAATAACTGGGAAAAACAAACTCCTGTGATTCCTGTTTCCCTTTTGGGATGATTGAGATGCTTTAAGACTAGGTTTTATTTACTCACAATCTATAGCATTCAATTTTTGTGATGGAAAAGTTAAAATATGAAATCTTTCTCTTTTTCCCCTTTGGGAATGACTAAAATGGGCTAAGATAGCATAGGGCAGCTGCTCTCTCTCACTTTCATGTCTGGCATATTTACAGTTTTACTTGTAGAAAATGAAGGCATTTATATTAAGTTCTATAAATATGCCAATTAATACACTTTTATGGCACCAAAGTTATAAATGATGCATCTTATGTTAAGCAACAGAATAGGCTTGATAGGAAAGTAAGTACTGCATATTTCAATTCCCCCCCCCCCCCCAGACATCTGCATTTTTGTGAGGGGGGGAGAGTGTTTTTTAACCGCCGTGGCTTTTAATTTCCAAAAATTTTACTCAAAATTTTACAAAAATTTCCCTCCCACCCTGATGAAAAAAGCTGTTCTATCAGAGGAGTTGCTGCTGTGACAGCAGAACTGTCCCTCCAGATCCAAGCATGCCCCCCCTGCCCAGAGAGCCCCACCCCATTGAAAGCATAAGTGGGTGCAAGTCTCTGTTGCAGTCGGTGTGCAGTCCTGAGTTACTGTGGCTGATGGTAGCTCCCCAAGCTGCAGTGGCTAATTACAGAAGTCCCTCATTCGAGTTGTAGCTCAGCCATCTTTTTTAAGCCACACCTGCTTTGCCCCAGCTGCACGGGGGGGGGGGGGGGCTAATTTGTATTTTTTTAAAAAAAGCTTATCCCGCAGTCTCAGTTGATTAAACTCCTGAGGCCACTCACCATACATATGCATCGATATCTGAAATAAATAAATGAATAAATGTTGGAGCAGCAAAAAACAGACAAACAAAGACTAGACACTAGCAAATCCCATACTGATGTAAGTCTGCTTTTTAGGTGGCTTGCCCCTGAGACAGAGACCCTTGTACAAGGAAGGTGGGGGGAGAAGGCTGGTGGATGGGTCGCCATGCCCTTGGGAGACTATTGGAGTTGTGAAGGCTTGCCCACTATCCCGTAGACCTTCATTGTTTGAGGTATGTCAGTCCTTAGGTTTGCACTGTCTCCTGAGAGCCAGTCTGGTGTAGTGGTTAAGTGCGCGGACTCTAATCTGGGAGGACCGGGTTTGATTCTCCACTCCTCCACTTGCACCTGCTGGATGACCTTAGGCAAGCCGTAGCTCTGTACCAGCTGTTCTCTCAAGGACAGCTTGGGAAAGAGCTCTCTCAGCCCCACCTACCTCCCAGGGTGTCTGTTGCGGGGAGGTAGGGCTGCCAGGTCTGGGTTGGGAAATACCTGGAGACTTTGGGGGTGGAGCCAGGAGAGGGTGGGGTTTGGGGAGGGGAGGGGCCTCAGCATGGTACAATGCCATAGAGTCCACCCTTCAGAGTAGCCGTTTTCTCCAGGGGAGCTGATCTCTATCAGCTGGAGATCAGTTGTAAAAGCAGGAGATCCCTAGGCCCCATCTGGAGACTGGCAACTCTATGGGGTAGGGAAGGGAAAGGAGTTTGTAAGCCGCTCTGAGACTCCAAGTGAGTGAAGGGCGGGATATAAATCCAATCTCCTCCTCTTCTTCTTCTCCTAATTTCTGTAATCCTAGCCTTATTACATTGTCAGCCTGTGCCTTCCGAATTGCTTCCTATATTTTGGAATCTGCCTTGAGCCTCTATGAGAAAGGCAGGCTATAAATGAAGGAAATAAATAAATACATGTATGTTGTGAGCATCTAGTTAAAACCTGTTAAGAACAGTTAACAACTTGTGTCTTTTAAAGTCACTTTGGAAGGGTTTGCAGTGGAACAGCAGATAATAAATGTATTCAGCCGCAGCATTTTTAGGTAGAGTATAGCCATCAGACAAACACAAGTGGTGGAGCTACAGGACTTGTGGGGCAGGGGGATTCCCCCCCCCCCTTCTCTTGTCTGGCTGTGGCTGGCCACCCCGCTTTCCTGAAACATCAGCTAGGCTTGCTTGACTGCTGCAGAGTGGGGGGTGGAGTCGCAGCTGTGAGAGCTCCCTTTGCTCAACTGGCTCACATATTTGGTGGATGGTGGTGGTTCTCACTCCTCACCTGCTTGCCCATGGTGGCAGGGGGAGCTGCAGCAGTTTTTGCTCCTCTCTGCCCACTCACTTTGTGGCGGCTTCTGTTCCGCCTTCCCCCTGCCTGCCTGGCTCCTCCGTTCTCCAAAATGGTAGCCGAGACCTCCGTCTTGGCCTTTTCATGACATAGCATCATGAGGTCTCAGTCTCTGAACTGAAAGTTTAATTTAATGTAATTTTTCTTTTGGAAGTTTTTCTGCTAACCTGGGAGTTTCCCTAGTTTTGTAGAAAAATATCTAACCTGGCCCCATTCTCTTGGCTTTTGTAACTGCATCGAGGCCAGGCTCAGAATTAGATGTATGATACGACTGGCATAAATACACTATAAAATAAGTTGAAATTATGCTAGTCGATCTACAGAGCTCCAGAAACGAACACTGTCAGCAGTGGGGATGATGTTTCGAGGTGCCACAACAGAGAGGCCTTCGTCTCGTGTTGCTTTTCTGGAGGTGTTGGGGGAGAAATGGGGGAACACACCTGGGCAAAGCTGATTAAAGAGAATGAAGCATTTTAATGCTGCTGTTTTCCAAAGGTACCATATTAATGCATTTAAAAATTATTCTTATTAGCTTTGTGATTTGTGAATTGTTCCTAATGTAGATCATTGTTTACATAGGAAAGGCAGGCATAGCCAGGTGGTCGACAGCATGCTTTGCATGCAGAAGGCCCCAGCTTCTACCTCTTGCAATGCCAGGGCTATCCCTGTGTGAGAGTCCTACAGAGTCGGTCACCAACAAGTGTCCTTAAACAGGAATGCTTTATTGAGAAAGGTCTGCTATGGTCATCTGCACTTCTTGTGTTAGTAATGGCTGACACAACCCCAAGCAGGACAATTATACAGAATTCAAAAAGGGGTCTGGTAAGGAATTGCAACCAATCACCATGTTAAAAAAAAAAAAGGCGCTCAAAATACTGGTTTACGGTTTCCAGGGAAAAAGCAGGAAGAATTAGAGTCAGACAGGAGAAGAGGTACATGGGCAGGCACCAACAGTCTCCCAAGGTCAAAGCAGCGCAAAGAGCGATAAGCATGCCATGAGAAATATAACAACATTCCACAGACCTGATGTCAAGGGTGCACTCATCCCACCTCCCAGGCAGGAAATGGCAGCATTATCTGAGACCCTGGAGACATGCCGCACCTGAAGTGTGCAGCACTGGGCTTAAATAGACCAATGTTCTGACTTGGTATAAGGTAACTTGATATAGAAAAGGGACCAATGATGGCAGCTCATTGGATGAAAGGGAGAACCCCCTCCCCCAGGCACACTGTAATTTCTTATTTTGGCAGCTTTGCAAGCTCAGCCGTGGTTAAAGTAGCTTCCTGCTCCACACAAGGTACACACAGGATTCCCTGGCAGCCAAATTGTCTTGTTTGTTTTAATGAAGGTCTGCCGCCAATCGGTGACAGAGAGACAGTGGAACAAAGTTCGAGTCCAGGGGCACCGTTAAGGCCAGCAAAGTTTTTTTCACGGCATAAGCTTTCATGTGCAAGCACACTTCCTCAGATACAGTGGGTGTGCCCCCCCCCTCGCTTACCTGTGTCTGTTGCTATTGCCAGCCGAGCCACCACACTTGGGAAAACGTAAACATTCCCTGTTTGCTTTTGGATTTATGAAGATTTATGCCTGGTTATATAACTGCATATTCATTCTGCAGCTAAAAATAAAATTGGAAACAGAAAAGTTATTCTTATCTTGCTCAGCAGTGGGCAACTCTGCCATCTTTATTTTGCCTCTGTTTTGGTCACTTCCACAGACTGCTGTGTAGAGGGCATGTCAGCGGCTGTTAGCTGTTGGTTAGACTGAGGCCAGCCAAGGTGATTAAGGGGTTGGAGCACCTTCCCCTATGACTCTTCAGTTTAGAACAAAGATGACTAAGGGGAAACATGGCCGAGGTTTATAGAAGTATACTTGGAATGGAGAAAGTGGATTGAGGGAGTTTTTTTCTCCCTGTACCGAATGAAATTTATTTATTTATTTAATTGATTGATTGACTGACTGATTTCTACCCTGCCCATTATTGCCTAGGCTGGCTCAGGGTGGCTCACAACAAGACAAAACTTTCAAATACATAAAACATATACATCATATTTAAAACAATATTAAAATTGACAGTGATTAAAGTGTTAGTAATTCCAGTGTTTACAGTGTTACAAATTCTGTTACAATCAAGTCAAGCCAGATTTTTGTTGCTTTAGAGATAAAACCATCATTAAAAGCCTTGTAACAAAATAAGTCGTTTCAGAATTAATCTCTGCCAACAAGTAGGGGACCACCTAAAGTTCAGTAGGTAATCGGTGTTTGGTAAGAACTGGAGTGATCCAAATCAATCTTGGAATCGACCATTGGTGACAAAATAATAGAAGGATGGCCAAGCATTTCCACAACTCCAGTCTCACCATTTCATAAACGATCTGAGTATGGAACTTTAGAAAAGCGACCTGTTGATGGACATTAGGTTCAGGGAGACAGAAGGAAATACTTCTCCACTGAACGAATAATTAGATGGTGGAATTTGCTGTTAGTAGAGATGTAGAGATAGCCATGAGCATATGTGGCTTTAAAAAAGAATTAGATCCACGGAGGAAGGGTCCATCTATGGCTGTTAGCCATAGTGACTGAAGGGAACCTCCATATTCAGGAGGCAGTAAGCCTCTCAATACCAGTGCTCTGAGGCTCTGAGGCAACATCAGTAAAGGGCCTTGGTCCCTGTGCCTTGTTTGTTGACCCTCTGGGCTAGGGGTGGGCAAATTGCGGCCCGGGGGCCACATGTGGCCCGCCACAGAATTTTTTGCGGCCCACCAAGACAGTCGGCCACGGGAAAATGTTCTCTATATTTGGGTCTACATATATTTGTGAGCAAAGTTTTTCTTGCATGAAGATCAACAAGAGTAACTATAGATGCTCTTTGACAGACATTAACTTGCAGGCTGTGATGAGAATCTCAACAAGCAATCTCACTCCTGATTTCAAAAAAATTGTAGAGAAGTGTGATAGGGTACATTTGTCTCATTAAACTGATTCTAAAATTAAATGTGCTTGCAGCTATAGATGATATGAAATCAGCACAATAAATAAATTGAATAAAACTACCACTGTTTTATTTAATTTATATTTATTGATTTTTATGATACAATTTATACCTTTTCTGAAATGCAAAGTTAACTAATGAATGCAATCATTTCCGTTAACCTCCGCTACCACAAAGTGGCCCCTGAGCCAAAACAATTGCCCACCCCTGCTCTGGGCAACTGTTCGGCTGATCTGCAAAGCAGGATGCTGGACTGAATGCCCTGCTGATCTGATCCAGTAAGAGTCATCATCTATTCTTTATTCAGGAAGTCCTCTGTTTGAATCTTGCCTCTGCAACAGGTTCAGTAGTTGCTCTTAGGTAAACCGTGCACTCTTAGCCCCTCATCTGTAGCATTTCTACCATACCATAGGTTTCCTACCATACTTCACACACTCTCAGCTTCATCCTCAGCCTTCCTGTCTGCAACAGGGAGATAATAATACTAGCCTAGTTGCAGGACAGTTGTGAAAACTGCAACAAGGTAGTGTGTGTGAAATATTTGGAACACTGACAGTGACAAGTTACTACAACACTCAGGACAATGGAACCCCCAGGGCTTAACAGCGATATTGGGTTCTTATCTCACTACAGGTACTAAGTTACTCAGTTCTTGCTTATACACAGAATTAAATTTTGCTGGTCTTAAAGGTGCCATTGGACTCAAACTTAGTTTTCACATCTGTTTGTTAACTCTTGTATTATCTGTATGCTAATTTTCTGCTATTCACGGGTCTTACCAACTGCTTTAACCTAATCTTAGCTATACTCATCGCTCAGTTACTTATGCATCTTGACTCTAACCTTTCCTGGCAACTAACCCCCCCCCCCAAACTCTCTCTACCTGTACATAATGGTTGAGAAAGTCTTGTTTCAGTGCACCTGAAGAAGTGTGCATGCACATGAAAACTTATACCCAGAATTAAACTGTGTTGGTCTTAAAGTTGCCACTGGACTCCAACTTTGTTCTGTTGCTTCAGAGCAACACAGCTGCCCCCCTGAATCTAGTGTTAAGAAACGTGTTTGATGTTGTAGGGTTTCCTTCTGGGTTATTCCCAGAGGTGTTTTCCATCTGCAAAGAAATCATACCTGAGGAATGAGCTTTGTGTCGATCGAAAGTCTCCCGATGGTGTGTGTGTTTCTGGCTGTTTTTTTTTTTTTTAAACCCTCCATTTTTTTAGAAATTTATCCCCATGTGAATGTCAGCCGTGTCACAAAGGTGGGAAAACTGTTGCAACACTATGAACAGTCCTTTTCCTGGTAGGCTAGAACCTATACAGCTATTGGGGTAGATAACTGGGGCTGTTGTGACGATTTGGGGAGGGGGGCTCCTTGGAAGAAAAGCAGTTTTAAAATGTAATTCTGATGCACCAAGATTTGTGCTTCTGGGCCGGGCAGAATCTTAACCTGGCAGAACAGGTTAAGAAAAATCTATCGACGCGCCTTAAGAAAAATCTATCGACGCACTGTAGTCTCTTGTTTGATTTTGGAGTGGGAAGCAGGCCATCTTTACCCAGATTCAGGAGCTATATGTTAGCAGAGCTGAGCTTCAACTAATTAATGAAATACTTTGGCTCTGAACCTGTCCATCCTTGCTTCTGCAAGACAGTATTCATTTTTCTTCTCAGCAGGAAAAACAAAACAAAACAGAAACCCAGCTGTATTAATAACGTAAAAGCTTTTGGAACAATTCGAAGCCTGTTTATAACTGTATGGTGGTTGAGTAGCTGCTGGCAATATGCTACGTACCTTGCTTGAAGTTTCTAACACCGGTTCGCTGATTCTTGGCACGCTTTGTAGCTGCAGGGCCCCTCTGTGCCAAAGCAAAAGGCTAGAGCTCTTGTGTGGCAGAGGCCTTGTGGAATCCAAGGCAGTGGGGGGCCAGGGAATGAGTCAGGGGTGGAAAGGGTACTTGTGAGTAACAGTTGTCTCAAATCCGGAAGCTGCAGCTGGTGCAAAATGCCGTGGCCAGGCTTTTGATGGGACTCCTGTTTGGGAGCACATCCAGCCTGTGCTTAAGACATTGCACTGACTGCCTGTAGCATACCAAATTTGTTTCAAGGTGCTGGTTCTTACCTTTAAATCACTTAATGGTCAGGGACCTACATACCTGAGGGACTGCCTTTCTCCCACATGTACCCCAGAGAGTGCTGCGATCAGGGACCCAGAACATGCTGGCCCTCCCGAATCTCAAGGCGGCCAGGCTGGCAACAACCAGGGCCAAGGCTTTCTCGGTGGTGGCTCCACTCTGGTGGAATGAGCTCCCGGAAAAGACCAGGGCACTGAGGGATCTTTTGCAGTTCCACAGGGCCTGTAAAACGGAGCTCTTCCACCAGGCCTTTGGAGCCGCTGCCACTACTAACAACTGAGAGCGTAAGGTTGGAGAGCCCCGTTTCCCTGGGACCTCTAACTACCGCCTGAGCTTGCCGCCTGAGATGATCTAAGAGGACCAAGGAGCTGACTGCGAGATGAGAGAAATAAGTAACAACACCGCTGCGAAATCATTGATACTAGCACTTGATTATGTCGTATGGTTTTAGAATTGTTTATTTGTATTAATTGATGTTGTTTAATTTTAATCTAGATCATTGTAATTTTATGCTATTTTATGTAAACCACCCTGAGCCGGCCCTGGCTGGGTGGGCGGGGTAGAAATTTAAAAAGTCAAATCAGTTATCACTGTGTGCAGAAGAGGGCTGGATTGCAGACTCTGGTTTCTATCCTGACGCCAGGTTTCGACCAGAATTTTCTCCTAGAAGCTAGTGGGGAAGCATCACAATCTCCCTGGACATTGAGACTTGCAAGCTGTCCCCCAAAGTGGTAGCAGGGACTCCAGCATGAAGCTGCTGCATTGGAATTTGTTCTAATTTGATGTTTGGTCTTGATAAGGACAGAGGGGAGTCAGTTGACTACTGGAAATAGTTGGTTTGGCTGTTACTGTTCAGCTTTCCTTTGCCAGTTATCTCATAGTAGGTTGGGAGCTATACCTACTGTTACTGGGACTGTTGTTCCTTTTAACTGGGTCTTGTTTTATCTGTAATGTAATGTAACACACTCCCCTCTTGGGGTGGTGAGCCTTCTGATATCCACACACACAGACTTCTGTGTGTGTAATCTGTCAATTGAGCGATTAATCCACTGGTTCCCAAAGTGGGCAGTACCGTCCCCTAGGGGGCGCTGGAATGATCCAGGTGGGCAGTAGGAGCCTTGGGTGTAATTGGGGGGCAGTGAATAAAAATAAGAGGGCGGTGGAAGCGTAAAGAAAGAAGAGTCCAGAACCTATCTAAAGCAGCCTTTTCCTGTCTTCTCCTGGTCTTCCCTGGGATCAGGGAGGGAGGGGGAGGTGAAGAGGGGTCTCCACAGCCAGTCACAGCCATGCATTTGCAAATTGCCAGTGCATGTGCCCCCTTGTAAGGCTGGTGTTGCTGCTGGGCTCTTGCGTGGTGGCTGCTGCCGGCCTCTGGCTTCAAGCCTTCAGCTGCTGCTCTGTACCTGCCTGGCTTGTGGTGGACTTCACCTGCATCTTTTTGTCCACTTTTTGAAAGTAGATTTCCAGGGGGGTGCTGAGTAATTTTTTTTCTGAAAAGGGGGCAGTAGGCCAAATAAGTTTGGGAACCTCTGGGTTGGTCTGTCACAGCAGGAGCCAACGGATTACTCTTCGGATAGATCTTGTTTTGAACTGGCCTCTCTGTGTAATGTCCCCCTCCCCTTCTGTTGCATGCACGAATCAGGCTGATGGATTTACACCAGTCCATCTGATGAAGAGAGCCTTGATGCACAAAATCTTATGATGGAATAAATTTTGCTAGTCTTTTAAGTTTCCACTGGTCTCCTGTTTTTATTGTGCCAGCTTAGTACTTCTGATGAAAGTGAGATCACAAAAGGCCTCTAAAACAGTGCCTCTTTAAGGGCGCACAGCACTCTTCGTGGTTAAGACTGTGATAGACCGACATGGCCACCGCTCTGGAATTTCCCACAGTAGAGATGCTAATTGACATACTGTGCCTACCCTTTCTTTGGAGATGATATTGCATGGCTTGGAAGGAAGAAGGAACCATGGGCTAGACTTTTTGCTCAGACCCAGTTCTACATCTGAATCCCAAACTGCCCCTGCCTGTGCAGATGAGAAGGTAGTCAGTTTCAGATCTCCCTATGTGGTGTCTTTGTGGGTAAGGTGTTCTGGGTGGGCGTCTCAGCTAGCTTCCAGTGTCGTCTTCTGCTCTGCAGTTTCAGAAACTCCTGTAAGTTCATCTTACCTCTTCTTAAAGTAGCTGTCATTTCCATTCCTGCTGTCAGTAGAAGAAATCTTTTTTTTTCTAGTGAAGGATCTCTCTCTCTCTCGAGCTCCGAGGGCACTGTCACCTAGCTGTCAGGAGGCAGCCTTGCAATGGCAGGAAGCCAAAGCAAGGCAAGTACAACTTGCAGCCTTGAGTGTCCAAAATGCTGAGAGTCGAGGCGTTTGAATGCCAGATGAGAACAACAGGAATGGCCCTCATGGTCTGCTCTTAAGCATCATAGCCTTGTTCTGAAATAATGTCACCGCTGTTTCTCCTGTGATGTTGCAACCTCTGGTAGGAATTTGCTGAAGAGCATGACTTACAGATGTGTTACCTTAATTTTCCTTTCCTTCTCAACCACAACCTTGGTCCAATAAGAACAGGTTCCTTACTTTAGAGGAAACTTTGGCCAGTTTTCTTAGGCAGCAGTGTTTCTGGTTGATCTCCCCCTCTGTTGTGCATCCCCAGAAAATCAGTTGGTCTTCTGTCTTCTGGAAGGGCCCCTTCGTCCCCTTGCTTGCTGAAAGCGGCTTTCCCAGTTCTGTGGTTAAGCACAACTCTGGATTTCTCCTTTGCTTCACTTCCCCCCAAGTGAATCTTCCTGTCAGTTGAGATGCTCTTCAGAGGGTATTTTGACAATTATGACAATTATGACAATTATGACAATAATCCGAGATGCTGTACTAATGTAGAGATTGGAAATAAAGAACTGTGGTTAACCAACCAAGATCTGATCCTTGACTACTTTGAACAGAACTCTCACAGATTGTCAGAGATGAGACAGATTATACAAGCGGGTCTATTATACCATTCCAAGGAGTTTGAATTACCCATAGGTAGCCAATCCCCTTAAGGGAAAATTGGCGGGCAAAAAGGTGTCCAGACCGTTTGGTTCTCACAGGAAAAGAGTGAGGTGTTAAGCAGTAAATTTCCTCTCCCAAACCAGACCCCTCAGATGTTACCAGTTCACATAACAATCAATGGCCTCAAGGTTTTTGCATGTGATAAGAGATGAGAGGCATCCTCCCTTGAAGTTCCTGCCGGAGCAGCTGGAATGCGGAGGCAGAGATGTGAGGCCTCCTTGTTCTCATAATTCATGGATGTCACCCTCCCGTCCCGGTCTGGACAAGCATCATTACATTACAGTTACATGGAGTCCCAATACACAACAGTTATATAGGAAAACGAAAGGCATACATATTGAAAGAGACAGAGGAGGCCTGATTAATATAATGTCTGAATTAGCAGATTCTGACAATTGCCTGAAGTGAGGCGAGCAGATGCAAGGGATGAGCACACCTTAGTGGCAACATCCACTGCCCTGGTATTGCTATGTCCTGCATACGTCTATTTGCCTAGATAAGAAATGCAAGGGAATACAGTGTATCAAAGGAGCAAAACACTAGCAAAAACACAGTGTATATATTCTATAATCATCAGAAATTATTTTGTAACAGTTATGTAGCACACAATGTCATAGTATTCATTTATAATAAAGTTCCAAAGATATTCAGTAAAACAGAAAAAGGGATAAAAGTGCGCAGACTCTAATCTGGGAGAACCGGGTTTGATTCCCCATTCCTCCACTTGTACCTGGCTGGATGACCTTGGGCAAGTCATAGTTCTGGCACAGCTGTTCTTGAAAAAGAGCAGTTTCCACCAGAGCTCTCTCAGCCCCACCTACCTCCCAGGGTGTCTGTTGTAGGGAGAGGAAGGGACAGGAGATTATAAACCCACTACTTTGGGTAGTGAAGGGCGGGGTATAAATCCAATCTCCTCTTCTTCTCTTCTGTATTTTCGCACCGTGTTTTTGCTAGTGTTTTACATCTATTCATGTCTTCTGGGGTTTTTTGTGATGATTTTGAGACAAATGTGTTCTCCTCTTTTCCTGGTGTTTAGCTGACTGGGGCTTTTCCCTCCTCCTGCCTGCCATTGTTCTTTGAATTGCTGATCGGAAACTGTATTGAATCCTTGCTTCTTCCTCCTGTGACTCCTTCCCCTGCTGGATTGTGACATTTATACACTTCCAATTTTAAGATAATTTATGGACTTGCTGTTACATAATTTATTTATTTTTATTTATTTATTTTTTGTATTTATACCCCGCCTTTCCAGATGAACCAGCAGTTGACGTGTAGAGATAGACACACACACACACACACACACACACACACACACACACACACACACACACAAAGCTATTGGTTATTTTATTTTATCACAATCTTGTAAACGAATCTTGGTTGAGAGATGCGTATAATAAACATAATTTCAAATTCCCGTTGTCACAGGTGACATAAAAGGTTCCCACAGAGCATTATGACTTTGTGTAGATGCTTAAGTTGGTGGGTTACAGAATTTAATAATAAAGGATAACGTAATCAGCACATATTGTTGAGAATTTATAAAAACTACTTGTGTCATTTATACCTCGTCTTTCTCCCTAATGGGGACCCGAAGCATTTACATCATTCTCCTGCCCTCCATTTTTTCCTCACAACAGCCCAATCAGGTAGGTTCAGCTGAAACTGTGTGACACGCCTAAGGTCACCCAGCAAGCTTCCATGGCAGAGTAGGGATTCGAACCTGGGCCTCCCAGATCCTAGTCCGACACGCTGACCACCACACTGGCTTCTTTTCTGTCTGAAACTGAGAGTCTGTGATAGGCTGATATTAGTTCTTTGTGGTCTCTGGGCATCGCTGTACAGAAGTTGATCTCAGAAACTTCTAGAGATACAGAGGCATCACCCTACCCCCAGCACAGAGATACACTACACATGCTGGAAGGGGAGGAGTCACACCTCTCCCACTCAGTTCCTTTTTGTCTGCTGCATGGTAGACATGAGAAGAGCCCTGCTGGATCAGGCCAGCGGTCTTTCTAGTCCAGCATCCTGTCTCACACAGGGGCCAGCCAGTTCCTCTGGAGGGCCAACAATAGGGCACAGAGGCTGAGGCCTTCCCCTGATAAGAACATCAGAAGAGCCCTGCTAGATCAGACCAGTGGTCCATGTAGTCCATTCTCCTGTCTCACACTGTGGCCAGCCAGTTCCTCTGGAGGTCCAGCAACAGGACAGAGAGGCCGAGGCCATCCCCTGAGAAGAACATCAGAAGAGCCCTGCTGGATCAGACCAGTGAGGGTCCCTCTAGTCCAGCATCCTGCCTCACATAGAGGCCAGCCAGTTCCTTTGGAAAGCCAAAAACAGGGCAGAGAGGCCGAGGCCTTCCCCTGATGCTTCCTCCTGGCTCTGGGACTCAGAGGCTTAGTGCCTCTGAATGTGGAGGTTCCCCGCAGTCACCAGTGCAATAGCCATTGACAGACTTATCCTCCATGAATCTATCTAATCCTCCTTTAAAGCTGTTTATTCCTGTGGCCATCACATCCTCTGGCATCCTCTGGGAATTACTCCTTCAAAGTCTTGTCTTTGCTTTGTGGAGCTGCTACATATGGATATTGTGTTCTAGGGTTTTTTCCTAGGGCTCTACGTTTTTTCTAGGGTTCTAGGATCCCCCCCCCCCGGTTGTGTCCCTTCCTCTATCTGAGTTGGATCCATCCCCCTTGTTCACTCAGTCTTACCCAGTTCCCTTCCATACTACAGCTCCCATCCCACATGGCTTATATAGGTCCCATAATCCCCAGCACAGGTTTTTTTTGGGTGGTCAGATGAGACCCCTTTTCTCACAAGAGATTGTGTTGGAACCAACCAGTTTTTCTGTCTTTGAAGTTTTTACAAATAGTGTTTCAATAAGGGTGATTTCCGCACAAAGCTTTAAATGGGTTTGAGTATAACATTTATACCACACCGGATTAACCCCCCCCTTCCCCCGGTTGAGTCTTTCAGTTCAAGTATTTGTTGCTACTGGGATATAAAATTAAAAAGCTTTACTTTTTTGTGAAATAAAACGCAAGCCGACAAACATGCTAATTCAGGTCATGCTCAGTTGATGATGGTCGCAGCTGACTTACGGCGATCCCATAGGATTTTCAAGGCAAGAGAGCAACAGAAGTGGTTTGTCATTGCTTGCCTCTGCATTATGACCCTGTCTCCCTTCCAAGCACTAACTAGGTTTGACCCTGCTTAGCTTGCAAGATCTGATGAGAACAGGCTGGTTTGGGACGCAGTTAGGGCACGGGTGGGAAAATGCTCCAGTTTTCTCAGAAAACCTGCATTACGGAACAGCAAGCTGAGAGAGGGCAAGCTGCTAGTTTTTTAGCTGCAAGAAGGTGGGGTTGTTAAATGCAAAGAAACTTTCAAAGCTGGAATCTCAGGTGCTGCTGTCCTCTTTGCCACCTTGGTCTCCTATGTATATGAACCAGGGCTTTGTGACCCAGTGTGTCTTGAATGCCTGCATGGCCCTAGCCATATAATAGAGTTACCAGATGTTGTCTTTTCAGAAGACGTCCCCTTTTTTTGGTGTCTGTCCTTCTTTGGGCTCTTAAAAAAAAAACTGATGAAAATGTCCTCTTTTGGGTGTTGGGAGGCTGAGCCTGTTCTGCCTTATAGTCCCCTCAGTGAAGACAACCCTTGAGATTTGTTATTGTGATCAGTTGTTTGAAGGAGTCAGTTGGGGGGGGGGAAATATGTCCTCTCTTTTGCTTTTTGAAATATGGTAACCCTACCTTATAGTCCTTTTCACATGTATGTGTGTCTGTCCACATGTATTCACTATTCTGACTAATTCCAGGCGAAGTAGATCTGAATCTCCGACTTGTTTTTCTCCTGCTGGGGACCTTTTTGTGTTCTGCGCTGAGCAATTGCCATAATTCTTCGGGTTCATATATTCTCCCGCGGATGTATCTGAACCCTGGTCATCGGGTTAGTTTCGTAGCAGTGGTGGATACGAAGACAAAGTTACTGCAGTGCTTTGAAGTGTTCACTGCACTTTTCTGTACACCTTCTAATCCTTAGCGTTGTGGGGTAGGTCAGTATTATCTTCGCTCTCTGGATGGGGAAAAGAGAAAGTGGCTGGCCTTAAGACTGCCTGTTTTTCACGGTGGTGGCAAGATTTGAATCGGGGACTTGGATTCATCAGGCTGTCGCTTGGCAGCTACATGAGCTCAATGCAGTATCTTTTGGATGTGGTGAACTTTTGTTAATCGCTGAGAATCTAAGCACCTGCCTTCTGTCTTAGTGTTCACAGCTGTGGGCCATCCCAGATGCACTTCCTAGGCAGACCTGGCATTTCTGTGAATCCAGTTTGTTGATTTAAATCTATAAAACCGACTGGCCCAACGGCATAAATCATCCTGTGTAAATTGCCCCCCTCCCGAACATAATTCTTCCTCTATGAGTTTCTGGGAGGCATCTGGAAACCAGGTGGTCAGACCAAGCATGGCCGCTGTTGTTTCTTCAGGTCTTGTGAACACTACCTGAGACCCTGGCGAGGCACTGCTGAGCTAGAATAGACAATCCTGGGTAGGTGGGCCAAGGGGCCTCCCCTAAGGCAGCTTGTGTTCATATCATTCATAAAGCCACAGTGCGTGTTGGCCTCAGTCCCCCAAGATTTCTGCTGCTAGGGCTCATGAAATGCAAACGTGCACAGGTTATCCAGGTGTGTGCACATAGTTCACTGCAGTTAGCAGGGGAGGTTCATTGTTCTGTGCCAGAGGTGAGGCTGGTGGCGTGGACGCTCTAGAACCTTCTCCATGGTGGTGCCCCTTCTCTGGGACTCCCTTCCACTCACATGCCTGAGCAACTTATTCATTTATTGTTTCAATTTCTATCCCACCTTGCCAGACACGCTGGCTCAAGGCGGCTAACAGGATTAAAATATTGAGAACAATACAGAGTTAAAACAATTAAAAGAATACAGTACAAAGTTAAAACACAAAAGTGAACAAGTAGGAACAAACAGATGATGGTGGTATTCAAAATCACACCCGATGGTGGAAGCAGCATCCAACAGGGTCTCAGGCCAGAAGATGTTCTAAGGCACGTTCGTCAGTGGCGGCTCCTAATCAAAAGCCTGGTGGAAGAGCTCCGTTTTACATGTGCTGTGGAACCGTAAAAGGTCCCGCTGGGCCCTGATGTCCTCCGGGAGCTCATTCCACCAGTGTGGGGCCGCCACTGAGAAAGCCCTGGTTCTGGTGGTAGTCAGTCTGACTTCTTTCGGGCCAGGGAGAGTCAGGTGGTGTTGCGACCCTAACCTCAGTGCTCTCTGGGGCACATATGGGGAAAGACGGTCCCTCAAGTAGGCGGGCCCCTGACCATATAGGGTTTTAAAGGTTAAGACTAGCACCTTGAACCGAATCCGATACGCTATAGGCAGTCAGTGCAGTGTCCTTAGCACAGGCTTCATGTGGTCCCATATAGAGAGACTCATCAACAGTCTGGCCACGGCATTCTGCACTAGCTGCAGCCTCTGGATCTGAGACAAGGGCAGCCCCATGGAGACAGCATTGCAGTAGTCTAACCTCAAGGTGACCATAGTGTGGATCACTGTTGCTAGATTATTGCGTTCAAGGAAGGGAACCAACTGCCTAATCAGCCATAGGTGGTAGAAGGCTGAAACTCTTTGTATCTCTTTCCGACACAGGGAAATCCTTTCCTCTTTAAGGCAACTTTTCAGATTCTGAACTGATTTAAGTCTTACTGTTTTTGTGTATTTTCTTGCCTGTGGCCTCACCTGGTTTTTGGGAGGGAAGGAAGGTGCTTGATATGTCTCTGAACATTTGTCCAGTGCCATTCACTCTACAAATAGTGATCGCGCTCCTCCTGAAAAGTTTGTACTCCCGTGACAGTTTCTAGAAGGCAATGTTGAAAAGCTCTGTCCATCGATAGAGCTAATAGAACAGCACTTGGCTCACAGCGTGTTTGAAGAATGCTGCTTTTCCGCATACGTGTGGGGGAGTTGCGGAGGAGGTCACAGGAATCTTGGATCTGGAGGTTATGAGGTTATTGCACCAAAATAGGCATTGAGGAACTGGACCAAGGGGCTGCCTTTCCATTTGTCCCCAGAATTTAGCTTCTGGCAACCAACCTGCTGGTTGGAGGGGGGTGCTGTAAAGTCTCCAGGGTTTTTCAGTCAGCAGAAGCAAAAATGCTTAGCAAAAAAAATCCCATGATTTTAGAGATGGCGTGGGTGTCAGGCAGCCCATCGAATTTTAATCTTTACACCCGAGTTGCTATGGGGATTGTTCAGTGGTTTGAGAGTTGGGCTGCATTTTGCAAAAAAAAAAAGAAAAGAAAAGGCCAGTGCTGGAACAACATGAAAGATTCCTTCCTTCCTTCCTTCCTTCCTTCCTTCCTTCCTTCCTTCCTTCCTTCCTTCCTTCCTCCCTTCCTCCCTTCCTCCCTTCCTCCCTCCCTCCCTCCCTCCCTCCCTCCCTCCCTCCCTCCCTCTTGTTTAAAATATTATTTCCTTATTATTTTCAGGGCCTCGAGGGATCCTTAAACAGGCTGGAGGAATTTTAAAGCACTGCATTGGGAGGAGGGGTTGGTTCTTAAAGTCAGCTCTCAGCTTCAAACCCTGTAGTAGCCTTTTTGCTGAGGCAGTGTGGTCTGTGTGGATGACAATTGTGCACGTGGATGAAAGAGCTGTTAGATACTCGCACATTTGCAGTATCTTGGCAGCTGCTCTGAGACTCCGTCAGGTAGTAAAGGGCGGGGTATAAATCCAATCTCTTCCTCTTCTGTGCTCCAAGAATCTTACTTGTTGCCAGTCCTTATTGCATCTGGCCATTGTTCAAGGAATAAAAATTTCTCAAAAATTTTGAGGTAGGTTTCTTTCTCTGGATTAAAGTTGGAGGCACATAACCATGCCCTTCCCCTGATCAGTTGCCTCAAGCAAGGTTGCCTTCCCCTTTACCTACAGTTGCCAGCTCTGGGTTGGGAAATACCTGGAGATTTGGGGGTGGGGTTTGGGGAGGGAAGCAACCTCAGCAGGATATAATGCCATCGAGTCCACCTTCCAAGGCAGCCATTTTCTCCAGGGGAACTGATCTTGGTCATCTGGAGATCAACTGTAATAGGAAGAGATATCCAGGTGCCACCTGGAGGTTGGCAACCCTACATTTACAAGGGCTCTGTGTGGGACCTACTTTCTTGTAAACTCGAATGTTTCTAGGATTTCCTCTATGTCATTGAGCTCTGGCGTGGACCACGTAAGGGATCTCATTTCATCCCACCCCCCAGAATAATAGTGTTCATATACAAGGGGGCTTAATTTGTCAGCTTCATGCTCCGGGAGGGAGGGGGGGTATATCCTGGCTGAGGAATGAGTCGGGAGGCTTAGCTCCAGCTTTCTGTCTCCTATGCTGTGAGGGAATTTCCATGGAGCATTTTTTGCTTCTTGCCTGCTGCAGGGCATGGGAACCATTTTGTGTAGAATCCATGGACTGTATTGAATTCAAGGCAGTGATCAGGTTATCGGAGGAAAGGGCCTTTAGTGAATCACGGCCAGATCACGACCTCTCCCAATGGCATTTTAAAGCAGCTGGTGGAGTAATGAAGCAGTCTATCTCCCCCACCCCCCCTGACTACAGCATTGATTCGTGGTAAAACCTGTGTAGAGGGCAGAGTTTGTAGCTTCCAGCAGTGGATACCCCAAGCATGGTGGCTTAATGTCTCAAGGCAGAATTCAGCAGAAAGGGAACCTTTGTTGCCGTGCAGGAATCATTGGAGTGGAGAGTTTGCTGGCTTTTGCAGCTGTCCAGTGCTCGGGGGTGGACAAAGGAGTGGGTGGTCAATGCTGCAGCAGAAGAAGAGGAGTTTGGCCGGCTGGGCGATTGTCGTGAAATGTCGGCCTTATATGTATTATTAATAACACAAGTTTTCCCAGAATGCGGTGGCTTGTTGTTGAAAGAAGGCGGCGCGATAATAGTAGCTAGAAAATTTTGGGCGGAGGGGTGTTGGGCCTCCGACGTGGTGACTCCAGTGGTGATGTCGCCCGGAAGTGACTCTCCTTCTCTCTCTCCATTCTCGGAGGAGCACGCCAGGAACGGAGAGGGGGAAGGAGAGCCAAGGAGGCAGGCAGCCCGCCCAGCTGCCGCACTGCTGCTGAGGAAGAGGGAGAGCCGAGGCGGGCCATTCCCTACGCCTCATGTGGCAGGGAGGTGAGCTAGTAGTGCCAATCGCTCCTCTTACTCTCAAGGAGTAAGAAGTGTGGAACCACTAGCTTGCCTCTGCATGCGGTACAGAGAATAGTCCTCCCCAGTGTCTCACTGCACCTGTGCCTCGCTGCTCCTTGCCGGCGCTTCCTGCTGCGGCCACACAGGAAACAGCAGGAAGAGCCAGCAAGGCCATGGCGGGCAGGATAAGGAGTGCGGTGCACTGTGGGTGGGTGGGTGTTTCGCATTCCCCCTGGTGGTGTGGGGCTCATCCACAGGGGCAGCACCCCCAAATGCCCCCTCGCGACTACGGGTCTGAGCAATATCATACCGTGGTGGTTGTCAATGAGGAAGTCACCACTTCGAATCTTGTCTGTAACGTGAACCATCTTGGCGACCTCAGGCAAGCCCCTCTCAGCCCTCCCGTTTGCAAAATGGGGAGGATCCTGGCCCTCCTACAAGGTTGTGGCATGGATCACTGAGGGTGTCTCTAAGTGTGCAGCACGGAACACTAAATTATTGTATAAATAGTAAACATCAGCTTTGCTTTTTGTGTAGCTGTGGTGTCTTATTTGGGAGTACTTCATAACCCCAGGTGCACATCTTGTGCTGTATTTTGGAGAGTAGCAGCTCTATAACTGTGCCCTCCTTAAGACATAGTTACTGATGCCCCAGTGTACAATATCCCCAATGAACCGTCAATTTACTTAAAATGGTTTGCTTGCTGTAGATGAAGAACTTCCCAGGGTAATAGTAGAAAACAGTAGAAAAGAGCAAGAGTCCAGCAGCACCTTAAAAGACTAACAGAATACAAGCTTTCATGAGTCACAGATATCTGAAGAAGTGAGCAGTGACTCAGTCTTTTCTACTGCCAAAAACAGACTAACACGGCTACCCAACTTGGATCTATTCCCAGGGTGATGTGTGTCTCGATCTTTCTTACACGGTAACAACTTACCCTTACTTTGAAAACCCTAGCTAGAAAAGATCTTTTTAAGTGTAAGGATGTGTCGCTGGTGATCCCAAGATTTTGTTAATTCATGCCATAGTATGCCCCGTTACTATGTATGAGTGTGAAAGTTGGACAGTGAAGATAGCTGACAGGAAGAAAAGTTGATTCCTTTGCAATGTGGTGTTGGCGGAGAGTTTTATGGATACCATGGACCATCAAAAAGACAAAGAAGTGGGATCTTCTTCGTGGTCTCTGTGCATCACACCTCTGGGATTAAGTGCGCCTGCGCCGATCCCGATCGGTAATCTTCAAAGCCTAACGGATTTTCGCGCCAGCTCCCCGGTCACGTGCACGTCCCACTGCGCATGACCCGGGGAGGGGCACGAGGATCCCGCCAGTTCTCTTCTGACCGCCGCGTCGTGAGGATCCCCTCTCCGCTCCGGTCGGTAGCTAACTTTCGTTTTTCCAACTTGGAAAGGCCTTTCGGACTGACTCTTCTTGTTTTCCTGACCTACGGACTGTTTTCTGGACTCGCTTTTGGATTCTCCTCTTCCTACTCCCCGCCCGGCCTATGGCCCAGCGGTGGGGTTTCTTTAAACGTTGCCTTAATTGTGGGAGTAAAATCGCTCCCCCAGACAAGCACTCCCTCTGCTTGCTGTGCCTAGGCGAGTCGCATCGTGTCGATTCCTGTTCGAGTTGCGCCGCGTTCTCCAAACAAACTCGTAAGAACCGGGCGGCCCGACTCAGAGTGGCTCTCTTGGAAGCAGCGTTGTCACCGAAGATGTCCGCAGCCGACACCTCGACAACATCCCCATCGGCACCGACGGGCCTGACGTCGCCACCGATGCGAAGCCCCTCCGGTACCGAGAAGTCGGCACCGAAAAGACCCCTCTCACTGCCACGAACTCCCGCTAAGAAGTGTAAGGAGGGCAAAGAGGGTAAGGGCAAGCTGAAGCACAAAACCTCGAGTGCTTCGTCGACGCATCCCGCGTCCGACATGACCCAGCACGGGTCTCCGCAGCTTGACCCTCCAGGGCGCGAGCGACCCCGGGGCAGCCCCGCCTCCCCGATGCCGCGACCCATCCAGCTCACAGATTCGGATACCAACATCGAGCTGACGCAGATCCCTCACAGCAGTCCCGAGACCGGGCCCGACCCGCTGCCGGCGCCGAAAGGTGAGCGAGACTGGCGCCTCCCTCCATCTTCGGTGCCGTGGGACGTCCGTCAATGGCGATACCTGTATGGTTCCTCCTACCCGCCACCTCCACAGTGGTACCCGGCGGAGTGGGATCGCCAATCGACGTCGTCAAGAGTCTCCCGATGCTGAGATCCCCCGGCTCCGACACCGACTCCGATACCGAAACCGATACCAAAACTACTGATGCCGATACCTACTTCGCCCGACGTCGACCTCCCTCCCTACCAACCAGATCCGTCGACCCCTATGTCTCCCTCCGAACATTCCGATCACTCGATACCCGAATCTCCCGAATCATCCGATGACGAATCTCCCATCCAGCCGTCACCATCCCCTGATGTGGCTGAAAATGTACCAATCTCTCCCTCCGAGGACGTGAAATCCTATGGAGAGCTTATCAAACGAATGGCCCATTCCCTGGCACTTGCCACGGTCCAGCCAACCCCTACCGCTACCGATGCCATCTTCGACATCGTACAGATGGATACATCCACCGCGGTAGCGTTGCCACTAATTTCGGTGCTCTTGAGCACTGCCAAAGAATCCTGGGGCCACCCCTCCTCAACTCCAATCTCCAACAAGAGATTAGACCACATGTACAGGCTCCAAGAGCCAGGGGCAGAATTCTTATTCATCCACCCCAAGCCCAATTCGGTTGTAGTGACCCCCTCGGCCAGGGGCCGTAGCGGACATTCCTCCCCCTTGGACAAGGAGGGACGGAAATTAGATTCTTTCGGGAGACGATTTTATTCAGCCGGTGCACTGGGCATAAAAACGGCAAACTACACAGCCTGCATGAGCAGGTACCAATACTCCCTATGGGAGCAGATGACACCACTTCTGGCCCATCTTCCTGAGGATAAGCAACGCCTTGCTAGGAAGATCCAGAGGGAAGGCATGATGCTAGCAAAGCACCAGCTTAACGCATCGAAGCATGCTGCGGACGTCACGTCCAAGACACTCACTTCAGCAGTCGCCCTTCGCCGCCACGCCTGGCTGAGGTCGACTTCGCTTCCACAAGACACAAAGTCCTTGGTGGAAGATCTCCCTTTCAAGGGTGAAGGACTATTCAGCTCCATGACGGACACAGTCCTTCATGATTTAGATAAGAGCATTAAGACATCTAGTAATTTGGGTGTCTCACAATCGAGACAACAGAAGCAGAAGACATGGCAGAGATCTTGGTCCAAACAGCAACCGCGAAGATCTCTCACTGAACCCCAATGGCAGAGACCGTCGTCTACTGCTTATCAGCAGAAACCCTATGGCCACAAGCCACGATTCCCGTCCGCTTCCGCTTCCAAGGCTAAGCCACCCAAACCAAACAAGCAGAGTCTTTGACTCCCCCATTCGCTCCGATCTTCCCACCCGTCTATCACCCTTTCTACCAGCATGGCAACGTATCACGACAGACAAATGGGCACTGTCGGTCGTAGCAGAGGGCTACAGAATAGAATTTTTCCAGATACCACAAGAATCGTACTTCGTAACCACCCCTCCCTCCGACACCCTATCGTCGGAAGTCGAAGCCCTCCTCTCAAAAGATGCCATAGAACAGGTACCAACAAACCACCTTCAGCGGGGGTTCTACTCCCGCTACTTCACGGTCCCAAAAAAGGATGGCGGACTTCGTCCCATATTGGATCTGCGGAACCTCAATGCGTTCATCACCTACAAGAAATTCCGCATGACCACTCTACAGACCATCCTACCGCTACTAGAAGCCAACGCGTGGATGGTGACGCTGGACTTAAAGGACGCATACTTCCATGTGACGATCCACCCGTCGCACAGACCGTACTTACGCTTCACGATTGGTCCGCGTCACTTCCAGTACAAGGCCCTACCCTTTGGCCTCTCTACAGCTCCTTGTGTCTTCACGAAGCTTATGGCAGTAGTAGCGGCACATCTGCGACTTCAAGGTGTCCACCTTTACCCCTACCTGGACAACTGGCTTCTAGTCGCCCCCTCTACGACGGAACTACAGAGCCACATCTCTACTACCCTTCGTACCCTAGAATCACTAGGGCTGACGATAAACCTCAAAAAGTCCATGCTTACCCCTTCCAGACGGGTTCAGTTTATCGGAGCTATCCTGGACTCCCTGCAATGCAGAGCGTTCCTACCCCCCAACAGAGCAATGGATATAGTCTCCCTTCTCCTGTCTATCCAAGAGACCAAGGAGGCTACAGCCAAACAAATCCTTCGCCTTCTAGGCCTGATGGCCGCGACAACAGCAGTAATCCCCTTCGCCAAATTGCGGATGAGACCACTGCAGCTTTGGTTTTTGAGGCGTTTCCGCCCCAACTTCCACTCCCTCTCCAAACCATTTCAGATATCAACCCAGGTCCTAGAGACCCTGAATTGGTGGCTTGTGCCCCAGAATTTACATTCAGGTGCACCTTTCCGGCTTCCACCCCCCTCAGCGACCGTCACTACGGACGCCTCCCTATGGGGCTGGGGAGCTCATCTGGACGGTGTAGGTGTGGACGACAGGTGGCACCCCTCTGTGGCACACAACCATATCAACTTCCTAGAGCTGTTGGCAGTTCTCTACGCAGTGAGATCTTTCCGCCAATCCCTGTCGGGGAGGACAGTGACTGTCCTTACAGACAACACCACCACCATGTTTTACATCAACCGCCAGGGTGGGACGGTCTCCCGTGGACTTTGCCAGTTAGCGATAGAGCTTTGGGACAAGTGCCAGGCACTAGATATTCACCTGGTAGCGACTCATCTCCCAGGACTACTCAACGTCCAAGCGGACTTCCTAAGCAGAGGGGGAGCATCCCTACACGAGTGGGAACTGAACCCCCTCTACCTGACGCCGATCTTCGACCGTTGGGGGCATCCATCCGTGGATGTATTCGCCTCGAGAGAACAAGAAGTGCCACCTATTCTGTTCCAGAGCAGGAACGGACCCGACCTCTCTCGGAGACGGTCTCCTCTTCCAGTGGACAGGGAAACGATTGTACCTATTTCCCCCGATTCCTCTCATACCGAGAGTAGTCCACAAACTGTTGACAGAGCGACCGTGGGCAATTCTCGTCACCCCATGGTGGCCGAGACAACCCTGGTTCCCCACGCTCCTCAGTCTCTCACGAGGGACATATCTCCATCTCCCGACGGACCCAGACCTCCTCGGGATGCACGGGGGCCGGGTACTGCACCACGATGTGCCCAGACTGAAATTGACAGTGTGGCTGATCCAAACTTAGGGTTAGAATCACGCATTGCTCAAGTTCTACTGAACTCACGCAAACTCTCCACTCGACGTTCATATGAGTCAAAATGGATTAAGTTTTTAACCTTCCTGGCGTCTGTGGGACGGCCCTCAATCCCCGCCGGGCTTAAAGATGTTTTTGGTTTCCTCCTGTCATGTAAAGACAGGGGACTGTGTCACTCATCTATCCGAGTTTACTTGTCAGCTATCTCAGTCAATCATCCTAAGATTGATGGCTATTCGGTGTTTTCCCATCCAACAACGAAGCAATTCCTCAAGGGAATGAATCGCCTCTATCCCCCAGTGCGGACACCAGTCCCGGCATGGGACTTGCCCCTGGTTCTCACTAAGCTGATGGGAAAACCCTTCGAACCCATGGCCTCATGCAGCCTTCAACTTTTGTCGTGGAAGGTTGCGTTTTTGGTGGCCATCACGTCTACTCGACGCGTGAGTGAACTCTCGGCGCTCCGTTGCGCCCCACCGTACCTCTCGTTTCATCATAATGCCGTCACTTTGGCTCCAGATGACGCTTTCCTGCCTAAGATAGTCTTGGACTTTCATATAGGGGCGGATATCACCTTGCCGGTATTTTTTCCTGGTCCCCAGGACCCAACGCAACGTAGCCTACACACGTTAGATGTCAAGAGGGCCCTGTCTTTCTACTTGCACCGGACAAAATCCTTTCGCAAGTCTCCAACTCTCTTCATTTCTTATGCCTTGCCCAGGCAGGGACAGAAACTGTCGTCTCAAAGACTTTCGAAGTGGATAGTTGAGACGATAAAACTCGCCTACCTTCTGGCCAAAAGGCCACTACCGGCTTCCCTCCGGGCACACTCCACTCGAGCCGTGGCTACTTCCACAGCATTCCTCAAGGGCATTCCCCTGGGAGACATCTGCAATGCTGCAACGTGGGCGTCCCCTCACACGTTTGTGAAGCACTACGCCCTAGATGTCCGCGTCCATCAGCGTACTGTGGTGGGCCGTGCAGTTCTGCAAGCAGCTCAGATGTGAGACCTCCAGCACCCACCTCCAGGTATGTGGTGTGTTTATTGCTCGCTATTCTCCCAGAGGTGTGATGCACAGAGACCACGAAGAAGATATACAGGTTGCTTACCTGTAATTGGAGATCTTCGAGTGGTCATCTGTGCATTCACACCACCCGCCCTCCTTCCCCTCTGCTTTCGGTCTCCCTCACCTTTTTTTCTGGGGGCTGTTAGCAGCGGTCAGAAGGAACTGGCGGGATCCTCGTGCCCCTCCCCGGGTCATGCACAGTGGGACGTGCACGTGACCGGGGAGCTGGCGCGAAAATCTGTTAGGCTTTGAAGATTACCGATCGGGATCGGCGCAGGCGCACTTAATCCCAGAGGTGTGAATGCACAGATGACCACTCGAAGATCTCCAATTACAGGTAAGCAACCTGTATTTTTAGATCAGATCAATCATGAACTCTCCCTAGAAACTAAGATGACTAAAATGGAGCAGAGGTCCATCAGTGGCTATTAACTACAAGATATAGATAGGATCTCTTAGTCTGGGGCAAGTGATGCTTCATATTCTTGGTGCTTGGGGGGGGGCAGTGGGAGGGCTTCTAGTGTCCTGGCCCCACTGGTGGACCTCCTGAGGGCACCTGGTATTTTTGGCCATTGTGTGACAGAGTGTTGGACTGGATGGGCCGTTGGCCTGATCCAGCGTTGGCTTCTGTTATGACTAAACTGAGGCTATTGTACTTTGATCACATTATGAGAAGACACTGGAAAAGACACCCATTCTAGGAAAAGTGGAAGGCAGCAAGAGAAGAGGAAGACCCAACATGTGGTGGGCTGACTTGATGAAGGAAGCCAAGACCCTCAGTTTGTAAGATCAGAGAATAGCTGTTAATGATAGGACATTTTGGAGGACTTTAATTTGTAGGGTTGCTGTAAGGCGGAAGCAGCTTGATGGCGCTTAACATACGTGCGCATGCACTCATCAACTTACCTACAAGCCCATATTAATGACTGGGGTATGTCATTAGCCCAGTGTATTTTGTGCTTTGAAGGCTTTGCCAGAGATGCTTGATGTGTCAATTTGGGATAGCATTCATCCAAAGTTTATTCACCACCTGTTCAGATTTCCTTGGTAACAAGTTTTGGTGGCCCATTTACACATCCCTGCTATGGCTGGAGATCCCCAGTGTATTTATTTATGGGTCCACTGAGAGCCTACCAGAATGAAGAATGGCTTAAAACAGCTTCCCGCCCCCCTTTTCAAACATTTTATTAAGATTTTCAAATCACAATCAAGAAAACATTCAATTGAACAAACATAGAGAAGTAAGAATAGAATACAACATAATTATCAACATACATATGTAGTGCTTTTTATTTAAAAATGTATTGAATAGCTACAAAGGAAAAGGTAAATTATATCTTATACTATTACTTACTGTTAAGTACAGTAGGATATTAGTCTAATAGTGATGGCAATGCATTTTTCTTGGTACCTATAGCTTAAAACAACTTTAATATGAAGAGCCGCTAAAACAACTTGTTCTGCAGTCCCTAACAATTGTCAGGATCTGGGGATCCTAACAAAGGTTTTCTTTTGTGCTTTGTATAATCACTTCATATGTAACATGCTTTTGCAGTTCAGTTGTAACATTCTGCTATCTCTTTCAAGCTGTCTCATGTTCCCTTTCCCCCTGGTTTATTGTCTTCAGTCTATTGCTAATGGTGGGTCTGGTCAATGTAACCATTTGGTCCGGGAGAGTGGCGACTGCATACTTTCACACGTCACCCGAGAACAATCGGCCTCTCATCCCTCCCCCCCCCCCCCGGCATTCCTATCCTCCCTGCCAGCGGAGACACAGAACTTTCTTATCGGTGTGAGAAGACCTTGGAGAGCTATTTGTTATGCACGGAATGGACACATCTGAGGAGCCCAGTTTAAGAAGGGAAATTTACAGCTTCACACCTCACCTTTTTCCTGTGGGAAGCAAAACGGTCAAGGGACCTTAGCCCGCGGTTTTTCCCTTTATGTGATTGGTTGCCTATGGGGAATTCAAATTGTACAGGGGGGTATATTAACCCTGCTTCTATTGTATACCTTATCTCTAACAAACATCCGAGGACCTGTAATGTAGTACTAGGGAATAAAGAACTCTGTTTCATCAACAAAGGTCTGATCCTTGACTGCATAGGGCAGAGGCCTCACAACAATGCAGTCCCAAGCCTTACACCCTTCCAAGCCCATTGAAGTCAATAGATTAGGAGGGTGTACTTCTTCTTAGGACTGCACCTGTAAACCTAGTTATAGAACAACCTGTGGTCATGGGCTCTTAGGGCAAGACCACAAATTACTAGTTCTTGAATCCTGTAAAATACTGCAAGGCAGTGTCTCAAAATGGTAAATTCGATCATTACTAATTCCTCCCTTTATTAAATAACAAACTAAAATATATAAAACAAAAACAAATAATAAATCATGTAATAAAAATATATTAATAAAAGCAATCTTCATTGGTTGATACTGATACCATAACCTACACTTTGTTCATCATAAGTTAACTCATTTCTGTAAGGTATTCTGGAGGTGTGGTCTTTGTAGTCACACACCTCAACATTGGTTCATCATGGGTATTTATTGGGCTCTCCTGTTTAAAGTCACATTAATTTTGCCTGAATGTTTTATCTGTTGGTTAACTGACTGGAGCAAGGGCCTTCTGCAGCCCCATAGCCAGGAATTTGGAGGGGGGTACAGGGGGAACTTGTTTTATTAAATTAAAATACATTTAAAATTATTTTAAAATTTTAATTTAATTTTAAATTACTGGAGGATGCAGGCTGCTGTGTCCTACACGACCGTTGAGGTTTCCTAGCCCCGACAAAGCCAGCAAGGCTTTTCTGTCCCCTGCAGGGGAGCCCGCCACGAAGTTGCGGGGACGACAACGACTGGTTTTTGAGTCAACACGAGACAAGCTCCTTGCTCTGAAGAAGACTGTCCCCCGCACAATTTCTTGTGGCTGCAATCCCATGCTGGTTGCTTCAAGCA
Source organism: Lepidodactylus listeri (assembly GCA_029233225.1). NCBI lineage: Eukaryota > Metazoa > Chordata > Lepidosauria > Squamata > Gekkonidae > Lepidodactylus > Lepidodactylus listeri. The sequence goes on from JARCFY010000002.1 coordinate 175,651,061, forward strand.
GGGGCTTGTTGGGAAGAAACCCACAGGACTCGCCCATCAGCTAGAAGATGCCCTTCGGCCCTGGTGTGCCGGAGAGGATGCCTTGGCCCAGAAGGCTGCTACGGGCAAACACTGTGCTGACGGGACTCCCCGCCACTGGGCCCCTGGCCTTAGAGACTTCCCGGACTGGGATAGAGGGGGGTCACTGTGCCATGATTCTTCCTAGTCCTGGAAATAGCTGTGGTGAGATCCATGTGTCCCACGGTTGGATGTTACATGTTGGGAAATCCAACAATATGACGGCACCGCTGTATCCTCCTCAGGGAAGGAAATCACACTTCAGGCTGGTTCAGCTACGGCCCGTAGCGGCGTGGCTTGAACAAGATATTTAAATTAAAATTTAAACAAGAAAGGAAAGATTGGGGTGGGGGTACTACAGATGTGATAGGGGGCACCACCCATAATGCCCCCACTGGCTATGGTCCTGGCCTTCTGCGACCTCTGGAGACCTTCCTGGGCTAACTCCCTGATGTCTTCATTCTTACAACTCAGTAAGTTTCAGTTCATTAGAAGAAGAAGAAGAAGAAGAAGAAGAGATTGGATTTATACCCCGCCCTCCACTCCCCAAGGGAGTCTCAGAGCGGCTTACAAACTCCTTTTCCCTTCCCCTCCCCACAACAGACACCCTGTGAGGTAGGTGGGGCTGAGAGAGCGCTTTCCCAAGCTGTCCTTGAGGGAACAGCTGGTACAGAGCTATGGCTTGCCCAAGGTCATCCAGCCAGGTGCAAGTGGAGGAGTGGGGAATCAAACCCGGTTCTCCCAGATTAGAGTCCGCGCACTTAACCACTACACCAAACTGGCTCGCTCTCATTACATGACTGGCTCAGGCTACCCTGATCTCATCAGATCTGGGAAGCGAAGCATGGTCAGCCCTGGTTAGTACTTGGATGGAAGACCACCACGGAAGTGCAGGGTCGCCACACAGAGGCAGGCAACAGCAAACCACCTCTAAACATCTCTTGCCTTGGAAACCCTGATGGGCCACCACAAGTCGGTTGCAACTTGGCCACACTTCACACACACACAAGTTTACATTGGCAGTCTGGATCACAGTAAAACCTTGGATATGCTTGTTCCACAGTTGCCCCTTTGCGACCCCACATTCAAGCAGATTGAATTCTCATTCAAGCAGATTGACTTCTTCGTGCAAGTAATGTCTATAAATAACTGTCACTATCAAAAGATTTCTTCATCTGATTATTGGCAGCCTGGATAAGTCTTTCTGCGAATCTATTTGACAGGGGAGAGTTTGGGCTAGATGTATGGTGAAAATCTGGCAAACTTCCTGAATTCTATGCAGGAGAATTGTGGCACATTGTCACTGAAGATTTCCTCTGGAATACCATGTCATGCAGATACATTTTTCAGGCTGGCAGTGGCTGATATGCTGATGGTATAGCTCATTTTTCTGTTCACTAAAGTCTCTGCAGAGGTGCTGCAGTTGTGGAAAATTGGGACTAAAATTTTCAAGATAATTCACCATTTCCTGAAACCGCTGAATGTATTTCTTGGGTGTAGCCCCGGCATCAAGTCTATAGGCAGCATTTTTACCTGGTGTCATACTTTCAGCACAAACGATGTCTCCTGAAAATGTCACTTGAGTAACACCAGGGACACCTTTTCCCTCCCTGTTCAATTTTAGGTTGGCAGCTCTTGTAGCATTCAGGACTTCCTGAAGTTGTTGATCATGCTATTCTTTAGTATAACAATGAGCAAGTACTTTTGCGTAGCATTTCTGTAGCTGGCAGTGCAAACACAGCTTTCCAGGGCTGAGAGATTTGTTCCGATGTAACCAGGAGTTCTAAATTTTTGTTTTCCCCAGCTCCAGCATTTCTGGCAAATGTTTATAATGCTATTTGGATAATACTCGTGTATTGAGTACTCGTGTCCAGTTTAAATGGGTAAAATGTCTCATTCACCTCTGCAGGCTTTGTCTAGGGATAAATCTGCCCCACACTGCAAACATTAGCTGAGGACATTATCTGTGATGACTCCAACCTTTATCAGAGATTCTTTCAAGTCACCCAAAGCCATATTTTCTTCTTAAGCTGCCTTACTTCTGTAACAATAATGACCAATGGTTTGATCTGCTTTTTGCATGTATGTAGAAAAAGTGTTTCTTTCAGAAGTTTCATTCTTCTTTGGTTGCCTTGCTTTCTTTGGTTGTGACTCTCACAGCTCCCTTGTTTTCCAGCTCAGGCAAGGAAATGACTTTCAGCTTAATCTAGCATACTCCTGGTTTTCTACTTCTGACACCATATAGTATTCCTGAGTCAACAGGCAGCCTACCAGAATGAGGAATGGCTTTCAACTTTAATACAAGCAGCAATGAAAACATATTAATTATCCTGCTGTCTCGAAGCCATGTTCTAGAATGGTCTGTGGTCATGTGGTTTTAGGGTGAGCCCATGAATTACCTGTTCCTTAACACTGCAAAATATTATGGGAATGAGTCTGAATCGTAAATTGCATCATTATGTGCAGGATAGCTTGCGCAAGCCATCCCCCCCTCATGCTGCTGGGTCACTCCCCCCCCCCCGCCTGAGCCAGCACTTTGCCAATAAATAATCAGCATTTTTGCCCCTTTGATAAAAAACAGAAGAACATCAGAATCAGCATAGTAGAAGCAACATGGTGGCTTAATCCTCTGGGAGTGGGCATTTCACTTCCCCCGTCACCCTCCTTCCCTGCTCTCCCTAAACCCAGGCACAGATGGGTTTCAAGCTGGGTGTTTTCTTTAGTGGCTTAATGCCAGGTGGGGGTGTAAATATCATCATGTTTGCATATAGCCTGGGAGACCTATGCGGATTCCTATCTGCACTCTGCCATGAAGCTTTCTGGGTGAGCTTGGGCCAGTCTGTCTGAAACTAACCTGCCTTGTGGTGGTGGTGGTGGTGGTGGGGTGTTGAGGGATAAAATTGGGGGGGATGGACGACACTTGTGCTGCTGACCTGAGCTCTTGGGAGGAAGGGTGAGAGAAAATACAGTGGCTAATACACTTGCTGTGTGGAACAAGTGGGGGGAAAGAACTCTCCCATTCTCTCTGTATGTATCGAGCAACGATCAAGGCTGCATTGAGTGTCCTGCAGTGGGGCGGAGGCAGGCATTGATGTGCTGAGGAAGCCATGGTGCTGCTGACCCACAAAAATAGTGATCTGTGCAGCGGTGGCAGCTCATCTGCATGGCTTTAAGGGGGCAAGTTTTTCTGCAGAAAAAAGAATTTGTCATCAGAGGGGAAGATCATCTCCTTGAGGGTGGTTAATCCAGCCCTGACGGAGGCTGGGTTGGTGCCAGCAACACAGTCATCATCCTCGTTGCCAAACAGCCAGAGACGTGGACCTCCTGGACCAGCACGGCCTTTCTGGGTCTGAAGGGGACTCCGTTTGGTTCACAGGGTGCCCTTTCCTTTTATTTATTAGCTTCATTGACCAAAGGCCTTGAGCCAGGCGTACAAACAGCTACTACAAAACACATTACGTATAATTACAAAATTATTTAGACCAAACACTTTAGGAATAGAAAGCTAACCATCATACTCAAACAAAATTGATAGGCATCCCTTTATAAAATTCCTTGAATTCTATAAAAACCCATGAGATTATAAAATTTGATTTTAAAAAACCTAAAATGTGTATACATAAAACTACATATGGCATCTCAAAGCTGTTTTAAAAATAACACTATCGGTAGATATTTTGCTACCAAGCGAGTTGTTTCAGGGTTCTCATCTGCTAACAGTACGGTTATCACCCAGGATTTCAAGGGAAGGTGATATCTGTGTAAAATAGGAGTAATCCAATAGGATCTGGGGCCAATCCACTGGTGGCAAAATAGTTTGCAGTGTGCTTAAGAGGCCAGCAGCAGTGCTGTTGCTGTCCAACGGTGTGGCGGGCAAGGAAGCTGAACGTCCTCCTTGACTATAACAAAAGCAGGAACTTTGGACAGCTCTGACCGCTCATTGCGGTGGCAGCCTGGAGGCATAAAACAAAGAGGTGGCCGATGACCCTGACAGCCAACAAGCTTGATGCTACTGCTGTTGCCAGCTGGGTTGTTCAACTAGGCCATGGTCCTTCCCAGGCCCCGCAACACAGACAGTAAGAACTAGTTTTCCGGCCAGTGAAATGATTTCTGGCAGCTCAGATTAGTGGTGTTCAGACTTACGTTTAGGAGGATGTGTATGACTTATTGGATTGCTTTCCCCCTCACTACCTTCCAACACGTACATACAAATATCCCTTGTAAAGAGTCAGACCTCTAGTCTGTCCACTAGTGGTTACTCTGACTGGCTGGGGCCTTGAGAGAGGAAAAAGCCCTCCCCCGGATCTGCCCCTGGAAATGTTGTGGGTTTAATGTGGGACTTTCGGCATGGTAAACTTTTGATCTACGACCGAGTCATTTGCAGCCAGTCCTCTTAGGTGGGCAGGTCTCCCAGTTGTGTCTTCTACGTGTCCCTGTTTCTTCTCCCTCCAGAATCAGTGCAAACTGATTCATCCTTTTTCTCCCCCTCTCTTTTTGTTTCCCAGTTGCAGCTGCAGAAAACACAGTATTTACAGTTGGGGCAGAGTCGTGGCCAGTACTATGGGGGGTCCCTGCCCAATGTCAATCAGATTGGGAGCAGCGCTATGGACCTACCTTTCCAGGTGAGACTTTGCCAGCTTTTTGCCTCCTGTTGTCTGGCTTACAGTATCTGATTTTTTAAAAAAAATTACAAACGCTAGACCAAGAGCTGCTTTTAGTTCTTTCAAATTCTGCAAATGGTTTAACGATACAGGTAGAGTATGTGTATTTAAATCTTCTTTGTGCGTAATTGTGCTTTTTAAAAATTGCATCACATCACTGCAGAGGGGCAAGAAGCTGTGCATGGCACACACGGCCAACGGCAGGGAATTTCTGTCTCTTCTAGGCTGGACTACTTGTAAATGTTCTCTGTGTGGGGCTGCCCTTGGAAACAATCCAGACCAGCTGTCCAAAATCCAGCTGCTTGCTTTTTGATAGGGAGTAGTAGCCTTGGCCGGGAGGGCGGGATAAAAGTCTAAAGAAACAAACAAATAAATAGCCAGCTTCATCATGTGATGCTGCTGTCAAGACAACTTAACTTCCTGTCTGTCTCCAGCTTCAGTTCAGTGCTTATCTTTAAAGCCTTTCATGTACTTGAAGGATTGTCTCAGGTGCTGACTCTACTTGACCAGTTTCAATACCTGCAAAGGGTGCCCTTAGTCAGAGTGGTGCACCTGATTGCAGCCTGCTCTCTTGCTGCCGCCCTGGTGGAACAAACACTTTGGAGGTCTGGTTGGCTTTTTGGAGAGCCGTGGAAACTTCTGTTTTCAGAAGGCATTTGTCTGATTGTTGGTTAGATTTACTTCCTTTTTAAAATGGACCATCTGGTCTATTGCTGATGGGGTTTTTGTTTTGTTATGTTTAATATGGTGCTTTAGTGTATTGCTGTTAGTTGCTGTGGGGTTTATAAAGGAAAGGAGGTTAGACATATTTTAAAACAAGTAAGTGTTACCTATTTGTGGTCTCTGTGCATCACACTGATGGGCTTTATGCCGGTTCAGAATTTGGATTCGGAGATTTCTAGAGCTACAAAGTAAGTGCGAAATCCACCCCCCCCCCCCCAAAACATGCTGGCAAACTGGGCATGCTCCAGGGGGAGGAGTCACACCCTAATGCTCAGTTCCCTTTTGTCTGCTGCAGCAGGGACATCGGTTTGGGACTTCTGCAGAGTTTCTCCCCATCCCCCCCACCTCTCCTCAGACCTACTGTTAGTCTTCACAGTTTTTCCATCCAAGCCTCAGTGTCCTCTTGAGGCGCCACCACCTTCTCCTCCTGTTTCACTTCATGGCTAAGGCAGCATCTGTCAAATAGTGCTGTGTGGGCATGGTTCACTGTCCCTTGTGCTTCGGCAAAGCCCGTAACGCAGGGACCTGACAGCACTGCCTAAATTTTGCTTGCCAGGCAGGAAAAAGCAGGCAGTCCCAATTGCACCTTCTCCTTCAGAGTCGCTCATTGTTGAAGGAGATGCTAGAGCCCTCCTGGATATCAAAAGCATCAGCTGCCCCTGCAGCCACTATGACGTCAGCTGCTCCCATTCCAGCGGTATCAAAGTCATCAAAGGGACTGTTGGTCCCTAAAAAGAAGAAGAGGAAAGGTAAATCTCCACTATTGGACCAGAAGGGAGTTCTAGCCTCATACTGAATAAGGATCAAGATGGGTAGCTGGGTTAGTCTATCTGTAGCAGTAGAAAAGAGCCAGAGTCCAGTAGAGAAGAAGAAGAAGAGATTGGATTTATATCCCACCCTTCACTCACTTAAGAGTCTCAGAGCGGCTTACAAACTCCTTTTCCCTTCCCCTCCCCACAACAGACACCCTGTGAGGTAGGTGGGGCTGAGAGAGCTCTTTCCCAAGCTGTCCTTGAGGGAACAGCTGGTACAGACCTATGGCTTGCCCAAGGTCATCCAGCCAGGTGCAAGTGGAGGAGTGGGGAATCAAACCCGGTTCTCCCAGATTAGAGTCCGCGCACTTAACCACTACACCAAACTGTCTCTCAGTAGCACCTTAAAGATTAACAAACTTTGTTGCAGGGGAGTGAGTCTTCGTAAGTCACTTCAAAAGAAGTAAGCACTGATTCACAAAAGCTCAGACCCCACCACAAATTTTGTTAGTCTTTAAGGTTTTACCGGACTCTAGCTCTTTCCTACTTATACTGAAGAAGATTTTTCTCTTCCAGTATAAGCTATGCCTTCTCCTTTGCCAGGACCTTGGATCTGACCAGTGAACTGCTCTCACTTCTCAGATTCAAACCAACCTTGAAGACTATCCAGTGTTTGATCCTGAAGGCTCCTTTGGTGCCTAGGCAGGTTTCACCTTAATACAACTCCCTTTTAGAAAGGCACTGTGAAGACCCTTCCCTAATCCAGTGGGGAGTACCCAGTTCCCCATGGTTTTATACCATTCCCAGGGAGTGCATGAAGCCTTTACTGAATCACTCTGTAGACTGCGATCTTCTCATCATCAATATCTGAGAAGATCTAGGAGCCCTCAATATTGCTAAGCTCTGCTTAGTAGAGACCAAGTCTGTGCTCCCTCTCGGTGCAGATAGCCAGCTGGGTAACGAGAATTCTCTGCTACCAGCATTGTTATAGATGCTGTGCCTTGAGGGCAAGTTCGAGGGCATATTTGGTGGATGCTCACTATAGGTCCCTCTCACCATACTACAGGAAATGCTGATGCTCCCCAGATTATTACTTTGCCTGACATCAAGAGTGATGTTCCCTCTCTAGTGCAGCCTCTGCACGTTGTTCTCCACTTTGCCTTAAACCATTGGTTACGATCTCTAGAACTCTGTTTTCTAGCCACCTCCCTCCATTCCCATCAGTGGTGGTCAGACCTCCAATTCTGATTGACAGTGAAGCTTCTCCCGCGACAGCACTGGCACTGAGTCAGCCCCTCCCACCTCCCACCCTTATCCTCATCATCTGCTACTGTGGCTACAACTCTGTTGACACTGGCTCCATCTCCTGGAGTTCCACTTATGCTAGCTTCACTTGGTCCACCCTCCAAAGTGGTATTGACCACATTTGGAGCCAAGTGACCGGGGGCTTTTACCCACACCACCTCAGCGTACAGCTCCTGTTGCAATCAATGCTCCCTCTAAGCCTTGGAGTCTTGTGAGCAAAAATTCTGCTTTGTGAGCTCCTGGCATTCAAGTCGTGAGCGAGCCATTTGGCTACTGCATCAATTAGTTTCCACTGGAGCCCTCCTTCCTGAGCTAAGACAAAAATGTGTGAGCCGGAGGCTAAAAACTGTGAGCTAGCTCACACTAACCCAGCTTAGAGGGAACACTGGTTGCAGTTGTATTTTCTCCACTGGGATTGTCCCATTCATTTTACACATCCAACACAATTGGAGAAGACTTCAGCCCCCCCCCCCCCCCGCCCGGTGAATTCCTCTATGACCATCGTTACTTGTCTCTGTCTGAGGACAGTTGTCTGTATGTTGAGGTTTTGACTGGCAGCAGCACTGGGCTTTGAGGTCACACAACTACCTGCCAAGAAACCAGATGGACCCTGGAGTATGTACTGGTTTGCCTCTGCATTCCATGGGTTGGTGGGGGGGTGGGTCTCCCCTATTTTTTTTAGCTCTAGAATCTTCCTAATTAAAGCTCTACATAGGCACAAAGCCCATCAGCATGAATACGCAGGTGGCCACTTGAAAAACAACTGTTGCAGGTAAGCATCCTGTTTTCCCTCTGACTTCAGCAGGCCCTGCCCCACACAATTTAAACTATATCATTGTAATGGGAACTCGAAACTTGCTTTTTAAAAGAACCCTGAGATTCTCACAAAGCCAAATTCTGCACCCAGTAGTTCTTACTTTGGGCTTTCTGCACCGGCCTCAGTATCACAATTGTCTCGGATTCTGTGAGTCTCCATCTGAAGGTAGGAAGTCACCCCACCCTGGCTGTTGAGTCAATTGTTTTGTTTATTGACTTCCACCCTTGCTTTCCTGCCCAAGGGGAACTCAAAGCAGCAAAGAAAGGGCAGTTTACATAAGCAGACAGATCCAGACAAACACGGCCATTCCAAATCTCAGGTGGGTCCTGAATCCACTAGCCCAGCTCTCTTGAAGGCCTCAGGCCAAGATTCGTGGGCCCTTTGGCTCATGGCAGAAACAGCTTGTGTTTCTGGCCATGCTCAGGTAAGTATCTGCGAGTGCCACAGAGTCAGCCCAGATTTCCTTCCGTTCCTGGCAGCAGGGCATTCCCCCACTTTTCTCCCCTCTTCCCTGCGGCTCACTGCTGCCTTCTCTGACTGGTGGTGGCTTTCCAAAGCCCTGCTGCCTGACCCTGGGGCGGGTGGGTACCTGTGCTCTGGATCTGAGCCTCTGCCCTTCTCCTGGCTGAACCCCAGATCCTTTGGGGGAAGGATCAGGGGGGAGGTCTCTTGCCTCTTTGCCCTGTTTTGGTGGGCTTTTCCAGCACTAGAAACGTACTTGAATGCATGAAGCTGCCTTATATGGAATCAGAGCCTTGGTCCATCCAGGTCAGTATTGTGGCAGCGGCTCTCCAGGGTCTCAGGCAGAGGTCCTTTGCATTCCCTGTTGTCTGGTCATTTTTTTAAACTGGCGATGCCAGGGGTTGAACCTGGGACATTTCTGCGAGCCAGGCAGATGCTCTGCCGCTGCGCTATGATCCCTCACCTAAATGTCACACTGCCATGGAAAGCAGTTCCTGTTCCCTAAGTGCTCATCTTTTAGAAGTGAAGGTAAAATTCTCTTGCGGTCACCACAATATCTTGAGGGTCACCTTTGGGCCCTGTAAATTACTTTGGTCAGGGTCCTCTGTTTCTCTTCCGCCAGCCACATCAGGTCACGCCTCCACTTGGATGTTGTCTGGTTTTCTTTTTTCGTTTGTTTCCTGTAGACTCCATTTCAGTCGTCGGGATTAGACACCAGTAGGACTACTCGGCACCACGGTCTGGTGGACAGAGTGTATCGTGACCGGAATCGCCTGGGCTCACCACACCGCCGCCCGCTGTCAGTGGATAAACACGGCAGACAGATATCCTTTGACTTAGCATTGTGGCAAGAGAATGGAGGTGGAGGGTGGGCGTGCGTAGACCTGGGCTTGTCTGGGGGGGGGGGGTGGCTAGAAAAACCAAAGCTAACAGGGAGAGTTTTCCTGCAGGTCTCCGGGATGGTGATATGGGGCACACAGATAGTTGAGATGGGACCCTGGCTAGCCACCAGGCAGGGAGAGACAGTCGGAGCAGTTTGAACTACACCTTGCTCAGGCTGGGCAGCCACCCGGCCAGAGTCCTTGGCTTTATTGGGCCAGCTGGAGCCCTGTGAGCCAGTTTTGGCCAGCTGGAATCCTGTTGGCCAATTTGTGCCACCTGGAATCCTGTTGGCCCATTTCACCATCTGACCTGTTCTGAGCTGTCAGTTGCAAAACCACCCTCTGCCTATGTGCAGTGATGCTTCAACACAGCAGAGAAAGGGCACCATTAAATCCACGAAGGGTTTTCTCTCTCCAGAACGGTAGAGAAGGCAGAGAGAGAAGGGCTGGGCTGAATGAGGGAGGCAGATTTTTTTTTTCACAATTGCTTTGTGCCATGGTGCCGCCCCCCCCCCCCCCGCCCCCCCAACAAACAAGGGCAGATTTTTCACCCATTCAAAGCATTTCCCATACTCTGAATTGTCTTTATGGTGATGTCATGTAGCCAAATGTGATTGGCTATGTGGTGTCACGACATAACTTTTATGGTAATGTGGAGGAGGACAACCGATAGGGCATAAAACTGGGTTGTGACAGCAGAGAAGAGAAACAGTTGCAAGGAATGGGAGGAAGTGCAATGAAGGCAGGTGGGGGGACACTTGGGGGATCTTGGAAAAATCTCCTTGTGCTCCCAAAATGCTCACAGCTGAACATTTGGACTACTTCAAAGTAGTCTGAGGAGATCATCTGTTCCTCGTACACCAAGACAAGGAAAAGACCGAAGAAACTGCTTCCAGTAATTAAACTTGAAGCAGAGGAAGAGGTCATGTTGAAAGCACGAAGGAAGGATGCGTTCAGATATCAGGATAAACTGTGTTTTGGTTTGGACAAGCCCTGGTTAATTGTGATATCTGGATGGAGTCCAGAAAACCGAGATTGTCAACTTGGGCTTATAACTGCCATGTGAACTACTGTTATGCTCATGGTGGTTCATTGTGGCATCTGATTTCACAAACCACAATTCCTTGAGTATTTTGAAACCTCTAAGCCACCTCGCCACTGAGAGGGCAAGATGAGGGAAGATGTCTTCCCTGCTGGGTGGTGGAAGAGAGGGAGAAGCAGACAGACTATGATGTGAGTGAACCAGGAGGCTTGTTTCTTGCATCTGGAAAACTTAACCCGAGTTTGTTGTGCAGACCTCTGTTTCAACAAGCCACATTTTCTCTGGTGTCTGAATATACCAAAAACAAAATGGAGAGTTGTAGAAGGGAGGAGACTTTGACACTAAACAGCATTCCTCATTTAGAACTCTGCCCCATTAAAGCCAAGAGGTTGGTTTGTTTTGGGTACATAAGAACATAAGAGAAGCCCATGTTGGATCAGGCCAGTGGCCCATCCAGTCCAACACTCAGTGTCACACAGTGGCCAAAAACACCAGGTGCCCTCAGGAGGTCCACCAGCGGGGCCAGGACACTAGAAGCCCTCCCACTGTTGCCCCCCCTCCTCAAGCACCAGGAATACAGAGCATCACTTGTCCCAGACTGAGAGTTCCTATCTATACTTTGTGGCTAATAGCCACTGATGGACCTCTGCTCCATATAAGAACATAAAAGAAGCCAATGTTGGATCAGGCCAGTGGCCCATCTAGTCCAACACTCTGTCACACAGTGGCCAAAAACAACAGGTGCCCTCAGGAGGTCCAGCAGTGGGGCCAGGACACTAGAAGCCCTCCCACTATTGGCCTCCAAGCACCAAGAATACAGAGCATCACTTGCCCCAGACCGAGAGTTCCTATCGATACCTCATGGCTAATAGCCACTGATGGGCCTCTGCTCCATACGTTTATCCAATTCCCTCTTGAAGCCGTAGCTGCCACCACCTCCTGTGGCTGTGAATTCCATGTATTAATCACTTTTTGTCTAGGTGCAGCCTAGACACGTTGAAATGGTGGGGGTTTTGCATCTGGGGAAGGCTCCTTGTGCCAGAGGAAAACTTTGCTACTGGCAGATTGGATCTACAGAATCCGACTCGATATACTCACACCACTGTTGTGTGCTGGGTTGTCAATATCTGGCCAAAGCAGATTTTCTTTTGCCTGCAGTTCACTTGAGTGATTGGAACCTTTTAAAAGACATTTGTGGAAGGTTTCTCTGAGGCTTTGTATGACGTTCTTCTCCCTTGACTTCCTGATTCACGTGGACAGTTGTCCGTATGGCACCGTGTATCTGTCGCCTCCTTCAGATACTAGCTGGAGAAGGTCTGTGTCCCATCTTATTTGTGCTGCATAAATGCTAGTTTGTTTGTCAGTTGCATTTTCAGTTTTGTGGGGCTTTCAGTGGTTGCAGTTGGCTTTAAGGAGGGGGCAGTCATTACATTGCTGGTCATCCATGACTCTAATCTGGGAGAACCGGGTTTGCTTCCCCACTCCTCAACATGCAGCTGCTGGTGTGACCTTGGGTTACAGGTTCTTTCAGAGCTGTTCTCTCATGAGTACTCCTCGAGAGAGAGAGCTCTCTCAGCCCCATGTACCTCACAGGGTGTCTGTTGTGGGGAGGGGAAGGGAAGGGAGATTGTAAGCCACTCTGAGACTCCTTTGGATAGTGAAGGGTGATGTATAAATCCAATCTCCTCCTCCTCCTTCTGAATTTGTGCTTCAGAAACGGGGGTGGGGGGACACTGTGTCCTGGTTTGTGTTAATCATGCTTAAGCAAATCTTCATCGTTGACCTGAGTGGCCATTTGGGTGGAAAGGCAAGATGAAAACAAAGTGAGTATTTAGGGCAAGGTGGAAAGTCTGTGAGAAGTAAAAAGTCTGGGTTTTCCCCCCTCCCCTCCCCTCCCCGTTATTCTGAATGCTCCTTTTTCCATCTGGGCCAGTGTGTATAACGTTCTTCCTCCAATTTTCCCATCAGGACCAATTCAGATTCTGCCCTGCACCAGAGCACCATGGCCCCAGCTCAGCCTGAGTCTTTCTCGGGAGGATCCCAGGACATGCAGCAGAAAAGAGGTGACCTTGACAGCAGCAGCAGCAGCTCAGAGCTGAGTTTGGCAGCTGGTTGGGGAAGGCTGCGCTTTCTGCTGCCAGTGGACTTCGGGGCTTTCCCGAGATCTGTTAAGTTTCATCTCTTAAAAGGGCTGTCGAAAGAAGACTTGGTTTTGCAAGTGGGGTGCATGAGGATGTTGAGTTTTCTGAAAGTGGAAGGATCAAAGAGGAAAGGTATTAGTTTTAAAAACGCTAAAAGCCATGGTGTGGAATCACCAGTTCTGATTTGGTGGCTTCAGAAACTGGTCAAACAAACAAACAAACCTGAACGTAAATGTGCACTTGGCAACACATATCTGAAACGTGTTGAATTTTGTCTCCTAGTCTTACTGTTGACCGTCCCCGGCATGGAGGAAGGCACATCGGAGACGGACAAAAACCTTTCAAAGCAAGGATGGGATGCTAAGAAGGTACCACATCCAGTTTTGCTCAAACTTGGCTACAAAAGGAATGGTTATGCAATGGTAACTGCCAGACTGCACCTAAGATGTTAGCACTGCATGTAGGATTCAGAGAGAGTGGATACATTAAGCAAACGAGAAGTTATTTTTTATATGTTTAATTTGTATGATTCTGTTTCTCATGGGGCATTGTGTGTTTGTATGAATGTGAGAGAGCTGTGGAGGGATTTTGGAGCCAACAATATTTCTTGCTTTTAAGACTTCACAAAGCTCTGCCCTCTACCTTTTGAGCACATCTGACTAATCATAAGGCCTAGAATATTGTGTGTGTTTGTTTTTGCCTTAAACGGAAGCTGAGGCCCATGTCTTAACACCACACTGTGCAGTTTTTCTGCAGTCCTTTTAAATCGCAAGTCTGACACAGCCCGGACAGTGGTGGTTGTGGCTGCCATTGTTGCACTTGGCACTTCGTGGCATGCAGGAAGGCAGGACCCTTCCCTGAAGGGGATCCTAAGGCTAACGTTTGGTACAGCAACTGCAGGAAAGGAAGTGGGGATGAACAGGGAGAAGAATCTGCATCCACTGTTGCTCCCTTTATCCCGTAAACCAGCTGGTGGCTGACAGTAAACAAAGGAGAGCGGTTGTGGTTTCCAGAAGGGTCTGTCTCGGCATGTGGCTTGTGCCAGAGCCTGATGCAGGAAAGAAGGATGTGCGCTTTTATGCCCCCACCCCGCCGGGGGGGGGGCAGACAGCTACTGGTCTCTCAGTGTCAAGTCCCCTTATTTCAGACTCTTCTCTCTCCCCTCTCTGATCTCTGAGGTTTCTCTTCTTCCCAGAAGCCCCAGTCTGCAGCCGCTCATGTCGCTGCGAGACAACTTCTTGTTTTTACTTATCTTACAAAAATACATATCCCGCCTTTCTGCCCTCATAAGCATCACTAGCTCACAAATTAAAACATATGTAATAAAAATCATACCTTGAAAGCCATTAAAAATGACAAAAAACACATCATTAAAGCAAGGAAAACCAGTTCTCACAGCCTTTATTTTGAGGGTTGGGTGGGCAGGTGGTTTAATCTAGTTTTCGAATCCAGCACCTTATTTTTAAGTGGGTGGCAGTGGAGATGGGCCCCAGTTAGTCGATGTAGCCCCATGCTTTCTGCTCTGAGAAGCAGTGGCTCTCCAGGGACTCAAGCAGAGGTTTTTTTGTTTCCAACTGGACGTGCCAAGCTCTGAAGTTGCCGGGGGGGGGGAGGGGTCCACAGGCCCACTGGAGAAGAAAGGCAGCCGGCCTTCCTCCTGCCACCTTGAAACCACAGTTGACCTCAGTTCTGCATCTGCTGCTCGTGTGTCTCACGCTGGCGTGTTCTGCTCTGTTGTCTTTCAGACGGGATCCTCCAGGCCTAAATCCTGTGAAGTTCCAGGAATCAAGTATGTAAAAAACAAAAGCAGTTGGAGCACATTTTGGGTTTTCTGGGAAAATAGGAAATAAATGGCTTCCGTTGCTGCTTTGTTAAAAAAAAAAGGATGTCTCAAGCAAGCGCCTGAGAAAATGATGATGGTGATGTTGATGATTTAGAAGAATGGGCATCTGAAAAGGATTAGCTCAGCAGGCATCAGAACTCTCTGGCGAAAAAGTCCCAGATCCCAGTGTCAGTCTCTTTCCTCAAGGTATTAAAAGCAATGGCAGAGAGAGAGAGAGAGAGAGAGAGACAGACTGCCCTTTCTCCACTCAGGCTCAATGCCAGACATCCCACCAAATCCTGGATTAGCTGTGGTTAAGTGCTACATCCAGATTGCTTGAGAAACCATGGTTTGTTCCTTTTGGGGGGTGGTCCTGTTTGGCTCTGCCTCCAAAGACCCAGTGTGGGTGGTGGGTGTTTGGTTCGGAAAGCAGACAAGCAGCTCTGAGCCACAAATACCAGGTGTATACTTGGAAGTCTGATTGCTGGTTTTTGTTGTCAGCTTTTCGGTGTGAATTTAAGTCGTGGCTTCTGCAATGTGGAGTGAGCCTGATCAGTTTTCTTCTCCCAGTAGAGCGTAAAAAGAGCCCTGCTGGATCAGACCTGTGGTCCACCTAGTCCAGCATCCTGCCTCACACAGTGGCCAACCAGTTCCTCTGGAGATCCAGCAACAGGGCACGGAGGCCAAGGCCTTCCCCTGATAAGAACATCAGAAGAGCCCTGCTGGATCAGGCCAGTGGTCCATCTAGTCCAGAATCCTGTCACACATAGTGGCTAGCCAGTTCCTCTGGAGAGCCAACAACAGGTCATGGAGGCTGAGGCCTTCCCTGATAAGAACATCAGAGGAGCCCTGCAGGATCAGACCAGTGGTCCATCTAGTCCAGCATCCTGCCTCACACAGTGGCCAGCCAGTTCCTCTGGAGCGCCAACAGCAGGGCAAGGAGGCCGAGGCCTTCCCTGATAAGAACCTCAGAAGAGCCCTGCTGGATCAGACCAGTGAGGGTCCCTCTAGTCCAGCATCCTGCCTCACACAGTGGCCAGCCAGTTCCTCTGGAGGGCCAGCAACAGGGCAAGGAGGCCGAGGCCTTCCCTGATAAGAACATAAGACAAGCCCTGCAGGATCAGACCAGTGGTCCATCTAGTCCAGCATCCTGCCTCACACAGTGGCCAACCAGTTCCTCTGGAGGGCCAACAACAGGGCACAGAGGCCGAGGCCTTCCCTGATAAGAACCTCAGAAGAGCCCTGCTGGATCAGACCAGTGAGGGTCCCTCTAGTCCAGCATCCTGCCTCACACAGTGGCCAGCCAGTTCCTCTGGAGGGCCAGCAACAGGGCAAGGAGGCCGAGGCCTTCCCTGATAAGAACATAAGACAAGCCCTGCAGGATCAGACCAGTGGTCCATCTAGTCCAGCATCCTGCCTCACACAGTGGCCAACCAGTTCCTCTGGAGGGCCAACAACAGGGCACAGAGGCCGAGGCCTTCCCTGATAAGAACCTCAGAAGAGCCCTGCTGGATCAGACCAGTGAGGGTCCCTCTAGTCCAGCATCCTGCCTCACACAGTGGCCAGCCAGTTCCTCTGGAGGGCCAGCAACAGGGCAAGGAGGCCGAGGCCTTCCCTGATTAGGACATCAGAAGAGCCCTGCTGGATCAGACCTGTGGTCCACCTAGTCCAGCATCCTGCCTCACACAGAGGCCGACCAGCTCCTCTGGAGGGCCAGCAACAGGGCAGAGAGGCCAAAGCCTTCCCCTGATGTTGCCTCCTGGCTCTGGGCTTCAGAGGCTTAGTGCCTCTGAATGTGGAGGGTCCCCTCAATTGTCATGTCAATAGTAGCCATTGATAGATTATTCTCCATGAATCTATCTAATTCCGTTTTAAAGCTGTCCATGCCTGTGGCCATCACAACATCCTCTGGCAGCAAATTCAACTTTTTAATCACTATCTGTGTAACGCAGTCTTTCCTTTTGTCCATCATGAACCTACTGCCCATCTTCATTGGATGCCGTAGTATTTTGGGAGAGGGAGACAAAGATTTCTTTTGGAACCATTTTAGACAGTTCTCCAGTAAAAAACCTGGATCTTCTTCGTGGTCTCTGTGCATCACACCTCTGGGATATAGTGTGCCTGCGCCGATCCCGATCGGTAATCTTCAAAGCCCAATGGATTTTCGCGCCAGCTCCCCGGTCACGTGCACGTCCCACTGCGCATGACCCGGGGAGGGGCACGAGGATCCCGCCAGTTCTCTTCTGACCGCCGCGTCGTGAGGACCCCTCTCTCGCTCCGGTCGGTAGTACTTCGTTTTCCCCTGTGGAAAAAGCCTTTTTCGGACTGATTTTTCTCCATTTTCTTGAACTCGGACTGTTTACTGGACTTGCTCTTGGTTTTTCCCTCGTTCTCCTCCCCGCTCGGCCTATGGCCCAGCGGTGGGGCTTCTTTAAGCGCTGTCGGGACTGTGGCAGTAAAATAGCGCCTCCAGACAAACACGCTCTTTGCCTCCAGTACTTGGGCGAGTTGCACCAGGTGGACTCGTGTTCGAGCTGCGCTGCCTTCTCTAAACAAACCCGCAAGAACCGTGCGGCGAGGCTGAGAGTAGCGCTCCTGGAAGCAGCTCTATCGCCAAAGATGTCGGCCACCGAGGCCTCGGCAACGTCTCCATCGGCCCCGACAGGCCCGGCACCGGCTCCGACAAGGAGCACCGTCGATACCGATAAGTCGGTAACGAAAAGATCCCTCCCGATGCCGCAAACTCCTGCAAAAAAGCGCAGAGAGGGCAAGGAGGAAAAGGGCAAGCACAAGCACAAGAAATCGAGTGCGCAGTCGACGCAGGCCGCATCTGACGTGACCCAACACGGGTCTCCACAGCTTGACCCTCCCGGGTGCAAGCGACCCCGGGGCAGCTCTGTCTCCCCGATGCCGCGACCCATCCAATTGATGGACTCGGACCCCGACATCGAGCTGACGCAAGTCCCTCGAAGTAGTCCAGAGACTGGACCCGATCCGTCACCGCCACCGAGAGGAGAACGAGACTGGTGTCTTCCTCCCTCGTCGGTGCCGTGGGACGTCCGACAATGGTGGTACCTATACGGTTCCTCGTATCCTCCGCCACCGCAGTGGTACCCGGCGGAATGGGACGCCAGTCAACGTCGTCGAGAGTCTCAAGATGCCGAGACCCACCGGCCCCGGGACCCTTCCCGTCACCGATGCCAAAACCATCACTGGCACCGATGCCAATTCCAATGCCGATACCGCAGACCCCACCCGATGTCGACCTTCCTCCGTATCAACCGGAACCATCGAACCCTATGTCACCCTCCGAACACCTGTCGGTACCGAACTCCTCTGCCTCATCCAATTCCGAAGAGGAGTCTCCCACTCACCCGTCACCATCTCCCGATGTCGCTGACAACCTTCCGATCTCCCCTTCCGAGGACGTGAAGTCCTATGGGGAGCTCATCAAGAGAATGGCCCACTCCCTGGCCCTGGCTACCATCCAGCCGGTCCCCGCTGCTACCGATGCCATCTTTGACATAGTGCAGATGGATACATCCACAGCAGTAGCCCTACCGCTAATTTCGGTGCTTCTTAACACCACTAAGGAATCCTGGGGACACCCTTCATCGACTCCAATTTCGAGTAAGAGATTGGACCACATGTACAGACTCCAAGAACCTGGGGCAGAATTTTTGTTTATCCACCCCAAACCCAACTCAGTTGTGGTGACACCTTCAACTAGGGGCCGCAGCGGGCATTCCTCCCCCCTTGACAAAGAAGGACGAAAACTCGACTCGTTCGGAAGACGATTTTATTCAGCAGGAGCATTAGGTATAAAAACTGCAAACTACACAGCTTGCATGAGCCGATATCAATACTCCCTATGGGAGCAGATGACACCGCTCCTGGCACATCTTCCGGAAGACAAACAGCGCCTTGCCAGGAAGATTCAAAAAGAGGGCATGGTCTTGGCTAAACACCAGCTGAATGCCTCCAAACATGTAGCTGATGTAACTTCGAAGACGCTCACTTCGGCAGTTGCCCTCAGGAGACATGCTTGGCTGAGGTCGACGGCGCTTCCTCAGGACACAAAATCGCTAGTCGAAGATCTCCCCTTTGAAGGTGAAGGGCTGTTCAGCTCTACCACAGACACAGTCCTTCATGACCTAGACAAAAGTATGAAGACATCACGTAACTTAGGCGTCTCTCAGCCACGGCAACAGAAGCAGAAAAGTTGGCAGAGATCCTGGTCAAAGAAACAACCACAAAGATCTCCCAATGAGCCACAATGGCAAAGACCTGCACCCTCTGCTTATCAACAGAAGCCTTACAGCCACAAACCGCGCTTTCCAACAGCTTCTGCCTCCAAGGCAAAACCTCCCAGACCTAATAAACAGGGTCTTTGACTCCCACACGCGCTCCGACCCTCCCACCCGTCTGGCACCCTTCCTACCTGCATGGCAAGCTATAACCACGGACAAATGGGCACTATCAGTAGTAGCAGAAGGTTACCGGATAGAGTTCTTCCAGACGCCACAGGAACCTTACTTTGTGGCCACCCCTCCTTCAGACACCCTGTCATCAGAGGTCGAAGCCCTTCTATCCAAGGACGCCATAGAGCCAGTACCCTTACACCATCTCCAGCAGGGGTTTTACTCCCGCTACTTCACGGTACCAAAGAAGGATGGCGGACTCCGTCCCATTTTAGACCTGAGGAACCTAAACGCGTTCATCACATACAAAAAGTTCCGCATGACCACCCTCCAGACCATCCTGCCACTGTTAGAAGCCAATGTATGGATGGTGACGCTGGACTTAAAGGATGCCTACTTCCATGTGACGATCCATCCGTCTCACAGACCATTTTTGCGTTTCGCGGTCGGTCCGCGTCACTTCCAGTACAAGGCTCTCCCCTTTGGCCTCTCTACGGCCCCTCGTGTCTTCATGAAACTTATGGCAGTGGTGGCTGCCCACCTACGGCTTCAAGGTGTTCAGCTTTACCCGTATCTCGACAACTGGTTACTGGTCGCCCCCTCCGCGACAGCCTTGCAGGACCACATCTGGATAACCCTCAGCGCCCTAGACTCCCTAGGTCTAACGACAAATATCAAAAAGTCCATGCTCATACCGTCCAGATGAGTACAATTCATCGGAGCCATTCTAGACTCCCTGCAATGCAGGGCCTTTCTGCCCCCCAACAGGGCAGCGGACATAACCTCTCTCCTCCATTCGATCCAACAGGACAAGGAGGCTACGGCCAAACAAATACTTCGCCTACTAGGCCTAATGGCCTCAACCACGGTGGTGATTCCGTTCGCCAAGCTGCGGATGAGACCACTACAGCTCTGGTTCCTGAGACGTTGTCGTCCCAGCATCCACTCTTTCTCCAAACTCTTCCGGTTCTCGGAGCAGGTTCTGGAAACCATGACGTGGTGGCTGACACCCCAGAATCTTCTATCTGGTGCACCCTTTCAAACTCCCACCCCCTTCAGCAACCATTACCACGGACGCCTCCCTATGGGGCTGGGGAGCTCACCTGGATGGTGTTGGTGTGGGCGGCAAGTGGGACCCGTCTGTGGCCCACAACCACATCAATTTTCTAGAACTCCTGGCAGTTCTCTATGCAGTGCGGTCATTCCACAACTCCCTGTCGGGAAGGACGGTGGCTGTCCTTACAGACAATACAACCACCATGTACTACATCAACCGGCAGGGTGGAACGGTTTCCCGTGGACTCTGGTGCTTAGCTATCGAGCTTTGGGACGAGTGCCAATCCATCGGCATTCACCTCGTAGCGAATCATCTTCCAGGATTGCTCAACACTCAAGCAGACTTCCTGAGCAGAGGAGGAGCATCCCTACACGACTGGGAACTGAACCCTCTCTACCTGACCCCGATCTTCGATGTGTGGGGTTATCCCTCAGTGGACGTGTTCGCCTCTCGAGAGAACAAGAAATGTCATCTCTTTTGCTCCAGAGACGGCGCAGATCCAGCGTCCCTCGGGGACGGCCTCCTGCTTCAGTGGACGGGGAGACATCTGTACCTCTTCCCCCCGATTCCTCTGATACCAAGGGTAATCCACAAGCTGATGTCAGAGCGACCACGAGCGATTCTCATCACACCGTGGTGGCCGAGACAACCGTGGTTTCCCACGCTCCTTCACCTCTCCTTAGGGATCTACCTTCACCTCCCGACGCTCCCAGACCTTCTCTGGATGCACGGAGGTCAGGTACTCCATCACGACGTTCCCAAGTTGAAGCTAACAGCATGGATGCTTCAACCTCAGATATAGACTCACGCATTGCACAGGTTCTCGTGAATTCACGCAAGCTGTCCACACGCCGTTCCTATGCGGCGAAGTGGAACAAGTTTATAGCCTTTCTAACTTCAATAGGGCGGCCTACTGTTCCTGCCACCCTTAATGATATTTTTGGTTTTTTGTTATCTTGTTCGGATAGAGGACTGTGCCACTCTTCTATAAGAGTTTACTTATCGGCTATCTCCGTCAACCGTCTGGAGATTGGGGGATATTCAGTATTCTCTCACCCGACTATGAAACAGTTCCTGAAGGGAATGCGTCGCCTCTATCCACCAGTACGGACACCGGTCCCAGCATGGGACCTACCCTTAGTTCTTGCCAAGTTAATGGGCAAACCGTTTGAGCCCATGGCTTCCTGCAGCCTCCAGCTTCTTTCGTGGAAGGTAGCGTTTCTGGTGGCTATCACGTCTGCTCGGCGTGTGAGTGAGCTCTCTGCGCTTCTTTGCGACCCACCGTATCTCACTTTTCACCATAGAGCAGTTACTCTGGCTCCGGATATCACCTTCCTGCCCAAGATTGTCTCGGACTTCCATGTGGGAGTGGACATCACGCTGCCTGTGTTTTTTCCTGATCCTCAGAACCCATCACAACGCAGCTTGCACTCTCTGGACGTCAAGAGAGCTCTTTCCTTTTACTTGCATCGGACAAAGCCGTTTCGCAAGTCTCCAGCTCTCTTCGTCACGTATGCCTTGCCCGGACAGGGACAGAAATTATCGTCTCAGAGACTCTCGAAGTGGATAGTAGAGACGATAAAGCTTGCCTACCTCCTGGCTAAGAGACCATTACTGGCATCCCTCCGGGCACACTCCACGAGAGCCGTGGCTATGTCCACAGCTTTTCTCAAGGGCATTCCCTTGGGAGACATCTGCAATGCTGCAACGTGGGCGTCTCCTCACACGTTTGTGAAACACTACGCCCTAGATGTCCGCGTCCATCAGCGTACTGTGGTGGGCCGTGCAGTTCTACAAGCAGCTCAGATGTGAGACCTCCAGCACCCACCTCCAGGTATGTGGTGTGTTTATTGCTCGCTATTCTCCCAGAGGTGTGATGCACAGAGACCACGAAGAAGATATACAGGTTGCTTACCTGTAATTGGAGATCTTTGAGTGGTCATCTGTGCATTCACACCACCCGCCCTCCTTCCCCTCTGCTTTCGGTCTCCCTTCTACCTGTTTGGGTGGCTGATCGCAGCGGTCAGAAGGAACTGGCGGGATCCTCGTGCCCCTCCCCGGGTCATGCGCAGTGGGATGTGCACGTGACCAGGGAGCTGGCGCGAAAATCCATTGGGCTTTGAAGATTACCGATCGGGATCGGCGCAGGCGCACTATATCCCAGAGGTGTGAATGCACAGATGACCACTCGAAGATCTCCAATTACAGGTAAGCAACCTGTATTTTCTCAACATTCATGGGCTACTTTATTTGTTGTTGTTTTAACTGAGTTTTATAAATAGTAAGCACAGGAAACCTTGATATCAAAGCAGGTGATTGGTCTAGCTAGATTGCTTGCTTATTCATATATTTAGGAAATGTATATCCCATTTTAGTAGACTGTAATGAAAAATAGGATTCACACCCTTAAGTGATTAGGCAATTCAACAGTCACATCATTAATTTCCCGCAACACTTTAAAAGGTCCAACATACTTCCAACCCAGTTTCCTTTCAGGTTTTTAGTAGACAGATACAGTGTCACCAAGCTGCAAGTTCCATTATAGTCAGCCTTAGCTTTGTTGAGGGCCTTCTGGATGCCAGGCCTGGTTTTTGAGTCCCTGCCTCCAGGCTTGCAGGTCCCCAGGAGGAGCATTCAGGGTTCCTACTGAAGGCAGAGGGGCCCCCTCATAACCATACAAAGCTTTAAAGGGTGATAGTCCCATGGAGGAGTGGACAGCATTGTTGTAACTGTATTCCACACAGGGCAATAACTCAGCCCAATCATCCTGTTGGAAATGAGAGAAACACCTGAGGAATTCCTTGACCACCTGATTGACCCGTTTGGTTTGGTCGTCAGTCTCTGGGTGATAAGCACTAGTGAGTCCCTGTTCAGTGCCCAGAAATTGCATGACCTCCTTCCAGAACCTAGCAATGAACTGGGTTCTGCAGCCCAATATTATTTTGGTTGGCACTGAATGTAGTTTGACTATGTGATGCATGAACACCTTGGCCAGGGTCTTAGCAGTGGGCATCTGCTTGAACTGGATAAAGTGTGCCTGCTTGGAGAACAAATCCACTACCACCCAGCTCACCGTTTTCCACTTACTAGAGGGCAGGTCAGTAATAAAATCCATAGAGATCACTTCCCATGGCCAGTTAGGGGTCTCCAGTGGCGTTAGCAGCCCTGGCGGCTTACCCGGCCGCCTTTTGCACATCAAACATGTTTGGCAGGAGCTCACGGGTTGCAAAATATTTGACCTCATGTGGGGCCACCAGAACTGACGTTGCAACAAGTGGTGGGTTTTCAGGTACCCATGATGTCCAGCCAGTTTCGACTCATGCCCAAAGTGCATCACCTCCCTTCGAACTAGTTTAAGTGCTCTCTTCAAGAAAACACGAGTTCTGGGGGAAAGGGGTAGAAATTGCTGCAACTCCCTAAAAGCTGCAGTCTGCACAAAAGCCACGTTTTCAGCTTCCTTTCCTTCTGCTTACGGTGTTTTCCTCTCAAACGCAGCATCTTTCCATCAGCCGACCAGGAAAACACTACCACGCTGATCCCCGCCACTCACAACACGGGTGGCTCCCTGCCGGACCTGACGAACATCCACTTCCCTTCTCCCCTCCCGACGCCGCTGGACCCAGAAGAGTCGTCCTTCCCTTCCCTGAGCAGCTCCAACAGCACCGGGAATCTTGCGGCCAACCTGACGCACATGGGCATCAGCACAGCCAGTCAAGGTAAGGGGAGGGGGGGGCTGGACAGCAGAGTGGTGCCCCAAGAAGGCTCTTGCAGTGTCGTTTCTTGTCCCAAGTTTGTGGTGCTGGCTGGGATGCCCTTCTGTGAGGCTTCTGCTCGAAGTAGTCAAGGATCAGATCTTTGTTGATGAAACACAGTTCTTTATTTCCAATTTCTACATTGCTACAGGTCCTCAGATTATTATCAGAGATAACATACACAAATAGAAGCAGGTCTAATATACCCTCCCGTACAATTTGAATTGCCCATAGGTAACCAATCAACAGGGGGGAAAAACCGCGGGCAAAAGATCCTTTGGCCGTTTGCTTCCCACAGGAAAAAGGTGAGGTGTGAAGCAGTAAATTTCCCTTCTTAAACCAGACCCCTTAGATGTAACCATCTTTCACATAACAAATAACTTTCCCCAAGGCTTTTGCACGTTGATAAGAACTGGTCCCTGTCCTCCCAGCAGGGAGGAAAGGAATGCGGAGGCAGGAGTGTGAGAGGCCCATTGTTCTCATGCTTTGAAGTCGCCACTCTCCCGGGCAAACAGTTACATAGACCAGACCTGGTCAGAGCCATAAACCCAGGATCACTGAATATACAATCACAAGGGTCAAACTAATAAGCAATAGGAACGATTACATAGTTATTACAGGAACAGATTGCAAAGCATAGCATGAATTCCCAGAAACCCTTGTTAGAATCTGCAGATTCTGACACACTGCCACCCGAAAAATCAATCTACCCCGGCTTATCTGGAAATCTATTATGAAAAGCTTTAACTAATTTAGGAGCATGAACATTTTCAGAACAAACCCATTCATTTAGTTCCGGGCCAAAGTCTACCCACTTGACTAGATACAGTAAGCGACCCCTACTCATTTTAGAATCCAGGATTTCAGAAATTTCAAAATGGGGTGCCCCCTCCTTCACCAGTGGAGGAGGAGTCGGAGGAGTTGGATGCCATGCATTCGGCCCAGGATTCTTCTTCAATAAGCTGAAATGAAAAACAGGGTGCACCGAGCTCAGTGACTTAGGCAACTCTAGTTCAAAAGACACATCAGAAATTTTGCGCAACACCTTGTAGGGGCCAACATATTTCCATCCCAGCTTCCTGCTTGGTTGCAGTCCATGTATATTTTTCGTGGACAGATAGACCGAGTCCCCTAGTTCAAGGTCCCAACCCTCAGCCCTTCCACGATCCGCGTACTTCTTATAATCCTCTTTGGCTTTGTCTAGAGTCTTAGCAATCAATGGCCACGAGTCTTGCAAATTTGCCCACCAACGTTTAAAGTCTGAGGGAGAGGTGTCGGACGTTTCCTCTATGGTGGGTAGGGGTTTTCCTTCGAAGCCTCCCACAGCCATGAACGGGGACACGCCCGTGGATGAATGAACAGCATTATTATAGCTGTATTCCGCAAATGGTAGCAGTTCTACCCAGTTGTCCTGATGGTAGTTAGTGTAACATCTTAGAAACTGCTCCAGTATTTGATTAGTTCGTTCGGATTGGCCATCGGTTTCTGGATGGTAACCAGAGCTCATGGCCGGTTCAATGTCCATCAGGGTCAAAAGCTCCCGCCAGAAGTTGGCAACGAATTGACTGCCCCTATCAGATACTACACGTCAGGGAAAAGCGTGTAATTTAATCACGTGGTTAAAGAATGCTTTAGCCAGCCCCTTGGCGGTAGGTAATTGCTTGAACGGGGTGAAATGGGCTTGCTTCGAAAACATGTCCACCACCACCCAAATCACCGTTTTCCCTTTTGAGGGTGGCAGGTTGGTGATGAAGTCCATGGCTATCGCTTCCCATGGACGGGAGGGGGTGGGCAATGGGTGCAACAGTCCCGGGACTTTTCCCCCCCTTCTTTTGCACATTAAACAGGTTTGGCAGGCAGTAACAAAGTCCGAAACATCTTTGCGCATGCGTGGCCACCAGAATTGCCTTTGGATTAAGTTAAGCGTCTTCAGGAACCCAAAGTGTCCTGCTAGTTTCGAGGAATGACAGGTCAGCAGTATGTCTTTTCTTCGGGCCCGAGGCACTACGAGCTTGTCCCCATGATACCAACATTTGTTCTCCCGGAGGGAGCATTCCTCTATGCCTCCTAATTCTTCGGCCTCTTCTGGGGAGTAGTCCCCCCCCCACTTATCCACCCACGACTCTACCGCTGCCTGTTTGCTTTGGCTTCGGGTCATAACAGCTCCTCCCAACTGTTGGGGGGAAAACATGGAGTCAAATACCTCTTCCTTTTGACTCTCGTGCTGGGGCAATCTGGACAGAGCGTCTGCTAACGAATTGGCTCTTCCAGGAAAGTGTTTGAGCACGAAATTAAATTTTGAGAAGAAATCGGCCCACCGGAGCTGCTTGGCATTCAAAGACCTCTGGGTGCGCAGGGCCTCCAGGTTTTTGTGATCAGTCCAAATCTCAAAAGGGGTCTGCGCTCCTTCTAGCCAATGCTGCCATGTGGTTAGGGCCAGTCGTATGGCTGCAGCTTCCTTATCCCATACTGACCAGTTCCTCTCCGTCTCATTAAACTTTTTTGAGATATAAGCCAGAGGGTGTAATTTATTATCCTGCCCCTTCTGTAGGATGGCTCTCCCCATGGCCACATCTGAAGCGTCTACATGAATCACGAACTCTTTCGTCTCATCAGGGTGGGCAAGGATGGGCTCTGAGGTGAACAAAGTCTTTAGAGTTTCAAACGCTTTTTGACAGTCCTCAGACCAGGCTATTCTCTCCCTGGGTTTTCCCGCTTCCGGGCCCCTCCCCTTGGTTTTGAGGAGTTCGGTTAGCGGGAGGGTAACCGTGGCGAAGTCTTTCAGGAAGGTGCGGTAGAAGTTACAAAACCCTAATAGACTTTGCAGCTGTTTTCTAGTTCGGGGCGCCTCCCACTGTACTACCGCCTCTACCTTGGCAGGATCCATCTCTAACCCTTTCTGGGAGATGCGATACCCCAAAAAGTCCACTGAATCTCTATTGAATTCACATTTAGACAGCTTAGCATATAACTGATTTTCCAACAGCGTAGACAGCACTTCCCGGACCAAATTTACATGCTCTTTCTTATCAGTAGAATAAATCAAGATATCATCTAAGTAACACAACACCCCCTTGAACAAATGCTTGTGTAGCACCTCGTTTATCAAGCTCATAAAGACCCCCGGCGCGCCACTTAATCCGAACGGCATCACCAGGTATTCGAACTGACCCAACGGTGTATTAAAAGCAGTCTTAAATTCGTCCCCCTCCCTGATGCGCACCCGGAAGTATGCATCTCGAAGATCTAACTTAGTGAATATCTTCCCCTTGGCCGCTTCTGTCAGCAAGTCTTTTATAAGGGGGAGGGGGTAGGCGTTAGAAGCCGACACTGCGTTGAGCCCCCTGTAGTCCGTGCACAAGCGCAGCCCCCTGTCCTTCTTTTTCCTGAACAGAACAGGGGCTGCGAAAGGGGACTTGGCAGGGCGGATGAAGCCTCGCTCCAAGTTCTTGTCGAGGAACTTTCTTAGCTCCTCCCTCTCCGAGGGGCTCATGGAGTAGAGTTTTCCCTTCGGTAACTTTTCTCCCGGGAGTAACTCTATGGCGCAGTCCGATAGTCTGTGAGGGGGTAGTTTGTCCGCCTCGGTTTCACTGAACACCCCCATTAAATCTCGATATTCCTTGGGGACGGTGGAAGGTACCAGGGTGACCGCTGCCGCTCGTAGAGGTGCCGGGGGACCCGATCCCCATCCCGAGTCCCACTTATGATTATGGCACTTCTCGTCCACCCACGAGATCTTCCCCTCGCTCCATTTTATGTAGGGATCGTGAGAGCTCAACCAGGGGCTCCCCAACACCATGGGGAACTGGGTGTTGGGGGTAATGACAAAAGCTCTCTTCTCCCAATGCTCCCCGGTCCCCACTATTAGTCTCTCAGTCTCTGCCACACATGCCTCTTTCATTTCCGACCCATCCATTTGGGTAAACGTGAGTGGCTCCCCCAACGGGGTGACTTTGGGACCTAGTCCATCTACTACTAAGGGGCTAATCAAGTCCCGGGCACACCCTGAGTCAATTAAGGCATGCACCCGGACGTGGGTCCCGGTCCCGGGTGCTATTACAGTCACTACCATATACAGTAAGGGGCCAGGGATGCTCACCGGAGATGGCGCGTCTCGAATGGGGACCTGCAGTTCTGCGCCGCTCACTGCAGGCCGTTGTAGTTTCCCGACATCTGGGTTTCCATCAGCTCCAGCTCCCCTTGCTCGCGGCCCCTTCCAGCTGTAATGCCCGGGGTTTGAACGAGGTCTTCCCTTTGCTGGGGGTGCTCCCGGCTACCGGGGTTGAGGTCTTGGGGACTTTTCCACCGCCGCGGGGGCACGCCGAGGCGTAGTGACCGCTTTCTCCGCACCGCATACAGAGCCCTTGCTTGAACCGGGTGTCCCGGATCTCTTGGCTGCTCAACTTAGGCTTCACCTTCTGGGCAGCTTTGGCTTGGGCAGTCGCTGAAGTTCCCATCTTGATGAGGGTGAAGTGTTCCTCTACGTCCGCGGCCACTCTCATCCAGGTGGCCAAAGAGCCCGGCCTCCCTCCTCGCAGCACCGTCTCGTACACCTCGGGATTGAAACCTTCTCGGTACTTCTCGATGAAGAGGCCTTGGGTCCAGCCGCGAATCTTAGCTGCTATGCGCCGGAACTTGTTGGTGTATTCCCTCACAGAAGACCGCCCCTGGGTCAGCTTCCGCAGCTGGTTCTGGGCCTTCTCTTCTCCCAGGGGGTCCTCGTAGTGTTGTCTGAGGGCCCACATAAAGTTGTGCACGGAGCGCAACTCAGGCCCGGGGGCGTTGTGCAGGCTCACATACCAGTCGCTGGCTGTGTCCCTCAGCTTGGACCCTATGTAGCCAATCCGGTCCCTCTCGGTGGGGTAGAGGTGCCCCCAGGTGTCTAGGAACCGCTCGATTTCTATGAGGAAGAACCGCAGCTTCTCGGGGTCCCCATCGAAAGTAGCCGTCAGCGGATCGGCGGGTGCCTGGCGGATCATCGGCCCTGCTGGCGCCTGGGATGGTGCCGGTACGGGCACAGGAACCGGGCGGGGGACGGGTTGCGGGACCTGCTGTGGCACTTGTTGCGGTGCGACTCCCGCGGGAGCTCCCCCAGGGGGAACCGGTTGCGGCGGGGCTCCCCCTCCTGGGGCTCCGGCCCCTCCTGGGGCTGGCCGGGCTGCCTGCATAGCTGTCAGGGCGTCTCGGAACTGGTACTGCAAGTCGAGGGCTATCTCTCGCAATTCCGCGGTGAGTTGCAGTCGTAAATCTCCCATCATATGATCTAGAGACTGGGTCTGGTCTTCCCCGTAGAGATCGGGCCCGTAGGTCGCTCCTCTCTCCTCTTCCAAAGGCGGGGGACGCCAGTCTCCTCTGTAGATCGTCTCTCGCTCGTCTCCCAAAAAGCTCGGCTTCCCGTGCTCGATGCGGTCTCCTTGGATTGAGACCCGCGCCCCCTTCCGATCGTGAACCCACGAGTCGACGGTCCCGCGACCGAAGTTGCTCCATGAGTACCTCGGGGTCACGCTCTGATGAGGAGGTGGTCGTGGGATGTAGTAAGCCTCCTGAGCCGTAGTCACTGGCACTTCGGGCTCCCCGCCGCTGCCTCCACCACCGGCGCCCTGGTCCGCCGGGGTCACCGGTTGATCTTCGGTTGTAGGGATGGGAAGAGTACCGTCGTCCGACATGGTCAGGAACAGACAAGTCCCAGTCACAGATCTCTGACAATCTGTGAGGCTTCTGCTCGAAGTAGTCAAGGATCAGATCTTTGTTGATGAAACACAGTTCTTTATTTCCAATTTCTACATTGCTACAGGACCTCGGATTATTGTCAGAGATAACATACACAATAGAAGCAGGTCTAATATACCCTCCCGTACAATTTGAATTGCCCATAGGTAACCAATCAACAGGGGGGGAAAACCGCGGGCAAAAGATCCTTTGGCCGTTTGCTTCCCACAGGAAAAAGGTGAGGTGTGAAGCAGTAAATTTCCCTTCTTAAACCAGACCCCATAGATGTAACCATCTTTCACATAAATAACTTTCCCCAAGGCTTTTGCACGTTGATAAGAACTGGTCCCTGTCCTCCCAGCAGGGAGGAAAGGAATGCGGAGGCAGGAGTGTGAGAGGCCCATTGTTCTCATGCTTTGAAGTCGCCACTCTCCCGGGCAAATGGTTACATAGACCAGACCTGGTCAGAGCCATAAACCCAGGATCACTGAATATACAATCACAAGGGTCAAACTAATAAGCAATAGGAAGGATTACATAGTTATTACAGGAACAGATTGCAAAGCATAGCATGAATTCCCAGAAACCCTTGTTAGAATCTGCAGATTCTGACACCTTCCCAGTCCCAACCTTTTACAGTATTTTCTTAGAGTGCTTCCATTGGACCAGGGGTATCAGGCATTGAATCCTGTGGTTTTTGAAAGGGCCCAGAGCAGTTTGTGGTAGCCGTACTGGCCTCAGTTCAGTCACTTTCCTGTCCAAGAAGCCAAGTGTAATTAGATCTGTTTCAACAAATGGGGACAGTTGAAAAGGGTCCAGCTTGTGACTTGTCTGAATTGGCCTTCTGTTTCGGGGCTTCTTGGGCAGGAAAATGACTGAACTGAGGCCAGCACAGCTACCACAAACTGCTCTGGGCCCTCTAAAAAACCACAGGATTCGGTTCTATGAAAAAAGCCCACAGGAAAAAACCCCACAGTCATAAATACTCTCAGGAAAAAAGCCCACACAGAAAAAAAGCCCATACACCAAAAAGCCCACACAGAAAAAAAGCCCACATGGAGCAATGCCATGTAAAGCACCATAATTGTGGGTAACCATTCCATCTCCATTTATGAGAAAGAACAGGTATTACCCTATATTTTATATTATTTTAGGATTAAAACATGTCATATTCCTGTGCAACAATTTGCATTGTGATTTTTATCAAGTATAATTAAATAATAATTTTGCTATGTTATTGGTGAAGTAATTCATTACTACACAAAAGTGGCCTGTATGAAGAGGCCACTTCAAATTATTCTTCAAATAATTAATATTATTTACTTAATATAATATTAATTATTTGAAGAATTTTAAGCCATATAGTTGTTCAAAAGCTGTGTATACTAGACAGTCTGTAAATAATTTAATTTAGCATCTTTCTGTCTTTACTTTAGAAATTACTTCATACCAACATTTCAAAGGTTGGCAAATGGTAAATTAATAAATTTAAAGTATTTAATTTAAACATATTTCTATATAGAGTTTAATTTCTGTTATTGTTTTTCATTCTTAATAAAGTTTGTTGATGACAAAATGGTCACTATTATTTCCTGTATTTTCCCTTCCAAGCCTTTACGCTCAAGAGCATTAAAGCCCTCTTCATACAGGCCACTTTAGTATAGTAATGAAGTGCTTTACTAATAACATAGCAAAATTATTATTTAATTATACTTGATAAGGTCACAACACAAAATGTTGCGTGTGCATATGACATGTTTGAATCCTAAAATAACAATATAAAATATAGGTAATACCTGTTCATTCTCATAAATGGAGATGAATGGTTATCCACAATTATAAATAACTATGGCGCTTTACATGGTATTTTTCTGTGTGGGCTTCTTTCCATGTGGGCTTTTTTCCTGTGAGCATTTATGACCATGGATATTTTCATGTGGGCTCTTTTCTGGTCACCCTTCTCTCCACCCCTGCCTGGACCCCAGAAAGCAGATGCACATGAACCTGCTTGCTACTGAGTCAAACTCCTGGATTGCCAAGTTCAGTATTGCCTACTCAGTGTGGCAGCCACTCTCTAGGGTGGCTTTCACATCCCCTGTGACTCGATCATTTTCAGTGGTAATGCCAGAGGATTGAACCCAGGACCTTCTACACGCCAAGGCAGATGCTCTGGCACTGAGTCACACAGTCTCTCTTCCTCTTGTAAGCAAAGCACTTACAGTGGATGGAAGGTGTCAGGAAGAGGAGACCATAAAAGTCAAACTGAAGTGGCGTCTATGCCTTCTGGTTGGAGAAAAACAGGTTGCTTACCTGTAACTGATCATCTTCGAGTGGTCGTCTGTGCATTCACACCCATGGGTGTGATGCACAGAGACCACGATGAAGATCTTGTAGCTGCAGTGCCCCGAGGAGGGAAGGTTTTGACTGCATAGAACAGGAGTCCCCAAACTTTCTGAGCCTTTGGGCGTATTTGGAGTTCTGATAAAAGGTAGTGGGCACAGCCATAAAATGGCTGCCACAGGGGGTGGAGCCAACCACACACAGGAAGCCCAAGTGCAGAGGAAAAGAGGGGTAATTAAATATCCACTGGGAGAAGAGGTAATAAAACCAACACTGTGTTAGCAGCTGCGACTGAAACACTGTTGTTTTGATACATATAGCCAATCAAATCTTCAGTGGTAAATCAGAAGCCCTATTGGGCAAGACCCCAACTGGCCCCATCCACTTTCTAAAACACTTGGTGAGTGCTGAGAAAGGTATTGGTGGGCACCACACTGGGCACCCCTGCTGTACAGTCTTTAATATCCCTGTACCTTTTTCGGTCTTCTTTGTCCTGTTGCTCACACAGAGTATAAAGGAAAGGGCTGCTCTTAGAGTAGACAGCCTCTTGCGTCCCAGATGCTGCCCATAACTGTGCTGCCCTCGCAGATGTTAAGAAATCGGGCAGCCATGCCTCGGTTGCTGGACCTGCCTTTATGTAGCCAGCTTGCTCAAAAGAGCGCCCCGACACTAGCCTGAATGGTGCCCAGACTCAACCGGCAGGCATCCTCCTTGCAAAAAAGGGAGGGGAGGAGTTCAGTTTTTTGCACCAGATCTCCCTGCTCTGTCTGAGGGCCGTAGCATGGTGGATGCAGCCCAGATGGTGGCTTGGTGTTTTCCCTGGTTCCGTTCTTCCAGCATCCCAGAGTCCTAAGCCAGCTTTCCTTTCGTAGCGCCCTCTGCCTGATACCTCCCCTGACCGCCATCGTGATTCTTTGCTGTTCCAAGGGTCTAGAAACGCGGCGCGTTCCTCAAAAAGTTGCAAATGGAGCCTGCCGGGTTTTAGTCTTGTGGATTCTAGGTGAATGCACAGGTGTGGGGATGGAAGGGGGGGGGGGTAGTCAGCGTCTACGAGACACGACCCAAACAGAGCCACTTTAGAACTGCACTTAGAGAGCTGAAAGAAGCCTTCCTCTGTTGGTGACAGGCATGACGACGACCCAGCCTTCTTCTCAGCAGCACCGCCAGCCAACCGTCAGCCCCCTTTCGTTGAACACAGACTCCAGGAGGCCCCAGTCCCAGCAGGTCTCTCCCACCCTCTCGCCTCTATCGCCAATCACTCAGGTAAGCACAGGGTGGGGATCCTGGGGAGGCCCTGTGCGACTACTGACGGGCCTCCCTTAGTTGAGCACTTGTCTGGACTGGGGGAGTGAAGGCGATGTGGGCGGTCCAGAGCCATAAATATATAAACCCAAACCATTCATTGGGGGGGGGGGGGGAAGCTGCAACAGGAAACAGTATCGCTTAAGTCCTGCTAAACGTCGTCCCACTCCTCCCAGGCTCTTGCAGCTCTCTCGAAGAACTGCCAAGGAGGGGGCCTCCTGATTTCCTCCTCAAGGGGGCTTGTTCTGTAAAGGGGAGGGGCATTAAAGGAACGAGTTCTAGCGGCTTGCAAGTGAGCAGTCGTGGGAGGAGGGAGATCCTGAACATGACAGCCAGCATCGACCAGAACACGTTCCTGCCTCCGCCCCCGATAGGTCCCAGAGAGGCAAGGAGTATGGTGGCCAATGCCTGCCTTGATTTGAGCCCCATTGTGCCGGGGGAGGGGCGGTGTGTCTCCAGTAGAGACCCCCGCCCCCTCCTTTTGGATGACAGGCTTTCGTAGTAAAATGCCAGCAAAAAACGCTTGCCCCCAAGAACACCAGTTGTCTGTCCTTGCAAGAGGGTTTGTGCCCAGGCAATCTTTTTCTGTCTTTTCCCCATCAAGGCCGTGGCGATGGATGCTCTCTCCTTGGAACAGCAGCTTCCGCCATATCCTTTCTTCACCCAAACGAGTGCACAGCAGCAGCAGCCGCCCCAAGTGGTCAGCTCCCTCCCGCCAAACACCCCTCTGATGCAGACCTCCGGCTTACAGAGAGGAGTGCAGCTCCCCCCACTTACGGTCACTGTCCCCTCCACAATCCCGCAGTCTCCGCCAGGCAGCCAGACCCAGACTTCAATGGGAATAGACATCAGCTCGGTAAGCTCGAGAGGGAGGGGAAGTCTGGAGTGCTGGTTGAGATTTCCTTGGGTAATATTTGAGCAGAGCGTTGGGTGTGGAAAATCGTCAAGGTTTTAACAGCCGTGGCTTTCCTCTGGTGAACCCTGAGAAACGCAGTATCGGGAGTGGGTTGAGA
The DNA here is from genome assembly GCA_029233225.1 of Lepidodactylus listeri. Classification (NCBI taxonomy): domain Eukaryota; kingdom Metazoa; phylum Chordata; class Lepidosauria; order Squamata; family Gekkonidae; genus Lepidodactylus; species Lepidodactylus listeri. The sequence continues at coordinate 175,685,318 of JARCFY010000002.1, forward strand.
TTTCTGTGATGGGAGCTGGGAGTCTCTAAGGGGGAGCTCCAGTTCCCAAGATTCTTAGCTGGGAAGCCTGACTGGTCGAGTGGGTTGAGATGAGCAGCACTCACAAGTTGCTGCCTGTATTCTTTAGTTCCACTCAGGTTGAGTTCCCTGGAGTCCAAAATGGCTGTTCTGTTTGCTTCACTTTCCTTTAATAAAAGGCCTCCTTTTTTTTTACACCCAAGGTGTTTAAAATTAAGGACCTGAGGTACGAAGCCACTGTCCACAGCCTCCCCCACACATCTTGTGTCCTGTCAGGCAGTGGCCCAGCTGTGGAAGGACAGCACGGGGAGGGGTTTCCCTCAGAGCCAGGCTGCACCCTAACCTAGGCTGGAAGGGCCTGCTCTCCAGCTTGGTACCTTGAGGTCACTGGACAGCTAAGGAGAAGGCAGCCAAGTCTTCCAGCCATGTGGCTCATTCTGCAGATTTGAACATTGATTGGCAAAAGGTACTTCTGGACTCAGTGTTCCCTCTAAGCTGAGCTCCAGCTCACAGATTTTCGTCTTAGCTCAGGACGGATGGCTCCAGAGCAAACTGATTTATGCAGCAGCCAGATTGCTCACTCACAACTTTGACGGCAGTAGCTCACAAAGTAGGATTTTTGTTCACACGACTCCACAGCTCAAAGTAGTGGCTCTATGTATTCTCTGTTGAGAGACAGAAGCCCTGAGGTGGTCAGTCAGGGGAATCTTAGCTGGTGTAATCCATGCACGCTTTGACCAGTCAGTTGATTCTAACTCTGCATGCCTTTGTCAATAAACAGAACAGTAGGCCAGAAGGAAAGGACATTCTTTGGGGTTTTTAAAAAAAGATATTTTGTGTAACGAGAATTTACGAAGCAGTTTACAAAATATTAAAACGAGAGCCCTTAACTGACAGCTTAAGTTTATCTATTTATTTCATTTCATTCTATTTATTGATCACCTGTGCCCACAGTTGTGGGGCTCCAGGTGATTTACAGAGTTCAAAAAGCATAAAAACATGAGGATAAAGCCAAGCCCAACAAACAAACACACAACAATTAAAATGAGGCAGAAATTTTGTAGTTTCCTCCCATGTCTAGTCTGTGGGTGCTTCACCCGTTCAGGGGGAGTAAGCTCCATAAGGAGTAGGGGGGCCAACCATGATGTTTAACCATTGCTGCCCTCAACCGAATCCCTGGTGGAACATCTCTGCTTTACCGGCCCTGCGGAATTGCATAAGATCCCGCAGGGCCCTGATGTTATTTGGCAGAGAGTGCCACCAGGTCAAGGACAGCCGGATCTCTCTGAGGTCAGGGATCACCAATAAGTTGTTCTGTGAGGAGTGTAATGCTCTCCCGGGGGTGTCACGGAGGAGGCAGTCCCGCAGATACGTCGGTCCCAGACCGCACAAGGCCCTGAAGGTCAGAACCTTGAGCTTGACTCTGTGCTCCATTGGAAGTGCAGTGCAGCAAGGGAATCAAGAGCTCTTCACCAAGAGCACACACAGAGAAGGTTCTACTTGGCTTTCAAAGGGTATCTGGGAAGGAGTCAAATGAAAGTCTTTGGAGAGGATGTTGCACAGACCTGGGGCTACAACGGAAAAGGCCCTGCTTCTTGTGGATGTCAGTCTTGCTGCCATAAGGTGGAAAATAAAATAGGACCCCACTGGCAGACCGTAACCATGGGAGGGGGGCTGTATGGGAAGAGGCATTCCCCCCAGGCCATTGGGATCTGGGCCTAAAGTGAGAATGACTTCTCCGTGTGGCTTTCCTTTTTGTTCATGACCTCTCAGGGCATTGTTAACGGTACTAGCTTTGCTGGGTTCGTTGCAGACTTTTCTCCCCAGTTCCTCCTTCTCCCCCTCCTGATCTCTCTCTTTTCTGCCCCCCTCCTTCCAGGGCCATCCGTGAAAGAAACCAGTGATTTTTTTTTGGTTTGTTCTCCTTTTTCCTTCTCTTCCCCGTGGTCTCTAACACTGTGTCCTTCTGTAGGGGTCTCTCCAGCAGTACCGCAGCAATGCCGGCTCCCCGGCCAACCAGTCTCCCACCTCTCCTGTCTCCAATCAAGCTTTTTCTCCTGGCAGCTCCCCCCAAGTAAGGGACTGTGCACTTTTCTTGTCTTCTTTGCTGCTCATTCTCTTTTTTTCTGCTTGGTTTTTCCACCATTGGCCTTTTGAATGTCTTTGGCTCCCTGTTTTCTTTTATAATGTATGTATGCACTTTCACACACCATATGCACAGTCATAGGCCATGCCTATGTTTAAAAAGAAACTAATTTATGATGGACAAAATACATGCACACACATGGAGCTGCCTTATATTGAGTCAGACCATTGGTCCATCTACTCAGACTGGCAGTGGCTCCCCAGGAGTTCAGACAGAGGTCTTTCACATCCCCTGCAGCCTGATCATTATAACTGGAGATGCCGGGGATTGAATCTGGTACCTTCTGTATGCCAAGCAGATGCCATACCATTGAGAGCAGTAGCCCCTCCCATAAAGTGAACACCTTGAGCTACCCAGTGCTGACTCAGAATCCAGCAAGGTCAGTATTGCTCATGGGGATGGGCACAAGCAGGGAAAATGTAGTTTGGTCTGTAGTTTGTGGCTGAACCACAAACTGAGCCGGGAGGCTCGTTCACGAACCGAACCAGTTTGTCCAGTTCGTTGCCCTGCAAATCCCATTGAAAGGGACTGCAGTCCTTGAAACAGGGTTTGTGTAAAGCCCAAAAAACAGCTGAGCAGAAGAGAGCAGCTTTCTCCCCACTGCTCAGCTGTTTTCAGGCTGTCTTTTGCAGTCCCTTTTAAAGGGACTCTAGAAGTCAGCCCAGAAGAGCTGCACAGCGGGAGTGCCTCCCTGCCGTGCAGCTGTTTTTCAGGCTGTCTTCTGCAGTTCTTTTAAAGGGCTGTTTTTGTAGCTTGAACAGGAAGCGGGTTTAAAGGGACTTGGAGTCCCTTTAAACCCCCACTTTCTGCTTCATCCACAAACTGCTGTGGAAGTTTGTGATGGCGAACCTGTCACAAACCTCTGTTCGTGAACCACAAACAGGGCAGAATTTGTCACAAATTTTGCTTCATGGTTCAGTTTGTTCCCATCTCTAGTTGCTCACTCAAACTGGCAGCAGCTCTCCAAGGGCTCAAGCAGAGGTGTTTCACATCACCTACTCCCCAGCCCTTTTAAGTGGAGTTGCTGGGGACTGAACTTGAGACCTTCAAAGCAGAGGCTCTTCCACTGAGCCTCAGCCCCCTCCCAAAGTTACAGATACTGGTATAGATAAATATGCCGAAATAGCTAGGCTCCGCCACAGGGATGGTTTATCCTGAACAAGCGGTCTTCAGTTCATGGGTCAGTTCCCTCAGATTGTCATGGAGCCCTTATGGGGTGAAATGGTGTGTGTGGGGGGGCACTTTTGGAAGGGCCTGCTCCTAGTGCACATTCATAGAGCACAAGGGCATTGTGTCTCCTGCCTTCCTTTGCCCACACACCAAGAGGAGCAGCAGGATAGTGACATTCAGTGATCGTTCAGTGATCGTATAAGCTCGCCTGATACCGAATCAGACACTTGGTCCATTGAGGACAGTCTTGTACATTCAGACTGGCGGCGTCTCCTCTGTCTTGGGCAGAGGTCTTTTGTATCACCTGTTCCCTGATGAATGGGAGATGCGGGGGATTGAACTTGTGACTTTCTGCATGCCAGACAGACGAGTTAGCCGTAGCCTCTCTGATAGTAGAGAGGATTCCTCTAGGGATCTGCCATTTTTTTGCCTTGTGTTTCCCACCCCCAGCTCTTTTGGGCTGTGGTCACGGTCCCGGCCTTGACACTGTTACGGCTATAACTCTGGGACATCCTCTTTCTGTTATGTGACTATGATGTCATGGCTTCATTCCATGTTCAAGAAGCCCCACACTGCTGCCTGAGGACTGAAGGTGGCTCCCAGCTCTAACAAGGTTGAAGTCCCACTGTTCCAGAATATATGTTGTTGGTGGCTAGCAGTGTTCCCTCTAAGCTAAGTTCGTGTGAGCTAGCTCACAGTTTTTTAGCCTCCGTCTCACACATTTTTGTCTTCGCTCAGGAAGGAGGGCTCCAGAGCAAACTAATTTATGTAGCAGCCAAATCACCTGGTCACAACTGTAATGCCAGTAGCTCACAAAGTAGATTTTTTGCTCACAAGACTCCATAGCTTAGAGAGAGCATTGGTGGTTAGTATATTCTCAAAACCACATGGCATGCATTGTTACCTTGTGGAACTCACTGCCATGAGGTGTGGTGGTGGTCCACTAGCTTTGATTGCAAGAAATGAAGCCATGCAGGTTTTCATGGAAGCTGGAGATCTATTGATGACTGTTGGCCATGATTGCTAAGTGAAGCATCTGGGTCCAGAGGCAGTACACAGTGCCCTCATGGTTCCCATTTGGCTCGTGGATGCAGAGTAGATGAGGTGGTTGCATGCAGTTATGAGAGAAACTGTAAAGGGCAGTACAACAGGGTGAAAATAGGTCTAATGGGAGAGCCTGAACAGGTGTGCTACCTACCTCAGATCAAGAAGGGACCCAGGGGAGGGGTGAGGTGGGGTGTAAGTCTAAAAATAAATAAAATGAAATAATTCTCCGGGTCTAATTCATTTGTTGGAGATTAATATATTGGCTGGCCTGAGGGACACTGTGACTTTTGAGACATTCATACATACATATACCTTTATTGGCATAAAACAGGTTACAGAAAGAGACATAATCGGAAAAAAAGGTAACAAGGAAAAATACCGTATTTTTCGCTCCATAAGACGCACCTGACCATAAGACGCACCTAGCTCTGCTTGGTGCTGTGGCTCGGGAAAGGTGAGTGGGTTTAAGACGCACACACTTTTCCCCCCACTTTTTTTGGGAGAAAAAGTGAGTCTTATGGAGCAAAAAATACGGTAAATTAATCATATATAGCTATGCGTTGTGCAAACGATCCTTAATTACCAAACTTAAAAATAGAGCAAACTTTTCAGTTAGTTCGGGTGACAGGTCGTTCAGGAGACAGCGCACCTTCAAAACATCTGAGCAACCTATCATGTTAGATAGAATTGGGTCTAAAAGAGTAAAACGTATATCGTCATACCAGGGACAGTATAGGAGAATATGGAGAACTGAGTCGACCTGATTTAAACTACACGCACAGAGTCTTGCTGAGTATGGAACCCCTCTATATCTACCATGAGTGACAGCCGATGGAATGGCGTTTCATCTAGCAAGTGCAAATGCTCGACGCAGGTGAGGGGCATGGAGGGCCGATAGATAAGAAGGCAGATGGCCAGTATGTGGGAGAATTCCAAAGTTCAGGGGGGAGCAGGATTTGTTTGCATCACTAGCTAGTTTCTGCATTTCATTGTCCAGGATTCTGCATCTAATTAGCTGATATGCATTTGTAAGAGGTAGCATATACAGAGAATCCATGGATATTCCCATTGTGATTTTCTTCTCTATGCAGGCAGTCCATTTGGACTTGATAGATTCAGACAACAATTGATATATATAGCTCCCACAATCAGCAGTATAGTGCAAACATAGCCAGTATTTAATTGATATTAACCAAGCCCTTGTTTCTAGCATGGCTAGAGAGCCAGTTTGGTGTAGTGGTTAAGTGCGCAGACTCTAATCTGGGAGAACGGGGTTTGATTCCCCACTCCTCCACTTGCACCTGGCTGGATGACCTTGGGCAAGCCATAGCTCTGTACCAGCTGTTCCCTCAAGGACAGCTTGGGAAAGAGCTCTCTCAGCCCCACCTACCTCATAGGGTGTCTGCTGTGGGGAGGGGAAGGGAAAAGGAGTTTGTAAGCCGCTCTGAGACTCCCTTGGGGAGTGGAGGGCGGGGTATAAATCCAATCTCCTCTTCTTCTTCTTCATGTTAAGGCCTGCCTTTGAGACATTCTTTAATTGTGGCCCCTAATGATCCTTTGCATGTGAAGTAGTTCTTTAGTTAACGTAGCTCAAGGCGTTTTAACGCCCCCCATTGTCTTGTTGGTTCTTCCTTCACCAGTCTTGTAAGGTAGGCCTGCTTTGTGATTTCCACACTGCAGGTGCCAGGGGACAGCCTGGGACACAGAACTGTGAATGTCTTCTCAGTCCCTCCCTTGACAGTCTCCCAGAAGTGAGCACAAAAAGTTTGCTTGAACGCTCCCGTGTCACCTTCGTTTAAGGTGGCCGCAGGGTCTGGAGCTCACAAGCCGGAAGGACACCCCCCCCCCCCCGGCTTGGTGAATGTCGCCTACTGTTTGAATGGGGCGGGGGGGGGCAGCTGTATTTAGAGAATTCAGTTAGATCTATTCTATCAGAGGTGGTGTCTACTTCCAGCACAAGGTGCCTTTGCCTCCTACAAGACCCTTTCAGATTCTTTGAACTTGAAGAAAATACCATGGTGAGCAGAATGGAATTGTGGGAGCCAGCCAAAGTGGGCGTTGGGCACCGGGCAGGGTTAAGAGTAGACATCACAGAACTGAGAGGGTCAAGCTAACAACAGAATAATTATAATGGAAAATATAGACATTTATTGGGATGTACACATAAATAAAACAAAATTAAATTAAATTAAAAGAGACAGTCCAATTATCAGACATTTAAAACTAGGTTCATAAAGAACTAATTGCAGTGCATATCAAGCTGATGGATGAAACCTTTGACCTAAGGACCATACATGTTTCGGCCTCTATGGGCCTTCCTCAGTGGTCAATATTCCTTATTATAAAGTGACACACATCCAAAAATGCATACAGAATTTTGTATATACATATGTGAATATATATAAGACCAGGTGTTGCTGTCTGAAATTGTAGGGGAAAAGGGGGGGGGAGCCAGATTACTTTTGTGTAAACAATAAATATATGTAATAATAGGTTAGTAATAAATTTACTCTGGGTTTACCTTGAATGCTATATATTTGCTACAACGTCAAATAAGCCTGTGGTAGTTGCGCAAATTCTCCAGATTAGTCTAAATAAAAATAAAATAATCATAATTACTAGAGTTCTTTACCCTCTCGGTTCACAGCTATTTGTTGGGTTGAGTTCCCTCCCCCCCTTTTTTCGCCTTTTATCACATGTTCATGATGTGCAGAGTTTGTTTATAGGCATGCTATGTCACGAGACATTTAATATACAGAGGGCGCAACCTGCAGGCTGGTATGCAGATATAAATGTGGGAGGGCATCCAGTTAAATTTAAATTACATACAGGGGCAGAAGCTAATGTGTTGCCTAGACAAATATTGGAACAGCTGTCGGGCAACAATTCGCTTAAGGAGAGTCAAACAATCCTGGTTGCATATGGTGGGTCTAAGATAAAGCCTTTGGGCACCGTTGTGTTGGAATGTAGTACAAGCAAAGGGATGTATGAACTGCTATTTTATATAATAGATGGGGTAGCAATGCCTTTGCTTGGGAGGGCAGCCTGTGAAGCAATGGATCTTGTTCGTCGTGTAGATGTTGTGAAGAAAACTGAACCCTTAACATTAGATCATTTATTTGCAAGGTACCCAGGAGTGTTTGAAGGTCTCGGGGAATTTGAAGGGACTCATCATATATATGTGGATAAATCTGTGCCACCAGTAATACATGGCTGTAGGAAGATCCCAATAATAATCCTTGACAAATTAAAAGATACATTAGCCCATATGGAAGAGGCTGGAATAATATCTAAGGTTGAAGGACCAACTGAATGGGTAAATAGTTTGGTCATTACAGAAAAAAAAATGGGAATTTGCGGATTTGTTTAGATCCGCGGGATTTGAATAAAGCAGTTTGTAGACAGCACTATAGCATCCCCACGATGGATGATATTCTTAGTAAGTTGGCAGGGATGAAATATTTCACAATTGTGGATGAAAGAGATGGTTACTGGCAGGTAAAACTGGATAATGAGTCAGCAAAATTATGTACATTTAATACTCCCTGGGGAAGATATTGCTTCAATTGCTTACCATTTGGCCTTAAGTCATCAAGTGAAGTTTTTCAGCAAAAAGAGGAAATTTTTGGCAACATAAAAGGCGTATATATGATAGCGGATGACATGATAATAGCGGCTAAAACTTTAGATGAGCATGACCAAATAGTACGTCAAGTAATGGAAACAGCAAAGGAAAAGAACATAAAGTTTAATAAGGAAAAAATTCAGTTTAGAGTAGACTCAGTGAAGTATATGGGTCATATAGTGACAGCACAGGGAGTTAAGCCAGATGAGGAAAAAGTGAGAGCCATTCGTGATATGCCCCCACCACAAGATAGACAGGGAGTGCTTAGATTTCTGGGCTCTGTTCAATATCTCTCAAAATATATTCCACGGGAGGCTGAACTGACAGCACCACTGAGAAACTTACTGAAAAAGAATGTATTGTTTCAATGGATACCTGAACAGCAGAGTGCTTTTGAAGCAATTAAACAACAGTTGTGTCAGGCACCTACTCTTCAGTATTTTGATGTAGAGAAACCAGTTACGGTGCAGGCAGATGCCTCACAGAATGGTCTTGGCGCTTGTCTGCTCCAGCAAGACAGACCGGTAATGTATGCGTCTAGGGCACTTACTGTGTCTGAACAGAATTATGCTCAGATTGAAAAGGAATTATTGGCAGTGTTATACGCAATGAGAAAGTTTCATCAATATGTATACGGTAAAATGGTCCAGGTTCAAACGGACCATAAGCCACTTGAAGCCATATTTAAAAAACCAATAGGGAATGCACCAGCTAGGCTTCAGCGTATGTTATTGCAGCTGCAGAGATATCAAATGGAAGTGGGGTATGTTCCTGGTAAGAACATGTATATTGCTGATACCTTGTCACGAGCTGTGGTAGATCCTCCTGTTAGTGATGAGGAAGGAGTGAAAGATGATAAGGTGATTTATGACGTAAATGCCGTAACGATGCAAACGGATTGGGTGGCGGCAATACGTGGTGCAACACAACAGGATAGACAGCTTCAGGCCCTTGCAGACGTGGTGAGTCAGGGATGGCCAAGATATTTAAAAGATGTCCCGATGTTGGTGAAACCATTCTGGGGAGTAAAAGATGTCTTACGATGGGAAGATGCGGTTTGTTATGCAGGAGAGAGGATAGTCATACCAGTGATCTATAGACGGGAAATGCTAACTTTACTTCATGAGTCTCATCAGGGTATACAACGGACTAAGGCGAGGGCCAAAGAAATTATGTATTGGCCCGGCATGAATAGAGATATAGAAACAATGGTAGGGCTGTGTACTGTATGTATGAATATGTCTGCAAGGAATCAAAAAGAACCAATGATTCCCCATGAAGTACCTGAATTGCCATGGGAAAAAGTAGGAATAGATATCTTTGAGCATGGCTCTAGGCCATATCTCCTGGTAGTGGACTATTTCTCAAAATACCCAGAGGTGATGCAGATAGTAGATAAAACAGCAAATACAGTAATAGGTAAGCTTAAGTCACTATTTGCTCGACATGGGATACCCAGAGTAGTCGTTAGTGACAATGTACCCTTTGCTAGCAGGGCATTTCAACAGTTTGCCAGGGAATGGGGTTTCGAGCAGAGTTTAAGTACACCAGGGTATCCACAGTCAAATGGAATGGCGGAGAGGACAATTCAATCAATAAAACATGTGCTGAAAAAGGCTGGAGACAGGCATAGATCCGCATATAGCACTTTTAGAGTATAGAAACACACCGATAACATATGGGGTATTCCCCAGCACAGATACTCATGGGAAGAAGACTGAGAACTAAGTTGCCCATTACAACAGAGATGCTGAAACCCAAAGTAGCAGTAGGGGTGAGAGAGGACCTGAAGAAACGACAAGGGAAGCAGAAATATTATTATGATCAAGGAGCAAAACCATTCAGACCACTGAAAGAAAATGAGAAAGTATGGTGTGGTGTATCTCTTTAAGACAGGTTTGAATTGTTTTCACACCTGGAAGGAATAATGGAGGCACCCCTCCCTCTCTCTGATTATTAAGCCTTCCTCCCTGCTGGTCGGAGCTTACTTTGTTATCAATGAAGATACTGAATAAACGCTACTGAGAACTTGGACTGTGCTGTATCTGTGGCCCTCCTCTTTAACAACAGACATTACATGGTGTCAGAAGTGGGATTTGGCCGACTGCCTTCTCCGCTTCTATTGCAAGGTAATCTTGCTGAAAACTGGAAGCATTTTGAACAAGCCTTTCATGTCTACTTAACAGCTACAGGAGCTGATAGTTTTTCAAGTAAGCGACAAATTGCCATTTTCTTAAACTGTGTGGGTGAAGAAGCTGTGGCTTTATATGATACCTTTACTTTCTCTGAAGATGGCCCGAATGATATAGAGGATAGTCATACCAGTGATCTATAGACGGGAAATGCTAACTTTACTTCATGAGTCTCATCAGGGTATACAACGGACTAAGGCAAGGGCCAAAGAAATTATGTACTGGCCCGGCATGAATAGAGATATAGAAACAATGGTAGGGCGGTGTACTGTATGTATGAATATGTCTGCAAGGAATCAAAAAGAACCAATGATTCCCCATGAAGTACCTGAATTGCCATGGGAAAAAGTAGGAATAGATATTTTTGAGCATGGCTCTAGGCCATATCTCCTGGTAGTGGACTATTTCTCAAAATACCCAGAGGTGATGCAGATAGTAGATAAAACAGCAAATACAGTAATAGGTAAGCTTAAGTCACTATTTGCTCGACATGGGATACCCAAAGTAGTCATTAGTGACAATGTACCCTTTGCTAGCAGGGCATTTCAACAGTTTGCCAGGGAATGGGGTTTCGAGCAGAGTTTAAGTACACCGGGGTATCCACAGTCAAATGGAATGGCGGAGAGGACAATTCAATCAATAAAACATGTGCTGAAAAAGGCTGAAGAGACAGGCATAGATCCACATATAGCACTTTTAGAGTATAGAAACACACCGATAACAGATATGGGGTATTCCCCAGCAGAGATACTCATGGGAAGAAAACTGAGAACTAAGTTGCCCATTACAACAGAGATGCTGAAACCCAAAGTAGCAGTAGGGGTGAGAGAGGACCTGAAGAAACGACAAGGGAAGCAGAAATATTGTTATGATCAAGGAGCAAAACCACTCAGACCACTGAAAGAAAATGAGAAAGTATGGATGGAAACGCGGGTGGGGTGGACACCAGCCAGGGTCATGCGCTGGTGTGAGCAACCTCGAGCATATCAGGTGGTGACAGCTGATGGCCATGTTTATACAAGAAACAGACGGAGGCTCAAAGTTCAAAAAGAGGGGGATAGTAGAGGAAATTTCGAAGAGGGAGAAGAGAAGGGAATAGAAAAAAATAGGGAGATAGTAGAACAAAATAGGACACCAATATACATTACAGCACATGGGAGATCAGTGTTTTGTCCTGAAAGATATGGATTTTAAAGTTAACTATTGTTTTAAATACTATAATGTTATTATTGTTAGTTTTAACTATGAGAAGGCGATGTGGTGTATGTCTTTAAGACAGGTTTGAATTGTTTTCACACCTGGAAGGAATAATGGAGGCACCCCTCCCTCTCTCTGATTATTAAGCCTTCCTTCCTGCTGGTCGGGGCTTACTTTGTTATCAATGAAGATACTGAATAAACGCTACTGAGAACTTGGACTGTGCTGTATCTGTGGCCCTCCTCTTTAACAACAGACATTATAGTGCGGATGACATTTAGGATTTTCTTTAGGATGATGTTTCGGGCTTGTCAGTTTAGAGATAGTTGAAGGAATGGAGAACTTCTCCCTCTCCCGTAATTCTAGAAAGTGGGATCACCTGGTGACATTCATGGGCAATAGATTCAGGAAGTCCTTCTTCACGCATCAGGTAGTTAACATATGAAACACACTGCCACTAGCTTAGTGATGGAAAGTGCCCCGTAGGGTTTTCAAGGCAAGAGACTTAGAGGGGGTTTGCCATTGCCTGCCTCCACATCGTAACCATGGTCTTCCGTGGGGGTCTTTTACCAAAGTAAGAACCAGGAGTGACTCTGTTTAGCTTCCGAGATCTGACAAGATTGGGCTAGCCTGGGCCATACGGGTCAGGGTGCCTTTAGCTTAGATAGCTTTAAAGGGGGGGATAGACATTCATGATCCTGTTAGTGGCTGTCAGTCACAATGAATAATGGAGCCTCCATCTTCAGCAGTGGAGGGCTGTGAGCTGGGCAGCAGTGCCCTGCACAGTGGCCTCCAAGAAGATGGGGGAGGGGGGAAGTCACATGCCCCACCTGTCCCAGAGAGTAATGGGAGGCGGTGGCGGCAGATCTGAGCAGGGGAAGGAACCGGGGGGGGGGGGGGAGAGAAGTGAGCTGCCCCATGTGCCGGAAGAGGGGTCTTCTGCATGACTTGCTCTCTGGAGAGCACCTCTCAAGTTCAGTGTGATGCAGACAATCGCAGCGCTCCTCTCCTAAACTTGGAGATGGGAGAAGAATATGGCCACTCATCGTGCTGTTCCACTGTGGCCACTTATTCTGTTCAGCTGTCAGGGTACGTCTGTTTTCCTCTATTGGTGTCTTTCGCCAGTAAGAGAGAAAAAAAATGTTTTGTTTTGTCTGGCATACCCCCAATAACAGTTATTGACCCTCCTGCTAGTGTTGTCTATGTTTTTTTTTTCAATTGGGCTTTATCATTTTAGCTGTGTTTTAATTGTTTAAATGTTTTTAACGCTTCATATGTTCACTGTTCCTTTGAAATGTGGTTTTGGAGGAGAGTTTTACGGATCCCATGGACTGCCCAAGAGAGAAAGAAGTGGCTTCTAGATCAAATCAAGCCTGAACTATCCCTAGAAGCTAAATGACTGATCTGAGGCTATTGTACTTTGGTCACATTCTGAGAAGACAAAACTCACTCACTGGAAAAGACAATCATGCCAGGAAAAGTTGAAGGCGGGAGGAAAAGAGGAGGACCCAGCATGAGATGGATTGACTCATAAAGGAAGCCACGGCCCTCAAGTTTACAAGACTGTTCACTGTGTGATGTTTTGGAGGACATCAATGCCTAGGGCTGCCATAATTCCGAAATGGCTTGAGGGCCCTTAACACCCCCACACACGTTTGCCACCTCATGGACCCTGGTTGGCTGGAAGGTGGCCTAAAAATGTTTTAAATAAATATTTTGAAATCACGACTCCTACACACCCATGCCCCACCCATCCACTTTTTACCACTCCTTGAGTCAGTTCTTTTGCTGGAGACGGCTGCCCGAGTTCCTTCTGAGCTGGATTGGGTTGAAAGGGCAAGGCACTTGGTCCCGTGGCTTCTGAGCTCTTTCTAGTATAATACACTGGGCTGGATCCCCCGGGCTGGTTTGCAGCGGTATTTGCCCCGCTCTGTTGCTAACGGAAGACAGCAAAACCGACACAAGCAGCGCTGTAACTCTGGAGGAGTTAACTGTGGTAGAAGCCAGCAGAGGGACCAATCTTGGACTTTGGAGTGCTGAAGCAGCATAAAATCCATTGCTATTCTTGCAGAGCTCAGCTGCTAGAGAAGCTTTGAAGCAGTTCATTTCCAAAGGGAAACTGTGTGTGTTATCTGCCGTTCAACTGTGTTCAGACTGCTTATTCTTGCAGGAGGGGTGGTGGTTCGGTGCATGTAAATCTGGGAAGCGATAGAATTTCCCCCAAATGGGATGTATTTCTTTGAAATTTAGAGTGATTTGCACAGCTTCCACAAACTTAGTACCAGCAAGGAGGGTTGGGTGGTATGTCTTCTTTGGGAAGAGATGCAGAAGATTTTGGTGGCCTTCATCTCCAGCTCGCCAGAGAGGATTGTTGGCTTTTCATGGGTTTCCAACCGTGGTAACAGGGAGGGAGTTGAATTGCTTACCTGAGTTTGCAAACAATCTTTAAATGATCTTTGACATGGTCTCTGTGCTTCACACTATGGGTTTACTGCGCCTGCGCAGGAATCCATTGGTATCGTACAAAGCTCTTAACAGATTTTCGCGCCCAGCACCACCGGGCATGCGCGGAGCCCCCACCGCGCATGCCCAGAGGAGCGGGTGCGGAGATCCTGCCAGTTCTTCTCTGACCACCACACTGATAGCATCGTGCTAACCTCTCTCCGTCGGTCTTAGTAGTTCTTTCGTGGATAGCTCTTCTCCTCAAGACCTCTACCTCTTTCTTTCTCTCTTCAAAAAAAAAAAACCTCTGTCAATCTCTCTCTTTTCCCGGGTCCTCCGGGGCCTGGGGCCTCTCCCTTCACAAGTCCTCGTCTACCATACTTCGTATGGCAACAACGTGGGGCTGTTTTAAACGGTGTACCTCGTGTGGGAGCAAGATAGCAACTCCAGATGGACACTTGCTCTGTCTACTTTGTCTTGGGGAAGGACATTGTCCAGACTCGTGTCCCCACTGTGCAAGGTTTTCCAACCAGACCAGGAAAAACAGAGCTGCCCGTCTTTGAGTTGCCCTCCTTGCTCCCCTCCGCGATAGAACCGACTCCCTCGACATCGACTTCGGTGCTGAAAGCAGCTTCCAATATCGGCGTCTCTGCACCGAAACGCCCCCCGTCGGCTTTGTCGACAGCATCCACACTGATAAAGAAGAGGAAGAAAGACAAAGCAGAAAAGAGACGCAAGGTTACAGGAGATGTCACCAAGAAACCTCCTAAACCTCACATGACTGCTTTGATACCGTCTACTGCATCACTGACGCAGTTGCCCCACTGTCTTCTCCTAAGGCCTCCGTACCGCCACCTCCACCTGGATCGGAGTTGCCTGTAATCCACCTGCTGGACTCACCCATCAGACAGGTGACACCGTTGCCGTCTGAGGAAATCCTGGAGACCCAGGACTTCCCGGAGCCAGAGGGGTGCTTCTGCCCGGCACTGAGGCAGGACAGATCTCGATCCAAATCCATGTCGGGAGATGATTCATGCTCTCCTGAAGATACGGACCCGTTTCAGTGTGGACCCATCCGACCAGATCCACCACCAGCATACCACCCCTCCTACGACAGGAACCCTGCCTCAACATACAGAGAGTGTTCACCTCGATATTGATCCCCTCGTCGGTCTCCACATCGCTCTTCATTTCGGTCTCAATGGGGATATCCATCCTATTCCTCCATACCATGGGAATACTAGCATTGATATCCTCATGGAACCCAGTCATCGATACCGTGGCCTTCCTCATCACATGCTGACTGGGACGTGTACTCCTACCATTGATCCCGATCCCCGGGACCGAGTCGCCTACCACCATCAGCCACTCTCTCTCATCCACCGGTCGTTACTCATGGGGACTACAATAAGACTTCACTGCCCTTAGCCAAGTCCACCCAACCATCGGTGCGGACCCCGAGACGACCATCGCTGGGACCGAGGCAGCCTCCGATACCACCTCAACCTCCATCAACACCGATGCCTCCAGGAGCAGCACAGGCAGAAGTTCCCCACTTCCCCTCACGGCCCTTGGAATCGTCGGGCGACGAGTCAGACGACGACAGGACTGATACTCCTACCCCGCCAGATGCAACGTCGCCTCAACCTGATGTTGCGGAGAACCTCCCCATATCGCCGTCGGAAGATCTCTCCTCTTATGGAGATCTCATCAAGAGAATGGCATTGTCCCTGGGTCTTTCGCTGTCTCAACCTAAGCCTGACATAACAGATGCTGTCTTTGATGTCATTCAGTCGGATGTCTCCACATCGATTGCCTTACCAATGTTGACAGTACTGCTTCAAGCAGCAAGGAACCAGTGGGACAAGCCATCTTCCACGCCAGTGTCTTCTAGGCGTCTGGATCATATGTATCGGAGACAGGAGCTGAACTCATGCTCAACCACCCATGCCCAAATTCCATGGTGGTTAACTCGGCATCCAAATCTAAACGCACCCATTCCACCCCAGCAGATAAAGAGGGAAAAAAGCTGGATGCATTTGGCAGAAGATTTTATTCAGCAGAAGTATTAGGAACTAAGACGGCAAACTACCTGGCATGTATGGCGAGTTACCAATATGCCTTATTGGAGCAACTCTCGCCACATCTTGTCCACCTTCTGGATGAACAATGGTTAGCTGCACGTAAGCTCCAAAAAGAAGGCCTTGTACTGGCTAAACAGCAAATAAACACTTCAAAGCATGTCCTGGATTCATGTACAAAAACAATGACGTCGGCTGTTGCTCTTCGCTGTCACTCCTGGCTCCGCTCTACCTCTCTCCAAACGGATACCAGGGCCTTTATTGAAGACTTGCCCTTTGATGGATCTGGCCTCTTCCATTCGTCCACTGATACGGTCCTACAGGATATGGACAAAAGCATAAAAGTTTCCCATACATTGGGAGTCTCCTCCACCCAACGCCCTTTCAAGCCCAGATCCTGGTCCCGCTCCTGGTCTCGGAGATCTTCTACCAGAAGTTCACCAGAACGGGCGTGGAGGCCCCACAGCTCCTCCACCACCCAGAGGGTCCCATATGCACAGAAACAACGGTTCTCACTGGCCCAAGAACAGACCCGGTCGAAGCCTCCCAGGCAATCTAAACAGGGCCTTTGACTCCCCCTACCTATGCACCAGGCTGGGCCCGTTTCTTCATGCCTGGACCTACAACAGACTCCTGGGTACTTTCTATCATCCATCACGGTTACTTAATAGAGTTCAACCAAACACCACCCTCGCAAATGGTCTGTACTCCCCCCTCCGATCTCCTTCTCCAGGAGATCTCTGCCCTTCTTGCCAAAGATGCCATAGAACCGGTACCCACTCCACATCAACGAACCGGTTTTTATTCCCGGTACTTCACAATTCCGAAGAGAGACAGCGGCATCAGACCCATCTTAAACCTGTGAGGTCTAAACCACTTCATTCTCTGCTGCCGCTTCCGCATGGTGACCTTACACTCCATCCTCCCGTTAATCCGCAGGCATGCAGGGCTTGCCACCTTTAGGATGCCTACTTCCATTTGACAATCTTCCCTGCGCACAGAAAGTACCTTAGTTTCAGCATAGGCCAACATCACTACCAATACAAGGTCCTTCCATTCGGCCTCTCCATGACCCCCAGGGTCTTCACCAAAACCATGGTAGTGGTAGCAGCCTTCCTCCGCCTCCAAGGAGTGACGGTCTTTCCATACATCAACGACTGGCTCCTCGTCTCGAACAGCCACCCCTCCCTACTCCAAGACCTGGCGCTGACCTGCTCCCTCCTAGAAAGCCTCGGTCTCAAGATCAACCGAGAAAAGTCACACCTCACCCCTGCTCAACGGGTCCAGTACATAGGCGCTTGCCTGGACACGAACAACCTAAGGGCGTTTCTCCCCCAAGACCGGGCTCTTCCCATCATCACCCTTGCCAAGGAGGTCCATTCACAGCCACTCTCAACAGTCTTCAGGATTCAATGCCTGCTGGGACTCATGGCAGCAACGACTGCAGTGCTCACATTTGCAAAATTCAAAATGCGTCCCTTACAGTTATGGTTCCTAAAGACCTTCGATCCTCTATCACTCCCGCAGTCTACCCTTCTCTCACCACCTCCCGAGGTGCGAGAGTCCCTCACTTGGTGGATGCGGAAGAGAAATCTTCTTCAAGGGGCCCCCTTTCACTTACCTTCACCCCAACTCACTCTGACTACCGATGCCTCCAGAGCAGGTTGGGGGGCACACCTCGTCGGTTACAATGCAGGTGGCAGATGGGACCCCAAACTACTGTCCCATCACATCAATTATCTAGAACTCTTAGCCATCTTCTATGCCCTAAGAGCCTTTATTCCACTCCTGCGAGAACGATGTGTAGCGGTCCTTTCAGACAACACCACAGGGGTCAGCTACATCAACCGACAGGGCGGAACGAAATCCCGCCACCTTTGTCTCCTAGCTCTACAAATATGGGACTGGTGCATACAAGAACATGTGTTCCTCCAAGCTACCCATATTCCAGGGACATTAAACACCAGGGCGGATTCACTCAGCCGTCGCTGTGCACACGCCCACGAGTGGGAGCTCCACTGGAAGTACCTTCGTCCTGTTTTCGAATGATGGGGGCTACCAAAGATCGATATCTTTGACAATCGGGAAAACAGGAAGTGCCAACTCTTCTGCAGTCAAGGCGGGAAGGATCCTCTCTCCTTGGGGGACGGGCTCCTATACCCATGGTCCGGGAATTTCCTCTACCTATTCCCCCCTCTGCTGTTACTAGGCCAAGTGGCCCACAAATTGTCACTGGAACCGACGGAAGCCATCCCCATAGTGCCGTGGTGGCCCAGACAGATTTGGTTCTCTGTCATTCTCTCCCTGTCCCACGGTCGATACCTCCATTTTCCGCCCCACCCGGACCTCCTAGTAGTGTCGGGGTCTCCGCTACTCCACCACAATGTGCCGAACCTCAAGCTCACGGCATGGAGAATCTCACCTCCCAATTTTCGGACAAGGTAGCTCATGTACTTCTCAATTCACGCAAACCCTCCAGACGTAAATCCTACCATTACAAGTAGAAACGCTTCTGTGCCTTCCTGGCCCCCCGATCAGTTGCACCAACCTTGGTGGGCCTGCCACAGGTATTCGAATTCTTATTATCCTTGTCAGAGGCAGGCCTCTCCCACTCCTCCATCAGGGTTTACCTGGCAGCTGTATCTGCCTTTCACAACAACCTAGACTATTTCTCCGTCTTCACCCACCCACTTTCGAAGAGGTTTATAAAGGGGCTTTTACACCTCTACCCTCCTGTCAAGACACCAGCTTACCCCTGGGATTCACCGTTAATCCTCAGGATACTAACCAGGAAACCCTTTGAGCCATTAGCATCTACTGTCTTGGAAGATGGCCTTCCTCATAGCTATTACGTCTGCCAGACGGGTGAGTGAGATACTGGTCTTCTGCCACGACCCCCCATTCCTTTCCTTCCTGCCAAATGCTGTCAGGCTCACACCAGACATCTCATTCCTCCCTAAGCTAATCTCAGCCTTTCATCTGCAATCTGAGGTGCTCCTACCAGACTTCCACCCAGAATATTCCTCTGAACATGAGCGCCTGCTCCACTCATTAGATGTGAAAAGGGCTCTTCTTTTCTACCTGAATCGTACCAAACCTCATAGACGGACCCCCCCCGTCTTTTCATCTCCTATGCTCCACACAAACTGGGATTGCCTATTACATCCCAGAGACTGTCCAAATGGCTAGTACAATTGATCCGCCTCGCCTACAACCTGGCAAGCATCCCCCTTCCGGGGCCACCAAAGGTCCATTCCACCAGGGCTATAGCCACCTCTACTGTGTTTCTACAGGGAGCCACTCTCCCGGACATTTGCAAGGCAGCAACATGGATAACGCCGAATATGTTCATACAGCATTATGCGCTAGACGTCAGAGCTGCCCGGTGCACAAATATGGCTCGCCTCATCCTGTCCACAGCGTCTCAATAAAGGCTTGCCAGAACCCTCCGCCAGGTAGGCTGTTGCTCGCTACTCACCCATAGTAAGAAGCACAGAGACCACATCGAAGATAAACAGGTTGCTTTCCTGTAACTGATGATCTTCGAGTGGTCATCTGTGCATTCACACTACCGGCCCATCCTACCCCTCTGCTGCTAGGCTGTCTTCCTTTTTCGCTTGGTTGCAGCGGTCAGAAGGAACTGGCGGGATCTCCGCGCCCGCTCCTCTGGGTATGCACAGTGGGGGCTCCACGCATGCCTGGTGGTGCTGGGCGCGAAAATCCGTTAAGAGCTTTCTACGATACCAATGGATTCCTGTGCAGGCGCAGTAAAGCCATAGTGTGAATGCACAGGTGACCACTCGAAGATCATCAGTTACAGGTAAGCAACCTGTTTTTCTCTCAGCACATTTAAGTTCCAAGCAAACCGTTACTGGAGAAGGTTGTGGGTGCCAACTGAGCCAAAACCGCCTAAATGTTTCTTTCAACTTTGCCTTGCAGATTTTTTTTTTTTTGTAGGTTCAGTTGTTGGTTTGGGACCACCCAACTGCCATTTTGAAAGGCATTTATTATCTGGGTCCTTGTACCCCTCTTTTCTCCCCAACAGGGACCCAGATTGGCTTTTTGACAACACTGTTTGCTCCTCCTCCTCCTCCTCCTCCTCCTCCTCTTCCCTCCACTGTCTGGCCCCTCCGCGAACGGGTTTCATTCCTTGTTTGATGCTTGGCGGGTCAGCCTTCCTCCAACACTGACACTTTCTTTGTGCTCTGCCTTTGCAGCAGACATCCATCCTGGGGAGCGTCTTTGGTGATTCTTGTTATGATCAGCAGATGACAACCAGGCAGGCGAACGCCTTGTCACATCAGGTGAGCGAGCGTGCCTCTTTTGATCCCCCCTGGCACTGTTGCTGGATTAGTCCTGGCATTTCCCCAGATGCCGTGCTGTGAGTTATGGAGGCTAGTGGGGAAATAATAGTAATTGAAGGTTCCCAGGAGGAGCACAGAGTCATGTCTCCCCGCGATCATACACACACACACACACAAAGAATGGAAGGTGGCTGGGGAATATGAATCGCCGCCTCCTTCTAGTCAGCCTGCTTCCTTGCATTAGCTGGGAGCATTCAGTAGCTCCCTGTGCAGAAGGCGCAGGAGAATTCCCCTGTCCTCAGAGGAAGATTCCTGTGATGGTGTCCCTGCATGACTCACTGCTGTGGCTGTCAGACTCTTGGACAAACAAGCTCTCAACAACACTCTCCTGGTAGTGATATGTTTATTGAGGCGTTGAGATGTTCTAAGCTGAGACCTTCTGTGTCAGAACTAATGTTTTGGGCGTTATACATGGTTCAACCAAGCCCGCCCCCCGCCCTGCCCCGTTGACCCTTCCAATCAATTCATTCACACAGCCTGCCTAAACCTAATGCTCCTTGCAGGCCCTCCTCCTCCTCCCACCTGCGCTTCTGCCGTTATCTAAAAATCAGAAAATACCATGCTGTAGACAATTTACAAAGTATCTCAAAAAAATATTTTTTAAATTTTAAAGTATTTTGTATATTTTATTTTATTTAAAAAAAATTAATAATTCACTATCATATTAATGATCACATAAACACATAGTTATAAATCCCAAAATACTAAGTATCATCCAGTTATATACCTAAAGATATTACACAATCCCTATATTAGTATCAGTTCTCCTAAATAGTACAAAAGGTTTTTTGAAGGACTCCTACTTTAAGTCCAATAAGTATTCATTCTTCCTCCTTCAACAGAGGTCCAGATATCCTCCTGTTTCCAGTTCTTTCTCAGGGAGTTCAGTAGATTTTTTCAAGCATAAGGTTGCCAGATACCAAAATATTTATCCAAATCACACCACTGAACGCTGCAAAAAGTCTCTCTTACTGAGCTCAAGGCTTCCTCCAAAGTGAAAAGCACGTTATCTTATCCATGGCAGCCAAGCTAGCAGAGACAGGCGTCTAAGGTCATTCACATTCTTCCTCCAATGTTCCCTCCAAGCTGTGGAGTCTTGTGAGCAAAAATCCAACTCTGTGAACTACTGGCATTAAAGTTGTCAGCAGTTGATTTGGCTACCGCATCAATCAGTTCACTCTGGAGCCCTCCTTCCTGAGCTAAGACAAAAATGTGTGAGCCGGAAGCGAAAGAACTGTGAGGTAGCTTACACTAACTCAGCTTATTTATGTATTATTTATTTGTTTAATTTGTATCCCGGCCTCACAGCCAGACAGGCTCAGGGCGGCTTACAGAGTAGAGGGAACGCTGGTGGCCTCTGTGATGTCATAAGTAGAAACTTAAAGTTTCTGAAATTTTTGAAGACAGGAGATGGGATTTTGGGGGGAAACTAAAATACATGCGAGGTGTACCTCCTTATCAACCCTAAATTTATTTTACTGCTTGAATGGCAAAAAAGGCATCATTGATAAAACTGGACTCCTTGGTGCATTGGTAATCTCCTGCCAGCAAAATTGCAAGTGCGACCAGTACTAAGAAAGAAACAGAGCCACAAATGGCTGCCCCCTGTGTTCGTTGCATTTTAGTTTTTGCCATCCGAGAGGCAGGAAAAAATAAAAGTTGGAGGTAGAAGACACACATCCTCCGGTTATATATAATTTGTTTTCACCATGGACTCTCCTGAGCAGTCAACATGCTCCAAAATCAGTTGGCTCCCTTATGTATTACTCAGAAGCTGTCCCTATCCACTGGCTGTGAGGACTCGCATGCCATTGGCTGGATGCTGGGTCTGCTCCTCTTCCCCGCCCACTCCTTCAGCCACTGTGCCCTGTCAGAATTTCTGGCAGACAGCTTTCTCTCTTGATGAGGACGCTTCTCCTGCTTCCCTCCTGTGTGGGACTAACTATTCCCTCAGTGGCTTTTGGTAGGTGTAACGAAATGGCAGTTACCTGTGTTTGTAAGATGGCTACTGTCTGTGGTAAAATGTTCCCCCATAAGGTTCAATTGAGCTGTAGTTCCAGAGAGGGGCCTGCAGTGGTATCACTCAGTGGGTTGAATGGGACTTCCTCATCTGCTGGCCCACAGTCCCCAGCTGCCCCAAGGCCAAAAAGTGCAGGAAAAGGGGAAAGAGGGTGGAAAAAATATTGTATACGTCTGTACAGGAGTTGTCTCTTGAGAGCCAGTTTGGTGTAGTGGTTGTAAGAGTGGCAGGACTCTAATCTGGAGAACTGGGTTTGATTCCCCACTTCTCCACATGAAGCCAGCTGGCTGACCTTGTATTAGTCACAGTTCTCTCAGAGCTCTCTCAGCCCCACCTGCCTCACAGGGTGTCTGTTATGGGGAGAGGAAGGGAAGGCAATTGTAAGCCCCTCTGAGACTCCTTTGGGTAGTGAAGGATGGGGTATAAGGCCAACTCCTCTTCTTCAATTTCGCTGTGGTCCCAGAAAGTGGATCAGAACATCTGCATAATGGTTCCAGGTACAGAAGTGGAAGGAATTTCTACAAACTTAGAAGCCCTCAATTTTCAGAGAAATCCCAAATATTAAAATGATGATAACGGGGATTTAAAAATCCCCCAAGACAAATGCTGTGCAAGGTCTCAGTTGCAGGTGACCCCACACAACAGCAGTTCCTGCAGCGCAAGGGAGTGGGCGCACAAAATGCCCATCCCCTTTGCTGCAGGAGTCCGTCCTCCTGAGGGACAGCGCTGTTCCAGCAAGGCGGGAAGAGGATGTGAATGCTGAGAGGAAGGGCGGGAGGGACCAGCAAGGGTGGGGAAAGGAGATTTACCCTCCCAGGTCCTGCTGATGCCAGGTCAGAGTACATTTCCTACCAGGGCAATCCTAGACCCCCCAAGAATGGCTGGAAAGGTGTAAAACAATCTCTCCTTTCCGAATATCCTCAGGGCTCTTTCCGGACATCCTCAAAGCCCGTTTGGTGTAGTGGTTAAGAGCACGGACTCTAATCTGGGAGAACCAGGTTTGATTCCCCACTCCTCCACATGCAGCTGCTGGGGTGACCTTGGGTCAGTCACAAGCTCTCTCAGAGCTGTGCTCTCAAGATCAATCCTCAAAAGAGCTCTCTCCGCCCCACCTGCCTCACAGGGTGTCTGTTGTGGGGAGGGAAAGGGAAAGGAGATTGTAAGCCACTCTGAGACCCCTTCGTGAAGTGAAGGACAGGGTATAAATCCAATCTCCTCCTCCTCTTCTCCTCCTCCTCCTCCTCTGAGAGGTGGAGCTGAGCCAGACCTAAAGTCTCACTCAGATACAGTTCTCGCTCTGGCTGTTCTTAAATGATCCACCATTCAAGGGCCATATGCCCACAGCCCAGCCAGGCTCTCCTGAGATTAGCGACCGACATTCACCCAGGGTTGGATTGCCATGAGGACCGCATGCACCGCCAACTCTCTGTTTCCGCAGCTCGAGCAGTTCAACATGATCGAGAACGCCATCAGCTCCAACAGCCTGTACAGCCCATGCTCCACTCTCAACTACTCCCAGGCAGCCATGATGGGACTCACGGGGAGCCACGGGAGCCTGCAGGACTCCCAGCAGCTCAGCTATGCCAGTCACGGGAACATCCCGAACATCATCCTGACAGGTGAGACCCTCTGGGAAAGGGTCAGCTCCCCTCAGAGCTTTGCAAGGGGTGGGTGGGTGGGTGAGTCTGCGTGGGTGTGTTCCTCGCTCACTGACCCTGGGGGTCTGTTTAGGCAGGGAGAGGCAGGTAGTGAAGAGACGGAGAAGAGAAATGGGGAGGGCAGGTACCCAAAGGATCTAAAAGCTGCTGAAATCGACAGGTGAAGCCCAGCTAGCCATCTGATGAAACGGTAACACTGCAGGTTGGAGAAAGGTCCAGGTGGTCAGTCGTGTTGGTCTGAAGCAGCAGATCAAATTCAGAGTCCGATGGCACCTTTAATTTTGTTGGTTTTAAAGGTGCCACTGGGACTCTAAATCAGTTCTGCAGGTTGGAGAGACAGTCCAAAATGACTGTGTGTGTGTTGGAGTGTATCACGTCTGGTACAGCGCTTGTGGCCAGGACAGAGCCCGTGTCCCTGGTTGGCAGCTGACTTTTAGGAGCTGAGCCATATTGGGTTTGGCCCTTAGGTTTCCTCCCACGGAATCCAGGATCCAAAAAGACTCTGTTGCCCTCAACGCCCCAGTATGGACGACAGCTGAGGTTTTGGTGGAGGCACCCCCCACCCCCGGGCTGAGAATCTTGACCCCTCACTTCCTTTGGTGACTCAGCCTGTTAGGCTTGCATAGTTGGGTGGCTGGAAATTGGCGGCTGGGGAAATGAACCTGGAAAAGGCCCCCTGTCTGTGGGCCCTTGAGTGGCAGGCCGTGTGTTGGCTTACGTGGGGAAATGTGACCAAGATGTCCAGAGCGGGAGATCCTTGGGGCTTGGAGGCTTTGAGGTCCAAGGGGGTGTGCCCCCCTCCTGAGTTGTCAGCTGGGTATCACCCGTATTTCTGGATACTTACTTCTAGACATTGGATCTTAATCCAAGACTGCCTCTGCCCCCTCTCCCTCTGCTGGTTCCCAAGAACATAAGCACATCTAGTCCAGCCTCCTGTCTCACACAGGCCAACCAGTTCCTCTGAAGGGCCAACAGGGCATAGAGGCCGAGGCCTTCCCCTGATAAGAACATCAGAAGAGCCCTGCTGGATCAGACCAGTGAGGGTCCACCTAGTCCAGCATCCTGTCTCACACAGTGGCCAGCCAGTTCCTCTGGAGGGCCAGCCACAGGGCAGAGAGGCCAAGGCCTCCATAAGAACATGAGAAGAGCCCTGCTGGATCAGGCCAATGGTCCATCTAGTCCTGCATCTTGTCCCACACAGTAGTAAACCAGTTCCTCTGGAGGGCCATCAACAGGGTATAGAGGCCGAGGCATTCCCTTCATGTTGCCTCCTGGCTCTGGGATCCAGGGGATCAGTGCCTCTAAATGTGGAGGTTTCCCTCAGTCACCATGGCTAGTGGCAATTGATCGTCTTATCCCCCATGAATCTTATCTAATCCCCTTTCCAAGCTGTTTATTCTTGTGGCCATCACTACATCCTCTGGCAGCCCATTCCATATTTTAACCACTCTCTGTGTAAAGTAGTATTTCCTTTTGTCCGCCCTGAACCTTCTGCCCATCAGCTTCATTTGGGAGTGGGAGGAAAATTTCTCAGTTCCACAGCTAGGCAAGGACACCTAGCTGAGCGTGGAGAGTCCAGCGTGGGCTGTTCTTTAGGCTGGCTTTTGGTGTGTCTGACCCAAGTTGTCTCTCTTCCTGTCTCTTCTCATCTCACCCCACCACAGTGACAGGAGAATCTCCTCCCAGCCTTTCGAAGGACCTGACCAGCTCTTTGGCTGGGGTGGGGGACGTCAGCTTCGATTCGGATTCACAGTTCCCGCTAGATGAACTCAAAATCGAC
This sequence comes from Lepidodactylus listeri, assembly GCA_029233225.1. Taxonomy (NCBI): domain Eukaryota; kingdom Metazoa; phylum Chordata; class Lepidosauria; order Squamata; family Gekkonidae; genus Lepidodactylus; species Lepidodactylus listeri. The sequence goes on from JARCFY010000002.1 coordinate 175,711,058, forward strand.
CCCTTGACCTTGGACGGGCTGCACATGCTGAACGATCCAGACATGGTCCTTGCCGATCCTGCCACCGAGGACACTTTCCGGATGGATCGGCTGTAGAGGGAGAGGGGGAGAGAGAGAGACGGTATCCCAGAGTGTCCATGCCATTCTGGGAGAGGGGGGGACTGGCCCGGCTTGGTTTGGAGCAGCTGAGAGCAGCCGCAGCAGCCACATCACCATGTTCCATTAGCAGAGCTCCTTTCAACACCCACAGACATGCTGTCCTGCCCCCTCCCTCCCCCTCGGTGCTGTCTTCAACCCGGTTGCACACCCTTCGGGGTTGGGAGAGAACGCTTTGCCAGCTCCTCCCTCATTTCCTTTCCTCCCTCCTGCCTGCCACTGAAGTTCCAGCATTTGGTTCTTTTCGCCCTTTGCACTAAAATTTCTTTTTTGCAGGAGGGGCAGAGGAGGTTGATCTCCCCCCCCCCCTTTTTTTTTCTTCCAGGGCGGACTGAGTTGTCCAGAAGGTAAATTACTAATATATTGTTTTTGTTGTTATTTACATTTCCATATGTAAATTACCAAGTCTTTGGTTTCTGTTACAGAAACAGCCATCTCTGCATGGAAGCGTGAGTGCTTGCGGGGAAGAAGTTGGGGGGGGGGGGGCGGTGGTTTAATGAACTTCGCCTTCCTGTGTGAATTCTAAAAGCTCTCTTGTCGATGTCACTTTTCCCCTATGGAGGGGAGAATGGGGGTAAATGGTGGAGTCTTTTTGCTCTGTGACTGTCCACAACCACTTCCCGAATCTGCTGCTTACGTGTGCTTTCCGAGGGGTTCAGTGTCTTATGCCTTCCCGTTCTCCCCCCTCCCTTCTGAGTCTGTTTTCTTCCCATTGTCCAGATCCTTAAGCAGTGACCGGTGGCGACTTTAAGCCATCTGCAACACCTACAAAAAAAACAACACTGCTAATCACCAGCCAGGGGTGGGTGTGGGGAGAGGCATGCTGAAGTCACACAAGCCACGGCCTTCCCTTCTGAGCAGCAAGCACATGAAAACATTATTTGGTCAAAGGCTGGGGGAGGGGGGAGGGGCATCCCCTTCTCAATTGCACATGCGGTTTCCATAATCTCATTACCTGCAGGGGGTGTGATATCAGCAACCTGGTGAAAGCCAGTCGAGCATCATGGAGGTTGTTACGATTATTGTCTTTTTTTTTTTTTTTAAAGACACTTATCTCTATAAGAACATGCAACCTTTTGCATGGAAGGTGTAATTTCTGTCTGGTATAAACTCTGTATTGTGCATGAAGTTATCTGGCTAGTACATAAAAGTGAGCTAAATCCAGTTGGGCTGGACAGGTGCGCAAGGGGACGGACGCAGGATTCCAAGGGGTAGCAAGAAATGCTCGGGGGGGGGGGGGGTCCTACCTTGCTGTAGACCAGGGGTCCCCAACATAATGCCCGCCAAGTGTTTTTAGAAAGCGGGCAGGGACAGGTGGGGGCTTTTGCCCAGCGAGTTCTGATCGTCACTGGGAAATTTGATTAGATGTGCAGATTTTTTTTAAAATTGTCTTTTAACAGTGAGTGCCGCCACCACAGCACAGGCATCTCCACCGTGTGACTGAAGGTCAGCCATTTTGTGGCCGGCTCCACCTCCTGCAGCGACCATTTTTTGGGGCAGCCGTATTGTGGCTGCTCCTACCGCACTGTGTCAGAATGGCAAAGGTGCCCTGCAGGCTCAAAAACGTCGGGGGACCCCTGTCCTAGACCTGGAGGGGGGCCACAACCCGTGGACACTGTTGTGCCCCTTTCACCATTTTCCCAAAGGAGACCTGAGTCATGAGCAGTGAAGGAAGGGGGGCTGTAGCTGGGTAATTTTCAGTGGAAGAGAAAGAACTCCCCCTCCCCCCAGTACATATAATCCAACATGCAGGGCAGATTTTGCCAACAAATTGGCTTTAGACAATGGGGAGCAGACGTCCCGTTTCCTTTGTTTCTGTCATAAGAAAGGCAAGCCCTGAGCCAGGCACACATGGTCCTCATGTGTATAGGGTTGCCATCCTCCAGGTAGATCCTGGAGATCTCGCAGAATTGCAGCTGATCTCCAGATTACAGTTCCCCCAGAGGAAATGGCTGCTTTGGAAGGTGAGATTTAAGGCATCGTACCCCACTCAGGTCCCTCCTCTCCCCAAACCCTCCCCTCCCTAAAATCCACTCCCAGATCTCCAGGAATTTCCCAGCCTAGGGTTGGCAACCCTCTCTGTGCACCTTGTGCTCAGGCCTCTCTAGTTCTCCCAACTTGCTTTGTGAAAGCCGGAGGCCTTGGCCCATGATCTAGTGCGATTTTTTAGCCGGGGCTCCTGGTGGAATTGTTCATCTCTGAGCAGCCATCTACTCCTGCACTGCGACTGTCTGGTGGAATGCCAATCCCAAGCCGCCTTTGGCCTGGTCAGCCAGGTGGGTCCTGCTTCTTGTTCCGGGAGTAGACTTCTCCCAAAAATTAATGTGCTTTTATCATTTGCATGGAACTATTATTAGAAAAATGTCCCCTCCTCCTTGTGTCAGACCCCTAGGTCTTGCTGCCATGCTTGCCGGCGGGGCAGGGGGCGAGTTAAGGTTAAGATGAGGTGGAAGTGGTTGGTTGTAGGTAGCAGGAGTGGAAATTGTCTTTGATGCTTTAACCCAGTAGCCCTCTGAATTGGGGTTAGGCAGTATTCCCCGACCCATTCTGCCTGGCCTGTTGGTTCATGGATGCTGTCCTGGCTGATTTCCCTGCAGTGTCCTCTTTTGGCTGAGAACGGGACACGCAGAACGTGAGCCCCCTCAGGTGTCCTGTGGGTTCCCCCATTCAGGAGCTGCTGTTGGTTCAAACCATGACATCCTCTCCCCCCATCTTCTCAGAGTGGTAGCTAGATTTCGGTGTACTTCCAGGAATCATTTTGTCGCAACGACCCCTCTCCCCCCCCCCCGTCCCCCCCTCTCCTGAGTACGCGTCTGCCCAACATTTCATCTGTGCCATTGTTTCCCCCCCCCCCCTCATTTTTTTTGCACTAAGGAAAGAAAAGTGATAATAGATTTGTGTTTTCGTTTTGGTTTTTATTATGTACAGTCTTGTAATTTCTTCTGTGTAGCTCTTCTTGATGGGAAGTTTTCCCCCCCTTTCCCTTTTTGATTCCCGTGGAAAACTCTTTCCTTTTTTTTTTTTAACAATTGTCAGTATTTTAGCCTGAGCCCTTACAAATACTCCCACTGGTCTCCTTATTTCAAGTTTGCAGTGGCTTCCTTTTGTGTACAGGAAGGATGCCTCGATTCGATTTTTTAAAACACAACTATGAAATGTAAAAACGTAGCTGATCTCTTGTGCCGCACATTGGCTGAAGCTGCAGTGCTGAGAGAGCCCATCTTTTTTTGGCCTCTGCCAGCACTGAGTTGGTTCTTTGGGTTGCGAAGGCATGAAGAGCCTGACCCACACACACACACACACACCCCGGCACTCTGCTCTGTTCAGCAACGTTGCCGCTATCAAAACTGATCCGCAGAATCCAACTCGTTAGTTTGGCTCTCCGTCTCTTTCCCCTCCCCCCCAGTCTCGTTCTCAACTTCTTGCATTTTTAAAATACTTACTAGCCGTTGGTACTTTTAAAAAAAAAATAAATGCTGAGCCAGAATTAAAGGATACAGCATCTAGTTCTGGGGACGACCTGCCGCTCTCAAACTGTGCAACTGCATCAAGGAGGAGGGACTGTTCGGTGGCTTCTCCTCCCTTCCTATCTCTCTCCCTTCCTTTCTGCTAAACAAAACCAACCTACACCTGTATATAGGAGAGCTTTTGTGTATTGATAAACCTGTAAGTAAATATTTTACAAAATGGCCTTAATTTAAATACATGCGCACTGGGGGGTGGGGGGGTGGGGGTTTAAAAATAAAAACCCTATTTGGATGCAGGGTTTTTTGGGGATACGGGGTGGTAGGCGAGCACTTAGGAACCATTTGCTTTGGAGGAATATTTAGCTTATGGTTGGGGGAGGAGCCGGAGGTAAAAATTAAATGGGGGGGGGGCTAGCACAAGGAATTGAAGTGTTAGTGGGGAGCGGATCATCTTGCTCTGTTATTCTCTCTCCAGTGGGAGTTCTGTTGCTGCTTATATTTAATTCGTTGAGAACTGAGGAAGTGATTTTAACATCATTATAATTTATTTTTTATTCCTCTTTTTTTCAATCCTGTGGTGTGTTAAAAAAAAAAAAAAGCGATTCAAAGCCTGGATCCAGAGATTTTTATGCGCACACCCAATTGCACAAAGGAATGTGGGCCAGCTCCATCTTTCCCCTCCCAAACGCAGCTACACTGGAACTTCCTCCAGAGGGCCTCCCAGCTGGGCCCTCCCGGGGTGCTAGGGGCTGCAAGAGGCTGCAAGAGGCAAAGGGGACCCCAAAAGCACCACAGTCCCCCCAGCTCCTTGGGGGGGGGGGGCTAGTTTAGTTCCGGTGCTGTGGTGCTTGAATGTCTGTGTCTTGACTCTTACTGGAATGAGATTCCCGGTGGTTGGTGGCACAAGGCTTCTTCCATGTGACTCTCCCCCTCCCCCCAACTGGAATTAGCGCAAGAAAAAGCTTTTAAAAAAATATATTTTGCAGAACACAAGAATTTGTCGCAGGTTTAATCAGTGGGAATAATTTCAAGCAGGTGGCTGGACTCCAGTTTTCTTGGCACCGCGTTTGGACTGCCCTGGAATAGAAATTAATTTTAAAAAGGAAGAAGAAGCCAAGAACGTGCGCAGCACTGGATTCCAGCCTACTTAACGGCTGCAAGGAGTACTCAGCAGTCAGGGAAAAGCGCCATGTGCCGCACAGAGTTATGAAGAGTAGCATTCCAGTTCCTTACCAGCACCAGTTCCAAACCCTTGACATTTCCCCTTACCCTCTCTCTCTTTCTCCGCCATAAAGACCTTAACTTTTCCTGTACCCGAGCCATACAGAATGTCTCTTCCCGGCCATGCTTGGTCAGGGTCAAGTCAGCAGCAAGAGCAAAAGGGCCTCTTGACAGTGGGGCGGCCATGGCAGTACCTCTTTCCTGTACCCAGTGGGGAGCGTGGGTGGGTGGGTGGGGAGCTGAGACCCAAAGCAGCGTTCTTTCTTCCTTTGGTGTATGCAAGCATAGGGAACGGCCGGCCTGCATTTGACTGCTCTGGGGTGTCTCTTGCAGCAGGCGGCTGGAAGGAAACATTACATCTTTCAGTCCCGGGGTGTGCGCGCATGTGTGTGTGTGTGTGTGTGTGTGTGTGTGTTACATGACCTGAAAAGCCAGGTAAAGTCCCCTCTGGCCTGCCTCATCAGGTTGAGGAGCTTTTGGGCTCAGGGCAGGCTGTCTGCTACTCTAGTTCAGTCGTGCATGCAGATCTGCCAGTGCTCAGTCCTGTGTTCTGTTTCGGATTGATGGAACCTCCACGCTCAGAGGTAGTTTACCGGAGGCTGGGAAGAAGCAAAAGGAGCCAGGGCTCTGCTGCCTTCTTGCCCCATTCTTTGGGTTTTGGAGAGGCCAGCTGCTGTCGGAAGGAGGGACGCTGGACCAGAGACGGACCTTTGGTCTGATCCAGCAGGGCTTTTCTTACATAGAGGGAGTGGTGGAGGGAGGGGAATCACATGTGCTCCCCCCTCCAAAGGTGAACTTAGGGGTCCGTTCCAAATACTGCATGCGCAGGCAAGACGCAGGCAGCGTCAACTGCGGCTGCTACCGCTCAGGCTTTCTGCATGTTAGCGATCTACTTGCTCGCGCTTGGCTGAGCTGTTTGAAAAACCCTTCCCTTGTACAGATGGGGCACGTTCTCATTTTTTTAACAGTTTGCTTTTCAAAGAAAAAAAGGCAGCAAGCCACAAGACTGAAGTGTCTTCTTTTTCTATTTGTTTTGCTTTTGATGGTTAAACTGTTCAGTACCTAAAGTTGCCGGCACAAACTTTGAAAACAGCTGTCTTGTGCCCCCCCCCACACTTTTAATTAGCGCCACCCTCCCCCCCCCCATCCCCTAAGGCAGCAGTTTTCAAACCATGCTCTAGGGAGCGCTGGGGTGGTTTGGACCCTTGTCAGGAAATGCCCCAGTGAGACGACTGACTTGCCTTAAAATTCCTTCCCCATTCCTGAGCTCTTAACGCTGAATCCTCTGTAATCTGCCAGGGTTTCTCGGCAGATGGGTTAAAAGTGGGAGGTTTTGCCCGGGAGGAGATGGTTTTTCAACACTGATAATTAGAAGGCTTTCTCCTTAGGAGAATGAAGTACCATTTGGAACGCTCTAATTACCCCTCCCAACCCCACCACTCTTAATGCCGAAAGCGCTTGGATTCAGACTTCCCTCGTCACTGTGACAATGTTGTGAAACAGCAGTTCAATATTTACGTATGTGTTCTTTTTAATTAAAAAAAAATGAACAGGAAAAAAGTAAGTGGGCACAAGTCTTATGTCACCTACCCTCCAATGGCCACCAGTCTAACAGTGTACTATAAACCATTTCTACATTTTTAAAACTAAAAATAAGGTATTTATGTGGCGTTTTTTTATATTGCAAGAGATGGGGGGGCAGGCAGTATCCAACACTACATTGCGGAACTTGCTGATCTGTGTTGTGCGTTCTATTTATTTGTCTTCTTTGGGGACGGATAGGGTTGTTTTTAACTGTGATGTATATTTGCTTGATATATACCTGTAAAGTGATCTCCCACGAAATCTGTTCCATCAGCAATGGCACCTTCCCCTGACGCGTGGGCTTCGGGACAGCTCCTTGCATCAGCGAAGGGCGCCTCCTTGTGCCGGAGCGGAAGACATTGTTGCAAGCCAAACAGATCCATGGGATCTAGCCTGTAAATCTTTCTATCTATATAAAAATTCACGAGTGTGGCCCATTTTGAACCAATTAAGAAAGGTATATAGGAAGCAAAATATGTAATAATCATCTGGTGTGTTAAGCACGTGCGTGGTGCAGAGCTATTCCCCATGGCCCAGGAGCACAAAGGGAGATCTTAGGCCAGGTGTTAAGTAACAGACAAACTACTTTACCCTCTGTTCCATACCCAGTTTCTTGTATCAGATTATTTCTGATGCTCTTCAGGTGGGGTTGTGGAACCCAAAAGCAGATAACGTAATGTGTCAAAGATTAACTCCCCCCCCCCCCTTGGAAGTTTTCTGTAATTGCTGCAGTTGTTAGTCATTGGTTAGGATGCAGCATAGGGTTGCACATGGCATCCAGGAGTGTGTGTGCTGTCTGAAGGTCCTCGGTAGGGATGGGCACAAACTGGCTGACGAACTGAAGTTCATCATGAATTTTGGCTGATTCGTGGTTCGCAAAGCAGTGTTTGTGAACTGAAGAACCGGCATGGACATTTGCAAATTTTGATGCAGTTCGTGGCAGTTCGGTTTGACCCCTGCTTTTTGCTCTTCACAAAAAACAGTTGTTTGGTTTAAATGGCTTGCAGCCATTGAAAACCCTGCTTTCTGCTCACCGCACAAAGGCAAAAGTTTAAACTTTAAGTGGCTCACAGACAAACTGATGCCAACCAGCGTCTGGGTTCATGGTTCAGCCACAAACTGAACCACCGAAATGCAGCTTATGTCCATCCCTAGTCGTTGGAGCAAGAGCAGGGAGGGATGGTGTCCGGGAAGGCCCCAAGCACTGGCAGGAGGGCATGTGCCATAGATGGAAACTGAGCCTGGGGCTGTGAGAAGCCACAAGAGGCACCGTCCGGAGGTCCTGCTCCCTGGTGTGCAGAGCACGATTGCAGTTGTGTTGGCTGCAGAACGCAACAAGTGAGCAGGAATCACTAGAATTGGGGAAGGATGTCGAATGGCACTCACAGGTGTAGCTTACCTGGCAGGCTGTCAGCTTGGGGCGCCCGGTCTGTCTCTGCCCCAGTTTGGTGGGAGGGGCTGTTGCTTTTATTCCCTTCACAGACACACACAGCAAGGAAAGGGGTGTGGAAATGGAGCGAACAAAGAATCTCTGCTGTAAGGAAGCTTTTGTAGCCTCCGGGGATTGGAGTGTAGATGATGGTTTTGAAAGCCAGATCCCAAACATACAGCGAGATGTTTGTTGTCTTTCCCCTTCCACGTTTGTTTTGGGGAAGGAAGGGGTGGCTAGAAATGTGTGTGTGTGTGTGTGTGTGTCCTCCCCAATCTCTCCATATTCCAAAAACAGAATTAAACCACACTTTGAATGCAGAACACACGGCTTAGTGTAACAGGATAGGGGTGGGGGGTGGGGTATAATTGGTGGCAGTTGATGAAGTGTTTGTAGATATTCCACTCTGTCATTCAGGGAAGTTCCAGGCATCGTTTTCCTTCGGGTTGCCTTCGGACTTTGAAAAAGAAACTTAAAAAAGAAAATGGCCAGGGACAGGTGGGGGGCGGGGGGCCCTGTTTGCAGTGTTCCTAAGGATTCTTAATGTAGACACCAGATCCTTTTGCAGTAGTCTGCTAAAAACCAGTCTTTGGAGCGACAGATTTTCTAACACTCTGACGATGAAGATTTCACATCAGGGAGCCTTGGATCATCTTGTAGAAATGCTGCTCAGTCACTTTCCTTTAAGACCTTTGTTCTGAAAGGAAAGGTGTCCCTCCCTGTTCTGTCGCTCCTGATACATCTTGATTTGGAAAGGAACGGGCCACGGGGGTACTTAACCTCCCCACCATTTGATTGGCCCCAGTCTTTCTCGCCGAGTGTCTGCCCGGGGGGGGTTCCGTACACTTCAGGATGCCAACTTCCCTGGAGCCCTCCCTTGTGGCAGTGGCCTCTGTGTAGAAGGCGCAGTGTGTTGAATCTGTGCAGAGGTAATCAGGGAAAAAGCTTTTAAAAGGATATTTGAGGCATGGGGACAGGGAACTGCCTCCCATTAGGAAATAACAGATTTATTCAGCCAACTAAGAAGTTTCTCGGTTGGGGGAATAAGGCACACTGAAGCATTTATTTTCCTCTTTAAATAGTTCCTAAACACTATACAGGCATGAGTGACTGTACCTTGAACATAATTATCCACGTTTTATAATACTGTTTTAGGTGTATGAACTAGAGCCAAGGAGACTGTCTGACATTAAATGATAATGGCAGGTCAGCATTTACTTAATTCTAGCTTGTGGGGGGGGGGGGGACGGTAGATATTAAATTGTGGGGTTAGGGAGGAGAAAGCATTTTTCCAAAAGTCCAATAGGACTTCTCCTGTCAAAGACAAACTCTGCAGAGAGCTGTGAGTGTAAAATAATAGGGGTGGGGAGGGAGGGAAATGGAGTTTATCCAAATAATGTAATCTTGGCTGTGTGTAGCAGCTTCTCTTTCAGATAGGCAGCTAAAATATATATATATATAAACTTCATTTTCGATTGCGGAAGGGGGGCAGTGTTTTGCTTTGATTTTCTGTATTTTTGGATTGTGTAACATCCTGTTCTTTACAAGTTCAATTTTTTCCCCCCAAACCATAACAACTAGTGGAATGACTTTACTGATATATGCAAATCCTACCATTTGAACTACAGGTTGGGGGGGGGGGGGGCAGGAGCACAGGAACGCTGGAACATAGAAGCTTAATTTATTGTGGCTTTCTTCTCTCTTGGCAAAAAACAAAACCCGGAACCCTGAAGGTGGCTTTGTAAGCGTGTGTGTTTTTTCCTTCTTTTTGCAAACTTTAAGAACATGACAATGATGTGAAACAAGAAACAGCGCAATTCTGTGTACATTCTTTTTCAATCTCTTTATTTTTGTTCGTTTGTTTCCTTATTTTTCTGTGAAAGCTTTTGGTCTTTGTAACTTTGCATTATTTGTAAATGAAAAAATGTAATAAAGTTCAACTGTTTTTCTCTCTGGCCGCCCAGCTCTGCTTTTCTGAATAATGGGGGGGGGGTCCTCCTTTAAATTTAAATATATTGGGGGGGGGGGATTGCTTATCTTTTGGGCTACAGAATTTTCTTTCCAGACAGCAGAAATTTTAAAATATAGGCCCCGTTGGTAACCAAACTGCTTAATAACCAGTTTTTTAAAAAAAAATCCTGAAAATGCTCCCTATGTTTATCTCCTTACTGGCTCTCAAGAAAGCCTGTGTTTCTTTTTGAATGACCCGGCCTCATGGTTTGAGCAGCTGGGCTGGGGACAGGCAAAGGTGAGTGTGCAGTCTGAGCGAGACCCGTGGCTCCTCGCGTGAGTTGCGTCAGTTTCCCAATTCCTGAACTTCCAAAACCCACTGTGTTTTGTTTTGCTGTTTTCTCTTGGGGGGAAATAGAACTGTAGGCACGATACTATCACGTCTGCATCGATGAGTCTTTTTTCCAGTTGCAAGAGGAAGTGTTACCAGGAGGCCTCCTGTGTTTCTGAGTGAGCTGTGCTCCTTAAGCGTGCCTCCTCATCAGAAGCCCAGAGCAGTGACTCACACAGAAGGGCAGCGGGAAGCCTCACCCGAAGCAGACATGGGACCGAGTTTTGCCGGTGCAGACCAGTTGGAAAGAAGCCAGAGCAGAGCAGTGGCTTGTGCAGAGGCACGGTCGACAACCTCTTCCATGGGTAGCTAGTTTGGGCTGGCAGGAGCTTTAATTATTGGAGGGGGGTGTTTGCAGTGCGCTAGCTGTTCCCTCACAGCTCCCTAGTGGGTCCCACCAGGCAGGTCAGATGCTCTTTTCCAGACTGCAGAACTAGCAGCTCTCTGTCCAAACCCAGCCAGTCCCTGGAAGGCTTCCAAGAAAGGCGTCTGTGGGGAACCGGTGGCCCGAGGCACAGTTCGCGCAGGACAGTTCACGACCGAATATACCGCAAAGAAGCAGCGAATGTAGCAAGAGTCTCTCAGGTGAATCCGAGGTATGGGAAGGGCCAGTGGCGTTAGTAGTCCCGCTGATTTCGGTACGACTCGTAGTCTTCAGGAATGGTGTCTGGATAGGAGAAAAGGGAAATTAGAATTCAGCCTGGAGACAAATGGGCATGGGGAGATTTTTCCAATTAAAAAAAGAGATCGGTTTTCATGTGCTCCCTGCCCAGTGATTGTCCTGTGTGTGTGTGGGAGGGGGGGGGGGTCTTGGTGCTGTGGCTCTGTTAAGCCACCCCTCCCCCCCCCCCGATATCTGCTCAAATATGCAGAGAAGAAACGACCTCCGGCTGTGTTAAAGGGGGGCACTGAAATCTGGAGAAAGCAGGCTGAGAGGGTGAGAGAGACCAAATTCCTTCTGCAGTGCTAAGCTATGAGGGCACATTAGTTTTGAGCATCCCCGGGGGGGGGGGGGGACACCTGTGAGACATAAAGGGGACTGTTAAGCCATGAGTGCAGTCCCATGGCAACCCAGAGCTGCTTAAAAAGCATTTCTATGTGGGTGAAACGTTCGGTAAGCTTTTTGGCCTGCCAAGGACCAGACAAAATGGCTCTGCGGCCCACCTCTAGGGCAGCAAACAAGGCCTGTTTGGTTCCACTCACCGTTGCAACGATATCGCAGGTTAGACCAGATGATGTTCTCCTGGGAGAAGCAGAAGACCCCCAGGCGGCCCCCTCTCATTGTTGTGTCGAGGACAACCCCTGTATCAGCAACCATCTCGGAACTCTCGTAGAAGCGAGCCCTGGGGACGCAGTCCAAAGAGTAAAGGGGGGGGGTCAAGTACGGTCCTGGCCACAGTGGACTCGAGAGCTGGCATGGTGTCACAGTTAGTGTGCCAGACTAGGATCTGGGGAAACCCAGGTTCGAATCCAGACTTGTGCCGTGGGAGCTTGCTGGGTGACCTTGTGCCGATCACACACTCTCAGCCTAACCTACCTCGCAGTGCTGTTATGAGGATAAAGCAGATGAGGAGAGAATGATGTAAACCACTTCGGGACCCCATTGGGGAAAAAGGAGGGGCCAGTGAGTAACTTGGCACCCTGGGGCAAGGACTGGAGTGTCGGGGAAGCTCGATGGTCTTCCAAGGCCAGTTTTAAAACTACAAAGAGAATTCAGAATTGGTGTCATTCTTTCTTTCCATTTTTGGAAGACACGTAAAAGTTAACCTGCCCTCTGAATGATTCCTTTAAATGCTTCTTTTCTCTTGGAACCATTCCGAGCTTGTCTTAAATATCTTTTCAGTTAGGTCGCTAAAGTGGTGCTGTGACCAGAGGGACTTCTGGTTAGAACTGGTTCATCATACCCAAAAGCGTTACTTGACTTCAAGTCTCCCCTCCTTACCGGATGTAGCCTACTTGGGGCCGGTGCTGCAAGAACCAGCGGTAGGAGGTCTTGTCTTTCCAGCCAACGTTGCGGGGGTCTTTCCACAGCAGCTTGACTTGGTCGGTCGTGTCTCCCGTGTGCCAGAGCGAATTGCGCAGGTATTCTCCTGGCCCTGTTTTTGACTTCACTGCCTGGGTTCAGGGAGTGTGGAGGAGAGAGAGTCTCATCAGAAATCAGAGGAGGGAACCAGCAATCCTGGGAGGGGTGATTTGGTGGGACCCCCTTTTATGCTTGAGTTTCAGGGTCCTGCTTCCACCTGCAAAGCCCTAAATGGTTTGGCATCGGTGTGCCTAAGAGATGACCTCCACCCATACGTCCTGCTTCAGTCTTTAAGAACCGTGTTAAGTATACTGTCCACAGAAATATCCAGAGAGAGGCTCTTAGATAATAGTTCTCTACTTGAAATCTCTTTTCCTGGAGGCTAATCAAAGCTTGAGCCTCCAGTGGATTTTACATTGGGTTTATATCTGTCCCTCTCTTAGATGGGCTCACAATAATGTATGGCTCTGAGTCTCTGCCCCCCCCCCTGCCCCCATCATGAGTTAAGCTGTGAGCGAGCCACTTTAAGTTTGTGTTTATTTCAAGTGTTTCTATCCCCCCTTATTGCCTTGGATTGAAGACCGCCAACAACGCACCCAATTGCAAAAGAATACAAAACATTGTGAGTATATTAAATGGACACACTGGCTTAAAACCCTCTTCCCGAGAGGCCTTTTAATCTTCTCCCAGCACAATTTTAATAGCCTGAACAGGTGAGGGTCCAATGTGGAGGAACTGGCCTTCACGACCCCAAGTATTCTGTCAGTGTGAGTTGGGGAGGCCAACCAGAAACAATCCGCTGAATTCTCGTAAGGTTGTCGCTGATATATCCCCAGTGTGAAGCCTGCCCTCGAACTGGCATCTAAGTTGAACCAAATGAGATAGGCCTTATGGGTGAAGATCGTTCCAGAGGGTAGCCATGGTGGTCTGTTAACAGCAGTTAGATTCGATTCCTGTAGCACTTTAGAGACCAACGGGTATAAGCTTTGCTCCCTTTAGCAGACACAAGAAATAATGAAGTTCTGAGTCCTCGTCTGAAGATAGGTGGTGGAGGTGGAGGAAAGTACCATTAAGTCACAGCTGACTTATGGTAACCCAATAGGGTTTTCAAGGCAAGCAACTAACAGAGGTGGTTTTGCCATTGCCTGCCTCTGCATCAGGACCCTGGTACTTCTGGGAGATCTCCCATCCAAATACTGGCCAGGGCCAACCCTGCTTAGTTTCTGAGAACTGGGGAGATTGGGTTCGCCTGGGTTATCCAGGTCAGGGCAGAAGATGGGAGGTGTGTTGTAAAGAATGCTTGTAAAGAATGCAGACGTACAGTGTATATCATAATCAGCTTGATCAGAGCACAGGGGAAATGCTTGGGGGCAGAAAATTAGCGTCTGTAGTGAGTCAGGATGGGCATGAAGTGAGAAGCAAACTGCGGTTCAAGCATGACCAGGCTGGTTCATGGTTCGTTTTGAATCAGTTCGTTTGGTTGCATCATTCCCAAATCCGAAAACGAACCATCTTTTTTCCATGGAGGTTTGTTTGGTTCATTGGAGCAGTTTGTTCCCGACACAACCTGGCACTGATTCAATCAATTCCTAGTAGGCAGCACTGGGGGTGGGCTTGCGGAGAGCCCTAGAAACACCCACAGCAGTTGTCCATAGCTTGATTGGCAGCTCCGGGAGCCAACCATGGAGCTCCCATTCTGCTCTATCCGAGCAGATTGTCCATATATACCAGGGGTGGGCAAACTGTGGCTCGGGAGCCGCATGTGGCTCTCACATATATTATGTGGCTCCCGGCAGGGGAGCTGGGGAAGCTAAATATCATTAGCAAACAAATATCATCGGACAAATTAATATCATTATCAATATCTGCTTTTACCCCTTTTGTTATTATTTTGGCAGTCTCATTTAATGTTAATAAAAAGCAAATTTGCTTATTTTCCAATAAAAGCAGGTAATATTTGTTCATCTCTTGTGGCTGTCAAACATCTGATGTTTATTCTATGCGGCTTTTACGTTAAGCAAGTTTGGCCACCCAAACTCAACTTGGCCTCTGATTCATATGTGACGAAGGGAGTTTTGACTCTCAAATGTCTATCCCGCCCGTCTTTAAGGCACTACTGGACTCGAACCTACCTGTTTTACTGCAGACCGACAAGTCTAGGTGGCTCTTACGCTGAGCAAGTTTGCCCACCCCTGGTATAGACCATACCCCGACTCAGCTGCTTTCACTTTGCAGCAAGAAGAGAGAGGAGTTAATCACCATGTGAGAGCGATTTAGGAAGAATTGCTTGCTGCATGGCTTATTTAAAGGGAGGCTAGAGCTGGGCTTTCCTGGGGGCACCTGATTTGGGGGGCTATAACTCAGACATCCCAAATCCAATCTTCACCAAACGTGGCAGGTTTGAGAGAGCCTGCTGAAAACTCCCTGTGAGTTTGGCATCTCTAACTCATGAGGGGGCTGTTCTACCAGCTCCCAAACTCATGAACCAAATGAGCCAAGAACTGGTTCGGGAAACAAGGAAAGTTTTGTGAAAGTTCATGGTTCGTGTAGTCAACCAAGCCATGAACCACCGTTTTCCCAGTTCGTGCCCATCCCTAGTAGTGAAATAACAATCCAATGTCCCTGTTCAGCCCTGTTCTGAATGTGTGAATGAACTCATGCTCAGCCATCTCACGTTGTAATTTCCCCTTGTCTCAGCTAATAAGCAGATAACAATCAAGAACATTAGGCCCAAAGCATCCTAAATAATTTGGGGGATGAGATCTGGCCGAAGCTATGGTAACGGAAAAGAAAGCCACCTTTGCTGCCATCACCACTACTTCATCGGCCTTCACTAGGACTCTAAAGCATGTTCTGTCCAGTCTGGCATGAGCTAGAACGGCATTCTAGCTGTTTCCCTAGCTTCTTCGTAGACTCTGGCCTCCTGGTCAACCCAAGGGGCCGGAGTCTGTCTCAGGAGGAGGGGGACCAAGGAGCAGCTCTGCCAACAGCACCTGCCAACCACAGTGATACAACAGCTGCTATTAAGTCCCCGTCCAAAATTCCCCAGACCAGTTTAGAAGCCGGTATGATCCATCAGTCATTGGCTCATCCTAATTGGTCCCCCACCTTTGTGGAAAGAGGCAAGCCATTCAACCTTCACCTTCAGCCATGGTCCATGGTTGTAGTATCAGCCCTCCCACCAGATCATCATTGGTGCAGCAAAAAAGGTCCAAGGTATGAACCTTCTCATGCGTTGAACCTAACACAACCTGGGACAGTCCCGTGGTGGCCATGAAGTCCTGAGTGGACCCAGCCAAGAAGGAGGAGGAGAAGATATTGGATTTATACCCTGCCCTTCACTCGGGAGTCTCAGAGCAGCTTACAATCCCTTTCCCTTTTCCTCTCCCCACAACAGACACTCTGTGAGGCAAGTGGGGCTGAGAGAGCTCTCTTGAGGACTGCTCTTGAGAGAACAGCTCTGAGAGAACTTGTGACTGACCCAGGGTCACCCAGCTGGCTGCACATGGAGGAGGAATGGGGATGCTGAAGCCCTCCAATGCAGTGAAGTCTGGAGGTCTGTTCTGCAGGGCCCGCTCTACGCTCAGCCCAGGGCTGCTACTGGCAAACCAGGCAGATGGTATACCAGCTCCTTCCCTCACCTCTCTTGGGAACCCAGCACAAGGTAAATGCCACCAAAAGCAGCCCGTGGCTGAACTGGGAAAGCAAAACACTTCTGCAGGAAGATCACCCCCCACCTGTTGACAAAGGACCGTATACCCAGCTAAGGCAACAGAAGGTTCTGTAGAGGCTAACTGAACTGAAAGGTGAGTTCATCATCTAAATAAGCTGTGAGTTTCCCAAATGGGAGCTGTAGGAGCAAAACCAGCATGGACCCTTAAACTTTAAACATCTAGTCTGGAAGTTTATGCCCAAACAAGCCTGTTAGTCTGGAGCAGGTGGCCCTGATGTCGTGCCTTGTTGGCGCCTGTCAGCACCTTTCCTAGTGCCGCTCAAGTGTTTTTAGGAAGTGGGAGGGGGCAGGTGAGGCTTCTGGCCAGCAAGGCTTCTGACTGGCCGTTAGAAATTGGATTGGCTGTGCAGATTTTTTAAAACCTTGCTTTGGCAGAAGCCACAACCACAGCAGAAGGACCTCCCCTGTGTGACTGAAGGTAAGCCGCGGCTGACATTTTGTGGCTGCGCCCACCAGACTTATCAGCATTCCAAAGGTGTGCCTGTAGACTGGAAAAGGCCAGGGACCCCTGGTCTTGAGGGTGCTACAGGACCCTGACTTGTATCAGTTTTCAAGACAGAGATTCAGGAGAGAGATTTGGGACAAGCGGGAATAGACAGATTGAAGAGGGGCTTCCTTATGGAAGGCAGAGGACTCCGGCCCCTTTTCTGAGAACTTGCATTTGAACGGCTGCCACAGGAAGGTCCCGGCAAGGGCTTTGTATCTACCCAGTTACCTTCAGCTGGATGCCGGGCTCAGCCACTGCTCGGAAGGGGTTGGCTTGCCAGTAGGTCTGCTCCATCTGCTTCCACATGACCACATAGAAGCTGGCACTGTCCTGGTAGCCAAAGATGAAGCCGGCGTAGTCGTCGTCAGTGGCCGTGTTCACGTGGAAGGTGCCTTCGAAATCCACCCCATTGAACGCAGTGTAGCCTTAAGGGAGAGAGCGGACAAAGAGGGCACACAAGACAGGCCTGTGACTTTCCTCGGTCATGCTAGGGAAGGGACCATGGGGCCTTTTTGCACCCCGGCTGTTTGCACCGGCAACTTGTGCAAGCCGTCAGCACCGAGTCGGCTTTTGCTGAGTCGTTAGGGAGAGAAGATGGAGCCCTGCATTCCCCACTGTGATGATCTTGCTGTGGGGGAAAACGGTTTTACTTTTAAACGCTCTCTCTGTATATAAACTTGGTAGTTTCTTGCTGCCACCAGGAATTTACAATCCCAAATCTCTCTCTCTTGGTAGAATGACCTAGGATCTGGGCACTTCAGAGGTCTATGTGGCCCTGAGGAAGGACTGTACTGATTCCTGGGATATGTTTAAACAAAAAATGATTTATTGAAATAAAGAACAAAATAGGTTTCTGGGTATTTTGAATAGCTGCTGAAGAAAGGAACTTGTAACTATAACTGGTAATGCTGGGTGCCACAGTCTCTTAAACATCAGTTTCCACTCTGAAAGGCTTATCTCTCTCTCACATATATAGCCACACAGGCGAGTCTCTTTGTTTCTTTGCCTTATAGACTCTCACAAAACTCTTAGTCACGCGGACTATGCACACTCTTCATACTTCACACACAGAAATCCTCCCAATAACCACACACAGATTCCTCTCAGAACAACTCCACCCACTCTCAGCCAATCAAATCATACTTGTCTCCCCCATCACCCACCCTACAGTACTGCAGTCACACTCAACATTTAAAGGAATACACACACACCAAAACATGAAATCATTACACCCACCCCCTCTGCTATCCCTGGCTTTCAGGATGGCAGTCCTGTTTCTCTTTCAGATCCCCTACGGGCTGGAAGCCTGGCTTTCAGAGGAGGAGAGTTTCAGTCTAGGCTGGTCCAATGGCAACAACCGCCGGGGGGGGGGGGGGGGTGCACATGTATTTGGCACCCTTCCAAAATTTACCAGTGAAATAGGTGGGCATCTGGCTGCCTTAAAATGCAAGCAAGCGATGAGCAGTGCAGGTGCCGGAAAGTCATATTCATAGCTTGGCGAGGGCTTTTTCAGCTAAGGACAGCATTCTCACATAGGGCACAAGGAGTTCTGGATTCAAGTCCTGAAAGGTCTTGTGGAACACATTCCTTTCATGTCAAAGGACCCCAGTTCCATCTTTGGCATCTCCAGTAAAATGAACTGGAGTGTCAGGAAAAGATGTTTCACCACCGCCTAAGAAGCTGGAGTTGCAGTTAGAGGAGACTGCTTAAGCTAGTTGGACCATACAGAAGCCTCACATGTTGTTAGGTGTTGTTTGTACACAGGATCGTGTGAACCTGCCCCTCCCAGAAGCAGACCAGTTCTTCAATCCCAGCCTGTCTGCCTTACTTTAGTTTCCTAGGAATCTTTGCTGTTACTCAGATATTATCATGATTCAAACATCATCAGGTTCTTTAAACGGCGTATTAATCAAATAGTTCTACTGTACTAGTAATCCTCCTTGAGTCCCAGTGAGAAAGGTGAGCAATAAACTGGGAGCCATTTGGATGTGGTTAGGAGTGTGGACTCTAATCTGGGAGAACCGGGTTTGATTCCCCATTCCTCCGTGCTGCAGTCAGGACTGAATTAGCACTGAGGGGTTAATCTCTTGACTACACGGCCCACAAAAGCCTGCGTGTCCAGAGGCAGTCTACCTTTCAGTGGCGGGGGAGGGCTGCCACCTTTCTACCTTGCTTGTGGGGGCATCCGTGAGCATCGGACGCTTGGTCCTCTGGCCTCCTTTTGACTGTGCACAACTGCCCTCGCGTGCGGTAGATACAAATACAGAAGATGCTGCTGTCTGCAGGAGTGAACATACATGGAAGCTATCCAGGGCTCTCTTTTTGGAAAAAGAAGTGCCGGAACTCTCAAGAGGAAAAATGAAGTTTTCAATCTGTATACTGAAAACTCACGAACTTTTAAACATTTTAAAAAGAATTTTGTCGGAGAGCTTCTGGAACTCCATCCCGGTCCATTCCCCCAGGAAAAAAAGCCCTGAGGCTATCTGATGCCAAGTCCCAACTCTGGCCCCTCTTGTTCAGGGTTGTTTCCTCTAAATGGCAGCAGTAGCTCTCCGAGGTCTCGGTGTAGTGGGTAGGACTGTGGACTCTAATCTGGGAAAACCGGGTTTGGTTCCCCACTCCTCCACTTGCAGCTGCTGGATGACCTTGGGCAAGCCATAGTTCTGTCAGAGGTGTTCGTGAAAGAGCAGTTCTCAAGAGAGCTCTCTCAGCCCCACCTCCCTCCCAGGGGGTCTGTTGTGGGAAGGGGAAGGGAAAGGAGATTGTAAGCCACTCTGAGACTCCCTTGGGTAGTGAAGGGCAGGGTATAAATCCAATCTCTTCTTCTCTAAATGAAAATAACCAGCCCAAAGCTGGTCCCGCCTCCTGCTCTCTCACCCATGCCAGTTTGTTGACACCATTTTAATGGGAGATGCCAGAGACTGAACCTGGGCCCTTTTGACCACACGGTGCAATCTTTGCTGCTAAACAATAAGGAAAACTGTGTACCAAACAACACTTCAATTTGCAACTTTACAAAGATAACATTGTCAATATATACCTGGAACCACTAAGAAGTCCCAAAATAAATTACGAAGAATCCAGATAAATTTCTCCATTTCGAGGTCCTTTTTCAGTGTGACATAACAAATTCCTTCTAATGGCATAGTGTGCTCCCAATTGCAATAATTTTCAAGTACGTGGACAATGAGTCCTACTAATGCAACCATTAGTTTGACATTCCACTGGAAAACATGCTTCAGGAAAGGAATGACCGACAAGCCTCCAGGCTTGTGAAGCGTGTTCGGAGAAACAGAGAAATTTGTCTGGATTCTTCGTAATTTATTTTGTGACTTCTTAGTTGTTCCAGCTATAAATGAACTTGTCATAAATGTTATCTTGTAAAGTTGCAAATTGAAGTGTTGTTTTGTACACAGTTTTCCTTGTTGTATAACTGTTCCTACACCGTATATTCTGCTCCTATCCTATTGCTTTGCTGCTAAGACACAGCTCCTTCCCCAAATGGGGATTCTGTGTTCCCCAACATGCGTACATTAACTGGCACCTGCCAAGTGCTTTTATAAAGTGGGCGGGGCCAGGTGAGGCTCTCGCCTGTCTGGGCTTCCAGTTGGCCACTGTAGCGCTAACGCTGTGCAGGTTTTTAAAAACGTTGCACTGACAGTAGCCACCACTACAGCACAAGGCTCTTCACTGTGTGTCTGAAGGTAAACTGGCAGGGGATTTGTGGCTGGCTCCACCTCCTGTAGCAGCCATTTAGTGGCAGCGCCCGCCACACTGTGACAGAATTCCAAAGGCGGCCACAGGTTCAAAAACGTTGACAGATTAAACCAATCTGCATTGACAGATTAAACCAATCCGAAGGGACTTGCTGCTTGTGCATAAACGGTTTTGAACCTGTGAGATGGACTGCCAGATGTGCTTGAGAGGACAGCAAGAAGCTCTCCCCCCTTTCCCCTGCCAGTGTGCTTTCGAGCCCGTCTTCAGGTCGTCAAGGACTAGAAACTTGCTCTTAAAGATGCGGAAGTAAGCATTCTGGATTCTGTAACCCACCCTAGCTTTTGCACCTGGGCATAGCTCCCCTTCCCTGAGATCACGATGGCTTCCTCTAAGGAGAGAGTAGAACACCACTTACCCACCGCCAGGCCTGGGTCACTGTTCATGGTCTGGACAATTTCCATACCCTGAAAAAAAATGGGGAGCATTGTTGTCCATTAGCATGGGTCGTTTATCGGGGCGTGCTCCCTAGAATCTCCGAAGTCAAAGTGAATGAACTTTTCCCATTTCCTGCATGCATCTTATTCATCCTGTTGACCTAGTTCTAGGCAGAACACTCCCTGTAAAGTGTTCAAAGCCGCTCGCAGAGCTGAAAGGCTAAACGATACAAAGAAATATTACCATAGGATCCAATACAGCAGCAGCAGAGCTACTGCAGTGCAGAAGCTGTGTCTTAAGACAGGATCTCTTACTGGCGGGCACAGAGACGTCTGCTTTCAGATGCCAAACAGGTGGTGACAGGGCCTACTCGGTGGTGGTGCCATCCCCTCTCCCCACCACCCTATTGGTGCAGAGTTTAGATAACTGCATTCTCCTGCGCTTTGTGCTGTGCTGAATTCCAGGGCACGGAAGCCTGTAATCAGGTCATGGCACTTCCCCTCCCTTGGAAGGGCTGCCAACTCTGGCTGGGGAAATTCCTGGAGATTTTGAGGGCGGGGTTTGGGAAGGGGAGGGACTTTAGCAGGGCACAATGCCATAGAGTCCAGACTCCAAAGCAGCCATTTCCTCCAGGGAAACTGATCTCTGTTGCCTGGAGATAAATTATAATTGCAGGTGATCTCCAGGTCTCACCTGGAGGTTGGCAACCTTACCTGGAAGGTGGAGTCCCCATGCCCCTCCACCCACCAAGATTCCATGCAAAATTATTTATAACCATGTTGTTGGCCTGCCCTTTCAACTCTCACTGTTTTCACAGTAAAGGTAAAGATCTCCTTTCCTCAAAAGCCAGTCGAACCCAACGCTAGGGGGCGGTGCTCGTCTCCGTTTCCAAGCCGAAGAGCCAGTGCTGTCCAAAGACTTTTTCCATGGTCATGTGGCCGGCATGATTAAATGCTGAGGCACATGGAACACTGTTACCTTCTCGCTGAAGCGGTACTTATTTATCTACTTGCAATTTCTTGCTTTCAGACACAGTGCTGCCCTCTTAACAAGTAGCTGCCAATCAGGGCCCTAGACATCTGAAAAGGCCCTGGTTCCTTTACTCAGCTGTGGCTTCGGTTAGCAGGGGACAGAGAAGGTACCAATAAGCCAGAGAGGAGGGGATGAGAAGTGGTGTAGGAGCTACCCTAAATTAAGACGCACCGTTTAACGGAGGAGCAGCAGGCCAACAGGAGAGTGTGCTTTCTTCTGGCCCCCCCGCCCTGCGAGCATGCTGACTCCAGCCACTACTCCAACTCAGTAAAGCCAGGAAGGCCACATCCATGTGGGAAACCAGCACTCCCATTCCACTGACCCACCTGGTTGAGGACAATCCAGTTAGGGTCAATCTGTGCATCGCCTTCGGGGTCCAGCACCACCGTCTGGAAGGCCCGGAAGTCGGTCAGCGTCACTTCGGCGTTCTCGGGACAGACGTCAATCCGGTCGACCACCAAGTCCTTATCGAAATCGTCCTCGCAGGCGTTCCCAATGCCGTCTCCTACAGGACAGAGGAGAGGGGGTCTCAGGCCTTTCTATCACACAATACACAACCTTTATTGGCATACACTGCAGGGACATCGATAAAGAAACAGTAGCAAGCAGCTAGCAGTAAACCAAACAGTAGCCGACATGACTGGATGGAACTAATCAGCGAGGATTAAGCCTTATACTCCCTTACCCTTAACTTCCAAACATAAGCTAAAAATTCGGCTACAGGCAGAGTAATTGCCGAGAACTTGTCGGACAGTAAAATTTTTAGGTCACTGTCGGACAAGTTCCTTGAGGGGGGTAGGTGGGGGCCAATCAAATAGCTACGCATAGTGGAGTAATGGGGGCAGCGTAGAAGGATATGGGCCACTGAGTCGGGTTCGCTAGAAAGGCAACTACAGGTTCTATCCCTATAAGGGATACCCCCATATCTGCCTGACACAACAGCTGAGGGGAAAAGATTGAATCTTGCTAACATGAAAACCCGCCGATGAAGCGGAGCTATTAGATTGGAGATATAGGGAGCCATGGGGGCTTGGGGGAGGGGAAGATCAAGGAAGCGTGGAGAACAGACTCCAGAACTCCCAGCATTGATTATTTGGGCTTCCATATCCCAAATCCTCCTCCGCACTGTCTGCAAAATAGCTGTTTCGCCACAGTTATACAAGGAGTCTAAATCTATTCCTACAGTTTTGATTTTATTCACTATAGTTTGTGACCAGGCAGAAATATATGGGTCTGCAAGTAGTTGGACAGAAAGGCTGTTGGGAGGAGAGCTAAAATGTAAATGCAACCAATATTTTATAGTAGTAATCCACGCCTGGGATTCAATAAGATGGAGGCCCAGTTCCGCACAAAGGGAAAAATATGAAACAGAGTTAGGAAGGCCTAAAATCCTGCGGAAGAAAATAGAGCTTATTGATTCAATTCTTTTGTTAAAGCTTTGGATCCATATGGGTGCCCCATACAATAGCCGAGAGATAATGGACGCCTGAAATATCTGAAGAGCTGCCGGAACAAATTGATTACCTTTTCGATAAAAGAAATGGATTAATGCTGCACTCTTGTTCCTAGCAAGGTTAAGAGCGTGGTCTCTATGGGGGCACCAACTTAGATTGTAATGGAACAAAACTCCCAAATATCTAAAAGTTTTGACCTGTTCTGTTTCCTTGCTTTCTAATCTCCACTGCTTACACTTCCAGGATTTAGAAAAAACCAGTATTTTTGTTTTGTCAAAATTAATAGAAAGGGAGTTTCGAGTGCAATAGGAATTAAATTCAGTTAAAAGGCGCAAAAGGCCTTTCTATCAGCTCTGCCCCAAACTTCCACTGATCGCAGCCACTGAACCTGCATCCTGGTCACCCCCATTTCTCTGGTCCTCCTCCTGGCCTCTCAGATGATACTTTCTGTTTTTTCTCAGAGAGAGAGAGGGAGGGAGGGAGGAGCAGCAGCATTGTTGCTAAAGGTGGAGATGCTCAGCTCATCTTTTTGACCAGAGGGGACAAACGGGCTTTACACACAGGGGCCTCAGCCAGTTCCTCTGGAGGGCCAACAACAGGGCAGGGAGGCCGAGGCCTTCCCCTGACAGGAACCTCAGAAGAGCCCTGCTGGATCAGACCAGTGAGGGTCCCTCTAGTCCAGCATTCTGTCTCACACAGGGGCCAGCCCGTTCCTCTGGAGGGCCAACAACAAGGCACAGAGGCCGAGGCCTTCCCTGATAAGAACATCAGAAGAGCCCTGCTGGATGAGACCAGTGGGGGTCCCTCTAGTCCAGCCTCCCGTCTCACACAGGGGCCTCAGCCAGTTCCTCTGGAGGGCCAACAACAGGGCAGAGAGGCCGAGGCCTTCATAAGAACATCAGAAGAGCCCTGCTGGGTCAGACCAGTGAGGGTCTACCTAGTCCAGCATCCTGCCTCACACAGTGGCCAGCCAGTTCCTCTGGAGAGCCAACAACAGGGCAGGGAGGCCGAGCCCTTCCCCTGAGATTGCCTCCTGGCTCAGGGGCCAGTGTTACCTCTAAGCTGAATTAGTGTGAGCTAGCTCAGTTTTTTAGCCTCCGGCTCACACATTTTTGTCTTTGCTCAAGAAGGATGGCTCCAGAGCAATCTAATTTCTGCAGTAGCCAAATTGCTCATTCAGAACTTTAATGCCAGTGGCTCACAAAGTTGAAGTTTTGCTCACAAGACTCCACAGCTTAGAGGGAGCATTGTCTGGGACTCGGAGGATTAGTGCCTCTGAATGTGGAGGTTCCCCTCAGTCACCAGGGCTAGTAGTTAAGACTTATCCGCCATGGATCTATCTAATCCCCTTTTCAGCCTGTTTATTTCTGTGGCCATCGCTACATCCTCCGGCAGCGACTTCCACATTTTAATTACTCTCTGTGTATTTCCTTTTGTTCGTCCTGAACCTACTGCCATCAACTTCAATGGATGCTCTTGAGTTCTAGTCTTTTGGGAGAGGGAGAGAAATTTCTCTTTGTCAGCTCTCTCCACCCCGTGCATCATTTCATAAACCTCTCTCATCTCCCCCTCCTTAGTCGTGGCTTTCTGTGGCTGCTGTAGTTGACGGGGCCTCTATCCAGGGCGTGGCTTCTGCCGTTAATCTACAAGCAAACCCACTTTTGTGGGTACAGAATTCAGCTCAGACTCTTTTTCAGTCTAACACCACCACCACCACCCCCATAAAAGCCCTCATGGTTTACTTTCTTTCTTTCACAACTTTGGTACTGTTTGGCAGTTTTGTTTTGTTTTTTAAGTCTGCCTCTCTCATAATCTTCCCACGCTGAGAATAGGAGACTGCCAAGGATGTCCAGGGATGCTATGCAGAGGCAGGTGATGGCATACAACCTCTGTTTGTCTACTGCCTTGGAAACCCTATGATGTTGCAATAATTCGGCTGCAACTTGATAGCACTTTACACACACACTAAAAACATACAAATTCAGCACACTGGCCCATCGCCAGTAGTCTCTGTCTCTTGTTATGGGCCAGTTCTTTCCCACTGCTAGGAGGATTTGGAGGGGATTAGTAGCCACTGCTGGCCTCCCCAACAAGAACTCCTTCTCACATACTGGGGCCGTGAGCCATGTTCCTTTGTTCAGCAACACTGTAAGTACATCAGAAGAGCCCTGCTGGATCAGACCGGTTGGTGATCCATCTAGTCCAGCATCCTGTCTCACACAGTGGCCTCAACCAGTTCCTCTGGAGGGCCAACAACAGGGCAGAGAGGCTGAGGCCTTCCCCTGAGAAGAACCTCAGAAGAGCCCTGCTGGGTCAGACCAATAGTCCATCTAGTCCAGCATCCTGTCTCACACAAATGGTCAGCCAGTTCCTCTGGAGGGCCAACAACAGGGCAGAGAGGCCAAGGCCTTCCCCTGATAAGAACATGAGAAGAGCCCTGCTGGGTCAGACCAGTGAGGGTCCCTCTAGTCCAGCATCCTGTCTCACACAGTGGCCAACCAGTTCCTCTGGAGGGCCAACAGCAGGGCATAGAGGCCAAGGCCTTCCCTGATAAGAACATGAGAAGAGCCCTGCTGGGTCAGACCAGTGAGGGTCCCTCTAGTCCAGTATCCTGTCTCACACAGTGGCCAACCAGTTCCTCTGGAGGGCCAACAGCAGGGCATAGAGGCCAAGGCCTTCCCTGATAAGAACATGAGAAGAGCCCTGCTGGGTCAGACCAGTGAGGGTCCCTCTAGTCCAGTATCCTGTCTCACACAGTGGTCAACCAGTTCCTCTGGAGGGCCAACAGCAGGGCATAGAGGCCAAGGCCTTCCCTGATAAGAACATTAGAAGAGCCCTGCTGGGTCAGACCAGTGAGGGTCCCTCTAGTCCAGTATCCTGTCTCACACAGTGGCCAACCAGTTCCTCTGGAGGGTCAACAGCAGGGCATAGAGGCCAAGGCCTTCCCTGATAAGAACATGAGAAGAGCCCTGCTGGGTCAGACCAGTGAGGGTCCCTCTAGTCCAGTATCCTGTCTCACACAGTGGCCAACCAGTTCCTCTGGAGGGCCAACAGCAGGGCATAGAGGCCAAGGCCTTCCCTGATAAGAACATGAGAAGAGCCCTGCTGGGTCAGACCAGTGAGGGTCCCTCTAGTCCAGTATCCTGTCTCACACAGTGGCCAACCAGTTCCTCTGGAGGGCCAACAGCAGGGCATAGAGGCCAAGGCCTTCCCTGATAAGAACATGAGAAGAGCCCTGCTGGGTCAGACCAGTGAGGGTCCCTCTAGTCCAGTATCCTGTCTCACACAGTGGCCAACCAGTTCCTCTGGAGGGCCAACAGCAGGGCATAGAGGCCAAGGCCTTCCCTGATAAGAACATGAGAAGAGCCCTGCTGGGTCAGACCAGTGAGGGTCCCTCTAGTCCAGTATCCTGTCTCACACAGTGGCCAACCAGTTCCTCTGGAGGGCCAACAGCAGGGCATAGAGGCCAAGGCCTTCCCTGATAAGAACATGAGAAGAGCCCTGCTGGGTCAGACCAGTGAGGGTCCCTCTAGTCCAGTATCCTGTCTCACACAGTGGCCAACCAGTTCCTCTGGAGGGCCAACAGCAGGGCATAGAGGCCAAGGCCTTCCCTGATAAGAACATGAGAAGAGCCCTGCTGGGTCAGACCAGTGAGGGTCCCTCTAGTCCAGTATCCTGTCTCACACAGTGGCTAACCAGTTCCTCTGGAGGGCCAACAGCAGGGCATAGAGGCCAAGGCCTTCCCTGATAAGAACATGAGAAGAGCCCTGCTGGGTCAGACCAGTGAGGGTCCCTCTAGTCCAGTATCCTGTCTCACACAGTGGCCAACCAGTTCCTCTGGAGGGCCAACAGCAGGGCATAGAGGCCAAGGCCTTCCCTGATAAGAACATGAGAAGAGCCCTGCTGGGTCAGACCAGTGAGGGTCCCTCTAGTCCAGTATCCTGTCTCACACAGTGGCCAACCAGTTCCTCTGGAGGGCCAACAGCAGGGCATAGAGGCCAAGGCCTTCCCTGATAAGAACATGAGAAGAGCCCTGCTGGGTCAGACCAGTGAGGGTCCCTCTAGTCCAGTATCCTGTCTCACACAGTGGCCAACCAGTTCCTCTGGAGGGCCAACAGCAGGGCATAGAGGCCAAGGCCTTCCCTGATAAGAACATGAGAAGAGCCCTGCTGGGTCAGACCAGTGAGGGTCCCTCTAGTCCAGTATCCTGTCTCACACAGTGGCCAACCAGTTCCTCTGGAGGGCCAACAGCAGGGCATAGAGGCCAAGGCCTTCCCTGATAAGAACATGAGAAGAGCCCTGCTGGGTCAGACCAGTGAGGGTCCCTCTAGTCCAGTATCCTGTCTCACACAGTGGCTAACCAGTTCCTCTGGAGGGCCAACAACAGGGCATGGAGGCTGAGGCCTTCCCCTGATGTTGCCTTCTGGCTCTGGGATTCAGAGGCTTTTAGCACCTCTGAATGTGGAGGTTCCCCTCAGCCACCATGGCGAGTAGCCATGGATAGACTTAGTCTCCATGAATCTATCTCATCCCCTTTTAAAGTTGTTAAAGTGGCCACTGCTACATGGTGTGACAGCGAATTCCACATTTTAATCACCCTTTGTCTAAAGTAGTATTTCCTTTTGTCCGTCCTGAACCTCCTGCCCATCAGCTTCATTAGATGCCCTCGAGTTCTACTATTTTGGGAGAGGGAGAAAAAGTTCTCTTTGTCAACTCTCTCCACCTCATGCTTAGTTTTAGAAACTGGTCGACCACCAAGTCCTTATCGAAATCGTCCTCTCAGGTTTGGTTTAGTCACTGATGGGAGAGACGGAGGGCTCCAGCCAGTGGCCGGTTCTGGAAAGGCCTGCTCACGGTTTGTGTCTTCCTGGCCGGGATTGGGGACCAGGCGGCAGTTGTCGGGGCCTGGGGGCCTCTGGTCCGGGATGCCATCGTTATCATCATCGTCATCACACTCGTCGCCAATTCCATCCCGATCGGAGTCCAGTTGGGAGCTGTTGGGTACCGAAGGGCAGTTGTCCCTGGAGTCCTGATGACCGTCCCCATCGCTGTCCGAGAGGCAGAGAGAAAGCAGGGGAACTTAATACAAATCCTGCAAGATTTCTATCCAGATACATAATGTGCAGTCAGAGGGCTGTTAGCGGGCCGTGCCCAAAGAACCTATCCTTTTTTGTGCGCCTGTGTAAGTCGCTGGTCTGATCTGGCCTACGTTTCATCAACTTCTGCTGGAGTCTGGTTTCACCGAGCCTTTGGATCCGGTTGGTAGATCCTACAATCACTCCCAATGCAGAGACTAGAATTATCTGTCTTCGGAGATGGCTGCCTGCTGCATTCCTGGCTTGCAAGTCATAGCTACGAGCTTGCCTCCTTCCAGTCTGCCTCTGCTGTGGGTGCTGCATCTCTGTGCTACATGTGATTGGATTATTCCGCCAAATTTTGACCTGCACTGGATGGTCCAAGTTAGTCTGATCTTAGCAGAACTTGGATAGGAGACCTCCCAGGAATACCAGGGTTGTGACGTGGAGGCAGGCAATGGCAAACTGACTCTGAATGTCTCTTGCCTTGAAAACTCTACAGGGTCACCTCACCATAAGTCAGCTGTGACTTAACAGCAAAAAAAAAAAAAAAATCCGAGCGGCTGCCTGTTGTGTCATTGTGAATCACTGTTCTGAGCTGAAGCCTTCCTCTCGAGGCACACTCTGGCATGCAGAACTGAAGGGGATAGCTTACAGATGATAGAAAGCACACTTTTAAAAATCTAGCGGCAGTTCTTGACCACACATCCAGCACCCCACCATTCCCTACAGGTTGAAGGAGGGCAGTATTTCTGTAACTCACCGGTCTTGATTGGTGTCACAGGGGTCCCCGACAAGATCGTGATCAGTATCTTTCTAAGCAGAGGGAAGCACAAAAACATTTTGAGTTTTTAGATCAGTAGGAATACTCTCAAGGTATTCTTGGCAAGCTCAGACTCGGTATTGCTGGGAAAGGGGGGGCCTCTGACCCCCCCACCCCGCTTCAAGACTTTCTTTCTTGCTTGAAAAATCTAAACCCTAGAGATGCTCATCTGCATCCTTGACTCCCTAGTACCAAACTCAAGCATGTTACGGTTATTTTACACCCAGGATTCCCCAACCTCTTTAAGCCTGCAGGCTCCTTTAGAACTCTGACACAGTATGGTGGGCACAGCTACAAAATGGCTGCCACAGGAGGCAGAATTCACCACAAAACGGCCGCCGCAGGTTACATTCAGTCACACAGTGAAGATCCTGGTGCTGCTGTAGCAGCTGCTGCCAAAGCAGCATTTTAAAAAAAATCTGCACAGCCAATCAAATCTCCAGTAGCCAGTCAGAAGCCCTGCTGGTCAAAAGTCCTGCCTGGCTCCACACACTTTCTAAAAAATACTTAGTGGGCACCAGGAAAGAAGAAGAGATTGGATTTATACCCCACCCTTCATTCTGAGTTTCAGAGTGGCTTACAATCTCCTTTCCCTTCCCCTCCCCACAGCGGACACCCTGGGAGTAGGTGGGGCTGAGAGAGCTCTTTCGGGGACTGCTCTTGAGAGAACAGCTTGGAGAGAACTTGTGTCTGACCCAAGGTCACACCAGCAGCTGCAAGTGGAGGGGTGGGAAATCAAACCCGGTTCTCCCACATTAGAGTCCGAACTCCTAACCACTACACAAAACTACATCTGACAGTATTGGCTCTAAGAATGTGGCTTAAATGTTGCTGCCTGCGATTAATTTTTTTAATTTACACATGTGTAAATGTGCCCTGTCTCATATTCTCTCCTGGACTGGTGATATTCCCTGGGCTCGACTTCCATCCAGTACTTCAAGCTATGAAAAACAAATACACATCCCATTATCCCAAATCTCCTATCCAAGACTGCAACCTCTAGCAGGTGAGCTGCCGGCGCTGTATAAGTATTCTGCCCTTCCAGGTGTGTCACTGAATGGAAAATTCTACTTCTTGAGAATCTGGCAATCTTGCCTTTTATTGATTTACTTTTAAAAGCATCCACGTGTCTAGACCCTATGGTAGTACAAAACAGTGGGGTTAATGTCTAGTGAACTTTCAGAAAATGTATAGAGCGTCTGAACAAGATTTCCAGGGGTCAAAGGATGGGGCTTTCAATGGCCTGTCAGAAATAAAACCGAACTTAATTATGTATGTGTTATGTATGTAATTAACATAAACGGCAGGGTTCAAATTTGGCATGGGATATTTTCTTTTTAAATTCTCCAGAGTCGGGCAACTTTAGCAGCTGTGGTTTTTCAAGCTTTCCGCGGTATCAGTGCAGCTTTCCCACTTTAAATTTTTTTAGAAGAAAAGACTTCCAATTTTTTCCTGTGACAAATATAAGTAAAATTACAAATTTAACACTCACTCTATTATTGCAACCAAATATTAATTCGCCTCTCCCTGTTACTTACATTTTTTTCTTTTCCCTTAATCATCAAATCCACAGATCATCAGCTCATTTCCCCCCCCCCCCCCGTTTCATGCAAAAAGTCTCGAAGGGTTTTCCAGTTGGCAGTGAAGGTAGATAATGTCTTTTCTCTGATCAAAGCCGTGATTTTAGCCATCTCTGCAAGCTCCATTAACTTCATTAACCATTCTTCTTTTCTTTTGTAGATGACGTCTGCATCCACAAATTTTTAGCCTTGTTGCAAGTACACCATAAATGATATTTCCCTTCATGTTGTTCATATTTCCAACATCTATTCAGAATATTTTTGTACATTTAGCTTATTTCCCTGGTGACATATACCATCGGCACATCATTTTATAAAAATCCTCTTTAAGATTAGAACTCAATGTAAATTTAAGACCTTCCTTCCACATATATTCCCGTTGTTCCATTTGTATATTGTCCAACATTTTTTGCCCATTTTGTTATACATTCTTTCACTTGTTCTTCCTGCCTCAGATTCCAATAGTTTATAACAATTTAGCAATAACATGCTCGTCATTTGTACATAATTCTGTTTCAAATTCAGTTTTAGATTGTTCAAAACCATAAGTTCTTTTATCTATTTTAAAACTTTCTAGTAGTTGTATATAGAAAAACCACTGACAAGTATATCCTTCTATTGTCAAGTCTTCTCTTAATTTCATTTTGCATTCTCCTTGAGAAAAGTCTAATATACCATGGTATGCTAACCAATAATACTTAGTTATCATTTCTCTTCTGTAGAAAATTTCTTGTGTAGATAGCCACAAAGGTGCTTTTGGACATAAACTAAGTTCATAATTATTCCATACTGGGAGCAAGGCCCATTGTGGAAGGAAGACAACGTGCTCTAGGACAGGGGTGGCCAACCTTGCTTAACGTAAGAGCCACATAGAATAAACGTCAGATGTCTGAGAGCCGCAAGACAGGAACAAATATCACACACACGTTTTTATTTTAAAAAATATGCAAATTTGCTTTTTATTAACGTTAAATGGAACTGCCAAAAATAAAAACAAACGAGGAAAACCGGTTATTGATAATGATATTACTTGTTTGCTAATGATATTGAGAGAGAGAGAGAGAGAGAGAGAAAAAGAGAGAGATGGAAAGAAAGAATTAAAGAAGTGGAAAGAAAGAGAGAGAAACTAGGAAAGCAAATAGATGGGAGGAAGGAAGGAAGGAAGGAAGGAAGGAAGGAAGGAAGGAAGGAAGGAAGGAAGGAAGGAAAAGCATGCTTCCCCTTTGCTTCCCCAGCCGCCCTGCCAGGAGCCGCACAATATGTGTGAAAGAGCCACATGTGGCTCCCGAGCCACAGATTGGCCACCCCTGCTCTAGGACAACAGCTGTGTGGCTGGCCGCCTTTGCGACACCCATCTCCAGCAGCCTTTGAGCTGCAGACAGAGCCCCCGGTACCCCTCTTCCTCCCCTCCCAGACCCTGCTGTCAGTGCGGCAGGCCCCGGACCGGCTGTGCTTCGGCTTCAGCACACTTTGCCCGGCAGAGCATCCATCCCCGTCCCCGGCTCCCTCCAAAGCGAGGGCGAGACACTGGCTGCTGGCTGTGTGGGCAGGACTGTGGCAACGCAGCCAGCCAATGCAGCCAGCAGATTGGCAGACCGTCTGAGTCCCCAGTCTGAGTCGCAGCACGTTCAGCCTACGGCTGAGAGAGCGCATCGTGTGGCCACCCCAGAACTGCTTTATAATATAGAAAGATTTTCGAGAAGGCACGTCTAACAGGATGATTTTTAAAATCTACATTAGCCTTAACTTTATAGTACCACAAATAGCCATGCCAACCAAATCTCAGATTGTGGCCTTCTAACTCCAATAACCTGTTTCTCAATGGCACCCACTATTTCATTCAAACTAAACAACTAGAGGCAAGGTATAATTTCAAGTCAGGCAAACCCAGTCCTCCTCTTTCCCTCGCGTCTTGAAAGACCTTATACTTAACTCATAGTGAAATAATTTTGCAAAATTTTACTAATGAAGACCAATGTGGATTTTTGCCCAAAAGACAGTTGAAGGATAATGTTAGAGTTGTTTTAAACATTTTGGAGTATTTTTGAAAAACACAATGAAAAGCAAGCAACACTGATTTTTCTAGATGCAGAGAAACCATTTGATAATTTGAACTGGACCTTTCGGTTTAAGTTCTTAGGAGATATGAGTTTTTGGAAAGAACTTTATTAAATGGGTGAAATTGATTTATTCTTCACAGACAGCACAAATAATTGTAAATGGAGATCTATCTAAACCATGTATGATTCAAAAAGGAACAAGATGAGGAAGCTCTGTCCCTCCTCTTGGTTCTTGGTTCTTGAAATACTAAATACAGATATCAGTCAACATGAGAGGATTGGGGGTGTAAAGGTAAAAAAAAAGACTTACAGATGATTTGGTGTTGGTTTTAGAAGACCCTTTAAAAGGAACTGAATTGTTAATGGCTAAATTGAAAGGATTTGGTGCATTAGCAGGATTTAAAATTAATAAAACAAAGATGTTAATAAAAATATGAAAATACAATATCAAATAGAACTGATGAATAAAGAAGAAGAGATTGGATTTATACCCTGCCCTTCACTACCTGAAGGAGTCTCAGAGCGGCTTACAAACTCCTTTCCCTTCCCCTCCCCAAAACAGACACCCTGGGAGGTCAGTAGGGCTGAGAGAGCTCTGACAGAAACTGCTCTTTCAAGGACAGCTCTGACAGTACTATGGCTTGCCAAGGTCATCCAGCAGCTGCAAGTGGAGGAGTGGGGAATCAAACCCGGTTCTCCCAGATTAGAGTCGACGCACTTAACCACTACACCAAACTACACCAAAACTGGTTCTAAGGTAGAAAGAAGGTAAAATACTTGGGTATTCTGTTAACAAATATGAATTGTATGTCATTTCAAAATAATTATGTCAAGACATGGAATGAAGTTTTAAAAGGTATGTTAAGATGGAGTAAATCAAATGAGAGCCAACTGTCTTTGCTGGGGAGAATATCTGTCATCAAGATGAATGTCCTACCCAGAATGTTGTTTTAGTTTCAGACAATACCTGTTTTGACAACAGATGTACCATTTAAACAAAGGCAGAAGGACATATCCAAATTTATATGGCAAGGGGGGAAACCAGCTTTCCCACTTTTTTAAATGGACCATTCCACCACATCCCAGGCCCTGGCCTCTCCTTCCCACTCGGGCTGAAAGTTACCTGGTCTGGATTATGGATCGAGGGGCAGCTGTCGCAGGCATCTCCCACGCCGTCCCCATCAGTATCCCTCTGGTCTGGATTGGGAATCCTCACGCAGTTGTCCATAATGTTTTTAATCTCTGTGGGGAAGGGGGGGAAGGGGGAGAGAGAAATATGGTCAGTACTCAAAACTGAGCCCGGCTCTGAACTTGTGACTCGAGCGGTGTTTAGGCAAGGATGTGGCCCGTGTCATCTGGCCAAATGAGAGAACTTTGGTGAAGGTCAGTTGGGTGGTGGAGGGAGGGAGGGAGGGAGGGAGGGAGGGAGAGAGAGAGAGAGATGAGCACCATACCAGTAGCATTGCCAACCTCCAGGTGAGGCCTGGAGTTCTCCCTGAATTAAAACTGATCTCCAGGCTGCAGAGATCAGTTCCCCTGGAGAAAATGGCAGCTTTGGAGGGTGGACTCTGTGGCCTCCGCCCTCCCCGGATCTCCAGGAATTTCCTAACCTGGAGTTGGCTTCTGGAGTTCTGGCCCCACTGGTGGACCTCCTGGTGGCACCTGGTATTTTTGGCCACTGTGTGACACAGAGTGTTGGACTGGGTGGGCCACTGGCCTGAATCCAACATTGGCTTCTCTTATGTTCTTAACCCTTCACTTGGGGAAGCTGTGTTCATCCCACTCACTGCGACCAAAAACTGCTCCTGCCTCCAGCCAACAGGACTGCTCTCTTTGCTTGCATTTATGCTGGTTTCTCTAACTGAAGGAGACTCCTGTCTGTCCAATTTCCCCACCTCGTCCAGCCTTGGTGGCCTAAATCCACAGCTTTCCTTTCACCGTGCAAGCCAAAAATAACCCAGCATTTGGGCACAGAGCTTGGAAAACTCTGATGTCGACGGGACAGGAACCAGCCAACAGACAAGCCGCACGGCGTCCCTTCCTGTCCCTGGGGTCTAGGGAGGACGGCAGGAGAGGATCCTTGGGAAGGCCAGTCCTGACGTGGCTTTAAAGAATTAGGAAAGCAGGGGGAAGGGCAGAAGCTTTCAAGGCAATCCTCCCCATGCTGCAGTCAGGACTGAATTTGCACTGAGGACTTATTCTTGACTGCAGAGACCCCAAAAGCCTGCTTGTCCAGAGGCAGTCTACCTTTCAGTGGCCGGTGCTGGGGCCATTCAGTGGACGGGGAGGGCTGCCACCTTTCTGCCCTGCTTGTGGGGGCATCCGTGAGCACTGGGGGAAACCGAACGCTTGGTCCTCTGGCCTGCTTTTGACTGTGCACGATTGCCCTCGTGTGCGCTAGATACAAATTCACTAAATACTGCTGTCTGCAGGAGTGAACCTGTATGAAGCTATCCGATACCAAGTCCCACCTCTGGCCCATGTAGCTCCGTGCTATCTCCTCCAACTGGCGGCAGCGGCGGCTCTCCAGGCTCTCGGGAGGTCTTTCCCAGCACCTGGCATCCTTTTTGCTGGGGATTCTGGGGCTGAAGCCCTTCTGCACCACTAAACCAAGGTGTCAAGGAGTCAAACATAAGGCCCGGGGGCCAGAACTGGCCCATCCAGGGATCTTCTGCAGCCCACAAGCCACTGGTGCCAGGGAGGGAGTTCTGGGAGTGCTGAGTACTGTGGCTTCATCAGGGCAGAATAACCTTGTTTGCAGCAGTCTGGCATCCTGGGAGTGTCTGCCCAGCTGCCTCTCTAGCCTGCCCATGCGGGTTTTCTTCTGACCCCCCTCTCAGTCCATGGGGCTGTGCAGTGAGGACACACCAACTCGGAGCTTACCAGCTGCTGTCCTGGCATTACGTTTTAAGGCACACGTGGCCCGGCCCGACAAAGTGACATTCATGTCAGATCTGGCCCTATGTAACAAATGAGTTTGACCCCTCTGCACTAAACGATGGGCCTTCCCAAAAACATATGCAGAGCTTGACTTCCAGCCTGCCTCGCCTAATATTGCCAATTCTGACAGCTTTCCAGGATCTCAGGCATAGAAGGGTCTTAATCAACAGCTGCCTGAGATCCATCAAGATCCCAGGACCCTCTTCATACAAACTGAACCGAATGACTCTTGGGAGAACCTCTCTTGGCCATGGGGAGGGGCCTTCAGTAGTTATAACCGGTGGCCTCTGAGCTCAGAATTGGGAATTGTGCAGCATACGGAGGCCAAGCAGAAGTGAACAAAGACAAGCAGACAGCAGTGCGGTCTCCAGGAATACCTCAAAAGTGGCTGGGCTGGAGAAAAGGGAGCAAAGGCCAGAAAGAGCCAAAGGGACCCAGGCTCTGGGATCCCCGACCAACCCAGAGGGCGCCTGGAGGCTCATCTCCACCCCTCAGTGATGGAGCAGCAGAAGCAAACATCTGCCACACTGTCAGTTGCCATGTTCATCCCAGCAATTGGGCAAAAAGAAGATTCATGGTTCAAAAACAATACAAATCAGAATAAGAACCATGAAAGACGCTGAATTCTATTATAGATTCTTATTCAAGCCTATAAAGAGTCTCATTCACAGATCTGAATACGTGATAAAGAATTTCATAAACAAGGTTCTCAAATAATGTACAATGTATACAACTATGAGGGTTCCGGATTGTTTCAGATGTCTTTTTCAGAAGTAGATAGAGTTCATTTTGTAAGTTTGTGTTTTGTTCATTTTCACCACCAATATCAATTTTATATCATCGAGAGTCAACAATATCGAATAAAGGTTGAGAAAAGGTTCTTAAGACAGGCCACCACTCTCCATTTTAAGAAGAGATCACTCTAAATCGTTACAAAGCTGGCGGGGCCTCCTGAATCTTGACTTCTGAAACAAGGTTTTATCTGGAATCTTCGTAATTGTGTATATTGTACATTATTTCTGAGCCTTGTTTATGAAATTCTTTATCATATATTCAGATCTGTGAATGAGACTCTTTATAAGTTTGAATAAGAATCCACGACAGGATTCAGCATTTTGAGATTTCTTAGCGTCTTTCTTTCATGGTTCTTTTTCCCCCCCAATAAATTTTATTAATTTTCAAGTAACAATACAAAAACAATACTCAGAATAATTCAGTGTAACCAGAACTTTAACAGTATAGAGGGTAAGCATAACATATCTACTTTATCTACATTACACTTTTTAGTTTAACTTCACAATAATTATTTGCCTAAAAATATAACAAGTTTTCATAAAAAGGATTTTTTGGAACTATCTTACATTCTGTCAAATAATTTATAATGGGAAACCAAGTCTCTTGATACAATTTCTGGTTCTTAGCACCATTATGAGTAGTAATTCGACTATAAACAAAGTGCTCCCATAGTTTATTTTGCCAGCGATATAAGGATGGGGCTTTCTCATTTTTCCAATACTGTGCAATCATAATTCTTGCTACAGCTATAAGTACTGATGCTTGAATTTTAGTACTCTTCCTTTCAATAGGAATCAGCCCTGTCTCCAACACTATCAACTCAAGAGACGAAATTAAGGTAAGCCCTGTAATTAAAAAAAATTGCCCTAAGATTTCTCTCCAAAAAGTTTGTATTTGTGGACAATACTACCAGCAGTGAGCGTAATCACCCAATTGTCCACATTTCTTCCAACATCTAGTCTTTCATGGTTCTAATCATGATTTGTATCGCCCTGGCAATCAGGCATCCCACCTCCAAAGTCACTCCAGTTTAGGCCAGGGATGCCAGGGATGACCAGGGTTCCCCACGAGGGCCAGCATCACTGGATGCTTTAAAAAGGCTGAGGATGTGTCCCCCTTGGAGGTTTTGAGGGGATGACATGGAAAGACCCATCCACTGGTCCCATCACGAGAAGCTGTGGCAGCCTGGAAGTTCCCGAGACCCCCTAGGAACTCACTGTCTCCATCCATGTCATCGTCACACAGGTCTCCCCGGCCGTCTCCATCGCTGTCCCTCTGGTCGTTGTTCTTCACCTGGGGGCAGTTGTCGCAGGCATCCCCATAATTGTCCTGGTCTGCATTGCGCTGGTCTGCGTTGCGCACGAACACGCAATTGTCCTGTGGAGGGATTGTCAGCTGTCAGGAAGGGTGTGTGTTGGGGGTTAAGAACTTGAGACATGATTCGCTTGCTTTTGTGTGGAGGCTGCCTTTCCCCTTAAGGGGGGAGAGGGGGAATGGCTTTTTTTGGGTAAAGAAGAAGAAGAAGAGATTGGATTTACACCCCGCCCTTCACTACCCAAGGGAGTCTCAGAGCGGCTTACAAACTCCTTTCCCTTCCCCTCCCCGCAACAGACACCCTGGGAGGTAGGTGGGGCTGAGAGAGCTCTGACGGAAACTGCTCTTTTTCAAGAACAGCTGTGCCAGAACTATGGCTTGCACAAGGTCATCCAGCAGGTGCAAGTAGAGGAGTGGGGAATCAAACCCGGTTCTCCCAGATTAGAGTCCACGCACCTAACCACTACACCAAACTGGCTCTCCAGTTTCCATCCATGCATCCAGTATAAGAAGAAGAAGAGATTGCATTTACACCCCGCCCTTCACTACCCAAGGGAGTCTCAGAGCGGCTTACAAACTCCTCTCCCTTCCCCTCCCCACAACAGACAGACACCCTGGGAGGTGGGTGGGGCTGAGAGAGCTCTGACAGAAACTGCTCTTTTTCAAGAACAGCTGCGCCAGAACTACGGCTTGCCCAAGGTCATCCAGCCAGGTGCAAGTGGAGGAGTGGGGAATCAAACCCAGTTCTCCCAGATTAGAGTCCGCACACTTAACCACTGCACCAAACTGGCACCAAATCCAGGGAATTGCAGCCCTAAAAGCTGCAGCAGACAGTGAGGAGGATATTTTCCCTGGCTGCAGTCAGAGGAGAGAGGCAGCTCTGGAATCAAAGTAGAAACCTGGGCAGAGGTTTTGAGGGAAGGGTGCATTCAAGAGACCATTGTTCAGACCTCGGTGTTTAGTATCCCATCCCCATCAGCATCGTCATCGCAAGCGTCGCCAATGCCGTCTCTGTCTGCATCCTCTTGCCCCGAGTTTGGAACAGTCACACAGTTGTCCTGAAACAGGAAATGATGGTGGAATATGAGCTCCCTTCGCCGATTTGAACCCCATTTTTTGAGTGTGCCGACTGCCGAGAATCACATTGCAATAACCATCCAGGGCAGTTGTTTAATTGCATGACTGTTTTCACCATTTCAGCAATGCCACTTGTTCATTATTAATATAAGCGCTGCCGTTTAAAATTATTCACTATCGCTTTTGAAAATATTTAATACCTTATCCACTCGGACCCACAGGTCCTCGTGGTGAGTTATGAACAACCATTATAAACAATTAATCCAAAGTCAGGGGGGGAAATCCATGTGTATTTATAATGTGCAACATATGCTGTACTTCAGAAGCAAGGCAGATATCAGCCAAGAGTAAAATTAATAAAAACATAGTACATAACAATAGCAGCAAGGAAAATACCTTTTTCCAAAGCAAAAAAAATCCATTAGCCAGAAAATAAAAGTCTGCATTGCTTTCTGGAAACACCTTAACCTGTCTCTAAAATAAGGCCAAAGAAAGAGTCAACGGAAATCTCTGGAATCACCACTGGAAAGGCCCTGCCCTGCCGAGAGAATTTCAGTAACAGAAGCCACCTTTGATCCAGAGCGGAATTGTGGTTAGACTGCTTGATTAAGACTGGGGAGACTCAGTTTCAGATGCCCATTCAGTCATGAAGCTCAGCAGGTAACCCACCTAACTTACCTCAAAGGGCTGTTGTGAGGAGCCAGTTTTGGAGTCAAAGTAGAAAACTGTGCATAAGTTTTGAGTGAAAGATGCATTCAAGAGACCATTGTTCAGAACTTGGTGTCTCAGGGGCAAGGAGAGAGCTAGGCTTCCAAGAAAGAGAGAATTTCATTTCCTGCTGCCATTTGACCCTCTGTTTTTTCTCCTTTCAAGACAATGGAGAAAACTGATGTGCTGCTGTCCATTGCGCCCTGACATGCCCGATTCTCATCTGATCTCGACTAGCCCAATCTCATCTGATCTTGGAAGCGAAGCAGGGTCGGCCCTGGTTAGTACTTGGATGGGAAACCACCAGGGAAGTCCCGGGTCACTACACAGAGAAGAGGAGGAGGAGGAGGAGCAAATTGGACTTATACCCTGCCCTTCACTTGGAGTCTCAGAGCAGCTTACAATCTCCTTCCCTTCCTCTCCCCACCACAGACACCCTGTGGGGTAGGTGGGGCTGAGAGAGCTCTTTTCAGGACTGCTCTTGAGAGAACAGCTCTGACAGAACTGTAGCTTGCCCAAGGTCACCCAGCAGCTGCATCTGGAGGAGTGGGGAATCAAACCCGGTCCTCCCAGATTAGAATCTGTGCTCCTAACCATGACACCGAACTGGCAATGGCCTTGTCCTGAACACCCTACAGGGTTGCCATAAGCTGGCTGCAACTTGACCGCACTTTCCTCCACCACCGTTCTCCATTGCTTTGCAGAATTCCAGTCCTGTCTCAAAGGGGACCAAGCGGAGTGTGACAAGCCAGAACCCCAAGTCCAACCGTTGGCCGAGAGCCAAGAAGGTGCCGAGGATAGATACTGAAAGTTCAGGATAGGGAAGGTGGCATTACTTTGCGGCACTTCTTATCGCTGCAACGTAGTTTCTCGTCGGGAAACCCGTCGATGTCTGTGTCTCTCCCGCAAATGTAGCCATTTCCAGCCCATCCAACTATGCACTGCAAGAGAAAGAAGAGAAGAAGATTTGCTTTTTATACCCCACTTTTCTCTGTCCTGAGGAGTGTCAGAGTGGTTTACGATCGCCTTTCCTGTCCTCTCTCCACCGCAGGCACCTTGTGAGGGCTGAGAGAGCTCTGAGAGAACTGGGACTGGCCCAAGGTCACCCAGCAGGCTTCATGCAGAGGAGTGGGGAATCAAACCTGGACCTCCAGATAGGAGTCCACTGCTCTTAACCACTACATTGCTAATCTGTTGGGTCCCAGAGGCCACAGTGGGAGATATTTTTATGTATTTATTTTATTTTATTTATATCCTGTTTTCCCTGCATAGCTGGCTCAGGGTGGGTTCCATCATAGGAAAAGGTAAAGGTTTCCCTTGCTCGAAAGCCAGTTGAATCCGACTCTAGGAGGTGGTGGTCATCTCTGATTCTGATGAGCCAGCACTGTCCGAAGACTTTTTCTGTGGTCCTGTGGCTGGCATGACTAAGCGCCGAGGCACAAGGAATGCTGTTACCTTCCCGCCGAAGTGGTACCTATTTATCTACTTGCAATTTCCTGCTTACGAACTGCTAGGTTGGCAGGAGCTGGGGCCAGAGACGGGAGCTCGCTCCGTCACGTGGCACTTGGGTCTTGAACTGCCGAACTCTTGACCTTCCGGTCTGCAGCTCAGCGTCTTAACCTCTGAGTCACCGGAGCCCAGGGTTCCATCTTGCCAGGTAACAATTACAGAAATATGCAAATAAAGGTTAAAACCAATTAAAATACATCAAAATTAAAATACAAATTGTACATTCTGATACTCCAGAGCCTCAGCAGATGAGGCCTACCACAAGCTGGGGTTATTCAGATCTGGGTTACTGGAGGGGAGGCCCAATATGGTGTGGACACGAATGCTTCAGCTAAAAAATCTTCAGACCAGCTTGTGCTTGCAACGTTTTCTTTGGGGGCCCCAAGATAACGGGAACGAACTCAGATTCTTTCCCCATCCCCATTCACTCCCTTTGTCAGATTTCAGATTATAGACATTTCCCGGCATACACTTCAAACTGCGAACGGATTCAGTGTTCCCTCTAAGCTGAGTTAGTGTGAGCTTGCTCACAGTTTTTTTTTTTAAAAAAAACCCCAGCTCACACCTTTTTGTCTTGGCTCAGGAAGGATGGCTCCAGAGCCAACTAATTTATGCAGCAGCCAAACTGCTCACTCACAAGTTTAATGCCAGGAGCTCACAAAGTAGAATTTTTGCTCACAAGACTCCACAGCTTAGAGGGAACATTGTCTCTTCTTCCAGAGGAGCTCCATGCCTTCAAATCTAAACCGTGCCCATTTCAGCTTGTCTAATTTATTTGTTTGTTTGCTTGGTTTTTAGTTGCCGCTGATCCAAAGGGTCTCGTGGCAACTTACAACAGGGAAACCAGTAAGGTAAAAACAAATAACAAATATAAAACGTTACCATGAAGACATTAAAATGTTAAAATATTAAAAATATGTGACTTTCACGATACCACTATTAAAACAGCCCAAACTTTTGGTTACCCTCCAAAGGCCAACCTAGACAATTCAGGTTTGCATGCCCTGCGGAAACTGAACAAGTCCAGCAGGGCACAGGTTTCATCCGAGAGTGCATTCCGCAGGCTAAGGGGCCACAGCTGAGAAGGCTCTTTCCCTGATGACTGCTCAGCAAGACATCCTGGGGCCAGACACCTGCAATAGGCCCCTAGACGATGACTGAAGGGAGCGTGGGGGGGTTATTACGGGGTCCCATAGGTACGAGGGCCACAGACCGTCAAGGACCCAACACTGTTTTCAGAGATCAGCAAAAGGTCACGCGTGGACCGGGGAGGCCTCCTACTCACCATGCAGCCCAGCGTCCCGTCACGCTCTATGACACACTCGGCTTTCTCGTGGCACGGGCTCAGCTGTCCGTTGGGGCACCACCTCTCCGTCTTGCTCCGGCAGCCCACCGTCTGGTCCCCCATGAAGCCAGCTTTGCAGGATCCGCACTTATAGGACCCCTGCCAGCAGAAAAAGCGTGGTTCTGGATGTTAGCAGGAGACAGTCATGTAGGGTTCCCCACCCCCAGAACATGGGGTATCTTATGGATGTGTAAAACCAGCACCTTTGTTTCTGTTGACTTTTCCTTTCCCTGAGATTTCAGATACCCACTGAAACTGGGCAGTGTCTTGGATACCCTGACATCTAGAAACTTTGGGATGAATAGTAGACGCTTATCCAGATGTGCTTCCCGATGCACGTGCCGCCCCCTGCTTTTTGAATGGGATGTACAACCTCATTCTTGAATTTTCCACCTTCTTAAGCGGGACTTTGCACACCCAGTTGCCAGTAATTTTGTCGATATCGGTGGGAAGCAATTAGTGTAGAATTGGAGAGGCAACAGATTTTGGAGATTCACACGAACCGGTAGGACTACGATAACATTTGGGGGAGTGGCACAGAATAGAGAGAGGAGTTCGGCCTCCTCAAAGCTCATGGGAATACACACCCGGGTGTTGATGCAGATGGAGTTGGGGACGCAGGCTCTGGCAAGACCCATCTCGCATTCGTTGATGTCATTGCAGACCTGTTGGTCAGAGAGAGGGCATGAGAGGATGAACGGAAGAAATTCGTGGCAAGGTATGAGTTCTCGTGAGTCACTGCTCACTTCTTCAGAACTGAAGACATTCGTAGCAGGGTATGAGCTTTTGTGAGTCACTGCTCAGATCTGAAGAAGTGAGCAGTGAGTCATGAAAGCTCCTCCCCTGCCACAAAGGTTGTTAGTCTGTCAGGTGTTCCATGACTCCTGGGGCCTTTTCAGACTGGCCAGTTGCCTCTCACTTCCTCCTCATTTCCCCCTCTGCGACTCCTCCTGAGCAAACCTGCCGTTTTCTCACTATAGCAATCTGCTCCTCTCCCCCCCCCCGAAGTTTTCTGTTCCCATTTGGGTTGCTTCGATGCTCTCTGTGCCTGCCCCTTGCATTTCCCCTCCCCTTCCCTCCCCTTCCTCCCCCCCAGCTCCTCCCTCGTTCCCCGCTTTTCCTTTTTTTTTTTAAACGCATGCGTGGTAACGTTATAACGTCATAGTGGAATGACGACAGTGCATCACCTGCCTTCCTCTTCCCAGAATTCATCAAGTCCCTCCTCAGTATTCAAATTTTCCCGCCGTTCTGGGTTGGTGCAAAACGATTGGCAGGCTACAAGGAGGACCCCCCCCCCCCCATGGGTGGATTCTCCGATGTGAACTGAAATGTCGTGTGCTTAACCCGATCAAGGCAACAAAATGGAGGATGGGCAACATGGCGTCAGCTGGCCCGTGTTAAGAAAAAAAAAATTACATAAATGGTGGTGGTGGTGGTGGCGGCAGCTGAGGAGGAGCAGCATGACACACAGAGCAGTCTCCCCGCTCCGCAGGAATAGTTATAGCCTCTTGAAAACAGTTCAATCCATTTCTGTGACTTTTCTGCAAAGAAGCGCGCCCAGCCTGCTCTGCAGGGGCTGCCAATAAACAGCAAATTAACCCCCCCCCCCCAATAGTAGATGTGAACCTGTGGTTATTATATAAAGACAACAATTGTGCCGTCTTCCCTTGCTGCATCAAAATTTCATTATGATGTTATAACGTTATAAGGGCCTTTTTTAAAAAAAAAAAAAATGGAGGGGGGAAGTGTTGCTTCCCCTGTGTGGGACCGCACACAGGGAGCGGAAAGGAAGGCAAGTTTCCCCAGCCCGCCCGCCCGCCCGCTTGCCGCGGCTTCTCCACGGATTGCTAGAGGAAAGCACCCACCACCAGCTCTGCACGGGCTGTTGCCGGGGAAGCCCAAACAAAGGGCAGCAGTTACCGGGGAGTAAGCACATGGAGCTCTCGGGCCAATGGCGCCCGGCTCCTGCTCCCAAGAAACGGCAAATCCACCTCGCCAACGCAGTCCCTGTGGTGCGATCTTGCCTCCCTGCCTCCTTATTTCGATATAACGTTAGGAGGGCTTGTTTCAAAAAAAAAAATTCAAGAAACGCCCACCGCAGGGCGGGCCAGATGGAGGGCGGGCGAGT
Organism: Lepidodactylus listeri; assembly: GCA_029233225.1. NCBI lineage: Eukaryota > Metazoa > Chordata > Lepidosauria > Squamata > Gekkonidae > Lepidodactylus > Lepidodactylus listeri. Next base: position 175,755,491 of record JARCFY010000002.1, read on the forward strand.
GGATGTGTTCTCATCTAGGTTTCTCCAACGGAGTAAACAGGAAACACCACCAGGAACAGGATTTTCTTGCTCCAGGGATACTCCTGAGCAGTGCGGTGAAACTCCGGAGGAGTTTGTGAGCACGGAGCAACTGATGTGAAACTGACCAGAAACTCCGGTGCTCACTCTGGTGCTCGCCCCGGAAAAAAGCCAGTGCGAAAACGCCCCTGCTCTTTTCTCCGGCTACAGACAGACTGACATGGCCACCCATCTTGATCTTTCAACAGTGAGTCTCTCTCTCTCTCCCCCCCCCCTCTCATATGCACTCCTGCCCTGCCTGGAAGAGAACCAGTTCTTTTAGGAGTTACCTGTTTGTTGGCCCTGGCGTATGCTAAACCAATTCCTTCAAGCACTGGCCCACTATAGCCGGGAGGGCAGGGCTCACAGCGGAAGCCAGGAGCTGTATTGATGCACTGGACTCTGGGGAAGCAGGGATTGGCGTCACACTGCGAACAGAAGAGTCAGTTATTTTGTGTGGATTACCTTGAACCCAGCCAGGATCATGTGCCACAGACTTTACTAGGTCCAGTGGGTTCTTGAGACAAACAGGTTAGAATTGGGGGGACGCCCTGTTGGCTTGGCGACAGAACCAGGAGTCCTGAGTCCCTAGTTCAAATCTTGTCTTTGCAGTGTCCTTCAGGAAAGCTACAGACTTGCTTATCCTCAACAGCAGCATAGGTTGAAATGGATCGTACAGGGCTGTCGCATAAGGTTTACTGAAAATTCTAGGTTTTCAAAAGGCCTCTAGGAAAAGCCTGGAAGCTTATCAAAGAGATTTCCCACAAATTTCATTTTCCTCGCTTGTGTGTTCCTGTTGCTTTGGGGTTGTTTTTTCCCCCTGTTCTGCATATGTTCTGCTCCCTCTACTGGCCTATTAGATAGTACATTGCTTTATGTCTGACGTATCTCCCTGTGGATTTAAACTGCAGGTTTTTGTGCTGGACATAAAGCGGAGCAAAACATGTGCAGAACAGGTCCCCCCCCCCCCCCCCCAAAAAACAGGAACATACAAGCAAGGAAAATGAAAATGTGGAAAAGCCCGTAGAGATTAAACTGATTGTACAGAGCTGTTGGGTAATGTTTACTGACAATTCTAGGTTTTCAAAAGACCTTCTAGGAAAAACTTGGGAGCTTATCAACGGTTTCTCAAAAAAGACAGACAAGTTTTTACTGACTCAAGTGTCTTTCCCAAAAGCCAGCTGAGAGACGGAGGCCCTTTCTGCACCTGTATTTTTCCTCGGTCTCTGAGTGCATCCTCTTCTTCCGTTCTGCATCCCCTCCCGCTTTCACTTCCGCTTTGCATATGGGCTTTCTCCAGTTTTACAGGGATCTGCATTCAGACCACTTCCAACACACTGTTGCCCCACCGCTACCAAAACTCCTTTTGCTGTGATTCTTTGTTCTCGAATCCCTAATCCTCTCTAGAGTAGAATTGTTTCTGTGGGTGTTTAAGTGCTGCCCACTGCCCTCCCCTGTTTCCGCCCCTCTCTCTTTAGGTTGCCGCCCCCTCCCCACTCTGTTTTCTTTCCCTCCTTCTCCAAAGACAAAAGAGGACGTGTCCTCCCATTCAGGCAAATTTTTAAAAAGCCAGAGAGAGCACAAGAAGGAATCAGTAAAGATAAAGGTCGAGGGGATTCCCTGCTCCCAAAAGTGTCAGACTTGCATGTGTGGGCCTGGATTTCCCCCTCCCCTCCCTTTCTCTTTGTAGAATCAGGGAGGGAGGGAGGGGTTGGCAGCCAGTTAGCTCAAAAATGTGGGTTTTGCTTGTAGATGCAGAATGCATACAGGATACACCAGTAAATAAACCAGGGGGGGGAACAGTGCAGGGGGAATGCGGGGGACTATGAAGTCAGCTCTTAAGGCGTGACTCCTCGGATTCTCTGGAACACACCGACAGTGCGGAAAGGGCCCCAGAGACGTGACACAGTTTATCCCCCTTCCCCGTCGCCCCTCGAAGTCCGCACCGACCTCGTTGATATCACTGCAGTGGGTGCCGTTGCCCGTGTAGCCCAGGGGGCAGGAGCCGCAGCGGAAGCCAGTGGGGGTGTCTGTGCAGGTGACCCCCGGGAAGCAAGGATTCGGGTAGCACCTGTTGAATGCAGCCATGCTTATCCCAGGGCCAATTGCCCCCGTGTTCATCCCTGCAAGACAAGAGAGGGGGAACTCATCCACTCTTCCTCTATGGAGGATTCCATTTCAAGGGTCGGGCTTCATTCACAGCTTAAAGGGAGCACTGATGGGGGGGGGGGGGGGATCTCTGAAAGGTAGATCACAAGATACTGGGAACTGGGGGCTGCTGCACTGTAGGTCCTGCGCCTCCCAGGAGACCTGCTGTAAGCAAGCTGATGACATTCTGCATGGTCCCTCTGCATCCTGAGTCCCTGCTTTGCAACACCTCTCCCTTCTGACTGAGATGTGAAGACTCCGAGATTCCTTTTTGTATCTGATGAAGAGACTTGACACTTGAAAGCTCATACTCCCAAAATCTCATTGGCCTCTATCCAGACCCATCAACTCCGGAGCCCCAGTGGAGGCGATCCGTGCCACGGCAGGATCAGGCAGGGTGAGGGTGAGACTGCAGGATGCCCAATCCCAGCTGTCGCAGATCTGCCTGGTAACAATGGACCCCTGGGGTAAGGGAGAGGGGGGAGCAAAGGGGGAGAATATAAGGGGCTCTAGCCCAAGGATGGCTGAGGAAGAGAGTGCAGCTGGATAGGGGATCAGAACAGGGAGAGTGCCGAATAACGTCCCTAACACTGGAGAAGGCAAGATGTGCTTTAACCTCCTTCCCACAGACTCCAGCCTTTCTGAGGCCTGAGGGGATCATCCGGTCTGGCAGATGCGGACGGGGCTCGGAGAGTGGTAGGTGGAGTGGACTCGGGCGCTGACAGTCTCTAAGGTGCTACTGGACTCAGATATAACTCTGCCTTGACCTCTGTGTGTTTTAGTTTAGAAATAGTTAGCTCAGAAGTAGCTCTGGTTAAAGGAAAGGTTGGAGCCAGTGTGTTGGGATAGGAGTTGGGAGACCAGGCTTGAATCTCCACTCATCCCACGGAAGCTGGCTGAGTGACCTTGTCCCAGTCACATGGGTATAGGTCATGGGTATAGGTCCGGCTGAGGCCGACTCCTCCGCGGATGAGGAGGAGGCAGGGAGCAACCCAGCCTCCTCTAGAGACAGCCCAGAGGAAGAACCCTTAGCAGCACCTGAGGAGGAAGAGTTCCCAGCAGCTTCACAAGAGGTGCAGCCAGAAGGAGAGTCCATTCCTGAGCTGGGGCCAGCAACCCCAGCTACAGACATCCCAAGGCCAGACTCTCCACGTAGTTCCCCTGAGTGCCCCAGATGTCGGGTACGGGCAGAGCCTTACTCTGCAGAAACGCAGAAGAAGTGCCAGGCTGCAGCTCCAGCAACAACAGTGAGTGGAGTTGTAAGGCTCTGCAGACTCCACTCCACTCCACTCCAAACCTCTTGGTGCACCTGGCCCAGGGCGGCAACAACTGTGCAATACCGGACCTGCTTCTGATTTCGCAGCAGTTGCTCCTTGCCTTTGGAAAGCTTCATTCTTGAAACAACCTTCCAGCTATCAGACCTTTGGCTTCTCACTGACCTTGATTCCGGCTTGTGCCTTCAGCTTCTAGCACATCGCCTCAGTGGTTGCCAGCCAAGTCAGCACACACACACTCTCAGCCCTAACTTGCCTCACAGAGTTGTTGTGAGGGCGAAATGGAGGAAAAGAGAACAACATAGCTGTCTTGGGTCCCCTCCCCCACTAGAGAGAAAGGAGGACTATGAATTAATTTTTAAAACTTAGGCCTTAACAGAGACCAAGGTTTTTTATCACCTACTGGAGGGGTTAAACTTGTTCGGCAAAGCTAGGATGATTTGGTTATCGCTGGTTCACTGCTTCACAAGGTGACTGTTGTGGGAACTGTTGCCTCTAAGTTGTGTGTGTGAGCAGCCATTCATTAACACAGGAAGCCCCACTCAGCAGCAGTCTGGAGCTGTGTAGGATCTTGCACTGCCCATCGCCCATTTTAAGATTACAGCAGTTACGTTCTGCTCAAGATGTGAACTGCTCCACTCAGTAGGGGGGCAGAAATTAGATGAAATGTTGGTGGGGAAAGGAAGGGAAGGTGACTGTAAGCAACTTTGAGGCTCCAAGCCAGTTTGGCCAGAGAGCCTGGAGGTTTCTGGTCATCTTCTGGGTGTGGAACAGGAGTCACTGCGGGTGTGGAGGGGGAGGCATTTTTGAATTTCCTGCACTGTGCAGGGGGTTGGACTAGATGACCCTGGAGGTCCCTTCCAATTCTATGATTCTATGATTCCTTAAGGTAGAGAAAAATGGGGTATAAAAAATCTTTGCACAGAAATATCCCAAGTTGGGCCTCATGCCTCTTAACAGTTTCAGCTCCCCTCTTATTGCCGTACCCATTTATGTAATTATTGGACTCTTTGCATCATTTCGTGGGCCTCCCCTGTTTACGTTATTCCATCCACAGACAAAGCCGGCTGTAATCCACCAGCTGGTACTTTGCAAAAGATTGTTTTATCTGATTGGCGCCGTGTGCCGTTTGTCAGCCGTCCTGAGCCTGTTTGCACGGAGGGTGGGGTAAAAATGTGAACGAACGAATGAATAAATAAATAAATAAAAGATGGCTGCCCCCTTGGAGACCTGTCCGGGCACAGTCTGGGGAGTTTCCGGAAGGCAGCAGGAGTGGGGGCGGGGGCGGGCGCTGAGTTAACAAACAGTTAAGAAACGGAGAGCTGGCTTGGGCTGCATGCCTCAAGCAGGTGGCAACAGTGGGCACACCCAATCACGCGTGGCTGGGCAATCGTAGCCCACATCTTGGGTGGTGTTATCCGGTGCTGCTTCCAGACTCTTACGGCTGGCTGGATCCACCTGTCCAGGGCAACTCGGGACAGCTGCCTTGCACATCTGAACTGGCCCCATTATAAAACAGACACACACTCATCCTGCACCCTTTCGCTTCTTTTCTCTCCCATGTCTCGGCTGGGTGAAGGGACAGAGGACAGGGCACCCCTTGAAAGGGCCCAGAATACCTTTCCTGCTTAATTAAAAAATTCTATCCCTCCCCCAAGTCTCCCAATGGCAGCTCACAATAGTATCTGAAATGGGAAACATTCAAAGTCACCAATGGAACTAAAACAGCAGATGAAAAAGAGAGACGGCCACAACAGATGGGGAAGCAAAGATGAGTGAAAGACCCTTGCAGAAAGAATAACAAGAAGATGCAATCCAGGCCCAAACAACCAGCACCGTAGCCCCAACTTCTTCCCAAGGCCCCACACTTTTGGGGAGAAGTTGGTAGAGACCTGTGCATGTGGGGCACCCTTTAAATGCTGGGGGGGAAGCGGGGCTGTGGAATTTCAGTGCCCCCCAACTTTTTAAAAGGCCCTGAAACTGAAAAAAATCCACAGTCACAACTGGCTCATGGCAACCCCGCCCATGGGGCATTCCCTGCAAGAGACATTCAGAGGGGATTTGCCCTTGCCTGCCTCTGCATGATGACCCTGGACTTCCCGGGTGGTCTCCCATCCAAGTACAAACCAAGGTTGACCCTGCTTAGTTTCCCAGATCTGACAAGCCTGGGCCAAGCAGGGATATTCAGGCTGCAGAAAGAGACAAACATCAAATAACTGGGACCAGATTCTGCGTCTGGCATTTCAAAACTCAGGGTTGTTCTTCTTTTTTTAAATGCAGATAAAAGCTCCAGACGCCAGAGGTTCACAGAAGGTGAAACGCATCCAGAGACCCCACACACCCCGAAAAGGATGGTCTTAACAGATCTCTTGAAAGTGAAAAGGGGCAGCAGGAGGGAACCCCATAGCCCTGGTGGCATCACTTAACAGCCTTCCCGTGACTCAGGAAAGCCCCTCCCCTGCCACAAATGTGGTTAGTCTTCAAGGTGCTCCTGGACTCTGGCTCTTTTTTACCCTGCTACAGACAGACTAGCACGGCTACCCATCTACCTATCTGAAGAAGTGAGCCGTGATTCACGAAAGCTCCTCCCCTGCCACGAATGTTGTTACTCTTTCAGGTGCTCCTGGACTCTGGCTCTTTTCTGCTGCTACAGACAGACTAACAAAGCTTCCTATCTTGATCTATCTGAAGAAGTGAGCAGTGACTGTCAAAAGCTCATACCCTGTCATAAATGCTGTTAGTTTTTAAGGTGCTCCTAGACTCTTGTTCTTCACAAGAGCTCCTTGGCTGCCACAAATGTTAGTCTTTCAGGTGCTCCTGGACTCTTGCTCATTTCTACTTCTCCAGAGGTATCTGAAGAAGGGAGCAGTGATTCACGAAAGCTCCTCCCCTGCCACAAATGTTGTTAGTCTTTAAGGTGCTCCTGGACTCTGGCTCTTTTCTCCTGCTACAGACAAACATGACTACCCATCTAGACTGTAATGTGGTATGCTCTGTGTTCTAACCAGCCTGCCATGTGCTCCCAGGTAATGGCGCCCACCGCATGGCCAGAGCACATGGTCAGGCAGAGAGGGGAGCTTGAATCTGGAGGAACAATAGACATCCGGATTCAAAGCCTCCACCAATGTGGGACCTAGGTTCTCCCTGGGGAGCCAAAGCAGCCAAAGGCTCCTCCAGGGAACCTATGACAAACATGCACATATGTAAAGCCCCTATCAGGTCTTTTGGGTGCGGCTGGAGGTGTGGCTCCTCCGGCCAGCATATAATGAGGGCCCTGGAGCCCTGGAAGCATGCTTGTTCTGACCATCTACTGGGCATGCTGAATCACTCAATAAAGGCTTCATGATTTCACCGTTCCTGGTCTCCCAAGTCCAGTACTCTTCATAGACATAAGAAAGGATGACTCACCACAAGCGTCACACTCCATCACAGTGTTCTTCAAGAATGTGATTTCCTTGATCTAGGAAAATGTAAAATGGAGGGGGAAAGTTATATTCCCTAGTGACTGCGGACCAAGGCTTTTTTGAAAAACCCAGACAACAAGCACTGTTTAAGCAGAGGAGGGTGAAAATGATTTTCCTCACGAAAGATCGCCATCCCGTGTCTCTGCGCAAATCAGTGTTTGGGCTGTGGCTCCTTAGTGGAGTGGTCCAAGTCCAGAACACCGTGTTATACAGAGATGCAACAGTCGTCTTCCTACAAGGGCAGGCACCGCTGCTGTGTCTCCTCAGCGGGAATGATTGAATGTCCAAATCTGATGACCCCTGATCTGAAGGAAGCTGGAACAATTAATCATACAGAGACCCATTGGGCAGCCTCCTCTGTGGGTTCAAGGGGAGGGCCCACATCTTAGTGGCAGACCACCTGACTGGCATGCAGGAAGTCCCAAGTTTAGGCTCCAGTGGAAAGGATTGCCAGTGTTCACTGCTGAAGACTCTGGAGAGCTGCTGCCAAGACTGAGCTAGGCGGTGGGCCAGAGGTCTGACTCTGTAGAAGATTCCAGGTCACCCCCCCCTCCCCCAGCTTGGCTTCCTAGTATGTCCCAAGAAGAGAGAATGGTGGATTAAAAACCCATGCATCCACTTGTACACTCACCTATTTTTCTGGACTTGGTAATGCTGGAGGGAAAACTCCTAGGAAAGACATCCAATGAAGCTGATGGGCAGGAGGTTCAGGACGGACAAAAGGAAATACTGCTTTACACAAACAGTAATTAAAATGTGGAATTCACTGCCAGAGGATGTAATGATAGCCACAGGAATAAACAGCTTTAGAATGGGATAGATTCATGGAGGATGTCCATCAATGGCTACTAGCCATGGTGGCTAAGGGGAACCTCCACATTCAGAGGCACTGAACCTCTGAATCCCAGGAGGCAACATCAGGTGAAGGTCTTGGCCTCTACGTCATGGCTAGATGGAACACTGGTATGATCCAGCAGGGCTCTTCTGGCATTCTTATCAGAGAAGTCCTCGGCCTCTCTGCCCTGTTGTTGGCCCTCCAGGGGAACTGGTTGGCCACTGTGGGAGGCAGGATGCTGGACTAGGTGGACCAGTGGTCTGATCCAGCAGGGCTCTTCTTAGGTTCTTATGAAGGCCTCGGTCTCTATGCCCCGCTGTTAGCCCTCCAGAGGAACTGGTTGAGGCCACTGTGTGAGGCAGGATGCTGGACTAGAAGGACCCTCACTGGTCTGACCCAGCAGGGTTCCTCTGGTGTTCCTGTCAGGGGAAGGCCTCGGCCTCTATGCCCTGCTGTTGGCCCTCCAGAGGAAGTATGGTTGGCCACTGTGTGAGGCAGGATGCTGGACTAGGTGGACCAGTGGTCTGATCCAGCAGGGCCCTTCTTACGTTCTTAACTGAGAACTGGGGGGGGGGGGGTGCGGGAGGGGGAGTTAGCAGGCATTTGCCAGTGTGTGAGTCAATAACTGTCACGGTGTGTTTCTGAGAGTTTTAATCTACTCCAGACCTCCCTGAAAAGACCTGAACGGAGCAGGGCAATGATGGAGCCACATTGGTGTTGTTTGCGCTGCCAGAATCGAGGGAGGGAGGAGGCGTTGTGCGTGCCTGAGAGACCCCAGCTCTTGGCTGGCTAAGGTGGAGACTCATGTCTCTTGAACAGAGGAGAGTTTTTTGTCAGAGGAAGAAAAAGGGCCTGAGGTTGAAGGAAATGCTGGCAGAAGAGGAGGGAAGAGGGGAGCAGCTCTGGATCTGACCCTTGCTCTGTCAAGTCCAGCACCCTGTGGCCAGTGATGGTCAATGAGACGCTTCTTGGGAGCCCACAAGCCAGTCAGAAAAGTTTCCATGGCCTCCAGCATGCAGAGGTATTTTATTTTCACTTCCCTTCCATCCCGCCTTTCTTCCCAGCCGGGAACCCAAAGCAGCTAACATTTGGTGTAGTGGTCAGGAGCGCGGACTCTAATTCAGGAGAAACTGGTTCGATTTCCCACTCCTCCACATACAGCTGCTGGTGTGACCGTGAGTCGGTTCCAAGTTCTCTCAGAGCTGTTCTCTCAAGGGCAGTCCTCGAAAGAGCTCTCCCAGCCCCACCTGCCTCCCAGGGTGTCTGTTGTGGGGAGGGAAAGGAGATTGTAAGCTCTGGATCTGACCCTCGCTTGGAGACTCCTTTGGGTAGTGAAGGGCAGGGTATAAATCCAATCTACAACAACTCTGTGAGGTAGCTTAGGCTGAGTGTGCATGCCTGGCCACCCAACGAGCCTCCATGGCTGAGTGCAGATTCGAGCTGGGTCTGCTGGATCCTAGTCCTATGCACTGAGCACTATGCTACACTGAGACACAGAAGGAGTCTGGTGCACAGCATGCAGGCCTGAATGGGTCTGGCCAACAGACAACCACAGCTAGCTGATGACTAGCTGTGGGGTCTGCACTTCCATGGAACCCAGCATTTCACACCCGCAGGGCCCTGGACTGATCCTTGACAGAGCCCCAAAGCCCAGCTCCCCTCCAGCGTTCTTTTCCCAGACAATGATGTGCCCAAGTAGAATTCCCCTCTCCCCCAGGGCCACAGGAACACGTCTGGTCCTTGTGGGTGGAGATGGTGTGTGTGTGTGTGTGAAGCCACTGGGCTGAACAGACACGGCAAGCCCCCCCCCCCCCCCCCCCCCCCGCGCTCTGTTTCTTCTGGCACAGAGACTGCGTCTGCTTTTCCAGATTGCTGGCAGGGACGGGAGACGGCTTCGGGGGCAAGGGGGATGTGGAGCCGTACAAAAGGCAGCTGGACGAAGCAGGGCCAGAACTCCTCCGGGAGGGCGCGCGACACCCCCCCCCCCCACCTCCCATGCTGCTTGGTCCAGAAAGTATGGTTGCCAGCCTCCAGGTGGGGGTCTGGAGATCTCCTGGAATTGCCACAGACCTCCAGACGACAGGGATCCGTTCCCTTGGAGGAAATGGGGGGCGCTGATGGGTGGACTCTCCGGCATTATTTCCTGCTGACCCCCCCCCTCCCCTGCTGAAGCTCCAACTTCCACCTCCACATCTCCAAGGATTTCCCAACCCAGAATTAGCAACCCTATCCAGAAGGCATAGGGGGAGGTGTTGTGAGATCCATTCCCAAAGAGCAGCAGGCCCAAAAGCCTCTGGGAAGCTCCCGAGCAGAGAACTGTCCCCTAAAGCTTGGCTCCAGCATCCAGGAGGCACAGTGCCTCTGAGCAGAGCACAGTGGTTCTCTTTGGGTACACGGTAGTTGGGGAGCCCAAAACTTCTTGATCTTTTTCCAGGTTTGTGATCCTGCTGCATCTTGCTACGCCATGGTCCTTCTGTCCACCCACTGGTCCCCCCCCCCCCAAGCACCAAGAATACAGAGCACCACTTGCCCCAGACATAAGAACCTAAGAGAAGCCATGTTGGATCAGGCCAAAGGCCCATCCAGTCCAACACTCTGTGTCACACAGCGGGCAAAACCCAGGTGCCATCAGGAGGTCCAGCAGTGGGGCCAGAACTCCGGAAGCCCTCCCACTGTTGCCCCCCAAGCAGCAAGAATACAGAGCATCACTGCCCCAGACATTAGAACATAAGAGAAGCCACGATGGATCAAGCCAATGGCTAGTTAATGGTTAGCTCCACTGCTGGACCTCCTGCTGGCACCTGCTATTTTTGGCCACTGGGTGACACAGAGTGTTGGACTGGATGGGCCACTGGCCTGATTGGCTTCTCTTATGTTCTTGTGTTCTTATGTTCAAACAGTCCAACACTCTGTGTCACACAGTGGGCAAAAACACCAGGTGCCCTCAGGAGGTCCAGCAGTGGGGCCAGAACTCCAGAAGCCCTCCCACTGTTGCCCCCCCCCCAAGCACCGAGAAGACAGAGCATCACTTGCCCCAGACTGAGAGTTCCTGTCTATACTTTGTGGCTAACAGCCACTGATGGACCTCCTCAGGGGCTCTGGGGTTCTTGGCGGGGGGGCTGCTGGTGCTGGGAGGGGCTTAATTTAAAAAAAATTAAACCCTGCAATGGGAGGGAAACGGCAGGCCCAGCCTGGCGAGTCTTCTCCCTGCTTGCTAGCAGGAAGAGGACTTAGGGGCCGGCAATGAAGCCACGCGGCTGCCCCCCCTCGTCCTCCACCAGCCAGCCAGCTAAGCAGAGAGTCACACCCCAGCAGCGCCGTGATTTCTCCACTGGATCCATTTCCCTCCATTTCTCCATTGCCGCCACTGTGGCACAACTCCAAAGAGGGGAGTTAAAGTTTAAGCCCCCTCTCCGCTCTGCTGGCTGGTGGGGGAAGGGGGGGGCAGTGTGGCTTCATTGCTGGCCACCGAGACTTCCTCATGCTAGCAAGCTGGGAGAAGACTCTGCCAGCAAGGGAGGAGGGAAGTCTTGTGGGGCTGTCCCCTTCAATGTGGGGGGGTGGTGAGCCCCTGATAGCTCCACCATAGCTACAGGCCAGGTGTGAGTCTGGAATTCCGCGAGGCCCCACTTGTTTCCTTCAGTTTCTCGGCTGGGCAGCAAAGCTAAGGACGCCATAAGCAGTGGCTGCATGGGAGGAGATTCTCAGACCGGGGCCAGATGTAGCCCATGCTAAAAGACGGTAGATCGCTCCGCCTGAAGGTGAACGCTCCAGCCTAAATAATGACGGGATTTTTTTCTGTGGGGTATGTTGATTTTAGCGAGAGCACCATGTTTACATTGCTTTTGTAGAACTTGTACATAACAGACTCGGTTTGCAGAAGAGGTTCGGACTTTGGCTCGCCTGCCATGGCGTTGTTACTGGCAGCTTTCTGGTGGAAAGAACTGTGGAAGTGACGGACAGGAACACCCATGAAGCTGCCTTCTGCTGACTCAGACCCCCTGGGTCCATCAAAGTCTGTCTTGTCTACTCAGACTGGCAGCAGCTCTCCTGGGTCTCCGGCGGCGGTCTTTCCCATCACCTCCTGCCTGGGTCCTTTTTAACTGGAGATACCGAGGATTGAACCTGGTACCTTCTGGGACCCTCCCCGACCCCAGCCTCCCTGCCCTTACCTGCTGCTTCAGGAGCTCTGTGATTTCTCGTAGCACCTGGTTTGTTTCTCTCATCTCCGACAGCATCTGGGGTGAAACATCTCCTCCTGCAACGAGAAAGGGCCAGGGCTTTCCAAAGACGCGGCCATGAATATTGGAGCACGGTTTTTTTCCAATGTTTGTCTCAAAGGAATTCCTAGTCGCCTGTCAAGTTAGAGAATGCTACTTTGAAAGCTGAGATTTGCACTGAAAATAGTTGCAATTTTATGGGGGTTTTTGGCCAAACTCTCAAAGTAGATGCCTTAAAACAAAATGGATTTTTTTTTTAAAAGCCAACTCGGAAGGTTATTCACAAAAAGAAGGCCCCAGTTAATCTTCCATCTCATGTTCTTCCACACAGGATCGCACACACAAAAAATCTACAGAATGTTTGGTCCTGAACTCAAAGCCCCACCAATCAACCACCTAAGCTAACTAGATGAACAGTTTTTCCACAGCCACAATGGGAGGTTAATCTCCCTCTACATTGCTTGCCACTTTCACTTTCTTTGTTCTCCAGGTTTTATGGTACCTTCTGCATAGATCTATGGCCGTTCATGGGTGGCTTCGCAGTCAGTACAGCATTGCCCTGGGGTATCTGAATGTGGTTTTGAGTGGCACCGTTTCCTTCCTCCGCTTCTGATTTCAAGGGAACAATAAGCGGACAACTTGGTACGGCTTCATTACTCTCTGTCAGTTCCCTGCGCCAAATTCCCCCTCTGTATTTATCACCTTGCCATGAATTACTTGGCTTGGGCGGCTAATGACCACTGAGCCAAGTACTGACACAGGAAAATCTGCATACCAGATTGAATGAAAACAGAGATTCCAAGGCAAGGGGGAACCAGGTCGAGTGCTGAGAAAATCTGGAGCGGATGCCAGATGCAGAATGGACCAAGGTCAGTGTTGTCCCCTCAGACTGGCAGCAGCTGTCCAGGGTCTCGGGCTGAGGTCTTTCACATCACCTCCTGCCTGGTCCTTATAACTAGAGAAGCCAGGGATTGAGCCTGGGACTTTCTGCACACCAAGCAGAGGCTCTGCCACTATGCCACCACCCCTCCCAAATCCTTGCTATGTTGGTACACATGGCCAGACATGAAGCTGCCTTATATTGAACCAGAGCATTGATCCATTAAAGTCCATATTGTCTGCTCAGACTGGCAGCGGCTCTGCAGGGTCTCAAACAGAGGTCTTTCACATCACCTATTTCCTGGTCCTAATAACTAGAAATGCCGGGGATTGAACCTGGGAACTTCTGCATGCCAAACAGATGCTCTGCCACTGAGCCACAGCCCCTCGATTGTTTGCAAGTGTCCCTCCAGGTGGGTAGTAACTGGGGCTCCCCTCTCTGTGAGGCCAGCTGCGATAGGCATGGAGCTGACACTTCGCCCGTGGCTCTGTGCCTGGGTGACTCGCATTAGCGGAGCTCTACCAGGCTGCTTGGATCCACCCACCCCAGGAGGCCAACTGGGAAATCCCTTCACAAGTCTGCTCCTGTCCCCAGATCACAGCCTTCTGCCCCTACAAGCAGACTGGTGGGCTGGGGGGGGGGGGGCAGCGCGGTGGGAAAGATCCAGGAGCTGCCCATTTAAGTCTCGTCTTGACCCCACAACTCCTTGGTCACACTAAGTGGGCCGCTGAAAGTTTCTTTGGGATAAAACAAAGTTTGAGTCCAGTGGCAACTTTAAGACTTACAAAGTTTTATTCAAGGTATGAGCTTTCAAGTGCAAGCACTTTTTTTTTCAAATGCATTGGAATGTATTGAAAAAGTGTGTATGCAGAAGAAGAAGAAAAAGAGATTGGATTTATACCCTGCCCTTCACTACCAGAAGGAGTCTCAGAGCGGCTTGCAAACTCCTTTCCCTTCCCCTCCCCACAACAGACACCCTGTGAGGTAGGTGGGGCTGAGAGAGCTCTGAGACAACTGTCCTTGAGAGAACAGCTGGTACAAAGCTATGGCTTGCCCAAGGTCATCCAGCAAGTGCAAGTGGAGGAGTGGGGAATCAAACCCGGTTCTCCCAGATTAGAGTCCACGCACTTAACCCCTACTCCAAACTGGCTCATACCGTGAATATCAAACAAAGCTCATACCATGAATAAACCTTTGTTGGTCTCAAAGGCACCACTGGACAAAATTTGTTCTACTGCTTCAGACCAACACTGCTGACCACCGGGATCTATCTTTGGGATAAAATTAGGGAAATACACAAACACTTCTCTCAGGGCATTGGCATCTATGCGCACCATTTTCTGGTCCCTTCTCCTGATCAGTTGTTTAAAAGATCCGCAGTGTACACAGACATCCGCTGAAGTTACCTCTTCCTCAGGTCTGCAACTCCCCATGGGCGAATAAGGCTCTTACGATTCCAGTCTGACCGCTGCTTTGGCAAAGTACGGCCTCAGTCACCAACCCAAAGCAGAATAGAAGAGGATGGGGGAAGGGGTACCATTTCTGAATTCACACACACACACGGTGTAAAGGAGAAAAAGCTTCCCTGTAAGTAGAGAGCTAGCTCATCAGGGGAGAAGAGTTCCGCACAGCCGGCAGAGGTCTGGACCAGGTTTTCTGTTTGCAGAGAGGGGAGCATTAAAAAACAAAGTGACCCCCCCCCTTCTGTGTCTGTGTAAAGTGCCTTCAAGACACAGCCGACTTGTGGGCAAACACAGCAAGGGGTTTTCAGAGCAAATGATTAAGCAGTTGTAGTTTGCCACCGCCTGCTTTGATGGTCTTCTCCCATCCAATACTAACCAGAGCCAATCCTGTTAGCTTCCAAGATGTGACGAGATCGAGCTAGCCTGGGCCATCTTGGGCAGGGATTCCCAAGTACATGTGTCTGTAAAGTGCAGTCAAATTGTAGCCGAGTTATGGCCACCCCAGTAAAGCTGTAGGGCTTTCAAGGCACCTGAGCAGCAGAGGTGGTTTGCCATGGCCTTCCTCTGCAGAGCCTTCCTTGGTGGTCTCCCTTCCAAGTTCTGACCCTGAGATCTGACAAGATCAGGCTGTACCACACTGCCTCCCCTCCTCCCTTCGGCCACCGCATTCCTATAACATCATTTTAAAGGGTTTCTGATCCCACAGCAATTTAATCAGGTTTTTTTTAGTCCTCAGATCTCCCTGCCTGAAGTTCTAAAACCAGGAGGGGGGGGGATGCCTATAAGAATTATTTCTCTCCCTCCCAATTTAATTTACTGCAGGTATTTGATTCACTGCAGATATTCTGTCTTGATGTAATCCATCAAGACAGAAAGAAAGACTGAAGAAAGGAGAGTTTCAACACCAGCTAGGGTTGCCAACTTCCCCCCCACGAAGGCTCCTATGCCTTTGAGAAATTCTGCAGGGGGGTGAAGCTTTTGAAGGTAAGACGTCCTGGCCTGTGCAGAAAAGTGCTTTGCCTGCTGGATTTCTGCCTTTCAACATATGGCTGTTAAAGGCACAGGATCAACGTGAGGAAAAGTAGCCGGTGATTCTACCGGCACCTTACACAGTCTCTCCCTCCACCCCCAAGTCCTCTGAATCAACAGAAGCAAAACAGAAAAGTGTTCAGGTACCGATGGAAAAACTTCCCATGTCAGCAAGAGGCAAAGAGATGGCAGTCGGCAAAAACAGCAGCAATTAGACTGCATCAGATGCAAGGAGAGGAATACTCAGAACTGTTTTCCTGACTGGCCCGATCTGCATCTTGCATTTGCTCCATTGTTTTACCAAACCCACCCTGGAACAGAAATTCCCCTCTGCATTGCCTGCCACTTTCACTTGGATTGATCATCGGATTTTATGGGAGCTCTCCGTTTTATGGAACTGTCTGCATAGATTCATGGCCGTTCAGGGGTGACTCTGCAGTCAGTACGGCGTTAGCCCAGGCTATTTGAAGGTTGTTTTGAGCCGCATCTTTTTCTGTTCCAGTGTGGGTTTGTTAAAACAACGGAGCGAATGCTAGATGCAGATTGGGCCAATGAAACGGAAAGTCCATCTAGCCTAGCATCCACTTTCCCGGACCAACCAGTCCAATGCTTACAAGCAAGGCATGAAGACATCAGCATTTCTCCACGTCGCTCATCCTCAGAGTCCAGAATTCCTGGGTACACCACCACTAAACATGGAAGCTCTGTCTTGCTCTCATCCCCATCGATAGTCCTCTCCTCCAGGAGACTGGCTTTTTAAAGCCATCTGGCTGTCACTGCACCAGGTGGCAGTGAGTTCCATAGGTAATTCTGAGTCAGGGAGGGGGAGCTGGAAGCTTTTGGGGTCTGACCTTGCCACTGATCACTCTGGTTTAAACTATCCCTCCCACGGAGTCCAGGTATCACAAGAGAAGCCTTTCTCTATTTCCTTCACCTCATGGTGTCAATATTAGAAACCTCTGAGTGTTTCTCTCCTTCCCCACCGTCTTTTGGCAAGCAGCAAGACTAAAATGGCTTCATCCTGGATGGCCCAGGCAAGTGTGATCTTGTCAGCTTTCAGAAGCTAAGCAGGGTCGGCCCTGGTCGGTGCTCGGATGGGAGACCACCGAGGAAGTCCAGGGTCGCTACGCAGAGGCAGGCAAGGGCCAACCCCATTTGTCTCTGCCGTGATTTGGGTGGCCCAGGCTAGCCCAATCTTGTCAGATTTCGGAAGCTAAGCAGGGCTGGACCTGGTTAGTGTTTGGATGGGAGACCACCAAGGAAGTCTGCGGTTGCTACGCAGATTCAGGCAATGGCCAACCACCTCTCTTCATCCCTTGCCTTGAGAACCCTATGGGGTCACCGTTAGTCGGCTGGGACTCGATCCCAACTGCCCACCCCCAAGACTAGGGCTAGGAGAAGAAAGGGGAGCAAGGGTGCACCCAGATCTACCCACCTCTTCCCCCGGGCATCTGGCTTGCTGCAAAGCAACACATGCTCAAGAGGAGGACCCAGCTCAGGGTGACGGTCATGGTCGGACGCCGGAGAAGATCTTCTTGCCTGGGAGTTCCTTCTCACCTGCGAGGTCTGCCTGCCTCCGCTGCTCCGTTCTGTTTGTGAAGCCACATTCCTTCCTCTGAAGAACTTATTCCCTCGGACGCCGCACGTCATTGCTGGCTCTCGGTGCGTGGGGCGGGGAGGGGGGGAGAAGTTAAGTTACAAAAATAAACTATACGAGAAAGCCATCAGGATTGGCTGATGATGGGGGGGTTGTTTTATGGCCTGCGCAGAAGCGCCAGGATTCACGTCCTTTCCAAACCCTCCTTTTAAAAGCCTCCACCTTTTGCTATGACACTTTCCCTGGCCTCTAGTCATACCCCTCCCCAGTTACCTTGGCCCCTCCCATTCCTCTCCCCCCTTCTTCAAATTGTAATGGTAACTGTAAGATCTTAGGGGGCGGGGACCTTAGTTTCTGAAACTTTGGAAACAGAGATCACGTAGGACATTGGGTGAGTGTGGGGGGGGGGGGTCCCCCATGTGGTGGCTCTGGGCGCAATGATGTCCATCAACACCTTTTTCTGGCACCCACCAAGTGTTTTTAGGAAGTGGGTGGGGCCAGCAAGGCTTCTGATTGACTATTGGAGATTTGATTGTGCAGATTTTTGAAAATGTTGCTTTGGCAGCAGCTGCCACCGAAGAACCAGGATCGCCACTGTGTTACTGGAGTTGTGGCAATCATTCTGTGGCTGGCTCCGCCTCCTGTGGCAGCCATTTTGTGCCAGCCATGTTGTTACTGCAGCCACGGTGCCATGGCAGAATTCCAAATGTGCCTGCAGGCTCTATAAAATTGGGGAGGCCTGGGTTTGTGTGTTAGGCAACCGGGGTTCAAATCCATGTTGAGTCATGAAACTTCTAAGTATCCTCTTAGGCCAACCACAGACTTTTCCTCTCAGACTAGCCCACCTCACAGGGCTGTTGTGAGGATAAAATGGGGGAGGAGATCCAGATACTCTGGTCTGAGCACTGTGGAAGAAGGACGGGAGGGAAACGTGCTCAACAGATAACCACCATGAACAGCAGTAGAGAGAACTACGAAAAGGACATTGCAGAGCTGGAAAAAGGTGCAGAAGAGGGCAGCCGAGTTGATTGGGGGGCTGGCGCAGCTTTCCTACAAGGAAAAGGTGGAGAGCCTGCTGGGACTTTTCAGTTTAGAAAAGAGACGACTAATGGGGGACACGAGAAAGGGTTATAAAATTATGGTTGTGAGCTGACAAAGGGAAATTCCCCCCCTCTCTCCCAAATACTAGAAATTGAGAGCATTCAATTTTGCTGATGGGCAGTAGGTTCAGGATGGACAAAAGGAAAGACTACTTTACACAGAGAGTGATTAAAATGTGGAATTGGCTGCCAGAGGATGTTGTGATGGCCATGGGAATAACCAGCTTTAAAACAGGATTAGGTAGATGCATGGAGGATAAGTCTGTCAATAGCTACTCGCCATGGTGGCGGAGGGGAACCTCCACATTCAGAGGCACTAATCCTCTGAATCCCAGGGCCAGGAGGCAACATCAGGGGAAGGCCTCAGCTTCTCTGTCCTGCTGTTGGCCCTCCAGAGGAACTGGTTGTGTGAGACAGGATGCTGGACTAGAGAGACCACTGGTCTGATCCAGCAGGGCTCTTCTGATGTTCTTATCAGGGGAAGGCCTCGGCCTCTCTGCCCTGTTGTTGGCCCTCCAGAGGAACCAGTCGGCCACTGTGTGAGAAAGGATACTGGACTAGAGGGACCCTCACTGGTCTGATCCAGCAGGGCTCCTCTGATGTTCTTATCAGGAAAGGCCTCGGCCTCTATGCCCTGTTGCTGGCCCTCCAGAGGAACTGGTTGCCCACTGTGTGAGGCAGGATGCTGGACCAGAGGGACCCTCACTGGTCTGATTCAGCAGAGCCCTTCTTATATTCTTACAAGTGGAGACCTGCAAGAAACTTGCAGGATAGTTATCCCATTCCTCACACCTTTGCTTCCTCCCTTCTTCCCCTACCTCTCTCACACTCTTTCTCCCTTCTGCCCCCCTTTCTTACTCTCTCGCTCTCCTCCATGTATGTTACTTCCTCTCTCTTTCTGACCTGTCATCATTCCCTTTGTTTTTCTGCCTCCCACCTCATCACTCTTTCTCTCTCTTTCTGCCTCCCATCTCAAATGCCACCCTCCCCAGGCTCCACCTCTCAAATGTCTGGGAATTTCCCAACCTGGAGTTGGCAACCCTATTTCCTTCCCAGCCAACAGCTGTCTTCAGCTTTTTATCTCCACCCCCCTCCCCTGCAGCCTCTACCTAGGAAAATTACAGTCTTTCTCCACAATGGGGACTAAAGCAGCTTACATTATTATTTCCTCTTTGTTATCTGCACAACAACCCTGTGAGGTTGGTTAGGCTGAAAGTATGTGACTGGTCCAAAATCTCCCAGTCAGCTTCCACTGCAAGATGGGGATCTGAACCTGGGTCTCGCAGATCCCAGTCTGAAGCTCGAACTGTTGCACCACAATGGCTTTCATACGGTGGCTGCTGATGAACTGTAGCAAAACAGCTGGGCCTAATTAAGTCATGCAAATCAGGTGGTATCAAGTCACACAGAGGGTGCTGCCTAGGGATGCCAGCCTCCAGATGGGACCTAGGGATCCCCTGGAGTTACTGCTCATCTCCAGACTACAGAGATAACTTTCCATGGAGAAAATGGATGCTTTGGAGGGGGGAGTTTATGGCATAGTACCTCACTGAGGTCCCTGTCCTCCCCAGGCTCCACCCCCAAATCTCCAGGAGTTTCCCAGCCTGGATCTGGATCCGCTGCTGGTGGCTGGGGGGATATTTGGCAACCCTAGACTGCTGCCAGTAAAATCCCTGCTTTTGACTAACAGAAACAGTTGGAACCTCCCCCCCTCCCCCGAACATTCTAATCTCACAGTTGATGCCTGGAGCTGAGGCCATTTCAAAAGGTATTTTGGGGGATTCTATGGTCCCTGAAGGGTTTTTTTAACTTTTTGGATTTTTCTGCACATGGTGGGAGTGCCCTGTGTGTAGGAAAACCTCTCCCCCCACCAAGGGCCCCCTAGCTCGGATTTAGATATCCGCACAGGGGGGGCCCCCTTCGCTATTAGATATATAGATGAAGGCCTCGGCTTCTCTGCCCTGTTGTTGGCCCGCCAGAGGAACTGGTTGGCCACTGTGTGAGACAGGATTTGTCTCATTCCCCCTGTTCAAGCCCCCTACCATAGTCCAAGGATGTAACTCTGCTTACGATAGCCCTGCTGGGCTAGTGGCCATCCCTATATCCAGTGGTAGTGAGTTCCACACGTTAATCATGCCTTGGCCAAAGGAAGAGGAAGGAGGGAGCATGGATTCTGAAGGATGCCCCAGGCTCTTTCGGAGAGGGCCAAGCTGAATTTTTCTACTCTGCCTGAGCCACACAGCTGTCTTTGTTGAATTGAAAGACACGGTTTGACAAATTCCTGCCAAGCTCAGGTCTCCTGAGAGATGCGTCACTTCAAAAGAAACCTAATTTTATTTTTAAGCTATTTGTTTTGAGGCTGGTGGGGGGGGGGGGAGACAACCCACAAGGGGCAATGCGTAATAACCCTGGAATGAAGGCGCGAGAGCACAGGAAGCTCCCTTGTTAGATCTTCTCGACAGGAATTCACATTAGGAACCTGGCCTGGTCCTTGGGAGGATGGAGCCTCCAGCGAGATACGTCGGCCAAACCAAGAGCTCAGAGTTCACCGGAGAAAAAAGTAAGGAAGTCTTGGAAACTGGAAATGTCCATCCCAAAACCAATAAAAATGAAGCTGCGTGGAAAGTGCGTTTTTTTTCTCCGTCCAAGCAAGGTACTTGTCCATTTGGGGAGGGGGAAAGATCCCAGCCTCAGACTGAAAGTCCGATGCCTTGCGAGAGTGTGTTGTTGCAGTTCTGCTCAAATCCCCTTTCCTAAGGCAAGCAGATGCAGAAACACCATCTAAGGGGGCATCTGCAGTTTTGCACCTCTGCAGAAATGTAACACGCTGCTTATTGAGGTTAACTGGAGTGGTTAGTCCACTCACCGTTAGTTAGCAGGGTGCTTAAATAAAGCGACAAACGCAGGAGCGTCACTTCACCAGGATACTCAGCTTACAAAGCTATACAGAGCCACATGGCAAGTTTAGAAGAGAAATACTTCTCCCTTCATTTGAGAAGTACACTTTGGATAGGAAAGAGTAGAGACAGGATAGAGTCTTACTAGCTGAAGGATGGAAGCAGGTGCCAAGAGGCCCATCTGTCTCATGGTGCTGAGAGAGGACCGCATGTCGTCTCTCTTGGTGTGTGCAAGGAGAGAGTTTGTTGTCAACTGAGAGAGAACAGAAGGAAGGAAACTGTCCCTGAGAACACAATCTACATTTCAAAAAGGACAGTTGCAGAAGAGTAGATACAGGAAGAAAGATCAGTGTGCCTATCTAGCTATCTAATCTCTCTTGCCTACTGCTTCAGAGAAGGGCCACGGCTCGGTGGCAGAGCATCTCCTTGGCATGCAGAAGGTCCCAGGTTCAATCCCTGGCATCTCCAGATAAAAGGACCAGACAGGAGGTGATGGGAAAGACCTCTGCCTGAGACCCTGGAGAGCTGTAAAGAGGGGCTGTGGCTCAGTGGCAGAGCCTCTGCTTGGCATGCAGAAGGTCCCAGGTTCAATCCCCAGCATCTCCAGTTAAAAGGACCAGGCAGGAGATGATGGGAAAGACCTCAGCCTGAGACCCTGGCTCAGTGGCAGAGCCTCTGCTTGGCATGCAGAAGGTCCCAGGTTCAATCCCCGGCATCTCCAGTTGAAAGGACCAGGCAGGAGGTGATGGGAATGACTTCCACCTGAGACAATGGAGAGCTGCTGCCAGTCCGAGCAGGCAATACTGACCTCAAGGGACCAAGGGTCTGATTCAGTATCAAGCAGGTTCATGTCTTCACGTGAGCTGACTGTCTACATTGCTCCATGCCCAGTTTCTGGGATTCAGCCCAATGGGAACGGTCGCACTGGGAAGCGCTCCCGAGTGTTGACCGGATCACCGGCTTCTTAAAGGGGTTTGGGGGCTCCTGAACTCCAATGAGTTCCCCACAGAGGAGCTCAATGCCAGGGGCTTGATTTGGACCCCCGCAAGCAGCAGCAAGCGGGCGAAAGATCTGAATGTGCCCCGATGCAGAGCCAGCTGAGAGCGCCCATGTCAGACGTGGTGTGTGCAGTCATGACTGCCCGGGTGAAGGGGGGAGAAGCTGGGACCTCGTCCATGCCATCAATGAAATATAACACCGTGAGCACATTTTAAAGCAATAATATTAGAAAGTCTACTATCCATCATCAAAGCCCCTTTAAAGTTTAAAAAGACAATGGAACGGAGGGGTGAAGAACTTGCCTCCTCCCCCCCCCCCCTTTACAGCAGCTAGGAAAAAGATTTAAAGCAACTCTTTAAACAGCCTCTTGGGCGAAGAAAGCAAGAGAAGGCCCTTGTCTAAGATGATACCTTCTGGAATATAAAATTTGATTCTGAACTTTAGTGAACTAGAAATATTTTTTTTACCTTCTTTCTTCTTGTTTGAAGTTAAAAACAAAGCTTTCGGAATCTACACAAAGACCTTGTAAAAGATGAACTAAGTTTGTTGAAATAAGGTCTAGGATCAGCTATATTTCAATAAACGGATTATAAAGACCTCACTTCCTAAAGGGTAAAAAGAAAATTGGATTTTACTCTGAACTTTCCACATATTACATTCCCATAACAATTTAGGTTTATCTTTATTGAAACTATAAAACTCCATTTTGTTCTGAACACAGTGCTTTGTTATGTAAACAACTGATAACATTCCTGTCTTATGTTGATACTGTCTTTATCTTTAATATGGTTACAACAATTGTTGATATATGCAGGGCTTTTTTGGTAGAAAAAGCCCAGCAGGAACTCATTAGCATAATAGGTCACACCCAACAGCAGAAACTCATTTGCATATTAGGCCACACCCCTGACCGCGCAGCTCCCTCCCAGGATCAGCTTCC
Source organism: Lepidodactylus listeri (assembly GCA_029233225.1). Taxonomy (NCBI): domain Eukaryota; kingdom Metazoa; phylum Chordata; class Lepidosauria; order Squamata; family Gekkonidae; genus Lepidodactylus; species Lepidodactylus listeri. Next base: position 175,778,394 of record JARCFY010000002.1, read on the forward strand.
CCAGGTGCCCCGCATGGGGAACCCGAGGGAAGGAAGGCAGTTTCTGGATTGGCTTCCCCAGGAGGGGAGGCAATTTAAACTGCCTTCCCTCCCTAGATCGCATTGGCTTCCCCAGGCACCCTGCGGCGTGCGAGGCACCTGGGGAACCTGAGGTGTGGCCAACTTGGAAGCCCGCCGGAACTCCGTTCCTGTGCGTTCCTGCCCAAAAATAGCCCTGGATATATGATTTTTAGAAGTGATGTTATTGTAAAACTTGGTTGGAAAATGTTTTTTAGAGACTCTCTTGTTTTAACACATTTCTGAAAAAATGGATGACATTGATAGACTGCAAAGAGTGCCCGAGGCTTTATTCCCAAATATACTGGAACCTGTAGACATTGAGTTGATGCAGGTTTCCTAGAAGAAACTTGCAGATTATGATTCAAAACCCAGTTGTTTTGGCTGTAAAAATGGCAGTTCACGATGCTTTTTATCCTGTACAAACTGAAACGCAAAATACTGATGCAACAGGCCTCAACGAAGAGGGAGGCAGCTCAGACATCATGGAAAGAGGAGAAAAAAGGACACGACTGTGCAGAAGATACAGAGGAAACCTACAATCCAGCTGACAAGATCTACAGGAAGGAGTCTGCACCTACAAAGAGAAACAAAGTTCCTACAAAAGGACATCAGAGGCTTTATAAAGGAATCATCACTGATGAAATTTCCAAAATAATGAGTCACTCATCACCTCAGAGAGAGCAAAGAAATCAACACAACACAAACCATCTCCACGACTGAGCACAGGTGGTTGCTTCCAGAAGACAATTTCTACTTTTATAAGGGGAAAAGACACAGAATCAAGACCCTAAAACTCAGGAGGAGAAATCAGAAAATCAAGAAGACGATGAAACCTATAAAAAGGATGGAAAATATCTGAGGGAAGTTCTGAGATTTTTGATGGCGTTAAGATCCTACTGTATTTGTATCAAGAAGAAAATAAAGAACTATATATCCCTATACATTTAATGAAAGGATTTAATAAAATGCTTAGACAAAGTCCATATTAGTAGAAAATAAGAAACTGTATATTAATATATTTGCAATTATTATATGATAGCATATGATGAAAAAATGATAAAAGATTTAGATAATTATGAGGTAGTTTAAGAGGGGGAAAGAATGAGATGAAATGTTGTATCCCAATTTTATGTTTGTTTTCAAAATAAAAAAATCTTTTTTTTAAAAAAAATTCTCCATGCCCAATTGAAGTTAAAGGCAATGCCGCTGAAGAAGATGGCAACTGTATCTTCTAGGCGGTGGTCCAGATATAGACTTACCACCATGGTGGTTCATTCATTCATTTAATTAATTCATTTCTCCCAGGGAGGGGGAGGACCCAAAGCGGCTTACATTATTCTTCTCTCCTCTGTTTTATCCTCACAACAACCCTGTGAGGTAGGTAAGGTTGAAAATTAGGACTGGCCCAAGGTCACCCCATGAGCTTCCATGGCAAGAGTGGAAATTCAGACCTGGTACTCCCAGATACTTACCTGATACTCTTCACCACTTCACCCTACTGGAGTAGGAATGTCCATTTCAACAACTGTAAACCTTTAAGTGTCATAAAGGGGAGATGAGGCAGGGCCACAAGGATCTTTACAATGGCATTTGTGCGTAATCAAGAAGATGGCCCAAATCTTGTTACAGAGAACTCTCTGAGAGGGCTGGTAGACTGGCTTGATTTGCTGTCTGATTCAGCTCAAATCAGGTTTGTTTCTCCTAGACATTGTTTAGCCTACGTCTGGCCACCTTTTTTGTAGCAGGCCTTAAGTTGTTCACTTGCTCACTTAAACTGCCTTCCCTGGCCCTCAGCAATGCCATCCTTAAGCTACGTCCCATTGGCTGGATAGAATTGTGACAACAGTCCCATTCACTACATGATCCCTAATTGCATAGGGTCACTGGAAAAGACAATAATGCTGGGGAAAGTTGAAAGTAGCAGGAAAAGAGGAAGATCCAACATAAGATGGATGGACTCAATCAAAGAAGCCATGACTCTCCGTTCGCAAGACCTGAGCGAGGCTGTTAACCACTGAATGTTTTGAAGAATGTTAATACAGAGGATCACCATTGGAACATAAGGGAAGCCATGTTGGATCAGGCTAGTGGCCCATCCAGTCCAACACTCTATGTCACACAGTGGCCAAAAACACCAGGCGCCACCAGGAGGTCCAGCAGTGGCAAACAACTTGATGGCAGTACACGTGTACACACGTACACACACACACACACCAGGATAGGATCACCTTTGTAAATAAAGCAGGAAGGGGGATCAATTGAACAGTCTAGTTTTGATCCAAAACACTGTCTGGTTTCATCTGTATTTTACTGTGATAGTTCAGCTGTCGCTTTTCTTCTTAAATTGTTTGTAAATTTGGAATGTAATCCGCCAGTTTGGTGTAGTGGTTAGGAGTGTGGACTCTAATCGGGGAGAGCCTCCACATGCAGCTGTTGGCATGACCTTGGGTCAGTTACAAGTTTTCTCAGAGCTGTTCTCGAGTGAGCTCTCTCAGCCCCACCTACCTCACCGGGTGTCTGTTGTGGGGAGGGGAAGGGAAAGGAGTTTGCAAGCCACTCTGAGACTCCCTTGGGTAGTGAAGGGCGGGGTGTAAATCCAATCTCTTCTTCTCTTCTTTTGTTATTATCTGTTCCCTTTGTAAGCCCCTTTCAGTTGCCTCAGGTATATGACTGGGAAGTGAAACAAAGATGGAGGTATCCGTGAGGTATCAATCTGCCCAGAAACTCCTTTTTTACAAGTTTCAGTGAAAAGAATTTTATAGTGTTGTATTTATGTATTCACGTTTTATTGTGTTTTAACCTGTTGTGCAGGAAAGGCAGGAGGGATGGATGGATGGATGGATGGATGGATGGATGGAAGAAAGAAAGAAAGAAAGAAAGAAAGAAAGAAAGAAAGAAAGAAAGAAAGAAAGAAAGAAAGACAGGAAAGTTGTGAAACTGCACCTCAAAAAATGAGGTGAGGAGGGAGAATCTTCTGCACGACACATCTCTTTAGACAGGAAATGGGAAGGTCAAGGATCTCAAGATGAAGCTCTGCAGAAAGTCTTTTGTAACAGGAGGCAACGTCTCTGGCCTCCAAGGAGAATCTGGAAGTTATTTTCTCTCCTGCCTGCGGTAGGAGTATCGGCAGCACGCTGGACCCAGCATCCAACAGATGGCCCCTATGGATCATTTTTGTGAGCACAAGACGTCCCAGCAGGGTGAGATCACTCCCTTCCTTGTATTTTCCTTGGACAAGGAACCTGCTCCATTCTTTGGCTGGGTCAGGGAACTTGAAAGGCTCTCCAAAGCCACTGTTGCGAGGCAGAGCCGGAGGCGTACAGAAACAGAAGGGGTAAACAGTTTGTGGGCCTCCTGACACGGCTCCTCTTTCCTGAAGAGCAGTGTGGTAGCCGCTCCCTGACCATGCTTGCTCTCATCTCAAGATGGCCGCTCACTTGCTGTTTTTTGCTTCCGCAACAGCAACTTCATTTTCTCTCGGGTGTGGTTACTGCTGTTCCAGCTCCACCACACAAGTTCGTCACCATTTCTCTCCAGGACTTTTCTTGAGGGAAAGGCGAAGTCAAGGGTCTAGCGGCTGTTTCAGCTGCATGTTCTTCCATACATACTCCTATGTACACTGGCTGAAATAATCCGTGGACAAGCTTCCCCTGCCTAGCCATTGGCTGAGTTGCTGTGACATCACAGCATGCTCATTAACATCCTGGTTGACAAGGGAAAAGGCTCTGAGAGAACTGCTCTTGAGATAACAGCTCCGAGAAACCCAAGGTTCTCTGTTCTCTTGAGAGAACAGCTCCGACTGACCCAAAGTCACCCACCTGGCTGCAAGTGGAAGAGTGGGGAATCAAACCCGGTACTCCAGATTAGAGTCTGCCGCTCTTAACCACTACACCAAACTGGCTACCGTCATTATTTTAAGAGCCAGTGGCTGCAGCCACACATAGTAAACAATCCACTGTCAATGCACTTTCCAACTGGATTTTCCCAGTTCACACAGTAAAGTCCAGTTGGAAAGTGCACTGCAAAGTGGATTATTTAGTGTGTGTGACCACAGCCAGTGAGGGGATGTCAGTTTCAGTCTCCACCGTCATTCAGCAGGGGGCATTCCCAAAAGCTCAGGCAGCCTTTAAACGAAATCTGCTTTCTGCAGAGAGAAGACCGCTTGGCAGCCTGCCAGCCCCCTTCAGCCAAAATATTGCCCAGACCCTTCAGTGGCTAACGGAATAAGTAACTCAATACCAGAGGGGAACAAAGGGAACCAGCATGGCATAGTGGCTAAGAGTGTGGGACTAGGATTTGGAAGCCCCAGGTTCGAATCCCCTGTTGTGCCATGGAAGCTCGCTGGGTGACCTTGGGCCAGTCTCCTTCCTTGCACGGTTGTTGTGAGGATCCAGTGAAGGAGAGAATGATGTAAGTAGCTTAGAGTCCTCGCTGGGGAGAAAGGTGAGGTGTAAATGAAGTAAATCCCGTAGAAGAGGTAACAAAATGGGGAGGGGGGAAGAAGGACAGCGAGGCTCAAACACTTGAGTATCTCAGTACTGAAACAGCTGTGAGGCAGGATATCCACCAGAGAATCTCGGCTTACTTTTTTTTTGGGATGGGGGGGGGGACAACTACTTCAGAGCAGCCACCAGAGGTAGATAACTGAGGCAGAAGAAAGCTAACCCTTTATCACAGCCCCATTTTCTAGTTTTAAATGATCTTCCTCAAAGCCTTATGGCAGGGGTAGTGGGGATACACAAAGGCATATTGTGTTTGGGTTCTTCAGTCTCCCAGCCCTGGCAGGCAGAAAGGATGTTTTGCTGGAGGGGGAGTGACACAGGAAAAATTAAAATGTCTGCCCATCAGTTATGCTAAGCAACAGAGCCCGTTTTCTCAGAAGTAAGGCAGGTGAGGACCAAGAAACAGGGCCTTTCCTGTGGTGGTGCCAGCACAGTACACCCTTACCCTTCACAGTTTTCCAGATGACAAGCTTTATTTATTTTACTTATTGATTTTACAAGATTTATATTTCACCTGTCTGCTTTCATCACGGCTACCGAGGTGGCTAACAGATTGAAAACATACAAAAGAAAACCACATCTTAAGAATCATTAAGATCATCCCAAAAAAATCATTAAAACAATTAACAAATCTAAAATACACATACAAAGTCATAGAAACAGCAAATAAAACAAAGGGCAGGAAGGAGGGATCGTTAAGGGAACGCCAAACAAAACAATAAAAAGTTTTCACCTGCTGGAGGAAGATGGCAGCAGATGGGGACAGATGAATTCTGGGAAGAGAATTCTGGAGCCACAACTGAGAAGGTCCTCCCAGGTTACTACCCACCTGATCTCAGAAAGCCACCTAATCTGAGACAGCTGGTTGGTACCTCTTCCCAGCCATTGTCCACAGGGTTCAACCCTGAATGGTTAGGAGAAAGGAGTTTAAGTGATTCTCTGATGACTAAAAATTCCTGTTGAATATGTTCTCCGGTGGAGTCTGAAGTAGGTGGGAGCATACCCAGGGATCTGGCCATTTGTGTACAGGCAATAAATCTCAGTTCATCAAATGTGTCCACATCAGCATTTCTGGACCATACTCTGATGAGTAGGCATGGGCACAAATCAACTGGTGAACTAAAATTCGTCATGAATTCTGCCCAGTTTGTGGCTCACAAAGTGATGTTTATGAACTGAAGAACCACCATGAACTTTCTTGAACTTCGACGCAGTTTGTGGCGCTTCGTGAAGAGCAGAAAGCTGGGAGTTAAACCTCTGCTTTCTGCTTTTCACGAAAAACAGCTGTTTAAACCCCTGCTCCCCACGAAGAGACGCAGGGAGCAGAAAGCAGGGGTTTAAACTTTAAATGGCTCACACACCAATACAAACTGGTTCGGTTTGCAAACCGGCACACTGATTCTTGGTTCGGTTTTTGATTCAGCCACAAACCGAACCACAAAAATGCAGTTCATACCCATCTCTACTGATGAGAAATGACTGACCACTTTGCACGGGGTACAACTGAACGATCAGTGTCTGCAGTACTGCTACCGATTTCCTTAACTCCAGCCTTCTCGCCAGTCAGGTGTAGTTCCACAGTGATAACCTTTTCCTCACCGGTGAGCATCGATAACCACCCCCACTTGCAATAAACGGTATCCACGTTTCTTTGGATTACTCAGGATGGAACTGTGCAGCAGGCGAGTTGCTGCAAACTGGGCTTGTTTGTTTAATTATTTATTTGAATTTATATCCCGCCCTCCGGGCCAAGGCAGGCTCAGGGCAGCTTCTGAGAGGACATCTAGAACTTGGTCATTGGATCAGGAGTTCAGGTATCAGGACATATATTTGAAGAAGAAGAAGAGAAGAGATTGGATTTATACCCTGCCCTTCACTTGGAGTCTCAGAGCAGCTTACAATCTCCTTCTCCTCCCCACAACAGATACCCTGTGAGGTAGGTGGGGCTGAGAGAGCTCTTTCCAGAGCTGCCCTTGAGAGAACAGCTCTGACAGAACTATGGCTTGCCCAAGGTCATCCAGCAGGTGCAAGTGTAGTCCGTGCACTTAACCACAACACCAAACTGATGATTTGCTGATCCCACAGTCCCAATGTCAAATGCTTGAAGGGAAGGTGTTTTATTTCCTCGCCATAGCAACAGCAGGCAGATGACAATCTGTGAAAGTTCTGCTCAAAGTAGTCAAGGATCAGATCTTGGTTGGTTAACCAAAGTTCTTTATTTCCAATCTCTACATTAGTACAGCTTCTCGGATTATTGTCAGAGATGAAACAGATAATACAGGCAGGTCTATTATACCATTCCAAGGAGTTTGAATTACCCATAGGTAGCCAATCACTATAGGGGAAAATTGGCGGGCAAAAAGGAATTCTGACCGTTTGGTTCTCACAGGAAAGAAAGTGAGGTGTCAAGCTGTAAATTTCCTTCCCAAACCAGACCCCTCAGATGTTACCAGTTCACATAACAATCAATGGCCTCAAGGTTTTTGCATGTGATAAGAGATGAGAGGTATCCTCCCTTGAAGTCCCAGCCGGGGCGGCTGGAATGCGGAGGCAGCGATGTGAGAGGCCTTCTTGTTCTCATACATTACAGATGTCACCCTCCCGCTTTAATTGCTACAAACTTCAGGCCTGGTCAAGCAGTATAACATGGCAGTTACAAACACAGAATAAAACATAGAGTAACACAGAGGGTACAGTCAAGATTACTATGTCTGAATTAGCAGATTCTGACAGAAACTCGTGTAGCAGTAAGTCTTCTCGGTGAGCCCGGCTGCAGCTCCAGCTAGCCAGTCGGCTGGCTGCCTGGGATGTCCAAAGGGGACGAGGCCTTGGAAGACTGGGAAAGCACAGGCCTCCCCCTGGTCTGCCCCTCTCCTTTACAAGCAGTGGCTGTGGCTGGGCCTGTTTGCAGTTGGCCAGCACTTTCTGCCTGGCTCTGGTGACAGTTTGTGCATTGGGCCGGATCTATTTTGGGGAGGAGGCCACGCCTGCATGTCCGCCTCACCCATTTTAGGGACCTCTACAACTAACATAATAGTGTATTTGGCTTTATCGACCTACAAACATATAGTCTGACACCAAGATGAGCATCCCACATGAATTTCAAATATCGCTGTAACCTTATCCTCCATCTTGGAAAATGGTGGCTACAGAAAAAGTTCCAAAATTGGAAGGCCTGCTCAAGAAAATTTTAAAGAAGGACTTCCGGAAGACTTGCGAGCAATGGTGGACGCTTCCCTCCGCACCAGCGGGGGAAGCGATCCGTGCCCGACGGGAAGGGGCTCTGGACAGGTGCCGGGCCCCCAGAGACCCCAGTGAGGGGGCTCTGCTGGGGTGGCACGAGTGGGGATTTCTCTCTGCGGTGGCGACCGCGAGATCGAGATCCCCCTCATCACCCCCGTAGGTTCCCCCGTCGCGGAGCCGTAATGGCAGCAGTGCAAACCGTGAAGCAGCAGAGAATATGAAGTAGAGAAGCAAAAGATCCCAGATACGCACGGTGAAAAAGTGAGTCTCGAAGTAAAACTAAGCAGAACTTAGCGGGAAAGCGGCGGGTGGAGTGAAACCCCCCCCCCCTTGTATATATCGGCGTACTTACAAGGCTCGATCCCACGGCGTTACTGAGAAAACAAAAGCTCCTACGAACTGCTTGCATGCGGTATCGCATACTTGAAGGCATAAGCTTGAAAACGATTTTAGTGCCGTTAAGAAAACTGCTTTCTTTGCGCATCTTATCTAATCGTAAACAACAGCGTAGTCTCAACAATGGTGGGGAAACCGAAACCTTCCCCCAAACTAGGAAGTACAGCTCCGAGTGCAAAGGTCGATACCACAGAGATGACCACGGTGTTCTCCTCGTTATTGCGACCTCTAGTGGACCAAATGACGTCTCTCAACACTAAGATGGATAAAATGCAGATGGAACTGAAAGAATCAAATAAGGCCACAGAGAAGCTGCAGCTGGACCTCATGGAAGTTAAAAAGTCAGTTAAAAATCAAGACTCAAGGCTACAAAAAGCGGAAAAAGAGAAGGCTCTTCAACAAGATTTGATCCTAAAAATGCAGATGGAACGATCAAATTTCTTCCTAAGACTTCAGAACGTACCAGAAAAAAAAGGAGAAGACCTCAAAACCATACTAAGTGAAGCACTGGAACCAGTAACAGGCTTAAAAGCAGCAGATATAAAAAACGACATGGATATGGTTTATAGGACCTATCCTGAATATATTAAAAAGAAAAGCCTGCCTGGTGAAATAATGATAAGGTTCTCCAAAAAATCTACAAGGGATGTGGTCTTAAGAACCACAAACAAAGCTGTTCTGAAGATCCAAGAAGAAGAGGTGAAAGTTTTGAAGGACATACCGTTTGAAATAAGGAAAAGAAGAAAAGCCTACAGAAAGTTAACAACGTGGCTTCAGTCTGAGTCTATTGTGTATTGTTGGAATATTCCAGAGGGACTAAGCTTCAGCATTAAAGACAAGAAATATAAGATTGACTCTGTTGAACAAGCGAAAAAATTTCTGGAAATTGATAAAGGAAAGAAAAAAGACAGAGACTCAGATGACTCGCTAGCTTCGCAAGAAAGCATGTACGGTTTCGATGGATCTAAAAGCGATGAAGATATTTCAGACTCGGAAAAAGGGGCGGCAGCCCCAAAAGTACAAGTTGAGACCAAGAAGACAAGAAGAGGACAAAGGAAGAAATTATTTTTTAAAAAATCATTATATTAAGCATGTGCACTAATATGATGTATAAGCCATGTTATTAAGTGCTTTCCTTAAAGTATGCATACTTGCCAAATAGCTTTTATAGTAGAAACAGTAACAATGTAACCTGTAGTTAACCATGGTTTTTATTAATGCTTCAGTTTTTTTATATAATCAGATATAATTAAGCATTTTTTAAAGTATTCTCTGTATAAGATATATGTACCATAGTAAATAGTGTTTAGATGTAGATATTAGAAAAAGCAATAAAGAATTTATTAAAAAAAAAAAAGAAAATTTTAAAGAAGTAGTGCCCTGAAACACACACAATAAAGTTCTCTGTAGAAGAAGAAGAAGAGATTGGATTTATACGCTGCCCTTCACTACCCAAGGGAGTCTCAGAGCGGCTTACAATCTCCTTCCCCTTCCCTTCCCCACAACAGACACCCTGGGAGGTAGGTGGGGCTGAGAGAGCTCTGAGACAACTATCCTTGAGAAAACAGCTGGTACAGAGCTATGTCTTGCCCAAGGTCATCCAGCAGGTGCAAGTGGAGGAATGGGGAATCAAGCCTGGTTCTCCCAGATTAGAGTCTGCGCACTACACCAAACTGTACATAATTTTGCAGGGGTCTATGGAGGATCCAGGCCTTCTATGACATTATTTTATTGTAGTTTTAATTGGTTTTATTTGTATATATACTGTATACCCATTATTATCTGATAGAAGCCACCCTGAGGCGGCTATGCGGGGAGGGCAGGATATAAATCCAAATAAATAAATAATATCGCCTACTGAAGTTCCTGGCAGGAGATCATCACCTCCTGGTAGTCCCTAGCCCAAAAGATGTCCATCTTACCTTTTCCACCTTAATCCCTGCCTGGTGGAACATGCTCCCTATGGATACCAGGGCCCTGCGGGATCTTCCCCAGTTCCGCAGGGCCTACAAGACGGAGCTGTTCCACCAGGCCTTTGGCTGAAGAACCGGGCGTCCGTACATGGCCTCCCTGAGGTGTCTGTCACCCTGCTATTCTTTCAGCGATGTAACAGCCACTGGCTATGGCCAGGAACATCCCACAACCACCATATCAAAATTTTAATATTTTGATATTTATGATGATGTTTTAAATTTTAAGTTTTATTGTACTAACTAATATATTTGTATGAATGAAAGGTTGTTACCTGGCCTGAGCCCGCTTCTGGGAAGGGTGGGCTATAAATGGGAAGGAAGGAAGGAAGGAAGGAAGGAAGGAAGGAAGGAAGGAAGGAAGGAATAATAAAAACATAGCATGAAAAACTTTATACCAGACAGGTTACAGTGTTCAATAATGATAATTCCTATGGGATTCTCTGGAATTCTGACACAGCATGATGGGCACAGCCACAAAATGGGTGCCCCAGGAAGTAGAGCAGGCCACAAAATGGCTGCCACAGGAAGTGGAGCAGGCCACAAAATGGCTTCTGTAGCTTACCTTCAGCCACACAGTTAAGACGACTGTTGTGCTAGGCTGGCAGCTGCCACTGAAATAATGTTTTTTTTGAATCTGCCCATCCAATCAGATCTCCAGTGGCCCATCAGAAGTCTCGCTGGGCAAAAGCTGCACCACAAGCTTTCTACAGTCGCTTGACAGGGGATGGGAAAGGTGTTGGAGGGCACTATGATGCCCTCAGGCACTACATTGGAGACCTCTGTTGTAGAAGAAGAGGAGGAGGAGGAGGAGGAGGTTGGATTTATACCCCAACCTTCACTACCCAAAGGAGTCTGAGAGCAGCTTACAATCTCCTTTCCCTGCAACAGACCCCCTGTGAGGTAGGTGGGGCTGAGAAAGCTCTGAGAAAAGCTCTGAGAGAACTTGTGACTGACTCAAGGTCACATTAGCAGCTGCATGTGGAGGAGTGGGGAATCACACTTTGTTCTCCCAGATTAGAGTCCGCTTTACTAACCACAAATCCACAAATTATCAATTCAATTTTTTTTATTTGTATGCAGAAAATCAATAAGGGGCTTCTAGCTGGCAGTAAAAATGTACATTCTCTTTTCCTTAATTGGTGAAGTAAGTTTCGCCATTTCTGCAAATACTAACATGTCAAACAACCATTCTTCTACTGTAGGTATTTTCATAGATTTCCAGTTCTGTGCATAGAGTAATCTCTTTGCTGTAATCATATAAATAAACAAAGTTCCATGACCATTTTCAAGCTGTCTGTCCATCGGTCCTAAAAGAAAGGCTTTGGGCTTAATTTGTATGTTAATTTTTTAAATCTCCCGTATTAATGAATGTATTTGTATTTTAAAAAAAAATTAGCTTTATTACCAGTCCACCACATATGATAAAATGTCCCTTCATGTTGTTCCCATTTCCAACACTTATATTTTTATACATTTAGCCAATTTACCCGGAGAGATGTACCAACAAAACATCATTTTATAAAAATTTTCTTTAAGGTTAACACTTAATGTAAATTTCAAGCCCTTCAACCACATTCTTTCCCATTGGTCCATTTGTATATTATGCGCAAAGTTCTTAGCTCATTTTATCATGCAGTCTTTCACCTGTTCTTCTGTTTCATATTTCAGTGAGAGTTTATATACATTTTAGCAATAAGGTGAACATCATTTGCACATCACTCCGTTTCGAATAGCGTCTTATTTTCATCAAAACGAGAGTTGTCTATGATTTAAAGCTCCCAAATAATTGTGCATAGATAAACCATTGATAATTATATCCTTCATTTATCAAATCTTCCCTTGATTTTATCTTACATTCACCTTGTGTGAAAAATAATAAATCACAGTAGGTAAACCATTCATGTTTAGATTCCATTTCTTGTCTATAAAATGCTTCTTGAGTTAAAAGCCACAAAGGTGTTTTGGGACATAGCCTAGAGTTATATTTGTTCCATATCCTCAATAGCGCATGTCTAATATCGTGATTTTTAAAGTCTACATTAACCTTACTTTTTTCATACCAAAGATATTCATGCCAGCCAAATCTCAAATCATGTCCCTCCAGTTCTAATAACCTTCTAATTCTCAGCAGTAACCATTCTTTTGGTCAAACCAAACAACAAGCTGCAAAATATAATTTCAAATCAAGTAGGTCCAGTCCTCCTTTTTCTTTAGCATCTTGCAAAATTTTATATTTAACATGTGGTCCATCCCCCCCGCCGCCGCCAAACAAACTTGGATATCTCCAGGGCTTTGTGGGGGGAGGAACTGGAACTCTCAAGAGGGAAATGACATTTTCTTCTTTTTTTAAATAATTTTTTTATTGATTTTTTCCCCTACACTACCACCTACTAAACACTACATTAACTAATAAATAAAAAACTAAACTACCTTTAAGGTAACAGGAATCCAGGTAATAGTTAGTCTATGCCTTACTCAACTTTCTTTAAAGAATGGTTACATAATTCAGGCTATATCATATTCTTTTTCTAGATTCTAAGTAAGTTATACAAATATCTTTGAGCTTCAGTGTGTGACTAAATAAAATAATCAAACTTTCAAGAGATTACAGTTTATAACAATTATTTCTTCTTTGATTTTTCCTTCCTCTGCCTCTTTTTCTTCCCTTTTTCCGGGATCTTGGGACCTGCTGCACCCAGTTCCAATTCTGAATCACCTTCATCAAGTCCCAAACTTTCTGAAGATGAACTTTTCAGTCCATAAATGCTTTCTTGTTGGTCCAGTGAGTCCTCTGATGAAGATTCTTTTCCTTTTTTCCTTTCTTTCTTCTTGCAGTAAACCAAAAAAGCATCTGCTTTGGCAACAGTGTCTATTTTCTTCTTTTTATCTTCAAAGTTGAATGTTAAACCCTCTGGATTAATCCAGCGATATGGAATATTAGCAGATTGCAACCAAACAGTCAGTTTTTTATATGCCTTTCTCCTCTTCCTGATTTCATATGGAATGTCTTTTAGCACTTTAATTTCCTGGTCTTGGATTTTCAGAGTTGCTTTATTATGGTTTTGAGAACCACATCTCTGGTAGATCTTTTGGAGAATCGCACCATAACTTCCCCAGGCAGGTTTTTCTTCTTAACAAAATCTGGATATGTTCTATAGACCATATCCATATCGCTTTGTATTTCTTCCGCTTTTATCCCTGTCACTGGGGCCAGTGATTCACTGAGTAGTTTCTTTAGGTTCTCTCCTTGCTGTTCAGGTATACTCTGAAATCTTAAACAGTAATTAGAACGCTCCAATTGCATAGACAATAAAGCATTTTTATCAGAGGATTGACTCTTTTCCACTTTGGACAATCTTGACAGGGAAATGACATTTTCAATCTGTATACCAAAAACTCATGAACTTTTAAACATTTAAAAAATAATTTTGTCAAAGAGGTTCTGGAACTCCATTCTGGCACGTTCCCCCAGAAAAAAAAGCCCTGGATATATCTTTTTCGCCATGGTTTAAATGGTATATCAGATGTCAACACCAGTATTGTTTGAAACAAAAATAGCATCCTAGGGAAAACATTCATCTTAGTCAGAGATATTCTTCCCAATGATGACAATTGCAGTTTATCCCATCTTTAAAAAATCTTTTTGAACTTCATTCCAAATTTTAACATAATTATTTTTAAAGAGCATACAATTCATATTTGTCAGCGTAATGCCCAAATATTTCATAATTGTGGTCCTGCTGTTTCACAAGCTCCCTCCCCGATGCCAGTCTGTGTTGAAAACTCCAGGATGGTGGGCGTGGAGGGAGAACTGAGTCAGACAGAAGCTGGCCAGAAGTGGAGAGCTGTGTTATTGTCATAAGGCTGACTTCTGGTAAAGGTTAGGATCCAGCAGAGGAATCCAGCGCCAAGATATGTTTTTACAAACCGCTCAGATTTGGTCAGAGGATAAAAACGGGGCGTGGGGGGCAGCTGGCAACTAATCCCCAGCTCCTCTGCGCCATCCCTTGCTTCTAACCGTTTCCTTCTGCCCATGCCAAGTTGATACATGATTACATCGCCGCTTGCTTTTTCCATTCCATCTTCCAGCCCCATAGAACTCTCTCTCTCCCCCACCCCCCAAGTTCCTCTTCCAAGCAGTAGCTTACTGCCGATTAGGAGTCTGAAGCGAGTGTTCTAAGAAGTGATCGTCTTTTAATTGAAAGTGACATGAACAGAGAAGGAAACTATGTCTGATGGTTCCTGCCAGCCCCTTTTAACAGCTCCCCTGAGCGAGAGATTACGCCATGTGCTGCATTGGGTGGTGGTCGGGGAGGCGGGTTTTGGCGGGAGTCAGCCCAGCCGTCTGCAAACTTCATTACAATGAGCTGTTTTGAATGGGGGAAATGAGAAGCCAAAGGAAAATGGGCCACCGGAAGAGAAGGAGTATTCCCATCCAGCGGGGCAAAGGAATGTCAGGAAAAAGCCCTGTCCAGTCCAGGTTTGCTGGCTTCTGAGACGCCTTGCTGCCTACGACAGCCTGCCTTGCCAGTTCTGGTGTTGCAACTACAGGCGCTTTGCCGTACGTCCGTGGTCAACCATGTGCTTTGGATACAAGCAGTTCCAGGTTCAAGGCCCAGCCTTTCCCATTGGTAGACCTACCTTTCTGGGACCCTGAAGATCAAACTGTTCTGGGGCCCCTTCTCAGCCAGCAACAATAGGGTAACACCCAACAAGGTCCAAAGGGCCTTTGCTGCCCTTGCAAGGACTTTGAGGCCCAAGTGGCGGAAAACGGGGTGGTTGGGTGGAGCCCTTGGAAATGGTCTATACAGTGAGCCCCTTCTCACCAGCAATGAAGTCTGGGTAACTGCTGTTATCTTCTTTGGTGCAGTAGTTAAGTGCGCGGACTCTAATCTGGGAGGACCGGGTTTGATTCCCCACTCCTCCACTTGCACCTTGGGCAAGCCGTAGTTCTGGCACAGCTGTTCTTGAAAAAGAGCAGTTTCTGTTAAAGCTCTCTCAGCCCCACCAACCTCACAGGGTGTCTGTTGTGAGGAGGGGAAGAGACAGGCGATTGTAAACCACTCTGAGATTCCTTGGGTAGTGAAGGGCGGGGTAGAAATCCAATCTCCTCCTCCTCCTCCTCCTCCTCCTCCTCCTCTTCTTCTTCTTTGGGGTTGTTCCATGGCAGATCACCACAATTTTTTTTTAATTAACCATACAGCTATGGGTTCGGTTGCTGCAAGCCTCCAAGAAAATGCTGAAATTTGACCAATTACAGGGACATTTTAAGGCCACATGAAACGGGTATTAGAACATATTCTAAGGTCAGCATTAAGTACTTCAACCCATTGGGTTATGATTCTGTCACTAAAATAGCCTTATTTTAATAACAAACACTTTTTTAAAAACTCCATCAATTTTGTTGAAAAATTCTCTCTTTACAAAAAGAAGTTGCTTCTGGGCCCCTCCAGGATTAGGGGCCCTGAAACCTAAGCTTCATTCGTTTCATAGTAGATCCGCCCCTGGCCTCTCCAATGTAGAGGGTCTCATGAACACCTGAAGCCGCCTTGTACTGAATCAGACCCCTCGTCCAAAAAGGTCAGTATTGTCTACTCAGACTGGCAGCCGCTCTCCAGGGTCTCAGGCTGAGGTCTTTCCCATCACCTCCTACCTGGCCCTTTTTAAACTGGAGATGCTGGGGATTGAACCTGGGACCTTCTGCATGCCGAGCAGAGGCTCTACCACTGACCCATGGCTCCTCTCCAACAGGCAGCAGGTCATGGAGCAAGAGAACTTTCATCCTCTTGAGAACCGTGGCTGGCCAGTGTGGACGGTACCGGGCCAGGTGGACTGATACCGCTCATACTCAGTAAGGCATTGATTCTATGCACACTTACTTTGGAGTAAGCGTCACTGACCTCAGGAAGGCTTTCTTAGAACACATATAATGTCTGGTTGTATGAGCACTTAGGATTGCAGCTTCCTAAGCCAACCTATGCATTTTTCCTCTGGCTTAGACTACCATGTCACACTGCATGTGGGGCTGCCCTTGAAGCTGGTCCAGGATGCAGCAACCTGAATGCTAACCGGGGGGGGGGGGGGGGGAATCACACCACACCATTTTTACAAGAACTGCACCAGCTTCCAGTTTTGTTTCTGGGCCCATTTTGACATTCTGGTGCTGACTTATAAAGGCTTGAACCTGGAGTGTGTGAGAGATGGGCGTTGTCCCTCGGGAACCTGCCCATTGGGACCACCCCTCTCCACATGCCACCCTCAGGTGAAGTGAGGTTGATCAGCGCAAGAAGGCCTTTTCAGCCGGGGCTCCTAGGCTCTGGGTACCCCAAATGACCCCTCCCCCATTGTCAGCCTTCCAGAAGGTGGTGAAGATGTCTTTTTCCACCAGACGCCCTGGGGATGGGGGGAAATGAACCCAGTTGTGATGCTTGTAGGGTTGCCAACCTCCAGGTGGTTAAAAGTAAGAGAGATCACGGGTTGGGATGGTAAACAGCAAAATACAAGCATGATAATAATAACCATATCTTTGTGTTATCAAAACTTAATGCAACTCCTTCACCTTTTTCACAATCAACGGAAGCTTCTGTTTATAATTGTTGGAGAAATGAGCATGTAACACAAGGCCTGAGAAATTCAGTCATTATAGGGTTAACCTATGCAACTTGTTTGTTTACCTTTGTTAGTCTGGAAGTAATACCTGGCAGCTGACCAATTAATTCTAAGCCCGGGAAACCTAGAGGTCTACTATTGTGCTAACTGGTTACTGATATCAGGTGTTTCCTTTCAGGGGTCAAGAAGAAGGAGAGATCCTCTACTGCAATCTCTCTCACTCTCTATCAGGATGTCTTAGTGTGCAGACGCAGCAGAATGCTGTTTAGCAAGCATGTTTTGTTTATTTGTAGCTAATCCCGTTTACCTTTTTCCTTTAGTAATAAACTTCTTTTAAACTAAAAGAAGCAATCTCTTCTTTCCAGAAAAGCAAGATTCATTACTCTGAATTTTTTCTTGATTATTGGACAAAAGTCCTAACAATAACCACTCCACCAATCTTCTCAGGATGAAAGCACGCCAATAGATACATCAATACAAACAGTCCTATTTTGTGACCCATTTTTCTTTTCTTATCCTCTTCCATGTTGTAGTTTGACAAAGCACCTCCTGCAGTTTCCACAGCGGGACAGCTCGGACCCCATTTCAGTCCTTCATCAAGACAGATCCTGTATAGAGTGATTTTGCCAAGTTTTAATATTCCATTGTTTATTCATCATATAGACTCCCAGCTTGCTGCTGAATTCAGACTTGTTTGTCAAGTAACATCTGGTTTGCTAGGCGGGAAGACCCCCTTGAAGTCCCTCCCCTCTTCAAACCCCACCTTCCTCAGGCTCCAGCCCCAAAATCTCCAGATGTTTACCAACCCAGAGCTGGCAACAGTAGCTGCTTTTAATGCTGGGCTTTTGGTATTGTTTTTAAAAGGATGCTGGGGGGTGAGCGGGAAGGATTACAGATATTTTAAATTCTGCTGCTGGTGGTTTTCTGTGCATTGGTTTTTACATGAGAGTTTGATTTATTTACGTATTTATATTTGCGTTTATATCCCGCCCTCCCTGCCATTTGGCAGGCTCAGGGCGGCTAACAGCATAATAAATATACATTAAAACACAAGTTAAAACTCTTAAATGATATAAAAACATCCTGTAAACATTATACGATAAAAGATGGTGGTCTTCAGACATCACTGTCAATTGGATGCTGTCATCGGCTCCCGCGTTAGTTAGGAAGCCTCAGTTGGTGGTGTTGTCGATCCTGGTTGGTACAGTTGGTGACTGGGCCAGGGCCGTTCGGTCAGGGTGGCCTCTACGTGAAAGCCAGGCGGAAAAGCGCCATCTTACAAGCTCTACGGAACTGTAAAAGGTCCCGCAGGGCCCTGATGTCATCCAGGAGTTCATTCCACCAGTATGGGGCCACCACTGAGAAAGCCCTGGTTCTGGTGGTAGTCAGCCTGGCTCTTTCGGGCCAGGGAGAGTCAGGCGGTGTTGTGACCCTGATCTCAGTGCTCTCTGGGGCACATATGGGGAAAGGCAATCCCTCAAGTAGGCGGGCCCCTGACCAAATAGGGTTTTAAAGGTTAAGACCAGCACCTTGAACTGTATTCAGTATGCTATGGGCAGCCAGTGCAGAGTTTTTAGGGCAGGCTCAGTGTGTTCCTGCATGGGAAGACACAACAACAGCCTCGCTGCTGCATTCTGCACCAGCTGCAGCTTCCGGATTTGGGACAAGGGCAGCCCCATGTAGAGAGCGTTACAGTAATCCAATCTTGAGGTGACCAATGCGTGGATCACCGTTGCTAGGTCACTGCTTTCAAGGAAGGCCACTGCTCAATACAATTGGTTTTTTCACTTTCTATTTTTGATATGACATTATTCATATTCCACCTTTCTTGCCAGGGCTCAAGGTGGGTTACACAAAATAGATCAGTACAGCCAACAGAATGGGATATCCCAAAAAACCAAGGCAATAGAATTTGACTTGTCGGTTTCTGGAGACCAAGCAGAGGTGAAGCACAGCATTAATAGGGGCGGCTCCTGTTGGCTCTGAGGGATCCGAGGCCCTCTGGCGGCTCGCTGGATGAGCTGGTGGAGGATTGGCATAGTCGACTCTCCGCAGCCATTGATGAGATTGCTCCCAGGCGCCCTATGCTCCCCCGTACTAGGCTTGCCCCCTGGTATACCCAGGGGTTACAGCTCATGAAACGGGAGCTCAGACGGTTAGAGAGACAGTGGTGGCGCACTCGCGATGAAGCTACAAGAGCATCTTATAGGACGTTTATGAAGGCCAACAAGGTGGCAGTCAAGGCCGCTAAGAAGAAGTACTAGGCGGCCGAGACTGCATCCACTAGCTCACGCCCGGCACTGTTATTTAGAACAATTCGGTCTATAACAGCATTGCCACTGTGAGATTGTCCCAGTAGATATAGTCCACAACAGGTCTCCTTAAGCAGAAAGTCCTTTATTTGCCGAAAAGATCATGTTGGTCAAACACTTTTCCTGTTAGTAATGCTCAAGCTTGGAATTGCAATTACAATTATACTGGGTATGAAATATGGCCTAACTACCCTCTACCAATGCATAGAGAGAATTCTTGGCATCCAAATATACTGGCCCAATATTCCCATGGAAAGCGCAGCACAATGAGTTCTCAGGGAGAAATACTGTTGAACATTTTGGGGGGGGAAAGTTCCCAGGGAAACCAAGCAAAAGGAATACATAACACCTGTGATTCCTGTAACACATAACAGGAGGCACTTGTGTTCAAGGTTGTTAGCTAAGGAGGCTAGAGATAAAAGGGAAGGAAAGCAAATGAGTAATGAGCATACGCAAAGCAAAGCAAAGCGAGCAAGGCGTGCATTCCAAAGGTGGGAGTCAGGTTCCCGATGTTATCTCCCGGGCGGGGAGGGGAAATGAAACACTGGAACATAAAGCATAGTGAATAGAGCAGTAAACGTTGATGCAACTCGATAAGTATTGCAACAGGTAACACAGCGTTGACCATGGCAAGACAGCCACCACGGCTTATGGCAGTTAGCATATGCTCAACTGACAGCCACAGGGCAAACCAAATATTAGAGAATTAGAGATTGGCTGTGAGGCTTTTTCGAGCTATTTTGCAGATAAAGTCTTGGCGCTCCACCATGACCTCCTCGCCACAGTTGATACAATGAGTGAACTTGAGGCCCCTTGCACGTCGGCGATTCCGGGTTTGGATTCCTTTGGCCCGCTCAGCCTTGACGAAGTTGACAGGTTGCTCACGACCGTACGCCCAACCATCTGACCCCAACCATCAGGTGTTATTAACATTGGGAGCCTGAAAACGTTGGGGGTGCATGGTACACCATCCATTATACTGAGCACTTTATCTAAATTATTTAAACTTTTATTGTGAATTATGAATGTGTTAAGGTTTTAAATGGTCTTAAATTGTGGATGTGTTTATGAATCTTGGCTCGCCAAGTATGTAAGCCGCTCTGGGCCCGCAACAGCAGGGAGAGCGGCCTATAAATCCAAATAAATAAATAAAAATAGATTAATTAATGTGGCATGTTATGCAAAAGCAGAAATGACACAGGAGCAACCTGCATACAGCAATCCACAGTATGAACGATACACAGCGGTCTACAGCCCCTAGTAGCCCTTGGCACAGAATCACAGAGTTGGAAGGGGCCATAGAGGCCATCGAGCCAAAAACACGCCCCCCTCCCCCTCAATGCAGGATCAGCCTAGAGCATCCCTGCCAAGTGTTCATCCAGCCACTGCTTGAAGGCTGCGGGGGGGGGGGGGGCTCACCACCTCCCCAGGCAGCCGATGCCACCGCTGAACTACTCATAGTGTTAAAAAAATTCTCCCTAATATCCAGCCGGTATCTTTCTGCCTGTAATTTGAACAAACTGTTTTGAGTCCAATGCTTTGTGGCCCACAGGAACAGCTCCCTGCCCTCCTCTAAGCAACAGCCCTTCAGATACTTCAAGAGAGCCGTTCTGTCCAGTTTGGCGTGGTGGTTAGGAGCGCAGATTCTAATCTGGGAGAACCGGGTTTGATTCCCGATTCCTCCACACGCAACTGCTGGTGTGGCCTTGGGTCACTCCCAGGTTCTCTCAGAGCTGTCCTGGAAAGAGCAGTTTCTGTCAGAGCTCTCTCAGCCCCACCTCTCTCCCAGGGTGTCTGTTGTGGGGAGGGGGAGGGAAAGGAGATTATATGCCGCTCTGAGACTCCTTGGGGTAGTGAAGGATGGGGGTATAAATCCAATCTCATCCTCCTTCATCTCTTCTTCTTCCCCTCTCAACCTCTTCTCCAGACTGAACATTCCCAAGACCCTCAGCCTTTTCCCCAAGGTTCTTTGAAGTAAATTCCAGCAAGACTATCTATTGAGTGTGTTTTTGTATCTTGCCTTCCAGTAAGAAGACTAGAGTGGCATAACTGGATCTCCCTTCTTTTGTCTGCACAACAGCCCTGCTGGGTAGGTTGGGCAAAGAGAGTGTATCTGGCCCGGGGTCATCCCGGGGAGCTTTATGGCAACATGGGGATTCAAACCCGCGTGTCCTCCAGTCCAACCACCAAACCACGCTGGCTTACTCGCAAGCCTGCCTCCAGGGATTTGCAGCCTCAGCGTGATTTCCTCTCCTCTGCAAAATGCTTTCCCCCCCTTGCAAACCCCACCCCCCTTGTTAACTGTTGTGTACTAGTCACGAAATGGCGACCGCCATGCAGTCAGAGCACGTGGCCCGATTCTACCTGAGCTTCAGCCAGGTAGAACAATAGACAGTCGGATCCAAAACGACCACCAATAGCCAGCCTAGGTCTTCCGCGGGGGACCTATGAACTACAACTTAAGACTTAAGGCCCTATCAGAACTATGCGCATATGCTAAGCCCCTATCAGGTATTTTGGGTGCGGCCAGAGGTGGGGCTCCGGCCGGCATATAAGCAGGGCCCTGGAGCCCTGCCAGCATGCTTGATCTGACCATCTCCTGAACATGCTGATTCACTTAATAAAGTCTTTGCTATGATCATCCTACAACTCGCCTCCCAACTCCAGTACTTTCCATTAACACTTGCTCGTTTATTCACCAGCCCGCTCGGAAGCAACGAGGCTTCTGTATTTACCTGCAGCTCCAATTAATGCTTTTCTTTGGTCATCATAAATCCATCTTTGTTCATTCATTATTTCCAAATGCAGATGGATGGCGGTGGCATTTGGTAGTGTCTCTTTTCTTGCCAGACTCTTTGATGGCCACTATGGAAGGAAGTCCCCCTGCACAAGGATTCCCTTTGTGATTCAGGCTGGCCGTCTGCTTTGCGATGGAAGCGGCCCAGCTTGCTTTTCCATTTCCCTGCATCTCTTGACTTCCACAGTTCCTGGGTACAATTTGGAGATCAAGGTAAAGTGGCAAAGCTGGCTGCGAGAGAGATGCCTACCTCTTTTCCACCGTGCCCTGCCTGTTTGCTCCATGGAACAGAGTTTGCACAAATGCCCTAAGAGGGTTATCTGGGGTGGAGAAAGCTGGAATGGATGGCTGCTCTCTATCGGGCAATTCTGCACTGGCTTTTCCCTCCCTCCATTCCCTCCACGTTGGAACAGAAATTCCCCTCTGCATTGCATGCTGCTTTCACTTTCTTTGATCAATTACAGTACCCGCTACACTACATGCCACTTTCGCTTTCTTTGATCATCAGGTTTGATGGCACCTTCTGCATTTATGGCCATTCAGGGGTGACTTTGCAGCGGCTGGTTCTGCATCTGGCATTCGCTCCACATTTTCCCAACACTTGAAGAAAAGGTGCAGCTCAAAACCACATTCAAATACCCCGGGTCAATGCTGTACTGACTGCAAAGTCACCCCTGAATGGCCATAAATCTAGGTACCAGAAGGTACCATAAAACCCGATGATCAAAGGAAGTGAAAGCAGCATGGAGTATGGAGGCTATCATAAAATCAGAGGGTCAAAGGAAGTGAAAGCAGCATTTTAATTTTATTTATTTATTTTGATTTTTATCCTGCCCTCCCCGCCTCACGGCAGGCTCAGCATGGAGTGTGGAGGCTACCATAAAATCTGACAATAAAAGGAAGTGAAAGCAGCATGGAGTGTGGAGGCTACCATAAAACCCAATGATCAAAGGAAGCGAAAGCAGCATGGACTGTGGAGGCTGCCATAAAATCTGATGGTCAAAGGAAGTGAAAGCAGCATGGAGTGTGGAGGCTGCCATAAAATCCGATGGTCAAAGGAAGTGAAAGCAGTGTGCAATGCAGAGGGGAATTTCTGTTCCAGCGTGGGTTTGCTAAAACAACAGAGGGACAAGCCAATGCAGAATCGCCCAGTGTTCAGGAAATGTGGAGCGAATGCCAGGTACAGAACCTGCCTATCTCTGCTCGGATGTTCAAGGCTAAAAGGGGAATCATGGCGGGATTGGAAAGAGCCTGGATCTTCCCATCCAAAAGGAAGAAAAACAAAAAAGTGGGAAGCTGGCAGGGATAGCAGATCCAGCCACCGCTAGGGTTGCCAACTCTGGGCTGGGAAATTCTTGGAGATTTGGGGATAATGCCTAGAGAAGCTAGAGCTTTTAGAGGGGAGGGGTTCAGGAGATTTTATTTATTTATTTCTGTTGCGGTCACACATGCAAGATAAAGCGGGGGGGAGGAAGAGAGGCTATTTCCTCCAGTGAAGTTGACCCACAGTTGCGCAATCACACAGTCTTTTGAAGCTGTGGGCACAGCCCGCCACTGCATGATCAGATGCAACCACGGGTGAGTCGGGTTCTTTTTTTTTTTTGGCCGTTTGTTTCCGATGCGCTTAAACAAGGGATCGATGATTTGCACCTCATCCCTGAGGGCTCCCTATGGAGTGTGCGATGATGCGCATACTGAGAATGGGAAAAAACAACGGTACGGAGTCGGGATGGCCTGATCAGACCATCCTGATGTCATGAGAGTGCACTGGAGTGATCAGACGGGAAAGTCTGCCCGTGGCCCGTAGCATCCCATTTGCTACTGAGTTTTCCCCAGTGCTTGTTTACTCTGCTTCTGTGGTGGAACAACAAGGGTTGCTGCCAGCTGCAGGACGCTTCCCAGATGTTTGTGTCTGACTGCGCACGTTAAATCTGCCCGGCATTCGCGCCTATGTCGGGGCTAATTGTGTGTATGATTGCAGCCTTCAGTTTATATTCCACCCTTCCCCAAGTGAACTCAGGGTGGATTACGACCAATGCTCCCTCTAAACTATGGAGACTTGTGAGCAAAAATTCTACTTTGTGAGCTACCGGCATTAAAGTGGTGAGCAAGCAATTTGGCTGCTGCATAAATTAGTTTGCTCAGGAGCCATCCTTCCTGAACTGAGACAAAAATGTGTGAGCTAGAGGCTAAAAAAACCTGTGAGCTAGCTCACACAAACTCAGCTTAGGGGGAACACTGATTACAACAGATGTGAAGTCATAGAGAGTCTGCCTTCCAAAGTTGTCATTTCCTCCAGGATGAACTGATCTCTGTGATCCGGACAGCAGCTGTGATTCCAGAAGAACTCCAGGCCACAACTGGGATTTGGGCACCGACCACAGATTGGATTGACAACATGAGCTGGATTGACATCAAGCAGCTGACTGCAAGATGCGAGAACTAAGTAACAACACCACTGTGAAATCATCGATACTAGCACTTTATTATGTTTTACAGTTTTAAAATTGTTTACTTGTATTAACTGATGCTGTTTAATTTTAATTTATAGTATTGTAATTTTACGCTATTTTACGTAAGCCGCCTTCAGCCTGCTCCGGCTGAGAGGGCGGGGTAGAAATTTAATAAATCAAATCAAATCATGAGACTCAGCTGAAGCCTGGTTTTAGTGGAACATCTGAAATTGCTCTCTACTACTGGGAAGAGCTTACATAAGAGTGCTGCCAGATATAAGAGGCCAGAAACCTCCCAAAAGAACTAGAGCAGGGGTGGGCAAATTGCAGCCTGGGGGCCACATGCGGCCCGCCACAGAGTTTTTGCGGCCCGCCAAAACAGTTGGCCACGTGGTTTCAGTCAGGCCTCTGTTGGGCTCGGAGCGCAGAGAAGCGGTGCTCCGGGAGTGAAGTGTCCAGGGGGCGGGCACATTACCAAGGCCCACCCCCTGCTCCCAGCATCTCTGTTGGGTGATGAGGAGGCAGAAGAAGGAAGGTAAGTTACCTTCCCTCCCCCATCATCCTCTTCCGGGGGCCGCAGCGCTCTGGGGAAGCCCTGCCCGCCCCCACCCTCGCCTTCCCCGGGCCACGCCAAAGCGCAGCACTCCAGGGAAGACCTGCAATACTCCCACCCTTGCCTTCCCCAGGTTGCACGGAGGTGCAGCAGGCAGGCAGCTGCTTTCGGCAATCTCTCTCTGTCCCTCTCTCTCTCTCTCTGACTCTGTGTCCCTCTGCATGTGTGTGTGTCTCTGTGTCCCTCTGTCTCTCTCTCTCTCTGTCCCTATGATCCCCTGTGTGTCTCTCTCTGTCCCTCTCAGTCTGTCTCTGTTTGTTAAATAATGAATGCAATCATTTTAAAAGGTGCGGCCCTTCGCTAACCTCCGCTCCCACAAAGTGGCCCCCGAGCCAAAACAATTGCCCACCCCGAACTAAAGCATTCCTATGAGCTATGGTAAGATGTGGGCAAAACAATGCTTCCTTTTCTTGCAGGGATTAATGTAGAGACAGCCAGTTTGGTGTAGTGGTTAGGAGCGCAGACTCTAATCTGGGAGAACCGGGTTTGATTCCCCACTCCTTCACATGCAGCTGCTGCTGTGATCTTGAGTCAGTCACAAGTTCTCTCAGAGCTGTTCTTTCAGAATGGTGAAAAGCAGGGCCGACTGTGAAGAACTCTAGGAGGGTCGCTGCAAATTGGTTGAGTGGGCAACAATGTGGTAAACGAAGGTCACTGTGGGTAAGGATTAGGTAATGCACATTGGAACAGAAAGTCCCGACTCACAGTGTATGCTAGTGGGGCCTGAGCTTGCTTAGACAGAGAGGGAAAGAGACCTTGGGGTTGTAGTGGACAGCCCAACAGAAGTGTCAACCCAGTGTGCTGCAGCAGTGAAAAAGGCAAACTTTGTGCTGGGTAAGACTAAGAAAAGAATTAAAAATAACATGAGAGCCAGTTTGGTGTAGTGCTTAGGAGCGTGGTTTGATTCCTCACTCCTCCACATGCAGCTGCTGGTCTGACCTTGGGTCAGTCACAAGTTCTCTCAGAGCTGTCCTCTCAAGGGCAGTTCTCGAGAGAGCTCTCTCAGCCCCACCTATCTCACAGAGTGTCTGTTGTGGGGAGAGGAAGGGAAAGGAGACTGTAAGCCGCTCTGAAACTCCTTTAGGTAGTGAAGGGTGGGGTATAAATCCAACCTCTTCTTCAGTTCAGTACTGGGTGCCCCAGATGGCAGTGCCCAGCTACAGGGTCTCGTCTACAAGACTTGCCTCTGCTACTATTTGAGATTCTTTTTTTAAACCGGAGTTTGCAGTGAAAGGACTGTGAACACGCACGCACGCACACAAACACAACGTCAACTTCTACTGAGTCAGACTCCTGGTCTATCAAAGTCAGTACTGGCTCTGCCTCCAGGCATGGATCATCATGGATAGACCTGTCTTTGGGAAGTTAAAAGCTACTGATGCTAGCGGTCAGCTAATGCTGCCATCCCCCCGCCCGGGAGGTGAGGTGGGTGGACTCTCTACGTCATTACTGTGGAATGTTGTTATACTTATTATAGGCATGCTTATTGCCCTCCCTACTGCTTTGACCTTGGGAGACTGTAAGTACCAAGCTGTGTTTCTTTTCTTCTGTCTGGCTAGAATGCTTCCCGCGTATTCCTTGGGAACAAAGAGCCAGTATTTTAAGCACCTTCTTCTTGCTTTGTTGATCGGTTACATTACACTGCCTGACTACCCTTGAATTCTGTATAACTGTACCGGACACCTTAGGGCCCACCATTACTGACACAAGAAGTGCAGATGACCATTGCAGACCTCTCTCAATAAAGCTTTCCTGTTTGAGGACACTTGTTGCTGACTGACTCTGTAGGACTCTCACACCGTGGCAGCGAGTACCACTAGCTGATGATATGGTTCTTCTCGCCGACTCTAGATTAGGTTCATAAAGACAAACGTCTTACTCTTTGGGAAGTGTCCCCCCCCTTAACAAAGCGGTTCCTTGGTTTTCTGCATTACCACAAACATGGTGTCTTCTTTTTCCCTCCCTGTCTTCTTAGTATGTGAAAAAAGTTGGGGGTCTTTCCCAAGTGGTAAGTCTTCTCCCAGCAGCCTGAATCGCCCAGTCTGATCAGTCCTCAGAAGCTAACCTGAGTCTGCCAGGGTTAAGACTTGGATGAGAGACCACACAAGGAAATCCAGGGTTGCCACACAGAGGAAGGCAAAGGCAAACCAAACCACCTTTGCTTACCTCTTGCTCTGAACACTCCAAGTCAGTTGTGGCTTGGCAGTAAATCTTCCACTATTAATCTGACCACTACACCACCCTACCTCTCCTCTCTGTCCGCCATGAGGAATACAGTTATTACGTTTGGATGCTATCTGGTTGTTGGCACATAAAGCCCCAAGACTTGCCCTGAAAATCAGGGCAGGGGATAACTGTGGGGAGCAATTTAATGCCCTGGAAATGATAGCCAGAACAGACCAGACCTTTTCTCGTGGTCGCAGGCCATCTTGCCTCTCAGCATAAAACGCTCATTGGAACTGTGAGGTCGAAGAGACGGGGTCATCTGGCTCCAGCGGGAAGAGCTTACTTACACAAGAGTGCTGCCAGTTTGAAGAGGCCAGCACCTTCCCCAAAAAACGAGATTATACCGATGAGTTACGGTAAGATGTGGGCAAAACAACACTTCCTTTCCTTGGAGGGATGAATTTAGATTAAAGCTGTTTTGTCTCCTGGGGTTGGGGGAAAAGAAACCGTTTCCCGTTGCCCAAGTTTGACTGGAATTGTAATATGTAACTGGAGGGAAGAATCTGCAGTGGACGACGGATGGACCGCTCTCCTCCCTCAGTCTGTTTTCTGGCTCAACAGGAGCTGGCGGAAAAGGGTCTAAAAACCTCCTGTTTGGATGCAAAGTGCCAGCCCCGGCGGGTGTTCCCATTCCATCCCAGAGCAAGCACACGTCCTTTTACATCCCTCTGGCGGCAGAAATGGGACTGACACCTTTGGGAAGGGTACCACTAGCCTCCTCCTCCTTCTCCCGTGCACTTTTCTTCTTCTGAGAGCCACAGTCTTCCACAAAAGTGTACGAAGTTGTGTGAGCCTGAAACAGAGCCACAGCCCATCTCTTCCAGAACTGTCTGTTCTTGACCGCAACGGTTCTCTCGGGTCCGAGGCAGAGAAAGGTTTGTCCACCACTATGCATTTTGCACGGACAGAGAGTCCCAGGTTCCATCTCCACTAAAAAAAAAAAAAAGGCTTTCGGGGAGCTGGGCTTAGTGGCTCAGTGGCACATCTGCTCCATATCAAGTATTACAGCTCTAGCTTGACCTGCTGCTTGCTGCGTCGAGATGAGGCACATACTGTCGCCCTCGGCCCCCCTGGCCCTGACTTTTCCTGTGTGATGGTCCTGCAGGGTTTCGGGCAAAGAAGGGTCTTTCCTAGCATCTGCTGCAGTCGCCCAGGAGATGCCAGGGACTGGACCTAGCGGCTTCCTCAGACAGATCTACCGCTGAGCTGATGCTCCGATCCACACAGACAGAGCGGCCTTAAACGACGCCGGATCACCACCTCATCTAGCTCAGCGTCCTCCACGAAGGCCCAGAAGTCTTTTGCAGCACCTGTGATGGGAGATACCAGGTACTTAGAACGTGGGACCGTCGGCATGCAAAACATGCACTCTCCCACTCTCCCCTTCCCACTGGCCCACCTATCCAGTACTGGAGTACTATAACTGACAGAGAGAGGGCTTTCTGGCCAAGCCCTACAGCTGGGGGCTTGTTGCCTGGGACCTTCGTCATATAAAGCATGTGCGAGGTATCAGCAGCTGCAAACCTATTCTCCTCCGTGGAGTTTTGCTAGAGCACCAGGAGGAAGGAAGCCACCTGGCTGTAAACGATTACAACAGACAACAGCGTCTTCAGCAAATCATCGTTCAAGACCTCCCTTTGCTGTCAAGGCCAAATGTCTCCAAAAGAGCGTGGGATTGCTAAGGGCTGTTGCTAGGGATCCCAGCACCAACACACAACACTGAATAATATATTTTTATTGGAACAGGCGACAAGTGTAGAGGGAGCTGGGCATCTGGAAGCCACAAAAATCTTCTGCATTTCCTTTGGTACAGTAGTTAAGAGCAGCGGACTCTAATCTGGGAGCACCCAGATTCCCCACTCCTCCACATGCAGCTGTTGGGTGACCTTGGGTCAGTCACAGTTCTATCAGAGCTGTTCTCTCAAGGGCAGTCCTCGAAAGAGCTTTCTCAGCCCCATCTACCTCACAGGGTGTCTGTTGTGGGGCAGGGAGGGGAAAGGAGACTGTAAGCCATTCTGAGACTCCTTTGGATAGCGAAAAATGGGGTATAAAAACCAACTCCTCTTCTTCTTCCTGTGGAGGATGACAACAGCCAAAGGTACTTGACACAGCTTTTAATTAAATGGCTACACAGCAACGGGCAATGCGAGTGCCCCAGTTGTGCTTATAGCTTTAACTACAAACCTGAGTATGTTTGAATTACACTTACTAGAACTAGCAAGGGTGACTAAATTTCTCATTCCATGTAGTAACGTTCTGGGAGAAAAGACTCACTCACTTTCATATTGTCACTTAGCCTGAAGTAGCTTTTTCACGAGTAGCTGAAGACCTTTATGAATACCCAAGCTTCTGAAAAACCCACAGCAAACAACGTGATAATAAACAGAAGTTCCAGGTGGGACCCAGTGGTCCAATTTATTGCAGAAAATTGTGTTATTTTCCCCTCCTCTGTCTTTAAAGCCTGGCTACATTTTTGAGCAGTTTAACTTTGGATTACGAACTGCGTCTCTCCCTTCTCCTCCTAATTTTTATGAAGATATATGGTTGATTTATATTTTAAACCGTACCTTCTTTTTGCATTGAGCTTAATTTTATCACTGACCTCGCTGTATAAGGGGACATTCTGCTGACATTGCATCTGTTTTGCTCTGCTGTTTATGTATTATGGAATGTACAGATTGTGAATGTGTTAGTTAGACGACAGGAAAAATATTGTAAACGTTTACATAGTGACAACATAGTTTGTAGAGATTTTTGTTTCTTTATACTGTTATTATTGTTATAAATATTGAAATGTTTAATAAAGTATTTTTTAAAAAAGGAATGTCGAACACAGATTTCAGCATATTAAAAAAATGAAAGAAATGCAAAGCAGCATTCCAGTACCCTGTCCTAGCCTGGATCAACAATGGGGGGCGCTCATCTGATTGATTAATTACGGCTAATATGCAATGAACACAACTATGTCTCTGGAATACGCCCTAACTTTGATGCTGAAGATAAAAGGCTGGCTCCAAAATAAAGGAGTTGTCCTGCTGTGTCAGTGCAATCCCAGGCAGAGTTATACCTTTCCAAGTCCATTGAAGTCAAGGGGCTTAGAAAGGTGCAACTCTGCTTTGAACAGCACTCTTGTGTGTTTTGACTTTCTCCACATGCACTCTGGCCTAGATTCACTTTGTGAACATCAAAAATAGCACTGTGTCTAATGCAGGAGCTGAACACTCTCATATTCTGAGTCAGAAGCTCTGTGATCCAGGACGATGTGTTCATTTTCTTCCCTCGGTTGTGTGATACTTCATGTCTCTTGGGAGCAATGTGTGAACTGTCAACAACACTATCTGAAGCAAGTAGAAAGCCCCATCTGTGGTGTTTCATTGATGCTGACGGTAACCACTGGACAAATACGCATGCATGGACCAGCCTATCGTCAACTAGGTAGTGTCTACACCGCTTCATGTATCACATTTCCAAGCTCATACTTTGTTTCACTTCTGTTTGGGAGAGCCAGTTTGGTGTAGTGGTTAAGTGCGCGGACTCTAATCTGGGAGAACCGGGTTTGATTCCCCACTCCTCCACTTCCATCTGCTGGATGACCTTGGGCAAGCCATAGCTCTGTACCAGCTGTTCTCTCAAGGACAGCTTGGGAAAGAGCTCTCTCAGCCCCACCTACCTCCCAGGGTGTCTGTTGTGGGGAGGGGAAGGGAAAGGAGATTGTCAGCCGCTCTGAGACTCTAAGTGAGTGAAGGGCGGGATATAAATCCAATCTCCTCTTCTTCTTCTTCTTTGCAATTTGTTTGCTCTCAGATCTGTGGAGTCCAAACCCTAACGTATTGCTCATTGGACATCCCATCCTGTTGACTGTACTTGATTTGCATGGTGTAGTGCATGAGCCAGTTTGGTGTAGCCAGTTTGGTGTAGTGGTTAAGAAGAAGAGATTGGATTTAAACCCCGCCCTTCACTTGTAGCCTCAGAGTGGCTACAAACTCCTTTCCCTTCCCCTCCCCACAACAGACACCCTGGGAGGTAGGTGGGGCTGAGAGAGCTCTGAGACAACTGTACTTGAGAGAACAGCTGGTACAGAGCTATGGCTTGCCCAAGGTCATCCAGCAGGTGCAAGTGGAGGAGAGGAGAATCAAACCCAGTTCTCCCAGATTAGAGTCCGCACACTTAACCACTACACCAAACTGGCAAACACGCTTAAGTGCGTAAACTCTAATCTGGGAGAGCCGGGTTTGATTCCCCACTCCTCCACTTGCAGCTGCTGGTGTGACCTTGGGCAAGCCATAGTTCTGGCACAGCTGCTCTTGAAAAAGAGCAGTTTCTGTCAGAGCTCTCTCAGCCCCACCTACCTCCCAAAGTGTGGGGAGGGGAAGGGGAAGGGAGTTTGTAAGCCACTCTGAGACTCCCTTGGGTAGTGAAGGGCGGGGTATAAATCCAACCTCCTCTTCCTCTACCTAATCCATCTTTAATGGAAAAGGTCGACTATAAATAACAAATAATGATATAACATGTATTTCCGGAATCTGATGAGCAGCTTGAACTACAAAACCAGAGTGGTTTTGTTGGACCTATGCAATGCTGGGTCACGTTCTGCTCAACATATTTCCGCTAATTTCCCCCCACAGGATGCCGGTGAGTGGAACTGGTGGCCATTATTGCCTGAGTTGTTGGTGTCCCGTTATTACCAGAGCTATAAAGGGAAGCAAGTGGACTCTGCCTTGGAAACGGACGAATGGATAGGGAGCCTGGACCCACCAGCAGACCCTTTCAGCACCGCGGACAGCAGCCTGGCTCACTCACCAAAGCGCAGAGGGAATGCAGCGCAGACATGACCAGCTTGGGATCGTGGAGAGGGAGATGGGTAGAAATGAGCCCACTAAGTTGAAGCTTGTGAGAGGGGTGACTAATTTTTAGTACATATTTCTGTATAAACACACAATGCACCCGAAAAGGAGTTAAAATACTTGATCTCTGCCAGCCCAACTCCATTTTGGGTGGATCTTCATCAGACACTTTCTGTAGAACAAATTTAGAGTCCAGTGGCACCTTTGAGACCGACAAAGTTTTATTCAAGGTATGAACTTTCATGTGCAAGGCACACTTTTTCCAAATACAATGGAATGGGAGGTAAGGTTCAAACTTATAGACGGGCTGAACAGCGAATTAACATGTAACTCGATGAAGATGTCCAACGACAAAACAAAATAACAAGCTAAGGTTGCAAGGTCAACAACTGAAAAACAATAAATATGTCAAAATAGCGGATAAATGTGTAAAGCCGGGGTGGGCAAATGGCGGCCCGGGGGCCACATGCGGTCCGCCAAGACAATTGGCCACTGTCAGCACCTGAGGAGCTGCAGCTTGAACTTATTGACATGCAGGCTGAGGACAGACTGGCAATCTAAAGCGGGGCAGGCACGCTTCGCAAACGGAGGAAAGGAGCATGTTCAGACATGCGCATCTGTCCGTCGGCTCCGTTGCGTACTTACCCGTCTCCCAGTCGCTTTCCTTCCGCTTTACCCGGACACCAGTTTTTCCCGGTGTTCAGGGGCCTTCCTCCGCATGCCTCCCGCTTCCAAACAGTGTGAACTGGAAGAAGCGGGAGGCATCCGGAGGAAGTGTGAACGTACCGGCAAAAAGTTTTGCGCATGTGCGCATATTCACATGTGCGCATGTGCGCATATGCGAAAAACATCAAAGGAAAACAAAAAAAAAGTGCAGCGGCACGCGCGAGCCGTGCACGCTGGCTATGCGGCAGTCTGAACTCTCCGTGGCAGTCTGAATGCTCCGTATCGCCGCTGATCCGCATTGCTCTGGCCAGTGTGAACGGCCAGCTCCGTGGGCTTTTCCCCCCGCTCCAGTTCCCTCCACTTTGCCTCCGCTTCAGATTGCCAGTCTGTCCTCAGCCGCAGTCAGCTCACACTGTGAAAGAAATGTTTAATGCTGTGACATTAGTTGACTTTTACAAATCTTTGTCTGCTGAAAAGTTTTCATGTATGAAGAAATTTGCTGGGAAAATGTTCTCTATATTTGGGTCTACAAATATTTGTGAGCAAAGTTTTTCTTGCATGAAGATCAACAAGAGTAAATATAGACATTAACAGACATTTGACAGACATTAACTTGCAGGCTGTGATGAGAATCTCAACAAGCAATCTCACTCCTGATTTCAAAAAAATGTAGAAAAGTGTGATAGGGTACATTTGTCTCATTAAACTGATTCTAAAATTAAATGTGCTTGCAGCTATAGATGATATAAAATTAGCACAATAAATAAATTGAATAAAAGTACCATTATTTTATTTAATTTATATTTATTGATTTTTATGATACAATTTATACCTTTTCTGAAATGCAAAGTTAACTAATGAATGCAATCATTTTAAAAGGTGCAGCCCTCCGCTAACCTCCGCTCCCACAAAGCGGCCCCCAAGCCAAAACAATTGCCCACCCCTGGTGTAAAGGTATCTTTTCTCATTGTGGGAAGCAGACTGATTCTCTCCTCTCAGGCAAGGAGGTCACTTAACAGCATTTTTTTCCTTTTTTGAGGTTGCTGCAGCAAAACATCCCAATATTCCTTGCATTACATTCAGTATTCTAATATACCATTCTGAAAAAGAAATACACTAAACACGGCTGACCACCTGAAACACTTTCTGTGTTGTCCTGTTTATTCTTATTCTAAAACAGTCACCTCAAGTGAGTGCCACAACAGTTGTGCTAGTCTGCAAAAAGCCTGAAAGCTCTTGATATTTTACACAATGTGTGTAAAAGATTAACAGACATTATTAACTTTTTTTTTTAATTTAAAAAAGTAATTACTCCAAACAGAAAGAAATAAAAATGTAACAATAATGGTGGCAGTTCTAACGATAAGCATCTGTAAAAGGTTTCCAAATATCTAAATATGTCCATGCATAATTGTCACCTGTCATGCAATCACATGTTGATAACGTCATAAAGTCCTCAATCTACTGGATTACTGAAGATGGGCATTTATCTCTCCAGTGTCCTAATATCAGTCTTTTAGGAAAAGTAAGAGCATGGACGGTCCATTTTTGTTGACTATCAGTGAGACTCCAGGAGACAGACAAATGGTTTAAAGGTACATAGTCATCCTCAAAGAACAACAAATAGTCTAACACAAAACTGATATGAGTAATTACTTAAAAATACTGAATAAATGGACAGGCCCAAAGCATATATTAAGAGATGTGCCTTGCAGGTTGTAAAGGCAACAATTAAACACTTTACTTAGTCCTTTACTAAAAAGTCACTATAGTGGCCAATATTATCCTAAACATAATTTCTTGCTCACGAAGTTTAATTCTGGGTATGAGCCTTTGTGTGCATGCACACTTCATCAGATACACTGAAACAGTTTTCCTAAACCCTTACATATAGCTAGAGAGAGGGTGAGGGGTTAGTTGCCAGGAAGGGCTAGTTAAAGTCAAGATACATAAGTAACCGGGCAATAAGTATAGCTGACATTGGATTAAAGCAGTCGGTAGGACCTCTGTGAATGGCAGCAAATTAGCATATAAATACAAGAGTTAACAAACAAATGTGAGAACTAAGTTTGAGTCTAGTGATATCTAGTGCATGCATATGAAATGTATCTTATAAAGGTGCCACCGGACTCAAACTTTGTTCTATTGTCTCACACCAACATGGTTACCCACCTGAATACTTCAGTTCCACAGAAACAACAGGCATGAAGTTTAGGACCATATCTCATTACTTTTTTAAAATAAGGTGATCTAGTTCCTTATTCAGTTCCTTTCTGAGCCTTGGCATATTTACCAATCAACATCAAACATTTGTAAAAAAAAAATCATGTTCCATTTTCTGTGTTGATTCATTCAGACTTTCCATGGGTAAGGGAAATTCCGAAACACCGCTGCAAGGCCATATTTAGATATCAACAGATGTCGAATTTGTAAATATTGCCATTCAGCGGAGGTTGACAGGTTGTATCTAGACCTCAGCTAAGAAAATAACACAAACTCATCATCACAGTCTATTAATTGATCCAAAATAAAAATGTCCCCATCTATCCAAGCATTCCAACAAAGGAGATTTCTTCCCAGGGTTGTCCGATAGTGTTAATTTAGCATGTGAAAATGGGCCAGATTGATATTGTCGTGACATTATACTCCATAATTCTCTACCTGCAGAAATTGCAGGAGGGACAGGATCTATTTTAGCATTTAGACCAGGGGTGTCGAATTCATTTCTTATGAGGGCTGGATTGGACATAAATTGGACTTTCTCGGGCCAGGCCAGGTGTGTCATAAAATGTAATGCCAGGTAGCAGAGGTATAAACTTTATAAAGGACACAGAAAAACACAATTAAAGATATTATGGCAGCTATTCCATTGGAGCCCCACATTAGGGGCTAATATTTCTCTGCAAAACCGGAGTCCCTTAATTTTGCAGAACTCTATATTTTAACCCTGGCTAGTCCCGAACCTATCCCCCCCCCCCAATATAAACTAAAGATATAAATGGTCTGAGCCTAGAACCCAGGGGAAGAACATGAAATGGCTGAGCTTCCTAGTTCGTTTATTAGCTTCTATGACCAAAGGTCTTAAGCTCAGCCAAAAACCAGTCACCCATCAAATGTGGGCACACAGCATCAGCCCCAGGGCACAAAATATGCAATCAAAATTTTCAATGAAAACAATCAAATCTAAAAGATCTAAAATGTTAAAACAGAAGTTGCTGATAAAAACTATAAGTCATTTAAATAGATCATGTTATTTTATTTTATTTATTTATTTAATTGATTTCTACCCTGCCCATTCCAGCCAAGGCTGGCTCAGGGCGGCTCACAACAAGATAAAACATTTGAATACATAAAACATATACATCATATTTAAAACAATATTAAAATCGACAATGATAAAGTGCTAGTAATTCTGGTGTTTACAGTATTACAAATTCTGTTACAATCAGATCAAGCCAGATTTCTGTTGCTTTAGAGATAAAACCATCATTAAAAATCTTGTAACAAAATAAGTAGTTTCAGAATTAATATCTGCCAACAAGTAGGGGACCACCCAAAGTTTAGTAGGTATCGGTGTTTGGTAAGAACCGGAGTGATCCAAATCGATCTAGGAATCGACCACTGGTGACAAAATAATAGAAGGATGGCCAAGTGTTTCCACAACTCCAGTCTCACAATTACATATGGAACTTTAGAAAAGCAATCTGTTAACTCAGCAGTGGGGGAAAAAGTTAAGCCTAGCAAGAGTGAAAACACGTCTGTAACCAGGTATTTTTAAGGATCTAGTATATGAAAGAAGAGACTCCAGAGGAGGAATACCTAAGGCAAGAGTGGAACACACACATTTTGCTCGAGCTAAGGTACTAACCCGATCAAGATTAACCACCTTTATTCTGGTCTGCTATAAGGCTGCCTGGTAAGTTAAATTATTCCATACTGTTGGGGGAAAGCCCAATAACTCAAGTCCAGCATCTAGATATTTTTCCCAGCTGCTTTTGTGATTGTCCTCCTTTATCAAGCAAAGAAGGCCACCTTGGGCATATGGTACTGAACAGAGGACTTTCAGTTTGAAAGCTGCAATTCAGGCTCTAGCCTCCAAGGAATGTTGCGCAAATTCCACTCTAAGTGCAGTTCCAGCCATACATCTAGGAACCCCTGTCATTCTACGCAAAAAATAAAGTATATAATCGAGAGATTCAGAAACTGTGTTAATCCAAATAGCCACCCCGAATAAAATCTGAGAAGTTACTTTAGCATTAAAGGCTGCAATGGCCCTTGGTACATACTGACCCCCCCCCCCCTTAGAAAAAAATATCTAAGGATTGCATTTGAGTTTGTTCTAGCAATCTCTGATGCTGCGCTAATATAAGGCTTCCAAGATAGATTATGACTAAATGTCACTCCCAAATATTTAAATTGAGTCACTTATTCTAGTTTCTCATCCATGACAGACCAGGATTTCTTTCTACAATAGTTTTGAAAAAAACATTATTTTTGTCTTGTTATAGCTTATGGCTGAGCATTGCAAGTCCCCCCCCCCCCCCCCCCGGTCTACTCAGAGTGGCAGTGACTCTCCAGGGTCCCAGGTTTTTTTAACAGGGTGGTTTGAGATCATAATTTTGGGTGCCGTCTTCAGCACTTCTCCTGCTGTTATTCCACTGGAGCTCCACATTAGGAGGGGGAATGTGTTAAAACTAATATTGCAGAACTCTATATTTTAACCCTGGCTGGTCCCAACCCCTCTCCCCTTAAAATGTGCCTGCCTAAACTGGAAAAGTGGAGGGA
This sequence comes from Lepidodactylus listeri, assembly GCA_029233225.1. Taxonomy (NCBI): domain Eukaryota; kingdom Metazoa; phylum Chordata; class Lepidosauria; order Squamata; family Gekkonidae; genus Lepidodactylus; species Lepidodactylus listeri. The sequence continues at coordinate 175,815,873 of JARCFY010000002.1, forward strand.
TTATGGGATTTTGCAAATCCAGTTTTAAAATAACAAAGAAACACAAGAATCATAGCAGAAGGAAACACCCCGCCAAAAAATTCCTACCTGTGACGAGGACTATGGAGGCAGCCCCCCCCCCCTGGCTCTTAATAATCCTACACAGCTCAAGCTGAGAACAGCGAGGCTGGGGAGGGGAAGGGGAAGAGAAGAGAGCCCCACTCCTGGGCCAGATTAAAGACCTAGGCGGGCTGGTTCAGCTGCGACTCAGTGGTAGAGCATCTACCTGGCATGCAGACGGTCCCAAATCCAATCCCCAGCATCTCCAGTTACCTGGCAGTAGGTGATGGGAGGCATCTCAGCCAGAGATCCTGGAGAACAGCTGCCAGCCTGAGCAGACAATGCTGACCTTGAAGGACTGAGGGTCTGATTCAGTAGAAGGCAGCTCCATGAGTGTTCAGGGGAGGCTTCAGTTACTCACCTGACCAAGAGAAGCCTCAGTTTGCGGCACCATTTCAACGGGGGTCGAAGTTGCTCTGATGCGCCTCTTCCAGGAGGGGCCTCCACAAAGCAGCCTGTCATGCCTGCCCCTGATTCAGACACCATGCCTGACCTGGAGCCAGACGGGCAGCCTCAGGAAGACTCGGCTCCTTTAATGGGGAATACTGAGAGTGACACAGAGTCAGTTCTCTAGGAGCCACCTGATCAGGCTTTGCCCGGACAGAGCTCATCCCCGGCTGAATCCCCTCCACCTGTCAGCAGACTGCGTGCCAAATGCAGGCAGCTGTTAAAGGAACGACGGAGTTCAGCGCGTCTACGATACAGAGACCTGAGCCCAGAGTACCGACTGAATCTCAGCCACAGTTAATGAGCTCCTAAAGAGATAATAAGGCAGCTCAAAATATAAGAAGCTGCCGAACGCCGGATGCTTTGTGCTGGCAAAGATTCTCTGTTGTTGACAGGAATTTTGGCACCCTCCTGATCTCGTGAACTAATCTGGCATCTTGAACCTTGGAACCGTGTACCTGGACTTGGATTGGATTGTGGATTTGGACTTGGCATTTTGGACCTACGCTTGACTTCCCGGCTTCTGACTCCCAGCTCTTCTTTGTGACTACGGCTTTGCTTCGCCCTTCGGCTAATCTAAAGGTGATTTATGTGGCTTGACTCGGACTGTTTAGACTACGCTTGTCCCTGACCCCCTTGCTTGCAAAGAACTACTGCCTGCACACAGGGCTATCGTGAAATCTGATTCCACCGAGAGGTCCTGTCGTGACACAGCCAGTCATTCAGAGGTCCAGTTTATGCACCGCAGGCAGGAAGTCAAACCTACTGGCCCGTACATCATAAAACTGGATGCCATATATCCCTCACGTGCAGGAGGGGCAGCCTCACCCGCTTCTGGGTGGCTGCTGTAGCACCCTATTTTTATTTATTCATTTACCCTATCCCTGTCGCACCTTTTTCCCCAATGGGGACCCAATGTGGTTTACATCGTTCTCTTCTTCACTGTATCATCACAATAACCCTGTAAGGTAGGCTAGGCTGAGAACGTGCAACTGTCTCACAGTCACCCAGCCAGCTTCCATGGCACAAGTTAGGATTCGAACCCACGTCTCTCCCAGTCTGACGCTTCAACCAATACCCCACCCGGTGAAGGGGGAAGCCTCGAGGAAATGCTGCCCCTGCCCGGATTTTCCACTGCGCATGTGAGCTACTCTCTTTTTCTTCCACTCTTTTCCCGCCTGTTTCCCCAAATCTCCATCCTGATTGGCTATTCTAAAATTTCCCCTCCTCCTCCCGCCCTTAACCATTATGATTGGCTTATTCCCCACCTCTTTCCCCTCCTGTCAATTCCGTCTTCTCGGAACTCACCCACGTTGCCGCTCTGCGCTTCACTGCCAGTGCGCACGAGCTCCATCGTCTTTCCCTCTCCCTGATTCATTCGCCTCTGAACTCACACATCCTCAGCTCTCTCAGAGCAGCTATCCATTCCGCCGCGCCCCTCCCCTTTCCTCCGCGAGCCCCGCTCCGATTCGCTTGCGTCCGATTGAGGACCCACACCCTGGCATTCTGATTGGTTTACATGGAGCCGCACGGGTTTCCCCATCGCCCTCCTTTCGCCTCAAAACTGTTTCGCGCGCATGCGCACTTCCGTCGGAGCCTGCCGCGTATGTTGTCACTCCCCCTGCCCTCCGTGCGGCGCCGGCCGTTGAGAAGAGCGACCTGACGGGCGGGCGCGCTCTTCTACGCGTGCGCACGGAGAGTCCTCGCGCCGCCTCAGTCGACGCCAGGCCGCGGCCTTATTGGCGGAGAGGAGGCGGAAGGGGGCGGGAGCATCTGGTTCGTTACGGCCCGGCTGGTTGGCGGTTGCGCCCCTGTCTTTTCTCGCGCCCCCCCGGAGTTCGCGCAGGCGCAGTAGCCGTGCGCGGCCTAGTCGTTGTCGTCGTCGAGGCCGTCCGCGTCGCGGCGCTTCCGTGAGGAGGGGGAGAAGAGCGGGAGAAGAGGCCGAAGGGGGCGACCCGGAAGCCGCCGCCGCCGCCGCCATCATGAGCGTGGAGGCGTACGGGCCCAGCTCGCAGACGCTGACCTTCCTGGACACCGAGGAGGCCGAGCTGCTGGGCGCCGACACGCAGGGCTCCGAGTTCGAGTTCACCGACTTCACCTTGCCCAGCCAGACCCAGACGCCGCCCGGGGGGGGAGGAGGAGGCGCCGTCGCCGCCCAGGGGAACCCCGGCGCGCCCGGAGGAGGAGGAGGGGGGCCGCCCTCGGCCGTCTCTGCCGGGCAGCTCGAAGCCCAGGTGAGGGACCCTGCTCTCCAGTCCGCTCCACGGTGGGTAGGTGGGTGGGTGTTTCACCTGGGCCCTGAGTTCGAGCGGTGACAGCGGAGGCCGCTTTCCGGGTGTGTGTCGGGGGGGGGGGCAGTGTTTCCCCTAAGCTGAGTCAGTGTGAGCCAGCTCACAGTTGTTTAGCCTCCGGCTCACACACATTTTTGTCTCCACTCAAGAAAGAGGGCTCCAGTGTTCTCTCTTAGCTGAGTTAGTGGTGAGCTAGCTCATCGTTTTTTAGCCTCCGACACGCACATTTTCGTCGTGTCTCAGGAAGGATGGCTCCAGCGTTCTCTCTAAGCTGAGTCCGTGTGAGCCAGCTCCCAGTTCTTTAGCCTCCAACTCACGCACCTTTTTGTCTCCATTCAGGAAGAATGGGCTCCAGACTCTGTTCCCTCTAAGCTGAGTTAGTGTGAGCTAGCTCCCAGTTTCTTAGCCTCCAGCTTACACAAATTTTTGTCCTAACTTAGAAAGGAGGGCTCCAGATCAGTGTTCCCTCTAAGCTGAGTTAGTGTGACCTGGCTCAGTTTTTTAGCCTTCGGCTCACACGTTTTCATCTTCACTCAGGAAGGATGGCTCCAGTGTTCCCTCTAAGCTGAGTTAGTGTGAGCTAGCTCTCAGTTTTTTAGCCTTCGCGCAGGAAGGATGGCTCCTGAGCAAACTAATTTATGCAGCAGCCCAATCACTTGCTCACAACTTTAATGCCAGAAGCTCACAAAGTAGAATTTTTTTTTGCTCATTGAGACTCCATAGCTTAAGAGGAAACATTGGTTAGGAGCAGTGTTCCCTCTAAGTTGAGTGAGTGTCAGCTAGCTCACAGTCTTTTAGCCTCTGGCTCACACATTTTCGTCGTGTCTCAGGAAGAATGGCTCCAGAGCAAACTAATTTGTACAGTAGCCAAGTCGCTCACTCACAGCTTTAATGCCAGTAGCTCACAAAGTAGAATTTTTTGTTCTCAAGACTCCACAGCTTAGAGGGAGCATTGTCCTGGGGCAGTGTTTTGGTGGGGTAGGGCAGGGAATGGGGTCCCCCCTATATGGCCTGGGGCCGGCCTACCTACCTACTTGAAGGACCGCCTCTCTCCATATGTGCCCCAGCGAGCACTCCAGTCCGGATCCCAAAACCATCTGGTCCTTCCAGGGCCGAAAGAGGCTTGGTTGGCAGTTACAAGGGCCAGGGCCTTTTCTGTGGCGGCCCCACACTGGTGGAATGAGCTCCCATTAACATCAGGGCCCTGCAGGATCTATTACAATTCCGCAGGGCCTGTAAGATGGAGCTCTTCCACCAGGCATTCAAGTAGTGGCCGCCTAATATCTCCAACTTGGCCCTGGCCCGTCCATTCGATCTTATCCGTCAACCTACTGTGACCATCTATAAGGACCACATCTGGGCTCTGTAAGGATATATTGAGCTGAAGGTATGCCGCCTGTATGGACAAGTTGTTTTATATGTTTTAACGTGTTAGGAATTATTTGTACTGTATTAGGTGTTTGTTGTGAGCCGCCCTGAGCCACCGTTTGGCGGGGAGGGTGGGATATAAATCCCCAAAATAAATAAATAATAAAATAGATGCTCTGGGTATATGGGCTCATACATGGAGAGGATATCTGATAAGGTCCTCTGTCCCATCTCTCTGTGGCCACTTCCACACTGTCATTTTTGTCACTTTTTTGTCCCTGTTGCTTTGGGTTCTTTCCTTCCCTCTTTTCCACATGTGTTTTTTCCCTCTGGGACTACCAGAGAGGGCAAAACACATTTGGGGGGGGGGGGCAACCCTGAAGCAATAGGGACAGAAATGACAGTGGAGAAGTGGCCTGTGTGTGTACCGAGAGAGAGATAACATCATAGAGATCTAAACATCTGGTCTAGAACAAAAATTGCAAAAGGTTAATCAAGGATTGGCTGAGCTGAGTTGAGGCCTGGCTGCAGAACTTTGGTGGTAGAGGAGGTTGGTATGTGCTTATACTTTTTTTTAGTCCCGTGGCACCTTTAAGACCAACAAAATTTTATTCAAAGTGTAAGCATTCGTGTGCAAAACACACTTCTTCAGACACAGTTCTTCAGACAGAAGGGTACTTTGCACACACAAGCTTATACTTTGAATAAAACTTCCTTGGTCTTAAAGGCGCCACTGGACTCAAACTTTGTTCTGCTGCTTCAGACCGATACAGCTACCCACCTGTATCTGTATCTGAAGAATTGTGCTTTGCATACAAAGGCTTACGCTTTGAATAAAACTTTGCTGGTCTTCAAGGTGCCCCTGGGCTCAAACTTTGTTCTGATGCTTCAGACCAACATGGCTGACCACCTGAATTTTGCTTATGCCTTCTGTTTGTTTTGTTTACATGCCTGCATCCCTCCAGCTGCCTTTATTCTGCCCTGCCACAAATATTCGGCACCTTTTAAGACCAACAAAATTTTATCCAAGGTATAAGCTTTCGTGTGCACATGGACTTCTTCCAATATGTTGAAATAGAAATTACCAGTCCAGACATATAACATGGTTTATCTGAAAGGGTGCAGTGGAAAGCAGTTTTTTATGAGGAGAGTCCTCTGTTTGTCTAAGACCAATTGTTCCTTAAGGAGCAATTGCAGTTAAGGCTTTTAATTTCAGTTCCGTCATCCACGTTGCAGTTTATATGTGAATCATGTGTGCAGTAAGGTTCTTGCTGATCTGTTTTAGGTATGACTTCCTTTACTGCTGTTTGCAATTAAATTGGGTGAGGAACAGAAGTAGTGGGGGGGTCAGTCTTTGTGTATTTGTGGAAGAATAAAAATAAGAGTTATTCTTTCATTGCAACTGAGGTATTTAATTGCAACTACGTGTAGTTGAAGAGGACAGTATGTGTAACTTTTGTGGCTGGTGCCGTTGGGCGGGGGGGGGGGGGAAGCGATGGAGGGTGCATTTCATATTTCCAACATTTCATGGCCTTTTGGTAGTGTCTCATGCATCTGATGCTGCAGGGCTTTAGTCCGCGGAAGCCTCTTCTTTAAATACCGCAAGGCTGTTTATGTTTTGCTGCGGCCATATGGAAGGGGGGCTTTGTTATAGAGACAACATCTGTGTCTTTTAAGTTGAACAGGCATATAATGTGATGAAGAAATGTTGGCAGAGTTTCGTGGATGTAGCTTTTTCTAGACAAAACTATGTGTTTGGTGGGGGGGGGGAGAAGTACAGGGGAGGTAAACTTGTATGTAATAAAATGAGAGAACCTATTTTAGTCACAGCTGCATTCAGCTGAGCAGGGGCCAATGAGTAAAAACTTCTGCCAGTGAGTTTCTCCTTTTGCAAGGAAGAGGGGGGATCCTGGGGAAGTCTTGGATAAAAGCCCCTGAAATTAGGGGAAGATGAAGAAATAGGGTATGGAGATGAGAACAAGAATAATTGCTTAACTCTGAGTGAGCAAAAATAGTATCTTTTTTTCTTCAAGGGAGGCAGTGGGAGTCATTTACAAAGGCATCCTTGTCTGCTCACCTGTGGTGGCTCTTACAACAATGGGCAACTCCACTGTTTACAACCCTAGGGTTTTATCTTGTTATAGTTAAAGCTGTGCTTTAGAGACCAGGCAAAGGAATACTTGTTTATGTGTTTCCGTAGTATTGGGCAGGCAGGCCGGGGGGGGGGGGGGGGGTGTCAGTGAGACATACCAAGAGAACTCTAACGTGGCATTTTGCAAGCTGGTGGCTAAAGCAATCTCCTGGAGAAGTTGAGTGAAGATCTTATAAAATGTATACATGAAAGCACTTCCTGGATCAACTAACTAAGGGAACAGTTTCCTGCCTAACTGCGGAAGGGCTGCTTTGCTGTTGCTGGATTCAGCGACTATTTCTGCATCCAGTAGTTTGGTCTCTGTCTGTTGCTGGAAGCGGGGTGTACACGCACCCATGTGCATGCATGAGGAAGGAATACTCAGTCTGTTTTGTGGAATTGCCTTGTAGCAATAGAGGCCCATGTGTTTCCCTTCCATGTTCTGAAAAATTGAATCAATGCTCCCTATAAAAATAAGTGGCAACAAGCAGTGTCTGGAGTTGTGTGCTCTGCTAGAAGTGTGTCATTTAAGGACTTTGCACAGGTGTGAGTTTCTCGTGATAACAGGATTCCTGCTCTTGTCAACACTGTGAATGTCCCCTGGTTACCTTGTTTCTTAGACACATCGTGGTTCAGTTTTGCTTTTGGTTGCAATGGTAGCGTCCAATCGCACTGCCTGTTACAGGTTTTCTCTTCTTGGTCGTCCATGTTTAGAAGGGCTTCATGCTTGTACCCTTGTCCTGCTTTACTTTCCTCACCCCACTGGTTGCAAATGTACAGAAGCCCTGGACCTCATCACTTGGTATCCTTCCTTCCACCACCTTTCTCAAAGAATTCTCTTTCTGAAAGATGTCTGTGTTCTCACCTTGTTCTTATTGACACAGGCAACCCCGTAATCATTTGTTAGCAATCATTCTTTGGGGCTTGAAACTCTTGTGGAAGCCAGAAATTCCATGCAGTCCATCTGCAGGGAAAACCTCCAAGAACTCCCATTAGAGAAGTGGCATTTTTTAAAAAATGCTGCCAATGCTACAGGGGTAGAATGTGCCTTCAGAGTGGTTCCTTGTCCCAGGTCTCAGCATCTGTATTATGAGTTACGCAGGAAGACTTCTAACCCATATCACCTGCTGCTTCTCCCCTTTCCAAAACTCCTGGCCGGGATGTGGGTCTGTAGGAGCAGAAAGTGAGACAGCCTGACTGCTGAGCCCCCCAAAACAGCTGCATTTGTCAGTGAGCTGCGCTTCTCTGTCTTGAGCTTAAACAAGTCTTGGAATATGCAGGTGGTGATGTCCAGCAGCCTCGGTTGCAAGTTCTTTTGCAAAATAATCTGTTAAACTGTGTTGCTGTAGGAAGCATATAAAGGAGCATGATTTGTGCTTGCTACTCAGCCCTGTGTACTGTTGTTTGCCCCTTCTGCGTGGAAGGATCTCACGAGCATTAAATTTAATTAATTAAAATATTTATGTGGCCATCTTTCTCTTAACAGCTCAGGACACAGGGCCACTTACATCATTAAATACTAAGCTGTATATGTTCAGACATTAAAATCATGTTGAAATAATAATTTCCCAAACACTGAGTTTGCAGCCAGGCCGGACTCCAGGGTACAGGCCAACAAAATGGTTTGTGATTGTAAGAGAAGACCTCATCCTTGCTTTGTTGGTAGCCCAGCTGTGCTGCATGGCTTCAGACATAAAATCAAATCTTGCCACAGGCAATGGGCACGTTTTATTAGGGCTGGCCGTGATTGTATTATGTCCCTTCATTGAGCACATCCCCATATGTTTGGGAATGCTGTAGATGGGATTGTAGCCAGTCGTTGGCTTGCAGGCTTCTCCATTCCCTGTGATCTTGCAAGGGCAGGCACCTAGCGATGCCAGCGGAGACTCTTAGTTTTTGCTGTACAGCGGGTGGTATTAAAAAAACTTCTGTGGCTCTGGCTTAATGAACATATATGGAGAATGGACTTTCCCGGCAACAGCAAGTCCCTCAAAGATGGTGGTCTCCTTTGCTGTATTTGGAGTAATTGTTGTATGAGTTGGAACAAAGTTTGAGTCAAGTGGCACCATTGAGACCAACAGAGTTTTATTCAAAGTGTAAGCTTTCGTGTGCAAAACACACTTCTTCAGACAAAACTGGAATAAAATCTCCAAAGCTAGTTACAGGGGAAAAGAGGGTGGGGGTAAGCCGTTAGGAGGGGCCACTCAGAGCCAAGAAGCATATGCAGAGCTGAAATTGTCGTATGAGTTGTTTGTGGCCTTTGCGTAGCTGAACAGGAGCAAATGGCTTTGTTTGCAAGTGCTGCATATTACTTTGGAAGTTCAGGCAAAAGGCCTCTTTGTGTATCAGGCAAATTCCCCAAGAGACAAGCTGCGGCTGGGTGCTTTTCCTTTTTGCTGTTTGCTGAGTGGTGGTGTTGAGGTGGGGGAACCTAAGCCGGCTTTCTTGTCCTCTTCAAAAAGCAGTGTCGTTTTGCTGGAAATGGGTGAACTTCCTTACTTTGCCCGTTGGAAAACATTGTCCTCTCTGGACACTAAAGTTCAGTGCTTTAAAGAAATGACATGGATAATCAAAAACCAGTTCTGTAGTCTTGGAAGAACGCTGAGCAACTGGTAAGATGGAATGAATTTAATTGGCTTTTTTTTTTCTGTTGCTCACTGGCTGCTGTTCATTGCTGGTGCAATGCTTTACGCGTGTTACAAGATGCCCCATCGGGCTTGCTACCTAGAAGTTTGATTCTTAGGGAGAATGGAGTTGCTTTGAGTTGTATTTAGTGGGATTTTGATGTTGTTATAAGGCACTGCAGTGGCTCAAGTGATTAAGACACTGAACTGCAGACTGGAAGGCCCGTAGTTCAGCAGTTCGAGACCCAAGTGTTGCATGACAGAGAGAGCTCCCGTCTCTGGGCCCAATTCCTGCCAACCTAGCAGTTCGAAAGCAAGAAATTGCAAGTAGATCAATAGGTACCGCTTCAGTGGGGAGGTAACAGCATTTCATGCACCTCGGCATCTAGTTGTGCTGTCCACATGACCACGGAAACTTCTTTGGACAGCGCTGGCTCCAGCTTGGAAACGGATACTGTTAAATAAACAAAATATTGCAAGAGTGCTAATGTTTTAAGCATGTTTTTTTATTTTAAGTAAAAAAAACACCTTTGTGTTTGTGTCCTTTGTAAAGTTTATATCTCCACTACTGGCATTACATTATATGACACACATGGCCCAGCCCAACAAGGTCTCATTTGTGTCAGATCCGGCCTTCGTAACAAATGAGTTTGAAACCCCTGCGTTAAGGTGTGTTTTCCTCTGGTTTTGAATCCTGAATCAGAGGGAATGGCCTTTGGGGAGGAAATGGTGGAACTGAGGTCAGTAAGTGGTAGAATGATGGTCTTCTGCTCTTGCTCAGTGGAAGATATAGCCAGTGTTGCAAATAATTTATTGCAAAGGGTTGTAGCCTTGGCTACTAGGAAGGCCCTACTGTGTACTTGTTTAAGCAGGCCAGAGTGCTCCAGTTCCCTTGCATGCAAATGGAATGATTGGTCTCAAAGCCTCTGATCGTCTAATTAGCCTTGAAAACTTGGCATGATGAAGAACAACAGAAGCATGGAGAGAGATCTTCCTGCAGCCATGTTCCAGGGCCAGCCCACCAGATGAAGCCGTCAAAAGTGCCTTGTTTGGACAGCTTTAAACAACCTGGGATAGATAGCTTTTAAAACAGGAGGCTGGTGATTGCTCTAAAAGGTCTGGTTGGAGACTGGGGGCAGAGCAAGGGGTAGCTAATGGGGAAGGGTGACAATATTGCCAACAGGCAGATGGCTCCTAGGAAAGATCTCTCTCCTGCTGTTTTTAGGAGGTTGGAAAGGCTGGTGTCTGAGAAGCCATGCAGGTGTTTCTGGGGCATTGCAGTAATGAATTAAAGGTTATGGGTGCTTGCTGGCGAATCGCCTGTGGTGCAAAGCGATTGTCTCCAGGTGACTGAGCAAGAAACCTTGATGAGAATCAGTGGGATATTTAGGCCATAAATTAACATGAGCCCGTGTGGTCAGACAAGCCGGGAGACCATTAGTTTGCTGCACGGATGGTCCTGTGGCCATCTTTGCCAAATTACCTTCATCAGTACACTGTAAAAAAATCCTGGACATTCTTCTCATAGCAGCTGCATTATATGGGTTGCATCAGTGCCGGCTGCCTGTTTTTAACAGTGCAGTATAATAAAAGGACACAAATTCTGGTCTGTCTGTTGCTAGTTATGTCTGGACAGAGTGCCTCTTAGTTGTGCATCCCAAGCAAACAAAACTTCTGTTGTTCTCAGGTCAATGGGCCTGATGGCATTCTCCAGAATGGTGCCGTGGATGATAATGTGGCGAAGACCAGCCAGCTCTTGGCAGAGCTCAATTTTGAGGAAGATGAGGAAGACACGTACTATACCAAAGACCTTCCTGTGCATGCTTGCAGGTGAGTTGGAACGGACACTGCAGGAGGGTTGAGATGGGGATGAAGCTCAAGCAGGGTCTGTCTCTGTGTGGCCAGGGAGCTGGACTGGCACTCACCACCAGTGCCTGCTTCCGGTGGCCTAAATGGCGCTCAGGTTGTGGTTGAGTAAAGCCAAGCTGCAGCTTTAAAGTCTGTGTCATGGCTCAGTCAATGGGGACCAAATGAAGAATGCAGAGCATCAGCCCTACACCCTTTCTGTCGTGGCTTGCCTGTCCCTGCCGTGAGGTGCTGCCTGCCTGTTACCCTCTGTCTTCTCTTCTTTAGCTACTGTGGCATCCACGACCCAGCTTGCGTGGTCTACTGCAACACCAGCAAGAAGTGGTTCTGCAACGGTCGCGGGAATACCTCTGGCAGGTAAACACGTTTGGACACTTCAAGTCGTTAGTGCCCTCGATGCTCCCAAATACGTAAAAGTCAGCCTGTTGCAGAGGCAGAAGCCCGGTCTGTCTAGCGCAGTGTGGCCCCCTCTGACGGGCAGCAGCTCTTTGGAGTCTGTCAAGGAGAGGCTTATCCCAGCCCTGTCGTAACTAGGCCCTTTAAGCCAGCAACGGCACTGTTTTCTGCTGAGCTGTAGGCCTTGCCAGCTTCTATAAGAATTCACAGTGGTTTGAAAGTTGAGTCCTCATTAGGGCTTCCCATGAAACAGCTGGGAACCTCTATTTGAGCCCTGTGAGTAATGATTTTTTAAAACAGTTTGAGTCCAGTGGCATCTTTAAGACTAACAAAGTTTTATTGAAGGTGTGAGCTTTCATGTGCATGCACACTTTCTCAGATAAAGTGTGCGTGCACATGGAAGCTCATACCTTGAATAAAACTTTGTTGGTCTTAAAGATGCCACTGAACTCAAACTTTGTTCTGCTGCTTCAGACCAACACGGCTACTGTGATGTTCTTGCTATTGGGGGGGGGGGGGACTGCTTTTACTTTAAATCATAATCTGCCTGTATAAACTTGATAGCTTTCTTGCTGCCATCAGGAATTTAAAATTCCAAATCTCTCTCTCTTGGTAGTATGACTGAGGGTCTGGGCTGCTTCAGAGGTCTATGTAGCCCTGAGGAAGGACTGTACTGAATTCTGGGATATTTAAACAAAACATGGATTTATCGAAATAAGAACAAAATAGGTTTCTGGTTATTTTGAACAGTTGCTGAAGAAAGGAACTTGTAAATGTAACTGGTAATGCTTGGTGCTACAAACAGTCTCTTAAACTCCAAAATCCACTCTGACAGGCTCCTGTACTTCTAATGCTCTCTCTCTGACATTTGTAGCCACACCGACTACTCTGTTTTATCCACGCAGAATAACATTTACTTTCTTAGTCACACAGACTAAATTTCACACAGACTATCTTCAAACTTCTTCCACACTTGTCTCTCTCCCAAGACACACCCAGAATCCTCTCCGAACTTCTCCTCTCCCACTCTCTCAGTCATCAGCCAATCACATCACACCTGTCTCCCTCTATCACCCTCCCTCATGTACTGCAGCCGCACTAAACATTTAAAGGAACACATACACCAAAACATGAAATCATTACAGCTACCCACCTAGATTTTTTTTAAAAAAATGGGATGCAGATCCCTGAAACACTTTGCAGGTTTTTGTACTGGAAGGGAAGTGAGCCAAAGCAGATATTGTCATTCAAACAAGCACGTATCTTTCTGTGTTGTGTCTCAGCCACATCGTGAATCATCTCGTAAGGGCCAAATGTAAGGAGGTGACTCTTCACAAAGACGGGCCCCTGGGGGAGACGGTTTTGGAATGTTACAACTGCGGCTGCCGAAACGTGTTCCTTCTCGGCTTCATCCCAGCCAAGGCCGACTCAGTGGTGGTTTTGCTGTGCAGGTGAGAGAATCTTCTCCTTCAAAGCGGGTCCGTCGCTGGCTCTCAGTGGGACCAGCATCATGTCTTCGTAGGAAGACTTCAGAGTGCTTTGAAAGTAACTTCTGCTAAGTGTCTTCTTGGGCTTGTCTAACAGAATTCTCCCCCCAATATCTTGGTTGTGCAGGCAGCCTTGTGCCAGCCAAAGCAGCTTAAAGGATATCAACTGGGACAGTTCGCAGTGGCAGCCTCTGATCCAGGATCGCTGCTTCCTTTCCTGGCTGGTCAAGATCCCGTCCGAGCAGGAGCAGCTGAGAGCTCGGCAGATCACGGCTCAGCAGATAAACAAGCTGGAGGAGCTTTGGAAGGTGGGTGTGGAAGCAGGAGGGGGCTAGTGGAGGGGGGAGCACAGCAGGTGGGGCCAGGCCTGTATCTGGCACAGAGTCAGGGATTCAGCTTTACTTATAAAACAGTCTTCCTCTGTCTTCCCTCTTTTCTCCCCTCTGTTTTGAGAGTGGGTTTAGGGGATGGAAAGGTGTTTGATGTTGAAACGGGCACAAAGGCCAGCAGGGCCCACCTCTGTACAAAACTCAGACTTTTGCGATGGTGGACATGTTTTGTTGGGCTAGACCAGCTCTTGGGAAACCGCTAAACATTCCTAGGCCCCAATCTCATGTCATTAACCTACTAGCCCCCCCACACACTTAATTACAGGCTAAAAGATAGACTCAAGTGTTGGTCTGAAGCAGCAGAACGAAGTTTGAGTCCAGTGGCATCATTGAGACCAACCAAGTTTTATTCTGGGTAGAAGCTTTCATGTGCATGCACGTGTCCTTATGCCCAGAATCAAACTTCATTGGTCTGAAGGCGCCACTGAGCGCAGGCTAAAAGATATGGGGGCAGGGAAGGAGCTTCGCTGCCTCCTCAGCTGGAGATTCTTCCTGTGTTCCCCAGCTAATTCAGGGGGTTGTTGGGACCTCTTGCAGCAAGGAGACAGCGTTCAAACCAGCCTTGAATGACACCTCTTCCACCAGCTAGCTGGCGGCCATTGACAAGGTCTTCTCCTGTCTGCCCCACAGGGGCTTACTTACAGGGTTGTACAAGATAAGATAATAGATCAATATGGGTAGCTGGATTAGTCTGTAGCAGTAGAAAAGAAGTGGAAAAGCGAGCAGTGACTCATGAAAGCTCATCCCCTGCCACAAATTTTGTTAATCTTTAAGGTGCTCCTGGGCTTCTGCTCTTTTCTACAAGATAAGATAGTGCATGCAAAACTCCAGAAAGCACCATACAGGTGTCCTTGTAGGGTTATTTTATCTGTGCTGCGCTTGAAAGTAAGCTGTGTGAAAGTTCAGATGTGTTTGTTGGTCCTGAAGCTTCACTTTAAAAGTAACTGTCTTATTGTTGGTGGAACAAAGCATGTTTTTCCCTGACACTATTTGTTTTTATTTAATTCACTGGAACCCTGCCTTTCTCCCCAGTGGCCACCCATGTCGGTTTACATCATTCTCCTCTCCTCCATGCTGCCTTCAAAACAACCCTGCAAAGTAGGTCAGGCTGGGAGAGGGTGACTGGCCCAAAGTCACCCAGTGAGCTTTCATGGTACCAGTGGGGATTTGAACATGGGTCAATGTTCCCTCTAAGCTGAGTCAGTGTGAGCTAGCTCACAGGTTTTAAGCCTCCGGCTCACATGTTTTTGTCTTGGCTCAGGAAGGATGGCTCCGGAGCAAACTAATTTAGGCAGCAGCCAAATCGCTCGCTCACAACTTTGATGCTGGTAGCTCACAAGTTAGGATTTTTGCTCACAAGACCCCACAGCTTAGAGGGAGCATTGGTCTCCAGATACTAGTCCAGCATTCTTAAACCAGTTCACCACACTAGCCAGTGCTTAGTGGCCAAGTTTTATTTCACTTCAGTTTCTGTTGTGGGGGGTAGAGATGTGAAGGCCCTTGGGAAAAACCAGAAAAATTCAGAAAACCAGTTTTTTCCCGGTTTCTTCCTGAAGCCTTTTTGGGTTTTTTCCAAAAAATTGAAAAAAGAAAAGAAAAAAAATTGATTCTGGAACGTTTTATTTTAACGTGGTGAATAAAATATTTTAAGACGAGGTGTTCAAATCTTTTCAAATCATTTCTAAAAAATGTGTATGGTATCACATTAATCCGATTTCTGTGCACTGAGGACAAGCAAGCCCTAGGTTACAAACTGAACCCTCCAATGCAAGAACAAGATGCATTTCTTTCCTTTAGGAGGTGCTGTTGTCACAGGAAAAGAAAAAGGTTTCAGTTTTGTTTTTGCGCGTGGGTGGGTATACTGGCACTCAGGCTTCAGCAGGCCTCAAAGCATTGGAAGTAAATACAGAGTAACAAAAAGGACCTGAAAGTATAGTTTTTAGAGGTCCATAATAACTGTGATAATGACAGGCACAACAGAGGAGCTGCAGAGACTGAAATGGATAATTACAGCTCAGAAAATGATTCTGATTAAATTTCATGCCCATTCATTGAAACATACCCTTCTATACACTTCCCCCCCTCTTCAATTTTTTTTATGAGAATGTTTTTTTAAAAAAAAAATAACTGTGGAGAGGAAATGTGAATAATTGTTTCGTCTGGATTTTTAAAAATTGTTTTGTGGAGGTTTTTTGTCTCTTCCACATAAACTAGTAAACAGTTCGGGAGACGGTTGCTCCATTTGTTACAACAACAAATAAATATTATGTTAAAAAGTAAATTTGGTTTGTAATAATTGTCTGGATACACTATATTTTTAATATGCTAGTCGTGATCATTTCATGCCAAGTAAAATTGTCCGTAGTCATATTTTCTATTCCTAAAGTAACAGATTGACTTTTGGTCTGAAAAAGAAAAAAGGACTAATGTAGCCTTTTTTAAAAAAAAAATTCAAAAAAATTGGGTTTTTTCCCCAAGCTTCAAAATTTCCGTTGGGGGTTCTAGTGGGGGGTTCTCATCCCCGCCCCCGACTTAGGAAGACCCGGCAGACCTGTTCAGTGTTTTTTTTTTTCAATTTTAGGAAAACCCATCTGCCACCCTTGAGGACCTGGAGAAACCAGGCGTTGATGAGGAGCCCCAGCACGTCCTGCTTCGATACGAGGATGCTTACCAGTACCAGAACATCTTTGGGCCTCTCGTCAAGCTTGAGGCAGACTACGACAAGAAACTCAAGGAGTCCCAGGTAAGGGTCCGGCTGAGGACTACGGAAGGGGAGCGGTGGTTTCCAAACTCTGGGCCTTGGTGACCACTATTCTTCAAGGCCAATGGAACATTTCCTTGGATTTTACTGGCCGTGCCTCTGAGCAGGTGGGATGGAGTCCCACGGCAGCGAAGAACAGCACTTCACCCTTTGAGGCGTTCTGGAAGCACGGCAGTTTCGCAGTTTTTCTAGCATCTTTTTCCTTTTGGGCCACTAAATTCCTCTACACCTCTTGTCCCACAGGTAGTCTTGTGTGCGATTCCTATACTTGGTGTGCGTTCTAAAATACTACCCAGAGTGATTTTTTGTTACGGCGTTAAGAAGCCAGCACAGACTTGCCTGTTGCGTGATGCAGAGTCTTCACGCCGGCACGTAACGAAAATCCAGGGCTGCTCTTAAAACTTCAGCGTCCTGCTTTAGTGCATACACAGCTGCTTTTTTCTCATTCAGCCATGTTTCAGTTACTCTTGAAGTTCTCCTGTTTTTGCCCTGGGCCACACATTTCAGGCTGTGACGCCAGGTGGCTTACACCAACATTCAGTGTTTTGAATTGGGGGGGGGGTGGGGAATCCTTCATGAGAGGAAGGGGTGTATGGCCTCTTAACAGCTCCTCTTCCTCCAGCATGCCCCTTTCCTTGTTTCTGCAGCCCCAAGACTGCTCGTTGTTGTTGTAGCATCCTTTTTTAGACGGGAGGAGGAAGCCACACCCTTCCCACAACTGTCGGTTTTCTGACCTGTGGCAGTGGCCAGCCTGTTTGCTTCTTTGGGGAAGACGACTGCATCAGAATGGGCTTAACATCAGCTCCCTCCACTCCCATGTCAGAGGGGGCCACGGTGGCTCAGTGGTTAAGATGCTGAGCTGCAGACCGGAAGGTTGGTAGCTCGGCAGTTGGAGACCTGAGTGCCATGTGACGGAGTGAGCTCCCGTCTCTGGGCCCAGCTCCTGCCAACCTAGCAGTTCGAAAGCAAGAAATTGCAAGTAGGTAAATAGGTACTGCTTTGGTGGGAAGGCAACAGCGTTCCATGCGCCTCGGCGTCTAGTTATGCCGGCCACATGACCACGGAAAAGTCTTCAGACAGCGCTGGCTCTTCGGCTTGGAAACAGATGAGCACCGCCACCTAGAGTCAGATTCGATTGGCTTTCGAGCAAGGGAAGCCTTTACTCCATGTCAGAGCACCCTGCATTGTTCCAGCACCACTTAAAGTGACCAGGAAGCAGCAGACCAGATCCACTCTTGACTGCTCGTTTCCCGGCTGTAAAGTAGAATATTTGTCTCTCTGTTATTTAGACCCAAGACAACATCACCGTGCGATGGGATCTGGGCTTGAACAAGAAAAGAATCGCTTACTTCACCTTGCCGAAGACCGATTCAGGTCAGATCTGCTGTTAAACCAGCATGGGGGCTTAATGGCCCCGGCTTCGAACGTGCAAGACTTGTCCTAGCCGGCCCTCATGTGGGCCTAGGAAGAGCAGGTGGCAGTGGTATGCAAACCATTGTGATGCCTCTTGATTTCGAGAGGCCTCTGTTGTTAAATCAAGATGGGCGGCCATGTCAGTCTGTCTGGAGCAGGAGAAAAGAGCTGGAGTCCAGGAGCACCTGAAAGGCTAACCACATTTGTGGCAGGGGAGGGGCTTTCATGAGGCAGTGACTCACAGAAGCTGCAATCCTACTGCAAACGTTGTTAGTCTGAAAGGTGCTCCTGGACTCCTGCTCTGTAGTTAAACAGTTTGGTGTATTGATTACCAGAGGCTCTGAGTAGCTGTTGCGTGTCCTCAGAACAGCTAGATGCAAGGCCACTGCCTGAAGCTGTCTGACAAAGAGAGCTTCGACTCACAGAAGTTCATTCCCCGGAAAGCTTGCTGTACTCCGAGGTGCCCCTGGACTCGAATCCAGCTGTTCTGTTGTAGACCCAGATGGCTACTGTCTGAACAGATCTTCGAAACGTGGACCGTGGGTGGCCAGCCTGTGGCACAGGATTGCCGTGGTCTTCGATAGGTCGGCTTCATAACACCCAGTGCAATTGCCTGAAGAGTTGGCCTCTACTCTCGGGCTCAGTGAATTTAAAGAATGAGGCGGTTGAAAGAAGAGGTGTTTTGTGTCGTGCATTTGCTAGTTCTGCCAGCTCTGGTGCCTGGCCTTATGCCACATCAGGGATGGGGCAGTGTTCCCTCTAAGCTGAGTTTCACACAGCTTTTTTAGCCTCCGGCTCACACGTTTTTGCCTCAGCTCCGGAAGGATGGCTGCAGAGCAAACTGATTTATGCAGCAGCCCAATGGCTCGCTCACAACTTCGTTGCCAGTAGCTCACAAAGGAGAATGTTTTGCTCACGAGACTCCATAGCTTAGAGGGAACATTGGGGAGGGGTGTGACTGCTGTGACCAGAAATGCTTTAACGGTTTCATATTGCCTCCCTAGACATGCGTCTGATGCAGGGTGATGAAATCTGCCTGAGGTACAAAGGGGACTTGGCCCCGCTGTGGAAAGGAATTGGCCATGTCATTAAAGTTCCGGATAGTATCCTTTTTACTTTGTAAGAGAACCGCGGACGTTAGGGTCAGCATCCTGGGTGAACTCTGGGAGGAAGTCCCAGGTGCTCTGTGCTGAGGCTCTTGAGTTTTCCTCCCCAGTCAAGAGAGGTGATCTCCCCCCCTCTTGTATCACAGAACTGAAGGAATATCCATGGCCTCCATTCTACTCTTCTTCCCTTCCACTCTTCCACCCAGCTGGTGCAGGCAGGTTACATATGGCTTCTTGGGCAATCTCCCTTCTGTGCAGTTTATGGGCTCAGGCCTTCAGGAAAACATAAGACCAGTAGCATCAGACCAGTAGTCCCTCTAGTCCGGCAAACTGTCTCACATAGTGGCCAGCTCACTTGGTTTAGTGGTTAAGAGCGGTGGACTCTAGTCTGAGAGAATTCAGTTTGATTCCCCACTCCTCCACATGCAGCTTCTGGCATGACCTTGGGTCAGTCACAAGTTCTCTCAGAGAGGTTCTCTCAAGGGCAGTCCTCGAAAGAGCTCTCTCAGCCCCACCTACCTCCCAGGGTGTCTGTTGTGGGGAGGGGAAGGGAAAGGAGATTGTAAGCCGCTCCGAGACTACTTTGGGTAGTGAAGGGCCGGATGTAAATCCAGTCTCTTCCTCCTCTTCTTCCTCTGGAGGGCCAACAACACAGAGACCATGTTTCCTCTAAGATGAGTTAGTGTGAGCTAGCTCACAGTTTCTTAGCCTCCGGCTCACACATTTTCGTCTTAGCTCAGGAAGGATGGCTGCAGAGCAAACTGATTTATGCAGTAGCCAAATTGCTCACTCACAACGTCATTGCCAGTAGCTCACAAAGGAGAATTTTTTGCTCACGAGACTCCACAGTTTAGAGGGATTATTGCACAGAGGCTGAGGTCTTCCCCCAATGTTGCCTCCTGACACTGGTATTCAGAGGTTTGCTGCCTCTGAATATGGAGGTTCTTTCTAATCACCATGGCCAGTAGCTACTGATAAACATGTCCTCCATGGATCTCCGTGAAGCATGTCCTGGGCCTTCAGGCTATGTGTTCTTTGTAGAATGATGATGCAAGTAGAGATGGGCATGCTGGGATGGGGAGGGAGCAGGACCTCTTTTTGGAAGAGTTTGCAGCTTTTCGTACATATTGCTACTTAATAAGGTTTTGAAGATTATGGTGATGAGATCGCCATCGAGCTGAGAAGCAGTGTTGGCGCTCCCGTGGAGGTGACCCACAACTTCCAGGTGGACTTTGTGTGGAAGTCTACCTCCTTCGACAGGTGGGTGAGAGACTCACTGAGGTCCCTCTGAGTAAAAGAAGCAGGAAGACTCCTGCAAAAGGGCATGCGCCAAACAACTTCTCCCTTTCCCAGAATGCAGAGTGCCCTCAAAACGTTTGCCGTGGATGAAACCTCCGTGTCCGGCTACATCTACCACAAACTACTCGGTCATGAAGTGGAAGACGTCATTATCAAGTGTCAGCTGCCGAAACGTTTCACGGCACAGGGGCTCCCTGACCTCAATCACTCTCAGGTAATCCTAGTCCTGTGCCAGGGGGGTGATTGAAAGTGTCGTGGCAAGAGTGGGGCCTGAGGGCCGCTGTGGTTGGTTCCATTGCCCGCATGTCTCATTTTGCACCCTGAATTCAGAATATCCCTCTCCCCAGGTGTATGCTGTGAAAACTGTCTTGCAGCGTCCATTGAGCCTCATCCAGGGTCCTCCTGGGACGGGCAAAACTGTGACATCAGCTACCATTGTTTACCACCTGGCCAGGCAAGGAAATGGGTAAGAACCAGAGCAGAGGGTGCAGAATCCTGGTGGCAGAATGAGCGCGCAGTCACCTTGGCTTATAGACCCCAATTCTAAGGCAGCTGCACCACTCAACCGTTTGCTCGTGAGTTCAGTTGCAAGTGCCAGTATTATAGCCTCTGGCCTCTGTGCCAGAGCTGTGTGAGCCCATGTGCCGATTCAGGTCCTGCCAGCAAGGGATTCTCTCGATGACATCTCTCTGTTGGACTAAGCAAACGTGCGTGCCAGGTGAATAGCTCTGGAAGACCTCCCAGAGGAAGTTGTGGGAGCAGCTCGCTTGCGAGTCTGCCCGCTTAAGGCTTTTCTTTTTCTTGTTCCCAGCCACTTTGTTTGCTGGAATCTCATCATCTTTGACAGATGGATGCTGCGGGGTTTTTCGCGTGGGTCAGAAAAGTTGCTCACCCCCCCCCCCCCCAAGTCTTTCGTTTGCTATTAGCAAAATTGTAAACTTACCAAATAATTGAGAGAAAGCAACCTGAGCCTGCTTGCAGGGAGGGCAGGGTATAAACTGAACCAATAAATAAATAAACCACGAACTGCTGCATCTCTACTAGTCTTAGCAGTCATATCCTGGGTTCTGCTAGGTGAGAGATAGGAAGAAATGGGTTTAATACAGAACAAGTTTTGTAGTGGAGCGTATTTAGACAGAAGCAAGTTGCAGACAGTGGCTGCAGGTTAAGCAGCCTCTTTGGATATTGGTTAAACATTATAAGGTTGAGAACACGGAACCATTCATTCATGTATTAGTTTACTGTGGAGAAAACTAGTCTCGTTTAAATCCTGTTGATTGTCTTGTGTAAAAGTTTCACACAGCATGTTTTAAGGGAGTTACACCTAAAAGGGTTTGAAGCACTCCAGAACAGGATATTTCACTGTACTTTTATTGCTGCTCTTCAAAATTTCTTCAGAAGAAAAGTTGGAAAAAACATCACAGGGAGCCTCCTCAGTTTTCCTGTCGTGTCCCGTCGTCCCCCCCCCCCCCCCCCCGCAACCTACCCTACAGAGTATTCTGGCTACCTCCCCCCCCCCCCCCCATTAACCAAAATGGTGAGCACCTTCCTGCTTGTGGCCCCAAAGCTTTTGAAATCTCTCCATAAGGAGATTTACCTGTTGCCAGCTTGACTTTTAAATGCTGGTGGATAGGACAGTTTTATTCTCGTGAACGTTTGGGTTTATTCCCCACCCTCCGTTGTCCTTGATGTGTTTTTTGCAGCTGGTATTTTATTCTCATTTAAGTTTTGGGGCTGTTCTTGAAAATGCTCTTGCACAGTTTACTGCTTGGATGGCCCTCACTCTTGTCTCTCCACTCCCTGAAGGCCTGTTCTGGTTTGTGCCCCGAGTAACATAGCTGTGGACCAGCTGACTGAGAAGATACATCAGACCGGACTGAAGGTGGTGCGTCTGTGTGCCAAGAGCCGGGAGGCGATTGACTCCCCAGTCTCTTTCCTGGCCCTGCACAACCAAATCAGAAACATGGACAGGTAATGATAATTATCGTATGGCTGTGTGTGTGTGTGTGTGGTACAGCCAGGAGATCCTAGGATAATCTGGCAGCCAGAAGTTCTAGCTCTTTTAGTGTTGTGCAGCACTAGGTGGCGGGCTAGACTCGTTTTTAAGGCAAGAGACGTTTCAGAGGTGGTTTGCCATTGCGTGCCTCTGCGTCACACCCCTGGTGTTCCTTGGAGGTCGCCCATCCAAATATTAGCCGGGGCCAACCCTGCTTAGCTTGTGAGATCTGACAAGATCCGGCTAGCCTGGGCTATCCGGGGCAGGGCAGGTGAGATGGCTTTTTCAGAAGTTTTTTTTGGGGGGATGGCTGTTCATGTATTGCCATGGATGTTCCTTGGATTTAGTTCAAGCCTTGTGCACTCTGGTCCTTAGATGTGGCTTCCCTGTGCCAGTCGGACCATCTCTCACTCTTCCTTGTAACTACATCAGCCGTGCTGTGGCCAGCCCTTACCTCCAGATGCTTGGCTTTCCCATTATTCCTGGCTTTACTTGCTGTGCCTGGGATGCCTCGTCGTACTGCCTGTCCCAAAACACCGAGCGTTTGAGAGCATCTAGATGCTTGAACAGGAGGACATTGCTAGGAAAACGATTTAAAGTGCCGCTGCTACCAGGCTCCCTCTGAAAAAAATCCAGGACAGCAATAGAGCTGGAGCAGCGTTTCATTGAGGAATGCTAGTGAACAAGTGTATGCTGGGTATTAAGAAAACCCTGCAGCGTCACCAATGACCTCTGTTTGCTTCTCAGCATGCCTGAGCTCCAGAAACTGCAGCAGCTGAAAGATGAGACTGGAGAACTGTCCTCTGCGGATGAAAAGCGCTACCGGGCACTGAAGCGAACAGCTGAGCGGGAATTGCTGATGGTAACAGTTTTTCCCTGTTAAGGCGGTCAGACCGGGCAAGTCCCCCCCCCCCCCCCCCCGCCCAGTCCAATCGGTGCTTTGGCGACTGGGGGGGGGGGGTGCCTCAGTCAGAGGTTTCCAACAGCTGCAAGTGGGAGCTTGAGGGAAATGTGACCATGTCATTGGTGTAATTTTAGACCCGCCTTGAGTGTCACAGGACTTAGATGGGATTCGCTGCTGGGTGCTGCCCTTCAGAAACGCTTGTCCCTTTCAGAACGCAGACGTCATCTGCTGCACGTGCGTGGGGGCCGGCGACCCAAGGCTGGCCAAGATGCAGTTCCGCTCCATCTTGATTGACGAAAGCACCCAGGCCACTGAGCCGGAGTGCATGGTGCCGGTCGTCCTCGGAGCAAAGCAGGTAGGCTCCGGCTCCCGGAACGGAGCAACCCAACACGGCCTTGTTCCAGCAGCCGCCTTTCGAGTGTGGTGGGAATCTTCGTTGTGTTGAAAGCCCGCCCTCTGAAATGTCACATCGTTCCCATGTTTGGAGGAGGGGGTCGTGAGAAGTAAGGGTCCCGCAGCTTGGGTGATGTGGCCTCAGCAAGCAGGCTCAAAACCCACCAGCCCCCCACCTCTTCCTGACCTTCAGTGTTTGGGGCGGGGTGGGTGGGGTTGGGCACTTGTTCAGCACATTTTGACCTTCCCTGACCTTTGTGTTCTTAGTTGATCCTGGTGGGCGACCATTGCCAGCTTGGCCCTGTCGTGATGTGCAAGAAGGCGGCCAAAGCAGGCCTGTCCCAGTCCCTCTTCGAGCGGCTAGTGGTGCTGGGGATCCGGCCCATCCGCCTGCAAGTGCAGTATCGTATGCACCCTGCCCTGAGCGCCTTCCCTTCCAATATCTTTTATGAGGGGTCTCTTCAGAATGGCGTCACAGCAGGTAAAATTGCTGGGGGAGAGGAGAGGGGACTGCATGGCTTGGCTGGATGGGGGGGCGGGGAGGGGGGTTGTGACTTATAGCAAAGCAGCACGGCATCTCCCATAACACTGTGTTGTGACCATATGCCAAAATCCACATTCTGCCCTTTGGGCATGCTGTCTTTAACGGAAGACTTTGGGCATATTTAGAACAATGTCAGTGCGCAGCTTATTACTGAAAACCGGCTGTCTCGTGTTCCTCTGCAGCGGACCGTGTGAAAAAGGGATTTGACTTCCAGTGGCCTCAGCCAGATAAGCCCATGTTTTTCTACGTAACCCAAGGGCAAGAGGAAATTGCAAGCTCTGGCACATCTTACCTGAACAGGTAAATAACAGGAGGGAAGGAAACAGGTTCTGGCCAAGTTACATGGAAAGGAACTAGAGCATGGGGGGCTTGTTCTCAGGCTTTGATCCCACAACATCTGTGCCTCAGTTTCCTTCAGCAAAATCAGCTTGCAATCACTGTATCCAGAAATATGGGAGGGGGTGCATCTGAGAAAGTGAGACAGCAGAACGTCTTGGCCCTGCTTGTTTCTTCCGGAGTTCTGCTGCTCCAAGAAATCCATGTAGAGTTTCATGGATTGGGGGGGGAGTACGAACACTCAGTTGGGAGCAGAGAGGAAGTGTGCCTCCCCCTTCTGAGGTTCACTTAAAACATGTCGCAGAAGAAACGCGGATAGGTCTGTCTTCAGCGGGGGCTGATGGTGCTTCCAGTTTGTGCCTTTAATGACTTGCTTTGGTTAAACGGGAGCAGCCTAGAGCTTATAAATAGCCCACGGTCTCATCTTTAGCTGTCAGGCCTTGCCCAGTAGGAAAGCTCAAAGATTTGGTTGGGGTGTGTGACCCCAAGAAATGTACTCTCAGGAATGAATGCCCTTCTCCTCTGTGTCTGTTCTGTGCTTGACATTTAAAAAAAAACAACAACCCCAGAGTCTTGGAAGCAGAGTGAATTAGACATAGTGAACGCTTCTGTTTCCTTGTGTTAAATAAAGGGGGGTGGAGATGAGGCTGTGCTGTGGGATACTCGCTGGCCTCACTGCCACGGAATGGAATGAGCTGACTTTTGCCTTGTCTCTCCTGCCCCCGCCCCCCAGGACAGAGGCTGCCAACGTGGAGAAGATCACCACCAAGCTGCTGAAGGCTGGTGCAAAACCGGATCAGATTGGCATCATCACCCCTTACGAAGGGCAGCGCTCCTACCTGGTGCAGTACATGCAGTTCAGTGGCTCCCTTCACACCAAGCTTTACCAGGTAGGGGCCCCCCAGCACATGTCCTGGATTCCTGTCCACACCCCAGATCCTTGACAGTGGCTGACCTTGGTCTTTCGTTGGTCGTCTGTCTTCCTTGAGGAGAGACTCAAGACGGGTTGCAAAACAGAGGGGCAAAGCAATCGGGTAGCATCCCTACGACATCCTGTGAATGATGCAGGAGGACCAAGATTACAAAGCCGAAAGGCGGCAGAGCCCCAAAAAGCAGTCTGAGCTGTGCAGCAGTGGAATCAGCTGCCTCGGGAGGTGGTGAGCTCCCCCTCAGTACTGGCAGTCTTCGAGCAGCGGCTGGACAAACACTTGTCAGGGGTGCTCTGGGCTGATCCTGCATTGAGCGGGGGGGGGGGGGGGGTTGGACTAGGTGGGAGGCATACGGCCCCTTCCAACTTTGTGATTCAATTATTCTAAATGCAATACGCTGTAAAGCAGAACACTTTTCTGAGCCCTTGTGTGCTACTGCAACCCTATTTCTTTCGTTTAAAACGATCCCTCCTGAGCAGTTGTTTTATATATTCAGTACTGCAGTAAATGTGGGGGAGCCTTCCTGACCCCATCAGGGGTGTCACTGTGTGAGGCAGGGGCCCCCAGCAGGGAAAGCGGTGGTTTTTACCCATTTGCAGGGTGGCATCTGCAGAGAGCATCACTCAGACAGTCAAAGCTGTTGGCGGCCCAAGGCCATGAAAGGCTTTTCAGGTGATAAACAGACCCTTGGATTCAGCTTGGTGACTGGCCAGTAGCCAGCTGATTGACTACAGGAATAAGAGGCAGTATGCAGACTCACCAAGCTCATGCTAATAATTTAGCTGTGGTGTTCTGGACAAGCGGGAGTTTTCAGGTTGACTTCAAGGGCTGGCCCATGCATTGCAGCTGTCTAGCCCCATGGTATGGATCCACACGGCCAGATTGGCCAAGTCGAGGTAAGGGAGCCCATCTTCCGAGCTGAAGGAAGACCGAAGAGAGCTGATTCTTCTCTTTTCCGCCACTGCATCGACAGGCCTCTGCAGCAGGAAGCCTGGGCCGACCATAAGCCCAGCGCTCCTCAGTGGGTCCGCTGAACCACAGTAACATGGGGACTGCCACGTCCTTCAAGACCTCCGCCTTGTCAGGATTGTGTTTTAAACTTGCCCACCTTGTAGCCCTGTAACCACAGCTGCCAGGGACTGGCTGAGGACCTCTGCGACACCACCCAGTAGTTAGGATCAAGAAGAAAGCCAGGTGTCGTCAACCTGTCAATGACAGCCAACAGCAAAACCACAAATGATTTCTCCCAAAGGCTTTACATATGGGGGAAACAGTCTTGAGCCTGGTGGAAGCCCATAGAACTAGTCCCATTCTGAAGACCGCTGGTCTCCAGCCACAAGCCTCGGAGTCTAGCCCATAAAGAACAGCTGAACCCAGTCGAAAGCATGTCCCTTGTTCGCAGTGTTCTTTCTAAGCTGAGCTAGTGTGAGCTAGCTCACAGTTTTTTAGCTTCCAGTTCACACATTTTTGTCTCCGTGCAGGAAGGGTGGCTCCAGAGCAAACTGATTTATCCAGCAGCCAAATCGCTCGCTCAGTTTTAATGCCAGGAACTCACATGGTAGAGTTTTTGCTCACAAGACTGCACAGTTTAGGGGGCGCGTTTCTTGTTACCTGCTTCTGCCTCTGAAAGTCTCACCTAGAGGGCACAGCCCCACCTTTCCAGAGGCTGCTGATAAATCCTGTGTGAGCCATGAGGAGGAATGGCCCTCACTTCCATTCAAATGGCGACCATCAGCCGAAGTTGGTGGAACTGTCTCTTTCCTGTGGCATGGCCTGAAGCCAGATTAAGAGGTCTTGGGTAGATGAGTCAGCCGGGAACATCTGGAGTTGTTCTGGCACCATGTCCTCAATTCCCTTGCTCAGAAAGGGCACATGAGAGACTGGATGGTGCTTGGCTGTGTCATTTTTTCTCGGGCGATGGCAGAGCTTTTTACCCACTGAAGAGGAAAGCCCCTGGTCCCTAGGCAAAGAACCACAGGGCAGGAGCCGTTGGCTTCACACCTCTGGCCCCTCCCCCTTTATCCAGAGGTTGTATCCAGTAGGGCCCTGGGTGGTGGGAGGAGGGAGCTTTTATAACCCTTTACCCTGTGCCATTTTTTCTCCCCACCGCTGAATCATTGCCCCCAAGCGGCTTTTATCGGGGGTGGGGTGATAAAAGCGACCCGAGGTGATTTGGGATGGGGGCAAAGGGGTATGTGTGCTTGGGGACGAGTTAGAAAGCTCCTCTCCCTCAGCCAGCCTATGCTTGGGATACAGAGCATTGCCCAACGAGAGCACTTGAGGGGACATGGAAATCAGGCTCCTGTCATGTTGCAGAACGATGATGAAATGTGAAATAAGACATTTCCAGTGACTGGGGGAACTGTAAGTAAGTCGCTGTCTCTCCCGCCCGACTCCCCCCTTCCAGGAGGTGGAAATTGCCAGCGTGGATGCCTTCCAAGGACGGGAGAAGGACTTCATCATCCTGTCCTGCGTCAGGGCCAACGAACACCA
The DNA here is from genome assembly GCA_029233225.1 of Lepidodactylus listeri. Classification (NCBI taxonomy): domain Eukaryota; kingdom Metazoa; phylum Chordata; class Lepidosauria; order Squamata; family Gekkonidae; genus Lepidodactylus; species Lepidodactylus listeri. The sequence goes on from JARCFY010000002.1 coordinate 175,843,145, forward strand.
GGGGATCGGCTTCCTGAACGATCCCCGGCGCCTCAACGTAGCTCTCACCAGAGCAAGGTACGGAGCCCTCCCAGGACGCACCCCTGGGACCCCCCCCCCCCCCCAGGGTTTTTGGATTTATTTTTTGACAGATGTTATGAACATCTCATGGGTTATTCCAGTGTGCCGCTAGGCATATTTAAAAAAAAAAGACAACTTGTGCGGTGACGTGAGTTTTTGTGCAGTTTATTTATTTTTTAATTTATTTTATTCCATTTCTATCCTTCCCTTTTAAAATTTATTTTATGCCATTTCTATCCTTCTTGCCCTTCCACAGGCCGGCTCAGGGTGGCTTACGACATCGATGAGACATAAATAATAATGTGATATAAACAGTAATTCATAAAACCTCAGCCATTGCAGTTAAAAATTCTCCGACAGCAGCATAACCATTATGAACTATTGTGCCTGGTTCAGTACTGTCAGGAAGGGCGCATTCTCTTAAGTGACCAAAGTCAGCCAACGCTGGTGCCAAGTTGGTATAGGCAGGGCCCTAAGGCAGGGGAAGCCAGTGTCGCCGGAACGTCCGCTGCAGCCATGCACACGAAAGCCTATACCCAGAATAAATCTTTGTTGGTTTTAAAGGTGCCGCTGGATCGAAATATTGTTCTGTTGTTTCAGATCAACACGGCTACCCACTTGAATCTATATTTAAATGTGGGTTAGAGACGAGAGAGGCTCTCATATCCAAATAATACGGGGGAGTATCCGCTTATTTCCCCATTCTTTCCAGTCAGCCTCCGTTTGTCTTGGTCCCTGTATTTCCCCCCTTTTTTTCTTTTATTTGTCCCTCCCTCCTTGTTGCTTTCTGTCGACAGTCTGAGAGCCAGTTTGGTGTAGTGGTTAAGAGCAGAGAACTGTAATCTGTGAGAATCGGGTTTGATTCCCCACTCCTCCACATGCAGCTGCTGGTGTGACTTTGGGTCGGTCACAAGTTCTCTCAGAGCTGTTCTCATGGGCAGTCCTCGAGAGAGCGCTCTCAGCCCCACCTACCTCACAGGATGTCTGTTGTGGGGAGGGAATGGTAAGGAGATTGTAAGCCACTCTGAGACCCCTTTGGGTAGCGAAGGGCGGGGGTATAAATCCATTCTCCTCTTCTTCATTCTCCTTGCCTCTTTATTTGTTCTCTTGATTTAGAAAAGGCTCAGGGTGTGGTGGCGGGATGCAGATGTGCTGGGTGGCTTCTGGCGGAGGCTCAAGTCTGGGGCAGCTTAGAGCACTGATTGTCAGGCGCCTGATGTGTCTCCTTGTCCGAGTACTTGGAAATGTGTCCAGCGAAGAATCCTTTGTGGTCTCTGGCCAACTTCCGTGTATCGGCCCCTCCTTAGCTGTCGCTTCCGTTTTTGCACATCAGTGGAGGGAAGGGGCGGGGAAGAAGCCCGGCTTCCAGTCTTGCTTTTGTTTCTGCCTGCAGGTACGGCGTCATTATTGTCGGCAACCCGAAGGCCCTGTCCAAGCAGCCTCTCTGGAACCACCTGCTGAACTACTACAAGGAGCAGAAGGTGCTGGTGGAAGGGCCCCTGAACAACCTCCGTGAGAGCCTCATGCAGTTCAGCAAGCCCCGGAAGCTCGTGAACACCATCAACCCGGTGAGCACCGGGATGGGCGGAGCCTGCCTTGGCTGGCCGGAGCAGGAGGAGGAGGGAAAGGAGCTGTTGTCAGGATCTTGCCGAGGAGGACCCAGAGTCAGGCCTCAATGGCTCCAGTGCTTTCTTCAGTGCTCCTCCCATCTCTTACCCATCTGTCAGCTCCTAAACAAGTTCTCAGCACCCTTCATAAGAACATAAGAGGAGCCATGTTGGATCAAGCCAACGGCCCGTCTTGCCCCGCACTCTGTGTCACACAGCGGCCTCCTCCTGTTGCCCGATGGGCTTCCTCCGGAAACCTTTGAAGCTGCCGCGTATGGTGTGAGACCACTGGTCAGTCTGGCCCAGAGTTGCCTGCTTGGGCCGGTAGGGAGTCTCCAGACCTTCCAGCCCCTGCGTCACAAGTCGGGTGGAAGAGGGAGGGAGCCAGGATTCCACTGGCCGAGTGGATCTCGGCTTCAGCTAAGACCCCTTCAGCCCACATCCACAGTGATAGTTCCGCAGAGTGTTTAAAGCGTTTGATTTAAAATATTTGTTTGCCGTCTCTCCGTTGGAAACAAACCCTTAGGGTGGTTTACAAAGTCTAATAGCACACAGTCTGGTGCGGTGGTTAGGAGCGCAGACTCTGATCTGGGAGAACCGGGTTTGATTCCCCACTCCTCCACATGGCAGCTGCTGGTGTGGCCTTGGGTCAGTCACAAGTTCTTTCAGAGCTGTCCTCGAAAGAGCTGTCTCAGCCCCACCTACGTGACAGGGTGTCTGTTGTGGGGAAGGGGATTGTAAGCTGCTCTGAGACTCCTTCAGGTAGTTAAAAGGCAGGGTCTAAAACCAATCACTTTTCTTCTTCTACACCAGTTCACAACATTAAAGTTCAAGAGCCATTGACTAGAAAGTAATAGTGCGGCATAATCCCCAATCCATCCAGAATTGCAACTTGGAGCCATCTAGAAGACAATCAAGATGCTAGACAGTGATTGGGGGGGGGGGGGGAGTTGTAGGGGGCGAAGCATGCCAGAGGGTCTTGTGTTTGGCTACGTCAGTAACGTCCACAACCTGTGAGCATGCTTATGTCCTCCATGTGTTCGCCTCACCCATCCCTAGGGAGCCCGATTCATGACGACTGCCATGTATGATGCCCGCGAAGCTATTATCCCTGGATCGGTCTACGACCGCAGCAGCCAAGGTAAGGGTGGGATACCAGAGCCGTGAACAAAGCTGACTTCCTTTGCCCGTTCCAGGTGTGAGCTGGGTGGCAGCTCCTCGTGCCCTGCCCATAGGTGCTTTTCTATCTGCCCTTATCCAGATCGGGGCTGGTTCGGTGCTGAGCGAGGGCACCTTGAGACACATGCCTTTGGTTGAGATTATGAGGGTAGTTTTTTGAAAGAGCAACGTGTGGTTACATTTCTTCTTTACCACTCATAGAGAAAATCAAAATGACAAGCGGTTCACTTGCTTTTATGTCTTCTGGCCCTGGTGGGGTGGAACGGTCCAGGAAGGGTCTCTCGGGTTTGCCTCCTTGATCTCGGCCAGCGGGCGTTCCCCTCTCAGAGGCCTCTCTCCCGTGCTGTGCCCTCAGGCCGTCCCTCCAACATGTATTTCCAAACGCACGACCAGATCGGGGTGATCAGTGCCGGGCCGAGTCACGTCACCGCCATGAACATTCCTATCCCATTCAACCTGGTGATGCCACCGATGCCTCCACCGGGATATTTCGGACAGGCCAACGGGCCAGCTGCCGGTAGGGTGCCGTTCTGGTTCTTACTGCCCCCTCCTACGCTTTCTCGCTTGCTTTGTGTTTAGGGTTTTTTTTAGAAATATTTCTGGTAGCTCCAGGGTACGTCATGTCAAAAGAGTAAGACTCCCCAAGAAAGAAAGCATAAAATGTGCCTCCTTCCCCCCCCCCACAGCTGCAATGCATATTTAATGTCGAGCATTGCTTCAGCAAGTAGTTTCCAAGATTACAGCCCACTGTCCCATGTTGGGTGTCGGGTGGACTGTCACACTGAATTAAGTACATAAGAGAAGCCAGTGATGGATCAGGCCAGTGGCCCATCCAGTCCAACACTGTCACACAGTAGTCCAGAAATACCAGGTTCAGGAGGTCCATCAGTGGGGCCAGGACACCAGAAGCCCCCCTCCCCAGCACCAAGAATACAGAGCTTCACTTGCCCCAAACCGAGAGTTCCTATCTATACCTTGTGGCTAATAGCCACTGATGGACCTCTGCTCCAGATGTTTATCCGATTCCCTCTTGAAGCCATCCATGGTTGTAGCCGCTGCCATCTCCTGTGGCAGTGAATTCCACGTGTTAATCACTCTTTGGGTGAAGGTCTTCCTTTTATTCATTCTAACCTGACTGCTCAACAATTTCATGGAGTGCCCACAAGTTCTGTATTGTGAGAAAGGGAGAAAAGTACCTCTTTCTCCACCTGCTCTATCCCATGCATAATCTCTTAAACCTCGATGATGTCGCCCCTCAGCCGTTGTTTCTCCAAGCTTAAAGAGCCCCAAGTTCTTCAACCTTTCTTCACAGGGAAAGTGTTCCAGCCCTTTTATGATTCTAGTTGCCCTTTTCTGTAGTTTTTCCAATGCTATATCTTTTTTGAGGTGTGGCAACCAGAACTGTACACAGTATTCCAAATGAGGTCGCACCATCGATTTATACAGGGGCATTATGATACTGGCCGATTTGTTTTCAATTCCCTTCCTAATAATAGCCAGCATAGTGGCCTTTTTCATCATAGCTGCACACTGTCTCGACATTTTCAGTGAGTTATCCACTACAACTCCAAGATCTCTCTGTTGGCCAGTCTCCACCAGTTTGTGCCGAGCCATCCTTGTGGCTTTAAGCTTGGAAAAGAAGCCCAATTCCTGGCTCCTCCTCCCAAGTTTAAAATATGAACTTGACTTTCCTCTTGTTTGGGAAGCTGGCCTTCATCACAGAGGGCAAAGAGGCTGGTCATTTGAAGGGGGCGAGGAGGCCGTGACTCTTTCCCCTCAAATCCTGCTCGACGGCTTCTTTGGAAGAAGGATGGTGGCCTCAACAAGCCTTTTCTCTGATCTGTGTTCTGGTGTCGCTCGTCTGCTTTTGGTTGACTCTCTGTGATGGAGAACTCGTTTTGGAACACGCCACCATTAATCTAGTGCCCCCACACACACCTTGAGCATGTGCAGATTAGCTGCTCGAATGTGCAGCCTGTGATGCTTTCAGCCCCCCGCCCCACCCCCAGACCCCCAAATCAGTGTGTTCTGCCCATGGTGAGATCTGGATGTTGCAGGACGTGGGAATCCAAAAGGCAAGACCAGCCGTGGCGGACGCCAGAAGAATCGTTTCGGGATGCCGGGGGCCAGCCAGTCGAACCTCCCCAACAGCCAGGCCAGTCAAGATGTGGTGTCGCAGCCCTTCTCTCAGGGTCCCTTGACTCAGGGCTACATCTCCATGAGCCAGCCATCGCAGATGAGCCAGCCGGGCCTCTCACAGCCAGAACTGTCACAGGTAATGCTGCCAGAGCCGCGCTGAGCGTGCCCGGGGTGGGCCTGCACATGAAATGATCCCAGGGGGCTCCTGTACGCCGGGTAAGGGCCTCTGTCTCTTCTGCCAGAGACACAACCCTTAAGACCGGCTTCCTTTCTTTCCTCCCACCTCCCCTCTTCAGGACAGTTACCTTGGCGATGAGTTTAAATCTCAGATCGACGTGGCCCTGTCACAGGATTCCACCTACCAGGGGGAACGCGCATATCAACATGGAGTGACGGGACTGTCACAGTATTAGAGTGTAAGGTGTTTTTGTTTGGGGGGGGGAGTGGAGCCCATGAGGGGGCGTGGAGGCCAAAACGGTCTCTGCTCAACCGGGCCCCACAGTCCTGTCGGCAAAAGCCAGTCTTCTGTCAGTCGATAGTGTGCTTCCCAGCAGAGCCTTTGCTTGATACCCCAAACGTTGTCGTTAATGTTGCAGCAAACTGGGGGGGGGGGGGCGGGGCTCAGAGGGGGGGCTTGGATGTGCTAGGTGATGCAGACCTCCCAGGGCTTGGGCACGATTTTTAAACATGAAATCGTCTCTCTGTCTCAGCAAGCGTGCTAAACATTTTTCTTTTTTTTTGATGCAAAGCCACTGTGAGTCCAGCCATTTGGGCTCAGAATAGCTCCAGCAGGTCTCGGCCTCCGTGGACATTAATGGCCTTTCCCCTCTTCCTCCTTGCAGGTTGAAGAAGAGGAGCTAAGCTTGTGTGGAGCTTAGTTCATCAGCATTTTATTCTGGGTAATAAAAAAAATAAAATGGATACCTGTTTTCCACTGCTAAAACTGAAGCAACTCTGTGAGAGCAACAGGAGAGAGAGAGGGAGAGAAAGAGAGAGAAACCAGCGGAGAGGAGAGAAGAGCGCGCGAGAGAGCGAGAGAGCCCACTGCTAAGCTCACTGAGACAAGGAGACTGACCAGAGATGGGAGAGAGCGCCGGAAGACCGACCGGCACCTCGCTGGGGGGGGGAGCCTACCTGCCCTGGAAGAACAAAGTGGTCAGCGGAGTCCCCTGTTCCCCCCTCCTAGCCCCCCCCATCAACACACACACCGAGAAGGAGAGCGAAAAGGCCTTAGGAGCATGTTCCACTTCATTCCGTTCTCTTGATGAGCAGGGCTTCACATTTGTTTCAGAGCAGGGAAGGGTTGAGGGAAAACCCCCATCTCAGAGTTGTGTGTGTGTGGTTGTTTTTTTAAAAAGGCAGTATCCGTTGACATTTTTTCAGGAGCAAGCACATCCAAGAGAGGAGGTCCTCCGTGCCCTTGGGATCCAGCCGGCTGGTACCCGACTCTGAGATGGGTGGGGGTTTTTTGGTCCAGGATCCAGCTTTGAAACTCGCGTGTGATGTCACCCACGTTCCAAACAGGCTTTTTTGTGGTGAGATGGGGTTCTTGTGTTTGTGTTGGCTTTTTTTTTTCTTTTTTCCTTTTTAAGAAAAGAGATTCATTTCGAGGAAGCACTGGATATTTTTTTAGAAGTTTTGTCTCTGAAACCTTAGTAGTGGATCTGTGGGCAGGGGGAAACCCTTGTTCTGGGAGGCTTAAGAGAATATAACCGTTCATTGCTTATAAAAGAAGAACCAGAGCGCCAGTCTTTTAAGGGTTTATTTTTTCCCAATGTGACTTTGGTGGATCGGCCTCTTCTTCTGATGGCAGATAGTAGTGAGCAAGGGGGATGGTAAATCTGGGCTTGGAGGATTCGCAAGCATTTGTCTGCTCTAATTGGCTACTCTCGGGGCTCTGCTCTGTGAAACCAACCTCTTCCCCCCCCCCCCCATAAGATTTTATCATTTACTTCACAAAAGGGGGAACTTTGGTTATCTGTGCCCTTTGGCCTCAGAGGAAAAAGGAGACTGGGGAAAGCCTGCTTTTATTTGCTCCCACCAAGCTGGGATGCAGAAGTGGAAACGGGGGGGTTATATCGGGCTTGAAGTCAAAGACTCTACAAAGATGCAGTGGGGGAGAGGGAGCAGGCGGCTCGGTGGTCGGTGGTACGTAGGTGGTGTTAGAGCATAGGGGGAAGGGGTGGGTTCTCAGGCATTCACAGCAGAGGGGGGCATGCCATGGAAGCTTAAATCAGGAGCCTTCAAAATGGGGGGGGGGGGCTAGCCCCTTTGGCTGTTTCCAAAGGACCACTGAGCCCCGGATCCCCTGAGATCACCCCGGCTGTGTTCCTAGCAGAAGTGTCTTTAATCTGCATCGCGAGCTTTCTAGAAAGTCCATTGCAGAAGATAGAATTTCCTGATTAACTTTGCTCTGGTGTTCTTTGTGATTGTTTTTTAAAAAGGCGAGACGATAAAACATGCTTAACACTTTATCTCCCCTCCCCCGCCCCCCAAATTGGCTGAGGCAGTAGTTTGACCAACCTCCTAGAAGCGGTATTTTTAAAACGTACAAATTAAATTAGCTTTCCGATCAAAGGGCTCTAAGCATTTGTTAACTTTTGTGTTGTGTGCGTGTCGAGGAACTCTTGGTAGCCTACATGAATGTACTTAGAGAAGAACACACCCCCTTAGGAATTTGGAAGTCTTATCTGTCCCATTCCCTTCTCCCCCCCCCCCCAGCAAAATTTAGAAGAATTCTGCCAAGTACCTTAACTCTCCCCTCCCAGAATCGATCAGACATTGCTCATGACCCGCAGGCGTAGGAGGGGGTCGCCTGCCCATGAAACAAGAACCAGGTAAACCAGATTGCAGGTCCACCCCTCCTCACAAACTGAAACAGAACTCCAGAGTTCGGACTTCTGTCGTGTGCAAGGCGGTGGAGGTTGGGGTGGGGGACCACACGCACGGCCACCCTTCCTGCTAAGATGATGGACTCTTTATTTATCCAGATTGTCAGAGGGCTGCTTTGATTTTGTTTGCAGCATAGATTTCTCAGCTAGCTTGTTTGAGCGTTAACCCTCTCAGCGCAATGCAGAATCCATTGAGTAATGTAGCGCCCCCTCCCCCCTTCTTCTTCCACTACCTTCCTAGCTCTTGTCCACCTCCCACCCACCCACCCACCCCCATCTTCTGGATTGCAGCTCTTGCCTCTGCTTTGTGCCAGTTGATGGTTTTGTTATCTCCCCCCCCCCCCCCCCCGGTAGCTGTTCTGAGTTGTTCTATAAGCCCCGCCTGAACATCAGTGCTCGCACACTGCTGAACCATCCCCCCCACACGCACCCCCATTCCTTTTTTGTCTCGGTTTGTTTTTTAAACTCTGTTTGTCATCGAATTTAAAAAAAAAAAAGAAGAAACTTAATAAAGAGCTCTTGCATTCAATCTCCAGGGGACTGATCTCTGTAAGCGAGTTTGGTCAGAAAGCTGCCTCAGTGACGAGTTTTCACATGCGTCCCTGTCTGAGTTCATGCTCAGTGGAAGAGGAGAATCGGGTGTTCTAGGCTTGGCCCGTGTGCCATCTCTTCAGCTTGCTTCGCGCATCACGGATGATCCAGGCTGGCTTCTCCTTTCTGTTGGCTCTACACTCGAGTCACCAGCTGTAGAGGCACTTTGTCCCCTTTGCACAGGGCTGGGTTGTACTCTTGCGCTTTGCGAACCCACTTCCCCCAAACCCCTGTATCCAGTAGTCTGAAGGTAACCTCCGTCAGTCATGGATCAGCATTTCCCGTTAAGCATTCTTGCGAAGTCGGTGGGAAAGGGAGGGGTGGGAGCACCACCAGGCACTGTGTTTCCCTCCTCGCTGGCTGGTTGCCCATATACGTCCAAGCATTTTGTTGCAGGAAAAAGGGCTGGGAAAAGCAGGTTGCTCAGCTGCCACTGATGACCCGTGAGCGGTCACCTGTGCGGCCGAAAAAGCTACCTTCGTGAAAAGCGGGGAGATCACAGGTGACCAAGGGCTCAAAGGGGTTTTCATTAGCTGATAAAGCACAACCTGCAGGTCCCATGAGGATGTAGGAGATGGGGGGGGGGGTACACCTTTTAAGAATGTTTTCACCCACAGATGGTGTGACAATCCGTTGACCCTTCCATAGGTCGTCTTGGAGCATAAGAGAAGCCAATGTTGGATCAGGCCAATGGCCCATCCAGCCCAATACTCTGTGTCACACAGTGGCCAAAAACACCAGGTGCCCTCAGGAGGTCCAGCAGCGGGGCCAGAACTCCAGAAGCCCTCCCACTGTTGCCCCCCCCCCCCAGCACCAAGAATACAGAGCATCACTTGCCCCAGACTGAGAGTTCCTATCAATACCTTGTGGCTAATAGCCACTGATGGACCTCTGCTCCAGATGTTTATCCAATTCCCTCTTGAAGCCCTCCATGCTTGTAGCTGCCACCACCTCCTGTGGCAGTGAATCCCATGTGTTAATCACTCTTTGGGTGAAGAAGGACTTCCTTTTATCTGTTCTAACCCAGCTGCTCAGCAATTTCACTGAGTGCCCACAAGTTCTTGTATTGTGAGAAAGGGAGAAAAGGACTTTTCTTTACCTGCTCTATCCCATGCATAATCTCCAGAAGCCCTCCCACTGTTGCCTCCCAAGCACCAAGAATACAGAGCATCACTGCCCCAGACAATGTTTCATCTATACCTTGTGGCTAATAGCCACAGATGGGCCTCTGCCCCGTATGTTTGCTCCATGTATTCCATATAGCTTGAGCTGGCTGCTTTTTATCACCTCTTTGAATGGAGACCATTGGAAAAGCCCTGCAGAAAAAGCTCTCACATCTGGAACACCTAAGGAGGGGGGAAAGAGTGGACTTCCAAGCTGTCCCTTGCTGCTTTGAGCCTTCCTTGTTCACTTTTGCAGCTTTGGGGGGGGGGTGTCTTCAGAATATCCACAAAGGCGGAAGGGCCTTTTAGCTCCGGATAGTGTTTAGGTTTGTGTTAGGGTTAGTGTTAGAACTAGGGCTAGGGCTACGGCTATAATTAGGGCTATGGTTAGGGTTAGGTTTTGGGTAGGGTTAGTGTTATGGCTGAAGGTACAGTTAGGGTTAGGGCTAGGACTAGTTTTTTGGCTAGGATTAGGTTTAGGTCAAGGGTTAGAGTTAGGTCTAGAGTTTGGGTTAGCGCTAGGACTAGGTTTATGGCTTAGATTAGGGTTAGGGCTAGGTCCCGGGCTAGGGCTTGGGCAAGGGGTATGTGTAGGGTTAGGGTAAGGGTTACTGTTAGACCTATAATTTGGGTTACGGTTAGGGCTAGGGTTAGGTTTTGGGTAGGGTTAGTGTTAGAACTAAAGGTAGGGCTAGGACTAGGTTTATGGCTAGGATTAGGTTTAGGTCAAGGGTTAGGTTTAGGGCTAGGGCAAGGGTTAAAGTTAGGGTTAGCATTAGGGTTAGGGTTACAGTTAGGTCTATGTAAGGGCTAGGGTTTGGGTTATGTCTAGGACTAGGTTTATGGGCTAGATTAGGGTTAGGGCCAGGGTAGGGTTAGAGTTAGGTCTAGGGCTCGGGTTTGGGTTAGGGCTAGGACTCTGTTTATGGCTTAGGTTAGGGTTAGGGTTAGGGCTTGGGTTAGGGTTTTGGCTAGAGTTAGGGTTAGGTCTTCGGTTAGGGCATGGGCAAGGTGTATGTGTAGGGTTAGGACTAGGGTTAGGATAAGAGTTAGGATTACAGTTACTGTTAAGGTTAGCGTTAGGGCTAGGGTTGAGGTTAGGGCGTGGGCTAGTGTTTAGGTTTGTGTTAGGGCTAGGGCTATGGCTATAATTAGGGTTAGAGCTAGGTTTAGGGTTAGGTTTTGGGTAGGGTTAGTGTTAGGGCTAAAGGTACGGTTAGCGTCAGGGTTAGGGCTAGGACTAAGTTTATGGCTAGGTCAAGGGCTAGGGCTAGAGTTACAATTAGGGCTAGGTTTAGTTTTGGGTTGAATCAGGTTTAGGGTTAAGGTTAGGGTTAGCTAGGCTAGGGTTGGGCTCAGGTTTGGGTTAGCGTTAGGGCTAGGGTTAGGTTTAGGGTTACGGCTAGGTCTAAGGTTAGTGTTTGGGTTAGGGTTACACTTAGGGCTAGGGTTATGGTTAGGTTTAAAGTTAGGGCTACAACTAGGGTTAGGGTTAGTTTTTGGGTAGGGTGTTAGGGCTAAAGTTAGGATTATTGTTACGGTTAAGGTTACAGCTAGGGTTAGGGTTTGTGTTAGGGCTAAAGATAGGGCTAGGGTAAAGGTAAGGGTTAGGGCTAGAGTTAGGGTTAGGCCTATGGTTAGGGTTAGGTTTAGGGCTTGGGTTACGGCTAGGGCTAGGGTTATAGTAAGGGCTAGGGTAGGGTTTGGATTAGGATTACCGTTAGGATTTGGGCTAGGGTTAGGTTTATTTTGGTTTGGGTAAGGGTTAGGTGTAGGGTTGGGTTAAGGTTAGGGCTAGGGTTACAGTTAGGGTTAGGGTTTGTGCTAGGGCTATGTCTAGGGTTGGGATGTGGGTGAAAGTTAAGGCTAGGGTATTGGTAAGGGTTAGGGTTTGTGTTAGGGCTAAATTTAGGTCTCGGCTAAAGGTAAGGGTTTGGCCTCAGGTTACGGCTAGGGTTAGGTTTAGGGCTAGGGTTAGATTTCGGGCTAGGTTTAGGGTTAGGTGGCTTGGATTTGGGTTAGGGCTAGGGTTACAGTTAGGTTTAGTTTTAGGGCTAGGGTTAGGTCTAGGGTTAGTTTTGTTTTAGGGTTAGAGTTAGGGCTAAGGTTAGGTCTGGGGCTTGGGCTAGTGTTTGGGTTTGTGTTAGGTTTAGTGTTAGAGCTAGGGCTATAATTAGGGCTAGGGCCAGGGTTAGGGTTACGGTTAGGGTTCAGGTTAAGTTTACCATTAGGGTTAGGGTTGTCTAGGGCTTGGGCTAGGGTTCGGGTTAGGATTAGGGTTGGGTTTAGGTTTTGGGCTCGGGTTTGGTTTAGGTTATGGCTTAGGATTTGTGTTAGGGCTAAATTTAGGGCTAGTGGAAGGGTTAGAGTTAGGGTTAGGGCTGGTGTGAGGGCTAGGGTTAGAGTTAGGGTTAGGTTTAGGGCTAGGGTTTGTGTTAGGGCTAAAGTTAGGGCTAGGGTAAAGGTAAGCATTAGGACTAGAGTTAGGGCTAGGGCTTGGACAAGGGTTAGGGCTAAAGCTTGGGTTAGGGTTAGAGCAAGGTCTAGGGTTAGGGCTAGGACTAGGTTTGTGGCTTGGATTTGGGTTAGGGCTAGGACTAGGTTTGTGGCTTGGATTTGGGTTAGGGCTAGGGTTACAGTTAAGTTTAGTTTTAGGGTTAGAGTTAGGGCTAGTACTAGGTTTAGGGCTAGGTTTAGGACTAGGGCGAGGGTTACAAATAGGGCTAGGATTAGGATTACGGTAGGACTACATTTAGGGTTTGGGTTAGGGCTAGGTCTTGGACTAGGGTTAGGGTTAGGTTTTGTGCAGGGTTAGGGTTAGAGTTAGGTTTAGGGCTAGGATTAGGTTTATGGCTTGGATTAGGGATAGGGTTAGGGTTAGTTTTAGGGCTAGGGTTAGTTTTAGGGTTAGGGCTAAGGCTAGGTATGGGGCTTGGGCTAGTGTTTGGGTTTGTGTTAGGTTTAGTGTTAGAGCTAGGGCTACGGCTATAATTAAGGTTAGGGCTAGGGCTAGGTTTATGGTTAGGGTTAAGTTTTTGGTAGGTTTAGTGTTAGGGCTAAAGGTAGGGTTAGTGTTAGGCCTAGGTTAGGGTTAGGACTTGGTTTATGGCTAGGGTTAGGGTTAGGTCAAGGGTTAGGTTTAGGGCTAGGGCTTCAAATAGGGCTAGGGTAAGGGTAGGACTACGTTTACTGTTAGGGTTAGGTCTAGTGCTAGGGTTAGGGTTAGAGCTAGGGTTAGGGCTAGGTCATGGGTTAGTGTTAGCATTTGGGTTAGTGTTAGTACTAGGGTTAGGGTAAAGATAGGGCTAGGGTAAAGGTAAGGTTTAGGGCTCGGGTTAGGGCTGGAGTTGGTGTTAGACCTAGGGCTAGGGGTATAGGAAGGGCTTGGGGTAGGGTTTGGGTTTGGGTTAGGTTTTGGGTAAGGGTTTAGGCTAGAGTTAGGTGTAGGGTTGGGTTAAGGTTAGGGGCTGGGTTACAGTAGGGTTAGGGCTATGGCTAGGGCTAGGGCTACATTACAGCTAGGGTTAGGGTTAGGTTTATGGCTAGGGTTAGGGTTAAATTTAGAGATAGGGATAGGGCTTGGGTTATGGTTATGGTTTGTGTTAGGATTAGGGCTAGGGCTGTAGTTAGGTGTCAGGTTTGGGTTAAGGTTAGGGCTAGGGTTACGGTTAGTGTTAGGGCTAGGGCTTGTGCTAGGAAAATAGAGGGTTAGGGCACACATTACAGTTACCCTTAGGGTTAGGGTTATGGCTAGGGCTACATCTAGGGTTAGGGTTATGGTTAGGAGTAGGGCTAGGGCTACATCTCGTGCTGGGTTAGGGTGAGGGCTAGAGTTAGGGGTGGGGCTAGGGTTAGGGTTTGTGTTAGGGTTAGTGTTCATGTTAGGGCTAGGGCTATGGGTATAATTAGGGTTAGGGTTATGGTTTGGGCTAGGGCTAGGCTAGGGCTAATTTTAGGGTTAGTGTTAGGTTTATGTTTAGGGCTAAGGTTAGAGTTACGGTTTGGGCTAGGGCTAGGACTACGTGTAGTGCCGGTTTACGGTTCAGGCTAGGGTTAGGTTGAGGGTTAGGGCTAGCGTTAGGGATAGGGCTTGGGGAAGGGGTATGTGTAAGGTTAGGGTTAGGGTTACTATTAGGATTAGGGGTAGATTAGGTTTAGGCTTAGGCTAGTTTTAGGGTTAGGGCTTGGGTTAGTTTTAGGGTTAGGTCTAGGGCTATGGCTAGGGTTAGGTTTAGGGTTTTTGTTAGGTCTTGGGTTAATGTTAGGGTTAGGGCTGGGGCTTGGGCTAGGGGTATGTGTAGGGTTAGGGCAAGGGTTAGGATTACAGTCACTGTTAGGGTTAGTGTTAGGGCTAGGGCTAAATTTATGTCTGAGGCTTGGGCTAGTGTTAGGGTTTGTGTTAGGGTTGGGTTAGTGTTAGAGCTAGGGCTAGGGCTACTGCTGTTATTAGGTTTAGGATTAGGGTAGGGCTAGGGTTAGGGTTAGGTTTTGTGTAGGGTTAGTGTTAGGGCTAAAGTTAGGGTTAGGGCTAGGACTAGCTTTATGGCTAGGGTTAGGTTTGGGGCTAGGGTTAGGGTTTGTGTTAGGGCTAAAGTTAGGGCTAGGGTAAAGGTAAGCATTAGGGTTAGGCCTAGTGTTAGGGTTAGGGCTAGGGCTTTGACAAGGGTTAGGCCTAGTGTTAGGGTTAGGGCTAGGGCTTTGACAAGGGTTAGGAATAGGGTTAGGGTTAGGTTTTGTGCAGGGTTAGAGTTAGGTCTAGGTTTAGGGTTAGGGCTAGGACAAGGTTTATGGCTTGGATTAGAGTTAGGGTTAGTTTTAGGGCTAGGGATTGGGTTAGGGCTAGGGTTCGGATTAGGTTTAGGGCTAGGGTTAGTTTTAGGGTTAGGGCTAAGGTTAGGTCTGGGGCTTGGGCTAGTGTTTGGGTTTGTGTTAGGTTAGGTTGTGTTAGGTTTAGCAGTAGCTAGGGCTACTGCTATAATTAAGGTTAGGGCTAGGGTTAGGGTTAGGGTTATGTTTTGGGTAGGGTTAGTATTAGGGCTAATGGTTGGGTTAGAGTTAGGGCTAAGGCTATGGTTAGGGTAAGGGCTAGGACTAGGTTTATGGCTAGTATTAGGTTTAGGACAAGGGTTAGGTTTAGGGCTAGGGTAAGGGCTAGGGTTACAAATAGGGTTAGAGTTAGGGCTAGGACTACATTTAGTGTTAGGGTTTGGGTTAGGGCATGGGCTTGGTTTAGGTTTAGGGTTAGAGCTACGGCTAGGGTTAGGTTTAGGGCTTGGTCTTGGATTAGGGTTAGTGTTCGGGCTAGGGTTAGGCCTTGTGTTAGGGCTAAATATAGGGCTAGGGTAAAGGTAAGGTTTTGGGTTCGGGTTAGGGCTAGAGTTAGGGTTAGGGCTAGGGTTAGGGTTAGGTTTTTGGCTAGGGTTACGGCTAGGGCTAGGGTTATAGTAAGGGCTAGGGTTATGGTTAGGTTTAGGGCTTGGGCTAGGGTTAGGTTTTGGGTAATGGCTAGGTTTATGGTTAGGGTTTGGGTTAGGGTTTTCGTAAGGGTTAGGGCTAGAGTTAGGTGTAGGGTTGGGTTATGGTTAGGGGTAGGGCTACGGCTTGTGCTAGGGCTATTTCTAGGTTTACGGTGTGGGCTAAAGTTAGGGCGGGGGTAATGGTAAGGGTTAGAGTTAGGGTTAGTGTTAGGCCTAGGGTTAAAGTTAGGGTTAGAGCTAGGGTTAGGGCTGGGGTTAGGGTTTGTGTTAGGGCTAAATTTAGGTCTAGGGTAAAAGTAAGGTTTAGGGCTCGCTTTACGGCTAGGGTTAGGGTTAGGATAAGGGTTAGGTTTATGGCTAGGGATAGGTTAGATTTAGGGGTAGGGGTAGGTTTAAGGTTAGGGGTAGGGCTAGGTATAGGGCTGGGGCTAGGGCTGTCATTAGGTGTAGGGTTTGGGTTAAGGTTAGGGCTAGGGTTACGCTTAGTGTTAGGGCTAGGGCTTGTGCTAGGGTAAAAGATAGGGCTAGGGCTATGTACAGGGTTAGGGCTAGACTTAGGGCAAGGGTTAGGTTTATGTTTACTCTTAGGTTTATGGTTAGGGCTAGGGCTACATCTAGGGTTAGGGTTATGGTTTGGGGTAGGGCTAGGGCTACATCTCATGCTGGCTTAGGGTTTGGGTTAGGATTAGGGTTAGTGTGAGGGTTAGGGCTAGGGTTAGGTTTAAGGTTAGGGCTAGGTGTAGGGCTAGGGCTAGGTTTAGGGTTTGTGTTAGGGTTAGTGTTCATGTTAGGGCTAGGGCTGCAGGTATAATTAGGGTTAGGGTTAGGCCTAGGGCTAGGCTAGGGCTAATTTTAGGGTTAGGTTTATGTTTAGGCCTAGGGTTAGGGTTATGGTTTGGGCTAGGGCTACGTGTAGTGCCGGTTTAGGGTTAGGGCTAGGGTTAGGATGAGAGTTAGGAGGAGGGTTAGGGCTAGTGTTAGGGTTAGGGCTAAGGCTTGGGCAAGGAATATGTATATGGTTAGGGTTAGGGCTAGAGTTTGGGCAAGTGTTAGGGCTAGGTGTAGGGTTAGGTCTCAGGTTTGGGCTAATTTTAGGGTTAGGGTTAGGTCTAGCACTCTGGCTAGGGTTAGGTTTAGGGTTTGAGTTAGGTCTTTGGTTAGGGCTTGGGCTAGGGGTATGCGTAGGTTTTGGGTTAGGTCTTGGGTTAGTGTTAGGGCAAGAGTTAGGATTAGGTTTACTGCTAGAGTTAGTGTTAGGGCTTGGGCTAGTGTTTGGGTTTGTGTTAGGGTTGGATTAGTGTTAGAGCTAGGTCTAGGGCTACTGGTATAATTAGGGTTAGGGTTAGGGCTAGGTTTGGGGTTAGGGTTAGGTTTTGTGTAGAGTTAGTGTTAGGGTTAGGGCTAGGACTAGCTTTATGGCTAATATTAGGGTTATGGCTAGGGTTAGAGCTAGGGCTAGGGTTAGTTTTAGGGTTAGGGCTAGGGTTAGTATTAGGGTTTTTGTTTGGGTTAGGGTTAGGGCTAGGGTTAGTATTAGGGTTTTTGTTTGGGTTAGGGTTAGGGCTAGGGTTGGTTTAGGGTTAGCGGTTAGGGTTAGGGCTAGGGTTGTGGTTAAGGTTATGGTTAGGTTAGGGCTAGGGCAAGGTCTAGCAGAAGTCCAGGGTTAGAGTTTGTGTTAGGGTTATGGCTAGAGCTACTGGAAGTCTAGGGTTAGGTTTAGGGCTAGAACTAGGGGTAGGGATAGGGGTAGGATTAAGTTTAGGGCTAGGGTAAGGGTTCAGAATAGGTTTAGCACTAGTTTGAAAGTTAGTGTTAGTGTTAGGGCTAGGGTTAGTCTTAGGTTAGGGGTAGGGTTTGGCTTCAGCTATGGTTAGGGTTTGGTTTAGGGCTAGGGTTAGGGCTGGGTTTAGTATTATGGTTAGGGTTAGGGATTGTGTTAGGGCTAAAGTTAGAGCTAGGGTAAAAGTAAGCATTAGGGTTAGGCCTAGGGCTTGGGCTTTGACAAGGGTTAGGGATAGGGTTAGGTTTAGTTTTAGGGTTAGGGCTAGAGTTAGGGTTTGGGTTAGGGTTAGGTTTAGGGCTAGGTCTAGGGTTAATTTTAGTTTTAGGGTTAGGGTTAGGGCTAGGGCTAAGGTTAGGTCTGGGGCTTGGGCTAGTGTTTGGGTTTGTGTTAGGTTTAGTGTTAGAGCTAGGGCTACCACTATAACTAAGGTTAGGGGTATGGGTTAGTGGTTTGGGTTAGGGTTAGGGTTATGGTTATGGTTATTGTTAGGTTAGGGTTAGGGTAAGGGTTCGGGATAGGGTGAGTGTTAGGGCTAGGGTTAGGGTTAGAGTTAGGGCTTGGTCCAGGTCTAGGGCAAGTCCAGGGTTAGGGATAATGTTAATGTTAGGTTTAGTGTTAGGGTTAGGCTAGTTTTAGCATTAGGGTTATGGTTAGGGTAAGGGTTAGGGTTAGGGATTGTGTTAGGGCTAAAGTTAGAGCTAGGGTAAAGGTAAGCATTAGGGCTAGGGTTAAGGTTAGGGTTAGGCCAAGGGCTTGGGCTTTGACAAGGGTTAGAGATAGGGTTAGGGTTAGTTTTAGGGTTAGGGCTAGGATTAGGGTTAGGGCTAGGTCTAGGTTTAATTTTAGTTTTAGGGTTAGGGTTAGTGCTAGGGCTAAGGTTAGGTCTGGGGCTTGGGCTAGTGTTTGGGTTTGTGTTAGGTTTAGTGTTAGAGCTAGGGCTACCACTATAACTAAGGTTAGGGTTAGGGCTAGGTTTAGGGTTAGGGTTATGTTTTCGGTAGGGTTAGTGTTAGGGCTAATGGTTGGGTTAGGGTTAGAGTTAGGGCTAGGGTTAGGGCTAGGGTTAGGGTTAGGGTAAGGGCTAGGAAGAGGTTTATGGCTAGTATTAGGTTTAGGTCAAGGGTTAGGTTTAGGGCTAGGGTAAGGGCTAGGGTTACAAATAGGGCTAGGGTTAGGGTTAGGGCTAGGACTACGTATAGTGTTAGGGTTTGGGTTAGGGCTAGGTTTAGGATTTGGGTTAGAACTAGGGTTAGGGTTAGTGCTAGGTCTTGGGTTAGGGTTAGTGTTAGGGTTAGGGCTTGTGTTAGGGCTAAAGATAGGGCAAGGGCAAAGGTAAGGTTTTGGGTTCGGGTTAGGGCTAGAGTTAGGGTTAGGTTTTTGGCTAAAGCTAGGGTTATAGTAAGGGCTAGGGTTAGGATTAGGGTAACTGGTTTAGGTCTTGGGCTAGGATTAGGTTTTGGATAATGGCTAGTTTTATGGTTAGGGTTTGGGTTAGGGTTAGGGTTTTGGTAAGGGTTAGGGCTAGAGTTAGGTGTAGGGTTGGGTTACGGTTAGGGGTAGGGGTAGGGCTACAGCTTGTGCTAGGGCTAGGTCTATTTCTAGAGAGTTTTGCAGACAAAGCTCGCCTGCTCTATGCCCTCCTGAAGAAAAACACACCATGGGAATGGGGCCCTAATCAGCAAAACGCCTTTGCTAGCCTCAAGGAAAGCCTCGCAGCTTTGCCTGCCCTTGCGCACCCTGACCCTAGTCAGCCGTTCCATATCCAGTTAGCCCACTCTGAAAAGAGCATTGGTGCAACCCTCATACAGCACCACGCAGGTGCACCTAGAGTTGTTGCGTATGCCTCCCGCAACCTTTCACCAGTCGAGATCAAGTTCACTCCGTGCAAGAAAGTTTGTCTAGCCCTTGTTTGGAGCCTCACACATTGGGAATTCATCATTGGTGGTGCCAAAGTTATAGTGCAAACTACTCGCATCCCACTGAAATACATCTTGTCAGGCAAAATACAGGACGGTCAGGTCTCCAATGCCCGCATTGCCCAGTGGACGCTTGCCCTGGTCAATAAGGGAACTGAGTACACTAAAGAACAGAAAGAGCAACCGGCTCCATATGGTCTTTTAGTGACAGGTAACGAACACGAATGCCCCCTACCCGAGGTGGATCATTCCCCTTGGCCAGCTACTTGAGGTATACCACTCGAAGAAGCCAGACAGCAAGGTTTTAACTGCTGGTTCTGTGACGGTTCCTCCTTTCATGTGACTGGCATCCCTTACACGGGGTACAGTGCCATCTGGGTCCAGGACAGCTACACCCTACAGGACTCTGTCCGCCCTCATTCAAGCCAGGCTGCTGAAGTAGCCGCCCTCAATGCAGTCCTTGCATTCGAACCCATGGACTGCCCTGTAGCCGTTTTCACTGACTCAGATTGGACAGCCAAAGCCGCCACAGTTTGGCTGCTGCATTGGGAAAAACAGGACTGGGTCAACGCAGAAGGAAAGCCCGTAGCTCATTCTGACCTCTGGAGAGATGTTGTGCAACTCCTCCACGATCCGTCTGCCCCCACTCAAATTTCTCACGTTAAGGGACACCAGAAATCTGACACTGAAGTAGCCTATTGGAATGATCAAGCAGATCTCTTAGCTAAAGAATGGAAGTTACTGTGCTTTACTGTGCCCTGAGAAGCCTGTTTGTCCGATCCATGTTGTCACTACTCAGAGCCAGAAAGTAGCAAAACACTCTCGTCCTTCAATTCCTCCAGTGTTTGTCGACCTGGGAGAATTGCAAGAGAACAATTCTGATGTACAAGATCTTCTTTCGAAAGGGAAGGACCCCACAGGGAAATATTCTATCAAAAAGGAGGACAAAGTCATTTGGGCTTTCGATAACACGGGAGCCCAACACTGGGTTGTTCCTGTGGAAGTACACTCCGATCTCATTCAGTTCATTCACGAACAGGGTCACAGAGGTAAAGACCTGACTCTGGAACGGGTCAGGGACATTGGTTGGTGGCCCGGAATGCGTCAAGACATTGCTCAGTGGGTGGACAATTGTCTCTCCTGTGCAATGGTCAATGCGGACTCCTCCGGTCCCAAAGCCCCCATCCAACACCAGAGAATCGAAGGCCCCTGGGCGCGTGTTCAGATCGATTTCATTGGTCCTTTGCCCAGGACTAGCTGAGGAAATAAGTACTGTCTTACTGTAATCGATCCTTTCTCCAAATGGATCGAGGCCTTTCCTTGCCGTAATAACATGGCCCCCACCACTGCGCAAATTCTTTTCAACAATCTCTTTTCTCGCTGGGGTATCCCCAAGGTCTTAGATTGTGACAGGGGGGCGCATTTCTTGGGGGAAGTCACCCAAGAGCTTTGCAAAGCTCTGGGCATCAAGCAAAGGTTCCACATTGCGGCTCACCTGCAGTCTTCCGGTGCCATCGAACGCACCAACCGCACCCTGAAGGAAGCACTGTGCAAAGTGGTCAACTTTACCAGTAGGACTTGGGACGAGAAGCTCCCTATCATTCTCATGGCTATATGAGGTACAACCGCCAAGCACGGCTACTCCCCCCATATGGTCATGACAGATAGGAAGATGTGTCTCCCCGAAGCCTTTTGGCTACAAACTGACATGCCCTCTGATCTCGATCCGAAAATCGTGAATGACGCCTGGGTGCAGAATCTTTTACAGGACCTCCTAGTAATTCATGTGCAAGTAGCTTGAATGCTCGGACAAAGCCAGCTTGCTGTGGACAAAAAGCTTGGCTGGGTCCGTAATCCACAGGTCTGGAATCCGGGACAGGAAGTCCTCTACCACAAGTTCTCTCACACACAACATGCCCTTATGGCTAAATGGGCTGGCCCAGTCCCCATTGTGGATCGCGTGAGTCCTGCAGTCTATAAGGTTGCCATTCCACGGAAACACGGCCAGGTTTGGCACAAGTTTTTCCACTCCTCACAGCTCAAGCTCTGGAAAGGAGCGCCGGTGCCGCAACCGCCTGACCTCCCTCCAGACCCGGGAGGCGTGCACCTGCCAATCGCCGCCACGGCCTCCGCTTCTGTTTTTGCTGCTGATTTATTTGAGTGCTCGCCTCTCTTCTCCTTAGGAGAATGCTGCCTTGCCCTTTAATGCTTCCTTCTGGCTACCGCCAAGACGGAAGCAAGGGGGGGAGAGAGAATGCTCAACTATCTGCTCTGATGCACACATGTTTATTAGATGGGTTTCTGCAGATAGCCACGGTAGCGGCAGCTTTAAAATGCTCCTGGCTTGGAAACGCAGAACGCCTCGAGCCGAAACTCGAGCCATCTTGAAATGTTGCCCTATTTATTTATTTAGTTAACATACTGTGACTATTTTGGTGTGTCGACCACAGTATGATGCTCAGGGAATCCACTCACGTTTCCTTAAATCCCTTTGTTTACAGGATGCACCACTGGACTCCTGATTTATCTTCTGGTTGGTAAGATTATTGGGAATGTTAAGTATTAGTATGCTGTTAATTCGTCAAGCTCACACAACACAGATAGCTAACCACACAGTAACACTGAACCGATGGAGATGCGTAGGTCTTCATGTACCCCTAAGGTATTTCACCTGTGTGACAGGAAAACACATAGGAACTTTTGAAATCACTCCTTTAGAAGAGTGCCCGCCTCCACGGCGAACTTACTGTGCACACAGCCACACAGGAGAGAAAGTAACCATATGCCCCTCGGAGAGCAACTCTCTGGAGGAAACAGTCTCGCTACTATGCAAAAGACCCAAAGACATGGAACACATGGATACCCCCTCACCCATCTGCGAGGTAGCCTTACTATCTGCTGCAGTATGGAACATTGGGGACCCTTTAAACATAATCATCTCCATCGGCACAAAATGCAATTTGTGGGAGACAACAGACTCCTCTATAGTCTTAACAGACCCTTCTGGTCAAAAGTCAAGCTTGCAAACATCACATGGGAACCTTTGAATTGGCAAATGAACTATTCCACCCTAATGCAGCAAGGTCCCCCGGACTGGACCATCGACTTGAATAGTTCACATGCCTTAATGATTTGGATATACTGCACTTCACATATATAGGGACCTTAGCAATCATGGTTCCCCATCAGGAAGGCAAGTACACGATCACCATAGAAACCAACAACACCTCTTTGGAATTCGATCCTTTAATCCAAAACGTAGAATCTCTCACCGCACTGACATACCCTGTAGTGGGCTCACACACCCTGAAATTCAACCAGAAGGAAACAGTTTTACTGCAACCGCAAATGTCTGTAAAAAGGGTCAATGTAAGTTTAAATGGGCTGGGAACATCTTTTCACCACACCCTCTGTGCTCCCTTTATACAGACAACCCAACAGGGTTGGGACAACTGGGTAGTACTATGGAGAAAAGGGGAATTTCACAAAAGATCCAAAAGAGGTCTTTCTGATTGGATTGCACCCGTTGGTGCAGGAATAGCAGTCTTAGATGCTGCAAACATCGAGGTGATTGCGAATAAAGCTTCCCGAGTTTCATCAGACATGTCCAAAATGAGTGTTCCCATCACTAAATCTTTAAGCACACTAGCACAAGTAGAACACTCCACGAATCCTCTTTTAGTTACATGGGAACAAATCATGGAAAAAGATTTCAGCACATTGTTAGAAGGCATACAGTCAATGCAAAGGAACATTTCACTAGCTTTAGCCTGCACTCAGGCACAAACCATCAATGTAGGAACCGCCATGGGCATCATAAAACAAGCCATGGATGGCATCATACCATTGGAGATTAGAGAACTACTGAAAAAGAATGTAACCACTAGTGAGGCCACCCTCAACCACTGGTGGACCCTAGCCAGCGCTTCCTTTGATGACATTACACAGACACTGCACCTAGTAATAGTGACAGTAACTGCAGGAGAAACATTCTCCATCTACCCAGTAATTCCATTAGGCCTACAAGTAGATCCAAACACAGTGTTATATGCAAGAGACAGCAACAGATGGGCCAGAGCAAGCTCATCTAGTTGGCAAACAGTAAACACAGAAGGCTGCACACGCAAAGAAAGACTGGGCTTCATTTGTGAGGATGACGCCCTAGAAGAACATCACCCATGTTTAGCCCCCGAGAAAAATGTACAAGACCACTGTCAATTTGATACAGTTAACGAAACAGGATCCATTGTCCTCTACCTGGGCAGGGCCTGTGTCTGCGTTAGAACTGCATGTCACCATGTCTTCATTAACTCACAACACGTTCAACTTATGCTACCAGGAATAAATCGCTGTTTTTGTAATGTTGCATCCATTAAGGGATGTGATTTTTGATTTCACACTCCTATTTGGACACAACAGGAAATGGCAGTAGCCCCTGAACTCTATGACACACTCATCCCAGGCCTCTAGGACTAGGCCTGGAGACACTACGCAACCTACTGTCACATCCAGAGTTACATGACAAACTTTTACAAGTAAAGCAGGCCTCCCTGAATATTTCACATAATGGAGCCAAGATAGCGGAATTGGCCCTGGACATCAAAGCCGCTGGACACCACGATTGGTGGGAACTTTTTCTAGGATGGTCACCTTCTGCAATGGGATATTTAAATTTGGTGCTCCACCCAATCGTTGTAATTTTAGGATTTCAAGTTATTTTGGTGCTAGCTCTGATTGGATTGGTATATTGGGTAAGGAAACAAATTAAGAAATTGGAAGCCAGCACCAAAGCCACCCATTTTCAAGCCCTGATGCACCTTGCATCCAAGGCTTCTGACTGTTGAACCCCACTATGCCACCTAGTGTACAAACTGTTCCTGTGTCATTTCTATACGTGAGTTTCCTTTCATTCTAGTTCCTTGTTTGTTGCTATGTATGTTTTTATTCTTTGACCACAATTGGGTAGGCCCATAAGGCCCATGAGGTAGCAGCATCATTTGACCGGACCCAAGGGAATATATGCAGAGCAGGCGGCAGCTGAGACCGTCTCCTGCACCCTGCACATATTCGGAAGATCTATCCACTGCCCTCCTGGATTCAGTGTGCACTGAACCCAAAAGACTATATTGTCAAAAGACAAACAGTGGAGTCTTCTCCGGATAGGATACAGGTCCAGGCCCTGAGCTCCGAGGAGCCAGGAAAGAGAGGTAGTGCACGTGCAAGCCTGACCTAGTCAGAATGTGCCATCTCTCAAAAGGGTTGAACCAAGCTCAGAGGTTTTTGCTTGCCACCCTCTGCAGTGTACTTTCAAATTATGGTGACCACTTCCAGCTTTGTTTTATCCTATCTCAGGTGTTACCCAGTTGATGGCACAACCATCAATCATTGGCATTTTTCTAAACTATTTTTCTTTCCACCGCTAAAAGTATTTTTATTTTTTATTACCGTCATACTTTGCCCTGCGCTAATTTGCATATGCGCATGCGTGCCTTATCGAATATTTTTCAAGTCTATTTATTTTTATTTTTAATTTTATCCCAACGCTAATTTGCACATGCGCATGAGCGCACCTTTCTGCCTATTTTTACTCCCATTTTTGTCTTATTTTTATTCCCTTGTTTTAACAGAGAGACAGCTCTCCCCAAAAAGGTTTTTTTTTTGCTTCTATTCTTTAACCAGTATTGGGAAGGCCTAGGCCCTGACGAACCGTGAGGAGTATAGAGGCAGAGCTATTTGCTAATGTAAGAGGTGCAATTATTCCTGTGAAAGTAGAGCTAGAGGAAGGGAGAAGGCCCAGGACCATATGCCCTGGCAGCAGTCCTGGCACTTCCACAGCTACCTGCAGCGTGCTCAGCTGGCACCCCAGTGTGGCATGTGGTTATGCCCATGAGCGCTATCCCCAGTGTGAGTCGTGCAGACCAGGGGCTCGGAAGTTGCACGGCATTTGCAGGCATGCCAGCCTTCCCTGCGCTCAGCAGGGAAGAATGCCTGAAAAGCCCCAATGCTTGCGAGCCCCGGCTCTGACCAACTGAGCCCTTCGTTTCTGCATCCTTCTGAGTTACGGTGCGATCTGCCAAGCCCTCCTTCCTATGCTGCCCTAAGACTTAGAGACCCAAGCCGCCTATTCACAGGTCTCTCCTCACTGCCTATCATTTTTAATGAATTTTTGTTCTCCAAAACGTCTTCGTTCCCCATCATGCTCCCCTTGAACATTCATTTGCATACCCGTAGACCCCCATCCCCAAATCTAGCTGAACCTCTTCGGCCCATTAGTGACATCATCAGAGTGACCCGAAGATCTGAATGCCCACATGGCCCGTCCTAGTACGGGAAGAAACCATTAGGGTCCGGAAAGAGGGGGAACCAAAATCTATTCTTTTGACTGTATAAGGAGGGAGCCCCCAGAGGGAGCTCCCAAGTTAAAATGGGTATGCTTGACAACGTCCCCACGGAGCCCAATGGCCCCGGTTAAAAGAACGAGAGCCTACGCAGTCACAACTCCCGAACCCACTGTTTGCACGGAGTCTGCGTGAGACTCAAGATCTCTCTCGCATATACTCCCCAGGGTTTGGCAGGCATGACTGGGAGCCTCGCTCTACCCCGAAGGGAAGATGGATTGGCCCTATCTGCCCGAGGAAGAGCCCTGCTCCCAACCACTTTTGAAGTTTCTGTGACTAATTTTACACGTTTTATGAGAATGCCCCCTGATAGAGAAAAAGTTTATTCTGCACCCGCTTGCTATGAATGTGTGAGATGTGTTCTCTTGCTTTAACCATCTCTTTTCTTTTCTTCAACCAAGTGCACCCACAATGCTTCTTGAGAGCAAGGGGGGGAGGCTCCCCGATATGCATACCGGTCTCCTCCTTCCTGGCCGAACTGACTCGTGTCGAGCCGGAAAGTAACGAAGTAGACCAAGGCAATTGTGTGATGCGATCGAGGCCTGCAAACTGCCTCCAAAGCCAAAAATCAACAAGTCGTGATATTAGCTGCTATGTATAGCGCGCCTCCCTCCTGACTATTCCAATCCATTCCTGTGCGCGCCAGCACCTGGGACAGCTCCAATTGTGCAGGAGGGAAGGACGAAGAACTGTCTGTATGAATTGTGTCTTTACCTACCTCAAATGAATTTGTTTTTAATGAATGTATGAAATGCTGCTTCTATGAATTCTTTTGATGCCTATGATTTTAATGAAGTTGTAGACGTGTGTTTTTTTAACTATATGAATTCTTTAGTTCAATGAATTAGTAGCCCCCCATGAATTTGTGGTTGCTTCTATACCCCATGAATTTCTTTATTTTTATACTGAATTTTAGTCTCTCCCATGAATTAATACCATATGTTCTTATACCATGACTTTCTCCAGTCTCTCATGAATTAATGCTCACATATGTAGATATGAATTAATATGTTTTATGACTTTTTTAGACAGTATGAATTGCCTCATCTTTTAGGCCTCCTTTTATGCATTTTAGTTAATATGAATTGTCCCCTTTTAGGAAACCTTTTCGTCCCCATGCATTTCTGCTGTTTTAAGACATTTTTACTTCACATGGGTTGCCTAACTTTACCCATATGAATTGCCCCAAGCCTATGGATTATTCAGTTTTCATAGATCCCCCTTGCTGTTATGAAATGCTTTGTTTGCCATATGAATTCCTTCAGTACCACCATGAATTGCTGGTGCCTTATGAATTTCTTTCATGAATTCCCATTAGCCATAATGAAATGTGTGTTTTAGATACATAGCATAGAGTATGATTTTTACTAGTGCCTTGATGAATTGTTTTGAAAGTATATGTATATATTGCTACAAACTTTTATGGGTCTTCCTTATCTGTCATGGTGTTGGGATCTTTCCACGAGTAATTTGGAATTTTTAATAGGTTCAGTTTTTTTTCTATGTCCATCCCCTGACAGTGTAGTAACACCTGAGGCCCAGAAGACCAGATGAGACCAGATGAGTGACCAGACCTCCAGAAGTGCCAGCATGTCAGAATCTGCTAATTCAGCCAATGTGTTCTTGCATGCATGTCTTTAACTATCCTATGTATCTAAAGTATATTTGAACCTGTGTAACTGTAATGCATCATTCCTGTCTTGGTCGGGAGGGTGACAACCATGATTTGCGAGAACAAGGAGGCCTCACATCTCTGCCTCCGCATTCCAGCTGCTCCGGCAGTAACTTCAAGGGGAGGATTCTTCTCATCTCTTATCAAATGCAAAAGAACCTTGGAGCCATTGATTGTTATGTGAACTCGCAACATCTGAGGGGTCTGGTTTGGGAAAGGAAATTTACTGCTTAACACCTCACTTTTTTCCTGTGAGAACCAAACGGTCAAGACACCTTTTAGCCCGCCAATTTTCCCTAAAGGGGATTGGCTATCTATGGGTAATTCAAACTCTTTGGAATGGTATAATAGACCCGCTTGTATTATTTGTCTCATCTCTGACAATAATCCGAGATGCTGTACTAATGTAGGAATAGGTAATAAAGAACTGTGGTTAACCAACCAAGATCTGATCCTTGACTACTTTGAGCAGAACTCTCACAGATTGTCAGAGATCTGTGACTGGGACTCGGCCGTTCCTGACCATGTCAGACGACGACGCGGTCCCCCTCAACCCTACTACTCCTGAAGAGACTCCCGTTACCCCGAAGGATTCGGGGAACGGGGCCGGTGGCGGCGGAGGAGGTCCCGAAGTGCCGGTGACCACGAGCCAGGGGGCTCACTACATCCCGCGCCTGATTCCTCACCAGAGCGTGACCCCCAAGTACGCCTGGAGCAAGTTCGGTCGTCGGACCGTGGATTCGTGGGTACACGATCGGAAAGGGGTGCGGGTTTCGCTGACCGGAGACCAGCTCGATCGAGGGAGACCGAGCTACCTCGGGGACGATCGCGAGCCGATCTACCGTGGAGGTCCCCGTCGCCCGCCTTTCGAAGGAGAGGGGACAGGTCCGTATGGGCCCGATCCGTATGGAGAAGAGCAGATAGCCCCCTTGGAGCAGATGGTGGGAGAGTTGCGGCTTCAACTCACCGCAGAGCTCCGCGAGCTGGCCCTCGATCTCCAGCACCAATTTCGAGACGCTATGAGGGCAGTGCAAGGAGCTCTCCCTGGTCAAGGGGTAGGAGCCCCACAACAACCAGCGGCGCCCGGAGGGGTTCCGGTTCAGCCACAGGCGCCCGCTCTGCCGGCACAACCAGTCCAGCTGGTCGTTCCGGTTCCGGCGCCGGGGCCCGTTCCAGTACCCGCCCCGGCCCCGGCCGCCCCGGTCGCCCGCCCAGCCCCCTCCGACCCTTTGACGGCCACTTTCGATGGGGACCCGGAGAAGCTACGTTTCTTCATGCTGGAGATAGAGAGATTCCTAGACAGCTGGGGCCACCTCTATCCCACCGAGAGAGAACGGATTGGCTACATCGGGTCCAAGCTGAAAGACACTGCCAGCGACTGGTATGTGAGCCTGCACGACACCCCAGGACCTGAGTTGCGTTCCCTGAACAACTTCATGTGGGCCCTCCGTCATCAGTTCGAGGACCCCCTGGGCGAAGAAAAGGCCCGTAATCAGCTAAGAAAGCTGTTCCAGGGGAGATCGTCGGTGAGGGATTACACTGACAAGTTCAGGCGCATTGTGGCTAAGATCCACGGATGGCCGGAGGAGCTATTCATGGAGAAGTATTGGGAGGGCCTGAATCCGGAGATCTACGAAACCGTGCTGTTGGGGGGCCGCCCGGGCACTTTGGCCACCTGGATGAGAGCTGCCATCGACATGGAGGAGCGGTTCGCCCTGATCAAGATGGGAGCGTCGGTGACGGCGGCCAGCAAAGCAGCCCCTAGAGCAAAGCCCCGATCCAGTGTGCAAGACGTCTGAGACGCGAGATTTCGACAAGGGTTGTGCATGAAGTGTGGGGAGAGTGGCCATTTCGCCTCCGCCTGCCCAAGAGGGGGGGGGGAAAGGCCCGAAAACCTCAACCCCCGGAGCGGGGAGCACCCCTAGCCGTGGAAAAACACCAATGAAACCCCGGGTGTTGCAGCTGGAAGGAGCAGCCAGTGACCAGGGGGAGCTGGAGCTGATGGAGACGCAGATGTCGGGAAACTCCAACGGCCTGCAGTGAGCGGCGCAGAGCTGCAGGTCCCTCGCCAAGAAGCGCCATCTCCGGTGAGCATCCCCGGCCCCCTATTATATATGGTAGTGACTGTGGTGACCCCTGGATCAGGTACCCACATGCGGGTACGCGCTTTAATTGACTCTGGGTGTGCGCGAGACCTGATCAGCCCCTTGGTGGTGGAAGGGCTGGGACCAAAAGTCACACCGCTGTTGGAACCCCTAAAGTTCACTCAAATGGATGGGTCGGAGATGAAGGAGGAGTGCATAGCAGAGACTGAGAGCTTAATTTTGGGGACGGGGGAACACTGGGAGAAGCGGGCTTTTGTCATCACCCCAAACGCCCAGTTCCCTATGGTGTTGGGCAGCCCTTGGCTCGGGGCGCACGACCCTTACATTAAATGGAGCGAAGGGAAGATCTCGTGGGTGGACGAACGCTGCCTTAACCATAGATGGGACCCAGAGTGGGGACCGGGACCTCCGACCCCTCCTCCCCCGGTCCCCGCGCTCGCTCTCACCCCTACCATGGTGCCCAAAGAGTATAGAGATCTGCTGGAAGTGTTCAGCGAGACTGAGGCGGACGAGTTGCCCCCCCATCGACTGTCGGATTGTGCCATAGAACTACTCCCAGGAGAAAAACTCCCAAAAGGGAAACTATACTCAATGAGCCCGTTGGAGCGGGAAGAGTTGCGAAAGTTCTTGGACAAAAATTTAGCGCGGGGTTTCATCCGCCCCGCCAAATCTCCCTTTGCGGCGCCGGTGCTGTTCCGAAAGAAAAAGGATGGGGGTTTACGACTATGCACTGACTACCGGGGACTGAATGCGGTCTCCACTACCAACGCTTACCCCCTCCCGTTAATAAAGGACCTCTTAGCGGAAGCTGCTAAGGGGAAGATTTTTACCAAATTGGATTTACGAGATGCCTATTTCAGGGTGCGCATAAGGGAAGGGGATGAATCCAAGACTGCCTTTAATACCCCCTTGGGGCAATTTGAATATCTAGTGATGCCGTTCGGCTTAAGTGGCGCGCCCGGGGTCTTTATGAGTTTAATCAATGAAGTGTTGCACAAGCACCTATTTAAGGGCGTGTTATGTTACATAGATGATATCTTGATCTATTCCACTGATAAGAAGGCACATGTAAATTTAGTCAGGGAAGTCCTCGCTACCTTACTAAAAAACCAGCTATATGTGAAACTGTCTAAGTGTGAGTTCCACCGCGAGTCCGTGGACTTCCTGGGCTACCGCATCTCTCAGAAGGGTTTGGAAATGGACCCGGGGAAGGTGGAGGCTGTGGTGCAGTGGGAGGCTCCGCGAACGAGAAAGCAATTGCAGAGCCTCTTAGGATTTTGTAATTTTTACCGAACCTTCATCAAGGACTTTGCTAAAGTTACTCTCCCCTTAACGGACTTGTTAAAAACGAAGGGGAGAGGGCCCGAGGCCGGGAAGCCAGGGGAAAAGTTAGCTTGGAACGAGGAGTGTCAGAGGGCGTTTGAGACTTTAAAGACTCTTTTTACTTCAGAGCCCATTCTAGCACACCCTGATGAAACCAAGGAATTTATAATCCATGTAGACGCGTCTGATGTAGCCATGGGGGGGGCCATATTGCAAAGTGGCCCGGAAGGGAAATTGCACCCGCTGGCTTATATTTCGAAAAAGTTTAATGAAACGGAAAGGAATTGGTCAGTTTGGGACAAAGAAGCCGCAGCCATTAGGTTAGCGCTCACTACGTGGCGGCATTGGTTGGAAGGTGCGCAGACTCCGTTCGAAATATGGACTGATCATAAGAATCTGGAGGCACTGTGCACCCAGCGATCCCTCAACGCCAAGCAGCTGCGATGGGCCGATTTCTTTTCTAAGTTTAACTTTGTGCTTAAACATTTTCCTGGGAAAGCTAACTCCTTGGCAGACGCGTTGTCCAGGTTGCCCCAACATGAAAGTGTCAAGGAAGAGGTGTTTGACTCCATGTTCTCCCCCCAACAGTTAGGAGGAGCAGTGGTCACCCGGAGCCAAGCCAAAAAGGCCCAACTGGACATTGGGAAATGTGATTGGGGGGGGGATTATGCTCCTGAGGAGATAGAGGAATTGGAAGCTCTGGAGGAATGTTCTAAGAGAGAGGATCAATGTTGGCTGCATAGAGACAAGCTAGTGGTGCCGAAGGCCAAACGCAAAGAAATATTGTTAATCTGCCACTCTTCCAAGCTAGCCGGGCACTTTGGTTTTCTAAAAACTCTTAATTTGATCCAGCGTCAATTCTGGTGGCCGCGCATGCGCCGAGACGTCTCCGACTTCGTCTCGGCTTGCCAGACCTGTTTAATGTGCAAAAAGCGGGGGGGAAAAGTTCCGGGGTTGTTGCACCCCCTACCCACCCCGTCAAGACCCTGGGAAGCCATAGCCATGGACTTTATCACCAATTTGCCCCCCTCTAAGGGAAAAACAGTTATTTGGGTGGTGGTAGACACGTTCTTGAAGCAAGCACATTTCACCCCTTTCAAGCAATTGCCCACCGCTAAAGGGATGGCCAAAGCTTTTTTCAATCACGTGATTAAATTACACGCTTTCCCGAAGAGGGTGGTATCCGACCGCGGTAGTCAGTTCGTTGCCAACTTCTGGCGGGAGCTCCTGAAAATGATGGACATAGAACCCGCCTTGAGCTCAGGTTACCACCCAGAGACCGATGGCCAATCCGAACGAACTAATCAAATTTTGGAGCAATTTTTGAGATGTTACACTAATTATCACCAAGACAACTGGGTGGAATTGCTGCCGTTTGCGGAATATAGTTACAACAATGCAGTGCACTCCTCCACGGGAGTCTCCCCTTTCATGGCAGTGGGGGGGTTCGAGGGGAAACCATTGCCTACTATTGAAAATGTCCCCCCAGCTTCCCCATCGGATTTTAAAAGGTGGTGGTCCAGTCTCCAGGACTCCTGGCCACTAATAGGCAAAGCATTGGACCATGCCAAAGAGGATTACAAAAAATATGCTGATCGAGGGCGAGCACCAGGATGGGAACTTCAACCCGGGGACTCCGTCTATCTCTCTACTAAAAATATCCATGGGTTGCAGCCCAGCAGAAAGCTTGGATGGAAATATGTTGGACCCTATAAAGTGCTACGCAATATATCTGATGTGTCTTTTGAACTAGAACTGCCTAAATCACTGAGTTCTGTGCACCCTGTGTTTCATTTCAGCCTATTGAAGAAAGATCCTGGGCCGAATGCTTGGCATCCAGTTCCTCCAGTTCCTCCTCCACTGATGAAGGAGGGGGCCCCTCACTTCGAGATAACTGAAATCCTCGATTCCAAGATGCGAAGAGGCCGATTATATTACTTAGTTAGATGGCTAGATTTCGGCCCGGAACACAACGAGTGGATTCGCTCAGAACATGTTCATGCTCCTAAACTAACCAAACTGTTTCATAAAATGTTCCCTGATAAAGCTAGGTGAAGAGAATTATGAGGAGGGCAGGGTGTCAGAATCTGCTAATTCAGCCAATGTGTTCTTGCATGCATGTCTTTAACTATCCTATGTATCTAAAGTATATTTGAACCTGTGTAACTGTAATGCATCATTCCTGTCTTGGTCGGGAGGGTGACAACCATGATTTGCGAGAACAAGGAGGCCTCACATCTCTGCCTCTGCATTCCAGCTGCTCCGGCAGTAACTTCAAGGGGAGGATTCTTCTCATCTCTTATCAAATGCAAAAGAACCTTGGAGCCATTGATTGTTATGTGAACTCGCAACATCTGAGGGGTCTGGTTTGGGAAAGGAAATTTACTGCTTAACACCTCACTTTTTTCCTGTGAGAACCAAACGGTCAAGACACCTTTTAGCCCGCCAATTTTCCCTAAAGGGGATTGGCTATCTATGGGTAATTCAAACTCTTTGGAATGGTATAATAGACCCGCTTGTATTATTTGTCTCATCTCTGACAATAATCCGAGATGCTGTACTAATGTAGGAATAGGTAATAAAGAACTGTGGTTAACCAACCAAGATCTGATCCTTGACTACTTTGAGCAGAACTCTCACACAGCACCGTGTTCCAGCTCCAGATGTGCGACCCTTTCTTCTGACACCTCCAGGGTCGCAAGGGGGGGAATTGTAAGCCAGCAAGGCATTTTTATATGCTTTAAAAGCTTTAAAATCATAAGTTTGACCTTTGGGGTTGGCTTTCTGACTAAGGCAACGGCACTCTCTATTGCTATGAGAGGCTCCAGCCCACAGCGGGAGACTTCCTTCAGAGTTCACACTTGCATGGAGACCAGAATTCCATTTCAAAGAGCTCTTACATCTACTTCACGTGTTCCCACCAACAGGGAGACCAAGACTCCATTTCAAAGGGTCCTTTTTCTCCTTTACACTGGCCTCCTCACACCTTCCCCCAAAGTTCCTGTAAGAGATTAGGTTGCCCAGCAACTAATCGCCGACCATCAAGTGACCTGGCCGAAGCCATCACGAGACCAGAGATTGGTGCCAAGAAGACCGACCAGATGGCCCAGGTGTTAGATCTTGATTAGCACCTAGATTTGCAATATTGTCCACTCCTTCCTGCCCCCTCCTCCCTATGACACCGACCAATAATAAGGCTAGTAGGGACGGACAAACTAGTAGGTGTGACAAGGGGATGTGGTCAGCGCAGCCCACCCCAATGCCACCTGATAAAAGATCTTGCACAACAGAAACACATTGCTAGCCACCTTCGACCCCATCTTCTTACCAACCTCTTATGTCCAGCTTCCTGTACCCAACATCTTGCCTCCATCTTTAATCCCTGGTTTGTGCAGCCAGGACGGAGCTTGTATCTGCAGGTTCAGATCTCGTTCCCCCTATTTTTTTCATTCATCCCTCCCTTGATCTTCTTGTGGATGTGGACCACCCATTACCAAGATAGGTAATGTATTCCCCCTCAACGAAACTCCTGCTCATGCAACAGTGCTATTTTCTGTCTGATTTCCTTAGATCTTGTGTGTATGCGGTTTTATTATTATTCCTTGTATGCTTGAACAACATCTTGCAGTAAACACCATTCAAAGAAACCACTCAGCCTCCGTGCCTATTTTCTGAGAACGCCTGGAAGGGGCGGGATCTTAGTATAGTTGGCAAGAACCTGTTATTTTGCCAATTGCTGAATGTAAATTAAAGCAATTTGGCTAGCATTAGGGTTAGGGTTAGGTTAGGTTAGGGCTAGGGTTAGGGGTTAGGGTTTTGGGTTATGGTTAGGGGTTAGTGTTAGGATTAGGGTTATGGTTAGGGTTAAGGTTAGGGTTAGGGCTAGGGCAAGGTCTAGGTCTAGCGGAAGTCCAGGGTTAGAGTTTGTGTTAGGGTAAGGGCTAGAGCTACTGGAAGTCTAGGTTTAGGGCTAGGACTAGTGTTAGGGATAGAGGTAGGATTAGGGGTAGGCTTAGGTTTACGGCTAGGACTAGGGTTAGGGATAGGTTTAGCGCTAGTTGGAGAGTTAGTGTTAGGGCTAGGGTTAAGGTTAGGGTTAGTCTTAGAGTAGGGGTAGGGTTTGGGTTTGGCTAGGGTTAGGGTTTGGTTTAGGGCTAGGGTTAGGGCTTGGTTTATTTTTATGGTTAGGGTTAGGGTTTGGGCAGGGTCAGGGCTAGGTATAGGGTTAGCGTTAGGGCTAGGGTTAGGGTTAGATTTAGGGCTAGGGTTAGAGTTAGGGCTTGGTCTAAGTCTAGGGCAAGTCCAGGGTTAGGGATAATGTTAATGTTAGGTTTAGTGTTAGGGTTAAGCTAGTTTTAGAGTTAGGGTTATGGTTAGGGTAAGGGCTAGGGTAAGGGTTAGAGGTAGGGCAAGTCAAGAGTTAGGGTTAGGGTTAAGGCTAGAGCTAAAGCTAGGGTTAGGCTAGAGTTAAGGTTATGATTATGGTTAGGGTTGGTTTTACGGTTGGGATTAGGATTGGGGTAGGGTTAGGGTTAGGGTAGGGGTTGGGGTTAGGGTTGGTGTTGCAGTTAGGATTGCGGTTAAGGTTAGGTTTGGGTTCAGGGTAGGGTTGGGGTGGTGGTAAGGGTTAAGCTTGGAGTTCGGATTTAGTTTCGTTTAATTTAAGATTGGCAAGAGTAGATAATAGAATATTGTATTGTAACAAGTGGGTAATATTGAATATAGCAATTTTTTTGCAGTTTAGAGGATTAGGACTGACTAATATTAAGTGAATTGTGCTATTGGGAAAACTTTATATTAGCCTCAAATTAATAATTAGAAGGTTGCAATAAGTTCTTTAACGTACGATTTTATATCTTGGAACTGAACAACCAATGGTAGAGAATTACAGTGCAGATTTTAAAACACAAACCAAATATTGCTATCTTACAAGAGACACATCTTAGGAAAGAAACAGACCCAGTGTTAGCAAACTTTTGGGTCAATCAACAATTTACATCCCCAGGATCTTCTAAAATTAGGGGGACAGCTATATTGATTGCAGAAAAGGTTAACTTTGTAGCGAAGGATAGTTTGTTTAAAAGACCAACACGGCAGGTATATTTTTTGTAAAAGGCACACTAGAAAGACAAACTATTCCATTAGAAACAATATATGCTCCAAATGCCATTCAGGTGCAATTTAGAAAGGAAACGTTAGAACTCCTAAGAATATTTCAGGAAGTTCTAGGGGGAGATTTTAATCACAGTTTAGACTTACAACTGGACAAGTCAAAACCAAAGAAGAAGAAAACATTAAATATGGACACTGAAACAGAACTTCAGAGGACACTAAGGGAATATGGACTTTTGGATATCTGGAGGATAATGCATCCACAAAGAATCAAACCTATTGCTCGTCCTGGTTTAATTCTTACACACGAATCGATTTTATATTAACATCTCAAAAGTTGATTACGAAAACAATAGAGTCAGGTATAGAAATCAACGTTTTGCCGGATCATGCCAGACTCACTTCAAAGGGAAACAGACCGAGGAACGTTTCCCACGACCTGCCAGTTGTGTGCTAATCCCTGCCTGGAGGTGCCGTCTCAGACAGGGAGCTATTCTGAATGAGGCCTTCAAGAAATCCGAGCTGTCCCTTCTCGTCATACGTGCCCTGCTTTTCTTCCTTACAAAATTAGCAACTGAGTCCAGAACCCAAAGTTGCCAACTCTAGGTTGGGAAATTCCTGGGGATTTTGTGGGTGGAGCCTGGAGAGGGTGGCGTTTGGAGGAGGGAGGGACCTCGGCAGGGCATAATGTGGCCGACCAGTTCCCCTGGAGGGCCAGCAACAGAGCACAGAGTCTTTCCCTGATGGTGCCTCCTGGCTCTGGGATTCAGATGGTGACTGCCTCTGAATGAGGTTCCCTTTGATTCAACCGGAGGAGGCTGATTGATTCAACCGGAGGAGGCACTTCCTAAGAGCATCCAAACATGCTGTGTTGCAAAGGTTTTCAGACTTCCATCCTAGAACCACAGAGTTGGAAGGGACCTCCAGGATCATCTAGTCCACAATGCAGGAATTTTACAAATACCTCCTCGCACGCACACACCCAGTGACCCCTGCTCTATGCCCAGAAGATGGCAAAAAAACAACAACAACCCTCCAGGATCTCTGGCAAATTGGCCTGGAGGAAAATTGCTCCCCCAAAGTCGTGATCGGCATTCCCCTGGGTGTGTAAGAAAGGGCCACAAGAGCTAAGCACTGAGGCAACCCTTCCTGCCCTCCCTCTCATGATCTGCCCAAGTTTGCAGAATCAGCATTGCTGTCAGATGACCATCTAGCCTCTGTTTGAAAACCTCCAAAGAAGGAGAGCCCACCACCTCTTGAGAAAGCCTGTTCCACTGAGGAAGTTCTTCCTAATGTTTAGCTGAAAATTCTTCTGATGTAATTGATGGTTCTGGTCCGACCTTCTGGGGCAACAGAAAACAACTCTGAACCCTCCTCTATATGACAGCCCCTTGAAGCCTCTCTGGTGTCTGAATGTTGTGGTCATGCCAGGTGCCAGTAGATCAGTCTTTCTGCCCACCCCCCCAGCTCCTGAGAGCTGAAGGTGGTTCGGACCTGGGTGCTGGTGAACCAGCAGAGGTTCCTACACGCTGGCAGGATGTGAGCCAAAAAATCAACAGGAGACAGAAAGCTAAAAGAAATGGTCGTTGCAGCTGGAATTGGGCTGGAGACTTTGCATTTCAGGAGCTGCCTGTTAAGGGGGTGTGTGTGCCCGGATCAGGTTGGGACAGTCACTCTTAGGACAAATTGACACAAACCCCTCCAGTCCCTCTGACAGCAAATGTTCCAAGGTGGGAACCCTCTGCCAAGTGCAAGCCATACTGAGCAAGGGCCTTGCCCACCATCCTGGATCATGGGGCAGGTGCCACAATGGTCCTCAAGGGGAGCCATGGGCACTAATGCCATAGATGCAGCCAAGTCAAAGGCTACATCCTGAATTTCCAGGCTGTGATTATATAAAGAGGTATGCTGGCAAAGTTTCTCGTTTTGCCAGAAAACCTGCATTCTGGTGAGAATTTTTTTTAAAAAATGGAAGGACATTTTCCTGGGATTAGCGGGTGCATGACGTTCCCTTCCTTTGGTGAAACCATGACTTTCAAATATGCAGAGCGAAGTTTGAGACCAGTTGCACCTTTAAGACCAACAAAGTTGTATTCTGGGTATAAGAAGTGTGCGTGGACATGAAAGCTTATAGCCAGAATTAAACTTCATTAACCTTAAAGGTGCCACTGGACTCAAAGTTTGTTCTGTCGCTTCAGACCAATATGGCTACCCACTTGTTGAATCTATCTATAAGGGTGTTTTTTGGACGGGCACTGAATCCCTGTGTTGCTGGAGGTGGAGGTGGAATTGTGCCAGAATTTAGCCACTGAAGATTTACATGCTTCTGTCTTATACCTGACAAAGGTAGCTTGGGCTCCCAAATGCTGATAACCCTGATAATCTTTTTGGCCTCTAAGATGCTCCTGAAATTGAATCAGGCTTGTCACTTGGTTGTTTCTGACTGAGCCTCCCAAATGATTGCAACAAACTTCCAAAATAACAAACTGAAGTCCAAGAAAACAAATGTTCAGGGTCTCTTTATTGTCATGAGGCCCCCGTCCCTTTTCCCCTTCAGCCCTGAGTGTCAAAGAACCTCCGGCATGTACGGATCTCGGCCCGTCACATTTCATTTCTTGGCCTCTGCATACTGGTCGAGCAGCATAGCGACGTTGGTGTGTCCAACCCGGATCCAGCCGTCTTCCTTCATGTGATACACTGGGAGACACCACACCATCAGTGTAAAATGTGCAAAAGTAAAGCCGGCTCTCACAAAGCAGCCACATGCTTACAGGACTGAGATGGGCGACATTGAAAGAGCCAGGGCAGTTCAAGGGCAGAGGCCAGGAAAACTTACTGTTCACCACGCCTCCACAGTAGGAGTCACGGTGGGTGGTTTAAGAGATGGCTTGCCTGCCCAGGTCGTAGGCCTCTTCCACGCTGAGGTCGGGGCGGTATCTGCCGTCCAGCACCCCGTAAGCATAAGAGTTTCCACTTCCTGTGGAAAAGAGGGGGCCTGACAGGCGTACGCCATCATTGTCTATGCAGTAAAGGCCTGGTCCCTGCAGACGAAGGAAAGGGAATGCTGTAACTTTAGTGCCTAGTAGACCGTTGCCCTTCCCCCAGTAGACTGTGCCCCCCTTCTTGCTCCGCCGGTCTTCTCCTCAAAAGCTAAGAAGTCATTTCATTCTCCCTCAACCCCTTAATCCAGTAATATCCCTCCTTTATATCATTCTTTCCACATTCTTGAAGAGAGACCCTGGATTCCTAGCCTTCCACGATCTCTCAGTCAATTTTTAGCATCCTAAAAACATATGTCTACAAAGGCTATGGCCTGGCAGACAAGTATATTGCAGTTCTCTCCTGTACAGCAGTGAAATGTGCAGAACTAGAACAGGCCCACACCAAAAACAGCAATGTGCTCCTGCGCTTAGAGATGAACCCCAGCAGTTTCCCCAAATTTCCTTTTAGAAGGATCCCAACACAAGTTATACTCTTGCGTCTGACCTGAGGCCAGGAGGGAATTTTCACCCTCTGTCTTATTGTTAATGACCTAGTACAGTCCTTTGAAGAACAAAGTTTGGCTCGCTTGCTCAAGCAGTCTCTGGCTCTCTCCTCTGCAGCTCTTTTCTGCCCCTCACCCCCCCCCTGCTTGTGTGACATGTTATGGGTTGGGTCACTCTGCTGGGGGGGAGCAATAGGTGGTCCAGCCCCCAAACCAGAACTGCCCTCCTCTGTGGGGACAGAGATTCTTCCCTTCAGTAGCTGCATCTCTGCTGTCGGCAGCTCCTCCTGACAAAAGGCCGCCCCTGTTGGATTTCGGCCTACCACACAGCTATTAACTGCACAGAGCTTCTGCCTACAAGAGGATGGGAATGTCCTGAGAAGAGAGGGTGCCTATGTGGGATCTGGGGTTGCCCTTATAAGGGGGAGCCCCTTGCTCATCTTAAGGCCCTGAAATGCCCAACCTCACCAGTCTCAGGGGGGAGCAAGCGAAGGGCCTCAGGCTCCCCACGGTCTCCCCCCACCAGCTGCTCACTGCAGCAGCTGAACACCCAACACCCTTTATGGTGACCCATCTTTTGAGCATCAGTCCGCTCACATGCTCCTCCCTCCATGTTCAGCAGTGTGAGGCCTCTGAATGGGACCCAATAAGCCAGGCCTTTGATGAAAGCAAAAGTCCTTTTATTTCTTAATGATCCTTCAGGTACATGATGTTTGTCATTGATAAAGTTACACGCAGTGTGAACTAATATACCATATTATACCATAATATACCAAGGTAAGGGCAGGTAACGAGCCAATCAGAGCCAACTAAAATAAGCGTGAAAAATCCGAACCATTATGTTCCCATAAAAAAGGCGCAAAAGCACTATACCCCCCCCCCCCCACGCCCCCTTCTGAACTTTACATGCAGGCACCTGGCCTAAACCTGGCAAGCCACCCTCCCGGGGAAAGAAAGAGACATAGTATTCATGGCAGGCAATAAACTCAAGGCTAGCAATACATCACAGATAGAGATCCAGAACAAGAGACAATTAATGGCAGAGGATCTGACAAGCAGACCCCCTCCCCCCATGAGGCCGGCACCTTTTTGTCCCAGCCGCAAAGCATGCTGCCCATGGAAAGGCCCATCCCCCCCAACAGCAGGTTGACCAGGAGCTTGGAGGCCGCCGAGACGCTGATCTGTTTCTTGTTGTACAGGTAATAGAGCCTGGAGGAGGGAGAGTGTGGCGCGCACGCACGCACGCACACACACACACACACAGAGGCGTCAAAGCAGGGCCAGTTTCAGATTTTGGGGGGCCCTGGACAGACAGTACCCCGGGGCCCCTATCTCCCCTCCCTCCAGAGCTCCCCTTCTGCCCTCCTTTCCACAATACAA
Organism: Lepidodactylus listeri; assembly: GCA_029233225.1. Classification (NCBI taxonomy): domain Eukaryota; kingdom Metazoa; phylum Chordata; class Lepidosauria; order Squamata; family Gekkonidae; genus Lepidodactylus; species Lepidodactylus listeri. The sequence continues at coordinate 175,883,425 of JARCFY010000002.1, forward strand.
CACCACACCGGTATGTCCCCCACTTCCCCGGGCATCCTTCTCCCCCTGCAAGCCCTTCCACCCCACGTGCTGAGGTACCCCACTTCCCTGCACACTCATTCCCTGGCAGCACCATCCTTTGCCGCCAGGAGCACCACCCACATGCCCTTCCTCAATGACTCTGGGCAGCTGGGGCATGGGTACAGGCAGGTGGCAGGGGAGGTGCGTGGGTGGGGATCTGGGCAGTGGGTCCCACCAGAACTCCTGGAACCTCGAAGCTGCCCCCCCAGCATCTGCTGATGCCAGCCCAGGTTCAAGGGGTCTCTTTTGCTTCTTTGCCCCCCTCCAGAAAGCAGACCCTCCAAGCCCAAAAATCGGCCTCCCCAGGAATGAGCCAAAAAGGTTGTGGAACCCTGCTCTAAGCTGAGCACTTAAACAGTGGGAGGAAGAGGAGGAGGAAGAAGAAGAAATTGGATTTACACCCTGCCCTTCACTGCAGTTAGGGGGGAAAAAGGGAGTAGACATGGCCTCCGTTCTGCGCTTAAAAAATAATACAAAATGGTAGTAGACCAGGCCTCCCGGGTCCCCATTGGACTGAATGGGAGTAGACCTGGCCTTCATTTGGCACTGGGGGGGGGGGGGAACGGGAGTAGACCTGGCCTCCGGCTGCATTCTCTCACTGCATTGCCTCAGGCCCGCCCATAGAGCCACCGGCCAGTACCTCGGCCTCAGTCTGGAGGGAGCCGGTGGAGGGGACAGACTGGGCGCTGGGTCCACTCTTCTCCTCCGCCCACTGCCAGGTGGGTCTAACTGTCCCCACAGTGGCCTGCTTCTGTCAGTAAAACCCTAACCCTAACCCCAACCCAACCCTAAACCAACCCAACCCTAACCCCAAGACCAACCCTAACCCCAACCCTTAACCAACCCCAACTCTAACCCTTACCCAAACCTTTACCTAACCCTAACCCCAACTCTAACCCTAACTCCAACCCTAACCAAAACCTAAAACTAATCCCAACACTAACCCCAACCCTAATCCTAACTTCAACCCTGACCCCAACCCTAATTATAACCCTACCCCTAACCCCAACCCAACCCTAAACCAAACCTAACTGCAACTCTAACCCCAAGCCCAACCCTAAACCTAACCCCAACCTTAACCCTAACCCAACCCTAACTCCAACCTTAACCCTAACCTAAGCTAACCCCAACGCTAACCCTAACCAAAACCTAAAATTAATCCCAACACTAACCCCAACTCTAACTCTAACCCCAACCCAAAACTATTCCTAAACCAAACCGAACCCCAACCCTTATAGCACTTTTGGAACAGCCAGTGGAGAACTGTCTGTCACAGAGTATCTTACATACAATGTGAATGAGTGCACAGACTTCACTGAGTTAGTCCAGTGGTCAGCGGCTGTGCGCTGGGAGTGCATGCTCATTGGTGAGGTAAGGTAACGCCGAATGGAATGGGGGAGTTTGTCCTCATCAGTGCTGAGAGGCATACACTTCAAAGTGCTTACATGTTTTCCACTGGCATTCTGAAGTTGTTGTGTTGTGTTTTGTTGTTTTGCTTGTCAAGGAGCTGGACGATACAGTCACCCTGTGTGAGACATGGCGTTCCACTGAGTGCAAGTATGGGTTAAATGAGGCGCAAGAGAGGACTGCTGTCAGCGGATTAAAAGGCAGATCTTGTACAGGTTGTCTTGGGCCCTATGTGTGCCTTCTAAAGCTTGCAGGCCTCTTGCGGTTTGCACAACTGCCATGGCTGTATGTGGCCTTTGTAGCTTTTTTCTGGGACTGTTGTTCAGGAGTGGCTTTTCTCTTTTGTCTGGCAGTTTCTTATGGTGGGAAATCATTGATGCTGTGGTCTGTCAGCATAAGAAGGGCAGTGCAGCAATGTGGCTGATGTTTCCATCTATGTTGTAGTGGTGTGTGACGGAACAGGCCTGTTTGTACTTACAGACCGTGTTCTGCCAGCCACCTCCTTGGCTTAAGCCAATTTCTGGAGGGTGCTATTCCTCTTCTTCCCACTAGGATACCGCTGCCACCACTGTCCTTTGGGGTCCTCCTGCCAGGAGGGACAGACTCCAGACACCCCTTCTCAAACTGAGGCTCTGCCTCTGATCTCCTGCTACCCAGCTCCTGCTTAACACAGGGACCAAATTCCTTCTTTGGGTGCCCCCTGGAGGATTGGCAACATTAAAAGACCAACACAGCAGGTATATTTTTGTAAAAGGCACACTAGAAGGACAAACTATTACATCAGGGTCAATATATGCTCCAAATGCCAACCGGGTGCAATTTATAAAGGAAACGTTAGAACTCCTAAGAATATTTCAGGAAGGAGATATAGTTCTAGGGGAAGATTTTAATTATGTTTTAGACTTACAACTGGAGAAGTAAAAACCAAAGATGAAGAAAACATTAAATCTACACACTGAAACAGATCTTCAAAAGACACTAAGGAAATATTATCTGGAGGATAATGCCTCCACAATGTAAAGAATCAAACCTATTACTTTTCCCGGTTTAATTCTTGCATGAGAATTGATTTTATATTAACATCTAAAAAAGTTGATCGCAAAAACAATAGAGTCAGATATAGAAATCAACGTTTGGTCAGATCATGTCCCTGTATCCTGTACAATCAAAAAATCACCACAAAGGACAAAAAGCCATAAATGGGTACTCAATAAATCACTTTTATTAAAACCAGATATACAACAACAAATGAGTTTGAACATTAAAAACTTCTTAGAATTAAATAAGGCAGAAGACACTTCACATCAGAATAACTGGGATGCATTAAAATCTGTGCTGAGAGGACATTTTATCTCCACGGCATCTCACCTGAAAAAAGAAAAAGAGAGAATCTTTAATACTCTGCAGAATAGGATAAAGACTTTAGAGGCACAACACAAAGCCACAGGGAGCAAAGCAATAATGCAGCAACTATTGGCTGAGAGAAAATTTTTGGAAACCTTAATCTCAAAAAAAATTCAAAAAGACCTTCTATATATCAAACAACACTGGAAAAGATCTCCCAAAACACTAAAACAACTCTCATGGAGAGTTAAAGAAAAACAAGCTTCAAGACAAATACAGGCTTTAAAAGATAAAGATGGGGAAACTCAAACAGAGCTTAAAAAGATAATTCAGATAGTAGAATCTTCCCCCCAAGGCAAATCAAAGGGGAAAATCAGCCACCCCTTAAGAAGTTCCATATTAACTTGAGATGCAACCAAACATCATAGATGGTTCTTAGAGGGTGCATGTCCAATGCACGTGAATGCACACAGGTACTTTTTTGAAACTCTAAACGGAGGGGGGGGGGGAAGAGAAACACTATGTGTAGCTGATGGGAGATCTGTTGTGGCAGAAGGGGCACTGTTAGATTCAGACTCCCAGATGGACAGGTTAGAGAAATCCTTATTGAGAACTCTTTGCATGTGCCACAACTAGCAAATAACATGCAAATGAGTTCTTGCAAAATGAGGAATGGTGACCTCATTGGGGAAGGATGTCTTTTCAAACAAAATGGTAAACCGATTGCAAAAAAACCAAAACGGGAGTAGACCAGCTTCCCCTTTTTCCCAAAACACTCTATATAACATAACTGTGAGTCCAGATGCACTCTCCCTGCTGCAAAAGGGGTTTGGTTTAGTTTGGCAACTGGCCTTCAGTTTGTACCTTAAAGTGTTCCATAGTAACTCTGGATACCTATCTTTATTAAAAGCAGATTCTCATAAATCCTCTTGGTCTTAACACAAAGCTCTCCTAAGCCCTGAAATGAACCCACAGTTGTTAAGGCCCATGTCAAGAAGAATATCCAAGAAAGGGGTTACTTGAGCACATGGACTCCAGCCCACAGGGTTTGCTTTTCCGTATTTTTTTTGGTATTCTTCCACCAAAACTGCTGCCTTCCTATGCTTTTCATCTAACTGCCCCAAACTATTTTAGAGCTTTCTTATTACCTCAATTGAATGCACAGTCCACGCCTGTTATGAAGGGAAAAAAGACTCTTTACTCAGGCTGCCTTTGTGAATGTTCTTGGGGAAAACTGAGGCCGAGGACAGACTGGCAATGTGGAGCGGAACAGCCCCGCTTCGGAAGTGGAAGAAGGGAGCCCGTTCTGACATGCGCATCTGTCCATCGGCTCCGTTTCGCACTTACCCGTCTCCCAGCCATTTTCCATCCGCTTTAACAGGACACCAGGAGAAACCGGTGTCCAGGGGCCGTCTTCCACATGCCTCCCGCTTCCAAGCAGTCTGAACCGGAAGAAGTGGGAGGCATCTGGAGGCGGCAGTGTGAACGCGCTGGAATGGAGTTTTGCGCATGTGCACATATACAAAACACAGATGAAAGGGAAAAAATTAAAAAAAAGGAGAGAGGGGGAGGGAGAGAGAGAGATAGTAAATGAACCTTGAGTGCACTTTCGAAGTAGACCGTGGGAAGTTAGAAAGTGCCTTGAAAGTGCATGGAAAGAGGGAAACCCACTCTGTGTGTCTGCAACTCAGGAGGCAGCCCTCTCCACTCCCAGATGGAAGGACGCAAGGTGGGAACAGGGTACTAAACGGTGGTCCAGTAGGGATTCTACCAGGGTGTGAGGCTTCTGTGCTATCAGCAAATGATCAGGCCTTTGTTGGTTAAAACATAGTCCTTTATTCAGATACTGGAACAGGTCTCGATGTTTGTTAGAGATGCCATACAAAGAAGGCTTGGTGTTAATATACCTGCAAACATGCATGCTTAAACATTTACCACCAATCAGCATACAAGAAAAAATGCGGGAAGACAAGAGGGCCCGTTTGTTCCCACCGTAGGTGCGAAAGGCATAAACATTCCCCTTTTGGCCTGTGTGACCCAGATGTGCTAAGTCCTAGGCAAAACATTTAAACCACGACAATAAAATAACCTTCAAGGCTAGAAGCCTGTAGATAGTGTCCTGGGAGCCTGGAGCGAAAACGGGGAGGGAACAGGAACAAGATAGCTAGTGTTTATATGACGTGTTGGAATGCAGGAACCCACCTCCCATCTGAAGAAGTAACATTAAGCAGACAGGCCATTGACATAAAGGAGGCAATAAAACATATGGTAGATAACAACTATAAAGAAAACGAAAGTAGAAACCAGAGCATCCTTCAGTAACATATATCTTTGTCAGATTCAAAGAGAGAAAGAAACATTCAGTAATAGAGAAACCATTGTGTATACAAAGCAGAATCTGACACAGGGTCTCTAACAGAATGAGCTGTGGCCTCATGAGAGGCTGCTGTTTCAGCGTCCCCTCCTGGGTCTGTTCCGACCCATAGTCGGTTGCCCCTTTTAACCCATCCAATGTTGCGCTCAGGCCACTGGTGGAGCTGTTGGGTGGCCTCACGGCATCAGGGTATAAAAGGACAGAGCGCTATGCAGCCGGGAATCCAAAATGGCCCTGGCGCGAAAGTGGAGGAGGCCAGAGATACTAGACCTCCTGGCCATATGGGGGGAGCCGGCAGTTCAGAGGGCCTTGCGGAGGACCCATCACAATCTGGATACTTATAAGCAGGTGGCGAGGGAGATGACTGGAAGAGGCCACAACCGCTCTGCTGAGGAGTGCCGCACAAAAGCCAAGGCCATGAGGCTGGAATATAAAAAGACGCTGCAGCACAACAGCACATCGGGCAACGACCCTGCATGGTGCCCATACTATGAGGAGCTGCACGCCATCCTAAAGGGGAATGCCAGCGTGAAACCTCGTCGGGTGCGGCACAGCCTTCCCCTGCAGACCACCCCCTCTACTAGCACCAGCTCTCAGAGGTCTGCTGAGCAGGTCCCATCTGCTGCCGTCCAGCCATTCCGCCTGACCCTCGAGTCGGAGGAGGAGGACAGGGAGCCGGAGGTGCTCATCCCAGGTTAGTGGGGAGGAGGGTTGCCAGGCACAAGGTGGGGTCTGTGGGGCGCTATTGGGTGGCAGGGTCGAGGAAGCAGGTGCCCAGGAGAACTCATCTACAGGGAAGGGTGCAGCCCATGAGCCGGTGCTATGCTGTGGGCCAGTCTCTCGGCAGGCCTTGCCAACTCTGGATGCTGCCCTCCACCTACCTGAGTGCGTCCTAGTGCAGGCACGGCACCCATACCGAGGGCCACGGCCCACAGAAGGCGAGTGGGCACCCGGACCCCAACACTCCTCGTTTCAACGTACGTGCGTCAAGAGGGGGATAAGAACGTGTGGTGGGTCCCCTGGGAAAGGCTCAGGTGCCGTCATGCAGGTGCACTGTCCCCCCACACATCCTGGTGGGGTCCCATGAGGGGAGTCACAGATAAGGCAGGACTGTGCCATCATGTGGCTACATGGACAGGGCTGCCGTGTGGGCTGTTGCTGGCCACGAGTGGCTCAGAGCCATGCAGGCCAGCCAGCACCCCTGCACCACAGGTCGCCACGGGTGTGCCTCTGTTGGTGACTGCCGCGCAGCAGACAGCCATGGTGGTCTGCCTCCCATGTCGTCTGGTTGCTAAGTGACAGTGTAGGCAGCACAATTGCAGGAATAACCCAGTGTGGTGGTCTGCAGAAAGAGTCCATCTTCCCTTCCCTTTGTGGAGACTACTGAATCTGTGCTGGCTCAAGAGCATGTGGACACGGACTCCAATGACAACACCCAGGTTCCAGAGGATGCCATCCCAGGTAATGTCAGTCCCTTCTGGGGGACTGGGATACAGTGCCAGCCACGCCCCGGAGGCATGCGGACACCTGTGACAACGGGGCGTCACGCACCTGTGGAGGGCTGTCTGCAAGTCCTTGCACCAATAGGCGGCCACAGTGCTGCCATGTCGAGCCAGCTGTAGTCTCTGGACTGCATTATGCAGCCACGGGGGGGGGGGGAACAACCATCAGCAGCCCCACCACACAGCGGAGGGTGGGGCATCCGCAGTGTTTGCCATGTTCTGCAGCTGCAACCCTGCCCCCCTTTTCCCACTGTGATGCAGGGCCGTCGTGGGTATCGAGGCCTCAGGGTGCTGGCATGGTACGGCACCTGTCTGGAGATGCCACAGGTGGGTGACCGCAGCGGGTTCCGTGGGAGGGGATGGGGTGGCTGGAGGCTGAGAGGATCCTGTGGTGGCCCCAGGAGCCGGGATGTGGCAGGGGGGTGACTGTGTCATGGGGGCATGCCTTGGTGGATAGGCAGCACTGGGGGAGGGAGTCTGTGTGGGTGGGTGGGGAAATGGCCATGGGACCAGTGGCGGCTGGCGCTACTCAGAAATGCAGTCCAGAGACAACAGCTGGCTCGACATGGCCTGTTCCCGGGTTCGCTGCAGTGCCAGATCATGGGCAAGCAGAGAGGCGGCTGAGGGGTCCCCATCCTGTCCATAAGGTGGCCAGTGGTGCAGGCTGCTCATCTGGCCCCCCACCAGCAGGGGGAAGGCATGCCACGTTTGGTATCCTGTGTCTGCAGGGCCATCGGGGGCAGGCCATCAGGAGCCGGAACAACATCCCCATGACGAGAGAGCTCATGGCGAAGGTAGGTGCGGGACCCTGGCGGCAGACCACGGGGGGGGGGCATCCCTGGGACGTGACTGGCGTCTGCCAGCACGATGGCTGCTGGGGCCAGCTGCAGCCAAAGGACATCTGACCACCTCCCCAAGGTGGGATGGTGACAGCACAGGCAGGGAGGTTTGAGGGACACGTGTGAGCCACGGTGTGAGTGTGGGTCCACACGCCGCGGAGTCTGACCGCTCCGCTCTCCCCGGTCCTCCTGCAGATCTGCCACCCGGGGCCAACATGGGAGACCTGTCTGTGGAGGGCCGACAGGCTGTCATCACGGCCCGGAGGCACCGTGCGTCTGCCCTGCAGAGGGTGGGCGAGCGACTCTTGGACCAGTCAGCCAGACATCATCAGGCCATGCTGGAAGCCACCCGCCGCGAGCAGGAAGAGTACCTGGAGGAGCTGCGGCAGTCTCAGGAGGAGGAGAGAGAGATCAACCGTGTCACGCAAGACCTTTTTCATGGCGCCCTAGAGAGGCTGTCGGTCATCGCAGAGGAGCTGATAGCCCGGCGAGACTCTTCGCGAGAACGTGGCGGCCAGCGTGGGCGACGAGCTCGTGGCCGGGGAAGAGCATTCCGGGGCCGTGGTGGAACCCCCCAGTGAGCTGGCTAGAACCCCCCCAGGCCCCTTGAGCCGCCAAACTCCAGGTGGCATCATCCATGAATAACGGGCACCAGGTCCGGGGAGGAACTACAAAAACGAACTTTCTTGTTCAGCACATTGGGTGGGGGTAACTGGGACAATAAACCAATCTGCAACAGGTGCTGGAGTCAGTCCTTGCTGTGGCGGGGCCTCCTGGGCCAGCTACAGGTTGGTGGGGGCCATGCCATGCCGGGGTCTGTCGGAGGTTGCTGGGCAGGGACTCCCTCCCCAGGGGACTGGCCGTCGCTTTCTCCGGGTTCCGATGATTTGGGGGGAATGCTACCCTCGCGCCTGCTGTACACCTCCCGCCACAGCTTCCTCATCGCGTTCTGGTGCATCGTGAGGAGCCCGAGCATGCGCTGGACTGCGGAGGCGTGGGAGACAGAGACGCCTTGAGTGCCCAGCGGGCCCCCCTCCACCCATGCAGCCAGTGCCATCTGCCTGTTGTCCGGCCACGTCTCCCTGCACCCCAGTGACTGGATGCAGCAGCCTCCCCACAGGGCACCACACCACACTTACATCGGTACTCCACATGTTGCTTGTGTGTTGCAAGCTGCTCCGCGAGGCCGGCAAGTGTGATGCCCTCTGCACCCGGTGTTGGTTGCTGAACCTGGGTGGAAGGTGCCGCCTCATCCCCTGTACCAGAGACATGTGGCCTGTTGTCAGTGTGGCCCACCATGACGGCCCCAATCCCTGACCCTCACCAGGAGTGCTCACCTTCAGTGGCGCTCGTCTGGGACGCTACTGTTGCTCGCCCCTCTGGCTCGCTTGTGTCCCCCACAGTGTGGACGGCAGCTGGCATGTCCTCGGGGGCCCGCTCCCCAGCATCGGAGGCTTCTGGGGTGGTGGTCAGGACTACACATGGTCCCTCTGGCTCCGCTGGCGTTGGTGGCTCTGGGGGAGGGGAGTCAGTTGCGGTCATCACAGACCACCCATGTCGGTGTCATGCCGACTGCTGGCATTTGCATAGGTGTCGTGGCTATTTAGCCCCCCTGGATGCCGATCGGCCCAAAGTGCTGTGGCAGCCACACCCACAGGTGTTTATGGCCTCTGGCATACTGGCCCACTGACTGGCTCCGCCCGTGGCCTCTGGCAGCCACAGCCCCTCCAAGGCTGCCCTGTGGCCTCTGTGGCGAGGAGTCCGGGCAACCTCGGCCCTATGAGGCAACCTTCGGTGGCCTGGCCACTTGTCAGGCAAGACTGGCGCCATTAATCCATGGAGTCCTGGGCACTCGCCACACCCCTCCATCCCAGGAGCGTCCCCATTGCTTTGCTCCCTGTGGCTGCTGGCTGCTGGGGTCCACCCTCAGATCTCTCCCACAATCTAGTGCACCTGGACAACCAGCCACTGTGTGTGGGTCCCGGGGCCCCAGGCCCTGTGCGCGGCTGCGCCCTATCAGCTCCTGACTGGGACCTGAACATCTCCCCCCTCAACCAGCCCTCCCCCTTCAGCCAGCCCTCCCCCTCCCCCCTCAGCCAGCCTTCCCCTCTCCCCCCTCAGCCAGCCCCCCTCCCCTTGCCAGCTCCCTCATACTCACCAGGCACACGCCGATGCTGCCATGTTGGCCGGCCACCCTGCTCCCACAGGACCCGAAGGAGGTCGAACTGGGGTGGCCTGTGGGAGACTGGTGGGATCCCCTCCCAGTCCTCCAGGGCCTCAAAGAAGGCTGCCTTGTCCCTCTTGAATTTTGACCGGCACTGGGCTGCCGATCGAGGGTAGCCAGCATGAATGAGGTCCCTAGCAACCTCCTGGAAGAGTGAGAGGGTCTCCAGGTGGGTGCTCCGCATCACCCTGGCCCCAGCCTCCCGGGCATGCAGCCTTCTGAGCATCAGCTCAACCGCTTCATCCAGCCAGTACATCCCGAGGCTTTCGGATGCCATGCTGGCTGGACGCGGACTAGCGAAGGAGTGGGTCTGCGCATGCGCGAAAGGGTCCGGGGGCCACATCGGGCTTCCAGGACCCCTACAGGCATCCACCACAGAAGCCTGTCTAGGACACCTGCAGACCCCTCAGCCCACAAGCACTGCCCTGACACCATGGTTGCCAGGAGTAGAGTTGCGGAGTCCACAGTGAATGATTCTAAGCATGCTGCCATCAGCGAGCGGGAGCGATGCGCACTCCCTCATTTGCGCATGCGCGCGTGACCCCTGCCAGCAGCTAGACAGGCTGTCAGAGACTACTAAACACAGGGGAGAGGGGGGATATCGCACACTGCGGGGGAGGGGTGGCAGGAGGGGAACTGGCAGCTGGGGGGAAGGAAGATGGGGGCAGGGGGAAGGGACGGGGAATGCACGTTGTGGGAGACTGTCAGATAGAGGGGAAGGGGAAACAGAGAGGCACACCTCCCTGGGATGCTACAGTTGGCTGCCCGCATCACCTGTCAGTGCGCCCCCCCCCCTGATATTTGCATGTAACTAACAGAGACCACAGTCAGGAGGTCCTGGGCGCCCAGGACCCCAGTTCATGCCTTCCACAAGTTCCTGGGTGCAGGAACAGCCTGAGCAGGCCAAGGGATGTGCTAGATGTGGACTGCGTGCTCCGACCTGGGAAATCCGGGAGAAGAGATACTAAGGGCTTGTTGATCATAAACAGCAGCTGTGTCTCGTTCTCTTTCCCGTGCACCTGTGGGAGGCAGTGCAATTTGCAGGGGAGTCTGAGGGCCGGCTCCTCCAAGGACACTGCCAGGCTGCGGCCAGAGCGGGGGAGGAAGCCACATTCCAAGGGCGGGAGGCAGCAGCGCTCCATCTTCCCCGGCGAATCCCAGCGGCCGGCTGGGACACGAGTGTCTCGCCTTTCACACCGACAGAGAGGCCAGATGAGGCCAGCCCGTGCCACTGTTGTCTGGTAGTCCCCACGTGGGTCTCCAGCTACCGTGCAGCTGCTTCAGTCGCGGGGGAGCAAAGATCAGTGTGTGTCTGTGGACATGTGTGCTCGTGTGCAAATGGTGCCCCCAACATGGACCACCCCCACTCCAGTTGCACTGGTCAGCACTTCCCAAAGGAACCACACTGCATACAGCACCTCCGAAACGCTGGAGCACTGACGGCATATGCATGCGGGAGGACCTACCGTTGGTGGCCCATGCTCCTGCCACGAAGCCATCCTCGCTCCGGCAGGAGGCCCCCCTGCACATGGCAACACTGATCCCCGAGTTTGGGTGTTCTGCCTCCGCCTCGGCCCCCCTCCCCTTGCAGTGGCTCCCGTGTTCTGTCACGCTGAGGAGCCGGCTGGCCACTGGTCTCCACGCCAAAGGTGAGCGGTAGGCGGCGGGTTCCTGGGGGACCCCCGCAAATAGCCACACCCTGGACTGCAATCAGGCCCACCCTGGCCACGCCTCGGTGTGGCCCTCTGCCCTGCATGCCTTAGCCACCATGATGGTTTCTGGTCAAAGACACCTGCCCCGCACCCCCGGCACCCAGCTGCAGCCACTGCTGCCCCCATCTGCGTTCACGGGCCCAGAGCACCAGAGCACGCCTCGCGGGGCAGGCCTAGATGAGAAAACATGAGCCCATCCACATACCCCGTCTCGGTAGTCACCCCACCCCGTTGAGCCGTGGGCAGCACAGGTGCCGCCACTTGATGAGCACTACTGGCTGAAGCCCAGCTGCCATGTCTGCACGCATATCACTGGGGACCTGTTGCCCACCAGACCCCTGTCCCCGAGCGCCCTGCACAGGGGGAAGCAGCCCCGAAAACGAAATATGCCCAGTGGCCCCCAAATGGGGTGGCAGCCCCTTGACAGACAATTCCTCTGCTCCTGGATGCCTGGGACCACAGCCCTCGGGCTCCAATGCCCTTGGGGATGGCCCGCATCATGGCTCCACCCAAACCTGGCCGACTGTCCGTCAGTTCCTCTCCTCGGCCTGGCGTGATGGCGGTGGGGCTGTGGGCATGTGGGCTGGAGGCTTGTCCCCAGGACAAGGACAAGGACCACCACCGTGCCTTCAGATGGCCAAAGGCACAGTCCACCACACTCTGGGCGCGACTATGTGCTCGATTGAAGATGGCCTGCCGGCGGCTCAGGGCACCCTTGTACGGTGTGAGGAGCCAGCTTCTGCTGGGGTAGGCATTTCCGCCGGCCCCTCACATGGCGCAGCATACGCTCGGGAACCGGAAGTTTAAACCAAGGCGATCGGGGCACACCTTTCTATCTCTACAGAAGCCGACTGGGCGTCATCTGTCATGTAAAGCGACCCCCCCTTTCGCTCTACGACTGGGACCTCACCAAACGTGCGCCGGCGGCCACGGTGCATTGTGGGAGGTGGTGGGGTGCCGGGGGCCTGTGGCGTGGAAGGACACTGACCTTGCGCACCTTCCTGAAGCAGACCTGGTCCGGCGCCGTGCAGAAGATTGTGCGTGAGCACTACCTACACGACGACATCTCCTGCGGCCTGTCCGCCTGTCCGCAGAGTGTGGTGGACTGTGCCTTTGGCCATCTGAAGGCACGGTGGCGGTGCCTAGGGTTATGGCTAGATGTCCAGGAGGCCAACTTTGGTCCAGTGGTCACCTCCTGTGTTGTACTGCACAATATATGTGAGGAGCGCGGCCATGCCATCATCCAGCGTCCTGGGGACAAGCCTCCAGCCCACATGCCCACAGCCCCACCGCCATCACGCCAGGCCGAGGAGAGGAACCGACAGGAGGGCAACGCGCTGCGGGAGGCTATCACTGCCTGGCTCCTCAGGCAGCCTGCCTGCTGATGTGGTGCAACAAGAGTGTCGGCCCACGGTGGTGACGGCACAGTCGCCAACCCGTGCAGGATCAGCCTCGCGGCATCCCCTGTGTTTCAGTGTCTGATGTGGTGTTGGGAGGGGCCCAATAAAGGCTGGACACACGCATGCCATGTCTGTGTCACCGTCCCTGCCAGCACGAGCTAGTAATGTGAAGGTGGGGTGTGGGGTGTGCACATCGCGGGCCAGGTAGAAGTGCAGGGGACAGTCGGCCAGGTTTGGGTGGAGCCATGATGCGGGCCATCCCCAAGGGCATTGGAGCCCGAGGGCTGTGGTCCCAGGCATCCAGGAGCAGAGGAATTGTCTGTCAAGGGGCTGTCACCCCATTTGGGGGCCACTGGGCATATTTCGTTTTCGGGGCCGCTTCCCCCTGTGCAGGGCGCTCGGGGACAGGGGTCTGGTGGGCAACAGGTCCCCAGTGATATGCGTGCAGACATGGCAGCTGGGCTTCAGCCAGTAGTGCTCATCAAGTGGCGGCACCTGTGCTGCCCACGGCTCAACGGGGTGGGGTGACTACCGAGACGGGGTATGTGGATGGGCTCATGTTTTCTCATCTAGGCCTGCCCCGCGAGGCGTGCTCTGGTGCTCTGGGCCCGTGAACGCAGATGGGGGCAGCAGTGGCTGCAGCTGGGTGCCGGGGGTGCGGGGCAGGTGTCTTTGACCAGAAACCATCATGGTGGCTAAGGCATGCAGGGCAGAGGGCCACACCGAGGCGTGGCCAGGGTGGGCCTGATTGCAGTCCAGGGCGTGGCTATTTGCAGGGGGTCCCCCAGGAGCCCACCGCCTACCGCTCACCTTTGGCGTGGAGACCAGTGGCCAGCCGGCTCCTCAGCGTGACAGAACACGGGAGCCACTGCAAGGGGAGGGGGGCCGAGGCGGAGGCAGAACACCCAAACTCGGGGATCAGTGTTGCCATGTGCAGGGGGGCCTCCTGCCGGAGCGAGGATGGCTTCGTGGCAGGAGCATGGGCCACCAACGGTAGGTCCTCCCGCATGCATATGCCGTCAGTGCTCCAGCGTTTCGGAGGTGCTGTATGCAGTGTGGTTCCTTTGGGAAGTGCTGACCAGTGCAACTGGAGTGGGGGTGGTCCATGTTGGGGGCACCGTTTGCACACGAGCACACATGTCCACAGACACACACTGATCTTTGCTCCCCCGCAACTGAAGCAGCTGCACGGTAGCTGGAGACCCACGTGGGGACTACCAGACAACAGTGGCACGGGCTGGCCTCATCTGGCCTCTCTGTCGGTGTGAAAGGCGAGACACTCGTGTCCCAGCCGGGAGCTGGGATTTGCCGGGGAAGATGGAGCGCTGCTGCCTCCCGCCCTTGGAATGTGGCTTCCTCCCCCGCTCTGGCCGCAGCCTGGCAGTGTCCTTGGAGGAGCCGGCCCTCAGACTCCCCTGCAAATTGCACTGCCTCCCACAGGTGCACGGGAAAGAGAAAGAGACACAGCTGCTGTTTATACCAGTTGCTGCTTATATCTCTTCTCCCGGATTTCCCAGGTCGGAGCATGCAGTCCACATCTAGCACATCCCTTGGCCTGCTCAGGCTGTTCCTGCACCCAGGAACTCGTGGAAGGCATGAACTGGGGTCCTGGGCGCCCAGGACCTCCTGACTGTGGTCTCTGTTAGTTACATGCAAATATCGGGGGGGGGGGGGGGGGCGCACTGACAGGTGATGCGGGCAGCCAACTGTAGCATCCCAGGGAGGTGTGCCTCTCTGTTTCCCCTTCCCCTCTATCTGACAGTCTCCCACAGCGTGCATTCCCCGTCCCTTCCCCCTGCCCCCATCTTCCTTCCCCCCAGCTGCCAGTTCCCCTCCTGCCACCCCTCCCCCGCGGTGTGCGATATCCCCCCTCTCCCCTGTGTTTAGTAGTCTCTGACAGCCTGTCTAGCTGCTGGCAGGGGTCACGCGCGCATGCGCAAACGAGGGAGTGCGCATCGCTCCCGCTCGCTGATGGCAGCATGCTTAGAAGCATTCACTGTGGACTCCGCAGCTCTACTCCTGGCAACCATGGTGTCAGGGCAGTGCTTGTAGGCTGAGGGGTCTGCAGGTGTCCTAGACAGGCTTCTGTGGTGGATGCCTGTAGGGGTCCTGGAAGCCCGATGTGGCCCCCGGACCCTTTCGCGCATGCACAAACCCACTCCTTCGCTAGTCCGCGTCCAGCCAGCATGGCATCCGAAAGCCTCGGGATGTACTGGCTGGATGAAGCGGTTGAGCTGATGCTCAGAAGGCTGCATGCCTGGGAGGCTGGGGCCAGGGTGATGCGGAGCACCCACCTGGAGACCCTCTCACTCTTCCAGGAGGTTGCTAGGGACCTCATTCATGCTGGCTACCCTCGATCGGCAGCCCAGTGCCGGTCAAAATTCAAGAGGGACAAGACAGCCTTCTTTGAGGCCCTGGAGGACTGGGAGGGGATCCCACCAGTCTCCCACAGGCCACCCCAGTTCGACCTCCTTTGGGTCCTGTGGGAGCAGGGTGGCCACCCTACCTGGCAGCATCGGCGTGTGCCTGGTGAGTATGAGGGAGCTGGCAAGGGGAGGGGGGCTGGCTGAGGGGGGAGAGGGGAAGGCTGGCTGAGGGGGGAGGGGGAGGGCTGGCTGAAGGGGGAGGGCTGGTTGAGGGGGGAGATGTTCAGGTCCCAGTCAGGAGCTGATAGGGCGCAGCCGCGCACAGGGCCTGGGGCCCCGGGACCCACACACAGTGGCTGGTTGTCCAGGTGCACTAGATTGTGGGAGAGATCTGAGGGTGGACCCCAGCAGCCAGCAGCCACAGGGAGCAAAGCAATGGGGACGCTCCTGGGATGGAGGGGTGTGGCGAGTGCCCAGGACTCCGTGGATTAATGGCGCCAGTCTTGCCTGACAAGTGGCCAGGCCACCGAAGGTTGCCTCATAGGGCCGAGGTTGCCCGGACTCCTCGCCACAGAGGCCACAGGGCAGCCTTGGAGGGGCTGTGGCTGCCAGAGGCCACGGGCGGAGCCAGTCAGTGGGCCAGTATGCCAGAGGCCATAAACACCTGTGGGTGTGGCTGCCACAGCACTTTGGGCCGATCGGCATCCGGGGGGGCTAAATAGCCACGACACCTATGCAAACGCCAGCAGTCGGCATGACACCGACATGGGTGGTCTGTGACGACCGCAACTGACTCCCCTCCCCCAGAGCCACCAACGCCAGCGGAGCCAGAGGGACCATGTGTAGTCCTGACCACCACCCCAGAAGCCTCCGATGCTGGGGAGCGGGCCCCCGAGGACATGCCAGCTGCCATCCACACTGTGGGGGACACAAGCGAGCCAGAGGGGCGAGCAACAGTAGCGTCCCAGACGAGAGCCACTGAAGGTGAGCACTCCTGGTGAGGGTCAGGGATCGGGGCCGTCATGGTGGGCCACACTGACAACAGGCCACATGTCTCTGGTACAGGGGATGAGGCGGCACCTTCCACCCAGGTTCAGCAACCAACACCGGGTGCAGAGGGCATCACACTTGCCGGCCTCGCGGAGCAGCTTGCAACACACAAGCAACATGTGGAGTACCGATGTAAGTGTGGTGTGGTGCCCTGTGGGGAGGCTGCTGCATCCAGTCACTGGGGTGCAGGGAGACGTGGCCGGACAACAGGCAGATGGCACTGGCTGCATGGGTGGAGGGGGGCCCCCTGGGCACTCATGGCGTCTCTGTCTCCCACGCCTCCGCAGTCCAGCGCATGCTCGAGCTCCTCACGATGCACCAGAACACGATGAGGAAGCTGTGGCGGGAGGTGTACAGCAGGCGCGAGGGTAGCATTCCCCCCAAATCATCGGAACCCGGAGAAAGCGACGGCCAGTCCCCTGGGGAGGGAGTCCCTGCCCAGCAACCTCCGACCGACCCCGGCATGGCATGGCCCCCACCAACCTGTAGCTGGCCCAGGAGGCCCCGCCACAGCAAGGACTGACTCCAGCACCTGTTGCAGATTGGTTTATTGTCCCAGTTACCCCCACCCAATGTGCTGAACAAGAAAGTTTGTTTTTGTAGTTCCTCCACGGACCTGGTGCCCGTTATTCATGGATGATGCCACCTGGAGTTTGGCGGCTCAAGGGGCCTGGGGGGGTTCTAGCCAGCTCACTGGGGGGTTCCTCCACGGCCCCGGAATGCTCTTCCCCGGCCACGAGCTCGTCGCCCACGCTGGCCGCCACGTTCTCGCGAAGAGTCTCGCCGGGCTATCAGCTCCTCTGCGATGACCGACAGCCTCTCTAGGGCGCCATGAAAAAGGTCTTGCGTGACACAGTTGATCTCTCTCTCCTCCTCCTGAGACTGCCGCAGCTCCTCCAGGTACTCTTCCTGCTCGCGGCGGGCGGCTTCCAGCATGGCCTGATGATGTCTGGCTGACTGGTCCAAGAGTCGCTCGCCCACCCTCTGCAGGGCAGACGCACGGTGCCTCCGGGCCGTGATGACAGCCTGTCGGCCCTCCACAGACAGGTCTTCCATGTTGGCCCCGGGTGGCAGATCTGCAGGAGGACCGGGGAGAGTGGAGCGGTCAGACTCCGCGGCGTGTGGACCCACACTCACACCGTGGCTCACACGTGTCCCTCAAACCTCCCTGCCTGTGCTGTCACCATCCCACCTTGGGGAGGTGGTCAGATGTCCTTTGGCTGCAGCTGGCCCCAGCAGCCATCGTGCTGGCAGACGCCAGTCACGTCCCAGGGATGCCCCCCCCCCGTGGTCTGCCGCCAGGGTCTCGCACCTACCTTCGCCATGAGCTCTCTCGTCATGGGGATGTTGTTCCGGCTCCTGATGGCCTGCCCCCGATGGCCCTGCAGACACAGGATACCAAACGTGGCATGCCTTCCCCCTGCTGGTGGGGGGCCAGACGAGCAGCCTGCACCACTGGCCACCTTATGGACAGGATGGGGACCCCTCAGCCGCCTCTCTGCTTGCCCATGATCTGGCACTGCAGCGAACCCGGGAACAGGCCATGTCGAGCCAGCTGTTGTCTCTGGACTGCATTTCTGAGTAGCGCCAGCCGCCACTGGTCCCATGGCCATTTCCCCACCCACCCACCCAGACTCCCTCCCCCAGTGCTGCCTATCCACCAAGGCATGCCCCCATGACACAGTCACCCCCCTGCCACATCCCGGCTCCTGGGGCCACCACAGGATCCTCTCAGCCTCCGGCCACCCCATCCCCTCCCACGGAACCCGCTGTGGTCACCCACCTGTGGCATCTCCAGACAGGTGCCGTGCCATGCCAGCACCCTGAGGCCTCGATACCCACGACAGCCCTGCATCACAGTGGGAAAAGGGGGGCAGGGTTGCAGCTGCAGAACATGGCAAACACTGCGGATGCCCCACCCTCCGCTGTGTGGTGGGGCTGCTGATGGTTGTTCCCCCCCCCCCGTGGCTGCATAATGCAGTCCAGAGACAACAGCTGGCTCGACATGGCAGCACTGTGGCCGCCTATTGGTGCAAGGACTTGCAGACAGCCCTCCACAGGTGTGTGACGCCCCGTTGTCACAGGTGTCCGCATGCCTCCGGGGCGTGGCTGGCACTGTATCCCAATCCCCCAGAAGGGACTGACATTACCTGGGATGGCATCCTCTGGAACCTGGGTGTTGTCATTGGAGTCCGTGTCCACATGCTCTTGAGCCAGCACAGATTCAGTAGTCTCCACAAAGGGAAGGGAAGATGGACTCTTTCTGCAGACCACCACACTGGGTTATTCCTGCAATTGTGCTGCCTACACTGTCACTTAGCAACCAGACGACATGGGAGGCAGACCACCATGGCTGTCTGCTGCGCGGCAGTCACCAACAGAGGCACACCCGTGGCGACCTGTGGTGCAGGGGTGCTGGCTGGCCTGCATGGCTCTGAGCCACTCGTGGCCAGCAACAGCCCACACGGCAGCCCTGTCCATGTAGCCACATGATGGCACAGTCCTGCCTTATCTGTGACTCCCCTCATGGGACCCCACCAGGATGTGTGGGGGGACAGTGCACCTGCATGACGGCACCTGAGCCTTTCCCAGGGGACCCACCACACGTTCTTATCCCCCTCTTGACGCACGTGCGTTGAAACAAGGGGTGTTGGGGTCCGGGTGGCCACTCGCCTTCTGTGGGCCGCGGCCCTCAGTATGGGTGCCGTGCCTGCACTAGGACGCACTCAGGTAGGTGGAGGGCAGCATCCAGAGTTGGCAAGGCCTGCCGAGAGACTGGCCCACAGCATAGCACCGGCTCATGGGCTGCACCCTTCCCTGTAGATGAGTTCTCCTGGGCACCTGCTTCCTCGACCCTGCCACCCAGTAGCGCCCCGCAGACCCCACCTTGGGCCTGGCAACCCTCCTCCCCACTAACCTGGGATGAGCACCTCCGGCTCCCTGTCCTCCTCCTCCGACTCGAGGGTCAGGCGGAATGGCTGGACGGCAGCAGATGGGACCTGCTCAGCAGACCTCTGAGAGCTGGTGCTAGTAGAGGGGGTGGTCTGCAGGGGAAGGCTGTGCCGCACCCGACGAGGTTTCACGCTGGCATTCCCCTTTAGGATGGCGTGCAGCTCCTCATAGTATGGGCACCATGCAGGGTCGTTGCCCGACGTGCTGTTGTGCTGCAGCGTCTTTTTATATTCCAGCCTCATGGCCTTGGCTTTTGTGCGGCACTCCTCAGCAGAGCGGTTGTGGCCTCTTTCAGTCATCTCCCTCGCCACCTGCTCATAAGTATCCAGATTGTGATGGGTCCTCCGCAAGGCCCTCTGAACTGCCGGCTCCCCCCATATGGCCAGGAGGTCTAGTATCTCTGGCCTCCTCCACTTTCGCGCCGGGGCCATTTTGGATTCCCGGCTGCATAGCGCTCTGTCCTTTTATACCCTGATGCCGTGAGGCCACCCAACAGCTCCACCAGTGGCCTGAGCGCAACATTGGATGGGTTAAAAGGGGCAACCGACTATGGGTCGGAACAGACCCAGGAGGGGACGCTGAAACAGCAGCCTCTCATGAGGCCACAGCTCATTCTGTTAGAGACCCTGTGTCAGATTCTGCTTTGTATACACAATGGTTTCTCTATTACTGAATGTTTCTTTCTCTCTTTGAATCTGACAAAGATATATGTTACTGAAGGATGCTCTGGTTTCTACTTTCGTTTTCTTTATAGTTGTTATCTACCATATGTTTTATTGCCTCCTTTATGTCAATGGCCTGTCTGCTTAATGTTACTTCTTCAGATGGGAGGTGGGTTCCTGCATTCCAACACGTCATATAAACACTAGCTATCTTGTTCCTGTTCCCTCCCCGTTTTCGCTCCAGGCTCCCAGGACACTATCTACAGGCTTCTAGCCTTGAAGGTTATTTTATTGTCGTGGTTTAAATGTTTTGCCTAGGACTTAGCACATCTGGGTCACACAGGCCAAAAGGGGAATGTTTATGCCTTTCGCACCTACGGTGGGAACAAACAGGCCCTCTTGTCTTCCCGCATTTTTTCTTGTATGCTGATTGGTGGTAAATGTTTAAGCATGCATGTTTGCAGGTATATTAACACCAAGCCTTCTTTGTATGGCATCTCTAACAAACATCGAGACCTGTTCCAGTATCTGAATAAAGGACTATGTTTTAACCAACAAAGGCCTGATCATTTGCTGATAGCACAGAAGCCTCACACCCTGGTAGAATCCCTACTGGACCACCGTTTAGTACCCTGTTCCCACCTTGCGTCCTTCCATCTGGGAGTGGAGAGGGCTGCCTCCTGAGTTGCAGACACACAGAGTGGGTTTCCCTCTTTCCATGCACTTTCAAGGCACTTTCTAACTTCCCACGGTCTACTTCGAAAGTGCACTCAAGGTTCATTTACTATCTCTCTCTCTCCCTCCCCCTCTCTCCTTTTTTTAAATTTTTTCCCTTTCATCTGTGTTTTGTATATGTGCACATGCGCAAAACTCCATTCCAGCGCGTTCACACTGCCGCCTCCAGATGCCTCCCACTTCTTCCGGTTCAGACTGCTTGGAAGCGGGAGGCATGTGGAAGACGGCCCCTGGACACCGGTTTCTCCTGGTGTCCTGTTAAAGCGGATGGAAAATGGCTGGGAGACGGGTAAGTGCGAAACGGAGCCGATGGACAGATGCGCATGTCTGAACGGGCTCCCTTCTTCCACTTCCGAAGCGGGGCTGTTCCGCTCCACATTGCCAGTCTGTCCTCGGCCTCAGTTTTCCCCAAGAACAATCACAAAGGCAGCCTGAGTAAAGAGTCTTTTTTCCCTTCATAACAGGCGTGGACTGTGCATTCAATTGAGGTAATAAGAAAGCTCTAAAATAGTTTGGGGCAGTTAGATGAAAAGCATAGGAAGGCAGCAGTTTTGGTGGAAGAATACCAAAAAAAATACGGAAAAGCAAACCCTGTGGGCTGGAGTCCATGTGCTCAAGTAACCCCTTTCTTGGATATTCTTCTTGACATGGGCCTTAACAACTGTGGGTTCATTTCAGGGCTTAGGAGAGCTTTGTGTTAAGACCAAGAGGATTTATGAGAATCTGCTTTTAATAAAGATAGGTATCCAGAGTTACTATGGAACACTTTAAGGTACAAACTGAAGGCCAGTTGCCAAACTAAACCAAACCCCTTTTGCAGCAGGGAGAGTGCATCTGGACTCACAGTTATGTTATATAGAGTGTTTTGGGAAAAAGGGGAAGCTGGTCTACTCCCGTTTTGGTTTTTTTGCAATCGGTTTACCATTTTGTTTGAAAAGACATCCTTCCCCAATGAGGTCACCATTCCTCATTTTGCAAGAACTCATTTGCATGTTATTTGCTAGTTGTGGCACATGCAAAGAGTTCTCAATAAGGATTTCTCTAACCTGTCCATCTGGGAGTCTGAATCTAACAGTGCCCCTTCTGCCACAACAGATCTCCCATCAGCTACACATAGTGTTTCTCTCCCCCCCCCCTCCGTTTAGAGTTTCAAAAAAGTACCTGTGTGCATTCTCGTGCATTGGACATGCACCCTCTAAGAACCATCTATGATGTTTGGTTGCATCTCAAGTTAATATGGAACTTCTTAAGGGGTGGCTGATTTTCCCCTTTGATTTGCCTTGGGGGGAAGATTCTACTATCTGAATTATCTTTTTAAGCTCTGTTTGAGTTTCCCCATCTTTATCTTTTAAAGCCTGTATTTGTCTCGAAGCTTGTTTTTCTTTAACTCTCCATGAGAGTTGTTTTAGTGTTTTGGGAGATCTTTTCCAGTGTTGTTTGACATATAGAAGGTCTTTTTGAATTTTTTTTGAGATTAAGGTTTCCAAAAATTTTCTCTCAGCCAATAGTTGCTGCATTATTGCTTTGCTCCCTGTGGCTTTGTGTTGTGCCTCTAAAGTCTTTATCCTATTCTGCAGAGTATTAAAGATTCTCTCTTTTTCTTTTTTCAGGTGAGATGCCGTGGAGATAAAATGTCCTCTCAGCACAGATTTTAATGCATCCCAGTTATTCTGATGTGAAGTGTCTTCTGCCTTATTTAATTCTAAGAAGTTTTTAATGTTCAAACTCATTTGTTGTTGTATATCTGGTTTTAATAAAAGTGATTTATTGAGTACCCATTTATGGCTTTTTGTCCTTTGTGGTGATTTTTTGATTGTACAGGATACAGGGGCATGATCTGACCAAACGTTGATTTCTATATCTGACTCTATTGTTTTTGCGATCAACTTTTTTAGATGTTAATATAAAATCAATTCTCATGCAAGAATTAAACCGGGAAAAGTAATAGGTTTGATTCTTTACATTGTGGAGGCATTATCCTCCAGATAATATTTCCTTAGTGTCTTTTGAAGATCTGTTTCAGTGTGTAGATTTAATGTTTTCTTCATCTTTGGTTTTTACTTCTCCAGTTGTAAGTCTAAAACATAATTAAAATCTTCCCCTAGAACTATATCTCCTTCCTGAAATATTCTTAGGAGTTCTAACGTTTCCTTTATAAATTGCACCCGGTTGGCATTTGGAGCATACATTGACCCTGATGTAATAGTTTGTCCTTCTAGTGTGCCTTTTACAAAAATATACCTGCTGTGTTGGTCTTTTAATGTTGCCAATCCTCCAGGGGGCACCCAAAGAAGGAATTTGGTCCCTGTGTTAAGCAGGAGCTGGGTAGCAGGAGACCAGAGGCAGAGCCTCAGTTTGAGAAGGGGTGTCTGGAGTCTGTCCCTCCTGGCAGGAGGACCCCAAAGGACAGTGGTGGCAGCGGTATCCTAGTGGGAAGAAGAGGAATAGCACCCTCCAGAAATTGGCTTAAGCCAAGGAGGTGGCTGGCAGAACACGGTCTGTAAGTACAAACAGGCCTGTTCCGTCACACACCACTACAACATAGATGGAAACATCAGCCACATTGCTGCACTGCCCTTCTTATGCTGACAGACCACAGCATCAATGATTTCCCACCATAAGAAACTGCCAGACAAAAGAGAAAAGCCACTCCTGAACAACAGTCCCAGAAAAAAGCTACAAAGGCCACATACAGCCATGGCAGTTGTGCAAACCGCAAGAGGCCTGCAAGCTTTAGAAGGCACACATAGGGCCCAAGACAACCTGTACAAGATCTGCCTTTTAATCCGCTGACAGCAGTCCTCTCCTGCGCCTCATTCAACCCATACTTGCACTCAGTGGAACGCCATGTCTCACACAGGGTGACTGTATCGTCCAGCTCCTTGACAAGCAAAACAACAAAACACAACACAACAACTTCAGAATGCCAGTGGAAAACATGTAAGCACTTTGAAGTGTATGCCTCTCAGCACTGATGAGGACAAACTCCCCCATTCCATTCGGCGTTACCTTACCTCACCAATGAGCATGCACTCCCAGCGCACAGCCGCTGACCACTGGACTAACTCAGTGAAGTCTGTGCACTCATTCACATTGTATGTAAGATACTCTGTGACAGACAGTTCTCCACTGGCTGTTCCAAAAGTGCTATAAGGGTTGGGGTTCGGTTTGGTTTAGGAATAGTTTTGGGTTGGGGTTAGAGTTAGAGTTGGGGTTAGTGTTGGGATTAATTTTAGGTTTTGGTTAGGGTTAGCGTTGGGGTTAGCTTAGGTTAGGGTTAAGGTTGGAGTTAGGGTTGGGTTAGGGTTAAGGTTGGGGTTAGGTTTAGGGTTGGGCTTGGGGTTAGAGTTGCAGTTAGGTTTGGTTTAGGGTTGGGTTGGGGTTAGGGGTAGGGTTATAATTAGGGTTGGGGTCAGGGTTGAAGTTAGGATTAGGGTTGGGGTTAGTGTTGGGATTAGTTTTAGGTTTTGGTTAGGGTTGGAGTTAGGGTTAGAGTTGGGGTTAGGGTTAGGTAAAGGTTTGGGTAAGGGTTAGAGTTGGGGTTGGTTAAGGGTTGGGGTTAGGGTTGGTCTTGGGGTTAGGGTTGGGTTGGTTTAGGGTTGGGTTGGGTTGGGGTTAGGGTTAGGGTTTTACTGACAGAAGCAGGCCACTGTGGGGACAGTTAGACCCACCTGGCAGTGGGCGGAGGAGAAGAGTGGACCCAGCGCCCAGTCTGTCCCCTCCACCGGCTCCCTCCAGACTGAGGCCGAGGTACTGGCCGGTGGCTCTATGGGCGGGCCTGAGGCAATGCAGTGAGAGAATGCAGCCGGAGGCCAGGTCTACTCCCGTCCCCCCCCCCCAGTGCCAAATGAAGGCCAAGTCTACTCCCATTCAGTCCAATGGGGACCCGGGAGGCCTGGTCTACTACCATTTTGTATTATTTTTTAAGCGCAGAATGGAGGCCATGTCTACTCCCTTTTCCCCCCCTAACTGCAGTGAAGGGCAGGGTGTAAATCCAATTTCTTCTTCTTCCTCCTCCTCTTCCTCCCACTGTTTAAGTGCTCAGCTTAGAGCAGGGTTCCACAACCTTTTTGGCTCATTCCTGGGGAGGCCGATTTTTGGGCTTGGAGGGTCTGCTTTCTGGAGGGGGGCAAAGAAGCAAAAGAGACCCCTTGAACCTGGGCTGGCATCAGCAGATGCTGGGGGGGCAGCTTCGAGGTTCCAGGAGTTCTGGTGGGACCCACTGCCCCGATCCCCACCCACGCACCTCCCCTGCCACCTGCCTGTACCCATGCCCCAGCTGCCCAGAGTCATTGAGGAAGGGCACGTGGGTGGTGCTCCTGGCGGCAAAGGATGGTGCTGCCAGGGAATGAGTGTGCAGGGAAGTGGGGTACCTCAGCACATGGGGTGGAAGGGCTTGCAGGGGGAGAAGGACGCCCGGGGAAGTGGGGAACATACCGGTGTGGTGTTGTATTGTGGAAAGGAGGGCAGAAGGGGAGCTCTGGAGGGAGGGGAGATAGGGGCCCCGGGGTACTGTCTGTCCAGGGCCCCCCAAAATCTGAAACTGGCCCTGCTTTGACGCCTCTGTGTGTGTGTGTGCGTGTGTGCGTGCGCGCCACACTCTCCCTCCTCCAGGCTCTATTACCTGTACAACAAGAAACGGATCAGCGTCTCGGCGGCCTCCAAGCTCCTGGTCAACCTGCTGTTGGGGGGGATGGGCCTTTCCATGGGCAGCATGCTTTGCGGCTGGGACAGAAAGGTGCCGGCCTCATGGGGGGAGGGGGTCTGCTTGTCAGATCCTCTGCCATTAATTGTCTCTTGTTCTGGATCTCTATCTGTGATGTATTGCTAGCCTTGAGTTTATTGCCTGCCATGAATACTATGTCTCTTTCTTTCCCCGGGAGGGTGGCTTGCCAGTAGGGCTGCCAAGTCCCCCTGTAGAGCGGGGGAAACACCGATTTTTAAAGCTTTCCCCCGCTTTTCCAAAATTGGCCACCGGGGGGACAAAATGGCTGCCAGCAGGGGAACCTCGGAGCCTGCCCTGCTGGCCTCTTGAACTTCTTAAAAGGGAAATTTCCCCTTTAAGAGCTGATCGAGCAAGACAGCCCCGCCCAGAGATTAAGGAGGGACTGTGCAAGGTTGCTGCTGGAGTAAGTTGCTTCCGTGCAAGGTTGCTGCTGGAGTAAGCTGCTTAAGGTGCTGGGGTCTGCGAGCTCTTTTCCTTCTCTGTCTCTCCCCCTCCCCCTCTTTCTTTTTGCTGTCTGTCTGTCCACTGTGGTTTTGTCAAAGGAATAAACTGTCACTTCCAAAGAGGTAAACATCACAAGGAGAGGTTGCCTGTAGAAGGTCTGGGAGTGGGATTGTTTAAAATGTCTTGTTGTGGCTGTTTGGGTCCCCCCAATCCTCATTTCCCTTCTGCAAATAAAAGTTGGGATTCCTCATTTTTATGCCAATTTTCTGTTTCTTTCAACCATGCCCCCCCCCCCTCCGGCAGTAAAAATCTGCATTTTTAAAAGCATTTGTACATCAAGTAACCGGTATTTTAAGTTAGGGATGGATCCAACTAGCTTTTCTGCTGGCGAAAAGGGGAGGACAAAGGTCCGCTTTAGCCACCAAAAAGCCTATGCTGGGGGGGGGGGGGAGAAGTTATGGGACTTACATGGACAACAGCTGGGTGAAACAAGGGCCAGAAATAAAGCCTGGGAATTGGGCAAGAGTAAGTGAAAAAGCTGTCTGTCTGTCTCTCTCTCTCTCTCTCTCTCTCTGTCCCCATCCAGCAGAGGTCTATCAGTGGCTATTATAGCCACAAGGTCTAAATGGAGCCCTTTGTCTGGGGCAGTGATGCTCTGCATTCTTGGTGCTTGGGGGGCAACAGTGGGAGGGCTTCTGGAGTTCTGGCCCCGCTGCTGGACCTCCTGAGGGCACCTGGTATTTTTGGCCACTGTTGTGACACAGAGTGTTGTACTGGATGGGCCGATCCACTGTGGCTTCTCTCCTGTTCTTATGATATGAAAATCATATTTAGCACTTGTGTAGCACTTAGGGCTTCATATTCTGCCGAGATGAGGAAGGATTCAGTAGGGCCGTTGCTCAGTGATAGAGCATCTGCTTGACATGCAGGAGGTATCAGCCTCTTCAGCTAAAAAAGGATCAGGTAATAGGTGACATTAAAGATCTCAGCCTGAGACCCTGGAGAGCCACTACCAGTCTGAGTAGTCAATACTGACCTTGATGGACCAATGGCCTGATTCAGTATTAGGAAACTTCATGAGTTCATGTGTCAGCATGTGGAAGCAACATCACAGGATGTGACATCACAAAATGATGTCACTTCCTTTCTCCTGGCTCCACCCCCAAAGTCTCCTGGCTCCACCCCCAAAGTCCCCAGATATTTCCCAAGTTGGACTTGGCAGCCCTACTTGCCAGGTTTAGGCCAGGGGCCTGGCCTGTGAACTGCATGTAAAGTTCAGAAGGGGGCGTGGGGGGGGGGTATAGTGCTTTTGCGCCTTTTTTATGGGAACATAACGGTTAGGGTTTTTCACGCTTATTTTAGTTGGCTCTGATTGGCTCGTTACCTGCCCTTACCTTGGTATATTATGGTATAATATGGTATATTAGTTCACACTGCGTGTAACTTTATCAATGACAAACATCGTGTACCTGAAGGATCATTAAGAAATAAAAGGACTTTTGCTTTCATCAAAGGCCTGGCTTATTGGGTCCCATTCAGAGGCCTCACACTGCTGAACATGGAGGGAGGAGCGTGTGAGCGGAATGATGCTCAAAAGATGGGTCACCATAAAGGGTGTTGGGTGTTCAGCTGCTGCAGTGAGCAGCTGGTGGGGGGAGACCGTGGGGAGCCTGAGGCCTTTCGCTTGCTCCCCCCTGAGACTGGTGAGGTAGGGCATTTCAGGGCCTTAAGATGAGCAAGGGGCTCCCCCTTATAAGGGCAACCCCAGATCCCACATAGGCACCCTCTCTTCTCAGGACATTCCCATCCTCTTGTAGGCAGAAGCTCTGTGCAGTTAATAGCTGTGTGGTAGGCCGAAATCCAACAGGGGCGGCCTTTTGTCAGGAGGAGCTGCCGACAGCAGAGATGCAGCTACTGAAGGGAAGAATCTCTGTCCCCACAGAGGAGGGCAGTTCTGGTTTGGGGGCTGGACCACCTATTGCTCCCCCCCAGCAGAGTGACCCAACCCATAACATGTCACACAAGCGGGGGGGGGGGGGTGAGGCGCAGAAAAGAGCTGCAGAGGAGAGAGCCAGAGACTGCTTGAGCAAGCGAGCCAAACTTTGTTCTTCAAAGGAATGTACTAGGTCATTAACAATAAGACAGAGGGTGAAAATTCCCTCCTGGCCTCAGGTCAGACGCAAGAGTATAACTTGTGTTGGGATCCTTCTAAAAGGAAATTTGGGGAAACTGCTGGGGTTCATCTCTAAGCGCAGGAGCACATTGCTGTTTTTGGTGTGGGCCTGTTCTAGTTCTGCACATTTCACTGCTGTACAGGAGAGAACTGCAATATACTTGTCTGCCAGGCCATAGCCTTTGTAGACATATGTTTTTAGGATGCTAAAAATTGACTGAGAGATCGTGGAAGGCTAGGAATCCAGGGTCTCTCTTCAAGAATGTGGAAAGAATGATATAAAGGAGGGATATTACTGGATTAAGGGGCTGAGGGAGAATGAAATGACTTCTTAGCTTTTGAGGAGAAGACCGGCGGAGAGAGAAGGGGGGCACAGTCTACTGGGGGAAGGGCAACGGTCTACTAGGCACTAAAGTTACAGCATTCCCTTTCCTTCGTCTGCAGGGACCAGGCCTTTACTGCATAGACAATGATGGCGTACGCCTGTCAGGCCCCCTCTTTTCCACAGGAAGTGGAAACTCTTATGCTTACGGGGTGCTGGACGGCAGATACCGCCCCGACCTCAGCGTGGAAGAGGCCTACGACCTGGGCAGGCAAGCCATCTCTTAAACCACCCACCGTGACTCCTACTGTGGAGGCGTGGTGAACAGTACGTTTTCCTGGCCTCTGCCCTTGAACTGCCCTGGCTCTTTCAATGTCGCCCATCTCAGTCCTGTAAGCATGTGGCTGCTTTGTGAGAGCCGGCTTTACTTTTGCACATTTTACACTGATGGTGTGGTGTCTCCCAGTGTATCACATGAAGGAAGACGGCTGGATCCGGGTTGGACACACCAACGTCGCTATGCTGCTCGACCAGTATGCAGAGGCCAAGAAATGAAATGTGACGGGCCGAGATCCGTACATGCCGGAGGTTCTTTGACACTCAGGGCTGAAGGGGAAAAGGGACGGGGGCCTCATGACAATAAAGAGACCCTGAACATTTGTTTTCTCGGACTTCAGTTTGTTATTTTGGAAGTTTGTTGCAATCATTTGGGAGGCTCAGTCAGAAACAACCAAGTGACAAGCCTGATTCAATTTCAGGAGCATCTTAGAGGCCAAAAAGATTATCAGGGTTATCAGCATTTGGGAGCCCAAGCTACCTTTGTCAGGTATAAGACAGAAGCATGTAAATCTTCAGTGGCTAAATTCTGGCACAATTCCACCTCCACCTCCAGCAACACAGGGATTCAGTGCCCGTCCAAAAAACACCCTTATAGATAGATTCAACAAGTGGGTAGCCATATTGGTCTGAAGCGACAGAACAAACTTTGAGTCCAGTGGCACCTTTAAGGTTAATGAAGTTTAATTCTGGCTATAAGCTTTCATGTCCACGCACACTTCTTATACCCAGAATACAACTTTGTTGGTCTTAAAGGTGCAACTGGTCTCAAACTTCGCTCTGCATATTTGAAAGTCATGGTTTCACCAAAGGAAGGGAACGTCATGCACCCGCTAATCCCAGGAAAATGTCCTTCCATTTTTTAAAAAAAATTCTCACCAGAATGCAGGTTTTCTGGCAAAACGAGAAACTTTGCCAGCATACCTCTTTATATAATCACAGCCTGGAAATTCAGGATGTAGCCTTTGACTTGGCTGCATCTATGGCATTAGTGCCCATGGCTCCCCTTGAGGACCATTGTGGCACCTGCCCCATGATCCAGGATGGTGGGCAAGGCCCTTGCTCAGTATGGCTTGCACTTGGCAGAGGGTTCCCACCTTGGAACATTTGCTGTCAGAGGGACTGGAGGGGGGGTGGGTGTCAATTTGTCCTAAGAGTGACTGTCCCAACCTGATCCGGGCACACACACCCCCTTAACAGGCAGCTCCTGAAATGCAAAGTCTCCAGCCCAATTCCAGCTGCAATGACCATTTCTTTTAGCTTTCTGTCTCCTGTTGATTTTTTGGCTCACATCCTGCCAGCGTGTAGGAACCTCTGCTGGTTCACCAGCACCCAGGTCCGAACCACCTTCAGCTCTCAGGAGCTGGGGGGGTGGGCAGAAAGGCTGATCTACTGGCACCTGGCATGACCACAACATTCAGACACCAGAGAGGCTTCAAGGGGCTGTCATATAGAGGAGGGTTCAGAGTTGTTTTCTGTTGCCCCAGAAGGTCGGACCAGAACCATCAATTACATCAGAAGAATTTTCAGCTAAACATTAGGAAGAACTTCCTCAGTGGAACAGGCTTTCTCAAGAGGTGGTGGGCTCTCCTTCTTTGGAGGTTTTCAAACAGAGGCTAGATGGTCATCTGACAGCAATGCTGATTCTGCAAACTTGGGCAGGTCATGAGAGGGAGGGCAGGAAGGGTTGCCTCAGTGCTTAGCTCTTGTGGCCCTTTCTTACACACCCAGGGGAATGCCGATCACCACTTTGGGGAAGCAATTTTCCTCCAGGCCAATTTGCCAGAGATCCTGGAGCGTTGTTGTTGTTTTTTTGCCATCTTCTGGGCATAGAGCAGGGGTCACTGGGTGTGTGCGTGCGAGGAGGTATTTGTAAAATTCCTGCATTGTGGACTAGATGATCCTGGAGGTCCCTTCCAACTCTGTGGTTCTAGGATGGAAGTCTGAAAACCTTTGCAACACAGCATGTTTGGATGCTCTTAAGAAGTGCCTCCTCCGGTTGAATCAATCAGCTGCATCGACTGTGCCCCAGTTCTGTTGGGTTGTCCCTCTGTTGGGCTGTCCCTGAACAGCCCTGCAATGAGACAGCTGGTCGGCCATCTCCCCACTTCTCTCAGCCATAGGTTGCAGCTTTCGCTGTTTGGGGGATGGATGTGGGGCTCCTGACTTTTGGAAGAAAGGCATTTGGTGCTGGAAGAACCTTGTGATTTGAATGTCCAGCTAAGCTAATGGGCGGTAGATTCAGGACAGGCAAAAGGAAATACTTCTTTAGTAAAATGTGGGATTTATTATTGAATGAATTATTTATTAAATTAAAAGTTATTAAAATGTGGAATTCGCTGCCTGAGGATGTAGTGATGGCCACAGGCATAGACACGGGATTAGACAGATTCACAGAGGGTAGATCTATTAGTGGCCACTAGTCACGGTGACTGAAGGGAACCTCGTTCAGAGGCAGTCACCATCTGAATCCCAGAGCCAGGAGGCACCATCAGGGAAAGACTCTGTGCTCTGTTGCTGGCCCTCCAGGGGAACTGGTCGGCCACATTATGCCCTGCCGAGGTCCCTCCCTCCTCCAAACGCCACCCTCTCCAGGCTCCACCCACAAAATCCCCAGGAATTTCCCAACCTGGAGTTGGCAACTTTGGGTTCTGGACTCAGTTGCTAATTTTGTAAGGAAGAAAAGCAGGGCCCATATGACATGAAGAAACAGCTCGGATTTCTTGAAGGCCTCGTTCAGAATAGCTCCCTGTCCGAGACGGCACCTCCAGGCAGGGATTAGCACGCAACTGGCAGGTCGTGGGAAACGTTCCTCGGTCTGTTTCCCTTTGAAGTGAGTCTGGCATGATCCGACAAAACGTTGATTTCTATACCTGACTCTATTGTTTTCGTAATCAACTTTTGAGATGTTAATATAAAATCGATTCGCATGTAAGAATTAAACCGGGACGAGCAATAGGTTTGATTCTTTGTGGATGCATTATCCTCCAGATATCCAAAAGTCCATATTCCTTTAGTGTCCTCTGAAGTTCTGTTTCAGTGTCCATATTTAATGTTTTCTTCTTCTTTGGTTTTGACTTGTCCAGTTGTAAGTCTAAACTGTGATTAAAATCTCCCCCTAGAACTTCCTGAAATATTCTTAGGAGTTCTAACGTTTCCTTTCTAAATTGCACCTGATTGGCATTTGGAGCATATATTGTCCCTAATGTAATAGTTTGTCCTTCTAGTGTGCCTTTTACAAAAAATATACCTGCCGTGTTGGTCTTTTAAACAAACTATCCTTCGCTACAAAGTTAACCTTTTCTGCAATCAATATAGCTGTCCCCCTAGTTTTAGAAGATCCTGGGGATGTAAATTGTTGACTGACCCAAAAGTTTGCTAACACTGGGTCGGTTTCTTTCCTAAGATGTGTCTCTTATAAGAAAGCAACATTTGGTTTGTGTTTTAAAATCTGCACTGTAATTCTCTACCATTGGTTGTTCAGTTCCAAGATATAAAATCATACGTTAAAGAACTTATTGCAACCTTCTAATGATTAATTTGAGGCTAATATAAAGTTTTCCCAATAGCACAATCCACTTAATATTAGAAGTCAGTCCTAACCCTCTAAGCTGCAAAAAAATTGCTATATTCAATATTATCCACTTGTTAGCTGCTACGATACACTATTATCTACTCTTGCCAAACTTAAATTAAATGAAACTAAACCCGAACTCCAACCTTAACCCTTACCCCCACCCCAACCCTACCTTGAACCCAAACCTAAACTTAACCACAATCCTAACTGCAACACCAACCCTAAACCCAATCCCTACCCTAACCCTACCCCAACCCCAACCCTAATCCAACCGTAAAACCGTAAAACCAACCCTAACCATAATCATAACCTTAACTCTAGCCTAACCCTAACCCTAGCTTTAGCTCTAGCCTTAACCCTAACCCTAACTCTTGACTTGCACTACCTCTAACCCTAACCCTAGCCCTTACCCTAACCATAACCATAACCCTAATGCTAAAACTAGCCTAACCCTAACACTAAACCTAACATTAACATTATCCTTAACCCTGGACTTGCCCTAGACCTAGACCAAGCCCTAACTCTAACCCTAGCCCTAACTCTAACCCTAGCCCTAACACTAACCCTATCTCTAGTCCTGACCCTAGCCCAAAACCTAACCCTTACCCTATCCCTAACCCTAAGCATAAAACTAAACCCAGCCCTAAACCTAGCCCTAAACCAAACCCTAACCCTAACCATAGCCAAACCCAAATCCTACCGCTACCCCAAACCTAAGACTAACCCTAACCTTAACCCTACCCCGAACCCTAACCCTTACCCTAACCCTAAGCATAAAACTAAACCCAGCCCTAAACCTAGCCCTAAACCAAACCCTAACCCTAACCGTAGCCGAACCCAAACCCTACCCTTACCCCTAACCCTAACCTAAGACTAACCCTAACCTTAACCATAGCCCTAACACTAACACTAACTCTCAAACTAGCATTAAACCTAGTCCGAACCCTTACCCTAGCCCTAAACCTAAGGCTACCCCTAATCCTACCCCTATCGCTAAACCTAGTCCTAGCCCTAACCTGAAACCTAGACTTCGAGTAGCTCTAGCCCTAACCCTAACACAAACTCTAACCCTGGACTCCTGCTAGACCTAGACCTTGCCCTAGCCCTAACCCTAACCTTAACCCTAACCATAACCCTAGCCCTAACCCTAACCCTAACCCCTAACCCTAAACCCTAACCCAAAACCCTAACCCTAACCCCTAACCCTAGCCCTAACCCTAACCTAACCTAACCTAACCTAAACCTAACCCTAACCTAACCCAAACCATAGCCCTAGCCCTAACCTGAACAAAACCCCTAACACTAGCCCTAACCCTAAAACTAACCCTAGCCCTAGCTCTAACCCTAACAGTAACCCTAACCCTAGCCCTCACCCTAAACCTAACCCTACTCTAACCCTAGCTTTAACCCTAACCCTAGCCCTAACTGTAACCCAAGCCCTAGCCCTAACCCTACCCTTGCCATAGCCATAACCCTAATCCTAGCCATAAAGCTAGTCCTAGCCCTAACCCAAACCCTAACTTTAGCCCTGACACTAACCCTACACAAAACCTAATCCTAACCCCAAACCTAGCCCTAACCCTAATCCTAACCCTAATTATAGCAGTAGCCCTAGACCTAGCTCTAACACTAACCCAACCCTAACACAAACACAAACACTAGCCCAAGCCCTAGCCCTAACACTAACCCTAACAGTAACCCTAATCCTAACTTTTACCTTAACACTAACCCAAGACCTAACCCAAACCCTACACATACCGCTAGCCCAAGCCCCAGCCCTAACACTAACACTAACCCAAGACCTAACTCAAACCCTAAACCTAACCCTAGCCAGAGCCCTAGACCTAATCCTAACCCAAGCCCTAACCCTAAAATTAGCCCAAGCCCAAGCCCGAGACCTAACCCTAACACTAACCCTAATCCTAACCCTTGCCCGAACTCTAGCTCTAACCCTAACCGTACACATATCCCTTGCCCAAGCCCTAGCCCTAACCCTAACACTAGCCCTAGACCTAGACCTAACCCTCAACATAACCCTCATCCTAATTCTCATCCTAACCCTAGCCCTAACCCTAAACTGGCACTACACGTAGCCCTAGCCTTAGCCCAAACCATAACCCTAACCCTAGGCCTAAACATAAACCTAACACTAACCCTAAAATTAGCCCTAGCCTAGCCCTAAGCCTAACCATAACCCTAACCTTAATTATACCTGCAGCCCTAGCCCTAGCCCTAGCTCTAACATGAACACTAACCCTAACACAAACCCTAAACCTAGCCCTAGCCCTAGCCCTAAACCTACCCCTACCCCTACCCCTAACCTTAAACCTAACCCTAGCCCTAGCCCTAACCCTCACCCTAACCCTAATCCTAACCCAAACCTTAACCCAGCACAAGATGTAGCCCTACCCCTACCCCAAACCATAACCATAACCCTAGAAGTAGCCATAGCCCTAACCATAAACCTAAGAGTAACCGTAATCCTAACCCTTGCCCTAACCCTAGCCCTAACCCTAACCCTAATGCTAACCCTAATCCTGGACATAGCCCTAGCCCTATCTTTTACCCTAGCACAAGCCCTAGCCCTAACACTAAGCATAACCCTAGCCCTAACCTTAACCCAAACCCTACACCTAACTACAGCCCTAGCCCTTGCCCTAACCCTAATCCAAACCATAACCCTAGCCCTAGCCCTAAATCTAACCCTAGCCCTAGCCCTAGCCATAAACCTAAGCCTAAGGCTAGGCCTAAGTGTAGGCCTAACCCGAAACCTAACCCTAGCCATAACGCGAGCCCTAAACCTTACCTTTACTCTAGACCTAAATTTAGCCCTAACACAAACCCTAACCTCAGCCCTAACCCTAGCCATAGCCCTAACCTAACCCTAACTTTAACCCTAGGCCTAACCCTAACCCTAACTCTAGCTCTAACCCTTACCATTACTCTCGCCCTAACTTTAGCCCACACCATAAACCTAGAAATTGTCAGAATCTGACAATAGCAACCCTGTCTGTTACTTTCATTTTCAATGGTTCTGTGGATAGCTTGCCTTAACACCCTTATCAAAAAAACCCTCCCTGCCTAAAGCCATATATCTCCCTTTGAAGTATATTGCTTGCTCTGTTTAATGTTACTCTTCTTTAGGCGGGAGGATGGCGACTTGCATTCCTACACGTCATTTAAACAGATGGCTTTTTCCAGCCATCCTCTCCTCCTCCTCCCTTTGAGGCGCTGTGAATGTTATCTTATTGTGACAACCTTGAGGCTGGTGTATTGTTGCAATCTGGAATGTTTAGCCTAACTTTCACACATGCGGGTCAATAGGATCAAGAAGGGAATTTTTATAACTTTCTCACCTTACTGTGGGAACCCCAACGGTCGCCTTTCCTTTTCCCGCATTAGAATAGTGAATCTGATTGGTTACATGTCTGGTTTCAATTGTAACTGAAGGTATATTAACCATGACAACTTTCTATCATGTATTTCTAACAAACATTTGAGAATCTGTTCCAGTATTAGAAATAAAGAACTCTGATTTACTTCAAAGGTCTGATCTTTTGCTGTTAGTACAGAAACCTCACAGATAGTTAGAGATCTGTGTTTGGGATTTTCTCATACCTGACCATGTCAGATGATGAGACCATTCCCGTAACCAAAGAAGAAACCCCAGTACCCACAGAGAGTGGACCTATCGGGCCAGGGGGACCAGTGACCACGGGCCAAGAAGTCTTCCAGGTTCTGAGACCCAGGCCCGGGCCCCGTTGGGCCCCCGTCTCACCTCGGTACTCATAGTCCACATTCGGGGCCGGCACTTCCAAGTCATGGATACACGATCGGAAGGGAGCTCAAGTGCGTTTCAGCGGGGACTGGTTGGAGTTTGGCCGTCCAAGCCTGCTAGACGATGAGCAGTGCTTCCCAGGAGGCCAGGACGATTGACGGTACCGGTTCCCAGACGAGGAGCGTGGACTGCCCAGGGGCCCCGATCCTATGGGAGAGGATTTGGGTCGAGTGCTGGACCGGAGGTTCGGCGAGATGCACGATCACATAACCGTGGAACTACGGGAGGTCATGCTCGGTATGCAGCAGCAGCTGATGGATGCTGTTGCCACTGTGAGGGGCCCCACGCCGGGGCCACCCCAAGATGAGGAAGGAGTGCTGGTGGTCCCTGGTCTGGCTCGAGGGGTACCGCAGCAGCCCGCTCCTCCTGTAGTACCACTGGGGGGAGGACCCCCACAACAAGTGCCGGTGGCACCCGTGCCAGTAGAATGCATGATCCGTCAAGCCCCTGCTGACCCCCTGACGGCTACGTTCGATGGCAACCCGGAAAAGCTTCAATTTTTCATCATAGAGATCAAGAGGTTTTTAGCCACTTGGGGCCATCTCTACCCGACCGAGCGAGACCGAGTGGGCTACATCGGCTCCAAGCTACGAGACACCACAAGTGACTGGTATGTGAGCTTGCACAACCCGCCAGGGCCCGAATTGTGAACTGTTGATAATTTCATGTGGGCCCTGCAGCAGCACTATGAAGACCCCTTAGGAGAGGAGAAAGCCCGGAACCAGCTGCGCAAACTGGTGCAGGGGCGTTCCTCGGTGAAGGAGTATACCAACCTCTTCAGGTGGATCGTGGCCAAGGTGCAGGGGTGGTCCGAAGACCTGTTCATGGAGAAGTACCGAGAGGGCTTGCATCATGAGATCTACGAGACGATCCTGAGAGGAGGTCGGCCCATGTCTTTGGCTGCCTGGATACGGGCGGCCGTTGATGTGGAGGAGTGGTTCACTCTCATCAAGCTTGGGGCATCCACGT
Organism: Lepidodactylus listeri; assembly: GCA_029233225.1. NCBI lineage: Eukaryota > Metazoa > Chordata > Lepidosauria > Squamata > Gekkonidae > Lepidodactylus > Lepidodactylus listeri. Next base: position 175,920,437 of record JARCFY010000002.1, read on the forward strand.
CTCACCAGCTGAAGGCCCCCCCTCCTAAGGCCAAGGGAAAGTCAGTGTTCCAGGAGCTGCGAGACACCCGCTTCAAGCACAGGCTCTGCATAAAGTGTGGCAAGAGTGGGCACTTCGCGTTGGCCTGTCCCTGTGGTGGGGTGAAGCTCCCCAAGACCTCAACACCCATGGGGGGAACCCCCCGACCCGGCAAGACACCCTTTAAACCCCAGGCATTACAGCTGGAAGGGGCAATGTGCGAACAGGGCGAGCTGGAGCTGGTCGAGACCCAGCCGTCGGGAAACTTCAACGACCTGCAATAGGTGGTGCAGAGCTGCAGGTCCCCTCACCCGATGCGCCATCCCCGGTGAGCATCCCTGGCCCTTTGCTGTATATGGTAGTGACTGTAATAGCGCCCGGCACGGGAACCCATGTATGGGTGTGTGCCTTGATAGACTCAGGGTGTGCTAGAGACTTGATAAGCCCTCTAGAAGTAGATGGGTTGGGGCCCAAAGTGAATCCCCTGGGGGAGCCCCTCACTTTCACCCAGATGGATGGGTCGGAAATGAAGGAGGCATGTGTGGCAGAGACTGAACTGTTAATTGTGGGAACCAGGGAACATTGGGAGAAGCAGGCTTTTGTCATCACCCCCAACACCCAGTTCCCCATGGTGTTAGGAAGCCCCTGGCTAAGCTCCCACGACCCCTATGTTAAGTGGAGCGAAGGGAAAATCTCATGGGTTGATGCAAAGTGCACCCACCACATGTCGGACCTGGCCTGGGGCCCCGGACCCCCTACTCCGTTCACCGCTGCAGCGATGTCCCTGCCAGTAAAAATCCCTCCGGAGTATAGGGATTTGACTGAGGTGTTTAGCGAGACAGAAGCGGACAAGCTTCCCTCCCACCGCCTCACCGATTGTGCCATCGAATTGCTACTGGGGGAAAAGCTGCCAAAGGGGAAGTTATACTTCATGAGCCCCGCGGAGCGGGAGGAACTGAGAAAGTTTCTAGATAAAAACTTAGAATGGGGTTTCATCCGCCCAGCTAAGTCCCCATTTGCTGCCCCCGTGTTGTTCTGGAAAAAAAAGGACGGGGGCCTAAGGCTGTGGTTTAAATGCTGTCTCCGCTTTGAATGCCTACCCCCTCCCGTTGATCAGACTTGTTAGTGGAAGCGGCAAAGGGGAGAATCTTTACTAAACTGGATTTACAGGATGCCTATTTCAGAGTACGCATCAGGGAAGGGGATGAATATAAGACTGCCTTTAACACCCCCTTGGGACAGTTTGAATACCTGGTGATGCCATTCGGCTTGAGTGGCACGCCGGGAGTTTTTATGAGCCTGATCAATGAAGTGTTGCACAAGCATTTATTTAAGGGGGTGCTCTGCTATCTAGATGATATCTTGATTTATTCCCCTGATAAGTAGTCCCATGTAAAGCTAGTGCAGGAGGTGCTTGCAACCCTTTTGGAAAATCACCTCTATGCCAAACTGTCAAAATGCAAATTTCACCACACTGAGGTTGATTTCCTGGGTTACCGAATCTCGCAGCAAGGGCTGGAGATGGACCCCACAAAGGTGGAGGCAGTGGTGCAATGGGAAGCCCCCTGAACCCGCAGACAACTACAGAGCCTCTTAGGGTTCTGCAATTTCTACCGCACCTTCCTCAAAGACTTTGCCACCATCACCCTACCCCTCACGGAACTGTTAAAAACAAAGGGGAAGGGCCCCGAGGCAGGCAAGCCTGGGGAACGGCTGAACTGGTCGGGGGATTGTCAAGCCGCTTTTGAAAAGTTAAAAAAGCTATTCACTTCTGAGCCGATCCTCGCCCACCCTGATGAGACTCAAGAGTTTGTAATCCATGTAGATGCATCAGATGTAGCGATGGGGGGGGGGGGTGATCCTGCAGATGGGCTCAGACAACGTCCTACACCCATTAGCCTATATCTTGAAGAAATTTAATGAGACAGAAAGACATTGGTCAGTTTGGGATAAAGAAGCCGTGGCTATTCGACTGGCCCTAACCACTTGGAGGCATTGGCTGGAAGGGGCGCAGAAGCCATTTGAGATCTGGATGGATCATAAAAATTTGGAGGCGCTGCGCACGCAAAGGTCCCTGAACGCCAAACAATTGCGATGGGCTGATTTTTTCCCGAAATTTAATTTTGTCTTAAGGCACCTCCCTGGGAAGGCAAACTCCCTAGCCGCTGTCCCGCTTACCCCAACACGAGTCCCAGAGGGAGGAAGTGTTCAACTCCATGTTTTCTCCCCAGCAGTTGGGGGGGCGGTGACCACTCGGAGTCAGGGAAGGGCAGCCCCCGCCTCCTCTCCATGGACTGTGAAATGTGCTGCCAAATACACTAGGAAGGAGGTGGATGAGTGGAATGGTCTCAGTGAATGTGTGAAACCAACTGATGGCTGTTGGTATCATGGGTCCAAATTGATAGTGCCACAAACCCTGTGTAAGGAAGTGCTAATGTCATGCCACACATCCAAACTGTCAGGACATTTTGGATTCCTCAAGACCCTGAACCTTGTTCAAAGACAGTTCTGGTGGCCCCATTTGCGCAAAGATGTGTCTGACTACGTAACTGCCTGCCAGGTGTGCCTAATGAGTAAATGGGGGGGGGGGGAACCCCGGGACTGTTGCACCCTCTACCTACCCCCTCTAGGCCTTGGGAGATCATGTCCATGGACTTCATCACAAATCTCTCCCCCTCGAAGGGAAAAACCGTCATTTGGGTCGCAGTGGACATATTCTCCAAACAGGCCCATTTTGTCCCCTTTGAGCAACTGCCTACCGCTAAGGGGCTTGCTAAGACTTTCTTTAATCACGTGATCAAATTACACGCTTTCCCCAGGCGTGTGGTCTCCGATCTGGGCAGCCAATTCATTGCCAACTTCTGGCGGGAGCTCCTACAAGTGATGGATATTGAACCTGCCCTTAGTTCGGGTTATCATCCCGAGACTGATGGACAATCCGAACGGGTTAATCAGATCTTAGAACAATTCCTGAGGTGTTATACGAACTATCATCAAGACAACTGGGTGGACCTGCTTCCGTTTGCTGAGTATAGCTATAATAATGCGGTCCATTCGTCCACTGGTGTCTCCCCATTCATGGCAGTGGGGGGGTTTGAGGGAAAGCCGTTGCCAGCATTACCTGACCCGGTCAAATCCTCTGGGTCCGATTTTACCCAGTGGTGGACTAAGTTGCAAGAATCGTGGCCATTAATTGCTAAGACTTTAGACAAAGCTAAAGCAGACTACAAAAAATATGCAGACTGGGGAAGAGCTGAAGGATGGGACCTTCAGCCGGGAGACTCTGTTTATCTCTCCACTAAGAACATTCATGGACTCCAACCCAGTAGGAAACTGGGATGGAAATATGTGGGACCCTATAAAGTGTTAAGGAAAATATCCGATGTCTCTTTTGAGTTGGAACTGCCTAAATAATTGAATTCTGTGCATCCTGTTTTTCATTTCAGCTTGCTGAAGAAGAATCCTGAGCCGAATGGGTGGCACCCGGTACCTCCGACTCCTCCTCCTCTGATGAAGGAGGGGGAGCCACACTTTGAAATTTCTGAAATCCTTGACTCCAAAATGCGCAGGGGCCGGTTGCTCTGTTTAGTAAAATGGGTTGATTTCGGTCCGGAATTAAATGAATGGGTCTTTGCTGAAAATGTGCATGCTCCTAAATTAGTTAAAGCTTTTCATAAACGCTTTCCTGATAAGCCGGGGTAAATTGGGTTTTGGAGGGAGCAGGGTGTCAGAATCTGACAATAGCAACCCTGTCTGTTACTTTCGTTTTCAATGGTTCTGTGGATGGCTTGCCTTGACACCCTTATCAAAAAAAACCCTCCCTGCCTAAAGCCATATATCTCCCTTTGAAGTATATTGTTTGCTCTGTTTAATGTTACTCTTCTTTAAGCGGGAGGATGGCGACTCGCATTCCTACACGTCATTTAAACAGATGGCTTTTTCCAGCCATCCTCTCCTCCTCCTCCCTTTGAGGCGCTGTGAATGTTATCTTATTGTGACAACCTTGAGGCTGGTGTATTGTTGCAATCTGGAATGTTTAGCCTAACTTTCACACATGCGTGTCAACAGGATCAAGAAGGGAATTTTTATAACTTTCTCACCTTACTGTTGGAACTCCAACAGTCGCCTTTCCTTTTCCCGCATTAGAATAGTGAATCTGATTGGTTACATGTCTGGTTTCAATTGTAACTGAAGGTATATTAACCATGACAACTTTCTATCATGTATCTCTAACAAACATTCGAGAATATGTTCCAGTATTAGAAATAAAGAACTCTGATTTACTTCAAAGTTCTGATCTTTTGCTGTTAGTAAAGAAACCTGACAGAAATAGACCTAGACCTAGCACAAGCCCGAGCCCTAACCCTACCCCTAACCTTAACCCAACCCTACACCTAACTCTAGCCCTAGCCCTAACCCTTACCAAAACCCTAACCCTAACTCAAACCCTAACCATAAACCTAGCCGTTACCCAAAACCTAACCCTAGCCCAAGCCCTAAACCTAACCATAACCCTAATCCTAACCCTAACCCTAGCCCTTAATATAACCCTAGCCCTAGCCGTAACCCTAGCCCTAGCCAAAAACCTAACCCTAGCCTTAACCCTAGGCCTAACCCTAACTCTAGCCCAAACCTGAACCCAAAACCTTACCTTTACCCTAACCCTATTTTTATCCCTAACACAAGCCCTAACCCTAGCCCTAACACTAACCCAAACCCTAACCCTAACCCAAGACCTAGCCCTAACCCTAACCCTTACCCTAGCTCTAGCTCTAACCCTAACCCTAGCCCTAACCCTAACCCAAACCCTAACACTAAATGTAGTCCTAGCCCTAACCCTAACCCTAGACCTATTTGTAACCCTAGCCCTAGCCTTTACCCTAGCCCTAGACCTAAACCTAACCCTTAACCTAAACCTAATACTAGCCATAAACCTAGTCCTAGCCCTTACCCTAACCCTAGCCCTAACTCTAACTCTAACCCTAACCCAATCATTAGCCCTAACATTAACCCTACCCAAAACATAACCTTAACCCTAAACCTAGCCCTAGCCCTAACCAAAACCTTAATTATAGTGGTAGCCCTAGATCTAACACTAAACATAACCCTAACCCAAACAGTAGCCCAAGCCCCAGGCCTAACCTTAGCCCTAGCCCTAACCCTAACCGTAAAACTAAAACTAACCCTAGACCTAGACCTAACCCTAAAACTAAACCTAACCATAACCATAACCCTAGCCCTAGCCTTAGCCCTAACCATAGCCCTAGCCCTAATCCAAGCCATAAACCTAGTCCTAGCCCTAACCCTAAACCTAGCCCTTACTCTAACCCTAACCCTGCACAAAACCTAACCCTAACCCTAGCCCTAGCCCTAGCCCTAACCCTATCACTAACCCTTGTCAAAGCCCTAGCCCTAACCCTAAAACTAACCCTAACACTAACCGTAACCCTAGCCCTAGCCTTAGCCCTAACCCTAACCATAGCCCTAGCCCTAACCCTAATCAAAGCCATAAACCTAGTCCTAGCCCTAACCCTAAACATAGACCTAGACCTAACTCTAACCCTAACCCTAACCCTGCACAAAACCTAACCCTAACCCAAGCCCTAACCCTAACCCTATCCCTTGTCAAAGCCCTAGCCCTAGCCCTAACCCTAACCCTAACTCTAGCCCTAATGTTTACCTTTACCCTAGCCCTAACTTTAGCCCTAACACAAACCCTAACCCTAGCCCTAGCCATAACCCTAATCCTAGCCATAAAGCTAGTCCTAGCTCTAACCCTAACCCTCACTTTAGCCCTAACACTAACCCTACAAAAAACCTAACGCTAACCCTAGCCCTACCCTAATCCAAAACCTAATTATAGCAGTAGCTCTAGCCCTAGCTCTAACACAAACCCAACCCTAACACAAACCCAAACACTAGCCCAAGCCCCAGACCGAAACTTAGCCCTAGCCCTAACACTAACCCTAACAGTAACCCTGGCCCTAACCCTGGCCCTAACCCTAACCCTACACATACCCCTAGCCCAAGCCCAAGCCCTAACCCTAACATTAACCCAAGACCTAACAAAAACCCTAACACTAACCCAAGCCCTAACCCTAACCCTAACACTAAAATTAGCCTGAGCCCGAACCCAAGACCTAACCCTACCCCTACCCCTAACCCTAACACTAACCCTAACAGTAACCTTAACCCTTGCCCTAACTCTAGCCCTAACCCTATACATACCCCTTGCCCAAGCCCTATCCCTAACCCTAATGCTAGCCCTAGCCCTAACCCTCAACCTGACCCTCATCCTAACTCTCATCCTAACCCTAGCCCTAACCCTAAACCTAACCCTAGCCATGGCCCAAGACCTATCCCTAACACTAACCCAAGCCCTAACCCTAACACTAACCCTAAAATTAGCCTGAGCCCGAGACCTAAACCTACCCCTAGCCCTAACTCTAACACTAACCCTAACAGTAACCCTAACCCTTGTCCTAACTCTAGCCCAAACCCTAACCCTATACATACCCCTTGTCTAAGCCCTATCCCTAACCCTAATGCTAGCCCTAGCCCTAACCCTCAACCTGACCCTCATCCTAACTCTCATCCTAATCCTAGCCCTAACCCTAAACTGGCACTACACGTAGTCCTAGCCCTAGCCCAAACTGTAACTCTAACCCTAGCCCTAAACATAAACCTAACACTAACCCTAAAATTAGCCCTAGCCTAGCCCTAGGCCTAACCATAACCCTAACCCTAATTATACCCATAACCCTAGCCCTAGCTCTAATTTTATTTTTTTATTTATTTATTTCCTATTTATGGGTTAGATTAGGGTTAGGGCCAGGTTAGGGTTAGGGTTCAGGCTAGAGTTAGGGTTAGGGATAGGGTTAGGAATAGGGATAGGGATAGGGATAGGGATAGGGATAGGGATAGGGTTAGGGATAGGGATAGGAATAGGGATAGGGTTAGGGGTAGGGTTGGGGTAGGGGTAGGGGTAGGGTTCATTTAAGGGCTAAAGTTAGGGCAAGGGTAATGGTAAGCATTAGGGCTAGAGTTAGGGTTAGGGTTAGGACTAGGGTTAGGGTTAGGACTAGGACTTCGGCTAGGGTCAGGGTAGGGCTAGGGTAGGGCAAATTATTTTAGGGTAGAGTAGGGCTAGGGTAGGGCAAATTATTTTAGGGTAGGGTAGGGTCAGGGTAGGGCTAGGCCTAGGGTCAGGGTAGGGCAAATAATTGATTTTTATGATACAATTTATACCTTTTCTGAAATGCAAAGTTAATTAATGAATGCAATCATTTTAAAAGGTGCAGCCCTCCACTAACCTTCGCTCCCACAAAGTGGCCCCGAGCCAAAACAATTGCCCACCCCTGGGCTAGGGCTATGTCCAGGGTTAGGGTTAGTGTTAGGGTTAGGGCTAGGGTTAGGGGAAGGGTTAGGATTACGGTTACTCTTAGGATTAGGGTTATGGTTTGGAGTAGGGCTACGGCTACATCTTGTGCTGGCTTAGGGTTAGGGTGAGGGCTAGGGCTAGGTTTAAGTCTGGGGCTAGGGCTAGGGCTAGGTTTAGGGTTTGTGTTAGGATTAGTCTTCGTGTTAGAGCTAGGGCTAGGGTTACGGGTATAATTAGGGTTAGGGTTATGGTTAGGCCTAGGAAACAAGGAAGACGAGGCCGCTTACCCGGCTGTGCTCCTGTTTGGTTGATTCGGCTGTGCTGTGGTCGGTTGCCCGGCCCGTCCTGGACTGTCCCCTGGTCGGCTTGTCCAGCCCATCTTTGGACTTTGCCTCCTCCGACTGCGTTGCGTCTGGCCAGGCTGCTGGTGCCCTGTTTCGGCGTCGCGGTGCTCCGGCTGGGGCGGCGCGGCGTTTTTGGGTGGGGAGCCCTTGGGACCTGCCGCGCTGTTGCGTCTCCGGGCGGGACTGTGTTGCCGTGTTCCCGGGGGTCACTGTGTTGTGTGCCGGTGGCCCTGCGCCTGAGCGCCCGCAGAGCTCGGGACCTGCGGTGAGGACCCCGAGGGGCCAGAGGATGTGCCTGCGGTGCCTGGAAGACCTACACTGCCTGCGTCTGGGTGGCCGCGGAGCTCTGGGCCTACGGTGAGGACCCCGAGACCAGAGGAGGTGCCTACGGTGGCTGGAGGACCTGCCCCCCCGGGAGGACCCCGAGGTGCCAGAGGAAGTGCCTGCGGCGCCTGGAGGACCCGCCCCCCCACCTGGCAGAGCCAGGGTGTGCTGGGAAGCGCCGGAGATCGTGTGGCAACACTCGATGGCAGGACATCGGCGGATCTTCTTCGGGCCACCGGGGCCCCTCCGGGAGGCGCCGGACGCTGTGGGCTGCCTCGGGAGTCACCGGACGCCGTCGGGTGCTGCTGGGAGTGACGAGTGCACCCGGGCAGAGTCGGAGGCTGGTGAGGTCTCCCGGAGTGTCCTCTGGAGGAGAGTCTAGCCCGAAGAGTTAACGGACCCCCCCCCGATTCCGGATTTCTTCTGAATAGTAAGAATTGGGGAGCCGGTGCAGGGCAGCGGAGGAAATTGGAGAGTCGGGACATTAAGATGGAAGAAACATCTGGAGCCCTCTATCTTGGAAAGACAATCTTTTGCCCCTATGGGGCCATAGCCAGGAGCAGGAAGAACTGCTGGAGCTTAGAGGCCGTGCCTTGGTTGTGTTCTTCCTCTCTTTTAATTATTTTTAACTATTGGCATTTAGGATTAAGGCAAGAGTTAGTGTAGTCACCCTAGTAATTTATTATTGATTTGTTCCCGCCCCTTAGTTACCTGTAGTTAGTTAGTGTTAGGGAGGGGGTGGGGTTTGGGTGGGAAATTGTTGGATTAGCAGCACAGCTTCTGCTGTGCTGGTGGGGTGTCGTGGAGTGACATATGAGCCGAACTGGTGTGGTACCATAGGTTAGCAGTATTAGGTGTTCAAGAAGAGGGGATAGGGTGGTTGTTCCAGCACTGCTGTGAGGGTGTCCGGTGATGGCCGAGTCTTCTTTGGTAAAGGCCATCGATGGTTGCCTGAACAGCGCAGGGATTCCGGTGCTCCTGGGGAGGGGGAGGTATGGCGGTGGGACCAGATGGAAAGAGGGAAGGAGACGGAGACATAGACGTGCTCGGTCTCCTTCCAATCTGTGTCTCATCCCAAAGGTAGCAGGTTGTAGGGCAAGGAAGCAGAACCTCGCTCCAACATTGGTGTTGTGCAATGCCAGGTCTATAAACAATAAGACCAGCACCCTCTGCAACTTTCTGTCGGAGCAGGATGTAGACCTGGCATGCGTGACCGAGACCTGGGTGCGTGAGGGAGAGACAGTTTCGCTCTCTCAAATGGCACCACCTGGGTACTCGGTCCTTCACCAATCTCAGACTCAGGGGCAGGGGGGAGGAGTGGCGGTGTTCATTTGGGAGGGTTACACCTTCAGGGCGCTACCACCGCGGAATCTTGCAGGCATGGAGTGTGTCGGCTTTGTCTGGGAGGCCAGGGAGGGTTTGGCTGTTTGGCTGGTGTACCATCCACCTAATGCACTGGCAAACACCCTGCCATCCCTGCTGGAGGCCGTATCAGGCTGGGCGCTTGAACATCCTCGGCTGATAGTCCTGGGTGATTTCAACGTCCATGCTGAGGACGTGACCTCCATGCAGGCAATGGACCTAGTGTCGTCCATGGCGACACTGGGACTCTCCCAGTTTGTTACGACCCCTACGCACAGAGCCGGTCACACGCTTGACTTGATTTTCGTGGGGGGGTAACGGTGGACCGGATTACAGCTACGGCGGTACCATGGTCGGACCACCAAGCTCTGAAGGCCCGGGTGAACCTGCCCCTCCAACCCTGTTTGGGTGGCGAGCTAATTTTAGCTCACCCGCGGAGTCAAATGGATCCTAGCCGATTCCAGGAAGCTCTGCGGGGTTCCTTGCCCACTGGTGACTCGTTGGATGAGTTGGTCGAAGACTGGCAACATCGTCTTTCGGCAGCCATTGATGAGATCGCTCCCCGGCGTCCTCTGCGACCCCATCCCCGACTCGCCCCATGGTATACGGGTGAGTTGAGGATAATGAAACGGGAACTCAGACGACTAGAGAGGCGGTGGCGGCGTGCTCCCGGCGAAGCCGCAAGAACAGCTTATAGGACGTTTATGAAGGCCTATGAGGTGGCTGTCAAAGCTGCTAAAAAAGTTTTCTATGCAGCTGAGATAGCGTCTGCGAGTTCCTGCCCAGCCCAATTGTTTAGGACAATTCGGTCATTGACGGCCCTGCCAGCGAGCAGACCAAACGATAGAGAATTGGACATTGGCTGTGAGGCTTTTGGGAACTATTTCACAGATAAAGTCTTGGCGCTCCGCCGAGACCTCCCCGCCACAGTTGATACAGTGGCTGAACTTGAGGCTCCAAGCCCGTCTTCTGGTCATATTTTGGATTACTTCAAGCCACTCTGTCTGGATGAGGTTGACAATCTGCTTTCGCTGGTCCGCCCAACCACCTGTAGGCTCGATCCGTGCCCATCATGGCTAATTAAAGCAAGCCATGAGGAGGTACGAGGGGCACTTGGGGAAATTGTTAACACATCCCTTGCAGAAAGGACGTTCCCCAGTGCCCTGAAAGAGGCAGTGGTATGCCCACTTCTTAAAAAACCATCTCTAGATCCAGCCGATTTAGTCAACTACCGGCCGGTCTCTAATTTGCCATATCTGGGCAAATTAATCGAGAAAGTGGTGGCAGACCAGCTGCAGAGCTTTTTGGAAGACACCTCTGTGTTAGATCCTTTCCAGTCCGGCTTTCGGCCAGGTCATGGGACGGAGACAGTGCTGGTCGCCCTTACGGATGACCTCCGAAGGCATCTGGATTGAGGCGGCACTGCGGTGCTGGTGTTGTTGGACCTGTTGGCGGCGTTCGACATGGTCGACCACCAGTTGCTGCGCTGTCGTCTCGCCGATATTGGAATCCAGGGGTTAGCCTTACAGTGGCTCTCCTCATTTCTCCAGAATCGGGGACAAAGGGTGGCGGTAGGGGATCAACTCTCCCAAAGACACCGGCTGGATTGCAGTGTTCCGCAGGGAGCAGTTCTTTCCCCTATGTTATATAACATCTTTATGCGCCCCCTTGCCCAGATCACGCGGAGGTTTGGGCTGGGTTGTCATCAATATGCAGATGATACCCAGCTCTATCTGTTATTGGGCGGTCAGTCCTCCTCCAGCCCGGGTGATCTGGTTCTGGCACTGTCGGCTGTGGCTGGATGGTTCAGACAGAGCCGAATGAAGTTGAATCCGACAAAGACGGAGATCCTATGCCTGAGTCGGAGCGGTTCAGGGTTGGGGATCCCTCTTCTGGCCTTCGGGGGGGGTGCCTTTGGCGCTGTCGGCGGAGGTCAGGAGTTTGGGAGTGCGCCTGGACTCCGCGTTAACGATGGAGTCCCAGGTTGCAACAGCTGCGAGGTCAGCCTTTTATCATCTGCGGCTGATCAAGCAGCTGGTCCCTTTCCTTGAACGCAATGAACTGGCGACAGTGATCCATGCATTGGTCACCTCAAGACTGGACTACTGCAATGCCCTCTACATGGGGCTGCCCTTGTGCCAAATCCGGAAGCTGCAGCTAGTGCAGAATGCTGCGGCGCGGCTGTTGTTGGGCCTCCCGAGGGGGGAGCATATACAGCCCACCTTAAAGGCTCTGCACTGGCTGCCGATAGCATACCGGATAAGGTTCAAGGTGCTGGTGCTTACCTATAAAGCCCTATATGGCCTGGGAGCTGTCTACCTGAAGGACCGCCTCTCCCCATACGCATCCCAGCGAGCACTACGGTCTAACTATCCCCGGATTGAAGGAGGCGCGGCTGGTTACAACACGGGCCAGGGCTTTCTCAGTGGCGGCCCCGTACTGATGGAATGAGCTCCCGGAGAACATCAGGGCCCTGCGGGATCTGATGCAGTTCCGCAGGGCCTGCAAAATGGAGCTCTTCCACCAGGCCTTTGGGTAGGGGCCGCCTAAGGTAAACATCTCAGCCCTGACCCAGCTCCTGCTCCATCTGACCAGCCCGTCTATTGGCATTGCCATCTGCCGCCCGTTTGTGGCACTGACATCTACCTACAGAGATGTATGGGAATGCTTCTCGGACCCACCTGTGGATTGAATCAGTATGCCGCCAATTTTGTATTTTGTATTTTGTATGGACAATATTTTAATGTGGATGTATGATTTTAATGTTGATATGCTATTTTAAAATGATGGGAGCCGCTCTGAGCCTGCCTTTTGGTGGGGAGAGAGGAATATAAATTTAAGAAAATAAATAAATAAATAAATAAATAAATCTAGTCCTTGCCATAACCCAAACCCTAGCCCTAGACATAGACCTAACAGTAACCCTAACCCTAATGCTAACCCTAACTTTAGCCTTAACACTAACCCTGCACAAAACCTAACCCGAATCTGAACCATAACCCAAACCCTAACCCTAATCCTAACACTAACTCTAGACCTAGCCCTAACCCTAGCACAAACCCTAAAACTCAACCTAGCTCTAGCCCTAACCCTAACCCTAGCCCTAACTGTAGCCCTAGGCCCCAGCCCTAAACCTAACCCTTGACCTAAACCTAATCCTAGCCATAAACCTAGTCCTAACCCTAGCCCTAACCCTAACCCTACCCCTAGCCTTAACTCTAACCCTAACCCTAACCCTAACCCTAACCCAAACCCTAACCAAAAGTTTAATTCTAACAATAACCCTACCCAAAACCTAACCCTAACCATAGCCCTAGCACAAACCGTAACCCAAATTATAGCCATAGCCCTAGTTCTAACACTAATCCTAACACTAACCTAAACATTAGCCCTAACCCTAACAGTAACTGTAATCCTAACCCTTACCCTAACCCTAGCCCTAACCCTTACTCTAACCCTAGCCCTAGCCCTAGCCCTAAGCCTAACCCTACACATACCCCTTGCCCAAGCCCTAGCCCTAGCCCTAAGTGTAACCCTAACACTAACACTAACACTAACCAAAGACCTAACCCTAGCTCTAGCCCAAACCCTAACCCTAACCCAAGCCCTAACCCATAATCCTAAACCTAACACAAACCGTAGCCCTAGACCTAACCCTGGACCTACCCCTAACCCTAATCTAAGGCATAAACCTAGTCGTAGCACTAACCCAAAACCTAGACCTAGACCTAACTCTAACCCTAACCCTAGCCCTAGCCCTAACCCGGGCCCTAGACCTAGACCTAAACCTAAACCTAACCCTTGACCTAAACCTAATCCTAGCCAAAAACCTAGTCCAACCCCTAACCCTAACCCTAGCCCTAACTCTAACCCTAACCCTAACCCTAACCCTAACCCTAACCGTACCTTTAGCCATAACACTAACCAATCCCAAAACCTAACCCTAACCCTAACCCTAGCCCTAGCCCTAACCCTAACCCTAATTATAGCCATAGCCCTAGCCCTAGTTCTAACACTAACCCTAACACAAACCTAAAAACTAGCCCAAGCCCCAGACCGAGCTTAGCACTAGCTCTAACCCTAGCACTAACCCTAACTGTAACTGTAATCCTAACCCTTACCCTAACCCTTGCCCTAACCCTAACCCTACACATAGCCTTGCCCAAGCCCTAGTCTAAACCCTGACCCTAAAATTAACACTAACACTAACCGAACTCCTAACCCTAACCCTAGCTATAGCCCAAACCCTAACCCAAGCCCTAAACATAACCCTAATCCTAAACCTAACACTAACCCTAGCCCTGGCCCTAACCCTGGCCCTAGCCCTAACCCTAATCTAAGCCATAAACCTAGTCCTAGCCCTAACCCAAACCCTAGACCTAGACCTAACTCTAACCCATAACCCTAACCCAACCCTAACCCTAACCCTAGCCCTAGCTTTAACCCTAATCTAAGCCATGAACCTAGTCCTAACCCTAACCCTAACTTTAGCCTTAACGCTAACCCTGCACAAAACCTAACCCTAACACTAACCCTGATCCTAAACCAAACACTGACCCTAGACCTAGACCTAACTTTAGCCCTAGCCCTAACCCGAGCCCTAGCCCTACACCTAACACTAACCGTAACCCTAGCCCTCGCCCAAACCCTAACCCGAGCCCTCGCCCAAACCCTAACCCGAGCCCTAGCCCTAACCCTAATATAAGCCAATAAACCTAGTCCTAGCCCTAACCCAAAACCTAGACCTAGACCTAGACCTAACTCTAACCCTAACTTTAGCCTTAACACTAACCCTGCAAAAAAACCAACCCTAACTTTAACCCTAACCCAAGCCCTAACCCTAACCCTATCCCTAAAATTTGCCCTACCCTGGCCCTAGCCAAAGTCCTAGTCCTAACCCTAACCCTAGGCCTAACCCTAACCCTAACCCTCACCCTAACTTTAGCCCTAACCTGAACCCTAACCCTACCCCTAAGCCTAACCCTATCCCTATCCCTAACCCTATCCCTATCCCTAACCCTATCCCTATCCCTAACCCTAGCCCTAACCCTGGCCCTAGCCCTAACCCTAATATAAGCCAATAAACCTAGTCCTAGCCCTAACCCAAAACCTAGACCTAGACCTAACTCTAACTCTAACCCTAACTTTAGCCTTAAAACTAACCCTGCAAAAAACCTAACCCTAACTTTAACCCTAACCCTATCCCTAAAACTTGCCCTACCCTGACCCTAGCTGAAGTCCTAGTCCTAACTCTAATCCTAGGCCTAACCCTATCCCTATCAATATCCCTAACCCTGGCCCTACCCTGGCCCTAGCCAAAGTCCTAGTCCTAACCCTAACCCTAGGCCTAACCCTAACCCTAATGCTTACCATTACCCTCGCCCTAAGTTTAGCCCTAACATGAACCCTACCCCTACCCCTACCCCTACCCCTATCCCTATCCCTATCCCTATCCCTATCCCTATCCCTATCCCTAACCCTAGCCCTAACCCTAGCCCTAGCCCTAACCCTAACCCTAATCTAAGCCATAAACCTAGTCCTAACCCTAACCCTAACTTTAGCCTTAACACTAACCCTGCACAAAACCTAACACGAACCCTAATCCTAAACCAAACACTAACCCTAGACCTAGCCCTAACTTTAGCCCTAGCCCTAGCCCTACACCTAACACTAACCGTAACCCTAGCCCTCGCCCAAACCCTAACCCTGGCCCTAGTCCTAACCCTAATATAAGCCAATAAACCTAGTCCTAGCCCTAACCCAAAACCTCGACCTAGAACTAAATCTAACCCTAACCCTAACTTTAGCCTTAACACTAACCCTGCAAAAAACCAACCCTAACTCTAACCCTAGCCCTATCCCTAACCCTATCCCTATCCCTAAAACTTGCCCTACCCTGGCCCTAGCCGAAGTCCTAGGCCTAACCCTAGGCCTAACCCTAACCCTAACCCTAACCCTAACCCTAACCCTAACCCTAACCCTAACCCTAAACATAACCCTAATCCTAAACCTAACACTAACCCTAGCCCTGGCCCTAACCCTGGCCCTAGCCCTAACCCTAATCTAAGCCATAAACTTAGTCCTAGCCCTAACCCAAACCCTAGCCCTAGACCTAACTCTAACCCATAACCCTAACCCAACCCTAACCCTAACCCTAACCCTAGCCCTAGCTTTAACCCTAATCTAAGCCATGAACCTAGTCCTAACCCTAACCCTAACTTTAGCCTTAACGCTAACCCTGCACAAAACCTAACCCTAACACTAACCCTGATCCTAAACCAAACACTGACCCTAGACCTAGACCTAACTTTAGCCCTAGCCCTAACCCGAGCCCTAGCCCTACACCTAACACTAACTGTAACCCTAGCCCTCGCCCAAACCCTAACCCTGGCCCTAGTCCTAACCCTAATATAAGCCAATAAACCTAGTCCTAGCCCTAACCCAAAACCTTGACCTAGAACTAACTCTAACCCTAACCCTAACTTTAGCCTTAACACTAACCCTGCAAAAAAACCAACCCTAACTTTAACCCTAACCCCAGCCCTAACCCTATCCCTAAAATTTGCCCTACCCTGACCCTAGCCAAAGTCCTAGTCCTAACCCTAACCCTAGGCCTAACCCTAACCCTCACCCTAACTTTAGCCCTAACCTGAACCCTAACCCTACCCCTAAGCCTAACCCTATCCCTATCCCTAACCCTATCCCTATCCCTAACCCTATCCCTAACCCTATCCCTAGCCCTAACCCTAGCCCTAACCCTGGCCCTAGCCCTAACCCTAATATAAGCCAATAAAACTAGTCCTAGCCCTAACCCAAAACCTAGACCTAGACCTAACTCTAACTCTAACCCTAACTTTAGCCTTAAAACTAACCCTGCAAAAAACCTAACCCTAACTTTAACCCTAACCCTAACCCTATCCCTAAAACTTGCCCTACCCTGACCCTAGCTGAAGTCCTAGTCCTAACTCTAATCCTAGGCCTAACCCTATCCCTATCAATATCCCTAACCCTGGCCCTACCCTGGCCCTAGCCAAAGTCCTAGTCCTAACCCTAACCCTAGGCCTAACCCTAACCCTAATGCTTACCATTACCCTCGCCCTAAGTTTAGCCCTAACATGAACCCTACCCCTACCCCTATCCCTATCCCTATCCCTATCCCTAGCCCTAGCCCTAGCCCTAGCCCTAGCCCTAACCCTAACCCTAATCTAAGCCATAAATCTAGTCCTAACCCTAACCCTAACTTTAGCCTTAACACTAACCCTGCACAAAACCTAACACGAACCCTAATCCTAAACCAAACACTAACCCTAGACCTAGCCCTAACTTTAGCCCTAGCCCTAGCCCTACACCTAACACTAACCGTAACCCTAGCCCTCGCCCAAACCCTAACCCTGGCCCTAGTCCTAACCCTAATATAAGCCAATAAACCTAGTCCTAGCCCTAACCCAAAACCTCGACCTAGAACTAACTCTAACCCTAACCCTAACTTTAGCCTTAACACTAACCATGCAAAAAAACCAACCCTAACTTTAACCCTAACCCCAGCCCTAACCCTATCCCTAAAATTTGCCCTACCCTGACCCTAGCCAAAGTCCTAGTCCTAACCCTAACCCTAGGCCTAACCCTAACCCTCACCCTAACTTTAGCCCTAACCTGAACCCTAACCCTACCCCTAAGCCTAACCCTATCCCTATCCCTAACCCTATCCCTATCCCTATCCCTAACCCTATCCCTAACCCTATCCCTAGCCCTAACCCTAGCCCTAACCCTGGCCCTAGCCCTAACCCTAATATAAGCCAATAAACCTAGTCCTAGCCCTAACCCAAAACCTAGACCTAGACCTAACTCTAACCCTAACTTTAGCCTTAAAACTAACCCTTACCATTACCCTCGCCCTAAGTTTAGCCCTAACATGAACCCTACCCCTACCCCTACCCCTACCCCTACCCCTATCCCTATCCCTATCCCTAGCCCTAGCCCTAACCCTAGCCCTAACCCTAACCCTAACCCTAACCCTAACCCTAACCCTATCCCTATCCCTAAAACTTGCCCTACCCTGGCCCTAGCCGAAGTCCTAGGCCTAACCCTAACCCTAGGCCTAACCCTAACCCTATCCCTATCCCTAACCCTGGCCCTACCCTGGCCCTAGCCAAAGACCTAGTCCTAACCCTAACCCTAGGCCTAACCCAAACCCTAACCCTAGCCCTAATGCTTACCATTACCCTCACCCTAAATTTAGCTCTAACATGAACCCTACCCCTAACCCTAATCCTATCCCTATCCCTAACCCTAGCCCTAGCCCTAGCCCTAGCCCTAGCCCTAGCCCTAGCCCTAGCCCTAACCCTAACCCTAACCCTAACCCTAACCCTAACCCTAACCCTAACAATAGCCCTAGCCCTTACAATAACCCTAACCCTAACCCTTACACTAGCCCTAAATTTAGCCCTAACACAAACCCTAAGCCAAAAGGTAACCCTAACCCTAGCCCTATCCCAAGCCCTATCCCTAATCCCAGCTCTAACCCAAACCCTAGCCCAAGCCCGAACCCTAACTTTAACCCTAAGACTAGCACTAGCCCTAACCCTAATCCGAACCCTTACCCTTACTCTAACCCTAGAAAACCCTAACCCTAATGGTAAACTTAACGCTAACCCTAACCGTAACCCTAACCCTAGCCCTAAACATAACCCTAGCCCTAGCCCTAGGCCTAACCCTAACTCTAGCCCTAACCTGAGCCCTAACCCTTACCTTTACCCTAGCCCTATCTTTAGCCCTAACACAAACCCTAACCCTAGCCCTAGCTGTAACGCTAACCCTAACAAAAATCCTAACTTTAGCCCTAACACTTACCCTACCCAAAAACTAACCCTAACCCTAGTTGTAGCCCTAATTTTAAACCTAACCGTAACCCTAGCCCTAAGTGCAACCCTAACCCAAACACTAACCGTAGACCTAGCCATAACGCTAACCCTAACCCTAGCCCTAACACTAGGCTAACACTAACACTTACCCAAGCCCTAATGCTAACCCAAACCTGAGCCCAACCCTAGCCTAGCTCTAACCCTAACCCTAACCCAGCCCTAGCCCTAACCCAAACCAAAACCCAAAACTAAACCCTAAAACTAAACCTAGCCCTAGCCCTAACCCTAGCCCTAGCAATAGACCTAAACCTAACCCTTGACCTAAACCTAATCCTAGCCATAAACCTAGTCCTAGCCCTAACCCTAACTATACCTTTAGCCCTAACACTAACCCTACCCAAAACCTAACCCAAAACCTAGCCCTAACCCTAAACCTAACCCTAATTATAGCCATAGCCCTAGCCCTAGTTCTAACACTAACCCTAAAACAAACCTAAACACTAGCCCAAGCCCCAGACCTAACCTCAGCCCTAGCCCTAACACTAAGCTTAACAGTAACTGTAATCCTAACACTTACCCTAACCCTAGCCCTAACCCTAACCCTACACATACCCCTTGCCCAAGCCCTAACCCTAGCCCCAACCCTAACCCTAAACTTAACACTAACCGTAGCCCTAGCCATAACCCTGGACCTAGCCCTAACCCTAATCTAAGCCATAAACCTAGTTGTGGCACTAACCCAAACGCTAGCCTTAGACCTAGACCTAACTCTAATTCTAACCCTAACCCTAGCCCTAGCCCTAACCTGTGCCCTAGACCTAGACCTAAACCTAACCCTTGACCTAAACCTAATCCTAGCCAAAAACCTAGTCCAAGCCCTAACCCTAGCCCTAGCCCTAGCCCTAACTCTAACCCTGACCCTGATCCTGATCCTGATCCTGATCCTAACCCTAACCCTAACCCTAACCATACCTTTAGCCATAACACTAACCAATCCCAAAACCTAACCCTAACCCTAGCCCTAACCCTAATTATAGCCATAGCCCTAGCCCTAGTTCTAACACTAACCCGAACACAAACCTAAACACTAGCCCAAGCCCCAGACCAAGCTTAGCACTAGCTCTAACCCTAACCCTAACCCTAACAGTAACTATAATTCTAACCTTACCCTAACTCTTGCCCTAACCCTAACCCTACACATACCCCTTGCCCAAGCCCTGGCCCTAACCCTAATCCTAAAATTAACACTAACACAAACACTAACCGAACTCCTAACCCTAACCCTAGCTATAGCCCAAACCCTGACCCTAATCCAAGCCCTAACCATAACCCTAATCCTAAACCTAACACTAACCCTAGCCCTAGCCCTAACACTGGCCCTAGCCCTAACCCTAATCTAAGCCATAAAACTAGTCCTAGCCCTAACCCAAACCCAAGCCCTAGACCTAACTGTAACGCTAACCCTAGCCCTAACTCGAACCCTACCCTGGCCCTAGCCCTAACCCTAATCTAACCCATAAACCTAGTCCTTGCCATAACCCAAACCCTAGCCCTAGACATAGACCTAACTGTAACCCTAACCCTAACCCAAACCTAACCCGAACCCGAACCGTAACCCGAACTTTAACCCTAACCCTAACCCAAACCCTAACCCTAAACCTAAACCTAAACATAAACCTAAACCTAACACTAACCCTAGACCTAGACCTAACCCTTGCCCAAACCCTAAAACTAAACCTAGCTCTAGCCCTAACCCTAACCCTAGCCCTGACTGTAGCCCTAGCCTTAAACCTAACCCTTGACCTAAACCTAATCCTAGCCATAAACCTAGGCCTAGGCCTAGGCCTAACCCTAACCCTAGCCCTAACTCTAACACTAACATTAACACTAAGACTAACCCTGACCCTAACCCTAACTGTACCTTTAATTCTAACCCTACCCAAAGCCTAACCCTAACCATAGCACATGCACTAATCATAACCCAAATTATAGCCGTAGCCCTAGTTCTAACACTAACCCTAACACAAACCTAAACATTAGCCCTAGCCCTAACCCTAACAGTAACTGTAATCCTAACCCTTACCCTAACCCTAGCCCTAACTCTTACCCTAACCCTTACCCTAACCCTAGCCCTAACCCTAACCCTACACATACCCCTTGCCCAAGCCCTAGCCCTAACACTAACACTAACCAAAGACCTAACCCTAACACAAACACTAACCCTAGCTCTAGCCCAAACCCTAACCCTAACCCAAGCCCTAACCCTAATCCTAAACCTAACACTAACCGTAGCCCTAGCCCTAACCCTGGACCTAGCCTTAACCCTAATCTAAGCCATAAACCTAGTCCTAGCGCTAACCCTAACCCTAGCCCTAGCCCTAACTCTAGCCCTAGACCTAAACCTAAACCTAACCCTTGACCTAAACATAATCCTAGCCAAAAACCAAGTCCAAATCCTAACCCTAACCCTAACTCTAGCTCTAACTCTAACCCTAACCGTACCTTTAGTCATAACACTAAACCTATCCAAAACTTAACCCTAACCCTAGCCCTAACCCTAACACTAACCCTAATTATCGCCATAGCCCTAGCCCTAGTTCTAACACGAACCCTAACAGAAACCTAAACACTAGCCCAAGCCCCAGACCGAATTTAGCACTAGCTCTAACCCTAACACTAACCCTAACTGTAACTGTAATCCTAACCCTTACCCTAACCCTTGCCCTAACCCTAACCTTACACATAGCCTTGCCCAAGCCCTAGTCCTAACCCTAACCCTAAAATTAACACTTACACTAACTGAACTCCTAACCCTAACCCTAGCTATAGCCCAAACCCTAACCCTAACCCAAGCACTAAACATAACCCTAATCCTAAACCTAACACTAACCCTAGCCCTAGCCCTCTGGCCCTAGCCCTAACCCTAATCTAAGCCATAAACCTAGTCCTAGCCCTAACCCTAACCCTAGACCTAGACCTAACTCTAACCCTAACCCTAGCCCTACCCGAACCCTAACCCTAACCCTAACACTAGCCCTAGTCCTAGCACTAGCCCTAGCCCTAATCTAAGCCATAAACCTAGTCCTAACCCTAACCCTAACACAAACCTTAAACCAAAACATAACCCTTACCCTAACTCGAGCCCTAGCCCAAGCCCTAGCTCTAATCACAGCCCTAACCCTAGCCCTAGCCCTAGCCCTAGCCCAAGCCCGAACCCGAACCCGAACTCTAACCCTAGCCCTAACCCTAATCTGAACCCTTACCCTAACCCTAGACAACCCTAACCCTAACGGTAAACTTAACCGTAACCATAACTCTAGCCCTAGACAAAACCCGAACACTAACCATAACCATAAAACGAACCCTAAAACTAGCGCTAGCCTATCCCTAACCCTAACCCTAATTATAGCCATACCCCTAACATTAGCCCAAGTGTGTGTGCAGTGCACAGTTCAGGCTTCTGTTGTGGGAAACAGCATTGAGGTAGGTGCATGAGCACTGCACATGCTCCCTTACAAACTCCAGAGTGCTCCGATGCACGTGGCTGCAAGAAGGCGGGCTTTTGGAGAGGGAGGGAAGGAGAGAGGGGGCAGGGCAGCTGGAAAAAGGCAGCAGAAGGACTGGACTACTCCCTTGACTCCTGAGTGCTCCTGAGAGGCTTCAAGAGGGCAGGCTTTTGGCGAGGGAGAGGGGGGGGCTGAAGGCCTAATCTGCGCCCTCAGGCCCATGCGCTCATAGGCGATCACCTAACCTCGTCAAGTGGCCCTGGAATCGGAGGACAGGCAGCGGCGGCAAAAATAGCCGGCGGGCCAGAAAAATGTCCTTGGCGGGCTGCATGCGGCCCACGGGCTGTAGTTTGAGGACCCCTGCCCTAACCCATATCCTAACCCTAACCCTACACATACCACTTGCCCAAGCCCTAACCCTAGCCCTAACACAAACCCTAACCCTAACCCCAGCTGTTACACTAACAAAGCATTAGACATAGCCCTAAACCTAGCCAAAACCCTAACCCTAGCCAAAGCCCTAACCCGGCCACTAACCCTAACAGTAATCCTAATCCTAACCCATACCCTAACCCTAATCCTAACTATAACCCTACACATACCACTTGCCCAAAACCTAACCCGAAACCCTAACCCTAGCCCTAACCCTAACCCTAAACCCTAAAACTAACCCAAAACCTAACCCTAGCCCTAGCCCTAACCCTAACCCTAATCCTTGCCATAAACCTAGTCCTAGCCCTAACCCTAACCCTAGCCCTAACTCTAGCTGTAAACCTAACCCTAAACTTAGACCTAGCCCTAACCCTAACTTTAGCCCTAATGCTAACTGTAACCCTAACTCTAGCCCTTGCCCTGACACTAACCCTAGACCTAACCCTTACTTTAACCCGAACCCTAACCCTAGATAACTCTAACCCTAACCTAAAAAGGAACCATGACCTTCGCCCTAGCAGTAGCCCTAACCATAACCTTAACCCTAACCATAACCCTAAAACTAACCCTAAAACTAGCCCTAGCCTAGCCCTAACCCTAACCCTAATTATAGCCATAGCCCAAACCCCAGCCCTAGCTCTAAAACTAACCCTAAACCTAATACAAACCCTAATCCTAACCCTTGCCCTAGCCCTAGCCCTAGCCCAAACCCTAGCCCTAGCCCTAAACCTATCCCTACCCCTACCCCTAAACCTAATCCTAACCCTAGCCCTACCCTAGCCCTAGCCCGAAACCTATCACTATCCCTAACCCTAAAACTACCCCAAGCCCTAACCGTAAACATAACCCTAACTCTAACCACAATTTAAACCCCAATCCTAACCCTAACCCTAACGCTTACCCTTCCCCTAACCAAAACTCTAATCCTAGATAACCCTAGCCTTAGCCATAATCATAACCCTTACCCTAACCCTAACCGTAACACTAACTCTAGCCCTAATGCTTACCTTTACCCAAGCCCTAACTTTAGCCCTAAAAGAAACCCTAAACCTAAACCTAACCCTAACCCTAGCCCAAATCCTTTCCCTAGTCCCAGCCCTAGGCCTAGTCCTAACCCTAACCCTAGACCTAATCCTAAACCTAACTCTACCCTAACTCTTACCTTACCAAGTATTGATATCACAATAAAATGTACTTCCTCTATTGTATTCATTGATTATTCTTTTCTATGATCTATTGGTTAGATGACAGTGATATTTCTAGGTTTTACAAAGTGATGTCAATACAGGGACAGTTTTCACTCCTTGTACAACCAAATTCAAAATCTAATCAATGTATGTCTAATATTCAATGTTATTGCTCTTACACTTGATATATCAAGCTTTTATATGGTTCAGTACATACACAATGAAATGAAGCCAAGTTCTATACAGCTAGAGTACTGATTTCTTTTTAATGTAAGGATGCTAAGGTACCTACCATGTACTTTAGTTTCCCAAACTGTGGGACTTACATGTGATGGATAGATTGACTAAGAAAATTCCTAACTCCTCAAGAACCCCAAAATACAACCTTTTTTGTGGCAAAAAGTGCCCCATAATCCACTCAGTGGGATTCCTCGGGAGTAATGCTGAAAGTCATTTTTTGTAACAATCTATTAGAATTTACAATCAGATGTATTTCCTGTATTGTATTCATTGATTACTCTTTTCTATGATCTCTTGGTTAGATGACAGTGATATTTCTTGGTTTTAAAAAGTGATATCAATACAATGAAAGTTATCACTCCTTGTACAACCAAATTCAAAATCTGATGAATACCATTCAATGTTATTGCTCTTACAGTTGATATATCAAGCTTTTATATGGTTGAGTAAATAGACAATGAAATGAAGCCACATTCTATACAGCTAGAGTATCAATTTCTTTTTACTGGGAGGATGCTAAGGTACCTAGCATGTACTTTGGTTTACCAAAATGTGGGACTTACTTCTGAAGGATAGATTCACTAAGAAAATTCCTACCTGCTCAAGAACTCCTAATACCACCTTTTTTGATAAAAAGGTGCCCCATAATGCCGCTCAGTGGGATTCCTAGGAAGTAACGCCGAAAGTCATTTTTTGTACACCCAAATTCAAAATCTGATGAATCTATGCCTTATATTCAATGTTATTGCTCTTACACATGATATATCATGCTTTTATATGGTTGAGTACATACACAATGAAAAGAAGCCATGTTCTATACAGCTAGAGTATCGATTTCTTTTTACTGGAAGGATGCTAAGGTACCTAGCATGTTCATTGGTTTACCAAATTGTGGGACTTACATGTGATGGATAGATTCACTAAGAAAATTCCTACCTGCTCAAGAACTCCTAACACCACCTTTTTTGATGCAAAAGGTGCCCCATAATGCCGCTCACTGGGATTCCTCAGGAGTAATGCCGAAAGTAATTTTTTGTAACAATCGATTAGAATTTACAATCAAATGTATTTCTTGTATTGTATTCATTGATTACTCTTTTCTATGATCTGTTGGTTAGATGACAGTGATATTTCTAGGTTTTACAAAGTGGTATCAATACAGTGACAGTTATCACTCCTTGTACAACCAAATTCAAAATCTGATGAATGTGTCTTGCATTCAATGTTATTGCTCTTACAGTTGATATATCACCCTTTTATATGGTTGAGTACATATACAGTGAAATGAAGCCACATTCTATACAGCTATAGTATCGATTTCTTTTTCGTGGGAGGATGCGAAGGTACCTAAGATGTTCTTTGGTTTACCAAATTGTGGGACTTACATGTGATGGATAGATTCACTAAGAAAATTCCTACCTGCTCAAGAATTCCTAATACCATCTTTTTTGAGGCAAAAGGTGCCCCATAATGGCGCTCAGTGGGATTCCTCGGGAGTAACGCTGAAAGTCATTTTTTGTAATAATCGGTTAGAATTTACAATCAAATATATTTCTTGTATTGTATTCATTGATTACTCTTTTCTATGATCTGTTGGTTAGATGACAGTGATATTTCTAGGTTTTACAAAGTGGTATCAATACAATGACAGTTATCACTCCTTGTACAACCAAATGCAAAATCTGATGAATGTATGTCTTGCCTTCAATGTTACTGCTCTTACAGTTAATATATCAAGCTTTTATGTGGTTGAGTACATATACAATGAAATGAGGCCACGTTCTATACAGCTAGAGCAGTGGTTCTCAACCTTTCTAATGCCGCGACCCTTTAATACAGTTCCTCATGTTGTAGTGACCCCCAACCATAAAATTCTGCCAACACACACAACAATGAAGCTACTTTTTCAGATGTTTTCTTTTGCATGGCAGTTAGCACCAAGCAGCTTTAATACAGACTTTAGACACACATATATTTGCAAGCTAGTCCGAACAAGACACAACAAACACTCAGGCTTCAGACTTACTTATCTTCAACAGAAGATGCCATGAGAAAACGAAGATAGGTGGGGGGGAAGAGGCTGTTGCAGGTAGGGGGGAGAGAGAGAGAGAGAGAAAGGGGGGAGAAGGCGGAAGGAAGGAAGGTAGGGGGGGCTTTTGCCGCTTTTCCTGGGCTCTGCGCTTTGGCGCGGAGCCTGGGGAAGGCCAGGGGGAGGCTTTTGCCACCTTTCCTGGGCTCTACGCTTTGGCACGGAGCCTGGGGAAGGCGACGGGGGATGGGTTTTGCTGCCTTTCCTGGGCTCTGTGCTTCAGTGCGGAGCCTAGGGAAGGCAGCGGCGGCAGGGCTTTTGCCGCCTTTCCTGGGCTTTGTGCTTTGGCGTGAAGCCCAGGAAAGGTGACAGCAGAGCACCCTAAAGGTGGCGACGGGGAGCAGGGAGCGGCCATTGACTTACCTGCTGGCTTCTTCCTCCTCGTGGCCCCTGCTGGAAGGGCTGCTGGAAGCAGGGGGTGGGGCTCCGGCCCCAACCAACTCCTGCTCTTTGCCCTGAAAGGGAAAGCTCCCTTTGAGGGCAAAGAACCGGGAGTCCAGACCTCACACTCAATCGAGCGCAGGGCCCTTTCCTGCCGGCGGGAAGGGGCGGGGCGGGATCGGACACCAGCTGGCGACCCCTGTGAAATGGTCATTCGACCCCAAAAGGGGTCCCGACCCACAGGTTGAGAACTGCTGAGCTAGAGTATCGATTTCTTTTTACTGGAAGGATGCTAAGGTACCTAGCATGTTCTTTGGTTTACCCTATTCTGGGACTTACATGTTATGGATAGATTCACTAAGAAAATTCCTAACTGCTCAAGAACCCCTAATACCACCTTTTTGGAGGCAAAAGGTGCCCAATAATGGCGCTCAGTGGGATTCCTCTGGAGTAGCGCTGAAAGTCATTTTTTGTAACAATCTATTAGAATTTACAATCAAATGTATTTCTTGTATTGTATTCATTGATTACTCTTTTCTATGATCTGTTGGGTTAGATGACAGTGATATTTCTAGGTTTTACAAAGTGATATCAATACAATCATAATTATCACTCCTTGTACAACCAAATTGATTTCTTTTTACTGGGAGGATGCTAAGCTACCTAGCATGTACTTTGGTCTACCAAACTGTGGGACTTACATGTGATAGATAGATTCACTAAGAAAATTGCTAACTGCTCAAGAACTCCTAATACCAGCTTTTTTGATCCTAAGGTGCCTCATAATGCCTCTCAGTGGGATTCCTTGGGAGTAACACCATATGTCATATTTTGTAACAGTCTATTAGAATTTACAATCAAATGTATTTCTTGTATTGTATTCATTGACTACTCTTTTCTATGATCCGTTGGTTAGATGACAGTGATATTTCTAGGTTTTACAAAGTGATATCAATACAGTGTCAGTTATCACTCCTTGTACAACCAAATTCAAAAACTGATGAATGTATGTCTTGCATTCAATGTTATTGCTTTTACATTTGAGATATCATGCTTTTATATGGTTGAGTACATATACAATGAAATGAAGCCACGTTCTATACAGCTAGAGTATCAATTTCTTTTTACTGGAAGGATGCTAACGTACCTAGCATGTTCTTTGGTTTACCATATTGTGGGACTTACATGTGATGGATAGATTGACTAAGAAAATTGCTAACTGCTCAAGAACCCCTAATACCATCTTTTTTGAGGCAAAAGGCTCCCCATAATGCCGCTCAGTGGGATTCCTCGGGAGTAACGCCGAAAGTCATTTTTTGTAACAATCGATTAGAATTTACAATCAAATGTATTTCCTGTATTGTATTCATTGATTACTCTTTTCTATGATCTGTTGGTTAGATGACATTGATATTTCTTGGTTTTACAAAACGATATCAATACAATGACAGTTGTCACTCCTTGTACAACCAAATTCAAAATCTGATGAATGTATGTCTTAACTTCAATGTTATTGCTCTTACAGTTGATATATCAAGCTTTTATATGGTTGAATACATATACAATGAAATGAGGCCACCTTCTATACAGCGACAGTTAATGAACGAGGCTTGAGTGTGTCTGGCTTCCTCCCAGGATACTTAATTTTCTATCTATCTATCTAAGCAAAATTTCATTACTCCATGATGGGAACG
Organism: Lepidodactylus listeri; assembly: GCA_029233225.1. Taxonomy (NCBI): domain Eukaryota; kingdom Metazoa; phylum Chordata; class Lepidosauria; order Squamata; family Gekkonidae; genus Lepidodactylus; species Lepidodactylus listeri. Next base: position 175,948,256 of record JARCFY010000002.1, read on the forward strand.
TTTCCAAGACTTACCCGTAAAGGTGACAGTCATTATTTATAACATAATCTGATACAATTCACAATCAAATGTATTTCTTGAATATGTATTTATTGATTACTCTTTTCTAAGACCTGTTTGTTAGATGACAGTTAGCTAGGGTTAGGGTTAGCTAGGGTTAAGTTAGCATTATGACTAGGGTTAGTGTTAGTGTTAATAACAGCTAATCTTACAGTTAAGATCAGCTTGGGTTAGGGTTAGGGTTAATGATAGCTAATTTAAATTTAGGGTTAGGGCTAGGGCTACAACTAAGGTTAGTGTTAGGGCTAGTGTTAGGGTTAGGTTTAGGGCTAGGGCTAGGGTTAGGGTTAGGGTTAGGGTTAAGGCTAGGGTTAGGGTTAGGTCTAGGGCTAGTGTTAGGGTTTGGGTTAGGTCTCATGTTAGGGTTTGCATTAGCTTTAGGGTTAAGGTGAGGGTTAGGGCTGGTGTTAGGGCTACAACTAGCATTAGGGTTAGGGCTAGAGCTAGTGTTAGGGTTAGTGATAGGGATAGGGTTAGGGCTGGGGGTGTGTCTAGGATTAGGGTTAGGGCTTGAGCTAGTGTTAGGGCTAGGGTTAGGGCTAAGGCTAGGGCTTGGGCTAGGTCTAGGGTTAGGGTTAGTTTTAGGGCTAGGGCTATGGCAAAGGCTAGGGCTGTGGCTATGGCTGGGGTTAGGGTTAGGGTTTGTGTTAGGGTTAGGGTTAGTGTTAGGGCTAGGACTTGGGCTACGGCTATAATTAGGGTTAGGGTTAGAGCTAGGGCTAGGGTAGGGCTAGATTAAGAGAGTGTTAGGGTTACGGTTACAGCTAGGGTTAGCGTTAGGGTAAGGGTTATGGCTAGGGCTTGTGCTAGGGCTAGGGTTAGTGTTAGGGTTAGGGCTAGGGCTGGGGCTATGGTTAGGGGTAAGGGTAGGGGTAGGGGTAGGGTTTGTGTTAGGGTTTGTTAGAGCTAGGGTTAGAGCTACGACTATAATTCGGTTTGGGATTAGGGTTAGGGCTAGGCTAGGGTTATCTAGGGTTAGAGTTTTGATTAGGGGAAGGGTAAGAGTTAGGGTTAGGGTTAGGGCTAGGATTGGGATTAAAGTTGGTGTTAGGGTTAGAGTTATGCTTACGGTTAGGGCTTGGGGTAGTTTTAGGGTTAGGGATAGGGATAGGCTTAGGGCTAAGGCTAGGGCTATGCTAGGTCTAGGGCTAGGGTTAGGTTTAGGGGTAGGGGTAGGTTTAGGGCTAGGGCAAGGGTTAGGATTAGCATTTGTATTAGGTTTAGTGTTAGAGCTAGGGCTGGGGCTAGGGCTATGGCTGTAATTAGGGTTAGGGTTAGCGTTAGGGCTAGGCTAGGGCTAGTTTTAGGGTTAGTGTTAGGGTTACGGTTAGGGCTAAGTTTAGGGTTAATGTAAGGGTTTAGGTTATGGTTAGGGCTAGGGCTAGGGTGAGGATTACAGTTAAGGTTAAGTTTAGGGTTAGGGTTATCTAGTGTTAGGGTTTGGGTTAAAGTAAGTGTAAGGGTAAGGGCTAGGGTTAGGATTAGGGTCAGGGCAAGGGCTAGAGTTAGGGTTAAAGTTAGGGTTAGGGCTAAAGTTAGGGCTAGGGTTAGGGCAATGGTTAGGGCTATGGCTAAGTTTAGGGTTGGGGCTACAGTTAGGGCTAGGGCTAGGGTTAGGGCTAGGACTAGGTTTATGGCTAGGGTTAGGGTTAGGGCTAGGGTTAGGGCTAGGGCTAGGGTTACAGTTAGCGCTAGGGCTAGGGTTAGGTTTTGGGTTAGGGCTAGGGCTAGGGCTAGGGCTGGGGCTAGGGTTAGGGCTGTGGGTTAGGGTTAGGGTTTTTGTTACGGTTAGGGTTAGTGTTAGAGCTAGGGCTAAGGCTATAATTAAGGTTAGGGATAGGCTAGTACTAGTTTTACGGTTCTTTTTAGGGTTAGGGTTCAGGTTCGGGTTTTTTCTAGGGCTAGAATTAGGGTTATGGTTAGGGTTAAGTTTACCATTTGGGTTAGGGTTTTCTAGGGTTAGGGTAAGGGTTCATATTAGGGCTAGGGTTAGGTTTAGGGTTGGGGTTAGGGCTGGGATTAGGACTAGGGCTTGGGCTAGGGCTCAGTTTAGGGTTAGGTTTTTGCTTAGGGTTTGTGTTAGGGTAAATTTAGGGGTAGTGTAAGGGTTAGGGTTAGGGCTAGAGTTTGTGTTTGGGCTAGGGTTAGGGTTAGCGTTAGGGTTAGGGCTCAGGCTGGGGTTAGGGTTAGGGCTAGGGTAAAGGTAAGCATTAGGGCTAGAGTTAGGGTTACATCTAGGGTTAGGTTTAGGGCTAGGACTAGGGCTAGGGCAAGGGTTAGGGCTAGGGTTAGGGTTTGGGTTAAAGTTAGGGTTGGGGTTAGGGCTAGGGCTGTGGCTAGGGCAAGGGTAGGGTTAGGGGTTTTGTTAGGGTTAGTGTTAGAGCAAGGGCTAATGCTAGGGCTATGGGTATAATTAGGGTTCGGGTTAGGGATAGTGCTAGCACTAGTTTTAGGGTTCGTTTTATGGTTATGGTTAGGACGGGTTTGGGTTAAGGTTATGTCTAGCGCTACGGTTAGGGTTAGTGTTAAGTTTACCGTTAGGGTTAGGGTTTTCTAGGGTAAGGGTTCGGATTAGGGTTAGGCCTAGTGCTAGTCTTTGGGTTAAAGTTAGGGTTAGGTCTTGGGTTTAGGCTAGGGTTAGGGTTCGGGCTGGGATTAGGAATAGGGCTTGGGATAGGGTTAGGGTTAGCTTTTGGCTTAGGGTTTGTGTTTGGGCTAAATTTAGGGCTAGTTTAAGGGTTAGGGTTAGAGTTAGGGCTTGGGCTATGGTTAGGGTTAGAGCTAGGGCTAGGGCTAGGGTCAGGGTTAGGGTTAGGGTTAGGGATAGGGATAGGGATAGGGTTTGTGTTAGGGCTAAAGTTAGGGCGAGAGTAATGGTAAGTGTTAGGGCTAGAGTTAGGGTTAGGACTAGGGTTAGGGTTAGGACTAGGATGACAGCTAGGACCAGGGCTAGGGCAAGGGTTAGGGATAGTGATAGGGTTAGAGTTAGGGCTAGGGTTAGGGTTAGAGTTAGGGTTAGGTTTTGGGAAGGGTTATTGTTAAGGCTAAAGTTAGGGTTAGGTTTTGGGTTAGGGCTAGGACTAGGTTTATGGCTTATATTAGGATAAGGGCTAGGGCCAGGGTTAGGGTTAGGGCTAGGGTTATGGTTAGTGTTAGATTTAGGGCTAGGGCTAGGGTTAGGTCTAGGGTTAGTGTTAGGGTTTGGGTTAGGGTTAGGGTTAAAGTTATGGCTAGGTCTAGGGTTAGTGTTTGGTTTTGGATTAGGGTTAGGGCTTGGGTTAGGGTTAGGGTTAGGTTTTGTGCAGGGTTAGTGTTAAGGCTAAAGTTAGGGTTAGGTTTATGGTTTAGATTAGGTTTAGGGCAAGAGCTAGGGTTAGTGTTAGGGCTAGCGTTAGGGCAAGGGCTAGGATTAGGGCTAAGGCTAGGGCTTGAGCTAGGTCTAGGGTTAGGCTTAGTTTTAGGGTTTGGGCTAGGGCTAGGGTGAAGGCTAGGGCTGTGGCTATGGCTAGGGTTAGGGTTTGTGTTAGGGTTAGGATTAGAATTAGGGCTACGGCTTGGGCTACAGCTAGAATTAGGGTTAGGGTTAGAGTCCTAGGGTAGGCCTAGATTTAGAGTTAGGATTAGGGTTACGGTTACAGCTAGGTTTAGCATTAGGGTAAGGATTAGGGTTATGGCTAGGGCTAGGGCAAGGGGTTGTGCTAGGGTTAGGGTTAGGGTTAGGGCTAGTGTTAGGGTTAGGGCTAGGGCTGGGGCTGGGGCTATGGTTAGGGATAGGGGTAGGGTTTGTGTTAGGGCTAAAGTTAGGGCTAGGGTAAAGGTAAATGTTAGGGCTAGAGTTAGGGTAAGGGTTATGGTTATGGCTAGGGCTAAGGTTATCTAGGGTTAGAGTTTTGGTTAGGGGAAGGGTAAGAGTTAGGGTTAGGGTTAGGGCTAGGATTGGGGTTAAAGTTGGGGTTAGGATTACGCTTATGGTTAGAGCTTGGGGTAGTTTTAGGGTTAGGGATAGGGATAGGCTTAGGGCTAAGGCTAGGTCTAGGGTAGGGCTAGGGTTAGGTTTAGGTTTAGGGTTAGGTTTAGGGCTAGGACTAGGGTTAGGGCTAAAGTTAGAGCTAGGTCTAGGGTTAATGTTTTGTTTAGGGTTAGGGTTAGGGCTTGGGTTAGGGTTAGGGTTACGGTTAGGATTAGGTTTTGTGCAGGGTTAGTGTTAAGGCTAAGGGTTAGAGTTAGGACTAGGTTTATGTCTTAGATTAGGGTTCGGGTAGGGCTAGGGTTAGGGTTAGGATTAGGGTTAGAGTTAGAGTTAGGGCTAGGGTTTGGGTTAGGGCTAGGTCTAGGTTTACTGTTTAGATTAGGGTTAGGGCTAGGGCTAGGGCCAGGGTTAGGGCTAGGGCTAGGGTTAGTGTTAGGGTTAGGGTTAGGGCTTGGGTTAGGGTTAGGGTTTGAGCTAGGGTTAGGGTTAGGAGTTTGGTTAATGTTAGTGTTAGTGTTAGGGCTAGGGCTTGGGCAAGGGGTATGTGTAGGGTTAGGGCTAGGGTTAGGGTAAGGGTAAGGATTACAGTTACTCTTAGGGTTAGGGTTAGGGCTAGGGCTAAGATTAGGTCTGGGGCTTGGGCTAGTGTTTAGATTTGTGTTAGGGTTAATGTTAGAACTAGGGCTAGGGCTACAGCTATAATTAGGGTTAGGGTTAAGGCTAGGGCTTGTGAGACTTCTGCTCAAAGTAGTCAAGGATCAGATCTTTGTTGATGAAACACAGTTCTTTATTTCCAATCTCTACATTAGTACAGCTTCTCGGATTATTGTCAGAGATAACGCATATGACAGAAGCAGGTCTATTATACCTTTCCAGACAGTTTGAATTACCCATAGGTAGCCAATCACTAAAGGGAAAAAACGGCGGGCAAAAAGGGTCTCTGGCCGTTTGCTTCCCACAGGAAAGAAAGTGAGGTGTCAAGTTGTAAATTTCCCTTCCCAAACCATACCCCTTAGATGTTACCATTTCACATAACAATCACTGGCCTCGAGGCTTTCGCACGTTGATAAGAGATGGGACTTGTCCTCCCTTGGAGTCCCAGCCGGGATGAATGGAATGCGGAGGCAGGAGTGTGAGAGGCCCATTGTTCCCATACTTTGAAGTTGTCATCCTCCCGCTCTGACAGTTACACAAACCAGGACTGGTCAGGGTCATAAACCTGGGGTCACATAGACTACATACATACTGGCCAAAGTAAGGGTTTACCTAGGGGAGGGGGCAACTACATAGCAGGTGTTATAGAAGCATCCATAAAGGCATACATGGCAATAGGAGCATAGCATGGAATACATACATGGCATTAAGAAGCATAGGAATAAGACATAAGTCATAGCTGTAAGCAGCAGCAATACATTGTCTGAATCAACAGATTCTGACACACTGGCACCCCGAAAATAAATCTACCCGGGTTTGTCCGGGAACCTTCTATGAAAAGCTTTAACTAATTTAGGAGCATGCACATGTTCAGAACGAACCCACTCGTTTTGTTCTGGGCCAAAGTCAAGCCATCTAACTAAATAATATAAGTGGCCCCTTCGCAGTTTAGAATCAAGAATTTCTGATATTTCAAAATGGGGTGCCTCCCCCTTCATCAGTGGAGGAGGTGTCGGAGGAACTGGATGCCATGCATTCGGCCCAGGATTCTTCTTCAGTAAGCTGAAATGAAAAACAGGATGCACAGAACTCAGTGATTTGGGCAATTCCAGTTCAAAAGACACATCAGAGATCTTACGCAACACCTTGTAAGGGCCCACGAATTTCCACCCTAATTTCCTACTGGGTTGCAAGCCGTGTATATTCTTTGTGGACAGGTAAACAGAGTCTCCAGGCTGAAGGTCCCAACCCTCAGCTCGGCCACGGTCTGCATACTTTTTGTAATCCTCTTTTGCCTGGTCCAGGGTTTTTGCTATTAGGGGCCACGATTCTTGCAGGGTGGCCCACCATCGTTTAAAGTCTGTGGGGGGAGCGTCTGAGGCATTCTCAATTGTGGGCAAAGGTTTCCCTTCAAAACCCCCTACAGCCATGAACGGGGAAACGCCAGTAGAGGAGTGCACTGCATTGTTATAACTATATTCAGCGAATGGCAGCAACTCCACCCAGTTGTCTTGGTGATAGTTAGTATAATACCTCAGAAATTGCTCCAAAATTTGATTAGTTTGTTCGGATTGCCCATCGGTCTCTGGATGGTAACCCGAGCTCAGGGCGGGCTCAATGTCCATAAATCTCAGGAGCTCCTGCCAGAAGTTGGCAACGAATTGACTGCCCCTATCGGATACCACACGTTTGGGGAAAGCGTGCAGCTTGATCACGTGGTTGAAGAAAGCCTTGGCCATTCCCTTTGCCGTAGGCAGCTGCTTGAAGGGAGTGAAGTGGGCTTGCTTGGAAAACATGTCTACCACCACCCAAATTACAGTCTTTCCCTTTGAGGGTGGCAAGTTCGTAATGAAGTCCATAGCTATCGCCTCCCAAGGACGAGAGGGGGTAGGCAGGGGGTGTAATAGTCCCGGGACTTCCCCCCCTTCTTTTGCACATCAAGCAGGTCTGGCAAGCAGAAACAAAGTCCGAGACATCACGGCGCATGCGAGGCCACCAGAACTGCCTCTGAATTAAGTTAAGCGTTTTTAGAAATCCAAAGTGCCCGGCTAATTTAGAAGAGTGGCAGGTTAGCAATATGTCTTTCCGTTTGCTTCGGGGCACCACCAGTTTATCGCCATGATACCAGCATTTATTCTCCCTGAGGGAGCAGTCTGCTAACATTTCTAACTCCTCGATTTCTTCCGGGGAATAATATCCCCCCCAGTCGCTCTTCTCCGATTCTACAGTCGTCCGCTTACTTTGACTCCTGGTGGTCACTGCACCACCCAGCTGCTGAGGGGAGAACATGGAGTCGAACACCTCCTCTTTTAAACTTTCGTGCTGGGGCAATCGGGAGAGCGCGTCTGCTAACGAATTGGCTTTCCCAGGGAAGTGTTTAAGCACAAAGTTGAATTTTGAGAAAAAATCTGCCCAGCGAAGCTGCTTCGCATTCAGAGACCTCTGGGTGCGCAGCACTCCTAAGTTTTTGTGGTCGGTCCAAATCTCAAAAGGGGTTTGCGCTCCCTCCAACCAGTGCCGCCAAGTAGTGAGGGCCAGTCGGATAGCTGCGGCTTCTTTATCCCAAACTGACCAGTTCCTTTCTGTTTCATTAAACTTTTTCGAAATGTAGGCGAGGGGGTGCAGCTTTCCATCTGGCCCTTGCTGTAGGATGGCCCCCCCCATGGCCACATCTGACGCATCTACATGGACTACAAATTCCTTGGTCTCATCGGGGTGAGCTAAAATGGGCTCTGAGGTGAAAAGAGTCTTAAGAGTCTCGAACGCCTTCTGGCATTCTCCAGTCCAGGCAATTTTCTCCCCTGGTTTCCCCGCTTCCGGGCCCCTCCCTTTGGTCTTTAGCAACTCAGTCAATGGGAGGGTGAATGTGGCAAAGTCCTTTATGAAGGTGCGGTAAAAGTTACAAAATCCTAACAGACTTTGGAGTTGCTTTCTAGTGCGGGGGGCTTCCCACTGTACCACCGCCTCTACCTTGGCAGGGTCCATCTCCAGTCCCTTCTGTGAAATGCGGTACCCTAGGAAATCCATGGCGTCTCGATGGAACTCACATTTAGACAATTTTGCATATAACTGATTTTTCAACAGGGTTGAGAGCACCTCTCGCACCAATTGCACGTGTTCTTTCTTATCAGCAGAGTAGATCAAGATATCATCTAAGTAACATAACACCCCCTTGAATAAATGCTTGTGCAACACTTCATTTATTAAGCTCATAAAGACCCCTGGCGCACCACTCAAACCGAATGGCATCACCAGGTATTCGAACTGTCCCAAAGGTGTATTAAAGGCAGTCTTGAACTCATCCCCCTCCCTTATGCGCACCCGGAAATATGCGTCTCGGAGATCCAGCTTAGTGAACACTTTCCCCTTGGCCGCCTCCGTTAGCAAGTCTTTAATCAGGGGGAGGGGGTAGGCGTTGGAAGCAGACACCGCATTTAATCCTCTGTAGTCCGTGCACAACCGCAACCCCCCGTCTTTCTTTTTTCGAAACAGAACGGGGGCTGCGAAGGGGGATTTAGCCGGGCGGATGAAGCCACACTCCAAGTTCTTGTCTAGGAATTTCCTCAGCTCCTCCCGCTCCGGAATGGTGCATCGTGGCTGGGGACCTGCAGTTCTGCGCTGCTCACTGCAGGCCGTTGGAGTTTCCCGACATCTGTGCCTCTGTCAGCTCCAGCTCTCCCTGCTCGCTCGCTGCCCCTTCCAGTTGTAGAGCCCGGGGTTTGAACGAGGTCTTTCCTCGGCTGGGGGTGCTCCCAGCCACCGGGGTGGAGGTCTTCGGAACTTTTCCCCCTCCTCTAGGACACGACGAAGCGAAGTGGCCACTCTTCCCACATCTCATGCAGAGCCCTTGCTTGAACCGGGCGTCCCGAATCTCTTGCATGTTGGGTTTGGGTTTCGCCTTCTGCGTAGCTTTGCTTGGAGCCGTCGATGAAGCTCCCATCTTAATGAGGGTGAAGCGCTCTTCCACATCCGCGGCCGCCCTCATCCAAGCGGCCAACGACCCGGGTCTTCCCGCCTGCAACACTGCCTCGTACACCTCGTAGCTTAAGCCCTCTCGATATTTCTCCATGAGCAGGTCTTGCGTCCAGCCGTGAATTTTGGCTGAGATGCGCCGGAACTTGTCGGTGTAGTCCCTCACTGAGGACCGCCCTTGGGTCAACCTCCACAGTTGGTTCCGGGCTTTTTCTTCTCCCAAGGGGTCCTCATAGTGGTGTCGGAGGGCCCACATGAAGTTGTTCAGCAACCGCAACTCAGGCCCGGGGGCGTTGTGCAGGCTCACGTACCAATCGCTGGCGGTGTCCTTCAGCTTGGACCCGATGTAGCCAATCCGGTCCCTCTCGGTGGGGTAGAGATGTCCCCAAGTGTCTAGGAATCGCTCGATCTCTAGTAGGAAGAACCACAACTTCTCGGGGTCCCCATCGAAAGTAGCCGTCAACGGATCGGCGAGGGCCGGGCGAACCACCGGCCCTGCCGGCACTGGGGCCGGCGCAGGTATGGGTGCAGGCACCTGGCGGGGAACCGGGGGAACTTGCGGCGGCACTTGCGGTGGCACTTGCGGTGCACCTGGGTGGGGACTCCTCCGGGAGGCACCACCGGTTGCTGGACTCTGACCGCAGGAGGCCCTCCCACAGCCGGTGCTGGCTGAGCCGCTTGCATAGCCGTGAGGGCATCCCGGAACTGATACTGGAGATCGAGGGCTAGCTCTCGCAGCTCGGTAGTAAGCTGGAACCGCAAATCTCCCATCAATCGGTAGAGGGCTTGAGTCTGGTTAGGGCTAGGGCTAGGGTTAGTGTTAGGGTTAGGGTTAGGGCTTGGGTTAGGGTTAGGGTTAGGGTTTGAGCTAGGGTTAGGGTTAGGGTTAGGGTTAGGAGTTCGGTTAATGTTAGTGTTAGTGTTAGGGCTAGGGCTTGGGCAAGGGGTATGTGTAGGGTTAGGGCTAGGGTTAGGGTAAGGGTAAGGATTACAGTTACTCTTAGGGTTAGGGTTAGGGCTAGGGCTAAGATTAGGTCTGGGGCTTGGGCTAGTGTTTAGATTTGTGTTAGGGTTAATGTTAGAACTAGGGCTAGGGCTACAGCTATAATTAGGGTTAGGGTTAAGGCTAGGGCTTGTGAGACTTCTGCTCAAAGTAGTCAAGGATCAGATCTTTGTTGATGAAACACAGTTCTTTATTTCCAATCTCTACATTAGTACAGCTTCTCGGATTATTGTCAGAGATAACGCATATGACAGAAGCAGGTCTATTATACCTTTCCAGACAGTTTGAATTACCCATAGGTAGCCAATCACTAAAGGGAAAAAACGGCGGGCAAAAAGGGTCTCTGGCCGTTTGCTTCCCACAGGAAAGAAAGTGAGGTGTCAAGTTGTAAATTTCCCTTCCCAAACCATACCCCTTAGATGTTACCATTTCACATAACAATCACTGGCCTCGAGGCTTTCGCACGTTGATAAGAGATGGGACTTGTCCTCCCTTGGAGTCCCAGCCGGGATGAATGGAATGCGGAGGCAGGAGTGTGAGAGGCCCATTGTTCCCATACTTTGAAGTTGTCATCCTCCCGCTCTGACAGTTACACAAACCAGGACTGGTCAGGGTCATAAACCTGGGGTCACATAGACTACATACATACTGGCCAAAGTAAGGGTTTACCTAGGGGAGGGGGCAACTACATAGCAGGTGTTATAGAAGCATCCATAAAGGCAATAGGAGCATAGCATGGAATACATACATGGCATTAAGAAGCATAGGAATAAGACATAAGTCATAGCTGTAAGCAGCAGCAATACATTGTCTGAATCAGCAGATTCTGACAGGGCTAAGGTTAGGGTTAGGTTTTGGGTAGGGTTAGTGTTATTGCTAAAGTTATGGTTAGGGTTAGGGTTAGGTCAGGGTTAGAGTTAGCGTTAGGGCTAGGGCTAGGGCTAGGTTTACGGTTAGGGTTAGGGCTAGGACAAGGTTCCGTTAGGTTTATAATGTTTATAATGTTAATCATTAGGTTAGGTTTATAATGTTCAATACATATACAATGAAATGAAGCCATCTTCTATGCAGCTAGAGCAGGGGTGGGCAAATTGCGGCCCGGGGGCCACATGCGGCCCGCTACAGAGTTTTTTGTGGCCCGCCAAGACAGCTGGCCACGTGGTGTGATAGGGTACATTTGTCTCATTAAATTGATTCTAAAATTAAATGTGCTTGCAGCTATAGATGATATGAAATTAGCACAATAAATAAATTGAATAAAACTACCACTATTTAATTTAATTTATATTTATTGATTTTTATAATACAATTTATACCTTTTCTGAAATGCAAAGTTAACTAATGAATGCAATCATTTTAAAAAGTGTGGCCCTCTGATAACCTCTGCTCCCACAAAGTGGCCCCCGAGCCAAAACAATTGCCCACCCCTGAGCTAGAGTATCGATTTCTTTTTATTGGAATGACGCTAATCTACCTACCATGTACAGTTGGTTTACCAAATTGTGGGACTACATGTGATGAAAAGAATCACTGACAAAATTGCTCACTGCTCAATAACCCCTAATATAACCTTTTTTATGCAAAAGGTGCCCCATAATGCCACTCAGTGGGATTCCTCAGGAGTAACTCCAAAAGTCATTAGTCTATATTCTGCAAAAGGCAATAAGTCCACCCAGTCGTCTTGTTGAAAATTAGTATAGCAACACAAATACTAATTAACTCTGATTATATCTGATTAACTCTTTCGGTTTGTCCATCCATCTCTGGATGATAAGCGCTGCTTAAGGCTGCGTCGACTCCCAGGACCTGCAAAAGCTCCTGCCAGAAGTTGGCAATGAATTGCAAGCCACGGTCGGATATTACCTTCTTTGGAATACTATGCAGCCTAATCACATGGTTAACAAAAGCTTTAGCAGTAGGCAATTTGCAGTAGGCAATTTCTTTTGAGGAACAAAATGAGCTTGTTTAGAAAAAGTGTCCACCACCACCCACACTACAGTCTTTCCTTTGCTAGACGGCAAATCAGTAATAAAGTCCATTGAAATAGTTTCCCAAGGATGGCTAGGGGTTTCCAAAGCCTGCAATAATCCTGGGGGGTTTGCACCCCGAGATTTTCCCATTAAGCAAGTTTGATAAGAGGAGACATCAATAGAGACATCTCCTCTCATACGCGGCCACCAAAACTGTCCTTGTAAGAAATTCAAAGTTTTTAAGTAGCCAAAATGTCCTGACAACTTAGACTTGTGAGCTGCGTGCATGATTTCTCTGCAAAGCGTTAAAGGAACCACAATTTTCTGTTCCTTAAACCAGCAGCCTTCAGGACTTTGTACAAGGGAAGGCAGGGATTTAAACTCTTTGTTTTCCTCATCAGAGTATTCTTGGGCGAATTTTATAAACCAGTCAGCTACTGCCAATGTCACCCCCTGTTTGTTTGACTTCTAGTTGGCACTGCCCCCCCCCCCCAGTTGTGCTGGTGTGAACATAGTCTCTATCACCTCGTCTTTCCAAGAAACGTGTTGGGGAAGGCGAGAGAGAGCATCAGCCAATGAATTTGACCTCCCAGGGAAATGACGAAGGGTGAAGTTAAATTTAGAGAAAAAATCAGCCCATCTGAGCTTTTTCGCATTAAGGGAGCATTGAGTACGTAATGCTGCTAAGTTCTTGTGATCAGTCCATCTTTCAAACGGTTGGTGTGCCCCCTCCAACCAGTGCCACCAGGTAGTGAGGGCTAAACAGATTGCAGCGGCTTCCTTGTACCATACCACCCAGTTCCGTTCTAAGTCCCCAAATTTTTTAGAGATGTAGACCAGTGTTTTTCAACCACTGTGCCGCGGCACACTGGTGTGCCGTGAGATATTGTCAGGTGTGCCGTGGGATTTTTTCAATGAAAGAAATGTGCCTTCCGGGCTGAACTTCCGGGACGCTTTGCGCATGCGAGAAAGAACAGTGGCACGCTCTCGCTGATTCCACTCACATGCTCTGTGGCCAGCCTGAGGTAGGAGGGAGCCGCCGTTGAGGTGCAGCTCCCCTTGGCCTTGCGAGGACTCGAGGGAGGGAGGGAGAGTGCCGAGGGGCTCTGTCTGTTTGCCCACCCGACCTGCCAGCGCCACGACGGAGGCAGTAGCCATGAGCGACTGGAAGCAGCTGCTGCAAGCCTGCCTGGCCGAGCAGGCGGAGAGATACGACAACATGGCCGTGGCCATGAAAGCGATGAGTGGCTGGGGAGGAGGAGAAGGGGAGTCCTCCTCAGGAGATGCATGGCGCCCCCCACAGGCCCCACTGTCGCAGCCTCTGCTTGGCCACGATGGAGCCAACGCCCTGGCTCGTCTGCACCGGGCCCCCCCACAAGCCTCGGAGGGGGCAGCTGAGGCTTTCCAGGTGAGGGCTGTCTTCTTCTGCGTGGCCTCTCAGCCCGGAAGGTGGAGGTGGGCCTCCGCGGGTCCCGCTTCACGGCTGCTCTTTTTCCATCTCTGGCCCTGGCGCTGATGTTGGCCACCTCCAAGCCGTGTGTCAGCGGCGGCAGTCGGGTGATGACCGCCTGCATGTTGGAGAATGAGCAGGGCGAGGCAGCAGACTCGAGCGGCATCCAGTTTGTGGGGGCCAGAGGCAGGCTCGCACACAGCAGATGGTTTTAAATGAATGAGGAGGACTCATGTGCTGAATCAGAGTCATGCTAGACCTGTGGATGTTAATACAGAGGACAGGAACATTCGGTACCAAGGGCATTCACTCCTCCAGCAGAGTAAGCTGGTTTCTTCCAGTGCCTGGCTCCTGGGTTGTGTGTGGGGGGGATTTGCACCAAGACATTCCAGTAAACATGAATATGTTTGATGGTAACAGCTAGCTGTTTCTGTCAGGGTGGGGTTCAAATCAGTAAATGTCCCTCAGCGAAGAATGGGTGTACTGTGTTTCTCTTCAAATCACTTATGGTCAGCGGAATGCCGTTCACATAAGAGTAAGAGTTTAAACTCTCTATTTGAAAAACTTTAGCAGAATTGCAGTATTAAAATACATCCACATTATATTTCTTCTGAAACTCAGGTCAATGTTATGGGAAGGAGCCATTACACTTTGGATCTGTAACTTACGATTTCAAGTTGAGTGGCTATTACATGTATTTGTAATACTGTCATAGTTAATACTTGAGCTGAGGCAACTAATGACCCATTTATCTTGTATTTCAGTGTTTTTCAACCACTGTGCCGTGAGATAGTCAGGTGTGCCGCGGGATTTTTTCAATGAAAGAAATGTGCCTTAGCTCGAAAAAGGTTGAAAAACACTGATGTAGACTAACGGGCGCAACTTCCCATCAGTCCCTTCTTGTAGGATTGCCCCCCTATGGCGGCATTGGATGCATCCACCTGCACTACAAACTTTTTATTTTCATCTGGATGCGCCAAAATGGGTTCAGAGGTAAAAAGATGTTTCAAAGCATCAAAAGCCAGTTGACACTCAGGCGTCCAACTTAACCGAGCACCGGGCTTCACAGCCTCCGGCCCCTTCCCTTTCATTTTTAATAAGTCAGTGAGGGGAAGGCTGTATTTGGCGAAGTTGCTGATGACATTTCAATAAAAATTGGCGAATCCTAAGAAACTCTGTAATTGGCATCTAGTGTGGGGGGTTTCCCACCCTACTACTGCTGAGACTTTCGCCGGATCCATTGCCAAACCCCGGGGTGAAATGCGGTAGCCCAAGAAGTCTATTTCAGTTTTATGGAAGTTGCATTTAGAGAGTTTAGCAAACAGTTTATTGTCTCTGAGTGTGGATAACACTTCTCTCACCAATTTAACATGCGATTCCATGTCTGAGGAATAGAGCAAGATATCATCAAGATAGCATAGGACCCCCTTGAATAGGTGCTTGTGTAAAACTTCATTTATTAAGTTCATAAAAATGCCTGGGGGCCCCTGAAGGCCAAAGGGCATCACCAGTTACTCAAACTGCCCCAGTGGGGTATTAAAGGCAGTCTTATATTCATCCCCATCCCTGATGCACACTTGGAAGTAAGCATCCCGGAGGTCCAGTTTTGGGGGGGGAAATCCCTTTACTGGCCTCATTGAGCAAGTCTTTTATCAACAGGAGGGGGTAGGCATTTGAAGTAGACAGTGCATTTAAGCCTCAATAGTCTGTACACAAACACAGCCCCCCATCTTTTTTCTTCCGAAAAAGTACTGGTGCAACAAATGGGAAAGTGGCCGGCTGAATAAAACCTTGCTCGAGGTTTTTATCTATGAAGTTAAGAAGTTCAGTTTTTTCCTGGGGTGACATAGAGTATAATTTCCCTTTGGGTAGTTTATGCCCAGGTAACAGTTCAATCGCACAGTCACTGTTTCGATGGGGGGGAAGCTCATCAGCCTCAGATTCCTCGAAAACTTCTGCTAAATCCCTGTATGCAGCAGGTATAGATAAAAGTTCCTCATGTGCCAAACACGCGCTCTCAATGCCAGGCCAAGTGCCCCACTCGGCTTTCCACAGATGCTCTTTGCAAGAGGGAGAAACCCAGGTAATCCGTCCCTCACTCCAGAGGATGTAGGGGTCATGCGTCCCTAACCAGGGACTTCCTAATACCATGGGGAATTGTGCATGAGGGGTGATTACAAAAGCTCGCTTCTCCCAATGTTCTCCCCTGCCAATTATTATCAGTTCAGTCTCAAAAGCACAGGGTTCTTTCATCTCGGAGACATCTATTTGGGCAAAAACATAAAGGCTCCTCGAGAGTGTTCACCCCCAACCCCAGCCCATCCACAACAATTGGGCTAATCAAGTCTCTAGTGCTCCCTGAGTCAATAAGGGCTCGAACACGCATCTGCGTGCCTAGATGTGGATTCACTACAGTCATTAAAATATAAAGAAGGGGCCCGGGGGAGCTCACTGTTTGAGGCGCTGTAGATTGCAGGACCTGCTGCGTTGCACTGTTCAGAGCAGGTCCTCGTCGTTTCCCTGCAGCTGAGCAGTAATCCCTTCCTCTGGTTTCTTCAGGAAGCAGGACTCCACGATCTGGAGCACCAGCGGCTTCAGGGTAGATGCTTTCTTTGGTTTGGGACATGCCAGTGGGGAAGACGGGGCTCCTCCCTTGGGAGAGGCAGCTGGACATACCGAGGTGAAATGGCCTGACTCCCCACATCTGGTGCATAATCCCTTTCTCATGCAGAATTCTCTGAGGTCTCTCACAGGTGGCTTGGTCTTTGGCTTAAAAGGGGTGGTTGACGGGGCAGTGCTCTGAGGGGTGCTAGACGGGTGTTGCATGCAGATCAAAGTGAAGCACGCCTCTGCTTCTTCAGCCGCTCTGATCCAACCATTTAGAGCGGTCAGGTCTGAGTATAGTCTCATATAGCTCCCCATTTAAGCCCCTGCAGTACTGCTCTACAAACACCTCTTCTGGCCAACCCCCGATTTAAGCTTCTAAGCATTTGAAAGCAGCTGTATACTCATGAATCGACATCTTCCCTTGCGAGAGATTGCACACCTGGTTCCGGGCCTTCTCTACGCTCATCGGTTCTTCATATTGGCGGCGTAGGGCCCACATGAATTCCTCCACACTATCCAACTCAGGACCCAGGGGATTGAGGAGGCTCCCGTACCAGTCAGCTGCTTCGTCTCACCGTCGGGAACCACATGGTCACCATCATCCTGGAACAGGTGGCCCAAGTTCTGCATACAACGGCCCGCTTCAATGATGAAGAACTGTAGCTTTGTGGGGTTACCGTCAAAGGAGGCCCCCATCAACTTATGTGGCATGAGCTGGCAATCCACTGACTGCGCCAGACCTGGAATGGGTGGGGTGGCTGGTCCCTGTGGGACAGGAGGCTGGGCTGGTGGTTGCACTGGTGGCAGTACCACTGCTGGTGGTGCTCCGGCTCCAGCTCCAGCCCCCACTAGCTGCCCTAAACCTTCTGTGCCATGACATTTGGGAGATCGGTCAGCAGTGCAGCCATCTCCCATTGAAGGCGTCTCTGGATCATGTCGAACCTACAATCCATCTGCACCCACACCTCAGCCATCTGGAAGTCGTCCAGGGTTCTCCGCTCCATGCCTCAGACCCCAGACTGCCTTGCCCTGGTTTCCCACCAAGGGGACTACATCTCGGTAGTCTGTGGTCCAAATTGAGCCCAAGATTGGGCTCCTCCACTCCATCTGGAACGAACAGTTACCCCGCTAGTATCTCTGATTTGGTAGTAGGGATTTCAGTGCCATTGTCATCCATGACGGGCACAATGGACTGGTCCCAGAATGAAGATTACTAACACTCTGTGAGATTGTCCAAATAGATGTAGTCCACAACAGATCTCCTTAAACAGAAAGTCCTTTATTTGCAGAAAAGATCTTGTTGGTCAAATACACTTCTTCTGTTAGTAATGCTCAAGCATAGGAATACAACTACAATTATACTTGATATGAAATAAGCCCCCCTCAATATCCACCAATCAATTGGGAGAATTATTGGCGCCCAAATATACCGGCCCACTGTTCCCAAGGAAAGTGCGGTAAAGTAGGTTCCCAGGCAAAAAACCCTGTTGGGGTTTGTGGGTTGAATGTTCCCAAGAAAAACCAAGCAAAAGATCACATAGCACCTGTGAATAATATAACACATAGCAGGAGGCTTTCAGCTAAAGTGCCAGTGACTACGGCTCAGGGGGCTTACTACATCCCCCGACCACCTCCTCATCGGAGCGTGACCCCGAGGTACTCATGGAGCAATTTCGGTCGTGGGACCGTCGACTTGTGGGTGCACGATCGGAAGGGGGCACGGGTGTCGGTCCAGGGAGACCGCACCGAGCACGGGAAGCCGAGCTTTCTGGGAGACAAGCAAGAGACGATCTACGGAGGAGACTGGCGTCCCCCGCCTTTGGAAGAGGAGAGAGGTGCACCTTATGGGCCCAATCTCTACGGGGAAGACCAGACCCAAGCCCTGGATCGTATGATGGGAGATTTGCGGATGCAACTCACCGCAGAACTGCGCGAGATAGCCTTCGATCTGCAGTACCAGTTCCGAGACACCCTGACGGCTATGCAAGCAGCTCGCCCAGCCCCGGGAGGGGCCAGACCCCCCGGAGGGGGAGTCCCGCAGCCGCCGGTTCCCCCCAGAGGAGCTCCCGCGGGAGTCGTCCCACCGCAAGTGCCGCAGCAGGTCCCGCAGCCCGTTCCCCGCCCGATTCCCGCACCTGTACCGGCGCCGGCCCAAGTGCCGGCAGGGCCAATGGTCCGCCAGGCCCCCGCCGATCCATTGACGGCTACTTTCGATGGGGACCCCGAGAAGCTGCGGTTCTTCCTCATAGAGATCGAGCGGTTTCTAGACACCTGGGGACATTTCTACCCCACCGAGAGGGACCGGATTGGCTACATCGGGTCCAAGCTGAGGGACACCACCAGCGACTGGTATGTGAGCCTTCACAATGCCCCCGGGCCTGAGTTACGTTCCGTGCACAACTTCATGTGGGCCCTCAGGCAACACTATGAGGATCCCTTGGGAGAAGAGAAGGCTCGGAACCAGTTACGGAAGCTGACCCAGGGGCGGTCCTCAGTGAGGGAGTACACCGACAAGTTCCGGTGCATAGCGGCCAAGATTCGCGGCTGGACCCAAGATCTCTTCATCGAAAAGTACCGGGAAGGTCTTAACCCCGAGGTGTACGAGACGGTGCTGCACGGGGAAAGACCGGGCTCGCTAGCCACTTGGATGAGAGCGGCCATGGACGTGGAAGAACGCTTCACCCTCATCAAGATGGGAACTTCAGTGACTGCCCAAGCAAAAGCTGCCCAGAAGGTGAAGCCCAAGCTGAACACCCAAGAGATCCGGGACGCCCGGTTCAAGCAGGGGCTCTGCATGAGGTGCGGGGAGAGTGGTCACTTCGCCTCGGCATGCCCCTGCAGTGGGGGAAAAGTCCCCAAGACCTCCACCCCGGTAGCCGGGAGCACCCCCAGTAAAGGGAAGACCTCGTTCAAGCCCCGGGCACTACAGCTGGAAGGGGCCGCGAGCGAGCAAGGAGAGCTGGAGCTGATGGAAGCACAGATGTCGGGAAACTCCAACGGCCTGCAGTGAGTGGCGCAGAACTGCAGGTCCCCATCCACGACGCGCCATCCCCAGTGAGCATCCCTGGCCCCTTACTGTATATGGTAGTGACTGTGATAGCACCCGGGACAGGGACCCACGTCCGGGTCCGGGCCCTAATTGACTCAGGGTGTGCCCGGGACTTGATTAGCCCGTTAGTAGTGGACGGGTTAGGGCCCAAAGTCACCCCATTGGGGGAGCCACTTACGTTTACCCAAATGAATGGATCGGAAATGAAAGAGGCATGTGTGGCAGAGACTGAGAGACTGATAGTGGGGACGGGGGAACACTGGGAGAGGAGAGCTTTTGTCATCACCCCCAACACCAAGTTCCCCATGGTGTTGGGGAGTCCCTGGTTAAGCTCCCATGACCCCTACATCAAATGGAGCGAAGGGAAAATCTCCTGGGTGGACGAGAAGTGCCAAAACCATAAGTGGGACTCGGGATGGGGATCGGGGCCCCCGGCACCTCTCCGAGCGGCGGCGCTCACTCTGGTACCTTCCGCCGTTCCCAGGGAATATCGAGACTTAGTGGGGGTGTTCAGTGAAACCGAGGCAGATGAACTACCCCCCCACAGACTGTTGGACTGTGCCATAGAGCTGATCCCGGGAGAAAAGTTACCAAAGGGAAAACTCTATTCCATGAGCCCTTCGGAGTGGGAGGAGCTAAGGAAATTCCTAGACAAGAACTTGGAGCGAGGTTTCATCCGCCCCGCTAAGTCCCCGTTCGCTGCCCCTGTTCTGTTCAGGAAAAAGAAGGATGGGGGGCTACGCTTGTGCACAGACTACAGGGGATTAAATGCAGTGTCAGCCTCCAATGCCTACCCCCTTCCCCTTATTAAGGACCTGTTAACAGAAGCAGCCAAAGGGAAGGTGTTCACTAAGTTGGATCTTTGAGATGCATACTTCCAGGTGCGCATCAGGGAGGGGGACGAATTTAAGAATGCATTTAACACGCCATTGGGGCAATTCGAATACCTGGTGATGCCGTTCGGATTAAGTGGCACGCCGGGGGTCTTTATGAGCTTAATAAATGAAGTGCTACACAAGCATTTATTCAAGGGGGTGTTATGTTACTTAGATGATATCTTGATTTACTCTGCTGATAAGAAAGAGCATGTAAAATTGGTTCGAGAAGTGCTGTCAACCATGTTAAAGAACCAGTTGTATGCTAAGCTGTCGAAATGTGAATTCCATAGGGATTCAGTGGATTTTCTGGGGTATCGCATTTCCCAGAAAGGGCTAGAAATGGATCCTGCCAAGGTAGAGGCTGTAGTGCAATGGGAAGTCCCCGAACAAGAAAACAGCTTCAGAGTCTATTAGGATTTTGTAATTTCTACCGCACCTTCCTAAAAGACTTCACCACGGTCACTCTCCCGCTAACTGAACTCCTTAAAACCAAGGGGAGGGGCCCGGAAGCAGGGAAGCCCGGAGAGAGAATAGCCTGGTCTGAGGATTGCCAAAAGGCGTTTGAAACCCTCAAGACCCTATTTACCTCGGAACCCATCCTGGCCCACCCCGATGAGACCAAGGAGTGTGGTGCATGTAGACGCTTCTGATGTGGCCATGGGGGGAGCCATCCTACAGAAGGGACAGGATGATAAGCTGCACCCTCTGGCTTATATATCAAAAAAGTTTAATGAGGAATTGGTCAGTGTGGGACAAGGAGGCAGCAGCCATATGACTGGCCCTCACCACCTGGCGGCATTGGCTGGAAGGAGCACAGACCCCTTTTGAAATTTGGACTGATCACAAAAATCTGGAAGCACTGCGCACCCAGAGGTCCCTGAATGCGAAACAGCTCCGATGGGCCGATTTTTTCTCAAAATTTAATTTCGTGCTTAAGCACTTTCTTGGGAGAGCCAATTCGTTAGCAGACGCGCTATCCAGATTACCCCAGCACGAGAGTCAAAAGGAAGAAGTGTTCGACTCCATGTTCTCCCCCCAACAGTTGGGAGGAGCTGTCACTACCCAAAGCCAGAGCAAGCAGGCAGCAGTAGAGTCGTGGGGGGATAAATGGGGGGGGGATTACTCCCCGGAAGAGGCCAAAGAATTGGGAAACATAGAGGACTGTTCCCTCCGGGAAAACAAGTGCTGGTATCATGGGGACAAACTCGTGGTACCTCGAGCCAGACAAAAAGACATACTGCTAAGTTGTCATTCATCAAAACTGGCAGGGCACTTTGGGTACTTAAAGACGCTTAATTTAGTTCAACGGCAATTCTGGTGGCCGCGCATGCTCAAGGATATCTCGGACTTTGTTACTGCCTGCCAAACCTGTTTGATGTGCAAAAAGAGGGGAGGGAAAGTCCCAGGACTGTTGCATCCGTTGCCCACCCCCTCTCGTCCATGGGAAGTGATAGCTATGGACTTCATCACCAACCTGCCACCCTCAAAAGGAAAAACCATTATTTGGGTGGTGGTAGACATGTTCTCGAAACAAGCCCATTTTACCCCGTTTAAACAGCTACCCACCACTAAGGGGCTGGCTAAAGCTTTTTTCAACCACGTGATAAAGCTACATGCTTTTCCCAGACGTGTGGTATCCGATCGGGGCAGTCAGTTCATTGCCAACTTCTGGCGGGAGCTCTTGAGTCTGATGGACATTGAACCAGCCCTAAGCTCGGGTTACTACCCAGAGACCAATGGCCAATCCGAATGAACTAATCAAATCCTGGAACAATTCCTGAGATGTTACACTAACTACCATCAGGACAATTGGGTGGAACTACTGCCGTTTGCGGAGTATAGTTATAACAATGCTATTCATTCATCTACGGGTGTATCCCCGTTCATGACGGTGGGAGGCTTCGAAGGGAAACCCCTACCCACCATAGAGGAAACGCCAAACACCCCCCCCCCACGGACTTTAAACGTTGGTGGGCAACTTTACAAGACTCATGGCCACTGATTGCTAACACACTGGACAAAGCTAAAGAGGATTACAAGAAGTATGCAGACCGTAGCAGAGCAGAGGGCTGGGACTTACAGCCAGGGGATTCAGTCTACTTGTCCACCAAAAATATACATGGATTGCAACCCAGCAGAAAACTGGGGTGGAGATATGTCGGCCCCTACAAAGTGTTGCGCAAGATTTCTGATGTGTCTTTTGAACTGGAATTGCCTAAGTCACTGAGTTCTGTGCATCCTGTTTTTCATTTCAGCTTGCTGAAGAAGAATCCTGGGCCGAATGCATGGCATCCAGTTCCTCCAACTCCTCCTCCACTGATGAAGGGGGGGGGGGGCATCCCATTTTGAAATTTCTGAAATCCTTGATTCAAAAATGCGTAGGGGCCGCTTGCTATATCTAGTCAAGTGGGTAGATTTTGGCCCGGAACTGAATGAGTGGGTTCGTTCTGAAAATGTTCATGCTCCTAAGTTAGTTAAAGCTTTTCATAATAAATTTCCAGATAAGCAGGGGTAGATTGATTTTTCGGGTGGCAGTGTGTCAGAATCTGCAGATTCTAACAAGGATTTCTGAGATCTCATGCTATATATTGTAACCTGACTTTGCTATGCTGTGCAAACCTGTTCCTGTACCAACTATGTAACCATGCCTATTACTATTAGCTTGACAATTGTGAATGTATATTCTGTGACCCCAGGATTATGGCTCTGACCAGGCCTGGTCTATGTATCTGGTTGCCCGGGAGAATGACAACTTCAAAGCATGAGAACAATGGGCCTCTCACACTCCTGCCTCTGCATTCCATTCCTCCAGGCTGGGAAGACAGGGGAGGACAGGGACCATTTCTTATCAACGTGCGAAAGCCTTGGGGAAAGCATTTGTTATGTGAAGATGGTTACATCTGAGGGGTCTGGTTTGGGAAGGGAAATTTACTGCTTCACACCTCACTTTCTTTCCTGTGGGAAGCAAACGGTCAGAGAACCTTTTGCCCGCGGTTTTTCCCCCTTGTTGATTGGTTACCTATGGGCAATTCAAATTGTGCTGGAGGGTATATTAGACCTGCTTCTATTGTATGCATTATCTCTGACAATAATCCGAGGACCTGTACCAATGTAGAAATTGGAAATAAAGAACTGTGTTTCATCAACAAAGATCTGATCCTTGACTACTTTGAGCAGAAGCCTCACATGAGCTAGGGAGAAGCGAAAGACAGATAAGAATAAAGAAAACTTAATGAGCAGTAAGCATGTGCAGAGGGAGCAAGAAACGCATTCCTGTGGTGGGAGTCACTCTACAGATGCCAGCTCCCATCTGGGACCTAGACAAGTCAATTTGCAACTTGAAACAAAGGCAATGTTAATTAATCATCAGAATAGTCGATAGATCTCTCAGGCCTCAATGAATAACACAATTGCAGAAGAGAATAATACCATTGAGAATAATAAGCAGCAGGAGACATTGGCAGGGCTAACTGACGATAGGTACCTTGGTAATGCAGCAGTATCTTTGAGAATGACAATCACCAGGAAACCATGGCAGTGCTGACTGACAGATATATCAACTGTAAGAGCAATAACATCAAATGCAAGACATACAATAGTGGAAAATTGATTTTGGGTGAACAATGAGTGATATCTAACGTAGAGGTATTAGACATGAAAAATCAGTGAATACAACTACAAGAAATACATTTGATTGTGAATTCTAATACATTTTGTTATAAATAATAACTGTCGCCTTTCGGGGTAAGTTATACCCAGTGATGGAAACGTTCCCATGCAGGAGTAATTAAATTTGGCTTGGATAGAAAATCAAGTATCGAAAACCAATTTGCATCCAAAGATATTTGGGAATCCCAGGGGAGTGCAGCCCTCTATGGAGTTACTCTCGAGGAATCCCACTGAGCAACATTATGGAGCACCTTTTGCATCAAAAAAGGTTGTATTAGGGGTTATTGAGCTCAAATTTGTCAGTGATTCTTTCCATCACATGTAAGTCCCACAATTTGGTAAACCAAGTGTATATGGTAGTTGCCTTCCAGTAAGAAGCAATCAATACTCTAGCTGCATAGAGCATGGCTTAATTTCATTGTCTATATACTCATCAATATAAAAGCATGATATAAACTGTAGGAGCAATAACACTGAATGCAAGACATACATTAATCAAATATTGATTTTGTTTGTACAAGGAGTGATAATTGTCACTGTATTGGTAACACTTTGTAAAACCTAGAGATATAAATTCCATCTAAGCAAAAAGTCTTAGAGTGATCAAGGTATACAATACAAGAAATACATTTGATTGTGAATTATAATACATTGTTATGAATAATAACTTTTGGATTTACTCCCAAGGAATCCCACTGAGCGGCATTATGGGGCACCTTTTTGCATCCAAAGAGGTTGTTTTAGGGGTTATTGAGCAGTTATCAATCTTGTCAGTGGTTCTTTCCATCACATGCAAGTCCCACAATTTGCTAACCCAAGTGTGTACGGGAAATACGTTAGTGTCCTTCCAGTAAGAACCAATCGATACTATAGCTGAATAGAGCATGACTCTATTTCATTGTATACATACTTAATAATATAACAACATGCTATATCAACTTTTAAGGGCAATAACATTGAATGCAAGACATACAATAATCAGATTGATTTTAGTTGTAAATTGAGTGATAATTACCACTGCATTGGTAACACTTTGTAAAACCTAGAAATATAACTGTCATTTAACCAACAGGTCACAGAAAAGAATGATCAATGAACACAAGAAATACATTTGATTGTGAATATTCATTGTTATCACTAATGCCTTTCAGAGTTACTCCCAAGGAATCCCATTGAGTGGGATTGTATTAACTGATTACTATTTTCTATTATCTGTTGGTTAGATGAAAGTGATATTTCTAGGTTTTACAAAGTGATTCCAATAAAATGACCGTTATCACTCCTTGTACAACCAAAGTCAAATTCTGATGAATGTATGTCTTCCATTCAATGTTATTGCTCTTACAGTTGATATATCATGCTTTTATATGGTAAAGTCCATATACAATGAAATGAAGCCACTTTATATACAGCTAGAGTATCGATTTCTTTTTACTAGAAGGATGCTAAGGTACCTACCATGTACTTGGGTTTACTAAATAGTGGGTCTTACATATGATAGATAGATTGACTAAGAAAATTGCTAACTGCTCAAGAAACCCTAATTCAACCTTTTTTGATGCAAAAGATGCCCCATAATGCCGCTCAGTGGCATTCCTCGAAAGTAACTCCGAAAGTCATTAGCTATAAGAATCTATTAGAATATCGATTGCTTCTTCATGGAAGGACACTAACCTACTTACCAAAAACCAATGACTTACCAAATTGTGGGACTTACATGTGATGGATAGAATCACTGATAAAATTGCTAATTGCTCAAGAACCCCTAACACAACCTTTTTTGATGCAAAAGGTGCCCCATAATGCTGCTCACTGGGATTCCTCAGGAGTAATGCCGAAAGTCATTTTTTTGTAACAAACTATTAAAATTAACAATCAAATGGAGTTCTTGTATTGTATTCATTGATTACTCATATCTATGATCTGCTGGTTAGATGACAGTGATATTTCTAGGTTTTATAAAGTGATATCAATACAGTGTCAGTTATCACTCCTTGTGCAACCAAATTAAAAATCCGATGAATGTATGTCTTGCATTCAATGTTATTGCTCTTACAGATGATATAGCAAGCTTTTATATGGCTGAGTACATATTCAATGAAATGGTCACGTTCCATACAGCTAGAGGAAAAAGGTGCCCCATAATGCCGCTCAGTGGGATTCCTTTGGAATAACGTCAAAAGTCATTTTTGGTAACAAACTATTAATATTTACAATCAAATGTTTTTCTTGTATTTTATTCATTAATTACTCTTTTCTATGATCTGCTGGTTATATGACAGTGATATTTCTAGATTTTACAAAGTGATATCAATACAGTGTCAGTTATCACTCCTTGTGCAACCAAATTCAAAATCAGATGAATGTATGTCTTGCATTCATTGTTATTGCTCTTACAGTTGATATATGATGTTTTTATATGGTTGAGTACATATACAATGAAATGAAGCCACCTTCTATAAAGCTAGAGGAAAAAGGTGCCCCATAATGCCGCTCAGTGGGATTCCTCGGAAGTAACGCCGAAAGTCATTTTTTGTAACAAACCATTACAATTTACAGTCAAATGTATTTCTTGTATTGTATTCATTGATTACTCTTTTCTATGATCTGATATCAATACAGTGTAAGTTATCACTCCTTGTGCAATCAAATTCAAATTCTGATGAATCTATGTCTTGCATGCAATGTTATTGTTCTTACAGTTGATATATCATTCTTTTATATGGTTGAGTACATATACAATGAAATGAAGCCACCTTCTGTAAAGCTAGAGGAAAAAGGTGCCCCATAATGCCGCTCAGTGGGATTCCTCGGGAGTAATGCCGAAAGTCATTTTTTGTAACAAACTATTACAATTCACAATAAAATATATTTCTTGTATAGTATTCACTCATTACTATTCCGTGATCTCTTGGTTAGAAGACAGTGATATTCCTAGGTTTTACAAAATGATATCAATACAGTGTCAGTTATCACTCCTTGTAAATCCAAATTCAAAATCTAATGCACGTATGTCTTGCATTCAATGTTATTGCTCTTACAGTTGATATATCATACTTTTATATGGTTGAGTAGATATACAATGAAATGAAGCCACCTTCTATACAGCTAGAGGGAAAAGATGCCACATAATGACGCTCAGTGGGATTCCACGGAAGTAACGCCGAAAGTCATTTTTTGTAACAAACTATTACAATATACAATCAAATGGATTTCTTGTACAGTATTCACTCATTACTCTTCTGTGATCTCTTGGTTAGATGACAGTGATATTTCTAGGTTTTACAAAGTGATATCAATACAGAGTCATTTATCACTCCTTGTGCAACCAAAGTGAAAATCTGATGCATGTATGTCTTGCATGCAATGTTATTGCTCTTACAGTTGATATATCATGCTTTTATATGGTTGAGTACATACACAATGAAATGAAGCCACCTTCTATACAGCTAGAGGGAAAAGGTGCCCCATAATGCCGCTCAGTGGGATTCCTCGGGAGTAACGCCGAAAGTAATTTTTTGTAACAAACTATTACAATTTACAATAAAATATATTTCTTGTATAGTATTCACTCAATACTATTCAATGATCTCTTGGTTAGAAGACATTGATATTTCTAGGTTTTAAAAAATGATATCAATACAGTGTCAGTTATCACTCCTTGTACAACCAAATTCAAAACCTGATGAATGTATGTCTTGCATTCAATGTTATTGCTCTTACAGTTGATATATCATGCTATTATATGGTTGAGTACATATACATTGAAATGAAGCCACCTCCTATACAGCTAGAGGAAAAAGGTGCCCCATAATGCCGCTCAGTGGGATTCCTCGGGAATAATGCCGAAAGTCATTTTTTGTAACAAAGTATTACAATTTACAATCAAATGGATTTCTTGTATTGTATTTATTCATTACACTTTTGTGATCTCTTTGTTAGAGGACAGTGTTATTTCTAGGTTTTACAAAGTGATATCAATACAGTGTCAGTTATCACTCCTTGTGCAACCAAATTCAAAATCTGATACATCGATGTGTTGCATTAATTGTTAGTGCTCTTACAGTTGATATTTCGTGATTTATATGGTTGAGTACAAACACAATGAAATTAAGCCATGTTCAGTAAAGCTAGAGTAAAAAGGTGCCCCATAAGGCCGCTCAGTGGGATTCCTCGGGAGTAACGCCGAAAGTCATTTTTTGTAACAATTACAATTTACAATCAAATGTATTTCTTCTATAGTATATACTCATTACTCTTTCTGTGATCTCTTGGTTAGATTACAGTGATATTTTGTAGGTTATACAAAAAGATATAAATACAGTGTCAGTTATCACTCCTTGTGCAACCAAATTAAAAAATCTGATGAATGTATGTCTTGCATTCAATATTATTGCTCTTACAGTTGATATATCATGCCTTTATATAGTTGAGTACATATACAATCAGGGCTCCGTTGGGGCCGGAGCGAGCGGAGCACCGCTCGCCAGTGAAGACGCTGGGGGGCGGGCACATTACAAAGCCCCGCCCCCAGCAGGGTCGCCGCTGGTTCGGACCCCCTCCCACCCACCCCCGCTCAATGTACCTGAGCCGGCGGCAGGCCGGCGGCTGGGGAAAAAACCCTCTCCCACTCCACACCCCCGCGCAAAGAGACTCCCACCCACCCACCCCCGCTCAGTGTCCCCGAGCCAGCGGTAGGCCGCCGGCCGGGGAAAGAAAAAACCTCCAACCCACCCCGCTCAATGTCCCGAGCCGGCGGCAGGCGCCGGCCGGGAAAGGATCCTTTCCCACCCCCCCACCCCCCGCGCATAGAAACTCCCACCCCACCCACCCCACTCCCCATGTCCCCGCGCCGGTGGCAGGCCGCCGGCCGGGGAAAGGATCCTTTCCCACCCCCCGCGCATAGAAACTCCCACCCACCCACCCCACTCCCCATGTCCCCGCACGGTGGCAGGCCGCCGGCTGGGGAAAGGATCCTTTCTCACCCCCCCACCCCCCGCGCATAGAAACTCCCACCGACCCACCTCACTCCCCATGTCCCCGCGCCGGCGGCAGGCTGCCGGCCGGGGAAAGGATCCTTTCCCACCCCCCACCCCCCGCGCATAGAAACTCCCACCCACCCACCCCACTCCCCATGTCCCCGCACCGGTGGCAGGCCGCCGGCTGGGGAAAGGATCCTTTCTCACCCCCCCACCCCCCACGCATAGAAACTCCCACCCACCCCACTCCCCATGTCCCCACGCCGGTGGCAGGCCGCCGGTCGGGGAAAGGATCCTTTCCCACCCCCCCACCCCCCGCGCATAGAAACTCCCACCCACCCACCCCACTCCCCATGTCCCCGTGCCGGTGGCAGGCCGCCGGTCGGGGAAAGGATCCTTTCCCACCCCCCACCCCCTGCGCATAGAAACTCCCACCCACCCCACTCCATGTCCCCGTGCCGGCGGCAAGCCGCCGGCTGGGGAAAAAATCCTTTCCCACCCCCCGCATAAAGAAACTCCCTCCCTCCCACCCAGCCACCCCACTCCATGTCCCTGTGCCAGTGGCAAGCCGCCGGCCAGGGAAAGGATCCTTTCCCACCCCCCACCCCCCCCGTGCAAAGAAACTCCCTCCCACCCACCCCAACCCACTCAAATCCTTTCCCACCCCCCCACGCAAAGAAACTCCCTCCCTCCAACTCACCCCACTCAATGTCTCTCTCTCTCTCCCACACCTACCTACCTACCTACCTTCCTGTTCCTTCCCTCCTTCATTCCTTCCTTTTCTTCTCTCTCTCTGTCCCCCACCTACTCACCTACCTTCCTCTTCTTTCCTTCTTCTTTCTTTCTTTCTTCTCTCTCTCCCCCACCTACCTACCTACCTTCCTGTTCCTTCCCTTTTTCCTTCCTTCCTTTTCTTCTCTCTCTCTGTCCCCCACCTACTCACCTACCTTCCTCTTCCTTCCTTCCTTCCTTGCTTTCTTTCTTTCTTCTCTCTCTCCCCCACCTCCCTCCCTTCCTTCCTGTTCCTTTCGTTCCTTCCCCTCTTCCTCCCTCCCTCCCTCCCTTCCTTCCTTTCTTCCTTCCTTCTAACACACTTCCAGTGATGTCAGGGAGTGTGTGGCCTTCTGACACTTCCGGTGACATCAGGGAGTGTGGCATATGCAAATGAGTTATGCTAATGAGCTCCTGCACCTCTTTTTTTACGAAAGGACCCCTGTATACAATGAAATGAAGCCACCACCTAAACAGCTAGAGGAAAAAGGTGCCCCATAATGCCACTCAGTGGGATTCCTCGGGAGTAACGCCGAAAGTCATTTTTTGTAACAAACTATTACAATTTACAATAAAATCTATTTCTTGTGTAGTATTCACTCATTACTATTCAATGATCTCTTGGTTAGAAGACAGTAATATTTCTAGGTTTTAAAAAATGATATCAATACAGTGTCAGTTATCACTCTTTGTAAAACCAAATTCAAAATCTGATGAATGTATGTCTTGCATTGAATGTTACTGTTCTTACAGTTGATATATCATGCCGTTATATGGTTGTACATATACGAAATGAAGCCACATTCTATACAGCAAGAGGAAAAAGCTGTCCCATAATGCCGCTCAGTGGGATTCCTCGGGAGTAACGCCGAAAGTCTTTTTTTGTAACAATTACAATTTACAACCAAATGTATTTCTTCTATAGTATTTACTCATTACTCTTCTGTGATCTCTTGGTTAGATGACAGTGATATTTTGTAGGTTTTACAAAGTGAAATCAATACAGTGTAACTTATCACTGCTTGTACAACCAAATTCAAAATCTGATGAATGTATGTCTTGCATTGAATGTTACTGCTCTTACAGTTTATATATCATGCCTTTATATGGTTGAGTACATATACAATGAAATGAAGCCACCTTCTATACAGCTAGAGGAAATAGGTTTTCCGCTCAGTGGGATTCCTTGAGATTAAAGCCGCTCAGTGGGATTCCTTGAGAGTAATGCCGAAAGTCATTTTTTGTAAGAAACTATTACAATTTCCAAATATATGTATTTCTTGTATAGTATTAACTCATTACTCTTCTGTGATCTCTTGGTTAGATGACAGTGATATTTCTAGGTTTTACAAAGTGATATCAGTACAGTGTCAGTTATCACTCCTTGTACAACCAAATTCAAAACCTGAAGAATGTATGTCTGGCATTCAATGTTATTGCTCTTACAGTTGATATATCATTCTTTTATATGGTTGAGTACATATATATTGAAATGAAGCTAGAGGAAAAAGGTGCCCCATAATGCCGCTCAGTGGAATTCCTCGGGAGTAACGCCGAAAGTCTTTTTTTGTAACAAACTATTACAATTTACAATCAAATGTATTTCTTTTATTGTATTCATTGATTACTCTTTTCTATGATCTGCTGGTAAGATGACAGTGATATTTCTAGGTTTTAAAAAGTGATATCAATTCAGTGTCAGTTATCACTCCTTGTGCAACCAAAGTGAAAATCTGATGCATGTATGTCTGGCATTCAATGTTACTGAATTTACAGATTATATATCAAGCTTTTATATTATACAATGAAATGAAGCCACCTTCTATACAGCTAGACGAAAAAGGTGCCCCATAATTCCACTCAGTGGGATTCCTTGGGAGTAACGTCGAAAGTCATTTTTTGTAACAATTACAATTTACAATCAAATGTATTTCTTCTACAGTATATACTCATTACTCTTCTGTGATCTCTTGGTTAGATTACAGGGATGTTTTGTAGGTTTTACAAAGTGATATCAATACAGTGTCACTTATCACTGCTTGTACAACCAAATTCAAAATCTGATGAATGTATGTCTTGCATTGAATATTACTGCTCTTACAGTTGATATATCATGCCTTTATATTGTTGACTACATGTACAATGAAATGAAGCCACCTTCTGTACAGCTAGACGAAAAAGGTGCCCCATAATGCTGCTCACTGGGATTCCTCGGGAGTAACGCCAAAAGTCTTTTTTTGTAACAATTACAATTTACAATCAAATGTATTTCTTTTATTGTATTCATTGATTACTCTTTTCTATGATCTGCTGGTAAGATGACAGTGATATTTCTAGGTTTTAAAAAGTGATATCAATTCAGTGTCAGTTATCACTCCTTGTGCAACCAAAGTGAAAATCTGATGCATGTATGTCTGGCATTCAATGTTACTGAATTTACAGATGATATATCAAGCTTTTATATTATACAATGAAATGAAGCCACCTTCTATACAGCTAGACGAAAAAGATGCCCCATAATTCCGCTCAGTGGGATTCCTCGGGAGTAACGTCGAAAGTCATTTTTTGTAACAATTACAATTTACAATCAAATGTATTTCTTCTATAGTATATACTCATTACTCTTCTTTGATCTCTTGGTTAGATTACACGGATGTTTTGTAGGTTTTACAAAGTGATATCAATACAGTGTCAGTTATCTCTCCTTGTTCAACCAAATTCAAAATCTGATTAATGTATGTCTGGCATTCAGTGTTACTGAACTTACAGATGATATATCAAGCTTTGTGATTATACAATGAAATGAAGCCACCTTCTATACAGCTAGAGGAAAAAGGTGCCCCATAATGCTGCTCAGTGGGATTCCTTGGGAGTAACGCCGAAAGTCATTTTTTTATAAAACTATTACTATTTACAATCAAATGTATTTCTTATATTCTATTCATTGATTACTCTTTTCAATGATCTGTTGGTTAGATGCCAGTGATATTTCTAGGTTTTACAAAGTGATATCAATACAGAGTCAGTTATCACTCCTTGTGCAACCAAAGTGAAAATCTGATGCATGTGTGTCTTGCATTCAATGTTATTGCTCTTACAGTAGATTTATATGGTTGAGTAGATATGCAATGGTTGAGTAGATATACAATGAAATGAAGCCACCTTCTCTACAGCTAGAGGAAAAAGGTGCCCCATAATACCGCTCAGTGGGATTCCTCGGGAGTAACGCCGAAAGTCATTTTTTGTAGCAAACTATTACAATTTACAATCAAATGTATTTCTTGTATTGTATTCATTGGTTATTCTTTTCTATCATCTGCTGGTTAGATGACAGTGATATTTTGTAGGTTTTACAAAGTGATATCAATATGACTCCTTTGGTTGAGTACATATACATTGAAATGAAGCCACCTTCTATACAGCTAGAGGAAAAAGGTGCCCCATAATGCCACTCATTACTCTTTCGTGATCTCTTGGTTAGATGACAGTGATATTTCTTGGTTTTACAAAGTGATATCAATACAGTGTCAGTTATCACTCCTTGTACAACTAAATTAAAAATCTGATGAATCTATGTCTTGCATTAATTGTTACTACTCTTACAGTTGATATATCATGTCTTATATGGTTGAGTACATATACAATGAAATGAAGCCACGTTCAGTACAGCTAGAGTAAAAAGGTGCCCTATAATGCCGTTCACTGGGATTCCTCGGGAGTAACGCCGAAAGTCATTTTTGTAGCAAACTATTACAATTTACAATCAAATGGATTTCTTCTATAGGACTTACTCATTACTCTTCTGTGATCTCTTGGTTAGATTACAGTGATATTTTGTAGGTTTTACAAAGTGATATCACTACAGTGTCAGTTATCACTCCTTGTACAACCAAATTCAAAATCTGATGAATTGTATGTCTTGCATTGAATGTTACTGCTCTTAGAGTTGATCTATCATGCCTTTATATGGTTGTGTACATATACAATGAAATGAAGCCACTTTCTATACAGCTAGAGGAAAAAGGTGCACCATAATGCCGCTCAGTGGGATTCCTTGGGAGTAACGCCGAAAGTCATTTTTTGTAACAAACTATTACAATTTACAAATATATGTATTTTTTGTATAGTATTCACTCATTACTCTTTCATGATCTCTTGCTTAGAAGACAGTGATATTTCTTGGTTTTACAAAGTGATATCAATACAGTGTCAGTTATCACTCCTTGTACAACCAAATTAAAAATCTGATGAATCTATGTCTTGCATTAATTGTTACTACTCTTACAGTTGATATATCATGTCTTATATGGTTGAGTACATATACAATGAAATGAAGCCACGTTCAGTACAGCTAGAGTAAAAAGGTGCCCTATAATGCCGTTCACTGGGATTCCTCGGGAGTAACGCCGAAAGTCATTTTTGTAGCAAACTATTACAATTTACAATCAAATGGATTTCTTCTATAGGACTTACTCATTACTCTTCTGTGATCTCTTGGTTAGATTACAGTGATATTTTGTAGGTTTTACAAAGTGATATCACTACAGTGTCAGTTATCACTCCTTGTACAACCAAATTCAAAATCTGATGAATTGTATGTCTTGCATTGAATGTTACTGCTCTTAGAGTTGATCTATCATGCCTTTATATGGTTGTGTACATATACAATGAAATGAAGCCACTTTCTATACAGCTAGAGGAAAAAGGTGCACCATAATGCCGCTCAGTGGGATTCCTTGGGAGTAACGCCGAAAGTCATTTTTTGTAACAAACTATTACAATTTACAAATATATGTATTTTTTGTATAGTATTCACTCATTACTCTTTCATGATCTCTTGCTTAGAAGACAGTGATATTTCTTGGTTTTACAAAGTGATATCAATACAGTGTCAGTTATCACTCCTTGTACAACCAAATTAAAAATCTGATGAATCTATGTCTTGCATTAATTGTTACTACTCTTACAGTTGATATATCATGTCTTATATGGTTGAGTACATATACAATGAAATGAAGCCACGTTCAGTACAGCTAGAGTAAAAAGGTGCCCTATAATGCCGTTCACTGGGATTCCTCGGGAGTAACGCCGAAAGTCATTTTTTGTAGCAAACTATTACAATTTACAATCAAATGTATTTCTTCTATAGTATTTACTCATTACTCTTCTGTGATCTCTTGGTTAGATTACAGTGATATTTTGTAGGTTGTACAAAGTGATATCAATACAGAGTCAGTTATCACTCCTTGTACAACCAAATTCAAAATCTGATGAATGTATGTCTTGCATTGAATGTTACTGCTCTTACAGTTGATATATCATGCATTTATATGGTTGTGTACATACAATGAAATGAAGCCACTTTCTATACAGCTAGAGTAAAAAGGTGCCTCATAATGCCGCTCACTGGGATTCCTCGGGAGTAACGCCGAAAGTCATTTTTTGTAGCAAACTATTACAACTTACAATCCAATGTATTTCTAGTATTGTATTCATCCATTACTCTTTTCCATGATCAGTTGGTTACATGACAGTGATATTTCTAGGTTTTACAAAGTGATATCAATACAGTGTCAGTGATAATCAATAAATGTCTAGGTTTTACAAAGTGATATCAATACAGTTTCAGTTATAACTCCTTGTAAACCAGCTTCTAAATCCGATGTATATATGTGTTGCATTCAATGTTATTGCTCTTACAGCTGAGTACATGTACAATGAAATGAAACCACCTTCTATATAGCAAAAGGAAAAAGGTGCCCCATACTGCCACTCAGTGGAATTCCTCGAGAGTAACGCCGAAAGTCATTTTTTGTAACAAACTATTAATGTTTACAATCCAATCTATTCCTTGTACTGTATTCATTGATTACTCTATTCTATGATCTCTTGGTTAGATGACAGTGATATCTCTTGGTTTTACAAAGTGATATCAATAAAGTGTCAATTATCTCTCCTTGTAAACCAAATTCAAAACTGATTTATATATGTCTTGCATTCAATGTTATTGCTTTTACAGTTGATATATCATGCTTTTATATGTTTGAGTTCATATACAATGAAATGAAGCCACCTTCTATATAGCTAGAGGAAGAAGGTGCCCCATACTGCCACTCAGTGGAATACCTCGGGAGTAATGCCGAAAGTCATTTTTTGTAAGAAACTATTACAATTAACAATCCAATGTATTTCTCGTATTGTATTCATTGATTACTCTTTTCCATGATCACTTGGTTACATGACAGTGATATTTCTAGGTTTTACAAAGTGATATCAATACAGTGTCCGTGGTAATCAATATATTTCTAGTTTTTACAAAGTGATATCAATACAGTTTCAGTTATCACTCCTTGTAAACCAAATTAAAAATCTGATGTATATATGTGTTGCATTCAATGTTATTGCTCTCACAGTTGGTATATCATGCTTTTATATGGTTGAGTACATATACAATGAAATGAAGCCACCTTCTATACAGCTACAGGAAAGAGGTCCCCCAGAATGCCGCTCAGTGGGATTCCTCGGGAGTAACGCTGAAAGTCATTTTTTGTAACAAACTATTACAATTTACAATCCAATGTATTTCTAGTATTGTATTCATTGATTACTCTTTTCTACGATCTGTTGGTTAGATGCCAGTGATATTTCTAGATTTTACAAAGAGATATCAATACAGTGTCAGTTATCACTCCTTGTACAACAAACTTCAAAATCTGATGAATGTATGTCTTGCATTCAATGTTATTGCTCTTACAGTTGATATATCATGCTTTTATACGGTTGAGTACATATACAATGAAAGGAAGCCACCTTCTATACAGCTAGAGGAAAGAGGTGCCCCAGAAAGCCGCTCAGTGGGATTCCTCGGGAGTAACGCTGAAAGACATTTTCTGTAACAAACAATTACAATTAAAAATCCAATCTATTTCTTTTATTGTATTCATTGATTACTCTTTTCCATGATCACTTGGTTACAAAATCTGATGAATGTATGTCTTGCATTCAATGTTATTGCTCTTACAGTTGAGTACATATACAATGAAATGAAGCCACCTTCTATATAGCTAGAGGAAAAAGGTGCTCCAGAATGCTGGTCAGTGGGATTTCTCGGGAGTAACGCCGAAAGTCATTTTTTGTAACAAACTATTACAATTTACAATCCAATCTATTTCTTGTATTGTATTCATTCATTACTCTTTTCTATGATCTGTTGCTTAGATGACAGTGATATTTCTAGGTTTTACAAAGTGATATCAATACAGTGTCAATTTCACTCCTTGTAAACCAAATTCAAAATCTGATGTATATATGTGTTGCATTCAATGTTATTGCTTTTACAGTTGATATATCATGCTTTTATATGGTTGAGTTCATATACAATGAAATGAAGCCACCTCCTATATAGCTAGAAGAAAGAGATGCCCCAGAATGCCGCTCAGTGGGATTCTTCGGAAGTAACGCTGAAAGTCATTTTTTGTAACAAACAATTACAATTAACAATCCAATGTATTTCTCATATTGTATTCATTGATTACTCTTTTCCATGATCACTTGGTTACATTACAGTGATATTTCTAGGTTTAAAAAGTGATATCAATACAGTGTCAGTGGTAATCAATATATTTCCAGTTTTTACAAAGTGATATCAATACAGTTTCAATTATCACTCATTGTAAACCAAATTAAAAATCTGATGTATATATGTGTTGCATTCAATGTTATTGCTCTTACAGTTGAGTACATATACAATGGAATGAAGCCACGTTCTATATAGCTAGAGGAAAAAGGTGCCCCATACTACCACTCAGTGGAATTCCTCAAGAGTAACGCCGAAAGTCATTTTTTGTAACAAACTATTACAATTTACAATCCAATCTTTTTCTTGTATTGTATTCATTGATTACTCTTTTCTATGATCTGTTGGTTAGATGACAGTGATATTTCTAGGTTTTACAAAGTGATATCAATACAGTGTCAATTTCACTCCTTGTAAACCAAATTCAAACTCTGATGTATATATGTGTTGCATTCAATGTTATTGCTTTTACAGTTGATATATCATGCTTGTGTATGGTTGACTTCATATACAATGAAATGAAGCCACCTTCTATATAGCTAGAGGAAAAAGGTGCCCCTCTTTTCCATGATCACTTGGTTACATGACAGTGATATTTCTACGTTTTACAAAGTGATATCAATACAGTGTCAGTGGTAATCAATATATTTCTAGTTTTTACAAAGTGATATGAATACAGTTTCAGTTATCACTCCTTGTACTATGAACTTCAAAATCTAATAAATGTATGCCTTGCATTCAATGTTATTGCTCGTACAGTTGATATATCATGCTTTTATATGGTTGAGTTCATATACAATGAAATGAAGCCACCTTCTATACAGCTAGAGGAAAGAGGTGCCCCAGAATGCCGCTCAGTGGGATTCCTCGAGAGTAATGCCGAAAGTCATTTTTTGTAACAAACTATCACAATTTACAATCAAATGTATTTCTTGTATAGTATTCATTCATTACTCTTCTGTGATCATTTGGTTAGATGAAAGTGATATTTCTAGGTTTTACAAAGACATATCAATACAGTGTCAGTGATGATCAATATATTTCTTGGTTTTTCAAAGTGATATGAATACAGTTTCAGTTATCACTCCTTGTAAACCAAATTAAAATTCTGATGTATATATGTGTTGCATTCAATGTTATTGCTCTTACAGTTGATATATCATGCTTTTATATGGTTGAGTTCATATACAATGAAATGAAGCCATACAGCTATACAGCTAGAGGAAAAAGGTGCCCCATACTGCCACTCAGTGGAATTCCTCGAGAGTAACGCCGAAAGTCATTTTTTGTAACAAACTATTACAATTTACAATCCAATCTATTTCTTGTATTGTATTCATTAATTACTCTTTTCTATGAACTGTTGGTTAGATGAATGTGATATTTCTAGGTTTTACAAAGTGATATCAATACAGTGTCAATTTCACTCCTTGTAAACCAAATTCAAAATCTGATGTATATATGTGTTGCATTCAATGATATTGCTTTTACAGTTGATATATCATGCTTTTATATCGTTGAGTTCATATACAATGAAATGAAGCCACCTCCTATATAGCTAGAGGAAAGAGGTGCCCCAGAATGCCGCTCAGTGGTATTCCTCGGGAGTAACGCTGAAAGTCATTTTTTGTAACAAACTATTACAATTTACAATCCAATGTATTTCTTGTATTGTATTCATTGATTACTCTTTTCCATGATCACTTGGTTACATGACAGTGATATTTCTGGGTTTTACAAAGTGATATGAATACAGTGTCAGTGGTAATCAATATATTTCTAGTTTTTACAAAGTGATATCAGTACAGTTTCAGTTATCACTCCTTGTAAACCAAATTAAAAATCTGATGTATATATGTGTTGCATTCAATGTTATTGCTCTTACAGTTGATATATCATGCTTTTATATGGTTGAGTACATATACAATGAAATGAGGCCACCTTCTATATAGCTAGAGGAAAAAGGTGCCCCATACTGCCACTCAGTGGAATTCCTCGAGAGTAACAGCGAAAGTCATTTTTTGTAACAAACTATTACAATTTACAATCCAATCTATTGCCACCCCAGCCGGAATAACGAGACAGACAACAGTTTGGAATTAAACAAGGGCCACTTTATTAATTATTTAAACAGAACCTTGCAGCAACGGGCAAAAACTAAGCAAGCTCTGGAACAGGCAAGGCAGGCGTCACTCTCTGACACGGCCTCCTTGCCCTTGATAAGGGCGGGACACCTAGCCCCAGTCTGAAGTCCGATACTTCTGGCTCGTAACCGGCAGCCCAGCATGCTGGCACTCCCCCCCCAGGAGCGCCTACCCCTGCGGCTGCACAGACCAACAGGGAGGAGCCTAGCCTGAGAGGTTCCCAGAGGCGATCCCCATTCACCACCCCAGACCGCAAGGCCCTAGGGCAGATCCTGAAGACCACCTGTTCCCAAAAGGGATATGCTTTGAGGCGCTCACCAGTTCCATTCTCTTGCTTGCAGAACCTGCCAAGTGACCATACTAATTAATAACCCGACCACCAACTAAGCCCCTAAACCGCAGCGCACAGTGTAAGGTAGGCAAAAAACACCCCAACCAAACCTGCCAAACAGGTGGGATGCAAAAATTCCTACCTGGCCCCAAATGGCGACCAGCCAAAGCCTACACTGCAAACAGGGTGGGTGGGTGGGTGAGCACGCGGAGCAATGGCCAAGGTGGGAGCGGGGCGCAGGCTCTTATAGAGTAAGCCCCGCCCCCACCTGTTCCAAGATGTCTGACAGTGTGCTGTTTGCTGCCTCTGATCCGTCGCAGCAGCAAAGCAGCCCCCGGGAGCCACGGCTTTGCCAGGCGCCCGGGAGCTCAGTTGCCACCCCAGCTGGAATAACGAGACAGACAACAGTTTTGAATTAAACAAGGGCCACTTTATTAACTATTTAAACAGAACCTTGCAGCAACGGGCAAAAACTAAGCAAGCTCTGGAACAGGCAAGGCAGGCGTCACTCTCTGACACGGCCTCCTTGCCCTTGATAAGGGCGGGACACCTAGCCCCGGTCTGAAGCCCGATACTTCTGGCTCGTAACCGGCAGCCCAGCATGCTGGCACTCCCCCCCCAGGAGCGCCTACCCCTGCGGCTGCACAGACCAACAGGGAGGAGCCTAGCCTGAGAGGTTCCCAGAGGCGATCCCCATTCACCACCCCAGACCGCAAGGCCCTAGGGCAGATCCTGAAGACCACCTGTTCCCAAAAGGGATATGCTTTGAGGCGCTCACCAGTTCCATTCTCTTGCTTGCACAACCTGCCACGGGCAAGGCCAAGCCTCTGCTTTGGCCCTTGCACCCCACTCAGCAACCAAGTGCCAATCGGACCCCGTGCTGCAAGTCCGCTAAAAATATCTCGTTGCCCCTGTCAGAAAGGTTAACCCCGTCAGGTCTATACAGATCTGGATACTGAATCCGTATATTGAGGTGTTCCAAATACAACCCCAACCCTGACTCCATGGCTGACCTAATCTGGCTGTTGGCGTTACGCCTAGCCCTGTCCATACACCTGGGGTCTTCGGTATGCTGCCATCTCAGGCGGGGGAGCATGGCCGACCACACTACCTTTACACCAGGCCACCTGGCCCTAACCTTCGCCAGGTCAGCCTTGGCCTGTAACACCAGGGCCACACCCTTGACCAGACCCAAATCGTTGCCCCCCAGGTGTATGACTAGCACATGAGGGGGAGGCCCTAGCCTCTCTCTAAACAACAGTGGCAGAAGCGTGGGCCATCTCATACCCCTCCTACCCAGCCACTCAACCGTTGCCACCTCGCTGAGGCCAAGCTGGGAGCCGACGGACGTCCTCCGAGCCCGATGAGCAGCCCAGAAGACCATACTGTGGCCACAGATCGTGACCCTCCGCCTCTCCTGGCATCCCGCAGAGCCTGTAAAAAGAGCTACATTAATGGCTGAAGTGACAAGAAGATAGGCTGGCTTAAACATTGCAGGGCCTAACATAGCCCTTGTAACAACGGGACTTCCAACACCCAATCCTCTGGATCTCCGCTGCACGGTAACCCAGGGCAGAGGCCATTGAAGCAGCCCCAATCCTAAAAGAGTGTGTGCCGAAGCGCACTCCACCTAGACCGAGCTGGACCAAAGCCCTCTGTGTAACCGACCAAAACTGGTATTTGGTAAGAGGGGTGCCGTCCCTATGCTGAAACAGATAACCAGGAGCGTCACCCCAAAGTGCCAAATAGTGACCCAAGGTGGTGACTGGACACAACCCGGCCTCCGAGCACCTGTCCAATTTAATAAAGGACCCCTTGCCCCTCTGGTCAGTCTTTGACCTCCACAGCCTAATCGTAACCTGGTAATTAAGAATGGACACATCTCTTTGCTCCAGGGCCGCACCAGAGACATCCTTGCGAGAGCCTGCTACCAGTTCACTAATCCTAAGTGCCCCCAAAAAGGCAATCAGTGAAGCCGCATGAAATAGCTCAGCCCCATAGCCGTCACTACAACATACGAGCCACTCTGACTCCAGCCCCCGCAATACAGCCGGGGTCAGGGGTTCCCTAGTGTCGGCAGGCCTGCCAGTCTCCCGGGTCCAACCCTCGAGCATCTTCCTAATACGGAAGTCGCCTGTTGCGTCCTCATAGCCAGAAGCCTTACTGGCGAATGCCAAAGAGGAAAGCTTACTACGAATAGTGTGCGGAGCCAAACCCCTATTCCTAAGTGTCACACAAAACTGCATCAGGTGTGACACCGGAATAGGCCAGACCTGCTTGAGGCCAGCTTCCTCCCTGAAGGTCATGAATTGCTTACCTGCCTTCATGTAAGCACTTCGGGTGGAAGGGGCAAGGGCAAGGCTCATCGCCCTGTCGGCCTCAACCCTCCAATCTGCCACACCTCGACTGGCATGGGTGTCGGGAGCAGGTCGGCTTCTGGAGCCAGCTGACGAAATCTCTGCATCTCCCTGCTCCGAAGGAGCTGAATACAACGCCATCTGCTGGCTCCCCGAGCTTCGGCCAGGCCTCAATGATGACGACTCCCCTCTGTGTTCAATTGCAGCAGCCTCCTTCCTATCTTCCAAAAAGGCCAGCCGAGCGAGAACCTGAGCTTGAAACGAGAGGTTAGATCCCCCGCCAGCCGCAATGTCGCTATGCTGCACACCACAGTCCCTTTCCAGAGCCGCAAGACGCTGCAAAATAGCCACATTCACCGTATCCTCAACATCATCATCGTCAGGTGGGATAACTGGATCCGGCTGAGCTGGAGGCCTTTTGGGAGCAGGATGCTTCCCCTTACCCTTGCCTTGTCCTTTCTTGGGAGCCATATCGAACCTGCCACACAAACTAGAGACTGATAATTAAATTAGAAAACAATTTACTATTAGTACACGTGAGAAAATGGCCGCCTGAGGGTTTATCTAAAATGGCCTCCTCCGAAGGCAGCAGACCCACCTAAAATGGCCGCCCTAAGTTAGAAGGCCTCTGCCACACTAAAGATGGCTGCTGAGAAGGGCTAAGGAACAAGAGGCCTAAATAAAAGTCAAAATGGCCATCAACAATGAGGCCCAAGTAGCACCAGGCCTAACAAAATGGTTTCCCTCAAGCAAAAGAAAAATGCCCGGAAGACTAAGGCACAAAGAATTTTTTTTTTTTAATAATCAGCCTGCGTGCTTTAAATGTGCTTTAAAGACAAACCTCTTTAAATGTTCCCCCCCCAGTAAAGCCTCAATGCCCCTGTGGACCAAAACAGCAGGCACGCCTGAACCCTGTGGCACAGGGGGGGGGCTTAAATCACACCCCCGCTGCGCCGCAACAAAAGAAAAAGTGGGGGGGCTC
This sequence comes from Lepidodactylus listeri, assembly GCA_029233225.1. Classification (NCBI taxonomy): domain Eukaryota; kingdom Metazoa; phylum Chordata; class Lepidosauria; order Squamata; family Gekkonidae; genus Lepidodactylus; species Lepidodactylus listeri. Next base: position 175,990,678 of record JARCFY010000002.1, read on the forward strand.
CCAAATACTGCCATCATTAAGGCTGCTTTGACTGCTCTGGCAAAATTGCCAGGGGGGCGGTTGTATGCCCTGTAGCAGCCGCAGGAGCAAACCAAGACACTGCCCCAAGACACGAGGAGGCCTGCGCCCACGCGGGCAACAACTGGTATGCTAAATGGTATAGGGTCGAGAGGGGGTTGCCTCCGCAACGCCACTGGGCCACCAAAAGCCAAAAGCTGGGGGGGGGACGGGCCTGCTGCGCACAAGAAACCCAGCACGGCCGCCTCCTCGCCGCTCTAACCGCCGCTGCCACAAAAACTGGGGGCCGGGCGCTGAACCGCGGCCCCTTCTCCACCTCCCTACTAGCCAACCTAATCCCTGTCGCTCACTCGCCTCACTGTGACTCCTCCCCACCGTGAGGCTCGGGCCGTCAAAAACGCCACCGCTGCTGACGCTAGGGAGCAGGCCGTCGAAAGCAAACTCCCCGCTGCTGCTTCCGCCGCCCCGCTGAAAATGAGCCACGCTCCTCAGCCCCCTCGCCGCCGCTCACTCCTCAAATCATCGCTGCCGCCTCGCCCAGCTAGCTGCCGGCAGGAGCCTCACCACCGCCCCTCCGAGTGAGACCCGGCAGCCGCGTCGCAGCCAAGAGGGGCCGCAAGCCACTAAACAAACCTCTCGCTAGTCTCCCTGCAACCTTGCGGGCCGAGCTCCCGTAATCGCAAAAAGGCTCGCAAAAAAGGAGGGGGGGAAGCGAAGCGACCCACCACCGCCGCGGGCCCAGTAAGAGCTCCTACCAAAAACGTGCTCTCAAACACCGAGCACACGGAGCAACGGCCAAGGCGGGAGCAGGGCGCAGGCTCTAATAGAGTAAGCCCCGCCCCCGCCTGTTCCAAGACGTCTGACAGCGTGCTGTTTACTGCCTTTCATCCGTCGGGGTGGCAAAGCAGCCCCCGGATGCCACGGCTTTGCCAGGCGCCCGGGAGCTCAGTTTCTTGTATTGTATTCATTGATTACTCTTTTCTTTGATCTGTTGGTTAGATGACAGTGATTTTTCTAGGTTTTACAAAGTGATATCAATACAGTGTCAATTTCACTCCTTGTAAACCAAATTCAAAATCTGATGTATATATGTGTTGCATTCAATGTTATTGCTCTTACAGTTGATATATCATACTTTTATATGGATGAGTGCATATACAATTAAATAAAGCCACCTTCTATGTAGCTAGAGGAAAAAGGTGCCCCATACTGCCACTCACTGGAATTCCTCGGGAGTAACGCCGAAAGTCATTTTTGGTAACAAACTATTACAATTTACAACGCAATGTATTTCTTGTATTGTATTCATTGGTTACTCTTTTCCATGATCACTTGGTTACATGACAGTGATATTTCTAGGTTTTACAAATTGATATCAATACAGTGTCAGTGGAAATCAATATATTTCAAGTTTTTACAAAGTGATATCAATACACTTTCAGTTATTACTCCTTGTAAACCAAATTAAAAATCTGATGTATATATGTGTTGCATTCAATGTTATTGCTCTTACAGTTGAGTACATATACAATGAAATGAAGCCACCTTCTATATAGCTAGAGGAAAAAGGTGCCCCATACTGCCACTCAGTGGAATTCCTCGAGCGTAACGCCGAAAGTCATTTTTTGTAACAAACTATTACAATTTACAATCCAATCTATTTCTTGTATTGTAATCATTGATTACTCTTTTCTATGATCTGTTGGTTAGATGACAGTGATATTTCTAGGTTTTACAAAGTGATATCAATACAGTGTCAATTTCACTCCTTGTAAACCAAATTCAAAATCTGATGTATATATGTGTTGCATTCAATGTTATTGCTCTTACAGTTGATATATCATGCTTTTATATGGTTGCGTTCATATACAATGAAATGAAGCCACCTTCTATACAGCTAGAGGAAAAAGGTGCCCCATACTGCCACTCAGTGGGATTCCTCGGGAGTAATGCCGAAAGTCATTTTTTGTAACAAACTATTACAATTTACAATCCATTCTATTTCATGTATTGTATTCATTGATTACTCTTTTCCATGATCAGTTGTTTACATGACAGTGATATTTCTACGTTTTACAAAGTGATATCAATACAGTGTCAATTATCACTCCTTGTACTACGAACTTCAAAAACTGATGAATGTATGTCTTGCATTCAATGTTATTGCTCTTACAGTTGATATATCATGCTTTTATATGGTTGAGTACATATACAATGAAATGAAGCCACCTTCTATACAGCTAGAGGAAAAAGGTGCCCCATACTGCCACTCAGTGGAATTCCTCGGGAGTAACGCCGAAAGTCATTTTTTGTAACAAACTATTACAATTTACAATCCAATCTATTTCTTGTATTGTATTCACTGATTACTCTTTTCTATGATCTTTTGGTTAGATGACACTGATATTTCTAGATTTTACAAAGTGATATCAGTACAGTGTCAATTTCACTCCTTGTAAACCAAATTCAAAATCTGATGTATATATGTGTTGCATTCAATGTTATTGCTTTTACAGTTGATATATCATGCTATTATGGTTGAGTTCATATACAATGAAATGAAGCCACCTTCTATATAGCTAGAGGAAGAAGGTGCACCATACTGTCACTCACTGGAATTCCTCGGGAGTAATGCCGAAAGCCATTTTTTGAAACAAACTATTACAATTAACAATCCAATGTATTTCTCGTATTGCATTCATTGATTACTCTTTTCCATGATCACTTGGTTACATGACAGTGATATTTCTGGGTTTTACAAAGTGATATGAATACAGTGTCAGTGGTAATCAATATATTTCTAGTTTTTACAAAGTGATATGAATACAGTTTCAGTTATCACTCCTTGTACTATGAACTTCAAAATCTGATGAATGTCTTGCATTCAATGTTTTTGCTCTTACAGTTGATATATCACGCTTTTGTATGGTTGAGTTCATATACAATGAATTGAAGCCACCTTCTATACAGCTAGAGGAAAGAGGTGCCCCAGAATGCCGCTCAGTGGGATTCCTCGAGAGTAACGCCGAAAGTCATTTTTGTAACAAACTATTACAATTTACAATCCAATCTATTTCTTGTATTGTATTCATTGATTACTCTTTTCTACGATCTGTTGGTTAGATGCCAGTGATATTTCTAGATTTTACAAAGAGATATCAATACAGTGTCAGTTATCACTCCTTGTACAACAAACTTCAAAATCTGATGAATGTATGAATGTATAGCTAGAGGAAAAAGGTGCCCCATACTGCCACTCACTGGAATTCCTCGGGAGTAACGCCGAAAGTCATTTTTTGTAACAAACTATCACAATTTACAATCAAATGTATTTCTTGTATAGTATTCATTCATTACTCTTCTGTGATCTTTTGGTTAGATGAAAGTGATATTTCTAGGTTTTACAAAGACATATCAATACAGTATCAGTGGTAATCAATATATTTCTAGTTTTTACAAAATGATATGAATACAGTTTCAGTTATCACTTCTTGTGCTATGAACTTCAAAATCTGATGAATGTATATCTTGCATTCAATGTTTTTGCTCTCACAGTTGATATATCACGCTTTTGTATGGTTGAGTTCATATACAATGAATTGAAGCCACCTTCTATACAGCTAGAGGAAAGAGGTGCCCCAGAATGCCGCTCAGTGGGATTCCTCGAGAGTAATGCCGAAAGTCATTTTTTGTAAAAACTATCACAATTTACAATCAAATGTATTTCTTGTATAGTATTCATTCATTACTCTTCTGTGATCTTTTGGTTAGATGAAAGTGATATTTCTAGGTTTTACAAAGACATATCAATACAGTGTCAGTGATAATCAATATATTTCTTAGTTTTTCAAAGTGATATGAATACAGATTCAGTTATCACTCCTTATAAACCAAATTAAAAATCTGATGTATATATGTGTTGCATTCAATGTTATTGCTCTTACAGTTGAGTACATATACAATGAAATGAAGCCACCTTCTATATAGCTAGAGGAAAAAGGTGCCCCATACTGCCACTCAGTGCAATTCCTCGAGCGTAACGCCGAAAGTCATTTTTTGTAACAAACTATTAATGTTTACAATCTATTCTATTCCTTGTATTGTATTCATTCATTACTCTTTTCTATGATCTGTTGGTTAGATGAATGTGATATTTCTAGGTTTTACAAAGTGATATCAATACAGTGTCAATTTCACTCCTTGTAAACCAAATTCAAAATCTGATGCATATATGTGTTGCATTCAATGTTATTGCTTTTACAGTTGATATATCATGCTTTTATATGGTTGAGTTCATATACAATGAAATGAAGCCACCTCCTATATAGCTAGAGGAAAGAGGTGCCCCAGAATGCCACTCAGTGGGATTCCTCGGGTGTAACGCTGAAAGTCATTTTTTGTAAAAAAACGATTACAATTTACAATCCAATGTATTTCCAGTATTGTATTCATTGATTACTCTTTTCCATGATCACTTGGTTACATGACAGTGATATTTCTAGGTTTTACAAAGTGATATCAATACAGTGTCAGTGGTAATCAATATATTTCTAGTTTTTACAAAGTGATATCAATACACTTTCAGTTATTACTCCTTGTAAACCAAATTAAAAATCTGATTTATATATGTGTTGCATTCAATCTTATTGCTCTTAAGGTTGAGTACATATACAATGAAATGAAGCCACCTTCTATATAGCTAAAGGAAAAGGGTGCCCCATACTGCCACTCAGTGGAATTCCTCGAGAGTAACGCCGAAAGTCATTTTTTGTAACAAACTATTACAATTTACAATCCATTCTATTTCATGTATTGTATTCATTGATTACTCTTTTCCATGATCAGTTGTTTACATGACAGTGATATTTCTACGTTTTACAAAGTGATATCAATACAGTGTCAGTTATCACTCCTTGTACTACGAACTTCATAATCTGATGAATGTATGTCTTGCATTCAATGTTATTGCTCTTACAGTTGATATATCATGCTTTTATATGGTTAAGTACATATACAATGAAATACAGCTAGAGGATAGAGGTGCCCCATACTACCACTCAGTGGAGTTCCTCGGGAGTAACGGCGAAAGTCATTTTTTGTAACAAACTATCACAATTTAAAATCCAATGTATTTCTCGTATTGTATTCATTGATTTCTCTTTTCCATGATCTGTTGGTTAGATGACAGTGATATTTCTAGGTTTTACAATGTGATATGAATACAGTTTCAGTTATCACTCCTTGTACTACGAACTTCAAAAACTGATGAATGTATGTCCTGCATTCAATGTTATTGCTCTTATAGTTGATATATCACGCTTTTATATGGTTGAGTTCATATACAATGAAATGAAGCCACCTTCTATACAGCTAGAGGAAAGAGGTGCCCCAGAATGCCGCTCAGTGGGATTCCTCGAGAGTAACGCCGAAAGTCATTTTTTGTAACAAACTATCACAATTTACAATCAAATGTATTTCTTTCTTTTTTTTTTATAAATTTTTATTTCTTTTTCTAATATCTACATCTAAACGCTATTTACTATGCTACATATATCTTATACAGAGAATACTTTAAAAATGCTTAATTATATCTGATTATATAAAAAATACTGAAGCATTAATAAAACCATGGTTAACTACAGATTACATTGTTACTGTTTCTACTATAAAAGCTATTTGGCAAGTATGCATACTTTAAAGAAAGCACTTAATTACATGGTTTATACATCATATTAGTGCACATGCTTAATATAACGATTTTTTAAAAAATCATTTCTTCCTTTGTCCTCTTCTTGTCTTCTTGGTCTCAACTTGTACTTTTGGGGCTGCCGCCCCTTTTTCTGAGTCTGAAATATCTTCATCGCTTTTAGAACCATCGAAACCGTACATGCTTTCTTGCGAAGCTAGCGAGTTATCTGAGTCTCTGTCTTTTTTCTTTTCTTTATCAATTTCCAAAAAATTTTTCGCTTGTCCAACAGAGTCAATCTTATATTTCTTTTCTTTGATGGTGAAGCTTAGTCCCTCTGGAATATTCCAACGATACACAATAGACTCAGACTGAAGCCACGTTGTTAACTTTCTATAGGCTTTTCTTCTTTTCTTTATTTCAAACGGTATGTCCTTCAAAACTTTCACCTCTTCTTCTTGGATCTTCAAAACAGCTTTGTTTGTGGTTCTTAAGACCACATCCCTTGTAGATTTTTTGGAGAACCTTATCATTATTTCACCAGGCAGGCTTTTCTTTTTAATATATTCAGGATAGGTCCTATAAACCATATCCATGTTGTTTTTTATATCCACTGCTTTTAAGCCTGTTACTGGTTCCAGTGCTTCACTTAGCATAGTTTTGAGGTCTTCTCCTTTTTTTTCTGGTACATTCTGAAGTCTTAGGAAGAAATTTGATCATTCCATCTGCATTTTTAAGATCGAATCTTGTTGAAGAGCCTTCTCTTTTTCCACTTTTTGTAGCCTTGAGTCTTGATTTTTAACTGACTTTTTAACTTCCATGAGGTCCAGCTGCAGCTTCTCTGTGGCCTTATTTGATTCTTTCAGTTCCATCTGCATTTTATCCATCTTAGTGTTGAGAGACGTCATTTGGTTCACTAGAGGTCGCAATAACGAGGAGAACACCGTGGACATCTCTGTGGTATCGACCTTTGCACTCGGAGCTGTACTTCCTAGTTTGGGGGAAGGTTTCGGTTTCCCCACCATTGTTGAGACTACGCTGTTGTTTACGATTAGATAAGATGCGCAAAGAAAGCAGTTTTCTTAACGGCACTAAAGTCGTTTTCAAGCTTATGCCTTCAAGTATGCGATACCGCCTGCAAGCAGTTCGTAGGAGCTTTTGTTTTCTCAGTAACACCATGGGATCAAGCCTCGTAAGTACGCCGATATGTACGAGGGGGGGGTTTCACTCAACCCGCCGCTTTCCCACTAAGTTCTGCTTAGTTTTACTTCGAGACTCACTTTTTCACCGTGCGTATCTGGGATCTTGTGCTTCTCTACTTCATATTCTCTGCTGCTTCATGGTTTGCGCTGCTGCCATTACGGCTCCGCGATGGGGGAACCTACGGGGGTGATGAGGGGGATCTCGATCTCGCGGTCACCACCGCAGAGAGAAATCCCCGCTCGTGCTACCCCAGGCAGAGCCCCCTCACTGGGGTCTCTGGGGGCTCGGCACCTGTCCAGAGCCTCTTCTTTCTGTTGGGCATGGATCGCTTCCCCCGCTGGTGTGAAGGGAAGTGTCCGCCATTGCTCGCAAGTCTTCCGGAAGTCTCGCAATCAAATGTATTTCTTGTATAGTATTCATTCATTACTCTTCTGTGATCTTTTGGTTAGATGAAAGTGATATTTCTAGGTTTTACAAAGACATATCAATACAGTGTCAGTGATAATCAATATATTTCTTGGTTTTTCAAAGTGATATGAATACAGATTCAGTTATCACTCCTTGTAAACCAAATTAAAAATCTGATGTATATATGTGTTGCATTCAATGTTATTGCTCTTACAGTTGAGTACATATACAATGAAATGAAGCCACCTTCTATATAGCTAGAGGAAAAAGGTGCCCGATACTGCCACTCAGTGGAATTCCTCGAGAGTAACGCCGAAAGTCATTTTTTGTAAGAAACTATTACAATTTACAATCCAATCTATTTCTTGTATTGTATTCATTGATTACTCTTTTCTATGATCTGTTGGTTAGATGACAGTGATATTTCTAGGTTTTACAAAGTGATATCAATACAGTGTCAATTTCACTCCTTGTAAACCAAATTCAAAATCTGATGTATATATGTGTTGCATTCAATATTATTGCTTTTACAGTTGATATATCATGCTTTTATATGGTTGAGTTCATATACAATGAAATGAAGCCACCTCCTATATAGCTAGAGGAAAGAGGTGCCCCAGAATGCCGCTCAGTGGGATTCCTTGGGAGTAACGCTGAAAGTCATTTTTTGTAACAAACTATTACAATTTACAATCCAATGTATTTCTAATATTGTTTTCATTGATTACTCTTTTCCATGATCACTTGGTTACATAACAGTGATATTTCTAGGTTTTACAAATTGATATCAATACAGTGTCAGTGGTAATCAATATATTTCTAGGTTTTACAAAGTGATATCAATACAGTTTCAGTTATCACTCCTTGTAAACCAAATTAAAAATCTGATGTATATATGTGTTGCATTCAATGTTATTGCTCTTACAGTTGAGTACATATACAATGAAATGAAGCCACCTTCTATATAGCTAGAGGATAAAGGTGCCCCATACTGCCAATAGTAACAAACTATTACAATTTACAATCCATTCTATTTCTTGTATTGTATTCATTGATTACTCTTTTCCATGATCAGTTGTTTACATGACAGCGATATTTGTACGTTTTACAAAGTGATATCAATACATTGCCACCCCAGCATGAATAACGAGACAGACAACAGTTTGGAATCAAACAAGGGCCACTTTATTAACTATTTAAAAGAACATGCAGCAACGGGCAAACTAAGCAAGCGCTGGAACAGGCAAGGCAGGCATCATTCCCAGACACAGCCTCCTATGCCTTGAAATGGGCAGGTAACCTAGCCCCAGTCTTGACCCAGTCTGATTCTGGCTCATAACCGGCGGCCCAGCATACTGGTTGCCCCCCAGGGGCACCTACCCTCGAGGCTGCACAGACCTTCAGGGAGGAGCCTAGTCTGAAAGGTTCCCAGAGGCTATCACCATTCACCTCCCCAGACCGCAAGGCCCTAGGGCAGTTCCTGATGACCTCCTGTTCCCAATAGGGATATGCCATGAGCCACCCACCAGTTCCATTCTCTTGCTTGCATAAACCTGCCACATGCAAAGCCAAGCCTCTGCTTTGGCCTTTGCTACCCCACACAGCAACCAAGTGCCATCCGAATCCCGTGCGGCAGGTCCTCTAAAAAGATCCCATTGCCCTTGTTTGAAAGGTGCACCCCATCAGGGCGATACAGGTCCAGGAACTCGACCCGTATGTTAGGGTGCGGCGAAAAGAAACCCAACCCGGACTCCATGGCCGTGCAAAGTTGGCTATTAGCATTACGCCTAGCCCTGTCCATACACCTGGGGTCACTGGTATGCCTCCATACCCGACGGGGGAGCATGGCTGACCACACTATCTGCACCCCGGGCCACCTTGACCTGATAAGCGCCAGATCGGCCCTGGCCTGCAGCACAAGTGCCACACCCTTAACCAGCCCCAGATCGTTGCCCCCCAGGTGTATGACTAAAACATGAGGAGGGGCCCCCCGCCTCTCCTCAAACAATAATGGGAGGAGCGCCGGCCATCTCATGCCCCTCCTCCCCAACCACTCGACCATCGCCACCTCGCTGAGGCTGAGTTGGGAGCCGACAGACGTTCTCCGCGCCCGATGAGCTGCCCAAAAGACCATGCTGTGGCCGCAGACTATGACCCTCCATCTCGTCTCTCGGCCTGCAGCACCTGTAAAAAGAGCTTAATTAACAACGTCTGGAACGAAACTTAAGCCGACTTACAAGGTACAACGCCTCACGTAACTCTTATAGCATCCGGATTTCCAACGGCCGATCCGCTGTATCTCCCTAGCAGGATACCCCATAGCTGCAGCCATTGATGTGGCCCCAATTCAAAAAGAATGGGAACAAAAACGAACCCCTCCCAACCCCAGTTGGACCAAGGCCCTCCGCGTCATGGACCAAAACTGGAACTTCGTAAGAGGGGTGCTGTCCCTATGCTGAAACAAATAGCCTGGACAGTTGCCCCGAAGTGCCAAGTACCGACTCATGGCGGTAACCGGGCACAACCCCGGCTCTGAGCTGGGCCCTAATTCCAAAACTCGCCCCTTACCCCGCTGATCCGTCTTGGATCTACGCAGCCTAATCCAAAGCTGGAAATTAATTATGGACACATCCCTACGCTCCAGCGCTGCGCCCGAGACATCAGCCCGAGAGCCTGCCACCAGCTCGCTAATCCTGAGTGCCCCAAAAAAGGTGGTCAGCGAAGCGGCGTGAAACAGGCAAACCTCATGGCTGTCACTACAACAAGAGGGCCACTGGCCCTCCAGTCCCTTAAGGACCACGGGTGTCAAGGGTTCCCTAGTGTCAACTGTCCTAATGGACTCTCGAGACCACCCCTCAAGCATCTTCCGAAGACGGAAATCGCCTGTGGTGTCCTTGTGACCCGAGGCCTTACTGGCAAAAGCCAGTGCAGACAGCTTGCCCCTGATAGTGTGCGCTGAAAGGCCACCATTCCGCAGTGTCACACAAAATTGCATCAAGTGCGACACCGGAATAGGCCATACCTGTTGCAGGCCCGCTCCAGCCCTAAAGGACTGAAACTGCTTACCAGCCTTCAGGTAAGCTCTTCTGGTAGAAGGGGCAAGGGCCAAGCTCATTGCCCTGTCGGCCTCAGCCCTCCAATCCCCCACACCTCGTCGGGCATCCGTGCCGGGAACGGGTCGGCCTCTGGAGCCAGCTGACGAAACCTCTCCATCTGTTTGCGAGAGAGAGCGTCAGCGACCCCATTAGCGACCCCTGGGACGTGTCTAGCTTTAAACAAGATGTTAAACTTAAGGCACTGCAAAGTAAAGGCCCGGACCAAAGCCATGACCCTGGGGGATTTTGATGTAAGGGTATTGATGACATAAACTGTGGACTGGTTGTCACACCAAAAGTGGACAGACCTATTAGCTAGATCAGCTGGCCAAATCCACACTGCTGCGACAATTGGAAAAAACTCCAGGAAGGTGAGGTCTTTGACCCACCCGGCCTGAAACCAATCCTTAGGCCAGTCCCCAGCACACCAATGTCCCCTAAAGTACACTCCGTAACTGGATGAGCCGGCCGCATCAGATGAAATCTGCAGCTCAGCCTCTAACAAGAGCTCATCCCGCCACAGAGAGACCCCGTTGAATGAGTCCAGGAACTGTTCCCACACAAAGAGATCCTCCTTCATCCCCCTGGAGACCTTGGTCCTATGGTGTGGGCGACGGAGGCCTCTCATTGAGTCACAGAGCCTCCGCACGAATGCCCTACCTGGCGCCACAACCTTGCATGCAACTGCTACCAACTGCTACCAACTGCAACCAACTGCTACCAACTGCTACCAACTGCTGCAGCTCAAAGAGAGTGACCCTTGAAAGGGACCTAACGGACTTAACCCACGTCCTTAATGCGTCCAATTTGTCCTGGGGCAACCTACAACACAAACTAAGAGTATCAATCTCAATACCTAAAAACGTTAATGTGGAGATCGGGCCCTCAGTCTTCTCCTGAGCAAGAGGGACACCCAGCTCATCAGCCAGGTAGACAAAACTGTCCAGCAGAAAACGACACTGGCCAGAACCCTTCTTGCCCACGAAAAGAAAATCATCCAAATAATGGGCGGTACTGCAAAGACCCGTCCTGGATCTCAAGGCCCATTCCAAAAATGAACTGAACCTCTCGAAAGCAGAACAGGACACAGAACAGCCCATGGGTAGTGCCCGATCCATGTAATATTTCCCTTCAAAGGCAAATCCGAGCAGCTCAAAATCCCCCGGGTGCACTGGGAGGAGCCAAAAGGCTGATTTAATATCACATTTAGCCAATTCGGCCCCCACACCACAGCCTCCTATGCCCTTGAAATGGGCAGGTAACCTAGCCCCAGTCTTGACCCAGTCCGATTCTGGCTCGTAACCAGCGGCCCAGCATACTGGTTGCCCCCCAGGGGCACCTACCCTCGAGGCTGCACAGACCTTCAGGGAGGAGCCTAGTCTGAGAGGTTCCCAGAGGCTATCACCATTCACCTCCCCAGACCGCAAGGCCCTAGGGCAGTTCCTGATGACCTCCTGTTCTCAATAGGGATATGCCATGAGCCACCCACCAGTTCCATTCTCTTGCTTGCATAAACCTGCCACATGCAAAGCCAAGCCTCTGCTTTGGCCTTTGCTACCCCACACAGCAACCAAGTGCCATCCGAATCCCGTGCGGCAGGTCCTCTAAAAAGATCCCATTGCCCTTGTTTGAAAGGTGCACCCCATCAGGGCGATACAGGTCCAGGAACTCGACCCGTATGTTAGGGTGCGGCGAAAAGAAACCCAACCCGGACTCCATGGCCGTGCAAAGTTGGCTATTAGCATTACGCCTAGCCCTGTCCATACACCTGGGGTCACTGGTATGCCTCCACACCCGACGGGGGAGCATGGCTGACCACACTATCTGCACCCCGGGCCACCTTGACCTGATAAGCGCCAGATCGGCCCTGGCCTGCAGCACAAGTGCCACACCCTTAACCAGCCCCAGATCGTTGCCCCCCAGGTGTATGACTAAAACATGAGGAGGGGCCCCCCGCCTCTCCTCAAACAATAATGGGAGGAGCGCCGGCCATCTCATGCCCCTCCTCCCCAACCACTCGACCATCGCCACCTCGCTGAGGCTGAGTTGGGAGCCAACAGACGCTCTCCGCGCCCGATGAGCTGCCCAAAAGACCATGCTGTGGCCGCAGACTATGACCCTCCATCTCGTCTCTCGGCCTGCAGCACCTGTAAAAAGAGCTTAATTAACAACGTCTGGAACGAAACTTAAGCTGACTTACAACGCCTCACGTAACTCTTATAGCATCCAGATTTCCAACGGCCGATCCGCTGTATCTCCCTAGCAGGATACCCCATCGCTGCAGCCATTGATGCGGCCCCAATTCGAAAAGAATGGGAACAAAAATGAACCCCTCCCAACCCCAGTTGGACCAAGGCCCTCCGCGTCATGGACCAAAACTGGAACTTCGTAAGAGGGGTGCTGTCCCTATGCTGAAACAAATAGCCTGGACAGTTGCCCCGAAGTGCCAAGTACCGACTCATGGCGGTAACCGGGCACAACCCCGGCTCTGAGCTGGGCCCTAATTCCAAAACTCGCCCCTTACCCCGCTGATCCATCTTGGATCTACGCAGCCTAATCCAAAGCTGGAAATTAATTATGGACACATCCCTACGCTCCAGCGCTGCGCCCGAGACATCAGCCCGAGAGCCTGCCACCAGCTCGCTAATCCTGAGTGCCCCAAAAAAGGTGGTCAGCGAAGCGGCGTGAAACAGGCAAACCTCATGGCTGTCACTACAACAAGAGGGCCACTGGCCCTCCAGTCCCTTAAGGACCACGGGTGTCAAGGGTTCCCTAGTGTCAACTGTCCTAATAGACTCTCGAGACCACCCCTCAAGCATCTTCCGAAGACGGAAATCGCCTGTGGTGTCCTTGTGATCCGAGGCCTTACTGGCAAAAGCCAGTGCAGACAGCTTGCCCCTGATAGTGTGCGCTGAAAGGCCACCATTCCACAGTGTCACACAAAATTGCATCAAGTGTGACACCGGAATAGGCCATACCTGTTGCAGGCCCGCTCCAGCCCTAAAGGACAGAAACTGCTTACCAGCCTTCAGGTAAGCTCTTCTGGTAGAAGGGGCAAGGGCCAAGCTCATTGCCCTGTCGGCCTCAGCCCTCCAATCCCCCACACCTCGTCGGGCATCCGTGCCGGGAACGGGTCGGCCTCTGGAGCCAGCTGACGAAACCTCTCCATCTGTTTGCGAGAGAGAGCGTCAGCGACCCCATTAGCGACCCCTGGGACGTGTCTAGCTTTAAACAAGATGTTAAACTTAAGGCACTGCAAAGTAAAGGCCCGGACCAAAGCCATGACCCTGGGGGATTTTGATGTAAGGGTATTGATGACATAAACTGTGGACTGGTTGTCACACCAAAAGTGGACAGACCTATTAGCTAGATCAGCTGGCCAAATCCACACTGCTGCGACAATTGGAAAAAACTCCAGGAAGGTGAGGTCTTTGACCCACCCGGCCTGAAACCAATCCTTAGGCCAGTCCCCAGCACACCAATGTCCCCTAAAGTACACTCTGTAACTGGATGAGCCGGCCGCATCAGATGAAATCTGCAGCTCAGCCTCTAACAAGAGCTCATCCCGCCACAGAGAGACCCCGTTGAATGAGTCCAGGAACTGTTCCCACACAAAGAGATCCTCCTTCATCCCCCTGGAGACCTTGGTCCTATGGTGTGGGCGACGGAGGCCTCTCATTGAGTCACAGAGCCTCCGCACGAATGCCCTACCTGGCGCCACAACCTTGCATGCAAATTTGAGGTGACCTACCAACTGCTGCAGCTCAAAGAGAGTGACCCTTGAAAGGGACCTAACGGACTTAACCCACGTCCTTAATGCGTCCAATTTGTCCTGGGGCAACCTACAACACAAACTAAGAGTATCAATCTCAATACCTAAAAACGTTAATGTGGAGATCGGGCCCTCAGTCTTCTCCTGAGCAAGAGGGACACCCAGCTCATCAGCCAGGTAGACAAAACTGTCCAGCAGAAAACGACACTGGCCAGAACCCTTCTTGCCCATGAAAAGAAAATCATCCAAATAATGGGCGGTACTGCAAAGACCCGTCCTGGATCTCAAGGCCCATTCCAAAAATGAACTGAACCTCTCGAAAGCAGAACAGGACACAGAACAGCCCATAGGTAGTGCCCGATCCATGTAATATTTCCCTTCAAAGGCAAATCCGAGCAGCTCAAAATCCCCCGGGTGCACTGGGAGGAGCCGAAAGGCTGATTTAATATCACATTTAGCCAATTCGGCCCCCACACCACAGAGGCGGACCACCCGCATGGCCTGATCAAAAGAAGTGTATTTGACGGAGCATAATTCACCTGGGATGGCATCATTCACCGACCCTCCCCGAGGGTAGGACAGGTGATTAATGAGGCGAAACTCACCAGGTGCCTTTTTAGGCACAACACCCAAAGGGGAAACTCTTAAATTGGCCACTGGTGGACTAACAAACGGGCCCAAAACCCTGCCCTCCTTACACTCCTTAGCAATCTTGGCCCTAACTATGTCCTCCATGCCCAAAACTGACTTTAAATTACCAGCCAAATAGGGGACCCTCACCCCCTGAAAAGGTATGCGAAAACCAACAGTAAACCCTTCCAAAAGGTAAGTCCGATCACTAAACCTTGGATAACTACGCAACCAGCGTCTCAAAACTCCCAATTTGATCGGACTAGGACCCTTTGTCAAGAGGGGGGT
The DNA here is from genome assembly GCA_029233225.1 of Lepidodactylus listeri. Lineage (NCBI taxonomy): Eukaryota > Metazoa > Chordata > Lepidosauria > Squamata > Gekkonidae > Lepidodactylus > Lepidodactylus listeri. Next base: position 176,005,778 of record JARCFY010000002.1, read on the forward strand.
TGTGTGGCGTCCCTCCCCCTGGGCGCTTGCCTCCTTTTCCTCCCCCACGGCCCTTGGGCCGTGGACAACTGGATAATGTGTGAGGGCCTGCGCACAATGGGCACTCATGCCTAAAGGTGCACGACTTACAAGAGCAGGTTCCCTGGGAAGAAAACTCCCAGCAAAGCTCGCGTCGTTGAACCGCCTGCCCTGCCACAGGGTGGAAACCTGACTGCACCAGCGCCCTCTTAACTGAATGGCCGCTATGAGACCGCTCACCCCAAGCAGACCTGGCAGGAGACATGATTTGCAACCACAGGTCGGAACATATCTTGTCCCACCGCATGGCCGGGTTAATGGCTGCCCTCATCCTAAACTCCTCGTCATATTGCGACCAAGCCGGGCTTGGGAAGTCTGTAAAGGCCTTGTAAATGATGTCCAGATACTGGAGCATCGCAGAGGCCCTCCACGGTTGATGTCGCACAATGACGGCCGCATAGATTAGGAAACCAGGAAACCAGTTGGCCCACGTCCTATCCACCACACGGCGCTTCAAGCGCTCCTTCTCCCTGTCGTCCAAATTATCCTTGTCCTTTTTCTCTATCTCCCGATATAGCAAACCAAACATGTCTACAAACTCCCCCTTAAGAATCTTTTCTTTAGTGGCCATAGAAAGGTGGTCTCCCAAGGGCAGGTCTGCGTCGCCACATGGAATGGCCCCCGCGGACACCGTATCATATACTGAACCGCCGCCATAAGGGAAACCCACACTAGGCTGGGGGAAAACCCATGCTGGCCAAGCTCCCTGGCACACCGGAGAAGAGCTAGAGTATGGATATATAGGTCAATTAACTTGGGGTATATGAGAAGTGTGAGACTTCTGCTCAAAGTAGTCAAGGATCAGATCTTTGTTGATGAAACACAGTTCTTTAATTCCAATCTCTACATTAGTACAGCTTCTCAGATTATTGTCAGAGATAACGCATATGACAGAAGCAGGTCTATTATACCTTTCCAGACAGTTTGAATTACCCATAGGTAGCCAATCACTAAAGGGAAAAAACGGCGGGCAAAAAGGGTCTCTGGCCATTTGCTTCCCACAGGAAAGAAAGTGAGGTGTCAAGTTGTAAATTTCCCTTCCCAAACCATACCCCTTAGATGTTACCATTTCACATAACAATCACTGGCCTCGAGGCTTTCGCACGTTGATAAGAGATGGGACTTGTCCTCCCTTGGAGTCCCAGCCGGGATGAATGGAATGCGGAGGCAGGAGTGTGAGAGGCCCATTGTTCCCATACTTTGAAGTTGTCATCCTCCCGCTCTGACAGTTACACAAACCAGGACTGGTCAGGGTCATAAACCTGGGGTCACATAGACTACATACATACTGGCCAAAGTAAGGGTTTACCTAGGGGAGGGGGCAACTACATAGCAGGTGTTATAGAAGCATCCATAAAGGCATACATGGCAATAGGAGCATAGCATGGAATACATACATGGCATTAAGAAGCATAGGAATAAGACATAAGTCATAGCTGTAAGCAGCAGCAATACATTGTCTGAATCAGCAGATTCTGACAGAAGTGGCTGCACCTTGCTCATATGCCTGTCCGAGAGGCTGGCTAGTATGCGGCCTAGGCGAAGCTGCAGAACTCTGGCCGCCAGGGCCCCAAGGCCACGGTGATCCATGCCTACCCAATGCCATCTCCTTACCTCCCGAAACTTGTGATGGCGAGTAAAGAGCCACCTGCTGCTCCCCCACACATGGACCCTGCTGGCCCGAAACTGCTCCCACCAGGCCTGAAGCCACCTCCTCCTGCCTGTCCTCCAAAAAGGCCAATTGTGCCAGCACCTGTGCTTGAAAAGACACATTGGCATGTTTGTCAAATGGTAAACCACCCACAGGCATACCCCGCTCTTTCTCAAGTGCCTCCAGCCGCTGCAGAATTGCCACGTTTATCACATCATCTTCTTCCTCATCATCCGAGGGAACTACAGGAACAGGCTGCGCCGGAGGTCTCTTCGGCGCCGGATGCTTGCCCTTTCCTTTGCCCTTTCCTTTTGCAGGCGCCATAACTATGAACTTCTAATAACTGGAAACAAAATTGAATCGTCAGTGAATTAATATAACAAGAGCCTATAAAGGAAAAAACAGCAGCCCAAGTTGAATAATAATCCCAACTCGGGTGCAGCCGGATCAATCACGGTGCACAGAGTCCACAACCTGAGGAGAACTATTAATAATAAGCCACCCAAAATGGCCACCACAGTCTAAAAGCCAAAATGGCCCCCGACCATGAGGCTGTAAGACCTCACCAAAATGGCCGCCTATCACTCAAAGTAAAGCTACCAAAGGTGGCCAAGCCAACCGTCCCAAAATGGCTGCCCTATGGGCCCAACAGCCCTAGCCTGTGGAACAGCCCGCCACCTCTCGCCGGGAGCAACACTGTAATCCCTTAACACTAACCGTCACTACCATGGGGGGGGGGGAAGCTGACAAGACAACCCTAGCAATAGCTAATGCCAGGGAGGGCCCAAAGCTTCCAAGGGCGCCCAAGTTAACCCACAAGGGAGAATGGGAATTCCACACTCCACCACCTTGTAGGCCGCCCCCCACCCCTACCGGGCTCCAGGGCCTTAAAGCCTGCTGCCACAACGTCAGCGCCAGGAGGGGGTAAACTATCCACCAACCCACGGGAAAAGGGGGCAAACTAAGGTCAGCTGCAAGGAGACCAAACAGGAAGCAAACGACCGCCTCCACAGCCAACAGCCACCAGGCCAAAAAGGAGGATGGGGGGTGCAAGCGGAGCCGGCGGAACGACCCGCCGCTGCCAATTCAAGCCACCGATCGACAGAGCCCCAGGGGCAGTCGCGGCTGCCATCGCCGCAGCAGGGGAGAGGGCGAACGAAAAAAAACCCGCCGCCGCTCTAAAGGAGCCCGATAACCGGAGCCAGTAGCTATGCGCTCCCCCAGCACTCCAGTGGCCGCAAACCAAGAAGGGCTCAAACGGAGCCGGAACCGAAGCCGCTGCCGCCGCCGCCTCCGAAACAGGAGCCTCGTTGCACCCAAAATCAAGCCGCCCGCAATCCAGGAGGCCCGCCAGCCTAAGAGAAGCCTCCACAGCGTGCTCGTTCCCAACTGAGAACGCGAACGAACTGCGCCAGCGGGAGCGGGGCAACGGCTCTAATTTAGCAAGCCCCGCCCCCTCTCAGTCCAATGACCGCAGACGCACTCTGTTGCTGCCTCGCCCCATGCGAGGCGGCAAACTTTCTCCCCGTCGCCACGGCGATGCCGAGCAACGGGGAGCCCAGTGTCAGTTATCACTCCTTCTACTACGAACTTCAAAATCTGATGAATGTATGTCTTGCATTCAATGTTATTGCTCTTACAGTTGACATTTCATGCTTTTATATGGTTGAGTACATATACAATGAAATGAAGCCACCTTCTATATAGCTAGAGGAAAAAGGTGCCCCATACTGCCACTCAGTGGAATTCCTCGAGAGTAACGCCGAAAGTCATTTTTTGTAACAAACTATTACAATTTACAATCCAATCTATTTCTTGTATTGTATTCATTGATTACTCTTTTCTATGATCTGTTGGTTAGATGACAGTGATATTTCTAGGTTTTACAAAGTGATATCAATACAGTGTCAATTTCACTCCTTGTAAACCAAATTCAAAATCTGATGTATATATATGTGTGGCATTCAATGTTATTGCTCTTACAGTTGACCTATCATGCTTTTATATGGTTGAGTGCATATACAATTACATGAAGCCACCTTATATGTAGCTAGAGGAAAAAGGTGCCCCATACTGCCACTCAGTGGATTTCCTCGGGAGTTACGCCGAAAGTAATTTTTTGTAACAAACGATTACAATTTACAATCCAATCTATTTCTTGTATTGGATTCATTGATTTCTCTTTTCTATGATCTGTTGGTTAGATGACAGTGATATTTCTAGGTTTTACAATGTGATATCAATACAGTATCAATTATCACTCCTTGTAAACCAAATTCAAAATCTGATGTATATATGTGTGGCATTCAATGTTATTGCTTTTACAGTTGATATATCATGCTATTATGGTTGAGTTCATATACAATGAGATGAAGCCACCTTCTATATAGCTAGAGAAAAAAGGTGCCCCATACTGCCACTCAGTGGAATTCCTCGAGAGTAACGCCGAAAGTCATTTTTTGTAACAAACTATTACAATTTACAATCCAATCTATTTCTTGTATTGTATTCATTGATTACTCTTTTCTATGATCTGTTGGTTAGATGACAGTGATATTTCTAGGTTTTACAAAGTGATATCAATACAGTGTCAATTTCACTCCTTGTAAACCAAATTCAAAATCTGATGTATATATGTTTTGCATTCAATGTTATTGCTCTTACAGTTGATATATCATGCTTTTTTATGGTTGCGTTCATATACAATAAAATGAAGCCACCTTCTATAAAGCTAGAGGAAAAAGGTGCCCAAGAATGCTGGTCAGTGGGATTCCTCGGGAGTAATGCCGAAAGTCATTTTTTGTAACAAACTATTACAATTTACAATTCATTCTATTTCTTGTATTGTATTCATTGATTACTCTTTTCCATGATCAGTTGTTTACATGACAGTGATATTTCTACGTTTTACAAAGTGATATCAATACAGTGTCAGTTATCACTCCTTGTACTACGAACTTCAAAATCTGATGAATGTATGTCTTGCATTCAATGTTATTGCTCTTACAGTTGATATATCATGCTTTTATATGGTTGAGTACATATACCATGAAATGAAGCCACCTTCTATATAGCTAGAGGAAAAAGGTGCCCCGTACTGCCACTCAGTGGAATTCCTCGGGAGTAACGCCGAAAGTCATTTTTTGTTACAAACTATTACAATTTACAATCCAATGTATTTCTCGTATTGTATTCATTGATTACTCTTTTCCATGATCAGTTGTTTACATGACAGTGATATATCTAGGTTTTACAAAGTGACATCAATACAGTGTCAGTGGTAATCAATATATTTCTAGTTTTTACAAAGTGATATCAATATAGTGTCAGTTATCACTCCTTGTACTACGAACTTCAAAATCTGATGAATGTATGTCTTGCATTCAATGTTATCGCTCTTACAGTTGATATATCATGCTTTTACATGGTTGAGTGCATATACAATGAAATGAAGCCACCTTCTATACAGCTAGAGGAGAAAGGTGCCCCATACTGCCACTCAGTGGAATTCCTCGGGAGTAACGCCGAAAGTCATTTTTTGTAACAAACTATTGCAAACTACAATCCAATCTATTTCTTGTATTGTATTCATTGATTACTCTTTTCTATGATCTGTTGGTTAGATGACAGTGATATTTCTAGGTTTTACAAAGTGATATCAATACAGTGTCAATTTCACTCCTTGTAAACTAAATTCAAAATCTGATGTATATATGTGTTACATTCAATGTTATTGCTTTTACAGTTGATATATCATGCTTTTATATGGTTGAGTTCATATACAATGAAATGAAGCCACCTTCTATATAGCTAGAGGGAAAAGGTGCCCTTTACTGCCACTCAGTGGAATTCCTTGGGAGTAACGCCGAAAGTCATTTTTTGAAACAAACTATTACAATTAACAATCCAATGTATTTGCCCCCCCAGACGCAAAGAAGAGACAGACAACAGGTTGGAATTAAACAAGGGCTACTTTATTAACTATTTACAGGAAATTGCAGCAATGGGGAAACTACACAAGCACAGGAACAGGCAAGGCAGGCGTCTTTCTTAGACACGGCCTTCTTTCCCTTAGCATGGGCAGGACACCTAGCTCCGGTCTGAAGCCAGCCAATTCTGGCTCGTTACCAGCAGCCCAGCATACTGGCATCTCCCCCAGGAGCGCCTACCCCTGAGACCACACGGAACTTCAGGGAGGAGCCTAGCCTGAGAGGTTCCCAGAGGAGGCACCATTCACCGCCCCGGACCGCGCTGCCCTAGAGCGGTTCCTGATGACCTCCTGTTCCCAATCGGGATATGCCGTGAGGCGCTCACCAGTTCCATTTCTGCTTGCACAAACCTGCCACAGCCAAGGCCAAGCCTCTGCTTTGGCCTTTGCTACCCCACTCAGCAACCGAGTGCCAACCGGATCCCGTGCTGCAAATCCGCTAAAAATATCCCGTTGCCCTTGTCGGATAGATGCACCCCATCGGCCCTATACAGGTCGGGAAACTCGACCCGTATACTGGGGTGCGGCAAGAAGATGCCCAACCCGGCCTCTACAGCCTTCCTCATCTGGTTATTGGCTTTACGCCTGGCGCGGTCGATAATTCTAGGGTCCTCCACATTACGCCACACAAGGCGGGGTAGGATAGCCGACCAAACGATCCGGACCCCAGGCCACCTCGCTCTTATCCTGACAAAATCGGCCCTGGCTTGTAGCACCAGGGCCACACCTTTGATAAGACCCAAATCATTACCGCCCAGGTGCAGAACCAAGACATGAGGGGGAGGCCCCCACCTCTCTTCAAATAATAAGGGGAGGAGAGCTGGCCACCGCATGCCCCTCCTACCCAGCCACTCTACCGTGGCCACCTCGCTGAGGCCAAGCTGGGAGCCGAAGGCTGTTTTCTTTGCACGATGCGCCGCCCAAAAGACCATGCTGTGGCCGCAGACAGTGACCCTTCATCTCATCCTGCGGCCTGCAGCACCTGTAAAAGGAGATCAATTACAACCAAGTTAACTTAATAACCTAAAAACTTATAAAGCACTGGGCCTAACATAACCTCTGTAACAGCGTGATTTCCAACGCCCGATCCCTTAAACTTCCCTGGGGCCGTATCCCATAGCTGCCGCTGTTGATGCTGCCCCGATCCTAAAGGAGTGGGAACAGAAACGTACCACGCCCAGTCCAAGACGGACCAGCGCTCTTTGAGTCACGTTCCAAAATTGGAACTTCGTGAGGGGTGTGAGGTCCTTGTGCCGAAACAGGTACCCAGGTTCATCACCCCGAAAACAAATGTAATGGCGAAGAGCTGAAACCGGGCATAAACCCTGCTCAGAACAAGGCCCCAACTTAATGACTGCGCCCTTACCACGCTGGTCAGTCTTGGATCTCCGTAGATTAATCCTAACCCTGAAATCAATAATTGATACATCCCTGCGTTCAAGGGCCCTACCAGAAACATCAGTGCGGGAACTAGCCACTAGCTCACTTATCCTAAATGCCCCCAAAAATGCGACCAGCGAAGCCACATGAAATAACGACGCCTCATAGCACTCGCTGCACAATAACGGACACAAGCAGTCCAGCCCGCGCAGCACAGCAGGGGTCAAAGGTTCTCTGGTATCAACCCTTTTGCCTTTCTCCCTAGACCACCCCTCGAGCATCTTCCAAAGACGGAAATCACCCGTGGAGTCTGCGTGGCCGGACGCCTTACTAGCAAAGGCCAAGGCTGATAACTTGCCCCTAATTGTATGGGCTGACAAACCCTCCCTCCTTAGTGACACGCAAAATTGCATTAAGTGTGTCACGGGGATGGGCCAAGTTTGCCTCAAACCAGCTTCAACCCTGAAGGCCAGGAACTGCTTACCCGCCTTCAAGTAAGCTCGTCATGTGGAGGGGGCAAGGGCCATGCTCATAGCCCTATCGGCTTCAGCCCTCCAATCTCCCACACCGCGTTGGGCATCTGCGCTGGAAACAGGTCGGCTTCTGGGGCCAGCTGACGAAATCTCGTCATCTGTTTGCGAGAAAGTGCATCAGCGACCCCATTGCTCACACCCGGGACATGCCTGGCTTTAAAATTTACATTAAGCCGCAAACACTGCAAAATGAAAGCTCGGACCAAAGCCATGACCCTGGGGGATTTGGATGTCAGGGAATTAATTACATGCACAGTGGACTGGTTGTCACACCAGAAATGAACCGTCCGGTTTGCCAATTCACCGGGCCATATCCAAACTGCTGCGACAATCGGAAAAAATTCAAGGAAGGTGAGGTCCCTGACCCAACCAGCCCTGAACCAGTCCTCGGGCCAGTCCCCGGCACACCAATGCCCTCTAAAGTACACCCCGTAGCCGGAGGAGCCAGCTGCATCAGAAGCAACCTGCAATTCTGCTTCAAGCAGTAGCTCTTCCCGCCAAAGGGAAACCCCGTTGTATGAGTCCAAAAACTGCTCCCATACAAGCAGGTCCTCCCTCATCCCCCTGGTAACTCTGGTCCTGTGGTGTGGAAGATGGAGACCCTTCATGGACTCACAGAGCCTCCTCATGAAAGCACGGCCAGGCGCCACAACCTTGCATGCAAAGTTGAGGTGGCCTACCAACTGCTGCAACTCCAAAAGGGTAACCTTAATCAGGGATCTGGCTGAAGCCACCCTTGCCCTTAAGGCATCTAATTTATCCTTAGGTAACCTACAGCATTGGCCTATAGTGTCGATCTCTATCCCCAGAAATGTCAAGCTAGAAGCAGGGCCCTCCGTTTTTTCTTGAGCTAGAGGAACCCCGAGCTCCCCGGCAAGTACCTGAAAGCTGGACAGCAGGAATTGACACTGGCCCGATGCAGGCCTCCCTGCGAACAAAAAATCATCCAAGTAGTGAGCCGTAGTATCCATCCCTGTCCTGAATCTCAAGGCCCATTCTAAAAAGGAACTGAACCTTTCAAAAGCAGCACAGGACATGGAACAGCCCATGGGAAGAGCCCTGTCCATGTAATACTTGCCTTCAAAGGCAAAGCCGAGGAGCTCAAAATCCTCTGGGTGGACAGGAAGGAGCCGAAATGCAGCCTTGATGTCGCATTTTGCCAACTTCGCACCCACCCCGCAAAGGCGGACCACCCTCAAGGCCTGATCGAACGAAGTATACTTTACGGAACATAACTCATGAGGAATTGCGTCATTCACCGACCTCCCACGAGGGTAAGAGAGGTGATGAATGAGTTGAAATTCCCCAGGTGCCTTCTTGGGCACCACTCCCAAGGGGGAAACTCTCAAATTCCGCACTGGCGGCAAACTGAAGGGGCCCAGAACCCTACCTTCTCTACACTCCTTGGCAATTTTTTCCCGCACCACATGCTCGAGCCCACAAACTGATTTCAAATTAGGAGCAGAGAAGGGCACTCTCAGCCCCTGGAACATTATACGGAAACCAAATGAAAACCCTTCCAACAAATAAATGCGGTCCAGAATGGGCGGGTACAACTGCAACCACTTCTTCAACATCCCCAGTTTAATTGGGCTAGGCCCCTTTTTCAAAAGGGGGGGCAGAAGGCCCCCCTCCCCCTCGCTGACCCCTTTTTCCTCCACCCCTACCTTTGGGTCTAGGGCAATCTGAAAAGGCATGAGGTCCGGAGCACAAAGGGCACTTGTGGCGAAAGGAGCAATTTTTTCTGCTGCAAGTCCCTTTAGAGGAAAACTCTCAGCAGAGTGGACGGCGCTGCACTCCAGGCCCAACAGGATCACGGGGACTAAACTGTGCCTGAGCCCTCTTCACTGAGTGACCACTGTGGGACCTCTCCCCTCCTGACACTCTGCTAGGCGCCATGATCATAAGCCAGAGATTCGGACAGACTCTATCCCAGTGCATAGCCGGGTTCATAGCCGCCCGCATCCTGAACTCCTCGTCATACAGCAGCCACGCCGGACTCGGGAAATCAGTCAGCGCTTTGTAAATGATATCCAAATACTGGATCATTGACAAAGCCCTCCAAGGCTGGTGGCGGACTATCACCACTGTATAAATAAGGAATCCAGGAAGCCAATTAGCCCAGGTCCTATCAACCACCCGCCGCTTTAACCGCTCCTTCTCGCGGTCGTCCAAATTGTCTTTATCCTTCTTTTCCATCTCTCTGTAAAGAAGGGTAAACACATCAACAAATTCTCCCCGGATAATTTTTTCTTTAGTTGTTGTGGACAGATGGTCGCCTAGCGGCAAATCAGTATCCCCACTAGGCACTGCACCGGGATAAACTGTCTCATAAGGAGAACCGGATGTTCCTGCATATCCTAAGTTGTGAGGGATAAAAACCCCTCCTTGCCACAAAGTATTAGGCAATGCTAGTGGACCAGGAGTCCCATAAGGTTGCCCGCCAGGTGGCAAGCTAGGCGAGGTATTAACGCCCTGCTGAGTACTGATGCCTTGCTGAGGAGCATTAGGAAATGTTAATGGACCAGGAGTCCCATAAGGTTGCCCACCAAGTGGCAAGCTAGGCGAGGTATTAATGCCCTGCTGGGAAGGGCCCCACGGCCAACTACCTACCGAACCAGTCGTAGTCAAATCCTTACCTCCCTGACCTTGGAGCGGAGAATAGAGAGTCAATTGCTGGTTCCCCGTGCCCTGTCCTGGCAGCTCCCAGATGTCCCTGCCCCCGGGTCCGAGGCGCCCACATCCTTTTTATCTTCTAGGAATGCCAAACGTGCCAACACCTGGGCCTGGAACGAGAAAACAGACTCTCCCCTGGCATCAGTGGACAAAGGCGGCAAACCCAAACCTTTTTCCAACGCTGCCAGCCGCAGCAGGATGGCAGCATTCACCGGATCTTCTTCATCCTCATCGTCCGACGGGATGGCTGGAGGCGGTCGCGCCGGAGGCCGCTTAGGCACAGGCTGCTTGCCCTTGCCCTTGCCCTTTCCTTTACCTGAAGCCATAAGCACGAATACACTAACACAGAATAAACAAGTTAAAACTTTGGCAAAAATATTATGACAAGAAATGCAAAGCTAAAGGAACCCCCAAATCCAGCCACTGAACTACCAAGAAATGCAAGGGCCAAGATGCTACATATAAAATGGCCGCCCGTATCCAAGCAGCCAGTTATGCTAAGCCCCTTAAAATGGCTGCCAGCCTAAGCTTACTGACAATGTAGTGGGCCCAAAATGGCCCCTGAGGCCGAGACTAAAAGGTTACTCTAAAATGGCCACCGAAGCAACAAATGCCCCAGGAGGCCTGTCAGGCCTAAGGCTGGTGATACAGGCTGCACCCCAATCCCAGCCCAAACACCAAAACCCTCCTGGCAAAGCAGCCGCCGAGGCCTATATCCCCTTGTGGGTATGTTGTTAAGGGGGGGGTCCAAGTTAATAGCCGATCCCAGCCCAGCCAGCCACTCAAACACCCCCCAGAGCAGCACAGCCCCAGAGCAGCACAGCCCCCTAGGCAAAAAAGCCTCCGCAGCCCCGCACTGAACAGGAATGGGCTGTGGGGGGGGAAGGGGGGGTGAACGCCGACAGCTACTGCCTGGCGCCTTCCTGCACCCCACCCACACAGACGGCCCTAAACCGCACCCACACCTCTCCCCCGACGAGTGACGGGGGGAGTGAGGCAAGCAGCTCTAGGCTACCCTTGCCGCTCACCCAGTCCTACTGCTCCTATCGGGCCCAGCAACAAGGACGCCCGATAACGCTGCCGCGTACTGCGCGCCGAACGTCGGGATGGGGGGGCGGAGACAAAGAGCTCCCTGCAGCCGCCGCTAGCACAGCGGTCCTTAAAGAAGCACCAAAGCCCCCAAAAAACCAAAGGCGGGAGCTCCCTCAATGCGTGTGCCAGCCCCGCCTCACAAAACGTGCAATCCGCCGCCAGGCCGCCGACAACAGGCCCAAAGACCTTGGCTCCAACGCGTGCTCTCACTAACAGAGCACGTGGAGTAACTGCCAGTCTGGGGGCGAGGCTCCTGCCTCTAGCAGGCAAGCCACGCCCCCCCAGAAGCTCCGGATGCGCGCGAAGGCACACCGGTGTTACTGCCTCTCCCGGCGACGGGGAGGCAAAGGAGCCCCCAATCGGGCACCACGGAATTGCCGGGCACCCAGGAGCTCGATTGTCGTATTATATTCATTGATTACTCTTTTCCATGATCACTTGGTTACATGACAGTGATATTTCTAGGTTTTACAAAGTGATATCAATACAGTGTCAGTGGTAATCAATATATTTCTAGTTTTTACAAAGTGATATGAATACAGTTTCAGTTATCACTCCTTGTACTATGAACTTTAAAATCTGATGAATGTATGTCCTGCATTCAATGTTATTGCTCTTACAGTTGATATATCACGCTTTTATATGGTTGAGTTCATATACAATGAAATGAAGCCACCTTCTATACAGCTAGAGGAAAGAGGTGCCCCAGAATGCTGATCAGTGGGATTTCTCGGGAATAACGCCGAAAGTCATTTTTTGTAACAAACTATGACAATTTACAATCCAATGTATTTCTAGTATTGTATTCATTGATTACTCTTTTCCATGATCAGTTGTTTACATGACAGTGATATTTCTACGTTTTACAAAGTGATATCAATACAGTGTCAGTTATCACTCCTTGTAAACCAAATTAAAAATCTGATGTATATATGTGATGCATTCAATGTTATTGCTCTTACAGTTGATATATCATGCTTTTATATGGTTGAGTGCAAATACAATGAAATGAAGCCACCTTCTATATAGCTAGAGGAAAAAGGTGCCCCATACTGCGACTCAGTGGAATTCCTCGGGAGTAACGCCGACAGTCATTTTTTGTAACAAACTATTACAATTAACAATCCAATGTATTTCTCGTATTGTATTCATTGATGACTCTTTTCCATGATCACTTGGTTACATGAAAGTGATATTTCTAGGTTTTACAAAGTGATATCAATACAGTGTCAGTGGTAATCAGTATATTTCTAGTTTTTACAAAGTGATATCAATTCAGTTTCTGTTATCACTCCTTGTAAACCAAATTAAAAATCTGATGTATATATGTGTTGCATTCGATGTTATTGCTCTTACAGTTGATATATCATGCTTTTATATGGTTGCGTTCATATACAATGAAATGAAGCCACCTTCTATACAGCTAGAGGAAAAAGGTGCTCCAGAATGCTGGTCAGTGGGATTCCTCGGGAGTAACGCTGAAAGTCATTTCTATGATCTGTTGGTTAGATGACAGTGATATTTCTATGTTTTGCAAAGTGATATCAATACAGTGTCAGTGGTAATCAGTATATTTCTAGTTTTTACAAAGTGATATCAATACAGTTTCAGTTATCACTCCTTGTAAACCAAATTAAAAATCTGATGTATATATGTGTTGCATTCAATGTTATTGCTCTTACAGTTGATATATCATGCTTTTATGTGGTTGCGTTCATAAACAATGAAATGAAGCCACCTTCTATACAGCTAGAGGAAGAAGGTGCCCCAAAATGCTGGACAGTGGGATTCCTCGGGAGTAACGCCGAAAGTCATTTTTTGTAACAAACTATTACAATTTACAATCCATTCTATTTCTTGTATTGTATTCATTGATTACTCTTTTCCATGATCAGTTGTTTACATGACAGTGATATTTCTACGTTTTACAAAGTGATATCAATAGTGTCAGTTATCACTCCTTGTAGTACGAACTTCAAAATCTGATGAATGTATGTCTTGCATTCAATGTTATTGCTCTTACAGTTGATATATCATGCTTTTATATGGTTGAGTACATATACAATGAAATGAAGCCACCTTCTATATAGCTAGAGGAAAAAGGTGCCCCATACTGCGACTCAGTGGAATTCCTCGGGAGTAACGCCGACAGTCATTTTTTGTAACAAACTATTACAATTAACAATCCAATGTATTTCTCGTATTGTATTCATTCATGACTCTTTTCCATGATCACTTGGTTACATGAAAGTGATATTTCTAGGTTTTACAAAGTGATATCAATACAGTGTCAGTGGTAATCAGTATATTTCTAGTTTTTACAAAGTGATATCAATTCAGTTTCTGTTATCACTCCTTGTAAACCAAATTAAAAATCTGATGTATATACGTGTTGCATTCGATGTTACTGCTCTTACAGTTGATATATCATGCTTTTATATGGTTGCGTTCATATACAATGAAATGAAGCCACCTTCTATACAGCTAGAGGAAAAAGGTGCTCCAGAATGCTGGTCAGTGGGATTCCTCGGGAGTAACGCCGAAAGTCATTTCTATGATCTGTTGGTTAGATGACAGTGATATTTCTATGTTTTACAAAGTGATATCAATACAGTGTCAGTGGTAATCAGTATATTTCTAGTTTTTACAAAGTGATATCAATACAGTTTCAGTTATCACTCCTTGTAAACCAAATTAAAAATCTGATGTATATATGTGTTGCATTCAATGTTATTGCTCTTACAGTTGATATATCATGCTTTTATGTGGTTGCATTCATAAACAATGAAATGAAGCCACCTTCTATAAAGCTAGAGGAAGAAGGTGCCCCAGAATGCTGGACAGTGGGATTCCTCGGGAGTAACGCCGAAAGTCATTTTTTGTAACAAACTATTACAATTTACAATCCATTCTATTTCTTGTATTGTATTCATTGATTACTCTTTTCCATGATCAGTTGTTTACATGACAGTGATATTTCTACGTTTTACAAAGTGATATCAATAGTGTCAGTTATCACTCCTTGTAGTACGAACTTCAAAATCTGATGAATGTATGTCTTGCATTCAATGTTATTGCTCTTACAGTTGATATATCATGCTTTTATATGGTTGAGTACATATACAATGAAATGAAGCCACTTTCTATATAGCTAGAGGAAAAAGGTGCCCCATACTGCCACTCAGTGGAATCCTCGGGAGTAACGCCGAAAGTCATTTTTTGTAACAAACTATTACAATTTACAATCCAATGTATTTCTCATACTGTATTCATTGATTACTCTTTTTCATGATCACTTGGTTACATGACAGTGATATTTCTAGGTTTTACAAAGTGATATCAATACAGTGTCAGTGGTAATCAATATATTTCTAGTTTTTACAAAGTGATATCAATACAGTGTCAGTTATCACTCCTTGTAAACCAAATTAAAAATCTGATGTATATATGTGTTGCATTCAATGTTATTGCTCTTACAGTTGATATATCATGCTTTTATATGGTTGAGTGCATATACAATGAAATGAAGCCACCTTCTATATAGCTAGAGGGAAAAGTTCCCCGTACTGCCACTCAGTGGAATTCCTCGGGAGTAACGCCGAAAGTCATTTTTTGTAACAAACTATTACAATTTACAATCCAATCTATTTCTTGTATTGTACTCATTGATTACTCTTTTCTATGATCTGTTGGTTAGATGACAGTGATATTTCTAGGTTTTACAAAGTGATATCAATACAGTGTCAGTGGTAATCAGTATATTTCTAGTTTTTACAAAGTGATATCAATACAGTGTCAGTTATCACTCCTTGTACTACGAACTTCAAAATCTGAACTTCAAAATCTGATGAATGTATGTCTTGCATTCAATGTTATTGCTCTTACAGTTGATATATCATGCTTTTATATGGTTGAGTACATATACAATGAAATGAAGCCACCTTCTATACAGCTAGAGGAAAGAGGTGCCCCAGAAAGCCGCTCAATGGGACTCCTCGGGAGTAACGCCGAAAGACATTTTTGGTAATAAACTATCACAATTTACAATCCAATGTATTTCCTGTACAGTATTCATTCATTAATCTTCTGTGATCTCTTGGTTAGATGAAAGTGATATTTCTAGGTTTTAGAAAGTGATATCAATATAGTGTCAGTGAGAATCAATATATTTCTAGGTTTTAGAAAGTGATATCAATACAGTGTCAGTTGTCACTCATTGTACAACCAACTTCAAAATCTGATGTATATATGTGTTGCATTCAATGTTATTGCTGTTACAGTTGATATATCATGCTTTTATATGGTTGAGTTCATATATAATGAAATGAAGCCACCTTCTATACAGCTAGAGGAAAGAGGTGCCCCAGAATGCTGCTCAGTGGGATTCCTCGCGAGTAACGCCGAAAGTTATTTTTTGTAACAAACGGTTAAAATTTACAATCCATTCTATTTCTTGTATTGTATTCATTGATTACTCTTTTCCATGATCAGTTGTTTACATGACAGTGATACTTCTACGTTTTACAAAGTGATATCAATACAGTGTCAGTTATCACTCCTTGTACTACGAACTTCAAAATCTGATGAATGTATGTCCTGCATTCAATGTTATTGCTCTTACAGTTGATATATCACACTTTTATATGGTTGAGTTCATATACAAGGAAATGAAGCCACCTTCTATACAGCTAGAGGAAAGAGGTGCCCCAGAATGCCGCTCAGTGGGATTCCTCGAGAGTAATGCCGAAAGTCATTTTTTGTTACAAACTATCACAATTTACAATTAAATGTATTTCTTGTATAGTATTCATTCATTACTCTTCTGTGATCTTTTGGTTAGATGAAAGTGATATTTCTAGGTTTTACAAAGACATATCAATACAGTGTCAGTGATAATCAATATATTTCTCAGTTTTTCAAAGTGATATGAATACAGTTTCAGTTATCACTCCTTGTAAACCAAATTAAAAATCTGATGTATATATGTGTTGCATTCAATGTTATTGCTCTTACAGTTGATATATCATTATTTTATATGGTTGCGTTCATATACAATGAAATGAAGCCACCTTCTACGGCCTCCTTGCCCTTGATAAGGGCGGGACACCTAGCCCCGGTCTGAAGCCCGATACTTCTGGCTCGTAACCGGCAGCCCAGCATGTTGGCACTCCCCCCCCAGGAGCGCCTACCCCTGCGGCTGCACAGACCAACAGGGAGGAGCCTAGCCTGAGAGGTTCCCAGAGGCGATCCCCATTCACCACCCCAGACCGCAAGGCCCTAGGGCAGATCCTGAAGATCACCTGTTCCCAAAAGGGATATGCTGTGAGGTGCTCACCGGTTCCATTTTCTTGCTTGCACAACCTGCCACAGGCAAGGCCAAGCCTCTGCTTTGGCCCTTGCACCCCACTCAGCAACCAAGTGCCAATCGGACCCCATGCTGCAAGTCCTCTAAAAATATCTTGTTGCCCCTGTCAGAAAGGTGAACCCCGTCAGGTCTATACAGATCCGGACACTGAATCCGTATACTGGGGAGTTCCAAATACAAACCCAACCCTGACTCCATGGCTGACCTAATGAAAGTGATATTTTTAGGTTTTACAAAGAAATATCAATACAGTGTCAGTTATCACTCCTTGTACAACCAACGTCAAAATCTGATGAATGTAATTCTTGCATTCAATGTTATTGCTCTTACAGTTGATATCAATATAGTTCCAGTTATCACTCCTTGTAATCCAAATTAAAAATCTGATGTATATATGTGTTGCATTCAATGTTATTGCTCTTACAGTTGATATATCATGCTTTTATATGGTTGAGTTCATATACAATGAAATGAAGCCACCTTCTATAAAGCTAGAGGAAAGAGGTGCCCCAGAATGCCGCTCAGTGGGATTCCTCGGGGGTAATGCCAAAAGTCATTTTTTGTAACAAACTATCACGATTTACAATCCAATGTATTTCTTGTATTGTATTCATTCATTACTCTCTTCTATGATCTGTTGTTTACATGACAGTGATATTGTTAGGTTTTACAAAGAAATATCAATACAGTGTCAGTTATCACTCCTTGTACAACCAACGTCAAAATCTGATGAATGTATGTCTTGCATTCAATGTTATTGCTCATACAGTTGATATATCATGCTTTTATATGGTTGAGTACATATTCAATGAAATGAAGCCACCTTCTATATAGCTAGAGGAAAATGGTGCCCCATACTGCCACAGTGGAATTCCTCAGGAGTAACGCCTAAAGTCATTTTTTGTAACAAACTATCACGATTTACAATCCAATCTATTTCTTGTATTGTATTCATTGATTACTCTTTTCTGTGATCTGTTGGTTAGATGACAGTGATATTTCTACATTTTACAAAGAGATTTCAATACAATGTCAGTTATCACTCCTTGTACAGTTGATATATCATGCTTTTATATGGTTGAGTTCATATACAATGAAATGAAGCCACCTTCTATACAGCTAGTGGAAAGAGGTGCCCCAGAAAGCCGCTCAGTGGGATTCCTCGGGAGTAACGCCGAAAGACATTTTTGGTAATAAACTATCACAATTTACAATCAAATGTATTTCTTGTATAGTATTCATTCATTAATCTTCTGTGATCTCTTGGTTAGATGAAAGTGATATTTCTAGGTTTTAGAAAGTGATATCAATATAGTGTCAGTGAGAATCAATATATTTCTAGGTTTTAGAAAGTGATATCAATACAGTGTCAGTTATCACTGCTTGTACAACCAACTTCAAAATCTGCTGTATATATGTGTTACATTCAATGTTATTGCTCTTACAGTTGATATATCATGCTTTTATATGGTTGAGTACATATACAATGAAATGAAGCCACCTTCTATACAGCTAGAGGAAAGAGGTGCCCCAGAATGCCGTTCAGTGGGATTCCTCGGGAGTAACGCCGAAAGTCATTTTTTTAAACAAACTATAACAATTTACAATCCAATGTATTTCTAGTATTGTATTCATCGATTACTCTTTTCCATGATCAGTTGGTTACATGACAGTGATATTTCTATGTTTTACAAAGTGATATCAATACAGTGTCAGTGATAATCAATAAATGTCTAGGTTTTACAAAGTGATATCAATACAGTTTTAGTTATCACTCCTTGTAAACCAACTTCAAAATCTGATGTATATATGTGTTGCATTCAATGTTATTGCTCTTACAGTTGACTACATATACAATGAAATGAAGCCCTCTTCTATATAGCTAGAGGGAAAAGGTGCCCCATACTGCCACTCAGTGGAATTCCTCGAGAGTAACGCCGAAAGTCATTTTTTGTAACAAACTATTACAATTTACAATCCAATCTATTTCTTGTATTGTATTAATTGATTACTCTTTTCTATGATCTGTTGGTTAGATGAATGTGATATTTCTAGGTTTTACAAAGTGATATCAATACAGTGTCAATTTCACTCCTTGTAAACCAAATTCAAAATCTGATGTATATATGTGTTGCATTCAATGTTATTGCTTTTACAGTTGATATATCATGCTTGTATATGGTTGAGTTCATATACAATGAAATGAAGCCACCTTCTATATAGCTAGAAGAAAAAGGTGCCCCAGAATGCCGCTCAGTGGGATTCCTCGGGAGTAACGCCGAAAGTCATTTTTTGTAACAAACGGTTAAAATTTACAATCCATTCTATTTCTTGTATTGTATTCATTGATTACTCTTTTCCATGATCAGTTGTTTACATGACAGTGATACTTCTACGTTTTACAAAGTGATATCAATACAGTGTCAGTTATCACTCCTTGTACTACGAACTTCAAAATCTGAACTTCAAAATCTGATGAATGTATGTCTTGCATTCAATGTTATTGCTCTTACAGTTGATATATCATGCTTTTATATGGTTGAGTACATATACAATGAAATGAAGCCACCTTCTATACAGCTAGAGGAAAGAGCTGCCCCAGGAAGCCGCTCAATGGGACTCCTCGGGAGTAACGCCGAAAGACATTTTTGGTAATAAACTATCACAATTTACAATCCAATGTATTTCTTGTATAGTATTCATTCATTAATCTTCTGTGATCTCTTGGTTAGATGAAAGTGATATTTCTAGGTTTTAGAAAGTGATATCAATATAGTGTCAGTGAGAATCAATATATTTCTAGGTTTTAGAAAGTGATATCAATACAGTGTCAGTTGTCACTCATTGTACAACCAACTTCAAAATCTGATGTATATATGTGTTGCATTCAATGTTATTGCTGTTACAGTTGATATATCATGCTTTTATATGGTTGAGTTCATATATAATGAAATGAAGCCACCTTCTATACAGCTAGAGGAAAGAGGTGCCCCAGAATGCTGCTCAGTGGGATTCCTCGCGAGTAACGCCGAAAGTTATTTTTTGTAACAAACGGTTAAAATTTACAATCCATTCTATTTCTTGTATTGTATTCATTGATTACTCTTTTCCATGATCAGTTGTTTACATGACAGTGATACTTCTACGTTTTACAAAGTGATATCAATACAGTGTCAGTTATCACTCCTTGTACTACGAACTTCAAAATCTGATGAATGTATGTCTTGCATTCAATGTTATTGCTCTTACAGTTGATATATCATGCTTTTATATGGTTGAGTACATATACAATGAAATGAAGCCCCCTTCTATACAGCTAGAGGAAAGAGGTGCCCCAGAAAGCCGCTCAGTGGGATCCCTCGGGAGTAACGCCGAAAGACATTTTTTGTAACAAACTATCACAGTTTACAATCAAATGTATTTCTTGTATAGTATTCATTCATTAATCTTCTGTGATCTCTTGGTTAGATGAAAGTTATATTTCTAGGTTTTAGAAAGTGATATCAATATAGTGTCAGTGAGAATCAATATATTTCTAGGTTTTAGAAAGTGATATCAATACAGTGTCAGTTATCACTCCATGTAAATCAAATTCATAATGTGATGTATATATGTGTTGCATTCAATGTTATTGCTCTTACAGTTGATATATCATGCTTTTATATGGTTGAGTGCATATACAATGAAATGAAGCCACCTTCTATATAGCTAGAGAAAAAACGTGCCCCATATTGCCACTCAGTGGAATTCCTCGGGAGTTACACCAAAAGTCATTTTTCGTTAGAAACGATTACAATTTACAATCCAATCTATTCCTTGTATTGTATTCATTGATTACTCTTTTCTATGATATGTTGGTTAGATGACAGTGATATTTCGAGGTTTTACAAAGAGATATCAATACAATGTCAGTTATCACTCCTTGTACAACCAACTTGAAAATCTGATGTATATATGTGTTGCATTCAATGTTAATGAAACTGTATTGATATCACTTTCTAAAACCTAGAAATATATTGATTCTCACTGACACTATATTGATATCACTTTTTAAAACCTAGAAATATCACTTTCATCTATCCAAGAGATCACAGAAGATTAATGAATGAATACTATACAAGAAATACATTCAGCTCCAACTCCTCTGGATCCATGGCCAAGGATCAGTGCTGCACTGTGGGTACAGGACAGTGACTTGTCCTTGTCCGCGGTGCTGGCAGCTCTCTCACTGCAGGTGTCCTGCTCTTCCACAGGGTGCTCTCCAGCCCATTGTCTCCATCTGTTGCCGTTGCGCATGTGCGCATATGCGTCAACAGCGCAATGGAGCCGTGCGAGCCGCAGAGCCAGCTCCGCGGCAGTCTGAACGCTCTGTATCGGCACCGCTGCGCACTGCTCAGGCCAGTATGAACGGCCAGCCCCGTGGAGTTTTCCCCCCGCACCAGTTCCCTCCGCATTCCTGCCGCTTTACATTGCCAGTCTGTCCTCAGCCAATGTTACTGCTCTTGCACTTGATATATCAGGCTTTTATATGGTTGAGTACATATACCAGGGGTGGGCAAATGGCGGCCCGCGGCCCACATGCGGCCCGCCACAGAGTTTTTTGCGGCCCGCCAGGACATGAAGATTAACAAGAGTAAATATAGATGCTCTTTGACAGACATTAACTTGCAGGCTGTGATGAGAATCTCAACAAGCAATCTCCTGATTTCAAAAAAATTGTAGAAAAGTGTGATAGGGTACATTTGTCTCATTAAACTGATTCTAAAATTAAATGTGCTTGCAGCTATAGATGATATGAAATTAGCACAATAAATAAATTGAATAAAACTACCACTATTTTATTTAATTTATATTTATTGATTTTTATGATACAACTTATACCTTTTCTGAAATGCAAAGTTAAGTAATGAATGCAATCATTTTAAAAGGTGTGGCCCTCCGCTAACCTCCACTCCCACAAAGTGTCAGAATCTGCTGATTCAGACAAAGGATTTCTATTGCTTACAGCTGTGTCTTCTGATTTCTCCCTGTCATGTCTGTATGCCATATTATATTATAGCGCCATGCATGTATTGTAGATGCTGCCATAACCCTTGCCATGTAATTGTCCCTCCCTTTGGCCAGTATGTATGTAGAGTATGTGACCCCAGGTTTAAGAGCCTGACCAGGCCTGGTTTGTGTAACTGCCAGAGCGGGAGGATGACAACTTCAAAGTATGGGAACAATGGGCCTCTCACACTCCTGCCTCCGCATTCCATTCAGCCCGGCTGGGACTTCAAGGGAGGACGAGTCTCATCTCTTATCAACGTGCGAAAGCCTCGAGGCCATTGATTGTTATGTGAAATGGTAACATCTGAAGGGTCTGGTTTGGGAAGGGAAATTTACAGCTTGACACCTCACTTTTTTTCCTGTGGGAAGCAAACGGCCAGAGCCTCTTTTTGCCCGCCGTTTTTCCCTTGTAGTGATTGGCTACCTATGGGTAATTCAAACTGCTTGGAAAGGTATAATAGACCTGCTTCTGTCATATGTATTATCTCTGACAATAATCCGAGAAGCTGTACCAATGTAGAGATTGGAAATAAAGAACTGTGTTTCACCCACCAGGATCTGATCCTTGACTACTTTGAGCAGAAATCTCACACAAAGTGGCCCCCGAGCCAAAACAATTGCCCACCCCTGACATATACAATGAAATGAAGCCACGTTCTATACAGCTACAGTATCGATTTCTTTTTACTGGGAGGATGCTAAGGTACCTAGCATGTTCTTTGGTTTACCAAATTGTGGGACTTACATGTGATGGATAGATTGACTAAGAAAATTGCTAAGTGCTCAAGAACTTTTAATACCACCTTTTTTGATGCAAAAGGTGCCCCATAATGTTGCTCAGTGGGATTCCTCGGGAGTAACGCCGAAAGTCATTTTTTGTAACAAACTATGAGAATTTACAATAAAATGTATTTCTTGTATTGTATTCATTGATTACTCTTCTCTATGATCTGTTGGTTACATTACAGTGATATTTCTAGGTTTTACAAAGTGATATCAATACAGTGTCAGTTATCACTTCTTGTACAACCAAATTAAAAATCTGATGAATATATGTCTTGCATTCAATGTTATTGCTCTTACAGTTGATATATCATGCTTTTATATGGTTGAGTACATATACAATGAAATGAAGCCACGTTCTATACAGCTGCAGTATCGATTTATTTATACGGGGAGGATGCTAAGGTACCTAGCATGTACTTTGGTTTACCAAGATGTGGGACTTACATGTGATGGATAGATTCACTAAGAAAATTGCCAACTGCTCAAGAACCCCTAATTCATCCTTTTTTGATGCAAAAGGTGCCGCATAATGCCGCTCAGTGGGATTCCTCGGGAACAACACCGAAAGTCATTTTTTGTAACTATCTATTAGAATTTACAGTCAAATGTATTTCTTGTATTGTATTCATTGATTACTCTTTTCTATAATCTGTTGGTTAAATGACAGTGATATTTCTAAGTTTTACAAAGTGATATCAGTACAATGACAGTTGTCACTCCTTGTACAACCAAATTCAAAATCTGATGAATGTATGTCTTGCATTCATGCTAAGGTACCTAGCATGTACTTTGGTTTACCAAATTGTGGGACTTACATGTGATGGATAGATTCACTAAGAACATTCCTAACTGCTCAAGAACTCCTAATAGAACCTTTTTTGATGCAAAAGGTGCCCCATAATGCCACTCAGTGGGATTCCTCGGGAGTAACACCGAAAATCATTTTTTGTAACAATCTATTAGAATTTACAATCAAATGTATTTCTTGTATTGTATTCATTGATTACTCATTTCTATGATCTGTTGGTTAGATGACAGTGATATCTCTTTTTTTTACAAAGTGATATCAATACAGTGACAGTTATCACTCCTTCTACAACCAAATTCAAAATCTGATGAATGTATGTCTTGCATTCAATGTTATTGCTCTTACAGTTGATATATCGTGCTTTTACATGGTTGAGTACATATACAATGAAATGAAGCGACGATCTATACAGGTGGAGTATCGATTTCTTTTTACCTGAAGGATGCTAAGGTACATTTGGTTCACCAAATTGTGGGACTTACATGTGATGGATATATTCACTAAGAAAATTCCTAACTGCTCAAGAACTTCTAATACCACCTTCTTTGATGCAAAAGGTGCCCCATAATGCTGCTCAGTGGGATTTCTCGGGAGTAACGCCAAAAGTCATTTTTTGTAACAATCTATGAGAATTTACAATCAAATGTATTTCTTGTATTGTATTCATTGATTACTCTTTTCTATGATCTGTTGGTTTGATGACAGCGATATTTCTTGGTATTACAAAGTGATTTGAATACAATGACAGTTGTCACTCCTTGTGCAACCAAATTCAAAATCTGATGAATGTATTTCTTGCCTTCAGTGCTCTTACAGTTTATATATCTAGCTTTTATATGGTTGAGTACATATACAATGAAATGAAGCGACGTTCTATACAGCTAGAGTATCGATTTCTTTTTATTGGAAGGATGCTAAGGTACCTAGCATGTACTTTGGTTTACCAAATTGTGGGACTTACATGTGATGGATAGATTCACTAAGAAAATTGCTAACTTCTAAAGAACCCCTAATACAACCATTTTTGATGCAAAAGGTGCCCCATAATGCCGCTCAGTGGGATTCCTCGGGAGTAACACCGAAAGTCATTTTTTGTAACAACCTATTAGAATTTACATTCAAATGTATTTCTTGTATTGTATTCACTGATTACTCTTTTCTATAATCTGTTGGTTACATGACAGTGATATTTCTAGGTTTTACAAAGTGATATCAATACAGTGTCAGTTATCACTTCTTGTACAACCAAATTAAAAATCTGATGAATGTATATCTTGCATTCAATGTTATTGCTCTTACAGTTGATATATCAGGCTTTTATATGGGTGAGGAAATATTCAGTGAAATGAAGCGACGTTCTATACAGCTACAGTATCGGTTTCTTTTTACTGGGAGGATGCTAAGGTACCTAGCATGTACTTTGGTTTACCAAACTTTGGGACTTACATGTGATGGATAGATTCACTAAGAAAATTCCCAACTGCTCAAGAACCCCTAATACCACCTTTTTTGATGCAAAAGGTGCCCCATGATGCCGCTCAGTGGGATTCCTCGGGAGTAATGCCGAAAATCATTTTTTGTAACAATCTATGAGAATTTACAATCAAAAGTATTTCTTGTATTGTATTCATTGATTACTCATTTCTATGATCTGTTGGTTAGATGACAGTGATTTGCCCACCCATCCCCTTGAATGAAGACACATACACCTTGCTGGGTTTAACTGCGTATTTATTTACATTAGGCTGATCTGCATTCCATTAGCAAATAAGCACGGGTTATGTCACGTCTGCGAATTCGCTCCCTTAGGTCAATTCCACCCTTGGCTCGGCAACCAGCCTTGGCTCGTTCATTCCATTCCGGGCCGTCACAGCCCGTATGTTACATGCCAATAGGAGATGGGAGAACATGCCCCACCCACCGGACTGCTAAGCCACATAAAGTATGAGGCATGCTCTTTCCTCTCCGAAGAGGCCTTTAGGCTGGGCACCCCCGACTGCTAAGCCGGTAGGCGGTCAATCCAAGGCTCTCTCCTCTAATAGATACCCAGGGGTGCTTTCCAGCCTAAATGAACTCCCTCCTCAAACCCGTGCATTCCCGCCACTGAGGGGGTTAGCCTTGGCTTGACTCCCCTCCCGCCAACACTCAGCTATTAGGCCCTTAAGGCCACCCTGCAGATCAGCCAGAAAGATATCATTGCCCTTGTCAGTTAAATGCAACCCATCCAGTCGGAACAACTGGGGAAACCGAAACTGAATCCTGTGGTGGTGAATCACCTGTCCCCCTCTGGCGACTACAAATGCTCCAATGACATTGTTGAGCCAACACTGAGCCTTGTTTGTTTGCTTTTGGCAGTATACTCCCCTCCAAACCCTCCGGGGCAGCAAGGTAGACCAAATCCATACTGTGCCCAGAAACCAGTGGTGAAGCCTCTCAGATCCTTCAGGGCTTCATCAAGCAGGGAGATAGCTGATCTAGTGCCCAAGTCGTTTTCACCCAAATGGAGGACCATGACCCGGGGGGTCGGCCAAGTATCATGTCGTCCGTGCAGCAAGGGCAGCAACTGACTCCAGCACATTCCCCTCATCCCCAGCCATTCAACTGAGGCCTTGTCTCTGATTCCAAGTTGAGAACCTATCCCGGAGCAGCTTGCCCTCCTGCTGGCCCAGTATACGATGGAATGACCACAAATCACCACATGAGCTGTCAATGTCCAGCTACTGCCACCTGCAAGAGCATGATGCAAATTCATTTCATTTGCGGACATATACCCGATAGGCCTGTGACCGCCAACACCCCACATGTTGCACCTCCTCCGGCGTGAAGCTGAGCCCAGCTGCCATTGAAGCAGCCCCAATGTGAAAGGAATGGGTGCTGAAACGGGTCCCGGTCAATCCTGCACCAATCAGCACCTGACGCACAATGGTCCAAAATTGGTATTGGGTCAGGGGGAAGCCATCCTCATATTGGAAGAGTGGGCCAGGGCGCCAACCCACACATGCCATCCAACCCTCCAAAGTGCGCACCGGGCACAGTTCCGCATCTGGGTTCGCATGCAGCGTGACCGACTGCCCTGTCCCGCTCCAGTCAGTTTTTGACCGCTGCGGTTGTTGGGTCACTGACTCGTTCCCAAGTCTAACATCGGCTACTGATAAGGCCCTTCCTGTCACATCCCAGCGCGACCGCATCAAGAGCTCACTGATGCGAAAGGCCCCGAAAAAGGCTACCAGGGTGGCCACTCGAAACAAACCAGCTTCCCACCGCGATGAACAGGTATCGCCAAATGCACGGATGAGGACCCTCACCGTATCCGGCATGAAGGGTTGTCGCGTGTCTGCTTGTGCGCCCCCGGTGCTAGCTCCCGGAACCTCTCCTCCTGAAAGCGAGATAAAGCATCAGCAATGCTGTTATGCACCCCAGGGACATGTTCTGCTATGAACAGGATATTATAGCGCAAGCAGCGCAGTACAAATGCCCGCACGAGCCACATGACCCTGTGTGACTGCAATGTCAGTTTGTTCACGACCCAAACCACCGCCTGGTTATCGCACCAGAACTTGACGACCCTGTCTCGCAGCCGCTCATGCCAGAAGTGTACTGCCACCACCATAGGGAAGAACTCCAAAAAGGTCAAGTCCCTTGTAAGGCCGGAGTCGAGCCAGGCTGCTGGCCAGCAACGTGCGCACCAACTCCCCTGAAAATAGACCCCAAACCCAATGCTACCCACAGCATCTGACGAGATCTGAAGAGACATGTCAAGTAGCATGGATCCGCACCAGAACGACACCCCATTGTACCCTTTCAAGAACACCAGCCACATGTAGAGGTTGGCCTTGATACCCCCTGACACCCGGATCCGATGGTGAGGCTTCGAGGCCCCACGCAGATGATCACAGATCCTGCGTACAAATGCCCGCCCCGGAGCCACCACTCTGCAGGCAAAATTCAGATGCCCTAGTAGCGACTGCCATTCCTTCAATGTCAGACTCTGCCGAGCACATGCGCCTTCCAGCATAACCGTCAGCCCCGCTAGCTTATCCGCCGGTAGGGCACACGTTTGGTTGTTTGTGTCGATCAGAATGCCGAGATAAGACAAACTTGTGGAGGGGCCCTCCGTTTTTTCATGCGCCAGGGGGATCCCCAGCTCATCGGCTAAAGCCTGGAAGACAGACATGAAACGCCCACACTCATCAGACCCCGCCCTCCCCACAAACAGGAAATCATCAAGGTAGTGTGTCACCCCGTACGTGCCCATCCGTTGTCTTGTAGCCCATTCCAAGAATGAGCTGAAGGTCTCAAAGGTTGAGCAGGATACGGAACATCCCATGGGAAGGGCCGTGTCATAATAAAACCGGCCCTGGAACGCAAAACCCAATAAATCGTGGTCCCCTGGATGTATTGGCAGCAGACGGAAAGTGGACTTGATATCGCATTTGCCTTTCCATGCCTGGCCACCATCTGCACCACACTGTCGAAGGTGGCATAGTGCACTGAGGCCATTTCCTCGGGTATCCCATCGTTCACTGATGAGCCATGCGGGTATGAGAGATGATGGATCAGCCTGTATTTGCCTGGTGTCTTCTTGGGCACCACTCCCAAAGGTGAAACACGTAATGTTGGCATGGGGAGTTCTGAGAAGGGGCCCACCACCCTGCCCTCCAAGACCTGCATTTCTATCTTGCGCCGCACCACTTCCTCTAACCCTGTCACCGATTTCAGATTATTGGCCATGTGGTGTCCCCGTTTCCCTTGAAATGGAATGTGAAACCCCCCCCAAAACCCCCTCTCCAGGAATACTGCATGCAGCATTTCCCGAAGGACTTCAAGCTGTATCGGGCTGTGCGCCCTTCTTGGGGGCCCCATCCCTGTTCTTGTTGTAGGTCCCCCTGTCTTTTCCTCCTTGCCGCCCACCTTCCCCCCTTCTGCAGGCCACGGCAGGGTGGGCAAACCCACAGCTACTGCAGGCATGTTTGAACTTGCATTGCTTCCTATTGCACTTGGTGGAGTTAAAATCCCAGCAGACGAGTTGGGGTTGAACCCATGGTCTAGCAATGCCACCTCGCCTGGCCTCTGCCAGTGACCTACCTACCATGTGCCCGCTGTCCACATACTTGCCCGGGATCAACGCTGCTGAACCCATGCATCGGGACCATAGTTGCTGGTGCTCCCGATCCCAGGGAAGAGAGGAATCAAGGGCAGCCCAAGCCCGAAACTGCTCCTCATATCTCATCCACGCCGCCCCCGTGTACTCCTTGTAAGCCCTGTGAATCAGATCTTGGTACTTCACCAGCGCAGCCCCCCTGTTCGGGTATGCCTGGAGTACGACGCCCATGTAAATGGTGTAGGCAGACAGCCAGTTATCAAAATTCTTATCAATCCGCATCCTCCTGATCTTTTCCATCTCCCTGGGGTCATCCTGCACGCTAGCTTTCAGCTCCACATCCCGAAAAAGGAGCGTAAACATATCAATGTACTCACCCCCTCCAAATCTTGGCTTTCATGGCCTGGAGAAGGTGATCCCCCAATGGGAGGGAATGCTCCATGTAGGCATGTGGCAAGTCAGCTGCCAGGTTGTGGTCATTCATCCCCCAACGATGGGGCCCTTGCTCCGTCGACGGTTGGAGCACCCGTCCACCCAGCAGCGGAGCCCCCAGCCCAGGAGGGGGCCTGGTCTCCAGTCCCCACCACAGGGGGGAGGTCGGCCTCGCGGCCACCGCCCTGCAAATGGGTCGGGGTGGTCGAAGGACCCAGGCCTCGCCAAACCTGCGCCACATCACCAGCCGACAGCCTGCCCGAGGGGAAGCACCTGCACCCCCCCGGCGCCCCCTCCGAAATCCCTGTTTTCCCTTTGTTGCCCTCCCCCATCCCCACTGGTGGGAGGGCCACCATTTGCCCAGGGCTCACAGTTGCCCCATCAGGGGCCTCATCTCCCGCAGCGCTGACCTCACCCTGGCCCTCTGAGGTCTCACCTCCATCTTGTGGTGCGTCATCATCCTCCTGATGAAGCTGGGCAAATCTTTCCATTAGGGCTCGCATCTCCTTCTTGTGTGCCACCGCCTGTGTCTGCCTTGACACTGTGGTGGCGGCCGCTGATCCCCCTGAATGTGCCCTTTTTGCAGGGGCAGGCTCCCCAGCCCCTGCCCATTCCTTCGCTGGGCGCTTCTTTGCCTTTGCCTTCTCCTCCCAAGCCTCGATCTTGGCCGCCAACTCCTGGATCGTGGGGCCGTCCTCATCTTCAGAGGACAAGATGGTGGGCAGCACCCTCTTGCGTGTCGCCTGAGCTCACCCACCGGACTTCCGTTGAACCTTCTTAGACAGCATGCTGCCACCAGTGGGGGAAAAATGGATAATCACGTCAGTCCTAACTACCCCCCATATAAAAATAAGCAGGGCCCTGTGTGGAGAAAGGCTGGTCCTGCGAGGCGCCCATATCCCTTCACCCAGAGATGCCCCCAACCGGCCTTGCACCATCTGCATGCCAAACCAATACCCCGTTGGTGAGCTGCGAGGTGATGTGGTGTTGATGCCTAAAAAACAGCTAAGGGGGGGAGAACCTAAGAGGGGGGGACCACCCGTGCGGCCTGCCCCCCCCCCAAAACCCCTGCTGGGCCCGACGGAAGCCCCGCCGCCAGAGCCCGCGTGCTGCTAGGCGCTGTAGATCGGCATCCAAGCGGGGCGGCAGGGGCTGGTAGATGGTGCAGCCTAAGCGAGCGAGCTGCCTTGCGATCCTCGCTGCGACAGCCAGTCAGCGCTCCAAAAGGAGCGGGGGGAGGGGGCGAGAGGGGCGGCAACCTCGGCACGGGTGGGCATGAGAACTGATCTCTGCCATCTGAAGAGCAGCTGTATTTCTGAGTGATCTTCAGCCTTCACCCGGAGATTGGCTGCAATGATTCCCCAGGAGGAAATGGCTGGTTTGGAGGGTGGAGGGTGAGGTCTGAGGTACCTGTCTGAGGTCCCCACCCTCTCCAGGCTCCACCTCTCAAATCTCCAGGAATTTTACAACCTGGAGCTGGCAACCCTATCTCCTTCCCAGCCATCCATCAACCTACCATTGCCTCCCCCTCCCTCTTCAGCTTTCCATCCCCTCCCCCTCCCTACTGGAGAGCAGTTGTAATTCTGAATGATCTCCAGCCCTCCCCTGGAGATTGGCAACACTGGTTCATGAGGAAGAAATGGCTGAATTGGGGGTGGAGTCCATGGCATTGTAACTGTTTGAGGTCCTACCCCTCCTCAACCCTCACCCTCTCCAGGCTCCACCCTTCAAATCTCCAGAGATTTCCCAACCTAGAGGTGGCAACCCTATTTCCTTCCCAGCCAATCATCAGCCTACCTTCATTTGCCCCTCTGACTTTAGTTTTCCATCTCTTCCCCACCTGCAGCCTCCACCCCGCTCTGAAGCCCTGACTGCTACGTCACACTGGCTATTGGGGGGGGGGGCATTTCAGCAAGATAAAAGAACAGAGTCCACCACTTTCTCCAGGGGAATTGATCTCTGCCATCTGAAGACCAGTTGTAATTCTGAGTGATCTCACGCTGGCAAAGTGCCAGGGGAGTGAAAAGGGGGGGCCGGCGGTGGCCAGTGGCATTCCTGCACCTCCCCCCCCCTCCCGCGAAAACCCCTCCCGCTCAAGCTCAAGCAGCAGACACCTCGGGAGCATGCTGCACCGGGAGAGTTCAGTTCCCCTGGCTTGCATCTCATGATGTGCAGCTGCCGTCAGGCAGGCAGCCAAGCGAGCAAGGAAGGTTCAAAAACTTAAGTCCCAGGTGCCCAGGGAGAATGTGTGGGGAGTGAGCCGTGGAGCTACAGCCTCGCATGAAAACAGAGGAGGTGGGCTATCGATCCCATCGAAGACTCCTCCCTGTTACATAGGCACAATGCCAGGGGAGTGAAGAAGCAACACCTCGGGAGCATGTCGTACCAAGAGAGTTTTGATGCATAATGCCGCTCAGTGGGATTCCTCGGGAGTAACGCCGAAAGTCATTTTTGTAACAATCTATGAGAATTTACATTCAAATGTATTTCTTGTATTGTATTCATTGATTACTCTTTTCTATGATCCGTTGGTGAGATAACAGTGATATTTCTAGGTTTGACAAAGTGATATCGATACAATGACAGTTGTCACTCCTTGTACAACCAAAGTCAAAATCTGATGAATGTATGTCTTGCATTCAATGTTATTGCTCTTACAGGATATATCATGCTTCAATATGGTTGAGTACATATACAATGAAATGAAGGTTCTATACAGCTAGAGTATAGGTTCTATACAGCTAGAGTATCAATTTCTTTTTACTGGGAGGATGCTAAGGTACCTACCATGTACTTTGGTTTCCCAAAATGTGGGACTTACATGTGATTGATTGATTGACTAAGAAAATTGCTAACTGCTCAATAACCTTTAATACAACCTTTTTGGATGCAAAAGGTGCCCCATAATGCCACTCAGTGGGATTCCTCGGGAGTAACGCCGAAAGTCATTTTTTGTAACAATCTATTAGAATTTACAGTCAAATGTATTTCTTGTATTGTATTGATTGACTACTCTTTTCTATCATCTGTTGGTTAGATGACAGCGATATTTCTTGGTTTTACAAAGTCATATCAATACAATGACAGTTATCACTCCTTGTACAACCAAATTCAAAATCTGATGAATGTATGTCTTGCATTCAATGTTATTGCTCTTACAGTTGGTATATCATGATGTTACGTTGAGTACATATATAAGGAAAGAAAGACATGCTCTAGTAGCTAGAGTATCGATTGCTTCTTACTGGAAGGACACTAACCTTCTTACCATACACCCTTGACTTAGCAAATTGTGGGACTTACATGTGATAGAAAGAATCACTGATAAAATTGCTAACTACTGAAGAACCCCTAACACAACCTTTTGTGATGCAAAAAGGTTCCCTATAATGCCGCTCAGTGGGATTCCTTGGGAGCAACGCTGAAAGTCATTTTTTGTAACAAACGATTAGAGTTTAGTTCAAGGGTTAGGTTTAGGGCTAGGGCTAGGGCTAGATCTAGGGCTAGGGTTAGGTTTAGGATTAGGGTTTGGGTTAGGGCTTGGGTTAGGATTACGGTTAGGGTTAGGGCTAAAGTTAGGGCTAGGGTAAAGGTAAGCATTAGGGCTAGAGTTAGGGTTAGGATTAGGTCTAGGGTTAGGACTAGGCCTAGGGCAAGGGTTAGGGCTAGGGTTTGGGCTAGGGCTAGGGTTAGGTTTTGGGTTAGGGCTAGGGTTAGGGTTTGTGTTAGGGCTAAAGTTAGGGCTAGGGTAAAAGTAAGCGTTAGGGCTAGAGTTAGGGTTAGGTTATAGGTTATGGTCATGGTTATGGCTAGGGCTAGGGTTATCTAGGGTTAGAGTTTTGGTTAGGGGAAGGGTTAGGGGTAGGATTGGGGTTAGGGTTACACTTACAGTTAGGGCTTGGGGTAGTTTTAGGGTTAGGGATAGGTTTCGGGCTAAGGCTAGGGCTAGGATTAGGGGTAGGGGTAGGTTTAGGGCTAGGGCAAGGGTTAGGATTAGGGTTTGTATTAGGTTTAGGGTTAGTGTTAGAGCTAGGGCTGGGGCTTGGGCTATGGCTATAATTAGGGTTAGGGCTAGGGCTAGGCTAGGGCTAATTTTAGGGTTAGGGTTAGGGTTAGGGTTAGAGTTATGGTTAGGGCTAAATTTAGGGTTAATCTAAGGGTTAAGGTTATGGTTAGGGCTAGGGCGAAGGTTATGGTTATGGTTAAGGTTAGGGTTAACTAGGGTTAGGGTTCGGGTTAAAGTAAGGGTAAGGGTTAGGGCTAGGGTCAGGGCAAGGGCTAGAGTTAGGGTTAAAGTTAGTGTTAGGGCTAGGTCTAAATTTAGGGTTAGGGTTATGGCTAGAGTTATGGCTAGGGCTAGGGCTAGGGTTAGGGCTAGGCCTAGGTTTATGGCAAGGATTAGGGTTAGGGCTAGGGTTACAGTTAGCGCTAGGGCTAGGGTTAGGGCTAGGGCTTGGTTTTTGGTTAGTTTTAGGGTTTAGGGTTAGGGTTTGGGTTAGGGTTTCGGGTTAGGTCTTGGGCAAGTGGTATGTGTAGAGTTAGGGTTAGGATTAGGGTTATGTCATGGGTTAAAATTAGGACTACTGTTAGGGTTAGTGGTCGGGTTAGGGCTATGACTAGGGTTAGGGTTTTGTCTAGGTTTAGGGCTACGTCTAATGCTGGGTTAGGGTTACAGCTGGGGTTAGGGTTTGTGTTAGGGCTAGGACTAGGTTTTTGGCTAGAATTAGGGTTAGAGTTTGTGTTAGGGTTAGTTTTTGGGTAAGTGTTAGGGCTATGGATAGGGTTAGGGTTTTGGCTCGGTTTAGGGGTATGTCTAGTGCTGGGTTAGGGTGAGGGCTAGGGTTAGGGTTTTGGTTAGGGCTAGGGCTATGTTTTAAGTTTGGGTTAAAATTAGGTTTAGGGTTAGGGCTAGGGCTGGGGTTAGGGTTTTTGTTACGGTTAGGGTTAGTGTTAGAGCTAGGGCTAATGCTAGGGCTACGGCTATAATTAGGGTTAGGGATAGGCTAGGGTTAGGGTTATGTTTTGGCTTAGGGTTTGTGTTAGGGCTAGATTTAGGGGTAGTTTAAGGGTTAGGGTTAGGGCTAGAATTTGGGCTAGGGCCAGGGTTGGGGTTAGCGTTAGCTTTAGGGCTCGGTCTAGGGATAGGGCTAAAGTTAGGGCTTGGGTAAAGTTAAGCGTTAGAGCTAGAGTTAGAGTTAGGGTTACGCCTAGGGTTAGGGTTAAGGCTAGGATTAGCGTTTGGGTTAGAGTTAGGGCTAGGGCTGGGGCTTGGGTTAGGTCTAGGGCTGTGACTAGGGCAAGGGTAGGGTTAGGAGTTTTTTAGGGTTAGTGTTAGTGTTAGAGCTAGGGCTAATGCTAGGGCTATGGGTATAATTAGGGTTAGGAATAGGCTAGCGCTAGTTTTAGGGTTCATTTTATGGTTAGTGTTAGGACTAGGGTTCCGGTTCCGGTTATGTCTAGGGCTAGGGTTAGGGTTACGGTTAGCGTTAAGTTTACCGTTAGGGTTAAGGTTTTCTAGGGTTAGGGTTAGGGTAAGGGTTCAGATTAGGGTTAGGGCTAGTGCTAGTCTTAGGGTTAAAGTTAGGGTTAGGGTTAGTGCTTGGGCTAGGGTTACCTTTTGGCTTAGGGTTTGTGTTAGGGCTTAATTTAGGGCTAGTGTAAGAGTTATTGTTAGGGCTAGGGCTATGGTTAGGGTTAGGGTTCGTGTTAGGGCTAAAGTTAGGGCGAGGGTAATGGTAAGCATTAGGGCTAGAGTTAGGGTTAGGACTAGGACTTTGGCTAGGGCCAGGGTAGGGCAAGGGTTAGGGATAGGGTTAGGGTTAGGCCCAGGGGTCCTTTGGGGCCGGAGAGAGGCGGAGCACCACTCCGCCAGCTCAGGAGGGGCAGTAGGGCAGCCACAGGCTGAATCAGATTCTCTGATCTGATTCGGCCTGCCACCTAATTGCCGCCGAAATTTAAAAGCAGCAACTTTAAAAGCGGCTGTAGGAGAGGGGGTTTGAGGGAGAGGCTCCAAACTTGCAGGGTAGCTTCTGGGACCTCTCCCACAAATGCCCACCAAGTTTCAAGAAGATTGGACCAGGCGGTCCAATTCTACGGGCCTCCAAACAGGTTGTCCCCATTCCCTCCATTGTTCTCTATGGTGGGGAAAAAAGTAATGTTTTTTCCCATTATAGACAACAATGAAGGGAATGGGGCAACCTGTTTGGGGGCCCATAGAATTGCACCCCATGGTCCAATCTTTTTGAAACTTGGTGGGTATTTCAAGGAGAGGCCCCAGCAGCTATTCTGCAAGTTTGGAGCCTCTCCCTCAAACCCCCTTTTCTCCAGCCCCTCATATACCCTATGAGTTTTTGCCATTGATTTCAATGGCCTGTAGGGTATAATGGGGCTGAAACTGACATTCCCTTTCTGACACACTTCCGGTGATGTCAGGGGATTTGGCATATGCTAATGAGTTATGCTAATGAGCTCCTGTACCTCTTTTTCTACAAAAGGACCCCTGGTTAGGCCTAGGGTTAGGGTTAGGACTAGGACTTCGGCTAGGGCCAGGGTAGGGCAAGTGTTAGGGACAGGGATAGGGTTAGGGTTAGGTTTTTTGCAGGGTTAGTGTTAAGGCTAAAGTTAGGGTTGGGGTTAGAGTTAGGTCTAGGTCTAGGTTTTGGGTTAGGGCTAGGACTAGGTTTCTTGGCTTATATTAGGGTTAGGGCTAGGGCCAGGGTTAGGGTTTGGGCGAGGGCTAGGGTTACAGTTAGTGTTAGGATTAGGACTAGGGCTAAAGTTAGGGCTAGATCTAGGGTTAGTGTTTGGTTTAGGATTAGGGTTAGTGTTAGGGTTACGGTTAGGTTTTGTGCAGGTTTAGTGTTAAGGCTAAAGTTAGGGTTAGGACTAGGTTTATGGCCTAGATTAGGGTTAGGGCTAGGGTTCGGGTAGAGCTAGGGTTAGGGTTAGAGTTAGGTCTAAGGTTTGGGTTAGGGCTAGGACTAGGTTTATGTCTTAGATTAGGGTTAGGGCTAGGGCCAGGGTTAGGGCTAGGGTTAGTGTTAGATTTAGGATTAGGGCTTGGGTTAGGGTTTGGGTTATACCTAGGGTTAGGGCTAGGAGTTCGGTTAGTGTTAGTTTTAAGGTTAGGGCTAGGGCTTGGGCAAGGGGTATGTGTAGGGTTAGGGCTAGGGTTAGGGTAAAGGTTAGGATTACAGCTACTGTTAGGGTTAGTGTTAGGGTTAGAGCTAGTGCTAAATTCGGTCTGGAGCCAGACCATGATTAACACTTCCACTTTGTCCAGCAGTTGCGTGTTCAGATCACCACCCAGGGACATCGACTTTTTTTTGGGGGGGGGGGGGGGCGCCTGACAATACCTTGTTGAATTGGAGTCTTTTGAATGCCCCTCACTGATAGCTCCTCGGTAGCTGTTCCACCTCAGGCAGAAGTCTCTGCTCCCCCCCCCCCCCAATCTATGTCTGCTGGAAGGTCAGTTTCCCTGGGTGCTGTAATTTGCCATGCTGTTGGGAATTGGAGCAGAAGTCGCAACCTTCAGTTTGCAAGACCTGAACGAGGCTTCCAATGATAAGACATTCTGAAGGTCGTTGCCATAACTTAGAAGCAGTGCTACCTCTAAGCTATGGAATCTTGTGAGCAAAAATTCTACTTTGTGAGCTCCTGGCATTAAAAGTTGTGAGCGAGCGATTTGGCTGCTGCATCAAGCAGTTTGCTCTGGAGCCCTCCTTCCTGAGCTAAGACAAAAGTGTGTGAGCCGGAGGCTAAAGAACTGCGAGCTCAGACTAACTCAGCTTAGAGGGAACACTGGTTAGAAGCTACTTGATTGGGCATAACATGGTTTTCTAAAGGGTGGTTGTAGCTGAGGTGGGGAAAGGACGTGTTCTCCAGTGTTATCCAGCCGCCTCTGGTGACTTCAGCACTTTTTTGTTATTTCGCCATACCTTTTGAAACTATGGTGGTTTCTCCTCTTGCGTTTTAGCCTGCTGCAAGAGATTAATTACAGAGCCAGACCATGATTAACACTTCCACTTTGTCCAGCAGTTGCGTGTTCAGATCACCACCCAGGGACATCGACTTTGGGGGGGGGGGGGGGGGGGCGCCTGACAATACCTTGTTGAATTGGAGTCTTTTGAATGCCCCTCACTGATAGCTCCTCGGTAGCTGTTCCACCTCAGGAAGAGGGGACAGGGTCTTCAGAAAACTGACTGCTGTGAATTCAGTCTTACACCTTCTGTTTGAAATGCGGCTTGGAACTGAAGCTTCACTTCTTCTGTCTGGGCTTGTTTTCAACCAGTTTGGTGTAGTGGTTAAGTGTGCGGACTCTAACCTGGGAGAACTGGGTTTGATTCCCCACTCCTCCACATGTAGATGCTGTTGTGACCTTGGGCAGGCCACGGCTCTGTACCAGCTGTTCTCTCAAGGACAGTCCTCAGAAGAGCTCTCTCAGCCCCACCTACCTCCCAGGGTGTCTGTTGTGGGGAGGGGAAGGGGAAGGAGGTTGTAAGCCGCTCTGAGACTTCAAGTGAGTGAAAGGCAGGATATAAATCCAATCTCTTCTCTTCTTCATCTCCATGGAGCAGTTGGCTAACCAACTGTGGAAAGGGGGTTATTATTTAAACATTTATCTCCCGCTGTTCCTTGTGGTCCGAGGTGGCTTACAATTACAGGGTATTTTAAAAAAAATCCAGTTAAAGGTAGAATAACCCCAATTGCATGGAGTAGTGAGATATTTGTTGTACTTTGGTCACACTGTAAGAAGACAAGAGTCACTGGGAAGGACAGTCATGCTAGGAAAAGAGGGAGGTTTAACAGGAGATGGATTGATTCAGTCAAGATGGCCAGGGCTGTAGCCCCCCCCCCCCGTCAATTATGCAGAGCTCCAGCAGGGGGAAGGAGGGTTACAGAAATGGTTTTGGCGCTGCTCAAGCTCTCCGCCCCCTCCCCTCTTCTATGGTGGCCGGCAAGAGTCATCTCCCTTTGCTGCCTGCTGTATTTTAGAGGGGAGCAGGAGGAAGGAGGGAAGATCTGCACCACTTAGCTGGCAGCTTCCATTCTGGTGCTCTTCCTTGTTCATGTTCTGAACATGAAGGACAGAACAAAGCTTGGTAGCGTACAGAATGGGGGGTGGGAGTGGAACAACTGGATATTTTTCATTACTCAGAATTAGTGCCCATTACCAAAAAGTGGGGTGACCTCCTGCTCTGGAAAAAGTTTTGGAATTTATTGAGCAGGTCCTGGATACCTTGTGGCCCGTCTGGCCCTCATCCCACCCGACCAAAATGTGCAGGTTCTACAAAAGGTTTAGGAGTTTCCAAGCCAAATGGCGGAAGCGGACTCTGGAGAGCCAGTTTTGTCTAGTGGTTAAGTGCTTGGGCTCTAATCTGGGAGAACCGGGTTTGATTCCCCACTCCTCCACTTGCAGCTGCTGGTGTGACCTTGGGTTCTCTTGGAGCTGTTCTCTCAGAGCTTTTTCAGCCGCACCTACCCCACAGGGTGTCTGTTGTGGGGAGGGGAAGGGGAAGGAGTTTGTAAACCGCTCTGGGACTCTGAGTGAAAGGCAGGGTGGCAGTCCAATATTTTCTCCTCGTTTTTCCAAATGTATGCACCTTATGCCTCCTGTTCTACCGAAGTGGGAAAAAGCCAGCTCTGGCTCTTTGCTAGGGGGAAGTAGTAACTGGACCTCAGGAATATGGATGCCAGACCTGGGGATCCCCTGGAATTACAGCTCATTTCCAGACTACAGAGATCAGATCAGTTACCCTGAAGGAAATGGCTGCTTTGGAGGGTGGACTCTTATGTCACTGAGCCCCACTTGAGGTCTGTGTCCTCCCCAGGCTCCACCACCAAATCTCCTGGGGTTTCCCAACCTGGATCCGGCAGCCCTGCCCGCCCCCATTCCCTGCCAGTGACTGGGGGGGGGGGGGGAGACCTGGCAACCCTAGCTCAGAAAACAGGTTGGTGACTATTGCCTCTAGGCCACCCGAGAGAAAAAAAATAGGGTGGGTGGGATGTGATGTTTGTTCTTGCAGCTTTTCCAGACACCCCGTCTGCAACTGCTGTTGCAGTGTTCAAGTAAGCAATTCAGTGGTGTCATCCAAGGCTGAGTAAATCCCTCCTCACAAAACACCGGTAGAGCTCACAAGCCCGGCAGCACATAAAACTAACTTTTGGTAAGGTCGAGCCTGAACTCCCTCTAGAAGCTAAAACGACTGAATTGAGGCTGTTGTGGTTTGGCCATAGCACAGAGGAGAGTCACCAGAAAAGGCAATGAAGCGGGGGAAAGTAGAAGGCAGCAGGAAAAAGAGGACGATCCCAGATGAGACAGATGGACTCAAGGAAGCCACGAGGGCCCTCCGCCTGCAAGACCCGAGCTAGGCTGTCAACAAGAGGACGTTTTGGAAGTTGTCAGTTCCTAGGGGCGTCATAAGTTGGAAGCAGCTTGATAGCACTGAAGGCGCACACAAGGTTGTCAAGGTAACGTAACCATGTGGCTTAATTCACAAAGCTGGAAGAGTGGATGAGGGGGTGTTCCGCATGCTGGAGGTTGGACAGAGTCACACAGGAGCTCCTATCCTTTCGAACCCCTCGGATCTCATCCAAGCATTTCCCTGGTACTCGAGAGATCATTGGGCCAGTCACAGTTCTCTCAGAGCT
Organism: Lepidodactylus listeri; assembly: GCA_029233225.1. NCBI lineage: Eukaryota > Metazoa > Chordata > Lepidosauria > Squamata > Gekkonidae > Lepidodactylus > Lepidodactylus listeri. The sequence goes on from JARCFY010000002.1 coordinate 176,045,367, forward strand.
GTTCTCTCAGCCCTGACCGGGTCAGTCCAGGCAAGCCTGATCTCGTCAGATCTCAGAAGCTACGCAGGGCTGATCCTGGCAAGTACTCAGATGGGAGACCTCCAATGTTCCCTCTAAACTGAGTGAGTGTGAGCTAGCTCAGTTTTTTTAGCCTCCAGCTCACACGTTTTTGTCCTAGCTCAGGAAGGATGGCTCCAGAGCAAACTAATTTATTCAGGAGCCCAATCGCTCACTCACAACGTTAACACCGGTAGCTCACAAAGCAAAATTTTTGCTCACAAGACTCCACAGCATTGGAGACCTCCTTGGAATACCAGCAGTCGGGAGGCTGGGGCAGGCTTCATTCAGCCACCTCTCTGACTATCCTCCAGGCCCCCAGTAGGGGTCAGTCACCAGGGGTTGCCATGACTTCCAGGTGCACACACATGCACACCCACACATATGGAAAATACAAAACCAAAAAAAAGTTCTTGAGAGAGCTGTCTCAGCCCCATCTACCTGACAAGGGTGTCTGTTGTGGGGAGAGGAGGGGAAGGAGATTGTAACCCCCTCTGAGTGAAGGGCGGGGTGTAAACTCAGTTCTTCATTAGGTGCTGCCTATCTGCTTCAAAATGTACCTTTGCCTCCACAAGGTCTACAACCTTGCTTTCAATAAATGAAAGTTGACTGACTTAGTGTGACCACAGCCATCTCCGGCAGGCGTTAACATACCTAAACAACAGGTAAAGGTGATCCAGGTAATTCAACTTGCTCAGAAAAAAATCGTCATTTGAAGGGCAAATCAAATCTCCAGGTCAAGAGGACGGGAACTAAAGGGGGGCCCTTCACATCCGCTCAGGAGCTGCCCAGTGGGTCAGAAGGATCCACTGTGGCTGCTGTTGGATTTACTATGAGACTAAAAATGGAGCCTCCATGTAGAAAGGCTGTCTACCTCCAAATATCAGCTGTGGGGCCTAACACCAGAGAAGTTGCCCTCAATCCCTGCTTGGGAGCATTGGGTTGGGATTAGGATGTTGAGTTAAATGGACAGAAGGACAGACAAAACAAAACACTGCTTTACACAGAGAGCGATTACTCCCTGCCAGAGGATGTCGTGATGGCCATAAGGAATAAACAGCTTTCAAAGGGGATGAGATAGATTCATGGCGCATAATTCTATCAATGGCTACTAGCTGTGGTGACTGAGGGGAACCTCCACCATCAGAAGCACTAATCGTCTGAATTGCACAGCCAGGAGGCAACATCAGGGGAAGGCCTCGGCCTCCCTGCCCTGTTATTGGCCCTCCAGAGGAACTGGCTGGCCGCTGTGTGAGACAGGATGCTGGACTAGATGGACCCTCACTGGTCTGATCTAGCAGGGCTCCTCTGATGTTCTTATCAGGGGAAGGCCTCGGCCTCTGTGCCCTGTTGTTGGCCCTCCAGGGGAACTCGCTGGCCACTGTGTGAGACAGGATGCAGGACTAGAGGGACCCTCAGTGGTCTGATCCAACAGGGCTCTTCTGATGTTCTTCTCAGGGGAAGGCCTCAGCCTCTCTGCCCTGTTGCTGGCCCTCCAGAGGAACTGGCTGGCCACGGTGTGAGACAGGAGGCTGGACTAGAGGGACCACCAGTCTGATCCAGCAGGGCCCTTGTTATGAATCAGCAAAAAAATTCCTATATTCAACCCTGACCAAGACAGAGAAAGATCCTAATCCAGACGTTTGAATTTTCTCTCTTATTTCTAACAATGTAGGAAGATTCCTCTTAAATCCCCTTCACCAAAAAAAACCCCACTTGGACAAAATGTTAAAAAGCATTAATGTTCCTTGTTTTATTTCTTGGTCTGAAAGATGACAAAAGAGCACAGGACCCAACACTCCAGTCCTCGTTACAGAAACAAACACTATAAATACCATTTATCTCTGGATAGAAAAATTGTGAACACTGGGCAAAAGACAATGCAAAATGGCCCTTTTTATGATGCACCAGCAAGGACAAACCGACGCCCTTGGGGGCCACCGTTCTGCAGCCGAGTCCGTGCTCTCTAGTTCCATAACTTCTGACACCCCCGGACTCTACAGACACCTAATTCTCATCCACACAAGGATTATAAACCAGCATTTGTGGTTAACTGCTATCCAAGCTGAACGAGCATGGGGGGGGATGAAGCCCCCCTCTCAGCGACAGCCGCATTCGTCCACCACCATGTCCTCATAATGCCGCAACACCACATTGTCGTCGTTGTCGTAGTACAGGATGGAGACGGGCGAGAGGCGTACTGGGACGCAGCAGGGCTGTGGGGTCCCTTCAGGGTCCAGGGAGTGGACCATGGTTTGCAAGATGGCGTGGTTGGTGCTGTTGAGTTCCTCCGTCAGGGGGAAGGGGCACTCCCCTAGACAGTAGTTTGCCATGTAGCCCCCTGGGGCTATGATCCAGTTCTCCCAGCCGATGTCGCCAAAGCTGATGTACAGCCGGCGGGGCTTGCAAATGTTGCTGAGGCCGGCCGGCACATAGTGGGAGCTTCGCTTGGTCCTTCCCCCTTTGCAGTGTTTGGGGGCAAGGGAGATCACCAGCAGAGAGGCATCCAGGAAGGTATCCAGGCTAGAGCAAAGTGCACCTGCCTGGGGCGAGGCAATTTCCAAGATCAAGCCCAGGTTTCTGCCAGTTACACGCCAATCCTTCGCTACCTCGGTCAGGTTAAAGAGGAAAGACTTGTGCAAGTGCAGGAAGGACTGTTCCACCAGCAGATTTCGGCTGTAAGCGTGGGTCGACATGCCCCGCAAGGCCATCTGGGAAGCTCTGTAGAGGCTCAGCTCAAAGGGCACCCCCAATCCAGGAGGGTGGTAGGAATTTTGGCCGAACCTGATCTGGAGCTGGGCCATTGTCAGCTCCTCAGCTTCCTCCAGGGCAGAGAAGTTGAAATACAGCCGCTTCTGGAGACACACCCAACTCTGGGGCTCCTCTCTGTGAATAAAGCCACCTGGAAGGAAAAGAGAAAGGAGCAACATTTTTTAATGTAACGTTTATGTTTCAGTTTGAAATGAGGAGTCAAAAATTTTGCTTGTTCCGAGGCTTAGTGTGGGCAGCAGGCTAGGCAAATTGATACTGGGCTCTTCTGCAGTCTCAATTTTTGTCCCTCCTCTGTTCCTATTGCTTTGGTGGTTTTTTTTCTTTTTTGCATGTGTCAGTTTGATATCACATCTCTGTATGTCTGGCATAACAACCTGCAGTTTAAATCTGCAGGGAGATATGCCAGACATAAACCGATCTAAGACTGATCGACCACTAGAGGGAGCAAAATACATGCAGAGAAGACCTTCGACCTGCTTAGCAGATGCTCTGCTGCTGAGCCACGGCCCCTCCCCTTCAGCAGGGAGCAATTCAGACAAAGCACAAGGCATAGGAGGGGGGCATCTAAAACATGACACAATTAGGCGCCAGGGAGGGGAGGCCATCGCTCAGCCAACCTGGTCTCCACCCACCTGATTTCAGAAAGTGGGGGCACCTAGTCTGGCTTTGGATGCCCAGCTGAACTGGGAGGCAGGTTCATTGGGGAGTGATGGGGTGGCCCCTCCACCCTGCCCCCTCTCTTCCTCTGACAGTCCGTCCGCAGAGACCCACTGCAAATATATTAAACCTCTGGGGTTTTTACACATAAGCCAATTTGTTCCGTATGCTAAAACCACGCCGGACTCCTTGGAGCAACAAGAGGCTAGTTTTCTACATGAGGAGAGCAAACCCAAAATGTCGCAGTGGCCCAATGAGCCCAGAGCAGAGGAAGCGCTGCAGAGTATCCAGCAATCTTTTCCCACCTCCTGCCTGCCAAGACCCTGTGACTGGCATCACCAGCTAGGGATGCCAGCCTCCAGGTAGGGACTGGGGATCCCTTGGAATTGCAGCTCATCTCCAGACTAGAGCTCGGTTCTCCTGGAGAAAATGGATGCTCTGGAGGGGGGACTCTGTGGCATTCTACCCCACTGCCATGGTTGTCCATTCACATCCAAACCTCAACATGGATGCTAAGAGGGTGTGGTTTGGCCTCATAGTGGTGGATTTTGTGTTCCAAATTCTATCAAGACAGCCTTGGCAACAGAGGTTTTCACCAACCCTCTTACATTTCTGTTTCTCATCACATTTCAACACGCACACACAAGAAACCTCGAGGGTTGTTTTTTTTTTGCCCCTTTGGTTGTAGTTTGTCTTCGTCAAGAGCACATCCGGCATTCACTGAAGCTTAAATGCAGTCAACACTCTCCTAGTTCAATTGTATATGTTCTGCTATGGAAGAAGATATTCTGAACTTGGCCCCGGAGTAACCCTAGCCTCTGCAATGGATAGGGTTGCCAGCCTCCAGGTGGGACCTGGGGATCCTCTGCAAGTACAGCGCACCTCCAGACAACAGAGATCAGTTCCCCTGGAGAAAAACAGCTGCTTTGGAGGGTGGACCCGGTGGCATTGTACCCCAACTGAGGTTTCTGTCCTCCCCAGGCTCAACCCCCAAATCTCCAGGAGTTTCCCAATCTGGATCTTGCAAACCACCCCTGCCAGTGGCCAGGGTGGACCGGGCAATCCTAAATTCAGCAGCATAGGAACAGGGGTTTGTTGGCATCAGCATCCACAGGGGATACTTCCTTTCCTTTCGTTTATTAGCTTCTATGACCGAAGATCTTAAGCTCAGCCAAAACAAGTCACCCATCAAACGTGGGCACACAGCATCAGCCCCAGGACATGAAATATGCCATCAAAATTTACAATCAAAATAATCAAATCTAAAAGATCTAAAACATTAAAACAGAAGTCACTGATAAAAACTGTAATTCATTTAAACGGGTCATATTGTTTACGTGTTACAAATTCTGTTACAATCAGGTCAAGCCAGATTTTTGTTGCTTTAGAGAGAAAACCATCATTAAAAATCTTGCAACAAAATAAGTCGTTTCAGAATTAATCTCTGCCAACAAGTAGGGGACCACCCAAAGTTCAGTTGGTATTCGGTGTTTGGTAAGAACTGGAGTGATCCAAATCGATCTAGGAATCGACCATTGGTGACAAAATAATAGAAGGATGGCCAAGTGTTTCCACAACTCCAGTCTCACGATTACATAAGCGATCCGAGTATGGAACTTTAGAAAAGCAACCTGTTAACTCAGCAGTGGGAAAAGAGTGAAGCCTAGCAAGAGTGAAAACATGAGGATACTTCGTGGAGACCACAAATTCCTCCAGGTCAGAAAAGACTAAAGTGCTGCTTAGAGGCACAAGGCACATGCCTTTAAGCAGCACTTGAGTGTCATCTGACCTAGAGTCATTTGTGCTCTCCACAGAGCAATAATTTTGTTTTTGTTCTCGCACTTAGTTATCTCCCATGGTCCCACTGTGTCTAGTGTTTACTATAAATGGGATATTTCAGCAGCCCCCCCCCCCCACTAACATTCAAGTGGCTCTCCGAAGCCTCAAGGGAGCTCACTTTCTATCTAAGTTGGCTGGCCACCTTACAGATGTGTATTCCACCGTGCCCCAGACAGATGTGAAGAGGTGATAAGGAGGGGACCCTTTGTGTCTGGCTTGGGCCACATTCAGCTGACTCAGGAGAAAGAAAAAAAGGAGGAGGGTCCTCTTCCCCCCCTCTTGAAAATCGTGTTGTCAGGCTGTAATATAAAAATAAATACTTCCATAGCGTTGCCAGCTCCAGCTTGGGGAATCCCTGGGGGATTCTGGGCAGGTGGATTTTGGAGAGGGAGGGGAGCTCCACCCTCAAAAGCTGTCATTTCTGGAGATCAGATATAATTCTGGGAGATCTCCAGGCCCCACCTGGAGGTTGGCAGCCCTATTTCATTGGGTAGATGAACATGGTATTGTGCAGCAGAGAACGGGAGGGGGGATTCCTGCTCCCCTGCAGCACTTGCAACATCGGTTTGGTCAGCGGGGTTCTCCCAGGTTAGAGTCTGCGCTCCTAACCACTATACCAAATTGCCTATATTCACTTTCTGAGCCATCTATGACTGGTCTGCTTGCTATGTTATGTGGCAGGGAATTCCTTACATTTCTCTCACCATGCAAAGATGCCACCACCCCTCAGAAAGGACGTTATAGCACTGGAAAAAGTGCAGAAAAGAGGAACTAGAATGATAAAAGGGTTGGAACACTTTCCCTATGAAGGAAGGCTGAAGCACTTGGGGCTCTTTAGCTTGGAGAAACTACGGCTGAGGGGTGACATGATCGAGGTTTATAAGATTATGCATGGGATAGAGCAGGTAGAGAAAGAAGTCCTTTTCTCCCTTTCTCACAATACAAGGACTCGTGAGCACTCCGTGAAATTGCTGAGCAGTTGGGTTAGAATGGATAAAAGGAAGTCCTTCTTCACCCAAAGAATGATTGAATTCACTGCCACAGGAGGTGGTGGCGGCTACAAGCATGGACGGCTTCAAGAGGGAACTGGATAAATGTATGGAGCAGAGGTCCATCTGTGGCTATTAGCCAAAAGGCACAGATAGGAACCCTCAGTCTGGGGCAAGGGATGCTCTGTATTCTTGGTGCTGGGGGGGGGGGGCAACAGTGGGAGGGGTTCTGGTTGCTGGTCCTCCTGAGGGCACCTGCTATTTTTGGCCACTGTGGGACACGTCTTGTTGGACTGGATGGGCCATTGGCCTGATCCAACATTGGCTTCTCTTATGTTCTTATGATGTAAGGAATACTAGTTTAGGGAAATTTCAAGAAGGCCAACAAAATGGCCAGTAGGATCTAGCAGAGCCCTTTGCCAGAAAAAGAGCCCTCTACCATTCAAAAAGACACACCAGATCTCCTTGCCTACTGTTTGCTCCACTCAGCCCTGGAAGAAGACTGGAGACCACATGGCATCGTTATCAGAATGGCTGGGAGGACCTGGCTTCAGATCACTAGGTAAAGATAAAGGTAAAGGTTTCCCTTGCTCGAAAGCCAGTCAAATACGAGTCTAGGGATGCGGTATTCATCTCCGTTTCCAAGCTGAAGAGCCAGCTCTGTTCAAAGATATTTTTCGTGGTCATGTGGCTGGCATGACTAGATGCTGAGGCACACAGGGCGCTGTTACCTTCCCACCAAAGTGGTACCTATTTATCTACTTGCAATCACTACCCAGCCACAAAATCCAGCAGCGGGTCTTGGGCCAGTCACTCTCTCACAGCCTCATCTAACTCACAGGGTTGTTGTGTGTTTAAAATTGAGGGGGTCAGGGTATGTCACATGCCGCCTCCATCTGCCTGGAGGGAGGACAGGATAGAAATGTGGCACAAAGGAGGAGAGGCTGCCCCTTCTCAGATTCACCCCTCCAAATCTTCGTTTGCCATCTTCGCTTGCCTTAGAGCAGGGGGTGGGCAAACTTGCTCAGCGTAAAAGTCACCTAGAACAGGGGTGGCCAAAGTTGCTTAACGTAAGAGCCGCATAGAAAAAACATCAGAGTTTAAGAGCCACAAGAGATGAACAAATATTACCTGCTTTTATTGGAAAATAAGCAAATTTACTTTTTATTAACATTAAATGAGACTGCCAAAAATAATAACAAAAGGGGTAAAAGCAGATATTGACAATGATATTAATTTGTCCAATGATATTTGTTTGCTGATGATATTTAGCTTCCCCAGCCGCCCTGCTGGGAGCCACATAATATATGTGAAAGAGCCGCATGCAGCTCCCGAGCCATAGTTTGCCCACCCCTGCCTTAGAGGGATTTTTCTGGCAAACGGGGGGGGGGACTTTTGGTGGGGGAGGGGAGGGGGGTACACGGTTGGGTGGGCTTCCCGAAAGTCCGAGAAGGCCCCAAGCACTCTGTCTCTGGGATGGACCAGCAGGGCTCAAATCCACCTTCCAGGGAAACCTTGCAAAGTCCCATTTCAAAAGCAATATTGGAGGGGGGGGGGGGGGGGACAGAGCGCACAAAGTGTCTTTAGCCGGATTTGTCATTCGCGCCCAGCCTCGACTAACTGCAAGGGGGCAGAGAGGAAGAGCTGGCCTTCCATTTGTCCCCATTCAACCTGCCGATCCTTTCCTTTCCTCTCTCCCCCCTTCCGCTGCTTCCCTCTCCATTGCCGGAGAGCGCAAACTGCACGTGGGCAGGGGGGCTTCTCCATTTGCAGCGCACGGAGCTCCCTAGAGCACCACATCCCCTGCTTTGCTGGCCATAGAAGCATTATCCATTGCAATCCTGAACTGGACACAGCCTCGGGCAATGCTTCCTCTGAGCTGGGGAGTCTTGTGAGCAAAAACTTTTGTGAGCGACTGGCGTTAAAGTTGGGAGCGAGCCATGGTGGCTGCTGCATCAATCAGTTTACTCTGGAGCCCATCCTTCCCGAGCCAAGACATAAAACTATGAGCCAGAGACTAGAAAACTGTGAGCTAGCTCACGCTCACTCAGCTTCGAGGAAACACTGGCCGCAGGGACTTCTTGCTCCCCCCCCCCCCCCCCCAACTCCTCTCTGCTCCCCCAGCCGTTACCTTGATCCGGGACAACCCGGATGATATTGCCAGAGACGCCGAATTCCTCCACCCAGCAGGCACGCTTGGGTTCCTGGTTGCTGGCCGGCGGGAGGGTCCTCCGGTGGAACATCTTCCAGAGCAGGGGGGGCACGGGCGGCGCCGGGGACCTGGGGCTGGGCTTGGCCCGGAGGCCCAGCGACTTCAGCAGCAGGCCCTCCTGCGCCTGGAAATCCAGCCCTCCCGCCAGCAGGGCCCACAGCAGCGCGGCCCCCAAGCGCAGCAGCCACATCCTCGGTCCGAGAGGGGCAAAAGGGCTGCGGAGGGCGAAGGGTTTCCTCTTTTCTCGCGCACGTGTGTGTGTGTGTGTGTTTAAGGGGACCTACCCGCCAGGGAAGAGCGAAGCAGCGGTGGGGTGGAACCGCTGGTGGGGATTGGGTGAGGGGCGCTCTCAATTAGCCCAGAATGGCCTCTGGGGGGCAGGGCCAGAATGTCATCCCTATAAGTGAGGGGGCCGCAGCCAGTTAACCCTTCCTCGCCCAGAACCAGTGTTCCCCTCTAAGCTGATTTAGTGTGAGCTAGCTCCGTTTTTTCTTCCAGCCAACCTAGCGCGCCGAAAGCAAGAAATTGCAAGCGTTCCGGGCGCCTCTGCGTCTAGTCATGCCGGCCACGTGACCACGGGAAGAGTCTTCGGACAGCGCTGGCTCTTCGGCTGGGAAACGGACAGGAGCACTGGAACCTTCGAGTCGGATCCGACTGGCTTTAGAGCAAGGGAAACCTTGACCTTTTACCTTTAGCTCAGTGTTTTAGCCTCCGGCTCGCACATGTTTGTCTTCACTCGGGAAGGATGGCTCCAGAGCAAACTAATTCAGGCAGTAGGCAAATGGCTCCCTCACAACTTTAATGCCAGTAGTAGAATTTTTGCTCACAGGACTCCCCAGCTGAGAGGGAGCGCTGCCCAGAACTGTACAAGAAAGAAGCTCAGAGAAGCCTGTCGCGTCTTCTGATTTGGGATTGCTTCCTTCCATCTCTGCAATGACCTGCTGTTCTGGTTTTGGCACCCTCCCAATCAGACTGGGGTGGGTGGGGTGGTAGGTTGAAAGTGTGGCCTGACTGCATTGTTCTGGTTACTCCCAAATGAAGCGGGCACCTCCCCCCAAAAGAGGTTGCCCATTGTGCTTCTATGGGAGTCCCTGCTCGGCAATCTGGAAGCACGCCCAGAAGAACAGAAGAGATTGGATTTAAACCCCACCCTTCACTGGAGTCTCAGAGCGGTTTACAAGCTCCTTTCCCTTCCCCTCCCCACCTGGTGAGCAGTGCTCCATCTAAGCTGTGGAGTCTTGGGAGCAAAAATCCTACTTTGTGAGGTACTGGCATTAAAGCTGTGAGCGAGAGATTTGGCTACTGCATAAAATAGTTTGCTTTGGAGCCATCCTTCCTGAGCCGAGACAAACATCTGTGAGCCAGAGGCTAAAACACTGTGAGCTAGCTCACACTAACTCGACTTAGAGGGAACACTGCCTATGAGGTAGGTGGGGCCGAGAAAGCTCTAACTGAGAACTGCTCCTATATAGTTTTTGAGGTATACAGGGTAGGGAAAGGAAAGGGAACAAAAATAATAAGCCTTCTGCATATAAATCTACTCGCCTTATCATTTCACATTACAAAAAGATAAGACTGTGAAGTTTTAAAAGTTCATAAATGCTTCTTCATATTATACTATCAGAAAGTTTATATCTTTATTTTTTTTGTTATCCAGTCATAAAAAGGAGTCTATAGTCTGAAGAAATCTTCCATTTGCCCTTTTAGCATCAAAGTCAATGTGTCCATTTCCACATTTTCCATAGACTTCCCTATTAGGTTTTGTTCAGAAGATATTGTTGGAAGTTTCTGAAAGGTTGCAAATAAGATTCTAGCTGCTGTTACTACATGAATTATAAAATATCTGTGATTTTTATCAAAATCATCTGGTATGCAATTCAGTAAAAACAATTCTGGTCGAAAAGGTAATGAAATCTGCAAAACTGTATAAATGTATGCACCATAACCCAGAACTTATGTACAATTTCACATGTCCACCACATATAGTAAAACATACCTTTATGTTTTTTACACTTCCAGCAAATGTTTGGCATATTTTTGTATATTTGCTGGTTTTGCTCTACCAGATTGGAAGACATACTATAGAGCAGGGGTGGCCAACCTGTGGCTCGGGAGCCACACGCGGCTCTTTCACACATATTGTGCGGCTCCTGGCAGGGCGGCTGGGGAAGCAAAGGGGAGGCATACTTTTTCTCTCTTTCTCCCTTCCTTCCTTCCCTCCTCCCTCCCATCTATTTGCTTTCCTAGTTTCTCTCTCTCTTTCTTTCCACTTCTTTAATTCTTTCTTTCCATCTCTCTTTTTCTCTCTCTCTTTCAATATCATTAGCAAACAAGTAATATCATTATCAATAACCGGTTTTCCTTGTTTGTTTTTATTTTTGGCAGTCCCATTTAACGTTAATAAAAAGCAAATTTGCATATTTTTTAAAATAAAAATGTGTGTGTGATATTTGTTCCTGTCTTGCGGCTCTCAGACATCTGACATTTATTCTATGTGGCTCTTACGTTAAGCAAGGTTGGCCACCCCTGCTATAGAGCGTCTTGCTTGGTCTGCAGGAGAGATTGGATTTTGCTTGAAAACCAAAGTCTTTTAGCTCTAGAAGGACATGATTCAAAGACCGGGGGGGGGGGCATGACTGTGTTTGGTATGGGAAGGCAGCTGGGCATAAATACTTTAAAAACCGTCTGTTAAGAAAATCTTTTATCAATCAATCTGGGAAAAGATCCTACCATTGGTATATTCTGAAATCCCAAGATGGGTCTCACCCCTTAGAGCCTTTTCACAACCCAGCCTAATACTAGACAAATAGCTATGAAGGTATTTTATGATAAAGGATCCCTAAAAACAAAGGAAGAACTAAGAAGGCAAGGTGTTAATCTAGAATGGCAGGCAAGGGCTTGAAAAATTGTTATGTACATCTAATGATAAGTTGATTCAGAAAAGGTATGTATTTTTAATGCAAATGAAAATGGAAGATGAAATGGTTAAAGATTGTGTGATTAAATTGGTGGCTAATCTACCAAAATCTGGTGCAAAATTTAGGTTATAATAATGAATTTGCACAGTGGAGTAAACTGTGGAAAGTGAATGTGAAAATGACGAAATCAGTTGCATTTAAAGAGAATGTGTATAAGATGTTTTATAGATGGTGTTTAACACCAGGTAGATTAGCCTAGCAGTTCGAAAGCAAGAACTTGCAAGTAGATAAATAGGTACCAGCGTAAAGCCCTGTTTCAAAAATTATTTGTCTCAAAGCAGGAGTAAATTCAGGATACAAACGTCATTTTTTGCCAGATAGCAGCAGCAACTTCCCTGGCGCAGTGCCCTTCCCAAGAGGCTGGTTCACTTCAGATTTTAAAAATTTATTTTAAAACACAAAATGAATTTATGGGACTTGGTGATTAGTAAGTTTGTCACAGTTTAACCTCTGTTGTATCATTTTTCTGTGATTCTCTCTCACTGTTCTTAAATTGTTGTCATGAATATTGTATGATTAATAGACTGGAGCCAAATCGTGAAAAATCAAAAGATCCCTATTCCCGGAAATCATATACGTGGACTATTAATGGTAATAAATTTGAACAGGTTAAGTATTTCAAATACTTGGGTGGAGGGTTCCCAAGTCCCCCCGGGGGGCGGGGAAACCCCTGCTCCAGTGGCCCACTCCCCGCCGGCCCAGATTCGGCTGCCAGGGGGAACCCCGCCCCCAAATTGCCGATGACATCAGCATGTTGGGCACATTTTGGGGGGGGGGGGGAGGATGCTCTATAATTCAAGGGAAAAGTCTATGGTTTTCCCTCGAATTAGAGATGTCCCGACGTGCTGGACGCGATTGACGTCATCGCAGCACTACAGTGCAGGTAGGACTTGGCAACCCTACTTGGGAGTCCACTATCATTCTAGTGCCACTTGGACACATCACTGCAGAATAGCTATTAATGTAGCTAAAGTCAGTGCTGCGGTAATCTCTCGATTTTATTTCTCTGATCATGGTAACCAGTATGTGCCAGCTGCATGCAAAGCTTTTAATGCTAAAACTGGAGCTCAGTTATCGTGTGGAGTAACCCTCTGGATTGGTGCCACTTGACACTTCAATAGAACGTGTCCATTCTAGCTTTTTGCGAAAGATCATGGGGGTGTCAGCGATGCTGCCATGGAGAGCATAGGTGTCAACTATGGGGGTGCTTGGGGGCCCCCCCAGCAAAATGGGGCACCCACCGCCGCCACCCGCCACTGTGCCTCCCTTCCTAGGCCCGCCCGCCCGCCCCCGGCTCCCCTGAACCCACTCGCTCTCTCCCTCCCTCCCTCTCGGGGCCATCTGGGTGACTGCCGGGGTGACGCTCTAGCAATCGCCCTGAAACTCTATGGCACCATAGAGTTTTGGGGCGATTGCCAGAGCATCACCCTGGCAATGCGCCCAGCATGATGAGGTCACTTCCGGGTGACATAATCACACTGGGCAGTCGCCCAGATGGCCCCAGGAGGGAGGGAGGGAGCAAGTGGGTTCAGGGGAGCAGGGGGGGGGAGGCTCTGGTGGCGATGGGGACATAGTCCTGGCGCACGCACAAGAGCCCCCCCCCCCCCGGGAAATTAAAAAGTCTACACCCTGATGGAGAGTGTGGGAGGGGAGAGTTCTTACCCTTGGCCTCTAGCATTCTAAGTTTCGATTCCCGCTGGGAACTGTTAGTTTTAGCTGGGATGTAACCTGCTGCCTATTGGCTTGTGTCCACCAGACAACCCTTGTTTGAACCTGGTATATCTACCCCTTCCCTCCTTTATAACAGCAGTCTTAACACCAGAAGTGTTTAGAGCAATACAGAATACTGAATCAATAAACTGATCCTGTTTAAGGAACATGGTTGGTTTCTGATATCAGAACTCTGACAGGGGGTACCCGTGTGTGTTCCATACGCTGCTTTATGTTTGGAGTGTAGACAGAATTTGATGGCTATTAAGGCACGGATCCACACCATTAAGTTTTGGTTGCGACTCCACTTCAACTCTGACCCCTCTAGCTATATGTACCAACTACTTTCTGAATCTGCCAATTCTAGTTGGCTACCTTACATCAAAGCCAAAATATGCTCTTTGAGTTTACCCTTAGAATCTTTATTTTTGCTTTCTGAGTCTGAGGCTTTTTTAAAAAATAAAATCTAGTTTATTGGGCTCCAAGTTGCAAACTCTCTACAGCTTGGCTAACAGAACCTGTTCTCCCTTACATTTAGGGATTGTTCCAAATGCAAATCTTCCAGCTGTATATCTTTATCAACTTATAGCTCCAAATTTGCATGGAGCCATCTCCTTGGCCAGATTTAATGTTCTTCTTTCTGCTTTTCTCTCTGGCAGATTCCAGGGAATCCCCTATTCTAGCATGTGCTGTCCTTGTACGAAGGACTGTGTGGAAATTGTCCCCATGTTTCTTCTTCAATGTCCCTTTTATTTGGCACCCCGTCGGGATCTTCTGTACCCTATATTAGCTCAATTCTCAGAGATTTCTGACGATTTTAAGGTTCTGTTTTTGCTTGATAACCCAGATAACCAAAACAGTAGCAAGGTTTCTTCTCAGTGCTATGGCTATACGTCCTGATAAGTAATATTAACCACCTGGTTTTTATGCTTTTATGCTCTTTTTCTGTGTTGAAGCTCTAATTTTACCCTGTGTGGATTTGTATTTTCCGATCTGTATTTAAGTTGATTTCCTATTGTATGTATATATACATATGCCAATAAAGGCTTGCCGACTGACTGGGAAATTCAGTGTAGCGCTTCCGCCAAAGAACATCCACAAAGAAACTTTCCTCCACCATGTGCTCCCGTCTCCTCCTCAGCAGTGGACACTACTAGACGGCAGGCATTCCCTCAAATACATCTCCGCCTGAGTGTAAAAAACTTGAAATTTGCTTCCTTTTCTGAATTGTGGCAAAAGACACTTCCTTTCTCCCCCCAGAATCCTAAACCAGATGCAATTTCCTGAGCATGGACCCCGCAACAAAGCTCACAACACAAAGACAAGCGTGTCATGATAGCTCTTACAAGCGTTTTAATGAGAATTCCCCCCACGCGCTAGCCAGCATTTAGCTAAAGCAAAGTTGAGTTTGTTAAAACATTTCCCCTGTTCATTCACCTAAACACCCACTGGAAGTGCAAAGAGGTGCAAAAATTATGTTAAAATTGGGTCAAAGGAAGAATCTCGGTTGCAGCTCAAAAACCATTTAGCTAATGCTGTTTGTACAGTCATGGGAAGAAGCGAGGTTTGTGTGTTGACTGGACATTGTTCATGCCTTTAAGAAAACAACAATGGTCCGGAATCATCAGGTTTTTCATGTTCCCGGTGAAGTCAGAAAATGCTTCTAATACTTTGCATATGGTAATACTGCCACATCTCCTTCTTGGAACAATTTCACTCAGAAAACCAGATGGTTTCCGCCTGTTTCCGCAAAAGCTTTCTTCTGGGTTGCGATCAAAGAGAGATTAACCCCAAATCACCACCCCTCCAGGATGGGATGTCTCTCCCCCAATTTCTTGCCATTTCCAATAAGCAAATCGGTGGTTTCAGATAAACATTTGCAGCTGGCAAAGAACCTCAGGTGTCTCCCAAAACTGGTGCCTTTCAAACGAACAGAGAAGTCAGTTTAACTTTTTACGAGAGACACTTTGTTGTTCTTCATTTCCTGTTGGAGACAGACCCCAATAAAATCCAGGCATATTTTTTAAAAAATGACACGTTTCTCTCGTTTTCCAAACCTCACGAACAACCAGTAAACTCTGTGCCTTTTCTAGCAAAACAGATTTCATTGAGGGACCAAAGCTATTGGGGTTCTCAGAACGGAATTGCAGCGCCTGCTGGATTCACCATGCAAAGAATCTTAGCTGTGGTCACAGAAAAGGTGAACTGAGCCAGACGGATTCTTATAAATGGATCATCGAAGTGCTCACCCCAGACAGCAAAAGGGGATTAGAGTAGACCCTGACCACTCATGGGGGGAATGGTGAAATCTGGAAATAGTAGTGAGAGGCAGGCATATTTCCTGCACAATTTAACAATCGGAAGATCAGGATGATGGCCTGGTGGGAGGGAAAACAGGCGAAAGGCCTACATCATGTGCGGGGTCAGGAAGTCAGGAAAATTGCCAGTCTGTGAATGGTGAGGTTTTGCATCACACAGATTCACGGCAGACAGGTCCGTCAACAGTGACTCCATAACTGGAGGTGGCACATGCCACTCTTTTATATGCAAACTTGGGCAATGGCAATCAATTAGTTGACCAAAGCTCAAAATTGCCAGTCCCTAAAATTAAAAAAGCAGCAAGTTTCTAGTTCTCATGGACAGGAAATGTGTGGCCAATGCCTGAGTCTGACCCTCCTTGTGAGCCAATCATGTGGGATTATGCAAAAGTTGCCTCATTTGTATTAACGTATGCAGGTCACAGGAGGTCATATAATCCCTATGTGACTTCAGGAGTGGGTTTGGGGGGGGGGGGGAGAAGAGCTCGGAAAGCTTCTTTGGACTTTGGGGCAAAGCAGGAGACGGTGGCACCCTCTGGAGCTGGCACTAGTCCAGAGTGGCTGCCATGGCCCTGGGGAAGGGCTCGCCTCCAGCCTGCTGAGCCATGGAGTAGGCCAATGTGCCTGCACCCATTTCCCACAGTCAGTTATTAAGGCTTTGCCTCTTTGTGGTCCATGCAAATGCTAACTTTTGCATGGGGGGGGGGAATAAAAGTGCTCCTTTATCCTGCAAGCGCCTCTCCCCCTGCAGTCTGTTCCCTGGTAATAGCCCAACGGGTCCTCAGAGCCCTAGAGAATGAAGAAGTCCACTTGCCCTATGGCTTGCAAGCTTTCGATTTAAGGAAGCCTTTAACAGGGAAGCACTAGTGGGCAGGCTGACTTTGGAGCTTGGTGACGTGGATAAGAGTGGTGGACTCTAATTTGGGAGAACTGGGTTTGATTCCCCACTCCTCCTCCACATGCAGCTGCTGGTGTGATCTTGGGTCAGTCACAGTTCTCTCAGAGCTGTTCTCTCAGGAGCAGTTTCTGTCAGAGCTCTCTCAGCCCCACCTGCCTCCCAGGGTGTCTGTTGTGGGGAGAGGAAGGGAAAGGAGATTGTAAGCTGCTCTGAGACTCCTTCGGGTAGTGAAGGGCAGGGTATAAAACCAAGTTCTCTCACTGAAGGCCCCAGGAGAGATTCTCCGACCCCAGTTCTCTGCTCCTGCCAGATCTGCCGGCCCTTCTTCTATGCAACTTCCAGGCCTCTGGACAAGAAGCAAGTCTTTCTACAAAGGGAGTTCCCCCAGGGCAGGGGGGGGGGAGCACAGCTGTAAAACTTCCAGACTGTTTTCTGCCAAAGGGGCTCTGAGACATTTTGGGGCTGGAGAGGTGGAACCCCAAATGGAACCCCTCCCTCCTCTCTCCGCACCGTTTTGAACAGCACTCCCAAATTTGGTCCCCGTGTCTGCCCATGCGTAGGGCCAGTCCTAAACTCAGCAACAGGGTTAATGTTAACTCATGGGGATGCTTTCTCTCTCTCTCCCTCTCTCTCTGTCTCTCCCTACTCAACTTACAAGTCCCCACGAGGGGACTTATGACGAGATTATGACGAGACTGCTGGCACGTCAACAGTCTGAAAAGAATATAAAAGTAGTAACTTGCCACTTGGTTTTGCTGGCGGGGAACAGAATGCAGCTGTTTCTAAATCTGGCAGGTGTAACTTGTGGCCTACGGTGGTCAAGGAAGCTGATATTTTGGACTCAGGGCAGACCACTCCGAGACCCAATTGCCCCACCCTTCCCACTCCATCGAGCTGATGGACGGAGCGAAACAGTCGGCTGGATGAGGTTTGAAAGGTACACCTGCTTTTGTACTACAGATGGACAGATGCTTCCAGCAAGAAAAGTGCCTGTCCTCTCTGGTACCTGCTGTTTTGCAGAAAGACTGACACTGCCCATGGAGGTTCTACCAGCCTCTGTGAGGCTTTGCCTCAGTGGTGCCAAAGCATCAAAAGGCCGAGCAGGATGTGTGGAGCACCCTTTTTGTTCCACATTAGTCAAGCACAGATATTTACAGACCACAGACAACATTCACAGCTGTCAATTTCCTTCACTGTCTCTCTCTCTCTCTCTCCCTTTCCAGTAATCTGCTCGCTTTTGACAGCCAAAATACACTTACGTGGACAAACAAAATGTATTTTTTTAAAAGCAAATTTCCTGAACAAGTCTGCTGCTTCTCTGGCTGGTCCCTCTCCTCTGCAGTTCTCATCCATTCACATGTACAGGGGCAGACATCTTCTCTCCAAACAGGACAAGGCCAGAAGACATATCCCAAAAAATAGATCAAGGGGCACAGAGAGAGTGACGACAGAGAGAGAAGTTCTGCAGGGCATTCCTCATCTTCAGCCACAGTAAAGGGGGCCAAAACTTCATTGATTCTCCACAGCGATTGGTTTCCTGGAGTGACGACGGCCCTCCCTCTCATTTCTCTCAGCCAATCAGGGCTCCAGAGTCGACAGCAGAGCGGAAACCCCTCCACCGCCTGGTGCCCGTCCTTAACCAAAGGATCCAGGGGGGGCAAGGCTGGTCTTTGCCACGCTGTCCTGTGCATGGGGGAGTGTGGGGGGAGACGGGGGGGACTCTCTGTTCTCTCCTGTCTGTCAAGAAAAACACCCTGTTCCCAACTGACCAGTGCAAAGAAAGGGTCATGCGACAGTTCAGCCCGTCCCGTGTGCCTGTGGAGGCCGCCCCTCCCAGCTCTCCATATTAAACAAGGGGTGGGACCACGTCGGAAGCTCTCCAAACTGGCTGGGGTTCGAGCGAAGGAGGCAGGGGGGCTGCGGAGCTGGGCGGGTCCTTCCCCGGGGGCATCAGCTCCCTTCTCAAAGGCGCTTGTCCTTCACGATCCCGTTCATGAGGTGTTTCCTGCAAAGGACAAGAAGATGCAGCTGAACCAAAAAGTGCTTCAGGCCCAAGAGGGGAAGCGGGGAGTGAGAGGGATGGGGGAAGAGCGGGAAGGATTGGGACCAGCAAGATCGGAGGGCAAGGAAAGCGCTCGGAATGAAGGTAAGGTAGAGTCAGGTGGGCAGCTGTCTTGGTCTGATGCAGGAGAACAAATTTAGACTCCAGGGGCACCTTTAAGGCCATCAAAGTTTTATTCAAGGCACGAGATTTCGTGCACAAGGCACACTTTTATGAATAAAACTTTGTTGGTCTTAAAGGTGCGTCTGGACTCCAAATTTGCTCAGAATGAAGGGACCCAACATGAAAACCTGTGCAAAAAGATGAGGCCCTGCTTTGCCTGCAGGAAGTCCGCCGTGCCAGCTCCAGCTGTGAAGGGGAAGCCACGCCTCTCTTTGCCCAGGATCTTGCCAATCTCCAAGCAGGGTCTGGAGTTCTCTTGGAACTGCAACTGACCGAGATCAGTTCCCCTGGAGAAAATGGAAGCTTTGGAAGGTGGATTCTATGGCGTTACACCAGCCGAGGTCCTTCCCCTCCCCAAACCCCACCTTCCCCAGGCTCCACGCCCCCAAATGTCCATGGATGTCCCGGAATGTCCCAAATCGGAGCTGGCAACCAATGCTCCCTCTAAGCTGTTGAGCCTTGTGAGCAAAAATTCTACTTTGTGAGCCACTGGCATCAAAGCAATTTGGCTACTGCATCAATCAGTGTGCTCTGGAGCCGTCCTTCCAGAGTGGAGACAAAAATGTGTGAGCCGGGGGCTAAAAAACTGTGCGCTAGCTCACACTAACTCAGCTTAGAGGGAACACTGCTGGCCATCCCAATCAATGCCTGGCATGTTATCAGCGAGTGCCAGACAGGCCTGGGAGGGCTGCGGCCTCTCAGAGGAGACGTGGCTGAATCGGACCGACTAAGGTCCAGAGTTTGGAAGCATCAGTTTTATTGATAGGAGGCTGGGTCAGAACAACAAGGAGCAGTCTAGCCGGACCAGGGATCTGCTGGCTTGGAATCAGACACCTTTGCAAGTTCAGACGGGGTGGTGGGTAGGTGGGGGAGAGATCTACAGCACAAACCCCTCTCCTGCTCCTTGTGAGAAGGGCTGAAACCCAAGGGTGAGCGTCCCCCCTCTGCAGGCAGGAAGGCCTGCCTCAAGCCCCTGGGGTCTTAGTGGTCAATATTACTAATTATAAAACAACACACATCCAAAAATAAATATATGAAAAAGTGTTTCTTTAGAGCCAGGTGTTGCTTTCTGGAATTATCAAAAGGGAGAGAGGGGAAAAAAAGCCAAACTATTATTTACCAAATGCACATAATGATACATTTAAATTAACAAGTTAAATTTTTGCTGTTGTTACCTCATGTGAATTTCATGTTGTTTTATAATTAACAATACCACTGAGGAAGGCCCTAAGGGGCCGAAACGCGTATGGTCTACTGGTCATGAGATAGACCTACCATTTGTATATGTAAAACCAGGGGTCCTTTGGGGCCGGAGTGAGGCGGAGCGCTGCTCCACCAGCTCAGGAGGGGCAGTAGGGCAGCCATGGGCCGAATCAGATTCTCTGATCTGATTTGGCCTGCCGCCAAATTGCCGCCGAACTTCGGCGGCAATTTTAAAAGCGGCTGTAGGGGAGGGGGTTTGAGGGAGAGGCTCCAAACTTGCAGGGTAGCTTCTGGGACCTCTCCCCCAAATGCCCACCAAGTTTCAAGAAGATTGGACCAGGGGGTCCAATTCTATGGGCCTCCAAACAGGTTGCCCCCATTCCCTCCATTGTTCTCTACGGTGGGAAAAAAGTAATGTTTTTTCCCACCATAGAGAACAATGGAGGGGATGGGGCAACCTGTTTGGGGGCCCATAGAATTGGACCCTGTGGTCCAATCTTCTTGAAACTTGGTGGGTATTTCAAGGAGAGGCCCCAGCAGCTACCCTGCAAGTTTGGAGCCTCTCCCTCAAACCCCCTTTCCTCCAGCCTCTCATATACCCTATGAGCTTTTGCCATTGATTTCAATGGCCCATAGGGTATAATGGGGCTGAAACTGACATTCCCTTTCTGACACACTTCCGGTGATGTCAGGGGATGTGGCATATGCTAATGAGTTATGCTAATGAGTTATGCTAATGAGCTCCTGCACCTCTTTTTCTACGAAAGAACCCCTGTGTAAAGAGTGAGGCCAAAAGAGGTGCCCACCAGTCCACGTTTTCGATCAATAATTCTGGTGGGATGAAGTCTAAACCTGGTGCTTTACCCTTCCTGAGCTTTCCAATTAGGGACTTGACCTCTCGGACTGTAACTGGTGACCAAGTTGCCAGATCGTTGTGTTCCAGAAGAGAGAATTGCTGTTGATTGTCTGTATACTGATTACAAAAATATTCTTCCCATTTATCCGTTGTAATAAATGTATCAATTGGAGATTCCTCACTATATGAGAAATTTGTTATGTGTGCGCCATAACAAATATTTGTATTTTTATAATAACTTATTTTGTTAGCTTGACCCTCTTATACCACAGCCATATCTTGGACTGAGCCCTCCCCCCCTTTTTTTCTCTCGATTTAGGTCAGACTCTACTCCAGGCAGTTTCCAACGGAGCAGGGAAGGGTATCTCTGCTGGAGCCTGGTTGCTCGGCCAGGGCGGCCAACGAACCAGGGGTGAGATGGGCTTGGGCGCGGCTCCCACTTTTAGCTACCTCTCCTTCCAGTGCAGTTTCCCGTCATTCGTCTGGAGGGCCGGGGCCTTCCTCCCGGTGTCGATGTCGTATTCCCGCACGTCGTTCACCTCCTGTACCTGCCCCATCAAGATCTTCACCACAAAGAGGACGATATACTGCGGAGAGGAGGGGGAAAAGCCTGGTCAACCTCCGTCCCGCCAGACTGGCTGGCAGTCGATTCGAGACCGGCAAAAGGAAGAACCGCTTCACAGAATGCTTAAGTTTGACTCGGGGGACTCATGGCCACAAGGTGTGACGGCCATAGGGATAAAATCAACCTAAACCAGACTGGGTGGATTTTATGGAGGATGGTCTGTCACTGGCTGTTAGCCTCGAGAGCCAAATGGGACTGCTGAGTTCAGGGAGCAGTCTAAGCGGTGGAGTCTTTTAAGCAAAAAGTCTACTTTGTGAGCTACTAGCATTAAAGCTGTGAGCGAGCAATTTGGCTACTGCAGAAATTACTTTGCTCTGGAGCCCTCCTTCCTGAGCTAAGACAAAAATGTGTTAGCCAGAGGCTAAAGAACTGTGAGGTAGCTCACACTAACTCAGCTTAGAGGGAACACTGTGGGACAATCACAGAACGGCAAAAGCAGTCTACAAATGAGGAGTGTTGACAGTGGGGCCTATTTGTGGGCTTCCCTGTGGAATTGGAGTGGTCCCTGATTGGGCTGAAAGGTGGGGTATAAATCAGGTAACCGGGCAGGTAGACAGATAAGCTGGATAAGATATACTAGAGTAGCAGCCTAATCTTTTCGGGCAGCAAAATGTAATCCTAATAAAGAGTCAGGAACAGACTGGTAGCATTGCAGCAGGCACGGGTATTGGGGGAGAATAACATTTTTGAGGGCTCCCCTACAGAAACCTTCCCCTGCAAGCAGAAAGCTAGCACTGCAGGCTTAACCACAATCTCTATTGTGTACTAGCTTTTCCTTACTAGGGAGTTTTACAGTGTTACAATTTGACACCATTCAGTGAGCGTGTTGTGCAAGCTAAGGAAAGTTCTCGTGAGCAAGTTAATTTTGGAGAGGGTGAGGTTCCTTTGAAGATCTAGAATACCACACAGCAGGATGACTGACGGCACAAAAAGCCAAAGATAAACACAGCCCTGTCGACTGTCACCAAATTATGTGATGCAGCAACACAAAACCAGCAAGTCTGCATGCCATGGTGCTCAAAACCCCTCTGAGGCATCTGGAACTTGTCAGCTCCAGTTAAGAACATAAGAGAAGCCCTGTTGGATCAGGCCAGTGGCCCACCCAGTCCAGCACTCTGTGTCACACAGTGGCCAAAACCCAGATGCCCTCAGGTGCCACCAGTGGGGCCAGAACTGCAGAAGCCCTCTCACTCTTGCCCCCCAAGCACCAAGAAGACAGAGCATCCCTGCCCCAGACATAGAGTTCCCTCTAGACATTATGGCTAATAGCCACTCATGGACCCCTGCTCCATATATTTATCCAATCCCTTCTTGAAGCTGTCTATGCTTGTAGCTGCCACCACTTCTTCTGGCAGTGAATTTCACGTGTTCATGACTCTTTGGGTGAAGAAGTACTTCCTTTTATCTGTCCTAAGCCTACTGCTTATTAACTTCACAAGTTCTTGTATTGTGAAGAAGGGAGAAGAGTGCTTCTTTCTCTGCCTTCTCTACCCCATGCATAATTTTATAAACCTCTATCGTGTCACCCCTCAGTCATCGGTTCTCCAAGCTACAGAGCCCTAACCCCTTTAGCCTATAGGGAAGGTGTTCCATAGGGAACCATAGGGAAGGTGTTCCATAGGGAACCATAGGGAAGGTGTTCCAATCCTTTTATCATTCTAGTTGCCCTTTTCTGCACATTTCCCAATGCTAGAATACCATTTTTGAGGTGTGGCGACCAGAACTGTACACAGTATTCCAAATGCGGTCGCACCATTGAGTTATACAGGGGCATTATGAGACTGGCTGATCTGTTTTCAGTTCCCTTCCTAATAACCCCCAGCACAGCGCTGGCCTTTTTTATTGCAGTCGCACACTGAGTCGACATCTTCAGTGAGTTATCTACTACAACTCCAAGGTCTCTCTCCTGATCACTTACTACCACTTTGGACCCCATCAACATATATTTATTGTTAGGATTTTTGGCTCCAGTGGGCATCACTTTGCACTTGGCCACACTGAACCCCATTTGCCACACTGACACCCACTCACCCATCCTCGACAGTTCCCTTTGGAGTGCCTCACAATCCTCCCTGGTTCTCACCGCCCTGAACAACTTCGTGTCATCTGCAAACTTAGCCACTTCGCTGCTTACTCTCAACTCCAAATCATTAATGAACAAGTTAAAAGCACCGGATCTAGTACCAAGCCCTGTGGTACCCCACTTCTTACCACCCTCCACTGTGAAAACTGCCCATTTGTGCTCACTCTCTGTTTCCTGCTAATTAACCAGTTTCTAATCCACAGGAGGACTTGTCCTCTTCTCCCATGACTGCTGAGTTTACTTAGGAGCTTTTGATGAGGAGGAACTTTTATCAAAAGCTTTTTGGAAGTCAAGGTAAAATACACATTGATGGGGTCTGAACTGGCGGAGACTGTCCAAGAGAGAGATCTTGGAGTCGTAGTAGATAACTCAATGAAAATGTTGAGATAGTGTGCGATTGCAATGAAAAAGGCCAACGCCCGGGGTTTTCATGTGCCATCTGAACCCGCAATAAACTACTATGCTGTTTTCACCTTTACCGGCCTCCCAACTCCAGTACTTTTCACCCTATGAAGAAAGGTTGAAGCGCTTGGGGCTCTTTAGTTTGGAGAAACGATGGCTGAGGGGTGACACGATCGAAGTTTATAAGATTATGCATGGGATAGAGCAGGATGAGAAAGAAGTCCTTTTCTCCCTTTCTCACAATACAAGAACTCGTGGGCACTCCATGAAATTGCTGAGCAGTTGGGTTAGAACAGATAAAACAAAGTACTTCTTCACCCAAAGAGTGATTCAACACGTGGAATTCACTGCCACAGGAGGTGGTGGCAGCTACAAGCATGGACAGCTTCAAGAGGGAATTAGATAAACATATGGAGCAGAGGTCCATCAGTGGCTATTTGCCACAAGGTACAGATAGGAACTCTCAGTCTGGGGCAAGTGATGCTCTGTATTCTTGGTGCCGGGGCGGGGGCAACAGTGGGATGGCGCCTTCTAGTGTCCTGGCCCCATTGCTGGACCTCCTGAGGGCACCTGGTGTTTTTGGCCACTGTGTGACGAAGTGTTGGACTGGATGGCTTCTCTTATGTTCTTAACATCCACTGGGTCCCCCTTGTCCACATGTTTGTTCCGCCCCTCAAAGAACTCTAAAAGGCTAGTGGACAAGATCTACCCTTATGGAATCCATGCTGATCCTTCCTCAATAGCTTTTGTTCATCAATTATTTTTATTTACTTTATTTATACCTCACTTTTCTCCTCATCGGGACCTGAAATGGCCAACATACTTCTCTGCTCCTCCACTTTATCCTCACAACCCTGCGTGACTGGCCCCAGGTTGCCCAGCAAGCTTCCACGGCGGAGCAGGGATTTGAACCCGTCTCTCTCAGATCCGAGTCCGACTCCCCGGCCACTACACCACAACGGCCCCCACAGGACTGCTTGTCACTCACCGTAAACCAATAGAGATTCATCAGTGTGAGGATGAAGAGCAAAGCATTGAAGAAGAAGTAGAAAGGGATGTTGGGCACGGAGTGGAGGCTGGAGTGGCAGGTGGCATACAGCACCTTGAGGGGGAACCAATAGAGGCGGAACCAGAACCTGCCAGGAAAGAGGGGGGTGCGTTAGAAGAAGACAACGCAAGGCGGTGGGACTGCCGACATCAGGCTCCGCCCCATTCTGCTCACACACAGTGGGGACGGAGCAACCCTGGTGCAAAAGGCTCTGAGAGACCATCCACAAAGCAGTTTTTGCCATACTTGTCAATCAGGAAAGGGGGGACAGTGCTTGAGAGAAGTGGTCCAAATCAGCACAGCCGAGGTATCGACAGGAAGGTGGTACGGCTTGGTGGCAGAATGCCCCCTGGCATGCAGAAGGCTGCCAACTCAGTCCAGTAAAACGGATCGCTGGGAACAAACACCGGGAGAGACCAGAGATTCCAGTCTGCGCATCTCTTTACTTTATTTACATGCTACCTTTCTCCCCAATGGGGACCCAAAGGGCTTACATCATTCTCCTCTCCTGTTTTATCCTCACAACAGCCCTGTGAGGTAGGTTAGGCTGAGAGAGGGTGACTGGCCCAAGAGTAGACACTGTAACCCAGGGATTCCCCAGCCTTTTTGAGCTTGCGGACACCTTTGGAATCCTGGCAGAGGGTGGTGGGTGCAGCCACAAAATGGCTGTCACAGGAGGCAGAGTCAGTCACAAAATGGCTGTCACAGAAGGCAGAGTCAGTCACAAAATGGCTGCCACAGCTAGCTTGAATACCCTGTGAGGAAAGCAACAATCCACACAGCCAATCAAATCTCAGAAGCCTTGCTGGGCAAAAGCCCCACCTGGCCCCACCCACTTTCAAAAAGTACTTGGTGGGCGCCAGAAAACACACTGGTATGGCTCCTACTAGGGCTGCCGGGGGGGAGGGGGTTGCCCGTTTTAGGGCCCCCCGATCCACTTGCCCACATCCAGCCAGCAGGGGAACCCCACTCCCAAAGCGCCTGGACCAGGCCAACGTGCCCGGTGCAATGATGTCACCTGGAGGAATACTCTAGCATTTGGCTGGAAAACTCTACGGTATCATAGAGTTTATAGCCGAATGCTAGTGTCTCCCTGGCGACGTGCCTAGCGTGATGATGTCACTTCCGGGTCACATCATCACTACACATGCATGCCAGAAGATCCCGGGAGAAAAGCTTCTCCCCCCCCCCACCAGTAAAAGGTAGGGACCTGGCAACCCTAGCTCCTACAGGGGGACCCCCTTTCTAATCACGAGGGTCTCAGTATCCTTACGGAACAATGGCTAGTCATGGGATCCGGGAGGGGGGACGCCCAGCTCACCAGCTGATGCTGAAAGAGACGCAACCGATGTTTGAGATGAAGTCATTCAGGGGGTGACAGACTCCTCCGCGGTACTTGAAGTAAACGTTGAGCTTGGTGAACTCCAACTGAACGTCGGTGATGTCATGAAGGAAGAGCACAAGAATGCCCACGTTGTGGTACCTGCCGAGCAGACAGAAGAGAAGGAGGAGAGGACTGCATTGGCATGGCCAAAGTGCAGAACCAGGAAGCCTGAATCTCACCCCTGCCATGAACTTGCCGGGTGGACTTAGATAAGCTATCCCACCATCAGCAGTATGGTGCTGATCTAACCTCAGACAGTCATCCTAGGGAGGACAAGTTAAGATTGAACGTTATCAATGAAGTCTAAATGCTAAGTTGGAGTTCCCCAACCTTTTTGAGCCGGCGGGAATCTTTGGCATTCTGACACAGTCTAGAGTCTTTTTGCCTGCTAGACTTGATACCATTGAGTTGTACATTTGCTAAAAGGCCTTGGACTCCACTTAATACGAAATAGCATTGTGATCTGTGCATGGTCATTGTACCTTCCTTGACTCACTCTACCCTTTGATGAAGGATTGTCTTCGGAAAAGTCTTACTATCTTCTCAGTGGACTGTTATTGTCCCTAGGAGAGCTTGTGCTCATGGATTATTTTGGATTGTATTACTTTAAGAATTATCATTCTGTGGTTTGTGTGACTCTATGATGGGCATTACATTCTTCTGAAGTGCTGTATATGTTTACATATTCAAAATATTTAACATATTCCTATGAGTATTATTAAGGTAAAGGTAAAGGTTTCCCTTGCTCGAAAGCTAGTCGAATCCAACTGTAGGGGGCGGTGCTCATCTCCGTTTTCAAGCCGAAGAGCCAGTGCTGTCCAAAGACTTCTCTGTGGTCATGTGGCCAGCATAACTAGACCCTGAGGCGAACGGAACGCTGTTACTTTCCCACCAAAGCGGTACCTATTTATCTACTTGCAGTTTCTTGCTTTCAAACTGCTAGGCTGGCAGGAGCGGGGGCCAGAGACGGGAGCTCACTCCGTCACGCAGCACTCAGGTCTCAAACTGCTGAACTACTGACCTTCCGGTCTGCAGTTCAACGTCTTAACCCCTTGAGCCACCACCTTCTCCCTACAAGTATCATTACCTGTCTGAAAAACTTTTGGGGAGAGTTTCCACCTTTTCATTTCTTCATTTGTCTGGCATCAGAGCTGGCTATTCCCTTTACATGAGCTGGCAAAAGCCCCACGTGACCCCCCCACCCACCTTCTAAAGACACTCAGTGGGCACCGGGAAAGGTGTTGGGGGGGGCACAGTGCCCATTGGGGAACCCTGTGCTAAGTACTGGCAATATCTGGGTATTCCAGTCAGGGCCGTACCCAGAAATTTTTTGATCTGGGTGCATATTTTTTGTTAATGGGGCACCTTAGCACAGGGGAGAGGTAATCTCTTATATATGTGGTGGATAGTGGAATAGGCCTTAAGTATTGCTCTTTATTTAATGGTTCTTTGCACTCCCTTGTTGACAATGGCGACGCTTTATTGTTATCTTCAAATTGTAAAAAAGTGGGTAGGGGGCAGCCAGTTAGGAGGGGCCACTCAGAGCTAAGAGGCATAAGCAAAGCTGAAATTGGATCAGATGGTGATAAGATCAATGGATAGCAGCAAACTGGCAGGTAAATGCAAGAGTTAACAAAGAGATATGCGAATGAAGCTAGAAGCCCACTCAGATGATCAATGAGGCAGTTTCATGTACACCCCCTCCCCATCTTCACAACCCTCTACAGGCTATCTAAATTCTATGGCAAGATAAGAAGAGAGAGAAGAGATTGGATTTATATCCCGCCCTTCATATGGAGTCTCAAACCGGTTTACAATCTCCTTTCCCTTCCCCTCCCTGCAACAGACATCCTGTGAGGTAGGTGGGGCTGAGAGAGCTCTCTCGAGAACTGCTCCTGAGAGAACAGCTCTGAGAGAACTGTTACTGACTCAAGGTCATGCCAGCAGGCGCAAGTGGAGGAGTGGGGAATCAAACCCAGTTCTCCTAGATTAGAGTCCGTGCTCTTAACCACTACACCAAACTGGCTCTCTACCCCAATAATCTAACCTAATAATCCTACATGCCCCACTATGTATTTTCTGTTGCAATGCTAAAACTTCACCAATCCCTCCTTCTAGCAATCTACTTCAGTCTTTTAGGCACCAGGTGAAGATATTTTGTATATTCCAGCATCTTCTGAAAAGTATTCTTTCTGCCCCGCCTTGCTAGTTCATCATCTAGTTCATCTTGCTAGTTCATCTGAGCCCGCTTGCGGGGAGGGCGGGATATAAATCCCAAAATAAATAAATAAATAAAATAAATCTTTCCCCCATGCACACTTTAACCTAGAAGGCTGCCCAGCTTCCTATCTGCGGGGGGGGGGGGGGGGGGGCGGGGAAGGTGGGAGGGCTTTCAGCCTCTTTATTGCTGACTGGTAAATTATTGCTTATTTAAAAAAATTATTCTCCACTACCTTTCTTTCATTATCAGTTTTATGAGCGAACTTTACTGATGTTTATCTGATTTTATTCCATGCTGCTGGTCCCATGTTGCATTTAATGGATGTCATAAGCAGGCCTTGGGAGTTTTCCATCCCTTTCCAAAAATTAGCACAGGAGGCCGATATTTTAAATAAATATGAATGGCCTGGAAGCAACGAATGCCCAGGGACCTGTGAAAGCCAAGTGGGTGTAGAAGTCGTCAGAGCTGTTCCCAGAACAGAACTAAGCATAAATGTGGGTTTTTTTAAGAAAACCATTTGCCTGAATCATCCTATGTTGTGAGATGGGGGAAGAACTGAATCCTTGCACCTTGAGAATTCGGTCTCTCTTCTCCTGCCATAGTCCCCACCGGCTTTCCTAACTGCAGCCTCAGTTTTCCCATCTGTAAAATGGGAATGGCAGCAACAACTTTTTGCTGAAGGACTCTCTTCGAGACCAATGTCAGGCAGACAGGATTCCCCCCCCCACTCCCATGGACTTGTGGGTCAAAAATACATCCTACAAGAATAGACAACATCCCTCCCATCACAGATCAGCTCTCACTAATGAGAGGCGGCCAAGCCTCCCGCCCTCACACCAAGCGCTAACAAAGAAATATTTCATGATGAACACCTCAGTAGCCAATTCTGGCAGAAAAGCAAGACAAAGATGTGAGGAACTAACAAATCCAGACCCTCTCTTTACACCCCTTTTCCCATCAGGGCTTGCAACACCCATCCCCAAAGACTTCTGCCTTCTGGTTCAGTCAGACCAAATTATTTTGGTCCTCAGGTGTGGCAGCTATGGGGTGGGGGGAAGGTTCTGAGGAACTGCCTTCTGGACTGAAGAATATCCAGTCCCCCCACCCTGGCCTCTCCTACAGGTTTTTTAAGCCCCAGTCGCCCACAATCAAACAAAAAGGAGGGCACAAGCTTTGAATAAAGGACTGGTAGTGTGTAAGCTATCTGTTCCCTGTAGGACTCATATCTGGAAACCTGCTAGACCAAACCTGCACTTGTATGTGAGGTAACTAGAGACCCCTGCTTCTAGTGTCCTGGGAGGGGAAGGCTTCGAGTGTCCTGGCCCCACTGCTGGACCTCCTGAGGGCACCTGGTGTTTTTGGCCACTGTGTGACACAGAGTGTTGGACTGGATGGGCCACTGGCCCGATCCAACATTGGCTTTTCTTATGTTCTTATATGGAGTAGAGGTCCATCAGTGGCTGTTAGCCACAAAGTATAGATAGGAACTCTCACTCTGGGGCAAGTGATGCTCTGTATTCTTGGTGCGTGGGGGGGGGGGCAGCAGTGGGAGGGCTTCTGGAGTTCTGGCCCCACTGCTGGACCTCCTGAGGGCACCTGGTGTTTTTGGCCACTGGATGACACAGAGTGTTGGACTGGATGGGCCATTGGCCTGATCCAACATTGGCTTCTCTTATGTTTTTATGAGATGAACGACAAAGGTTTATTTAACAGAGAATAAAGTACTGAATAGGGCAATTGTTATGTGTGGATGACTTCAATATATAAAGTAAAAACTGGCTCTCAAAGTAAAGGAAAGAAACCCTGAAGGGGAATTTGGTTCTCCTTTCTCTGGACAGGTTATCTCAGCAGGTTCAAGATGGCTGTTTTCTACAGAACCTACAAACACCACTTATGATTGACAGGGCCTTAATAGGATGTTTCTTTGCCCCACTAAAATATGCTTTCTTCCCTCAGCTGACCCCCAAAGTCTAACTAAATGCTGAATAAAAATCCTGGCTAAAGTGACGTTCTTATCCAGAGCCCCAAATCCCCGTCTGAAGAAAGACCTGTTTCCCTCCCCTTTTTAAAGTTGAGGTGAGCTCATCCCCTCCCATCCAGCAGAGTTCCAAGGGCTCTGATTGGCTGATGAATCAACTTGGATTTTTATGAGGCCTAAATCACAGGGACTGGTTCAGAGCCCTGGAGGAGAGGCGGGAGTTTTAAGGATGCAACAAGATAGGTGCAACCAATGCTCCCTCTAAGCGGTAGAGTCTTGTGATCAAAAATTCTACTTTGTGAGCTACTGGCATTAAAGTTGTGAGCGAGCGATTGGGCTACTGCAGAAATTACTTTGCTCTGGAGCCCTCCTTCCTGAGCTAAGACAAAAATGTGTGAGCTGGAGGCCAAAAAACTAACTCAGCTTAGAGGGAACACTGGCTGCAAGTGACTTTTGGCACTGCAACATTGGCCTCTCCACGTAGGATGTTTGTGAACATTCTGATACACTGCACCAGCTCAGAGGAAGGGTTGGGAGAGGAGCAGAGGACAACATCAGGAGGTGGGCAGGTGAACGCGGCCCGGGACTCACCTGAAGACATAGGAGAGGGCAATGAGGACAAGGGTGACCACGTGGTGGATGAGCATCACCACCGAGTCCTTGCGCCAGGCGTCCATGTAGAGGGAGGCGTAGATCGAGTGGCAATAGAAGCTGCACTGCATCAGGTAGGCCACAGCGATGTCTGTCGGCACTTCCATGCCCTTCCTCCAATCTGGGCAGAAAGGAGGGCAACAAAGCAAGGTCAGTCCAGCAGCAGAAAAACCGGTCCGGGATGAAGATTTAGCCCAACACCCCCAAGGACTCCCTCGGGGCCAAGAAGTGGAAAGCAAGGCCCCGGTTTCATTCACCCAGGGCGATTCTGCATTGGCTTTTTCCTCCGTTGTTTTGCAAAAGCCACCTTGGAACAGAAATTCCCTTCTGCTTTGCACGCCGCTTTTGCTTCCGTTGATAACGGATTTTATGGTTGCCTCCACACGCCATGCCGCTTTCGCTTTCTTTGATCACTGGATTTTATGGTACCTTCGCATAGATTTATGGCCGTTCAGGGGTGACTTTGCAGTCAGTACGGCCTTGCCCCGAGGTATCTGAATGTGGTTTTGAGCTGCACTTTCCCCTTCCGGTTGAGAACATGTGGAGTGAACGCTAGATGCAGAATCGCCCCCGGAAGCGTAAATGGTGAACTTTGAGAACTGAGCTATTCCACACTGTGACCACTAGGAGACACTGCTGCAAAAAGGTACAGACTGGGGGGGGGGGGGGGGGACATCTTAGACTGGCAGCAGCTCTCCTGCATCTCAAGTAGAGGTCTTTCACACCACCTACAGCTGGGGGCATTTTTTAAAAAACACTGGAGGTATTCTACCATTTAGGGATGCCAGTTCTAGGTTGGGAAATACCTGGAGATTTTGGGGGTGGAGCCTGGTGAAAATCAGGATTTGGGGAGGGGAGGGACCTCAGCAGAACATATTGCCATAGATTCCACCCTCCAAAGCAGCCGTTTTCTCCAGGGGAACTGATCTCTGTTGGCTGGAGATCAGTTTTGATACTGGAAGATCTCCAGGTCTCACCTGGAGGCTGGCAACCCTAACTGCTGAGAAATTGCAAAAACACACACACCCAGGAGCACTGCCTGCTCAAAAGAAAGAAATGTGTCCAAAAACAAGACAATTACTAATAAAATGCCAGTCTCCAAGGGCATTAATTAATTTTAATTTTCAACGTACGCAGCACCCATGACTAATGCCCACCCCCTAACTATTTACTTATTTATGAAATTAAATTTCTAGCCTGCCCTCCCCTGCAGGACAGGGCTCAGGGAAGTCTCCAACAGCAGAGTCACATCCATAAATTAAATTCACAGTTCAAAGAATAAAAAAAAAATACAGCCACAACCAAATTAGATGGCGCTAGCAAACTTCAGATTGCGCCACTGTCTCCCCGGGGGGGGGGGGGGGAGAGAAACAGAAGTGCTAGACAGATGGGAACTGGCGCTGCCCTCAACCAAACACCTGGTGAAACATTTCTGCCATACAGGCCCTGCGGAACTGCAGTCATACTTTGCTGGGATTTTCTGTGGCGGTCATGGGAAGCACATCAAGTCAACTCATGGCAACCCCTGAGGTGTTCAAGGCGAGAGCAGATCAGCGGTGGTTTGCCATTGCCTGCCTCTTTGTAGCGAGTCAACCCTGGACTTCCTGGGTGGTCTCCCCCCCCCCCCCCAAATGCTGACCAGGGCCGACCCTGCTTAGCTTCCAAGAGCTGAGGAGATTGGGCTAGCCTGGGCCAGCAGGGTATTTTCTATACACATATACAGTTTGCAAGCTTAAAATGACTGCTTAAAAAGGCTTCCATAAAAAAAACCCCATGAAAAACAAACGAACAAAAGATATCTGCGCCTGCTCCCCAAACACTGCAGACGGCCAGTCAAGCAGTTTGATGCTTGAAAAGTAACTTTCAGATCTCAAGAACGCTCCTCTGGATTTCAAACCAGCTCAAAATTCCATTCCGGCTGAAGTGGGCATTGGAACAGGAGGAAGCCACTTACCATAGAAGACGGAGGGTGGGTCGTAGAAAAAGGGATAGCCAGCGAAGAAGAGCAGGTAAGTACTGTAGGACCAAGAGGACAGGTAGTAGAGGAGCTTCCAGATACTCTCTGGCACCTTTGCGGCGTCCTTGGGGTCCAGCTGACACCATTCCGCAAACGGCTGCAGCAGAAAAATGGGGGCTGAATTGGAAAGAACCTCCCTGTACAAAACTCAGTCCTCCCCCCCCCCCCCCCCTGAGGAATTCTGCACAGGGTCGGGGCGTGTATGTGTGTGTGAAGAGAGAACTCATTAAGGAATAATTTTTAGGATTTCCTCCCCCGCCCTGTCCGAGACTGTAAGCATTAAAAAAATAATAATGATCTGAGAGATTGCATGGCCTAGAAGCTGGTAAATGGGGTCGCCTATGGCGAATAATGAGCTCTTCCAGGAAACCAAATGGGGGGAAAGACAACTGATGCTTATTTGAAGATGCCAAATGCTTTATGCAGAGTCAGACCCATGGACCACCAAGCTCGATATTGTTGCTCTTGAGCAGAGAAAGGTCTTTCACCAGGGTTGTAAACTAGCGGGGAAGTGGGGCTCAAGCCCCCTCTAGATTTCTGGGGGGGGGAATGCCCCCCCAAGCTGCCTGGTAGCATCATGAAACTGCTTAGGCTTAAACTGTGCAGTCTCAGCCTGTCCACTCGAACAGAATCTCTCAGCTCTGCTTTCTTTCTCTGGGACTATGGGACATTTACTTGTCACACACAACAAGCACCCCTTCACAGCTTACCTTATTTTTCCTTTGGGATCTTTGGAAGTTCTGCCTAAAGCCCCTACTCTCAGCCTGTGGACCAGGAGATTTTGGTATTCTGGGGCTTGCAGCTTACGAGACAGTTTACGAGAAAAAGAAATGGAGGACATGGGAATATTTCTCTCTTTAGCCATGTGTGTTGGGGGGTTGGGGCGGAAGAGGCCCTGTAGCTTGAATGCTGGAAGTTAAGATGGTTTTGGTATCCTGTGACTCGCAGCTTTAGAGAAAAAGGAATGGAAGATATGGGAATAGCTATTGTTTTTGTCTCACCGCATCCGTACATGTCAGAAGAGGGAGATAAAACTGGTTTACCAAATATAGAAAGGGAGGTGATTCTGTTGTGCTGGACCCCACCTTCAACCAAAGATTATCTCCTGTATTTTTAGGTCAAGGTATCTGAGGAGCAGGGGGGTTTCTTTCTTTTCTTTTGAAAAAGAGGTGCCAGAACTCTCAAGAGGGAAATGAAGTTTTCAGTCTGTATACTCAAAACTCAGGAACTTTTCAACATTTTAAAAAGCATTTTGTCAAAGAGGTTCCGGAACTCTGTTCTGGCGGCGTTCCCTCAGAAAAGAAGCCCGGCCGAAAAGCCATTATTTACTGTGGATTTACAGTGGATTCTGAGAAGCATTTGGAGATGCATACTGAGTATCCAATGTGCGAGCGGTGTAGTTGTTAGAGTGCTGGCACAAGACTGAGAAGACCAGAGTTCAATTCCCTCTAAGCTGAGTTAGTGTGAGCTAGCTCACAGTTTTTTAGCCTCCGGCTCGCACCTTTTTGTCTCAGCTCAGGAAGGACGGCTCCAGAGCAAACTAATTCATGCAGCAGCCCAATCACTCGCTCACAACTTTAAGGCTGGTAGCTCACGAAGTAGAATTTTTGATCACAAGACTCCACCGCTTAGAGGGAGCATTGATGTACACTATGTGACCCTGGGACAGCCACACATTCAGCCTAAGATGTGAGGAAAAGACCGGAGGGGGGGGATTCTTTTTTTCTGTACAGAAATATTTACTCGTCTTAGTGAAGGAATTCATGACATCTTTCTTGGACTGGGACTGACAATCTTACGAGTGGGAAAAATATATATTTGTAAAACCACAGGATTAATGGGTTTTTTTGAAATACAACTAATTTCATATTTAAATCATTCAATACAGATCGCTACGTGTGGGCCTGGACCGGGTTCAGCCCTGTGTACCCCCACCCCGGGGAAATTGAGACATCCAACCCCCCTGTCTTTCACAGCACCCAAGATCTTTGTGGCTGGAGAGGCCAGGGATTTCTGACACAATCTACCAAAGAGAGTCAGTTTGGTGTTGTGGTTAGGAACTCTGGTCTGGGAGAACCAGGTTTAATTCCCCACACCTCCACACGCAGCCAACTAGATGACCTTGGGTCAGTCACAAGTTTTCTCAGAGCTGTTCTCTTAGGAGCAGTTCTCTCAGAGCTCTCTCAGTCCCACCTACCTCTCAGGGTGTCTGTTGTGGGGAGGGGAAATGAAAGGAGATTGTAAGCTGCTCTGAGACTTCTTCGGGGAGTGAAGGGTGAGGTATAAATCCAATTGCTTCTCTTCTTCTTATGCTCCTGGCAAGAAGAAGCCACCTTAATGAAGAAGGAGGAGGAGGAGAATAGATTGGATTTATATCCCGCCCTTCACTCACTTGGAGTGAAGCTGTGGAGTCTTGCGAGCAAAAATTCTACTTCGTGAGCTACTGGCATTAAAGTTGTGAGTGATCAATTTGGCTACTGCATAAGTTAGTTTGCTCTGGAGCCCTCCTTCCTGAGCTAAAACAAAAATGTGTGAGCCAGAGGCTAAAAAACTGTGAGCTAGCTCACACTAACTCAGCTTAGAGGGAACACTGCCTGTGAGATAGGTGGGCCTGAGAGAGCTCTGAGACAACTGTCCTTGAGAGAACAGCTGGTACAGAGCTATGGCAGCAGGTGCAAGTGGAGGAGTGGGGAATCAAACCCAGTTCTCCCAGATTAGAGTTCGCGCACTCAACCACTACACCTAACTGGCTCACTCGTATCAGACCCCGTGCCCATTTAGCTCCGTCTCCTCTGCTCTGGCTGGCAGTGGTTTCCCCAGAGAAAGGCCTTCCTGAATACCTGAGATCCTTTGAAGGCAGATGATAGGAAACTCAGCCTGGGGTAGCCAGCGAAGAAGAGCAGGTAAGTACTGTAGGACCAAGAGGACAGGTAGTAGAAAAGCAAACAAAGCGGCTGCTCGGCCACTGAAACACAACCCCTTCCTCAAAGCACAGCAGGGTTGCCAACCTCCAGGCAGGGCCTGGCTCTCCTGGAATGATCTTCAGGCGACAGAAATCAGTTCCCTGGAGAAAATGGCTTTTTTGGAGGGTGAAAGCCTACGGCATTATACCCTGCTGAGGCCCCTCCCCTCCCCAAACCCCGCCCTTCCCAGCCTCCACCCCTGAAACTTCCAGGTCCCTCCCCACCCAGAGGTGGCAACCTTCAAGCACAGGGATATCTGCAACTGCCCAATATTGAACGTTACGTCATAGAGAGCCAGTTTGGTGTAGTAGTTAATCTGGGACTCTAATCCTCCACTTGCACCTGGCTGGATGACCTTGGGCAAGCCATAGCTCTGTTCCAGCTGTCTCTCAAGGACAGTTGTCTCAGAGCTCTCTCAGCCCCACCTACCTCACAGGGTGTCTGTTGTGGGGAGGGGAAGGGAAAGGAGTTTGTCAGCTGAGACTCCGAGTGAGTGAAGGGAGGGATATAAATCCAGTCCCTTCTTCTTCTTCTTCTAGAATCACAGAGTCGGAAGGGGCCCTACAGGCCATCTAGTCCAACCCTCTGTTCAGTGCAGGGTCAGCCTAGACTGAGCATCCCTGACACAAGGGTTTGTCCAGCCGCTGCTAGAAGACTGCCAGGGAGGAGGGGGAGCTCACCACCTCCTGAGGCAGCTGATTCCACTGGTGAACAACTCTAAAAGTTTTCCCTAAGATCCAGCCGGAACCTCCCCGCCCTTCAGTTAAACCCATTTATTGCAAGTCCTCTCCTCTGCTGCCAAGAGGAACAGCTCCCTGCCCTCCTCTGAGTGACAGCCCTTCTTCAGGTACTCCAAGAGAGCCATCCTGTCCCCACTCAGCCTCCTCTTCTCCAGACTGAACATTCCCAAGTCCCTCAGCCTTTTCCCCCAAGGTTTTTTGAAGTAGTTTTTCCTGATATCCAGCCGGTACCTTCCCACCAATGCTCCCTCTAAGCTGTGGAGTCTTGTGAACAAAAAGTCTACTCTGTGAGCTCCTGGCATTAAAGTTGTGAGCAGGTGATTTGGCTCCGGCATAAATTAGTTTGCTCTGGAGCCGTCCTTGCTGAGCGAAGACAAAAATGTGTGAGCTGGAGGCCAAAAAACTGTGCGCTAGCTCACACTAACTCAGCTTAGAGGGAACACGGCTTCCCACCCATAATTTAAACCCATTCTTGCGAGTCCTCTCCTCTGCTGCCAACAGGAACAGCTCCCTGCCCTCCTCTGAGTGACAGCCCTTCAGGTACTACAAGAAAGCCATCATGCCCCCCCCCCCCACAATCTCCTCTTCTCCAGACTGAACATTCCCAAGACCCTCAGCCTTTCCTCGTAGGGTATCCTCATAACTCTGGGTTACTGCTGTGTTTCCATCTTGATTTTGGAAAGAGGCATGAGAGAGAGAATAAAATCAACTCTGCCACCGAAGCACCGTTATTTTCATCTGCATGGCCAATCGCACCACCAGTGGCCTAACAGAAGCTGTGCTGGACACCTGGCTCCGCCCACTTTTTGAAAACACTTGGTGGGTACCAGGTAAGGTCTCAGAGGAGGAGGAGAAGGAGGAGAAGAGGAGGAGGAGGAGAAGAAGAGGAGGAGGAGGAGAAGGAGGAGGAGAAGAAGGAGAGAAGGAGGAGGAGAAAAAGAAGGAGAGGAGGAGGAGGAGAAGAGGAGAAGAGGAGGAGGAGAAGAAGGAGAGAAGGAGGAGGAGGAGAAGAAGGAGAGGAGGAGGAGGAGAACAAGAAGGAGAGGAGGAGAAGGAGAAGGAGAGGCAGAGGAGGAGAAGGAGAAGAAGGAGAGGAGGAGAAGGAGAAGGAGGAGGAGAAGGAGAAGGAGGAGGAGAAGAAGGAGAGGAGGAGGAGGAGGAGGAGAAGAAGGAGGGGAGGAGGAGAAGGAGAAGAAGGAGAGGAGGAGGAGGAGGAGAAGAAGGAGGAGAGGAGGAGAAGGAGGAGAGGAGGAGGAGGAGAAGAAGGAGAAGAAGAGGAGGAGGAGAAGGAGAAGAGGAGGAGAGGAGGAGAAGGAGAAGAAGAGGAGGAGGAGGAGGAGAAGGAGAAGAGGAGAGGAGGAGGAGGAGGAGAAGAAGAAGGAGAGGAGGAGGAGAAGAAGGAGAAGAGGAGGAGAGGAGGAAAAGAAGGAGAGGAGGAGAAGGAGAAGAGGAGGAGGAGAAGAAGGAGAAGAGGAGGAGGAGAAGAAGGACAGGAGGAGGAGGAGGAGAAGGAGAAGAAGGAGAGGCGGAGGAGGAGAAGGAGAAGTAGGAGAGGAGAAGGAGGAAGAGGAGGAGAAGGAGAGGAGGAGGAGGAGAAGAAGGAGAGGAGGAGGAGGAGGAGAAGGAGAGGAGGAGAAGGAGAAGAGGAGAAGGAGAAGAGGAGAAGGAGAAGAGGAGGAGGAGGAGGAGGAGGAGAAGGAGCAGAGGAGGAGGAGGAGAAGAAGGAGAGGAGGAGGAGAAGGAGAGGAGGAGGAGAAGGAGAGGAGAAGGAGAAGAGGAGGAGGAAGAGGAGGAGGACGAGGAGGAGAAGAAGGAGAGGAGGAGGAGAAGAAGGAGAAGAGGAGGAGGAGAAGAAGGAGAAGAGGAGGAGAAGGAGGAGGAGGAGAGGAGGAGAAGGAGAAGAGGAGGAGGAGAAGAGGAGGAGGTGAAGGAGAGGAGGAGGAGGAGAAGAAGAAGGAGAGGAGGAGAAGGAGAAGGAGAGGAGGAAGAGAGGAGGAGGAGAAGAAGGAGAAGAGGAGGAGGAGAAGGAGAAGAGGAGGAGAGGAGGAAAAGGAGGAGAGTGGATTTATACCCTGCCCTTCACTACCCGAAGGAGTCTCAGAGCAGCTTACAATCTCCTTTCCCTTCCCCTCCCCACAACATACACCCTGTGAGGTAGGTGGCGCGGAGAGAGCTCTGAGACAACTGCCCTTGAGAGACCAGCTCTCTGAGAGAACCTGTGACTGACCCAAGGTCACACCAGCAGCTGCATGTGGAGGAGTGGGGAATCAAACCTGGTTCTCCCAGATTAGAGTCCGTGCTCTTAGCCAATACGCCAAACTGGCTCTCTCATGGTGCCTGCGGGCACAACATTGGGGACCCCTGCCCTAGAAGAACGCTGCAGGTGTGATCCACACATCATACACCCCCATGTTCAGCGGACGCTCCCCTTCAAGACGATGTATCCTGTTTCCTAGTCCAAAGCACGGTTCTTGTGCCAGCTGCTCCAAAGTGGGGTGCCCCTGGGACAATCACACAGGCAGCCACTTGGGCCATGATGCACCCCAAAACACTTCTTGGACCATCCCAAATGACCCATCCCCACACTCTGGAGACTATCTTGCCATGCAAGAAACGAATGCACAGGAAGACATTCTGTTCCGTCTTTGATAAAGCAGTGATGGAAACGAACTCAGAGGCTGGCAGGATTCCTTAGGCGCAATGGGAGTGTCCCTGAAATCGCACCCAGTCCTGCAAAGTCAACAAGCTGCTGTTTATCACAGCTCTACGTTTGGAGTTGGAACATTTGGGAACGTCTCTACTGGAAGCTTGCACATTCTGAATTTACTCAACTGGCGGCCTAGAGCACTTTAAATATTGGCATACTTTTATTTTTCATCGTACCTTTCATGGGCTATGATAGAACTGAGTGTTGCACTGTACTAAAAGTCCTTCTACTGAACCTGTGGATGAATTTTCTGCCATATAAGCTTATGTCGATATAGTTGGTCGCATTGCTTAAATATTGTTTCATGGTCGTTTCTTATCTTTGTTTCAACTTCTTTCTGTAATACTCTCCGTTGTTATACCCACCTGGAGGTTGGCAACCATAGGCCTCACAAACACACACACACACACACACACACCCTCCTTGTCGGGCCATTGTGAGGACTTCTGTAATAACATACACAAAGCATTTCTGTTCTAATGACAGGCAGCAATGACACAGAGACTTCCCTAAAACAAGACTCAGCTTTACCTGGTTTCCCCTCTTTCTCCCAACGATGGCTTCTAACGGCACAGCCACACACACACACACACACACACACACGCCATTTGCTCCCCCCCCCACCCCGCCCGGGGCTTCTGCATGAGTGCCAAGAGCAGGATCGGAAACCTGAACCTTTACGAGGCTGAAACAAAAAACGGGCAGCGGGGCAGGCAAAGAGGTCACCGGGGTCCAGGTTTGGCTCCCACTCGGGAGGCTATATTAAGACCACAGCTGCTCCTCCTGCAGTGGAGCTGTTTGCAGTCCGGCCCGCAGCAGTCGTGCTCTGCCCAGCAGCCTTACCCACAGAACTGCAGGCTGAGACATGCCCAAAAGGTGTGCCCAGGAGAGGCGGCCTCAAGGTAGAAGCGACTTGAATCCAATAATTAAAGGCTCCACTCTCTCTGCGGACAGGTAATTCTCTTTCATCTCCACGCTGGGAGGGATCCCAGGGGGCAAGCCGCACCTGACACAGAGGCACACTTGGGATTTGCCTGCTGCACCTCTGTGTGAGTTGCTGCTCTGGTCCCGCTTCTCTCCTGGGCTTCTCTCTCCAGCTCTCCGATGCCCTTTTTGAGCTATGGTGACCAGAACTGCACACAGTATTCCAAATGAGGCCACAGTACAGATCTGTACAGGGGGCGTTGTAAAATACTGGCCATGTTATTTTCAATCCCTTTCCTAATCCCTTTTCCCACTGCTGCAACACACAGCGCTGACACTTTTGTTGAGTTGTCCACTGCAACCCCAAGGTCACTTTCCCGCCCTGTCTAAGTGAGTACACTGCAAATTGAGACTTCCCGTTCCAGTGTGCATCACCTAACCCTTACCCACAAGAGGAGGAGGAAAAGGAGAAGAGGAGGAGGAGATTGGATTTACACCCTGCCCTTCACTACCCGAAGGAGTTTCAGAGCGGCTTGCAACCTCCTTTCCCTTCCCCTCCCCACAACAGACACCCTGGGAGGTAGGTGGGGCTGAGAGAGCTCTGACTGAGAACTGCTCCTGAGAGAACAGCTCCAAGAGAACTCGTGACTGACCCAAGGTCACACCAGCAGCTGCATGTGGAGGAATGGGGAATCAGAACTAGTCTTCCCAGATTACACTCCACACTCTTAACCACTACACCAAACTGGCTTTCAGTGAACTTCATTTACCACACTGTTGCCCACTCACCCAATTCGCAGCAACCCTCCTGGAGTTCTTCCCAGTCGGCCCTGCTTTTCACCATCCTGAGGTCACCTGCAGGCTTGGCCACTGCCTTGCTCACCCCCCAGTTCCAGGTGAAGAAATTAACTAGTGCTGGACCCAATACTGATCCTTGTGGGACCCCACCGCTTACCTCCTCCAATGCGAGATGCGTCCCTTTTCTTGTACTCTGCCACTACTATGAAGAGGACTAAAAGGGCTGAAAACTGGCCGGATTTCCCCCCTCACAAAGAAGTACAAGCCAGATCCCCTTCTCTCTGAAAATATTCTGGCCCATTGAACTGCACACCTTCTTTCAGAAGCCGTGGCGAGAGAAGCGCTGCCTGAGGATAGGAAGCTAACAGACGAACGATCCCTTGCCCGGCACAAAGGTTCCCACTTTGTGTTCTGCGCCACCAGGCAGAGCATGAAAAGAAGACAGGCGGGTCTCTCCAACGGCCAAGTCTCCATTCAAGAGCGGAGCCAGAAAAGAAGAGGAGCCCCAGAGACAGTCTGTACTTGGAGCTGAAAGCACAGAGCCGGCTGGTGTGGATAGGAAACGTTACATCCTGAGCTGGGCCTTGCGTAACCATTTCCTTGGAAACACGCTTTGGTTGGCTCTGTGAGAGCAGCTAGGCCGGGTCGGACTGTGGCTTGCTGCCAGCACCCCCTCTGTAAGCTCCTTGGGGACAGAAGTCTGTCTGCGTTCTGCCAATGAACCGTTGTGCTCCTCACGGACAACTTCGCAAGGAATAAGCAGCCGTTGTGCTCCTCACGGACAACTTCGCAAGGAATAAGCAGCGGCGGAACAGCTGCTGAGTCGTTCTGCCTCATTTTGCTGACCCCAGACACAAGGCAGAGAGCCAGTTTGCCACCATTGTCTCCCCCCCAGTCCCTACCACATGAGAGAGGTAGGAAAAGCCACGCTCAGGGGCGAGCATCAGGGCCATCAGTGTGGACCACCAACACCCCAAGGTCTCCAAAATTCAAGTAACTTAGTTGGTGACCCACGCTACCAACGGGTCCCTTTCCATGAGGCTGAAGGCTTGCGTTTGGGCTGAGGACTGAATCTTCTTTCCTGCTAGGGTTGCCAGCCTCCAGGTGGTGCCTGGGGATCTCCTACTTACCACTGATCCCCAGCTGAGAGAGATCAGCTCCCCTGGAGAAAATGGCTGCTCCGAAGGGTGGACTCTCTAGCATCGTACCATGCTGAGGCCCCTCCCATCCCCAGACCCCGCCCTCTCCTGGATCCACCCCCAAAGTCTCCAGGTATTTTCCAACCCAGACCTGGCAACCCTCCATCCTGCACACAGACATTTTTCGTATCAGGGAGGAAATGGGGAAAGTGCAGTCTTTCTCCTGGATGTCTAGCTTTCTACATGGAAGGAGGAGGAGGAGGATGATTAGTGCATTCTGAGGTTGCCAAACCTTCAGGTAAGGCCTGGAGATCCTCCCCCAGAATTACAATGGATCTGCAGACAACAGAGATCATTTTCCCTGGAGAAAAATGGCTGCTTTGGAGGGTGGACTCTTCTACGGCGTTATGCCCTGCTGAGGTCCCTCCCCACCCTAAATTCACGCTCTCCAGGTTCCACCTCCAAATCTCCAGGAATCTTCCAACCCAGAGTTGGCAACCCTGGTGCACTGCAATTATGAGCCCCACCACAAGTTGACTCCCTCAATAAGGACTAAGCCCATGCCAGGAATTACGATCACAGGGAGAGGACCTCCTGACTGCCCCATCAATCAAAGGAAGTAATTTGGTGGGTCTGCAAGAGACGGCCTTTTTGGTGGCGGCCCCACAATTATGGAACAACATCCCCGGGGGGGGGGAGGAGGAGAAGAGGAAGAAGAAGAGGAGGAGATTGGATTTATATCCCGCCTTCCACTCACCTGGAGTCTCAGAGCGGCTTACAAACTCCTTTCCCTTCCCCTCCCCACAACAGACACCCTGTGACGTAGGTGGGGCTGAGAGAGCTCTTTCCGCAGCTGTCCTTGAGAGAACAGCAGGTACAGAGCTATGGCTTGCCCAAGGTCATCCAGCCAGGTGCAAGTGGAGGAGTGGGGAATCAAACCCGGTTCTCCCAGATTAGAGTCCGCGCTCCTAAACCACTACACCAAACTGGCTCTCACCTGACCCCCTCGAGTTGAAGATGGTTTCATTTAGGACCACATTTGATTAAGATACTACCAGGGATTGTCATTTTAAATTTAGGTTTTATGTATTTTATATCTATATTGGAAGCTGCCTCAACCTCCACAAGGTCCCATAACGGACCGGGACACACGTACCTTCCAGACAGCCTCTCCTGGTATATCCTCTGGAGAGCATTAGGCTTGGCTGATAAGAACCTGCTGGTGGTCCCCAGCCCAAGGAAGAAAGGCAGCTAGTAAATGTTTGAAATAAATAAACGGAGAGAGCACATCAACACATAGAGATGCCTGCCACGGAATCAGACCAGCAGACTATGAAGTATTGTCTACTCGGACTGGCAGCCGCTCTCCAGGGACTCAGGCTGAGGTCTTTCACATCATCTGTGACCTGATCTCCAGCTGACGATGTCAGGGATTGAACCTGGCATCTTCAGCATGCCAAGGAGAGGCTCTGTCACTGAGCCACAGTCCCTCCCCAGATAATAACATATTGATTTTAAAAGGCCCGCACATCCCAGTTGATCAATTCAACCTGGACATTGAAAGGTAGAAGACTCTGTGACTTCTTCGCTGCTTGCTGGGGCAAAAGATAGGCAACA
The DNA here is from genome assembly GCA_029233225.1 of Lepidodactylus listeri. Classification (NCBI taxonomy): domain Eukaryota; kingdom Metazoa; phylum Chordata; class Lepidosauria; order Squamata; family Gekkonidae; genus Lepidodactylus; species Lepidodactylus listeri. The sequence continues at coordinate 176,089,377 of JARCFY010000002.1, forward strand.
CAGAACTCTTCAGGCATGAAAGACCTCCAGAAAGCTCCGCTGTTCTTTCCCCCTTTTCAAACTGTCAGCAAGCCAAGTTCTGAAACCCCATAAGACTTGCATCAAATCTCTACAAACCTCAGTCACGCCGTTTCCAAGGATCATGTCCATCTGTGCTCCAAAAAATGAAGATTAAAAAGCCACAAATGGCAGCGATGTCAGTACCATCAGTTGATTTCAAACAAGACCCCCCTGGTCAAACAGAAAGGTTCTGAAGTGTTTTATATGAGGCTGGATTAGGGTTGCCAGCTCCAGGTTGGGAGCCTGAGGAGGGCGGGGTTTGGGGACGGGAGGGACTTCAACGGGGTACAAAGGCCACCTTCCAAAGCAGCCATTTTCTCCAGGTGAATTGATCTCTGAAAATCAGTTGTAACAGCAGCAGATCTCCAGTCACCACCTGGAGGTTGTAGTACAAAAACTGAGGATCACAGTGTTAGGAAGATACAAGTGGAGACCTGCAAGAAACTTGCAGGATAGTTATCCCATTCCTCACACCTTTGCTTCCTCCCTTCTCCCCCTACCTCTCTCACACTCTTTCTCCCTTCTGCCCCCCTTTCTTACTCTCTCGCTCTCCTCCATGTATGTTACTTCCTCTCTCTTTCTGACCTGTCATCATTCCCTTTGTTTTTCTGCCTCCCCACCTCATCACTCTTTCTCTCTCTTTCTGCCTCCCACCTCAAATCCCACCCTCCCCAGGCTCCACCTCTCAAATGTCTGGGAATTTCCCAACCTGGAGTTGGCAACCCTATTTCCTTCCCACCCAACAGCCAACCTACCTTTATCTGTCTTCAGCTTTCTATCTCCACCCCCCTCCCCTGCAGCCTCTACCTAGGAAAATTACAGTCTTTCTCCACAATGGGGACTAAAGCAGCTTACATTATTATTTCCTCTTTGTTATCTGCACAAGAACCCTGTGAGGTTGGTTAGGCTGAAAGTATGTGACTGGTCCAAAATCTCCCAGTCAGCTTCCACTGCAAGATGGGGATCTGAACCTGGGTCTCGCAGATCCCAGTCTGAAGCTAGAACTGTTGCACCACAATGGCTTTCATAGGGTGGCTGCTGATGAACTGTAGCAAAACAGCTGGGCCTAATTAAGTCATGCAAATCAGGTGGTATCAAGTCACACAGAGGGTGCTGCCTAGGGATGCCAGCCTCCAGATGAGACCTGGGGATCCCCTGGAGTTACTGCTCATCTCCAGACTACAGAGATAACTTTCCATGGAGAAAATGGATGCTTTGGAGGGGGGAGTTTATGGCATGCTACCTCACTGAGGTCCCTGTCCTCCCCAGGCTCCACCCCCAAATCTCCAGGAGTTTCCCAGCCTGGGTCTGCTGCTGGTGGCCAGGGGGGGTCCTTGGCAACCCTAGACTGCTGCCAGTAAAAACCCTGCTTTTTACTGACAAAAACAGTTAGAGCCTCCCCCCCTCCCCCGAACATTCTAATCTCCTCACAGTTGACGCCTGGAGTTGGTGCCATTTCAAAAGGTATTTTGGGGGATTCTACGGTCACTGAAGGTTTTTTTTTAAACTTCTCGGATTTTTCTGCACACGGGGGGAGTGCCCCCCATGTGTAGGAAAACCTCCCTGCCTCCCAGGTGCCCCCCCTGCGCGGATTTAGGTATCCTCACACAGGGGGCGCCTTCGGAATTAGATATATAGATGGAAAAATATATGACAGCATGTATAACAGATGTACGCTTAAGGTAGATTTATTTTTCTTTTCTATTTTTCTACACTGCTATATAAATACAAGACATAAGGTGCAATAAATTCTCTGTGTGAGTACAAAACCCCTAAAATAGCAGCGTTTTTCTAGGGTCCCATTGGCACCCTTGCGGCAAACGTAGTAACTTATCTAGGAGAACATACCAAGTTCTATCGAGCAGCGGCCTGTATGTATATCACTGTCCTTGAAAAAGATTATATTTGATATGAGTAGATTACTAGAGTCCCGTGGGACTAGTGACTGAAACTGAGAAGGTGCTGTTTGAACACAGTGCAGACCTGCACTTCGATGTATTATTTTGGTGAAGTTATGTATTACGTTTGGTAATACTTGACGCCAATATTGAAGAAGAAGAGTTGGATTTGTACTCCGCCCTTCACTACCCAAAGGAGCCTCAGAGCAGTTTACAATCTCCTTTCCCTTCCCCTCCCCACAACAGACACCCTGTGAGGCAGGTGGGGCTGAGAGAGCTCTGACAGAAACTGCTCTTTTCCAAGAACAGCTCTGACAGAACTATGGCTTGCCCAAGGTCATACCAGCAGCTGCACATGGAGGAGTCGGGAATCAAACCCAGTTCTCCCAGATTAGAGTCCATGCACTTAACCACTACACCAAACTGGCTCTCTATTGATATAATAGTATAGAAAAAAAGGAAAGAAAAAGCACAAAATAGACCTACCTTAAGCATACATCTATTATATATTGGCTGAAAGGGCGGGGCATAAATCTGATAATAAATAAATAAATTATACACAGTGTCAGGTATTTTTCCATAAGCATCTGGAGGCTGGCAGTCCTAGACAGGATCACGCTGTGAAGATTTGCATGTTTAGGATTCAAGTTTACGTCACACACCTCCACGGAGAAGGAACTCACTGCTCACATGTCTGGGGAAGACTCTGCTGAGACCCTGGAGAGATGCTGGAAGGAGAAGCCATCTGATTTTGGTCTTCGTGTACCCATGCTAAAACAGTGACTGATGGCGCTAATCCCACTCTCCCATTCAAAATCTTGCTTCCCTCCCACCGGTTCGAAAGCACAGGGTCAAACCTTCCTGGGGCTTCCCCAGCGACACCAAAGCATCGCTTGCTAAAATCCCATCGCTGGTTCACAAAGCTGGGGCATCCACAAGCACCGTTCGGGGTTGCCTGTAGCAACAGAGGCATTTCTGAGCTGTTGCTATGGCGACAGCTGCTGGTCGAGCACGGAAAGGTACCCCTCCCCTGTCTCCTTCAATTTCATGCAACTGTACTTTAGGAAAAGGAGAAGCAGGAGCTGGGAGACGGGAATGATTGCCTGGGAAGGCCAAATCCCAATTTGCAGATGGCAATAAATTTGCGGTAATTCAGGCATGCAAAGAGTCACTCGCTTGTGGCACACAATCACCCTATCCGGGCCGAGATTCTTTCCGTACAGTATATTCTTAATTTTCTAAAAATCCCTTTTAGTCTTCCAATATATTGAGAGCTTATAGGTCATTCCCCCCCAAACCCCCACTGGCCAGCAATTTGTGGATTTATTTGCAAGCCCCCTCCCCAAACTCTGCAGCCCTGAAGAAGAAGAAATTGGATTTATAGCCTGTCCTTCACTACCCAAAGGAGTCTCGAAGTGGCTTACAATCTCCCTTCCCTTCCCCTCCCCACAACAGATACCCTGTGAGGTAGGTGGGGCTGAAAGAGCTCTTTCGAGGATTGCCCTTGAGAGAACAGCTCTGAGAAAACTTGTGACAGACCCAAGGTCATACCAACAGCTGCATGTGGAGGCGTGGGGAATCAAACCCGGTTCTCCCAGATTAGAGTCCATGCTACTAGCCACTACACCAAACTGGCTCTCCTTCTCCCTTCCAGTACTGCACCATTAGACATATTTTTACTCTGCTTTCACTAATGGGAATGTGCTTACAGAGGGAACCCTTCAATTCTGGGCAGCACTTGCCCAAAAAAATAGCAATATTTTGAGCCATAACTGAAATCTGAAGATCACTGGCAAATGGTTTTTGTATCCACAGCAGCTTCTGAAATTAACATTAGGAAGAGGGAATTTTTTTTACAAAAGGATACATACACACAAAGGTGCCTTATACTGAATTTAGACTCTCGATCCATCAAGGTTAGTATTTACTTAGACTGGCTCTCCTGCATCTTGGGCAGAGGTCTTTCCCATCACCTCCTGCCTGGTCCTTTTAACTGGAGATGTCGGGGATTGAACCTGGGACCTTCTGCACACCAAGCAGATGCTCAGCCTCTACCACTGAGCCATGGCCCCTCAACCTATCAATGGTGTTTAAGCCCCACAGAAAATAAACTGAATATATCACACTGACAAATATGTATGCTGCAAACGTGGCCATAATAAAGCAGATATTTGACATGTTTTTGGAAATGCACAGCAGTTAAGAGGTTTTTGCTGTAGGATAGCCCAGGCGAGGCCAATCTTGGAAAGCAAATAAGGGTTGGCCCTGGTCAGTATCTGGATGGGAGACCACCTCTGACCATCGTAAGAACATAAGAGAAGCCAATGTTGGATTAAGCCAATGGCCCATCCAGTGTCACACAGTGGCCAAAAATACCAGGTGCCACCAGGAGGACCAGCAGTAGGGCCAGGACACTAGAAGCCCTCCCACTGTTGCCCCCCCCAAGCACCAAGAATACAGAGCATCACTTGCCCCAGACCGAGAGTTCCCAGCTATACCTTGTGGCTAATAGCCACGGATGGACCTCTGCTCCAGATGTTTATTCAATTCCCTCTTGAAGCCTCGGTGTCATCATAAATCAATTGTGACTTGACAACAACAGCAACTAAAAAATCAAAAGGAATCTATCAAATGATAGGATATATAATTCCAAACAGTCTACTCAGAACCAAATGATGATTGAAACTGTGGCCAAATTTGTGCACCTTGCACCTAGGGGGCGAGCAATGTATCAGCAAACAGGGCCTTTTGTTTGGACCGTTTTCTTTTTCTGTTTATTATACTGTTGTTATGCCGATAAAGGTTGTCCTTCTTCTTCTAATTCCAAATAGAATTTTTTTTTGGGGGGGGGGGGGGGAGGTGCCGGAACTCTTAAGAGGGAAATGAAGTTTTCAATTGGTATACTGAAACCTCATGAACTTTTCATCATTTTTAAAAGAATTTAGTTGAAGAGGTTCCAAAACTGTTCTGGCGCATTCCCCCAGAAAAAAAAAAAAGATTCCAATGAACCAATTTTGTTAGGGCTTTTACCTGACTATATTCCAAAATCACATGAAGGCATGATCCTTGATTTACTCACTACAACAAAAAATGTTACTTGCACAGAACTGGGAAAACGGAGAAAGTCTGAATGTAAAATCTCAGATTTAAAAAGTCTGGAAGGCTGCAAAGCTTTCTAAACTGATCGAGTTGGTTAGATTAAGAGACTGCCGAGTCCATTGACCCTATTTTTCAGTTCATTGGAAACATTTCTTTGGTTTTTGGAAAAGAGTGCTCCATTTCAGATCTTGACATTTTCAACCGGGACAGCTTTCATCTCAACGACTACATGGAACAGCGATCTGGATCCACAGGATAAACAAGACTATAGACTGGCTGCTAATACTACTCTTGCGTCAGATTTGTGGGATCCCGAAATATGTGGCTGGTCCTGCCCTTAGACTGGACCGTTGGCCAGCATTCAGTTGAATCTAGGGCTTGGATACCGGCATTAAATCTGAAACTCAAAATAGTGTTCTCTGAGGATAATAGTTTATTATATTACATGAAACAAGATAATTTATCCAGTCCACAGAATCAGGCTATAATAGAAAAATGGAAGATTATACAAAGCCCAGGGAAAGTTTTTGCATTCGAGTGGCCCCTCACCCATAAGACCATCCAGCAGCTGATCATGAAGAAGAATATCCATGGTGCTACCCGCCAGGCTTGGCTTGTCCACTCTTCTCTACGTATGGGAATCCCACCTCACTTTACAATCCCCAAATACCTTTCTAGCCTTACAGTTCCAAGATACAGATGAGGAAATATGGTCGCAAGATTAAATGTGCTTCTGTCTACAATCTCTTAAGGTCGTACATTAGGTATACCTTTTTTAGACAAATACTGCAGTCGAGGTTCAGGGATCAAAGAAGCTTGAAGCATGTTTAATTTGAATGCCCATGGTTTAAAGAGGCTAGAGAGAAATGGATCAGGCCACTTATGTCCTGGTGGAATGAGCCTCCTCTAGACATTTTAATTACTAAAATGTTAATGGATCCTAAGACAGCAAATATACTTGTTTCAGCTAAATTCCCTGTTCAGGCTTTGAGAGTTTGGGCAGCTTGTGACAAGACACCCTCTCTAATGTAGTACAGCCTCTCCTCTCTGATTTGAATCCTTCCTTTCTTTTATTCTTAGCTATGATAGGTTGATGCTTCTCACGACCAGTGTTCACTCTAAGCTGAGTTAGTGTGAGCTAGCTCACAGTTTTTTAGCCTCCGGCTCACACATTTTTGACTTAACTCAGGAAGGATGGCTCCTGAGCAAACTTATTTATGAAGTAGCCAAATCGCTCGCTCAGAACTTTAATGCCAGTAGCTCACAAAGCAGAATTTTTGCTCACAAGACTCCACAGCTTAGAGGGAGCATTGCTCAAGACCAGTAGGAGGGAGGGAGGGGGAAGGGGGGAGGGAAGGAAGAAGAAGAAGAGGTTGGATTTATACCCCGCCCTCCACTCACTTGGAGTCTCAGAGTGGCTTACAAACTCCTTTCCCTTCCCCTCCCCACAACAGACACCCTGGGAGGTAGGTGGGGCTGAGAGAGCTCTGAGACAACTGTCCTTGAGAGAACAGCTAGTACAGAGCTATGGCTTGCCCAAGGTCATCCAGCAGGTGCAAGTGGAGGAGTCGGGAATCAAACCGGGTTCTCCCAGATTAGAGTCCTTGCATTTAACCACTACACCAAACTGGAGGGAGGAAGGAAGGAAATCTCTCTGAATTGTGTTACACCCTAGGATTTTTTTCTGGGGGAACGCGCCGGAACAGAGTCCCAGAACCTCTTCGACAAAATTCTTTTAAAAACATTTAAAAGTTCATGAGTTTTCTGCATACCGACTGAAAACTTCATTTCCCTCTCAAGAGTTCCAGCAGCTCTTTTTCAAAAAGACTAAAAACCCTGCATATCTTTCCTTGGTCACTGTCAGTTCATCTCACTGAAAATGGAAAAGGACAAGAGGTTACGAACTGTTTCCTCTTTAGTTTGTTCTACGATAGAGATGTGTTTTTATGCTACTGCATTACTGAAATCTGGGATATGCACAATATATATCAAAACGATAAATAAAATAGACAAAAGGATGATTTGAGAGGCTGAGAACGTGCCACTGAGATCCAACCGGTTCATGGCAGCCCCCACCATAGGTGTTTATAGGTGGTTTGCTGTCGCCTGCCTCTGTGTCGTGACCCTGGGCTTCCTTAGCGATCTCCCATCCAAGTACTAACCAAGGCCGACCCTCTTTAACTTCCGAGGTCAGCCGAGAGGCTATTCAGGCTGCTGAGAATGATCTCAGGATGGATCAATCAGCACCATCCTAATTAAAAGGAACACGTATTAATTAGTGACAGATCACCAGCAAAAGGCACAAAGAGAGGACATTTTCTTTTGCCACGTCCCTTAATATGACTTCATCTTCTCCAGCTGCACCAACCCCAGCCACTGACCTCCAGTCTCCAAGGGGTAGTTAACCTGTGGAATTCTCTGCCACGAGCCGCAATGACCACTTGGCTCTTCAGACAGACAGATAGGCTTCGGCAAAGCTCTACATCACGTACAATCACAAGAGCTCGTTTTTTTGTGTGTGAGCTGCAATGTCTGCACAGTTGCTCCAGCAGTTGGGTTTTAAAAAGAAAAAAGCTAACTTCTTCCCCATTCTTAGCTTATTCTCCAAAAAATAATCTCCCCTATCTCTGCACGGCCCCATTGTGTGGATTTTCTGATTTCGAACTCTGGGGAACTCAGAATTAGATCTATTTACAACAGAACTGATAACAGGTAGGCAAGTGACGCTAATGGTGGTAGATGATACTAGGATGCATTAAGATGCATTAATCTTAAGATGCATTAACAGAAGCATTATGTCCAGATCACGGGAGGTGGTAGTTCCACTCTATTCTGCTATGGTCAGGTCTCACCTGGAGTTTTGGGCACCGCATTTTAGGAAGGATGTTGACAAGCTCGAGCGTGTCCAGAAGAGGGCAACCATGGTGAGAGGGTTGGTGAGAGGGTTGGAATCCAAGTCTTCTGAGGAAAGGCTGAAGGAGTTGGGTATGTTTAGCCTGGGAAAGAGAAGGCTTAGAGGGGACCCGATTGCAGTCTTCAAATATCTGAAGGGCTGTCATGTAGAAGACGGAGCAGATCTATTCTCTCTTGCTCTGGATTGCAAAACTAGGTCTAATGGGTGGGAATTACAAGGAAGTCGATACTGGCTAAATATCAGGAGGAACTTCCTAACTGTAATGGTGGTTGAGCGGTGGAACGGACAGCCCTGGGAGGCGGTGGATGCTCCTGCGCTGGATGTTTCCAAGCAGAGGCTGGGCGACCATCTTTCGAGTATGTTGTAGGGCTGTCTTTCGGCTGTGCTCCTGCAGAGGGCAGGGGGTTGGACTAGATGACCTGCAAGGTCCCTTCGAACTCTAACATTCTATGATTCTAGTGGGTCAGATCCTGCAAGGCCATAGTGCTGATGCTTTCCCTCAAGGAACCTTACTCTCTTGTGAGCCTCTCCCTGGAGGGAAACTACACAGCTTAACAAAACAGTCCTGTAGAATCTTGCCAATGTTGGCATCATCGCTGTCATCCCTATATCCAGAGGGGGAACCTTGCCCTTCCCCAGAAAAAAAATACCACTTCTGGGTAGCCAATGCTCCAGCTTGGAGAAAAAAAGCACACACACACCCTGCTTACCTGCTCAAGGGCAGCATCACACACAGAAAGCAACTCAAGGAGGGCAGATTATAGTGCAACTACAACTGTGTAAACGCAACTCGGCCTCCTTTCCCGGCCACTGGCCCTTGTCACACCTTTGCCCACAAGGCCTGGCAAACAACTGCACGATCGAGTGTTTTTTTCCATGTGCCGTGTGATCTAATCCCTCTCCGTAAGGACAAGGGTGCCTCGGTGTTCTCACAGCCCTGCAAGCTCCGTTATTGAACCCGCTGAGATCAGCTTCCAGACGGAGAACAATTCCATTTTTCAAAACCGCTGCCTCAAAGCCCAATGCAAATGAGATTCAAATTAAACGCCCCACCAAGTGCATTGAAATGCAATAACTGCATGCGTGGGTCAGGATGTTCACCCGCAGCACTCTGGTTGGAACAGAACAATACCGCTGGGGTACACTGGACAGCATTTTTTCTACGGATTGTTATTGCCCCTTGGAGGGCTTGTGGACTATTGAGGATTGTGTTTCTTTCAAGAATTATCATTCTGTGGTTTGTGAGACTTTAGGATGTGCACTACATTCTCTTGAAGTGTTGTCTGTGTTTATATATTCAGAAATATTTAACATATTTCTATGAGCATCATTATTTGTCTTTGAAAAAATCTGGGGGAGAGTTTGACCTTTTCATTTGGACAGCGGTTAGGCCGATGCTTCACTAGCTAGACTGGAAGTCAACTGCACAGTCTCCCCGAGCACCCAGTACTCAGAAGCAGACTGCCCCTAAACATGGAGGTTCAATTTGTAGCTCACACGACAGCTTGTTTCTTACATTCATGATGACCTCTAAATTAGAAGGCTTTACAGCTGGCCTACAGAGGCTACATCCCAATGGCAGTGATTCTTTGTGCACTAGTAGCTACAATATGAATATCTACATATTCATTCTCCACACACACACACTTTCTTACAGCAGAGGGCCAGTTCGGTGTAGTGGTTAAGTGAGCAGACTCTAATCTGGGAAAACCGGGTTTGATTCCCCACGCCTCCACATGCAGCTGCTGGATGACCTTGGGCAAGCCATAGCTCTGTCAAAGCTGTTCTCTCAAGGGCAGTTTCTGTCAGAGTTCCCTCAGCCTCACCTACCTCACAGGGTGTCTGTTGTGGGGAGGGGAAGAGTTTGTAAGCCACTCTGAGATTCTGAGTGAAGGGCGGGATATAAATCCAATCTCCTCCTCCTCTTCCTCTCCTCCCCTCCCTCCTCCTCCTCTTCTTCAGAAGGCTTTTTTAAAAAAATCAGCAATTGCTAGGTCGCTACAGCACTCCAGATTTCTTTCTTACTTTTCCTTTTGTAAGGCTTTAGCCCTTTCCATTGTGGAGTGAAAAGGGTTAGAGACTTACTATTCCTTCTAAAAAATAAAAAAGATAGCAGGAACTTGCAGGTCATTCCAAAAGGGGCATAGCCAGGAATTTGTCTGTGGGAGGCACTGAGGGGGCGTGATGTCACTTATGACATCACACAAATTTAAAAATGTAAAAGTAAAAATATTGATGGGCTGAGGGCAAGCTCGCTGCTCACCACTTGCAGCTTGAGCAACGTTTGAAAGGGAGAGCCGAGAGCTAAGTTCTCTTCGGAAGAGAACGCGGCTCCCCCTTTTAAAGGCTGTTCAAGCGGCGAGCCCGTCTGCAGCTGAGTCTACTGTCTGTGGACAAGGGAGCTGCTCCGATGGGGCAGGGCTCACTAATGAGGGGGCATGGCCCCAACATGCCCCACCACAACTACACACCTGATTACAACTGACAGTTAGAACATTATAGTACTATAATAATCTAGCAATTACCTTTTTGTATGTATAAGCCTTTAAAAAGCCCTCCAGTGGCAGGGGCCAAGGGGGGCTATGAAGATGTCCATATAGGTGGGATCTTCCAAAATTCCCACCTTCCTGTCCAGACTGCATGCAAACGCATTTTTTACTGCACTCTTTCCCAAAAGACCAAACCAGGCCTGAGAAAGACAGAATCGAGGGAGGGAGGGCGTGATTAAGAGGCAATGTCAGGCGGATGCTCCAAAAAACTCACTCTGGTTTGGATGCCAAACCGGAGCAGAACCTACACGTAGAAGCAGCCTGACTCACCTGCGTAACAACTCCCTCCCTTAAATTCAGTGTTCCCTCTAAGTTGAGTGAGTGTGAGCTAGGTCACAATTTTTTAGCCTCCAGCTCACACATTTTTGTCTTAGCTCAGGAAGGAGGGCTCCAGAGCAAACTAATTTATGCAGCAGCCAAATTGCTCACTCACAGCTTTAACGCCAGGAGCTCACAAAGTGGAATTTCTGCTCACAAGACTCCATTGCCTAGAGGGAGCGCTGCTCTTAATACTATCTAAGCCAGTGAAGTGAATGAGGCACCGTTGTGAAGAACCTCTTCCTTTTGTCAGCCACAACTCTAACCCCAATCATCAGCTGACCTTACATTTCAGCAGTGAAGAGGGGTACCCTCCCCTCCCCCACCATACACGGCAGCCACAGAAAGACCCGTAAGGCCTGATTCTGATGCTCCACACATCCTTTCAAAATTTTATAAATATGTTCTCAAGCTGCGATGCGTTTAGCCAAGCCATAATTGCTACATTCTGATAAAGATTAGCTTAGCTTTTAAGAACAGTGTTGGGATGCAGGCAAGGAATTTTTTAGTAAAGGACTAAGTGTTTAATTGCTGGCATTGTAACTCGCGGGACGTGTCTCTTAAACATATACTTTGGGCCTGTCTGGTTATTTGGTCTTTTTGGAAGCAACTGCTCAGATCCATTTTGCGTTAGAACAGTCACTGAACGCTGAGGACGCTTATGTACTTTTAAACAATTTGCCAATCATAAGAGGATAAGCGAAGCCAAAGTTGGATCAGGCCAATAGCCCATACAGTCCAACCCTCTGTGTCACACAGTGGCCAAAACCTAGGTGCCCTCAGGTGCCCGCACCAGTGGGGCCAGAACTTTGGAAGCCCTCCCACTCTTGCCCCCCAAGCACCAAGAAGACAGAGCATCACTGTCCCATACAGAGCGTTCCCTCTATAGCTTGTGGCAAAGGGTCACAGATGGACTTCTCCAGATGTTTATCCAATTCCCACTTGAAGCCGTCCATGCCTGTAGCCGCCACCACCTCCTGTGGCAGTGAATTCCAAGTGTTAATCACTCTTTGGGGGAAGAAGGACTTCCTTTCATCTGTCCTAAGTCTACCACTCCTTAATTTCACTGAGTGCCCACAAGTTCTTGTCTTGTGAGAAAGGGGGGAAAGTACTTCTTTCTCTGCCTTCTCTATCCCAGGCACGATTTTGTAAACCTCTCTCATGTTATGTCATGAAATTGAGCGGACTCCGGAGCATGGTAGAAGACAGCAGGGCCTGGAGTGATGTGGTCCACGGGAGTCCGTGTGGCTGAACCACAACAAATCATGTCACCCCTCAGTCACCCCAAACTAGAGTCCTAACCTTTTTACCCTTTCTTCATAGGGAAAGTGTTCCATCCGCTTAATCATTTTAGCTGCCCTTTTCTAATGCTGTGATATCTTTTTTGAGATGCAGTGGCCAGAACTGTACACAGTATTCCAAAGGAGGCTGTACCACAGATTCATACAAGGGCATTATGATACTGTCTTCCGGAGACTAACTGATGGTCAATGAAAATAGTCCCTTCGTGCCATTACTGTTCCTAAAAGACTAGTTTTACAATGCCAGAAAGTTAAGTGTCCATCTAATCCAATGGATCGAGGACATCTAATCCACTAATCCAATGGATCGAGGACTTTACAGCCCTTATCAACATTCGAACGTATCACATGTAGACAACAACTGTGCACATATATATTATTTTATAGAGGCTTATCTGAAAACTTGCCACGACTGTTGTTATGTTTTGTTATTTTTTTAATTTCTTTCTCTTCAGGGGTTTGGTTTAAAATAATAATAATAGGTTTTTAAAAGGGGGGGGGGAGTTGTAAACGCTAAATTCCGATCAGGATTAGCTTAGCTTTTAAGAGCACGGATGGGACCCAAGCCTGAAAGGAAATCAATATTTGGGTCCAGGTACCGTTAATTTTTTTTTTGGGGGGGGGGGGTCTTTCTTCTGGACCCAGCTTCACCAGGGCAACTCCAACACTAACTGGAAAGGCAGCAAAATGCTGCTTCTTTATGTATCAGTAATGCGCTTCCACCCTCTACACTGGACATACGGGCTACTCCCTTTGACAAAGAATTAGTGGACACAAGTCTGACATGAGAAACCATAACATTCAAAAATCAGTGGAGGAAAATTTTAACCTTCCAGGACATTCAGCTGCTGACCTAAGAGTAGCAGTTCTCTTTTAAAGGAATTTCAAAGGGCGCTTAGAGAGACTGCTGAATTGCAACTGATAATGAAGCTCAAGACAATGCGCCCTCCTGGACTGAATCGAGACCTAGGTTTCCCATCTCATTACCAATGCAGATTTCTCCACACCTAATACCCCTTTCCACATCTCACCTAATCCAATCATGCCTGCTATTATCATTTGACTGCTAATGTCACTCGGCATCCGAAACTACTCCACTTTCCAAGATATAAGGACAGATGGACATACATTCTAGCTGTATCTGAAGAAGTGAGCAGTGACCCTGCCACAAATTTGGTTAGTCTTTTAGGTGCTACTGGACTCTTGCTCTTTTCTACTGCTACAGAGGTATCTGAAGGAGTGAGCAATGACTCAAGAAAGCTCGTACCCTGCCACAAACCTGGTTAGTCTTTTAGGTGCTCCTGGACTCTTGCTCTTGTCTACTGCTACAGACAGACTAACATGGCTACCCATCTTGTTGCTTCTTTAATCAATCATGTTTCAGTCCTAAATCAATTGTCTTCACCTCCTCCCGTCTCTGCATCCATAAAGACTAGAAAGCTGCTCCTCACCCACCCACTCCCAAACAAAGGCTGGGATTTCTAAGGCAGGAGAGATCCAGCAGGAACTCTTTTTAAAATGGAGGTTCATCCATGCCTATTAAGCCATGACAGCTAAAATGGAACCTCCAAATTCGGAAGCAGCTACCAGGCTTTGCTTCCAAGTGGCCTCCAGAGATGGTATTTCTCTCTTGGAGAGAGGATGCTGGACTAGATGCTCCAATCGTGACCCAGCAAAACATTTAAAGAGGAGCTCAGCTTCTCTGCCCGCCTCTTTGAGGTTCCTGCCACTACAGGAAGCAGCTCTGCCTTTTCAAAGGTCTCCTTTCCCCATTCTACAGGAGTGTGGGCAGGGTGGGGGGTGGCCAGGGCTCCCACATGCTCTAGGCTCCGACTCACAACCTCCATGTCCTTGTGGCAAGACAGAGGCTTCATCTGCACCCATGCAAATGTTTGCATGCTAACAATAATCTATTATTTATTGCGAGGCGGGGGGGGGGGGAGCCTTAGCAACCACGAACAGACGGTGCCTCGCTCGGGAGACAAAAAGGATCAATTTTGTTTTTCAGGCCCTTTTTTTTTCTTCACCAGCAAAGGAAGGAGTTTTGGAGGAAACTGTAACCATAGGAGGATGTAATGGAGGTTTCTCACGTTGTTTACTGGGCACGGAGGAAGCAGGAGAAAAGTCAGTTCCCCTTCCTGTCCCACAGTGTAAGGGACCTGCAGCTAAGCAGCGGCAACAGACTCAGGGCAGGCCAAAGGAAGCAGTTCTTCCTGCAACCTGTAATTAGCTTGTGGAACTCACTGCCACAGTATGTAGTGATGATGGCAGAACAGGAGGCTTTTAAACAGATCAGATGAATTGACAGAGGAGGAGAGGCCGACTGCTGGCTACCAGCCCAGACAGCTATAAAGAACCTCCATGTTCAGGGACAGTTGAATGGAAGCGCAGAGAGGACTTGGAAAGGGGGGAGTTTTGGGTAGTGGTTTGGTGTAGTAGTTAAGTATGAGGACTCTAATTTGGGAGAACCGGGTTTGACTCCCCACTCCTCCACATGCAGCTGCTGGTGTGACCTTGGGTCAGTCATAAATTCTCTCAGACCTGTTCTCTCAATCTTTGAGAGAGCTCTCTCAGCCCCACCTACTTCACAGGGTGTCTCTTGTGGGGAGGGGAAGGGGAAGGAGATTATAAGCCGCTCTGAGACCCCGAGTGAAGGGTGGGGCGTCTGGGCTAGACACCCTTGGTCTGATCCTGCAGTACTCTGTAAATGGCTAGACGCAGACACTGGAGGGCTCTGTGTTTTCAAAATCCTATCAAAAACAGTAGATTCCTTTGGGGTGTGCCACACTCTGACCGTGTAGGAAAGGAGATCCGAACTTCCCCCAGCATCTCTGGTACCTCCTCTGGAGTAAATCCCACTATTTTCCCAGGCGGAGATCTTCCATTGATGGAAAACCGCAAGCCGTAAAGATTTCAAAACTCAGCAAGGGAGGACTCTATTATTTCCAAAACTGCAATCCCATGACTAAGATTTATTTGGTTTGGTTTGCTCAGATCCCGTATATGCCACTCTGCACAGGAACTCCAGATACCCGGCAAGCCAAAATGCAACTTTTATAAGCTATAATTAAAAAACGGTCATTGCCATTTCAGAGGAGTTCTCTCTTTCATGTGTGAAACACTGAATCATCCATCAGGACAAAACTACTCTCCTATGTGAAGATGTAGAAAGAAGAATTTGAAGATTATGCATGGAGAGAAAGGGTCTCGGGGGTATCCCCAAAGTTCGAATCCAGGATGAATGAGCATCCAGGAAGCAAGTGAATTGTTCCTACATCACAGCAGACAGGATCCAGCACCTAACTGACAGATTTGGGGTTATGCCGAGGGAAATGCAAGTTGATAGGCCTGGTCTGATATTCTTCACATGGCTACCCCAAAAGCCAGTAATTCTGGCCCAGAGTTTTGAAGGATGCACTGCAAGCAACTATAGCCCCTGGAGCCACCAGCTATTTTATGAAATCAAGGTATCCAAGTCCTACAGAAAACTTACCAAGAATGCTATTGGATTTTGTGGTGACAACCAGTGTTCCCTCTAAGCTGAGTCTATGTGAGCTAGCTCGCAGTTTGTTAGCCTCCAGCTCACACATTTTTTATCCTAGATCAGGAAGGATGGCTCCAGAGCAAACTGATTTATGCAGTTAGCCAAATTGCTCGCTTGCGACTTTAATGCCAGGAGCTCACGAAGTAGAATTTTTGCTCACAAGACTCCACAGCTTAGAGGGAGCACTGGTGACAACGGCTCAGTTTGAAAATTCAATTCTACAGTTCCTTCTTATTTGAGAAGAAACTGAGATCGCTCTTTTACCTCAGACCCCAAAAATGAAACTCGACAGAAATATTGGGTCGGACCCAATGATTCTATTCCACTATCAGCTGTGGTTTCCTCTGACATCAGGAACTTCTCCTGAAATTGCCTGAGTGAGAGGAAAGCACTATTGCTAATGAAATGGATGCGCAGGATTCAGCCCACTGCTGTTAAAATTTAAATCATTGAGGGGGGGATAAAACAAACAAAAACATCAAATTTATCAGAAAATACAGGTGGGACGATAACAGTCTTTCTTAACCTTGCATAAGAGTCATACAATATGTGTGTCTGTGTGCGCACACATGTGTTCATCCCTACATATTCTCTTCTGCAAACATTCTGATGCAATATATTTGCATACCAACCAGTGTTCCCTCTAAGCTGCATTATTGTGAGCTAGCTCACATGTTTTTAGCCTCCAGCTCACACATTTCTGTCTCAGCTCAGGAAGGAGGGCTCCGGAGCAAACTGCAGCCAAAGCACTCGCTCACAACCTTCAATGCTAGTCGCTCACAAAGTAGAATTTTTGCTCACAAGACTCCACAGCTTAGAGGAGCATTGGCTCCAACCACTTCTGACATGCTTTCGGTCTGTGTTTCTGAAACGTGTGCCAGCGAGTCGCAGACAGCTTCTGGTGACCCCTTCTGGGGTTCTCAAGGCAAGAGATGTTCGGAGGCTGTTTCCCATTGCCTGAATCTGGGCAGAGACCGTGGACTTCCTTGGTAGTCCCCCCTCCGAGCACTAAACAGAGCCAACCGCGCTTAGCTTCCGAGCTCTGACAGCACTGAGATCTGGCTAGCCCGGACACATTCAGCATTTTTGAAACATATAAAGCAATGAGATGGTGAACGCAAACAAAAATGAGAGAGACCCATGACAGATAACAATAGGTAGAAGCCTTTCCAAAAAAAATAATAACCCCTGCAAAAGAGAACAAAGGGGGGGGGGGATATCTAAACCCAAACAGAAATGAGTCTTACAGGGAGAGCAAGAGAACCAACAGAAATGCAAGAGATCAAACACCAAGAAAAGCCTGAGGCCCAGATTTCGTATGTGGCAGAGGGGTATGGAGAGAGTTTTCCATTGGTGAGGCCAAAACAGAGAAGGCCCTGCAGTGACCTGCTCTGTATTATGAACGATGCTTCATAGACACTTCCTTCCCGGTTCTTCAGTGCCCTTCCCACTTCTTTCCCATTCCCTCTGTAGTTCATACAAAATACACACACACCACCATACTGAAAGTGCATTTTTGTTTCTGATGTTTGGCATATTCAAGGCAACAATTTGGGGGGGGGGGGGGGGGAGAATCCTGCAATTCCTTTTCCGAAAGAAACTCTGGTCGTGATCTTTAAAGGAAAGTGCAAGCGTTCCTTCTCTGGTTATGCCCCCCTCCCAAGGTTAAAAGGGCAATCCAATTCCCCTCACCTGTGGAAAAACCCAACCTAGATTGGGAGAGGGGGAAATGGATCAGCCTGGAGCATGTCAAGAAAGGAAAGGACCTAGGAACAGAAGTATGGGGGGCTGTGGAGTCTTGTGAGCAAAAATTCTACTTTGTGAGCTCCTGGCATTAAAATTGTCAGCGAGCGATTTGGCTCCTGCATACATTAGTTTGCTCTGGAGCTATCCTTCCTGAGCTAGGACAAAAATGTGTGAGCCGGAGGCTAAAAAACAGCTGGCTCACACTAAATCAGCTTAGAGGCAACCCTGTGGGGTTTTTTTTTAGCTGCTACTGCCCCAACCTGTCCCAATTCCATCCCCTGCAGCTTTGCTAGTAAATTATAATTACTACCTTTACATTATTTATTTTATGTATTAGGTTTCTATCCCGCCCTTTCTCAAAGGCTTTTAACGACGCTTGCATGTCTGGAAATGGATGAGGCCAGGCATGTCCAGGGTAGTCCAGTGTATGGGATCTGGGTTCGAATCCTGTGTGGCTGTGGGAAAGACACTCTTATCCTGGCCGCAGTAATTCCTCCTACCTTCCGAAATATTCGAGATCCTTCCCACACCACCACTCCCCTATACATCACAGCCCCATCTCATCCCCCCCTACCATGAAGGACTCCACTCTGCCACCCCTCCACTGCAATATTTACCCACAATGCAATGCCAGATTCGACACTGCAAAGGCGTCTCATTGGTTCTCGCCTTTCAATGTAATTCTAGACCGCACGACAGGACTCACACACACACACACAGCCAATCGTGGTCTCCTATCACATCTTCCCCCAAAGCAGATCTCAGACGTTCTCAGAGAGGCTCCATCTTCGCTCCCAATGGCAGGTTTCAAAAAACCCCACCCCCCCTCAATGCAAGAACCTCCACGCCGCTTGCTGGACGCCCCCTCCCGCCGCCCAAGTCATCCAAGGACAAATGCCAACCCCTCCCCCGGCCCCCGCAGCAGTGGCCCGGGTCACCCGCCGCCCCTCACAGCGCCCCCCGCCACCCACCGCACGCGACGCGATGCCGTAGCAGCTTCCAGACGGGCGCACCAACGGGGGCGAAGACGATGCATCTGCAAGCTTGCATGCCCCCCCCCCCCCCAACGCAAGGCGCATCACAGAGGAGGGCAACCTCTCCCTATAAGCAACGTCCTCACCATTATCGCCATGCAAAAGCGACAAGCGATACGCCACTGGGCACCCCACGGAATACAGACCCCCCCCCCCCCCAAATGCAACAGAAACTGTGATTTCCACCCTCCCTCCACCACACCATTACAATTCCTCCGCCCTCTAATGCAACGCAATGGCTTACACTCATGGCCTCCCGCCACCCCCAATGCAACTCAAGAGGACCACGGGCGCTTTCTCTCTCTCTCCCCCCCCCCCCGGCCTTTTGGATGTACTGACCCGAAAGAGGTAGTGGGAGGCCGCCTGGCGCGCGACGGTCCAGCCGACGGCGCAGACCAGACAAAGCAGTGGCTCGCTCCAGGCCAGCCGGGCGTTCTCGGCCCACGTCCGGCGGGACAGCTCCCAGCCGCAGTCGGTGCAGCCCCGCAGCGCCCCCGGCCAGGCTCCGGTAGCTACGCCGCACCAGCTCCTCGTAGCCCGGCATGGGCTCCGGCGCCTCCACCATTCTGACCCCGGCCCGGCCGCTCACGGCTCCCGAACGCCAACGCCGCAGCCGCCCATCAGCGCGCGCCGGTCCCGCGCCAGCTGTTTTGCCGCTGGAATAGCAGGTTGGCCGCCGCGCAGGCGCACTCCGAGGAAGGCGGCGGCGGCAGGCGCTCGCTGGCCGCGAGGGGGCGCGCCGGAGCACGAGCGACTTTGCTCCCGAGTAAGTGCGGGTAGGATGGCTCGTCTGGAAAGGAGCGCACGCGAAGTAGCATTTCTATCAGCGTTACCCTATTTTGAAAAGCAAGAAAAAAACACCAAACCCCATGTTTATCCTATTGATCTGTTGCAATTGTGATTTGGTTGTTATATTTAGGACTAGGATTGATTGATTTGTTGATCGATTTGTATAATTAGAATTGATTTGTTGATTTTAAATTGTATTTTGTATGTTTTAATCTGTTGTCAATCAGCCAGAGCCTGGTGTACTCAGGGATGGGGTGATTCAGACATTTAAAATAAATAAATAAATAAATAATACTTTTAAACCATCGATAGGATGGCTTCAAGAGGGAATTGGAGAATCATCTGGAGCAGAGGTCCATCAGTGGCTATTAGCCACAAGGTATAAATAGGAACTCTTAGTCTGGGGCAAGCGATGCTCTGTATTCTTGGTGCTGGGTGGGGGGGGAGGGCTTCTAGTGTCCTGGCCCCACTGCTGGACCTCCTGAGGGCACCTGGTGTTTTTGGCCACTGTGTGACAGCGTGTTAGACTGGATGGGCCATTGGCTGATCCAACATTGGCTTCTCGTAGGTTCTTATGTAGAATTCTAAATAACCCTTTGTAGTACCTGGTTTTATCGACTGCTTAATTGTTCTTTTTATATATATAGAAGATTGAAATCGTTACCACTATTTTTATTTCAAATAAAATATATTCTTAATTTTTTTTAAAAAGGAAAGCAAAAAGAGGATGTATTTCCCAACTGACAACTTCAAAACAACGGATCACTCATACCTCATTTTAATAATATAATAATATAAATCTTTATTGCATTAGCAAAAAAAGCCATAGCAACAGTACAAGCTAAGAACTATAGTTCAGACTAAAAGCAGGTGACCAGCCCTAAGTGCAAACAGATAATAACAGCAGCATAACAATCTTCAAATTTCCGAATAAGTACATACATGGTCAACAATGATCAGTAATGACCTAATTCAGCTCAGGGTGATTTATTTTCCCAATCACCGTGGCTAAGGAGGAGGCCACTAGAGCCGTGGTTTGATTGTCAGAGGAGTTATCAGACAATAACACTGAAACTACCCAAGGAAGGAAAGGAAGATTTCTCATAACAGGAGTGATATCTCTCTCTTTCTTTATTCCACTTGGGGCAGAATACCTCATTTTAAATACCCCCCACCAACTGGTACTATTAAAGGTGAAGCTGGCTTCCTCTGGGGAATGGAAGGGCAAAACAGGCTCCCAAACCAAAAAGAGGACATTTTCATCCGTTTTTTTAAAAAAGCCCCAAAGAGAACAGATACCAAAAAAAAAAGAAAATAAGAGGCCATGTCCTCTAAAAAGACGACATCTGGTAACCAATGCTCCCTCTAAGCTGTGGAGTCTTCTACTTTGTGAGCTACCAGCATTAAAAGTTGTGAGCCAGCAATTTGGCTACTGCATAAATTAGTTTGCTCTGGAGCCCTCCTTCCTGAGCGAAGACAAAAATGTGTGAGCTGGCTCACACTAACTCAGCTTAGAGGGAACACAGCTGGTAACTCTGATTTCTGTTGTCTGGAAAGAGCTGTACCCGAGACCCTGGAGTATGTATGTAGGACTTGGGCCCTGGCGAAAGGCAAGGCATCCCAATCCTTGATGGACGATTTTTACTCTTGCAGCCAGTGCGTTGTAAGAGTTAAAGAGTGTTGGACTAGTTTCTGGGAGACCCGAGTTCGAATCCCCACTTGGGCCATGGAAGCTCTCCCCGCCTGTCCTACCTCACAGGGTGGTTGGGAAAATAAAATGGAGGAGAGGTGACGTAAGCCGCTTTGGGTCTCCTTGGTGGAGAAAGGTGAAGACGAGGTACAAATGAATTCTATAAATACTCAAAAATAGCCAGCTGGAGTCCTACAGGGCTGACTCTTGAGTGAATGAACGGAGGATCAGGACCTCACCGTAGGAAGCAACATCCATGCATTGGAATGGGCTTTTATTTTCAAGTCCTTGGAGCGCAGCATTTACTCAGAAGTAAGCCCCACTCAGCGCTCCAAGGATCCATTGGACTACCGTTCCAGACAGCTTCTGCTAGGACCACCTCCTGAAGCCTGGGCTGATTCCACTTTAGTTCAAGGCCAGTTCAACCGGATTCACTCCCAGGTAATCTTCCATGTGCCTCGGCGTCTAGTCATGCCGGTCACATGACCACAGAAGCGTCTTTGGACAGCGCTGGCTCTTCAGCTTGGAAACGGAGGTGAGCACCGCATCCCTAGAGTCGGATTCGACTGCCTTTCGAGCAAGGGAAACCTCTACCTTTACCTAATCTTCATAAACTGAAACTGTAGAGCAACAGCAACCAAATTTGCTCTGAAGTCCCCTTTAAAATTCTAAGGGACTTAGTCTTAGGTAGGTGTGACTGTTTCTTGAAATCGGCACTGTGATGCTTACAGTGCCCATTTTAAGAAACAACCACGGCACGGAAAGGCCATGGAGGATCATGGCCTTCACCACTCAAGAACACAGTGGCTGCTTTGGAGGGTGGATGTTGTGGCATTATACCCTGTTGAGGCCCCTGCCTTCCAGTTTGGTGTCATGTTTAAGAGCGCAGACTCTAATCTGGGAGAACCGGGTTTGATTCCCCGCTCCTCCACATGCAGCTGCTGGTGTGACCTTGGGTCAGTCACAAGTTCTCTCAGGGCTGTTCTCTCAAGGGCAGTCCTTAAAAGCGCTCTCTCAGTTCCACCTGCCCTCCCTGGGTGTCTGTTGTGGGGAGGGGAAGGGAAAGGAGATTGTATGCCTCTCCGAGACTCCTTCAGGTAGGGTGAAGGGCAGGGTACAAATCCATCCTCTTCTGCTTCTTCCCGAGGCTCCACCCCCAAATCTCCAGGAATTTCCCAGCTTGGGAGTTGGCAACCCTCTGCTGACTTCCTTAGCCCTTTGTATTAATTTGCATGCTTTGTTCTACTTTCTGGCCAGCTGAGATCTCCCACACTTGGTGTCCCACTTCTGCTGCCCAGAGGACTGGAAACCCCAGCTTAGCGGGAACGTGAGGAGAGTGAGCCCCAGGAAGCAGAAGGCGACACCTGTTGTTCGGCCCACCAGGACTGTAACATAAGGCAGGGAAGAGGCTGCCTCCAGAAAGCCCCCCCCCCCACACCAGCAGATTTAAGTGAAGGGGGGGATGAGATAAAAATAGCCAACGGCTTTGCTTGCCTACACTGCCTCCCTCCCATTGTCTGTGTCTTTAAGAGTCCATTCATCGCAGCCCCTTGTTGCGGGAGGGGACTGGAGGCGCCAAGATGCACAAACCCCCCTTTCAGGTCCCCCGCCGGCCAGCAGACAAAGGGGACTTTCATGCCCAAGTCAGACCTGCCAGGAACTCTGGGAACGCTCCCCCCCCCCCCCCCCAATCACCTCCAAATAAGCCAAGGCCTGCTTGACAATGGCGCCTTTCAGAAAGTGTTGCCAGGGAGGTCGATAGGAGAGCATTATGGCGGGGGCAACTCTGAGGGCCCCCCCCCCAGTCACACATCCCTTCCCCCCACCCCAAGTCCGGCCAATCTTGCCTTTCCGGCCAAGTTCCCACGCCTCCCCCTCCCTGCTCAGAAACAATTTCAGATAAGCCGTAGGGAGGGTTGGGGGGGGGGGGAGGGAGGACTGTATTAGATTTGCTTCCTTTGCAGAGAAGGAGACCGAATGTAGATCCAGGACGCACAACTCCTGCCTCACTCCATAGCTTCAATTTGTAGCAAAAAATCAGGCAGGGGCCTTAAAAAGAAAGGAAGGAAATCAAGTTTTGCGGGTGTCCTCTCCAAAGAGTTTCTATGCACCTGGTGCAGATACACCACATTCTTTCCTACGCATTGAAACACCGGGAACATTAATTTTTTATATATGCAGCTAAATATATTTAAATACCCCCCCCAAACAAATACATTTGTTCTTGGGAATCTCACTGATTTTTGTTACTTCTTGAAATGCCAGGAGAAACACTCAGCTTGTATTAAGGGGTTGGAGCCCCTTCCCTATGAGGAAAGGCCAAAGAGTCTGGGACTTTTTAGTTTAGAAAAGAGACCACTAAGGGGGACATGAGAGAGGTTTATAAAATTATCCATTTGGGGGGGGGGGAGTTGACAAAGTGGAATTTCCCTCCCTCTCCCAAAATACTAGAACTCGAGGGCATCCAATGAAGCTGATGGGCAGGAGGTTCGGGAAGGAAATACTGCTTTACACAGAAAGTGATCAAAATGTAGAATTGGCTGCCAGAGGATGTAGTGATGGCCACAGGAATAAAACAGCTTTAAAGGGGGATTAGGTAGATTCATGGAGGGTAAGTCTATCAATGGCTACTCGCCATGGTGACTGAGGGGAACCCCCACATTCAGAGGAACTAATCCTCTGAATCCCAGGGCCAGGAGGAAGCATCAGAAGGCCTCGGCCTCTGTGCCCTGTTGCTGGCCTTCCAGAGGAACTGGTTGGCCACTGTGTGAGGCAGGATGTGGGACTAGAGGGACCCTCACTGGTCTGACCCAGCAGGGCTCTTCTGATGTTCTTATCATGGAAGGCCTCGGCCTCTCTGCCCTGTTGTTGGCCCTCCAGAGGAACTGGCTGGCCACTGTGTGAGACAGGAGGCTGGACTAGAGGGACCCTCACTGGTCTGATCCAGCAGGGTTCTTCTGATGTTCTTATCAGGGGAAGGCCTCGGCCTCTCTGCCCTGTTGTTGGTCCTCCGGAGGAACTGGTTGGCCACTGTGTGAGACAGGAGGCTGGACTAGAGGGACCCTCACTGGTCTGATCCAGCAGGGTTCTTCTGATGTTCTTATCAGGGGAAGGCCTCGGCCTCTCTGCCCTGTTGGTGGCCCTCCAGAGGAACTGGTTGGCCGCTGTGTGAGACTGGATGCTGGACTAGAGGGACCCTCACTGGTCTGACCCAGCAGGGCTCTTCTTAGGTTCTTCTCAGGGGAAGGCCTTGGCCTCTGTGCCCTGTTGGTGGCCCTCCAGAGGAACTGGCTGGCCACTGTGTGAGATGGGATGCTGGACTAGAGGGACCACTGGTCTGATCCAGCAGGGCGCTTCTGAGGTTCTTATTTATGTAAGTTACACATCCAGAAAAGTCTGAACAATTCAATTTAACTGGTAGCCAAGGAGACAGACAGACTTGGTGCCCTAGAACGGCTCCTCCTTTAACAGGGCTTCCAAGATTCCTGGGGGAGAGGGAATGACTTGGACACAGGCAGCTGCCTTCTACTGAATCAGAGCAGCGATCCATCAAGATCCATCAGGTCTCCTCAGACTGGCAGAAGCACTCCAGGGTCTCTGGCAGAGGTCTCTCGTGTCACTTAATGCCAGATCCTGTAACTGGAAATGCCAGTGATTGGACCTGGGGGACCTTCTGCATGCCAAGCAGGGGCTCTACCACTGAACCCTCCCCACCGGAAGTTCCCCCCTAGGCATCGGGTCAAGAATACCATTGTTGGGGCCCACAATGCTCTTGAACATCAACGATTCACCCGTTGTTTCTTTGTGGGGTGGTGGCGGCGGGGAGTCCGTTCTCCAAGCTAAAAAGTAAAACCAAGAGCAATCCCAAGACCACATGACAAACTGTTTAAATTGTTACTCCAGACGAAAATGGACTGCAGCGGGCTTTGGGCAAAGAGGAGGCCGAGTTCAGTGCCAGAGCCCCTGGCGTGCAGACGGAAGGCCCCAGGCTGCATCTCTCGCCCCTCCAGCCAAAGGACGTCAAGGAAACAGGCCAGGTCAGGGAGAGACCCCTTCTCGAGACCTCTCCCCAAGGCCATCTCAGAGGGAAGCAGCCTCACAGCTCCGCAAAAAACAGCCACTGAGATCAACTAAAGGGGAGATTTATTGGGAATGTTGAAGAGAGACACCGTTGGGATGCTTTTGTCCCGTGCCACACCTTGGCAGAACCGGAACATGAAACGGGCTGGTGTCGTCTGAGCCCACAGCGGGGCTCCCGTCTGTGGTGTGGGGACACAGTCCTGGTTTGCCAGCCCCCACCTCAGTTTAAATTCCATTTTGCGGATCATCACGTCCTCAGTTTCTCCTGCCCCACAAGCCTCACGCACTCGGGGCGTACTGCAAAGCCAGGCGGTCAAAATCATTCTCCTGTAAACCAAATACAAACAAGAGGTTAGGGTGTTTCTACTGTCGCTGAGAAACTGAGTCACACCCACAGAGTGTCCTGCTGCCCTGGTTGGGACTGGACCGACTGCCCCCTAGGCCACAAAATCACTGGTCCTCAGAGGAGGGTGCCCGGCGCTTCCCTGTGTGAGTTACTGCTCTGGACTCGGCTGTGACGGTACTCCAGCAGAAACAAAAGGAGTGGGCTCCTGTGACCCAAAGTGGGGGTTCCAACACTTCAAGAAACTCTTTCAGATGGGTGAGTTTGTGAAGCTCCAGTATTAGGAGCATCTATACCATTGGCAAGAAGAAGAAGAGAAGAGATTGGATTTATACCCCACCCTTCACTTGGGAGTCTCAGAACAGCTTACAGTGTTCATTCCCTTCCTCTCCTGACAACAGACACCCTGTGAGGTAGACGGGGCTGAGAGAGCTCTCTTGAGAACTGCTCCTGAGAGAACAGCTCTGAGAGAACTGTAACTGACCCAGCAGCTGCATGTGGAGAAGAGGGGAATCAAACCCGGTTCTTCCAGATTAGAGTTCACGCTCTTCACCACTACACCAAACTGGCAACATAAGGAAACCTCGCGGAGGCTGCAGCTGTTCCCTCACTTCCTGCTCCAGCATAGCTACTTCCTGCCAGCCAGCCAGGAAACAGGGAGAAAGTGCCAGAGCAACTGTTACCTTGGCCTGGTACTCTTTGATGAAGGGGTGGTTCCGGTGGGCATCTTTCATCTGTGACAGGTAACGGTTAGTAACCTGGGGGGGAGGGAAGAAAAGCGGAAAGAAAAAAAATGGAGACTATTAGCAGAAACAGGACAATGGCAGGAGAAATTATTTCCTTCACAACAATCCTGCAAGGAAGGTTGGGGTAAGTATGCCACTGAGGATAGCTGGGGGTCTTCCAAGCCCAGCTCCACCACTCGAGTCACTGCAGCACTGCGCAAACTACGGGAAGGGAGACAGAAAAGGATTCCAAGAGAAGGCGGCGTTTTCTTCTAACTCCTCTCCTTTAATGGTTGACATTTGACCTAAGGTCTGAAGCCAGGCCACGCTAAACTATTTTTATTTGCTATTATTCTACGTATATATTACTATGTATTTTAAGTCCTACTTTATTTCTAAATTTGGAATAAACCCTTAAAACAATTTCTTAAACCTGTTATTAAAAAAATCCGTCTTTTCCTGCCATGCTGGGAAATGAGACAGCCGGGGGTGGAGCAGTATCCCCAAGAAAAACAACCGGAGGCAGTGTTTGAGGGTGGGTTAAACGGAAGGCAGGTTCGATGTATATCATTTGGACAATTCAACACTTGAATTGGCATCACTGGATCTAAATCTCATTGGGAACAGGGGTGGCCAGGTGGGAGAGGGGGAGAATATACATTAAGTGACTGTCTCATACATTCTGCGCTATGGGGCCAATTTTGCACTGGCTTTTCCCTCCGTTGTTTTAGCAAACCCACCTTGGAACAGAAATTCCCCTCTGCCTTGCATGCCTCTTCCGCTTGCTTTGATCATCAGATTTTATGGTACCTTCTACAATGCACGCTGCTTCCGCTTTCTTCAATCTTTGGGTTTTATGGTACCTTCTGCATGGATTTATGGCCCTTCAGAGGTGACTTTGCAGTCAGTAGGGCGTTGCCCCGGGGGTATCTGAATGCGGTTTTGAGCTGTACCTTTTCCTTCCAGTTGAGAAAATGTGGAGCGAATGCCAGATTCAGAATTGCCCTAACTCAGGCGGCTCTTTCACACATATTGTGGCTCTTTCACACGTATTGTGCAGCTCCTGGCAGGGCAGCTGGGGAAGTGAAGGGGAGGCATGCCTCCTCAATCGGTCTTCCCTTCCCCAGCCAGTGTTCCCCTCTCTGTGCAAGCTTGAGGTGTGGGGGTGGGGGGGCAATGAAAGAAAGCCACTTTAACTTTAAATGCATTCTCAAAGCACCCACCCACCCCCGGCCAGCTTGGAGAAGGCATTTGTCGCTGTAAAACCCTTCTCCAAGCCAAGCCAGCTGACATGGGGGCGGGGGGGGGGCTTGGAGGACACATTTAAAGTTGCTTTCTTTCCACATCTCCCTGCCTCTCCGCCGTCCATTTGATTTGTTTCTCTCTTTCTTTCCACCTCTCTCTCTCTTTCTCTCTCTCTGACAAATAAATATCATTGGACAAATAGATATCATTATCAATACCTGTTTTTACCCCTTTTGCTTTCATTTTTGGCCGTCTCGTTTAATATTAATAAAGAGCACATTTGCATACTTTTCAATAAAAATGTCTGTGTAATATCTGTCTATGTCTTGCGGTTCTCAAACATCTGAAATTTATTCTATGTGGCTCTTGTGTTAAGCCAGTTTGGGCACCTATGCCCTCGCTCTCTCTCTCTCTCTCTCTCTGTGTGTGTGTGTGTGTGTGTGTGTGTGTGTGTGTGAGAGAGAGAGAGAGAGAGAGAGAGAGAGAGAGAGAGAGAGAGTGAGAGAGATGTGTTTTCCTCCCTCTAGTGGACGATTCGATATTACATCCCTCTATGTCTGGAAAGTCTCTCTTTAGATTTAAACTGCACGAATTAAGCTCTCCCCCCTGCAGAAATGGGGGGGGGGGAGCTGAGGGTGTCCAGTTCTGCATGAAGAGACTTCAGGATCAGGAAGATTCTCCGTCTGGAAAGTCCAGGGCAGACCCATTCTGGGTCCTTCAGCTCTCGCACTGGCTGGGGATGGAGTGGGCCCAATGGTGGGCGAACTCTACTGTTATGGAGGGAGGCCTCACAGACCTGGGGAACTTGGCTGGGGAAAAGAAAAAACAAAAAAAACAGGCCAGGCCCTTTGTGCCATCCCCCCCCCCTCCTGAAATGGAAACACAGCTTACCTCTGGTGGCTTCCCCAAGTGCTGTGAGAGGACAACAAAGTTGATCAGAGTCTCGGGGTGGCTGCTATCCTATACAGGGGAAAAAAAGGGGGGGGGGTCAGTCCTAGATAGAGGAGTCAACACAGAACCTGCCTTTAAAGAGAGCACAACCTAGGAAACGAGGCAAGTACTGAGGGGTGACATAATAGAGGTTTACAAAATCTCACCGTGGGATAGAGAAGGTAGGGAAAGAAGTACTTTTCTCCCTTCCTCACAACAGAAGAATTCATGGGCACTCGATGAAATTAATGAGCAGTACACTTAGGACACATAAAAGGAAGTCCTTCTTCACCCAAAAAGTGATGCACACGTAGAATTCACTGCCACAGGAGGCGGAGGCGGCTACAAGCACAGAAGGCTTCAAGAGGGAATTAGATAAGCATACGGAGCAGAGGTCCATTGGTGGCTATGAGCCACAAGTATAGATCAGAGGTGTCAAACTCATTTGTTACGAGGGCCGGATCTGACATGAATGTCACTTTGTCAGATGGGGCCATGTGTGCCATAAAACGTAATGCCCGGTACCAGAGATACAAATTTTATAAAGGACATAGGCCAACCCAATTAACGATATCATTTTTTACTCAGAATACAAACAAAATCCATTGATTCCTAGCAGCGAAAGCAATTGATTTACTGGGGAACCCATAAAAGCCCCAATAAATTATTTAATCATATGCAAGACTAGGGGTTTTTTTCCAAGAGATACCATAAAAAGGGGAGTAGTTTACACTTCCATCCGTACCAGTTGCTTGTGGGCTGGGTGAGAGCTCTGGACGGGCCGGTCCTGGCCCCCGGGCCTTATGTTTGACACCCCACCTATAGATAGGAACTCTCAGTCAGGGAGCAAGTGATGCTCTGTATTCTCGGTGCTTGGGGTGAGGGGGCAACAGTGGGAGGGCTTCTAGTGTCCTGGCCCCACTGCTGGACCTCCTGATGGCACCTGGTGTTTTTGGCCACTGTTGTGACACACTGTGTTGGACTGGATGGGCCACTGGCCCGATCCAACATTTATTTAATTGATTTACTTTTCACACTTTTACCCTGCCCTCCCAGCAAACAGGCTCAGGGCGGCTTACAATATGGCACACGGCGCCTTATTAGTATAAAACAGTTTAAAACATTACAAAATACAACAACAACAATATACCCAGTTTGCAATAGAAATTTGCAAATAAAGTGCTTGCAATGATGATCTGTAGCCAATAAAATGGCGTCCTGTAAAATCCCCTCATACCAAAGACTAGGGTCACAGTCCAGCCTTCCATGGCTGCCAGGTCTGGGCTTCCTTCAGAGCCAGCCCTCATCGCTGATGATAATTGCGATAGATGGTGGTAACTGGTGGCGGCTCCTAATTGAAGGCATGGTGGAAGAGCTCTGTCTTGCAGGCCCTGCGGAACTACATGAGGTCCTGCAGGGCCCTGATCTCCTCCGGGAGCTCATTCCACCAGAGAGGAGCCGCCACCGAAAAGGCCCTAGCCCTGGTTTCAGCGAGCCTGGCCTCCCTGGGGCCAGGGACCAGAGTTGATGTTGCGACCCCGACCGAAGTGCTCTCTGGGGTATATACGGGAAGCATGGCTTCTCTTCAGTTCTTATATTATTTGGGGCAACAGCTTCTACGCCAGCAGCCTTCAAACCTGAAAACAGGCACCGAGCCATTTAGACTGCCCAGCCTCCTCCCGTGTTGCAAAGGATTCTGGGCCCTGTTCCAGAGCAACCCAGCAATGAGGAAGAGCGGAGGGACTCCTTTACCTGCCATACCACCTTGCTCTGGGATTTTCCCACGTCCTGTTTGGGAACCTGTAATGCTTGGGTGTGGCCAGAGGTGCAAGTCTTAACCCAGGTCTTCAGAGCAGCTGGCATACAAGTCTAGGAACAGTACGCTATTGTGCTGCTGCTTATTTTTTTGTATTGTCTCTCTTTTGGGTTGCACTTAAATTGTACGGCTTATTGTTTGGCATTCTCTCTTTTCTGAGTTGTATTAAAGCACCTCTGTAGCTGCACAACACGGTGGAATCATGGCATTATTGATCCTCCATCAGCTTCTCAATGGGCCCAGGATCTTCCAGCGCACAGTTCAAAATCCAGGGCTCCCGGTCTGAGTTCTCACGACCAGCAGAGAGGTGATGTACCCGCTTGGGGACAGGTCTGCTCCAGACTACGATCAGGCAAGGGTGCTTCCATGACTGAAGGCCTCTGAGAGCCAGTTCGGTGTAGTGGTTAAGAGCAGCGGACTCTAATCTGGAGAACTGGGTTTGATTTCCCACTCCTCCGCATGCAGCTGCTGGTGTGACCTTGGGTCAGTCACAAGTTCTCTCAGGGCAGTCCTCGAGAGAGCTCTCTCAGCCCCACCTACCTCCCAGGGTGTCTGTTGTGAGGAGAGGAAGGGAAAGGAGATTGTAAACTGCTCTGAGACTCCTTCGGGTAGTGAAGGGTGGGTATAAATCTAATCTCTTCTCTTCTTCTTGAGAGCTAGTCTGGTGTAGTGGTTAGGAGTGCGGACTCTAATCTGGGAGAACTGGGTTTGAATCCCCACTCCTCCACATGCAGCTGTTGGCATGACCTTGGGTCAGTCACAAGTTCTCTCAGAGCTGTTCTCTCAATGGCAGCTTTCAAGAGAGCTCCCTCAGCCCCACCTACCTCACAGAGTGTCTGTTGTGGGGAGGGAAAGGGAAAGGCGAATGTAAACTGCTCTGAGACTCCTTCGGGTAGTGAAGGGTGGGGGATAAATCCAATCTCCTCCTCCTTTTCTTGCTGCCTTCGAGTTTCCCTAGTGTTACTGCCTTTTTCAGTGACTCCTGGGCAAGCCACAGTTCTCTCAGAGCTCTCTCAGCCCCACCTACCTCACAGGGTGTCTGTCTGTTGTGGGGAGGGGAAGGGAAAGGAGTTTGTAAGCCGCTCTGAGACTCCAAGTGAGTGAAGGGCGGGGTAAAAATCCAATCTCCTCTTCTTCTACACAAAACACACTCATCTGTGGGTAGAGAACGGGCATACTGGGAAGGACGGTTCTGGTCTTGCCATCTCCCTGAAGGGATGCACAGCATAGCCACCTAGTGAGGCACTGGCACAAAGCAGCCTGCTCAGCGATGACACCTTGTGATCTGCGGGGGAGCCGCCCACCCTGGCCAAACTCACCTTGTCGAGGGCCTCCTGGAGCACACCTTCCGTGTCTTCCCACTTGCCCTGGGCCATGTAGCAGGCCGCCTGGCCGTTCAGCAGCAGCAAGGTGGAGGACCACTTGTCAGCCATCTCCTGGAAGATGTAATAGGCATCCTGCAGCTTCTCACCGCCCTGCAAGGAAAAGGAACCAGGGAATCAAGACACTGCGGCCAGATCTCACTGCTCATCCACCGGATGCGACTGAGCCTATTGTGACCAGCCAAGAACGCCCCCATCCCCCGGAACAGCTCACTGGGTAAACATGAGTGCTGCTCAGTGTTCCCTCTAAGCTGAGTTAGTGTGAGCTAGCTCACAGTTTCTTAGCCTCCGGCTCACACATTTTTGTCTTAGCTCAAGAAGGATAGATCCAGAACAAACTAAATGTATGCAGCAGCCAAATCGCTCACTTACAATTTTACTACCAGACACGAAGTGGCATTTTTGCTCACAACACTCCACAGCTTAGAGGGAGCATTGGCCCTGCTGTACCAGGGGCTTGGGATGGGGCAAAGGTTTATAAAATTATAAATAGTACAGAAAGAATAAACCCGACGGTCATTTTCTTCCTCTACTGTGGGACTGGAACGCAGGGCCTCCCAGCAACAGTGACTGGCAGCTGTCCCAGGCCCACCTGTCCAGAAGATGTAACGGAGCGCTGACCCGGATAGCCCAGGCATGCCCAAATCTTGACAGATCTCAGAAGCTGAGCAGGGCTGACTCTGGCAAGTATTTGGATGGAAGACCTCCTTGGAATACCAGAGGGCAGGCTTTATTCAGCCATCATATCCTCCAGGTCCCCAGGAGGGGTCAGTCAGCAGAGGTCGCCATGACTTCCAGGGGCACACACACATATGCACATGTTAAAAATACACAAAAAAATACCCCCCAAAAAGGATGCAATAGAACCATGGAATAAACTGAGCTCCGGAAACAGCAAGTGTTGCTGCCTTGAGAAAAGCAGGGGTGACCTGCCAGCTGGTATCAGCCGCCACATTTGGAGATCACATTTTTCTGCCGCACCCCATCAGCTGGGGGGCAAGAGTGAGGGAGGGCCATTGCCTTCGCGCCCTGGAGGCATCCAACTGGCTAATTTTGGCAAACGGGATGTAGAAGACCACGCTCCCTCTAAGCCAGGGGTGTCAAACACGCGCCCCGGGGGCTGGATCAGGCCCCCAGAGGACTTCTATCAGGCCCGCACTGGAACTGGCCATCTCCTGCTCCAGTTCTGTTGCTGCTGCTGCATCACAGCTTGCTTCGCCAGACTCTCTCAATTGCTCAGCCGTTTCGCATTTTCCCCTGGGTCCTAGACTCAGAACTCTGAACATTAGAGTTCTGTGGTGAATGTCAATAAATCAAAAGCAAGTTTGCAGTTTACAGGTACACACCTGAACAGCATACTCAAGATTGCAAAAGCAAAGACATTTTGATGCAATGCTTGAGAGCAGAGGTGTCAGCTATCAGATACTGTTAAATAAACAAAATATTGTAAGAGTGCTAATGTTTTAACCATGTTTTTATTTTAAGTATATAAAAAAAAACTTTGTGTTTGTGTTCTTGGCATGACATTTTATGACACACGTGGTCCGGCCCAACAAGGTCTCGTTTATGTCAGCTCTGGTCCTCATAACAAATGAGTTCAACACCCCTGCTCTAAGCTGTGGAGTCTTGAGAGCAAAATTTTTTACTTATGCTCCTGGCAAGAAGAAGCCACCTTAATGAAGAAGGCGGAAGAGGAGAATAGATTGGATTTATATCCCACCCTTCACTCACTTGGAGTGAAGGCTGTGGAGTCTTGCGAGCAAAAATTCTACTTCGTGAGCTACTGGCGTTAAAGTCGTGAGTGAGCAATTTGGCCACTGCATCGATTAGTTTCCTCTGGACTGGAACTATCCCTTCCTGAGCTAAGACAAAAATGTGTGAGCTGGAGGCTAAAAAACTGTGAGCCAGCTCACACTAACTCAGCTTAGACGGAACACTGGATGCAGACCCCCTGGCCTGATCCCACTGACTCAGAGATGAGAGCTTAAGAGGACCCCAGCATTCTCCTTTGGAATCGGGACGATATGGTGGGCAATCTTTCGGATCAGAGCGGAAGCTCTTCACAGGTTCCGACCGCCTCACCCCACGGTACAGGGAATTCTGGGATACAGCACCTACCACTGCCAAGTTCACCCAAGCGGTCGCGAGCTGGGTCAGGGTTGCATCCTCGTCCTGCTCCTGCATCTTCTTCAGCTCTTTCCTGAAGGGGAAACGGCAGAGAACTCGCTTGGTTTTGAACGGAAAACAGATCTGACGCTCAGGAGAGAAGGCAGATGGGGCTTTCCTCATCACATCAAGAAGGCTTTTACACACACACACTCACACACCACTGGACCCAACCGGTGTCACGCTGGTGAGCAGTGACTCACGAAAGCTCCTCCCTTGCCACAAATTTTCTTAGGCTTGAAGGTGCTCCTGGATTCTTGCTCTTTTCTGCTGCTACAGACACTCTAACACTCCATCAAGATCCAGGATTCCTTTTCAAACACCTCCCCCCCCCCCCCCCCCCCCCCCCCCCCCGCGCGGCTGCAATACCCTCTCCAAACACTGCCTCTACGTAGCTTCTGCAGGGACGTCCTCATTGTGATTAAGACGCAAACGTGTGTGTGGCCTGGGACAGCTCCACTCCGTGCAGCAGTTTCCAGGGGCTCTCCAGAAGCCTAGCGTGGATCCCTTGGGATAAAAATGTGCCCTGTCAGGCAAATGCTCCTGTAAAGAGAGCCTCGCTCACCTTTACTGACCCTGCCCCTGTGACACGGCAGCTGCATCAAGGGTGTGCCAGCGTGTGCTCTCCACTTCCTGACGGGAGCCCTTTAGGCTCCAAGGAGGCACCAGAGGGGACACCCTGGCGCCTTCCTCGCTTGGCAGAAGCCACCAGGCAAGCCAAACAGGGGCTTCTGCCAACCTGCAAATGGGCGAAATCAGCCACTGCCCATACACCTGCTGTCTCTATCATGGCTCCAACCTTCTGGAATGGGCTGCCCAAAGAGGTCAAGGCGCCCCCCCCCCCCCTCCCCGGGCTGTCTGCAAGCGACACAAAAGCGAACTGTTCACGAGGGCTTTTCTGGGCAGGTAATCGGGTTGCCCTGCACAAAATGGTTTTACAGACTTGCTTGGAGACTATAGCCTAGACTGCTGTGTTTAGCTTACTGTAAGTAGGATCCTAACTATGTACGTTGAGCCAGTTTAGTGTCATGATTAAGAGCACGGACTCTAATCTGGGAGAACTGGGTTTGATCCCCCACTCCTCGACATGCAGCTGCTGGTGTGACCTTGGGTCAGTCACAAGTTGCCTCAGAGCTGTTCTCTCTCAAGGGCAGTCCTCAAAAGAGCTCTCTCAGCCCCACCTACCTTACAGGGTGTCTGTTGTGAGCAGAAGAAGGAGATTGTAAACTGCTCTGAGACTCCAAGTATAAATCCAGTCTCTTCTTCTAATTTGTGTATCGCTCAATGTGTCATGTGAACACCTGAACACATGAAGCTGCCTTGTACTGTATCTGACCCTGGTTCCATCATGGTCAGTATTGTCTACTCAGACTGGCTGCAGCTCTCCAGGGTCTCAGGTTGAGGTCTTTCACATCACCTCTTACCTAGTCCTTTTAACTGGAGATGCTGGGAATTGAACCTGGGACCTTCTGCGTGCCAAGAAGAGGCTCTCCCATTGAGTCACAGTCCCTCCGACTACATAGTCTATGTTTCAGTTCTTTCAGGTGCTTCTAGACTGTTTGGTGTAGTGGTTAAGTGCGCGGACTCTAATCTGGGAGAATCGGGTTTGATTCTCCTCTTCTCCACTTGCACCTGCTGGATGACCTTGGGCAAGCCACAGCTCTGTACCAGCTGTTTTTTCAAGGACAGTTGTCTCAGAGCTCTCTCAGCCCCACCTCCCTCACAGGATGTCTGTTGTGGGGAGGAGAAGGGAAAGGAGTTTGTAAGCCACTCTGAGACTCCAAGCAAAGGGCGGGGTATAAATCCAATCTCTTC
This sequence comes from Lepidodactylus listeri, assembly GCA_029233225.1. Lineage (NCBI taxonomy): Eukaryota > Metazoa > Chordata > Lepidosauria > Squamata > Gekkonidae > Lepidodactylus > Lepidodactylus listeri. Next base: position 176,124,821 of record JARCFY010000002.1, read on the forward strand.
TCTTCTTCTAATAGCCAAATGCATCGTCTAATGAATGTCCCACTTTGTGGACTGTACTGGTTTGTTATGTGTCATTTGTCTGGCGTCCCTGTAAGAAAGGTAGACCAAAGGTAATGCAAATAAATATCCCTAGTTAGAAGACCTCAGACAGGGGATGCAAGGATAGACCCTGGAGAACAATTGCCAGTCAGAACAGAGAAGGCTGAGCTAGATCCAGACTGTGCATAATACAACTTCATGTTGTCATATGAGAATTCCTGTCCTCCCTCACTGCGCCCCCCCCTTTAAAAACATCAGTCCCACAGGTTGCCCAGGCAGCAGGAGAATTTGTTGACGGGGGTCTTTTGACCAGAGTCAAGGTCAGCTCAAGCAGAGACATCAAAGGAAGGGGCCTTGCTGCTGCAAAGGGAAACAGAGGGGACACACCGGAGTAGTGCGGACAGTGTGGCCATCATCTGTAGAAAGCAGCCATTGGGGCAGAGGAAACTTACCGGGCGAGATCGAGTCGGTCCAGTTTCAGTAGGATCTGGATGGTCATGGCCATGCTGGAGGACGAGAGCAAAGGCAGAGTTCTCAGGAGCTCGTTCCACACATCCCATTCCCAGCGACCTCTGTTTCAGCCTGTGAAGTCAGCCCACTGCTTTTCAGTCTCAGTCTTCAGCCTCGACTAGGGGTGAACATTCGGGTTTACCAGAACCGAAAATACATCCCAAAAAACACCTTATTGGTAGGTTCTTTGGGTATATTTCGGCTTCCCAAATGTATCCAGGATTTTTCAGGAGAATCGGAAAAAATCCCCCCCAAAATCCTGGATATATTCTGGAATTACTAGCAAAACTGGACTGCCCAGCAGAGTCCCAGCAGAGCCTCCGGGGAGAACTCTCCCCACAGGATCGGCTGCTTGGCGGGCTCTGTTGGGCAGTCCAGTTTAAACAGGGCTGTCCAGAGGAGCCCTAGTCCAGCTTGTGGGGAGAGTTCTCCTGGCAGGATTGGCTGCTGGGCAAGCTCTTTTGGGCAGTCCAGGTTAAAGGATCTGCCCAAAAGAGCCCCAGGTGAGCCACCTCTCAGCTGTTTTTAGAGGCTTTGCTGCTGCCTTTTCCCCTCTGTGTTTCGGTTTGGGTCGATCAGTACCGAAAAATTTCGAAATTTCCAAAAAATCCCAGATTTGAATACTTTACCGGTATCAGGATCCGGAGTTTCTGGAGAATCCCTTAATTTTTTTCAGGTGTAATAGACCTGAATTAGAAAACACAGAGGGGGGAAATATTGCATGCCCCTGGCCATGACTCACAAAATCCTGAAAAGAGACCAGCCTGTCCCCAAAGTCTGCTGGCACCTCGACATTAGAGTAAGAACACGCCAACCCCGGGACCAGAAAGGCGTGCCAAGAGGGATTCTCAGGAACAGCCCTCCCCCCGCACCTTTGAACTCACTCCTTCCCTGGAGACTAACTGGAGCACTTTCCAGAACTGGCACAAGAGGATGCAAACTGGATTTGAGCAGAGCCACAGACTAAAATAAATTTTCCATCTCTCCAAGGGCTTGGGATGGGCTGCAAATCCCATTAAATCATAATACATATATTTTTTCAAAAAATCTCTGCCTCTCTGCAGTTCACGATAGAGGAAAGGGTCAGCATATCAAAGGGAACATTTTCTCCTCACCCTGCTCCAAGAAACCATCTTCTCTACAGCCCCCATGTGATAAGTTCAAGAAAGCTCTCATGAGCTTGACAGCCGAGTGGGGATTCGAATCCAGACCTTCCCCAGTCCTAACTTGACACTGCCCATGCTTGCTCACCATTCCAAGCTGTCTCCCTGATGCAGGGCCCTCAGCGCCGCATCTGGGTTTTGGTCATGGAAATACACAGATGCCGCCATCAGCAGGAACGTTGTGTTGGAGGCGTCCATGCTCTTGGCCATCTTCTTATCCAACTCGGCTACAATCGCATCCCTTGTGAGGAAAGGAGTCCAAGGGGTGATGAATCAACACACTCAATGCCATTCCCAGGGTTAAAAAGTGGGCCAGAGACAGGCTGGGCTCCTCCCGGGCCAGACTCACCTCTGGTTCTCATTTGAAAGGTACTCGGCAAACATCCGCACTGCTTGGAGTTCTGGACATGAACTGGGCTTGATTTCATCTAGCACCACGCCATATTTTCTCTGTCCAAAAAGGTGGGGAAGGGAGGGTAAGAAAAGGAAGTCCCCACTTCTACAGAGCACAAAACCGAAATAGTTTACTGCAGTGCACAGAAAGGACATGACAGCTGTTTCTTCTGACAGCTGTCTGACAACGTTTGCTTGCTGAGCCACAAACAGCTCCAAAACACACACGCACACACATTAAAGCTTCAACAGGGCCACGCTGGCTCAGAAGTAGCCCAAGACTCACCTGGGCCAGGTAGGCCCGATACAGGAAGATGTCCCTTTCCACTTCTTTTTCTGGGCTGGACAGCTGAAGAGACAAGAAAGGCCGGTCACTTCCACCACTGCCTTGGGATGTCACAAGAAACAGCAGTTCTTTTAAACCAGTGTTTGTATCAGATGTAAGTAACAAATCCTGGTCCGCATGTAAAAACTGCCATATCTGCTTCTTGCCACTTTTCCATCTCTTAGCAGAGGAAACAGCCTCCCTTTCCTGCTGTCTCTGTGGCTGGGGAGCCGTAAGGGAAATGCTCCCTCAAGAAACTATGGTTTGGGAATTCAAATGTCCACAACCAATGGCCAGTGAGGAGAGGAAGTGGCGGCAGGAGGGACACAGGAAACTGTCAAATGGGGGGTGGGGGTCTCATTATGAGACAGTGACCACACACTTTTTAATAAGAAAAGAATACTAAAAGAAGATAAGAGATTGGATTTATACCCCGCCCTTCACTACCCAAAGGAGTCTCAGAGCGGCTTACAATCTCCTTTCCCTTCCCCTCCCCACAACAGACACCCTTATGAGACAGGTGGGGCTGAGAGAGCTCTCTCGAGAACTGCTTGTAAGAGAACAGCTCCGAAAGAACTTGTGACTGACCCAAGGTCACACCAGCAGCTGCATGTGGAGGAGCGCAGAATCTAACCCGGTTCTCCTAGATTAGAGTCCGAGCTCCTAACCACTACACCAAACTGGCTCTAGAAAAGGCACAACTTACAAACTAGTCATATACTAAGTCTCCATTTGGATTTATATATTCAGCCTGCCTTTGTCGCCAAGACTCAAAGTGGGTTACACAACCCAAATCAATGCAACCGACAAGATGATACATCCAGTAAGCCATATAATAGAACAAGGAACTGCAGCAATTCAAAAAGGAGCTGTTGTCCGACCATAGCATAAGTACTAAGCTTGGCACATTGTGGTATTATATCAGCAGAAACACCATGCATTCTCCTGACTCAGTCTACTAAAACACAGTGCTATTTCCTTTATGGAAATACCCTCTTGAACAATTCTGTTTTTATGTAGTCTGCAGAAAGGAAGGAGAATGGGGGCCTGCCTGACCCCTTCAAGGCAGGCCATTCTACAAGGGGTGAGGGAGGTCGTCATGACAGAAAAGGCACATGTAAAGGCACTCGCTGGTCTTGCCCATGAGCAGGGTGGTACCTGCAGAAGGCCCTCCTCAGATGGGTGAAGCTGTCATGGCAAGGCATTCAGGAAGAGGCGGTCCCATAGACGTGAGGGATTAGGGCCATGAATGGCTCTGTACCTCACTGAACTCAGTAAGCCCTACTATTAAAATAACTCTACACTTAAGACAAGATCACCCCCGTTTTCTGTTTCAAGTCACACCAAGCGCCTCTCCTTAGAAATTTCTCCTCTCTGCAGGAATAGGAACTGGCAGAGCCAAGAAACATAAAGAGCAAGATTTGAACAAAACTTTAGTCCAGTGGCACCTTCAAGACCAACAAAGTTTTATTCTGGTTATAAGCTTCCGTGTACATTGCGCACGCATCCTTCTTCAGAGCAAGTTTTGGTTCAGGGAGACTCTGTCCTCCCCTCTGCCACAAACTCACCTGAAGGCCCTAGAGAAGTTATTTATTTATTTATATTTATATCCCACCTGACCAACATAGCGGCTCTTAAGTTGTGCTGCCCCCTTCCCTGCTATCAAATGGAGCCATAACACAATCCTACTCACTACACACGCTAATGTCATTCAGTTCTCGCATCTGTTTGTAAACCTGTATTATACGGTATGCTAATCTGCTGCTATTGACAGGTTTTACCAATCGCCTTGATCCCATCTTAGTTCTAATTGGCCCTTCCTGGCAACACCCTCCTCTGTTTCAATGCACACAAAAGCTTATACCCAGAAGAAAACTTTGTTGGCCTCAAAGGTGCCACTGGACTCAAACCTACATTGTTAGAGTGTCACCAATATTATGCTTTGCATCCCCAAAACCACTTGAGAAAGCCCCAGATCCCGGACTGACACCACTGTGATGAAGGTAATTCACTCTCTCATGGAGACAGATCAAAATGGGTAGCCATGTTAGTCTGTCTGTACCAGCAGAAAAGAGCAAGATCCAGGAGCCCCTGAAAGAGTAACCAAATGTGTGGCAGGGGAGGAGCTTTTCTGATTCTCTGCCCACTTCTTCAGATACAGCTAGAATGGGAATTGCTGCCACATATTTTGTTAGCCTTTAAGGGGCTGCTGGACTCTTGCTCTTTTCTATCACTCCCTATTTCAAGAGAACAAAATTCATCTGTGCTCTGCTGCGTAGTGTTCCTTGTCCTGCAGAACTGAATTTCAGTGCATTAAAAAGAGCACCCAATTTTTAAAAAGGAAGGTGGGCTTTTCAATCTCAGCAGGCTGGTTCTCTTGGTTCCTCAGGACTTCAGGGGCTTGAGTGCTTCAGGTGTTTAATTTGTGGATTTCCTGCATTGTGCAGGGGGTTGGACTAGATGACCCTATAGGACCCTTCCAACTGAGTTAGTGCGAGAATGGGGGGAGAGCATGCTCCCAGTTTTTTAGCCTCTGGCTCACATATATTTTTGTCTTAGCTCAGGAAGGATGGCTCCAGAGCAGTGGCCCCTCTAAACTGAGCTAGTGTGAGCCAGCTCACAGTTTTTCAGCCTTTGGCTCACACATTTTCGTTTCTGCTCAGGAAGGAGGGCTCCAGAGCAGTGTTCCCTCTAAGCTGAGTTAGTGTGAGCAAGCTCACAGTTTTTTAGCCTCTGCCTCACACACATTTTTGTCTTAGCTCAGGAAGGAGGGTTCCAGAGCAAACTAATTTTGAGCCCGTTTGGTGTGGTGGTTAGGAGCACCAAGTCTAATCCGGGAGAACCGGGTTTGATTCCCCACTCCTCCACTTGCAGCTGCTGGTGTGACCCTGGGTCAGTCACAAGTTCCCTCAGAGCTGTCCTCTCAAGGTCAGTCCTCGAAAGAGCTCTCTCGGCCCCACCCACCTCACAGGCAGTGTTCCCTCTAAGCCGAGTTAGTGTGAGCTAGCTCACAGTTTTCCAGCCTCCGGCTCACGCACATTTTTGCCCCCGCTCAGGAAGGAGGGCTCCAGGGCGAACTGATTGATGAAGCAGCCAAACTGCTCAACTCTCTCAGCTTTGAGGCCAGCAGCGCACCAAGTAGCATTTTTGCTAACGGGACTCCGCAGCTTAGAGGGAGCACCGCCCCCACCAGAGAGGAGGGGGTCGCCCCCTGGGTCCGCTCCCACCCTCCCCTCGGCCCGGCCGCTCACCTTCACCCGCTGAGCCTCGTTGATGGCGGCCTGGAAGGCGCCGATGTAGAAGTTGTTCCTGACGTCGAAGAGCTCGTCGGTCTCCCCCTGCCCAGCCGCCGCCGCCGCCGCCGCCGCCGCCGCCATCTCGGCCCAGACACGTCGCTGCTTCCTCCCGCGCAAGGCACGCCGGGAACACACCGACCTCTCCGCCCCTGGACAGATCAACCAATCAGAGCACAGGCCTCTGGATACAACGCCTCCTGGGAGATGTAGTTCTAATAGACGCGCCGCGGGAGGTCTCCGCGCGGCCGAGCGGCGCTGTCGGCGCCCTGAAGGGGGGGGGGGGGGGGGCCGAGTCGCCGTGACTAACAATCCGCGCGACGCCGCGGTGCAGGCTGGGAGTGGCGTGTCTTTGGTGGCTTCCGCGCGGAGGGGAACGAGAGGCGTGGGCGGGGAGGATCCCTCGCGTGCGGGATGGCCGCCTTCCGCGCCCTCGGCCTGGCGCCCTGGCTGGTGGCCCAAGCGGAGCAGATGGGCCTGGCGAGGCCTACTCCGGTGCAAGAAGCCTGCATCCCTCCCACGCTCCGAGGTGAGCCCCCGGGGCGCCACGAGACCCTCCTTTTGTAGTCCACGTTCATCGCGGTGTCGCCCTCCAAGCGATGCTGCGCTGGAAACGGACCCTGTTGTCAGTTAACTGCCATGAATTCTGTTCAATGACTGTATGTAATTACATGGTCTCTAGAAAGGTCACAGGCTTACATATATTTTTCTCCGACGTTTGGTGACAGGTCCCGCCCGGGAGTTTGCAATGGGGCCATGACTCCCTCCTCTGGAATGCGTGCTCCGCTAGCTTGTCTGCTTGCTTGCTAGCCTCGCTTGCTTGCTCGCGCATGCGCTGACTCAGTTGCTTGCTTCCCTGGTGTTATCTCTTGTGTCCCGTCCTTGAACAGGAGTGCCTCCTATTTTCGTGTGAGCCAAACTCACAGGTGTTATGTATTCCTTTTCTTTATGTCTTGGGAACTTAGCTTTAAGAAATGTTCAATATCATTATTTTCTGAGAACTCCTTTTTCCGCGTTTTCTATGGGAACTTCAGGCCAGTATATTTGAGCGCCTAAAATCCTGTCGAGTGATTGGTAGACAGCTCTGAAGCCATATTTCATATCCAGTATATCAATACATGTAATCCCTAAGCACAGCATTACTAACAGGAAAAGTGTTTGACTGCAATGATCTCTACAAATAAAGGACTTACTGCTTAAGGAGACCTGTTGTGGATTATATCTATTGGGACATTCTGTTAGGGTTGCCAGCCTCCCGGTGGGGCCGCCTGGGGATCTCCCACTTGGACAATGGATCTCCAGCAGACAGAGATCAGCTCCCCTGGAGAAAATGGCTGCTTCAGAGGGTGGGTGCTATGCAGTGCTCCCTCTGAGCCGTGGAGTCTTGTGAGCAAAAATTCTACTTTGTGAGCTACTGGCGTTAAAGTTGTGAGCAAGCCGATTTGGCTGCTGCATAAATCAGTCTGCTCTGGAGCCCTCCCTTCCTGAGCGAAGACAAAAATGGGTGAGCCGGAGGCTTAAAAACTGTCATCTAGCTCTCACTTACTCAGTTTAGTGGGAACACTGCTCCTATCCTGACCAATGCTCCCTCTAAGCTGTAGAGTCTTGTGAGAATATCAAACATTCATATAAAGGCTTAAACCACAGGAATTTTAAATAAAAGTAAACCCTTTTTAACATTCACAGTATTACTTCATACTGAAAAATAAAATAAGGCACATTGGACTATTTTAAACTCCAATATTATCACAGCTCACTAAAGCAATATTGCATCCAAAAAGCATTCATCAAATACTCAAGTGCCATCAAGAGGCCCGTCTGGAAATAAAGAGGACTCTTCTTCTTTGGTCAGCTGAACTCCTAGAGTTTTTAAAAGAGTGATGCCCGATGCTTTATCTGATGCAGTAAGTTGGGAGCCGGTCTTGTAGACAATAACATCAGATGTTGGGCTCCATCTGAACCTTATTTTGGCTGCAAATAGCTTGGAGGTAACAAGCTTCAGGGATCTTCTTTTCTCTAAAGTCTCTGAAGAAAGGTCTAATAATACCAAGATTTTTTTCCCTTCATACAGAAGGGATCCTTTAAGTCTCGCCTCTTTAAGCACTCTGTCTCTAGATCTCTGATAAATGAAAGTAGCAATCACATCCCTGGGACGATTTCTAGTGGCTCTAGCTAAAGGCCCTACTCTGTAGGCTCTGGTTATGGCAGGGGCAATTCCATCCTCCATCTTGAGAGCTTGGGCCAGCCATGAAGAAATACATGAAGCCAAGTCAGCATTTTCCTCAGTGCCCTCCTCCAGCCCACGAAATTTTAAGTTAGACATTCTCCATCGATTTTCCAAGGAGACTAACCTGCTGGTTGTTGTGTTTTCAGTGGACTGTAGATTTCTGACTTCATCCTGCAGCGTTAGTGCTAGCTCTGAAGCATTCTCGGCCTGTTTAGAGGCTTTTAACTCCTTGGTTAAATCACTGAGCTTGGAGTGCACCGGTTGTAATAGTTCTGCCACTGACATTGTCACTAGTTGGTGCAAGTCTTTCCGAAGCTCTATCAGGTCTTTTCTAGAGAGCGGAGAGTCGTCTTCTGGAGCGTCGTGTCTTTCAATAGGAGAGCCCGATGCCATTTTAGTTGGAGTGGAGATTTGCACGTCGTGGAGGCCCGGTGTCTTTTCAGGCAGAAAAAATGTATCCACGGTCACCGGAGTCGCTGTGGAAGGTCTGGGCTTGTTCTTAGTCGTTCTGCCCATATTTTAGAATCGAAGTGTGATGGTAAAAGTTGAGTTTTTAGTCGTTTTCTGGAGCGGGGTTCGGGAGCCGAATCACCAGACGTCCACCATCTCGTGTCGTCGCTCCGCCCCCCCCCCCCCGCCTTCTTTTTAATCCAGGTCCACCCCCCAATTTTGCCCTAAAACCGAATCCATCCTTTTTATTCTAAAAGTCCTGCCCCTTTCAGGACTCTCCTTTTAACCCATGTTCACCACAGTGTTCTCCAAGCAATTCTGCACTAAAACCTTTTTAATCCAGGTGTTTGTTTGTTTTTTCATTCTGCACTAAAATGGAATTTAACCTTCTTTTAATTCCAGGTTCCCCCCCAATTCTGCATTATGTTACCTCCCTTCAGTGGCCAGGCTGGTTTCAGCCTGCTGTTGCTCAGGGTTATTTGGATGCTGTTTTGGCATGGACTTAAATTGCCTCAACTCAAACACTGAGAAAATCCGGAGTGGCTGGCAAATATGGAAAGGACCCCCCATTTTGCATTCCGTTACCTCCTTTCAGTGGTCAGCCCGGTTTCAGCCTGCTGTTGCCCCAGGTTATTTGGATGCTGCTTTGTCATGGATTTAAATGGCCTTGACTTAAATTGAACACTGAGAAAATCCAGAGTGGCAGGCACATGCGGAAAGTCATGCCCCTTCATGGTATCTCAGACCATGCCCATTAGCTAAGCTCCACCCCCTGATGCTCTGCTCCCCTTAGGGTTACCAACTCCAGGCTGGAGAATTCTTAGCGATTTGGGGTTCAAACTAGGGGAAATCAAGAGTGAGAAATCAAACTAGGGGAAATCAAGAGAAATCAAGAGTGACAGGAAAATCCAGAAAGGACCCCCATTTTGCCTTCAGTTACCTCCCTTCAGTGGTTGGCCCGGTTTCAGCCTTCTGTTGTCCCGGGTTATCTGGATGCTGTTTTGACCTGGACTTAAATTGCCTGGACTTAAATTGAACACTGAGAAAATCCAGAGTGGCAGGCACATGCGGAAAGTCATGCCCCTTCATGGTATCTCAGACCATGCCCATTAGCTAAGCTCCACCCCCTGATGCTCTGCTCCCCTTAGGGTTACCAACTCCAGGCTGGAGAATTCTTAGCGATTTGGGGTTCAAACTAGGGGAGAGCTGGGTTTGGGGAGAGGGAGGGAGCTCAGCGAGGTGTAATGCAATCTGTGCACCACCTACCCTTGCTGCATGGATGGTTTGAAAAGATCTGGGATCAATTCGGCTTGGGTAAAGTAAAGTAGCTGACAGTATTCCCTCTATTGCACTTTCCAGTTAATAATGATATTGTTCTCTCAAATCCACTCTACAGAGAATGGCTGCTCTTCCAAATATTACCCTTGGCCAGGGGTGGGCAAACTGTGGCTCAGGAGCTGCATGCGGCTCTTTCACATATATTATGTGGCTCCCGGCAGGGCGGCTGGGGAAGCTAAATATCATTAGCAAACAAATATCATTGGACAAATTAATATCATTATCAATATCTGTTTTTACTCCTTTTGTTATTATTTTTGGCAGTCTCATTTAATGTTAATAAAAAGCAAATTTGCTTATTTTCCAATAAAAGCAGGTAATATTTGTTCATGTCTTGTGGTTCTCAAACATCTGATGTTTATTCTGTGCAGCTCTTACGTTAAGCAAGTTTGGCCACCCCTGTTCTAGGTGGCTCTTACGCTGAGCAAGTTTGCCCACCCCTGCCCTTGGCTATCCGACACATGGTGATCCTATGATGGTCATGAGAAATGAAATCTTTCTGTGAAAATAACTATTGGATAGTCTTAGTAGTGCTGTTGTATAACTTTCTTGATCCATTTTTGTATTTGGTTACCTGAATATGATTTTGCCTGTTTAAGTAAAACTGGGAAAATCTAGTGAAATATAAATTTTAAAAAAGCAAGGTGTAATGCCACAGAATCCACGCTCCAGAGCATCTATTTTCTTCTGGGGAGCTGATCTCTGTAGTCTGGAGAGCAACTGTAATTCCAAGAGATCTCTGAGCCGCTCCTGGAGGATGACGACTCTACCTTAAGGTCCTCTGCCTTTTGATTGCACTTGAAGCTGCACCCCCTTCGACCTGGTGGTGTGGTCAGAGAGTGCCTTTAAGCATGTGCTGGGTGAAGCTCCTTTTTTTTCTCCCCTACTCCCGTCCCTCAATTCTTTTCTTGAACCTGCAGGTCATGACTGCATGGGATGCGCCAAGACGGGGAGTGGGAAGACAGCTGCATTTGTGCTGCCAATCTTGCAGAAACTTTCAGAAGATCCCTATGGTATTTTTTGCTTGGTCCTGACACCAACTAGGTGAGAATGATCTGGACCCTTCCTGATCCATCCCCTGGATTTATGTGTCGTTTGTTTTATTTATAGCCCACCTTTGTCACTGAGATTTAAAGCAGATTTCAAAGTATGAAAAACAATTCAGTGAGATAGCATATAATGTACAATAAACAGTGCAGATTCATGTGGGTAGCCGTGTTGGTCTGAAGCAACAGAATAAACTTTTGAGTCCAGTGGCACCTTTAAGACCAACAACGTTTAATTCTGGGTATAAGCTTTCGTGTGCATGCACACTTCTTCAGATACGAAGAATCTGAAGAAGTATGCGTGCATACGAAACCTTATACCCAGAATTAAACATTGTTGGTCTTAAAGGTGCCACTGGACTCAAACTGTGTTCAGTAAACAGTGTAGTAGAACTAGGACTGTGAATTAAAAACAACGTAGGGAAGACAAATAACCAAGAAGACAAACTTGCTTTAGGCATAACTTCCCATAATGCAGAAAGTGTGTTATAAAGGTCAGTTAAAGCTAAAAGATAAGGCAGTAAAAATAAAATATGATACATACAGTAAAAAGTGTAATGCAATACAATCTTATTCTTTTATAAAAGTGCTCTCCTGAGTTGTATTACAGTTTTAATCGGATTATAACAATGTCCACCACAACATTTCTCTTTGGTGCATTCTGTGAAATGGTAAAGCCATGGGAATCTTTACTCTGGTGTGACCTAGAAATGTTTCTAGCGTACCGGTGTTGGCACAGTTTTTACACCAGCTTGTGCTGAAGATGTCATTCAGGTCCACAAAGCCAGCTTGGCACGGTAGATACTGTGTTGGGCTAGACATGGCAAATCCAAGAACCAAATCCCTGCTGGACAATCCTGGGCATTCTCTCATAGGACTGTTGTAAAAATAAAATGCAGGAGGGGAAAGCTATGTTGAAAGACTTCCCATTTGATGTAGTGGCTAAGTGAGCCGGTTTGGTGTAGTGGCTAAGTGTGCGGACTCTGTTCCGGGAGAACTGGGTTTGATTCCCCACTCCTCCGTTTGCAGCTGCTGGATGACCTTGGGCAAGTCATAGTTCTCTCAGAGCTGTTCTTGAAAAAGAGCAGTTTCTGTCAGAGCTCTTCTTTCCCCTTCCCCCATGTTGGGCAGAAGAAGACAGGGACAGAGTAGCCCCTGGAACTGTTCGGTTTGGGAACTGAAAATGTTTATTTTTTAAAAGATATTTGAATCCCTGCCTTTTCCCAACAAAGTAGCAAGCTTTTTTGCCAACTGCATCAAGAGAAAAGACGCTGCTATTTCTTGATATAGAACATAATTGGCTGGGGAAAGTATTGGTTCCAGTTGAATGTGGTAATGATATTGACACAATCTGAAGAAGACAGTCCGTAATGAGAAAGAAACCGAGGAATCTTGTCAGTGGTCTTTAATGGCACATTAGTAGTCTTTAATGACACATTGTAAATTTGTTTGTGGCAACAAATGGAACTCTGGAGGAATTACATTTATGTTCACTGTGAACTGTAATTGAGTATTGGAAGCGGAATACTGTTTCCTTGTTATATGTTTCACTTTACTCTGTCTCATTCTGAAACTTTGTTAAGAATCAGAAGCATTGTTGCACAGTAGTATGAGACTTCTGATAAGATCCAATAAGCCAGGCCTTAGTGTGAAAGCAAAGTCCTTTATTTTCTTAATGGTCTTTCAGGAACACTTTCTTTGTTAGTGATGCCAGATCAATAAAGCTGGGAATTCTTATACAGTATTCAAAAAACATATGAATGGCAGGCACCAATCAGGGTAAAACTCTGAAGCGTGGAAATCCCTAACAGTTACATTCCCAGGAAAAAAGGCGTGCAAGCTACAAAACTACTCCCCCCATCCCCTCTTGTGAACTCTACTTGCATTCCCACGCATAGACACCTGGAAGAAACCAGTACAGAAACATCTCAAGGTTAACAGTACAGCAAAAACAGATTAGCAGAGTTGGCGAGACATACGGGGAAGGAGGGGGCATGGGTGAGTGACTCTGACGTGGAATGAAACAAGGTGCCAACCTCCCGCCTGGAGGACCCAGTACAAAAGTGGGGGAGAGGGGGAAAATGACAGGGAACCTGACAAGTAGAAACTAAGTGTTTCGTTTTTTGCTTCCTGCTTTTCGCACTATTGAAATACATACATTGCTTTGAAAGCTATGACATGAATTATTATGGAAAACTGTTATAAAGCAAGAATAAGTATTAATAAGGAAGAAATACAATTGTATTAGTCTTTTAAACAATAAGTTGGACTTTATTCAATATACAAAATTGGGCTGAATGGTTGACATGCACAGTATTCATTTTGTGGGTTTAATAATCTATACTGTGTCCTTTTATTTTCCCAGCCAAGTAGCAGGCCTCTTCTCTGCACAGTCCAGGAGCATGGTAGAAGTACACGAGCTTTATAGGATTGTGATGGACAGTCAGTCACATTTTAAAGCAGCACCGAAATTCTGTATCCAGGAATCCAGAAATTCTAATTGGGGAGAACCGGATTTGATTCCCTGCTCTTCCACATGCAGCTGCTGGTATGATCTTGAGTCAGTCACAAGTTCTCTTGGAGCTTTTCTCTCAAGGGCAGTGCTCAAAAAGCGCTCTCTCAGCCCCACCTCTCTCCCAGGGTGTCTGTTGTGGGGAGGGGAAGGGAAAGGAGATTGTAAGCTGCTCTGAGACTCCTTCAGGTAGCAATGGGCAGGGTATAGATCCAATCTCTTCTTCTCTCTTATAAATGTTGTACTTGAAAAAAGTGCAGAGATGCTGATTGGCTGAAGTTCTGTAGGATACTGAAGCTTCTCCACCCCACCATGTGCAAAAGCAATGTCGATCTTGTTCAGCCACCCCTCTGGCTTCTGAGAATTCACCCGCTTTTTCCAACATCTGATTTCAGATGTTTTGAGCGTTTGGCAGATTCCAATTGATTTTTTGTCCTGTGGTTTTTATTTTTTGTTCTGTTCTGTTCTTATAGCTGTCTTTAAGTGTCATTCTCAGCCATGCTACTCTCTTGCAGCTGAATCCACAGGGAGCATTGTGGGAACTAAAAACCTCCCCTTTTGCCCCTCCCTTAAATCTACTAGTCCTCAAGGGGCCGCATGGTTCTTCACTGACTTTGGCTGTTTTGGTTCCGCTTTTTTTTAACAAACTGGCACCGAGGGTGTCTTTAGAACCATGTGAGTGGGATATAGATGTCATTGAAAAGTGTTATCTATCACACATATGGGCAAAAATCTTGCAAATGGCAGGAGAAGAGTTGGGATATTGTGCCCGATCTCTTACTTTTGTGACTGTTGCAGAAGACAAGAAGAAGAAGAGATTGGATTTACACCCCGCCCTTCACTACCCAAGGGAGTCTCAGAGTGGCTGACAATCTCCTTTCCCTTCCTCTCCTCACAACAGACACCCTGTAAGGTAGGTGGGGCTGAGAGAGCTCTTTCGAGGACTGCCCTTGAGAGAACAGCTCTGAGAGAACTATGGCTTGCCCAAGGTCATCCAGCAGCTGCTTGTGGAGGAGTGGGGAATCAAACCCGGTTATCCCAGATTAGAGTCTGCGCACTTAACCACGACACCAAACTGGCTCTGGTGCGTGTGACGACCTAGAGTATGACACAAAGCCAAGTGGTATGGTGCACATATGGAGGAAGGAAGAAACATATTTTTTTGCTAATGTCTTTCCCCTCCTTCTTTCCTGATAGAGAACTGGCTTACCAGGTAGCCGAACAGTTCCGTGTCCTCGGGAAGCCATTGGGCTTAAAGGATTGCATCGTTGTCGGTGGCATGGGTAGGTGAGCTCCAACCGGGAACTGATGAGTGATCCCCGTACCCAACTGGGAATCTTGCCTGAAGATGGATCCTCTCCAAGGGAGAATGCACACGGCCATTGGGGTGGGATTTGGGACTGGCTGTCGAGCAGACTTTGGGGATGCACCATCTCTTCCTTTTTTCAGCAGCGCCTCTCTCCCTTGCTGATGTGGTTCCTCTCCTCTCCTCTCTCTCTCCCCCCCCCCACACTTCCTTTGCAGACATGGTGGCCCAGGCCCTGGAGCTCTCCCGGAAGCCTCACGTAGTCATAGCCACCCCTGGCCGGCTGGCCGATCACATCCGGAGTTCCAGAACCTTCAGCCTTCAAAAGGTCAAGTTTTTGGTAAGGCTGTTGCAGGTATATCTTCCTTAATGGGGGGAGGGGGAGATGCATGGCGTGCAAAGGAGAAATATCACTCTCCAACATTTCCTAGTGAAGGGATGTTGGGTGGCCAAAGTCTTGGAAAGATCCAGTGAAGCCCGCTTGCGGGGAGGGCGGGGTAAAAGTGTGAAATAATAAATAAATAAATAGAACAACGGCATGTAAGAGGAGACTGTAGTGGACTTGATGTTCTCAAGGTATTTATTTATTTGTTCAGAAGAAGAGGAAGAAGAGATTGGATTTATACCCCGCCCTTCATTCTGAGTGTCAGCGGGGCTTACAATCTCCTTTCCCTTCCCCTCCCCACCCTATGAGGTAGATGGGGCTGAGAGAGGTCTGAGAGAAACTGCTCTTTCCAGAACAGCTCAGAAAGAACTATGGCTTGCCCAAGGTCATCCAGCAGCTGCATGCAGAGGAGTGGGGAATCAAACCCTGTTCTCCCAGATTAGAGTCCGCACACTTAACCACTACACCAAACTGGCTCAGGTATAT
Source organism: Lepidodactylus listeri (assembly GCA_029233225.1). NCBI lineage: Eukaryota > Metazoa > Chordata > Lepidosauria > Squamata > Gekkonidae > Lepidodactylus > Lepidodactylus listeri. The sequence continues at coordinate 176,140,294 of JARCFY010000002.1, forward strand.
ATACCCCACTTTTCTTCCCAAGGAAGATTTGAAGTGGCTTTCGACATCCTTCTCTTTCTCCCTTTTACCCTCAAAAGCAGCAGTCCTCTCGGGTGGAGAGGGTGGGACTGGCCCAAGGTCACCCGGCAAGCTTCTGTGGCAGGGTGGGAATTTGAACCTGGGTCTCCAGATCTTAGCCTGTCCCTCTAACCACTGCCCCACACTCTCATTCATTAGAAGCTTGTTTGCCAAAAGGGAAGTGTGAGGGGGATGTGGAGTTTTCCCTCAAGTTTCCCTTTGCAGACCTGCGTTTGGTGTAGTGGTTAAGTGCGCAGACTCTAATCTGGGAGAAAGCGGAAAAAAGGGGGGGGGGGACTCAACCCAAAAAATAGCCGCGAACTGAGAGGGTCAAGCTAACAAAAGAATTATAAAAAATATAGACATTTATTAGGGTGTACACATAAATAACCGGCTCTAGGCGGCTAACAACATAAAATCATAGACATACAAAGTTAAAAACACAGCATATAAAATTTTAACTCCTATTATATCCCGCCCTTCACTACCCGAAGGAGTCTCAGAGCGACTTACAAACCCCTTTCCTTTCCCCTCCCCACAACTGACACCCTGCGAGGTAGGTGGGGCTGAGAGAACTGTTTCAAGGACTACCCTTGAGAGAACAGCTCTGAGAGAACTTGTGACTGACCCAAGGTCAAACCAGCAGCTGCATGTGGAGGAGGAGTGGGGAATCCAACCTGGTTCTTCCAGACTTATTTATTTGTTTGTTTGTTTGTTTGTTGGTTTATTGTATTTATACCCCACCTTCCCAGACAACCGGCTCAAGGCGGCTACCAACAAATAAAATACCATAAAATAATGGTTTACAATCTTAAAAACATAACAGTTTACAAATAAAACCACGAAAGACTGGCAGCAACATAGTCACCCAGTGGGAGCAGCAGCAAAGACTGGACCAGCAGGTTCCAGAGTGGTGATGGTCTTAACCCCCCCCCACCACCACCACCGGTGGCGGCCCCTAAGCAAAAGCCTGGCGGAAGAGCTCCATCTTGCAGGCCCTGCAGAACTGCAATAGGTCCTGCAGGGCCCTGATGTCATCTGGGAGCTTGTTCCACCAGTGTGGGGCAGCCACCAAGAAGGCCCTGGTCCTGGTGCTGGCCAGCCGACCATCTCTTGGACCGGGGAGAGTCAAGCGATGTTGAGAGTTTGACCTCAGTGCTCTCTGGGGCACATATGGGGAAAGGCGATCCCTCAAGTAGGCAGGCCCCAGACCCTATAGGGCAGGGGTGGCCAACCTGTGGCTCGGGAGCCACATGCGGCTCTTTCACACATATTGTGCGGCTCCTGGCAGGGCGGCTGGGGAAGCAAAGGGGAGGCATGCTTTTTCTCTCTCCCTTCCTTCCTTCCTTCCGTCCGTCCGTCCTTCCTTCCTTCCTTCCTTCCTTCCTTCCTTCCTTCCTTCCTTCCTTCCTTCCTTCCTTCCCTCCTCCCTTCCTTCCCTCCTCCCTCCCATCTATTTGCTTTCCTAGTTTCTCTCTCTTTCTTTCCACTTCTTTAATTCTTTCTTTCCATCTCTCTCTTTTTCTCTCTCTCTCTCAATATCATTAGCAAACAAGTAATATCATTATCAATAACCGGTTTTCCTCGTTTGTTTTTATTTTTGGCAGTCCCATTTAACGTTAATAAAAAGCAAATTTGCATATTTTTAAAAATAAAAACGTGTGTGTGATATTTGTTCCTGTCTTGCAGCTCTCAGACATCTGACATTTATTCTATGTGGCTCTTACGTTAAGCAAGGTTGGCCACCCCTGCTATAGGGCTTTAAAGGTCAATACCAGCACCAGCAGATTAGAATCCGTGCTCCTAACCATTACGCCAAAATGGCCCAGTGAATGCCTGGCCCAGCTTCACAGCAAGCTTCCACAGCAGACTGGGGATTTGAACCCGCGTCTCTCAGGCCCCCGGTCCAGTAATCTAAGTACTTGCAGTCTGTGCTATTGATTTAAGTAGAACCTTTGTCTGCAGCCTTGCCAGGTCCGGCTTGACATAATGAATGAGAGAAAGGAATAGAACAATACATAAAATTAATAAAATGTAACACCTAACCATAAAAGCATCCTGGATCACGTGCACAGACCTGGATAGCAGAAAACGATTTTAGGAGGCAAAGAGCCACCTTTGAGAACACAAGCAGGGAATGCAGGCTAAAAATGATAAAAACAGACCTCCTTGAAGCCTTCACCTAAAAACCATGCTGCCTACTGCCTGCATTACGACGACACAGCAGGGCCTCAAGAAGGGTGTCCCCATTGAGAAAGCCCCACCCCAGTTGCTACCCACCCCATCTTACTTGACAAGCAGGGCAGTACTGAAGAACATGGTCTGTCAGAGAGCTCGTGGTTAGCCTGGGCATTGGACTGGAACATCAGAAGAGCCCTGCTGGATCAGATGAGTAGTCCATCTAGTCCAGCATCCTGCCTCACACAGGGGCCAGCCAGTTCCTCTGGAGGGCCAGCAACAGGGCAGAGAGGCTGAGGCCTTCCCCTGATAAGAACCTCAGAAGAGCCCTGCTGGATCAGACCAGTGAGGGTCCCTCTAGTCCAGCATCCTGTCTCACACAGTGGCCAACCAGTTCCTCTGGAGGGCCAGTAACAGGGCAGAGAGGCCGAGGCCTTCCCCTCATAAGAATGTAAGAAGGGCCCTGCTGGATCAGACCAGTGAGGGTCCATCTAGTCCAGCATCCTGCCTCACCCAGTAGCCAGCCAGTTCCTCTGGAGGGCCAACAGCAGGGCAGAGAGGCCGAGGCCTTCCCCTGAGAAGAACCTCAGAAGAGCCCTGCTGGATCAGACCAGTGAGGGTCCCTCTAGTCCAGCATCCTGTCTCACACAGTGGCCAACCAGTTCCTCTGGAGGGCCAGTAACAGGGAAGAGAGGCCAAGGCCTTCCCCTCATAAGAATGTAAGAAGGGCCCTGCTGGATCAGACCAGTGAGGGTCCATCTAGTCCAGCATCCTGCCTCACCCAGTAGCCAGCCAGTTCCTCTGGAGGGCCAACAGCAGGGCAGAGAGGCCGAGGCCTTCCCCTGAGAAGAACATAAGAAGAGCCCTGCTCAATCGCACCAGCAGTCCATCTAGTCCAGCATCCTGCCTCACACAGTGGCCAACCAGTTCCTCTGGAGGGACAACAACAGGGCAGAGAGGCTGAGGCCTTCCCCTGAGGTTGCCTCCTGGCTCTGGGATTCAGAGGCTGAGTGCCTCTGAATGTGGAGGATCTTCGACGTGGTCTCTGTGCTTCACACTGATGGGTTACTGCGCCTGCGCTGGAATCCATCGGTATCGTAGAAAGCTTTAACGGATTTTCGCGCCCAGCACCACCGGGCATGCGCGGGAGCCCGACCACGCATGCCCAGAGGAGCGGGCGCGGGAATCCCACCAGTTCTCTTCTGACCGCCGCGCTGTTCACAGCTCACTCAGTCAGCTCCGTCGTGGAAAGCTCTTGCCTATTCCTACTTCTTCGTTTCTCTTCTCTTCTTTATCTTTCTTCTAAATAACAAAAAAAGAAAAGAAAAAAAAGGGTGATTCTTGGTGTGGGGTTTTCTTACTTCTTTCTTCCCTGCCTTCGGGCCCCCCCCCCACCCCTCTTTACTTCTCCCCTCTTCTGGCCTACTGCATGGCTCAGAAGTGGGGCTGCTTTAAGAGGTGCTTGGACTGTGGGAGCAAGATTGCGGCTCCGGACGGCCATTCGCTCTGCATCCTCTGTTTAGGCGAGTCCCATCGCCCTGATTCGTGCCCTCACGGCGCAAGGTTCAGTAACCAGACACGAAAGAACAGAGCCGCGAGACTGAAGGTCGCCCTACTGGAATCCACGCTCCTCCCATCCCCGTCCAAAGCTATGGAGTCGACCGGCACTTCAGCTCCAACCGCACTTCCGTCGACATCGACATCGAAGACCCCATCTCGACCGCCTTCGGCGTCGAGACCGGCGTCGGACATTGTGCATTCGGGGTCGAAACGCCCGGCTCTTACTCAGTCCGCGGCCTCGACACCCTTGAAAAAGAAAAAGAAGGACAAGTCCCAGAAGAAGCACAAGGATTCTTCAGTGCATACTGGGAAACCGCCCAAAAAAGCCTCCGCGCCTCCACTCCCTATCCGATCGGAGCCGAGTGCGCCCGTGCAGTCTCCTCCAGTTGTGCCGGCGTCGTCGAGGGAGATTCCTACCATTCATCTCCTTGACTCCCCGATCTGTCAGGTCGATGCCGTGCCGCCAGACACCATCCTGGAAACTCAGCCTTTTCCCGATGACGACCACGAGCGCCCGGAACCACACCGACTGCGCTCCATCTCGAGGTCGCCTCTGTCTGCAAGGTCCTTTTCACCGGAGCCCAGCGATCCAGAGCTCCCTGATATCCACCTGGACGACGTCGAGCGTCCCCAGTATGTGGATGACCACCGCAGGGACTACCGATCTCGATCTCCTTGGTACAGATCCCCGCATCGCCGTCAACCTTCCCGACATCGATCTCCGGGCCCGTCTCGATGGGACCTCCCTCCACAGCCCCTTCCTCCGTGGGACCACCATCGATCTTACTACCTCGATACACACCACTCCGTTGCTTCAAGGCCGTGTCACCCTCCGCCTGCCCGGAATGGGATCATTTCGGTTCCCGCTCGCGGGCCTCTCCTCCGCATCGCCTGCCTTCTGCTTCTTGGGCCAGACCGCACGCTTTCCAGACTGCCGAGCCTCGCCCGCTGTCGCCACCGCAACAGCTGCCTCCTCGTCCTCCAGCGACTCACCCACCGCCACACTCAGCGCCTCAAGGATCGATCCCGATCCCGATACAGACCATACAGACAACGGAACCACCGTCGGCACCGACCCCTTCGATACCGACGCAACCGTTTGAACCGCCCGCATCCTCATCTTCTACAGAGGACAGCGATTATCCTGAATCCGATCAGGAACCACCTTCTCGGCCCTCTCCTAACCCTGATGTGGCGGAGAATTTGCCGATTTCGCCTTCAGAGAACATTTCCTCCTACGGAGAGCTGGTCAAGCAAATGGCCCTCTCCCTAGGACTTCCTATTCTTCAGCCTAAGCCAGCAGTTGACGATCCCATTTTCGATATCGTCCAGGCCGAAACATCCACCGCAGTCTCCCTTCCGATGTCTGCCGTGCTCCTTCAGGCTGCCAAAGCTCCCTGGGACAAACCAGCATCCGGTCCGGTGTCCTCAAGACGCCTGGACCACATGTATCGCATCCAGGAAGCGGGAGCCGAGTTCCTCGCTTCACATCCCAAACCGAACTCTCTGGTGGTGAACTCTTCCACCAAGACTCGCAGGTCTCTATCCACTCCGTCGGATAAGGAGGGTAGAAAGCTCGACGCATTTGGTCGCCACTTCTACTCAGCAGGAGCCCTCGGCGTTAAAAACGCTAACTACCTCGCTTGCATGAGCAGGTATCACTATGCTCTATGGGAGCAACTCTCAGGCATGCTTGCCCACCTTCCAGAGGAGCATCGCCTTGCTGCCCGCCACCTCCAAAAGGAGGGCCTCATTCTGTCTAAGCAACAGCTTAACTCATCGAAACACGCTCTGGACACTTTTTCTAAAACAATGACTTCAGCAATTGCCCTCAGGCGCCACTCATGGCTCAGATCCACATCACTCCAGCAGGATACCAGATCTTATGTGGAGGACCTTCCCTTTGATGGCCTTGGCCTCTTCCACGCTTCTACCGACACTGCCCTACAAGAGCTCGATAAGAGCATTAAGGCTTCTAGGACCCTGGGTGTTGCCCCCTCCACCAGGCAATTTAAACCAAGATCTTGGTCCAGGCCATGGTCTCGCCGCTCTTCCTCTAGAAGCTCTCCAGATCGCACCTGGCGCCCCCGCTCTTCTACTGCTCCTCAGCGTCCCCACTATCAGCAAAAACAGCACTTTCCTGCATCTCAGCAGTCTAACCGCTCCAAGCAGTCACGCCAGCAAAAGCAGAGTCTTTGACTGTGCCCCATCCGACCTCCCGCGCCTCGCGCCATTTCTCCCTGCTTGGCGCACCATCACCACAGACCAGTGGGTCCTCTCAATACTCACCAGAGGGTACCTCATCGAGTTCCTCTTTACCCCGGATGCTCCGGTGTTCGTTTCCACTCCGCCCTCCACCCAACTCCTGCAAGAGGTCACCAATCTCCTCCAAAAGGATGCCATCGAACCCGTTCCCGCGCAGCACCATCGCGCAGGGTTCTACTCCAGGTATTTTGCGGTACCAAAACGGGACGGCGGAACCAGACCAATTCTGGACCTCAGGGAACTCAATCGCTACATCGAATACCGCCGGTTTCGGATGGTGACCCTACCCTCCCTTCTACCCCTCATTCGCCGGAACGCCTGGATGGCCACCCTAGACCTCCAGGATGCATACTTCCACGTTTCCATCTGCCCTCCTCATCGCAGGTTTCTCCGGTTCGCTATAGGACAGGAACATTTTCAGTACAAGGCCCTTCCATTCGGCCTTTCTACCGCTCCCAGGGTCTTCTCCAAAATTATGATTGTAGTCGTCGCCTTCCTACGCCTCCAAGGCATTATGATTTTTCCTTATATCGACGACTGGCTGCTCGTCGCCAATTCCAAACCAGACCTCCTCGACGCCATCTCTACAACGCAGTCTCTCCTTCTGCAACTGGGTCTCCGCATCAACTCCGAGAAGTCCCATCTCGTGCCCTCCCAACGGGTGCGCTACATCGGAGCGGAACTCGACTCCACCCTGCTTACAGCCTTTCTCCCACTGGACAGAGCCCAACCTATTCTTGCGCTAGCCAGCCAGGTGCGCTCGCAACCCTCCTCCACAGCCCTCTCCATCCAACGGCTGCTGGGATTTATGGCTGCGACCACGTCCGTCCTGCCATTTGCCAAGCTCCGCATGCGAATCCTTCAACTCTGGTTCCTGCGTCGCTTCCGCCCGTCCCAACACCTGCAGACCATGCTCCTCTCTCCCACGACCGAGGTCAGAGACTCCCTCATGTGGTGGACAGTATTGCCACATCTGATACAAGGGGCACCCTTCCACATCCCCACCCCCCAGCTCACCCTCACTACCGATGCGTCCAACTGGGGCTGGGGAGCCCACCTCAACAACATGAGGACCGGCGCAGCTTGGGACATCTCTTTACGGTCCCAGCACATAAACTATCTCGAACTACTAGCCATTCTCTACGCATTGCGCGCCTTCCTTCCCACCGTCGCGGGCACCTGCGTGGCAGTCCTCTCGGACAACACCACGGCCGTAAGCTATATCAACAGACAGGGTGGCACCGCTTCTCGCCGCCTCTGCAGGCTCGCTCTCACCCTTTGGGACTGGTGCATAACCAACAGCATCTATCTGAGGGCAACGCACATCCCAGGCATTCTCAACACCCAAGCAGACCTGCTCAGCCGGGGGCACGCCCAGACCCACAATTGGGAACTGTCAGATGCCTACCTCAAACCGGTTTTCCAGACCTGGGGTGTCCCTCAAACGGATGTCTTCGCCACCAGACGCAACTCCAAGTGCAGGACGTTTTGCTCCCTGGGCGGCCGAGATCCCCTCTCCCTAGGCGACGGCCTTCTCCACCCTTGGAACGAAGGGTTCCTATACATCTTCCCGCCCTTCCCGCTCCTGACCCGAGTAGTCCACAAGATCCTGCAAGACAGACCGGACTGCATCCTCGTCTGCCCCTGGAGGCCACGCCAGCCGTGGTTTTCAACTCTCCTCTCCTTGTCAATGAGGCGATTTCATCACTTCCCACCCCAGCCAGACCTGTTACAAGTCGGCGACCCCCCCCCCCCGCTTCATCACGACATTCCTCGTTTGAAGCTAACGGCATGGAGGATTTCCCCTCCACCTTCTCGCAGCAGGTGGCCAACGTTCTCTTGAACTCCCGCAAGGCGTCCACTAGGAAGTCTTACGCCTACAAGTGGGCACGCTTTTGCTCCGCCTTGTCTACCGACCACGTTTCTCCTTCCTCGGCGGGCCTCTCCAAGATCTTCGAATTCCTGCTCTCTCTGGCGGACGCCGGACTCGCCCACTCTTCACTCAGGGTGTACCTCGCCGCTATCTCAGCCTTCCACAACCACGTGGATAACTGTACAGTTTTTACACATCCGCTATCCAAGCGTTTCCTCAAAGGTCTTCGCCACCTCTATCCTCCACGCAGGATGCCGGCCCATCCCTGGGACCTTGCGCTCGTACTCCGCGCCCTCACAGGGAAACCCTTTGAGCCGTTGGCTACCTGCGCTCCACACCTTCTAGCGTGGAAGACCGCTTTCCTTGTGGCCATCACTTCCGCACGCAGAGCTGGAGAGATTCTGGCCTTTCGACATGACGCACCCTACCTGTCATTTCTGCCAGACTCTGTGCGGCTTTTCCCAGATATCTCCTTCCTGCCCATGGTGGTTTCAGACTTCCACCTGCACGCTGAGACTGTTCTGCCAGACTTCTACCCGAACTATACGTCACAGGAGGAAAGACTCCTCCACACATTAGACGTCAAAAGGGCCCTTTTGTTCTATTTGGCCCACACAAGGGCGTCACGTAAAACACCGAGACTGTTTGTGTCATACGCCTCTAACAAACTGGGATCTCCCATTACAGCACAGAGGTTCTCCAGGTGGATAGTGGCCCTCATAACCCTATGCTACCAGCTCGCTCGGACGCCACTCCCGGGCCCGATCCAGGCCCATTCCACCAGGGCCATGGCGGCTTCTACGGCCTTCCTCAAGGGAGCCTCCCTTACGGACGTCTGCAACGCTGCCACATGGGCCACTCCTACCACTTTTATGAGACATTACGCCTTGGACACCCGGGCCGCTTCTCGCTCATCCCTGGGTCGTCTGGTTCTATCCACTGCCTCTAAGTGACAGCCTGCCTGCACCCAACTCCAGGTAGGACACTGCTCGCTACTCTCCCATCAGTGTGAAGCACAGAGACCACGTCGAAGATAGACAGGTTTCCTACCTGTAACTGGTGATCTTCGAGTGGTCATCTGTGCATTCACACTACCCACCCTCCTTCCCCTCTGCTGCCAGGCTCTCTCTATCTCTGCTTGGTCGCAGCGGCCAGAAGGAACTGGTGGGATTCCTGCGCCCGCTCCTCTGGGCATGCGCGGTCGGGCTCCCGCGCATGCCCGGTGGTGCTGGGCGCGAAAATCCGTTAAAGCTTTCTACGATACCGATGGATTCCAGCGCAGGCGCAGTAACCCATCAGTGTGAATGCACAGATGACCACTCGAAGATCACCAGTTACAGGTAGGAAACCTGTCTTTCCCCTCAGTCACCACAGCTAGTAGCCATTGATAGACTTATCCTGCGTGAACTTATCAAGTCCCTTGTCAAGCTGTTTATTCCTGTGGCCTTCACTACATCCTCTGGCAGCAAATTCCACATTTTAATCACTCTCTGTGTAAAGCAGTTATTTCCTTTTGTCTGTCCTGAACCTACTGCCTATCAGCTTCACTGGATGCCCTCAAGTTCTAGTATTTGGGGAGAGGGAGGGACATTTCTCCTTGTTGACTTTCTCCACCCTGTGCCTAATTTTGTAAACCTCTATCGTCTCCACCCTTAGTTGTGTCTTTTTCTAAACGGGAAAGTCCCGGACACTCCGGCCTTTTCTTCTAGGGCCGGTCTCTGCTCTGCCTTAGACGCTTGAGCCAATCACACTCTCTCAGCCTCACCTGTCTCACAAGATTGATGTGAGCATAAAGTGGAGAAGGGAAGAATGTTGCAACAAATTAACTTGGGCCCCGCGTTAGGGAGAAAAGTAGAGTATCGATGTAGATCAATAAATTCAGGTCAGCACCCATTCTTTCAGCTATGCCTGGTAACAATTCTCAGTTCTCAGTCTGTATGTTTGTGCGAATGCCTGGAAGTCATGGTTGACTTTTGGCGACCCCTAGTGGGCTCGGACATTTTAGAGAGGTGACTTGGTATTGGCCTGCCTCTGTGTCCTGGCCCTGGTATTCCTTGGAGGTCTTCCTTCCAATTACAGGGTCAGCCCTACTTAGCTTCCAAGATCTGATGAGATCGGGCTTGCCTGGGCTATCCAGGTCAGGGCCGCAGTCCTCAGTCTTGTAAGGGAAGTGCCCCGGATTGCAGTTCAGCTGCAAATCCATCCCTTCTGTGCTTTGGCTCAGGTCCTGGACGAAGCTGACCGCTTGCTGGAGCAGGGCTGCACCGACTTCACCCAAGACCTGGAAGTGATTCTGGCTACCGTGCCAGCCGCCAGGCAGACCCTCCTTTTCAGCGCCACACTGACCGACACGCTGAACGAGCTCAAGCAGATCGCCATGAACAAGCCCTTCTTCTGGGAGTCGCCGTCAGAGTGAGTTCACCTCCTACGGCTGGGGGGGGGGGGGGGGGTCGGCTTTTGGCAAGACGGTGAGGCTGCCTTATACCCTTGCTGGAGTCTCGAGCAGACAAGGCTGTTTGTGCCCAGCTGTGACCTGAGATTCTCTAACAGCACCGAATCACACCAGCGCATGGAGCTGCCTTGCACTGCATCAGACCTTTTGGTCCATCAAGGTCTGAATTGTCTACTCAGACTGGCAGCTGCTCTCGAAGGTCTCCGGCTGAGAGCTTTCCCATTCCCCACTTCCCTGATCTTTTTGGTTGGAGACACTGAGGACTGAACCTGGGACCTCCTGCATACCAAGCAGATGTTCTGCCACTGAGCCACAGTTCCTCCCAGTTCAGGACCTTTGGTGTACCAGGCAGGTGAACTGCAGATATCCTGCCCCTTGCCAAACCAGATACGTTTTGGAACCAGATGAATACCAGATGATGTCTGGTGGCTCTCCAGCCCTCTCCCAATTTCCTAATACTTTTGGGGGCCAGGAGCTGCCCAATGTGACCGTTCTTGTGCTGCAGACTTTGGCCTGGCTGGAGTAGTAGCCCAAATGCTCATCCGGGCCTCCCTCTTTCCCGGCTAGAGTGCGGACGGTGGAAGAACTCGACCAGCGCTATCTGCTGGTGCCAGAGAAAGTCAAGGATGCCTACCTCGTCCACCTGGTCCAGACGTTCCAGGATGAGCACGAAGACTGGTCCATCATCATCTTCACCAACACCTGCAAGTGAGTAGCGCTGCTGTGGTCCCTCAGCCCTGCGGTGACCTCCAGCTTTCCCCCAATAAATGGAGAGGGGTACAGGGGCAGGCGTTTGCCAGGAAAGCAGTTGTGACCTATCGCTTAGTAGCCAGGTGGGCTGGGAACTGTTGGGTACCACTGTTGAGAGCCGGTTTGGTGTAGTGGTTAGGAGCACGGACTCTGAACTGGGAGAACTGAGTTTGATTCCCCACTCCTCCATGTGCAGCTACTGGTGTGACCTTGGGTCAGTCAAAAGTTCTCTCAGAGCTGTTCACTCTCAGGAGCAGTCCTTGAAAGAGCTCTCTCAGCCCCACCTACCTCACAGGGTGTCTGTTGTGGGGAGGAGAAGGGAAGGGAAAGGGAACTGTAAGAGAGCCAGTTTGGTGTAGTGGTTAGGACTTAGGAGCATGGACTCTGAACTGGGAGAACCAGGTTTGATTCACCACTCCTCCACGTGCAGCTGCTGGTGTGACCTTGGGTCAGTCACAAGTTCTCTCAGAGCTGTTCTCTCAGGAGCAGTCCTTGAAAGAGCTCTCTCAGCCCCACCTACCTCCCAGGGTGTCTGTTGTGGGGAGGGGAAGGGAAAGGAGATTGCAAGCTGCTCTGAGACTCCTTCGGGTAGTGAAGGGCAGGGTATAAATCCAATCCTCCTCTTCCTCTCCCCTCCTGGATGCCCTTTCCCCCTCCCATTCCCTTGTTTCCCCCCATTATTTCCCTTCTCCAGTGGTAGAATTTCCTTCATACTGGGTTTATGCCATCTTGATTCTGTAATGCTGATTATATTGTATTAGTATGTATTTTATTGGTGATTGAATTATTTGACATTTGGACATTTTAATTGTATATTTATAAACTGATGTTACTTGCTACAAGTCGGTCTTTGGGAGAGAGGGCTATAAATTAAACAAATAATAATAATATCCCAGTTAGAAGGTAGACATGGTGCTGCAGAGAAAGGGAGTCAGGTTAACTAATTGTTATCGTATAGCGGTGGGTATAGTGTAGCCAGGAGATCCAAAGATTGTCTGGCAGCCTAAAACTCTAGCTCTTTTTGTGGCGGGCCAGGTTTATGTTTTGGACTGAGAGAATTGTGACTGACCCGAGGTCACCCAGTTGGCTTCATATAGAGGAGTGGAGAATCAAACCCGGTTCTCCAGATTAGAGCCTGCCACTCGTAACCACGACACTCAACTGGTTCTCTGGGAGTCAGGATGTAAAAGTACAGTGCAAAATGTAATCAGCTTTTTACTCAATATTGCTTTTTACTCAAAATACAAACAAAAGCAATTGATTCCTAGCAGTGAAAGCAATTGATTTACTGGGGAATGCACAAAAGCCCCAATAAATGTATTTAATCATACACAAGACTAGGTTTCCCCCTAAGGGATACCATAATAGGAAGAATACCTTACATTTCCATCCATACCAGTTGCTTGTGGGCTGGGTACGAACCCTCGACGGGCTGGTTCTGGCCCTCGGGACTTATAAGCCATTCCCTCATAGAGTAACGAAGATGCTTGCTTTGGCTCTTGAAGGAACTGCCAGGTCTTGAACATGATGCTGAGGAAATTCAACTTCCCCTCAGTGGCTCTGCATTCGATGATGAAGCAGGTAAGCTAACTGGGTCCGGGACTGGTGGTTGGGGGGGGGGGGGGGGACATTGGTCTCCTCTTCTGGAACGCGGAAGAAAGAACTGTTTTCCTGTTGTCCCTTTTACGCCACGGGGGCCCATTCATAGCTTGGCCTGGCACCGTGGCTGCACCCAAGAACACAAACCACATGGGCTTCTCCTAGCCTTGCTGGCAGTGTTCCCTCTAAGCCCCTGGCTCACACATTCTTCTCTTAGCTCAGGAAGGAGGGCTCCAGAGCAAACTAATGTATGCAGCAGCCAAATCGCTCGCTCACAGCTTTCATGCCAGGAGCTCCCAAAGTAGAATTTTGGCTCACAAGACTTCGCAGCATAGAGGGAGCATTGCTTGCGGGTCGTGTGAACTGACTCTTTCCTTCCCAGCTGCTCCAGGCTTTCGTGGGCCTGAGCAGTTCTGTGCTGCCCTTTGACATGGGGGGGGGGGGGAAGGTGACACGGGAGCATGAACAACACCTTAGCCGTGGTCTGAAGCCTGTTACTTCCAGCCAGCGCTTCCTCATTTAATTGAACGACCTGTGTTCACGAAACCTGCACCTGGAGATGGCAACAGAGAAGCTTGCGGTGAATAGAAGGGCGCGGCCACCTGTGAAGGTCCCTGGCAGGGGAGAAAGCCCCCCCCCCAGGGGTGGTTGAGATCCGGGCCCCAGCAGCACTTCTTTAGCCATTGCTGATGCCAGCCACGCCTCGTACCATTCAGGCAATTGTTAACCCTGCCGGGAAAAACAGATGTAGCAAATCGCTCTTGTGCAAAACGGTATACTCATAGTCCCTTCCCTTGGTCTGTTCTTTTGGCAGAAACAACGCTTCGCAGCTCTGGCCAAGTTCAAATCCAGCGTCTACAAGATCCTCATAGCCACCGACGTGGCTGCCAGGTAGGGATGGAGCACTGGGGTTAGAAACCAGGTCCTTGAGCTTGGGTCCCCGTGGCCCCCCATTCCAGAATGGTGGGACTTCTGTGAAGAGAGGTTGAGGGAATGCTGGTCTTTCCCCAAATCCTGCTTGCCTTTGGAGGAGAAAGAGTGATGTCAACAGTCTTCCTTCCTTCCTTCCTTCCTTCCTTCCTTCCTTCCTTCCTTCCTTCCTTCCTTCCTTCCTTCCTTCCTTTTAGAGGACTTGACATCCCAACGGTCCAAGTGGTCATCAACCACAACACTCCAGGGCTCCCCAAAATCTACATCCATCGGGTAGGCCGGACTGCCCGTGCAGGTAAGAGGTGAAGAGAGTGGCGGGGGGGGGAGGTTGACCGCCTCTCTTGGAAGTTGCTGGGTTGAAGTTGCTTTCATAGGGTGACTCCTCTGTCAGAACAGATGGGGCTGGCCTCAGGGGGGCTTTAGACAGAACAGCCCCCTGCGGAGCATGTCCCTTTGGGGTGGGATTCTGGATCTGCGGTGCCACCACCAAGAAGGCCTTTCCATTTGTGGCTGTCCACCAAATCTCTGAAGATTCTAGAACACAAAGCAGGGGGCTCTCCAGCCAAATGAAGGACCGGGGGGGGGTATGGTTCACATTGGAGAAGGCCAGCCTTTGGCCTCCTTTGCCCCAAGACCCATAAAGCGGCAGCAGTGAGCATCAACACTCTTACCTGGCTCTAGAAATGAACTGAGAGCTGTGGAAGTTGGGTCCAAACTGGTGTTCCTGCGCTCATAGTGATAGACCCTCCCTCCCACATTCTGAGCCAGCTGAAAGTGCCGGATAGAAACTGCCTGCGTCCTGTCAGCCTCCAAGGCTAGAAGCATCTCGCTGAAGAAGTTTAAGCTCTTTCAGTGGCTGCGGGTTCTAGGAAATATCAGTACGGTTGAGCAATAGGAGACTTAAAAGGGATCCAGATCCACATCCAGCAGCAGGGAGTTCCGCAAGTCGAGCTAGCGTTGTGTGAAGTGCTTCCTTTGCCTTACGGCCGACTTCCTTTCCTTTGGATGGCCCAGAGTGTCACGGGAGTGGGGGAGGCACTGATTTCCCCCTGCCCCCTTCACATCCCTTCTTCTCTTCTTGCCAGGTCGGCACGGCATTGCCATCACCCTGGTGACCCAGTATGACATCCACCTGGTCCACGCAATCGAGGAACAGATCAGTAAGTGTGTGTGTGTGGGGGGGGCTAGCAGGGAATCTGAGAGAGGACGGTTCAGTCCCACCTGGTTCCTTGGGGGGAATCCAAAAAGCCCAGGTGCTCTTGTCTGCTCAGGGGCTCCTCAGCCAGCGCACTGGGTTGCACACAACAGATCTATCCAGGCCAGCTGCACCCCAAGTGCGTCTGCTGCACCAGTGCTGGAGTGCAGCGGAGAAAATCCAAGACATTAAAAAAGCCCTTGTGAATAACCAATAACCTATAAAAGACTAGATTTCGTAATATAATAACACATTATTATTATTATAATAATATATAATAACCTAATCCACAACATAGCGCATAAATCAATACTCCATAAACACGACATCATAAATATCCCATACAAAGTGTCTGAATCGTATACAAAGATCTCGCCAAATTATTTATATTTGATGAAAAGCATGCTTCCCCCACAACAGTCTCTAAAGCTGCTGTAAATAATACATGTGTGTTGGACTCCAAACGATGCATGCAACTCCTTTAAAGGCGTCCTCGCCTCGCCAGATTTCATAGCTTGCAATGTAATGTCAATGGTGCTAAACCTGTTGGGTTCCAAATAAGGATTGCGGCTCCTTTAAGCAATCCTTGCCAGCTACCAAATCTTGCACTGCAGTATAGTTGTACTAGTAGTAAAGCCCGTTGTGAAAACAATACAACAGGCTCTAGAAAGGCAGGGGGGCTCTACTGGGCTTCCACACACACCCAGGCCTTTCCTAGCTTGGCCGCCTTGGGCATGCTAGGAAAGGCGCCGGGGGGGTGGCTCTGCCGGGCTTCAGCAGGTGAATCAGAGAAGCCACAGGGAAGCATTGCAGTGCTTTCCCGCACCCTCCCAGGCCCTTCCTTTTTAAATAAATAAATGGCACGCCAGAGAAGACTTACCGTCCTATGTCGTTGGGGCCTGCAGAGGCAACGGCGTCGAGTGGCAGTAGGCCCCGGCTTCAGTGGAGGCTGAGGCTGGGAGCAGCGGCAGCTCAGCGGTACCGTCCTGTCTCCTGAGATGAGGCTGTCTTCTCACGTGAATTTTGGCCATTGCTTCTTCTCTGGGCGGGACCCAGAGAACACAGCCAGTGGGCAGGGACCCCTTTCTGAGTGGCAGTTCAGGCAGCCAACTGATTTTGGCACCCATGGAACATTGCCACCCGAAAACAGGATTATATATAAGGACAGGAGCAAGCCTCCTGTTGGATTCCAGACAATGGATGTCGCTCCTTTAAGCAGCCCTTGCAAGTTTACAAAACTAGCAAATATAATGTAGTTGTATACAGCATGACAGAAAAGCCGGCATAGATCTTCTTTCAGAAATCTTCTTCAGAGGCTGCTGGCTTACCATCATGCTCATTACTAAGAGATAAAGAATATAGTATAACAATATCCTATACTGTACACTGAATTCAAACAATAAAACAACCTCCAAGCAGATCCGAACAACTTCAGCATTTCCACACTTAACAACAGATCAAAGAACACTGATAACTAACGCATGGAGCGTGACGCGTCATGCGTTTTACTGGAGAAAAAAGCAATAACCCTTTGTGGCTGGCAGTTCTTTTTGCTGGCAAGTGCGTGCAGAGAGCCAATCCGTGCAAGTCCCACTGCCGGAATCCTGGTCTGAGACCCTGAGCTCCACTCTTTTGCAATCAACCCCTTAACCCTTGAGACTGAAACCTTGGAACCGGCTTTGTCCAGACCATCCCGATTACTAGAAGAATCCGGGATGTTTTGTGCATATCCTTGGGCGGGGGGAGATTCAAACAGTGCCTCCAAATGAGACAGGAATTTCCCTGAAGACATTTTGGTGTATGCTCAGGCCAGGAGGCTAGGCGATGGGAAAACGGAACGCATATTGCACCCACCAGCTTAGCCTTTTGGAAATAAAGCCGATCCCATCCGAGAGGCCAGCATTCCAGCGCTTCGCGAGTAATGGCCTGTGTAGGACAGACGGGGCCTTTTCCTTGGTTGCCTCGTCAGGCTTGGGTTTGGGAGAGGCAAGGCACCCTCGTGGCAGCCAGGGACGTAAACTTTCAGGGTGGCAGTTCCAACTACAAGTCGTCTAAGGTGCTGGCAGCAGATATGTGGCCTTTGGCTCTTCCAGAGAGGGCATGGCGCAGTGTTAGAGCACATGGCCAGGGTCCCCAACCTTTTTGAGCCAGTGGGCACCCCTGGAATTCTGACCAAGGGCAGTGGGCGCAATCACAAAATGGCTGCCGTGGGTGGCGGAGGCAGTCACAAAATGGTTGCCTCAGCAGGCGGAGCTAACCAGAAAATGTCAGGGATCGAGGTTACATATAACTCCAATGGGAAATCTTCAACGTTTCCAGCAGAAGCCTTTGTTTGATAGGATTCCTCTAAATCTGCGCAGCCAGTTAGAAGCCCTGCTGGGGAAACCCCCACCTAACCCCACCCATTTTCTAAAAGCACTTGGCAGGTGCCAGGAAAGGAGTTGGTGGGTGCTGTGGTGGCCATGTGATCTATGTGAACAGTGACTTGTGTTGGTCTGTGACCGTTTTGATAAAGATTGATTTCTCGGGCAGCAGCTGCCACCAATGCTCCCTCTACGCCGTGGAGTCTTGTGAGCAAAAACTCTACTTTCTGAGCTCCTGGCATTAAAGTTGTGAGCGGGCGATTTGGCTACTGCATAAATTAGTTTGCTCTGGAGCCCTCCTTCCTGAGCTGAGACACAAATGTGTGAGCCGGAGGCTAAAAAACTGAGCTGGCTCGCACTAGCTCAGCTCAGCGGGGTGACACTGCGCAGGGATCTCCACCGTGACGGAAGAGAAGCCGCAGCAGCCATTTTGTGACGGGGCCTGCCACGCTGCACGTGGGCCAGCAGGCTCAAAAGAGGTTGGGACCACAGGAGTAAAAAAATGCTGAAGGAGAGACGGAGCTCCGATCCGACTCTGGATAAAGCAGCCCTTAATATGCTCAGGGTACAGAAGAGATTTGCGGGACGGGGGTCAAAATCTTAAGGACTTTGTATATCTTGTGCTCCAGAAATGAAGCTCCAGGAGTTCTCCGTGGAAGAGCGGTCCGTGCTGAACATCCTCACCCAAGTGAACGTGGTGCGGCGGGAGTGTGAGATTGTAAGTGAGGGGCTGGGGGGCGGGTTGCACCAGAGTCGGGAAGGGCCCAGCTGTGACCTTTGTTGACCCAACAGGGCTTTGTACCTGGAACTCCCCCCACCACCACCACCAAGTCAGTGGTTGTGCCAGTGGATCTTGCTGTCTGTCCGTAAGCGGCAGGACAGAATGGGGTTGGAGGCAGAAGGGAGGCAAGTTTTCCAAACCCCTCTTGCTTTCTCTCTCCTAGAGATTAGAGGCAACAGATTTTGATGAGAAGAAGGAAATCAATAAGCGGAAGCAGATGATCCTAGAAGGAAAGGTAAGGCGGGGGAGAAAGGAACTCTCTGAGCGCAGAAAAATGGGTTGTGGAGGGTGGGAACACTCCGTTTGGAAGCAAGTGCCTGCAAGCTGGGAGCTGGGTTCGAGAATCGGCTCCTACCTTCTGAGCAGTTTTTCAGCTACTTTCCCTTGCCGAAGCATGGTTTCAGGTAGATGTTAAATCTGCATTTGGACTGCAAACCAGGATCCCTTGCTGCCAGGGCCTAAAATTTGTGTCAGTTGTGGTTTTGTTTCTTCTGCAGTGCCCTAACCCTAGGCCCCAAGCTATGGTGGGGCTTTGGGGGGCTTTGTCCCCTCTTAAAATCACTGACACACACAAATTTCTTCTGTAAATGCTTTTTTCAATTATTTTTAAACATTTTTAAAAAGGCATGTGCTCTTTTAAGCAGAGTGGGGTGCTGTAGTTGACTGATTCCCACACTGAGCAAGGGGGTTGGAGTAGGTGACCTCTAGGATCCCTTCTAACTCTGTGTCAAGAAACTGGTCTCTCTAAAGAGAGTTTCTCTGCCTAAGTGTTAGCTTTCTTGACCATAGAAGTCCTCACCCCCACCTGCCGGCTTGTTATCAAGATTGTTGCTTAGGCTGGCAGAAGTGATTAACTTGCAGCAGCTGAGAACTGTCATCTAAAGTGGCTGACAGCTTGCAATTCAGAGATCTGTCCTGGTAAGAGCTTTCTGTTGGCTGAACTGCTTTTCTTTCTGCACTGAGAACTTTAGCCCCGCCATAAATAAACAAAATCCTGGCTATGGACCTGCCTAACCCTCAGTCTCTCCATGTGGGGAAGAGATTACTCTGGGGAGGGAGGAAATTAGACTGGCTTGGGAGAGAGAGCCGAGGAAGCCTGTTTTCAAGAAACAGAGCTGACTCCAAAGGCAAGGCGGGCATCTTGTGTCTGGCTGACGTTCCCATATCATCTTGTTCCCCCTTTCCCCTGGCGCAGGACCCGGACTTGGAGGAGCAGCGGAAGGCCGAGCTAGCCAAGATCAGGAAGAAGAACAGCGAGTTCCGCAGCAGGGTGCAGCAGACTTTGCAGGAGAAGCAACATCTGCAGCTGCAGCGGAAGCTGCAGAAGAAAACGCGGCGGCCGAAGAAGAAGAAACAGCTGGTAGCAGCCGAGTAGCCTCTTCTGTGGCTCCAGTCCCGGCATCCGAGGGTTAGAGGCAAGAGACTGGAACTTGTGTCATCGTTTTTTAATCTGTCGCTTGGATGGAGGATGCTCCCCCCTTCTCCAGCCAGGAGGGACAATCCCATGGAAACTCCCTCCCATGTGGTCACAGCTGGAAGCCTTCCTGTGGAAGGGTTTAGGGGCTGGGGGGTCCTCGAGAGAACTGCCGGCCAACAGGAATAGAGAGGTACACCAGAATCCCCAGAAAAATGGATTTGAAAACTGGACAGGTTACCTTCAGATGCCAGACGTTTTTTTCTCTGCTTGCCTGTCCCATTGGCTTCCTTTTCCCTTCTGTCGTCCGAGTTCATGCCGAGAACTGGTTTGTTTCACTTCGGCCTTCTGTAATGTTTTGTTGTTTTGCACCACTTGCTTCCGTTCCGAGATTGCCTTAATTTCTCCATTCCCCAAAGCGGTTTTCTCTGCCCTGTTCATACGAGAGGAGTTTGGGATTCCTTGAATCTAGTCCTTGGACTGGATTGGACTAGGAATCTAGGTTAGGGCCAAACCCCAGGCCTTAGGAGCCCTGGGAAAAGTAGCTCCCAGCTACATTCCGTAGGAGAAAACTGGTTGTCCTCCATGAAATCAGATCTGGGTAAAACAAGAAGAAAACCCAGCTTCTCAGGGGTCGTTTCACCCAGGCCCGTGCTCAGGATATGAGGGTTTACTACCTCCTGCCAGTTCTGTGCCAGAAAGCTTTATTCTGTTACCCTCAGGCCTTTCTGCTGCTTCAAAGCCAGATTGGACATTTCCAGCTTGAGTAGCAGAGATATAATGCTGCGTCACAAGAAACAAAGATCTCTATGGGTGCTGAGTCTATACCCACAGAGGGGGCTGCCCACTGCCCCTCTGTGTGATATCCTGCTGGGTGATCGTAGGGCAACCGCACTGGGTGGGATTGGATTGTTCAGTCCCTCCTCCTTTTTCTTCTTTTTTTTTTGAATTTTTTTAAAAGTATTATTGCCAACTTTACAAATAATTAAACAAGATTTACAGTGTGTTTTATGAATCACTTTTGCAATCAAAGTAATACCGAACGACTATTCTTCAAAGTATGAGTTTTTTGTGACCATCGGTTTTTGTATTTTTTAGCCTAAACTGAATGACATTTAGAAACAAACAAACATAGTCGACAGTAAATAGTGCACAAGTTCAAGTTTAAAATATTGACTGATGAAAGTTTAAAGCTAATTGATCCATTTATAATTAAGACTACATAATGGTTTAGTTAACAGGTATTGTGTTTAGATCAGTACTAAGTCCCTGGAGATCCTATTCTGTGGTAGGATATTATTTGAGGTGGTGAATTCGTAAAAGGGATACCATTTCTCTATAAAGTTAGTGGATCTTGGGGAAAAATCTGTTTTATAGATACTATTATTATGTGCTACCTTCTCCATTAGGAATTGGTTCCATACTTTTGTAAGCCAGAGTGCCGTTAAGGGTGGTTGGAGGGTGACTTCCATTTTTGCGCAATCGCTCTTTTGGCAGCAGTTCGCAGGCTCTGAATGAGTTGTCGATGAGATTAAGGAATGGAGATATCATTCCATAAATTTAGAAGTCCCTCCTGGCACAACAAATTTACTGGTTGTCTGAGGAAGCACTGGTGTGCGCTCGGCTCTTGCTCATATTTCTCGGTAACATTCAGGAGCGCCCCTAATTCAGGAGGTTATCAGAAATGTGGAGAACTCAGGGCTGGGAATGGATAATGATTTATTTTTATTTTATTAATTTTTTAGGCCACCCTTCCCTGCAAGCAGGGCTTAGGGCAGCTTACAACAGAAAGGAACATACAATAAATAGCTAAAAAGTTTAAATTGTACAATAAAAGTATACAGTACATATTAACAAAATTCAGTTCACTCCAAGATGACAAAATTTCAGATTTCACAAGCTTGGGGGGGGGGGGGGGCTTGCATAGAATGGAGGGTCGGAGAGTGCCAGTTGACCTGCTGTCCTCAGCCAAAGGCCTGGCGGAACATCTCTGCCTTGCATGCCCAGCGGAAAGGTAACAAACCCCGCAGGGTGCAGATGTTCTCTGGCAGAGAGTTCCGCAGAAAAGCCCTGGCCGATGACAGCCAGACCTCTCGCCGGCCGGGGGCCACCAGGAGCAGGGGCCATTTCATAGAAAAAGAGGTGCAGGTGCTCGTTAACATAACTCATTAGCATAACTCATTTGCATATGCCACACTCCCTGACATCACCGGAAGTGTGTCAGAAGGCAACACCCACCGCTCAGGGTCCACCCCCAAAAATCTCCAGCTATTTCCCATCTCAGAGCTGGCGAGCCAGCGTTACACTTTGACTAAAGACACTCGAGGTTTCCTTTGCTCTTGCAGGGGAGCTGCCCTACGACAAGCATGGAAATCCAGATCCAAGTGAGTCTGCTCTTGCCTTTTTCCATAGCACATCCCCATGTGTGCCCACTCCTGGGTTTGTTACTCCCGGAACAGTGTTCCTGCTCAAAATGACCCCTGACCAGGAGGTTCATATTTCCCAAGCGTAACACTCTTCAGTTTGGTGTAGTGGTTAAGTGCGCGGACTCTAATCTGGGAGAACCGGGTTTGATTCCCCACTCCTCCACTTGCACCTGGCTGGATGACCTTGGGCAAGCCATAGCTCTGTACCAGCTGTTCCCTCAAGGACAGCTTGGGAAAGAGCTCTCTCAGCCCCACCTACCTCACAGGGTGTCTGTTGTGGGGAGGGGAAGGGAAAAGGAGTTTGTAAGCCGCTCTGAGACTCCAAGTGAGTGGAGGGCGGGGTATAAATCCAATCTCCACTTCTTCTTCTTCTTCTTCTTCTTCTTCTTCTTCTTCTTCTTGGAGCATACTTAGAGAGGTGGCCCAGAGAACTTCAGGATCGTGGTTTCTGTATTGAATACTTGCTTTTTACTAAAATAAAAATCTAGTCCTTGATCCTGCACAAATTGAAAATATTGTGGATATAGATGTCTAAATCTTAGAAGCCCAGTGGCCGGAGCGGTGGGGGGGGGGGGGGGGGACAACACACACATGATTTCCAGCAATTGCTCTGTACTTTATGGCGAGCAGTAGGAGCAAAGTTGGGTACCCAAAGGTTGGGTGAGAGATTTTTTTTTTTAGAAGAGGAGATTGGACTTGTACCCCACCCTTCACTACCCAAAGGAGTCTCAGAGTGGCTTACAATCTCCTTTCCCTTCCCCTCCCAACAGACACCCTGTGAGGCATGCAGGGCCGAGAGAGCTCTAACACAAACTGCTCTTTCTGAAAGAACTGTGATTGACCCAAGGTCACACCAGCAGCTGCATGGGGAGGAGTGGGGAATCAAACTTGGCTCTCCCAGATTAAAGTCCACGCACTTAACCACTACACCAAACTGGCCTGAAATATATGTATTTATTAAAAGTACACTAAAACTACACCACCTGCCCTTGAAGTAGCGAATATTTGAACTCCAAAGTCCTGAATCTGCTTAACCTGACACGCTTCAGTATTTTTAGCTTAAAAACCTTGAACCAATAAAACAAAACCAATGATTCAATATATTTAGGTCGATAACCTTGACCCACATTAAACCCGGACCAAATGCGTTTCGGCCTCCGAGGCCTTCCTCAGTGGTCAAATTTTTGTCTCTGTGTGCACACTGTGACATATAAACATTCATGAGGGCCAGGGCAGGTTGCTTATAAGGCATTCCAGATATCCTGTGTGGCAAATGAATTGGTTGTATGAGGGTTTTCTTAAGCTTTTATGCACACACATCTGAGGAATGCCAGTTCAATAGCTCTTTCTATTGGGAACTCTCAGACTGTGCATATGTGTATCAAGCTTTAACTGACAGCAACTTTCTATTCAGGGACACGGTGGCTCAGAGGTTAAGACGCTGAACTGCAGACCGGAAGGTCGGTAGCTTGGCAGTTGGAGTGCCGCGTGACGGAGTGAGCGCCCGTCTCTGGCCCCAGCTCCTGCCAGCCTAGCAGTTCAAAAGCAAGAAATTGCAAGCAGATAAATAGGTACCACTTTGGTGGGAAGGTAACAGCATTCTGTGCACCTCAGCGTCTAGTCACGCCGGCCACATGACCACGGAGAAGTCTTCAGACAGCGCTGGCTCTTCGGCTTGGAAACGGAGATGAGCACCACAACCCTAGAGTCGGATTCGACTGGCTTTCGAGCAAGGGAAACCTTTTCCTTTAACTTTCTACTGTTCACAAATGTCATATGAAGCTTGGGGGGGATCAGCAGAAGCAGTCTCCGTTATGCAAAATGCATGCAAAAGTGAAGGGTCAAATTCCTGTTTTTCAAGCCCAGTGCCCTGTCTTCCAAAGGGCTGGAGCCAGGTGTCTCCCTTCGCTGCTGTTGTAGAACGGCCGTGGTTGCGCTCCTCCAATCTGAAAGCCAGTCTCTTGTCTTTTGTAGTTGCTTTGTCTTCCTGACTCTTCCGCTGTCTCTGTAGTAACTGAAGGGGGGGCTTGACGGTTCATGCAGGAGTCCTCCGTCTGGTGCTAGAACTAAGCAGGCATCTGTGCCAAGGACGGACGGCGCCTTTCCCTCCCCAAAAATATGCCAGCGCCAGGCCTTGGATCTTGCTCTCAACCTGCCACCATGCAGATGAAAGAGAAGGCAACCCCCTTCTGCCAGCCCTGTCTTGGAGTAAGGCGGTTGGGCCCTCCTGTCTTCTGAAACACCTTCACCCTGTTCTGCCTTACCTTATGGGATTGTGGGAGGAGGCAGGGATTGGAAAAGGGAGCGGCACAGAGTCTGAAGCCAGCTCTTCAACATGCCGCGACAGGAGCCCCAGATTTTGATCTCATGGCTTCTCTTTAAAAGAAAGAGCACCTCTGTACGTCCCCATGTTCTCCCTGCAAGTCATTTTTCTCCTTAAAGACAGCAAGGCAGGTTCATTTGATTTTTTTCCTTCTGTCTCTGCTGACCCATGAGGTCGTCAGATATCTACACGTATTTGGAAAAGTGTGCGTGCACACTTCTGTCAGAGCAGCTTACAGTCTCCTTTCCCTTCCCCTCCCCACAACAGACACCCTGGGAGGTAGGTGGGGCTGAGAGAGCTCCTTCGAGGACTGCCCTTGAGGGAACAGCTCTGACGGCTATGGCTTGCCCAAGGTCATCCAGCAGGTGCAAAGGGATGAGTGGGGAATTGAACCCGGTTCTCCCAGATTAGAGTCCACGCGCTTAACCACGACACCAAACTGGCTCACGAAAGCTTACCCCCAGAAATTAAACTTTGATGGTCTTAAAGATGCCACTGGAGTCAAATATTGTTCTGTTGTTTCAGACCAACACGGCTGGCCATCTGGATCTATCAGATATCTCAGTTTATGGCCCATGCATTTAAAAAAAAAAATTGTGGATTGTGTCTGACCCCATTTGCAGCGCTGCTAGAGTCCCCCACACATACACTCTTGCCTGCTGTGGGCTTGGGCTGGGTCTTTTCAGCTGATATGCTCTCCCCGCCCCCTCCCTGCACACACGTGTCTGGCATGCAGTCTCCCATCAGATCTATCTCCCAGCTAAAGTTCTTGGAGGGCTTCCCTGGCTTGGTTGCCATGGACACCGTACCCAGGGTGCTAGCAGCCGCAGCAGCTTCACAAGCTCTCTCAGCCCACCCCCCCCCCCCCTCTCTCCAGCTGTGGTTGGCTCAGGCCCCGTTGCACTACGCAGACAGCTCGAGAATCCGGTGGGAAAAAAGGAGCGGATTGTAAAAGGGGGCCCCCACACAACGAAGATAAATCTGGATGTCTGCAGTGTGCGCCATGCCTGCAGGAGTTCAATGGATCAGGAGGTTTTGGGAGGCGGTGGCATCTGGGACTGCTGCTTGTCGCTCCCCGGCGATAATGGAACCAGTGCCCACCCACCCCCTGCAATGGCAACGGTTTCTGGCAGCAACTCACAAATGTGGTCACTTTGCTTAATGACATGTCACAGAGTTCACGCGGCATGTGGGATTCATGCTTAGGAGCAGTGCTCCCTCTAAGCCGTGGAGCCTTGTGTGCAAAAATTCTAGGCTGTGAGCTGCTGGCATTCAAGTGGTGAGCAAGCGATTTGGCTATGGCATCAGTTCATTTGCTCTGGAGGCATCCTGCCTGAGCGAAGACAAAAATGTGTGACCCAGAGGCTAAAAAACTGTGAGCTAGCTCACACTGACTCAGCTTAGAGGGAACACTGGTGACCACCAAAATGCTCCCTCTAAGCTGTGGAGTCTTGTGAGCAAAAACTCTACTTTGTGAGCTGCTGGCATTAAAGTTGTGAGCAAGCTGTTTGGCTGCTGCATACATTAGTTTGCTCTGGAGCCATCCTGCCTGAGCGAAGATAAAAATATGTGAGCCAGAGGCTAAAAAACTGTGAGCTAGCTCACACTGACTCAGCTTAGAGGGAACACTGGTGACCACCAAAATGCTCCCTCTAAGCTGTGGAGTCTTGTGAGCAAAAACTCTACTTTCTGAGCTGCTGGCATTAAAGTTGTGAGCGAGCGGTTTGGCTGCTGCATACATTAGTTTGCTCTGGAGCCATCCTGCCTGAGCGAAGATAAAAATATGTGAGCCAGAGGCTAAAAAACTGTGAGCTAGCTCACGCTAACTCAGCCTAGAGGGAACACTGGTTGGGGGGTGGGGTGGAAGAGAGTTGTCATGTCACAGCTGACTTACATGGTGATGCCTGTTGAGTTTCCAAGATACGAGGTTGAATAGAGGTGGTGTGCCCGTTGCCTGCCTCCGCTTAGTGACCCTGGACTGCCTTGGAGGTCTCCCGTCCAAGAAGGAGGAGACTGGATTTTTACCCTGCCCTTCACTCGGAGTCTCAGAGGGGCTTACAAACTCCTTTCCCTTCCTCTCCCCACAACAGACACCCTGGGAAGTAGGTGGGGCTGAGTGACAGAATTGCTCTTGAGAGAACAGCTCTGAGAGGACTTGTGACTGACCCAAGGTCACCCAGCTGGCTGCATGTGGAGGACTGGGGAATCAAAGCCGGTTCTCCCAGATTAGTGTCCGCTGCTCTTAACCGCTATGCCACAGTACTAGCCAGGGCCAGTTCTGCTTAGCTTCCGAGATCTGACCAGATTGGGCTAGCCTGGGCTATCCAGGGCAAGGCAAGAAACCTTCCAATGTGGTTTGCTGTTGCTTGCCTCTGCATAGCAACTGTGGACTTCCTTGGTGGTCTCCCCTCCAAGTTCTAACCGGGGCTGACCCAGCTTAGCGGCTGAGATCCGAGCCATCGTGCTCTCAAGTTGCAGCCAACTTGTGACAACCCTGCAGGGTTTTCAAGGCAAGAGACCTTCAGAGGTAGGTTGCCCTTGTCTGCCTCTGTGCAGCAACCCCAGTATTCCTTGGAGGTCTCCCATCCAAATGCTAGCCTACTTAGCTTCTGGGATCTGAGGAGATGGGGCCAGCGTGAGCCATCCAGGTTAGCCCCCGTTATCACGCCATCTGTTACTGGACTGGGCACTGAGGTCAGTCTTAGAATCATAGAGTTGGAAGGGACCTCCAGGGTCATCTAGTCCAACCCCCTGCACAATGCAGGACATTCACAAATACCTCCCCCTCCATGCCCACAGTGACTTCCATTCCATGCCCAGAAGATGACAAAAACCTCCAGGATCCCCAGCCAAACTGGCCTGGAGAACAATTGCTTCCTGACCCCAAAGTGGCGGTCAGCATTTCCCTGGGCGTGTAGGAAAAGGCCACGAGAACTAAGCACTGGTGCAACCCTCCCTCTCATGAACAGACTCGTGGCAAGCTGTTGCATGAGCCAAACTCCGAACCAAGGCTTTCCCAGGAAGTAACAGAAGGGAGGAAGTAACAGAATCGGGCAGAGAGTCTTGGCTCAGGCGCAACAAGGCACCTCGGATCCAATAGCCCACAGTGTTTGTGGCAGATGAAAGGGCCTTGGAGTGGCTTCTTTGTGCTTGACCCTCTTGTGCAGTTGGCACAACTGCAGATGGATGCCTCAAGCTTGCAGTTCCTGGGCCAGAAAGCAATCCTCACCAACACCACCCGCTCTCTTTCTGCTGTCTTAGCACCGGGCTTGCTCCCAAGCAGTCTGCAATTTGCGGCACTCTTCCTTCCAAGGCTCAGCTCGGCTCCATGCCGATTCCCTCTCCCGCTTTTGCCAGCTGGGTGACCTGAAGGTGAGGCTTTGGCTCCTTGCCCACTCGGTGCGTGAAGCGCAGGTCTCCCCTTGAGCATTAGAGGATTCGGGGATCCTCGGGGATCTCTCGGACGGTGTGTCGGAATGCAGAAAAGCCCCTGAATATTTGAAGACGTCGACATTCTGCTCTGCTTAAAAGTTTTAATAGTTTCCGTCACTCAGCTCACATTTTGTATTTCAAAGAAAAAGTCGCGCTCCTCTGTGCTGGTACAAGCGTGGGGCTGGATTGCTAACAATGTCCAATAAGTAAGGTTCCCTCCTTTCCAAATTTTGATGGGCGGGGGAGAAAGACACCCTAGCCTACCCTTTGAAGAAAGCATCCCCGCCTTTCAGGGTGCTCTTATAGAGGTTACTGCACCACAGAAAGATGTTCCTGCTGAATAGATCAGCTGAAAGCTAGACACTTAAATCAATACATGGATTTCTCCCTCAAACCGCTTGCACTTCCAAATCCCCACTTAGACTTGACACAATTTGTCTGCATGGGGGTGGGATGTTATGGCCACCAAACGGTCTTCAGTGGGGTTTTCCATGTAGAAAACCCACAGGTTAAGGTGAACACATTTTCCCATTTGGACCAGAAGATTGCCGCAGTGTGTGATGGGATGACCTTTGCACAGGGCTTTCCCAACATGGATTTACAGACATTCCAGTTCCATGGTCTTTGTTGCTAGCAGAACAAAATTTGAGTCCAGTGGCACCTTTAAGACCAACAAAGTTCAATTCTGGGGATAAGCTTTTGTGTGCATAGTATCTGAAGACGTATGCATGCACATGAGAACTTATACCCTGAATAAAACCTTGTTGGTCTTCAAGGTGCCGCTGGACTCAAACTTTGTTCTGCTGCTTCAGACCAACACGGCCACCCCACCTGAACCTATCTTTTTGGTGGAGTTCAGCCCGATGGCCATCAGGTGGCAGCACTGGGGGGGACCCTTTATCACTGCTGAACACTCCTCGGGAGAACCAGAGGGAACTAGCTGAATATCTGAGAAAAGGCTTGGCTTTCAGCTCCGGTGTTTGGCTTGGGCTTCAGCGTTCTCTCTGTAAAAAAGACTGACTCTAGGAGGTGCAGAAGCAAGAAAAGTAATCTAGGGAAGGCAGGAGGTGCAGAAATCTGTGCCCAGTTAAGCTTTGTTCAGATCTTGCCAGTGGGATGAAGAACTAGAGTATCGATCCCTATACAAGAAAAGGCTAAAGCGTTTGAGATTTATAAATTTGCAAACGAGGGATGAGAGAGAACTTGTTCTCCCCTCTTTTCTAATGCCGGGGTGCCCAGTGAAGTTGATGGGCAGCAGATTCAAGATGCACCAAAGGAAATCCTTCAAACAGTGGGGAGGGATGGTGGCTCAGTGGAAGAGCCTCGGCTTAGCATGTAGAAGTCCCAGGCTCAATCCCCAGCACCTCCAGTTAAAAGATCTGGCAGTAAGTGGGAAGAAGAAGAGAGAAGAGATTGGATTTCTACTGCCACCCTGCACTACCCGAAGGAGTCTCAGAGCGGCTTACAATCTCCTTTCCCTTCCCCTCCCCACAATGGACACCCTGGGAGGTGGGTGGGGCTGAGAGAGCTCTTTCCAGAACTGCCCATGAGAGAACAGCTCTGAAAGAACTTGTTTTTTTTCCCTTTTGAAATTTTTATTCATTTTTCATTTACAACGTAAAGTATACTTATACAGAATAGATTCTTATCTGAAGGCTGAAACATCCTACTTTTATACATTCCATACATTTTGTGGTTTTGCTTTGTTGGTTTTACCATAAGTGCAGCGTGTTTAATACTACGGGTATTGTTTCTTTAGAGGTTAGCTATTCAATAATGGGTGACCATATTTTTGTAAAGTCATTATGTTTACCTTTTGGTTTTTTTGGTTTTGTTTACCTTTTGGTTTTTTTGGAACATATAAATGTTCCATATTTTCTTATACCAGACACCCTGTGAGGTAGGTGAGGCTGAGAGAGCTCTTCCGAGGACTGCCCTTGAGAGAACAGCTCTGAGAGAACTTGTGACTGGCCCACGGTCACACCAGCAGCTGCATGTGGAGGAGTGGGGAATCAAACCCGGTTCTCCCAGATTAGAGTCCGTGCTCCTAACCACAACACCAAACACAAGATTGTTGGAAATCTATCGTCGTCCCACCGGAAACCCCAACTGTGTGTCAGTACATCTGCTTCCTTTTATTCCGGCTTCATAAAGTCATTGGCCTGCCTATTTCCTGCTTGTCTCTCGCGAAGCTGCTGACCTCCCACAGCATTCCACAAAGCCTCACGGCAGATCTTTTCCTTCTGAGGCCTCACAGGCAGTGGAGAGGCCCTGGATGCCCAGCCAGGCACTCTGCCATCTGAGCAGAATTTCCACCCAGGCTTTCCACTTTCTCCACTCCTGTGGTTCTGGGGGACACAGTGAGGTCCCTGGGGGTCAGCTAGAGTGGCCCGGTCCCTCCTGGCCACCAGCGGGGGACAGGGTGAGGTAGTCTGGCCAGCTGCAGATTGGGAAACTCCTGGAGATTTGGGGGTAGAGCCTGGGGAGGACCGGGACCTCAGAGGGACACAATGCCCGTTCTTCTACAACAGTAAAATCAATAGGGTCACCAGGTCCCCACTGGCCACCAGCAGGCGATGGGGTGGTAGAGACCCAGTTTGGTGTAGGGGTGAGGAGTGCGGACTCCGATCTGGGAGAACTGGGTTTGATTCCCCACTCCGCCACATGCAACTGCCGGTGTGGCCTTGGGCTAGTCACAGGTTCTCTCAGAGCTGTTCTCTCTGGAGCAGTTCTCGGAAGAGCTCTCTCAGCCCCACCGACCTCACAGGCAGTGTTCCCCCTAAGCTGAGTTCGTGTGAGCTAGCTCACAGTTTTTTAGCCTCCGGCTCACACATTTTTGTCTTAGCTCAGGAAGGATGGCTCCAGCACAAACTAATTTATGCAGCAGGCAGATTGCTTGCTCACAAATTTAATGCCAGCAGCTCACAAAGTAGAATTTTTGCTCACAAGTCTCCACAGCTTAGAGGGAGCATTGCTCACAGGGTGTCCATTGTGGGGAGGGGAAGGGAAAGGAGATTTGTAAGCTGCTCTGAGACTCCTTTGGATAGTGAAGGGCGGGTATAAATCCAATCTCGTCTCTCTTCTTCTGGTAGGGTGGCCAGATCTGAGCTGGGAAACTCCTTGAGATCTGGGGATAGTGTCTGGGGAGGACAGGGACCTCAGTGGGGTACATGGCCACAGAGTCCACCTTTCAAAGCCTCTGTTTTCTCCAGGGGACTGGGGGAACTCCAGGGGAACTGGTCTCTGTCATCTGGAGATGAGCTGTCATTCCGGGGGATCCCATCCCACCTGGAGGCCGGCATCATAAAACAGGAGTCTGGTGGCACATTAAAAGCTATCATTTATTTCAACATGAGCGTTTGAGAGTCAGACCTCAGACTGAGCTCTCATGAGGGCCGAACTACATTGGCACATTTTGTAACAAGCTGGGTACAGAGTCCTGGGCTCCCCGGATCTGCCCCACTTTCCCCGCAAACACACAATGGCTGAAGGAGAACAGATTTTCCGTACATCCCAGCTCAGACCTTGAATTTCTCAAGAGGAAGCGTGGAACTGAATGCTCCCTGTGATGTTTTGATGGTTCAGACCTTGAATTTCTTAAGAGGTGGTGTAGGAGTGATATGGTCATGTATTTTCTCTTTATGAGACTTTTCCAGTGCATAAGGAGATATTGGGGGGGGGGGGGGGCGGAATATACGGATGTGTTCCGGATCCGAGGAAGACTGTATACCGAAAGAGCTTCATAGATGACATCATTCTGTTCCGTTATTGTTCCAGTCCTTCTGTGTATGATCTTCCCGTAGTTAATGGATAACCTTGAGCCTATACCCTTTGATGTATGTTTTTTGTGCTGTGAGAACATTGCATGAATACTGAGATAGTGGATGTTGATGTGACTTTTTTCCCCCATTTCAATTTTTGTTACATGCTCTGTTTTTATTTTGTGGGTGCTGGTTGGGTTTATTCATTATTTCTCCTTTTTCACTGGGTCTCCCTTTGTGCCCAGATAATTCTTTTGTTGGTGGAGGCAGGGTAACCTTTTATCCTTTTCCTCGCTTTTCTTGCAGGCACATGGCAACTGCAGGGAACAATATTGTAAAGGCTGGCAGGCACTCAGTTTGGCTCAAGACCACTGCAGGGAGAGGGGCTTCTGTCGGGTTGCCAAACTCCGGGTGAGGCCCGGAGATCTCCTGAAACTACAGTTGATCTCTAGATGACAGAGATCAGTTCCCCTGGAGAAAATGGCTGCTTTGGAGAATAAATGCTATGCTATGGCACCGTATCTTGCTGATGTCCCCCCCCCTCCCACAGTGTCCTCCCACAAAACTTCCAGGCATTTCCTAATGCTAGGTGTCATGGGCGTGGATGAGGGAGAGCTGACAGATCTCGCAGAAACCGTAAGGGGCCCCTCTGAAGCAGCAGAGGAGGAAAGCTAGCAGTTCCCGTATCAGCATTCTTCACACCTGGCTCAGATAAGGGGGAAGAATTGCAAACTGAAAGTCCTCCTGACTCACCCCCACATGTGACTCGTTTAAGGGAGTGACTGAGGCAAAACTTAGCAACCAGGTGCTGAGAGGCCAGGCTACAGGGAAGATGCTTGGCTAGCCCAGAGTTCTGACAGGAACCTGGGCAATAGTGCAGCTGGCTAATTGGAAGCAGCATTTAACTCCAGACTCTGGGTGGTACTCTTTGTGGAAGCAACAAGTCAGCTTTGTGCCACCTCACAGTTACTTCGGCTCAGCTCTTGCACCTAGACCTTCAGACCCCCTGGCTTTGGACTCAGCTCTGTGTTCCTGGCTCCTAACCCCGGCTTGGCTTTGGACTTTGCACTGTCTTCTCAGCTTCTCACCTCGGCCTGTTCGGGACTCCCCTTGACTGGCACCCCAGCCCATGAAAACTAGGATTCCCAGCTCCCTATGTTTTCCTGGTGAGGGGGGTGGGGAGAAGCTCCTGTTCTGGGATCTTTGCATGCACGCATAGTGCACGCACGCTGCAATGACATCACCTGTAAGTGACGTCACCGTGCTAGGGCATGTTACCAGCGGGATGCTCTAGCATTCAGCTAGAAACTCTACAGTTCCATATCGTTTTCAGGCTGGATGCTAGAGCGTAGCCCCGGCGACATGCCTAGCATGATGACGTCACGTTCCAGGAATGTCATCGCACCAAGCACATCAGCCCGATCCAGGCACTTTGGGGGCGGGGTTCCCCCCACTGGCCGGATCTGGGCCGGCAGATTGGGGGGGCCTAAAGCAGACGAACCCCCTGCCTGTCCCAGGGGATCTGGCTGCAATACCCAACACAGGGATGGCAACTCTAGGTTCCTGAATCCCACCCCCATGCCTTTGAATGGCTTGGAAGAGGCGACAGGGTTGCCATTTTCCTGATGGGGGTGGGGTAATCCCCCGATTTTGTAGGCTGCTGCCCATGCTGGGTACCTGGCTGGAGGGGGGGGGGGATCTGATTTTATCATAGAGGTTTGCCCCAAATCCAGTGTCATCTCCCCCCCCCCCCCCGACGTCGCCAATGTGCCGATGTGCATCACTTCTGGGTGACACCAGCACATCAGGGTCCCCTCTGAGCTCCACAACACCGCAAGCAAAAATTCTATCTTGTGAGTGAAAAAAGGCTAGTAGCATTAACGTTGGGAGCAAGTCTACATTTGACTAGTGCGTAAGTTAATTTTTCAGGTTATTTCCATAACCTTATAAAGAACCTCAGAATTAATTCTTTTAAACGATATTTAAACTATGTTAAGGATAATTTAAACAGTAGGAGTGAAAACAGAACGAAATCAAATTTCATCACGCAAAATGTTGTCCTCTACAGGGGTAGACAAGGCCTTCAGAGAATAGGTCTCCCTGCCCCTTTCCACTATATGTAGGTTATCAGGCAGAGAGTTAAAGGCCAGGCCCTCAAAGGTAGCATTGTTAGAAAGGTTAGCATTGTTAGCAGTGGTCCCTCTAAGCTGTGGAGTCTGGTGAGCAAAAATTCTACTTTGTGAGCTGCTGGCATTAAAGTTGTGAGTGAGCAATTTGGCTGCTGCATAAATGAGTTTGCTCTGGAGCCATGCTGCCTGAGCAAAGACAAAAAATGGGTGAGCCAGAGGCTACAAAACTGTGAGCTAGCTCACACTAACTCAGCTTAGAGGGAACACTGGTTCCTAGGGAAGGGCCAGCTAGACAGGCACAGATCAGGGGTCTCAATGTGTGGATGAGAAAGTGGTGCCAGGAAGGAGGGTTTAGACTTGTTAAGCACTGGACAAGGGACCTCATTGGGGTACAATGCCATAGGGTCCACCCGCCAATGCATCCATTTTCTCCAGGGAAACTGTGTAGAGTTGTAATTCTGGGGGATTCCCAGGTCCCATCTGGAGGCTGGCATCCCTATTTCTAAGCCCTTCTTAGCAGTATGTACACAAATCTAGATTTTTTTTTAAAGGAAGAATAATCAACAGCTGATCATGGTGATAGTGAAATGGAACCTCCATGTTCAGAGGCAGTTTATCTCTGGTTACCAGTGGCAACAAGATTAGGTTTGCCAGATCTAGGTTGGGAGACTCCTGGAGATTTGGGGGTGGAGCCTGGGGAGGACAGGGACCTCAGTGCCACAGAGTCCACCCTCCAAAGCAGCCATTTTCTCCAGAGGAACTGGTCTCTGTAGTCTGGAGATGAGCTGTAATTCCGGGAGATCCCCAGGCCTCACCTGGAGGATGGCATCCCTAGAGGGAGGCCACAATGGTGACTGGTGGCCATGTGTGGCAACTAAGGGGCTGAGGAAAGTGAGGGTTGCTGGAGAGGGAAACACATTACAGGTGTCTGTATGCCAGTGGTAGAAGTCTCCGAGCCAAGATTGGGGAGCTGAAGTGCTTGGTGTTCAGCAGGAGTCATTTCGAGCAGGAGCTTGGTGGAGCTCAGCTTCGGGAGTTGGTGCCAGCCCTCCTCCCCCCCCTCCGCTGCGAGGGAATGCCTGCTTGTGTCATGGCTGCAGCAAAATGACCGCGTCCCCTGGAAAGGTCCTTGTTCCTTCGACCAGCCTTCTGAAGGCTTCAGCCACCACTGAAGCTATCCTCTCAGAATAGTGGTATTTCTGAGGCTTGGATTAGTAGCCGCCCCTCTCTGCCAGCTCTTTCTTTCTTTCTTTCTTTCTTTCTTTCTTTCTTTCTTTCTTTCTTTCTTTCTTTCTTTCTTTCTTTCTTTTCTTCTGACATACTTCCGGTGATATCAGGTGGTGTAGCATATGCAAATAAGTTATGCTAATGAGTTATGCTAATGAGCTCCTGCACCTCTTTTTCTACAAAATGACCCCTGGTGTTCAGTGACAATTTAAATATGGCAGGTATCTCAGAAACATGGTGGAATGGGGGAAATCGATGGGATACAGTCACTCCTGGGTATAAGCTCTATCGGCAGGACAGGGAGGGATGGGTTGGGGAAGGTGTTGTATTGTATATCAAAGAGGGCATAGAATCAAATAAATTAGACTACATTAAGGGGATTAAGTCCCAACAGAAGTGATATGGGTGGAAATACTGGTTACTTGAAAGTGGGGGTGTACTATCACCCACCTTATCAAATCCTTGTGGCTGAACTTAAGGTAACGAAGGAAATAAGGGTGGTTGCTGAAGGAGATAAGGTTATAATACTGGGAGACTTCAACTACCCTCACACTGACTGTGCATCTGAAGCATGAAACCAGCCAGAGAAGCAGTGGGGCCTTTGGATAACAAGGTATAATTGTTGTTGTTGTTCAGTCGCATAGTCAAGTCCATGGACTCCATGGACCACATCACACCAGGCCCTCCTGTCTTCCATCATGCTCCGGAGTTTGCTTAATTTCATGTTCAATTTAACAAGGTATAAAGGGATTGTTAAAGGAAGATGGGGAGATAGCAGAGAGGCTCAATGACTTTTTTGCTTTTCTGTTCTCTGTGGAAAGCGTGGGGCATGTACCCATGCCATGGCCTCTGTTTTTAGGAATGGAGTCTGAAGAACTAAATCAAATTGAGGTGATCAGAAATGAAGTCCTAGACCAGCGGTTCTCAACCTGTGGGTTGGGACCCCTTTTGGGGTCGAACAACCATTTCACAGGGGTCGCCGGCTGGCGTCCGAGCCCGCCCTGCCCCTCCCCGCCGGCAGAAAAGGGTCCCGCGCTCGATTGAGTACAAGGTCTGGCCTCCCGGCTCTTTGCCCTCAAAGGGAGCTTTCCCTTTAAGGACAAAGAGCAGGAGTTGGTTGGGGCCGGAGCCCCACCCCCTGCTTCCAGCAGCCCTTCCAGCAGGGGCCACAACGAGGAAGAAGCCAGCAGGTAAGTCAATGGCCGCTTCCCCCTCCCCACCGCCACCTTTAGGGCGCTCTGCCATTGCCTTCCCTGGGCTCCACGCCAAAGCGCAGAGCCCAGGAAAGGCGACAAAGGCCCCCCCCCACCTACCTACCTTCCCCCCTCTCTCTTCCCCCTTTCTCTCTCTCCCCCCCCCCACCTGCAGCAGCCTCTCCCCCACACCTACCTTTGTTTTCTCATGGCATCTTCTGCTGAAGAAAAGTAAGTTCGAAGCCTGAGTTTTGTTGTGTCTTGTTGGGACTAGCTTGCAAATATGTGTGTGTCTAAAGTCTGTATTAAAGTTGTTTGGTGCTAACTGCCATGCAAGAGAAAACATCTGAAAAAGTAGCTTCATTGTTGCGTGTGTTGGCAGAATTTTATGCTTGGGGGTCACCACAACATGAGGGACTGTATTAAAGGGTTGCGGCATTAGAAAGGTTGAGAACCACTGTCCTAGACCTACTGGGGAAATTAAAAAGACGTCTCCTTTTGTTGCCCTATTTCACCAACGAGTGAAGACTTTTTTTTATTTCCTTCAGCATTCCCTCCTGACCAATATTTTAATTGGTTTTTTAATGTCTTTGTGCATATTTTAGCTCTGTTCTTAATTTGTCTGAATGATGTGACTTTAATGGTTTAAAAATGTGTTTTTTTAAATCATGTATGTTTTAAATGTGGGGCTGAGGTGGCTAAGAGGTTAAGACGCTGAAGCTGCAGATGGGAAGGCCGGTGGCTCGGCAGGTCAAGACCCGAGTGCTACGTGACGGAGTGAGCTCCCGTCTCTGGCCCCAGCTCCTGCCAACCTAGCAGTTCGAAAGCAAGAAACTGCAAGCAGATAAATAGGTACTGCTTTGGTAGGAAGGTAACAGCGTTCTGTGCACCTCAGCTGGCCACATGACCATGGAAAAAGTCTTCAGACAGCACTGGCTCTTTGGCTTGGAAATGGAGATGAGCACCACCCCCTAGAGTTGGAGTCGACTGACTTTCGAGCAAGGAAAACCTTTACCTTTACTGTGTTTTAAATGGTTAGCTGCCTTAGCAGTCCTTGTGAGGGCAGAAAAGCATAATATAAATTCTGTAAATAGATCATCCCAATTCTTTTCTGATGGCTGCCCACAGGGAGGGCAGCTGCCAGGCCAGGCCAGCACTGTGGTTTGTGCACATGGCGTGCTTAGGTCTCCCTACCCCAGGATGGAAGTGGAGCTGAGAACCAGCCCTGCTGTGTTTACCTTTTCTGACGCAGGCGCCAGGTTTTTTGCTCCATGCCTTTCAGATGCTGTGAATGACCCAGAGCCTCTTGGGATTAAATTATACAAAAGCCGATCTGTTGCGGCTGAGGGCCAGCCAGGAAGTCACTCAGTTCGAACCTCACCTCTGTGGTGAACTTCGGAGCCATCGTTTGGCAAGCACCTGTTTTCTTAGACAGATGCGCACTCCTCCTGCCCATGTGCAGAGCACTTTGCAAGGGTTGAAGCTGGCTGCCAAACGCCACATGGGGCCTGAATAGTCTCTTAGAATGACAACAGATCTCCAAATGAGAGAGACCAAAATTCCTCTGCAGAAAATGTCTGTTTTGAGAGCCAGTTTGGTGCAGTTGTTAGGAGCGCGGACTCTAATATGGGAGAACCGGGTTTGATTCCCCGCTCCTCCACATGCAGCTGCTGGTGTGACCTTGGGTCAGTCACAAGTTCTTTCAGAACTGTGCTCTCAAAAGCAGTCCTCAAAAGAGCTCTCTCAGCCTCACCTACCTCGCAGGGTGTCTGTTGTGGGGGAGGGGAAGGGAAAGGGATTGTAAGCTGCTTTGAGACTCCTTCAGGTAGTGACAGGTGGGGGATAAATCCAATCTCTTCTACTCTATGACATTATATTCTACTGAGGTCCCTCCCCTCCCCAAACCCTACCTTCCCTATGTTGCACCCCCAAATCTCCAGGAATTTCCATCCCTGGCAACCCTATGAAGGGACAGAGATATGGTTGCCAGCTCTGCATTGGGAAATACTTGGAGATTTGGAGGTTGGAGCCTGAGTAGTTTGGGGAGGGGGGGACCTCAGCAGGGCACAAAGCTATAGATTCCATCCTTTGAAGTGGCCATTTTCTCCAGGGGAACTAATCCCTATCTCCCGGGGATCAATTGTAATTCGGGAGATCTCCGGGCCCCACCTGGAGGCTGGCAACTCTAGAGAGAGAACAGCAGGAGGTGGTGGCGGCTACAAGCACAGACAGCTTCAAGAAGGAATTGGATAAACATATGGAGCAGAAGTCCATCAGTGGCTATTAGCCACAAAGTATAGATAGGAACTCTCAGTCTGGGGCAAGTGATGCTCTGTATTCATGGTGCTTTGGGGGGGGGGGGCAACAGTGGGAGGGCTTCTAGTGTCCTGGTCCCACTGCTGGACCTCCTGAGGGCACCTGGTGTTTCTGGCCACTGGGTGACACAGAGTGTTGGACTGGAGGGGCCACTGGCCTGATCCAACATGGGCTTCTCTTATGTTCTTAGGTTCAGAAAGAGCCGGGGGTCAATGCAGAGTTTGGAAACACCAGACTGAAACAGCAAGAAGAATTCAGGCGGTCCCTTGCGGAAAGAACTCTTAACAGATTGACCGCATGAGTTTTAGGCAAAGTTAACGGATTATAGTGGCATAGGTGTGAAAGCTACCAGCACACTTGGTTCATGTGGATGGGTTTTAAAAAAAAACCTTTCAGACTAAGGGCTTGGACCCTGCAGAGAATTAATTTTTATTTTTATTTTCTCCACTTATACCCCACCATTATCCCCCACGGGGACCCAAAGCAGCTTACGTTGTTCTTCTGTCCTCCATTTTATCCTCACAACAACCCTGTGAGGTAGGTTAGGCTGACTGAGAGTGTGTGAATGGCCCATGGTCACCCAGCGAGCGTCCATGGCTCGGGGGGGATTTGAACCCGGTTCTCCCAGATACTAGTCCAATAATCTTAC
Organism: Lepidodactylus listeri; assembly: GCA_029233225.1. Taxonomy (NCBI): domain Eukaryota; kingdom Metazoa; phylum Chordata; class Lepidosauria; order Squamata; family Gekkonidae; genus Lepidodactylus; species Lepidodactylus listeri. Next base: position 176,179,167 of record JARCFY010000002.1, read on the forward strand.
CCACTACACCACACTGGAATCAGACACAGGGACACGGCCCAGTGGATACCAGCCAATGTTTACATGCTGACACTCAATGAGCTCTCAGCAGCCTGAGCGGGCCAATTTCCACATCTTTAACCAACTCTTAAGAACAAGAGTACCTTAAAGACTAACAGTGTTTGTGGCGGGGGATGAGCTCTCGTGAGTCACTGCTCACTTCTTCAGGTACAGCTAGAATGTGAGTCCGTCTGTCCTTATATCTTAGAAAGTGGAGTGGTTTCTGATGCAGAGTGACATTAGCAGGCATGATCGGATTAGGTGTGGTATGCAGAGGGGTAGTAGGCATGGAGAAATCAGCATTGGTAAAGAGACAGGAAACCTAGGTCTCGATTCAGTCCAATGGGATACATTGTCTTGGGCTTCATTATCAGTTGCAATTAATCAGTCTCTCTTTCTAAACTCCCTTTGAAATTCCTTTGTAAGAGAACTGCTACTCTTAGGTCAGCAACTGAAGGTCCTGGAAGGTTAAAATGTTCCCCCTCTGGTTTTTGAGTGCTGCGGCTCCTAATGTCAGACTTATGTCCATTCATTCTTTGCTGTAGGGACTAGCCTGTTTGTCCAATGTAGAGGGTAGAAGGGCATTGTTGACATGTGATGGCATAAATCACATTGGACGATGAGCAGGAGTAGGAACCTGAGATGGGCTGGCCGATGTTGCTGGCCCCACTGATGGTGTTGCTATATGAGAGCAAAGTTGGCATCTTGGTTTGTTGCAGGCCTTGGTACCAGAGTCCACGTGGCTGTTAAGGAGTTTATCACTGCGGCTGAGAAGTTGCTTTAGGCCAGCAGGAACAAGAAAAGGTCCCCCCTCAATGCCTGTGTGATACAACCCGTAAGAGTCCCCATCAGTCCCTATTGGGCGCGTTGCTTCTTTTGGGTCATATATACAGTCATCCCCCACCCCCCACCCCCACAACAATTCTCAGAATATGTACAAAACCTGGACCTCATCCACGAGTGACCTGGTTTTGCTACTTTCAAGATGAGCATGTGTTATTACGTATCGTAACTAGAGGGCCTGACGGGTTACTGACATCACCCGAATGGTCCCCTGCGTATCCTGGCTGGAAAGGGAGGAAATTTGGACAAGGAAAAGGTCTTTGTAGCCAGTCAATTAAGCTTCCTGGCAGCCCCACCTCTCCCTGTTCGTGTTCCGGGGCCCAGTGGCCAGACAGAAGGGACAATTCTGCATCCAGCATTTGCTCCACATTTTCTCAACTGGGAGGGGAAAGTGCAGCTCAAGACCACATTCAAATATCTCGTGGCAACATCGTACTAACTGCAAAGTCACCCCTGAACAGCCATAAAACGACCACAAATCTATACAGAAGGTACCATAAAATCCTATGATCAAAGGAAGCAAAAGCGGCATGGAGTGTGAAGGCTACCATAAAACCTGATGGTCAAAGGAAGCGAAAGCGGCATGGAGGGTGGAGGCTGCCATAAAACCCGATGGTCAAAGGAAGCGAAAGCGGCATGCAATGCAGAGGGGGAATTTCGGTTCCAAGGTGGTTTTGTAAAACGGTGGAGGGAAAAGCCAGTGCTGAACCAGCCTCAGCTGCGCCTGTGTTAACTGCTGCTCAAGTCACTTCCAGTTTATTGCAACCTCATGCATTGATGATCTCCAGAATATCCTGTCATCAGCAGCCTTGCTCGGGTCTTGCAGACCGAGGGCCCTCGCGGCTTCTTCAATTGAGACAGAAAATCCGGACAAAAAGAGAGAGAAGCTCTCATCTATGCTCGCCAACCTCTAAGTGGGGCCTGGAGTTCTCCTGGAATTATGATTGCTCTCCAGATGAGAGACCAGTTCCTTGGGTAGCCAACCTCCAGGGGGTAGCTGGAGATCTCCCGCTATTACAGCTGTTCTCCAGGTCACAGAGATCAGTTCACCTGGAGAAAATCGCCACTGGAAGGTGAGCTCTATGGCATTATATCTAATTGGAGTCCCTTGCCCCCCCCAAACTCCGCCCTCCTCAGGCTCCCCCCAAAAAATCTCCAGGTATTTCCCAACCCAGAGCTGGCAACCCTATCAGTACAGCAACAAGAACTGTATATAACGCAGAAAAATATGTGATAAGCATAAAAAACAGAATAGTATACAGTGATACAAAATAGACCCTCCCACTCTACAGTACAGTATAAAGAACAATGTATACTAATGAGCTATAATATAGGTACAAAGACCAAAGGATCAGGTACAGAAACACTTCTACAATATGAAGTGTAATTCAATATGGTATTTCTCCACAGGTACAGACTTGCAGTGCTCCCTCTAAGCTGTGGAGTCTTGTGAGCAAAAATTCTGCTTTGTGAGCTACTGGCATTAAAGTTGTGAGCGAGCGATTGGGCTGCTGCATAAATTAGTTTGCTCTGGAGCCATCCTCCCTGAGCTAAGACGAAAATGTGTGAGCCAGAGGCTGAAAAACTGTGAGCTAGCTCATACTAACTCAGCTTAGAGGGAACACTGGTACAGAGACCAAAAAGAAGTCTCCAGGTACGAAGCTACGAAGATGCTGGCCTGTATTCTTCATTTTGTTTGGACTTCCTCAGTGTACTGTAATATGTTCAAAATGAATATTAAGCAGGAACATTCCTACAGGAACATTCCTAAGGTATAATTTACAGACTATTTCTCCAGAGACAGTAGTACAGGAGCCAAATCCCAAGGAGCTCTACAGAGTTTGAAGATGGGCTGCCGGCATCTTCGTAGCTTCATACCTGGAGACTTCTTTTTGGTCTCTGTACCCACGGAGAAATACCATATTGAACTCCACTTCATATTGTATAAGTGTTTTGGGTCTTTGTACCTATATTATAGCTCATTAGTATACATCGTTCTTTGTACTGTACTGTAGACCGGGAGATTTTGCATCACTGTATACTATTCTGGTTTTCATGCTTAGAATATATTTTTCTGTGTTATATACAGTTCTTGTTGTACTATTTTTTACTGCGATTATCGCTTGTGTCACCTTATCAGTTCCACGGAAGAAAACGGCAGGTTTGGAGGGTGGGCTCCACGGCATCACAGCCTGGCTGAAGTCCTTCCCCATCCTCCACCCCAAAATCTCCAGGAATTTCCTTACCCAGAGCCAGCAACCCTATTTCCACATTGCCATCTTTGCGCTAGAAAACTGAGCTGCCCGCCACGCACTGTGGGCTATCAAGCTCCTGCAACCATCCGCAACTGTGTACACAAACCACTCCTGACAGCACAATGGCAACGCAACATCCAAGGACGTGTGCGGGTGCAGTCTTTGCGTCGCATCCTCTCGGGGGTCCCTCTCGTTCCCTTGGGGAACACGGCTTACCAGAGGTCTTGGCAAAGCTATCGATAGCCTACCTTGGATTTGAAAATGATATTTGGGTATGGGCCCGTAGCCAAAAATCTTTTTTGTTTGGGGGCATTTAAATTTTGAAGGGGGCACTTAATTAAATTAATCTGAATGGCTGTCTTGAAAGGGGGCGGCTCCGAGCCTCTTTTTTGCCCTTCCCTTCGAGGGACAGGGCAGCAAGAGCAGCATTTGTAAGGGGGAAACTAGCACGGAGGGCCTTTCGAGGCCTTCAGAAGACATTTAAAGGCCTTCTGAGTTACCTCTCACAGGGCAAGAAAGCTTAGAAGGGCGTGCAAGAGTGGCACCCTCAGTACATCTCCAACATCTTTTTTGCCCGGTGAAAGGGAGCCCAAAGGGCATTTAAATGCCTTCTGAGCTGTCTTTTCCTGGGTCCCATGATGCCCCCCCACCCCCAAATCCCACAGTGGGAGGGAGAGGGAAGTCCCAGGGCAAGCTGCGACACTCTCACCCTGGCCGCTGCCAGCAACAGCGATCTCCCCTCAAAAATAAGGTTTCTGGCCTGGCTATTTACGGGGCGGGGCTTTTAATGAAGGGGGCGGGGCCCCAAATGCCCCACTGTAACTACAGGCCAGTTTGAGTAGAAAAATCGATATTTCTGCTCTGGATTATTGTCTACTCCCCCCCCCACTCCAACCCAGAAACAAGGATCCCTCTTCTGCAGACAAGCAGCAGAGCATCTGGTTTCCTCCTTCCGCGCAGCATTCTCTGGGGAGCAACCGGAGTCCCGCAATGCCAGGTCATCACTTTCCCGAGGCTAAAAGGCCCAGATGGATCTTAATTAACAGTGGGGAGGGGGAGGGGGGTCTGAAGGGAGGAACAGAGGCCTCCCTCCTCCTCTCCTGCTTTGGCGTCACTTGCTGGCAAAGAGACAGCTCCAGGGGAACAGTGGCTTGGAAAGGGAGGGGGAAGTCTCCAGGCTGAACATTAACAGTTTTTTTTGGGGGGGGGTCTGGTGCCGCAAGTTGGGGGCAGGTGGGTCACCAGCTTAGATGGCTTTAAAAAACAACAACAATTAGAGTCACACAAAGGAGGACCGGTCCATCGGTAGCTGTTAGCCATTACAGCTAGACGGAACCTCCATATTCAGAGGCAGTCTGCTCGGAGTGCTCCACAGGAGATTGTGAAATTGCAAAAATACTCTTTGCAGTTCCTGGGACTCTGAACAGGTGGTGAGACCAAACAAGTCCGACTCTTGATTATGGAAAGTATCGTCGAGACGCCAGGCAGCTTATAGCGTCCCCTGTTGGGTTTCAAGGCAAGAGATGTTCAGAAGCGGGTTGCCGTTGTCTGCCTTTGCACAGACTTCTGCACAGTGACCCTGCACTTCCTCAGTGGTCTCCCTTCCAAGTTCCAGCCAGGGCCAACACCCTGCTTAGCTTCCGAGATCTTGTCAAGATCAGGCCAGCCTGGGCCATCCAGGGCAGGGCAGGGGCATTCGGAGGGTGGTCAGCCATGGCCTGCCTCTGCACAGCGACCCTCGACTTCCTCGGTGGTCTCCCTTCCAAGTTCCAACCAGGTGGTGGTGGCGGGTTACCGGAAAGAGAGTAAAGCCTCTTCAGGTGTTGGGAGAACCCTGGAGAGGAGGACAGGGTGGACCAGGGCCTGCAGGCCAGAACAGGCCCATTCCAATGTGCCAGTCTCCGATGTGCCACAATCTCTGACGTGCCAATGCCAGGAATACGCAGCTGAGTTAATTATAAAGCAGCGGGCAGAACAGCAGTGAAGACTGAATGGCCTGCTGATTAGTTTTTGCTTTGAATCACCATTGCCGAGTGCGCATCAGCCTTGCACCTGTCCATTGCTCATGCGCTGTCGATCTCTAGAAGTAGGCCTGGGGAAGCGTTGACGGCCCCCTATTCTATGTCCTCTCGCCCAGCCCAGAAGATTGCACGTGGGGGGGGGGGGGGGCGGGAAGAGAGACATTTTCCACCGTGAAATCACCCCCTCCTTCTTATCCATAGAAAGCCGGCGGCCTGCCACTGTGTCGGAATGCACCCAAGGGGTCGCCTGCCCCTCTCTTTTCAATTACAGATGCCATTCACTACACCTCCTTTCTGGGCTCTGTGACAAACTGGCAGGGAACGTCGAGAAAAGAACTGTCAGCGAAGGTTAAATCCCGAATCATGCACTTGGCATGCGGTGACTTAACTGTGGCACAGTCACCCTGACAGATGCTGGATTGGTTTAAAAGCGCGTTGCTGCTCTAACAATGGAGGCCACCGCTTCTCTTGGGGGTGGGCTCCATGACACCCCTCCTGGTGGCATTATTTTTGAGTGCACCCCCCCCCCCTTCAATGCGTCAAGGGAAGGGGAAGCCTGTATGCATAAACTGGTCTCCGTATGCTCGCTTTGCTGGATCAGGATCCATTGACGCGATTGCTGCTAAGTCTGTGGTGCGTGCTCCATCCACTCACCGTGGGGCACTATTTGTTCTTCCATTCTCCCCACTATGTGCAAAAAGGGCTGGATTGAGTCCAGGAGTGTTGGATGACCACATAAAGCTGCCTTATGCTAAATCAGACCCTGGTCCGTAAAGAAGCAGGACTGTAGCCGAATTTTTTTCTAAAATAGGGGGCCTTTTAAAAAGTGCTGGGCACTGAAATTTGTGGCCTCCCCCCTGCTTCAAAGGATTTAAAGGGACTCTTTAAATGCTTTGGGGGAGAAGCAGGGGCCACATGGAAAATCTGTGGCTTGGAGTGCAGGTGCGCGCAGCTTCCCCCTGCTTCTTCCCAAAAGTCGTGGGGCCTTGGGAAGAAGTCGGGAGGTCAGGACCCAGGAGGCCCCACCGTAGCTACGGGCCTGAGAAGAAGAGATTGGATTTATACCCTGCCCTTCACTCGGGAGTCTCAGAGTGCCTTACAATCTCCTTCCCCTCCCCACAACAGACACCCTGTGAGGCAGGTGGGGCTGAGAGAGCTCTGTCGAGGACTGCTCCTGAGAGAACAGCTCTGAGAGAACTTGTGACTGACCCAAGATCTCACCAGCAGCTGCCCACGGAGGAGTGGGGAATCAAACCCGGTTCTCCCAGATGAGAATCCGCGCTCTTAATCACTACACCAAACTCCAGGGGTCTTTATGAACCTGTGGGCACCTTTGGAACTCTGATGCAGTTGTCCTGGTGGTGGTTGTCATTCAGTCACGCAGTGGACATAGCCACAAAAAGGCTGCTTGAGGAGCTGAAAGCCAGCCACAAAACCGCTGCTGCGGTCAAGATCCTTGTGCTGTGGTGGCAGCTGCTGCCGAAGTCAGCATTTTAAAGTATCTACACAGCCATTGAAAATCCCCAGTGGTCAATTGGAACCCTTGCTGGTCAAAGAGTCCACCTGACCCTGCCCACTTTCTAAAAACACTAGGTGGCCGGGTTGCCAACCTGCAGGTGATGGTAGGAGACCTCCCACTATTACAACAGATCTCCAGGAGGCAGAGATCAGTCCTCCTGGAGAACATAGCCACTTTGGAAATTGGTCTCTATGGCATCATATCTCATTGAAATCCCTCCCCTCCCAAACCCCCGCCTTCCTCAGGCTCCACCTCCACCAGGCTTTTGGAGCTGCCACTCCCTTTAAGAACGTGACAGCCGAGGGTTCGAGAGCCCTGTTTCCTCTTGGAATTCTAACAGCAGCCTGAGCCAGCTGCCGGAAGGATAACCAAAGAAGACCGGAGAACTGAACTGTGAGAAGACAGAACTGGATCACAGCAGCCATTATGAAATCAATGTCACTAGCACTTTACTACCCTGTGTGGTCTAACTGGTTTTAGAATCGTTTTAATCTAATTTATATTTGATGTTTTATTGTAAACTGTGTGTTGATTTATGTAACCTGCCCTTGGCTGGGCGGGTGGGGTAGAAATTCAATATAATAATAATAATCTCTCCTTATATATAATTGAGTAGTGTGGTGGCACTCTGAACATTCCACATGCTCCTAAATCAGTTGGCTCCATGATATGTCACTCAGAAGCTGTCCCTATCCACTGGCTGCGTTGCCTGAGTCTTGCCTCCAATATTCTAAACAATTTGCTGTTCCTCCCCCCCCCCCCCCCCCAATAGCCATTCGGAACAGAGATCATTTGCATATGCGGCCTGATTGGACTTTGCCTCTAACATTCTAAACAGTTTGCTGTTGCGAGTCATTGAATGCGTCCTGAGGTAAAATAAATCTCCCAATCTTCCCTTGAACGGTCACTGGAGTTGCCAATCTCCCTGTGGGCAGTGTTCCCTCTAAGCTGAGTCACTGTGAGCTAGCTCACCGTTTTTAGCCTCCGGCTCACATATTTTTATCTTAGCTCAGGAAGGATGGCTCCAGGGCAAACTGATTTATGCAGTAGCCAAATTGCTCACTCACAGCTTTAATGCCAGGAGCTCACAAAGTAGAATTTTTGCTCACAAGACTCCACAGCTTAGAGGGAGCATTGACTGTGGGGCCTGGAGATCTCCCAGAAATCACTGTGTTCCCCAGCCACAGCACATCATTTCCCCTACGGAAAATATCCCAGCTATTACAACTGATCTCCCGATGACCAAGATCAGTTCTGCTGGAGACAATGGCTGCTTTGGGTAGTGGACTCTATGGCATTATACCCTGCTGAAGTCCCTCCATACCATAAACCCAGCTCTCCCCAGGCTCTACCCCTCAAATCTACAGGTATTTCCCAACCCAGAGTTGGCAACCCTGTCACTGGCTACGGAACTGCTTTCCAGACCCTTGGAACCCACAAGACACGGCCTAGGAGGAGGTGCTTTTCTACCTTATCTGCCACTGCATAGCCCCAAATCAACATAAGTCAGGGGTGGAGGGAACCATACCTGTTACCATGAGGCTGTCCTCCCATACTACCCACTTGGGGTAGCAAAAGGACTTGAGACAGCCCTACCTTATAGCTAAGCAGAAGAAAATAAACACGGCTTGCCTCCCTCTATTTTCCCCTTCCCTCTGCCACCCCACCAGCCACAGCCAGGACATTCACCTGGAGCTTCCTTCTAGAGCCCGTTCCGTTGTATTTCTTCCCACAACGGGCCTGACTCCTAGTAGTAACAACAATAACAACCACCCTACTTGGTGGGTACCTGGAAGGTATGGGCAGCCACCATGGTCATGCTGGGGACCCCTGGTCTACTCAGCCAGTCAGTGGCCCTCCAGGGTCAAGCAGAGGTCTTTCACATCACTTCCTATCTGATCCATTTAACTGGACATGCTGGGTATTAAACCTGGGACCTTCTGTCCGCAGGGCAGAGGCTTCTCTACTGAGCTGCAGCCCCTCCCCAAAGCCATGCATCCCCCCTTGGCATGAACTGGTGTGGTGTGCTGATCATGCATCCGTCAGGAAGCTGATGATTCATCTTCCTCTTAGGTGTTCCCTCAACCTCATGTTCCCCAGAGATCCCAGTGGTTTCTCTGCACTGAACAAGAATTTACACAAGTGCTATTACTTGCAAGTATGGAAGGCTCCACAGATCGATCTTGTTGAGAGCCAGTTTGGTGAAGTGGTTAAGAGTGTGGACTCTGATCTGAAGAACGGGGTTTGATTCCCCGCTCCTCCACACGCAGCTGCTGGTGTGACCTCGGGTCACTCAAAAGTTCTCTCAGAGCTGTTCTCTCACAAGCAGTTCTTGAAAGAGCTCTCTCGGCCCCACCTACCTCACAGGATGTTTGTTGTGGGGAGGGGAAGGGAAAGGAGACCGAAAACCAATCAGCCAGTATCGTAATGCCCCTGTATAAATTGATAGTGCAACCTCATTTGGAATACTGTGTACAGTTCTGTTCACCACAGCTCAAGAAAGACATTATAGCATTGGAAAAAGTGCAGAAAAGGGCAGCTAGAATGATCAAAGGGTTGGAACGCTTGCCCTATGAAGAAAGGTTGAAGCACTTGGGGCTCTCTAGCTTGGAGAAATGACCACTGAGGGGTGACATGATTGAGGTTTATAAGATTATGCATGGGACAGAGCACGTAGAGAAAGAAGTGCTTTTCTTCCTTTCTCACAGTACAAGAACTTGTGGGCACTCAATGAAATTGCTGAGCAGTCAGGTTAGAATGGATCAAAGGAAGTCCTTCTTCACCCAAAGAGTGATGAACACGTGGAATTCACTGCCACAGGAGGCAGTGGTGGCTACAAGCATGGACGGCTTCAAGAGGGAATTAGATAAACATCTGGAGCAGAGGTCCATCAGTGGCTCTTAGCCACAAGGTATAGATAGGAACTCTCAGTCTGGGGCAAGTGATGCTCTGTATTCTTGGTGCTTGGGGGGGGGGGGCAACAGTGGGAGGGCTTCTAGTGTCCTGGCCCCACTGGTGGACCTCCTGAGGGCACCTCGTATTTCTGGCCACTGTGTAACAGAGTGTTGGACTGGATGGGCCACAGGCTTGATTCAACATTTGCTTCTCTTATGTTCTTATGAAATAGTAAGCTGCTCTGAGACTCCTTTGGGTAGTGAAGGGCGGGGTATAAATCCAATCTCCTTCTTTCTCAGCCGTTTCCTGCTCTCTTCCACCTCCGGGCTTCAGTCAGCAGACTCGCCACTGGTTCACCTTTGCCCCCAAACAGCTATCGCATGTGAAGAGAGAAAAATACACTCCTTCGTTTGCCAGCCACAGGATGGATTCTGATTTGCCAGGCAAGGCTGCAATTCAGAAGCTACCCCGAATACTTTCCCTACTGCGATCCATGGAAGTATCCGCATAGCCACTCAAATCCCCAGGGGTCAAAAAGCCCACCTGGCCCCGCCCACTTTCTAAAAACACTAGGTGGCCAGGTGGTGGTTAGAGACCTCCAGGTGGTGGTTAGAGACCTCCCACAGTGACAACTGATCTCCAGGTGAGAGGTCGATTCACCTGGAGAAAATGGCCGCTTTGGAAGTTGGGACCCTATGGCATCACGCCTCATGGAAATCCCTCCCCTCCCCAAACCCTGGCTTCCTCAGGCTCCACACCCAAAGCTCCAGGTATTTCCCAGAAGAGAGTGTGCTTGGGGGGGTTGCCCTTTGCCTCCCAACACTTCCTTTGCTCTAGAAGGCACTAGAGGGCAGGCGGAACGTCTTCATAGGACCTTTTCGCTATCCCATAACCTCACCAGAGACTTCCCAGCGCAATGCTGGGAATTCCTGGAGATTCGGGGGGGGGGGGAATCGGGCGGACCCTGGGGAGGACCTCCAGTGGAGTATAATGCTCTATGGGGTCCGCCTTCCAAAGCAGCCAGTTTCTCCAAGGGAACGGATCTCTTGTAATGCCAGATCTCCCAGCTGCTATCTGGAGGCTGACGACCCTACATAAGCTCCCCAAAGACTTGCCAACTCCAGATTGGGAAATTCCTAAAGATTTTGGGGTGTGTGGATCCTGGGAAGGGCAGGATTTGGGATAGGAGAGACCTCAGCAGTTTTAATGCCATCTCTGCCCTCTGAAGAGATTTTAATCCCAGAGAACTTGGGGTCGCCAAATCTGAGTTGAAAAATTCCTGGAGATTTTGAGGGTGGGGCTAGGGGAGGGAGGGACCTCAGTGGGGTAAGATGCGACAGAATTCACCCTCCAAAGCAGCCATTTTCTCCAGGGGAACAGCTCTCTGTTGTCTGGAGATCAACTGTAATTCCAGGAGAACTCCAGGACCTACTTGGGAGGTTAGCAACCAGGAGAAAGCCTTCCGGGCAGATTGCAAGCACCATCACAACAGAAGACAGCAACAGTGCCTGGGCCATGGAGCCCAGATTTCCAAGTCAGCCACAGTTGTCCATTCACATCCAATCCTCAACATGGATGCCACGAGGGCATGGTTTGGCCTCACAGTGGTGGATTTTGTGTTCCAAATTCTCTCAAGACAGCCTTGGCAACAGAGGTTTTCACCAACCCTCTTAAATTTCTGTTTCTTATCGCATGTTGACACGCACACACAAAGAAGCCGGGGGGGGGGGGTTGCCCCTTTGGTTGTAGTTTGCCTCAAGGGCATATCCAGCATTCACTGAAGCTGAAATGCAGTAAACACGCCCCTAGTTCAATTGTATATATTCTACTATAGAAGAAAATATTCAGAATTTGGCCCCAGAGTAACCCCCATCTCTGCAATGGATAGAGATGCCAGCCTCCAAGTGGGACCTGGGGATTGATCAGTGGTGACTTACCGTGAGGGGTCCTTCTCCTCTGAGGACTGGAGGACATCTTGTGGGTGATTCCCACCTATTTTCAGGGAGGCAGGACTAAGAATAGCTTCTTCCTGTTTCCTGTGGTGGGAGTCACCCCAGCTCAGTTTGGGCACTCCTAAAGCTGAAGAAACTTCAAACTTACATGTAAAGGCAACTATATCTAAAGGAAACATAAACATTAACTGGAACAGGAAGAACAAGATATAGGAAAAAACTTTCTCAATCAGTAACAAGCGATTACGTGAGGTTAATCGCTGATGCCAAAGGTTATGTTCTAGCTCTCTTGCTCACTCTCTCTCTCTTGCTCTTGAGTTTTGTGCCATACCTGGTATGACGATCTGGGAGGGCCAAGATGTCCTCCAGTCCTCAGAGGAAAAGGACCGCTCACGGTAAGTCACCATTGGTCGTTCTCCCTCTGAGGTGGAGGCCATCTTGTGGGACCTCCCAGAGCAATGGTCCTAGACGTCGGGTGGGAGATCGTCATCCTAATTTAAGACGTGCTGGAGGATCCGACGACCAAAGGTGGCATTTGCAGAATCATATGCATTGATTTTATAATGTCTTATGAATGTAGTCAACGAAGACCATGTGGCAGCCCTGCACACTTCTTCTATCGAGGCCCTATTGGAGAAGGCCGCATTGGTGGCTGCGCTGCGTATAGAATGGGCCGCAATGCCGTCTGGAGCCGCCAGGTGCATGCTTTTGTACGCTTCCGCGATGCAAGTCCTAACAGTGAAACTGATAGCGGCCGTGGACATTTTCTTCCCTGTGTGAGGAGGTGAGATGTTAATAAACAGGGCCTCTGTCTTTCTGATGGGCGCTGTCCTTAAGACATAGCACTTTAGGCAACGTCTAGCGTATGCCAAATTTTTTCTTTTGGATGAGAGGGATTTGGAACAAAGGATGGTAGATAAATCTCCTGTTCTCTGTGGAAAGACAAATTAACCTTAGGACGGAAGCATGGATCCGTACGAAGGACCACCGTGTCCTTATGGAAAATGCACAAATCAGACCGTACTGAAAGAGCACCTAGCTTTGAAACACGCCTTGCCGAAGTGACAGCGACCAAAAACAAGGTTTTCATCCTCAGAAACTTGAGCGAAATGTCCTTCAGAGGTTCGAAGGGAGTTTTTGTCAGTGCTCTGAGAACTGTATTGAGTCTCCAAGTAGGAAATCTATGACTAGTCAGAGGGTCAGTGAGGGAGGCTCCCTTCAGGAACCAACGAATGTGTGGATGTTGAGATATTGGAAGTTCCTTGTACAAGGGAAGGACTAAGGCTAAGGCTGCTACCTGTCGTCTAAGCGTGGAAGCCTTAAGGCCAGTGGACCTGCCGTCTTGTAGAAAGGCTAACACTGACCGCACTTTTGGATGAAGGGGGTCAACCTTTTTTCTCCTTGACCACCTGACGAAGGCCTTCCACGTTACATTGTAGATCCTGGTCGTGGATGGCTTCCTGGAGTCTAAGATGGTGTTGATGACTGACTCGTCATATCCTAATTTTGTAAACTTCAGCCTTTCAACCGCCACACAGTTAATTGAAACCATCCTGGATTGGGGTGCCGAATCGGTCCCTGAATGAGCAAGTCCTCTGGGGTTGGTAAATAAAGAGGTGGAGACACCGTCAGCTCTTGCAGAGACGTGAACCACGGACGACGTGGCCAATAAGATGCCACCACGATGACCTCTGCTTTCAGGATCTGTATTCGGCGCAATAGTCTTGGCAGCACTGGAAGTGGAGGAAACACATAGAGAAGCCCCATAGGCCATGGAGAGAGAAGGGCATTTGTCTGCTTCGCCAATGGATGAAAGAACCTTGTGTAGACTCTGTCTAGCTGCACATTGGTCAGAGATGCAAAAAGGTCCACCACTGGAGTTCCGAGTTCCGCTATGATCAGTTGAAAGATGTCTGGGTGGAGAGACCACTCTCCTTCCTGAATGACTTGACGGCTGAGCCAGTCCGCCTGGGTGTTGATCATACCTTGAATATGTTCCGCTTGCAAGGATAATAGATTGCGTTCTGCCCAGTTCAGGAGTAGAGTCGCTTCCCTGGCTAGGAGTGGGGAGCGCATTCCCCCTTGCTTGCTCAGGTAGGCCTTGGCAGAAATGTTGTCTGTTCTTATCAGTACATGCTTGGCTTGTATCCGTGGAGAAAAATGCAGAAGAGCAAGACGAATGGCCCGGAGCTCCAGTAGGTTGATCGGTAGAGTCATTTCTGACGTGGACCATTTTCCCTGTATTGGAAAGTTAGACAGGGTCGCTCCCCAGCCAGAGAGGCTGGCGTCTGTGAAGATCTGAATCTGTTCCGGAATCCAGTACGTCTTGCCTTGCGACGTTGGGGGGTTTTGTCCACCAACGTAGACTCATCTTCACCTGTAGAGGTACCCTCAAGGACATGTCCGTCTTCAGAGTTATGTGGTTCTGAAAAGGACGAAGAAACTTCTGCAGTGGCCTGGAATGAAACCTTCCCCACTGAAGTGCATCGAAGGTTGAAACCATCAGTCCCATCATCTTGGCTAGAAGAGACAAGGAGGACGTGCGAGCCATGATGATCTGCGCCACTATTGCCTTGAGCTTCTGGGTTTTGGCTGGCGGTAGAAATAGTTTGGAGGAGCGTGTGTCGATCAGTACTCCCAAGTGTTCCAAACGTTGAGTTGGATGCAGATGGCTCTTTTTCTTGTTGACCAGGAATCCGTACTCCTCTAGAGATCTTATAGTCTCGGCGACGTCTCTGTGTGCCCGTTCCTCTGACGGTGAGTGGATCAGGAGGTCATCGAGGTACAGATGAACGTGAATACCTAGTTTCCTGAGATGTACTATGGGATGCACTAGGATCTTGGTGAATACCCGGGGTGCTGAAGACAGACCAAAGGGAAGGGCAAAGAAATACAGGTTGCTTACCAGTAATTGGAGATCTTCGAGTGGTCATCTGTGCATTCACACCTCTGGGATAAAGTGTGCCTGCGCCGATCCTGATCGGTAATCTTCAAAGCCTAACGGATTTTTGCGCCAGCTCCCCGGTCACGTGCACGCCCCTCTGCGCATGACCCGGGGAGAGGCACGAGGATCCTGCCAGTTCCTTCTGACTGCTGCCAACAGCCCCCAAGAGAAAAAAAGGGAAGACCGAAAGCAGAGGGGAAGGAGGGCAGGTGGTGTGAATGCACAGATGACCACTCGAAGATCTCCAATTACAGGTAAGCAACCTGTATATCTTCTTCGTGGTCTCTGTGCATCACACCTCTGGGAGAATAGCGAGCAATAAACACACCACCTACCTGGAGGTGGGTGCTGAAGGTCTCACACCTGAGCTGCTTGCAGAACTGCACGGCCCACCACAGAGCATTGATGGACACGGACGTCTAGAGCGTAGTGCTTCACGAATGTGTGAGGAGACGTCCAAGTAGCAGCATTGCAGATGTCTCCCAGGGGGATGCCTTTGAGAAACGCCGTAGAGGCAGCCACGGCTCGAGTGGAATGAGCCCGCAGGGACACCGGTAACAGCCTCTTGGCCAGGAGGTAGGCAAGTTTTATCGTCTCCACGATCCATTTCGAGAGTCTTTGAGACGACAGCTTCTGTCCCTGCCTGGGCAAGGCATAAGCGACGAAGAGAGCTGGAGACTTGCGGAACGACTTCGTCCGATGTAAATAAAATGAGAGAACTCTCTTGACGTCGAGTGAATGTAAACTGCGTTGTACCAGATCCTGAGGATCAGGGAAGAACACCGGTAAGGTAATGTCCGCCTTGATGTGAAAATCAGAGACTACCTTGGGTAAGATGGCAACATCAGGAGCCAAGGTAACGGCGTCATGATGGAACGTGAGGTACGGAAGGTCATAGCAAAGAGCCGACAACTCATGCGCCATACCGAAGTGATGGCTACTAAGAAAGCAACTTTCCAGGAAAGAAGCTGAGGGCTACAGGAAGCCATAGGTTCGAAAGGCTTGCCCATTAACTTGGCAAGGACCAAGGGCAGGTCCCAAGCCGGAACGGGGACCCGAACAGGTGGGTAGAGACGACTCATCCCTTTCAGAAATTGCTTTGTGGTAGGGTGTGAGAACACTGAATAGCCATCAATTGTAGGATGGTTGACTGAAATGGCCGAAAGGTAGACACGGAGGGACGAGTGGCACAGCCCTCTATCTTTACAGGACAAAAGGAATCCAAAGATATCATTGAGGGTGGACGGAATGGAAGGTCGTCCCGCCGAAGCCAAGAAAGACAGGAACTTAGTCCACTTCGCCGCATATGAGCGGCGAGTAGAAAGTTTACGGGAGTTCAGGAGAACGTGAGCAATGCGAGTGTCTACTCCAGAGGTTGGATCAACCAGGCCGTCAGCTTCAATCTGGGAACATCGTGGTGAAGCACCCAGCCCCCGTACATCCATAGCAGATCTGGGTTCGTTGGAAGATGAAGGTACGACCCCAGGGACAGACGGAGGAGAGTGGGAAACCAAGGTTGCCACGGCCACCATGGTGTGATTAGGATCGCCAACGGGCGCTCCGACAACAGCTTGTGCACCACTCGCAGGATCAGAGGAATCGGGGGAAACAGATACAGGTGCAGCCCTGTCCAAGGGAAGAGAAGGCCGTCTCCCATGGAGGCTGGATCCCTGCCAGCCCTGGAGCAAAAGAGGGGACACTTCTAGTTTTCCCGAGAAGCGAACACCTCTATAGAGGGGTGTCCCCAAAGGTCGAAGACCGGGATCAGATAGAGGGGGTTGAGCTCCCATTCATGTAGGGACGCCCCGCCCCTGCTCAGGAAGTCGGCTTGTGCGTTGAGCAGACCAGGAAGGTGAGTCGCCACCAGATGGATGTCGAGCGACTGGCATTCGTCCCAAAGTTCCACAGCTAAGCGGAAGAGGCTGCGGGAGACCGTACCACCCTGGCGGTTGATATAGTACATGGTGGTCGTATTGTCCGTGAGGACAGCCACCATCCTTCCCGAAAAGAGATGACGAAAAGACCGAATTGCATACAGGACTGCTAGTAGCTCTAGAAAGTTGATGTGGTTGTGGGCCACGAAGGGGTCCCACTTGCCGCCCACGCACACGCCATCCAGGTGCGCTCCCCAACCCCACAGGGAAGCGTCCGTGGTGATGGGTCGCTGAAGGAGGCGGGAGTTGAAATGGGGCCCCCGACTGGAGGTTCCGGGGTACGAGCCACCAGGTGAGAGCAACCAAGACCGAGTCCGATAGACGGAAGCATTTGGAGAGGGCGTGGATTCGAGGGCGGAACCGACGAAGAAACCACAGTTGTAAGGGTCTCATCCGCAGCTTGGCAAAGGGGACCACCGTGGTGGTCGCAGCCATAAGGCCCAGGAGACAGAGCAGTTGCCTGGCCGTGGCCTCCTTGATTTCCCGAAGGGATCTGAGAAGGGAGACAATGTCCAGCACCCTGTTGGAGGGCAAAAAGGCCCTGCACTGCAGGGAGTCCAGTATGGCTCCGATAAACTGCACCCGTCTGGAAGGAGTGAGCATGGACTTTGTCATATTGATTGTCAGACCAAAGGAGTCTAGAGTACGAAGGGTCAGGGTAATGTGGTCCTGAAGGGCGCAACGAGGAGCCAATCATCCAGATAAGGGTAGAGATGGACGCCCTGAAGGCGGAGATGAGCTGCCACTACTGCCATGAGCTTCGTGAAGACACAAGGCGCCGTAGAAAGCCCGAAGGGGAGAGCCTTGTATTGGAAATGATGCGGACCGACCGCAAAACGAAGGAACGGTCTGTGAGAAGGATGGATAGTCACATGAAAATACACATCCTTTAAGTCTAGCGTCACCATCCAAGAGTCGGCCTCCAACAACGGTAGGATGGTCTGGAGGGTGGTCACGCGGAACTTCCTGTAAGCTATAAAAGCATTGAGGTTCCGAAGGTCCAGTATGGGGCGGAGTCCGCCATCCCTCTTTGGCACCGTAAAGTAGCGGGAGTAAAAACCCTGCTGTAGGCGACCGACGGGTACCGGCTCTATGGCATCTTTGGACAGGAGGGCTTCGACTTCTGACGACAGGGTGTCGGAGGGAGGGGTGATGACAAAATAAGACTCCAGAGGAATCTGGAAGAATTCTATTCAGTAACCCTCGGCTATGACGGAGAGGGCCCAATTGTCGGAAGTGATGCGTTGCCATGTGGGTAGGAAGGGTGACAGGCGGATGGGAGGACCAAAGCGGAGACAGGAGTCAAAGACTCTGTTTGTTCGGCTTAGGAGGTTTCGACTTGGAGGCAGAAGCAGCTGGAAAGCGGGGCTTATGTCCATATGGCTTCTGTTGGTAGGAAGAGGAGGAAGACCTCTGCCATTGGGGTTCAGTGGGAGATCTCTGGGGTTGCTTCTTGGACCAGGATCTCTGCCACGACCTCTGCTTCTGCAGCTTGGGTTGTGAGACACCCAGATTACGGGACGTTTTCATGCTCTTATCGAGCTCATGGAGGATGGTATCCGTCGTAGAGCTAAAGAGACCTTCGCCCTCAAAGGGAAGGTCCTCCACCAGAGATCTTGTATCCTGGGGAAGAGAAGTCGACCTCAGCCAGGCATGTCACCTGAGAGACACTGCTGATGTGAGCGTCTTAGCAGCTACGTCTGCAGAGTGCTTGGAAGCGGTGAGCTGATGCTTTGCTAGGGTCATGCCCTCTTTCTGGAGCTTCCTGGCGAGGCATTGCTTGTCCTCAGTAAGGGCAGCAATGAGTGCAGTCATTTGCTCCCAGAGCGTGTATTGATACTTCCTCATACAGGCCGTGTAGTTTGCTGTTTTTATGCCCAACGCACCAGCAGAATAGAAACGCCTGCCAAAAGAGTCTAGTTTCCGCCCCTCCTTGTCTAGAGGGGAAGAATGTCCTCTGCGGCCCTTGACGGAGGGAGTCACAATCACCGAGTTTGGTTTAGGATGAACAAACAAAAACTTGGCTCCCAGTTCTTGGATCTTATACATGTGATCCAATCTCTTACTAGAGATAGGGGCAGAAGAGGGGTGCGCCCAGGACTCCTTAGCGGTAGTCATGAGGACCGAAATGAGAGGCAGGGCCACTGCAGTAGAGGTATCCATCTGGACAATGTCGAAGATGGTGCCTGTGGCAGTCGGGGTAGGCTGGACCGTAGTCAAGGCTAGCGAATGTGCCATACGTTTAACAAGCTCTCCATAGGACTTCACGTCCTCAGAGGGAGAGATTGGGAGGTCATCGGCGACATGAGGGGTAGGAGACGGACGGGAAGGTGACTCGTCGCCCGAGACAGAGGAGGCTGAAGACTCTGGTATCGATCTGTCGGAGGGCTCCAATGGCGACAGCGGAGTCAAGCTCGATGGGTCCTGTGACAGATCGGGAGGAGGACGATCGGCATCGGACAGAGGATGCTTCGGAGTCGATATTGGTCTCGGCGGCGGGGGATCTCGGCATCGAGAGACTCTAGACGATGTCGATTGACGATCCCATTCGGGAGGATACCATTGCGGTGGTGGAGGGTAGGAGCCGTAGAGGTATCTCCACTTTCGAGCGTCCCACAGCACCGGAGAGTACGGAGGACGCCAATCTCGATCCACTCTCGGTGTCGGAAATTGGTCCGTCCCTGGCTCAGGACTATCTCGGGGGACCTGCGTCAGGTCGATTTCGAGATCTGAATCCATCAGCTGGATGGGTCGCGGCATCGGGGAGGTTGGACTGCCCCGGGATCGCTCATGACTGGGAGGGTCAAGCTGCACGGGCCTGAGCTGGGCTGAGTCAGACGCAGGATGCGTTGACGGAGCACTAGGAGTCTTCCTGTGCTTGTGCTTGCCCTTGTCCTCTTTGCCCTCTCTGCGTTTCTTTGCAGGGGTATCAGGCAAAGGGAGTGGTCGTTTTGGTGCTGGTTTGTCGGTACCGATGGTACTCCATGTCGGAGACAGTGCTGGGGCCGTCGGCGCCGATGGCGAGGCTCCCGAAACATCGGCAGAAGACATGACCGGAGACAGCACTGATTCCAAGAGAGCCACTCGAAGTCTAGCCGCTTGATTCTTGTGGGTCTGCTTCGAGAAGGAGGCACAGCTGGAGCAAGAGTCAACTCGGTGAGACTCACCAAGGCACAGCAAGCAAAGAGAGTGCCTGTCCGGCAGTGCAATCTTACTGCTGCACTTCAAGCAGTGTTTGAAGAACCCCCACCGCTGGGCCATAGGCCGAGCGGGAGGTATCAGTAAGGGAGTCCAAATTCAAGTCCGAGTCACAGTCTGTAAGTCAAAGGAGAAGAAAAAGTCCAAAAGGCTTTCCAAGAGGAAAAAAGAAGTAAACTACCGACCGACAGCGGAGAGGGGATCCTCACGACGTGGCGGTCAGAAGAGAACTGGCGGGATCCTCGTGCCTCTTCCCGGGTCATGCGCAGTGGGGCGTGCACGTGACCGGGGAGCTGGCACGAAAATCCGTTTGGCTTTGAAGATTACCGATCGGGATCGGCGCAGGCATACTTTATCCCAGAGGTGTGATGCACAGAGACCACAAAGAAGATCTGAAGGTGAGTGTCCCCTATGCAAAAACGTAGAAATCTTCTGTGTGGCTGAAAAATTGGGATATGGAGGTACGCTTCTGTGAGATCCACCGAGGTTAGAAACTCTCCCGGTTGGAGGGATTCCGCAATGGACCTTAGAGTCTCCATACGAAAGTGCCTTAAGTCCACATATCTGTTTAAGAATTTCAAATCGAGGATTGCCCTCCAGTCCCCGTTTCTTTTTGGCACAGTGAAGAAAATTGAGTACACTCCGGACCGATGTTGTTCCGGTGGTACTGGCTCCACTGCCTGAATGTGGATAAGATGGTTCACTGCTGCAAGAGTTCTGTCCCGTTTGATTGAGTTTTTGTGTACCGGTGAGGGCAGAAACCGGGGAGGAGGAAAGGACTTGAATTCTATCTTGTAACCTGTGGAGATGACATCTGCAGTCCATGAGTCTGGATTTGTGGACAGCCACCTTGAAGAGAAGAGGAGGAGACGGCCGCCCACAGGAATGTCCATATAGTCATGCTTTTGAAGGCTTGGGGTCCCCGCTCTTGTCAGCCCTGTTCCCGAAGTTCTTGGTGAATCTATTGGAGGAATTAAAACCTCCTCGACGGAAGGACTGCTTGTTGGGGGTCCACGTAGGACGCCTGTTGTCTTGATGAAACCTGTAAGAGGAGTTGTAGGGACGAAAGGAAGACGAAGGGCCCGGTCTCTTGTCCCCATCCAGATTGATCTAGGTAGGGACTTCTTGTCACACATCTCTACTAGGATTTTCTCCAATGAGTCCCCCAAAAGCTTATTTCCTTGGAATGGGTATGCCGACACCATGGCCTTCAACTGGTAGTCAGCTGGCCAGGCTCTTAACCAGAGAGTACGACGTGCAGCAGCTGAGGTGGACATTGCCCTCGCAGAGAAGACCATGGAATCCAGTGTGGCGTTCGCCGAGAAGGAAATTGCCTTCAGCAGTCTGTTGGCCCCCTCTAACAGACCGCGATTACCTTCTGGTAACATCTGTATGAGTCTTCGCATCCACACAATCGATGCCCTGCACACCGTGGAAGCCGCGGAGGAGGCCCGGATGGCTAGAGCATTGGCCTCGTGAACTTTACGGAGGGCAAATTCCGCTTTTATCCAGATTATCCCTTAGAGTTCCGTGACCATCTTCCGAGACCACGCCTGATGACTGCAACGCCGCAACTGGAGCATCCATTATAGGAACCTGCAATAATTCTGAGGCAGAAGAGTGTAAAGGGTAAAGCCTCCTGGTGGCCCCAGGGAAGGGTCTGGAAGTTAGGGGTCGTTCCCACTCTGCTTTGACCTTCCTCACACAAAACCCCGGAAAAGGAAAGGCCACCTCAGAAGGATCCACTGGAGGAAAAAATTCAACAAAGATTTCTGTTCCCTCAGGCTGTTCCTGGGGCGGAGGGGCAGGTTTGGTCATTTTCTGATTGCCCTGGACCTGTAAGGCAGCCAGGGTCTTGGAAAGCAAATAATAAAGGTCCCTGGGTTTGAAGAAGCGAAAGGACTGCTCCATAGCTGCAGGGTTTTTTTGGATGGATTCCCCGTCATCCTCAGGGTTAGAGGAGAATTCCCCTTCCTCCCTCTCACTGGAAGAGTGAGAGACGTCATCCTCCCCCGGGTAGAGGGGCTCTTGAATATGTTGGCGCTCAGCAGTACTATTTTGGGCCTCTTTAAGGTGCCTCTTTCCCTTGCTGTTGGGCTGCCTTGGGGGGGGGGAGGGAAGGAGAGGGGGGGAATGTGATCTGGAGGAACTATGCCCACCTGACCGACAAAAACGTGCCATTTGGATCGGCTCTTGGCCCCGGGTTCGTGAAAGTGCGGGTGTGGGCGCGTTAGGCCATCCCCGGCTGATGCATCGCAGCCCGAAGATTCCAAAATGACCGCTGCCGCCTTCTTCACGTGCTCGGGCGTTTCAGAGCTGCCCGATTTGGCACGCTTCTTATAGTCGCCACTGCCGCGGCCCTCGTTGTGCCAATCCTCGGCAGCCCCGCCGCTTCCATTCTTGGCTGCCGGGCAGGGGGGGTGAAGGAGCCTGGAGATCCTGGCCTCAGCCGCAGGCAGTGAAGAAATGGAACTCACTCCCTGGCAGGCCCGGAGAAGAACAAAGAGAAGAGGAGAAGGCTTTTTTTTTTTTTTTAAAAGAGAGAAGTAGATAAGGAAGGAATGAAGTAAAGATGGAAAAAAGAAAGGATCAAGCTAGAAAGCTCAAAGAAAAAATTGGTGTTACGCAGTAATAACACCTAGCTGCTCTCCCTACTGAGGCAGGAAGCAAACTGAGCTGGGGTGACTCCCACCACAGGAAACAGGAAGAAGCTATTCTTAGTCCTGCCTCCCTGAAGATAGGTGGGAATCACCCACAAGATGGCCTCCACCTCAGCGGGAGAAACCCTGGGATTACAGCTCACCTCCCGACAACAGAGATCAGTTTCCCTGGAGAAAAATGGCTGCTTTGGAGGGTGGATTCTATGTAGGGATGGCAGCCTCCATGCACCCTTATTTCATCCCATGAACACGTAATCCAATGTTGCAGTTAATAACTGTAATGTGATCCAAAGGTGACTAGCTGAGGTATTTTTGTAGAGGCTTAAGAGCCACCATTCCAAAACAGGGCTATTTTTCCCCTGGAGAAACGCACTGGAATGGAGTTCCAGAACCTCTTCAACGAAATTTTTAAAATGTTGAAAAGTTCCTGAGTTTTCAGTATTCAGACCGAAAACCTCATTTCCCTCTTTAGAGTTCCAGCACCTAGACCTATCTATAGACATTAACCATAACAAGCGGAACCTCTATGGTCAGAAGCATTGTACTGCTATTAACTGGGCGACATCATGTCCTGCCGCTTAACTTCTCAGAGAGACCCTGGGTCCAGTCTCACAAAGCAGGATTGAGGTGGTTTATCTTCACAGTCATAAGGGCAAGAATTTTGGGAAGGTGGGGGCGAGAACAAAAGCTGACAATTTAGAAGTCAAGATGCTGAATTTTGCACTGGGTATCGTCTCCGTTTGCCCGATTGCAGAATGCACATAGGTCTGCCCAAAAGGTTTTGCTTCTCAGAGCCCCGTTGTGGTCCTTTAGCACGGGGGTCCCCAACATGATCCCCCTGGGGTCTGCCGACACCTTTCCAGGGCTGCGGACACCCATACTAAATAATTCACTTTCAATGCACTTCCCAACTGGACTTTTATTTATTTATTTTTCAAATTTATACCCCGCCCTCCCTGCAAACGGGCTCAACACACCTGTGTGAACAGGTAAGATCCAGTTGGAAAGTGCACTTAAAGTGGATTATTTAGTGTATTGGACCACAGCCCTGGAGTCTGCCAAGCAGTCTTAGAAAGTGTGTGTGGCCAGGTGGGGCTCTTCTCCAGCAAGGCTTCCGATTGGCTGTGCAGGTTCTTAAAAATTTTGCTTCGACGGCAGCTGCCACCACAGCACAAGGAGGGTGACTGAAGGTCAACTGCGGCAGCCATTTTGTGGCAGAATTTCAAAGGTGCCCACAGGCTCTACAAGGCTGGAACCCCCCCCCCCCTACTTTGGCACTAACCTTCTTGTGCCAAATGTGTGAGCTGGAGGCTAAGAAACTGAGATAGCTCACACTAATTCAGCTTAGAGGGAACACTGCTCCCACCCTGAATTTAAAAGAGCTTTCAGGGCCTAACGATATGTTACACATACAGCACCCACTGGGGCAAACAGTGCCTCACTGGGGTTGTTTCAGGTAGGGGGGGAAATGCCACAGGGGAAAGACAAAAGCCCCTACTCCCTGCCTGCAGTGACCCCAACCCAAACTAGAGACCCATACGCTTGAGATGTTTGACAAAAGAAGTCCTAGGGGCATGTAAAATGTCAGTTATGGACTGACCGGAGGCTCAAAGTGCTTTTCGGTTTCTCTTCTGTGCAACGGTGCCTGGTGCATGAACCTGGGAGCTGCCCACTTGCTGGAGATGATCCAGCGTTGCAGGCTGAGAAAACTCTTCCCTCAAATCTTTTCAATCAGGGCAGCCAGTGAGCTACCCTGAAACTTCCGGGTACAATGATAAGTCAGGGTCCCTCCCCGAGAAACATACCTGCTCTTCTCGTATCATGGGCTACTTCCACACAGATGTTTCTCTTTGTAGCTTTTACGTTGGCCTCTGAGGGCCAGTTTGTTGTCATGGTTAGGAGCGTAGATTCTAATCTGGGAGAACCAGGTTTGATTACCTACTTCTCCACATGCAGCTGCTGGATGACCTTGGCTCAAGTCACAAGTTCTCTCAGAACTATGCTCTCAAGGGCAGTCCTTGAAGGAGCTCTCTCAGCCCCACCTACCTCACCAGGTGTCTGTCGTGGGGAGGGGAAGGGAAAGGAGATTGTAAGCCGTCCTGAGACTCCTTGGGATAGTGAAGGGCGGGGTATAAATCCAGTCTCTCTCTCAAGCTCTCTGAGTGTCCATGGGGCAGTTGTCCCCATACTATCTTTGTCCCACACCACCATGGCCATAATTTTCACCCTCTATTGGAGGGCTTTTAAAAAATAATAATAATTGTGAATTGCTAGATTGTTATAGCATTATAACAGTCTATTGCAACAACCTACTAAAAAAACAAAAGCAAGAAATGAGAACGTAGGTTAAGTTTCTAGCCTTTTTCCTCGTAGAGGTATAAGGAAAAAGGTGTGCCGGGAAAGAGGCCAGAGACTTGCTGGGAGTAAATACATTATCACAATGGATCGTTATAACACTACAGTGATCTGTCAATTACTGATTTTTAAAAAGCTAGAAAAGCCCTTGGGGGCGGGGATCTGGCAGCTATGGGGGCAGGGAGATCCTATGGGGCCCGCCACGAGTCAGCTGCGACTTGACAGCACTTTACACACAGTTGCTATGGTGTTGCCAGGATAAAAATACTACAGTGATACAGCTGGGGGTAGAAACGGCCATCAAGCAGCTGCGGACTTTATGGTGAACCCTTAGGGTTTCCAAGTCAAGAGATGAACAAAGGTGGTTTGCCATTGCCTGCTTGCTTAAAGACAGCCAGTACTGAGGGGGAGCTCACCACCTCCCGTGGCAGCTGATTTCCACTGTGACACAACTCTTACTGTCAAAAAAACCTTGTAGGGAAGATCTGAGACTGGGATGCTAGCCGGGTCAAAGTCCATGCTTCTCCCCCCTCCCTGCTACACAATGAGCATTGTCCTCCTGAAGCTGGCTGGCTGATAAGCCTTTCTGCAAACAGCAGGCTCCTGAGACAGTTGTCTCATCTCCTCCTTATTCCCTATGTGGATTCCATGATTGATGATTGTCTACTGAACGCTGACGCAGCAACCTAAGGGCGTGGCATGTAAGTCTGTGTATGTTTAAAAATAAACCGCTCACTGCCAGGGGCAGACTGGAGTTCTTGTCCTTCCAACTCACTTGTCTCGTGTGCAAGTCCTTCAAAACCTTTTCCTAAGATCCAGATGGTCCCTTCCCGCCCTTAATTGAAACCCATTTATTGCCAAGTCCTCTCCTCTGCTGCCAACAGGAACAGCTCCCTGCCTTCCTCTGAGTGACAGCCCTTCTTCAGGTACTCCAAGAGAGCCATCCTGTCCCCCCTCCATCTCCTCTTCTCCAGACTGAACATCCCCAACTCCCTCAGCCTTTTTTCACAGGGCTTCTTGGTCTCCAGGCCCCCGATCATCCTCGTCGCTCTCCTCTGCACCCGCCCCATTCCGTCCACATCCTTGTGGAAGTGAGGCCTCCAGAACTGCACAAAGTACTCCAGGTGCGGCCTGACCAATGCAGAGTACAGCAACCATGACTCTGTACAGCAACATCAGACTTTCTTGGTGGTCTCCCATCCAAGTACTAAGCGGGGCCAGCTCTGCCTAGCTTCTGAAATCTGAGATCAGACCATTCCGGGCCATCCATGTCGGGGCTGGTGACACAGCCACAATCTATTAAAAATAAACCCGGGGGGAAACTTCCCAGTGGCAGGGTGGAGATCAATCTGGTAGGAGATTCCAGGGAAAACACAAGAGAATCTGGCCACATGGATGCTCCGTGGCCACTGCTTTCCCAGAGGCCGTGAGAGCACCGCTGGAATGGCCCTGTGTGGAGACAGCCGAGTCTCATAATGCCCCTGTATAAATCGATGGTGCAACCTCATTTGGAGTGCTGTGTACAGTTCTGGTCGCCACACCTCAAAAAAGATATTATAGCATTGGAAAAAGTGCAGAAAAGGGCAACTAGAATGATAAAAGGGTTGGAACACTTTCCCTGTGAAGAAAGGTCGAAGCGCTTGGAGCTCTCTAGCTTGGAGAAACGATGGCTGAGGGGTGACATGATTGAGGTTTTTAAGGTTATTGCATGGGATAGAGCAGGTAGAGAAAGAAGTCCTTTTCTCCCTTTCTCATAATACAAGAACTCGTGGGCACTCCATGAAATTGCTGAGCAGTCGGGTTTAGAACAGATAAAAGGAAGGACTTCTTCACCCAAAGGGTGATTAACACGTGGAATTCACTGCCACAGGAGGTGGTGGCGGCTACAAGCATGAACAGCTTCAAGAGGGAATTGGATAAACATCTGGAGCAGAGGTCCATCAGTGGCTCTTAGCCACAAAGTATAGATAGGAACTCTCAGTCTGGGGCAAGGGATGCTCTGTCTTCTTGGTGCTTGGGCGGGGGGGACCCACAGTGGGAGGGCTTCTAGTGTCCTGGCCCCACTGCTGGACCTCCTGAGGGCACCTGGTGTTTTTGGCCAGAGCGTTGGACTGGGTGGGCCACTGGCCTGATCTAACATTGGCTTCTCTTACGTTCTCCAAGACAGGCAAAAGGAAGTCGTTAGTCACGCAGCAAGTAGGTGACTTGTGAAACTCACTGCTACAAGATGCAGGGGATAGCCACTGACCTAACGAGTTTAGGAGTTAGGACAGATACATGGAGGGACGGGTCTCTCGTTAGCTATTAGCCATGGTGGCCAGAGGGGGCCTCCGATTTCAGAGGCAGAATGCGTCCGTCAAATGCTGCACGGCAGACCAGAGGAAGGGCTTCGCCAGCTGGAAAAAGAATGCTGGCGTTTGATCTGGAGTGGTTACAGTTTCTACGTTTAAAAGGTATACATAGGAACTCTCGGTCTGGGGCAAGTGATGCTTTTTATTCTTGGTGCTTGCTGGTCCTCCTGATGGCACCTGGGTTGTGGCCACTTGTGACAGAGTATTGGACTGGATGGGCCATTGGCCTGATCCAACATCGTACGTTCTTATGTGGGTGAATGATCTAACAAGAATAATGAATGCCGGGATCGGTATGCCTGTCCCCCCTCCCCCCTTTGTCTCTTCCAGTCACGCTTCCGTACAAAACAAGGGAGAGGTTAAATTTCTTCATTTAGTGCTAATGACTTGCAACTGGCGAGCTGCCAGATTGGCAGCTGTTGAGCCCCCCCCCACATTTCACACACTTCACACCCTCCCTCCCCCCTTCCCCTTCGCCCTCCCTCCTCCTCTCCCCGGCTGAACAGCACAGGAAGGGATTTGTCTAACTCGCTAAACAGAAAGGCATCACTCGCTTTGAAGAACAGGCCTAGAAATAAGGGCGGAGGGGGGGAAAGAACCCATGGAGAGAGTCCCCCCTTTTTTCTTCTGGAATAGAGAGATTCGAGGCCTCCCGTCTGGCCACACCGGGGAGTAATCTATAAAAAGCAATCTGATTAAAAAGACAGTTTCCCCCGGAAAGACGGGAGCGCTCTGATTCAGTCGGCACGTTTTCCGGTAAAGGCAGGCCGAGGGGAAGAGTTCTCTATCAAAACTCTCAGAGGGGAGAACCTCCCTGGGATAGAAGGAGGGAAAAAAAGACACATCGCCTGTAGAAATGGAAGCATCCGAAAGGGAAATCGAGGCTGAGGAAACCAGTTTTGGAGTTGAGGGCCTGCCTCTTCCTCCTCCGTAGCTGCCTCTCCAGGGACTGTTTGTGGAGAAAAACGGGGTGCGACTTCAAGTACGAAGCATACCCCAGCCGCTTGCCTCTCACCAGTCCACACATGTCCCCCCACCAGGACCCCAGTTTTGATAGAGGATCCTGTCAGACTGCCTCTCTTGACTCTGGTGGGCTCCCCCCGCCCTGCCCCCGGGGCTCAGTTGCTCTCCACCAGCTTGGCCAAGTCCTGCCGCAGCTCGCTCAGCTCAAAGATCTTCATGTCCATGATCTCGGCCACTTTGGACACCTCGTGGTACATCTTGTCCCGCTCGGCCAGAGTCTCGGACAGCGTCTGCTCGGCCAGCCGCAAGCGGTGCTCCAGGTCCTTGTTTCGTCTTTCCAGGTCCTGGCAAAGAGAGTGGGGGGAGAGATCACATGTGGAGAGAGCCAGTGTGACATTGTGGTTAGACTGTCCGACTAGGAACTCGGAGACCCAGGTTCAAATCCCACACTCGGCTAAAAAACTTACTGCGTGACTTTCGACAAGTCTCTCTGATATGCACACTCAGCCTAAACTACCTCGCAGGGTTATTGTGAAGACAGAAGGGAGGAAAGGATGATGATGATGATTATTATTATTAGCGTATGGCATTGTGCATAGTATAGCCAGGAGATTCTAAGATTGTCCGGAAGCCAAAAGTTCTAGATCTTTTAGTGTTATGCACCACTAGGTGGCAAACTTGATTTGTTTTTTAAGGCAAGAGACGCTTTAGCGGTGGTTTGCCATTGCCTGGCTCTGCATCATGACCCTGATATTCCTTGGTGGTCTCCCATCCAAATACTAGCCAGGGCCAACCCTGCTTAGCTTCTGAGATCTGACAACATGGGGCTTGTCTGGGCTATCCAGGTCAGGGCGGGAGGGAGACCTCCATGGATACTGCCTTGAGATCTGTGGAGAACAAGTGGGATAAAAATGTACTAGACAGCTAGTTATGCTTCAACATCAGATGCTCCTAGCCACAGTAACTAAAGGGAACCTTCATAAGTGGACGCAGTAAATTTCTGAATCACAGTGCCAGGAGGCAACATTGGGGAAAGCCTCGGCCTCCATGCCCTGTTGCTGGCCCTCCAGAGGAACTGGGTGGCCACTGTGTGAGACGGGATGCTGGACTAGATAGACCATTGGTCTGATCCAGCAGGTCTCTTCTTAAGTTCTTAGCAGGGGAAGGCCTCAGCTTCACTGCCCTGTTGTTGTCCCTCCAGAGATACCAGCAGGGCTTGTCTTATGTTCTTGACCTTCACGTTCAGGGGTAGTCAGCCCCTGAATCCCAGTGCCTGGAGGCAACCTCAGAGGAAGGCCTCAGCCTCTCTGCCCTGTCGTTGTCCCTCCAGAGATACTGGCTGGCCACTGAGTGAGGCAGGATGCTGGACTAGAGGGACCCTCACTGGTCTGATCCAGCAGGGCTCATCTGATGTTCTTATCAGCGGAAGGCCTTGGCCTCTCTGCCCTTTTGTTGGCCCTCCAGAGGAACTGGTTGGCCACTGAGTGAGACAGGATGCTGGATTGGATGGACCACTGGATCTACCAGGAGTCTTCTGATGTTCATACGAGTCTGGGTGAAAGGAAAAGGCACAAGAACAGACATGGTACACAGCAGATGTGTGGGTAGGTGGGAGGATTCAGGACCCTTCGTACAAGCATCCTCTTTGGTGTTAAAACTGTCAGATCCTTGGTCCATCAAGGTCAGTATTGTCCATTCAGACTGGCAGTGGCTCTCCAGGGTCTTAGGCAGAGAAAGGTCTTTCCCATCACCTATTGCCAGGGTCTTAGGCAGAGAAAGGTCTTTCCCATCACCTATTGCCTAGTCCTTTTAACTAGAGATGCCAGGGATTGAACCTGGGACCTTCTGCCTACCAAGCAGATCCTCTACCACTGAGCCACGGCCCCACTTCATGGCTCTCCAGAGTCTCAGGAGGAGGTCTTTCACATCACTTATTGCCTAGTCCTTTTAACTGGAGATGCCGGGGATTGAACCTGGGACCTTCTGCCTGCTAAGCAGATTCTCTACCTCTGAGCTACAGCCTCAACCCATTTATGCACAACTGAGGCAAGCTTAAAGCCCCCAGCCTGCCCCTCAGATGTGCCAGGGTCAGACCTGGCTCACTAAAACCTTCTCTACATCTGTCATGGGTTGCTTAAGCTGTGATGTGTCTACTTTGTCAGCAATACACAATAATGCTACCAGCCTACCATACAGGGCTGCTGTTAGCATTACCCTGAGCTACACAAAACAAAGTTATACCTACAACCGCTTATTACTAATATTATCATTATTGTTGTCAACTCTGTAAACAGCATCAAGACCCCCGTGTTGTGCCAACATGGAGAGTCTGGCCGTTGGATATTCTGGGGGCCAACTGTATGCTGCACTGTTTACGGATCAACCTCACCACGTTTGCCCCGGGCCCTGTGAAGCAGACGTGTGCTGGGAGTTACCCTGTTGAAATTCAGACTCTCAGATGTGCAGGGGGCCCTATTCAGATAAGGACTGCGGAGCGGGGGGGGGGGGCTTAGGCCTCCCTCACCATGTTGTTTTCCCCAAGTGAAAAAGCCCTGAGGAAACTTATACGTACTGCAGGGCCGCGCAGAAGTTTGCCAGGCCAGGGCCGCTTCAGGCCATGAAAATGGGGACAGCTTACACATCCTCTGACCGTGCGCCACAGTTCCGATCTGAATTTTTACCCTGTGTGCCTGAGACTCTACGTTTCAATAGAGGACTCCCAGTACAGGTGCCTTCAACAGGGCCCAGGGCAGATTCCTCACAGTGGAACCTATAGTTAGGCCCTAGATCTTTCCCCATGGGGCCCCACAGACACAAGATGTGGCATCTGGACGGTCCCAGCTTCACGAGTCAAGAGATCTCTGGGAGCAGTTCTTGGGAAGAGCTGGAAATTCTGGAGAGTGGCTAACCGTCCGAGGAGACAGCGCTGAGCTAGATGGGCCAAGGGTCAGACTTGGTATGCAGAAGCTTTTGGGTAAAGCTCTGTGGACAGCACAAGCACCTCCAATGCATGGAGAAGATCTCAGGCTCAGGTGTTGGGAGAGACCTTTCCCTACCGGTCAAGGTAGACAATGTTGAGCGGGAGAGTGCGATGGTCTGATTCCACGCAAGGCTGTTTCCTATGTTTATTATTGGCTGTTCTGAGGGGCCACCACCAAATTTAACCCACTGAAAAACATAAGCCTACATTTTCTCAGGAGCCCTGTCAACCATCAGTATTTCTGTGACTATTGTTAATTGTATTTTTTAAATATATGGGCATATGTGTGAGCACCTGGAAGTCATGGCGGCCTCTGATTACTGACCCCTACTGGGGGCATGGAGGATATTCAGAGAGGTGGCTGAATAAAGCCTGCCCCTGCCCCATCCAAATACTTGCCAGAGTCACCCCTGCCCAGCTTCCAAGATCTGACGAGATCGGGCTTGCCTGGGCGTATCCAGGTCAGGGCTCCGTGACTATTTTTAACAGGTCACCTGTACGTATGAAACTGCTTGATCCTGAATCCAACCATCAGTCTGCCAGGGTCAATACTGTCTACCCAGACTGGCAGCAGCTCTCCACAGTCTCAGGTCTTTCCCATCACCTCCGGCCTGGTCCTTTTAAACTGGCAATGCGGGGGACCGAACCTGGGACGTCCTGCACGCCAAGCGGATGTTCTGCCACTGAGCCACAGTCCTGGAGTTCTGTGTGACAGGCACATGGGCTGCTGGATCGGAGCCCCGTCCAACCCAGATTTCACAGGAACAGGAGGAGGTGACCATCTGCCTGTTCCTGCCCATGAGCACAGACTGAGCGCCTCCTGTCTCAGCCCAGCACAACCAAAGGGGGGTGGGGGTGGAGGCTGATTCCAAGAGGCAGGAGACTGGAACCAGAGAGGACACAGCATTTGGGACGAGAGGGGCAGGGGGCTGGGGACGTCACATCGTCGTATTCCCCCAATTTTAGACTCTTTCATTCCTTTCTCTCACTCAGTGAAAGGGCACCAGCTGGGGGGAAACCACCAAGGAGGGATTAGCAAGGTAAGAACGTAAGAGAAGCCCATGTTGGATCAGGCCAGTGGCCCCTCCAGTCCAACACTCTGTGTCACACAGTGGCCAAAAACACCAGGTGCCCTCAGGAGGGAGGTCCAGAAGTGGGGCCAGGACACTAGAAGCCCTCCCACTGTTGCCCCCCCAAGCACCATGAATACAGAGCATCACTTGCCCCAGACTGAGAGTTCCTATCTATACTTCGTGGCTAATAGCCACTGATGGACCTCTGCTCCATATGTTTATCCAATTCCTTCTTGAAACTGTCTGTGCTTGTAGCCGCCACCACCTCCTGCTCTTCTCTCTCTAGAGTTGCCAGCCTCCAGGTGGGGCCCGGAGATCTCCCGGAATTACAATTGATAGGGAGATAGGGATTAGTTCCCCTTGAGAGATAGGGATTAGTTAGATAGGGAGTTAGGGATTAGTTCCCTAAGAGAGGCCAATGTTGGATCAGGCCAATGGCCCATCCAGTCCAACACTCTGTGTCACACAGTGGCCAAAAACACCAGGTGCCCTCAGGAGGTCCAGCAGTGGGGCCAGGACACTAGAAGCCCTCCCACTGTTGCCCCCTCCCAGTACCAAGAATACAGAGCATCACTTGCCCCAGGCCGAGAGTTCCTATCTATACTTTGTGACTAATAGCCGCTGATGGACCTCTGCTCCAGATGTTTATCTAATTCCCTCTTGAAGCCGTCCGTGCTTGTAGCCGCTGCAACCTCCTGTGGCAGTGAATTTCACATGTTAATCACCCTCTGGGTGAAGAAGGACTTCATTTTATCTGTTCTAATCCAACAGCTCAGCAATTTGATGGAGTGCCCACGAGTTCTTGTATTGTGAGAAAGGAAGAAAAGTACTTCGTTCTCTGCCTGCTCTACCTGATATAGGAAGCCCAGGGAAGCAAAACCAGCCTGGCCCCCTGGCTTCCTCAAGTTCCCCTGCCGACAAATGCATGGCAGATGACAGATTGATGGACAGCCTGTTTCACCGTGACAGCAGTGTGGAACCTCCAGGCAAAGAGGCAGTCTACTTCAGAGCCTCAGGTGAGGAGGGCCACCGTCAGCAGAAGGGAAATACTTATCCTGGCCTCATCTACGTTTATGCTTTGCATAGAAATGTCACCCCCCCCCCCAAAGTACTTTCTGCATTTCCTGGCCTTTACAACCCCACCATTCACAATCACCCTCCCTAGGGTTGCCAAAGGTGAGTTGGGACATTCCTGGAGATTTGGGAGGTGGAGCCAGGTGGGGCTTGGTGAGGGGAGGGACTTTAGTGAGGTACGATGCCATAAAGTCCACTCTCCAAAGCCACCATTTTCTCCAGGAGAATTGATCTCTGTCGTCTGGAGATCAGCTGTAACTAGTGTTCCCTCTAAGCTGAGTGAGTGTGAGCTAGCTCACAGTTTTTCAGCCTCCGGCTCACACATTTTTGTCTTCGCTCAGGAAGGATGGCTACAGAGCAAACTAACTTATGCAGGAGCCAAACTACTCACTCTCAACTTTAATGCCAGCAGCTCACAAGAAAGAATTTTTGCTCACAGGGCTCCACAGCTTAGAGGGCGCATTGGCTGTAACTCCAGATCTCCAGGCCCCACCTGGAGTTTGGGAACCTTACTCTTCCTATGTACTGAAATTCCAATAAAGCATCTGATGAAGCGGCCTCTAGCTCCTGAAAGCTGACGCTGCAATCAATCTATTTGTCTTTAAGATGCTGAAATGCTCTCTTTAAGACTGAGAAGTGGAACATGGGTGTCCATGAGTGCATATCATAGAATCATTGAATCACGGAGTTGGGAGGGGCCATCCAGTCCCACCCCCAACTCAATGCAGGAGCAGCCTAGAGCAGGGGTGGCCAAACTATGGCTCGAGAGCCACATGCGGCTCTTTCACACATATTCTGTGGCTCCCAGCAGGGCAGCTGGGGAAGGGGAGAGGAGGCATCCTTTTTCTCCCTCCCTTCCCCCCTCCCATCTATTTGCTTTGTTTCTCTCTCTCTCTTTCTCTTTCTTTCCACCTCTTTCATTCTTTCTTTCCACCTCTCTCTCTCTCTCTATTTCTCTCTCTCTCTTAGACAAATAAATATCATTAGCAAACAAACCAACAAACATCACTGGACAAATAAATATCATTAGCAATATCTGTTTTTACCCCTTTTGTTATTTCTGGCAGTCTCATGTAATGTTAATAAAATGCAAATTTGTATATTTTTCAATAAAAGCGTATGTGTAATACTTGTTCATGTCTTGCGGCTCTCAAACATCTGATATTTATTCTATGAGGCTCTTACATCGGGCAAGTTTCGCTGCCCCTGGCCTACGGCATCCCTGACAGAGTGTTTGTCCAGATGCTGCTTTAAGACCGCCAATGAGGGGGAGCTCACCACCCCCCTAGGCAGCTGATTCCACTGATACTGTCAAAAAGGTTTCCCTAAGATCCAGCCGGTACCTTCCCGCCCTTAATTCAAACCCATTCTTGCGAGTCCTCTCCTCTGCTGCCAACAGGAGCAGCTCCCGGCCCTCCTCTGAGTGACAGCCCTTCTTCAAAGACTTCAAGAGAACAATCATGTCCCCCCTCAACCTCCTCTTCTCTAGACTGGGAGACTGTCTGTCCTTGTGGTGGTGGTGGGGATTTCCTTCTCAACAGCCCAAGACGTTGATGAGTTAGGCTAAGCCCATATTCTGTGGCTGCAGGGCAGTGTAGAACAGACTTTTGTTGGGGGGGGGGGCAAAAGAGTCCCCTTTGTCTGATCAGAGGGCATGGCCCTTGGCCCCTTCTCCAACCCCCTCCCCAACCCCCTTTTCTCCGTTACCTGCACCTTCTGAAAGGTTTCCTCGC
Source organism: Lepidodactylus listeri (assembly GCA_029233225.1). NCBI lineage: Eukaryota > Metazoa > Chordata > Lepidosauria > Squamata > Gekkonidae > Lepidodactylus > Lepidodactylus listeri. The sequence continues at coordinate 176,213,956 of JARCFY010000002.1, forward strand.
TCTCTTCGTTGCCTTCCCATCGTCCCCCTTTCTGGCTCTTCAGTTGCTGAAGTTCCTGAACCACGGGGATGGGGGGTGGGGGGATGGAAAGAGAAGCAAAACGAAGCTCTAAGGGTGCCAGGTTGACATGACCAGGCGAGGACCCCGCTTCACAAAATGGTGGACAGCCAAGCCCAGGGAATCTCCCCCACCCCACTAGACACACACCTGGTTTTAGGAAGCATTGGCCCAAAGTTTCAAAATGAAAAATGCTTTATTAACAAGCAAGCAAGCAAACAAAAGTTCTGCCCCCCCTTCTCCCGCCTTGCTAATTTAGCATTTTACTAAGATACAGAAAAGAAAGACAGCGAGAAAAGCATCTGGAGGGGGACTGAGGCAAAGAAAATGAAAAGAATGATCGTTCAAGAAAGGAAGGAAAGAAGGAAAGAAAGGCAGGCAGGCCGGCAGGCATCTGGAGGGGGCCTGAGGCAAAGAGAATGAAAAGAATGATTCTTCAAGAACGAAGGGGAGAAAGGAAGAAAGGGAAAGCAAGCAAGAAAGACAGAAAGAAAAAGATCTGTTTGGGGCTCAGCTTTTGACTGGCAAAGCGTTCTTGGAAGGGATATGCAAATGAGCCGGCTCCTGCCTGTAATTCAGCCTCTGCTTTAAATTGTTAATTTAATTGGCACCCATGTGAGAGGGGGAAGCGTGGCAGCTGTGGATGGAAAAAGCAGTGCATTGCAGGCGGGGAGGCAGCCAGAGGGGGTGGCCAGGAGACAGCGACCCATTTGTAGTGTGGGTTGCAGGGTGCATGCGCGCGCGCGCGTGTGTGTGTGTACGTGTGCAAGCCCCCCAGAAGAGGGAGGGGCATTTCTCCTGGGAGGCAGGCCTCTAGTGGGAGCCTCCCCTCCAGGAGCCTGTCCCCAGTCCTCCTTCCATTCCGACCCTCTCTAAGGAGAGCGAATGGCTTAAGTGTCCCAGCAGCCTTGACTTGCTTCCACTCCAGTTCTGCTTGTACATTTGCAAATTGGGCAAATGTCAAAAAGACAGCCAAAGTCTCCAAGGGCTTTCTCTCCTCCGCGGGAAAACAAATCTGGCAGCCCTGCCCCTGGAGCTCCAGGAAGGGAGATGCTGGATGCCGAAGGGCCTTCTGAGGGGCTACAGACACAAGACGAGGAAAGGGTGGCCATTGCACTGCCCGGGTGGCTGCCCTCACTAAGCCTCTGCACTTAATCACATGACATATGTATTCTACCGGTATGGATACAGTTCTGCGTTACGTTCAACGTTATGTTGTCATAGAGTGTACTTCAATGTTCCTATTTTCTTAAAAACTCAATAAAATTTATTGTAAAAAAAACACTAAGGCTCTGCACAAGCAGGCTCTTAGTGTCATTCCCCCTCCCCCCCCCCCCGCCACCTCAAAAGCATAACTTCGTTTGCTAATACTGTAGGACTAGGGGAAAAGAATGTGAGTCCTGAATGTGATTTCTGATACTCTCTCCTTGATATATATATATATTGACAGCTGTCACTGTGCCTTCAAAAGTTCAATCATAATAGATCCAGATCCTGGTGTGTATGCAACAAGTTTCTGATTAGAGAAACTTACAGCAGATCATATAAATTTTATAATTGTGTTTTTTTGCATAAGAAGCCATATTAAGCAAAAGTATTATTAAAAGCCTTTGTAGAAGGAATTAGGCTGCAACTAGAATGGAATGCTATTTGCAAGGACGCCGGGAGCGAAGTTTAATGCGATTCACAGCCCTTATCAGCTAGCTCTCCATATGCAAGGCCAGAACGGGACCCAGTGTTCTCTAATGTTCCCATTGTCCTGGAGACAAGATAAGCAAATGCAATCACTGACATACATGACCAGTATAAGGGGGAACAATAGTAAGGCTCAAAGTCAAATGATGCTTGCATGATGTTAACTGCTTGGTACCAATTAGAGACTCTTTAATGTGTAAACTACATATGATGTCATTTGGGGTATAAGACCTTCTGCCCTTCCTGGTTATGGTTACAGTTTTGGAATTGTTGAAGTGCTAAGGCACTCATCAGCCCTGTATTCCCCGTTTCCATTGCAATAAGCAGATATTCATCTAACTCTCTGGACTCCAACTGTGTGTTTCCAGTTCAGCCGCGGGAGCACGCAGGCACAGATTTGTGCATCAATACAGCAAAGAAAAGGCTATGCAACCTTATTTTAGTAACTGTTAGTGGGCTGTATGATTGGAGGGGCTCTTTGCCCCACCGGGGGTATTCAAGCAGGTTCTCTTTCCACACACACCCAGCTGTATGCATTACGGAGCTTCACTTCTCTCTTGAAGCAAACCTTAAGGGGCCTAGCTACGTGTCATGTCCTCCTTGGGGTGGACTGCCATGAGGATTTTTGATCAGACTTTCCTTCTGAGTAGTTCCGGGATTGGAACTCAAGACCCTGCACACCTAGTTAACTAATCCGAATTCGCATCACGGGGCATGGTCCCATTTCCCCAACCAGAAAGGGCCCCGCTAGAGAAACCGACATGTGCTGATGCCTAACCGTATGTTTCCCCAGCGGGGGAATAGTGCAAGCTTTAAGAATGCTCTCTGCACATGCTTAGGGTGACTAGCTCTGGTTTGGGAGCTTCCTGGAGATTTGGTGGCTGAGTTTGAGGAGGAGAGGAAGCTCAGTGGGGTATAATGTCCTGCCCTCTCCTCCAGGGGAACTGATCTCCATAATCTGGAGATCAGCTGCAATTCAGGAGAACTTGCGGTTGCCACCTGCGGGTTGGGAAATTCCTGGAGACTTTGGAGGATGGCGCCTGGGCAGGATAGGGTTTGGAGAAGGAAGGGACCTCAGTAGATTGAAGGGAAGATGAAAAGAGATTGGATTTATACCCCACCCTTCACTACCCTAGGGAGTCTCAGAGCGGCTTACAACTTCCTTTCCTTTCCCTCCCCCTCCCCACAACAGACACCCTGTGAGGTAGGTGGGGCTGAGAGAGCTCTGAGACAACTGTCCTTGAGAGAACAGCTGGTACAGAGCTATGGCTTGCCCAAGGTCATCCAGCAGGTGCAAGTGGAGGAGTGGGGAATCAAACCCGGTTTTCCCAGATTAGAGTCCACACACTTAACCACTACACCAAACTGGCTCTCAGTGGCCAATACACTCCACCTCAAAAAGCAGTCATTTTCTCCAGGGGAACTGATCTTTGCAGTATGGAGATGAGCTGCAATTCTGCGAGAGCTCCAGGTCCCACCTGGAGGTTGGTAATCCTGTGTACACTGTTGTCCTGATCCAAATTGGCCCCTCGAACACAGAACTTACAAAGCACACCTGACCCAAAGTCCTTGTGGCGAGGGCACAAGGGTAATGGAAAAGCGTAATTAGGCCCGTTTCTGAGATGGGGAACAGCGGAGGCTGGACGCAGGCCAGGCAGGAGAGCGAGAGAGCTGGAACAGACCCGTCGTTGTGAGTCTGAGGCGAGATCTGACCCGAGGGAATCCCCTGACCCATAGCTCAATTCGCCACTCTGCCACGCAAGGAGGCCATCCATCGCTCACCTCATCTTTGGCTTTCACCAGCTGTTCCAGTTCCTCCAGAACCGGACTGGCCGCCTCCTTGGTCTCATCTGAGGGATCGTGGCCTCTTTTGGCTTCCAGCTCTGCCACCTGGGGGGAGAGCCTCAAAGTTACACTGATGTATTTATTAAAATACTTGTACCCCGCATTTCCTTTTGCCTCAGCTAAGGTGGCCAACTCCACTTTGGGTGGAGTTGGGGTGCAGTGGTTAATGGTATCAGGCTAGTATCTGGGAGGCCCGGGACTGAATCCCCACTCTGTCATGGACGCTTGCTAGGTGACCTTGGGCCAGCCTAGCCGACCTTGCAGGGTTGTTGTGAGGATAAAATGGAGAACAATGTAAGCTGCCCTGGGTCCCCATTGGAGGGAGGGAGGGAAGGAAGGAGGATTCACACTGCCCCTCTGTGGATCTTGTATTTTACTTCAGTATCAGAGCTTTCACAACACCGGAAATGTACACATTTTGTATTTTTGCTATAAATATTCTGTATGGATTTTTTTGTAAGAATAAACTTTTCATCCTGCCTTAAGAAGGAAGAGAGGGAGGGAGGAAGGAAGAAAGGAAAAGGAGAAGATGATGATATTGGATTTATATCCCGCCCTTCACTCACTTGGGAGTCTCAGAGTGGCTTACAAACTCCTTTCCCTTCCCCTCCCCACAACAGACACCCTGGGAGGTAGGTGGGGCTGAGAGACAACTGCTCTGAGAGAACTGCTCTTTCAAGGACAGCTCTGACAGAACTATGGCTTGCCCAAGGTCATCCAGCAGCTGCAAATGGAGGAGTGGGGAATCAAATCCGGTTCTCCCAGATTAGAGTCTATGCACACTTAACCACTATACAAGGAAGGAAGGAAGGAAGGAAGGAAGGAAGGAAGGAAGGAAGGAAGGAAGGAAGGAAGGAAGGAAGGAAGGAAGGAAGGAAGGAAGGAAGGAAGGAAGTTAGTTCCTGGAGATCTGGGGGTGCAGCTGGGGGAGGAAGGGATTTGGGGATGTGAGGGACTTCAGTGGCTTATAACGCCACAGAGGCCACCCCATTCAAAGCAGCCACCCCCCCCCCCTTCCCAGGGCAATTGATCTCTGTAGTCTGGAGATCAGTCAGTGACTCTAGAAGCTCTCCAGGCCCCACCTGGATGAATTACTCACACGTAGCTATTAAAGTGTTACAGATAAAAGCCAAATATGAAACCCCAAACCCTTCCCTCCCTTCCCACCAAAAAAAGATACCTGCTGTTCATGCCCCCATCAAAAGCCTCGACAAACAAACAAGGCTTCCTGCAAAGATCTCCAAGGAGGGGGCAATCGGCGGGCAAACCCAAAGCTTGAGGGGCTGGGGGGGGGGGGGGGGGGAGCGGAATCTGATAAGGCTAAGGTGCCAAGAGACCCTCATGTTCTTTTCTTGTGCTGTAGGAAATCAACTGGAGAGAGAGGCAGGGGCGGAAGGACACTTGAGTGTCCTTTTCCCCGGGACAAAGGCTGCAATGGCAAGCTTTCCTTCGCAGTCACAGGGGACTAGAAATGGGTCTTCCAAATTCAAAGGACAAAAATGGGAAAACGGCTTCTTCTTTTTTTATGCCACGGCCAGATGGCGGGAGGCATGCCTTCTGAAACACGGCAAGTCGCCTGCTTTGCCCGCCCCTCCTGTGCCCTGCGGCCTCCTTTCCTATTCATCTGTGCAGGGAAGGTGACCTTACAGGGCCGTCTCCCCTCTCATTTCACGCTTACGTGCAGAACCAGTCAGCTGATGCGAAGCGCAGGGATGAGTCCGGCAGGGCTGGATCCTGAGTCCCTGCCCTTGCGGGGGGCACTGCAAACTTACACCAGCATAAACCCCGGTGGTCATTTAAGAGTCCAGGGGCTCCCCTGTTTTCGACACTGCCAGGTAAAGTCAATTATTCATGGCGAGAGGATTCATTTCCCAGGAGCGCATTTCTTAGCTGCTCAGGGAAAAGCAGGGATCAGAAACCGGCACAAGCTTGAACCACAAGCTTCTAGAAATTCGCCGCGGGTAAATCTATGTGATCATGTCAGCCCCCATCTTAACCTACATCCCCCTGTATGCTTTTTAAAAATGCAAGATTCCAGTCCTTGTGGTTGGGGAAGAGAAGCGTGAGCCCCTGAAAACTACCACACTGCCCTGCAATTCCGCAGGGCCTGTAAGACAGAGCTGTGCCGCCGGGCTTTTAGTTTAGGTGGTTGGGCATCCAAATTTTCCCATCTCTCAGCCTCCCCTGCCGGTAGCCCTGGTCTGCGTCCAGTGGCCAACGTCACTGCTCAGAAGAAGTATATCACAGCATCGCTACCGAGGCAATGCCTTATGATGATCTGAGCGGTCTTTGACGTTTAAATTTCTAACTTGTAATATTTATGATAATTTACTGTTTTTAATGTCACACCTTATGTGACCTGCAACCCGCCCTGAGCCCGCTTGCGGGGAGGGTGGGATATAAACTGAACAAAATAAATCAAATAAGAATTCTGGGAAGTCGTGCTCAGAATAAGCACAACACTTTGTGGATGGCGGGGGGTTTCCTGCTCTCCATGCTGGGGGTAAATCCCTGCACGGAAGCAATGTCTATATCCTTTATAAGAAAGAAAACACAGAAACTCTCTCGTCACTATTAACGATGCCAATGGGAGGGGGAGAAGGCCGGGCTACGGACGCTGGCTCAGGGACAACTGGCCCAGCCCTGCTGTCTGCAGCCCAGCATTCCACAAATTGCTCTGGCAAAGACGTCAGAGGGTGGGGGTGCCTGCGCTTGGAAGGGATTCAAAGGCACAGCGCAAAAGGGACAGGAAAGAAAAGACCCTTCCAGCAATCCGTGTGGGCTCTCAGTGACTCTTTTTACTGCAGAGAGGCCCCGTTTTGTCACAAGCGTAAAGGAAGACTCAGGGTCCTTTCGCACAGAGGTACGCAACTGTAAAGGCATGCACATGCTTCACATTGGGGGGGGGGGGAGGGAGAATAAGAGATTGGATGTATGCCCCACCCTTCACTTGGAGTCTCAGATAATCTCCTTTCCCTTCCTCTCCCCACCACAGACACCCAGTGAGGTAGGTGGGGCTGGGAGAGCTCTTTTGAGAACTGCTCTTGAGAGAACAGCTCGGAGAGAACTTGTGGCTGACCCAGGGTCATCCATCTGACTGCAAGTGGAGGAGTGGGGGATCAAACCCAGTTCTCCCAGATTAGAGTCCGTGCTCTTAACCACTATACCAAACCACCACACCAAAAGGTTTCAATCCTGGGCCCAAAGCATCAGGTTTCCATATCAAGGGGGCGGGGGAGGGAATGAATTTGCTACCCTGCAGAAATCATGAAAATGTTTCTAATTTTGAATGACATCTTCTTTTGCAATAAAGTCTGCAAACTGGCAAGTGGCAGGGCAGGAGACAGAACCAATCACTGGAAATTTCACCACCAATCACTGGAAATTTCATTCACCATCTCTCTGGCATCTAAGGTATCAGCAGGTGTAAGCTTTGTACCCATGAGGGTCAGAAACCTGAATTGTTTTAAAGCAAGCTCAGGTGTGAAGGGAGGGATCCCAGTTTTGCACCAAGTAGCACATCTTTAGCATCTCAATTCTGCACCAAGCAGCACATCCGTCTGTAGCCTTTTCTGTACTTTTGCAGAACTGCCACAAAAAAACTAAGCCGGGCTTACCGACACCCAACTCTAGCCAAATGCAAAAACATTTCAGTATTTTTGTCATTGTTTTTAAACCTTCAGGAGGAGTATTCACAATATCACATTTAAGGATCAACCTCCAAAGCGCAATTATTGTTACACCTTCAGTTTTCCCGCGCTGTCAAAACTCTTAATTCCGACCACCTTCACAGCTAGGGAAACTTTCAGAAAAAGTAGGCAGAACGAGGATACGAGTCCTTGATGAGAAAACTAATGACAGGAGAATTTTCCATCCTAACCAAATACCTCTGGCTCCATTATTTTATTAGAGAGAAGAAGAGATGAGGAGACTGGATTTATACTCTGCCTTTCGCTCAGAATCTGAGTGGCTTACAAACTCCTTTCCCTTCCCCTCCCCACTACAGACACCCTCTGAGATAGGTGGGGCTGAGAGAGCTCTTCCGAGAACTACCCTTGAGAGAACAGCTCTGGGATAACTTGTGACTGACCCAAGGTCACACCAGCAGCTGCATGTAGAGGAGTGGGGAATCAAACCTGGTTCTCCCAGATCAGAGTCCGTTCTCCTAACCACTACACCAAACTTAGTGAATTTCAATCTCATCCTTCCCCGCAAATTGTTCAGGGTTCTCCGGTCCACCAGTTTATTTTCACAACAACCCTGCAGGGTAGTATAGCTTGAGAGTAACTGAGTGGTCCAACATCATGCAAAAAAGTTTACTGGCAAGCAAGGATCCGTACTGGGTTCGAGTTCAGCCCTCCAACCACTACATCACACCAGATTTCCATTTAAAAGTAACTGTTTAAAACACCTTGGAGGAAGGTTTTTTTCACAACTGCCCAGTTTTAAGCAGACAGACATTTTTCAAAGTTAATGTTATCTAAGAACGGGGGGTTGGTGGGGGGGGGTGAAGACATTACCACCTGACCTTTCCCCATGGATGACAAGTTCGTGCCACACGCTGTCTGCTCCAGTGTGAGGTCTACTCTGCAGTGCAATAAAAGAGCAGGTCTATTTTGTTCCTCCCTATGCGATGAATGGTCTCACCTGGGACTGGGCCGTGACCTCTCCTTCCTTGCCAGAGATCACAGTGGGGGGCCCTGTTACTGAAGCCTGACAGGGGTCCATTTGTCTTCTTCCCTAGACAGCCTCCCATCTGACCTGACGACCTTGAGTGCGAGCTAATTTTAGCAGCCCGAGAGATCGTCTTTTGCCGCACCAAGCGGCTGCCCGGTGGAGCCAGGGGCCAGACAGGGAACCCGGAACAGCTGTCTCTGGAAACAGGATGATTGCCTGCACATCTCTCCCCATCTCTCCTGCCAGTGTCTCATGCTTCCTGTGGGATCTAATTAATTTGTAATTCCCAGGCTGTGCGCTGGGGCTGATTAATGTGCTCTATGAGAACTACTAATGTGCACAGGGGAGGATAAATTAAGTCTCTAGAGATCCCACAGCACCCCATCTACACGGGAGCTTGCCCACTTTATCTCTGCATGAGTCACTGTTCTGGTCTGACCTCATTCCCAGCCAGCCTTCTTCCACATTACCACTTCAGAAGGAGGGAAGAAGGAGGAGGAGGAGGATTGGATTTATACCCCACCCTCCACTACCCAAAGGAGTCTCAGAGCGGCTTACAATCTCCTGTCCCTTCCCCTCCCCACAACAGACATCCTTATGAGGTAGGTGGGGCTGAGAGAGCTCTCTTGAGAACTGCCCTTGAGAGAACAGCTCTGAGAAAACTTGTGACTGACCCAAGGTCAGACCAGCAGCTGCATGTGGAGGAGGAGTGGGGAATCAAACCCGGTTCTCCCAGATTATAGAGACCACACACTTTACCACTACACCAAACTGGGAAACAGATGACAGAAGCCCCTTCCCCGGCAAGACACAGTGAGCATGAGGAGGCAGAATCCCAAGAGGGCAGAAGGGATTGGACCACTTTAGAGGGCAGGTGTTGGACTTCAGCTCTAAATGTTCCCAAAGAGAAAAGATTATCATGATAGGGAGAAAAGTTCAGTCCTTTCCTGCCAGGGAGAGGCAGTGGCTCGGTGGAAGAGCTTCTGCTTTGCACACAGGTTTGGTCCTCAGCATCTCCAGTTAGGAGGACCCGGCAGGAGGTGATGGGAAAGACCTTCATCTGCCTGAGACCCTGGGAAGCTGCTGCTAGTCTGAGTAGACAATATTGACTTTGATAGACCAAAGGGCAGAGGCATTATAATACAGCTTCACACAGGCGATTTCTAATGAGGGGAGTTCGAAAGACGACCCGGAGCCTATCACTTGAAGTGGTAGAACTCCTTTTACAATCTCAAGTTTCTGTCACCTGCATGTCTGAAATGAGCCTAACTGAATGCAGCAAATCCAAAATTCTTAGATGGGACTAACTGGTGCATTGGGTGTGGGTGGGGGTGGCGTGCCTCCTGGCACGGCCTGTGGTTAAGAATGTAAGAAGAGCCCTGCTGGATCAGACCAATAGTCCATCTAGTCCAGCATCCTGTCTCACACAAATGGTCAGCCAGTTCCTCTGGAGGGCCAACAACAGGGCAGAGAGGCTGAGGCCTTCCCCTGATAAGAACATCAGAAGAGGCCTGCTGGGTCAGACCAGTGAGGGTCCCTCTAGTCCACCATCCTGTCTCACACAGTGGCCAGCCAGTTCCTCTGGAGGGCCACCAACAGGGCAGAGAGGCCGAGGCCTTCCCCTGAGAAGAACCTCAGAAGAGTCCTGATGGATCAGACCAGTGAGGGTCCCTCTAGTCCAGCATCCTGCCTCACCTAGTGAACAACCAGTTCCTCTGGAGGGCCATCATCAGGGCACAGAGGCCGAGGCCTTCATAAGAACATCAGAAGAGCCCTGCTGGATCAGACCAGTGAGGGTCCAACTAGTCCAGCATCCTTTCTCACACAGTGGCCAGCCAGTTCCTCTGGAGGGCCAAAAACAGGGCAGAGAGGCCGAGGCCTTCCCCTGATAAGAACCTCAGAAGAGCCATGCTAGATCAGACCAGTGAGGGTCCCTCTAGTCCAGCATCCTGCCTCACCTAGTGGCCAACCAGTTCCTCTGGAGGACCAGCAACAGGGCAGAGAGTCCAGCATCCTGCCTCACCTAGTGGCCAACTGGTTCCTCTGGAGGGCCACCAACAGGGCAGAGAGGCCGAGGCCTTCCCCTGATAAGAATATCAGAAGAGCCCTGCTGGATCAGGCCAGTGAGGGTCCCTCTAGTCCAGCATCCTGTCTCACACGGAGGCCAGGCAGTTCCTCTGGAGGGCCACCAACAGGGCAGAGAGGCCGAGGCCTTCCCCCGATAAGAATATCAGAAGAGCCCTACTGGATCAGGCCAGTGGTCCATCCAGTCCAGCATCCTGTCTCACCTAGTGGCCAACTGGTTTCTTTGGAGGGCCAACAACAGGACAGAGAGGCCGAGGCCTTCCCTGACAAGAACATTAGAAGAGCCCTGCTGGATCAGACCAATGAGGGTCCCTCTGATCCAGCATCCTGTCTCACACAGAGGACAGCCAGTTCCTCTGGAGGGCCACCAGCAGGGCAGAGAGGCCGAGGCCTTCCCCTGATAAGAACATCAGAAGAGGCCTGCTGGATCAGACCAGTGGTCCATCTAGTCCAGCCTCCTGCCTCACACAGTGGCCAACTTGTTCCTCTGGAGGGCCAACAACAGGGCAGAGAGGCCAAGGCCTTCCCTGATAAGAACATCAGAATAGCCCTGCTGGATATGGCCAGTGTCCATCTAGTCCAGCCTCCTTCCTCACACAGTGGCCAACCAGTTCCTCTGGAGGGCCAGCAACAGGGCACAGAGGCTGAGGCCTTCCCCTGGGATTCAGAAGCTTGGTGCCTCTAAATGTGGAGGTTCCCCTCAGCCACGATGGATAGATTAAGTCTATCTAATACCCTTTTGAAGCTGTTTATTCCTGTGCCCATTACAATATGCTCTGGCAGTGAATCCCACATTTTAATCACTCTCTGTATCAAGTAGTGTTTTCTTTGGTGTAGTGGTTAAATGCCCGGACTCTGATCTGGGAGAACCGGGTTTGATTCCCCACTTCTCCACTTGCAGCTGTTGGATGACCTTGGGAAAGCCATAGTTCTGTCAGAGCTGTCCTTGAAAAAGCAGTTTCTGTCAGTGCTCTCTCAGCCCCACCTACCTCACAAGGTGTCTGTTGTGGGGAGGGAAAGCAGTTTGTAAGCCGCTCTGAGACTCCAAGTGAAGGGCGGGATATAAATCCAATCTTCTTCTTCTCCTCTTCCTTCCTGAACCTCCTGCCCATCAGCTTCACTGGATGCCCTCAAATTCTAGTATTTTGGGAGAGGGAGAAAAAGTTCTCTCTGTCAACTCCCCCGCCCCAAATGCGTCGTTTTTTAAACCTCCTATCACCTCCCTGCTTAGTCACCTTTTTTCTCAACAGAAAAGTCCCAGACTCTCCAGCCTTTCCTCACTGGGATCATCTTGGTTGCCCTCCTCTGCATTTTTTGCAGTTCTCTTTGCCCCTCCGTAGACTTGCCAACGTCCAGGTGGTGGCTGGAAATCTCCTGGAATTTCCAGCTGATCTCCTGCATGCAAAGATCGGTCCCCGGAGGGGGCAAACTCAACAACATTCCATAGAGTCTAGATCAAATCTCTCCCCAGATTCCCAGTCCCCCAAACAGGCACAAGCCCCATGAAGTAGCAACTTTATTCAGACTGCCGGGTTGCACCCAAATCAAGTCTCTGTAAGGCCAAGGGGCTCCAGGCCAGTGTTCCCACTAAGCCAGGGGTGTCAAACATAAGGCCTGGGGGTCAGAACTAGCCCCTCCAGGGCTCTAACCCGGCCCACAAACAGCTGGTATGTATGGAAATGTAAGACCCATGTCCCGGATCCCCTTGCGGAGTTCCATAAGCAAGTTATAAGGCAGGGGTTTGTACTCCACAATGTTGTGGCCGTTGGCGTCCTGAGAGCCAGTCTGGTGTAGTGGTTAAGTGCGCGGACTCTAATCTGGGAGAACCGGGTTTGATTCCCCACTCCTCCACTTGCACCTGGCTGGATGACCTTGGGCAAGCCATAGCTCTGTACCAGCTGTTCTCTCAAGGACAGCTTGGGAAAGAGTTCTCTCAGCCCCACCTACCTCACAGGGTGTCTGTTGTGGGGAGGGGAAGGGAAAGGAGTTTGTAAGCCGCTCTGAGACTCCAAATGAGTGAAGGGCGGGGTATAAATCCAATCTCTTCTTCTTCTTTTATGGTATCCCTTGGAAAAAAAACCCTAGTCTTTCATATGATTAAACACAATTATTGGAGCTTTTGTGGGTTCTCCAGTAAATCAATTGCTTTCACTGGTACGAATTGATTGCTTTCATTTGTATTTTGAGTTAAAAATACTATCGTCAATTGGGTTTGCCTGTGTCCTTTATAAAGTTTATATCTCCGGTACCTGGCATTACATTTTATGGCACGCATGGCCCAGCCTGATAGATCTGGCCCTCGTGACAAATGAGTTTGACACCTCTGCTCTAAGCTGTGTGGGCGAGTGGCCGCTCATTGACACAGGAAGCCCCACTCAGCAGCAACCTGGAGCTGCGTAGGGTCTTGCACTGCCCATTGCCCATTTTAAGACTACAGGAGTTACTTTCTGCTCAGGATGTGAACTCAGTAGGGGGGAAAAGAACTAGAGGGAATACTGCACCTGTCCATCTTCAATGCCCCTTCCCTGCCTTACTCACTCGGATCCGCAGTGCTTCCGTCTCCTCCTGATAGGCTGCCAGCTGTTTCTTCCACTCCTCCACGTTGGCGTTGGCTTCGTGCAAAGCGGCCACCAGCTTGCTGTTACTGTCTTGCAGGGTGAAAAATTCGGCTTCCCACTGGACTTCACATACAGACCTGGGGGAGTGAAAAAAAAATCAAGTGAGCTGCTATTCCATGGTGTTTGCTGCAGAAGACCTCGGACCAGTCACAAACACATGCCCCCCCCCCCCCAAATGTGTCTTCTCTTTTTCTGAACAAAACAATCTAAAAGGCACAATGGCTTCAAACCTAGCACTCTCTCTAGACACTCAGAAACACTGGCTCCGATCCAGATTAAATTTAATTGGGTACTTGCATGATCCTTTTATGCAGCTTTTCCGGGTGTTTTCTTTTTTGTTTGCAACTGCTAGGGCTGCAATTAACAGGGAGCTTTTAACAGCTTTCTCCTCCTGAAAACCACCACTCCCAAAGCTGCTTGACCTTTCCGGGGGTACCCCAGGGCGAGGGGGGAAAGGGTGAATGACTCCCCCACATTACATAAGAATATCAGGAGAGCCCTGCTGGATCAGCCCAGTGGCCCATCTAGTCCATCCTCCTGCCTCACACAGAGACCAACCAGTTCCTCTGGAGGGCCAGCAACAGGCCATAGAGGCTGAGGCCTTCATAAGAACATCAGAAGAGCCCTGCTGGATCAGCCCAGTGGTCCACCTAGTCCAGTATCCTGCCTCACACAGTGGCCAACCAGTTCCTCTGGAGGGCCAACAGCAGGGCATAGAGGCCTTCAGAAGAGCATCAGAAGAGCCCTGCTGGATCAGACCAGTGGTCCCTCTAGTCCAGCATACTGTCTCACACTGTGGCCAATCAGTTCCTCTGGAGGGCCAGCAACAGGGCAAGGAGGCTGAGGCCTTCGTAAGAACATCAAAAGAGCCTTGCTGGATCAGACCAGTGAGGGTCCATCTAGTCCAGCATCCTGTCTCACACAGTGGCCAACCAGTTCCTCTAGAGAGCCAACAACAGGGCATAGAGGCCAAGGCCTTCATACGAACATCAGAGAAGCCCTGCTGGATCAGACCAGTGGTCCCTCTAGTACAGCATCCTGTCTCACACTGTGGCCGACCAGTTCCTCTGGAGGACCAACAGCGGGGCATAGAGGGCAAGATCTTCTCCTGATGTTGCCCCCTGGCTCTGGGATTCAGAGGCTGAGTGCCTTAGTTCTTTTACCTTTAACCTGGAATTCCAGAGAATGCATTCTGCTGGGGGGGGGGGGGAATTGTTTAACAGGAGCACCGAATTCCATGTAATGGTGTGGTTCCACCGTGAGTCCATCTGAAAGCAACAGCCCAGGGGACTCTCAGCTGACTGCCTATTTCAATCTCGGGGGTCCTTTCTGCGACTTGAACCGGCTAGTCTTTATTTTTGCACCGTGTGCTGAATATCTCCTGTTGAAATTGATGTCATACCCTTTTTTGTTTGTGTTCAGGGCAAACAAATCGCACCAAAGGAACAAACAAGCTGGGAACGGGCGAAGAGACGACCACACACGAGAAGAAAAAAGAATGCATTTAAAAGGGAGAATCTGGACGTTTCATCTCCCGGACCTATTTTTAGGTTAAAAAGAGGCTGGAAATCTTTTTTGCTAGTTTTTCTTTAAAAAAGAAGGAAACGTAGAGAGAGAGAGAGAAGCATGGCAGTTGTGACTGCTTCACACACTTTTGTTGTAAGAGCATAACTTGTGCTATCACAACGGGAGTGCAACTGTCTCTCTCTCTCCTTTTTTAAAACAGAACAAAACCAAAAAAAAAGATTTCCAGCTTCTTTTAAACTTAGAAACTGTAACCACACCAGATCGAACGCCAGCATCCTTTTTCCAGCTGGTGAAGCCCTTCCTCTGGTCTGCCGTGCAGCATTTGACAGACACATTCTGCCTCTGAAATCGGAGGCCCCCTCTGGCCACCATGGCTAATAGCTAACGATAGACCCGTCCCTCCATGTATCTGTCCTAACTCCTAAACCCGTTAGGTGAGTGGCTATCCCCCGCATCTTGTAGCAGTGAGTTTCACAAGTCACCTACTTGCTGCATGACTAACGACTTCCTTTTGCCTGTCTTGGAGAACGTACGAGAAGCCAATGTTGGATCAGGCCAGTGGCCCACCCAGTCCAACACTCTGTGTCACACAGTGGCCAAAAGCACCAGGTGCCCTCAGGAGGTCCAGCAGTGGGGCCAGGACACTAGAAGCCCTCCCACTGTGGGCCCCCCCCAAGCACCAAGAATACAGAGCATCCCTTGCCCCAGACCCAGAGTTCCTATCTATACCTTGTGGCTAATAGCCACTGATGGACCTCTGCTCCAGATGTTTATCCAATTCCCTCTTGAAGCCGTTCATGCTTGTAGCTGCCACCGCCTCCTGTGGCAGTGAGTTCCACGTGTTAATCACTCTTTGGGTGAAGAAGGACTTCCTTCTACTGACATTCAGTTTTGGAGGGTGACGCTGTTACTCTGCTGACCCGACCAATCAGCTACGGGCGGCTGAGGGGCGGGGCAAAGTTTTAACCCATCCAGTGCCGGAAACTATTTTGGATCGCGAAGGCCATGTCCACTCATGAGTTTCTTGGCAGCGGTGAACCCCGGCTGCTGTTGACAAATCCAGGGGCTGTTCCCCCCTTCGAATGCACTTGAACACACACACACCTATACACACCACAAACACATCCAGATCAGCTGCTCACCCTTCCGAGAGCATCTTCTTGACCCGCTCCCTTTCCGTCGTCATCTCCATATCTGCGCTCTGGCTCCGGAAGAGTTTGTCATCGCCGGGCCCGTTGGAGCTGATGATGGGACTGGGGTAGATCTGCGGCGGGTGGAAGAGAAGGCGTGGGTCTGGACGCGAGGGGGAAGAATCCCGGAGTCTGTGCTGCGCTAGCCCCCTCCAAAGAGTGCGGCCGTGATCTGGCCACCTCTTTCCAGCCCCCACATTTATTTATTTATTTACTCCATTTAACCCCCGCCTTTCTCCTCAATGGGGACCCGAAGCAGCCCATATTGCTTTCCTCCCTTCCATTTTACAACAGTCCTGCGAGGTCGGTTAGGCTGAGAGGGCGTGACTGGCCCAAAGTCACCCAGAAAGATCCATGGCAAAGCAGGGATCCGAACCTGGGTCTCCCAGAGCCAAGTCTGACACTCTACACACTATACCCAGTGTGGCATAGTGGTTAGGAGCGCAGACTCTAATCTGGGAGACCCGGGTTTGATTCCCCAGTCCTCCACATGCAGCTGCTGGTGTGACCTTGGATCAGTCACAAGTTCTCTCAGAGCTGTTCTCTCAGGAGCAGTCCTCAAAAGAGCTCTCTCAGCACCACTGACCTCACAGGGTGTCTGTAGTGGGGAGGAGAAGGGAAGGGAGACTGTAAGCCGCTCTGAGACTTCTTCGGGTGGTGAAGGGCGGGGTATAAATCCAATCTCCTCCTCCTCTCCACCCCACTGGCTCCCACACAGCCAGCACCGTGAATCGAGCCCTGTGGTGACCCACCCACCCAACTAGTATATTATTATCCCAGACTTCCTCCTGAGAGTTCAGGGCACTGCAGGTCATTTCCCCTTCACTGTTCGACCATCACAACAACCTTGTAAGGTAAGCCAGGTGCGGAAATGCTGACTCTAGCCGGGCTTTTGGGTTTTTTTTAACGATTATGTAGTGCTCAAGATGAACGTGATTGGGACATTGCGGCAACAATCCTATTTAACAACACCCCCCCCCCCGAAAACACACTATCTGCCACACTCTCTCCTCCTCCACCCCGAGGCCAAGGGACTGTTTGCACTCCCTCCCCCTCATACGCTGTCAATCCATCTGTGCCTTGACTGCAGAACACGCTGTCTTCCCTCCTCCAGATCTATCCCTCTGGTTTCCCAGGAGATCAGAGGGAAAGAGCCACCCTCGGGCTGCGTCCCTGAGGATGAGCGCAATCTCTCCCCTCCAAGCACCACTTCCAAGTCCCTTCTCCATTACCCTGCAGGGGCTGGCTCGCAAGTCAGCACTGTCCACCAATGCTCCCTCTGAGCCGTGGAGTCTTCTGAGCAGAAATTCCACTTTGTGAGCTGCTGGCATTAAAGTTGTAAGTGAGCGATTTGGCTGCTGCATAAGTTAGCTTGCTCTGGAGCCCTCCTTCCTGAGTTAAGTCAAAAAATGTGTGAGCTAGAGGCTAAGAAACTGAGCTAGCTCACACTAACTCAGCTTAGAGGGAACATTGCTCCCACCCTAAATTTAAAAGCGCTTTCAGGGCCTAGCGATACGTTACACATACAGCACCCAGTGGGACAAACAGTGCCTCGCTGGGGTTGTTTCAGGTCTTGATCCCTTTCCCAACGGGGAGGCCACCGGTCGTCTGGCGTTCCCAAGGCCAGCAGCAGCCGGGTCTCACCGATCCCTCCTGACCTGCCGTCTCCTGCCATGTTCTCTGCAGAAAGGCCCTTTCCTTGAAGCAGCTCACGGAGCCCCACCCCATATAACACCCCCCCCAAAATAAAACCCTTCAAAAAAATCACAGTACCTAATTCATCTCGGGGGGGGGGCACGATTATTGGGTTGAAAGGCAGGGTAAAACACACACACACACACACACACACACACACACAAAACAAATTAAAACAATGACAGCAATTTAGAAAGATCATGGAAAACACCCACCGCCAGAAAGCTAAAATGCAGAAGGAACAGTGTGAAGCCATATTAATTTCACCAAACTAATAAAATGCAGGGCCGTCAAAATAACAGTGATTGCAAAATTTCAGTAACAACCTGAGAAAAGCCAGCCATCAGAGTACAGGCAGGGTAACAATAAATCAGCAGGTCAGAGCACGGGAGAAGACTTCTGGCAGAACCTTTGGAAAGTCAGGAGGGAGGGTTCCTGGTGACCTTCCTCAAGCCAGAAATCCCACTCCCGGGGGCCACCGCTGAAAAGGCCCCATCCCACATACCCACCGGCTTCCCCTTGGCTCACACAGGCCCACGCCACAGGGCACCAGGCGCTGATCTCAAGGCATGGGCAGGCTTGCAAGAGAGCTCTGGAACCTCCACATTCCCAAGACCTAGTCCCCACTTACCTGCTGGGATGTCAAACTCAGGGCAGGACTGGTCAGCTCCGTCTTATCTTGCGACTTCTCCCTCGCCAAGCGAGCAGCTTCCTTGACCTCCTGGAACTTCTCGGCGAACTGTAAATTGGCGGGAATAAGGGAGGAAACATCATCTGCCATCTTGGATGGTTGAACCTCCATAAGCCGTGAAGATCCGGGCTCGATCCCACGACCCCTCTCTCCACCACTGTCTTCTCCACTTCCCCAGAGATGGTCCGTCCCTCTGCCCCAAGGAAAAGTCACACAGTCCCCCTCCACAACTTGGCCAAAGGGTGGGAACTCAGGATAGAGCCCATGGCTCAGATCAAACATTACCTCAGCGAGCGTCACCGTCAATGCTCCCTCTAAGCTGTGGAATCCTGTGAGCAAAAATTCTACTTTGTGAGCTACTGGCATTAAAGTTCTGAGTGACTGATTTGGCTACTGCATAAATTAGTTTGCTCTGGGGCCATCCTTCCTGAACTAAGACAAAAATGTGTGAGCCAGAGGCTAAAAAAACTGTGAGCTACCTCATACTAACTCAGCTTAGAGGGAACATTGGTCATCATGTGGGGCAAATGCACCCATTCACTGAGGTAACAAGGAACATGGACCTGAGCTCTAATGGGGGAAGATCCCCTGGGAAGACAAAGGGGCCACTCCCAGACACCCCAATTCACATTATAAGCAATGCTCCCTCTAAGCTGTGGCGTCTTGTGAGTAAAAAATCTACTTTGTGAGCTACCGGCATTCAAGTGGTGAGCGAGCAACTTGGCTGCTGCACAAATTCGTCTGCTCTGGAGCCATCCTTCTCGAACGGAGACAAGAATGTGTGAGCCAGAGGCCACATCCAGCCCGTGCCAAAGGCTTTGTACTGGCTGCCAATAGCATACCGGATTCGTTTCAAGGTGCTGGTTTTGACAGTCAAAGCCCTATATGGTCAGGGGCCTGCTTACCTGAGGGACCACCTTTCTCCGCATGTTCCCCAGAGAGCGCTGAGGTCAGGAACACAAAATTGCCTGACTCTTCCTGGCTCGAAGGATGCCAGGTCGGCTATTACTAGAGCCAGGGCTTTCTCAGTGGTGGCCCCATACTGGTGGAACGAGCTCCCGGAAGACATCAGGGCCCTGTGGGACCTCGTACAGTTCTGCAGGCCTGTAAAGCTCTTCCACCAGGTTTTCGATTAGGAGCTGCCACTGATGACTTGAGACTGGACCACCCTATGGCCCTTATGTTACACCGTTCAACAGTGCCGACCGGTGTTAGATTGTATACTGAATGCCACCATCATTTCTATCACCTGTATTTGTATTCCTTTATTAGTACTGTATGCGGTACATGTGAATTTTATTGCACCGTTGTTTTATCAGTTTTATACTTGTGCACTGCCTTGCAAAGCGGGATATAAATCGAAAGAAAGAAAGAAAGAAAGAAAGAAAGAAAGAAAGAAAGAAAGAAAGAAAGAAAGAAAGAAAGAAAGAAAGAACTGTGAGCTAGCTCACACTCACTCAGCTTAGAGGGAGCCAATGGTCTCCTCTTACATAGTGGCCCTCAGAAATGACCTCACCTTTTATACCAACAGTGGGAGAAGGAGAGAGAAACGAGGAACAGGGCCACGATCTCAACACGGTGCTCCCGGTCAGATGCCACGGCCCCTGCCACTGTTTTCTGGCCCCCATTTTCTTCTTGAGTCTTGGGGATAAAATGTAAAGTGTCTCGAATGGAATGGGGGAAGAAACTTATGGGGGGGGCTTTGGGCACCGTGCCCTACCAAGCAGCCTGCCTAACAGGGACCCACGTCACGGGGCAGGTAAGCCACGTAGCCACGTGCTCCCAACCGGGCCACAGACACAGATTTGGGCTGCTCCTCTTTGAAGGTCCTGCCCTGCATCATTTTGAAAGTGGAGCTCAGCTCCACCCCCTCCACCCAGTGGCCACTGGCGGATCACCCACGCACATCCGCTCCATCCGCTCTGCCGTTTCGTCTTTGGAGCCGGATCCTTCTCGATCTGGTTCAAAGCCCCAGGAAAGCCCGCAAGATGACACGTGGACGCTTCCATTTAATTCTTGGGCTTCCTGAGTTTCACCAAGTGGATGTAACCTGCCTCAGATCTCTACGCCATGCAGGGAGCAAACTCGCTGCCTTCCTCTGGGAGCTGAAATCAAATCGGCCTCTCTGTTCCAAACCACAAAGACCAATTTCCAGCTGCCCTCCAAAGTCTCAGTGCAAGAGGCACTCCGGACAGGTCCGTAGCCAGGAGGGTATTGGGGGGCGATGCCCCCCCCCCCACAGATGATCCTCCCCCGGGTACATACCAGACCTCACCCCCACCCCGGGCGTGCCATGCTCCTTACCCCTGCCTGTCAAGGCCTTGCTGGCTGTTCCTGTTGCAGCCAAGTGAGAGGGGAGGGCAGGGAGAGGGGCAGCCTCACTGGGGGTGCGATCACACGGACGTTTATTGCGGGCCTCGCGGCTGTTCCCCATCGCAATTAAAGGGGCTGACTAGACGGGCCGCATCTGTCTCCCGTCTCGAAGCCGCCCCCCCCCCCCCCGAGCCCGCTTTTCCAACCACCAGGAAAAACAAGTACCTTCCGTTTGAGCCATCGCGCTTGAAAGAGCAGCGCGGGAGAACCCGGGTTTAAATGCCCGTGTGATCGCACCCTGGGTCTCCCTCCCCTTCTGCTTGGCCACAGCTGGAAGCAGGAAGATGCTTCCAGCTGTGGCTGAGGGGCGGTCTCGCCAGGCTCTCCCTCTCCGCAGAACCAGGTCCGTCCGGGAGTCCTCGGCCAGGCACAGCTGCTGGGGTGTGCGGCAAGAGTCGAGGAGACTGGCCCGCCCCGGCGCCTCACTGCACCTGTCCCAGCAGCCGTGCCTGGCCTTCGGGAGCCGAGAGCGCTCGGAGGGCTTCGACTGTGGCATGCAGGCGAGGATTGCGGGGGCTTAAGATATGACAGTCCCAGACAGGAGATCCTCATTTCCTTGTTTCTCTGCCCCTCCCTCTCTGTTTCTCCCGTGTAGCCCCCCACATGCCTATGTCACTTCCCCATGTGCCCCCCCCCATTTTCTGGCTACGACCCTGACTCCAGAGAAGCCTGAGAGGCATCGCCTTTGTGTCTGTAGGGGGCACCCACCCAGAAGCAGTCGCCTCTGTGGCTACAGGACGCTCGGCTCGGAACCTCCCAACTTTCCGTGGGACCTGCCTCGTGCCAACCATCTTCAGGCAGCGCCCACTGCCCTCTCTCAGCCCACCTTCCCAAGGCATCCGCAGGCTCAGCAAGTTTGGGGACCCCCCAAAAGAGAAACCGAGTATCCCCCTCCCCTGTTCTGCTGGGTGAAGTCAAAGGGCTCAAGACTTGCCCCTTCCCCCTTCCTCCCAAGCACGCAACGCCCACGTCGCTCCATTTGCCAGTGCCCACAGGCAATGCTCCCTCTAAACTGTGGAGTCTTGTGAGCAAAAATTCTATTCTGTGAGCTCCCGGCATTACAGTTGTGTGCAAACAATTTGGCTACTGCATAAACTAGTTTGCTCTGGAGCCGCCCTTCCTGAGCAAAGACAAAAATGTGTGTGAGCCAGAGGCTAAAAACCTGTGAGCTAGCTCACACTAAGCCAGCTTAGAGGGAACACTGCCCCCGTGGGTATTTACCTGGGAGAGATGTTGCTCGGACGCAAAGCCCAGCCCGTACACAGTGTTGGCTCGACTGTCGGCCCACTGGCCGAATTTCTGAGAGGTTTTCGTGAAGGTCATGTTGGGGGTGATGGTGCTGTTAATGATGGCCTGCAGGGAGATAGGGCGGTGCAGGGTCAGGCCGGGAGGCGGGCTCTCTTGCACAAAGCGGGTGCTGGGGAAAGTCATCTCTCAGAGAGCCACACACCCCAGTCCCTATGGACTCAAAACGGGCAACGCGGCGGGTGACCTCCTCGTCTACCGGGTCTCACCTTCGTGCCTCCCACGCTGATGATACGGTAGACGTTGCGGGTGGCATCGTAGAAGTAGGAAACCGTCAAGGCGTGCTTGCTGGCCGGGATCCAGTTCCTCTTGGTGGACGGATCGATCTGGAAGATGTGGGCTCTGGTGCTGAAGATCGGCTGCTCCCTGGGGTGACGCAACAGAGAACAGAGGATTCGGCAACTCCCTCCCCCTAAAAGCCACACGGCTTTCTCTGTTCCACAGGGCCAGGGCTCGGGGAGAAGACTGAGCCCCCCCAAAACTGGCGCAAAGGAAGATGACCAGCAATGGAAAGTGTGGCTGGTGGGAGAAAGAGGAACACCCAGGAAAGGGAGCTCGGGAAACAAGTCGGGCGGAGGGCTCTGGGGATGAGGCGGCTGAGGCTGGACCAAAGACTCCTTGCGTCGGAAGGGACCCTAGAGGCCACCTAGTCCAGAGGTGTCAAATTAATTTCTTACAAGGGCCAGCTCTGACATGAATGTCTCTTTGTCAGGCCGGGCCACGCGTGCCATAAAACGTAACGCCAGGTACCGGAGATAGAAACTGTATAAAGGACAGCAGCTGGTAAGTTCCGGGTTGGTGTGTCCTCAACTCGGAGCGGGGCCCAAAGGAAAACCCATGCAGGTGGACTGGAGAGCCAGCCGTGCAGTGGTGGGCAGACGCCCTCACGCTGCTTGACTGTTGCAGGTGAGGTTGTTCCGCCATGCTGAAGCCAGAATCGGAGTGGCTCCGCCCACTCCCCCCCAGCAGTCTCCTGTTCCCTCTCCTGCATTAGTTGCTCGCAGGCCGCCTAAGAGCCCTGGACGGGCCAGTTCCAGCCCCTGGGCCTTGTGTTTGACACCCTAGATCTAGTCTAACCCCCGCTCCATGCAGGAAATACAAAGCTAGACCATCCCCAGCAGACGGCTTGAAGGCCCTCAGCCAGGGAGAGCCTACCCCCATTCTGGGCAACTGGTCCCACGGTTGAACTGCTTTTACCAAGAGGAGGGGTCTCTCCTAACGTTCAACCAGACCCTAACCCTACTCCTAATTCATGGCCACCCTGGTAAATCTATTTATCTAATAGCCAAGGTTCCCCTCGGCATGTGGATACCTAATTCCACACATCTGGGGCAACTAGGGGGCAAAGAGATTTTCCTGCACACTTGGGGCACTCCCAGGTGTGCAGAAAAATCTGAAATGTAGAAAAAACCATGGGGGGATACTTAAATCCCCCCTAAAGTAAAACAGCGTTCCCTGTGCTTGCACAGAGAATGCTCTAGGAACTGTGCCTCCCCGCCGCTGGGGGGGGGGGGGGGAAGCTGGGTGGCCCAGTGCCTGGGAGCTGTGTGGGCCTCGCTGTCAGTGCTGGGGGTGGGATGAGGGAGAAGGCTTGGTGGGCCAGGGACTCAGTGGCAGGGAGCCACGCGGGCCTCACCATTGGGGGCAGGGGAGAAGAGGAGAAGGCTCACCTGCAGCTACTTCCTCCCCCTGCGCGAGTATTGCAGGTCCCTGTTTCTTGTTTCTCCTAATGTTCAATCAAAACCCACCCTTCTCGATGGTCTCACAAACCACTTGCCAACTTTAAAGCAACCCTCCGCAACCACAACCCCCCCCCCCCACACACACACAAAAGGGGGACGGATTCTCTGGATATTGACGTCTGATGATTTACAGCTTTGTCTGAAAGAGGGAACGCAAGACGACTGCAAACAGCTCAGACCTGAGCACAATGCCACACACAAATACGAAACACACAATCTGGCATTACAGTTCCAGCCGTTACCTAATCGTTGACATTGGTTACTAGTGATGGAGACAGGTGTGGTTAGAAGACAAAGGGTTAAACAGACATCGGCTGTCCCAGTTAGTGGTCCCCCGGAGCTGAAATCCTGCCCTGGCTGGGGTCTGGCGGGCGATTCATTTCCTAGCAATGGAAAACGGGCGCTGTTAGTCATCACGCTCAACAGGGAATGGAGAACAAGAGGAGAGGAAGGAGAGGTAGAAGGATGAAGACACGTCAGTGTGATCAAACTGGGTCCAGGCAAAGATTTTTTTCTGAGATGTTAATGTGTAATGATTTTTGGCCACTGGGAAGGGGGGGAAAATCCATGGACTTTCTTGCTGCTGGCTCACCACAGCCTATTAACACATGGTCAGGTTTGTGCTTTGAAGCCTCAAATAGGGTAGAGGTCTGATTTCAGAGTGGGGGTGCTTGGGCAGGGGTGCAAAAATGGAAACAACGGTTGGATCCAACGGATCAGTTCTGTTTGTGGGGGTCGCTTAAACTGGGGAGAAAGAGACAGGCCCCTTACGCCTGAAGAGGGTGCCACTGCCAGCCAGGGTTGCCAGCCTCCAGGTAAGGCCTGGAGATCCCCCCCCCAAATGACAGCTTATCTCCAAACTACAGAGACCAGTTCTTCTGGAGAAAAGGGCTGCTTTGGAAGGCAGAATCTATGGCGTTATACTCCACTAAAGTACTTTATTTATTTATTTATTGTTAAACTTTTATCCCGCCCTTCCAGCGTAGCCGGTTCAGTAACCTCCCTTCCCCAATCCCCTCCCCTCCACAGGCTCCACCCTCAAAATCTCCAGGAATTTCCTGACCTGGAGTTGGCACTGCCCTACTGCCTGTGGAGCAAATCTGCAGGATCCAACTCACTGATTCCAGAAGAAAAGAAGAAGAGATTGGATTTATACCCCGTCCTTCACTACCCGAAAGAATCTCAGAGCGGCTTACAGTCTCCCTTCCCTTCCCCTCCCCACAACAGACACCCTGTGAGATCGGTGGGGCTGAGAGAGCTCTTTTGAGGACTGCTCCTGAGAGAACAGCTCTGAGAGAACTTAGGACTGACCCAAGGTCACACCAGCAGCTGCACGTGGAGGAGTGGGGAATCAAACCCGGTTCTCCCAGATTAGAGTCCGTGCTCCTAAACACTACACCAAATTGGGTCTCCCGAGGTTTCCCTGTTAACTTCTCAAGGTTGACCAGGAGTAGACACACTCATTTTTCTGCAGATTCCTCAGTATGTAATCCATTGACTGTTATTCAGTTAAGCATATTCAGCTCTGTACCCCCCCCCCCCCCCGAAATATCATACATGAATGGAAGGACGGCTTAGGTCTTAGCTTGCTTGGAGGCCTGGGGAGGGCAGCATGCCAGACACTTTTACAGCTTCTTGACTGGACTGTGCCTTGACTGGACTTGCATTCAATGCTCCCTCTAAGCTGTGGAGTCTTGTGAGCAAAAATGCTACTTGGTGAGCTGCCGGCATTAAAGCTGTGAGCGAGCGATTTGGCTGCTGCATCAATGAGTTTGCTCTCGAGCCCTCCTTCCTGAGCTAAGACAAAAATGTGTGAGCTGGAGGCTGAAAAACTGTGAGCTAGCTCACACTCACTAAGCTTAGAGAGTACACTGCTCTGGAGCCATCCTCCCTGAGCTAACACAGAAATCTGTGAGATGGAGGCTAAAAAACTGTGAGCTAGCTCACACTAACTCAGCTAAGAGGGAACACTGCTTGCATCTGGATACAAGAAAGCACACGCATGCTGGCAAGGCAGGAGGAAAATCAGACACCTGCAATGGTAGTCAACGGAGAACTCTGGGTTTCGTTTGTCTGTTGTTTGCATGACACCCCCCACAGCTGAAGCAGTCTACTTGAGCTGTATCCGTTTTAAATCTGAGCCATTCCCCTGGCAACAGAAGATGAGGGCTCTGCAAACAGACAAGGTGTCTCTTGGAGGTCTCCCAGAATTACAACTGATCTCCAAACCGCAAACATCAGTCCCCTCTGGAGAAGAAGGAAGGGTCCCTAGCAACGCTCCCTCCAAGCTGTGGAGTCTTGTGAGCAAAAATCCTACTTTGTGAGCTCCTCGCATTGAAGTTGTCAGTGGATGATTTGGCCACTGCATGAATTAGTCTGCTCTGGAGCCCTCCTTCCCGAGCCGAGACAAAAATGTGTGAGTCGGAGGCTAAAAACCTGTGAGCTAGCTCACATTCACTCAGCTTAGAGGGAACACTGGTCCCTAGCAATGCTCCCTCTAAGTTGTGGAGTCTTGTGAGCAAAAATTCTACTTTGTGAGCTACTGGTATGAAAGTTGCGAGCAAGCCATTTAGCTACTGCATAAATTAGTTTGCTCTGGAGCCATCCTTCCTGAGGGAAGACAAAAAGGTGTGAGCTGGAGGCTAGATAATTGTGAGCCAGCTCACACTAATTCAGCTTAGAGGGAACACTGGTCCCTCGAGGCCAGAGGCCATCTAGTCTAGCCCCTTTAAAGGGGGACCTCTGGGACCTTATACCCCACAGGTCACAAGGCAAAAAGATAAAATTCGACGATTGAGTTGGTTTGTTGTGTCTGAAAGGACTCTGGGTTTTTTCAATTCTGTCACCACACAATGACGGAGCCTTTTGAGGACAATCCCAAGCTGCCGTTGCAATCCCTCGATAAGAACTATTGGGGGGGGGGGAGTTTCAACGAAGAAACAGCCATTCAACTTTCTGGCCACAAATATGAACTTAAAAAAAAAAGAAAAGCAATAAGAGATGCTGGGAGTTGACCTGTGTCAGTGCATTGTCCCGAATTTATAACATTTTACCCCTCCCCCAATGTAAAGAAAAGATAGCTTCCTTATACATTTATGTAGTTCCTCCTTCTTGTTTATTCCTTGCTGTAAAAATGCAAAAAAAAAAAAAAGTTTTATCCCTTGTCTGGGCACACTGTTTTGGACAGATTAAAGGGCCTAAATGGATCTGTGTTGTGTCCTTGCAAACTTCCTTACATGCTGTCTGGGGCCAGGAGGATGGGAAGAAGGAAGTACAGAATTGGAGGTGCTGCTTTATTTTGTATGTCCCTTGTCCCACCCTGCACTACTAGAAATGTTTCAGAGGAGTTAAGAGAAAAAGAGATTGGATTTATACCCCGCCCTTCACTTGTAGTCTCAGAGCGGTTTACAAACTCCTTCCCCTCCGCACAACAGACACCTGGTGAGGTAGGCAGGGCTGAGAGAGCTCTGACAGAAACTGCTCTTTTTTTCTTTTTCTTTTTAAATTTTATTGTATTTATCAAAAACAAACAATACAAACTATAAATAACAACAACAACAAAAAAGTCAGGCATAGTAAGTAGGCCATAGTAAATACAAAAAACAACAAACTTTTAAAAACTTTTACAATAAACAGAGAGTAATATCATAAAAAAGCCATTTGTTGATACAACTTATTAACAGGAATAATCTCGTGAAGCGACAAATATTGCAAAACCGGAAACCAAACTGAAACAAATCTATTTTGATATTGCGAACTATCCACAGGTAATAAAGAATATTTAAGTTTAGACATCATGAATTGGTCCCACACCTTTGTGTGCCATTGAGCAATCAAAGGTCTTATAGGCTTTTTCCAGCTTGACGAAATAACCAAAGCTGCAGATAACAGAAGAATTGCAATCATTTCTTTTTGTGCTTTAGAAGCAATTAAATTAGGCCAGTAGTGTAACAACAGCGCTTCAGGAGAAAAAGGAAGATCAATAAGCGTAATAAGTTTAATTTGTGCATGAACCTCAGACCAAAATATTTGAATATACGGGCAGTTCCACCAGCAGTGGCTATAAGTAGCAATCTCACCGCATTGTTTCCAACACAAAGGCGAGCAGGATTTAAACATATGTAAAAGACGTTTTGGCGTAAGATACCAAAAAGATAACAATTTAAAAAACTGAAACTTAACATTAAGAATATTAGAAGTATTACCTGGCGATGCCCAAATTAATTTCCATTGTTGAGCATTTAGATTAATATTAAATTCTGAACACCACTGCTGTTGATATTTCAGTGGGCGAGAGTTATCAGCTACAGAAAGCCATTTATACATTTTAGACAACAAGCCTTTAGCTATATAGTTAAGACACCTTACAAAGTTTTTCAAAGTCCGTTAAAGGCCTTAAGGCCAAATTACGCTCAAACCATATCCTAACTATATTCCGCAATTGAAAATATTGAAACCACGGTATTGAAAAACCTACTATTTGTTCAACTTGAAGTTTGTCCACAGGTTTACCATTTTTATGCAAATCTAAGATACGCAAGGATCGAAAAGGAGCCCAAATACTGGACCCAATATCCATCTTAAAAGTTTTGGACCATTCACGGGCTAATAAGGGGGAACAGTTGAGAGGTCTCAGGTGCTAATACCTTGCGAAAACTATCCCACGCTTTTAAAGAAGTAGCTAAAAAAGGATTCTTCATACAGGATTTTGGCCTTTGGGACGGTATTTGCCATATTGCTTTGCTTAAAAGTAAGAGGCTTCACAGCTTCAGTTTCCAATATAATCCAATCTTCCTCTGGTTCTGAGTTTAACATTTTAAAGATAGATACTAAATTAGCTGCATTATAATATCTTACCAAATCAGGGACATTTAAACCACCAGCTGAAACTGATCTACCGTATTTTTTGGACCATACGACGCACCTGACCATAAGACGCAGGGGGGCGGCTCGCGCCTTCCGCGCTGGTCAGCAGCGGCCTCGCGCGAGCTGGCGGTGGCCTCAACAGGAGCCGGCGGCGGCAGGAACAGGAAGCGGCAGGACCAGGAGCTGGCGGCGGCCTTGCGCGAGCCGGCAGGAACAGCAGCGGTGGAAACAGGGGCCGGCGGCGGCCTCACGCAAGCTGGGGGCGGGGGCCTCGCGCGAGCCAGCGGGAACAGGAGCCGGCGGCGGCCTTGCGCGAGCCAGCGGCGGCAGAAACAGGAGCCGCCGCCGGCCTCGCACGAGCCGGCAGCAGGAACAGCAGCGGCGGGAACAGGAGCCGGCAGCGGCCTCGCGGCAGCAACGGAAGCCAGGCTCGTGGCCAGCAGCAACAGCGGGAGCCAGCCTCGCAGCCAGCAGCAACAGCAGGAGCCGCACCCCCCCCCCCGGAATTTTTACAGTCACTCCCCCGCCCCAACGTGCAGTCTTCGCTCCATAAGACGCACACACTTCCCCCCCCCTTTTTTGGGGAGAAAAAGTGCATCTTATGGTCCGAAAAATACGGTATATAAAATAGTGGATTGAAATCTGGGCTTTTTATAGCTCCAAGTGAAATCTATAAATGCCTTTTACCATTTATTCAAAAATTTTGTAGGAATATCTATGGGAAGGGCTAAAAAAAGAAATAAAAATTTGGGAAGAAGAAAGCTTTTTATCAATTGCAACCGTTCTGGCCATGAGAAGCCTTGGCCATCCCATTTCTTAAGTTTGTACACATGATTCTTTAAAAACTCTAACATGATTAACTTCAATTAACCTAGACATTTGTAACGGAAAATAAATACCTAGGAATCTCCAAGTGGAAGAAACCCATTTATAAGGAAAGATATTTTTAATTACATCCACCAAGCCTTTTGGAATATTAAGAGGAAAAATTTATGATTTTGTTGCAAGCAGTACAAACAGAATTAGAGCATTTTGAGGTTATCTCTGGTTTAAAAGAAACTGCTCTTTTTCAAGAACAGCTCTGACACAACTACGGCTTGCCCAAGGTCATCCAGCCATGTGCAAGTGGAGGAGTGGGGAATCAAACCTGGTTCTCCCAGATTAGAGTCCACGCACTTAACCACGGCACCAAACTGACTCTCAACTGTCTTGTATAATCTGGTTCCTGATAGATTCTTGTTTCGGTGCATCCCAACAGTGAAAATGCCTTGCTGGAGGTGACCCAGGAGATGTTCCTCGGGTCTCCCATCCTTGAGCTCTTTGGAGCAGAAGGCGTGGAAAGGTTGCTGTACTTGTCATGTTTATGCTCTGTGAGAGGCGGAGTAATTTTTAATAAACCTCTAGGTACTCTTGATTTTTTTTTAAGACCAAAAAAAAAATGTTGAGCCCCCACCGACAAACTACAAGGGTGAACGATGTCCGGAAGGATGGATCTTCTCCCCCGCCGTGCCTGTGCTACAGGAGTCAGGCTGGAGGACACATGAGGCCCCGTTCACAACACGTCCCCTCATGCAAGCCGGGATGTTCCTGCGCACAGAGGTTTCCCTGCCAACTTCTCAAGGCTGCCCAGAGGCGCAGGAGAGCTTCACGCTCGGCTTCAGAAGGCCGTACGCCTCGCTGACCAACCACCAGCCAGGGCGAGCCTCCCTTTCACAATTGCTATGCTAAACACAAGACACGGAAGGGGAACAGGGGTGCCAGCCTCTAGGTGGGACCTGGAGAATACCCTGGAATTACAGCTCATCTCCAGACGACAGAGACCAGTTCCCCCTGCAGACAATGGATGCTTTGGAGGGTGGACTCTATGGCATTGCACCCCACTGAGGTCCCTGGCCTCCCCAGGCTCCATCCCCAAATACCCAAGAGTTTATTTTATTTTGTTTCTATCTCGCCCTCCCTGTATAGCAGGCCCAGGGCGGGTTCCATCAAATTCAGTAGAAAACATAGTATACAAAAATTAAACAGTTAAGAAGGAAGACAAAAAGATTAAAGGCTTAACAACTAAAGGTTTTTCTTTTAAATATAGGGCCTTTGCAGATGATGTGATGTTCATAGTCGAAGACCCCTTGTCCACACTACCATATTTGTTACAGAGAGTAAAAGAGTTTGGTGACTTAGCAGGATTTTATGTAAATAAGAACAAATCGAAAGTAATGTGCAAAAATATGTCAAACAAGAAACAAAATGAGTTACAAAAACGTATAGAATGTGAGGTGGTGAAAAAGACAAAATATCTAGGTGTAAACCTAACAATGAAAAATATTGATCTTTATAAAAATAATTATGAAAAATTATGGTTGCAAATTATGCAGGATATTAAAAAGTGGAATGTATTGAATTTGTCATTGCTGGGTAGAACTGCGGTGGTTAAGATGAATGTGTTACCACGATTAATGTTTTTGTTTCAAACTATTCCAATTGTGAAAGATGTAAAAACATTTAAATGTTGGCAGAAGGAATTGTCTAAGTTTGTGTGGGGAGGGAAAAAACCAAGAATTAAGATGAAAATAATGTGTGATGCTAAAGAAAGAGGAGGGTTTCAATTACCAAACTTAAGGTTATACCATGATGCAATATGTTTGACCTGGGTAGGGACATGGACTATGTTACAAGATAGAAAGTTATTGTCCCTGGAAGGTCATGATTGTAGATTTGGGTGGCATGCATATTTATATTATGGTAAAACAAAAATGGACAATATGTTTAAACATCATTATTTGAGAAGAACACTAATGGATACGTGGACAAGATATAAAAACTTTTTTTCAGAAGAGATACCTATGTGGATTGTACCCGCAGAAGTTTTGCATCCAACATCACGGTACAAAGGACAAGATTGGTTGAAGTATAGAGACTTATTAATAAGACATGGTAAAGACTTCAAATTGAAGGAGCAGCATCAGATGGACTTTGATTATGGTTGGCTAAGATATAGACAAATATATGATATGTATAGAAGTGATAAAAAACACGGTTTTAGGGAAAAAACAATTAAATAGAACAAGTTTGGGAGGAAGGTGGGAAAAAAATGATTTCTAAAATGTACAAAGTCTTGTTAAAATGGTTTAATGCTGATGAAATGGTAAAAGAACAAATGGTAAAATGGGCGATAAACTTTAACAAAGATATTGAAATGGAATCTTGGGAATTTTTATGGAAAAATGCTATGAGTATATCTACGTGTTATAACTTAAAAGAAAATTGTTTTAAAATGATGTATAGATGGTATATGACACCAAAAAAAATTGCAAATATTGGTCAGAATATGTCTAACAAATGTTGGAAGTGTAAAAAGAAAGAAGGTTCTTTTTATCATATGTGGTGGACTTGTGATAAAGCAAAGATTTATTGGTCAAAAATACATGCAGAAATGGAAAATTTTTTGAAATGTACATTTAAGAAGTTGCCCGAAATGTTATTGCTTGGACTTAAACTAGAAGAGATAAATGTAAAAAAAAGGACAATAATATGGTATATGATAACAACAGCAAGAATGGTGTATGCACAAAATTGGAAAAATGAAAAAATACCAGAGGTGTGGGAATGGTTGAAAAAATTGTTACATATGGCTGAAATGGATAAATGGACTAGAAAATTGAATGATCTGTACTCAGAGACCTTTTTAGAAGATTGGAAAGATTTGAAAGAATATGTTGAAAAATACTGGGATATGAAAAATTGCATTTATACATGGTTATAATAATATAAAGTAATAGATTTAGAGTATATGAATGTATTAAGGATAATTAGACAAAGAAGTTGTTTTTTATTTTAGAATTATATAAGAATATAGAAAGTAAGAATTAATGTATAAGTATCTTTAAGAAATATGACCGTTACCAGAAATGTAAAACATAGATATAAGTATTATTATTTTGGATAGAGTGGAAAATGTGTTATGCTTCAGATGTGGTGGGAAACTGCTAATATAAGATAAAAACAAGATTATACAAACAGAACAAAATGTTATATAATATGGAAAAATGGATTTGTATAAGATAAATGTATTATTTTTAATGTTTGGAAAAATAAAAAAAAATTTTTACAAAAAAAAAAAAATTAAACAGTTAAAAACACCAATAAAATGCAGCAACATCATTCATCCAGTGCAAGTTACAGTTTAAGCTAAAGCCCCCAAAGATGTCATCTCTTTCAAGATTTGGTCCGGGGGGGCGGGGGGGTAACGTAGTTCCGACCCACTGAAGGGAGGTCCTGGAGAGGGAGGGACGTCCGTCACTCTCGTTAAAAGCCTGTGGAAGAGCTCCCTCTTGCAGGGTCCTGTGGAACTGCAGAAGGTCCTGCAAGGCCCCGATCTCATATGGGAGCTCATTCCACCAGGTAGGGGCCAGGGCCAAAAAGGCCCCGTCCTTAGTTGAGCTGAGACTTTTCCCAACCTGGATCTGGCCACTCAAGAGGGGAGGGTCTCCCCCACATCATGCAGGGTTGCCAACCCCCAGGTGGGACCTGAAGATCTCCCAGAATTACAACTGGCCGCCAGACAAATCAGTTCCCTTGGAGAAACTGGCAGCTTTGGAGGGCGGACTCTCTACGGCATTCTACCCCACTGAGCCCCCCCCCCTTCCCAAGCCTTGTCCTCCCCCAGGCTCTCCCCTCCCCAAATATCCAGGAATTTCCCAGCTCAGTGTTGGCAGCCCCATTCACACACCAGTCAATAAGCAGGAACGGAACTCCTAGGACTGCCAAGTCCCGCTTGGCCACCGGCATGTGCTGGGATGTAGTGTGGCCAGATCCAGGTTGGGAAACTCCTGGAGATTAGGGCGTGGACAGAGACCTCTGCAGGGTATTACACCACACCCTCCGAAGCAGCCATTTTTCTCCAGGGGAACTGATGTCTGTAGTCTGGAGGTGAGCTGTAACCAGTCTTCCCTCTGAGTTAGTGTGAACTAGCTCATCGTCTTTTAGCCTCCGGCTCACACATTTTTGTCTCCGCTCAGGACAGATGCTCCAGAGCCAACGAATTTCTGCAGCAGCCAAATTGCTCGCCGACAACTTTAATGCCGGTAGCTCACAAAGAAGAATTTCTGCTCGCAAGACTCCACCGCTTAGAGGGAGCCTTGGCTGTAACGCCAGGGGATCCCCAGGCCCCACCTGGAGGCTGGCACCCCTAGGAGCTCCCTTCCCTCTGAGGCCCGGAAGATCTGCCATGGTGCCGTCTGGTCGCTCAACAAGAGAGCAAGGGAGCTCTCAGCTGAGTGTGGAGAGCTTCCGCAACAAGAGAGAGAGAGAGAGAGAACAGAACAAGAGGGAAAGGGCCTGAGAGAAACAAAGAGGGAGGGCAGAAAGGAGGAACAATGGCAGGGAGGGAAGCTGAGGGTGCGGGGAAGGCCCGGGAGAGAACGGAACCGGCACGCCCTGGCGGACCACTCCCAAAGGTCCCTCCGTGGCCTCCACTGGCAGTCAGACGGGTACAGGGAGAGGGCACAAACAGGCCACGGGATGGAGTTGCCACCTCCGGGTTGGGAAATACCTGGAGATTGGGAGGGGTGGAGAAGAAGAGACTGGGTTGATACCCCGCCCTCCACTACCCGAAGGAGTCTCAGAACGGCTTACAGTCTCCTTCCCCTCCCCACAACGGACACCACTGTGAGGTAGGTGGGGCTGAGAGAGCTCTCTCGAGGACTGCCCTTGAGGGAACAGCTCTGAGGGAACTTGTGACTGACCCAAGGTCACACCAGCAGCTGCACATGGAGGTGCAGGGAATCAAACCCAGATCTCCAGATTAGAAGAGGAGGAGATTGGATTTATCCCCCACCCTTCACTACCCAAAGGAGTCTCAGAGCGGCTTAGAGTCTCCTTTCCCTCCCCCTTCCCACAACAGACACCCTGGGAGGGAGGTGGGGCTGAGAGAGCTCTCTCATGGACTGTCCTTGAGAGAACAGCTTTGAGAGAACTTGTGACTGGCCCAAGGTCACACCAGCAGCTGCACGTGGAGGAGTGGGGAATCAAACCCAGTTCTACCAGATTAGAGTCTGCGCTCTTAACCACTACACCAAACTGGCTCTCGAAACTGGAGCCTGAGGAGGGAGGGGTTTGGGGAGGGACTTCAATGGGGCTTAAAGCCACAGAGTCCACCTTCCAAAGTGGTCCTTTTCTCCAGGGGAACCGATCCAATGCCTATCATTAATTCCAGGAGATTTCCAGCCACCACCTGGAGGCTGGCAACCCTGCCAACCCCTTTCGTTCTCAGCAGACAGAAGTTAAAGACAGACGGTCTGAAACAGGGAAATCGCCCCCAGTGGCTAGCCGCCTCCTGCCGTGCCTTCTTTCTGCCTGGCCGCTGGAAGGCACAGGGTATGGGCCCAGATGTTCTATTCCAGCAGGGCCAGAGGTTGCCAGTCCAAAGAGTTGCCAACCTCCAGGTGGGGCCTGGAGACCCCACAGAATTACAACTGAGCTCGAAACGACACAGATCAGCTCACCTTCAGAAAACGGCTGGTCTGGAGGGTGGATTCTAAGGTGGTATACCCTTCTGGGCCCCTCCTCTCCCCAAACCCCATCCTCCCCAGTCCCCCCCCCCCAAATCTCTAGGAACTTCCCAACCCAGAGTTAGCAACCCTACGACAAGCTTTTCATATAGTTAAACTGAAAGTCTCCCTCTGAGTAAAAAAGCAAAAGGTCAAGGTTTCCCTCGCTCGAAAGCCAGTCAAATCCGACTCTAGGGATGCGGTGCTCATCTCTGTTTCCGAGCTGAAGAGCCAGCACTGTCTGAAGATGTTTCCATGGTCATGTGGCCGGCAGGACTAGATGCTGAGGCGCATGGAATGCTGTCACCTTCCCACCGAAGCGATACCTATTTATCTACTTGCAATTCCTTGCTTTCAAACTGCTAGGTTGGCAGGAGCTGGGGCCAGAGACAGGAGCTTACTCCGTCATGCGGCACTCGGGTCTCGAACTGCCGAACTACCAGCCTTCCAGTCTGCAGCTCAGCATCTTAACCTCTGAACCACCGCTGCTATCTCTGAGTTCCAGATGCTAAAGAAGGGGCAAAAGCAATGGAGAGGTGTTGTCTTCATGCAGGGTTGCCAACTCTGGGTCGGGAAACTCCTGGAGATTTGGAGGTGGAGCCTGGGGAAGGTGGGGGTCCAATGCCACAGAGCCCACGCTCCAAAACTGCCATTTGCTCCTGGGAAACTGATCTCTGTCGCCTGGGGATCGGCTATAACTCCATGAGGGCTCCAGCCCCCACCTAGAGGTTAACAAACACACAAAAACGGAAACACAGCGAATGCAGTTATACAAACAAATAAACAGAATAATCTTATCGTGCTGTACGAATCACACTAGAGGAGACGGTCTTCTTATACAGTTCTACTTACAACCAAAATTAATACACATAACAAATAGTTTTGCCACCGTGCATAAATGACAGCTGCGCCAGTTGAATAATGCCCTAATTAGTCCTTGAATCATAGAATCACAGAATGTTAGAGTTCGAAGGGACCTTGCAGGTCATCTAGTCCAACCCCCTGCCCTCTGCAGGAGCACAGCCGAAAGACAGCCCTACAATATAACTGAAAGATGGTCGCCCAGCCTCCGCTTGAAAATGTCCAGCGAAGGAGCATCCACCACCTCCCGAGGTAGTCTCTTCCACTGCTCAAGCACTTGTATAATTAGGAAGTTTTTCCTGCTATTTAGCTGGTATTGACTCTCTTGTAATTTCCACCCATTAGATCTAGTCTTGCAATCTAGAGCAAGAGAGAACAGATCTGCTCCGTCTTCTACATGACAGCCCTTCAGATATCTGAGGACTGCAATCATGTCCCCTCTAAGCCGTCTCTTTCCCAGGCTAAACATACCCCGCTCTTTTCAGCCTTTCCTCATAAGACTTGGATTCCAACCCTCTCACCATCCTGGTGGCCCTCTTCTGGACATGCTCGAGTTTGTCAACATCCTTCCCAAAATGTGGTGCCCAAAACTGGACACAGGACTCCAGGGGAGACCTGACCATAGCAGAATAGAGCGGAACTACCAGCTCCCGTGATCTGGACACAATGCCTCTGTTAATGCATCCTGAGATTGCATTAGCTTTCTTCGCAGTCACATCGCCCAGCAGGCTCATGTTTAGCTTGTGATCAACCAGAACACCTGGATCCCTTTTACATGTGCTGCTGTCAAGCCAAGTCCCTCCCACTCTGTATCGGTGCCTTTGGTTTTTCGTACCTAAGTGTAGGACTTTGCACTTATCTCTACTGAAATTCATTTTATTTGTCTCAGCCCGCTGTTCCAGCCTGTCTAGATCATTTTGAATCCTGACTCTGTCTTCTTCAGAATTAGCAGTCCCACCCAGCTTCGTGTCATCTGCAAATCTGATAAGCATCCCCTCTGTGTCTTCCTCCAGGTCATTTGTAAAAACACTGGAAAGGAAGTCCTTCTTCCCCCCAAAAGTGATTCAACACATGGAATTCACTGCCACAGGAGGTGGCGGTGGCTACAGGCATGGACAGCTTCAAGAGGGAATTAGATAAACATCTGGAGCAGAGGTCCATCAGTGGCTATTAGCCACAAGATATAGATAGGATCTCTCAGTCTGAGGCAAGTGATGCTCTGTATTCTTGGTGCTTGACGGGGGGGGGGGGGGGGGCAACAGTGGGAGGGCTTCTGGAGTTCTGGCCCCACTGCTGGACCTCCTGAGGGCACCTGGTGTTTTTGGCCACTGGGTGACACAGAGTGTTGGACTGGATGGGCCACTGGCCTGATCCAACATTAGCTTCTCTTATGTTCTTATGTTCTTAACACCGGGCCCAGGACCGGGTGTCAGAATCAGTTAATTCTGTCAATGTAATCTTGCATGCACACTATGTATTCTGTTATGTCTTTATGTATTGGACCTGTATTCTCTCCTCTTGCTTGGTCGGGAGGGTGACAACCCCTAGGGTGAGAACAACGAGGCCTCTCATCCCTGCCTCCGCATTCCAGCTGCCCCGGCAGTAACTTCAAGGGGAGGAAAGGCTCTCATCTCTTATCTATGCTAAAGAACCTTGGAGCCATGAATTGTTATGTGAACGGAGGGGTCTGGTTTGGGAAGGGAAATTTACTGCTTAACACCTCACTTTTTTCCTGTGTGAACCAAACGGTCAAGACACCTTTTAGCCCGCCAATTTTCCCTCCTGGGGATTGGCTACCTATGGGTAATTCAAACTCCTTGGAATGGTATAATAGACCCGCTTGTATTATTTGTCTCATCTCTGACAATACCCCGAGACGCTGTACTAATGTAGGAATAGGCAATAAAGAACTGTGGTTAACCAACCGAGATCTGATCCTTGACTACTTCGAACAGGACTCTCACAGATTGTCAGAGATCCTTGATTGGGATTCAATCGTTCCTGACCATGTCAGAAGACGATCTCGTCCCCCTCAAACCTACCACTCCAGAGGAGGCCCCGGTTACCCCGACGGATCCGGGGAACGGGGGTGGCGGCGGCGGAGGAGGTCCCGAGGTGCCGGTGACCACGAGCCAGGGGGCTTACTACATCCCGCGCCGCCCGATTACCCATCAGAGCGTGACCCCCCAGTACACTTGGAGCCACTTCGGCGGCCGATCCGTGACTTCGTGGGTGCACGACAGGAAAGGGGTGAGAGTTCCGCTCACCGGCGACCAGCTCGATCGCGGGAGACCGAGCTACCTAGGAGACGACCGCGAGCCAGTCCGCCGTGGAGGACCGCGTCGCCAGCCTCCCGAAGAGGAGACACTGGATTTGTATGGGCCCGATCCGTATCGAGAGGAGCAAACGGTCCCGCTGGATCAGATGATGGGAGACCTGAGGCTACAACTCACCTCCGAGCTCCGCGAGCTGGCCCTCGATCTCCAGCACCAATTTCGAGACGCTATGGTGGCGATGCAAGGCGCCCTCCTCGGTCAAGGAGTCGGAGCCCCACAACAGCAGCCAGCACCCGGAGGGGTTCCGGCTCAGCCACAAGCGCCCGTGGTACCCGCGCAGCCGGCTCAGCCGGTCGTCCCGGTTCCAGTCCCGGGGCCCGTCCCCGCACCGGCCCCAGTCCCGGCCGCGCCGGCCGCTCGCCCACCCCCTTCCGACCCGCTGACGACTACTTTCGATGGGGACCCCGAGAAGCTACGTTTCTTCACGCTCGAGATCGGGAGATTCCTGGACAGTTGGGGCCACCTGTATCCTACCGAGAAGGATCGCATAGGCTACATCGGATCCAAACTGAAAGACACCGCCAGCGATTGGTATGTGAGCCTGCACGACAACCCTGGCCCTGAGCTGCGTTCTTTGAACAACTTCATGTGGGCTCTTCGGCACCAGTTCGAAGACCCGCTGGGTGAGGAAAAAGCCAGAAATCAGCTGAGGAAGCTGTTCCAAGGAAGATCGTCAGTGAGAGAATACACTGAAAAATTCCGTCGCATCGCTGCCAAGATCCACGGATGGCCGGAGGAACTCTTCATGGAGAAGTATTGGGAGGGTCTAAACCCGGAAATCTACGAGACTGTGCTGCTGGGAGGCCGCCCGGGCACACTGACCAGCTGGATGAGGGCGGCCACCGACATGGAAGAACGTTTCGCCCTAATCAAGATGGGAGCATCCGCAACCGCCGCCATCAGAGCGGGCCCACGAGCGAAGCCCCGATCCAACGTACAAGACGTCCGCGACTCGAGGTTCCGGCAAGGGTTGTGTATGAAGTGTGGGGAAAGTGGCCACTTCGCCTCGGCGTGTCCAAGAGGAGGGGGGAAGGGCCCGAAGACCTCAACTCCAGGACCTGCAGGCACCCCGACTCGGGGGAAGACCCCCATGAAACCCCGGGCTTTGCAGCTGGAAGGGGCAACGAGTGAGCAGGGAGAGCTGGAGCTGATGGAAACCCAGATGTCGGGAAACTCCAACGGCCTGCAGTGAGCGGCGCAGAACTGCAGGTCCCCCACAACGAAGCGCCATCTCCGGTGAGCATCCCCGGCCCCTTGTTATACATGGTAGTGACTGTGGTGACCCCAGGATCAGGTACCCACATGAGGGTCCGCGCTTTAATTGACTCTGGATGTGCGCGAGACCTAATCAGCCCCCTAGTAGTGGAGGGGCTGGGACCCAAAGTCACCCCGTTAGCGGAACCCCTGAAATTTACCCAGATGGATGGGTCCGAAATGAAGGAGGAGTGCATAGCAGAGACTGAGAATTTAATTTTGGGAACGGGGAACCACTGGGAGAAGAGAGCTTTCGTCATAACCCCTAATGCCCAATTCCCTATGGTGTTGGGTAGCCCTTGGCTCGGGGCGCACGACCCCTATATAAAATGGAGCGAGGGGAAGATTTCGTGGGTAGACGAACGTTGCCAGAGCCACCGCTGGGACCCAGGATGGGGTCCCGGGCCCCCCAACCCGCCGTCTCCCGCGGCCGCCCTCGCTCTCGTCCCGGCCATGGTGCCTAAGGAATATAGAGACTTACTGGAAGTGTTCAGTGAGACCGAGGCGGACGAGTTGCCCCCCCACCGGTTGTCGGACTGTGCCATAGAGCTCCTCCCGGGCGAGAAACTCCCAAAGGGCAAATTGTATTCCATGAGCCCGGCGGAGCGAGAAGAGCTGCGGAAGTTCTTGGACAAAAATCTGGCCAGGGGGTTTATCCGCCCCGCCAAGTCCCCTTTTGCGGCGCCCGTGCTGTTCCGAAAGAAAAAGGATGGCGGCTTGCGATTGTGCACGGATTATCGGGGGCTAAACGCAGTCTCCACCTCTAATGCTTACCCCCTCCCGTTAATAAAAGACCTTTTGGCGGAGGCGGCCAAGGGGAAGATTTTCACCAAGTTGGATCTGCGAGATGCCTACTTCAGGGTGCGCATAAGGGAGGGGGATGAACCCAAGACCGCTTTTAACACCCCCCTGGGGCAGTTTGAATACCTCGTGATGCCGTTCGGCTTAAGTGGCGCGCCCGGGGTCTTTATGAGTTTAATCAACGAAGTGTTGCACAAGCACCTATTTAAGGGCGTGTTATGTTACATAGATGATATCTTGATCTATTCCACTGATAAGAACGACCATGTGACTTTAGTCCGAGACGTGCTGTCAACATTACTAAAAAACCAGCTGTTTGTGAAACTGTCTAAGTGCGAGTTTCACCGCGAGTCGGTGGACTTCCTGGGCTACCGCATTTCTCAGAAGGGGTTGGAAATGGACCCGGGGAAAGTGGAAGCGGTGGTGCAATGGGAGGCTCCGCGAACGAGAAAGCAGCTGCAGAGCCTGTTAGGATTTTGTAACTTCTATCGGACTTTCATCAAGGACTTTGCCAAAGTCACCCTTCCCTTAACGGACTTGTTAAAAACCAAGGGGAGGGGTCCCGAGGCGGGAAAGCCGGGAGAGAAACTGGCGTGGAATGGGGAGTGTCAGAAGGCATTTGAGGCTTTAAAAACTCTTTTTACCTCAGAGCCCATTTTGGCGCACCCGGATGAGACTAAAGACTTTATAATCCATGTTGATGCCTCGGATGTAGCAATGGGGGGGGCCATCCTGCAAAGGGACGCTGAAGGGAAACTACACCCCTTAGCTTACATATCGAAGAAGTTCAATGAAACGGAGAGGAATTGGTCGGTGTGGGACAAGGAAGCTGCGGCCATTAGGTTGGCGCTCACTACCTGGCGCCACTGGCTAGAAGGGGCGCAAACTCCGTTCGAAATATGGACGGATCATAAGAACTTAGAAGCTTTGCGCACGCAGCGGTCCCTCAACGCCAAACAACTGCGCTGGGCGGACTTCTTCTCAAAGTTTAACTTTGTGTTAAAACATTTTCCTGGGAAGGCTAATTCCCTGGCAGACGCGTTGTCCAGATTGCCCCAACACGAGAGTCTGAAAGACGAAGTATTCGATTCCATGTTCTCCCCCCAGCAGCTGGGAGGAGTGGTTGTAACCAGGAGCAAAGCAAAGAAAACCGAGCTCACCACTGGGGACTGTCAATGGGGGGGGGAATATGCCCCTGAGGAAATAGAGGAATTGGAAGCAATGGGAGAGTGCGAAAAAAGAAAGGACAATTGTTGGTTCCGTGGGGACAAGTTAGTGGTGCCAAAAACCAAACGCAAAGAAATCCTGCTAAATTGTCACTCTTCCAAGCTTGCCGGACACTTTGGATTCCTAAAAACCCTTAACCTGATCCAACGGCAATTCTGGTGGCCGCGCATGCGTCGAGACGTCTCGGATTTCGTCTCGGCATGTCAAACCTGCTTAATGTGTAAAAAACGGGGGGGCAAAGTCCCGGGATTGTTACACCCCCTCCCCACGGCTTCCAGGCCCTGGGAAGACATAGCCATGGACTTCATTACCAATTTGCCCCCCTCAAAAGGAAAAACAGTGATCTGGGTAGTAGTAGACACGTTTTCCAAACAAGCCCACTTCACTCCTTTCAAACAGTTACCCACCGCCAAAGGGATGGCTAAAGCCTTCTTTAACCAGGTGATAAAATTACATGCTTTTCCGAGACGGGTGGTGTCCGATCGCGGAAGTCAATTCGTTGCCACCTTCTGGCGGGAGCTTTTGAAGCTAATGGACATAGAACCTGCCTTAAGCTCGGGTTACCATCCAGAAACCGATGGCCAATCCGAGCGAACTAATCAAATTCTGGAGCAGTTCTTAAGGTGCTATACCAACTACCACCAAGATAACTGGGTGGACTTATTACCCTTTGCAGAATATAGCTACAACAATGCAGTGCATTCTTCCACTGGGGTCTCACCTTTTATGGCAGTGGGAGGTTTTGAAGGTAAACCGCTCCCCACCCTCAAGGAAGACCCCCAGGCTCCCCCTTCAGACTTCAAAAACTGGTGGTCCAGTCTCCAGGATTCCTGGCCGTTGATTGGTAAAGCCTTGGACCATGCCAAGGAGGACTATAAAAAATATGCTGATCGTGGGCGAGCACCGGGATGGGACCTTCAACCCGGGGACTCAGTTTATCTCTCTACCAAAAATATCCACGGGCTGCAGCCCAGCAGAAAATTAGGATGGAAATATGTGGGACCCTTTAAAGTGCTACGAAAAATCTCTGATGTCTCCTTTGAACTCGACCTGCCTAAATCACTAAGTTCTATACATCCTGTGTTTCATTTCAGCTTGCTGAAGAAAGATCCTGGGCCGAATGCATGGCATCCAGTTCCTCCAGTTCCTCCTCCACTGATGAAGGAGGGGAGTCCACACTACGAGATAACTGAAATCCTGGATTCCAAAACAAAGAGGGGCCATTTGTATTACTTAGTTAGATGGTTAGATTTTGGCCCGGAACACAATGAATGGATTCGTTCTGAACATGTTCATGCCCCCAAGTTAACTAAACTGTTCCATAAAATGTTCCCTGAAAAAGCTAGGTGAAGGGAATCATGGGGAGGGCAGGGTGTCAGAATCAGTTAATTCTGTCAATGTAATCTTGCATGCACACTATGTATTCTGTTATGTCTTTATGTATTGGACCTGTATTCTCTCCTCTTGCTTGGTCGGGAGGGTGACAACCCCTAGGGTGAGAACAACGAGGCCTCTCATCCCTGCCTCCGCATTCCAGCTGCCCCGGCAGTAACTTCAAGGGGAGGAAAGGCTCTCATCTCTTATCTATGCTAAAG
Source organism: Lepidodactylus listeri (assembly GCA_029233225.1). Classification (NCBI taxonomy): domain Eukaryota; kingdom Metazoa; phylum Chordata; class Lepidosauria; order Squamata; family Gekkonidae; genus Lepidodactylus; species Lepidodactylus listeri. The sequence goes on from JARCFY010000002.1 coordinate 176,256,941, forward strand.
AACCTTGGAGCCATGAATTGTTATGTGAACGGAGGGGTCTGGTTTGGGAAGGGAAATTTACTGCTTAACACCTCACTTTTTTCCTGTGTGAACCAAACGGTCAAGACACCTTTTAGCCCGCCAATTTTCCCTCCTGGGGATTGGCTACCTATGGGTAATTCAAACTCCTTGGAATGGTATAATAGACCCGCTTGTATTATTTGTCTCATCTCTGACAATACCCCGAGACGCTGTACTAATGTAGGAATAGGCAATAAAGAACTGTGGTTAACCAACCGAGATCTGATCCTTGACTACTTCGAACAGGACTCTCACACCGAGCCCTGTGGCACTCCACTTGAGACTTTCCCTCCTTGAAAGTACAGGTTTCTCTTCAGATTGATGTGGTCACCAGGCCGTGGTGCAGAGAAGAGTTTTCAGAAGAGAGCACGCAACAGATGGCATGAGCTCAGGCTGCTCTGCCATTTCTCAGGGCTTCATTCGGCCGCTTCTCTTTAGTGATGGAGCTCAAACCAGCTCTGGCAAGATTCAGAATGACACGAAGTCTTCCAGTATGTTCCAAGTAGCTCGGCATCAGGCTCCTAGGGATGCCAGCCTCCTGGTGGGACCTGGAGATCCCCTGGAGTTTTTAACATTCAAGGACTATTAGGTCACTATTCAACTGGTGCAGCTGTCATTTATGCACGGTGGCAAAACTATTAATTTTGGTTGTAAGTAGAACTGTATAAGAAGACAGTCATCTCTGGTGTGATTTGTGCAGCGTGACAGATTATTCTGTTTGTTTGTCTGTATGCCCATCTTGAGGTTGGCAACCCCATCTTCATGCCTGGGGCTCGGGTTACCCAGAAGCCTCCGACTGGCCACCACAGAAACAAAAAGGCAGCCTCAGTGTGATTTGGTTGGCGCCGATCCCTCCATTACCTCCTACGGAGGGGAGGCAGAAGAGAGGCAAGATCTGGCAGAGTTCAGACTTGGTGCTAACGGAAAAAGTTTGGCCCGCTCAGTGATGCGATCCGCTGCCTTTATCAGATGGCGACTTTCCCATGCCATTTAAAAATAGCCTCCGAACACCGCCATCGAGGTCAGGTCAGGTCAGGTATCTCTCCTTTCCTTCTTCCCTTCCCGCTCCCCTGGGGTTTCAGCACACATCAGTAGATGCTAACAATGCCCAGCTTTGCCAGGGATGCCTCGGCATGCACCAGCCGTGGCGGAGGAAGCCATGTGGAAGGAAACAGTGCCGGAAGGGAGAGCCCCCCCCCCCCCCAACAGCATGGCAACTCCACGGGCTGCAATTCCGTGTCCTCGTTTCCTCTAGTTCTTCTGGCAAAGGATGAGGAAACAGATGTGTGAAAGAGCTTCAAAGACATGGCCTGTGAGTGAGAAGGATCCAAGCAGAACAGATGCTTTCTGGCTCCGTCGTCTCCCTGTCCCATGCCATCCCCACATCTTCAACCACGGCAAAGCCTGGATCTATCCGTGTTTGTGTGTCATTTCTCCCCCAAGCCTACCCTCAATTCCTTCTGGCTTAAGGGACACATCGCCACCCCTGCCGCATGCACACGCACCCCCGGTCTCGCCTCAGACCTATTTGCATGCCAAGCTCACCCTTGCTGACTCCGGAAAGAGCCCTGCGGTTCTATCGGACCTGGCACGACGGCTGGAGAAGCAAATTAATGCAGCCGCAAAAAAAAAAAAAAGCTTTCTTACAACTTAGTTCAGCCTGGAAGGTGGCCCCCTGTCTGGCCACCCGGATCCACACCACATAACGTCAACACTAGACTACTGCAAGGCACTCTGCGTAGGTCTCCCTCTTGAAGTCAGCTCAGAAACTCCAGTTAGTGCAGAATGCCGCAGCTGGGTTATTATTAGGAACTAGACGGAACGGACACATGACACACATTCCATGGTCACTGTGCTGGCTGCCGATCAGTTATCAGGCTCAATTCAAGGTCCTGGCGATCGCATACAAAGCCCTTTGCGGCCTCGGACCCGCATATCTGCAAGACCGCCTCTCCTTCTACAAGCCCAATTTGAGCAAGATCAAGAACTGCCCGTCTGTGTGCACTCCCTGTAACACCCCCCCACGGAGTGACCCGCCTGAGGAGCTCCGAAAGGCCACCTCAGCCAGGTGAGACTCCATAGGAGAGGCTGTCCCTCTCTGTAAGGAACCGCCTTGCAGTAGTTAAGCCCCACTCTCTTGTTCCCAACATAGGACAGCAGCTGAGGCTGCCGCAGGAAAGCAGACAAGCTGATGCCATCGGCTAAACATTGGAGAAGATCCCGAAAGAGATCTAGTCCTACAGGATGGTTCAAGGCCGGCTTCGGTTCCGGGGGGGGGGGGGGGGGGCTTGAGAAGATGCACTCCCCCCACCATGTCACACGCTCAAACGCACACGACCTCCCTCCTGGAAGACTACCACGGGATCTTGTCGCGTCCTTCCGAGTCCTGTCTGTCAGCACCTTTTCTGGGAGGGGAGGGGGGAGGAAGAGGGAGACTGCCCCCCCCCCCCGGCAGCAGGTCACACAGCACCGCTGGGACAGCCTCCCATTTCCTGACACGGGATCCTGGAAGGGGAGTAAATGGCCGGCCGGCCCAGGTGAAGAGCGGCTTTTGCCGCTCTCAAAGGCCACTAGGAGTGGGGAACCAGGGCCGGCGTCAGCGTACCCTGCGGGGAAGCGGTTGCTGGGGCCCAGGGTTTCGGCTGGGGCCCACAGCCACTGGAAAAAAAAACCCATACCCCTCCTGCCACCTGGAGAATGGGTTGAAGGAAGTGGAGGCAAGCAGAGCACGGAGGGAGGGAAGGGTTCCCAGTGGAATCAGGATGCCCAGGCAGGTGGGGGGCATGCAGGTGTGGGGGTGGAAAGGAGAGCAAGAGGCGGCCCTGGTGGTGGGTGGGTGGGTGGGGGCTGGGTACTCTCTGCCCAGGGCTCCCCAAAGCTGGCTCCAGCCCTGACGGCAACCATCTTCTCCCCACGCAGCATCCTCTCCTCCTGAGCAGACACCACCAAGGCTCGTACACTTGGGAATGCCCAGCCTGTGCTCTCGGGGAGTCAAGGAGGGGCCCAACCAGTGTGCCCCCTAAGCTGAGTGAGCGTGAGCTAGCTCAGTTTTCTAGCCTCCAGCTCACACATTTCTGTCTTCGCTCGGGAAGGATGGCTCCAGAGCAAACTGATTTATGAAGGAGCCCAATCGCTCGCTCACAACTTTCATGCCAGGAGCTCACAAAGTAGAGTTTTGGCTCACAAGCAGTGTTCCCTCTAAGCTGAGCTAATGTGAGCTAGCTCATCGTTCTTTAGCCTCCAGCTCACATTTTTTTGTCTCTGCTCAGGAAGGATGGCTCCGGAGCAAAGTAATTCATGCCGTGGCCAAATCACTTACTCCCAACTTTAATGCCGGTAGCTCACAGAGTAGAATTTCTGCTCACAAGACTCCGCAGCTTAGGGGGAGCATTGCCCCCCCCAGGGTTCCTTCTAAGCTGAGTTAGTGTGAGCTAGCTCACAGTTTTTTTAGCCTCTGGCTCACATATTTTTGCCTTAGCTCAGGAAGGATAGTTCCAGAGGAAACTAGTTTATGCGGCAGCCAAATGGCTCACTCACCACTTTAATGCCAGTAGCTCACAGAGTAGAATTTTTGCTCACAGGACTCCACAGCTTAGAGGGAGCACTGGACCCAACCCTGGTTGCTGCCTCGAGGGATTGGGGGGGGGGGGGAGCAACAGCCGACCCAGGGGCTTGGGGAAGTGCTTTGTCAGAGGGGGCAATGGGCCGAGGAGGGTGCTATCGCTTGATACAGAAAGCCTCGGGTTAAGTGGCCGGGGGGGGGGGGGTATAATGGACCCCATCTGCTGGAGAAGCAAAGTAACACAGCCACAAAAGCAAAGACACAAACAACAGTTTCCCCCCAACTCAGTCTAGGCTGGAAGATGGGGCCCTACCTGGTCTCAGCTGATCCGGCCACCCAAATCCGTGCCATGATAACGTCGAAACTAGACTGCTGTAATTCACTCGACGAAGGTCTCCCCTTGAACTCAACTCAGAAACTCCAGCTACTGCAAAATATTGCATCTCCATTATAGGGGTTATGCTGGGGGGGGGAGGGGGGGGGACACGGACGGGACTGCCGGATCTTTCAAGAGGGAAATGAAGTTTTCAATCTGTACACTGATAACTCATGGACTTTTAAACATTTTTAAAAGGATTTTGTTTTAAAAGAACTCCGTTCCGGCGCGTTCCCCTAGAAAAAAAAGTCCTGTCCATTATTACCAGGAACTAGGTGCTGCATACCTATTCCCCCCATTCTGCAGTCACCCCACCGGCAGCCTATCCATTACTGGGGTCCATCCAAGGTCCTGGCTATCACACACAAAGCCCTTCGTGGCCCCAGATCTCCAAGACTGCACCTCCTCCTGTGCTCCGCTGCGACAGCATTGCTTAACTGAGAAGCGCCTTCTGCAGGGGGCACCCTGAAAATGGGCAAGATCAACAACTGCCTGCATGCAGATCTCCTCCGCAGTGGCCCCTGCCCTACGGAATGGCCTGCCTGAGGAGGCCAGACCAGCTCCCATGCTCCTGGCATTTCACACGCTATGCAGAACAGAATTGTCTTGGAGGGTTCTTTCAGACAGGAAATGAGGCCGCCTCGTAGCAGACTGCTCCAGGGAAAAAGACACCGTGTCTCCCGCCCTGTCCTGCGTTGTGTTTAAATACTTCTGCTTTATTCAGTCGACAGCTTTGTTTCAGATTTCGGCAAACTCTGACCCGTACCACGCTGCTCATTATTTGTACTGTTCTACTGACAGCTTTGATTCACATGGTGTGCTCAGCCTCGAGTCTCCCTGAGCCAGTTTGGTGTTGTGGTTAAGTGCACGGACTCTAACCTGGGAGAACTGGGTTTGATTCCCCACTCCTCCACTTGCACTTGCTGGATGACCTCGGGCAAGCCATAGTTCTGTCAGAGCTGTTCTTGAAAAAGAGCAGTTTCTGCCAGAGCTCTCTCAGCCCCACCTACCTCACAGAGTGCCTGTTGTGGGGAGGGGAAGGGAAAGGAGATTGTAAGCCGCTCTGAGACTCCCTTGGGTAGTGAAGGGCAGGGTATAAATCCAATCTCTTCTTCTCTTCTTCTGAGACAGGCAGATTACAAAGGACGCCAATAAATAAGTACAGGCTCTCCGGGGTGGCTGCTAAACCCTCCCCCTACAGAGAGCTCTTCCCGCAAGGATTCCTCTGTTGGCAAAACCTTTGCCCATCTGCACAAGAAGCCCCCCCCCCCACTCTTCACACTGCATCTTGGGGGCTTGTTCTCTATAGAGTGCCCAGTAGAAGAAAAAGAAGAGATTGGATTTATACCCCGCCCTTCACTCACTTGGAGTCTCAGAGCAGCTTACGAACTCCTTTCCCTTCCCCTCCCCACAACAGATGCCCTGTGAGGCAGGTGGGGCTGAGAGAGCTCTGAGACAACTGTCCTTGAGAGAACAGCTGTGCCAGAACTACGGCTTGCCCAAGGTCATCCAGCAGGTGCAAGCGGAGGAGTGGGGAATCAAACTCAGCTCTCCCAGATGAGAGTCCGTGCACTTAACCACCACACCAAACTGGCAGTACGGACACCCAGCCTCCAAGTGGAACCAGTCATATGGATTATGGACTTTTGAAATCGACACCCAAGCTGTCTGAGAGTATTGCAGCACAGAGGCTGTGAGCAGCTGTATTCTGTTTGGGACTTTCCATTATGTATCGCCAGACCTTTAGATTGGGACAAATGCTCCCTGTAAGCTGTGGAGTCCTGTGAACAAAAAACTCTACTTTGTGAGCTAGTGGCATTTAGGTTGGGAGCAGGTGATTTGGCTGTTTGCATAGATCAGTTTGCTCTGGAGCCCTCCTTCCTGAGCTAAGACAAAAATGTGTGAGCCGGAGGCTAAAAAACGGTGAGCTACCTCACACTAACGCAGCTTAGAGGGAACACCCAGACCCAAATAATTCACTCCCAGGTAAAAGGGCATACTGAGGATCCCAGACCAATGCTCCCTCCAAGCCATGGAGTCCTGTGAGCAAAAATTCTACTTTGTGAGATACTGGCATTCAAGTTGGGAGCGAGCGATTTGGCTGCTGCATCAATTCATTTGCTCTGGACTCGCCATCCCTTCCTGAGCTAAGACAAAAATGTGTGAGCCGGAGGCTAAAAAACAGTGAGCTAGCTCACACTCACTCAGCTTACATTGATCAGGACTGTAAGGATGTAATCAAAGCCATTTTTTTGCAAATGCAAAAAAATGGCTTTGATTACATCATTACAGTTGTGATATATGTAAGCTGAGTGAGTGTGAGCTAGCTCACTGTTTTTTAGCCTCCGGCTCACACATTTCCCCGTCCTCCCCATAATCTCCAGGAGTCTCCCAACCTGGATCTGGCCACCCTTCCGCCCCCACCAGTGGCCGGGGAACCTGACAGCCCTGGTGCACAGTGTATTCACACAAAGTGCCAACAAGTCTGAACTTTGATTGCGGCCCGGAACACCCCCAGGCGTTTCCAGAGAAGACCGGGGACAGTGGGCGAACCGGCTGCTGTGCTGCATTTAAAGAAAATAAAACATCGGCTTTCAAGGTGGCTTACAGTGCAGCTAAAAATACACCAACAAAATAAAAGAATGCAAATATATATATACAAGAAATGGGACCCGCAATACTGGCGGGGGGGGGGAGTATTCCTAAAATAGGAGGAACTGAGGAGGAAGCGGCTGCAGGTAAGCCTTCCCCCCCCCCCCCCCGGGCACCAGGGGCAAGGCCTGAGTGGCTCCCAGTCGCCAGCCCACTGCAATGTTCCCAGAGTATTCTCTGCACATGTGCAGGGAATGCTCTTTTACTTTTGGGGGATTTAAATACCCCCCGTATAGTTTTAAAAAGTTTTCAGATTTTTTTGTACACCTGGGGAGTGCCCCAAGCATGCAGGAAAATCTCTCGGCCCCCCAAGTGCCCCCAATGTGCAGATTTAGATATCCGCACACACAGGGGACCCTTGGCTATTAGTATATAGATACACATAAAAGCCCATTTCAAGCCGGTATCATCGGCCACGTTATCATCGCTCCTAATAAGCAGGTGGCCAGCCACCATGAGGACAACGGGCAGGAGGGACGTGGGACCACCCGCAGGCAAAGTAGGGGGCTTGACGTCTGCAGGAAAATGCGACTTTATAAAGTGATCCAAAGAAAAGCGGCAAAAAAGAAGTGATGAGGGCCGTGATGCTTTGGGAAGCAGGGAATGTTGAGATGATTTCAGAGGGCAGCCATCTTGGTCTCCAGTAGAAGAGCTGGGCTCGAGTATCATAGCACATTAGAGACCGGCACGATTTCTGGGGTATGAACTTTTGAGAGTTGGTCCTACTTGTATCTAAAGAAAGGAGTTTTGCCTCTTGAATGCTCATACCCCAAAAACCCCAAAAACCTTGTTGATCTCTAAGGGAATATTGAGAGTCCACTTAAGAGGAAAATAGAGGGAATGTTGAGAGACACTTAAAGGGGAAAACAGTGGGGTGGGTGAATTAGCCAGGTCAAAAAGAAGTAGTTGGATTTATACCCCACCCTTCACTCAGAATCTCAGAGTGGTTTACAATCCCCTTTCCCTTCCCCTCCCCACAGAAGACACCCTGGGAGGTCGGCGGGGCTGAGAGAACTCTTTCGAGGGCTGCTCGTGAGAGAACAGCTTGGAGAGAACTCGTGACTGACCCAAGGTCACACCAGCAGCTGCATGTGAAGGAGTGGGGAATCAAACCCGGTTCTCCCAGATTAGAGTCTATGCTCTTAACCGCTACACTACACTGGCTCTGACTTTTGAGACAATCCTCCTGGAAGGGGAGATTCTTGGGAGTATATATAGGATCCTTAGCAGCTCCTGACTGGTCTTGATATCGAACAGCGAAGTGGGTGGATTGTGACAGTCAAGAAAGCCACAAAACCAAACCAGAGACCAAGATGAGGTTTCTACCCGCTGGAGGCAGCTGCCAAGTCAGGCAGGAAAGGAGTTTGTAAATTAGTTGAAAGGAAAATAAGAACACCCCCTCCCCGGAAAAAAAGCTTTTATGTGGCACACACAAATTTGACCTGGATTTTTCAAACGCTTACCATGGAAGTCTGGCCTACCCATGGCTCTGGATCCACGTCAGCTAAAAGAAACCTGTTAAAAGGTGTCATCTTTCCATTCCAGCTGCTACAAAGGGACAAGATGTTCAACAGATGTTCTGCTGGTAAGCCACTGCGGGAAACAGGACGCTGAAGACAGATTTTTGCATTCTCGTGCTGAGCTCTAAAAGCTGTCCAAATTCCATGCCCGAGCAACAGCTGCCCCATGCTCCCCACCCCTGCCCTGAGATGTCTTCTGCCCCCTGGAGAACTAAGCACACACAGAAAGAGTTTTGCACAGAACCTCAGAAGCCAGAGAGACCCACATCTTGGGCGGATCTAAGCAGACTCTTCCTTTCCGACCGTGACAACTTTGCCACAAGCCACAGGCAGGGGATTTCAAAAAGATGCTTCGTTCTCTCCCCACCCCACCCCACCCCACCCCACGGCATGTCTGTGGAAACAGGATCTAGCTCAGGCACAGAATGGAAAAAGTGAGGATTTGGAAGCGCGGCTTTCAAAGGTGACGCTTCCCCGCAAGCTGGGACTCCGGGCACCCCCGTCTGCCAACAAGGCCCTGTCTCACTGGTCATCATGAAAGGAAAGCCCGGGTTTTCTGGCCCAGGGCGCCAAGTGGGAAACGGGCCTCTCCCCAGTTCACCTCCTATTTGCTAGTCCTTGTTTCGGGAGTAGCCATCGAGTCCCCTCTGAAGTTCCAGAGTCAAAAAAACAGGGGTATCTGTCTGTTCTGTCTGCTCCTGCCAAGAATCACAGTGTAGGAGAACTGACAAAACACACATTCCTCCTGGATCCTGCACCCTGTGCACCTTGTGAGAATTTAAAAAAAAAACACAAAATATGAGAGAGCTCTAGAGGACTGCTCCTGAGAGAACAGCTTGGAGAGAACTTGTGACTGACCCCAGGACACACCAGCAGCTGCACGTGGAGGCGGATTCCTCTCTTAGGAATACGACCAACCCCTAGGGCACCAACCTTTACTCGGATGGCCCAGTCTAGCCCGATCTTGTCAGATCTCAGAAGCTGAGCAGGGTCAGCCCTGGTTAGTACTTGGATGGGAGACCACCAAGGAAGTCCTGGGTTGCTATGCCAAGGCCAACAACAGAGGAGGAGGAAGAGGAATACGGAGAGGAGGAGGAAGAAGAGGAGGTTGGATCTATACCCTGCCCTTCACTGCCCGAAGGAGTCTCAGAGCGGGGCTGAGAGAGCTCTTTCGAGGACTGCTCTCGACAGAACAGCTTTGAGAGAACTTGTGACTGATGGGGCTGTGCCTGCGCAGCCGGTTTTCGGCATTCCACGGCTTTCTGTTTGCCAATTTTGCTACCTGAAACTCCTCTCGCTACACAAGCAGAGGCCTTTTCTCCGCCAACTTGTGATCTCTGCATTCTGGCCCACTTTCAGTCCTCTGAGACCAAGAGAGAGAGAGAGATCTCCCTTCCTTCTTCCGGAAGTTCTCAATCAACCGTCTTCCTTCTCAGCTCAAGGCCGGCGTGCGAGGGCCCAGGGAACGAGGCGAATTGCTGGCATCCTGCCTGGGACCACGCTGGCTACAGCAGGGCCGGACGCTTTAAGCGTTCACGGTTTTCCTCTGTCTTCCCGGCTCGTGTGTGTGTGAACCCAGAGGAGGGATGTCCACTGCACACTCACACGCAGCTCTGCCATACAGCCAGGTTTGGAAAGGCCCAGAATCCCGATGCCAGGCGAAACAAGGGCCATGGGGCAGCCGTGGAACCTGCAACACAGCCTTCTAATCGGATTTTCCTACTTTGCCCCTGCCTCACCAGCCTTACAACAGAATGACTTTTCTCATCCATCTTATCCCACGTCCTGTTTCCAATGACGGGTCAGCTGGCAACTGTGATTTGAAGGAGGGCTGCCCCTGGACACGGAGGCTCCGTTTAGCTCTCCTGTGTAACAGCCACCAATAGATCCACCTCTCATGAGAACAGCCAGGGCCAGGGCCTTCTCGGTAGCGGCTCCACAGTGGTGGAATGAGCTCCTGGAAGAGATCAGGGCCCTGCGGGACCTTTTACAGTTCCACAGGGCCTGTAAGACGGAGCTCTTCCACCAGGCTTTCGATTGAGGAGCCACGTAAAACACCTGAGAAGAGACCCCGTGCCCTGGTCTTACCACCTTTAGTCCGCCCTCGCTATATAAATAAGTAGATCAACGGAGCTTGTGGGAATAATATTATGACTGTCACCTGTGGAGTATTGTTCAAACCTTAAAATTCTGCTCTCGTGCTTTATCTGAATACTGTTCCAGCGCTTTAGGATAGTGGATTTTATGGATTTTAGGCTAACTGACTTGTTTGTGGTTTGACTATTTATGATGGATTTTACAATGGATTTTAATTGTTATCTTTATGCATTTTGTGTAAGCTGCCCTGAGCCTGCCTTGGTAGGGAGGGCGGGGTATACATTGAATAAAACAAACAAACAAATTAATAACAGCATACTACTTGTTGGGTCAGATCGAAGGATCCCGGGTCCAGCCCCTGGCCTGACAGATGCCTCCGGGAAACCCACCAGCAAGGTGCGAAGGGTGCCAACACCCCTCCCCCCCCCCCCCCGGCACCCGGTAGCTGGAGCTGCCTCTGGAAGCTCCATTCTTAGCTACGGACACCTCTCAACAGATCTCCTCCTCTTGATTCGGACCAGCCCTTTTAGAACAGAAGAGACGCCAACATTGGATCAGGCCAATGGCCCATCCAGTCCAACACTCTGTGTCACACAGTGGCCAAAAGCACCAGGTGCCCTCAGGAGGTCCAGCAGTGGGGCCAGGACACCAGAAGCCCTCCCACTATTGCCCCCCCCCAAGCACCAAGAATACAGAGCATCACTTGCTCCCTGACTGAGAGTTCCTATCCGTAACTCTTCTAAAGCCACCCTGGCCAGCGCTCACCTCCTTATCTTGTGGCAGGGGGTTCCACAAGTAACTCACATGCCCCCCCCCCTTCCACCAGGGCCAAACAATTTTCACGGAAGGACACACCTGCCCCTCCCCGCCTCCCCATTCTAGTATTATAAGAACAAGAGAACAGAAGAGAAGCCAATGTTGGATCAGGCCAGTGGCCCATCCAGTCCAACACCCTGGGTCACACAGTGGCCAAAAATCAGGAGGTCCAGCAGTGGGGCCAGGACACTAGAAGCCATTTATGAGAAACGAGGCTCAGCAGATGGAGACACCAGATCCAAATCCGGTCCTCTTAAGAGGTCCAGCAAGAGGGGTCTGTGGAGGTCAGGGGGGGGGGGGGGGACTACAGCAAAGGGCCTGCCTGAACCTGGGGGGGGGGGGAGAAGAAGAGGAGGAGGAGTTGGATTTACACCCCGCCCTTCACTCGAAGTCTCAGAGCAGCTCACAATCTCCTTTCCCTTCCCCTTCCCACAACAGACCCCCTGGGAGGGCTGCCCTTGAGAGAACAGCTCTGAGAGGACTTGTGACTGACCCCAGGTCACACCAGTAGCTGCATGTGGAGGAGGACTGGGGAATCCAACCTGGTTCTCCCAGATTAGAGTCCTCCACCGCATCCCACCCTTCCTCCTGTGAGGATGTCCATGGATCTGGCGGCCGAACAGCAGATGTCCCACATCAGCGAGGGACACACCCTCCGCACGTGCTTCAGCCAAGAAGAGGCCACAGGAGAGGGTGTCCTCCTTCTCCGCCCATGGGTTTTTAAAAAAAAAAAATCAAAGGAATTGCAACACTGCAGCAAAAAGTGAGGGGGGGGAGGAGAGCATGTCAATGCAAAGGTTATCACAGCACGGCCTGGGAAAAGAAATTGCACAGCCTCCCTCCGTCTCACATACACACACACAGAGGAAGGGCATGCAAAATAACGGAGCCGAGCAGCTCTCGAACTCCCTACAGAGCCTGCTCCTTGGAATCCCCCCCCCCCCCCCCGCTGGCCCCACAGCTTCAGAACTGAAACTCGGTCGGAGAGGATCTGCAACCCGACCCCTTCCCGGGACCGTCCAACTCCTCCAGCCATGTGGCTGAGATGAAGCTGGCGGTTTCCGGCGCTTTCTCGGGCGTCGAAAGAATAATGCTCCAGCAGTCCCCACCCGGACTGTTTCCAACACGATTGCACAAAATACGAATCGCAAGACCCGTTTTTCCCCGCATGCATGGCTCAGTTGAACCAGGAAAAACCACCACGGCCGGCGCCCTCTCTCACCCCATCGTCTCCCGCGGGACTTCTCTTTCCGGCCCCTTCTCCCCGCCCGTGATTTCGTCCACGTTGCTTTTTCTTCGGCTCGGGCGCTCTGCCCCTCCGGAGCCGGATCTTTCCTCCCGATTTCCACTTTGGGGGAAGCTGCTAGTTGGCGAGGGGAGGCGGGAGGGCGTGCATTCCGGCTGGGGAGGGAAGGAGAAAGAGCGAGGGGTTACCATGCACGCCCCCAAGGGTGGGGGGAGAAAAGGGCGAGGGCTGCCCAAAGGCGGGGGGGGGGGGGGGGGGGGGAGAGAGATCCCAGCCAAGACGAACTTTCCGTCTCTCCCCGTCTCCGGCTGGCCGGGATCTTTCCCCGTCTCCCGTGCTTGCCAGAGGGCGGAAACGGCAGAGGCGAGTCAGCTGGCTTTTTGCAACAAATACTATTTTTGCTTTCTCCTCTCCACCCTCCCTGCCCTCTTCCACTAGCCTCTCCTCTCCTGCCCACCTTAAACTGGTTTAAAAATAAACCACAATGCGCCGAGCCGCTCACCCAGCTGCGATCCTTTGCAGCGCCCTTCTTTGTTCTCCTTTTCTACACATGCAAAAAAAAGAAAGAAAGAAAGAAAGGGGGGGGGAATCCGCTCTTCCTGCCTTCCTTCCTTCCTTGGCCAACTCCAGCCGTGTCTCGCTCACATTTCTCTCTCTCCCCCCCCCCCCTTTCTGACTTTTCTTCCCAAGGGGGGTCCCCCGTAGCCTGCTCGGAGGCGCCACCTGCCGGAAGACTCCATCTAGTTCCCAACGGGAGACAGACCCACCGCCCAGAAGGCACATAAGAAGCCTCCATACCCCCCCACACCCCCAATATGTCCCCCAGCATTTACTCAGATCCAGAGGCAAGGTGGGGTTGCCAGCTCCGGGTTGGGAAATACCTGGAGATTTGGGGTGGGTGGGGCCTGAGGAGGGTGGGGTTTAGGGAGGGGCGGGATTTCAGGGTGGTACAGCGCCACAGCGTCCACCTTCCAAAGTGGCCATTCCCTTCAGGGGAACTGGTCTCTGTCACCTGAAGATCAGGTTGCCAAGTCCAGGTTGGGAAATACCTGGAGATTTTGGGGGTGGAGCCTGAGGAGGGCGGGGTTTGGGGAGGGGAGGGACTTCGATGGAGTATAGTGCTGTAGAGTCCACCTTCCAAAGCGGCTGTTTTCTCCAGGGGAACTGATCTCCGTCATCTGGAGCTCAGTTGTAAGAGTGGGAGATCTCCAGCCACCACCTGGAGGTTGGTGACCCTACCTGAATATCAGTTGGCATCCCAGGAGATCTCCAGCCACCACCTGGAGGTTGGCAATCCTCGGGGTAGGCTGTCTCTGACCACGAAGGCTCGATCCAGCTATCCTTGCTAAACCCTCCCTGGTTGGATCAGTCCATGTAAGCCAGCATCCAGCCAGGCCTTTCCAGAAAGCCCACAAACGTGGGTGGGAGGTGTGCCTGGGTTGCCAGCTCCAGGGAATTTCTGGGGATTTGGGGGGTGGAGCCTAGGGAGGGCAGGGTTTAGGGAGGGAACAGACCTCAGCAGGGATGTGATGCCATAGAGAGCGGGGGGGGTGTGTGTCTCATTTGTTGTGGAGGGCCGGATTGGACATAAATGGGACTTTGTCAGGCCGGGCCACGTGTGTCAAAAAATGTAATGCCAGGTAGCGGAGATATAAATTTTATAAAGGACACAAACACAAAGATTTTTCAAAACTTAAAATAAAAAAGTATTAGCATGCTTGCAATATTTTGTTTATTCAACAGTCTCTGATAACTGACACTTCTTGCTCTGAATTATTGCATCAATAATGTCTGTGCTGTAGCAATCGGGGAGGGAGAGGGGGAGGAGCCTCAGCCCAGTGCAGGGGGCAGAAGCTTGCCTATCTATCTCTCCTGAGCGATTGAGAGAGTCTGGGAAAGCAAGCTATGATGTAGCAACAGCAGCAGCAGAACTGGAGGAAGAAGCGGGAGACAGCCAGTCCCTTGGGGGCCTGATCCAGCCCTCAGGCCGCATGTTTGACACCCCTGCCATATAGTTTGCCCTCCAAAGCTGTTGTTTTCTCCAGAACTGATCTCTGTAGTCTGGAGAGTAGGTGAGCGTTCTAGAAAATCTTCAGGACCCATCTGGAGGTTGGCAACCCGACTCTGTCTATCCCTGCGGGAGGATGTTCCTGAAGAACCCTGCTTCTTCAGACCAAGAGGTAGACTGGTCCTGCACAGGGAAGTTTCATGTTGTTCTGATCAGAATACCATAGAATCATAGAGTTGAAAGGGACCTCCAGGGTCATCTAGTCCAACCCCCTGCACAATGCAGGGAATACACAAATACCTCCCCCAACCCTGTGACCCCTGCTCTATGACCAGAAGAGGGAGGGAACCCTCCAGGATCCCCGGCCAAACTGGCCTGTAGAACAATTGCTTTCTGACCCCAGAGTGGCGATCAGCATCTCCCTGGGTGTGTATCCCTTACTGGAAAGGGTCACCCTGTTTCCAACAGCTTTCAGCCCAGTTCACACGGTGAAGCTCAAAAACAGGGGTACAGTGATATCCTTCCCCTCTGTTGTTTGTTCTGCCTCTGTAATTCAAAGGTAGACTGCCTCTTGACATGGAAGTCCCATTGCCGATCTTTACAAGAAGATCAAGACGAGGAGCCTGGCGGGATTCAGATGAGGCTGCCCTAAGCTCAGCATCCTCCTCCTTCCAACCGGATGCCCCAAGAGGAAGCCAAAGGGCAGGGTATGAAGGTAACAGCCCTCCCTTATTCTTTATGCTCAGGGTAGACAGCAACTGCACATGGATGCTCAGTTTAGTTTTCACAGCCTAAGTGTAGATCTCCCTCCCACTAATCTGATCATCCTTTACCAAGAAAAGTGATCTGGGTTCATGGCCACCACCACGTCTTGCGGTGCAGAATCCCTTACGGTAGCAATGCAAGAGATGACGGATTAACTGCCTTTGGCTCGTCTGGAAATGACCGCCAGCCCATTTCATTCGGGAACTCTGTTTTATGATCAGGAGAAGACCGGGAATCAGCCAGCGAAGCGGACAATGAAGGCAACGGAGTGTTTGTGCGTGGGGCTGCACCAGACAGAGAAATTACATCACCACGTCACTCACGCTTAATGGACAAGCAGCGGTTTCCGACAGCAGTGATCTACAAATTTTGCAGGGCATTTAGGACATGGGGGGGGGGGGGTGAATGGGGGACACATGGGATTCCAGAATGCTCTGTCTCCCCAAACTCATTCTGGCTCCTGGTAGGCAGAGGAGGGGAGTTGTTTTACGCAGCTTGACCTGTCCGGAGGATAAAATACCAGACCGGAGGTTTCTTCCCCCAAGTCCTTTTAAAAAGTGGCCTGCAGAAAACGGGAATCAAACCAAACATTAAGGAATAGGTTGAGGACTGTCAGTCTCAAGGGGAGGGTTGCCAAACCCAGGAGCCCCCCGTCGAATCACAGGTAGAACCTGGCAACCCAACATGAGCAGAGAAATCCAAACACTCCTCCCCCCCCCATGGCACCCCTCTAGGACCTGCTGTGATCTTTCCCAAAACTTTGCAGCAGAGCAGGCTTGGGAAAGATTGGAGCAAAAGCCGGGGAAACCCTGAGAGGTGCACAAATACACCATGATGCAGTGGGAAAGTGTGTGGGGGGGGGGGGTGTGAGGAACAACAGCATCAGATCCGGCATAAAGAACCTGCCTGGAGAAGGTCTTCACCGACCAAAACCTACCTCACCCCTTTTGTGTAGCTTGGGGGCTTTCACATCCAAGCCCTGGGGAACTGGATTCTGACCACATGCCGGGTGGCCGGCTGTGACCAATTTGCCCCTCACCCTGCAGACAAGATCACCCCAATCCGCTCTGGGTTAGAGGCCAACACAGACGCATGCTCAGGTGACTTGCCTTTGGCACCTGCTTGTCCGATTTATATGGATAATGTGGAGCCCGGGGATGTCCCCAAGATCTTTGGAGAGGTGACGCTTACCCCCCACCCTCACCCCCCCATGTTCTTGACCCTTACCCTTCCTGTCTGATAAGCATTGCCACAGAGGGGCTGGCCAAGTGAGGAAGGGAAGCGGTAAATGCTTCTTTGAGGGCAAAGCAGGGGTCATTTCAAGCAGGAATGCGCAGGAATGCCGTTCCAGGAGTGACAAGCCCTGCAGCGGGCACATAGGGTGATGCGCTGTGGAAGAAAGCAAAAGCAGACTAGCTTGATCTGTATTTTCATGCTTCTTGTAGGATGGCATCCCTGCAAGAGCAAAGGAGACCTAAAGTGCCTTTAGTCAAAGTGTCAAGCTGGCTCGCCAGCTCTGAGTTGGGAAATACCGGGAGATTTTTGGAGTGGAGCCTGAGTGGTGTGGGTGTTGCCTTCTAACACACTTCCAGTGATGTCAGGGGGTGTGGCATATGCAAATAAGTTCTGCTAATGAGTTCTGCTAATGAGCTCCTGCACCTTTTTTTCTACAAGTATTATGCTCAAGGAAAACCCTCCTCTCTAAGCCCTATTATGCTGGAGAACTTTTGGCCAGTCTCCGATCTTCCATTTGCTTCTCAGCTCCTGGGGCTTTTGGAAGAGACTGATTTTCTGGATCCATTTCTGTCTGGCTTCAGGCTGGGGTCTGGAACTGGGGCTTTGGTTGCCTTGGTGGATGACCTCTGTCGAAAACTAGGCAGGGCGAATGTCATCCTGCTAGTTCTGCTGGGTCTCTAAGCAGCCTTCAGTGTTATTTTAGTGAGTTGCCTGTCAGCGCTGGGATTGGGGAGAGGGGGACACCAGGCTACGGTGGTTCGAGTCCTATCTGGAGTGGGGGTGGTGTCAGAAGGTGGTCCTGGGGGATTCCTGCTCTGCACTGTGGCTGTTGACCCTGTACTGGCTTAGCCAGTCACCATGGTTATCATGCACTGGAAACTCGATACGCAGTCTGAAATCAAGTCAAACAACAGAGCCGAAGGTCAGAAAGCTGGGAAATCAGTCACAGGTTGCAGGAGCTAGCAGCAAGGAGCGGATGTTAAACAGCCAGGATCAGGTCCAAGCAAGCACTGTTGCTTCCATGCCGAGGTGGGGGTGTTTATGACTAGGTCCTCCCTTCCCTGGGAGTCAATCTGCCAAGACTCACAGCCCCTCACATTGCCTTTGCAAGAGCTGCAGTCTGGTACTTTTCCTTCGCTCTTGCCACTGACGTGCCTTGTGTCTGGGACACTCAGGAGAACTAGGTGGGGATTCTGACCTCCTCGGGGCGTCTCCTCCACCTGGGGGTGCTGGGCTGGGCTCTGGATCAGCCTCTCCCTCTGGCTGCACCTCCTGTGCAGCTGCTGGGGCCTCTTCTCCCTCGGGTGCTGTTAAGGGTTCCTCTGCTGGGCTGGCTCCAGAGGAGGCTGGGTTGCTCCATGCTTCTTCTTCCTCCTCTGAGGAACAGTCAGCCCCAGCAGAGCCAGGGCCCACGACAGACCCATTGGGGCTCTGCAGGGTTTGATCTGATTCCCAGGTGCTATTTCATATCGACATGAAGCTGCCAAGCTGTCACCAATATGCAGATGGCAACCAGCTCTACCTGTCTCTTCCGCCTAGCTCCAAGGACACTGTTGATGTTCTGAAGTCGGACTTGGAGCCAGAAATGGGCTGGAGGAGGGTGAACTAGCTGAAACTGCATCCTGGTAAGACAGAGGTTCTTGGGGTTAACAGAAAGGCATACCAGGGAGTCGAGATCTCTCTTACCTTGGACGGGGTTCAACTTCCTTTAAAAAGCTAGGTTCACAGCTGAGGAGGAGGAGGAGGAGGAAGAAGAGGAGGAAGAGATTGGTTTTATACCCCGCCCTTCACTACCCAAAGGAGTCTCAGAGTGGCTTCCCTTCCCCTCCCCACAACAGACACCCTGAAAGGTAGGTGAGGCTGAGAGAGCTCTGAGAGAAACTGCCCTTGAGAGAAGAGCTCTGAGATAACTTGTGACTGACTCAAGGTCACACCGGCAGCTGCATGTGGAGGAGGAATGGGGAATCAAACCCGGTTCTCCCAGATTAGAGTCCGCCGCTCTTATCCACTGCACTGAACTGCTGGACACAGTGGCCATCTTAGAAAACCAGGTGGCTGTGGGGGTCTGGACTGGAGTGCCTTTGTGTCGGCCAGTGCTGCCATCCCCTGCCCAGGAGGTGGTCTGAGTGAACTGTCTACGTCATAAGCACTGTGGAATGTTATGTTATAATTCTCATAAGCATACTTATCGCTCTCTCTACTGCTTTGACCTTGGAGACTGTGAGTATCAGGCCACATTATCTTTTCTCCTGTCTGGCTAGAATGCTTCCCGAGTTTTCCTTGGGAACAAAGAACCAGTATTTTAAGCTCCGTTTTCTTGATATGATGATTGGTTAAATTACACTGCCTGACTGCTCTTGAATTCTGTATTATTTTACTGAGTATCTTAGTGCCCGCCATTACTAATACAAGAAGTGCAGATGACCATTACAGACCTTTCTCAATAAAGCTTTCCTTCTTTAGGACACTTGTTGCTGACTGACTCTGTAGGACTCTCACACTTTGCCCAGATTTGGCTGGTGCATCAGCTGTGTCCATTCCAGGGTCAGTCAGATCTAGTCACAGTGATCCATACCTTTCTTACATCTAAACTGGACTACTGCAACGTGTTCTACCTTGGGCTACCCTTGAAGAGTGTTCTGAAGCTGCAGCTAGTGCAGAATGCGAGGGCCAGGCTGCTGGTTGGAGCCAGCTATTGGAAGCATGTGATCCCGATGTTACAACAATTATACTGGCTGCCAATCCACTCCTGAGCCCAGTTCAGGGTGTCAGTTCTGACATTTAAAGGCCCACATGGCTTTGGACCAGGGTATCTGAAGGACTGTCTTCTCCCGTATGTTCCTGCCCAGGAATTAAGAACCCAGGGAGGGAGAGGCCCTCCTGACCGTCCCACCAATAAAAAAACCCTCATCTGGTGGGTACGCGAGAGAGGGCCTTTTTGGTGACAGCCCCACGATTATGGGACAACCTCCCTAGAGAGGTGCGCCTGGCCCCCTCACTTTCAGTCTTTAGTGGACAGCCAAAGACTGGCTTATGTAGGATTGCATTTAATTAAAGTCATCCTAAATTGTGATTTTAAATTTTGGTTTTACATTTAATGTTTTTAATATATTTTATCGATACTGTAAGCTGCTTTGAGCGCTGTAGGGAGGAAAAGCAGCTAATAAATATTTTAATTAAGTAAATAGGGTTGTCGTGATGGTAAAATGAGGTGGGGGGTGCAATTTATATACCATTCTGAGTTCCTTGGAGGAAGGACGAAATAAAAGTTATGACATGAAAAAATTCAGGAAAATAGAATTTGGGGCATGATCTAAAAGAGTTCTTCTTAGGAAGAGCTTCAGTGTGGCTCTGAGTACATTAAGCATCCCCATAGGAAGCAAAAAAAATATGTTTAGGATATATTGGCCACTACAGAGTTAGGGTTGCCAACCTCCAGGTAGCAGCTGAAGCTCTCCCGGGATTACAGCTGATATCCAGACAACAGAGATGAGGTTCCCCTGGAGAAAATGGCCACTTTGGAAGGTGGACTCTATGGCATTATACCCCACTGAAATCTCACCCCACCCTCCTCAGCCTCCACCCCCAAAATCTCCGGGTATTTCCCAGCCCAGAGCTGGCAACTCTAACAGATACTCTTTAGTAAAGGATAGTGTAAAGCAGGAGTGTCAAACTCATTTGTTGTGAGGGCCGGATCTGACATAAACGAGACCTTGTTGGGCTGGGCCACGTGTGTCATAAAATGTAATGCCAGGGAGTGGAGATATGAACATTATAAAGGACACAAACACAATTAAAGATTTTTTAAAACTTTAAATAAAACATGCTTAAAACACTAGCAATCTTGCAATGTTTTGTCTATTTAACGATCTCTGATAACTGACACCTCTGCTCTGAATTATTGCATCAAAATGTCTGTGCTGTAGCAATCTTGAGTATGCTGTTCAGGTGCGTATCTGTATCTTTTGATTTATTGACATTTATTACAGAAATCTCATACTCACTGTTCCTAGCCTAGGAACCCGGGGAAAACATGAAACGGCTGGGCAGTGCAACCTTTTGTACACAAGTTGCTTCATGTGCTGGTCAAGAACATGAGAAGGCATCCTAACACAGACTGAGGGCCATGTGTTGGTCTACAAAAACTATACTCTTCCCCAGAGAAATAACTACAGCTTCCTACCAAGGGGGTGAACTTGGTCTGGACACACACTCTCAGCCTGATCCACCTCACTGGCTTGTTGTTATTCCTCCTCTAAAATAGTTCATGTTGCTTTCTTACTGAGAAGGACTGGATCACGAGGGCATGGATACAGTGAAAAGGGGGAGGGAATCCAGTTGCACCCAGGAGAGCCCTGGCATAAAGCAGGAAGTAGGAAACAGCCAGGGCCTTGTGGGCCTGATTGGGGCCCTCCGAGGGCCTGATCCGGCCCACGGGCCACATGTTTGACACCCCTGGTGTAAAGTGTCTAATGCTGGCATTGTAACTCAAGGGATACATCCCTTAAGCATGTGCTTATGGGCATGTCCAGTCATGTGGCTTTTCTGGGAGGAAGTTATTCCTCAGATCAATTTTGACTTAGAACATTCATTGATTTCTGAGGGTTCTTATGTACTATCTGCTTGTCTCTTGGAGGCTAACCGATAGTCAGTGAGAACGGACCCTCCTTGCCCTGACTACAGCAAAAGGATTTGTATTACAACATTGGGGAGATAAATGGCCATCTCCGGTAAATCAAAGATTGAGGACCTTGCATAGAGACAAAAAACACGTATGGACTTACTTTTCGACATTTGGAAATCTATAGGAACTTTTATGTCAGTCTGCCTCTACTCTTGTTATATTTGTTTTCTACTTTAGATATCCTTTTCTCCCCCCCCCCCCCCCCAATTAGTTGTTGGGTTTTGAGGTTGTTTTCTGTTCTGTTCTTTTTCCCCTGTCGTTTTAGAAATTTTTTTTTAAAGCTTCATAGGAACTTGCCTGATTTCTATTACAAGGGACTGCTCGTATCAGAAGACTCAAGACAGAGACTTTTCAGTGGCAGGCTGTTTCAGTGTTCCCTCTAAGCTGAGTTAGTGTGAGCTAGCTCACAGTTTTTTAGCCTCTGGCTCACACATTTTTGCCTTAGCTCAGGAAGGAGGGCTCCAGAGCAAACTAACTTATGCAGCAGCCAAATCGCTCGCTCACAACTTTAATACCAGGAGCTCACAAAGCAGGATTTTTGCTCACAAGACTCCACAGCTTAGAGGGAACATTTCCCCCTGGATAATCAGATAGCATTAGGGATGTCAGCCTCCAGACGGGACCTGTGGAATTAGAGCTCATCTCCAGACTATAGAGATCAGTTCCTAGGGATGCCATTCCCCCATTGGTCGGGGGGGGGGGGGACCCACATGATGTAACATCACACAGAAGTGACATCTTCACGTCGGTGAGACTTTGGTATTTTGAGCAAAATTAAACGCTGTTACATATCGATGTCACACTGGCCCTGACAAGGCGATTTTACTTGTACTCTTAGGACCTAAACTGGAAGGTCCATGTTGGTCTCCACCAGGTTGGAAACCATGCCAACCAGAGGGGACACTGGTGCACTGCTGGTGGGCATGCCCCGGAATTAATAGATTCTGGAGTGAGGTCCTTTTGGAGATCCACAAGATTACTGGTGTAGTAATTCCTAACACTCCTGAATCACCACTGGCCCAATGTGTCCCTCACAAAACAG
Source organism: Lepidodactylus listeri (assembly GCA_029233225.1). Classification (NCBI taxonomy): domain Eukaryota; kingdom Metazoa; phylum Chordata; class Lepidosauria; order Squamata; family Gekkonidae; genus Lepidodactylus; species Lepidodactylus listeri. The sequence continues at coordinate 176,279,005 of JARCFY010000002.1, forward strand.
AAAAATGAACTGGTTTCCCTACTGTTGGTGGCAGCCAAAAATTTAATAGCTTTAAATTGGAAACTAATCCGTATCCCTACCTTATCGCAATGGGTCTCAAAACTTTGGGACATTATAGTTTCTGACAAATTGGTGACTCAGCTTGTATGTTCTGATAACCCTAGACAGGACAATAATTTTTGGAGAAATGGTTTGGTTATTTCGATTATATTAAAACAACACAATCTAATACTTATTTAATTCCATCTAAATATAAAAACTTTATTTTTTACTGAAATTATGTAACTGAGACATTGGAAGATGTTGTTTATGTTGGTGTGAATGGTATTGGATATAGATTGTTGTATTTGTTGTATTCATATTACATTATTGTATTTGAAATGTTTTATTTGGTTTATTGTTGAAAAAATAAAAAATGTTAATTGCAAAAAAAAAAAAAAAAGAAGGTACATATTGGTACTGTGACAATTGTAAGCCTGCAAGGTGCTTTCTGCACTCTTATGGGGATCCATAAGTGATAATAATAAACTGTGTTGTTGTGTGCATAGTAAAACCTGTGACGAAGAGTAACCAGGGAGAGTATAGCTGCAAAACCCTTCCCAGATGGCGTTTTCTGAGGTTGCCCTGGCCCATCTGTTACTGTCTCGGGCATACAGCACACTCTGAGAGTCTGTTTGTAATCCCAGGGAGGCTATAGGATACACAGGGAACGATTCTCTAGCGTCCACAGTGAGTACGACTAGGCCCAAATGCTGGGTGGTGGGGTAGCATTGGCTAGAGACCACCAAGATTCCAAATTAATTTCCCTTTTGGGTTAAATTTGCCTTCATTAGCTTTTTGATTTCTAAAGGGATGTTGCCTTCCATGGAATGTCTAATCATACCCATGGGAGCTGCCAGATTAATAGATTGAGCTTGTGTGCAAGTGAGGGCTATTGATATGTTCTGTTGAAGAGACTGAATTCCTCCAGTCAAGAGACTAAAGTCATGTTCCATTATTTACTCCCATGAAACAAGAAGTGGATTGGTAGAATGCTGCACATTTGACAAAGAAGAAAAAGATTGCACTATGGGGTCTCCCATCTGGGTTACATCAGATGAGACTTTAGAAAATGCAATTTCTTCTGTAGTGTTCTAATGGCGAATGCCATGTGGTCAGGCCATGCAGTCCGGCCATGTGGTCCAGGGCAAGCACATGGCTAGGCGCAATCAGAGCTTCGCTCCAGAACACAATAGACTGGCAGGATTGTGATTTAGACCTATTGGTCAGCCAGGATGCAAATAGGGGCCAATGGCCTTGGAGAGACTTAATTGTAATCCTATCAGAGTGTGTGGGCGAGGCTGGGGGCGTGGTTTAGATGTGCATATAAGCAGACCCCCGAGCCCAGCTCAGACAGGTGTTCCAGAACCTCTGGATAAACCATGAGCTGATTTCACTTGAACATGTCTCTGGACTGAGTACATTATAAAGATAGCCAGTTTGGTGTAGTGGTCAAGTGCGCGGACTCTAATCTGGGAGGACCGGGTTTGATTCCCCACTCCTCCACTTGCACCTGCTGGATGACCTTAGGCAAGCCATAGCTCTGTACCAGCTGTTCTCTCAAGGACCATTTGGGAATAGAGCTCTCTCAGCCCCACCCACCTCACAGGGTGTCTGTTGTGGGGAGGGGAAGGGGAAGGAGTTTGTAAACCGCTCTGAGACTCCAAGTGAGTGAAGGGCGGGATATAAATCCAATCTCTTCTTCTTCTTCTTCTAGCTTCTGACACAAGGCCAGATACCTTTGTGGGCCCCCAAAACAAATTTGTGTGTGTGTGTCATTCAATTTCAGATTGGAACATTCCATTTTGGGTCCTTTACCATTGTTTACTGCCTTACAAGCATAACGGGGACTTTGTTGCATGTTGTATTCTGTACTATTTGACCTCCGAAGAAGGCTCAGTCATATATTGTTCTATTTATTTATTTATGTTTTTATACCCCGCCCTCCCCGCAAGCGGGCTCAGGGCGGCTAACAAGGGCATAAATGCCATACACATCATAGACATTTTAAAATCAATTTAAAACACCTAACAAAAATAAAACTCCATTACACAACAAGAATAAACTGCATCAATAAAACTACAGTACCCACTAAAATGCTTCCAATCTCATTAAGATGGCATCCTATCTAGTAGGAAACCTACCAGCCATAGGCGTCAGCCTGGACTGCATTCAGGGCCAGTTTTCATTGTAGATGTTATTACAATGCTGGTGGCGGCTCCTAGCCAAAGGCCTGGCGGAAGAGCTCCATCTTACAGGCCCTGCGGAACTGCATCAGGTCCCGCAGGGCCCTGATCTCTTCGGGGAGCTCGTTCCACCAGGTTGGAGCCGCCACCGAAAATGCTCTGGCCCTAGTCCCAGTGAGCCTGGCCTCCCTGGGGCCTGGGACACGAAGTCGATGACATGACCCCGACCAAAGTGCTCGCTGGGGTATGTGCGGAGAAAGGCGGTCCCTCAGGTATGTTGGACCCTGGCCATATAGGGCTTTAAAGGTAAGAACCAGCACCTTGAAGCGAACTCGGTATGCTATAGGCAGCCAGTGCAGCTCCGCTAGCACAGGTCAGATGTGGTCCCTTCTTGAGAGGCCCGTCACTAACCTGGCTGCGGCATTCTGCACCAGCTGCAGCTTCCGGGTTTGCACCAAGGGCAGCCCCATGTAGAGGGCGCTACAGTAGTCCAATCCCGGGCAAAAACCAGACTGGGCGGGGTCTAAGACCGAAGCATCATCCAGATAACTCTGTTACTGTAACGTTACCACCCTCTCAATTAATTTGCCCAAATAAGGCAAATTGGACACCGGCCGGTAGTTTGCCAATTCGGCCGGGTCCAGATGTGGTTTTTTCAAGAGAGGACAGACCATCGCCTCCTTGAGTGCCCCTGGGAATCGCCCTTCAGAGAGGGAGGTGTTGATAATTTCCCAAGCGGCACCTCGTAGCCCCTCGTGGCCAGTTTTAACCAGCCAGGACGGGCACGGATCAAGGATGCATGTGGTTGGGCGCACAGTCACGAGAAGTCTGTCAACTTCCTCAAGACCGAGCAGACCAAACCCATCGAGGCCTGGAAACGAAGACGTGCTCGGGGCCTCGAGTTCACTCACTGTTTCTAATGTGGCAGGGAGATCACGGCGGAGCGACAAGACTTTATCCGCAAAGTAGCTCGCAAATGCCTCGCAGCCGATTTCCAATTCCCTAGCATTTGGTCTGCCTTGCGGCAGAACTGTTAATGACCAAATCGTTCTAAACAATTGGGCTGGGCGTGAGCTAGTGGACGCAATCTCAGCAGCATAGAATTCTTTCTTCGCTGCCTTGGTTGCCATCTCATAGGCCTTCATAAACGTCCTATAAGATGCTCTTGTAGCCTCGTCGCGGGCACACCGCCACCGCCTCTCTAACCGTTGTAGCTCTCGCTTCTTCAGCCATAGTCCCTGGGTATACCAAGGGGCTAGCCTATTGCGAGGGCGTAGAGGGCGCCTGGAAGCAATCTTGTCAATGGCTGCAGAGAGCCAGCTATGCCAGTCCTCAATCAGCTCATCCAACGAGCCGCCAGGGGCCACTGGATCCCGCAGTGCCGCCTGGAATCGCAAGGAATCCATCTGGCTCTGCGGGCAAGCTAAAATACGCTCGCCGCCTAGGGGTTGGGGTGGTACATTCAGATGGGCCCCCAGGGCATAGTGGTCCGACGATGGTACCACCGAAGTGGTAATCCGGTCCACAGTTACCCCCGCAGCGAAGATCAGATCGAGCGTGTGTCCGGCCCGGTGTGTAGGGGCCGAGATGTACTGAGAGAGTCCTAGTGCTGCCATGGACGACACCAGGTCCGCCGCCTGAACGGAAGCTGCGTCATCGGCATGGACGTTGAAGTCACCCAAAACCACTAGGTTAGGGTGCTCCAACGCCCAGCCCGCCACAGCCTCCATCAGGGACAGCAGGCTGCTGACTGGTGCATTAGGCGGTCGGTACACCAGCCATACAGCCAAACTCTCTTTGGCCTCCCACACCAAGCCGACACACTCCACACCCATAATCTCCACCGAAGGGAGCGCCCTGAAGGAGTAAGCCTCCCGAATGAAAATCGCCACTCCTCCCCCCCGCCCCACAGTCCATGATTGGTGCAGGACCGAGAATCCTGGGGGGGGGGGGCATTTGGGAAAGAGCTACTGTCTCTCCCACCCGCACCCAGGTCTCGGTCACGCACGCCAGGTCAGCCTTCTGATCTACCAGGAAATCCGGAAAAACCTTGGCCTTGTTGTTAATCGACCTGGCGTTACACAGCACCAATGTCGGAGGAGGGGTTTCCATCCTAGCCCCACTGCCAACTACCGTTGGGATGAGTCTCAGGCTGGAAGGGCGTCGAGCTTTCCTGTTTCTCGGCGCCCTTCCCTTCCTACTCTGCCTGGACCCACCGCACTTTTCTGTGCATTTGTCACTTTGAACATTTTATGAGGCTGTGTTTGGGCCCCTACAAGTTTTTTGTATGATTTTGAAATAAACACGTGTACTATTGTCTATACCTACTGATGTTTTTAACTTCTGGCCCTTAACTAGTTTTCTAAACTTCCTTTGGAAGTTTTTGTTTGTTTGGTTTGGTTTTTCTTTCCCTCTCTTTGTGGGAAACCTATCAGTTCCCCTGGAGAAAATGGATTTTTTGGAGGGTGTGGTCTATGGCATTGTACCCCACTGAGGTCCCTGCCCTCCCCGGGCTCCACCCCCAAATCTCCAGCAGTTTCCCAGCCTGGATCCGATTCCCCCCCCCCCCCCCAGTTGGCCAAGGGTGACCTGGCAACCCTAGATGGCACTGAGTGGGCTATCTTTCTGGCACCGTGTTGTTTTAAAACATGATTTTCACAAGGGACCATTGCTTATGTGTGTTAAACATTTCATGCAATTTTAATGGAGAGGGTCGGCTAGCAACTCAGTGTGATGTAATGGTTAGAGTGCTGGGTTCCAATCCTCTACCATTATCAAGCTCCGCCTTCTTCCCTCCGGGGCCCCCTCCCGTGGCCGTGACGTCCACCGGCGGCGGGTGGCTCTGAGTGGTGTTGGGACAAGAAAAGGGCGAGGAAGGGCCTCAGACTGGCAGGGGGTGGGGTTTACAGCACCCTCTTCACCCCTCTGCTTCCATCGGTGTTCTGTTTCTGGCGTCTCTCTCTCTCTTATTGCCATAAACACCTCCTGGCTCATCCTCCCCGGCCCTTCCTTCCCGGCCTCCTTTTATTCCCCATCTCCACTCCCCCAGAGCCACCCAGGTGTCCCAGCCAACTCCTCCCTCTTGAGCCCCGCCCCCCTTTAGAAGCAGAGATGCCGTCCCAGCATTTGGGCTGGGCTCTGCCCCACTTCCGGATCTTCTGGGCTTCGCGCCGGAGTCCCACAGAGGAGGCTCTGCTACCTCTGCCGACTTTCCTTGGTCACTGGCTTCCCTGGTGCTGACGAGGGCTGAGGGCCTGTGGGGCTCGGCTGCGGCACTCCCGGGCGCCTTGCTTGCTCCATTTTCAGCCATGGCGCTGCCGCGTGGTGCCCATAGGTGTTCTCGGGCCCGATACGGGCCGGGAGGCGCGGCGGTGGAGTTGGCTGCTCGTTGCGGCCATGGGTCTTTCTGGGGCAGTTCTCGTGGGGCTCCAGCTTCCTGGGCGTCTCGGACTGGGCCGGGTGAGTGTGGGGCCGCTTCGGCGGGGAGGGGGGGGGGGAAGGCCTGGTTGTTCCTGACTGGGACAACCATGGAAGCTTGTTGGGTGACCACCAGTCACTCTCAGCCTAAACTCACAGGATTGTAGTAAGAATAAAATGAGAAAGGGTAAACCATGTATGTTGCCCTGGAGGAAGGGCAGGATTTTAAAAAAACAGACGTATGGTTGGCCATATAGATGGTCCTAACTTGGACGTCCCAGTCTAGCCCAATCTTGGAAGATCTCTGAAGCCACGCAGGGCTGGCCCTGGTCAGTGCTTGGATGGGAGACCACCAAGGAAGTCCAGGGATGCTACGCAGAGGCAGGCAACGGCAAAACCACCTCTGTTTGTCTCTGCCCTGACCTGGATGAGCTAAGATACGTCAGATCTCAGTGTGAGGCTTCTGCTCAAAGTAGTCAAGGATCAGATCTTTGTTGATGAAACACAGTTCTTTATTTCCAAGTTCTACATTGGTACAGGTCCTCGGATTATTGTCAGAGATAACGCATACAATAGAAGCCGGTCTAATATACCCTCCAGCACAATTTGAATTGCCCATAGGTAACCAATCAACAAGGGGGGGAAACCGCGGGCAAAAGGTTCTCTGGCCGTTTGCTTCCCACAGGAAAGAAAGTGAGGTGTGAAGCAGTAAATTTGCCTTCCCAAAGCAGACCCCTCAGATGTAACCATCTTCACATAACAAATGCTTTCCCCAAGGCTTTCGCACGTTGATAAGAAATGGTCCCTGTCCTCCCCTGTCTTCCCAGCCGGGATGAATGGAATGCGGAGGCAGGAGTGTGAGAGGCCCATTGTTCTCATGCTTTGAAGTTGTCATTCTCCCGGGCAAACAGATACATAGACCAGGCCTGGTCAGAGCCATAATCCTGGGGTCACAGAATATACATTCACAATTGTCAAGCTAATAGCAATAGGCATGATTACATAGTTGGTACAGGAACAGGTTTGCACAGCATAGCCAAGTCAGGTTACAATATATAGCATGAGATCCCAGAAATCCTTGTTAGAATCTGCAGATTCTGACACTCAGAAGCTAAGTAGAGCTGACCCTGGTTAGTGCTTGAATGGGAGACAGGCCCGTAGCTATGGTGGGGCTTTTGGGGGCTCCACCCCCTTTCTTAAAGGCAAAGCCCCACAAGAATTTCTCCTGTAAATGCTTTTTTCAATCATTTGTAAACATTTTTTTAAATGTGTGTGCTCCTTTAAGCAGAGTGGGGTGCTGTAGTTGACTAATTCCCTCACTGGGCAAGGGGGTTGGAGTAGGTGACCTCTAGGATCCCTTCTAACTTGGTTTCGCGAGACTGGCCTCCTTAAAGACAGTTTTTCTGCCTCAACGTTTGCTTTCTTGACTATAACCCCCACCTGCTGGCTTGTTCTCAGAATGGTTGCTTAGGCCCGCAGAAGTGATTAACTTGCAGCAGCTGAGAACTGTCATCTCAAGTGGTTGACACAACAGCTTGCAATGTAGAGATCTATCCTGGTAACAGCTTTCTGTTGGTTAAATGGCTTTCCTTTCTGCACTGAGAACTTCAGCCCCACCAGGAAAAATTTTGCCCCACAAGCCACAAAATCCTGTTTACGGGCCTAACGGGAGACCACCAGGGAAGTCCAAGGCAGCTTCACCAAAAGTCAGCTGCGGCTTGATAGCCTTTCCACTGCATAGAAACGATGCAAACGATAATGCAAATAGTTTCCGGTCAGCAAGAACTTTGTGACTTTTGCTCTTTCTCAAAAGGCTAGATGTCAACAGTCAATCAAAGCGGGGGACTTAGAATTCCTCTGGCGTGCACCGCTCCCTCCACCCGTCAGGAATGTGAACTGGCACCTGCCAGCCTCCCGCTGATGCTGACGTGACGCCACAGCCCCTCCATCCACAGGCGCAAACTTGTAAAAGGGTGAGCTACAGGTGCCCCAGATTGCTGTCCCTTCTTGGTTCGGGGCCTGCGCGGCCGATTCGTCACAGGAGGCAAAGCTGGGACGGCACAAAAATGCCAGGCCCCCGATGTTCCGCTCGCTCCCGTCCCAATTCCCACCAACTCAATTAAGCTAATCCACAATGTGCAAAATAATTAGTTTCTAAAAAGAGCCACAGATGCTAGATAGCTCGCCCCTGACAGGTTGAGGGTGCTGCCTGCCCTACTTTTCAAGGTGTCTCTAGGATGGGTCAGATTTAAGCTGTTGGGTTACTTGTGCCAGGAAAGCAGGGGGAGTCCAAGAAAGAAACTCGCTGCACATCTATTTATTTCCCTTCAGTGGGGAAGAAGAAGAAGAAGAGGAGGAGGAGGAGGAGGAGGAGGATACTGGATTTATACCCCACCCTTCACTCAGAGTCTCAGAGCGGCTTACAATCTCCTTTCCCTTCCCCTCCCCACAACAGACACCCTGTGAGGTAGGTGGGGCTGAGAGAGCTCTTTTGAGAACTGCCCTTGAGAGAACAGCTCTGATGGAACTATGGCTTGCCCAAGGTCATCCAGCAGCTGCAAATGGAGGAGTAGGGAATCAAACCCAGTTCTCCCAGATTAGAGTCCACACACTTAGCCACTACACCAAAAATGGCTGATATCGTTCTTCTCTCCATTTTATCCTCACAACAACCCTGTGAGGTAGGTTAGATGGAGACTACATGACTGGCCCAATGATACTCGGCAAGCTTCCATGGCGGAATGGGGATTTGAACCTGGGTCTCTGAGCCTGACACGCTAACCATGACATCACACTGGCTCTCGTGGCTTTTTACAGAAAATTAGGGAAGTTGGCCAGCAGCTGATAGATAATCCCATGTGACAGGATAGCCCCTTCCCCTGAAAGAGGGGACTTCTTGGGATGTTAAACAGGACCCGTTCCTCACAAGCATTCTCTCAAGCATCCTCGAGACACAATAATGTGTTCATCTGTGTTTCCAAGAGTCACACCAGCAAAGTAAATGAGAAAGCTAAAGAACCCTTCATAGATGCCCAGTGAATGTCACCCTCCTCCTAAGAGCTAGTCAAGTCCAGCTTGAGAGATCAGGAACCATCATACTCCATAATCGGGTGGGTAGCTGTGTCATACCTGAGGAAGTGTGCATGCATACAAAAGCCCAGACCCTGAATAAAACTTTGTTGGTCTTCAACTTTGTTCTGCTGCTTCAGACCAACACAGCCGCCCACCTGAATCTACCTGAAGAAGTGTGCATGCGCAAGAAAGCCTACACTTAGAATTGGTCTTAGAGGTGACACCAGGCTCAAACTTTGTTCCCATGCTTCAGAATGACACTTTAAAAAGAAAGAAGACTGGTGGAAACTTCTGTTCTGAGGGGGAACATTTATTTTTGAAAACTCTCTGAAAAGGGAGGGGGGAAGGCTGACCATAAAACCCCCACATGCACACAAGTAGAAGCTGAGAAGGCGCTTGTGTACGTGACATCAGGGCGATGGAATCAGAGGCTGTTGAACTCCCCCTGCCAGCTCTTTCGCGCTGCACAGTCTTGTTTGGGAAACGTGGTGATCAGAAAGCTTGGGGGCCCCATGCCGAGACGGGTGCCACATTTCACCTTCACGCTGCACCTCTCCCCAGAGGAGTTTACCAGTGGGGCCGATTCACTGCTCGTGGAGGGGACAGTGTGTGCCGTCAAGCTCTTCTGAGCGGAGTCCACCAGTCCCGGGCCAAGACTGGGCCTTGCTAAACCATCCGTGTTGGGTACTGCTAGCCTCCCGTCTCTCCCTTTCCAGGGCAGCGACAGGTGGCCCTTGTTAACATTCCACGCCAGCAAAGACAGGAACAGGAAGGCAAAGACAGATCCCAGAAGTGTTAACATAAAGGACAGTCCTTGGATCTCCCGTGGTTGTTCTCGTCTCGCTGGCTCTTCCGTCTCAGGGACTGCCAGGGATTTACTGCTGTCTGTAACTTCCGAGTTGCCATGCGTCTGGTGGGAAGAGTCTCGCTTGGGGATGAGGAAATCTCTCTCTGGCAGAAGGGAGAGGAGGTAGGCAGCTGTGGTGACCAGGAACGCTTTGCTGTGAGCTTTTTCGGCTGACAGGCATTTGTAGAGCCCGGTGTCGGCAATGGTCATGCTGAAGATGGCCAGCCCTCCCGCGTGGAACAGGTACTTGTCCTCTTCAGCCTGCAAGAGGGTCCCATTCTGCACCCATACGGACCTGGCGAGGCTGGAAAGGGGGGTGCACTTCAAGAGCAGGCTGCTGCTGAGGATGAGCGGGTACCTCACGCGCTTCTTTTCTGAAAAGCAAGAAAGCCGGAGTGGTTATAGCCTCTGTGCCGCTCACCTGCTTCCCTCGCGGCTGTGACTGTGCCAGCCTTCTCTTTCGGGGGAGAAACAGGCACTCCAAGAATGGCAGAAGTGATCATGATCAGTGCTCCCTCTAAGCTGTGGAGTCTTGTGAGCAAAAATTCTACTTTGTGAGCTCCTGGCATTAAAGTTGCGAGCGGGCAATTTGGCTGCTGTGTAAATTAGTTTGCTCTGGAGCCCTCCTTCCTGAGCGGAGACGAAAATGTGTGAGCTGGAGGCTAGAAAACTGAGCTAGCTCACACTGACTCAGGTTAGAGGGAACACTGGGTCTAACGCCCCACTTCCTCTACCTGGTGGCGATGGAAAGTGCCATCCATTCACAGCTGCCTTATGCCGACCCAGTAGGGTTTCCAAGGCAAGAGAAGTTCAGAGGTGCTTGGCCGTTGCCTGCCTCTGCACAGCATCCTTGGATTTCCCAAATAGTCTCCCATCCAAGCACTAACCAGGGTCGACCCGGCTTGGCTTCCACGATCTGATGACATCCAGCTAGCCTGGGTGAGGTAGAGGTAGAGGTAGAGGCGGGCTAGATAGAGGCGGGGCATGAGCTTTCGTGGGTCACTGCTCACTTCTTCAGATACCTCCGTAGCAGCAGAAAAGAGCCAGAGTCCAGGAGCACCTGCTGCTCTATCTACACGGAGGCCAGTCGTTGCCCGCAGCCACCTCTCAGGGCTTCCTGGATCTTAAAGTGAGCTTCGGCAAACACCTCCCCCAGCTGCCAAAGCACCCAGACTGTCAGTTGACCCCGGAGCTTCCACGAGACCCTGCCTGCTTTGCCCCCAAAGGGTTGCAGGCAATCTCGAGGGCCAAAAACTGCCCAAGGGTCTACTAGACTTTCACACACACTCCCTCTTCCAAGGAATTCAGGGTGGTTGTGATGCTTAGTTGTAACTGCATCTTGCTCTTTAAAACTTTATTGCTGTTAAGAGAAAGACAGTAGCCCTATGTACTGGTTAATTTGACAAATCATTAACAGATTATGTCTGTCAAGGATGAAGCCTTTGTGCGCTGGCTTTATTAAATCGTTAGCTCGTTAGTGGGGAGATAGTGGATAAAATTGGTAGGTAGAAAGCTGGGGGGTTTTATCTCTCCATCTCTCCAGGATGGAGGACTCGCCGGAAACTGAACCAGGCTACCAGGAGAAGAAACTGATGTGCAGCCAGCAAGATTGGAAGTCTTACCTTCCTCCTGCTTTAGAGACTCTGTCGGGAGCAAGAACATGTTTTTAAAAACAAAGTGGGATAGAAGAAGAAGAGATTGGATTTCTACCCCGCCCTTCACTACCCAAGGGAGTCTCAGAGTGGCTTACGATCTCCTTTTTCTTCCCCTCCCCACTACAGACACCCTGCGGGGTAGGTGGGGCTGAGAGAGCTCTGACAGAAGCTGCTCTTTTTCAAGAACAGCTGTGCCAGAGTTATGGCTTGCTCACCCAAGGTCATCCAGCAGCTGCAAGTGGAGGAGTGGGGAATCAAACCCAGTTCTCCCAGATTAGAGTCCACGCACTTAACCACTACACCAAACTGGTGTAGGGTTCCCAACTCTGGGTTGGGAAACACCTGGAGATTTTGAGGTAGGAGCCTGGGGGGACGCGGGCTGGGGGAAGGGAGGGCCGTCAGTGAGGTATAATGCTACAGAGTCCATCTTTCGAAGCAGCCGTTTTCTCTAGGAGAACTGAGCTCTGTTGTCTAGAAATCATTTGTAATTCTGGGACATCTCCAGGCCCCCCCCCCCGAAGGCTGGCAACCCAACTTCCTAGTCCTCATCCGATGCCCCAAGCCCTATACCGCTCTTGCGCTGCAAGAAGCACTGTAGGCCTCAGAGAAAGAAAGAGGGAGGACTTCCAGTTGTCTCCCCCCCCCCTTCCCCCAACCTTGTAGTTTTGGAAGCGCGGCTTACATGGTGCACTGTGGTTTGGGGCCCCTGAAATTTTAATGTGTTTTTTGCTCTTCGATATCTGCAGCCTGGTAGAAGTGCTGCTCGGCGGCCGGTGGCGCTGCGGGAGGCTTCGCGATGAGCTTCAGGCGGCCCATCCTGCCAGCGTCCGTCTCCATGCGCTTGGGGATCCCCTGGGTTCCTCCCCCAGGTTAAAAATTCAAGACACGAATTCTGCGAGAATGGCTCCGGAAAGGAAAAGGGGACGTTGCACTCCGTTTCACATCCTCTACCTGCTGGCCTTCCTTGGGCTGGGGGGCTGGGGGAGTATTTAAATGGCGTTTTGTTCCTGGAGGAACAGCCAGTGCAAAAGCAAAGGTTCTGCATGCTGTCCCTGGGAAATCTCCGTCTCTCTGCCGCGAACAGGCTTCGCAAAGAGGCAAAAACGAAAGGCTGGGATGGGCCTGTCTGAGAACTATTGTGTGGTTGGGGCCGCCACGCGGGAGATTTCTTTTTAAGCCCCCTCTCTGACCGAGGGCAGAGAAACTGCCTTGTGGTGGAGGCTGGAACAAGTGAGCTGTCAGCCAGCTCCCAGGCACAAAGGGGATGGTGGCCTTTTGTGAGCGAGGTTTCTGGGGCTCTGGCGGGGCAGCTGCGTTTGTGCGGAGGGCAGGGGAGGGGGCGAGAAGGGCTGTCATGTCACGGTTACCATGGAGAAGGCAACACTCTGCTCGGAGGGGAAAGATGCCGTGCCCACCCACTCCCGTCAAGTGTTGGCAGGCAGAGCCAGTTCAAACCACCGTCTGCAGGATTCCTAGATAGGTTCTGTTACATCACCAACGCTCGGAGGTTGGAGCTGGAAGAAGCTGCAGTCGACGGGTCAGTTGAGCCCTGGCGGATGCTCTCTCAGCAGGGATCAGTTCCCCTTGGGTCAGGAGGGTCCCCCAGCATACAAGGGTGTTGTGTACTGAGCATGAGTCATCCCTGAGCTAGCAGGGCTGAGCTTGTGATCCCAGAACAATAGCGTACCTGGATTCAGGAGTGGGCCAATAGAGCTGTAAGGTAAAGGTAAAGGTGTCCCTTGCTTGAAAGCCAGTCGAATACGACTCTAGGGATGTGGTGCTCGTCTCCGTTTCCAAGCCGAAGAGCCAGCACTGTCCAAAGATGTCTCCATGGTCATGTGGCCAGCATGACTAGACGCCGAGGCCCACGGAACACTGTTACCTTCCCACCGAAGCAGTACCTATTGATCTACTTGCAGTTTCTTGCTTTCGAACTGCTAGGCTGGCAGGAGCTGGGGCCAGAGACGGGAGCTCGGGTCTTGAACTGCCGAATTACTGACCTTCCGGTCTGCAGTTCAGCGTCTTAACCCCTTGAGCCACTGCAGCCCCTAATAGAGACATAGTGGTATTATGTAAATAGCCTATTGTTGGGAGTGGGGTGTGTTAGGGTGCAGTATTTGCATGCTTTATAAACAGGGCAGCCAGCCCTGTTCCTGAAATCACTAAATTAGTTTATTTCTGCACTGCAATGTGTCCAGAACCCAGTATTTAACAAAGGACATCTCTGCTGAAGCCGCTTTTTGTAGGGCAGCAGCTGGCACGACCAACCCCACTTAGTAAGATTGCCGAGCAAAGGGCTGCTCTGCCGAGACTGTCAGCAGTGTCCTTTGCGTGCCGGACTTTGCGGATGCTGAAACAAGCCCAGGATATTTCACTCTTTGGCCCATTCTGCATCCAGCATTCGCTCCGTTGTTTTACCAAACCCACACTGGAACAGAAAAAGATGCGGCTCAAAACCACATTCAAATACTCTGGGCCAACACCATACTGACTGCAGAGTCACCCCTGAACCGCCATAAAACGGCCATACATTTATGCAGACAGCCACCATAAAACAGAGAGATCAAACGAGCATCGCCCTGGCTTCCTGGAAGTGGTAGTGTCAATCCGAGTCTCCCACACCCCGCTCCCAACTATTTACATAACATTACTTCTTGATTGGTTACTGCCAGAGTCCTGGTGGGCTATTGTTCTTGGGCTCCAAGCTCAGCCAGTCTCTGGAGGCACAGTCCTGCAGTATTTCAGTCCCAATACACAATGTGGCCTGATTCTAATTAGTCAGATGTAAGGCAAATGATGTAACCCAACCACCAGACTCTTTGCTAAGGTGATGATCTGACCAATCAAAAGGGCTTGTCAATTAACCAGACACTCTGCAGGTGTGCCAGGCTCAAATAAACAAACACCTCTCTCCCACCCATGATCTCAGGCACCCTCCGCTATGTCCTGTCCTTGGAGTTACCAAGCCTACATCTGGCCTGCCTCCCGCCTCGCTTATCTATGTCTCTGAAGCTTCTGACAGCTTGCTTTGTTCCAGAGGAAAAACCTCTCTTTCGCAAGACCTCTTCATCAGGCCATTTCACTAGGCCAAATGCCTGAACCAAAGCTGAAAACTCGAAAAAGGGAACTGCGTAGGAAACCAGGTTCTTGACAGCACTTTCCACCACCGCTGGCAGAGGGACGTGACAGAAGTCTAGAAAATTCCACGGTGAAAGCAAATAACACTTTTCCTCCCTGGCATTTAAAATCAAAGGGCTGAAAGAAAAGACCACAGGGGATAGTCTGAAGCAATATTTAGAGGACCTCACTAGGGGCATTCTTGGCTCTGATTTCTCAGATGTTGTAAAAGCTGATGGAGCATTCCCAATAAATTCTGAAACTGGACAAAATTTGCAGAAATGTGATTGCAACCTTTGACAGTTTTAGAACCAGGGATGCTTTGTTAGAGGTCTTACATATCGACCCATTAAAGACTGGTGGTGAGATTGTTCAGATTTCCCCAAATATCTGTTAACTTTACAAAAGCAAAGAGATCTCTCTTTTTTTAACAGAAAGACTCAGGAATCAAGGTTTTGTTTACAGATGGGGGGACCCCCCTTTCAGTTATATTTTGCCAGTTTGGCATAGTGGTTAAGTGTGTGGACTTTAATCTGGGAGAACCGGGTTTGATTCCCCACTCCTCCACTTGCAGCTGCTGGATGACCTTGGGCAAGCCATAGTTCTGTCACAGCTGCTCTCTCAAGGGCAGTTCTCAAGAGAGCTCTCTCAGCCCCACCTACCTCACAGGGTGTCTGTTGTGGGGAGGGGAAGGGGAAGGAGAGTGTAAGCCACTCTGAGACTCCAAGTGAAGGGTGGGGTATAAATCTAATCTCTTCTTCTTCTTCTTTAAATACATACATTTTAAATTTCACCAAACATTATTTTTTTGAGAACTGTGGAAAATGGCATTTTCTGTAAGGAAATAAAAGAGCTCTGCTGCCTTTTTCAGATGATGAATTAATTATAGGAGGAGATTTTTAATGCCATGATGAATAATGTCAAAGCTAGTACAGGAAAAGAGAAAGGGGATATAAGAACTTCAGCTGTGTATTTTTGATGTGTCTTTTACTTTTTCCATTGACCTATATCTGCCATAAGCTTCACCCAACGGAACAAGATTATACTTGTTTTTCTACCATACATAAGTCTCACTCCCAAAATGGCATATTTCTTAATTCAAAAGGAACGATAAAATGGGTTAAGTCACCCCAGACAGGTATTAGAACTCTGACCATGCAGACGTATCCTTAAACATCCAGCTCAATGAAACAGTTGATTGGCAGCGGCATTCTGGTAATGACCTGATCATCAATAAAGAATATAGAGGAAATAAATTAATCTGAACTGGAAGAATTCTTTAAGGCCGACTTCTGAGGTCTCTGGGCTTTCCCGCATTTTCATTTTACTCATCATTAAGTTCCTGTTTCTCGGGGTCATCGGTTTTCACCTGAATGACTTTGTCACCTTATCAGAGCTGGAGGTTTTCACTCTGCTTAAGCAGAGACTTATTGACATACAACTACAAGAGCTCAGAGCCCTTGCCTCTGGTAGGTGCTCCTCGGTAAAATGGGCTTATCCACTCTCTGGTGCCCTGCCGCAATATTTTTTCTGTTTGACTTCACCGCAATTATGCAGAGCTTATCTGCTGGCTCTGTTCAATGTTCTCCCATCTGCTATTCTTGAGGGGAGGTATAAGAAAATTCCTTATGCACTTAGATACTGCGGATGTAATAAGAAAGAATTAGAAATGGTTGAGCATGCACTCTTACACTGTAATTTGCTAAATGATATTCGAGCGAAATTTCTAGAAGTCCCCCTTAGTTAGGTAGCAGGCCAACCAGACGGAATCAAGCTACATTACCTCCTTACTTCTCTAGATCCAGAGATTATTGAACTGACTGCTAAGTTTCTTCATGGTCTTATAAAACGGAAGAATCTTTCTGATCATTTTAATTGAGTTTAATAAATACACCTTTGTAATGGTTTTAGGGTTAACTATTTTCTACAAATTTGGGGACTGTTTTATCTTCATGGGAATTGCTTTTAATATTTTATGCCAATAAAAGGTATTTGTTGTTGTTGTTGTTGTTTCTCGGGGTGGGGTGGGGGGTGGTCCCTGTTCCGCATGGGCTTTGCTCTCTCTAGTGGCCGATTCAACATAAAACAGGTTTATTTCAAGCTTGTGTCCCTGCAGTTTAAATCTGCAGGGAGCTATCCTGGAAATAAACCTGTTTTATAGCAGATGAACCACTAGGGAGCAAAACACACGCAGAACAGGGGGGGGAGAAGCTAAAGAAACAAGGACCTAATGACAAGTAAAATGAGAATGTGGGAAAGCCCTACATTTGGGAGCCCAGTAAAGTGTTGTTAAAAGGATGTTTTCAAGAGAAGCCTTGTGTAACTGAGAAATGAATTATGGTTGCCATTTGCAGTACTCAGTGGGGTGGGGGTGGGTGGAAAAGGGGGGCAGGGGGAGAGCGAGAGGATTCCTAGAGCATCGCACAACACGGTGACATCACTTCTGGTTTCCCGGCCGGAAATGATGTTGCAGCATTGTGCGATACCTGTCTCCTCCATCCCCCACCCCCAGGGGTCATTTCGTAGAAAAAGAGGCGCAGGAGCTCATTAGCATAACTCATTTGCATATGCCACACACCCTAACATACCGGAAGTGTGTCAGAAGGCAACACCCACCCCTCAGGCTCCACTCCACAGGTGAGTGAAACTGACCTGCTCTTCCTCCGTTCCCTTCCCCATCCAATACTTTGTGCAATAAAAATAAGCGTAAAGAACACACCCTCATTCTCTTCCTGCTCCCTTGAAACCACCAGGTTTCAAGTAGACTTGAGATACCCAGGACATGTGCACCACCCATCCCTTCCCCTTCCCCTCCCCACAACAAGACACCCTGTGAGGTAGGTGGGGCTGAGAGAAGTCTTTTGAGAACTGCTCATGAGAGAACAGCTCCGAGATAACTTGTGACTGGCCAAAGTTCACACCAGCAGCTGCATGTGGAGGAGTGGGGAATCAAACCCGGATCTCCCAGATTAGAGTCCAACTCCTGACCACTACACCAAACTGATAAGGTGGAAGCTGCTGAAGGGTTGGTGAAATTTCTCCAGTACTTATGTGCCATGTGCCCAGATAAAAAATGGTATACTTAGAAATTTTATATGCCTCCTTGAGCAAGTCTCTGGAAAAGCAGCACACAGTCATAAAAGGAACAATGATAAAATTATCAATATTAAAACAAAACATTAAAAACAATAAAGACCCTAGCAGGGCTTTCCCCGGGGCGCTGCGCCTCTGCACTGCTCGGGGAAGCCGAGGAGGGGGCCGGGCTCGATCATGTGCCCACCCCCTGGGCTCCTCACTCCCGGAGCTGCGCTCCTGTGTGCTCCCGCTCCAACGGACCCCTGCCCACCCCCCAGTCCTTCTGCCAGTTGCCAGCCAAGCCAATCCTAAAATGAGTAATAAGGACACTGGGGAACTAGTTTAGTCATAACTCAAGTAAAATCAGTTTTGAGTTACTGAAGACTACTAGGCTAAAGTTTGAAGAGCTGGATACTGAAAAAATACATAAAAGCATGTTAGTGTTCAGTAGCACTTTACAGAAGAACAAAATCTGTGGCAAAAGCTCCTCCCCTGCCACAATTTTTGTTAGTCTTTAAGGCTCTACTAGTCTCTTGCTCTTTTCTGAAGAAGTGAGCGGTGACTCACAAAAGCTCCTCCCCTGCCACAATTTTTGTTAGTCTTGTAATGTATACACAGCAACGGCCACATGGCCACCGCCTAGCACATGGCCTGGAAGGTCCTGAGCTTGGGGCCAGAAAACAATAGCGCACCAGGATCCTAGAGGTCCCCCTATCAGAGGCTTAGGATATTCAAATATACCAATGATAGCCTCTAGCGGGAAATGTATCCTATCACACTGTATGGGTGAGGTCGGGGGCGAGGCTTCTCTGTGAATATAAGCAGGCCCCCGGCCCATGGTACCTGAAATAAACATGCTTGCTGATTTCACTGCTACCAGTCTCCGACTCCAGTACTTTTCAAGTCTTTAAGGTTCTACTAGACTCTTGCTCTTTTCTGAAGAAGTGAGCAGTGACTCATGAAGGTTCCTCCCCTTCCACAAATTTTGTTAGTCTTTACGGTGCTACCCGGCTTTGGCTCTTTTCTACTGCAACAGGCAGAAGTATTTTAAAATGGGAAGGACAGCAGGGAAATTTCTGGCCTCGGGAGTAAATAAGCAAAACGCTATGCAGACCATTACATTTGTGTGGAAAGAAAAAAATTTTTGGCTACTCAAAGAGATGAAACTACTTAGGAATTTGTAAATTTTTTACAAGGAATTTGTACACAAACAAAATGAAAACAAATGCTTTTTTGGGACATAAGCAAATACCTACATTAACTAATGAGGACAAAGAGAAAACAGCAGAAATAATAATATTACAAAAAGTTGGCTGCCATGATTAGGAAGCTCAAAAACCACGAACCCCCCAGTTAAATGGGCTATCCCCTAAATTTTTGTAAAACATAACATAAGAGAAGCCGATGTTGGATCAGGTCAGTGGACCATCCAGTCCAACGCTCCGTCACACAGTGGCCAAAAACACCAGGTGCCCTCAGGAGGTCCACCAGTGGGGCCAGGACACTCAAAGCCTCCCCACTGTTGTCCCCCCCACCCCCTATCAAGCACCAAGAACACAGAGCATCATTTGCCCCAGACTGAGAGTTCCTATCGATACCTTGTGGCTAATAGCCACTGATGGACCTCTGCTCCAGATGTTTATCTAATTCCCTCTTGAAGCAGTTCATGCTTGTAGCCGCCACCACTTCCTGTGGCAGTGAATTCCACCTGTTCATCACTCTTTGGGTGAAGAAGTGCTTCCTTTTATCCGTTTTCTGACATTCTCTGTGCCCCTTTATGCAAAGCTATAAATGTTTGTTGAATGTCCCATTTTGTTGATTGTGCTACCTCACTATGTGTAACCTACCCTGGGTTCCTGTGAAAAAGGTGGCCCATAAATAACGTAATTAAAAAAAATATATTTGGTTGCTCTTCTTGTCTACAGATCTTTTCCCACTAGCCTCACTCTAAGGGAAAATGGCCTTAAACACATTACATCACTGGCAGTCTTCTTCAACGAGACTGGCTAGGATATTGAATTGATGCCAGCAACCACTGGTCATCTACGGATGAGCCTCAAGCTGATCTGACCAACATGTGGTCGAAGTGGAACTAATACAGAGCTAACTTTGGCGAAAGTTTAAATCTGTCTACTTTATGAGAATATGAATGGTTGGAAATCTTCTTCTGGATTGGTACAAATATCAATGACACGATACAGTTGCCTCTTTATTTTATTTTATTTCTTATTTGGAATAGTAGATTAGAGTACTAGATTGTAATGTAACGTAATGAATAGTAGTGTAATTGGGAATGTAATTGGGAATGGTAGATTGGGATGTATTTCTCTGGTCTGGGGACGGGGGAGATAACTCTACGCAGCCAATCACCCCACTTCAAAGAAGAAGATGCCGTGAGGTCACCTCCATGCTTGAGAGAAGACGGATGGAGCGTAATGGCAGGGTCTCAGTCAGGGCTTTTTTGAAGAAAAAGCCCAGCAGGAACTCATTAGCATAATATGCCACACCCCTGACAGCACAGCTCATTAGCGTATTGGGGGGGGGGGAAGCCCAGGGCAGGCATGGAAGCTTGCCTCTTCCCCGCCCCCAAGCTTCTCCACCCCACTTCAGCATCACCTTTCTAGTCGTCCCCCCCCCCCCCCGGAACCAGATGACCAGAGAAAGGCGCTGCTACCCCCCCCTAAAAAAAAAGATCGGAAGGGAAGCAAGCATGTTTGCCTGGCTGCCCTCAGTCTCCCCAGCCGGCCAGCCCCCCCCCCCGCCCGCCCGCCAAGGTGCGCAGGCAAACATGCCCTGTTCCTTCCCTGAGCCTGGGAGAGAGTGAGCTGTAAATTAGCATGCAGCATAATAAAGGTGTTTAACAATAACGAGCTTAGTTTATATAGCTACCATTTGTTCCAGTTTAATTCTGGGGGGGAAACATACTGAAAGAAAAGAACTTCTCCCTGAATTGTAACATCACAACCTGAGGTCCCGCAACTAAATGAATTTTCAGCCGACTACAGGACAGATAAAAGAGAGTGCTTCATTTGTTCTGGCGTTTGCGAATGCAGGATGCGGCAACAGCCGCTGGACTAGATGGCCTTTGAAGAAGATGAGGCAAAGTCACGGAGGAAAAGCAGCCGCCCGACGGATGTTAGTCACGGCAGCAAAACAGAATCCCCATGTTAGAGACAGTGTGCCTCTGCGTCCACACCCCACTTGCTGCAGTGCTCTGAGAATCGAAGTGGGACTGGAGTTCGTGTGCTCCCTCTGTAGTGTTGTGTGGCCACTTCTGCAGCAGTGACATTCCATGCACTGACGTTTTTAAAACAGTGCATTATGTGAAATTTTCCACAGTAGATTTTTCCTCACCAGGCGGAAACCTGAAGTTTTCTCCTTCTTACCCCGCGTTTTTAGAAGCTCCAGTTACAGCGAGTTCTAAAAATGTGGGGTAAGGAGGAGAAAACTTCAGGTTTGTGCCTGGTGAGGAAAAATCTACTGTGGAAAATTTCACAAAACGTGCAGTTTTTAAAATGTCAGAGTGTGTGTGTGTGGGGGGGGGGGATTTCACTACTGTGGAAATGGTCTGTGCTACGCTTCCTCCTTGCCTTCCTTGGCGCTTCCCACTTATTGTCGCTGCCACCAAAGGCCCTTGTCTAAGACCAAGATGGCCTCGTTATATTTGGCAGAATGACAGAACAGTCAGTGTGTGAAGGTGGCCCTGAGGGAAAAAGGGGATCCTTTACTCTTAACTGAATCGGGGGGGAGGGGGGTGTTGTCACTTAAACATAGAGCTTATTCAGAAGTAAAACGGTGTAGCAGTTCCTGTGTGGTTCACAAGCAGTGTCATGGTTTCGGACAGGTACAGTTCCTCTTTCTGTAAAGTTCCTTAAATAGATGTGGCCACAAAGGCCTATTTTCTCCCTTGCCAGTGAGGCTGGTGACTTCCGCAAAGAGCAGAGACTTCTCTCCCAGCACTTTGCTCTTCCCCCACTCTCACACACCATGCGTGGAGGGAATGAAGTCCAGATCCACCCATGAAGGGCACTGGGTGACCTTGTGCCAGTCACTGCCTTTTAGCAGACACGGCCTCACTAAATAAACCAGATAAATAATAAATTAATTAAACCTGTCACCGGGGGGAGGGGGGAGCATCAGGGACCGAATGCTGCCTTTTCCTGGACTGTCCATGGTGAGTCGCATTCCCGATTATCACCAACCAAAAGAGCCACGTGACTATGCCGGCTGGTCGCCTGTGTGCTACCTCACAAAACACACAAATATGTCACTGTCACCTTTTTAATTCCTAGGATCCTTCTGAGCATGTAGGGTTTTCTCTGTGCACCTCTGGTGAACCTTGGTTAGCTGTTATGTACCTGAAGCGAGGGGAAGGAATCTCCTGCCTTCTTGCGCTCTCCTCAGCGTGAGGCACAGCAACTCAAGCCAGAGAGCGAGATCTCCCAGGCTCCCAGAGGGCAGCAAACTGGTCATGTACAATGGGCACTCAGACCAGCACCACGCCCACTGTGGCCGGCGTGCCCTTCTTGTGGATGGCTACCGTGGTGGTGGTGGTCTGACTCTCTCTTCTCTGTGGCCAGCTGGCTGCAGAGGAGGGTGGGATGTGGCTGGAAAGGGCGGGAATTATACTTCCCATCCCTAGCATGAGGCATGAATGTAGTTAGGGTGGCCAGCCCCCCATGTTTGGGTGGGGGTTCCCCCGCTTTCAAGAGCTCCAATCTGCCTCCGGCCAGCTGGCTGGTGGGTGAGGCCCTGCCCTCAAGCCCCGCCCCCCAGAGCAACCACCCACCTGGCCGCCCTCTCCCTCCCCTCCTGCCAGATTTAAAAGGCTTCAGCTGATTGGCAGGGACCACGTGGCCTGCAGATCAGCTGCAGGGCCTTTTAAATCTAGCAGGAGGGAGGGAGAGGGGCAGTTGCGGGTACCGCAGCCCCCCCCCCCTTGCAAAAAGACCATTTAAAGCACGGGTGTCAAACATAAGGCCCAGGGGTGGGCTCTTATGCGGCCCACGAGCAACTGATGCAAGGGAGGGAGTGCAGAGGCGGAGCCACTACACTGTAGCTTTAGCACAGCAGAGCAAGCCGCGTGGGAGCATCTGCCCCGCCCAGGGGGCCTTGCAGTGAGGATACCCCAACATGGCGTTTACCGGCTGCTGTCCTTTACATAGTTTATATCTCTGGCACCTGGCATTCCATTCCATGACAAAGTGACATTTCTGTCAGATCCGGCCCTTGTAACAAATGAGTCTGACACCTCTGCTTTAAAGGGTCTCTTTGCAAGCCATGCATGCGGCCTGCAACTGCCCCTCTCCCTCCTGCTAGATTTAAAGGGTCCTGCAGCCGATCAGCGGGCCACGTGGTCCCCGCCAATCAACTGAAGCCCTTTAAATGTGGCAGGAGGGGGTGGCTGGGCAGGTGGTTGCACTTGGGGGCAGGGTTTGGGGCAGCCCTGCCCATCCATGGAATGCTCCCTCAAATCCCCCCACTGGACCGAGGAGGGGACCTGGAAGAAAACAGGTTGCCTACCTGTAAGTGATAATCTTTGAGTGGTCATCTGTGCATTCACACCCATGGGTTTCTGCGCCTGTGCTGAAATTCATCGGTATCTGGAAAGCTAAACGTTTTTTCGCGCCAAAAGCCTCTGGGCATGCGCACAGCCCCATCGCGCATGCCCAGAGGAGCCCGGCGCGTGGATCCCGCCAGTTCCTTCTGACCGCTGCCACCGGCAGTGTGGGGACAGCCTGGAAGCAGAAGGGAAGGTAGGGCGGGTGGTGTGAATGCACAGATGATCACTCGAAGATCATCAGTTACAGGTAGGCAACCTGTTTATCTTCGACGTGGTCTCTGTGCTTCACACCCATGGGAGATTAACGAGCAGTGACTTACCCAGAGGAGGGTGCAGACAGGCTGTCACTGAGAAGCAGTAGACAGAATAACTCTCCCCAACGCCATGCGGTTCGATGCCCTGGTGTTGAGGGCGTAATGTTTTATGAAGGTGTTTGGCGTGACCCAAGTGGCTGCTTGGCAGATGTCAGTTAGAGCCGTGCCCTTGAGGAATGCTGTAGAGGTTGCTATGGCTCTAGTCGAGTGAGCATGTAGGGGGCCCGGCAACGGGGTATGCGCCAAATGATAACACAGAGTTATGAGTTCCACAATCCACCTGGATAGCCTCTGGGCCGTGATAGGTGTTCCCAGACGGTGGGGCGCATACGAGACAAAGAGGCGTGGCGTTTGTCTGCTTGCCTTGGTACGGTGGAGGTAAAAGAGAAGAGCCCTCTTAACGTCCAGGGTGTGTAACAGGCATTCTTCCTCCGACGCGTAGTTGGAGAAGAAGTCAGGAAGAAACACTTCAGAATGCAAGTGGAATTCCGACAACACCTTGGGAAGGAAGGATATGTCCGGAACCAAGCGAAGTTCGTTGGGAAGAAAGGAGAGGTATGGAGTGTCATGTCTGAATGCTCTGATCTCCCCTACCCTCCTGGCCGAAGTGATGGCCACCAGGAAGGCCGTTTTCCAAGATAGGAGGTTGAGAGCACATGTCGATAGTGGCTTGAACGGTTTCCTGGTTAATTGACGGAGTACAAGGGAAGATCCCAGAGGGGAGTAGGCGATTTGACCGGTGGGTAAAGGTGCAGCAGCCCTTTTAAGAAGCGCTTGGAGAGAGGGTGAGCGAAAACAGAAAACGTATCCACTGGATTGTGAAAGGCAGAGATGGCTGCCAGGTATACACGGGCAGAGGAGTGAGACAAACCTGCATCTGCCAAAGAAAGCAGGAACTCGAAAATGTGCGGTAAGCCCGTGGAGGTTTGTGATATGCCGCTTCCCTCAAGGAAGGCCGAGAAACGTGACCATTTGTAAGCATAAGCTCGCCTAGTGGACATCTTGCACGAGTTCAAAAGGACGTTGGCCACTCTAGTGGAGAAAACCTTGGGGAAATTCTCCACGCCGTCAATTTGAGATGTGGGACATCGTGGTGGCGTATGGGAGATCCCGCGATGTTCAGCAGGTCTGGGTCCGAAGGGAAATGTAGGTAACAGTCTTGAGCCAGAGAAAGAAGCACCAGGAACCAAGGCTGTCTGGGCCACCAAGGGCAATGAGAATGCAGTTCGCCTCGTCCAGAAGAATCTTCTTCACCACCCTGGGAAGCAACGGCAGAGGCGGAAAGAGGTATAGGAACCTGTGAGTCCAAGGGTAGATCAGTCCATCACCTAGCGAGGCTGGGTCTTTCCCCCCTTGAGAGCAGAACATCCTGCACTTTGCATTGCACCTGTCTGCGAACACGTCTACTTCTGGTGTTCCCCAACGAGCGAAGACTTGATGGAGATACGTGGGGGAAAGTTCCCATCCGTGGGGGCGGCCCTGTCCCCTGTTGAGAAGGTCTGCTGTGGTGTTGAGAATTCTGGGGATATGTGTCGCCCGAAGAATTTTTGGTGATGCAGAAGTTCCAGAGACGCATTGCTAGTTTGCATAGGGAACGGGATACAGTCCCTCCCTGCCGGTTGATGTACGCCACTACGGTCGTGTTGTCCGTTAGGACCGCCACACAATGGGCCT
The DNA here is from genome assembly GCA_029233225.1 of Lepidodactylus listeri. NCBI lineage: Eukaryota > Metazoa > Chordata > Lepidosauria > Squamata > Gekkonidae > Lepidodactylus > Lepidodactylus listeri. The sequence goes on from JARCFY010000002.1 coordinate 176,303,964, forward strand.
CTAGCACTGGTAGGAAGGCCTGTATTGCGAAGGCCATTGCCATTAACTCCAGAAAGTTGATGTGTCGTGTGATTAGTGAAGCATCCCATGGACCTCCTGTGGTGTGTCCTGATAGGTGCACACCCCAGCCCCAACGGGAAGCATCGGTGGTTAGTGTCAGGGTGGGTGATGGGAGGTGGAATGGTGCCCCTTGGAGTAGATTGGGGTAAGTTGTCCACCATGTAAGAGAGCCACGGACTCAGAGAGGTGGGCGAAGTCGGGTAGACTGTGTCTCTGTCCATGGGTGAAAGGTAGCTACGAACCAGATTTGCAGTGGCCTCATCCTCATCTTTGCGAATGGGAGCACAGTGGTGGTAGCCGCCATCAATCCTAGAAGACGCTGGATTGTGAGAGCCGAGGTCAAAGGTTGCGTTTTGACCTGTTCTGCCAGGGACATGATGGGGGATGCCCTGTCTTCTGGGAGATAGGCCATTAATGACTCGGAATCCAGGATGGCTCCGATGAACTGGACACGTTGAGTGGAGCAGAGACAGGATTTCTCCACATTTATCTTGAGACCCAACATAGAGGAGGGTGAGAGTGTGAGCGATGTGGTCCAGAAGAATGGTTTTTGACTCCGCTACCAGCAGCCAGTCGTCGATATACAGGAAGACCCGTATTCCCTGGAGGCGTAAGTGGGCGACCACCACTATCATAGTCTTTGTAAATACTCATGGTGTGGAGGCCAACCTGAATGGGAGGACCTTGTATTGGTACTGGGTTTGGCCTATGGAGAACCTTAAGAATTTCCAGTGTGCTGGAGCAATGGTCACATGGAAGTAGGCGTCTTGAAGGTCCAACGTCGCCATCCACGAGTTTCTGCGGATGAGTGGCAATATGGAGCGCAGGGTGACCATGCGGAACCGTTTGTAACTGACGTATTGATTGAGTCCCTGTAGGTCCAGAATGGGCCTGATGCCTCCGTCTCATTTGGGGATGGTGAAGTACCGAGAGAAGAAACCTTTCCCTAGTTGGTGAGAAGGGACAGGTTCTATTTCATCTTTTGCCAGGAGAGTGGCTACCTCTTGCAGAAGAGACGGTGACGGAGGAGTGATGGTAAAGACTGTGGAGGGGGGCTGGTGGATGAATTCTATGAAGTACCCCTTGGATATTATGGATAGAACCCATGCATCTGAGGTGATTCTTATCCACGATTGAATGAAGGGGGCTAGACGAGGTGGCTGCGGAAACCTGGACAGGGAGTCAAAGGCCCTGCTTGGCTGTTGGGTGTTGCTGAACTTTTGCTTAGTAGTGTAAGTTGTCCTTTGTTGTGTAGGAGACTGACGTGGGCGCCAAGAGCGGTCCGGGGAAGATCTAGAGAATGGCCTCCTTGACCATGGTCTGGTCCACTGACGATGTTTGTAGGAGCGAGGTGGTTGTGCAGAGACCCCCAGCGTGCGTGAAGCCTTGAAGCTCTTGTTGAGGTCCTGCAGTACCGCATCAGTGGTGGCATGGAATAACCCTTGGCCATCAAAGGGTAGATCCTCTATAAGAGATCTTGTGTCATATTGTAGAGTGGTTGTGCGGAGCCAGGAGTGTCGTCTAAGAGCAATAGCTAAGGACATGGTTTTGGAGGCAGCATCCAGAGCGTGCTTAGCTGAATTGATTTGTTGTTTGGCCAGAAGTAAGCCCTCCTTCTGAACCTTACTAAGTGCCAAGCGTTTGTCCTCTGGGAGATAGTTCACCCATTCTGAGATCTGTTCCCACAGCGCATACTGGTAGCGCCCCATACAGGCCAAGTAGTTGGTTGTTTTGAGCCCCAACACGCCTGCCGAATAAAATCTCCTACCGAAGGCGTCCAGTTTCTTGCTCTCCCTATCGGGGGGGGGGGGGGGGGTGTCGAGTGTGTTTTCTTTGACCTAGTCGATGAAGTCACCACCATAGAATTTGGTTTAGGGTGGTTAAGGAGAAATTCCACGCCTGATCCTGCAGGCGATACATATGGTCGAGCCTGCGTGACAAGACCGGAGCTGATGCGGGTTTATCCCATTGGGATTTCGTGGCTTGGAGCAGCACCAAAAACATTGGTAGTGCTATCGATGTCGATGTTTGGACTATGTCTAAGACCGGGTCCGACATGACCGGTGTCGGTTGAATTACTGGAATTCCCATGTGTTTAATCAGCTCTCCATAGGTAGACATGTCCTCCGAGGGGGAAATCGGAAGATTGTCCGCCACGTCTTGTTTAGGTGACGGGAGCTCTGGTGAACTGTGTGAAGAAGAAGCCTCCGCATCCGAATCTTCTTCCGTCGATTCAGAGTCCGGGGGAGGGAGGCAGGAAGATCGATGTCGGCGTGTTGTGTCGGCGGTTGTGTCGGTATAGGTCTCGGAGGGGGTGGTGGGGCCTCAGATGGTTGTCGGACGTGTTCCTTACATGGCTTCCAAGGAGGTGATGGGGATTGAGGTCAACGAAAATCCCGATATCGAGGGTCTTCCTCAGGAGGCCTCGATACGGACTCCGCCACAAGCGAGTAACCCGGGGATCGAGATCGATGAGAAGGGGGGTGTTCCCCTACATGGCCCGCCGGAGAAAGCCAAGGGACGGTGGAGGACAATGGGAAGGCTCCATATGGAAACCCATGGCGTTGATCCCAGTGTGCTGGTGAATAGGAGACAGGGTGATGTCTCGCGTAGTATGCCAGAGATCTGTGATCGGAGAGGTGTCGATACCGATGAATTTCAGCGCAGGCGCAGAAACCCATGGGTATGAAGCACAGAGACCACGTCGAAGATCCCTACCTTCAGTCTCTTGTGGTGGCAACCGCTTCGAGCCCTGCCAACCACAAGCCCCACAGGCCTTCCTCACTTCCCTGGAACACGGGGCAGAAACCACACTGGAAAGATTGCTCAGAAGAACCACTGGTGTCAAAGAGCCTCATTTCGGCTCCTGAGCCACTGAGTAAGTATCACTGGTCCAGGTGCATCCAGTGGGTCACGGTGGGAGACAAGACATTGGACTGGATGGACAAGCTTCCGCTTACAAAGGAAATCACAGCAGAAGGAACCTGGGTTCACCTGTCAGTGCTTCCTCTCCTTCTGCCGGGGGGGGCTGGCTGCTTCCAGGGGACTGGGCCAAGGGAACTATAGGGAAACCTAGGGATGCTAGGCCTAGAATGGGAGGCCTCCTAGCATCTGGCTGCAGATTCTGTGCTGGCACCACGTTTATGTTTTTACTAGAAGTGACGGGTGGGGGCTCCAGTGGGTGCTAGAACATCCACTGTCCCTTTTTACCGGAAGTGATGTAAGCATGCTGGCACAATGACAGTGCACTAGGCTCCACCCCCAAGCTCTCCATTGGCAGCTGCCCAGGAACATAAACCTTCCTCCATAAAACTCCTCGTTCTTGAATCCCAGCTATACGGTTGGCAGGACTGCAATGCAGCGCTCAACATTATGCAATAAGGGCCAGATGACCTCTTTATTTTATTTCATTCCTTATTTGGAATAATAGATTAGAATAGCAGATTATAATGTAACATTTTGAATAGTAGAATGTCATTTAAATGGGGAATGGTAGATTGGAATGTATTTCTCTGGTCTGGGGACGGGGGAGATAACTCTACACAGCCAATCGCCCCACTTCCAAGAAGAAGATGCCGTGAGGTTGCCTCCACGCTTGAGAGGAGATGGATGGAGCATAATGGCAGGGTCTCAGCATTCCACAATAAAGGATGCATCTGCCCATCAATCTCCAACTTTTACACATTTCTTTCCCAGCCCCCGGAATTAAACCCAAACAAATAGTAACCATATAAACTAAGCTTGTTACTCCGGTTTGGGCCTTGCATCTGTTAAACGTCTTCATTATGCTGTATGCTAATTTGCTGCTCACCCTCTACCTGTATGTATGGACTGGTACCTTCCATTTCAATGCATCGGAAGAAGTGTGCCTGCACACGAAAGCTCATACCTTGAATGACACTTTGCTGGCCTTAAAGGTGCCCCATGGACTCGAACTTTGTTCTTTCATTACGCAACACTCACATTGCTTTTAGTCTGATTCAGAGGATCGGACCAAACTTTTACAGGTGCAGCAACTGCTCAGTGTGTGCGCGCGCACACACACACATACACGCATGCACGCACGCACCCCCCAAGTAAAACAAAACATTCCCCTGCCCCCTTCAGGACACTGAGAGGCATCGCCGTTGCTGAGGCTCTGAATCAAATCCCTGGGGGAAGGAAAGGATGGATCCAAATAAATACTTAATAGAGGCACTCAGAAGCATTCAAAGTAGCACAGCAGCCTCTCTGAAAGCCTTCTTGTTCAGCCTTGAACGTTACAGAACAATAATCGAGGGCTCACGGCAAACAAGGACTCTCCTGCCAAGAGAGAGAGGCTGCGTGCAACGTTCTCCAGCTGCGGGATTGGCATACAAGACTCCTAAAGAGCTGCGTGCTTGAGCCTGAAGCGTTTCTCTTACACCAGGGAGGAGGCCTGAAGCGGAGGGGCAGAGGGCATGTTTTGCATGCAAGACATTCCAGTCCCACTGTTAGGGAGGCCAGGTCCCGGGGGGGGGGGGGGTTGCCCGCTCTATAGGCCTCCAACCCGCCCACACGGATCCGGCCGCTGGGGGGAACCCCACCCCCAAAGTAACGGAATCGGGCCGATGGGACCAGTGTGATGACATCACCCGGAGGTGACGTCATTGCGTCGGGCACGTCGTCAGGGGACGCTCTAGCATTCGGCATGAAAATTCTACAGTGCCATAGAGTTTTAAAGCCAAACGCTAGAGCATCCCTTGACAGCGTGCCCGGCTTGATGACGTCACTTCCCAGTGACGTCATCGTGGTGAGCTTTGGACCTCTGCTGGATGCCAGGTAGGGAGCTGGCAACCCTACCCACTGTCTCCCTGGAGTCTCCACTAAAAAGGAATCTCAATGCAGCAGGGCTGGGAACCACCAAAGCAGACAACCGTTTGCCACGTAGAAAATGGGGGGGGGGGGCTCCTGCTCACTTTCAAAATGCAAACTGAAAGAGCTGCCTTGGAAGAGGGAAAACATCAGAAGTCCTAAGGGAAAGGAAGTAAGGAGGTCAGGTACGAGAGAGTCTGCCTGGGAAATCCAGATTCAACCTTAAGCTCATCTCTCTGCTAAACCTGCCTCACAGGATAAAAACAAAGGAGGGGACATGTTAAATAGTGGGTTCCGTGGATGAACAGACCCCAAGTCTAGTGATCAGCTCTACTTTATTAGTGATTCCAGCAAGGAGAAGAAAGGCAAACATCCCAGGCAGAATCCTGGTTTTTAAGCATGCACAAACCACACCCCGAACACACCCCACTCCCAACGATAGGCTATTTACAGAACATTGTTTCTCTATTGGTCCCTTCTAGGATCCTAGCCAACGATTGTTTGTGGACGCAAGCTCAAGCCGACCCCAGGGCTAGTTTAGGGTTGACTCATCCTTAGTACACAACAGGACACCTACAAAAACCGCCTCGAGCTCCTTGAAGGAAGGATGAGATAAAGATGCAAAAGACAGATAGAACAAAGAGGGTGGGTGGGGTGAAATACTTATCAAAAACGCATCCAGCAATGTCAGTGCCAGTTCTGCAGTCAGAAGTGATGTCGCTACGTTGCAGGACGCTCTAGGATTTCCCTGGAATTCTACGGTTGAAACCACAGAGTTATGGTGGGAATCCTAGAGAGCCCCGAGACACGGTGACATGGCTTCCGTTTACACAGTCAGAAGCGATGCCCCACTGTTGCCGGTTGCCATTTTGGCTCACACTCCATTTCTCTGGCGTCGCTGTTCCCAGCAGTGGCGGGGGACAGAGGAGTTTACTCACCAGAGTGGGTAAACTAGCAACCCAATAGGGATTACAACAACAGTGATCTTTTACCTGACTGGGCATTTCCACACTGGTTATCTGCTCTAGTTTCAGTGCTGTTAGGAAGCAGGTTTCTTCCCTTGCTTCTCCACAGCATTGTGTTCTCCCAGCTCTTCTTCTTCTTTAGTCTTTCTCAAACCTGCTTTGCTGTGAAGGTTTGTGAAAGACCACAGTAAAGCCTGAACAGCTGTAATGTGGGGGAGAAAGTTTGGATTTTCCTGCCCATGTGACCACCATTTTCCTTGAGAAGAAGAAGAAGAAAAAGATATTGGATTTATACACCACCCTTCACTACCTGAAGGCTTATAATCTCCTTTCCCTTCCCCACCCCACAACAGACACCCTGTGTGGTGGTGGGGGGGCTGAGAGAGCTTCTTTTGATAACTGCTCCTGAGAGAACAGCTCTGAGAGAATGTGTGACTGACCCAAGGTCCCACCAGCAGCTGCATGTGGAGGAGTGGGGAATCAAATCTGGTCCTCACAGATTAGAGTCCGTGCTCCTAACCACTGCACCAAACTGGCACCAAAAGGCTGAGCCAGTACATTACTGCTCTAGAATCTACTTTGCAGACTCGTTACCAAGTTAACATATGTCTCGAACACTCAAAAAGCACTCGAGAAATGCAGTTATTGTCCACACTTCAGTGAGATCATGTTACTTACTGTGAACTCCAGGGCTGGCCAGCCACCAGGACGCAGCTGCAAAGAGGCAGGGACCACGCGCAGTAAGGATCCCTTGCCAAGACGCAATCAACGCAGCACTGATATAAGGTGCAGGTCACCACAGGGAGCCACACCAGGCGGGAGGGAGACCCCACATACAACAGCCCCTGGAAAGAACACAGTGCCCAACTGTTAAGTTTCCCCCCTGCATGGGAAAAAAAGTCGTACAAACTGAGACAGCCCAAATGGGAAATGAGTGAGGTGAGGGAAAGGCTGATTCTGCATTGGCTTTTCCCTCCGTTGTTTTAGCAAACCCACCTTGGAACAGAAATTCCCCTCTGCATTGCATGCTGCTTTCACTTCCTTTCATCACTGGATTTTATGGTAGCCTCCACACTCCATGCCACTTTCACTTTCTTTGATCACTGGATTTTATGGTACCGTCTGCATAGATTTATGGCCGTTTTATGGCCCTTCAGGGTTGACTTTGCAGTCAGTATGGTGTGGCGTTGCCCAGGGTATTCAAATATGGTTTTGAGCTGCACGTTTCCCTCCCCGTTGAGAAAATGTGGGGCGAATGCCAGATGCCGAATCGCCCAAAGAAAAGAAGGGTCTTGTGCATACAGGCTGAGACAGACGTTATACCTTTTGGGGAACCAGCTTCAGGGTCTGCACGGGCTCCGGAGATGGAAAAAGCCGTATCTCTTCTATGATGAATATCTCCCTGCAGCAACTGAGAGCTTTATGCAAGTGGCCACTGTCTACACAAAAACAAAACATTTATTCTTAAATCTGTTGGAAAAATCAGTGTATTGAACAAGACCTGACTATTCAGTCATTATGGGGTTAAACTTTGTGTATCTCAGTTGTTGTTGTTTTCAGCTTGACCTGGAAGAGGTACCTGGCAGCTGGCCAGTTGAAAGAAAGCCCGGGAAACCTAGAGGGGTATTGTTGTATTGATTGGTTACTGATCTCAGGTGTGTCCTTTCAGGGGTCAAGAAGAAGAGATTCTCCTTTGTAATCTCACCCAGTCTCTCTATAGGATGTCTTAGGAGTTAGACCGGAGCTATGTTGCTCCTTAGAAAGCATGTTTTGTTTATTTCATAGTATTCCTGTCATCCCTACCCTTTAGTAATAAATATCTTTTAACTAAAGGACGTTGTCTCTACTTTCCAGAAGCAAGATTCATCACTCTGATTTATTTTACTTTTCTCTAACAAAGAACAAAAGTTCTAACAAAATCCGTGTAAAGGGAAGTAGGGCTTAACTTGAATGGGATGCTGCCATTCAAAATGCTGTGACTTAAATTTCACAAGAGAGTGATTTGACACTAGTCTCTTTGATTGCCTCAAGTTAAAACTAAACACACACCAGGGGTAGGGTGAAGAAGACACTACAGAACAATCAAAATTCTTACGTTGGAGAATAAATGGAGAATGAAGTGGCAAAGATTAAGGAAGAAAGTCTTATGTATTTGACACCCTTTGCAGTCAGGTTTGGCCTCATATACATAGGAGAATTAACCTCTTAGCTAGTTCTAGAGCGTTTGTCGTCTGCTGGAAGATCATAAAGTACAACTACGTCACAAACTTTTAGGAACAGGAGGAGGAGAAGGAGGAGGAGGCGGCTCCTGGCCTCAGGGTAAGGGGGCACTATAAGGCCCGTATTTTGCCATAGCACATCCTATGCTCCATCCCCTCCCACTTTCACTTCCAGTTTGCATTGGGGCTTTCTCTTGTTTTTGCATTTGTTTTACAGGAATCTGAATTCGGACTGCTTCCAGCGCACTGTTGCCCCACAGTTACCAAAACTCCCTTTGCTGTGATTCTTTGTTCTCATCCGCTTTCAAATCACTAATCCTTTCTAAAGTAGAATTGTTTCTGCAGGTATTGAAGTGCAGCCCACTCCCCCCCCCCCCATTTCTGCCTCTTTAGGTTGCCGCCCCCTCCCCATTCTGTTTTCTTTCCCTCCTTCTCATCAAAAAAAGGACATGTCCTCCCGCTCAGGCAAACTTTTAAAAAGCCAGAGAAAGCATAAGAAGGAATCAGTAAATATAAAGGACTAGGAGATTCCTTGCTCCCCAATGTGTCAGTCTTTCATTTGTGGGTCTGGATTTCCCCCTTCCTTCCTTTTCTTTTTGCAGAATCATGGAGGGAGGGAAGAAGGGAGGGAGGGGTTGGCAGCCAGTTAGCTCAAAAAACAAATTCGGGTTTTGTTTGTAGATGCAGAACACATACAGAATACACAAATAAATAAACCAGAAAGGAGAAAACCAGAGCAGAGGGAATGCATGCGGCTGCAAGGTCAACCCTTAAGGCTTGACTCCTTGGTCTCTCCAGAGCAAGCTGTCATTGCAGAAAGGGCTAAGAGGGGAAAGGCTACCTAATTTTCTCACTTCTGCCAACTCCAGATTCAGAAACACCTGGAGATTTCAGGGCAGAGCCTGGGAGAGTGAAGTTTAGGGAACGGAGGGACCTTGGTAGGGTATACCCTGCCCTTCACTCGGAGTCTCAGAGTAGCTTCCTCTTCCCACAACAGACACCCTGTGAGGTAGGTGGGGACAAGAGAGCTCTGAGAGATCTGTGACTGGCCCAAGGTCACCCAGCTGGCTTCATATGGAAGAATGGGGAATCAAATCCAGTTCTCCAGATTAGAGTCCGCCACTCTTAACCACGACACCAAACTGAAGACAGATACAGAAATAGGAAGGAGAGGAGAAAATGTAGTTTCGGTAGTGGATTCAAATCCCACTCAACTTTGAAGCTCACTAGTGTGAACTCAGGTCAGTCATTCTTTCTCTGCCTGGCCGACACCATAGGACTGTTATGAGGATAAAATAGGGGGTAAGTATTAAAAGAAATCATATTAGGAATGGGTATGGAAACTCACTTACCTGTCACTAAAAGAAGGATGTCATATGATGAGTTATCCAAGCCAATGGCTCGGTCTACCACAAGCCATGTATATTTTGTGCCCCTTCTCAGCAGCACCGGCCGGTGGTCGATCGGGGTCACAGGGTCGTCCATCAGAGGCTGGTCTCTGGCAAACTGTAGGACTCTGTCTGGCAAGTCGAGAGAAGAGCTGTACCCCTGATCGCGGGCAGAAGCATCAATGCACTAGAAAACAAGACACGGGGAGCACAACTGCAACATTCCTGTTATCAGAAACTATCTTGGTGGTAATTGAAGAGTGGGGGTGGGGGAGGGACTACGGATGAGAAGGGCTGTGCAGAAGCCTCCAGGTGAAAACTTAATGTCGTCTGTAACCTCCAGCATAAGCCTGGTGTGACCAGTCTCTGCTTTGGTTCGCTACCTCAATCGAACGACCTGGCCACAGTGATCCATGCGACGGTCACCTCGAGGCTGGACTACTGTAATGCTCTTTACATGGGGCTGCCTTTGGGGCTAACCCGGAAGCTGCAGCTGGTGCAGGATGCCGCGGCCAGGCTGCTGATGGGCCTCGCAACACAAGAGCACATCAAGCCTGTGCTGGCGGCGCTGCACTGGCTGCCTATAGTATACTGAGTTCGCTTCAAGGTGCTGGTTCTTACCTATAAAGCCCTATATGGCCAGGGTCCAACATACCGTAGGGACCGCCTTTCTCCTAGCGGGCACTGAGGTCGGGGTCAACCCATCGACTAGAGATTCCGGGCCTTAGGGCCGCCAGGCTCACCAGAACAAGGGCCAGGGCTTTTTCAATGGCGGCTCCTGTCAGGTGGAATGAGCTCCCAGAGGAGATCAGGGCCCTGCGGGACCTTGTGCAGTTCCGCAGGGCCTGCAAGACGGAGCTCTTCCGCCAGGCCTTCGAATAGGAGCCGCCACCGAGGATTCCATCCATCAGGCATACCATCTATGATGTAACCGGCCTGAATTGGCCCTGGCTGGTGGCAGGGGGGATATGGAGACCTACCACTGGGTCGCCACTTTGATGTTATGTTACAGGAAGCTGTTAGTAATGTTACTAGTCATAGGGATCTTTTTAACTGTTTTTAGCTATTTTAATGTATTACTTCTGGCCTGTGTGCCCATGTAAGCCGCCCTGAGCCCGTTCGCGGGGAGGGCGGGGTATAAATTGGAAAAATAAATAAATAAAATAAATAAAGCAGTGATGGCCACTTGCTTTGGTAGTTTTAACGGGGGGGGGGGGGAATGTCAGATGAATTAAGGAGCAAAAAAAAATCGGCCCATTTGAGGCAGGGAGGGAACGGCAGGCAGGACAGGAAATGATGCACGATGTGGGGGGGTATGGAAATTCGTATCCGATGGATGAAGATGGAGTCGTGGGACTTGTATAATGCAGCCAGTAAGACTTGTTCTCCTCTGAATCGTGGGATAGTTCCCATGGTAGGACGCCTGCCCAGTTATTTCTTCCAACTGCAATCTCCAAAAATTGGGCAGAATTTTTACACTGGCTAGGCTTAATGTTTTACCCACGGCAATTTAATTTGGAAGATTCCAGGGTATTCCCCATGTCAACAGACTTTGCCCTCGTACCAGTGAAACTACTGAATGTTATTATTACGCTGGCATTAGGCAATGTATTTTATCACCAATTTTGGGTAGTGTATCAGGTTTTCCTAGGCTGAACAAATTATTATTTCTGTTAAATAGCACTGAGGAAAACATAACTGAACCTGTGGCACAGTTTTTACTGGCTGCTGCCTCTATACGCAGTATGTTGTAAGTGCTCAACGTAGGGCATTTTTAATGGAAATGGTATTTTATGCAGAAACTGAATTTTATTTCTCAGATATTGTGTTTTACCTCTGTGAAATGCCATTAAAGGAATTGTGTGTGTGAAATCAGCATCCGCACTCTCCCCAAACCTGCTTGTGGCATGATATTTTCGGAAAGAAAATAGCAAAGCAGATTTGGGGGACCTGCAGCAGAGTCAAAGTAAGCCTGGAAGGTCAGTGGAAACGTGGTCATGTTGTGTGACACCTGAAATGTTTAAAAAGCTGCAGTTGGGGGTGGGGTGGGGAACAGAACATGAGCTCCACAGTCACAACAGGGGCAACACCATTATTTGGGTATTATTTATTTTACTAGGAATAAGGCCCGTTGTGGAAATAAATACAATGGGCTCTAGAAAGAGGCTCTGGGAGAGTGCCAAGGCCTTGGGCATTCAGCGTCAATTTGCTGCGGCAACCTCAGCAGGGTATAATGACATAAAGTCCACCATTTTCTCCAGGGGACACTCCTTAGGTTCCCTGCCACCAGTCACTGAATTGTCACTGCCTTTTTAGAGGGTCAGTGAGACCCTTGTGGCCAAATCTCCCTATTTGGAGATGGAATCCCCAATCTTTGGGGGATCCCTGGAAAGTTGGCAACCCAAGGGTCTGGCCTTTCCTTGCTTCCCTGGGCTACGCCCTCCCTTTGGTATTGGCAGAGCGGGGAAGACTATGGGGTCAGAGCACAACACAGATTATTGGTCCAAATAGAATAATTTATTTTAGTATTTACACAATTATGGAGCACACACACACACACTAAATGAATAAGGGACAACTAAATAAAACAGGGGTTAAAAACAATCCTCCCTGGATGGGCTGGAGTCTATATTGATGGTGCCCACCCCTTGGGACGGTCCCTCTCCCCCCCCCCCCCGGCACCTTTTGGCCTTGGGGCAGCTGGGAACTGTAGGCCAGCAGATGAGGAAGCCCCATTCAACCCAGTGAGTGATACCGCTGCAGGCCCCTCTCTGGAACTACAGCTCAACTGAACCTTATAAGGGGACATTTTAAACAAACAACCACAGACAGCAGCCGTCTTATAAACACAGGTAACTGCCATTTTGTTTCACCTACCAACAGCCACTGATGTAACAGTTAATCCCCCCACAGGAGGGAAGCAGGAGAAGCATCTTCATCAAGAGAAGAAGCCTTCTGCCAGAAATTCTGAGAGGACACAGAGGCTGAAGGCGTGGGCGGGGAAGAGAAGCAGACCCAGCAACCAGCCAATGGCATGTGAGTATTCACAGCCAGTGGATAGGGACAGCTTCTGATTGACAGGCCAGGGGACCAAAGGCTGGGGTGGCATGTGGAATGTTCAGGAGCATGCCACCACCAACAGAGAATTATGTATAAGAGAGATTTATTACTTCATTTATATCCCCCCCTTTCTCCACTATGGGGACCGAAAACTGGTTTACTATCATTCTTGTCTTCTCCATTTTACTCTCACAACAACCCTGCGAGGTAGGTTAGGCTGACAGTGTGTAACTGGCCCATGGTTAACCAGCAGCAAGTTTCCACAGCATAGTAGGGATTTGAACCTGGGTCTCCCAGGTACTAGTCTGTCTAATTAATATACCCCCTTGGCTTTAAACTTCATAATGCTGAAAATAAGGAGCTACTCAGTGGTATGTAAAGATCAGGCACATTGCAGGATATTAATTGCAGACAAAATTAGTCACATTTAAACAATACATATATGTTTAAAATATATTCAGGAATTTTCATTGTTTAATGCTTTAGATAGTCTTAGTGTTGGCCAGCAAGGCACTGCTAGTGCTCTTATGAATTTTGATATTCATAAGCTTGAACTTGGGTTGCCCATATTGGAAGGGCCATGTGCTTTCTTCATTATAGGAGCCAGCTCCAGCCCATGCCAGGAGGCTGACACCCTAGACAGTTCACCTGAAACAGAGACAAAAGACTCCTCTTGCCATGAGGTTTCTTTCTGTTTCAGCACGCTGGTCAACCCCTGCCCCCTCCAACATACCTACATAGTTATGCTAACACAGTTGCCTAGCAACTAATGTCCGGGCCATCAACCAGTCGGCCAGAGTCATTGACTAACAATAGATGTGGCCCAGGTGAGTCATTGGACCCTGCCCAGATGTCCTCTTCCTGGTGAGATCATAGTGTTGCAATATTATCCATCCCCCGGCCCTCCTCCTTTTTGTCCACCTTTAACCTATGGAAGGGTCCAAAAGGGACGGACCGCCTAAGAGGTGTGTTAGTGGGATGTGGTCTGATCAGCCAGCCCCCAAGACCACCTAATAAAAGACCTTGCACAGAGGCATTCGGTCTCTTGAGCCATCGTCCCGTCTGCTTTACTACCCCTTCTGCCCAGCTTGCTGTCCCATACCCTTGCCTCCATCTTTAAACCTCTCTCTGGACTCACGATCCAAGAGAACCACGTGGTCTCGCAGGTTCGAGCCTCATGTCCCATAGTCTTTCTATTTTTCTCCCCATCCAATTCTTCCATCGATCGGACAACGCATCTTAAGGTAAGGTACTGCTTCCCCACCAACGAATTCCTGCTCATGCAAACGTGCTACTTTCTAGCTTTATTTCTTAGGCCTGTGTGATTGTGTGTGTGATTACGTTTTTGGTGTGCTTGAACAACATTACCCAGTAAAAGGCATTGAATTTGCTATCTGCCTCACGTGCCTCTTTCCTTGAGAACTCCCGGGAGGGGTGGGACCCTGGTATAGTTGGCAAGAACCCGTGTATTTTGCCAATTGCTAACTTTAAATTAAAGCAATTCGGCTAACTGAAGGGTGCGTTCATAAGCGTGCCAGGCACGAGTGCCTGGTGGATATAAAGTGCATGTCCAGATCACAACATCTGGGAATTGTGCTGCTTCCATGAGTAGCCCGTCGATCCCCGTCGGAGATCCGTACTTAAAAGATAGTAGTGAAAGTCCGGTCTAAAGCTGGCCAACAGGCCAATGCCGGACTTTCCACCATCAGGTTGTACCTCCAGCATGCAATCAGCCTGTAGGGATGGTCTCCAGACAATCCCAAGTGGCTGCCATTTTAAAAAACTCTGAGCAATGCGCACATTACCGCTTAAACATGCGATGTCCCCAGAGCTCCACTCAAGCGATCTGAACAATTTAATGTTTCTGATGGTCCCCTGAACGTTATCAACTTTATAAAATGAAAAGGTACCTAGTGGAAGGTACTGCTGGCGGTGCTTTTACTATTTTAGTCCGTGCATGCATGGAAAAGTCCGTGCATGCATGGAAAAGCAAGTATATGGTGAGGCGCATGCACAGACAGGATTTTTTTTTTTAAAAAAAGCCAACGGCACACCTCCTCACAGTGGATGCCATCTAGACAATCCATCATGGGAGTCACACGCGGTAAAGCGATTCATGGGGGAGCTGTCTGATTGTGCAATGCTGGATCAAAAAGATCTAGCTCAATTTACAGCAGGGCCAATGGCGGGATCAGCTGCCCATATGAACGCACCCTTAGATCAATATTTAATGCTACACACTGCGGGATTAAAACCTTGCCTTAAAAACTATTTCACTCACTGCAAAAGAGAAAATATTTCACAGGAGTGTCCTCTCCCCCTGTCACAACAGAGCCTCTGGGTCGAGGCAGAATAAACACCAGCCCAAGTTGACAGTCAGAAGTTCACAGCAGGCAGGGAGTTAACGGTTCGTAGAGCAGCGCGTTATCTCAAACAGTCCAGTGGTCAAACCATAAATCACCTTTATAGCCGAAGGACAGAGCAGGGAGACGTCGTCTCAAGGAATGCTGAGGGTCGAATAGCCGAGGAGCAAACACGGATAGAACCGGAACGCCAAATCCAAAATCCACAATCCAGAGTCCAAAGTCCAGGGTCAACGGTCCAAGGTCCAGAGCCGGGTTCAAAGTCCAGAGAAGCGCACTGAATCAGAAAGGTGTCCAGCGAGGGGGTCTGTCAAAGACAATAAATCTTTGCCAGCACAATTGGCTCTGAACAAGCCCTCTGTTTTTAACCTGTGCTGGCTGTCAGCAATTAGCAGCATACCGGACGTAGCCCTGCTGCTGCTAAAACTCTGGGCTGATATCCCTCATTCTCCGTTGACGTGCTGTACTCCGTCTCTCCTTTAATTCCTGTCGGCGTCTTTCACGGAGCCGACTAACAGGTGGGGGGAGATCCAGGAGGGGATGAGCATGGGCCAGGCAGAGCTTGATCAACCGTAGGTGGATCCTGCTGCTGGCTTGACTCCTCAGGACTTACGTCCAAGCCAGTTAAAGGAGCCTGGTCCTGGTCAGCAGGGGCTGGGTCAGGAGCAAGCATGACACCCCCCGCCGCCGCAGTGCTCCCTAGACATTCCAAATTTGCTATTAAAAAAACCGGGGTGGGGTTCCCGGGAAAAAAACAGGGGTTTCTCTTCCATAAATTTGTGGGCCTTCCTATCTCTCGTTTGAACTACTGTAGAAACTAGCCATTCTCCTCCTCCAGGAATTCGCATAAATCCCCATTTCGAAGCCTCCTTTGCCGCCACATTTTGTAACAGCAAGTTCAGTTAATTATATTCTGCAGGGGAAGAACTAATTTCCTCAGGTCTTCTGTCCTCAGTCTACTTCCCATCAGTTTCGCTGAGCTCGCCCAGAGCATTACCATCATGAAATACGGCCCATTTTCTCCATTCCCCCATTGGTTTTACAAGTTGTTATCACATTTCCCTCTTTCACTGCATCCCCCCCCCGCCCCCGCCACAACTAAGACTAATAAAACGTTGCAGACTGTCTTCACGGAGAAAGTGCTTCAAAGAAACCTGCTTACGCTCCTGGCTGCAACAGCATAAAGAGTAGAGAGGGTTCCCGCCCTCAGGTGCGGAAAATCTGCCTGACCATGAATGCAGCCACTTGAAACTGTAGAGATACGCAGAGAGGTTCTCTCCTCAAGGCTGGGGAATGGAAGCAGCTTGCTCTGCAGCAGTTTGGGGGGGGGCAACCCCGCCCCCCCACCCCGCACAGCTGTTCAACGGGGCAAGGAAAGGTTACGGCACCAGGGCGAGGGGTGGGCACATCTCCCCTGTGCACCACCCACTTCATGTGGGAACGCTCCATGGAGAGGGGGCCTTTGTAGCCTCCTTTCAGAAAGACATCTTGAATGGCTCCTGTGCTGAAGGCACAAACCACTGAAATGTCCAGCTTCCCCCTTATATCGAGAGAGAGAGAGAGAGAGAGAGAGAGAGCGGCAGATTTAGGCATTTCCCAGATTGCCCTAATGTTCCATTTCCATTCCCCTATGTTACCATGTTTTTCTTGGGTCCAGACACCTCCGTGAATATCCCCTGTGCTGTCCCAGTTGTTCCTCTCCCCCCGTTCTTTCCTAAACTAGTTTTCCCAGTACTTTTTCTCCCCCCGCCACTCGTTGTGGAACGAATTTGCAAAATAGCCTCTTGCTCAGAATCTGAACATTCCCCCACCAGCACCGCATGGATTGCTGCCCAAGCCCGACCACAAAAAGGAAGGTTTGGGCGGCGAGCAGTTTTTAAAAAATGTGCATGCCAGCATTTTGATGTTTCAGTGCTGGAAGGCGCCTGCGCTGAAACAGTCAGTCAGTCCCATTGGAAGGCCACTGGGAGGCCCGACAGCAGCAGCCAGCCATGGCCTTCCTTTACCATTCCTTCATTCATGCTCAGCAGCAGATTCTACCATGTCCCTGGGCGCCATTTTCAAATACATTTTGCAGTGTGTGCAGCCGGCCTAAAAACATGCAATCGAAGGAAACAAACTGTTGTTGTGAGCTGTGTACCTGATGCAAGTCAGGTAAAAGAATTCATACTATGGGGAGGGAAGCCATTGAGAAAGAATGCTCAAACGTGGGGAAAGAGGCAACCGATAAGGAGACAGATCCAGATGGAAAGGTGTATTAGTCTGCCTGTAGCGGAGCAAGAGTCCAGTGGCACCTTAATGCAGGGGTGTCGAACTCATTTGTTATGAGGGCCGGATCTGACATAAATGAGACCTTGTCGGGCCGGACCATGCGTGTCATAAAATGTAATGCCAGGGAGCGGAGATATAAACTTTATAAAGGACACAAACACAGAATTTTTTTTTACTTAAAATAAAAAACATGCTTAAAACATTAGCACTCTTGCGATATTTTGTTTATTTAACAGTGTCTGATAACTGACACCTCCTACTCTGAATTATTGCATCAAAGTGTCTGTGCTGTTGCCATCTTGAGTATGCTGTTCAGGTATGTATCTGCAAGCTGCAAACATACTTTTGATTTATGGACATTCACCGCAGAGATCTCGTGCTCAGAGTTCTGAGTTTAGGACCTGGGGGAAATGTGAAATGGCTGAGCGATTGAGAGAGTCTGGCGAAGAAAGCTATGATGCAAGCAGCAGCAACAGAACTGGAAGCAGGAGGTGGCCAGTTCCAGTGCAGGCCTGATAGAAGCCCTATGGGGGCCTAGTCCGGCCCCCGGGCTGCATGTTTGACACCCCTGACTTAAAGACTAACAAAATTTGCAGCAGGGGAGAAGCTTTCGTGAGTCACGGAAGCAGTGAGCAGTGACTCATGAGAGGTCATACCCTGTCACAAATTGATCTGGGGTCGTGGTGGGCAACGTCGCACCGTGAGCAGGTGACGATGATGCGGCCCTCGCTGACTGGCCGGCAGCCAATGACAGACCCAGGCCCAGCCAAGCCTGCAGCAATGTCCCCCAAGTCGGGGCTGGGAGGGACAGCCGAACCACGGACAGCCCTGACACCCAGACTTCGCAGGGCTCCAGCCCCGCCGGGTATGGGGGAGGGAAGCCGGGAAGGCGACAATGTCCAGGAGATGGGGCTGTTCAGTGGTGGAGAGCGGGGCCTCGGTGCCACCAGTGGCTGTGCAGCAGCAAACAGAGATGGACCCCTGGCCCAATGCTCCCTCTTGCCTTGTGAGCAAATATTCTACTTTGTGAGCTACTGGCATTAAAAGTTGTTAGCGAGCGATTTGGCTGCTGCATAATATTAGTTTGCTCTGCAGCCCTCCTTCCTGAGCTAAGACAAAAATGGGTGTGAGCTGGAGGCTAAGAAACTGGGAGCTAGCTCACACTCACTCAGCTTGGAACACTGCTCTGGAGCCCTCCTTCCTGAGCAAAGACAAAAATGGGTGAGCCGGAGGCTAAAAAACTGGGAGCCAGCTCACACTAACTCAGCTTAGAGGGAACAGTGCTCTGGAGCCCTCCTTCCTGAGCGAAGGCAAAAAATGGGTGAGCTGGAGGCTAAGAAACTGGGAGCCAGCTCACACTAACTCAGCTTGGAGGGAACAGTGCTCTGGAGCCCTCCTTCCTGAGCCAAGAAGAAAATGTGTGTGAGCTGGAGGCTGGACAACTGGGAGCTGGCTCACACTAACTCAGGTTGGAGGGAACACTGCAGGGCTGGGGTGGCGTCAGCGGGAAAGGGAACAGCCCCGTCATCAGGGTGCCGGTAGGAACTGGGAATGCCCTGTCCAGGGCTCCTGGTAGTCAGGCCAGAGCAGCCAGGAGTGGGGTGAGCCCAGAGGATGCCCAGGGATAGGCGCATGGCCAGCCCCCACAGCGATGGAAGGAATGACGGAGGGGAGGGGGCAGGGCCGGTTAGGGGGGACAAATGACAGGGGCTCCAGCTGACAGGCAGACCAGACAAGAGGCTGCTGGGACCCAGGCTGCGAGAGGGACCGGACAGTTGGGAGGGGAAGAGGGAGGAGCAGGATGCACCAAGCAAGTGGTGGAA
Source organism: Lepidodactylus listeri (assembly GCA_029233225.1). Lineage (NCBI taxonomy): Eukaryota > Metazoa > Chordata > Lepidosauria > Squamata > Gekkonidae > Lepidodactylus > Lepidodactylus listeri. Next base: position 176,322,946 of record JARCFY010000002.1, read on the forward strand.
GGTGGCGCTCCTCCTGGGGGGCTGGCTGGGCGTGACGTAAGGGGCTACTGGACTCTTGCTCTTTTCTACAGCAACCAATAACGGGTAAGACAAATACACCAGAAGAGAAGACGAGATTGGATTTATACCCTGCCCTTCACTCCCCAAGGGAGTCTCAGAGCGGCTTACAATCTCCTTTCCCTTCCCCTCCCCACAACAGACATCCTGTGGGGTAGGCGGGGCTGAGAGAGCTCTGATAGAAACTGCTGTTTTTCACGAACAGCTCTGAGAGAACTTGTGACTGGCCCAAGGTCATCCAGCAGCTGCAAGTGGAGGAGTGGGGAATCAAACCCATTTCTCCCAGATTAGAGTCCACGCACTTAACCACTACACAGGTATGACTCACAGTTTTTTTGCGGCAGGTGGGGAATGTACTCGTAAGCAGTGTTCCCTCTTAGCTGAGTTAGTGGTGAGCTAGCTCACAGTGTTTTAGCCTCCAGCTCACACATTTTTGTCTTTGCTCAGGAAGGGATGGCTCCAGAGCACACTAATTTATGCAGTGGCCAAATCACCCAGTCACAACTTTAATGCCAGTAGCTCTGAAAGTAGAATTTTTGCTCCCAAGACTCCACAGCTTAGAGGGACCATTGCTCGTAAGGTGATTTCATAGTCCACCTGAGGCAGCTGAAGCACTGCAATGCTTTGGCACATATGCAAAAAAATGGGGGACAGGGACGGAAAACCAATCCACAATGTGAATGTAATTAATAAATATAGTACGGCAGTGTGTATTGTATAGCCAAGAGACCCAAGGATTGTCCGGCAGCTGAAGTTCTGACTCATTTTGGCAAGCTAGACTTGTTGGTGGGCTGAGAGAGCTCTGAGAGAGCTGTGACTGACCCAAGGTCACCCAGCTGGTTTCATGTGGAGGAGCAGGGAATCGAACCTGGCCCTGCGGATTAGGTCCTGCCTCTCCTAACCAGTACACCAAACTGGCTACCGATGCGAATGTGAAAAGATGGAACATTGATGGGACGGGGGGACAAAGAAAACATGTGTGTAATGGTCGTGCTGATAGCATGATCATGGGAACCATCACAAGCAATGCTCCCTCTAAGCTTTGGAGTCTTGTGAGCAAAAATTCTACTTTGTGAGCTACTGACATTAAAGTTGTGAGCGAGTGATTTGGCCACTGCATAAATTAGTTTGCTCTGGAGCCATCCTCCCTGAGTTAAGACGAAAATGTGCGTGCCGGAGGCTAAAAAACTGTGAGCTAGCTCACACTAACTCAGTTTAGAGAGAACACTGGTCATAATACCAACAAAAACCTGGTAGCTGCTAAAGTCTGGAGAACGCCTTAGTTGTGCAACAGATAACTCCATGTGAGAGGAAATTCCATTTGCACCTCTACATCAGGAGCAGTGCAGCAATCTGCCCATACTCCATTCAGAGATGCAGGAGAACTACTTGTCCCCTTCCAGTGGAGGTTGACTGGAAGACACCAAGGCTAGAACAGGGACTCATGCAGGGATATAGGTGTCGGTACTTTGAGCTCAGAGATGTCGTTATCCGTTATCCGTCTGTTTCTCACAGCACCCTGTGAATTATTACACGAGCGGAGGCTGCCAGCTTCCAGGCAGGCACAAACTTCACCCTCAGTTAAAAGGAAGATCCCGGAGAGCCGCAGCTGGCAAGAGGAGCCAAGAATGGCCTGACCTGGCTGAAGTGGCTTCATACGCTCACCCAGTTCTGGAATTAATTCTTCTTTCGGAAAAGCCAGGCTCCCTCAGGAAAAGCAACTTGGCCACAGAGGATGCATTATACAGTCAGTGTTTCTCAGGCGCTGATCTTGAGACGCCCACTTTTCACCACCCTTTCATGACACAGCTGGAATTAAAGCCAATAACGGGCAAAGTAAATAAAGATTCACCAGGGAGAACGACTGCCTCAAGCGGAAGCTCAAGGAGCGGCTTCCCCGTCGCTCAGGAGCTATAGATCTGAAGCGGCTTCCAGACAGACTGGATTCTCTGTTCTGCTCCCGTTGCCCTTGAGAATGCAGAGACGAGTGTGTGGGTGATGGAGCTTTCTGTGCACTTTATCTTTTGCCCCAATTCTCCTTCTGCACGCGCTTTGCAGTGACTCTGCATGGGCTTTCTGTAGTGTGGTGGATGGCAAGACAGCAGACCTTTAAAGCACTTTCAGGAGACCTGGTGTGCCCAGGCTGATTCTGCACTGGCTTTTCCCTCTGTTGTTTTAGCAAACCCACCTTGGAACAGAAATTCCCCTCTGCATTGCATGCTGCTTCTGCTTCCGCTTCCTTTGATCATCGGGTTTAATGGTACCTTCTGCATAGATTTATGGCTATTCAGGGGTGACTTTGCAGTCAGTATGGGTGTTGCCCCGGGGTATTTGAATGTGGCTTTGAGCTGCACTTTTTCCTTCCGGTTGAGAAAATATGAAGCAAATGCTAGATGCTGAATCTCCCATAGTCAAAGGCCAGCAGCCAAGCCAAGATGTCTTTCCCCAAAAACTGCCCTAATTTTCTACAGCTTGTTGCTGGACACTGCACCAGGCGCATATCTATGGTGGGGCTTTTGGGGGCTCTGCCCCCTTTTTTAAAGGCACAGCCTCACAATAATTTCTCCTGTAAATGCTTTTTTCAATCATATATTTTTTTGTAAAGGTGTATGCTCCTTTAAGCAGAGTGGGGTGCTGTAGTTGACTAATTCCCGCACTGAGCAAGGGGGTTGGAGTAGGTGACCTCTAGGATCCCTTCAAACCCTGTGTCAAGAAACTGGTCTCCTTTAAGAGAGTTTTTCTGCCTAAGAGTTTGCTTTCTTGGCTATAGAAGTCATCACCCCCACCTGCTCAGAATTGTTGCTTAGGCTGGAAGTGATTAACTTGCAGCAGCTGAGAACTGTCATCTCAAGTGGTTGACACAACAGCTTGCAATTTAGAGATCCATCCTGGTAACAGCTTTCTGTTGGCTAAATGGCTTTTCTTTCTGTACTGAGAACTTCAGCCCCACCAGAAAAGAATTTGCCCCACAAGCCTGGCTACAGGCCTGCACTGTGCTCCAAGCCCCACTGAGCAGCTTTCAGGTTTATTTCCCGCTTTCACATAATCATATCTCATGAATGGATTCCCTCTTCCCTCAGATGAGGACAGGAGGTCATGTTGCTCGGCCTGGTTCTCCTGGAGGTGCTCACTGAGGGCACGTGCTGGAGCTCCCTTGCCAAAGTACCCCTGGCAACCAGAACTGGTGGGAGAACTTTGCCTCGAAAATCTGGAGAGAAGGAAGATGGAGCCACAGCACATGATCCACAGCACCTTCTTGGACATTGTGGACATTCACAGACCATGTATAGAGCACTGGCACGTGGTCATGAGGGAGCCCATAACTACTGAAAAGAGGGCTACTGTTGTCGTGGAGTGCCCTGCCAAGGCAGAATGCTTCTGCACTGTGGGCCAGAAGTTCTGGATGTTCAAATTTATGGTGCTGGAGACAGTTGGAGCAATACTTTGCCACGGAGCGCCACCTGCTCACAATGGAGCCAGTCTGGTGTAGTGGCTAAGTACGCGGACTCTAATCTGGGAGAACCGGTTTGAGTCCCCACTCCTCCACTGGCACCTGCTGGATCACCTTGGGCAAGCTGTAGTTCTGGCACAGCTGTTCTTGAAAAGAGCCGTTTCTGTCAGAGCTCTCTCAGCCCACCTACCTCACAGGGTGTCTGTTGTGGGGAGGGGAGGGGAAAGGAGTTTGTAAGCCGCTCTGAGACTCTTAAGTGAGTGAAGGGCGGGGTATATATCCAATCTCGTCTCTTCTTCTAAGACCCTCCTCCCACCCCATTTTGCAGTGTTCTGGAATTCCCCTCCCCCAAAAATGCAAAGTCCTTTTCTTCCTCTATTTTGTACTCGTTCTACTTGCCACAGCACACCAAGAGGTCTTCTCTGCATAATCTGTTTTGTTTGTGCCATTCCTTGGACACTGGGAATTTTCCTCGCATGCCTTCCTGACTGATATGGTACCGTTTCTTCCTTTTTCTTCAGTCACCCTATGGTCTGTAAATGATGCCCAGGTGTTAGTAGCCCAAGAGGTTCCTCTATGCATCTTTTCCCAGAATGGCACAAGACAACTGCACCATGTGACCTGTTTCATTCCCAGCATTCCTAGGACACTGGGGGGTTGGCATGTTTCCTCTCCTTCCATTACAGACAACACATGCTACGATCAGTCCCCTGCAGGGATGTCTCCGGTGTCTGTTCCTGCTGTCTTTTCAGACTGATCTCTCTTCCCCTTCTCCCGCATGGATCCAGGGAGCGCTGGGATTTCCACACCGCTCAGTGGAACATACTTCCCCGTCAGAGCACCAACTGGACAGACAGAGGAATCTGTCAACAGAAAGTAATATTGTGGCTCCAGGAAACAACTGACCCCACCGGTCACTTCACTGGTGTGAAAGCCAGACAGGGCTGCCACAACCGTGCCACGTCAGTCTTCAAGAACTCTGCTGTCTGCGTGGCTATGGATGCTGGTGCTTTTGTGCCTAGGATCCCAATGGACTGTCACCATTCATCTTGGCCAAGTTCTGCTGTGGACTGTGGCCAGTGGAGTCTATCCAATGCAATGCTGGCCCTGTGTTTGAGAGCCAGTTTGGTGCAGTGGTTAAGAGCGCGGAATCTAATCTGGAAGAACTGGGTTTGGTTCCTCACTCCTCCACATGCAGCTGCTGGTGTGACCTTGGGTCAGTCACAAGTTCTCTCAGGGTTGGTCTCTCAAGGGCAGTTCTCGAGAGAGCTCTCTCACTCCTACCTCACAGGGTGTCTGTTGTGGGGAGGGGAAGGGAAAGGAGATTATAAGCCGTTCAGAGACTCCTTCGGGTAGTGAAGGGTGGGGTACAAATCCAATCTCTTCTTTTCTCTGGTGGACATGGCAACAGGCCGTCTTTGACTACTGACGCAGCAGGGGTCAGAACGTGGTGAAGGGTGCCTTTGGGTACTTCGAGGCACATTGGAGATGTCTGGCGCCGCATGTAAGGAATAGCCGCCATGAGGCCTTTATGTCATTTGGGTTTATCGCTTTCCTTAGGCTGTAAGTTCTCGCCGGCCCCTGGCCCAGCCCGCTAAAAACAACATGGTCAGTTTTAACTATATCCACCTGTAGCTGTTGGCTGTTGACAGAATCATTCTTGGGAGTCTCTGTAAGTTGGTTCAACCTACCAGTGCCAATTAGCTAAGCTTGTCCTTGGCTGAGCCAAAGATGTCTGAAAACATGCCTTGCTTGGAGAGTGGGAGGCCGGCTAGTCTATCAACAGGCGATGGAGGGGCTATGTCTTCTATCCCCCACGACATGGCCTGCCTGGCCTGGGATGGCACTTTCTCCAGCCTGTGAGCAGTGTTCCCTCTAAGCTGAGTTGGTGTGAGCTAGCTCACAGTTTTTTAGCCTTCAGCTCACACATTTTTGTTTTAGTTCAGGAAGGAGGGCTCCAGAGCAAAGCCAAATTGTTCGCTCACAACTTTAATGCCAGTAGCTCACCAAGTAGAATTTTTGCTCACAAGACTCCATAGCTTAGAGGGAGTATTGCCCGTGAGCAAGAACCATGTGACGGACCTGCATCTGATGGCCTAGCCATCAAGCTTTTAATGCATAATAAGATAGTTTTTATCCAGATGTAGTTCAGTATTATTATTTCTTTTTATTTCCCATTGCTTGTGCCTTAAGAGGAGCTCCTGCCTGGCATACACTCTTTGTAACTTGAGCTGTTTACTAAAACTGGGATATTTTTCTACCTTCTAGTGTCTGGAGTTACTTACTGAGTGCATGCAGATAACCCCAGAGGAAAACCTGTGAAGCTGAAAGCCTCTCTGGAAAAAGGCCTTGACCCCCTTGAGGCTCCTGGCTGGCCCATTGGGCCATGGTTTCAGCGCCTGGGAGCAGGTGTAGGGCTCCCTAGGACCGTACACGGCAGCTCCATGTGATGGCAGTGGCAACAGCCTTCAGGATCCTACACAACGTCTGCAAGGGAGAGCGCTCCTACAGCACTTAAAGACCTGTCTGAACCGGAGACTGTACTTCTCCCCCACAAATGACGCATCCTACAATCTACGATTACTGGCATAGTGTGGGCAGGAGTGGCTGTACAGGATGCCGTCGTCATGTTCACGTGGACCCGCAGGGCTGCGCCATCAGCCCCAGAAGGCTCAGAGTGTTTTTCAAGACCCTCCTGCACTCTCTAGCTTCTTTCCTTGTCCGCTGTCCAGCATTTCTGTGTGCACCTCCGTATGCTGCCTATGGCATACCTTATCACCTCCCCGCGCTCCCAGCTGCACTGTTCTGTTCTTTTTTAAAGGCCTCAAAAAGCCCTCTGGTGGCACAGAAGGAAAATGGCATGGGAACGGGCAGGAACTTTGCAGGACAGGAAATTTGCACCAGTTCCTTCCAGACCATGTGCGATATTGAGTGGTTAGTCCAGTCACCATCAGTTAGCTGAGAGCTTAAATAAAGCTACAAACGCAGCAGCGTCACTTGACCAGGTTACTCAGCTAACAAAGCTACACAGAGCGACGTGGCAAGTTTAGAAGAGAAATACTCCTCTCTCTGAGAAGTACACTTTTGGATAGGAAGGAGTAGAGACAGGATAGAGTACTAACTTGCTAGCTAAAGGATGGAGGCAGATGGCGAGAGGCCCACCTGCCTCATGGCGCCAAGAGAGGACCGCATGTCGTCCCCCCTGGTGCACGCAGGGAGATAGTTTGTCTTCATCTGAGAGAGAGAAAAGGAGGAAGGGGAAATTGGTCCCTGAGAACGCAGTCTGCATTTCAAAGGGGACAGTGACAGAAGAGTAAAACACAGGAAGAAAGGTCAGAGTGCCTATCTAGCTATCTAGTCTCTCTTACCAGTCAGTCTGGAGGTCTTAGAGAGGGGACGTTGCATCTAGAACTCCCAATGTGCTAACACGAACTGTGTTCGAACCCAAAAATATTAGAGTAAAGCAAGTTCGGGAAAGAGTACATTGAGGATGGGGAAAACCTGGAAACGGAATGATTACAGCACGACATCATGTGGAAGCTCCTCCAGCCCCAAAGAAGCACTCCAGTTTGGAAGTTAAGGCAGAGAAAAAAACTCTGGGCGGAAGCAGCCAAACAGCACAGTTTGGAGGATAATTCCAAGCAGTACCATGACTGAAGGTTGAGGGCAGTATTGAGTCGACCCGCTCAGCACAGACCAAGGGCCACAAAGGGCCCCCCATCATATAACCCTTTTCACCAGCCAGTCTTTCTCCTCTTTCTGCTAGATATTTTTACTTCTTTGGGAGGTTCAGAAATCCCTTTGTGGATTCCTCGTTTCATTTTTCCAGGACAGAGACTGAACACCACCAAGTTTCTCGTCATTATTTCACACTGCGCTGCAAACGCTAACGGTTCCACCTTGTGTCGAGCAGACACCTTTGCTACCCAGTTGGAACAGAATTTGAAAAGGAAACGTCTTACCACTGTTGGGTAAAGATCCCATAAAAGACAGTCTCACGCCTGTCGGCAGCTTTGAGCATGAAGACATCCTGAATGACGTTGAACTGGCAATCCAGTTAGAGACAGAACAGATAAGGGTGGACTTCAAAAAACGACGTCCATCGGTTTTTCAGTATGCGCTTCCCTCCGAGATCGCTCTGTGTTTGGAAGAAATACCCCGGTCAATGCTCTGTTCAGAAGGAGCCTGATTTCCATGCAGGTATGATAGGATTCTCACCTGGATAGCCCAGGCTAGCCTGATCTCATCAGATCCAGTGGAAACTAATGGGGGGCGGGGTGTCGCAGCGAATGGAGAAGGGCGCCTGAATCCGCAGCTCCTGCCTTCTAACCCCATAATTGCCTCTACCGAATTCACCCACCTTCAAAAATTACTCCAAAAGGGATGGGAAAAGGCTCCGGACCAAAAACAAAGAAACAACAAGTTGTGAGTACCAGCGTTCCGTCCTTTTTTACAAAAACTTCGCCTCCGGCCCCTGCAATGAGCCCGGCACAGAGCGCTTCTAAAATGGCGGCCGGAGCGGAGAATGAACTTAATAAAGGGCTAGCAGCTTTACAACAAGATCTTAGAGACTCTGTAAAACTCTAGAAAAGAATATGTCCGAAACAATGAAAGAGCTCTTGCTTCCCATCACTTCTCAGATCTCAGAGTTAAAAGAATCAGTAGCACAAATCGCCCAAACCGCAGAGACTACAGCAGACTCAGTAATGATTTTACAGGATGACGCAGCTTACTTCTATAAAAAAGATGAGTGGGCTTCAGATAAAATAATGATGCTTGAGAACCAACTAAAAATTAATAATGTTAAAATACGTGGGATCCCAGAGGACGCAGAACTTTTACCAGATTTAAAAACGGCATTGACTAATTGGCTTTTGGAACTGCTGCAATTAGAAAGCACCACAGTACCAATCATTGATTATGCATACAGAACGGGACCGCAGAGAACCCGTCCCAATTCACTGCCAAGAGACATAGTAATTAAATTTTCCAACACTCATTTTAAAAACAAACTCTCTCAGTTGGCAAGGAGCACGGGGCACCTATTGTTTAAAACCTTGAAACTACAAGTCTTGCAAGACCTTTCACCTGAAACTCTGGCCAAACGTAAAACCTTGAAACCAATAACATCAGGATTAAATGCAGCCAACATCAGATATAGATGGATAGCCTATAGCAAAATACAAGTGGTTCATCAGGGAACAGTAATGCAAGCTATAGACATGGATTCTGGAATTAAACTGCTGCAAGACCTTAATGTTCAATTTTCCATGGAAGAAACTGTAGATAATCCTTTGTCCCAGCAACCTAAAGACACACAGCGGTGGTATGTGGCAAAAGACAGGAGGGAGAAGAGAAGAAATTTTTTTTAATTGTAATGTGTATAAGCTCAAGATTTAAGTATCTATTATATATACTGTTTGAAAATTTCTTAAGGCTGTTAGTAAAAGCATTGGAGGTGGATAATAATAATAATAACAAAGTGAATTAATAATGTTTATGGTATGAGTTAATTTCTAGATAATTCATTATGGGGAAGGAAAGAAAGGGGCATTGGAAAGTACCCCACTTTTTCTTTTCTTTTATAGAAAGATTTAAACTAATTAATATTGGAACTAATTGTTTAAGGAATACAGGAGGAGAAAAGTGAGTGTTTAATATTTTATTTTCTTAGGAAAGTGATTATTTAGTGAAGAAACTAATTTGAGTTTAAGTAATTTATAGTAAACTTTTATTTATAAATTAATGGTATTCTCCCTGAGGGAAAGGGAATTAAGGGTCGTGTGGTTGACCCTGGTTTTAGTTACCTCAAGTTTTGTTAAGACTGAAAAATTTAGTTCTTTGGAATTATATTGGGAACAAAAACCTGTTGTAAGGCAATTTACTAAAGAACTGTGTGTGGTAGAGTTTTATTATGTTTATTTTAAGAAAAGAACTTGGGATGTATTTTTAATGAAAATATTATGCATAAAGGTTTTGTTAAGCTTAAGGATCAGTATTGATAAAATACCATTGAACCAATGTGCAATTAAAGTTATATTAATATGGAGGGGCTTAATAGAATATACTGTAAACAACATTATAGGAATTATTGTTTTAAAAAGGAGTATGGTACAGACATGGATATTGATTGATCTTGAAAAATTTATTGCCAAGGTTTATCATTGTTTAGTGAGTAAAAATAGCCATATAGTAATAGGAATTAGTATAATTTTGTGGCCTGGGGACCATTTAAGGTTTAATTTGATAAATAATGGCCTGGGAGGCCTGAGAATGCCTTTTATAAATAATTTGGCATGGCTGTAAATACCAAACTTCAGTTTCTCTCACTTAACTGTAGAGGTTTAAATTCACCATTCAAAAGACGGAGAATTTTGACAGCCATTTTAAAACAAAACCCAGATGTTATATTTCTGCAGGAGACTCACCTGAAAGGTAACATCGAAACAGTTTTTAAATCTGTAAAGTTAGCACAGCAATATCAGGCACAAGGAAATTCTAAATCCCGCGGCGTTGCCATTTTAATTCGAAAATCAGTCAGATTCCAATTTATAAAACAAGAAATAGACCTTGTGGGTCGATATGTTTTTATTAATGGCACGTTAGAAGGCACAAATACAACTTTGGTGTCTATATACGCTCCTAATGATGGACAATTAGAATTTATAGATTCAGTTTTCAACAAATTATCTAATTTTAGTCCAGACCCATGGATTATTGGCGGAGATCTCAACTATGCGGCTGACCCGAAAATTGCAAGGCAGAGAGATCCTGACAAAACCAAAAGTAGAACAAAACTCCCTAAATCTAACAAATTGGCTGGAATATTTCAGCATTTTGGACTTTCTGATGTTTGGAGACTGAGAAATCCAACTGCTAAAGACTTTACTTACTATTCCTCGAGATTTAATACCCACACATGAATAGACTATATACTGGCATCGTCTACAATTGTAAACTTGTTCACTGACACAACCATTGGCCCAAGAATGTGGTCAGACCATTCATGGGTTTGTTGCTCGATGATGCTGCCCAACAAACAGAAATACTCATATTCTTGGACTTTAGATTCTAATCTTTTATTATTGAAATCAATAACAGATACTATAGAAAATGATCTTAAAGAGTATTTTAATATCAATGCTTCATGTGGAGTATCATCGCACATGGTGTGGGACGCCCATAAAGCCGTCATCAGGGGCAAATTAATGGCCATAAGTTCCACCTACAAGAAAACACAGAAACAAATGAGGCAAGAAATGCTCAATAACATCAAAAATTTAGAACAAGAATATGCAACATATGGCAGGGAAAAAACTTATCGTAAACTTCTACTTGAACGGAAAAAGTTGGAAACTATAGAGATCTCCCAGACGCAAAAAAGACTAGCATATATTAAACAAAAATACTGGTTTAAATCACCCCAGACATTGAAGTTATTGTCCTGGAAATTTAAGAAGCGGAAGTCGGAAAATATGATCCATTCAATACAAAATAGGTTTGGGGTTCATAAAACTAATATAGAAGACATCTCTAAAGTTTTTCATGCATATTATAAATCGCTATATACATCGGACAATCCCAACCCACAGAAGTTTAGAGACTTTCTTGCCCAATATCTTTTGGAGAAAACTCTCTCATCACAACACAAGACGTGGATGGAAAGACCTATAACACCAGAGGAAATTAACGAAGTTATTAAATCATTAAAAAGAAATAAAGCTCCAGGACGTGACGGATTCAACGCAGAATATTATAAAAAGTTTGCAGCACATCTGATTGGTCCATTGGCAAATACCTGCAATCAATTAATGACGGAGGGTGTCATGCCCCCAATGTGGAATCAAGCCAAAATAATATTGATACCTAAACCAGAGAGAGATTTAACCCTTCCTAGCTCTTATCGACCAATCTCGTTATTAAATCAAGATTACAAGATTTTTACTGCCACGCTTACCGCACGCCTCAACAAAATAATTGAATCCTATATCCATCTGGACCAATCCGGATTTGTACCACACTGAGAGATTACGGACAATACCAGAAAAGTCTTGAATATAATTCATAAATGTAAATTAGACCAAATTGACTCATCATTCATAGTCTCATTGGACATCGAAAAGGCCTTTGATCGAGTGGAGACATCTTACCTTCAACATGTGCTGGAAGATATGAATTTTGGTCCAAGATTCCTGAGATCTATCAGCACCATTTATTCAGCACCGACGGCAACAATTCTGACAAATGGACTTTGTTCACCGGAATTTTCATTGTCAAGAGGGACACGGCAAGGTTGCCCGATTTCGCCGTTATTATTCGCAATAGCGATTGAACCACTTGCCAACGCAATCCGGAGCAATGCTTCTATCAGTGGAATCCCTATTGGAGACCATAATATGAAGCTCAGCCTTTTTGCTGATGATATGACTCTTTCTTTGACTAAGCCTGAAAAATCGCTACCGGAATTGCTATCTCTTCTACAGGACTTCGGCGACACATCGGGTCTTCGAATCAACAGCTCAAAGTCAACCCTATACCCTATAGGACTGTCTCCATCTCAAAGTGCTTTTATCAAACACCACTTCAACTTCAACTGGATTGTGAAATCATGGAAATTTCTTGGAATCACAATACTGCTCAACCTATCGGACCTAGTTAAATACAATCATCAAAATCTTGCCAAATCATTTTCGGACCTTTCAACAAAACCAACATCGCCATTGTTGACCTGGATCGAGAAAACCCAGATTGTGAAAACGATAATTTTCCCTAAGCTTTTGTATCTGTATAGAGCTATTCCCATTGCTATTGCCCCGCATATCATACGCTCTTGGCAGAAATTACTGGCACAATACATATGGAATAAAGCTCACCACAGAATCAGCTTTTCTGCCCTACGTAAATCATCAAATAAGGGAGGCTTTGCACTACCGGACCTTTTACTCTACCATCAGGCCACAACCCTAGCAAGTGTAGTGAAATTTTATAAATCAAACTATCTGGCCGATTGGAAAGTAATAGAGGCAACTTTTCTGGAAAATACCTCATTTTCTGAACTCCTTTGGGAGAAACCCTCTAAGAGACCTAAAACACTATCGCAAAACCCCTTTTTGTTTCATACATTTCAAACCTGGGATAAATTAAAAAGGTTCATCACAAGTGAAAATTCACTTTTGACTACCTTTACAGGACAATCCTGGTTTGCACCGGCGCATCCAGCATCTTCATTTACAGTATGGAGAAACAAATCCATCAACAGATTCTATGACATTAGTAAAAATTATTGTCTACTAAATAAATCGGATTTGGAAAAGAAAATCTTTTCATCAGTGAACTGGTTTGAGTATTCTCAAGTGAAGCATCTATGGGAAACAAAATTCCTCAAATCATGCAAAACCCCAGTTCCCACAGTCTTCGAACAAAGTTTGATCTCAGATCAGAAATCTACTAAAGGCATGATATCCCTTGTTTACTCAATTTTACTGGAAACTGCTGATAAAACACCTTTGAATTATCAAAAGTCGTGGAGTAAAGACTGTAATATTTCTTTATCCGAGTCCATCTGGGGAGAAATATGGAAATCCCCCAGCCTCTCTTCTAAATCACTTAACATTCGTTCACAAGAACTTAAATTATTGCTCAGATGGTATTACACTCCTGAAAAGTTTCATCACATAAATAAAGAATATTCACCGAACTGTTGGCGCTCCTGTGGAGAACGTGCATCATATATTCATTGTTGGTGGAGCTGTACTAAGGTTAAAGCATTTTGGAGTATTATTGTTAAAACTATAAAAGAAATTTTAAACATAGAAGTTCCACTTACTCCTGAAATAATCCTTTTAGATCTATGGCTAGAAAATGACTTTTTGGAATCATGAAAACAACTATTATCAACATTGTTTATAGCCGCGAAATACGTCATAACAAGCAATTGGAAGAGTACAGATAAGTTAACAACTCACCAATGATACTCAAAAGTTTGGGAATTTTTTACAATGGAAAAAATAGCTGTAACAGTTCCCCCGTACAATACCCCTAAACTCCATTCACAATATTATGCAAAATGGTACCCCTTTTTAGAGGCCGCAGTGAATATAGATACTATCCGTAGTTCTGTACCAAAAAGATATTTTGATGTTTTAGCACTGTTCTAATGAATGTTGGTTATATTGTTGTTGTTAAATGTTTATTAATGAAAAGTTATAAATAAAAATTTAAAAATAAAAAAGATCCAGTGGAAACTAAGCAGGGTCGGCCCTGGCTTGTATCTGGATGAGAGATCACCAAGGAATACCAGGGTTGTGACGCAGAGGCAGCCAATGACAAACCACCTCTGAATGTCTCTTGCCTTGAAAACCCAATGGAGTCCCCATAAGTCAACTGTGACTTAGAATAATAGAATCATAAGAGTTGGAAGGGACCTCCAGGGACATCTGCACAAAGCAGGAAATTCACAAATATATCCCCCACACACACCTCAGTGACCAGTGTTCTCGCTCAGTTAGAGTGAGCTAGCTCAGAGTTTTTTAGCCTCCAGCTCACACCTTTTTGTTTTCGCTCAGGAAGGAGGGCTCCAGAGCAAACTGATCTACGCAGCAGCCAAATCGCTTGCTCACAACTTTTAATGTCAGCGGCTCACAGAGTAGAACTTTTGCTCACAAGACTCCACAGCTTAGAGGGAGGGACCCCTGTGCCATGCCCAGAAGATGACAAAAAACCTCCAGGATCTCCAGCCAAACTGGCCTAGAGAAAAACTGCTTCCTGAGTCAAAGTGGTGATCAGCATTTCCCCAGGTATGTAAGAAAGGACAAACGAACCAACAAAAATGGTAGATCCAGAAGAACTACAATAACAGGATAAGCATCAGTGGAAAATGACCTGGACAACAGGTCACAAAGGGGGGCAAATGAGGTGGTGGTGCGTGCCCTGTTTTTAGGCAGAACCAGACAACAGGCAAGGAAAGCTGGCTAAAAACCCAACGACAACCCTGCATGGTAGCGCAGCATTGTCTCCTCTGTTTTACAGAGAGGGAGATACGAGAGAAAGAGGCTTCTACAAGGCCAGCTTTTGAGACAGAAGCAAGCTTTTCACCCTCTCATCTGCTACAGTACATTACGTTTAAATTAGGAACACAGAGGGATCCTTCAGCTATTGGGGCATCAACATCTTTCTAAACCCACAGAGACCAGGGTGGAGCAATGGTGGGGAAATGCTGGCTCATATTCACTTTGCAGTTTTAGATCCTGGACCATTTTTAAAAATCGTGTTGTGGTCCCTCCGGGCACTCAAATACCTACTGTGCAGAACTTGTGAGACCAGAATCTCGGCGTAGTACTCAAATTCGATGGCTGTTTCGGTGAAGAACACGTAAACTCTGTCCATGCTCGTTCTGCCGTCCCGTGCCAGAGCCATGTGGACAAAGGTGGGCTCTGCAACGTGCAAGCACAGTCAAGGCTACAGAAAGAGAAGTCAACAGGTATTCCCCCCCCCCCCTTTCTCTCAGTATTGTTCATAATGCATTACTGTATCTGTTAACTACCGTTACTAATTGTTATTTTATTTATTTATTTATTTCAATTTATATCCCGCCCTTCCCACAAACGGGCTCAGGGTGGCTCACAACAATAAATGGAATCTAAATCAATACAGTAAAACTATACAGTAAAACCAGTTTAAAATTTGAAGTATTTAAAATATTTAAACTGGCCAGTGAATGCAATTAATTCCAGTCACTGCAGCTGAGAAAAAATAAGTGGGCTGATGCTGAGCCATGATTGTCTCATGTAGCAGCAGTAGGGAGGCCAGCTGGTAGATGCCCACTGCCTCGACCAAAGGCCTGGTGGAACAGCTCCATTTTACAGGCCCTGCGAAACTAGGGTTGCCAGCCTCCAGGTGGGGCCTGGGGATCTTCCGCTTTTACAACTGACCTCCAGCTGACAGAGATCAGCTCCCCTGGAGAAAATCGCTGCTTTGGAGGATGGACTCTATGGCACTGTACCCTGCTGAGGCCCCTCCCCTCCCTAAACCCCACCCTCTCCTGGATCCACCCCCAAAGTCTCCAGGTATTTTCCAACCTGGACCTGGCAACCCTATGCGAAACTGCAACAGGTCTTGCAGTGCCCTGATCTCAGCCGGGAGCATGTTCCACCAGACTGGTGCCAGCAATGCTCCCTCTAAACTGTGGAGTCTTGTGAGCAAAAATTCTACTTTGTGAGCTACTGGCATTACAGTTGTGAGTGAGCGATTTGGCCACTGCATAAATTAGTTTGCTCTGGAGCCATCCCTCCTGAGCTAAGACAAAAATGTGTGAGTTGGAGTCTAAAACACTGTAAACTAGCTCACCCTAACTCAGCTTAGAGGGAACACTGGCCAGGACCAGGCCTGGTTGAGGTAGGGTTGCCAGTCTCCAGGTGGGGCCTGGGGATCTCCTGCTTTTACAACTGATCTCCAGCTGACAGAGATCAGCTCCCCTGGAGAAAATGGCTGCTTTAAAGGGTGGACTCTGGCATTGTGCCATGCTGAAGCCCCTCCCCTCCCCAAACCCCACTTCTCTCCTGGCTCCACCCCCAAAGTCTCCAGGTATTTTCCAACCTAGACCTGGCAAACTGTCAGAATCTGCTGATTCAGACAAAGTATTTCTATTTCTTACAGCTATGTATTCTCTTACAGCTATGTATTCTCTGTCTAATGTTTCATTCTGTCCTATTGCCATGTATGTATTTTAGATATATGCTTTTAGAGGCCATGTGTTTGCCTAGCCTTTAGTTGACCCCTCACTTTGGCCAGTATATAGGTAGCTTGGGTTTTAGTGTTTTAGTGCCTGACTAGGCCTGGTTTTTCTGACTGTTAGAGCGGGAGGGTGACACCTGCAATGTATGGGAACAATGGGCCTCTCACACTGCTGCCTCCGCATTCCA
This sequence comes from Lepidodactylus listeri, assembly GCA_029233225.1. Classification (NCBI taxonomy): domain Eukaryota; kingdom Metazoa; phylum Chordata; class Lepidosauria; order Squamata; family Gekkonidae; genus Lepidodactylus; species Lepidodactylus listeri. Next base: position 176,339,374 of record JARCFY010000002.1, read on the forward strand.
TCCGTCCCGGCTGGGACTTCAAGGGAGGATGCGTCTCATCTCTTATCAACATGCGAAAGCCTTGAGGCCATTGATTGTTATGTGAACTGGTAACATCTGACGGGTCTGGTTGGGAAGGGAATTTACAGCTTCACACCTCACTTTCTTTCCTGTGGGAAGCAAACGGCCAGAGCCTCTTTTTGCCCGCCGTTTTTCCCTTGTAGTGATTGGCTACCTATGGGTAATTCAAACTCCTTGGAAAGGTATAATAGACCTGCCTGTGTCATCTGTGTTATCTCTGACAATAATCCGAGAAGCTGTACTAATGTAGAGATTGGAAATAAAGAACTGTGGTACACCAACCAAGATCTGATCCTTGACTACTTTGAGCAGAACTCTCACAGATTGTCAGAGATCTGTGACTGGGACTTGGCTGTTCCTGACCATGTCAGACGACGGCACTCTTCCCATCCCTACTACTCCCGAAGACACACCGACCACCCCGGGGGACCAGGGGGCTGGTGGTGGAGGCGGCGGAGGGGAACCCGAAGTACCAGTGACTACGATTCAAGGGGCTCCCTACATCCCGCGCCTACCTCCTCTTCAGAGCGTGACCCCGAAGTACTCATGGAGCCATTTCGGTCGCGGGACCGTGGACTCCTGGGTGCACGATCGGAAAGGGGCACGGGTCTCGTTCCAGGGAGATCAACTCGACCGCGGGAAGCCGAGTTTCCTGGGAGAAGAACGCGAGCCGATCTATGCGGGAGATTCGTGTCTCCAGTCCCTGGAAGGGGAGAGAACCGGACCGTATGGGCCCGATCCCTACCGAGAAGACCAGACTCAAACCCTCGACCGGATGATGGGAGATTTGCGGTTCCAGCTCACTACCGAGTTGCGAGAGCTGGCCCTCGATCTTCAGTACCAGTTCCGGGACGCCATGAGGGCTATGCAAGCGGCTCTACCAGCCCCCGCGGTCGGAGTCCAACAACCGCAGGTGCCTCCCGGCGGAGTTCCGGCTCAGGTGCCACCCCCAGTACAGCCGCAGGTGCCGCAGCAGGTTCCACCGGTCATTCCTTAGCCGGTGCCGGCACCCATCCCTGCGCCGGCCCCGGTGCAGGCAGGGCCGGTTGCTCGCCCGGCCCCCGCCAATCCGTTGACGGCTACTTTCGATGGGGACTCCGAGAAGTTGCGGTTTTTCCTGCTGGAGATCGAGCGGTTCCTAGACAGTTGGGGACATCTCTACCCCACCGAGAGGGAGTGGATTGGCTACATAGGGTCCAAGCTGAAGGACATCGCCAGCGATTGGTATGTGAGCCTGCACGACGCCCCCGGTCCTGAGCTACGTTCGCTAAACAACTTCATGTGGGCCCTCCGACACCAGTACGAGGATCCCTTGGGGGAAGAAAAAGCCCGGAACCACCTGCGGAAGCTAATCCAAGGGCGGTCGACGGTGAGAGACTACACCGACAAGTTCCGGCGCATCTCCGCCAAGATCCGCAGCTGGCCCCAAGACCTCTTCATAGAAAAATATCGAGAGGGTCTCAACCCCGAGGTGTACGAGGCAGTCCTACGAGGGGGAAGACCGGGATCGCTGGCCGCTTGGATGAGGGCGGCCGCGGATGTGGAAGAACGTTTCACCCTCATCAAGATGGGAACTTCATCAGCAGCCGCAAGCAAAGCAATGCCAAAAGCGAAACCCAAGCCCAATGTGCAAGAAATTCGGGATGCCCATTTTAAACAGGGGCTCTGCATGAGATGCGGGGAAAGCGGCCACTTTGCCTCAGCGTGCCCCAGAGGAGGAGGGAAGGGCCCGAAGACCTCCACCCCGGTGGCCAGGAGTACCCCCAGCAGAGGGAAACCCCCGTTCAAACCCCGGGCTCTGCAGCTGGAAGGGGCAGCAAGCGAGCAGGGAGAGCTGGAGCTGACAGAAGCACAGATGTCAGGAAACTCCAACGGCCTGCAGTGAGCGGCGCAGAACTGCAGGTCCCCGGCCAAGACACGCCATCTCCGGTGAGCATCCCTGGCCCCTTGTTATATATGGTAGTGACTGTAATGACCCCGGGTCGGGGACCCATGTCCGGGTCCGCGCCCTAATTGACTCTGGGTGTGCTCGGGACTTAATTAGCCCTTTGGTAGTGGAAGGGCTAGGACCCAAGGTTACCCCGTTGGGGGAACCGCTCAAGTTCATGCAAATGGATGGTTCGGAAATGAAAGAAGCGTGCGTGGCTGAGACTGAGGGACTAATTGTGGGGACGGGGGAGCATTGGGAAAAGCGAGCTTTTGTCATCACCCCAAATACTCAATTCCCAATGGTATTGGGGAGTCCCTGGCTAAGCTCTCATGATCCCTACATCAAATGGAGTGAGGGGAAGATCTCCTGGGTGGACGAGAAGTGCCAGAATCACAAGTGGGACACGGGGTGGGGACCAGGACCTCCGGTGCCCCTCCGGGCGGCTGCCCTCATCCTGGCACCCTCAGCTGTTCCCAGGGAGTATAGGGACTTGATGGGAGCCTTCAGCGAGACCGAGGCAGACGAGCTCCCCCCCCACAGACTGTCGGATTGTGCCATAGAGCTGATCCCGGGCGAGAAACTTCCAAAGGGAAAGCTTTACTCCATGAGCCCTCTGGAGCGGGAGGAACTAAGAAAATTCCTAGACAAGAACTTGGAGCGCGGATTCATCCGCCCTGCTAAATCCCCCTTCGCGGCCCCTGTTTTGTTCCGGAAAAAGAAAGACGGGGGATTGCGGCTGTGCACAGACTACAGAGGATTAAATGCGGTGTCTGCTTCCAATGCTTACCCCCTCCCCCTGATAAAGGACTTGCTAACGGAGGCGGCCAAGGGAAAAGTGTTCACTAAGTTGGATCTCAGAGACGCTTATTTCCGGGTGCGCATAAGGGAGGGGGATGAATTCAAGACAGCCTTTAATACACCGTTGGGGCAGTTCGAATACCTGGTGATGCCGTTCGGTTTGAGTGGCGCGCCGGGGGTCTTTATGAGCCTGATAAATGAAGTGTTGCACAAGCATTTATTCAAGGGGGTGTTATGTTACTTAGATGGTATCTTGATATACTCCACTGATAAGAAAGAACACGTGAAATTAGTTCGGGAAGTCCTTTCCACCCTGTTGAAAAATCAACTGTATGCCAAACTGTCTAAATGTGAGTTCCATCAAGAGTCCGTAGACTTCCTGGGGTATCGCATTTCGCAGAAGGGCCTGGAGATGGACCCTGCTAAAATAGAGGCGGTGGTCCAGTGGGAGGCCCCTCGAACGCGGAAGCAACTCCAGAGCCTATTGGGATTTTGTAACTTCTATCGGTCCTTTATAAAAGACTTTGCCACGGTCACCCTTCCCCTGACGGACTTGCTGAAAACTAAAGGGAGGGGTGCGGAGGCGGGGAAGCCCGGGGAGAAAATTGCTTGGAATGGGGAGTGCCAGAAGGCGTTCGAAACCCTAAAAACTCTTTTTACCTCCGAGCCCATTTTGGCTCACCCTGATGAAACTAAGGAGTTTGTAATCCATGTAGATGCGTCCGATGTGGCCATGGGGGGGGGCCATCTTACAGCAGGGAGCCGACGGAAAGCTACACCCCCTCGCCTACATTTCAAAAAAATTTAACGAGACGGAACAAAACTGGTCAGTTTGGGACAAAGAATCCGCGGCTATCCGGCTAGCCCTCACTACGTGGTGGCACTGGTTAGAGGGGGCGCAAACCCCGTTCGAAATATGGACAGACCATAAAAACCTTGAAGCGTTGCGCACTCAGAGATCCCTGAATGCGAAACAGCTCCGCTGGGCCGATTTCTTTTCAAAATTTAACTTTGTGTTGAAACATCTCCCTGGGAAAGCCAACCCATTAGCAGACGCGCTCTCCCGATTGCCCCAGCACGAGAGCGTGAAGGAGGAGGTGTTCGACTCCATGTTTTCCCCCCAGCAGCTGGGAGGGGCAGTGACCACCAGGAGTCAAAGTAAATGAATTACAGTGGAAGCAGAGTCGTGCGACTGGGGGGGGGAGTATTCGCCCGAGGAAATCGAGGAATTAGAGGCGGTGGCCGAATGCTCCCTGGGCGAGAATAAATGCGGGTACCATGGAGATAAACTGGTGGTACCCCGAAGTAAAAGGAAGGATGTCTTGTTGGCTTGTCACTCCTCCAAGCTGGCTGGGCATTTCGGGTTTCTGAAAACGCTCAACTTGATTCAGCGACAGTTCTGGTGGCCGCGCATGCGCCGGGATGTCTCAGACTTTGTCTCTGCCTGTCAGATCTGCTTAATGTGTAAAAGGAGGGGGGGGAAAGTCCCGGGACTATTGCACCCCCTTCCTACCCCCTCTCGCCCCTGGGAGGCGATAGCTATGGACTTTATTACTAACCTACCACCCTCGAAGGGAAAAACTGTGATCTGGGTGGTGGTAGACACGTTTTCTAAGCAAGCCCATTTCACCCCTTTCAAACAGCTGCCAACGGCAAAGGGGATGGCCAAAGCTTTCTTCAACCACGTGATTAAACTACATGCTTTTCCCAAACGGGTGGTATCCGACAGGGGCAGTCAGTTCGTTGCCAACTTCTGGCGGGAGCTTCTGAAGCTTATGGACATAGAGCCTGCCCTGAGTTCGGGTTACCACCCAGAGACCGATGGACAGTCCGAACGAACTAATCAGATTCTTGAACAGTTTTTGAGGTGTTATACCAATTACCACCAAGACAATTGGGTGGACTTGTTGCCATTCGCAGAGTATAGCTACAATAATGCAGTGCACTCCTCTACGGGTGTCTCCCCCTTCATGGCAGTGGGAGGATTCGAGGGAAAGCCTCTGCCTACAATCGAAAATGCCTCCGATGCTTCCCCCACAGACTTTAAACGATGGTGGGCGACCCTACAAGAATCGTGGCCACTGATAGCCAAGACTTTAGACCAAGCCAAAGAGGATTACAAAAAATATGCAGATCGTGGTCGAGCTGAAGGTTGGGATCTCCAACCGGGGGACTCTGTTTATCTTTCCACAAAGAACATACACGGCTTGCAACCTAGCAGGAAATTGGGATGGAAATTTGTGGGACCCTATAAGGTGTTGCGCAAAATTTCGGATGTGTCTTTTGAACTAGAATTGCCCAAATCACTGAGTTCTGTGCATCCTGTTTTTCATTTCAGCTTGCTGAAGAAGGACCCTGGGCCGAATGCGTGGCATCCAGTTCCTCCGACTCCTCCTCCACTGATGAAGGGGGAGGCACCCCATTTTGAAATATCAGATATTCTTGATTCTAAGATGCGTAGGGGCCGCTTATATTATTTAGTCAGATGGCTTGACTTTGGCCAGAGCAAAACGAATGGGTTCGTGCTGAACATGTGCATGCTCCTAAATTAGTTAAAGCTTTTCATAAAAGGTTTCCTGACAAGCCCGGGTAGATTTGTTTATCGGGGTGCCAGTGTGTCAGAATCTGCTGATTCAGACAAAGTATTTCTATTTCTTACAGCTATGTATTCTCTTACAGCTATGTATTCTCTGTCTAATGTTTCATTCTGTCCTTTTGCCATGTATGTATTTTAGATATATGCTTTTAGAGGCCATGTGTTTGCCTAGCCTTTAGTTGACCCCTCACTTTGGCCAGTATATAGGTAGCTTGGGTGACCCCATGTTTTAGTGCCTGACCAGGCCTGGTTTTTCTGACTGTTAGAGCGGGAGGGTGACACCTGCAATGTATGGGAACAATGGGCCTCTCACACTGCTGCCTCCGCATTCCATCCGTCCCGGCTGGGACTTCAAGGGAGGATGCGTCTCATCTCTTATCAACATGCGAAAGCCTTGAGGCCATTGATTGTTATGTGAACTGGTAACATCTGACGGGTCTGGTTGGGAAGGGAATTTACAGCTTCACACCTCACTTTCTTTCCTGTGGGAAGCAAACGGCCAGAGCCTCTTTTTGCCCGCCGTTTTTCCCTTGTAGTGATTGGCTACCTATGGGTAATTCAAACTCCTTGGAAAGGTATAATAGACCTGCCTGTGTCATCTGTGTTATCTCTGACAATAATCCGAGAAGCTGTACTAATGTAGAGATTGGAAATAAAGAACTGTGGTACACCAACCAAGAGCTGATCCTTGACTACTTTGAGCAGAACTCTCACACAAACCTAGGTTGAGGCTAGGCGAGCATCTTTCAGGCCCGGGGCAACCAGCAGACGGCTCTCTGGAGCACATATGGGGAGAGGCCATCCCATAGATGTGTGCGTCCCAGGCCACGTAAGGCATAGGGCTGCCTTTGGAGAATGTTCAAAAGCTACAGCTGGCAGTCGCAGCCAGACTGCTGACTGGAGTGGGCCATAGGGATCGTATCACCCCTAGATGGAGCCTCCTGTGCTGTCATGCACTTATTTGTTCTTCTTGACTTCTTCTCCTGTTTGTGTATTTGGATATTTACTTCAGTAAAGTTTGAATCTTTTAAAAACAATGCTGTAAATAGTTTCAGAGAGCAGCTGTGCTGGTCTGCGGTAGAAAAGCTACTAAATTCGAGTCAAAGATCAGACCCCCCCCCCCCCCCCCCAAATATTGCCGGTGTCTAAGGTGCTCCGGGACTCAAATCTAGCAATGCTTTAAATGTTTAGCTATGGGCAAGGACATCTACACCTAGAAGAAGAAGAAGAGATTGGATTTATACCCTGCCCTTCACTACCCAAGGGAGTCTCAGAGTGGCTTACCATCTCCTTCCCCTTCCCCTCCCCACAACAGGCAACCTGTGAAGTAGGAGGGGCTGGGAGAGCTCTGACAAAAACTGCTCTTTTTCAAGGACAGCTCTGACAGAGCTATGGCTTGCCCAAGGTCATCCAGCAGGTGCAAGTGGAGGAGTGGGGAATCAAACCCGGTTCTCCCAGATTAGAGTCTGCACACCTAACCACTACACCAAACTGGCTCCCTATCTACACCTACAGCCATAAATTTATTAATCCTGTCTCTAGGGAACTCTAATGCTATACGGGGGGGCAGAGGTCTTTCAGGTAGAGGTCTATACCTTCACCACCAAACTACAATTCCCAGGACTCTTTAAGGGAAGCCACGATTCCTGCAAAACTGATAGAAATCTGAGGTATAGCTATGACCAGTGTTCCCTCTAAGCTGAGTTAGTGTAAGCTAGCTCAGTTTTTTAGCCTCCGGCTCACCCATTCTTGTATTCGCTCAGGAAGGAGGGCACCAGAGCAAACTGATTTATGCAGCAGCCAAATCGCTCCCTCACAACTTTAATGCCAGGAGCTCACTGAAAAGTACTGGACTCTGGAGGCCGGTGAAGTGGTTTCAAGCATAGCTCAGTTTATTAGATGGTTCCGCTCAAGGATGCCTGTGGTGTGTGTGTGTCTGCTTTTATGCACAGAGAAGCCTCGCCCCTGACCGCACCCATACAGCGTGATAGGACACCCTTCCCGCCAGAGACTCTAGTTGGTACATTTGAATATTCGGAGCCTCTGATAGGGGGATGTCCAGGATCCTAGGGCACTATTGTTTGCTGGCCTCAAGCTCAAGCCGTTTACCTGGCCATGTGCTCAGACCACATGGCGGTCGCCATTACCAGAGCACACAGCAGCATTTAGGTACAGACAGGGGTCATTTCGTAGAAAAAGAGGTGCAGGAGCTCATTAGCATAACTCTTTTGCATAACTCATTTGCATATGTCACACCCCCTAACGTACCGGAAGTGTGTCAGAAGGCAACACCCACCCCTCAGGCTCCACTCCACAGGTGAGTGAAACTGACCTGCTCTTCCTCCATTCCCTTCCCCATCCAATACTTTGTGCAATAAAAATAAGCGTAAAGAACACACCCTCATTCTCTTCCTGCTCCCTTGAAACCACCAGGTTTCAAGTTGACTTGAGATACCCAGGACATGTGCACCACCCATCCCTTTCCCTTCCCCTCCCCACAACAAGACACCCTGTGAGGTAGGTGGGGCTGAGAGAGGTCTTTTGAGAACTGCTCACGAGAGAACAGCTCTGAGAAAACTTGTGACTAGCCTAAGGTCACACCAGCAGCTGCATGTGGAGGAGTGGGGAATCAAACCCGGTTCTCCCAGATTAGAGTCCAACTCCTGACCACTACACCAAACTGATGGGGTGGAAGCTGCTGAAGGGTTGGTGAAATTTCTCCAGTACTTATGTGCCATGTGCCCAGATAAAAAATGGTATACTTAGAAAAATTTATATGCCACCTTGAGCAAGTCTCTGGAAAAGCAGCACACAGTCATAAAAGGAACAATGATAAAATTATCAATATTAAAACAAAACATTAAAAACAATAAAGACCCTAGCAGGGCGTTCCCCTGGGCGCTGCGCCTCTGCACTGCTCGGGGAAGCCGAGGAGGGGGCGGGGCTTGGTCATGTGCCCGCCCCCTGGGCTCCTCACTCCCGGAGCTGCGCTCCTGTGCGCTCCCGCTCCAACGGACCCCTGGGTACAGACAGAGACATTGCCAAAATGCTTAGACTGAAGTACAGAACATAACACTCACAAAGTAGGGTTTAAGATCACAAGATTCCACAGTTTAGAGGGAGCATTGGATGACCATATAAAGAGATTTCCAAGAGGAACAAAACTGAGTTTGCTCGTGTGAAAATGCAGGGTTCAATTTCCCTCATGATATTTTCGTGCACGCCTGGTTGCCTGCGCCCTCCCTCAGTTCTCCCTCAGTACAGAGAGCTCGCCTTTTTGAAGAGCACAGGGCGTGAGTGGGGAACCATCACAGACTAACAACAGATGTTCAGCTGTACACAGGGATTCAAACGGTCCTTTGTGGGAAAGTTGATTTGTTATTCCTGCTAAACGAAAATCTTTGCTCTATCTTTTAGCAGAGGGACTGATTACCAGAACTAATTAGATTCCCTTATATCTCCTTTCTGTAACTGTTGAGCGGAGGGAAGAAGGCTGTCCCGCTGGGAAGCGAATGTGGTGAAAATTGGACCGTCAGCTGATGAAAGAACTTTATTTATGGATTAATTATCTGGTCTTGAAAACAGCTGATCATGTGCAATAAGTTTACAATTTACAAAACGGTCCGTGAAGCCTTGGGACGAATGTTGAAAAAAAAAAATCTGTACGGCCCGAAGAGGCCGCTTGTGGTTAGAAGGGTGCTGAGGCCCATGCGCCCTCTCAGCTGCGGAGTCTTGTGAGCAAAAATTCTGCTTTGTGAGCTCCTGGCATTAAAAGTTGTGAGCGAGCGATTTGGCTGCTGCATAATATTAGTTTGCTCTGCAGCCATCCTTCCTGAGCGAAGACAAGAATGGGTGAGCTGGAGGCTAAAAAACGGTGAGCTGGCTCATACTAACTCAGCTTGGAGGGAACACTGCTCTGGAGCCATCCTTCTTGAGCGAAGACAGAAAAGTGCGAGCCGGAGGCTAAAAAACTGTGAACTAGATCACACTAACCCAGCTTAGAGGGAACACTGGCTGAGGCCCTCGTGGTATCTTCGGCCAGAAGGCCAATCCCCATCCACATCTCAGCCCTATTTGGATGCCTAGCAACCAACATGCCTCTGGACACGGTTCCACAGGCCTGAAAGCTGAGGTTCAGTGATTAATGTGGGCCCAAAGACCATGGCTTTCCTATTAACACTTTCACCCCTTTGGCGCATTCTGCTATCAAAGAGGGAAATATTAGGCAAAAATAAATAGGGTACCTAAGAGATTCGCATGGGTAAGGATTCCATCCTTTTATCACCCCTCCCACTCGCTCACCCGGCCGCCCACTTGCTGGCCACCCACTTGCCTGCCTGTGGCTACCTGCCTAGCTTATGCTGCGGGTGAGGCTGTGAACAGGAAAGCTGTACTGGTGGTCTCTGTGGCCCCCCCCCCCTTCATTTTTGAACTTCAGATTGTCCTGGGCTCTTTGGCATGGAACAAGCAGAAGACGACGAACCTTCTCTCTCTGTGTCTTGCCAGAAACCTGCTACAAGGAAGGTAAAGGTTTCCCTCGCTGAAAGCCAGTCAAATCCGACTCCAAGGATGCGGTGCTCATCTCAGTTTCCAAGCCGAAGAGCCAGCACTGTCCGAAGATGTTTCCGTGGTCATGTGGCCGGCATGACTAGATGCTGAGGCGCACGGAACGCTGTTACCTTCCCACCGTAGCGGTATCTATTTATCTACTTGCAATTTCTTGCTTGCGAACTGCTAGGTTGGCAGGAGCTGGGGCCAGAGACGGGAGCTCACTCTGTCACGCAGCACTCGGGTCTCGAACTGCCGACCTTCAGGTCTGCAGCTCAGCGTCTTAACCTCTGTGCCACTGCTGCCCCTCGGCTACAAGTAGGAGGAGACAATAATGGCCTTGATCAGGGTCCCCAACCACAGTGCCCGCCAACACCTTTCCCGGCTCCTGCCAAGTGTTTTTACAAAGTGGGTGGGGCCGGGGGGCTTTTGCCCAGCAGATGGTAGCACAGCACGAGGATCTTCACTGTGTGAGTGAAGGTAAGCTGCAGCAGCCATTTTGAGGCTGCGTCCACCATGCTGTGTCAGAATTCCAAACGTGCCTGGAGGCTCAAAAATGTTGGGGACCCCTGGGCTAGATGGACCGGTGGTTTGACTCAGCGTAAGGCAACTTCTGAGTCACACTTAAGCCATCTTGGGTGCTTGAAGAAACAGCCGACAACCTCTCAATTTGTGTGTGTATGGGGGGTTGGTGTTGGGTTTTTTTGCAGGCAATGGATGTGAGATTGGAGACTGCATTCTCATTTCCCTCGCTTGTGTGTCCCTATTGAATCACAGAGTTGGAAGGGGCCATACAGGCCATCTACCCCCTCCCCCACTCAATGCAAGATCAGCCTAGAGCATCCGTGACATGTGTTTGTCCAGATGATGCTTAAAAACTGCCAGCGGGGAGGAGCTCATCACCTCCCTAGGCAGCTGATTCCACCGTTGCGCAACTCTTGATGGCCAAAAAGTTTCCCCTAATATCCAGCATGTACCTTCCTGCTCTTAATTTAAACCCATTATTGTGAGTCCTGTCCTCTGTTGCCAACAGGAACAGCTCCCTGCCCTCCTCTAAGTGTAAGGTAAAGGTAAAGGTCTCCCTTGCTCAAAAGCCAGTCGAATATGACTCTAGGGATGCGGTGCTCATCTCCGTTTCCAAGCCAAAGAGCCAGCGCTGTCCAAAGACGTTTCTGTGGTCATGTGGCCGGCATGACTAGACGCTGAGGCGCATGGAACGCTGTTACCTTCCCACCGAAGTGGTACCTATTTATCTACTTGCAGTTTCTTGCTTTCAAACAGCCCTTCAAATACTTCAAGAGAGCAATCCTGTCCCCCCTCCACATCATCTTCTCCAGACGGAACCTTCCCAAGTCCCTCAGCCTTTCCTCGTAGGGCTTCTTGGTCTCCAGGCCCCCAATCACCCTCGTCGCTCTCCTCTGCACCCACTCCATTCTGTCCACCTCCCTTTTGAAGTGAGGCCTCCAGAACTGCACACAATACTCCAGGTGCAGCCTGACCAATGCAGTGTACAGTGGGATGATGACATCTTGCAATTCAGATGTTGTACCTCTGTTGATGCACCCCAAGATCGCATTAGCCTTTTTTGTCGCTTCATCACACTGGCTGCTCACATTTAACTTTCAGGCAACCCGTAGCCTATTGCTTTAGGATATCCCTCCCCAAGCAATAGGGACACATAAGCAATGGAAATGAGAATACGGAAGAGCCCTTTATTTATTAACTACACTTACACAGCCCACCTTTCTTGCTGAGACTCAAGGCAGATTTATGGGCAGCTCTTCTCTCTAGCATCCTCATACTGTCAGCCGTGTGTCAGCCAATGCTGCCATCTCCTGCCCAGGAGGTGGGATGAGTGGGCCCTTGACGTCAGCACTGTGGAATGTTATGTTATACTTCTCCTAGCCATGCTTATCGCCCTCTCTACTGCTTTGACCTTGAGAGACTGTGAGTACCAGGCCAAGGCTGAGGACAGACTGGCAATCTAAAGCGGGGCAGGCACGCTTCGCAAACGGAAGAAAGGAGCACGTTCAGACATGCGCATCTGTCCCTTGGCTCCGTTGCGTACTTACCCGTCTCCCAGTCGCTTTCCTTTCGCTTTAACAGGACACCGGTTTTACCCGGTGTTCAGGGGCCTTCCTCCGCATGCCTCCCGCTTCCAAACAGTGTGAACTGGAAGAAGTGGGAGGCATCTGGAGGAAGTGTGAACGCACTGGCAAAAAGTCATGCGAAACACATCAACGGAAAAAAAAAAAAAAAGCAGCGGCAAGCACAAGCCGCGCGCGCTGGCTACGCGGCAGTCTGAACGCTCCGTGGCAGTCTGAACGCTCCGTATCGCTGCTGATCCGCATTGCTCTGGCCAGTGTGAACGGCCAGCTCCGTGGGTTTTTCCCCCCGCTCCAGTTCCCTCCGCTTTGCCTCCGCTTTAGATTGCCAGTCTGTCCTCAGCCCATGTATCTTTTCTCCTGTCTATAATGCTTCCCGCTTTTTCCTTGGGAACTATTAGCCAGTATTTCCAGCGCCTTTTTTCTGCCATGATTGGTTACAATGTCTTACCAGACCCCTCTTTGAATTCTGTATAATTGCTCTGATTTCGGCAGTGCCCGCCATTACTAACACAAGACGTGCTGATGACCATGACAGACCTTTCTCAATAAAGCATTCCTGTTTTTTTTAACTGTAAATTTATTTATTTTATACAAACATAACATCAAATAACAACCATATAACTTACAACTAAGAGATATTCTACATATACATTGTCTTATTTTCCATTAACAATAACTAAAAACTCCAACAAAACCAACCTATAAGTCCCTATCTATACTTACCTCTCTCTTTCAATTCACTTCTGACACTTAACAACTTGGTTATAATATCAACATTAATAAAACACAAATTTTAAATATTTATCAGGAACTTTATATTTAATACTAGAGACAGCAGTTGAATAATGGAAAAATGAATACCATCTCTCCAAAAAAGTATTCTCCTTGTTAGGACAATGATAAGACACAATTTGACTTGTTAATTTGTCAGCCGCTGCCACGTCCCAGCATTTCGCTATCCATTGGCTCAAGGATGGAATTTTAAACTGGTTCCATGATTGAGCTATTAAGGTTCCTGGTAAGAAATTGAAAGTTTCAACTCCGGCCAGTAATTAAGTAGCACCGATTTAATAGTATTTGGAAACTCATGACCAGTGATTTTTGATACTTCAGCTAAAATAGTTTTCCAGAACTTATTGATACGGTCACATCCCCACCAACCGTGGTAAAAATTACCTTGCTGTTGACAACCCTTCCAACAATAGGGTGTTGGTTTAAATTTACAATGGAAAAGCCGAACTGGGGTCAAATACCATTTAGAATATATTTTAAACGTTTGGAGCTTAACCAATAAATTGCTGGTTTTAAAAGCAAAAGAATTCCAGATTTTGTCCCAATGAGAATTATCTTGAATGTCAGGACAAACTTCCTCTCAAGATTTCTGTAAGTTTGATTTTTGGCTCCACAAATGTTGATGTAAAAGCTTGTATAGAATGCCAATTAGACCTTTATACCTATATTTATCTACTGAGAGAGTTTTTTCAAAAGTGGTTAAGTTTCTATCAAAATTAGATGATTTACTTAATTCTGTGTATAAGTGGGATAATTGGTGATATTGAAACCATGATATCTTTATCGAATGTTTTTTTTCTAGAAAATCCTTAGCCCCTAATTTGTAGTTATGTAATAAATCTCCTATTCTAAAAAGCCCATTCTTCCTTAGATTCACAAATTGAGTTGGAGATCTTCCTGGTGCAAACCAGGATTGTCCCAAAAATGACATTACTATGGAGACTCCTGGAGTTAAAATATTTCTATATTTATCCCAGATTTTTAGTGTAAAATTTAAAAAATTATTTTTAATAACCAAATTAGTTCTATCCTTAGGCTGGTTCCATATAGCTTCACACAACCTATCAGGGGCTACAAAATTAGCTTCGATGTGTACCCAGGTTTTATCAATCTTGGGGTTTGCATAATAGCAAATATGTTTTAATTGAGCTGCAATAAAATAAAAATGGAGGTCCGGTAAACCTAGACCTCCCAAATTTGTAGATTTTTGTAATATAGTCTTTTTTACTCTGGCTTTCTTCTTTCCCCATAGTAAGTTAAGAATAGATGAATTCCACTTATTAAATTCCAACAAGGGAATATGAATGGGTAAATTTTGAAAAAGAAAAAGAAATTTTGGGAAAAGAATTGTTTTTAATAAATCTATTTTTTCCAAAAGGGTTAAATTATGTTTGTTCCAATCCTGGATTGTTTCATTTACTTCCTTAGTTAAAGAAGAATAATTAGCCTGATACAGCTCCTCAAGCTTTAAGGGAATATTTATCCCTAGATGTCTCCAGTACTTTTTGACCCATTTAAAAGGAAATAACTTAGAAATTATGAGTTTGTCAGTTTCCATTAACTGAATTGGGGAGGGCGGGATATAAATACGAAAAATAAATAAATAAATAAATAAATAAATAAATAAATAAATATCTCTGATTTTGAGAAGTTAATGGAAAAACCTGAAATTTTACTAAAGTTAGAAATCTGTTCCATTAATGCTTGTAGAGAAAGTTTGGGATCAGATAAATAAAAAATTGCATCATCTGCAAACAAACTCATTTTAGGGTGCTCTTCAGCAATCTCAATTCCCTTAATTCTGGGATCATTCCTGACAGCAAAGGCCAGAGGCTCAATAGAAATAGCGAACAAAATGGGGGAAAGGGGGCATCCCTGCCTGGTGCCCCTTTTTAAATAGAGTTCTTCAGACCGAAAATTGTTTACACAGATTTGAGCTGTGGGGGCTTCGTAAATAGCTGAAATAGCGGTCATAAATACAGGACCAAACTACATATAAGACATCAATTCCAACAGGTATTTTGGTTCCACTCGATCGAATGCTTTTTCCGCGTCAAGTGATAAAATTATAGAATTGATGGCCTCTGACCTACAATAATCAATTATATTTAAGGTTTTTCTAATATTGTCTGTGATTGTATGATTTGGCATGAATCCAGCCTGATCTTTGTGGATATATTCATTTATGATTTTATTTAAACGAGCAGCCAATATAGATGAAATTTTTTTAAAATCATGATTCAGAATGGATATAGGACGGTATGATGCTGTTAGTAAATGATCTTTCCCAGGTTTTGGAAGGACTATTACTCTCGCTTCAGTCCATGAATTTGGAATTTTCCCGTCCTTTAAGATCTCATTCATTGTTTTTTGCAAGTGGTCCAAAATTTCCATTTTAAAAGATTTGTAAAATTCCACTGGAATACCATCTCTTCCAGTAGCCTTATTATTTTTAGAGGATGATAGGGTCTCCAATAGTTCTTGTTTAGAAATGGGTTGATCCAGAAATTTAGCATGTTCCTCTGATATAAAATTGTTAAATTTGATTGAATTTAAATATAGGGAAATATCGGATTTTTCTGGATTAGAAGAATATAACTGTTAAAAATTTTTTGTAAAAAACAGACGTAATTTGTTTTGCTGTATTTAGGATATTTCCACGTTCATCCCTAATAGAATGAATCAAAGAAGAGGATACTTTTTTATCGACTCGAAATTTGAGCATCTTTATAAATTTAGGGGGTTTTGTGACATATTTTTATTTAAGCAGTAAAAGTTGTTTTTGCGTGGCAGCCGTATCTAAGACTTCTAGCTTCTTCCTCTCCCGGTTTAACTTTTTTAGTGTTTTTTTGCCACCATATTGCATGTGTCTCAATTCCAATTTACTAATTTGGCTGTTTAATTGCTCAATAATTTTTTGTTTTTCTTTTTTATAGGAAGCCGATGCTGCTATAAGATGACCTCTCATAACTGCCTTAAAGGCATCCCAAATAATAGGCTGCTGTACCTCTCCCTCTGTATTAAATTTAAAATATTCATTTATGTGTTGCAATATATATTGTTTGGTACTCTCATTTTGAAGTAAAAGCTTATTCATGGACCAAAATGGCCCCTTGTTGTCTGCCTGTTGTTTAGTGAGAATGCATTTTACCCAAGCATGATCTGAGATTGTAATAGAACCAATATCAGGCATTTTAAGACAAGAAAAAAGAGTTTTAGTTGCCAAAATATAGTCAATTCTTGTATATACCTGATGTCTAGGGGAGAAGTAAGTATATTGCCTTGTCCCTGGGTTAAAGGATCTCCATACATCACCCAGGTTAAAATAATTAAAAATTTCCTCTAACTCTGATTTAGAATAAATCTTTTTTTCCCTTCTATCTGTTGTTTTTTGTGTTTTATCGATGTTAGGATTTACTATAAAATTCAAATCACAACCAATCAAGATTTCACCTTGCTTAAATTCCACCAAAAGCTTAAGAGTGTCTCTAATAAAAACTAATTGTTCAGAATTAGGTGCATATATGGAGGCGATCGTGAGAGGTACTCCATTGAGAAGACCCTTAATAAAAATAAAACGACCTTTAGGGTCTATCTTTGTACCTTGAATAGAAAATGGAACGTTTTTTGAAATTAGAATTGCAGTGCCTCTAGCCTTGGACGTGCCAGGAGCTTGAAATTGCTGCGTAAACCATTTGGTTGGAAGTATTGTTCTATCTTTTGATTTTTGATGGGTTTCTTGGAGACACAAAATATTAGTACGCTGCTTGGCCCAAAAATTAGACGTTCTCCATCTCTTAATAACATTATTGAGACCTCTAGCATTCCAAGAGGCAATATTAAACTCTTGTGCCATAGAAAAAGGGGACTAAATAAAAAAAACAAAGACTTTACTTTACAACAGTAAATACTCTATACCAAAATTAAATTCTATTTCTCCTATTAGAAAAAAACACCCTCAACTACAACTTATCCTAACCATAAACAACTGCCCTTATAAAGGGCCAGAGTTTAGAAAGCTGGTTCCACTTACCAACTTTTAAGGGTTACAACAAAGGCCGAGGACAGACTGGCAATGTAAAGCGGGGGCAAAGTGGAGGGAACTGTTGCGGGGGGAAAACTCCACGGAGCTGGCCATTCATACTGGCCAGAGCAATGCGCAGTGGTGCCGATACGGAGCGTTCAGACTGCCGCGGAGCCGGCGCGCGCGGCTCACGCGCGCCGTTGCGCTTTTTTGGTTTTCCCTTTGATGTGTTTCGCACATGCGCACATGCGCATAACTTTGTGCCGGCGCATTCACACTGCCGCCTCCGGATGCCTCCCGCTTCTTCTGGTTCACACTATTTGGAAGCGGGAGGCATGCGGAGGACGGCCCCTGAACACCGGTTTTACCCGGTGTCCTGTTAAAGCGGATGGAAAGCGACTGGGAGACAGGTAAGTGCGAAATGGAGCCGAGGGACAGATGCGCATGTCTGAACGGGCTCTTTTCTTCCACTTCCGACACGGGGCTGCCCCGTTTTACATTGCCAGTCTGTCCTCGGCCAAAGTGCTTCCCTTAGCTAAAATACTCTATCCAAACTAAAAAGGGGGACACTTCAATTTTATGTAGACAAAAAACAATGTTTTCACCATCCTCCTCCCCCACAAATAGACATTAATAAATTCTGTTCTTTAGATCAAAATACTCAAAGACCTTAATATATTAAAAATTGTTGAAATCCAGAGATAAGTCATATTATAACTAAATGTCAAGTATAAGTTACATACAAGAACATTTTTATCTAACCACCAAAACATTCTATATTTTAATAATAACAAAGATGGCTTAAAACACCTTGTAAAAACCAACCAATTATAATATAGAACTGAGAACAAGTAGCTTTATATTAAGGTTTTTCCAATATATAATAACAGTAAATATTAATCCAATCAAAGCCATATGGTGTTTGTTAAAACTAAGAACTAAGTTTTCTATCTTCCTGATCTAATTACAATATACCTATAAAAGTATGTCTATGAAATTGTTAAGTCTTATTATAGCTAAATACCAATACAGGGAAAAATGTTATAACAAACTTAGTTAACTATCCAAACCAACTAACCTTATAGAATGTCTTTTCCAGCACACCAATAGAAGTTTACTAAATATAACCCTATGTTACTTACTACGACTTACAATTACTATATCTATCTTTCTAATCTAAATAATCTAAAGCTATAAAAGTACTACTAAGAATTAGTAAAAAACCTTATATAATCACAATCAGTATGTAATAATATACTTCAAACTTTAACTTTGAGCAACAGTATAGAAAAGCAGTATAGGTATACAGCCAGGCTGCTTTTACTTTGAAAAATAAGGTTCAATAAAAAGGAGATCAAGCCTTAGGTAGCCAACAGTTCGTCTTCTTCTGCTTTTGATAGGTGGACTCCCAAAGAATTCAGAAGAGCTTTGCCTGTAAGTTTGTCTGATGCTTGATATTGTAGACCGTTTTTATAAATCATAATGTCCGAGACAGGAGACCATCTAAACCTGATTTTCGCTTCATTAAGTTTAGCAGTAATAGTCTTAAGATTTCTCCTCTTCTCCAGGACTTCAGGAGGCAAATCCAAAAGAACCATGATTTTACTGTCTTGAAACTGCAAAGATTTACGTGCTCTCGCTTAGGTTAAGATTTTATCTCTCACTCTTTGATATAGGAATTGAATAAGGATGTCTCTGGGTCTGCCTTGCCGAGCCGATGTAATAGGACCCACCCAGTGCGCTCTGATTATAGCTGGTGCTACACCGTTTTCCAATTCTAGTACTTTGGCCAGCCAATTTGAAATAAAGAGAGCTAAGTCTCCATTTTGCTCTGCCCCCTCCTCAGACCCACGTAATTTGAGGTTATTCTGACACCATTTGCTTTCCATTACTGCCAGTCTATTCAAAGTAGAGCGTTCTGAGTTTTGCAGAGCTCTTACCTCCTCCTGGAGATTCAGGGCCAATTGAGACGTCGTCTCTGTGAGTTTAGAAGCCTCTCTCATGTCTTTACGGAGGTCTTCAATCGAAGATTGAACCGGTTTGAGGAGGTCGGTAACAAGAGTCGACATTGAAGTTAAAATTTCTTCTTTAAACTGCTTGAGGTCTTGGCGGATATTCACCGTCTCGCTGTTTTCCGACGGGGAGGATGGCGTCGCCATTTTGTTGAGATCGGGAGGCCCAGATTTTAACGGGGTTAGAGGGGGTAGCGGCTGAAAAAAGTCTTTTACTGAAGACTTGCCTGTCCCAGAATGATCAGGGGTAGAACCCGACTGTTTCCTGCTGCTTTTCCTCGTCATTAGAACTTGAGATACCGATATCCAGACAAATTTAGGGGGAGAAGGATGGGAGCTCCAAACTCAGGCGTCCACCATGTGCCGTCGCTAGCTCCGCCCCCAAGCATTCCTGTTTAAGGACACTTGGGCTGCGGTCACATGGCCCCTTTAAATCCGGGAGCCCTCCCGGATTAAAGGGGCCACGTTTTTTTACCTCGGGTTGGGATGTTTACACATCCCAACCCCTGCGGCGGCGGGCAGCAGCGCGCGGAGAAGGAGGAGGCATCAGGCGACGGAGGAGGCAGCGAAGGAGGAGGCAGTGGCGTCGCCGGAAGAGGCAGAAGAAGCGGCGGCGTTCCCAGTGGAAGCGGCGGTGGCGGAAGTGGCGGTGATGGTGTTCCCAGGAGTTCGGCGGCAGCTGTTGGCGGCGGCGGCGGCGGCTGGGCGAGGCACTCTTCCTCAAGACCCGCCAGCCGTCTGGTAAGTGTGGGGTTTTTTTTTCCCCTTTAACACTTGGGCGCTTGAGTGGCCAAGCGCCCAAGGGGAAAAGAGGAAAAAAAATGGCGGGGGGGGGCCATCTGGACAGCCCTGCTCTCGCATTGATTGCGAGAGGGCTGGCCAGATGGCTCAAATGCAGGTTCCTCCCGTGACTCCCGGGAAAACTGTTGATTTTCCTGGGGTCAGAAAATGCGGGAGGAACCCGCATTTGAGCCCGCTTCGGCGCGGGACTTTCTGCGGCCGTTGTAGACGGCCCCTTTAAATGCGGGAGGAAATAGACCTTCCTCCCGCATTTAAGGGCAGTGTGACCGCGGCCTTGTTGGTGACTGACTCTGTAGGACTCTCGCACCGTGTTGGTCTGAAGCAGAAGAACAAATTTAGAGTCCAGGGGCACTTTTAAGAACAGCAAAGGTTTATTCAGGGTATGAACTTTCATGTGCAAGGCACACTTTTCCAAATTTGAAAAAGCATTTGAAAAAGTGTGCCTTGCACACGAAAGCTCATACCTTGAATAAACCTTTGTTGGTCTTAATGGTGCCACCGGACTCTAAATTTGTCCCCGCACTGTGTCACTTCCTGATAGGTGTCTCATTGCCAGTGTGTAATTCTTAACCACAGAGAGCTGAATTGTGCATGTTGGTTTTTTGTATGCAATGTGCAGGGCCGGCCCCAGGGTTTTTTGCGCACTAGGCGAGGCTACGTTGTGGCGCCCCCCCAGGTGAGGCTGCCATAGGACCCCAAAATGCAGAGCCGCCCCCTCCACTGCCAGAGACCCGCCCGCAAGGGACACACACACCCTGGCCCCAGTGCATGCATGCCTACCCAGACTCATGAGCTCTCCAGCCCCGCCAGCAGCCACCTGCACCAGCTGGCCGTAGTGCCTACAAGTCTATCTGCATTGGCCCAAGGCTAAGTTTGGTTCTTAGCCTGAATGGAAAGCTGCACTCAGACATAATGGTAAATCATGGTTTGCATAAAGCGCACTATCTCCTGGTTTGAGTCTCTCTCAGTCTCTCCGCTGCTCCGTTTGCCAGCTGCGCCCCTAGGTGGCTGCCTAGTTTGCCTAGTGATAGAGCCGGCCCTGGTGACGTGGTCACAGGAAGGCCGTCTTTGGAACTAAGAGCCTAAATCTTTGGGCTCCCTTAGCTGGAGACATTTGCTGTACTGAAGGATCAGATCATACCCAAAAGAGCCTTACCACTGAGCCACCGTGCCTTGAGCTCTGTTCTTAAAGGATTCCTCAAGCTCCGAAGTATAATTGGCTCCGTACCCAAGAAGTTGTTGGAAGTGGCTGAATAAAGTGCACCGTCTGGGGTGGAGGGAAATAAGAAGACAGGTCTTCCGTCAACTCAAATGTTACGCCTGCAAGTATACTGTGTGTGAGCACCAGGCTAACCAGCTGAAAGCAAACACACACACACATGCACACACATCAGCCACTGCAACATGTTTCAGAGCTGACCTTGAATGGATAATGATTTCTGTCAATTACCCAAGAAAAGCAGCAGACATGAGATACCGGCGTTCCACTGTTGGGCCTGGACATTCTGAAGTGCATTTCTCAGACTGGAGAAACCTTCGCAGACAGGGAACAGACAGCACTCATGGTCAGCAACCGGAGATCCTCGGGTCAGATACGATCCGCTCATGTATGTCACCCCCCCACCCCCCAACTCCAGTTGTCAAGAGAACTGGCTGCAAGGCCACATAAATGGGAGGGGGGGGACTTCCACCAATTATTTCCATTTCAAGCTCCCTCCCTCAAAAAAACAGTTGGTAGGTCAAGGTGCTAGACCAGGGGGTCCCAAACCAACTTTAGCCTTCGGGCACCTTTGGAATTCTGAATCAGTGTGGCTGCCACAGGAGGCGGAGCCAGCAAGAAAAGAGCTGCCACACCCAGTGTTCCCTCTGAGCTGAGTCAGTGTGAGCTAGCTCAGATTTTTAGCCTGTGACTCACCCATTTTTGTCTGAGCTCAGGAAGAAGGGCTCCAGAGCAAACTAATTTATGCAGGAGCCCAATCGCTTGCTCACAACTTTAATGCCTGTGGCTCACAAAGTAGGATTTTTGCTCACAGGACTCCACAGCTTAGAGGGAGCACTGGTCCCACATCTTACCTTCAGTGACACAGTGGCGGTCCTTGTGCTGTGATGGCAACTTCTGCCAAAGCAATGTTTTTAAATATCTCAAACAGCCCATCAAAGCTCCAGTGGCCAATCAGAAGCCTTGCTGGCCAGAAGCCCCACCTGCCCCCACCCACTCTCTAAAAACAGTTGGCAGGCACCGGGAAGGTGTCGGCGGGCAGCAGGGTGCCCACCACACTGGGGACACCTGTGCTAGACTTTGCATTGGAAGCAGGATCCTGCAAAAGGCTTCTTTTGCTTAGAAGGATCTATGCATGTTTCTAGACCTGGCACGAAAACAGGAGTATGAATTAATAGAATCATAGAGTTGGAGGGGATCTCCAGGGTCATCTAGCCCAACCCCCTGCACAATGCAGGACATTCACAAATATCTCCCCCCCCCACATACACACACCCAGTGACCCTTGTTCCATGCCCAGAAGATGACAAAAAAACCTTCCAGGTGTCAGAATCTGCTGATTCAGACAAATGTATCTTGCTACTTACAGCCATGCTTCACTTTGTATTTGCTGCTTTGCTTTTTTATAGTACTGTATGTATGCCTTCATGAACACCTGTCATGTACCCCTCATCCTGGCCAGTATGTATTAGCATGTATGTAGAATGTGTAACCCCAGGTTTATGACCCTGACCGGCCTGGTTTGTGTAACTGTCAAAGCGGGAGGATGTCAGCTTCAAAGCATGGGAACAATGGGCCTCTCACACTCCTACCTCCGCATTCCATTCATCTCGGCTGAGACTCTAAGGGAGGACAAGTCTCTTATCAATGTGCGAAAGCCTCGAGGCCATGGATTGTTATGTGAACTGGTAACATCTGAAGGGTCTGGTTGTGAAGGGGAAATTTACAACTTGACACCTCACTTTCTTTCCTGTGGGAAGCAAACGGCCAGAGCCCCTTTTTGCCCGCCGTTTTTCCCTTGTAGTGATTGGCTACCTATGGGTAATTCAAACTGCTTAGAAAAGTATAATAGACCTGGTTTGGCCATCTGTGTCATCTCTGACAATAATCCGAGAAGCTGTACCAATGTAGAGATTGGAAATAAAGAACTGTGTTTCATCAACAAAGATCTGATCCTTGACTACTTTGAGCAGAAGTCTCACAGATTGTCAGAGATCTGTGACTGGGACTTGGCCGTTCCTGACCATGTCGGACGACGGTACTCTTCCCATCCCTACTACTCCGGAAGACACACCGACCACCCCTGGGGACCAGGGAGCCGGTGGTGGAGGCGGCGGAGGGGAGCCCGAAGTGCCAATGACTATGATTCAAGGGGCTCACTACATCCCGCGCCCACCTCCTCTTCAGAGCGGGACCCCGAGGTACTCATGGAGCAATTTCGGTCGCGGGACCATGGACTCCTGGGTGCACGATCGGAAAGGGGCCCGAGTCTCGGTCCAGGGAGACCACCTCGACCGCGGGAAGCCGAGTTTCCTGGGAGACGAACGCGACACTACCTACGCCGGAGATTCGCGTCTCCAGTCCCTGGACGGAGAGAGAATGGGACCCTACGGGCCCGATCCCTACCGAGAAGACCAGACTCAAGCCCTCGACCGGATGATGGGAGATTTGCGGTTCCAGCTTACCACCGAATTGCGAGAGCTGGCCCTCGATCTCCAATATCAGTTCCGGGACGCCCTCACGGCTATGCAAGCGGCTCGGCTGGCGCCAGCCGTGGTCGGAGTCCAGCAGCCGGTGGTGCCTCCCGGGGGAGTCCCCGCCCCGGTGCAGCCGCCCGCGCAGCAGCCAGTGGTGCCGCAGGTCCCCCCTGCCGTTCCTCGCCCAGTGCCCGCACCTCCACCTGCGCCGGGTCCCGTGCCGGCAGGGCCAGTGGTTCGCCCGGCCCCCGCCGACCCGTTGACGGCTACTTTCGATGGGGACCCCGAGAAGCTGCGCTTCTTCCTGCTGGAGATCGAGCGGTTCCTAGACACCTGGGGACATCTCTACCCCACCGAGAGGGACCGGATTGGCTACATCGGGTCCAAGCTGAAGGACACCGCCAGCGATTGGTATGTGAGCCTGCACAACGTCCCCGGGCCTGAGCTGCGTTCGCTGAACAACTTTATGTGGGCCCTCCGACACCACTATGAGGACCCCTTGGGGGAAGAAAAAGCCCGGAACCAACTACGGAAGCTGACCCAAGGGCGGTCCTCGGTGAGGGACTACACCGACAAGTTCCAGCGCATCTCAGCCAAGATTCGCGGCTGGACGCAGGACCTGCTCATAGAAAAGTATCGAGAGGGACTGAGTTACGAGGTGTACGAGGCAATCCTGCGAGTGGGAAGGCCAGGGTCGTTGGGCGCTTGGATGAGGGCAGACGTGGAAGAGCGCTTCACCCTCATCAAGATGGGAGCTTCATCGACGGGCCCCAGCAAGGCGACGCAGAAGGCGAAGACCAAGCCCAACATGCAAGAAATCCGAGATGCCCGATTCAAACAGGGGCTCTGCATGAGATGCGGGGAGAGTGGTCACTTCGCCTCAGCGTGCCCGAAGGGAGGGGGAAAGATCCCGAAGACCTCCACCCCGGTAGCCGGGAGCACTCCCAGTCGAGGAAAGACCTCGTTCAAACCCCGGGCTTTGCAGCTGGAAGGGGCAGCGAGCGAGCAAGGAGAGCTGGAGCTGACGGAAGCGCAGATGTCAGGAAACTCCAACGGCCTGCAGTGAGCGGCGCAGAACTGCAGGTCCCTCGCCATGACGCGCCATCTCCGGTGAGCATCCCCGGCCCCTTGTTGTATATGGTAGTGACTGTAATGACCCCCGGGACTGGGACCCACGTCCGAGTCCGCGCCCTAATTGACTCTGGGTGCGCTAGAGACTTGATTAGCCCACTAGTGGTGGAAGGGCTAGGACCCAAAGTCACCCCATTGGGGGAGCCACTCAAATTCACGCAAATGGACAGTTCAGAGATGAAGGAGGCGTGTGTGGCAGAGACTGAGGGACTTATTGTGGGCACGGGGGAGCATTGGGAGAAGAGAGCCTTTGTCATCACCCCAAATACCCAATTCCCTATGGTGCTGGGGAGCCCCTGGCTAAGCTCACACGATCCCTATATTAAATGGAGTGAAGGGAAAATCTCCTGGGTGGACAAGTGCCAGGGCCATAAGTGGGATGCCGGGTGGGGACCAGGACCCCCGATGCCGCTCCGACCGGCGGCCCTCACCCTAGTGCCCTCAACTGTCCCCCGGGAGTATCGTGACCTACTGGAAGTGTTCAGTGAGACCGAGGCGGACGAATTGCCCCCCCACTGACTGTCGGATTGTGCTATAGAGCTGATCCCGGGCGAGAAACTCCCCAAAGGAAAGCTCTACTCGATGAGCCCCCCGGAGTGGGAGGAGCTAAGGAAGTTCCTAAACAAGAACTTGGAGCGTGGGTTCATTCGCCCTGCTAAATCCCCCTTCGCGGCCCCCGTTCTGTTCCGGAAAAAGAAAGATGGGGGGTTGCGATTGTGCACGGATTACAGAGGAATAAATGCGGTTTCTGCTTCCAACGCCTACCCCCTCCCCCTTATTAAAGACTTGTTGACGGAGGCGGCAAAGGGAAAAGTGTTCACTAAACTAGATCTCAGAGACACTTATTTCCGAGTGCGCATAAGGGAGGGGGATGAGTTCAAGACTGCCTTCAACACCCCGTTGGGACAGTTCGAATACCTGGTGGTGCCGTTCGGTTTGAGTGGCGTGCCAGGGGTCTTTATGAGCTTGATAAACGAAGTGTTGCACAAGCATTTATTTAAGGGGGTGTTATGTTACTTAGATGATATCTTGATCTACTCCACTGATAAGAAAGAACACGTGAAATTGGTCCGGGAAGTCCTTTCCACTTTGTTAAAAAATCAGTTGTATGCGAAGCTGTCTAAATGTGAGTTCCATCGAGATTCCGTGGACTTTTTGGGGTACCGCATTTCACAGAAGGGGCTAGAGATGGACCCAGCCAAGGTAGAGGCGGTAGTCCAATGGGAAGCCCCCAAAACGAGGAAACAGCTCCAGAGCCTATTGGGATTTTGCAACTTCTACCGCACCTTCATAAAAGACTTTGCCACCGTCACCCTCCCGTTGACTGAGTTGCTAAAAACTAAGGGGAGGGGCCCGGAAGCGGGGAAGCCCGGGGAGAGAATTGCCTGGAATGGGGAATGCCAGAAGGCGTTTGAGACTCTTAAAACTCTCTTCACCTCAGAACCCATTCTAGCCCATCCGGACGAGACTAAGGAATTTGTAATCCATGTAGACGCGTCTGATGTGGCTATGGGGGGGGCATTTTGCAACAAGGTTCAGACGGGAAGTTGCACCCCCTCGCTTACATCTCGAAAAAATTTAATGAAACAGAAAGGAACTGGTCAGTCTGGGATAAAGAAGCCGCAGCTATCTGGCTAGCCCTCACTACGTGGCGGCATTGGTTGGAGGGGGCGCAAACCCCTTTTGAAATATGGACAGACCACAAAAATCTAGAAGCGCTGCGCACCCAGAGGTCCCTGAATGCAAAGCAGCTCCGTTGGGCGGATTTTTTCTCAAAATTTAATTTTGTGCTCAAACACCTCCCTGGGAAAGCCAATTCGCTAGCCGACGCGCTCTCCCGTTTGCCCCAGCATGAGAGTTTAAAGGAGGAGGTATTTGATTCTATGTTCTCCCCCCAGCAATTCGGAGGAGCAGTGACCACCCGGAGCCAAAGTAAGCGAACAACAGTGGAATCGGAGGCGTGCGATTGGGGGGGGACTATTCGCCAGAAGAAATTGAGGAGTTGGAGGCACTGGCAGACTGCTCCCCCAGGGAAAATAAGTGCTGGTATCATGGAGACAAATTGGTGGTGCCCCGCAGCAGGAGAAAGGACATATTACTAGCCTGCCACTCTTCTAAATTGGCAGGTCATTTTGGATTTCTAAAAACACTCAATTTAGTTCAGAGGCAATTCTGGTGGCCACGCATGCGCAGGGATGTTTCGGACTTTGTCTCTGCCTGCCAGACCTGCTTGATGTGCAAAAGGAGGGGGGGGAAAGTCCCGGGACTCCTGCACCCTCTACCCACTCCTTCTCGCCCTTGGGAGGCAATAGCTATGGACTTCATTACAAACCTGCCACCCTCAAAGGGAAAGACTGTAATTTGGGTAGTAGTGGACATGTTTTCTAAGCAAGCCCATTTCACTCCTTTCAAGCAGCTGCCTACAGCTAAAGGGATGGCCAAGGCTTTTTTCAACCACGTGATCAAATTACACGCTTTTCCTAAATGCGTGGTATCCGACAGGGGCAGTCAGTTCGTTGCCAACTTCTGGCGGGAGCTCCTGAAGTTTATGGACATAGAGCCTGCTCTAAGCTCTGGTTACCATCCAGAGACCGATGGGCAGTCCGAACGAACTAATCAAATTCTGGAACAATTCTTGAGGTGTTATACTAACTACCACCAGGACAATTGGGTGGAGTTGCTGCCATTTGCGGAATATAGTTACAACAATGCAGTGCATTCATCTACGGGCGTTTCCACATTTATGGCGGTGGGGGGCTTTGAGGGAAAACCTTTGCCCACATTGGAAAATGCCTTGGATGCTTCCCCCACCGACTTTAAACGATGGTGGGCGACCCTGCAAGAGTCGTGGCCTCTAATAGCCAAAACGCTTGATCAAGCCAAAGAGGATTACAAAAAGTATGCAGATCGTGGTCGGGCTGAGGGCTGGGACCTCCAGCCTGGAGACTCTGTCTACCTTTCTACCAAAAACATACACGGACTGCAACCCAGCAGGAAACTGGGGTGGAAATTTGTGGGCCCTTACAAGGTGTTGCGCAAAATCTCTGATGTGTCTTTTGAATTAGAACTGCCCAAATCACTGAGTTCTGTGCATCCTGTTTTTCATTTCAGCTTACTGAAGAAGAATCCTGGGCCGAATACATGGCATCCAGTTCCTCCGACACCTCCTCCACTGATGAAGGGGGAGGCACCCCATTTTGAAATTTCTGAGATTCTTGATTCTAAGCTGCGTAGGGGCCACTTATATTATTTAGTTAGATGGCTTGACTTTGGCCCTGAACAAAACGAGTGGGTTCGTTCTGAAAATGTGCATGCTCCTAAACTAGTTAAAGCTTTCCATAAAAGGTTCCCAGACAAGCCCGGAGAGATGTATTTTTGGGGTGCCAGAGTGTCAGAATCTGCTGATTCAGACAAATGTATCTTGCTACTTACAGCCATGCTTCACTTTGTATTTGCTGCTTTGCTTTTTTATAGTACTGTATGTATGCCTTCATGAACACCTGTCATGTACCCCTCATCCTGGCCAGTATGTATTAGCATGTATGTAGAATGTGTAACCCCAGGTTTATGACCCTGACCGGCCTGGTTTGTGTAACTGTCAAAGCGGGAGGATGTCAGCTTCAAAGCATGGGAACAATGGGCCTCTCACACTCCTACCTCCGCATTCCATTCATCTCGGCTGAGACTCTAAGGGAGGACAAGTCTCTTATCAATCTGCGAAAGCCTCGAGGCCATGGATTGTTATGTGAACTGGTAACATCTGAAGGGTCTGGTTGTGAAGGGGAAATTTACAACTTGACACCTCACTTTCTTTCCTGTGGGAAGCAAACGGCCAGAGCCCCTTTTTGCCCGCCGTTTTTCCCTTGTAGTGATTGGCTACCTATGGGTAATTCAAACTGCTTAGAAAAGTATAATAGACCTGGTTTGGCCATCTGTGTCATCTCTGACAATAATCCGAGAAGCTGTACCAATGTAGAGATTGGAAATAAAGAACTGTGTTTCATCAACAAAGATCTGATCCTTGACTACTTTGAGCAGAAGTCTCACACCAGGCTCCCCAGCAAAACTGGCCTGGAGAAAAATTGCTTCCTGACCCCAAAGCAGCAATCAGCATTTCTCATTGCATCTGGGGAGAATGCCCATTGAGAAGCAGGTGCCTCTGTCCGGTAGGATGGTTGTTTCCCGCATGGGCATGACTGCCAACAGCACAGACATCCGGGTCTTTTAAAAGTAATGTGAGAAGCATCTTGCATTACAACGATTCCTTAAGGAAATAGGAGGAGATGTTGATCAAATGCACACAAGCACGACTTCAGAAACCCTGAAGTTAATAGAAGAAGAGGAAGAGGAAGAGGAGAAGGAGGAGATTGGATTTATACCCCGCCCTTCACTACCCAAAGGAGTCTCAAACCGGCTTACAAACTCCTTTCCCTTCCCCACAGCAGACACCCTGTGAGGTAGGTGGGGCTGAGATAGCTCTCTCAAGGACTGTTCAAGAGAGAACAGCTCTGAAAGAACATTTTTGACTGACCCAAGGTCACACCAGCAGCTGCATGTGGAGGAGTGGGGAATCAAACCCGGTTCTCCCAGATTAGAGTCCGCGCTTCTAACCACTGCACCAAACTGGCACACACACACAAAATCACCGACATATCAAAGGGGGGGGGGGAATTACCGAGATTTAAAAGGGCATGTCTGTTGCTGCCAAATGAGAGCAGAAAATGCTCTAATGAGAGTTTCTGCACAAAGACGACAGTGTCTTTCTGTTTTTTAATGGATTTAGGTTTGAAAGGCTACTGCTTGGGCTCTGCACATGCGGGGAAAACATACGCTGCCTCCAACCTCATCTGAAATCCTAACCATGTAGGGGGGAAATGAGAAATGACTATTAAAGGGGGAGAGAAAGTGAGCTGAAAGGGTGAACCAAAAATACCATCGGCTGCTAAATCTTTCTGGGGGGAAAAGTCCATATCAGTCAACCAATGGGGGAGAACAAGTGAACAGGCTGGAAAAGGATTTGGCTTCCTGATGGCCTTTTCAAGTGAGTTGTTCATGCCGGGAGCCTCAAAAGAACACGTCAGATCCAAAATATACTCAAACACCTCATTTGAGCAATTAGCGCTTGGCAGCTGTGACTAAGTGGGAAAGATATCAACTCATTTTGTGGGGCACGGGGAAAACTTACTGACCATTAAAGAGGCATACTTCAGGGTGGGTTCAAATGGGCAGTTTCCCCTGCTTTCCACCACTTCTCCTCGCAGCCTTAACTTTTAGTTTTCAATGACCTATTTTCAAAAGAGAAGGGGGGGGGGGAATATCCAACATTTCTGTTTAAAAATAGATAGCAACTCTCTTTAATGGAATGAACTGCTTTTAACGAGGCCACTATGAGGGATGATTTAAATGCCAGAAAGTCCACACGTGGAAAGGAGTTCAGCAGAAGGATTAGTGTTCAACCTCCATGCAGGCCCTCACAGGTGATGCCTGCAGACGTATATTTTGCTACATACAGGGCTATTTTGGGGCAGGAATGCACAGGAATGGAGTTCTGGCTGGCTCCCGAGTTGGCCACGCCCAGCAGGAACTCATTAGCATAATAGGCCACACCCAACAGCAGAAACTCATTAGGATTGGCTACATTAGGGGTGTGTGGCTGAACATGCAAAGAAGTTCCTGCTACAAGAAAAGCCCTGGGTTTTGACTACAAACAAGGTAAACAGAATAAGAAGCAAAAGGGGTGGGTGTGGCTGGATGACCACACTTCCTGGTAACATGGGGGAGTGGCCTAATATGCTAATGAGTTTCTGCTGTTGGGTGTGGCCTATTATGCTAACGAGTTCCTGCTGGGCTTTTTCTACAATAAAAGCCCTGGCTACATATAAACACGTGAGCCAAACAATTGGGACCCCAAGCATATGTAGTGCGCAAAAATATAAACCGCAAGGGTAGATCATCAAAAGATTCACAACTTTCACAAGCAAACAGTAGACATCAGTCTATTGGAATACAATAACAATAAATTGAAAAGACAATAGAATTGGTGGTCACAGTCTGTAAAATGGAAATTGAAACCATGCAAACAATACTACATGAAAGAAGGCAGGCGCCACGTTGGGTTTGGGGGAACCAAGTTCAAATCCTGGGTCGCCTACAAAGGTCAGGGTGTTCTAAGCCCATTCAGTTTATGGTGAAACAGAACAGACAAAATAATGTTATTTTGATGTCCAATCAAGCGCCACACCTGCCCCCACCCACTTTCTATAAACGCTTGGTGGGTGCCAGGAAAGGTGTCAGCGGGTAGCGTGGTGCCCATGGGGACCCCAGTCTACTGCATGACTGGAAAGAAGAGGAAAACATATACATGGCACCGATGCATGTCCATGCATATAAGAACTTATAATGTGCACTTACCATATAACTACAGGCTGGATGAAATGCGTTCGTTCCACACACATATAAGCTGGTATCGTTTATCTTATGCAAGACTAGAATGTAATTCTGGCATTCTGCCTGGCAGGGAAATACACATAAATGATACTTTTTAGAAAAGAGAGATCAGGTATATTGTATATTCCCGCGCAGCACATGACGCAGTCCCACAGCTGAAGCTAAGCCAATCGAGATGTCAACTGCCTGGACAGAAGCGTGGCACTCCCCTGCAAAGGTTACAGTATACGCGCACATACTCTTTTCTCTCACAATGTCAGGTTCCCTGTCATATTTTGGGCTTTGCTGTTGATTGCATTTGCAGATCCTCCAGTCGGGAGACTGGCAGCCATGTTCCTCCCTCCTTGCTCCTTCCCCCTCCCATCCCTTTGTGCCGTTTTCCTTTGCAGGCTCTGCTTATCGCTGTTGCTACCAGTTAACCTTGAGCTGTTTTCACTGTCTGCTCTTCCAGGTGTCTTTTGCGTGGGAATGTGAATAGTATTGTACACAGGGGCAAACGGGGGGAACTTAATTAGCTTGTGCGCCTTTTTCATGAGACTGTAACGGTTCGGGGATTTTCGCACTTCAGGTTTTTACACTGATTGGTGCCTGCCATTTCTATCCCGTTTGAATACTGTATAATAAGTCCCAACCCCTATCCCCTGGTATCCCTAACAAAGTAAGTGTTCCTGAAAGACCATTAAGACAATAAAGGACTTTGTTTATCCACAAGGCCTGACTTATTGGCTCTCATCAGAAGTCTCACAGATTGTTAGGGATCTTCCTTTCAATCAGGAAGGTGTGATCCCCATACCTGACGATATCAGACGATGGGACCCCCGTTCCCACTTCCACCCCTGAGACACCGGCTACCATGGTGCCTGCGGAACCAGTGACTACGAACTTTGATTCCTATGCTCCCCTCAGTCAGGGGGGAGCCACGGGTGAATGGTCACCCACGCCAAGGTTTTCGTGGTCGACTTTTGGCATGGGCACCGCGGAGTCCTGGGTCCATGACAGACAGGGCTCCCGTGTACGGTTCGCGGACGGGGAGAGGGACTCCTGGAGGCTGAGTCTGCTCCCCGAGGAACGGGTTCCCCCTCGGCGACTGGAGCGAGGTACGGATTACCTCTGGCAACAAATGGATCGGAGATTTGATGAGATGCATGATCGGCTGGCGGCTGAGCTACGAGAGGCGCTCCTTGAGATGCAGCAGGCCGTAGTAGGAGTTGCGGCAGCAGCCCCAGTGGGAGGTGCCGGGGGAGGCGGCAGAATTCAACACCCTCCCCAGCCGGCGGACGGAGGAGCAGGTCCAGCGCAACAACAGGTACCTGGGGGACCCCAGCCGTTGCAACCCGGGGCGCCCGTCCCACCCGTACCCTGGCCCAGAGATTGCATGTACCAGCAACCCCCAAATGATCCCCTGACAGCTACATTTGATGGGGATCCTGACAAGCTGTGCTTCTTCATCATCGAGATCGAGCAGTTCCTAGAGACTTGGGGCCATCTTTACCCCACTGAACATGAACGAGTAGGCTACATCGGCTCAAAGTTGTGGGACACTGCTAGTGATTGGTATGTGAGTCTACACAACCCTCCTGGGCCTGAACTTAGGTCGGTAAATGAGTTCATGTGGGCACTCCGGCAGCACTACGAGGATCCCTTGGGGAGGAGAAGGCCAGGAATCAGTTGCGCAAACTGGTTCAGGGCTGATCCTCTGTAAGGGAGTACACTGCACAGTTCCGTAGAATAGCTGCCAAGGTGCATGGCTGGTCTCAAGACCTATTTGTCGAAAAATATCGGGAGGGCCTGAATTCGGAGATTTACAAGACTGTGTTGCGCAATGATCGATCCGGCTCCTTGGCGGCATGGATGAGGGCGGCAGCCGACGTGGAGGAACGCTTTACCCTGATCAAGCTGGGGGCGCAGACCAGCCACTCTGCCGGTAAAGCCACCCCTAAGTCTAAGTTTAAGACAGTGATCCAAGAGCTCCGCGATGCCCACTTCAAGCAAGGACTTTGCATGAGATGCGGGGAGAGTGGGCACTTCGCATCTTCCTGCCCCTTGGGGGGGGGCCCGAAAACACCCAAGATGCCTGCAGCGACGCCGGGTGGAACACCCCGGCCACCTAAAGGGATCTTCAAACCCCGGGCATTACAGCTCGAAGGGGCACCGAGTGATGGAGCTGAAAAAGCAATGTTGGAGGTGACTGCTACCCAGCCTTTGGGAAACTTCCCAGACCTGCAGTAGGAGGCACGAAACTGCAGGTCCCCCACTCCACCGCACCACCAATGGTGAGCAGTCCTGGACCCTTACTTTACATGGTTGTGACTGTGGTTGTACCCGAACATGGCACTCACATCCGAGTGCGCGCCTTTATTGACTCAGGGTGTGCCAGAGACTTGATTAGCCCTTTGGTAGTGGAAAGGTTGGGTCCTAAAGTAAACTCGCTGGGGGAGTCTCTACGGTTCCCCCAAATGGATGGATCCGAGATGAAAGAGGCTTGCGTGGCAGAGACTGAACCTTTAATTTTGGGCACGGGGAACCATTGGGAGAAGTGGGCTTTTGTTATAACTCCCCATGCTCAATTTCCCATGGTGTTGGGCAGCCCCTGGTTAGGAGCTCACGACCCCTACATAAAGTGGAGTGAAGGGAAGATCTCCTGGATTGACCCTAAGTGCACACAGCACACCTGGGATCCTGCTTGGGGATCAGGACCCCCTTCGTCCCCCTTGGCCTGCTTAGTGGCAGAGGACGTTTCCAAAATCCCTCCAGAATATTAGGATTTGGCTGAGGTGTTTAGTGAGACAGAGGCAGACGAGCTTCCCCCCCATAGACTCACTGACTGTGCTATCGAACTGTTACCCGGGGAGAAGCTGCCGAAAGGGAAGTTGTATTCCATGAACCCTGCGGAGAGGGATGAGTTGCGAAAGTTTCTGGATAGAAACCTGGAGCAAGGTTTTATTCGTCCTGCCAAGTCCCCGTTTGCTGCCCCTGTATTGTTCCGAAAAAAAAGATGGGGGGCTGCGCCTGTGCATGGATTATAGAGGGTTAAATGCTGTATCCGCTTCCAACGCTTACCCCCTGCCTCTCATAAAAGACTTGCTGACAGAGGCAGCGAAAGGAAAGATTTTTTCTAAACTGGATTTACGGGAAGCTTACTTCCGGGTGAGCATCAAGGAAGGAAATGAATACAAGACAGCCTTTAATACACCCCATGGGCAGTTTGAATACCTGGTTATGCCCTTCGGATTGGCTGGGGCTCCCGGGGTCTTTATGAGTCTTATAAACGAGTTGTTACACAAGCATTTATTTAAGGGGGTGCTCTGTTACTTAGACGATATCATTGTTTATTCGCAAGACCAGGACTCCCATATTAAATTGATGAGGGAAGTGTTAAGCACCCTTAGAGACCGTGAACTGTATGCCAAATTGTCCAAATGTGAATTCCATTGCACGGAGATTGACTTTCTGGGGTACTGTATTTCCCCTAGGGGGCTCAAAATGGACCCAAGTAAGGTAGAAGCGGTGCTACAGTGAGAAACACCCCGCACCCGAAAGCAGCTCCAAAGCCTCTTAGGGTTCTGCAACTTCTATAGGATTTTGCCACAGTCACCCTGCCCCTGACTGATCTGTTAAAAACAAAGGGAAGGGGTCCTGATGCCGGCAAACCCAGTGAGCTGCAGAAATTGGACTGCTGAATGCCACGCAGCGTGTGACACCCTGAAGCGGCTGTTCACGTCGGAACCTATTCTGGCTCACCCTGACGAGACTAAGGAATTTGTTGTCCATGTTGATGCATCAGATGTAGCAATGGGGGGGCAATTTTGTAAAAAGGGGACGATGGCAAACTACACCCTTTAGCATATGTGTCTAAGAAATTTAATGAGACCGAAAGACACTGGTCAGTCTGGGATAAGGAGGCTGCAGCAATTCGCCTCGCTCTGACTACCTGGCGGCATTGGCTCGAGGGGGCGCAAACACCCTTCGAGATCTGGACTGACCATAAAAATTTGGAAGCCCTGCGTACTCGTAGAACTCTCAATGCTAAACAGCTTTGTTGGGCTGATTTCTTTTCCAAATTCAACTTCAGGTTGCGTCATTTCCCTGGGACTCGTTAGCAGATGCGTTGTCTAGATTGCCTCAACATGAGTCCAAACGGGAGGAGGTGTTTGAGTCCATGTTTTCCCCGGAGCAACTAAGCGGAGCCGTAATTACTAGGGGCCAGGCAAAACGAGCTGAGGCAGCCCCAGCCTCAGAGTGGATTACAAAATGTGCAACGGAATACTCCCAACAGGATTGGGATGAGATGGCACAGGAGGAGGGAGTAGAACTTCACTCAGACGGTTGTTGGTATAAAGGCTCTAAACTGGTGGTGCCAAAGTCCTTCAGACTGTCCATTCTGCAGACTTGCCATGAATCCAAACTCCCTGGACACTTTGGATATCTTAAAACATTGAATTTGGCCCAAAGACAGTTTTGGTGGCCTCGGATACATAGGGACGTCTCAGACTATGTGACCTCCTGTCAAACTTGCTTAATGTGTAAAAAGCGGGGAGGGAAGCCTCCGGGTCTACTGCAACCCCTCCCAACCCCATCTAGACCTTGGGAGGCCATTTCTATGGATTTTATTACCAATCTCCCTACCAGCAAGGGGAAGACAGTCATTTGGGTGGTAGTAGACTTATTCTCTAAACAAGCACACTTCGTTCCCTTCAAGCAACTACCCACTGCTAAGGGTTTGGCCAAAGTGTTTTTCGCCCACGTGGTGAAATTACATTCTTTCCCTAAGCGTATAGTATCCGATAGGGGAAGTCAGTTCGTTGCCACCTTCTGGCGGGAGCTTTTACAATTGATGGGAACTGAACCCGCCTTAAGTTCTGCTTATCACCCAGAAACTAATGGACAGTCCGAACGTGTCAATCAAATATTGGAACAGTTTTTGCGGTGCTACTCTAACTACCATCAGGATAATTGGGTAGATCTCCTCCCCTTTGCAGAGTACAGTTATAACAATGCAGTGCATTCATCTATGGGGGGTCTCCCCCTTCATGGCGGTTGGAGGGTTTGAGGAAGATCCTTTGCCGACTCTTACCCCGCCTGGGACTACCCCCCCCCCTCAGAATTTGGATTATGGTGGACTACCCTTCAGAACTCTTGGCCCCTCATTGCGCAGACTTTGGACCGGGCTAAAGGGGATTACAAAAAATACGCTGACAAGGGGAGAGCACCAGGGTGGGATTTGGAACCGGGGGACTCTGTCTATGTCTCCACAAAAAAACATTCGGGGTCTCCAGCCTAGCCGGAAGTTGGGTTGGAAGTTTGTGGGACCGTTCAAAGTCTTACGTAAAATTTCCCCTGTCTCCTTTGAACTCGAACTGCCCAAGTCACTAAGTTCTGTGCATCCTGTTTTCCATTACAGCCTGTTGAAGAAAAGCCCTGGGCAGAACTCGTGGAGACCGGATCCTCCTGTTCCTCCTCCTCTGATGAAGGTGGGTGAGCCGCATTTTGAGATCGCCATCATTTTGGACTCTAAACTCAAATGGGGTCGTTTGTTCTATCTGGTTAATTGGGTTGATTTTGGTCCTGAATGTAATGAATGGGTTGCAGCTAAACATGTTCATGCTCCACGTTTGATCCGTGCATTTCATAAACAATACCCTTCTAAGCCAGGTGGGGAGTGATCTTGGGAGGGGCAGGATGTCAGGTTCCCTGTCATATTTTGGGCTTTGCTGTTGATTGCATCTGCAGATCCTCCAGTCGGGAGACTGGCAGCCATGTTCCTCCCCCTCGCTCCTTCCCCCTCCCATCCCGTTGTGCCATTTTCCTTTGCAGGCTCTGCTTATCGCTGTTGCTACCAGTTAACCTTGAGCTGTTTTCACTGTCTGCGTGGGAATGCAAGTAGTATTGTACACAGGGGCGAACGGGGGGAACTTAATTAGCTTGCGCACCTTTTTCATGAGAATGTAACGGTTCAGGGTTTTTCGCGCTTCAGGTTTTTACACTGATTGGTGCCTGTCATTTCTATCCCATTTGAATACTGTATAATAAGTCACAATCCCTACCCCCTGGTATCCCTGACAAAGCAAGTGTTCCTGAAAAGACCATTAAGACAATAAAGGACTTTGTTTATCCATAAGGCCTGACTTATTGGCTCTTATCAGAAGTCTCACACACAACCCGCAATGCAGGTCTCCCTACCATTTTGTTCTATGCCTCACACTGTCCTCAGGAGAATTTAAAAAGCAGGAGACTGTGTGTAGTCTGCAACTGAAAAGGAAGATTTTTTTAAAAAAATCCCAGAAACATTTGGGCTTGTTCCAAGGATCTGGATCCTCAAGATGGGGCATTAAGAAGAGTCCACAGTTTTGCCTGTAGGAACGTATGGAGCTGTGGCCAAGAGCTCCAGAGTTTGCATTAATCCAAAGCAAACGATATGCAAGAACCAGGTTCGCTTATAAGATTTTATTAAATCATCAAACTTACAGAAAATGCAGGCAAAGTGTGCCAGAATCCGAGACCCCATGAATAACTAAAACTAGGCATCATGTACTCTAAGTGCTGGCTACCAGTCAAATCATCATTAATTATGCTACCCGAAACCCTAGGATGAGCCAGGCCCTCTTGCACCTGGTGTTCAGCGGTGAGAAGAAACAACTCGGGCTTTGAAGGTAAGGGCTGCTAACAAGCATGACAGAGAGAGATATAGGCCCATTCTGCATCTAGCATTCACTCTATTGTTTTACCAAATCCACAGTGGAACAGAAAAAGATGCAGCTCAAAACCACATTCAAATACCCCAGGCCAGTGCTTTACTGACAGCGGAGTCATCCCTGAACAATGACATAGACTTTCCAATTTCTCGGGGGGGGAGGGGGAGCTGGGGCTGGGCCAGAGACATCACAGTCCATTGTCTCCGGTGGAGGCTCAGCACCTCCTGGAAAAGTTCGGGGGGGGGCTCCAGCTCCCCAGCCCCCCTGAAGTTGATGCCTATGTCCCTGAACCGCCATAAACAGCCATAAATCTATGCAGACGATACCATAAAACAGAGAGATCAAAGGAAGCGAAACTGGCATGCAGTGTGGAGGCTACAACAACAACAACAACAATTTTATTTTACAATCAATGACCAGCACACACAAAGCCTTACATAAAATCAAATGATAAAATTTCACAACTTTAAAAATTTCACTCAAGCTACCGCATTTTCCCATCTTTGTACACCTGTGCACAAAATTTAGCCACTGTTCGGGTTGTTTCATGGCTCATGTCGGACAGAAGATAATCAAGTTTCATTTTGGTTGATCTGCTGGGGAAATTTCCAATCAGCGGCTCAATAAATTTTGACTGGATTTCTTTGTGCCTGTTGTGTCCTAATGGCGACTGCGCATGCAGTCAGGAAAATGCACGTGGCCGGGCTGGCTACTGGAGCTTCGCCTCAGGGGACAATAGCCCGGCCGGATTGTAAATTAGACCAATCGGCCACCCAGGATCCTCCAGGGGACCTATGGTGTAAGGTCACCCATAATTAACCTTATCAGGGAGTTTGGGCGAGGCCGGGGGTACGGTTTAGACGGACATTTAAGCAGACCCCCGAGCCCCGTTCAGCAGTCGTCTTTTGTACCATCAATAAACCTATGAGCTGATTTCACTGCAACGTGTCTCTGGACCCAGTACTTTATAGTGCCTAGGGCAGTTAAAGAACATATGTTCCATTGAATCAATTTCCTTTAAAGAGCAAGAACAGAGCCTATGCATATAGGGGACCATAAAATCCGACAAGCAAAGAAAGTGAAAGTGGCATGCAACGGAAAGGGGAATTTCTGTTCCAACGTGGGTCTGGTAAAACAGCAGAGCGAATGCAAGATGCAGAATGGGCCATTCTCTTGGGAGTGGCCGAACACTGTCCTGCCAAACTCCAGGCTGCTAAGCACCGGCATGAACAAAGATGGAGCTACACAGGCTATACAAGGAAGGCCCCTGGAATTCGTCCCCAGGCTCTGTAGCTGAAAGAAGGCAGATGTTGGAAAAGGCCTTTCTCTGCCTGAGACCCTGGAGAGTCAGTACCCATTGTAGTGGTTAGGAGCGCGGACTCTAATCTGAGAGAACCAGGTTTGATTCCCCACTCCTCCACATGCAGCCAGCTGGGTGACCTTGGGTCAATCACAAGTTTTTTCAGAGCTGTTCTCTCAAGGGCAGTTCTCAAGAGAGCTCTCTCAGCCCCACCCACCTCACAGGGTGACTGTTGTGGGGAGGAGGAGGCAAAGGAGTTTGTAAGCCGCTCTGAGACTCCTTTGGGTAGTGAAGGGCGGGGTGTAAATCCAATCTCCTCCTCCTCCTCCTCTTCTGACTGCTGTTCCCCTTGCAGGAGCTCAGTCTGGTGTAGTGGTTAAGTGCGCGGACTCTAATCTGGGAGAACCGGGTTTGATTCCCCACTCCTCCACTTGCACCTGGCTGGATGACCTTGGGCAAGCCATAGCTCTGTACCAGCTGTTCCCTCAAGGACAGCTTGGGAAAGAGTTCTCTCAGCCCCACCTACCTCACAGGGTGTCTGTTGTGGGGAGGGGAGGGGAAAGGAGTTTGTAAGCCGCTCTGAGACTCTTAAGTGAGTGAAGGGCGGGATATAAATCCAATCTCTTCTTCTTCTTCTTCTTCTTATTCAGTTATCAAATAAATACTAAGTCTGACATCCAAAGAGCTACTTTGTGCTTTGCATCTATCCCATAAAAAATCCTGAGAGCTGTAGTCTGACAAGAATCCTGCACATTCTCTGTTCGCCACCTCTACCTCCCTCCACCCCGCTGGAAAGCTGGCCCTCACCGTTCACTAGAGAGAAGGTGAACTTTTAAACTAATTTACACCCCCAGGACAGAGCTTGGACAAAAACTTCTTGGTGCTTGAGGGAGGGGGCAACAGTGGGAGGACTTCTAGTGCCCTGGCCCCCCTGGTGGACCTCCTGAGGGCACGTGGGGTGTTTTTGGACTACTGTGTGACAGAGTGTTGGACAGGAGAGGCCACTGGCCTGATCCAACACTGGCTTCTCTTATGGTCTTATGTACCCAATTAGGGTTCTCAAACTCCAGTTGGGGTCTGAAGATCTCACAGAATTATAACTGATCTACAGATGACAAAGATTTCCCCTGGAGAAAACAGATGCTTCAGAAGGTGCACTGTATGGCATTATACCCTGCTAAGCCCCACCCTACCAGGGCTCCACCCCAAAATCTTCAGGGTTTCCCCAACCTGGAGTTGGCACCCCCCAAAAAACCAGAAGAAAAACCCCAGCTTCAGACATATCTTGTTCTTTCCTCTACAGAGGCATTCCAGCTGCCTGTCCTCTGTAGAAAACCAGTGTTCTTAGAAAGCAAAAAATACATGAAGAATTCTAGAAAAATTACAGCTTAATCAGCCAATTAGAAGGTGCACTGAACCAGCAGCCTAGTTTTTATGTAGATCCACCTTCCCCCTCTGTTGGCAGACAGCAGCAAGATGGTGGGTCTTTGGGAACCACTGCAAATCACGCAAGACACACGTCATACAGTCCGGTTGCTGGGTTGCGGGCCAACCAGCCAAACTACGTTCTGTGAAAAGCCTCTGTCATAGAGTTGCCATCTCCAGGATGGGAAATTTCTGGAGGTTTTTTTGGGGGGGGGGATAGAGTTTAGGGAGCGAAGGGACCTCAATGGGGTAGAATGTCATAAAGTTTCCCTTCCAAAGCAGCCAATTTCTTGAGGGGAACTGATCTCTGCTATCTGGAAAGCACTTGTAATCCCAGGAGATCTCCAGCCACCACCTGGAGGTTGGCAACTCAACTCCATCATCTGGGGGCTAGGAAGAAGAGTTGGTTTTTATGCCCCGCTTTTCTCTACCTTATGGAGTCTCAAAGCGGCTTACAATCGCCTTCCCTTCCTCTCCCCATGACGGGCACTTTGGGGGGTAGGCGGGGCTGAAAGAGTTCTGAGAGAACTGTGACTGGCCCAGGGACACCCAGCTGGCTGCATGTGGAGGAGGAGGGGGGAATCAAACCAGGATTGGCTAAATTAGCTCTACAGGACTAATCAGATCTATAGGACCTACAAGGCTCCTCCCCTTACCCTCCAAATTCCATCATGACTCTGCCCACTGAAGGTCCCGCCTCTTGTAAATATATATTGCTCTGAGGTACAAAATTAAAGAAGGTTTCTCTTGAAATGGAAAAAGAAAATCCAGAAACAACTAAAACCAACTGTGAGGTCCTCACTTATTGGGGAGACTTTTTCTGTGTATATGAACTTGGTAGATTTCTGCTGCCACCAGGAATTAAACATTCCAAATCTCTCTATTTTGGTAGAATGACCCAGTGTCTGGGCGCTTCAGAGAACTACGTAGCCCTGAGGAAGGACTGATTTGATTGCTGGGATAAGTTTAAACAAATAAGGATTTATTTATACAAGAACAAAATAGGTTTCTGGGTATTTTTGAACTATTGTTGAAGAAAGAAAATATAACTGACAAAGCTTGGCATCACACCCAGTCACTCAAACACCAAAACTCGTCTCTGACAGGCTAAACTCTCTTTCTCATATAGCCACATAGGCTGAACTGTTCATCTCCCTTAACCACCCAGGCTAAACTCTTTCCACAACTCTCCACACTGGTCTCTTCAAGAACACTCAGTCTCCTCAGAGACATCTCTCCTCCCACACTCTCTGTCATCAGCCAATCACATCACACTTGTCTCCCTCTATCATTCTCCTTACATTACTGCAGTCACACTAAACATTTAAAGAAACACACACACCAAAACATGAAATCATTACACCAACATTAGGGCATGTTGTGTTAATGGGAATTAATGAATGCTAATCCTGTATTTAAAACTGAAAATGGGATCAGAGCAATTAAAGTCCAGACTCTTCCGCTGCAGAGGTACCGTAAGCCACTTATGCCTTTTTGGGGGGGGAGGGGGGAATAAAAAGAATAAAATTTTACTTGCCCTGGATAATTCTTTAGAGACATCATTCAAGTTGAGAGCAAGGATGAAGTTTTTGGCTCCTGCATACAAAATACTGGTTTCTTCACTCACTAGGAGTGTGGAAAAATTGTATAGCCCCCTTTTCCAAAAACTTTTTAGATTTCCAGCTGAAGAGGGGGGGAAATGCATAAATTACTTTGAAATCATAAACTAAAAGCAAGAGAAAGGCAGAAAAAATGAGTTTCTTGTTTTCATT
Organism: Lepidodactylus listeri; assembly: GCA_029233225.1. Taxonomy (NCBI): domain Eukaryota; kingdom Metazoa; phylum Chordata; class Lepidosauria; order Squamata; family Gekkonidae; genus Lepidodactylus; species Lepidodactylus listeri. The sequence goes on from JARCFY010000002.1 coordinate 176,381,506, forward strand.
CAGTTTTAAGATTAATGTTCTTACATTGCTTCATCTGCATTTAATTCTTTTGCTCGCCTCTTTTGGCACTGTTTTTTTTTTAATTTATCATTTCAATTTTATTGTGAACAATTTCATTACAGAATAAACAAAATAAATCAATAACAGTTATCATTAATTAACTGTAAGATGCGTAGTTAACAAACAAGACTGCGAGAGGTGAAGTATTCAAAGTTACATCTGTAAGCATTGTAAAGATTGACAAACAACAATACCAGGTTGCCTTTTAAGAAGCTTAGTTAGCAAGGTAGCAATTATTTGGTAATTTGTTACTGAAGAGGAAACGAGCGGTCACAACCACCTCTGAAGGTCAGTCTCTTCTGGCAGTGTTTAACGAAAAAGGGGCTTGTGACGTTTTAAAGACGAACAAAATTTTGTTCTAGCGTAAACTGTCATGAACTAGATTCCACATAAATTTATTGGTTTTAGGGTCGCCAACTCCAGTTTGGGGAGGGGAGGAAATTCAGCAAATATGATGCCATAAAGCCCATCTTCTGAAACAAGTCATTTTCTCCAGGTGAACTGACCTCTGTAGTCTGGAAAGCAGGTATAACCCTGGGATATCCCCACACACCAACCTGGAGGCTCGCAATCCTACTTACGAGCCCTACGACTTCTGTTTGTTTCTGCTGCAATAGGCTAATACACATATGCAGGGGTCATTTTGAGCAGGAGCTCGGGGGAGCGCAGCTCCGGGAGTTGGTGCCAGCCCCCCCCCCCCCCCCCGCAGGGGAATGCCTGCTTGTGTCACGGCTGCAGCAAAATGACCCCGTCCCCTGGAAAGGTCCTTGTTCCTCCGACCAGCCTTCTGAAGGCTTCAGCCACCACTGAAGCGATCCTCCCAGAACAGTGGTATTTCTGAGACTTGGATTAGTAGCTGTCCCCTCTCTGCCAGCTCTCTCTCTCTCTCTCTCGCCTTCTGACATCCTTCTAGTGATATCGGGTGGTGTAGCATATGCAAATAAGTTATGCTAATGCGTTATGCTAATGAGCTCCTGCACCTCTTTTTCTACGAAAGGACCCCTGCACATATGCCTCGGGAATTGTTTGATGGGAAAAAATCGTTTTGCCATCAGCCTTTTGAACAAATAACAATACAAAGACAATCTCCCCATGGCCTAAACATCCTATGGACTTTGTTTTCCCTGTTTTCCAAAGATGAAAATAAAAGATTAGTTCTTGTGGATGTAAGTAAACTCAGAAAAAAACTTTTGACAATGGATGAGCCTCAGAAACTCTAATGAGCCTCAGAAACTCTCAACACAAGAACTAATTTGCTGCATTGGAAATTTAAATCCAGCATTTTAAGAGGAGCCTGTCTAGATGCCCTGGCAAGCCACAAAAGAAGATGAAAGCAGCAGCCCATTCATTTGTCCCCAAACACCTACGCAGGTAAATTCCACTTAACTAGGATGAGAGCCCTCCTGGATCAGACCAAAGGTCCAGCATCCTGTTTGCCAGAGTGGCCAGCCAGATGCCCCTGGAGAGACCACAAGGAGGACTAGGAGGGGATGGCTCTTCCACTGTTCTTTGTCCCCAACATTCGGCATTCAGATAGACTGCCTCTATAGGTGGAGCACAGGGCTATTTTTGGGCAGGAACGCACAGGAACAGAGTTCTGGCTGGCTCCTGAGTTGGCCACACCCAGCAGGAACTCATTAGCATATTAGGCCACACCAACAGCAGAAACCCATTGGAAGTGGCTACATTAGGAGTATGTGCCCTAACATGCAAATTAATTCCTGCTACAAAAAAAGCCCTGGGTTTTGACAACAAACAAGGTAAACAGAATAAGAAGCAAAAGATGGGTGTGGCTGGAAGACCACTCTTCTGCTAACATGGGGGTGTGGCCTAATATGCTAATAAACTGTGCTGTCAGTGGTGTGGCCTGATATGCTAATGAGTTTCTGCTGTTGGGTGTGGCCTATTATGCTAACGAGTTCCTGCTGGGCTTTTTCTACAAAAAAAGCCCTGGTGGAGCATATATGTTTTCGTTCTTTTTTGATGACTAGCTGTACCAGGACACCTACATTGGTACGTCACCGTTTTTCTTGGCGTGGAGTTCAGGATGTTCCCCGCTTCCAGTAGTTGTATCATCCCACAGACTGGCAGAAGGCAGAAAGCAGACGCAACCGCCCTCATTTCAACCAGTGCATCACCTTCCTCATGTAAATCTCTAAGATTTGTACTTGTAGAACCTGATTTTTATATTGCTTTCAATGGAAGACAGAAGGATATAGACTTAAAACAATTTACAGCAAAGACGGTGGCATCCAAAAATAGATTTTAAAAAGGCAAGGTGGGGGAGGGGGGATATTTCCAAATTGCATTCTGTGTTGTACTATAGTTCCCCTCAGTAACTCTCCCTATTTTCTTCTCCATTTGTGAGACACACCCTTCCCGGCCTTTTGGATATCCCTCACCATTAGTCACCATTGTTCCTCTATCATTCATTTATTTTATTTTATTTTATTAGGCTTCTACCCAATGCTCCCTCTAAGCTATGGAGTCTTGTGAGCAAAAATTCTACTTTGTGAGCTACTGGCATTAAAGTTGTGAGCAAGCGATTTGGCCATTCCATAAATTCATTTGCTCTGGAGCCCTCCTTCCTGAACTGAGACAAAAATGCGTGACCTGGAGGCTAAAATACTGTGAGCTAGTTTACACTAACTCAGCTTAGAGGGAACACTGCTTCTAGCCCTCCCTCCCCCACAAGCAGGCTCAGGGTGGGTTACATCATTTTACAAACAGCACAATAAAACCAGTTAAACATAATAAACAATTTAAAAGTCAACCAGGGCTTTTTCTCTGGGGGAACACAATGGAACGGAGTTCCGGAACCTCCTTGACAAAATTCTTCTAAAAATGTTTAAAAGTTCATTGAGTTTTCAGTATACAGACTGAAAACTTCATTTCCCTCTTAAAAGGTCTGGCACCTCTTTTTTTTAAAAAAAACCCCAAACCCTGAAAATCTGTCTCAGTTTACACTAATAGACGGCTGTCGATGGCACCAAAAATTAATCTCTTCCCGGAACTCCCTATATGTGTGCAGCAGGTAGATATAACTAAAGACGAGGGGGCCAGGCAGACAAAATCGATGCAAGACGGAAGCAGCCCGGACGGAGCACAGCAGAATATATAGCAGACAAGAGGCAGGACCCGCAAGACTTGCCAGGGCGGGGGGAGAGCTCCACGCGGAGGAGGAGGAGGAAGCAGCCACAGGTAAGCCTTCTCCCCCCCCCCCAGCAATGATGTAGTTCCCAGAGCATTCCTTGTGCGTGCACAGGGAACACTCTTTTACTTTTGGGGGGATTTAAATATCCCCTGTATGTTTTTTTTTAACTTTTAGGATTTTTCTGCACACCTGGAGAGTCCCCCAAGTGTGCAGGAAAAACTCTCTGCTGCCCAAGTGCCCCCGATGTGCGGATTTAGATATCCACACGCACAGGGGCTCTTGGCTATTAGATATATAGATGCTCTTCCACTGAGCCACACCCTACAACCAAAAAGCCATCTCCAATCTCCCCTCCCCCCCAGTAATCCCCCCCCCCAGTTTGCCCATTCAGTCCCCATTATTATGCTCAGAATCCTTATGTTCAGGTTAATAATTCCCCCCCCCCCACCCCTATTTCCCTCAGGGACCTCATTTACACCCCATTAATCCCCTTACAAACCCAGCTGCCCCCACTAATCATGCTTTCCCAGGACCTAACCCTTACCAAGACACCCCCCCCCCCGTTTTTCCCCAAGGGAAGGTTTTAAATCAGTGTTCCTTCGTTGCTCCCCAGTCCTAGCCCCTAATGCCCCCAATCGGTGCCATGCTCTCTTCCTAAAGGCAACCTCCCTGTCTCCCATTTTCCATGACAAAAACCCTCAATATCCCCCCCCCCATCACCAGGGTCATTTCAGTGGCTTGCCCGCCTCCCAGAATTACAACTGATCCCCAGATGACTGAGATCATTTCTCCTGGAGAACATAGCTACATTGGAGGGCAGGGTTGCCAACTCTGGGTTGGGAAATTCCTGGAGATTCAGAGACAGTGCCTGTGGAAGGGGAAATATGGAGATGGATTTTACCTGGAATCCATGGCATACCATAGAGTTTGCCTGCTGAAGCTGCCATTTTCTCCAGGGGAACTGATCTCTGTTGTCTGGAGGTCAGTTGTAATGCCAGATCTCCAGCCACCACCTGGAGGTTGGCAACCCTGCTGGAAGGTGACCTCTGTGGCATTATACCCCACTGAAGTCCCTCCCCAAATCCAGCCCTCCCCAGGCTCCAACCCCCACCCCAAATCTCCAGATATTTCCCCACCCAGATTTGGCAACCCTACTGTCAACACACACATCCCATCACGGGTTTGCTATTATCCCCCTCAGGACCCTCTCTCAGTTCCCCTTTCCCAGGTAGGGTTGCCAACCTCCAGGTGGTAGCTGGAGATCCCCCACGATTATAACTGATCTCCAGGTGACAGAGATCAGTTCACCTGAAGAAGAAGAGATTGGATTTATATCCCGCCCTTCACTCGGAGTCTCAGAGTGGCTTACAGTCTCCTTTCCCTTCCCCTCCCCACCACAGGCACCCTGTGAGACAGGTGGGGCTAAGACAGCTCTGACAAAGACTGCCCTTGAGAGAACAGTTCTGACAGAGCTATGGCTTGCCCAAGATCATCCAGCAGGTGCAAGTGGAAGAGTGGGGAATCAAACCCGGTTCTCCCAGATTAGAATCCGCACACTTAACCACTAGACCAAACCACTACACCTGGAGAAAATGGCTCCTTTGGAAGTTGGACTCAATGGCATTATGCCCCAAATCCCGCCCTCCTGAGGCTCCACCCCCAAAATCTCCAGGTATTTCCCAGCCTGGAGCTGGCAATCCTGTCCCCAGGCTGAACTTCCCTTCCTCCTCCCAGGAGTCCCCCCTCCCTTTTCAGCCCCCCATACCCCTCCTCTTTGACACTCAGTCTCCCTACCCCCCCAGTATTTCTCCCAGGAATTCCCACATCCCCATTCTCTTCTTACTTTCTCCAAAGCACAGTCCCCCAATGCTTATTACTTTGGGGTGCACTAAATTGGCAAGGAAAGAACCAGAAACCAACTTCAGCCTTCCCTCCCCCCCCACAAATCCCCACTTTCTTGGTCAAAACTGCCCCTATATTCCTTCCCATTATTCAGCTCAAAATCCCCTCTGCACCCCCTCCCAAAGTCCTCATCAGCTCTGTAGTGAGGGATTTTTGGGGGGAGGGCACCTTGGGGGGCAGCACAGCCAATTTAATCAAAGTTAATACATTTAATTCAGTTTGGGGCCAGCCCGGGAGGGCGGGGGCCTGGAAGAAACACTAGGGGGGCGGGCCTACATTAGAAACGGGCCTGGTTCTCATCGTTCCCCCCCACGGCGGCATTTCTCTCTCCCCTTTCAGCCCCGGAACCTCCCACCACCACCACCACGTCTCCCCCAGACTACAACTGCCAACCTCCAGGCAGGGTCTGGAGAGCTCCCAGAATTGCAATTGATCTTCAGATTACAGAGATCAGATCCCCTGGGGAAAATGGCTGCTTTTCAGGGCGGACTTCCAAAGCATGATGCCCCTCCCTTCTCCAAACCCCACCCACCTCAGGCTCCACCCCCAAATCTCCAGAAATGTCCCAACCCGGAGTCTGCAACCACACCCCAGCCGTTTCCTCTTCCTCACTCACCCTTGGCCTCTGGACACCACATCTGTCTCCCCCGCCCCGAAAGAGGCAGTTCGGTGGAGCTTATGTAGCTCTGCCCACCTGAAGCTCCGCCCACCCATCTTCTTTGCCAGCAGATGCCTCTCAGGGGAGAGGGATTTGCTGATTGGCCGCCAACTGTATTTCATTTTCCTTTTATGGTAGGAGGAGGAGCTTCTGCCCATTGCCATAACACCCCCCCCAGGCCACCCCCATCAGTGCTGTTAATTTTATTTTTGGAGGTCCTTGCAAGTGATATTGTTCACATTCTGGATAGGATTGGGGGTAATAAATTTGCATGTAATTGGATAATGAGAGACTCATAAATTGCTGTATTTCATTCAACTTACAGTTTAAAGTTCATTATTTGTGATACATTTTTGTCCACGGTTCTCATCGCTTTTTATTATCAGCATTAAAAAACAACAATTTAGTCACAGAATACATATTTTAATCAGCAGCAACGTCTATGGCAAAGGTTCCCAGCCTCTTCAAGCCAGCAGGCACATTTGGCATTTGGAGGACCGGTGGTGGGCGCAACCACAAAATGGCTGCCACAGGAGGTGGAGCTAGTGGCAAAATGGCCGGGGGGCGAGGTCATGCATAAGTGAGACAGCAATACTTCAATTTCAGGCAGAAGCTCTTTAACGGGGTGCCTTTTAAAACGAATGTCGGGTTTAAAAATTATTTTCTTGCGTACACACAAGGTAACACAGTGAAGATCCTCCTGTGGTGGCGGCAGCTGTTGTTGATGCGATTAAAAAAAAATCTGCATGGCCAATCAGACCTCCAGCGGCCAATCAGAAGCCGTCATGCGCAAAAGCCTCACAGGGCCCCACTGAGTTTGTAAAAGTGGGCACCCAAGAGCCCATGGGAAAGGAGATTGTAAGCTGCTCTGAGACTCCTTTGGGTGGTGAAGGGCGGGGTATAAATCCAATCTCCTCTTCTACCTTGTTGGGAACCTCCTGCTTTACGGCATTACACTAGGTAAATTTTAGGAACTGGTTTTTCAGAAGCTAGCATATCAACTGAAGGAGTGGGGAGCCCTTAAATTATCTCCAGCCAGCCAGTTTGGTGTAGTGGCGGGAGCGCGGACTCTAATTTGGGAGAACTGGGTTTGATTCCCCACTCCTCCTCCACATGTTCTCTCAGAGCTGTTCTCTCAAGGGCAGTCCTTGGAAGAGGTCTCTCAGCCCCACCTGTCTCATAAGGGTGTCTGTTGTGGGGAGGGGAAGGGAAAGGAGATTGTAAGCCGCTCTGAGACTCCTTTGGGCAAGGAATAAATCCAACCTCTTCTTCTGTAACTAGACAGAACAGACCACCCGCAATTTTAGTGGAAACCTGAAGGCTTATATGGTTTTTATTTCATGCTTACTGGTGCTTGGGTGCTTTGGTGTTTATGGAACTGAGAGCTTAATCTTAAGGAGGCAAAAAATGCCCTGAGAGCTGTTTAAGGTCAGCCCGGTGAGAAGGTAAAAACGTGAAGGTTAAAAACATAAAAATACAGCTGCCATTCCATTCAGGATCATCCCCTGGCTTTCTGTTTACTCCCCATATACGTTCCAACTCTCACACCAAGCCTGTGAGGTAGGTCAGGCTACACTGCAACCTAGCCAAGCATCACGGCAAGCTAATGTAGGACTGACTGCCAACTCTGGCCTTGGTTCTGGGTTGGGAAATTCCTGGAGATTTGGGGGGGGGGGGCACAGTGTCAGAGGCAATGCTCCCTCTAAGCTGTGGAGTCTTCTGAGCAAAAATTCTACTCTGTGCGCTACTGGCATTAAAGTTGTGAGTGAGTGATTGGGCTATTGCATATATTAGCTTGCTCTGGAGCCGTCCTTCCTGAGCTAAGACAAAAGCGTGTGAGCCGGAGGCTAGAAAACTGGGAGCTAGTTCACACTAGCTCAGCTTTGAGGGGACACTGGCCAGGGGAAGGCAGAGTTTGGGGATGGCTGAGAGTTCAGCAGGTACATGATGCCATAGGCTAGAGGCTGCCCACCAAAGGTGCCACTTCCTGTTGAGGGAGGAACTGATGCCTGTGGTCTGGAGATGAGTTGAAATTCCAGGTGAAATCCAGGCCCTTCCTGGAGGTTAGCAGTGAGGATTTGAACTCAGGTTCAACACCAACACTCTTCCCTTCCTCCTTTCCGGCTGTACTGCTCAGTGCTGCAAAACACACGTGTGTATACTGGAAACCAGGGCTCCACAACCACTGAGGGCTCTGTAACATTAACAGCTGTGCAGGCGAGTGTCAGAATCTGCTAATTCAGACATCATAGTAATCATGCCTGTACCCTCCATGTTACCCTATGTTGTATTCGGTGCTTGTAACTGCCATGTTTTATTGTTCTACTGCTTGACCAGGCCTGGAGTTTGTAGCAAATAAAGCGGGAGGGTGACATCTGTAATGTATGAGAACAAGGAGGCCTCTCACATCCCTGCCTCCGCATTCCAGCTGCCCCGGCTGAGACTTCAAGGGAGGATACCTCTCATCTCTTATCACATGCAAAAGCCTTGAGGCCATTGATTGTTATGTGAACTGGTAACATCTGAGGGGTCTGGTTTGGGAAAGGAAATTTACAGCTTGACACCTCACTTTCTTTCCTGTGAGAACCAAACGGTCGGACTCCTCTTTGCCCGCCAATTTTCCCCTATAGTGATTGGCTACCTATGGGTAATTCAAACTCCTTGGAATGGTATAATAGACCTGCTTGTATTATCTGCCTCATCTCTGACAATAATCCGAGAAGCTGTACTAATGTAGAGATTGGAAATAAAGAACTTTGGTTAACCAACCAAGATCTGATCCTTGACTACTTTGAGCAGAACTCTCACAGAGAGGTAATTTCAGCAAAGGCAGGGCCTCCGCCAAGGGGAAGGAACCATCAAAAACACCTTTCATATGCCCCTGTGTCCAGTGCTGTCTCCTCGCCTTCGCAACTCCATGGCTTGTCTGAACGGTGAGGATCACTCTGAACTGCTGTGTGTGTTTATCATGCTGATGTGTGATTTCAAAACGAAGCATTTTCTTTCTATCCTGTTTGCTGGTCCACAGCTGTTTCCAGCAGGAGGACCATCTGGTGTTCCCCTCTTTAGCTCACCCCAGGGACCCTCCCCCAATTAATTCCAGATTTATGTCCCTCAGGCTTCCAGGAACTGAGCATTTCACCCACCCACCCACGGACACTCACCATGCTGCCTCCCAGATGACGAGAGTATAAGACCGGCGTCTCGTGCACAGCTCAGCCACACCCATGACTCATGCAGAAATCCTGCGCACCAGCGTGTCTTGCAATCAGAAGGAAGATGCCTCAGAACAATACTCTTGCAGAGGCACAGTGGGCAACCCCAGGATGATCAGCCTAATCACAGCCAACAAAGAGCCAGAGCAGAAGCAGTTTGCCAGGGACTAGGCAAATAATTTCCTTTCCTCCTTTTGTCCCCCCCCCCACTCCCACTCCAGTCTCTTTTTGCAACTTGGACCCCATAATACTGCTCCTAACTGAAAGAGAGCAGTTTTTGCAGAACTATTGTGGATCTGTTGGCAAGGTTGGGAAGACCACCTGAATCATAGAGTTGGAAGGGACCTCCAGGGTCATCTAGTCCAACCCCCTGCACAATTCAGGACATTCACAAATACCTCCCCCTCCACGCCTGCAGTGACTCCCGTTCCTTGCCCAGAAGATGACAAAAAACCTCCAGGATCCCTGGGCAAACTGGCCTGGAGAACAATTGCTTCCTGACCCCATCAGCATGTAAGAAAGAGCTATGAGAACTAAGCACTGATGCAACCCTTCCTGCTCTCCCGCTCATAATCTGCCTAAGTTCACAGAATCAGCATTGCTGTCAGATGGCCATCTAGCCTCTGCTTGAGAACCTCCAAAGAAGGAGAGCCCACCAACTCCCGAGGAAGCCTGTTCCACTGAGGAACCACGCTGTCAGGAAGTTCTTCCTAATGTTTAGCTGAAAAACTCTTCTGAATTAATTTCAGCCGTTGGTTCTGGTCTGACCTTCTGGGGCAACAGAAAACAACTCCGCCCCATCCTCTATAGGACAGCCCTTCAGATACTTGAAGATGGTTATCATGATGGCCATGCTAGTCTCCTGGGAGTTACTACTGGTTTACTCAGTGCTTCCTTAAACCTGGGGACACTGCAGCAAATTCTATCAAAAAAGTAAGCCCCTTATTTGACATTCAAGAAATAAAGTTCCCTGCCAAGGTAGTCCACCTTCTGCCGTAGCAAAAGCTCCATGTAGAAAAAGGAAGATGACGCATACTGAATATGCCAGTTGAAGCAGGGTTTCACCCTTTTAAGCACAAGGGATTTAATTTACTAAAGAGCAGGCAGCTCTTTTAAGCCTCACACTGTCAGGAGCCCACAGTAACATCAGCAGAATTACACGCAACAAAAACACTTGCCCAATTTGCGCATAACAGAATTCAGGTTGCTTGGGGTGGATTTCCCCCCCCCACAGCATGGTACAGAGGGGCTGGTTGAGGACTACTGAAATTAATTGAACTATTACAACTCAGTTGTGTTGCCACCAACTGCCACAGCTGAGCTGGCACTGGGCTTCTGTTGCACACTCTGGAGCTTTGTGGAGAAACGGCAAAGCCTGGGCTACTGGAGAACTGGGGTCGATTCCCCACTCTTCCGCATGAAGCCAGCTGGGTGGCCTTGGGTCAGTCACAGTTCTCTCAGAGCTCTCTCAGCCCCCACCTGCCTCACAGGGTGTCTGTTCTGGGGAGTGGCAGGGAAGGCGATTGTAAGCCGCTCCGAGACTCCTTTGGGTAGTGAAGTGTGGTGTATAAAACCAGCTCTTCTTCTTCCCTTTCTGTCTTAGGCCTGGCTTTTTAGCATTTTCTCTTCCTACGTCCAGCTATACTCAATGCAGACTCTAAACTACCGAAGCTTCTGCCACAGCGAATGTGGCTGTTCCTGAAGCAGTGAAGTGTAGTGATAGGTCAGGGTGGCCATAGAGCGGAAAGCACAGCATGCTCCCCACTGAAAACCTTCTCCCACTTTATTGGACGCAACTCAAACCAGCCACCATTGTATCCATGCAGCATTATTACGAACAGGGCAGAGGATTATATCTTGGAGGAGTTGCTTCCAGCAGTTCTGTCCACATGCGCATTCAAGACCCTTGAGCTGCTAGTCTCTGAGAGACAGGGATTGTGTGTGGCTGGTCGGGTCCCCGGACGGCTTCCCCGTCACCTGCTTTCTTCTCCTGTCGCTGCTTCTCCTGGGAGCTGAGCCACTTCCAGAAACAAACCTCTTCACAAAATGGCAAGGCATCAAAATGTCCTGGCAATCCTGCAGGTCACTCACAACCACCCCTCTGCCATTTATTAATGTGCCAACTTACAGCTAAAAAGTTTGAGTCCAGCGGCACTTTTAAGATCAACAAAGTTTAATTCTGTGCATAAGCTTTCGTGTGCATGCACACTTCTTAAGGTACACTGAAACAAGACTTCCTCAACCATTACATACAGGTAGAGAAAGGGGGGTGGTGTTAGTTGCCAGGAAAGGCTAATTAATCAAGATGCATAGGTAACTGAGCAATAAGTACAGCTTAGATTAATGCAGTTGGTAAGATCTGTGAATAGCAGCAAATTAGCGTACAGATAATAAGAGAGTCTTACCAACTTATGCATCTTGATTCTAATTAGCCCTTCCTGGGAACAAACCCCCCACCCTTTCTCTATCTGTATGTAATGGTTGAGGAAGTCTTGTTTCAATGTACCTGAAGAAGTGGGCATGCCCATGAAAACTTATACCCAGAATTAAACTTTGTTGGTCTTACAGGTGCCGCTGGACTCCAACTGTGTTCTGCTGCTTCAGACCATCACGGCTGCCCCACCTGGATCTATCTTACAGCTAAAGAGAGACTCCATGTACTACTGACACCAAGAGGTGTACATTTACTTCCTATATACCGTAACTGTATTTTTACTCATCATTGCACTTACACTCTTTTCTTCGGAAGAACTGGAAGCAGCTGACGTAGGTGTTGCTTGCTGGATGAGACCAGCGTGGCCTGATTAACATCGACCGCCAACCTGCCCACTTGACACCAATCGGGAAGATGGTGTGCATGCAAACTGCCATGGGTATGATAGTGTAGTTCGCCATCTCGTTCTTTTCGTTTGGGATTTTTAGTATTTTAGCTTTGTATAGGTGTTTTATGATTGGTTGTTTTACCATATGTATGTATTTATTGTACTATACGAATTGGTTGGTAGCCACCCTGAGCCCGCCGTAAATGGCGAGGAGGGTGGGATAAAAATCCCAAAAATAGTAATAATAATAACAACAACAACGTGACTTCAGTAGAGGAACTCTTCCATGTGCCTTTGGACCATTCTCTAGGCCTTTTAGCACCATTGCTCCCCTGCCCCATTAAAAAAAAAGTGTATTCGGCTGCTCCCTCTCGCCTGACTCAGCTAACAATGATGGCTTCCTCTGATGCAAGAGGGATCCAAGGAAGCGAATTTATTTTGTGTAACTTCTAATGGGTACAGATTGAAAATCCCCAGGCTGGAGCACCGTACAACATTTGAGGGAGTGATTTAGATTTACAGATTTCTAGAGTGAGGGACACGAATGAACCACCTCTTGTCCTATAAAATCCACATAATACAGATATAGTACTCAATTACATTTCTGTCCAGTACATTCAATATGTGTCATCCGAGATCCTGACTGACGGAAGATAACCCCTAGATATTTAAAAGAAGTCCCCTGTCCTAATAAGTCACCATTCGCTGTGCATGTGTGTCGCTGTACCTGCGTGCTGAAGGCCATAACCTTTGTTTTTGCATCGCTTACCTGGAGTAAATTCTTCTTACGACAGAGACTAAGCTGATGTGACGATTTTCTAAGGCCAATTGGTGCCTGAGCCCGGAGTAATGTATTTTTGTTACATATTTCTGGTTGAAGAACTTTTTCTCCCAAGCATCACTTTTAATAACACTGGCCTCTTGAGAGGCGGTTTTAGGGAGCCCTGGAGAGAGTGCTTGGGAGCCCCCCTCTCCCACCCATGTGCCTCTGCCCACATGGGTGCCCTTCATCTAGCCACTCACAAGCTCTTCCACCCCCTGCAGTCTCACCACCAACGCTCCCTTCCAAGCTGTGGAGTCCAAATTCTACTCTGTGAGCTCCTGGCATTAAAGTTGTGAGCGAGCGATTTGGCTACTGCAGAAATTAGTTTGCTCTGGAGCCCCTCCTTCATGAGCTGAGACAAAAATGTGTGAACTGGAGGCTAAAGAACTGTGAGTTAGCTCACACTAACTCAGCTTAGAGGGAACATTGGGCAGCTACTCACAATGCCAGCATGCCACCTCCTCTATGGTGCTGGGTGCTCCAGTGCTGCACCACTCACGTGCCCTTCTCCAGCAGCACTGGATAGCGTATGCAGCTGGGAGCACACGGGTGATGAAGCACTCACAAGCAAGTAGTGGAAGGGTGGGAGGGCGAGGTACGCATGATCCAGAGTCAGTGGCATCTGGGCCCCATCAGAAGCCACAGGCCCTGGTAGCGGCCCCACCTCAGAGTATGTTGACACTGCTGCGAGGCCGCTAAAGTTAAAAGAAAACAAGACACGAGACACTGGGCTAGGCAGCATCAGTCGTGGTGAAACCTTCTTACGAAACAAACAAGAGCCCGACAGCCGTGCACACGAAACTGGAAACAGGCCAGGAGAGCAGTTCCGTTTTTATCCACGTTTATTGTAAGCCTCTTTGAAAAGAATTACATGCGGTTCGACATCTTAAAAAGCAGGGAAACGTCAGCCGTCGCTTAACAGACCGTCTATTTATTACGTGTCAATACTGTTCAATGCCACTGGAAGGGGGGGGGGGACGGGGACTCTTACTGAAGAAGCACTAAAAAGGCAACACTCTAAACCAAAAAAGGGGTTTTGAGCTGGGAGAAAAGACTCCCCACTAACAGAAGTTAAAACACATGTCTTGGAAGCTCATGGTCTTTGTGACAGAGAGCGCCTGGGAAGCTGAAATAAGAAAAAACAAGTGAACCGACAAGGCTATCCACCGGGCAGCATGTTTTAATACTCACAATTGCATTCAGATGATCCTATGTAAAGTCACCTGTTTAAAAGCAGGATGCAAAAAACCCCCAAAAGGATCTCAAACAACAGAAGATCAAAAGTGGGTTGGACTAGAGGGCAGCACTAGAATCTTAAAAACACCAGTGTTGCTCCAAATCCTTTGTCCTACGCCAAATGGTTGAACAAGAAAGACTGGCCCTCGGGACCTCCATTGTCCGGGAGGGACTGGAGACTGAAAGGTTCTCCATGCCAACCCTCCCCCTGTGAGAAGCATCGTTTGCTTTCAACACTTCCAGAGCGTGTGATCGGCTCAAAGCAGCTCTGGCGCAAGCTCAGACAGGGACGGACAGTCGCCATTCTACCTCATCAAAAACAGAGGTAAAAAAAGGCCACTTCCCTGGGCTGGATATGTCAAGTTTTATGCTGACGCACCCCACCAAATGGGCACTTGGGCCTCGCCCCACAAAATGTGTGGAGTACTGACCAGAACTGATTGAATAAAGGGGTCACAGCCACCAGAGAACATACTCAGACATGTGATTTTTGTTGTTGTTGCAAGTTCTCAAATCGAGAGGAAGCTTCTAGCAACGTGAACGAACGGGGGGGACTCAGTTGGTGAAGTAAAACCCCTCCAACACCCCTATGATTTCAAGCGGCAAAGGCTTACGGAGTTCTCCAGACATTTTAAAACCAACGTGTGGTTAAAAAAACCACTTGGACTTACAGAAGGTCAGAACAAAATTGTTATTTGACAACAAGGCCAGGGTGGATAGAACCCCATTTTGGTTTTTTTTCCAAATGCAAAGGCAGAATTATGCAAAGACAAGAGAACGAACCAAACACCTGGAAAAACAAAGGAGCCATATATTGGAAAAATGTAACTGGGAAATGGCCGGACTTCAAGGAAGCCCCTGATCGGCACAGTTAGCGTCGACAGGCTGGTCAGCACATCTGTAGCATCAGTAACGTCCACTTGAGTTAGGATGAAGCAGGCCGTTCAGGAAGTCCTCTGACAGGTGAAGAATCACACCAGATTCACAGGACAGCACGAAGCTCGAAAAAAATCGATGTCCTCTGTCATGGGCTGTTTTACTCTTAAGGTGTTGCGAGTGAACAGCCAGAAATGCTCTGAACCAGAGCCATGCAGCAAGTCACATCCCAGATTATTGTGGACAAAAAAGTTATGCGTATCACAATACTCACACACAAAAAATGGGCAACTACTGGGAAAAGAATGTCCACTATTTTCTAACAGGAACAATTAAAAAAGAGATTGGTTTGCCCATTCAACAGAGACGAAGATCTCTTTTGCAGATAAGTTACCGAAAAGCAAAAATTTGGGAAGTCCAGGTGATATTGCTCCATCAGGATGCAGGTTTAAAAGCATCATTATTCAAGAGCCACCGGAGAGTCCAATACTAAAGGCAGTTTCCCCCTCTGTATGTCTTAGCATTCCAAGATGCTCTGCGCTCCAATGGAATTCCCTGCAGGGACATTAAAGCAATGACCAGTCTAAGTACCAAGGTGGGGAGGGAACGGAGAGGCATGCCAGCCAACTGTTAGCCATGAATTCTTGAGATGCACAACACAGAAGCGCAAATTCCAAACCCCTTCAAGTGTGCTACTGTCAGTGGGGCTTGCGAGCCCAAAGATAGATTTCTGGTATGGTATGTTGGCATTCCTTTGGGGAGGGTGCGGCCAAAGCTGTTTGACAAATGGCAGAAATCCATTTCAAACTTCCAGGCTGCTGAGTTAAGGAAGATGCCAGAATAAAGGTGAAATTCCTAGAAGCCCTACTTGTTAAAACCCCGAAGTTCTAGCATGCCGTTTCTTTTTCTTCTTTTTTTTCTGGCGGGGGGAGGACACAAATATGGTCAATGGATGGATTGAAGGTAACAGAACTTGCTACTTCCAATCATGGAGAACAGCTGTTGCAGAGGCGAAGGGATTCGAAAGAAAATGGTAAAAGGATGGAAAAGCTGAGCTTCTGAGTCTTGGAGGGTGGAGAACCACAATTTTCACCACTGAAGATGGTCATTTTGTTCATCCTGTCTAGAATAGACACAGGACATTCCTGACAAGAGAGAAAAGCATGCCAGCTGTTTCTTTATCCAAAGAACATCTGACTGTTAGGATGCTCAGAATCAAACTCTGTGGATGGCCTTGCTCATCCAAATGAGTCAATACGATACGATAAAAAAATAATAAATTGGCAAGGTTTCTTGAGGAATGGGCATATGAAAAAACAGCAGCGAGGTAACCCAACAATCTTATTCTTTGGTTGAAAGATCATTTCGGATTACATTTTTTAAAATATCACATTGCTCCTCCCACTCTGTTAAAAAGCCACAGAGAGTGCCTGTGCAGGGGCTCAGCAGCGTCTACCTGGGCAAAAGGTAAACGTGGGAAAAAACCAGAAGATCGGTACTTTTTATTTTTGCCAGAATTCACACTGAGGGAAACAGCCTAGCTGCACACCTACCTATTTAGAGCCTCTCTTCAGATTGTACATATTTATCATTCTCTGGCGGAAGGTGTCAAACGTGTCTTCCTTCTTCTCGTCCCCAGCAACACCCAAGCCCTCCCCTGCCGAGGTAGAGCCCCTACGGAAGCAAAATGGAGAATTAGTACAGTGTCTTACCGGATGTCACGCTTCCAAAAGGGGCGGGGGGTTCTGCTTCTCTGCAGCGCTTTACCACCAACCCCAAAGAGGTGCATCATGAGTACAGGCCCCGGGCATCCCGAGATAAGCGAAAGATGACGGGGGGAGGATTTAAAAAAAACCCAAGGGGAGAATTCTCAAACCGCATGGAATTCCCCCTCCCAGCCAATGCAGACGGAACTTTTCCAAGCCCACAATCAAATGTGCTCCGTGAGGATCGTCACTGGGAAATCCCTTGGGGCCCAAATGACTGGAGAAGTCAGCGCTGGAATTTGCGGCAAGGTTCCTTGACAAGTCTCAAGATATGACGTCGTGGTCAGAGAGGTTTCAAATCCCCACTCAGGCATGAAAGCTCACCAAGCAACCTTGGACCAGTTGGTCACTCTCAGGCCCGTGGGACTGGCGGCAAAGAATCACACGGATGAAACAGACCCAGATTTCGGCAAGGGACAGGAGGACAACTTCCCCCAGGATACGCCGACTAAAAGCAGGCTAGATGCCCTGACCTGGATGGCCCAGGCCAGCCTGATCTGCGGGGTCAGCCCCGGCTGGTCCTTGGGAGGGAGACCGGCAGGAAGTCCAGGATCACCACACGGAGTCAGGCAATGGCAAGCCAACCCTGTTCTTAACTCTTGCCTCAAAAACCCTACAAGCTTGCCATAAATTGGCTGCCGTTTGACGGCACTTTCCACCATCGATTAACTGGCACTAACAAAGAATCAGATGGATGAAACAGACCCAGATTTCAGCAAGGCACAGGAGGACAACTTCCCCCAGGAAATGCTGACTAAAAGCAGGCTAGATGCTCTGACCTGGATGGCCCAGGCCAGCCTGATCTGGTCAGATCCTGGAAGCCTGGCAGGTCCGGCCCTGGTCAGTATTTGGAAGGGAGGTCACGAAGGAATACCAGAGCCTCTACGCAGAGGCAGGCAATGGCAAGCCACCTCCGAACGTCTCTTGCCTTGAAAACCCAATGGAGTCGCTGTAAGTTGGTGGCAGCTTGATGGCCCCTCCCGTCACCTCCAGCGGACAGTACTGGCAGGTGGATTCATAGCCGGCCAGAGACCCAGGCTCAAAGAGTGCTCGTCTATGGCACTTCACGAATCTGGAGGACGGTCTGAAGTGGGGGGCCGTGGGAACTCTGTCCCCAGACCTGGCACACTGGTGTTCTTATCAGATGTCTTGAATGAAGGGGGGGGGGGGGGAGAAGCGAAGAAGAGAAGAGATTGGATTTATACCCCGCCCTCCACTCCCCAAGGGAGTCTCAGAGCGGCTTACAGCCTCCTTTCCCTTCCCCTCCCCACAACAGACACCCTGGGAGGGAGGGAGGTGGGGCTGAGAGAGCTCTGAGACAACTGTCCTTGAGGGGGGTGAAAATCCATGGTCGATTTGCAACTACCACAAAACCGGGCAGGACAGCAAACACCTCTGAAGAGAAAACATTAAGACCCATGACGAGTGGTAGGTTGGGAAACTGAGCTTGAGGCTAGCAAAATGAAATGCAAAGAGAAATGCAGGGAGGGGGGAAATAATGGGTCGCAGCAGAACACGTGAAAAGGGTCCCAAGACTGCAGCTGGGCACCAGCTGAACAAGAGAGAGGGCAGCATGCTCATTCGGTGCAAAGGCCACGTTAACAGAAGCACGGGAAGTAACAGTTCCGTTCTACTCCACGCGAGGCAGAGCTCATCCAGAGCGCTGTGGCCATCTCTGGGGCACCGCGCCTTTAAAATGCAGACAACTTAGGACAGGTTCAGAGGAAGGCAGCGAAGACCGGGGGGAAGGGGGGGTTGGAAGACAAGCCTTGAGTGGGAAGGTCGAAGGGACGGGGTACGTTTAACCTGGAGAGGAGAAGAGTGGGGACGGGGCATTGGTTGCACCCTGCCCTTCAAACATCTGAAGAGCCGTTGCAGGAAAGAGGACAAGGGACAATGAATAAAAATAGAGTTCTCTGCTGCCCCAGGGAACAAGAACAGATCTGAGAGGCATTCAGTTACCCAAGAGTAGATTTCAGTGGAACAGTCGGAGAAACTTCCTAGTGGGAAACACAGTTGGTTTTTACACCCCACTTTTCTCTACCTTAGAGTCTCAAAGCAGCATTCCTTTCCCTGCCCTACAACACACACCTTGTGAGGCAGGTGGGGCCGAGAAAGTTCCCAGAGAACTGTGACTGGTCCAAAGTCACCCAGCAGGCTTCACATGGAAGAGGGGGGAATCAAACCCGGTTCTCCAGATTAAAGTCCACTGTTGTAAACCACTACACCGTGTTGGCTCTCTTCTTCGGGGGGGGGGGGGTGTCTTTGTGTGTGTGTGTGTGATGGGCCCTCCTTCAAGAAGCATTTGGAAAGTCATATGTAGGGAGTGCTCTGAACTTGTGCTTCCTGTAGGGAGTTGGGACTACAGGTGCCTTAAGACCTTTTCCAACTCTGGGACTATGAACACTACCTCTAGTTTGTGGAGGAAGAGATGAAAGCGGGACAAGCATCAAACTGCTTTTGCACAGTAGTGAATCTTCAAGGGAGCTTCTTAAGATGTTATTACGCTACTTTATTTAGCTACTTCCGCAATAAAAATCTTGTCCTGAATGAGCCGCCGGAGGCTTCCAGGCAGACCGCATATCAACAGGGAAAGACCCTGGACCAATCAATGGCTAGAGATCTAAACATGGTACCAAGTGGATGCAATGCGTATCCAGTCCCTCTACGATATGTATTGCAGCCGGGAAAACTGGGTTTTCAATATTTCCGTTTTAAAAGCCCTAAGCCATCAGTGCCAGCACACACCTTAAGTGAGGCTGATAATACTGAAGGCATAGGACAAAGAAGCACAAAGGGCCTCAAGATAGGAAGAAGGCACCATTTGGAGGTTGCCAGAAAGCAGAATTGAGCTTGGAACTTTGACCCACACCCTTTTTCTTCTCCAAGGGGCCCTTTAGCTGCTGACACTTGAAGCTGCCTTGTACTCAGTCAGTCCTCTGGTCCATCCAAGTCAGTACTGTCGACTCTGACCAGCAGTGGCTTCCCAGTGTCTCAGGCAGGGGTCTTTTGCACCACCTCCTACCTGACCCTTTTAGGAGGAGATGCCGGGGACTGAACCTGGCACCTTCTGCACGCAAAGCAGAGGCTCTGCCACTGAGCCACAATTGCAGAAAAAGGTGTCAGAATCTAGTCCAACACGGTCCCGGGAGTAAGCCCCACTGAATAAGTAAGGGCCTTACTTCTGCTTAAGAACGTAAGAGACCCAAGTCCTTTTTAGGAGTGTCTCTGCAAATCTCAGGCAAACCAAATCTCAGGCAAAGATCAGAGCCAAGGAAATGGCACGTAAGCCCGTGGGGAATGACCAGGCAAAGGAGAAGGAATGAATTCAATGGGAGAAGTCCAGAAGGATGGAGGATGCCGCCGACACAGAGCTCAAGTGCAGGCCAGTTGCCTGGACGGATGGGCTGGGAAAGCTCAGGAGTGCCGCCCAGCAGGAAGGGGCAGTACAGTGGACCCAGACGTCCCCTGAGTCTGCATGCAGCCTGGTTTCTACGAAAACTGCAATGCTTTCTGTTCCAGGCCCCCTCCTTCCAGGGGACCCAAGGCAAGGAATGGTGACAAGCTTCACACGTCAGCCGTTAAGACGCTGCCACCGTTTCAGGACGGTCACAACAGCAGTGTTTCATTCAAGATCTCATGTCAGCCAAACAGAGATTCCTGGATTTGAATTCTGAATGCTGTCTTCTCTTAGGGGAACCACCCACAAAAGACAACACTGGAAAATTAATGAGAGAAGCAGGCGTGAGGCCCCAAGAAGACAAAAACAGCAGGGGAAAGAGTGCATGAAAGAAGCGACTACCATTTATCACTGGTCCAGCACTGCCTGCTTCAATTGTTTTCCAACAGAGACAAAACTCAGCCAACTGGACTAGAAACATTAGAATGGGGAACTGTTTCCACCTTGATTTGGACTTGGCTTATCCTTTCCCTAGCGATTCTAGAAAACAGGCTCCATTCAGGGTGGGTGCCAGGGAGAGCCTAGAACAAGCCAAATTCTCTAGTGCTGGTAAGAGGAAACGCAGTGTGGTCATCCAGATGTCGCTCACAGAAAGTGTGTCCATTGGCGACACCCCCCTGGGAAGGACTGCCACAGTTCCTAGGCGATACAGTTCAGAAGCCATGAGTGTGGAACATGTGGAATTCACGGCCACAGGAGGTGGTGGCGGCTATGAGCATGGACAGCTTCAAGAGGGAATTAGATAAACATATGGAGCAGAGGTCCATCAGTGGCTGTGAGCCGCAAAGTATAGATAGGAACTCTCGTTCGGGGGCAAGTGATGCTCTGTACTCTTGGTGCTTGGGGGGGGGGCAACAGTGGGAGGTCTTTTATTGTCCTGGCCCCACTGCTGGACCTCCTGAGGGCACCTGGTGTTTTTGGCCAGTGTGTGACAGAGTGTTGGGCTGGAGGGGCCACTGGCCTGATCCAACATTGGCTTCTCTCATGTTCTTATGCCCTCACCGAGTTTTCTGGAAAGGGGGGGGGGGCTTTCCCACTGCAGCTACCTGAAACCCTTGAACTGGAGATTGAGCTGTGCCTCTTCTGCATGAGGCATGATCTCTGCCGCTGAACGGTGGGATCTCCCCATATCACACAAAATGGCTTTATACCAAACTGGATCGCCATCGATCTATTTAACTGGCAGCAGCTCTCCAAGGTCAGGCATGATCTCTGTGAAACCAGAGACCTTTTTAAAACGAGAGATGTCATGGAATAAACCAGGGAGCTTTTCCACAGGAAGCAAAGTCGTCAGAACTGAGTTATGCACTTGCCATCTTCAAACCTTCTGAAATAACGATTAACCGGGGGCGGGGCGGGAATTCATCGTTTCCATCATTTCCAGCACACAGGTTTGGAGTGACAGGATTTCCGATCAATTGTACAGGAAATTTCTTGCCTGAAAACTGTGCGTGGGGGATGCCAGTGGGAGGCATTAGCCAAAGGTGTTTTAGACTTGTGAAATTCAGTTGACTTGACTGGGCCAGAAGTTGGAGGCAAAGCGGGTGTGAACTCCCAAAGGAGCCGATGGAGGCAAAAGATACTCACCGTTCTGAAAATCCATGCAAGGGAAACAAGCTGTGAGGGTAGAATCATTGAATCATAGCGTTGGGAGGGACCTCCAGGGTCATCTAGTCCAACCCCCTGCACAAGGCAGGAAATTCACAAAAACTCCCCCCTCCCCACACACACCCCCGGTGACCCCTGCTCCATGCTCAGAAGATGACAAAAAACCTCCAGGATTCCCGGCCAAACTGGCCTGGAGTAAAACTGCCTCCGGACCCTGTCTGTAGCAGAAGTCATGCAAGTTATAGATGTTTGACTACACAGTGCAGCTTCATTTGTTTTCAAAAGCCAAGGTCTGGGTGATGTCTTTTCTTTTTTTAAATAAAAAGAAGGGAACGGAAGCTGCTAGCAAAGGCAACGGCCATCTGTTATTGCATCTGGTATTCAGAGACAAGACTCTCTCTGAACAGAGAGGTTCTATTCTGCTATCACAGCCAACATCCGTCCACAGATCTATCCTCCACAGCATGTGTTTAATCTATTTTAAAAGCTTATGCTAAGTTCCGTGTATGAAATGAACCTGAACTGTCTTTCACAGTAAGAAAGAGTCGCCATCAGGAGTCAGGAACCGGAATGTCCTCTCTCACACACACTCTCTCGCACCCACACACCCCTTGGTCTCCCTACATACACTTTGATCGGCTCCCGGATGCCTTCGCCGTGCGACCCGAGGCCACGTCCCTCCTGCCAGCCCATCTTCCTCAGCATCTGGAACCCAATATTCTTCTGTGTCAGTTTCTTCTGTGTGAACTCCATGTCCTTGGTCTTCTGTGGATACTGCCCAGCGAGAGAGAGGGAGGAGAGGCAAAGAGATCATTTTGTATCTGCGGCAGAACCCTTGAGCCTGCCCCTAAAATGGCAATGTGGTAAAGACTGGGAGGAGCGGGGCCGGGTGCTGCAATGATCCTGGTGCAACCGCAACTGCATTGCCAGAGCATAAAACATAATATGGGATTTACAGTTAGACCAAGACATCTTCTCTCAGCAGCTAGAATAGCAATGGCAACTAGATGGAAATTGGATAAACCTCCTGACTTAAACCCCTGGCACAAAAAACTATGGTGTACCTACTATGGTGTACCTACATAATGGCCAAGCTCTCTGACAATAAGAACGTAAGAGAAGCCAATGTTGGATCAGGCCAATGGCCCATCTAGTCCAACACTCTGTGTCACAGAGTGGCCAGAAACACCAGGTGCCCTCAGGAGGTCCAGCAGTTTTTATGAACAACTCGAACGTCCTCTCTTCTACTTTCTTGGCTGTCTGATTTCCTATTCTAGAATATCTCGTTTCACAAGAAACCATTCTTAATATAATTAATGACCTTTCCATATGGTAAAGGGTTTTTTTTTTACTACTGCTTAAGTTGTTTAATGGCATGGAATATCTTGATTAATCACTATTAGATTCTTTATAAGATATAGGTATATATCCTTATAAAGATTTCAACTTTATGATCATTTATACTAGCCAATATTTGAATTTTATTGTGCTTTTGTTGGTGAAGAGCCATCAGTGCCTCCTGCTTTTAAGTTCCCCAGTATGTTGTAAGGTAAAGGTAAAGGTTTCCCTTGCTCGAAAGCTAGTCGAATTCGACTGTAGGGATGCGGCGCTCATCTCTGTTTCCAAGTCGAAGAGCAAGCGCTGTCCGAAGACTTTTTCCGTGGTTGTATGGCCGGCATGACTAGACGCCGAGGTGCACGGAACGCTGTTACCTTCCCACCAAAGTGGTACCTATTTATCTAGTTGCAATTTCTTGCTTGCGAATTGCTAGGCTGGCAGAAGCTGGGACCAGAGACAGGAGCTCACTCTGTCACGTGGCACTCGGGTCTCGAACTGCTGAGCTACAGACCTTCTGGTCTGCAGCTCAGCACCTTAACCACTTGAGCCACTGCAGCCCCCTCCAGTATGTTATACTTTAAAAAAAAAACTTTTTATTGATATCACTGTAAACTTTTTTTACAAATAATTGAACAAGAATTACGTGTTTCATGTATAACGTTCACAATCAAGCTGATATCTTACTATTAACAGTATTAGAGAAATGTCTGCTTTACTTGGTTAACAATTGAGTTCTAATTTAATCATCAGTGAATGGTGCATGAGTTCATGAGTAAATTAGCGTCTAATGGGGTTGAGAGGTGAGGCATTTATTAGTAATACCGCCTGTTAATTTGGTTGCCATTTGTTGTGTTTATATTAAGACTAGATCTTTGTGAAACCTATTTTGTGGTAAGATGTTGTTTGAGGTTGTAAATTCATAAAAGGGATACCATTTCTCTACAAAGTTGTGATTCTTGTTTTCTGTATGTTATGTGTTATCTTTTCCATTAGAAAGTGGTTCCACACTTTTGTTAGCCAAAGCGTTATTGTTGGAGTATGCTGTACTTAATGATAAATGGGCCTAGTTCCAGCCACTCCATGCAGCCCACGGGGGTGCCTTCCTTGGAAGCAGGATGCTCTCCTCTTACACTGGAAGAAGATATCACTACTGGCTGAGCAAAGCAGCAGGACACGACCCATTATTTAAAATCTTTAATAGAAGTTTCATTGAGTTAGATTTGTGTCCAGTAGCGCCTTAGAGCTGTCAAGAGTCAAAGCTCCTTTTGTCAGACGCTAGAAATGGGGATTGTCTGAGTCCTTTTATTCCAGCCAGAAGGGTGGAAGAGTGTTGTAAAGAATGCTTGTAAAGCATGCAAATATACAAGGCAGGTTGTAATTTGTCTCCCTCTCCCAAAATACTGGAACTCAGTGAAGCTGATGGGCAGTAGGTTCAGGACTGACAAAAGGAAAGACTACTTTACACAGAGAGGGATTAAAATGTGGGATTCACTGCTGGAGGACGTCGTGATGGTCACTGGAAAAACAGCTTTAAAAGGGGATTAGATCAGGGGTGGGCAAATTGTGGCCTGCGGGCCACATGCGGCCCGCCACAGAGTTTTTTGTGGCCCGCCAAGACAGTCGGCCACGTGGTTTCAGTCGGGCCTCCGTTGGGCCCGGAGCGCAGAGAAAATTGTAGAAAAGTGAGATAGGGTACATTTGTCTTATTAAACTGCTTCTAAAATTAAATGTGCTTGCAGCTATAGATGATATGAAATCAGCACAATAAATAAATTGAATAAAACTACCACTATTTTATTTAATATATATTTACTGATTTTTATGATACAATTTATACCTTTTCTGAAATGCGAAGTTAACTAATGAATGCAATCATTTTAAAAGGTGCGGTCCTCCGCTAACCTCCGCTCCCACAAAGTGGCCCCCGAGCCAAAACAATTGCCCACCCCTGGATTAGATAGATTCATGGAGGATCCATCTATCAATGGCTACTTGTCATGAAGACTGAGGGGAACCTCCACATTTAGAGGCACTGAACCTCTCAATCCCAGAGCCAGGAGGCAACATCAGGGGAAGGCCTAGGCCTCTATGCCCTGTTGCTGGCCCTCCAGAGGAACTGGCTGGCTGCTGTATGAGACACGATGGACTCTTGGTCTGATCCGGCAGGGCTCTTCTCATATTCTTAGGAAGGCCTTGGCCTCTCTGCCCTGCTGCTGGCCCTCCAGAGGAACTGGTTGGACACTGTATGAGACAGGATGCTGGACTAGATGGACCCTCACTGGTCTGATCCAGCAGGGCTCTTCTGATGTCCTTATCAGGGAAGGCCTCGGCCTCTCTGCCCTGTTGTAGGCCCTCCAGAGGAACTGGTTGAGGCCACTGGTGTGAGGCAGGATGCTGGACTAGAGGGACCACTGGTCTGATCCAGCAGGGCTCTTCTTATGCTCTTATGTAACCAGTTTAACTAGAGCAGAGGAGAAAGGCTTGGGGGGCACAAGATGAGCACCTGTAGTGAGATAAGAACCCTATATTCCCATTCAGTCCATAGAGGTCCACTGTTCTGAACTTTTGAACTTCTGAATTAACTCAAGTTTCTTTGTAGTTCTTTCACCTGAAGTGTTGTTTTTTTGGGGAGCGGGGAAGAATCAAAATGAAGGCTTTAAGATGCACCCAGGGAGCATCACTCAAAAGTTCATCCGTTCCAGTGGTCCATAAAGAAAACCGTCCCTTTCTGCAGAAAACTAGCAGGTCAGCGAGGAGAGGTCCTAGCCAACATGAAAGGAATATTTTTGCAAGAAAGTTCGCTACCCCCCCCCCAAACCCAAAGCAGTCCTACCTAGACAAAGGTTGACCACCGCTTATCTCACAACATTGCTGCGATGCCCAAAGTTACCCCGTGTACACAAGCCAAGAATGAATGGGATTTAAACAGCAGCCACTCCTGCCCTCACCTTCTTCCTCTTGTAGGAGGCATAGCCACGCGGTCGGTCGTAAGCAATCCGGACTGGTTCGTGGACTGCAAGGCAAGTCAGAAACAAGGGGGTCAATCCAAACCGGGGACAACAAGCACCAGACCCAATACTGCTTCCTGTTCATAAAGGCCACAGATAAGCTTCCACGTAGGGCAACCCCTTCTCAATTCAGACTTAGAGCCAGACCGTACGGTCGTCAACCCACAACTGAGACCCTTGCAAAGAAGCCGCTGCCGCTACCGTACCTGCAGCTAGAGCAGGGGTGGCCAAACTTGCTCAGTGTGAGAGCCACATAGAATAAATATCAGATGCCTGAGAGCCACAAGACATGAACAGATATTATAAACATGTTTTTATTTTAAAATATTCAAATTTGCCTTTTATTAACATTAAAGGAGACTGCCAAAAATAAAAGCAAAAGAGGCAAAAAGAGATTGATAATGATATTTATTTGTCAGGGAAAAAGGGAGAGAGGAGAGAGAGAGAGGTGGAAAGGAAGAAGGAGGTAGAAAGGAAGAGAGAGGGAGAAACGAAAGCGGAAGGAAGGAAGGAAGGAAGGAAGGAAGGAAGGAAGGAAGGAAGGAAGGAAAAGCATAGGTCCCTTTCACTTTCCCAGCCGCCCCGCTGGGAGCCACACAATGTGTGAAAGAGTCGCATATGGTTCCCGAGCCACAGTCTGGCCACACCTGCCGCTAGAGGGACCCCTTACCTTGTGGCTCTTCGATGTGACAGACCCTCTTCTGGGCTGGGATCATGCCCACTTTCAAGGATTTGCTACTGACTCTCTTGCGCTGTGGAGGGGCCCTGGAAGCCGCCTGGCTGACCGGCTTGAGGGTGGCACCTTCAGAAGAGGATCCGGCCTGCCCTTCCTCGGCTGTGCCCGCCTCTTCTGATTTTTCTGCACCTTCCTCGGTGAGCATTTCTTCTGCCTCCTCGTCTGCAGGGGCGGATTCCTCCTCGCTTCCCCCTCTTTTCCTTTCTGCCTGAGGGGTCTCGTCTTCAAACTCAGCTTCTTCATCTTCCTCCTCCTCCTCCTCTCCCCCATTGCCTTCCATACCTTCTGGGCTTTGGCTGGAGTCAGCAGACTCTTGCCCAGAACCGAAGCTGATGGAAGGGCACAGCTCGTAGACTTTTGCACGATAGAACTTGAAGGCCAAACTCTCTTGGTCCTGCAAAAACCTGGGAAAAAGAGGCAAACGGGATGTCAGTGAACTTGTGAGTCTGCTTTGCAGGAAGAAGCCACCTGTGTTTGTGGACCAGGATCAAGGCACTGCTCCGGGAAGTATATGGAGGTGGTGTTCAACATCAGTTCACATGACTTTCTCTGCTTTCACAAGGTCTTCCGCCTTGCTCTGAACTGACAATAGGCTTCTGTCTACCAGCCTCCTGTAAAAAGAGATATCTGGAAGGCATCTACTCCTGTTCAGAAATATGGTTTACATCCTCAGACAGAATTATAAATGGTTACTTCCCTGGACACTTGACAAGGGGGGGGGGAATCCCTCCAAGTGACCAGAGAAAGGCTAGGAAGTCCTTGGCATCTAGTCATGCCAGCCACATGACCATGGAAAAGTCTTCAGACAGCGCTGGCTCTTCGGCTTGGAAACTGAGATGAGCACCGCCCCCTAGAGTCAGATTTGACTGGACTTTGAGCAAGGGAAACGTTTACTTTTACTTACTGATTATTTTACCATATTTTGATTTATTATGATACTCTCTTGCTAAAATACTCTTTCATGTTTTATATTCTTTTTATTATGCAATGTCCTGGTATTTAATAAATGATGTTTTATGCTTCTCACCTTTCCCTTTCTCATTCTGTATCTCCTTAAATGGTGATGTAAAGAAAGAAATGGTAAAAGAAAAAAGAAAAAAGAATTCCCTCCCCATAGATGCTTCCAATCTTTGTAGTTTTCACCCCCTGACTAAGACTTGCATCGCACACTCTGGCTTTCAGTTACCTCCCTTCCGCCATGTTGCAATGGTTTTATTTATTTAATTCAACTTATACCCTGCCCTCCCTGCCAAAGCAGGTTCAGGTTTAGCAAACATGAACATATGATGGGGCCATGGCTCCGTAGAAGAGCCTCTGCTTTGCATAGAGGAGGCCCCAGGTTCAACCCTCAGCATCTCCAGTTAAAAGGATACAGGCAGGAGGTGATGGGAAAGACCTCTGCCCAAGATCCTGGAAACCACTGCCAGTCTGACCCTGATGGACCAAGGCTCTAATTCAGCATCAGGCAGCTTTTTGGGTATACAATGGGTCCATCCACAATGCATTTTAAAACGACTTTAACTGGACAGTTTTAAGATTGGTCATCCATAGACTTTAGCTTTTAAACGGCCTAGAAATGTGAGGTGGCGGGAGAAAAGTGAACCAGAGGAAAGGGAATGGCCTGAAATCAGGACCCGGGGAGCACGTGGCTCCTGGCTCCCATGATAGCCTGGACAGGCAGTTTAGCTTCCCCACGCCTGTGGAAGGGCAGCCTGAGCCCTGTGGGAAAACTGCTTGGGGGGGAGAGTTTCACCCCCACGGGCCGGGAAGCGCAGAGGTATTATAGCGGTATTTGATTGCTTCATTAGTTTTTTCAAGCTTTTGCATGTTAACTGAGAGTTCAAGCGCTCTTCAACTTTAACCTCTGACAGTTAATTGAAACAGTTACAGAAAAGTGAGATTAACTGCATTTTTAATAAGGGTTAAGATTGGTCTTCATACCTTGCTTTTTCAGATATAACTCATATACACCTGATTGGCTCATTTGCACTTCAGTTGTTTATCTTTTAGTGAAGCACCAATCACTTATCTAGGTAGTAATCATATGATGGAAGAGTTTTACAGGACAACTGATATTTTCCCTAAAAATATGTGCTACTGTGATAAGCAAAGCAGATTCCCCTGGATAAAAGTCTCAGAAGAAGATCAGGTGAGATTTCTGGGTGTGCATGACCTGTGAGACAAAAACCTGAAAGCTAGTTTGCTTTTTAAACCAGTACTCACTATAATACAACGAAACACTGTTAGGAACTTTGAGAACTTTAGCACTTGGTGTTAGTAACTGTAGGGTTAATTTTCACATGTCTGAATTTCTTGATATGTTCGGCATAATTAAGAGAACTATTTGGTGTAGTGGTTAGGAAAAGCAGTTTGGTGTCGTGGTTAGGAGTGCGGACTCTAATCTGGGACAATCGGGTTTGATTCCCCACTCCTCCACATGCAGCTGTTCCACATGCAGCAGCAGCGTGACCTTGGGTTAGTCACAAGTTTTTTCGGAGCTGTTCTCTCAGGAGCAGTTCTCGAGAGAGAGCTCTCTCAGCCCCACCTACCTCCAGGGAATCTGTTCTGGGCAGGGGAAGGGAAAGGGATTGTAAGCCACTCTGAGACTCCTTCAGGTAGTGAAGGGAGGGGTATCAAGTTTTCGGTGTGGTTTGCTGGTTACAGTTCAAAGAACTGAACTCACACCTTCCTTGTTTGTATCATCAGATTTAAAGGTTAATAATCAGCCTTTGATAAATCCTGCAGAACGCGGCCGCTAAACGGTTTGCGTAGGCAAAGCCCTTTTAAAATTGTTTTGCCTGCTCAATCTAATGACCGGGCTCAGGAACCTAAGAGGTTACCCTCCCCAGGTCAGAGTTGTGCCCTCCAAGGACTCCAGAAAGGGGCCAAGGTCAGCACGTGGGTTTAAATAAAAAGAGCAATACCTACTGAACAAAGCAAGGTTTACAACACTTATACAGGTGCTGGTGGAGAAAGGGGAAACTTACCAGAGATCTGGGTTGTCTGCACTATTATCAATGCTGAACTGCTCAATCTCTGGCCCAACCTGGGCTACAAACTTGGCCAGCTTCTCGGCCGTTTCCATCGTTTTTGCATCCACTGCAAAGACAAAGCACAGTCAAAAACTATTGCGACAAAAAAGAGGTACGTCAATCTCCAATCCTGACATATGTATTACCGATGTCCCCCCACCCCCGGTTGAACCCAAACAGATGATAAAAAGAATGACCAGCTTGGTTTCTGGTTAACTGTTAAAAACATCTCCACTAATTTACATGCTAATTTGACAAGCCACTTTCTCTCTATATACAACTATGATCTGTAATTCCATTTCATCATCTGACGAAGTGTGTGCGCACACGAAAGCTCACACCTTGAATAAAACTTTGTTGGTCTTAAAAGTGCCACTGGATTCTAACTTCGTGAAATTCATTTTGAACAGTTTGAACCCTCCACACACAGGACACATCTGCTAGGTTCAGCCTTGGCCAAGCTATGCAGCCAGGATGGTAAATCTCTAAGACGGTGCCTGTAATTCCTTTTAACAGACTTGGTTTTCCTTTCAATGGAAACAATTACAGGGCTCATTTCGTAGCAGGAGCTCCTCTGCATATTAGGCCACACACCCCTAATATAGCCAATCCTCCAAGAGCTTACAGAGATCTTCTTACAGGTGCTACTGTAAACTCGGAGGATTGGCTACATCAGGGGTGTGTGGCCTAATATGCAGAGGAGCTCCTGCTACGAAATGAGCCCTGGAAACAAATGTCCATTAGAACAGATTTTTAAATGTCCTTTCAAACATTTACGAGATGGAGAGCTATGCTCAGCTCTGTTGGTTGACCTGGAAGAACACAATGGGACTTACTTTCCTGCTTTATCGCAAACCTGGCCATGAACAGATCTAAGCTCTCCTGGGACTGGCAGCATCTCTCCAGGATCTCAGCTACAGAAGAGCCTCTCACATACCTGCTACCTGAGATCTTTTCACTAAAGTTGTGGGGGACTGGACTCTGGATTTCCCACATGACCCCACCCTGGAGTCATAGCTCCTCTCCAAAAAAGCATGACCATACAAAACGACCTGACACAGAAGCAGTCCCTCTCGCCTGCTGCTGCCTACTCTGACAGCAGCTTTCCAGGATTCCACACAGGGAAGAATCTTCAGCTTCAAGAGGGAATTAGATATAAACATATGGAGCTGAGGTCCATCAGGTGCTATTAGCCACAAAGTATAGATAGGAACTCTCGGTCTGGGGCAAGTGATGCTCTGTATTCTTGGTGCTGGGGGGGGGGGGCAGACAACAGCTTCTGGAGTTCTGGCCCCACTGCTGGACCTCCTGTGGGCACCTAGTGTTTTTGGCCACTGTGTGACAGAGTGTTGGACTGGAAGGGCCACTGGCCTGATCCAACATTGGCTTCTCTTATGTTCCCTAAGATCCAGCACTGCAGTTGCTGGGGATTGAACCTGAGCGCAAAGCACGTGTTCCGCCTGCTCCCCACTGTCATAAATTGCAAGGCAGAAAAGCAAAAGAGGGGATTTAAAACAATCTAGCATGCTATCTTAAAATAGCCATCTAGAAGGTGCAGAAGCTGAAAGGGGGGGGGGGGGGAGGAAGAGAGAGAGAGATATGAAATCAAATGGCGTCCTGGCTGCACAAGATACATTCTGCCCATTAATTTTTATTGATTCCCTGTCTTTAAAAAGCCACAAGCAATTGAAGCCTGCTGCTTCAAATAATTGTAGGTAACTTTTCTAACAGACTGAAAAGTTTCCATTAAATGAATTGAAAGCTACAGCTTGATGGTGGCAGTGGGAGACAGAATACTGTTGCAGGTCACCTACCATCAGCAAACTGGTCTGCCAAGGACTGGGCAGGCCCTGGAACTTCCATGCAGGACCCAGCAGCCGGAGCGTCCTCCACAGACGGCGGCTCTTCCAGATCTCCGCCGCTGATGAGAGGGCTGGCTTTGTCTGAGGAGGAAGAGCCCACCCCCGAGGACGCGGCCAAGCCCTGGCTGTGCAGGCGCTGTTGCTTGAGCATCGTCCCAGCCGACAGGAGCGTCTGGGTCCCAACAGTGGCCTTCCTGGCTTTCCTGGCTCTGGCTGCTCGCTGCAGGATCCCGGGCCGTTTCCTCCGGAAAAGCCTCCTCTTGATGCTGGCCACTTTCCGCGCGTACAGCATCACCCTCACGGATTCTGAGGCGCGCTCTTCGGGGGTCTTCTTCTCCTGTGGTTCCTCCTTGGGCTCCTCAGGCGTGGCCATCAGCCGCTCCATTTCGACCAGCTTCAGCTTGTAGTACTTGTACTCCAGGCTCTCTTCTTCATGCAAAAACCTGGGATTTGTTGGGGGAAAGGGTCAGCCATTTAAGGGGGGAAACCTCACGCTAGGACAGCAGGCTGGACTGGGACCCTCAGGTGGGCTGGAGAACCCACCTACCTGTCTTGCAAGCCCCCACTGAGTTTGCAAGCCCCCACTGGAAGAGAGCTATGTACACCACACCTGCTTCTCCTTGCCCCTGTGCTGAGAGGAGGAGCATGGCAGCGTGATGAGGTCATTCAGCTGCAAAGACTCCTCCTTTACGGCACAAGCAGGTTTTGGAAGTCTGGCTCCTCCTGACGCCACGTGCTTGCCACTCAGTGGGTCCCTGCTGCCATCCAGGCCCCCAACAGTGGATCCCAAATTCAGAAAGGTGGAGTAGAACAGCACAAGGGTCCCGGTTTGCTGAGCTAGGCCCATGGTGCCACTCTGCCCAGTCAGCTCTCCCACAACAAAGGGCTCTTTAAGCAGACCACTTCTCTCGCCGTGAGCAGCAATAGAGGCCTTGGCAGAGCCCTTTGTTCATTTATTGACTCAGAACATTTCTAACTTTCCCCACTACATGGGATCATCCTGGCTTGAAAACTGCTCTCAGCAGTTGAGATGCGCATGGTGCAAAGTGCTCTGCCAGAGCCTCCCCTGCTGCCAACCCTGGGGAACAGAGGTTAGAGAGCCCTCTGTACCACACTACTTTTATAAAAAAATGGGCCCAGGGGTGCAAGAATCACATTCATATGTTCTCACGCGCCACAGAGGTCCTCACAAGAGACAGCAGAAGACAACTATGTGAGCATCAGGTTGTGTCACAGAAACATTCTTAAATTGGAGCCTCTGTATACAGCTGGGTAAGTTAGACCATGTTTAACTTACCCAGAATCACTGCGGATACAGCGTCCAACTCAGAATGGGAAGACCTAGGTTTGAATCTCTATTCTGTGATTCAAGGCTCCCTGTACGCTACTGGGTCTGGGGTTGTCACTCGCTGTCTCTCTCACACACACACGACCACACCTCAGAAAGGATATCATAGCATTGGGAAAAGTGCAGAAAAGGGCAACTAGAATGATAGAAGGGTTGGAACACTTTCCCTGTGAAGAAAGGTTGAAATGCTTGGGGTTCTTTAGCTTGGAGAAACGACGGCTGAGAGGTGACATGATCAAGGTTTATAAGATCATGCATGGGACAGAGCAGGTAGAGAAAGAAACACTTTTCTCCCTTTCACACAAGACAAGAATTCCTGGGCTGTCCATGAGATTGCTGAGCAGTCGGGTTAGAATGGATAAAAGGAAGTCCTTCTTCACCCAAAGAGGTGATGGCTGCTACAAGCATGGACAGCTTCAAGAGGGAATTAGATAAACATCTGGAGCAGACGTCCATCCGTGGCTATCAGCTGCAAAGTACAGATAGGAACTCTCAGTCTGAAGCAAGTGATGCTCTGTATTCTTGGTGCTCGGGGGGGGGGGGGGCAACAGTGGGAGGGCTTCTGGTGTCCTGGCCCCGCTGGTGGACCTCCTGAGGGCACCTGCTATTTTTGGCCACTGTGTGACAGAGTGTTGGACTGGATAGGCCCCTGGCCTGATCCAACACTGGCTTATGTTCTTACGTAACCTATCTCATGGGGTCACTGCAAGGATACCCAAGGGTGGGGGAGTGCCCTGTCTGATTCCCTAGCCCCCTCCCCGAGGGAAAGCCCAGGAAACTAAGCAATTTACCAGTATTCTGGCTTGCCCTTCAACTCGGCTTTCGCTTTGCCCTTCAACGAGCCAGAAATCATGAGGTTCACCAGCTTTTCAATCGTCTCAACGACTTTTCGATCAGCACGCTGCGGGACTGTGAAAGAAAAATGAAGGAACAATAGATTAGAAACAGTCACGGGATGTTTTCGTTGGCAAATTCATTCAGCTTCTTGCAAACAGGTGAGTGGGCAAACGACGGTCTATAAGCTAATAATATAAACCGGCTAAAGAGACTTGAGCTGAGAAACAGGGCCGCATTCTGGAAGTACAATTGGCACCTTGCAATGCTGCCTGAAATGGTTTCTTGAGCCATGTTAAGAGCTGGCAGAGCGTTAAGGATAGCGGAGGGAACTGCTGCGGTCTACAGTCTTGCCACTCCAGTTCACATCCCAGCTGCAAGTTAAGTGTCAGAGGGACGCCATGTTAATCTGCCGTAGAAAAACTAGAATCGAGTCCAGCAGCACGTGGGGGGCCAACAAGATGTTCACAGTTGAAGCTTTTGAGGGTCAGAGATCCCTTCTCCAGATACAAACCTGTCACGGCTCACGTCATGACTGCAACCTTTGTTTGCAAGCCGCCGCCTTACTTTCAAGCTTAGGCCTCTGGTTTGGAGCTAACGGTTTGGGAGCCTCTCTTTAACTCATGCTGCTATCTGACGAAGGGGGCGTTGATCCCCTGAAAGCTTGTACCCTGAAAATCTTCTTGGTCTCCAAGATGCTATTGGACTTAAATCTAGCTGACCTCTGCTGCAAGCTTGCTAGACAGGCTTGGGTGAGATCATAGAATCTCAGAGTTGGAAGGGACCATCGAGTCAGACCCCCTACTCAGTGCAAGATCAGCCTAGAGCATCCCTGACAAGTGTTTGTCCAGCCGCTGCTCGAAGACTGCCAGGGAGGGGGGAGCTCACCACCTCCCCAAGCAGCTGGTTCCACTCTTGCACAATTCTCACAGTAAAAAAGTTTTCCCTAAGATCCAGCTGGTGCCTTCCCGCCCTTAACTGAAACCCATTCATGGAAGGCCTATCCTTTGCTGCCAAGAGGAACAGCTCCCTGCCCTCCTCTGAGTGACAGCCCTTCAGATACTTTCTCTTCTCTGCTCTCACTGAATAGATTGTTTCTATTCCTTAGTCTAACACGCTGTTCCACTGCTGGTGTAAATCTGCGCTGTTCAATGAACTTCTCAGCCGCGCATTTGTATTTCTAGTTCGATGTGCTTAGTTGTTCACACTCAGTTTTAGTGGTGGTATGTATTCTTATAATACTGTTCAGTATTTCAGTTCTGTATACTTGAATGCTTGTACTCTGTTCTATTGAAAGGCTGTAACATTATATGATTAAATAAAATATTTAATAAAAAAAAATACTTCAAAAGAGCCCTCCTGTCCCCCCTCCACCGGACTGAACATCCCCAAGTCCCTCGGCCATTCCTTAGAGGGCTCCTTGGTCTCCAGGCCCAATTCCGTCCCGCTCCCTTTCCCCCTTCCCCTTCTACTCCTGGAGGCACGCACTAAGGCAGGGGTGGCCAACCTGTGGCTCGGGAGCCACATGCGGCTCTTTCACATATATTGTGCAGCTCCTGGCAGGGCGGCTGGGGAAGCAAAGGGGAGGCATGCTTTTTCTCTCTTTCTCCCTTCCTTCCTTCCCTCCTCCCTCCCATCTATTTGCTTTCCTAGTTTCTCTCTCTTTCTTTCCACTTCTTTAATTCTTTCTTTCCATCTCTCTCAATATCATTAGCAAACAAGTAATATCATTATCAATAACTGGTTTTCCTCGTTTGTTTTTATTTTTGGCAGTCCCATTTAACATTAATAAAAAGCAAATTTGCATATTTTTAAAAATAAAAACGTGTGTGTGATATTTGTTCCTGTCTTGCGGCTCTCAGACATCTGACGTTTATTCTATGTGGCTCTTACGTTAAGCAAGGTTGGCCACCCCTGCACTAAGGGCTTGGAGGAAAAAAAGCACAGATAGTCCTTGACCCATTGGAAAATTCATGCAGTGTATAAATAACTGTCTTTGAGGTGTCTTCACTGTCCCCAGCCCAATTCTAAATCCCATCATGAAGCAAACCCATGTTTGTGGTGTCAAAAGTGAATGCTTCCCAAAACCCAGACTTTGAAGCCACTATTGCTAGAAAAAGAGCAAACAGCAAAAGAATACATCTATCCCTATGGGTCACTAATGTGGTTATTGTTGTGGTGGGAGAGGAGGTTGTAATTTAAAAGGTGTTCTACAAGAATTTGGATTTATACCCCGCCCTTCACTACTCGAAGGATTCTCAGAGCGGCTCACAATCTCCTTTCCCTTCCCCTCCCCATAACAACCCTATGAGGTCGGTGGGGCTGAGAGAGCTCTCTTGAGGACTGCCCCTGAGAGAACAGCTCTGAAAGAACTTGTGACTGACCCAAGCTCACACCAGCAGCTGCATGTGGAGGAGTGGGGAATTAACCCCAGTTCTCCCAGATTAGAGTACACACTCTTAACCACTAAGCCAAAATGGCTCTCTGTACAATACAATACAGCTTACTGCTTGTGCCAATCCTACTAACAACTACAACACTTCACTCCAAAGCTTCCTGGGGTCGGTCTTCTGTTACTAAAACTCAAGAGATATTTAAACCCACTAACTGGCACAAAAAAGCACCCCAAAGAAACTGCCATTCCTGCACTGAAAGACCTGCACTGGCTCACCCACCTGTTTCCGGGCACAGTTGAAAGTGCCGGTTCTCACCTTTAAGGCTCTAACTGCTTTGGGCCAGGATAGCTGAGGGACCATCTCCGACTAGTGCAAAATGCGGCAGTGCACCTGCTGACTGCAACGTCGGTGTGGGCGCGCATTCGGCAGGGGCCAAGCCAATTGCACTGGCTTCCGATTGAGGTGTCAGTATTGACATTTAAAGCCCTAGGCAGCCTGGGACTGACATACCTGAGGGACCGCCTCTCCCCATATATGGTCAGGGACCTGCTTACCTAAGGGACTGCCTTTCCCCATATATTCCTCAGAGAGCACTAAGCTCTGGCCCTCCCAGGTCCTAAAGAAGCCAGGCTAGCTATGATGAGGGCCAGTGCCTTTTCTGTGGTGGCCCCATACGGGTGGAATGAGCTCCTGGATGACATCAGGGCCCCGTGGGACCTTTTAGAATTCCGTAGGGCCTGTAAAACGGAGCTCTTCCGCCAGGCTTTTGATTAGGGGACACCTTTTAACACCAAGGCCTTCCCCCTCCTTCCCCAATATAAGCACCAACGTAACATCTTAGCCCGGCAAGCACCAAAGAACGTGGTGGTAGTTTGACTTAGCTAGATGCTGAACACCGCCGCCATCATTTCTTAGTACCATGTAGGCTAGCGCTTGTTTGCGCATGTTGTGGTTTTAACTTTATTATTGTTTTAATGTATCTTGCTGTTTTTAATGTATTTATATATATATGCTGTAAGCCACCCTGAGCCTGCCTGGCAGGGAGGGCGGGATACAAATTAAACAAACAACATACCTGCCCTGGAGAGCCTGACGCTCAATGGATCGGCATTTGCTGGCCGTCCTCGGCCCAAAGGACCCCCACTTAGCCTCAACCGGGGCCTTTTCTGCCCTGGCCCCAGCCTGGTGGCGTGCGCTCCCATCTGAGATCAGGGCCCTGCGGCACCTACTACAGCTCTGCAGGGCCTGTAAAATGGAGCTGTTCTGCCAGGCCTTTGGGTGAGGCGGTGGGGGCCCAACTATTCGGCCACCCTTGCTGAAGCTCTCCATCTAGTCCATCTATGGCCCAGACTAAGACGATCCAAATTTCATCAGCTACAGCCGAGCTAGTCGGATAAATCAATCAATAGCCAGTCCACCTGTTAAGACTTGCCTCTCAAACTCTGCTTGCTGTGTCCCTGCCTTCAGAGGTGAGGCTGGTGGTGACTAGGGACAGGACATTTTCTGTGGTGGCCCCTCCTTTTTGGAACCCCTTCCTTCCCTTACGCTCAGCTGGCATCTCCTTTACTTTCTTACTTTACGTATGGAGCAGAGGTCCATCAGTGGCTATGAGCCTCAAGGTATAGATAGGAACTCTCAGTCTGGGGCAAGTGATGCTCTGTATTCTTGGTGCTTGAGGAGGGGGGGGCAACAGTGGGAGGGCTTCTGCAGTTCTGGCCCCACTGCTGGACCTCCTGGTGGCACCTGGTGTTTCTGGCCACTGTGTGACACTGAGCGTTGGACTGGATGGGCCCCTGGCCTGATCCAGCACTGGCTTCTCTTATGTTCTTTTCAGCTCCAGCCTAAACCCTCCCCCATCTTTTGAGGCAATGTTTTAATTAGGGGGTTTATTATTGTTATTTATTAAATTTGTTAATTGTCCTATCCCAGCTTATGCAGGGCTCTGGCCAATGTACATAAGCGGCATAAGGCCATAAAAGCTTATAAAACGTTAAAATTTCGTTGAACGATTTAATAAAACATTGAACTGGCTCTTAATGGTCTGCTCTATTTTACGGAGAGTTTTACGTCGAGCCGTTTGCTTTTTTATACTGCGATTTTTAATTGCAAGCCACCTTGAATGAGGCCCTTTGTTTATTATTTATTTAGAATATTTCTATGCCACCTCTTCAAAGGGCTGCTGCAGGGGGGGGTGGAATTTTTGCCCTAGTTAGTTTTCAAAAGGTTTTAACAAGAAGGTGAGAAGTGCTAAGCGAGCCAAGACTGAATTCCAATTCACGAGCACAATCTTTCGTTTGCGAGCAGCCTCCTTACTCTTAAGCTTAGGCCTGGTTTCTGGAACATTCCTCTGGTTCGTAACCGATGACCTGGGAACATCTTTCTTTAACTCAACCCGGCAGCCACTCTTCTCCATCCAGTTCTGCAAAACCTCAAGGTACTCCCTCCCAAACAAGGCTGAGGTGTCAAAGTTGGGGAACAAGGTGGGTGAAGGTGCGGATTCCTGGATGCCGATCGCCGCCAGGATTTTCTCCTGCCTGAACGCAGATGCCAGGGCGAAGGTCTGCCCCAGGAGGGCCAGGGATTTGCGGCAAAGGGAAACGGTGGTCTCGAAGGCGGCAGCCATCTGCCCCCGGTCATTGAAGCTACTGGTCTTGATGCTCAGCTCATAGGCATTGCACGCCATCAGGAGGGGCGTGATGCTTTTCAGGAGGCGGTCCTGCAGCCGCATCATGTACTGGTCGAAAGGTTTGATGACCTGGAAGAAGCAGTTCTTTGTCATCATCACCCTCTTCTCCAGAAGCAGATTCAAGAATTCGTTGTCCACCTTGGGAGTCTTCAAGGCGGCATGTTGTAAAGGCTTGACAATGGAGAAGCAGTAGTTCCTGTGCTCCGGCTTCAGCGAGCACTTGAACGACGCCAGCATCTTGGCGCACGTCTCCGTCTCCAGCGAGAAGAGCACCCGGTACAACTCCAGATATTCTGGGTCGTTCTTGATCTTCTGGAACCCGGCCCACTTAATGATTTCAATGCCAAAAGTTGAAAAGATGTCAGAAGGGTTGACTAGGTCCAAATTGGGCTCTTCGTCCCAGTCACTCTCTGTGGACTCTAGATTACCAGGACGTAGGGCAACTCTCCGGAGGGCCAGACTAGGTCTCTGGTTAAGTTGGGGGCGATTAGAAGGCATGATTCTCTGCTTGGAGCGATCAGGAGGGTCTGCTAACTGATCCTCTGTTAGGGAAAGCCTTTTATCCTCCCATTTCTTGATGGGACCAGCCACGTCCCCTCGACTTTTAGCCATGCCTCGAGT
Source organism: Lepidodactylus listeri (assembly GCA_029233225.1). Taxonomy (NCBI): domain Eukaryota; kingdom Metazoa; phylum Chordata; class Lepidosauria; order Squamata; family Gekkonidae; genus Lepidodactylus; species Lepidodactylus listeri. Next base: position 176,420,947 of record JARCFY010000002.1, read on the forward strand.
GGCCATGCCCCGTTTGCCCCTCCCGCTATGCAAAGACCGACTGAAATCTCTCTCAAGCGCAAATCCATATTCCAAGTCATTACTCTGACTGCGTACAGTGCCATAATCCTCTTCCAAATGCGCCAGAGATGTAAAATCACTCAGCAGCTCTGAAGAACTGTAGTCGGTATCGTGGAGTCTAGGGGTTTTCCGAGGAGGGACATGGTCGTATTCCCGTTTCCGGGAAGCTGGACGATCATACTCACGATCCCTGTTAAGCGGACTGTCGTAATCCCGGTCTGTGGAAGACGAATGGCCATAGTCTCGTTCCCGGGAAGTTGGGTGGGTATAGTCTCGGTTCCGTGAAGAGGGGTGGCTGTAGCTTTTGTTGTAGTAGTCGTCTTCCTCTGCAGTGGGGCTGCTCGATCTATAGGATGGCAGCGAGAAGTCCTCGCGGGTGTCTTCTCTCCAGTCACTACGCGGGTACTCGCTGTCATCAACCAAATTGTCATCATAGCGGGTCCGTGGGATCGGCCGGGAGTGAACTGCAAGGAGACACACAAACAAGAAGAAGAAGAAGAGACTGGATTTATACCCCGCCCTTCACTTGGAGTCTCAGAGAGGCTTACAATCTCCTGTCCCTTCCCCTCCCCACAACGGACACACCCTGTGAGGTAGGTGGGGCTGAGAGAGCTCTGACAGGAACTGCTCTTTTTCAAGAACAGCTGTGCCAAAACTACGGCTTGCCCAAGGTCACACCAGCAGCTGCATGTGGAGGAGTGGGGAATCAAACCCATTTCTCCCACATTAGAGTCTGCGCACTTAACCACTACACCAAACTGGCTCTCACAAGGCACCCACTGCTTACCAAGTGACCACAAACCAAAGAGTAAGATCAGCCTCAAAGCCCCACAACATCCGATACTACAAAAAGGGCATTTTAAAAAACAGAACATACCCACCACCAAGTCACACCCTCCTCTACCCACTTTGGTTAGGAAATACTTTTTCAGACCCCCCCCCCCCCACGGATACCGATTTTCATGTTACAATTGCAGGTTCTCTTTTTCGGTTGGCCGAATTCAACACAGTTGGGAAACTGATTTTTACCTTCACTTGGCTTTCAGAGGGTGTAATTTCCCTTCCTCTTCACAACAGAAATGCTTCCACACAATCTCCCCCCCCCATATTTTATTAGGTTTTTCATCTTACAGCAACCATAAATTCCAGACTTTCATTGCATTATCTATAACTTACATTTCAAGAAATTCCATTTTAGCACAGTTTTATATTTTAGAGTCTAGTATTACATTTTGTGATTAATCCATTTATACACTCTATTCCATCTTTTGCAATAAATGTCTTCATTTAAATTCAACAAGTTTGCCTTCAGTTTGTTCACTTCTGCCAACTCTAGCAATTTATGAATTATTTCTTCTCTAGATTATATTTTTTCAGTTTTCCAACATTTAGCAAATAAATTTCTAGTTGCCGTTATAGTATATGAAATTATCCTTTTCTCGTCTTTAAGACTGTCTGGTACTATATTTAGTAGAAATATCTCGGGTTTAATTGGTAAGTTTAAATTAAATATTTCTAAAATCATTTTGTGAACATTTCCCCAACATTTCTGTGCCTTGACGCATTTCCACCATATATGAAAGAAAGATCCTATATTCATCTTACATTTCCAACAATTCTTAGACACGTTCGGAGCTATCTTGTCCGGGGCCCAGTTTTTGCCTTCACTCGGCTTTCGGAGAGTGTAATTTCCCTTCCTCTTCACAACAGCAATGCTTACATATAATCTAAGAGAAGCATCTTCTCTTATCACTAATCAAATGGTGAAGTGGGTGGGGTGTGCTAATCAAAAAAGCACTAAAACAAGATCAGCAGATGAAGAAGAGAAGAGATTGGATTTATACCCCAACCTTCACTACCCAAGGGAGTCTCGGAGTGGTTTACAATCTCCTTTCCCTTCCCCTCCCCACAACAGACACCCTGGGAGGTAGGTGGGGCTGAGAGAGCTGTTTTGAGAACTGCTTGTGAGAGCAGCTCTGAAAGAACTTGTAATTGACCCAAGGTCACACCAGCAGCTGCATGTGGAGGAGTGGGGAATCAAACCTGGTTCTCCCAGATTAGAGTCCACGCACTTAACCACTACACCAAACTGGCTCTGAGATAAGGGAATCTGCATACTCAGCAAACTCTCAAGCGAAGTTTTATGGGAGTAGTTAAATTTCTTGTAAGTTTTTGAATTTATCTGAGTAGTACATAAAGGATCACAGTGATATTGATTACAATGTAATTCTCTTTATTTAATACTCCCTTAAATATTTAAGGTATTTAGTAAAACTAAGACTTATAATGTGATAAATGATTAAGATAATATCCGGGTTTTGTTTAAATTTAGAGTAGAAAATTGTTAAATTGTTAAAGATATAACCTCGTTTATTTTTATTAGACTATCGCTGTTCAGAAGTATTTTGCTTCTTATTTCAAAGAGAACTTATGACTGAATACTGTAACAATAATGATTTATATATGATATTTCACAGCTTTTGATGAACTTACACTTTCCCTTACCCCTTTTCCCTTTTGTACCACACTTAAAAGAAAATACAATCATGCAACAGCAATAGCGTGTATTTTGCTTGAGCAAAAAAAACACTAAGCTTTGAATTGTTTCACCTCTGGAAGTTATAGCTATATGATTCTAAGAGCGGGCCTGGCTGCTAAAAAATGAGCTGTGATCCAGGAGATCCACAGATCAACCCTTGCCATCACCAGGGATTCAGCAGATGGCCTCAGATGAGCCATTCTCCAGCATGTGCAGCTCCACCCCCAGCTAGGGGTAACTGTACCGGTCTGCCTCACAGCACTGAGGTGGAGGAAGTGAAGATGATGTGCATAAAACATGCTGAGCAGTAAGAAGTGCTTCGTAAACAGTAAGCATTATTATCTAACAAAACAGAAGGCTGTTAAACAAAAGCAGAAGCAACTTAACTCCCCAGCGGGAATCAGCAAAGGCTACCTCGAAGCTGATGGAGGGCCTCGTCGATGGGGTCGCTTCGGTCTAGGTGGTACCGCTTCACCTTGGCCTGCATTACGGCATCGAAAGACTCTTGCGTCATCCGTCGAGAGGCCATTTTGGTTCTGCAGGAACACAGTCATCACAAAAACATGAGGTGGCATCCCAGAGCCAGGGACCTCTCAGCACACATAAGAAGAGCCCTGCTGGATCAGACCGATAGTCCATCTAACCCAGCATCCTGTCTTCCATGGTGGCAACCATTTCTTCTGGAGGGCCAACAACAGGGCAGAGAGGCCGAGGCCTTCCCTGATAAGAACATACGGAGAGCCCTGCTGGATCAGACCAGTGAGGGCCCCTCTAGTCCAGCATCCTGTCTCACACAATGGCCAGCCAGTTCTTCCAGAGGGCCACCAACAGAGCAGAGAGGCCGAGACCTTCATAAGAACATCAGAAGAACCTTGCTGGATCAAACCAATGGTCCATCTAGTCCAGCATCCTGTCTCACACAGTGGCCAGCCAGTTCTTCCAGAGGGCCACCAACAGAGCAGAGAGGCCGAGGCCTTCCTCTCATGTTGCCTCCTGGCTCTGGGATTCAGATAGTTAGTGATTTTATCTAACCCCCTTTTAAAGCTGTTTATTCCTGTGATCATCATTACATCATCTGGCAGCAAATCCCAAATTTTAATCACTCTCTGTGTAAAGTAGTCTCTCTTTTTGACTGTGTGTTGTTGGCCCTCCAGGGGAACTCATTGGCTGCTGTGTGAGACAGGATGCTGGACTAGAGGGACCACTGGACTAGACGGACCACAGGGTTCTTCTGATGTTCTTATATTTTTACTATTGGGGGGGGAGGGAATTTGCTGGATTGGATAAGAACCCAGCTGGTGCTGCTTGCAACAGTGGCCAGCCACATACCTCCAAGCAACTAGTACTCAGAGCTAAACTGCCTCTGATCATGGAGGTTCTGTTTAGCCAAGGTGTCTGGGAGCTGTTGACAGATTCAGTACAAGAGAGCACTTCTTAAGTGGAGAGGTCTATCTCATTCAGTGGTACTTGGTCTGCAACTCACGGGCAGCCACATTTACAAGTTCCATCAACTGAAACAGCCACATTTACTCCCTTCCCTGACAGTTTACCTGTTCCTCCAGCAGCCCCTCTTCTAAAGTGGAAAGTATTGTGAATATACCACAGGAACCATGCTTCCAACCACAAGCCTTGCCCACTTTCCTGAAGTATTCACTGACCTAGTCCACCAACCCTCTTCCAATGGCAGTGAAACTCTGGGAAGCTGACAAGCAGGGTATGGAGGCACCCCAAGCAAGGTATACTACTTCAAGCCATGGAAGAGCCTATTAGTTATCATGGCTGACAGCTCTCAATAGCCCTCTCCTCTGACATCAACGTGTCAGGAATGGGTGGGGTAAAAATCAATACAATAAAATAAAAAATAAAATAAATACTTCTAGCAGCAAATTTTTAATCTACTGAGTGAATAGGAACTTCCTTTCACCTGTCCTGAATCTGCCTACTTTCATCTTGATGAGGTGATCCCCAGTTCAAGTACTGCAGGAAGAGAAAAATCTCTTTATCCTTTCCTCCAAGCTGAATCACCTCACCAATGCTCTCTCTAAGCTATGGAGTCCTGTAAGCAAAAATCCTACTTCGTGAGCTACCGGCATTAAAGTTGTGAGCAGGTGATTTGGCTCCTGCATAAATTAGCTTGCTCTGGGGCAATGCTTCCTCTAAGCTGTGGAGTCTTGTGAGCAAAAATTCTACTTTGAGAGCTACTGGCATTGAAGTTGTGAGCAGGTGATTTGGCTACTGTATAGCCAAAGTCCAGTTTGCTCTTGACTGGAGCTATCCTTCCTGACCTAAGACAAAAATGTGTGAGCCAGAGGCTAAAAAAACTGTGAGCTAGTTCACACTAACTCACCTTAGAGGGAACACTGTGCCTCATGCACTTTGGCCTTTCTTATCTAGGAAACTGCTCCACCACTTTGGGGCACATTTACTTGCCCTTTACCCCTCCTCTTCAAAATACTGTTCCCCCCCCAAAAAGATCACCTGTCAGAATTTCTAGAGCAATGCCCAAGATTCCACATTCAAGGAACGAAGAGCCCTCCTCTTTCCAAGATGAGCAAAATCTTTTAGCCATAGCCTGGCCAAGCATTTCAAGAGGCACTCACCTCAGGACTAACTCTGACAGCCTCTTAGTGAGCACCTTCGATCCGTCACCTTCTGTCCTACAAAGTAAAACAGGATATATGTACAAGAAATGTCTTATCCAGATTCCTCCTTGTGCTTCGGCCGCTGATCAAGCTGTGACTTGAGACAGATAAACCAGATTTCTCCTTACTCAGTGTACCAGTTTCAGGTTGGAAAACTAATGGAGAAGGGGACGATGGAGCTTAGGGAGAGCGGAGTTTGGGGAGGGATCTCAGTGGGGTACAAGGCCAGAGCCCACCACCAAATCAGCCACTAAACCATCTCTGCCATATGGACAGGGTTGCCAAGCCCCCCGACAACCAGCAGGGTAAGGTTGCCATATCCAGGTGGGGAAACTCCGGTCGATTTGGGGACGGAGTCTGAGAAGACAGGAACCTCCCAATGTGGTACAGAGTCAGAGAGTCCATCCTCCAAAGCATCCATTTTCTCCAGGGGAATTGATCTCTGCAGACGAGGTGTAATTCCAGAGGATCCCCAGGCCCCAACTTGAGACTGGCATCCCTACTCAGTTAAGTAGAATATACCGCCATCTCTCTTCCAATGGCAGTCAAGCTCTGGGAAGCTGACAAGCACGGTATGAAATCACCATCCATCCCACCCCCTTTTGTTTTTTGGTTCCCCAAGTAAGATGCACTACTTCAAGCCTTGGAGGATCCTATTAATCATCATGGCTGACAGCTCTTGTAATTTCAGGACTTCTCCAGGCCCCAACTGGAGACTGGCATCCCTACTCAGTAAGTACCTACTGAGTAATTCCAGGGGATCCCCAGGAATGCTTCTTCTAAGCTGTGGAGTCTTGTGAGCAAAAATTCTACTTTGTGAGCTACCAGCATTAAAGTTGTGAGTGAGCTATTTGGCTGCTGCATAAATCAGTTTGTTCGGGAGCCATCCTTCCTGAGCCAAGACAAAAATGTGTGAGCCGAAGGCTAAAAAACTTGTGAGCTAGTTCATACTAACTCAGCTTAGAGGGAATACTGATCCCCAGGTCCCACCTGGAGGGTGGCAACCCTACATCCAGGGATCAGCTGTAATTTCAGGATTTCTCCAGGCCTCAAATGGAGACTGGCATTTCTACTCAGTTAGCAGCCCTACGATTGCCAGCTCTGGCCTGGGAAATTCCTGGTGATTTGGGGAAAGCACTGGGGGAAGGCAGAGTTTGGGAAGGGAGCAGAGCAGGGCTGCCCACCCTCCAAAGCTGCCATCTGCCCCAGGAAGCCTGACCTCTGCGATGCGGATACTAGCTGTAATTCCAGGAGCACACCCCCCCCCCAGCTCCATCCAGCCACTAACCCAAGACCCCAGTTTTCCTAGGAGCTGCAGGCAAGCTTCCATGCCAAGGAGAGGCTCTGCCTGCAGATCCCAGCATAGGAACAGACTAGGGTTACCAGCTCTGGGTTGGGAAATCCCTGGAGACTTTGGGGGAGTGGAGCCTGAAGAGGGCGGGGTTTGTGGAGGGGAGGGACTTCAGTGGCGTACAATGCCATAAAGGCCACCTTCCAAAGTGGCCATATTCTCTCAGTAAACTGACCTCAGCCGCCTGGAGATAAAATATAATCAGTGTTCCCTCTAAGCTGAGTTAGTGTGAGCTAGCTCGCCGTTTTCCAGCCTCCGGCTCACACACATTTTTGTCCTAGCTCAAGCAGGAGGGGCTCCAGAGCAGACTTAATTCCTGCCAGTGGCCAAACCGCCCGCTCCCCACTTTAAGGCCAGCAGCGCACCAGGAAGCATTTTCGCTCACAAGACTCCGCAGCTTAGAGGGAGCGCTGGTTATAATGCCGGGAGATCTCCAGCGACCGCCTGGAGGTTGGAAACCTTAGAGCAGGCCAAAGCCGACTTCTCCCGCCCGTCTGTTGGTAACCCACCTCTCCGAGCCCGGCCTTCCTCTTCCCCACTTCGAGACCCTGTCGGGGTGGGGCACGCCTCTTCCGCGCTTCAGTCCCTGGGGAAGGGTCTCCCCTGAGCTGCCCCGCGGCGGCGGCGACGACGACCCCTGCCTTCCTCTCAAGCCCGCCTCAGCCGCCTCCGCACAAGAAAGGACCCCACAAGCGACGGAAAAGGCTCCCGGCGCAGGCGCCTTGCGCACCCGTCCGGGTCACTTCCTTGAGCGCATGCGCAGATAACGGCGGCTGTCGTCTTGCGGAACGCTTTCGCTGCGGAAGGTGAAGCGAGCAAATTCTATAGAGGGGGGTGGGGAAGAAGGTTATTTCTAAGCGTGCGCACTTCGCAATCGCTTCCCTGTCAGCGCATGCGCAAAAAAAAAAATCAGCGTTCCTATGCTTTCCCGAGTGGTCGCTCTCATTGGGCATGCGCACAAGTCCCATCATTTACTCGCCATCCGAAACGACGAATATTTAATTCTCCCTTCCCCGCCCCCAAAATCTGGAGGAGCAACCGTAGACAGCGTTAAGGAAGAGAAAAGTCACCCGCCAGCGAATCGCCAAAACGCACGCCCTCCTAACCGACCACGCGCATGCGCCGCACGCTGACCTTCCGGCTGGGGAAAAGCGACGCATGCGCAGTGAAACATCCTTTTATGGCGCGTGGCCGGTCTTTCTATTGGGTAGCCGGGACACAGCTGGGCACAGCAGCTAGGGGTTGAACGGGGGCCGCGCGGGGCCAAAATTAGTGCAGGTGCAGTAGTAGCTGCTTTAGATGTCCATCTTTCGGAGCCCGGCGGTTTCAGTGTTGCCTTGTTAGTTCGGGAGGACGGTTGCTACGGGCACCAAGGAACCAGGTAAGCAGTGGGAGAAGGCTGCAATTCGTAAGGTAAACCTTAAAAAAAGGTCTCGCCTCTCCCTGTGTATAGGTGAGAGCTAGGTGGGCGGGGGTGTGCTCTGCACATGCTTAAAGCACACCCCCCCCCCCCCGGTCTCTGGGTTGTTTTCTCCTCCACCAAGGCTGAATCCTGACCTTGAAAGCGAGGAGTTGAGCCCCTCCCACCTCTTTTTTTTTTCTAAAACAGGCCTTGCTGGCTGGGGATTTTCCCATTTAACAGGGCAGTCCTAAACAAAATTCTGTCATTCAAAATCAATTGAAGCCAGTGGATTTAGAAAGGTGTAAGCGTGTTTAGGATTGCACTGTCAGTCTGCGGAAGTGGGATCTGCTGTCCACCTGAAGGCTTGCGGATGCTCAGGGGGAATGGTGCCAGGTGAACGTAGGGGAAGGGAAAAGGTGCCTAAGATGTGGTAAGCGTTTATGTATGCTTAGCTGTCTCTTTTTTTGAGCTTCTGGGACTCGGTCTGGATGGTGCAGGCAGCTTTAAGTAAAGGTAAAGGTTTCCCTTGCTCGAAAGCCAGTCAAATCTGACTCTAGGGGGCGGTGCTCATCTCTGTTTCCAAGCTGAAGAGTCAGTGCTGTCCGAAGACTTTTTTCCATGGTCATGTGGCCGGCATGACTAGACGCTGAGGTGCACGGTACACTGTTACTTTCCCCTGAAGCGGTACCTATTTATCTACTTGCAATTTCTTGCTTTCGAACTGCTAGGTTGGCAGGAGCTGGGGCCAGAGACGGGACCTCACTCTGTCACACTTCACTCAGGTCTCAAACTGCCAAGCTACCCACCTTCTGGTCTGCAGCTCAGCGTCTTAATCTCTGAGCCACTGTGGCCCCGCACGCAGCTTTACCCACACATAAATCCCAAATGGACGTGATGCACACAGTATCCTTTTCTATTATGTAAGCTGCAACCTGAGCTTTATATATGCTTATATGGAGAAATAAGTTCTTTTTCTACGGCATTAGGAAGGACTTATTGCAGGTTAACTGCCTGTTACCCTGGAAAAGATGTTTGCTTTTCAAGGTGCCATTGGACTTGAATTTTTTTCTACTATTACAGATGAACATGGCTATCTGCCTGAAGCTGTCATGCTGCAGTCATCCTATGCCAGTTTACTCTGGAGTAGGCCCATAGTAATATGGGCAACCTGGCAGGATTGGGTAGAGTCCTTTTCAAGCACCTACTGCCTGATCCTTTTAGGTAGAAATGCTGAGGACTGAGCCTGGGATTTTGTGTGTGCAAAGCAGTTGCTCCGCCATTGAGCCTCAGCTCTTCCTGCCTGTGCTTATTCCGGTTGCAACTCTGCCAGGTCAGGGGTCTTTCCCATCGTCAGCTGAGATAGTTTAACTGGCTTGATTGAACCCAGGGCCTTCTGCAGGCAGAGCATGGGAATCGCCTACTGAGCGAGGGACACAGTAACCTGCCACAGATGAGTCAGACCATTGACCCAGGCAGCAGAGAAAGTGTTTTCCTACTTAGGTCCTTCTGAATTGAGTTGGGTCCTCCTGCTTGCAAAACTCTGACTGCATGAAACTGCCTTCATCCAAAGCAGTTAATAGGCAGTGGACTGAGGACTTCTTTACACAACAAGTAATAAAAATGTGGTGTTCACTGATAAAGGATGTAGTGGTGGCCACAGACATAGACAGCTTTAAAAGGGAATTAGGCAAATTCAAGGAGGACAGGTCAATCAGTGGCTACTAGCAATGGGAACTTCCACGTTCATATGCAGTAAACCCCTGAATACCAGCACCAGGAGGCAACATCAGGTGAAGGCCTTGGCTTTCATGCCCTGTTGCTAGACCTCCAGAGGAACTGGTTGGCCACTGTGTGAGACAGGAGGCTGGACTGGATGGGCTATTGGTCTGAACTTGCAGGGCTCTTCTTATGTTCTTATGAAGGCCTTGGCCTCTGTGCCCTGTTGCTGGCCTTCCAGAGGAACTGGTTTGCCACTGTGTGAGACAGGATGCTGGGCTAGATGGACATCTGGTCTGATCCAGCAGGGCTCTTCTTGGGTTCTTATCAGGGAAAGCCTTGGCCTCTCTGCTCTGTTGTTGGCCCTGCAGAGGAACTCGTTGGCCCCTGCGTGAGACAGGATGCTTGCTGGACTAGATGGACCACTGGTCTGATCCAACGGGGCTCTCCTTATGCCTTGTACAGAATCAGACTGTTAGTTCATCCAGACTGTTAGTCTGTTCTGACTAACGATGACTCCAGGATCCCTGGCAGAGTAAGAGCTTTCACAGCATCTGCTACTTGAGTCTCTTTAAATGGAGAATAGACCTTTTGCATGCAAAGGATGAGTAAGACATGGCAGCAGTTCAGACACTTGTCGTATACTTGAAACGAGCCCATCTCTCTTAAGCTTCAAATTCTTTGCAAAGGCTGCATCTTTCCTGGGCAAGCCAAATGGGGAAAGAAAGTTGTGGTAGAGGGCCAAATGGTGTCTATGCAGGGGCTGCCAGCATGGAGCTGCAGCCAGGGAAGATATTTGGGGCATTTTTGCTGCTGCAGTGGTGACCTCTCTTCGTGTAAGCAGGGCGTCCTGCCAAAACCACCTTGGGCATAACACAGCAGTTTTTCTCCGCTTTAGAAGATTAAGTAAAAATTGTTTTTAAAAAGCATTTCACTCAATCCAAAAGTGAATGTAGGAGGGTTCTTGGGGGGGTGGGGAGAATGATCCCCCAGATTTCCCAATTCTTCCATTGAGAAGTTGTTAAAAATCACTTGGATAATTTTTTTCCCATTTATTCTCCGTGGGTTGTTGCATCTCCAGTCTGGAAAAATGCCTAATCTGAGATGCTGGAGACCTCCTGTCAGTCCAAACAGACACCTCTGTGCTAAAAGACCCTGGAGATTCAATAGACAAATATTGAACTAGATGGCCCAAAGGGGCAGCTTCATGTCTTGGTGGGGAAGCATGGGTCAATGTTAAAGCACATTCTCCACATGCAAAAGGTCTTGTGAGCTGTCCTCTTCATTTCCCGTTCAAGGATTTCAGGTAGCAGGGGCTAAGGAAGGCATTTCCCTGCCCAAGGCCCTGGAGAACTGCTGCCAGCCGGAGACATTCAAACATGATAAGACAGATTTATGGAATATCACATTCTACTTGTTCAAAATGGGAATGAAAATTGTAATGCTAGTTTTCAAAGGAAATACTTCATTGTACAACGAGTGATGTAAAATGTGGAATTTGCTGCCAGAGTATGTAGTGATGGCCAGAAGCATAGACAGCTTTAAAAGGAGATTAGACAGATGTGGAGGGTAAGTCTATCTGTGGCTACTAGCTGTGGTGACTAAAGGGAAACCACTCTGTTTGGAGGCAGTCAACCTCCGAATCCCAGTGCCTCGGCCTCTGTGCCCTGTTGGCCCACTGTAGTAACTGGTTGGCTGCTGTGTGAGACAGGATGCTGGACTAGAGGGACTACTGAGAGCTAGTTTAGTGTAGTGGTTAAGTGCACGGACTCTAATCTGGGAGAACTGGGTTTGATTCCCCACTCCTCTGCTTGCACCTGGCTGGATGACCTTGGGCAAGCCATAGCTCTGCACCAGCTGTTCTCTCAAGGACAGCTCTGGAAAGAGCTCTCTCAGCCTCACCTACCTCACAGGGTGTTTGTTGTGGGGAGGGGAAGGGAAAGGAGTTTGTAAGACGCTCTGAGACTCTGAGTGAAGGGCGGGGTATAAATCCAATCTCCTCTTCTTCTCTACTGGTCTGATCCAGCAGGGCTCTTCTGAGGTTCTTATCAGGGAAGGCCTCGGCCTCTATGTCCTGTTGTTGGCCCTCCAGAGGGACTGGTCAGCCACTGGATGAGACAGGATGCTAAACTAGATGGACCACTGGTCTGAATGAAATGCATGCAGAGGAGAGTGATGAGGATGATCAGGGGCCTGGAGACCAAGACGCCCTAAGGAGGAACGTCTGAGGGACTTGGGGATGTTAAGCCTGGAGAAGAGGAGGTGGAGGGGGGACAGGATTGCTCTCTTGAAGTATCTGAAGGGCTGTCACTTAGAGGAGGGCAGGGAGCTGTTCCTGTCGGCAGCAGAGGAGAGGACTTGCAATATTGGGTTTAAATTAAGGGCAGGAAGTTATCAGCTGGATCGTAGGAAAAACTTTTTTTACAGTAAGAGTTGTGCAACAGTGGAATCAGCTGCCTAGGGAGGTGGTGAGCTACCCCTCACTGGCAGTCTTTAAGCAGCATCTGGACAAACACTTCTCAAGGATACTGCAGGCTGATCCTGCCTTGAGCAAGGGGTTGGACGAGATGGCCTGTATGGCCCCTTCCAACTCTGTGATTCTAAGTTTCTACGATCCAACATGGCTCTTCTGATGTTCTTATCACAAGAAGGCCTCGGCCACTCTGCCCTGTTGTTGGCCCTCCAGAAGAACTGGTTGGCCACTGTGTGAGACAGGATGCTGGACTATGTAGACCACTGGTCTGATCCAGCAGGGCTCTTCTTACGTTCTTTGTTTTCCTGGGTGAAAACCTTGATCCCTGTTTGGATTGCCAGATTTTAGAAGAAGAAGCAGCAGCAGCAGCAGCATAAACATAGATAATCTCCATTCACATTTCTCTCTTGCAGGCCAAGAATCCAGATCTGCGTAGAATCAACATGGCAGCCAAACGGATTACTCAGGAGACATTTGACAGTGTGGTGCAGGAAAATATCAGTGAATTTGGCATGGATCCGGAAGAAGCAATGATTGAAGCTGTCCAGCAGTTTGAGTCTCAAGGTACTGCTGGCTGAACATGGATGGCTGTGCTTTTCAGGAAAATGCGCCAGCCAGTGGTTTCAAGTTGCATTCAGGGAAACCCAAAGGTTCCCCAGAACCTCTTGGAAGGATTCTTTGGCACATGGGTGCTATTATAGTGGAGGTTCAAGTGACTTGACCAAATGTCTGATTATCAGATGGGAAACGGCTTCTCTAAGCATTGCTGCTGTTCTTGTATTATTTCCCATTAAACAAAGTTTGGTAACTAAAGGACATTAAGAGATGTTCAGATGTTTGAGCAATAAACATTTTTAAATTAAAAAAGAAGTTTGAGTGCAGTGGAACCTTTAAGACCAACAACATTTAATTCTTTAATTGTCGGTCTCCAAGGTGCCACTGGACTCGAACCAACATGGCTATCCACCTGAATCTATATTTCCCATTGTAAGCCTGTTTAAACACAGATGGAGTTGGCATTTAACATTTAAAAACAAACAGACATCCCTGAGAGAGAGTTTGCACACCCACTGTGAGACTGTCCCAATAGATATAGTCCACAACAGGTCTCCTTAAATAGATAGTCCTTTATTTGTAGAAAATGTCATGTTGGTCAGACACTTCTTCTGTTAGTAATGCTTAAGCTTTGAATTACAATCATAATTATACTGGATATGAAATATGGCCCAACTACCCTCTACCATACAGAGAATTCTTGGCGCCCAATTATACTGGCCCAATGTTCCCAAGGAAAGTGCGGCAAAATGAGTTCTCAGGGAGAAATAGTGTTGAACATTTTTGGAGGATAGTTCCCAGAGAAATTAAGAAAACAGAATACATAACACCTGTGGTTCTTGTAATACAGAACAGGAGGCCCTTTCCCTCAAGGTCGTTAGCTGAGGAGGCTAGAGATAAAAGCGAATGAGTAATGAGCATGCGCAAAGCAAAGCAAAGCGTGCATTCCAGTGGTGAGGGTCAGGTCCCCAATGCTATCTCCCGGCCAGTACCTATAAGTATGGAGTAAAACATTAAGACCCAACACAATGCAAGTTAAACAGAAAGGCATAGCTGGATGTAACATTGTAATATTGGTGCAGTCACCCCAGTCTATGGCAGTTCACTGACACCCACTGTCAATCTTCTCCCACAGTTTCAAGCAGGCTCGAGGTGTGTTCTGGGGTGCCTTCAGCCCAAGCGGGAGTTACGCCCAGCTGGTGGGATGGAGCATGTGACAAAGGAAGCAGTTCAGCATGGCATAGTTTGTATGCACAGTGCTGCCTTAGACTAACACGGACTGTTGTCTCCTAAGAGATGTAAAATTTCCGGAAATTTTGAAGCTCAGAAACCCCCCCCCCATTTTTTTTGTTTTTGTTTTTTCAAGGAAAAAACTGAAATTTTTGGAAAAATTGAAAAAAATGCTACTTTAGCCCTTCTTTTTTCTTTTCCAGCTTGAAAGTCATTCTGTTACTTTAGGAACATAAAATATGACTATGGACAATTTTACTCGGCATGAAATTATCACAACTAGCATATTAAAAATATAGAAGAATTTTCATTTAAAATAATTTTTATTTGTAATCGTAATAAATGGAGCAGCAATCTCCTAAACTGTTTACTAGTTTATGTGGAACAGACAAAAAAACCTCCACAAAACAATTTTTAAAAATCCGGAAGTAACAATTATTCATATTTCCTCTCCACAGTATTAAATAAAAATTAAAAAAACCATTATAAAAAGAACTGAAGAGGGGGGGAGTGTATAGTATACCCACCCACATGCAAAAACAAAACTGAAACCTTTTCCTTTTCTTGTGACAACAGCACCTCCTAAAGGAAAGAAATGCATCTTGTTCTTGCGTTGGAGAGTTCAGTTCATAACCTAGGGCTTGCTTGTCCTCAGTGCACAGAAATCAGATTAATCTGATACTATACATATTTTTTAGAAATGATTAGGAAAATATTTGAACACCTTGTCTTAAAATATTTTATTCATCGTGTTGAAATAAAACATTCCAGAATCAATTTTTTTTATTTTCAATTCTTCCAATTTTTTGTAAAAAAAACAAAAAAAGGCTTCAGGGAAAAAACGGAAAAAACCCTGTTTCTTTTCCAAATTTTTCTGTTTTTTTCCCAGGCCTTCACATTTTTATTGTCTCCTTTGACTGTCAATGGCTCTTCTCCCATTGAGGAGTGCCTTCCTTCAGTTCCGTTTCTCCAGCCCACACACACCCCGTTCCCAAGCTGTGAGTGTTCCCAAAGGGCGTATGGTCCGCAGTGAGGGGCCCACAAATCTTCCGAGCTTTAGCGGGCAAATAGGGGATCTCTGCCAGCACCTTCTTCATGCATTTGCAAGGGCTCCTGGCAGTCAGGAGCAGAGTTGCTTTATGGTGTTTGCCCTGCCTTGAGGGTAAAGCCTGAGACATCTTTCCCTGACCCTTTAAAAAAGGAGGCACACAGCAAATGGGAATACAACCTGACATTTGGGCACTGGCCTATGGCCGCCAGTCACAAGGGTCTGGGCATGAAACGGGTGTGGGGGGAGGTATTTGTGAATTTCCTGCATTGTGCAGGGGGTTGGACTAGATGACCCTGGAGGTCCCTTCCAGCTCTTTGATTCTGTGAAGGTATGCCTGATACCTGTGGCTCATTTGCAAATATCATGAAAAAAAATACCTTGTCTGGAGTTCTGTTTTTATGTCTTGATTTTGGTTTGGTGGTGGGAACGCAGTGTCTCCTGTTGCTGAGTGCTTGGTGCGGGATGGTGGGTCGAAGAACCACTGGGCCAGATCACTGTATGAGCAGCCAGCACTGTGCCTGAAGATGCCTGCAAGAGCCAAATGGCTTTACTAAGATTTGTGTAAAATGTGTTTATGTGCAAAAGGACATAGGGGAAGCCATGTTGGATCAGGCCAGTGGCCCATCTGGTCCAACACTCTGTGCCACACAGTGGCCAAAACTCAGATGCCATCAGGAGGTCCACCAGTGGGGCCAGAACTCCAGAAGCCCTCCCACTGTTGCCCCCCAAATGCCAAGAATACAGAGCATCACTGCCCCAGACATAAGAACATAAGAGAAGCCATGCTGGATCAGGCCAATGACCCATCCAGTCCAACACTCTGTGTCACACAGTGGCCAAAACCCTGGTGCCATCAGGAGGTCCACCAGCGGGGCCAGAACTCCAGAAGCCCTCCCACTGTTGCCCCCCAAGCACCGAGAATACAGAGCGTCACTTGCCCTAGACAGAGTGTCCCAGAGATGGACTTATCTGTCAGTCATGGGGTCAAGTGACAATTCTTTGTGGACCTTGTTACAATCTTCTTTCTCTGTCTTCTTGTTTTCTCCAGGTGTGGATTTGAGCAACATAGTGAAGGTCGCCCCCAATCCTGCCCCTGAGAATGGTCAAGAACAGATGCATGCCATTCTGCAGGTGAGGGGAGATCTGGGGGGCTGTCTGGGAAAGGATGAAAGGGAGTGCAGGAGGTCAACTCTGGGCAGATTGGTGGGGCTGCTCCAGGGAGCCTATCACTGATGAGGGGGCCTGGCCTTCTGCCTTTGCCTGAAAAGCAAAGAAGTCACTTGAGAGCCGGAGTGATGTTGTGGTTCATAGCGTTGGGCGAGTATCTGGAAGACCCAGACTTACGCCATGGAAGCTTGCTGGGTGACCTTGGCCCAGTCACACTCTCCTGGCCTAACCTACCTCACAGGGTGGTTGTGAGGATAAAACGGAGGAGAGGAGAATGGTGTAAGCTGCTTTGGATCCCCACTGGGGAGGCAGGCGGGAGACGAATGAATTAAATAGAGAAACTTTGGCAGGCTTCAACCTCTCCAGCCTTTTAGTCTGGTTCCTGCCATGGAGCTCGTTGCTTTGACAAGAAAACCTACTCTGTACATCAAGAATCTACTCCGCCGTGCCAGCTGGGGCCCGTCCGTCCCCCCTGGAGGGTTCCATTTCTTGCTGCAAATGTTTGCTCCAAGGCAGCTTGCAGCAGTGGTGTCCCGCCCCACAGGTATGTTTACTAGCAGTTCAAGAAGCCTTCTCCTTTGAGATTGTTGCTGCATCAAAGAGGAAAACTTCTTGTGCTGGAGGAAAATGTTGGTGGAATGGATCCACAGGATCCCACCCCTTGACTGGGGCTCTCCCTGAGGTACCCTGTTGGGTGTGTGTGTGTGTGTGTGTGTGTGTGTGTGTGTGTGCTCAGGAGGGAATTGCTGATGGGTGCCTCTCTTTTTTTGGGGGGGGGGGCTAAGCCAGGGGTGTCAAACATAAGGCCCGGGGGCTGGAAATGGCCTGTCCAGGGCTCTTTTGTGGCCTGCGAGCATCCAGTGCAAGGGACAGAACAGGAGACTGCTCGGGGGGGGGGGGGGGGGAGTGGGTGGAGCCACTCCGATTGTGGCTTCAGCATGGCGGAACAAATTTATCTGCAGCGGTCAAGCAGCGTGGGAGTGTCTGTCCAGTGCTGCACTGCTGGCTCCCCAGTCCACTCGTATGGGTTTTTCCTTTGCACCTTCTTCCCAGTCCATGGAGACTTGCAGTGAGGATTAGGGTTGCCAGGTCTGGGTTGGAATATACCTGGAGGCTTCGGGGGTGGAGCCAGGAGAAGGCGGGGTTTGGGGAGGGGAGGGGCCTCAGCAGGGTACAATGCCATAGAGTCCACCCTTCAAAGCAGCCATTTTCTCCAGGGGAACTGATCTCTGCCAGCTGGAGATGAGTTGTAAAAGCAGGAGATCCCCAGGCCCCACCTGGAGGCTGGCAACCCTAGTGAGGATACACCAACCTGGAGCTTACCAGCTGCTGTCCTTAATACTGTTTCTATCTCCAGTATCTGACATTACATTTATGGCACACGTGGCCTGGTCCGACAAAGTGACATTTCTGTCAGATCTGGCCCTTGTAACAAATGAGTTCGACAGCCCTGGTCTAAGCAATGCAAAGCTGAATTGTTCAGGAGGGCATTTGGCTCAGGAAATAGGGCTGCACCATAACAATATGGTTCGGAAAGAAGTTTGGGGTTAAGGATTAGGGACTGTGGACTGCCCCTGTGTATACTTTGTACTATCTGTTGCTGTAGGTAGGCTCCTACTATATAATTTTTGCTGTTGGCTAAAGTGTCATGTTAATGCATATGCTGTGCTTCATCTCTGGCCGGTTTCCTGAGCCAGTCTGGTGTAGTGGCTAAGTGCGCGGACTCTAATCTGGAAGAACCGGGTTTGATGCCCCACTCCTCCACTCGCACCTGCTGGATGACCTTGGGCAAGCCATAGCTCTGCACCAGCTGTTCTCTCAAGGACAGTTGTCTCAGAGCTCTCTCAGCCCCGCCTACCTCACAGGGTGTCTGTTGTGGGGATGGGAAGGGAAAGGAGATTGTAAGCCGCTCTGAGACTCCCTTGGGTAGTGAAGGGCGGGGTATAAATCCAATCTCTTCTCTTCTTCTTTTCTGCAAGTCAAATCTGATTGCATTGTATTTATTTATTTTTTATTTATTTACTTTTCAGATTTATATCCCGTCCTCCCCGCGAACGGGCTCAGGGCGGCTTACACGGGCACACAGGCCGATTCAATACATTAAAACAGATAAAATCAACTAAAACACATTCCAATAAATAAGATACATTACTGTAAAAGCTTCCAATAACATAAAATCAGATGGCAACCCAATGGTAGGTCTGAGCCCCCCCTGCCTCCAAGCCTGGGCTATACTGGGCCAGCTATATCCCAGATGGCATATGTGGGGGAATGCCTGCTTGTGTCACGGCTGCAGCAAAATGACCCTGTCCCCTGGAAAGGTCCTTGTTCTTCTGACCAGCCTTCTGAAGGCTTCAGCCACCACTGAAGCTATCCTCCCAGAATAGTGGTATTTCTGAGGCTTAGATTAGTAGCTATCCCCTCTCTGCCAGTTCTTTCTTTCTTTCTTTCTTTCTTTCTTTCTTTCTTCCTTCCTTCCTTCCTTCCTTCCTTCCTTCCTTCCTTCCTTCCTTCCTTCCTTCCTTCCTTCCTTCCTTCCTTCTGACATACTTCTGGTGATGTCAGGTGGTGTAGCATGTGCAAATAAGTAATGCTAATGAGTTATGCTAATGAGCTCCTGCACCTCTTTTTCTACAAAAGGATCCCTGGCATACGTGATGGGTGGTATCCCTGGTGGCAGCTCCTATTCGAAGGCCTGGTGGAAGAGCTCTGTCTTGCAGGCCCTGTGGAACTGCATTAAGTCCCGCAGGGCCCTGATCTCCTCCGGGAGCTCATTCCACCAGACAGGAACCGCCACCGAAAAAGCCCTGGCCCTAGTTCTGGCGAGCTTGACGTCCCTGGGGCCCGGGACACAGAGTCGATGGCATGACCCCGACTGCAGTGCCTGCTGGGGTATATACGGAGAAAGGCGGTCCCTTAGGTATGTTGGACTCTGGGCATATAGGGCTTTATAGGTAAGAACCAGCACCTTGGAGCGAACTCGGTATGCTATAGGCAGCCAGTGCAGCGCCGCCAGCACAGGCTGATACGGTCCTGCCTTGCGAGACCCATCAGCAGCCTGGCCGCGGCATTCTGCACCAGCTGCAGCCTCCGGGTTAGCGCCAAAGGCAGCCCCATATAGAGAGCGTTACAGTAGTCCAACCTCGAGGTGACCGTCGCATGGATCACTGTGGCCAGGTTATCGCGGTCGAGGTAGGGAACCAACTGCTGCACCAGCCGAAGATGGTAGAAGCCTGACTTGGCAGTGGCTGCTACCTGGGCCTCCATTGACAAGGAGGGATCCAGGAGCACTCCCAAACTCCTAACCCGCAACGTAGGTACCAGCGGTGCCCCGTCGAAGCTCGGGAGTGGGACCCCTTGCCCCAAACCGCCACACCCCAGGCACAGGACCTCCGTTTTTGCCGGGTTCAGTTTCAGCCTGCTCAGTCTGAGCCAATCAGCCATGGCATGCAATGCCCGTGCAATTGTCATCTGGACAATTGCAATTGTCATCTGGAATTGTCATCTGGACGTTCCACTCTGCTGATTGTACTGATTTATCGGCCAGGGACCAGCATACCTGTGGGACTGCCTCTTTCCCATCTACCCTGTAGGGCATTGCTCTTGAGTGACAAACATCTAGTGGCAGTCCCTGGCCCCAAAACGTCCATCTAGCCTCAACAGGGCCAGGGCGTTATCCCCCCTGGCCCCGACCTTGTGGAATGAGCTCTCAATAGAGATCAGGGCCTCAAAAAATCTTTTACTGTTCCGCAGGGCCTGCAAAATGGAGCTCTTCCAACAGGCCGTGGACATCTCATAATATCAGGCTCTTCCTGCTCATATTGCTGGATTAAGCTGCTCATATGCTGGACTGAGCTGGGTTTACAACATGGGAGCCCAGAGTGAAGGCCTTATATTTTTTTCCATCGCGCAACGCCAGGATGTTAGGAAATTTTCTAAGTGTGCCATCTTGTACTGTGTTTTATGGATTTAGTTATGATGTTTTAATATTTTAAAGTTGGCATTGTTTCCTTCTGTGTTGTACTCTGCCCTGAGCCCGCTAGCTAGAAATCAGATGAATCACATCAAATTATTATATGTAATCTGCTTTGAGTCCCCGTGGTCTTCTTAATCTGTGTATTTTTTTTTTGTTTGCGCATTGCATACATTTTACTATTTGCTGATTTCTCGAAGCTCATCTTGTATTGAAATGTTCAGAGTTCAAAGAAAAGAGTCCGAGTGAGAAAGGTGGACTATAAATAACTTAAATAGACTCCATCAGTGGTTTCAGCCTGTCTCATTTTTGCAGCCGTCACTGGTGTTGCTTCTGTTTCATTTGGTACCACTCATGCTGTCGATTAACAAAGAACATTGGAAAATGCTATTATTTTACTTTTACTTCTTACTGTTTTTACAACCTAAGTCATAAACAGCAAACCCTCATCCCATGGGAGGAGAACCTAAAAGTTAGTTATCGTGTAACTTAATGACGGCTGCCAAAATTTTTGCCCCACACAGAGTGGCTGGTTTGTCTTTGTCTCTGAGTAGCCAGGATGATTCGCTTCTGGAGAAAGGGAGTTCTGATTAAACAACGGGGAGATTAATTTAGCTCTTAGTTCTGAGAATTTAGGACAATCAAAGGAGATGTGGTCAACCGTCCATCTTGTTGCTGCCGCAGTTTCAGAGTCTGTCTGAAAAATGCTGTGATTGGGGGAAATTCATCTGGAGGACACAGAAAATGGAGAACTGTGCATCTGTTTCCCACAAACAAAAAGTAAAATTGAAATGAGGGGATTCTAATCAGACCGGCTTGCAGAATTTGGCCTCCTCCCTAGCTGTCATTTAAATGTTCTTTCTCTCTTCCTTCCACAGACGTTGGACTCTCTCCAGAAGGCTGTGGTTGACTCTGACTCTAGCAAAGTGGATGAGCTTCTAGCCAGCTTTGCCGAGCAGTGCAGGCAGGAACTGGCGGTCCGTTACCTGGCAGGGCAGAAAGGGGCCTACCCCGCTGTGCTGGCGGCCTGTCGGCTGGCGTCTGAGGACAGGTGCTCACTGCTGAAAGCCCTCAATGCCCTCTCTGTGCTCATGGATGGCCAGCCCGACCTCCTTGATGCCTCTGGGCAGGAGCTGTTGCTGCGCGTGATGCGGGAGAGCCGGGACGATGCCGAGCTGACCCTTGCCGCCGTGCGTGGTATTCGCCATGCCTGCCTGAAGCACGAGCAGAACCGGCAAGACCTAGTGAAAGGCGGCGCCCTCCAGCTTCTGGCTGGGGCCATTGTCCGGCACGGGGACTGCGCCGATGTTGTCCGGGAGGCCTGCTTGGGGCTGCGCATCATGACGTTTGACGATGACATCCGGGTGCCCTTTGGCCACGCCCATGACCATGCCAAGATGATCGTGGTGGAACATGATGGCTTGAGGATCCTCATAGAAGCAGCCAAAGGTAGAAACAGCGCGTGAGTGCCCAGCGCAGTGAGTGGGGTTGCCAACTTCCGGGTGGTGGCTGGAGATCTCCTGGGATTACAACTGATCTCCAGGTGACAGGTCAGCACCCTTGGAGAAAATGGCATTGTACCCCGTTGAAGTCCTCCCCACCCCAAACCCCACCCTCCGCAGCCTCCACCCCCAAAATCTCCAGGTGTTTCCCAACCCAGAGGTGGCAACCCTATCAATGAGCGGTGGGGCATTAGAGCTGCCAACTCCAGGTTGGGAAATTCCCGGAGATTTGGGGGTGGAACAGAACCAAAGAGGGGAAAGAAACAGTCCAATAAAATTGAATCAAGAACCGAAAAAGTAAGGAAGAAACCTGGTGGAGGGCCAACAGTAAAACCTCATATAAACTTATTATAAGTAAAAATACATGTATTTATTTTGAGGAAAGTTGAAAAACGTATAAGGGCCCAATGGAAGCCTCGTTAACAAATTTTAAACGACATGTACGGAAGGAACAGTTATTGTGACCTAATCAGGGGTCATTTAGTAAACAAAAAGGTGCAGGAGCTCATTAGCATAACTTATTTGCATATGCCATACCCCCTGACATCACCGGAAGTGTGTCAGAAGGCAACACCCACCGCTCAAGCTCCACCCCAAAAATCTCCAGGTATTTCCCAAATCAGAGCTGGCGAGCCAGCTTTAAACTTCAACTGAAGACATTTTAGGTCTTGCCCTAGCAGGGAAGCTACCCTAAGAACATAAGAGAAGCCAATGTGGGATCAGGCCAGTGGCCCATCCAGTCCAACACTCTGTGTCACACAGGGGCCAAAAACACCAGGTGCCCTCAGGAGGTCCAGCAGTGGGACTAGGACATGAGAAGCCCTCCCACTGTTGCCCCCCCCCCCCCCAACACCAAGAATACAGGGCATCCTTTGCCCCAGACTGAGAGTTCCTATCTATACTTTGTGGCTAATAGCCACTGATGGACCTCTGCGCCATATATTTATCTAATTCCCTCTTGAAGCTGTCCGTGCTTGTAGCCGCCATCACCTCCTGTGGCAGTGAATTCCACGTGTTAACCACTCTTTGGGTGAAGAAGGACTTCCTTTTATCTGTTCTAACCTGACTGCTCAGCAATTTCATGGAGTGGCCACAAGTTCTTGTCTTGTGAGAAAGGGAGAAAAGGACTTCTTTCTCTACCTGCTCTATCCCATGCATAATCTTATAAACCTCGATCATGTCGCCCCTCAGCCGTTGTTTCTCCAAGCTAAAGAGCCCCAAGCGCTTCAACCTATCTTCATAGGGAAAGTGTTCCAATCCTTTGATCATTCTAGTTGCCCTTTTCTGCACTTTTTCCAATGCTATGATATCTTTTTTGAGGTGTGGCGACCAGAACTGTACACAGTACTCCAAATGCGGTCGCACCATTGATTTATACAGGGGCATTATGATACTGGCGGATTTGTTTCCAGTTCCCTTCCTAATAACCCACAGCATAGCACTGGCCTTTTTCATTGCAGTTGCACACTGTCTCAACATTTTCATTGAGTTATCTGCTACGACTCCCAAGATCTCTCTCTTGGTCAGTTCAGCTCTGCCAGTTCAGACTCCCTCAACGTGTATTTATAGTTAGGATTTTTGGCTCCAATGTGCATCACTTTGCACTTGGCCACACTGAACCCCATTTGCCACACTGACGCCCACTCGCCCATTCTCGACAGATCCCTTTGGAGTGCCTCACAATCCGCCCTGGTTCTCACCACCCTGAGAAAAACAATCATGAAAATGCAGATCAAGTTAGCATGCTTTCGCTTTTTTCCACAGTGCATCACCAAATGTGCCTGCTCCTGGGCTTGTTACTCCCGGAACGGCGTTCCTGCTTGAAATGACCCCAGGACCTAACGCATTGTGACCCAATCAGGCCCTTTTCAGAGGTTAAACAATATGAGGTACACATAGGCACATGTTACAAAGTAATAAGAAAGAATATGTCAGTTCTGGACCAAAAAAGGAATGCTGTTGAGAAAAAACACACATTGAAAATGGTTTTTCTCCTTTTTTTTCCCAACAGCATTTTTCCCTGCCCCGATGGGCTCTTTTGACCTCTGAAGAAGGCCTGATTGGGCCAAAATGCGTTAGGTCACAATAACTGTTTCTTCTGTACGTGTCCTTTGTATTTGTTAATGAGGCTTTTATTGGGCCCCTATGTTTTTTAACTTTCCTCAAAATAAATACTTGTATTTTTTTACTTATGATAAGTTTATATGAGATTTGGGGGTGAAACCTGGGGAGGGTAGAATTTGGGGAAGGGAAGGGGCTCAGCAAGGGTGTGATGTCACTCTAAGACTTTGGTTTTTCTTACTCTATGGTATACCATAGAGTCCACTCTCCAAAGCTGCCATTTCCTCCAAGAGAACTGACCTCTGGAGTCTGGAGGTCAGCTGTAATACTGGGGGATCTCCAGGCCCTACCTAGAGGTTGGCACCCTTGGTGGGGACAGGGAGTGGATGGAGACAAGCCACCTGCAGTGCTGTGTCCCCCTCCCCTCGTTGTGTTAGGATCCTCGACCTGAGGCTGAACCGCCAAGGGGCCTGTAGGCCTCAAGGCAGCCTTTCCCTTCCCATGCAAGAGGCAGGCCTTGCTGTAAATTTCCCCCCTGAGCCTACATTTCCCAGGCACCCTCTGAGCCTCAGGATTGGGCCTGGTGGGACTGGAGGGGGGGAAATGCAGGAGCCTATCACTGACGAGGGGTCAGAACTTGGCGGGAGAGAGCACAAATGAAGGAGGGAATTCACTCCCTGGAGCTGGAGGGACAGTGAATCTGCTTGAGAAGGGGGGCAATTGGGTCTAGAGTTGCCAGCCTCCAGGTGGGGCCTGGGAATCTCCTGCTTTTACAACTGATCTCCAGCTGAGAGAGACCAGCTCCCCTGGAGAAAATGGCTGCTTTGAAGGGTGGACTCTATGGCATTGGACTATGCGGAGGCCCCTCCCCTCCACAAACCCTGCCCTCTCCTGGCTCCTCCCCCAAAGTCCCCAGGTATTTTCCAACCTGGACTTGGCAACCCTAGTTGGGTCAGGTACCGAAAAAGAAGCAGGAAGCTAGCCTGACAGTTGCATTAGCACCAGTGTTCCCTCTAAGCTGAGTTAGTGTGAGCCAGCTCACAGTTTTCTAGCCTCTGGCTCAGACATTTTTGTCTTTGCTCGGGAAGGACGGCTCCAGAGCAAGCTAACTTATGCAGTAGCCAAATCGCTCGCTCACAACTTTGATGCCAGCAGCTTACAAAGGGGAGTTTTTGCTCACAAGACTCCACAGCTTAGAGGAAGCATTGATTAGCTCCAGTATAGTGTAGTGGTTAG
The DNA here is from genome assembly GCA_029233225.1 of Lepidodactylus listeri. Classification (NCBI taxonomy): domain Eukaryota; kingdom Metazoa; phylum Chordata; class Lepidosauria; order Squamata; family Gekkonidae; genus Lepidodactylus; species Lepidodactylus listeri. The sequence goes on from JARCFY010000002.1 coordinate 176,445,905, forward strand.
AAGTATTGGGACTAGTATCCCAGAAGACCCGGGTTCGAGTCCCTGTTTGTGCCAAAGGAGCTCACTGGGTGACCTTGGGCTAGTCACATTATCAGCCTCACCTACATCACAAGGTCGCTGTGAGGACAGAATGGAGGAAAGGAGAATGGCGTACAGTGCTTTGGGTCCCCGTTGAGTAGAAAGGTGGGGTATAAATGAATCTAAAAAATAAATTTGGGTCCTTGATCGTTTCCCGGCTGGATTCTTTTTCTTGAAAGTTTAGCTCTGTGCAGTTGTGGTGTACCCTATCAGTTTGGTGTAGTGGTTAAGTGCACGGACTCTAATCTGGGAGAACCGGGTTCGACTCCCCTCGCCTCCACTTGCAGCTGCTGGATGACCTGGGGCAAGCCACAGTTCTGTCAGAGCTGTCCTTGAAAATGAGCAGTTTCTGTCAGAGCTCTCTCAGCCCCACCTACCTCACAGGGTTTCTGTTGTGGGAGGGGAAGGGACAGGAGATTGTAAACCACTCTGAGTGAAGGACAGGGTATAGATCCAACTCTCCTCCTCCTCTTCCTCCTTCAGTTCTGCTCCATTCTTATCACTGTTCTCTTACTTCTTAGTCAGTCAAGTTTATTGTCTTGGCCATTGGCCATAACAAAACAAAACAAAATAAAACAGATAAAGCAAAATACAACAGACGTTATAAACCAAAATGGGATAGGCCCTTCAGTAACTTGCTGCAAATCCAAGACTTAGTCTTATCTTTTTTGCCGCCAATGCAAACAAAGCCATTCTGCTGGTAATATATGTGTCATCATCAGAGAGCAAAAAAACAGTCATGTCCAGATCTGAAATTCCATTATGCAGAGGTATAATGGGGTAAATAAACCTTTGCCTAAGTGATTCTCTTACTTACTGGATACAGCACTGGGTAAATAAATTAGTCTTTTCTGTTCACTCTCCCTGAGCCCTTCATGCCTTGTATCCACCCTTATATCAGGACATATCCAAGGGGAAGGAGGAGTTGCTGGAAGGGTAGAGGGGAAGGGTGCTCTGGGCCCTTCCCAATGAAGGAGAAGAAAAGTTGGTTTTTATACCCTGCCCTTCACTACTGGAAGGAGTCTCAGAGTGGCTTACGATCTCTTTTCCCTTCCCCTCCCCACAACGGACACCCTGGGAGGTAGGTGGGGCTGAGAGAGCTCTCTCCCGAGGATTGCCCTTGAGAGAACAGCCTTGAGAGAACTTGTGACTGACCCAAGCAGTTGCATGCGGAGGAGGAGTGGGGGATCAAACCCGGTTCTGCCAGATTAGAGTCCACCGCTCCTAACCACAACAGCCAAGGTGCTTGCTTGCTCCAGGGCTGGAGGGGGAAGAAAGAGCTGTGTGCGGCAGGAGGGCTTCTTGGAAAGGACATCCCGTCTACCACTAAGCTACAATTGTGGCCCAGTCCACAACTTCCCTGGCAACTCAAGAGAGGTGAAAGAAAAACGGCCTTGGTCTGTCGCTCGCAGGATACTCTTGAATACTACAGAATTAGGGATAGATTCTCTCTATAAAGAATAGACAAGAACTTTCCTAAGGTTAACAGTCATCTATTAACAATAGAGAAAATTATATCTTTGGCAACTGAACAGACTTCTATACTAAAATTAAATCATTATAAAAACCTTGATATTGCTTTAATTGTATGTCTACATTTTATTCTTGCTAATTATTTAATTACTAGTGGAATACAGAGTTATGTATTGGGACTCTAATCGATATCTTCATCACCTTTAGTATAATATTCAGGTAATTCCATAACTTTAAAAAATGTTATTTCCATGGTTTTCTTGCCGTTTCTGCTGAAATTCTTCCAGTGGTCTTTTGTTTAAATAATTGGTGAGTTTTGCCAATGTTGCATACTCAGCTAGTTTTTCTTTCCAGATCTCTATTGTCAGACAGTCTTCTGTCTTCCATTTCATTGCAAATATTACTCTGGCAGCTGTTAACATATATTTAAACAGCTGGGAATCTTTCACTGCCACTCCTCTGGCCAATTAGCCCATAAGTAGCAGAAACTTTCCTTTTTAAAAAAATCCTGTCCTCATCCTCTATCCTTCTTGCATGAGAGCCAGTTTGGTGTAGTGGTTAGGAATGCAGACTCTAGTCTGGGAGAACCAGGTTTGAGTCCCCATGCCTCCACATGCAGCTGCTGGTGGGACCTTGGGTCAGTCACAAGTTCATTCGGAGCTGTTCTCTCAAGGGCAGTTCTCGAAAGAGCTCTCTCAGTCCCACCTACCTCCCAGGGTGTCCGTTGTGGGGAGGGGAAGGGAAAAGAGATCGTAAGCCACTCTGAGACTCCTTCAGGTAGTGAAGGGTGGGGGTATAAATCCAATCTCTTCTTCTAGCACGTAGCCCCGCTGTGATTCATAAAGTGTCTTTCTCTCCTGTTTCTTCCTCCAGTCTTCACAGACGACTGCAGCGTCCTGAGCGAAATCTGTGCCACCCTCGCCCGCCTGTCTGTCCGGAATGAGTTTTGCCAGGAGATAGTTGACCTTGGGGGCTTGAATTTCATGGTGGCATTGCTGGCTGATTGTATTGACCATCAGGTACCTCTGTCTGGGTCAAGATAAGACTCCAGGGTGGGGGTGGGGGGGAGAATAGGCCAGGGGTCTTTATCTCAAGCCCTGTTCGAGGACTTCTGGAACCAGCTTGTGCATGATTATATACACCCCATGTGGCAAGTGACCCCCCCAGTCAGGGCCTTGTGCCCAGAGTGTGCTTGGAAGCTGCTGGCTTTTTCTGCAGTATTCCTTGCATTGTCTGACAGCTCAGCCTTTTGGCTGAAGAATTGGCATGAGGGAAGAAGAGAGAGTTACCCCCCACCCCGGCTCTGTAACACAGATTCTTACCGTGCACACATAGCCATGGCTACACTGGGGATTTCCCAGTTCCATTCCTGGACAATTTCACAGTGACAGAGGAACATCAGAGGAGCCCCAATGGGTCAGACTGAAGACAATTCGTATACGAAGGGAGACTGACCCTGAACACGGAGACCTCTTTTACCCACTGAGACGCCCCGTTCTCTTCATGAATTTGCCTAATCTCCTTTTCAAGCTGTCCTGTCTAATTTCTGGTGTTTCCATCACCATTCATTCCACCTGCTGCCAGTCTGTTTAGTTGGGTGAGTATTCTTCAACCGTGGCCCCTCCACTCCCATTGACTGAGCACAGCTGACAGGAATTCTGTTACAGTCCAGTGCATTGGGGGGAAAAGATCTTCCTCGGTCACTGTATTCTTCCAGAATCTTGAACCCTGTGCCATGCCCGCTTCCTAGGGTAGACAGGTCCTCCCTGGCCAGCCACTACCCCTGCTGGAGGGATACGGTTGCCAGCTCCAGGTTGGGAAACTCCTGGAGATTTGGAGATGGAGACTGGGGAGGGCAGGGACCTCAGTGGGGCAGAATGCCATAGAGTCCCCCCTCCAGGGCATCCATTTTCTCCAGGGGAGCTTACCTCTGTCGCCTGGAGATGAGCTGTAATCTCGGGGGGTCCCCAGGTCCTGCCTGGAGGCTGGCATCTCTCTGGACATGGTGGATTCCTCTTTTATGATTGAAAAGTGGCTTCCCTGGGCATCCTTGTCTAGCGGAGGTGTCTGTCTCCTTCCCTTGCAGGACCTGGTGAAGCAAGTGCTGAGCGCCATCCGGGCCATCGCAGGCAATGACGATGTGAAGGACGCCATTGTCAATGCCGGAGGGACCGATCTCATTGTGCTGGCCATGAGCCGCCACCTGGGCAGCCCTCAGGTAAGCCCGAGTGGAGTCTGAATGGTGTAGTCGCCTTATGGAACCCACGGTAACAAGATGGCCGTGGGACTCCTTCCCTGCAGTTTGCTCATCTTGTGCCAGTTTGGTGTGTTGGTTAGGAGCGCTGACTCTAATCTGGGAGAATCGGGTTTGATTCCCTGTTCCTCCATGTGCAGCTGCTGGTGTGACCTAGGGGCAGTCACAAGTTCTCTCAGAACTGTTCTCTCAAGGGCAGTCCTCGAGAGAGAGCTCTCTCAGCCCCCCCTACCTCACAAGGTGTCTGTTGTGGGGAGGGGAAGGGGAAGGAGATGGTAAGCCGCTCTGAGACTCCTTTGGGTAGTGGAGGGCGGGGTATAAATCCAATCTCTTCTCTTCTAATGTGAACATTTAAGCACTGGTTAAAGTCAGGCTTCCCCCCCAATCTTGACTGCTTTGTATGTCTTTTTAGCACAATTTCTTTTGCAACTTCTGGCCTTGGTTTTTTATTTTTCTCTTCTATACCTGTCTCTTCTCTCTTTATCACATCCTTTACCCAAGGATCTTAGGGCTGCGTACATGGTTCTCCGCTCTTCCATTTTATCTTCACAACAACCTTGTGAGGCAGGTTAAGCTGAGAATAGGTGCCTGGCCCAGCATCACTGTGTGTGCTGGAGAGGAGGAGGAGGAGATTGGATTTATATCCCACCCTTCACTTGGGAGTCTCAGAGCAGCTTACAAACTCCTTTCCCTTCCCCTCCCCACAACAGACACCCTGGGAGGTAGGTGGGGCTGAGAGAGCTCTTTCCAGAACTGTCCTTAAGAGGACAGCTGTGCCAGAACTATGGCTTGCTCAAGGTTACACCAGCTAGCTGCATGTGGAGGAGTGGGGAATCAAACCCGGTTCTCCCAGATTAGAGTCCGCGCACTTAACCACTACACCAGGCTGTGCTGAGTGCTGATGTGAACCCACATCTGTTGGCAGAGTAATTAGTGCAGCACTGGTGCACAACTTGATTAGAGAGTAGATAAAGGTTTATTTAGGAACTAACATACTTGATAGGTAAGAGGAGAGGCAGAGATAGATTCCTAACTACATCTCTAGCTGAGAGAGAGGGTAAGACTGAGTGTGGCGCTTCTGAGATGAAGGGCGAAATTGCTCTGAGAGTAGCAAATCTGGAGAAAGACAAGGAATGACCCTTAACAGAAGAGGGAAGGTGGTGCTGTCCTCACTATCCTATTGAATTGTCTTCTTGCTGCCCGCTGCAGGGTTTTCGTCTCCTCTTCTTTGTACACCACACATTGTCCTTGTCTGCAGTACTAACCAATGTGCTAGTTTTTGTATAAATTTTAAAAATATGTCTTTTAATTTTTATCATTTGCCTAAAGAGCACATCATTTAGTTTAAATGGCTTGGGGGGGGGGTAAAATAATACAGGGAAAAGGAAATAGAAGAGTGATTGGCATGCCCATCCCTCTGTCCTGTCTTGGCATGCACAATCTCTCTCTCTCTCTCTCTCTCTCTCTTGTCCCCCTCCTCTCTCTGCTAAGTAGTTGGAGTGTAGGCAGTAGAGGCTTTTTTGTGTGGCTGGCCCCCGTTCACTCATCTGCTTGAGCCAGCAGGGATGGCAGTTAGAAGCAGGAGCTGCCAGCCAAAGGGAGTAGCAGCAAGCAAGTGAGTGTTGGGTGCTGATCATTTAGTGGGTGAACTAGGGACAAAGAAGGGGAACAAACTTAACCCTGAAACCTACGATCAAGAAGCTAAAGAGTAAAACAGAGTAGAGGGCCAACAATCAAAACTTATAATGTATATAACATAAAAACACATGTATTCATTAGTAAAGAATTAAAAAACATAAGGTCCCAATTACACCTCATAAAAATTCCAAAATCATATACACAAGGGCCAATGGACTTGACCTGATGTGTTTCAGCCTGTTTAGGCCTTCTTCAGAAGCCTAGTGGTTTCACTTTGTAAGTAAGTCAATATGTCTTCTTAGTAGTATATGGGCATTGTTTATTCATTCTATTATATGTATTTAATGTTACAGGTTTTTAATTTTTTTACAGCAATTCTTTTCTGGTCCATTTTGTATCTATGTTGTATAATTGTATAGTATTGTGGTATAAGCCAATTTGTTCCTCATTGTATTTGACCTCTGAAGAAGGTCCTAACAGGCCAAAACTCGTCAGGTCAAGTCCATTGGCCCTTGTGTGTATGATTTTGGGATTTTTACATGAGGTGTGATTGGGCCCTTATATGTTTTTTAATTCTTTACTAATAAATACATGCATTTTATTTATTTATTTATTTGATTTCTTAGCGGCTCCCCCCCCCCCCCCCCGCGTTCACTGGCTCAGAGCGGCGTACAAGACCTGGCGGACCAGGATTCAATAAGGATTATAAATACTTAAAACAATATAAAACATTTAATTAAAAACAACAACAATTTAGAGTGCTCAGTATATTATATGTTTTTATATTATTTTTATTAGTTTTATTAGTTTATTAGTTTATATTATATTAGTTTTTATATTATATGCATGTAAGTTTTAATTGTTAGTCCTCTGCTCTGCTTGACTTACCATTTAATGGGTGAGCCAGAAGCAGTGGGGACTTGGTAAGGTCGGCGGTGCTGCGCCCAGGGAAGCAGGTGACCCAGAAAGGACGACTAAGAATTGCCACCAGCCTCAAGGAAACTTTATTGAGTGATGGTTTAAACTGTGCCGTTGGGAATTCTGGATCTGGCTAATGGCTTTCCCCCATTCCCTTCCAGGTGTGCGAACAGAGCTGTGCGGCCCTGTGCATGCTGGCCTTGCGCAAACCAGAGAACTGCCGAGTCATCATGGAAGGTGGGGGGGCCCTGGCAGCGTTGCAGGCCATGAAGATGCACCCGAGGGAGGTCACTGTTCAGGTACTGGTGGGGGCTGTGTTTGATCGGGGGGCCTCCTCTGTGGCTGCTGGGCTCCTGCCCTTCCTGTGTCATGCAGAGGCAAGGAAAAACAAGTTCCACTTCCCTCTGAAACACACACAGTTTTTTTACCTTATTACCCCTTCGCACAGAGGACCAGGAGAAGCGGCCATCGCAGGGTTCCCTTGGGAGGACTAGTTTCTGCACAGGCGTCAACTGCAGGGGGGCTGGGGAGCTGGAGCCCCCCCCCTCGAACTTTTCCAGGATGTGCTGAGCCTCCCCTGGAGACAATGGCCTGTAATGTCTCTGGCCCATCCCCAGCCCCCTCCCGGAAATTGGAAAGCCCTTGAGTTTCTGCATGTATGCTGCTCCATCCCTTCGCTTTCTGGCCTCCAAGTGACTATGCCACATCTTTGCTGCTCACTTAGTTCTAACAGAACTTGTTCCTCCAGTCCCTAATAGATACCTAAAGGGCTTTCTTCCCTCCCAGGGCCTCTTCCCGCCCGACAACTTCCTCTTCCCCCATGCAAGCTGGACTGAAAATTGCTTTTTTCACTGAACAGTTGGACATCACATGACATTGCAGTCCTCAGCCAGTTAGGGTAGAAGCTACATTGGCACAATCATTGCATACATGAGATTTTCTTTTTAAAACCCTATTTTATGTTCTGCCTTTCCATCAAGGAGTTTGGGTCTGTATCAGTACACTGTTGCAGGATTCTGGGACCCCAGGACTATTTCCCTGGGACCTTCCCCTTCCTCTTTATTTATTTTATTGGTTGGGTGGAGACTGGCAAGCAACTGAATCAATAGAGAGAGAGAGAGACCATAGTTCTTACGCAAAACCAGGTTATGACAGTATAAGCTTCTTAAGGACAGAAAGCACTTTAGCACTTACAAATCTCTTGAGGTAAAAACATAACATTTCCGTATTCAGCATAGAATACTGCAACACAAACATAGTGCACTAGTCTGAAATACAGAGGGCCCTGGTCTAGTCAACAACAGACACAAGTAACAAGCGGATTGCACAGTAATGACAATAAATGTACCAAAAGAGCTATGCAACAAGACGCCAAAACTTGAACAAAAACATGAACAAAGCCGGAAAATGCTGCCACACTCAGTGTTGTAACTGAGCAACAATGTGGTAATAGTGTAACATAAAAAATCACACAGTACAATTATACAACTTCAAAAGAACTTTACAAAGAATATTTTGAAGTTCCTTGCTGCCACACATGCAGTTGTCAGAAGTTCCAAGTTTCCTTTCCAAGTTTCCTTTCCAAGTTTCCAACGAAGAATCTAGATATGAACTTCATTTCGATGTTCTTTTTCAGGGAAACTAATCCAGCTACTGTTAATACAGAACCTCATCCACTTAGTCCACAGACTTCACAAAAATATTCTCATTAATGGGCCACCTTGAATTAATTCTAAGAGGCATACCTGATGTGTATTGTGGTGAGGAGAAGCTCCCGTCTTAGAATTAATTCAAGGTGGCCCATTTATGAGAATATTTTTGTGAAGTCTGTGGACTAAGTGGATGAGGTTCTGTATTAACAGTAGCTGGATTAGTTTCCCTGAAAAAGAACATCGAAACAAAGTTCTTATCTAGATTCTTCGTTGGAAACTTGGTAACTTGGAAAGGAAACTAGTCAACAACAGCTCACAGAGAGCTGGTTGATGACCAGCACAGAGTGAAGAAGTCTTCAACCATTTATACCCTCAGTACCCGTAGGTTCAGCCCACAGGGATGAGGTGAGGTTAACACACTTTTAGCAGAAGAATGTCAAAATAAAGAGAACAGTTTTCACCCTGAACTCATACCCAAGTTCCCCTAGATAGTCAAGGATGTTCTGTGTGAACTTTATTGTGACCTTGTTGGAAGCACAGATGCCTGCTTCAGCAACTATCGCTACAGACCTTCACACCCAAGAGTCTTTGACACAGTATGTGGGTGAAGTGATCAACCCAGGGACATGTAAACTTATTCTTTTTAGAGCAGAGTGCATAGTCAGACTCGAGAGAGGCTTGAGAGATGACAGTAGTTAATCCTGCAAAGCCTTATGGGAGAGGAACCAAACAGAGAGGCCTCAGCTAATCCAGGCTGTTATACAAAAGTGCCCCAGGCTCACTTGTTTTTCTGCCACGTACACACAGACACATGAACTGCCTTGTACTGAATCAGACCATTGGTCAGTCAGAGTCAGGATTGCCAACTCAGACTGGCAGTAGTTCTCCGGAGCCTCAGGTAGAGATCTTTCACATCACCCTCTGTGTGTGTGTTATGTGCTGTCAAGTTGTGTCTGACTTAGGGTGACCCTATGAATGAATGCCTTCCAGAATTTCCTGTTGTTAACAGCCTTGCTCAGGTCTGGCAAACTGAGGGCCCTCAGGGCTTCCTGTATGGAGTCAACCCATCACAAGTTGGGTCTTCCTCTTTTCCTGCTGCCTTCAGCTCTTCCCAGGATATAAGAATGTAAGAGAAGCCAACGCTGGATCAGGCCAGTGGCCCATCCAGTCCCACACTGTGTCACACAGTGGCCAAAACCCAGGTGCCCTCAGGAGGTCCAGCAGTGGGGCCAGAACTCCAGAAGCCCTCCCACTGTTGCCCCCCAAGCACCAAGAATAAAGAGCATCACAGCTCCAGACAAGAGTGCTCCATCTATAAGAACATAAGAGACGCCATGTTGGATCAGGCCAGTGGCCCATCCAGCCCAACACTCTGTGTCACACAGTGGCCAAAACCCAGGGGCCATCAGGAAATCCACCTGCGGGGCCAGAACTCCCAAAGCCCTCCCACTGTTGCCCCCCCCCCCCAATCACCAAGAATACAGAGCATTCCTGCCCCAGACAGAGTGTTCCATTTATACTTTGTGGCTAAGAGCCACTGATGGACCTCTGCTCCATAGGTTCATCCAATCCCCACTTGAAGCTGTCTATGCTTGTAGCTGCCCCCACTTCCTGCAACAGTGCATGCCATGTGCTGGGTGAAGAAGGATTTCCTTTTATCCATTCTAACCCGACTGCTCAGCTATTTCATTGAGTGCCCGCAAGTTCTTGTCTTTTGAGAAAGGGAGAAAAGTACTTCTTTCTTTACCTTCTCTATCCCACCACCTCCTACATGATCTTTTTGTAACTGGAAATGCCAGGGATTGAACCTGGGACCTGCCAAGCAGATGCTCTGCCACTAAGCCACAGCCCCCGCTCCATGCAGGTGTCCTCATTTTATCCTCATGACACCTCTGTAAATTGTGTTGGTTTGAGATATGGTTAAGAATGTGAGGATAGTGGTAGAACTAGGGTTCAATGCTACCAGTCAAAATAAAAATGACTAGTCCAGATGAACCAGCGGTCTCAAGCAGTTCCGTAGGTTCAAACCCTGGGTCTTCTTTATGTGTCAGCCCCATGAGAGCATTATGCTCTTCACAGAACAACTTGCTGGTGAAGCTCCACCCTAGAGAGATCTGGCTGTCATCATGACGGAACTCTCTGCCAATTAACTTCAGGGCCCTGCGGGATCTCATACAGTTCCACGGGGCCTGTAAGGTAGAGATGTTCTGCCAGGCCTTTGGCTGAGGACAGCGACAGCTTACATAATGGCTGGCATCCATCCTGGATCTCGGTCCCCTGAAAGATCCAATCCCCCCCCATACCCGTGAGGCACCCACAGGCCGGAAATGGGAGTGAACCACAAAATTTTGCCATTTGATTTTAATTAATGTATTTAGAGCCGCACCATTGTGGGGATTAGGTGATACAAAAATATAATTAAATATATATATATTTCTAGATTTTCTTTTGAAAGCTATTCCTGAGGGACTTCAAAACAATACAAGCACACACGAAGGGGGAAAATTGTCCCTACGCAACTGGAAAAAAGAGCTGTAATCGCTTCTGACATTTTAGTAACTGTGGAGGCTGATGAATTTGCACTGAAATTTTTAGGCGGCTTTTAATTTTGAATATAGTGCTAGAAAAATCCAGTTGTTCCTTTTAGACTGTTGTCCCGCCTCAGGCTCTCCCGAGCCATCGGGAGCCCCCAGCATAATGGCGGGACTGCTCCCTGGGGGGGGCGAGCCACGGAGGGAGCCCTGAGTCCAGAGAGAGAGAGACCCGGAAGCCCCAGTCACAGCACTCAAAGAGCCAGCCGAACGTGACAACCCCACCGCGGCCAAAGACAGAGATGGATGGGCAAGAAAGTGCGGCCGGTGACGAGGCCGTTAGGGTCTGCCCCGCGGTGCATGCCTGGCTCGGCCCCGAAGACGGGGCCGCCCGGACGCGCCCGCTCCCAGGGTCCACTCGGACCTGGTCGTGGCGGCCACCCTGGCGTCCCCTGGGTCTTACCGGGTACAGGGGAGCCGGGGGAGGCCCTTAGACGTGGCGCGCGGCCATCCACTGGCCTCCTGAGTCAGGCAGAGTTGGCACAGGAAGAAGGAAGGAGACCGGGAACACCGGGGGGGGGGGGAAGGTTAAAAGGAGAAGGACAGACAGCCAATAGGAACACGACAGATGAGTGATGGACAGGAGGGAGGAGGAACCAGAGGAAGGAGGAAAGGTATAAAGGGGGAGAAATAACGCCAGGCTGCGGAGGAAGAGTCAAGAGGCAGAGAGACAGTCGTGCTGAGACAGAGAGAGAGAGTGAGCCAACGACAGAGAAGTCACTGCCCTCGCGGGGGAGATACCCAGGTGGTGAAGGAACCCCGGGTTACCCCATTCTGAGGCCCTGGTTTCTCCTGCCCTGCAACCCTTCCTCCACTCCTGGTTGCTCGGGACCACAGCCATTGCAGCATCCCCACTTGGCGGGAAGGGCGGGCATGACAACTATTTTAGACTTTTTAGACAGAACCGGAGCTAAGGTTTTACCTTGTTTATCAGATGCTGGTGGAAACCATTGCCCTGCTGCCTCGATTTACTGACGCCATCCTAAGCCGAGTTACTCTTCGGTGGACTCCAAAGGGTGCCCACTCTGCTCAGAGTGGTGCTGTTAAATAGTTGTTATTTTTGACACTTTAAAAACAAATGCTATTGCTGACATTAATCTGATGGTTTTATTAATTGTTTCTACCTTTTTATTTTGTATCATTTTAGTATTGTATATTGCTATGGGAAGCAATTTTAATGAAAAGATGTGTGACTTCTAAAAATAAATGATGCAATTAAAATATTTCAATAATATATATACAGTAGCAGGTATAATATATAAAGTAGCAAAGACCTCTGCAATTCCACAGAAGTCTGATGGAAATAAAAGGGTTTTTACCACTACTTGCCAGTCAAAAGACTGGGGGTTTCCCACCCACTATGTCTTTCCCCCTGTTTCCACACCTGGGACCCTGGAATAAATCCCCTTCCCATAGATTCACTGGGACTGGGTTTGGACTCTCACACACACAGCAGAACATGCCAATAAAAGCAACAGGGTTTATTGAAAGAAATTAAAAAGTGGTTCAGGCTTAAACATAAGCAAGAATAAGTAGGCACAATAACCAAGTCTAGCTTTCTGTTTACACATACATCCATGAGGATAGGCAGGTTACAATGTCTTCAAATTAGCATAAGTAACAAAGCAACAGATTGGAGATGCAGAGAGATGGCCCCTGGCCCCTGATGGTAATATTGGGCTGTGTTTGAACATAAGAACAAATAAGAAGAGCCTTGCTGAATCAGACCAGTGGCCCATCTAGTCCAGCATCCTGCCTCACATAGTAGTAAACCAGCTCCTCTGGAGGGCCAACAATGGGGTATAGAGGCTGAGGCCTTCCTCTGATGCTGCCTCCTGGCTCTGGGATTCAGAGGATCCGTGCCGCTGAATGTGGAGGTGTCCCTCAGTCACCAGGGCTAGTAGCCATTGATAAGACTTCTCCTCCATGAATCTATCTAACCCCTTTTGAAAGCTGTTTATTCCTGTGGCCATCGCTACATCCTCTGGTAGTGAATGCCACATTTTTAACACTTTCTGTGTAAATTAGTATTTCCTTTTGTCCGTCCTGAACCTACTGCCCATCAGCTTCATTGGATGTCTCTGACCAACATGGATACCCACCTGAATCTATCTGGATGCCCTCAAGTTCTAGTATTCTGGGAGAGGGAGAAAAAATTCTCTTTGTCATCTCCCCCCCATGCATAATTTTATAAATCTCTATCATGCCCTCTCTTAGTTGTCTCTTTTTTAAACTGAGAAGTCCCAGACTCTTCAGCCTTTCCTCATAGGGCAGGGCTTGGTTGCCCGCCTCTAAAACTTGTAAAGCTTGTTTCAAATAGTTGTAAGCCAGCTTTATAGGAAAATTGGACCACTGCCCTCCTGACCAGTATAAGCCACTCAAGAATGTGATCCAAAAAGATGATTCTTGAAGAACAGCAGGCCTCCCTCCCTCCCATCTGAGTGTAATTAAGTCAGATCACTTTGCTAGTCAAAGATGCAACCTCATGCCTTTCACTGTGGCCTGTGAACAGTGGAAGAGTGGTAGACGTTTGACATGGAACCATCCCCAGTAATGTTATTCTTTATGCTTGGATGACACATTAGAAAACAGGCTGTTCCCTTAAATTTACAACAGGGCCAAATGCTGATGTTTAAGCTGTCAGGTTGATCGATGCAGAGGTGGCCGTCTCTCGACATTGCCAAGAAAAGGAAACCAGAGCAGAACACCTATAGATTTCTTGGGGGACAGTGTTGAGTAATTATGGAGCCACCTCAAAAAGGGCCCTACTCCAGTAAAGACCAATCTAGAGCTGGGCCTCTTTAAGATCTGGAGCCAGAAATGTTATGATGAAAGGGCAAAGAGTATGGGGGAGGGAGAGGGTTGCTAGATGGGGACCTGGTAAATACTACATTTGAACAAGTCCCTTATAACTTTATTTAGCCGATCACTGAATGCCTGTGTATTATGGGTCCAAAGAAGGAAGATCCAGCTCCAGAAATTAAGTATGAGGCATTGATAAGGGCTAAAAGTGAGCTCAAGAAACGATTATACTGGCCTAGAACTATATTTCAAAGCCTTTGTCAGAGGTTTTTCTCAGTGTGACCCTAAATGTCCCAGTTCTTCCATCAGAAAAACTGGGGGAAAGGCCTTAGGAGAAAAACCAATTGCTTCTGAAATGTTCTACTTTATTTTTGCATCCTTACCCCAGTCCCGTCCTGCACGGACACTCTAATGCCTACCACACACGGGCATTTGAAGAGAATTTCCCCCCCTTGATATTGGTGGTATTGTGCTTTGAGAAGGCATTAAATTAAAAAATTAAGTTTTTTAATTTAAAAAAGAGAGAGAACTGCCTTTCCTGTGTTGTCACAAACCACTCTGAGGACTTTTTATGGGAGGGGTGTGGTATGTAAATATATTGATTTAATAAATGGTTAATGAAGGGGATTGGATTGAGTGATGGACTGCAACCGGACAGTTGTTTCTCTCCTTCCTTGCAGAAACAAGCCTGCATGCTGATCCGCAACCTCGTCTCCCGCACCCGGGACTTTTCCCAGCCCATCCTGGAGATGGGAGCAGAGAACTTGATTACAGAAGCCCGGACGGCGCACCGGGACTGCGATGACGTAGCCAAAGCAGCCTTGCGGGACCTCGGCTGTAAGGTGGAGCTGCGGGAGCTGTGGACGGGCCAGAAGGGAGGCCTTGCACACTGAGAAGCCGGCGTGGTCAAGCTGGCGAGACCTGCACTGCTCTCACAGGCTGAAGGGAATGCAGATGGAAGTCAAACTAGGCCATGTACTCAAGGGGGATGAGTATGTTCATGTGCCCACTCCTGGCTTTTGGCAACTGGTAGGCCCACGTCAGTGCCAAGCGGGGTTTTGCCTGCCTAGGCTGGAGCATACAGTGCCGCAACTGTATTCTCTCATGCTCGGTCCCTCCTTTCTCCAGAGACAGGCTGGCATTGCTGTGTGGCCACCACCACACCGGATCCTTAACAGCTTTTAAGGAGGCAGAGCCGGTCATTCTGCAAAGCTGGGCTGTAGTGAAGGGTGGGGTGGGGGGGGTGGGGGGGATGTCTGTCCATTTAGCACATGGCTGTAAGGTGGCCCCTGCCTGGATAGCAGAAGGCTGGTTTGTCCCTTGACTAGGCCTCTGTTACTATGACAACCGCTGCTGTTCCGTGCTGTAACTCTGTTTGCTCTCCAATGTACTTCCTTGCTTTTCACCTCTGAGCTCTTTCCTTGTGTCATCGTGATGCTGTTGAACAATAGTGTATGTGTCTACATGTATGAGTCTGTTTTGTCTTTGGCTTCTTCAATCTTGCCGTAACTGGGTTTGGGCGAAGGGTGGGCGGGAATGTCAGTCAGGACTCAGGAGTGCCCAGTCAGTTTCCAAGCAAGGAAAAGTAGCTCTCCGTCCCTTTTCCTGTGCTGCTGAAATCACTTTCCCGTCCTTTGTGTTAATGTTTCTGCAGCGGCTTCTCTTTTAGGGGAAGAAGGCACAAGCGCCTTTGCTCTGGATGAGAAAACGACAGCACCAGTTCCCATCTGTCTCTCTTTCTTCACGCACACACCTTCATTCTGGATGGGAAAGGCACGTGACTCTTTCCCTCTTCATCTGTGCAGGACAAGTTACAGTATGGGATGATGCTTTGGGAAAACAGAAGGAAGGTTTCCTCACCTGTACCCCACAGCTATGCTCTGAACAAAGTTTGAGTCCAGTGGCACCAACAAAGTTTAATTCTGGGTATAAGCTTTTTGTGTGTAAGCGCACTTCGTCCGATAGTGCGCACATAAAAGCTTATACTGTGAATAATACTTTGCTGGTCTTAAAGGTGCCGCTGGACTTAAACTTTGTTCTGCTGCTTCAGACCAACATGGCTACCTCATCTGAGCCCTGCTCTGAAACACCGCAATTTTTATACAAGCTGCCATTTTATGACTGATAGTGCCAAAAGCTTTCGGGGTGTGTGTGGAGATTAAGTAGCTCCCAGGAATAAAGTCTGCCCCCAGGTCTGGTGTTGAGGGTGTCGTCCAGAGGGTCTCATCCAGTGTGGGTTCATGGGTGGGGCTGGGAAGGGAATGATCCAAGGCATTCCCCCTGAGATCTGGCCGAAGGAGGGGGTTACACACTTTGGCCTTGTTCCACCGCTCAGCCACATGTGACAATCCTGTAAAGAGCACAACCTCCTAGGAATCTATAGGTTCATACATTTTTTAAAAAGCAGTCCTCTAGTCCTGATGATTGTGAAGGTAATGTGCAAAATGTGTGATGAAGCCGAAAGCTCAGAGTCCAGCAGTTGGGAGAAGGGACTTCTAGTACTCTGTATATCACAGAAGTGTGACAGCTGGACTGCACAGCTCCCTCCAGCCAGTCGTTTGGGAACATTGTAGTTTTGTGAAGAGTTACTGCATGATCCTAATGAGAACAGAATCTGTTCATCTGTCATTCTCCAATAAATCTGACTCTTCAGAGGGGCAGGAGGGGATTAATGGGGCCAGTGATGTAACCTGAGGGAGAAGGCCGGTCTCTTGACACTGGTTGCCAGCACCCGGGCAGAAGGAAGTTTCTCACACTTTCTTATATTATGTCATAGTGTTCCAGGGTAACAGTACTTAGCCATGTCTTTCAGTTTGACTTGCGGATCCTCCTTCCTGCCATCAGCTTGTGGAAGCAGTGCTCCTTGTGCTTGGCCCTTTGTGGCTGATCCGGCACCCTGGGTGAAAGAATCTCTCCCTCTCCCCTCCCATCATGTCAACCCAAGACTAAGAAGGTGCTTTTCAGTGCAGTGGGGGCTGTCGTCTTCTGTTTCCCACGTTGGCGGGAGACTGTTTGCTCATTTGCAACTCTTGCTGCTCGTCACTGCTCTGAGCAGGCAGCCAGAGAAAATAAAATAACTGCTGGCATTGGGCACAGTTTTACTATCAAGTTTTTGGCAATTCCTATTGCAACATGAGGGGGCTGCAGTGGCTCAAGTGGTTAAGATGCTGAACTGCAGACCAGAAGTTCAGTCGTTCAGCAGTTTGAGACCTGAGTGCTGCATGACGGAGTAAGCTCCCGTTTCTAGTCCCAGCTCCTGCCAGCCTAGCAGTCCAAAAGCAAGAAATTGCAAGTAGATAAATAGGGACCACTTCGGTGGGAAGGTAACAGCGTTCTGTGCGCCTCAGCGTCTAGTCAGGCCAGCCACATGACCACGGAGATGTCTTCGGACAGCGCTGGCTCTCCGGCTTGGAAATGGAGATGAGCACTGAATCCCTAGAGTCGTATTCGACTGGCTTTTGAGCAAGGGAAACCTTTACCTAGAGCAACATGACATTGCTTACCATTTTTCCTGGAAGTGACATCACATTGTTGGTGCCCACCCCCAAGCTCCCACTGGTTGCCAGGCCATACTGGGGCAGGGGGGGGGAGGGAATCATGTCTGATTCTAGGGTGCTTGTCTCTTGTTCAAGAAAGCTGAAACAGAGGACTTCCCCTGAGACCTTCAGGAAAATGGCTGTATACCTCTACACTCCTGGTGAATTTGGGGGAATTGCTTGATGTCCAGCCCTTTACAGTATGAAGTCCTTGTCTTTTTCAGGGGAATTTTCATCTCCAGCCCTTTCTGCGTTTGTGATATTGTTTCCAGACACCTTTAAAAAAAGGAAACTAACAGGAGGAAGGAAACGACCCAAGAGAGGCCTAAAGATTCTGCCTTGATGGGGGAGGTCTGTGTTCTGGGGCTGGCTAGCAGTCTCTGTGACAACCGTAGACTCAGATAAATATACTGCCAATGATATCAAGAAACTGAAGAAGGGCAGGGAGCTCTTCGTTTTGAGTTCTCTGAGCTTAATACAAAAGGGACTTGGATAAGCTGTAGACTAGCTGAGGCTGAATCCAGAATCTCGAGCTCTGAAGACAATGTGGCTAAAGCCCAGCGTACTACTGAGCATTTACAAAGGCAAGGGCATGGTTTATAATCTAAATTTGATAGAGCAGAAGAAGAGACAGAAGGTGTAACCTTAGGCTAGTTGGACTGCGGGTTGCCGACTCCAGGCTGGGAAATCATTAGAGAAGACGAGATTGGATTTATACCCTGCCCTTCACTACGATCTCCTTTCCATTCCCCTCCCCACAACAGACACCCTGTGAGGTCAGTGGGGCTGAGAGAGCTCTCTTGAGAACTGCTCCTGAGAGACCAGCTCTGAGAGAACTTGCGACTTACCCAAGGTCACACCAGCAGCTGCATGGGGAGGAGTGGGGAATCCAACCCAGTTCTCCCAGATTAGAGTGCTCTGCTCCTAACCACTACACCAAAGTGGCTATTTTGGGGGAGATCAGCTGTAATTTCAGAGGATCTCTAGGCCCCATCTGGAGGCTGGCTGGCAACCCTAGTCAAAATCCCTATGATGGACACAAACTGTCTCTGGTTGTGCTTCCCCAACCCAACTTGAGAAAACACACAAAAACAGTCCTGTAGAGAAGAACCACTAAAATATATATTTATTAATTAATAAAGGAAGAGCACAGGTTTTTGGGACCCCTGAGTACCCACCAGCTCCAAAGTTACAATGAGTGACATAGAATTTTATACTCAATATGACCTCAGACAAACCAGGCATAACTATTGGTTCCATTAAACTTTGTCTCAGCTTTGTCACCTATTTCTCATTGGCCTAATACCTGTGGGTTGGATTTTCCCAAGAAAATTTTTAATCAAACAACTGACGCTTATTCTGCGTCTATGCAACTCTAAAAGTATCTATTTCTGCTGGTATAGCCACAGAATTCCATTGTTCTGCATTGAGCTAAGCTAACTGACACATGCACAGTTGCAATCAGCAGGCCGAGGCCCGCAAACCTTAGCAGAATATCAAGTTAGCGTTTCTTATTCTCCCAGCATACCTTTAAGCAATGAACCAAAGTTAACTTCTGAATACATATTCATAATTGACTTCTGTTTCTGTGATTAGAATCATCAGTGACACTTAGCATATATGTATGTCTATCTGTGTCAGAGAGGTGCTAAGTTTGCCCACTAAGGTTAATCTACTAGTCAGTGGCAGAATACAAGAGCGTATGACTGTTTCATAAACTGTACGTACAACACCTGAGGACAAACTGAAAGCTTAGAGACCGTTTTAAGGGAATATTGAACTTGCCTGAGCATATGTTTTGGAGGATACTGAAAGAGCTCACAGATTTCATCATTGCAGTTACCTACGCAGTTCGACATGGGTACAACGTGTCTGCAGACCTACCACAGAGAGGTTATGGAAGCTCAAAAATGCCCGAGGGTGCTCTATCCCTGCCCCACATTTTATTTATTTATTCATTTAAAACTTGGGGTCATTTCTTAGAAAAAGAGGTGCAGGAGCTCATTAGCATAACTTATTTGCATATGCCACACCCCCTGACATCACTGGAAGTGTAAGAAGGCAACACCCACCGCTCAGGCTCCACCCCCAAAATCTCCAGGTATTTCCCAATTCAGAGCTGGCGAGCCAGCTTTACACTTTGAACAAAGACACTTTAGGTCTCCTTTGCTCTTACAGGGAAGCCACCCTACAAGAAGCATGAAAATACAGATCAAGCTAGTATGCTTTGGCTTTTTTTCCACAGCGTATCACCAAATGTGCCCGCTCCTGGGCTTGTTAGTCCCAGAATGGTGTTCCTGCTCGAAATGACCCATTTAAAACATTTATTACCTGTCATCTTAATTCCCAGGCAGGAACATATG
Organism: Lepidodactylus listeri; assembly: GCA_029233225.1. Classification (NCBI taxonomy): domain Eukaryota; kingdom Metazoa; phylum Chordata; class Lepidosauria; order Squamata; family Gekkonidae; genus Lepidodactylus; species Lepidodactylus listeri. Next base: position 176,465,210 of record JARCFY010000002.1, read on the forward strand.
GGAGAAGACGGCCCTTCAGACACCCTGGTCCCAAACCATGTCGTGCTTTTAAAGTACAAAACCACATGTTGTAATTTGTTAGCTGCTATCTCATTTAATTCCTACCTTGTTGGGTTTCTCTGTAACCTGTATAGCCAATTCCAGAGGAACGGAAATAATTCTTTGCATCTGTTTTCACCGCAGCTGATTAATGCTGTCAAATGGTTTGCAAAAGAAGTGAGGAAGAGAAACGGGGGTCTATCTATGGAGACCATTATGCTCTCCAGGAAGACAGATGGTCTTGGGGGGTGTATGTGCCTGTGAGGTTTTTGGCTGATCTGGATCCAGCACAGAGGAGGGGTCTAAAATGCCATGTCTGATGTCCCTGCCAATGGCTGTGGGAAGATAGAGGCAGAAGGGGTCCCATCCAGAGCTGGACTAATAATAGCAATCGGTGATGGAGTTTTAGTCAGCCGATTTTAAAGCCCATTTGCTTCTCTCCAAGAGTGACAGACACGAACTGTGTGTCCCTGGTTGTATTCCCCAGCCCAATATGAGAAAACACAAGAAACAGTCCTGTAGAGAAGAAAAACAGGTACACAGGTTTTGGGACCCCTGAATACCCACCAGCTCCTCTGAAGTTACAATGGGTGACATAGGATTTTATACTCAATATGACATGAACAAGCCAAGCATAACTATTGGTTCCACTGACCTTCGTCACATATTTCTAATTGGTTTAAGACTTGTGGGTTGGGTCTTCCCAAGCAAGTTTTTCCTTTTAGCTAAACAATAGGCACTTTTTCCTAGGCTATGGAGCTCTAAAAAGTATCTATATTGCTGATATGGCTACAGGGTGGTATTGTTCTCCATTTAACTAGGCCAGGGGTGGGCAAACTGTGGCTTGGGAGCCGCATGTGGCTCTTTCACATATATTATGTGGCTCCCGGTAGGGCGGCTGGGGAAGCTAAATATCATTAGCAAACAAATATCATTGGACAAATTAATATCATTATCAATATCTGCTTTTACCCCTTTTGTTATTATTTTTGGCAGTCTCATTTAATGTTAATAAAAAACAAATTTGCTTATTTTCCAATAAAAGCAGGTCATATTTGTTCATGTCTTGTGGCTCTCAAACATCTGATGTTTATTCTATGCGGCTCTTACGCTAAGCAAGTTTGGCCACCCCTGTTCTAGGTGGCTCTTAAGCTGAGCAAGTTTGCCCACACCTGAACTAGGCTAACTGGCATCAGAAACATGCATTTTCATTCTCCCAGCATACCTTTAAACAATAGCCATAAATAAACCAAAGTTAACATCTGAATATATGTTCATGGTTGATTTCTGTTTATGTGGTTAGAATCATAAATGGCACTTCACACATACACACACACGTGCTAAGTGTACCTACTAAGTTAACCTGTTAATCAGTGGCAGAGTACAAAATGTATAACTGTTTCATAAACTGCGCGTACAACAAGAGTCTGCTGCTGAAAAGCCCCGTTTTGTTAGTTACCTCTCCAGAGCAAGATGCAAAGAAATGGATTCTCCACTGCTGAAGAAATTTTTAACCCACAGATATGTTGGCTTGGACATTGCCTGGCTGTCACCCTGTCCTTCACTCGATCACATCTCTAGAGTAGGCTAGGACAGGCTAACACTAATAGAGAGGGGCTGGCCTATTTCTATTGAACTGAATTTTTCATCTCTTGGCCTAGTTTGTTCCGCAGTTCATTTTATGTATGATCTTGCTCTTACTGTGTTGTTTTCTACTTTTTAGTTCTTTTTTTTTTTTTTGCACAGTTTATAATAGTTTTTTTCCTCCATGTTTCTAATTTTTGTAATCCTGGTCCTTCTGCATTATTCCTTGCATGCCTGGTGCCATTTGATTTCATTCTGCTCCACTGTATAATCCACCCTGAGTTTCAGCAAGAAAGGCAGTCCATAAAGAAAGTAAACTAGAATAAAATGGCTATTAGATGTAATGGATCATTACCTCCTGGCCGTCAACAATGACAAACTAGGAATCTCTCTGGCATGGCAGTTCTACGGTCTGGGCAGACAGACAGCCATCTAAAGGTGCTTTATAATACTAGAAACATGGCATTGGTCTGGAATTTTGTAGGGATTCCAGCATGGCTGGCTTTCTGGGTGCCTAGGCTTGCCAGCCTCCAGATGGGGCCTGGAGATCTCCTGGAACTGAACTGATCTTCAGCCTACCGAGATCAGTTCCCTGGAGCAAATGTCTGTGTTTGCCGGCCTCCAGGTGGGGCCTGGGGGTCCCCTGCTTTTACAACTGCTCTCCAGCTGACAGAGACCAGCTCCCCTGGAGAAAATGGCTGCTTTGGAGGGTGGGCTCTGTGGCATTGTGTCATGCTGAGGTCCCTCCCTCCCCAAACCCCTCCCTCTCCCAGATCTGCCTCCAAAGTCTCCAGGTATTTTCCAGCCTAGACCTGGCAACCCTAGTTCGAGGCTGGACTCTATGGCAGTGGATCTCAGCAGTAGGCCATATGGCCCCCCAGGGGGCATGGCATATTTCTGGGTGGCTGCAAGCCTAGGCAGAGGAAGGTTGAGGCCTGCAGGCCCCAGAAAGCCTGAGCTAGATTAGACTTTGAGCCTACAGTTCCCAGGCACCCTCTGTGTCCTGTGATTGGGGGAGGGAAAAATGGAGGGAAAACTCAAGCCAATCACAGGTGAAGAGGCGGTGCCTGGGCAAAAAGTATAAAAGGCCCTGCAGCCAGAGGGAGGGTATTCAGTCTTGGCATTAGAGTGGGGGAGAAGTCACTGCAGGCAGAGTTATCTGTCGCGGAGAGAGAGATGGCCTGTGGCCTTGAACCAGACGCATCGAGGATTTTTGTTGTTTTATTGCCAGCTACCCTTCATGGCCTTGTATTTTACCTAATCCAATTTAATCCATCCCTATTCTTAGCAAATCTATTGAACCCTTTTCTTTTACTCTACTGGGTACTCCAGCCCCATTGGGCCACTGAGCGGGCCAGCTTAGCCTGGAGAGGAAACAGGGAGGATTTTCTGAGCCCTCCTCGGTTTGATTAAAAAACCGCATATGGTCAAAAGGCCTTTTTTCGAGCTAGCAGCAACTGTGAGAGGAGCCACAAAATTAAATGTGGCTCAGAAGGGGGCCATGATTAAATAATAATAAAAAAATATTGAGAACCTCTTCTCTTCTTCAGAGGACCCGTATTTTATATCCCCCACCTCTCCTGACTGATTTCCTCACCCCTCTGCTGCTGAGGTTTGGGTGTCGGGAAATCGGGGGGCGGGGGAGTCTGAGCCACTCACTCTTTGCTCAAGCGGAGCTCAGGCTGAACTAATGGGTTCTTTGGAGGAGCCACGTTTTATACCCCCCAGTCCTCCTGATCTCATCACATCTCAACTGGTGGGGTGTGGGTGCAAGGGGAACTTGGGGGGCTCTGAGCCCCCCCCCCATTTTCTCTGCTCACAAGCACAGGGGCCCAGCTAATGGGTTCTCTGGAAGACCCACATTTTATACCCCCCCTCCCCTCCTGATTGTGATCTCACCTCTCTGCTGCTGGGGTTTGGGTGTAAGGGGAACTGGGGGGGTGCTCTGAACCACCCAGTCCCTCTGCTCATGCTGAGTGCAGGGGCCTAGCTAATGGGTTCTTTGGAGGACCCACATTTTATAGCTCAATGTGATCTCTCTGCTCCTAGGGTTTGGGTGTGAGGTAGCTAAGGACTCTTAAAGCTTATTGGAGGGAGCAATGCATTCCTATTGAGGGAGGTCAAGCAAAAAATGGAAAGCGAATTAGTATGTTTAAGCTGAAAGTAACGTGGGTGGAAAGAGTTCTTTTGCTTGCCAGTAGCACCATCCAATAGGTGTCTGCAGTAGCAGCACAGTCCTAATCCATGGTTCATTGCCAGTGTGTGAGGAGAAACACATTTTTCTCAAGTAACTCTGCTGTGCTTTGAATGCAGAAAAGAACAGACATGCTCTGTAGGGTTGTCAGGTCCCCCCCCTCGCCACCTGCAGGCTGATGTGGGGGGGGAGGTACGATTTCCAGATGCAGGTTGGGAAACTCTTGGAGATTTGGGGAGGACAGGGACTTCAGTTGGGTACAATACCATAGAGTCCAAAGTAACCGTTTTCTCCAGAGAAACTGATCTCTGTGGTCTGGAGATGAGCTGTAATTCCATGGGATCCCCAGGCCCTACCTGGAGGCTGACATCGCTAATGTTTTCTGGAATGGGAATGTATATGTGTGAAAGCTCAGACTCCTCACAACACCGGGATAAAAACTGGATTTACTCAAACAAAAACACTGTCTGGAAAAAAAACTAGAAAAGAATCCTATAGTCATAAGTAAATAACTGTAGATGACAAAAATAAATCATAATGTTCTTTCCATGGATTGCAGAAGCTCTGTTTTTTCCCTTTCTGTCTCACTTTAGAAAACCTTTCAAGATCTCGCCCATCACGATTCCCATAGTGCTTATAGCCAGGGGTCACACTAAAATGTAACACCCGTGGGTTGGAGACAAGGAGAGCTAGAGAGCTCGAAATTTTTCCTCTTCCTCTTGAGGTAGAAAGATCAGAAGAAATACATGGCTTAGCAACAAAGGGGACGTTATTTCAAATTTATTGTTTCTGAGTAACAATTAAGAGAGCGGTAGCCAAGCAGCTCCAGGGTTTCCTGAATGACACATCGGCATTGGATCCATTCTAGTCCGGCTTCTGCCCTGGCCACGGGAGACGGTGTTGGTCACCCTGACAGATGATCTCCACAGACCAGTGGATTGAAGCTGGTTGGCATTGTTACTATTGTTCAATCTCCTAGCAGTGGTTGATTATGATCTTTTGACCGACCACTTTACCAACTTGGGAGTTGGTGGGGTGGCCCTTCAATAGCTTACCTTATTTCTCCATGGTCAGGGACACAGGTTAGCGCTGGGAGAGAATGTATCTTAATATGGGGGGTCCCACAGGAGGCACTTCACTCCCCAGTGTTGTTTAACATCTATATGCGTCCCCTCGCCCAGCTTGTTTGGAGATTCGGGATGATGACACTCAGCTATATCTGTTATTGGACGGCCACCCATATGCCGCCCCACAAAATTATGCAGTGGGTTTGGAGGCCATGGTGGGGTGGTTAAAAAAAGAGCAGGCTGAATCCTACCTAGATGTAGGTTCTGCGGCTGGGCGGGGAGGGGGTTCAGGGTTGGGGCATAGACTTCCTACTCTAGATGGGTACCATTGACACCAGCACAGTCTGTCAAGAGTTTGGGCATGATCTTGGATGTCTCCTTGACTATGGAGGCCCAAGTCATGCATATTGACAAGCTGCATCTGTGCCAAGCTCAGTAGCTAGCTGTTGGAAGGGGTTTTTTGCTTGAATCCCATATTTTCACTGCTGCAGACAGTAGCATGTTGTTCTTGATAGTTTTCGGTCTTCGGTTGGGTTTCATCCAAAATATTTCTTGCAGCTCATGGTGCTGTGTAGAATTGCTCTATTTGCATCCAATGTTTGTGGTGACCATTGTATAGCATTTGGATGACTTGAGACAAAATTGCTGCTCGGTGGTAGGAACTCAGAAGAGGAAAATCCAATCCTCCTTTTCTGGTCGGTCTATACATAATATTGGTGTTGAATCTCAATTCCCCCCCCTTCTCATAGAAAATATAATAATGTCTTCTACCAAGCCTGGAACTCTTTTTTAAAAAATAAAAATAGGTAAAGATTGAAAGAGAAATAAAAATTTAGGAAATATAAACCTTTTTTTAAAATGATTTTTTAATTTTTTTTATAACTACAGCACCTAAAAACACTACAATACCTAAAAACCTATACTACCCTAAAGTATACAGAAGCCAAAAAGAAAATTTTACTGTGATATTTCTGCTTCAAACTGTTCAAAGAAAAAGTTTAAAATAAACAAGGCTTTATAATACTAACATTCTAGCTTAAAAGCTTACATTACATAAGTGACTGAAATTCGGAATGAGTTATACAAATAAAACTTTCAACAAATACAGCTTATTTCTCTTTAAAATTCCTTTCCCCCCCTTCTTTCCTCTTTGGTGTTTTGGTGCAGCTGCCCACAAAGCAGAATCTGACTCTTTGGTCAAATTAACATCTGACTTTCCCGCTAGAATCACTCTAGTTTTAAAAAAACCTGTCTGTACCTGTTTCTAGTTTCAAACCATACTTGTTCTAGTTTATAAATTAGTGTTTACATTTGTTAATTGCCCTCCTGTGGTCAAGCTAGCTTATACTGCTTTAAATCAATTCTGTTGCTTAGTACTCTTCAGATCCCCTGGAGTGAAATTTGTTTTTTTTTGTAAAGAAATTTTATTTTTCAAAAAAAAAAACATCGAAAATAATACATTTAACCTTACACAAATCCCTTTTTCCATATTAAATAACATTTTGTTCTATTTGTACATTCTATTTTTATCTTGTTTTGGTGGTTTCCCACCACATCTGAAGCATAACACATTTTCCATTTTATTCAAAATAGTAATACTTATATCTATGTTTCGTTTCTGGTGACGGTTATATAGCTTTAAAATACTTATACTTATACACCAATTCTTATTTTCTATACTCTTATGTATTTCTAAATAAAAACAGTTTCATTGTCTAATTTTAACTAAAACTAAAACATTCATATAATATATTTCTATTCCTTTATGCTATTATAACCATGTATAGATATAGTTTTTCATATCCCAATACTTTTCAACATATTCTTTCAAATCTTTCCAGTCTTCCAGAAAGGTCTCTGAGTAAAGATTATTCAATTTTCTAGTCCACTTATCCATTTCAGCCATATATAACAGTTTTTTCAACCATTCCCACACCTCTGGTATTTTTTCATTTTTCCAGTTTTGTGCATACACCATTCTTGCTGTTGTAATCATATACCATATTATTGTCCTTTTCTTTACATTTATCTCTTCTAGTTTAAGTCCTAGCAATAACATTTCAGGCAACTTCTTAAATGTACATTTCAAGATTTTTTCCATTTCTGCATGTATTTTTGACCAATAAGTCTTTGCTTTATCACAAGTCCACCACATATGATAAAAAGTCCCTTCTTTCTTTTTACACTTCCAACATTTGTTAGACATATTTTGACCAATATTTGCAATTTTTTTTGGTGTCATATACCATCTATACATCATTTTAAAACAATTTTCTTTTAAGTTATAACACGTAGATATACTCATAGCATTTTTCCATAAAAATTCCCAAGATTCCATTTCAATGTCTTTGTTAAAGTTTATCGCCCATTTTACCATTTGTTCTTTTACCATTTCATCAGCATTAAACCATTTTAGCAAGACTTTATACATTTTAGAAATCATTTTTTTCCCACCTTCCTCCCAAACTTGTTCTATTTCATTATTTTTCCCCCTGAAACCGTGTTTTTTATCACTTCTATACAAGTCATATATTTGTCTATATCTTAACCAACCATAATCAAAATCAATCTGATGCTGCTCCTTCAGTTTGAAATCCTTGCCATGTCTTATTAATAAGTCTCTATACTTCAGCCAATCTTGTCCTTTATATCTTGATGTTGGATGTAAGACTTCTGCGGGTACAATCCACATGGGTATCTCTTCTGAAAAAAAGTTTTTATATCTTGTCCACGTATCCATTAGTGTTCTTCTCAAATAATGATGTTTAAACATATTGTCCATTTTTGTTTTGCCATAATACAAATATGCATGCCACCCAAATCTACAATCATGACCTTCCAGGGACAATAACATTCTATCTTGTAACATAGTCCATGCCCCTACCCAGGTCAAACATATTGCATCATGGTATAACCTTAGATTTGGTAGTTGAAACCCTCCTCTTTCTTTGGCATCACACATTATTTTCATCTTAATTCTTGGTTTTTTCCCTCCCCACACAAATTTAGACAGCTCCTTCTGCCAACCTTTGAATATTTTTACATCTTTCACAATTGGAATAGTTTGAAACAAAAACATTAATCGTGGTAACACATTCATCTTGACCACCGCAATTCTACCCAGCAATGACAAATTCAATACATTCCACTTTTTAATATCCTGCATAATTTGCAACCATAATTTTTCATAATTATTTTTATAAAGATCAATATTTTTCATAGTTAGGTTTACACCCAGATATTTTGTCTTTTTCACCACCTCACATTCTGTAAGTTTTTGTAACTCGTTTTGTTTCTTATTTGACATATTTTTGCACATTACTTTCGATTTGTTTTTATTTACATAAAATCCTGCTAAGTCACCAAACTCTTTTACTCTCTGTAACAAATGTGGTAATGTGGATAAGGGGTCTTCCACTATAAACATCACATCATCTGCAAAGGCCCTATATTTGAAAGAAAAACCTTTAGTTGTTAAGCCTTTAATATCTTTGTCTTCCTTCACATTTAACAGTAGAACTTCTAAAATCCAAATAAATAGCAGCGGCGAAAGCGGGCATCCTTGTCTTGTTCCTTTTTCAACTTTAAAATCGTCTGTCTTTTCGGTATTAATTATTATTGAGGATTTCTGTTCTTTATATATTGCTTTAATGAAGTTAAGCATATATTCACCAATCTCAAGATGTTCTAAAACTTCAAACATAAAATCCCAGTTTAAATTCCCTGGAGTGAAATTTGAAACCAGCGTGAAATGAGCTTGGGAAAAGACAGCAGCCAAACTACTTCAGAGGGGAGGTGTAAATTGAGCCTTCATCTTTACAGCTTTTACTTCCCGAAGTGTCTGAGCTGTCCAGCCCATAAATGCTCTCTTGTAGATCCAGAGTCCTCTGGAGGATTTTTATCTTTCCCTTCTTTGCAACAGTCCAAAAATTTCTTGGCTTTTGCAGCTGAATCAATTCTTTGCTTCTTTTCTTTGAAGTTAAAAACCACGCCTTCTGGGGTGATTCAACGATACATGATGCCTTTTGTTTGGAGAAATACCATCAGACTTTTATAGGGCTTCCTCTTCTTCCTAATCTCAAATGGAATATCCTTTAGCACTTTAATATCCTCTTCTTGGATCTTCAGGGCATTTCTGTTTGTGGCCTTGAGCACCACTTCTCTGGTTGACTTTTTAGAAAACCTCACCATGACTTCTCTAGGCAGATTTTTCTTCTTTACAAAATCAGGATAGGTCCTGTAGACCATATCCATATCGCTTTGTATTTGATCCGCTTGCAAATCTGTCATTGGAGTTATTGCCTCACTGAGAATCTGTTTGAGGTTTTCCCCCTTTTGTTCAGGTATGCCCTGGAATCTCAAAAAGAAAGAAGATCTCTCCATCTGAAGTTTCAGCAAGTTATCTTTATCAGAAATCATCTCTTTTTCCATCATGTTCAGCTTTAAATCCGTCTTTTCTACTTTGGTTTTAACTTCAGCTAGCCCTTTTTCTGTCTGCTCAGACCTCTTGTTTGCCTCTGTCACCTGTTGTTGCAAAGAATCTAGCTGAGAGTTGACAGTATTCAGCTGATCCATCAGAGGGCGCAGAGCTATTGCCAATGCAGCAGTCAGGTAGGTACTAGACTCAGACTTCGTTCCCGGAAGAGCAGATTGAGTTTTGGGAGAAGGTTTTAATTTGCCCGCCATCTTTTCTCCCCAACCAGTCATCCTTTCTTATTTACATTTACTAAAAAGTTCCCATTAATTAGTCAATAGTCTTTCTTGCTTCTTAAACTGCTTCAAAAATCACTCACTCCTTCAGCCACTTAACAGCATTCAGCTTCTCTGTGGCTCAGATTCTTTAAGAGGAGGTGGGGGGATTTAAACTTTACCCCCCCCCTTTTGCTTTGAGTTTAACAGCTCACCGCAGAGAATCTTCTGGTAATAAAAGTTGTTACTCACAGGCCGCCATGCGTTCCCAACAAAAAGTTCTTCCTTGCTGCCTGCTGGCTTCTGCAGCCGTCCGGTGTGTGCCCAATCTTGCCCGGAGGCTGCGGCAGCGGCTGAACCTATAGAGGCGGGGGGGTGCCTCAGTCTCGGGATCACCATCCCAGAGAGAAGCTACCCCCAAGTGCCTCAGGCAGGGTCCCCCTATGAGGATCCCTGGGGGTCCAAATCCTGTTTGGAAACTCCTTCAGTCCACTGGGTCTGGGTCGCGTCTCCTGGAGCTTTGGGAAGATGTGCCCGCCGTGGAGTCACTGAAATCGGAAATCACTCAGGAAATATAAAGCTCTTAATTGTGTGGAGTCTGTATGATAAAGGTAGATTTAGAGATTTCCATTTGTCGAGATCCAGTTTGATTCTTGAATGGAGAGCATGAAAATTAACTTTGACCAAGTCCTTTGTTCTCAACGGTATATAAATACCTAAGTGTCTCTAAGTTTCTTGTATCCACTTTAAAGGATATTGCTTTTTCAGATTCACAGTAGTGTCTTTAATGAAGATGGGATAAATTTCAGATTTAGTCTGATTAATTTGTAGCCCTGAAACACTTCCAAAGATTGTCAATGTTTGTGTTAGTGCTTGTAAGGAGTATGAGAGGTTAGAGATGTATAGAGTAAGGTCATCTGCATATAGATTTATTTTGTGTTCCTGACCGTTTATTTGTATTCCAGCTAGGGGTTCATTAGTACAGAGTTTTTCTGCGAGAGGCTCCATTGCAATGGTAAATATAAGGGAGGAAAGAGGAAAGTCCTGTCTCGTTCCCCTTGTGAGGTTGAAAAAGGCTGAACTGCTTCTGTTAACCCTCACTTTTGCAGAGTTGTTAGAATATATAGTTTAAATTGTTCTCAGGAAGTTGCTGCCAAAACCCATTTTGTAAAATACTGCTAAGATATAGGAGGTTTCAACCGAATTAAAGGCTTTTTCAAAATCTAAAGCCAGAATCAAAGATTCCTGTTGTAATCTTTTCTCATGGAATATGATATTTAGAGTCCTTCGGATGTTATCTGTGATTTGGTATGAACCCTGTTTGGTCCAGATTAATATAGCTGGCAATGAACGTCTTTAGACTGTTTGCTAAAATAGATGTAAAAATCTTTATTGTCTTGATTTAAAAGGGCAATTGATCTATAAGAGGATGGATTTGATGGGTCTCTATTTTCTTTGCGTATAACTGTTATGGAAGACTCTGACCATGATTTTGGCATATTTCCATGTTGTAGGCTTCATTGCAAGTGTTGAGTAAGTATTCTCCTAAGATCTGATGAAAAGCTTTGTAGAATTCTGAAGGGAGGCCATCTAGGCCTGTTGCCTTTTTGGCTTTAAGGTGTTTAATTGTTTCTGTTAGTTCCTTCGTGCTGGTTGGTTCTTCCAACTGTTCCCTGTGATTTTGGGAAATCGTAGGGAGAGAGGGTATGGACCTTAGAAAGTTCTTGATCTCAGTAAGTTCGGGGGGGTTTGAGCTGTAAAGAGAGGAATAGTAATCTGCAAAAGTGTGAGCTATATCTTTCCCTGGGTATTTACTCTCACCTTTCTTATCCTTTATGAATCCAATAAAAGATAGTTTACGCTTGTCCTTTATCCTCCAAGCCAATAAGCATAGATTTTGGGGGGGATTTTTGCCAAAAAAATTTGTTTCAAGTAAATTAAGTTTTTTTTGGATTTGAGTGGATTTCAAATTGTCTAGAATTCTAGTTCTGCATTAACCTCTTGGTAGGTTTTGGGGTTTCCCGATAATTTATGTTCCTCTTCCAGGTTGGTAATCCGCTGTTTCACTTCTTTCCATAATCTCTCTCTATCTTTTCTTATTTTAGACATGCAGGCAATCAACAAGCCTCTGATTACTGCTTTCATAGAGTCCCAAAGAAGCACTGGAGATATTTCTGCAGAAGTATTTTCCTTAAAGAAATTTATAATGTCTTTTCCTATCTTCTCTTTGACTGATGGAATTAATAAAATATTTCAATCTAGTGACCAAGAGGCGTTCTGTATTACTCTGGATTTGGAATTCAATTTTTCTCCTAACCAAGTGTAGTCTGTAAGATACCTTCATTCTATCTCCATAGAGATAACTTGTGATGCAAGAGCTTGTGATGTCAATATATAGTCTATCCTTGTGAATATATTGTAACACAATGAAAAGTACATGAAGTTTCTTTCTGACGGGGAGATTCCTCCAAGAGTCGAGTTATATTTTCCCAATATATGTTTAAATTTGTTGTTGAGGTCCAATTTAATTAGTTTGGGGTGAATTACTTTCCTTGTTCTGTCTATATTTGAGTCTACTATATAATTCAAGGCAGCCCCTATGATGAGTTCGCCTTCTTGGAAATGTTTTAGCCCAGCGAGAGCAGCATCTATAAATGGTATTTGCAGTTTATTTGGGGTGTAGATTGATGCTAATGTCACTTTCCTCCCTTCCAAGGAGCCCCTGGTGAAAATGTATCTTCCAAGAGGGTTTTTAATTGTGGCCTCCATGATAAAATTTATCTTTTTTCGCTACAAGAATTGCAACCCCTCTGGATTTGGTAAAGCCCTGTGCATGTATCTGAGTAGGATATAATACACTTTTTATTATTTGTTCGTTCTGTGGTCTCAGATGCGTTTCCTGTAGAAATAGGATGTCTGGGTTTTTTTATTTAGATGTTTTATTTAGCCTTTTTCTTTTGATGACGTTATTCAAGCCCCTAATATTCACATAGCTAACCTTCATACTTGTTTATATAATACAATTATGTATTAAACTAGCAGTTATTATTCAGGATCTCTGTTAAACAGAGTTTTCCAAGGATTGCCAATGACAGCAGTGATGTAATGTGTAGTGAGGTGGTCCTAGTTTTCTAAAATTGCTCTTCTAAGCACTAATTACTGGTTCTTTGTTATAAAACTAATTAGGTTTGAGAGTTCGTTGTTCCTTATCGGTTATTTAGGCATTGCTCTACAGAGTGGTATTTAAAAATATAGTTATTATCTGTTTAAACTGATATGGCAGGTAAGTATAGAGTGATGTATATGTATGAGCCGGAAATACAGGCTAATTGAATAGCTGAGGATCTATCTAAGCAAACACTACAATTTATACTACTTAGACCTTTAAACAGTAAGAAAGGAAGAAACTTGAAGAAAACCTTCCCTCCCTTCTCCTCCTCCCCCTTCTCCCTTGAACAAACAGGAACCTTTATAAAACAATTGTAAAATGACTTACTATTCAAGTAACAGTTCAACACGTAAAAGCTTGGCTAGATTTCTTATCTGAAGTGGATGCTGTTAATTTTAAAACGTATGAACAAAATGAGGGGGCTTACCTGCAACACTATTTATTGAGAGCTGCAGAGGCGAGCCTCTCTTCGGAGTCCTCTCACCCCCTTACAGATGCTTTAAGATATCCCTTGAGATTTAGAGACATTACAACCCAGCATGAACAATTTTAATTGATTCTTTATCTGGTTTAAACTCTTAATCCGATGCCCGGAAGGGATCATTAATGCTGTTCCTGTGGGCGGATTGTCAGTGATGTCTTCCGGATCAGACTGCGTCAAAATATGAATAGGGATCTTGGTGCATTTCTCTGGCGGAGGCGTCTACGCCAGCTTATATTTAAAGGATTTTCTATGGTCTATGTCCTCTGGAATTTTTAGAGTTTGCAGTAATTTAGAGCTGGAATCCTCATCAAACCTTGGAGAGCTTTCCCTTGATGAGTCACTTGGAAGTTTGCCAGTGGGTAGCCATTTGTATTTAATTCTGTGCACTTGCATCTTTGCTGATGGGTTTTAGTAAATGACGGCTTGCTAATTCTTCTTGTGGAAGATCTGGGAACACTAAAATGGATATCATTGAAGAGTAAGGGACCTTTTTTTTTAATTTCCTCTAGTATTTTGACTCTGGTCTCCCAGTTAGATAGCTGCACTAATAGGTTTCTTGGTACTCTGTGGTGCGGATTTCTGAGGGAGCTGATTCTGTACGCTTTAGTTACCTTAGGAGAGCATCAGCTGAGTCAAAATCTATTACTGACCTGAGCCAATTTTGTATAAATCTCGCTGGGTTTTGTGATCCCTCTGCTTCCTCTGGAATCCCCCGAGTTTTAAATTTAGTTTCTTGAGTTCAGTTTCAATTTTTATTAAGCAATTATTACTTAGTGTTTCAAACTTTCTCAGCTCCCTTATTTCAGTTTTGACCGTTGAGCTCATTTTTAGCGCAGTCTCAGCAGTTTGTGAAGTTGTCCTTAGTGTTGTTTGAATATGCAGTAGTTGTTCTTATATTGGCAACATTGTTGTATGGATTTTATCACTTATCCTCATCTCCAGTCTTTTCAATAACGTTGGTAGTTCTTGTATATTAAAGCTTGCCATTTGCTCAGGTTACTGTCCTTGGACATCTTGTTCGTTAGTCTGTCTGTCATTTTCATTTCAGTTTTCGTCTCCTTATAAATGTTTGTTTTTTGAGACGACTTAGCTATGTTTTTCTGTATTTCTAGGTTGTCATTTTCTCCCATAATTTGAGGTCTAATTGGTAGAGTCTGAATCGTTAGGTTAAGGGGGGGTCGGATGGTATCGTGGAGTGGCGATTTTAGGCGGCCATCTCTCTGTTGGTGTCACTGCACGCCTCTGACTTTCTGTCATGAGCACTTCATTTCTCTCTCCATCTCACTTAGAGATGCAAACCTCCAGGTAGTAGCTGGAGATCTTCAGGGATTACAATGGATATCCAAGTGGCAGCAATCAGTTCTCTTGGAGAAAATGGCTGCTTTGGAAGGTGGACTCTATAACATTACAACTGTCGCCAAGCATTGCGGGGATTGTAGGCTGTCTGTTTTCCACTCCCACACAGGTCTCCTGGGTCTGGGTCTCACTAGGCCTTGACTCCTAGTCCTACACAGATCACGACACAGTCATAGACCACTGTACAGCAGTATTCCGGAGCTCAAGCAGGCTCATCACTAAAACTGGAGCAATATTGAAAGCTACCCTAATGGCCAGCCTTAGTTCTAAATTTGGTTCTCTTGTACTCTGCCCATGCTTCTGACTCTGAAACTTCTTAATCCTTTACCAAAGGTACTGTCCTTAGCCTTAGCTGCTTGCAACTGGCAGCAGTTCATTTATGGGCTTTCCTCTGGAGACAGACAAGTATCGAACGAATATTGCTATTTTTAAAGCATACAGTATTAATTATTTGTGCCAATTCTTACCTGATTTAAGCCATTATATTTTGCAATGCCATCCACCAGTGTGGACATCAGCTGCACTTCATGTGACTTCTTATTATTCATAAAGTCATCTGTTTTCATTTCTACATCTGATCAGGGGGGAAATAGGACTAAATTCAGCTTGTGTGAACTTTAGAATGTCAGCGCAAATACATCACTGGCTATCTGCCAATCCTCAAAAGCTGTACTGATTTCCGCCCCAATAAAATATCCTTTTCCAGTAAAGCTTTATCCTGATGTTTTCAGTAAACATATAACATCCATGTCAATTGACTATTGAATTATAAAAGAGAACAGTTTATATTACTGGCTCCAAAACATCCCTTAAAGCGTCATAATGAAGTAAATGTAATGTTTAGTGGCATTTCACAAAGTATGTTGTCTCTTTTGCAAGATTTGGCCATCCGTAGTTCTAAAATGTGAAGCAGGTATTCAAATAAAGGCTTCATGTGATAGAGGTGACTTGTATTCTACTACTTCACACTGCAAAGTTTAAAGCCTTCCTCCTGCCTCCCTCCAACTTAAGTGGCTCTTCCACCAGGGGAAACTTTGCTGAAGTGGTAGAATACATGTGGATGTTTCAAACACCACATTCAGTATACTGGCTATTTCCTACAGTCCCCTCTTTTTTTTACTTGGCTCATTTTTGAGGTTCCGTTTCCCCCTCCAGTTTTCTGCTAAACCAAATGCCTTATCCGTATGTGGGTGTATATTTCTGTTCTGCAGTGAAATCTTAACTCCATACACTTCTAAATTATCAACTAACTAGTGAGCTTTGTTTGCCTTACATACAAATAGCTAATCTCATTTTTATGCACATCATAGATTTTGCATTGATCCTTATAGTGCCTCAATAACTACAAGAGACCTTCTATATGCAATACTAACAAATTACTAGCCATTTAGCAAAGCACCTTGTATAAAACATATGTAAAACCACCCGTTTTGCAAGTACTAGGTTGTGCAAAATCGTCTAAAGCTTATTTATACTGTGAATGGGTTTTTATCTCTGCAGTTTCTTTTTTAAAAAAGATTTATTTATAACTTTTATAATACAAAAATTTATAACCTTAATCAATAAGTCAAACTGTAGAAAGGTGTAATTACAGCTATAACAAGTAAGTAACAGTATTTACAGTTTATAAACGTGAAGGTCTCAAAATAGTAAGTTTTTCATGATACCTTTCCATATATTAGTATAATCATATGAATCATTATCATATAAATAACTCGGTACTTAAAAACCTCCAGAAATAATTTAAAAATAAGTAATAATAATAATTAAAGCAATTACACAAACAACAAACAAAAATAAAAAAAGGAAAGGAAAAGACAAAGAGTTTAATTATGACATCAGATGTAGAATAACCTACTCTTTTAGAGTATAGAGATAACCTCGAAGTATTATTTGGGAATAGTATCATGTGGGATATAATCATTAAACATTGCTTCAATATAAGGGAGCCATTTAGAATAGAACCAGGTGTGTGCTTTGCTTGTATTGTATGGGGGAATAGTTAGAGATACCTTTTCCATAGAATAGAATTCCCAAACTTTCATGTACCATTGGTGTAGAGTTAAAGAGTTTGTCAACTTCCAGGTTGTTGTGATAACTTGTTTCACTGCCATAATAAGTGTCGAAATTAAAACTTTTGTTAACTTTGTAATTTTATTGTTTGGCCATGGGTCCAGTAAAACAAGTTCAGGCGATACAGGTAAGGTATGGTTAGTAATGTCATTAATTGTTTTTTAATATGGTTAGTAATGTCATTAATTGTACGCCAGAATTGTACTTTTTTGCAGGACCACCAGCAGTGGAAATATGAAGCGACTTCACCACAAGATCTCCAACACAAAGGCGAGAATTTGTTATTGATAAGGTGTAACTGTAAGGGATTATAGTACCACCTCAAGAGAAGCTTTGTTGCTTGTGTTTTAATATTTAGAGATTTGGATTTCATGCTTGGAGAGGAACAAATTTTCATCAGGTAGTTTCAGACGTTGACACAGCACAGTCCTTATTCCAAGATAATTGATATCTCGTAGATTTTGAAGTAGATTGCAACAATTCCGTATAAATACTTGAAATAAGGCCCTTTGACAAAAAGCTAGAAGTTAATAAAAGTTTCTTTAAAAAAGTAAGAGAAGGGTTGTTTTCCATTCTAGCAAATTGTGAGTCCCACAGGTGTTTTACTTGGTTATATTCAAACCAATTAATATGACAGCCATGTTTGGTTTCCAGCACCGCTTTGTCAATCTATTTAAACTTATTGGTGATAGCACTAAATGATGATAGTTCTTTTTCCCTCCACAGTTTAAAAGAGGAGTCAGCATATCCAGGTAAGAGCCAAGATTGTCTAGTGAATGTTGACGTTACTGATGGATTTGCAACTATGATTTTTTAAAGTTTTTCCCATACTTTCAATGTGTTAACTAAAAAAGGATTATGAGTAATTGAGAGTGGGCGGTTCGCTGGTTTTCCCCACAATATTTCAGGGAAGGTTTTATTGTCCATAAATGTAAGTTCTATTGACTTCCAGGCTGCCTGGTGATTCATTTTGTATTGTTTTAAGAGACCTAGTAATGTAATAGCTTCATAGTATAATGTGATGCCTGATAAAGATAGGCCACCCATCTTAGTCGATCGTCGATGGGTCTTGAAGCCTATTCTGTGAATGGATTTGTTCCATATGTATTTAATAAACAGTTTTTGCCAGTATTGCAACAGGGCTCTCAGAATTAAAATAGGAATGGCCCTAAAAAAATACAACAGTTTGGGAAAAATAAAAGATTTTAACACCTGTATTTTCTCCACCCACAACAATAGAGGTTATGAGGTGGCTTTAGGTAAATCGTCGATCTGTTTAGCAAAAAGTGAGTGATTGAATTTAATAAGACTTCTGATGTCCTTAGGGATTTGGATCCCCAAAAATTTCCAAGAATTTTGGACCCACTGGAAATTATACTTGCGCTGTAGAGAGGAACGTTGTACTTGGGTGAGGTTGATGGGGTATATGATTGTCTTGGAGTGGTTAACTCGGAGCCCTGAGATATCATCAAAACAATCAAGAAGTTGATTTAGAGTAGGAATAGACACTTCTGGATTCAATAAAGTTAAATCGTCTGCGAATAAACTTAATTTTTGTTGTTGGTCACCAACCGGGATACCCTGGATCTTATGATTCGCTCTGATGGCATTGGCCAGTGGTTCAATAACTATGGCGAATAGCAACGGTGAGATTGGGCATCCTTGCCTCGTACCT
Source organism: Lepidodactylus listeri (assembly GCA_029233225.1). Classification (NCBI taxonomy): domain Eukaryota; kingdom Metazoa; phylum Chordata; class Lepidosauria; order Squamata; family Gekkonidae; genus Lepidodactylus; species Lepidodactylus listeri. Next base: position 176,483,540 of record JARCFY010000002.1, read on the forward strand.
CTGGTAAGATTGAAATCAGGCGAACTAAGACCATTCACATGAGTGCAGGCTGTGGGATGGGAATAGATCGTCTTTATTGATCTCAAGAATTTGGGACCAAAGTTCATTTTCGTTAAGATGTCTTGGAGGTACCAGGCTCAACACTATTGAAAGCTTTCTCTACATCTATGGATAGAATAAGAGAGGAGGCCAAATGATTATGTTTGCAATAGTAAATGGTGTCTATAATCTTTCGGGTGTTATCCATTATCTCTCTTCGAGGGATGAAGCCTGTTTGGTCTATGTGTATATAGTCTGCAGTTATCTTATTTAGACATGCTGCCAGTACTGTTGTAAAGATTTTGTAATCCTGGTTCAATAATGATATAGGGCGATACGATGTAGGGGTAAGTATGATCTTTATCAGATTTTGGGATTAAATTAATTTTCGCTGTGTTCCAGGTTAATGGCATGATCCCCTCGTCCAGCACTTGATTGCACTTGATTGCAAGAGAATCTGCTAGCAGGTGAATAATTTTTTTATAGTATTCTGCAATGAAGCCATCTCTTCCTGGGGATTTATTGTTTTTAAGGTTTTTGGTAACTTCCTTAACTTCCTGAGAAGTCCATCCATTCTTTGTGCTGATGAGTCAATGATTTGACTAGAGGGTTTTGTTGTAAAAAGTCCTTAATACCCTCAGCTGAGGGGTTCGTTGATTTATAGAGAGTTTTATAATATTGTGTAAATACGTTTGAGATTTCCTGCAGATTGTATGTCAAATTCCCAGAGCTGGTTCTAATCGAATGTATTGCATTTTCAGACATCTTTTTTGAACTTCCAGGAGATAAGCTTAATAGATTGCAGTGTTTTAAACCAGTATTTCTGTTTTAGATATGCTATTCTTTTTTGGATCTGGAAGACTTCTAGGGTATCTAGTTTTTTCCTTTCTAATAACAATTTTTTATAAACTTTTTGCCTTCCAGTGATTCTATATTGTATTTCCAAATCTTTGATTTTTGAGGTAGTTTCCTGATGTAATTGATGTTTCATTTTCTTATAGAAGGATGAGGCGGCAATCAATTTCCCCCGAATAACAGCTTTATGAGCATCCCACACATGATGTTGGGATACCCCACAGTTCGAGTTGTTATGGAAATAATCTTTTAAGTCTGCTTCAATTGTATCTGTGACCGATTGCATTAATAAAATTTTGGGATCCAACCTCCAATTTGGCCTATGTGATGTATATTTATGTGTTTCCATAACTGTTTCAACCCATGAGTGGTCGGACCAGATCCTGGCATCCATTGAGGCTTCAGTGAAAAGAGGAGCAAGCACTGACGACACTAAGATGTAATCTATTCTAGTATGTGTCTTGAACCTTGGGGAGAAGTATGAGAAATCTCTATCAGATTGGTTTCGGTGCCTCCATACATCAATAAGGTTGAAGTCTTTCAGGATTGTTGCTAGCTTAGTTGAGTGGGTAGGTCTGTGAGACAAAGTCCTCTTGACACAAAGACCAGGTTGCCTTGAAATATCTAATTTAGGATTTACAACATGATTTAAATCACCCCCTATAATCCGTGGATCTGAACGAAAAGATAATAATTTATGAAATATAGAAGTAATAACGTCCAACTGGCCATTGTTTGGGGCATAAAGAGATACTAATGTTATATCAACACTATTTAACGTACTATTTAAAAACAAAAAATGCCCATTAGGATCTTGTTCCATTTTGTTAAGATGGAATGTAACTGATTTGCTGAATAAAATGGCCAAACCCCTAGATTTGGATGTACCATGCGCCAGGTGCTGCAGAGAAAACTTATTAGATGTTAGAGCCTTAACTTGGTTTTTTTTCAAGTGAGTCTCTTGCAAGAAAATCACGTCAGTGTTTTGTTTTAGTAAAACTGTGGCTATTCTGGTTCTTTTGATAGACAAATTCAGTCCTCTACAATTAAATGAGAGGAATTTGATTTGTGAATTGCTATTCATAGTAACAGGTATTGTTTATGATATACCGTTAATAATTCAACTCTAAGATTTTGCGAAGTAAGAAGAATAGCATAAAGAGAAAAGTTAAGACTATATGCACTAAATACCAAAAAGCCACTGACTCTCATTATCAATAGAGTTGCAGTTATTACAATTAGGTCAATAGATTGTTTATACCCTTTGTCACAAACAGGCTGAAAGAACTCTGCAGTTTCTTCATGCATGAACTGCGAGGTAAGTGAGCTAGTTTTATACTTATGCACATCTTAGAAACACATTTTTGCTTTGATCCTTATAGTGCCTTAATTACTATAAGAAAGTTTCTATGTGCAATGCAAATTTCTAGCCTTAAATCAAAGCACAACATGGAAAACCGATTTTTACCATGCAACCTTATGTTGCTTTGGCAAAAAAAGAAAGGTTTCTAATCTTATAATTATGCACATCAGAACAATCACATTTTTGGCATTGATCCTCATAATGCCTTAAAAACTATAAGAGAATATCCATATACAATGCAGACAAATTGCTAATCTCTTAGCAAAACACATTTTAGAAAACATTTAAAACCACTCATTTTGAGAACATAAAGTCATGCAAAATCGTCTTGGGCTTGTTTAAGTTGTGGATAGGCTTTTATCTCTGCAAATTCTTCATGCATGAGCTGCAAAGTAAGTGAGCTAGTTTTATACTTTTGCAAGTCGTAAAAACACATTATTGCATGGATTCTTATGGATTCTTATGGTGCCTTAATGTCAGGATCCTTGATCCTAACAATGTTTCCTTTATGTCTTACATGAATTATGCCAGCACAGCTCAATCACAAATGTAACCGTTTGCTTTTTCTCTATGCATTCCCTTGCTATCTTGCACCAAACTGTCTCAGGTTTCCTCCCCTCTCTTTATTGCTTTGAGTTATATTGCTTTGTGAAGGTCTGGTCAATGTAACAAATTCCATCCGGGAGAGTGGCGTCCTCAAAGGCTGACACGTCACCCGAGACCAAATGGCCACATCCCCTCATGCATTCCTCCGCTCCCCCGCCCTCCGGAACACGGCACCTCTTATCACTGTGAGAAGGCCTTGGGATGGCCTTTGTTATGGATAGAGGGGCACATCTGTGGCGCCTAATTCAAGAGAGGAAAATTTATAACTTTAACACCTCACCTTTTCCTGTGGGAAGTAAAACGGCCGAAGATCTGTAACCGCGCTTTCCCCCCTTTTTTGTGATTGGTCAACTATCGGGGTTCAAACTGTACTGCAGGGTATATTAACCCTAGCTGTTTTGTATACGGTATCTCTAACAAACATTCGAGAACCTGTCATGCAGTAACGAGACAATAAAGAACTCTGTTTCAACAACAAAGGTCTGATCTTTGACTGCTTAGGGCAGAAGCCTCACACTTAACAACTATAAGAAAGTTTCAACATGCATTGCAGACCAATTACTAGCCTTAAAACAAAACGTGTCATAAAAATCCTATTTTTACCTTGAAACCATATACTGCTTTGGCAAAGAAAGAAAAGTTTCTATAAGCTTTCCAAGCAACTAATTAGCCATATAATAAGGCACACTATAAAATATTACAAATACCACTCATTTTGAGAACCCAAAAGCAAAGTTGTCTTGGGCTTGTTTAAACTGGATGGGTTTTTATCTCTGCAATTTCTTCCTGTGTGAGCTGCAAATTCAGTGAGGCCATTAGTGAGAGACCCGATTGTAAGTCAGATGCATAGTAAAGAGTTTCTTCTTTGTATACTGTTATGTTGGATGAGGGGTTCCACTGAAATCGGATTTTAGTGTTGAGAAATTTTGTAGAGAAGGGACGCAGCAGACGTCTTTTTTCCAAGACCTCTGCAGGTAGGTCTAGAGAAGAACCAAGATTTTCCTCTCGTAGCTCAATGCTTGGGATTGTCTTGCTTACTTTAGCACATGATCCCTTGTTCTTGCATATATAAATTGGACCAGGATATCTCTTGGGCAGTTTTGGCGGGCTGTTACTATAGGTTCTATACGCTGTCTTCAAGTTTCAGGGTTTTTGCAATCCAAGATGACATAAATAGGGCCAAATCAGACCCCCCCCCCCTCCACGCCTTCCTCAAAACCGCGAAATTTAAGATTTGATTGCCGCCATCTATTCTCTAGAAGTAGCATTTTGGATTTTAGTGCCTGTTCTGAGCTTCTGCTGTCTCTAGAACTGACTCGGCAGCCTGAAAATCTTTACTCAAGCCTTCAGTCAATTCCTCTAGTTTTTGTTGCATGGGTTGTAAAAGCTCTGCCAATGAAGCTTTCATAGCTTTTTGTAGATCTAACTTAAGGTCCTGAAGATCTTGCTTATAAATAGGGGTATTGTTTTACTCACCCACGTCTTTTGCGGTCTCCATTTTGTGATCCAGAGCTTCCAAGTCCTTCGGAGATCCGTCTCTTGGGAAGAAAGACGCCACCAATGCTGATTTTTTTGGTGTTTGTTTGTATTTTGTGCCTCCCGATTTCCCCATCCTCTGTTTTATTGTTTCTGGCTAGAAATCATGCGATTTAGGCCAGGGAGAGAGGGAGTTGATCTGGAGCAGCTCCTTCACACATCCTCCATGTAGGAACGCTCTGCCCACTCTCTGAGAGATTTCTTACAAAGACAAAATATACTGGTTAACTTGTTCTACAGTTAAAGGTTTGAGAAATCGATTTAAATATGTGAAGAAGAGATAACCAAACGCACCACTTGGAGTCACTGGAACAAGCAAGCACTACTGACTTTGCACTTCCTTTCCTGATCTGATAAAGGGACTGAAGTCAAGACCCTTGTCCTAGTGGGAAACAAGTGGTTGTGGTTGTCATTTTCCTCCTCCATCTCCCAGGAACATAAGCCAATTAGATTGCGCCCCCCCCCCGGGTTTAAAAAAGTCATGGCGGAAGAAAGTGAGACTTCCAGTTTCAAAAATTATGAATGCTTTTGGTAGAGAGAATTTCCCCCAGGCCATTTCATATAATCCCTCATGCAAATTAACTTCTTTTTTTAGGTCATTAGATACATTTGCCCAGAACTTTGGGACTGGCTGCCTTCCATATGTTAACAATACCTAGCTCTAAGTTTAAATAACGAAACCCCCAGAAGCAGCTGTCCCTGTTATAAGCTGATGGATGAGGACCACAGCTAAGCAGAACAAGCTGAATCTTAATGCATACAAGACAGAGGTCTAACAGAAAGTGACACTGGTAGATGGAAGTAATAAGTTACCATAGATGAGATAAAACTGTTACCAACCATGTGAGGAGTTTGGGGATATTCTAGAACCTACCTTACTGATAGAGAAACACAAGAAGAAGGACCTGCAATACTCGTGGGGGGTGTATTCCCTGCGGCTCCCAAACCACCAAGGCTCCCTGTCCCTGCCACCCACAACAGCAACAGTGGCAAGTCCTGCGTGGCTCCGAGCCACCAGGCCCAAGTTTCCCTCCCCCCCGCCACTGTGGCAACAACAGGCTCAGCTCCTGGCCGCAGGGCCTGCCAGGCTTTCCCCCCTGCCCCCGATAGTGGCAACAGTTGCTGCTCCTGATACGTGTGAGTGACCGGACCGGAATCAAGCAGGAGACTTCACACGGAGAGAGTGAACAAGGCCATTTTATTTTACGTGGTTTGCAAAGCACGGAGAAGCCGGATGGGCAGTCCACCCGTCGCTTCTGGTGTGGCACAGCACACCCACAGCTTTTATAATTCCCTACCTCGTCAAGTCCACCAATTGGCAGCTTGCTCACAATCTTGCTAACCAATCACGCGCTGTTGCCATCCCTACTTCAGGCTTGTGTTCTTTTTACACCTGCTTAGTTCCCCCGCTTCCCCCTCCCTTCCCTCTCCCTGGTCATGTGGTGAAGCTAGCTGCAAAAGCTTACTTCCTGTTTCTGAGTTGTCTACAAGCAGTATTGTTCTCCTTTCAATCCCTCCTCTTTTGTTTTATAACAATGTAGACTACTCATGTTGAAGAAAGATTGTATCATATCTCAGTTGGGGGGGTGGTCGCATAACTAGCATCTCTACTTCTCTCTGCCTTGCTATTAGCCCCTTAAATCCTGCCATACATGTTGGGATACACTGCAAACACACACATACTACTATTCCAATAAAGAGAACAAAAACACCTATAACAATTAACTCTTTAAGCCACTACATGTTTGGCAGCCATGAGGTTAACCAGGCCCACCATCCCTCAGGGTTAGAAGAATATGTTTCCCTTACATCCTTAGCAATTTGTTGAATGACTTGTACATTTGCCTCAACGTTCCCTGACTCATTGATATAGTGGCAACAAGTGGTATTTAACCAAACACAGAGTCCACCTTGAGCACTAAGTAAGTCATCTAATGCCATTTGATGTTGTAACAATACTTTTCCTACTGATTCTACTTCTGTTTGTAAGGCCCGTAACCCCTGTGCAGTTTCATTTGCTAACTTCTCAACTTGGTAACTAAGACGTCTTAACTGCTTCACATTCCATGCGATCCCCACTCCCCAAAAGGTGATGGCTACATATCTCTCTCCTTCAGTAAGGTAAGTATTATCTGGGTCATACCCTGCTTTCTCATCATAAGCCCTCTTTCTTCTTTCCCGTTGGATATGGGGATCCCATGTTTCCCTGGATTGTTCCTTTAGGTGGAAGGCAATTCCTCCAGGGGCCAATGTCCCTACCGTACAAGTCCCATTCCATGCTTGGGGTAATATTCTCCCAGCCCATTTCCCACAAATCCAAAACAGTCCTTGGGGAAGTCCATACATATAACTCCCCGAGAAGAAGATAATCTGTTCTTGTAACCCATAAAACAAATTTATCCCTCTTTGGTTATTATATAGCTTTACCATATGGTCCCTCTTCCCCCCCTTCGTTTAATGAAAAAGGTTCTCTCACCCCCTTATTACTGACCCCAGATCCTATCTTCCCCACTTGTGATTAAGTATTCAACAAAAGTTGATTGATTATGCCATTGAAAACATACGGGGGCCTTAGGCCAAATTTCCTGGCGGGTGGGGGCCATTTCATCCAGATCCCTAATTTTCTTAGTTTCCCCATGCATTAATTTGGTGACACTGCGGGTGGAGAAGACTTGAGTCTTATTCCAGCCTTTTGAGACAAAGTACTAGTGACCACCATTGGCCACCCTTTCACCCCTGAGGCCGGTGGGTGGGCACAGGCCCAGCAATCAGTTACATTGGTTAGATCTGAAACCCTGTTCACCATTTGATGCCATGTATTTTCTTCCCAGTTAGCCATAGTGATGCTTAATAGGGGCCACACCACCCACAACATCCCTTCCATAATTGCCTTTTACCAACCTCCAAAATCAGGAAAATAAGGGTCGTTGGAGTCCAAAGTTCAAATCCTCCCCCCCCCCCAAAATGTGTTAAATCTGTTGTCTTCCTCTCCTTCCCACACTACTCCCCACAAAATGTCCCCTAAATTGGAATAAATGGTATTAGGTCAAACCCCCCTTATGACTCTTTCCCACAAGTGATTACAGTAATTTCCCTCCCAGAGAGTTACCATTGGGGTAATTCACAGATCAAACCAGGCACTCACTTTGGCCCACCATTCAGAGTCTGACCACCCTAGGTTGTCTGGGTCTTCAAGGGTCCATTTTGCAGACATTTACGGAATTTCACAGTCAGTGGCCTTCCTGGAACCGGATCAGCGCTCCACTTCTCCAGCGGCGCTCCCCTTTTTGTTCTGGTGTGATGTGTCCAGCCTCGTTCTGCAGTACGAACAGCAGTTTCTGTCGTTAAGAGCACCAGAAAGGGGCTGTCCCAGGTCGGGCCAAGTGTCTCTGTGTTCTACCTTTTAATATAGACCCAGTCTCCAGGTTGGTATGGGTGCACTGGTGTTTCAAGTGGTGGGGTGAGTAGGAGTTGTCCTTGCTTCCTGTTATGGCTTAAAAGAGAAGACAGAGCCAGCACATATTCTTTGATAAAATGATCCTTCAGCAAATGTAAGTTATCAGTGGCTGTGTCTGGCATTATTTGCCAGGGCAAATGAGTTTCCAAAACTAACTTTTTAATTGCCCTTTTTAAGGTTTGGTTCATTCTTTCTGTCTGCCCACTAGATTGGAGATGTCAGGGAGTATGATGTTTGCAATTTATTCAGATTTCTTCCCCTGACTTATTAGGAGCCCCAGATAAGTAACATTCTGTTCCACAAATTGCACCTTGTCCTGATTTACCCATAGACCATTCTCTGCCATGAAATTTAACAGTTCAACTGACTCTTTCCTAACCATCTCCTCTTCCCTTCCCGAAATTAGAACATCATCAACTTAAATAGTAATTCTGCATCCTGTGTCCCCTTTGAAATTTCCCTTATTGTATTTTTATTTCCACTCCCAGTTGATCTGCTAAATCCCTCCCCAGCAAACTTATTCCCACTTCAGGTACTAATAAAAATGGGTGGAAGAAGGGTGTGCTCTCCCCCCTCCCCCGTCCGAACTATAACTGGGTCTGTTATTGGGACCTCCCTTGGTGTTCCCTCCACCCCTTTTATTATTGTAAATGCTTGTGTAACACCCACCCCTTTAGGTGACCTTACAAGAGAAGACTTAGTCGCCCCAGTGTCGCATAGAAATGTTACCTCCTCCCCTCAGGGCCCCAGCCTCAAAGTTATCAAGGGTTCTGCAGAGGCCGGGCCAGAATGCAGAAGACCCCGACCCCCCTAATCTGTATAGTCTTCGTACATGGTGGCTACATGATAAGTGTCCCGCCTCCCCTCATCCCTATTGGAACATTCTCGTCCCCAGTGTCCCTTTTCTTTGAAATATTTGCAGACATCCCTGGGGAGAGGTTTTCTCCCTTGCTGATTGTCCCAAGGTGGCCGCCGTCCCCTAGGTTCTTCTCGCTCCTGATTTTCCCGCCTCGGCCCCTCCCTTCTATCCCTCGGGCGGGCTCCCTCCCTCTTTTGCATTTCGTTTACCGTTTGTACCATTAATTTAACCGTTTTCTTCTCCTCCTCTTCTTCTCTCCTGGCAACCACCTTTTGTGCTTCCGTTATAAGTTCCTGAAGGCTCTTTTCCAACATCCCCTCTAATTTCTGTAGTCGTTTTCTAATATCCGGATAACTCCCACCCACAAACTGAAATTTTAAAACAGCCATTCCCTCTTCAGATTATGGGTCCATTCCAGTGAAGGCAGACATGCCTTCTTTTAACCTATTAGCATATTCCATCGGAGTCTCCTCTTTCTTTTGAGGGTGCCCAAATGCCTTTCGGGGATTGAAAACTTTCGGAACCATTTTAACCAGCCCATCGAGGAGTAGACCCCAATAGGTTGTACAAAATGTTCTTCCTGCAGGAGTCTGAAGGTTTAGATCATTAGGATTTCCATCAGGAAGAACCCCCCTTGCCCCTGCTTCATCCCTATCACCCGCCCCCTTCATCCATTCCTTCCGTGCCGTTTCTAGTGCCTGCCTAGTTTCCTCAGTTCCCGCCATTTGTTTTAGAATGTGCACTAGTTCCTGGGGAGTATATACTTGTGGACCCAATAACCCATCTAATTTGGTCCTGAACAGCACCGGGTTTTCTGTGGGGGGGGGGGTAATTGACTTTTAAAAGTTCTTAATTCTACACTTGACAAGGGAACCTCAGCATATCCCAGACCCTGGCCTACCGCTACCTGGCATAAAGGCATCATAGGGGCAGGTGCCGAGGTTGGTGTGGCTAAGTCTGGAGTCGACTGAGTGCGTTGTAAACGACGGGTGGTGGTAGATCCTTCTAATCCGGCTTCCCGTCCCCATGCCCTCTCCCTGTGTAATAAATCCCTCAATTCTCCATATAAACGGGGTAGGGTGTTCTCTCCCAACACCTCATCCTCTGGACCTGGTCCACCGGGTCGGTGATATGGGGGAGGTCTTGAATAATCATTCGGGTCCCATTCATACTCTTCCCCTTTACCTGGCTCCTCTTTCTCTGCTGTCCTACAAGGAGCCATGCGGATCGGTATTACTCGATTAACACATTCGATCCAGATCCCTACACATTGTAAATTTAGAGGGACCTCCGGCCGTGGATCAAGGCGCAGCCAATATTGATTCATATCCATAATCACTGCTTTCTGAAAGGTCCCATAAGGGGGCCATATGTGGCCATCAGGAAGATCTGAAATTTGGGGCCACTCTTTAACACATTTTGTCACAAATTCCTCCTTGCTGGGGCCATAATCTTTAAATCTTTCCCAGGCCTGTAAGACATGCCCCAAAGGAGAAGACGTGGGGTATGTCAGTGATGTCTTCCCTAGGCCTTCCCTTCCCTTTCCCGCCAATCCTGGTTTCCCATCCATGAGGCTTTTACAAGGGGCGTCCCCCTTAGCCTGTCCCTTCCCTGGAGTCTTGGACCCCTTGTTTCCCATGGTGTTCTGACTTGACAGAGATACTCACCACAGGTCGGAGATCCTCCGACGCCCTCTGATCCTCCTGGATAATGGCGTTGCCCACTCCCTCTGTTTAGCGGTTCTTGCCCCCCGAGTGTCGCTAGTTTGCGGTCAACTGAAGGAGGCCTATTGAGACAAACTCGTCTCTGGGCCCTGTGGCCCCTGTTCAGGTGGCGCCAAACTAGGACCCCATTGGAGACGGCTTTATCCCACCGCTCCCACCAATTGATACGTGTGAGTGACCGGACCGGAATCAAGCAGGAGACTTCACACGGAGAGAGTGAACAAGGCCATTTTATTTTACATGGTTTGCAAAGCACGGAGAAGCCGGATGGGCAGTCCACCCGTCGCTTCTGGTGTGGCACAGCACACCCACAGCTTTTATAATTCCCTACCTCGTCAAGCCCACCAATTGGCAGCTTGCTCACAATCTTGCTAACCAATCACGCGCTGTTGCCATCCCTACTTCAGGCTTGTGTTCTTTCTACACCTGCTTAGTTCCCCCGCTTCCCCCTCCCTTCCCTCTCCCTGGTCATGTGGTGAAGCTAGCTGCAAAAGCTTACTTTCTGTTTCTGAGTTGTCTACAAGCAGTATTGTTCTCCTTTCACTCCTAGCCGCCGCCCCTGCTGCCAAGGCTTCTCCACCTGCTCCCGCCACCAGCATCAATGGTGGTAAGCCCTGCATGGCTCTGCCATGGATCCCAGGGGCACGTGTGTTCTCTGCGCATGTGCAGGGAACACTTTTTTACTTTGCGGGAAATTTAAGTATCCCCCATATCGTTTTTTAAAGTTTTCAGATTTTTCTGCACACCTGGGGACTGCCCCAAGTGTGAAGGGAAATCTCTCTGCCCCCTATGTGCCCCCGATGTGTGGATCTAGATATCCGCATGGAGGGGGCAACTTGGCTATTAGATATATAGATGTTCATTCTGTTGTCAAGAGGGCTCAGAAGTTAGCACCCCTTCTGTAATAAGCCAATCTGACCTACACAGATCCATGCTACAATCTATATACTAATTCCCAAGGCGCCCCCTTCGTGCAAACCTGCACATTGGGGGCACTTGGGGTGCAGAGAGATTTTTCGGCACACTTGGGGGACTCCCTAGGTGTGCAGAAAAATCCTAAAACTTAAAAAAAAACAACTATATGGGGATATTTAAACCCCCCAAAAGTTAGGGAATGGTGTCCCTAAGGAGATCACCATAATGTTTGGTTTTCTGGAAAGAATATTCCAAAATGGTTTTGGTTTATCTGTATGAGCTCTTCGTATTGTATGCCGGACAATTTGTCCCTAGCAAGTGAAGTTCCTTTTAAATAACGTAATTTCATATATTTTAAGGCTGTTTGTTTTAAAATGTTTTGTACATTTTTATCAGCCACCGTGAGGCTCTCGAGGAAAGCTGAGGTATTAACGTTTTAAAAGTATCTGAAAGCCTTTACCTCAAACACCATAACAAACTAACTGGAAAGAGGTCTGACAGCACCTGGAACAATCAAATCTTGTTTGCCTGTCAACAGGTCCTAAATGAACCCTCTAAAATGCCTGAATCTGTACCCTTAATACTTTCAGAAATTCACCATTTGACTTACTGTTGAAAATAATGCCAATGATAATAGCAACTGTACAAATCTGTACAGCTCAAAAAGCATGAAGTGGGACAAAAAATGAGAGATTCAGCAGCCATCTCAGCACCCTTTATAGAGGGTGAGACACATTTCTATGATGCTTTCTATTTTCAAACCCATTTTATTTTGTGGGGGACAGGTTTGGGTTTTTTTAAATGCAGATGTTTAAACCATTAAAATTGTTCCCTCCCTTCATAGCCACGACCAGAATGGTTATTTACTTTGCCAGAAAAATCCCTGGAGGTCTGCTTGCCACAAAACAGGACCATCCTGATCTCATCCGAACCAAGCGGCTTCAAAGTTCAGACCCTTGAAAGACTCTTACTGGCGGCTTATTCCAGAGGTTGCTGTGGAGGTGGCTGTTCCGGGAGTTGCTGAAGCCTCTCCCCACTCAATGCATCCAACACTGTCTCCAGAGGAAGTGCCACCATCTTCTCCCACGGATAGGGCTGCCAAGTCAGCCCGGGGGGCGGGGGATCCCCCGCTACAGGGGTTCCCGATCCGCCGGCCAGCATTCGGCTGGCAGGGGAAACCCCACCCCCGAAGTCGTCCAGCCTGGACGACTTCCCCCACGCCGGACGACGTCACCGGAAGTGACGCCATCACATCGGGGGCGTTGCCAGGGCGATGCTCTGGCAATCGCCCCAAAACTATGATACCATAGAGTTTTGGGGCGATTGCCAGAGCATCACCCTGGCAATGCCCCCGACGTGCTGACGTCACTTCTGGTGACGTCGCCCGCCCGGCAGAGGCTTCCCCCCCGCCCGTAAGGTGAAGAGACTTGGCAACCCTACCCATGGACCGCGTGTAAAAATCTCCACCATGTGGGCCTGGCCCAGCAGCAACACTCACCACAGCAATTGGGCCACAGCCCGCACGTGCGTTCTAACAGCCTCTGTGGACGGCTCCAGAAGCAACTCGTCGGCCTTGGGGATGGCCATAGCTTCATGGGCACTCTGTGACATAGCAAGTCAGAAGGATCGTTCTCGTGCCAGTCCCAGAGGCACTCCTAATTCTGCTCTAGATTTTGGTGGCCTTTAAAGGCAAAGTATCATTCCCCGCCCCGCCCCCCCCCCCCCCCATTCTGGTATCTCTAGCCCTGCTTCTGCTCAGACAATGGGAATCAAACATCGAGAGAGGCTTTTCTCTCCTCTCCTATCCAGGAGTCATTTCAAGCCGGAACGAGGGGGAACAAGACAGTGATGGAAGGCCCGCCCCCCCCCCCCCGCTCGCTGGCCCGCCTCCCCACTCAGGTCACCCAGTCCTCGGAAGGCTGGCTCAGGGTGCATGGGGCTGCCCGCCACTGCCTGCTTGGCAGAAGAGTCCTCCCTCCGACCGAGGCCGGGCCAAGTGGCCTCGCCCCAGCCAGCCAGGGGCCCAATGCATAATGGCAGCTGCAGCCGGGGCAGCAGACCCCGGGCAGCTGTGGCCGAGAGCGCAGCTGCCAACGCCATCGTGGGATGAATGGGTGGCACTGCACCATCGGAAGAGTCACGCTCAGCTGCCCGCTGCTGCTCCCCAGTGCGCTGGTCTTAAACATAGTTGGTGGTGGGGCTTCTTTTGGGAACTGGGGAGGTTGAGAGCATATGCAAGCCGCCTGCAACCTCCCTAGCCTGACTGGGGGGAGGGGGGGAGAGTCTCCTGGGTTTGAAACCAGTGTGCCGGGGAGCAGCAGCGGGCAGCTGAGTGTGACTCTTCCGGTGGTGGACAATTAGTTGCCGATCATCGTGGCAGGCAGTGAGCTCCGCCCGCAGCAGCCTGTGGAGCAGAGGTCCTGAGATGCCATGAGGCTGGGCACCCCCCCCCCCCCCAGCAGCTCCCATCTGGACTGACAGCAAGAGGGACGTCATCTCTGTCTGAGGGAAGTGGGAGAGAGAACGCCATGCCCGAAGGAGGGGAACTGCCAGCCAACCCACAGGCTCCCCCCCCCCCCAGCTGTTCTGCAAAAGCTTCTGAGAGGGAAGGAGGGAGGGAGCCAGCTGGAATTTCCCCTGCCCACTCCAGCACTCCACCCAGCAGAAAAAGGCGCACCTTTACCTGCCTGGCGACTGGGACGCATGCCCGGTCTGGCCTCCCTTCTCAAGCTTTGGTGCCGCTGAATCCTGTCTTTCTCCACCGGGTGCCTCCTTCCCCCCGCAAGCTTTTTCTGGATCTCTTCCACTCCTCTGTTTTAGGGAAGGGTGGGAGCTCTTGGACCTTCTGAGGACTTTCCCGCTCCAGTCTCAGGCTGCAACCTACCTCTTCCTCCCACAGCCCTTGCCCTCAAATTGCCCTCATCAAAAACAGAAGGGTCGGTGTCTAGGGTTATTTTCTGCGCAGTAAAGCCTATGAAGCCGTTGTTTGTGGTGTTACTTGGAGAAAGCCATTGCAGTTTTTTTACTCTAGCAAAAATGGTCTTGCCTTGCGAAAAATATGAAGCAGGAATCTTTGGGCTGCAAATTTCAGAAAGGGCACTGAAAAGTCCTGGAGTCAGGAGGCCGGTAATGGTGAAAACAGCATGGTAGTTTATTGTGGGTTCAGGTGGTACATAGAAAACCCCGGGCTTCGTGCCCGCTTTTATGCCGTTCAGAGATAATCCCCCGACCTCGCCCAAATGTCCGGATAGGATCTTAAGATCATGGTTGCAGTTCATAGGTCCCCAGGAGGAAACTTAGGCACAGGATTGGTGGCCGTTCAGGATCCGTTCGTCTATTGTCCTACCTGGCCGAAGCTCAGGTAGGTTCGGACCACGTGCGAGGGCCATGTGGCAGTTGCCATTGCGGGAGCACATGGCGACTGCAGCGTCAATACACAACAGGCACCATTTTCCTTCTAGTTTTTAATAAATGCATGTCATTTTTAAAGATGAATGCCAGCAGAGAGTGTCATTTCCTATCCTCCAAATGCAGAGAGAGAGAGTCTTGAGCGTTGTATCTCAAAGGCTAGATCTGTATGATTGACAGGCTTCCACCTAACCTGCAGTCCACCGCATTCTCCAGCACTGCAGAGGTGCCTGTGTTTTTACTAAGATGCTGCACACTTTCAGAGGACTTCTGTTTAGGTTCTTCTTCCTAAAGAAGAGCCAGTTTGGTGTAGTGGTTAAGTGCGTGGACTCTAATCTGGGAGAACCGGGTTTGATTCTCCACTCGTCCACTTGAACCTGCTGGATGACCTTGGGCAAGGCATAGCTCTGGCACAGCTGTTCTCTCAAGGACAGTTGTCTCAGAGCTCTCTCAGCCCCACCTACCTCACAGGGTGTCTGTTGTGGGGAGGGGAAGGGAAAGGAGCTTGTAAGCCACTCTGAGACTCCAAGTGAGTGGAGGGCGGGGTATAAATCCAATCTCCTCCTACTACTGTGAGATGGCTGTAGTACAGATCCATTTGGGGGCTTTTTGTGCTCTGGCTCTTAACAGAGTGGAGTAATTCCAGGCTGTTGGGTTCTTCAGAAGCTATGTCTATCATACACATCCTAGCCTTAGGCATGAGTTTAGGGGAGGGTGTGGCGGAATTGGCCTGCGTCAGCTGGCGGGCCCTGCTCTGCCCACCCCTCCTTTGCCTGACCTAGCACCTGAAGGGGCAGTTTTTCTCCACTGCCTCCGGGTATTGCTGCCACCACTGTCTCTGGTTTGGGCTCTGGTTCAGCAGGACAGCCTCCTAACCTCCCTCCAGTGTCACTAGGAACCCACAGGGCTTCCTGGCAATCTTCGGGGCTCCCCTGGAGTTGGCAACTGGCCGGTTTGCCCTTGTTCTCAGGGAGTCCCTCACCCACTCCTAGCATGTCCAAGCAGCTGGGGAGACTAGGTGGTACAGAGGGACTTCTCACCGTTACCAGATAAAGGGTTTATTCAAAAACTTGACTATTTACAGGCATATCCAACAGTGAACGGAAGAATCAAAATAAAGGTGACCAAAATGCTCTGTCTCTCCCTTCTCTACACTTACGCCTGTCTAGATGGTCTGCTGCAGGCCCGTTGCTCACGCGGTGCCCGGCCCTCTAGCAGTACTTCTGGGCCCCTCCCTCCCAGGCTGCCCCCAGAGGACCTCAACTCACCACCTCTGACTTGCCTCCCAAGAACTGAGCACCCTGAGTGCCTTGGGCACTCCCCCACCAGCCTTGCTCCATTCCCAGCCTCAGACACTCGATGCCGGCGCCAGCAACACGCAGGACAGAGGGGGCTGCAGCCCCAGCAGTGAGCGGGCAATCTTGCCCGGGCGAATGGGCTGCTGGGAAAGAGCATCCCGGGCTGCCTCTTCCCACTCCCTCCACTGGAGCTCTTTCCCTCCCTCCCTCCCTGTCCCCCTCCTGGATGCCGCGGCCTGCTTCACCCTGGCTGTTTTTGCAACTTAAGCAGGGATGCTGGGCTCACAGGATGGGGCGAGTCTAGGCAGCTCTCAAGGATTCCTCCCCCCCATTGCCTGGGCATTGCTTGCGGGGGGGGGGGGGGGACTGATCATTGACACCCCGCCTCCACTTGCCCAGGAGCCTGGCAAGGTTGCAGCGCTGCCTTAGGGGAAGGCCAGCTTCTAAGGCGTCCCACTAATCAATTTAAAGTTAATTTAATTCGCTTTGATTTTATTAGCCGGCGGCCCCCACCCCAAAAACATCTCCTAGCTATGGGGCTGGTCTGCAGGGCAGGCACATGACTTCATTTCACTGGAGAAAGTGGGACCCGCAGGTCTCCCACCATGAACGGCCTCTGCCTCCTGCAGACTCCAACCGACAGCCTGGCCGGCTGCAGGCTTCTGGCTTCAAAACTCCACCCTGTCTCAAACAGCAGTTTCCCCGCCCAGGAAGTGGCTCTCCCTCCTATGGCATTCTGGGGCAGAGCCTCCTCACTCCCACCGTGGGCTTCCTGTCCTCTCTAGGGAGCTGCCCTCAGATTGCTGGTTGGAGACAGGAGGGGAGGGCACACCAGCTTAAAACCCACCCACAAAATGGCGTTTCTCTGCAGAGGACTCAGGATGTATTTTGGCTGCGTGGAAGAGAGTTGCATCTAATCTAAGCGGCATGTAAGTAGGCAGCATGTGAAACCCGGGGGTGGACCTCTGCGTGTATCTCTTGCAGGAGGCTTCTAAAATGCGATTTGCTTATCTGAAAGAAACTGGGCTCCTGGAACGGTTTGTGAGCAGTGTTCCCTCTAAGCTGAGTTAGTGTGAGCTAGCTCACAGTTTTTTAGCTTCCGGCTCACCCGCTTTTGTCTTCGCTCAGGAAGGAGGGCTCCAGAGCAAACTGATTTCCGCAGCAGCCACATCGCCAGCTCACAACTTTAATGCCAGCAGCTCACAAAGTGGGATGTTTTGCTCACAAGACTCCACAGCTTCGAGGGAGCATTGCTTGTGAGACTTATTTCTGTAGATCTTAAGAAAATATGATTCCTTCCAGCCTTCCGTTTTCACTTACAACGTTTAAATCATTCTTAAAATGTAGTTTAAAAGAATTCATTCTGAGATTTTTTTACAAGGTTATGGTGGTAGTAATCTCCCTAAAGACTAATTTATTCCATAGTCAAATTGCTCGTTCACAACCTTAATGCTAGTGGCTCATGGAGCAGAATTTTTGCCCAACTTAGAGGGGTCACTCCTCACTTAGTTTGCCATCAGGGCTGGGGGGCATTTGGGCCCCTTGCTGTAGGGCAGCTTAGCTCCCACCCCCAACCCATCATTCTCCTTCCCCCTTCAGCACTTCTTTGGAATGGCTGCTTGATCCTGGTCTGTTCTTGGCTCTGGCGCCGCTGCCCTGGCGCCCCCTTTCTTTTTGGATGTCAGGGGGTGTGGCATATGCCAATATGTTATGCTAATGAGTCATGCTAATGAGCTCCTGCACCTCTTTTTCTACAAAATGACCCCTGTTCCTATCAGAAAGTGAGTGTAGCTGGCACGTTTAGCGACGTAGGTGGGCTACGACGTGGCATCCTGATGGCACCCGCAGTAAGGAGGAGAGAGTCTTCGGGCCAAAAGAGGAATGTGGGAGTGCAGAATTTGCCAGCTCAGCGTCGTCGGAAACAGCCGTGGAGACGAGATCCACGTACGGTGAGAGGGAGCGTCCAGGAGGGTAAGTAATAGCACCCCCCCCCCCCGGAGGTTTGGTTGTCGCCTTGAATTCCAAACCGGGACCGGCTAGCGTAGCCTCTTGTTTGGTTTCCGTCCCTCCTCTTTGCTGTGTACCTTCAGCTTAACCTGCGTCACTGACATGTTTTTCTGCCAGCACCTAAACGTTGCTGAAGTAATAGAGAAGAGCAAGAGTCCAGGACTCTTGTGCTTTTCTGCTGCTATAGGTAGACTAACAAGATTCCCATCATGATCAAAGTAAATCCCAGTTGTTTGGAAAGTGGGATTCATCGTTAGCGTGCTTGCTGAGGCTTTCCGCCCGAATTTCATTTGTTGCCCTCATTTTATAAATAGGGTGCTGAGACTGTGTTTGCTAAAGCCTGCCCAGTTAATTTGTGTTTACTTATGTGCTGTACTCCGCTTTTATAATCTAGTGATATGGGTAGGGTTGCCAGCCTCCAGGTGGGGCCTGGGGATCTCCTGCTTTTACAACTGCTCTCCAGCTGAGAGAGATCAGCTCCCCTAGAGGAAATGGCTGCTTGAAGGGTGGACTCTATGGCATTGTACCCCTCCCCTCTCCAAACCCCGCCCTCTCCTGGATCCACCCCCAGATTCTCCAGGTATTTTTCAACTCAGACCTGGCAACCGTAGATGTGGGTCACTGTGTAGAAATTTTGATGTATTATGAAGTAACAGGAGCTTTATGTATAATAAGGCTGGGTTAATTATAGACTAATGTACACATTATTTGTATTGTACGTGTAAATGAACTTTATTTTGTGAAAGGTTGGATGTGGAAGTTTCCTGCTTTTTAGCCTAATTTCTAGCCATGGGAGGTTGTCTACAATTTCTATTCCAGTATTGGTTTGGTTGTTGATACTTTAAAATCAGGCCTAGTTTAGATGTAGATTTTTACGGGAATGGTTTAAGTCTAGAACTTAATGTAGCAATGATACTGCTAATGCTTCCAAGGTGCATTCAGTTCATGTTTTTGTATTTTCAGTAATCTTCGTCTTAAAGCCACCTTTTACTATAATTTCTCTCTTGAGAATAAACACGGGGGGAAAAGGTACTAGGTATGCATTAGGAAAGGAAAATGCATTTCTACATAGTTGCACTGTATATTCTAATATGGTAGTGAATGATTTTATTTGTTAAAACATTTTTACCGTGCCTTTCCCTGTGGGTCAAGGTGGCTTACAATAATAGTTTGGAAATGGTGGTTCCAAACAAAACCATAGAAAAACAACCCCCAAATCTCTCAAAATGATGTGGTCTGAGATAAAGTTTGGTTTGGCAAATATGGCCCAGCTTGTTTGATGAAAGAATAATAAGAAATTGAGTTTTGTAGGTGATAAAACTAACATTCGACTAGATCTGTGATGGTGTAGCTAAACCTCAAGTACATGTGCAGGTTGTGATTACTACAAGTAGCCTTTTTTGAAAGGGTTAGCTCTAGGCAAATTGTAGAGCTTCAGTCGCTATACTGGATCTTTTCATAGCTTCCTGCTGCTGCTATGACTACAGACTGATACCCAGAGATTTTTAATTTTGCTAATAGTAAAATGGTCATACTTCTAGAAAATGAGATTTTAAGACTTCTGTCGTCTTAATTGCTATAGTGCCAACACTTCTCCAAGCTGAAAGATATTAATCTATGATGCATTTTATTTTTCACTGATTTCAGGACAAGGATTCACCTTTTGGAGAAAGCAAAAGATTCAACGTGATTACAAGAAGTTATTGAAAAAAGAAAAATATGCTAATTCCCAGAAGAGTATTGAGTATACAGAGAATTATCCAGAACACTTGAAGCATCTTTATTTAGCCGAAGAGGAAATGCTTAAAAAACAACAGAAACCTAAAAATAGTGGTCCTCTTCTATTGGAAGAAACAAGTGTCAGTACAGCTGAGTAAGTAATTTCATTGTAATTCTGTTGCCAGTGTAAGGCAGGTGTCATCTAGTTAGAATTGTTCTACTCAGAGTGACATTCTTAGATTTTTTTAATATAGTGAATAAGCTATTCTTTTGAGCTTTATATTTTTCATTGGGTGTTTGGACCAAAATATAGTTAAACAGAGAGAATGTAAATTGTTCTGTGTTGCTTACAATAAAATTTGTTTCTTAAAGTTTACACTTGATCCAAATTTTAAAGTTGTGAACATAACTCTGCTGCATTTGACATCTGGTACAGTTTAGTTATTCTTTAAAATTAGTGCATAGTATAACTGCAGAACTGCCTCGTACTGGTCATAGCATTAGAATGCCTACCAAGGCATTGGTTACCAACTGCTGTCTAGGGTTATTTGGTGTAGTGCAGGGGTGGCCAACCTTGCTTAACGTAAGAGCCACATAGAATAAACGTCAGATGTCTGAGAGCCGCAAGACAGGAACAAATATCACACACACGTTTTTATTTTTAAAAATATGCAAATTTGCTTTTTATTAACATTAAATGGGACTGCCAAAAATAAAAACAAATGAGGAAAACCGGTTATTGATAATGATATTACTTGTTTGCTAATGATATTGAGAGAGAGAGCGAAAGAGAGAGAGATGGAAAGAAAGAATTAAAGAAGTGGAAAGAAAGAGAGAGAAACTAGGAAAGCAAATAGATGGGAGGGAGGAGGGAAGGAAGGAAGGGAGAAAGAGAGAAAAAGCATGCCTCCCCTTTGCTTCCCCAGCCGCCCTGCCAGGAGCCGCACAATATGTGTGAAAGAGCCGCATGTGGCTCCCGAGCCACAGGTTGGCCACCCCTGGTGTAGTGGTTAAGTGCGCAGACTCTAATCTGGGAGAACCTGGTTTGATTCCCCACTCCTCCACTTGCACCTGCTGGATGACCTTGGCCAACCCATAGTTCTGGCACAGCTGTCTGTCAAAGCTCTCTCAGCCCCGCCTATCTCCCAGGGTGTCTGTTGTGGGAGGGGAAGGGACAGGAGATTGTAAACCGCTCTGAGACTCCCTTGGGTAGTGAAGGGCGGGGTATAAATCCAATCTCTTCTCTTCTTCTTAGGTAGACATTTCCCAATTCCAGGGGTCATTTTGTAGAAAAAGAGGTGCAGGAGCTCATTAGCATAACTTATTTGCATATGCTACACCACCTGACATCACTGGAAGTATGCCAGAAGGCAAGAAAGAAAGAAGAGACAGAGAGAGAGACAGACAGACAGACAGACAGAAAGAGCTGGCAGAGAGGGGACAGCTACTAATCCAAGCCTCAGAAATACCACTATTCTGGGAGGATAGCTTCAGTGGGGGCTGAAGCCTTCAGAAGGCTGGTTGGAGGAACAAGGACCTTTCCAGGGGGCGGGGTCATTTTGCTGCAGCCAAGACGCAAGCAGGCATTCCCCTGGGGGGGGGGGGGCTGGCACCAACTCCCGGAGCTGAGCTCTCCCGAGCTCCTGCTCGAAATGACCCCTGCCCAATTCTATTACACAGCTTATTTATTTTTTTACTGAGGTGTCAGCTTTGAATAGTCAAAGCATGTGGTTTATCACTATCTTCTTTGATGCCTATAAAATTGCTGCATTGAGAACAAGCAAGGCATTAGATCGGAGGTACTGCTAGATTTGGGGGTTTTGTGTGGTTATTTTAATTCAGCCAGCGCTCTCCATCTGTCAAATGAGAAAATGGTGAGCTTCTTCACAGGTGCTTTGTAAGAATGAATACACAAATATTGTAAAATTTGATGCTCAAATTTATGGGATCATAATAAAAGATAAGGTGATGAAGAAGAGCCTCAGGCGGATCAAGTTTTTAAAGGGCTGCAGCAACGCTGGGTTGAGACACACCTGTGCGGCTGACAGTGCCTCAAGAGCTGGCCTCTGCGGCAAGGATCCCTCCAATGCTTGCCCGTGCAAATGGCTTCTCCCGGGGCTCTTCCTCCTCGGACCCCCTTCCAGCCTTAAAGGCTCCAGAGATGGCTAGCCTGGAGGGAGGCTGGCGATGGGGGGGGAGTAATTAAAATGAGGAAAGAATTACCCCCGTGAGTATTGCAGGCCCCCATTTCATGTGTGTGTGTATGTAGGATATGAATACATTTGGAAGCATGCGCACAGACATGTTTGAGCCCCCCAGCTTCGATAACTTTGTGACGGCCTCTTACTGAAGGGGGCTAGGCTACCCTGTCTACAGACGTCCCTGTGAGTGAGAGTGCCCAAGAGAGAAAATATGGCCAAGGCGTCTCTCTGTATTTTAAAAAGAAACCAGAAGGTGATTTGACTGTCCTCCATAATTCATCTTTCAGAAGTGGTGGGCTCACCTTTCTCCTACTCAAGGGCAGGCTTTGAACCAGGCATGCTGCTTAAGCAGAGCAACAAACTCCTGGTCTAAACTGTGTGTGTCTTTCCCACAGGCATGCAGCCCAAAACCTGTTATGTTATTTCTAGATTGGGAGAATGTCATTTTGAATCTTGAATAATACAGAGTGGACTTCTGTAATGCAACTTCCAATTAAAGTATGTTTGAAGAAACGTACAAGCCTCTTCCCAAGTCATTAATTTTTGTTTGTCAAATTCTTGTCTATCCAGCAACAATATCACAAAGAGAAGGCATCATACAAAAACATCAAACCAGAAAGCGAAAGACGAATACGAACAAATAAAGGCTAAGAGGAATGAGAAAAAAGAGGTGGGTCAATCTTACATTAAACCCTTAACCTAAGGGCAATGTCTGGATGATGTGTTCAGTGCTCTCCTTGGTCTCTATGATGCTTTAGAAAGAGGAGAGGTTTTTTCAACCAACAGATGCCTTTTGGGCTTCTGGAGGTGCAGGCTGACTTCTCAGCTCTGTAGAGCACATATTATGCTCTAATTCCTCTCAAATATAGTTGAAGGTTATGTACTGCTGTTTATATGAAGCCTCACAAAGCTGTCCTATTCGCTTGTAAACATGAAGGAACAAGATGACAATGAATGCAGACATCTACCACTAATTCAAGGATCAGGAGCTAATCCCAGTTGCTTCCATGGCTAAACCCAAATTAGCTCCAGATTTTAGCACTAAGAAATAACCTCATTTGTGAGCACTACCAAACCACTTGTGGGCCCTGAAGCAGCTGGAGAAACCAGAACACCTTGGCATGGAGGGTTCTGAGCTTTAGAAGGATCGATAGCTGATAGAGGCAAGTTGGCCCTCGTAACAGAGAACAAGTTGGCTCAGTATTCAAGTGCCAGTACAAGACTGTAACCTTTGACTCCTTTCTTTCATCCTCAGTTGACTCTTGCCTATGCATCTCTTAACATTCTTGCATCCTGATCAAATGTCTGCACGCCCACTGATTTCAAGATATATTATCCTCAGAAGGGTATGCACTTAGTTGAATGGAACACTTTCCATAATACCAAAATGTTTCTTTTAAGAATGATTTTAAGCACTTTTGACTCAGGAGATGATACTGGACTAAGCAGACTTGTGGTCCGATGCAGTAGGCAGCAACCTTAATTGATGGCTTAGTTTCAGATGGATGGCTTAGTAGTCTCTAGCAGCAAAATAAAATCGGTTTCCAGTTCTGACCAGACAGAGGTGGTCTAGGTTAGTAGAATGGCTGACTCTGCCCCTTTTTGAATAGGATTACACCCCCCTTAAAATGCCAAGTTCACCGCATGGGAATGCTGCTTGACACAATGGTCGCCTTGGAAAATCAGGTGGCTGCTTGTGGTTTTGCCCACCTTCGGCTGGTACGCCAGCTCTGTCCAGTGCTGGCTCAGCTTGATCTATCCACAGTGATCCATGCATGCCTTAGTTATATCTAAACTGGACTGTTGCAATGCACCCTACTTGGGACTATCCTTGAGGAGTGCTCAGAGGTTACAGCTAGTGTGGAATGCTGTGGCTAGACTGTTGGTCAGGGCTAGTCAATGGGAACTTGTGACCCCAATCTAAGAGCAATTATAGGTAAAGGTAAAGGTTTCCCTTGCTTGAAAGCCAGTCGGATACGACTCTAGGGATACAGTGCTCATCTCCGTTTCCAGGCCAAGAGCCAGCGCTGTCCAAAGACTTTTCTGTGGTCACGTGGCCGGCATGACTAGATGCTGAGGCGCATGGGACACAGTTACCTTCCCACCGAAGTGGTACCTATTTATCTACTTGCTATTTCTTGCTTTCGAATTGCACTATATATAGTATAAGCAATTATACTGGCTTCCAATCTACTCCCCAGCCCATTTGAGGTGTTGGTTTCGATCTTTAAAGCTCTATGTGACTTTGGACCAGGGTATCTGAAGGACTCTCTTCTCCCATACATTCCTGCCTGGGAATTATGATCACAGGGAGAAGCCCCCCTGGCTGCCCCATCAGTCAAAGAAGCTTGCCTGGTGGAAACACAAGAGAGGGCCTTTTCAGTGGCAGCCCCACAGTTATGGAACAGCCTCATTAAGGAGGTGTGCCTGGCCCCTCACTCTCTAGGAGGGAGCTGAGGGCAGTTTTATTCAATCTAGTGGTTTTGTGTATTTTATTGTTTACGTTGTAAGCTGTCTTGAGTTCCTATAAGGTAGAAAGGCAGCTAATAAATGTTTTAAATAAATATGTTATAGACTAGAGGAGGGTGTATGTTTAAACTTTTACAGGACCTTTTCCTCCTTTTTACATGTAAGGTAGATGGGGACAGTTTAGAAAAAATGAGTAGCTTATTAGTTAGTGGTCTCTTTGGAAGACATGAAGCAGCAATTCCACTGATACAGATGAACTACATAACAAAACGGTATGTTTTGCTTTAACAGCCTTTTGAATGTGCTGCTATCTGACCTTATTTTAATTCAGTTCTTACCTGGTTTAATGGTGATACAACTTCGTTTCTTATTAGCCCTCTTGCATGTTGTGCATATAGGGAGGTGGGGTATAAATAGTTTTAGGTAGGTATCATTAATAGATGATGATGTATGCCATCAACTGAACTTGTATATTCAATACTTAATTATCTACATTCAGCTACTGGGCCTTCAGGTTCTGTCCAGTTATCTTTGGGCGAGTTGGGCACAAGCAGTATGGGAGTATCCGGCAGCACAGTTATTTTCTGCTTGCAAAAGGGTCTGCAGTTTGTGGTTTCAGATAAAGCCATTAGAGACATCAGCTGGGGTCCAGCAGTGTATGAGCGGAAACATAAATGGACGTATTGTAGTGCCCATAAATTGGTTGTGCAAAGAGAAACATGCATGCGGATATAACTGACCTAGGGCAAGCTGCTGTCATGTTTTTTTTTCTAGCATTTCTGCTTGAGCAACAGCTGTAGCGCAAGCAGAAATTTTGCATTGGATCCAAGCCATTATGTGGAATAGGAAGTTGTGCCTCTTTTAATTTACTCACTTTTTTAAAATTTCAGGCTGCCAGAAAAAGGAAAGAAGAGAGGGAGAGAGCTCAGAAGCTTTACAAGCAAAAGAAAATGGAAACATATAAGATACTGAGTAAAAGGACTAGAAAAGGGCAGCCAAATCTAAACTTGCAGGTGGAGTACCTCCTTCAGAAGATACAGGAAAAACCATAAAATGGGTGCTAATAAAAATACTCAGTGTAACTGAAATGATTTATCATTGCCTCTGGGTTTTACCTGTTTTTAAATTGATTATAAAGGTATTTATTGAAATGTATCTTTCAAAATGCTGTTCACCACCCTGAGCCCTCTGCATGGGGGAGCGTGGCCTAGAAGTCAAATAAAGATGGTGCTTGTAGTAGACTAAAGAGAGGAATTCTTGTCATGCGCACATTGGCATGGTGTTTTTTAAATTGGTTTCGATGCCAGCAGAGGGAGGAAATGCCAGAGGCTCCAGGTGGGTGCCCCATGGTGAGGAACTGTGTCCCTGGTTGTGCTTCCCCAACCCACCTGGAGAAGACACACAAAAACAGTCCTGTAGAGAAGAACCACTAATATATATATATATTTATTAATTAATAAAGGGAGAGCACAGGTACACAAGGTTTCGGGGCCCTTGAATACCCCTGAATACAATGGGTGACATAGGGTTTTATACTCAATATGACCTCAGACAAACAAAGCATAACTATTGGTTCCATCAGTCTTTGTCACAGTTTTCAAATTGGAGCAAAACCTGGGGGTTGGGTTTTCCCAAGAACAATTTTAGTCAAACAACTGACGCTTCTTCCCAGGCTACGCAGCTCTAAAAGTCTCTATATAACTGATCAGGTCGACAGAGTATTATTGTCCTCCATTTAGTTAAAGTAACTGACATCAGAGACATGCGCAGCTGTAGCTGGCTGGATAAGGCCGCAAGCCTCACCAGAACAGCGGCATGTTAGCATTTCTTATTCTCCCAGCATGCATTTAAACAATGAGCCAAAGTGAATATCCTGAATATGTATTAGGGTTGCCAAGTCTTATCTGTTGTTCGGCAGTGGGGGAGTCCTTGCTGGTCCGGGGTTCTTCTGGCGCGCACGCAAAACGTGTGCACTGCAACGACGTCACCCAGAAGTGACATCATCACGTTGGGGTGGGGCCTCTGTAATTCGAGGAAAAACCATCGAATGGGGGGTGGGGGGGACCTGATGTCCTGGGGAAGGGGAGAGAAGGGAAAGAGGCGGCGTTCAAAAGGCTCCTCTTGTTTTGCTACCTTCTCCCTTCGAAGAGAAACCAGACTCGTTTTTCCTCAGTGGAGGAGGGACCGGTCTCCATCCGATGCCCCCTCTCTGGCCTCTTCTTCACCCCAGAGAGACCGAATCCTCCCTCCCTGTCTGTGATCTCCTTATTTGCACGAGACAACAGGAGTTTGACCCAAGGCTCTCTGCCCCCCCTTGAAAACATCTCCCTGCCCCACCCTTGCTGGAGCCCAATAGGCCAGCTCACTCCTCACCTTTCTGTGTGGCAGCGTAGGAAAGAAGTGAAACCACGTGCGGCGCCCCCAGCTCCTCCAGGTCCAACTGAGGTCCAACTGAAAAACCTGAAGTGGGTTTTTCCCCCCTCTGCTTTTAAAATCAGGTGGGGATGGGTGGGAAGGCTCGTGAGCTGCTGTTTGCCTTGGAAGGAACAGTGGCTAGTGCTGGTGGCCCCCGGGGGAGGCTGAGTCACCTGTGGAAAATTGCAGGGGGGGGCTCAAGCTCCCCAGCCCCCCGCGAAGTCTAAGCCTATGCTCCCCTGCAAGGTCCCCTGACCTCAGAACAGAGAGGAGGGGTTAAGTTTCACCTTGAATCCTCCTCCTCCTCAGGCTTCTTTAGAGCACACTAGACAGCTGGAGCCCATTCTCCTTGATGACTGCTAGAACGGCCCAACTGTGTGTGTTAACCTTTAAAGCCCTATATGGTCAGGGGCCAGCCTATCTAAGGGACCACCTTTCCCCATATATACCCCAGAGAGCACTGCGGTCAGGCACCCAACACCGCCTGACCCTGGCCCTAGGGAGGCCAAGTTGGCATCTACCAGGACCTGGGCCTTCTCAGTGGTGGCTCCGTCCTGGTGGAATGAGCTCCTGGAGAACATCAGGGCCCTGCGGGACCTTTTACAGTTCCACAGGGCCTGCAAAGCGGAGCTCTTCCACCAGGCTTACATGTAGGAGCCGCCACTGGGGGAAAAGGGGCCACTGGTGCTGCCGGTCGGACGATCTTGGCTGGGAAATCAATCATGGAAATGCCACCTGCCTAGGGACGCAGGGACTGCTCCTGTTGTGCAGGCTCTGCATCGCCGCTATCTGTTGGATTCTTGTATCTGTATGTTTTTATGACTGTTGTTTAATGTAGATGATGTTTAACAAATTTTAACTGTTTTGTGATTGTTGATTTTATCGATTGTTAGCCGCCTAGAGCTGGCCTTGCTGGCTAGGCGGGGTATAAATCCAAATAAATAAATAAATGTGGGGGGGGGGATTCTAGTGAACCTCACGAGAGTCCACACAGGGATGTGGCCAATTCCCCAGCCAGGACACCCCTGGCCATCTTCCAGGTCTTCTGCCCAGCTAGTAGGAAGTGCAGATGTTAAGTGTAGCTCTTTAAAGGCAATGCTCTGGACCCATCTGGTATCTTCCTGGACTGCAGCCGCAAGGACAGAGCTGAACCATTGCTGGCCTTGAGTTAGGGTAGTTTTTACTTAATAAATGGAAGATTTTTCATGTTGAATGTGTCTGCTCTCAGGTCCAGCTCAAACACCTCTTCCCTGCCTTCAAAGCCTTCTGTGGCTTAATTAGTGTTTTATATATCTTTAAGCTAGTAAAGGTAAAGGTTTCCCTTGCTCGAAAGCCAGTCAAATCCAACTCTAGGGGGTGGTGCTTACCTGTTTCCAAGCCAAAGAGCCAGTGCTGTCCAAAGACATTTCCATGGTCATGTGGCCAGCATGGCTAGACGCCGAGGCGCACAGAACACTGTTACCTTCCCACCAAAGTGGTACCTATTTATCTACTTGCAATTTCTTGCTTTCAAACTGCTAGGTTGGCAGGAACTAGGATCAGAGACGGGAGCTCACTTCGTCACGCGGCACTCAGTTCTCAAACCGCTGAATTACCAATCTTCTGGTCTGCAACTCAGAGTCATAACCCCTGAGCCACCGCAGCCCATCTTTAAGCTATTACTATAGTATTAAGTTTTATAGAACTGTTTGGCTTTTTACTAAATATTGATATCATCATAGTGATTAGAATTTAAGCTGCAAAATTTAGGAGACCAAAAAACCGCCAAAAAATGTTATTTGTATTTTAGTTGACTATTAACTATAGCCTCAGTATATGCTCCAAACTGTCAACAAATACAATTTATACAGATGGTATTAGAAAAACGTCAACATTTTCAAGAAGGAGTATATTGGGAGGGGATCTGAACTTTTTGGCAAATTATAATCTGGATCAATCAAAGCATAAAAAGAAACTAAAACGTTCTTCCAAAAACCCTGCCTGCTATGATTCTCCACTTCAAAATCTTTTTTTAAAAAAATCACAATTAGTGGATATATGGCATTTCTGCAACCCACATACTTGTGATTATACTTACTATTCTGCAAGACACGATATTCATACAAGGATAGATTTTATTTTTGTTTCTCCATCACTTATTCCTAAAGTTTGTACTACAAATATTGGTTCAAAAATTTTCACTGATCATTCATGGATTAAATGTGAGTTATTTTGGTCTATTACACCAACGACGGTAACATCTTGGATGCTGAATAAATCATTTTTACTGCAAGAAACATTTAGAGATGAAATAGATAGCTTAATTAAATTTTATTTTGAGGAGAATTGGTCAGATGAAGTTCCTGTGGGTATTGTGTGGGATGCAATGAAGGGGGTGGTCCGTGGTAGATGCATTTCCATCGCCTCCCATCTGAAAAAAAGAAAGGACAAGATTGATCACAGAACATACTAACAAAATACATTATTTGGAAAAACTGCATCAAAAGACATGACCCCCCCAAAATTATAAACAGCTTTATGCTGAGCGGAAAGCTTTAGAGGCACTTGAAATCACTAAAATACAGAGACAGAGAACTTATGTCAGAAATACTGGCAAAAATCTGAAAAGACCTTGAAACTGCTTGCGTGGTGTACCACGAAGCAACGGAATGTCAAAAGGATAATACAGTTAATTGATCATAAGGGACATAAACATACCTCTTCCATAGATATTGTCAAAATATTAGCAAATTACTTTGAGACCTTATATACCTCAAACCATAAGACAACTGCTCCCTCAAATATTTTTTACAAATTAGGGAATTTAATGAATAGACTGACCAGGGAGCATCAGGCACTATTAGACAAAGTATTTATCTTATAAGAGGTCATGGATATGATTAAGCTTCTAAAATCAAACAAAACATCGGGTAATGATGGCCTACCGGCTGTGTTCTACAAAACGTTTAAGCTCTCCTTCGTAGGCCCTTTAGCCATCGCTTGTAATAAAATTTTAGAAAGTGGCCAAATGCTGACATCGTGGTCAGAAGCTACATTAGTGATGATCTCTAAACCTGATAAAGATCTGACACAGCCTAGTTTCTTCAGGCCTATTGCGCTTCTCAACCAAGATGCTAAAATACTCACTTTGATGCTGGCTAATCGATTAAAATCTATAATATATAATTACATCTCAACAGACCAAACTGGTTTTATGCCTAATCGTCAATTGACCAATAATATTCGTAGAGCCTTGAATGTGTAATGCATGGAAGAGCTAATAGTATTGAAAGTGTCCTTTTGTCTTTGGACATTCATAAAGCCTTTGATTGTATCAAAATTCCCTATTTGAAACGATATTTATTTGAGATGAACTTTGGCATAAGATTCTGGAAAGCGATTTATGCATTATATAATTTACCCTCAGCTAAAATTAGACCAGACTGAATATTTTCAGAGAGATTTTTACTTACATGTGGGACACGCCAAGGTGTTCCTTTGTTGCCTCTTCTTTTCACCTTGGTGGTCGAGCCATTTGTGGAAGCGATACGAAGACTGACCTCCATCACAGGCCTGGTAATTGACAATAGAGTGCAAAAAGCAGGGGTGGCCAAACTGTGGCTCGGAAGCCGCATGTGGCTCTTTCACACATATTGTGTGGCTCCCGGCAGGGCGTCTGCGGAAGCGAAGGGGAGGCATGCCTCCCCAATCAGTCTTCCCTTCTCCAGCCAGTGTTTCCCTCCCTGGGTAGGCTTGAAGTGGGGGGGGGAGCAAAAAAAGAAAACAACTTCAACTTTAAATGCGTTCTCAAAGCCTCCCCCCCTCCCTCACCACCAGCCAGCTTGGAGAAAGCATTTGTCTCTTTAAATCCCTTCACCAAGCCAGCCGGCATGGGGCTGTGGGGGGGCTCAGAAGACACATTTAAAGTTCAAGTTGCTTTCTTTCCACCTCTCCCTCCCTCCCTCCCTCCCCCATCTATTTGCTTTCTTTGTTTCTCTCTCTTTCTTTCCACCTCTCTCTCCCTTTCTCTCTTAGACAAATAAACATTAGCAAACAAATACGTATCATTAGACAAATAAATATCATTATCAATACTTGTTTTAACCTTGTTTTTGGCAGTCTCATTTAATGTTAATAAAAAGCAAATTTGCATATTTTCCAGTAAAAGTGTCTGTGTGATATTTGTTCATGTCTTGTGGCTCTCAAACATCTGACGTTTATTCCATGTGGCTCTAACGTTAAGCAAGTTTGGCCACCCCTGGCATAAAGTTTCCATGTTTGCAGGTGATATTATTTTATTCTTAACCAGGGGTCATTCCGTAGAAAAAGAGGTGCAGGAGCTCATTAGCATAACTCATTTGCATAACTCATTTGCATATGCCACACCCCCTAACATACCAGAGGTGTGTCAGAAGGCAACACCCACCCCTCAGGCTCCACTCCACAGGTGAGTGAAACTGACCTGCTCTTCCTCCATTCCCTTCCCCATCCAATACTTTGTGCAATAAAAATAAGCGTAAAGAACACACCCTCATTCTCTTCCTGCTCCCTTGAAACCACCAGGTTTCAAGTAGATTTGAGATACCCAAGACATGTGCACCCCCCCATCCCTTCCCCTCCCCACAACAAGACATCCTGTGAGGTAGGTGGGGCTGAGAGAGGTCTTTTGAGAACTGCTCATGAGAGAACAGCTCTGAGAGAACTTGTGACTGGCCCAAGGTCACACCAGCAGCTGCATGTGGAGGAGTGGGGAATCAAACCCGGTTCTCCCAGATTAGAGTTCAACTCCTGACCACTACACCAAACTGATGGGGTGGAAGCTGCTGAAGGGTTGATGAAATTTCTCCAGTACTTATGTGCCATGTGCACAGATAAAAAATGGTATACTTAGAAAATTTATATGCCACCTTGAGCAAGTCTCTGGAAAAGCAGCACACAGTCATAAAAGGAACAATGATAAAATTATCAATATTAAAACAAAACATTAAAAACAATAAAGACCCTAGCAGGGCTTTCCCTGGGGCGCTGCGCCTCTGCACTGCTCGGGGAAGCCGAGGAGGGGGCGGGGCTTGGTCATGTGCCCACCCCCTGGGCTCCTCACTCCTGGAGCTGCGCTCCTGTGCGCTCCCGCTCCAACAGACCCCTGTTCTTAACTAATCCTCTGACATCTCTACCTTCATTTGGGCAAGTCCTGCATGATTTTAGTTACATTTCTGAACTTACAATTAGCTCCTCAAAATCATTATTATACCCTATTTTTTTACATTGGATCTGGAACAAAAGATTAAGGTACATTACTCTTACAAATGGGTTGAAGATTATTTTAAATATCTAGGGGTGCATATTCCACTAAACCTGAAAGATATTAATAAATTTAACTTCAGGAAAACCTCAGAAATTAGGTCAGAATTACACTCATGGCATTATAAATCCTTTTCATGGCCAGATTGAATTCACATAATACAGAATTTTACAATGCCTAAATTTTTATTTCTTTTTCGATCTATTCTTATATATATACCTCAAATTGATCTTCAGAAATGGCAGAAAGAACTAAACAATTTTACTTGGAATTATAAAAGACCAAGGTCAGGAGTTGTATTTTATATACACTGACTGCTTTAGGTGGTCCTAATCTCTCTAATCTGTCAAATTATTACAAGGCAGCAAATCTAGAACAGGCAATTAAAATAATGCAACCAGACTCTAATGAGGCCTGGATACAGATTGAATCACATTATGCTCAACCTGTTCCTCTTTGGGCAGCTATTTGGATGAAACCTAAAGAAAGCCTCAGAGCTGCAAAAATAATAAACTGTTAATACATTTAAAATTGGGGATGGAATTAAGAAAAAAGACCTTCCCGAATACTCTTGGTCATCTATGTTTTTATATCAATCCTGGTTCAAATCAGGTACATTTACTTTTTTTAATTAACTTTTTTCCCCTCCTTTTTTATTAATTCATTTTATGTACATCCAAACATATTAAAACAATAGGGACGAAAATCTACTTTCTTAAGGAGTACAGATTACTCAGGGGATGGATCTCTCTGGGGAAGAAGGTTAAATATAACAATCAAGACGGCAACAAGGGTACACAAAGGACACTCTTATTAATTTAGTAAGGGGGTAATGGTGAGGGAGATGGACATGAAAATCAGGTACATTTACCTCAGCATTCCAAGACTGGATTACAGCTGGTGTTTTCCGGCTTGGTGATGTCCTAGAAAAAAGAAACAACTGTAGGAGAAATTAAGTAAACCTATTCCTTGGTTTCAGTTACCGTCTTTCTTATTCTCACTCAAATCTAAAAAAATGTTACCTACCTCCTCAGATGCTCTAGACTTTGTAATACAAAAATATTCAGAAAATAAAAAAGGAACCTTATCACAAGTTAACAAAATATTAGTATAAACTTCTACAGTAGATAATATTCTACATTATCAAAATACGTGGAATAAAACGATACATTACCTGCTGACATAAAAGTTCGGCAAGAAATCTGGGCACCGCGCAATAGTAGATCACCAGTTTTTAATGTACACTTTCAGTTTGTCAAATTGATGATCTGACACCTCAGAGGTTACACCGTATAACTAAAAATTATCCAGAACTTTGTTGGAAGGGGTGTACAGACAAGGGGACATATTTCTGTTGTTGGTTGACCTGTCAGGTAATTCATCCATTTTGGAATAAAGTTCAACATATATAAAACACATAACTACTACTGATTTACCAATTACTCCTGAAATATTTCTTTTACAATATTGGCCGGACAGAGAATGCTCAGACTCCACTTGGAAGCTAATCTGTTTATTATTTGCTTCTGCTCAGATGGAGATTGCTTAGCCCCCCCCCCCCCCAATCTCAGAGTAGTACGAGAAAATTTGGGATCAGTTTATAATGGGGAAAATAACACACAAGTTAAAAATGAAATCTCGAATTTCACATTATTCCTTATTTACAGAGATGTGGCTCTAGGGCTGCCAGGTCTGGGTTGGAAAATACCTGGAGACTTTGGAAGTGGATCCAGGAGAGGGCTGGGTTTGGGGAAGGGAGGGGCCTCAGCATGTTCCAATGCCATAGAGTCCACCCTTCAAAGCAGCCATTTCTTCCAGGGGAGCTGATCTCTGTCAGCTGGGGATCAGTTGTAAAAGCGGGAGGTCCCCAGGCCCCACCTGGAAGCTGGCAACCCTATGTAGCTCCCTGTATTAAGCTTTTTTGCTGGATGTGACATCTTACGTAGCAACTCAGTGTATCAGGATGATTTTTCTATGATGGTTCATATTTGAATTTGAAACATGGCTTGACTGTTTACCTTCTGTATTTTGTATATTTGTTAGTTGGTTATTTATTCTGCTTCACTTATTGTAGATTCTTGACTTGATAATCCTGTAAGATTTCATACAGAAGGTTGTTAATTTTTTGTGTTCTAATTTTTTATTATTTTGTATTTTGATTGTTACTTAATATGCGCATGTGAATTTTTTTTAATATAATTTTTTGAAAAATTAAAAAGGAAAAAGGAAACAATATAACATAGAAGATATCAAATAATATAATAACTTCTGTGTTATATTGTTTCCTTTTTCCTTCCACTTTTATAAATTTTATATGTATACTGCACAGCCTTTATTGTGATATCACCGAAAGTTCTTGTTATACTTTAAAAATGTAATGTGCATTTTTTTCCTGTGCATTTTCTTTTCTGTATCTTTAATATTTCTGAAAAAATAAAAAATTAATAGAAAAAAAAGTCTTCCATGACCTTGCCCCCACTCTAAAACCAGATCCTGAGACACTCATGCCCTTTACTCCTTCAGCATCCCCATCCCCAACCGTCTGAAGGGCCACTACACGTGAGAATGTCCCAATGAATATAGTCCACAACAGGTCTTGTAAATAAAAGTCCTTTACTTGCAGAAAAGATTATTGGAGTCATACACTTCTGTTAGTAATGAATTGCTTTTGGTTACAGGCACTGATATACTAAACTCATGAAATGGTTACAGGTGTCCTAACAGT
This sequence comes from Lepidodactylus listeri, assembly GCA_029233225.1. Taxonomy (NCBI): domain Eukaryota; kingdom Metazoa; phylum Chordata; class Lepidosauria; order Squamata; family Gekkonidae; genus Lepidodactylus; species Lepidodactylus listeri. The sequence goes on from JARCFY010000002.1 coordinate 176,518,417, forward strand.
CATAATACAGTATTTTAGGCGCGCAACCAGAAAGGATGGCAGTTCCCACGGAATCCGCGGGAAAACCAGTTCTCAGGGAATAATGATGTTGAACATTCTGAAATCTAGTTCACAGAGACCTGAGATCATAACATTAGAATATTTTCTCTAAACACCAGAACCATTCATGTCCAAGGACAAGACATAAGATAAGCAGCTAGAAAGGAAGGTGATTAACTGTTTGCGCAGGCGCTTGAACAAGCCAGGCGAAGCACTGACGAAGCTAAAGCAAAACAAGAAAGGAGGTGGGGGAAGTGGGGAGGCACACTGGCCGACTCCGCATTCCTAGGGGCAGGGTTGCAGTCCCGTTGTGAACTCCCGGGCAGGACCTATGGGGAGCTAGAAGCAAGGTTAAACGTAGGTAGGCTGAATGCATAGTTAACATACTTGTATGGCAAAGGCATAGCATATATGGCAGGCACTGACACTTCACCCCCAAATGACTTTGCCTCTTGATGCTCCTTGTGCCCATAAATGCCTCCACGAACACCTCCAACCCACCTGTTCTGCGAAGCCCTGGGCACAGACCTCCTAAGTTCCCCTCTCCTCTGAAACTAAGTACCAGTTTGGTGTAGTGGTTAAGAGCAGCAGACTCTGATCTGGGAGAACCGGGCGTGATTCCCCACTCCTCCACTTGTGGCTGCTGGGTGACCTTGGGTCAGTCAAAGTTCTCTCAGAGCTGTTGTCTCAAGAGTAGTCCTCAAAAGAGCTCTCTCAGCCCCACCTACCTCCCAGGGTGCCTGTTGTGGGGAGAGGAAGGGAAGGAGATTGTAAGCCACTCTGAGACTCCAAGTGGGGTATAAATCCAATCTCCTTCTTTTACCTTTAGCCAAACTGAATACACACCCTTTTCTTGGTCATTCCTTCTTTCACCTTCTCTGGTTGTCTCCCTTATGGTAAAATTTATATTGTAAGCTCCTTGGGGGTGGGGACGTACTGTCTTGTACTATATGAAGCGCCATACATCTTGACCATGCTCTATAAATGACAATAAATGCTGGTTTCAATTCTAACCAGTTTCTCTTTTCTTCTCCACTCAGTACCGAGAAACTCAGTCTGTGTATTTCTTTGTAGCACATCTCGTATTTAATGGATTTAATTAATTGGATCCTCACGGGCTTATTTGTTGTCTCCCTTTCCTTCCTGACACAAGTGAGAGATGCGAATGAGTCCCTCTGAGTAGTCCCTTGGTTGAATTGTTCCAGGAGGACAAAATAGAACCAGAGATCATTTGCCTACTATACAGCAGCCCATGTCTGATTAGATTTTTCTCTCGTGGCTGAATCTCACGTTGCATTTGCACCGATCAGGGAGCCACATACACATCAGCGCATGTAGGAAAGATGTAAGGTTTGAATGGGTAAGACACGGATTTCACCTGTGCAATCTGTGTATGCACACAGACACCCTCGCTCTCTCAGATGCACACAGATAGTGTCCATCTGTCTGTAGTTCCCAAGTTTATTTATTATTTTATTTATTTATATTTCATTTTTATACCCTGCTCTACCCCACAAGCGGGCTCAGGGCGGCTCACAAGGGCACACAGTGCCAACCCAATACACCATAAAACATTTAAAATAGAACAGCAATTCTGTTCAGCAGTTCGACCCATCCCCAAAATTGACCTCAAACTGGACTGCCTGATAGAACAAGGGGTTCTTGAGCCGGTCACACACGCCAAGTGGGAAACCCCTATAGTCACTCCGGTGAAGCCAGACAGGAATGTCCGGATATGCGCAGACTACAAATGCCTGATAAATAAGGCCCTGCAGGATCATGCATATTTCTGCCCCGTCGTTAGCCATGTCCTCATGTCTCTGGCAGGAGCAAAGGTATTTGGGAAGCTGGATCTGGCACAGGCCAACCAGACGAGGCCATGGCGGAAGCTTAAACTATTGTGACCCACTGGGGGACCCACCAGGGGGCGTTCAAGATACGGTGCTTGCAGTTTGGGTCAGCTGTGACTCCAGAGATTTTCCAAAATTTGATGGACAGTCTGTTGAAGGGAAACCCCAGCGTTCAGCCTTTTTTTGATGACATTTTAATTGCGGCCCCCAATGCGGAGAACTTCACCACGCGCCTGCAGTCTGTTCTTCAGCGCTTCAACGGCGCGGGGCTGAAGGTTAAGCGGGGAAAGTGCCACCTGGGAGTGCCTTCAGTGGAATTCCTGGGGTTTGCTGTCAACACCCACAGCATCCATGCGATGCCCAAGAAGGTCCATGCCATCGCTCACGTGCCAACCCCCTCATCCAAGGCGGAACTCCAGACCTTCTTGGGCTTACTGAACTTTCACCACTTGTTCTTGCCTCACAAGGCTGCAGTGACCGAACCCCTCCATCGCCTCCTGGATAAACGCGCCCTGTGGGTCTGCCCCCCCCCCCTCGACATGCTGTGGCTTTCCAGGCAGTTAAGGACCTTTTGATCTTGAATGCGGTCCTGGCACATTTTGATGAGTCCCTCCCTGTGGTCCTGGCCTGCACCGCTTCTCCATACGGGGTAGGGGCAGTCCTGGGGCATCGGTCAGCAGATGGCCGAGAGGTGCCTGTAGCGTATTATTCCCGCACCCTCTCGGCGGCTGAGCGTAACTACGCACAGATTGACAAAGAGGGCCTGGCAATCATGGCTGGAGTAAAAAAATTCCACGATTACCTCTACGGCTGCCCCTTCACCACTGTAACAGACCACAAAACTCTCCTGGGTCTGCTTGCACTGGACCGCCAAACCCCTCAGATGCTGTCCCGCCCAGGTGCTCCGCTGATCCATATTTATGGCCGGATACCAGTATGAGCTAGTGCACCATCCCAGTAAGGCCGTGGACCATGCTGACGATCTCAGCCAACCGCTCCTATCCTGCGACCCAGTATATTATAAATTGGCTAGCTAAGAAATACTAAAAACCTATAAAACAGCAGGGAGAACTTCCTGAAATAGATTGTCAGTGCTTCCATATCACATGTTACTTGGCAATAGTCATTTGGAAAGCTGTAAAAACTTGGGGAGGTGGCAATAAATTATGGAATGCAGAATTTCCAGGTCTCTGGTTTCATTTCTGAAAGATACTTATAGGGTGCATTCAGACACGCTGTTTGATCCGGCTTTGACACTCTTCAAAAATGGATCAAATGTGTGTGTTCAAGACAGCATCAGCTGCCTCCCATTCCCAGCCATCACTTTCCACAGCAAATTCCGGAGCAAACCTTAAGTGGTGTTTTCTGTGCTCTCCCAGTTGAAAGCGCATTTCCCCCTGTGTGATCGCTCCACTGTTGTCAAGCCACTTCTGAGTCTTTAACACACACCCCTGACCGCAGAAGCCAGAGGCTTCTGCTTTTCGCCCGCCATTTTTATTTTTGCGTTGGTGATATGCGCATAAGCGCTGCTCCGCTCCCATGTCTATTTTTTAAAAAAGTTTAAATGGCCACTAGTTTTGAGTTCAGGATCCCAAGGAGGCCAGTTCTGGGCAAAAAGTTTGAAGGGACATGTTCTATCACGGTGGTGAAATCACGGTGCTTGTGGAACTGTGACAGGATTTGCTCTACTGCTTTTGCGCATGCACAAGGGTGTGGTTTTTCAAATCTCCAGATGAGCGGCTATGCGCATGTGCATGCGCAAACTTAGAAAAATCACACACACCCCCGACATACACTCCCGTGTGATTGCAATTGTCTGGAGTAAAAAAAAAAGCCGCATCAAAGCGGGGCGATTTAAAGCGGCTTCAGCATGCCATGTGAATGCACCCTTAGATTGAAATCATGATGCTCATGGCAATGAAATAGTCAGACTGTGATTTTTTCCCCCCAGAGGAAAAGGGAAAAAGCATGAGTTCAGCTCAGAAATGAAAAAGAAGATGGTTTATAATATATTTAAATAAAAACACATTACTATCAAGTTTGGAGAACTTTAAATGACACTAAAATCAATAGGCTGAACAATGGAATCCTATGTGTGTTTGCTCAAAAGTAAGTTCACTACACTCTATGTTCCTTATTACCAAGTAGGTAGGCATAGGACTGCATCCTTGGAGCCTAACTAGATGTTACAGAGTTCAGTATGGGGACTTGCGGCTTGTAGCTGCTAGTTCCTGGAGGCAGCTTGTGTGTAAAGGCACAATAGGATCCAATTTGGATCAGGACTGCTGCACAGGAGATGAAGACATTCCTGCCTTCTTCCCTGTGCTGTTTCAGCTGCAGGGGGAAGGGATTTGCTGTTTTGGGAGTCAGCGTCTGCACTGAATGCTTGCATGTTGTGGCTCCCCACAGAGAAAATTAGGCTCCCATCTCCAGCCCCTGGGCTGTTTCAGTCACCAAATAAAAAACAGGGGAGAAGGTAGGAATTCGTCCTTCTCCTGTGCAGCAGTCCTGAACCAGTAGGAGAATGGAGAGGGTTCTGGAAGCTTTTGTTCAAATTTAGGTGAGACTGAGCTACTCGAAAGACTTCTCCCTCCCAGATTTGATGGAGCTTTACTGAAGTCTTCAGGCCAGACAATTAGGGATCCAAGGGACATTGTTATACACTATACAGGCTTCCTTACCTATCCTCTGAGTCCAAGCTTTCTGCTAGCAACTCCTCACGCAATGAACGCAGCACTTGCATGATCAGCAAATGATTCTTGCTGGTTGTGGTCTCTTGAAGCCTCTGGAGGAGAAGTTGAGTCGGAAGCTGGAAGTCTGGGGAGGGAGGTGTGGGCTGGGGGTGGGAATGGAGAACAAAAGAGGGATCCCTGAACTTTTTGAGCCTGCAGGCACATTTGGAATTCTGACACAGCATGGTAGGTGTAGCAACAAAATGGCTGCCACAGGAGGTGGAGCCAGCCACAAAATGGCTGCCACAACTTAACTTCAGTAACACAGTGCTGATCCTGGTGCTGTGGTGGCAGCTGCAGTCAAAGCAACATTTTAAAAAATCTGCACAGCTAACCAAATCTCCAAGAGTTGATCAAAAGTCTTGCTAGGCAAAGGCCCTATCTGGCCACGCCCACTTCCTAAAAACACTTGGCAGCTGCCCGAAAAGGTGTCAGTGGGTATCTTGTCATCCACGGGCACCACGGTGAAGACTCTGAGGCTAGTGGTTGCCTTAGATTAATTTCAGTGGAGAGGCTTTCCACATTCTGGTGATCTGGTATTAGGCATTTTCCATATCGATGTGCCTTGAAGTTCACAGTGTATCACATGTGCCAGCTGGATTGGACATTATTGTTGTTGTTGTTGTTGTTATTTCATTTTTAAATCACCTTCCCCTTGAAAAACTGGGCTCAGAGCAGTATACAACAAAATAACAATTACAACATCATTTTAAAAATTAAAACAGATAAAAACATAAATATACCCTCTGGTCTAGCATCCTGTTTCCCAAAGTGGCCAAATAGCCGACAAGCAGGGAGACCAACAAGATGGGGGCACAGAAGGGCACCTCTTCCTGTTGTTACCTCTCACCAACTGGCATGCAGTGTTAAACTGACTCAGAACATGGAGGTTCCCTTTAATAACAGCCACTTATGGGCTTTTTTCTCCATGAATTTGCCTAAATTGCCTTTTTAAGCCATCTAAGCTAGCTGCCACCTCTACATCCTTTAGTTGTGAGTTCCACAAATTGATTATGTGTGAAGACTCCACTCGTTTGTGGAACTCCCTGCAGCAGGGTGGCTTACTAGATCCACAATGCTGTATTATTTCACACAAACACTGGAGAGGAAACAAAAATGTTACCTGTGGAATTTACAGAGAATGGTCATTGAGAAACACCTCCATCCACTTCTGTAACCAACTGTAGAAAGCTTACAGCACATACAGGTAGTCAAAACGTACCCTGACTAGGTCTGTTGTGCTGTCTGTCTCTGGAAGACCTTGCAGTTGTGGGGTTATCTTGGAGGACAACGTGGGAGTTGTCAGGGTTGGCTGAGAAGGCTGGGCAGCTGGCAAGTTGTTTCTCCAAAGTGGCACTGTCTCACCAGGTGGAGAGCAGATTCGTTTTGGGGTCCTACCGGTCTTTGCAGCGAGGCTGAGTTCTCGGTCTGGGTCCACGGAGAGAGGCAGCAAAACGTCCTGGTTGGCTTGTCCATCTTCAGAATCCGTGGTTGTGGTTTCTGTCTTGTATTCGTCACTGCTGGGGTCTCTGGCATTTGAGGAATGGTGTTCATCGTTTGTGGGATCCTTCTTGTCTGGTTCCTCAGAGGAAACCAGATCTTTCCCACTGGAATCTCCAAGGTCTGAAGAAGAGCTTGCTTCATTTTGAAAGCCCCTCTCCTCAAATTCCTCTCCAGAGGGGTCCGTTACATTCTCCAGGATGGATCTGAGGTCAACCAGAATCCTTTTTACTTTGTGCTTTTCTTGAAGGGCTAGGTTTACCGGAGGGGATGGTGCATTCATAGCTTGGGATGGTGATGGAGAAGACTCTTTGGCTTCTTCTGCCTCCTCGTCTTGAACTGAATCCATGCGGCAATGCAATGGTTTCATTTGCCGATCCTTCTTGTCCAGTTGGCAACTACTTCCACGGGGTCGGAGGCTGGAAGTCACTGCTGCAGACATGTGACTTCTTGCTTCCTTCTTCAAAGCTGGAACAAAACAGCATTGTTGAGTAAACCATCTATCCGTCTCCTTTAAAACATTTATTAGCCACCTTTCTTCCTTATGCAGCTCAAGGTGGCTTACAATATAAATAAAATACATAAAATAGATTCCATAAAAATATATAAAAGCAACATTTAAAATCACAGTTTAGGACTGCTATAATCAAATGCAGTCCTGAGTAAAACCATCTTCAGCTGCCTCCTAAAGATCAGAAGTGACAGGGCCAGGCACATCTCCCTCAGGAAGTTGTTCCATAATGGTGGGACTGCCACTAAAAAGGCCCTGTCTTGTGTACACTCCAAAGGAGCTTCTTTGATTGGTGCAACAGCCAGGAGGGCCTCTTCCTGTGATCTTAATTCCCCAGGCAGGAACGTATGGGAGAAGATGATCCTTCAGATACAGATCCTACTCTTACTCTCTAAGCTGCAATGTGAAGAGGACTCTTGTGCTGGGTCCAGTGTTTATGGGGAAGCAATTCACAGAACTGCATTGGGAATGTCCTGTAGGGCAGAGTGAACAGTGGAAACAGCTCAGACCCTACCTTTGCCTTGGGGCCTGTGTGGTGGGACACGGAAGACAAGGTCAGTCCAGACGATATGGTCCCGCTTCTGGCGACTCAGAATGACGGGCTCCATGACCCGCCTTTTCCAGAAGGGAATGCCCTCTGGTTGGAAGGATAGCAGGAGAAAATGCTCTAGAGTAAAGGAAAAAAGATCCAAGGGTCACATGAGCAAGGGAGTCCAAGGAAGGAGAAAAACAAAGGCCCACCTAACAAACTCCCTGCCTACCAGATTTACACATTTCCATAACTTTCCAATCTGTGTAGTAATTTGAGCTATATTGTTTTAAAAGTCCTGTTAAAGTTGTGGCCTCATAATAGAAATGTCGAGCAATGAGAGCCCCCCTGAATTTAGTTGGTCTTCTTAAAGTTGCAAAGCTAATTCTATGTATAGACTTATTCCATATATATTTTAAAAGGATTTTTGCCATGCCTGTAGCAATGTGCGTGGTATAAAAATTGGGAGGGCTGGGGAAAAATATAATAATTTTGGAAAAATAAAAGTTTTTAAGACTTGTATCTTCTCTATCCAAGTTAATAAAGGTGAGGAAGTAGCTTTAGGTAATTCTTCAGTCGTTTTGGCGAATTCTATGTAATTGTATTTGAGAAGGTCTGACAATTTGGTAGGTATGTGAATATCGAGAAACTTCCAGTATTTTCTTACCCAGTTAAAATTATAATTTCATTGTAAGAAATTACGTTGACCCTGTGAAAGCAAGATAGGATAAAGTATAGTTTTAGAATGGTTAACTCGAAGGTCTGAAATGTTACCAAAACCTTGGAGTAATGAGTGCAATTCAGGCAGAGACTTCTCAGTTTGTGATAAAATTAAGGTCAGGTCGTCTGCAAAAAGACTTAATTTAAGGTGCTTATCATTGATCCAGATGCCTGGAATCTGTGAATTCTTTCGCATGGCATTTGCTCATGGCTCAATTGCTATGGCAAAAGGTGAGGGTGATATGGGGCACCCCTGTCTTGTGCGCCTTGTTAACTGGGAGTCTTCTGAACACAGACCGTTAGTTTGAATAGATGCCGAAGGCGAGTTATAGATTGTATTGACCATTCTTAAACATTTAGGACCAGAGTTCATTTTTGTTAAGATTTGATTCAAATATGATGGTTCCACACTGTTGAAGGCCTTCTCTATATCAATAGACAGTATAAAGGAAGACTCTAAATTGTTGTTTACAATATTGGATGGCATTAAGAATTTTACGGGTGTTATCAGTTATTTCTCTGTTAGGTATAAAACCCGTTTGGTCTGTGTGTATATGTTTTGTGTGTATATATACATACATATATATGTATATGCATATATGTATATATATACACACACACATTAGAAGCATAAATTTAAAATAAAACCACAACATAAAATCATAAGTCCATAAAATATTGGTCCAACTCGAACACATTTAACCACATTGACTACGTGGATAAGAATGGGGGGGGGTACAAGGAGAGCAGTTCACTAGCATCTGGTGATACATAAGATATACTTGTTTCTATTTACTCAAAAATGAACTTCCAGTGCCCAGGATCCATTAGGCAGTACCTGCTTTCTGGCTAATACCTTACGGAACGGCCAGCCTGAGGAGTTCAGGAAGGTTCCCATCCTTCTGTCTTTCTGCAAACTATGTAGAACAGGATTGTAAAAGTAATTGGGCTACATTAGAATGGGTCAGGAAGGTGTTTTTATAAAGGAACACAGGCTGTGGACTAGGTCACTGAGTTTAGCATGTATTACCTGTCTGCTGTATTACTGTGCTCTCGATGCATTATTTTCTACTTATATAATACCACTTTCTGCAATGCTTAGCATATCATGTCAAATAACTTCATGCTTTGTTTCAGATTTCTGAGATGCCTCATTCTATTGACTGCTTGCTAGAGTACTGTCATGCAAGCACTGATAATTGTACTGCAGATATAAATGATCTTTTAAAAAATACTTAATACAACCCATGCCTTATAAATAATATTAGGGCCATCTGTATTACTTGTCTTCTCATCACTGGGTTACTTGATGTTTGGCAGCAGCTGAATATGAAAATACTTCCCCTGAAAGTCATTGCTTGGTGGACAAGTACCTTCTGTGGCAACTAATCTATGACGGTTCATTCATACATGCAACCTGATGGGTGTCATAACCAAGTGATGAGCATGTCCAGGCACATGAGATCCAGTCTTTAGTTAAACTGGAATAATTCTTCTCAGTACAGATTAGAATGCTCACTTTGCTCAATAAGAGGCATGGAACAGGTGAAAAGATGTTTTTACTATTCATATCCTATGAATGCTCATGCAGAAATTAAGGCTGCTGCTATTCTATACACTTATTTGGAAGTATACCTTAGTGAATTTGTGTACATAGATATGGGCTCTCAACCCGCAATGGATTTAAGGTAATGCCCAACAAGGGGCTTTCAAAGGAAAGGAGAAGCACAGGTGGTTTGCCATTGCCTTCCTCTGAAAAGCCTTCCTTGGTAGTCTCCCACTCAAGTCCCAATCCCACTTCGCTTCTGAGATGCGTCAAGATCGGGAGATACCATATTACCTTCCCTCCTACTGAATTCAACAAGCAATTATGCTTAGAATCCTATTAAATGCTACTCAATCAAACTTATTCCCACGAAAGCATTCTTAAAATGGCACTCTTGAGTTTCCAATTAGCAGACACAGGATTAGCCTGAATGGCTTTTCAGTGGGGTTAATGACCATGTGTGCAGGGTTACACTTCAGGAAGCATTAATGACTGTTTAGAGTGACAGCACAGGCGCTGTCTTATCTAGTGTAATTTCAGCCGGACCTTCCTCCAAGCAGCTTAAGAGTGGCATGCAGTCTTCCCTACTTTACAGTCACAACAACCCTGCAGAGTAGGTGGCACTGAAGCGATAGCATGGGCCCTGAAGCCCCCCACCAAACTTCAGGGCTGAGAGGGGATTTTGAACCCAGACCTCTCAATGTCCTACCACCGCATGCTAACCCCTACACCATACTGTCTCTCCGGCCCAAAGGGGTGATGGTGAATACATTCAGGAGAGAACACGTTGGCTCAGCTGCCTCACTAGTGCTACCCAGGCCTTCTGCCTGCAGGGCGCAGATGCCTCCGTTGCCAAAGTAACTGTGCTGCTGCTGCCGAAGGGCTCCGGAAGAACCAGTCGCTCTTCTCCCCTCAGCCCCGCCCATCCCCTTTGCACTCTCAAGCCCCACCCCCTTTGCTTGCATAGCACGGGGACAGGCACCGCTTCCTCTTCTTTCCTCGCAAAACCTAGAGAGGGGCCGCCGGGACGACGGATGAGACGCACGCGCAGTGCGAGCCGACACTGGGGCTGCTGCTTCTGCGGCGGCGCCCGTGTTGGTGGAGGAGGAGGGGGCGGCGGCAGCCCTTGCTGTAGTAGCAGCAGCTTGGCGCGGAGGGGTCGCGGCGAGGCCGGGGAGTGCTGCGTCTGCGGCGGCTGGCGAGGCCGGGCGGGCGGCTCGCCCCAGCAGCTGGCGGAGAGATACGCGGACTTGGCAGCCAGCCACGCCGACGCACTGCGGCTAGGCGAGGAACGCGAGCGGCAGAGCGGGCGCCTGCGGGAGGAGAACGCACGGCTGAAGTTGGAGAACCGGCGCCTGCGCAGAGAGAACCGCAGCCTCTTCCGCCAGGTGCTAAAGCTGCAACAGGAGCCGCCGCCCCCGCCCTGGACCCGCCCCCTGCCCCAGCGGGAGGCAGAGCCGGAAGGCGAGGGCCTCTCGCGCGAGGTGGAGGAGACGGAGGAGGAGGAGGCGCTCCGGGCCCATCTGGCGGAGAAGGGGCGTGAGCTGGGGACCGAGGCGGAGGAGGGGCGCCAGGTGTAGCCCGAGAGCTGCCGTCTTACCGATGAAGTGAGCCTGGCGGGCGGCTCCAGCCGGAGATCCGAAAGAAAGAAAGCACCCGCCCCTGAAATCTTCCTTTGCAGCTGCCAGGAGGCAATGGGCGCTAAATCGCACCCACTTCGGCCAGGGCCGAGGAAGCAAGCGGAGGGGTTGCCTCCCCCTCGCTGACAGCAAGCCGAGATGCACGGATTGTCAGGTTTCTGTGTTGCCCTCTTCATCTGCCGTCTGAAGACCTTGTGCTCTTGCTCGTCCTGTGAGGCAAAAGAAAAGAAGGGTGTTAACTGGGAGCATCTCTGCTGTTAAAAGTCTTAGAAGAGCACCTGATCGTCGGGGGGGGGGGGGGGGGGGCCTTATGTGCCAGAGGAAAAGCTAGAATTACAGCAAATCTATTGCTCAGAAGAAAACACAACAGCAGGTCTTGTATGCAAGTCCTGGTGGCCCTTGGTAGATGTATAGGCCTGTACATTTTGCCTCCGTTTAATAAACCTGCAAAATAAATTTGCAATGCACTGGATTTTCTCTTTGTGTCATTTGTAGAGTGCTGGTGTGCTGGGCTGTGTACTGATATTGGGTGAGAAGCTCTGAGGTTCCATTGCTTCTTGGTCATGACCCTTGCAAGGTTGTGTCCTTAGAGTGTTTGTAAAATTCAGAATACCTAATTAAGCCGTCATGGGTTGGATGGTCCTTTGAAAAAGGGACACGATCTTCATTGCTAAAACGTTGCCTGGGCTTGTGCATGCAGTCACCAGGCTTAAATTAGGAGAGTGATATGTCTGGAGTCTAAGGGAAAATCATCCTCACTCCTGAATGCCACAAGGACAAAGACACCAGAAATTAAAATCATTCTAGAGCCCCACTGAATTCAGTAGAGCTTACTGCCATGTCCATTGGGGTTTCAGCCTTGTGCCCTTATGCTGAAGTCCCATAGAATCAAAAGGGGTTGTATACTATCCATGATTTCCTTTTCAATGCAACTGCATATGTTTTGACATACTGCGCTATTTTCACATGGATGCTTGTACCCTGGCTGTTGGGGTGCTTTTTTCATAAAGGAATCAAGGGGGCTAATAGTGATTGTTTCCCTTAAAAACCTACTTCACAGACACACCAGTTTACAATCAAACAGTAGCCAATGCCAGAAAACAACAAATCAACAAACCAAATGCCCTCTTAAAACAATTCTTCTTTATGCTCTTTCTTAACCCTTAAAAAGGGGGGTGCTTTCCAGACATAGAGCTATTCTGCAACATGAAGGCTGCTGCTGAAAAGGCTTGAAATTAAGCAGTGGTTTAGAAGAGCAGATGAAAGTCAAGGTCCCAATTGGAGCTCGTGTGTGGGTTTACCCTCGGAGCGGTGGTCCTTGAAGAGTAATGTTAGCCAATAGATGAAGCAACCAAAGAGGGCCTGAAACTACAACAACCCTGCCTGAAAAGCTGGAAAACTCCATTTTGAACATGGGGAACAGTTAGAGGTGGGCAAATACACAACCACTTACTAATGAAATACCCCGATACACAATCCTATGACCCTGTGTGACACCCTTTCAGCCAAACCTACCTCAAAGGATTGTGAGAATAAAACAGGAGGGGAGAGCTATGTTGTAAGCTGCTTTGGGTCCCCATTGAAAAAAGGGGGGTATAAATAGTTTAATAAAATGTACTTGCACATATTTATTATATTTACAAGCATTTTCAATCCAGTCAGGGTCACCAAGGCAACTAGCAACTAAAAACACAGCAGTTTAAAAACAAATAATAAAACAAGTTAAAACCGCAACTAAAATACGTATCTGTAGAAGCATCAGTTAAAAACATACAGTGTGAAGGAGAGATTCTTGAACAAATGCCAGAGGAAACTTGTTTTTATGTGCTGCTGGAAGACTGATAACAGGGACAGAATATCCCTGGAGAGTTCTACAGTTTTCGAAGTCATGACTGGGAAGACCTTTTCTAGGGCTGCCGCTTACCTAAGCTCAGAAAATGGAGTTACCCAAAGCAGGGCTTCATAAGATGACTGTAGTGGTCAGGTCGGCTTGTATGGGAATAGGCAGTCCTTAAGGTATGCTGGCCCCAGATACTACTGGGCTTCAAATGCCCTCAGCACCTTGAATTGTGCCCTAAAACAAACAGAGAGCTGGAGAACATAAGACTGGGAGTGATGTGGTCCCCATGACCCACTACTGACAACATGCTGACTGCAGCAATCTGTACCAAGTTTCTGGACACTCTTCAGAGGCAGCCCACGTAGAGTAAATTGTAGTCATCTAATCTCAGTGTAATCAGGGCATGATCCACAGTGGCCAGGTCTTTTTTGCCCAGGAAAAGCTGCAGCTGGCTAAGCAGTCAAGAAGGAGGCACTCCTGGTCAAAGCTGCCACCTGCTTGTCCAGCAGCAACTCTAAACTATAGACCTGCCCATAAGAACATAAGAGAAGCCATGTTGGATCCAGCCAATGACTCATCCAGTCCAACACTCTTATTTATTTATTTATTTATTGAGATTTATATCCTGCCCTCCCCGCCATACGGCAGGCTCAGGGCAGCTAACAACAGAATACACAGTACAGATTAATATATTAAAACATTAAAACATATAAAATCACAAAGCCTCATACAGATGGTGGCTCTTCAGTTTGGAGTATCAGAGCAGCGCTCAAATGCTGACCTCAATAGACGGTCACACAGACTGGCGGAGAGAAACGGGCCAGGGTTGAATTGGCGGCCGCTACTTATAGGCCTGGTGGAAGAGCTCTGTTTTACAGGACCTGCGGAACTGTAAAAGGTCCCGCAGGGCCCTGATGTTATCCAGGAGCTCATTCCACCAGCGCGGGGCTGCCACTGAAAAAGCCCTGGCCCTCGTAACCGCCAGCCGGGCCTCTTTTGGCCCCAGGAGGACCAAACAGTTTTGGGATCCGGACCGAAGTGCTCGCTGGGGAACATATGGGAAGAGGCGGTCCCTCAAGTAGGTAGGTCCCAAGCCATATAGGGCTTTATAGGTAAGTACCAGCACCCTGAACTTTATCCGGCATGATATAGGCAGCCAGTGCAGTGCTTTTAAAGCGGGCTGGATGGGCTCCCGTACCGGGAGGCCCATCAACAGCCACGCTGCCGCATTCTGCACCAGCTGCAACTTCTGGATTTGGAACAAGGGCAGCCCCATGTAGAGAGCATTACAGTAGTCCAATCTTGAGGTGACCAAAGCATGGATCACTGTAGCTGGTTCGTTGTGTTCAAGGAATGGAACCAACTGCTTGATCAGCCAGTGGCCACCCAGTGGCCAAAAATACCATATATGCCATCAGGAGATCCACCAGTGGGGCCAGGACACTAGATAGAAGCTCCTCCATGGGAATGCAACCCCATCTAGAAGAGGAGATACCTTAAATTCCCTTTCAGTCACCAGTAGCACTTCTGCCTTGTCAGGATTAAGCTTCAGTTTATTAGCCCCCATCCACCCCAGAACTGCCTCTAGGCACTGTTTGGGCTTTGTATTTTAATTACTACATATATATAAGTGTGCATTATCATGTGAACAAAGGTCGCCATTTGCCTGGGCCATCCCTAGGCTCTTCCCTCAACTATATTCACCTCTCCAAGCATGCGGTGGATAGGGCCATGAAATCTGTGCGTAGCAATACTTAATCACTGTGTGCACTAGGCAGCTATTCAACACATGCAGATGAGCAGAGCAGCGCAGTGTTGGGGCTATATTTAATATACTCTGTATTGCTCTGCTGAGACCTAATTTGAGTTTTATTAAATATTTCATTGTGTGTTCTGCTTGTCTTCTTGGGCATGTTAGGGCGTTGGGGGAGGAGGCGTTAACTGCCCGTGGGGCCCAATGAAATGAATCAAATGCCTTGGTGTGATAAACTCCTGCAGTTCATTCAGGAGAGTTTATTTCTCCTTTTCTGTCAGCAAAGCCATTTTGCACACAGCTCATTTGGTGTGGCACAGAAATGGATGGACTCTTACCAGTGGCATGCTCGGAGGGTCTGTGTGCCTCTAGAAGATAGCTATCTTGGCTCCAATTACAGTCATATCCTGGATCAGAATCAATTGGTCACAATTTAGAAATTGTTATAAAAATAAAATATCAACATTCTCTAAGATATGTGTATGTATATATGGCGCTAATAGTTAATGGCAAGATTTTTTTAAAAAAACTTTGCATAAAAGATCTGAAAGCCCAAATAAATCCAGAGATGTGGGCATCAGTGTTAAGAAGTGGTTTGAATTTCTCTGTACGCTTTTCTTACAACGAAATGTAATAAAAATGCTGTAACAGTGGCACCTGTCATCCTATAAACTGTCAAAAAATTACCAAAGGGCTAATGGTGATTACCAAGGGGCTTATGGGGATTTTATGCATATCTGGTGGGAATGTATACATATCTGGTGGGAATTCTAGAATATGATTGCTACAGCTATCTCAAAAGGTATAAGGAGTTACCATTATCCCCTAATGTTTTTTGTTGAAGTATGTGGATTTCCTTTCTAAGTATGTTCATGGATCTGTTATTAATGCTGTAAACATCTGCAAGGTTAATGTTTGCTTAAAATTGGAAGAATATAACTCTGAATAAGGAGAATTGGTTAGAAAAATTAGCAGGGTGCATTTGCTGGCGTAACCTAACCTGTTTATTAAATGGCCAAGTGTCTGATAAATCCAGGAAATGGATTTTTAAAATCTAGAATGTGAAGATAATTCCAGAGTTTGTATAACTGATGTTTATAACAGCTCTGATGACTGAGGAAAGCATGAATTTATCCATTGAGTAGTATAAAAAGAAGTTAATATTTATATAGGAAGGTGGGGGGCTCTTGTGATTCTTTGTGTCTTTTGCACAAAAGAGGGAGACAAACATTGGCTAGAGCTGAAATCAAGATTTGCAAGAATTCAAAACTGTGCTTTTGAGGACAGGGACAGCTGTAACTCCTTTGCGTGGCTGGTTTGCAGGGTAGGGGTAGGGGTGGTACTCAGAATTCATAGCTGAACTCTTGCAGGACTTAAGAAACTACCGCAAATGGTTAGGGAGCCGCTGAGCTCTTACCAAGCTTCTAGGCAAAGCCAACCCCCACCATTTAATCTCTCTCATGGTAGAAACAAAAACACATTTGGTGGAGAGGGAGGTACCGCAAAAGCAGTCCTCTAGGCTCAGCTCTTAAAAAACGCAAGGAAGTAAAATGGGGAGCCACTTACTGGTGAGAAACTTGGCCACGGTACTGCAAGACAGTCTGTGTGGTCGGCTGGATTCTGACTCAGGCTCTGGGTTTCCAGCAATCCTCAGCCTCCCTCGGCAAGTTTCTCCACCATGCTTTGTGAGGTATTGTCCCTCTCTTTGCTGTGTCCTTGCTGTATTCATACACACGAGTAACTAAGCAATGGAGTCTACACAGGGTTTCAAACAACCAAAGTTACAAACCGCAAGGAGGAGTTCTTTTTCCAGTTTTCAATAAAGGTCTGCATAAGGTGGGTGGAGAGGAATTAACCTGTTCTTAAGGTGGACTAATATTTGTCAAGAATTAGGAGACCGGTGTGGTGATTTCCCCAGTAACGGACTTAGCCATATTTAAAGGTTTACTTGGCCTATTCAAGCTTCACCTTTTTAACACAGGCATGAAGAACGGAGAAATCCCAGTATGATTCCTTTCCCAAAACATGCCTGAAGCTCAGAACAAAAATATTAAAGAGGGACATGAGAGAGGTTTATGAAATTGTGCATGGAATGAATAAAGTGTCTGTGACTTGAATGGCCCAGGCAACCGAAAGCTAAGTGTGGTCACTGCTGGTTAGTCCTTGGATGGGAGACCACCAAGCAATTCCAGGGATGCTATACAAGGGCACCCAGGTTTTTTTGCACACTAGGCAAGGCTATCTTCTGCCCCCCACCCCCCGTCCGCCCACCAATTTTCAAACATAAATGCATTTTAGAAAGAATGAAAAACACAAAATTTGAAATTGCGAATTTCTTTTTTTTAATTGTGAGAACAAGTAACACAATCTCTTATTTTCTCTCTCAAACAGAAAAACACAAATCACAAAGCATTTTGAAAAATCCTGTTAATTGTGATGTTGAAATTTAAGTCTCTTTAGTGTTTCCATTTCAAGCACATCAGAATTTCATTTTGCGTGCCTTTTCTTTAGCAAATTTTGTCACCAATTCCTTCGGGTCAAGCGCTGATGCTTCAGTATGTTCAATTGAAATAGCTGCCAAACCAAGTAGTCTCTTTTGCAGCATTGTCCAGCGCATGTGTGTTTTTATAAGTTTGAGTTTTGAGAAGCTGCGTTCACCACTTGCCACTGACACTGGAAGTGTGAGAAGGATCCTTACAGCAACAGAAACATTAGGCACACCATCCTGGAGTTTTCGTTGAAGTATGAAGAGAAGTACTCTTTGTGGTGGCACAGACTTTGGAAGTCTTTGAGCTACTGCTTGTAGTTCACAACACAGATCTTCAGCATCAAGATCTTTGTTTCCATCGTGCATCAGTGCTTGTTCCAAATTCTTGCAGGCCTTACATACATCTTCAGTGCATTTTTTGTTAATACTGTATATATCATACAGGAAGCGAAAGAGGGAATTATAGTGTTGTAGTTGTTGGAATATCTCTTCAACTGATTGTATGGCCACATCTAAGACAGCATAATTCACTTTGAATTTTTGCTTTGGATCTTGTGGTGCCTCTTCTGGGGCCTCGTACTCAAACTGCTTTTTCTGTCTCCTTTGTCTTTGTTCTGTCTCGAAGTTTGGTAGCATTTCTAGCTCCTTTGCAATCTCAGCAACATCTACCAACACTTGTTCAAAAACCTCATCACACCTACAGCCCACAAGGTAGTTCTTGGTTACTTGTAACTGGCTTGTAGCTAAATTTAAATCAGCTTCCTTATTTTGTTTGTCAGATTGTTTGCTTGTCAGATTAATTTCAGAAAGGATGTTGTACCATGTAACGAGGGATACCACAAACTTGAACTTACTAATTGCATCAGCAAGAGCCTTAGCTTCAACTTGAAAATCACTTGTGGATGAGTTCTGTAGGCTTGGGTGATGGCCCATCCCTAAAGAGAGTGACATCCATTTAAATCCATCAGTACACAGATGCCATGCACTTAAAAATACCGATCGGAGTTCTTTTTAAAACATTCCAAAGAGAAAGCAGAGTTTTACAATAGCAAGTGGCATTGGCTGTAATTTAGTTCCTTGTCCTTCAGATTTCTTGCTGGCAGTCTCCCTTCTGGTTGATGATACAGCCAAAGCATAGAAAACCCTTTAACAATTTCAATGGCTTCACTGACAACACCCTACTCTGATATTCTTATTTTCTGTGTGCTACTCATCTGTTCACCGTCATCCTTAACTGAGTGTGTGTCACACGTTACTGTAATGATTCCTTTTAAGTTATAAGGGGCCCGTCCACACGAGTGCGATAAAGCGGGCGGGGAGCGTACCTGCGTTGCGTCGCTGCATAAAAAGGCGTGTTAATGCGATCCCACGGTACGTCACAGAATCGGACGGCAAACGTCGGTGCGCAATCACACAGCGGCATAGGTGCGCTGCTGCGATCCCACGCACGCCTGCTTCCGGCTTTTCCGGAAAAGACTTCTGTTTTAGTGGTCTCTTTTTGAAGCGCATCAACGGGCGTTCGCGACGTTGTTATGCCGGGTACACGACGCTTCGCAGATGTGCTCATCTGATCCCGCCGGTTTGCGCCGTCGCTTCATCGCACCGCTTTCGTCGTAAATGGGTGTGTATGATCGCACCCTTAAAATATTTATCCTGGGCCTTATAACCTCAGACTTTTGGCAGCTTTTGGCTGACCTAGCCACGTTGATGCGCACGACAGCAGAGCTTTCTTTATGCTGGCATGGCACACTGGAACCTTTTTATTTCTTATTTGCAAAATTTATATCCAGCCTTTCTGCCCCCGCGAGGGCCACCAAGGCATCTAACAATTTAAAACATGCATGACAAAAAACACATTTTAAAACCGTTAAAACCAATCCTCAAATAGGTTGGATATTGTAACTCTGCATGCAAGAGGATCTGGGAGGGAAAGGGTTAAGAGAATCCTCCTCTTATTGGTTCATTGTTGAGCCTCTTTGGCCCTTGCTTGCCTTCCTTCTTTTCTTGCATCGGACCTGTCTCCTCCTCCTTCTCCCCTTTTCCCTGGGCCTGGAGCTGTAGCAGGTTAACCTTTTTTGAAGTTAACCTGTTCACAGTACGTTAAATGTCCCTGTGTGGCTATGTCATGAGAGATGTGCGTCTGTTTTTGAAAATAAAAATTTCTTTCTGTTGTTACCATTGGGGTCAGATCATCGTTGTAATTTCTTGGAGCAACATTTTCCCCTTAATGCGGAAAGGTGAAGGATTAGGGACATGGCATAAAGCTTCTGTAGTTCCAAGGCAATTAATATATATATATTTGGCATTTAATGCAATAAGATACACACCATTTCAACAAAAACAGTTAAAATAGGCACAAAGGCATGGAAACATCAATTAAAACATTGGTTGGGAAGAAGGGGTTGCTGAGGGAATGCCAAAATGAAACAACGTCTTCACCTGGTGGCAAAAGATGGCAACAGGAGAGTTCCAGTATTGTGGTGCCACGACCAAGAAGGCCCTCTCTATTGTTGCCACCCACATAAGCTCAGAAAACAGCAGCGACCAAAGCAGGGGCTGTGAAGATGACGCTCAGGGTCAGTGAAGAGTACTGGACTCAGGAGACCAGGAACGGTGAAATCATGAAGCCTTTATTGAGTGATTCCGCATGCCCAGTAGATGGTCAGAACAAGCATGCTTCCAGGGCTCCAGGGCCCTCATTATATGCTGGCCGGAGCCACACCTCCGGCCGCACCCAAAAGACCTGATAGGGGCTTAACATATGTGCATGTTTGTCATAGGTCCCCTGGAGGAGCCTTTGGCTGCATTGGCTCCCCAGGGAGAACCTAGGTCCCACATTGGTGGAGGCTTTGAATCCGGATGTCTATTGTTCCTCCAGATTCAAGCTCCCTTCTCTGCCTGACCATGTGCTCTGGCCATGTGGCGGGCGCCATTACCTGGGAGCACATGGCAGGCTGGTTGCTACACAGAGCATACTACATTACAGTCAGGCAGGTTCATGAAGGAGTAGGCGGTCCTTCAGGGAGGGAGGTCCCAAACCATGTAGGGTTCAAGGGTCGTGCACCCCCATCTGAAGCGGGTGATGCCTTAAATCCTGGATGACTTTCCACCCACTAGCAGCGTTTCTGTCTTGTCAGGATTCAGCTTTTTGGCCGGTGAAGGTTGGGGCTGCAGTCTAGGGACAAGCAGAGAAGGCAGCTGGGCAGCCAGTATACGGTTGGTGTCATCAGCAGGTGCCAACAGGGTATGAAGGGCCCACAAAGGTCGGGGAGGGCCAAGTTATGGCTCCCAAGCCATTGGGCCAGGCCTCAGCAAACAGGCATTTTTACGGTGCTCAGAAACACTCTCTATGACCAATCACCTGCCACCCAGCAGTGAAAATACTCCAGGGCTAAATACTTGCAAACCTTGGGAGAAATTACATCCTGTTCTCTCTCTGTATGTGCTCAGAGGTACTCTCAGATTTCACAGAGGAACCCAAACATCAAACACAGTCCTGGTAAGTGGTAGCAAATCTCATCAACTGGATATGGCTTCAGGGACATTTTCTTTTTGTAGTCCTACTCACTCTAAAAACTTACTGTAAATCCTAACTACACCCCTGTAAAGTAGGCCAGTATTCTACTCGTTATACCACGGAGAGAGGTGACCGAGGCAGAGAGAAAGTGTGGCCTTAGTCACTTTATGACAAACCAAGATCCGAAGGTTGGTTTGTCCTGGATTACGCCTGCTTTTCTCCGTCACTCGGCAACTCCCGTTCCTCTTGCTTGGTCCTCAGCAGCTGCTTCTGGACATAGAAGTCCCATTATGCAATCACAGTGCTGTTTCCGGGAAACCAGAAAGGTGCAGTTGAAAGTCGGCACAGGGAAGAAAAAAAAACAGGGAAGCATGTTTTATATTTTGTGGCTGGTGGAGGAATCATTTAACCCTTTGGAACAGATTTGCATTACCATCTAGAATATGTTTTAAAAGAACCAGGAACCTCAAAGTTGTTCTCATGAGATCTGATAGTTTAAATAGGCCTAGGAATACACAGGAACCTAGAGGTCCTCAGAAATGCCATTCATGTGCTGCTTGCCCTATGGCTTTGGAGATTACAGAATCTATTCGTCTGACCACTGGTGTTAAAGATGATTTGAACACATTTACAAACTGTAAAACAATTAGATGCATGTATTGTATAATCTGTGGATGTAATTTTTTATTTATTTGGAATACTGTTGAGAAGGGTCAAGTCCAGAATGTTGGAACACCATTCCAGAACTTGTAGTCAGAATTTTAAAGCGCCCCTCGTCCACCATTTTGGTACTGGCACGCATGATCCCGATTCCCTTTGGATTTTTATTCTATACAAATACCCAGGACATATGTATCACCGCGATGAGGTTGGTAACACTGAATTTTTACTATAACAATGCAATACAATAATATAATTATCAAACAATACAATAATATAATACAATAATGTCATACTAATATAACTGTATACATATTTACATAATTCTGTACAAAACCACTTCTAGACCCAGTTTTGCTTCGGTCCCTGTTGCCCCCTCTGGCACAGTCTGCTAATTCCCCGCAACTGGTACCATCGGGGCAGCAGTGGGGTAGGCGGAACCCGACGGGGCAGGCATAAACAGAAAACCAAATCCCCTGTAGTAGAGGCTGTATAGGTTGTAGGCCGTGGTGACGAGGTTGGTGAAGAGGGCCAGTCCGAATCCGAACTTCCGGAAGGAGCCGCAGAAGAGGCAGGCTGCCCAGTGGCAGAACCTGTAGGGCAGAGGAGACAGGAGGGAGGGAGGGAGGGTGAGTCACAGGATCGCCAGAGCAGCCTTGCCATGGTCCCTCGGGCCTCTGATGGGCAGCAGCTCTCCAGGGTCCCAAGGTCTGTTCCCTGAGATCTTTCCCCCCGGAAATGTGAACACAGCACTGCCTGCGTGCCAAGCAAGGGCTCCGCCACTGAGCTGGGGGTTCCCCTCCGGGCGCCACAGCCCCTCTCTCTGGGAACTGGGCAATCCCTCGCCTGAACTGATGTCACTTCTGGGTTTCCCCCGGGAGTGATGACCCTCCACTGCCTGGTGGCCGTTTCTCTTCTTTAAAGCATTTTTTATTCTACCAATGACAAGAGGGGCTTGTTCCCCTGTGAAATATGAAAATCTTGCTCTTCAAAGAACAGAAGAGGAATAAAAAGAGACCAAGGAATGTCTGGCGGGGAGGGGGGATAATAAGAAAGAAACCTTGGTGGGGGGGGGGGCTGGCGGGAGAGGAGAAATGGAACCGGGTAGCGATTCAAGGAAGCCCAGGCGCTTATCGGTCCTGCCCCCCCCCAGTGACTGCAGCTGGGACTGCAACGCTGGAAAAACTGCTCTCAGTCTGAACGCATTTCTTGTCTTCTGCCTTTCCGAGGGAAGCGGAGATTGCAGGTCCGCGAGTCAAGAGTGGAGGGGGCGCTTTTCCTGGCCCCACTCGAGCGTGTCCTCCATCAGCTCCATCCCACGTCCATTTGGCTCCACCCCCCACATACACCCCTCCCACACAGGGATGAACCCAGGCCATTGGGGTCCATCTGCTGCAGCAGCTCAGGGCACCAGTCGCAGAGGGAGGCAGTGACGGAGGTGGTTGGGGCCGCGCCACGCCTCTGCTCGTGAGCACTTGGGCAGGCCATGGTGGGAAACCGAGTGCTGGGCGGCTCCCACAGGGCTCTCCAAGTGGGAATCCAGGCGGGAGGAGCCCGAGAGAGGGTGGCTTACCTGCCGAGGGCAAAGAGCCTGGCCAAGATGGGGATGAGGCGCAGGTACTCCTGGGAGAGGAAGGTGGCCATCACGAGACGGTTCAGGCCGAAGACCACAAACTGCTCGATCGAGGAAGCCACAAACTCCTAGCAGCACAGGGTGGTCGGGGAGCGGGGACGAAGGCTGTACCAACACACGGCCACCACGGATTGGCAGGTGATGCCTGCAGGGCGGGGAGAGAAGTATCTTTTGATCATAGTTGCAGGAGCCAGTTTGAAAGTTGGCAACCACATGTTCTTCAGTGTCCTGAATTCACGGAAGAGTGAACGTACCCTACTTCTAGAACAGAGTACAAGTCCAGCAGCACCTTAAAGACCAACAAAATTTGTGGCAGGGCAGGAGCTTCAGTGAGTCCCCGCTCACCTCTTCAGTGGCGCACGGAAGCCCCCACCCTGCCACGAATGTTCCCTGTATGCCCAAAGGCTCCGGAGATTGACCTGAACACCTGGGTGACATCGCAGTTATAACAGATGCAAGCAATTTGGTCGGCAAAACTGATCCCAAGGGTTGCAGTGTGCCCCCACATTTCCCAGGGCAGCATCCACGGGGTCGTGAGAAAAGAGCCCTCTTTCAGCACCCAGGAAAGCTCCACAGGGCAGCCTGGCGCAGGCACCAGGAGGGCAGGAAAGCGAGCTGGCCCATGGAACAAGATTCCACCCTGGACCATCAGAATTTTAAAAGTCCTGTATTCTACTCTCGGCAAGGAAGGAGAGAAACGGAAGTGTGGATTTCCTGTCAAAGTCGCAGGGATGGGAACTCTGAGGCCATCCCTAACGATAAGAGCTGGGCTCTGTATTCAGGTTCTCCTTTGGGTGTGTGACCAATTGCAGCCGACTTCTGGCGACCCCAGCAAGGGGGCTGGCAAGGCAAGTGGGGGGCAGAGGTGGCTGGCCTTCCTCTGCAGACTGTTCCTTGGTGGTCTCCCTTCCAAGGACTGACCGTGCTTAGCTTCTGAGATCTGATGTGATCAGACTAAACCGTGCTGCCTTCCCTCCCAAGTTACGATTCACCTCGATGTTTTTATAGGGCCCTCTTCCTCCTGTTTATGCTCACAAGAAGCCTGCTTGCAGGGAGGGCGGGGTAGAAATGTGAAATAATAAATGAATGAAGAACCCTGCGCAGTAGACAAGGTGTCGAGGGAGCGACTGGCCCATAGTGAACTTGTGAGCTTCATGGCAGGGATCTGAACTCGGGACTCTTGATCCTAATCTAATACTCTGTACAAAACTGAGGAATGCCCACCCAAGCGTGGTAAAACTTATCAGTGATCAAACCCAGTTTTCCCAGCTGTCCAGCTCGACGCAATGATCTCCATTCTGCTTTTCCTTTGTAAGAATCAAGTCTCAATTTTGGCCTTTCCTTGCAGGGAATTCCCTCCCCCCCCCCCCCCGGAAAAATGTGTGCTTTTCCTCCACACTGTGTGCATCGGTTATGACCTGGTGGTTTGGAAAGAGCATGGAAGCAGACCAGAGAATCGTTCCCAAGCATGAAAAGAAATGACAGCACGGAGAATATAGTCAGGAATTTTAGAAACGAAATGGGCTGGAGTGGCTCCCCTGTCTTCAGACCCCCCCCCCCAATGATCCAATCCACATCCCACATTGCCCCCTCCCTCTTTTTACCGAGGAGGATCGGGAGGCCGGCCAGCAAGAGGGCGCGCAGGGCGAAGCAGAGGCGGCTGGCCAGATCCGCGCAAACGGGAGCGTCATAAGGCAGGTACTGGTATAGCCCGCAGAAGATGCCCGGTGCCACCAGCAGGGCCATGAGGGTCACTGGAGCAGCCATGTCGTCGCTGGAGGAGCCAGGACTGTGAGAGGAAGGAGGGCACGAACCCCCCAAACCCTGTTGGGGAATGGGGTCTATGGCCTCCCTCCCCCCCCCCCCCCCCAGCAGGGCTGTAGCTCTGAGAATGGCTGGACAGGCGGCAAAGGTGACATCTCGTCAGGCATAGTGATGGAGACAAACTGGAGCCCCTCTTGAGAAGCAGCCGTGGTTCCTTCCACCCCTTCTGGTGGCTGAGGGTTCTCCTGCAGCTCTTTGACGGAAGACCTGGAGCTGTCAGCGATGGGGGATATGGAGATCTGGGTGTCCAGATCGAGGATGGAGGAGCGGGAGAGGTGGCTGGGGTCCTCAGCCTCTCTGGGCGGACACTGACAGGCAAGAGTCTTTGCAGTCATGGTGGTGGAGACCTGAAAGAGGAGAAGGAGCCAAAAAACCAGTGAAGGTGTCCGGAGACCCTGGCCTTTAGAGTACTAACAAGGCCAGGAGCACCTTGAAGACGAACACACTTTATTATCACAGGAGCTTTTGAGAAACACAGCTCCCTTCGCCAGATGCATGGAGGGCATGAAGAAACGGGCCAGAGGTTTACAGGGGGGAGGGGAGGGGAGGGGAGGGAGGGGTCACCCCCAGCCTGGATTGCACATCCAACCTTTTCTGTGACTTTTGCGACTGCTTTGCATCTACATGGCACTTCCTGCATCTTCTCCCCCCTCCCCTTACCACCTGGATATCTCTGGCCAGTTTCTTCGTGCCCGCCATGCATCTGACAAGGAGAGCTGTGTTTCTGGGAAGCTCATGCGACAATAAAGGGTGTTAGCCTGAAAGTTGCTCCTGGGCTTTTTACCGTTTTGCAGCAAGAGACCAAAAGACAGCTAACTCCTCCAGATCTCTAGCCTTTAAAGAGGACGAGAGCCTTGCTGGCCACACATCTGGCTGCATCAGCCATCGACCAGGGTTTCTACCCTCGGTGTTTTTGCCGTTCCCCATCCCCAGACCGCCTGAGCCTGTCTCTCAGCCCTCCCTGGCCTCCCCAGATAGGTATCTTCACCTCATTTTAAATATCCACTTTAAAGCTCTACAAAAGCATTAATAGCTATCCCAGGCATATCCCCCCCCCCCCAAATACACCATTTATTTGCTGAGCCACAAACGGCACTCTGTCGACATTCTATGGCATACGGTTTCCCAGGGAGCAGTCAAAGAATGTTTCCGAGCATTCCATGAGAGCTAGCTGCCAGTTAGTAGAAAGGACTAGGGAAACGGTCCCCTTCTAGCCTGTCTGATATATATGTGTGTGTGTGTGTGTATGTGTGTGTGTTATTCCATCCTGTAACTCAGATGTTCCTAGAGTTGAGAGCCAGTTTGGTGTAGTGGTTAAGAGCGTGGACTCTAATCTGGGAGAACTGGGTTTGATCCCCCAGTCCTCCACATGCAGCCAGCTGGGTGACCTTGGGTCAGTCACCAGTTCTCTCAGAGCTGTTCTCTCAAGAGCAGTCCTCGAGAGAGCTCTCTCAGCCCCTCCTATTTCACAGGGAGTGTCTGTTGTGGGGAGAGGAAGGGAAGGATAACGTAAGCTACTCTGAGACTCAGAGTTAAGGGCAGGGTATAAATCCAAATCTCTTCTTCTTCTTCTTCCCCCTTGTCTCCATAATCACAGAATAGAACCACAGAGCTGGAAAGGATCTCCAGGGTTATCTAGTCCAACCCCCTGCATAATAGAACACATGGTTGCCCATTCAGGAAGCAACTCTTGACATGCTCAAAAACATTACTTCACAACTTCTGTAGCAGGGTCCGTCCCAAAAACTGGGTGGGAGGCTATGGCTTGACTCGCCTCCTTCCCCACCGGGCATCCCTCCCTCTTAGACCCCAACCGCCACCATTTCTCACTCTGGTTTCTCCCTTCCCCATCCTCCCCCCCCCCTTGATCCCAGCCTCTGCCCCACACCTCCCCCTGCTCTGCTTGTCCCAACTGACCTCCCTATGAGGTTCCCCTCCCTCCCACCCAGTCTTCCCTCTAAGCTGAGTTAGCTTGAGCTAGCTCACAGGTTTTTAGCCTCCAGCTTACACTTTTTTTGTCTCAGCTCAGGGAGGAGGGCTCCAGAGCCAACTCATTGATGCAGCAGCCAAATCGCTCACTCACAGCTTTAATGCCAGGAACTCACAAAGTAATATTTTTGCTCAGGAGACTCCATAGCTAGAGGGAGCATTGGTCCCACCCTGCCCACCGACCTGTCCCCCTCCCACTGCAGCCCCTACAACAACTCCCGCCTTCGAGGAGGCCAAAGGCGCCCCCTATCACCAACCTGACCCCTCCCCACCGGCTTCGCTTCTAGGGATGCCAGCCTCCCAGTCGGAATTGGGGGGTTCCCCAGAATTGGAGCCCAACTCCAGACAGGAGCGATCAGCCCCCACTCCCGGAGATCACGGGTACTTTGGGAGGGTCGACTCTATGGCACTGGACCCCACTGAGGTTCCCAAAGCTTCACTCCCAAAACTCCAGGAGTGCCCCGACCTGGAGCTGGCAACCTAACCCCCTCTGCCCCCTGCCAGAGACCGGAGAGGGCGGTAACCTGGCAAGACTTTCCATCTCCCCCTTCCCAAAGCGACTCTCCTTTCCCAGCCCCATATCTTCCTTTGCCCCCCCCCCAACCCATTGCTCCGCTGAGACCCCCGAGGCTTCCTCCCTTTCTGGTCCCGGAGCGACCCCCCCCCCCCGATACCCGCGCCCCCTCCCTCGCGCTTCTCCCGGAGACGCACCTCCGGCGCCAATGCAAAGCAGCCCCTGAAGCGCCAACGGGCGGCGTTGGAATTCCGAGAGCGCTCCCCGCCCCCAGCTCCGCCCCCGCCTGTAAACGGCCAATCGCCGTTCTCGAAGGCCAACCGATGGCTTCGCCCGGCATTCCAAAGCCCTCCCCCGCCGGGTTGTCGAGAGCCGGTGGGGGCGGGGGGAGGGGCTGAATTCATTCGTCGGTGCAAAGTTTGAGTCCCGTGGTGGCGCCCGGAAGAGCAGCGTTGGATGCTGGGCAGAAGCTGTCGTGTGCATGCGCGCTTCGTCAGAGACAAAGTTTGAGTCGAGTGGCACCTTTAAGACCAACAATGTTTGATGCTTGGGTATAAGGGTTGAAGGTGCATGTACCCGAAAGCTCATACCCAGCATTAAATTTTGTTGGTCTTCAAGGTGCCGCTGGACTCAAACTTTGTTCTGTTGCTTCAGATCAACACGGCCACCCCCCCCCCCCTCCCGAATCTTTCCAGATACTGTTTTGGTTCAGTGTATTTGAAGAAGTGGTCATGCCCATGAAAGCTGATGCCTTGAATAAAGCTTTGTTGATCTTCAAGGGGCCCCTGGACTCGAACTTTGCTCTGGTGCTTCTGCCCAGCACGGCTCCCCCACCCGAATCTACCTTCATTCACGAAGGGCTGCAGACCCCTGGCAAGACGGCCATGTCCTCTCCGTAGTCTGGGGAGGGGGAACTGAATCTGTTCAACTGTAGTTTATGTGGTGGGATTTGGAGTTCCTGTTCTATGAAGAAAGCCCAATCCAGCATTGGGAGGGGTCAGTGGGGAGGGGTCAGATTTGAGACATGGGGCAAACATTTGGCCACGTGACAGCTAATCTCCAGCCAACAGACATCAGTGCGCCTGGAGAGAAAGGATGAGCGTGGACTCGATCGCATTTTACCCCACTGAGGTCCCTCCCCTCCCCTAACCCGACGTTTTCCAGGCCTCACCCCCCCCCCCACCCCACCCCGAACTTCAGGAATTTCCCCGTCCAGATTTGGAAACCCCAACCTGAACTATCCTCAGGCTCCACCCTCAAATCTCCTGGAATTTCTCAAGCCAGAGTTGGCAACCCTAGGTTAGAGGGGTTTAAAGAAAAGATGTTTCTAAAGGGGTCAGGAAAGAGACTGAAGGCAGTTTGGTGAAGTGGTTAACTGTACAGACTCTAACCTGGGAGAACCAGGTTTGATTTCCCACTCCTCCACTTGCACCTGCTGGATGACCTTGGTCCTTCTGGCACAGCTGTTCTTGACAAAGAGCAGTTTCTGCCAGAGCTCTCTCAGCCCCACCTACCTCACAGGGTGTCTGTGGTGGGGAGGGGAAGGGAAAGGAGATTGGAAGCCGCTCTGAGACTCCTTCGGGTAGTGAAGGGTGGGAGTCTAAATCCAATCTCTTGTTCTTCTTCTAAAATTATGCATGAGGTGGAAAAAATGGGTAGAAAGGAATTTCCTCCCCCCCTTCTATTTTTAGGGGTTACCCCCCCCCATGACCTTCAGCAGATGATCAAGAAAAGGAAGTAATTTCTTCACACAGCACACGACGCTCAACGAGGGCTGCCAGCTCTGGGTTGGGAAATTCCTGGAGATTTGGGGGGGAGGATCCAGGAAAGGGCAGGGTTGGGGGGGGGACTTCAGCAGGTTATAACACCATAGAGCTCACCCTCCAAAGCAGCTGTTTTCTCCAGGGGAGCTGATCTTGGTCATCTGGAGAAGAACTGTAATAGTGGTATCTGGGGTAGAAGCTTTCGTGTGCATGCACACTTCTTCAGATTCATTGAAACAGAAGTCACCAACCATGACATATAGGTAGAGGGTGAGGAGGTGTGAGAGCCTTGCTAGATCCAATAAGCCAGGCCTTGATATGAAATAAAGTCCTTTTATTTCTTAACGGTCTATTCAGGAACACGTTCAGTGTTAGAGATGACAGTCAGGGGTTGTATGGTCAGATATACAGAATTCAAACAGCAGGATAAAAGCAGAACACCAATCAGGGCACTTGCAAAGAGGCGCAAAAACACAACCATTACTTTCTCACCCAAAAAGGCGCCGAACACAGTCAGATTAGACTTGGCAAGCCTTTCTCCCTCTCCCCCAAACCTTCCCATACAAGCAGCCACCTGGTACAGATTATTGGGAAAACAATTCAAGGTTACAGACAGTTCTCTGAGAAACAACAACAAAGGCAAGGGAGAAGAGGGGGCGAAAATGGGCCCACTAACGTGGAGGCTTTACCTTCCCCATCTTCCAGCCGGGAGAAATGACAGGGAACCTGACATCAGGGTGTTGGCAAGAAGGGCCAATTAGACAAGACTCAAGATGCATAGAGTGTCTTGACTCTTATTGACCCTACCTGGCAACACCCTCCTCACCCTCTACCTATATGTCATGGTTGGTGGAAGAAGAAGAGAAGAGACTGGATTTATAGCCTGCCCTTCACTCAGAGTCTCAGAGCAGCTCACAATCTCCTTTCCCTCCCCCTCCCCCCACAGCAGACACCCTGTGAGCAATGCTCGCTCTAAGCTGAGTTAGTGTGAGCTAGCTCACAGTTTTTTTACCATCCGGCTCACACATTTTTGTCCTAGCTCCGGAAGGATGGCTCCAGAGCAAACTAATGTATTCAGTAGCCAAATGGCTCACTCACCACTTTAATGCCAGGAGCTCACAAAGTAGTATTTTTGCTCACAAGACTCCGCAGCTGAGAGGGAGCACTGCTGGAGAGCCCCTGGAATTATAGCTCATCTTCAGACCACAGAGATCAGTCCCTCTGGAGAAAACGGATGCTTTGGTGGGTGGACTCTGTGGCATTGTAGTCCACTGACTTTCTTGTCCTCCCCAGGCTCCTTCGTGTCTGTGCAAGGACCATGTTAGACACCAGCAAGTCCTTGACAGCTGTTGTATTCTTATTATTTTACAGCCACAGCTTGCAGAGACTTTGGGATGCAAAAGGCCCTTTCTGATTGGCTACAAATAAAGACTCTCATTGGTCCTTAAACCACTCTAGGTAACCAATTGCTGAACCTCGCTTAGGTCCAATAGGATTGTTTGTACATAGTTACATTGTTTGAAGTTATGAGTTGGAAACAGTATAAATTAAGGTGCCGCTCTCATAGAGCTGTCTTTTGAGCTGAAGCAATGTGTTTGAATAAAAGCCTGTTTGTTTGATTCATCGCCTCCTGCTCAATACTTAAAACTGGCGACGAGAATGGGATCCCAGTCCTAACTGAACAGCTGAAATCACTCTGCCTGCCCAGCTGAAATCACTAAGGGCGCCCAGAGCTAAATCACTACGGGCATGGCATCCAAGGGCCATATCGAACCGTTCGACCCAAAAGTTGGGAACTGGGACTCATACCTCGAGCGACTTGAATGCTACCGCATAGCAAACAGTATTGACGGGGACGATGTCTGCCGCGCCACTTTTCTGAGTATCTGCGGCCAGGCTGTATTCGACATTGCTCAGGATCTAGTTGCCCCCGCTAAGTTACTTGAGACCCCTCTCGGCATCATCAAGGCCCGGCTAACCGAGTACTTCACCCCGAAGACATCGGCTGCCGCACACCGATGCGCATTCCATCAGAGGAACCAGAAGGAGGGTGAGTCCGTAACAGAGTACCTCACCGCATTGAGGCGGGCTGCTAGAGACTGTCACTTCACTGATTTGAAGTCCGTCCTCCTAGATCGACTGCTCTGCGGACTCCGAAACGAAAGCATCAAGCGAGCCCTACTCTTGCTAAAGACTCTCACTTTTGAATCAGCCCTCGAAGAGGCCCTGAGAGTAAAGGCCGCCAACCTATCCCTCCGCGAACTCCGATTGGGTCCCCAGAGCCACGCACCAGGCAGCTCTGCCGCTGTTCACCAGAGCGGTACTGCTGAGTCCGATGACACCCGGGATGACCAATACGACGAGGGGGTACGCAACGGCCAACCAGAAGCTGCGTCGCCATCAAAATAGCCCGCGCCGCTCTCAAAAAAGCCCGCGAAAAAATGGCTGTGCCGGTTGCGGAGGCGCGCATGCACGCAGAGACTGTCAATTCCGAAACACCATCTGTCATGCATGTGGGAAAGTGGGGCCACCTAGCCAAAGTGTGTCACTTGTCTCAGGGACGTGAGGCTACAGACGAGTTCCAGCGGACCCGAGGGTCTGTGACTACCCCCTCGTATCGTTCCACGTCATCGTGGTCATCGGGGCAAAGACAGAGTTCCAGCCATGAAGCAAGCGTGTACGAAGACTACACCAACCGCCTATATATACACCAGGGACTACATCCGCGTCCAAAGATCAAGGCCACCGTCTTCATTGAAGGTCGAGCGTCCCAGATGGAGGTAGACTCGGGCTCAGCATTGTCCATCGTCTCGTGGAGCACGTTCCAACAAGTCTGCCTGCATTTCGCTGCACACCGCCTACAAAGATGCACCTTGCAGCTATTTGACTTCCAGAGGAACTGAGTTCCGGTCGTGGGCATCGCAACTGTCCAAGTCAAATATAAGAAATTCTCCGGCCGTCTGAACCTGCTCGTGGTAGAAGGTTGCCGCACAAGCTTGATAGGGCTGGACTGGTTCGCTGCCCTGGGCATAGACATTGTTGGTGTGAACCAGGTTGAACCACAGCCTTTAGTAGACTTTGAGACTGAGTTTCCAGAGGTCTTCAAGAAGGAGTTGGGCTGTTACAAGGGTCCACCCGTGTCATTTCACCTGGATCCTGCTGTGCCACCAATCCGCCACAAGCCCAGACGTTGCCCTGTCGCTTTTAAGCCCAAGATTGATGAACAGATCGATAAGTTGCTGGCCCAAGGGATCCTCGAGCCAGTTCCCAATGCCAAGTGGGAGACACCTATCGTCACTCCCCTCAAGCCCAATGGCTCCGTCCGTTTGTGTGCTGACTATAAGTGCACCATCAACCGGGCCCTACAGCCGCATGCATACCCAGTTCCTGTGGTGAGCCACCTCCTGGCCTCAGCCTCTGGGGGCCGGGTATTCGCCAAAATCAACCTCACCCAGGCTTATCAGCAGTTGCTAGTAGATGCCGCCACCGCTGAAGCTCAAACCATCGTGACGCATCGAGGTGCCTTCAAAGTTAACTGGTTGCAGTTCAGCGTGAACGTCGCCCCGGCATTTTTCAAGAGCTCATGGAGCGCCTTCTCCGAGGTTTGCCTGGCGTCATACTGTATTTTGATGATGTCTTAATCGCTGGAGTCTCTGATCTAGAACTAGCTGCTCGAGTGCGAGAGGTCCTTCGATGGCTACAGGATGTCGGCCTTCGACTGAAGAAGGAGAAATGCGAGTTCTTCGTCCCTTCCGTGCAGTTCCTGGGTTACCGCCTAGATGCAGATGGCATCCACCCTGCTCCAGACAAGGTTACAGCAATCCACAACGCACCCCCGCCAAGGTCCAAGAAAGAGCTGCAGTCCTTCTTAGAACTACTGAACTTCTATCATGCATTCTTGCCCAACAAAGCAGCTCTTGCAGAACCACTCCATCGGCTTCTGGACAAGTCAGCTCCATGGGCATGGGGTCGGCGGGAAAACGCCTCTTTCCAAGCTGTCAAAGCCCTCCTTGCCTCCGATGCCATCCTAGTACACTACGACAAGAAGAAGCCCCTCGTCCTCGCTTGTGACGCGTCGCCCTATGGAATCGGGGCTGTGCTCAGTCACCGTCTACCATCTGGCCGGGAGGCCCCCATTGCCTTCTATTCTAGAACGTTATCATCCGCTGAGAGGAACTATGCCCAAATCGATCGGGAAGCCCTAGCGATCATTGTGGCAGTGAAGAAGTTTCATGATTTTATCTACGGCCGGGACTTTGAGATCATCACCGACCATAAGCCATTGCTGGGCATCTTCACAGCCGACAGGCAGACCCCACAGATACTGTCCCCCCGAATGATGCGCTGGGCAGTCCTTCTGTCCGCTTACTCTTTCCATCTCCTCCACAGGCCTGGAAAGACCATTGGGCACGCTGACGCCCTTAGCCGGCTACCGCTTCCATTGTCTGAACCACCCGCGGCCCCACTCCAGGAAGTTTTATTGATTGAGGAACTGCCACAGCCTCCGCTCTCCGTTGCCAACATTGCATTCCACACTAGTTATGATCGCACGCTTGGAAGAGTCTACACTTATGTGTGGAGGGGATGGCCATCCGGGACACTCGATGCAGAATTCCAGCCATTCGTATTGAGGTCATCAGAGCTATCGGTCAATAAGGGGTGCCTGCTGTGGGGGAATAGAGTCATCGTCCCTCCCCCACTTCGCCGAGTGCTGGATGCCTTACATGAAGGGCACCCGGGCATCGTCAAAATGAAGGCCATGGCGAGAAGCTATGTTTGGTGGCCTTGCATGGACCAACAGATCGAGCGGTGGGTCCGAACGTGTCAACCGTGCCAGGAGTCACAACCAGAAGCCCCAGAAACTCCAGCTGGCCCATGGGAGAAGCCGAGGGGACCATGGTCCCGCATCCACGTGGACTTTGCTGGGCCTTTTCAGGGCCGACCGCTGCTGATCGTCGTGGATGCATACTCCAAGTGGCTGGAGGTCATCCCTGTTACCTCCATGACGTCAGCCGTTGTTACCCGCTGCCTGGACCGCCTTTTCGCCACTTTCAGCCTGCTGGACCTCCTTGTGTCCGACAACGGAACCCAATTTACATCAATGGAGTTCCAGTCTTTCCTGGATGAGAGGGGTATCCGGCACGTCACCTCGGCCCCTTTTCACCCCGCAACAAACGGCCAGGCCGAGCGAATGGTTCGGACGACCAAGGACTCACTCCGCCGGCTGGGTGACGGGAATTTTCAGGCCAAACTCGCTGGGTTCTTACTCCTGCAGCATTCCTCACCGCACACCACCACTGGGAAGTCACTGGCAGAGCTGCTCATGGGTCGCCAGATATCCACCCGCCTGAGTCGTCTCCACCCAGACCTGGCACCAGATGTCCACTGTGACCCTATTGCCACAGGGTCCACTCAGTCATTCGCAACAGGAGACACAGTTTTCGCCAGGAACTTCAGAGCAGGTCCGCACTGGGTTCCAGCGATAGTGTTGCGCGCCACGGGCCCCATCTCTTACGAAGTAAGGGACGACTCGGGGCAGGTCCGTCGTAGACACCTGGACCAACTACGACGTTGGTGGCCAGCACCCGAGGAGCAATTGCAACGCCCTCCAGTTCCTGTGTCGGAACAATTGCAACGCTCCCCAGTTCCTGCCTCGGAACAACGTTTGCCACGCTCCCCAGTTCCGGAAACAGAACA
Organism: Lepidodactylus listeri; assembly: GCA_029233225.1. Taxonomy (NCBI): domain Eukaryota; kingdom Metazoa; phylum Chordata; class Lepidosauria; order Squamata; family Gekkonidae; genus Lepidodactylus; species Lepidodactylus listeri. Next base: position 176,553,162 of record JARCFY010000002.1, read on the forward strand.
ATGCCCCCTGGTTCCTGAGGCCAGATTGGCAGATCTACCAGCGCAGCAAGACTCCGGCGCCCGGGACAGTCGCTTGACAGGGGGGAGCCCTCTGCCAACTCCAGCCCAGGACAGTTTGTCACAGGGACAGTCTACCGAGCCACTGCCAGCCCGGTCCGCGGTAAGCCCCCTGCCAGAAATGGGTCTTGCCCCTGGGTTCCCTGAACTTCCAGACATTGTGGACCACTCCCCCGGGAGTCCGGCGTCACAGCTCAGGTCGCCCAGCACGGGTCCACCTTTCCTGCGCTGCTCCCGATGGACCAGACGACCGCCCCCACACTTACAAGACTATGTTGTTTGAACTTAGGGGGGAGGAGTGTTGTATTCTTATTTTACAGCCACAGCTTGCAGAGACTTTGGGATGCAAAAGGCCCTTTCTGATTGGCTACAAATAAAGACTCTCATTGGTCCTTAAGCCACTCTAGGTAACCAATTGCTGAACCTCGCTTAGGTCCAATAGGATTGTTTGTACATAGTTACATTGTTTGAAGTTATGAGTTGGAAACAGTATAAATTAAGGTGCCGCTCTCATAGAGCTGTCTTTTGAGCCGAAGCAATGTGTTTGAATAAAAGCCTGTTTGTTTGATTCGTCGCCTCCCGCTCAATACTTAAAAACAGCCTTAAAAGCTGCCAAATGGTACGGTCCCCAGACCCACTTAGCCCCCTTGTCCAGCGGCCTGTGGAGGGGCTCGGCTATCGCCGCCTTGTGCAGAAGGAAGGCGCGATAAAAGTTCAGGAGGCCGAGGAATGCCTACAGTTTGGCCTTTGATGTGGGGATGGGAGCCTCCGTGATGGCCGCCACCTTCTCCGGAGTGGGGTGGATGCCCTGTCAACGGTGAAGCCCAGAAATGTCACCGACGGGACCCCCAAGATGCATTTGTCCTTGCGCACCTTGAGGCTGGCGTCCTGGAATTGCTGGAGGACTGCCCGCAGCCAGGTCTTGAAGGTGGCAATGTCTGGGGCTGCAATCAGGACGTCGTTGAAGAAAGGCTTCACACTTGGAATATCTTTTAATACCGAGTCCATTAGTTGTTGGAACAACCCGGGAGCAACGCTGACCCCAAACTGGAGTCACTTCACTTTAAAGGCTCCCTTGTGGGTAACTATTTTCTGGGCCTCCGCCATGGCATCGTCCACGGGGAGTTGCTGGTAGGCCTGTGCCAGATCCAGCTTTCCAAACACCTGGGCCCCTGCTAGGGAGGTGAAGACGTGACTTACCACTGGAACCAGGTAAGCGTGATCATAAGAACATAAGAACAGCCAACTGTTGGATCAGGCCAGTGGCCCATCTAGTCCAACACTCTGTCACACAGTAGCCAAAAACACCAGGTGCCCTCAGAAGGTCCAGCAGTGGGGGCAGGAAGCCCTCCCACTGTTGGCCCCCCCCCAAACACCAAGATTATAGAGCATCACTTGCCCCAGACTGAGAGTTCCTATCTATACTTTGTGGCTAACAGCCACTGATGGACTTCTGCTCCATATGTTTATCTAATTCCCTCTTGAAACCGTCCATGCTTGTAGCCGCCACCACCTCCTGTGGCAGTGAATTCCACGTGTTAATCACTATTTGGGTGAAGAAGTACTTCCTTTTATCTGTTCTAACCTGACTGCTCAGCAATTTCATGGAGTGCCCACCAGTTCTTGTATTGTAAGAAAGGGAGAAAAGGACTTCTTTTCTACCTGCTCTATCCCATGCATAATCTTATAAACCTCGATCATGTCACCCCTCAGCCGTCGTTTCTCCTAGCTAAAGAGCCCCTAATGCTTCAACCTTTCTTCATAGGAAAAGTGTTCCAACCCTTTTATTTTAGTTGCCCTTTTCTGCACTTTTTCCAATGCTATAATATCTTTCCTGAGGTGTGGCAACCAGAACTGTACACAGTACTCCAAATGAGGTTGCACCATCAATTTATACAGGGGCATTATGATACTGGCTGATTTGTTATCTATTCCCTTCCTAATAACCCCCAGCATAGCATTGGCTTTTTTCATTGCAGTCGCACACTGTCTCGACATTTTCATTGAGTTATCTACTACGACTCCAAGATCTCTCTCTTGGTCAGCCTCCGCCAGTTCGGACCCCATCAACGTGTATTTATAGTTAGGATTTTTGGCTCCAATGTGCATCACTTTGCACTTGGCCACATTAAACCCCATTTGCCACATTGATGCCCACTCGCCCATCCTCGACAGATCCCTTTGGAGTACCTCACAATCCTCCCTGGTTCTCACCACCCTGAACAACTTCATGTCATCTGCAAATTTAGCCACTTCACTGCTTACTCCCAACTCCAAATCATTAATAAACAAGTTAAAAAGCATCGGACGGAGTACTGATCCCTGCAGTACCCCACTGCTTCCCTCCCTCCAAATTGCCCATTTATACTCACTCTCTGTTTCATTTTAATTAGCCAGTTTTTGATCCACAAAAGGACTTGTCCTTTTATCCCATGACTATTGAGCTTACTAAGGAGCCTTTGATGAGGAACTTTATCAAAAGCTTTCTGGAAGTCAAGGTAAACTGCAAGGCCAGATTGATAGTACATTTGTAGTCCGTGCAGATGTGGATTTCTCCATTGGCCTTCATGGGGTTACAATTGGGGTCTCCCATCCGTCGTACGGGACTGGTTCCAGCATGCCTTGTGCTACCAGCTTGTCCAGCTCAGCCTCTACCTTAGGCTGAATCACAAGTGGAGGCTGTCATGCCGCCACGCGGATGGGCCGGATGTTGGTGTCCAAGTCCAGCGACACTGGGGGCCCCCGATAGGAGCCCAGCTTGCTGTCGAAAATGGTGGGGAATTCTGTGCAGACTGACTCAAAGTCTGCAGAGCCGATCTTGTTCACCCCATAGACTCCCAGTCCCAAAGGTTTGAACCATGAGAGTCCTAGAAGGCTGGTGAGGTTGTCCTCCACTACCAAGAGGTCCAGACACCCATCAAAGTCCTTGAACTGGACCCTGAACTTGCCCAACCCCTTAATTGCCATTGGGGTTTTTGTTTGGAAATTCTGGAGTATGAGTCCCATGGGGTGTCTCAACCAGGGCCCCCCCTGTGGACATAGCTTGCAGAATGTGTCCGCCGAGATAATAGAGTACAAGGACCCGCTGTCCAGTTCCATGCTACAGGGGGGCCCGTCAATCCGAATGTGGACCAATATTTTCCCGGGGGTTTGTTGGGGCAAGCTCAGTACCTGGTTGTGCGAGGGGGTTGACGTGCTGTCCACTGATTCGTTGTGAGCGGTTGGTGAGCAGCAGCTGGTCTGGGTGAGGCAGGCCCTCGCAATGTGCCCTGTCTTTCCGCAGGATCTGCATGTTGCCTCACGGAACCAGCAGGAATGACGCTAGCACACCTCGGGGGTGGCCTGTGCTGGGAAACAGGAGCAGAGGCAGCAGATGGGACATGTGCTGGGAATGGGAACCGGGGGGAGCGGGACGCACCTTTTTGTGAGCGAGGCTGCAGCTGGCAGATGTCCTCCTTTTCTGATGCATCCGATTTGGAGGTCGCGGTGTCTGTGGGTGGCCAGGCGGTCATTTTGGGTTGTCTCAAACGTGACCACCACCTGGAGCACCTTCTTGGTCGTAGGCTCGGGAAGCGTGATGAGCCATCGCCGTAGCTTGGCTTCTTGCACCCTGGCCACAAAGCTGGCGAGCAAGTGGTCCTCCAAGTGCCGGTACTCACAACCGACCGCCAGCCGGTAGAGGTCGGCAAGGAAAGCGGCAGTACTCTCACCCGTCTGCTGAGTCCTCTGGAGGAAGTGCAGTCTGGAGGAACCGCACTGAGACGTCCAGCAGGTCTCGGGGAGCAATGAGACTCTGGGCCAGGTGCATTGTCTTGACGCCGCAGTGGTCTAGGAGCCAGGCCCGTTTCATGTCAGCCTCGGTGACCCCTCATACCAATAAGAGGAACCCGAGTTGTCTGGACCATGCGTCCCAGGTCTCGGATTTAGAAGTGTCAAATTGGGGAATTTGTCCAGTGGTGGCAGCCATATTTACCAGAGCGGAGCGGTGAGCGATGTCCTCTGGGGCTTGTGACGGTGCCTTGGAGCACTGGAGCTTGGCGTTGCCTTGTGCGGGTGGATCGATGCTCAGTGCGTTGCTACTCGGTTTGGCTGATGAGTCGCTCATCGGGATCCCACCTTTGTCGCCACTTAAAAGTACTGGAGTCGGGAAGCCGGTTGTAGTGAATCAGCATGGGGGTTTATTGTGAATCAAGATGGAACATGAGAAACCCCGGGCTCAAGGCCCTCTTTTATGCTGGCCGGAGGCACACCTCCGACCTCGCCCAGATGTCCTGACTGGACCTTAAGATCAGGGTTACATTGCATAGGTCCCCAGGGGAAACCTAGGTACATGATTGGTGGCCATTTAGGATCCGGCCAGCTATTGTTCTATCTGGCTGAAGCTCAGGTAGATTCAGGCCATGTGCAAATGACCATGTGGCGGTCGCCACTACCAGAGCACATGGCGATCGCGATAGTAACACCCAACAACCCCGAAATGGGTATCACCACTGGAAGCCTTTACTAAACCCTCCTTATTAAAGAATCACAACAGAGAAAGCTACGAGACTTTACTTAACAATAGCAACGAATTAAAATCTTTGGAAGCTCTTTCCTCTCAGAACAGAAATTTATCCTGGTGGGAATACCTACAATTAAAAACAAATTATGACAAAGATTAAAAAAACTGGGCTTCTTTAAAAAACAAAATGATCTAGACAAAATCTTGCTACCGTCTGATGACAAACATATTTGGAAGATATATAACTGGTTACTAGAAGACTACACACAAGATGACTACAGTAAAACAATGATGATCACATGGATGAGGGATTTAGGTCACAATATAGAAATAGATCAATGAACCAAAAGTATATGAGAGCCACTTCCTACAAGGAAAATATTTACAAAATATTTCATAGGTGGCACTGGTCTCCAGATAAAATCAATAAATGTCATACCAGTGCATCCAACACATGCTGGAAATGTAAGATCAATGTAGGCACCTTTTTTCATATGTGGTGGAGGTGTAATAGAGTACAAAAATATTGGACTAAAATACAAAAAATCGTACTAAAAATAATGAACATTAACCTACCATTTATACCAGAAATCTTGCTGAATATAATCCCTGATAGTTATTGTCAATCAAATTGTTATCTTATAACAGGGGTGGCCAACCTTGCTTAACGTAAGAGCCACACGGAATAAACGTAAGAGCCACATAGAGATGTCTGAGAGCCGCAAGACAGGAACAAATATCACACACACGTTTTTATTTTTAAAAATATGCAAATTTGCTTTTTATTAACGTTAAATGGGACTGCCAAAAATAAAAACAAATGAGGAAAACCGGTTATTGATAATGATATTACTTGTTTGCTAATGATTTTGAGAGAGAGAGAGAAAAAGAGAGAGATGGAAAGAAAGAATTAAAGAAGTGGAAAGAAAGAGAGAGAGAGAAACTAGGAAAGCAAATAGATGGGAGGGAGGAGGGAAGGAAGGAAGGAAGGAAGGGCGAAAGAGAGAAAAAGCATGCCTCCCCTTTGCTTCCCCAGCCGCCCTGCCAGGAGCCGCACAATATGTGTGAAAGAGCCGCATGTTAGAATTTTATTAGCAAAAAATTGGAAAATTGAAAGGATCCCCATGAGAGAAGATGTAATAAGTAAGCTAATGTACTTAGCAGACATGGACAAGTTGAATATGATTTGGAAAAGTACTAAAGAAGAAACTTACAGAAAAAGATGGAATAGAGTATACGACTAGTTAAAAAAAGAATTAGAAAGATAGACTCATACCTTTATTATATGCAATGTACAACAATGTCATATTTACATTTTTGCTAACAAACCGTAAAAGCATGAAAATATTTCCTTTTTTGTAACTTATAACTTATAAATAAAGTTTAAAAAAACAACAACAGCTTGCTGCAGGGGAGATACGTGTGGTGTTAGAGCTTTCCAGTTATTCCCAAAACATTTGTTGTGACGTAACTGCTAAGGTCCCACAAGCAAGAAGCTCCATGTAGGTGACTGGATCCACGCAAACAATGGAAAAACCAACTGCTCCAGGGCCTGCGTGGGATCCCAGGCCAGGTGAGCCTAGCTTGTTGGGATCTGTCAAAAATCGTGGGGGTGGGGGAGAATCGGTATCAAATTCTGAGAAGGAGTCCCTGGAGCAATAGTGAAGAATGCTAGACAGGCCTTGGAAAGTATTGGAGTCGGGAGGTGAGTGGTAGTGATTTCATAGCAAAGCTCTTTATTGAGGGTCAGATGGAACATGAGAAACCCTGGGCTCAGAGCCCTTTTTTATGCCGGCCGGAGACAATGCCCCGACCTCGCCCACAAGTCCTGATAGGACCTTAGGTCCATGGTTGCAATTCATAGGTCCCCCAGCGGGAGACCTAGGCTCGTAATTGGTGGTCACTCAGGATCCAACTGGCTATTGTTCTACCTGGTCAAAGCTCAGGTAGATTCTGACCATGTGCGCTGACCATGTGGCGGTCGCCATTACGAGAGACCAGGCGACCGTGGTCTTAGTACACAACACTCCTCCCCCCATAGTCCAGTTTCCCCCTGCAAACATAGTCTTTCAAATACCCCGGCCGGTGATGTTCGCGTCCTGAGCACCAGGGGGTTGCTGGCCGTGGGGCATCCGTAGTCCCGGGGAGCGGGGTCGTTGGTGGCTCACCGGGGTCGCTTGCGGGAACATTCGGTGGTGGCTCGGGCAGTGTTGCTTCATCGGGCTGGTCACCAGGAAGGGGTTCCGCGGGCTCCACTTTGGGGTCAGGGGCCGGTAGCGGGGCCGGTAGTGGTTCAGTGGGAGTGGAAGACTCGGGGACGTCGGGTGCGTTGCATGGGAGATGCCGCCAGAGCTGGTCAATGTGGAGCCGCCACACTGCCCCGCCTTCAGTGCTGACCTCGTAGGAGAGTGGTCTGGTTGTGCGGATGATCCTTGCGGGGACCCACGCCGGACCTCGGGCATAGTTCCGAGCATAGACAGTGTCCTCGGGGGAGAACCCTCTTGCTGCTGGCCGGAATTTGGGCTTATTGTCGCTGCTGATGGTATGGTCCGGGTGGAGTCGATCCAGCAGGGAGCCGAGGTGCCGCTCCATCAGTAGCTCCGCCGGTCGGCGGCCCGTCCCGGTGTGTGGGGTGTTTCGCTGGCCAAATAGGAACTTTATCAGCTGTAGCTCCCAGTCCCCTGGGTCCATCCTCTTTAGGGCGTCCTTGGTAGTCCTTACCATCCGTTCAGCCTGGCCGTTGGTTGCGGGGTGGAAGGGTGCCGAGTGGATGTGCCGGATGCAAAACGAGTCCACAAAGCGCTGGAATTCCCCGGATGTGAAGGCTGTCCCGTTGTCCATCACGAGCGTGTCGGGCAACCCATGGGTGGCGAAGATGCGCCACAGAGCTCTGACAGCTGCCTCGGTCAAGGTAGACCGCACCGGGACTACCTCTAGCCATTTGCTGTAGCTGTCTACTACAATAAAAAACAACTGGCCCTGGACTGGCCCTGCGAAGTCCAGGTGGAGCCTCGACCATGGCTTGTCGGTTGACTCCCAGGGGCCGGATGGGGGCATGAGGAGAATCGGGGCGCGATTCTTGGCATTTGCTGCACCGGTGCACCCAATCCTCGATTTTCTTGTCCATGCCGGGCCACCACACGTAGCTGCAGGCCAGGGCTTTCATCCGGATGATTCTGGGATGGGACTCGTGGAGGGCTGCTAGGACCCTAGAGCGGAGCGGCTCTGGGATGACCACCCTCGTGCCCCATAGCAGGCATCCCTTATGGGTGGACAGTTCATGCCGCCTTGCTGTGTAAGCGGCAAAATCAGGGCCCGGAGGGTCGGGCCACCCCCTCCCCACCCAGTCCGAAATGCGGGAGAGGACCCAGTCCCTGGCCGTGCGGCGGGCCACGTCGGATACCTGGACAGGCCGGTCTGGGAGGTCTTCGAGGAGAGCCATGTGGAACGCAGGAGCTGGGTTCGGATCGCAGAATGGCAGCAGGAGGCAGCTGAGGGCATCCGCGTGACCCATGGCCTTTCAAGGGCAGTGCACAAGATCGTACTGGTATCCTGCAAGGAAAATAGACCACTGCAGGACCCGGGGGGACATCTGTGGAGTCTGGCGGTGGAGAGCGAGTAGGCCCAGGAGTGGTTTGTGGTCCGTGGCCACCGTAAACGCCCTACCGTAAAGGTAGTCGTGGAATTTCACCCCAGCGACGATGGCCAGGGCTTCCTTGTCGATCTGGGCATAGTTGCGTTCTGCCAACGACAGCGTTCTGGAGTAGTAAGCCACAGGCACCTCCCGGCCATTGGAAAGCCGATGGCCCAGGACTGCCCCCACCTCGTACAGAGATGCATCACACGCTAGAATTACCGGCAAGGACTCATCGAAGTGTGCCAGAACAGCGTTTGAAACCAGTAAGTCCTTCACTGCTTGGAACTCCACTGCATGATGTGGCCCCCAACCCCATTTTGCCCCCTTGTCCAGCAACCTATGTAGGGGCTCAGCGACCGCTGCCTTTTGGGGGAGGAAGGCGTGGTAGAAGTTCAGGAGGCCCAAGAACGCTTGTAGCTCCGCCTTCATTGTGGGTTGGGGTGCCTCTGTGATGGCTGCTACCTTCTCCGGTGTGGGGTGGATGCCCTGGGCATCGACCGTGAAGCCCAGGAAGGTCACAGACGGGACGCCCAAGGTGCATTTGTCCTTGCGCACCTTGAGGCCGGCGTCTTGGAACCGCTGGAGGACGGCCCGCAGCCGCGTCTTGAAGGCGGCGACGTCCGGGGCTGCTATCAGGACGTCGTCAAAGAACGGTTTCACCCCTGGAATGCCTTTCAAAACAGAGTCCATTAGTTGTTGGAAAAGACCAGGGGCAACGCTGACCCCGAACTGGAGCCGTTTTACCCTGAATGCTCTCTTGTGCATGACGATCGTCTGAGCTTCTGCCGTGGCATCGTCCACGGGAAGCTGCTGGTAGGCCTGTGCCAGGTCCAGCTTCCTGAAGACCTTGGCCCCCGCAAGAGAGGCTAACACATGGCTGACCACTGGCACTGGGTATGCGTGGTCTTGCAAAGCCAGGTTCAGCGTGCATTTGTAGTCCGCGTAGATGCGGACTTCCCCATTCGATTTCAAAGGGGTGACAATTGGGGTCTCCCACCTAGCATGGGAGACTGGCTCGAGCACGCCTTGTGCCACTAGCTTGTCCAACTCGGCCTCTACCTTTGGCCGTATGGCCAGGGGAGGCCACCGGGCCGCCACGCAGATAGGGCGAACGGCAGGGTCTAAGTCCAGAGAGACTGGGGGCCCCCAGTAGGAGCCCAGGGTGCCGTCGAAAATGGCTGGAAATTCCGCGCAGACTGCTGCGTAATCCGCGGACCCCAAGCGGTAGACCCCGGCAACTTCCATCCCCAGGGGTGTGAACCATGCGTGCCCCAAGAGACTGTTGAGGTCCCGCTCCACCACTAGGAGGTCAAGGGAGCAGCAGAAGTCATGGTACTGATGGGTCGGCCTGTTTTTGGGAGAAGAGGAAGAAACGGTGGCAGATGCTGGATGATGGGAGCGGCCCCGGGGGGAGCTGGACTCACCCTTCTGTGAGCGCTGTTGGAGTTGGTGAATGTCCTCATCCTCAGAAGACTCGGACCCGGAGGTGGCGGTGCGGTGGACCTTGGTCGCCGGCTTGTCCTTGTAGGTCGTCTCGAACGCAACGGCGGTCTGCAGCACCTTCTCGAGGGTAGGCTCTGTGAGCGTGATCAGCCGCCGCCGGAGCTTGGCTTCTCGCACTCCCGCCACAAAACTGCCCAGAAGGTGGTCTTCTACATGCCGATACTTACATCCGACTGCCATGCGGCGGAGGTTGGTGAGGAACACGGCTGCACTTTCTTTCGGTTGCTGTTTCCGCTCAAGGAACTGGACCCGGAGTACCAGCATGGATGGCTTTGGCGCGAAGTAGTCCCCGAGCTGCTTTAACAGGTCGTCGTAGGTGACGTCCAGCAAGTCTCGGGGCGAGATGAGGTCCTGGGCGAGGCGCATTGTTTCGACGCCGCAGTGGCCCAGGAGCCAGGCCCGCTTCATGTCGGCCTCGGTGACTCCATGCACCGTCAAGAGGAACCCGAGTTGCCTGGCCCAGGCGTCCCAGGTCTCGGGTTTGGAGGGGTCGAAGGGAGGGATTTGTCCCGCGGCGGCAGCCATAACTACCGGAGCAGGAGCAGCGCTGCGAGCGATGTGCTCTTCGGCGCGCTGGGGCTCGCTGGAGCCTGTTGCCAGCGGATCGGTGCTCGGTGCTCCCCTGCTCGGTTCGGCTGATGCGTCGCTCATTGGGATCCCATCCTCGTCGCCAGTGGAAAGTATTGGAGTCGGGAGGCGAGTGGTAGTGATTTCATAGCAAAGCTCTTTATTGAGGGTCAGATGGAACATAAGAAACCCTGGGCTCAGAGCCCTCTTTTATGCCGGCCGGAGACAATGCCCCGACCTCGCCCACAAGTCCTGATAGTCTGTGGTTGCAGTTCATAGGTCCCCCAGCGGGAGACCTAGGCTCGTAATTGGTGGTCACTCAGGATCCAACTGGCTATTGTTCTACCTGGCCGAAGCTCAGGTAGATTCTGACCATGTGCGCTGACCATGTGGCGGTCGCCATTACGAGAGACCAGGCGACCGCGGTCTTAGTACACAACAGGCCCGTAGCCTCATTTCTGGCTTCCATTTTGACCCCACTTAACCACTGCCTTGGTGCAACCCAGAGGTAATAGTTCTGCCCTTCTTCTCCTGCCTCGGGAGAGGCATTGTTCATTTGGAAGCTCCACTTGTCGTGTCCCAAATACCATGTCCTTCAGCTTCTTATCCTGGAGAGTCAGAGTGGAGCAATATAAAGGACTCCCGGGATTTCAGCCAGTTTAATTAATCTACCTAAATGTCCAGCCTGGCTCATCCCAGGTGTTCACAGGTGGGAGGCAGAACAAATCCTGGCTCTTTGCCTTTAGTGGCACACTCCTCAGCAACTATCTGTCGGCTGCATTCACAATGCACATGTTTAAATGCCAGGCGTCATTTCGTAGAAAAAGAGGGGCAGGTCATTACCATAACTAATTAGCATAACTTATTTGCATACGCTATACCGCCTGACATCACCGGAAATATATCAGACGGCAAGAAAGAAGGGAGGGAGGGAGAAAGAAAGAAAGGAAGAGCTGGCAGAGAGAGGGCAGCTACTAATCCAAGCCTCGGAAATACCACTATTCTGGGAGGAGAGCTTCAGTGGGGGCTGAAGCCTTCAGAAGGCTGGTCGGAGGAACAAGGACCTTTCCAGGGGACGGGGTGATTTTGCTGCAGCCATGACACAAGCAGGCATTCCCCCGCGGTGAGGGGGGGGGGGACTGGAACCAACTCCTGGAGCTGAGCTCCCCCGAGCTCCTGCTCGAAATGACTCCTGAATGTACCTTTAACTCTGGAGGTCCTGTAAATCCCAAAACATTTGCTGTGACATAGAAGAAGAAGAAAAGATTGGATTTATACCCCACCCTTCACTACCCAAGGGAGTCTCAGAGCGGCTTACAATCTCCTTTCCCTTCCTGTCCCCACAACAGACACCCTATGAGGTAGGTGGGGCTGAGAGAGCTCTGAGACAACTGTCCTTGAGAGAACAGCTGGAACAGAGCTATGGCTTGCCCAAGGTCATCCAGCAGGTGCAAGTGGAGGAGTGGGGAATCAAACCCAGTTTTCCCAGATAAGAGTTCACACACTTAACCACTACACCAAACTGGCTCTTAGCATAACTGCTAAGGTCCCACAATGAACACATTCATTAAGCAATTAAAGGCATCCAGATCCCCAAAGAGGAGGTTGCCTGCTGCATCTCTGTATGAGTTACCGCTCTGGTCTTCTAATCAGACTCTGCTGGAGGTAATCTCTGCTGGTTTATGCACCTGCTCCAGATCAGGATCGTTTGAAATGTGGCGTTGGAGGATAGTTTTGCAGATCCCACGGACCACCAAAAAGACAAATTAGTGGCCTCTAGATTAAATCAAAGCTGAACGCTCCCTAGAACACTGAGACCTGTGGCCCTCTAGCCTGCTTGTTTGCTGCGATCACCCTCAAGGCATTTCCCCTCAGAACCACACTGTTCTTCCTGCCTCAAGAGGCACCATCTGTTGCTGTTCTTCCTGTCACTTTCTTGCAAAAAAACACAAGAGCAGCATTGGTGTCTTCTGGTCTCAATGGTTCCTTCAGTCAGCCTCTTCTTGGTCTTATCCTTCACACTAGCATTTTGGCCATCCTGGAAGCTTTACTAAGGAATAAAGCAAGTTCCTTTTATTTGACGAGATTAAGAGGATGGCCAGAAGGATATAGCAAGTCCTTTTATGTGATGAGATCCAGAGCGTGGCCAAAAGTACAAAGCCTTTTTTTAAAAAAAGAGATCCAAAGTTGGTCAGAAGAATATAGCAAGTTCTTTTTTGTGAATAGATCAAGAAGGTGGCCAAAAAGACAAAGCAGGTCCTTTTTTGGGTAGAGATTAAGAGGGTGGCCAACAGGACAAAGCAAGTTCTGTTTATTTGAAGAGATCCAGAGGGTGGCTGAAAGGACAAAGCAAGTTCCTTTTATTTGAAGAGATCCAGAGGGTGGCCAGAAGGAGAAAAGAAGTTATTTTTTATTTGAAGAGATCCAGACAGTGGCAGGAAGAATATATGTTCTTGCTGTATTCTTCTGGCCACCTTTTTTGTGAAGAGATCCAAAGGGTGTTCCGAGAAAACATGAAATGGCTGGGCATTTTTCCCATGTGACTGAGGCAGCCCATCAAAGCAAGCTCTCCCTTGTTCCCTCCCTCCAGGGAGGAGCCTCAGCCAGTGGAAGGAAAGAAAGGCTTCCCTTTCTCCTGTAGGACTGAGGCAGCCTGGCCAGTTTCCTCCCTCTCCCTGGGGGGAGCAGGGGGAGGAGCCTCAGCCAGTGCTTTACCAGACTCTCTCAACCACACAGGAGAGGCTTGCCTATCTATCTTTCTTGTGTGATTGAGAAAGTAGCAGCATCAACAGAACTAGGAAAGGAAGAAGGAAACAGCCAGGGCCTTGTGGGACGGATTAGAGCCTTCCGGATGGATTAGAGCCTTCCGAGGGCCTTATCCGGCCCGCAGGCCATATGTTTGACACCCCTGCTTTAAATGTTGGAGGTGCTATGACAAAGGAATATGTTATTGCTTTGCAGTTTTGTCTGTCTTCCCTTCACAAATTTGCCATTGTCTAGTAGCTCTTACCACTTGATGTTCTAGTCCATTCTTTTCAGCCTAGTGATTGGGTCTATGTAAAGGGAAACAGCCAGAGTGGAAGGGACCAGTCTAGGTCCTGCTGACATCTCACAGTGCTGTCAAGGTTGAGGGTCAGTCTGCATGGATCCATCATACCAGGATGAGGAGGGCTGTTCAAATGGAAGATCCATCTCAGGCCAACAGGGCTGAAGCAGACGAGTCCTGCAGCACAGAATCCTATGGTGGCCTACAAACACTATTCAAAACGATCCAGCCCAACTGAAATGGGACCAGTATAATTGTGATGATTTCATGCTTTGGTGTGTGTGTTCCTGTAAATCAGGGGTCCTCAAACTATGGCCTGCAGGCCACATGCGGCCTGCCGAGGACATTTATCCAGCCCGCCGGGTGTTTTTGCCGCTGCTGCCTGTCCTCCGATTCCAGGGCCAGTTCATTCACTAGACGAGGTTAGGCGATCGCCTATGAGCGCGTGGGCCTGAGGGCGCAGATTAGGCCTTCAGCCCCGCCTCCTCTCCCTCACCAAAAGCCCGCCCTCTTGAAGCCTCTCAGGAGCACTCAGGAGTCGAGGGAGCAGTCAGGTCCTTCTGCTGCCTGTTTCCGGCTGCCCTGCCCCCTCTCTCCTTCCCTCCCTCTCCAAAAGCCCGCCCTCTTGCAGCCGCGTGCATCGGAGCACTCTGGAGTTTGTAAGGGAGCACGTGCAGTGCTCGTGTGCCTACCTCGACGCTGTTTCCCACAACAAAGGCCTGAACTGTGCACTGCACACACACACACACAGCCGGATTCCAGCTGCAACTGCAAGGCGAGCGGGGCCAGCCCAGGGGTGGTCGGTTGGTTGCCGCCTTGCCAGGGAACAATGGGGTTGGGGCGGCTACAGCAGGCAAGTCAAAGGGTGGTAGGACGGGAGGCTGGCTACTGGTGGTGGTGGCGAGCTATCTTGTTTTTTCTCCTCCCCAGCCTTAGCCATGCCCGCTGGGTGGGGGGGGAGAGCCTCTATGTTGTCCAGAGAGGCCCCTGGTCTCAAAGGAGAGGGGAAAGGGGCGCATTGGTGCTCCCCCCCCCGTGCGCCTGACTTTGGTGTGCCGCCGGCGGAGCCTCTCTGAGACGGGGAGCCGTGCCTTCTGCTGCTTCTTTGCTGTGTGCCCTACTGTCCTGCCTGGCTAGCGGGGGCTCAGAGCAGTTGTGGGGGGAGCAATTTTCAGAGCCTTTGGAGTTCTCTTTGGGTTAGCAACCGCTGCTTAGAAGTTGCCCGAGGGGGGGGGGGGAGAGAATTCCGAGCGCGAAAAGAGCTGCCTGGAACCTCCAGGCTCCGAAGGAACTTTTATTTTCTGTGTGTGTGTGTGTGTGTGTGTGTGTGTGTGTCAGCTGGCTGGCCAAAAGAAGTGACACCACCACCTGCCCCCTCCCTGATGCCTGCTGCAATGGGAGAGGGGAGAGGAGAGAGAGAGAGAGAGACTCCTTGCAGTGTGTGTGTGTGTGTGTCCGGCCAAAGGAAGCTATGCCACCCACCCCCTGGGGGGGGATTGAATGCAAAAGCGTGGAGATGCTCGAGGACTCAGAGAGTCAAGAGGAAGGCCCCAAGCCAGTCTGATAGGGTTGCCAGACCCCAGTGGGGAAATTCCTGGAGATTTGTAAGTGGAGCCTGGGGAGGACAGGGACCCCAGTGGGGTCCAGTGCCACAGAGTCCACCCTCCAAAGCAGCCATTTCATCCGGGGGAACTGGTCTCTTATAGTCTGGAGATGAGCTGTAATTCTGGGGGGTCCACAGGTCCCACCTGGAGGTTGGCACCCTCAAAGCCAGATCCAGCAGCTGGGGTTAGCAGAGCAGAGCGGGGGGTGGGGGGGTAGGAGAGCCGTACCAAGAGAGAGAGAGGGAAATAAGAAAAAGTGGAGGGTGTATCTTCCTTTTCCTGGTGTCCTGTGTACTCTCCATGCTGATGGGGAAATGGCCAAGAAATGGAAGCAAACAGGGACTCTCAGTCTGGGGCAAGTGATGCTCTGTATTCTTGGTGCTTGGGGGGGGGGGGAGGCAACAGTGGGAGGGCTTCCTGCCCCCACTACTGGACCTTCTGAGGGCCCCTGGTGTTTTTGGCCACTGTGTGACAGAGGGTTGGACTGGATGGGCCACTGGCCTGATCCAACATTGGCCTCTCTGATGTTCTTATGGGTGCTTTTCCTCGGCAACCCTTTTTTGGACCTTTCATAAAGGAGTGAAGGACCTCTGAGCATGTGTAGCTCCCTCCCCCAACAGGCAGGAAAACAGGAGGGATGTGTCTGTGGGTTTGTGTGATGCTGCCCCAGTGAAAGATAATCGCCAGGCTTCTCTCCCCCCCATTTGCCCTTTGACAACAAGCAGCTTTCTTAAATTAACACATCTTAAGCCCATGAGTGGCTATTAGAAGAAGAGATTGGATTTATATCCCGCCCTTCACTCACTTAGAGTCTCAGAGCGGCTTACAAACTCCTTTCCCTCCCCCTCCCCACAACAGACACCCTGTGAGGTAGGTGGGGCTGAGAGAGCTCTGAGACAACTGTCCTTGAGAGAACAGCTGGTACAGAGCTGGTACAGATTTTTCCAGGTATTACACAGGATTGCCCATGGTCATCCAGCAGATGCAAGTGGCGGCGTGGGGAATCAAACCCTGTTCTCCCAGATTAGAGTCTCTGCACACTTAACCACTTGTTCCCGTTTTGTTTTTTTACTTCAAAATAAGATATGTGCCGTGTGCATAGGAATTTGTTCATAGTTTTTTAAAAAAAACTATAGTCCGGCCCGCCAGCGGTCTGAGGGACAGTGAACTGGCCCCCTGTTTAAAAAGTTTGAGGACCCCTGCTGTAAATGTTTAGTGTGACTGCAGTAATATGAAGAGAGTGATAGAGGGAGACAAGTGTGATTTTGATTGGCAGATGACTGAGAGTCTGGGAGGAGATGTTCTGTGAAGGATTCTGTGTGTGAAGTTTGAAGAGTGAGCATAGTCTGAGTCTTTTTCTGAGTGAATAAGACCAACAATTTAGTCTGCGTGACTAAGAGAGTTGATTCTATTCAGTGTGAATAAAACAAAGAGACTAACCTGTGTGACTATAAATATGAGAGAGTATACGGAGTATATGAGCCTGTCAGAGTGGAGTTTGGAGTTCGAGCGACTGTTTCTACCACCAAGCTCTGCCAGTTACATTTACAAGTTCCTTTCTTCAGCTACTGTTCCAGATAACCAGAAACCTATTTTGTTTTTTAGTCAATAAATCATTTTTTGTTTAAACATATCCCAGGAATCAGTACAGTCCTTCCTCAGGGCAACATATACCTCTGAAGTGCCCAGATCCTAGGTCATTCTACCAAAAGAAAGAGATTTGGAATTGTAAATTCCTGATGGCAGCAAGTTTATATACACAGAATTTTTAAAGGTAAAACTGTTTCCCCAAATAGCCAGAACCTCACAATAATAAATTGTTTTGGGGGCTGGGAAGGAGGCTTCTGGAAAGCTTGGAAAAATCACTGAAGAATAGATATTTTTGAAGCTGGAGAAGACTCTTGGGAGTCCCTTGGACTGCAAGGAGATCAGATCAGTCAATCCTAAAAGAAATCCACCCTGACTGTTCCCTGGAAGCAGGGGCGTAGACTTTTAAAATCCCTGGGGGGGGCGTGGGCTCTCTCGTGCGCGCACGCGCTCGGGACCATGTCCCTGCCGCTCTCCCCACCTGCCCCAGGGAGCTGTCGCCGCAGCTTCCCTCCCCCGGGCCGTGCCCGCCCGCAGCTCCCCAGGGAGGCCGCGCCTGGGCCAGCCCGTTCCCAGCAGAGAGAAGCCCTCGCGGCGGCCCGAGGGGGAGGAGGAGGTGGCCAAGCGGAACCCCCGCTGCTGCTGGTCGCGCCTGTCCTCCGGCCAGGGCCTCCCGAGCCGGTTGGCCCGCTCGCCCTCCTCCTGCTCCTCCTGGCGCCGTCTGCAGGCTGAGCGGTGGCGGGTCCGGGGAGGAAGGGAGGAATTGGCCCGCCTGGCTGGGGGGCGGGCGAAGGGAACCCTCCCCCCGGGCGCGTCTCCGTCCTGGGGAGCCTCTCGGCGGTGTTCTCTCCCCCTGGGGAGCCAGCGCGGCAGACGACGGGCCCGCTCGGGCCTCCCCGGCTAGCTTGCGGCAGGCGGCAGCCCGAGTCGGCTCCTCGTAGGAAGGAACCGGAGGCGGGCCGGGAGGGGGTGTGTGGCTCGCGCGCTGAAATTTCCCGGGGGGGGGGATCAGCCACCCCCGGCAAAATGGAGCGCCCGCCGGTGGGCCGTCGCCGCCTCTCCCCCCCCCCCGCCCCAGGGAGGCAAGAGGGCAGGCCGGGGGTGGGGGGGGGAAGGAGAGGTGGCGACGGCCGGCTGACTGGCCACCGGCGGGCGCTCCATTTTGCCGGGGGTGGCTGAGCCCCCCCGGGAAATTTCGGGGGGGGGGGGCTCGAGCCCTCGAGCCCCCCCGTAGTTGATGCCCATGCCTGGAAGGCCGGTTATACTGAAGCTGAAGCTCAAATACTTTGGCCCCCCAATGAGAAGGGAGCACTCCCTGGAGAAGCCCCTGATGCTGGGAAAGACCGAAGGTGAAAGAAGAAGGGGACGGCAAAGGGTGAGATGGTTAGACAGTGGCATCGATGCAACGGACATGAAATTAAGCAAACTCTGGAGGATGGTGGACGATAGGAGGGCCTGGCGTGATGGGGTCGTGAAGAGTCGGTCTCGACTGTGCAACTGAACAACAACAACAACAACAAAATGGGATATTGACCTACAGGAGGGGGGGAAGCCTAAGGGGGGATAAAGAATCAGACAAGAATAACAGGTATGTAGTGAAATCAGGATGGTCTGAAAGGAATGACAGGATTGCCCACTGGAAACAATGGCAGAGGCTGGAAGGCCCACTGGAAATAATGGGAGCCAGGAATGCCAACTGACTTGGATGGGCTCCCTTGAAATACATTACAGCACAAGAAGAGTTGTAGAGAAATTGCAAAAAGACTACTCTGGGACTAGAATAACAGCTCCCAGGGAGGAATGACAGCCCCTGGGAATAGCAGAAGCACTCTGGGACTAGAATGACAGGCCCCAGAGTGGAATGACAGCCACTGAAGAAGAGAAGAAGATATTGGATTTATACCCCACCCTTCACTCGGAGTCTCAGAGCAGCTTAGAAACTTCTTTCCCTTCCCTTCCCTTCCCCTCCCCTTCCCACAACAGACACCCTGTGAGGTAAGTGGGGCTGAGAGAGCTCTGACAGAAACTGCTGTTTCAAGAACAGCTCTGACAGAACTATGGCTTGCCCAAGGTCATCCAGCAACTATATCAGTTGAACACGCGGAAGCATCAGTACTTGACCTGAAGGAACTGGTGACAAAATTTGCAAAGGAAAAGGCACACAAAATGAGATTTTTGATGTGCCTGAAATAGAAGAAGAAGAAGAGATTGGATTTATACCCTGCCCTTCACTTGGAGTCTCAGAGTGGCTTACAAACTCCCCTCCCCTCTCCTCCCCTCCCCACAACAGACACCCTGTGAGGTAGGTGGGGCTGAGAGAGCTCTTTCCAGAATTGTCCTTGAGAGAACAGCTGGTGCAGAGCCATGGCTTGCCCAAGGTCATCCAGCAGATGCATGTGGAGGAGTGGGGAATCAAACCTGATTCTCCCAGATGAGAGTCTGTGCTCCTAACCACTACACCAAAATATTCAAGAGATTTAAATTTTTACATCACAATTCACAGGATTATTCAAAATTACTTGTGATTTTGGTGCTAAAACTGTTTTCTGTTTGAGAAAGATAATCAAAGATTGCTGTATTACTTATTCTTGCATTTTTTTAAAAAATATATAGGTATTTTAAGTTTTGTGCTTTTTATTTTTCTTACAATTCATCTGTTTTTGAACATTGGTTAGCAGTGTGTGTGGGGGAAGTAGTTAGCCTTGCCAGGGTGCAAAAAAGCCTGGCACCGGCCCTGCTGAGAAGGGTGGCATTTGGGGATGAGAGGGATTTCAGTGGGGTCTAATGCCATGGAGCCCACCTTCCACAGCAGCCATTTTTTCCAGGGGAACTGATCTCTTCGCCTGGACTAGAGATCAGTTGTAATCCCAGGAGATCTACAGCCACCACCACAAATCTGACATCAAAAATCACAAAACTGAGAAACCTATAGGAGAACACTTCAGCCTTCCAGGACATTCAATGAGGGACCTCAAAGTGTTTTATTGCAAAGGAACTTCAAAAACAGACTAGAACAGGAGATTGCTGAGTTGCAAGTTATTACAATACGGAACCCTCAGGACTTAACAGAGATATTGGTTTCTTATCTCACGACACATGCTGACGTTATTCAGTTCTCACATCTGTTTGTAAACTCCTTTATTATGCTGTATGCTAATTTCCTGTATACTAATTTGCTGCTATTCACGGATCTTATGAATTGCCTTCATCCAGTTTTAGCTATATTTACTGCTTAGTTACTTATGCATCTTGACTCTAACTGGCTGTTCCTGGCAACACCCTCCTCACCCGCTATCTTACATGTAATGGTTGGTGACTTCTGTTTCAATGTATCTGAAGAAGCGTGTGTGCACACAAAAGCTGATACCCAGAATAAAACTTCTGCTGGTCTTAAAGCACTGACCTAGCTACAGTGATCCATGCTATGGTCACCTCGAGACTTGACCACTGTAACGCTCTCTACATGGGGCTGCCCTTGTCTCAGATCCGGAGGCTGCAGCTGGTGCAGAATGCCGCGGCCAGGCTGTTGATGGGTCTCTCTCTATGCGGGATCATATCCAGCCTGTGTTGTGGTTACTGCACTGGCTGCCTATAGCATACCGGATCCGGTTAAAGGTGCTGGTGCTGACCTTTAAAGCCCTATATGGTCAGGGACCTGCCTACTTGAGGGACCGCCTTTCCCCATATGTGCCCCAGAGAGTACTGAGGTCAGGCACTCAACATCGCCTGACTCTCCCCGGTCCAAAAGACGTTCGGCTGGCCTGTACCAGGGCCAGGGCTTTCTCGGTGGTGGCTCCACACTGGTGGAATGAGCTCCCGGCTGACATCAGGGCCCTGCGGGACTTATTGCAGTTCCGCAGGGCCTGTAAGACGGAGCTCTTCCGCCAGGCTTTTCCTTAGGAGCTGCCACTGGGGCGACGTAGGATATCATTGCCCAATCTGCTGGACCTTTTGCCACTGCCTTTCACCATGAGAACCCTGTTGCTGTCAGTATTGATTGTTGCTTATACTGTTTTATTGTTGATGTTGTTTATTTAAGCTTGTAAACCATTTTTATGGTATTCTATGGTTGGTAGCCGCCTTGAGCCAGCTTGCTGGATAGGCGGGATAAAAATGTAATAAATAATATAAATAAATAAAAGTGCCACTGGACTCAAACTTTGTTTGGCTGCTTCAGACCAACCCGGTGGGCCCACCTGAATCTGGATTTGAAGAAGTGTGCAAGCACACGAAATATCATAGCCAGAATAAAATTGTGTTGGTCTTGGTCTCAAAGGTGCTACTGGACTCAAACTTTGTTCCGCTGCTTCAGACCAATGTGGCTCCCCACTCTAGTATACCATAGAGCTTGCGCTCTGAAGTTGCCAATTACCCCCCTGGGTAGGTGATTTCTGTAGTCTGGAAATAAACTGTAATTCTAAGAGAACTCCAGTCCCCAGCTGGAGGTTGGCAACCCTTCCAGGAGGATCCATGAACGCCCAGCCTTTGCTTCCCCCCAAGATTATATAAGTATACAGCAAGGTGTTTAAAGCATTTTTGTGTGTAT
Source organism: Lepidodactylus listeri (assembly GCA_029233225.1). NCBI lineage: Eukaryota > Metazoa > Chordata > Lepidosauria > Squamata > Gekkonidae > Lepidodactylus > Lepidodactylus listeri. The sequence continues at coordinate 176,574,210 of JARCFY010000002.1, forward strand.
ATATTTTGATTTAAACCTATATCAGATTGCAAAATCTGAAAGTATCTCAAGATGTCCAAAGCATTTGCCAGAAGACTTTTGTGTGTGTCTTGCGTCTAGTGAGGGCGAGAGCATAGTATGTTAAAAATGCATGCTGACATTTGTATTGTAAAAATTGTATTGTAAAAATACATGCTGACATTATTGCATTTTGCAAAATATGGAACGCTTCACGAATTTGCGTGTCATCCTTGCGCAGGGGCCATGCTAATCTTCTCTGTATCGTTCCAATTTTAGTATATGTGCTGCCGAAGCGAGCACAAGCTAAGAGTGTTCATTACGGGTATATAAACCTTCAAAAGTTTGGAGAAAAACACGTTAGGGTGACTACTTGCAAAAATTATTTTCTTTAAAATTGTTTCTGATGTCATTAAGGTCAGCAACCGTCGTGACTGATATTTTTTCATTTCATTAATTGTAATTTCGAAGGGAAATTTGTGAAATTTCGGAAGGTGGCGAAGGGAAATCATTTTGCGGTGCATGATGGGAAGGGATTGCAGATCTGCATACAGACTTGGAGGAGGAGCTTTAAGAGCGAAAGGGCTCTCGCCTTCACGCCGTCTGTCGCCGAACTGTGCTTAAATGCATTGCTGAGGATGAGTCAACATGCTAGCGAAAGAGAAGTCCAGAAGCACCTTAAAGACTCACCGTTTTTATTCCAGCGGGAGCTTCCAGGATTCTCACTCCCAAAAGCTCACGCTGCTAAGCGTGCATGCCCACGGAAGCTCAGACCTCGCAGAAACCTTCGTCCGTCTCAAAGGTGCCTTCCACTGGACTCTAAATTTGCAAGAGAATCACAGTCCACAGATAGCACAATTGACAACGCACAAAGCCTGTGTCCTGCACATATACCTGTTTAAAGAGTTTTCCATAAGGTGATCAATTCAACAAGGTGCATTCAAGATACATTCGAATACATTAAAATTATAGGTGGTCTTGTGATGCTTGCAGAATGCTGAAATGCATCGCTAGGAGACCTATAATTTGAATATTTGAATTTGAATGCTTGCAGAATGCTGAAATGCATCGCTAGGAGACCTATAATTTGAATGTATCTTTGAATGTACCTTGTTGAATAGATTGCCTTACGAAAAACTCTTTAATCAGATATATGTGCACCATAAAGTCTTTGCGCGTTGTCAATTGCGACCTTTCCTCTGTAGCGGGAGGTTTTTAGGAAGAAGCTTTTGAAACCCCCACCCCCACAAAAATAAACAGGAACCGGAAGTGCACGGTCGCTCGCGGTCGCTGTAAGGCCTACTCTTTGGAGCCGGCCTTTTCTCCTCCCCCTCTCCGGACTCCCAGAATCCTTTTCACCCGCCGCCGCCCGGCTTCCCGGCGCGTCTCCGCTGACGTCATCAAAAGCGCCCGGTGGGAAGGGGACGAGGGGCGGGCAGAGGAGGGAGAAGAAGATGGCGGCGGCCGGGACGGACGCGAAGGGGGACTGAGGAGAGGCAGGGACGAGGCGCGCCCCTCCCGGACCGCCTTCCCTCTCGCCCTTTGGGGGGCGGGGGAAGAGAAAGGTTTTTTTGTCCCCCCCCGCCTGGTTTTGAGGTTGGCACCGTCCCCCACTCCCTTAGCCTGGGCCTTTTAACAACCCCCCCCCCCCCTCAGACGGGGGCAGGGCGCGCGACCCCTTTCCTCCCCTCCCCCCCTTCTAGCTTAAAGGGAAGGGTCCTCGGTTTCGGGTTTCAGGCCGCCCCCTTCTGTAAGGCCTACTCGGCACCTCTTAGACGTGTCCCGGGGGAGGGGGCTTTTTGAGGGTGTGCGTTTTTCGCACTTCGGTTCCCTTGGTGACACTTCTTCTTCCCTCCCCCCCAGAACTGGGTTTTCCTGAAAGGAGCTCTTTCCAAACCCCCCCCCCCTTCCTTTGGCGAAGCTTTTGCTCTCCCCCCTGCCTGGCAACCCACACCTGCCTGCCCCTCTGCGGCTCGGTATTTCATCCCGTTTGAAGGGTCCTGGCTTACCCTTCTACACACACACACACACCCCGCCCCGTAGATTTGAGATTTTTTCCCTAGGAGGCAGTTTCTCTTGCTTCTGGCCAATTCCCCCCCCCCCCCCCTCACAAAAGCCTCTTCCTCCTCTTCCTTCTCCCCTAATCCACCTCCCCGAGATTCTGCTCCTCTCATCTTCAAGGGTATGTCACAGACGAGGCCCTTCCAAAAACTGCTTGATTTTTCTCTTCCCTTTACTTCGAGATAACATTCTGATCTCTTGGAGTTTGTTTCCCTTTCCCTGTTAGAGCGACTCAGATTCTTCTCTAGGGAACCTCCATCTTGGTCTCTTTGGGGAAGTTAGGGTTTATATCAGTCCCTCTTATAGTAGCCCCCCTCCATGAATGGCTGTTTGATTTCTCTCCTCCTCATCTCCTTTCCAAGCAAAGTAGCCCTTCTCGCTTTGGAGACTGAGTAATCCCTCATTTTACACTAATCCCTTCTTTTAGGGGTCCCCTTAAAACCTCCACCCCTTTACCTCTCCGCACTTCTGCTTAAGCTTAGTTAAACTAAGAAGCTTTGTATTTCTCGATTTGTCTTAAAGGGTGATTAGGCATCCTGTCCCACTGTGCCTGGCTTTGGGGTCTCTGCCCCTTCCCCCATCACTCAGCTGCATCCATAGTTAGTGAAACATTCACAACAGAACTATTTAAGAATGACTTACTTTAATTTTGTGAACACAGAATATTTTGTAACAGAGTAAGTGTATTTGTTTCCCCCACTGTGGTGGAAGTAGTCTTCTGGGGGGGGGGGGGGTTTGACCCTGACACATCCCATCTTAAGTGCCTTCTCCTTCCAGAGTAAAATAAGTCCCTGCTCCCATCACCTTCCCCACACACATGCGAAACTGAGAACATTGTTCCTAGAAGAGTTTGCTGTGACCATCACCAGGAGTCTCAAGATGTCAGAGAATCAACCCAACAACCACCATCATCCAATGAACAATAATGGGGGGGCTGGGGCCCCTGCCGGGAATAACCGGGGGGTCCGCAATCTCAACCAGAACCCCCTGATCAATGTCCGTGATCGCCTCTTCCATGCCCTGTTCTTCAAAATGGCCGTGACCTATGCCCGTCTCTTCCCACCATCCTTCCGTCGCATCTTTGAATTCTTCGTACTCCTCAAGGTAATAATGGGGTTGGGGGATGAGGATAGAGAGGCCTTGGTGCCTATATTAAAAATGTGTTTAGCACTTGTCTTATTGAAAAAGAGGATGTGATTTAAAGCAATGGCCCCCAACCTTTTGGAGCCTGTAGGCACATTTGGAATTCTGACATGGCATGGTGGGTGCAGCAACAAAATGGCAGCTGCAGGAGGCAGAGCCAGCCGCAAAATTATTGCAGTGGCTGAACTTCAGTAACGCAGTGTAGTGCTGTGGTGGCAGCTGGTTGGGTGTAGTGGTTAGGACTGTGGACTCTAATCTGGGAGAACCAGGTTTGATTCCCCACTCCTCCATGTGCAGCTGCTGGTGTGACCTTGGGTCAGTTGCAAGTTCTCTCAGAGCTGTTCTCTCAAGAGCAGTTCTCGAGAGAGCTCTCTCAGCCCCACCTGCCTCATAGGGGTGTCTGTTGTGGGGAGGGGGAGGGAAGGGGATTGTAAGCCACTCCGAGTGAAGGGTGGGGTATAAATCCAGTCTCTTCTTCTTCTTCAAAGCAACATTTTAAAAAGTCTGCACAGCCAATCAAATCTCCAGTATTCAGTCAGGAGCCTTGCTGGGCAAAAGCCCTATCTGGCCCCACCCACTTTCTAAAAACTCTTGCCAGGCACCAGAAAAAGGTATCCATGGGCACCATGTTGGGGACCTCTGATTTAGAGGATAAAATAGAGGAAGGAAGAGCCACATATGCCATCCTGAGCCCTGTAGAGCAAGGGTGGCCAGTCTTGGTCAGCGTAAGAGCCACACAGAATAAACGTCAGATGTTAGAGAGCCGCAAGACACAAACAGATATCACACACACATTTTTATTGAAAAATATGCCAATTTGCTTTTTATTAACAATAAATGAGACTGCCAAAAAATAAAAACAAAAGGGGAAAAAACAGGTATTGATTTGTTTGTCCAATGATATTTGTTTGCTAATGATATTTATGTGTCTGAACGAGAGAGAGAGGTGGAAAGACAGAATGAAAGAGGTGGAAAGAAAGAGAGAGAGAAACAAAGAAAGCATATAGATGGGGGAGGGATGAAGGAAGGCAGACAGAAAGAGAGAGCGCAGATGGATGGGGAGCCTCCCAGGAGCCGCACAATGTGTGTGAAAGAGCCACATGTGGCTCCCGAGCCACCGTTTGGCCACCCGTGCTGTAGAGTAAGTGGGGGAGGGATAAAAATGCCCTCAGTAACTAAAAAGTTTGCATTAGGTCCCAGGGGACTGCTGTGTTGTCATTAGAGCAGTGGGTCTCAGACTTTCAATAGTGGGGATCCCCTTCTAATGTTACTCTACTTTTTGAAAACTTCTTACAAAGTAACTCCATGCTACTTTTCTCCTTTTTCTCAAAGAACCCAAGAATCTTGCATTGAATAATTTTAAGATGTTATTGGTAGTGGTTTAAGTGCACAGACTCTAATCTGGGAGAACCAGGTTTGATGCCCCACTCCTCCACTTGCACCTGCTGGGTGACCTTGGGCAAGCCATAGCTCTGTCAGAGCTGTTCTTGAAAAAAAGAGCAATTTCTGTCGGAGCTCTCTCAGCCCCACCTACCTATATATGTATATAGCCTTACTGAGCAACCAGCTGCATTTCATGGCATTTTTGTGCCTCATGCAGAGACAAGCCCAAATTTGCCAGCCAGCCTTCCGTAGCCTCCTCTCCACCTGTTCTTCCTTCTTCCTGGCTTTGTGAAGATCCAGATTTCGAGATCCACTGCTTTAGGAACAAGGAAAGAGGAGGCGAGAGGTCAGAAACGGAAGAAATCAGGAAGCAGTGGGTCGAGTGACCACCTTATGGAATCTGCCCCAACGGATGTGGTGAGGGATGCCAGAAAGGTGCTTTTAAAAGAGGACCAGAGCTGTGTGGATTGAGGAGCCAACTCCATTAAAGGCTATCGCCCATGTTAACTGAACGTCTCTGAGCTTCCAGGTTCATGGGCAGTCTGATTCCCAGTTGTTTTGAGGAAGGGAAGCAGGAAAGGAGGCCCGGCGACATCAGGGCTTGCTCGCAGTCCTCTCTGCTGGTGGCTGCCTGTAAACAGGATGTTGGACTGCATGGAATGCAGAAGAGCCTCCATGTAGAGAGGCAGTCTTCCACATGCCAGCCAGCCCAACCCCCTTGGAAACCTGATGCTGGACTAGGTGGACCTTTAATCTTGGCCAGATAATGGCTTCTTTTTACAGATAGCAGAATCAGGGAAGGGCTGTGGTTCAGTGGCAGAGCATCCGCTTGGCATGCCGAAGGTCCTAGGTTCAGTCCCAGGGAATTCCAGTGAAAAGAACCAGGTGGAGATTATGTGAGAGTCTGTCTGCCTGAGGCCCTGGGGAGAGTTGCTGCCAGTCCGAGTAGTCAATACTGAACGATGGACCAAAGGCCTGATTCAGTATGAGGCAGCCTTATGTGTCTATGCCAGTTTGGTGTAGCGGTTAAGAGCGACAGACTCTAATCTGGGAGAACTGGATTTGATTCCCCACTCCTCCACGTGCAGCTGCTGGGTAACCTTGGGCCAGTCAACGTTCTCTGGGAGCTGTTCTCTCAGAGCTCTCTCAGCCCCACCTACTTCACAGGGTGTCTCGTTATGGGGAGGGGAGGGGAAGGAGATTGTAAACTGCTGAGACTTGAGTGACGGTGGGGTATGAATCCAGTCTCCCCCTCCTCTTTGTCTTCTCTGGAGTGGCTTTGAGGGTTAGATTTTTCAGAAGAAACTCAGGGCGGGGGAAGGAAGTGGTTTGATCAGCAAAAAACTAGCAGGGTGAGAGAAGTCCCCGAAGAGCAGCAGATCAGGAATGGTGAGAGTGAAGAGGAGTGCTTGGGGCAAGTCTGGGAGGGCACGCAGTCAGAATCCTTGAGCACCGTGGACTCGACGTTTTGCTGGTCCTTGTTGTTGCCAGGTGTGCTCAGAGCAACTTCCTCATCCATGTCAACAAGACCTGGGTCCGAGTGCAGACAGAAGGGAACAAATCATGTATGCCCAGAGTTTGAGATCAAAGTAGTGATGGAGCTGAAAAGCAGGCTTAGAAAAGAAAGCAGAGGTAAGAAATTGGAATAATCAGAGAGTTTGACAGAAAGCATCAGAATTGCAAGCAAAACAGTATTTCAGTACATTCCGGCATAAAATACCTCGCATCTATCAATTTCAATGCCCAATTTTGGCACCCACGCAGTAGTTACCCCCTATCCTCAACAGTATGTGCCTCAGAGAATAAGAGAAAGGAGGCAAGAAATAGGCAGAGGAGGGAAAGAAGGGGGGGTTGGAGATATTATCTGCCAGTTTCTGCACCGAGGAATCATCTGGGGTGGTCTAGTTATGCTGCTATTTAGGCTGGCATACCAGTTACAACTTGGAGGGATGTCCCAGGAAAGGCGCTTGGCAAGGGGGCCAGGCTGGTGATCTGACAGCAGTCCTGGCCAATACAGAAGGATTGATGCAGCGTCAGAACTGTGGGCATACAGACAGGAGGCAAGCAGGTAAGATGGCTTATGGGCTGGCACAGGATGGTGTATGCTGGCCATGTGCAGTGTGGGAGGAGGGCTCCATTATAGGCGCTGAACATAACAGAAAGCTGACTTTAGCAGGCTTTCCAGGTGGCAGGGAAAGTTAGAATTGGTGCTTCTGATTGGTACAAGAGGGATTGGAGGGGTGCGCATGCACTGGTTCATGAGCCAAAATTCAGCATAAATTTGGGCCAGTTTGGAGCCCCTGAACATTTACCAGATTTTTGTTTGGTTCAGCTGTTCGGGGCCATTTAAATCTAACAGCTGAGTGGTGCGGGGTCTGCAGCCGAGCTTTTAGGTTTAAATGGCTCCCAGCCATTAAACCCTCTGGTTTTGCTCTTGCAGATCTTGCTTCAAAGCCGGGGAAAGCAAAACAGACCAGTGAAACGGCTGCCAGCAATTTAAACCTAACAGCAGGGCAGGTCTGCTGATCAACTGTTAGGTTTAAATGGCTGCAAGCCATTAAACCTGTCAGTTTCGCTCCCTCCTCCACTGTTTCAAAGCAAGATCTGCAGGTTCCAAGCTGTAAAGGGCTTTGAAGGTCATAACCAGCATGTTGAATTGGGCCAGAAAGACACCGTACATCTCCTGCGGCTGTTTTAAATGTTGAGCTGCTGTGTCTTGAACCTGATGTTGTTCCCAGGGATAGCTATTCAGATCTGTCTTGTGGGGTGGTTATAAGGATAATTAAGCTAGATTCAGGCAGGTAGCCATGTTGGTGTGAAGCAGCAGAACAAAGTTTGAGTCCGGTGGCTCCTTTAAGACCAACAAAGGTTTATTCAAGGCATAACGAGGCATAAGAAGTGTGCATGCACATGGAAGCTTAAACCCAGAATAAAACTTGGTTCGTCTTAAAGGTGCCACCGGACTCAAAGGTTCATTAAAATACTGTGTGTGGAACAGTATTTTCTAGACAGTCTATGGCACTATAGAAATGCTTCGTATTACTTTATCTGAAGAAGGGAGCAGTGACTCACGAAAGCTCCTCCCCTGCCACAAAGTTTGTTAGTCTTTAAGGTGCTCCTGGATTCTTGCTCTTTTCTATTGCCACGGACAGACTAACACGGCTACCCATTTCGATCTATCTTTCATTTATTTATGTTATTTATATTCTGCCTTTCTCACTGAAATGTGGCTTATACACTGCCGGGCGATCTAAGTCAACAAGAATGGGATCTCCAACCAACAGTACAGGGGAGGGTTGAATTGCAGAATTCGGATGACAGAGCTGAAACGAAGCATAAGTCTTTTAACACAATGTATTAAAATGTTAACAGTACAGGAATTACGTAGTCGGATCATACTTAACAGCAACAGGCAGTGCCCACTATATACCGTGGTATTGTCCACAGTGCCGCTTCCTTTACCAAAGCATCTTTTTCAGCCATTTCACTAAAGCAGAGTCCTGTTGCCTTGTAAAAAAAACAGCAAGCCGTCCTGGATTATTCCGTTTTGCATAGTTTGCAGACAGGCAGGAGGAGAGTGGGAGGCCTCCTGACCTCCTCAGGCAGGCCGTTCCGCAAGGTGAGGGCCACCACGGAGAAGGCATGTATGTGGGCAGTTTTGTCTTTGCCCATTTGCAGGTTGGCACCCACAGAAGGCCCCACTCAGATAAGCGAAGCTGTCATGGTGGGTCAGAAGAAGAAGAGTTGGTTTTTATATCCCGCCCTTCGCTACCCAAAGGAGTCTCAGAGCGTCTTACAATCCCCTTTCCTTTCCCCTCCCCACAACAGACACCCTATGAGATAGGTGGGGCCGAGAGAGCGCTCGTGAGAACTGCCCTTGAGGGAACAGCTCTGAGAGAACTTGTGGCTGACCCAAGGTCACTCCAGCAGCTGCATGTGAAGGAGGAGTAGGGAATCAAACCCAGTTCTCCTAAATTAGAGTCCGCTCTCCTAGCTACTATACCAAACTGGCTGGGTGGAGATAGTTTAAGGGCTCCCCGCTCCTGCTGTATTAACCTTCAGTTGATACGCTAGCTTCTGAAAAACCAATTGCAAAAATTGACCCAATGTAATTCCATAAAGCAGGAGGTTCCCAACAAGGTAGAAGGGAAGAAGAGGAGATTGGATTCATACCCTGCCACCCCTTCACTACCCAAAGGAGTCTCAAAGCTGCTTACAATCCCCTCCCCCTCCCCCTCCCCCTCCCCCTCCCCACCCCCACAACAGACACCCTGTGAAGTAGGTGGGGCTGAGAGAGCTCCGAGAGAGCTTGTGACTGAGCCAAGCAGCAGATGCAGGTGGAGGAATCAAACCCAGCTCTCTCAGATTAGAGTCCCTGCTCTTAAACCACTACACCAAACTGGCTCTCAAGGGGAGAAGCTGCCCCACAGATATACTAGGAATCATCACTGTATATTTTTCTGGTTTCATTTTGTGCGGGTGGTTTTGTTTTGAACAGAAATAGCCTGTAGTGAGGGCAAATCCAGATAAGGCCACAAGGCACAGAAACATTACAGTTTCCAGACCACTAGTGTTTCACAGATGGCTTTAGCATGTGGTTGGGGGAGTTTTATTTGTTGGGAGTAAATCAGTGAAGTAAATAAAATTAAATCAGTGACAATCTTTTATGTCCCGGGGTTAATGTGCTGTCTGTAGTCCACACCTGAGAGTCATCTTCCTGCTGCATTCTGGACTAATTAACAATTTTGGACTGTCTTAATTGTTTGGTGTCCTAGTTAGTTCCCTGGGCTTATTCCTGATTGGCCACTCATCTGGGTGACCAGTAGGAATCTGCCCTAGGCAACCAAGTATTGGTAAATTGGAAGGAAGAAGAAGAGATTGGATTTTTACCCCGCCCTTCACTACCCAAAGGAGTCTCAGAGCGGCTTACAGTCTCCCTTCCCTTCCCCTCCCTTCCCCTCCCTGCATCAGACACCCTGTGAGGTAGGTGGGTCTGAGAGAGCTCTCGTGAGAACTGCCCTTTGAGAGAACAGCTCTGAAAGAACTTGTGACTGACCCAGGGTCACACCAGCAGCTGCATGTGGAGGAGGAGTGGGGAATCCAACCCGGTTCTCCCAGATCAGAGTCCACGCTCCTAACCATGACACCAAACTGGCTCTCAAGGACCTTCCTTCCCCCCTCCCCATTATTTTATTACAGGGGGTCCCCAACCTTTCTGGGCCTGTGGGCACCTTTGGCATTCTGACACGGCCTGGTGGGTGCAGCCCACAAAGTGGCTGCCATGCAACGGCTGCCGCGGGAGGTGGAGCCAGTTACCCCCGGTGGCTGCTTCAGCTTCCCTTCAGTCACACAGTGCAGATCCCTTGAGCCGTGCTGGCAGCTGCTGCCAAAGCAACATTTTAAAAAATCTGCACTGTCAGAACAAATATCCAGTCGTCCATCAGAGGCCTTGGTAGCCGAAAGCCCCACCCGCCCCTCCCCATTTTCTAAAAACACTTGTGGGGCTCCAGGAAAGATGTCCGCCCACAGGTACCATGCTGGGGACGACTGTTTCAAGGCGACAAGCTAGCAAGCGGTTCTGCAGGGGAGTCAGCTGCTGTTGACTTCTTCCCAAGTCAGAGTTCAGAGTGCCGTGTTCAGACATTTTATGTCACAGCTACAACTTCCAGCTTGCCGATCAGAATCCAGGTAAGGCCACAAGGCCCAGAAACATTACAATTTCCAGACCACTAGTGTTTCACAGATGGCTTTAGCATGTGGTTGGGGGAGTTTTATTTGTTGGGAGTAAATCAGTGAAGTAAATAAAATTAAATCAGTGACAATCTTTTATGTCCCGGGGTTAATGTGCTGTCTGTAGTCCACACCTGAGAGTCACCTTCCTGCTGCGTTCTGCCCACCTCACCTTTTCTTAAATATTATTCCCTGGAGCCCCTCGTTCATTCTTTTTATCCCCTAGCTGACTCCCTGCTTCTTTGCCCACAGACAAGAACAGAGGGGAAAGGTTGTTTGGCGCCACTGAAACAGAAGCCTGGCGGTTCAGGCACTTTAAAAAACCAGACAGCTTCCTGGGGATTAAACTGGGATACATACCATTTCCACAGTAGTGAAATTCCCTGCATCTGCGTTTTTAAAACTGTGTGTTATGTGATGTTTTCCACAGTAGATTTTTCCTCACCAGGCGCAAGCCTGAAGCTTTCTCTTCCTTACCCCGCGTTTTTGGAACTCACTAAAACTGGGGATTCTGAAAACTCAGGGTAGGGAGGAAGAAACCGGGTTTGCGCCTGGTGAGAAAAAACCTACTGCGGAAAACTTCACATAATGCACGGTTTTAAACGCATCAATGCGGGGAATTTCATTACTGTGGAAATGGGGTCTCAGGGTATCCAAACGTGGGTGGCTTTCCGCAGAGCTGAAGTTACACTGTTGGCCGCTAGGTGGCCGTCTAAGCCAGCAGATCACCCTTGACCGCTGTACCCTTTGGGCCTGCTTCCCATTGTTAGGGGGGGTACCGGAAGGGCTGTTCATTAGGGGTGAAGTAGGAAGGGGTCTGGCTGGCAGCTGTCCATTGCTAGGGGTGCCCGTCTGACCAGTCCTGAAAGAAAGGTTTGATCAACTGCCTGGTTAGATGACCTTGGCCCAATAGATTCTGAAAGCATGGACTTTTATCGGAAAGAAAAATAAAAGAAAGCTCTTTATCCTAATTTTGAGAACAAACACATTGATTTCACTTTCACAATAACAGCTGCGTATTTGAAAACAAGCAACGAAGTTGCATAATCGTGAGATGATGTTAGGCAAGGTGAATGATACACTGGGCTGTTCGTTTCCCCTTTGGTCTTTTCTCCTGGAATGCCAGGGCCAGCTTGCCCTCGCTAAATACAAAGGAGATACTCTCTGGTACCTGCAGCAAGCTAGGGTTTGTCACTGGGAGCGCTTGCCACCTTCTTTGGAGGGGCTTGCAGTTGCAGAAAGAGGCCCACTCCACGGCTGAGATGCCAGCAGCCTGGTCCTTGCTTAACAAAGGACCCCAGGTTGAAATTTTAAACAAGGAAAAGTGGTCACCTGTGCAGGGTCACTAATCTGGTTTGGTGTCTGGCTCACCCAAGCCCCTTCCCCTTTGATGTTTGCCTGAGATCCAAGCTGCTCCGTGGTTATCATGGTCTCCAGATAAGGACCCTTCTAGAGGTACCTGATTCAGGATGCCAGGGCAAGAAATGCTTAAGTCCAAGCCCCGAAACATTTCTTGTGCTTTCCCCAAGCATTCTTTTACTAGCTTACCTGTCCAGGTTGACCTAGCTAAGTAATTTATTCCCTAGGAGAAGCTTTTTTAAAAAGCTTTTGAATGAAAAAGTGGTGTACAAAAAGTGTTTAAATGAATACGTTTTTTAAAAGCAGGATTCATGATGTAAAAACAGCTTTGCCTGATAGCCTAGAGTTGGCCCCGATTCGCCACAGGCAGCCAGGAAGGTGCCTGACTTAATTCCCATGACCCAGAGTTCCCAGGGAGGAGGAGCCACCCCACAGCCGGCTGGCCTGACCCCCACTGTGCCTTTTATTCACCAGGCCCTGTTCGTGCTCTTCATCCTGGCTTACATCCACATCGCCTTCTCCCGCTCACCCATCAACTGCTTGGAGCACGTCCGAGACAAGTGGCCACGGGACGGCATTTTGAGAGTGGAGATCCAGCGCAACTCGACCCGCGCCCCCATCTTCCTCCAGTTCTGCGAGAACGAGAAGTTCCCGGGCATGGCGGTAGAAGACGAGGAGGAAGAGGAAGAGGAGGAGATGACAGTGGAGATGTTTGAAAACAGCTCTGTCAGGGTAGGCGAAGCATTGCAGTCCGCTCTTTGCCGCATTGCCTTGCTGCCGGTTGCAGCAGCCCCGTGGCACCTTGGGAGCTACAGCTCGTTACAGAAGCTGCACTTCGGCAGCTAACTGAGCCTCGGGGGTTTATAAGTCTGGACTGGCTAGATTAGGGCGAGATCCGTCTCCTCTAGTGTCCTGTCTCAAGAGGCCGGCCTGAGTGCTTTTGAAAAACCCACCATGGAAAGTGGAGGCACACCAGTTTGGTTAGTGGTTAGGAGTGCGGACTCTAATCTGGGAGAACCGGGTTTGACTCCCCACTCCTCCACATGCGGCTGCTGGTGTGACCTTGGGTTAGTCACAAGTTCTCTCAGAGCTGTTCTCTCAAGGGCAGTCCTTGAAAGTGCTCTCTCAGCCCCACCTGCCTCACAGGGTGTCTGTTGTGGCGAGGGGAAGGGAAAGGGATTGTCAGCTGCTCTGAGACTCCTCTAAACATGGAGGTTCCGTTGACTGATTATGGCCAGTGGGTCATTGCTAGGTCCATCTTCCAGTTTGTCTACCTGGTGGTCTTTAGAAGCCAGCGAAGCTCACAGCCCTCCTCACATCTCATAAGGGACTTGAGTGCTCAGCCCTGTTCTGTCGAAACCCCCAAAGCTCTGGGTCCTGCCGCACCCCTTGGACTTAAGTTTGCAGCTCATGAAACTGAACTCAGGACTGGGAGGAACTCATTCAGATTCCAGCAGTCCCCAGGGGCCAAAAGGAAATCTCTGGTTTGACTCTTGCTTCTACGGGTAGGTGGCCTTCAAGAAGTCATGTGCCTCCCCCGATCCCCCATAGGGAAGTCAGAACTTTGTTCCGCTTCAGCTGGTTGCTGTAGGGAATAAAGTAAGCCATGCCTCTGCAGCCATCTTGAGTACTAGAAATCCGGAGGAGGCACCCAGAAGCCCCTAAATTCATCCCCCAGCTCATGCTTAAGATCCCAGATTTTGCACGGCACCCCTCATGTGAAGGTCAAAGATGTGAGAATTTTACAAGAAGTCTGTAGGAGAGGGAGAAGTCCACAGTGGTGGGCTGTGGCCCCGATGCCTCCGTGCCAAGTAGTGGAACCCAGAGGTTAGGAGGGAGTCACATCCGTCGAGTGAAGGGAGGTCGAGGCAGCTCAGAACACCTCTGTCTCTCTGCAGAGACAAATTGTGAGGAGCCCAGTTACAGTTGGAAGCTTTACTGGGGCCGGTGGAACTCCTGTAGCGTTTGCTGTCGCCTGTTCTCAGCTGACCTGTGGCTGTAATACCACCTCCCAGGGCCATCTGCAGGGTCGTGCCAAAGCACAGTGAAGAGCAGGACAAGTATTCCCAACAAGATACAGAGATCTTGGCATTCTCGGTCACAGACAGAGTTGCTGGCTCAAGATCCGCGTGTTGTGTGTGTGTAAACGTCCTAGTGCTAGCAGCCTTGCCCAGGTCTTGCCAGCTGAGGGCTGTGGCTTCCTTTATCGAGTCAGTCCATCTCCCGATGGGTGTTCTTTCCCTAGCAGGATTGTCTTTTCCAGTGAGTCTTCTCATCATGTGACCAGAGTAGGATAGCCTCGGCTAAGTCATTTTAGCTTCCTAGGGAGAGCTCAGGCTTGATTTGATCCAGAACCCACTTGTTCGTCTTTTTGGCGCTTCGCAGGGTATCCGTAAAATTCTTCTCCAACGCCACATTTCAAAGGCATCAAATTTTTTCCCTGTCCTTTTTCTTTGTTGTCCAACTTTCACAGCTGTACGCAGTAATGGGGAATACTGTGGTGTGAATTATCTTGATCTTGGTGGCCAGCAACCCCTCCTTACCCTTAAGGAGCTTTTCTAGCTCTTTTGTGGCTGCCCTTCCCAGCCTCAGTCTCCTTCAGTTCTCTCAGCTGCAGTCTCCCTTTTGGTTAATGATGGAGCCAGGGAGTAGAAAATCTCTAACTGTTTCATCGTCAGCTGCAAAGTTGTGTAAGTCCCTAGTAGTCAGCCACTGCTTTTGTCTTCCTGATATTCAGGGGTAATTCTGCTTCAGCACTTTTTGCTTTGACCTGCTTCAGGAGTCGCTTCAGGTCTTCTCTGTGTTCTGCCAGTAATGTGGTGTCATCTGCAGATCCCAAACTGGTACCATACGCAAAGTCTTGCTGTTGCAGCTGCTACCCTCCTACTCTGAGGCCTGGCTTCTAAGCCGTGGTTCTTCCTCAAATATTCATGTTCCTCCCAAGTTGGTCATTGTGGCTTAGCTATATCCTCTCTGAAGGTTGCTGCTATTCAAGATGGACTCTGGGCATGGCCTGGGGAATTTCAGAAGCCAGACAAACAACCGGAGGAAGGTCCCCCTTTAGGCCATGATGCTCACTCCCTTTAGGCCGTGATACTCTTCAGAGCACCATTCCCAGTGTGGTGCCCAACCCACACTTTGGGAAAGCGGGCAAGGCTATTTCCCAGTGGGGCTTTTGGCTGGCAGGTGGTTGGTGTCTTGAAACAGCCGCCGCTGCAGGAACTGGAGGGATGGGTAACCTGGGAGCTTCCTTGAGCAGCAGGCCGTATGCCAGGGACGAAAGTGAGGGTCTCCTCTTCTACAGCTTCACTGTTCTCCACAACCTCTGCTGTCAAGGAGTCCAAGCCCGAACCCCACAGTTCCCCAGGGCTGTTGCACACAAGGAAGTAGGCCGTTGTTTACTTTTTAAGATTTATTTATGAAGTTTATTTCTGTTTCTATCAGTATGAAAATGTATTCTGTTGCCAACACATTAAAGTCACGCAGCAAGAGAACGAGAAAACAAGCTTAACTGTCTATCACTTTTTGGGACTTGCGTTAGACAGCGGCATAAATCTTAAATTCAAGAGCCAAAGGCCGAAGCTCAGCCATTTTCTACATGGCTAGCAATTGCAGTTCAGGCTTTTAGTCCATCAGAATCCCAGCTAGTCTGCCTTCTTCAGGGCCTTAGCTCACAAGAACATAAGAGAAGCCAATGCTAGATCAGGCCAATGACCCATCCAGTCCAACACTCGGTGTCACACAGTGGCCAAAAACACCAGGTGCCCTAAGGAGGTCCATCAGTGGGGCCAGGACACTAGAAGCCCTCCCACTGTTGCCCACCCCCCGTCAAACACCAAGGATACAGAGCATCCTTTGCCCCAGACCCAGAGTTCCTATCTATACCTTGTGGCTAATAGCCACGGATGGACCTCTGCTCCAGATGTTTATCCAGTTCCCTCTTGAATTCCCTCTTGAAGCTCAGTTATAGTTTTTGGGCCCAGCAACATCAGGTGAGGATGACATCCAATCAACGCGTTTTCAGAAGAAGCTTCTAGATGATTACCTCAGGGAGCCACGGAACGAATACCTCTGCTTTTAAGGGGAAGGGGTTTCAGTTCCCCCCTCGACTCCTTGCCCGGCCCCATTGAGTGCCAGGAGTAGACTTGATGCCAAGGAAAACGGCTTGATCAAAGTTGCTTCAGCTGGCACAACTTATGCCAGTCACGGGATTTGGATTCTATCAGCGCAGCTTGTTGCTTGACTCACTTACTTGAGCCACCTGGGTGGGTACTTTGCTGGGGGGGGGGGCTGTGCAGGGGATTGTGTGGAGCTGCCCATGTCCAGGTTTCTGTTCTGTTTTTTTACTTTTTGTTTTATCTGTATTTAAGCGGGTTTTTTAACGCTCTAGGTAGCTGGAATACGTGAGTTTATTTGCATTCCATTTTCTGCCCTGTCTCTGGTGGGCCAGCATGGTTAAACATTTTAGTTAAACCAAATTAATTGCTTTTCGGAACAAGAGCCATCTCCGTCTTCCGCATCCTGCATGCCTGGCATCCCCCAGTGGCAATATTGAATTTTACTTTTCAGTTGTACATAATTTGTTTTCCTCAATATAGTTCCCCGCTCTCTCTTTACCTTAATAGCCACTCAGAGAGAGAACCAAACAAACCTGCATCTGCCTGTATTTATTAATATTTGTTTTTAGTGCTCTTGTGGGTTGCTTAATAAGTAGAGCAGAAGATGAACGTTTCACAGCTGGGAAAGGGAAAGCTCTTTTACTCCTGATACCTGTGATCTCACTTTCCAGCTTGTGCTTGCTAATTTTGATGGGCAGGCAACAGAGACCATTTTTGCTAGGTGTCAAAACCTGCCAAGGCTTTGCTGTTGGGGTTTCCCCCTCTGTTAAGACGCTGATCTGCAGACCGGAAGGTCTGTAGTTCGGCAGTTTGAGACCCTAGTGATGCATGACGGAGTGATCCCATCTCTGGCCCCAGCTCCTGCCAACCTAGCAGTTCAGAAGCAAGACATTGCAAGTAGATAAATAGGGACTGCTTTAGGGGGGAAGGTAACAGCGTTCCGTGTGCCTCGGCGTTTAGTCATGCTGGCCACATGACCACAGAGTTGTCTTCAGACAGCGTGGGCTCTTTGGCTTGGAAATGGAGAGGAGCACCGCCCCCTAGAGTTGGATTCGACTGGCTTTCGAGCAAGGGACACCTTTACCTTTTGTAGAATGAGCAGTGCTCCCAAGAGGGCTGCTCTTAAAAAGGAGAAAAGTCCAGGTAAACCCGGTGTTTTTTCTTTCCTGGATGCTCAAGGTAGTTCGCATTTAAGAAAAACACTTCTGGCAAAACGGTTCTGGGCTCTGAAGCCAAAAGATTGTGGCCCTTGCCATTGCTCACAGCTGTTGGCTAGTTGGAAGCAAAACTGCAGCTAGCAGCCTTCTATTTAATGCAAGCTGGCGGCAGTGGGGGTGGGTGGGCAGTGTTGTGAGGAATAGCAAGCTTGGAATATCAGCTTCGAAATCTTACCCCAACTGCTCCAAATTTCACTGGCCCAGGTTCTCCAAGTTGTCACATGAAGTTGTCTGATACTGAATCAGCCTCTTGGTCCATCAGGGTCAGTATTGCCTACTCAGTCTGGCAGCGGTTCTCCAGGGTCTCAGGCGGAGGTCTTTCACATCCCCTCCTGCCTGGTCCTTTCAACTGGAGATGCCGGGGACTGAACCTGGGACCTTCTGCACGCCAAGCAGATGATCTACTGCTGAGCTACAGCCCCTCTTTACAGTTCTCCAGGGTCTCAGGCTGAGGTCTTTCCCATCATCTCCTGCCTGGTCCTTTTAACTGGAGATGCTGGGGACTGAACCTGGGACCTTCTGCATGTCAAGCAGAGGCTCTTCCACTGAGCCACAGCCCCTCTTTACAGTTCTCCAGGGTCTCAGGCAGAGGTCTTTCCCATCCCCTCCTGCCTGGTCCTTTCAACTGGAGATGCTGGGGATTGAACCTGGGACCTTCTGCACGCCAAGCAGATGATCTACTGCTGAGCTACAGCCCCTCTTTACAGTTCTCCAGGGTCTCAGGCTGAGGTCTTTCCCATCACCTCCTGCCTGGTCCTTTCAACTGGAGATGCCGGGGATTGAACCTGGGACCTTCTGCATGCCAAGCAGATGATCTACTGCTGAGCCACAGCCCCTCTTTACAGTTCTCCAGGGTCTCAGGTGGAGGTCTTTCCCATCACCTCCTGCCTGGTCCTTTCAACTGGAGATGCCGGGGATTGAACCTGGGACCTTCTGCATGCCAAGCAGAGGCTCTGCTACTGAACCACAGCCCCTCTTTACAGCTCTCCAGGGTCTCAGGCAAAGGTCTTTCACATCCCCTCCTGCCTGGTCCTTTTAACTTGGAGATGCCGGGGATTGAACCTGGGACCTTCTGCATGCCTAGCAAAGGCTCTTCCACTGAGCCACAGCCCCTCTTTACAGCTCTCCAGGGTCTCAGGCAGAGGTCTTTCCCATCACCTCCTGCCTGGTCCTTTCAACTGGAGATGCTGGGGATTGAACCTGGGACCTTCTGCATGCCAAGCAGAGGCTCTGGCAGTGATCCACGGCCCCTCCCATGGACTGAGCTCCTTTAACTGACTCTTGGCTGGTGCATGCTCAGGCCAGTCCATGAGGGCCTTTTTTTTCTTGATCACTCAACAGTCGTATAGCTGGGGGGGGGGGGGGATCAGTCCCCCGAGTTCGCAGTGAGCTTTCCATCTTATCTGCAGGTGGCGCTGTTGCTCTCCTTTAGTCATCCTCCCAAGGGCAGGCCAGTTTACTATTGACTTTGCACTTTCCCTCCCTCCGCCTGCACGCGCGCACACACGCACACGCTTTGCAGTCAGGATTGTTTTGCAGTTCAGAATAATTGCCACCGACCGTGTGTGGAGAATGCTCGGGTTCTGTTCCGTTGTGCAGCGGTTCCATAAGCAGGACAGCCCCGCTGGAAGAAAAGCCCTTCATGTAAAGGCCAGAACGGGAGGGGAGGGTTTGCAGCAGGACAGGATCACACTGCTTTAAAGAAATTTGTTCTGCGGTTGTGCTGAATTCAACTCCAGTCGACACCTTAAGAAACCAACAAGATTTTCAGGATTTTCAGGAGCTGAAGCTTCCTTCATCAGATGCGAGTAGGAATGGAGTTCTCCGAGCCCTTATATATCCCAGTCAGCCGGCGGGAGGGGCATCGCAAAGAAAAGAGGCAGGATGCAAGGGTACAATGCAGACTGTAATCAGCTGGATGAGAGCAGGGGGAGAAATGTGCACATTCTGTGACTGCAAGCCACAATTTGGGGTAGGGAAAAAAGGGAGATCGTTCTTTGTGCAGCGTTACTTACAGACCATGCTGCCAATCAGTGTGACCAGCACTTTCAAAGAGAGCTTTCAAAGAAGAGTCGATGAATTCACAGAGGATCGCCCCCCCGCCCCCCCCAGCCGTAGCAAATGGCCAGGATCGCTCAATGGGACCTCCGTGTTTAGAGGCAGTGAACACTAGTTGATGCAGGGCAAGCGGGTTTTTTTGTCTCCTGTGTCATGTTTGTGTGCCTTCTCAATAGGCACGGTGGGAAGCAAGATGCTGGATCCATCTGGGCCTTTTTTGAAGGTACAAAAACGGTATTTGGCTTCCCTAAATCTGGGTCCTCTTCCTGGGTGGGTGGGCACGAAAGAAGGCCCAGATGCTTTCTCAGGGACCTGGCCTTTGGGGTCTAAACCAGCACCTGGCATGAGCGGTGGCCTTCCGCAGCCCTTGAAACTCCTGAGTTGTCTTAAGCTGGGGTTCCCCAACGTGGCGCCCATCAAGTATTGTTAGAAAGTGGGTGGGGCCAGCCAGAGCTTTTGCCCAGCGGGGCTTTTGATTGGCCACTGGAGATCTGATCTTCACGATACAACCTGAAGATAAAGCTGTGTCTGCAGGAAAATATTCTAAAGCGACACGCTCATTGTAAGAGGCCTCCTGTTAAACAGAGCTTCTGTCTGACGTGGTGGAAGAGCTGCTGTTGGGAATCATGCATGACCTTGCGCCCTGAGATTTGGTGGTCGCTCCGCCTCCTGCAGCAGCCATTTTGCGGTTCTGCTCTCCATCCAGTGTCAGAATCCCAAAGGTGTCTGCAGGCGCAAAAAGATTGGGGGGCCTTGCCTTAAGCTGTTTTGCCCGGCCTGGGATCTGTTTGAATTCTTCCAATTCTAATCCTTTTTTTTCCCCCTCCCCCTGCTAACAGTTTGAGTTAGATATCGAGCCAAAGGTGTTCTTCAAGCCGCCCCAGGCCAGTGGCGCCAAGCTGCTGGCCCAGAACAAAAGCCAGGAGTTCTCGTTCGGCAGCGAGACGGCGCCTAAAGGTATGCAGCCTCTCAGCGAGACCATGTCCGAGTTTGAGATGCTGGCCAAAGCAGGTAAAGAGACACGCCTGGGCCTTCGCTTCCCTCTCCCCTCCCGCTTTCTTCTCGCCTTCTCAAATCCTTCCTTTTGCATCTTCCGTTGCCTCTTTGGCACTCATGAGTCCTTTTCTACATCTGCCCTCCACACTGACCTTTCTGTACATTGTTAAAACCCTTGATCCAGGGCCTCTGGGGCTTTAACGGGACTTGAAAATGTTTTGTTCTCAAGTTTGGGGTGAATGGCATCTAGTATGCGTTTGCAAGAAATGTGCTGCATCTACTGAATGGGAATAAATGCTGAACGAGTTGGTATTAAATTGGCGTCCCCTGCACTTCCTTCCCCCCGTGAATTAAAATTGTGGATTTGCATCACTGTTTTGCCTGTACAGGTTGGCTTTAAGAATGTGTGAGATTAAGGATTATGCGCCCTGGTTATGTGTCCCGATGGGAAGGCAGCGTACGTACAGCAGTGACTGGGTTTCTTAGAGGGTTGGTAATTCAAACTGCGTCTTGACATTGGGAGAAGTTTGGTTGGTTTGGGGCAGATTTATTTATTAATTAGATTAGATTTCTAAACTGCCCTTCCCTGTAAGACGGGGCTCAGGGCAGTGCACAACAGTAAAAATTAGGTACGCCCCCCTGCAGAAGGTTGCCCGTTGTACACCTGTGTGAGTTGCTGCTCACTGCCAGCCTCCTTCCATCTCCAAAGAATGCCTGAAACAATGACACATGCAGGTAACTGCCCATAAGCACCCTCTTTCTGTACAAATTGCTTTCCTGGGTGGGCCTCACGCTCGGAAAGCTGGCAACCCCTGACTCATGCAGGGGTTCAGTGGGCAGCCTCTGTGAACAGGTACTTGCCTTTTATGTACCTTTGCGGGGGGGCAGTTCTCTTGCAGCTTGCTAGCACACCCTAGTCCTCAGTGCGAGAAGTGCAATGGCAGATGAATTGGTGGGGGATCAATGAGCAAGGAGTTTTTCTTGATCCCTAAGAGTATTTCTGTGCTTACACATGAAGCTGCCTTGTACTGAACCAGACCCTTGGTCCATCAAGGTCCGTATTGTCTACTCAAACTGGCAGCAGCTCTCCAGGGTCTCAGAGCTGAGGTCTTTCACGTCACCTACCACTTGGCACTTCTAACTGGAGTGGTTGAACCTGAAACCTTCTGTATGCCAGGCAGATGTTCAGTCACTGAGCCACATCCCCTCCTGTGCACTGTTTGTAACTGTTTTACTTCCCCTCTCCTCCTGCTTCTCCCCACTCCTAATTACTCTTCAGGGAATGAGATTTCCCTTCTGAAGATCCCTGGCTCCCCTGATCACAGAACTACGATTCCCAGAGAGAGAGCGAGAGAGAGAGAGGTGGGCGATTTGGCAAATAGTTCAAGAGGCTGGAAAGCGAAGGCCCCAGAGAAGTTGGACACCCCTGAAGAAAAAGTAGATTGATGGCCTCTGCATTTGGATTCCGGGAACGAAGGCAGTGGCCTTTTGCAAGCAACACATCCCAGAGCAGTTAGAAATTCCTCAGCCGCAGCCTCAGGGGGGAGAGTTCAGAGCTGACTAAGAACTCGCCGGAGATTGCAAACAAAAGGAGACGGCTCCTGTTTAATTACTGACAGGGCTGTTCGGGAATGGAGTCTCTCTGCAGCCGAGAGGCCCAGATGCAGCTGGAACAATTTTTGGCGGGCTGGTCTGATTTGCCCTGTGCCCGTTTGAGATCCCCCCCCCCCCCTCACGTACATGCTTTCCTTTGAAAAAAATGGGGAGTGGGAGCCAGGGAATAATCAAAGCCTTGGTAGAAATTCTTGCTGACCGTGTATTCTTCTCGAAGAGCATTCCCTGTCTTCTACCCCACTGAGGGCTCTTGAGGGAGCTTAGAGTGCAGTTTAAAATGGGTAAAGGGAAAAACAGGACTATTTAAGGCAGTGATGGCTGGCACGGCAGCAGCTGGCCCAGATAAAACCCTGACCACCGGAGAGATTAGCCCAACGAAGCTGCAGACAATGGCTTATAAAAAGGCGCTCGTTGCTGGTGAGTTGGATTCTGGTTCTAAGCGACTAGACGAGGGGGGAGGTTTTTAATTTGGAAGAGTCGCTGCCTACTTGTAGTGGACTTAGAAGTCCGGGGATGTTTGAGCAGCAAGCTAGTACTCATTTTTTTTTAGGCAAAGCACATCTTTGTGGACTACTTTGCACACCTAAATGAAGCCAAAGGCACCTCTGAATGACAGGGTCTTAATCAGCATTCAGAGATGGCTGGGGAGTGAGTCCGCCGGGTCTTCTGTGGGAGGGAGATGCACAAAGGGGGAAAGAAAACCAGGCCGTTTGTGGGGGACTCAGAATTGGGCATCCCCATGGTGACCTCCACACCCACAGGGGATATTCCACTTAGGTAAATATTGTAATGTCAGCCTAGGAAGCATAAGAAGATAAGAGAAGCCATGTTGGATCAGGCCAGTGGCCCATCCAGTCCAACGCTTTGTGTCACACAATGACCCAAAACCCAGGTGCCATCAGGAGGTCCATCAGCAGGGCCAGAACTCCCAAAGTCCTCCCACTGTTGTCTCCCAGGCACCAAGAATACAGAGCATCACTGCCCCAGACAGAGTGTTCCATCTATACCTGGTGGTTCATAGCCACTGATGGACCTCTGCTCCGTCTGTTTATCCAGGCCCCACTTGAAGCTGTCTGTCTGTAGTTGTAGTCACCAGCACTTCCTGTGGCAGGGAATTCCATGTGTTAATAAAGTACTTCCTTTTGTTTGTTCTAAAACTACTACTCGTTAATATCATTGAGTGCTTGTGTTGTGAGAAAGGGAGAAAAGTGCTTCTTTCTCTACCTTCTCTATCCCATGCATAGTTTTGTAAACCTCTATTGTGTCATCCCTCAGTCATCGGTTCTCCAAGCTAAAGAGCCCTAACCCTTTTAGCCTTTCCTCATACGGAAGGTGTTCCATCCCCTTAATCATTTTAGCTGCCCTTTTCTGCACTTTTTCCAATGCTCTAACATCTTTGAGGTGCGGTGACCAGAACGGCACACAGTATTCCAAATGAGGCTGTACCACCAGTTTATACAGGGACATTATGATACTGGCTTTGTTTTCATTCCCCAGCAACAACTTGTCAGCACAGATGGGGATCGTCCCCTGTCAAAAATCAATCCTGTTCCCACTCCCCAGCAACCCCTGCCCGTTCCGCTGTGCTTTCGGTGGCCTTTTTCAAATAGCTTTTCCATTAAATTCATCAAAAGCCTTGCCTCCTGATCCGTGGTGAACAGCTCGGTCGGCAGCTGCGGCTGTTAAATGTGAACTCTCCAAGGTTTTCTTTCTTCTTTTAAATGAAGCCAGTCAGAGCCTGGACGGCTGTCAGCGGGTCTGTGTCCCTTTGGGTGTTTGAAGTGAAAGACGGGATTTCTGTGCTTCAGCAGATAAGCGCGGGGCTTTGCACGATGACCTCTCCCGGAGTTTGACCGCTCTGGACCTCAGCCGTTTTAAGCCGTTCACAGAATGTTGTTCAGGGTCCCTCTTCAGCTCTTGGCTGTCAAGTTAGGAGTTGGCAAAAGGAAAGCTCCTGCCCCCCTCCCCTTCCGGCTGTGTTCAGCTTTAGGTTCATGTCCTCCCAGCAGCCCCCAGCCCAAATACCTCGGGAAAGATGGCTCTGGAGTGAAACTGTGTGTAGAACAGACAGAAGGAAGTGCTTCTTCACACAGTGCAATTGTTAACTTGTGGAACTCACTGCCACCAGATGCAGTGTTGGGCACTCGCTTGGGTGGCTGTAAAAGGGTACTCCCGTGGGGACAGAGATCTATTAATGACCATTAGCCATGATGGCTAACTGAAACCTCCATGTCCAGAGGCAGAGTATCTCTGAATACCGGGTGATGGAATTCAGCAGCAGGGGGAGACGTTGGCCTCTGTGTCCTGTTCGCAGGCTTTCCAAGCCCCCCCCCCCATTGGCCTTAGTAAGAAGCAGACTTCTGAAGCATTGGACTAACATAGCAGAGCTCCTTTTAGATAAAACATAACAGTTAGAATGTGAACGTGATGGCCGATTGCTCCTGCTGTTCAGAGGTAAGCATGGACGGCTTCAAGAGGTAATCAGATAAACCTATGGAGCAGAGGGCCATCCGTGGCTATTAGCCACAAGGTATAGATAGAAACTCTCAGTCTGGGGCAAGGGATGCTCTGAATTCTTGGTGCTTGTGCAGCGGGGGGGGCAACAGTGGGAGGGCTTCTAGTGTCCTGGTCCCCTGATGGCACCTGGTATTTTTGGCCACTGTGTGACGCAGAGTGTTGGACGGACAGGCCATAGGCTTGATCCAACATTGGCTTCTCTTACATTCTTACGAATATTGAAGTTCCATTTTGTTATCTTGGATAATAGTTGTTGATGGATATCATTCCGTGTGCATCTGCCGAACTGGTAAGGGACCTTCTGAGTAATTCATATAGGACACCCATTCATTCACCTTTTCGAACAAGCACCTTTCATTTTTTTAAACCAGTACTGGCAAAGGTACCATCGAAGAGGCATACCCTCCTCATTTCTCTTAATTCGGAAGGAATGCAGAGGGCACAGCATGCAAATGAAGCATCCCTTTCCCCCATCAGAGTGATTTGATGCTTATTTTCTCCTCCAAAGAAAGTGTCATTGATAATCCTGGCTGCAGAAAATAAAAGGAAAATTCGTATTATAGCCATCTATCTACATCATTGAGTTATCCAGTTAATTAAAGGGGCTCGCTCGTAAAGATTCTAGCTGCAGCAAACACCTTCCTCTTTGTAAACGAGTAAGCGTTAAATTAACAGACATTTCCTTAATTTCCTCTATCCATTCTTGAATATTCGGAGCATTAATCTGCTTCCAATATCTTACTAGAACCATCCTGGCTGCAGAAATTAAATATAAGAGAACTGTGAGGTGGCGACAATAAATGTAGTCCACAACAGGTCTTCTTAAACAGAAAGTCCTTTATTTGCAGAAAAGGTCTTGTTGGTCAAATACACTTCTTCTGTAATGCCCAAGCATAGGAATACAACTGCAATTATACTTGATATGAAATATGCCCCCCCTTAACACCCACCAATCAATTGGGAGGATTATTGGCGCCCACTGTTCCCAAGGAAAGCGTGGTAAAATAGGTTCCCAGGGAAAGACACTATTAGGATTTGTTGGGCAGATATTCCCAGGGAAAAAATCAAGCAAAGGAACACATAGCACCTGTGAATAATATAACACACAGCAAGAGGCTTGCAGCTCAAGGCCGTGAGCTAGAGAAAAGCGAAAGACAGATAAGAGGGAAGAAAAGCTAATGAGCAACAAGAATGCGCAAAGCGAGTGAGACGTGCATTCCTGCGGTGGGATCGGAGTCACTCCGCCGATGCCATCTCCCGTCCGGGACCTAGAGGAGTTGATCTGGGACTCAAAAGAAAAGCAAGGTTAATTGATCATCAGACTATGCGATTGGACCATCAGACTATGCGATTTGCATATGATGCTTAGGCAACAGTGTCATTGATAATACTGGTCAGCAGGAACCTATGGCAGTGCTAACTGACAAGAACTGCCTTCAGTCTCTTAGGGAACCTTGTAATGTAATTCAGCAAGAAAACAACGGGCCATAGAGGCACGATTTCACATCCCAATTCTACCTGTTTGTGAACCTTTCCACAAAACTTAAGCACACAAGGGCATTACCACCATACATGGATAACACCCACCACTGGCAAATTACAGAAGCAACATTGCCCAGTATAGCTAACATATATCATGCCTAACTTTTTTTGGGGTGGGGGGGTGGGGGAGACAGTGAACCATCTTAATTATATTTTTCTTAAGCACTATAGTAAATGACGGCTATAATGAAGATTGGAAATGTGACCTTACCTGGGAGGCACATTAGTCTGCTGGAAAGCCATATCATCCACTGAAAGATGATTGATATACCTGCTGTTTAAATCATCATGACCAAGAGAGAGATCTTGGAGTTGTAGTAGATAACTCAATGAAAATGTCGAGACCGTGTGCAACTGCAATGAAAAAGGCCAACGCTATGCTGGGGGTTGTTAGGAAGGGAACTGAAAACGAATCAGCCAGTCTCATAATGCCCCTGTGCCAGTCTGGTGTAGTGGTTAAGTGCGCGGACTCTAATCTGGGAGAACCGGGTTTGATTCCCCACTCCTCCACTGGCACCTGGCTGGATGGCCTTGGGCAAGCCATAGCTCTGTACCATCTGTTCCCTCAAGGACAGCTTGGGAAAGAGTTCTCTCAGCCCCACCTACCTCACAGGGTGTCTGTTGTGGGGAGGGGAAGGGAAAGGAGTTTGTAAGCCGCTCTGAGACTCTTAAGTGAGTGAAGGGCGGGATATAAATCCAATCTCTTCCTCTTCCTCTTCCCTGTATAAATCGATGGTGCGGCCTCATTTGGAGTACTGTATACAGTTCTGGTCGCCACACCTCAAAAAAGATATTATAGTATTGGAAAAAGTGCAAAACAGGGCAACTAGAACAATAAAAGGGTTGGAACATTTTCCCTATGAAGAAAGGTTGAAGCGCTTGGGGCTTTTTAGCTTGGAGAAATGACAGCTGAGGGGTGACATGATTGAGGTTTATAGGATTATGCATGGGATAGAGCAGGTAGAGAAAGAAGTCTTTTTCTCCCTTTCTCACAATACAAGAATTCATGAGCACTCCATGAAATTGCCGAGCAGTCGGGTTAGAACGGATAAAAGGAAGTACTTCTTCACCCAAAGAGTGATTAACACATGGAATTCACTGCCACAGGAGGTGGTGGCGGCTACAAGCATGGACGGCTTCAAGAGGGAATTAGATAAACACAAGGGGGGGGGCCCCCGCGATATTTGCGGGGAGGGGAGAAGCTGACAGCTGCTCCTCCTTCCTCCGCCCCCTTCCCCCCCTTCCTCTGCCCCCCCCTCCCCAGAGACTCCCGGCGGCTCTCGCCGGGCCCGCCGCTCGCCCCCTTCCCCCCCCAGAGACTCCCGGCGGGCCTCGGCGCCTCTCGGCAGGCCCGCCGCTCGCCCCCTTCCCCCTCCTATGCAGGCTGTCGGCTGGCCTCGGCAACTCTCGCCGGGCCGCTGCCGTTCCAAGAGCGTTCCCCGCGCATGCGCAGGGGATGCTCTTTTACTTTTCAGGAGATTTAAAGATCCCCCGAAAAGTTTTTGATAGATTTCAGATTTTTCTGTAAGCGGGGGGGGGGGGGGGTTACCCCCCTCTCTGCCCTCCGTGCCCCCCCCGGCGCGGATTTAAGTATCCGCACGTGGGGGGGCACTTGAGAATTAGATATATAGATATGGAGCAGAGGTCCATCAGTGGCTATTTGCCACAAGGTACAGATAGGAACTCTTGGTCTTGGGCAAGTGATGCTCTATTCCTGGTGCTTAAGGGGGGGGGGCAACAGTGGGAGGTCTTCTAGTGTTCTGGCCCCACTGCTGGACCTCCCGAGGGCACCTGGTGTTTTTGGCCCCTGTGTGACACAGAGTGTTGGGCTGGAGGGGCCACTGGCCTGATCCAACACTGGCTTCTCTTATGTTCTTATCGCTTGCCAAAAGCACAGGAAACGCAAGTCATCTTGGTGCCTGAATTTTTCTCTGAGATGTCTGATGTTAAGCAATCTTGTGTGACTTGTATTCTGTCTTGCACTTTGCTGGGGCTTGTCTTTTGACATGTTGCACGTACACATTTAAGATTTATTTCATAAGATGTGCTGTACACACATGTTCCACTTTATAAAGCTTCCTTCTATCACGATATTGTATTTAACTTTAATATAATTATCAGACAAATAAGTTTGCGCACTCTTTATATCTAATTGTTAAACATTGCCTTTTCACAATGAATTTTTTTTTTCTTGGTCTCAGCAGTGCCATGTTCTTTTCTTGACGTATTTGTACAGGGCTGTAAAATAAGACAATATGTTGATACCTCTTAATCAATCCCATAGCCAACATCATCACTCCATTTGCTTTGAGATCCAGAATTAGCCACTGAATTGTTAAGTAACGTGATACAAATTCTCCGAAATAAATGGTCCGCTCCAATGTCTGTGGTTTTAAATCCGCCGGATTATGCTGTTGGTTCACCCGGTTTCCTTGGAGCAGGTGGCCATCCTCTGCCATGGTTGCCTGTCATTTCATCCGACCTCTTGACCTCCTGTCCCCCTTTTTCACTTGCAGTGTGGCCCCAGGAAGAGTATATTGTGGAGTATTCCTTGGAGTACGGCTTTCTGCGCCTGTCCCAGAGCACCCGCCAGCGCCTCGGCATTCCGGTCATGGTGGTAACCCTGGGTAAGTTTGAAAACGGATGTGGGAGCTTGGAGAAATGACAGCTGAGGGGTGACATGAGCTGCCATGGTTCCAGGGGCGAAGCATATCCCCCCTTTTCCTTGCTGTGTGTGTGGGGGTCTCCATGATGTGACCGAGCGCCTGCCCGCAGATGTCTTTGTTTACTTCATTTATAATTCCACCTTTCTTTATGAGACTTAAGGTGATGTGAGGCTTCTGATGAGAGCCAATAAGCCAGGCCTTGTATTGTAAAACAAAGTCTTTATTTCTTAATGGTCTTTCAGGAAACACTTGCGTTGTTACTGATACCACATACAGAATGTGAGGAACTGATATACAGTATTCAAACAGGGGTAAAAAGTCAGGTACCAATCAGAATAAAAATATCAAGCGCCAAAATGTGCTACCGTTACTTTCTCAGAGAAAAAGGCACGTAAGCGGAGCTAAATTCCCATCCCCCGGCCCTGTGTGTGTAATCTACATGCATTCCCACGCAAAAGACACCTGGAAGAGCGGAGGCCCAGTTGCCCAAGGTTACAAGTGCAGCAACAGAGATAACTGAAGTCTAGCAAAACAGATGAGTTCACTCTGAGGAAGGGGGGGGGGGGGAACTGACGGAAGGGAAACCGATGCCGTTCTCCCGCCGGGACCTAAAAAGGGACTGGGAAAAAGAAGCAACCATGACAGGGAACCTGACAGGCGACTGCACAGTTGAAACTAACACGGCCTGCCGTCAACCGTGCAGTGAAACAGAATGTCAAAACCGACACAAAGCGTACTAAAGCAGTGTGCGACATACAAAAACAGTATAATACAGACAGCAAGCCATGAAACGGAACTGGATTGCAGAATTAGATGCACAGAGCAACAGCATCATGTATGCAAGCGAGCAAAGCAGTGAGAGCTACTTGAAGTCTTGCAGGCCTTACCAATGACCTTATTACCTTCATAAAAAACACCCTCCTGAACCTACCTACCTACCTACACCAGTCTGGTGTAGTGGTTAAGTGCAAGGACTTTAATCTGGGAGAACCGGGTTTGATTCCCCACTCCTCCACTTGCACCTGCTGGATGACCTTGGGCAAGCCATAGCTCTGTACCAGCTGTTCTGTCAAGGACAGCTGTCTCAGAGCGCTCTCAGCCCCACCTACCTCACAGGGTGTCTGCTGTGGGAAGGGGAAGGGAAAGGAGTTTGTAAGCTGCTCTGAGACTCCCTTGGGTAGTGAAGGATGGGGTATATATCCAATCTCTTCTCTTCTTCTTTTCTTCCTCTTCTCTTCTACTTGGACGGGAGACTTCCTTGGAAAACCAGCAGTTGGGAGGACGGGGGTAGGGGTCATTCAGAGGTTGCTATGACTTCCAGGCAGTGTTCCCTCTAAGCTGAGTTAGTGTGAGCTAACTCAGAGTTTTTTCGCCTCCGGCTCACACATTTTTGTCTCAGCTCAGGAAGGATGGCTCCAGAGCAAATTAACTTATGCAGGAGCCAAATCAGCTCACTCACAACTGTAATGCCAGGAGCTCACAAAGTAGAATTTTTGCTCACAAGACTCCACAGCTTAGAGGGAGCGTTGCTTCCAGGTGCACACGCAGTGGGATTCTGGCACAGGTTGTTGGGTGCCTCTACAAAATGGCTGCCAGAAGTGGCGGAGCCGACCATGAAATGGTGGCGAGCAAGGCTTGTATCGCTCTGAGGGCAACTCTTCACCATTTCAGGCGGAAGCTGTGAAGGTGGAGTGTCAAACTATTTTCTTGTATTCGTACCACTTACCTCCAGTCATGCAGTGGCGATCCTTGTGCTGTGGTGGCAGCTGCTGTCGCCACAGCAACTTAAAAAAAAAAATCTATATAGCCAGTCAGAAGTCCTGTTGGGCAAAAGCCCCGCCCGCTTTCTAAAAACTTGGGGGGGGGGGGTGAGGAAAGGTGTCAGTGGGCCCCTGCAGGCACCAGATTGGGGACCCCTGGTCAATACTTTAAATTGAGCCTGGAAGCATATCACTGATTACCTGTGGAGCAACCACAGAATAGGAGTAGTAGCTCCAAATAGTAACTAAGGTGTAGTGTTCTGTATCTCCTGGAGTTTCTGAGTTTTTGTCAAGCGCAGACCCATGTAGGTCATTTTGCAGCAGTCTAGCCTCAAGGTCAAAGCATTTTTTTTACAACTGCGTTACCTTGCTCCTCCACTTGCACCTGCTGGGTGACCTTGGGCAAGCCATAGCTCTGGCACAGCTGTTCTCTCAAGGACAGTTGTCTCAGAGCTCTCTCAGCCCCACCAACCGCACAGGGTGTCTGTCATGGGGAGGGGAAGGGAAAGGGGATTGTAAGCCGCTCTGAGACTCCCAAGTGAGTGAAGGGCGGGGTATAAATCCAATCTCTTCTTCTAATACAGCAGTCATGCTGGGTCCAGCAGTAACCCTAGGACTCCTCACTGGGTCAGCTGAACCCCAGCAGAAATAGGAAGCACACTTCCATCCAAGACCTCAGCCTCTCTGACCAGCCTCACCTCCCTTGTTGGAATTCCTTTACCACTCATTCATCCTTCACCATTTGACCACAGCAGCCAGGCACTGGCTTGAGACTGCTACGGCAGTGTCCGGCGGTCTGGGCAAGGGAGGGGAGGGGTTAAAGCCACTGTGTTGAAAAGGGGACAGTAGCAGTTCCTCCTGCACAGAAATTGAGGCCTGCTATACCACATGTGCTGTTCCTCCACCCTGTGCCTACCTCTTGTTCCTGATCATTGCAAAGCCCCCCCTTCCCATTTTGTGTGCTAATGGGAGTGACCATAGGGGGAGGGACCGTGGTTCAGTGGAAGAGCCTCTGCTTGGCATGCAGAAGGTCCCAGGTTCAATCCCCGGCATCTCGAGTTAAAAGGACCAGGCAGGAGGTGATGGGAAAGACCTCTGCCTGAGACCCTGGAGAGCTGTAAAGAGGGGCTGTGGCTCAGTGGTAGAGCCTCTGCTTGGCATGCAGAAGGTCCCAGGTTCAATCCCCAGCATCTCGAGTTAAAAGGACCAGGCAGGAGGTGATGGGAAAGACCTTTCTCTGCCCGAGACTCTGGAGAGCTGCTGCCAGACAGAGTAGACAATACTGACCTTGATGGACCAAGGGTCTGTGTCAGCTAATGCTGCCATCCCCTGCCCGGGAGGTGGGATGAGCGAACCATGGATATCAGGACTATGGAATGTTATGTTATATTTCTCATGACATGCTTATCGCTCTCTGAGCTACTCTGACCTTGATACACTGTTGGTGCCGGCCCATGTATCTCTTCTTCTGTCTGACTCTTATTCTTCCCACTTATTTCCCTGGGAACTGTAAACCAGGATTTTACCAGACCCCTTTTTGAATTCTGTACAATTGTCCTGCTTGGGGCTGTGTCAGCCATTACTAACACCAGAAGTGGAGATGACCATAGCAGACCTTTCTCAATAAAGCTTTCCAGTTTAAGGACACTTGTTGGTGACTGACTCTGTAGGTCTCTCACAGTCTGCTTCAGTATCAGGCAGCTTCATGTGTGAATGTGTGTGACCTCTGACAGTGACTGATTTGTGCTTCCGTGATGGGTCCCCGGCTGCCATGGGTGAAGTTACTCCCAGTATAAAGCAGTGTTCCCTCCAAGCTGAGTTAGTGGTGAGCTAGCTCACTGTTTTCTAGCCTCCAGCTCACACCTTCTTGTCTCTGCTCAGGAAGGGTGGCTCCAGAGCAAAGTAATTTCTGCAGCAGCCAAATCGCTCGCTCACAGCTTTGATGCCAGCAGCTCGCAAAGCAGAATTTTTGTTCACCGGACTCCACAGCTTGGGGGGAGCATCAGTGCAAAGCCTCCTCTTCTTGCTGGGCAAGGTAGTTAGATGAGGGAGCTGAGGCACCGACAGCCCTGGAGTGAAAGAATGGGAAGCCGCCACCTATGGGGAGTACTCATCAGGGAGTACTCAAATGCAGTCTGGAGGCAGGCAGTGGCCAACCCCCTCTGGACATCTGTTCCCTTGAAAGCCCCATGGGCTCAACTCGCCATAAGTCAGCTGTGACTCGACAGCATTTTTAAAAAAGGAATTAACGGCCTCTGAAATGTGCTGTTCTTGACAAGCTTTCTCAGGTCTTGCAGACGGAGGGCCCTTGTGGCTTCCTTGACTGAGTCAATCCATCTCACGTTGGGTCTTCTTTTCCTACTCACCTTCAGCTTCGCCCAACCTGGGCAGGAAATCCATTTCTGTTTGCCACAAGGCCATGCTTTTCTTGCCCGTCTCCCTCTCAGATCCCACCCGGGACCAGTGCTTTGGGGACCGGTTCAGCCGCCTTCTCCTGGACGAGTTCCTTGGTTATGATGACATTCTCATGTCCAGCGTGAAGGCATTAGCCGAAAATGAAGAGAATAAAGGTGAGTGCGTGTGGAGGGGAGTTTGGAGAGAGGAGTGGAGTGGAGAGAGTAGGTCAGTTGCTAGCTGGTCCATGTTATAGCCAGGGGTGGAATATTAAGCCTAATTTTGGATAAACATATGGAGCAGAGGTCCCTCAGTGGCTGTTAGCTACTAGATATAGATGGAACACTCTGTCTGGGGCAAGTGATGCTCTGTCTTCTTGGTACTTGGGGGGGGGGGGGGGAAGCAACAGTGGGAGGGCTTCTAGAGTTCAGGCCCCACTGGTGGACCTCCTGATGGCACCTGGGTTTTGGCCACTGTGTGACATGGAGCGTTAAATGGGCCATTGGCCTGATCCAACATGGCTTCCCTTACGTCTTTATGAGCCTTCCTCTGTTCTGTCCATGGTTTGTGAGGTCCTAATACAGAGGTTAAGATGCTGAGGTGCTGACCGGAAGGTCAGTAGCTCAGCAGTTCGAGACCCAAGTGCCGCATGACGGAGTGAGCTCCCGTCTCTGGCCCCAGCTCCTGCCAGCCTAGCAGTTCGAAAGCAAGAAATTGCAAGTAGATAAATAGGTACTGCTTCGAGGGGAAGGTAACAGTGTTCCATTGCGCCTCGGCATTTAGTCATGCCGGCCACATGACCACGGAAAAAGTCTTCGGACAGTGCTGGCTCTTCGTCTTGGAAACAGATGGGCACCGTCCCCTAGCGTCGGGTTCGACTGGCTTTCAAGGAAGGGAAACCTTTAATGGCAGCCCACCGTGTCTCTTTCGGGGTGGCTGGAGGACTATCTAGTCATCTCTGTTGCCAGCCTTTAGCCCACCAGGAAAAGGGGGGGGGAGTATCCATTAATAGGGTTATTCTTTGACTGAATAAACAAGAGGATCGAAAGCATCATGTCTTTTTTTGTGGTTTTTAATGATAAAAACCTACTTAAAAGGTGTGAGGAACAGGCACAGGCCCAACAGGCTCATTCAGGGGGAAAGTTTTCTGTTTTCTCCCCCAGCTTGATTCTTCTTCCCCTTTCAAGCTGAGAGTTCATGAAACTTTCCATGAAACCTCACGAAACAACGGGCTAGAATGGTGCGGCTCCATTGGCATAATCCATGTCAGTAGGTCGGATTGGCTTCTCCAGCCCCAGGCAGTGTGACTTCCAAGCCTCCACCATGCTGAGCAAAGCCGTCACTTCCAAATGGAAGCTTTCAAATCCTCAGAAACCAGAGTCGTCGGAACGTCGTGGCTGTTCTGAGGCAGGGATCCCCGGCCCTTTTGTGCCTGTGGACACCGTTGGAATTCTGACGCAGGGCAGTGGGCATGGCCTCGAAACGGCTGCAGCAGCTCACCTTCCACCAGTACCTTTTCTGTGGTAGCAACATTTTTAAAAACCTGCGCAGCAAAAGCCCCACCGGGCCCCACTCCCCCTCTAAAAACATTTAGTGGGAACCAGAAAAGGTGCTGGTGGGTGCCAGGCAGGGTTCCCTCTAAGCTGAGTCAGTGTGAGCTAGCTCACAGTTTTTTAGCCTCCGGCTCTCACGTTTTTGTCTTAGCTCGGGAAGGAGGGCTCCAGAACAAACTCCAGAGCCAGTCTGGTGAAGTGGTTAAGTTCGCGGACACTAATCTGGGAGAACTGGGTTTGATTCCCCACTCCTCCGCTTGCACCTGCTGGATGACCTCAGGCAAGCCATAGTTCTGGCACAGCTGTTCTTGAAAAAGAGCCATTTCTGTCAGAGCTCTCTCAACCCCACCTACCTCACCGGGTGTCTGTTGTGGGGAGGGGAAGGGAAAGGAGTTTGTAAGCCGCTCTGAGACTCCCTTGGGTAGTGAAGGGCGGGGTAGAAATCCAATCTCTTCTAATTTATGCAGTGGTCAAATCCCTCGCTCACAACTTTAATGCCAGGAGCTCACAAAGTAGAATTTTTGTTCACAACTTAGAGGGAGCATTGGTGCAAGGGCACCCCCAGGCACCGTGTTGGGGGCCCCTGTTCTAAGGCCATCCTAGTACAGCCATCCACGACAACCACGAGTACCTTGGCTGGACCAGTCGGGATCCCCCTGCTTGGCAAAGGGTCCCAGCCCTGTCATCCTTCAGGGCTTTTCCTTCCTTGAAACGGTGTCTGGAATTCAGTGCCCAGGCAAGCGCATTTTTGGGGGGGGGGGGGGGACGTTACTTCATCTCCTCTCTCCCTTCCTCTCCCGCTGCAGGCTTCCTCCGCAACGTGGTGTCCGGGGAGCACTACCGCTTCATCAGCATGTGGATGGCGCGCACCTCCTACCTGGCCGCCTTTGTCATCATGGTGATCTTTGTGAGTGAGGCGTCGGGGGGCGGGGCAGGCTTTCCCAAGCTGAGTTGTGAATCCATCTGTTGGCCCAGTCAGGTGACCTGGTGTCCCAGTGTCCCTTGTAGGCCCAGTTCCAGGTGCTTCGTATGTGAAAGAGGCAGCGCGGTGCAGTGGTTAAGAGCGTTAGGCTAGTATTTGGAAGACCCAGGTTTAACTCTCCACTTGTGCTGTGGAAGCTTGCTGGGTGACCTTGGGTTGGTCACACACTCTCGGCCTAGCCAACCTCACAGGGTGGTTGTGAGGATAAAACGGAGGAGACGAGAATGATGTGAGCCATTCTGGGTCCCCGCTGGGGAGAAATCATGGAGTATAAATGAAGAAAAGAAATAAGTGTAGATAAGAAACTCGGGATCCTCCCTAGCACAGAGACCCTCACCTTCCCCCCTCCCCAAGTTCGGGGGGGGGCCTGTTCACAACAGTGACTTGTAGAACAGCACAAAGGAAGGGATCCTTTGGTGGCGGCTGTTTGGTTTAGTGGTTAGGAGCGCAGACTGTAATCTGGGAGAACCGGGTTTGATTTCCCACTCCACATGCAGCTGCTGGTGTGACCTTGGGCCAATCACAGTTCTCTCGGAGCTGTTCTCAGTCAGAGCACTCTCAGCCCCACCTACCTCAAAGGGTGTCTGTTTAGGGGAGGGAAAGGGATTGTAAGCCGCTCTAAGACTCCTTTGGTGTCGTGGTTAAGTGCGTGGACTCTAATCTGGGAGAACCGGGTTTGATTCCCCCCTCCTCCACTTGCAGCTGCTGGCTGACCTTGGGCAAGAATACAAAAGCACTGTTATGATGCAGAGAAACAAATTGTATCAATACAAGAAAATGTCTATTACAATATTGCAACAGGATACATAGCTCACAGTATAAGTATGTCTTTAACATTCAAAGCATAAAGCTCACAATATCTTCAAGAACATGTCTTCAAGAAAAATTTTTTTCCCAGAGCACAGTATCCAGTGAAGGAGACGAAGATGCCAGCTTTTTCTCTTCTTTTCACTAATGCTTCCTCAGTAAACTGAATACAAAATAGACACATCCAATGTAACACATGTTAATAAACATAACAAGAAACATTCAACAAAAGGTGTACTTCCATTAATTATACATTCTTGTAGTACCTCAATTTTCAATGCACGAAGCACAAAAGTGCTAGACTCAACTTCCAACTGGATCAAATTCCCCAAAGAGTTCAGCGTCCAGAATTTACTACCTAAACAAAAAGCACAGCTCTACTTAGCATATCAGGTAATAGATAAATAATTTCGCCATGTGCACTGAAGCCCCAGCAATCTAAACTCACCATAACCTTTTGGTTCAAGACAAACGGGCTACCGCTCATTCCCCACTTCAAAAGTCGGTGCTGCCTTGCAATGACGCATAGCGTTCCTGCTTATCTTGGAAATTACAGATAATGTTCCCAGCGCAAATCTTAAAGTGACACAAACCTCTCACCACAGTTATAAAA
The DNA here is from genome assembly GCA_029233225.1 of Lepidodactylus listeri. Lineage (NCBI taxonomy): Eukaryota > Metazoa > Chordata > Lepidosauria > Squamata > Gekkonidae > Lepidodactylus > Lepidodactylus listeri. Next base: position 176,610,720 of record JARCFY010000002.1, read on the forward strand.
ATGACCCCCCACTCACTTTTTAATGGACCTCATAGATGTGATATTTGAGAATAGTTTTTTTAGGTTTCAACAGCAGTTTTATCTGCAAACCCAAGGCGTTGCAATGGGGTCAGCTTTTGCTCCATCAGTAGCCAATCTTTTCATGACAGATTTTGAAGAGAAATGGATATCTAATCCGGAAGTGAATCCTTTTTATCACAGTATAGTGTTTTACAAACGCTTTATTGATGATTTATTCTTTTTGGGTCAGAGTCTGCAGGTTGAGGAATTTGTGACTTGGCTCAACTCCCTTCATCCGACCATCAAGTTTACATGTAAATCTGACAGTAGCAGCATAGCATTTCTGGACACCACAGTATTTGTGACTGAAACTGAGACCCTTGCGGTGAAGTCTTTTTTTAAAGAAACAGATAGGAATTCCTATTTGCATTTCCGTTCTCATCATGCCTTACACCTTAGGAGGAACTTGCCGTATGGGCAGTTCCTCAGGTTGAAGAGGAATTCTTCTTTCCAAGACCACTATGAAGGAGCATCAAGAAAATTAGAAGGGGAATTGGAGATAAGAGGGTATCCCCAGAGGATCATACAGGGCGCGCGTAGACGGGCTGATGGGAGTGTCACGCAGGGAGATGTTACAGAATACAACATCTAGGGACAAGACCCGATCTCTCATTTTTTGTGCCATGGATTTTACGCCTTTGGCTTCTTCAATTAAGGATATTATTTTTAGGCACTGGCACATTGTAGAAAATATTCCAGGTTGTGAAGTCAAACCTTATGTGGGTCTTAGGAGGACTAAAAGCCTCAAAGACACTTTAGTACACACGGATCTGGTGCATGAACCAACAGAAATAGCTTCTATTTCAAGGAAAGGGCATTTTGCATGTGGGCATTGTAGTGTATGCCCGCAGGCATGGCAGACCATGAGTATTAATTTACCTGCGTTATCTTTTTGTTACACTCTTAGAACATATACCAATTGTGCCTCCCGATGGTCAATTTACCTTTTGAAATGTCCTTGTTCCCTCCTTTATGTGGGGGCATGTAGTAGAACTCTTAGAACGAGGATGATTGAACACAGATCATGCATCCGGACATTACGGATGGAAGCTCCACTGGTTTATCATTTTTCCAGCAAAGGCCACTCCCCTAATGATTTTAAGTTTGTGGTCTTGGAGACAATGAAGGCACATAAATATAATAAACTTGACTTGCAAAGGATACTCAGACAGAGGGAAGCTTTCTGGATATTTAGGTTACAGACTGTGCACCCACATGGGTTAAACCAGTCTTTAGAATTTAATTCATTTTTATAATCTGAGGTGAGAAGCTTGTCTCTTTAAGTTCTGCATTGGTCTTGCAAAGTTTGTTCAGACAGAGGAAGCCTTTTGCCATGTTCAAATTATAAACTATGTATCCTGATGGGTTGATATCAGTTTGTAGAATGTAACTCATTTTTATAACTTTGGTGAGAGGTTTGTGTCACTTTAAGATTTGCGCTGGGAACATTATCTGTAATTTCCAAGATAAGCAGGAACGCTATGCGTCATTGCAAGGCAGCACCGACTTTTGAAGTGGGGAATGAGCGGTAGCCCGTTTGTCTTGAACCAAAAGGTTATGGTGAGTTTAGATTGCTGGGGCTTCAGTGCACATGGCGAAATTATTTATCTATTACCTGATATGCTAAGTAGAGCTGTGCTTTTTGTTTAGGTAGTAAATTCTGGACGCTGAACTCTTTGGGGAATTTGATCCAGTTGGAAGTTGAGTCTAGCACTTTTGTGCTTCATGCATTGAAAATTGAGGTACTACAAGAATGTATAATTAATGGAAGTACACCTTTTGTTGAATGTTTCTTGTTATGTTTATTAACATGTGTTACATTGGATGTGTCTATTTTGTATTCAGTTTACTGAGGAAGCATTAGTGAAACGAAGAGAAAAAGCTGGCATCTTCGTCTCCTTCACTGGATACTGTGCTCTGGAAAAAATTTTTTTCTTGAAGACATGTTCTTGAAGATATTGTGAGCTTTATGCTTTGAATGTTAAAGACATACTTATACTGTGAGCTATGTATCCTGTTGCAATATTGTAATAGACATTTTCTTGTATTGATACAATTTGTTTCTCTGCATCATAACAGTGCTTTTGTATTCCTGACCTTGGGCAAGCCATAGTTCTTTCTGAGCTGTTCTCTCAAGGGCAGTTCTCGAAAGAGCTCTCTTAGCCCCACCTACCTCACAGGATGTCTGTTGCGGGGAGGGGAAGGGAAAGGAGGCTGTCAGCCCCTCTGAGACTCGAAGTGAAGGGCGGGGTATAAATCCAATCTCCTCTTCCTCCTCTTTTTTTTCTTCTCTCTAAAACAAAAACATTTGGAAGTCCCAGTTTTTTAAAAAGAAATCAGTACAGATCTGTAAGGGCTGGGGACATTGCTTCCCTCTGCCCAGAGGGGGCCCAACTTTCTCACGCCGGCCCCCACTCCCTTCCCTTTCAGACCCTGTCTGTCTCCATGCTGTTGCGGTACTCGCATCACCAGATCTTCGTCTTCATCGGTAAGCGTGGCAGGTCACGCCAGGAGAAAGCTGGCATCCTTCAGAGGGGCCGGAAGGAGGTTGTGGTCAGACAGAGCCGGTTTGCCTGCTTCTCAGACAGGTTGCCAATGGAGGCTTAAAAAAGAGAAAAGCCCTCTTCCTATCCCTGGTGGAGAACCACGAACAAAGCTCTGACCTGCAGCCCAGCACTGGCAGGGCCTTTGGGGTGCCGCTTTTTACAGTTCAGTTTTCCGGGCCACTTTTCCCACTTCTGGTTGGAGGACAGCTGGGGGGAGGGAAGAGGTGTCATGGGTGGGGGGCAAGACTGGAGGGTAGCCATGCTCTAGGGATAGGGGGAAGGGAGCCATTGTCCGAGGTACGTGAGGTTGTGGCCAGCCCTGCCCCCGTCTCACCCCCTGCCGCTTCTCTCCTGTCTTCCAGTGGACCTGCTGCAGATGCTGGAGATGAACATGACCATTGCCTTCCCTGCAGCCCCTCTGCTCACGGTCATCTTGGCACTCGTAGGTAAGGAGGCATCTTAGCAGCACATTGGCTGTACGACACAGAGCTCCTCTGTGAATCCCCCAAGGCCATTTTCACACTGGGAGCTGGGAGCTGTTTCCCATTCCTTTTCAGTGATTTGGTCACATTTTAGAACGGAGAAGACACGGGCTGCACCCAGCAGTGCGCCGACAGAACGCAAAGGGGAAAATGCCAGGTGATAGCAGACTGATGTCTTACTGCACAAAGTCCCTACGCGTTTCGCTGTGCAGGCCTTGTCACTAGGTGAATGCCCCGATTCCCCCGATGAAGGCTGCATGGCGAAACGCCTAGGGACTTTGTGCAGTAAGAAATCGGTCAGCTATCACCTGGCATTTTTCCCTTTGTGTTCTGTTGGCACATTTAGAAACATACGTCCCGCTTTACAGACCCAACGGGGCCCTCCAAACAGTTCAAATAAAACTGTCTCCATTTGCTTAGCAAAAACCGCCAGCCGAGATATTCTGTGGAGGCAAAATCATAAGAACATAAGGGAAGCCAATGTTGGATCAGGCCAGTGGCCCATCCAGTCCATCACTCTGTGTCACACAGTGGCCAAAAACACCAGGTGCCCTCAGGAGGTCCAGCAGTGGGGCCAAAACCCTGGAAGCCCTCCCACTGGCCCCCCAAGAATACAGAGCACCATTGCCCAGACATAAGAACATATCAAAAGCCATACTGGATCAGGCCAATGGCCCATCGAGTCCAACACTCTGTGTCACACAGTGGCCCAAACCCAGGTGCCATCAGGAGGTCCACCAGTGGGGCCAGAACTCCAGAAGCCAAGCACCCAGAATACAGAGTTTCACTGCCCCAGACAAAGTGTTCCTATCTATACCTTGTGGCTAATAGCCACTGATGGACCTCTGCTCCATATGTTCATCCAATCCCTTTTTCAAGCTGTCCTCCACTTCCTGCAGCAGTAAATGCTCCCATCATGCGAAGAGCTCACCTGTGATACAAGCCAGGCACTGCGCCTTCCGCACCTTGGCACCGGGGGAACCCCTTAAACTATGTAACCCGGACAAAACAGATGCATAGTTTTGCATATTAATTACTTTGGTTTTTTTAAAAACTAATTCTTTAAAATCCTGTTCACAGAGGAGAGATGAAGCCCACCCCAGCCTCCGGAAATGTTATTTAGTTTCCCCTCCGGCTCCCAATGTTTTAGCAGCCCATGCTGTCAAGCATAGTCTCATCACTGTTCTGTAATTTATAGTAATTCAGTTTTCCTTCTGGCTTATAATATATTTTAGCAGCCCAGGGTGTCAAGTGTCTATATAGCTAATAGTAATTTGTGGACTCCATCTGTGGATCCCTAAATCCACAGATTGGGGCCACACCAGTGTTAAGCAGATTTTTCTGCCAACCTAGGGGACTTACCAGGTTTGCAGAAAAATCTGAGATGTTAAAAAAATACATTGTGGGTTTAAACTCCCACCCCAATTAAAAATGTCTGTACATGCCCAGACAACACACTTACTGGAAAAGGTGGGGGCAGCTGCCACAGCAGTGGACACCAGGCAAGGCTCCTGCCACCACTGTCAGGCTCTAAGAGAGGCACTTTGCTGTAGTGGTTAGGAACGTGGACTCTAATCTGGGAGAACCAGGTCCACATGCAGCTGTTGGTGTGACCTTGGGTCAGTCGCAAGTTCTCTCAGAGCTGTTCTCTCACAAGCAGTCTTGAAAGAGCTCTCTCAGCCCCACCTACCTCACGGGGTGTCTGTTGTGGGGAGGGGAAGGGAAAGGAGTTTGTAAGCCACTCTGAGACTCCTTCAGGTAGTGTAGGGTGGAGTATAAATTTAATCTGTTCTTCTTCTAAGGTGGGTGGTGGGGTCCAGAGCTGTGCCAGGCTCAGTGATGGGGGGGGACAGGATCCCCCCCATTAGCCTCGCAGGCCCCTCACTTGTCGTTTTTGAGTTGACCTTAAAGGAACAAAGATGCGGAGGTTCCCAGGTTTTTTATGCGCCTGTGGAATTCTGCCATGCACCCGCTCCTGGTCATGGGGAGCTGTGTGCATGCACCTTCGTAGCAGTCCCCTGGGCCACAGCGCCTGGTTGCTTCCCCTCCCCTGCACCCCGTGGGGGTGTCAACGGGAGAAATCTGGGTTGGGATCCTTCCCACCTCTCGTCTATCAGCAGGCATGGAAGCGATCATGTCTGAGTTCTTCAATGACACTACCACGGCCTTCTACATCATCCTGATCGTGTGGCTGGCTGACCAGTATGATGCCATCTGCTGCCACACCAACACCAGCAAGCGGCACTGGCTGAGGTACGGATCCAGCGTGGGCGGCCGCACCAGGGCTGTGGAGCCTCTCCCGGGGCTGTGGGACAGGTCTCTCCCTTCCGAGGTGTCGCCAATCGCGAGCCGTAGGGAGTGGCTTGCGGGCACCATCTCCCGCCAAAGGAGCGTGTTCTTTTGGAGAGCCACACTGGGCAGGTTTCCCTTCAAGCCTTGCAGGGTGGGGTCACGGGATCAAAAGAGGAGTCATGCTTCACAGGCATGAAGCCACCTTAACTGAGTCGGACCCTTGGTCCGTCAAAGTCAGTCTCCTCTACTCAAGACTGGCAACTCTCTGAGGTCTCAGGCTGAGGTCTTTCCCATCACCTACTGCCTGGTCCTTTTAACCAGAGATGCTGGGGATTGAACCTGGGACCTTCTGCATGCCAAGAAGATGCTCTGCCACTGAGCCAGGGTCTCAGGTCAAGGTCTTTCCCATCACCTCCTGCCTGGTCCTTTTAACCAGAGATGTTGGGGATTGAACCTGGGACTTTCTGCAGATGCTCTGCCACTGAATCAGGGTCCCTCCCCCCTAAGGGGGGGGGCTCCCCTCCTCTTCCCAGAACTGCGGGCCAGCCTCCCCCTTCCATCTGCAGACGGACCAGTGAACCATTCCCTCCCTGAAGACCAGCCATCTGGGGCCCAAAGGTGGGGGGAATGCCTGGGATTAAAGCACCCACACTCTGGACTCTCTGGGATGATAGGCATGGCCTGGGAGTAGACACCCCCACCAGTTCTCTAACCTGCCCGCTTGTGGGCATTGCTGTTTGCTGGAAGAACAGTTGGCGTCTTGCCTGCAAGAGAGCGACACTTTTCTGAAGTCAGAAGCAGAGGGTGGGAAATACGCGTGTGTGTGCGTGTCTGACCATGATTTATTTTGCGCCGATGTGACCTTTGTTGTCCTTCTTTGCTGCCCAGGTTCTTCTACCTGTACCATTTTGCTTTCTACGCCTACCATTACCGATTCAACGGGCAGTACAGCAGCTTGGCTCTGGTGACCTCGTGGCTTTTCATACAGGTAAGGACGCCAGGTTCTGTTTGGTTTTCCAGACAAGGACCCCCCTCAAGGAAAGGGGAATTGTAGGGGCTGTGTTCGAATGCAGAGAACGTGCAGAATGTGGGGCTGACTGCAGCACTCTGATCATGTCGGGCATTTGGGGGGGGGGGTGCCTTAAATACAGCGGGACAGAGAAGCGGGAATAAGACCGACACTGGTGGCAACTGCTGCTGGAACCGTGTTATTTTAATCTGCCCAGGCAATCGGATCTCCAGTAGCCAATCAGAAGCCAGGCTGGACGCCACACACCTGACCCCCACCAGTGTCCCCTCTAAGCTGAGTTAGTATGAGCTAGCTCACTGCTTTTTAGCCTCCGGCTCACAGAGTTTTGTCTCAGCTCCGGAAGGAGGGCTCCAGAGCAAACCAATTTATGCAGTAGCCAAATCGCTCGCTCGCAACTTGAATGCCAGAAGCTCACAAAGGAGAATTTTTGCTCAGCTTTGACTCCACAGCTTAGAGGGAGCATTGGCGCCCACCCACTTTTTAAAAACACTTGGTGGGTGTCAAGAAAGGTGTTGGCGGGCACCCTGATGCTCATGGGCACCATGCTGGGGACCCCTGAGGAAAGGAGATTGGATTTATACCCCGCCTTTCACTCAGCCTTACAATCTCCTTTCCCCTCCCCTCCCTACGACAGACACCCTGTGAGGTAGGTGGGGCTGAGAGAGCTCTTTTGAGGACTGCCCTTGAGAGAACAGCTCTGCGAGAACTTGTGACTGACCCAAGGTCACACCAGCAGCTGCATGTGGAGGAGGAGCGGGGAATCAAACCTGGTTCTCCCAAATTAGAGTCTGCCGCTTTTAACCACTGCACCCAACTGGCTGTCCCTGTTCTAGCCCTTGCGCCTGCTGAACCTGCAGAAGGGGGGGGGGGGGGAGGCTGGGCTGAACAAAGATTTCCGCAGATGGCTGCTCTGTGCCCCGCCACACTCCCAGGGCCAGCAGAGGCAAAGATTCATTGATCTAAAATCTACTTTTCGGTGCCATGGGGAAAGGTTGGGGGCCTGAGGATCCCACTCACACCCCGCTCGTCACAGGGAGGGCTGGACAGTCTGGCCTCTTGTTCCCCGTTGGCAGAGCTGTTCAGGCCTGGGAGGAAGAACCGGCAAGCAGAAGGACCTGGGTGGAGGGGGGAGTAAGGGGGGGGGTCCCCACAGGGAGGGGGCCAGAGGAACGACATGGAGGGTGGGGAGGGCAGGCAGTGGTGCTCGTGGGGAGGGGCACGTGTGGGGCTCCGAATGGTGGCCCTGGTCAGGAAGTCAGGGTCAGGAGGGAGCACGGAACGAACCGGAGCGAGCCGACACCACCGGAGACAAGGTCCGACTCGTTGACCGCTGTGCTCGGTGGCCGGCTGACACCCTCCTTGCTTCCTCCCCCAGCATTCCATGATCTACTTCTTCCATCACTACGAACTGCCGGCCATCCTGCAGCAGATCCGGATCCAGGAGATGCTCCTCCAGAACCAGCAAGTGGGCACCCAGACCACCCTCCAGGACAACCTCAACAACAACACGACGGTCGCCCCCACCGAGCTGGGGAGCCGGCCACCCCTGCTGCCCGCGGGCCCCGCTGGAGAAGGGGGCGGCCCCCTGGCCTCCGGGGAGGGTCACGCCGCGGCCGCCTCTCTGGGGGGCAACGTAAACTGGGTGGCCGAGACGGCGGCCGTCATCACTGAAGCCGCCTTCCTCTCCAACTTGAGCGCCTCCCTCTTGGACGCGAGCCCCGTGCCCAGTGCCAGGGCTGGCGGGAGTTCACAGGACTTGGCAGCAGCTCCCTCAAACGCGGCGGCCCCGATCCTGGTTAGTGGTGATCCTACGGAGACTCCCACGGGGTCTGTCACCACAGAAGCTGCTTTACCAGCTGCGGCGGCCTCAACAGTCGAGATGTCTTCCACAGAGGAGGTGCCCGCTGCTACTTCCCGTCCTCCGGCTCACGGGGGGGGTGCCCCTGGGGCCCTGCCCGACAGCTCGGGTGACCACACCAAGCCTCGGGGCCCAGACGGCACAGCAGGCCACAGCGCACTCAGCTCTGCTTTCCTGAGGCCGAAGGAAGGCCCGGGGGACACGGACTTGTGCCCTCCGCTGCCGGACAATACACCCTCCTTGGGACTGGAATCCAGCCACTGCTCTTGAGCCGCTGCTGCCACCACCTCCGGCAGCCAGATGTTTCGCCTGTTCTTGTTGCTAGCCCCATTATGTACCCACAAGACCTCTGGATGGGAGAAGCTGGAGTGCCAGAGACACCCCCCCCCCCCCCGGGGCTTTTAATCTGCCCCTGGAGAAAAATATGAATGAGAATTTGGGAGGGGGTCCCCCAGACCCAAACAGAAGCCTCTGATTCTTGCCTCAGGAGCTCCTCCCTGCCTGGACTTTTGTCCCTTCCTCTCCCTACCCTCACAACACCCCCCCCCCCCAAAAATACCAGCTGGAGACCTAGGCCCAAGTGTCTTGGTTGAGCATTTAGATTTGCACTGGGGCTTTATTTGGCTTCTGAGGGAGAGAGAACCGGTATTCTGGGCTAGACACGCAATGTGGGTCATATCAGGGCTGCAAAGAGTGTGGGGAAGGGGGCAGAGAGGAGGGTGAAAGGTCAGAGACAGAGCCAGCCCACTAATGGGGGGGATAGTTTTTTTCTTCCTTGCGTTAAATCTGGCGTGGCGGCGACGGCAGCTTCAGCCCGAGAAGTTCTGATCCGGCCTAGCTCTCAAATGCCATCAGTCACGGATGTGAACAAAATCTCGCAAGGCATCAGTTCAAGCAGAACTGGATGGAGATTTTTAGGGAAGGGGGGGGTGTTAATCAACATGATACTTGCTTGGAAAGCAGCAGTGACTGTATTGGAAGGGTTCGGCTTGCTGTTTGTGTTCCACCACCCACTGAGGGCCTCCCCTCCACCTTTGCAGATGCCGCATGGTTACTCGAGACGCCTCGTCATTGTCCCCCAGTGCCTTCTCGTGAGATGCCTTCTCTGTATTTCCGAGGTTGCCCTCCCATACATCCAAAGTTCCCCTCTCTCGGAAGTCAGTGGATAGACCTGCTCGCCCCTTGCCGAAGGGGCGCTCATCCCCGTCGCTTTGAGATAGCACAGGGGTACTGCAGCGGCTGCATTTGCAAAACTGACACTCCGGTGCCTTTTCAAGACCCACCGATTTCTAGCAATAGTAGAGGAGCAGTTGGGTGTATGGGGGGGGGGCATTCCTGGGTTCACCTCTTCGGTAGTGGAGCCAATTCCTAGTGGAATTGCCCTATCTTCCTCCCCTTCCCCCATCCCCGGGGTGTGTGTGTGTGTGTGTGTGTGTCTGAATTGGGCATCCGGGTAACCGTTGAGGCACTGCTGTATGTGCAGGAAGTTCATACTGAGGGGAATTCACTCGGAACCCTTGCAGATGCCTTGGGATCAAATCCTGGCTTAGCCTCAGGCAAGTTGCGGGGGGGGGGGGAGCTTTAGGCTGCAGGACTTGAAATCAAGCTTCCAAAAAAACTTCAGAGGCCCCATGAACGGCCAAGCTCCTCGTCTGCGTCACCCAACCAGGGCGAGAATGGAGGCAGCCCCCTCAGCATGGCCTCCACAACCCCACCTCGAGCGTGAGGTCCCTTGTACGGGGCCAGCCTCCTTGTCTAGCCAGGGTTAGGATTTTAGTTTGGTGGGGTGTGGCGGGGGAATCAAACCAAACCATACAACGAATGAAGAGTAGCGTTCATTCTATTTAATTGTACAAAATGTGTATTATACTATATATATATATAATAAATACTATATCTTAACAGTGTCACTGTATTGCTTTTTTCCCCCGTTGAGAGACTGTCGGACAAGAAGAGTCAGCAAAAGTCCAGCCATTCTGTGTGTGTGTGTGTGGGGGGGGAATCTTTTGCATTAAGCTATGAACGCGCCAAAGAATCCAGATATTTTCTGACGTCTCCCTGCATCTTGCTTCTCCTCTTTCTGCTGCCACCTTTTGTTGTTGTTGTTTTTGAAATGCTCATCCTGCCTCCTTTGCTTTCTCCCCTTTTTCAGTACTCCAGATTTGCCTCCTTAAAGTTGGGCTGCCGGCAAAAGGGCCCTCAGGAAGGGAGGGGGGCAAGCTTTAGGCGCTTCCCAATCCATCCCTGCAGAATCCCACAGCACAATCAGAGGGATTGTGTGTCCCAAAATGTCCGGGTTCCTTGGATTCCAGGCCTGCCACCCTTGGAGTGCAGACAGTTGGTCTGGACTTTTTTGCCTTATTGAAAATGTTAAATCTCTCTCAGTTCTGGTCCAGGGGTGGAAGCCGAGAAACGGAAGCAGTGAGTGTAGAAATCACTGGGGGGAGGGAGAGGGGAGCAGCTTATTTTCTCCTACTTACCCCCTATATCCAGTTTCTCCTCTCTTGCTGGAGCTAAAAAAATGAGAGGGAAAAGTTCCGCTATTCTGTCCAGGACGTTTTCATTCCCGGCCTCCCCCAAGGAGCTGAGTGACACACAGCATTTTCCTTCCTCACTGCAACAACCTTCCGAGGTAGGCTAGGCTGAGGGAGCCAGGGGATTTGAACCCGGTGCTCTCAAAACCTAGTTTAACAACTAACCACTTTGCCAGCTCTTTTGGTCCTGCTGAAATTTCTTTGGGCATTTTTAAGGCGGGGAAATTAATGTGGCTGTCCGAAAGGCTGTGTGCGTGTAGGGAAATAGGGCTGTGGGCCTCTGAGCATGTGTAAAGTTCCTTTGTCACTCACCAAGGGGAAATATGTTTCAAAAGGTAGACTCCAAACACTCTCTCGTGGTACTTTCTATAGCTGTGGGAGGCAGGCTGCGAGTCTCTCTCTGTTAGTGGGAAAAGGGGATGTCCAAAGCCGTGGCAGTGACAGAATTTGAACGAAGGACCTCCTCCCGGCTGCTCATTTAGCACAGCAGCTGACAGATGTGGGAGGAAAGAAGGTTTTTGCAAAGGAGATGCCCAAATGCTGCTGCACATAAATGGAGAAAGGAACTGTGTCACACGAGGTTGCCAAGGGCCAGACAGAAGTGCTTCGTTTTGGCTGGGTTGTTTGTCCCTAACAGCTGCCGCCGGCCACAGTTCTGCCGCGGCCCAGGTCACCTTTTGCAGCTCTTCCCAACCTCGTTTCTGATTCTTTAGGGAAACGTTCCATAAAGATTGTGCAGAATCAAATGCTCCGGGAACGGAACAGTGATAATATGTGGGTTTTCCAAGGTGGTGCACCTGGAGAAACCGCCCGAACATCATCAAGGACACTCAAAGCCATCTAAGTTCTGTTTTGAAATAAACAGAAGGGGGAAAAAGAACAGTCTTCTGAAACAAGACCAGGAACACATTCTGTCCCAACTTTCGTGGTTCCAAAATGCTAACTCGTACGTAACAGCCTCTGTCGTAGCCAGAAAGCCTTTTAATAGTGCAAAAATAATTGGGGGGGAGGGGGAGATGTCCAAGTGGACTTTTGGTTGGGTGGTCCTGCAATAGCAGCAGCCCCCACCTCCCTCCCCCTAGCCAAAGTGCTGAAAAGGAGAAGACAGGCCTTGTACCACGTCGGGGGCAACTGCTTCAAGCTGCGGTTTGTAACTCGGAGTGGCCCCCCCCAGTCCAAACACAGCTAGGCGCATAAGCAGCACTTCATGTGGCCAGCAGCATCTGTGGCTTTCCCATCTCCCCTACAAGTTGTGCAGGATTCTGATTCCCTGCTATGCTGCAATGATTTTCCAAGGTGGTTAAGTTAGGGTTACCCTATTTTGAAAAGCAAAAAAGAGGACGTTTCCCGACGGACTCCTTCAAACAAGTGATCTCTGTAACAAATCCCATTTTAAATACCCCTACTACTTGAGCTGTGATAATGGCTACTAATTAGGCAGACTCCTATCCTTCCAACTCCGAAACAGGACATTTTTTAAAGAGCCAAAAAGAGGATGGACATAAAAAAGAGGATATCTGGTAAGAGAAGAAGAAGAGGTTGGATTTATACCCCGCCCTTCAATTGGAGTTTCAGAGCAGCTTACAAACTCCTTTCCCTTCCCCTCCTTTCCCTTCCCCTGGGAGGTGGGTGGGGCTGAGAGAGCTCTGAGACAACTGTCCTTGAGAGAACAGCTGTGCCAGAGCTACGGCTTGCCCAAGGTCATCCAGCAGGTGTGAGTGGAGGAGTGGGGGATCAAACCCGGTTCTCCCGGATTAGAGTCCGCGCACTTAACCACTACACCAAACTGGGTCTCTAGGTAACCCTAGTAAGTTAAAGAACAAACCCAAAAAGCCCAAACAATGGCATGGAAAGTGTTCTTTGTTGGTTACAGTTCGCAGCTCTGGGTTAGGAAATACCTAGGGATTTTGGGGGTGCAGCCTAGGGAGGGCGAGGTTTGGGAAGGGGAGGGGCCTCAACGGTACAACGCCAGAGAATCCACCCTCTAGAACAGCTGACTTCTGCAGGGGAACTGATCTCTATACCCTGGAGAATGGCCGCCCTGCTTCTTCCCCACTTTTCCTGGCTCTTCTTTATTCTTAAGAGTCACTCCTCCAGGTTGGATTGCCTGTGAAGATAAAAGGCTCCGGATGGGCAGAGGGAGAGAATACCGTTAAAATCAATAACTAAACCCTCCCTTCTTCCCCACGAAGGCAAGCACAGAACAAACGTGGACCTCCGGGCTCTTTTGAAAAACTATTTGGTGGGGACAGATGTCCCCAAGACCGTTTGGATCCTGCGATACGTTGTTTTTGCAGGTCTTGAATTTGCCTCGTCGGAGGGATGAGGGATGACGGCCCTTTCGTCTCCGCTGATCGTGGCTCTGCTGGATTTCACAGAATGGTCCTTGGCTGCAAGTCCCTCCGGCCAACTTGCCAAACACCCCCCCACACACACCCGCGCAAAGCCCTGAATAGTTAAATCCCTGATTCTCCCCCTCCCCCCAATATGAGGCCTGCAAAGGACAGCTTGCTCCAGCTAGGTTTAAAGGCCGGAGGCCTGACTGGTGTGGGTTTACCTTTTTTAAAAGACACAGGCATTTCTTGGTTTGGAGCAACAGAGTGGAACACCGGGGGGGTGTCCTCAGTCTGTAAAATGGACTCAAGCAGGACTGCGCTGGTCAGAAGGCCAAGCGGAGGAATATTTTAAAATAACACACTGAAAATTTTTGTTGGGGGGGGGGGGTCTGCCATCGGGTTACAGGCGACTTACAACATCCCCTCTAGCATTTTATGCCCCAGGAATCTCTTTTAGGGAGAGGGGTTGGAAACCAAGACAATTTTTCCAGAAATTGATCTTGCCGAGCTCTTCTGCACCCTAATTGTTTCTTTTCGGGGGGGGGGGGGGAGAAAGACTTTCTAGAACCCGATCAAAACAACAGTCCAAACAAGTCTCCCTGGCCATTATCCTGTTAACTTGAGCTAAATTTTGCTGAACTCTGCAAGGAGTAGCCGAGATCAACCTTAGCCGCTGAAGTCTGGCAAACAAACAAACAAAGCTGCATTTCCGAGAACCAGCAGGCCGCAGCCACGTTTTGGCTAAATGACGAGTGTTCCCTCCCTCTGCCCTCAAATTTTCCATCCCCTTGAAATGGCCACTGGCGGTTAAGGACCAGATCGGAGGGCTCTTTTTGTGAGCATAAGTGGGTGGGGCATCATGGCGGGTGTGACGATCATCGGGTGCAAGAGCGGGGCTAGAGAGACTTCAGATTGGCCCTCAGGACTGTCAATCATGGTGGAGCCGCTCACCAGCTGCAACCCTATAACTGGTATGCTAAAAGTAGCACAGGGAAGGCGGCAGCAGTTGCTGCCGGTTTCGGAACAGTTGATTAAAACCAGCCGGCAAAGCCACCAATTTAGCCTAGCACCAAATAAATGAATTAATCTTTTAAAAATAGTGCAGACAGGTCTGGATATTGACCGGGAAAGGAAGGTATGGAATTGCAGCTCCTGTATGCGGAGTCCAGCCTTGGATAGCGGTGTCCTGCTGCTGCCCCGGAGTCCTCTGGTTATGCGAGGCCCCCCAGCTAAAGGAAAGGTTTTCGCAGCTCACTACCCAAGAACCAGCATTGAGCCCCTATATGCTGAGCTCTGGACTACTGGCCTCCCTCCAACGCTGCCTTCTCTGGAGCCAGACTTCCCTACTTCCGATTGCTTATACCAACTGGCAGAGTTGTCCAGGATCTCAAGCAGGGAACACTCCTTCCCAGTACTGGAGATCCCTCTAACCAGAGCTGGTGGGGATTGAACCAAAAACATCCCTGCATGCGCTGCAGATGATCTTCTAGAAGAACCTCTGGCTTGCCTCTGGGTCTTAGGGAGGAAGGGAGAGGGCCTTTCTCCACCGCCCCCCCCCCCAATGCTTGAGATGCTTGAACCAGAGACAGAGGAGGTCCAACCTGCAGGCAAAGCATGGGTCCTGCCCTTCACCCTCCCCAAAGGACAAAGGCTTGTCCCGGAACTTACAAAGAAGTCCTGTATCAAGTTAGCCTCTCGGGCTCCGGAGGGGCCAGGAGGCTGAAGGATGTCCCCAGCACCACCTCCTAGTTCCTGGACTCCCGCCTACTACCTCCCTTCCTGAACACTCGCCTGCTTGGACGGGATCTGGCTGAGGAAGCAGGGGGAGGCCCACGACATAACCCAACTCCTATCCTGCTTGCCCAGTATCGCGCCTGCCTCATTCGCCATCAAATGTGCAAACTGGTGGCAGTCCCGTCTCTCGTGTCGAGACCGGACTCCGCTTGCCGCCCGAGGAGGGGAGGCCCCTTGGCCCCATCACCTCTCTTCCTTGCTCTCCTTGATCAGGGCTTTCAAGGCAGGGGGCAGTCGGGGGGCTTTGGGGGGTGGCGGCCCCAGGGCCACCATCAGCTCGCTCTTCCGCACCAGCGCGGCCCGGAGCTGCTCCCGCATGTCCGCTATTCTGCTCTCCAGTTCCTCCAGCTCCTTCTCCTGGGCCTCCTTGCTGGCCTGCTGGGGGTCCTGTCCATTCATGCAGTGCCAGACTGGTGCCTCCCGCTCATCCTCGGATGCCTCTTCCGGCAGATTCTCGATGTTGAAGTGCACCCGCTTGTCCTCCTTCTTCACCGTGGCGCGGCGGAGGTTGTTCCAGCTGGGCTGGCTGGCAGGCAGCTCCTCGGGTTCTTCCTGACTCTTCTCAATGTTGCACCTTGAGGCAGGAGGGGAGAGGGGAGTATCAGTTCCGCCACTTAATTTTTTTCCTTGGAAACACGCAACCCACGTAAGTGTAACAAACAGGCCCGTAGCTACGGTGGGGCTTTTGGGGGCTCTGCCCCCTTTCTTAAAGGCACACTCCCACAAGAATCTCTTCGGTAAATGCTTTTAAGGGGGGGAAGAAAGAAGGGATTTGGGGTTTGTTATCTTGATTTTAATTGGAAATATTTAAAAACCATTACTGCAAGCAGCACTGACCAACAAGGAAAAGTGGAGTAAATGTGTTTTAATAAATAAATAAATTCCAATCTGTTGCCTTTTTCTTTAGAGTATGGGGTTGGGTTTTTTACTCTGCTAGCTAGGGTTTTTTTAGTATTAACCAGCTCTAAATGTTACTTATTGGTTTTAGCTAATTGTATGTTTACCCCTAAAGCTATCTTCTGTTCTCCTGGGCCCCGAGAAGCCAGGTATCATTTATCCAATCAGTGAACAATGATATAATATCATTCAGCATTCGCTGACATCCCCCCCCCCCCCGAAAATATTTGTATTTTCTCCCTTCCTGAAAAGCAATCACCTCCATCACATCATCATTACCGGCAGATTCCTTTGAGTGACATAAATAAACGCATGCACATTTCAAGGTTTTATGGCAAGAACAGCAATAACGGAGGGGGAAAGCATGACTCAGCAAGCTGGCAGCAGCCCCCAGTGACACAAGTATAACTTACTTTTTCTCCAGATTTCGCCTCTTGATCCTCTGTTCCTCCAAACTCATATTTAAAGCCCGGTGTATTTTCTGGTATATGCATACATATATATAAAAAAAGAAGGCAGGGTTTGGAATCCAGTACTGCAAAGGAGAGACTCTGGGCACGTGCAGATTGCATGTGTTACCACCATGAATATTTTGCAAAAGTTTTTTGGGCGGAAGACTCCCTCATTTTACAAAGCAGTTCCTCGTGATTTACCGCCAAAGGTTTAAGAGAATCAAAATGTTTTTGCTCTGTGCCTGAAACACAAAAGCACAGGCGCCAGGGGAACTGATGCAGGGAAATGTTATGTTGCACATGGCTGTCAATTCCATCATGGATGATGATGACGAAGAAGAGGAGATTGGATTTTTACCCCGCCCTTCACTACCCAAAGGAGTCTCAGAGCGGCTTACATCTCCTTTCCCTTCCCCTCCCCACAACAGACACCCTGGGAGGTAGGTGGGGCTGAGAGAGCTCTTTTGAGGACTGCTCTTGAGACAATAGCTGAGAGAACTTGTGACTGGCCCAAGGTCACACCAGCAGCTGCACATGGAGGAGTGGGGAAACAAACCTGGTTCTCCCAGATGAAGAGTCCATGCTCCTAACCACTACACCAAACTGGCTCTCATATGGAACAGAGCTTCAGCTGATGATCTTAGCCTACGGCAGTGTTCCCTCCAAACTGAGTTAGTGTGAGCTAGCTCCCAGTTTTCTAGCCTCTGGCTCACACATTTTTGCCTTAGCTCAGGAAGGATGGCTCCAGAGCAAACTAATTTATGCAGTAGCCAAATCACTTGCTCACAACTTGAATGCCAGTAGCTCACAAAGTAGAATTTTTGCTCACAAGACTCTACAGCTGAGAGGGAGCATTGGTGTGTGTTGTGGGGAGGGGAAGGGAAAGGAATTCCCAAACCCATCCGTCTTGAAGCTCACTTCTTCAACCCCAGTAGCTCACAAAGTAGAATTTTTGCTCACAAGACTCTACAGCTGAGAGGGAGCATTGGTGTGTGTTGTGGGGAGGGGAAGGGAAAGGAATTCCCAAACCCATCCTTCTTGAAGCTCACTACTTCAATGCTAGTAGCTCACAAACTAGAATTTTTGCTTGCGTGACTGAAGCTTACAGGGAGCATTGACCTACGGTTGTCAACTCTGGGTTTGGGAATTCCTGGAGATTCAGGGGTATAGCATGGGGAGGGGGAGGGTTTGGGGAAGGGAAGGGCCTCAGCGGGGTATAATGCCATAGAGTCCATCCTCCAAAGCAGCCATTTTCTCCAGGGGAACTGCTCTCTGAAGTCTGGAAACTCCAGGAAGTCTCCAAGTCCCACTAGAAGGTTAACAACCCTATTTGAGTCTCTGGGCAATTCCGTAGGGGAAAAGGAGGGGACCAGCTAAACATTCACTACTTCCAGAATGTCCCTGGACACCAATAACCCAGGAACTACAAACAGCGATCATGTCTGTAGCAGCCTTGAATGTAATTGCTGAATCCATAAGGACTAAAAACCTGCTGCGTTTCTTTTTAAAGCTGAGGTTTAGAAAATATAAATTAGCAGGATTTTGCATTTTGCAAGCCCCTTGGATTAGTTTGGACATCTCTAATGCAGGGTTCAGTGAGCGACAAGAGACCCACCGGCTGATCATACCTGGCTGGTATGGAGCCAGTAGTTGAACTTCTTCTTGCGCCGGATGCGAGGCAGGATGAGGCGGAAGAAGATGTGCTCGCCCAAGGAGGTGAGCAGCGAGCCGCAGAGGCCGATACAAAGCAGAACGAAGAGTCCGGAGAAGTGGTAGATCCCCATCTGCAGGGTCTAGGCAGGAAGAGGGAAAAGCACAGCATTGCTATGATCTGTGGGTACCCACCTCCTGCACCACCTCCTCAAACCCCACCATTTTCTGAAACCACTTGACTGCTGTCGAGGATTGGCTCCTGGCCCCATAGATGCTTTGCTTGTGTTCCCCTTTGCCCCATAACTGTTGGAAATGTCTGAGTTGCAAGATCCAGATTCCAGTCATTATAGGGTTAATCTGTTTACCTTCAGTGCTATTGTTTAGACTGACCTGGAAGGAAACCTGGCAGACAGCCAATGCAAGAAAAGCCCACGCATGTAAAGGAGTATTGATTGGTTAATGTATTCAGGTGACTTCCTTCTAGGGGTCAAGAAGAAGCAGATTCTCCATTGTTGTTGTGTGACCATGTGTCTCTAGCAGTAACAAGCAAGATGTAGCTTAGATATGTTTCTTTGTTTGTAGGTTTCCCTGTGTACCTTTTACCCTTAGAAATGAAGCATTTTTAAACAGAAAAAATGTCTCCTCTCCAGTGAAGCAAAGATCCATTGCAAACTCTGAGTATTTAAGTATTTGTGACTATTTTCCCCCAACATATTTGGTAGCAGAAGATTAAGTATTTTTACTGTTTTCCCCCAACAATAACCACTTCTGCCTCCCCACCCTTTGATCCAGGCCATGACTCCTCCCCAGTCCAGTGATGGTGCGTCTGGCTGCCCCCTCAATATGCCCCTCTGTGATGGAGGAGAGAGGCTTGTGGCTGGGGTTGATTGCCTAGTAACAATAATTATCATATGGCAGAGTGGAGATCCGAAGATTGTCTGGCAGCCTTAAATTCTAACTCAGCTGGTTTCATGTGGAGGAATATAAAACAGAAGAAGAGATTGGATTTATACCCTGCCCTTCACTACCCCAAAGGAGTCTCAGAGCGGCTGACAAACACCTTTCCCTTCCCCACCCCACAACAGACACCCTGGGAGGTAGGTGGGGCTGAGAGAGCTCTGACAGAAACGGCTCTTTTTCAAGAACAGCTGTGCAAGAACTATGGCTTGCCCAAGGTCATCCAGCAGGTGTAAGTGGAAGAGTGGGGAATCAAACCCGGTTCTCCCGGATTAGAGTCCGTGCACTTCACCACTACATCAAACTGGCTCAGATCTCCAGATGAAAGTCTGTTGCCTCTTTCCGCAAGAAAGCCAGGCACTGGATGCAGATCAGTCTCGGAGCCATGCCTGTCATTGTTCCAGGAGCAAGCAACTGTATTTTGCATTGCAGGCTTGGCAAAATGAAAAAGTGACCGGCATCCTGGGTGTTGGAGGAGTGACTGAAAGGAAATCCAGACACGATGAAGCTGAAGTTTCAGGTCTAAGGTTCTAATGTGCTCAGGCAGCCTCCGTGGGGAATTTTCTGAGCTACCAGAGGTGGCAAAAGGGTTTTTTTGAGAGGCTTCCTTGGGTCTCTCCCAAGGGTGCAGATCCAAACAAACCATGTGGCAACCACGGATTCTAGATACCACCCTCTTACTGCCACCTCAGCAGAAGTACGCCGGCACACTTTTATTGCCCGATAGCGGTACAATTTCCCCCTGCCCCACATTTCGCAAAACAGCTGGGCCCCTTTCCCCTTTGAAGCAAGAGCTAAAATTCTTCCCCATTTGCTTGTCTTTTGCACCCAGAGCCGAGCGCACCACCAAGCTGGCCCTCACAGATCCCCTGCACATCTAATAAGACAGGGAGCAACCCCCAGCGGGAACTTCTCTTCTGCAAGGAAAGGCAATGTTTAGGAGGGCTCACTGGCCTGCCTTTCATTGCTGCTCACACATCCAACGCCTCTGCTAGAATGTGACCATACTGTGCAAATGCCATTTAGAAGAAGAAGAGGACACTGGATTTATACCTTGTCCTTCACTACCCGTAGGGAGTCTCGGAGCGGCTTACAATCTCCTTTCCCTTCCCCTCCCCACAACAGACACCCTGGGAGGTAGGTGGGGCTGAGAGAGCTCTCTCGAGGACTGCTCCTGAGAGAACAGCTCTGAGAGAACTTGTGGCTGACCCAAGGTCACACCAGCAGCTGCATGTGGAAGCGTGGGGAATCAAACCCGGTTCTCCCAGACTAGAGTCCGCACTTCTAACCACAACACCAAACTGGCTCTGTGCACTTTGCCATTCCCAGAGCCTCACAGATCTGCTCTCTTAACCAGCTGTGCCTCTTCCCTTTGTGCTTGGGACCCCCTCTCCAAATGCCTTTGTGGTTCTGGTGCATGGTGGCAGTTTCTGAACATGTGTATTTGGAAGGGATGCTGCCCAGCAGCCTAGCGACCCATCTGGCTTGCCCAATTACCCCTTTCTCTAGGTAAAGACACACTGAAAAACCCTAGAGCAGGGGTGTCAAACATGCGGCCTGGGGGCCACATCAGGCCCCCGGAGGGCTTCTATCAGGCCCCCACTGGAACTGGCCATCTCCTGCTTCCAGTTCTGTTGCTGCTGCTGCTGCATCATCACTTGCTTCACCAGACTCTCTCAGTCGCTCAGCCATTTCAGGTTTTCCCCTGGGTCCTAGACTCAGAACTCTGAGCACGAGATCTCTGCAGTAAATGTCCATAAATCAAAAGTAGGTTTGAAGCTTACAGATACACACCTGAACAGCATACTCAAGATGGCAACAGCACAGACACTTTGATGCAATAATTCAGAGCAAGAGGTGTCAGTTATCAGACACTGTTAAATAAACAAAATATTGCAAGGGTGCTGATGTTTTAAGCACGTTTTTATTTTAAGTAAAAGAAAATCGTTTTGTGTCCTTTGTAAAGTTTATATCTTCGCTACCTGGCATCACATTTTATGACACACATGGCCTGGCTCAACAAGATCTCATTTATGCCAGATCTGGCCCCCATAACAAATAAGTTTGACACCCCTGCCCTAGAGCCACCAATGGGCTCTCCTCTCCCCAGACCCTCGAGGGCCACAGTACCTCCGTGACAGCAAAGACACGCTTCCCACAAGGTACCATCTTGTACCACTTGTCATGCAGCAGGTCCATGAAGCCGGCTGACTTGTATCGGCTGATGAACTCGGAGATGTTGGAAGTCAGAGGCGAGTTCTGGGGGAGGCCGATGCCATAGCCTGGAGGGAGAACACACAGATTTGTCATGGAGGAGAGTATGTGTGTGTGCAAGTGTTTCTGCCAACACTAGAGCCAAAACCAGGTTCTGGGGAGTTGTAGCCGATGCTGCTGCTGTTACAATCCAGCAGGTAGTTCAGTCAGTGTTGGGCCCTGCACTTCACCTAAACCCATCCTTCTTGCAGAAGGGAATTGGATTTATCCCCCGCCCTTCACTACCCAAAGGAGTCTCAGAGCGGCTTACAATCTCCCCTCCCCACA
This sequence comes from Lepidodactylus listeri, assembly GCA_029233225.1. Classification (NCBI taxonomy): domain Eukaryota; kingdom Metazoa; phylum Chordata; class Lepidosauria; order Squamata; family Gekkonidae; genus Lepidodactylus; species Lepidodactylus listeri. The sequence continues at coordinate 176,632,152 of JARCFY010000002.1, forward strand.
ACAGACACCCTGCGAGGTAAATGGGGTTGAGAGAGCTCTCTTGAGGACTGCCCTTGAGAGACCAGCCCTGAGAGAACTTGTGACTGACCCAAGGTCACCCAGCAGCTGCATGTGGAGGAGTGGGGAATCAAACCGAGTTCTCCCAGATTAGAGTCCGCGCTCTTAACCACTGACTACGCCCAACTGGCACTGGAGAAGACCCAAGTTCCCTTAGGTTTATACAGCTTTTATTTATTCATTCATTTTGTTCCTTTATACCCCAGCCTTTCTCCCTTAACAGGAACCCAAAAGCAGCTTACATCCTTCTCCTCGCCTCCATTTTATTCTCACAATATAAAAACCCATCGAGGAGAAAAGGGCTTGATATCAACTATTAGTTATGCCAGAAGAGAAGAACCCCCCCCACCATGTTCCAAGCAAGTCCAGATGAACACCATGGGAGCAACAAGGGAAGGCCTTCCTGCCCTGTTTCAACTACCGAGCCAAGGCAGGAGGAGGAGGAGGAGGTGGAGATTGGATTTATACCCCGCCCTTCATTACCTGGAGGCGTCTCAGAGTGTCTTACAATCACCTTTCCTTCCCTTTTCCACAACAGGTAGGTGGGGCTGAGAGAGCTCTTTTTGAGGACTGCCCTTGAAAGAACAGCTCTGGGAGAACTTGTGACTGACCCAAGGTCACACCAGCAGCTGCACATGGAGGCGTGGGGAATCAAACCCGGTTCTCCCAGATTAGAGTCCATGCTCCTCACAACTGCACCAGATGGGGTCTCAGTAAACACAGCTGCTGTTCTAGGAAGGCCTGGGTCCTTTGCGAGATCACGCCAGAGTAGCTCAGTATCCTGCCTTCAACGGCAGCCATCAAGATGCTTTCGGGAAGCTCCCACAACTGGGTGTATGAAGGCAAGAGACCTCCCCTATTGCTTGACCCCCGGTCTCTGCCACTCCGGTGTACTGCCCCTCTGCCTGGAAGTTACATTTCGTTACCACTGCAAGCTTTGGATTTGATCCAGCAGGTTATGTTCTGATGCTCCCTTGCTAAAATTTTAATGCAAACTCTTACATAGGTAAAAACCCCCACACACACATACACACACACACCCGCCAGGTGCTGTTTCAACATTTCCCTCCCTAGATCCTTCCCCCCGTCACCCACATCACCACCCCTGCGCCGCTTACAGCCCGGTCTGTCTGGAAGGTGATGGATTCCCCCAACTTGTCATTCTCTTGCCGTGCGTCGCAAGCTCTCCCCCTTTCTAGTATCAGAATTGGCAGGCGACACAGCACCGGGGGTGGCGGTGATTGGTATTCCGCTCAGCTCCCCCGTTTGCCGCGGTGCTAATGAGAAGGCAGGAGATCAAAAAGCATCGCAGATGATGTGCGGCCAAGGGCAGCCCGAGAGGCAGGGAAAGGAGCAATCAGAACAGCTAAGAGGAAGGTGGAAGGGTGAGCTAGAGGGGTTCTCTCCACAACCTGCTTCATCCAGAAACCCTCACAGCCACATTTGCACTGCCGGGCCACTTAAGAGGTGCCGTGTTGGATGAGACCGTGGCTCCAGCATCCTGTCTCACACAGAACCAACCAGTTGCCCTCTAGGGCAGGCGCACTGGCTGAGTTTTCCCTGGCATTGCCATCTGGCTCTGGGATTCAGAGGTTTGCTGCCTCTGAATATGGAGGGGGAGGGGGGAGAATGAGAAGAAGGAGGAGGAGAAGGAGAAGAAGAAGAAGAAGAAAAATTGGATTGATCCCCCGCCCTTCACTACCCAAAGGAGTCTCAGAGTGGCTTACAATGTCCTTTCCATTCCCCTCCCCACAACAGGCAACCTGTGAGGCAGGCAGGGCTGAGAGAACTCTTTTGAAAACTGCTCTTGAGAGAACTGCTCTGAAAGAACTTGTGACTGACCCAATGTCACACCAACAGCTGCATGTGGAGGAGTGGGGAGTCAAACCCGGTCCTCCCAGATTAGAGTCTGCGCTCCTAACCACTGCCCCAAACCGGCTTTAGTAACCACAGCTAGTAGACACTAATGGAGCCCTCCTCTAAGAATCTGTCTAACCCCCTTTTAAAGCGCGTGACTATCACTGTGCCTACTGGCAGGGAATTCTATGATTTAATTACTTGTTGGGTAAAGGAGTATTTCCTACTAACTGTCCTGAATCTATTGCCAGAATTGCTACGATTCTGTGTTAAACCCATGGCATTCTTTCCCAAAATTTCCCCTGGGCCCTCTTCATACCTTCAATCGCAAACGGCTTCCCCACCGTCAGCAGCTTGCAGTCTGAATCAATGGAGACCTCATAGTCCAACAAAGACTTGTCCATGATAAAGGCATTCAGCTTGGGGGGGTTGGTCCTGCCAGCAGGGAGAGCAAGAAGACTGCAAATTACAGTGGCTATTAAGACACAGCTTGCTGAACCTGAGCTGTCCAACAGCTCCAGTCTAAGGTCTTGCAAGAAACACGGCACATCTGGCAGCTGAGCTATGGTGGACTGTGCCTAACTGCAGCTGGTACACAACTCAGGGGTAAGGTGCCATACTGTAAAAGAAGAAGCAGTGATTGGATTTACACCCCACCCTTCCCTACCCAAAGTAGTCTCAGAGCGGCTTGCGATCTCCTTCCGCTTCCCACAACAGACACCCTGTGAGGTAGGTGGGGCTGAGAGAGCTCTTTCCAAGCACTGCTCTTGAGAGAACAGCTCTGAGAGAACTTGTGACTGACCCAAGGCCACACCAGCAGCCGCATGTGGAGGAATCAAACCTGGTTCTCCCAGGTCAGAGTCCATACTCCTAACCACTACGCCTGAACTGGCTCTCAGAACATGACATTCCAGGAAAATGCATTGCTCCAGGAAAATGCACTGTTTCCACTGATGTAAACGCAGTATTCTGCATTGTTTAACCCACCATGTTCAAACCTATGCTTTGTTCAGATGACAACTTGGTTTCAAACCTCTGCAGTCTTAGGGTGTGGTCACACGGCAACCTAACCCCGGATAAAGTCCCACTGGCTGGCGCCTGGGGGAGGCACCCTTCCAGCTGAGCTCACAGGAGAGTGCTCTACATCCCCCACCCTCCGCCACTGCCACCGCCTCCAGGACGGCGAATCTGGACCCGTCCTGGCTGGCTGGCTCACCCCGCGCTCCGCTCCGGGCCCCAAGCCCCACCAGCCGCCGCCTGGTAAGTTTAGGGAGAAGCATTGGGGGGGGGGGGGTTTGCCAGGCACTTGGGCAAGTGCAAAAAAAAGGGGGGGAAACCCCCGAGAGAGACGATCAGACAGCCCTCTCTCGCAATCATTGTGAGAGAGGGCTGTCCAGATTGGCTCAATTGCGGGTTCCTCATACAACCTCCAGGAAAATACTTGGTTTTCCCGGGGTCGGAAAATGTGGGAGGAACTCACGATTGAGCCCGCTTCGACGCAGGAGTAGCCGCGGCCGGTCTGGTCAGTCCCTTTAATTGCGGGAGGAAACAGCAGTTCCTCCCACTTTAAAGAGCCGTGTGACTGCGGCCTGAGTCCTGCCACACTGCTTATTGGACGCACCGTCCTTTTGACTGCACAGATTACACTGCGTAATCTGCAAAGAGGCTCGGTGGACTATAAGCCAGGATTCTCCAACGCCATGGTGCCTGCCAATACTTCCCTTGGTGCCCACGACGCTTTTCAGAAAGTGGGTGGGGTCACTGTAAGGCAGGCCTTTTAATTGGCTGCCTTTATTCCAGCAGGGGCTTGCTAAGCACCTGGGCTTTCCTTAGTCAGTATGTGCTTCTATTTCCCCTCCAGGCTTTCTTTCCAGCGGAGGTTTTCCACCAAAGAACCTGGTAAGCACCTGGGCTTTCAGTTTGGTGTAGTGGTTAGGAGCAGAGCACTCTAATCTGGGGGAATCGGGTTGGATTCCCCACTCCTCCTCCTCCACATGCAGCTGCTGGTGTGACCTTGGGTCTGTCACAAGTTCTCTCAGAGCTGTTCTCACAAGGGCAGTTCTCGGGGGAGTTCTCTCGGCCCCACATACCTCACAGGGTGTCTGTTGTGGGGAGGGGAAGGGAAAGGAGATTGTAAGCCACTCTGGGACACCTTTGGGTAGTGAATGGCAGGGTATAAATCCAACCTCTTCTTCTTTAGTCAGTGTGTGCTTCTATTTCCCCTTCAGGCTTTACTTCTCCTCAGGAAGTATGAGGAGGAAGGTATTAATTCAGCTCAGCCTTCTGTGGCAGCCATTTTGGGGGTTGGTTTCACCTCCTGTGGCAGCTGTTTTGGGTTTGGTTCCACCCCTTGTGGCAGCCATTTTGGGGTTTGGTTCCACCCCTTGTGGCGGCCATTTTGGGGTTTGGTTCCACCTCCTGTGGCAGCCTTTTTGGGTTTGGTTCCACCCCTTGTGCCAGCCATTTTGGGGTTTGGTTGCACCTCCTGTGGCAGCCTTTTGGGGTTTGGTTCCACCCCTTGTGGCAGCCATTTTTGGGTTTGATTCCACCCCTTGTGGCAGCCATTGTGGGGTTGGCCCTTGCCGCCCCTGTCAAAATTCCAAATGCGCCCACAGGCTCAGCAAAATTGGGGACCCCTTCACTAAGCAATGTAAAATAAAAATTTAAAAAATAAAATAAAATCCCCCTTGCTCGAAAATACTGCATCTGTGTTTACGAGTCAAGACTGACTTCGTTGTGTTGGAAGTATTATATTTGTCTTCCAGTTTCCTGGACTGATCTCACTGCCTGAAAACGTGACATCTGCCTTGATAAGTCAAGATGGATCTCACTGTTCTGAAAATGTTGCATCCCCGGCACTCCCCCACCAATGTTTCCTCTAAGCTGTGGAGTCTTGTGAGCAAAAATTCTACTTTGTGAGCTGCTGGCATGAAAGCTGTGAGCAAGTGATCTGGCTATTGCATAAGTTAGTTTGCTCTGGAGCCCTCCTTCCTGAGCTAGGACAAAAATGTGTGAGCCGGAGGCTAAAAAACTGTGAGCTAGCTCACACTAACTCAGCTTGAACACTGCCCCCCACCCCACCCCCACAAAACCAAACTCACTTGAGCATGGTTATCCCGGCCGGGGTGGTGGGGACACTGTGGCGTCTCATGTACTCGTGCATGTCTGGGAAACTCTTCTTGATATATTCCTCGGCGCTGCTCTCCCAGACTGTGCCGAAACGGAAGCCTTGGGATGGATGGTGCAGCTGCAGAGAAGAGACGAACTGCAATATTTATTTTTTCCAACAGTAATTTTTCTTACATTGAAAATACTTTTTAAGATTTATGGTCATAAGAGAGTGAACGAGATGAAGAGCACATAAATAAGGATAGGTGGCGGAGGGGAAAATATGGAGGCCCACCGCCTCCCCAACCATCAGGTGAAACTACTTTGCATGTGTATTAAGCACTGTCAAATGGCTTGACTTATGGTGACCACTAATGAATGACCTTCAAAACATCCTACTGTTAACAGCCTTCCTCAGGTCTTACAAACTGAGAGCTTTGGCTTCCTTTGTTAAGTCAACCCATCTCACGAGGGCTAGTTTGGTGTAGTGCTTAGGAGGATCTGGAAGAACCGGGTTGGATTCCCACTCCACCTCCACATGCAGCTTGCTGGTGTGACTTTGGGCCAGTCACAAGTTCTCTCAGAGCTGTTGTCTCAAGAGCAGTCCTCTCAAGAGCAGCCCCACCTACCTCCCAGGGTGTCTGTTGTGGGGAGGGGAAGGGAAAGGAGATTGTAAGCCGCTCTGAGACTCTGAGTGAAGAGCGGGGTACAAATCCAATCTCTTCTTCATCATCATCTTTTCTTGCCGCTCTCAACCTTCCCTAGTGTTACTGCCTTTTCCAGTGACTCTTGTCTTCGCGTAATGTGACCAAAGTACAATAATAGCCTCAGTTTTGTCTGTTTAGTATATCATTATTATTATGGCCGGAGATTGGCATACAGTATGAACATAATATGAGAAAAAGAGAAAAAAAGTAAAAATCTAAGTTTATTTTAAGCCCTTCTTCAGATTATGGGATAAGGTTAAATAGGCCTCTCTCTAGACTTTAATCATGTTGTAACTATACATTAATTATGTAAGTTTATAGGAAAAGAAAAAAGAAGGGGAAAGAATTCCCTCTCTTTGTATTTATGCTGAATGTTGAACTCTCTGCCAATGCCTTAATGTGCTTTTTACTTTATTCTTTCCCCCCCCCCTTTTTTTTGCTTTTCTTTGTTGTTCTGTGTACACTGTAGGTTGTTCTTCTATATGGGGAGTGGGGGGTGTACTTGATGTTTATCTCTGGGCTTTTTAATATATTTAAATAAAAATTTATTTCAAAAAAAATAATTTAAGTTTAAAAACTTTTAAAATGTGACTCCTGCAATGGCTCAGTTTTGTCACCTTAGCTTCTAGGGAGCGTTCAGGCTTGATTTGATCTAGAACCCACCCACCCATTTGTCTTTTTAGTGGTCTAGTATCCCTGAAACTCTCATCCAACACCATGTTTAAAAAGAAATGTGTTCCTAGGCTGACCCCAAAGAAATTAGCTGCTGAAAGAGAAACTGTAAGCCGCAGAACTTTGAAAGGCACTGTGGGACCCATCAGAGAAATGAGAGCGATTTTGGCTAAGGGAACACAGTTTTATAGTGATGGCTGGAAAGGGTGTTGGGCAGGCAGGGGTGGAGAGTCCAATGGCATAATTAGAGCTAAGGGGGGAGGGGGCAGAGGCAAGGAAGAAGGGTCTGGAAGGGTCTGGAAGGAAGGATAGATGAAGAAACAGAAGCTGAGGTAAAAGGGGACAGGCAGGGGTGGAGAATCCAATGACATAATTAGAGCTAAAAGGGGTCCCAGAGGCAAGGAAGAAGGTTCTGGAAGGGTCTGGAAGGAAGGATGGATGGATGGATGAAGAAACAGAAGTTGAAGAAAAAGGTGGCTAGTATTACAGAAATTTTACCATCCTGACCTTGGGATCATGAATCCCCGAGAGCTCCTCGAATGTCTTCTCGCCCACCATGACCGCAGCCAGGTTAGCGGTATAGCTCGAGAGGACCAGGAGACAAAAGATAGCCCAAAGGTTCATGAGGAAGCGGCCGGTCCAGCACTTGGGCGTCTTGCTGGAGACGGTGCGCCCAAAGAGGATCGCGTAGCACAGGTTGAGGGCTGAGGAATAGGAGAAGATCTTCATGCGGTTACGGCCGTGTGGGGTCATCCCATAGGGACTCTTCCACTCGTAGAGGGTGAGGAAGAGGGCGGTCAAGTGAAGCGCCACAAAGATGCCCACCCACATGGTCCAGTGGAGTGGCCACATGAAGGCCCCAATGGGCGATGCAGTGTCCCTGATCCTCACCAGGATGCCCAAGCTGGTGGAGAAGAAGGGGCTGGTGAAGTCAATCACCTGGCTACGGGCCGAGTTGATGCTGAAAGAAGTCACAGCCATGTGGGCCGTGCTGCTCAGTAGGTCTCCTACCAGCCCGGTCCAGCGGCCATTCTTCCATGCCCCGTACTTCCCATCCCCCACGATGTAGAGGTCAAAATCGAAGGGCAGGTCCTCTGCCAACTTCTCGAGAAGATCGATGCAGTAGCCGTAGCAACATTTCTTGTACTCGATGGGCACGGACCCATTCTCAGAGTTCAGCTCGTCAAAGAGGGCGTCCAGCACCATGGAATTGTTGGTGCGAGGGTCCAGGCACAGTTGCCCAGCCGGACAGTTCCCTTCTTCATCGACCTACAAAGACCACAGGGGAAAAGAAAATTCGCTGGAGATATGCAAAGGGAAGCACTTCATCAATTATTTATTGGGGGGGCTGAGAACATGACCAGTCTCGGGTTCAAATCCCTGCCTTTTCACATCACTCAGCTCACCAAATAACTACAAAACGAGGATGTGGAGCCTGGCCTACCCTCACAGGGCTGTCAAAGGGATTCCTGAGGTAATGTTCATGACATGAGCAAGAGCTAGGCCAAATTGGCTTCCCAGGCCTCTCCAGCCCAGAGCAACATCTGATCACCACAAACCTGGGTGAAAATCTTAAATAACCAACAGAGGCCCATGTGAGGGACGTCCTCAAGTACCTCCCCCCCAAAGCACCCCCAAGCAAGGGGGTAGTTCAAGATACCAACTACCCTGGTTGACCTCCTGATGGCCGCTGGATTTTGACCACCATGCGCCACAGAATGTTGGGCCGGACGAGTCACTGGCCTGATCCAGCATGGTTTCTCTTATGTTCTTATGTCTGGGACAGTGATGCTCTGTATTCTTGGTGGTGGGGGGGGCAACAGTGGGAGGGCTTCGAGTGTCCTGGCCCCACTGCTGGACCTTCTGAGGGCACCTGGGTTTTGGTCACTGAGTGACACAGAGTGTTGGGCTAGATGGGCCATTGGCCTGATCCAACATGGCTTCTCTTATGTTCTTATGTACGTCTGCAGCCAATCAGAGCCCTCCAAGGCACTCCAGACGAGACACCCACAGCTCAGACAAGAGGGAGTGCTATGGGGAGCTGTGTTGCTCGGGCCTCCTGTGGTGCACACACAGAACATGCTCGTGGGCTGGGGGGATTTGGTGACGAGAGCCCCACAGCATTTGGCGTAAGAAGGAGGAGCGGAGTATAAACAGTGAAGGGGGTGGCTGTACGTGTCTAATACCATGCTGCTCAGGCAGATGGCGGGCAAGCAGCCAGGGGGGACGGGACGACTGCGTGTTTCATGTGCAGTCCTGACTCTCACAGAGGTAGAGTTGCCAACCTCCAGGGGGCATCTGGAGATCTCCCACAATTACAGCTGATCACCAGACGACCAAGGTCAGTTCCCCTGGAGAAAATGGCTGCTTTGGAGGGTAGATTTTATGGCAATATACCCTGCTGAGGTCCCTTGCCTCCTGAAACCCTACCCTCCTCAGGCTCAGTAAGCCAGTTTGGCGAGTGGTTAGGAGCGCGGGCTCTAATTTGGGAGAACCAGGTTGATCCCCCACTCCTCCACATGCAGCAGCTGGTGTGACCTTGGGCCAGTCACAAGTTCTCTTGGAGCTGTTCTCTCAAGGGCAGTTCTTGAAAGAGCTCTCTCAGCCCCACCAACTTCACAGGGTGTCTGGTGTGGGGAGGGGAAAGGAAGGGAGATTGTAAGCTGCTCGGAGACTCCTTCAGGTAGTGGAGGGCGGGGTAGAAATCCAATCTCTTCTTCTCTTCTTGCGTCTGCCTGTTCAACCGGCCAGCCCGGTCTGCAGCCGAGAGGGGAGCGGCAGGCTCTGCCAGTCTAGGAGATCTAACTCACACCCGTGTCCCTTTGGACCCTGGGCAGGAAGCAATCCAGCTGGAGAGGCCAGGAAGGAGCGCAGCCTTCCGAGTACAGACTCAGAGCCACCCATCTGCCGAGCCTTTGGCCAGATAAGGGCAGATCAATCAACTGGGGATTAAATCGCCAGAGAGGGAACGGGGGACTTAATTATTTTTCTCCCATTTTTTGGTGCAAAGTCACAGCTGACTTAGGGTGACCCCAGAGGTTTTCCGAGGCCAGAGACGTTCAGAGGTGGTTTGCCCTGGCCTGCCTCTGCATCACAACCCTGGACTTCCTTGGTGGTCTCCCATCTAAGTACTGACCCGGGCCGACTCTGCTTAGCTTCTGAGATCTGAACAGATCAGGCCGGCCTGGCCCATCCGGGTCAGAGTGGGGACTTGATACAGGACTATAAAACCATGTGGAGAAAGTGGGAAGACTGAACTTTCTCCTTCTCCCAAGGTGCAGTGGGGCGGGGAACCAGTTTAATTGAGCTGGGGAACTAGAAGCAGGCAGACATAAGAAAGCATGTCATTGCAGGTGACAGCTTGTGGAACTCATCGCCACTGGCAGTGGGGAGCTGATGGGGGAGCACTGGAAAGGACCCACAAGGAAGATCTCAGCAAACAGGCTGATCCTTACCAGGAAAGGAGGCCCTAAAGTTAACCTGCGTACACAAGTATGCACATGAATATACAAGAGTCAGCACGGAACAGCAGAGGAACAGGACCTGAGTTCAAATCCTGGCTCTGCCCCAAAGCTGAGAAAACTTGGACCAATCCCTCTCTTTTACCATAGCCAACAGAACAGTACTGTTGCAGGGGATAAAATGGGAAAAGTGAGGGACCACACAAGAGAGGAGGAGGAAGAAGAAGAGGAAGAAGAAGAAGAAGAGGTGGCAGCAACTGGATTTATACCCTGCCCTTCACTACCCGAAGGAGTCTCAGAGCGGCTGACAATCTCCTTTCCCTTCCCCTCCCCACCACAGACACCCTGTGAGGTAGGTGGGGCTTGAGAGAGCTCTTTCGAGGACTGCTCTTGAGAGAACTGGGACTGACCCAAGGTCACCCAGCTGGCTGCATGTGGAGGAGTGCGGGATCAAACCCGGTTCTCCCACATTAGAGTCTGCACTCCTAACCCCTAACCACTGGTCCTGGGAGCGTCTGGGAGATGCATCAACACATCAGCTGCAGACCGTGCGCCACCCAGCAGCTGCCTGCCAGTAGCTTTCAAGAAGTCCAGGGCAGGAGCAGAGCCCACATACCTCCCGGGTGAAGACGAATGGGTGCTCCACCAAGGTCACCACCCGCAGCTTCATGCGGGAGAACCCGCCGCCCTCTGTCTGGTGCTTGCGCTGCAGCTGCTGTGGCCAGGTGCCCTCCTCGGCCTCCATCTCGCCCCCCTGCCAGCTACCCACCGTCACCCACGTGGGCTGGCCCACCGAGTCCCGCAGCAGACTCCAGATCTTGTAGTGGCGCTCAGTGTGGATACGAGACGTCTTGCGGACGAAGACCCGGCCCGTCTGGCCTCGGAAGGACGTGTTGGCCAAGAACCTGGAAGCAGAGAGAGGGAAACGGGCGCGAAGATTCTCAACCAGCGGGAAAACCCACAGCGGTGCCGTTCGTGTGCGGAACTCCCCACCACAAGAGAGAGAGGCGGCCACACGCCTCCGAGGCTCTGTGACTGGGGCTTTGCGGTTAAGATAAAAACGTGATTTTAGGGTAGAGGATAGGGATAGATGTATATAAAATTCTACACAGGGTGAAGAAAGTGGATTAGAAAATTTGTTTTTATCCCTCTCTCATGATACCAGAACCTGGGGTCACCCCGATGGGAAGCAGATTCAAGACGGGCAAAAGAAAAGTACTTCTTCACAAAATAAAACAAAAAACAACAACAGGATTGTCTTATGGAACTCATTGCCATAAGGTGTGACAATGGCCACAAGAGAATGCTCCCTCTAAGCTGTGAAGTGAAGTCTTCTGAGCAAAAATTCTACTTTGTGAGCTGCTGGCCTTCAAGTTGTGAGCCAGCGATCTGGCTGCTGCATAAATTGGTTTGCTCTGGAGCCCTCCTTCCTGAGCTGAGACAAAAACGAGTGAGCCGGAGGCTAGAAAACTGTGAGCTGGCTCACACTAACTCAGCTTAGAGGGAACACTGGAACCATGTATGCCAGTAAAATAATTTGGCCAATTCCATCCAAGGTATACACAGGTGGGTTTCCTGCATACCACATAGGGTTCTTCTAGCCATCCACCATCTTTTTTTAACAGATGCGGAGAGGCCTACCTTCTAGCACACTCAACCCCCTTTTAAAAGCCTCCAGCATTTGAACCATCTAAACCAGTATTTCCCAACCAAAAATGGGTTGTATAGCCTCTGAAAGTGGGTTGTGAGCCGGCTTTCCCTAATGGCCACTCCATCCCTTCCACTGCTCCCTTTTGTATTTTGGAAAACAAGATCGGACCCTGGAAACAGTTTCTTCCATGTCATTCATTGGTTGGTATTTTTTTTCTTCACTGCATCTACTTGTAGATCAAGTAAAACATGTTTTGATGGTTTAATTGTTCTCCCTCTCCCAAAATTCTAGGACTCGAGAGCATCCAGTGAAGCTGATGGGCAGGAGGTTCAGGACGGACAAAAGGAAATCCTTGTTTACACAGAGGGATTAAAGTGTGGAATTCGCTGCCAGAGGATGTAGTGATGGTCAAAGGAAGAAACAACTTTCAAAGAAGATTAGATAAGATTAATGGAGGATAAGTCTATCAGTGGCCACTAGCCGTGGTGACTGAGGGGAACCTGCACGTTCAGAGGTAGTCAACCTTTGAATCCCAGAGCCAGGAGGCAACATCAGGGGAAGACCTTGGGCTCTATGCCCCATTGTTGGCCCTCCAAAGGAACTGGCTGGCCACTGTGGGAGACAAGATCCTGGACTAGATGGACCATTGGTCTGATCCAGCAGGGCTCTTCTTAGGTTCTTATCAGGGAAGAACATAAGAGAAGCCAATGTTGGAACAGGCCAGTGGCCAATCCAGTCCAACACTCTGTCACACAGTGGCCAAAAACACCAGGTGCCCTAAGGAGGTCCAGCAGTGGGGCCAGGAGACTAGAAGCCCTCCCACTGTTGCCCCCCCCCCAAGCACCAAAGGCCTCAGCCTCTATGACCTGCTGTTGGCCCTCCAGAGGTATTGGTTGGCCACCGTGTGAGACAGGATGCTAGACTCGATGGACCACTGGTCTGATCCAGCAGGGCTCTTCTGGTGTTCTTATGAAGACCTCGGCCTCTATGCCCTGCTGTTGGCCCTCCAGAGGAACCAACTGGCCACTGCGTGAGACAGGATGATGGACTAGATGGACCACTGGTCTGATCCAGCAGGGCTGTTCTGATGTTCTTATCAGGCCTCTATGCCCTGTTGTTGGCCCTCCAGAGGAACTGGATGGCCACTGTGTGAGACGGGATGCTGGACTGGACGGACCACTGGCCTGATCTAGCAGGGCTCTTCTGGTGTTCTTATGAAGGCCTCAGCCTCTATGCCCTGCTGCTGGCCCTCCAGAGGAACTGGTTGGACACTGTATGAGGCAGGATGCTGGACTAGATGGACCACTGGTCTGATCCAGCAGGGCTCATCTGAAGTTCTTATGAAGGCCTCAGCCTTTGTGCCCTGTTGTTGGCCCTCCAGAGGAACCGGTTGGACACTGTATGAGACAAGATGCTGGACTAGAGGGACCACTGGTCTGATCCAGCAGGGCTGCTCTGATGTTCTTATCAAGGCCTCTATGCCCTGTTGCTGGCCCTCCAGAGGAACTGGTTGGCCACTGTATGAGGCAGGATGCTGGACTAGATGGAACACTGGTCTGATCCAGCAGAGCTCTTCTGATGTTCTTATTAGGGGAAGGCCTCGGCCTCTGTGCCCTGTTGCTGGATCTCCAGAGGAACTGGTTGGCCACTGTGAGACAGGAGGCTGGACTAGATGGACCACTGGTCTGATCCAGCAGGGCTGTTCTGATGTTCTTATGAGGGGAAGGCCTCGGCCTCTATGCCCTGTTGTTGGCCCTCCAGAGGAACTGGTTGGCCACTGTGTGAGGCAGGATACTAGACTAGATGGACCACTGGTCTGATCCAGCAGGGCTGTTCTGATGTTCTTATGAGGGGAAGGCCTCGGCCTCTATGCCTTGCTGTTGGCCCTCCAGAGGAACTGGTTGGCCACTGTGTGAGGCAGGATGACGGACTAGATGGACCACTGGTCTGATCCAGCAGGGCTCTTCTGATGTTCTTATCAGGGGAAGGCCTTGGCCTCTCTGCCCTGTTGGTGGCCCTCCAGGGGAACTGGTTGGCCACAGTGTGAGACAGGATGCAGGGGTAGAGGGACCATTGGTCTGATCCAGCAGGGCTCTTCTTATGTTCTTACGAGCGGAAGGCCTCAGCCTCTATGCCCTGTTTGTTGGCCCTCCAGAGGAACTGGTTGGCCCCTGTGTGAGACAGGATGCTGGACTGGATGGACCGCTGGTGTGATCTAGCACGGCTCTTCTGATGTTCTTAGGAAGGCCTCGGCGTCAATGCCCTGTTTGTTGGCCCTGCAGAGGAATCAGTTGGCCACTGTGTGAGATGGGATGCTGGACTGGACGGACCACTGGCTCTTCTTATGTTCTTAGGGCACCAAAACACCCTGGTCAGCTTTGGGTGGTGGTGTGCATGTTGTGTGTGCGTGTGTGTGCACACGCTTGTGTGCCTGGAAGTCATGGTGGCTTCTGGTGGCCCCTAGTAGGGCTAGGATTTTTCAGAGAGGTGGCCTGTCTCTGCGTCCCGGGAAGGTTCTCCATACCAACTCAGTTTGGACTCGTGGATCACCGTGCGGATAAGGTTGGGACCTGCTGGTCTAAACCAATCAAGACGCAAATGTGCCCAGGCAGGGAGAGCGTGTCTGTGCCTCAACAATGCCCGAATATTTAATCCTAAAACAATGAAAGATGGGATTTAAATGGCATCCCCCGCTGTTCTTCTGGCTCTGGAGACCAGCCCTCATTTCCAGCCAATTACACTTAATCTTGATTTGTGCCGGGTTTTAATGACCTCTTGCAAAGGGGTCGCTCATGATCCTGGTGGCGAACTTCAGCGAATGGAGGGGAAATACAAGGACGGAAATGCAACTGCGCTGAAGCGGCGCACCGGGGGAATGCTCATGCACCACAAGATGTTAATTAAATTAATTCGTTTGCAACTAACTGAGAGCTTAATGAATTCCCCTCACAGCGGAGGTTTCTGCTTATCCTCTGTCAGAGTTCTTACTCTGGGAGAATCCCACAGCCACCTGGCTCACTCTAAGGACGTGCAGTTTCACTGTCTTCTTTGTAGTGGGAGTGGCTGACAGAGCCAATTGCACCCGATGCAGATACAGAGCAAAAAAATCAGAGGGGGCTGCCTATTGCAACCCTGTGAGAGTCACAGTTCTGGGCCCGCCTTCTCCCCATGAGCCTCCAGAGGGGCGCTTAAATCCTGCCGCCAATCAGAATCAGCTGCCATTAATTCATTCAGTCACCCCCTGGATGCAACAGAATGATCTGCCCCCACTCCACAGAGAGGCTGCCCAGTGTATTTTTTTCTGAGTCCCCGTTCTAGGCTTGCGGCTTTGAAACAGGAAGCAACCCCCCCCCCCACCCAGGACACTGAGTCACTATACTTACTGGGAAAGGTAGCGTCCAGAGGATTCGATGCCGGCCGCATGCTTGTCGTTGCAGTTCACCATGCTCTGGATGAGGGCCAAGTCAGGTCGGATGTAGACGGCTTGAGAAACGGCGCGGGCCACCAGTTCCACCGCGTCCTGGACGTACTGCTCCAGGGAGGGCCTGTCCGCTTCCCCGTAGGCCAGCAGCCCCTGGGGCAGCCCCTCCGTCTGCAGCTCATCCACATTCTGGGGCAGGCCCAGCACCCAGTGGAACTCCTGCGTCACCCCCAGCTCCTTGGCTGTCCGGAACACCAGCTGGGAAGCCCGAGCATCGCAGCCAAAAAGCACAGCCGGACCGGGCAGCTCCCGGAACTCTTCCAGGTGCCGGCGGAGGTGGTGCGCTGCCTCCGGCTCCTCCAGGAGGCTGAGGTCGACCACGGCCGTCCGCTCAAGGTCGGCGTGGCTGGTCCAGAGGTCCAAGAAGCCCGAGGCATCCCAGGCCCGGCAGAGGATCAGCGTGACCTCCTGCCAACGGTTGGAGCGGAAGATATCGGCCAACAGGTCCAGGAGGGTTTCGAAGTCAGCACTCTTCTCCAGATGCAGGTGGAAAGGATTCTGGTGCAGGAAGGAGGAGAAGGAAAGGAAACAGAGATCAGGCCGAGTTTGGCTCTCCCGGCATGTGACCCAGCAACCGACAATGCCCCACTGAAGAGGGCAGCCTCCTGAGAGCCAGTTTGGTGTGGTGGTTAGGAGCGCGGACTCTAGTCTGGGAGGACCGAGTTTGATTCCCCACTCCTCCACTTGCACCTGGCTGGATGACCTTGGGCAAGCCACAGCTCTGTACCAGCTGTTGTCTCAAGGACAGTCCTCGGGAGAGCTTTCTCAGCCCCACCTACCTCACAGGGTGTCTGTTGTGGGGAGGGGAAGGGAAAGGAGATTGTAGGCCACTCTGAGATTCCTTCGG
The DNA here is from genome assembly GCA_029233225.1 of Lepidodactylus listeri. Lineage (NCBI taxonomy): Eukaryota > Metazoa > Chordata > Lepidosauria > Squamata > Gekkonidae > Lepidodactylus > Lepidodactylus listeri. The sequence continues at coordinate 176,647,993 of JARCFY010000002.1, forward strand.
GAAGTGAAGGGCGGGGTATAAATCAAATCTCTTTGTCTTCTAATTAATTAAATTAAATATCATGTGGCACTGTGTGTGGAATAGCCAGGAGATCCTAAGACTGTCCGGCAGCCAGAAGTTCTAGATCTTCTGGTATTATGCACCACTAGGTGGTGAACGAGACTTGTTTTTTTAAGGCAAGAGTTGTTTCAGGGGTGGTTTGCCGTTGCCTGCCGTTGTCACGACCCTGGTATTCCTTCGAGGTCTCCCATCCAAATACTAGCCAGGACTGATCCTGCTTAGCTTCCGAGATCTGATGAGATTGGGCTGGCCTGGGCTATCCTGTTCAGAGATCACAAAACAGGAGTTGGAAACATCTGGATCACTTAATAGTAAACTATCCCATCTTTTTTTCAACTTGTCAAATTTCTTTATTTGCCCCACTTCTCTCCCTAATGGGGACCCAAAGACCTGCATTCAAATCCCTGAGCTGCCATGATGGCACAGCTTGCTGGGTGACCTTGGGCCAGTCACACGCTCTCAGCAAAACCTCCCTCCCTGGGTCATTGTGAGGATAAAATGGAGGTGAAGAGAACAACATTAAGCCCCTTTGGGTTCCGCAGGGGGAGGAAGACAGGGTATAAATGAAGTAAATAAACAATTCACATCCTTTATTACTAGTTGAGAATTCGGCTTCTCTTGATGCCAACACAAAGTCTGAGTCCAGTGGCACCTTTAGGACCAACCAAGTTTCATTCTGGGTAAAGTGTGCTTGTATCTAGAATTAAATTTGGTTGGTCTTAAAGATGCCACTGGACTCAAGCTTTAGAAGCATAGACTCACAGGGATCTCCGGGGTCATCTCGTCCAGCCCCCTGCACAATGCCGGGCATTCACAAAAACCTCCCCTCCCCCCACACCCCCCCAGTGGCCACTGTTCCACACTCAGAAGATGACAAAAAACCTCCAGGGTCTCCCACCAAACTGGCCAGGAGAAAAATTGCTTCCTGATCCCCAAAGTGGCGGTCAGCTTTTCCCTGGGCGTGTACAAAAGAGTCACAAGAACCAAGCACTGAGGCAGCCCTTCCTGCCCTCCCTTCTCACGAGCTGCCTAAGTTCACAGAAATCAGCATTGCTGTCAGAGAGGGCCATCTAGCCTCTGTCTGAAAACCTCCCGAGGAGGAGAGCTCACCACCTCCCGAGGAAGCCTGTTCTACCAAGGAACCTCTCTGTCAGGAAGTTCTTCCAAATGTTTAGCCAAAAACTCTTCTGATTTAATTTCAACCCTTTTGTTCTGGTCCAACCTTCTGGGGCAACAGAAAACAACTCTGCTCCCTCCTCTATAGGACAGCCCTTCAAGTACTTGAAGATAGTGATCGTATTCCCTCTTAGTCGTCTCCTCTCCAGGTTAAACATACCCAGCTCCTTCAGCCTTTCCTCGTAGGACTTGGTCTTTGCTCTATTGCTTCAGACCAACATGGCTACCAACCGGCAATTGCCCTGAATAGTCAACTCCCCTGCGTACGACCTCTCCCCATCCCCCCAAAAAGGCTCCCTTTCAACTAACTTTCCTCTCTTGCCTCCAAGGAAAAGCAATCCCACTGCTGACACCATTGTTTCCCATTCCACTGAGCAGTGAGAAATTCAAGGTCAGTGAAGCTGCCTTCTACTTAATCAGACCACCAGTCCAACAGGGTCAGTCTTGTGACTTGTCTACTCAGACTGGCAGCGGATCTCCAGGGTCTCAGGACAAGGCCTTTCCCATCACCTCCTACCTGGCCCTTTTAGCTGGAGATGCTGGGGATTGAACCTGGGACCTTCTGCATGCCAAGCACAGGCTCTGTCGCTGAGTCTCAGCCTTGTCCCCAGGATGACAGGGATTGGCTGACTTTGGATGAGAGCACACAGGCATTTTTATAATAGCTGCTCAATGCTCAAACTGGCGAGCACAGCCTTAGCAGAGGGAGCAGATCTAAGCTCCCCTCACCACACTGAGACAGACAGAGAGAGTTCTGTATCAGTTCAACCAACTCAGATCCCTTGGTGTCACTCTTTGTTGCACGTGTGTTAAACACGTCAAGTCACTTCCGACTTAGGGCGACCCTGTGAATTAATGACCTTTAAAACATCCTATTTTGAAGAGCTTTGCTGTGTTCTTGCAAATGGAGGGCCCTGGCTACCCTGACCGAGCTCATCCATCTCCCGTCGGGCCCTCCACTTTCCCTCGCACGACTGTCTTTTCCGGTGACTCTTTGCCTTCTCACAATGTGACCAAAGTCTGACGGCGTTCCTTCCACCGATTTTCATTCCACTTTCATCTAAATCTAATCCACCTTTCCTTGTGAGTTGCTCTGCACACAGATTGGACGGGGAGATAAAATGCATCTCTGTCAGACGCCTTTGCCAACGGGAAACTCTTCTGTCTCTCCGTATTCTGTCCTAACAGCAGCCTCTCGTCCACATCAAAACAATCGGATGTCGTGGAGCACAACGTTACTTTTGAAATAGGCAAGGGCTTTCTTCTGTGTTCTGATGCGGGGGGGGGGGGGGGGGGTCTCGTTCAGAAAGACACCCAAGGTCTCCTAGGAGCCATTAGCCCCCATTAACTAAGAAGAGGAGGAGACTGGATTTATAGCCCACCCTTCACTACCCAAAGGAGTTTCAGAGCGGCTTACAAACTCCTTTCCCTTAACTTGTGAGGTGTGGGGAGGGGGCTGAGAGACCCAAGGTCACACCAGCAGCAGCATGTGGAGGAGTGGGGAATCAAACCCAGTTCTCCCAGATTAGAGTCTGCGCTCCTAACCACGGCACCAAACCGGCTCTCTAAATGGCCAGTGGTCATCCCCAACTATTAGCAAGCGATTCAACCTACAACGGAAGTGTCAGCCACCCTTTGAAAAAAGGGAGATATATGGCTGATGGCTGTACCAACCAAGGGACTCTCTAATCTCTCCCCTCTGATCTGTAGGCCCTCTGGGTATGGGGAGGGGGGGAATTAGGGTTACCAAGGCCCCCCTGGCCACTGGCAGGGGATGGGAGGGAGGGTTGCCAGATCCAGGTTGGGAAACTCCTGGAGATTTGGGGGAGGAGCTTGGGGAAGACAGAGACCTCAGTGGGGGACAGTGCCATATAGAGTCCACCCTCCAAAGCATCCATTTTCTCCAGGGGGACCAATCTCTGTAGTCTGGAGATGAGCTGCAATTCCAGGAGATCCCCAGGTCCCCCCGGAGGCTGGCCTCCCTAGGGGCAACTGATGTTCCAATGGGACTTTGCTAAAGGGCTGCTTGTTTCCCAGGCACCAGGTAACACAGCCCAATCTGACTCTCCTCCCCTCTTTTTGCATTGAGCATCCAGCTTAAGGACCTGCAATATTTTGGTGAGTCCTAAGACAAGATATAGAACTTTCAGTTTTAAAAGATACCTGCCAACCTATCAGAGAAGGAGGAGGAGGAGGAGAAAGAGAAGAAGAGTTAGATTTATACCCCGCTCTTCACTCCGAGCGGCTTACAATCTCCTTCCCTTCCACTCCCCACAACAGAAACCCTGTGAGGTGGGTGGGGCTGAGAGAGCTCTGAGAGAACAGCTCCGAGAGAACTGTGACTGACCCAAATTCACCCAGCCTTTGGAGGAGCGGGGAATCAAACCCGGTTCACCCAGATTAGAGTCTGCCACTCTTAACCACTACACCAAACATCAAGATATTTCTTGCCTTTAGTGTCACTTCACATTTTCCAGTACCAAACCCCAGCATCACAAACCGATCCAAAGGCTCTGCCTTAGGGCACCCAGGCTAAAATTACACTTGTTGAGATGATACATTTATGCTCAGTGGCACTCTTGATTCCAGGGCTGAGCCACCCACAGGTCGCAACACCCCCCCCCCCCTTGCAATTACTGTGATGTAGCAATCAGAGTGCTGGAGTAGGAATGCGGAGACCTGGATTCGAATCCCTGCTCAGCTACAAAGCTCATTTGGTGACCTGGAGCCAGTCACCCTTTCTTTCACTCAGCCTAACCTACCTCACAGGATTGTTGTAGAAACAAAATGGAGGAAGGCTGAGATAGTGTGAAAGAGACAGGCCCTATGGCTACCCAGTGGGTTTTGCTCCAAACAGGGAGGTGGGTTTTGCTCCAAACGTCTTCATCTCAAAGGAGACACAGAAAAGAAGACCATAGAAAACACCGTATTCAGCCGAAGGGGAGAGGAAACCCATCAGCCTCGGGAAGAAACTAGCACAGATACGATATATCGCTGGCCAGTTTCTTCATACCCTCCGTGCATCTGACGAAGAGAGCTGTGTTACTCGAAAGTTTACGCTACAATAAAGTCTGTTAATCTTAAAGGTGCTACCGGGCTTTTTATTGTTTTGCAGCAACAGGCTAACACAGCTGACTCCTCCAGATCCTCTAGAAAAGAAGACTGTTTCAGGTGCATAGCTGTGTTATCCTCTAACCTCTATAGCCGGATCTCAGCAGATCTCGGAAGCTAAGCAGGGTCGGCCCTGGTTCGTACTTGGATGGGAGACCTCCGAGGAAGAAGTCCGGGGTCACTATGCACAGGCAGGCAACGGGCAAACCACCCCTCTTGCCTTGAATACCCCACAGGGTGGCCATCAGTCAGCTGCAACTTTACTGGGAACGGAAAACGCTGTGTTAAGTCTGTAGCAGCAGATCAAAGTTCAAGTCCATGAACATGTCTTAGAATAAAGCTTGAGTCCAGGGGCACCTTTAAGACCAACAGAGGTTTATCCAATGTGTGAGCTTTCGTGTGCACGCACACTTTTTTCATATACACTGGAATGGGAGGTTAGGTTCAAACGTATAGACAGAGACTGAACAGCAAATTAACATGTAACAGCATGAAGATATTTTAAGATATGCAAAGACAAAACTCAATAACAAGCTAAGGTTAAGAGGTCAACAGCTGTTTTGATTTAATTAAGGGGGGAAAGGATAGCAAAGCAATAAATATGTCAAAATAGGGGATAAACGTGTAAAGACATCTATATACTAATAGCCAAGTGTCCCCTGTGCGTGCGGATATCTAAATCCGCACATTGGGGGCACTTGGAGGGGCGGAGAGATTTTCCTGCACGCTTGGGGTAATCCCCAGGTGTGCAGAAAAATCTGAAAACTTTAAAAAACCATATGGGGGATATTTAAGTCCCCCCCAAATAAAACTGTGTTTCCTGTGCATGTGCAGAAAAGACTGGGAACTGCAGTGGGCCAGTGGCTGGGAGCCGCTGAGGACTTGCCGCCGGGGGGGGGGGGGGGTCAACAGGCCCGGTGGCTGAGAGCCACTCAGACCTTGCCGTCGGTGCCCATGGGGGGGAAATTGGCAGGCCTGGTGGCTTAGAGCCGCTCAGGCGTCACCACTTGTGCCTGTGTGTGGGGGGGGAAGGATTGGTGGGCATGGGCCTCGCCGGGGGGGGGGGGGGGAGAGAAGACTCACCTGCGTGTGCTTCCTCCTTGACGTGGAGCTCCTTCTCTCCCCCCCCCCCCCACAAGTATCACGGGTCCCCGCTTCTTGTCTTTTCTAATCATGCCACCGGACTCTAAATTTGTTCTACTGCTTCAGACTAACACAACTAGCCATCTAGAACTATCTGCATGTCTTAGAAAGCGACAAAATTCTCCAGGGTATCAGCTTCCACCAGTCAAAGCTCTCTTTGGTCAGATAACCAAGACAGCTGACGAAATTAGCTTTGAGTCTCAAAAGCTGACACCCCGGGGGGGGGGGGGGGAAATTAAGGTGCTACTGGCCAGAGCAGAAGGATGTTGTCCACCAGAGGGCAGCAGAGGCCTGTGGCAAAGCAGGAGACCTGATCCTTCGCTATTACAGGGGGGGGGGGGAAATCTCTACTCTCAAATCCCTGGGGGGATTTCCAAACCCAAAGGTGGCAATCATTGGCAGACTTTTAAAGTCACTAAGGCCGGTCATGTAAATGACATCTGGACCCTTGTCTTGGAGTTGTTACAGACTGTTTGGAGTGGGAGCACCTTTCACTATGTTGTGCTGTGACAACTTCGCCCATGTCGGCAGGGACTTCTACTGGGGCCAACCTGCAAATGGGCAAAATCAGCCACCAGCCGCACGTGTGATTTCTCCCCTGTGGCTCCCGTCTTGTTGAACAACCTGCCAAGGGGAGATCAGGAAGGCCCCAACTCTCCTGGTTTCCCGAAAACTATGCAAAACCTGAACTATTCAAGAGGGCTTTTCAGCGCAGGCAGGGGTCATTTCAAGCAGGAGCGTGCAGGAGTGCCGTTCCAGGAGTAACAAGCCCAGGAGCGGGCACATATGGTGATGCGCTGTGGAATAAAGCAAAAGCGTACTAACTTGATCTGCATTTTCATGCTTGTCATCAGGTAGCTTCCCTGCAAGAGCAAAGGAAACTGAAAGTGCCAAACTGGCTCACCAGCTCTGAGTTGGGAAAGACCTGGAGATTTTAGGGGGTGGAGCCTAAGCGGTGGGTGTCACCTTCTGACACACTTCTGGTGATGTCAGGGGGTGTGTCGTATGCAAATAAGTTATGCTAATGAGTTATGGTAATGAGCTCCTGCACCTCTTTTTCTACGAAATGACTCCTGAGCGCAGGTAATAAGATTGTACTATACAAAACGGTTTACAAGCTTGTTTGGAGAAATTAGTAGGGACTCTGGTGTAGACTGCTGCGCTTCGCTTTCTGTAAGGAGGCTCCGATGGTGTAATTTCTGTTCCACTTAATGTGTCCTGTTAAGACTCATTTGCTATGCATCAGCTCTTTCTGGTGGTTCCAGACTTCTGAAACCCTAATGCCTTGGTTACTGAGTGTCCCATTTTGTTGACTGTACTGACTCGCTTTGCGCAATCCACTTTGATTCCCTGTGAGAAATGCAGATTAAAAATAACGTAAATAAATCATTTCCAGACTTGCAAGCTTCCTAATATTTTAAAATAGCCACAGGAGCAGCAGCAGGAGAAAGAGGAAGAAGAATTGGTTTTTATACCGCCCCCCCTTAACTCAGAGTCTCCCAGCGGATTACAGTTTCCTTCCCCTCCTCTCTCCGCAACAGACACCCTGTGAGGGAGGTGGGGGCTGAGAGAGAGCTCTGAAAGAACCTTGTGACTGACCCAGCTGGCTGCATGTGGAGGAGTGAGAAGGAAGGGGATCATGCTCCCTCTAAGCTGTGGAGTCCTGTGAGGAAAAATTCTCCTTTGTGAGCTACTGGCATTAAAGCAGAGAGTGAGCGATTTGGCTACCGCATAGATGAGTTTGCTCTGGAGCCCTCCTTCCTGAGCTAAGAGAAAAATCTGTGAGCCAGAGGCTAAAAAGCAGTGAGCTAGCTCACACTAACTCAGCTTAGAGGGAACACTGCATGACAGAGAAATGGGGGGGGGGTGTGCAGGTCTCGGACTGGGAACTCCAGAGCAAGCGAGGCGTGCAGGAACCAGGGTAGGGGCACATTTGGCTGCGGAAGACTGCTAAGAACAGCTTCTGGCCATATTGAGAAGTGAGGGAGAAGGGTCAGAACAGGGGTTGCCAAACTCCAGGTGGGGCCTGCAGATTGCAACTGATCTCCAGGCAAGGGTTACCAACCTCCAAGTGGGGCCTGGCGTTCTCCCAGACTTAGAAGTGATCTCCAATACAGAAATCAGTTCTCATGGATGAAATGGCAGCTTCCTAGGGTCTACCATAGAGCCGAAGAGAAACAGAAGTCCTAGAGCGCCCTCCCCGGCACCGCTCCCAAATCTCTATGAATTTCCCAAACTCAAATTTCCAGTTCCCCAGGACTCTGCTTTGGGCCAGATGATTTCTTTAAAAAAAAGTTTTAAAAGGGAAAGGGAAATCCCTCAGGCGACAATGGTTCAATTGCCAAGTTCCAGGTGATGACTGGAGATCTCCCACTATTACAGCTGATCTCCAGGCGAGAGAGATCAGTTCCCTTGGAGAAAATGGCCACTTTGGAAGGTGGACTGTGGCATCATACCCCATTCAAGTCCCTCCCCCTTCCCAAATCCCGCCCTACTGTGCGGCGTAGTGGTTAAGAGCGGCAGACTCTAATCTGGGAGAACCGGATTTGATTCCCCACTTCTCCACATGCAGCCAGCTGGGTGACCTTGGGACAGTCACAAGTTCTCTCAAGAGCAGTCCTCGAGAGAGCTCTCTCAGCCCCGCCTGCCTCACAGGGTGTCTGTTGCAGGGAGGGGAAGGGAAAGGAGATTGTAAGCCGCTCGGAGACTCCTTCAAGAAGGGCGGGGGATATATCCAATCTCCTCCTCCTCCTCTCACCCACCCTCAAAATCTCCAGGTATTTCCCAACCTGCAGCTGACGGTGAACCCCCATTCAGCCCACATTGTGTATGGAGGTGCTGCCAGCTTCAAGTTCCCCCTCCCAAGGTCTTTTGGGCAAGAGACGATAAATCAATTATACTCCAGAGGCGTTAGCAATTTCACCAAATTGTCTCTAATTACCCTCTAAGCCAGCGCAACTCAAAATCCCTTTTCGGAAGAGAGCACAGAAAAAAACATCTACTAGTTCTGTGTACTAACGTGGGAGATCCATTTAAGATGCGGCACGAGGAAGGGAGCCCGTCGGGCCGAGTTCTGCATTTCGCTTTGCAGACCGTCTCGTTGGGGGGTGGGGGGGATGAGCCATTCAAGAGCCCATAGGAATGCCAGCCTCCAGGTGTGACCTGGGGATTCCCTGGGATTACAGCTCCTCCCCAGACCACAGAGATCAGTTCCCCCTGGAAAAAATGGATGCACTGGAGGGTGGACTCTGTGGCACTGTACTGCATTGAGGTCCCTTTCTTCCCTGGGTTCCACCCCCAAATCTCAAGGAGTTTTCCAACCTGGATTTGGCAACCCTGCCCCCCCCCATCCCCTGCTGGTGTCCAGGAAGGACCTGTCAACCCTAAAAATAGGGGACCTAGGAGATTCAGGGAAGGCGGGGGGGGGGGGTGTCTCAAGACTGTGGGGGGTTGCCAGCTCCAGGTTGGGAAATATCTGGAGATTTGGGGGTGCAGCCTTAGGAGAGTAGACTTTGGGGAGAGTAGACTTTGGGGAGAGTAGACTTTGGGGACTTTGGGGACATAAGACCATGTCGTTCACTCTCCAAAGCAGCCATTTTCTCCAAGGAAACAGATCTTTTTATTGGTGTAGTGGTTTGGTGTAGTGGTTAGGAGCGCAGCCTCTAATCTGGGAGGACTGGGTTTGATTCCCCACTCCTCCACATGCAGCTGCTGCCGCTGGTGTAACCTTGGGTCAGTCACAAGTTCTCTCAGAGCTATTCTCACAGGAGCAGTCCTCGAAAGAGCTCTCTCGGCCCCATCTACCTCCCAGGGTGTCTGTTGCAGGGAGAGGAAGGGGAAGGAGATTGTGAGCTGCTCTGAGACTCCTTTGGGTAGGGAAGGGTGGGGTATAAATCCAGTCTCCTCTTCTCTTCTCCTTCTTAGGTTATATAATAGTCCTCCTTTCTCACAGAGACTCAGGGCAGATTACACGGAGTGTGGGCGCCTTCACGCATGCTAAATAATGCAGTTTCAATCCACTTCAGCAACCATTTGCAAGCGGGTTTTGCCATTTCACACACTGAAATCCTGTTGTAAAATGCATTGGAAGTGGACTGAAAGTGTGCTATTTAGTGTGGTTGCGTTCATTCGGCTCTTTTGAGCTGCGCCAGGCATGAGTGCCTGGTGGATTTAAAGGGCACATCCAGACTGCAACATCTGGGAATCATGCCGCTTCCGCGATCAGCCCATCGATCCCCATTGGGGAACCGTACTTAAAAGATAGTGCTTAAAATCCAGTCCTAAGCTGGCTGATGGGCCAATGGCGGACTTTCCCCCATCAGGTCGTTCCACCAGTGTGCAATCAGCCTGTAGGGATGGTCTCCAGACCATCCCGAACGGCCGCCATTTTAAAAAAGTCTTAGCAATGCGCGCACAACCGCTTAAACATGCGACGTCTGCAGAGCTCCGCTGAAACGATCCGGACAACTTTATGCTTGTGACGGTTCCATTAACTTTATTAACTGAAACAGTACCTAGAGGAAGGTAACGCTGGCGGTGCTGTTACCATTTTAGTCTGCGCATGCACAGAAAAACAAGTAGACGGTGAGGCACATATGCGCCTGGAGGTTGGCAACCATGGGCAACAAAGAGGGGCCAAGGGAGAGGGGGAGACCCTTGGGAGGCTCAGACCTCTGGAACTGGGGGGATGAAAGGCATGGGGGGGGCTCAATGGGAAACGGGCAAAAATGCAGAGAGGAAAAAGTCCACGCAAAGGAGACCGAGTCCCAAGGCCCTAGGGTTGGAGGAGAGAACTCACTCGGGGCTCTGGGCCCCTCTGACCCAACTCCACACCAAGACTGAGAGTCTCGGCACTCCAGGAAGCATCCAGCATCTTCTGGAAGAGACTGAGAGGCCTGGCCGGCTGCCATCGCCTTTGCAGAGCTGTCCGAGAGGGAAAGGAAAAATAAAGCCCTTGCGCATCTGAGTCACACCATTGTTTGTGTCTCACAGCGAGGGAGACAGACAGCTGCCTAGACAGCACTTCCAAAGTCAGCCCAACTAACGCTGGCTCTCCGCTCCCATCCAGGGCCTCAGCTCAATTGCAAGGGAAAGACATATCCAGGTACTATCTGGAGATTGGCAACATGGAGGAGGAGAAGATTGGATTTATATCCCTAAATGGCCTGGGTCCAACCTACCTAAGGGACCGCCTTTCCCCGTATGTACCCCAGAGAGCACTACGGCCTGGGGTCCAACACCGCCTGGTCATACCAGGTCCCAGAGAGGCCAGGCTAGCTGCCACTAGGGGGACAGCCTTCTCGGTGGCGGCCCCTTACTGGTGGAACGAGCTCCCGGAGGAGACCAGGGCCCGGCGGGACCTGATGCAGTTCCGCAGGGCCTGCAAGACGGAGCTCTTCCACCAGGCCTATGAATAGGGGCCACCACCGCTCTCTCACTCCCCGCTCCTTAGGACCACCAACGATCAGCCTCAGAGATTACCAGCTGGCTCCAGTGCGATCTAACACCAGAGCCTGGAAATATGACACGCCATCTGATTGTGCTGAGCACTGAGCACTTTATTTTAAATTGTACTATTGAATTGGGAAGATTTTATAATTGTTTTATAACCATTTAACTGTTTTAAATTTTAATGTATGTTATGAATCTTGTTCCGCCAAGACTTGTTAGCAGCTCTGGGCCTGCGAATAGCGGGGAGAGTGGCCTATAAATCGAACAAACAAATAAATATAATATAATATCCTGCCCTTCACCTGGAGTCTCCGAGCGGCTTACAATCTCCTTTCCCTTCCCCTCCCCACAACAGACAAGGTAGGTGGGGCTGAGAGAGCTCTCTCGAGGACTGCTCTTGTCCCTGCTTAGCTTCCGAAATAAGATGAATCAGGCTAGCCTGGGCCATCCAGGTCAAGGAACATATGTCCTACATAAAATAAAATAATACCGGGGTGGGAGAGGGGGCAACATAGGAATGCAGGCTTTCTCTGTTTGATTGCTGAACTCTGAACTCCAGCCAAAAGCAGAAACCCCTTCCTAATCCAAGACTACAAAACCAGTCCCCGAGCCAGGCCAGTGCTAGGGTTGCCAAGTCCACGATGGGAAATTCCTTGGGATTTGGGGGTAGAGCCTATGAAGGGCAGGATATTTTTGTGGGGTGTGATGCTGCCAAGCTCATGCTCCAAACAATGCTCCCTCTAAGCTGTGGAGTCTTGTGAGCACGAATTCTACCTTGTGAGCTACTAGCATGAAAGCTGTGAATGAGCAATTTGGCTGCTGCATGAATTATCTTGCTCTGGAGCCGTCCTTCCTGAGCGAAGACAAAAATGTGTGAGCCAGAGGCTAAAAAAACCTGTGAGCTAGCTCACACTAACTCAGCTTAGAGGGAACCCTGGCCCCAAAGCAACCATTTCCTCCAAGGGAACTGATTTCTAAAGTCTGGAGAGAAGCTGTAATTCTGGGCAATCGCCAAGCCCCGCCTGGAGGGTTGGCAACCCAGGGCCCACTGTGCACTCAGCTGGGTCTGCCTGAAAACTAGCTTTGCTTCCCCACCTCATCGACGCCATTAATTGGAGTGGCCACTCATAGGACACCGGGATCTCCAAGGCATCCAAAGCCCCATGCGGGGGGTCGTGAAATTTTTATAAGGTTCTGCCAGAATGCTGGCAAAGAGGCCTTCTTAACGCGCAGCTGCAATTCTGGAGTCTGCTGTGGATGAACCCGCTGGGAATTTGGCTGGCAAGAGAATATCCTTGAAGATGAAGGAGGGGCGGGGATGCTAAGGGAAGACAGAACCGTCGGGACCCGAAAAGCCAGAGGGGACGGGTGGTTCACCCATTCCCGACTCTCCCACCCTGCTTTCCGGAGCTCCGCTTTGGTGTCTCAATAATTCATTGTTTCAAAAAGGCAAAGAGAGGAGGGAGGGTTTCAGAGCGTGGACGCGGGTCCTTCCAACAGTTTCCCAGCCAGAACTGCTGTTGACAGAGGAGAAAAACAGAGGCACCATCCTTAGAAAGCCGGCAGGAGAAATCTGGGCAGGGGGGGGGGGGGGTTTCTGCCAAATAAAGAGAGAATGACTAATGTCTAGGAGGACACTGCAGAGATTTATGACACTACAAACAGTGTCGAGAAAGAGAACTCCAAGGGAGCGTGTCTTCACATAGCAGGTAATTAATTCATGGAGTACAAACAGTGCCACCTATCAGCTTAGACGGTGTTTTTTTAAAAAGGAACAAACATATCTGCGAAGGACAGTTTTGTCCTTTGCAGTTAGCTAAGCGGAACCTCCACAGTCAGAGGCACTGTATCGTTGAACGCCAGTTGCCACGGAGGCAACAGCAGGGGGAGGATTTTGGTTTCTGTGCCCACGCTTATGGCCTTCCAGAAGCATCTCAGCTGGCCACTGTAGAAAACAGGAAGTTGGGTTATAGATGGACCACTGGCCTGATCCAGAAGGGACTTTCTCACACCTGGTTGCCAAAAGATGTTTCTCAGGGAGTCCACAAGCAAGTCAGGAAGGCAGCCGTCTTCCTGTTTCTCTCCGGCAACTGGGACAGGTATACTGCCTCTGAACATGGAGGTTCCCTTTAAACTATCACAGGACTTGCTGGTCCAGGCCACACATTCCTCTAGTCCAGCATCCTGGTTTTCACAGTGGACAGCCAGAGGTGGCAAACAAGAAAAATGTGACGTATCCCGTTTGACTCCCAAATACAATACACACAGGTAGACTACCTCTGAACATGGAGGTGAACAGATGTTCACCGGCACTCTCAGTACCAGCAACTCCCCCAACAAATTTATTTATTTTCTTCATGTGTGCCCTGCTTTTTTCCCAATGGGGACCCCAGGTGGCTTACATTGTTCACCAGTTTGGTGTAGTGGTTAAGAGTGCGGACTCTAGTCTGGGAGAACCGGGTCTGGTTCCCCACTCCTCCACATAAGCCAGCTGGGTGACCTTGGGTCAGTCACAAGTTCTCTCAGCCCCACCTACCTCCCAGGGTGTCTGTTGCGGGGAGGGGAAGGGAAAGGAGATTGTAAGCCGCTCTGAGACTCCGAGTAAAGGGCGGGGAATAAATCCAATCTCTTCTCCTCCTCTTCCGTTTTATCCTCACAACAATCCTGTGAGGTGGGTCAGGCTGAAAGAGTGTGACTGGTCACTCAGTGAGCATCCAGGGCAGAGTGGGGATTCAAACCCAGGCCCCCCAGTCCCTAGTATGACACTCTAACCCCTACACTCCACTGGAAACAGCACTCAAAGGTACACTGCCTTTGCACATAGAAGCTCCATTAAACTATCATTGCTCATAACCACTGACAGACCTCACCTCCTCTTCCATACATTTTAACTAAATCACATTAAGTTACCAGTTGCCAGTGCACCATATCTTGTGGCAGCAAGTTCCTTAAGTTAATGACAAAGTAGCGTGTACGTTCGCCAGTCCCAAAGTTCCAGCTGCCAACTGACACAATCAAATGACCTCCTCTGACAATTCTAGTGTGGGGCAGGGTCGTCCGGCCTCCCACTATGGCTCCTGGCAGCCCTCACAGTCCCCATTCTGAGCAGCAGCGCAATACATTTTTCTTAAAAGTGGGTGTGGTGTGATATGTGACATCACTTCCAGAGGAAACCAGGAAGAGATGTTGGGTAGCTCTAGGAATTGCTGGAAACTCTGGACCAGTAATGTTAAGTACTGGGGGGGGGGTTTTTTTGCCGGGAGCAGATTTTCAAATTTAGGAAGACAATTTTAGCCACGTCTGAAAACAAATAGCTGGCTATGCAGTCAACCCAAAACACCGCAGCTCTCGAAACCAGGCGTGGGCCCAGTCCTGATTCCCTGTGCAGCAGACATCTTACCAAGATACAGTCGTGTCCCTTCGCCTTTCACTGCCTGCCTGAGAGATCTACGAGGTCCCTCGGCCTTGAGAGTGAGGAGCTCTCTCCTCTGGAATGAGGGTCTTTTTCATAGCACAAGGAAACAATCAGAAACTTCAAAAGTTACTGAATGTGATCCCCTCCCCCAGAAAACAAAATCCCAACTGGTCCTTCAGACAGCAGAGGAGTTTGCTCCATCTTCCCCCCAAAAAAGACTGAGGAAAGCAAAATGTGCCTCCCAGAAGAGCTTCAGCTAAGGAAAATCAGCTTTGCTGGACCTGAGAAGCTCACACCTTTGCAAGACCTCCGCTCCCTCGCCAGCAAGCGAGACCTCAGCTCAATCCGGCCGCCTGGTTCATATATAATCACATTTTCGACAGGCACGCTGCAGCCAGAGTGGAACGTTTTCAGACTCCTGTGCTGAACTCTGGGCTGGAGCGTGCTCTGGTTAAATACATTTCAGCTCTTCTAAGCGAGAAAGGGAACTGCTGGCCCTTAATGCTGATAGTGGGAAGTGCTATTAAGGCACAGCGGACTTACGGCGACCCCACGGGCAAGAGATGTTTAGAGGTGGGTTTGCACACCTGGTCTTCCTGAGTGGTCCCTCACCTAAGCACCAACTAGGCCCAACCCTGCTTAGCTTCAGAGATCGCACAAGACCAGGCGATACAGGGCACGGTGGCCTTAATCCTACCTGGATGTAAATCTTTCCGGTTATGTTTTCTGATATCAGAGCAGCAGCAGGAAGGCTACCAGCTTACTGGAGAGGCAAGGCACTCTGCATGGGCTCAGAAGTACCTCTTGGCATACTGAAACTGGGCGGGGATGACATAGCTACAAGACCAAGCTATGAATGAGGAAGCCCCTGGTTCAAATCCCAGCTCTTCCAAGAACTCACGAGGGGTGGCATTAAGAGAAACTTCAGTTCTCTCATCTATGCAGTATGGGTGTCATCCCAGTGGGGGGACCCAAAGCAGCGCACATCATTCTCTTCTCCTACGTTTCATCCTCACAACAATCCTGTGAAGTAGGCAGGGCACAGAGTGCGAGACTGGCCCAAGGTCGCCCAGCGAGCTTCCCCGGCAGAACAGGGATTCGAACATGGGTCTCCCTGACCCTAGTCATTGGACTCTTAACTACTATACCACAGTGGCTCTCCACACTTCTAATTAACCGGTTAACCTTCTCTTACTTGTGACTGAGCAGATACCTGAGAGAGAAGAGAAGAAGAGATTGGATTTACAACCCGCCCTTCACTACTGGAAGGAATCTCAGAGCGGCTTACAGTCTCCTTTCCCTTCCCCTCCCCACAACAGACACCCTGTGAGGTAGGTGGGGCTGAGAGAGCTCTCTCGAGAACTGCCCTTGAGGGAACAGCTCTGATAGAAGGTCACACCAGCTTTCCCAAGGTCACACCAGCTGGCTTCATGCGGAGGAGGAGTGGGGGATCAAACCCGGTTCTCCCAGATTAGAGTCTGCGCACTTAACCACGACACCAAAGTAGTGTAGAAGAGCACCTGCAACACTCAATCATCCTGACAATAATAATCATTATTTTTATCGTCGATGAATTCTCCTCTCACCACATAATTTT
Source organism: Lepidodactylus listeri (assembly GCA_029233225.1). Taxonomy (NCBI): domain Eukaryota; kingdom Metazoa; phylum Chordata; class Lepidosauria; order Squamata; family Gekkonidae; genus Lepidodactylus; species Lepidodactylus listeri. Next base: position 176,663,946 of record JARCFY010000002.1, read on the forward strand.
ATAAGCCTCTATCAGATGTGTGCGTGGTCCCCCCCCCCCCCCCCCCGCCAAGTCCTATTTTCTCCAAATTAAAAGCCCCACAAAGACCCAGATTCTGCATTCTGGAGGGATCTGCTGGTATTTCCAGGAACCTTCTCTGGGACCGGGCTCGGCTTCTGACTGTCTGAGGCCAGACCCGGCATGTATTTTCACCACCAAAGCAACATGCTGACTGTGCCCCTGAGCATGTGTCGAGTGCTTTTCCTGCACTGATGAACAGCAACGAATCCCCTAAGATCACCAGGCACGACAGATGAAGGGATGTGCGGTGAGGAGGTACGGGGGGGGGGGGACATGGGGGGGGGGACATGTCTTTTGAGAGGAGGCTTCCAGCACCTCCCCTCCCCCCCTCCCAAATCCTTATTTAAAAGGCAGCCTCTCTCTCTCTCTCTCTCTCTCCTGTGCAAGGAAAAGAGAGCACAATTTCAATTGCCCACAGGTGAAATTGACTGCGGGAACGAAGAGAGACGCCAGATGAGATGACAGACAGAGGAATTCTCTGAAATTGCTTATGCCTTGGCCCCAATCAATTGGATCGAGTGATTTTTCCCCCCTTAAAAAAATGTACCTGCAACTCCACACCCCCCCCTGAAATCCTGCTCACCCATGGAACTACTCCCCCCACCCAGATTTCTTCCAAAGACAGATTTGAGGGGCATCAAGTGATAGCTTCCCTGTCAGCAAAGCTATTCCTTCTTGTTAAAACTGGATGTGAAACACTGTGCGGGGGGGGGGGGGGGAGAGGCCCCCTCCCCCGCCCCTGCCCAAGCTGAGCTCCACCCCCCCCAGCCTCCTTCCAAAACAGTCAAGGAGATTTCTTTGCTATTCCAACCTCAACTGCCCGCTACCGCACCGCAAGAGACGTGAGCCAGTTATACAACTGGCAGGGCAGAAACAAGGCAAGAGGTTTCATCAATGCGACTGTTTGGCAACAAAAAGGCGGGCCTTTCTCAAAAGTGGCAGTTCCTTTCCAGGACTGTCCCCCGTCCAACCCCCCCCCCCCCCCAAATCCACTGAAGAGCAGAAAGATTGTGGGCGCCATCGTCGGCACTGCCAGGGTGGTGTTCCAGACCATTTCTCAAACATCTCCCCGCCAATCTCTCTCTCTCAAATATGACCATTTGTTTTCCTGGCTTTGGCAACAGACCTCCAGCAGCAAGAAGACGGCGAGAATCCACTGCAGGGTAACTCCTCTGTTGGAACAGGAGGGAACAAACATGAAAAGGAGATCCGCAAGGGACTAGTCCTCATGACCGAAGCCCCTTTAGGACACCAGGCGGCCCAAAGCGGTGCCAGGTTAAGAAGCCCCACACAATCAAAACTATACTTATTACTCCGACTCAAAAGACTTTGCAAACAGACACACAAAAGTTTTATTTCCGCATACCTACAGACGCAAAGGCACAAAGGGAAACTGTTTTGCAACTCCTGTTCTTATTCAGAGATCCCTCCCATCGTGCCTCTGATCAAAGCAGTGCTCACGTCACCAGGGGAAAGACCTGTACGGAAAAAGGGACTGCAAACGAGGGGGGGGGGGATTGGCAAATGGCTACCAGATCCTGGCTCAGGCCCGATCCTAGGTAGTAGGGAGTCACCAGGCTGCAACAGCAGCCGGCTGTCAAGGCCACGGGGCAAAGGAACACCAGAGGGGCATTTGTCCCAGCCGGTCCCAAGAGTGCAGTGGGCAAGGGCGTCTGCCCTGTGGCAGCTTCCAGGAGCAACTCCCCAGACTGCATGGATTAGTTGCTGGTTGGCAGAAGCTCTGGATGGTGATTTGTGACCCATGGGAGGAAGGCACATAGATGGGCCACGGAAGCGTCTGTGGCAAGAGGCCCACTCTGCCGAACGAACACCTAAAAGGCAAAGAGGTCCCAGGGCTGGTGTTTCATAAGGTTTCAGCCTTGGTGGGCCCAGAAACATTTGCCTTCTTCACTCAGGTGCCGTCCGGCAGTTCCCACGGGCAAAGCACACTGTACATGCTCAGAGGTCCTCGTCTGCCCTTCTCCCCTCTATGTTTGGAAAACAAGTGCCAAGGCAGACATCCTAGAGGTGCCCCCCCCCCCCCGCCGCCACATCCCATCCCCCCGAACTTGTGGCTGGTGCAATTGCAGAAAGGCCTGGTGACTGAGGAGACACCTCTGGGAAAACCCAACGGCACCTGCAGCCAGTTGACTGCTCCTGAACATGGAGGTTCCGCTCAACTCCCCAGGGCCAATAGCTTCTCATCCTTTCCGGCCACTTTGGGCAAGAACTGCAGAAGGACCCCTGTGACCCATCCCGTTCCCAACAGCACCCATGCTGCTGAGGCGAAGCCGGAAGGCAGTGCTCCAAAGTAGACTGCTCGTGCCCAGGGAGGCTCTCTCCCTCCCTCCCCACTCCCCTCGAGGGCGGCTCACCGGGGCGGCGAAGGGCAGGGGAGGCTCGTCCCGGTCCCGCTCCACGAGGCTGACGAAGGGGATCTCCAGGAAGGCGGCGGCAGCGTCCAGCTGAAGGAGCTCCGGGCGGGAGGCGGGGAAGGCGAGGATGGCGGCCACTCCGCGCACCACCAGCGCCTGGCACAGCCAGCGGGCCAGCGAGGCCGGGTCGCGGTGGCGGGGGGCGCCGGGCAGCACCTCCAGGCTGAGATTGTAGGGCAGGGCGGCGGCGGCGGCGCGGGCGGCGCGGGCCAGGGCGGGGCGCAGGCGGGCCGGGCCGCCCCCTCCTCCTCCCCCGGCGGCGCGGGGCAGGAGGGCGCCCAGGCGGACGGCGTGGCCGGCGCGAGCCAGGATGTGGCAGGGCTGCGGGTGGCCCCGGCCCGGCGCCGGCAGCCCCGCCAGCAGCCCCAGCAGCAGCAGCGCCCGGCGCAACTCCATCGGCGGACCGGGCGCAGGCGGCCGGGCGCCCCAGCCCCGACGACGCCCCCCGCGGGCCCGGCCAGGGCGGGGGGCGCCTACGGGCCCGCCGGGCCGCTTCCCATGCGCGGCGCCGGCGCCCGGAGAGGCCGAGGGGGGAGAGACGGAGAGGCAGCCCCGGAGCCGCCGCCGCCGCCGTGCGCTCCTCCTCGCTGGCTCCTTCGCTCGCTCGCCGGGCAGAGCTGGACGCTGCCGTGGCGGGCGGCCGCCGCTGGGGGCGCCCGAGGAGGCGGCCAGCGGCGCGGGGGAGGGCAGGACGGGAGGCGCCGGCGCTGCTGCTGCTGCGGAGGGAGCCGGGCCCCGACGGCGCGGGCTTCCCGCCACCCCAGCCCTGGGAGCCGCCCGGCCACGGCTCTCGCCGCAGACGCGCGGGGGAAACGCCAGGCATGTGCAGAGAGGACGAAGGAGGAAGAGCACGTCGGCTCGCCAACCCCCAGGTGGCACCTGGAGACCTCCCGCTAGCGCGGGGGCTCTCCGTGCTCCCAACAGCTGTTCCCCTGGGGGAAAGGTGGACTCGACGCCAGTTTGGGGCGGTGGTTAGGAGCGGCGGACTCTCATCTGGGAGAACCGGGTTGGATTCCCCACTCCTCTTCCACATGTGGCTGCTGGTGTGACCTTGGGTCAGTCACCAGTTCTCTCAGAACTGTTTTCTCAAGGGCAGTCCTCGGGAGAGCTCTCTCAGCCTACCTCCCAGGGTGACTGTTATGGGGAGGGGGAGGGGAAGGGAAAGGGATTGGAAGCCGCTCTGAGACTCCTTCGGGTAGTGAAGGGCGGGGGATAAATCCAATCTCTTCTTCTTCTATATTGTTTTTATGCCTTTTTTTACATTAGTTATGTTATAACCCACCTCTGAGTTCCCCAAGGGAGAAAGGCAGCGAATAAATGTTTTAAAGGAATCCATAAATGTAAAGCCGCTTGGAGCCCCGACTGGGGAGAAAGAAGGGCACTTAATAAAATAAAAAATTCCCGGGGGGGGGGGTAGATCCTGAGGCTGCCTGCAGCGCAAGAAGAAACCACGTGAAGAGAGGGAAGGGTGCTTCTGACCATATGTGGAGTGCCCGTCTTTTCTTCCAGATCGCCTCTCTGTTCACTGACCATGCACAAAACATGAGATGCAAAAAAAAAAAAAAAATCACCCTGAATTCCCATCAGATCAGAAAACAAAATCCTGCACCCGCCCACAACCCTGGCCATCGTCAGAGAGAGAGAGCCCCCCCCCCCCAGTCATCAGCCAGATGACCAGAGAAGCTGAGGAGTGACAGACACGCCCCCGCCCCCTCCCAAAAGAGCACTGCCAATTCTCCCTTTTAATAGCCCCGCCCTCCTCCATCCCCCCCCCCCCCCACTTTATTTGGAGATCAAGTCTGTTAAGGCGGTAATTGCGCTTTTCAGAGCGCCATACCCTTCTCTGTCTTCAAAGCCCTTCACAAACCACCAAGGGATTTGGGTGCCAGTACAGCTTATTAACAATATATCCCTCGCCTACAACCAAAGAATCTGGCTGGTTGATGCAAATTAAGGCGCATCACTCCCCCCCCCCTTAGCCTCCTTGCTCTCCCTGTCCTCTGCCCTTTGTTTCCTTCACTCCCCCCCCCCCTCGCGGGCCATTTCCAATCCATTGTTTGCTCTGCCCCCTAGCTTCACTGCCTCCCAGGTCTCTTCCCTGGCTCTTCAAAACACCCCCCCCCCCCCACCTGGGCCTGTATAAGGTTTTTGACTCTTGACAAACTGATAACCTTCCCTCCCAGCAGTTGGACTGCAAACATTCTCTTTCCATAGGCATTTCTGTGAGGTCGCAGCAGCCCAGCCAACTGGTATCAAAGGCATTACACAATGTAGATTTTTTCCACCCACTCCCAGATTCTATATTGTTTGTTCTGTTATTATTTTTATTAAAAAGAATCTGGGCTGTGAAATTTCCACCATACCACAATGGAAGGGATATGTGAGAGTCCTACAAAGCCAGTCAACAACAAGTGTCCTAAAGAAGGAAAGCTTTATTGAGAAAGGTCTGCTGTGGTCATCTGCACTTCTTGTGTTAGTAATGGCTGACACAGCCCCAAGCAGGACAATTATACAGAATTCAAAAAGGGGGCAAACATCTTTTCAGAGTCAGGTAAAGAATTGCAACCAATCATCAAACCAAATAAAAGGCGCTCAAAATACTGGTTTACGGTTCCCAGGGAAAAGCTGGAAGAATTAGAGTCAGACAGGAGAAGAGATACATGGGCAGATGCCAGCAGTCTCTCAAGGTCAGAGCAGTTCGGAGAGCAATAAGCATGCCATGAGAAATATAACATAACATTCCACAGACCCAACGTCAAGGGTTCACTCATCCCACCTCCCGGGCAGGAGATGGCAGCATTAGCTGACAGGGCACACTGTACAAAACCGTGTTGCCTTATGTAATGCCGATAGTGTGGTGTGGTGGTTAGGAACGCGGACTCTAATCTGGGAGAACTGGGTTTGGTTCCCCTCTCCTCCACATGCAGCTGCTGGTGTGACCTTGGGTCAGTCACAAGTTCTCCCAGAGCTGTTCTCTCAAGGGCAGTCCTCGAAAGAGCTCTCTCAGCCCCACCTGCCTCACAGGATGTCTGTTGTGGGGAGGGGAAGGGAAAGGAGTTTGTAAGCTGCTCTGAGACTCCTTCGGGTAGTGAAGGGCCAGGTATAAATCCACTCTTATTGAGCCAGTTTGGTGTAGTGGTTAGGAGAGCAGACTCTAATCTGGGAAAACTGGGTTGGATTCCCCACTCCTCCACGTGCAGCTGCTGTGTGACCTGGGTCAGTCACAAGTTCTCTCAGAGGTGTTCTGAAAGAGCTGTTCTCGAGAGAGCTCTCTCAGCCCTCCCTCCCTCCCAGGATGTCTGTTGTGGGGAGGGGAAGGGAAAGGAGATTGTAAGGGGCTCTGAGACTCCTTTGGGTAGTGAAGGGCGGGATATAAATACAATCTCGTCTTCTTCTAGTGCTATAATACCTGGCATTTATGCTTTAGAGCGTTCAGGGATTTCTGTTGTCAGTAATCCTGCCAACAGACCTGTAAGGGAGACCAAAAATAGATCTCCATTGGCAGATGTGTCATGAGCTTAACAGTTTTTGTGAGTTCATGAAAGGCGTCTAGGTGGGGTGAGGGCCGGTGATCGAGCCTTGCCCCACCCCAGAAACAGAAGATGCACAAATGTCTAGATGACCAGCATGTGTCCATTTTAAAAATAAAATAAAATCTGCATATGAAAACCGGCAGCAGAATCCAGATTTCTCTTGGTAGAAAATCCTGGTAGAAAATCCTGGCTTTTCGTTATTGCTGCTGCAATGAGTGTTGTTAGCGCCATGTCGACAAAGAACATTATTTGCAAGAGCCGACCTCAGATAGCCCAGCTCCATTTAGCTTTATCAGTAATTGAAAGAGTGTTACAGACGGAATTCGGGGCTGCGGCTCCGCACGAGAGACTCGGAAAGAGGCAGCCGCTTGCCAAACTGCTTGTGGGTCTCCAGGAAGCACAAACAGGCAACGTTCTGGGAAGCTTGTTAGATCTCCGAGGCTGACCTGAGAATGCATCAGATGTGACTCATGAGAAATTTCCTTTTGGATCAGTGTGTTTGTCGGGCTTGCTGAATGGGGTAATGCTGGACTTGAGGCGACAGAACCCTAGTTTTGAAAGTTCCTCTTGCAACATAAATCGCACTCTCCCTTGTCTTCTCACTAACACCCCTGTGAGGTAGGACAGTCCGTGGCAGGTTAGGCTGAAGGCCCCAGGAACATAGTTGGGTACATCCTAGCAGCTTTTCCACTGGCCACCAAGGGAGGAGGGCGCCCTACACTACAAAACATGGAGGACAGAATGAAGCTACAGTCCGGAAAGACAGAGTGGAAATGTTTGTAGGATTCAACTGTGTAACTTGGCTGAGGAAGGATTTAAACGGATTCAGGGGCAGATTCCAAAAGGAATTTTCCGTTCAATGCATCACTGGCTTGTGACAATGGCCTAAAGAAAAGTCCTGCTTAGCTACTGAGCCTGATAGCTAAATGAAACCTCCATGTTCAGAGGCAGTGTACCTCCAAACACCATCTGCATGGGAGAGAGTGAGATTTGATCTCTGTGCTCTGGCTTATGAGCTTTCCAGGGGCATCTGGCTGACCACTGGGGGAAACCCAGATGCTGGACCTGATCCGGCAATGTGCTAATGCCATTAATTAATTAATTATTGTACGGTAGTGGGTGTAGTATTGCCAGGAGATCCAAAGATTGTCTAGAAGCCTGAAAGTCTAGCTCTTTTTGTGGCGAGCTAGGTTTATTTGGGGGGCTGAGAGAGCTGTGACTGACCCAAGGTCACCCAGCTGGCCTCAAGTGGACGAGTGGGGAATGGAACCCAGATCTCTAGAAGAAGAAGCAATTGGATTTATACCCCCGCCCTTCACTCGGAGTCTCAGAGTAGCTTACAGTCTCCTTTCCCTCCCCCCCCCCCCACAACAGACACCCTGGGAGCAGTGTTCCCTCTAAGCTGAGTTACTGTGAGCTGGCTCACAGTTTTTTAGCCTCCAGCTCACAGATCTTTGTCTTAGATCAGGAAGGAGGGTTCCAGGGCAAACTAATTTATGCAGTAGCCAAATCGGTCGCTCGCAGCTTTAATGCCAGTAGCTCACAAAGTAGAATTTTTACTCACAAGACTCCACAGCTTAGAGGGAGCATTGCCTGGGAGCAGTGTTCCCTCTAAGCTGAGTTAGTGTGAGCTGGCTTACAGTGTTTTAGCCTCCGTCTCACACATTTTTGTCTCAGTTCAGGAAGGAGGGTTCAGGAAGAAACTAATTTATGCAGTAGCCAAATTGCTCGCTTACAACTTTAATGCCAGGAGCTCACAGAGTAGAATTTTTGCTCAAAGACTCTACAGCTTAGAGAGAGCGTTGCCTGTGAGGTCGGTGGGGCTGAGAGAGCTCTCCCGAGAACTACCCTTGAGAGAACAGCTCTGAGGGAACTTGTGACTGACCCAAGGTCACACCAGCAGCTGCATGTGGAGGAGGAGTGGGGAATCAAACCCGGTTCTCCCAGATTAGAGTCTGCGCTCTTAACCACTACACCAAACTGGCTCTCTAGAGTCCGCCGCTCTTAACCATGACACCAAACTGGCTCCAGGGCTTTTGCCACTGAGTGTGTGCAAAAAAAACTGACCCAGAGAAAGCTTTCAATAGATGTTCAGGGGATGGATTTGCGGGGCTGCGGCAGAAACAGACAGACAGCTGTGGCTCATGGGGTGCAATCCACGGAAGAGTTCTCTGTTTCAAACCGTTCTGAGGGAAACGGTTGGTCCCCTCTTGCATTTCCTTTCCTTTATTTATATCCCACCTTTCTCCCCAGCTGAGAGCCAAAGCGGCTTACATCTCTTTCCTCTCTATTTTATCCTTACAACAACCCTGTGAGGCAGGTTAGGCTGAGAGCGTGTGACGGCCCCAAGGTCACCTAGCAAGCGCAGCTCCTCTTCATAGCGGTCGGATTGGGGCAGGGGCAGAACCTGCAAGGCTGTCGTGGCCAGGCATCCGTGCAGCCCAGACTGGTTTCCATCGGCCACCAGAACATCCCAAGTTGGTCTTGGCTTCTGGCCTGGAAGATCTTGGATCATCTTGCTGACGGGCAACCACCAGTGGCGTCTTCCCAAAAGCAGCTTCCCAGAGGTGCCCGCCCCTGGTCATTTTTAGGAATTCCCCACTGTTGTACACCCCATCTGGCCTCAACACCCCACATCTCTGCCTGTACCTGCTCAGCACACGACAGGGTGCAGCTGCCCCCAGCAGGGGACGATGTACCAACCGCCTCCCCCACCCACGCATTCCCTCCCCAGGATCCACGCATGCCGACCCACAGACTTGCCCACACAGTCGGGAGGGGGGAGGTTAATGCCTCAAAGGGCGCCACCCTCTCTGGCCGCCTGGCCTTCATTACAGATCCCTCTTGGGACCCTGCTGATCCCAGGGGGAAGACGCTTTTTTGGTGGTACGCATAAGACAAAGAGAGGCGCGTGGCAGAGAGAGAAATCCAGAGCGATTCAAGCCACGATTTCAGCAACAGGAGCAAAGCATTTCCCTCTCTGCACCCTCCGCTGCCTTCTTTGCCGTCATGCCTCAGCGCTGTGTGACCAGAATTCAAAATCCAAACTCTGGGGGGGTTGGGGGAGGGATAGGAAAGCCGTTGGCGCAAAGCCAACGATCAGTCCCCGAGACTGGGAGGGAGGAGGCCCTCCAGGCACTGCCTTGGAATGTATTTTGCAAACCAGGATTCACCCTGGCAGGTGTGAAGGATAAACGGGCACCTCAGTGCATGTGCAGAGTGCGTTTGCCGTCACTATGGAGGAGACCGTAAGGCAGATGCCAGAGGGAAGGAAGGGGCATCTGGATTTTGCAGCCAAGGGTCCAGCTCTGGGCAAGGGTGGAGGACAGGAGGAACCAACCCCAGACTCTGCAAGAGGTCCCAGGCTGATCCCGGGCAGCCTTTTCCACAGGGGAGCCTGAACTTGACTGATGGGTTTGGGAGCCAGAGCAAGTCTGAGGCAGGCCTGAATATCACAAGGAAGTTGGCTTGAGGAAGAGGAGCAGTCGGGCTGCCCTCCTGAAGTGTCTCCTATCGGTTTGGGACCTTTTCTCTCCCCCCACCTCCCCAGGCTTGGAATTAGAACTGGTCTCCAGACTGTATAAATTGATGGTGCAACCTCATTTGGAGTACTGTGTACAGTTCTGATCGCCACACCTCAAAAAAGATATTCTAGCATTGGAAAAAGTGCAGAAAAGGGCAACTAGAATGATAAAAGGGTTGGAACACTTTCCCTATGAAGAAAGGTTGAAGCGCTTGGGGCTCTTTAGCTTGGAGAAACGACGGCTGAGGGGCGACATGATCGAGGTTTATAAGATTACGCATGAGATAGAGCAGGTAGAGAAAGAAGTCCTTTTCTCCCTTTCTCACAATACAAGAATTCATGGGCACTCCATGAAATTGCTGAGCAGTCTGGTTAGAACAGATAAAAGGAAATCCTTCTTCACCCAAAGAGTGATTAACATGTGGAATTCACTGCCACAGGAGGTGGTGGCAGCTACAAGCATGGATGGCTTCAAGAGGGAATTAGATAAACCGTATAAACGTATGGTGCAGAGGTCCATCAGTGGCTGTTAGCCACAAGGTTTTGATAGGGACTCTCGGTCTGGGGCAAGTGATGCTCTGTATTCTTGGTGCTTGATGGGGGGGGGGGCAACAGTGGGAGGGCTTCTAGTGTCCTGGCCCCACTGCTGGACCTCCTGAGGGCACCTGGTGTTTTTGGCCACTGTGGGACACAATTTCTCACTAGCCTTGCCCCCAGTTTACGTTCCTGCCTGAGCCGGTGCTTCTGGTCAATTTCACAACAGTTGTTCCCGGCTCTCACTTTGTTCAGGGGTATTGCAGAGCTGCATCGGAGTTTCCCCGGAGCAAGAAAAACCTCAAAAAACCCCTGGATGACCTTGGGCAAGCCATCGTTCTGTCAGAACTGTTCTCTCCACATGCAGCCAGCTGGGTGACCTTGGGTCAGTCACAAGTTCTCTCAGAGCTGTTCTCTCAAGGGCAGTTCTTGAGAGAGCTCTCTCAGCCCCACCTGCCTCACAGGGTGCCTGTTGTGGGGAGGGGATGAGAAAGGAGATTGTAAGCCCTCTGAGACTCCTGAGCAAAGGGCAGGGTATAAATCCAATCTCTTCTTCTTCTTTTTCTTCTTTAGGTGCCCTGACCCTCCAGTGAGGCCCCCCCCCGCACATCTGGTTGTTGTGAGCCCTTCCGCCACCCACACTGTCAGCTGTGTGCCATTACGCTCAGCCTTCCGCGAGGAAGAATACATCTGCCCGTCAAACTTCAATCTTGACATATTTATTTCTAGAGCCTTTTTTCAGGGGGAATGCTCTGGAATCAGAACCGGAACCTCTTCAACAAAATCCTTTTAAAAAGGTTTTAAAGTTGATGAGTTTTCAGTAGACAGATGGGAAACTTCATTTCCCTCTTGAGAGTTCCGGCAGCAATTTTTTAAAAAGAAGAAGAAGAAACCCTTTTTATTTCCTTCACTATCCCACCCCCCCCGGAATTAAACCCAAACAAATGGTGACCATATAAACTAAACTTGTTATTCCTGGTAGTGGTGGTGGAGGAGGAGAAGGAGGAAGAGGAGGAGATTGGGTTTATACTCCCGCCCTTCACTACCGGAAGGAGTCTCAGAGCGGCTTACGATCACCTTCCCCTTCCCCTCCCCACCACAGACACCCTGGGAGGCAGGTGGGGCTGAGAGAGCTCTTTCGAGGACAGCCCTTGAGAGAACAGCTCTGAGAGAACTTGTAACTGACCCAAGGTCACACCAGCAGCTGCATGTGGAGGAGCGGGGAATCAAACCCGGTTCTCCCAGATTAGAGTCCGCGCTTCTAACCCCTACACCAGACTGGTCCTTGAATCTCTTAAAAAATCTTCATTATGCTGTAAACCAATTTACTGCTCAGCCCCTTCCTATATGTACAGACTGGTATTTTCCATTTCACTGTATCTGAGGAAGAGTGTGTGTACATGAAAGCTGATACCTTGAATAAAACGTTGTTGATCTTAAAGGTGCCCCCACAGGACTCAGACTTTGTTCTGCCCAGCGCGATCAGAGAAGAGGGTGGGAGCAGTGGGGAGGCTGGGCGGTGATCAGCCGGGTGGGGGACAGGTGGGCAAGGCGGGGTGACGGGGGCAGAGTGGCAAGCAGAGGAGGGGAGGGGGTGCTGGGCACTCTCAGCCCTGGACGCACCCAAAACCTGGAACCGGCCCTGCTGAACACATGCGAAGCTGCCTTATATTGAATCAGGCCATTGGGTCATGTTGCCAGCCTCCAGGTGGGGCCTGGAGATCTCCTGCTATTACAACTGAGCGCCAGACAACAGACATCCATTCCCCTGGAGAAAATGGCCACTCTGGACCCTTTGCACCCTGCTGAGGTCCCTCACTGCCCCAAAGCCCGCCCTCGCCTGGATCCACCTCCAGAGTCTCCAGGTATTTCCCAACCCAGAAATGGCAGCGGTCTCATTGGCCCATCAAGGTCAGTATTGCCTATCCAAACTGGCAGCAGCTGTTTCAGGACTCAGGCCTTTCACATCCCCTACTCCCTGGTTGTTCCAACTGGAGGTGCCGGGGATCGAACCTGGGACCTTTTGCATGCCAAGATGCTCTTCCACTAAGCCACGATCCCTTCCTGTAAGACTTTTGACCGCAGCCATCTAGCAGCTTCGGTTCAACTGAGCCCACCCTGAACATGAAGCCGCAGTGATCTTGGAAAGAGCTCATCTACAACGCAGCAGAGCCCAGACTGATTTAAACGGTCTCACTGCGGTTTTGGTCTTGCAAAGCCATTCAGGCGGGTTCAAACCTCAGTTCCTGCAAAGCTCACTTCAATTGCGCTGAACCACTGCCAGGTAGGGTTCCCGTTAGTTTTGAGGACCTCCCGATTCAGCCCAACTGGAGAACTGTAATATATTCATAGAACTGCAATCATTCTATGAATATATTCTGTGAAATCTGGCTCCAAGTTATATGCACAGCCTCTTTGATCTTAGAGGAAGATAGATTGAAACGCGGGCATGCCGAGGAAATGCATATGGCTGCACACCAGCTGCACACTGCTGCATAGGAAATTTCCGCCTTGTATCAGTGATAGATTGTCACGAGAGGTCTACAGACACTTTCTGCATGTCATCTGAGAGCGTAGTTTAACATCCATACATATGTACTGTGTCATGTTCAAGAGCTATTCTTGTTGCGAAGTAGTGCCTGGGAGCGGACGAACGTCATAGACAGTTAACCATTGGGTTGTGACCACCAACCACAACACAGGAGTAACACATTAGCGTGAAATAAAAAATATGCAACAGATGATTGCTTAATAAATTTGTTTTCATTTTAGTACAGAATACATTCATGTTGTTGATGGTTTTTCCCTTAGGGTTTTCTTCCTTATTGCAACCTCCAGGTATTGGCTGGAGATCTCCAGGGATGACAACGGATCTCCAGGCAACAGAGATTAGTTTCCCTGGAGACAATGGCTGCATTGGAAGGTGGCCTCTCTATGGTATTATACCCTGCTGAACCCCCCCCCCTCCTCAACCCCCCCCCCCTCCAGGCGAGGTAAAGGTAAAGGTTTCCCTTGCTCGAAAGCCAGTCGAGTCTGACTCTAGGGGGCAGTTCTCATCTCCATTTCCAAGCCAAAGAGCCAGCGCTGTCCAAAGACATTTCCGTGGTCATGTGGCTGGCATGACTAAACACCCAGGTGCACGGAACGCTGTTACCTTCCCACCGAAGCGGTACCTATTTATCAACTTGCAGTTTCTTGCTTTCAAATGGCTAGGTTGGCAGGAGCTGGGACCAGAGACGGGAGCTCACTCCGTCGCGCAGCACTCGGCTCTTGAACTGCTGAGCTACAGACTTTCCGGTCTGCAACTCAGCATCTTAACCTCTGAGCCACCATGGCCCAGGTTCTCCAGACTCCACCCCCCAAAAAAAATCTCTGTCCAGGTCTCCTCCGCTCACCCTCCTGTATGACTTCTCTCAAGGCCACCCTGGCTGCTGCCCCTTTGCCAAATTGTTTCTGGCTGCCATGGCAACCCAGCTGTCCCCCATCCAGGAGCCGAAGCAGACCCCAGGAAATTAATCCCCAGATTGTTTACTTTGCACACATGGACCAAGCCTCAACGCCTGTTGCCTTTGCCTCCAAACGCAAGCTTTTGTTTTGCACACAGTCCTGAAAAACATCAAACTGCCTTTCAAAGAGCAAAGACGGGGTGGGGAGCCTCCCGAGGGTCCCTGGATTTCCGTCCTGGGCTTTTGAGCAAGCCAGACGAGCCCGAAGGACCAGACCTGGATTTGGCAGGCGTCAAAGCAGAATGGAGCACTCTTCTGGGCCCGTCTTGCTTTTTAATTGCAGTTCTATTGGGTGTTGAAAGAACTGTGTGCTGCCTCATGCCCTTTTCTGGTTTGGAACTCTATTTTTGCTAAGTCACACATCTGAGGATCCAGCGGTGGTTGGGAAAGGTGACCTAGAAATCCAAGCAAACAAACCAGAAGCTTGAAGCCAGGAGAGAGGGGAAAAAGCCCAGCCACTTGGTGGAAATCAATAGCTGAGTTTCAGCCCCTCCTTATCCTCCACCGTTCATTGTCCTTCACCTACCCTTCCCTCAATTTTTCTTATTCTGTTCATTACCTCCTCTGCATCCTTCTTTTGGCTGCTCTGCCTGCTGGACTCCAACCCTTAGCTCCCTGGATCTTTCTTGGCTTCACAGGCTGCCTCGCAAAAGACCCTCTTCTTCCAGGCCTCAAGTGCTTTTCTGTACTAACCCCACCCAAAACCAACACCTTCCCTCACAGAATTTGGACTGCCATCATTCTGACAGTTTTGTTCCCTGAGTGCTTTAGGACAGGGGAATCACACAGAGCCTTTGCATTGCTTCCCCAGTTCTGCTGAAATATGCTCTTCAGGAGGGTGAAAGGGCTTCCTAGGGGGGGACTGGAGCCCTCACCCCTATGGCTGCCAACCTCCAGGTGGGATCTGGAGGCCTCCCAGAACCACAACTGTTCTCCAGACGACAGAGAACAGTTCCTTGGAGAACATGGCCGCTTTGGAAGATGGGAGGAAGAAACCAATTTCCTTGTGATGTCCTGGGGGGGGGGGGGGTTGTTACTCCGAGTGTTGTAATAACTTGTAACTCAGCAGTTTCCCTTTCTAGTCTGTCCCTGAAGTTCCTTTGCAACAAAACAGCTGTTTTGAGGTCGCCCACTGAATGTCCTAGAAGGCTGAGGAGGTATTCTCCTACAGGTTTCTCAGCCCTGAGTTCTGTACGGGTCAAACCCTATGCCAAAGGGTAAATGGACACAAATCTGACACCAAGAGTCACAAGACTGAGAAATCTGTAGGAGACACACAAAACCTTATACCTTGAATAAAACTTTGGTGGTCTAAAAGGTGCCACTGGACTCAAATTTTGTTCCATCGCTTCAGACGAACACGGCTACCCACCTGAATCTATCGGCACAGTTTGCTGCAGCCTCAACAACAACAAAATCCAACCAAGAAATACAGTCTCTGGAAGGCCAAGATGGGGGGGGGGGGGGGGGCTGACTGGATTCTTGGGGCCAGGACTTCCAAATCCTGGGGGGGCCACTCCTGAAATGGCCCTGTCCCTTATTTGAAATCAATACAGTGCAGGACTCAGCTAACCAAGAGGGGGGAAGTGTTCTAAAGGAAGAGAGCATGGACACAAATGTAAAAGACACAAAAACCCTATGCCTTTTATCCTAGAGTTTATTTTGCCCTATGCCGTTGAAAGCAGAAACAGGCAGGCATTTGCCATAGTTCAAAGCTCCTTTTCCATGCACAGTTACACCTGCAGCTTCAGAGAGTGAAGAATGCAAGCCGGAAGTCTCGCCAGAATGGCCCAGAAAAGAAGTCATCGGCTGCTTGAGATCCCGACTGCCGGCCCGTCAGCTGGTGAGGGGGCTTCAATGCAGGGTGGCCCAGCAAGCTGATCGTCACCTGCTTCAAAACGGAAATAGAATCCTGTTTTTTCATTGAAAGCTTTCAACGCATTCCCGCTTTTATCTGGCAGGCTTTGATACGAGCGGAGCTAGAAATATTTCTTCCTATTCTTTTAGAATATTGTCCTCCGAGCCTCAAATGATAAGGGGGACAAAACATTCTCGTGGGGGAGGCATTCAGGTTTTGAACGAGAGTGGAAACTTGGGAAGGATTTTATTGTGAGGTTAGAACTAAAGGGAAATAACCTTCTGAAAGCAACAGGCTGTCTACAAACGGGGCAACTGGATGCTCAAGGGATAGGGTTGCCAGCCTCTAGGGGATGGCTGGAGACCTCCTGGCATTACAACTGATCTCCAGGTGACAGATCAGTCCCCATGGAGAAAATGGCCGCTTTGGAAGGTGGGCTCCGTGGCATTATAACCTGTTGAAGCCCCTCCCTTCCCCAAGCCCCGCCCCCTTCAGGCTCCACCCCCCCCCAAATCTCCAGGTACTTCCCAACTCGGAGCTGGGAATCCTCTTAAGAAAGGTTCTTGTTTTGTCCTTTGAAATTCAGAATGGCACTGGTATGGCCATTGGAAAGGGAGCGTATACATGCCACAACCTGTTCTGGCATCAAAGTACCACTTCAGCTAAAGATGCCAGCCTCCAGGTGGGACCTGGGGATCCCCTGGAATTGCAGCTCATCTCCAGACTACAGAGATCAGCTCCTCTGGAGAAAATGGATGCTTTGGAGGGTGGACTGTATGGCGCTGTACCCCACTGAGGTCCCTGTCCTCCCCAGCCTCCACTGCCAAATCTCCAGGAGTTTCCCCACCTGGAGCTGGCCACCCTACCCCCCCCCCAACCTCCCACCCTGCCGATGGCCAGGGGGACCCAGAAACACTAGTTCAGAGACATGCAAATTGAAACCGAGCACTGTGGAATCACATGACTACAGCAGCACCAAATCACAGCAATTTCTTCGGCCCCTTTCACATAACCATTCAATCCCGGACGTTATCTGTTGTTAGCCCAGTTCCGAGTAAAGCGATACAGGGATGGAGGTTTCATACAACGAATTTCCTTCTGTTAATGAGCCATCTCTGAAGCAATCTGGCCATTTCAAACAGCGCTGCGCTCCGTCCCCCTTTTCACCACATGATCTTCTTCGTACTTTTTTTTGGGGGGGGGGGGACGTTCTAAGTTGAGTTTGAGGAAGATCGTGTGGCGAAAAGGGGTGTGAGGCAAGCGTGGCTCTCTTCAAAGCACTGCAGACGTTTCAAACAGCACATGACAGCGATTCAGAAGCGTGAAGAAGAGGTGAAACTGGAAGAAAGCGGTCGACCTCAAGAACGGCTCAACCAAGCTTTGCCAACCAGATGCAAGCGGCTTTGCATGAAAAGGTAAATAAAATCCGTTAGCGGCTGGTTGCTAAAACGATTGTGTCTGAAATGACACAAAAAAATCCGTTAGCAACCGGCTACCAAAGGCTGTCTGAAAGGGGCCTGAGTGTTCTAGTCCACAGCTTGCTTTAAGTGGGCATCTGAGCAATGCCTCCTTCATATGTGCCTTCTTTCCATTGGGCCCCCCACCTTGCGGAATGGCCTGCCTGAGGTCCGGAAAGCTCCCATTCCCCTGGCTTTCTGCAAACGATGCAAAACTTACTTCTTAATTACTGTTTCCACAACCAGAGTCATAAACAGCATAACGATGCAGAACAGACTAATTCAAGACGGCTTTCTACACAGGCAATAGGATTGCACTGCACAAAAAGCATCACAAAGTTACTTGGATAGATTGTTGGGGACTCTGGTCCCTGTTACTGTGTACCTTTGCATAATTTCATGTGTTATGTTAACACACTTTGCTTCAGTGCTGCTTTTTAGAGTTCTGGTTGGCTCTATGGAACACTCTCTCTGGGGCAGGGATGCTCTGTCTTTTCGGTGCTTGGGGGGGGGGGGGGGCAACAGCGGGAGGGCTTCTGGAGTTCTGGCCCGGCTGGTGACCTCCTGGTGGCGCCTGGGTTTTGGCCACTGTGTGACACAGAGACCGATTTTGCACATGCCACTTGCCTCTCATTCTGTCCAGAGTTTCCCCACAAAGATTGCCCTGGATCAATTTATTCAATTTCACACTTGAAGCTGCAGTTCCTCATCTGCCCGACATGTTTGTTTTCACATTACTGGCTGCTGCGAGGCTTCTCCCATTCCCTTCCTAACCCCTCCCTCTTTTCCTCCTAGGTTTTTTTAACCCTTTTTTTAAACACATGCACGATTGCGTTATTTCATTATAATGCCCACTCTTCCCGCCACTCTTGCTTGCCGCAAAATGATTGGTCAACTATACGGTCTGCTGCTATGATTGGTGGAGTCTCCGGTCTATCATCAAAATGTCGGGCACGTTACCAGCGGGATCTCAGGTACAAAATGGTGGATAAAGCCTTTACAGCCATGGCGCCCTATGAAGGAACTCATATGCCTCGCAATTTCGATATAACATAAACTAGTCTATTTAAAAAAATAAATACCGGTGCCATTAAGACAGTTGGCCCTTTTAAATCTGTACGTATAACAGGATGACCTTAGGAATCCTAGGATCAAAAAAAGAGAATTGCCAGGTTGCTTGAACCAACCCTACTATTCGTACTATTCCCTCCACCGAGGATACTTCCCCAGAATTTTTTTAAAAGTATGTTATAAAAGTTAAAAATGCTTTTAGCTAAAAAAGATTAACCCCCCCCCAATAAATGTCAAGTGAACACATGTGTATTATATACAGCAAGCAATGGTGAGGACTTGTTTCACTGCCTCACTATTTCGATATAAAGTAATGAGGTGTTTTTGTTTTTTTTTAAAGGAAGAAACTCCCACCACGGTGCGGGCCAGATCGAAGGCGGGTGAGTGGGTGTGGAAAAAGGGGTGTGCATTTCGGCTTCTCCCTGGGCCAAATAGGAAACTTCTCAGAAAACAAGGATCTCTTTGACCCAGGGAAAAACGTGTGATTATCCGGGGCAAAAGGTGAGCGCGGGTCTACTGGTGTGAAATTGACCAGAAGACCCGGGGCAAGCATGATGGCAAGCGCGGGGCAAATGCTATTGTGAAATCGGTCAGAGTGTTGGACTGGGTGGACCACTGGCCTGATCCAATATGGCTTCTGATATGTTTTTATGTCTGGGGCAGTGATGCTCTGTATTCTTGGTGCTTGGGGGGGCAACAGTGGGAGGGCTTCTGAAGTTCTGGCCCCACTGGTGGACCTCCTGGTGACTTCTGGATTTTGGCCACTATGTGACACAGTTTTGGACTGGATGGGCCACTGGCCTGATCAAACATGGCTTCTGATATGTTCTTATGTCTGGGGCAGCGATGCTCCAGATTCTTGGTGCCTGGTGGGCAACAGTGGGAGGGCTTCTGAAGTTCTGGCCCCGCTGGTGGACCTGATGGCACCTGGGTTTTGGCCACTGTGTGACAGAGAGTATTGGACTCGGTGGGCCATTGGCCTGATCCAATATGGCTTCTGATATGTTCTTATGTCTGGGGCAGTGATGCTCCGGATTCTTGGTGCCTGGTGGGCAACAGTGGGAGGGCTTCTGAAGTTCTGGCCCCACTGGTGGACCTCCTGATGGCACCTGGGTTTTGGCCATTGTGTGACACAGACTGTTGAATTGGATGGTCCACTGGCCTGATCCAACATGGCCTCTCTTATGTTGCCACATACAACCCAAATCCTATTGCACTGTTTATTGAATGCCTCTTGTCAATTGCATCGACTCACTGTGTATTCCACCTTGAGTTCCACTGAGAAAGGCAAACTATCTGTGACATAAATAAATACATTAAGTGAACACAGCCAGGATATTTCGTACCCCATCATGGTCCAGTGGTTGAGACACAAGGTGATGAACATCCTAATTTTTCCTTCCTTGGATCTTGCAAAACTTTTTCCAGTATGCTACTGTCTACATTCAAGCCTGCACCTGTAGAACGACAGCCTGTCTTCTATATGTGCAAGGCAAGCTTGAAGGTTTCTATTTTCAGCATTCCTACAGCAGACGGAACTGGTTCAGCTTTCCCCTGCACACGGAACAGGAATTCTAGGATCTGTTAAAGTCCAGCCTGATGAGCCATTTAAGATGTACAGTGACTGCCAAGGGGGGAGAGACATCCCTGACAGTTTATAAAGATATTTTTTTCCCTCTCAAGGAGTTTAGCCTCTTTTCCTCAGTGAGATCAATAAACGTTTCACAAACTATTAAGTCCTGACTCCACTTAAAGAGGAGGGAAAGGGTATGTGGGGGCGGGGGACCCACAAAGATTCTTTTTACAGGAGCAGAAAAAACACTTCTCAAAACAGAACATTACAAATTCTTCATCTGGCTTAATGGGAAGGCGGAATGATTTTGGTTCTGGGCAACGGGAGGCAGAAGACGAAGAAGAAGAAGAAGAAGAAGAGATTGGATTTATACCCTGCCCTTCACTACCCGAAGGAGTCTCAGAGCGGCTTACAAACTCCTTTCCCTCCCCCTCCCCACAACAGACACCCTGTGAGGTAGGTGGGGCCGAGAGAGCTCTGACAGAAACGGCTCTTTTTAAAGAACAGCTCTGACAGAACTATGGCTTGCCCAAGGTCATCTAGCTGTTGGAAGTGGAGGAGTGGGGAACCAAACCCAGTTCTCCCAGATTAGAGTCCGTGCACTTAAGTACTACACCAAACCACTACAACCACTACATAAACAGTTCCTCTGAGCATAACCCCTGTGAATCACTGCAAGAGTCCAAAGATTTCAAACCAAAGCAAAGGATCTTAAACAAGAATTTCTTTTTATTTGGTGGATCAGTGGTGCACACTTGTTGAGTCAGTAATAACCATATGCAGCAGGTTGTGGTACAAATATAGTGTATTCAAACGATGCAGTATGTAATTGTCTACCAATCATGACCCAGTGAGAAAAGGCGCCCAAAACTCCAACCCGTTTATTCCCACGGAAAAGAAGTGGGACGAGAAAAGATTGCACCTGCAAGGAAATTTCCAATTAGCAACATAGTCTGTGAGAAGAGTTAGCCAAGGCCATAGATAAGACAGGGCTCAAGGGAGGGAAAGCGGTCGAGGCCGAAGCGAGGGAAAAGAACACATTCCATAGGGAGGGGTGAGATAACACGTCATGACACAGTTACATCCCAACTCCCGAGGGGGAAATGTCAGATTCTGACAATCACCACAGTCAAACCCTTCCTACATGGGATTATGGCAGGGCTGCCAACCTCCAGGTGGTGCCTGGAGATCTTCTGGAATTACAACT
This sequence comes from Lepidodactylus listeri, assembly GCA_029233225.1. Lineage (NCBI taxonomy): Eukaryota > Metazoa > Chordata > Lepidosauria > Squamata > Gekkonidae > Lepidodactylus > Lepidodactylus listeri. The sequence continues at coordinate 176,684,703 of JARCFY010000002.1, forward strand.
GGTCTCCAAGCTACAGAGATCCATTCCCCTGGAGAAAATGGCTGATTTAGAAGGCAAACTCTGTGGCACTATATCCCATCTGAGATCCCTCCCCTCCCCAAACCCCACCCTCCACAGGCTCCACCCCCAAATCTCCAGTTATTTTCCAACCCAGCGATGGCAACCCTCGATTATGGGCTTCACACGTCTGGGGGCACAGCAAGTATCTACTTACTATGAAAAGTTTGCATCCCTCTCTCGAACACCTACATTTTAGCCCCAAATCTGGTTCCCAACTTCCAGGTGGCACCTGAAGATCTCCCACAGTTACAATTGTTCTCTAGGCGACCACGATCAGTTCCCCAGGAGGAAATGGCTGCTTTGGAGGGTGGACTCTATGGCATTATATACCACTGAGGTCCCTTCCTTCCCCCAAATCCTGACCTCCCAGGCTCCACCCCCCAAATCTCCAGGTATTTCCCAACCTAGAGCTGGCAACCATACACCCAAATGATATTCAAGGGAACTTTCAGCCCAGAAGCAAACATCAAAAACACCCCCCTTTTTGAAAAAAATCAGATTTTCTGCCTTTAAAAAGGAAAAAAAATGATGTTAAAGGTTCCAGTGCTCTGCAGCAGCTGTACCAAAGTAATCAGCATCTATCTCTTGCTTTTAAATTTATAGAGCATTTAAAACACCACAGGAAACTCAAAGGTGAAACAATCTTGGCCAGCTGTTCTGGAGAAGACAAAAATCCTCTCTCCCTCCCCTACTCTGCCAATAAAAAAAATTATTTTCTGCAATTACAAACAAAACCTCGCAGGGTCCACCCACTCCCCGAACAAATTAACTCCAACACTCCAGGGTCAAAGGATGGATTTTTTCATGCAGTTATGAATGGGTATTTGGGGGCATGAAAAAGCTGTCTGCCAGGAAAATTGGACCTCGGAGCTGTCTGGCCATCCTCACATATTACATCTTTAAGATGCATACTTTGCTTGTCAAATGTGAAGCCGACATAAAGAGGAGCTTGACACGTCTCCCTGTTATAGTTCTGAGTGAAGTGCTTTGGTTTGTCTGTCCTGAATTTATTACACACTTTTAAAAACCTGGTTTACAAGTTATGGTGCACACATGAACAATCTGTGTACAGCATTTGCTTAAGAATATAAAAATAGCCCTGCTGGATCAGACCAGTGGCCCATCTCGTCTGGCATCCTGTCTCACGCAGTGGCCAAGCAGTTCCTCTGGTCGGCCAAAAACAGGGCATAGAGGTTGAGGGCTTCCCCTGATAAGAACATCAGAAGAGCCCTGCTGGATCAGACCAGTGGTCCATCCAGTCCAGCATCCTGTCCCACACAGTGGCCAACCAGTTCCTCTGGAGGGCCAGCAACAGGGCAGAGAGGCTGAGGCCTTCCCCTGAGAAGAACCTCAGAAGAGCCCTGCTGGGTCAGACCAGTGAGGGTCCCTCTAGTCCAGCATCCTGTCTCACACAGTGGCCTCAACCAGTTCCTCTGGACAGCCAACAACAGGGCATAGAGGCCGAGGCCTTCCCTGATAAGAACATCAGAAGAGCCTTGCTGGATCAGACCAGTGAGGGTCCCTCTAGTCCAGCATCCTGTGTCACACGGTAGCCAAGCAGTTCCTCTGGGCAGTCAACAAAAAAGCATAGAGGCTGAGGCCTTCCCCTGATAAGAACATCAGAAGAGACCTGCTGGATCAGGCCAGTGGTCCATCTAGTCCAGCATCCTGTCTCACATGTTGGCCAACCAATTCCTCTGGAGGACCAACAACAGTGCATAGAGGCCAAGATCTTCCCATGATGTTGCCTCCCAGGCAGTGCTGGCATTCACAGGCTGACTGCCTCCGAACATGGAGGTTCCCTTTAGTCCCTGTGGCTAGTAGCCACTATAGACCTTTCCTCCACAAATCTATCTAATCCCCTTTCAAAGCTGTGGCCATCACAACATCTTCTGGCAGTGAATTCCACATTTTAATCATTCTTTGAGTAAATAAGTATTTTGTTTTGTCCGTCCTGAACTGACTGCCCATCACTTCTGGTGATGCTGCTGGGCGCGCGCGCCAGAAGAGACTCCCAGCAACAGGAGGACTCCCCCCCGCCAGTGAGTCCATAAGACTTGGCAACCCTAGTCCGTCATAACTTTGTGATTGGGCTCAGACCTGAGGGTTGGGCTTTCTCAAGTAAAGATGTTTCTTTTTTAGCTAAACAATGGGTCTTCTTCTTCCCAGGCTATGAAGCTCTAAAAAGTATCTATTGTAGCTGATGTAGGGACAGAGTGCTGCTGGTTCTTCATTCAGCTAGGCTAACTGACATCAGAAACATGCGCCGTTGTAGCTGGCCAGAACAAGGCCACAAACCCTTTAACTGAATAGCAGCCTGTCAGCATTTAGCTGTTTCCCAGAATGCATTTAAGCAACGAACCAAAGAGAATATCCTGAACATGTATTCATGATTGGTTTCTCTTTCAGTGGTTAGGATCATCAATGGCACTTAGCATATCTGTATGTCTGTCTATGTCAGAAAGATGCCAAGTGTGCTCACCAAAGCCGACCTGCTAAGTCAGTGGCAAAGTACAGGGTGTCTAACAGTGTTTCATAAACTGCGCGTACAACACCGCTGCACTCAACATGTGGTGTCAGGATTCCAAAGGTGCCCACAAGCTCCAAAAGGCTGGAGGCTCCTTCCCATCCTTAGTCTCTTGCTATGTAACGTCTGAGCTGGCCTTTCAGTTTCAACCTGGGTTTGAAGAGCCCAGCTGGAGAAATAAGTGTATTCAGGGAGACCGGCAGGCCGATTAGAGCAACTGAGCAATGTCCTGTCTTCTGCAGCTTCTCCCTCCCGAGTGTGCACTGACCCCGGATCGTCAGCTCTAGGCCTGGTCCCAAGGAGGATCCCCTCCTCCTGCCACACTGAACATCCATTTCACACTCAGTGGCACCAGTTTCTGACATTTCACGGATGAGTACGGCTCGACGGACCTTGTAGCAATGAAGCGCAGGGCACGCGTCACCAGCCGATGAGCTGGCTTGGCTGGGTCCACATGGAGGGTTGTGTCCCGTAAGAACTTGAGAGACCAGCCCTGCTGGATCAGGCTGATGCATCATCTCATCCAGCACCCTGCTGCGCACAATGGCCCTCCGTGTGCTCTCCCACACACACACAACAGAGCATCAAGCCCCCTCCACCATTGCTCCACAGTAACAGGTATTCTGAATGCCAGTTCTGGGTTGGGACATACCTGGAGGTTTGGAGGGTGGAGCCTAGGGAAGGCGGGGTTTGGGGAGGGGAGGGACCTCAGGGTACAATGCCATGGAGTCCACCCTCCAAAGCGGCCATCTTCTCTGGGGGACCTTGGTTGTCTGGAGATCAACTGCAATAGCAGGATATCTCCAGGTGCCCCCTGGAGGTTGGCAACCCTAACTCTGATGCACACTACCTCTGAACATGGAAGTTCTTCTTCATCTTCATGGCCAGAAGCTGTTGATGGATCTTGTCTCCTCCACCATTACATGTCATCCCCTTCTAAAGCCATCTAAACCATCAGCCATCCCTTTGTCCTGTGGCAGTGAGTTCCACCAGTTAATGACCCATCAACTGAAGAAGTACTTCTGTTTGTCTGCCCTACTTATTCACATATCCACACTCGACATGTAATATACAGCCAGTTTGGTGTAGTGGTTAGGAGCGGAGGACTCTAAACTGGGAGAACAGGGTTTGATTCCCCACTCTTCCACAGGCAGCTGCTGGTGTGACCTTGGGTCAGTTACAAGCTCTCTCAGAGCTGTTCTCTCAAGGGCAGTTCTCGAGAGAGCTCTCTCAGCCCCACCTACCTCACAAGGTGTCTGTTGTGGGGAGGGGAAGGGAAAGGAGATTGTAATGCTGCTCTAAGACTCCGTCGAGCAGTGAAGGGTGGGGTATAAATCTAATCTAATATCTTCTTCTTCTCCTTCTTCTTCTTCTTCTTCTTCTTCGTTTTCTTCTTCTTCCTCTTCCTCCAGTAACAGTGACTACCTGTGCATCTTCTAGGATGAGTACTTAATCATAAAACTGGAAGAGGGAGAGGAATGTAAAATCCCCCCCTCTTGTAGGGTGATGTGGGGTGACCAGCTTGCCAACAGTTCCGTGCTCACCGTTATATATGGCCAGCTGAGGAATGCTCGCTCGCCTTCCCTCTCCCTCTGGAACACAGAATATTCATGAGTATTCTGTGTCTTCCCAGCCGCTTGGCCTGCGCCCAGAGGCACATAACATATACGGCCTCCAGTACATATTGCAAATTGCTGAACAGCTGCTTGGATTAAGCCCATGGCTCTCCGCATCCCAATTTTTTTTTTTAGCAAGGCGAACAAGGTTTGGATTTCAGACAGACCTGCAGTGCTTAAAGGTAAAGCCAACCCCCCCCCCCCCCTGCACAGAGGGCTCTCTTCTTATATTCCTCTCTTGCCTCCACAGCAGGTTTGTTACGTGCCCGTTTCTCTAGTACTCCCAGACCGATCTGGATGTTGCGGTATAAATATACCCTAACACATTGATCCATTCGTGAGGGGAATGAATACTGTGCTTCCTCACCCACAGAACTCTTCCCAAGGAGGGATGCGTTTATGCATTCGAGGGCGGCCGAACCTGCCTTTGCATTTTCTATCTCGGCCTAATTTAGCCACCACAGCAAGAAGCCCGGGAGAGATGCCCACCTCCTGCGTGGTTCATCTGACCCTCTTCCAAAGCTATCCGGAACAGTGGCCATCCAATGCTCCCTCTAAGCTGTGGAGTCTTGCAAGCAAAAAAACCTACTTGGTGAGCTACTGGCCTTAAAGTTGTGAGTGGGCAATTTGGCTGCTGCATAAATCAGTTTGCTCTGGAGTCATCCTTCCTGATCTAGGGCACTAACTCAGCTGAGCGGGAACACTGGCCATGACTACCTCTGGTGGCAGTGAGTTCCACAAGCTAATTACACTCCGTGTACAGAACTATCTCCTTTTCTCTCTCCCAAATCTACAGCCCACCAAACCCACTGGAATAGGAGAGGGAGAAACAAGATTCTCTAATTTCTCCTAGGGTTACCAGTGCCAGTTTAGGAAATACCTGGAGATTTTGGGGGTGGAGTCTGGGGAGAGTAGAGTTTGGGGAGGGGAGAGACTTCAGCAGGGTATAATGCCACAGAGTCCACCCTTCAAAACAGCCCTTTTCTCCAGGGGAACTGATCTTCATGGTCTGGAGATCAGTTGTAACTCTGGGGAATCTCCAGGCCCCACCTGGAGGTCGGCAACCCTATTCACACCCCTAAACAGATCCTAGGTCCCTCCAATGAGTCATCTCTTGTGATCTGGGACAGTCCAGTCTCCGCAAACCTTTTCTCCAAAGGAATCTTCTTTGAATTTGCCAGCGTTAGAATAATCCTTTCTGAGATACAGGGATGAAAATGGCGCACAGGATTCCACATCTGGCCACGCCAGATTCCAGAGGTCTTGTCGGCAGCCATCCCTTGCGCAACATTAGTCTTTTCACCATGGCATTGACAATTCCAGCTGACAACCACCACACTGATATCCCTTTCCCAGTCGGTTCCGACCCCATCCACGTACGTTTAAACGGAGGGTTTTTGAACCCCAGGTAGATCGTGTTCCCAATGAAATTCATTTGCCATGGTGTTGCCCACTCACCCAATTTGTGGAGGTCCTCCTGGAGCTCTTCACTGTTGTCCTGGCCTTGGCGTTCACCAACTAGAGTTGCCAGCTGCCAGGTGGTGGCTGGAGCAGGGTTGCCAGCCTCTAGGTGGGGCCTGGAGATCTCCTGGTATTACGACTGATCGCCAGGCGATAGAGTGGACTCTGTGACAATAGACCCCATGGAGGTCTCTCTCATTCCCAAACCTCACCCTTCCCAGTCTCCACCCCCAAAACCTCCAGGAATTTCTCAACCCAGAGATGGCAACGCTAGGCTGGAGATCTCCTGCTATTACAACTGATCTCCAGGCGACAAGAGAACATAGCTGCTTTGGAAGGCGTAGACTCTATAGCATTATACCCCACTGAAGTCCTTCACCTCCCCAAACCCCACCCTCCTCAGGCTCCACCCTCCAAATCAGGTATTTCCCAACCCAGAGCTAGTTGCCCTAACCACCCTGAATGATTTTTGAGAGTTCCTATCTATACTTTGTGGCTAATAGCCACTGATGGACCTCTGCTCCATATGCTTATCTAATTCCCTCTTGAAGCCGTCCATGCTTGTAGCCACCGCCACCTTTTGTGGCAGTGAATTCCACGTGTTAATCACTCTTTGGGTGAAGAAGGACTTCTTTTTATCTGTTCCGACTGCTCAGCAGTTTCATGGAGTGCCCACGAGTTCTTGTATTGTGAGAAAGGGAGAAAAGGACTTCTTTCTCAACCTGCTCTATCCCATGCATAATCTTATAAACCTCGATCATGTCACCCCTCAGCCATCATTTCTCCAAGCTAAAGAGCCCCAAGCACCCTCAATCCTTCTTCATAAGGAAAGTGTTCCAACCCTTTTATCATTCTAGTTGCCCTTTTCTGCACTTTTTCCAGTGCTAGAATATTTTTTTTGAGGTGTGGCGGCCAGAACTGTACACAGTATTCCAAATGAGGTTGCACCATAGATTTCTACAGGGGTATTATGATACTGGCTGATTTGTTTTCAGTTCCCTTCCTAATAACCCCCAGCATGGTGTTGGCCTTTTTCATTGCAGTCGCACACTGTCTCGACATTTTCATTGAGTTATCTACTACAACTCCAAGATCCCTCTCTTGGTCAGTCTCCACCAGTTCGGACCCCATCAACATGTATTTATAGTTAGGATTTTTGGCTCCAATGTGTATCACTTTGGACTTGGCCACATTGAACCCCGTTTGCCACACTGATGCCCACTCGCCCATCCTCGACAGATCCCTTTGGAGTGCCTCACAATCCTCCCTGGTTCTCACCACCCTGAACAACTTTGTGTCCTCTGCGAATTTAGCACCTTCACTGTTTACTCCCAACTCCAAATCATTAATAAACAAGTTAAAAAGCATCGGACGGAGTACTGATCCCTGCAGTACCCCACTGCTTCCCTCCCTCCTCTGAGAAAATTGCCCATTTATATTCACTCTCTGTTTCCTTTTAATTAGCCAGTTTTTGATCTACAAAAGGACTTGTCCTTTTATCCCATGACTATTGAGCTTACTTAGGAGCCTTTGATGAGCCTTAGGAGCCAGTCCACACAGTAAAAATCTAATTTGAAAGGGCACTGAGTGGATTGAAAGTGGATTATTGGTGCGTGACCGCAGATTTAGGGCAATTTCGCACTAGCGTTTGCCCTGGGTTTGCCCTGATGCTTGCTCAGGAGCTTCTAGTTGATTTCCCACCAGTTGCTCCGGGCTCATGGTGTGATCACGAGTATCGCGACTCTGCTCCGGAGCTTCCCTGGAGCAGGAAAATCCTGTTTGTAGAGGATTTTCCTGTTTGCTCCGATGGAGAAGCCGAGACGAAAACACACCCACTCACCCGCCCTCCATCTGGCCTGCCCTGTGGTGGGCATTTCTTCATTTTTTTTTTTTTGAAATGAGCCCTCCTAACGTAATATTGAAATGATGAGGCAGCAAGACAAGAACCCACCACAGGGACTGTGTCGGCGAGGAGGATTTGCTGGGCTTTTCGGTAGCAGGAGCCGGGTGCCATTAGCCCGAGAGCCCCCGGGCTCACGGATGACCGCTGCCCTGTGTCTGGGGTGCCCCGGCTGCAGCCCCTGCAGATTTCACACCAGTTGCTCCGGGCTCACGTTTTGCTCTGAAGTATCACCCTGCTGCACTGGAGTTTCCCTGGAGCAAACAAATCCTGTTTTTAGAGGATTTTCCTGTTTGCTCCGGGGGAGAACCCAAAATGAAAACACACCCACTTGCCTGCCTTTCATCAGGGCCGCCCCATTGTGGGAGTTTCTAATTTTTTTTTGGGAGAAAACCCTTCGTCACACTATATCGAAAGGGCTGAGGTTCCAAGTGGGAAAATGAAGAAAATACTCCGGAGGAAACTGGGAGGGGAAATTCCGGCGAGAACGAGAAGCAACTGGCCAGTGCGAAATTGGCCTCCGCCTGGGGCAAGTGATGCTCTGTATTCATGGTGCTTGGGGGGGGGCAACAGTGATAGGGCTTCTAGTGTCCTGGCCCCACTGCTGGCCCTCCTGAGGGCACCTGGTGTTTTTAGCCACTGTGTGACAGAGTGTTGGACTGGATGGGCCACTGGCCCGATCCAACATTGGCTTCTCTTATGTTCTTACGAAAGTGGATTGAAAGTAAATTTAGCCGTGTGTGTGACCTCAGCCTTAGAATTCCAGAAGGTTGATGAGGCAGGACTTCCCTTTGTGGAAGCCGTGCTTTCTCCTTTGTACGCCTAACAATTTTATCTTTAAATAACCGTTTCCACCAAATTATCTGGAACAGACCTGAGGCTAATTAGGCAGTGATTTCCCAGACACCCCCCCTTCCTGGATCCCTGCTTTTTTTATCTTTACATTTGCCATTTCCCAAACATCTGGTAAGGAGTGAGAAAGCCCTTTTCTCAATACAAAATGGTGGGGAGGAGGGTTGCCAGCCTCCAGGTGGGGCCTGGGGATCTCCCGCTTTTACAACTGATCCCCCAAAGTCCCCAGGTATTTTCCAACCCTGACTTGGCAACCCTAGTGGGGAGGGTATTATTTGGACCGTTTGAGAGGAGAGCGGAGTTTGCCCATAGTTTGTAGTGGATTTTTCCAGGCCTGCCCTTTTTAGTAACCCTCCCCTTAGAGAAAAAAAAAAGATGCTGCTTGCAGAAAAGAGAAAATCAATTATAATAACGGCTTTTAAGGACACACACAGAAATTAATAGAAATTGCCAAGTACCGGCTGCCCAAAATTATTGATCACCCGGCAGACAAATGTAATGAGTTAAAATGAGCTAATGAATCCCTCCCCCCGTTTGATACACAGGGAAATTGGCTTGTGTAATTTTAGCAGGGGGAGAGAGAAGCCTCCCCAAGATGAATGCTTTTCGAAGGTAGCTTAGATAGCTTGTTAAAATGGGGGTGAAATTGCAGCAGATACAAAATGAAGGATCCCCATTCAGAGAATGTGCTCTTCTAGGGTTGCCAGCTCCAGTTTGGGAAATACTCGGAGATTCTGAGGGTGGAGCCTGAGAAAGGCGCGGTCTGGGGAGGGTGGGACTTCAGTGAGGTATAATACCACCTTCCGAAGTGACCGTTTTCTCCAGGTGAACTGAACTTCGTTTCCTGGAGATCAATTATAATCCCAGGAGATCTCCAGCCACCACCTGGAGGTTGGCAACCCTAGGGGACTGGATGGTGGGACACATATGACAGGGGAAGAAGAAGAAGAAGAAGAGGATATTGGATTTATGTTCCACCCTTCTCTACCTAAAGGAGTCTCAGAGCAACTCCCTGCACAGCAGACACCCTGTGAGGTGGGTGGGGCTGAGAGAGCTCTCTTGAGAACTGCTCTGGAGACAACAGCTCTGAGAAAACCTGGGACTGACCCAAGGTCACACCAGCAGCTGCATGTGGAGGAGTGCGGAATCAAACCCAGTTCTCCCAGATTAGAGTCCGCACACTTACCACTACACCAAACTGGCAGCTTGGCAGGATTCTGTTGGAAACAGGACACAGGGCCCCTGTTCTTATCAGCGCCTCTGAGCCGTGAGAGCCAGATGGAACCTCCATGAGCAGGAGCAGTATAGCATTGAATAATGGACAATGGCCGGTGACAAACAGTGAGCAAGGACTGGTGTCCTTACAACTTCTGCGTGGCCTTCAGAGAGACAGAGAGGCCTTTGCTCGAAGCCAGCAATAAAAAAAGTGCACCAGAATGGATCAGTTGACTCAGTTCTCCTAACATGATCTCATTCCCAGGTGTGGTCAACCAGATGGGACAAGAAACGTGTTTTGGTATTTTAAGATGCACTGCATCTGAATGTGGAGGCTCCATTTTGCTGACATGGCTAATATCCTTTGAAGGACCTCCTCTCCTCCCTGCTGTTTACATTCATTTAAGAGAGTGGGTGCCACATCTTGTGGCGGCAAATTGCAGGCGTTAATTGTGCGTGAGGCAAAATGACACTTTTAAAAATAAATCTGTCCTGCTTCTGCTGTTAATAGGTTTCTTCAAATGCCCTGAAGGCAAAGTATTTACCTCACAGGAAGACTATTAGCTTCTTGAAACTCCCCACATATTGGAAATGGGGCTTGGTGCAGATTATTATTATTTATCATATGGCAGAATTACACACAGGAAGCATATAATAATATAAGATACGTAAGCAAGTTGATACAACAGGTATGCAGACCAATTGGGCAATCTCCATAAATATCAATATCTAGATTTTCAATCCACTCCGTCACAGCTGGGGAGAGTTCAAAGAGCTCTGTCACATCTCCCTGGAAAGCATGATGCTCATGATCTTGTGACAGATGGGAAACAGTCTGGCAGGTTGCACCACAATCAGATCCGGGTCCTGGTATTTTGCCCCATTTACACAACAGGTCTGCACAACCGCCAAAGCCTGTTCATATTCCATTAGCTGTCTTCCATACTTTACTTGGCAAGTCAAATCCTGCGGGCCTCTTGTTGGTGTTTATCAGGTTACGGATATCGGGTGGAGCTGATTGCATCCATGTTTGCAGCCATCCATTCCCTAGATCAAAATTTTGAGATTGCACGATTTGTGCAGATCGTATTGCTGAGTGTCAGGACTTTAGTCTGGATAGGCCCGTGTCAGCTGTGTCTTTGTGGATGGGCAGCTCTCTGTTTTCAGTGATCTTTCTGTGTTCACAAAGAAGAGCATCTCCCCTTCAGAGACGTGGGGGAGCGATGTAGCAAAGGCTATAGCTTATGCGTTCTCTATCGCAATATGAGCATATCATCCTCCAAGCCTTCAGTCCATCAGAATCCAAGCTAGCTTCTTTTCTCTGTGCTGTTAGCTCAGTCATAGTTTTTGGGCCAAGCAGCATCAGGTGATGATGACACCCAATCAGAACCTGTTCCTGCCAGAACCCTCTAGAAAAATTACCTCGTCTCCCCTGATTCCTCCCCTCCGCAGGTTCTCGCAAGTAGCTAATTCCCACATTTCCAGCTCTGGTCTTGAAGATAATCAGGGCTGTGGAGGTAGAGAGACCAATCAGCAACACCTGCAGGATGGAAAAAGGCCCATCACCACTCACATTCACCCTTGAGGTGGTGGGGCCTGGGGGTGCTTTGCCTCACAGACGCTGAGAACTAGCCACGACAAGAAGAGTTGGTTTTTATACCCCGCCTTTCACTACCCAAGGGAGTCTCAGAGCGGCTTACATCTCCTTTCCCTTCCCCTCCCCACAACAGACACCCTGGGAGGCAGGCGGGGCTGAAAGTGCAGCTCTGAGAGAACTGGTGACTGACCCAAGGGCACCCAGCTGGCTTCACATGGAGGAGTGGGGAAGCAAACCCAGTTCTCCCAGATTAGAGTCCGCCAGGGCTTTTTTTGTAGAAAAAGCCCAGCAGGAACTCATTAGCATAATAGGCCACACCCAACAGCAGAAACTCATTAGCATATAAGGCCACACCACTAACAGCACAGTTTATTAGCATATTAGGCCACACCCCCATGTTACCAGAAGAGTGGTCATCCAGCCACACCCACCTTTTGCTTCATATTCTGTTTACCTTGTTTGTTGTCAAAACCCAGGGCTTTTTTTGTAGCAGGAATTAATTTGCATGTTAGGCCACATACCCCTAATGTAGCCAATCCTAATGAGTTTCTGCTGCTGGGTGTGGCCTATTATGCTAATGAGTTCCTGCTGGGTGTGGCCAACTCGGGAGCCAGCCGGAACTCCGTTCCTGTGCGTTCCTGCCCAAAAATAGCCCTGGAGTCCGCTGCTCTTAACCACAACACCAGACTGGCTCTCAATCCTTTCCTTTCCTTGTGATTTAAAGAAAAGCTAGGGGCTCTATCAGAAGTGGCAATGGATCCCAAGGATTCCCTGGCCTAGTGCTCCACCGGCAGAACCGGCCGGCTTCCAGCTGCCCAAGGGGAAGGCAAGTCTCTTCCCCGCCTACACGGCGCCTCATGAACACCATGCAGACTTTCCTCTGGTCCGTCCGTCTGTCTGTCTTGGGGCTGCCAGCCTCCAGGTGAGGCCTAGAGCTCGCCCCAAATTGCAACTGATCTCTTGACTACAGACTTCAGTCCTCCTGGCAAGAAAGAAAGGCAGTTTTGGAGGGTGGACTCTGCAACATCAGAGTTCCTGCTGAGTTCCATCCCCTCCCGAAACCCTGCCCTCCCCAGGTGCAGCCCCCAAATCACTAGGCATTTCCCAAGTCAGGCTTGGCGACTCCAAGTTATGGTCTCAGGGTTATGTGGCAGAGGGGAGACGTCTGGCCAGGGTGGCCTTTGACTCTCGGACTGAAGGTCTGTGCCATCTAACACAGGTCTTGGAAACGTGTCAGATAGTTAAGCTCGCTTTAGAGTGTTGTGTTGCCTGTAGATTAAACCTTTCGCTTTGGCAGAAATTAAATAGAACTTCATATAATTTTTAGAAATAAAAAAGGGCTTGGTTTCTTGTGTACAACAGCCTGGGGAACCCACGGGGCTCAGCGTTGGACTCCTTGACAGCCTCCAGTTTGGTGTCATGGTTTAAGAGCGTGGATTCTAATCTGGGAGAACCGGGTTTGATTCCCCACTGCTCCATATGCAGCTACTGAGTGACCTTGGGTCAGCCACAGTTCTCAGGGCATGGACTCTAATCTGGGAGAACCGGATTTGATTCCCCGACTCCTCCATATGCAGCTGCTGGTGTGACTTTGGGTCAGTCATAAGTTCTCTCAGAGCAGTTCTCTCAAGGGCAGCTCTCTCAGCCCCACCTACCTCACAGGGTATCTGTTGTGGGGAGGGGAAGGGAAAGGAAAGGAGATTGTAAGCTGCTCTGAGACTCTGAATGGAGAGAGGGGTATAAATCTGATCTCCTCCTCCTCCTCCTCCTTCCCATCTGAGCTCCAATGAAATAGAGATCCTGACAGGGCACTGAGGGTTCCACCTACGCCCAAAGGGTCAGGGAACTATGGACTTCCTATCCAAATTTTGCAGGAGCCAAAGGCTGTTCTTCTGTATTGGGGCAGGAAGAGGGGGAATTCCTGCAATAAAACCTACATTTAAAATACCAAACATAAGGACCAGTCTATGTATTTGACATGTTTTTTTTAAAGCAATTTTAAAAATTATTATTATTTGTTTAGTCTGTTACATCGAATATTTATAGTTATTTACATTTACACCCCTTCGATTCCCTCTCTCCTTCCCTCTCTTTTAATCATAGTCTTTTCACCCCAGCCATAGGCACAAAGTCTTAATCTTCCATTGAATGTCTTTCCTTCTTTCTTTCAGTATCCAATCTAGGTAGGTCTTCCATCTGGTCTTGATTTCCGTGGATTTTTCTTCCCATGATATTCTCTTGTTGATTGACACCACAATATCTGACTGTATAAAGTCAAACAAATAGTTGTGCCAGATTTCTATTGTCCATTTACTTTTGTCTTTCCAACCCAGAGCAATAACCGCCTTTCCCGCCAGTATCATAGCCTTGACTAGATTTTGAATAGACCTATCCCATAACGGCCTTCCTATTATACTTAACAACATTAGATTAAAGTCTATAGTTAGTGTTATATTGCATACTTTTCTAATAATTTCAATAATTTCCTCCCAAAAGGTCTTTACTTCTACACATTCCCACCACATGTGTGCATACCAACCCTTAGAATGGTTACAGTGCCAGCACAGGGAACTCAATCCTGGAATCATATTAGCTAGCTGTGCTGGTGTCTTGTACCATTTTGTGAGGAATTTGTATTCAAGTTCTTTAAATCTGGTTACTTTAATCTCTTCTATTCCTTTCATAATTTTATCAGCCAACCTCTCTGTTATCTGACCTTCATGGCACCATCTCTTTTGTAAATAGTCTATTATTTTATTTTTATTTGTTATCATCTTTCTATATATTTTCCCTACCAGTCCCTTTTTTTGCTTAGCCATTTCTTTGTATATTTCTTCTATTGGTGCGTCTGTCCAGAGGTCTTCCTTTTCGCTGATCTTTTTAACTGACTTATATAGCCCTGCTATTTTTAACCAATAATGTTTACCTATCTCTTCTGTTATTTCCTGTAAGGGTTTTAAATTTCCACCACTAAACATATCGCCCACTCTATAATAGCCTTTATTTTTTAGCATTTCCCACCATTTAATTTCTTGCACTTCCTTGTTGATAGTTTCGAGGGGTGCCCATCTTGAGACTTTCCCTAATCAGTAGGGTTGCCATTTCTTCCAAATTTCTAATGATACTCTTCTAGGGCCTATTGCTATTTTTAAGTCTTTTGTTGTTACTATAGAAAAGATGCCAAATCTACCTATATCACTGTTAATTTCGTTCTCAAATTTAACCCATTTCTGTGCCTTTTCCTCGCCTATTTCCAATATTGGTTTTAGTTGAAAGGCTTCATAATAGTTGTTTAAGTCTGGGATTCCCCATCCTAATTCTGATTTGTGGCTATATATTATTCTCTTATGTAACCTACATTTTTTACTGTTAAATATCCACTCTTTTAATACTCTATTCCATTGTTCAATTTTTTTTTTCATTGTTCCCAGGTTTGAAATAGGTACGTTAACTTAGGTACCCAGAACATTTTAACACTTCTTATTCTATTTAGTATCCCTAGTGTTTTATATTTCCATCTTTTCATGTCCCTCTCTATTTTTTTCCATATTTTTTCATAATTATCCTTTATCATTTTGTCAATATTTTTTTGCAAAACTATGCCTAGGTATTTAAATTTCTTAACACCCAGTCCTATGTTCGTGCTCCTGTTTATCCCCTGCCTTTCTTCTCTATTTACATTAAGGTACAGGATTTTTGATTTTGCCATGTTAACTCGTAGCCCTGAACACTTTTCAAAGTCTTCTAGAATGATGTTAACCTCTTTGACCCCTTCCTTAGGGTTTGTCATGTTTACTATGATGTCATCAGCAAATAAATTGAGCTTCATTTCTTCATTGCCTATCTTATATCCTTCTATTCTTCCCGAATTTCTAATCCGTTCTGCTAATTGTTCTATTGCTATTATGAATATAAGTGGAGATAGTGGGCAGCCTTGTCTAACTCCTCCTTGTATGGGAAATGCTTGTGAGTGTTCATTGTTTACTCTTACTTTCGCATTCCCTCCTTTGTATAACTCCTGAACTGCTTGTATATGTATTTGATAGGGATGCCAAGTCCAACTTGGGAAATATCTGAGGACTTTGGGGGTGGAGCCAGGAGACTTCGGGGGTGGAGCCAGGAGAAAGGAAGTGACATCATTTTGTGATGTCACATCCTGTGATGTTGCTTCCAGGTCAAAGGTCAAGTGATGTCACTTCCCAAGCTCTACCCCTTATGATGTCACTTCCAGCACACTGCACCGAAACCCCACTTCTTCCTGTGATGTAATTTCTGGGCACTCTCCTAAAGTTGCTTCTTTCTCTGAAGTCACTTCCTTCTTTCAAAATTCAAATTTAAATATCCACTCTTCCACAGGGGTGCTACCCTCTGGATGGCCATACAGGTCATCTAGTTCAACCCCCTGCTCACTGCAGGATCAGCCTGACAAGTGTCTGTCCAGCCGCAGAATGGCGCACAGCTGCCTCTCCAAGTGATGCAAATAGCCCTTCCTACTTTATAAACCATGAAATCAAAGACTCTGCCTGTATTCCCTACACATACCCTGCCTTCTTCAAGTGGGTACAAGCTTAGCTTTTCCTGTTGTTGTGAGCAAGATCATTCCAAATAGCTGTACTGGCTTATGCAAGTAGTAATGCAGTTTATGAAATGTAAGGATCCTTCCCAAGCCAATAAGCCAGCAATATGATTACAGAGAACTTGTATGCAAAATTGCTGATCAGGATAATGCTGTGTGGCACAAACATGAGTTAAGTGTTAAGTGTTCTGGCTGGATGGTGTACATATCAAGAACATATCTGTTGCCAATCCCCTCTCTTTCTGCTCAGCACCCAGGGAAGCAGAAGCCCTGTTCATATATTACAGGGACCATATGTACATCTTGCATGAACGTATAGAATCATGGAGTTGGAAGGGACCTCCACGGACATCCAACCCCCTGCACAATGCAGGAAATTCACAAATACCTCCCCTCCACGTCCCCAGTGACCCCTGCTCTACGCCCAGAAGAGGACAAAAAAACCCCCCAAACCTCCAGGATCCCTGGCCAAATTGGCCTAGAGAAAATTGCTTCATGACCCCAAAGGGATGATCAGTATTTCCTGGGGTGTGTAAGAAAGGGCCATGAGAACTAAGCAATGATACAACCCTTCCTGCCCTCCTTCTCTTGATCTTCCTACGTTCACAAAATCAGCATTGCTGTCAGATGGCTGTCTAGCCTCTGTTTAAAAACCAGGACTAACAGCTGAAAAACTGGTAGGGTCCAACCCCTATTAAAACCTATTTGGTCTACAGCCAAGCCTTTGATAGATCCCCCAGGTCAATACCTGAATCTTCCTCATGAACACATGCTGACATATGAACTCATGAAGTTTCCTAATACTGAATCAGGCCTACTCATGAACTCATGAAGTTTCCTAATACTGAATATTGACTACTCAGACTGGTAGTGGCTCTCCAGGGTCTCAGGCTGAGATCTTTAATGTCACCTATGACCTGATCCTTTTTTAGCTGAAGAGGCTGATACCTCCTGCATGTCAAGCAGATGCTCTATCACTGAGCAACGGCCCTACTGAAGCCTTCCTCATCTCGGCAGAATATGAAGCACTAAGTGCTACACAAGTGCTAAATATGATTTTCATATCATAAGAACAGGAGAGAAGCCACAGTGGATCGGCCCATCCAGTACAGCCCATCCAGTACAACACTCTGTGTCACAACAGTGGCCAAAAATACCAGGTGCCCCCAGGAGGTTCAGCAGCGGGGCCAGAACTCCAGAAGCCCTCCCACTGTTGCCCCCCAAGCACCAAGAATGCAGAGCCTCACTGCCCCAGACAAAGTGTTCCATTTAGACCTTGTGGCTAATAATAGCCACTGACAGACCTCTGCTGGATGGGGACAGAGAGAGAGACAGACAGACAGACAGAAAAAAGAAAGAAAGGGGGAGGGGGAGAGAGAGAGAGAAGGAAAAGAGCTGGCAGAGGCACTTACCCCAGCAACCTCACATGCAAAAGCAGTCCCTTCAGTACAAAGAGCCTAGTCCCTCCTTAATCTCCGGGCGGGGATTTCTCTTGCTGGCTCTGCTCTTAAAGGGGAAACGTCTGGTGAGGCTTTTCACTGCAGGCTTTCTGCAGAAACGTCCCCTTTAACTCTAAACAGTTCAGGCCGGGCAGGGAGGGGGCGGGGCAGGCTCAGAAGTTCCGGTGCGTTCCTGCTGGCTGCCATTTCCTCCCTTGTTGGCCAATTTTGAAAAAGCGGGGGTGAGCATTGAAAATCGGTGTTCCCCCCCCCCCCGGGGGACTTGGGAAGCCTGGTATTTGACATGTATGCTGGACATTCAACACCGGAACGCTTCAGCACTGGAGGAGAAAGCCCACAAAGGGCCAAATAAGCCCTGATAGCTAAAATGGAACCTCCATGTACAGAGGTTAGGGCTGCCAAGTCCCCCGGTAGGGCGGGGGAAACACTGATTTTTAGTCCTTCCCTCCCGCTTTTCCAAAGTTGCCCACCGGGGGGACAAAATGGCTGCCTTAAAAGGGAAATGTCTGCAGAGAGCCTGCCCTGCAGTAAAAAGCCTCGCCAGACATTTCCCCTTTAAGAAGTCAGCAAGAGAGCTTCCACAGGAAGAGAGGTCCGCCCAGAGATTAAGGAGGGACTGAAGGAGCTGCTTTTGCATGTGGCTGGCAAAGTAAGTTTCTCTTCCAGCTCTTTTCATTCTCTCTCCCTCTTTCTTTTTTCTGTCTGTCTGTCTGTCTGTCTCTCTCTCTCTCTCTGTCCCCATCCAGCAGAGGTCTATCAGTGGCTATTATAGCGACAAGGTCTAAATGGAAGTAAGTGCCTCTGCCAGTTTTTTTCCCTTCTCTCTCTCCCTCTTTCTTTTTTCTGTCTGTCTGTCTCTCTCTCTCTCTCTGTCCCCATCCAGCAGAGGTCTGTCAGTGGCTATTATTAGCCACAAGGTCTAAATGGAACCCTTTGTCTGGGGCAGTGATGCTCTGAATTCTTGGTGCTTGGGGGGCAACAGTGGGAGGGCTTCTGGAGTTCTGGCCCCGCTGCTGGACCTCCTGAGGGCACCTGGTATTTTTGGCCACTGTTGTGACACAGAGTGTTGTACTGGATGGGCTGTACTGGATGGGCCGATCCACTGTGGCTTCTCTCCTGTTCTTATGATATGAAAATCATATTTAGCACTTGTGTAGCACTTAGGGCTTCATATTCTGCCGAGATGAGGAAGGCTTCAGTAGGACCGTTGCTCAGTGATAGAGCATCTGCTTGACATGCAGGAGGTATCAGCCTCTTCAGCTAAAAAAGGATCAGGTCATAGGTGACATTAAAGATCTCAGCCTGAGACCCTGGAGAGCCACTACCAGTCTGAGTAGTCAATACTGACCTTGATGGACCAATGGCCTGATTCAGTATTAGGAAACTTCATGAGTTCATGTGTCAGCATGTGGAAGCAACATCACAGGATGTGACATCACAAAATGATGTCACTTCCTTTCTCCTGGCTCCACCCCCAAAGTCTCCTGGCTCCACCCCCAAAGTCCCCAGATATTTCCCAAGTTGAACTTGGCAGCCCTAACAGAGGCAGTAAACCTTGGGATACTAATTATGGGGGTGCCGAAGGGAGGCTTTGACCCCTGTGCCCCTGTTGGGTGGGCCTTCCAGCCTCACCTGTTATCTTCCATGGGAAAGATGATGCTGGAGTAGATGGGCCATTGTTTTGGCCTCACTGTGCTCTAGAGTTGCCAATTCTGAGTTGGGAAATCCCTGGAGATTTGGAGATAGGACCTGCAGATGGCAGGGTTGGGGAGAGACCTCAGTGGGGTATAATGTCATAGAGGCCATCCTCTAAAGAGCCAGTTTGGTGTCATGGTTAAGAGCGCGGACTCTAATCTGGGAGAACCAGGTTTGATTCTCCACTCCTCCACACGCAGCTGCTGGAGTGACCTTGGGTCAGTCACAAGTTCTCTCAGAGCTGTTCTCTCAAGAGCAGTCCTCGAGAGAGCTCTCTCAGTCCCGCCTACCTCCCAGGGTGTCCGTTGTGGGGAGCGGAAGGGAAAGGAGACTGTAAGCCGCTCTGAGACTCCTTCGGGTAGCAAAGGGCAGGGTAGAAATCCAATCTCTTCTTCTTCTGTATTATCCAAGGGAACTGATCTTTGTAATTGAGAGAGCTGTGGAAGTTCTGGAAAGTCTCCAGGCCCCACCTGGAGCTTGGCAACCATACCAGTTTCCTTCCCTCTGGTTTGCCTTGGGACGTTTCCTCCATCCCCCTCCCAGTCCGCCTCCTCTTCTGCCAGCTTCTCGAAGGCCTCCCTTCCATCCCCCGGCTGTCCTTCGGCTTTGGAGCATCCTTCCCAAACCAATGAGATGGAAACGTATTCAGATGAACGGGCGCTACCGTCTCCTTCCCCTAATGGGGCAGCCGACAGAAGTAGTTGGCCGCGTTGCAAATTAATCTTCACTTCTGGCTCAGTGGGTGAGCAACGGGGGGAAAGACAGAATAACTCGGCCGCGTTTGCCCATCCATTAATTCCTCTTGATGGACAGGAAGAGAGGGTCTGTTCTGCATCCAGTGGCACAAACGAGCACCTCCCTTCATGCGCTGGTGTGGTGTGATATGGTGGATAGATTCAAACTCCAAGCTGGGAGAGCCGGGTTTGGATCCCCCACGAAGCTCACAGGGTAACCTTGGGCCAGTGGCACACTTCTATGCTGAACTACTTCACAGGGCTGTTGTGCAAATTTAAAAGGGATGGGGGGGGAGCATATGAAAGTCTGCCATCCTGAGTTCCTCAGAAAGAAGGAGGGGATAGACACACCCATTATGTTCAGCTCTGTTCCCCCAGCCATAAGGCAAGAAGCTTATTTTCCAAGGAAGACCATGGATTCTACATATCCCGTTCTGAGCCCGTTCGCAGGGAGGGTGGGATATACATTTGAAGAATAAATATAAATAAATATCACCGATCTCATACCTAAAGCTGCCTTGTTCTGAATCAGACCGCTGGTCCATCAAGATCAGTCTTTACCCAGACTGGCAGCGGCTCTCCAGGGTCTCAGGCAGAGGTCTTTCGCCTCATCTACTACCTAGGTCCTTTTAAATGGAGATCAAACTCAGGACCTTCTACATGCCAGGCGGATGCTCTACCACTGAGCCACAGTTCCTTCCTGCAACACCTTCAACCACAGCCACCTAACGGCTTCGATTCTCAGGCAGAGGTCTTTCACATCACTTCCTTCTTAATCCTTTCAACTGGAGATGCCGGGGACTGAACCTGGGACATTCTGCAAGCCAAGCAGAGGCTCTACCACTGAGCCGAAGACCCTCTTGACAGCTCTCCAGGGTCTCAGGCGGAGGTCTTTCCCATCACCTCCTGCCTGGTCCTTTCAACTGGAGATGGTGGGGACTGAACCTGGGACATTCTGCAAGCCAAGCAGAGGCTCTACCACTGAGCCGAAGACCCTCTTGACAGCTCTCCAGGGTCTCAGGCGGAGGTCTTTCCCATCACCTCCTGCCTGGTCCTTTCAACTGGAGATGCCGGGGACTGAACCTGGGACATTCTGCAAGCCAAGCAGAGGCTCTACCACTGAGCCGAAGACCCTCTTTACAGCTCTCCAGGGTCTCAGGCGGAGGTCTTTCCCATCACCTCCTGCCTGGTCCTTTCAACTGGAGATGGTGGGGACTGAACCTGGGACATTCTGCAAGCCAAGCAGAGGCTCTACCACTGAGCCGAAGACCCTCTTTACAGCTCTCCAGGGTCTCAGGCGGAGGTCTTTCCCATCACCTCCTGCCTGGTCCTTTCAACTGGAGATGCCGGGGACTGAACCTGGGACATTCTGCAAGCCAAGCAGAGGCTCTACCACTGAGCCGAAGATCCTCTTGACAGCTCTCCAGGGTCTCAGGCGGAGGTCTTTCCCATCACCTCCTGCCTGGTCCTTTCAACTGGAGATGGTGGGGACTGAACCTGGGACATTCTGCAAGCCAAGCAGAGGCTCTACCACTGAGCCGAAGACCCTCTTGACAGCTCTCCAGGGTCTCAGGCGGAGGTCTTTCCCATCACCTCCTGCCTGGTCCTTTCAACTGGAGATGCCGGGGACTGAACCTGGGACATTCTGCAAGCCAAGCAGAGGCTCTACCACTGAGCCGAAGACCCTCTTGACAGCTCTCCAGGGTCTCAGGCGGAGGTCTTTCCCATCACCTCCTGCCTGGTCCTTTCAACTGGAGATGCCGGGGACTGAACCTGGGACATTCTGCAAGCCAAGCAGAGGCTCTACCACTGAGCCGAAGACCCTCTTTACAGCTCTCCAGGGTCTCAGGCGGAGGTCTTTCCCATCACCTCCTGCCTGGTCCTTTCAACTGGAGATGCCGGGGACTGAACCTGGGACATTCTGCAAGCCAAGCAGAGGCTCTACCACTGAGCCGAAGACCCTCTTGACAGCTCTCCAGGGTCTCAGGCGGAGGTCTTTCCCATCACCTCCTGCCTGGTCCTTTCAACTGGAGATGCCGGGGACTGAACCTGGGACATTCTGCAAGCCAAGCAGAGGCTCTACCACTGAGCCGAAGACCCTCTTGACAGCTCTCCAGGGTCTCAGGCGGAGGTCTTTCCCATCACCTCCTGCCTGGTCCTTTCAACTGGAGATGCCGGGGACTGAACCTGGGACATTCTGCAAGCCAAGCAGAGGCTCTACCACTGAGCCAAAGACCCTCTTGACAGCTCTCCAGGGTCTCAGGCGGAGGTCTTTCCCATCACCTCCTGCCTGGTCCTTTCAACTGGAGATGCCGGGGACTGAACCTGGGACATTCTGCAAGCCAAGCAGAGGCTCTACCACTGAGCCACAGCCCCTCTTGACAGCTCTCCAGGGTCTCAGGCGGAGGTCTTTCCCATCACCTCCTGCCTGGTCCTTTCAACTGGAGATGCCGGGGACTGAACCTGGGACATTCTGCAAGCCAAGCAGAGGCTCTACCACTGAGCCGAAGACCCTCTTTACAGCTCTCCAGGGTCTCAGGCGGAGGTCTTTCCCATCACCTCCTGCCTGGTCCTTTCAACTGGAGATGCCGGGGACTGAACCTGGGACATTCTGCAAGCCAAGCAGAGGCTCTACCACTGAGCCGAAGACCCTCTTTACAGCTCTCCAGGGTCTCAGGCGGAAGTCTTTCCCATCACCTCCTGCCTGGTCCTTTCAACTGGAGATGCCGGGGACTGAACCTGGGACATTCTGCAAGCCAAGCAGAGGCTCTACCACTGAGCCGAAGACCCTCTTGACAGCTCTCCAGGGTCTCAGGCGGAGGTCTTTCCCATCACCTCCTGCCTGGTCCTTTCAACTGGAGATGCCGGGGACTGAACCTGGGACATTCTGCAAGCCAAGCAGAGGCTCTACCAGTGAGCCGAAGACCCTCTTGACAGCTCTCCAGGGTCTCAGGCGGAGGTCTTTCCCATCACCTCCTGCCTGGTCCTTTCAACTGGAGATGCCGGGGACTGAACCTGGGACATTCTGCAAGCCAAGCAGAGGCTCTACCACTGAGCTGAAGACCCTCTTTACAGCTCTCCAGGGTCTCAGGCGGAGGTCTTTCCCATCACCTCCTGCCTGGTCCTTTCAACTGGAGATGCCGGGGACTGAACCTGGGACATTCTGCAAGCCAAGCAGAGGCTCTTCCACTGAGCCGAAGACCCTCTTGACAGCTCTCCAGGGTCTCAGGCGGAGGTCTTTCCCATCACCTCCTGCCTGGTCCTTTCAACTGGAGATGCCGGGGACTGAACCTGGGACATTCTGCAAGCCAAGCAGAGGCTCTACCACTGAGCCGAAGACCCTCTTGACAGCTCTCCAGGGTCTCAGGCGGAGGTCTTTCCCATCACCTCCTGCCTGGTCCTTTCAACTGGAGATGCCGGGGACTGAACCTGGGACATTCTGCAAGCCAAGCAGAGGCTCTACCACTGAGCCGAAGACCCTCTTTACAGCTCTCCAGGGTCTCAGGCGGAGGTCTTTCCCATCACCTCCTGCCTGGTCCTTTCAACTGGAGGTGCCGGGGACTGAACCTGGGACATTCTGCAAGCCAAGCAGAGGCTCTACCACTGAGCCGAAGACCCTCTTGACAGCTCTCCAGGGTCTCAGGCGGAGGTCTTTCCCATCACCTCCTGCCTGGTCCTTTCAACTGGAGATGCCGGGGACTGAACCTGGGACATTCTGCAAGCCAAGCAGAGGCTCTACCACTGAGCCGAAGACCCTCTTGACAGCTCTCCAGGGTCTCAGGCGGAGGTCTTTCCCATCACCTCCTGCCTGGTCCTTTCAACTGGAGATGCCGGGGACTGAACCTGGGACATTCTGCAAGCCAAGCAGAGGCTCTACCACTGAGCCGAAGACCCTCTTGACAGCTCTCCAGGGTCTCAGGCGGAGGTCTTTCCCATCACCTCCTGCCTGGTCCTTTCAACTGGAGATGCCGGGGACTGAACCTGGGACATTCTGCAAGCCAAGCAGAGGCTCTACCACTGAGCCGAAGACCCTCTTTACAGCTCTCCAGGGTCTCAGGCGGAGGTCTTTCCCATCACCTCCTGCCTGGTCCTTTCAACTGGAGATGCCGGGGACTGAACCTGGGACATTCTGCAAGCCAAGCAGAGGCTCTACCACTGAGCCGAAGACCCTCTTTACAGCTCTCCAGGGTCTCAGGCGGAGGTCTTTCCCATCACCTCCTGCCTGGTCCTTTCAACTGGAGATGCCGGGGACTGAACCTGGGACATTCTGCAAGCCAAGCAGAGGCTCTACCACTGAGCCGAAGACCCTCTTGACAGCTCTCCAGGGTCTCAGGCGGAGGTCTTTCCCATCACCTCCTGCCTGGTCCTTTCAACTGGAGATGCCGGGGACTGAACCTGGGACATTCTGCAAGCCAAGCAGAGGCTCTACCACTGAGCCGAAGACCCTCTTGACAGCTCTCCAGGGTCTCAGGCGGAGGTCTTTCCCATCACCTCCTGCCTGGTCCTTTCAACTGGAGATGCCGGGGACTGAACCTGGGACATTCTGCAAGCCAAGCAGAGGCTCTACCACTGAGCCGAAGACCCTCTTGACAGCTCTCCAGGGTCTCAGGCGGAGGTCTTTCCCATCACCTCCTGCCTGGTCCTTTCAACTGGAGATGCCGGGGACTGAACCTGGGACATTCTGCAAGCCAAGCAGAGGCTCTACCACTGAGCCGAAGACCCTCTTTACAGCTCTCCAGGGTCTCAGGCGGAGGTCTTTCCCATCACCTCCTGCCTGGTCCTTTCAACTGGAGATGCCGGGGACTGAACCTGGGACATTCTGCAAGCCAAGCAGAGGCTCTACCACTGAGCCGAAGACCCTCTTTACAGCTCTCCAGGGTCTCAGGCGGAGGTCTTTCCCATCACCTCCTGCCTGGTCCTTTCAACTGGAGATGCCGGGGACTGAACCTGGGACATTCTGCAAGCCAAGCAGAGGCTCTACCACTGAGCCGAAGACCCTCTTGACAGCTCTCCAGGGTCTCAGGCGGAGGTCTTTCCCATCACCTCCTGCCTGGTCCTTTCAACTGGAGATGCCGGGGACTGAACCTGGGACATTCTGCAAGCCAAGCAGAGGCTCTACCACTGAGCCGAAGACCCTCTTGACAGCTCTCCAGGGTCTCAGGCGGAGGTCTTTCCCATCACCTCCTGCCTGGTCCTTTCAACTGGAGATGCTGGGGACTGAACCTGGGACATTCTGCAAGCCAAGCAGAGGCTCTACCACTGAGCCGAAGACCCTCTTTACAGCTCTCCAGGGTCTCAGGCGGAGGTCTTTCCCATCACCTCCTGCCTGGTCCTTTCAACTGGAGATGCCGGGGACTGAACCTGGGACATTCTGCAAGCCAAGCAGAGGCTCTACCACTGAGCCGAAGACCCTCTTGACAGCTCTCCAGGGTCTCAGGCGGAGGTCTTTCCCATCACCTCCTGCCTGGTCCTTTCAACTGGAGATGCCGGGGACTGAACCTGTCTACTTCAGTATCATCTTTCCCATGGAAGATAGCAGGTGAGGCTGGAAGGCCCACACAATAGGGGCATAGACTGGTCCTTATGTTTGGCCACTGAGCCACAGCCCCTCTTGACAGCTCTCCAGGGTCTCAGGCTGAGGTCTTTCACATCATCTCCTTCTTAATCCTTTTAACTGGAGATGCTGGGGATTGAACCTGGGACCTCTTGAGATTAATCGACATAGAAGTGCAAGAACTTAGAAGTCTTGCTTCTGGGCACTGTTCTCCCATTTATTGGGGGATTTCTTTCAGCAGGCCGCTTGCAGAGTATTTTTCCTGCGTGGTTGATCCCCACATTAGAAGAGTGTTTATGCTGGCCCGTTTTAATGTGCTCCCCTCAGCTGTGCTATACTGGAGATTTTAAAAAATAGCATTCTCAGATAGGTTATGCCCTTGTGAGCTAAAGGAGATTGAAGGCGCGGACCATGTACTTTTCTCTTGTAGATTTTACCAGGTTCGACGTGCTTTTCACCTCGTTCCTATCCTGCGATCCTTAGAGGGCAAATCTGAGGAAAGTAAGCTAGTGAACTTCCTAGCCTCCAATAGGGCTGATACCATCGAAGCGGTGGCAAACTTCCTTTATGGTGTATAGAGGAGGAGACGTTTGTTCTGCCAAAATAGTTAGTTAATTAACTGTTTTATCTTCTCCCCTTTTTGTATACCTGTTGTTACGCCAATAAAGGTTTGTGGTTGTGGGACCTTCTGCATGCCAAGCAAAGGCTCTTTCACTGTGCCACAGGCCCTCCCCTCACTGGTTTGTTACGAGGTTAAAATGGAAGTAGAGAGACCCTTGTACATTACCCAGAGAAAAGGCAGGACAATAATGTCAAGAAAGACCGATTGTGTTGGAAGTTTATGCCAGAACGAATGCAATCCAATTTAAGATGCTCCGGGACAGTGTCTTGCTGCCACACAACCTATCCCGCCTCAAAACTTTCGGCTCTTCCAACGGTATTGGCCTTGCCCTTTGCCATTCGAAGGTCTTCCACTTCCCTGTGGCCCTGTGTACCCGAAAGTCCCTCCCTGAACCTCCGTCTGGTGCCACCTCCTCTAGATTCTCAAATCGACCCGCCCATTGTTCTCTGCCCTGATCTAAATTTACATCGCAAGCTCCTGGGAGGAAGGATCCTGTCTTCAAAGCATGGTCTCAACTTTTCACTTTAGCATTTAGTCTATCGAAAATAAAAAAAACTTGGTGTGTTTGTGTGAGAATATATGTTGGAGAGAAAAACCAGAATGTATCTCATTTCTCCTGCTGCTTCTTTAACGGAAAGGGATGGCCCAGGCTAGCCTAATCGTGTCAGATCCTGGAACTAAGCTGGGTTGACTTTGGTTAGTATCTGGATGGGAGGCCACTGAGGAAGTCCAGGGTTGCTACGCAGAGGCAGGCAAGGGCAAACCACCTCTGAACATCTCTTGTCTTGGAAACCTGGCAAGGTGGCCAGAAATTGGCAGAGATTTGACATCACTTTTACAGACACACACACACACACAGCCCTGTTTTGTATCTGTAACATCTGGCTGAGGCTGCAAGAGTTGCATTGGCTCCACAAAGCTAAATGCCAGCATGGGCCTGGGTGGCCCGATCCAACGGTGCGACTGGCAGACTTCCTTTGCAGGACTGGCAGGGTTTGCAGACTCAGGTTCCGAAGGGGAAGGGAGCGAGTCCCCTTTGTGGCAGCTGAGTGGCTCAGGGGCTGGTTGGGATCTGGAGGGGATGCAGCTGAGTTCCATGGAAGGAGAAGGAGAAGAAGAGGAGGAGATTGGATTTATACCCCACCCTCCACTACCTGAAGGAGTCTCAGGGCAGTTTACAATCTCCTTTCCCTCCCCCTCCTCACAACAGACGCCTTGGGAGGTAAGTGGGGCTGAGAGAGCTCTCTCAAGAACTGCCCTTGAGAGAACAGCTCTTGGAGAACTTGTAACTGACCCAAGGTCACCCCAGCAGCTGTATGTGGAGGAGTGGGGAATCAAACCTGGTTCTCCCAGATTAGAGTCCGCGCTCTTAACCACTGCTCCAATCTGGTGGGTTAGGAATTGAGTAATACAGATGCTTTGCTCCAAGCAAAAAAAATGTTTTATCCTGCTATCAAACATTTTATTAAGATTTTCAAATCACAATCAATCAAACATTCAATTGAACAAGCATAGTGAAGTAAAAATAGAATGCAACGTAAGAGTCAACATACATATGCAGTGCTTTTGATTTAAGCATATATTGAATATCTACAAAAAAAAAAGGTAAAGTATGTCTTATCATACTATTACTTACTGTTAAGTACAGTAGGATATTAGTCTAACAGCGGCAGCAATGCAGTTTTCTTGGTGCCTATGCCTGTCTATCGGTGTGCACTTTGAGTAACCTCTTGTTCAGCCAAATATTTTAGTGCAATATACCATTTCCCAGCAAAATGAAAGCATGGGGAGTGTGGGTCATAAGGCTGTATTTGAGCTGATATTATTCTCATCACAAATTGTTCCCAGATTTAGGAAAATTTAAGCAAAATTTCAAATTCTATGTATTTTTTAAAAAAACTGTATCCTCAAGCTTGCATAAATTACACAGGCTGGAAATTTGTTCAGTTTATCTCAAAATGTCTAGTCCCAGGGGAGGGCCCCGATTTTCAGGAAAATGGCATTTGAACCCTTCAAGCTGCCTTAAGCTAAACCAGGACCTTGGTCCCTCAAGGTCAGCCTTGTCCAGTGCTCCCTCTAAGCTGAGTTAGTGTGAGCCAGCTCCCAGTTTTTTAGCCTCCAGCTCACACATTTCTGTCTTCGCTCAAGAAGGAGGGCTCCAGAGCAAACTATTTACGCAGGAGCCAAATCGCTCCCTCACAACCAGTGTTCTCTCTGAGCTGAGTTAGTGAGCTAGCTCACAGTTTTTTTAGCCTCCAGCCCATACAATTTTGTCTTAGCTCAGGAAGAAGGGCACCAGAGCAAGCTAATTTATGCAGCAGCCAAATCGCTCCCTCACAATTTGAATGCCAATAGCTCAAAAAGCAGGATTTTTACTTACAAGACTGCACAGCTTAGAGGGAGCATTGCTGACTTTAATGCCAGGGATTGAACCTGGGACCTCTTGAGATTAATCGACATAGAAGTGCAAGAATTTAGCAGTCTTGCTTCTGGGCACTGTTCTCCTGTTTATTGGGGGATTTCTTTCAACGGGCCGCTTGCAGAGTATTTTTCCTGCGTGATCCCCACATTAGAAGGGTGTTTACGCTGGCCCGTTTTGATGTGCTCCCCTCAGCTGTGCTACATGTGGATGCTCCACTGCTGATGCCTCAGCCCAGGATTTTGCATCTCCTCATCCACCCTGCATGTCTTCCTGTGGAATCCCAGCACCCACAGGACCCCCCCCCCCCGGGCTGTGGTTTGCAGAACAGAGCATGCTGCACACGGCTAGCGATGTGCTGTTCAAGGTGACGTGTATGTTGAAAAGGCGGAGGCTCCCAAGCGAGTGGTGGTGGGGAGAGATTGCCTGTTGGAGCAGAAGCACTGGGAGAGTTTGCATTAACAGAAAATTAGCAAGGAAGCCAGCCTCACTATTAAGCAAACCCCAGACCGGATCATTTATCTGCTCAGCAGCCAATTAAGGAAGTGGACTGCAGCTGCTCAGTCTGCCACCCAAGGGGAAAAGGATCCATTACACTCAACCAGCCGGGATCCCCAGTGCTAGAGCTGGGACGGGGAGGCCATGGTGGGAACAGAGGGACCCTCACAACTGAGGGGTGACATGATCGAGGTTTACAAGATTATGCCCGGGATAGAGCAGGTAGAAAAAGAAGTCCTTTTCTCCCTTTCTCACAAAACAAGAACTCGTGGGCACTCCATGAAATCGCTGCGCAGTCAAGTTAGAACAGATAAAAGGAAGTCCTTCTTCACCCAAAGAGTGATTAACACATGGAATTCACTGCCACAGGAGGTGGTGGCGGCTACAAGCATGGACAGCTTCAAGAGGGAATTGGATAAACATATGGAGCAGAGATCCATCAGTGGCTATCAGCCACAAGGTAGAGATGGACCGCAGTGGCTCAGAGGTTAAGACACCGAGTTGCAGACCAGAAGATCGGTAGTTCCGCAGTTTGAGGCCCGAGTGCCGCGTGACGGAGAGAGCTCCCGTCTCTGGTCCCAGCTCCTGCCAACCTAGCAGTTTGAAAGCAAAAAATTGCAAGTAGATAAATAGGTACCGCTTCGGTGGGGAGGCAACAGCGTTCCGTGCGCATCGGCGTTTAGTCATGCTGGCCACATCACCATGGAAAGTCTTTGGACATTGCTGGCACTTTGGCTTGGAAATGGAGATGAGCACTGCATCCCTAGAGTCGGATTTGACTGACTTTGGAGCAAGGGAAACCTTTACCTTTAGAGATGGGACAGGGATGCTCTGTATTCTTGGTGCTGGGGGGGGGGGCAATGGCGAGAGGGCTTCTAATGTCCTGCCCCCACTGCTGGACCCTGGGTTTGGCCACTGTGTGACACAGAGTGTTGGGCTGGAGGGGCCACTGGCCTGATCCAACATTGGCTTCTCTTACATTCTAACTGGACCCTGCTGTTTCCTTTTAGGGCACACACCAACCGCCAGAACCGCCAGTGACTCCCCATCCATATTCGATGACCTGATCTGATAAACTGAGTGACTGACGAGCAGGCAACAAAGGGATCAAAGGGTGCACTGCCAGCAGTGGGGGTGACAACTTTGGTTTCCAGACCCCTGGAAAACTCACGACCCTCGTCTTAGGAAGGGACCCCATGGGCTGCAGAGGAACTGGGGGACGTGGTCAGTGCTACACATAGCACGTTTCAGAGGCTGGCCAAGCCGGTTGGCTTTTGTGCACGCAAGAGGCCACACCCTAGAGCAGCCCCTCCCACCTCCACACTGTGGCTCTACTCTGCAGGTCAAGACGGAGTGTGCACGCAGACTTTCTCTCAAGGAAAACATATCCATCATTATTGAGGAAAGCCAAAGCGCAGAGTGGGGAAAACCCACAGATGGGGGAGAGGAGTACACAGCACAGACTCCCAACTCCCCTTGTACGATACCCGTTGGGGTCTCTAGGAACGGGAGTAGAAACCCAAGCAAACTCCTTGGCCGGTGACCCCAAAAAAGGCGGCAGCCTGGATCTGTGTTGGCAAAGCGTGACGGGCCTCCTGTATCTGAACACTTAATGCTGGTGGAAGAGACGGTTCTCAGGTCCGGCTTCTGAGATTTCATGACTGGTGGCGGTGGAGAATAGAACAAAACCTGCGGCCAAGAAGCTGAGACCCGATCTATCTTTTATGCTGATGCCACAGGAGGTGGTGGCAGCTACAAGCATGGACGGCTTCAGGAGGAACTTAGGTAAACATATGGAGCAGAGGTCCATCAGGGGCTCTTAGCCACAAGGTATAGATAGGAACTCTCAATCTGGGGCAAGTGATGCTCTGTATTCATGGTGCTTGGGGGGGGGGGGGCAACAGTGGGAGGGCTTCTAGTGTCCTGGCCCCACTGCTGGACCTCCCTCCTGAGGGCACCTGGGGTGTTTTTGGCCACTGTGTGACACAGAGCGTTGGACTGGAGGGGCCACTGACCTGATCCAACATGGGCTTCTCTTATGTTCTTATGAACCGGTCTTCGGGGCCCACCATGCAATTCAGTGTGACACTCAGCTGTCTGAGGGAGCCAGTCCACACCCCAGTATGTGAGTGCCCCCCCCAGCGTAGATCTCCCCATCTCTCCCACCCGCCTGCTCCAGCACATGGCTCGTCATCCACAGCCCAAGGCTGGCCTGAGGTCTCTGGCCCAGCCTGTTCAGAACACCGAGACCGGCAGAAGAGAGTCCGCCTGTTAAAAAGATGGGCCAGCTCTGTGACGGGACAAGGCCCAAAGCTGAACCGGCACTAATTTCGCTAAAAGCATTATCTAACCAAGTTGGCAGGTGCCAGAAGGACAGTCGGCACACTCAGGGGTATTAAACTACGCTTTAAATCAAACGGGTTTTGGTGCAGGGTTACTGGAGAAGGATGGATGGATGCCGCCTCTCGTAGCTTCTTCAAGGAGGTGATGCAGATAAACACGGGAGTCTTGATCGATGCCCCATGTACCTGAGACGCACACCCCAGAAGATGACACTTTCTGCTGTTGGGAAGCGTTCTTCTCTTTCTGGGCTCACATTAATTCATTCTTACCCTGCCTTTCTTCCCAAAAGGGGGAGCAAAAAAAGGCTTACCTCTTTCTCCTCTCCTCCATTTTATCCTCACAACAATCCTGTGAGGTAGGTTAGGCTGAGAGTGTCTGAGGCCCAAGGTCACCCAGCCAGCTTCCACGGCACGAGTGCAGAATTTGAACCCAGTTCTCCCAGACCAGATGCTAGTCTGACACTTTTCTTTTTCTTTTTTGTGTGTGAGTGTGCCTGGAAGTCATGTGGTTAACACGTGGAATTCACTGCCACAGGAGGTGATGGCAGCTACAAGCATGGAGGGCTTCAAGAGGGAATGAGATAAACCTATGGAGCAGAGGTCCATCAGTGGCCCCTATTAGCCACAAGGTACAGATAGGAACTCTCGGACTGGGGCAAGGGATGCTCTGTATTCCTGGTGCTTGAGGGGGGGCAACAGTGGGAGGGCTTCTGGTGTCCTGAACCCACTGCTGGACCTCCCTCCTGAGGGGACCTGGTGTTTTTGGCCACTGTGTGACACAGAGTGTTGGACTGGAGGGGCCACTGGCCTGATCCAACATGGGCTTCTCTTATGTTCTTAGGGTGACCTCTGGCAACTCCTACTGGGGCATGGAGGATGTTCAGAGAAGTGGCCTGGTAGCCTGCCTCTGGCCTCCCTGGCCCTGGTATACCTTGGAGGTCTCCCATCCAAAGACTTGCCAGGCTCAGCCCTGCTCAGCTTCTGAGATCTGATGAGATCAGGCTTGTCTGGGAGGGAAAGAGATTGTCAGCCACTCTGAGACTCCCCAGTGAAGGGCGGGATATAAATCCAATCTCCTCTTCTTCCTCCTAAATCAGATACGCCCCATGTGCATTTTGCATGTCCCTCTAAATACCCCCCAGACTGAATGAGTGTGGGGGGGGGGGCAAACTGCCTTCCTCATCCTCTGCCACCATCCATCAGGGAAGGATCCTCACGCTGGAGGTGAACGCCACCGCTGGTGAACAGATCGACAGGATCCAAACCCCAGGGTTTGCTAGTAATCCAGAAGTCTTCCATTTTGTTGCCACAAGGGGGGAGAGGGGAGAAGCTCTTCCCCTGGAGGTTTCCTCTGGGCCTACCGGTGGAAGCCGCGGACTCCAGGGGGAGGGGGGGGAAGTTCAATTTAGTTCGATTACCATAAACAGGGAATTTATTATTTTTTTCCCCGGAGAGGGAAGGAAGCATTTGGAAATAGGATCCCTCCCCCCAACCCCGTCCTCCCTGCAGCCTGCTTGGTTAAAAAAAGAGCCACAGGCTTGGGAGTGGTCGGCCACAACTCCCACGGCCAACTTGGAAAGCAAAGACATCTGCACTCCGCTTGGGATGCAGCAAACTCCCCCTGAATTCTGCAAAAAGGTCCCCTCCTCCCCCCTCAAGAAAACAAAAACAACTCAACAAAGGCCACAAAGACAGCTCTAGTCGAAAAAGCGATTCTAAAACAGCACCAGGAGTTCCAGCTTGACAGCACGGGTTCAAAAGAGGTCTGTGGATTGGGATTTGGGGTGCAGGCAGACTGCTGCTTTTCGTGTGCCACTGAATGGACTCCTTTTGTCCTATAGGGCTGTCCGTCGCAGTCTTTTCTCCCGGCTCATCTGGACACGCTGCAGCTGGCGTTCAGCAGATGAATAGAGTCTGGCTGGCCACACAGTCGTAGCTCCTCAGGCAGGAACATGGAGAGAGAGGCCCACAAGGATAGGCTCACCCCCCCCCATCTGTCCAGGAAAAGGAAACTCAATGCGCACGGGGAAGCATCCCCCACGTCCAAGGATGGGCTTCTGCCTGCTTCTCTCCTCCCTCGAGATGCAAGCTCGGACCTGGGCTACTGTTTGCCCGGCTTGGTTATGATGCGGCTGGAGAAGTCGAAGAGGCTCTTGTTGATCTTCCGCAGCGTGGCGACTTCCTCCTCTAGCTCCGTCACCTGGATTTTCAGCTGCTCGTGGTTTCCCGTCAGGTTCTGCAGGGAAAGGGCAGAAGTTAGGGGGGTCTCCCCATAAGAACCCCATAGAGCACTAAGGTCGACTAATCAACATCTTTTGGTAGTCCCCAGCCCCAGGGACATCTGTCTGGTGGAATGAGCTCCCGAGTGAGATCAGGGCCCTGTGGGATCTGTTACAATTCCACAGGGCTTGTAAAACGGAGCTCTTCCACTAGGAGGGCCCCTCCTTCTGGCCAGCCCCCATCAGTGGCCTGGATCCTTAAAATCCTTAATATTGAATGCCATCTTGACAACTAAGATATCTGGTTTCCACTAGTGCCAACGCTCCCTCGAAGCTGTGGAGTCCTGTGAGCAAAAATTCTACTTTGTGAGCTGCTGGCATTCAAGTGATGAGCCAGCAATTTGGCTCCTGCGTAGATTAATTTGCTCTGGAGCCCTCCAACCTGAGCTGAGACAGAAATGTGTGAGCCGGAGGCTAGAAAACTGTGAGCTAGCTCACACCAACTCGGCTTAGAGGGAACACTGGTGTTGACATGGTTTTTACTAGAGTAGACATGGTACCGAGGAGTTATGTTATTATATACTGTTGTTCTTAATCTGGTTTTAGCTGTATTGTATTTTATACTGTTGGAACCTGCCCTAAGACCACCCGCATGGAGGGCCGGATATAAATACAAATGAATGAATGAATGAAGCCCAGAGAAGCCCCGCGGGGCTCCACGTCCGAGGGTGGTATTGGAGTTCTCAACAGCCCTCACACCTTCGATCGCCAAACAGGGCTTGGGAAACTTTTTGATACCTGGGGTGTTTTATTTATTTGAGAAAGCGTATCCGGCTCTCTCCACCTCCACGGGTGGGTGGGACATGGGCAGACATAATCCCAACAGGCAAAGAGGAAACAGAACAGAGCAGAGATCCCGAGAGGCCTCATTCCCTCCCAGAGTTCTCTGGAGAGGAGAGGATGGAAAGGGCTATCGAAGCCTTCCTTGGGAGGGAGTCCCTACACACGAAAAAGCTGCTTCCAGCAATGGCTGACTTAACCTATGGGGGCATTTTAATGCCTACAGATCTGAAGTCTCTTCCCAGTCCCTGGCAGTTCTTATGGGGGCGTTTCCTCGACTGTTCATATCCGATGCAGTCTTTCCCTCTGGATTAAAATTAGATGCAGGCCTCAAGCTCATATATACACAATGCCACGAGTTCACGCCCTTCAGGACTGCTGGCGTTACAGCCTCTAGATTACCGGGGGAGGGGGGGGGGTGTCACTGCTGCCCAGCCGCTTCCTGAGGAAGAAGTGGGCACACGAGAGAGGGCCTTTTCGGTGGCAGCCCCACGATTATGGAACAACTCCCTCCAATGCTCCCTGTAAGCTGTGGAGTCTGGTGAGCAAAACTTCTACTTTGTGAGCTGCTGGCATTAAGGTTGTGAGCCGGCCATGGGGCTGCTGCGTCAGTTAGTTCCCCCTCAGGGAGGTGTGCCTGGCCCCCTCACCTTCGACCTTCAGGGGGCAGCTGAAGAGTTTTATTTAGGACTGCATCTGACTAACCTGCATTTTTATTTCTTGGCAGTCCTAATCGAGTCTTGAAGTTGTGGTCTTTTTTTGTTTCTTTTGTGAGAATTGTTTTAATTTACCTTGCAAGCCACCGTGAGTTTGACAAGGCAGAAAGACCGCTAATAAACAATTTTAATTAAGAAAGGTTATGCCTCCACATAGGGACCTGCTGCCTCTAAGCGTTATTTCTCAGCAGCTTCTGGAAATTGCTGACCCATTTTGAAAAGGGGTGTGGGCCCCCCAAACACAGCTCTTTCCTCCTAACCGCCTCAAAGTTGGGTATGCCGGGGGGGGGGGGGGAGGTCGGGGTGCCTCACCTTCTCTCTTGTCGAACACATCTGGGAGTACAACCGCTCTGCTTTTTCCAAGAAGCTCTCACCAGATCCCTGCAAGAAGATAAGAAGAAAACACTTGGGGTCAGGGCAGGGGAGGCAGCTGCTGCGTGGCGTTTCAAGGAAGCCCCTCCAAAGGAAAACAGCAAATTAACACATATCTATAGATCAGGACGGGTAGCCATGTTAGTTTGTCTGTAGCAGCAGAAAAGAGCCAGAGTCCAGGACTAACCAAATGTGTGGCAGGCGAGGAGCTTTCCTGAGTCACTGCTCACTGCTTTAGATATCTCTGTAGCAGCAGAAAAGAGCCAGAGTCCAGGAGCACGCTAAAGACTAAAAAAAATTGTGGCACGGTACGAGCTTTCATGAGCAGTGATTCATGAAAGGCCATTCCCCTGCCACAAATTCTGTTCGCCTTTAAGGTGCTTCTGGACTCTTTTCTACTAACACTCGTCTGTCTCGCGGCAAGTTCTCCTCCAGCACAGCTCCTGGCAGACTTACTGACAGAGCATCATGCCACAAAGGAGAAGTGGAGAGATTATTTCTTAAGAGAGCCCGGCAAGATCTGACAGCATCTGACGGGACGTGAAGGACGCAGCAGACATCGGTAACAACTGGTCGGTTGAACGCAAATGGGCTTTGAGAGTAATGGCAGAATCGGGAGGACTGGACGTGAGCGGCAGAGCAGGCGCTTTGCACCATGGAAGGCTTGCGGCCCAGACTCACGGACAGAGATCCTCACAAAGGCACGGCTGAAACTGAATGTGCTCTTGGTTGCAGGCTGAGCAAGCTGGTATAGCCTAGAGACAAAAGGTGCACATTGTGGCAGACTTGGATCAAATCTTGGCCATGCCATGAACTCAACAGGTGGCCCCAGGCCGGCCTCTCTCAGCATCTCCCTCCTTCCCCCCATTCCAGAAACACAGTGCTTCTAAGACTGACGTACAATACAGGGGTGTTACCAGCAATTACTATGCCCCCTCTAAGCTGTGGAGCCTTGTGAACAAAAATTCTACTTTGTGAGCTGCTGGCATTAAAGTTGTGAGCGAGCAATTTGGCTACTGCTCTGGAGCCCTTTTTCCTGAGCTAAGACACAAAATGAGTGAGCCGGAGGCTAATAAACTGTGAGCTAGCTCACACTGACTCAGCTGAGAGGGAACACTGCTTTGGAGCCATCCTTCCTGAGCTTAAGACAAAAGAGTGTGAGCCAGAGGCTAAAAGGCTGGGAGCTAGCTCACACTCACTCAGCTTAGAGGGAACACTGCAGAGTATTCAAATTTGGGCGGGTGAGGGCTTGTTTCGCCAGCTACCCACAGCGGGCAGACATAAACTAAGCACCCAAGGTCAGATGCCTTTGGGTCTCTGGCCCGGTACAAACAGGTCAGTCTTCAGGCAAGACAGTAAAAACAGACCTGGCAGCGGAAGCGCCAATACTCACAGCATTTCAGTCCCCCAGACACAAGCTTTAAAAAGGGGGTTATTAGGAAGGGAGCTGCAAACAAATCAGCCAGTATCATAATGCCCCTGTATAAATTGATGGTGCAGCCTCATTTGAAGTACTGTGTACAGTTCTGATCGCCACACCTCAAAAAAGATATTATAGCATTGGAAAAAGTGCAGAAAAGGGCAACTAGAATGAAAAAAAGGGCTGGAACACTTTCCCTGTGAAGAAAGGTTGAAGCGCTTGGGGCTCTTTAGCTTGGAGAAACGACGGCTGAGGGGCGACATGATCGAGGTTTATAAGGTTATGCATGGGATAGAGCAGGTAGAGAAAGACGTCCTTTTCTCCCTTTCTCACAGTACAAGAACTGGTGGGCACTCCATGAAATTGCTGAGCAGTCGGGTTAGAACGGATAAAAGGAAGTCCTTCTTCACCCAAAGAATGATTGAATTCACTGCCACAGGAGGTGGTGGCGGCTACAAGCATGGACAGCTTCAAGAGGGAATTGTATGTATTATTTATGTGTTGTTAGCCGCCCTGAGCTCGCCATTGGCGGGGAGGGTGGGATATAAGTCGCAAGAAATAAAAATAAATAAAATAAATAAACATATGGAGCAGAGGTTCATCCGTGGCTATTAGCCACCAGGTATAGATAGGAACTCCCGGTCTGGGGCAAGAGATGCACTGTATTTTTGGTGCTTGGGGGGGGGGGGCAACAGTGGGAGGGCTTCTGGTGTCCTGGCCCCACTGCTGGACCTCCTGAGGGCACCTGGTGTTTTTGGCCACTGTGTGACACGGAGTGTTGGACTGGATGGGCCACTGGCCTGATCCAACCTTGGCTCCTCTTATGGTCTTATTTGCTTTCTTTGTTTCTTTCTCTCTCTTTCCACCTGTCTCTCTTTTTCTCTGTCTCGTAGACAAATAAATAGCATTAGCAAACAAATAAATGTAATTGAACAGATAGGTATCCTTATCAATATCCGCTTTTACCCCTTTTATTTTTTGCAGTCTCATTTAATGTTAATAAAAAGCAAATTTGCATATTTTAAAATAAAAATATGTCATATTTGTTCATGCCTTGTGGCTCTCAAACATCTGTCGTTTATTCCATGTGGCTCTTAAGTTGAACGAGTTTGGCCACCGCTGCTCTAGGCTGATCCTGCACTGAGCAGGGGGTTCGGCCAAATGGCCTGTGTGGCCCCTTCCAGCTCTATGAGTCCAAGAGAGACCTCAGTGTAAAACAGACTCAGTTAGAGCTTATTAAGCAGAAGAAGAAGAAGAGGAGGAGATGGAGATGGGATTTCTACCCCGCCCTTCACTACCCGAAGGAGTCTCAGAGCGGCTTACAAACGCCTTTCCCTTCCCCTCCCCACAACAGACAGACACCCTGGGAGGTGGGTGGGGCTGAGAGAGCTCTGACAGAAACACCATGCACTTTATGTATGTTATAATGGCCACAGCAGCCAAAATCACTGTTACATCTTGGGAGACAGGGTCGGAGAACCAGTTTGGTGTAGTGGTTAAGTGCACGGACTCTAATCTGGGAGAACTGGGTTTGATTCCCCTCTCCTCCACTTGCACCTGCTGGATGACCTTGGGCAAGCTGTAGTTCTGGCACAGCTGTCCTTGAAAAAGAGCAGTTCTCACCAATTACCGCCACAGTGCACTGTCCTTGCATTTTTCTTACACCTGAATTTTACACAATCACCACTTGCTCTCTACCTCCTGCCATTCCTGATCACACACAGAGGCACTCCTAGTGAGGACTAGTTACACGCACCCAACGAAGTGGGCCGCAGCCCACAAAAGCTTGTGTGTGAGAGAATGGAAGTGCCAAAAGACCCCAGGTTATTTTTCTTTGCTGCAGCAGACGTACACAAGACATACACAAGCTAGTCTGTCTGTAGCAGCAGAAAAGAGCAAGAGTCCCAGCAGCACCTGAAAGAGTAACCAAATTTGTGGCAGGGGAGGAGCTCTCGTGAGTCACTGCTCACTTCTTCAGATACCTCTGTAGCAGCAGAAAAGAGCCAGAGTCCAGGAGCACCTGAAAGACTAACCACATTTGTGGCAGGGCAGGAGCATCCATGCTCCCTCTAAGCTGCGGAGTCTTGCGAGTACAAAATCTACTTCGCGAGCTACTGGCATTAAAGTTGTGAGTGAGCGCTTGGGCTACTGCATAAATCAGTGTGCTCTGGAGCCATCCTTCCTGAGCTAAGACAAAAATGTGTGAGCTAAAATACTGTGAGGTAGCTCACACTAAATCAGCTTAGAGGGAACCTTGGACTCACTGCTCACGTCTTCAGATACCTGCAGAAGGGAGCAGTGACTCACGAACGCTCATCTCCTGCCACAAATGTTGTTCTACTGGACTCTTGCTCTTTGCTGCTGCCAAAGACACCCCTCCCTTCTGGAAGCATCAGAAGACAGTATGTGACACACTTCGAACGCACCAAGAAGCAGATGTACGCTCATTTGACTAGACCTAACCCACTCATCCCACTCACCAGGTAACAGGTTAAAAAACTTTATTTACATTATTTATACTCTGCCTTTTTCGCTGAGACTGAAGGTGGATTACACAGAGTGAGTCCACACAATCAACAGGATTGGACCAGTACTCCCTCTAAGCTGAATTAGTGTGAGCTAGCTCCCAGTTTTTCAGCCTCTGGCTCATGCATTTTTGTCCCCGCTCAGGAAGGATGGCTCCAGAGCAGTGTTCCCTCTGGGCTGAGTGAGTGTGAGCTAACTCACAGTTTTTTCAGCCTCCGGCTCCCACATTTTTTCTCCACTCAGGACAGATGGCTCCAGGGCCAACTGATTTATGCAGCAGCCAAATCGCTCACTCACAACTTTAATGTCAGTAGCGCTCACAAAGTAGGATTTTTGCTCGCAAGACTCCACAGCTTAGAGGGAGCAATGGATGGGACATCCAATGAACGGTGCAATACGGTTTGGACTACAGAAATCTGGAAACCAACCATAAATCAGAAATAGGGGCTGAAGCAAAGCACAAGCATTAACGCAACACACAAAACGATCCCAAAACTGCAGACCAGTCAAGGGATAGTTTAGGAGAACCAGGCTGAGGCTGAGAAGAAAACAGCTCTGGAAGGTGTCCAGGGGGAGGGCAATGGAGACGGTGAGGGGTCTGGAGACCAAGTCCTACGAGGAAAGGCTGAAGGAGTTGGGTGTGTTGAGCCTGGAGAGGAGACAACAGCGATATGATCACCGTCTTCAAGTACTCGAAGGGCTGCCCTATAGAGGATGGGGCGGAGTTGTTTTCTGTTGCCCCAGAAGGTCGGACCAGAACCAACGGGTTGAAACTAAATCAGAAGAGTTTTCGGCTAAACATTAGGAAGAACTTCCTGACAATTAGAGGGGTTCCTGAGTGGAATGGGCTTCCTCGAGAGGAGACGGTGGGCTCTTCCTTCTTTGGAGGTTCTCAAAGAGAGGCTAGATGGCCATCTGACAGCCATGCTGGTTCTGTGAAATGCTGATCACCACGTCGGGGTCAGGAAGCAATTTTTCCCCAGGCCAGTTTGACCAGGGATCCTGGAGGTTTTTTGTCACCTTCTGGGCATGGCACGGGGGTCACTGATAGTGTGTGTGTGTGTGTGTGTGTGTGTGTGTGTGTGTGTGTGTGGTCGTGATTTCCTGCATTGTGCAGGGGGTTAGACTGGATGACCCTGGGGGTCCCTTCCAACTCTATGACTCCCAAAGCTCTTTGGAGCACTGCAGACAGAGGGGTGCTCCGGAGCAAACTCGGCAGGGGGAGGAGTGGCCCCAGATCTCAGGCATGTCTAATCTTGGTGGCAGCAACGAGACCTGCAATGGGAAGCCACTTGGAGAAACCGGACCCTGTGGCCTGAGTAGCAGGGGAGAGAGGAGGCAGGGCCTGGGCGGCGCAGTCCTAGATGAAGGTTGTATAGGAAGGTGTGCCTGGGGAGGTCCTTCGCTCCTGCACGGGCTTGCAGATGTCCTCTGTCACGGAAGAGGAGGTGTCCGAACACATGCCGGATGCACAGTGCTGAGCACCAGGGGCAGAAGACTGCGGAGGCGGAAAGCGCTGTCAAGTCACAGCCGACTCGTGGCGACCCCAAAGGGTTCGAGGCAAGAGATGTTCAGAGGTAAGTGACCACGGCCTGGTGGACTCCCATCCACGTACTAACTGTTGGATATTGTAACTCTGCAGGCAAGAGGGTCGGGGACTGAAAGGTTAAGAGACTTCTCTCCGCTGGGGTTAGATGCTGAGCCTCTTTGGCCCTCGCCCGCCTTCTCTGTTTCATCCTATACAGGACCTCTTTTCTTCTCTCTCTTACCAGGGGCTTGGAGCTGTAGAAAGTTAACCTTTTTTTTAAAGTAAGTCTGTTCACGATAAGTTAACTATACCTACCCGAACGTGTCATATAAGATGCGCTTCTAATTTTGTAAGTAAAATTGCTTTCTCTGGTTACCACTGGAGTCAGGTCCTCTTTGTCATTTGTTCAAATAGCATGTTCCCCTTAACTGGGAAAAGTGGAAGATCGACAATACTGAGGAAAGCGTCTGTGCTTTTAAGGCAAAACTGATTTTTTAAAAAACATTTAACCCAATACACATTGGGGCTGACCCTGCCTAGCTTCCGAGATCAGGCTCACACAGGCTGCCCATGCCCTTTGCAGCCCCTCACCCCAATCCAGAGAAAAAAGGACAACAGGCGTCTCCCAGCCCCCAAAAGCTGCCCCACTGGGAGGGGTTTTTTTTTCAAAATACCCCTGAGGTGGCTTGCAAAAAGGTCAGGATTGCCACATCCTTGAGCCTGTGTTGAAAGTAAGCCTTGGGC
Source organism: Lepidodactylus listeri (assembly GCA_029233225.1). Taxonomy (NCBI): domain Eukaryota; kingdom Metazoa; phylum Chordata; class Lepidosauria; order Squamata; family Gekkonidae; genus Lepidodactylus; species Lepidodactylus listeri. The sequence goes on from JARCFY010000002.1 coordinate 176,726,196, forward strand.
TGGGGAACTTGCTGACAGCTCCCCCCGGACCAAGTGAACAGACCCTGGGAAGCTGCCCCCCCTTCCCCAGCACATGCAAGAGAGGCCCTGCTCAGCCTCCATCGAGACAGAGGGGGGGACCCCCTCTCCCTCTTGCTACGAGCTAAGGCTGCTCATCCCGAACTCCAAACACGCAGGCTGAGAGCAGCTGTTCTCATTTGGGAGCAGACGTGCTGCTGATAACAGGAAAGACAGGAGATCTTTATCGCCTGCCGGTACACAGAGCCAGCCAGCCGCTCACCGGGATTCTTCTTGTAGCTGCACCTCCGAAATGAGAAAGACAGAATGTCACTGCAGCCTCTCCCTCTGGGCAGGGGGTAGCACTCAAGACCATGTCCCCCAGCCCTTCCATTTGACGCATGCACCAACTTCTTTTGTGAAGGTTGCAGAAATTTTCAAGATCCGTCACCCCTTTACCGACGGGGCAGGTTAAATGGCGATTCTCGCAGCAGCTCAGTCGAGAACACACATGAAGCTGCCTCATACTGAACTTGGGCAGGTCATGAGCAGGAGGGCAGGAAGGCTGCCTCAGTGCTGAGTTCTCCTGGCCCTTTCTTCACACACCCAGGGAAATGCTGAGCGCCATGCTGGGGCCAGGAAGCCATTGTTCTCCAGGCCGGCTTGGCCGGGGATCCTGGAGGTTTTTTTGTCATCTCCTGGGCGTGACACAGTGGTCACTGGGGGTGTCCTGTTTGTGAATTCCCTGCATTGTGCAAGGGCTTGGACTAGATGACCCGGGAGGTCCCTTCCAACTCTAGGATTCTATGATTGTTTAGTCCATCAAGGTCAGTCGTGCCTGCTCAGATTGGCAGTGGCTCTCCAGAATCCCAGCCGAAGCTCTTTCCCATCACCTGTCTGGTCCTTTTTTAACTGGAGATGGTGGGGATTGAACCTGGAACTCCTGCATGCCAAGCAGAGGCTCTGCCACTGAGCCATGGTCACTGTTCCCTCTAAGCTGAGTCAGTGTAAGCTAGCTCACAGATTTTCAGCCTTCAGCTTGCACATTTTTGTCTTGGCTCAAGAAGGATGGGTCCAGAGCAAACTAATTTATGCAGAAGCCAAATCGCTCGCTCACAACTTTAATGCCAGGAGCTCACAAAGTAGAATTTTTGCTCACAAGACTCCACAACTTAGAGAGAGCATTGGCCACGGCCCCCTCTTAATAGCTCTCCAGGGCCTCAGGCTGAGGTCTTTCCCATCACTTCCTGCCTACTCCTTTTAACTTGGAGTTGCTGGGGATTGAACCTGGGACCTTCTGTATGCCAAGAAGAGGCTCTGCCAGTGAGCCACAGACTCTCTTTACAGCTCTCCAGGGTCTCAGGCTGAGGTCTTTCCCATCACCTCCTGCCTGGTCCTTTCAAGTGGAGATGCCAGGGACTGAACCTGGGACCTTCTGCATGCCAAGCAGAGGCTCTGCTACTGAGCCACAGCCCCTTAGCTGCTTTGGGTCCCCCACGGGGGAGAAAGGTGGAATATAAATGGCAGAAATAAATACACAAAATCAGAAGACTGGGCTCACCAGGAGCATAGCCCCAGGACCTGTTCTCAGTGTCACCGCCAAGCCCACAGTCGAAGGAGCATTCACAGGAACAAAACTAATGTTTGTATGACCCCCTCCTCCCCGGAGCTCAGGCTGGCGTGCGCGGTTGTTCTCCTTCGTCCTGTCCCCAACAGCCCTGCCAGGTAGGGTTAGGCTGAGATAAAGTGGTCACCAGCCCAAGCTCACCCTGCAAGGCTCAAGACCGAATGGGCATTTGAACCCGGGTCTTCTGGAACCTATTAGTCCTGACCGCTTAACCACAACTCTGCCTGAGGAAATCAAGATAAACGACTTGGATCTTTTTTCGTTCCGCAGGGCCTGCAAGACAGAGCTGTTCTGCCAGGCCTTCGGCTGAGGGCCTCCGTGTGTGGCCTCCGTGAGGTTCTGTCTCCCGTCCAATAACAGCTGGCCGGTAGTTATTCATCACCAACGTTCCAGGGAGCCTCTCGCAGCCAGCCAACTTCTCTTTTGGGCTGTGACCACCATTTTCATGTTGACTACTGTTTTAATTTTTACCCATATTTATTGTTTTGATATGTTGTTACCTGCCCTGAGCCTGCTTGCAGGGCGGGTGGGCTATAAATAAGAAAAATTTAAAAAAAAAAATAAGAAGACTCTCTCCAGGCTTTCTGCAAACTGTGCAAAACTGAATTATTCCAGAAAGCTCTTTTGTGTAGGACACAGAGTTGGCACTGTTCTAAGGAATTCACAAAGTTACTTGGATGAATTATTCGGAACTATTGTCTATACAACTGTGTTTAGCGGGCTGAAAACTAGAATCCCACGACATAATTTGTGCATCATTTGATGTGTCATGTTAACGCTTACGTTTTCCTTCAGTGCTGGTTTCAGATTTCTGATTGGGTCTACAATCCTAATGCCCCTTTTTAAAAAAAAACAGGTACTTTTTTTTATTTTTTTATTTTCTCATTTTGTACCAAAACCAAAACATAGAGCCGAGACATAAAGAGAGCTACTAACAGGGCAAACAAGTAAACTCACTACATCACTAACTGTCCAACTGCATTTTAAAGAGAAATTTGGTATAAATTACCGAAAAAACAAAAGAAAAGTCGCTATACATCAGCTTCAAATTTTAGCATTTTTGTAAGAATCAAAACAAATCCAATTAGTTATATATTTTCTTAGCGGGGATGATGTTATTAACTGACACTGAAAACTAAACAGCTACAAATTTAACTTGATATTGCTTGCTTTCTACCGGACATAAAGAGCACCACAATGTAGCCATAATAAACTGCTCCCAGACTTTTCTACAACCCTAATCCTAATGCACTCTTCACTGCTTGTCCCATCTTGTTGAAGAAGAGGAGATTGGATTTATACCCCGCCCTTCATTACCCGAAGGAGTATCAGAGCGGCTTACAGTCTCCTTTCCTTTCCCCTCCCCACAACAGACACCCTGGGAGGTAGGCGGGGCTGAGAGAGCTCTTTCGAGGACTGCTCCGGAGAGAACCTGTGACTGACCCACTCAGTATAATCCACCTTGAGTCCAAGAGAGAAAGGCGGACTGTAGATCCCATAAATTAATAAACCACACATCGGCTCGAAAAAAATTGACTAAGTATGAAACATCAGACCCTTCCGCTGGGGTTTTGCAGAAGAATTCTAGGCACCCACTGTCAAATTTTAGACAGAGCCGAGGAAATGACTCACACTGTGATTCTGTCAGAATCAGTTAATTCTGTCAATGTAATCTTGCATGCACACTATGTATTCTGTTATGCCTTTATGTATTGGACCTGTATTTTCTCCTTGCTTGGTCGGGAGGGTGACAACCCCTAGGGTGAGAACAACGAGGCCTCTCATCCCTGCCTCCGCATTCCAGCTGCACCGGCAGTAACTTCAAGGGGAGGAAAGGCTCTCATCTCTTATCTATGCTAAAGAACCTTGGAGCCATGAATTGTTATGTGAACGGAGGGGTCTGGTTTGGGAAGGGAAATTTACTGCTTAACACCTCACTTTTTTCCTGTGTGAACCAAACGGTCAAGACACCTTTTAGCCCGCCAATTTTCCCTCCTGGGGATTGGCTACCTATGGGTAATTCAAACTCCTTGGAATGGTATAATAGACCCGCTTGTATTATTTGTCTCATCTCTGACAATACCCCGAGACGCTGTACTAATGTAGGAATAGGCAATAAAGAACTGTGGTTAACCAACCGAGATCTGATCCTTGACTACTTTGAACAGGACTCTCACAGATTGTCAGAGATCCTTGATTGGGATTCAATCGTTCCTGACCATGTCAGAAGACGATCTCGTCCCCCTCAAACCTACCACTCCAGAGGAGGCCCCGGTTACCCCGACGGATCCGGGGAACGGGGGTGGCGGCGGCGGAGGAGGTCCCGAGGTGCCGGTGACCACGAGCCAGGGGGCTTACTACATCCCGCGCCGCCCGATTACCCATCAGAGCGTGACCCCCCAGTACACTTGGAGCCACTTCGGAGGCCGATCCGTGACTTCGTGGGTGCACGACAGGAAAGGGGTGAGAGTTCCGCTCACCGGCGACCAGCTCGATCGCGGGAGACCGAGCTACCTAGGAGACGACCGCGAGCCAGTCCGCCGTGGAGGACCGCGTCGCCAGCCTCCCGAAGAGGAGACACTGGATTTGTATGGGCCCGATCCGTATTGAGAGGAGCCGACGGTCCCGCTGGATCAGATGATGGGAGACCTGAGGCTACAACTCACCTCCGAGCTCCGCGAGCTGGCCCTCGATCTCCAGCACCAATTTCGAGACGCTATGGTGGCGATGCAAGGCGCCCTCCTCGGTCAAGGAGTCGGAGCCCCACAACAGCAGCCAGCACCCGGAGGGGTTCCGGCTCAGCCACAGGCGCCCGTTGTACCCGCGCAGCCGGCTCAGCCGGTCGTCCCGGTTCCAGTCCCGGGGCCCGTCCCCGCACCGGCCCCAGTCCCGGCCGCGCCGGCCGCTCGCCCACCCCCTTCCGACCCGCTGACGACTACTTTCGATGGGGACCCCGAGAAGCTACGTTTCTTCACGCTCGAGATCGGGAGATTCCTGGACAGTTGGGGCCACCTGTATCCTACCGAGAAGGATCGCATAGGCTACATCGGATCCAAACTGAAAGACACCGCCAGCGATTGGTATGTGAGCCTGCACGACAACCCTGGCCCTGAGCTGCGTTCCTTGAACAACTTCATGTGGGCTCTTCGGCACCAGTTCGAAGACCCGCTGGGTGAGGAAAAAGCCAGAAATCAGCTGAGGAAGCTGTTCCAGGGAAGATCGTCAGTGAGAGAATACACTGAAAAATTCCGGCGCATCGCTGCCAAGATCCACGGATGGCCGGAGGAACTCTTCATGGAGAAGTATTGGGAGGGTCTAAACCCGGAAATCTACGAGACTGTGCTGCTGGGAGGCCGCCCGGGCACGCTGACTAGCTGGATGAGGGCGGCCACCGACATGGAAGAACGTTTCGCCCTAATCAAGATGGGAGCATCCGCAACCGCCGCTATCAGAGCGGGCCCACGAGCGAAGCCCCGATCCAACGTACAAGACGTCCGCGACTCGAGGTTCCGGCAAGGGTTGTGTATGAAGTGTGGGGAAAGTGGCCACTTCGCCTCGGCGTGTCCAAGAGGAGGGGGGAAGGGCCCGAAGACCTCAACTCCAGGACCTGCAGGCACCCCGACTCGGGGGAAGACCCCCATGAAACCCCGGGCTTTGCAGCTGGAAGGGGCAACGAGTGAGCAGGGAGAGCTGGAGCTGATGGAAACCCAGATGTCGGGAAACTCCAACGGCCTGCAGTGAGCGGCGCAGAACTGCAGGTCCCCCACAACGAAGCGCCATCTCCGGTGAGCATCCCCGGCCCCTTGTTATATATGGTAGTGACTGTGGTGACCCCAGGGTCAGGTACCCACATGAGGGTCCGCGCTTTAATTGACTCTGGGTGTGCGCGAGACCTAATCAGCCCCCTAGTAGTGGAGGGGCTGGGACCCAAAGTCACCCCGTTAGCGGAACCCCTGAAATTTACCCAGATGGATGGGTCCGAAATGAAGGAGGAGTGCATAGCAGAGACTGAGAACTTAATTTTGGGAACGGGGAACCACTGGGAGAAGAGAGCTTTCGTCATAACCCCTAATGCCCAATTCCCTATGGTGTTGGGTAGCCCTTGGCTCGGGGCGCACGACCCCTATATAAAATGGAGCGAGGGGAAGATTTCGTGGGTAGACGAACGCTGCCAGAGCCACCGCTGGGACCCAGGATGGGGTCCCGGGCCCCCCAGCCCGCCGTCTCCCGCGGCCGCCCTCGCTCTCGTCCCGGCCATGGTGCCTAAGGAATATAGAGACTTACTGGAAGTGTTCAGTGAGACCGAGGCGGACGAGTTGCCCCCCCACCGGTTGTCGGACTGTGCCATAGAGCTCCTCCCGGGCGAGAAACTCCCAAAGGGCAAATTGTATTCCATGAGCCCGGCGGAGCGAGAAGAACTGCGGAAGTTCTTGGACAAAAATCTGGCCAGGGGGTTTATCCGCCCCGCCAAGTCCCCTTTTGCGGCGCCCGTGCTGTTCCGAAAGAAAAAGGATGGCGGCTTACGATTGTGCACGGATTATCGGGGGCTAAACGCAGTCTCCACCTCTAATGCTTACCCCCTCCCGTTAATAAAAGACCTTTTGGCGGAGGCGGCCAAGGGGAAGATTTTCACCAAGTTGGATCTGCGAGATGCCTACTTCAGGGTGCGCATAAGGGAGGGGGATGAACCCAAGACTGCTTTTAACACCCCCCTGGGGCAGTTTGAATACCTCGTGATGCCGTTCGGCTTAAGTGGCGCGCCCGGGGTCTTTATGAGTTTAATCAACGAAGTGTTGCACAAGCACCTATTTAAGGGCGTGTTATGTTACATAGATGATATCTTGATCTATTCCACTGATAAGAACGAACATGTGACTTTGGTCCGAGACGTGCTGTCAACATTACTAAAAAACCAGCTGTTTGTGAAACTGTCTAAGTGCGAGTTTCACCGCGAGTCTGTGGACTTCCTGGGCTACCGCATTTCTCAGAAGGGGTTGGAAATGGACCCGGGGAAAGTGGAAGCGGTGGTGCAATGGGAGGCTCCGCGAACGAGAAAGCAGCTGCAGAGCCTGTTAGGATTTTGTAACTTCTATCGGACTTTCATCAAGGACTTTGCCAAAGTCACCCTTCCCTTAACGGACTTGTTAAAAACCAAGGGGAGGGGTCCCGAGGCAGGAAAGCCGGGAGAGAAACTGGCGTGGAATGGGGAGTGTCAGAAGGCATTTGAGGCTTTAAAAACTCTTTTTACCTCAGAGCCCATTTTGGCGCACCCGGATGAGACTAAAGACTTTATAATCCATGTTGATGCCTCGGATGTAGCAATGGGGGGGGCCATCCTACAAAGGGACTCTGAAGGGAAACTACACCCCTTAGCGTACATATCGAAGAAGTTCAATGAAACGGAGAGGAATTGGTCGGTGTGGGACAAGGAAGCTGCGGCCATTAGGTTGGCGCTCACTACCTGGCGCCACTGGCTAGAAGGGGCGCAAACTCCGTTCGAAATATGGACGGATCATAAGAACTTAGAAGCTTTGCGCACGCAGCGGTCCCTCAACGCCAAACAACTGCGCTGGGCGGACTTCTTCTCAAAATTTAACTTTGTGTTAAAGCATTTTCCTGGGAAGGCTAATTCCCTGGCAGACGCGTTGTCCAGATTGCCCCAACACGAGAGTCTGAAAGACGAGGTATTCGACTCCATGTTCTCCCCCCAGCAACTGGGAGGAGTGGTTGTCACCAGGAGCAAAGCAAAGAAAACCGAGATCACCACTGGGGACTGTCAATGGGGGGGGGAATATGCCCCTGAGGAAATAGAGGAATTGGAAGCAATGGGAGAGTGCGAAAAAAGAAAGGACAATTGTTGGTTCCGTGGGGACAAATTAGTGGTGCCAAAAACCAAACGCAAAGAAATCCTGCTAAATTGTCACTCTTCCAAGCTTGCCGGACACTTTGGATTCCTAAAAACCCTTAACCTGATCCAACGGCAATTCTGGTGGCCGCGCATGCGTCGAGACGTCTCGGATTTCGTCTCGGCATGTCAAACCTGCTTAATGTGTAAAAAACGGGGAGGCAAAGTCCCGGGATTGTTACACCCCCTCCCCACGGCTTCCAGGCCCTGGGAAGACATAGCCATGGACTTCATTACCAATTTGCCCCCCTCAAAAGGAAAAACAGTGATCTGGGTAGTAGTAGACACGTTTTCCAAACAAGCCCATTTCACTCCTTTCAAACAGTTACCCACCGCCAAAGGGATGGCTAAAGCCTTCTTTAACCAGGTGATAAAATTACATGCTTTTCCGAGAAGGGTGGTGTCCGATCGCGGAAGTCAATTCGTTGCCACCTTCTGGCGGGAGCTTTTGAAGCTAATGGACATAGAACCTGCCTTAAGCTCGGGTTACCATCCAGAAACCGATGGCCAATCCGAGCGAACTAATCAAATTCTGGAGCAGTTCTTAAGGTGCTACACCAACTACCACCAAGATAACTGGGTGGACTTATTACCCTTTGCAGAATATAGCTACAACAATGCAGTGCATTCTTCCACTGGGGTCTCACCTTTCATGGCAGTGGGAGGTTTTGAAGGTAAACCGCTCCCCACCCTCAAGGAAGACCCCCAAGCTCCCCCTTCAGACTTCAAAAACTGGTGGTCCAGTCTCCAGGATTCCTGGCCGTTGATTGGTAAAGCCTTGGACCATGCCAAGGAGGACTATAAAAAATATGCTGATCGTGGCCGAGCACCGGGATGGGACCTTCAACCCGGGGACTCAGTTTATCTCTCTACCAAAAATATCCACGGGCTGCAGCCCAGCAGAAAATTAGGATGGAAATATGTTGGACCCTTTAAAGTGCTACGAAAAATCTCTGATGTCTCCTTTGAACTCGACCTGCCTAAATCACTAAGTTCTATACATCCTGTGTTTCATTTCAGCTTGCTGAAGAAAGATCCTGGGCCGAATGCATGGCATCCAGTTCCTCCAGTTCCTCCTCCACTGATGAAGGAGGGGAGTCCACACTACGAGATAACTGAAATCCTGGATTCCAAGACAAAGAGGGGCCATTTGTATTACTTAGTTAGATGGTTAGATTTTGGCCCGGAACACAATGAATGGATTCGTTCTGAACATGTTCATGCCCCCAAGTTAACTAAACTGTTCCATAAAATGTTCCCTGAAAAAGCTAGGTGAAGGGAATCATGGGGAGGGCAGGGTGTCAGAATCAGTTAATTCTGTCAATGTAATCTTGCATGCACACTATGTATTCTGTTATGCCTTTATGTATTGGACCTGTATTTTCTCCTTGCTTGGTCGGGAGGGTGACAACCCCTAGGGTGAGAACAACGAGGCCTCTCATCCCTGCCTCCGCATTCCAGCTGCACCGGCAGTAACTTCAAGGGGAGGAAAGGCTCTCATCTCTTATCTATGCTAAAGAACCTTGGAGCCATGAATTGTTATGTGAACGGAGGGGTCTGGTTTGGGAAGGGAAATTTACTGCTTAACACCTCACTTTTTTCCTGTGTGAACCAAACGGTCAAGACACCTTTTAGCCCGCCAATTTTCCCTCCTGGGGATTGGCTACCTATGGGTAATTCAAACTCCTTGGAATGGTATAATAGACCCGCTTGTATTATTTGTCTCATCTCTGACAATACCCCGAGACGCTGTACTAATGTAGGAATAGGCAATAAAGAACTGTGGTTAACCAACCGAGATCTGATCCTTGACTACAGATTCTAAACAGGACTCTCACAGATTCTAAGCAGAGCGATACCTTGCTAAGCTCACTGGGTGTGTTTAAGACTGCTTAGGATGGAACTGTCAGGCTGGCCGAGGGCTGGTATGGACCCCGAGGGGGAGAGGGCAACTCTTGGGCAAAAAGCCACAAAACCTGGCACACGCAGGAAAGGGGCCAGGGAAAGCCAGTGAAGTTTACAAGCTCCTTCCTGCCCTCCCCGTCGTCCCAAGGACAAGACCTTGCCCTGTATATCCGGAAACAGAAGCTGGTTTTCCGAGGATTCTGGAGAGCCAGCCAGATTTCACAGCAGAACTGTGCCATCTGCGGCACCCCAGCTGCACTGTGCAGGGCAAAAGGGGCACACCAGCTGTGCTCCTCGGTGTCAGAGAACAGGGGCAGAACTGACAGCGATCTTTCTGGGGACCGGTTTTGGAAAAGCGAGGCAATACCCAGGGTGTCCCCAGGTGGGCTTCTTGCTTTGCTCCTCACCGCCTGAATAAACCAGAAGGACAAACGCCCCCGTGCCGGGAACACGCAGGCCTCCCTTTGGCCAGGAGCTCATCCATCAAAGACGACAGCCCATCAGTCTCCTGGGGGAGAGTGACGGACAGGAGAGATAACACATCCAAGCATCCTTGAGCTCGGAAGCAGGAGGGAGCTGCCTGCACAGCAAGGGACAGAGAAGGGCTCCTTTCAAGAGCAGTTTGCCTTTTGACTCCTTGCCATCTCCTCAAGCCAGCTACCGGGGCATTTGATCTCCCACGGTTGGAAAATGGGCACGCTTCTTGTAAGTGGCATACGTACAGTTTCTAACAGTTCCTAACACAGAGAGGCAGATACAAGCAGGGCGGGAAAGAAGGACTATTAGGTTGGCCAGCTGTTGCGAGGAAGAAACTGGGCTGCGAAAATTGTCAGCTGTTCAGGCATCACCGACACACTGAAGCTTAAAGAGAGCTGAAACCACAGGAAGGAGCACGGCTTCGGTCGGCCAGCAAGCCGGTATTGGGCCAAATGTTAAAAAAAAAAAATCAATTGCCTTGGAAGCTCAGGAGCTTTACGCAGTATCCCTGATCCTCCATGTTTCCCGGATAAGAGAAAATGCTGTTCAAACAAATTGCAAAGATGATCTGACTCCAATAGTAATGAGAGAAAGAAATTTTACTTGCAAAGACAGAAGCGCCTCTTACATGACATCTTCATGTAGGGACATTTAACTTACTGTGAACAGCTTAACTTCCAAAAAGGCTAACTTGCTTCAGCTCCAAGCCCAGGTGAGAGAGAGAAGAAGAGAGATACAAGATGAAACGGAAGGCAGGAAAAGGCCAAAGAGGCCCAACATGTAGCCCATCAGAGGGTTGGGGGCCAACTGCCAAGGGTACCCGAGTGAGAGAATGCTCTTAAGCCCTTTCCCTCCCAGACCCTCTTGCTTGCAGAGTTACAATATCCGACCGCTAGCATCAGAAACCAGGGTTTCAAGGGCGCCGAAAATGGTTAACAGTAGCCTGGCCCAATGCGTGATTTCGCAAATCAGGGTTACAGGCATAGCACTGCCCCTGGAGATGGAAACGCTGCGTGGCTGAAGGCAGCAAACCTGGCTGGCAGCTCTCTTTTGTGCTGATCTGTGTGCCTGGAGGGTCAAGCTCAGACCCGTAACTACGACGGGGCATTTTGGGGGTTCTGCCCCCTCAAATGTGTGGCATGCCCCACAACAACTGCTGCCCCTCTCCCCCTCCTCCTGTGACATTAGAAGGGCCCTCCAGCTGATCGGTGGAGCATGTGAACTGCCAAATCGGCTGGAGGGCCCTTTAAATCTGGCAGCCGCCCCTCTCCCTCCCCATCCAAGGTTGCAGAAGCAAAGTTGCATCGGCACTAACCCTGCAAACTGCTTCCCTGACCCTCCTGGGAAGTGGAGCTCTGCCCACGCCCAGGTTGCTCTCCCAATCAAAGTTCCCATCATGCCCCGGCTGAACTTTAGTTCCCTTGCATGCACCCCCTCCGCCACTGACCCTGGAGCCGTCCCAAAGCAGCTTAGGGGTGCTCTTGGATCTGGGCCTCTTCCCCTATACAAGATTGGAAATTTTTGGGAGCTGGATGCCCATTTGGATTTTCCTGATTTGTATAAGAACTGCTCTATCACTGAAACTGAAACTGGTTCCAATCTTGAAAAAGCCTCTGACGAAATGTGATTTTTCATTAGTCAGCTTGCGCCCTGGGGGTCACCGGAGCTGTGTAGCACAGGAATTGCTACAGTGGAGATCGTCTTTGCATCTGGCTGGGAGTCAGAGAGACCCGATCACCCTGAATTCACCACCGGGATCATTGAGGTTTCATGTTGCACACTGTAATAATTGTATATACCTTTAAATACTTTTCAATACACACTGATAAGCTACACTTAAGCATTCCTATGGTTCAACACCCTTTTGCACAGATTGTGGCAGTTACTTGGAATCACAGTGGGATTATAGATCCAGGGAAGTTAGCCATGTTTAGGCTGCTGTGGCAAAATAGTAAAAAGCCCCGAAGCACCTTTAAGACCAGTGTTCCTTCTAAGCTGAGTTAGCGTGAGCTAGCTGACTTTTTTTTAACTCACACTTTTTTGTCTCAGCCCAGGAAGGATGGCTCCGGAGCAAACAAATGGATACAGCACCCAAATCGCTCACTCACAACTTTAATGCCAGTAGCTCACAAAGTAGAATTTTTGCTCACAGGACTCCACAGCTTAGAGGGATAAGCTTTTGAGAAACACAGCTCTCTTCGTCAGATGCATCTGACAAAGAGAGCTGTGTTTCTCAAAAGCTTATGCTGCAGTAAAGTTTGTTAGTCTGAAAGGTGCTACAGGGCTTTTTACTGTTTAGCAGGATTATACACAATGTTGTATTTGTTGTGTATCTTTGACTGTGTATATCACTTTTGGCAGGGCTGAAGAAGCAGGCGGCAGCTGTGGCCAGGAGTGCCTTTAAACCGGTTCGACTGGTTAGCCAGCTGCAGCCTTTCCTAGGCAGAAAGGCCTGGCCACTGTGGGGCATGCCCTGGTCACATCTAATCAGATTACTGTGATGCAACTGAGGAAAAGTTGAGGGACGTTCACAAGACTGTCAACAATACGGACATTTTGGAAGTCGTTCATTCACAGGGTCGCTGAAAGCTGGGAGCGACCCGACAGCATTTAACACCCACACACAATGCGATCGACATGGGGCTGCCCTCGAACAGCATTCGGAAACTTCCACTGGTGCAGAATGCTGCAGCCAGGATACTGACTGGAGAGGGGTCATAGGAACTGTATCACTCCAGTCCTGGCTCATTTCCACTGGCTCCCAATTTGTAATAATAATTTAGAATAATTATCACATGGCAGTATGCGTCGTATAGCCAGGAGATCCTAAGATTGTCCGGCAGCCAGACGTTCTAGCTCTTTTAGCATTATGCACCGCTAGGTGGCGAGCTAGACTGGTGTTTTTTTTTAAAGGCAAGAGAAGTTTCAGAGAGGTGGTTTGCCTTTGCCTGCCTCTGTGCCATGCCCCTGGTGTTCCTTGGAGGCCTCCCATCCAAATACGGACCAGGGCTGACCTTACTTAGCTCCTGAGATCTGATGAGATCGGGCTCGCCTCGTCAGGCCCGCTTTGTTTCCCAGCCTAATTCAAAGTGCCGGTGTTGACCTTTAAAGCTCTATATGGCTTGAGGCCAACATAACATAACTCCCATATGAGCCTATCCAACCGCTATGGTCCTCTTCTGAGGCCCTCCTTTGGGTGCCCACACCTTCGGGTGTCGGGCAGGTGGCAACTGGAGAGGGGACCTTTTCAGTTGTGGTGCCAAGACTATGGAATTCCCTCCCCAGGATATTTGTCTGCCCCCGTCTATCACTGTGGTGGCTCAAGTGGTTAAGACGCTAAACTGCAGACCGGAAGGTCTGTAGCTCAGCAGTTTGAAACCCAAGTGCCACGTGATGCAGTGAGCTCCCCTCTCTGGCCCCAGCTCCTGCCAACCTAGCAGTTCGAAAGCAAGAAATTGCCAAGTAGATAAATAGGTACCGCTTTGGTGGGAAGGTAACAGCGTTCCATGCACTTCGGCGTCTAGTCATGCTGGCCATGAAGTCTTTGGACAGCGCCGGCTCTTCGGCTTGGAAACGGAGATAAGCACCGCATCCCTAGAGTCGCATTCGACTGGCTTTCAAGCAAGGGAAACCTTTACCTTTACCCTTCTATCACTGCCTTCTGCCACTGCCTTCCTTGAATAACCCCTCCGCCCTGCTCTGTGCCTGTAACCGACGTTTCCTTTTCACGCATACGTATTTTAGTTCTGATTTTATTATGCGTTTTTATATTGCTCTGTTTTTGGCTGCTGGCAGCCCTCGCTGGCCAGAAAGGCAGGATATAAAGCAAGCGAACAAACAGCTACTCAAAGAGACTGCTGATGAACATGACTTACCAACCATGGCTTACAGCCACGGCTAAGCCTCTTGCTGTTACGATTTGCTTAGCGGGTGTTTACAGCTATCCAAGTTTGCGGCCTCTGGCCAGTCATAAATTCTGACGGTTAGTTATGCACAATTCCTGCCTATTCATACCCTCCAAGATCCCCAGGTGAGATGGTGCAGTCCCAGGCCCTTCCAGCCTCAGCCTCGAACTTTTCCACATTCTTATTTGCCTCACTTATGTGTTCCTGATTTTGGGGGGGGGGGGGGGGGGGGGATCTGTTCTGCATGTGCTTTGCTCCCTCTAGGGGTCAATTTGATATTACACCGCTTCATGTCATTTAAACTGCAGGTTTTAATGCCAGACATACACTGGCGTAATATCGAATAGACCACTAGAGGGAGCAAAACATAGAGAACACGAAAAATACCTGAAGCAACAAGCACACACAAGCGAGGAAAATGAGACTATGGAAGAGCCCTCTATCAACAAGACAGCGAGGAAGACACACATGTGCCCCCCCCAAATGCTCTCCTTTCCCAGCATGAGAATTGTACTGCGTTGTTCAGCAAAACCCATCTCTGACTTACGTTGCATCAGCAAGGGCCAGCCAACTGCTGCCCCTTCTCCTCTGGCTAAAACCATCAGGAACTTCACCATCTCAACATAGAGACATAGAAGAAGAAGAGAAGAGATTGGATTTATACCCCGCCCTTCACTTGGAGTCTCAGAGCGGCTTACGAACTCCTTTCCCTTCCCCTCCCCACAACAGACACACCCTGTGAGGCAGGTGGGGCTGAGAGAACTCTTTCCAGAGCTGTTCTTGAGGGAACAGCGGTGACAGAACTATGGCTTGCTCAAGGTCATCCAGCCAGGTGCAAGTGGAGGAGTGGGGAATCAAACCCGGTTCTCCCAGATTAGAGTCCACATATCTAACCACACCAAATTCAAGAGCGCCCCCCTGCCCCCACACTTCAGCCCCCGTACCTTCTGATGCAGGCCGAGGCAGAGAGTCAGCCCCTCACCTCCAGAGCCTTCCATGTTCTCCACATTGTGGAGGTGGCGGCTGAATTTCGGCAGGGGCACGCTGGGCTTGCTGTCTGGATTGATCATGTTGGCCGGTGCCAGAGTGATGAACGCATTGGTGATTGGACCTAAGAAGGGGGAAAGAAACCGTTTCAATGTACAAAGCCTGGGCACGCAATGTCCAAGAGACCAGAAGCTGGGTGTTCTTCACCGAGCTCACTAAAATTCTCGCTCCTTGAACAAATTCCAGAGAAACTGGCTATGAACAGCTTGGTGTGAGGCTTCTGTGCTATCAGCAAATGATCAGGCCTTTGTTGATTAAAACATAGTCCTTTATTCAGACACTGGTACAGGTCTCGATGTTTGTTAGTGATACCATACAAAGAGAACGGGGGACTATTATACCTACAAACATGAAAGCATAAACATTGATCACCAATCAGCATTCAGCAAAATTGCAGGAAGGCAGATTCATCTTTTGTCACCCAGGGGTGAGAGAACATAAAAATTCCCAGCTCGAACTGTGTGACCTAGATGTGCCAGGTCCCCGGCAAAACAGACAGGAAGAACAATAGAATAATTCCCAAGGCTACATTCAGTAGATAACACTCTTAGGAAACGAGCGGACTAACTTAGGAGCATGAATGTTATCAGCAAGGACCCATTCGTTTAATTCAGGACCAAAATCTACCCATTTGACCAAATAGAAAACCCGGCCCCGACGAATTTTAGAGTCCAATATTTCTGAAATTTCAAAATGTGGTTCCCCCCCTTCATCAGAGGAGGAGGAGTCGGAGGATCTGGGCGCCATGCATTCGGCCCAGGATTCTTTTTCAGGAGGCTGAAATGAAAAACAGGATGCACAGAACTTAGTGACTTAGGCAATTCCAGTTCAAAAGAAACCTCCGAAATTTTCCTTAGTACTTCATAAGGTCCAACATATTTCCACCCCAGCTTTCTACTGGGTTGTAAGCCATGTATATTTTTGGTAGAGAGGTACACAGAGTCACCAGGTTTCAAGTCCCAACCTTCAGCCCTCCCTCTGTCGGCATATTTTTTATAGCCTGCTTTAGCTTTCTCCAAAGTCTTTTCTATAAGTGGCCAGGACTCCTGTAATCTGGACCACCATTGACAAAAATCTGAGTTCTTGGGCCCATCAGTGCTGGGCAGAGATGGCTAAGGTTTTCCCTCAAAACCCCCCACAGCCATGAAGGGCGACACTCCAGTAGACGAATGCACTGCATTGTTATAGCTGTACTCAGCGAAGGGAAGTAGGTCTACTCAATTGTCTTGATGGTAATTTCTGTAACATCTGAGGAACTGTTCTAATATTTGATTAACTCGTTCGGATTGTCCATCGGTCTCGGGATGATAACCCGAGCTGAGCGTGGGTTCAATGTCCATAATCCCCAAAAGCTCCCGCCAGAAGTTGGCAATGAACTGGCTCCCCCTGTCGGATATTACACGCCTCGGGAACGTGTGGAGCTTAATCACGTGGTTGAAAAACGTTTTGGCTAGGCTTTTTGCTGTGGGCAGTTGTTTGAATGGGACAAAGTGAGCTTGTTTAGAAAATAGGTCCACAACCACCCAAATAACTGTTTTTCCCTTGGAGGGCGGGAGACTGGTAATAAAGTCCATGGATACTGTCTCCCAGAGTCGAGAGGGGGTAGGGCGCGCATGTAACAATCCTGGTACTTTCCCCCCCCTCCGTTTGCACATTAAACACACTTGACAGGAAGTAACATAATCAGACACATCCTTATGCATTCGAGGCCACCAAAATTGACGTTGCACCAAGTTGAGTGTTTTCAAAAACGCGAAGTGGCCTGACAACTTAGATTCATGACACAACAGTAAAATTTCCTTCCGGAGGGAGAGGGGTACAACCAACTTGGAACCATGGTACCAACAGCCATCTAAAGCTTTTGTAGCCTCGCTATCCCCCTCCCATTCCTTCACCTCCTCTTTGGTATAGGCTTCCCCATATCTCTCAGTCCATGTCATGGACTCCGGAGCCGCTCTTTTTTGGCTCCGCGTCCTGACTACCCCCCCCCCCCCAACTGTTGGGGAGAAAACATTGAGTCGAACACTTCTTCCCTCTGGGACTCATGTTGGGGTAGGCGTGATAATGCGTCTGCTAAGGAGTTTGATTTCCCGGGGAAGTGTTTCAGAATGAAATTGAATTTTGAAAAGAAATCAGCCCATCGGAGCTGTTTGGCATTCAAAGACCGCTGCGTGCGCAACGCCTCTAAGTTTTTATGGTCAGTCCATATTTCGAATGGCTTTTGCGCCCCTTCTAGCCAATGTCGCCAAGTGGAAAGGGCCAGTTTAATGGCCACGACTTCTTTGTCCCACACAGACCAATGTCTCTCAGTTTCCGTGAACTTTTTTGAAATATAGGCGAGGGGGTGTAACACCTCATTAGAGTCTCTTTGTAGAATCCCCCCCCCATGGCCACATTGGAGGCCTCTACATGTATAACAAATTCCCTAGTCTTGTCGGGGTGGGCTAGGATGGGCTCGGAAGTAAACAGTCTCTTTAATTCATCGAACGCAGCTTGGCACTGGGGAGTCCAGCATAGTCTTTCCCCAGGCTTCCCAGCCTCGGGACCCCTCCCTTTGGTTTTTAGCAGCTCAATGAGTGGCAAGGTAATAGTGGCAAAGTCTTTTAGGAAGGTTCGGTAAAAATTGCAAAATCCCAATAGACTCTGAAGCTGCTTTCTGTTGCGTGGGGCTTCCCATTGCACGACTGCTTCCACTTTGGCTGGGTCCATTTCCAGCCCCTTCTGGGAAATGCGATAGCCCAGGAAGTCTACCTCCCTCTTGTGGAACTCGCATTTGGAGAGCTTGGCATATAACTGGTGTTCTAGTAATGTATTTAGGACCTCCCTGACCAACTTCACATGAGAGTCCTTATCAGTTGAATAAATCAAGATATCATCAAAATAACAGAGCACCCCCTTAAACAAATGCTTGTGCAACACTTCATTGATCAGACTCATAAACGCCTGGCGCGCCACTCAAACCGAAGGGCATCACCAGGTATTCGAATTGCCCCAGGGGTGTATTGAATGCCGTCTTGTACTCGTCCCCTTCCTGGATGCGCACCCGAAAGTACACGTCCCTGAGGTCTAGTTTGGTGAAGATCTTCCCCTTGGCTGCTTCCGCCAATAAGTTTTCGATCAAGGGGAGGGGGTAGGCGTTTGAGGCGGACACCGCATTCAGACCCCTATAATCTGTACACAATCTTAATCCTCCATCTTTCTTTTTCTGGAACAGCACGGGGGCCGCAAAAGGGGACTTGGCCAGGCGGATGAAACCCCGCTCTAAGTTTTTATCCAGGAATGCCCGCAACTCCTCCCTCTCGGAGGGACTCATGGAGTACAATTTCCCCTTTGGCAATTTCTCCCCGGGTAAAAGTTTGATAGCACAGTCCATAAGACGGTGGGGGGGCAACTCGTCAGCTTCGGTCTCACTGAACACCTCACTCAAGTCTCTATATTCGGGAGGAATGGGGTTCACCGACACCGCCAGGGCTGCTGGGGCTGCGGAGCCAGGGGGTTCTTTTCCCCAGTGGAGCTCCCATTTGTGATTAACACATCTGGGGTCAACCCAAGAGATCTTCCCATCACTCCACTTGATGTATGGGTTGTGGGAGTTTAGCCAAGGGCTGCCCAGTACCATAGGAAACTGGGTGTTTGGGGTGATAACAAAAGCCCTCTCTTCCCAATGAGTCCCGGTCCCCACAACCAAAAGTTCAGTCTCTGCTACACAGGCCTTTCATCTCTGACTCATCCATCTGTGTAAACCGTAAAGGTTCCTCCAGGGGGGTTACCTTGGGTCCCAACCCTTCCACCACTAAGGGGCTAATTAAGTCTCTTGCACACCCTGAGTCAATGAGGGCTCGAACCCGCATGTGGGTTCCGGTACAGGGCACTAAGACAGTCACTACCATGAAAAGCAAAGGGCCAGGGATGCTCACCGGCGATGGCGCGTTGGGGGAAGGGACCTGCAGCTCTGCGCCAGCTACTGCAGGTCGTTGGAGTTTCCCGACGGCTTGGCCTCGGTCAGCTCCAGCTCTCCTTGCCCGCTTGTTGCCCCTTCCAGCTGTAATGCCCGGGGTTTAAACGGTGTCTTGGGAGCTCGGGGGGTTCCACCACCTAGTGGGGTGGAGATCTTCGGGGCTTTCGCTCCCCCTCGGGGACAAGCTGAGGCGATGTCGCCACTCTCCCCGCACCGCATGCATAGCCCCTGCTTGAAGCGAGCATCGCGTAGCTTCTGGAACACCGACCTCCCATCTGCTTTTGGGGTTGGCTTGGGGGTTTGCGCCGCCGACGCTCCCAACTTGATCAGGGTGAAGCGCTCCTCTACATCCGCCGCTGCTCGCACCCTGGCCGCCAGCAATGTCTGTCTCCCAGCCCTCAGGATCGTCTCGTAGACCTCATGGCTCAGCCCCTCTCGGTACTTCTCCACAAACAGGTCTTTGGACCACTGCTAAACCTTTGCCGCTATGCGCTGGAACCGATCAGTGTAGTCCTTCACGGTTCTGCGCCCCTGCGTCAGCCGGCGCAGTTGGTTCCGGGCTTTCTCTTCTCCCAGCAGGTCCTCGTAGTGCTGGCGTAGGGCCCACATGAAATTATCTACTGACAGCAATTCAGGGCCTGGGGGGTTGTGCAGACTCACGTACCAGTCCCTAGCAGTGTCCCTCAGCTTGGATCCGATGTAGCCGACCCGGTCTCGTTCCGTCGGGTAGAGATGGCCCCAGGACGCCATGAATCGCTCGATCTCGATGATGAAGAACCGGAGCTTCTCGGGGTCTCTGTCGAATGTGGCCATCACTGGATCATTAGGCACTTGTCGGACATAGCCTCTGGCCGGAATGGGAATCACCGGAGGGGGAGGTGGCGGAGCTCCTCCAGCCGGGGGAGCCCCTGCCCCTGCCGGTTGTGCCGGCACCCCCCCTGCACCCCCGCGGGGGCCCCCCTTGGGGTTGCCCTGGGATGGGGACCGCACCGGCGGCTAGGGCTCCCATCAAGTTCTGCTGCATAGCGAGCATGGCTTCTTGCATGTCCACCGCGAGGCGATCATGCATGTCCTCAAACCTCCGATCTAAGACCCGATCCAGGTCTCCTCCGGAGGGATCGGGCCCGCGGGGCATCATGAGCTCCTCGTCCTGGAAGCTGAAACCCCAGGCTCCCGATCCGCGGCGAGGGTACCTGTCCTCGTCCACTACGCTCAGGCGGCCAAATTCCGACCGGTCGCCGCTGAAGCGTACTCTGGCTCCCTTCCGAGCGTGGATCCACATTTCGGAGGTGCCTCCCCCAAACATAGCCCAGGAGCAGGTAGGGGAGGCTGGCTGCCAGGGAATCCGAGACCCCGTTCAAGGGGGTAGACTCGGCTCCTGTATCGTGGTCACCGGCACCGACTGCTCCACAGGCACCATGGTGGTCGGGACCTCCAGCGGAGTTTGGTGGTTGCTCCCGTCATCTGACATGGTCAGGTACAGGAGAAGCCAGAAGCAAGATCACTAACAATCTGTGAGGCTTCTGTGCTATCAGCAAATGATCAGGCCTTTGTTGATTAAAACATAGTCCTTTATTCAGATACTGGTACAGGTCTCGATGTTTGTTAGTGATACCATACAAAGAGAACGGGGGACTATTATACCTACAAACATGAAAGCATAAACATTGATCACCAATCAGCATTCAGCAAAATTGCGGGAAGGCAGATTCACCTTTTGTCACCCAGGGGTGAGAGAACATAAAAATTCCCAGCTCGAACTGTGTGACCTAGATGTGCCAGGTCCCCAGCAAAACAGGCAGGAAGAACAATAAAATAATTCCCAAGGCTACATTCAGCAGATAGCACTCTTAGGAGAAGGGGGAGGAAATACAAGGGAGTGCAAAAGAGATAGCTTTGTACTATGTGACACCATAGTATGTGGGAACCCAAGTTCCCGCCTGAAATGTAACATTGAGCAGACAAGTAATCTACACCAAAGGGAGCAATAAAGCATCTGGTCAAACGCCCGCTACAAAGAAAACGAAAGTAAGCAACAGAGCAGCTTTACAGAGATACATCAATGTCAGATTCAATCAATAAGAAACATTGTAGAAACATTAAGAAAAGACCTCTTATGCAAAGCAGAATCTGACACTTGAACGCCATGCTTGTGATGGACAGCATGGAAGCCACACCTTTTCACCACTGGTCACCCTCTCCGGGGTCCTCTAGCACCCACTGCCCTGGCAGCTACGTTTGAAAGCCTTCCAGGCAGATGGAAAAGGCAACTGGCACCAGATACCAATCCCTGTGGCCTGGCATACCCGTTACTTGAGTAAAAAGGCAAAGCGTTCAGTCCCCTCACTCGGTACAGGCTACTCTGGCTCAGAAGCTGCTTTCCAAGACTCAGGTGCGCTGTTCTCTCCGGCCTGGAAGCTAGAAGAGGACAGCTACAGTCAGGGAAAAAAGGGAGCTAAGAATGAGCCACTCCTAATGTGGATGGAGGATGACTGTGCACGTGAGAGGAACCTGCTTGCTTGAGAGCAATTGGAGAGAAGTGACTCCTCCCCAAACTTCTTCCAATGCCGACTCTGCGCTGGCATGATGGACTTTCATCTCTGAGAGTCAGTTTGGTGCAGTGGTTAGGAGCACAGACTCTAATTTGGGAGAACCGAGTTTGATTCTCCACTCCTCTGTAGGCAGCTGCTGGGGTGACCTTGGGTCAGTCACAAGTTCTTTTGGAGCTGTTCTCTCAGGAGCAGTCCTCAAAAGAGCTCTCTCAGCCCCACCTATCTCACAGGGCGTGTCTGTTATGGGGAGGGGTGGGTGGGAGGGAAAGGAGACTGTAAGCCGCTCTGAGACTCCTTCAGGTAATGAAGGGCAGGGTATAAATCCAATCTCTTATTCTTCTTCAGCACACTTTCTCAGTGTCACAGTAATTTAGGGCTCTGCGTTCAGTTTTGATGCCCTAACCTACTACTCCACGGGAACACCAGCAGCTTCTAACCAATGTTCCCTCTAAGCAGTGGAGTCTTGTGAGTAAAAATTCTGCTTTGTGAGCTCCTGGCATTAAAGTTGTGAGCAAGCGATTTGGCTGCTGCATCAATTAGTTTGCTCTGGAGCCCTTCTTCCTGAGCTATGGCAAAAATGTGTGAGCCGGAGGCTAAAAAACTGTGAGCTAGCTCACACTAACTCAGCTTAGAGGGAACACTGCTTCTAACTTACTGGAGGCCTTGGGGCTGGTGGCTGTAGCTACTGAGGCTCAAGACAGTGTTGCACAGCAGTACTGTACCTGCGCGACCCAGGTCCAAAGCCCCTCTCTGCAACAGAGCTCAGTGGGGGGGCCTCAGATAAGTCACTCTCTCTCTCTCCCTGGCCTACCTTACATGGCTGTCAGGGAAGGGAAACCACAGATGCTGTCCTGAGCTCCTTAGGGGACCCACGGGGTAAAAATGACCAGATGGACTTGGCTGCCTTTGCATTCCCCCCCCCGTGGCCCGGTCTTCCCCCCAATTTGTAGGGAAGGCTCTGTGGCGGCTGGCGAACCCTGCAGTGCTCCCAAGCGCAGAGCACCTCCGTGGCCTTGCTGTCCTCTGCTGAGCGAGCCCATCCATCACCCGGACCTATGTCTCTCCGGTAATGATCTATCGTGCACCTTCATTTGGCGGAGTTAATGAGGGCTTTAATTACCGCATTTACCCACACGGGCTGCTGCTTCTGCCAGCTTGCCGCCCCCCTGCCCTCACAACGACACTTCTGCACCCGCCTCCCACGCTCACGGCTGTGTTTGCCGCCCAGGCAACCCGATCACAGAAGCAGGACCCCTAGACAGGAACCTCCCCCCCAAATGTGGACATCAAACTGTTGCCGACTCCTCAAAGCAGCCAGGTGGTCTGACTCAGCACCAGCCCCGAGCTGGGCTACATCCCCCCCCCCCGCCACCCCCCTCTCTGGAATCCCCGCTTGAGCCTCTCCGGCAGCTGCCAAAGGCTCAGATCTCTCTCTGGCAGCTTGTGCCGTAAAAATCCCAGGGTCTCTGAGGGGGGCGGGGCGGGGCGCACAGCTCCCTTCCTCAGTGCCAGGGGGCCACCGTGACTCACCGGCAGCTCTGGCTCCCCCCAAAAAGCTGGTGCTCGTTTGCATGAGCTCAGAACTGCTGCCCGGGACAACAGCACCCCCCCCCCCTTTTTGGCTAAACATCAGGAAGCACTTCCTGATGGTTAGAGTGGAACAGGCTTCCTCGGGAGGGGGGTGGGCTCTCCTTCTCTGGAGGTTCTCAAGCAGAGGCAAGAGGGCCCTCTGACAGCCATGCTGATCCTGTGAACTCAGGAAGGTCATGAGACGGAGGGCAGGAAGGGTGGCCTCAGGGCTTAGTTCTCGTGGGTCCTTTCTTACAAACCCAGGGAAAGGCCGGTCGCCACTTTGGGGTCAGGAAGCGATTTTTCTCCAGGCCAGTTTGGCTGGAGATCCTGGAAATTTTTGTTGTCAACTTCTGGGCACGGAACAGGGGTTATTGGGTGTGTGTGTGGGGGGCGGGAGGTGTTTGTGAATTTCCTGCCTTGTGCCAGGGGTTGAACTAGATGACCCTGGAGGTCCCTTCCAACTCTATCTATGATTCCCATTCCAAGGCAGCTTTGGTTCAAGGGACGCCAGGAAGGGAAGGAAGGTGAAGGCAGGCAGCTACGTGAGGCCAAGTCATAAGAACGTAAGAAAAGCCATGATGGATCACGCCAGTGACCCGCCCGGTCCCACACTCCCTGTCACACAGTACACCCAGGTGCCATCAGGAGGTCCACCAGTGGAGCCAGCCAGCTCATTGGCCCACACAGTCTGCTCTGAAGGGCCACGGCTGACCCAGGGGCTCAGGCCGAGATGGGTGGGACTCCTGATGGCACCTGGGTTTGGGCCGATGGTACCGTGTGACACGGACTGGAGAGGCCATTGGTCTGATCCAACAAAGCTTCTCTTATGTTCTTATACGAAGCAAAGATCCATCAGTGGCTCTTAGCCACAAGGTATGGGTCTGGGGCAAGGGATGGTCTGGGGCAAGGGATGCTCTGTGTTCTTGGTGCTTGACGGGGGGGGAGGCAACAGTGGGAGGGCTTCTAGTGTCCTGGCCCCACTGCTGGACCTCCTGAGGGCACCTGGTGTTTTTGGCCACTGTGTGACAGAGTGTTGGACTGGATGGGCCATTGGCCTGATCCAACATTGGCTTCTCTTATGGCATTAAGGCTGGGAGCGAGCGATTTGGTTTTATGTTTTATTTTCTCTTAAATGTGTAAACCACTTTGATGGTATTTTATGGTTGGTAGCCGCCTTGAGCCAGCTTGCTGGAAAGGCGGGATAAAAATGAAATAAATAGATAGATAAATAAATACTGCATAAATTCGTTTGCTCTGGAGCCATCCTTCCTGAGCTAAGACAAAAAAGTGTGAGCTGGAGGCTAAAAAGCTGTGAGCTAGCTCACACTAACTCAGCTTAGAGGGAACACTGCATGCTAAGTAAAAGTTCTACCCCTTACTAAGAGGCCTTCCCCAGATATGAAGCTGCCTGATACTGTATCAGAGCACTGGTTCATCTAACCTGCCCCCATCTTCAGCAGCCAGCAGAGAAGGAGAGAGAAGAGATTGGATTTATACCCCGCCCTTCACTACCTGAAGGAGTCTCAGAGCGGCTTACAATCTCCTTCGCCTTCCCCTCCCCACAACAGACACCCTGGGAGGTGGGTGGGGCTGAGAGAGCTCTTTCCCAAGCTGTCCTTGAAAGAACAGCTGGTACAGAGCTATGGCTTGCCGAAGGTCATCCAGCGGCTGCAAGTGGAGGCGTGGGGAATCAAACCCGGTTCTCCCAGATTAGAGTCCGCGCACTTAGCCACTACACCAAGCTGGAGAGGGGCTTGCAGAGGCCCTGCAAATACAGTTTGGACCTGGACTGTTCGGCATGCAAAATGCTCTGCTGTGTTGCCAAGCCAGAAGAATGCTCGGCTCCAGGGACCCAGGAGACCAGGGGGTTGTTTCAGGGAGCTGTGGAAGACAGAAAAACATTTGTTCCTCCTGCCTATAAATTCCACCTTGCCTCAGGCGTTTCCATGAGCAATGAGTGAGCTGTTGTTTCTTAAACCTCTAAGACGTGCTTTCATCTAAATTGTAATTCCGGGCACTCCTTAACCGCCCGCACGGCTTTGTTTTTAGAGCATTCAAATGCCAAGGCTCTCCTAGCTTTCATCTGCCCCTGCAAAAGTCGCTGTTCTGAGTGTCTCTGCTGACTGGAAGGGAGATGACTCCTTTCCAAGACGCATTTGCAGAAGCGAGCTCTGGCGCGCGCTGGAATAAACACTGCTAGTCTTTAAGCTGCCGCTGGGAAAAGCCCCATCACACAGAGATGCAACGGGCAGCCTCGTCTGCAGAAGAGCAACTCCTGCCAACTCCCTGCATTGTAAGCAGAAGCAAGGTTGGCCAATTGTGGAGGTGCACAGCAGGCAGCTTCCGGGATGGGGGTGAGTTGGTACCTGCTACTCTCCAGAGCCTCTCATTATTTAATTAACAAACCGGAGTGACTGGCCCAGCCGCTAAGTGCTGGCAACTCTCTGTTATTTACAAGGCGACTCTTGGATTCTCGGCGGCTCTGGCGACAGCACCGGACACTCCATCTGATTAATTTACACAACTGCAAGTTATGTTCCCAGCCTGGTTATTAGGACTGTCTGGCTGCGGAGGATTTACTGGCTTCCGCCCTGCCAAGACTGGCCTTCGGGGCGCAGCCGTTAATGGTCTATCAGCCTGCCGGGCCCAATGCTACAGGGAGCTGAGGGTGTTTACTAGCAGGGAACGGGAGGTGAGGAAGGGAAACTCCAGGCAGAGAAAGAGACTTCGGAGAGCGAGTGGCTCCTTATCAGAGCTCTGTGTGGCCGAGATAAAGGACTTGAATGCCTCCCTTGGGGCGGAGGAGAGAGAGGGGTTCCAAAGCAGCATTGACAGGACTTCCCGGGGAGGGAGAGAAGTAATCAGGCATTCCAGGAAAGGGAGGGGGGGGAATCACAACACAGGGCAGGTCCAGGAGGAAAACGCATCTCTCTGCCAGGACACCAGCAGTTCACAACTGGCCTAGAAGAAAACAACCACCACCACCGCAAGTAAAATTCTGCCCCCGCTTCAGGCGATTCGGCTTTTTTGTTTTGCTGGCAAGACACAGCGGACTTATGGCGACCCCCAAAGAGTTTTCAAGGCAAGAGACATTCAGAGGTGGTTTGCCATTGCCTGCCTCTGCGTAGCGACCCTGGACTTCCTGGGTGGTCTCCCATCCAAATAGTAGTCAGGGTTGACCCAGCTGAGTTTCTGAGATCTGATGGAATCAGGCTAGCCTGGGCCATTTGGGTCTGGCCAGATGAACGGAGGTGGTTTGCCGTGGCCTGCCTCTGCACAGCAACCCTGGACTTCCTCGATGTTCTCCCAGGTTCCAGCCAGGGCCGACCCTGCTTCGCTTCTGAGAGCGGGCAAGATCTGGCTCGCCTGGCCAACTGGGTCAGGGCAGAGACATTCAGAGGGTGGCTTGCCATTGCCTGCCTCTGCACAGCGACCCTGGACTTCCCTAGTGGTCTCTCATCCAAAGACTAGCCAGGGCCAACCAGGTCAGGTCAGGGGATTCCTGCCGAGGGAGAAATGCTGCCGAGGGATTCCAAGAGAAGCAAAGTCGCTGCGCGGCACCAGCAGGCCAACTGGGCTCAGCCAAATTTCGTTACAGGACCCGCCAGAGCTACAAAAACGATCTACCAGCCTCCGCACAAAATAGGCCCACGTTGGCCTCTTGCGGGATCCACTGGGGATCACTCCCACACCCCCAAGTTCAGAATGACACGCCCCATTCAGTTCTCCTTTCGGGACGCCTTGAGGTGAGTTCTTAACCAGCGGAAAGCAGGCAGTGGGATATCTACAGGTCTACACAAAAACACAGAGCCAGATGGCACCCTGGGGGTCATCTAGTCCAACCCCCCCCCCCACACACAATGCAGGACATTCACAGCTCCCCCTTCCCCCCCCCCCCGTGAGTCACCCCTGATCTACCCAGAGGAAATTACATTCAAAAAAGAAAGGAGCATTGGATTTACTGATCAGGAAGAAAAAAAAGTTGCACAAACTAGGGAGGGACGAAGAAGCAGTGAGGCCAGATCCAAGACATGTACGGAGTGGCCCTGCACACGGTCAACCTGCACAAGCTCTTCAAGGTGTCTGGGAGGGGGAAATGCTTCCCACTCCTGCTGGGTCTGAATCTGGAATCCCCAGCAGGCAAAACGCAAGTTCCTCCCCCCAGCTATGGACACTCAGGACAAGCTGCTTCTGCTGAGCAAAACCATGGCTTCGCCGGCCTCCTCCGTCTGGCGGGGGCCCCCCAAGCCTTGAGCAGAGAGAGCCCTTTCCCTGCCCAGGAATGGAAGTTCCAGGGACTGAAGAAGGGCCCTCGCCCACACTACGTGGGACACTTGCAGGGGTGTATCAAACAGTAAGACCCCGGCCGATGCTCCCTCTAAGCTGTGACGCCTTGTGAGCAAAAACTCTACTTTGTGAGCCATTGGCATTCACGTTGTGGGCGAGCAATTGGGCTGCTGCACGAATTAGTTTGCTCTGCACCTGTCCTTCTTGAGCTGAGACAAGAATGTTGTCAGCCGGAGGCTAAAAAAATGGGGAGCTAGCTCGCAGCAACTCAACTTAGAGGGAACGCTTAGGGCCAGGACTGTCTGCTCAGACTGGCGGGAGCCCTACTGGAGCTGGATACTGGAATCTTCCTCTGCCACCCCTTAAACAGAGACAGAGCTTGAGAGCCTCTGCAAGCCAGGCTGGTGCTCCCCCACATGGAGTTTCAGGCCCTTCCTTAAGGGAAAGGGTCAGGCAAGAGCTGGACAAGAATCCCTGTTTCCCCCGCCTCGAGGGCAGCTTCTGAACTGCTTCACTGTCAAAAGGGCCCTGAATTCCAGTGGTGGAGACAAAGGCAGGGCAATGGGATTTACTGCAATGAGAAGAAGAAGAGGAGGAGGAGGAGATTGGGTTTATACCCCACCCTTCCCTACCTGAAGGAGTCTCACAGCAGCTTACAAACTCCTTCCCCTCCCCACAACAGACACCCTGGGAGGTAGGCGGGGCAGAGAGAGCTCTTTCGAGGACGGCTCCTGAGAGAACAGCTCTGAAAAAACTAGTGACTGACCCAAGGTCACACCAGCAGCTGCACGTGGAGGAGGAGTGAGAAATCAAACCCCGCTCTCCCAGATAAGCATCCGCGCTCCTAACCACGACACCAAGCTGCAGGGGTTGGGTGACGGCTGAGCTTAGACTGGTCCATGGGCCCCTTGAACGCCAGTCTCGCCACCCAACTTCTCCTGCTTCCCTTTGCCCAGAGAGCCAACTACGAAGCGTCTCCACAGTCCTGAAATGGCTCCGCACAATAAGGTAGTTTTGGCACCCCGTCCTACCGAGTGCCGCTTGAGGTCCGGCCCTGCTCGTCCTGTGCCCTTTTGCCAACCAAACACCCGGCTCTTCCGAGAACACTGAAGGCCAAGAGAATCTGCCAGTCTCGTTCCGTTGGCAGCACAGCGACAAGACACGGCGGCTGTGAAGATTACGCACAGCAAAGATCAGGGGAAGGAAGCGCGTGGCGACTCAGAAGGCTTTTCTCCTTCTTTGCACAAAAGAAACCTCACACTTCACGCCAGGAAGAAAGGGAGGGGGGATCCTCAAAAATTGTGCTCAGAAGCATCCAAGTCAACGGCCTGTGACCGATCTCATGCACACGGCCTCGTGACCGACTCATCTACTCATTTCTATCCTGCCCGTCCGCCAGGAAACTCAGGATGGGAAACGTGGCGCTCCTTACCCTCCATCTCCCCTCTGCAACAGTCCCATGAGAGTGTTCCTGGCCTCATGTCATCCACCAAGCCTCCATGGCGGAGTGGGGATCTGAACCCGGATCCTGACACTGTGACTCAGGGGTGTCAAACCTAAGGTCCGCAGGCCGGAAGCAGACCACCCAGGGCTTCCATCAGGCCTGTGGCGCTCTTCTCCACCCCCCTCCTGTCCTCACCCTTTGGAGGGAGATGGGACTGCTGGACTTCCCAGCTGGCTCAGCCTCGTTTTTCGGGAAGCTAAAGCACACAAACCCCCCCCCCCCCCCACAAAGAACATGCGGAATGGATTTTCCTTTAAGGTCTCTGGGCCCAGACAGACCACTCTGGGACTGGAATGGCAGCCCCCAGAGTGGAGTGAAGGTCCCCGGGTGTAGCAGCTGCATTCTGGGAATGGAATTCCGCTCTGGGGCCTGTCATTCTAGTCTCACAGTAGTCTATCTGGGCCCAGAAACCTTAATGAAAAATCCATTCAGCATTGCCTTAGCAACTTTTTTTTGAGCTGCAATGTTATTTCAACAGAGTGGAGTTTCAGTTTCCAGTGTTTGTATGCCAGCTGAAGTTGTCTCCTTGCAAATAAAGGGCTGATGTTCTGAGCCAGTTTGCCTCCGCTGAATGGACCTGAGAACCGGTGCCTGAGTGAGCACTCTGACCTGGGAACCCCACAGCCAAAGGGGGACATTACACTGGAAAGCAACTGCCACTTTGAGTAGACCCGAGGGTGGGGGGGACTTGCAATTCCCAGCCATTTCATATTTTCCTAGGCTCAGAGCATTTTATATTTTTTGTTTTTGCTGTGATCCTTGTGCTTTTTCTTGATGTTCCGTTTTTAAAATCCCACTATCCCCCCCCAACCTTTCCTTTTTAGGTAGGCATCTTTTAAGGGGGGGGGGGGAGATTTGGGAAGCATCAGTTATCAAAGACAGTTAAATAAAATATGGCAAGAGTGTTACTGTTTTAAGCATGTTTGTATTTTAAGTTAAAAAACCCCTTTAATTGTGTTTGCCGGTGTCTGTTGTGAAGTTAACATCTTCGCTACCTGACACGACATTTGATGACATACGCGGCCTGGCCCAACAAAGTCCTATTTGTATCAGATCCGGCCCTTGTAGCAAGTGAGTTGGACACCCCTCCTCTAACCACGGCGCCATAATGACTCTACGGTCAGGAGGGTGGTGGACTGAGTTTGGGGTTCCCTGTGCTTCCCCTTCCCCATGTCCGGGGTTTATTTTAACTAAGGCACCATGGGTGGGCTGCTTGCCCACAGCTGATCACATCTCCTCTCTAACTGATGGGGGTGGGAGATGTCGCCAGGTCACTGCCGGTTTATGGCGACCCCACAGGGTTTTCAAGGCAAGAGTCATTCAGAGATGGTTTGCACTTAGAATCATAGGATGCTAGAGTTGGAAGGGACCTTGCAGGTCATCTAGTCCAACCCCCTGCACACTTGCCTGCCTCTGCACAGCGGCCCTGGACTTCCTTGACAGTCTCCCATTCAAACGCTAACCAAGGCTGACCCTGCTTAGCTTCCGAGATCTTGTCAAGATCAGGCTGCCTGGGCCATCCAGGGCAGGGCGGGGGCATTCGGAGGGTGGTCGGCCATGGCCTGCCTCTGCACAGTGACCCTCAACTTCCTCGGTGGTCTCCCTTTCAAATTCCAACCAGGGCTGACACCCTGCTTAGCTTCCGAGAGCTGACAAGAGCAGGCTCGCCAAGGCCATCCAGGCAAAAGCTCCTCTCTAATCATGGTTTGTTCAGGCTCAGCTTATGAGAGTTTTCCTGGCTCGAACCGATGTAGAGCCCATGCTACCAGCACGGCTGAATCCAATCACAGGCAAGAGGGATGCATGTGAGCCCTCCAATATGCAGCATGCTCCGCCGCAAGGCCTCCCCACCCCCTGGCTGGCTCTTTTCAACATTTCAAAGAAACCCCCATTTGGGAGTCTAAACCAGCAATGCTGAGTGTTCAAAGATCTGCTTACGAGCCAGAAATAAAATCTCCTTTACAGTATTCAGAGTTTGCCTTCCTCGAGATGACTCAAGGTAGATACAAAGCGGATGATATCTGCGCTTGGGAAGGGCGAAGACTTCCTAATGCAGCTCGCCACAAGGGGGGGAGGGAGGCCGCATGGAGTCCAAGGACTTGAAGATCATTTGCGACTGATGTGGAAAGGCATAAGGTCAACATACACAAGCGTGTTCAAGCTTGCCCGGTCTCTTGTAGGTTTCGTTTTTATAGAATCAAGATTCTTTTCTTTAACCAAAGGCTGGCACAGGGCTGGGAGACCACCTGAAATTCCTGGTGCCCATCTTCTAAGAACACCAAGGCAACATAAGAAGTGAAGCCAGTGTTGGATCAGGCCAGTTAGCCCCTCCAGTCCAACACTCTTGTGTCACACAGTGGCCAAAAACACCAGGGGCCCTCAGGAGGTCCAGCAGTGGGGCCAGAACTGCAGAAGCCCTCCCACTGTTGCCCCCCCCCCCGTCAAGCACCAAGAAGACAGAGCATCCCTTGCCCCAGACCGAGAGTTCCTATCTATATCTTGTGGCTCACAGCCCCTGATGGACCTCTGCTCTATATGGTCACCCAATCCCCTCTTGAAGCTGTCTGTGCTTGTAGCCGCCACCACTTCCCTGCAGAAGTGCAGTATTGTTAAGAATTTTTGTAGAGGGGATACCGCTGCGGGGGAGTGACCCAAGATCCCAGGCACTGCTACAGAGATTGTGCATCAGAAAGCAAAAACACAAGGAATCTGGGAGTCCAAATTCCGAGCCGAGAGAATAAGCCAAAATTATTCCAGCTATGGAAAAGGGCAAAGAACCTGACACTCCAAGCAATACTCAAACACCCCCCCTGGTGAGATTTCCCCGGGGCTTGCCAGGAGGACACCTTCAAGCAAGTCACAGCAGCCTTAAGGGCCACACACTTCTCTTTGGTAGAAAGAGACCGTGACTGAGGGCACCCAGAAGCTTCTTTTAAGATTAACCACCCCGCCCTTCACTACCGAAGGAGTCTCAGAGCGGCTCACAGTCTCCTTTCCCTTCCCCTCCCCACAACAGGCACCCCATGAGATAGGTGGGGCTGAGAGAGCTCTTTTTGAGGACTGCTCCTGAGAGAACAGCTCTGAGAGGACTTGTGGCTGACCCAAGTTCACACCAGCAGCTGCATGTTGGAGGAGTGGGGAATCAAACCCGGTTCACCCAGATTAGAGTCCGTGCTCCTAACCACAACACCAAACTGGCTCTCAAGCTGCATCACGGGTGTGAAAATACAGTAATTGCAACCCATTATTCGGCATGATGGCTGAAGAGAACCAAGTCTCTTTTTAAACGTGAGGATGAGAAAGTTGGCCCTGACATGAATAGCCCAGGCTAGCCTGATCTCACATCTTGCAAGCTAAGCAGGGTCAGCCCTGGTTAGCATTTGGATGGGAGACCACCAAGGAAGTCCAGGGTCGCAATGCACAGAGGGAGGTGGTGGCAAACCACCACTGCTTGCCTCTGGCCTTGAAACACCCCCCCCCCCCCGCCCGTAAGGGGTCACCATCAACTGACTGTGACTTGAAGGTGCTTTTCCCCCGCCGCCAGAAAGCTGAGCTTCCATTCCGCTACTAGATCGAGCGCAGACAACCGATTCCTGACACACCACGCCTGCCTTTCCCCTCTCAGTGGCAACTGGACACCTGAGTGAAGGCTCTAACCCAAGCGCTCCGAATCACGCACATTTGCTTTTCCGGGTCTCCCTTCCTCCCCCATAACTGCATCTGGTCCAGCCCTCGCCCCCTGCCAGGGTGTAACATTCCCCTGCAGCCACCTTTGTAGTTCACGGTGCGCAGGCACTGTCTGCTCTGGATGTCCCACAACCGGACGGTTTCGTCATGCGATCCGGAGAGCAGCAGGTTTCCATCCGTGGAGACCGACAGGCAGGTCACCTGGTTCCTGCAAGGGAAGAAGCAAAGACGTCAAGAGACCAAAGGACACCCCCACGCCCAATGAAGCTTTGCAGCAGAGAAGGCAGCAAATGCCCAAAACAGGCCTGGAGGGATGTTCTTGGCGGTTCCTATGCGCTTGGGGCTCTTGGCTGAAGCGCTTGGGGCACTTTAGCATGGAGAAATGACAGCTGAGGGGCGACATGGTCAAGGTTTATAAGATTTTGCTGGGATAATCAGCAGGTAGAGAAAGAAGCACTTTTCTCCCTTTCTCACAATACAAGAACTCGTGGGCACTCCATGAAATTGCTGAGAACAGATAAAAGGAAGGACTTCTTCACCCAAAGAGTGATGAACACGTGGAATTCATTGCCAGAGGAGGTGATGGCGGCTACAAGCATGGACGGCTTCAAGAGGGAATTAGATAAACATATGGAGCAGAAGTCCATCAGTGGCTATTAGCCACAAGGTATAGATAGGAGCTCTTAGTCTGGGGCAGTGATGCTCTGTATTCTTGGTGCTTGGAGGGGCAACAGTGGGAGGGCTTCTGGTGTCCTGGCCCCACTGCTGGACCTCCTGAGGGCACCTGGTGTTTTTGGCCACTGTGTGACACAGAGTGTTGGACTGGATGGGCCACTGGCTTCTCTTATGTTGTTCCCTCTCCACACGTTAGAGGCGGGGTCCCCACAACAAGGGAGGTGCCTGGGAGAGACAGAGGAAGCAGCCTTTGAATGATCTGTCATTTCTGCTGCACCTCTCATTCTCAGTCCATACATGCAGGGGAATGAGGGAGCAGACTGGATCGGACCCCTCAGGTGGTGGGTTACAGATCTGGAGGTTCCTTTAGCATCAAATATGCCCTGCAGAGAAACTGCACAATGGGGGGGGGGGGGGGGGATAGGGTCTCTGCCCCTCTCCCCAAACCACTACGCCTGCTGCAGCAGTTTTCTGTATGCAGGAAATCTATGCATGGGGTACATTCCAAAATATGGTATAGCCCGATATCGTCAGAAGCTAAACAGGGTCGGTCCTCAAGAACATAACAGAAGGCATGTTGGATTGGGCCAATGGATCATCCAGTCCAACACTGTGTCACACAGGAGCCAGAAATACCAGGTGCCATCAGGAGATCCACCAGCAGGGCCAGAACTGCAGAAGCCCTCCCACTGTTGCCCCTCCAAGCACCAAGAAGACAGAGCATCCCTGCCCCAGACATAGAGTTCCCTCTAGACCTTATGGCTAATAGCCACTCATGGACCCCTGCTCCATATATTTATCCAATCCCTTCTTGAAGCTGTCTATGCTTGTAGCTGCCACCACTTCTTCTGGCAGTGAATTTCACGTGTTCATGACTCTTTGGGTGAAGAAGTACTTCCTTTTATCTGTCCTAAGCCTACTGCTTATTAACTTCACAAGTTCTTGTATTGTGGAGAAGGGAGAAGAGTGCTTCTTTCTCTACCTTCTCTACCCCATGCATAATTTTATAAACCTCTATCGTGTCACCCCTCAGTCATCGGTTCTCCAAGCTACAGAGCCCTAACCCCTTTAGCCTTTCCCCATAAGGAAGATGTTCCATCCAATGCTCCCTCTAAGCTGTGGAGTCCTGTGAGCAAAAATTCTACTTTGGGAGCTACTGGCATGAAAGTTCTGAGCAAGCTATTTGGCTATTGCATAAATTACTTTGCGCTGGAGCCATCCTTCCTGAGCTAAGGCAAACATGTGTGAGCCAGAGGCTTAAAAACTGTGAGCTAGCTCACATGAACTCAGCTTAGAGGGAACACTGGTTCCATCCCCTTAATAATCTTAGTTGCCCCTTTCCCAGTGCTGTAATATCTTTTAAGGAAAGGGGGCCACCAAGGAAGGCTCTGCGGAGGAAGGCCATGGCAAACCACCTCTGCTTCTCACTGGCCCTGAAAGCCCCCTTGCTGAGGTCCCTGTAAACTGGCTGGGCCTTCATGGCACTTTACACTTACACACACACACGATTTCCTGAGCGCAGCCTTCTGCAGCACCCATCCTGCGGCCCCCCATTTTGCACTCACTGCTGTCTCCGCATGGCCAAACTCTTCTCACAAGACAGGTGAACCCTGGAATCGGCAGGTGAGGCAAAAAGAGATCCACGCACAGGGCAAGGCTGGAGCCACAATGACATGGGACTTTTCAGTTGAGAAAGAGAAAACTAAGCGGGGACATGATAGTGGTTTATAAAATTATATTTGGGGCAGAAAGAGTGGACAGTGAGGACTCTTTCTCCTACTACCAAAAGTCTCGAACTCAAGGGCATCAGGTTCAGGATGGACAAAAGGAAAGACTACTTGACACAGAGAGGGATTAAAATGTGGAATGGGCTGGCAGAGGATGTAGTGCTGGCCACAGGAGTAAACAGCTTTAAAAGGGGGTTAGATAGATTCATGGAGGATCTATCAGCGGCTACTAGCCATGGTGACTGAGGGGAACCTCCACATTCAGAGCCACTAAGCCTCTGAGTCCCAGAGCCAGGAGGCAACCTCAGGGGAAGGTCTCAGCCTCTCTGCCCTGTTGTTGGCCATTCAGAAGAACTGGTTGGCCGCTGTGAGACAGCATGCTGGACTAGATGGACCACTGGTCTGATCCAGCAGGGCTCTTCCGATGTTCTTATCAGGGAAGGACTTGGCCTCTCTGCCCTGTTGTTGGCCCTCCAGAGGAACTGGTTGGCCACTGTAGGAGAGGATGCTGGACTAGATGGACCCCTGGCTCTCCTGATGTTTTTATCAGAGGAAGGCCTCGGCCTCCCTGCCCTGTTGTTGGCCCTCCAGAGGAACTGGGTGGCAGCAATGTGAGACGGGATGCTGGACTAGAGGGACCACTGGTCTGATCCAGCAGGCCTCTTCTGATGTTCTTATCAGGGGAAGGCCTTGGCCTCTATGCCCTGTTGTTGGCCGTTCAGAAGAACTGACTGGCCACCGTGTGAGGCAGGATGCTGGACTAGGTGGACCACATTGCCTGATCCAGCAGGGCTCTTCTTATGTTCTTATGCTAGTTTTCTGCATGCAGGTATTTTACTTGCAAAAGGCTACCGATGGAAGTGTGGAGGGCCCCCTCTGTGCAGAGGCTTCAAAAGAAGGACACAACTGTCTCTAATTGGATGGCTCTTTTTTGTTTTCTGTCCTTGCAGGATTGATCTGTGGCAATTTTTTCACATTTGGATTGTTAACTAGAGGGGTAGATTATTGCCCTGATCACTCACTGATGTGCTTATTTTCTTGCTGTGATTGCTACATCTTGTACTGGCAAGTGATGTGATGTTTAGTTTATTAGAAATTTAATTTAAAAAAAGAAGAAGTGTTCTCCTGTTTGCTTGCAAGGGCTTTCGATGGCGCCTGAGGCTGACAACAGACACGGTACGGCTTGGGGGGGTTAGCGCTTGACGTTTTAATTGCTGTGCTGAACGACTGATGGGAAGGCACGGAGAGCCCAGTATCTGGGGAAAGGCAGGACACACATTTTTGAAAATAAGACTACACACACAAACACACACACACACAGGACATTTTGCTTCATTCTGAACAGCACACACTTGTGTGTGAACAGGCCAGACCCAGATTTATCCCCTAGTCTGTGGTTTCAAGACCAGGGCTCCGTGGAGCATGCAGGACTGGAACTCGCAGATACGTCCCACTAGTGGTGGCATGCTCCTCTCATAACGCAAGAGAAGCCAGTGCTGGATCAGGCCAGTGGCCCATCCAGTCACACCCTCTAGTGTCACACAGTGGCCAAAAACACCAGGTGCCCTCAGGAGGTCCACCAGTGGGGCCAGGACACTAAAAGCCCTCCTACTGTTGCCCCCCCCCCCCCCCCCGAGCACCAAGAATACAGAGCATCACCTGCCCCAGACTGAGAGTTCCTATCTATACTTTGTGGCTAATAGCCACTGATGGACCTCTGCTCTGTATGTTTATCTAATTCCCTCTTGAAGCCGTCCATGCTTGTAGCCGCCGCCACCTCCTGTGGCAGTGAATTCCATGTGGTAATCACCCTTTATGTGAAGAAGGACTTCCTTTTATCTGTTCTAATCTGACTGCTCAGCGATTTCATGGAGTGCCCACAAGTTCCTATATTGTGAGAAAGGGAGAAAAGGACTTCTTTTTCTACCTGCTCTATCCCATGCATAATCTTTTAAACCTTGATCACATAACCCCTCAGCCATCATTTCTCTCACGTAACAAGCCTTCCCGTGACACAAGAGGATGAAAGGGAAAGGGTTCCTTGCATCAAGACAACACACCACAGCCAGTAGGGGGGAGAAACCGTCACTCCTGGCGAGAGATTACGGGCTCTTTTTTCAAACAAAGAACGGAAGATGATTCTCTGGCGGAGTTCCAAGGCATCCGAGACGTATCTGAGCCTAGGGCTTTATTCCTTGTTCACAAATCCAAAGGAGTTAGCCATGTTAGTCTGTTGCTGCAAAATAGTAAAAAGTCCAGTAGCATCCTTAAGACTAACACACTTTATTGTAGCAGAAGCTTTTGATGAAGAAATGAAAGAGAGCTGTGTTCCTCAAAAGCTTATGCTGCAATAAAGTCTGTTAGTCTTAAAGTTGCTCCTGGGCTTTTTACTAGTTCACAAAGACAGCAGCAGACAAGTCACACTTCCTGCCTTTGAATCTTGAAACTGTATCCCCCCCCCCCATTACTCTGGATTTTAAGCACAGGGGCTCCGGGTCTGGAGCTGGATCCCCCACAGCACCCACCTCAGGAGTAAGAAAGGAGGCCAGGAGCCAAAAATTCCATAAGGGAGTCCACCCACGTATGATGCGTATCTAGGGAACCAGGGCCAAGTTAGTCCATGTGCATGACTCCGGCAGTGACGGTGGCCCGACGCAAGCACATCTTCCGGGTGCAAGAATGCATTTATGTTTTTTAATTTTTCTGTAAGCTGCCCTGAGCCTGCTTTGGAGGCAGGTCCGTAGCTACAGTGGGGCATTTCAGGGCCTGGCCCCCCAACTTCCATTTAACCCCCAAGGCTCTCTGGGCCACCCGGAGGACTCCTGACTCTCTGGGCCGCCCGGAGGACTCCCCACCACTGCCCCTTCCCCAAGTGCAGCTTGCCTCCCCACACAGGCAAGCAGAGTGTGAATGCTACAAAACTGAGTTTTTTACAATTTTATTTTAATTTTTAACGTCAGTGCCCTGACTTATTTAAAGCCTCCTTGAATTACAAAATCCTGGCTACGGGGCCTGCTTTGGTGGGGAAGAAATTTGATTGATAGATAGATAAACAAACAAACAAACTCACCTGTGCCCCTGGAAGACTTTGCCATTCTCCCGCTCAGTCCGAAAGCCCCTCTCTCTTTGCACAGGCTGCCAAGGTGGGGGGGGGGGGGGAGAGAAGAGCATTTTTAATCGGTTTTGATTACCACCTCTTGTACAAACAAGGAACAAAGGCATTTTAAATGGTATGCTGTATGGAAGCAGTATGTGTTGTTATTTTTTTCCTTTTAGATTTTTTTTGTCTCAAGTTGTATTTTATTTTAACGTTCCAAAAAAACAAGGTGTGCAAACAAGCACAGCGTTGTACAAGCATAACACTTTGTCATTTGATTACATTCAAATACAAACAATATATAAAGATACCATATCGTGATTGAAATGATTGTTAACTTACCCCAATATCTTGACGTCGGGACTAAGCTCGAACCTTTTATTGTACACAGTGTAACAACAATATCACTAAGCCTATCAATTAAAGGTCAGGCCACACTCTACTATTTATTCATTGTTACCCATAAATTAAGGTTTTAAATTTAGCATCCGTAACATGTTCCCAGTTGAACTAGTCCAGGTCGACACTGGTTAGTGCCGGGTACCATTTGTCAATGGGGTTCAACAATTCCCTTTCATTATCATGACTACTTGCAATTTTTTTCCCTTTAATTAACTTGGAATAGAGACTCCAAGTTGTTTCAGCTGGAGCCCTGTGAACTGTTTCAGTCCAAGACCTTGGTTTTTTTTTTCCTTTAAGAGCTCTACACCTGCAAATAATAATTAGTCATTGGGCTTTGACTGGCTGGCAGGTTGTTTAATATCAGATGCCTTTCTTTAGGACTAACTCACTCATTTTCCAGATCATGTGGGTCTGAGAGCGTGACACTTTGTGGATGCTGGTACATTTGTTTACTCACTGTTACTGTACAGCGATTTGTGATCTTTCTTTTTAATCCTCTTCCATAAACTTTGCTGGGCTTTCTAAGAGCTGAAGCGTGGAGCTGGTTGTTAATGGGTGCCTCCCTCCCCTCCCCCAGAGCCAAACCAGGGACTAAAGAGGCGAGCCTTTGAAGTGCAGAGTGCATTAAGTTCTGCTTAAGTAAATTGAGGCCTGGAGCCTCTACAGACTTTGGCAGAAGAACCAAGAGTGAAGCTCCCAGTTCACACAGATGAGCGGGGAAAGTTGTTCAGGCAGGACATAGGCAGGAATCATTGGAAAGGGGCCAAATTCTGACAACAAGGCCCATCGCCCTCCATGCAAAGAACTGAACCATGGCTGAAAGCCGTCATCCTCTGGGAAGCCACTGCTTTCTTTGGCTGCCAGGGGTGAGAAAAAGATGGTGTCCCAGCCGTAAGGGGGCACCCGGCACAAAGCACCGATGCTGCATTTTGGCACTTGGGAGCCATTCGACAGGAATGCCATTTGGCGTAGCGGCTGTGTGACGCTACAGCCAAAGCCCACCTCAAAAGAGAGGCTGCAGCAAAAAGTCTGGCAGGGACAATCTGTGACCGCGAGCCACTTAAATCCACTGCAGCGATGACAGTCAGCCGTGGCTGGCCGCTCGAGCTCTGGATAAGATCCCAACCAAAAAGCAAAATCCCAGGTTTAGCAATGCCAACCTAGAAGCCAGGCAGGAGTGTAGTGCAGGTCGCCAGGGTACTGTCAGAATCCAAAGATTCTAACAAAGGTTTCTGTCATGTGTCATGCTTGCTTGCCATGTACGGCTATGTATAATCCCCTTTATCATGTAACCTGTCCCTGCATTTGCTATGTAACCTTTCTTTATGGCTCTCTTTATGACCCTGGGTTTATGGCTCAGGCTGAGTCTGGTCAGTGTAACCATTTGGCCCGGGAGGGTGGCGACTCCAGCGCATGAGAACAATCGGCTTCTCACCTCCGCGCCTCCGCATTCCTTTCCTCCCTGCCGGGGAAGACGAGGACCAGTTTCTTATCGGCGTGTGAAGGCCTTGACAAGAGTTATTTGTTATGCATAGATGGATACATCTAAGGGCTCTGGTTTAAGAAGGAAAATTTACAGCTTCACACTTCACCTTTTTCCTGTGGGAAGCAAATGGTCAAGGGACCTTTTAGCCCGCGATTTTTCCCTCATTGTGATTGGTTATCTATGGGTAATTCAAATCGTACTGGAGGGTATATTAGTCCTGCTTCTATTGTGTGCTTTATCTCTGACAATGATCCGAGGACCTGTAGTAATGTAGTAATAGGAAATAAAGAACTGTGTTTGATCAACAAAGGTCTGATCCTTGACTACTTTGACCAGAAGCCTCACAGGTACCCACTGGGTCTTGTCTCCTTGCAAGCAGAGAGGCAGGAAAAGCTGCCTACAGCATGGTTTGCCCACGGCAGCGTTAAGATTCGGCCGGGGTTAATGCCATGCATGGTTTCACCTCCTCAGTTGCAGCTGGTTGTTAAAGTATTTTATTTCGCCATCAAGAATTCAGCAAAGATTTAAGATCTTTGCAACAGCTTTGCTTAGTGAGCCTAAAGGTCCTGTCTGTTGCCTTTCAGACTGATTTGCTATATTTTAGGATGTTCTTGCCCTTCCCTTCATCCTTACCCCAAATCTGTTTTTTTACCTCCTGATCTCTACGCAACCACATCTCAGTCAAGGGTCGGTGCCATCTTTATCTTTC
Source organism: Lepidodactylus listeri (assembly GCA_029233225.1). Classification (NCBI taxonomy): domain Eukaryota; kingdom Metazoa; phylum Chordata; class Lepidosauria; order Squamata; family Gekkonidae; genus Lepidodactylus; species Lepidodactylus listeri. The sequence continues at coordinate 176,766,715 of JARCFY010000002.1, forward strand.
AGGGAAAAGTGTACAGATTTCCTTATGTTCCTCTTAGGAATGTAGAATGTCCTCTAAACAGAGGGTAGAGTGAATTATGTTTGAGAGCGGAATGGCTGGGCTCTTTTTGAAATAGCAGACCCTGACCTCTTTGTTTAATCTCATCCTATATAAGAAGAGCTTTGAATCTTGTTCAATATACCGGCATGATCTATTCTGGCTTGCATCAGAATGATCACTCTCGATAAAACTGTGTGCTTTGTTCTCAAGAAGCCTCAAGTGAATCTTTTCTCTCCCCGACTGAACTCAAAGAACGGGGGCGGGGGGGGGGTACTATTGAAAACTCCCCTAACACCCATCCTTACTTGCCACTTAAATAGCCAGATATTAACACTCGGCTACAGCCCAGGAAAACAAACTGTGGTTAAGCTTGGTCTATGTACAGCTGAAACGCTCCCAAGCATAAGCATGACTGGTGTGAGAGTCCTGCTCAAAGTAGTCAAGGATCAGATCTCGGTTGGTTAACCACAGTTCTCTATTGCCTATTCCTACATTAGTACAGCATCTCGGGTTATTGTCAGAGATGAGACAAATAATACAAGCGGGTCTATTATACCATTCCAAGGAGTTTGAATTACCCATAGGTAGCCAATCCCCTGAAGGGAAAATTGGCGGGCTAAAAGGTGTCTTGACCGTTTGGTTCACACAGGAAAAAAGTGAGGTGTTAAGCAGTAAATTTCCCTTCCCAAACCAGATCCCTTAGTTCACATAACAATTCATGGCTCCAAGGTTCTTTAGCATAGATAAGAGATGAGAGCCGTCCTCCCCTTGAAGTTACTGCCGGGGCAGCTGGAATGCGGAGGCAGGGATGAGAGGCCTCCTTGTTCTCACCTCTAAGGGTTGTCACCCTCCCGACCAAAACAGGATTAATACAGGTTCCATACAAATGACTATAGGGTTACATAGTGTGCATGCAAGATTACATTGACTGAATTGACAGATTCTGACACCCTGCCCTCCCCATAATTCCCTTCACCTAGCTTTATCAGGGAACATTTTGTGAAACAGTTTAATCAACTTGGGGGCATGAACATGTTCAGAACGAATCCATTCATTGTGCTCCGGGCCGAAATCTAACCATCTAACTAAGTAATACAAATGGCCCCTTTTCATCTTGGAGTCAAGGATTTCGGTTATCTCGTAGTGTGGACTCCCCTCCTTCATCAGTGGAGGAGGAACTGGAGGAACTGGATGCCATGCATTCGGCCCAGGATCTTTCTTCAGCAGGCTGAAATGAAACACAGGGTGCACAGAACTCAGTGATTTAGGCAGTTCCAGTTCAAAGGATACATCAGAGATTTTACGTAGCACTTTATAAGGTCCAACATATTTCCATCCCAGTTTCCTGCTGGGCTGCAGCCCATGGAAATTTTTAGTAGAGAGATAAACGGAGTCCCCGGGTTGAAGATCCCATCCCGGTGCTCGCCCTCGGTCAGCATATTTCTTGTAGTCCTCTTTGGCATGATCCAGGGCCTTCCCAATTAATGGCCAGGAGTCCTGGAGGTTGGACCACCAACTCCTAAAATCCGAGGGGGGGGTCCGGGGGTCGTTCTTAATGGTAGGGAGTGGTTTACCTTCAAAGCCTCCCACCGCCATGAAAGGTGAGACCCCAGTAGAGGAATGCACTGCATTGTTGTAGCTATATTCTGCAAAGGGCAATAATTCCACCCAATTGTCCTGGTGGTAATTTGTATAACATCTGAGGAATTGCTCCAGAATTTGATTAGTTCGCTCGGATTGGCCGTCGGTCTCTGGGTGGTAACCCGAGCTTAAGGCAGGCTCTATGTCCATTAATTTCAAAAGCTCCCGCCAGAAGGTGGCAACGAACTGACTTCCGCGGTCGGATACCACTCTCTTGGGAAAAGCATGTAATTTTATCACGTGGTTAAAGAAAGCTTTAGCCATCCCTTTGGCTGTGGGCAATTGCTTGAAGGGGGTGAAATGGGCTTGTTTAGAAAACGTGTCAACTACTACCCAAATCACCGTTTTTCCCTTGGAGGGGGGCAAATTGGTGATAAAGTCCATGGCTATGTCTTCCCAGGGTCTTGAGGCAGTGGGAAGGGGGTGCAACAATCCTGGGACTTTCCCCCCCCGTTTCTTACACATTAAACAGGTTTGGCACGCCGAGACGAAGTCCGAGACATTGCGGCGCATGCGTGGCCACCAGAATTGACGCTGGATCAAATTTAGTGTTTTTAGGAAACCAAAGTGCCTGGCTAGCTTGGAAGAGTGACAATGTAGCAAGATTTCCTTGCGTTTGGTCTTAGGCACCACTAGCTTGTCCCCATGCAGCCAACAATGGTCCTCTCTTTTGGAACACTCTCCTATTGTTTCCAATTCCTCTATTTCTTCTGGAGCATACTCCCCCCCCCACTGGCAGTCCCCCATGGTTAGCTCGGCTTTCTTTGCTTTGCTCCGGGTGACCACCGCCCCTCCCAGCTGCTGGGGGGAGAACATGGAGTCGAATACCTCTTCCTTCACACTCTCATGTTGGGGCAATCTGGACAATGCATCTGCCAGGGAGTTAGCCTTCCCGGGGAAATGTTTTAACACAAAGTTAAATTTGGAAAAGAAGTCAGCCCAGCGCAGCTGCTTGGCGTTGAGGGACCGTTGCGTGCGCAAAGCCTCTAGGTTCTTATGATCAGTCCATATTTCAAACGGAGTTTGCGCTCCCTCCAACCAGTGGCGCCACGTAGTGAGCGCTAACCTAATGGCCGCGGCTTCCTTGTCCCACACCGACCAGTTCCTTTCCGTTTCGTTAAACTTTTTTGAGATGTAAGCCAAGGGGTGCAACTTCCCCTCTGAGTCTCTTTGCAAAATGGCCCCCCCCATGGCTACATCCGAGGCATCGACATGGATTATAAAGTCTTTTGTCTCATCCGGGTGTGCCAGAATGGGCTCAGAGGTAAAAAGAGTTTTTAGAGCTTCAAACGCCTTCTGGCACTCCCCATTCCACGCCAACTTCTCTCCTGGCTTCCCTGCCTCGGGTCCCCTCCCCTTGGTTTTCAACAAGTCCGTTAAGGGAAGGGTGACTTTAGCAAAGTCCTTGATGAAGGTCCGGTAAAAGTTACAAAATCCTAAGAGGCTCTGCAACTGCTTCCTTGTTCGCGGAGCCTCCCATTGCACCACAGCCTCCACTTTCCCCGGGTCCATTTCCAACCCCTTCTGAGAAATGCGGTAGCCTAGGAAGTCCACCGACTCCCGGTGAAACTCGCACTTAGACAGTTTCACAAACAGCTGGTTTTTCAGCAACGTTGAAAGAACTTCCCTGACCAAAGTCACATGCTCATTCTTATCAGTAGAATAGATCAAGATATCATCTATGTAACATAACACGCCCTTAAAAAGGTGCTTGTGCAACACTTCATTGATTAAACTCATAAAGACCCCGGGCGCGCCACTTAAGCCGAACGGCATCACTAGGTATTCGAATTGCCCCAAGGGGGTGTTAAAGGCAGTCTTAAATTCATCCCCCTCCCTTATGCGCACCCGGAAGTAGGCATCTCGTAGATCCAATTTGGCAAAAATCTTCCCCTTGGCCGCCTCTGCCAAGAGATCCTTTATTAACGGGAGGGGGTAGGCATTAGAAGTGGAAACTGCATTTAGCCCCCGGTAATCAGTGCACAGTCGTAAGCCTCCATCCTTTTTCTTTCGGAACAACACGGGCGCCGCAAAGGGGGACTTGGCGGGGCGGATAAACCCCCTTGCAAGGTTTTTGTCTAAGAACTTCCGCAGTTCTTCCCGTTCCGCCGGGCTCATGGAATATAATTTGCCCTTCGGGAGTTTCTCTCCTGGGAGGAGCTCTATGGCACAGTCCGACAGTCGATGAGGGGGCAACTCGTCCGCCTCGGATTCACTGAACACTTCTAGCAAGTCTCTATACTCTTTAGGCACCATGGCAGGGGCGAGGGCGAGTGCGGGTGCTGGGGGTGGCGGGCTCGGAGGTCCAGGGCCCCATCCGGGGTCCCACCGGTGGCTCTGGCAGCGGTCGTCTACCCACGAAATTTTCCCCTCGCTCCACTTTATGTAAGGGTCGTGCGCCCCGAGCCAAGGGCTGCCCAACACCATAGGGAACTGGGCGTTCGGGGTGATGACGAAAGCTCGCTTCTCCCAATGCTCCCCCGTTCCCAAAATCAAGCTCTCAGTCTCTGCTATGCACTCCTCTTTCATTTCCGACCCATCCATCTGGGTAAACTTCAGGGGTTCTGCTAACGGGGTGACTTTGGGTCCCAACCCCTCCACTACCAGGGGGCTGATTAGGTCTCGCGCGCAACCGGAGTCAATTAGAGCGCGAACCCTCATGTGGGTCCCTGATCCAGGGGTCACCACCGTCACTACCATATATAAGAGGGGGCCAGGGATGCTCACCGGAGATGGCGCTTCTTGGCGGGGGACCTGCAGTTCTGCGCCGCTCACTGCAGGCCGTTGGAGTTTCCCGACATCTGTGCTTCCATCAGCTCTAGCTCTCCCTGGTCGCTCGTCACCCCTTCCAGCTGTAAAGCCCGGGGCTTCATCGGAGTTTTCCCTCTGGTGGGGGTGCTCCCCGCTCCGGGAGTTGAGGTCTTCGGGCCCTTCCCCCCTCCTCTGGGACAAGCGGAGGCGAAGTGGCCACTCTCCCCACACTTCATACATAACCCCTGTCGAAACCTCGCATCCCGGACGTCTTGCACATTGGATCGGGGCTTCGCTCGGGGGCCTGCTTTGCTGGCGGCCGTCGCGGACGCTCCCATCTTAATCAGGGCGAAACGCTCCTCCATGTCGGTGGCAGCTCTCATCCAGGTGTTCAGGGTGCCCGGGCGACCCCCCAACAGCACGGTCTCGTAGATTTCCGGGTTCAGGCCCTCCCAATACTTCTCCATGAAGAGTTCCTCTGGCCACCCATGGATCTTGGCAGCGATGCGCCGGAACTTGTCGGTGTATTCCCTCACCGACGACCTCCCCTGGAATAGCTTCCTCAGTTGATTTCTGGCTTTTTCCTCACCCAGGGGGTCCTCGAATTGATGCCGGAGGGCCCACATAAAATTGTTCAGGGAGCGCAGCTCAGGGCCAGGGTTGTCGTGAAGGCTCACATACCAATCGCTGGCGGTATCTTTCAGCTTGGACCCGATGTAGCCGATGCGATCTTTCTCGGTAGGGTAGAGGTGACCCCAACTGTCCAGGAATCTCCCGATCTCTAGCGTGAAGAAACGCAGCTTCTCGGGGTCCCCATCGAAAGTGGTCGTCAAAGGGTCGGACGGGGGTGGGCGAACGGCCGGCGCAGCCGGGACTGGGGCCGGTGCGGGAACGGGCCCCGGAACTGAAGCTGGGACGGCCGGCTGGGCTGGTTGCGCCGGTAGAGCGGGCGCCTGCGGTTGTGCCGGAACCCCTCCGGGTGCCTGCGGCTGTGGTGGGGCTCCGACTCCTTGACCGAGGAGGGCGCCTTGCATCGCCACTATAGCGTCGCGAAATTGGTGCTGGAGATCGAGGGCCAACTCGCGGAGCTCGGCGGTGAGTTGAAGCCGCAGGTCTCCCATCATCTGATCCAGTGGGACCGTCTGCTCCTCGCGATACGGATCGGGCCCATACAGATCTAGTGTCTCTTCTTCGGGAGGCGGGCGACGCGGCCCTCCACGGTAGATCGGCTCACGGTCGTCTCCAAGGTAGCTCGGTCTCCCTCGATCGGGCTGGTCTCCGGTGAGTGAAACTCTCACCCCTTTCCTGTCGTGCACCCACGAACTCACGGGACGGCCCCCGAAGTGGCTCCAAGCGTACTGGGGGGTCACGTTCTGATGGGTAGTCGGGCGGCGTGGAATGTAGTAAGCCCCTTGGCTCGTGGTCACCGGCACCTCGGTACCTCCTGCGCCGCCACCACTCCCGTTCCCCGGATCCGCCGGGGTAACGGGAACCTCCTCTGGAGTAGTAGGTTTGAGGGGGACAAGGTCGTCTTCTGACATGGTCAGGAACGGTTGAGTCCCAGTCACGGATCTCTGACAATCTGTGAGAGTCCTGCTCAAAGTAGTCAAGGATCAGATCTCGGTTGGTTAACCACAGTTCTTTATTGCCTATTCCTACATTAGTACAGCATCTCGGGTTATTGTCAGAGATGAGACAAATAATACAAGCGGGTCTATTATACCATTCCAAGGAGTTTGAATTACCCATAGGTAGCCAATCCCCTGAAGGGAAAATTGGCGGGCTAAAAGGTGTCTTGACCGTTTGGTTCACACAGGAAAAAAGTGAGGTGTTAAGCAGTAAATTTCCCTTCCCAAACCAGATCCCTTAGTTCACATAACAATTCATGGCTCCAAGGTTCTTTAGCATAGATAAGAGATGAGAGCCGTCCTCCCCTTGAAGTTACTGCCGGGGCAGCTGGAATGCGGAGGCAGGGATGAGAGGCCTCCTTGTTCTCACCTCTAAGGGTTGTCACCCTCCCGACCAAAACAGGATTAATACAGGTTCCATACAAATGACTATAGGGTTACATAGTGTGCATGCAAGATTACATTGACTGAATTGACAGATTCTGACACTGGAAATTTTCAGGTGACTAACTCCATGGCGGTTTCAAGGATCTGGGATTTGGAAGCAAGGCTCAAATAAAACAGTGACAAACACTCAGAGATCAGCTGAGAGTTGGGGTCAGACTCAATCTGTGCCCCAGCAAAATTCCTGCATCTCAGCAGGTCTGGGAGGTAGCAAAGTTTCCAGGATAGGAGACTGAAAGTACCTGACTTCCAGCTGATCAGCTGGATGCCGGCTCCTAATCAGGGATGTCAAACTGAATGCACCCCCAAAAGTAGCCCATTCGGCCCACTTTTGGGCAGCCGCAGGCCAAATGAGATTCTCTAATCTGATTCAGCCTGCTGCCGAAATTCGGTGGCATTTCGGCAGCTGCCCAAAAAGAAGCCGGCAGCGGGAGAGGGAGGGAGGCACGGGGAGGCATTTAAATCCCTCCCCGCCTCATCTCGGGCCTTTTCTGGCTCACCTGCCTTGGTGAGCAAGCTAGGAAGGGCGCACAGGTGGGGGCTCTGCTGGCCACTGAAGCGGGTGTGCTGGAGAAGCCCCAGGGGACATTTAAATCCCCCCCTGCATCCTTCCTAGCTTGCCTGCCTTGGCGAGCGAGCTAGGAAGGGCATTGGGGGGAGGCCCCAGGGGACATTTAAATGCCTCCCTGCACAGCTGAATCTGATTCGACCGGCAGAATGCCACCCCAATAGGCTTGTATTGCCGAAAGTGGTATTTGAGGGTCATTCGGCCAGCCGAATGAGATTCAGCCCAATTCGGACAAATCCGAATTGGATTGAATTATTATTATTTTTTTGCACACCCCTACTTCTGATTTCTTCTTCAAACTCTGCCCCGGACAAGGCAACTTTTCCCCAGCAGGAGATCACAAGCTGACTCCCAGGTGACCCCCTCATCAGCTGAGAGTCAGCTGCTGAGGGCTGCAACTACACATGAACAGGTTGTGATCAGCCTGCTAATTAACTGGCTACCTGATCGCTGCCAGTGAACGGGAAGTGAGTGAAAACGGCCGGTGTCTGACCATCCTTACATTGTAACCCTCTTGAATTCAAGGCGTGACAAAATCTGCATGAAAAGGTGCTCCCATCATACCAAGAGGCTACTCTCCCTTCTCTAGCCAGAAGGACCAGTTTTTACACATGTAAAGCATCTGCTACCAGCACAGCCAGTATTCTGTAGTGGTTAGAGTGTCAAGACCCAGGTTCGAATTCTCACTCAGCCATGGAAGCTCACTGGGTGACCCTGGGCCAGTCGTTCACTTTCAGCCTAACCTACTTCACAGGGTTGTTGTGAGGATAAAATGGAGGAGAAGAGAATGGCATGAGCCTCTCTGGGTCCCCACTGGAGACAGAGGTGGGGTTATAAATAAAGCAAGTAATGTAAAAAAGGACTTACCCAGGAGCACAGGTCAACCTGGAAAATGGAGCCATCCATGCCACCACAAAACATGAAATACTCAGTGAGGTCAAGTGTCACTGACATAATGCCCACATCAAAGACGACGGAGAGGAGAAGGTCCCCAGAGGAGATCTCCCAAAGCTAAAGAAGGACAAAAGGAGAACCAGAATTAACCAGGAATTTTCAGCTGATGAAATCTCACCATCCAACATGGCAGACACAGAGACAGTGAAGTCAGGAGGTGTTTCCGATGCAGCCAGTTAAACGCTGTCATTGAAAGATAAGAACATAAGAGAAGCCAATGTTGGATCAGGCCAGTGGCCCATCCAGTCCAACACTGTGTGTCACACAGTGGCCAAAAACACCAGGTGCCCTCAGGAGGACCAGCAGTGGGGCCAGGACACTAGAAGCCCTCCTACTGCTGCCCCCCCCAAGCACCAAGAATACAGAGCATCGCTTGCCCCAGACTGAGAGTTCCTATCTATACTTTGTGGCTAATAGCCACTGATGGACCTCTGCTCCATATGTTTATCCAATTCCCTCTTGAAGCTGTCCATGCCTGTAGCCGCCGCCACCTCCTGTAGCAGTGAATTCCACGTATTAATGACTCTTTGGGTGAAGAAGGACTTCCTTTTATCTGTTCTAACCTGACTGCTCAGCCACTTCATGGAGTGCCCACGAGTCCTTGTACTGTGAGAAAGGGAGAAAAGGACTTCTTTCTCTACCTGCTCTATCCCATGCATAATCTTGTAAACCTCGATCATGTCACCCCTCCGTCGCCATTTCTCCAAGCTAAAGAGCCCCACGCGCTTCAACCTTTCTTCACAGGGCAAGTGTTCCAACCCTTTTATCATTCTACTTCCCCTTTTCTGCACTTTTCCCAATGCTAGAATATCCTTTCTGAGGTGCGGTGACCAGAATTGCACACAGCACGAAGTACAAAGATGCTGCAAAGGAACCGAAAACCAAGGAATGATTACTGTTAGTGCAATCTACACTTATCGACTATACTCAGTTGGGGTGGGAATAGAGGCCGCACGGTGAACCTGTACCCTGCTAGAAAGCCCCCAAAGTTACTCTGACCCAGTCACACGCACTCGCGCTTAACTGACCTCACAGGCTTGTTGGGTGGATGAAGCGGGAAATGTAGAATAATGTGTGTGGCACTGAGCTTTACTGCAGGGAAAGAGGGAATGATAAAAGCACGAGCTTTGAGCCGAATGAAAGGTGAGCGTTTGCATCCCCTGGTGACTGCTGCCAGGAGCTCCTCATCGCTCAGGCTCATCTCGTTGGACTCCAATTGCCAAACAGATACGGTGAAAGCTTTGCCCCATGGGACTCTCGCAAGGATGACTGCCAGGCAAAGAGGGAGAGGGGCAAGTCTTTTTTACACTCTGGAATCCCCAGCTATGCAGAATAACATGACAGTGACAAGAAAAATCCCTGCCCGGTGAGGCCTCAGCACACTCCAGATGTGAAGATTTGGAAAGAAGCTGGTAAAATGTGGGGGGAGGGGGGAATCCATTTTTAGAGGCCTTTTTGAGGGGGCGGGATTGGAAAATCTGGAGGGACACTGAAAACTCTCGTGATTTTTTTCTTTTAAAATAGGAAAATGCTTCTAGAGGCAAAGTTTTTCACGTTTGAAGTAGCCGATATGCATTTTCCAGAAGAAATCAGGGAGATTTGGGAGTGCATATCGTAGATGTACAACAGTTAAGGATATTTTTTTTGTTTTAAATATAAATAATACTTGGTGACAATACACTATAAAGCATTTAATGAGACATTGAAGAGTTCAGTGTCTTCAGCATTACGAAGTTGAGTTTAATATCCAAACATGCTGACAATCCCACTTATTAAGAACATAGGAGAAGTCGCCGTCGGATCAAGCCAGTGACCCACCCAGTCCAACACTCTGTGTCACACAGTGGCCAAAAACACCAGGTGCCATCAGGAGGTCCAGCAGCAGGGCCAGGGGGTGACACCTTGAGAGAGTTTCTGTCCAAATGAGACCCTTTCTTTTGTTCCCTACAAAATTTGTTTTGGCCCAGCCACTTCTATGTTCAAGAGCAAAAATTTAAGGTATGCGAGCGATGGCCGTGTGGCGTGAAGCAGTTTGCAAGAACTGGGTAAACCTGCAATTCTTCTTACAGAAAACAAAGGTATTTTATACTTTTTAATTCCCTAAACATGACCAATAGTTCAACTGCACATGCTGACTAAATTATAAATAACGCATTTCATGGTGCTGTAGCACCAAAATAAGGTCCGGTTTGCTAGGCAAACAAGTATTATATAATATTTCATTCCCTCCCTCTCCACACACAAATTTCCTTTTATGCCTTGGGAAAAAAAAATAAAAGCTATTTTTCTGATAGCTTCAACATTTCTGGAAATTCTATATCTCTACTCCAAAAGGGAAGGTGCACAGGACTGGGAAAAGGGGGGAAGAGAGAAGAAGAGAGAAAAGGTTGGATTCATACCCCGCTTTTCACTACCCGAAGGAGTCTCAGAGCGGCTTACAATCTCCTTTCCCTTCCCCTCCCCACAACAGACACCCTGTGAGGTAGGTGGGGCTGAGAGAGCTCTGACAGAAACTGCTCTTTTTCAAGAACAGCTCTGACAGAACTATGGCTTGCCCAAGGTCACCCAGCTGGCTGCGTGTGGAGGAGTGGGGAATCAAGCCTGGTTCTCTCAGATTAGAGTCCGCCCACTGAACCACCACACCAGACTGGGGGGGGTGAGGAGAAGAGCCTGGCAAAGAAGAAGAAGAAGAAGAAGAAGAAGAGACTGGAGTGATATCCGGCCCTTCACTCACTTGGGAGTCTCAGAGCAGCCTACAAACACCTTTCTCTTCCCCTCCAGAGAGCTGCCTTAGAGAGTCCTGCATGGAGATTTCAGAGTGAAATTTCCAGTTATTCACACCCCCACAGTTCCTCATGGGCTCCCCAGCTTGTACATAAAAGATCTTAAGTTGAATTTTGTAGAGAGAAGTTCAACCACTTGCCAAAAATACCATTACGATCAATGGGATGAGGCTGTGCCAAGTTAGTCACGGAAGGAAGGAGCTGCTGACGTCCCACCCCATCCAACCAAAATCCCAAGACGGCAGATCTCAGCCCCTGTTATCCACATAAAGAGATGCGCCTTGAATGACATGAAGAAGAGATTGGATTTATACTCCGTCCTTCACTACCCGAAGGAGTCTCAGAGCGGCTTACAAACTCCTTTCCCTTCCCCTCCTCACAACAGACACCCTGTGAGGTAGGTGGGGCTGAGAGAGCTTTTTCGAGGACTGCTCTTGAGAGAACAGCTCTGAGAGACCTGTGACAACCCAAGGTCATCCAGCAGGTGCAAGTGGAGGAGTGGGGAATCAAACCCAGTTCTCCCAGATTAGAGTCCGTGCTCCTAACCACTACACTGCATCAAACTAGCTTCCAGCAGTCGACCTGTGCCGTGCTGCAGTGGCCCCCTTACCTTGGCTGTTTGGTCCAGGGATGCTGTGGCGGCCCGCGCCATGGGGCCACCGACCCCACAACAGAGGTCCGTGATGGGAAGGCTGTGTCGCGACCACACGTGGCGGGGCTCGGGACTTTGGCTGTGCTCCGCTTGCAGAACGCTACATAAGGAGAGAGAGAGAGAAAAACCCCCTCAGCACAGAACAGATTGAGAGACTTTGGGTGTTTTTTTGGGGGGGGGGGTTAAGCAGAGGCTGCAAGGTGGAGCTCGGAAGACAAATCTTTCAGAAGCTGTTGACAATAACTGCAGACGACGAGTGGGCGGAGAATGGTGGAAAGAAGTGATAAAGTCCTCTAGCTGTAGCACCTCAGAGAAGTGAATCCCAAACTGCACAGAGCATAGGACTCTGGTGCGGGAAACAAAGCCAACCACAGGAGGTTTGTGTAGCCCCCCCCCCCCACAAGTAACCTCCTACAAAGGAGTCTGCCCGCTGCATTTCTGCACAGTTTAGTTTAAGAACATAAGAGAAGCCAACGGTGGATCAGGCCAGCGGCCCCTCCAGTCCAACACTCTGTCACACAGTGGCCAAAATCACCAGGTGCCCTCAGGAGGTCCAGCAGTGGGGCCAGGACACTAGAAGCCCTCCCACTGTTGCCCCCCCCCCAAGCACCAAGAATACAGAGCATCACTTGCCCCAGACCGAGTGTTCCGATCTATACTTTGGGGCTAATAGCCATGGATGGACCTCTGCTCCATATGTTTTCCCTCTTAAAGCTGTCAATGCTTGTAGCCGCCGCCACCTCCTGTGGCAGTGAATTCCTGTGGCAGGGACTTTAGTTTCCTGGACTTCCTCCTTCTAACCAGCGTCCACTGCCTGTGCACAATGATCCCATCATTCCCAGCGCAGAGAGACAGCAGAATTAGCCACCCTTGGAAATACTACACCTCCACAAGACTCACTTCTCTGCCCTTGCTTCCTTCCCAAAAGATCAGTGACTCACGCAGGGACCAGCCTTCCCTCGGCCACAGCTCTTACTCCCGCACAAATTAAAACTAAAGCTTCTTTTTTTTCAAAATCAGAAGAGGAAATTTGGCTTCAGAAGTCTGAGAGGCAATATTCTATTCTGAGTGGACTAAAGAGGGGAGCAGAGCACTTATACATAAATATGGCTCCTGGAGAGGAGAATCAACAGAGGGGCAAAGGAATCACACTGCAAGATCCCTGGAGAGCTAAACGAGATCAAACATCTGCTGGAGCGCCAAATCTGAAGACTGCTGCAGCACAATCTGAACAGAATATCTACCCTGGAGGAGAGATAACTGGCAGCCAGCGCCACCCAGTGATCTTTATTCAAACCTCAGGGAGCCTGGCTCTTCTCTTGCTCAATGACTCCAGCCTTTTTTCACCAGCCCCTTTCCAAAACGACTGACAAAGCCTGATGACGGAATGAGCACAAAGACAAAGCCGTTGCAGAAGACCAGCCTCCTTCGTCCCAGCAGCTGCCTGCGTCGCCTCTGACAGCAGGGCACCCACAAAGGGGCTTGGGAAGAGTGTCTAATTCAGGAGACCCCAACATGGTGCCCAGGGGCACCACGGCACTCACAGGCACCTTCTCTGGCGCCCACCAGGTGTTTTTAGAAAGTGGGTCAGGCCAGGTGGGGCTTTTGCCCAGCAGGGCTTCTGGGCATTTGATTGGCTGTGCAGATTTTTAAAAACATTGCTTTGGCAGCGGCTGCCACCACCACAACCCAAGGATCTTCACTGGGAGAGTGAAGGTAAGCTGCAGCAACCTTTTTGGAGCTGGATCCCTCTCCAGCAGCAGCCATTGTGCGGCCGCGCCAACCGCTCTGCATCAGGATTCCAAAGCTGCCCGCAGGCTCGGAAAGGTTGGGGACCCCCCGTTCTAGTTCTCAGGCAGACTCATGTGGGAGCAGAAAATCCTACAGACTCCTCTTCCCAGACCTTTTAGAGCTCTGCAGTGGCTCAAGTGGTTAAGACATTGAACTGCAGACCAGAAGAGCTGTAGTTCGGCAGTTTGAGACCCGAGTGCCACGTGATGGAGCGAGCTTCCGTCTCTGGCCCCAGCTCCTGCCAACCCAGCAGTTCGAAAGCAAGAAACTGCAAGTAGAGAAATAGGGACCGTTTCGGTGGGAAGGGAACAGCGTTCCATGCGCCTCGGCATCTAGTCATGCCGGCCACATGACCACAGAGAAGTCTTTGGACAGCGCTGGCTCTTCGGCTTGGAAACGGAGATGAGCACCGCATCCCTAGAGTCATATTCGACTGGCTTTCGAGCAAGGGAAACCTCTACCTTTAGGTCGAGACCAGCACCTTGAATCGAGCTGGGAATCCAACTTGCAGCTCGTGGAAGTCTTTCAGCAGCGGGGTGATGCAATCACTATGGCCAGCCCCAGCAAACAACTTGGCTGCTGTATTCCAAAGCAGATGAAATTTAAAGGCAGGCCCGAGCACAGACTGGGGTAGTCAAGCCTGGATATAACTAGAGGCAGAGTATCTCTTCCCAGAAAAAGATAAAGGTGCGCACTCCAACTGCCAAGGCTGCCAACTCAATCTTTCAGGCTATGGGTAGGTGGCTGACTGAAGTCTGTGAGGACAGATGGATGGAATTTGTGGACTAGCAGCTTGTATGAACTCAGGTGCAAACACTGGTGTAAAAAGGTGCAAGGCTCCCTCCTGGGAACCTTGTTTTGTTTTTTAAAAAAGAGAGATGTCTGGTAGGAATGTTAGGAAAGAACACTCATAAAAAAGTAAGAGAAATGCCATGTTGGATCAGGCCAGTGGCCCATCCAGTCCAACACTCTGTGTCACCCAGGGGCCAAAACCCAGGTGCCATCAGGAGGTCCACCAGCAGGGCCATAAGAACAGAAGAGAAGTCCTCCCACTGTTGACCCCCAAGCACCAAGAAGTCAGTGCACTTCTGCCTCAGACATTAGAAGATAAGGGAAGCCATGTTGGATCAGGCCAATGGCCCATCCAGTCCAACACTCTGTGTCACCCAGGGGCCAAAAACACCAGGTGCCATCAGGAGGGAGGTCCAGCAGCGGGGCCAGAAGAACAGAAGAGAAGTCCTCCCACTGTTGACCCCCAAGCACCAAGAAGACAGTGCACTTCTGCCTCAGACATTAGAAGATAAGGGAAGCCATGTTGGATCAGGCCAATGGCCCATCCAGTCCAACACTCTGTGTCACCCAGGGGCCAAAACCCAGGTGCCCTCAGGAGGGAGGTCCAGCAGCGGGGCCAGAAGAACAGAAGAGAAGTCCTCCCACTGTTGACCCCCAAGCACCAAGAAGACAGTGCACTTCTGCCTCAGACATTAGAAGATAAGGGAAGCCATGTTGGATCAGGCCAATGGCCCATCCAGTCCAACACTCTGTGTCACCCAGGGGCCAAAAACACCAGGGGCCCTCAGGAGGGAGGTCCAGCAGCGGGGCCAGAAGAACAGAAGAGAAGTCCTCCCACTGTTGACCCCCAAGCACCAAGAAGACAGTGCACTTCTGCCTCAGACATTAGAAGATAAGGGAAGCCATGTTGGATCAGGCCAGTGGCCCATCCAGTCCAACACTCTGTGTCACCCAGGGGCCAAAAACACCAGGTGCCCTCAGGAGGGAGGTCCAGCAGCGGGGCCAGAAGAACAGAAGAGAAGTCCTCCCACTGTTGACCCCCAAGCACCAAGAAGACAGTGCACTTCTGCCTCAGACATTAGAAGATAAGGGAAGCCATGTTGGATCAGGCCAGTGGCCCATCCAGTCCAACACTCTGTGTCACCCAGGGGCCAAAACCCAGGTGCCCTCAGGGGTGGGGCCAGAACTCCAGAAGCCCTCCCACAGCTGCACCTCCAAGCACCAAGGATACAGAGCATCCCTGTCCCAGGCAGAGTGCTCTATCTATACCTTGTGGCTAATAGCCACAGATGGACCTCTGCTCCAGATGTTTATCCAGTCCCCTCTTGAACCTGTCTAAGCTTGTAGCCACCACCTGAGGCAGTGAATTCCACAAGTTCATTACTACCCACCATCAGAGATAACCATATTTCACAGCCTGACTCTAGAGGAACTTAAATGTTGTGGGGGTGATTCTAATTAATTCCTTGCTCTCTGGAAAACCACAAGAGAGCCCTGTCCTTGCGCACAACTAGGAAATAAGGATGACGCTGAAGTCATATTTGCTACAGTGAAGCAACAATGAGAGCATCTGGCACTCCATGCCCAGAGCTGTAAAATACACACTGCCCTCATTTCGTTGTCCCGGGTGAAGGTTTTTCAGAACTGCTCCCTTCCTCTCCGGTTCCTAAATAGTTTTGTTTTATGGGACAGATCATTCCTGGCAGAACTGCCTGCAGTTGGATCTTACAGGTTCAGCTGTGGGGGACCAGCTTTTGCTCTTCCCCGGCAGCAAAATAGCCAACCGGGGGGGGGGGGGGGCAGCTTTTGGAAGCTCCTGAATGGCTCCCCCGACGGGGATTCCGAATGAGAAGCCCTATTCTTTTCCAGCTGGCACTGAGAGCCGGAGCGTTATTTAAAGACACACCTTTTTTCTAAAACATAAACCTAGACCCCAGGTGATTTATAAATTAGGCAGCCACCAGAGACAGTTTTTAAAATCAGGTGCAAACCTCGGGTTTCGGCGCGTGTTTGTTTACAGGGGAAAGTCTCTCGAGCCCCATGGAGCAATCGAAAGACTTTAAAAACCCATTTCATTAATAGCAAAGAAGGTTTAAATGCTTCGAGCTTCTCTCCGTGAGCGGTAATTGCCTCTGCGGATGGGCAGAAACGGGCGGACACGCGGCGACCCACAAAAGCAGCCTTGCACGTAGTGTCTCTGCCTAGGGGGAGGGGGGGAGGAGAAGGCTCCCCCCTTTCAGTCGGTACCTGCAGAGGTTCCACACGATCACCAGGCAGTCCTTGGCCCCGGAGAGGAAGTGGCTGCTGTCGTCTGTGAAGCCCAGGCAAGTGAGGTCCTGGTAGTGTCGGTTCAGGATGGCAAGCAGGTTCCCGCTGGAGACCTACGGACAGTACAGAAAGGAAGGAGAGAGCGGTGAGTTTTCCAGGGCTACCGTCTCCAGTAATCACTGGAGATTTGGGGGTGGAACCTGGAGAGGGTGAAGTTTGAGGAAGGGTCTCAGCAGGGTACGATACAACAGAGTCCTCCTCCCAAAGGTGCTGTTTCCCCCAGGGGGAATTGACCTCTGCTGTCAGAAGCTCGGTTGCGATGTTAAGAGATCTCCTGGAGCCTGGTGACCCTAGAGATTTCCCATCCCAGCCAGACTCGACTGCATTCACAGGGACCAAGAAGTCTGCTGGCAGCTAGCCCTCCAACCCCAAGGGCACTCAGGCTGCCTGGGGAAGCCACCGCAAGCCGTCCAGGTGCAGTCGGCTTGGGTGCTATGGAAAGAAAGCCATGGTGCAAGAGAGAGAATATTTATTTAAAGGAGAAAGGGTATTTTTCTCTAAATGTTCCAATCCCTGGTTGGATGAGGAAGGTACAAGAGACAATAATATAATTAGATCTCCTGACTAAGCTTAACACAAAATTTGTAGGGACTGGAATACTCCCCCCCTTTACCAGTTAAAGGTTTCCCTTGAAAGTCAGTCAAATTCAACTCATCTCCGTTTCCAAGCCAAAGAGCCAGCACTGTCCAAAGACTTTTTCCATGGTCATGTACCCAGCATGACTAGACACCAAGGCACACGGAACACTGTTACCTTCCCACTGAAGCAGTACCTATTTATCTACTTGCAATTTCTTACCTATTATGATATAATAAATATTCTGCTTCTTTCACCAGCGACATTTTGTCCCTTATCGCATATTATGAGCCACATCAACTTGTCTGCGGGTAAAGGAAGCACTGCCATTTGCCACTCTAAATATGTGAAATACCAAAAATCAGAAAATACCATGCTATAGACAATAACAAAGTATCTCAATTAATATTTTCTTATAAATAACACACTATTATATTAATTATCACATAAACACACAGATAAGAATCATAAATCCCAACATTCTAAGTATCACCTAATTATATAACAAAATATATTGCACAACCTCTTTATTAGCATCAGTCCACCTAAATAATACAAAAGTTTTTAGAAGGAGGACTCCTTGAAGTCCAATAAGTATTCATTCTTCTTCCAACAGAGGTCCAGATATCCACCTGTTTCCAGGTCTTCCTCAAGGAGTTCAACAGATTTTTTTAAAGCACAAGGTTGGCAAATACCAAAATATGTATCCAAATTTCACCAATGAATGCTGCAAAAAGTCTCTCTTTAGCGAGCTCAAGGCTTCCTTCAAAGTGAAAAGCACTTAGAATTTTGGGGTTTATAATTCTATGTGTTTATGTGATGATTAATATGATAGTGAATTATTTATAAGACAATATTAATTAAAATATATGAAATATTTTAAAAAATCAAAAGAATATTTGAGATACTTTGTAATTGCCTATAACACGGTATTTTCTGGTTTTTGGTATTTCCTTCTTACCATGGGTCCTATTTTGGTTTTGTGAACTGCTCCATATATGTGGGCATGTCGAATTGATTCTCTTACTTGGGAAGTTGCCTCTCCCTTCCCGCCCTCCAATTTAGGGGTTCTCAAAACACAGCAAGGGCCAATGATGGGGCGACACCCACCCTCTGCTATACCGCCCCCCCTTGCAAGCAGAACAAGGGTGATGGGTTCAGAGACACGTCCCTCTATATGGGCTTGTGTTTGCACTGGAATCCCTGTCAGCTGCAGGGAATTCTGGGAATTCTGGGACACAGAGCTCCCAGAGGAGGCCCACAATGCACCTCTGGAACTGAGGAATGCAGGACCCGGTCAGCAACGAAGGGCCAAGCGCTCTTTTAAAGAAGCAGGCCGGCCCTTACCCAACTCCTCTGAGGAATTCCAGGGGACACAGCTGGAAACCCTAAAATGGACTCAGCCCTTAAGAACCCACGAGGGTTGGAGCACAACAGCCAAACATTTTGAACAAGGGTGCTTTTTAAAATTATTCGTTTCTGCACTTTCAAACACACCACCACACTGACATAATCTGGAAGGTTTTTTTAAAAAAACAAACAAGACAACATGAAGGATTTGATTCCAGGAGGTCCAGCAATCAGAGTTTCCGGGATATTTTAGTGACCAAAGCACACTGTATCATTGAAGCCCTTACAACAATCCCATAAGGTATGCCATCATTGCTCTCCCATGATACTGATGAAGGACTCAGGTTTTAGAAGAAGAGATCGGATTTATACCCCACCCGTCACTACCCAAAGGAGTCTCAGAGCGGCTTACGATCTCCTTTCCCTTCCCCTCCCTACAACAGACACCCTGGGAGGTAGGTGGGGCTGAGTTTTGAGAACTGCTCCTGAGAGAACAGCTCTGAGAGAACTTGTGACTGACCCAAGGTCACACCAGCAGCTGCACGTAGAGGAGTGGGGCATCAAACCCAGTTCTCCCAGATTAGAATCTGCGCTCCTAACCACTACACAAAACTGGATTGAAAGGCAAGAGGCACCTTTTGTCCTGGCATATCAACTTCACAGCTCAGCCACTCAGATGGATCCTGAGGAATCCATTCTGCTACCAGTGGTACTTTCCCTAGCCCAAGGAGCCTTCGCCTGATGCAGCACGCACACCCATGTCTTTGAAACCTGATTGCTCAGGCAAGTTCAGAAAATGTGCAACCAAAGTAACACAAATACGGATACACACTTTTGAACTATTCATGTGGTTCAGTCAAAGACGCAGTCTAACATGAAGTCACGGTTAAGGCAGCTCCCAATGACGATTGACTACAACATCTGCAATGGCATGCTGCAGTTCACAACCGAATGGCTGACCAGAACCGGAAACTGGAGCCCAGTGTGGGTTTGCAAACCGTAGCTTGTGTCCATTTCGGTCTGATCTGACCCCCGAGGGTAAGAGATGCAACTCTTCCTCCAGAGGACCGACACCACAGAAAAGAAAGTACTATATGCTAAGTTATATTTTAACGACAGCCAGGATCTTATTTGCTAAATACTGGAAAACGGAGAGAACCCCTTCAAGAGAGATATTAGTTCAAAAACTGCTGGAATTAGCAGAAATGGACAGACTGAATCTGGTATTGCAAGGCAAAGCTTTATCGAAATAGATGGTTAAGAGTTTATAAATGGATAGATAACAAAACGGACAAATACTAAACAAATATAAGTGTAATTAATGGAATGTATCTTTGTACAATAACGATAAATGGGGGAAGGGGGAAAGAAAGTACAAAGCAAAAGGAAGATGAGAGCCGGCAAAAACTGCCATCGCTTGTGAGTACGTCCGGAAGCCGAAAGCACGCTTGGGTTCTGCACAACCGCCAGCCCAAACGACAGGCTGGATCGTGCACAAAAGCTCTGCTGATTGAAGGGTTTTGGGGGGGTTTTGCCAGTGGAGCAAAGCGTCTCCCACTTCACCCTCCCACTGAAGCCCAAAACACTCTCCCACTACGCCCCAAGAAGAGCGTCATGCTCGGGAAGTAGGAACCTCTTGGCGGTCCCCGCGAGAGGCCCGCGAGAGGTCTGGCTGGAACTCTCTGCCAGAGAACATCTGCACCCTGCGGGGTTTGTTACCTTTCCGCTGGGCATGCAAGGCAGAGATGTTCCGCCAGGCCTTTGGCTGAGGACAGCAGGTCAACTGGCACTCTCCGACCCTCCATTCTCCACAACCCCCCCCCCCAGCGAAGCTTGTAAAACCTGAATTTCCGCCAACTTGGGATGAGATTTCGCCATATTTATTGCATGTCCTTTTTGTTGTGAGCCGCCCTGAGCCCTGCTTGCAGGGAAGGGCAGCTTAGAAATGAAATCAAATTAATAAATAAAATGAGGTGCTTGGGGGACAAGGGACCCTCCGTGTGCCACAGGAAGGCGGGAATCAATGCAAATCACCCCCTTGCCATCAGTGGAAACCCCCACTGGATCCAAACTGATGGGTTAATCTAGTTTCTCCCATGAGCTGGGGGGGGGGGGGGGTTTAGGGGTTGCTCCAAACTCCGATAGGGTGCTCAACTCAGCTTGGGGCAGTAAAGAAAGGGGTTTGGGTTCACAGAAGTATGAAACTGCCGGAAGAAGAAACTTCTTGCACAACCAGCATTCCCCTGTTCCTCTGCAGATGCCAAAAGGAGACCTATTTCGCTGGTGTGAATGCATCTTTTAAAAAGGCCTCCACATTTTGACTGGATTATTCATCCTCCCTTTCCCTCACCCCCCACCCCCCAGCTTCAGTGTAGAGGGCAGGAAGGAAGAAGACTGCCTTGGGGACCAAGATCTGATCCAAAGAAGAAACAGAGAGGAGGGCTAAGTAGAGCACAACAGTGCTGGTTGTAATTTTGGATGAAGCAAACAGGGTTAGAAGGGGAACAGGTCTTTTCGGTGGCTATACTAATGAAGGTGACTGTGGACTTGGGGGGGGACCCCAAAACTGCAATAACTGGGGGGTATGACTGGGGCCCAGCCACCTTGCTCTTAGGTGGAGTGTCACCGGCAGAAGCACAAACTGAGGTGGCAGAATGGACTGAATGGGTTAATGCTCCCTCTAAACGGCGGAGTCCGGTGAGCAAAAACTCTTCTTTGTGAGCTACTGGCATTGAAGTTGCGAGTGAGTGATTTGGCTGCTGCATACATTAGTTTGCTCTGGAGCCCCCCTTCCTGAGCTGAGACAAAAATGGGTGAGCCGGGGGCTAAAAAATGGTGAGCTAGCTCACCACTAACTCACCTTCGAGGGAACACTGGTTCAGAGTATTTATTTACTTACTGGATTTACGGATCACCCAACCCCCGCTGGTGCAGGGTTCTGGGCAATGTACGATCACAATAAAACATCAACTGTTCAATGTAATATTTAAATAACATTAAAACAACCATCTAAAAGATTCTGGTGGCAGATTCCAATTATTTCCAGCTTCGAACTGTCGACCACTTCACAGCTGGGGGAGGGAGGACAGGGAGACTGCAGAGGACAGACGAGGGTGCCAGCCAAGATGGTAACCGTCGCTGTCCTCAACCACCAAAAGCCTGGTGATGGAGGATCCCAGTGCCAAAGGCTTTCTTTGCATTTAAAAAAAAAAAAGCTCCCTGGAAACCGGAAGACTAGTACAGCAGGGGGGAATGGCTTGTCTCTCCTCTTTGCTTCATATGCTAGTTGTCTACCAGCAAAGAATTTTTAACACAGCAAAGGGGAGGAACATTCCAAATATGCAACGTGCCACCTGCTTCCCATATGACACCTTGTGCCCTCACCTGTCCGAACAAGGCCTCCCACCACTACCCTAATGCAGCCGATGCTCGATTTGCAAGGGGTTCAAGTGGGAGGGAGTTTGTTGTCAAAGAGGAAAAACAGTTCACGGGAGGTAAACCCCTGCAACCTCTCTTGCACGATAACTAGCCAAACCCTCGAAAGGCACGCAGGCTGGAGGATATCTAACCAGTTCGACACTCAACCCAAACAAAGCAACTTCGCTAAGAAGCAGAACTAGAACTCGATCGGCATCAATGAGAAGAGTGCTCCTGCCCTCTTGTGGCATACCGAGAATCTGCAACTCCATAGAGAAGGGGGGGGGAATCCTGTAAAACAGGGGTCCCCAACGTGGTGCCCAGGGACACCATGGCGCCCACCGACTCCTCTCTAGGCGCCTGCCAAGGGCTCTTAGAAAGTGGAAGGGGCTAGGTGAGGCATTTGCCCATCAGGGCTTCTGACTGACTGCACAGATGAAAGGTCAAAAGAAACTCTATTAGTCATATACAACCTCGCTCCATGACAGTCTGAGGTTGGCTCCGCCACCTATGGTAGCCATTTTGTGACTGTGCCCTGGGTCAAAATTCCAAAGGTACTCAGGCTCAAAAAAGGTTGGGGGGGACCTGCTGTAAAGGGTGGGGCGGGGAGAAGTCTAGTACAGCAGTTACCCACAAGGGGGATGATCTGCTAATGGGGAGGGGGCATTCAGAACTTTGGAGCCAAAAAGGGAGCATCTGGGATCTCAGGCTCCCCCTTCTCTCGTGTGCCGGTGCCAGAGGCGGGGACTCGAGTTTTGCTACTCTTCCTGCCCTGAAGATAAAATCCCAAACTCCACATTTCCCCCTTTTTAAAAAAGCTGCACCCAACAAACAAGGAATCCAGCCTAATATTAAGAAGAAGAGGAGTTTGGATTTGTACCCCGCCCTTCACTCACTTAAGAGTCTCAGAGCGGCTTACAAACTCCTTTCCCTTCCCCTCCCCACAACAGACCCCCTGTGAGGTAGCTGGGGCTGAGAGAGCTCTTTCCCAAGCTGTCCTTGAGGGAACAGCTGGTACAGAGCTACGGCTTGCCCAAGGTCATCCAGCCAGGTGCAAGTGGAGGAGTGGGGAATCAAACCCGGTCCTCCCAGATTAGAGTCCGGGCACTTAACCACTACACTACACCAAACTGGCTGACTAAGGGCCACTAAGCACAAGGGTTCTGTGCCTGAGCTCCATAGACTGTATGTTTAACTCCCAAATAAACTTGTTATTAACCTGCTTTTGCTGAAAGTGCTATTTTTATGTCTGGATTTATTATTTTTTTTAAACGCTGCACCCAATTACACTAGAATCAAAGAATCACAGAGTGGGAAGGGGCTACACAGGCCATCTAGTCCAGCCCCCTGCTCAATGCAGGATCAGCCTAGAGCAGGGGTGTCAAACATGCAGCCCAGGGGCCAGATCAGGCCCTCGGAGGGCTTCTGTCAGGCCCGCACTGGAACTGGCCACCTCCTGCTTCCAGTTCTATTGCTGCTGCTGCATCATAGCTTGCTTCGCCAGACTCTCTCAATCACTCAGCCATTTCATGTTTCCCCCTGGGTCCTAGACTCAGAACTCTTGAGCATGAGATTTCTGTGGTGAATATCAATAAATCAAAAGTAGGGTTGCAGCTTACAGAGACACACCTGAACAACATACTCAAGATGGCAACAGCACAGACACTTTGATGCAATAATTCAGAGCAGGAGGTGTCAATTATCAGACACTGTTAAATAAACAAAATATTGCAAGAGTGCTAATGTTTTAAGCATGTTTTTATTTTAAGTTAAAAAAAATCTCTCTGTTTGTGTCCTTTATAAGGTTTATATCTCCGCTCCCTGGCATTCCATTTTATGACACGCATGGTCCGGCCCAACAAGGTCTCATTTATGTCAGATCTGGCCCTCATAACAAATGAGTTCGACACCCCTGGCCTAGAGCATCCCTGACAAGTGTCTGTCCAGCCACTGCTTAAAGACGACCGGGAGGGGGAGCTCACCACCTCCTTACTACTCCACACCTGGTGTATGGTGGGGGGATTAAAAGTCTGGCAGTTTTCTGGCTCGGCTAAGGGAGGAGGGCAAGGACATGACAGCGCGGTTGCGCCCCCCTCCCTGCCCATGGAGCTGAAACACAAATACAGTCTTCGAGCTCCAGCCGTCCAGGCAGGCGGGTGGAGCTTCTCCCCCACGCCCAGCTTTTGCTTACCTCCCAGAGATAGATACTTTCAGCAATGCCTGCCAGGACGTAGAGGCCATTGGGAGCAGCTGTCAGGCAGGACACCAGCCCGGGGCAGATGATCTTCTGTTGGAGCTGATCCTAAGGAGAAAAGGCAGGGATGCACTCGAGCTGGAAGAGAGCCCACGTGGATTTGTGGGAGAGGAGAGACCCTCCCCCCCCCCCCCCCGGGTGAGCTGTCAGAAAGGGAAGAGAAAGCAAGACCTTCTCTGCCAACCTAGCTGGGCAGAAAAACGCAGAGCTTTTCCTTCCCAGAACAGATGTCATCCGTGGCTGCATCCCAGCCCATTTCCAACCCCTCATTTATCATCCGCGCATTACAAATTGTCAGCAGAGCCAGGTCTGTACTGCCAAGAGGCAAAAAGGTTCTTTCCCATTGAGGGATTTGGAGGCCATAAGCACACCGGTGGTCAGAAATGGTTTTACTGAAATCTCTCTAAGTGATGAGAAATCAACAAGTCACAAAAATAGACAGGGTAAAAGAGAGAATATACCCACACCCCTTTTGCTACTGGAACATCAGAAGAGCCCTGCTGGATCAGACCGATAGTCTATCTAGTCCAGCATCCTGCCTCACACAGAGGCCAACCAGTTCCTCTGGATGGCCAACAGCAGGCACAGAAGAATGGACTGGATTTATACCCTACCCTTCACTACCTGAAGGAGTCTCAGAGCGGCTTACAATCTCCTTTCCCTTCCCCTTCCCACAACAGACATCTTGTGAGGTAGGTGGGGCTGAGAGAGCTCTCTCTCGAGAACTGCCCTTGAGAGAACAGCTCAGAGAGAACTTGTGACTGACCCAAGGTCACACCAGCAGCTGCATGTGGAGGAGCAGGGAATCAAACCTGGTTCTCCCAGATTAGAGTCCGCACACTTAACCACTACACCAAACTGGCCTAGACCTTTCCCAGATGTTGCCTCCTGGCTTTGGGATTCAGAGGATCTGTGCCTCTGAATGTGGAGGTTCCCCTCAGTCACCATGGCTAGCAGCTTACAAGACTCCACAGCTTAGAGGGAGCACTGCTAGTAGTATTAGTAAATTTCACAGCAAGCAGCGATCTTCACCTGCATGGCCCCAGTCTAACCAGAAGCTATTTCTAGTGCAGAAGTTGGGCAAGCGTTAGACTTGTGACGGATGGGCTTCTATGCATTTCCTCTTTTTCCCTGCAGCTCCTTTTGCATGGGAGATATTCCATCTTCCACTCCTTCTCCCTGGCCTTCCAGACACACATCACCCACCCACCCACCAAGGCATACAAACACTTATGAGCGTAGGGTGATAAAATTCCTATATAGATTCAGGTGGTTAGCCATGTTGGTTTGAAGCAGTGGAACAAATTTAGAGTCCAGTGGCACTTTTAAGACCAACAAAAGTTTATTCAAGGTATGAGCCTTTCGTGTGTTTACACACTTCCTCAGACACATTGAAATGGAAGCTAACAGTTCATATATCGATTTATACAGGGGCATTATGATACTGGCTGATTTGTTTCCAATTTGGCTCCAAAACAGTGTTCCCTCTAAGCTGAGTTAATGTGAGCTGGCTCCCAGTTTTTTAGGCCCCGGCACACACAGCCTCGGCTCAGGAAGGAGGACTCCAGAGCAGAGTTCCTTCTAAGATGAGTAGGTGTGAGCTGGCTCCCAGTTTTTTTTTGCCTCCGGCTCACATATTTTTGTCTTAGCTCAGGAAGGATGGCTCCAGTGCTCCCTCTAAGCTGGGTGAGTGTGAGCTAGCTCCCAGTTTTTTAGCCCCTGGCTCACACACTTTTGCCTTGAGCTCAGGAAGGAGGGCCCCAGTGTTCCCTCTAGGCTGAGTTAGTGTGAGTTAGCTCCCAGTTTTTTAGCCTCCGGCTCACACATTTTTGTCTTTGTTCAGGAAGGAGGGCTCCAGAGCAGTGCTCCCTCTAAGCTGAGTGTGAGCTAGCTCCCAGTTTCTTAGCCTCCAACTCACAGATGTTTTGCTTTAGGTCAGGTAGGATGGCTCCAGAGCAGTGCTCCCTCTAAGCCGGGTTAGTGTGAGCCTAGCTCTGAGTTTTCTTAGCCTCCGGCTCACACATTTTTGTCTCCACTCAGGAAGGATGGGCTCCAGAGCAGTGCTCCCTCTAAGCTGAGTGTTAGTGTGAGCTAGCTCCCAGTTTCTTAGCCTCCAACTCACAGATGTTTTGCTTTAGCCCAGGAAGGATGGGCTCCAGAACAGACGCGGTGTATGCAGCAGCAGCAGCAGCAGCCGAATCGCTCGCTCCCCATTTCAGAGCCAGAGCTGCTCGCAGGGTAGGATTTTTGCTCCCAGGACTCCCCAGCTCAGAGAGAGAGCCTTGCTCCCAGCCAGCCCCAGCCCAGCGGGCGCCTCCCCGCCGCGGCGGCTCACCTTCCTCTGGAGCTCCCAGGCGCCGAGCCAGGCCTTCCCGAGCTGCGCCCCCAACAGATGCTCCCCGCCCAGCAGCGCCAGGCCTCGGGCCGCGAAGCTCCCCCCGCGGTAGCCGGCCAGGATCGCCCCGGAGCCCACCTCCCACACCCAGCAGCAGGCGCCGCCGGGCGAGGAGGAGGACGAGGAGGAGGAGGAGGAGGAAGAGGCCGCGCCGCCGCCCCCCGCCGTCGCCTCGGCAACCGCCACCAGCGCCACCTCCACGGGGCCTCCGGACGCCGCCATCTTGAGCCGCGCACGCGCCGCCGGTCCAGGGCGACAGAGGCGCGCCAGGAGCTCCCAGGGCGGACTTCCGTTAGATGGATCCCTACTTCTGGCGCCGTTCTGGCCGCTTCGCTCGTTTCCTCGCGGGTGGACGGGAGGCGGGTTGGGACAGATGTCTGTGCTTTGCACTGTCGCGGTCCCTGCGTCTCTATTCGTTCGGTTGGTCTGAAGCAGGAGAGGTTCTAAACTTACAGACGGGGACTTAACAGCAAATTAGCACCTAACAGGATGATGTTTAAGTTCGTTTTTCACGTTGCGTAACTTTTTTTAAAAAGAGCATGCACATAAAAGCTCATACCTTGAATAAACCTCTGTTGGTCTCAAAGGTGATTCTGGACTCTGAATTTGTTCTCTTGCATCTCTGTATCTTCACCGCCCCCGCCCCGGCCTGAAGAAGTCATAAGGCAAGATTGGGCGAGAGAGGAAGGGCATGCAGACCAATGCTCCCTCTAAGGTGTGGAGTCTTGTGAGCAAAAATTCTACTATGTGAGCTACTGGCATTAAAGTTGTGAGCGAGCGATTTGGTTGCTGCATTAATTAGTCTGCTCTGGAGCCATCCTTCCTGAGCTAAGAGAAGAATGTGTGAGCCAGGGGCTAAAATACTGTGAGGCAGCTCACACTAACTCAGCTCAGAGGGAGCACTGGTGCAGAAAGTGATCATAGAAATAAATCCAGGTGGGCAGCTGAGTTGGTCAGAAGTGTCAGAACAAAGTTTGAGTCCAGTGGGGCACCTTGAAGACTAGCAAAAGTTTATGCGAGGTGTGAGCTTTCGTGTGCATGCAGACTTCCTCAGATACAGTGAAATGGAAGATGCTGCACTGGCCTATATATATATGAACTGTTACCTTCCATTTCACTGTATCTGAGGAAGTGTGTGTACACACAAAAGCTCATACTTTGAAAAAACTTTCTTCTGGTCTTAAAAGTGCCACTGGACTCTAAATTTGTTCCAGTGATTATAGAGACAGAGAGGTGCGGACAGGAGGCCAAAGGGTGGAGGGAGCAAATAGCCATTGCTCTAAATGGGTGGCATGTCCTTCCGGTGGGGACTGGAGATCTTCCAGAATTACAACTGCACTCCAGAGTACATAGATGGCTTATTTATTTTAAACTGTTGTTGTTGTTATTCTCAATTTATTAATCGCCTTACCCCAGCTTATGTCAGAATCTGGGCGATGTACAAAAAAAAGGCAAATTGCCATAAAACAGAGTGCAAAATTTAAAATTCAAATAGAGTTAATATTTCTAATAATAATATAAATATTCCACTTCTCTCAGAGGGAATGGCTGCTTTGGAAGGTGGACTCTATGGCCAGTTTGGTGTCGTAGTTAAGTGCGCGGACTCTAATCTAGGAGAACCGGGTTTGAGTCCCCACGCCTCCACTTGCAGCTGCTGGATGACCTTGGCTAAGCCATAGTTCTGTCAGAGCTGTTCTCTCAAGGGCAGTTCTGGAAAGAGCTCTCTCGGCCCCACCTACCTCACAGGGTGTCTGTTGAGGGGAGGAGAAGGGAAAGGAGTTTGTAAGCTGCTCTGAGACTACAAGTGAAGGGCGGGATATAAATCCAATTTCCTCCTCCTCCTCCTCCTCTTTCTTCTTCATTATACTCTACCAAGGTCCCTCACCTCCCTAGCCCACACCCTTCCAGGCTTCACCATCAAATCTCCAGGTGTTTTTGAACCCAGAGTTGACTTTCAGGTCTGATATGTTGAGGGAGAGTAAGGCCTTTCCCAGTGGTTTCTGGTTTCATATAGAATTATAGAGTTGAAACAGAACTCCAGGGTCATCTGGCTACTATGATAGACCTGGGGGTGACTGATCTCCTGTCCCCCTCCGCCCCCATATGTCGAGTGGAATATAAATGGGAAATCATGGAATGAGAATTCATTGCGGAAACTTAACCCCACATACCCGTCCGACTTAAACAGAGACCTTCACATCCTTGGTCACTGCAATCTCCAATAGCTCTGCAGGACTGCCTATAAAGAAATTTTGATTGGCCTGTTTGTAACATGTTTTATCAGACTGTAACTTTATACCGGTATTTTCCCTCAAAGTTACAACCTTGCTCATCTGTTCAAACCTCTGACTTCTCTCATTATCCATTATTTGTAACTGCTGTTCTGTTTCACCTGTACGGAGAGCTCACACTATGAAGTTTTACGACTGGGTTCATGCTTAACCTTTCTTACCTTCTTTTTTCCACACACACACAGATGTACATTTGAACGGTTCGTGATGGGATTCCCTCGCTGCCTTAACTCCTTCTTGGCTCCTAAGTAGGATTCTGAGTTTGATCTCCGCATATCTGAAGAAGTGACTCTCAAAAGCTCATACTGAGCAGACCTCTGCCGGTTCAAGCCCCGTGCTGGTGTGAGCAGCCAGCTTCGTCCCCAGCTCATCGTCCACCCAGCGATTCGAAAGCTTCGGCAAGTAGATAAAATTGGGAACCACTGTTAAGAAAGTGGGCACACCTAATCCTCGGATAATTAGGTGTTAGTATCTGAGTCATCTGTCAGCGCTGGCTAACTACAGCTGGAAGATCTCGCTCAGGAATTCTCCTGCAATGAAGCAGCCTACCAGGCGGTGGCGGTGTGGAGCTGAGAATAAACGGAACACTGAGGCCGGAACATGACTCGTCAAAAGCCAAACAGAAGACTCAGTTATATGTGTTGTCTTCCCTTCCCCCACTGAATTGAATTGTTAGTCCCTTGTCTTCAAACAAATTGTAAATCGCTGCGAGCCCACCTGCGTGTGGGAAGCAGCGATCAATAAATCGAACGTATAAATAAATAAATAAATAAATAAATAAATAAATAAATGTTAATTTTTAAAGGTCCGACTGGACTTCTGTTTTATTTATTTATTTATTTATTTATTTATCGGATTTATATCCCACCCTCCTTGCGAGCGGGCTTTTATTCCACCTAATAAGGCAAGCCTGAACATTCCAGTGTTAAGACAAAGCTGCCTTGTCCCTGGGTGATAAATTGGAGAAAGATCTATGTGTGTGCATGTATTGACTTGTTCAATATGTTTGAAATATACATAAACAACAGGTGGGACCCGCCATACTCACGCGGAGGGGGAGAAGGAGCTCCACATGGCCGAGGAAGCAGCTGCAGGTGAGTCTTCTCCCCCACCCCACCCCAGCACCCACGGCAAGGCCTGGGCCCGCCAATCCTTCTCCCCTCCCTGCATCGATGGAGACGCCTGAGGCTTCTAGCTGCCAGGCCCACCAATTCCACCGGCCCCACACGGCCACCAGCGAGGCCTGAGCAACTCTCAGCCACCAGGCCCGCCACTTTTCTCTCCCCCCCCCCCCCGGGGCACCGGTGAAGCCTGAGAGGGTCTCATCCGCCAGGCCTGCTGATTCCCCCTTCCCCATGGGCACCAGTGGCGAGGCCTGAGCAGCTCTCAGCCGCCAGGCCGCTGCAGAGTTCCCAGAGCATTCCCTGCTCAGGGAACGCTCTTTAACTTTTGGGGGGATTTAAATATCCCCCCAAAGTTTTTTTTTTAAGTCTTAGGATTCTTTTGCACACCTGGGGAGTCCCCCAAGTGTGCAGAAAAATCTCTGGAGCCAGTTTGGTGTAGTGGTTAAGTGCGTGGACTCTAATCTGGGAGAACTGGGTTTGATTCCCCACTCCTCCACATGCACCTGCTGGATGACCTTGGGCAAACCATAGTTCTAACAAGAGCTGTCCTTGAAAAGGCAGTTCTAAAGAAAGCTCTCTCAGCCCCACCTACCTCACAGGGTGTCTGTTGTGGGGAGGGGAAGGGAAGGGAAAGAAGTTTGTAAGCCATTCTGAGGCTCCAAGTGAGGGGTGGGGTATAAATCCAATGTCTTCTCTTCTTCTTTTCTCTGCCCCCCAAGTGCCCCCGATGCACGAATTTAGATATCCGCACGCACAGGGGGCACTTGGGAATTAGTATATAGATCATGTGTGTATGTTAAGAGCTGTCAAGTTTCTTCCAATTTATGGCGACCCTATGAATTAATGTCCTCCAGAATGCCCTCTCGTTAACAGCCTTGCTCAGATCTTGCAAAGTGAGGGCCTTTGTGGCTTCCTTGACAGAGTCAATCCATCTCTGGTGGGCCTTCCTCTCCAACTTTTCCTAGCATGATTGCCTTTTCCAGGGACTCATAATGTGACTAAGGCACAATAGCCTCAGCTTCATAATTTTAGCTTCTAGGGAGAGTTCGGACTTGACCTGATCCAGAACCCACTCGTTTGTCTTTTTGGCCCACCACAGTTCCCAGAATGTTCTCGGCACATGTGCAGGGAATACTCTTTTACTTTGGGGGGGGGGGGGGGGTTAAATATCCCTCATATAGTTTTTTTTTTTTAAGTTTTCAGATTTTTCACACCGTGCTGGTGTGAGCAGCCAGCTTCGTCCCCAGCTCATCGTCCACCCAGCGATTCGAAAGCTTCGGCAAGTAGATAAAATTGGGAACCACTGTTAAGAAAGTGGGCGCACCTAATCCTCGGATAATTAGGTGTTAGTATCTGAGTCATCTGTCAGCGCTGGCTAACTAAAGCTGGAAGATCTCGCTCAGGAATTCTCCTGCAATGAAGCAGCCATTAAACTCTCCTTCAACACCACACTTCAAAGAAATCCTCGTTCTTTCTGTCTGCTTTCCTCATAGTCAGCCTTACACATCTGTACATGGTGATCTGTTAGCAGCAAGGAAACAGCAGAGGGCGCCTGGGCCCTGTATGCTCTTGAAAAAACGTCTTCCCCACTTTTGAAAAGCATTCCTGTCTTTGCTGAATATCCCGGCTTTCAGTTGCGATGCTTCCGTTGGTCCTAAGAAATGCCAAGTTGAGCACTCAGCTCCTGTCTTACCTGCTGCAGCCACCTCTTCCACAGCTGCTGGCCCTGAGCCTCTTTCCCTCAAGCCAGAAGCAGGCTGCCAAAATCATTCACCGCAACTTTGGACCACGCAGGGCTCCTCCCGAGACCCCTGCGCTGGCTTCCTTTCTGCTAAGTGCTCATTTTCGGCCTGGGGCTCCCTCCTATAGATTTCCCTATGCCTTCGAAGGACTCCTTCCACAGAGAAATTGAAAGGAACAGTTAAAATGAAACCCTTTAGGTGGCCCGGCCACGTTTCCCCAGGTGGCTTCATTTATTTTATTTTTATCTATTTTATTGGATTTATATCCCACCCTCCCCACCAAGCAGGCTAAGGGCAGGTTCCACCAAACATACATAACAAGCAGAAGGACCCACAATACTTGGGGGGGTGGGGGTGGGGAGAAGGAGTTCCATGTCAAGGAGGAGGAAGCACCCGCAGGTGAACTTTCTCCCTCGCTCCCCCATTGGCACTGACGGCGAGGCCCGGGCCCGCCAATCTCCCCGTCAGGCACTGGCAGGGAGGTCTCAGTGGCTCCCAGCCACTGGGCTTGCCAATCTTCCCCCCCCCCCCCACGGGCACCAGCGGTGAGGCCTGAGCAGCTTTCAGCTGCTGGGCCTGCCAATCTCCCCCCTGGCACCAGTGGCAAGGCCTCAGTGGCTCCCAGCCACCGGCCCACCACAGTTCCCAGAATGTTCTCGGCACATGTGCAGGGAATACTCTTTTACTTTGGGGGAGGGGGGGGTTAAATATCCCTCATATAGGTTTTTTTTTTAAGTTTTCAGATTTTTCTGCACACCTTGGGAGTCCCCTAAGTGTGCTGAAAAATCTCTCTGCCCCCTAGGTGCCCCCGATGTGTGGATTTAGATATCCGCACGCAGGGGACGCCTTGGTTATTAGATATATAGATATACAGTATACAAAGAATTAAAAATAGTTAAACCCTCAATAAAATACAACAACCTTCCTCTGGTAAAAGGCATGGTTAAAGCCTCACAGACGCCCTCTAGTTCAAGTTTTGGCCCTTAGGTGATCATGCAGATCTGACCCACTGAGGGGAGGCCCAGTAGAGAGGATGACAGGAGATGTTTGAAGGCTGGGGGTAAAATAGGGTTGTCAGTCTCCAGCTGGGGCCTGGCGATCTCCCTGAATAACAACTGATCTCGACAACAGGGCTTGGTTCCCCTGGAGGAAAGGCTGCTTTGGAGGGACCTCAGCGGGGTCCAGTGCCATAAAGCTCACCCTCCAAAGCAGCCATTTCCTCCAGGGAAACTGATCTCTGTAGTCTGGAGATGGATTGTAATTCCGGGAGATCTGCAGGTCTCACCTGGAGGCTGGCATCCCTACACCTCAGTCAGATTTAACTGTTGGCTAATGAGGGAGAGAAAACACAAACCTGGTGCCTTGCCCTTCCTTTAAAGGCCTTGCCAAAATAAGTAAACAAATAAATATCCTCTCTTCCCAATGGTTCACCTCAAACAGGTTCCAGAGTTAGGGAATCGCAAGCAGAAAGATAGATCACAATGGGCGGTCGTGTTAGTCTGTCCGTAGTGGTAGAAAACAGCAAGAGTCCAGTAGCACCTTAAAGACCATTTGTGGCCAGGTAGGAGCTTTCATGAGTCACTGCTCACTTCTTCAGATACAGCTAGAATGTGAGTCCATCTGTCTTGGGGAGTGGAGTCATTTCAGATGCCGAATGACAATAGCAGGCGTGATTGGGTTAGGTGTGATATGCAGAGGGGTAGTAGGCATGGAGAAATCAGCATTGATAAGGAGGCAGGAAACCCAGGTCTTGATTCAATTCAGGAGGATACATTGTCTTGAGCTTCATTATCAGTTGCAGTTCAGGTGAATGGCTGGGCAGGCAGGAGGCCCAGATTAGATGTCTGGATGGGCGATACAGGAGATTCTCAGCTGTGGAAGGCCCTTCCCTCGATTTCCTTGAAGGCAGCCAAACCAACTGGTGCTTTAGCTGACTGGCGGGGCGACAGGAGAGACACTTCTGACTTTCCTTCACACACCTGACCAGCTAATGTCCTTACTCTGAGGAGTTTGCAGTGCTCCATCTAAGCTGTGGAGTCCTGTGAGCAAAAATGCTACTTTATGAGCTCCTGGCATTAAAGCTGTGAGCAGGCAATATGGCTACTGCATAAATTAGTTTGCTCTGGAAGCCATCCGTCCCAAGCAAAGACAAAAATGTGTGAGCCGGAGGCTAAAAAACTCTGAACTAGCTCACACTAACACAGCTAAGAGGGGACACTGGTGGTAGGCCTCTATAACAGAGCATAGCTGGCCAGTACAGGCTTTTTAATGCCTACACAAATGAGGTCTGCTAGAAACTGGAGAGGAAGAAGAGGTTGGATTTATACCCCACCCTTCACTACCCAAAGGAGTCTCAGAGCGGTTTATAATCTCCTTTCCCTCCCCCTCCCCATAACAGACACCCTGTGAGGTAGGCAGGGCTGAGAGAGCTCTTTCGAGAACTGCTCTGACAGAACTATGGCTTGCCCAAGGTCACCCCAGCAGTTGCATGTGAAGGAGTGGGGAATCAAACCCGGTTCTCCCAGATTAGAGTCCGTGCTCCTCACCATGACACCAAACTGCCTCTTCCTGGCCACAGCTAGAAACAGGATTCTGCACTAGATGGACACTTGGTCTGATCCAGCGTGGCTACCCTTCATTTCCAAGGTCCCCTTGGTGTGATCACCGAGGGTCGTGCTGCCACCCCCACACACAGGCTGGGGGCACAAGCAGAACGGGCCCCTGGGAAACCTGATTCGAGGCTTGAAGGTGGTCAGCGGGTGAGCACTGGCCTTTCCAAAAGCGACCAACGGGATGATGCCTGTGTCTACTGCCAGGGCCTCCATATAGATGCCACCCCGTGCATGCCTTTTTAGACAGCTGCTCTTTAGGGATTCATACATCACCCACATATCTTAAAACCCCCTAGCGCGGCAATGCAGAACCAGGTCTGCCCCCACCCAACAGCAGCTCTGCCAGTGGAAACTAAGCCCCCTCCGATTCGTCACCTAAAGCTTTGCTGAAATGATTCACTCAACAAAGGGAGCAAAACCTGGACAGCCCGGACAGAAAGACTGTTGCATCTCAGCATGCCCATCTGGCTTGGCGGGGGGGGGGGGGGGGCACAGAATCAGCTTGGATGAGGCTAGTTTCTAAAAATAAAAGAGGGGGAGTTTTATCATCCATCTCATTTCAAACACACATACTAAGAAGCTGAGATCTAATGGAAACCTCTGCCCTCAGAGTTCTGCACTGTATTATCACAGACCATTGATTATTTAAATAGTTTTAGCTTGCTTTTTTTCTTTAAAAGGTGTTTGGGGGGGGTAACTTGGCACATGCTAGAAGAGAAACTCTTTGGGGCAATTAGCATTTTTTTTAAAAAAAATTCAGCATTTACCGCTGGAGACTATCCCACATCTTTTTTTTGATACTTACAACAACCTTGTAAGGTAGAACAGTATTAGCATCCTCTCTATATTGCAGTTGCGGATGGCCTTAAGAGTAAGTTCAGGGTGGAGACAGGGTTCAAAGCACAGATCACAGGCCACAAGTTTGAGAGGTTCCATTTCCCTTTTTACTTCCTTCTCGATTCCTTTCTCCCATCCGCAGCCAGACTGTTCAGGGTGACTTTCTTATTCCGTTTCAGTCATTGTCACACAGAGGTCACGATGTCCAGGACTGAAAAGCAATTCGTTTCTGCTTTATTGGGATGCACAATCACACTCATCAGCTAACTTGTTTGCCATAATTCTGCCCATTGTTTGGCCTGTGTGAGTCTTGGGTCAGCCTAGGGTTGCCAGCTCCAGGCTGGGAAATACCTATAGATTTGGGGGGTAGAACCTGAGGAGGGCAAGGTCTGGGGAGGGGAGGGACTTCAAGAGGGTATAAAGCCACAGAGTCCACCTTCCAAAGTGGCCATTTGCTCCAGGTGAACAGATCTCTTGTTGCCTGGAACTCAGTTGTAATCCCAGGAGATCTCCGGCCACCATCTGGAGGTTGGCAACCCTAGGTCAACCTGTTATTTACACTCACACCCTGGTGACCAGTAGAAGGACTAGTGTGCGGCCACCCTCAGCAAGTCCATCCTATATTTTGATGGCCCCACTAACTGCTTAGATAAACTGGGATAAACGGCTTGGATAACTAACTGGATAAACATCTGGAGCAGCAGAGGTCCATCCATGGCTATTGGTCACAAGGTATAGCTAGGAACTCTCAGTCTGGGGCAAGGGATGCCCTGTATTCTTGGTGTTTGGGGGGGGCAACAGTGGGAGGGCTTCTAGTGTCCTGGCCCCACTGGTGGACCTCCCTCCTGAGGGCACCTGGTGTTTCTGGCCACTGTGTGACACAGAGTGTTGGGCTGGGTGGGCCACTGGCCTGATCCAACGTTGGCTTCTCTTTATGTTCTTATATGGAGCAGAGGCCCATCCGTGGCTATTAGTCACAAGGTATAGATAGGAACCCTTGGTCTGGGGCAAGTGAAGCTCTGTATAGATGCTCTGTATTCTTGGTGCTTGAGGGGGGCAACAGTGGGAGGGCTTCTAGTGTCCTGGGAGGGGAAGGCTTCGAGTGTCCTGGCCCCATTGCTGGACCTCCCTCCTGAGGGCACCTGGTATTTTTGGCCACTGTGTGACACAAGAGTGTTGGACTGGAGGGGCCACTGGCCTGATCCAACGTTAGCTTCTCTTATGTTTGTGCGGTTTTAACGGTAGTTTTTCCTCTTAGCTTGACGTGATTCTCCCGGTTTTATCGATCAACTTCACAAGACTGTTCAGATGTGACGCCAGGATGGCCTGTTATCAGGCCTGTCTTTTAAGGACTGTAATGTGTCCTCCTCTTGTGGTTCTGCTATACATTTAGCTGATCCTTTTTTCCCAGCTGGAATCATGCTTATTCCCGCCAACCCATACTGATTTTTAATTCCTTTCTCAGCGGAGCTTTCCTATACTATTGCTTTGCATGGTTCCTGGGGTTGGGGGGACCCAGTATTGAGGCACAGGCTGGAGAGAAGAAATTTTTGAGACAGTGGAAGGCATACGCCATACCCGAGATGTAAGAGACACT
Organism: Lepidodactylus listeri; assembly: GCA_029233225.1. Taxonomy (NCBI): domain Eukaryota; kingdom Metazoa; phylum Chordata; class Lepidosauria; order Squamata; family Gekkonidae; genus Lepidodactylus; species Lepidodactylus listeri. Next base: position 176,803,281 of record JARCFY010000002.1, read on the forward strand.
GTAAGCTGATCTTTTCTCCCCAAGTCTCCTGCCTCCAATCTTGACTCCCAAAGGTCTTCCTCTCCCTTCTTTAAAGAGACGCAGCACACACAAACAGGCATACATACAACACCGCTTTTTAAAAGATGTCCTTTTTTTTTTGCCTCTTTAATATTCAACTTTACAAGGTTACAGTCATCTTAAATATTTCTGAAGTTTAAATACAATCTGTATAATAATGTTATAAAATGTAAACTTCTCAGTGTTTTCAAATTCTTTTCCCCCGTTTCAGTTAAGTCACAAAGGTTTAATACCTGAATTTTTTTTTGTGAAAAAAAAGTGAAATTCTTTTTTTCCAAAAACACAAAGAAAAAACAACAACAACAACAACCACAGCGGCCCGAGACAAAAAAAAAGGCAGCCTGGGTAGGCCTCGCTGCTTTCAGAGGTAGAATGTGGTTTAAATTTTATGATATTTTAACTACCTGAGTTAAAAAAAATCCCAGACACACGTCTGTACAGATTGCATATATTCACTGCATTTGATTCTCGCTTTTCCTAAACCCAAATAAAATGAAATCACGTTTTTAAAAGTTGATATGCAAAAAAGAGAAATTTATGGTCTCCCTCCTCAAAAAAACCCAGATCGGAGCCCCCCCCCCCCAAACAGTGTTTCTACAGAAGCAAGACAGACTCTTTTACGACTAACTAATGTCATTCCCTTCCCTCCGTCGTGAGAATTAAAATAAGAAACCCAACGACAAACCATCACCTCCCGACGGAAATCAAAAACAACAACAAAAAATTATAGTTCGATCTCATCGGGTAGTTTTGTGCACACATCCCCCCGCCCAGCATAGGCAAAACACTTCTAAGAGCAGTAGAGGAAAATTTTGTTTTTGGAGTCATGGTGTCTGAACTCTAGATGCTTTGAAGTTGGGGGGGAGGACGGCAACCCCTTTGTCCCAATGCACTGATGAGCACAGCAATACGGATGTCCCTTTGAGCATGCCCAAGAACATGGCACAGCAAGCCCCTATCAAGAGATAAAATAAATAGGGGGGTGTCTCTGTAATCTCCCCTCCACTGGCCACCCCCAAGACACCAAATCACCCCCTTCAGAAAACACAGAATGTCCCCTGGAGGGTTTGGCGCAATTAATTGGCATAGCCGCCCTCTGGAAGGCAAACAGCCAGGAGGCTCCATGTTAGCTGCTTCAGTGTGCACCCCCCCCCCCCCCCCCAGCTCTGGGCTTCATGACAAATGGTGCAAGGCAAAATCTAGACTTCTGTTTTTAAAGCAAAAAAAAACCACGCTGCAGGGCCCAAGGCTCACCTTTCTGCTAAGTCACCGCCACGCCAAGGAACACCCCCCCATTTTTGTTTTCACCATGCCCTCGTCCCCCAACCCTCCCTCCAACCCTCCCCACTTCCAAAATACAATCAAGATCCAAACAGCAGGTTCAGTTCCCCTGAGTGAAAAATCCAATTCTTCTTCAAGCTTGGACTAAGAGAGAAAATCAGTTTTTATATCACATCTCTTACAGACACACACTTTACACGCTCAAAAAGCCCCCAGACATAACACGCTCTTTATATATATATATAATTTCGATATAGAATCTGTCTTCTCCACCCACACGCTAAAAAAAAAAAACTGTATAGGGGGAAGGGGAAGGAAGGCAGCCACGGGAGAAGGATGATGAGGTCAGCAGCCGTCTTGCAGGGGACAAGGTGGAAGGCTGGCTCCAAAATGGCTGTGGAATCGGGACCGCCATGCCAGGCGCTGGCGCTGTTACTTCTGGAGAAAAGGCATGTCAGAGCACTCAAGAGACCTCAAAAACAGGCCTCCCGATTGCCGAGGGGCTGGCATCCCATATCTCAGGGATGGGTCAGAAGGTAGGGCGCTACCAGCCCAGGATCGAGAACATCCTTCTGAGAGGGAAGCATATTTTTTGGTAACGCTACAGCTCAGCCCGGAGAACCTAGGCAAGGGATCCAAGAGGTCACAGCACGAGAGCGGTCAGGTCAAAAGAGGGGCTATCCCTCCCAGAGGGGTGGATTAAAGACATTTGTCCCAATTATTATCAATGGGGGGGGGAGAAAACAAGCAGCACGAAGGGTGGGCTTGCCCCCTTGTCATTGGGAGTGCCCCTCCCAAGACTACAAATGGCACACTGCGCCAGGAAGAAAGAAGAGGGAAGCGAGGGCCCCACGGCTGGTTTGAAGAATGGGGGGGGGGGGGGGGAGAACCAGGGATTCTCCTGGAGGTAGAAGTTAGGTTGGATCTCAGTCAGCCTGCACTGGAGAGACTCCTCTGTCCTTAACGGACACATCTTGCCAAAGAGAACAGGACAAGAGCACCACTGCGGCTGTACGTCGAGAGAGGATCATGAGCAGAGGGGAGCACATTTCCGGGGTGCAGGGAAAGAGGCACGGCCAAGGGGAGCAAGACACGGAGCGCTGGGTCTCACTTATCAGAGCCCAGACACATCAAAGCAGCCGAGACAGATTTCCTTTGTTTCGGGGGGGGGGGTGTCACAAGGGGGCCAGAAAGGTCTGTGACCCACCTTCCAAAGCAGGCGCAGAGTCGTAATGAGAGAGGTCCTGTCTAAGAGAAGACTGGAAAAATATGAAAGAGGTAGGATGGAAAAAAACAACGTCAACAGATCACAACCATGGCTGAACCAGCATGGGGATTCTTGAACCCTTTTTATAGTTAACACACTGACCGAAGCCACCCAAAGACACCTCTTCTGTTCGTAGGTGATCCAACATACCCGTATGGTTAAACAAGGGATAATCTATTTGGGGCTTGAGAGAATAAACAAGAGATTAAAAAATAAAGCCCAAAACGGGATTTCTAGACTGGCTTGCTGGGAGCAGTTAAAAGTTTTTTTTGGTTGATCTGGCAGTGAAAACTGATACTGTTCGGACTTTCCAGCAGATGAAATCGTATTGTTCTGCTAGGAGAGAATCCGTATTGTCCACCGCTATACTACAGAAGGCACCTTAAGACAAGGGATGGATGAAACGGCTTCCATTTTGGCCCAGTTGAATCCTGGGAAGGAGGAACCATGTGGTAGTTTAAAACGTAGGGTTTGGATAGGTTAATGCCCCCTTCCTTCCACTCCCAAGAACAGCAGGCTTGGTGAGGGGAGGGTCACGCCATCATTCCACATCCCACCATATTGCTTGTTCAGTGGTCAGCTGTATTCCACGAATGGGACTTTAAGAAGGCCAACTGTGAGCCCCCACATTAGCACATAACAGCCGTGCTGCATTATAGATAGAGAAAAATATACAAGAATGAAAGCTGGGGATGGGTTCCCTACAGTACTAAAAAAAAGGAAGAGTTCCCTTTGAGCAAAACAGAACGAGAAGGATATATGTTTGGGGTGGAAGGGTGTGAATGCCTTCAGGTAACTTTTCTCATTTCAGTCCAGGAAAAGGGGAAGAAAAGATGTGGAAATTTGGGGGAAAGGAATTAGGAGGGATGTGTGGTGATGAGATCTGGGGGTGATGAGATGAGGGACCCGAATCTGAAGATGGCTGAAGTTTACAGTGATAGTGACGGAAAGGCCAAAAAAGGCAAGATTTCTGGAGGATCGTTTGAACAGGGGCACCTTGCACACAGCAGGGTCCCTCCATCTGGGGGATTTTCTCTTTGGCACCAGAGAACATTGGAGGAAGTTACGAGGGACGCCTTTGAGCACACACCCCTGTAACCCCTCACATGCAAACCCCATGACGGTCACGGCCTGGCAAAGACCTCTTTGTCCCTTTGGCAAGCAATGGGCTGGTACCTAAATATAGAGCACGGGACGTCTTTCAGGACCACCCCCCCCACCCGTCAAAGAAGGTCTTTCCCCTTTCCTCTGTCTTTCTCCTCTCCGCTTCGAGCGCCACTGTTGGTTTAAAATGGAGAGGTGGTGGGTTCTTGGAAGCAAGTGAGGCAGACAGGTTTTCACATCTAAAGAGGATTAGACCCACCAGGTTCAGAGCCCCCCCCCCCCAGTACTTTTTCCTATCTTCTCGGAGCTAAGCTGCTTTATGTTGTTATCTTCCTACCCACCCACCCACACACACACACACACCCTGCCCTTGGTCACAAAACTGATCTTCCCTCGGCAGCTCTGCCTTTTCCTCTGGAGTGGTTGCTGGAGATGGAAAATACCCACCAATTAGGCCTACCACCTACGCTTAGCTGCAGCCAAAGTAATCGCCTAAGCTTCCTGGCGACTGCTGAACCACCTTTCGTGCCTGCCGGTTCTCAGAAGACCTTTTGCCTTGCTCGGAGTGACAGAAATGAGTCGGGTTTCACAGCCAAACACCAGGTCTCTGGGGATTCGCACAACTGAGGAGATCCAAGGTTGAACCAGCGCAGTCCTTTAAATCTGGCTTAACGTACCTGTCCTCGAGACTGGGTGAATGGGCCTTGCATGCAACTGCTATACCATCAGCTTCGAGCTGCTTCTGATTTCTCCCTCACACTCGGTTTTAAAATAAATATCCTGTTTCGTTGCCACACGAAACTTTTGCAGGCGCAAAAAGGGCCTACGCTGGCCCAGGCCACATCCAAGAAGCCCCGGCAGCCGAGACAGACCTGGAAACCTTGCCTGCTCAATGAAAACTCATTGAAACCAGTGAGGGCAGACGGATGACCGCACAGCATCACCAAGCAACGGTGACAACGCTGCGGCAATTCCCCAAGCCCACCTGAGCTAGAAATTAAAAACGGGCCCAAAGAGAAGTCGTTGATCCCAAGGCAAAGGGTGAAATCCACAAGGCTGTTGTCTCAAGAGTCTTTTGAAAGACACCAACAGCTTTCAGGAGATTTGGAATGAATCCTAAAATGGCGACTCTCTCCAGAAAGAATCCCAGGCCTCTCTTACAGCAGCTCTACTGGTTAAGCCAGCGTCAGCCACCATTTAATTGTTATTAGCTGAGGTAAACTATGCCGCAGAAGGGCCTGTGTGTAAGCAAGCATGCGCCTTGGGATTAGAAGTTAAGGCAGTGTTCACAAGCACCAACCCCCCCCCCCCCGGCCCCGAGACATTAAAATAACCAAGCAGTAGGAAAAACAGCATCAGCCAAACAAGCAAAAATGGTAACACACATACGATTGGGTTATGTGCTATTAGGTCGGATTTTCATTTGCTCCTAACGTGGCTCCTTCGGATGTTACAGTGGCCAATTTCCCCCCCATGGTTATCCTGGGGGGGGGGAACAACTTAGCTCAAAGCACCCCCTCCCTCAGACCTTACTCTGTCTGTACACTGGCTTTAAAATATTTCAGCGTTGAGGACTTCTGGTGATCTTCCCACATATTGCCAAAAGGAGGTGGATGGGGGCGGAATTGAAGGCTCATCTTTCCCACCAGGAGATGGAGTAGCAGGGAGCAGTTTTCTTGTCCCTTTGTAGCTAGGCGTTGCAAGGCTGCACGGAGGGGGCAGAGACACCACAGAAAACAGGTCTGAGAGAGTACCTGCCCCTCAGCTCCACCTGAGCAGCCTCAGAGCATTCATCTTGAAAGGGGAGAGGCTCAAGACATCTGCCTGTTTTCCTGCTCGCCTTGATCATGGAGAGCGTCAAAAGGGGTGTGGAGAGCTGAAAACAGGAGGCTCTATGCATAAATACCGTTCTGTGAAGGGCAGAATCAGCCTTACAAGCCCTGCCCCTGGGGCTGATTAGGCCCCGTCCTTTGTATGTAGGACCTCTTGAGTTCATTTGCTAATGGGGCAAGTTGCCCTACAATATTATCAGAAGATGGGGGGAACAGCCCTTCACCAGCCAAAAAAAAAAAAAGCCTTTTGAAAGTGTCTTCCCTGAATGAATACTAAAAATAGAGATTGGTTTGTTTGCTTTAGGGTCTGCTTTTTTCCTTCCTTTTGCATTGCCTTTCCACACTAAAATCTATTTACAAAAAGAGAAAGGAAAAACTCTAGAAAGCTCTACAGATTCTTTGAAGGAAGTTTGTTTTTTAAGGGAGGGGATTTAATGCAAATAATGTTCTCCTACCTCTCGCCATTTGTAAAAATTATTTTCTGTTGGTTTCATAATATATATATATACACATACACACACACACACACATACATATATTATATGATCTATTAGTAAAAGGAGGCTGGGGGGGGGATTTCATCTGCTTTAAAAACAACTACAACGCAAGTCTACAGAGCTGACTGTGTCCATCTGAAGATATTCAAAAATATATATAATAATATATTTTTAAAATAAAGAGAGAGTGTGTGCAAAGCTTGGGTTTGCATGAGGTAAAAGAGTTGTGGATTGAGTACGCTTCACATCAAACCGCCCGTCGACCATGTGGCTCAGAAGTTCAATGACACGCTCACTGCCCCCCCCCCCCCCGTGGCAAAAGCTCTTTCCACTCCCACCTTCCAATATATCCATTTATCACAAAAATATTCAGCACAGGAAGGAAGGGGGGGGGGACACATGAGCCCCATTTTTAACCGCAACCCCCACCCCCCTTCACCAGCAAAAATGCAAATGTCGAGTTCGGTTTGTATTTGGTGTCAGCTATAGAGGAAGCAAGTTTGATCTTCCTTTGGCCCGGTCCAGACGATACAGCCCCTTACTCACTATGCTTACACATGACCGGGGTGCGGGATAATACCTTCCTGAGCTGGCTGACATCTCTGGGTGTCCGCTTGAGGAAGGCACGTTTGATTAAGGTGCAACATTCAGCACGTGTGAGCTCCATTGCAGAGGCCACAGTTCTGGGCCTACACAAACAGACCACTGCGTGAGTGCACCCTATTCAAACGCACCTCACCTCCCTCATGGTGATGTGCGGGAGGGGGCGGTGGAGGGAAGGAGGCACCGCCCTCCCCGGAAAGTACAGACAGCAGGTAAGGGAGGGGTATATTGTCTGACCCGGGCCTCTGCTTTGGCGGGATGGAGAGAAGAAGGTTTGTCGGGCTTTAAGGCGAAGAGGCATTGGTTGAGGTAGATGTCGGAGGAGCGGCCGAGCCGGCCTGAGGGGCTGCTGCTACTCCGCTGCTCCGGCCACCTGTGCTCCCGCCAGCGGTGCTCTGCCCGCTGTTGGTGTTCCCTTTGCTGACAGAAGAGGGCGCTGCGCCAGGAGTCTGCGCAAACAACACACCTGGAAAGGGAGAAGGAAGTTAGTTTAGTTTAGTTTATTCAACTTCTATCCCACCCTCCCTGCCAAAGCAAGCTCAGGGTGGCTTACGCAATATTATAACAAGGTAAAACAATTAGTTAAATAAAATTACAATAAAATAGATCTAAAAACAGTACATAAAGTGTTCGTGCAAAATAACAATGGCGGGAATTCGGCAGTCAATTGACAACATGGTCTGGGTCGTGTTGGCGGAACACAGGCTGTTAACATCATAAAGATGTTGGTGTTATTGATCCTATTATGAATGATATTGATGACATTGGGGCTAGGGCCTCAGATTGGATGAGCGCGGCTCCTTAATTGAAAGCCTGGTGGAAGAGCGCCGTTTTACAGGCCCTGTGGAACTATGAGAGGTCCCGCAGGGCCCTGAAGTCTTCCGGGAGCTTGTTCCACCAGTGTGGAGCTGCCACTGAGAAGGCCCTGGCCCTCGTTGCTGCTAGCCTGGCTTCTCTGGGGCCTGGAAGAACCAAGCGATTTTGGGATCCTGATCATAGTGCTCTCTGGGGAACATATGGGGGAAGGCGGTTCCTTAGGTATGTAGACCCCTGACCATAAAGGGCTTTAAAGGTAAGTACCAGCACCTTGAACTGAACTCAGTATCTTATAAGCAGCCAGTGCAGTGCTTTTAGCGCAGGCTGGATGTGTTCCCACATACCAGCTGTAGCTTCCAAATTTGGGACAAGGGCAGCCCCATGTAGAGAGAATTACAGTAATCCAGTCTCAAGGTGACCATTGTGTGGATCCCTGAGGCTAGTTCATTGCGTTTGAGGAAGGGAACCAACAGCCTAATCAGCTGGAGATGGTAAAAGGCTGACTGTAGAAATGCATCAGCCCAACATCCAGACAATTGCCAGACCTGCCAAGAATCCCCAGACAATGCCAGTGGGACTACAAACACGCCTCTTATTCTGAGACAGGGGTCCCTAACCCTTTCAAGCCTGTGGGCACTTTGGGAATTCCGACACGGGGTGGTGGGTGCAATCGCAAAATGGCTGCTGCACGAGGTAGACCCAGTCTCCAAATGGCTGCCGCAGGAGGCGAGGCCACCTGCAAAATGTCCAGGAGCGAGGTTATCTACAACTTTCAACATTTCAGGCAGGATGCCTTTTAATCTGCACGGCCAATCAGAGGCCCCGCAGGGCAAAAGCCCCACTTAACCCCGCCTACTTTTTAAAAGCTTTAGGCAGGATGCCTTTTAATCTGCACGGCCAATCAGAGGCCCCGCAGGGCAAAAGCCCCACTTAACCCCGCCTACTTTTTAAAAGCTTCTGGCAGGATGCCTTTTAATCTGCCCGGCCAATCAGAAGCCCTGCAAGGCAAAAGCCCCACTTAAACCCACCTACTTTTTAAAAGCTTCTGGCAGGATGCCTTTTAATCTGCCCAGCCAATCAGAAGCCCTGCAAGGCAAAAGCCCCACTTAACCCCACCTACTTTTTAAAAGCTTCAGGCAGGATGCCTTTTAATCTGCACGGCCAATCAGAAGCCCCGCAGGGCAAAAGCCCCACTTAACCTCTCCTACTTTTTAAAAGCTCGGGGGGGGGCATCAGGAAAGGCATCATGGTTACCTTGTTGGGGGACCCCTGTTCTAAGAGAATAAACTGGGCCCTGCTAGAGCTCCCCCATTCCACTGTGTACTTCCTCCCTACTCACTCTGCCTAACTGTGCATTTCCCTCTCCTTGGATGAGGCCTGGCTTTGTTTCTTCTTTTTTTACAGTGTTGCCTGGGCTTCCACGACCTCTGCACACGGACCAGCTGCCTGAGTTAACCCCAGGGGAGGGGTTCACACCCACGTTAACCTACTTGTCAGGGTAGTTATGAGGATAGGATGGGAGGACAGGAGAACGACTTAAGCTGCGTTGGGTCTCCTCTGAGGAGAACGGTGGAGTATAAGTGAATCAGTCAACACATGTATTAAACCTTGCATATGTTTCTGCAGACCTGAGGATCAGAAGAAGAAGAGCTGGATTTATACCCCGCCCTTTGCTTGGAGTCCCAGAGCAGTTTACAATCTCCTTTCCCTTCCTCTCCCCACAACAGACACCCTGGGAGGTAGGTGGGGCCGAGAGAGCTCTTTTGAGGACTGCCCTTGAGAGAACAGCTCTAAGAGAACTGTGACTGACCCAAGGTCACCTAGCTGGCTTCATGTGGAGGAGTGGGGAATCAAACCTGGTTCTCCAGATCAGAGTCTGCCACTCTTAACCACTACACCAAATTGGCTCTCCTAGGTTTGGTCAACCTCATCCCCTTGCCTTGGGGTAGGATTACTCCCCCCCCCCCACCCCCCGCCAGTTGCGAGAGAGGCTGCACTGGAAGCGGTTGCATCACTGCAGGGATCAAACTCTTGTTGCCCCCATGGAAAAAAGGGCCAGCCCTGCAGGTTGGATGGGGGAGACATCTGGGAACACAGGTCAGGGGGTACCCCAAGCCTGCCAAGTCTAGGGTAACAGAATTTAGTCCTTTAGTTGGCTAAATCTACCTTCTTCCCACCTTCCCTATTAGTACCCCCTCCCCCTGCATTTGGTAAGGGATAAGACTTCTGTGGAGACGCCCCCCCCCCCCCCAGCACCCTTTACCTGTATAAACAATGCCGTTAATCTCGACGGACATGCTGATGCTGTTGGTGCCGTTGGGGGCCAGGCTCGTGGCAGAATCTTGGCGGTTTTCTGGCAGGCAGTAAGGTGAACAAAACCCCCCATCAATATACTGAGAAAATGACCCCCCCCCCTCCACCAATGCGCCCTCTAAGCTGAGGAGTCTTGTGAGCAAAAATTCTACTTTCTGAGCTATTTGCATTGAAGTTGTGAGCGAGCGGTTTGACCACTGCATAAATAAGTTTGTTCTGGAGCCATCCTTCCTGAGCGGAGACAAAAAAAATGTGTGAACTGGAGGCAAAAGAACTGTGAGCGAGCTCACACTAACTCAGCTTAGAGGGAACACTGCCCTCCACGATATTCACATGAACTCAACCGCACAGAGATACGGCTACAGTTGGAAGAAACGTCTGTGGTGAGGGAAGAACAGTGGCAGGACACAGGAACTCAGCTTTTGTTTTTAAAAACAATTAAGTTTCTTGCTTTCATGGCGGCAGCGAAGTACATCAGCAGTGCCTGCTTGGAAGCTGGAGAGAGCAGAACGGTAAAATCTCTAGCAATTTGAGACGTGGGCTTTTTAAGGCCCTTGGCCCTCCCCTTGGGGACTAAAACAAAGGCTTGTTCAGATTGCAGAACTCAACTTTTCTTTGCAATTTAGATCTCTTTTTTGAAGGGGGGAGATTTTTAATTGTCCTGCGACACCAAATATACATGAAGAAGAAGAGCAGATTGGATTTATACCCCCAACCTTCACTCAGACTGGCTTACAATCTCCTTTCCCTTCCCCTCCCCACAACAGACACCCTGAGGTAGGTAGGGCTGAGAGAGCTCTTTCGAGGACTGCCCTTGACAGAACAGCTCTGAGAGAACTTGTGACTGGCCCAAGGTCACCCAGCAGCTGCATGTGGAGGAGTGGGGAAACAAACCCGGTTCTCCCAGATTACAATCCACCGCTCCTAACCGCTACACCAAACTCCCACATAATGCTGTACAAACAATATACCAAAAATCAGAAAGTACCATGCTTTGGACAATTTACAAAATATCACTAAGTATCATCCAATTATATAACTAAAGATATTGCACAACCCCTATATAAGTATCAGTCCTCCTAAATAATACAAAAGTTCTTTTGAAGGAGGACTCCTTTAAATCCAGTAAGTATTCATTCTTCCTCCTCCTCCAACAGAGGTCCAGATATCCTCCTGTTTCCAGGTCTTCCTCACGGAGTCCAAAAGATTTTTTCCAGCATAAGGTTGCCAAATACCAAAATATTTCTCCAAATTTTCACCACTGAACGCTGCAAAAAGTCTCTCTTAGCGAGCTCAAGGCTTCCTCCAAAGTGAAAAGCACTTCTTACTGTGGGTCCTATTTTGATTTTGTGTACAATCAATATAGGCATGCTCACAATGCAAATATTGTTAGACGCTGAGCAAACTGAACCCTGAACTGCCTTCTAGAGTCAGACGCCTGGGCCCTATTAGCCCAGCATTGCCTGCTTTGGCAGACAGCTGCTCCCTAAAGGCCCAGGGCAGAGAGATGGGCCTTTCTGAAGGCCAGCTGCTGGCGACTGAATCCAGGGCCCTCTTCATATAAAGATCCGCCACTGAGACAAACACCTGCCTGCCTCCCTGGGGTCCAAGCATCCATCCCGCCCCAGCTCACTGCCCCATAGAACGCAGGGGGAAGAAATGGGATCGACCCAAGGGCTGACCTGGCGAGCGAGTCCCTCGGCTGTTGATCCGGATGCTCATGGGCAGCTGGGCTGTCATGGCCAGGAGATTCTGCTGGATTGCCCGCTGCATCAGCCGCTGCTGCTCGTCCGACGCAAGTGCCATTTTCTTTTCCGGCGGCTCCCCCGCCTCCAGCTTCTCCCGCAGCTGCTCCAGCGCGGCGGCCTGCGCGGCCACCGCGGCCTGGGCTGCTGCTGCCTGGACCGCTGCCGCCTGAGCTGCCACAACAGGGTGGCCCGCGAGGGAGACAGGGAGACGGCCGGGCACGGTGATCGGGATGGAAGAATCTTCTTCTGGGGCGGGCGGGGGGGGGGGGGGCAAAGAGAAGGGAACAGAGGGTGCAAAGAAACCCAAAATGATTCAAAATCCCCTGGGAAGAGGTCTCTCCCCCACCCCCAGGAAATCTACAAGTTCGAAAAAACAAAGTTCCTTGTGATCGGCGGGCCACATTGGAGCCCTTCCGCCCCATCCCTTCTGGGGTCTCTGTTGGCAGGGTCTTCTTTTTCTCTTTTTGCTGTCAGGTTGTCCCCAGCCCAAAGGACGTCTGCCTAACCTCGACCAGAGTCTTTTCGGCTCTGGCCCCGGCCTGCCAGGCCTTTGGGTGAGGCGGCGGGCATCCAATTATTCCACCTACTGGCCTCCCCTGCTGAACCTTACATCTGTGATTAGCCCACCAGGTGAGGACCCACAGTCTGGACTACGGCCTACCGGCTCCAGTTTTTGTGACTGCCGTACCAAACTGCTGTGCCATCTGTCTTGCTTACAGCTCTGTTTTAATCTCTTTTAACTGTTTATTTTGGAAGCTTTATTAATAAGTGTTTCAATTCTCTGTGGAATGCTTTAGCTCCTGTGGTCATCTGCTCTCAGCCAGCTTGCGGGGAGGGCGGAATACAAGCCAGCATTAATGAATAAATAAATCGCAACCGAGTTATGGTGACTGACCCCAGAGGGTTCTCAAGGCAGGAGATGGTAAGAAGCGGTTTCCCCTTGCCTGCCTCTGCGTAGCAACCCTGTGCTTCCTTGGCGGTCTCCTGTCCAGGTACTGACCAGGGCTGACCCTGTTTACCTTCCATGGTCTGGCTATCCTGGGCTATTCAGGTCAGGGCTGGTAGAGTCTAGGTAAATATTCTGTTTACGGATTCAATGGGATCTGAACTGGTAAAGGTAAAAGTTTCCCTTGCTCGAAAGCCAGTCAAATACAACTCTAGGGTTGCGGTGCTCATCTCCGTTTCCAAGCTGAAGAGCCAGCACTGTCCAAAGACGTTTCCATGGTCATGTGGCCGGCATGACTAGATGCCGAGGCGCACGGAATGCTGTTGCCTTCCCACCGAAGCAGTCCCTATTTATCTACTTGCAATTTCTTGCTTTCAAACTGCTAGGCTGGCAGGAGCTGGGGCCAGAGACGGGAGCTCTCTCTGTCACGCGGCACTCGGGTCTCGAACTGCTGAACTACTGATCTGCAGTTCAGCGTCTTAACCACTTGAGCCACTGAAGCCCCACAGTAGAATCTAGGACACCACAAAGTCTGACATTTAGCAATCTAGAGTTACACTGGTGATGACCCACATGGCAGTGAGTGGCTGCCACACGGGGTGTGCATGTCTGTGTGGGGAGGCCCCAGGGGAAAACCCAGTCATGGGAAAGATCGGGGTTCCCTTTCAGTTTTTTGGGGCACCCAGTGTGGCGCCCCCTCTCAGTTGTGGCAGCACTCTATGATACTGTCCCCCTCTCGAGGCTAGCCCTGGGTTTCACCCTGGCCAAAATCCATTTTAAAAAATGAACAGGGCAAAAAACACTACAGCTGTGTCCTGCAGGGCTCCACCTGCCGCCATCAGAGAGACCTAGCAATGCAAAGCACCTCCACGTTCCTTGGCTGGCAGGGATTCATCTTGAGCCAACCCACAGAAACACACCAACCTTCCAGCAAAATGGGGCAGGTGACAGTGCTCCCTCTAAACTATGGAGTCTTGTGAGCAAAAACCCTACCTTGTGAGCTCCCGGCATTCAAGTTGTGAGCGAGCGATTTGGCTGCTGCATAAATTAGTTTGCTCTGGAGCCATCCTTCCCAATCTGAGACAAAAATGGGTGAGCCGGAGGCTAAAAAACTGTGAGCTAGCTCACACTAACTTAGCTTAGAGGGAACACTGGGCAGGAAGCCGGTGACAAGATCTTCCAGGTAACTGCTTTGTGTAAAATGATGCACACAAGGGCCAAAATATTCTGTTTACGGATTCAATGGGATCTGAACTGGTAGAGACGCTGGGGCTGGGGCAGATATGTTCAGGTTGGGGCAGCAGCAAAAAAAAAAAGATGATTTTTTTTTTAAAAAAAAAGAGGAAAATTTTATCCCAGGGAGTCTTAGGAACGAGGCTTGCAAACAAGACAACTGGCAATGTAATGGCCTTGCATTGATAAAAGGTGCGGCCGAGAGCCAGCGTGGGGTAGTGGTTAAGAGCGTCTGACTAGTACCTGAAGATAGATTACGATGGGTAGCTGTGTTAGTCTGTTTGTAGCAGCAGGAAAGAGCCAGAGTCCAGGAGTACCATAAAGACTAACAAAATATGCGGCAAGGGATGAGCTTTCGTGAGTCACTGCTCACTTCTTCAGATATAGTTAGAATAGTTTGATTGTACTGATTCAATATTGTTATTTATTATTTGATTGAATTATTTTAGGACTGTATTATATTTATTGCTGTGAGCTGCCTGAGCCCGCTTGTGGGAAGGGCGGGATATAAACTGAAATAATAAAATAAAATAATAATAAATAAATGGGGGTCCATCTGTCCTATTTATTGGAAAGTGGAGTGATTTCAGATGCCGAATGACATTAGCAGGCAAATGACAATAGCAGGTGTGATTGGATTTAGGTGTGATATGCAGAGGGGTAGTAGGAGTGGAGAAATCAGCATTGGTAAGGAGACAGGAAACCTAGGTCTCGAACCAGTCCAGGAAGATGCATTGTCTAACAAAATTTGTGGCAGGGCATGAGCTTTCATGAATCACTGCTCACTTCTTCCGATACAGCATTTGTCATTATATCTTTGAGAGTGAAGTGATTTCAGACGCCAAATGACAATAACAGGCATTGGTAATGAGAGAAGAAACCTAGGTCTTGATTCAGTCCAGGAGTTTGTATTGTCTTGAGCTTCATGATCAGTTGCAATTCAGTAGCCTCTCTTTCTACTTTCCCTTTGAAATTCCTTTGTAAGACGAGTACCTGGGACACACAGGTTCAAATCTCCACTCGTGCCAGGGAAGCTCACAGGGTGACCTGAGGCCAATCGCACTCTCTCAGCCTGACCTACCTTGCAGGGTGGTTGTGAAGATAAAATGGAGGAGAGGAGAATGATGTAAAGCTGCTTTAGGGTCTCCACTGGGCAGAAAGGTGGGGTACAAAGGGATTAGCTAAAACAATAAATTAAATAAATTTCAAAACCTCAGCAAGGTTTCCTATTGCCCCATTTCAACAAAAGGATATACTGCAGAGCTAGAAAAGATGCTGGAAGGGGCTTGACCCTCCTTCCCTATGAGGAGAAGCTAAAGAGTCCAGGGCTTTCCAGCTCAGAACAGAGACGGTTAAGCGGTGGGGGGACCGCAGGCATATAAATTTAGGTGGGAAAGTGGAGACCAGCAGAGCTTTTTCTCCATCTTGCATCACGCTCGAAAGCATGAAGCTGCCTTCTACTGAATCAGACCCTTGGTCCATCAAAAACGGTACTGTCTACTCTGACTGGCAGTGGCTCTCCAGGGTCTCAGGCTGAGGTCTTTCCCATCACCTCCTGCCTGGTCAGTTTAACTGTAGATGGTGGGGATTGACCCTGGGACCTTCTGCATGCCAAGCAGATACTCTACTGCTGAGCCACAGCCCCTCTTTACAGTTCTCCGGGGTCTCAGGCTGAGGCCTTTCCCATCACCGCCTGGTCCTTTTAACTGGAAATGCTGGGGATTGAACCTTCTTGCATGCAAAGCAGAGGCTCCTCCACTGAGCCACAGCCCCACCGAGAGGGGCACCCCACTGAAGTGGTAGGTTCAGGACAAACGCTTGTTCTTCCTTTACCTAACAGCCTAGCCAACTTAAAAAAAAATGGACTGGACCACTTTATTTACTTCATTTATATCCTGCCTTTCCCCCAGTGTGGCATGTCATTCTCCTCTCCTCCATTTTATTCTCACAACAACCCTGTAAGGTAGGTTAGCTGAGACCGTGCGACAGGTCCAAGGTCATCCTGCCAGCTTCCAGGGCACAAGCGGGGATTCGAACCTGGATTTCCCAGATGCTAGTCTGACACTTTAACCACTACACCGCGTTGGCTCTTATGGAGAACTCTGGCATAAGTCAACTTGGCTTTCTTCCTTTCTTTCTGCCCAAACCTTGCAAGTTTAATAGCTCCAGCAAAGAGCCTGATGATTGAAGAAGAGATTAGATTTATATCCCACCCTTCACTCACTTGGAGTCTCAGAGCGGCTTACAAACTCCTTTCCCTTCCCCTCCCCACAACAGATGCCCTGTGTGGTAGGTGGGGCTGAGAGAGCTCTGAGACAACTGTCCTTGAGAGAACAGCTGTGCCAGAACTACGGCTTGCCCAAGGTCACACCAGCAGCTGCATGTGGAGAAGTGGGGAATCAAACCCGGTTCTCCCAGATTAGAATCCGTGCACTTAACCACTATACCAAACTGGCTCTCAGATTGAGAGGGATAGCTGAGCAATGTTACACAATGCCCTTTCGTGCCGCTCAATTTCACAGCATGCTGGAACCAACCCACAAAGCAGGGGCCACACTTTGCCCGAGCAAAGGCCCCCCCCAACCACCCCGAGCCCACACCAGAGAGTTACCCTTCTTGATTTTTGTGATGGGGGTGACGGGGCTGCCGTTGGTAGCCGAGGCCATCCCCAGGGCAGGAACTTGAAGCTTGGGGGAGGACAGCATGCCAGGGGTGCCACTGGGAGAGTACGTGAAGATGGAGCCGCAGAAGCCCTGGCGGCGCCCCTCGCGCCGGTTGCTGTCGATGGCGGCCTGAAGCTCGTTGGGGTTGCTCAAGCCCTGCTTCTCACACTCGTAGGGGTATAAGTACTTCATATACCTTGCAGAGAGAGAGAGAGAGAGGGAGAGAGAGATGCACATTAGGGTAAAGGTAAAGGTTTCCCTTGGTCAAAAGCCAGTCAAATCCGATTCTAGGGATGCGGTGCTCATCTCCATTTCCAAGCTGAAGAGCCAGCACTGTCCGAAGACATCTCCGTGGTCATGTGGCCAGCATGATTAGACGCCGAGGTGCACGGAACGCTGTTACCTTCCCACCAGAGTGGTACCTATTTATCTACTTGCAATTTCTTGCTTTCAAACTGCTAGGTTGGCAGGAGCTGGGACCAGAGACGGGAGCTCACTCCGACACGCAGCACTCAGATCTTGAACTGCCAAACTACTTCCGGTCTGCAGTTCAGTGTCTTAACCACTGAGCCAAACCCCTGTCCTAATGCACATTAGTATCCCCATATTGCAGAGAAAGGAGGCTGAGAGAGAGAGGGGATGAACAGAACATAGAGTTTAGGGAACTCCTTGCCACAAGATATGACCAGCACCCCCTTTGAAAGGGGGATTTGACCAATTAATGGAGCATAGAGTCTATCAAGAGTTGCCAGGTCCTACCTGGATGCCGGCGGGGGGGCCTCCTGGTTCCTCCTTGAAGATCATCACTTCACTTGCGTGCTGCAGTGACATCACCAGAAGTGATGTCATCACCTGTCCGACCTTGGGGGCAACAGTCTAGGTTTTGGGCAAAACTCTATGGGGGGTTTTTCCTGCCTCAAAACCATAAAGTTTTGCCCTAAACCTAGAGCGTCCCCTCCGCTGGAAACGCAATGACGTCACTCCCGGGTGACGTCATTGTACCAGTGCCAGTGGCACCGGGAAGGTGGGGATTCTTGGAGGGGGGCTTCCCCTGTCGACCACCTGAGCTGTGGCAGATTGGGACCCCAAAATCAGGGGATCCCCTGGCCCCATGGGGGGGATGGCAAGCCTAGGTCTATCAATGGCAACTAGCTGCAGTCGCAGGACACAGGAAACTCCCACATACTGAATCAGGCCCTTGGTCCATCAAGTTCCCTATTGTCTACTCCGACCGGCAGCCGCTCTCCAGGGTCTCCATTAGCAGCCCTTTACATCACCTACTACTTGGTTGTTTCAACAGGAGGTGCCGGGAATCAAACCTGGGAACCTTCTGCAGGGCCAAGCTGATGCTCTACCGCTGAGCCATGGTCCCCGTTGCTATTTGCTAAATGGACCCTCTTTGCTCCAAAGCAGTCTACCCTTGAATGTAGTATTTACTTGTTTGGGACAAGGAATGGGGGGAGGAAGCGACCACAGGTTCCATGGCCTGAGGGCCTAATGCTGAATTACATGAATAAATAAATAACCTTACAGCTGAATTTATTGTTGGCTTGGATGAGCGCCTTCTCCAGGGGTTCGTAACTCGCAGCTGTGTTCTAGGTTGTTGCGGGCTCCTCTCCTCCCTTTTAAAGACTGTGGTTTGTGGTTTTCACGCTTGTTCCAAAAAGTTACTGGTATTCTTTTTGGAACAACGCTGGAGTCCACCTGGATTTTAATTCGTGGTACTCTCTTTGTTGGTAGGGACAGTGTTACTTATGACAAAAAGGTGGGGTGGAATGGCAACCTGCTTAAATGAAACCACCTCATGAAAGGGGTGGGATGCATAGTGGCTTTCATCCCCCCCCCCTTATCTTTGTTGCAGGTTAATATTCCTACAAGACAAAGAACCAGGGAATTTCCCTCCCTGAGGCGGCTAGGTTTTTCCAAGAGGCCTGTGGCTGCGAAGGAGTTAAAAGCGGGCCACTCTTCCTCCCCCACCAATCCCCTTCCACCACCTGGTCCTCTGAATTCCAGACTAATTAACTTTAGCCTCAATTAGGGTGGGTATAAAGGGGGGGGCAGTGACTGGAGTGAGAGAGAGGATTGGCCCACCCCCATCCGTGACAGAAGAAATACAGGTTACAGAGTTGAGACGCTAGCATGGGCGCTCCCCTGATCTTGCATAATTCAGGCTAAAAACATGAACATAACATAAATACACACACACACAAACCACTACATCCCAACCAGTGTTTCCTCTAAGCTGAGTCAGTGTGAGCTAGCTCACAGGGTTTTTTTAGCCTCCAGCTCACACGTTTTTGTCTTTGCTCTGGAAGGAGGGCTCCAGAGCAAACTAACTGGTGCAGCAGCCAAATCGCCGGCTCACAACTTTAATGCCGATAGCTCACAAAGTGGAATTTTTGTTCACAAGACTCCACAGCTTAGAGGGAGCATTGATCCCAACTGAAATATGCCCACACAGCATATTAAAAGGAGCTAAACCCATTCATACACAAAGCTTTTTTCCAGCTCCCCCCTCCCACACCAGAAGACAAGATAAGGCTACATGCAAAATTTAAATTTAAAAAACATCCAAGCAAATACAGCCCTTGGCTGAGGATCTCCCACTTCAAGAACTTTGGAAAGATCTCACTGATTTGACACAGAACCTCCATTCTCAGAGGCAGTCTACCTCTCTACCTCTGGGTGCTGGGGATAAGATAGGGAGGGCCACCGGTCCCACCTGCGGGCTTCCTAAAGAACTATCCTCCATTGGGAACAGGATGCTGGACCAGATGGTCCTTCGGCCTCCCCCTCCGGCAAACACGATTCTCCCCCCCCCCCCCCCCCCCCGATTCCAATGGGATTTAACTGTGTGCTATTAAAAGACATGGCGCTTATGTCCATTTGTATTCCTTCAGCAAGGCTTGCTAAACACTGCTAATGAGGAAGTGAGTAAGAAAACCGTTGCAGGGAGCTGGCTGATAAAGCAGAACTTGCAAGAGCCAAGCTGTTCTGCCACACTGCTAGTACAGCAGTCCCCCGTGTGGCACCCGCTGACACCTTTCCCGGTGCCCACCAAGTGATTTTTAGAAAGCGGGTGAGGCTTTTGCTCAGCAAGGCTTCTGACTGACCACTGGAGGTTTGATTGGCTGTGCAGATTTTTTTTAAACTTTGCTTTGGTACCGCTGCCCACTGCTGCCCAAGGATCTTCACTGTGGGGGCCATTTTGTGGCTGGTTTCAACTTCCTGTGGCAGCTATGGCAGTCGTTTTGTGGCTGTACTTGCCATGCTAGATTAGAATTCCAAAGGTGCCTACAGTCCCAAAAAGGTTGGGGTTCCATGCTCCGATATCTCTCCTTATATATAACTAGGAGTAAGTGATGTGCTGTGGAATGTTCAGGAGAGTCCACAACCAAAACAGAACTATTATAGAGAGAGATTTAGTGGGTGGCACTTTCTGAACATTCCACACACTTCTAAATCAGTTGGCTCCATGATGTGTCACTCAGAAGCTGTCCCTATCCACTGGCTGGTTGCGGGAGTCTCACCGCCAACATTCTAAACAGTTTGCTGTTCCTCTCCCCACTCAATAGCCACTCACAACACAGAGGTTATTTGCATATGCGGCCTGATTGGCCTTTGCCTCTAACATTCTGAACAGTTTGCTGTTGTGGTTGGCAGACACTGAATGTGTCCTGAGGTAAAATATATCTCCAATCTTCCCTTAAATTGTCACTGGAGTTGCCAATCTCCCTGTGGGGCCTGGAGATCTCCCAGAAATCACTGTGTTCCCCAGCCACAGCACATCATTTTCCCTACAGAAAATTTCCCGGCTATTACAACTGATCTCCAGATGACCAAGGTCAGTTCTCTTGGAGATAACGGCTGGTTTGGGCAGTGGACTCTATGGCATTATACCCTGCTGAAGTCCCTCCGCACCCCAAACCCAGCCCTCCCCAGGCTCTACCCCTCAAATCTACAGGTATTTCCCAACCCAGAGTTGGCAACCCTGTAACTGGCTATGGAACCGCTTTCCATACCCTTGGAATCCAGGAGGAGGTGGTTTTCTACCTTATCTGCCATAGCCCCAAATCATAGCCCCAAATCAACTGCATAGCCCCAAATCAACATAAGTCAGGGGTGGAGGGAACCATACCTGTTACCATGAGGCTGTCCTCCCATACTACCCACTTGGGGCAGCAAAAGGACTTGAAACAGCCCTGCCTTATAGCTAAGCAGAAGGAAATAAACACGGCTCGCCTCCCTCTATTCCCCCCTTCCCTCTGTCGCCCCACCAGCCACAGCCAGGGCACTCACTTGGAGCTTCCTTCTAGAGCCCGTTGTATTTCTTCCCACAATGGGCCTTACTCCTAGTTTACTATAGAAATCAAATTCATAGAATCAAGGAGCACTCGGGGTGTTCATTAACATCAAATGTGGACTTAAGCACAGACTTAAGCACAGACATATGGGGTGGGGAAACTCTCCATTTCTGAAGATTCACTTTGGTCGCCACCCCAGTAGGGCCTGGAGTTCTCCTGGAATTATAACTGACCTCCAGGCAATGTAGGTTATTTCCTGCAGAGAAAATGGCTGCTTTGGAGGGTGGACTCTACGGAATCACATCTCTCCACCCTTCCCAGGTAGCACCCCCAAGCTCAAGTTGTTTGTATATAACCGGACCCATGTTCGATTATTTTGTCGCCCCCCCCCCCCCCCCCGGATCAAATATCTCCTTTCAAAACTTTGTTGATCTGGGGGGACATGAAATTAAGGACTTCTAAAACTTCTTTGCCAAATATAACGCAAATATGTAAATGAAAAACCAACATGCTAAAAACCAGATCGCGCTCTATTCGGGGCATCGGAAAAAGTTTCAAAACACTCTCCAGAAAGCTCGCATTGCTGAACACCGTCCACAAGCCCAGATGACCAAGAACGGTGCTAAGTTACGACACACTTTGACATCTCCAATGGAGAACGACACTAACTGCATGACTCTGCTACATCCAGAGTCACCCCCTGAGGTCTATCCAGCTCAGCAGGGTCTACTTTGATCTGTAGCAGCTCTCCCAAGCCACAGTTACGGAAATACAGGTTGCTTACCTGTAATTGGAGATCTTCGAGTGGTCATCTGTGCATTCACACCTCTGGGATAAAGTGCGCCTGCGCCGATCCCGATCGGTAATCTTCAAAGCCTAACGGATTTTCGCGCCAGCTCCCCGGTCACGTGCACGTCCCACTGCGCATGACCCGGGGAGAGGCATGAGGATCCCGCCAGTTCCTTCTGACTGCTGTTAACAGCCCCCAAGGAAAAAAGTGAGGGAGACCGAAAGCAGAGGGGAAGGAGGGCGGGTGGTGTGAATGCACAGATGACCACTCGAAGATCTCCAATTACAGGTAAGCAACCTGTATATCTTCTACGCGGTCTCTGTGCATCACACCTCTGGGAGAATAGCGAGCAATAAACACACCACATACCTGGAGGTGGGTGCTGGAGGTCTCACATCTGAGCTGCTTGCAGGACTGCACGGCCCACCACAGTACACTGATGGACACGGACATCTAGGGCGTAGTGCTTCACAAACGTGTGAGGGGACGCCCACGTTGCAGCATTGCAGATGTCTCCCAGGGGAATGCCCTTGAGGAATGCTGTGGAAGTAGCCACGGCTCGAGTGGAGTGTGCCCGGAGGGACGCCGGCAGTGGCCTTTTGGCCAGAAGATAGGCGAGTTTTATCGTCTCAACTATCCACTTCGAGAGTCTTTGAGACGACAGTTTCTGTCCCTGCCTGGGCAAGGCATAAGAAATGAAGAGAGCTGGAGACTTGCGAAAGGATTTTGTCCGGTGCAAGTAGAAAGACAGGGCTCTCTTGACATCTAAAGTGTGTAGACTACGCTGCGTTGGGTCCTGGGGATCAGGAAAAAATACCGGCAAGGTGATATCCGCCCCTATATGGAAGTCCGAAACTATCTTGGGCAGGAAAGCGACATCTGGAGCCAAAGTGACGGCATTATGATGAAACGTGAGGTATGGTGGGTCGCAACGGAACGCCGAGAGCTCACTCACGCGTCGAGTAGACGTGATGGCCACTAAAAATGCAACCTTCCATGACAAAAGCTGAAGACTGCATGAGGCCATGGGTTCGAAGGGTTTTCCCATCAGCTTAGTGAGAACCAGGGGCAAGTCCCATGCCGGGACTGGTGTCCGCACTGGGGGATAGAGGCGATTCATTCCCTTGAGGAATTGTTTCGTTGTTGGGTGGGAAAACACCGAATAGCCATCAATCTTAGGATGATTGACTGAGATGGCTGACAAGTAGACTCGGATAGATGAGTGACACAGTCCCCTGTCCTTACATGACAGGAGGAAACCAAAAACATCTTTAAGTCCAGCTGGGACTGAGGGTCGTCCCACAGACGCCAGGAAAGTTAAAAATTTAGTCCATTTTGACTCATATGAACGTCGAGTGGAGAGTTTGCGTGAGTTCAGTAGAACCTGAGCAATGCGTGATTCTAACCCTAAGTTTGGATCAGCCACGCTGTCAATTTCAGCCTGGGCACATCGTGGTGCAGTACTCGGCCCCCGCGCATCCCGAGGAAGTCCGGGTCCGTCGGGAGATGGAGATACATCCCTCGTGAGAGGCTGAGGAGCGTGGGGAACCAGGGTTGTCTCGGCCACCATGGGGTAACTAGAATTGCCCACGGTCGCTCTGTCAATAGTTTGTGGACTACTCTCGGAATGAGAGGGATTGGGGGAAATAGGTACAACCGTTTCCCTGTCCACCGGAAGAGGAGACCGTCTCCAAGAGAGGTCGGGTCCGTTCCTGCTCTGGAACAGAATAGATGGCACTTCTTGTTCTCCCGAGAGGCGAATACATCCACGGATGGATGTCCCCAATGGTCGAAGATCGGAGTCAGGTAGAGGGGGTTCAGCTCCCACTCGTGTAAGGATGCTCCTCCTCTGCTTAGGAAGTCCGCTTGGACGTTGAGTAGTCCTGGGAGATGAGTCGCCACCAGGTGAATATCTAGCGCCTGGCACTCGTTCCACAGCTCTATCGCTAACCGGCAAAGTCCACGGGAGACCGTCCCGCCCTGGCGGTTGATGTAAAACATAGTGGTGGTGTTGTCTGTAAGGACAGTCACCGTTTTCCCCGTTAGGGATTGGCGGAAAGATCTCACTGCGTAGAGAACTGCCAGCAGCTCTAAGAAATTGATATGGTTGTGTGCCACAGAGGGGTGCCACTTGTCTCCCACACCTACACCTTCCAGGTGAGCTCCCCAGCCCCATAGGGATGCGTCCGTGGTGACGGTCGCTGAGGGGGGTGGAAGCCGGAAAGGTGCACCTGAGTGTAAATTCTGGGGCACAAGCCACCAATTCAGGGTCTCCAGGACCTGGGTAGATATCTGGAAACGTTTGGAGAGGGAGTGGAATTTGGGGCGGAAACGCCTCAAGAACCAAAGCTGCAGTGGTCTCATTCGCAATTTGGCGAAGGGAATTACTGCCGTTGTCGCGGCCATCAGGCCTAGCAGGCGAAGGATTTGTTTGGCTGTAGCCTCCTTGGTCTCTTGGATAGCCTGGAGAAGGGAGACTATATCCGCTGCTCTGTTGGGGGGTAGGAATGCCCTGCATTGCAAGGAGTCCAGGATAGCTCCGATAAACTGAACCCGTCTGGAAGGGATAAGCATGGACTTTTTGAGGTTTATAGTCAACCCTAGTGATTCTAGGGTATGAAGGGTAGTAGAGATGTGGTTCTGTAGTTCCGCCGTAGAGGGGGCGACTAGAAGCCAGTCGTCCAGGTAGGGGTAAAGGTGGACACCTTGGAGTCTCAGATGTGCCGCTACTACTGCCATAAGCTTCGTGAAAACATGAGGAGCTGTAGAGAGGCCGAAGGGTAGGGCCTTGTACTGGAAGTGACGCGGACCGATCGCAAAGCGTAGGTACTGTCTGTGTGACGGGTGGATCGTCACATGAAAGTATGCGTCCTTTAAGTCCAGCGTCACCATCCACGCGTTGGCTTCTAGTAGCGGTAGGATGGTCTGTAGAGTGGTCATACGGAATTTCTTGTAGGTGATGAACGCATTGAGGTTCCGCAGATCTAATATGGGACGAAGTCCGCCATCCTTTTTTGGGACCGTGAAGTAGCGGGAGTAGAACCCCCGCTGAAGGTGGTTTGTTGGTACCTGTTCTATGGCATCTTTTGAGAGGAGGGCTTCGACTTCCGACGATAGGGTGTCGGAGGGAGGGGTGGTTACGAAGTACGATTCTTGTGGAATCTGGAAAAATTCTATTCTGTAGCCTTCTGCTACAACCGACAGTGCCCATTTGTCTGTCGTGATACATTGCCATGCTAGTAGGAAGGGGGATAGACGGGTGGGAATGTCGGAGCGAATGGGAGAGTCAAAGACTCTGCTTGTTCGGCTTGGGTGGTTTTGTCTTGGAAGCGGAAGCGGAAGCGGACGGGAATCGTGGCTTATGGCCATAAGGTTTCTGTTGATAGACAGTAGACGGCGGTCTCTGCCATTGGGGTTCAGTGGGAGATCTTCTCGGTTGCTGTTTGGACCAAGATCTCTGCCATGTTTTCTGCTTCTGTTGTCTCGGTTGTGAGACACCCAAGTTACGAGATGTTTTGATGCTCTTATCTAAATCATGAAGAACTGTGTCTGTCGTGGAGCTGAACAGTCCTTCACCCTCGAAAGGGAGATCTTCCACTAAGGACTTAGTGTCTTGTGGAAGCGAAGTCGACCTCAGCCAGGCGTGGCGACGAAGGGCGACTGCTGAAGTGAGTGTCTTGGACGTGACGTCCGCAGCATGCTTGGATGCGTTAAGTTGATGCTTTGCTAGCACCATGCCTTCCCTCTGGATCTTCCTAGCAAGGCGTTGCTTATCCTCAGGAAGCTGAGCCAGAAGTGGTGTCATCTGTTCCCATAGGGAGTACTGGTACCTGCTCATGCAGGCTGTGTAGTTTGCCGTTTTTATGCCCAATGCACCGGCTGAATAAAATCGTCTTCCGAAAGAATCTAGTTTCCGTCCCTCCTTGTCCAAGGGGGAGGAATGTCCGCTACGTCCCCTAGCCGAGGGGGTCACGACGACTGAGTTGGGCTTGGGGTGGATGAATAGGAATTCTGCCCCTGGCTCTTGGAGCCTATACATGTGGTCCAACCTTTTGTTGGAAATTGGGGTTGAGGAGGGGTGGCCCCAGGATTCTTTGGCAGTGCTCAAGAGCACCGAAATTAGTGGCAACGCTACCGCGGTGGATGTGTCCATCTGTACGATATCGAAGATGGCATCGGTAGCGGTAGGAGTTGGTTGGACCGTGGCAAGCGCCAAGGAATGTGCCATTCGTTTGATAAGTTCTCCATAGGATTTCACGTCCTCGGAGGGGGAGATTGGTAAATTTTCAGCCACATCAGGGGATGGTGACGGCTGGATGGGAGATTCGTCATCGGATGATTCGGGAGATTCGGGCATCGAATGGTCGGAATGTTCGGAGGGAGACATAGGGGTCGACGGATCTGGCTGATAAGGAGGGAGGTCGATATCGGGTGAGGTGGGTATCGGCATCGTTAGTTTCGGTATCGGTTTCGGTTTCGGTATTGGTATCGGAGTCGGAGGCGGGGCCGGGGGATCTCGGCATCGGGAGACTCTTGACGACGTCGATTGGCGATCCCACTCCGCTGGGTACCATTGTGGAGGTGGTGGGTAGGAGGAACCATACAGGTATCGCCATTGACGGACGTCCCACGGCACCGAAGATGGGGGGAGGCGCCAGTCTCGCTCGCCTCTCGGTGCCGGCATCGGGTCGGGCCCGGTCTGGGGACTGATCTGCGTCAGCTCGATGTCGGGTTCCGAATCTGTGAGCTGGATGGGTCGCGGCATCGGGGAGACGGGGCTGCCCCGGGGTCACTCGCGCCCAGGAGGGTCAAGCTGTGGAGACCCGTGCTGGGTCATGTCGGACGCGGGATGCGTCGACGAAGCACTCGAGGTTTTGTGCTTCAGCTTGCCCTTACCCTCTTTGCCCTCCTTACGCTTCTTAGCGGGAGTTCGTGGCAGTGAGAGGGGTCTTTTCGATGCCGACTTCTCGGTGCCGGAAGGGCTTCACATCGGTGGCGACGTCGGGCCCGTCGGTACCGATGGGGACGTTGCCGAGGCGTCGGCTGCGGACATCTTCGGCGACAACGCTGCCTCCAAGAGAGCCACTCGGAGTCGGGCCGCCCGGTTCTTACGAGTTTGTTTGGAGAACGCGGCGCAACTCGAACAGGAGTCGACGCGATGCGACTCGCCTAGGCACAGCAAGCAGAGGGAGTGCTTGTCAGGGGGGGGGGATTTTACTCCCACACTGAAGGCAGCGTTTAAAGAAACCCCACCGCTGGGCCATAGGCCGGGCGGGGAGTAGAAGGAGGAGAATCCAAAAGAGAGTCCAGGAAAAAACAGTCCGTAGGTCAAGTAAAGCCAAGAAATCAGTCCGAAAGGCCTTTCCAAAGTTGGAAAAAGAAGAAACGAAAGTTAACTACCGACCGGAGCAGAGAGGGGGTCCTCACGACGCGGCGGTCAGAAGAGAACTGGCGGGATCCTCGTGCCTCTCCCCGGGTCATGCGCAGTGGGACGTGCACGTGACCGGGGAGCTGGCGCGAAAATCCGTTAGGCTTTGAAGATTACCGATCGGGATCGGCGCAGGCGCACTTTATCCCAGAGGTGTGATGCACAGAGACCACGAAGAAGATCCTGGGACATCTGGGGTACAAATATGCCACTAACCCGCTGCCTCTCCCCTTCTGCTCCAAAGGGATGTTCCCATCACACAAAAAGGGCCAGGAGCAGAATACTCCTGAGCCAAATAGAAAACCAACCATTCGTCAGAAAAGCCTTCTTTGGGGGGCTGACCTGGATGGCCCAGGCAAGCCCGATCTCGTCAGAAGCTAAGCAGGGCCAACCCTGGCAAGTTTTTGGCTAAACGTTAGGAAGAACTTCCTGACAGTTAGAGCGGTTCCTCAGTGGAACAGGCTTTCTCTGGTGGTGGTGGGCTCTCCTTCTTTGGAGGTTTTCAAGCAGAGGCCAGATGGCCATCTGACGGCCATGCTGGTTCTGTGAACTCGGGCAGATCACGAGAGGGAGGGAGGGCAGGAAGGGTGGCCTCAGTGCTTAGTTCTCGTGGTCCTTTCTTACACCCCCAGGGAAAGGCTGGTCACCACTTTGGGGTCAGGAAGCAATCCTGGAGGCTTTTCGTCATCTGCTGGGCATGGAACAGCGGTCACTGCGGGTGTGGAGGGGGAGGTATTTGTGCAGGGGGTTGGACAGGATGGCCCTGGAGATCCCTTCCAACTCTATAGATCTAAGTATTCAGAAGGGTGACCTCCAAGGAATACCAGGGCCAGGATGCAGAGGCAGGCAATATCAAAGCCACCTCTCTGAAACGTCCTAGCCCCACTAGGGGTCGCCAGAAGACACCATAACTTCCAGGCTCACAAGTACACACACAAATGGACCAAAAATACCAAAAAAAAGAAAGGAGGAGGAAAACCTTCCATTTTAAGGTGATGCAGCCCTGCATTGCTGCGCACATCCTCCAACAAGCAGCAGTTCCTGGCCTCTCTCTCTTGCTCAAAGGACTTCCTCTCCCAAGGGAAGAAGAAGAGACTGGATTTATACCCCGCCCTTCACTCGCAGTCTCAGAGGGGCTCACACTCTCCTTTCCCTTCCCTTCCCTTCCCCTCCCCGCAACCGACACCCTGGGAGGTGGGTGGGGCCGGGAGAGCTCTGAGACAACTGCTCTTTAGGGAACAGCTCTGAGAGAACTGTGACTGACCCAAGGTCACACCAGTTGGCTCCATGTGGAGGAGTAATGCCATCTACCCCTTGGAAGAGATGTTCCCTTCCTTTTCTCTCTCCTATGCAGGAGGGAATGCCTCTTGCAATCTTCAGATCCAAAGGCTCGCACCAAAAACATTTTTTTAAAACTGTGAAGGGCTGCTCCCCAGCCAAGTGGAAACACAATCCCAACCGACCAGCCTGCCCACTTCAATCAGCTCAACGCTGCAGCCCGACCAGAGCAAGTGGCTGCAGCCCGACCAGAGCAAGTGGCTGCAGCCCCAGGAACGGCTTCCGGTACTTACTGGGTCCGGAGAGTGAAGGCGGCACTGGTGATGGAGGTGGGCAGGTTCAGGCCCTTGGTGATCTCCCGCCAGAGCTTCTTGTTGATTACCTCCACCAGGCCGCCCTTCTCAGTCACCAGGACGTAGAGCATGTAGAGGTCCAGCACCTGCTTGGCCATGATAGGAATGCGGTTCACGGGGGTCCCTGTGGGCAGAAACAGAAACAAGAGGCGGGTTGGGCAGCCTTGGTGCATCATTGGAGAAAGGGAGATCACCCGCCTCCGGCCGGCAGAACTCTCCATTTGTGTTCATCGAGCCGAGTTTGCGGCCCACGCAGTGGCGAAGGGGTGGGAAATGCCTGCTGAAATCTCAGCTGTCAAACAGCAGAGCGGAGAAGATTTCAGCAGGGACTTCCAGGTCCTTCTGAGGTTCCCTTACCTGCCCCCCGTCCTGAGGAAGCAAAAGAAAGCATCTGGATCAGGGTTCAGAACCAGTTTGGGTTAGTGGTTAAGAGCACAGACTCTAACTGGGGAGAACCGGGTTTGATTCCCCACTCCTCCACATGCAGCTGCTGGTGTGACTTTGGGTCAGTCACAAGTTCTTTCAGAGCTGTTCTCCCAAGGGCTGTCCTCAAAAGAGCTCTCTCGGCCCCACCTACCTCACAGGGCGTCTGTTGTGGGGAGGGGGAGGGAGAGGAGATCATAAGCCGCTCTGAGACTCCTTTGGGAGGTGAAGGGTGGGGTATAAAGCTGTCATGCCGCTTACCAAGTGTTTTTAAAAAATAGACTGGGCCACGTAGGGCTTTTGACAGCAGGGCATTTGCTTGGCCACGGCAGATTTGATCTTCACTGTATGACGGAAGATAAAGCTGTATATGCGGGAAAATATTTTTAAACAGTACACTCATTTTAAAAGGTATCCTGTTGAACAGAGCTTCTGTCTGACATGTTGGAAGAGCTGCTATTAGAGTTATGCGTGACCGCATCCCTGAGATATTGTGGCCGCTATTCCTCTTGTGGCAGCCATTTTCTTGGTTGCGCTCTCCGACCAAAGGTACCCGCAGGTGCAAAAAAATGGTTGGGGAACCCCTGATCCAGATCTTACGCCTGTCACCACAAACTGGAGCAATTCCAAGGAAGCTTACATCACATCTCTGCTCCTCCGTTTTATCTTCACAACGACCCTACGAAGTAGGTTAGGCGGACAGTGGGCGAACGGCCCAAGGTTACCCAGCAAGATTTCCAGAGCAGAATAAAGATTTGAACCCAGGTCTTCCCAACTGTAGTCTGAGACTCTAACCACTACACCACACTGGCTTCCAACAACTCTGACAAGATTGCAGGAGAGGTTGCCTTACTTTCTTTCAAGCAGAGATTTGCAAAGATGAGGGCTGGGATCCCAGCCTTTGAATTTTACAAAGACTGAATGGTTCTCCAGCAGCTCGGCCAGATGCCACAAAATGGGATAGCTGTGAACGTCCACTGGGGGATAGACTCTCTGAGAGTTACAGGGACACTGCAAATTATGGGAGGGGGGAGGGGGGCAGGAACATCTCCAACAGTGCATTTCTGCCCCAAAAGAGCAGCTGGCTTCTGTCCACAGGGGAGTGGGGTTTTATGGTAGGAAGCGGAGAAAGGAAGTCTTTCAGTCTCAGCCAGAGTGGAAGGCGCAGCAATGGGGTGGGAAGCGCGTACACACACACAAACCTGTGCGCATGCACAGAGACGTTTCTTCGCCTCTCCCTCCTGCCCCCTTTCCCCTTTTATTGATTTATTACTTCCTTAAAAAAGCCTGAAACAAAACCCAGCAAGAAACCACCCCATTGTGGCCAGAGGTTTTAATCCGGTGGTGTCTTCCTGCAATAAAAGGGGGGGGGGGGCTGGGCTGGGCTTGGCTGGGCTGGGCTGGGCGGGGAGAGGAGAAGAGAGCATGCTGCTGCTCAAAGACCAGATTTGTTATGCATGAAACTTCAGG
The DNA here is from genome assembly GCA_029233225.1 of Lepidodactylus listeri. NCBI lineage: Eukaryota > Metazoa > Chordata > Lepidosauria > Squamata > Gekkonidae > Lepidodactylus > Lepidodactylus listeri. Next base: position 176,833,690 of record JARCFY010000002.1, read on the forward strand.
CATTTCCGGCCAGAGCAGCTTTCCTTCCAGCTTTGGTAGCCCCATCTGCAAAACAGGAACAGCGAGCGCTCCACGTGCAAAATATCTCAAGGGTAGGGCGCGAAGGATCCTGCTCTGGTAAGAGGCCTACGGTGGGGAGGGGGGTTGCATCTGCCACACTCAAGCCCAGAGCTGTTTCCTACAAAGTACCCCCACTTGTTCGTTCTGCGCATGATGTGCAAACTTAATTTGGAAGGCCAGTGTGGTACACCGCATACTGTCCTTCTGAGCCAGGGAGATCTAGATTTGAAACCTCACCAGCTTGTGGGGTGACCTTCAGCCAATCAGGCTCTTTCTCTCTCAGCCTAATCCGCCAAAAATGGTTGTTATAAAGGGGGGCGGAGATAACCCCATAAAGGCGAAGCATTCCCCCCGTATTGTCACCAACAGCAATTTGCTGGGTCGTTACCAACACTGGGGTAGACGGAAGAGACTTGGACGTTGTCAGCAAATAAAACACTTTCATGCCATTTCCCCCAAAGCGGAAACGCAGGTGCATTTTCTGCATGCGTTATAACGGTGCATAATGTTCCCAACTCGGCGGCATAGCCCAGCTGAGAAGCTGAACGAAAAGGCAGCGGTAACATTTCACAAGCGACAGGAGTGGTCCGATGCCGTAAATTTTTCTCTGGGAGGGGGGAAAAAGAACACGCGGTACTGTGAATTTCCAGTGTGGGTTGGCTTGAACCAGGGGGAAGCTGGTTGTGGTGCGGTCTTAACTGGGAGGCGCCTGCACATTTGCCAGAGAAGTTGTGCAACCAGCACGTTTGAATGTTTTTTAAAATGGTAGGGAAGGTCAAAATGAAGGGCAAACAGATGTAGGGGCCCAAAAGCCAAGGCAGCAAGCCTCTGCCAGCCCGGCGTGGTTGTAGACCAGGTTCAAACTACAGGTTGTGCTTTCACGCTCTGCGGCACAGCTAAGAGAAGGGGGGAGGGGGGAAGCGTCAAAAATCTGTGCCGGGAGCCCCAGCAACTGCAGCTTCTGCGGTTTTTACTTTGGGAGAGGGTGAGAAAGCAAAAAAAAATCAGAGATGATCGGTGGCACCTTCCCTGGTGCCCTGCGGCACACAGTGGCATAGTGTGGGTTGCCAGCGCCCAAGGCAAGGCAAGAATTGCACCCCCTAACCTGTGGACTCCCTGAGTCCCTTCCACCAGTCCAGTATTGAACCCCTTACCCTCCCCACAAGCACATGTATTGTATTTTAAGAAAATACTGATGTAATTGAAGTAAAATGAATTTAATGCTGGTACACTCAAATTTATTTAAAATCACCTGGTTTTAATTTGTGCAAATTTTTCAATGGCAGTATTGAAATCTACATGGAAATCTCTATTATTACCACTTTCTTTTCTTTTCTTCCTTCTGAAATTTTGCACCCCTACGAATTTTGCGACCACCCCTGTGGCCCCCTCCCCAAGCTACGCCACTGGCGGCCAGTGTTCCCTCTAAGCCGAGTGAGGGTGAGCTAGCTCACAGTCTTTTTAACCTCCGGCTCACCCATTTTTGTCTTCGCTCAGGAAGGATGGCGGCAGAGCAAACTCGTTTATGCAGCGGCCAAATCACTCGCTCACAGCTTTAAAGCCAGGAGCTCGCAAAGTAGAATTTTTGCTCACAAAACTCCACAGCTTAGAGGAAGTATTGCTGGTGGCGCTTGCACTCGAGTGACTGGCTGTGAAGCACCTTGGTGCTGTTTTGTGCCATATTTTTTTCTCATCAAGTGGCATTTACAGTCTGTATCTTCCTGGAATTCCAACTGCCTAACCCAAGGACTGCAGCTCCTTCCTTCCTCGAAAACAAGTTGATGGTTCTCTGTGGCCATCTCTCCCCCCCCCCCCCCTTCCCCAGCCAGCACTGGATTATGCCTGCATTGTGTTGTCTGCATCGAGCCAAGCTCTGAGATTTCAGACCAAGGATTTTGGAACTGGAGAAAGGGCCCAGTGAATTCCATCCCTCCCTTGCCATTTCCGAGAATACCAGCCATTCTCCCCCCCCCCCCCCCCCAGTCCAAGCAAAGCCAGCCATTTCTGGGATCCAAGGTCATCTGAGCTCCCCACCCCCCAGATTCCTTGGTTTAATGCAAACCTGTTCCGTCTCAGCCTTTGTAAACACAGACAAGAATGTCAGTAAAACCCTGGGCTGTCAGGTAAACAGGAATTCATTTTCTCTGTCCTCATCTGGTCACACCGGGGACTGCCATTTTGGAGAAATTGCTTTTTAAACTTTCAAACCCAGCCTTCAGCGGCAGCAGCCCACTGGATTTTTTAAAAATTATTATTTTAAGACTCATTTGTAAGAAAAGTTTTAAGGCCCCTGGAAACGGTTTCTATTTTCTCATTAAAACAGATTAAAAGTCAGGTATTTTTGTACCAAAAACTATAAAACAGACTATAAAACAGTTAATTTTTTTTTTTAAGTAGAGATTGGTAGAAGAATTGTGGCTCTGGAGTCTTTGCACCTTTTCTACATCGACTGCCCCTTTGCACACATATGAAGAGATTGGATTGATACCCTTGCCCTTCAACACCCGACGGAGTCTCAGAGTGGCTTACAATCCCCCTTCCCTTCCCCCTCCCCACAACAGACACCCTGCGAGGTAGGTGGGGCTGAGAAAGCTCTCTTGAGAACTGCCCTTGAGAGAACAGCTCTGAGAGAACTTGCAACTGACCCAAGGTCACACCAGCAGCTGCATGCGGAGGAATGGGAAATCAAACCCGGTTCTCCCGCATTACAGTCCGTGCTCCTAACCACTACACCACACTGCACATCTTTCCTGTTTGTACAATTCACACACAGTGCATAACAGGGTTCACATGTGTCATTCAGTATCAGTCTTGTACAAGCACATGACGCGCTTCCCCCAAACAGAGCAATCGATGCTCTCTTCCATCGTCACCACCAAATCCCTTCCCCAAGAACAGCCCACAACAGTCCCAGCCTCCCCCTAGGCCATCTACACTGACATTTTTCTAAATTTCTGAGCAGCAGGAATTGTTCATGAACATTCTGTAGCACCATGCCAGCCAAACAAATAGTTAATGAAAAGTTATTTTGATCCACTGAAACAATAAAGTACTAACAGGCTGACTGCTAGGCAGGTTTCAAGAACAGTAAGCTGTGCTTGCCTTGGGACGAAGGCTCCCTCCTTTATTTATTTGCTCCATTTATACATCACCTTTCTCCCCAACGGAGTCCTGAGGCGGCTTGCGTCATTCTCTTCTCCTCAATTTTATCCTCACAACAACCCTGTGAGGTAGGTTAGGCTGTGAAAGTGTGACTAGCCACAGGGCACCCAGTGAGCTTTCATGGCATGCATGGGGATTCGAACCCAGAACCACTATACCACACTGGCTCTCATCTATCTCCCTACCTCATTTACTACTACCCCAGTGGGGACCCAGGGTGGCTTACATCATTCTCCCTTCTGCCATTTTATCCTCGCAACAATCCTGTGAGGTAGGTTAGCTGACAGTCCATGACCGGCCCAAGGTCGTCCGGCAAGCTTCCATGGCAGAACAGGGATTTGAACCTGGTTCTGCCAGATCCTGATCTGACACACGCTGGCCCTGGGTTGAGGCTGTCTGATGTGGAAGGGGAATAAGCTCGAAAACCCTGCCATATCCCCACAGATCACCCTGTTCCATGCCATCATGCATCTCTCCAGGACCTTCCGCAAGGGCCAGAAAAAGATGTCCCGTGTGAAACAGACATGCCAGAGAGAAAGACTGGCCGAGCGACAGACAAATGCGGTGTGTGAGGGGGTGCTCACCTCGCTTCTGCATGAAGCTGAAGAGGTCGTCTAAGAACTCTTTCCTCTTGGGGTCCCCGTCAAGTTCATATAGCTGTAGGGGGAGAGAGAACAAGGAGGGAGGCTGGTTAAATACCGTGCAAATAGAACATATGCGTTCAGTTTCTATAATATGGAGTTTTAAATGCATGTTGCCATGATCTAAAATGGAGGCTTGTGGGGGGGGGGGGCTGGATGGGTGATTGAAGGGTGTTACAATCGGATGGCAGTGTATCCTAAGAGGCGGAGTGGACAGAGTTGTTCAGAGAGATTTTTGTGTGCGAGTGTGTGTGTGTGTGTGTGAGTGAGAGTGCGTAGGAAGGTGCTTGAGTGTGGGGCTGGAGAGCGATGTGAGAGAAATCTGTGTTCTGCATGGAAGTTATTAACTTAAGTGGCAAGTGAAAAAAATAACTTATTGTGTGGAAGTTATTAACCTGGGTGACAAGTGAACAAAGGAAGCCCATGTGGAAGTTTCGCCTGGGTGGAAAGTCAGGGAGTTGAGCTTGGTGGAAGTTACTGGCCTAAGTGCCAAGTAAGAAAATAAGCCTGCGTGGGTAGGTCTGTTTAAGGAATCATTACGCTTATGTACCTATCCGAAACCATTAAGCTTTATTAGCCACACAGAAACAGTTGCTCTGTTATCAATGAACCCTTATGTTTAAGGGAAACTGTTGTTTTGGAGTAAAGGGTCACCTTTTACCTCAGGACCACCACCCCATGCACTCGTTCTGTCATTCTGCCAGATATAACTGAAGTCATCTTGTTTCTCTGGAGTTTCAACAAACAGGATATAGAGGCCGAGGCCTTCCCCTGAGAAGAACATGAGAAGAGCCCTGCTGGGTCAGACCAGTGAGGGTCCCTCTAGTCCAGCCTCCTGTCTCACACAGTGGCCTCAACCAGTTCCTCTGGAGGGCCAACAACAGGGCACAGAGGCCGAGGCCTTCCCCTGATAAGAACATCAGAGGAGCCCTGCTGGGTCAGACCAGTGAGGGTCCCTCTAGTCCAGCCTCCTGTCTCACACAGGGGCCAGCCAGTTCCTCTGGAGGGCCAACAACAGGGCACAGAGGCCGAGGCCTTCCCCTAATGTTGCCTCCTGGCTCGGATTCAGAGGCTTAGTGCCTCTGAATGTGAAGGTTTCCCTCAGTCACCACAGCCAGCAGCCAAAACCTTTTAACTATACTTTGAAAGAGAGATTTAATGGAAGAAAGGCTGTGTCCCTGCTGCCAGTCAGCAGGAACACATAAAATCCTATTTATTCAACAGACACACGAAGCAGCGAGCGAGTGTTAAGCTGTGTAACGCACAATAATCCAACAACCGTAGAATCACAGGGAACCAATGAGTGGGAGTATTTGTTCCGAGGCGACCCCACAGAAACAAGATTCCAGAGGATGCCAAGAGGTCTGCCCGTCAGCCTAAACAGGGGACCCCTCCCTCAAATTTATTTACTTTATTTATATCCCTCTTTCTCCTCAAAGCAGCCTACGTCATTCTCCTCTCCCCGGTTAGTTGTGAGGTAGGCTAGGCTGAGACTATGTGACTGTCCCAGGGTCACCCAGCAAGCTTCCAAGGCAGAGCGGGGATTCGAACCTGAGTCTCCTCAGTCTGACACTCTTATCATGATGCAACATTCACTCACATAATTCTCCCTTCCTCCGTTTTCTCCTCACAACAACCCTTGAGAGGTAGGTTAGGTGGAGAGCATGTGAACGAGTCAAGATCACCCAGCAAGCCTCCCGGGCAGACTGGGGATTCGAAACTAGGTCCCCCATACCCTAGCGCAACACTCTGTCCGCACACAAACACAAATACCGAGTTCCTGGCCTGTGCTGGCTGCAAGAAGCCTGCATTTGGTTTGGGGAGAAGCACGGCATAGGCCTGTGAGGGAAACAGTCTCTGGCAGGCCAGCCCCGCCCGGGTACCACCACTCCGCTTCCGGGCTGGCTCAAGCCCTTATTTAAGGATTAACATGCCAAGCCCATCCCTCGTCTAATTAGACGGTTGCACAGTGCCTGCAAACCACACGGTCAACAGTCTGGCCCAGGCGGCTGCGGAGCCCGAAGGGGTGATACCACCAAAAACGCCGGGACTCGGGCCAGACTCGGACCGCACCCTCCTCTACGGCTTCCAGGCTTTCCGCCCCCGCCTTCCTCCCCCAGCCGGCTTCCAAGATCTCTTTCGAGGGATGGCTGAATCATGGCGAGAAGGCACCCACCCAGCTGCTTCAAGCTGGATCCTCGCCGGGAGAGCTGTTGTGAAAGGCTGGAAACGTGTCCTCTATTAATCAATTGAGCAACGGGATTTTTAAAGTGGCTCACACCCAATTTAAAATACTACCAAAAAACAGGCCCGAGAAGAGGCATTTCCTCAGAAGGGACTGCTCTTTCCAGGACACCATCCAAGCCCTTCTCTCTAAGCCAGCCGTTCTCCTCCATCCACATCAAAAAGTTTTATTTTTGAGGAATTCATGAGGGAGCTTTATATTCAAAGCAGTGTGCAAATAATTTATTATTTATTTATTTATTTATTTAGCTTTTCTCCCACTCTCCCCACTAAGGCAGGCTCAGGACGGCTCACATAAAACCAGTAAAACAATATACATTCCAATATAAAATCCATAACAGACAATTTAAAACAGTTAATGTAACAGTACATATAACGATGGTGGTGCTATATAATAAAGTGCATTTAAGAACACATTTAGCGGTACCACTCTGGTAACTTCTAACTTTAAGTCGACACAGGGCATGGCTGATAAGGTGCAGCTCCTATTGGAAGGCCTGCTGGAAAAGCTCCGTTTTCATGGCCCTGTGGAACTGAGAGAGGTCCCTCAGGGCCCTGATCTCACCAGGGAGTTCGTTCCAATAAGTCAAAGCTGCCAAAGAAAACGCCCTGGTCCTCGCCTATGTCAACCTGGCATCCTTTGGCCCAGGGAGAGCCAAGAAGTTTTGTGAACTGGATTGCAGTGCTCTCTGGGGAACGTCCAGGGAAAGATGGTCCCTCAGGTAGGCAGGTCCCTGACCATAAAGGGCTTTAAAGGTCAAAACCAGCACCTTGAAGTGAATCCGGTATGCTATTGGCAGCCAGTGCAATGACTTCAGCACAGGCCGGACAGGGAACCCCATCAGCAGCCTGGCCACTGCCCTTTGCACCAGCTGCAGCTTCCAGAGTTGTGCCAAGGGCAGCCCCATGTAGAGAGCGTTGCAGTAGTCCAACCTCGAGGTGACCATTGCGTGGATCACTGAAGCCAGATGATTGCGTTCAAGAAGGGGAACCAGCTACCTGATCAGCTGAAGGTGTTTTCAGGGCAGTCCGTTTTAACAGTTAAAGGGCCTGTCTAATGGCTGCCGAAGGTCAGTCTGTCACGGCCGCTCCCCCCAAAATCAAAAATCTCCAAACCAGGCGGAGGTCTTTCCCATCACCTCCTGCCCAGCCCTTTCAACTGGAGATGCCGGGGATTGAACCTGGGACCTTCTGCATGCCAAGCAGAGGCTCTTCCACTGAGCCACAGCCCCTCTTTACAGCTCTCCAGGGTCTCAGGCGGAAGTCTTTCCCATCACTTCCTGCCTGGTCCTTTCAACTGGAGATGCCGGGGATTGAACTGGAGACCTTCTGCATGCCAAGCAGAGGCTCTACCACTGAGCCACAGCCCAAGCACAGGTCCCAAGCTGTTAGTTTATTAATTTATTTTATTAGATGTTTAGACTGTCCTCCCCCTGCCAGGGGGGTGTACAACATAGTGAACTCATAATACATAAAATAAAAGCAATTTAAAACAATCAAAACAACACAAAATTTGCCAAAAAGATTTTCGGGGGTTTTTTTTAGGGGTTTGAAAGATTAAACATATCATTTTCTAAAAAATCAGTGACATTGGAACACTTCAAGGACTACTTGTAGAGAGCCAGTTTGGTGTAGTGGTTAAGTGGGCGGACTCTAATCTGGTAGAACCGGGTTTGATTCCCTCCTCCTCCACTTGCACCTGCTGGATGACCTTGGGTAAGCCATAGTTCTGTCAGAGCTGTTCTCTCAAGGACAGTTGTCTCAGAGCTCTCTCAGCCCCCACCTACCTCACAGGGTGTCTGTTGTGGGGAGGGGAAGGGAAAGGAGTTTGTAAGCTGCTCTGAGACTCCAAGTGAGTGAAGGGCGGGGTATAAATCCAATCTTTTCTTCTTCTTCTACTGTATCTTAATCCCTCCACTTCCTCCAAGGAGTTAAGGATCCTGTTCATCCTTACAACGTACCATCGACTCTATGTCCCGGGCCCCAGAGAGGCCAGGCTTGCCAGAACTAGAGCCAGGGCCTTCTCGGTGGTGGCTCCTACCTGGTTGAATGAGCTCCCGGAAGAGATCAGGGCCCTGCGGGACTTAATGCAGTTCCGCAGGGCCTGCAAGATGGACCTCTTCCGCCAGGCCTTTAGCTAGGAGCCGCCACCGGGAGTACCACCCTACTGCATGTAACATCCAAGATGACGGCCCCTGGATTCCTGAGTAGCTGAACATCTGAATATTCGCCTGCAGCCGGGCCAGGCGGTCAGGGGAGACCAGATGCCAACCCTAATAGGTTGCCATCTGAATCACTATTGTCTGGAAGCACTTTACCATAATTTATTGGGGGGTTTAGTATTGTGCTGTATTTTAAGTGTTTTAGGATGTATTGAGTTGGCACTGTATGCCCATGTAAGCCGCCCTGAGCCTGCTTGCGGGGAGGGCGAGGTATAAATATGAAGTATAAATAAATAAAAATAAACAGCCCTGTAGGTCAGGCCGAGAGAGAGAGAGAGAGAGAGCATGTTTGGGTCCGGATCACCCAGGGAGCTCCAAGGCCAGGTGGGGATTTGATCTTGGACTAACCAGATCTAGACAGCAAATCTCCATCCCACACCGGTTGACTCCCTGCCAATCCATGCTAACTCATCGTGTTAAGTTTTTAATTGGGTGACAATCCCACTGATAATAAACACATGCCTGGCACAAAACACGCCTCAATTTGTGTGGCATCAGATACCTGCAACGATGGTGTAATAATAAAAGAAGTCTTGACATTTCATTCTAATCCACTAGACGTTTCCTCTGACATCTAAGGTTATCATTATCTTAAACCCTTCCATCTGCCTCCTCCCTCTTTTTGAGATAGCCTCGAACCACTCAGCTCAGAAAGCTACATTTGACAAAAAGGGACAACGCTCCAAACATGTGGGGTTCTTTCCCAGGGCCGTGCAAGGAGTCCCACGAACATGGTCGCCTGTGGGGACTAGAACTTCACGGTGGTCAAGAAGGGAACCTGCAGTTTACTGCGACAGAAAAGCATCTTCTTCAAAACACAACCAAGTAGAAAGGCAGGCAGGGCCTCCTCCAAAATGCCAGTGGGGTGCTGGGATGCAGCATCAGCATCAAAAGGAAACAGGGGTTTTTCCAGGGTGGTGAAGGAAAGTGCCGTTATGTCGCAGCTGACTCACGGCGACCCCCAGAGGGTTCTCAAGGCAAGAGATGGTCAGAGATGCTTTCCCATTGCCTGCCTCTGCGTAGCGACCCTGGACTTCCTTAGTGGTCTCCCCTCCATATAGTAACCAGAGCTGACCCTACTTGAGGGACCGCCTTTCCCCATATGTGCCCCAGACGACACTGAGGTCAAGCTCACAAAATTGCTTGACTCTCCCCGGTCCGAAAGACGTTCGGCAGGCCAGCACTAGAACCAGGGCTTTCTCGGTGGCGGCCCCATACTGGTGGAATGAGTTCCCGGACGAAATCAGGGCCCTGCGGGACCTACTACAGTTCTGCAGGGCTTGCAAGAGGGAACTCTTCTGCCAGGCTTTCGATTAGGAGCTGCCACCGGGGGATGAAGGACAACTCTGCCCTGGAACTTACTGGCCGAGCCCTTGCTGGAGATGGCTTAATCTGGCTGCCGCCTTTCTTTTGCACTGTGTGACTCAGTTGTCACCAGTATTTATTTGGTGTTTTATATGTAAATTATGCTTCTGTTTTTAAAACTGTAAACCATTGTTTTATGGCATTTTAATTGTTGTAAGCCGCCTTGAGCCAGCTTGTCTGGAAAGGCAGGGTAGAAATGTGAAAAATAAATAAATAAATAAGCTTCCGAGATCTGATGGGGGGGGGGGGGGGAGAGAGAGACCTATTTCTGCCTGACATGAGGTGTGGCTTTTTGTTACAGTCCATTCTGCCATCTATTGTTTTATTTTTTTAAATTTATTTTTCATATTTGTATCCCACTCATCCTGCGAGCGGGCTCAGGGCAAGTCACATCATCTTTCAACAATTACAACAAAGTTTAAAAGCACAATCTAAACATTTAAAACCAGTAGTTAGAGCTACTGGTGAAAGTTCCGACCCATTCATACAGATGGATATGGCTGGTTGCCGATGGATGGATGGATGGATGGATGGCAGGTGGGAGACAGCAACCTCCGGGAGGCCATATGTGGACGCCCGCTGGCTCAACCCAAAGCCTGGCGGAACAGCTCCGTCTTGCAGGCCCTGCGAAACTGGGGAAGATCTCACAGGACCCTGATCTTGATGGGGAGAATATTCTACCAGGTGGTTGAGACTGGACGGACCTTCCTTTGTGGCTTTATTGTTCCTATTGTTTAATGAGTTTTATGCTGTAAGCTGCTCTGGGCTCACAAGATGATTAATATAAGGGGAATAATAATAATAATAATAATAATAATAATAATAATAATACTTTTAAAAAAGATTTATGTTCGTGTTTTTTCCCATTATACAGGCAAACCCAAAAGTTACATGCTTGCCATAACGAACGAAATTCAAACAAAACTACAAAGAATATCCTTTCTTATACAATCTGTCCTTGCACGTAATACATATTGTGAGTCTATCTTTCTATATTTATCCCTAGCCATCCATACACTCTATACCATCTTTTCCAAAATATATTTTCATTTTTATTTTGCCAAGTTATATTTAATTTATCCATTTCCACCACGTCCAACAACAAGTATTACATTTTCTTTAGCAGGGAGTTTTTCAAGTTTCCAATTTTTTGCAACTAGAATCCTCGCCGCAGTTTGAATGTAACTTTCTGACTTAAATTCAGATTGAATCATATTTGATAAATATACTTCTGGTAGTAATGGTAAATTAATCTTAAGTATATCTTCAATCATCTCATGTATTATTTTCCAAAATTTGTGTAGTTTTGGGCATCTCCACCATATGTATGTACATCCTACCTTGGTTTTACATTTCCAACAATTGCTGGAGGTCTTAGAAACGCATTTTGCTAATAATAATAATACTAATAATACTGATGAGGGATAAGAGCAAGATAGCTGCTCTGTTTACGTACCTTGTGCGCGTTCTTTTAAATACTGGGTTGGGGGCAGAAGGAATCTTCATGTGTTGTGGGCCAAAGGCTGCTCTTGGAAGCCCTAGATGGGAGTGATTCCCCCCCCCCATAAACATCTGCTACTTCTCACCCCCACTGTAAAACCCACTGACTGGAACAGGAAAACAAAGGACCGGTGGCTATCAGAAACCAAGTCTGGCTACTAAGTCCAGCCAACAGCTTATTATTTACCTGATTCATATCCCACCTTTCACCCCAAACGGGACCCAAAGCGGCGTACATCGTTCTCTTCTCCTCCGTTTCATACTCACAGCAACCCAGCCGGGTAGGACAGGCTGAGTGTGTGTGACTAGCCCAAGGTCATCCAGCGACCTTCCATGGCATGAGTGGGGAACCTGGATCTCCCAGATCATAGTTTGACACTTTAACCATTATACCACGCTTTGTGGAGCCACCCTGGGAGCCACCATTTCCAAATCACAGCCAGAACAGAACCGGGGAGAGAACAGAGCTGATATGATCTTGGTCGACAAGGTTTTGCCCGTACCTAATATGTGGGGGGGGGGGGGGCTTAGAAAGTCCTTGGAGATCCAGTTTGGGGTTGTGGTTAGGAGCGCAGACTCTGATCTGGCAGAACCGGGTTTGATTCCCCACTCCTCCATGTGCAGCTGCTGGGGTGACCTTGGGTCAGTCACAAGTTCTCTCAGAGTTGCTCTCTCAAGGGCAGTTCTCAAAAGAGCCCTCTCAGCCCCACCTACCTCCCAGGGTGTCTGTTGTGGGGAGGGGAAGGGAAAGGAGATTGTAAGCTGCTCTGAGACTCCTTCGGGTAGCGAAGGGCAGGGGGTAAATCCAATCTCCTCTTCTTCTTCTTCTCTTCATAGCACTGAATCCTTTCTCCTACATTTGTGCACACGTGGTGAAACCAAGTCACTGCCTGCCCCTTGGCACAAAGCTTGCACCTCTCTTGCTGCACGACCCACTCTCAGCCTTTTCCGCAGGTGTGAGGACTTCTCTGCAGCAGGGAGGGGGGAGCTCACCCAACCTCTGAGTGCAGAAGATCGCAGTGTCCCACTGATCTCCATTCCCTGCTATTAATAGCCCCTCCACCCTGTTGGCAAGAATGCCAGTGCCCGCAAACCAGCTGCAAGTCTCGGACAGCGCCAACTTCCTCCTGCTTGTCACACCAGGCCAGGAATTTCTAGAGAACTCGAGACAGCACGGAATTACCACGCTGCTCGGATCACGGGCAGTTATGACCCCCCAGACATGTGGCCACTCTGTGTGGGTAAACCCAGAAGCAGGGTGCTGACTGGCAAGCTCCAGAGGCCTGAGAAGCCTGGCAAGGCCAGCTTTTGGGGCCTGACGGCCAACACTGGGAGGGGAGCAAAAATCAAGGTAAAATCAGGGCTGACAAACTCCAGGTGGTGGCTGGAGATCAGTTGACCTGGAGAAAATCGCTGCTTTGGAAGGTGGACTCTAAAAAGGAGTAGGAGTAGGGGACCGACCATTGGTACTTACCGTGAGGGGTCTTTCTCCTATGAGTAAAGGATATACCCCGCCCTTCACTACCCGAAGGAGACTCAGAGCAGCTTACAATATCCTTCCTTTCCTCTCCACACATCATACACATCGAGAGGTAGGTGGGGCTGAGAGTGCTCTTTCGAGGATGACCCTTGAGAGAACAGCTATGAGAGAACTTGTAAATGACCCAAGGTCACACCAGCAGCTGCATGTGGAGGAATGGGGAATCAAAGCCGGTTCTCCCAGACTGGAGTCCGCGCTCTTAACCATGACACCAAACTGGCTATCTACCATTATGCCCCATCAAAGTCCCTCCTCTCCCCAAACCCCACCCTCCTCAGGCTCCTCCCCCAAAATCTCCAGCTGTTCCCAACCCAGAGCTGGCAACCCAAGGTAAAAGTAACTAAGGCAATAACATGGGGGAGGGGTTGAAGGAGAGCCTCCCCATCCGAGGCTGGAAGACAGCCAGCGCAATTGTAGATAGGATTTTAAGCCCACTGACTTCAGGAGACTTAGAGGGGTGGAATTCTGCTTAAGACAGCACTGTCGCCCAGGGAAACAAGTGGGCCACACTAAGAAAAGAACTAACTTCTTGACACAGTGGGCTTTCCCCCCTGCACTGAGAAACACAGAGTTGGAAGGGACCTCAGAGGTCATCTAGTCCAACCCCCTGCACAATGCAGGAAATTCACACCTATCCCCCCCCCTCCCACAGTGACCCCTGCCCTGTGCCCATCTTGGCAGTGAATTCAACTGGCACAGAAGAAAGAGTCTGACCCCCCCCCCCCAAAAAAGACTACATTTTGGGACGATGTGGTGGCAGCCATCTTAGAAGGACATTCTCACCCTAAACACAGGGGGTATTTGTGCCTCTTCTAAAAGGTATGTATTAAACAGAATAGTCCAACAGATTAATCGACTAGATGCCCTGGATGTGGCAATTCTATGGAACTGCCTGCCACAAGATGTGGCAAGGAATCCAGGCTTCAATGGCATCAGACAAGTTTTTTGAGAAGAACATGCCTAAAGAATGGCCAAGATCAATATAGGTAGCCATGTTAGTCTGTCTGTTGCAGTAGAAAAGAGCAAGAGTCCAGTAGCACCATAAAGACTAACAACATTTGTGGCAGGGGATGAGCTTTTGTAAGTCACTGCTCACTTCTTCAGATCCAACTAGAATGTGAGTCCACCTGCCTTTATATCTTGGAGAGTGGAGTGATTTCAGATGCCGAATGAAAACAGTCAAATGATAATAGCAGGTGAATGACAATGGCAGGCATGATTGGATTAGGTGTGATATGCAGAGGGGTAGTAGGCATGGAGAAGTCAGCATTAGTAAGGAGACAGGAAACCTAGGCCTCGATTCAGTCCTGGAGGATGCATGGTCTTGAGTTTCATTATCAGTTGCAATTCAGCAGTGTCTCTCTCTAATCGCCTTTTGAAATTCTTTTGTAAGAGAACTGCTGCTCTTAGGTCAGCAACTGAATGTCCTGGAAGGTTAAAATGTTCACCAGTAAGGTTACACAGACCAGCTACAAGGCAGACTACCCTCGGGACAGCTGATGGGGGGAATATTCTAAGGGGAGGGCACTGCTTGCAGGCCCTTCTTGGGGGCAACCCCAGACTCACCAAACAGCTGACCGAGAAGAACCTCTGTTCTCAGCCAGCCCTCATGGGTGGAACTTGTCTTCCTTTTTCCGGAGTGGGTCGGGAAGGGGAGATGGCGCGTCCTTTATGGAAACGTTGCTTGGCTCACTTATGTGAGTCACTGGGCAAGATTTTATTCAGCAAGCCCCGCTCAACACCGGTGCTTTGTATTCAAGTCCTCCTAGACCTCACCGAGCAAGAGTCCTGGGCCTGAAAGAAGCCCCAAACCCCTGATCAACTCTGCCGTCCTCTTCTGTACTTTGTCCAGCTCTGCAGCACCCTTTTCGAGATATGGCAACCAGAACTGCACTTACATTTTCCAAACAAGGCTGCACCCATGATTTTATAACAGGGCGTTAACAATATTGGCCGTTTTATTCTCCGTTCCTTTCCTAATAATCTCCAACGTGGAGCTACAAAGCCCCGGTTCGAGATTAAACTTTGCTGACTGAGGACAACTGAAATCTGCAGCTTCTTAATCATTTCCCCAGAGTTGGAAACCCACCTTGGATTTGTGAGAACTATCAAGGAACACGAAAGGCACTAGGATCAGGGGTTCCCAACCTCTTTGAGCCTGCAGGCACATTTGGAACTCTGACACGGCATGGTGGGCGCCGCAACAAAAGGGCTGCCAAAAAATGGCTGCCGAAGGAGGTGGGGCCAACCACAAAATAATGGCCACCACGTGACAGAAACAGCAGGGAGGCAGAGCAGAAGTGGAGACCCTTGAAGCTTTGCAAGGGACTGCACAAGGATGATTTTCACATTTCACAAAAAGGAATAAATGCTCCATCATCACAATCACCCCTGAGAAGACTGCACTGCCACACAGCAGCATGGCTTTTCGGGTGCATCCCCACGGTCACTCGACACATACTGGTCACGTCTTCATGCTTACAGTATTCCTGGCTGAGATCCCCCACAGGACGTTTTCCCACACATAATATAGAAGCAAACTCAATTTTACCCACAGGAGCAGCCTGCCTCGCTCCCTCCCCTGCACGACACATACATACGTTTGCACATTACATCTTTTGAGGGAAGTCTAAGACATCCTGGGTTGGAAAGCCCCCCAGAGATAAGCCAGGCAGCCCCTGGTTCAATTCTCACCTGTGTCTCAGTCTTCCATCTGCAATATGGGGGTAATAGTCCAGACTACTTTACAGTGCTGCTGTAATGAATGGATGGAGACAGCACACTTGGGGTCAACATGCCAGAAGAGCGAGATACAAAACTGGCTCTGGGAGAAAGCAACTTGCCAGCTTACGACCAATGCTCCCTCTAAGCTGTGGAGTCTTGTGAGCAAATTTCTACTTTGTGAGCTCCTGGCATTAAAGTTGTGAGCCAGCGATTTGGCCACTGCATAAATCAGTTTGCTCTGGAGCCATCCCTTCCTGAGCGAAGACAAGAATGTGTGAGTTGGAGGCTAAAAAACTGTGAGCCGGCTCACACTAGCTCAGCTCAGAGGGAACATTGGTTATGACCCACACCCATTTGCCCCAGCGAGGTGGGCAAAGCGAAGGCAGGGGCTCATCCATCAGTGCCACTGTAGCTAGGGCTGCAGCCCTTTTTTAACTTTTCCAAAATATCCGTTCACTGCCTAACCTGACATCGACAAATCCCCCAACCTCCTACAGCCCAGGCACTCCCCCCTCAAAATGAAAATTGGCACCCAAGAAATAGACAGCAGCGGCACTTTTCTGCCCAACACACATCTTGTTTCTGCTTCTGACACTTCAGAAGGAAGAAGTCCCAGAATAACTCATTAAGAGTTGCAACAGGCAGCCTCTTCAGAGAGCAGATGACCTCTGCCATGTCTGAATTATCCAACCACTCCTGATGTACAAAGATTGGATCCTGTCCCCCACCCCTACCACCCTAAGACAGGCCAACTGCAAGGTGAGGACAGACTGGTGAGGCACACAGAGACATAGTGGGAACCACCTTTGTTATTCCTCGCTGCCCCAGCAGCAATTTTGACAGCACTCAAAACTCGTGTGCCTTTTCCAAAGGGGACATTGCACAAACCGGTTTGACACCATGTAATCCCCACCCCCCACATCCAGCGGCGACTTCTGTCTTGGCCAACGAAATGCACTAATTGCTCAAGAGCTCCAGTACTGGAAGGGAACTGGAGGGGAGGGAGAGGAGATAAGAAAAATTGAGGAACCGAAAAGCTGTTTATGTTCCAAGGCGGTCTCTGAAACCAGGAAGCCGATTGCAGGGCTGCCGTTTCGGGGGCTGCTTCCTGTTACACCCGGTGACTGAGAAGAACAGGTGCGTCGGAGAGAGCAGCTTCTCCCCGGCGTCAGAGTTTGGGCCTCCCGCTCCAACCAGCAGCATTCCTCATTTGGACACGTCAAAACTCTACCAAACTGCCAGTTCGCTGCAAAAGGGCAATTAAAGGTCACCTCCGACTGCAAGGCCCAAACCGTCTTGGCTAACCCTTTGGACTAGCTCTTGATCAGAGTCCTGCACAATCCATGGGGCAGACAGCACAGCAACTTAAGGCTCCCAGTTTCAAACAGAGAACTCTTTTATGCATCGGCAAGCATGCCACACATTCTGGCCACCAAAGCACAGCACGTCAACGTCCTATTGCTGATACAAACCTTGTCCCTGAGCTGCTGGAATATCTGCTAACATTCCATGGCAGCGCGCTGGTAGACTAGGTACCCACAAAGGCTGAGCAAACGCAACATAAAAATGAATGAAACAAATACAAATATAATACATTATTGTATATTAAAATACCAATTGAATAATGCAGGCCTTGGATTTATCATTTAGACTGAAAGCCACCAGACTGAGTGGCCCTCCATATACGATATATAATACAAAAAGGGATTTCAAAGTCGATAGTTTGAAGCCACAGAACACGAGACCAAATGTGTTTTGGCCCTATTGATAGACAGAAATGCTGTCTCCGGTGGTGTTTCCCCAGCCCAATTCAAGAAAACACCCAGCACAATTCCTGTAGAAGATAAATATTTCAAGAACTTTATTAATAAAGGGGAGAAGCACAGGTACAACAGGGCTTTGGACCCTCGAATGCCCACCGGCTCTCCCGAAGTTACAATGGGGGACATAGGATTTTATACTCAAGATGACACACACAAACGAAGATTAGCTATTGGCTCCATCAAACTTTGTCAGATGTCCGTCGTAACTTTCTGATCGGGCTCAAACCGGAGAGTTGGGCTTTAACAGGGCATTCCCAAGTAAAGATGTTTCTTTTTTAGCCAAACAATGGGCCTCCTTCTTCCCAGGCTATGAAGCTCTAAAAAGTACCCTCTGATGTTCCTCATCTCACCTAGCTAATTGACATCAGACACATGCACAGTTGTAGCTGGCCAGGACAAGGCCACCGGCCTTGGCTGAACAGCAACTTCGTCAGCATTTAGCTATTTCCCAGAATGCATCTAAGCAATTAACCAAAGTTCACTTCTGAACACCCCTGCCTCTGGGACCAGGATCACCAATGGCACTCGGCATATATGTATGTCCATCTATGTCAGAAAGCTGTCAAGTGTGCTCACCAAGGCCCACCGTGCCAAGTCAGTGGCAGAAGACAGAGCGCAGAACTGTGTTTCACAAACTGTGCGTACAACACTATGGGCTACAACTACCTACATACCCACCAAGAACAAGCGTCAATGTAATTAGTTAAACCAGGTGTTAACTGATTCGTGCACATTTTTATTCTGTGTGGCCGAGCGGTGACATTATAGTTTAGTTTTATTTACGGCCGAAGCCAGCAATTAACATTTAAAACACAACAACATTAATAGATCGTAAGAACGCCTGTAAATAAAGGTAAAAGATGCTTAAAACAGCAATAAAAATGGATTTTAAAATTCTTAAGAGACAGTTGACAGTAAGATGATTGACATCTAACTTGCTGTGTTATTATAAATTTCCTAATTCTCAAAGCTAGCCATCCATATCTAGCCACTTGATACGTTATAAAGAAACGTTAAGGAGCTCACGGATCTTGTTCCACGATTTTCATGCTTGTGCATAAAAAATGTAGGATCGTAAATTATACCTAAGCTTGGCAGTTCATTTCCCCATGGTCAGTATGCACACATCAACCAGCAATTTGTCTTGTATAATAAACTGATCTATTTTGTTTATTTTGGCTTTTGTACTGATTTTTTTGCTCAGCCTTTGTGGTACCTAATGCAGTTTTGGGTTGGGGGTCCCCTCTCATTTTCGGGATGGTGGGGCAAGAAGCTGGGCGGCTCTTCCTGGAGACCTTCAATTCTTCATCTAAGCCACAATGCAGTCGACGCATACACGGTGCTTTCAACACCCAAAAATCTATTTGGAAGTTCAACAATACTGTAGTTTCTGATGGTGGTGGTGGTTGGTTTTTTTTTAAAAGGAAGTTTCATATGCAAACGCACTGTATGGAAAAGGAACCAGACACAACGAATGGGGAGAACAACACAGAAGGCCAGCATGATCCAAGCCCTTTGGGGGAAGGAGGCGGGAGAAAACCGGTCCAGCACTTGCTTCCCCCCTCCCCCCAGCTTTTAAAGTGCACATTCTTAAGCCATTACACAATGCGCACAATTAGCTCTTTCCAGACGACTGTGCAGAAAACAGCCATTCGCTTGACTGTAAATGGAATTAGGAGGATTTCCACAACCTGCCCAGAAATGCAAGGAATGCGAGAGAAAGTAGCCCTGGAAGCATGCGGAACTCCGCCATAAAATCATACCTTCCCCCTCCAGCAGAAGCACACCAGCAAATTGTATCCCCCCCCCCCCCCCAAAAAATCTGATTTCTGGCCCAGAACCTTTCTCTTTGCAAATGGCTCTCCGGTTTGCTAGAAGTTGGCACAGCAGTTTATTTTCACGCCTCTCAAAGGGGAGGGGTACAGTAGTTCTGAGAGCCGGTGTGGCGTGGCAGTCAGGGTGAATCTAGGCTCTCGGAGACCTGGATTTGAATCCACACTCTGGAAACATGCTGGGTGACCTTGCCCCCCCCCCCCCACACACACGCCACCTAACCAACCTCTAAGGCAGGAGAAAAGAGCCTGGATTTGAATCCACACTCTGGAAACATGCTGGGTGACCTTGGGTGTCTCTCTCCACACACCCCCACACCCCACACACACACCCCCACACAGCCTGACCAACCTCTAAGGCAGGAGAAAAGAGCCAGAGTCCGGCAGAACCTTAAAGACTAACAAAATTTGTGGCAGGGGAGGAGCTTTCGTGAACCACTGCTCTCTTCTGCAGACACCAACCTCAAAGGTTTGTTGTGAAGATAAAATGGAGGGGGAGAACAATGTGGTGAGCAGCTTTGGGCCCCCACGAGGGGAAAAGGCAGGGCGCAGATTAAGTGAAACAAATAAATACATCAGAATTGCTTTTGTACTGAAGATTGATGGACAGCAGCAAGAGAATTCCCTTTTCAGCACAGAGCACAAAGGTATTTCTGTGCCTCTCCCACAAACATCTGTCCAAACTCTGGAGCTTCGCTCTGCCAACGAATCCCTTCTCCATCTAAACATTTCCACTGCTTTGTCTGATCTCTTCTTGATCTACTGGAAAGGAGAAAAGAGGGGAAAGAATAGGATCCACAGATCTTTTAATGCCATGGAATTGGTTGCAGGTTCAGGAATATTGTTTTTAGAAGAGTACAACTTTGTACCTTACAGTTAACTTGTGGAACTCGCTGCCACAAGATGCAGCAGCAGCCACTATCACAGAGAGGATGGGATGAATGAACATTCATGGAGAAGGACAGACCTAACCGATGACTATTAGCAACAATCGCAAAATGGAACCCCTCTGAAATGAGATGTGTATCTATGGACAAACAAAACATGATTTTAGAAAGGGACAGAATTAGCTGTCTGGGACCATGTGAACAGCTACTGGACTGGACCTTATTTCTCTTACAGATGTGTAGAGCTGTACCTCCAAATCACTGAGCTCCCACAGTGCCAAATACAAATTCTGGCAATAAAATTAAGTGAAGCTTGACCCAGCAGGGCTATCCTTAAATTCTTCTAAATCACACCAAAAAAAATCTGTGGTTCCCATAAGCACCTATTAATTACGACAACTCGATGGAGCTTCCATGCGCAGGGGCAGCCTACCTCCAAACAGCCACCTGTGAGGACGTTTACCTCCGTCACCCTGCCACTGGACTTCTCAGAGGTGCTGGCTCCTGGAAATAGGGTTCTGGTCTGGATGGGACCTTGGGTCTGATCCAGCCACGGCTCTCCTTCTCCTCATTTCCTTTATAAGCCGTGATCCTCCGGAATAAAGACGGCAGAGGGGGAGGGAAGAAGAGGAGGAAAAGGGCAGGCGGAGCGAGGTGAGTACCGCTGCATGCCTGACGGGTTCTATGCTGCTGCTTCAAGGAAAGCCCTCCGCCACCCACATGGGCGCTCCCAGCGGTTCTCGGTTTGCACCTCCTGGGGAAGAGGACAGCCCCCCCCCCCCCATGTTCCAGTTTCACCTCCGCCATCTCTAAGCAGGTTTCCTTGGAGCCAGACAACACACAAACCCAACGGAGAGTGCAAGAGGCTTGCTAACAAGACCCTGGGGAGGTCAGGGGAGAAAGGGCCAAAGGACCGCACCAAAGGGTACCACTCCCACCCAGTTAAAGGAGGACTCCTTGCCTTTTGTTGGCCCATTGTGCCCTGGCCTTGTAAGATAGGGGGGGGGGGAGGGCAGGATTTATCGGCCCCTCTCAGACCGCCCGGCTGCAGAAGCCACAAAAGGCCGGCCTCCGCCAGAGAGAGGACAGAGAGGAAACAGAGTTGGGAAAGGAAGCGGGGGGGGGGGGGGGGGCAAAGGATGTGACAGCAGATGCCGAACGGCATGGATGCCAAAGCGCTGCTGTTCAAGGGAAAGCAGAGCCCGCCAGGAAATCCCTGTGTGTGTCTTAAAGTGCCATCGAAGAGCCAGTTTGGTGTAGTGGTTAAGTGTGCGAACTCTAATCTGGGAGAACCGGGTTTGATCCCCCACTCCTCCACTTGCACCTGGCTGGATCACCTTGGGCAAGCCATAGCTCTGGCACAGCTGTTCTCTCAAGGACAGCTTGGGAAAGAGTTCTCTCAGCCCCACCTACCTCCCAGGGTGTCTGTTGTGGGGAGGGGAAGGGAAAAGGAGTTTGTAAGCCGCTCTGAGACTCCCTTGGGGAGTGAAGGGCGGGGTATAAATCCAATCTCCTCTTCTTCTTCTTCTTCTTCTCTGATTTATAGGGATCCTGTGAATTCATGTCCTCCAAAACATCCTTAACAGCCTTGATCAGGTCTTGCAAACGGAGGGCCGTCATGGGTTCCTCGATCGGGTCGATCCACCTCCCGTTGGGTCTTCCTCTCTTCCCGCTGCCTTCGGCTTTTCCTCACACGATTGTCCTTTCCAGTGAGTTCTGCCTTCTCATGAGGTGCCCAAAGTACGATAGCCACAGTTCAGCCATTTTAGCTTCTAGGGAGAGTTCAGGCTCGATTTGATCTAGAATCCACATCTGTCTTTCCTGGCGGTCTATGATATCAGTAAATCCTCCAACACCACATTTCATAGGAGCCATGTCTCTTCCTGTCTGCCTTCTTCATTGTCCAACTTTCACACCCAAACTTAACAATGGGGAATACTACGGCATGAATGCACTCAAATCTCTGTTGCCAGAGACACGTCCTTATACTTAAGGATCTTTTCTAGCTCCTTCTCAGTCTCAGTCTCCTCCTGATTTCTTGGTTGCAGGCTCCCTTTCAGTTGGATGATGAAATCCCTGTGTGTTTCTTAAGTGCCATCAAGTTGCTTCGGAGGTCCTCCAAAATTAACAGCCTTCCTCAGGTCTTGCAAAAGTGAGGGTTGTGGCTTCCTTGACAGAGTCAATCCATCTCATGTTGAATCTTCCTCTTTTCCTGATGCCTTCAACTTTTCCTAGCATTACTGTCTTTTCACTGAGACCTCATAATGTAACCAGAATGCACTACAGATGTAAAAAGAGCTGGACTAAAATGGTGTTCAAAAAGCAGGGTACAGGGTACATGGAACTCATACAAAAGAGGATGAACTATGACCCTGGCTAAACTGGATCAGGCCAAGAGACCCAGTCCTGCGCTTTGTTTCCAGTTGCCTCCAAGGCACCCGCTTTGGCAAGCCTGGCTAAATAGTCGTCCAAAGGTCTGCTCTCCATGCGGGGTTTTCTCCACATCCTCCCCACAACTCAGCCAGGAGCCATTGTCGCAACCTGTGGCAATGAGTTCCGTAAGCTAACCAAACCAACCATGCCATCTGGCTACAGGCCTTCTGGAGATCTGAACTGATATGGGTATTTGGCAGTTAAGTCGAACCCAACTTTCTAATTTGGTGCCAGTTGATACCTTGGTCATCGATTTTAGTGGATTGTATAGCCTTTAATTGTCAATTTACTGCTGTTTTTATCATTTGGTACCTGGAGAGAGACTACATCTAAACACGGATCTTCCATCTCACCCTTGTTGCTGTTACGCCATAACCTAGAATAAAGTCATACTCTGCCGCCGGTAGGAATAACTTTAATCCTTTTAAGGTTTTTCCCAGACTGTCATTTGATTTCATTTTTAAAATGTTTACTCGGGGGTGCAGCCAATGCGCGCTGTAAATGTTAAAAGAACTGGACCAAAATGGTGTACCCCTGAGGGAACATTTTAAAAACACAACCAAACAATAATTCGGGAAAAAACCTTGGAAGGATTACAGACCTTTCAACACAAATGCAGGACAGACTTCAAACTCAGAACATTTATTATAACGCTAACTAGAGAGACACGGGCAAATACAACAGCGGCTCCAGTTTGGCAGAGCTGATCTTAAGCCCAAATAAATTCATTTGGTAAACCCCGGTGGAAAAGGCGGGGGGGAGGGGGAGAGAAACACCTACATTTTGGATGTCAACAGTAAAAAAACGATCCTAAAGATGTATCTACAAATTAGCGGTTTGGAAGGAACTTGCAACAGCTGTCTTGGGAATAGCTGTATCCGGTTTCCAAACTGGAAGGGAAGCTGGTACCGCCTCATCTTGCTTTCTGAAAGGGGGGGGGATCTCTTAGTGGGGGACAGGAGGGGGAAGAGAAAGCACCTTCGAACAGAACAGCTGTGCTCCCCGGGCAGCAGCAGAGAAATTATCTGCTCCCTGCCAGCTAATGCAGAAAAACACCCTAATCAATATTTTAAAAGCAAGTAAACTGACCCTCCTGCAGTCATTAAGGAGAGAGGCAGGCCATCCGTTCCTTCCAAGGACTTGCTGGACAGCTTGCGGACAACACCAATGCACCCCCCCCACACACACACACGCATACACCAGTGGGCATACCTTTCTTTTAATGGAGGAGAATGGGAGCCCATGGGATTGAGAGACAGGAGGGTCTCGAACTTTATTTAACCCTTGCCATGGCACCCAGTGGCTAGACTGCCCCTGAAGGTGGATGTTCCACCAAGCCACCCTTTCTTAGCCATGCACTTGCATTAACTACACGCACTGGCCTGTAGCCACGGTGGGGCTATGGGGGTCTCTGCCCCCTTCCTTAAAGGGCCAGCCCCACAAGATTCCCTTCTTAAAATGGTAAGAGATTTCACTACTTCAGGGAGGGGAGTGGGGGTGCTTTTGCATTTAATTTATGTCTGGGGTGGCTGTTGTGGGGGGTGTTTGTGCTGCATTTGATTAATTTATTATTAGTATTATTGTCTTTATTATTACTTGAAAGTACAGTCGTTTAGAGGCAGACAGAAAAATAATGGCAAACAATGGCAGCCCCACCAGGAAAAAAAATCTGCCCCACACACCACAAAATCCTGGCTATGGGCCTGTACCAGTGTTTCCTCTAAGCTGAGTTAGCGCGAGCTAGCTCACAGTTTTTTAGCCTCCAGCGCACACATTTTTTTTTTAGCTCAGGAAGGAGGGCTCCAGAGCAAACTAATTTATGCAGCAGCCAAATTGCTTGCCCACAACTTTAATGCCAGTAAGCTCACAAAGTAGAATTTTTGCTCACAGAACTCTGCAGCTTAGAAGGGAGCACCCTGTACATGCACCCTAACTCTGTGTAACTGGAAAAGAAGAAGAGATTGGCTATAAACTCCGCCCTTCACTAATTGAAGGAGTCTCGGAGCGGCTTACAATCTCCTTTACCTTCTCCTCCCCACAACAGACACCCTGTGAGGTGGGTGGGGCTGAGAGCTCTTTTGAGGACTCTTCTTGAGAGAGAACAGCTCCGAGAGAACTTGTGACTGACCCAAGGTCACCCCAGCAGCTGCATGTGGAGGAGTGGGGAATCAAACCCGGTTCTCCCAGATTAGAGCCTGTGCTCCTAACCCCCACACCAAACTATTACACCTACCTAACCACTACACCAGTTTATCCTTCTGAACTAAAAGGGGTGGTGAGATTCCACCAAGTGATGAAGGGTCCACTGCCTTAAATAGG
The DNA here is from genome assembly GCA_029233225.1 of Lepidodactylus listeri. Taxonomy (NCBI): domain Eukaryota; kingdom Metazoa; phylum Chordata; class Lepidosauria; order Squamata; family Gekkonidae; genus Lepidodactylus; species Lepidodactylus listeri. The sequence goes on from JARCFY010000002.1 coordinate 176,858,442, forward strand.
CCACTGCATCATCTTTGCCGCAGTGGTCAAACAGGGCCAGAACCAGAGGCAGAGGAGACAAACCCCCCCCCCCCAATACTTCTGGCCAGCAACCACTAGCCAGAAGGAGATTCCTGCATTTACATCCCCCTTTTTCAAAGCCACCTTTCTGCATGCACAACCAGCATCCAGTGTTGGGGAGTTCCACAAGTTCACAATGAATTGCTTTGTTCCAGCCATCCTGAATCTACAGGCCATAAGCTCCAGGCAGGAGTTTCAAAGCACCCCGCGTGCAGATTTCATTTTTATTACCTGTGCAAAGCGGATTCATCTGAACTGTGTTGGAGGAGAATTTGATGGATACCGTGGACTGCCAAAAAGACTAATCAGCAGATCGTATATCGAATCAAGCCTGAACTCTCCCTAGAAGCTAAAATGACTAAAGGTACTTTGGTCACTCCACGAGTAGACAGCATCACTGGAAAAAACAAATCGCGCTAGGCAAAGTGGAAGGCGGCAGGGAAAGAGGAAGACCCAACGGGAAATGGATTGACTCAACCAAGGAAGCCACAGAGACCCTTCCGTTTGCAAGAGCTGAGCAAGGCCGTCAAGGGTAGGACATCCTGGAGGTCATTCATTCCTGGGGTCGCCATAGGTCTGAAGTGACTTGATGGCACACAACACCCTTGCCAGAAGCCAGCCAGCATTGATTTTAAAACATTCATGGCTCATCTCTCAGCCACAAGTTCCCCTGGCGGCTCCAGAATTTTTATATTTAAAAAACCAAGCAATCCATAAGGATAGCAGAAGATACTTAAATAAGCCAACATCCATAACCCTCAGGGAAACCGGCAAAAGATGCAGGCAAGTGGGGGCACGCGCACAGCCCCTAATAATAAACCCAAGGTCTATGTGAATGGGAAGATTTGGGCACCTAAAGGTAAGATCACCCAGCTGGGTAGATTAACCCATACCGTGGGATTGGTCTGAGGCCGATCTAAAAACACCATCACTTGCGCAAGGCCATCCAATAAATTGGTACCAGTGGAAAAATCTGAATACGAGACATCCCAGTTCACATCAGTTTTAACCACTGGCTACACAGTTGTCCTGTTAGGGGTGCCAGTTTCCAGGAGGGTATACAGAAATACAAAATGCAAGAGCAGACCATCAAAAAAATCCCAAGTTTCACAAGTTACCAGCAGACATCCATCTACTGCAGCATCATTACAGTAAATCAATTAGTAAAGTAGAATTGGTGGTCACAATTCAAAAACCAAAGCTGCAGTACAAAATATTTGACAAGATAAAAGTATAACAATTCAAAGGTAATAAGAGAATCGAACAAGAGACTCCTCTATATCCTTTCAATATAATAGTGTCCAAAAGACCTCAAAGTCCACAAACAGGGCAGAGGGTGTCCCATAGCACAAAGAAACTTCTGCAGCCGAAAACATCCTTCCCGGGTATGCCAGACGTTTCAAAGCATTCTTCCTCAGTTATATGGCTGAAAAATAGAACCTAATTTCCACAATAATCCAGGCACAGCTCATGTCTCAAATGGAATCTGTGGTTCTCATCTGTTTCTCCTCAATTCCAGTTTTTCTGCCCTGCTTGTGAAAATACAGGCTGGATGCAAGGACGGGGGAATCCAAATCATAACCTCCTCCCCATCCTTTTCTTTCCGAGGGGGGGGTGTGTTCTAAAAAAATATATCACACATCAGCAGAAGAATATGGTACAGAATCAACCAGTCTTATGAAAACCGGCATGATGCGAGCTTTTGGAGTTCAACAGGCCTCTTCATCCAGCCAAGTTAGCTTCAGAGGCAATACTAAACACACTACATATCAGGTGGGTCGCCACATTGGTCTGAAGTGGCAGAACAAAGTTCGCGTCTGGTGGCACCTTTAAGACCGACAAAGTTTAATTCAAGGTGTGAGCTGCCGCGTGTAGGGATGCCCACGAAAGCTGATACCTCGAATAAAACTTTGTTGGTCTTAAAGGTGCCACTAGACTCGAACTTTGTTACACCACATACCATTTTTCTTTGGACTCAAGTGTCATAGGAGTATAATGGGAGTCCCCAACCTTTTAGAGCCCACGGGCACATTTGGAGTCTTGACACCGGGGGGGGGGGGCACAGCCACAAAATGGCTGCCACTGGAGGGCGGGACCAATCACAAAACGTTAGGCAGCACAGTAACGCTTTGACCTTTGAGGGACAAGCTCTGCTTTAACAGGATGGCTTCTAGGCCACACAGCCAACCCGAAGCCCTGCTGAGCCCAAGGCCCAGCTGACCCTGCCCACTGGGCAGGCGCCTGGAAAGGCGCTGGCGGGTGCCACAAATTCCGTGAGCGCCACGTTGGGAGGACCCTGGTGTATAAGGTAAGAGCTTGGAGCTTGCCAGATTTGGATGGGCAGGGGAAGAGGCACGTCAGGTGTTCATCAAATTACGCACGGGGTGGAGAAAGTGATAGAGAAAAAACTTCTCTCACACACTCCTCCTCCGTCACCCTTGATATGGGGCAGGGGGCCCGAAGAAGTTTTGGGACACGGAAAAGGAACCCCTGCACACAATGACAAACAAGCATACAGAACGGAGGAGGTTATCTGTCAGCGGCTTCTAGTTGTGGTGACCTCCTGGGTCACAAGGAGCCTCCACCTCAGGGGTCCCCCCAACCTTTCTCAATACATGGCCACCTTTGGGATTCTGATGCAGCATGGCGGGCGCAGCCACAAAATGGCCGCCGCCGCTTCCTTCCAATCAGGCACTGAAGCTGCTCGTGCTGCGGTGGTGGCTGCCAAAGCAAGGCCGCTGCTGCTGTTGCTGTTCTAAGTCTGCACAGCCCATCAAATCTCCAGTGGCCAATCAGAAGCCTTGCTGGGCAAAAATTCCACCTGGCCCCACCCGCTTTCTAAAAAACACTCAGCCCACAAGGCCCCACGTCGGGGACCCCTGCTCTACCCCAATCCTGCCACCTCCAAAGGGGGCTTTTCCGGGGCATTCGGTTGGCTGAAGTGGGAAAGAGGATGCAGGATCCAGAAAAGGGCTCGTAACATTCTCAAAGGAACACCGGACAAACAAAAGGGAGAAAAGACTATTACCGCCCATTTTACTTCCTAGAATTGGGAGCCGCACCTCTACGTTATGGCCCAATAACCCCGCGGATTGCCCCACCATTACGAGGCCACACAAAAGGAGCCCGCCTGCGCCCCGAGACAGCACCTCTCTCACTATTCCTGGAAGACGGGAATCACCAGCGATAAACTGAGTCTAGACGCTCCTATAAAAACTAGACAGGAGAGACGGGTGAGAAAACTTTTGCGGCTGCCGACACCCCCACCCTCCCCGTTGCACAGATGTTGGGATTTATTTACTTTTTAAAAAAAGCCAAGTAAAACAGGTTTCATGCTTACAGCCCACGTGAAGGGCTAGCTAAAACCCCTAAAAACATCCACCGGTCAATCTCGACTACCCTGGAGACTCAATCGTGAGACGGCGACACAGTTTAATAAATGCCTGAAGCCCCCAAAAAGGGCAATATTAACTTAAAAAATAAATCAGTGTTAAAACAAGAAGAGGAGGAGGAGGAGCAGGAGATTGGATTTATACCCTACCCTTCACTACCCGAAGGAATCTCAGAGTGGCTTACGATCTCCTTTCCCTTCTCCTCCCCACAACAGACACCCTGTGAGGTAGGTGGGGCTGAGAGAGCTCTTTCGAGGACTGCCCCTGAGAGAACAGCTCTGAAAGAACTTGTGACTGAACCAAGGTCACACCAGCAGCTGCCCACGGAGGAGAGGGGAATCAAACCCGGTTCTCCCAGATTAGAGAGCTTTGTCACTGACCAAATTTTGAACAACATGGAGCTGGTGTGTGGAACTCACCGCCACAGGATGTGATGATTGCTGATTTAGGTGGCTTTAAAGGGTTACTCAATACATGTTATGCTGAAGGAGAGGTTCATTGATTCCCCCTGCCACTGCCGCTGCCACCATGTTTGGTGCACTTCTTCTCTGGAGAGCCAGATTTAATGTAGGGCAGGGTGTCAGATGAGGATACGGGCAGGGCTCATTTTGTAGCAGGCGCTCCTCTGCATATTAGGCCACACACCCCTGATGTAGCCAATCCTCCAAGAGCTTACAGTAGCCCCTGTAAGAAGAGCTCTATAAGCTCTTGGAGGATTGGCTACATTAGGGGTGTGTGGCCTAATATGCAAAGGAGCTCCAGCTACGAAATGAGCACTGAACCCGAGCTGAAATCCCCACTTGGTCATGGAGACTTGCTGGGCGAGCCAGTCACACCACCTCAGCCTAACCTACCTCACAGAGTTGTGGTGAGGATAAAATGGAGGAGAAGAAAATGATGTAAGCTGCTTTAGATCCCCTGCGGGGGTGAAAGGCAGGGTAGAAATCAAGTAAATAAATAAACAAAAGCTTTTCTGGCACACATAACAGGGATGGCTGGTGATGCTCCCTCTAAGCTGTGGAGTCTTGTGAGCAAAAATCCTGCTTTGTGAGCTCCTGGCATTAAAGCTGTGAGCGAGCAATTTGGCTGCTGCATAAATCAGTTGGCTCTGGAGCCCTCCTTCCTGAGCCAAGACAAAAATGTGTGAGCCAGAGGCTATAAAACTGTGAGCTAGCTCACACTATCTCAGCTTAGAGGGAACACTGATGGCTGGTATGTTCCAGCTCCATTTATGGGGTTCCCAAAGGCCTCTTGGTGTGGAAAAACAGATGCGGGCCTAAGTAGATCTGATACAGAAAGGCTCAACCCGTTATCTCTCACGCATGACTTAATAAGATTCCAAATATTTCTCAAACATACAATAGTATTCAATACATGAAATACCAGAAATACAATAGATAGGCTGGAGATTTAAAGCAATATTTAATGTTTACTCTTTAACAATCCCAAAAGCAATTTTCACAATTTCAATGGACTGAAAAACATGATTTTCAAACGTCCATAGAACAAAGCAAATACATCCACTTCTTAAGACTTAAGATAAACAATATGAAGTACGTTGCACTCGGCAAGTAGATCCAGTCCTGAGGACTTGAAACAGACAATAAGAAACAGGCCGCAGGCAACTCCTCCTCCAGATTACTCAAGGCATTTTCGATTCCTTCATCAGGACTGCAAACGGGAACTCCCAAAGAGGCACAGACACAGCAACTTCTCAGCCAGTAATGCCTCCAAACTGTCTTATTGTACAGCAATGTCTCAAAACTGCCTTATTTTCCTTTATTCATGATGGATGCATATAGCCAGACTCTGTAGGTGCTTTTCCATCCATTTGCAAGGGCTGCCTGGCGGCTGCAGGGACCCATTTTGTGACTGTGAGCAGCTGACTAATTTCTGTCCCCAAGCGCAAGCCCCCTTTTCTTTGAGGTTATGTTTCCCGTTCGGCTCCGTGGCCTCCTGACAAGCTGGAAGAATGTCCTTCCGTGCTGGGACTTTGTCCACCCGGCTTTTGTTCCCTGGTGTGCGTGGTTGGGGGGGGGGGGGTCACCCTCCTAATCTGACCTCCACTCATTCAGTAGCCGGCTTGCGGAAGGAGGGGAGCTGCCCCCAACGCTTGGCTTTCTAACCTCCATAATTCTTGCTCTCACCCGGCCCTTGGCTTGCTAGTGGCTCCCCCCCCCTTCCCCCTTCCCCTGTCCTAAAAGGCCCAACTTAAAAGGCTCAGAGAAGGGAATACATGGAAGCTGCTGCTGGTGGAAATTTAACACTGCCACATAAGAGCCAGAGGTTAGGACATCCCGCCTGGAGGCGTTTGAAGCTCTCCACGCAGCTCCCAGATGTGAGTCGGCCACAACTGCGCTAGCTCTTTCCCTTCACCTGATTCATCTAAACAGGGGAAGCTACTTTGGGCTGGATTAGAACGTGACTGTGCTCCGTTCACAGGAGTGGTGTCTCCCTGGACTTTCAGATGATAAAGGCCTTTCCCCGTGGTTTGAGACCAAATTGGGGGTTTTCTGCAGGAAAAGGTACCTGATGGAAAGCACCAGCGTCTTGAAATAATGCAGCCTTTGGTGTCCAGACCCAAACAGGAAAGGCTTGTCGGCCCAGCTCGATGCAAGAAAGATCTGGCCTACTCCTGAAGGCACCAAGGGAAATATTATTCAGACACCCACAACCCCGACCACGGCTAACAGCCACCAAAAGGTTGCCCCACCCCTGAGCCCCTCTTAAAAGACAACTAAGCCAGAGGCTATGATCACATCTTGTGGCAGGGAGTTCCACAGCTCTTCCACAGCTCTTCTCCCTGCGTTTCGGTGCGCGGAGAAACCCCTCCTCTCGGACCTTCTGAATCTGCTAACCATCAGTTTCAGGGGACGAACTCAAGTTCTTTTGTTCAGCGGAACAGGAGAAAGGACTCTCACTTTCTCCACAAGGGTATAAACCAACTTTAATGTATAAACCGACTTCTTCAAGGGTATAAACCGACTTCTTCACCCAAAGAGTGATTAACACGTGGAGTTCACTGCCACTGGAGGTGGTGGCGGCTACAAGCATGGACGGCTTCAACAGGGAAGCAGATAAACATCTGGAGCAGAGGTCCATCAGTGGCTATTAGCCACAAGGTATAGATAGGAACTCTCAGTCTGAGTGCAAGTGATGCACTGTATTCTTGGTGCTTCCGGGGGAGGGGGGGCAACAGTGGGAGGGCTTCTGGTGTCCTGGCCCCGCTGGTGGACCTCCTGATGGCACCTGGTGTTTTTGGCTACTGTGTGACCCAGAGTTTTGGACTGGATGGGCCACTGGCCTGATCCAACATTGGCTTCTCTTATTTTCTTATATTTATTTAGCCTTTCCTCCAAAGGCCTCAGTGTGGCACACACAACTCTCTCCTCTTCTGTGTTCTCACCACAACTACCCTGGAAAGCTGGTCAGGATGAGGGAGCTACTAGCTCAAGGTTGCCCAGTGAGCTGGGGCACATTTGCACCCGAGTCTTCCTGCTCCTGCCCTAACCACTGTGCCATACTGGCACTCAGTCCCTACCATTCCCCCCTGTAGCCACCACAGAAGAGCCCCAAACTGTAATCCCGGCTCTCTGTTCCAATAACAAGCAAGGGAGTCAATGCCATTAAATGAAGTCCCCCCCCCCACCACAAACACACACACAAACCAAGCCCTGAGACTGCCTCCAAGGGCACCCATCTGGCCCCAGAAAGCATTAAGAGGGTTTGGAATCCTAGAGCGGCCAGCTCTGGGTTGGGAAATACCTGGAGATTTTCTTGGGGGGGTGGAGCCTGAGGAGGGTGGGGTTTGGGGAGGGGAGGGGCTTCAATGGGGTATAATGCCATCGAACCCACCCTCCAAGGCTGCCACTTTCTCCAGGGGAACTGATCTTGATCACCCGGAGATCAACCGTAATAGTGAATGGTCTTTGGGCTCCACCTGGAGGTTGGCACTCCTAAGTCTACCAAATGGCAAACTGTAATGAAGGAGAAGAAGAGACAGGATGCATACCCCACCCTTCACTACTGGAAGGAGTCTCAGAGCAGCTTACAGTCTCCTTTCCCTTCCCCTCCCCACAACAGACACACCCTGTGAGGCAGGTGGGACTGAAAGGGCTCTTTCGAGGACTGCCCTTGAGAGAACAGCTCTGAGAGAACTTGTGACTGACCCAAGGTCACACCAGCAGCTGCATGCGGAGGAGGAGTGGGGAATCAAACCTGGTTCTCCCAGATTAGAGTCCGCGCTCCTAACCACTACCACAATGCCTCCAGGCCACCAGGTGACACAGTGGCCAGTTTTTATTTGTTTAAGAGGAAGAAGGAAACTGTCTGGGAGGTGAGAGCCGTTATAGCAAATAATCAAAGCAGGGAAACAGGCCTACTCCAACTCAAGGGCAGGGGGGAGGTTTTGCATGCCTCAAACCTGTCTCTGGAAGCCCTGGGTCTGGGAAAGACATCCCCCCCCCCCCCAGACCCTGAACAGCTGCAGAAAATATGGACACCGCAATGGGCTGGGTGTGTGAACAGGCAGCGGGAGGGATTTGAGAGAAGCCCTTTGGCTTGGGGGCCCAGCGGCCGAAAATCCCGGGGACAGTTCAGAAGAGCTCAGGACAGACCAGCTCGCCAGAAAGCAGTCGACAAAGTTAATATTTTGAGAGCGGAAAGGCCCAAGGGGTCAGGGGGCAGAGCCAGCACTTTGCACGCCAGCAGGGACCCGGGGCCAGTCCTGAGGCACCCCCCCCCCCTCGGTGTTCCAATTGCCCCAAGACAGCATGAAACCACACTGATGGACAGCAGTGTCACAACACTCTCTGGAGTGCGTAGTAACACCGCGTGCAATTGGGGCCAGGAAGCCTCCGGTAGCCTTGCTCAGGGAACGCCAGATGTCAGGGAGAGAGAGAGACAGGCCCGACAGAGTCACCTTTGGATCCTGGCCAGGGGTTTGCTCGGTTAAGCATCTGGCAGGCAGCGCCAGTTGGCCACCCGCCAGGAGACCAACTTCTTTCTTTCCTAATGCTCTCCACGGCCAGCTGATTGGCCGCTGCCGCAGCAAGGAGATGCCTGGGGGGGGAAGGAGCAGTGGAATGTAAACAAGACTAGGCTCCAAGAGGAGACACCAGCCGGGGCTTGCCAAGTTACCACGGGGCTGTCCCGGGCGGAGGCCTTGGCAGAGACGCCGGCTCGACTTCTTCACCCTGCCTTCACTGCGAGCTTGGCACTGCGGTCACTTGGCACTGTGCACAGCTGGGAACTGTGGCTGTGACTCAAGGATGCACAGGTCAGCGGTGGTGCCTGGGCACCAAGAATGCCAGCCTCCAGGTGGGACCTGGGGACCCCCCCAGAATTACGACTCATCTCCAGGCTACAGAGACCAGTGCCCCTGGAGAAAACGGATGCTTTGGAGGGCGGACTTGTGGCATTGTACTCCACTGAGGTCCCTGTCCTCCCCAGGCTCCACCCCCAAATCTCCAGGAGTCTCCCAAATTGGATCTGGCAACCTTACCCCCCCCCCCATTCCCCGCCAGTGGCTGGGGGGGGTGGACCTGGCTATCCTACCAGCCACCCAGAAGGGGGAAAAATCTAGATTAGTCGTCCCTGAGAAAAAAAAACCTCAGACTCTGTGAAGTCAAATTTAGCTGCACTATGGGGAAGTGAAAACTGACAAACAGCACAGGTTCTACTTTTCAGGTTCTACTGAAAAGTAGAAAGGCCAGGTTGGGGTGGCGGGTTAACTCCCCCCCGCATGACCGCCTGTGCAAAGGGTCAGACCATTTCCATTCGTTTCAGCAACCGTGGCATGACCATACAGAACTCTTCTGATCCTATAAATTAAGAAATGCTCCGTCTGGGCTTTTAATGCCGCTATTTCTTTTTCTACACGATGCGGTGACTTGTATTATTGGTGCCTTTTGCCAGCTATGGGTTGGGAAATTCCTGGAGATTTTGGGGTGGAGGCTGGGGAGGAATGGGTTTCTGGAGGGGAGGGCCCAGGGAGGGGAGGTCAGTTGGGATTTTCAGGAGATCTTCAGGCTCCACCTGCAGATTGGCAACTCTAGCTTTCAGGCCTGTTCACCTGGAAGTTGGCAACCCCAGTTTCAGGTCGACTCACAAGTTCCAGCAAATGCTTGCACAATCCATGGACAGAGTATACTTGACTTTTCTGTGCCACGTAATTCCTACGTTACATTCTTTCTTAGAAACACATGTATGCACATACACCCAGGATATAGATGCGCCACTGTAACTGTGAACAGGGATTTTATCCAAACAGCTCAGAAGTCTACAAGAGAAGCTATATGTAGATATAGATTTGGCAGAAGGCGTTCTGGATTGCATTCAACGATGGTGTTTTCCCAAGTCTCTTGTCACACCGTCTGTACACATCCCACCTCCCCCCAGACTCTCTTTGCCTTTCCATGCTCCCGACTGTATGCACGGCAAAGCACACAAGCCGCTTTTGCCTTTATGTAACAGCACTCCCGGAACTTTCCAAATTAAAAAACTAGGCCACAACTGGAAAAAAGCTTTTTCTGTAGAAATATGGATTTGCTAACCCAACAGAAGAGCCCAACCCGCTCTGTTCCCACACGCCTCGCTGTGCCAAGGATACCTCCCAGCTGGAAGGACAAGAAGCTAGAGCAGCAGCTCATGCAGAGTCACAACAGGCAGACTCCTCTGCCTGTCAAAATTTCAAACTCCCTGGAGTCTTCGATCCAAAATTATACTGCATTTTGTCACTCTTTAAAAGATAAAGGGTCCAAAATGTATTTCCTGCAAAAAGAGAATTTCAAACAGTAACAGAACCTTATAATGATGATGATAACCAGAATCCAAGCTTGTCATTCTTTTAATCTGTTTTTTAAAAAAACTTCACTATTTTGCACGCTAATTTAACAAGCCCCCCTCTATATATACAACTATGATCTGTAATTCCATTTCACTGTATCTGACAAAGCATGCATGCACAAGAAAGCTCAGACCTTGAATAAAACTTTGTGGGTCTTAAAGGTGCCACTGGACTCTGACTTTGTTCTAGAACCCTATAATAGCTTACCTGCAATTTTTGAGGGGGGAAAAAATCAAAAATCAAAATTGCAAATGAGAAACTAGATTCTCCCCCCACCCTTCCAGAACACAAATATTTTGGCTACCCTGTCTAAGGCAGCCCCCGCCCTCCATCTGGATTCCATCTGCTGTTGCCCGGCCAAAAAACATACCCACCTCTTTCTATTCCCCCTCCCAAAATTCCCATGTATTTACAACCCATACATCAAAGGAGCTTCAGCCCCTGGGGAGGGGGGGGCTGTAAAGACCCATTTCCTTCTATTAGCTGGAAGGCTTTCCTGACTGAATACCCAGGCAAGGCCTGATCAAACAGGGGGAGTAGGCTGGCCGGAAAGAAGGAGAAAGGTTTTAAAGGACTGGGAGGAGGGGTTAAATTGGCACTCACCAGCTCTCCCTCCAGGGCTTTGTTCCCCCATCGGCTGCCCAAGTCAGGTCCCAGTAATTGGCTGGAAGAAACTTGGGTGTCCGCCTCTCCTCTCACACTACAAGGGGACCGCTTCCTAAATGGCCCATCCCACACAGATGCGTATTTTGGTGTGCAAAACCCTGCAGGCAAAACCGGAACACTGAAGACACAGCTGAAGGAGGGCATTGGATAGCTGAGGGCCCATGCACCATTTACACCAGGGGTGTCGAACTCATATGTTACAGAGGGCCGGATTTAACACAGATTGGACTTTGTTGGGCCGGGCCATGTATGTCATAAAATGTAATACCAGGTAACGGAGATATAAACTTTACAAAGGACACAAACACAAAGATTATTTTTAAACTTCAAATAAAAACATGCCTGAAACATTAGCATTCTTGCAATATTTTGTTTATTTAAAATAGTCTCTGATAACTGACACTTCTTACTCTGAATTCTTGAATCAAAGTGTCTGTGCTGTTGCAGTCTGGGATAGGGAGGGGCCTAAGCCCAGTGCAGGGGGCAGAAGCTTGCCTATCTATCTCTCCTGAGCGACAGAGAGGGTCTGGGAAAGCAAGCTATGATGCAACAGCAGCAGCAGGACTGGAGGAAGAAGCGGGAGACAGCCAGGCCCTTGCAGGCCTGAGAGAAGCCCTCCGAGGGCCTGATATGGCCCCTGGGCCGCATGTTTGACACCCTGATTTACAAAACTGGAGTCCAGGGACACTTTAAAGCAGAGGTGTCAAACATAAGGCCCGGCGGCTGGAAACAGCCCATCCAGGGCTTTTATGCAGCCTGTGAGCAGTGTTCCCTCTAAACTGAGATAGTGTGAGCTAGCTCACCATTCTTCAGCCTCCAGCTCACAGATTTTTGTCTTCGCTCAGGAAGGAGGGCTCCAGAGCAAACTGATTTATGCAGCAGCCAAGTCACTGGCTCACAACTTGAATGCCAGCAGCTTACAAAGTAGGATTTTTGCTCACTAGACTCTACAGCTCACCGGGAGCATTGGCCATGAGCAACCAGTGCGAGGGGAGCAGGAGACGCTGGCTGTGGCTTCAGCAGGACAGAACAGCCTCATCTGCAGCAGCCAAGTGGCGTGGCAGTGTCTGCCCAGTGCTGCACCACTGCCCTCCCAATCCACCATACGGGTTCACCAACTCGGAGCTTACCAGCTGCTGTTCTTTATACAGTTTATGTCTCTGATACCTGGCGTTACGTTTTATGGCACACATGGCCCAGCCCGACAAAGTGACATTTATGTCAGATCTGGCCCTTGTAACAAATCAGTTTGACACTTCTGCTTTAAAGACCACCAAAAGTTTCCAGGGTACCGGCCTTTGTGAGTCAATGCTCACTTCACCAGATCTGAAAGCTAGTACCCCGGAAAGGTTTGAAAGAGCAAGAGTCCAGTGGCATCTTAAAGACTCACAAAATCTGTAGCAGGGTCTGAGCTTTCGTGAGTCACTGTCCGATTCTTGTATCTGATGAAGTGAGCAGTGACTCATGAACGCTCTGACCCTGCCACAAATTTTGTGAGTCTTTAAGGTGCTGCTGGGACTCCTTCTCTTTTATGAAGAAGTAAGCAGTGACTCACGAAACATAATCCTCTGCCACAAATTTTATTAGTCTTTAAGGTACTACTGCGCTTTTGCTCTTTTCTACTGCTACAGGGGTCTCTGAAGAAGCGAGCAGTGACTCAAGAGAGCTCACATCCTGCCACAAACTTTGTTAGTCTTTAAGGTGCCACTGGACTCTGCTCTTTTCTGAAGAAGTGAGCAGTGACTCACAAAAGCGCCTCCCCTGCCACAGATTTTGTGAGTCTTTTAAGGGGTTCCTGGACTCTTGCTCTTTTCTGCTGCTTCAGAGGTCTCTGAAAAGGTGAGCAGTGACTCACAAAAGCTCATACCCTGCCACATACTTAGTTACTCTTTAAGGTGCTAGTGGATTCTTGCTCTTTTCTGCTGCTTCAGAGGTATCTGAAGAACTGAGTAGTGACTCATAAGAACATAAGAATATAAGAGAAGCCAATGTTGGATCAGGCCAGTGGCCCATCCAGTCCAACACTCTGTCACACAGTGGCCAGAAATACCAGGTGCCCTCAGGAGGTCCAGCAGTGGGGCCAGGACACAAGAAGCCCTCCCACTGTTGCCCCCCCCCCTCCCCAAGCACCAAGAATACAGAGCATCACTTGCCCCAGACCGAGAGTTCCTATCTGTATCTTGTGGCTCATAGCCACTGATGGACCTCTGCTCCAGATGTTTATCTAATTCCCTCTTGAAGCCATCCATGCTTGTAGCCGTCACCACCTCCTGTGGCAGTGAATTCCACATGTTAATCACTCTTTGGATGAAGAAGGACTTCCTTTTACCCGTTCTTCTAACACGACTGCTCAGCAATTTCATGGAGTGCCCACAAGTTCTTGTATTGTGAGAAAGGGAGAAAAGGGCTTCTTTCTCTGCCTGCTCTATCCCATGCATAATCTTATAAAACTCGATCATGTCACCCCTCAGCCGTCATTTCTCATGAGAGCTCATGCCCTGCTACAAACTTTGTGAGTCTTTCAGGTGCTACCGGACTCTTGCTCTTTTCTGAAGAAGTGAGCCATGACTCACGGATGCTCACCCCCTGCCACATAAAGGTGCTCCTGGACTTTTGCTCTTTTCTCCTGCTGCAAACAGACAAACATGGCCACCCATCTTGATCTGCCTCCATGGAAAGGTCTGTTAGTCTTCAAGGTGATACTGGGCTAAAATTTGGTTTGGCAAGCGGGTGCCATGTTCCAGACAGCACTCAGTTCTATTGGACAGATGCCCACTTCAACAGCCCGATTCCGGCCAAGAAGAGACCCACACAGCTTGGAAACAGCTGCACAGGATGACAAAGTCCGTTCCCCCCTCCCAAAATAGCCTTAGCCATTCCTGAGGACCCCAAATTTCTACAACGGCTTCCAACAACCTACCCAGCTCTTTCACTTAGTACTTAAGAGCTTCTTTTCAAACTCAAAGCCGGCTTCTGCAGCACTAACAAAAAACTTCACCAGCACATCTCAATGGTGTAGAGTTCTGCTTATAACTCACCCCCATTCTCTCATCTAAGGGAGGGGGGCTCCCTACCCCTAAGATGGCGCACTTCCAGAGTTCATGCACATCTTCCGACAGCAGCACACAAAATCAAAGCAGCAGAGGGAAACTCCCACAAGCCCCGGATCAAGCTGGTTCCAAACAGCTGCTTTTTAATGGCCTCTTCCAGAAGGCCCGGCCAGCTCCGGCCAGTTTTGCCCCAGGCCGGATGTGTCTCCAGCCCAGCGAGCTCCTTCCCTCTCACTTCCCCGCCATCTTCAAATTACAAAATGGAAAAATTTGGAGCCAGGTTGATTTCAGACTCCCGCACACAGCTACAAAGATAGTCATATTGAGAGTGCGCTGTAAAAAAAATAAATAAAAGGGGAGAGAGGGTGACCCTGTCTCTGTGTTACTTGGCAGGGCAAATTTGCTTTCACAAGACAAGAGGGTTCACGTCATGGCGCACATGAAGGGCCTCTCTCCCCCCCCCCCATGATCAAAGCAACTTTGCTTTGCTAAAACCCGTTAGCTCCGCTCAAAAAGTGTGCTCTGCTACCGGAACAGGCCGGAACACACAGGGCCAAATGGAAACAAAAAGAAGAGTTAGAGTTCAAGGGGTGCTCCTCTAGTGAAGGTGCCCACGGAGGTGGCTTTCTCCCAGGTTCACAGTCAAACCCTGGACTGGAGTGCCTTCAATCTGCACAGCAGACAACACCCCTAAAAGTGGCACATGCCTCCAAAGTGCATCCCGGAGATACCTCGTGACGTTCACTACAGCCAAAGCCAGGTTCTGGCACACACACAACGCCAGATCCTAGCCTAGCCCCAGGATAAGGATGCAGGACATCTGAAGATCAGCTGTGCAGGGTCTGGTCAATGACCAGATGAGTGACCACCCAGGACACCCTGCCTCTCTAGGACACCCCCCTTTCCATAAACTGCTTTGTGCTCCACAACTGAAGACATGCAGCATAAACACACACACACGCTCACAAGACAACAGGGAACAAGTCACAAGCAAAACTTGCCAAACTATGCACAACAAGCCACACATGCCTTAATATACACGATGCGGCCTTCTACTGAATCAGACCCCTGGTCCATCAGGGTCAGTATTGTCTGCTCAGACTGGCAGCCGCTCTCCAGAACCTGAGGGGAAGGTCTTTCCCAGCAGCTCCTGCCCAATCCTGGAGATGGCAGGGAACTGAACCCGGGACCTCCTGCATGCCAAGCTGATGCTCTACCGCTCCACCACGGCCCCCTTTCCCCTATCACAACGCATCAGTACACATTGAGGAACTCAGCTGCCGGATTCGGATAACTCCACAGGCAGATTTCTGTGGTGTACAAACAACGTTGTGACAGCACTGTCTCATATGTCACCAACAACCTCCCCCCCCGTCCGACCAGCTAAGCCCGGCAGGCGGATGCTCCGGGCGAGATCCGCAGTGTACAACAAGGAACACTACCGGTATCCACAGAAGCCCAGCCGTTACTTACTTGCTTAAACTGTTCCTCGTAAGTCCAGTCTCCATGATCCAGGGCTTGGGTCTGCAGCTGGGCATGGCCTAGGTGGGCAGTCCCGGACGCCAGCCGCTCCTGGGCCCCTGCCAGCCTCGAAGCCTCCCCCCGGTACTGTTGTGGGGGCTGCTGTTTTCGGAGTAGCACAGCGCCTGGGCTGGAGCGGGCCGCTTCTCCGGAGCAGAGTCCTTCCTCCGCCATTTCTTCATCCTCTTCGTAATCTTCTTCCTCCTCCTCCTCCTCTTCTTCCTCCTCCTCCTCTCCCAGGTCTTCCTCAAAGTCGTCCTCGACCCACTTGCCTTTCCTGGGGGAGGGGGGTTAACAATGGGAGATGAGAAAGTCAAGGGCACACCCCGAGAGAGAGAAGGGATGACTCCCCAACTGCTGGCCCTTTTCAAACTGCCTTTGTATTTCGTCTTAGTAACCGGTCGCTAAAGGATTTTTTCCTGTCATTTCAGAGAGAACCGTTTTAGTAACCGGCTCCAAATGGAATTTATTTCCCTATTCATATGTTGGGTTAGCAAAGTGTGGTTGAGATGCTTTGAGGGAAACTGCTTTCCTCCGTTGTCTACCCTTTCGGTGCGCTTCCCAATCCCTGTGGTCTGCTGTTTACAATGTCCACAAGGCTTCCTACAATGCCGCTCCCCCCCCCCCCCCCGGCAATCTTCCTCACTTTTTTTTTTAACATTCTAAGTTGAGCGCTATAGCTCTAAAGCAATGTAGCGCTTCAGTGTTATAGCGGCACCATTGAGATGCTTTAACTCCGCTGAAATACTATAATGGTTTAGCGGTTTAGCGCTCAACTTAGAACGTTTTTTAAAAAGTCTGAGGAAGATCACATGGCAAAAAAGGGCGGGGGGGGGGGAAGAGGCACTGTTTGAAAAGACCGTAGCTCTTCAGAAATGACTCATTAATGGAAGGAAATTTGCCATATGAAACCCCAGTCCCCATAGTGCTTTATCATAATGCGAAAAGGGCCACAATCTCTGAACAAAACCAGCGTGGCGTCGTGGTTAGGGTTCTGGAGCAGGTTTACTCCCCGATCGGCTGCAGCAGCTCGCTGGGTGATCTTGGGGCAAAGTAACACCCCCCCGGCCTAACCTACCTCACAGGGTTGTTGTGAGGATAAAATGGCAGAGAGGAAAACGACAGAAGCCACCTTCGGTCCCCTCCTCTGGAGGTCCAGCAACAGGATATGGAGGCCGAGGCCCTCCCCTGATGTTGCCTCCTGGCGTGGGTATCCAGAGACTGACTGCCTCTGAATGTGGAGGTTTCCCTTTAGTCACCGTGGCTGGTAGCCACTGATCGACCTCTCCTGTACTGACAGGCCTGTCCTCCACCTTTGTGACCGTCTGACTTGGGCTAACCCTAAACAGGCAGTGCCAATGGAAGCTGACCTCTCCTTTTTATTTTATTTTTTTAAGGGAAGAGCTGGGGCGCCCCATGCCACCCCAGGACACAACATGGGCATAATAGCACTGCCCTATGGTTGCAGCGGTACCCAGTGGGTAGAGAAGAACCCCCACTACTTTAAGAGATTAACTGGTTTTTGCTTCCCAGCTTCCTGCACGAACAGCAGAAACCGGGATGTGACCTCCCATTCAGTCTCTGACCGGCTCGAGCACTTATACTGGCATAACCCCTGCACGATTCTGCACAGAAATAGAACACAGCTCCCTTGAAGGAGCAAGTGGATCCCGCCACATGCCTTTCAAGCCATCTCTCCTCAAGAGGAAATCTGGGGGGTCCCCAAAAGCAAGGAGAGGGGGAAAAAACCCCAGAACTTCACTGGGTTGCTGGATTCCACCCTTCCCTTCGTTAAGAAGAAGGAGAGTTTGGATTTATACCCCGCCCTTCACTACCCAAAGGAGTCTCGGAGGGGCTTACGATCTCCTTTCCCTTCCCCTCCCCACAACAGACACCCTGGGAGGGAGGTGGGGCTGAGAGAGCTCTGACAGAAACTGCCCTTGAGAGAGAACAGCTCTGAGAGAACTTGTGGGTGACCCAAGGTCATGCCAGCAGCTGCACATGGAGGAGGAGTGGGGAATCAAACCCGGTTCTCCAAGACTAGAGTCCGCGCTCCTCACGATGACACCAAACAAAGGTGGGTTGTAGTCCTTGTGAGGGGCAGGGGTGGGGGGAGAAAACCTAGGGGGGAAAAACTTCACCCTGGTATTTTGTTTTTCTGTTTGTTTCATTTCACCGTCAGGCTGGAAAGTTTCAAAGCAGGCCAGGCACACCGGTGGGCCACCCACCCGCAGGCACTCACTCAAAAACAAGTCCAACCGGTTCTCAGAGCCATGCGCCCATCTTTATTGCCTCCTGACCCCAGTGCTGTCAGGGAGGGGCCTCCTCGAAGCAAAACAGGAAGGCCGCCCAGCAAGCGCCTCTCCCCTCCCCTGCTCCGTTTTTATTTCTAAGAAACAAACAGAACGCTGCTCCGGTCGATGTCCTTCAATGTCCTCAAATCATTTCAAACCATCTTTTAAAGATAACACTAACTCAATTCCAGACTTTTTCTTCTTCCGCCACAGACGCTGGTAAGAGTTGCCCCGGCATACACACGGAAAGGGACAAGGGGGCACCCTTCGGGGGAAATCACCAGGTAAAATCAGCACTCGAACTCAGCACAGGGTGGTCCAGAGCCCACTCGGGAGGAGGGCAACGCAGACGGGACCCTCCTCCCCGGTGCCTGACCCCCACCCACCCCATCTGCGACGCCCGCTAGTACGCATTCAGCCCATACTTACGCCTCCTCTTCTTCCTCAGAGCCCATTTCCTGCGGGTACTCTCCATCCTCTTCTTCCTCGCCACGCTCCTCTTCTTCCTCCCCTTCCGAGGACCGGCTCTCCTCCGAGGCCACCGGACTGGAAGACTGGCTGAGGCCAGCGGCTGCTGCCCGCATTGCTGCCAGCGCTGCCATCTGTGCCCTCTGTATCCGGACGCTCTCCAGCTCCCCCGCCTCCTCCGAAGGCGGAGGCTCCTGACTGGGGCCACGGGACACGGCTGAAGCCCCAGTGCCCGGCAGGGCAGAGCCCTGGCCCGTTGCTGGAAGGGGTGTCCGCAGCTGGTCCTGCTGCTGCCGGGCTTCCATCTCCTGCTGCAACCGGGCTCGCTGCTGGCGCTGCAGGTTCTCCATCACCGCCTGCAACTTCATGGCTCTGCCAGCAGGGGGCAGCGCCTGGGCCGAGGCCACAGGTGGTGCGGCAGAGGCGGAGCAATGTTCCGAAGGGGAGGGGCCTAGGCGTCCCAGGGGAGGCCCCGGGGGACAGCGTTCAGTGGGGTGCAGCGCCGTGGGGGAAGCGTGCGGGGGGGGCCCTCGCCCCCGCTGTCCTAGGGAAGGGGAGGATGTCAAGAGTGGGAACCTCTTAGGAGGGAGGCAGAATCCTCAGGTGGAACAGTCGCATCAGCTAGGGCGGGAGGCCATCCAGGCACCAGTGGGGCGGATCCAAGAACTCGGTGACAAATAACAAAATTAAAAGTTCCACCAACAGCCTCACTTCCAGAAGTGGCCAAGCTCCTGCAGCACAAACTCCCTCTCAGTGGGCACGACCAGAGCACTGCTTTCCACAACGCCGAACTGAGGCTGCGGCCTGGCCTAGTCCTTGCACCCTCGCGTTCCTCCCGTCTGCGGGTGCCCCAGTAGCCAGCCGGATGCTGATCTCCCAGCTCTTCATCTAGGTGTCAGCAAAAACCCTGTCCAAACAGACTGGGGGGGGGGGGGGGAGAGAACAGCAAGTTAGAGAGGCAAGGACAAAAACCAGCTTCTATTTCCCAGCATGCCAGGAGGTGTACAAAGGCCCCCAGCGGTGGCTCGAGCTGAATTGGTCAAGTTGGAAGGGAGACAGGGACCAACTAACAGATTATTTTATTTTATTAATTTGTACCCTGCCTTTCTCCCCATATTGGGACCCAAAGTGGCTTATATCATTCTTCTCTCCTCCATTTTATCCTCACAGTGACCCTGTGACGTAGGTTAGGCTGAGAACATAGGTGAGGATGAGAAAGCTCGCCCAACAAGCTTTCATGGCCCGAGTGAGGATTTGAACCCGGCTCTCCCAAATACCAGCCCGATACTCTTAACCACTACACCGCACCATCTCTCTCAGCTAATCTCAAGCAAGGACAGCATAAGGGTGATGGGGAGGCAATCTGAACAGGGAGCCCCACAGAAGCATAAAGCATTCGAAGCTGGAATTCGGAGCAAGCGAACCAGAGGGCGGGTGGAAAGCTGTAAGACCGAGCCCTGTTCGTCCTGAACTGGCAAACAACACTCCACACAGGCCAGACAGGGAAGGAAATAGAGAAGTTGTGAAGGAAGAGAAAGGGGAAGAACCCAGTTTTATTGGGGTGGGGGAAGAAGAGGCCTTTCAGCTTTTTTTGCCAGGAAGGAAAGAGCAAAAGCCTTGGCTGGAGAGGAAAGGCGGTTTCGGCAGGCCCAGTCTTGAGTTACGGTGACACACCATTCTCATTCACCTAAAACCAGCTTGGGTCAGCAGCCGGGGTCTGGACTGCCATCACCTTGCACATGAGGTCTCAAAAAATGACCGGCCTTCAACAACTGACCTGAGCAACTGCTTAGAAGCAATTTTCACAATGCAGGCAACAGTCAAATGACTAGGACTCTCCACCGCTGTGACGCCAAGGCCTGCGTACTGGTAACAGAACGTTCCGGAAGGGGGGGGGGGAGTATTTCTGTGCATTTTCTCCCCTTTCCCCTCCTTTTAAATACTTTTTCTTTCTACCCCCATTCCCAGTCAACTCTGCACTGCCACAGAGCAATTCAGCAGTCCCTTTTTCTTCTTCTGGGGTAATCCAAAAGAAGCTCTTTTCCAGTTGATCAAACGATTCTTTTCTTTTTAAATCTGGCCTTTCCATTATTAAAATACATACCCAAGGCAGCATCGCAAATGGCAGGTGGGAAATTCCTCACAGAAACAGATTCGAGTACAGTAGCCATGAATAGCCATGTGTCCAGGGTGGCCAAACTGTGGCTCGGGAGCCACTTGCGGCTCTTTCACACATATTGTGTGGCTCCCAGCCAGTGTTCCCCTCCCTGGGTAGGCTTGGGAGAGGGAGGAGTAGAGAAAGAAAACAACTTTAACTTTAAATGCGTTCTCAACCCCCCAGCCTACAAATATAATTGGATAAATCCAATTATCAATATCTGTATTTACCCCTTTTGTTTTTATTTTTGCCAGTCTTATTTAATGTCAGTACAAAGCAAATTTGCATATTTTCCAATAAAAACGTGTGTGCGATATTTGTCCGTGTCTTGTGGCTCTCAAACATCTGTCATTTATTCTGTGTGGCTCTTACGTTAAGCAAGTTTGGCCACTGCTGTCTGTCTGCATCAGTAGAAAAGAGCAAGAGCCCAGTAGCACCTTAAAGACGTCCCGAAATTTGTGGCAGGGTCTGAGCTTTTGGGAGCAGTGACTCATAAAAGCCCATACCAATTAACAATCTATATACTAATAGCCAAGGGTCCCCTGTGTGTGCGGATATCTAAATCTGCACATCGGGGGCACTTGGGGGCAGAGAGATTTTCCTGCACAATTGGGGGACTCCCCAGATGTGCAGAAAAATCTGAAAACTTCCAAAAACGATATGGGGATATTTAAATCCCCCCAAAAGTAAAAGAGTGTTCCCTGCACATGCGCAGAGAACGCTCTGGAAACTCTGTGGTGGGCCTGGTGGTTGGGAGGCACCCAGGCCTTGCCACTGGTGCATGGTGGGTGGGGGAAGATCGGTGGCGGGCCCGGCAGCTGGGAGGTGACCAGGCCTTGCCACTGGTGCCCGGGGGAAGGCTTGGTGGGCCCGGCGGGTGGGAGCCACTCCAGCCTTGCTGCTGGTGCGGGGGGGGAAGCTTACCTGTGGCCGCTTCCTCCTCAGCCATGAGGTCCCCCCCCACGAGTATCACGGGTCCCTCTTCCTGTATTTTTTTAAAACTCAAAATACAAACATGCTTAAAACATTAACACTTTTACAGTATTTCCTTAACAGTATCTCCCTGATGCCCACCATTCCACTTCTACCACCCATTATGCGTTAGCAGTGGGACAGTATACAGGGTCACGAGGCACAGCCTCTGTGCTCGCAGGCTACATAAGAGCACTGGATGGGCCGGTTCCGGCCTGCGGGCCGTATGTTTGACATCCCTGCTCTGAGGTGTCTCAGTGCTACTGGACTCGAATCTAAAGCAGCCCAACGCGGCAACGGTCTGAAACTATTCCCATTGAAAGCTTTCTGCAGTGGCCCTGACCCTGGATAGCCCAGGCAAGCCCCATCTCCAGATCTCGGAAACTAAGCAGGGCCAACTCTGGTAAGTACTTGGAAGGGAGATCTCCAAGGAATACCAGAGGTGGGACGCAGAGGCAGGCTAATCAAGCCACCTCTCTGAAAAACGTCCAAGACCCAAGTAGGGATTGCCAGAGGTTCCATAGGGTTTGTAAAACGGAGCTCTTCCGCCAGGAGCCGCCACTGACGAACGCGCCATAGGAACATCTTCTGGCCAATGAGATTCTGCTGGATGCGGCCTTTACCATCGGATTCCATTCTGAATGTCGCCATCATTTGCATTGTTTTATCCGTAATCTGATTCTGTTTTTAATACTGTATTTATTGTTTTTATTGCATCTTAATGTTGTAAGCCGCCTTGAGCCAGCTTGTCCGGCAAGGCGGGATATAAATGGAATTAATAAAATAAAATAAATAAAATAAATCATGACTTCCAGGCAAGCACACATAATACACACACACATAATGCAGGGCTTTTTTTTCTGGGGAAATGTGCCAGAACTGAGTTCCAGAACCTCTTTGGCAAAATTCTTTTAAAAATGTTTAAAAGTTCATGTAGGGTGGCCAGCCTCCAGGTGGGGCCTGGGGATCCCCTGCTTTTACAACTGATTTCCAGCTGACGGAGACCAGCTCCCCTGGAGAAAATGGCTGCTTTGGAGGGTGGACTCTATGGCATTGTACCATGCTGAGGCCCCTCCCCTCCCCAAACTCCGCCCTCTCCTGGATCCACCCCCAAAGTCTCCAGGTATTTCCCGACACAGAGCTGGCAACCCTAAGTTCATGAGTTTTCAGCAGACAGATTGAAAACTTCATATATATAAGAAAGTTTTCTGCAGTGGAGGATTTCCCAGGGTTCCTTTATTCTGAGGATGTTGTCTCATCCCTAATGGCTCTTCATTTCAGAAAACAAGAATGAGCAGATGCCACTGCTAATTCATTAAGCAATATCGTTTTCAAAGTTGTAATTCATGTTTTTCGGGCAATTATCCCCAGGAACTGTGTGGCAGGGAACATGCGTGCTTTATTGATTTGTGGGGAGAAATACAACCACATGTACTAATCCAACTTTTAATCCAACTTTCCAAAATAAAATAAAATAAAATAAAAATCAAGCTGATTCAATGGGCAGCTCGAATCAAAACCGAAGCTAACATTTCTCACTTCTATGCCTCCTCTTGCATGGTAAGCAACACATCATAATCCCCGGCCTGCTACAGAACTACAAAGCCATGCAAGGGATGCTGGAGGTGCCCCAATGAAACTGAGGTGCCCCAATGACCATATTCATGGAAGGAAGTTAGATCTGTTGAAACAGATATGGGGATAGCCACATCTATGGAATCACAGGCACTGCTCTCTTATGTCCTTACACTGAAGAGAAGCCATGTTAAGCCAGGCCAGTGGCCCATCCAGTCCAACACTCTGTGTTATCTCACAGTGGCCAAAACCCAGGTGCCATCAGAAGGTCCACCAGTGGGGCCAGAAGCCCAGAAGCCCTCCCACTATTGCCCCCTCCCAAGCACCAAGCACACAGAGCATCACTGCCCCAGAAAGAGCGTTCCATCTATAGGTTGTGGCTAACAGCCACCGATGGACCTCTGCTCCATATGCTCCTCCATTCCCCTCTTGAAGCTGTCTATGCTTGTAGCTGCCGCCACCACTTCCTGTGGCAGTAAATTCCACGTTTTAATTACTGTTTGGTGTACAATAAGGCAGAGTTACTCCACTCAAAGCGCATTAATTTCAATGGAGTTTAGTCTACCTTGGATTTCACTGCTAGTGTGCCCACAGTTTTCAGGAAACGCATGAGTCCGAACCAGACCCTTGGTCCATCAAAGCCAGGAATGTCTACAAAGCCCAGCAATGGCTCTCCAGGGTCTCAGGTTGAGGTCTTTTTCATCACCTTCTGCTGGTCCTTCTACCTGGAGGTTTGAACTGCTGGGGATTGAACCTGGGACCTTCTGCATTCCAACCAGATGCTCTGCCACTGAGCCATGGTCCTTGCCAGACAGCCTCCCTCCCCACCCCCACCAAATTTAAGCTATGTAAGGGAAGTGTGTCCTATATAGCCTTTAAAATTTTTACAGGTAATTATCCCAACAAAAAATAATTTCCACATGAAGTTCTAAATTTGTTCCAATATATTATTTAAACCACATTTGGCTCATTATTTCCCAGGGAACTATTTCAATTCAAGTATTTGTTGTTATTGGGACACAGGACATAATTATTATTATCTTGGGGGACCATTTAAATTTCGTTGACTAACTATAATTAAAAAATCTACTGAATCAGACCACACTCTGTTTCAGGCACTGGAAACATTTCCCCAATGGGTATTTTTCCAGAAAGCCCACATCGCTTAATGTGGTGTACAACGTTACTTAAAAGCAAAACAAAGACACCCCTAAAACACACAATGCTTAATATCTCAATGCCAAACTAAAACAACGGTATTTTCAAAAAAACAGCAAGCTTGCGCTGTGTCAGACAAGAAGCACCGAGAAAAGCTGTCAGGGCAGAGGTAAAAAGTCACAAACGAAAAAGGGTCACGCACAGCTGTATGCGTGGGATTCACAATATTCGAGGTGGTTGTTACCGAAACGCAACAACCACGCCAGTCCAAAAACCATGTAAGACCACACGCAGAACTGGTTAATTCCCTTCTAAAAAGTACGACCTAAAAATAGTAGCTGGTGGCAAACTTAAACCTGTGTTGTTGTTGTTGTTTTAAAAAAAGCCTCCTCAAGACCCCATAAAAACAGCCATTACTGCTAATTTATCATTGTTAATTAGATAAAGCACAATAGTACAGATTAATAAAAATTCTGGAACAATAAGAATAAAACCTTGATGAATCTTCAGGAAAGTAGGGGAGAGGATGCCTCATGGGGCAGGGAGTTCCACAAGCTTCATTTCTTGTATTTCCACACACACAACACTGACCGGGCAAACCTTGGGGTTCCACTCTTCTCAGAAAGCATCGGCCCACCATGACCTCAGCAGGCACCATTGGCAGAGATTTTCTATCCCCTCCCTGTCTCACAATGCTACAACCCAGCCAACAATATCCCTTAGCAGCAGATTCTGGACAAGGGGAGAGGGTAGGAAGACATTCTGGCATGCTTCAGTTAGCATGCGGAACTCCCTGCCACAAAGTGTAACAATCAGAGGGACTGTGCCACAGCAGGCAGGCTATATGCTCTGCATCTTTGCCATCTCCAGTGAGAGGACAGCTGGAACCGAGATGGACTTCTCTCTGTCCACGATCCCAGAGGGCCGCTTTCCAGACAGAGCATGAGAAGAGCCGTGCTAGATCAGACCAACAGTCCCTCTAGTCCAGCATCCTATCTCACACTGTGGCCAATCAGTTCCTCTGGAGGGCCAACAAACAGGGCAGAGAGGCCGAGGCCTTCCCTGATAAAGACATAAGAAAAGCCCTGCAGCATCAGACCAGTGAGGGTCCATCTAGTCCAGCCTCCTGTCTCACATAGCGGCCAACCAGATCCTCTGGAGGTCCAACAGCAAGGCATAGAGGCCGAGGCCTTCCCCTAAGGTTGCCTCCTGGCACTGGGAGTTAAATTATTAGTGCCTCTAAATGCGGAGGTTCCCCTTAGTCACCAGGGCTACTAGCCACTGATAGACGTATCCTCCATGAATCTAATCTTTAAACCTGTTCATTCCCGCGCCATCACGGCATCCTCTGGCAGCGAATTCCACATTTAAATCCCTCTCTGTGTAAAGCGGTATTTCCTTTTGTCCATCCCGAACCTCCTTCCCATCAGCTTCATTGGATGCCCCTTGAGTTCTCATATTTTGGGAGAGGGAGAGCAATTTCACTCTCAACTCTCTTCACCACAAGCACCATTTTATAAACCTCTATGAAGGCGCCCCCCCCCCCCCCCGGTCATCTGTTTTCTAAACTGACGTGCAAACTTCAGCCTCTCTGCTTGGGCCAGCCAGCCCTTCAGGTCACCAGGTCAAATGCCACCATCTCCCATCCATCCACAAAGCTGAAGAGCAACCATGAGATAACCGCCTTACTAATCAACCCAATTCACCTCCCTCATCGAAGGCAGCTGCCAATCAACCCACGTTTACTTGCCAGCCACTCTTTGCAACTGTCACCGAACTTCCCCCGACTCAGAGCCAGTCTGGAATGGAACACCCCCCCTTCTGACATCAGAGGCCGCACGAGCCAATCACAAGCTTCCCTCCTGCCAGCACTTCTCTCTCACTGGCTACCTCCCAAAGAGGAAGGGAGGGAAATCACGGTACGGATTCACCGTTGGTGAAGCCACCCAAAATGTGGTATGTAGACTATGTTTCCAAAGCGTTGGGCTGCACAAAGAGGGGACTCCAACTGTAAATTGAGAGGTTTTTATTCTTCATTAGCTACCTAGAAATTCAGGTTTTAATTGAAGAGTAGGATATGTGTGTGTGTGTGTCTGTGTGTGTGTGTATAAAATAATCTATTTTTTTAATTGTGGGCTTGCACCATTTAACAGCATGGGCTTAGCTTTCATCCTCCACACTGTCATATAATTAGGTATGGTTTAGAACCACCCGCACCCCCCTTCCAAGAACCAGAACCCCATTTTTAACAGAAAACCTCACATGGGCCTTAAAAAAACTCTGACAATCCAAGCGCCAGAACAGAACACGGACCACATTAAATCAGGCACAGAAAACAGGCGCCGGCACTTAAAGCTGTACTTACCCCCCAAAAGTATAAAACTGTATTTGTTCATGGAGCAGAGTCCTGAGCATGCGTCCATGTACTTCAACCACAGCCTCAAGACTCCCTCGCTTCCAGAACACATTTTCAACACGGGTGAACAAACAAAGTGTCATCAGGGCACGTGCAGAGTTCCCAGTGCCAGAAATTAAAATGCCAGATGCCCATGGCATCCTCCAATTTTAATAAAGCTTTCCCTCCAGAACAGAAGACCTCTTCCCCCACCGCCAATCCCCACTTCAAGACTGGCAGCTCACAGACAAGACTATTAGAACTGTCAATTTACTCATTTAAGGGGGAGGAGAGAGGGGCCTGCTGTGCTGCCATCCTACGGAGGGAATCTCTCCTAAGCTCTTTGTGTTAATTCTTTAATGAACTTGTAGGCGGCAGAGGGCAGAATTTACAGGGTCCCCCCCTCCAAGCTCCCCAGAGGCAAAATGACTGGTTTTTGTGGTGCCGCCAGATGCTGGCCCCCAAGGGAAAGGGACGCTCAAACTTTCAAAGTCACAGCAGCAGGGGAAGGAGCGAAACCATCCTGGCTAGCAGCCCTTTAGGAAGGGGGGGGGGGGTTTACATGAAGGCCTACAACAAAGCCCAGCTATTTAAACAGGTACGGTGGCTTCCCCGCTCTTTAATGGCACAGGCCGAACAGCGCATGGCTTGAGCGCATGATGCTTAGCAAACAAGATACACAGGACCGCACATGAGCTCCCCACGTGGGGCTGTGCAGGGGAGGTTGTCCTCGCTTCTTTCCTTCCCTCCTCTCTATAGTCTCACCTCCAAGCAGAGACTCACTAAGTGTGTTGCTCATGTTGTGCAACTGGAGGTAAAGAAAAGATGGGGGGGGGGGGTTTGAGATCCAACTGCCTCCTTAAGCCGGCCTTGGTACAATTCAGTGCAGACATACCAGCCCCCCCCCCACACACACACACACAATGCGCTCCCAGGATCTTGGCAGATGCTGGATCCTGACAGAGCGCTTTGCCTGACCCCGAGGCCAATTTGATTGGCAAATTACATCTCATTTGGATATATGGTAAAGAGGAACAGGTGGTGATAAAAATGCAAAAGTACAAGGCACCTGAAAGGAAACGATCTGTTTCTTAGGATGTTAAGGAAGTGAACGTTCGAAAGCAGCACAGACCAAAGGGGCACCACAGCTTTTTTGCAAGTGAAACAGAGGCAGGGAGCGGACTGGCTCCCTCAGGCTCACGGTGCCTATGGCAGATTAATGCCAAGGCCTAAATTATGGGCACTATGAGTTGGGGGAGGGCACACGTGCCACATGGGAGTGGAACACAACCATGTTTGGTGTAGAGGTTAAGTGCGCAAAGAACTAATCTGGGAGAACTGGGTTTGATTCACTGCTTGCAGCTGCTGGATGACCTTGGGCAAGCCATAGTTCTGTCAGAGCTGTTCTCTCAAGGGCAGTTCCCGAGAGAGCTCTCTCAGCCCCGCCTACCTTATAGGCTGTATTCCCTCTAAACTGAGTTAGTGTGAGCTAGCTCACAGTTTCTTAGCCTCCAGCTCACACATTTTTGTCTTAGCTCAGGGAGGATGGCTTCAGAGCAAACTAATTTCTGCAGTAGCCAAATGGCTCGCTCACAACTTTAATGCCAGTGGCTCACAAGGTAGAATTTTTGCTCACAAGACTCCACAGCTTAGAGGGAGCATTGCTCAGAGGGTGTCTGTTGTGGGGAGGGGAATGGAAAGGAGTTTGTAAGCCGGTCTGAGACTTCGAGTGAAGGGCAGGATATAAATCCAATCTCCTCTCTGCCTCCTCCAAACATATAAGCTGTCACTTCTAATGGAGATTCAGGACTGGATCCTCCCGATGTTGCCTTACTCACATGAAGACCTGTGACGTTGCCTTATACTGAATCAGACCTTTGATCCATCTAGGTCAGTACAATCTACTCAGACTGGCAGCGGCTCTCCAGGGTCTCAGGTTGAGGTCTTTCTCATCACCTCCTGCCTGGTCCTTTTAACTGGAGATGCTGGGGATCAAACCTGCGACCTCCTGCATATGAAGCAGATGCTCTGCCACTGAGCCACAGCCCCTCGGACACAAGGAACCTCTCCCCCCTCCAATGCAAGAATAGACCTGTGGGATCCAACCTGTAATGGCTTCCATCTCAAGACACCATGGCACCAAGTATGTGCTTGGAAAGAAAAGTCGGGTTTCAACATGGTGTCACCCTCGGTGGCCATGCAGATGGAGAGGTGGGGGCAGGAAGAGAAGAGTGGGCTTGATTATCTACAGTTTGGGGGCGGGGGGCTCACCAAGAGCGGAGAGCCAATTTGCCCTCCCCGATCTGTACAGTCATCTCTGCTTGCTGTTAAAAGGAGCTTGGAAAAACTACGAAGACATGGGGGGAAATCCAAGGTAAACCATTTTTCAGCTCATCTACCACATTGACTATACAAAAAATCATTTACGAATAAAATCAATCAATAAAACTGATTCAGTGGGGCGGGGGGGGGGGGGGGGAGAGAAGAGATGGCTGCATTCAAGAGCCAGGCTGGCAAAACCCGTCTGCCCCTGGGGTTGCTGCTACCAAGCCGCATACCATAAAGCAATAAGTTAATTCATTCTAAGGAGCCCAGAACAGCCAACCTGTTATGAGTTCCAAAATAGTAGAAAGCCCTGTAGCACCTTTAAGACTAACAAACTTTATCACAGCATAAGCTTTCGAGAAACACAGCTCTCTTTGTCAGATGAATCTGACAAAGAGAGCTGTGTTACTCAAAAGCTTACGCTGCCATAAAGTCTGTAAATCTTAAAGGCGCTACTGGGCTTTTTACTATTTTGCAGCAACAGTCTAACAGGGCTCGCTCCTCTGGATCTGCAAGCGTTGTTGTTCTGACCTGCGCTCCCGCCAAACTGCACTCCTGCCTCACATACAACCAGTTCTTTCTACCCAATGCCGCAGCGCTATGTCTCAACAGATGGAGTGATCCTGTGCCTCTCTGTTAGTCGGTCTGTAGCAGAAGAAAAGAGCAAGAGTCACGAAAGCTCATCCCCTGCCACAAGTTTTGTTTGTCTTTAAGGTGCTCCTGGACTCTTGCTCTTTTCTGCATCTCTGTATGAGTTGCTGGTAGAACCTCCTTTCCATGAAGTGGCACAGGCAGACGAGTGATTTGCGGACACACACAACCCAATAACGCCTCACATTCATTCGCTCTGCTTTCCCCAGGTCTAAAAGCGTGCCAGCGCTCCAAGTGTAAATCAGAAAATAATAGCACATTTCAGCTACCGGAAGTCTGGGGCAGGCCGATCTAATGGCGTGCTATTTTTAAAGAGGTGGCATTTGTAGATTTGGGCGGCTCATTCTGAAATGCAAGGAGAAAGGGCAGGAGGTAAAGATAGTTCCGGGGAAGGGGTGGGGGAGAAAGCAGAGAGAACCTGCATGCCGGGGGGGGGGGGGGGGGCATTTTATTTCATGGCAGCTGGAAGGTTTTCAGATGGGGGGGCTCAGTTATTTGGGGAAGAGATCAGCAGAGGATTTTGTAGAGAGATAATGGAAAGCATGACTGGTTCTGGGGCGATCTATGGGAACAATCCAGTATGCCCTCCCCCTCCACAGTTAAAACAGCTTTCCCAAGAGGGAAAAGGTCAACAGGCTTGGGGGGGGGGGCGCGCCCGGGGGGGGGGAAACCCACACAGAAATGTTTGGCAAACAAACTCCAAAAAATCCCCACTAAATGGCGAAGTTCTGCTGGCAATTCTAAACCTCTCACGACAAATTAATGTCATCAGTCACTCCACGGGCCTCTACCAGCAAGGAAAGGGGGACCGGGGTGGGGTGGGGGAGCGCTCACAAAACCGCCTCGCTCTTCAATCGAGCAGATTCACAAGTTTGGCTAGACTCTCCTCCCCCCCCCCCCCCCCGGCCCTCTCTCCAACTCCCTCCCCAAATCTGTAACCTTGTCTCTTTTTTTTAATGTTGCAATTTGGGGGGGGGGGGGGTCCCATTAAACAAGCCACAACAGTAAAGCGCCCTTGGCAGACGGGGGTGGGAAACGGCAACCACCAACCCCCGTGCACAGCAACTCAGCCTCCCCCCACCCTACAAAACAAGCCCCCCCCCCCCAAAAAAAACTGAAACAGACCCGCGCTTCCGAAATGCACCGCCTCGCATCGCCAGCCCTCCCGAGGGGTGATTCGTCTTGCTTTAATCTAGCTGCACGTTTTAGATCCCGGGGGGGGGGGGGGCGGGAGGACATAAGGGAAAGTGCCTACCTTGCATAGTTTTGCTGGGGGGGGGGGGCGCTCATCCGTCCCTGCTTTGCTTTAAAAAAGAAATCCTGGCCCGGTGGCTCCGAGCAGCTGATCCCGCGGGGACCCCCCCACCCACCCACCCACCCTGGACTCCGTCTCGTTGCTGGCTGGCTGGCTGGCTGCGCCCTTCCTTCCCGTCCTTCCTTCTCTCTCGCCTGCGTGGCTTCGCCAAGGGCAGCAGCTTCCCCGGCCTGGCTCTGGCTCTGGCTCTGGCTCCGGCCCGGGCCAAGTTCCCCTTCCCTTCCCTTCCCTTCCTTCCCTTCCCTTCGCAGGCGCTGGCTGGCTGGCTGGCTGGCCCGGGTCCCCGCCTCCTGCCCAAGGCGTGCTCCGGGGCCGCGGAGACGAATCAGACGGTGACAAACTGCAATCAGATGCAAATTCCGAACCTCTGATTCAGGGACCGGCCGGCGGAGAGGGCGGGGCCCGGGCCGGCTCCAGGGAGCGTCGCGCAGTTCCCCGCCGGGGAGCGGGGCGGAGGGAGAGCCGGCAGGGGCGCGACGGGGAGACTCGCCCGAGGCAGGGCTAGAGATGGAACATTTCCGGAAATTTTGCAGCTCGGGAAAAACCGGAAATGTCCAGGATTTTTTTTTAAAAAAAAATGCTACATTACCCCTTTTTTTTCTTTTTCCAGATTGAAAGTCATTCTGTTACTTTAGGATAGGGTTGCCAACCTCCTGGTGGAGCCTAGAGATCTTCTGGAATTACAGTTCATCTCCAGACTACAGAGATAAGTTTCTCTGGATAAAATGGCAGCTGTGGAGGGTGGACTCTGTGGCATTATACCCTGCCCTCCCAAGGCATTAACTCCAAATCTCCAGAATTTTTCCAACCCAGAGTTGGTAACCCTACTTTAGGAACATAAAATATTGACTAGTATGGACAATTTTACTTGGCATGAAATAATCACAACTAGCATATTAAAAATATAGTGTATCCAGACTAGGGCTGCCAAGTCAGCCTGGGGGCCGGGGGATCCCCCACTAAAGGGGTTCCCGATCTGCCGGCCAGCATTTGGCCGGAGGGGGGAACCCCACCCCTGACGTCGTCCAGCGAGGATGACATAATGACGTCACCGGAAGTGACGTCAGCACGTTGGGGGCGTTGCCAGGGCGACGCTCTGGCAATCGCCCCAAAACTCTATGATACGGTGATTGCCAGAGCGTCACCCTGGCAACACTCCCAACGTGCTGATGTCACTTCCGGTGACGTCGCTGGGCACGCGCGCTTCGCACGCGCGCCAGGAGAAACTCCCGGCCAGAGGAGGGCTCCCCCCCCCCACCAGTGAGTTTTGAAGACTTGGCAACCCTAATCCAGACAATTATTACAAACCGGATTTACTTTTTAAAATAATATTTATTTGTAAGTGTAACAAATGGAGCAACCATCTCCTGAAC
This sequence comes from Lepidodactylus listeri, assembly GCA_029233225.1. NCBI lineage: Eukaryota > Metazoa > Chordata > Lepidosauria > Squamata > Gekkonidae > Lepidodactylus > Lepidodactylus listeri. The sequence goes on from JARCFY010000002.1 coordinate 176,890,662, forward strand.
TGTTTACTAGTTTATGTGGAAGAGACAAAAAACCCTCCACAAAACAATTTTTAAAAATCCAGAAGTAACAATGATTCATACTTCCTCTCCACAATATTAAATAAAATTTAAAAACCCGTTCTCATAAAAAGAATTGAAGAGGGGGGGAAGTATATAGAAGGGAGCGTGGGACTAAGTTTCAATGAATGGGCATGAAATTTAATCAGAATCATTTTCTGAGCTGTAATTGACCGTTTCAGTCTCTGCTTCTGCAGCTACTCTGTTGTGTTTGTCATTATTACAGTCGTTATGGACTTCTAAAAACTGACGGTTTGCCTGGATTGAAACAGAAATTAGATTAATCTGATACCATACATATTTTTTAGAAATGATTTGGAAAATATTTGAACGCCTTGTCTTTAAATATTTCATTCATCATGTTAAAATAAAATGTTCCATAATCAATTTCTTTTCTTTTTTCAATTTTTCCAATTTTCAGGAAAAAACAAAAAAGGCTTCAGGGGAAAAAACCGTCCGTCCCCCCCCCTGAATTTTTCTGGTTTTTTTCTGGGCCTTCACATCTGTAGCCCATGCTTCTAGAGGAGCAGCCAAGTAATGCCAGGTTTGGAACTGCTGGGATTGGAAGTACCTGGTAGAGTTGCCAGCTTGCTCCAGGTGGGGCCTGGAGGCAATGCTCCCTCTAAGCCAGTGGTGGCAAACCTATGGCACGCGTGCCAGAGGCAGCACTCAGAGCCCTCTCTGTGGGCACGCACGCAGTTTGGGCACTCAGTCTCTAAAAGGAAAAAGACGACACAGACTCGAGGCTGGGCTGCTCTCAAACTTACAAAGTATGAGCCAAGGTTAGACAAATTATCAGCATGCATACAACAACAAAAATCACATTAATTGTTCAAAAGCATGCCAAATGCAAACTTTTACCTTTCAATAAAAAGTTGTTTGTATAATTGAAAGCTCTGTTATTGTGTTTTTCTTTTAAGACAAAAGATGTTAATGAGTTCTTTTTTCTAAACTAAAACCTCAGTATTCAGGTTAAATTGTCATGCTGGCACTTTGCAATAAATAAGTGGGTTTTGGGTTGCAGTTTGGGCACTTGGTCTCTAAAAGGTTCGCCATCACTGCTCTAAGCGGTGGAGTCCTGTGAGCAAAAATTCTACTTTATGAGCTGCTGGCATCAAAAGTTGTGAGCAGGTGATTTGGCTGCGGCATGCATGAGTTTGCTCTGGAGCCATCCCTTCCCGAGCAAAGACGAAAATGGGTGAGCCGGAGGCTAGAAAATGGTGACCTAGCTCACACTAACTCAGCTTAGAGGGAACACTGTCCTGGAGATCTCCCACTTTTACAACTGATCTCCAGAGGACAGAGATCAGCCCCTCCTGGAGAAAATGGCTGCTTTGGAGGGTGGACTCTGTGGCACTGTACCCCGCTGAGGTCCCTCTTCTCCCCAAACCCTGCCCTCTCCTAGATCTGCCTCCAAAGTCTCGAGGTATTTTCCAACCCAGAGCTGGCAAACACCTGGAGATTAGAAGGTGGCATTTCTGGTGGACCGCCTGGTGGCACCCGAGTTTTGGCCGCTGTGTGACACAGAGTGCTGGACGGGATGGGCCATTGGCCAGATCCAACATGGCTTCCCTTATTTTCTGATGTCTGGGGCAGTGATGCTCTGTATTCTTGGTACTTGGGGGGGGCACAGTGGGAGGACTTCTGGAGTTCTGGCCCCACTGGTGAACCTCCTGAGGGCACCTGGGTTTTGGCGGCCACTGTGTGACACAGAGTGCTGGACTGGATGGGCCATTGGTCTGGTCCAACATGGCTTCTCTTATGTCTGGGGCAGTGATGCTCTGTATTCTTGGTGCTTGCAGGGGGGGCAACAGTGGGAGGGCACCTGGAGATTTGAAGGTGGATGGCCCCGCTGGTGGACCTCCTGATGGCACCTGAGTTTTGGCCACTGTGTGACACAGAGTGTTGGGCTGGATGGGCCACTGGCCTGATCCATCATGGCTTCTCTTATATTCTTATGAACTTGAGACAGCGGGGGTTTAGGGGAAAGATCTTGGCAGGGTATGATGCCACACAGTCCATCTTCCAAAGTGCCCATCCTCTCCAGGAGAAGTGAAATAAATGTTTTAAATAAGTCAGTAAATAAATAAATAACAAGAAATCAATGTAGGCTGGAGGTCAGTTGTAATTCTGCGATATCTCCAGCCTCCACCTGGCAACCCTAGGAGCAGGACAGAAACATGACTGATACTGCCACAAAAGGCACGCCAGGCAGTCCCTGCCCTGAGAATCTCAACTGTGTGGGGTGCCAACCTCCAGGTGGGAACTGGATATCTCCCAGAATTACCAGTGATCTCCAGACCAGGGAGTTCAATTCCCCTGGAGAAAATGGCAGCTGTAGAGGGTGGACTCTATGACATCATTTCCCTACTGAGCTCCCCCCCCCCCAGAAAAAAATCTTCATCTCCCAGCCCAGAGTTCAAAACCCTAGTTGACCTCATAAAGCTGTAAAAGCTAAATTTTGCTGGTCTTACATTCCGCATGTATATAGACATGAAGCTGCCTTATACGGAATCAGATTATTGGTCCATCAGGATCAGTCTTGTCTACTCAGACTGGCAGCCACTCCCCAGGGTCTCAGGCAGAGGTCTTTCCCATCACCCACCACCCAATCCTTTTAACTAGAGATGTTCAGGATTGAACCCGTGATCTTCTGCATGCCAAGCAGATGCTCTTCCGCTGAGGCATGGTCTTTAAGGTCCTGTTTATTTTAATGCTAATCATGTGTACGTAAACAAGTGCCATTTAAAATGCCTGAGACATTAAACCAATTTATTGAAACGTTTATGATTAAAACACGAAATAAAATGAAAGGGGAGAACCAGCCCCCCCAGCTTCTTGGAGGGAGGAAAATAAACCACCAAACACCAGGGGGCATCAGGGTGAATTCATTTCATACCGGCGCTTGGCACAGTAAGAATTCCAGCTAATTGTTATTCAGATTAATAACAGTGTAAATTGAAGCACTGGCAATTATTAAGGACTAGTTAAAGGACTAGTGAAACATAAATAACTGAGAACTAGGCACTAACAATACCATGGCACATTTGCTATTATTAACAATAATGGCAGTACGGATGGACACATCAATGGCCTTTATTAATATTAACCGAACAATGCCATGCAGACTGAAGATTCTATCACCACCATTACTACTGGACGAATCGGTCATCATTAATGTTATTAACCATGCTGATGATAGAATCGTCAATGTGTATGATAGATTGGGGTTGCTGTTATTCATGATAATGACATAAATAAAATCCTGAATGCGCGTTGCATCGTTTGGCTATTATTAATAATCAATAACAATATCGGTAGGGTCCCCGATACTCATGGGGCTACAGGGAAAACACACGATTATAAAAATGCATTAGCAATGAATTGCGGGTGACAAATCGCACATTATACCAATTATTAATTGGTTTAATTGTTTTAATCGTTTTAATGTATTTTCCAGGCCTTGTGCCCATGTAAGCCGCCCTGAGCCCGTTCGCGGGGAGGGCGGGGTATAAATTGAAAGAATAAATAAATAAATAAATAATAAATAAATAATGCTAATAATAATATTTCTCTTGCGCTGTTCACACTGACAGGATCATAACGAATGGTCACGGGGACTCCCAGTCCCTTCCTCTTCTCTGCCTGTGGTTCTAAAACACATTCTCCTCAGTGAAAGTTCCCTTCAAAGCAGTGCGGGGGGGATTTCGTTCCAAGTAAACATGTAGAGGACCAGGAGTCATTTTGAGCACGAGCTCGGGGGGAGCTCAGCTCTGGGAGTTGGTGCCAGCCCCGCCCCCCACGGGGGAATGCCTGCTTGTGTCCTGGCTGCAGCAAAATGACCCCGCCCCCTGGAAAGGTCCTTGTTCCTCCGACCAGCCTTCTGAAGGCTTCAGCCCCCACTGAAGCTATCCTCCCAGAATAGTGGTATTTCTATTTAGTAGCTGTCCCCTCTCTGCCAGTTCTTTCTTTCTTTCTTTCTTTCTTTCTTTCTTTCTTTCTTTCTTTCTTTCTTTCTTTCTTTCTTTCTTTCTTTCTTTCTTTCTTTCTTTCTTGTTATGCTAATGAGGTCCTGCACCTCTTTTTCTACGAAATGACACCTGTAGAGGACACACATTTACTCCGAAGCAATCTCCACTGTGTTCAGTTCGGCTTAGCCCCAGGCAAGTGTGCACAGCTGTTGCCACTTGTCTCCATAGGCTTGCAGTCTTCGTTTTGCTCTAGGGCAGTTAAAGCGGTTCACGGACATTTGCTCACTCTAAGCCACGCAAACCACCCTGCTGTGTAGGCCAGCCCTGTTCTTTATTCATTGACTTTGTTTACTGCTTGCCTGTCTTGCTGAAACTCAACGCTGACTACGAGTTATCAAATAGCGCAATCAGGCAGCATAAGATAATCGACAGACAATACAAATAGGACCGGGATAACGGAATTAGAAAACGAGGCAAACAACCATCGACAGCAGAAGTCCCCACCGATACCTCTCCTGGTGCCTGCCAAGTGTTTTTAGAAAGTGGGTGAGGAAGGTAGGCCTCCTGCCTAGCAGGCTGTCTTATTTGTTTGATTGATTGATTGATTGATTGATTTGTATACCGCCCTCCCTGCCGACTAAAACACAGAATTAAATAAAACCACAACAGTATAGTAATAAAACTTATCATAAAGTGCTAGTACATTCATAGACGATGGCGGCAGCATTCACAGTATCCAAAGTAATCAACTACCGCCGTAGTCTGGGTTTTTGTCAGGCTGTTGATCACAATATTAAGTTGGTGTTGATATTGGGGCCAGGGTGCCAATGTTGGAAAGGGCAGCTCCCTAATCGAAGGCCTGGTGGAAGAGCTCAGTTTTACCGGCCCTGCAGAACTGTACAGAACTGTACAAGGTCCTGCAGGGCCCTGATGTCATCTGGGAGCTCGTTCCACCAGTATGGGGCCACCACCGAGAAGGCCCTGGCCCTCGTCACAGCCAGCCTGGCTTCTTTAGGGCCTGGACAGGCCAGACGGTTTTGGTACCCCATTATAGTGCTCTCTGGGGAACAGAGAGCCACTGGCCACTGGAGATCTGATTGGCTGTGCAAACTAAATACTGTTGCTTTTAGGAAAGCCTTCACACTAGCTAGATGTGAGGCTCTCCCCTCTGCTGTGCTCGAAGGCAGATATAGAAGAGTTCCCCTTGTACAGAGACTTTGGAAATGTGAGTCTGGGGAGAGAGAAACTATTGAACATATGATGTTTAGATGTAAGTGGTACAATGAGGTTCGAGATAGATTAATTCAGCCTCTTATTGAAGAGATGCCTGGGCAGACAGACTCGGATTGTTGTAATAAACTGTTATCTGATGAAAAATCACCCTGTTACTAAGACTGTGGCTAAATTTTTGAGTGGCATGCTGTTGCATTTGAAAAGTACAGCTTAACTTGTAAAATTGCAAATCTCTCCTTTTCTGTGTGTGTTTTTGTGAATCTGTTATACATGTTCTATATTTTTATATTGTATATTTCGTAATATTTTATTTTGGGTGCCTCTTGCTCAAGTTTTTGGATTACTCTGGCTAGATGCCTTAATAAACTTTCAATCGTTGAATACTGTTGCTTTGGTGACAACAAGCGCAACAGTGTTGGTTTTTATTCCCTCTCACTCCTCCCTCCCGGCTTATTTTTAAAAATTATTCCTCTTGGGCTTCTTTTGTGTTTGGCTCCACCTTCTATGGCAGCCATTTTGTGGCTGACTCTGCCTCCCATTGTGGCCATTTACTGGCAGCACCCATCCCCTTGTGTCGGAATCCCAAAGGTGCCCACGGACTCAGAGAGGTTGAGGAACCCAACCTTTAACAGTACAGAAAATGGAATTACAAAGATAGGAGAATATGCACAGAAAGCCACAATAATTCCAGTAGACTACAATCCAATTCTCTTATAGGGTTGTCAGTCTCCAGGTGGGGCCTGGAGATCTCCCACTTTTACAACCGATCCCCAGCTGACAGAGATCAGCTCCCCTGGAGAAAATGGCTGCTTTACGCTCTATGGCAGGGGTCACCAAACTTGCTTAATGTGAGAGCCACATAAAATAAATGCCAGATGTTTGAGAGCTGCAAGACATGAACAAATATCACACACATTTTTATTGAAAAATAAGCAATTTTTAATTAACACTAAATGACTGCCAAAAACAAAAACAAAAGGGGGTAAAAACAGATATTGATAATAATATTTATTTGTCCAATAATATTTATTTGTTTGCTAATGATATTTATTTGTGTATGAGAGAGAGAAGTGGAAAGAAAGAATAAAAGAGGTGGAAGGAAAGAGAGAGAGAGAAACAAAGAAAGCAAATAGATGGGGGAGGGAGGGGGAGGGAGGGAGGAGGAGGGAGGGAGGGAGAAAGAAAAAGAGAAAGAAAGAAAATAAGCAAATTTATGGCTTGGAGAAGGGATTTAAAGAGACAAAGGCCTTCTCCAAGCTGACTGGGAGGGGTGCTTTGAGAATGCATTTACAGTTGCTTTCTTTCTCAGCTCGCCCCCACCTCAAGCCTACCCAGGGAGGGGAAGTATAATATTCTGGGTCCAGACACGTTGTAGTGAAATCAGCTCATAATTTATTAAAGGCAGGTAAACACAAACTGAAGAGCAGGACTTGGGGGTCTGCTTATATGCAGGTACAAACCACACCCCCGGTCACACCCGATCCCTTTGATAGGGTTATTTACAAGGCACCTTTGACCATAGGTCACCTTTAGGATCCTGGGTGGCCGATTGGCCCAAATTACAATCTGCACGGGCTATTGTCTACCGATGCGAAGCTCCGATAGTTTGCCCAACCATGTGTGTGCTCCGATCGTACGTGTGGTCGTCATTAGAACACAACAGGAAGTGAAGGGGAACACATGCCTGTCCTTCACTTCCTCAGCTGCCCTGCTAGGAGCCACACAATATGTATGAAAGAACCGCATATGGCTCTCGAGCCACAGTTTGGCCACCCCTGCTCTATGGCATTGTACTATGCTGAGGCCCCTCCCCTCCCCAAACCCCACCCTCTCCTAGTTCCACCCCCAAAGTCTCCAGGTGTTTTTCAACCCAGACCTGGCAACCCTATTCCCTTATGAAGGCACCCTCTGGAACCATTCCATTCAGGCCCTCCTGAACCCTTCTGACTTGTGTGTTCTGTGGAACGACCAAAGTGTGGAAGGCCTCCTGAGGTGGTCACTGTTCCACTGGGTGGGAGCTACCACAGAGAAGGCGTGTGAATGGGGCCCTTGCTGAGCTTACTCATTTGCCCAGTGACACCTCCAAAAGGAGGAGAAACTCCTGGAACACAGCAGGAGAGGCAGTCCTGCAGGTTTGTGGGTTCCCCTTTTGCAGAGGTGGGGATGAGAGAAAGAATGACCTGCCGCCGGGTGCCTAGTGAATCGGTGGCAGCGGCTGAGACTTGCACTCAGCACCCAAAGCCAGGGGTCAGTTTGTGGGAAAAGAGGTGGAGGAGCTCGTTAGCATAACTCATTAGCATAACTTATTTGCATATGCCACACTCCCTGACATCACCGGCAGTGTGTCAGAAGGCAACACCCACCGCTCAGGCTCCACCCCAAAAATCTCCAGCTATTTCCCAACTCAGGGCTAGCTGTACACTTTGACTAAAGACCCTTTAGGTTTCCTTTGCTCTTGCAGGGAAGCTACCCTATGCTTTTGCTTTTTTCCACAGCGCATCAATGTATGTGCTCGCTCCAGGGCTTGTTACTCCCAGAACGGCGTTCCTGCTTGAAATGACCCCTTACCTGAACCTCAGCTTCGGTGACATCTGCGTAAATGTACGGAAGCCCAGAATGACAGAGCTTCATGGTCTGGTCCAAGGTTGAAATCTTGCCTTCACTCACTACACATCTGAAAATCTGCGAAGATCTTTCAGTCATCGCCTGCCAGTTCTGTTCCTCCCTGGGGAGTGGAGTTACACTGTCTGCCAAAAAACACATGCACTGGGCCAAAGTTTTTTTTTTTAATAATATAAAAAAACTGGCTGCCCTCAGGTTTGCTGTTGCTTTATGTGCTTTTCTCATTTCTGTGCTGCCAAGTTTTCCCACCTCAGAAGGGAGTTTCCTTCCTGTTCTGGGTTGCCAACTTTGTTACTGGCTTGTGCTCTTGTGTCCCTAGCAGCATCTTGGTTTGCATTTGGGTTGATGTTGTGGAACCTCTTCGACTTAAAAAGGGCTTTCCATTCCAGAATATTCAAACTGCTGCCAGAACCACAAAAGCAGGCGGAGCAGGGTTTCACTGGGTCAGTTGGCAATCCAGTCTCTATTGCTATCTGGGATGGGGTGCTGTGTGGCATGCTGGTGAAACCGCATAAATGCCCTTTAAGGCGACTCTGGTTAATAGTTTGGGGCTTGTTTATTCTAAGGGCCTACGATTGCCAACTTACCCCCTTGCAGCAAGGCTCCTGTGCCTTTTAAAGGCGCCCCATGGGATGTTCGTCACTCTTTGGAGACGCTCCCTGAGTGCAGATCTTGCTAAAGGCAGTTCCGCTTGTCTTCTTGGCTCTTTCTTCATTTAAAGGAGCCCTGTCCTTTCCCCCCCCCTCTACCCTCCAGTCGCCAGTTCTGCTAACAAGAGCGGGGGGGGGGGGGGGGGGGACAGATAAAAACTGTTTGCCTTCCTGCTGCCCCCTCATTTGTGAAAAGTCACACTTCTTCTAAATTCATAACCACTGGGGATTTCATTTCGTTTTCTTTGCTTCTCTTTCCTTTCCTCTCTGTGAGTTTGACTTCTTTTCCCTCCCCCACCCCCACCCTTATTCTGTCTCCTTCTTTTTCCTCTAAAAAATAAAGTAGAAAATTCTGGCCGACAGAAAAACATGTTTCTTTAAAATAGTTGCTTGCAAAGATTTCTCTCTGCGTGTGCACACCGCATGCTTTTCCATCCGGCAGTTCATGCGTTTGGGAGTGTTTGGGCATACAGAGGATCTCCCAGCCCCCCCCCCCCCCCGGCCCTTCCCCTGGCCAGGGGCTAATATTTCAAATCCCAAATTCACCTCCTTCTGTCCATCAGTTTATCTGGCTTCCATTCCTTTTCTTTCTCAATTTTGCCCTAAATTGCTTTTTCGTGCATTGGTTTCTATTTCGGTATGAAATAATTCCCTACGTTATCTAACAATATAGTATTATTCACTCAGTTAAATTAAGATCCTGTGTATGTACGAAGATGGCAAATAGTTTGAAACACACACGCATTCAGCAATTCTCATATTGCAAGAAACCCAAGAATGTGGCGGGCAAGTTCTTTCTCTCTCTCTTTTTGCATTTTGTGAGCGTGTTCGCGCTTGCGCCTCAAAGTCATAGCAATCTCTGGCGACTCTCACTGGGGCACAGAGGACGTTCAGAGAAGTGGCTTGATAGCCTGCCTCTACCTCCTGGCCCTGGCATTCCTTGGAGGTCTCCCATCCAAATATTTGGCAGGGTTGGCCTTGCTTAGCTTCTGAGATCTGACAAGATCAGGCTTGCCTGGGCTATCCAGTTAAGGGAGGCAAGTACATTTTTAAAAAGGCTCCTGTAACCCCCACAGCTGTGAAGGAAGTTGTCTGGTGCATCTCTGAAGGAGTCACTGCTCAAACCTGACCTCCTCCTCATTAGACGCTTAATTCTGCTGCTTTTTTTGTTCTTACAAAGGTGCCCTCAGATCATTCAGTCATTCTTGTCCTAGAAACACAACAAAATTCATCACCCTCAGCAGAGACTGCCCATGAAGGCTCTGTATGAGTCATGGCTATTTCCCATCAGCCTTCACTAGAGCTATGCTATTCGGTAACATCTGCGTCATGTGATTCAAGCATTCACTTCCCCCATCTAAAGGCAGCGAGATCTGCTCTCAGAAGAAGCTTCCCATTGCATCTCCAAATGAGTCACTGCTCTGAGCTGTCCATCAGCCTCTGCTAAGGCCAGATAATTCTGCTGTTGGATGCAACTGGAGCCTCAGTCTGTTACCATCTCTGCACGAGCCACCATTTTCAGCTTGCAATCTTCCGGTCTGGAAGCACGCCCCGGCCAAAGACTCATACAGAAACACAGAGTGTGAGTTCGTCTGAGGATGGTTTTTTTGCACGCTAAAAATAAACACCTGCAGGTGCAGCCAGGACCTGGGCCTCCGATTTTAAGCCAGGATGGACATCAGCTGTTTCTGACCTCAATGCAAAAACAAGGCCGCCTGAGTTACAAAGAAATGTGCGTTTTAAGAGGGAACAGCCCAAAGTCTCTGGAGGGGGAATGCTGTTCCTCCCTGGCCCAGCCTGTTCTCTTCCTGTCAGACAAAGAGTACCGGTTTCCCTCTATCAGGCAAGGCTGCGTTTCAGTCAAACCCCGCAGCTCTTTGCAGAAGAGACGACAGTCACATCTCAGGCTTTGGGACAAGATCTGTTTCCTTGCAGGGCTGAGAGAAGGCAGTTCTCCCACGCACGCACCCCCCAGCCAAATGGACAGTTAATTTTGGTTTATTGACATGTAATATTCCTATACTGTCTTCCCACAAGGAAAGGCCCACGGCAAAATACAGATTTTTTTTAAAAAATGCAATATTAAAACAAAAACCATAGCATTGCAGAAAGTTGTGACACAACACTCCAGCTGTCTTCTGGGAATAAGTCAGTGTGTGGCTTCAAAACAGGGTTGCCAACTTTGGGATGGGAGATTCCTGGAGATCTGGAAGGTGTAGTCCAGGGAGAGTAGAGTTTGGGGTGGGGAGGGGCCTCAGCAGTTTGAGCACCAGTTTGGTGTAGTGGTTTGGTGGCAGAGGTCCATCAGCGGCTATTAGCCACAAAGCAGGGCTATTTTTGGGCAGGAACGCACAGGAACGGAGTTCCAGCTAGCTCCTGAGTTGGCCACACCCAGCAGGAACTCATTAGCATAATAGGCCACACCCAGCAGCAGAAACTCATTAGGATTGGCTACATTAGGGATATGTGGCCTAACATGCAAATTAATTCCTGCTACAAAAAAAGCCCTGGGTTTTGACAACAAACAAGGTAAACAGAATATGAAGCAAAAGGTGGGTGTGGCTGGATGACCACTGTTCTGGTAACATGGGGGTGTGGCCTAATATGCTAATGTGCTGGGCTGTCAGGGGTGTGGCCTGATGTGCTAATGAGTTTCTGCTGTTGGGTGTGGCCTATTATGTTAATGAGTTCCTGCTGGGCTTTTTCTACAAAAAAAGCCCTGCCATAAAGTATAGATAGGAACTCTCGGTCTGGGGCAAGTGATGCTCTGGATTCTCGGTGCTTGATAGGGGGGCAACAGTGGGAGGGCTTCTAGTGTCCTGGCCCCACTGCTGAACCTCCTGAGGGCACCTGGTGTTTTTGGCCACTGTGTGACACAGAATGTTGGACTGGAGGCCACTGGCCTGATCCAGCATTGGCTTCTCTTATGTTAGGAGCATGGACTCTAATCTGGGAGACTCTACTCTGCCCAGCACAGTGGAGTGGAGTGACGTTATTATGTTTATAAAATTGGGTCACCAGATGTGCTCTCTTCTTTAGTGGTGGTCCTCTTTTGGGCTCCTTTTAAAAACCTGATTAAAATGTCCTTTTTGGGGGTTGGAAGGTTAGGAATATTCCTAGTTTATCACAGTTTAAATAGCAGAGGTATTTAAAATGAGATTTGTCATAGTGATCACCTGTTTGAAGTAGAAGGCAGAGAAGATTGGATTTCTACCCCACCCTTCACTCAGAGTCTCAGAGTGGCTTACAGTCTCCTTTCCCTTCCCCTCCCCACAACAGACACGCTGGGAAGCAGGCAGGGCTGAGAGAGCTCTTTCAAGGACTGCTCTTGAGAGAACAGCTCTGAGAGAACTTGTGTCTGACCCAAGGTCACACCAGCAGCTGCATGTGGAGGTGTGGGGAAACAAACCCGGTTCTCCCAGATTAGAGTCCGCTGCCCTTAACCACTGCACCAAACTGGCTTTCTGTCAGTTGGGAAATATGTCCTCTTTTTTTGCTTTTCAAAATATGGTGACCCTATTATAAAAAGATGGGCTTGAAGGAGTCTGGAATTTATTTGCTTGGAGTCAACTGATTCTTGCTCTGAATCAGACATCCAGGCAGCCAATCCAAAGAATGGGAAAGGAGCCACTTCATAGGGCCTCGGCAACTGTCCCCGTGACTTGCGCTTCTGCGGTGAAATGCAAAAGTTCTCCCGGGAAGGAAAAGACTGTTTGGATACTTGCATGAGTTGTCTGTAGGTTTGCATGGGGTGACACAAATAGTTTTGGGGAAAGAGCACATTTTCCCCCTCCCCTGATACATTTGTTCACCGTTATGCACCAGAGAAAAATTTGAATCCCCCTGGGTATTTTGCTAACTAGTCCCAGTTTCTCTCTCTCTCTCTCTCTCTCTCTCTCTCTCTCTCTCTCTCTCTCTCACACACACACACACACACACACACACACACACACACACACACGATCCTTGCTTTTTGTGTGTGTGGGGTGGTGCAGATTGAGTAGGTACCTTAGATGGAGGCAGACTACTGCACATTTCTCTGTCTCCTTGACTCACTCACTGCCCCGGTCTCCACTTGCCATAGGATGTGTGTTGTGCCAACCTCCAGGTGGGGCCTGGAGATCTCCCTGCATTGCATCCCTCCCTGCATCCCTCCCTGATCTCCAGATGTTAGAGATCCGTTCCCCTGGAGGAAACGACAGCTTGGGAGGGTGGACTCTCTGTGGCAGTGTACTCCACTGGGGAGTGGGGCCCTCCCCACCCCTCCCCACCCCACCCCTCCCCATCCCTCCCCTCCCCACCCCAAACCATGCCTCTCTGGGCTCCAGTCCACCCCCATCTCTAGGAAGTTCCCAGCCTGGAGTTGGCAATGCTAGCCAGGGTTGCAAGGTTTCCTTCCCTTGACCACTGGTGGAGGGGGCCACCGGCTCCTCACACTTCTGGTTTTGTTGCTAGATTTTAATGTTCCGCTTCGCTTTTCTGTCTCTTCTGCCCTGTTTTTATGGAATGGTGGTGGAATGGGCTGTCGAGTCAACGCTGGCTTATGGCGACCCCTGGTGGGGTTTTCAAGGCAAGAGACGTTCTGAGGTGGTTTGCCATTGCTTGGCCCAACATCACAACCCTGGACTTCCTTGGAGGTCTCCCATCCAAATACTGACCAGGGCTGACTCTGTTTAGCTTCTGTGATTTCAGGAGATCAGGCTAAACCTAGGCCATCCAGCTCCGGGCTTTTATGGTACACTCCAGCCACTCTGGTGTCGTGGTTAGGAGTGCAGACTCTAATCTGGGAGAATTATGTCTTTTCGATCTCAAAAAACAAGGATTGAGAAGACGTGGGGGAAATCGGGAAGAGATGCAGGTCAAAATACGGCCACACAGCTAGTAGTGGGAAATTGACCAATGCAGCCGGGGCAAACGGAAGAGCGACATGGGCACAGCTGCTTGTGGGAAATCAGTCAGAGAGGCAAAGATCCACAGGTCGGATTCTTCTGCTGGCACAAGCTCTCATTTTGTAACATGTTACTAAGTGGTACTGAGAATTTTTCATTAAAAGAGTGAACGGGAAATAATTTTATAAATAAACAAAAACAACAAACCACCACCTCACAGCTAAAGCCTATCAACCGTCTATAACCTAGGTCTTCAACTGATGTATAGGGATGCCAGCCTCCAGGTGGGGCCTGGGGATCCCCCGGAATTACAGCTCATCTCCAGAATACAGAGGTCAGTTCTCCTGGAGAAAATGGCTGCTTTGGAGGGTAGACTCTGTGGCACTGTACCCCACTGAGGTCCCTGTCCTCCCCGGGCTCCAGCCCCCAAATCTTCAGGAGTTTTCCAACCTGGAGCTGGCAACTAGAATTGCCAATTTCCAGGTGGTTAAAAAAAAAAAAGGCTTCAGTGTGAATATAGAGAAAAAAATATACAACTCGCCAAAGAAAAACCACTGTTTTATTAATTTTAACACATTTTGTTATGCTTTTCAGATTGCAAATATCTATCATACCTAACATTCATCATATAAAATAGTGTACCATTATCTGTGGTCCTTGACGACAGACCTATGTATATTTACTCATAATTATGATATGTATTTTATACAATGAATTTATCACTCAAGTCATGATAGGTAAAGGTAAAGGTTTCTCTTGCTCGAAAGCCAGTTGAATCTGACTCTAGGGGCGGTGCTGATCTCCGTTTCCAAGCCGAAGAGCCAGCGCTGTCCAAAAACTTTTCCGTGGTCACCTATTTGTCTACTTGCAATTCCTTGCTTTCGAACTGCTAGGTTGGCAGGAGCTGGGGCCAGAGACAGGAGCTCACTCCGTCACGTGGCACTCAGGTCTTGAACTGCCGAGCTACTGGCCTTCCGGTCTGCAGCTCAACGTCTTAACCTCTGAGCCACCGCGGCCCCAATTACTTATGATAGATATCTGCAATATAAAAAGCATAACAAAATGTGTTAAAATTTACAGAATAGTGTTTTTTTCTTCGGTGAGTTATATATATACATTTTCTCCAATTTCCAGGTGGTGACTGGAGACCTCCCGGGATTATAGCGGATCTCCAGGCAGCAGAGGTCAGTTCCCTTGGAGAAAATAGCCTCTTTGACCAGAGGATAACAAATATACATCTAACAACATGTGCAAAAGCCTTAATGAACAATATAAGGTGTAGAAAGTTACCTAGTATTTAGAGATGTATGGAAAATTTAAATAGATATTCTATAGATAGGTTCTCCCAATGAATGTTTGTATGTATTTTTGTTTTTTACTGTTTGTCGTGTGTCTGATATAAAAGAAAAATTGGTGAAGAAAAAAAAGAGAGAGAAAATAGCCCCTTTGAAGGGTGGACTCTGTGGCATTATAGCCAATTGAAGCTCCTCCCCTCCCCAAACCCTGCCCTCCTCAGGCTCCACCCCCTAAATCTCCAGGGACGCTTGCCAACCCTATCCTCCCATGCCCCGCCCTAACTGCTGGTGTGGGTTTCCTCTGCACAAATATCGGGTTCCTCCTGACACCTCGTTTCCTTTCCCCTTCGTGACATCTTCTGTCACCTATATCTGTGACCTGCACTAACACCTGAACATGGAGTTTGTTTGAACAAGCTTACAGAGAAAAACACAACCAATCCCACTCAATGTTCCCTCTAAGTCGTGGAGTCTCGTGAGCATAAATTCTACTTTGTGAACTGCTGGCATTAAAGTTATGAGTGAGCGATTTGGCTGCTGCATAAATTAGGTTGCTCTGGAGCCATCCTTCCTGAGCGGAGACAAAAATGTGTGAGGCGGAGGCTAAGAAACTGTGAGCTAGCTCACACTAACTCAGCTTAGAGGAAACAGTGATCCCACTTAGATTCGAGTCTGGTAGCACCTGAGAGAGACCCAACGAGAGTTTCCCGGTATCAGCTTTCGACAATCCAAGCCCTTTTTGGTATCTGGTCCCTGAGGCTTCCGATTCCAGTTTCACCTGTTTTGAACAGAGCGACACCCAGTGGAGAAAGATGACCGGAGAGACATATTTCTGCGGCCTGCATCTGACCGCACACAACCTCTACTGCCACTTTCCTCTCTGACCCCTGCACCGTCCAACAGGGGCCTCTCAACAGGCAGGCAACCCACAGGAGAAGCTTTCTCCAGCCACCGGAGAGCAGTTTAGCCGTCTACAGGCAAAACTTCAAGATGGCAGGAACGACAGCGGCAAAGGTATGTGTGAATCTGCACATTATATGGGTATAATTTTGCCCATCTGGTCCTCACAACAACTCTGCAAGGTAGGGTGGGCTGAGAGAGAGTGGCTGGCAAAGGGTCGTCTGGGGAGTGCCATGAATGAAGGGAAAGGTGGACCTGGTTTCCCCCGACCCTCATCTGACCCTCTGGCTGTTCCACTAACTAGTAACAAGGGCTACACCCTCTGGCAGGGAGTCCCCTGAAATAATCGTGCAATGTGTGAAGAAATGTTTCCTTGTAGTGTCCCCACTAAATCACCCTTCTTTTTGGGGTCCTTTAGCATCCCCACCAATGCTCCCTCTAAGCTGCGGAGTCTTGTGAGCAAAAACTCTGCTTTGTGAGTCGCTGGCATTAAAGTTGTGAGCGAGCGATCTGGCTACTGCAGAAATCAGCTTGCTCTGGAGCCATCCTTCCTGAGCTAAGACAAAAATCTGTGAGCCGGAGGCTAGAAAACTGGGAGCTAGCTCACACTAAATCAGCTTACAGGAAACACTGGTTCCCCACAGGATAATATTTTGGGAGAGCGAGTTCTCTCGCCAGCTGTCACCACGGCATGCATAATTTTACAAACCTCTGTCGTATCTGCTCATCCTTTTCCTAGACAAAAAAAAACAACAACCCTGAACTGTTTAACCTTTACTTGTAGGGAAGTTACGCCAGTGCTAGATCCTTTGGTTTCCCTTTTTTGGATCTTTTCCAGCTCAGCAGTCTCCTTTTTCAGATGGGGTTCATTATACAAATTTGTAGCAACAGCATAGCATTCAAGAAAGCAACACCTGGTCACATATATATATATGCAAAATTCTTTGTGCATGTAATTCTGGATGTGTGTCATTGTGAAATAAGGAATACTGACCACTGAGGAAGGCCCATAGGGGCTGAAATGCGTATGGTCCTTGGGTCAAAAGTTTTATCCATCAATTTGATATGTATAACAGTCAGTTCTGAATGTGATTAACTTTTAGAGTCAGAAATTTAGACTGTTTCTTTTAACCTCGTTATGTTTTATTTATGTGTACACCGTAACAGACGTTTGTATTTTTTATACTGATTTACTTGTTAGCTTGACCCTCTTAGATGGTAGCTACTTTTTGGGTTGAGTCCCCCCCTTTTCTTTCCACCAGTTAGGTCAGCAGACCCCGGGCTTGTATGTTCCAAAATCTTAACACTTCCAGGCTGGCCTGGCCCCTTTTCCTGGGAGGCCAAAGCAAACACACCTCCGTCCTTGGTTCCCACCTTGAAAGTGCACACAAGTTTGGTCTGTGCCTCAGAAGTGCCCATGCTACCATTCGAAGTTGCAGTTCGCAGCAATATAAATGTCAGCTTCGAGAATCCTAACAACTGGCGCCTGCCCGCTGCTCCCAAACTATTGGCAGACTTCTTTTCTTCCCTGCCCAGGTCCACTGACATTTGGGGACAGCAGCTTTCTGCAAAAATATCAGCTGACACCCCCACACCCACCGACTCTGGTGTCTTGTCCAAGCTGATGCATAGCAAATTAGGTGAAGCCTTGTGCCTGAGCCATCCGAACCAGGATTTGAGACAAAAGGTGGGGGAGAGAAAAAGACAAGTGAAGCAATTTGAGGAGGCACATAAGCAAAGTCTCCTGCAACATGCAAAACCGGGAAGAATGTATGCCTGGGTTAGGTTAGCACAAAGCAATGGTCTGCCTGAGGTTGGTGCTGGAACCATCACAGGACAATACTATCCCCTTCTTCCTCCATTCTGTGTGGACTTGGGAGTGGTTGATCCTGACTGTACAGGACCCTGGCCCAACACCCCCTCTTTGTAGAAGAAAAAGAGACTGGATTCATACCCTGCTCTTCACTACCCGAAGGAGTCTCAGAGCGGCTTACAATCTCCTTTCCCTCCCCCTCCCCACAACAGACACCCTGGGAGGTAGGTGGGGCTGAGAGCTCTCTCTTGAGGACTGCCCTTGACAGAGCCGCTCTGAGAGAACTTGTGACTGACCCAAGGTCACACCAGCAGCTGCATGTGGAGGAGGAGTGGGGAATCAAACCCGGTCCTCTCAGATTAGAGTCTGCACTCCTGACCACAACACCAAACTGCCTGCTCTGTAAATCCAGATACTGACCAAGGACTTCTGCTGTCTACCGTACAAGCAAGAAGAAGAGATTGGATTTATACCCCACCCTTCACTACCTGAAGGAGTCTCAGAGCGGCTTACAAACTTCTTTCCAGGGGTCATTTCATAGAAAAAGAGGTGCAGGGGCTCATTAGCATAACTCATTAGCATAACATATTTGCATATGCCACTCCCCCTGACACCACCAGAAGTATGTCAGAAGGCAACACCCACCGCTCAGGCTCCACCCCAGAAATCTCCAGGGATTTCCCAACTCAGAGCTGGTGAGCCAGCTTTACACTTTGACTAAAGACACTTTATGTTTCCTTTGCTCTTGCAGGGAAGCTATCCCACAACAAGCATGAAAATGCAGATCAAGTTAGTACGCTTTTGCTTTATTCCACAGCGCACCACCATATGTGCCTGCTCCTGGGCTTGTTACTCCCGGAATGGCGTTCCTGCGCATTTCTGCTTGAAATGACCCCTGCTTCTTTCCCTTCCCCTCCCCACAACAGACACCCTGTGAGGTAGGTGGGGCTGAGAGAGAGCTCTTTCGAGGACTGCCCTTGACAGAACAGCTTTGACAGAACTATGGCTTGCCCAAGGTCATCCAACAGCTGCATGTGGAGGACGAGGGAATCAAACCCATTTCTCCCAGATTAGAGTCCGTGCACTTAACCACTACACCAAGGAGAAGACTCGACAAGAAGTGACCACAGAGGAAAATCAGGTGACAGGTGAGCAGCCCAGCCTCTCAAGAAAACCAAGCATGTCCTCTGTGTGTGCTCCTGTCCTCCTGGCAATGTGTGTTTGGGACTTGGGGGGGGGGCACCTGCAGCTCCCCAAAGGCCTCACTAGCACCCTCCAAGTTCAGGGCAATGTTTAGGGGAGAAACGCCCGAGAGACCTGCTCCAGGAGGATCCTTCTCGGGTCACATCCCTGATGAGAGGAACTGGAGCTCGGTGTGGGCGTTGGCACGGCCGGCCACGTCGGAGACGCCCACCCTCTGCTTGGAGGGGAAGGGGAAGACCTTCTTGAAGGCCTTCCGGAAGTTGGCCCCCATGAAGGCATAGACCAGTGGGTTGACGCAGGAGTTGGCATAGGACATGCAGTGAGCCCAGATCTTGACCTTGTAGGTGTAGTAGTTGCGCTGGAAGCCCGGGCCAAAGACCTGGAAGACGATGAGTACCTGCATGGGGCCCCAGCAGATGGCAAAGAGAACCACGATGATGGCAACCATGCGGGAAATCTTGGCTCTCGTGGCTTTGGACCGCTCCTCCAGCTGCTGGCCCTGTGGGTGGGAAGCAGAGGGGAACGGTCAGCCCCATGGGATTAGACCACGGGTCCCAAACTTATTTTTGGTAAGTATTTTGTGTCTGTGTATGGAAGTCATAGTTAACTTCTGGTGACCGCTAGTGGGGCTTGGACGTTTTTCAGGGAGGTGGCTTGATTAGCCTGCCTCTGGCCTTCCGCCCCTGGTATTCCTTGGAGGTCTCCCATCCAAAGACTTGTCAGGGTCAGCCCTGCTCAGCTTCCGAGATCTGACCAGATCGGGCTTGCCTGAGCTATCCAAGCTCAGGGCAGGTTCCAGACTTTTTGAGCCTGCAGGCACCTTTGGAATCCTGTACCTGAAAAGGTAAATCAAACTGAATAGAGGACCAGCAATTAAAACTTAATGTCTAAATAATATGTTAAAAATCCATGTATTTATTTGAAAAGAATTAAAAAACATACCGGGGCCCAACCACACCTCATGTAAAAATCCCCAAATCATATACACGTAAAGGCCAATGGACTTGACCTGATGCATTTCGGCCTGCTAGGGCCTTCTTCAGAGGTCAAACACAATGAGGGACAAATTGGCTTATACCACAATACATAATACAATTATACAGCATAGATACAAAATGGACTGGAAAGGAATTGCTCCAGAGCGGAATTACTCAGCATGGAATGAAAGTATAAATGAGGCCTCCCAAGATCCAGTTAAGATATGCCAAATGATATTTCACTTATATTAATTTCTGGTCCAAAAGATGCCTTTTGATAGCTGTTCAATCCAAGCCAAAGTGTCCTCCACACACCAGATACCCTGTGAGGTAGGAGGGGCTGAGAGACCTCTGAGAGAACTGCTCGTGAGAGAACAGCTCTGAGACAACTTGTGATTGACCCAAGGTCACACCAGCAGCTGCATGCAGAGGCGTGGGGAATCATGACATATCCATGCAGGCACATTTAACTTAACGTGAACAGATTAACTACCAAAAAGTTTAACTTGCTACAGCTCCAAGCCCAGGTGAGAGAGAGGGGAGGCCCTAAATAAGATGAAACACAGAAGGCAAGCAAAGGCCAATGTCAGAGGCTCAACATCTAGCAGAGGAGAGGCTGGGGGACCAACTGCCACATGGACCCAAGTGAGAGAGAACTCTCTTAACTCTTTCCTTCCCAGACCCTCTTGCATGCAGAGTTATAATATCTAACAACAACACCATAGGCTCTACCCTCCAAAGCAGCCATTTCCTCCACGGGAACTGATCTCAGTCATCTGGAGATCTCCAGGTGCCTGGAGGTGGCTGGGGTTGGTATTCCCAGTGGTCCTACCCCCAGTTGCAGGCAGGAGCCCTTGGCATCAGAAGCCTGGCATGCATACCTGGTAGGCGTGGTCAACCGGCTCCACCATGGGGCGCCCCATCTGGTACAACATGGCTGTGTAGCAGAGCAGAATTGTCATCAGAGGCAGGAGATACACCACCAGGAAGTTGTAGAGGATGAAGGCTTTCTCGTGGGCGACAGACGGGAAGGACTCGCTGCAGAACGTCTGTGGGCCAAACCAGTAGCCCTCGGTCAGGCGGTTGTAGATCAGCACTGGGGTGGAGACGATGAAGGACCCTGCAGGGAAGGGACCATGTTTCGTGACCAGTGTTCCCTCGAAGCTGAGTTAGTGCGAGCTACCTCACCATTTTTTAGCCTCTGGCTCACCCATTTTTGTCTTAGCTCAGGAAGGGTGGCTCCAGAGCAAACTAAGTTATGCAGTAGCCAAAATTGCTCACTCTCTACTTGAATGCCAGTAGCTCGCAGAATAGGATTTTTGCTCACAAGACTCCACAGCTTAGAGGGAGCATCGTGACCGCTCTTGGGTTTGAGTAAAAAGTAGGGCTTTCTCTCGTGGTTTCTCAGCACTCGGTAGGGTTGCCAGCCTCCAGGTGGGGCCTGGAGAGCTCCCACCATTATAGCTGATCTCCAGACAATAGAGAGCAGAGAAAAAGGTGGCTTTGGAGGGTGGACTCCGTGGCCTCGTATCCTTGCTGAGGTCCCTCCCCTTCCCAAATCCCACCATCCCTAGCACTCGGGAT
Organism: Lepidodactylus listeri; assembly: GCA_029233225.1. NCBI lineage: Eukaryota > Metazoa > Chordata > Lepidosauria > Squamata > Gekkonidae > Lepidodactylus > Lepidodactylus listeri. The sequence continues at coordinate 176,911,856 of JARCFY010000002.1, forward strand.
GAAATTGTGTTTACCCCCTCCCCACCTGCTATAAAGACATGTGGTCGTGTGACATTGGTCTTCGGGGATATGTCAGAAATGCCATAACAGAAAGGGCATAAATTAGTGAAGAAAGTATAGGCAGGAAATATTTGCCTCAAATATGTATGGAAGGGAATGGAAAGTGGCTTCTCTGTACATCCTGAGAAACCTGCGAGGCAAGAGGGCAGGCAGGTAGTGTTGCCAGCTCCAAGTTGGGAAACACCTGGATTTCTGGTGTGTGTGTGTGTGTGTGTGTGTGGATCTTGAGGAGGGCGGGGTTTGGGAAGGGAAGGGACATGAGTGGGGTATATTGCTGTCAGCTAAAGTTGCCATTTCCCGGGCAGGAGGTGGTTACGTCCTCGCCAGGGCCTCAGGTCTGTGGAATGTCTCATCTGCCCTGTTCTCAGAGCTGCTTATCGCCTCTCCCGCTTCCCTGACCCTGGGTGTCTGTATGCCAGATGCTGTTTCCTTTCAGGTTTAGAGATGCTTCTTTCCAGCGTTTTCCTTGGGAACAATGAGCCAGTATTTTGGATGCCTTTTTATCTTTTCTTTGATTGGAGGTATCGCCATGCACTAACCTTTTGATACAGATATAATTACACTGGCCTAATGTATGCAGGCCATTACTAACACAAAAATGCGTGGATGACCAGTAAGGACTTTCTTCAATAAAGCTTTCTTGTTTAAGAACACTTGTTGTTGATTGACTCTGTTGGACTCTCACAATTGCCATAGATCAGGAGTGGCCAAACTTGCTCAACTTAAGAGCCACATAGAATAAACATCAGATATCTGAGAGCCGCAAGACACGAACAAATATGACATGTTTTTATTTTAAAATATGCAGATTTGCTTTTTATTAACATTAAATGAGACTGCCAAAAACAAAAGGGGTAAAAGCAGATATTGATAATGATATTTATCTGTTCAATTATATTTATTTGTTTGCTAATGATATTTATTTGTCTATGAGACAGAGATAAAGAGAGAGAGGTGGAAAGAGAATGAAAGAGGTGGAGAGAGAGAGAGAGAGAGAGAGAAACAAAGAAAGCAAATAGATGGGAGGGAGGGGGAAGGAAGGAAGGAAGGGAGAGAGGGAAGGCATGCCTCCTCTTCACTTTCCCAGCTGCCCTGTCGGGAGCTGCATAATATGTGTGAAAGAGCCACATGTGGCTCCCGAGCCACAGTTTGGCCACCCCTGCCACAGAGTCCATCTTCCAAAGCAGACATTTTCTTCAGGGGAAGTGATCTCCGTCACCTAGAAGATCAGTTGTAGCCCCGGGAGATCTCCAGCCACCACCTGGAGGTTGGCAACCCTTGCAGCAGGTGACACGCCAAGCTGGGGACACAGTGTGAGGAAATGGGGCGACAAAGCAGGGTTGACATCCCGGGGCTTAACAGCACACTGGTGGAGGGCCAGAGGAAGAATGTCTTCTTATACCAGCACTAGCCCCTCCCCCAAAAGTGACTAGCCAATCCAGCACTAGTGGGTGGGGCAAGACGCCCTGGATGCATGCAGGGTGGCTCAGGACAGATGTGCTAATTCACCACTAATGGTTAGGAACTGGCTCAACAGCCATTTATCCCATTTTTGGAAAGACAATTATGGTATTATTAATGAATGCCTAGCAGGCCTGCAAAAGCTCACAGACCTAATTTTGGCACAATTTTTTTTTATTTAAATACAGCTCAATTTCGTCATGGCCTGTAATGTTTGAGTTACTTTAATATGTGCATATTTGCTTGGATCATCTGTTCTGTATGAGAAATGACGTACTCTATGGCAGTGCTCCCTCTGAGCTGTGGAGTCTTGTGAGCAAAAAGTCTACTTCGTGAGCTCCTAATTTACACAGCAAATCTCTCGCTCACAGCTCTAATGCCAGTAGCTCACAAAGAAGAATTTTTGCTCACAAGACTCCACAGCTTAGAGGGAGCATTATTCGGCACTGAGGAGGTTGTTGAAACTGTGCTGTGTTAGTCATTTCAGCGGTCTTTGAATGAAGAATAAAGAGGAACACACTTAGTGAGGCTGCTTTTGGGGAAAGTCTTTTGGGCTATGAATGAGACTCTTGGTCTTAATTTCTTTGATTTAGTTCACGGCTGCTAACAAATGTGTTTCCTTATTTTAAGAGGATCTCTCTGACAGTTTACTGCGATAGGGAAATGCAGCTTTAAAATCCAATAAGGTAAGGATGCCACTCTATAGCAAGACACCTCCTGGAATACTGGTGCAGGGGGAGGGGAACGAAGCTCACACCATTGCTGTGCTGTTGTGCTGATGGTGTCACTTCTGGTTTTTACCTAGGCATGGTGGACGCTCTAGCATTTACAAAAATTCCATGGTAAAGCCATAGAGTCCTGACCTGGATAGCCCAGGATAGCCCAAATCTCAGAAGCTAAGCAGGGTCGACCCCAGCTAGTGTTTGGATGGGAGACCTCCATGGAACACCAAGTTCGTGATGTGGAGGCAGGCAATGGCTAACCACCCCCGAACATCTCTTGCCTTGAAAACCCCACCAGGGGTCGCCATAAGTCGTCTGTGACTTGATGGCAAAAAAAAAAAAGAAATAGAAATTTTTGTAAAGTCTAGAGGGTCTAGTGACATCACTTCTGGGTTATACCAGAAGTGACATCAGCACACTGCACTGGAGCAACAACTGAGATCCTGTTTCCAAGCCCTGCTTTCTGTGTCCCCTGCCTGTAGACAGGGCATTTTCAGTGATGGCCCCTTGCCTCTAGAATGCCCTCCCCCTTTTGGGTTGCTTAGTGCCTACTTTACTTACCTTTAGGTGCCAGGCCAAAATGTTTCTTTTTTAGGGTGTACAGCTCTGGGTTGAGAAATACCTGGATGAGGATGGCGGGGTTTGGGAAGGGGAGAGACTTTGATGGGGTATAAGGCCAAAGAGTCCACCTTCCAAAGCAACCATTTTCTCCAGGGGATCTGATCTCTGTTACCCGGAGATCAGCTGTAATCCCATGAGATCTCCAGCCACCCCCTGGAGGTTGGCTACTCTATTCTTTTTACCCAGGTTTTTAATTTAGGGGTTGATCCTCCAACATCATTTTTATGGCCTGCTTCTAGGCTGGACTCTTTCAGGCGCTCAGTGTTTTTGGTTGTTTTTGTGCTCTGGATGGATTCTCTAAGGTTGTCGTTGGGGTTTAAATTGCGAACAACTTGTGTGCTTCTGCCTTTTTTCTATAATGGTGGTTCTTTTCAGAAGCAGTCTCAAGCAGGCTGTCAAACATATAGATGTTTGGACTTCAATTCAAGGATGTGATATTTATATAAACAATTATTTTCTTTGCTTGTTCTATTTATGAAGAAAGCCTGCTGCTTTTGAGATATGCTGTGATTTATTGTGGGCTGGAGTTTACCACCCACTTTTGGATAACTGCTCTTTATTAAGTTTGTGATTCTACAATTATATATATATATATATGAGATTGGGATTATTATTGACTTTGCTTTCTGTATAATTATTGTTGCATTTATTCAGCGTGCTTTGGCTACGGATTTGTTTGTGATCTCACTGGTCTTTGTTCTGTAGCCTCCCTCCTTACTAGTGTCTTATGAGGCAGCGTAGAATTTTTCAAATAAATCCATCCATCTACCGAACCACTCAAAAATAATGAGATGGGGGAAATCGTATATTGGAAATCCGCCAACAAATCAAGCACTGGAACAAGCCAGGAGAGAGAGAAATGAGCCAAGATAAAAACATAAGAAGCCCTGCTGGATCAGCACCACTGGACTGTGGAGTCGGGAGACCACACAATGAAGAAATTAGACTTGCAGAACTCCCTGAGACAAGATGTGGAGACCACCCCTTACTTTCAGGGCTTTTGAACGAGTTTTCGCCCATTTGTGAAGGAAAGTTCCATCAGTGGATATCCTAGCAAACGATGGTACAGCAAAGGAATCACAGGCTGAATTAATTTCAGTCTTGCTGTCGATAGCGAGAACCACAGTAGCTGCAAACTGGAAAAACAAGTTACCTCTAAGTATTAAATCGTGGTATACTCGGATATGATCCTATTTTGTATTATCCAAAATGACAGCGAACTTGGCAATCCCTTTTTCAGAAAGAAAGTATCATAATTTGATCAGTGTTTGGGATCCTATGCTACGATTTCTGTCAGAAAAAGATATTTCACCTTGCAGACTCTGGCATAGAGATATGCGTATATTTTAAATGACGAAAGCTATGTTTACAGGTGTTTGAAGAATGGCAAGATTATAAAGATTTTGTGAACTTAACGATTTTGAATATATATTGCGTTAGGATTTTAGTATTTATTGTAATATTTTTATCTGGCTTTTTGGGTTGTTTCGTTTTCCTTTGAGCAGCTTGCTTTTATAAAATGTAAATTGTTGAATTTTTAATAAAGCATTTAAAAAAGGGAGAGCTGGGTTTAAATCTCTACTCAGCCGCCCTGAGCCTGCCTTGGCCGGGAGGGCCGGGTATAAATCTAATAAAATAAAGAAACAAAAATAAATTAAAAAGTGGATGTCATAGCCATGACAGCTAAATGGAACCTTCCTGTTCAGACACAGTCTACCTCAGAAATACCAGATGCTGAGGATAAGCAAGAGGAGCAGCCTCTTGCATTCATGGCCCATAGTGGCTCCCTTCAGTGACTGTTCCCTGTTGTGAAAGTTGGATGGACCTCACTTTGGTCTTATCCAGCAGGAGGAGGAAAAGGAGGAGGAAGAAGAAGAAGAAGTGGAGGAGGAGGAGGAGATTGGATTTATACCCTGCCATTCATTCAGAATCTCAGAGTGGTTTACAATCTCCTTTCCCTTCCCCTCCCCACAACAGACACCCTGTGAGGTAGGTGGGGCTGAGAGAACTGCCCTTGAGAGAACAGCTCTGAAAGAACTTGTAACTGACCCAAGGTCATCCAGCAGCTGCAAGTAGAGGAGTGGGGGATCAAACCCAGTTCTCCCTTAACCCAGTTCTCGCTTTTAACCACTCCACCAAACTGGCTGCGTTCAGACTAGGGTAGGGTTCAGCGCAAAGCCACTCTGGCTTCAAAGCAAGACAGCTGACCCCCAAACCAGTGGAGAACCCCCGAAGCCGGGCTGCCTAGGGGTGTGAGTCCCTGCTGCCCTTTACTCACCAACCCAGATGCTGATGCTTACAGCCCTTGCCACATGAGGGGTGCGCTGGCGCAGGGAGCGGAGAGGGAACACAGTCACATACCACCGGTCTATGCTCATGGCTGTCAGGGTGGCGCAGGTGGCTTGCACGGAAACCTGGGAGGGCCAAAAAACAGAATGAGGCTGAGCCCATAAATGTGATAGGCAAGGGCCTACCTGTCAAAAAAAAAGGAAAGGAAAAACCACACCCTCTGTGCAAGTTCCAGAGGATCTGAATAGAACAGGAGAAAAGAGCGAGAGTCCAGGAGCCCCTTAAAGATGAACAAAATATGTGGTTGGGGAGGAGCTTTCTGGAGTCACTGCTCACTTCTTCAGAGACTGCTGTGTCTGAAGAAGTGAGCAGTGACTCACAAAAGCTCATCCCCTGCCACAAATTGTGTTAGTCTCAAAGGTGCTCCTGGACTCTCGCTCTTTTCTGCTGCTACAGGCAGACGAACATGGCCACCCATCTTGATCTATCTGTATAGAACAGGATCACTCTCTGCCCCCCTTTTTTGCCATCAAATCACAGCTGACTTAAGTTACGGCGACCCTGCAGAGTTTTCAAGGCAAGAGATGTTCAGAGGTGGTTCCCCATGGCCTGCCTCTGCATAGCAACCCTGGGCTTCCTTGGTGGTCTCCCATCCAAGTACTAACCACGGCCAACTCTGCTTCGCTTCTGAGATCTGATCAGAGTAGGCTAGCCTGGGCCATCCAGGTCAAGGGATTCCATGTGCCTTAAACCAGTGTTTCCCAACCTGCGGGGCGGGACCTGAAAGTGGGTCGCAGGTCAGCCCTCCCTTGTGGCGCCTCCCGCCCTCTACATCCTTCTCTTTCTTTCCTCCTCAACAGCTTCTCACCTGCACACCTCCCCCTCCCTCTTTGTAATCACAATGGATATCTCAAGACAACATGATTTAAATATGCTAGAGAAATGGGGAGTCCTCCTGGCTCCAGATAACAGAGTAATCCCTGTGCCTTACCTTTCCCGTTTATTAAATCAGGACTACAGAAGAATGTTTACACTAATGCGCTGGGATGTCCCCCCTATCTGCAGTCCTGGAAGGAAAATTTAACAAGACTCCTTATGAAGAAAGGATATGCCCCTGTTGTGTGGCTGGTATTGAGTCTGTAGAACATGTAATCTTTGACCGTGAAGCGTATGAGTCTCTTCCTTTCCCTAAGACACTCCCTCTCTCTCTCGCAGGCAAAGAATCTGCATTTTAAGAAATTTGCTATCGGATAGCCGAGCAGAAGTTGCTGATTGGGTGGCCAGGTTCGGATGGCTTGCCCTAGGAATGAGAAAATCTATAGTAGCTCGAAAAGAGGAGAATTAAGATCAAGTTTTATTAATTTTAACCATTATGGTTTTTATGGTGTTTTTTTCATAACCAGTCTTAAAATTCTGTTCCTATTTTAATGGGACATCTTTTACCCATGTAACAAAATGTCATCAGTTTATGTTTTGGTCAATGACCATGAATAAAACTCTATCTATCTATCTATCTATCTATCTATCTATCTATCTATCTATCTATCTATCTATCTATCTATCTATCTATCTATCTACTTCCAGTGGCCAACCTACATTTTTGGGACCCTGAAATCTGAACTGTTATGGGGCCCCCTTTTCAACCAGCAACAATGGGGCAACATCCAGTAAGGATATGAAATGGGTAATAGAGCATATTCTAAGGTCGGTATTAAGCACTTTGACCCATTGGTTCATGATTCTGTCACTAAAATAGCCTTATTTTAATAACAAAATTTTTTTAAAAACGTGTATTGGTTTTGTTGAAAAATCCACTCATTACAAAAAGGATTCGGGGTCCTGAAGCTTAAGCTTCATTCGTTTCGTAGTCGATCTGGCCCTGGTAACTTCACTGTAGAAGCTGAAAGAAGGAAAGGAAGGGTTGGAGGGTAGATGGGAACTGTTCAGCATGCCATGGGGAAACCAGAGGGTGAGCGAAAGAGGTTCCTTCAGCAGCCCAACATTTTGCCCACCCACTTGGAGTGCCTCACTGCCCTCTGCCTGAGGGCCCCTTGCCCCCACCCTCTTCACTGCCATCTGCCATCTTTGGTTATCTCCTGAACCCGGTGCCCCCAAACACCCCTCCTCAAACTCTGGCTCTGGCATAGCTGGCGGAGGAGGAGGAGGGGGAAACTGGTTTTATTCCCTGCTCTTCACTACCCCAAGGAGTCTCAGAGTGGCTTACAATCTCCTTCCCTTCCTCTCCCCACAACAGACACCCTATGAGGTAGGTGGGGCTGAGAGAGCTCTCAGAGACCAGCTCTGAGAGAACTTGTGACCGACCCAAGGTCACCCAGCAGCTGCATGTGGAGGAGTGGGGAATCAAACCCAGTTCTCCCAGATTAGAGTCCACGCTCCTTAAACAATACACCAAAGTAGATGAACGTGGATAAACATATGGAGCTATTAGCCACAAGGTATAGATAGAAACTCTCAGTCTGGGGCAAGTGATGCTCTGTATTCTTGGTGCTTGGGGGGGGCAACAGTGGGAGGGCTTCTAGTGTCCTGGCCCCACTGCTGGACCTCCCTCCTGAGGGCACCTGGTGTTTTTGGCCACTGTGTGACACAGAGTGTTGGGCTGGGTGGGCCACTGGCCTGATCCAGCATTGGCTTCTCTCTGATGTTCTTATGAACTCCCACTTGTTTGAGGTTCCTAGTGGGGAGCAGCGGCTCCTTTCGTGAGATGTTTGTTGGTTTCTCAAAAATAATTGGTTGGGCATTATAGGAAATGGAATGCTGGACTAGATGAGTGCCAAGGCCTTGGTTTGCCGAGGGCACCCAGAGACCTGGATGGGTCACTGTATAAAGTAAATCTGAACTCCTGGGTCACCATACCAAAAAGGTGGGGAACCCCAGGCAGAAATCCCCCCAATGGGTCTTTCCCGGCAGCGTCAAGGGAGGAATTGTAGACCTCTCTTTCGGGCACCCGGATCAACAGTGACCATTAGGTGTCACAACCTCCATATCCAGAGGCCATGTCTCTCTGAAGCCCTGTGTCCAGAGATGAGATCTGTTGTCCATTCTGATCCTGCTTTGGTGGCAGACTGATCGATAGGTAGGGTTGGGGTTATAGAACTTCCACGGCTGGAGGCAGTCTGCCTTCAAAAGCCAGGTGTTCTGTGGACAGAGGGCAGGGGGACTTCCTAACCTGCTTGTATTCTTTCCTGGTTGCTGGGGGGCGGGGACACGGCACGTAGCTGGAAGCAGTGACCTTGGCCTGAATCCACTTTAGAGATATAGGAATGTGGAAGGCTCTGCCTGCCTTTCTACCTCCTCGTCTTGTACAACTGTGTAGGCACAACATACACACACACACACTCTGAAAACAGAGCCAGACTAGAGACTCCCCCACCCCACGGAAGCCCTCGGACCCCTTTGGAATTCTGACATAGGGACGTGGACAATGCTCCCTCCAAGCTGTGGAGTCTTGTGAGCAAAAATTCTACTTTGTGAGCTACTAGCCTTAAAGTTGTGAGCAAACAATTTGGCTGCTGCATAAATCAGTTTGCTGAGCTGAGACAAAAATGTGCAAGCCGGAGGCTAAAAAACTGAGCTAGCTCACACTAACTCAGCTTAGAGGGAACACTGGAGGTGGACACAGTCACCGAATGGCTGCTTGCAGTTGGGGCCAACCCCAAAATGTCATGGAGCGATTTTATATATAACTCAAAGTAACTCCCTGGCATTTCAAGCAGAAGATTCCTTTTAACCTGCACAGCCAATAAGCAGCCCTGCTGGGCGAACAGCCCCTCTGGCCCCTCCCACTTCCTAAAAACCAGGGAAAGGGACCCAGTCATGGAAACTCCGGAGTCTCAGTTGCTCTGCCAAACCACTGGTCCATCTGTTGGCCCAGAACTGTTTTGCCAAGGAGAACCAGCTCAGAAAAGAGAGGCTGAGAGGCCGTGTACAGATCATTTCTCTTTGCTGCTGTTTGGTGTCGTGGTTAAGTGCCAGTGGTTAAGAGCCAGTTTGGTGCAGTGGTTAAGAGTGCAGACGCTAATCTGTGAGAACCGGGTTTGATTCCCCACTCCTCCACTTGCACCTGCTGGATGATCTTGGGCAAGCCGTAGTTCTGGCACAGCTGTTCTTGAAAAAGAGCAGTTTCTGTCAGAGCTCTCTCGGCCCCACTTACCTCCCAGGGCATCTGTTGTGGGGTGCGGAAGGGAAAGGAGTTTGTAAGCCGCTCTGAGACTCCTTTCAGTAGTGAAGGGCAGGGTATAAATCCCACTCTCCTCTTCTCTTCTTCTTCATTCTTTTATTAAAATATGTTGAGCAATCCGGGTAACCTTTTTCACTTGGGCCACCAGCTGTTTGCAGTTGGTATTTTTTTTCCCTGGCATTTTTGCCCCACTTAAGTAGGTAAACTGAGGCATTAGCGTGGCAATGCCCTTCAGAATTCACGGCAGGATGGCAGCCGATAATATGGGAGCTCTAAAAGAAGCAAACCCCTCGGTGATATGAGGAACCTTTGCCCCCAACACAGCAGCAATCTGCTGCCGTTTATATACCAGTCGTTCCCAAACTATTTTGCACCAGTGTGCCCTGAGAAAACTGTTCAGGTCTTAAAAGAGCTCCATGGTGCCTCAGCATGAAGTCCTCCATGTCTCTGCACAACTCCCTGTTTTGGCCTCACTCCCATCTGAACCAAGAACAGCAACTCACTTGTTGCAAATGAGTTTTAAAGAGATGGGAAATAGTTGGATTCTATCTGGAATGCAGCCCCAACGTTGCTTTGCCTCCAATGGAAAAAACCAGTGCAGAAAGCATCAGCCCCAAAGAGTCAGGAACTCACCTGTTGGATGTAGTTGACAAATTTACACATAAACTCTCCAAAAATCCACCCTGGCAGTGGATAAAGCACAGCAGTGAAGGGGACGCAGCAGACCAAGAAGATGATATCTGTGGCTGCCAAATTAGCTGTTGGCAAAAAAGCACAAACCAGTTTTCCATTTGCTCTGTTAAACTAGGTAAAGGTAAAAGTTTCCCTGGCTCGAAAGCCAATCAAATCTGACTCTAGGGGGCGGTGCTCATCTCCATTTCCAAGCCGGAGAACCAGCGCTCTCCAAAGATGTTTCCACGGTCATGTGGCTGGCATGACTAGACACCAAGGTGCACGGAATGCTGTTACCTTCCCACCAAAGTGGCACCTATTTATCTACTTGCAATTTCTTGCTTTCGAACTGCTAGGTTGGCAGGAGCTGGGGCCAGAGACGGGAGCTCACTCCGTCACACAGCACTCAGGTCTCGAACTGCCGAACTACCAATCTTCCAGTCTGCAGCTCAGCATCTTAACCACTGAGCCACCACTGGTTCAAACTAGTGCGGGGCAAATTAAGCATTCAGAATGACAAACAGAATTGCCCACTTACACTGAACCAGACCACTGATCCCTCAAGCTCGGTACTGTCTACTCAGACGAGCAGCAGTTCTCCAGGGTCTTAGCAGAGGCCATTCACATCACCTCCTGCCTGGTCCTTTTAGCTGGGGATTCAACCTGCAACATTCTGCAACACAAAGCAGACACTCTGCCCCTAAACCACATCCCTTCCCAACTAGGGATTTGCCCTGCAAGGTTTTTAACTGTTTTTGAAATAAACACGTGTACTTTTGTCTATAATTATTGATGTTTTTAAGCTTTGGTCCCTGGCTAGTTTTCTAAACTTCCTTTGGAGGTTTTGATTCTCGCTTGGTAGGTTTAGTTTCTCTTCCCCTTTTTTCATGGAAGTAGGGTAGACACCTGCACTCCATCCAGCTGGTGCTGCATTTGTTTTTTGTGGGCAAAGTGCAAAAGTTGTCGGATTCTGACACACTCCTTGATTGATTTAGCTAAGCCTCACCCTGTTGCTCCCATTTCCTGCCTCTTGCCCATTAATAATGTAAGAACATGACTGAGAAGAGCCCTGCTGGATCAGACCAGTGAGGGTCCATCTAGTCCATCATCCTGTCTCACACAGTGGCCTCAACCAGTTCCTCTGGAGGGCCAACAGCAGGGCACAGAGGCAGAGGCCTTCCCCTGATAAGGACATCAGAAGAGCCCTGCTGGATCAGACCAGTAAGGGTCCATCTAGTCCAGCCTCCTGTCTCACACAGTGGCCAACCAGTTCCTCTGGAGGGCCAACAAAAGGAAACAGAGGCCAAGACCTTCCCCTAACGTTGCCTCTTGGCTCTGGGATTCAGAGGCTTAGTACCTCTGAACATGCAGGTTCACCTCAATTGCCATGCCTAGTAGCCACTGACAGATTTATCTTCCACGAATCTATCCAAATCCCTTTTTAAAGCTGTTTCTTCCTGTGGCCATCACGGCATCCTCTGGCAGCGAATCCCACATTTTAATCTCTCCCTGCATAAAGCAGTCTTTCCTTTTGTCTGTCCTGAACCTCCTGCCCGTCAGTTTCATTGGATGCCCTCGAGTTCTAGCATTTTGGGAGAGGGAGAAAAAAAGTTGTCCTTGGATGCTTGCTGGGTGACCTTGAGCCGGTCACGTGCTCTCGGCCTAACCTGCCTCACAGGAGTGGAGAATGATGTCAGCCAATTTGGGTCCCCACTGGAGAGAAAGGCAGGGGTTATATAAAATAAATAAATAAACCCCTGCCTGCCACCCCTGCCTGCCCATGGTATCCACGTGTGCCACAACAACAAGCAGCCCCGGAGGTACCCTGCTGGTCCCAGTGGGTAGCTGTGGGGAGCCTGTTCTTGTCATCCTGCCCTGCGGAGGTAGCAGAGGTACGGCCAGCCCTTCTCGTCCTCCCCTTGCCTCCGTGCTAGAGAGAGGAGCTCAGGCGGCCTGTAGACGGGGCAGCAAAGAGGGCAAGGGGTCACTTCTTGCCAAGCCTCAATGCGGTCTGGAGGGGCAGTAGCCCCCTAGGGTGCCAGAAGTGCCTGGGTTGTCCCAATCAGAGTTAACTGTGTTTTGCCACCGTGAAGCCAGATCTGAGCACTAACAGTGCTTCCCATTGGAGGGTCCCTTTCTTGCCCCACACCCAATGACCTGCTCCCCTTGCCCCCTCATCTCTCCCCCAGGGAATCCTCCCCCCCCCCGCCGCCTGTCTCACCGATGTAGAAGTTGGTGACGGTCCTCATTTGCTTGTTCCTGCCAATGACGAAGATCACCAAGCTGTTGCCCGCCAGACCCCCCACCATCAACATGGCAAAGAAGAGGGGCACCAGCCAGGCGTCCACCAGGCGCGGGGGGCTCCGCGGCTCTGAGCCATTGGCGCAGGGCAGCCCCGTGGCGCAATCCGAACCATTTGGGACCAAGAGGGACCCATTGACGTCCACCACAGCTGCTGCGTCCCGCATGTTCCTGGAGGGGGGGGGGGTCTGCCTGGCCAAGCCGAATCCGATGAGGCCTTTCTGGACTCCCAGGACCAATGCTCCCTCTAAGCTGTGGAGCCTGGTGAGCCAAAATTCCACTTCGTGAGCTCCTGGCATTAAACTTGTGAGCCAGCGATTGGGCTCCTGCAGAAATTAGTTTCCTCTGGAGCCCTCCTTCCTGAGCCGAGACAAAAATGTGTGAGCTGGAGGCTAAAAACTGTGAGCTAGCTCCCACTAGCTCGGCTTAGAAGGAACACTGCCCAGGATCCTTTGGCTGCCCTCGCTCCCGACCACCAGGGAGGGTCTCTCTCCCACCAGGCTTGGGCTGGCCCCGCCCAGCGGGGAAGGTGGCAGGAGGAACCCCGCCCGGTCTGTCTTCAGGACCTGGGACAGCTCCCCAGGCGGGCCGGCGGTGCGCTGGGTCCAAGGCTCCGCCGACTCCGCTCCAGCCGGCCCGGGAAAGTTGCTCGGGACGGGATCCGGAGGGGCGCCCGGGCTGGCCGGCCAGAGACTCCGCCGGGGGGCTCCTTCTCCTCTTCCTCCACCACGAGCAGACGGGCTACGACTAGGAGCGCCTGGCTCCATCCCCGCGCGTCTCGCCTCGCCGCTCCGCCCTTGGGGGCTGGTCCCTTCCGCCGCCCGCCCCCCAGGAGCTCCAGACGACTCGCCCGCCCAGCGCTCGGGCTCCGACAGAAGAAGCCCCGGAGGCAGCGGCGGCGGGGAAGGGAGGCCTGTTGAGCGCAGGCAGGGGGGCTCGTTTTCACTCGCACAAAAGCTCGCAAGGTGTGCGACGGGTTCAAGGCAGGCGCCGCGGCAGGAGCCAGACTGGGGGGCTCGTGTACCTCTGAAAGGACACGTTTTCAAGAGGGTCTCCCCCAAAGCATCTCACCTGGGAGAGCCGGGTTGGAGTCCCCCGCTCCTCCGCTTGCAGGTGCTGGTGTGACCTTGGGTGAGTCCCAAGTTCTCTCGGAGCTGTTCTCTCACGGGCAGCTCTCGAGAGAGCTCTCTCAGCCCCGCCTGCCTCACAGGGTGTCTGTTGTGGGGAGCGGGAAGGGAAGGGGGATTGTAAGCCGCTCTGAGACCCTTTCTGGTAGTGAAGGGCGGGATGTAAATCCAATCTCCTCCTCCTCCTCTTCTTTGTCTTCGTCTTCTTCTCTGATTTCTGAGAACACCAAGGTTTCCACAGGGGGGACAGACTTGTGTGGTTTTTCCAAGGGGCGGGGGCAGCTGCCAATTCAGCATGCTGGCAAAGGCAGGACTCCTCTAGCCATCTCCATTACCTAGTCCCCTGTTGGTAGCCCCCCCTTTCCTCCTCCACTGGGTCTTTTTCAACCTTTCCCCTCCCTCCCAAAAAACCCAGATCTTGAATGTCATTACACAATAGCAAATATGTTGATCAGGTTCCCTGAATTCCCAGCGTCTCCAGCGCACCTTTCCCCTAGAGAAGTACTTTTTAAAGCTGGGAGTTCAGGAAATCAGCTACGTATGCTGCTATAACGTTGTATGGCTATAACACTATTGCAATGGCAATAAACAAAAGGCCTCTCAGTGGTGGCGGTGGGGGGGGGGGGGGAGGAAACAGCAGTGGGGGAGACAAGGTGAGGAGAAATGGCTTTCAACTGGGCAGGAAAACCTGAACTTTCCAGCCCGCATGACAGACATTCAGGCTTTTTTGCAATCTTTCCCAAAACTTTGGGGCAAAGCAGGTTGGAGAAAGATTAGAGAAAAACTAGGGAAACCCCTGATGGAGGAGGAAGAGGAGGAGGAGGAGGAGGGAGAGATTGAATTTATACCCTGCCCTTCTCTACCCAAAGGAGTCTCAGAGTGGCTTACAAACTCCTTCCCTTCCCCATCTCACAACAGACACCCTGTGAGGCAGGTGGGGCTGAGAGAGCTCTCTCGAGAACTGCTCAGACAGCTACAGCATCTCCATAGCGGCATAGTGCGTTTACAGGGCAAGGCCCTAGGTTTTACACCTAGGCAGCCAGCTAAAAAGCAAAGGCTTATGGGACTTCAGAACCAAGAAACCAAAGTCAGCTGTAGCAAAACCTACATAGCGTAGAGCACGGGTGGCCAAACTGTGGCTCAGGAGCCGCATGTGGCTCTTTCACACATACTGTGTGGCTCCCGGCAGGACAGCTGAGGAAGCGAAAGGGAAGCATGCCTTCCTGATCAGTCTTCCCTTCCCCAGCCAGTGTTCTGCTCCCTGGGTAGGCTTGAGGTGGGGAGGGGGAAGCAGAGAAAGAAAGCAACTTTAAATGCATTCTCAAAGCCCCCACCCCCCTGCCAGCCAGTTTGGAGAAGGCATTTGTCTCTTTAAATCCCTTCTCCAAGCCAAGCCAGCCAACCAGTGTGGGGGGCTTGGAGAATGCATTTAAAGTTAAAGTTTCTTTCTTTCCACCTCTCCCTCCCTCCCCCATCTATTTGCTTTCTTTCCACCTTTTTCCACCCTTCCTTCCCCTCCCTCCCTTCCCCCCTCTCCCCCATCTATTTGCTTTTTTTGTTTCTCTCCTTCTCTCTTTCTTTCCACCTCCTTTATTCTTTATTTCCACCTCTCTCTCTTTTCCTCTCGCTCTCAGACAAATAAATATCATTATCAATATCTGTTTTTACCCCTTTGTCTTCATTTTTGACAGTCTCATTTCATGTCGATAAAAAGCAAATCTGCATATTTCCCAATAAAACATGTGTGTGATATTTGTTCCTTACTTGTGGCTCTCAAACATCTGATGTTTGTTCTGTTTGACTCTTAGGTTAAGCGAGTTTGGCCACCCCTGGCTCAGAAGAACAGAAAGGCCCCAGCCCAGGCTCCTGTAACCCCAAATTCTACAACAAGATGTCTTCCAGGGAGCTGCCGGCATCTGGACCCAGTTCCTTAGTACGCCACCCCCGCATGTTTTTGTACTTTCTTTGTTTATGGCAAAGCCAATTAAACCCTTCCCTTCCTCTCAGTCCTTAAAAGGTCTAGTTTCAAGGATTACCATGTGCTTGAAGGGAAAGAGTGAGAAGAGAGAGCAGAGAAACAAAACATGTGATGTCTTCCATGGCTGACCTTACGAAATTATGTCTCTTTGTCTCCGCTGTCGGCTCCACCACGGAGCGTTAGGTTAGGGGGGGATTTCTCTCTTGTTTGGACTGAAATTTGTAGAGTTTGGAGGCACTCCAAAAGATATGATCCATTGTTTCCAAGAAGCGCACGAAGCACTCTGTGAAAGATTCTCCCCTGAGCTGGCACATTGCCTCTGAGCATGAAGGCTCCATTTATCTAGCATCAGAGCAAAGGAAGCAGCCCACCAGAGGAGACCCAAAAATTCTCATCTTGTCCAGTTTCCTAGTGAGGTGTTTCTGGGACACCCACAAGAAAGGCCTGAAAGCATCCATTCTCAGCAGCTGGTTTTCAGAGGTATACTGCCTCTGAACATGGATGCTTAATTAAGGTCAGCAATGGAAGACATTGCATGTTTTGTTTCTGTGCTCTCTCTTCCCACTCTTTCCCTTCAACCTCATGTCTCTCAAAGAGGCTGAGAATTGCCTTCCCTTCCTCTCCCCACTCAACAGGCACCTTGTGAGGCAGGTGGAGCTGAGAGAGTCCTGAGAGAACTGGGACTGGCCCAAATTGAAGCAGGCTTCACGTGGAGGAAGAGAATGGAATCAAACTCAGTTCTTCAAATTAGAATCTGCTGCTCTTGACCACTATACCATGCTGGGTCTCATAGAGGCTGCTGTGGAATCCACCCTCCAAAGCAGTCATTTTCACCAGGGGAACTGATTTCTGTCAGCAGGAGATCAGTTGCAATTCCTGGAAATCTCTGGGGCCATACCTGGAGACTGGCAATCCTAGTTCAGAGTCCTTGTGCATCAAAATTACTATCCCCAGCCTGCTCTTGTAATAGCAGCTCTGTGGCCAGTTTGGTGTAGCGGTTAAGTGCGCGGACTCTAATCTGGGAGAACCCGTTTTGATTCCCCACTCCTCCACATGCAGCCAGCTGGTGTGACCTTGGGCAAGCCGTAGTTCTGGCACAGCTGTTCTTGAAAAAGAGCAGTTTCTGTCAGCGTTCTCTCAGCCCCACCTACCTCACAGGGTGTCTGTTGTGGGGAGGGGTGGGGAAGGAGTTTGTAAGCTGCTCTGAAACTCCCCTGGGGAGTGGAGGGCGGGGTGTAAATTCAATCTCCTCCTCTTCTTCTTCTTCTTCTTCTTCTTCTTCTGGCTCAAGGTAAGGGTTCTCTTGCTCAAAAGCTAGTTGAAATCGGACTCTCGGGGGCGGTGCTCATCTCCGTTTCCAGGCTGAAGAGTCAGTGCTGTCCAAAGACTTTTTCTGTGGTCATGTGGCTGGCATGACTAAATGCCGATGCGCACGGAACGCTGTTACCTTCCCACTGAAGTGGTACCTATTTATCTACTTGCAATGTTTTGCTTTCAGACTGCTAGGTTGGTAGGAGCTGGGGCCGGAGACGGGAGCTCACTTCGTCATGCGGCACTTGGGTCTCGAACTGCTAAGCCACAGACCTTCCGGACAGACCTCTGAGCCACCACGGCCCCCCTGGTTCAAAGTAGGTAGATGTAAAAGGTTGCCCATGGGGCGGGGGAGAATTTTAACTTTATGCTTTCATTGATGGGGCTTGAACTGGCCATGTGCAGGTAGGAATGTGTCACCTACTTCTGCCTCCAATCTTACAAGGATCTTACAATGGCCTTAAAACGGGTTGGTCCCCTCGAGTACCCTCTGGCTCCAACTAAACATTTTCCACCCTGTGCAGAATCTGAGTATTCGTCTTCCAACTCTTTAAGCCAGCCAAATTGAGAAAAAGAGAGGCCGAACTGTTCCAAGTTCTTGGCACACAAAACCTTCCATCATTCCATTCCACTTATCTCGGGAGTGAGACATGCAGTAATGAAGGCTCACATTGTATCTTTTCATTCGCTGCAGTTATTGCCACGCTGCATTCAGCAGTGAAAATTGCAAAGAAAGCAAGGGGGGATTGTTCCCCCACCCGAGCTTCGGTTTATACCTGACAAAGTCAAAATGAACAACTTGTCTTCAGCTGGGGGCAGAGAGAGAGAAGGGGAAAATAGTCCCAAGGAGGCTCGTGAAACCCCCCAAATTGTGTTCCCAGCACTTAAACCGGACTCATGCGCCTGTAACCGAGAGGTCCTGTGCTATGTTTTGTAGCACATGTCCATTTTCATTTTGCTTTACCCCATCTGAAAAAAGGAGGCTACAGTAGTGGGGAAGGGGCAGAAAAGGGCAAACCAGAATGATCCAGGGGTCAGATGTTCCCTATCAGTTTGGTGTAGTGGTTAAGCGTGTGGCATAGTGGTTAGGAGCGCAGACTCTAATCTGGGAGAACCGAATTTGATTCCTCATGCCTCCACGTGCAGCTGCTGGTGTGACCTTGGGACAGTCACAAGTTCTCCCAGAGCTGTTCTCTCAAGGGCAGTCCTCCAAAGAGCTCTCAGCCCCACCTACCTCACAAGGTGTCTGTTGTGGGGAGGGGAAGGGAAAGGGATTGCAAGCCACCCTGAGACTCCTTCGGGCAGTGAAGGGCGGGGTATAAATCCAATCTCTTCTTCTTCATATACCCCACTGTTCTCCCCAAGGGGCACACAAAGCAGCTGAAATCATTCTCCTCTCCTCCATTTTCATCCTCCCAACAACCCTGTGAGGTAGGTGAGGCTGTGAGAGTGCCACTCACTAGCTCAAATTTACCCAGCAAGCTTCTGTGGCAGAGTAGGAATTTGAACCTGGGTCATCCAGAGCCGAGTCCAATTCTTTAACCAGTGTGCCAAGCTGTCTCCTATCAAGAGAGGCTAAAGATTGGGGGGGGGGGGGCTTTTCAGTTTGGAAAAAGACAGCAAAGAAGAATGGACATGACAGAGAATGACAGTTGCTGAGCAGTCGGGTTAGAACGGATAAAAGGAAGTCCTTTTTCACCCAAAGAGTGATTAACACGTGGAATTCACTGCCACAGGAGGTGGCGGCGGCTACAAGCATGAACAGCTTCAAGAGGGAATTGGATAAACATCTGGAGCAGAGGTCCATCAGTGGCTATTAGCCACAAAGTATAGATAGGAACTCTCAGTCTGGGGCAAGTGATGCTCTGTATTCTTGGTGCTTGGGGGGGGGGCAACAGTGGGAGGGCTTCTAGTGTCCTGGCCCCACTGCTGGACCTCCTGAGGGCACCTGGTGTTTTTGGCCACTGTGTGACACAGAGTGTTGGACTGGAGGGGCCACTGACCTGATCCAGCACTGGCTTCTCTTATGTTCTTATTTATTTATTTATATTTGAATTTCTATCCCGCCCTCCCCTGCTCATGCTGATAAACCAACGGCCCAAGTACTCTGGAGTGTACTGACTCACCTATTACGTTCCCGGTTTCTGAGGGAATGTACTTCGAGGTTAGTGTAGTTTATGTTGGGACTGATAACCTTGAGATAAACATAATATTTTCTAACTTAGGGGAGCGTTGTGCTGTGCTTCTTATCTATTATCCTCTAATGGATTACAGTGCATCATCCAGGGCGGGAGACCAGGAGGTTCTCATCAAGACTACTGTTAGCCTGACTGCTCTTTTATGTTATTAATATTTGGGGAATATTAGCTCTTATAAATACGCAGCAGGCTTACGGGACCTTCACCAGTGTATACAGAGGCGGCGCTAACTGATGCTTCTGAGGAACTGACACAGACTCAATTTAAAAGGTGTAAGATAGTTCATTTACTAAAATATAATAAAAGGTTGTACAAAACACTGCTGTTCTGTCATTCATACATGCATACAGTGCTAGGAAGTTAGATAGAAGTTATAGAGACGTGAGCAGGTAATTGATGGTTTCTGTCAAGGGTGATATTTACCTCTATAGAAGAAGAAGAAGAAGAAGAAGATATTGGATTTATACCCTGCCCTTCACTCACTTGGAGTCTCAGAGCGGCTTACAAACTCCTTTCCCTTCCCCGCCCCATGTCAGGTGGCCTGACAAAGGCTTCATTGTGTTTGCTTTCATTTTCTCTGATCTGATGAATTACAGCCTGTCTCCCTCTCTGTCTTCTCCCCCCTCCCCTTCTTGTCACCTTGAAGTATATTGCTTTCGAAAGTCCTGGACAAAGTTACTGTCTTCGGCGGGAGAATGGCGACCCTGCATTCCTCCACGTCACCGGGAACAAATGGCCTTTCCTCCCATGCATCCCTCCTCCCCTTTTCCGGGCCAGTGAATGTCTTATCATATTGTGAAAACCTTGAAGGTCTGTTATGGCCATCCAAGCCGGTTGTTATGCATGAGTTTCACACATCTGGGTCACCCAGATCAAGAAGGGAATGTTTACAACTTTCTCACCTCACCTTCCTGTGGGAATCCAAATGGCCTGATCCCTGCTCCCGCGTTTTCTATTCTAATTTCTGATTGGTTTAATGTTGGAGTTCAAACGATGGGGAGGGTATATTAACTCTGTTTTCTACCTGGTATCTCTAACAAACATTCGAGAACCTGTCAACCAGTATTAAGAATAATAAAGAACTTTGCTTCATCAACAAAGGTCTGATCTTTTGCTGTTAGTACAGAAGCCTCACACCCCACAACAGACACCCTGTGAGGTAGGTGGGGCTGAGAGAGCTGTTTGCCAAGCTGTCCTTGAGAGAACAGCTGGTACAGAGCTATGGCTTGCCCAAGGCCATCCAGCCAGGTGCAAGTGGAGAAGTGGGGAATCAAACCCAGTTCTCCCAGATTAGAGTCCGCACACTTAACCACTACACCAGACTGGCTCCCAGAAGCAGTGGAATCCGGCTGGAAAACGAGGATGAGAAGTCCTTGGGAAGGAGATAAGGGATCGTGGCTCTGAACCGGCAGA
Source organism: Lepidodactylus listeri (assembly GCA_029233225.1). NCBI lineage: Eukaryota > Metazoa > Chordata > Lepidosauria > Squamata > Gekkonidae > Lepidodactylus > Lepidodactylus listeri. The sequence continues at coordinate 176,932,207 of JARCFY010000002.1, forward strand.
AGACCATGTGGCAGGCCCCAGTGGTGCACCCAGGGGTCCGTGAGGGAGGGAAGGAACCAGGGCAGGAATTGGAGCTAGACTAAACTGGAACTCACCTGAAATCTTCGGTAGCAGCTTTTATTGGGAGGTGGTACCTGGGAGGATGGCCCGATATGATGCCATCCCTAGAAAAACCTATAGCAGGTCCGTTTGCTATCTCTAGCCACTAAGAGGGTGCTAAAGGAGTGGTCAATATTCAAATCTATCTGATGGTCAGGGCAGGATGTTGCTGCCAGCGGGATCTGGCGCTGATCTTCTGGATCACAGGAACGCTGGCCATGGGAACCGATCTTCAGAAAGCATCCCAGTGTCTTTGCACCCAGGTGTGAAGTCCTTTGATGTAGCAAATGGAGATGAAGGCTGGCAGGAGGGGGCACAAGCAGGCATACGTGCAAGGAGTGTATATCTGTATGGAGTCGCTGGTGTAAGTCTGTAACCTCATGGCTTTGTGTGAGAGAGTGTCTTTGTTCTCTGTGTCAACCTCCCACCTGGAGGTGGCAACCTCAGAAAATGGTAATCTGGTCCTATAGTGTAGGCATCTATTCCCATCTTCCCACTGGTTACCTAGTGTACTCTCATGTCCCACATAACTGATAGCATAGTCCATACGCTGCCCCTATAAATCAGAAAAAGTCCATAAGGATGCTGCCTAGCCTTACATTACCCCCGAGGGAGGTTGAAAAAGCTTTTCCATTATTACATTCAATACAGAATTACTTTTTCTGCAATAGGTGAGTCAGTACACTCCAGAGTACTTGAGTCGCTGTTTTATCAGCATGAGCAGGTTGCCCACTGTATTTCACTCTTTTGCTTTCAATTTGTTGTTTTACAGCGACTGAGGAAGAACGCTTAAGAAACAAGGGAGTTATACCGGGACCTTGTCTTGCTGTTACCGACAACTATGAATGTATCTCTCCACATTGTTAGTGTTATTTTTCCTTATCATAATTGTTATGTCTGAATGTACTATTTGGTGTGTTGGCGATTGAAATGTTCAGGGCTATTTTTGGGCAGGAACGCACAGGAACGGAGTTCCGGCTGGCTCCTGAGTTGGCCACACCCAGCTGGAACTCATTAAAATAATAGGCCACACCCAACAGCAGAAACTCATTAGGATTGGCTACATTAGGGGTATGTGGCCTAACATGCAAATTAATTCCTGCTACAAAAAGAGCCCTGGGTTTTGACAACAAACAAGGTAAACAGAATAAGAAGCAAAAGGGGTGGGTGTGTCTGGATGACCACTCTTCTGGTAACATGGGGGTGTGGCTTAATATGCTAATAAGCTATGAAGTCAGTGGTGTGGCCTAATATGCTAATGAGTTACTGCTGTTGGGTGTGGCCTATTATGCAAACGAGTTCCTGCTGAGCTTTTTCTACAAAAAAAGCCCTGGAAATGTTGTTATACGCATGTGATACTGAATTATTATTGACTACTGTGTTGTGTGGGTCAAAATATGGTCTCTGTTGTTATTTTTTATGTGCATTTGTAGATGAATTGGGAGTCTTTGGCAGCCCATTTTCGGAGTTTCATTATCGCGGTTATAGTAGTTCTCTCACTCCGTTGTCCTTTGTTGTTGTACAGAAGAGCTCAGTATCTGACGAAGTTAAACAGTAAGCTTCATCCCGGAAAAAGGGCAGTGTTCACGAAAAGCCACAGAGATTAATATCTATAAAAGAGTCTCCTCGATAAGTAGCTTGGTTTGTGACAGAAGGACGAACTGTGTGGGTTCCTGGTTAAAAGAGGCTGGCAGACAGTGTCAGTGGAAAATAAAGACTGCTCCAGCCTGTGAAAAGGTAAAGGAACAAAACCCCACATACTCAGAAATAAGGGGGTTCGTCACAGCGGCCTTGAAGGGTGCACTCTATTATACCCTGCTGAGGTCTCCCCCTCTCCCCAAACCCTGCCCTTCCCAGGTTCCACCCCCAAAATCTCCAGGTATTCCCCAACCCAGAGCTGGTAAACCTAATCCAGACTCAAGAAGGAAAACCAAGGGGGAAATTGAGCTCACTTTCCTGGACTTCAAGGTTTCCCAGAGGCCGCATCCTTTGGGCACACTCCTCCCCCAAGCCTAGACAAATACATATCACACAGTCCAGCCACCCTTTCTGCTTTTCTTCCCTTTGTGTCTCTCCATTGCATTCCGTCAGCTAATGCTGCCATCTCCTGCCCAGGAGGTGGGATGAGTGGACCCTTGACGTCAGCACTGTGGAATGTTATGTTATACTTCTCCTAGCCATGCTTATCACCCTCCCTACTGCTTTGACCTTGAGAGACTGTGAGTACCAGGCCATGTATCTTTTCTCCTGTCTGGCTAGAATGCTTCCCGCTTTTTCCTTGGGAACTCTTAGCCAGTATTTTCAGCGCCTTTTTCTTGATATGATAATTGGTTACATTACACTACCTGACTTCTCTTGAATTCTGTATAACTGTACTGTATGTCATAGTGCCTGCCATTACTAACACAAGAAGTGCAGATGACCATTGCAGATCTTTCTCAATAAAGCTTTCCCGATTAAGGACAGTTGTTGCTGATTGACTCTGTAGGACTCTCACACATTCTCCCATACTTACCACTGCCCTTTTGGGCTCCCCACCACCCACATCCAATCTTTCTATGGAGCTTGTGTCTCTCCTACGCCTTATTCCTGCCTTGTTTTATGGGGGTGGGTGGATAAGTTTATTTATTTCTTCAACTTATATCCCCCCCCCACCCCCCACCCCCACTGAGACAGGCTCAGGGTGGCTTACATAAAATGCATAAAAATGATAAAATACATAGAACAATAAAAAAATCTTAATTCATCATATGATTATAACAGACAAGGTGCTAGAGCTAGAATAGATGGTAATAACAACATTATAAAATTGTTTAGCTGTCACAACAGGACATGTTGCTTAACCAAAAGGGAATGGTCACAGAGTTGGAATTCAGCTTATCTATATATCTAATTCCGAGAGGGTTTTTTTCTGTGTGGATGCTTATATCTGCCAAAAGAGAGCTCACTCTCCCTCAACAGCTTTTCCTACATAGTCAGGCCCCTTCTTCGGTCTGCAGAAAAATCCGAAAAGTTTTTAAAAAACTTCAGGGACCGTTGAATCCCCCCCAATACCTTCTGAAATAGCATCAGCTCCAGGCATCAACTGTGAGGAGATTAGAATGTTTGGGGGGTGGAGAGGTTATAACTGTTTCTGTCAGTAAAAAGCAGGGTTTTTACTGGCAGCAGTCTAGGGTTGCCAAGTACCCCACCCCCCTGGCCTCCAGCAGCAGATCCAGATCCAGGCTGAGAAACTCCTGGAGATTTGGGGGTGGAACCTGGGGAGGACAGGGACCTCAGTGAGTTACAATGCCATAAACTCCACCCTCCAAAGCATCCGTTTTCTCCATGAAAAGTTGTCTCTGTAGTCTAGAGATGAGCAGTAACTCCAGGGGATCCCCAGGCCCCACCTGGAGGCTGGCATCCCTAGACAGCACCCTCTGTGTGACTTGATACCACCTGATTTGCATGACTTAATTAGGCCCAGCTGCTTTGCTACTGTTCATCAGCAGCCACCCTATGAAAGCCACTGTGATGTAACAGTTAGAGCTTCAGACTGGGATCTGTAAGACCCAGGTTCAGATCCCCATCTTGCGGTGGAAACTGACTGGGAGATTTTGGACCAGTCACATACTTTCAGCCTAACCAACCTCACAGGGCTGTTGTGCAGACAACAAGGAGGAAATAATAATGTAAGCTGCTTTAGTCCCCACTGTGGAGAAAGACTGTAATTTTCCTAGGTAGAGGCTGTGGGGGAGGGGGGTGGAGATGGAAAGCTGAAGACAGATAAAGGTAGGTTGGCTGTTGGGTGGGAAGGAAATAGGGTTGCCAACTCCAGGTTGGGAAATTCCTGGACATTTGAGAGGTGGAGCCTGGGAGGGTGGGATTTGAGGTGGGAGGCAGAAAGAGAAAGAGTGATGAGGTGGGGAGGCAAAAAAACAGAGAGAATGATGACGGGTCAGAAAGAGAGAGGAAGTAACATACATGGAGGAGAGAGAGTAAGAAAGGGGGGGGCAGAAGGGAGAAAGAGTGTGAGAGAGGTAGGGGGAGAAGGGAGGAAGCAAAGGTGTGAGGAATGGGATAACCATCCCGCAAGTTTCTTGCAGGTCTCCACTTGTCTATACACTAATAGCCAAGTTGCCCCTGTGTGTGCGGATATCTAAATCCGCACATTGGGGGCACTTGGGGGGCAGAGAGATTTTCCTGCACACTTGGGGGGCTCTCCAGGCATGCAGAAAAATCTAAAAAGTTTAAAAAATTATACGGGGGATATTTAAATCTGACCAAAAGTAAAAGCGTTCCCTGTGCGTGCGCAGAGAACGCTCTGGCCATTGAGGGGGAGGCTTGGTGGGCCCAGAGGCTGTGAGCTGCTCAGGCCTCACCTGTGCTGGGGGGGGAGGGAGAAGGCTTGGCGGGCCTCGCCATCACTGTGGAGGAAGGGGATGGGAGAAGGCTCACTTGCTGCCGCTTCATCCTCCTGCAGAGCTCCTCCTGCTTCTGCAGGAGCTGTGGGGAATACTCTCCCCCCCCATGAGTATCATGGGTCCCCCTTCTTGTCTATATACTAATAGCCAAGTGTCTCCTGTGTGTGTGGATATCTAAATCTGCACATCGGGGGCACTTGGGGGGCAGAGAGATTTTCCTGCACACTTGGCCAATCCCCAGGGGTGCAGAAAAATCTGAAAACTTTAAAAAACTATACGGGGAAATTTAAATCCCCCAAAAGTAAAAGAACATTCCCTGCGCAAGCACAGAGAACGCTCTGTGAACTGCAGCAGGCCGGCAGCTGGAAGCTGCTAAGGCCTTGCTGCCGGTGCCAGGGGAGAGATTGGTGGGCCTGGTGGCTGAAAGCCACTCAGGCCTCGCCGTCAGTGCCCGTGGGGGAGGGGGGGGAGATTGGTGGGCCTGGGCCTCGCCACCGATGCCCGTGGTGGGGTAGAAGGATTGGAGGGCCCAGGCCTTGCCATTGGTCCTGGGAGGGCAGAGGAGAAGGCTCACCTGTGGGTGCTTCATCCTCCTTGATGTGGAGCTCCCCCCCCCCCCGCCCCGTATCACAGGTCCCCACTTCTTGTCTTTTCTAATTGCACAGGTGGGCACATCCAGGGGGAGGGCCTAACACAGTGCAGCTGTTGTGTGTGACTCCTAATTAAAAGCCTGGTGGAAGAGCTCCGTCTCGCAGGTCCCTTGGAACTGTTACGCAATCCATGTACAGGATATCACAGTTCTAGAAATTTTATTTAGGAGGCACACAATCCGGACACTGAAATCCAAGCGGCAACATCCTTCCACCTCCTCTCTTTTATCATATCTCCACCCTTGTGGTTCACAGCCTCCGTCCACAGATAAAAGGGAGCCCTCCCTGAAAAAAAAAACCTTGACAATAACAAAGCCAAAGATTGTGGGAAGAAAGAAAAGAGCAACGATTGAAAGCACTGATATTTATTTACACAGAAATGTCTTTCAACACAACAATGATCACAACTGGGTTCCCCCCCCCCCAACAGAATCCAAACTCAGTTCATACATTCTGTGAAATCATGACTGGACTGTGCTACCGGGCCACAAAATAAAACAGATCCCTGCATGTAGAAATGTAGCTATCAGGGAGATAGAACAGGGAAACTGTGAAACACTAAGTTTCAGCAAGTTCTTCCTTTCAAAATTACAGGGGAGCATCACAACACGCAACCACTTCCTCCACCCCACATCCCTGGATGCATTCCCAGAGTGGTACAGTCCAGGAAAAGCTTTACCACCTTGATTCTGTATAATCAGCCCCAACTTTAAGAAATGGTCTATAAAAGACACTGTGCATGCCATTCAAAGGGGGGGGGGGTTTGTAGGGCAGAGGTCACGTCCCCCTTCCCATTGAAACAACTTCCTATGGAAACGATCTACAAATTAAAACACAACACCCTCAAATGCTGCATTTGCACTAAGCAGAATATACTCAGCGGGACACCACTACTTGGCAGCCTGAAGTTAAAAACACAGAAGAAAAACTTTGGTTTGTCACTTCTTTTTTAAATCACAGAGAAAAAAACTGAAGCTAACAGAAGGGAAACACTGAAGGACGGTTCTCATGAAATCACACCCACACGAATCTCTTTCCCCAACATGGTTCATTGTGCAGACGATGCCCGATCAAGCGTTCTGTGAAACTCAAAAGCTGCCCCACTCCCGCACCAACCTCCTGATCTAATACAGAATGTAAAACTGTGAGCCTGTTTTTAAAACCTTGAACATTCCTGAAACCCAGCCACCACCCCAAAAAGCCACCCCTGGGGCAGAAAACAGAATTTCACTTGCTAATGTTTGACATAATGAGTATCCATTTGACACTTCACACTCAATACTTCCAATTACGAATGAATGCTGAATTTTTAGAGGTAGGGGCAGCGAGACAGAGAGGAAGACGCATCTGATCCATCAAGCTGATTTTTCACCTCTGTGTTCTGAAATGCACATCGGTTAAAGCCACCTTCAAAATTCATACAAGATGAAGTGGTTTCATCAAACTTCAGAGTATAGTTTTCACATTAGGCCCAACCCACCAAAGGTTCAAATCCCAGCATCCGGAGCTTAAAAACAGTAATCCCCAAAACTAATTGCGAGACTACGTCAGCAAGAATTAAGGCCTGCTGTCAGCTCCAACTGTCCAGTGGAGAATGCCTGCTGCACCCCTGCTTGATGCTCTGGCCTTCCCTCCTTGTAATGTCTCCACAGGGGGTAGGCAATACTTCTGCACCTCTCTTCAGTCAAGCAACACTGAACAGAGACTGTAGAATTACCAGTAGAGGTTGCCTACCAGCTGCTGTTGTTCTTCTGAACAGGAAGGTACACCCAAGGACAGCAACAGAAGCAAAAACATACAGGCAGGCAGCTCGTCGGAGTACAAAGAGAAAATAAATTGGGCGGGAGTAACTTGAGTGGGGAACCTGAACTTGGGAGAAAGCACAACTCAATTCACAGACTTCTCAGAGGTGACCTGGGTCTAAGAGAGTCCCAGCCGTGGATACGAAACCAGAGACAGAAACCCTGGCTTTATCCACCGTCCCTGAAAACATGAGCATCAGCTGATACTTGTATGAGAACGCCCCCCCCCCCCCCAGCCGAAAGTACCGATACAGAATCCTGCAAATAGCCTCTTTCCCGAAAACAATACGACCTCTACGTGATCAAACAGGGATTTCTTTTAAAAATCTCTCAACCTCAAGCCAGGCATGGTCCGTGCGGCCAGAGAAACGCTTAGAACCATCTCTTGAGAGCTAGTGACTTTTGTAGGCTTCTTTGAGGCGCTGTGTTAAAACAGAGACACCGTCGCCTTGAAAAGCTGCCCTGGATTGCACTTGGTGGCACTGCAGACCCTTAAAAGAAAAAAGAGCCTTTTCCTGTCCTGCTAATAATGCCACGAGGATTAATTTCTCAAGAGCCACCTTGCCAGTGCATGGCAGATAAGGAGAAACAGACTCAACACCCTGATCCATTGTTCTCTAAACTGAAGGACAGACGCATATAAAAAGTTAGACTATATTACATTTTATAAAACAGGCCACCCCTTTTTGTTTTGAAAACGGGGTGATTTGGCTAGGGAGGGGTTGGAGCAGAACTATCTGGGTTGAGTTTGCTATGGCCAGGCAAAGGGCTAGGTCCTAAGGAGGATTTCTGGAGACAGAAGGGGGGTGTTGACCAATTTCCTCTTCTCACGGCAGACCTCTGATTCCTCCATGCACGTACTGTGGGGGGGGGGCTCCCTGCCCCCCCCCCGGGTATTGCACTGGGGGCATTTGGGGCGGCAGTGGGAGACGGATGTCAGGGACGGAAGCCTCTTCCACCTGGAGAAATCCTCCATGGGATCTCACCCAAAGCCCATACTTGGCTGGGAATAATTTTGAGTGAACAAAACAAGTCTGAATGTTTAAAAATTTCTTCTGCAGAACTGCCAAAGGGGTGCGACAGAATCCACACACATGCAAATATCGGGGGCCAGTAATCTCAACATGGCAACTCTGGGATAGCCTCTGAAAACAAGGAACCAGCTCCCGAGAAGCCAGTTCCCTGAACATGGAACTTCCATGTCCAGAGGCAATCTACCTCCAGAAAAGCTGGGTGCAAAAAACTGGGGAGGGGTTGCTGCCTTTGTGATCCAGCTTACTGGGCTCTTGTGGGTCTTCGGAGGCAGCGCGTTGAACCTCGGCCTGATCCAGTAAAGCAATTTTTTAAAATGTTCTTGCCTCACTTTAAAGACCATCCCCAACTCTGCTGAGAATTTAAGGCACTGAAAAGAAAAAAAAAATCTCTATTTTGCTATGCCGCACCAAAGCAAAGCAAAGTTTAAGCCTGTTAAATAAAGTGTTTTCTCTTGCTCTTCCCGGTTATGGTCAGAGTAAACAACGATTCTGCATCATGATGCTTAACTTTAAATTACTTGGCATATAAATACAGGAGCTGAAAATCAAAGGGATGGCAGCAATTGCGGAGGGGAACACGGTGTGCAGAGCAGATGTGGCATGTACGGGGCTCCACGTGGGGGAAACGTGTGTGCTTCTTCTGTCTTCCCAAAAGGCGCTTGCAAAAGGGGGGGAGAGGCCACACGGTTATTTAAAAAATCATACATAAGTATCGAAGGCCTTCTTTGCCAAAACCCGAAAAGCCTGTCAAACCCAAAAAAGCAATTGGAAAGCTCGTGTTTTGTCTCTTCGTTGGAGCTTAAAACGCTGGGCGATTTCTCAAAAGAGAAGTCGAGAGAGAAGAAAAAACATTGATGTCCTGCCAAATCCATCTCTTCTCATCTTAGGCGTCGATCAATTTGAACAAAAAGGGCCAGGAAATGACAGTGTAACCCTAAATGGAGAAAGCTGGGGGGGGGGGGGTTGCCTTTTCCTAAAATAATTGTGTAATTGGGGGGGAGGTTGTCACTCAGGGAATTTTACTGCTCCTGGGCCTTGAACCCTCCCCGATACCCCTTCCCTCCCAACATCAGGGCCGCCGCCCCATGAAAATCCTTCTGGTTTATCAACTGGTTCTCTTAACTAAGCCTGCGCAAATTTCAGTATGGGCGCAGAACTGTGAAGAAAAAGTCACTCCGCTCTGTTTTTAGACAATGCCCACATGGGCCCGAGGAGGCCCCGTTTTACAAGACACATCCTGGTCCGTGGAAATGGAGGAGGAAGGCCTCTTCTTAGGAGAGCAATCCCCTCCTGAGGGAGGGAACATGGATGGGGAACACCTCATCTCAGGAAAAGAGATCACTTCCTGCACAGAAACAGGAAGTGCCTCATCACAGAAGATTCCCCTCAGGGTCCTTTTTCTTAGAAGGCTTTTATTAGAAATAAATCCACTTTTTGAAGGGTTTGAGGGCACCTTTAAAATCTGACTGAACTCAATAAAATGGTGGGCGTTTTCACACGTGCTTAATGATGCAGGTTCAATCCACTTCAGGGTGCTTTAAAAAAAAAGACTTATATTAAAAATAATTCACTTTTTTAGGGTTTGAGGGCACCTGTAAAATCTGATTAAAATCAATAAACTGTTGGAGGTCTATCATGGTGGGCACTTTCACACCTGCTAAATGATGCAGGTTCAATCCACTTCAGGGTCCTTTTTCTTAGAAGACTTACATTAAAAATAAATTCACTTTTTTAGGGTTTGAGGGCACCTGTAAAATTTGATTAAAATCAATAAAATGTTGGAGGTCTAACACTGTGGGCACTTTTACACCTACTAAATAATGCTGTTTCAATCCACTTCGGCGACCATTTGCAAGTGGACTTTGCCATTCCACACAGTAAAATCCAGTTGCAAAGTGCATCGGAAGTGGACTGAAAGGGCGTTACTTAGTGTGTGTGAAAGTTGTATGAAGGGGGCCAGTTCCTTCTGCCAAGCTCTGAGCTGGAGTCCCCAGAAAGGGCGACAGCTTCTTCTGAGCAAAACTGCCCCAAGGAATTCGGTGGCAACTTAGCAATGGCCTTAGCAATGTGAGGCAAAGAGCAGGCGACCTTGCTGGCAGTGGTAAAGGGTTTTTTGTGCGCCGTCACAATTACTCCACGGACTTTGGTTGGAGAGCTATACTGGTGCCTCACGGTCCAACACACAGCGACAAATGACGGCAATCCAGTTCCGAATCCCCCCCACGGCCTTCAAACTAGACGAAATCACTACTTCCTTGCAGTCCAATGCACTCCCCCCACTCCGGCATTCACGCACACATTAATTTTCTCATGTAAATATTTAAAAAGCCAACAGAAGATGGAGGATGAAAGAGGTGGCCGAGGCGGTCCTCTTCTCCTCTATCAGCTCATTTGTTCCAGGTATGCCGAAAGCAGGAGGGCCGGGGGTAGGAAGACGGTCCGCTTGTTGCTGACCTTCATCTGCCGCTGCCCTTCGTCACCAGAACCTGGATAGAAAGATTGCAGGCATTAAGTCTGGAGCTCCTGTCAAGATCTGCTCGGTCACAGGCTCGCGAGCAGCTGATTTGCAGCGCATTGAGAGATTACAGGTAATTTATCTGTAAATACATATCTTTAAAAAAAATAATTCTGCTCAATTTCAGTTTTTCTCACACAAAACTCCAACTGTGTTCTCTCTCTCTCTCTCTCTTTTTAAACACTATCGCCAATGTAAGCTTCCCAGTTCTAGTTCCCCACCCCCATCGGCATCCCGTTTAATAAAACACAGAAGTGTGTGAGTGTAACAACAAAAGGAGGGGGGAAATATAATAATAAACCCACTTCTGTTTCATTTTCAGCCTGTGCCAAGAAGCAGCAGTGGGCTTCTTAACAGAGGGGTTCTGGGACTCAAGAAGACACGGTTAACACATAGACACACTACCTGACGTGGAAAATCTGCCTCCTTATTGGCGAAAGGGCCAGCAGCACTGACTTCGCAGGGAGGGAACATTATTCTGTACATGCTCAGAGGCAACCACCTGTTATGCCCATTATTTCTGGGAATTTAAATTAGGTTCTGGGGCTGTCGACCTGGGGCTGGAGCCAGAGTCCTTCTGCGTACCCAGCTGGCGAAATTTAAATGAGGAATCTGAGACCTCTTGATCTTTACCCGGCTTCTTGAAGAGAAGCAGGATTTGCAAACGGGGCGCTCCCAAAGAGGTTGCGGCAAACCCAGATCGGAAAGCGGAGGGGGCCTCGGAGAAGCGAGAGACTTCCCTGGGAGAAAGGGAGAGCCTGTCACATTCCGGCAAGTATGTATTTGAAAAAAATCATTCTCACTGGCAGAGGCAAGATCCATGTACTGGCAGAGGGCGTGAAGCAACAGCCGTTCAAAACTGCAAGGAAACAAAGGGAAGACATTAATGGGGCAGCCGCCGCAGGGCACGTGGAAAGCACATCCTGCACCAGAACCCCTGCCAGCAAAGCAAATGGCTCACTTCACACCTTTATGGGGCAGCTACCCACATTTGCAAGGGGGGGGGGGAGGTTCTCACATCCAGCCCCCTCTCACAACCATTTAAAGCATTTGTTCCTTTTTTTTAAAAAAAAGCCAGGTTTCTAGTCCTCATTGGCTGCTGAAGCATTGGCTGCTGAAGTAAGCGGTGAAGAGGGTGCAAAGGGGTGAAGATTCATTGCAGTTCTTCCCCCCCACACACACACACAAAGCAGTGCCTGAAATGTGCTGTGGCTCAGTGGCAGAAAATTTGCTTGGCTTGCAGAAGATCCTGGGTTCAATCCCCGGTATCTCCAGTTGAAAGCACCAGGCAGCAGGTGGTGTGAAGGACCTCTGCCTGAGACCCTGGAGAGCTGCTGCCCGTCTTGAGTAGACAGGACTGACTGTGATGAACCAAAGGTCTGATTCAATATAAGGAAGCCTCGTGTTCATGTCTACCCTGCTCTGCTGGTGGACCAAGAATCCCAATTCCTCCTTTCCCAGTATTCCTAAAACCACTACTAGGAATAGAATCACCCCAAACTGGGCTTTGGCGCAAAAAACAAAACCGAGTGCAGGGAGAGGAAGTCCAGCTTCAGATATCACTAGCCCTGGACATGGCTCTTCGCAAACACTCCCCCCTCTGCTTTTGGAGAACGGGATCCAGAACTGTGGGCCTACCAAAGGTACTACCAGACTCAGACTTTGTTCCGCCGCTTCAGACCAACATGGCTACCCATCAGAATCTATACTTATGCTTTGTTTCACTTCTGTTTTTAGGACTTCTTGTTGGTTCTACAATCTTAGTCCTATTTCATTGTTTACTGAATGTCCCATCCTGTCAATCGTATTGACTCACTCTGTATAATCCACCTTGAGTCCAGGTGAGAAAAGTGGACTATAAATAACATAAAAAATAATGGGGGAGGAGAACTCGGTGCCTACCTTGTGTGTGTGTGGGGGGGGAGGTAGAGAACCTCCCAGTGAAACGTTCTGAATAACGATCCTCAATCAATAGACTGTCTGCTCAGATAGATTGATCCCCTAGAGAGTGGGGCAGAGAGACCAACACCCCTCCCTCTCCTGATGCCCCTCCAGCTACTGGTATTCAGAACATGGAGGTTCCATTGAGCCATCATGGGTAACTACCACACCAAACTGCCGTGCCATCTGTCTTGTTCATAGCATTGTTGTAACTATTTATTGTGGAAGACTTATTACAGAATGTTTCAATTCTTCTCGTGGAATGTTTTAACTCCTGTGGTCATCCGCTCTGAGCCCATTTGTGGGGAAGGGCAGGATATAAGCCGAAATAAATAAATAAATAGCCATGGATGGACCTCTCTTCTTTTAAAAGCATCCGCCACTATATCCTAGGGCAGTGACTCCCTCCAGTTAATTGCTGGTTGTGTGACAAAGGACTTCTTTTTGTCTACCCCGAATATTCTTCACTGGGTGACTCCCCCCCCCCCCCCCAAAATCAATAACGGTGGAGAGGGCCAGGAATCGGAGTTTCTTAACCAGTACCCATCTATCCCCTGCACACAGCATCTTCAGGAAGTGTTGAATATATTCAAGTTTGGTGTAGTGCTTAGAAGCGCAGACTCTAATCCGGCAGTACCGGGTTTGATTCCCCACTCCTCCACATGCAGCTGCTGGTGTGACCTTGGGTCAGTCTCAAGTTCTCTCAGAGCTGTTCTCTCAAGGGCAGTCCCCGAAAGAGCTCTCTCAGCCCCACCTACTTCACAGGGTGTCTGTTGCGGGGAGGGGAAGGGACAGGAGATTGTAAGCTGCTATGAGACTCCTTCAGGTAGTGGAGGGTGGGATACACATCCAGCCTCTTCTTTTTCTTCAAGGCCACCCAGCAACATCCAAGAATGTGCCTCCCAAAAAAACACCCCAAGTGGTATCCTAGGTCCTTGAAGTCAAAAAAGACTCAAACGTCAAAAGACATCTGCAGCTCACATCAGCCTTTTGACTGGTAAGAGCCGGATTAATTATTTCCTTACTTCATTTATACCCTGCCCTTCTCCCCAAAAGGGATGCTGAGTGGCTGAAATCATTCTCCTCTCTTCCATTTTATCTGCACATCCACCCTGTGAGGTAGGTGAGGCTGAGAGCGTATGACTGGCCCAAGGTCACCCAGCGAGCTTCCGTGGCACAAGTGGGGATTCAAATCCGGGTCTCCAGGATCCTAGTCCGACATTTTACCCGCCACTCTCTCAAAATGAGGATACCATGCAGCAGACACCAAGGAAGAATGTCCTAAACGCGGTGGTGCCAGTGGCTGGAAACGGGGGCCAGTTGCGGTCTAAGCCAGGGAACAGCAAGCAGGCAGCTCACGTCCGACACAAGGGGGCGCCACTCACATGGAGCCTGGAGTTTACCTATTATCCATCAGTGCCGTGTAGACAGAATGGGGGCGAACAGAAAAAAAGGCCAGAATCTCCTCCTCCAGGCACTCCAGAGTCCCCTACAAAGGTAAGCAAGGAGGCCTTTAAGCAGGGCCATGCACGCGCTCAAAACACCAAGGAAAAACCCCAGACAAGACAGACCCTTCAGGGGAGAGTGGCCACTGTCAAGGCCCTGCCAACTGGGATGCCGCTCTCCAATCAATACAGTCTCACAACTGAAGATGCAGATGCGCCTTCTGTGGCTGTATGAACCTGCCCACTCTTTAAGACGAACATCTGTGCCGGCTCTCACAGAACAGTAACTCCAGGACTGGTGACGGACTCCTTTCCAGATCAGAGCAGGCGCTCCACATGTCCAGGAATTATGAAGGATTTCAGACAGCCTATCTATTCCGTTTCAGGAACTGGTTACTAATGGTTTTTTCCTGTCATTTCAGACAGACCTGTTTTAGTAACCGGCTGTTAACAGAATATATTTACCTGTCCATATAATGCCCGTTGTCTCCCATTTGGGAAGCAGGCCTGAGGTGTTGAGAAAAACTGCTTTTCCTCAGGTCTTCAGTCCTTTCTTCTGGATCTGAATTGCTACAGTGGGCTGTGTAACATGCCCCATAACGCTTCCTCCAGTGATGGGTTTTTCACGCCCCCCCTGGTGCGCAATCTCTCCTCCTTTTTTTAAAAAGAAGAAGTTCTATTGGGAGCGCTACGACGCTGAAAAGGACGTCAAATCAGTGTCATAGCACTCCCAACAGAATGTTAAAAAAACAACAAACCTCTTAGAGAGATCGTGCGTTTGGAGGAAGATGGCGGGAAAAGAAAGCGGCACAGTTTGAAATGGCCACAGCGCTTCAGAGACTGCTCCTTACTGGAAGGGAAATGCTGTGTGAAACAGCTGTCCCTGTACCAGTTTCCTCCATGACGGGCCAATAATGGAAACCATGTGGTTTAAAAAGGTAATGTGAAATCGATCTATATGCACAGGGTCCAACTGCAGCATATAACGTTTCCCCCCCAGCACTTCAAAATCATGCAATGCTCCACCCAGCACATCTTTATTTACTTCATTCATACCCCGCCTTTCTCCCCAATGGAGACCTGACACAACCTACATCATTCTCCTCCACTCCATTTTATCCTTACAACAACCCTGTGAAGTAGGGTTAGCCTGAGAATGTGGCACTGGCCCTCCAGATGTACTGATCTGTGCTCTTTGGTCATGTTCCGAATTAGATGTATAGATTACAAAGGTTACCTTTCTGACAATCACAGCATCGGTTTACAAGTTTCACAAATGGCTGTTACAATACGAACACTGGTTTGTGTAGGTCTTTCTAGTTACACAATAATTATACATAAAGGTAAAGGTCTCCCATGCTTGAAAGCCAGTCAAATCCGACTCTAGGGGGCGGTGCTCATCTCCGTTTCCTAGCTGAAGAGCCAGCGCTGTCCAAATATGTTACAGGGGTCATGTGGCCGGCATGACTAGACGCCGAGGCACACAGAATGCTATTTTTTGCTTCACTATTTTAATAATAATATAAAAACGTATTTAATTCTTCTTTCATTCAAAGCACAAGAGCAGGGCCAGAAAAAGATCTGGTAATTTTCTGCATACAGCTGAGAACTGTGCTTAGTTAGCAAGTACCAGTTTGCTTTGAAAACCATCTCTACCAACTCACTCAACCTGATTCCCTCTCTTTGAACAAAGATGACCCTTCTCCTCACCCCACCTCCAACCTGGGAGCATACCGTGGGGATCCGGCCACGCTTCAGGGTCATGCGCAGGCGTCGGCTGATGCGCTGGAAACATTCCTTGGGTGTGTATGCAGGATGATCTGCAAAGGAAGGGAAGAGAAGAAGAAAAAATATTCTCCAGCCCATTAAAGAGCGAGATCTCACACAGATTTATGACCGCCAAGCTACTGACGCACTTGTTCTATGTGCCCCTATCACATAAGCAAAAGCAAACTTTAAGAAAACCAAGAAATGCAAACAAGAGTGGTGTCAGAAGCGGAGCCTACAGCGACGTATGGAGGTGTCGCACAGCTACACAAATTATTCATCGTGAGATTGTCCACATCTTAGGTTACCAGACTCGGTTTGGACCGCTATTGTACATGGATACGTGAGAAATTCTCCATCTAAGCTGTGGAGTCTTGTGAGCAAAAATTCTACTTTGTGAGTTACTGGCATTAAAGTTGTGAGTGAGCGATTTGGCAGCTGCATAGATTACGTAATTCCCTCTGGAGCTGTCCTTCCTGAGCTAAGAAAAAAATGTGTGCGCTGGAGGCTAAAAATTGCGAGCTAGCTCACACTAACTCAGCTTAGAGGGAACACTGTACGTGAGTGGCTCGGTGCAGGAGAACCACGGGTTGTTAATCATCAGTTTGGTATCTGCAGTCAGAATTTTACATTGTTTCTGCATGGGAGTAAATTCCCTGTTCTGGTCTCATGGCCGCTACAAACGCCTTTGCAATTTCAGCAGCCACACAGGGTGACTATCTGTTCTGCTGTTTATCCTTCTTCTGAGAAAGATAGAGCCAGTTTGGTGGAGTAGTTAACTGCGCAGACTCTAATCTGGGAGAACTGGGTTTGATTCCCCACTCCTCCACTCTCAGCTGCTGGATGAACTTGGGCAAGCCATAGCTCTGTACCAGCTGTTCTCTCAAGGACAGTTGTCTCAGAGCTCTCTCAGCCCCACCCACCTCCCAGGGTGTCTGTTGTGGGGAGGGGAAGGGAAAGGAGTTTGTAACATGGGACAAACCTCCATCTAAGGGACATAAGAAGCTGCCTCTTTGGATCAGAGCAACAAAGACATGTACGCTTTGCAAGAATCTCGGCAACCAGCCAGGGTTCAGGTGTCTACCAGAAACTGGACAACAGTCTACAGGAGATATTCCATGCACCTCCTGTTGGGATGCCTACGTAAACATTGCCCAGATTACTTGAGCCCGCAGACCATTGCAAGGTCAAAGCAAGGCACAGAATCCTTTGGATCCCTCCCAACCTCTTATCTCTCGCAAGCCGTTTAAAGAAGGGCGCAGCCTACTGGAATGCTTTTATTGAGAAGACAGTGGTATCCTTTCACTGTGCGTTCCAGAAACGGGAGGGCGGAGAATTTATTTAATTAAAATTTATGCTCTGCTTCCCCTTCCCCACATTCTGCAAGACTCAAAGCTGTTTTAATGTTGATTTCAAGTACGGTATGTTATTGACAGCCTAGATGCCGGTTTTCTTTTGTTGTGGAAGACCACTAGGATAGATCCAGTACTAGGCCTTTTGTAGATACGTGAAGGCATGTTACTTATAACATCCCATCTTTTTAGCTTCAGGTGGGTAGCTGTGTTGGTCTGAAGTAGCAGAACAAATTTAGAGTCTAGTGGCACCTTGAAGTCCAACAAAGTTTAATTCCAAGTATAAGCTTTTGTGTGCACACACACTTCTTCAGATATCTGCGTGCATATACATGAAAATTTATACCCAGAATAAAACTTCGTTAATCTTTTTTTTTGGGGGGGGGGGGGATTTTTGTATTTTTCATATGTGCACCTGGAAGTCATGTGTGTGTGTATTCACATATAAGTGCACCTGGAAGTCATGGCAACCTCTGGTGACTGACCCCTACTGGCGGCCTGCAGGATATTCAGAAAGGTGGCTGAATAAAACCTGCCCCCCACCTCCTGACTGTTGGTATTCCTTGGAGGTCTCCCATCCAAGTACTGGCCAGAGTCAACCCTGTTTAGCTTCCGAGATCTGATGAGACTGGGCTTGCCTAGGCTATCCAGGATCAGGGCAAACTCTGCTGGTCTTAAAGGTGCCACTGGACTCAAGTTTTTATCGTGTCCTTTTGCACCCTTGGTGCAATTAGAAAAGGGGAAAAGAAGAGTTTCTTACATCCACACAGCTCTTCCCAACTCTGGCTATGCCCTTCCCTTAAGAGCAATTAAGTACTTCTGACAACGTACAGAGCGAGAGATGCAGCCGGGGCCATTCCCAATTCCCACCCTGTCTCCATACCTTTCCAGTTATCCTCAGCTCTGTCGGCCAGCTTGTTCCTCCGTTTCTTGGTGGCTTTCTCCTCCAGATACGAGATGACTCGTTCCTGCTCTTCACCAGAGCGGTTCACGAAATCATTCCAGATCTAGCCAACAGGTACAGCAGCAGGTCATGGGATGCAGCATGTCACGGGACGCAATCTCCCCGGTCCAACACCCCCCCCCCCCCCCCCGGCATCACTCGCCCCCTCCATTATCAGCTGCACTAACCGGGGCAAACACAACAATCCGTTAAAGCAACAGACGGCCCCAAGATTGATCGGAAGTTGGGTTACAACTGATTATTGCTGCTATTGGCATTTAATTTTTTTAATGGCTCGCTGTTGCTATCTGGTTTTCAGATCTTCCCTGATTTAACTGGAATGGTATTATGGCTGGTTAACGTGGTTGGTACCAGGCAGGTGGGAAGTGGTGTAGCCTTGCAAAAATTGTAATATGCTGCTGTATTTTTGGCTTGTGATTACATTTTACCACTGTTGTATCCTGTCTGATTGTGACATGAGGTCCCTTCTGCATGTGTAAATTCCCCAGGGGTGAATTAAAGGAAACAGACCAACCCACGAGAGGTGTGAGTGGGGACCCGAGGTGGCAGAATGGCTACCTGTAAATGGAGGATCACAATTCTGAATGTGCCCTTGCAAGTAGAAAGCTAGCAGAGCAAGCCCTGGCTCTAAGCTGGCTTTCTATTTGCAGGGATTTTTTTTAAAAAAGTCAGAGGAACATTTGAAGCTGGGATCCACCAGGCGTCAGTTTTTCTCCCTCTCCTAAAATACTACAACTATGTTTTATTATTTTAATTTTTAAATTATTTTTCATTTATTACTATTTTTAATATTAATGGTGGTGGAAATGCTGGCGAGTTGCAGCGGACTTATGGCGATCCCACAGGGTTTTCACAGTAAGAGACAGTATGTTTGCCCTTGCCTGCCTCTGCGTAGCGACCCTGGATTTCCTTGGTGGTCTCCCACCCAGGTACTAACCAGGGCTGACCCTGCTTAGGCTTCTAGCTTTGATGAGATCGGGCTAGTCTGGGTCCTCCCAGGCCAATCATTTACCATGGCTATTATTAGTGACAATTACTATTATAAGTTCACTTTATTGTCAGTCTCCAATTATATTAGCCCTGACCTGGATCGCCCAGGCTAGCCTGCTTGTGCCAGATCTCGGAAGCAGGGTCGGCCCTGGCTAGTACTTGGATGGGAGACTGCCAAGGAAGACCTGGGATGCTATGCATTGATATGCTATGCATCTCTTGCCTTGAAAACCCTATGGGGTTGCCAGAAGTTGGCAGAGACTTTCTGGCGCTTTCCACTATCACATTATTTTTTTAATGTATGCCACTTATTAGTCGATTTCCCCCACATTATGTCTGAAGTAACTGACAACGAAGTAATGAAACCAGTGAAGCAATAAAATCAAAATCCCTTTTTTAAAAAAAATATCAATTAAAAGAAGCAGCCTACGAAGTGGCACAGTGATTATAGAGAAGCAGGCAAGAGCCTTGCTGGGTTAGGCCAGTGGACCATCCAGTCCAGCATCGTGCTTCTCGGTGGCCAAGTGGCATTTAGAGGTAGACTGCCTCTGGCTGTGGAGGTTCCCTTCCGTCACCATGCCTAGCATCCTCCTCCAGGAACATGTTTATAAGAAAAACAACACCTCTCGTGGCAAATGTGTGCAAGCAGCTTCCTCCTCACCCAACCTGAAGTTCTGCTTCATATCCAGGCTGTTTTGAATTTTAAAAGAACAAGCCAATATTTACTCATTTTTCTGGGGCACTCGAAAACAAAGCAGGTGAGCAAAGCAAACCGGATGGGCAGGAAGGAGGAGGAATGAGTCAACACAGATCCTGTATCCCCTGCTGAATCATTCATCTGCTGCTCACACCTTACAGCCCTCCAACAGAGGAAGCCAAAAAGCATATTTTGGCCACCCGGCATTTTGGCCCTCTCCCTGTGACTGCAAAAACTTCAGCCCAGAAGAACCAGGTACCCAAGCTTGAAGCTTGATAACAGGCTTAGTGACAGCATAAATAAACATGGGCTTACGGATGTTAAATTAACGAAGCTTTAATAGATAACAATGAGGAATTTCTTTTTTAAAAAGCAGTAAAACATCTTTAATTTGGTTTTAATGAACACTTTTACGATTCGTTATGTATTAAAGCTCTGTCAGCCTAATATATGTAAACCTATTATTATTATTCATCCAACGCCCTCCCCGTGGCTTATTAGTTCATTTATTTTAATTTTATTGGATTTATATCCAGCCCTCCCCGCACAGCAGGCTCAGGGCGGGTTCCATCACAGCAGGCTCAGGGCGGGTTCCATCAAACATAATAAACAACATACAGCATACAAAGAATTAAAAACAGTTAAAAACACCAATAAAATATAACAGCCTTCCTCTGGTACAAATCATGGTTAAAGCCTCACGGATGCCATCTATTTCAAGTTTTGGTCCTTGGATGGTCAGGCAGATCTGAACCGCTGGGGGGAGGTCCAATTGAGAGGGGGGACACCTGCCCCCCCCCCCACTAAAAGCCCGGCGGAAGAGCTCCATCTAAAAGCCCTGATCCCATACGGGAGCTCATTCCACCATTATAAGCCTCGCTATGCTCTGAAGAGCTGGAATCTGGCACCCGGCACCACGCAGCCTCCTGAAAATCTCCGGGTGGTTTCAGCAATCCCCAGTGTTTTGAGCGCACGCTACTTTACAACCATTATCTCATGTATCCAGTCAAGATGGGCGGCACATACTTCCTGCCCTGAACAGGAAGTGAGAGCCCATGACCCACCCCAGCCATTAAAACCACTGAACAATTAAACATTCCGATTCATCCTCATTGTTTCCCTGCAATCGCAAAAGACATGGAGCTTGAGATACCCCCACCCCCGAGTTCGGGCTGAGGACCTGAACTAACTTGGCAAAGCAGCCCAGCTCTCACAAGGGGGCTTTCTTCAACCTGGGCCTCTCGGGTTTTGCAAGGTTGATTACGACTGGCTGGGAGAAGGGCCAATGTCTTGCAAAGGGAGGCGGGCTTTGAACACAGCAAGGTCACCTTCATGGCAAACATACAAGTGGGGAGGGGGGGTCAGCTCAGAAACGGGGGAGGGAGAGCTTCCTGACGGCAGATCTGAAACGCAGCGCCAAGAGAGTGCACATACCACCATATATGACTCGTTGTTGCACGCTTCGGAGAAAATGCTCGGGGCTGCGGAATGCGCGGGTTCCCCTTCTTCGGTGGCATAATCGTCCCGTTCCAGAAGTGTCATTAGATACCGGGCTGAAGACAATAGGAAAAAAATACAAAAAGTTAGTCAAAGAAACACGGGCTTAGGAGAAGCAACAGGGGAAGGGACAGAATCTCCATCCCACTTGTGGGCGTCCCTCTTTGGGATCTCTGGGCTGTCCTCTGACGGAAACAGGAGGCAAGACTGTGTGAACCTTTTCAGGAACTATTCCTCTCAGAACTTTCCATAACAGGAAGATGGGGCTCTTACTGTTCTCCAGGCGCTGGAGGCTCTTGCGTCCCTTGGCCTTGGGAATGAGGTCCGAGTTGCGAATGGCCTGGTTAATATAATGCTGCTTCCGTTTGGCTGGGGAGAATCGTTTGGTGGATGAGCTGGCCAGAGGCGGCAGACAATCTTCAATCCTCCTGTGGAGAGACAGAAGCAGACGGAGAAAAGGAGAGTGCTGATTTGGCACGTTCCCAACCTGATCCTTCCACCACTGACCATTTTTTGAAAACAAACTTTTATTTAAATATATGTACAACCAAAAAAAGCCCAGACACAAACATCAAGCACTCCCCCCACTCCCCAACTTACAGTGCACACGTAACAACAAAGAAAACCAAAAAAGAGAGAGAAAAAGAATAAAGTGAAAAATAAAAAGCAAGCAAATTAAGGCATTGGCAGAGAGCTCCACATTCAGCATAAATACAAAGAGAGCTTCCACCACGGTCAGGAACAGAAGCACACCATTAAGCAGAACAAACCAGGCAGGTGGTTTCAGATACGCTGTGCTATACAACTGCCGTCTGCCGCCAAATATTTGGTCACCTGTACAGTAACTCTGTTGTCTACATAACTCTTAATAACTAAGATGGTGAGGGGTCTGGAGACCAAGTCCTGCGAGGAAAGGCTGAAAGTGCTGGGGATGTTTAGCCTGAAGAGGAGATGACTGAGAGGTGATACGATCACCATCTTCAAGTACCTGAAGGGCTGTCCTATAGAGGAGGGCGCGGAGTTGTTTTCTGTTGCCCCAGAACCAACAGGTTGAAATTGAATCAGAAGAGTGTTAGGCGAAACATTAGGAGGAGCCTCCTGACAGTCAGAGCGGCTCCTCAGTGGAACAGGCTTCCTCGGGAGGTGGTGGGCTCTCCACCTTTGGAGGTTTTCGAACAGAGCCTAGATGGCCATCTGACAGCAATGCTGATTTCTGTGAATTTAGGCAGATCATGAGAGGGAGGGCAGGAAGGGCTGCACCAGTGCTTAGTTCTTGTGTCCCTTTCTTACACTCCAAGGAAATGCTGATCGCCACTTTGGGGTCAGGAAGCCATTTTTCTCCAGGCCAGTTTGGCTGGAGATCCTGGAGGTTTTTTGTCATCTTCTGGGCTTGGAACAGGGGTCATGGGGGTGGGGGGTGGGGGTGAGGCGGAGGTATTTGTGAATTTCCTGCATTGTGCAGAGGGTTAGACTAGATGACTCTGGAGGTCCCTTCCAACTCTATGAATTTTTCTCCTCCAGGGAATCAAAGTCAGCTCCAAGTAACGGGAGAATTAAGTTTGATCTTAAATCTGAAACTACAAGCCAGTCTAATACTATATGATCAATAGAGTCCATTCGATCTACATACACGAACACACACAAAGCTGCCTTGTACTGGATCAGAACCTTTGTGCCTCAGGGTCAGTATTGTCCACAGAGACTGGCAGTGTCTCTCCAGGGTCTCAGGCTGAGGTCTTCCCCATCACCTACTGCCAGATCTTTTAACTGGAGATACCGGGGATTGAACCTGGGACCTTCTGCATGCCAAGCAGAGGCTCTCTGTCATCAAACCATCGCCTTTCCCTAACCTATCAGAGAACGGTATGCCCTGGGATTTCCCCATTAAAACCGCAGATGGCTACTTCAAGGCGATATGGATATGGTCTATAGGACCTATCTTGAATTTCTGAAGAAAAAGAACCTGCCAGGAGAGATTCTCCAAGAAATCTACCAGGGATGTGGTGCTCAAGGCCACCAACAGGACTTCCTTGAAGATCAAAGATTAAGAGATTAAAGTTTTAAAGGACATTCCATTTGAAATCAGGAAGAAGAGGAAATCCTATAAAACTCTAACCACGTTTCTGCAAGCAAGATCTACCATGTACAGATGGATTACACCTGAAGGCCTGATTTTTAACTATATGGATAAGAAGCAAAAGATTGACTCTGTTGCAAAGGCAAAGAAATTCTTGGAACAACATCTGGAAAGAAGAGAGAAAACATCCACAGAGGAAGAACTGGAATAGCAAGAAAGCATATATGGACTGGAAAGTACTGATTCTTCAGCGAGTAATGAACCTGAGGAGGAAGATTCTAATGCAGAAAAAGGAGCAGCAGCTCCAAAACCACCGAAAGACAAAACAGAAAAGAGAAGAAAGAATAATTATTGCTATTTTGAAAGTTTTTCTTTTTGAATTTGTACTCGTCTTAAATACAGTCATTTATTTAGTTTAAATGTTTAGGGTAAGAAGCTTAGCTATTGATGCCTTGATCTTAGCTATTGATGCCTTAACTATTTTCTTGAATATAATTGAAGTAATTTTTATTCATGTTTAAAAATCTGGTCTCTGTATCTTAGGGATAGTTTAGTGGTTTTTAGTGTAGTATCTTTTTTGTAGTGTCTTAGAAAATAAATTCAAAAAATCAAAAAACACACACACCTGCAGATGGCAATGCATCCAACCATGGTAACATAAATGCCCTTCTATACCTCGGTATTGTTAGCAGCTTGGCATTGTAATCAGAGGGAGAATGTCAACAGTAAAAGTGGAATACACCCTCTGGGCTTTAGTGGTCGTGCTTCCGTACTTTAGATCTTTCAAACAACATTTTATTAAATCCGGCAGGTTTTTTTTTAAAGAAAACCACCCCAAGATATTATCCCCCCCCCCCCATCTGTTATGGTGGAGAAAGCAATGCTGAATTCAGACATGACGGAGGTTATGCTGGCCAGGCAAGCTGATGTTTTAGAGGGACTAGATCCACCTGTCTTAGATGGAGTGGAGTTGGCATCTACAGGGCAGCCTGAGAGCTTTGGGGCGCTCACAGACCCAGCCTCGCTCTCTGTGAAGCAGGTTGGCACAATGGCCCAAAGTGCCTTCTGTCGGCTGCTCCTGGTTCGCCAACTCTCTCCTCTCTTCAACTCAGCCAGGCCGGCCATACTGACACACGTGTTTGGAACCTCATGGCTGGATTACTGCACTGTGCTCTGGGTTGGGCTGCCCCTGAAGACAACCCAGAAACTGCAGCTGGTCCAGAATTCAGCTGCCCCATTATTATCAGAGGGCAGCCAATGGGAATGCATCACATGAGTCTGAAAACAGTGACAAGGGCTGCCAGTTGATTTCCGAGTCCTATTCAAGGGGAAGAAGAAGAGGAGATTGGATTTATATTTTACTCTTCACTACCTGTAGGAGTCTCAGAGTGGCTTCCAATCTCCTTTCCCTCCCCCTCCCCACAACAGACACCCTGGGAGGTAGGTGGGGCTAAGAGAGCTCTCTCAAGGACTGTCCTTGAGAGAACAGCTCTGAGAGAACTTGTGACTGACCCAAAGTCACACCAGCAGCCGCATGTGGAGGCGTGGGGAATCAAACCCGGTTTGCCCAGATTAGAGTCTGTGCTCTTAGCCACTACACCAAACTGGCGCTCGCAATCTTGCTGTCTTACAAACTTAACAGGACAACACAGCCAGAGGCCCACATATCTGAAGGACCATATGTGCCCATGTGCCAACCACTGAATTTAAGCTGTCACCTACTGGCAGTTACCTTGCTGGAGTTAGAACGGATAACAGGAAGTCCCAAAGGGTGATTAACATGTGGAATTCACCGCCACAGGAGATGGTGGCAGCTACAAGCATGGACGGCTTCAAGAGGAAATTAGATAAGCACAAGAGGCAGGACCCGCAACACTCATGGGGGGGCGGGAGAAGGAGCTCCATACAGCAGAGGAAGCAGCCGCAGGTGAGTCTTCTCCCCCATCCCAGCACCCAAGGCGAGGCCTGGGCCCGCCAATCCTTCTCCCCCCCCATGGGCACCAGTGAGGCCTCAGCGCCTCTCAGCCACCGGAGAGTTCCCAAGAGTGTTCCCCGTGCATGCACAGGAAATGCTCTTTAACTTTGGGGGGGGGGAATTTAAATATCCCCGTATAGTTTTTTTTTAACTTTTAGGATTTTTCTGCACACCTGGAGAGTCCCCCAAGTGTGCAGAAAAATCTCTCTGCCCCCGATGTGCAAATTTAGACATCCGCCTTGGGAATTAGTATATAAATATGGAGCAGAGGTCCATCAGGGGCTATGAGCCAAAAGGTATAGATAGGAACTCTCAGTCTGGAGCAAGTGATGCTCTGTATTCTTGGTGCTTGATGGGGGGGGGGGCAACAGTGGGAGGGCTTCTAGTGTCCTGAACCCACTGCTAGACCTCCCTCCTGAGGGCACCTGGTATTTTTGGCCACTGTGTGACCCAAGAGTGTTGGACTGGATGGGCCACTGGCCTGATCCACCATTGGCTTCTCTTATGTTCTTATGAGGTAGCCTGCCTGGTATCCTCCAGAGCCCTCGCCTTTTTCACTGTAGCTTCCACTTGGGGGAACCAACTCCCTGAGGAGCCAAGTGAGCGAGCATGGACTTCAGAAATCTCCAGGAGACCCTGTATGGCCATTTAATTCACCAGGGCTTTTAATGGGGTACAAACTGCAAAGCAAAAACATAAGCCCAGGGGCCCCTTAACGCAGGGGTCCCCAACAGGGTGCCCATGGGCATCATGACACCGATCGAGACTTTTCCAGGTACCTGCCAAGTGCTTTTGCAAACCGGGTGGGGCCAGGTGTGGGTCCTGCCCAGCAGGGCTTCTGATTCATCCCTGGAGATTTGATGGACTACGCAGATTAAAATAACATTGTTTTGGCAGCAGCTGCCCCCAAGAGAATTGGTTTTATTCTTTCTCACACTGCTTCCTTCTCTCCAGTGTTATTCTAAATAATGCACCTCATCCCCTGCGCTTGGGCTTCCTCTGTGTGAATGGCTCTACCTCCTGCAGTGCCCACCACCCTGTATTAGAATTCCAAAGGTGCCTGCAGGCTCAAAACCCTCAGCGACCCCTACCTTAAAGACTAAACATTTATTCCAGCATGAGCTTTTGTGAGCTTGCTTCTTCAGACACTACGAAGAGGAAAACATATTCCACGTTTTTATAGGGGAAATTACTGAAGGGGAAGGGGAAGCATGGAGTTGGGGGCAGAGAAAAGTTTGGTGTGGATCCCTTCACAAATCTTTGCAGTGTGATTCACTACATAAGAGACTGGAATGGATTAAGTTCTTAAATATAGTAGATTTGGCCTCTCTCTCATGGGGTGTGAAAAAACCAAAACAGTCACTAAGTAAGACAAAGATGAAGAAGAGAGAATAGGTTGGATTTATACCCTGCTCTTCACTGCCTGAAGGAGTCCCAGAGTGCCTTACAATCTCCTTTCCCTTCCCCACAACAGACACCCTGTGAGGGAGGTGGGGCTGAGAGAGCTCTTTTGAGAGCTGCCCTTGAGAGAACAGCTCTGAGAGAACTTGTGACTGACCCACGGTCACACCAGCAGTTGCATGTGGAGGAGTGGGGAATCAAACCCGGTTCTCCCAGATTAGAGTCCATACACGCTTAACTGGCTGTATTGGTTTGTCTGTAGCAGCAGAAAAAAGCCAGAGTCCAGTCACACCTTAAAGACTAACAATATATATGTCGCAGGGGATGAGCTTTCGTGAGTCACTGCTCACTCCTTCACGTAGGTATCTGAAGACGTGAGCAGTGACTCACCAAAGCTGAAATGCTGTCACATATTTTGTTAGTCTTTAGAGTGTGACGGGACTCTGGCTCTTTCTAAGTATGACAGAGAGCAACCAGTTGAGGAAGAAGGCCCCTGAAGGACACTAGAATTAACTGACATCAATAAAGGGTTACAAGGATGTCAAGAAGAGCCAATTAAAGTTTCTAAACACTGGGTCCTGTTGAGCCGTTGAAAACTGTAGTGAGCAGGAAACCCAAATCCGTTTAAGCCAGGATGAGGAGTGGTGTTTCATGTCTTGCATTCCAATCCAGTACTTTTATGCTGTATATTCCCTTTGATGGCTGTTGGGTTCTTTTTTGGTAGAACAGTGGCTTTCAGATCTGCAACAGCATGTCCAGGAAAATCAAAAGGTTCTCCACTGGTTTCTGGATGCTGCAATTTCTTATGTCCCAATCATGCTGAAGACTCTTTCGCACAGGGACTGACACATTTCTCCAGTGCAGACACACCCACTGGTTGTGTGGGTGACATCCACCGGCAATAGGCATCTTTTCTGTCTGTCACAGAGGAGGCTAGCTTTGTGGACCTGCTCCTTTACAATACAGGGAGGTTGTTCAGCCACATTCGAATCCAGTAGCTCCTTAGGGCTCCATGGGAAGAAATATTTTAAATAAATAATACACAAAACAAATCTGTGCTTAAACCTGACATTATAACCAGCGATTTCTGCCTCAGTTCTGCCTATCAAATGTAATTTTCTCAGTTGTAGATTTTTTTAAAAGGACAAGTCGAAATATTAGGAATAACCCAGCTCAGGTTTCCAAATGTTAAAATACGTACACATATTCAGCAGCCACAACACCTGGGACCGTCACAAAGTGCTTTCAAAATCCTCTCCCCGTTTTTTCTCCCCTACTGAAGAATCATCCGGATTGTGAGGCAGAAGAGAGAGACACCCTTCCCTTTGTTCACTTTTGGGTGGCTTCATTGTTCCTTTTAAATAAAGGCCTTTGGTATTCCCTGTTCTTCACACAGGATGTCAGGGAACTCATAATGGTTGGGAAAGAGAGCCACGGCCTCGTGGTCAGCTCTTCTGGACCAGTCCAATTCTGCTCCAGCCATGAAAGAACTTCATGCGCATGAATGTTCCTTTGAGCACAGCACTTATGGTTTGTATTGCCTTTTAACCTTGCTTTTCAGGCAAAAATTGTCATTCCAAGCAGCTTCTGGGAAATATAACATGAACATTATTTAAAAATCCAACAATATTTTTTCCTTTGGCTAGAAGATTTTCCCCCCCAGCAGATCCAGATCCACATGAAGCTGCCTGATACTGCATCACGCCCTTGGCCTACCAAATTCAGTGTTGTCTACTTAGACCGACAGCAGCTTTCCAGGGTGTCAGGAAGAACTCTTCCACATCACTCACTACTAGAGTCTTTTCACTGAAGATGATGGGAATCGAACCTGGTACCTTTTGCACGTCAAGCAGAAGCTCTGCCACTGAGCCACAGTCCCTCCCACATGGGTGGATGGCAGCTGATTGCCCCAACAGGAATATTGATCCATAGGGCTTTGGACAGAAGAACGTAAGAACCTAAGAAGAGCCCTGCTGGATCAGACCAGTGGTCCATCTAGTCCAGCATCCTGCCTCACACAGTGGCCAACCTGTTCCTCTGGAAGGCCAACAACAGGGCATGGAGGCTGAGGCCTTCCCCAAGGTTTGTCTCCTGGCTCTAAGATTCAGAGGATTAGTGCCTCTGAATGCAGAGCTTCCTCTCAGTCGCCATGGCTAGTAGCCACTGATAGACTTTTCCTCCATGAATCTATCTAACCCCCTTTTATCCCTTTCCTAATAATCCCTCACACCAGGGGTCATTTTGAGCAGGAGCTCGGGGGAGCTCAGCTCTGGGAGTTGGTGCCAGCCCCCCCCCCCCCCGCACGGGGGAATGCCTGCTTGTGTCATGGCTGCAGCAAAATGACCCCGTCCCCTGGAAAGGTCCTTGTTCCTTCGACCAGCCTTCTGAAGGCTTCAGCCACCACTGAAGCTATCCTCCCAGAATAGTGGTATTTCTGAGGCTTGGATTAGTAGCTGTCTCCTTCCTTCCTTCCTTCCTTCCTTCCTCCCTCCCTCCCTCCCTCTCTCTCTCTTGCCTTCTGACATACTTCCAGTGATGTCAGGTGGTGTAGCATATGGAAATAAGTTATGCTAATGAGTTATGCTAATAAGCTCCTGCACCTCTTTTTCTACGAAATGACCCCTGCCTCACACAGTGTTTGCCTTTTTCACCCCCGCAGCATACTTTCACTGACTTATCCACTACGACCCCAAGATCTGTTCCCCTCTCAGTCGCAGCAAATTCCGGCCTCTTTAGCCTATGCTTGAAGTTGGGATTATTGGTTTTTTGTCCCAGTGCGCATCACCTCACACTTACCAACACTGAACTTCATTTGCCACATTGTCATCCACTCGCCCAATTTGTGGCGTTCCTCTTGGAGCTCTTCCCAGTCAGACTTGGTTTTCAGCATCCTGAATTTTGTGTCATCTGCAAACTTGGCCACTCCACTACTCACCCCGAGTTCAAGATCATTTATGAAAAAAATTAAGAAGTACCAGCCCCAATACCGATCCTTGTGGGACCCCAGTGCTGACTTTCCTCCATTGTGAGAATCGTCCATCGATTCCCACTCTTTGCTTCCCGTCATTTAACTGGTTTTCAATCCAAAAAAGAATCCATCCTCTTATCCCATAACTGCTAAGTTTGACTCTGGAGTCTTTGGTGAGGTACCTTGTCAAAAGCCCTTTGAAAGTCCAGGTATATAATGTCTACCGGGTCACTCTGCAATGCTATATAAATGCCAGATAGTTTTCTCTCAGTTATTTTCGCTGCCACCCTGGCAAAGCAGAGTCGTGTTAAAACTACTTCAGAAGTTTTGCATTGGGAGAATTTTTCATGACTTTGAGCATTTCTATATAAATATACTTTCAGGACTGAAATCAAAGCATAAGACAAAATCTGGGCACCTCTTTCCAGAATATAATGCAGTTGCAAAGGATTATTATTAACTGGGCAATTCAAACAACAACCCAGGAAGGTAGGCCACTTACAGGGGTTACTCCCTTCAAAACCCATTGACTTCAATGGACAGATTGTACCATTGTACTATTTTATGCTTATATTGCGGGTCAATTGGCTGTAATAAATTTGATTAATTGATTGAAGTAACCCTGACGTCAGAAGACGTAACCCTGTTTAGGATTAATTTATTGCCTTCATTTATAGTCCATCTTTCTCACTGAGATTCAAGGAGGATTACAAAATGTAAAATAAAAATAAAAATCAGAAATCCAGTCAACAATTCAATAAGGTTAGGATTACATAATTAGAAAACAATGCACATTAAAAACTGAGGCACTGCATCATCTTACAGACAGGAAGTGCAGGCAGAGAGATTGAGGCTTTCCAAGCCATAGAGTAAGTTTCTAACTTATTCACTTTACAACCCACTTTTCACTCCAATGGGGACCCAAAGGTGCTTACGTTGTCCCCCTCCCCTCCATTTTATCCTCACAACAACAACCCTGTAAGGGAGTAAAAAAGAGCAAGAGTCCAGGAGCACCTTAAAAACTTTAAAAAATGTGGCAGGGTATGAGTTTTTGTGAACGACTGCTCACTTCATCAGATAGAGAGGCAGTTTGGTGTAGTGGTTGGGAGTGCGGCCTCTAATCTGGGAGAACCGGGTTTGATTCCCTGCTCCTCCACATGCAGCTGCTGGTGTGACCTTGGGTCAGTCACAGGTTCTCTCAGAGCTGTTCTCTCAAGGGCAGTTCTGGAAAGAGCTCTCTCAGCCCCACCTACCTCCCAGGGTGTCTGTTGTGGGGAGGGGGAAGGGAAAGAGGACTGTAAGCTGCTCGGAGACTCCTTCGGGTAGTGAAGGGCAGGGTATAAATCCAATCTCTTCTTCCTCTACAGCTAGAATAGGAGCCCCTGCCACATATTTTGTTAGTCTTTCAGGTGCTCCTGGACTCTTGCTCTTTTCTACTGCTACAGACTAACATGGCTACCCGTCCTGACCTGTAAGGCCGGTCAGGTAGGAGTCTGTGACTAGCTCAAGCTTCCACGGCTCACTGGAGATTCCAGTCCAAGTCTCGCAGATCCTAACCTACAAGAAAACAACTCACCTACGCTCTAACCACTACACCAGACTGTAAGTTTGTAGCAGAGGCAGCATTCGAACCCATGACTTTACACCTCCTGTTCTTGACCCCCTACTCCTCAGCACAATCAGAATAATTTCACATAAGGCTACGTACATTTTGCCTCCTTTTAGGGATTTTTCTGCCCTGAAGGGCTGTTTTGGGGGACCTGGAAATGGGAACGGATGGGCCAGTAGCAACATTCTTTGTAACCGGTGTGGTGTAGTGGTTAGAGTGGGAGACGCAGGTTCGAATCCCCACTCTCCCCTGGAAGCTCGTTGGGTGACCTTATTTATTTATTTATTGGATTTTTATCCTGCTCTCCCCGCCTCATGGCAGGCTCAGGGCAGCTACCAGCATAATACATAATACAATAAAATTCGGTAAAACAGTCACATTAAAACATACAGAGTAAACTTTAAAACTACATTCCAAGATGGCCCTTCTTCCCCCCCACCCAGGCAGTGTCACCAGACACTCTTCAGTTCTCGCTTGGTGCCGATGATCCTTGGCGGGCTTCAATAGTTGGGCCAGGGCTATGAGATCGAGGTGGCCCCCACCCGAAGGCCTGGCGGAAGAGCTTCGTCATCCAGGAGCTCATTCCACCAGTGCAGGGCTGCCACCGAAAAGGTCCTGGCCCTTGTTGCCGCCAGTCAGGCCTCCTTAGGCCCCAGAAGAACCAGGTGGTTCTGGGAACCCGATCGAAGTGCTCGCTGGGGTACATACAGGGAGAGGCGGTCCCTTAGGTAACTAGGTCCGTGGCCATATAGGGCTTTATAGGTAAGCACCAGCACCTTGAACCGAATCTGGTATGCTATAGGCAGCCAGTGCAGTGCTTTTAGGGTGGGCTGGATGTGCTCCCACATGGGGAGACACAACATCAGCCTCACCGCTGCATTCTGCACTAGCTGCAGCTTCTGGATTTGGGACAAGGGCAGCCCCATGTAGAGAGCATTACAGTAATCCAGTCTTGAGGTGACCAGAGCGTGGATCACTGTCGTCAGGTCATTGCGTTCAAGGAAGGGAACCAACTACTTGATCAGCCGTAGGTGATAGAAGGTCGATCTTGCAGTGGCTGCTACCTTGGGCCAGTCGCACCCTCTCAGTCACACCCTCTCAGCCTCAGATCAGAGCCCTGGGGGACCTTATGTAGTTCCACAGGGCCTGCAACACGGAGCTCTTCCACCAGGCCTTCAACAAGGAGCCCCTCCCCCCCACATTACCATCTATGGCCACTATTATAATCTGTGGCGTCTTGTAGGACAGGAGACTGGGGAGTTTGAGCTCGTAATATATGGCACGCCATCTGTCTTTATCAACTACTGCGAGCACTTTAAATTGTAATTGTTGATTGTATTGTATTAAGTGATTTTAATTGCATTGATTTTAACTGTTTTCTGAATCTTGGCACTTAGTGCCCAGCTTTGTGAGCTGCTCTGAGCCTGCATGCGGGGAGAGCGGCCTATAAATGCTACAAATAAAATAAATAGATAAATACCTCACAGGGTTGTTGTGAGGAAAAACAGAGAAGAGAATGATGTAAGCTGCTCTTAGTCCCCGTTGCAGAGAAACGGGGGGTGTAAATAAAGTAACTAAACTAGTAGATAAATTAGCCCTTGATAGATCTCTCCTTCTTTAATCTAATCCCCCAGATCTCATATATATATAACTCTCTTCCAAAGCCATCTAACCAATAACAAGGAAAATGTGTGTGCGTACTTCCTCTTAAGAAGGAACAATAACAAACAGTGGGTACTTATTCATTTCAGTTATTTGCATTTTATGCTTATCCATAAAACACATCCAAAAAAATAATGCATGCGGAGATACATTCAAAACACTAAAAACAACTGCAGACAATCAACTAATAAAATAGCAGTCCATTTACATTTTCATAATGAAAAAAATATATACACATGACTCATTAAGAACAGTGAACGCTGCTGGTGACCCTCCCTCATCAAAAAGAAGAAAGCATCTGGGGCTTTTGGGTGCATTGTGGGGGGAGAGCGAACACATTTGTAGACATGAGAGAGGGTGATAAAACGATGGCTGCAATTAATTCGTGAAACCCACTGCCACAAGAGACAATGGCTTGGCTACCTTTTCTTTAAAAAAACACAACAAAGAAATGCTGGCAGATGTGGGGCCCTATGCTTGGCTATTCTCCCATTGCCTATGTAGAACCTCCCTATTCCGGGGCAGTCTACCCCACAGCCCCATTTCTTGGGGAGGGGAAAGCTGCTTGTCCTTTAAGTTGGGTTACCCTATTTTGAAAAGGGGAAAAACAGGGCATATTTCCCAACTAACTCCTTCCAGCCAAACAAAGTTAGAGTCCTGCGGCACCTTTAAGACCGACAAAGTTTTATTCGAGGTGTGAGCTTTCGTGTGCTCACACACTTTGTCAGATGATGAAATGGAATTACATATCATAGTTGTATATATAGAGGGTGGCTTGTTAAATTAGCATGCAAAGTAGTGAAGATCAAAAGAGTGACAAGCTGGCTTTCTGGTTATCATCTGTTTGGGTTCAACTGGGGGGGGGGGGGGCGGAACAACATAAGACAATAAATATGTCAGAACTGGAGACTGACGTGCCCTAAATTGTGGTCCCATCAGACCTCATCCATCTCCTTTCAAGCATGGAGGCTAACTTTCCAGCATCTTTAGAGTCCGATGGTCTTAAAGGTGCCACTGGACTCTTAAGTTTGTTCTATACTGCTTCAAACCAACACAGCTATCCACCTTGATCTATCTTTCCAGCATCTTGGCTGCGTCTTTTGCTTGTCCCTAAAACAGAGAACTACAAGCTCACTCCTTGAATAAACCTTGGTTGGTCTTAAAGGTGCCCCCGGACTCTCTAACTTAGTTCCACTGCTTCAGACCAACAGGGCTGCCCACCTGGATCTACCCTTCCAACACGTGATCCCTGAGACAGATCTCCCTTTAAATACCCCAGCTACTGAAGCTGTGCTCACTGCTGCTCCCTAGGAACATTCCTAGCCTTCCAGTTCCCCCAAACAGAGGACATTTGCACGAGGTTTTTAAAAAAAGCTCAAATGGGGACAGGCTCCGAAAAAAGGAAGCCACGTCCTCCGAAAAGAAGGCATCTGCCACCCCTCCCTTCCTCCAGCCCTTGCAAACCCTTGGCCCTCCCAGGCATGCAAGATCAAGCTGGTTTGCTTTTGCTGCTGCTGCTGCTGCTGCTGCTTACCCGGGGGTCTGCTCCAGGGGGGCGGCTGCTGCTTCCTCCTCCGCCCTCCTAGCTTCCCTCCCCTTGAGAACCACCATCTCTAGGGCCGCAGCCCCGGCTTGGCCGGGCCCAAACAGGGAAGCCAGCCGCCCCGCCCCAGGAAGTGACGTCAGAGGTGGGGAGGCGAAGCCAGGAGGGAGGGGCTCAGTGCCCGCCTGCCCTTCCGCTTCCCCAGGCTGGGGTTTTGCAGAGGGCGGCAGTGCAGGGGGTTGGCTTGGCAGGACTGCGGCCAGGCCAGATGGGAATGGGCATTGCGTTGCTGGGGAAAGTGCAGAGGAGGGCGGCCCAGGCGATTCAGGGGGTTGGAGGTCCAGTGCTCCCTCTAAGCTGTGGAGCCTTGTGGACAAAAATGCTACTCTGCGAGCTGCTGGCGTTAACGTGGTGAGCCAGCGATTGGGCTGCTGCATCGATGAGTTTGCTTGACTGTGCGACTGAACAACAACAACAACATTTACAGTGTTCCCTCTAAGCTGAGCTAGTGTGAGCTAGCTCACCGGTTTTTAGCCTCCAGCTCGCACATTTTTGTCTCCGCTCAGGAAGGATGGGCTCCAGCGCAAACTGATTTATCACTGGCTCACAACTTTAGTGCTAGTAGCCCACAAAGTAGGATTTTTGCTCACAAGGCTCCACAGCTTGGAGGGAACACTGCTCTGGAGCCCTCCTTCCTGAGCTACGACAAAAATGTGTGAGACGGAGGCTAAAAAACTGTGAGCTAGCTCACACTAACTCAGCTTAGAGGGAACACTAGTTGGAGCCCCTTCCCTAGGCAGACAGGCTGGAGAGTCTGGGACTTTTCAGTTGAGAAAAGAGAGGACAAAGGGGCGGCGGCGGGGGGGTATGATAGAGGTTTATAAAATTATGCAAGGGGTGGAGAGAGCTAACTACTTGCATACTGTGTGAGCCAGGACTCAGGACTAGATTTAAAAGAGGGCTGATCCAGTAGGGCTCTTCTTGGGTTCCCAGAAGCATGTGGTTGAGCACTGTGGATTCACTGCAAAGGTGTAGGATTGTTGCTGATTTGGAACACATGGAAACTAACCAAACTGCAGGGTTCTCTAATCAGCAGCCTGCCAGCCAGCCTGGGAACTGCATGGTTTCCAAAAGCACAAACCTTTTGATATCTTAAGGAAAAGTCAGTTGTATTCCCAAGGGGAAACAAACAAAAGGCACATATGGGGTAGAGAGAGGTGACCAAGAGAACTTTTTCCTCCCTTTCCCCAAAGACTAGAACTCGAAGGCATCCAGTGAAGCTGACGGGAAGGAGGTTCAGGACGGACAAAAGGAAATACTACTTGACACAGAGTGTGATTAAAATGTGGAATGGGCTGCCAGAGGATGTAGCGATGGCCACAGGAATAAACAGCTTTAAAAGAGGATTTAGACAGATTCATGGAGGAGAAGTCTATCAATGGCCACTACCCATGGCCACTGAGGGGAACCTCCACCTGCAGAGGCAGTCAACCTCTGAATCCCAGCGCCAGGAGGCAACATCAGGCGAAGGCCTTGGACTCTATGCCCCATTGAACAAAGTTCAAAGTTCAGGTTACCCTCCTGGATCTATGCCCCATTGTTGGCTGTCCTCTGTGTGAGACAGGAGGCTGGACTAGATGGATCACTGGTCTGACCCAGCAGGGCTCCCCTTTTGTTCTTAGCTGTGTGGCTGTAAACTTTGGAAGGGCATGTGCACATTTAAATATATATATATATATGCAGTATTTATGTTAAAAATTTAAAAATTGTTTGTTATTTACGTAAATGGGAGCCTGTGCAGCAATAGAAAGAACTGGCTATTGGGGGGGGGGGGGGGGGAGTTATACAGTCACCAGAGGAAGTCGTGTGTTTGTCGTCTGTTTGTGTCCGGGGTAGTCCCATTGCATCCGGGAGCCCTCCATGCAGGATTGCCCTCCCCCGTCCAGAGCGTCTTATTTGCATAATATCCCCCCAGAATGCAACGGGGTGAGCACCAAGCTGCTATTTCCCATAAGACTGCTTCCTAATGAACACTTCTAAATACTAGAAGGTGAAAAGGAATCGAAATTGACTAATGCCGAGCACATGAAAACCAGACTGGTAAAGTACAAAAAAGAAACAGACATACTGCACTCACCATAATCTGGAAATATGTGCAAGAGCAGGCTTGAAATACTTTTGGACTCTGGAGTATAATCGTGCTCGCTTCGGCAGCACATATACTAAAATTGGAACGATACAGAGAAGATTAGCATGGCCCCTGCGCAAGGATGACACGCAAATTCGTGAAGCGTTCCATATTTTGCCGCATCCCGAGGAACTTGCAGTTTGCGTGGGGAAGAGAACCACATAGGTGTGATTGTTGCAGTTAGAATATTTCACGTGCACAAAATATAGTTTTTGCAATTCCTGGTAAAATGCGAAGATACGTGCGTCGATGACATCGCTGGTCCAGGCTAGCCGATCTCCTCCGATCTTGGAACCTGAGTGTGGTCAGCCTTGGTCAGTATCTGGATGGGCGACCACCAAGGAAGCCCAGGGTCGCTGTGCAGAGGCAGACAAGGGCAAATCCACCTCCGAAAGTCTCTTGCCTTGAAAACCGTGGCTCGCCATAAATCAGCTGTGATTCGAGGGCACTTTCCACCACTGCACGCACCAAAATATACACCAACATGCTCCAGCATATGTATTCTTTTTATTATTATTAAAAAAGGCTTATTTAAAAATGTGGAGGTCACTCCCTCCGCTTTCTAAATGTCTCCTTAATCCGGGAAGGGCCCACGCGGCATTTTGACTGAAGCGTGAGAAAAGACCGAGAAAGGCTTGCACTCTTTAAAAGAACCTGGATTCTTATATAGAGGGATTTAAAGGATATACCAGGGCACCCTGCTTGTAAATAAAAGTGGAGGGAAAGTGGAAACCGGGAGGAGAAGTGCTGATAGTGGGCAGAGGGAAAGCATTTTTAAAGGGCATGAAATGTACAACTGCATTTTAATAAAATCATTGCTGGCAAAATATGGAACGCTTCACGAATTTGCGTGTCATCCTTGCGCAGGGGCCATGCTAATCTTCTCTGTATCGTTCCAATTTTAGTATATGTGCTGCCGAAGCGAGCACAAAATAATACTATGCACTGTTAGTATTTAAAGCTCACTAAATGAGCAATTTCTACATCATGGTGAGATTTAAAATTACCTAAATATTCATTTCTTTTATCCATTTAGTTATTATTTCAATAGTTAATCAACTTTCGTTTGTAAATTTTAAAAAGTCGAACTTTACATCTGTATTAGGTATTTTCCTCCCCTCTTATGTGCCCCGATGCACCATGGGAGGCAAACGACCCGCTTCCAAAGCTTTTCGAGGAAGCGATCTCTGATAAGCCGAGAGATGAGGTCCTCTAGAGCAAAGAGGCTTGTCCTTTAAATTGCCTGACTAAAAATCCTGAAGAAACAACACTTGGGGTTTTCGTGACAAAAGGGAGGCTTTGTGCAGAGGCAAACAGCCGAGAGGGTTGAATTTTTTTTTTTAATGTGGAGAAGATAAATCGGGCGTTCAATTAGACAGTACCCAAAAAAAGGGCTCTTATTCAACGGCAAGAGTTGGCGCAGGCGCAGAGGAGCGGGATCGCCTGGATGCACGCTGCGTAAGTGGGGGGGGGGGGGAGAAATGGAAGAGCCTATTTGATTCCGGGGCGGGGGGAGAAGGTTAGTTATTTCATGCCTTGAGATGGAGGAGATCTTTTCCTGATGGGCAGTTTGCTAAGCATCAGCAATTTCCAGGAGCGGGGGGGGGGGGGGGGGGTAGCATTATGTTTGCGAGACAGTCACGTTGCAAATACTGATCCCTCTGAGCTGAGCTAGTGTGAGCTAGCTCACAGTTTTTTAGCCTCCAGCGCACACATTTTTGTCTTAGCTCAGGAAGGAGGGCTCCAGAGCAAACTAGTTCATGCAGTGGCCAAAGCGCTGGATCACAGCTTTAATGCCAGCAGCTCACAAAGTAGAATTTTTGCTCACAGGACTCCACAGCTTAGAGGGAGCATTGGTTGCAAATGTCTGTAGAAATATGGCTGGAGAGAGAACTATGGGAACTGGACACAAGAACGTCAGAAGAGCCCTGCTGGATAAGGCCAGAGTCCATCTAGTCCAGCATCCTGTCTCTCACAGAGGCCAACCAGGTCCCCTGGAGGGACAACAACAGGGCAGAGAGGCCGAGGCCTTCGTAAGAACATCAGAAGAGCCCTGCTGGATCAGGCAAGTGAGGGTCCACCTAGCCCAGCATCCTGCCTCACACAGTGGCCAGCCAGTTCCTCTGGAGGGCCAAAAACAGGGCATAGAGGCCGAGGCCTTCCCTGATAAGAACCTCAGAGGAGCCCTGCTGGGTCAGACCAGTGAGGGTCCCTCTAGTCCAGCATCCTGTCTCACACAGTGGCCTCAACCAGTTCCCCTGGAGGGCCAACAACAGGGCAGAGAGGCTGAGGTCTTCCCCTGAGAAGAACCTCAGAAGAGCCCTGCTGGGTCAGACCAGTGAGGGTCCCTCTAGTCCAGCATCCTGTCTCACACAGTGGCCTCAACCA
Organism: Lepidodactylus listeri; assembly: GCA_029233225.1. Taxonomy (NCBI): domain Eukaryota; kingdom Metazoa; phylum Chordata; class Lepidosauria; order Squamata; family Gekkonidae; genus Lepidodactylus; species Lepidodactylus listeri. The sequence goes on from JARCFY010000002.1 coordinate 176,971,174, forward strand.
GTTCCTCTGGAGGGCCAACAACAGGGCAGAGAGGCTGAGGCCTTCCCCTGAGAAGAACATCAGTAGAGCCCTGCTGGATTAGACCACTGAGGGTCCCTCTAGTCCAGCATCCTGTCTCACACAGTGGCTCAACCAGTTCCCCTGGAGGGCCAACAACAGGGCAGAGAGGCTGAGGTCTTCCCCTGAGAAGAACCTCAGAAGAGCCCTGCTGGGTCAGACCAGTGAGGGTCCCTCTAGTCCAGCATCCTGTCTCACACAGTGGCCTCAACCAGTTCCTCTGGAGGGCCAACAACAGGGCAGAGAGGCTGAGGCCTTCCCCTGAGAAGAACCTCAGAAGAGCCCTGCTGGATTAGACCACTGAGGGTCCCTCTAGTCCAGCATCCTGGCTCACACAGTGGCCAGCCAGTTCCCCTGGAGGGCCAACAATAGGGCATAGAGGCCGAGGCCTTCCCCTGAGAAGAACCTCAGAAGAGCCCTGCTGGATTAGACCAGTGAGGGTCCCTCTAGTCCAGCATCCTGTCTCACACAGTGGCCGTCCAGTTCCCCTGGAGGGCCAACAACAGGGCACAGAGGCCGAGGCCTTCCCCTGATAAGAACCTCAGAAGAGCCCTGCTGGATTAGACCAGTGAGGGTCCATCTAGTCCAGCCTCCTGTCCCACACAGTGGCCAACCAGTTCTGGAGGGCCAGCAACAGGGCAAAATGGCCGAGGCCTTCCCTGATAAGAACATCAGAAGAGCCCTGCTGGATCAGCCCTCTTTTACATCTAGTCCCGAGTCCCGGCTTACACAGTAGACAACTAGTTACCCCAGAGTTAGGGTTGTCAACCTCCAGGTGGTGACTGGGGAGCTCCAGAAGATCTCCAGGAACTACATCTGGTCTCCAGGCAACAGAGATAAGTTCCGCTGGTGAAAATGGCTGCTTTGGAAGATGGATTGTGTACCATTATACCTTGCTGAGACACTTCCCCAAACCCCTTCCTCCCCAAGATCCACTTTCCAAATCTCTAGGTATTTCCCAGCCTAGAGCTGGCAGCCATATATGGCCAATGACCGAGTTCATGCCCCACATTTTCCACAGTGAAAAGCGATGTAAAGAATTCATTTAGTTTATCTGCCCTCTCCCTGTCTTCCTTAAGCAATTCTTTTATTCCTTTGTCATCCAAAGACTTAACTTCCTCCCTAGTCAGTTTCCTGCTAAATTTGAAGAAGTGTTTACTTCTTGGTCATAATGCTTCTAGAAATCCAAATTCCTTTTTTGCCCAATTTATTGTCAGCTTACACTTGTTTTGTCAGAACATGTGTTCCTTTTGGTTCCCCTCATGTGAGCGAGCCTTTTGCTTGTTGATGTCCTTGACCTGGGTCCTTTGCCATGCTGGCATCCTTTTAGACTTGGTGGTACCTTTCCTGACCTGAGGGATGCATTCTCTCTGGGCCTCCGTTTGTGTGTTTTTCAATAGTTTCAAGCATCTCAAAGGCAGTGGGCTCTCTCAAGTCTCCCTTTCGACTTCCTCTCTCATTTTCTGTAACGTTCTCCTTAGGGTCTGCTACCCACAAGTAATCTCTTTGTGTTCATTTAACAGACACGAGGCTCTCCCAACAAGAGTTTTTCCTCCGTGAAGCCTCAGGACACAACAATGGATTTGGCGTATATCTGCGAGTGGGAGAAGCGGCCGAAGAGCAACCACTGCCCCTCCATCCCGCTGGTCTGTGCCTGGTCTTGCCGCAACCTCATCGCTTTTACCACAGACCTCAAAAACGAGGAGGAAAAAGGTCTAGCCCACCCCACCCGTTCTCCCCTATTCTGGGTAGCTCCAGCGTCCAGGGTCCCCAAATTTTTCAAGCCTGTTGGCAGCTACAGAATGCTGAGCTAGCATGAGGGATACGGCCACAAAAGGGATGCTATGAAATGGCCATCGCAGCTCACCTTCAGTAGCACAGCGAAGATCCTTGTGCTGTGGTGGCTGCTGCCGCCGAAGCAAGGTTTCTAAAAATCTGCGCAGCCAATCCAGTCTCCTATGGTCAATCCCCCTGAGGCTGCCTCGGAGGGGAGGGTGGGGTATAGATCTAATAAAATAAATAACTAATCAGAAGCCTTGGTGGGCAGAGGTCTCACCTGGTCCCGCCTGCTTTCTAGAAACGCTTGGTGTGTTGGGGACCCCTGCTCTCCACGTTCCGAAGTAAAGAAAGAGAGCAAATCCTCTTTTTTAAAAAATGTATTTGTAATATTTCTCTGTTGTGCAAGTGTTCAGAGGGCTCCAAAGGAGGGCATTCTTCCCAAATGGTGCAGCACCCAGGCTGGGTGGAGGGGGCCCCTGGCTGCTGCCCCTGCTTTCAGCAGAATTCAGTGACGGCAGAACTTGTTGCTGTAGAACTTGGAAGGGGGAAGTATAATCGGTGGGCAGGTGATTCAGGGTAGATAACAGTCCTTCTTTTGTGCAGCACATTGTTAACTTGTGAAATTCTCAAAGCTCAAATCTGGGCTGCAACCTTTAGATTCTGGGTCAGGATTTTATTCTCCACAGAGTCAAATGGGTACTTCCATCTATTACAAGCAGATTCTTACCAAAGTCCATGGAGCAAATGTGTTGAGAGTCGTATCCGTATCTCCCCTCGTGATCTGAAAGAACAAGGAGGACAGCAGCTCTCCCTTCAATCTTAGGCTGTCTGGAAGAATTGGATACTAGAAGTGCCACGATATGAGCACCCAGAGTGTGCTCACCTTTATATTTAGGTTTAACGTTACCACCATCTCTTCTAGCCTATTTTGATTTCCTGACAGTTCCATGCTACAGGCGATTATTTATGCTGGCTAGATTGAATGCTGTTCTGTCCAGGGAACTACTGGGATGCTTGAATAAGGTGCCTTACTCTGAGCTAGGGCTGCCAGGTCCCCCAGGGGGGTGGGGGTTTGCCCTCTCTAGAGGCCTCCAACCTGCTGGCCCAGATCTGGTCGCCGGGGGGAACGCCACCCCCAAAGTGCCGGAATTGGGCTGACGTGCCCGGTACGATGACGTCACCTGGAGGGTACCATAGAGTTTTAAAGCTGACCGCTAGAGCGTCTCTTGACAGCGTGCCAGGTGTGATGATGTCACTTCCGGGTGATGTCATTGCGCTTCCAGCTTTGGACCCCCGCTGGATGCCAAGTAGGGACCTGGCAACCCTACTCTGAGTGACTGTGACTGTGCCAATGCGGTTCTGGCCAAACAGACACCCTTCAACACTGTCTACTTGACTGTGATTTACTTAACAAGACAAGAGATCATTGGATAAAACCTTATATCCAGGACTCTAGGTAGGTGTGAACTGGATAATTTGAGGTTTCGTTTAGCAGGGGTGGATTTTGATATTACATTGGCAGTTGCCAAGTTCTTTTCTCAGTCGATTAAGATTAAAAATCATTCATTTTTAAATATTATATAGAGTCCCTACCAATGCTTCCGCTGAGCTGTGGAGTCTTCTGAGCAAAAATTCTGCCTTGTGAGCCACTGGCATTGAAGTTGTGAGCAAGCGATTTGGCTGCTGCATAAATTAGTTTGCTCTGGAGCCATCCTTCCCAAGCGGAGACAAAAATGTGTGAGCCGGAGGCTAAAAAACTGTGAGCTAACTCATACTAACTCAGCTTAGAGGGAACACTGATAGACACGTGTGTTAAACAAATTTTCTTTTTTTAGTCTTCGTGTGACACTGTTCAGAGCTGAACTGGCAGCAAGAGCAGTACCATTAAAATAAAGTAACTTGTAAAATTCCTAGCCGCAATCGCCCCTCTCCCTCCCCTCTGCAAAATTTAACGGGCCCTCCAGCTGTCAGCTGGAGGACCCTTTAAATATCTCAAGAGTGAAGGGAGAGGGGTGGCTGCAGGGGTTCAGGCTTGGTTGGCTGGCGGTGGGCTGAAGCGCAAAAAACCAGGTAAATCTCCACCTGGCCCAGGGGTCCAGCAGCCCTATGCCCCCGCAGCACCAGGATCTTCACGATATGACTGAAGGCAAGCTGCAGCAGCCATTTTGTGGGTGGCTTTGCTTCCTGTGGCAGCCATTTTGTGGCCACGCCCATCCCACAGTGTCAGAATCCCAAAGCTGCCCCTGGGCTTAAAAAGACTGGGGACCCCTGCTGTATTAAATAGCAACTGAATTTCTGTTCAGAGGCCGTGTGCCTTGCAGTGCCATTTTCTGGTGTGGCGCACACAGGAGAATCCTTCTTGTGGTCTGGCTGCCATCAGAAACAGGACACCGAGTTAGAAGGACCTGAATCCAGCAAGGCCCTTCCTTTTGGGGCAAACGGATCAGAGCTCTAGCAGCCTGCAAAAACAAGGCTGTGGTCACATGGTCATTTTGACCAGGTTTCACTGCTGTTCCCTCTCGGCGAGCCAGTTTGGTGTAGTGGTTAAATCTGGGAGAACTGGGTTTGATTCCCCACTCCTCCACTTGCACCTGCTGGATGACCTTGGGCAAGCCATAGCTCTGTACCAGCTGTTCTCTTAAGGACAGTTGTCTCAGAGCTCTCTCAGCCCCACCCACCTCACAGCGTATCTGTTGTGGGGAGGGGAAGGGAAAGGAGTTTGTAAGCCGCTCTGAGACTCCCTCGGGTAGTGAAGGGCGGGGTATAAATCCAATCTCTTCTTCTCCTTCATTTAAAATCGCTGATCTGACGCCCGCATCTGCATCCCGCACCGAGGTGGGCTCACTCGTGCAGTCCTCCTGGTTCCCTAGCGAGTTTTCCGACATCAGAAAAATTAAGTACTTTCCAGGTGTTTGCACTTTAAATCCGCAATTTTGCCGATCTGGACAGCCATCTCTTGCAATGATTGCGATTAGATCATCTGACTGTCCTTCGTGCGATGAGGTCCCCCCCCCCCCCCCCCCAGCTTCCGCCTTTGTCCGCATGAGCAGTCCTGCACTGAATAAATTCGACGTTAAAACCTTCAACTGCACATTTAGACTCCAGTGCTTGGTAGTACATCACCGGTTCATTTTGTTCGCTGTTCGGGGGAGACCTATAAAAACAAGGGAGTATGGCAAGTCCAGGTGGGCGTAGTGATCCGGCTGTGTGCATATGCACAAAGCAATTAAAAAAAATAAATCGTGCTGCGCTGCCCAAGTGGTGGCATGGCTATCTAGTTTGTGCCCAGAGCCTCGTTGCGCAATGCTTACGGTTCAGGGAGGGATGTGTGATCATCCCAACCTGGGGAAAAATATTCCTAATCAAATTTATCGCAAGAACAAATTGCAAAAAACCTTGCCATGTGACCACAGCCCAAGAGAACCCTCCTTCCAGGCCTTGCTGAGACCACCCTTTACCCTCTCCTCTCCTCCGCAGACCTCACCCACATGATCCACATGATTGACACGGAGCATCCGTGGGACGTCTATTCCATTAATTCCGGACATGTGGAAATGATCACTTGCTTGGAGTGGGACCAGTCAGGTGAGGAACAGACCCTTCGTTTGGGGGTAAGGGGCGTCTGCTTGGCGTGTAGGAAGTCTTGGGTTCAGGCTCAAGTTCGAGGGTCTCCGGTTCCGGGAAAGGCCCCTCTCTCCTGCCGGTCAGAGGGGACAAATCTGAGTTGGTGCCAGGCAAATAAAGTAAATAAATAATATTGGTTCAGGGAATCCACCAGTCGCCCCAAGATCTTGTCAGTTTGCCCAACGTTGCTGGGAAAATTCACATCCAATGATGTGAATCATTGCTCCTTTAACAAAAAACCCCCAGCCAAAATCACACAACACTTCTGTGTTTTAGCAGAATAGAGGGCTGCCTGTGGGGCCTTGTTGGTTTAGTCCCCCTCCCAAAGGTGGGCGGTATTGACTTTTTTGTATTTTTAATGCCCCAGGGTCGAGGCTTCTGTCTGCGGATGCGGACGGCCACATCAAATGCTGGATCATGACGGACCACCTGGCCAACAGCTGGGAGAATACCGTGGGCTGCAGCGTGGAAGGGGACCCGATTGTGGCTCTTTCCTGGCTCCACAATGGGGTGAAACTGGCGTTGCACGTGGAGAAGGTGAGTTATCGCTGCTGGGCAGGAGGGAGGACTTCACAGAGGTGAGATGGCCACTGTGGCTCAGAGGTTAAGACGCTGAGCTGCAGACCTGAAGGCGGCTCAGAGGTTAAGTCGCTGAGCTGTTGAGTGCCGCATGATGGAGTGAGCTCCCATCTCTGGCCCCAGCTCCGGCCAACCTAGAGTTTGAAAGCAAGAAATTGCAAGTAGATAAATAGGTACCACTTCGGTGGGAAGGTAACAGTGTTCCGTGCGCTTCGGCATCTAGTCATGCCGGCCACATGACCATGGAGAAGTCTTCAGACAGTGCTGGCTCTTCGGCTTGGAAACGAAGATGAGCACCGCCCCCTAGAGTCGGATTCGACTGGTTTTCGAGCAAAGGAAAACTTTATCTTTACCTTTAGTGGGACACCTAAGGGTCATTGAGCCTGACCCCCTCTTCCATGCACATCTCAGGGCAAATTCTCCTAGGGTTCTTGTAAATGAAGGTCAGAAATCCCTTTGGAATCCAAGTAGAAGTTTCCTCTCTCCTTGTCCTCCATCTGGAAATTATCAGCAGGGTAAGATGACTTGGGCCAGTATCAGACAATTCAAGTGAGTGAGCCAAGTCCCTTTGCTGTGGATGTCAGCCATGCAGAAGATTCTGCATAGCATGACAAGTGAAGGGATGAAAGTAATTCCTACATCTTTAAATATGATGGTAAGTTAAGATCTGGGGCATCAGTGGAATCCACCCAAGTCTTCCCAAACAAAGGATTGTTTTCCCACTGTGGGATGAGAGAGGCCAGCTCATACAAACAGGCAGAACCAGGGGTCCTTTGGGGCCGGAGTGAGGCAGAGCGCTGCTCCGGCAGCTCAGGAGTAGGCACGAGGGCAGCCACAGGCCAAATCAGATTCTCTGATCTAATTCAGCCTGCCGCCGAATTGCCGCTGAAATTCGGCGGCAGCTTTAAAAGCGGCTGTAGGGGAGGGAGTTTGAGGGAGAGGCTCCAAACTTGCAGGGTAGCTTCTGGGGCCTCTCCCCCAAATACCCACCAAGTTTCAAGAAGATTGGACCAGGGGGTCCAATTCTACAGGCCTTCAAACAGGTTGTCCCATTCCCTCCATTGTTCTCTATGGTGGGAAAAAAGTAACGTTTTTTCTCGCCCTCTTCCCTTCTTCACATGCAGGATTTCCCCTTTGTTTCTTCTTTCATGCTGAGCAGCCCCTATATCTATTTTGTTCTTTTTTGTTGGTCTATGGCTGTTCCACCCAGTCACATTATTATATACTTAGATGCTGGTGCAGTCCAGGAAACTGAGGAAAGAGACAAAATCACTTTCTTAACTTATACTTCTGAAATGGCACACAAGAGGCTTTTGAAGGTTCAAAATAAACAAAATATTTTATTTAACTTGGAGGGGGAAAGGTCAGGTGGAGCCTGGGATGGGATGTATGAGGTGGACAGATGATAATAGCTGAGGTAACTTTGCAATCACACTAAATTCAAGATAATTTGTTGCCAACAAATAGGTGTTTTTGTTTTTTGACAAGGTCTTTATAACTTTTAGGCTTTCTTTTCAGTGTCTGCTTAAACACTCCAGCATAAGTTCTTGAGTTTCACTGACTCCAAGTTTTAGAAGGCAGGAACACACATCAGAGTTCCCACAATCCTTCTATAAACATAAACCAAGGGATCACTCCTCTCTTTAGAGTTTTCTTCCTTTTCGCTGGGCAGGGATTACTTCTCTAGATTAGAAGCTCTGTCCTTTTCGACTTGAATGGGGATCTTCTGTGATCCTCCCTCTCTTTCCCTCCTTCCCAGTCCTCAGTGAGTGCTAAACTGTCTCTTCTTCAACTGTCAGTTCCCAACTGTCATTTCTTAACTGATGCTCCCCACAGAGTTCGGTTTGAACAGCCTGTGTCTCAGAAGCTCTCAGACTCTGTTAGAACGTTAACCCTTGATAGTATGTCACAGTACCACAGTGCAAGCATACGAGCCAAAATACCAGTCAAAATTTCAGTGCATATAGAAATTAATTAGCACATAGAGAATAAGTTTCAGGCTAGCCTGTATTGCCAATTCTCTACATGCATGGAATGTCTGGGAGTTTTTGTGTACGGCAGGCAGAATTCATGCCCACACATGCAGCCAGGAAGAAAAATGTTTCTAATCTGATTCTGCCAATTGTTCAGAGCGGTCCTCCAGTGTATTAGTTGCAGTTGGAAAGTTCGGGTATGTGGGTTTTTTTGGCGGGGTGTGTGTTACAGGACTCCCACCCTAAGCCATTTAAGTGTTTTAAAATGTGAGATATTTTAAAAGAAGAAATGGACCCATCCATCTCTACTGGGTGTGAGTAACTAGCATTGCCACTCTGGACTAGGAACTGCCAGGGAACTATGGAAGAATAGCAGAGCGCTCGAAGGCTTAAACGCAGCAGAGCTTGGGGCTTGGTGTGGCAACAGACTTACAAAGTCACACAGAGTCAGCAGTCAGTTCTAAAACTAATAAGAAACTTTTATTAAAGGAAATACATGCTTAAGAGTGCAGGTAAGAGATAGAGATAGGTTACCTATTCTAACTAGCTAGATGGTGCTGGATGCTGGACGCATGTCCAACCCCCATGGTGAAAGACAGAAATGCTGTCTCTGGCAGTGTTCCCTCTAAGCTGAGTAAGTGAGCTAGCTAACAGTTTTCTAGCCCCCGGCTCACACATTTTTGTCTCTGCTCAGGAAGGGGGGCTCCAGAGCAATCTTAAGTGATGCAGCAGCCAAATCTCTTGCTCACAACATTAATGCCAGGAGCTCGCAAAGTAGAATTTTGGCTCATGAGACTCCACAGCTTAGAGGGAGCATTGGTCTCTGGTTGTGTTTCCCCAGCCCAATTTTAAGAAACACCTGGCACAATTTCTGTAGAGCAGAAGATTCTAAGAACTTTATTAATAAAGGGGGGAAGCACAGGTACCACAGGGCTTTGGACCCTCGAATGCCCACCGGCTCTCCTGAAGTTACAATGGGGGACATAGGATTTTATACTCAAGATGACACACACAAACGAAGATTAGCTATTGGCTCCATCAGACTTTGTCAGAAGTCCATCATAACTTTCTGATCGGGCTCAAACCGGAGAGTTGGGCTTTAACAGGGCTTTCTCAAGTAAAGATGTTTCTTTTTCAGCTAAACAAGGGACCTTCTTCCAAGGCTATGAAGCTCTAAAATGTATATTGTAATAGATATAGGGACAGAGGGCTGATGGTTCTTCATTTAACTAAGCTAACTGACACCAGAAACATGCGCAGTTGTAGCTGGCCAGGACAAGGCCACAGGTCTTGGCTGAATAGCAACTTGTCAGCATTTAGCCATTTCCCAGAAGGAACCAAAGTTTACTTCTGAATATGTATTCATGAATGATTTCTATTTCTGTGGTTAGGATCACCAATGGCACTTAGCGTATGTATGTCTGTCTATGCCAGAAAGAAGCTAAGTGTGCTCACCAAGGTTAGTCGTGTCAAGTCAGTGGCAGAGTAAATCGCGTATAACAGTGTTTCATAAACTGTGCATACAGCAATGGTGCAAGATGGAGAGATCAAGCACCTTCTTCGTGTGTGTGCAAGACTGAAGAGAGAGTGAGAGCAGAAGCAGAGGAAATTGCCCCTAAGGGTGGCATTCTGCGCCAAAGGAAAGGATCAGATAGCAGGAAGAAAAGGATGCTCTGTGTGTCCTGACCTCTCTATCTGTCTAAACTCTTTTGGTGCCGTCTTCTCAAGTTTGAGGCAGGAGACAGCGCCAAGTCCTCCACTTCTAACACTCCGAATCCTATTCAGTGCGGCTTACTCTCGGGAAAGTACTTAAAAACACCACTGCCAAGGGAAACGCCATTCCCCCCCCCCCCCCCCCCCGGCAGCGCCTGCAACTCCCGATTTAAAGTTTGTCTTCCGTTTCTCAGTCAGGAGCGTCGAATTTTGGGGAGAAGTTTTCCCGGGTCAAGTTCTCCCCATCGCTGACCCTGTTCGGTGGGAAGCCCATGGAGGGCTGGATCGCGGTCACCATCAGCGGCTTGGTCACTGTCTCGCTCCTGAAGCCAAACGGGCAGGTCCTCATCTCCACGGAGAGCCTGTGCCGCCTGCGTTGCCGAGTGGCCCTGGCAGACATCGCCTTCACGGGTGGGGGCAACATCGTGGTAGCCACCTCGGACGGCAGCAACGCCTCCCCGGTCCAGTTCTACAAGGTCTGCGTCAGCGTGGTCAACGAGAAGTGCAAGATCGACACGGAGATCCTTCCCTCCCTCTTCATGCGCTGCACCACCGATCCGGCTCGGAAGGACAAGTACCCGGCGATCACCCACCTGAAATTCTTTGCTCGGGACATGTCGGAGCAGGTTGGAATCTCACTCTTCCACTCTGTCTTATTTCTGGGGTTTTTAGTCCCATCGCTTGCCCTGTATTTATTTATTTATTTATCATTTAAACTTCTATCCCCGCAGGCTCAGGGCAGCTAACAACACAGTTACGATACAATAAAATTCAATAAAAAAACAACCCCTATATAAAAAGATAAATTACAGTCCAAAATGGCGACACTTCAATGCCCTTCTCCAAGCGGCGTCAGCAGGCTTCTTGACGCTTCTGGCCTCCAGCTGGCACTGATGGTCCTAACTGGCGGTCTTCGATGGTCGGGCTAGGGCTGTGAAGTCAAGGCGGCCCCTACTTGAAAGCCTGACGGAAGAGCTCCGTCTTGCAGGCCCTGCGGAACTGTAAGAGGTCCCGCAGGGCCCTGATGTTATCCGGGAGCTCATTCCACCAGTGCGGGGTCGCCACTGAAAAGGCCCTGGCCCTCACTGCTGCCAACCGGGCCTCCTTAGGCCCTGGAAGAACCAGGCAGTTCTGGGAGCCCGATCGTAGTGCTCGCTGGAGTACATACGGGGAGAGGCGGTCTCTTAGGTAGATAGGCCATATAGGGGTAAAGTAGGGTTTTGGGCGCTACCTCCAACATGATTAAGGGTGTAGCTGAAAAAGGCAAATTCGACCCTAGGAAGGTTAGGAAAGGAAGTGGAAACAAAACAGGCAGTATCATAATGCCCTTGCATCGATCAGATGAATGGCTGTCTTTGGAGTTTTGGTATGGCTTCTCAAAAAAGACGTTGCCAAAGTAGAAAGAGTGATGTGGGCAACCAAGGCAATGAAGGGACTGAAGGAAAAGCTAAAGTTCTTTAGGCTTGGCTAGATAAATATTAGCCGGGGTGTGATAATGGTGGTGGAGTGGGCTGTCCAGTCTTTGTGGTCTAATGGCCACCCCGTAGGGTTTTCAAGGCAAGAAATATTCAGAGGCATTTTGCCATCGCCTGGCTGGCTCTGTGTGACAATCCTGGACTTCCTTGGGGGTCTCCCATCTAGTTCCTTACCAGGGCCAACCCTGTTTATCTTCCGAGATCTGAGGAGATCGAGCTAGTCTGGGCCATCCACGTCAAGGCAAGAGACATGTTGAGATCAGCCTCTGTGTAGCAACCCTGGGCTTCCTTGTGGTCACCCATCCAAGTACTAACCAGGGTTGACTCTGTGTAGCTTCCCAGATCTGATATGGTCAGCTTAGCCTGGGCCATCCAGGTCCAGGGGCAAAAGATGAGCAGAGCTGGTTTGCCACTTCCTTCCTCTGCATAGCAACCCTCGACTTCCTTGGTGGCCTCCCATCCACATGCTAACCAGGGCCCACCCTACTTAGCTTCTGAGACCTGAGAAGATCAAGCTAGGCTGGGCCCTCCAGGTGGCATTCAGAGGTGGTCTGCCATCCAGTTACTAACCAGTAGCAACTCTGGACTTCCTCGGTGGTCTCCCATCCAGTTACTAACCAGGGCCAACCCTGCTTAGCTTCTGAGAGCTGATTGAGCTAGCTTGAGCCATTAGGATTCCCATTAGGATCCCGGCCTAATTCCCATTAGGATCCCAGCCATTAGGATCCCAGCCGCCAATCAACAAGGTTGCACAGCAATGCTTTGATTTTGGGGCAAAACTCTATGGTTTGAGGGCTGTTTTACCATAGAGTTTTGCCTCAAAAGCAGGGTGTTGCCGCACGACATGCTTGATGTGATGGTGTCACTTCTGTGTGGCATCATTATGTCGGGGACATCGTGTGACGTCCCTGCCCCCTCCAGGAATGATCCCCAGGTAGAACCTGGCAGCGCTTTGGGCCATCCAAGACAGAAGTTTATAAAATCATGCCTGGAATGCAGAGAGAGCAGGGAGAAATTTTTCTCCCTTTTGGTGCCAGACATGAAGGCCTTTCTAGAATCAGATGTCTTGAGAAAAACACGAGATGAAGGCCCAGTGTGTGAGAGTCCTACAGAGTCAGTCTGCAACAAGTGTCCTTAAACAGGAATGCTTTATTAAGAAAGGTCTGCTATGGTCAACTGCACTTCTTGTGTTAGTAATGGCTGACCCAGCCACAAGCAGGACAATTATACAGAACAAAAAAAAGGGGTCTGGTAAGGAATTGCAACCAATCACCAAGCCAAAGAAAAGGTGCTGAAAATACTGTTGCCCAGTTCCCAAGGAAAAAAGCGGGAAGGGGAGGAGGTAGACAAAAGAAAGATACATTGGCAGGCACTACCAGGCTCCCAAGGTTGGAGCTGTAGCAGAGCAGCGATAAGCTAGCCAGGAGGAGTATAATAATAACATTCCATAGTACTGACGCCAAGGTTGCACTCATCCCACCTCCTGGGCAGGAGATGGCAGCATTAGCTGACACAGTGCACGTCAAATGGGGACCCCCCCCTCCTGTTGGTGGCTCTCGAGTTCTGTCGGTACTGTCCCCAAGGAATGCGTGCGGAATTTACGTTCATCGTTTTCCCATCCCCCTCTCCCTCCCCAGATCCTGCTCTGTGCCTCCAACCAAAACAACAGTATTGTGGAGTACTGGTCGCTGCGCAAAGAGGGCCTCCCAGTGAACAACATCTTCCAAAAGCTCTCGCCCACAGGTGAGTCTCCTACCCAGGCGTAGGGGGAGGCCAGGGCTAGGAGTTAGTGTGCCTGGAACAAGTCCTGCAGTGGGGAGCTTCCAGCCTCAGTTTGAAGCAGGCGGACGGTCTTACTTGGATGCTCTGGTGTAGGCTTCTGACATTGCTATCTGGCTTGGCCAATCCTGAAGCTTGGTATTATGGACTAATGGCAGAGGCTGATGCTGAAAATGCCAGTTCCCTTCTGCACCTGAAGGAGGTGCTAAGGCCCGGACACAGACGGGCCTGGGGCCAGAATGGCGCCCGAAGGAGAGTGATGCAGACTGAGGCAAGAGTAACTGTTAGAGGAGTTTTCAAAACTCTACTCTCTCTCTCACACACTCACACACAGACACACACACACACTCTCTGAGTTCAGTCTGGGAGAGAAAAGATCCACTCAGGTCTTTGGCTGAAAGCACATGCCAAGTTTATTAAAAATGACCATTCTGGTGTAAACTCACCTGCATGCTCAAGATGCACTAACAAGCTGGCATAAAGAACAGATAAAGGTTTTTTTTTAAATGTCAGGTAACACTAAACAAAGAGGTTAGGGTTTGGTACTCGAGAAAGCGTTCAACCATTTCAATTGGGGAGGTTTTGTTGGGGTTGGGTTTTTTTGCATGTGTGTGTGTGTGCGCACATTTCTGCCCATGCCTGGCACCCTCTGGCGACTCCTACTGGGGCACGGAGGACGTTCAGAGAAGTGGCTTGATAGCCTGCCTCTGGCCTCCCAGCCCTGCTTTTCTTTGGAGGTCTCCCATCCAAGTACTTGCCAGGGTCCACCCTGCTTAGCTTCCAAGATATGATGAAATCGGGCTTCCCTGGGCTATCCAGGTCAGAAACCATTTTGTTTTTAACCATAATTTAGTCCACTTTCTGTTTAGAGTACATTTTACATTTCTAAGAGGAACATAAGGAAAACAAACCTTATACACTTTTTTTTTTTAAGTTAAGGCTGGCACTGACCCTTGACTGAGATATAGTTGCTAAGAGATTAAGAGGTTGAAGAATGGATTTTGGGTAAGGGCAGGGCACGAGCATCTGAAATATAGCAAATTAATCCACAGGATAATAGACCAACCTGTAGGCTCACTAATTAAAGCTTTTGCAATCTTTCCTAATTCTTAGTGGCGAAATAAAATACTTTCACAGTTCCACTGTTTGAGCCTGAAGGTTGGCTCAGAATAAAGCTACAGATTATTAATAAAAAGCATCCTTTTTACTAAGGGGTTTTGTAGGTATTATATGCATCTGAGTTATAGGGTGACTAGGAGGTTTGGAAATTATAGTAGAACAGGTTTTTACGTAATACAGGAAGACAATTTATAATACAGCAAAAGCATGAACTTAAGCCAGTAACAATAACTTTAGCAGGTATTTCTTATTTGGATAGAAGATGTGTGTGTGGAGACGGTCCTATCGAGACTTTGGAACATATTTTGCTGTTCTGGTGTTTTGGGAGGATTTGAGGAAGAAATATTTAGGGCAGTTTTTATCTTATACATTTTATCTTCCTTTGCAGAGTCTAATTCAGATGTTACTATTAGATACAGATAACAGAATCACGTTATTAGTAGCAAAATCCTTGTCATCAGTAATTAAGTGTAAAAGGGGATAATATAGGGTTGTTTCATTGCGATCCTACTTGTGGCCACTTGGCCATTAAAGCAATATCATTTAAGTAAGTTTAAAAACAGTAAGTAACTTTAGCAATAACAGCCTCTTTTATATTTTGCAACTATCCCAGTAAATCAGATAACCGACTCTAAATATTAGTACTTTTGTTTTCAATTGCTTATTTGAAAACTTTTATTTTTATCTTTTATTTCTTGTTTTGTCACTGGAAAAACAACACTTTCCTTTTATTATGGGACGGTAACCTTGATGTAAATTAAAGGGGGGGGGAATGGAAGGTCTGGGCTTTGGAACCGTTGAGGGCAAGCCTGTGTTGAAATTGCCCTCATTTTCATGCCTACCTCATTTGACATTTCATTTCATTTCTCTCCATTTTGTTTTGTTCCACATCACCCCTTTGTCTCCTGCTTTCTCCACTTCCCTTCTGTTCAGGCCCGTGAAAGAGCAGGCAGCAATTTTCTCAAGATGGGGGGAAATGAAAGATAATTTTAACAGACAACTTGGCACAACCGAAGCAGGGGTGTCAACTGCCCCCCCTTCCTTTGAGAAGGGGACAGAAACGGTCTGTTGCTTGGGAGACTCCCAGTTTGTACCCTGCATAATTGTCTATCCAATGAGTGGTTTTGGAGTGTTTATTTGCCCAGGTGGCTCTTAGGCATCTGTAATTTTCCAAATCTCGCCAATCTTTTCTTGTGAGAGACCGAGAAGAGGACTCAGGGAGTGGGGAAGAATGAAGCGGGCTTTGCGTCAAGTGGGATGTCAGGGGAAAACATAGGAATATCATTGTATTTTATCTGATGCATTTTAATTGCTTTTAATTTTGTATATTATATTTGACAGAAGCCACCCTGTGCCTGCTATGCAGGGAGGGACAGATACAAATCTAATAAAATAAAAATAAAATAAATTTCTGTGCCCAGTTCTTCCAGCCCCGGGTGTGCCGAATGGGGAGAGAGGGGGAAGGATTCTTCTCCGTTAACCCACTGTTTTTCCCTTCTTCTTTGAAGTGGGGGACAAGCCGCCGATGATTCTGAAGTGGCGGATCCTCTCAGCCACCAACGACTTGGATCGGGTCTCAGCCGTGGCCTTGCCCAAGCTGCCCATCTCCTTGACCAACACGGACTTGAAAGTGGCAAGTGACACCAAGTTCTTTCCTGGGTTGGGTGAGGAAGCTTTTTATTGGTAACTTCTTTTTTTTTTTAAGGTTTTTTGGGAGGGAAGAAGGAGAAGAAGAGATTGGATTTATACCCCCGCCCTTCACTTGGAGTCTCAGAGCAGTTTACAGTCTCCTTCCCCTTCCCCTCCCTACAACAGACACTCTGTGAGATAGGCGGGGCTGAAAGAGCTCTTCCGAGAAATGCCCTTGGGAGAACTGGTGACTGACCCAAGGTCACACCAGCAGCTGCATGGGGAAGAGTGGGGAATCAAACCCGGTTCTCCCAGATTAGAGGCCATGCACCACTACAACCAAACTGGCTATCAGAATACTAGCAGCTTGTTGGCTGAGCATTTCTGTTGCATGCAGAAGGCCTCAGAGCCAGAGCTCCAATTTAAAAGGATACCAGGCAGGTGCTGGAAAGGATGTTTCTCTGCTAGAGTCCCTGCAGAGCTACTGGCGATCAAGAGTAGACCCCATGGAAGTCTGCTGAATCTAGGGCATCAGGGAAGGAGGGACATCCCCTCTGTGGCTTGAGAGATTATAGGGAACCAGGTAGAGCCCGATTGGTTCCTTGTGTCACCTGATTCATCCTGACTTGGTCGCTGTAATACCTCTGTCTGGCCATCCACGATGGTGGCACTGCAGAGTCGTAGAGATTAAATGCCGCCACTGTGATTTTTGCAAGTAAGAGGCCCTTTGCTAGAACCCCAGGTTCAAGACCCCCAATGTCTTAAAAAGCAGCTCATTTTCATTTTCCTATTATATAAGCGGAGGACCCATGAGGACTCGCGAGGGTGGGACTTAACATCGTAATTTCCTCTTTCCCTCTTGTTTTTCTTCTTTACCTCCCCCAGGCAGTGGCTGTAGCCTCTCCCCTTTCCTCCTCTTGCGCTACACCAGTTTAATGTAGTGGTTAAGTGCGCGGACTCTAATCTGGGAGAACCGGGTTTGATTCCCCACTCCTCCACATGCACCTGGCTGGATGACCTTGGGCAAGCCATAGTTCTATCCAGGGCTGTTTTTGTAGAAAAAGTCCAGCAGGAACTCGTTAGCATAATAGGCCACACCCAACAGCAGAAACTCATTAGCATATTAGGCCACACCACTGACAGCACAGCTCGTTAGCATATTAGGCCACACCCCCATGTTACCAGAAGAATGACCATCCAGCCACACCCACCTTTTGCTTCTTATTCTGTTCACCTTGTTTGTTGTCAAAACCCAGGTCTTTTTTTGTAGCAGGAATTAATTTGCATGTTAGGCCACATACCCCTAATGTAGCCAGTTCTAATGAGTTTCTGCTGTTGGGTGTGGCCTGTTATGCTAATGAGTTCCTGCTGGGTGTGGCCAACTCAGGAGCCAGCCGGAACTCCGTTCCTGTGCGTTCCTGCCCAAAAATAGCCCTGGTTCTGTCAGTGCTGTTCTCTCAAGAGCAGTTCTCAAGAAAGCTCTCTGAGCCCCACCTACCTCACAGTGTGTCTGTTGTGGGGAGGGAAAGGGAAAGGAGTTTGTAAGCCGCTCTGAGACTCCTTAGTGAAGGGCAGGGTATAAATATAATCTCTTCTTCTTCTTTACCTGCCTTTAATCTCCCTCTCCATCTTTAGCTTCCGCTCTCCTCACTGACTCATGAACTCATCTTTCTGCTCCCCTCCACCTTCTCCAGCTTCCCCTTTTCTTGCTCTTCCTGCCTCCAGCTTTACCCTCTTTCCTTACTATCTTGAATGTTTTTTAGTCTGTCTGTTTCCCCTCCCCTATGCTAACTAGGGATGGGCACAGACTGGCTTACGGCACGAGCGTGAGTTCATGATGAATTCTGGCCAGTTTATGGTTTGAGAACTGAAGTCTGAAAACTGAAGAGCCACTACGAACTTCCACGAATTTTGAGGCAGTTCGTATTGCTTCATGAAGAGCAGAAAGCAGGGGTTTAAGGGGTTCAGAGCAGTGGGGAGCAGAAAGCAGGGGGTTTAACCTCCTGCTTTTTGCTCCCTGTCGCTTTTGGTGAGAAGCAGAAAGCACGGGTCACAAATTGCTATGAACTGGTTCAGTTTGTGAACCAACCTCCTGGTTTCTGTTGGCTTGTGGTTCGGTTCATGGTTTGGCCACATACCGAAACAAACCGCAAAATGTGGTTTATGCCTATTCCTAGTGCTGACACTGACTGAGGTTTGGTAGCCTCGGCACTGTTGGTGGGAGTTGCCTAGAAACCGATGGAATGGCCTCTGAGGTCTCCCAACATAATCCCGCCAGATTTTGGTGGCATTATTTTATGACAGAAGCAGACATTGCTTCTGTGATTGTATGGGTTTCTCACCCTCAAATGTTTGATTTGGGTTGTTTTTACATTTCCTGTTTCCCTCCCAAGTGTTCATAAAAATGCACCCTATCTGTAATGTGGCCTCCTTGGGCATGTTTTTCGATCCACACTCTGGGGCCATTGTTCAGAATTAGTTGTAATGAAAAAGAAGAGGGGGAGGGTTTTATACCCCACCCTGCACTACCCAAAGGAGGCTCAGAACAGCTTGCAATCTCCTTTCCCTTCCTCTTCCCACGCCAGATGCCCTGTGAGTAGGGTGGGGCTGAAAGAGCTCTCCTGAGAACTGTCCTTGAGAGAACAGCTCTGAGAGAACTTGTGACTGGCCCAAGGTTACACCAGCAGCTGCATGTGGAGGAGTCGGGAATCAAACCCGGTTCTCCCAGATTAGAGTCTGCGCTCCTAACCACTACACCAAACTGGCTTACTGGGGACATTGTTTTTCCAAACAAACTTTTGCCCCCAAGTCCCCATCCTTCCACTCTCTTTTCTTGGCAGGACTCGCTCTCGCCTTCCATGATGGCAGCGTTCACATCATCCACCGCCTCACACTGCAGACCATGGCAGTGTCCTACGGCTCTCAGCGCCCAGTTGATGAGCAGGCCATCAAGAGGCAGCGGACAGCCGGTCCCTCTGTCCACTTCAAAGCCGTGCAGATGTCATGGACATCACTGGCGCTGGTTGGGATCGACAGCCATGGCAAGGTAGGCTGCAAGGGGAGCCAGAGCAGGGGCCAGGAATTGCGAAGAAAGCGCGCTGTGGTCTCCCTCAGCAGTGAGTCACGGGCAACCCACGCTCTGGAGTCACCTCATTCTCTGGACACTGATGTGTTTTCCTTCCTCAAACTGGGCATTGTGTGAGAGTCCTACAGAGTCAGTCACCAACAAGTGTCCTTAAACAGGGATGCTTTATTGAGAAAGGTCTGCTATGGTCATCTGCACTTCTTGTGTTAGTAATGGTGGGCACCGCCAAAATGGGGACAATTATACAGAATTCAAAGAGGGGTCTGGTAAGACATTGTAATGAATCATGGCAGAAAAAAGGCACTGGAAATACTGGCTAAGAGTTCCCAAGAAAAAAGCGGGAAGCATTCTAGCCAGACAGGAGAAAAGATACATGGCCTGGTACTCACAGTCTCTCAAGGTCAAAGCAGTAGGGAGGGCGATAAGCATGGCTAGGAGAAGTATAACATAACATTCCACAGTGCTGACGTCAAGGGCCCTCTCATCCCACCTCCTGGGCAGGAGATGGCAGCATTGGCTGACACATAGCCAGTGAGGGCTCCTAGTGGCATAGGGAGTGAGGCCTCCTAGTGGCATAGGGAGTGAGGGCTCCTAGTGGCACAGGGAGTGAGGGCTCCTAGTGGCATAGCCAGTGAGGGCTCCTAGTGGCATAGTGCCACGTTGGTTTAGCAACAGTGGCAAGCAAAGGCACAAGCACTCTGGCCTTGATTCTAAGCAAGAGGAATCAGACCCTTCCGACCGAAGCCACAGCATGAGAGTCTAACCACTGAGTCTTTTTTTTTTAAACTAAGTGCACATGAGCCGCTAGTTCTCATGGTGCTGCTAACGATCCTTTTCCTCTGCCCCAGCTGAGCATGCTCCGGATCTCCCCCTCCATGGGCCATGTCCTGGATATGAACATGTCTCTCCGCCACTTGCTCTTCCTGCTGGAGTATTGCATGGTCACCGGCTACGACTGGTGGGACATCTTGCTTCACGTCCAGCCCGGGATGGTCCAAAACCTGGTGGAGAAGCTGCACGAGGAATACATGCGCCAGAATGCAGCCCTGCAGCAGGTGAGGCTGTGGGTTCGAATCCTACCCTCCCCAGCTTCAAAAGTTAATTCGGTCTCTGACTGTTTTTGGACATCAGTTTAATAGGCAGGATAGAATATTTTTTTTAATGAAACCTTCCTATCTTCTACCCGCCCCCCCCAGTTTTCCATCAGAGTTTGTTAGAGTTAACTGAATAGCTCCAATGTTTGTAGTTCAGTCATTTCTTCGAGCTGACACCCGGTGGCACTGTCGCTTCACTTGTTAAACAGCATTTTAAATGTACCTCTGGGAACGCAGCTCTGAACTGGTGTGGGATTGCTTCGGAACTGATTTAATTGTCACTGTTCTTCAAAGCGGGGGGGGGGGGGGGGACTGGACTGGGACTGGTAGCGCTGTGATAACACTCAACTTTTTCTCTTTTGTCAGAAAGTGCGTTTGCAAAGCTTTGCCTCCCAGGTGGGTAGCTGTGTGTTGGTCAGCAGTCAAAGAGCCAGATTCGAGTCGAGTAGCACCTAAGGGACCAACAAGATCTCCAGGGTACAAGCTGTCATAAATGCTCCCCCAAGCCAGGGTGAACATTTAGGGTTCAAGGAGTCAAAGCACAACAAAAGTTACAAAACTACTTAAGAGAGCAGAACACTCAAGCCTTTGGTAATCTGCCACCAGGTTTATTTATTTATTCATTTATTTTTGGATTTATACCCCTCCTAGCCAACATGCACCGGCTCAAGGTGGCTAAACCTGCCACCAGGTTCTTTTTCTAGCCCCACCAGCATCGGAGGAAAGAACCAACTCCCCCAGCTTCTCAGAGCTTACACAGCAAGATCAGCACTACAAAGTTGGTTTGCAGTCTGAGCTTCAAATTACTCAAGTAGCAGTGTGGTCAGAAGGCCTAGGCAGTGGATTAGTCTTTACGGTTGACAGAACACAAGTGCCGCAACAGTATTAAAAACACGATTATTTATTTGTGTGTAAAAAATTTGCAAAAACCAGACAAGACTTGATGGAGTTACAAAATAAAGAAAACTAAGCTTCACCAGCCTTGCTAAAACAGTTTTTACAATTCAAAGTTACCTTTCCAGGTTCAGAGACAGTGAAGTCCAACGTAACAGAGGTTCACACTGTCAGCCCATCCAGGCAGAGTTCAGAAATGGAGTGCCATGCTGGCTTGCCTTGGGACTACTGACCTAGCCCCAAGCAGCAACATAAAAGAAGCCAGCCCAGCGTGTTCTACTGAAGCAACAAGCTTCACAGAAAAGTGGTCTCTGAGAGGGTTTCAGCCATTGGCCCAATCAGAGAGCAGAAGAGTGATCTCATCTTCTTGGTGTTGCTAGGCCAAGTAACATCCCATAATAGTGAAAATGAAACGTATTGCTGCAGACAACAACTTCATTCCCACTTGCAGGTGCAGGTGCGTTAATTGGCTTGGAATGTGCTTAACAAGCTAGAAGATAAGGGAGGCGAGAACTCAAAAAGCAAGGTCATTTTGGCCCTTTTGTTATCTCTCCTCTCTGTCTCTAGGGAAGATTTTATAACAGGCCAGAAAGCCCGAACCAAACTCTTGACCTGTTTCAGTCAAAGAAAATGGCTTTTCTTTACACAAGCTCTCAAGACTCAGAGCTCCTTCGTCAGGGACCTTTGACTCTCAGAAGTACATACCCTGGAAATCTTGTTGGTCTCACTGGACTCGAATCTTGCTCTTGAACACAAGAAGCTGCCTTATCCTGCATCAGACCCTCGGTCCATCAAAGTCAGTCTTGTCTACTCAAGACAGGCAGGGGCTCTCCAGGGTCTCGGGCAGAGGTCTTTCCCATCACTTCCTACCTGCTGCTTTTCAATGGAAATGCCGGGGACTGAACCTGGGACCTTCTCAATGCCAAGCAGTTGCTCTGCCACTGAGCCACGGGGTCTGTTCCTTCGTTTCCCAGTGTTCTTTTGATAGGAGCTCTGTACTCCCCTGGGCATCCTGTGGAATGCACAGACCCTAAAGCAGAACATACATTCTAAATATATCTAGGCAGCAGTGTTCCCTCTAAGCTGAGTTAGTGTGAGCCAGCTCACAGCTTTTTAGCCTCCAGTTTACCCATTTTTGTCTTAGCGCAGGAAGGATGGCTCCAGAGCAAACTGATTTATGCAGTTGCCAAATCACTCACTCATAACTGTAATGCCAGTAGCTCACAAAGTAGAGTTTCTGCTCACAAGACTCCACAGCTTAGAGGGAGCATTGCTAGGCAGGGCTATTTTTGGGCAGGAATGCACAGGATCAGAGTTCCGGCTGGCTCCTGAGTTGGCCATGCCTACAACCAAAACCTACAGAGCATGCTGCCCTCCCCATGTTACATACAAGAGGGAAATGCTGCATGTTCAAATGCCCTCTTTCCCTCTGGGGAGCCATAGGGATTTCCTTGTCAATTTCACTTCTGCCAGTCAGCTGAGAGTGAAATTGACAAGGAAAAGCCTCTCTCTGCCTTCCTTTCTCTAGCTGACATGTTGCAGCTGGAAAAGAGCAGGCAGGGAACCCAGGCATGTTGAAAATGCCTTTCTTTCCCTCCCCAATCTGGGGGAAGGAGAGAAAGGCATTTAACTATGCCCCTCCACACTTCCCTGAGTCTCTCCGCAAAAGCGGAGAGGCTCAGGAAAGGAATGGAGCATGTTTGCCTGGCTGCCCTTGGTCTCCCCAGCCTGTGCACCTTGGTGGGCTGGCTGGGGAGACCAAGGGCAGCCAGGCAAACATGCCTACTTCCCAATCTTTTTTTGGGGGGGGGGGGGTAAGAGACTAGAAAGGCGATGCTGAAAGATCCCAGGCACTTCAGCAGCGCCTTTCCCTTGCTGTCTGGTGGGGGGGGGGGGGAGACTAGAAAGGCAATGCTGAAGTGGGGCGGAGAAGCTCGGGGGTGGGGGTGGGAAGAGGCAAGCTTCCATGCCTGCCCTGTGCTTTCCCAGCCCCTCGCCCAATATGCTAATGAGCCTTGCTGTTGGGAGTGTGGCCTAATATGCTAATGAGTCTGCTGTTGGGTGTGGCCTGTTATGCAAATGAGTTCCTGCTGTATCTACACCTGTTCGAGAAGCCCAGGTGAAACTTGCACCATCTGGACGTGCCTGTCACACAGTTCATTGTTTATGGAATAGCTCAGGTCAGGTGTGACCCCTAGTAAGCCTATCCACTATTTAAAGAATCATCCCCCATGGTTAATTCCTCAAATTCAAAGAAAAAGTAAGTTTGGGTCTTAAGGGGGGGATAGAACTGGTGGTGGTGGGGGGGTGTGCAGCAGAGGTATCCACTGGTAGGGACAGGATGCTTTTTCCGAGACATGCCGCCCACGTGAAAAAGCGTCTTGTGAACGGCCCTTCCCTCGGCAGGTCCTCTCCACGCGCATCATCGCCATGAAGGCCTCCTTGTGCAAGCTGTCCTCGGCAACAGTGGCCCGGGTGTGTGACTACCACGCCAAGCTCTTCCTGATTGCCATCAGCTGCACCTTGAAGTCGCTTCTCCGCCCCCCGGCCCTGAACACCCCTGACAAGAGTCCCGGGGACCGACTCACTGAGATCTGCTCCAAAATCACCGACGTCGGTGCGTTCATGGTAATGGGGGCTGGGTCGTTGGGGTGGGATTCGGGGGCCCAGGTTCAAACCTCTCGTGCAGGGCAATTTCAAGCCCGCCTCAATAGAGCTCACTTCCTTTCATCAGTCCTGACTTTAGTGCTCGTTAGCTTCGTTGGCAGCCCCCCTCCCCCCCCCCCCCCCGGTCTTGTTAAAAGCCCTCTACCTAAGTGGTGAGAGCCAGCGCGGCATGGTGGTTAACAGCAACGGGCTCTGATCTGGAGAACCGGGTTCTATTGTGCAGTTCTCCACATGAAGCCAGCTGGGTGACCTTGGGTCAGTCACGGCTCTTTCAGAGCTCTCTCAGCCCCCCAAAATAAGTCTA
Source organism: Lepidodactylus listeri (assembly GCA_029233225.1). Taxonomy (NCBI): domain Eukaryota; kingdom Metazoa; phylum Chordata; class Lepidosauria; order Squamata; family Gekkonidae; genus Lepidodactylus; species Lepidodactylus listeri. The sequence goes on from JARCFY010000002.1 coordinate 176,994,945, forward strand.
GCTCCCCACCTAGTGCAGCATATTGCTAAAAGAGCTAGAACTTGAGTCTGCCAGACAATCTTAGGATCTCCTGGCTACACTACACACAACGCCATAAGATAATTAATTAATTAATTACCAAAGTGCCCTGACCTGGACGGTCCAGGCTAGCCTGATCTTGCAAGCTGAGTAGGGCCAGCGCTGATTAGCATTTGGATGGGAGACCACCAAGGAAGTTGAGGGTCACTGGGCAGAGGCAGGCAATAGCGAACCACCCGTGAAGGACTCTTACCTTGAGACCTCTGTGGGGTAGCCATGAGTCGGCTGCAGCTCGATGCCCAATAAAAAAAGTGGTGATCGCTCATATCTTGTGGCAGTGAGTTCCAGAAGCTCTTCCTTTTGCCTGTCTTGAATTTCCCACCTGTTGGCTTCATTGGGTGCGCCCAAGGGCAGGTATAACAAGGTTGGGAAAAGAAGATTAAGAGAAACACAGAATCACAGAACACGAAGGGGCCTGACAGGCCATCCAGTCCAACCCCCTGCTCAGTGCATGACCAGCCCAGAGCATCCCTGACAAGGGTTTGTCCAGCCGCTGCTTCAAGACTGCCAGCGAGGGGGGAGCTCACCACCTCCCAAGGCAGCTGATCCCACTGCTGCACAACTCTCACTATCAAAAAGTTTTCCCTAAGATCCAGCTGGCACCTTCCCACCCTGAATTTAAACCCATTATGGGGTTATTCAGTCCACTGCCTCATGCTGAGTTAGAACCTTGGTCCATCAGAGTTGGTGCTGTCTGCTCAGATCGGCAGCAGCTCTCCAGGGTCTCAGGCCGAGGAGGACTCTCCCATCACCTTCTGACCTGATCCCCTTTTTAACTGGAGATGCCGGGGACTGAACCTGGGACCCTGGGCCTGCCAAGCAGGTGCTCTACCGCTGTGCCACAGATCCTGTCCACGGCCGGAGAGCAAAAATGTTTTCCTTGGGGCTCAAGCAATGGAGCCCAGCCTCCAGCTGAAAGCCAGGTTGCCTTGCTGGGGGGTGACTCGGATTTCTCCCCACCGGTTGCAGATATCGACAAGGTGATGATTAACCTGAAGACGGAGGAGTTTGTCCTGGAAATGCCCACCCTGCAGTCGCTCCAGCAGCTGATCCAGTGGGTGGGCGACTTTGTCCTCTACCTCCTCGCCAGTCTGCCGAATCAGGTGCTGCCCCTTCCCTGCCGGGCTTTGATTGGGGCATCATCGTTTAGTTCCGGGGTCCCCAACGTAAGGGCCCACGGGTGCCGGGGCGCCCACTGACACCTTCCCTGTTTGGAGTAGTAGTTAAGAGCACAATCTGGGAGGACCGGGTTTGATTCCCCTCTCCTCCACGTGCAGCTGCTGGGGTGACCTTGGGTCAGTCACAAGTTCTGTCGGAACGGTTGTCTCAAGGGCAGTCCTCGAAAGCGCTCTCTCAGCCCCACCTACCTCCCAGGGTGTCTGTTGTGGGAAGGAGAAGGGAAAGGAGATTCTCTATATCTATCCATCTCATCTATCTTGCCAGCTTGGAGTGAGAGCCAGTTTGGTATAGTGGTGTAGCAGTTAAGAGCATGAACTCTAATCTGGGAGAACTGGGTTTGATTCCCCACTCCTCCACATGCAGCTGCTGGATGACCTTGGGTCAGTCACACGTTCTCTCAGAGCTGTTCTCTCAAGACCAGTCCTTGAAAGAGCTCTCTCAGCCCCACCTACCTCCCAGCGTGTCTGTTGTGGGGAGGGGAAGGGAAAGGAGATTGTGAACTGCTCTGAGACTCCTTTGGGCAGTGAAAGGCGGGGTGTAAATCCCGTCTCTTCTTCTCTCTCTTCTCTGTCTCCCCCTGCTGCCTGCGAAGTGTTTTTTGGGTCAGGAATCTAAAGGTACCCACAGGCTCAAAAAGCTTGAGAAAGCCTGGTTGACTTTATTTGAATCCTTTTGGTCTGTTTTGTTATTGAAAGCAAAGTTGGAGCTGCTAATTATTTTTTGAATATTTGCAGGAAACGGCTTGCACATGGAAGCCACCACCTCAAAAGAGGCATATTCCCTCTTGTCTCCCACTCGGGGCATGCCTCAGCTAGAGGAAGTTCGCAAACGACAGTGACAGGCATGGAAGTCAATGCCTGTGAGAATGACGGGCAAGAGGTCTGACGCCCCTCTCCCCTCCCTCCCCTTTCCCCAGGGATCTGGCCCAGTCCGCCCGGGTCACAGCTTCTTGCGCGATGGCGCATCCCTGAGCATGCTCCGTGAACTGATGGTCATGATCCGGATCTGGGGGCTCCTGAAGCCCAGCTGCCTCCCCATTTACACGGCCACATCGGACACCCAGGACAGCATGTCTCTACTCTTCCGCCTCCTGACCAAGCTGTGGCTTTGCTGTGAGTAATTTGCACCCAGGGCCGTCATGAGGTTTGGTGCTTCATGGCCAGGGCACAGGGAGGCAGGGCAAAGGGGGGTGTCCAAAAGGCAGGATCAGGTTGCCTCAGTTTCTCCTCCTCGGGCCTGTCTCTGTCCTTAGAGAAATCTTGATCTTCATTGGCCCTGGAGGGGGGGGGGGGGCTCATCTCTGAACAACGGCTGCGGTTGACTGATCAATCCTCCATGTTCAGTGGCACTCCACCTCTGAGTCGCATTTTCTGAGAAACCGTCTGGGGAGACGGCTGACTGAAGTCCCTGCACCTCAAAAGCCTTCACTGACCTTGTGAGCCCAGAAACGAGCGTCTAGGAAATGAAGGCTGCAGGTGGGCCTTTCCCATGACGAGCCAGCTTCCTGCATGTGAGGAGCTGTGGTGCAGTGGTTCGAAGGTGTCACACCAGGGTCTGGGAGATCCTGGTTTGAATCCCGACTGGTGCCAAGGAAGCCGGCCTGGTGACCTCGAGCCATTCAGACTCTCTCGGCGCAACCCACTTCACAGCATTGTTGTGAGGATAAAAATGGAGGAGAAGGATTTCAGCCACTTCGAGTCCCCCTTGGGGGGAAAGGGTGGGGCATAAATGAAGGAATGAACGAAATAATAAAAAAACTTAGACAGAGTTTGAAGGTCTGCGATTTGTAAACCTCTCAGTGCCCCCCCTCTAAGCTGTGGAGTCTTGTGAGCAAAAATTCTACTTTATGAGCTCCTGACATTAAAGTTGTGAGCGAGCGATTTGGCTGTTGCATAAACCAGTTTGCTCCTCTAAGCTGTGGAGTCTTGTGAGCAAAAAGTCCACTTTGTGAGCTTCTGGCATTAAAGTTGTGAGCGAGCGATTTGGCTACTGCATGAGTCAGTTTGATCTGGAGCCCTCCTTCCTGAGCTGAGACAAAAATGTGTGAGCCGGAGGCTAAAAAACGGAGCTAGCTCACACTAACTCAGCTTAGAGGGAACATTGGTGTCTCGGCAGGCTTTTCCATGCTGAAGGGTTTTAGGCTTGTAGGCCGTTTCCGAACAGTGCCTTGCTGGAGTTGGGACCTGAGAGGGGGCTGGTTTCCTCCGAGCAGGCCGCGACGAGAACCACCCCAGCGAGCCGGATGACGCCCTGATCGACGAGTGCTGCCTGCTGCCCAGTCAGCTGCTGATCCCCAGCATCGGCTGGTTGCCTGCCAATGACTCCATCATCAGCAAGCTGCAGAATAAGCAGCCCCTCCGCCTGCAGTTCGGGAAGCCCCCGGGCCTGGCGGCTCACTCCGCCTTGCCGCAGTACGACGCCTTTGCCAGGTAGGCCGACGGACCGGGCGCACTGTTGCTTGGCTCCAACCGGACTCCTGGGGTGGCTTTGACCAAGCCGGGGTTCTGTTCTTAGCGAGCAACGATGGAGCCTCCAGTTGCAGTGGCAGTATATCATGACGCGGGGACTTCCCAGAAGCAGCTCGCCGGGCTGCTGCGGAGAGGATAGGCTAGTGGTCCAACCCCGCTAGGGTTGCCATTCAACAGGTGGGGGCGGGGTATACCCTGCTTTGGTGGGCTCCTGCCCGCTGCTGGCTGGCCGGCCAGTGGGTGGAGATTTCCCCCACACTGACACCGTGCACAGCATGCTGACGTTACCTGGAAATGATGTCAGGGTATCGGGGGGGGGGGGCGCTCTGCTTCTTGGGCGAAACTCTATGGTTTGAGGCCATTTTTACCATAGGGTTTGCCAAAAAGCAGAGCGTTGCCCCCGATGCTCTGACGTCCCCGCCCACCTCTGGAACACCCCCCCCCCCCCAGATCCCCCCGTCAGTGTGTTGGGGATTCTTAATTCAGAGGTTGATAGATGCATTCCAAACACAAGAGCCACACTTTAAAAGCAAAATATCTTTACTACTTTGGATAAAAAGAAAACAAAGGTTACGTACGAACTACTCTAATACATGCTATATCTTTCTGTCTCTCTCCTCTCCCTCACATCTCCTTACCGACTACACTGAGTGGTTCTCTACATCTCACACAAAGGGCCATAAACCTTGTGAATACATGAATGCTAGATCAAAGCATCTCTGCAAACATGATGCCAGGTGACCGATACACAGGTTACAGGTCACTTCATTCGGATAAACAACTCCCACAAACTTTCCCACCATTGAATACATTAAGCAACGTAACATCCCGTTTGGCTAACAAAACAACATTTAACTCTATGGCTGGAATGTGAGCAACTTGAATTCCAACACCCCTTCTCAAATTCTAGCATTTCAGTTATGCTTCGGGTCAATTAGGTTCATCTGCTCGCATAGGTTTGTGATCTTGGCTTTGTTGAGTGGCTTGGTCATGATATCCGCGCTCATTTCTTCAGTAGGACAGTACTGAAGTTCTATCAGTCCCTTCTTTTGCATATCTTTCACTAGAAGACATTTGATGGCGATGTGTCTGGTGCTTGTCTTGGTATTTTCGCCTTTGCATATGCTTATACAAGCCTGATTATCTTCAAATAAGAGTATAGGTTTAGGTTCCTCTATGCCAAAGTCTTTTAGCAGGTAGATAATCCATTCTAGTTCATTGCAGGCACTTTGAGCTGATACACACTCCGCTTCAGCAGTAGATTGAGCGACAATTTGTTGTTTTTTACTAACCCAGTGGATCACGCTGTTTCCATAGTAGAATAGGTAACCACTAGTTGATTTTCCATCTTCTTCCTTTTCCCCCCAGTTGGCGTCCATGTATCCAACTAATCTTGGGTTGTCACAGGCTGAAATCAATCACTTTTGATCAGCTGTTTTCATCAAGTATTTGGCTAGTCTTTTCACAGCTTTCCAGTCATGATGATTTGGCGAACTTGTCTTTCTGCTTAAGATTCCAACTGCAGTAGAGATGTCTGGTCACGTAACTCGCCTCACGTATAAGAGCTTTCCAATTGCTTCTCGGTATTCATGATTATTCTCAAATAAGTTTCCATCTGTCAGGTCTAGTTCAGCTGGGTCAATCGGTGTACTGATATTTCCATGCTTCTTTATATAACTGACAAGATTCAACAAAGTCCATAATTTTGTGTTTTTGGCTCAAGAGAAAACGGCCATCATCAGTCCTTTCAATTTGTATTCCAAGATAATGTTTTATATCTCCCAGTTGTTTCACTTCCACATCTTTGTTTAGTTCATCAGCTATTTCCTTGATTTCTTCTTTGGTTTGACAGCACAAAATCAAATCATCAACATAAGTAAGTACATACTGATATTGTCCATTCTTGATTCTTGTAAACAGACAAGATTCCGCTTCTCCTTGTTTGAAGCCTTGCTTCTGTAACAACATAGTCAGTTTATCTTTCCATCCCTTTGCAGGTTGTTTACGTCCATAAAGCTCTTTTTAAGTCTGCACACAAGATCCTCTTTTCCTTCTTCTTGAAAACCGTCAGGTTGCTTTATGTAGATCTCCTCAGTTAATTCCGCATTGAGAAAAGCAGTTTTGATGTCTACATGTTCCACATGCATGCCTCTTGAGGCTGCCCTGTTTAAAAGCGTTCTGAAAGATGTGTGACTTACGACAGGTGCAAAAGTATCGGTGTAGTCCACTCCATATTTTTGCATGTAGCCTTTTGCCACTAGACGCGCCTTGTATCTTTCCACACTACTGTCAGGGTTGTATTTCACTTTGAGCACCCATTTGTTGTCAATAGCTTTCCTTCCAGGAGGTAATTTTGTAAGTGTCCAAGCTTGTTTTTCATGTAAGGATTTAATTTCATCATTCATTGCGTCCATCCATTTATTTTTCTCTGGTGTGGGTAGTCTATTTATGTCTTTCCAGCTTGAAGGTTCTTTGACAAATTGTACAGTTGCACAAATGCCAAGTCTCGGTGGTGGTACTCCTTTGTTGTCCCTTGCTGACCTTCTCACAGTAGTTGCGGTCTCTGTCTCCCTTGGTCTAAGGTCTCCTGCTTCCCCTTCTGATTCGGTACTTTCTTTCCTCTGTTCACAGGTGGTCTCCGCAGGTTGCCAAATGACCAGGTCACTGAAAGAAACGTCTTCTGTTGTTTGCTGATCAGTTTGCACTGTGGACTCAGTTTGTTTAGGGACTTGTAACGCACTGTTTCCATCTATATGTACCACATTACATTCTTTGACCATACAGGTATTGGGATCCATGATTCTATATCCTCTGCCTCCAAGAGCATCCCCAACAAGGATACCAAGTTCTGCTCGGGGGTCTAGCTTTCCCCTTCTTTCCTTGGGTATGTATGCATAAGCTTTGGAACCAAAAGGTCTCAAATGTTTCAGAGCTGGCCTTCTGCCATACCATAGGCGTAAACTACAGGGGGGCTCGAGGGCTCGAGACACCCCCGAAATTTCCCGGGGGGTGCTCAGCCACCCCCGGGAAAATGGAGCGCCCAGGCCGGCTGGCTGGCCGGCTGCCGCCGCCACCGCCTCTCCCCCGCTCCGTTCCTCCCTCCCTCCGTCCAGGAACCAGCTGGGCAAATGCCCAGCGTGCTGGACGGAGGAACGGAGGCAGGAGCAGGCCGGGGGGGGAGGCGGCGGGGATATCGAACTTGTGCCAACAGGGGCAGGCTGCCGCCTCGTTTGGCCGCCCGCCGGCAGCTGCCGCCGCCGCCTCCCCCCCCCCGGGACTGACCTGGCACGCTGGGCAGTTGCTCAGCTGGCCCCATGCAGGCAGGAGTGGCCAGGCTAGGCCAGTCCAGGGGGGGGCCGGCGGGGACATGGTCCCAGTGCGCACACGCTTTGCGCGCACACACAAGAGCCCCCCCCCCCGGGGATTTTAAAAGTTGACGCCTCTGTGCCATACCAAATCTCAAATGGAGTTTGGCCTGTCAATTTGGAAGGTACTCTGTTATGTAAATAGACTGCAGTGTTAACAGCTTCAGCCAAACAGAAATCAGAAAGTCCAGATTGCATTAGCATAGAGCGGGCCATTTCTTGAATGGTCCTATTTAGTCTCTCAGCTGCACCATTCTGTTGTGGAGAATAAGGCACTGTGGTTTTATGTTCAATGCCTTCTTGTTCCATAAACCTTTGGAACTCACTGCTACTGTATTCCGTTCCATTGTCTGTAAAGAACACCTCTGGAACTTTGCAAACTTATTTTTCACAGATGCAGTGTAAGCTTTGAACTTATAAAAAACTTGATGTTTGCTTTTAATTAAGTAAACAAAAACATATCTGGATTTTGCTTCCATAAAAGTTAGAAAATATCTACTTCCACCAGCTGATGCCATTATGGGTCCTACTAGGTCTGAGAACACTGTTTCTAGAAATCTCTCACTGTGGACAGTAGAATTACCTTTACCTCTGTAGCTTGGGGCTTTTCCCTTTGCTCTAAGACATATATCACAACCATCTTGCATTTGATTACAATCAACAACATTAGTGTTACATTCTCTCAATAACTTTTGTACACTCTGCACATTGCGGTGACCCATTGTTACATGCCATTTAAAAAGGCAATTTTTATGGTCACACATAGGTTGCATGGTGTTACATACTGGCCTATTAACATCATCATCATTTTCAATAATATTTTCCAAATAATGAAAACCATCTTTTTCATGTAACATCACTTTAAAATCAAAGTTAACATTAAAAATGCAACTATCATCTTCTCCAATGAGGGCTCTGTATCCATTTTTCACAATTCTCTTGGTTGAAAGGAGATTATTTGTACCTTCAGGCACATAAGCACAGTCTCTTAGTAGAATCTCCTCAATTTCCTGATTCACATTCACAACTCTTAGTAATACTGAACCACATCCTTGAACATTAAATTCTTGACCATTAAGTTGTTGCAGCTGGGCGCTTCTGTTCATCAAACTCAACAAAATTTTCTCTTTGATTACAAACATGACTATAACTCCCAGAATCCTCAAGCTAATGATTCTCAAAACATGGGTTTGAACCAGCAATTGCAAACATGTGCCTTTAAGCAGACTTGCTAACTTGCTTGTGTGATTTCCCTTTCCAATGATTTCCCTTTTGCTGGCATTTTGGCCTGGCATCATTTTCCATTTGGGCACTAGATCTCTCTGCTTCAGTAGAAGCCCTGCTGGGTTTATTGCCCTGGGAGTATGCAGATCGGCAAAATCTTGCAATATGCCCCCTTTTCTTGCACAAATGACATATTATTTCCTTTCTGTCAGATTGTACTCTCAGAACTGACATTTTATTTGTTGTCTCACAAAAATTTCTTCTATTCCCTTCCCATTTTTATGTAGCTCACCACAAAATCAACAGTAATGTCTGTCTGTGCTTGCAATATATGGCTTTTAAACTCTCAGGTAAACTGTTGATGATAGAGACAATGATTTCTTTGTCAGGGAGGCTCTGAAGCTGAAGCTCTTATATCAGACACAATTTGCATAATCTCATCCAAGTGTTTAGCAATTGATTCACCTTCATGCAGTTTAATACTATGCATACGTGTTCTAAGAAATAATGCTCCATTCTTTTGCCCAGAACGATTTTTCAGCCATTTCCACATTTCTTTAGATGTCTTACAGTCCACTAGCAAAGGACATTCTTTTGAAGAGACATAGCTCATAATTAGGTCTCTTTCTAGTGCATCTCATTTCTTAAATTCCCGTTTCTCTGGGTCTGGACTAGGGGGTCCTTTGCTTCAAACATCCTCAGTTTCATAAACTTCCAAAGCTGCTTTTATCCCTTCTGCCCACCATCTATAGTTTTGGGTAGTTAAGGTGGGAATTTTGAAGTTTGGGGCAGTACTCGTCGTGGTATTACTCACTGTTCCTGGTCGAGGTGTAGGTTCGCTGCCTCCTTCCTCAGTATCCGACACCATCTGATTCGTCGTCCTGGCATATGTGAGCAAACGAAGGCTCACCTCTCTGTGTGCGTCTTTCAGTTTTCTGACAGGGTCCGATGGGCGAAATGCTGTAGCCAAAAGCTTCTAACTTAGGCTGATTTTACATCTGACTTTCCTGCTGGAATCATTCTAGTTCCAAAAAAACCTGCCCACACCTCTGTGCGGTGTGAAACCGTGCTGCTACTGAAATGCCCATATCTACTAATTGCCCTCTTGTGGTCAAGCTAGTATTATACCGCTTTATTCTGCTTTAAACAATTGTGGTTTCTTAGTGCACTTAGACCTCCTGGAGTGAAATTTCACACCACTGTGAAATCAGCACAGGAAAAGACAGCAGTCAAACTACTTTAGAGGGGAGGTGTAAAATCAGCCTTAAAAAGGAGCTCATTGCCTTTTCTAATTCAGTTCAAGCGGGCTGCTTTTGTGTTGCAAATGGAGGGAAGCAAATGTAAACAAACCCGAACTCTGCTGCCACTTTGTAGGGGAGTCTTAATTCAGAGGTTGATGGATGCATTCCAAAGCCACACTTTGTGAAAGCAAAATATCTTTACTAGAAAATATATCAAACATGGGAATGGTACCATTGAATACATTAAGCAACGTAACATCCCGTTTGGCTAACAAAACAACATTTAACTCTATGGCTGGAATGTGAGCAACTTGAATTCCAACACAGTGCAACCAGGGAACTGGCAACTCTTGCCCTGGAGGGTTATTCTTAGGAAAGGTAAGTAGAGCAGCTATGTTCAGTGGCAGTCCATCTCGAAAGTCGTTTCACTGGGGACATAAATTAGATCAGGGATGTTCCTTATTTTTGCTTTGCTCTGTGGGCTTCTTGAAGGGAAGCTGTCGGGCAGCAGTTTCAGGCCTAACAGAAATGCCTCTTCCACCCAGTAACCTGTGGAACTCATTGCCACCAGACAAAATGATGGCCACCAACTTAGACCCCTTTTGGATGGGGAGGGAAAAGGATTAGACCAATGGTGCCCAGCCTCTTTGAGCCTGTGGGCACCTTTGGGATTCCAACATATGGTGGTGGGTGCTGGCACAAAATGGCCGCTGCAGAAGGTGGAGCTGACCACAAAATGGCTGCCGCCGGAGGCAGAGCCATGCCAACAAAAGAAGCCCAAGTGAAGGGGAGAAGAAAAGGTAATTGAAAAAGTACACGGGGGAAGAAGGAGCGAATAAAACTAGCACCGGTGCTGCCACGGAAACATTGTTTTAGACTGTACAGCTAATCAGGTCTCCAGCGGCCAATGAGAAGCCTTGTTGGGAGAGAGCTCCACCCACTTTCTAAAGATACTTGGTGGGCTCCGGGACAGGTGCTGGGGAGAGCGTGGCACCACTGGCACCTCGTTGGGGACTAGACAAAATGGACTTCATCGACGGGGAAGCCATGATGGATGAATGGACTTCAGGGGCAGTTCACCACTGAGGATGCCGGATTGGACGCTGGACAGAGCAGAGCTAGGCCCTGATCCATCCAGGTTCCTTTGGCTTTCCACAGTGTCCTTTTCCTTCCCTTTCAGGGCACCTGGGCAGCCCAAAATCGACCATTTGCGCCGGCTTCACCTCGGAGCGTACCCCACTGAGGAATGTAAATCCTGCACCAGGTAAGCGGTGTGGCGTGGGATGGGTGGGGAGGGAGGACCTCCTTTTGTGGGTGCTCCTGTCTCTGATGGTGGCACCCTCCCCGTGCCACTCACAGGTGCGACTGCGTCACGATGCTCAAGTCCCCGAACAAGGCGACGGCCGTGAAGCAGTGGGAGCAGCGGTGGATCAAGAACTGCCTCTGTGGCGGCCTGTGGCGGAAGATGCCGCTCAGCTACTTGTGACGGCGCCCTCTGTGGGGAGGGAGGAAGGACTGCGCAGAGAGATATCCGAGGAGGGGGCCGATAAACCATCCACCATCCCAGGGCACCGCAAGAAGATGGTCCCGAGCCTGGACTTGGGGGGGGGGGGGGGGGGGAAGAAAGGCAGAAGATTTGGAAGACTGGACTCTTTTGTGGCTTTCGGGGGGGGGGGTTGGATTTAGACAAGAAGCCAGCAAAGAGGATGTACGGAGGCACGTTTGCAGGCCATACTTGGTGGGCTCTGAGAGAGGTGTGGGAGGGCACCTTGTTGGGGACCCCTCTCACCACGGAGGGGCTAACTTTACCCCCACCCCCCATCTCTGTACCATGATCCTGCCCCTCTATCTGAAAACAGCTGCTATCCCACACGGGCAGCTCTGGGCTGAGTCAGCCTCTGCCCGCATCTTTCTCCCCTCTCCACTGTAAAAATAAAATAGAGAGAGATAGACAGGCCCCTCTGCCTATGGGAAAGTAGCACACCAGAAAGGGGGCGGTGCTTAAAACCTTTTCCCCTGACGTGCTATCCTTCTACATGCAGGGATGCTCCCTCAGTTTTCGTCATGGCTGTTTGTTCCGGTGTGTGGTGATATGCCTCTCTGGGGTTTCTTCCCCTGCCCCCTAAGTCCAAGGGAAGTTTTGCCCAGTACAGCTGCGTCCGCCAAAGCTCACTGTACGACTCCCATATTTTCCCAGGGGGTGGTTCCCCAGGCATTCCCTGAGCGTGATCCTTCCCCTTCCTGACCCCGTCGTTTTTACAGCAGCTTCAGCACGGCTGTTCCGCCATTGTGGGTGCCGTGTTCTTCGAGCCCCCCTCCTCGTGTTTGTGCATGACCCCTGGGAGGCAGGATGTGGACAGGAAAGACGGAAAATTCCTTGCAAGCAGAGAAGGAGAAGGGGGGGGGTTAGGGTTACCAGTTGCTTGTTTGTTTTTGTAAATCAGCCTTTTGAGTACAATCATGTCTGACAAATTCCCCAGGGAAATCCCTCTCGTGAGTGTTATTACGAAGAGCACAAGGGGAGCGGCGACCCCCACCCCAGCCTGGTTTGGCCCAGTTCATGATGGGGAGTTCTGGCCTGCCAGGGAGAAAAGTCGGCTCTTCAGGTTAGCTTTCAGTTAGAGAGCCAGTTTGGCATAGCGGTTAGGAGCACAGACTCTCATCTGGGAGAACTGGGTTTGATTCCCCACTCCTCCACATGCAGCTGCTGGTGTGACCTTGGGTCAGTCAAATGTTCTTTCAGAGCTGTTCTCTCTTGAGCAGTCCTCAAAAGAGCTCTCTCAGCCCCACCTACCTCACCACAGGGTATCTGTTGTGGGGAAGGAAAGGGAAAGGGATTGTAGTGTTATAGTGGTTCAGAGTGTGGACTCTAACCTGGGAGAACCAAGTTTGATTTCCCGCTCCCCCACATGCAGCTTACTGGTGTGACCTTGGGTCAGTCACAAGTTATCTTAGAGCTGTTCTCTCAAGGGCAGTCCTCGAGAGAGCTCTCTCAGACCCACCTACATCCCAGGGTGTCTGTTGTGGGGAGGGGAGGGGAAGGGAAAGGAAAGGAAATTGTACTTCTTTGGGTAGTGAAGGGCGGGGGAAACTTCCAATCTCTTCTCTCTTCTAAGCTGCTCTGAGACTCCAAGTGAAGAGTGGGGTATAAAGCCAATCTCTTCCTCTTCTCCGTCTCCTTCTTTCAGCGTGGGGGTGGGTGGCACTACTCATCTGACCGCTTGATGACCAAGATCCACAGAGAACGGGCGCTCATGACTCCATACTGGAAGCTCATTGGCACTGAAGCTGTCTGATGTGGGGACAGAGCTGTCATCCCCGGGGGGGGGCACTTTGGCTGGCAAATCATTTCCTCCCTGGGAGGAAAGAAATCCCAACCTATCTGAAGCTAGCAAGCCTGCCTGAGTGGCTCTTGTGAGACCTCCACGGCAGGGTACTTTTTTGCTGGGAGACAGTCTTGTTTAGGGCCTTGGCTCAGTGGTAGAGCACCTGCTTGGCAGGCAGAGGGTCCCAGGTTCAATCCCAGCATCTCCCTCCAGCAGTTTGTTGTGGCTGCCGTGAAGCCGCAGTTGATTTATGACACCCCCAGTGGGGTTTTCGAGGCAAGAGGCGTTCAGAGGTGGTTTGCCATTGCCTGCCTCTGCGTCATGACCCTGGTATTCCTTGGAGGTCTCCCATCCAAATACTGACCAGGGCCAACCTGGCTCAGCTTCCAAGATCTGACAGATCAGACTAGCCTGGGATCTCCAGGTCAGGGTCCTCTGGCATTAGGGGATGTGAAAGACCTCCACCTGAGACCCTGGAGAGGCACTGCCAGTCTGAGTAGACAAGACGGACTCTGATGGACCAGTTGGTCTGATGCAGTAGAAGGCAGCTTCATGGGTGTTCATGTGTGCTCAGACTTTATTTTAGAGCCAGTTTGGTGTAGTGCCAGTTTGGGTGTAGTGCCAGTCTGGGAGCCAGGTTGGCGTAGTGGTTAAGTGCGCGGACTCTAATCTGGGAGAACCGGGTTTGATTCCCCACTCCTTTACGTGCAGCTGCTGGATGACCTTGGGCAAGCCATAGTTCTGTCAGAGGAGCCATCCTTCCTGAGCTAAGACAAATTGTGTGAGCCCAAGAACTGTGAGCTAGCTCACACTAACCCAGCTTAGAGGGAACACTGCTTTGAAGGTCAACATCAGCACTGTGAATTGTGCCCAGAAACAAATTGGGTGCCAGTGTAGATAAGCCAAGACTGGAGCAATATGCTTCTTGCAGCCCACTCCAGTTGGGCATAGCCAGAAAATTTGGGGTGGTGGCCATTGGGAAATCCCGGGGTGGAGCGGGGCAGGAGAGAGAGAGAGATCCCATTGGCTGGCAGGTGAAGAAGAGAAGGGTCTTTCCTTACCAGCCAGCTGCACTTGTTTGCCTCAGCTGCTACAGGAGGAGAGCTGGCCGGCCGGTGCGATTAATACTTGGCAAGTATATACCCTCTGCATGCATGTAGTGAGGCCTGCCTGCCTGCCTCATCTGCCCGGTCGCTCAGCCTGGGAGAGGGAGAGCCAGCAGGCCGGCATGATTAATACTTGGGGAATATACACTCCGTGCTACAGTAGCATACTTGCCGGGTATTAATTATACCGGCCGGCCAGCTCTTCTTCTTCTGTAGCGGTCGAGGCAAACAAGTGCAGCTGGCAGGTAAGGGCAGGGGCAGCAGGAGTTCAGGGGCATGGACCATGTGTGAGGGGTCACCGCCCCTACACGCACCGCTGTCGCTACAGGCCTGACTCCAGTGAACATCCTGGCTGCAGGATTCCGACCCAGTTGCCATTTCCAAACACTAGGGCAGCCCCTTGTAGAGCACATTGCAGTAATCTAGCCTGGAGGTAACCAAGGCCGGATCTTTTCTGCCCAAGGAAAGGCTGCACAGACAATATAAACTGTGTAATACAAATCCCGGAAAAATCACAAACACTGGATAATGAAAACTATAAAGTTCTGTATTATGTCATATGTAATGGACAAACACCAGGAAACATTCAGTAAGCACATTCAGTAAGGAAGTCCAGTAAGTAACAAATTCAAAAGGGAAAGTTCCCCCAAGAATGACGGCTTTGTGAACAGGTTCCCAAACCGCTTCACACGTTTGCCGGTTTACCCATCACGTACCGCCTGCCGCTTTATCGAAAGAAGAACCGGAAACGAATGCCAAAGCCTTTCTAAAACCTCGCTGTTTGCAATCTTATTCAGTAACCGGGGACTGGCGTCTCCTGTATCCATTGAATGAATCAGAGTTGGCTGTTTTTCCCAGTGTTCGTCCATTCGGTATCACATAATATAGAACTTTATAGTTTTCATTATCCCGTGTTTGTGACTTTTCCCCCGAGATTTGTATTGCACAGTTTATATTTTTTGGGTGGAGCTTTTATACTGTGTCCCTTCACTCTGTATTTCGTTTCAAGGAAAAGCTGCGGCTGGCTAAGCAGTCGAAGCCGGTAAAAGACACTTCTGGCCACCACTGTCGCTGCCTACAGGCCCTCTTCCTTCAAGGGTAGCCCAACCCCATCCAGAATGGGTGACCCCTTGAATCCTGGATCGGACCCTTCTCACACAAATAGCAATTCTGTCTCATAGGGAGCAAGATTCATTAGCCCGCGTCCCTTCCAGAACTGCCTCCGGGCACCAGTGTGGGGTTCCAGAAGTATCCCGGGACCAGGCAGGGTGATCCGTCACCCACAGCATGAGGGTGACTGTTCCAAAAGATCGCTCTTTGTGACGTCTGTGGGTCGATATTGGCCATCCCTGGCCAGATTCCAGTATTCTGCAGAGGCACACGGGTGTCTTTTCTGTCTCCATTTTTTTTGGCACCCTAAAGACAACATTTATTCCAGTTTAAACTCCCATGAGTCAGAGTTAATACGTTTATCCATCTGGCAGACGCATTTAGACTGAAAGCTGCAAGCAGAAAAGCGGGGGGGGGGGGGGGGAGAGTAGAGTTGTGACCTCCAGGTGGCATCCAGGTTCTGCAATTTAAAATATTTGTGTTTAAAATGGAAGATCAGAAGATGCTTTTTCGGTTGTGGGGACTTGCAGTTCTCCCATCTCTTTCAAATACTGTGTTACGTATGCTCCCTCTAAGCTGTGGAGTCTCGTGAGCACAAATTCTACTTCTGTGAGCTACTGGCATCAAAGCTGTGAGCAAGTGATTTGGTTGCCACATAAATTAGTTTGCCCTGGAGCCATCCTTTGTGAGCTGAGACAAAAATGTGTGCACCGGAGACTAAAAAACTGTGAGCTAGCTCACACTAACTCAGAGAGAACACTGAGGTACTGGCATTAAAGTTGTAAGTGAGCGATTTGGCTACTGTGTAAATGAGTGTGCTCTGGAGCCATCCTTCCTGAGCCAAGACAAAAATGTATGAGCTGGAGGCTAAAAAGCTGTGAGCTAGCTCACACTAACTCAGCTTAGAGGGAACACTGCATTCAACTTCTTTTTAGATCTTCTTTTCTTTTTCTTACTGTAAGATTATATTCTAGCCATCGCTCCTACATCATGGCGCTTCTTCCCTGGTTTACCTGTCCCCTGCAGGAGCCAGGAATTTTTCAATTTAGGGGGGGCTTTAAATAAGTCGGGGGGGGGGGGGACTGACGTCACAAAAATAAAAAATAAAATGTTAATAAATTTTTTAAAACACCTGCTTGCCAGTTGGCGCAGGCAGGAGCCATTGGCGCAGGCAGCCGCTCCCTCCCTGGAGGCCTCCGATGAGGGGGCTGGAGGGAATGGTGCACCAGGCTCCAGCAGGACGCGGAGCACCAGGTCAAGGGGGCAGCTAAGCGAGCGCTGAGGGAGAGGTGGCCCGGCCCGGATCTGCTGGCCTTGACCATGCCGTACACCTGCCCCAGCCCCACTGGCCTCTGAGGGCCATCGGAACATCCTGTGCTGCACCGGGCATGGCGGTAGGGATCCGGTTGAGGCCTGCCCGCACCACCTTGCCTTTCAGCCCACCCACCTGGCTGCCTTGTGCCACTTCCTGTGGCAGCCACCATGTGCCACTGCTGCCAACCCGACCCACAGCCCCTCCCTTCCAACCGCCAGCCCAGGATGGAGTCAGCAGGGATGCTGGGAGGCAGGGAATTCACCCCACCCCTAGAAGAACACGAGAACATCAGAGAAGCCAGTGTTGGATCAGGCCGGTGGCCCATCCGGTCCAACACTCAGTGTCACACAGTGGCCAGAAACACCCTCAGGAGGTCCAGCAGTGGAGCCAGGAAGGGGCAGCGGCAGCTGGGAGCCCTCCGGGCAGATCAGAGAATCGGGGGGCTGGGCTGTAGGGGAAGTCATGGGGCCTTGGCAGGAAGTTGTGGGGACAGGCCCCAGAATGCCCCACCATAGCTACGGGCCTGGTCCCCTGGCACCGAGATGGGAACAAAACCATTTTCGAAAACAGCCCCAGTGGGGCTGCTGACTTGGGGGGGGGGGGGATAGTTCGTTATTAGTGATGTTCTCCCATTCCCTGGAATGGATAATAAAACCAGGCCCTTTATGGTTCCCTATCAGTTTCTGCTCTCTGACACCTTATTGCAGGGACCTGCTGCAAGGAATCCTCTAAGGCAGGGGTGTCAAACGTACGGCCCGCGGGCCGGATCTGGCTCCTGCAAGCCTCCAATCTAGCGTAAAAGCAACTGACTCTGTGCTGCTTCCTGTTTCTAACATCACAGCTCCTTTTGGCCAGTCTCTCCTATTTCCTTCTTCAGAGGAGATAAAGAAAGCCTTCCCTTGATTGGCTGAGGGCTCCTCCCTCCTCCTCCTCTGGGGGAGGGAAAGAGATTGGGGGGGGGGGAATGGTGTCTTGTGGGACTTTTAAGAAGACCAGCAACGCTTTTATTCCAGGTATAAGCTTTTGTGTGTAAGCACACTTTTTCTTCTTCAGAGGCAGAGAGGGAGAAAAAGAGCCAGAGGGAGCGTGCTAGAAAGAGAGGGAGCGAGAGAGGGAGTCTCCTGTGTTTAAGACCAAAAACATTTTATCCCAGTCAATTGCTGTCTAAGGAGTGCAAGGTTGTCCTGGGGACATACCCGAGGAGGTGGTCCCGTCAATATGTTGGTCACAAAATCACATGATACATAAGATTTTGTGTAAGTCTTTATTTTTGTTCCTATACAATAATTGGAAATCGTTCTTACACAGTGATTTTTGCATTTTTGCTATTAGTAGCACTGTGTTCCTTTATATAATTTTGTAGCCTCCAGGTGGGGCCTGGGGATCCCCTGGAATTACAGCTCATCTCCAGAATACAGAGATCAGTTTCCCCTGGAGAAAATGGAGGGTTTGGAGGGTGGACTCTGTGGCATTTGTACCCCACTGAGGCCCCTGTCCTCCCAGTCTTCATCCCCGGGAGTTTCTCAGTCTGGAGCTGGCAACCCTACCCCCCATCCCCCATCGATGGCCAGAGCAGTCCTGGCAACGGTACTTCAGCCTCTCCTTTGAATCACTACTTGAGACAAGCCTGTGCGCAACCCTGTTTTTATTTACAGGCTGATGATGTTTTCTTGGGGGCGCACAGGGCAAACTCCTCAAGCTTCCGCACCCGAATGCTGCTTGGAATTTGAGGCTGGCTTGCCAGTAAAACGATCAGCCTTGCAAAGCTCAGTAAAGGGGAGGGACAGAAGCCCGCCCTATTGACCCTCGAGAGGATAGCAAAACTAATTTGTGCCTTTTGACTCCCAGGGTGCCGCTCCCAAGCGACCCCCTGCTTAAGGACCAGTGACTGCCTTTGGGCCTTCAGTGGGCTGATGTGCCGCAGCCCAGACACTGTCGATCCAGTCAACGTAGGGTGGGATCCGGGTATAAATGCCAGGCTTTTTCCAGTTGCCACAGACACGGGCGCCCGTGGCCACCACGCCTTCAGCCACCCCATTGCAAACGAGAGGTCCGCCAGAGTCTCCCTGAAAAATGAAACCAAATGAGCATGATGGAATTTTTTTTTTTTTTTTTTTTTGTAATACATCTTTATTAGATTTAACATATTTACTTCTTGTCCAACTTATATTTTGGCTTAAATACAAGACGTTGTCTTCCCCTTCAAATCAGGGGTATAGAAACTTCATCATTAAGACCCAACATTTTAAAACAAATTAATAATAAATCAGACAATCAAAACATCAGTTCTAACCAAGAGTACCATTTTTGCCATGTTTCAGAAAAGAAAATTTCCTCCTTCCCTTTAAGTTTTGTAGTTAACGAATCCATTTCTGCTAAATTAAAAAGTTTATCAATAAATTGTTGTCTGTTTGGTTCTTTTTCCCCCTTCCAATTACTTGCAAACACAATACGTGCCGCTGTCACCGCCTGGATCAAGAACTTTCTATCCTCCTTGACGTAACTATCTGGAATAATACTTAAAAGAAAAAGTTTGGGATCTAACTCTATCTTATGGTGGATAATTTCTTCTAAAATATTCTTCACCATTAGCCAGTATTGGCCCGCATGTTTACACCGCCACCACATATGGTAATAGGTGCCTACATTCTTTTTACATTTCCAACAGGTTGCTGGGATTGACGGGGAGAATTTGGCTATTCGGGCTGGAGGGAGATGCCATCGATAAAACATTTTGATTAAATTTTCTTTGAAAGAGACAGCTTTGGTAATTTTTATATTAATAGACCAAATTTTAAACCATTGCTCCAAGTTAATATTTTGCCCTATGTCTCTTGCCCATGCCACCATATTCGGTTTAACCATCTCGTCCAACATCTTTTCTTTTAGGTAATACTTATATAAACGTTTAATGAGCCCTTTCCCCATACTTAGCCATATCTTATCCAAGTCATTTGGGGTCAAATAAAACCCTTTCTGATGGTCAGCCTTATAACAAGATTTTAGTTGTAATTGTTCCCACCATGTTAACTCCACATTCATTTGCTTGAGAGCTTCTGTGCTCTTCAAAAAACCTGCTTGATCTAATAAATCACTATATTTTACTTTCTTTTCCTTCAATAAGAGTGATGGACGTATGCTGGCTTCCATTGGTGCTACCCAAAGTGGTGTTTTAACATATGATTTTTCCTTTATCTCTAACCATATTTTATATAGTACATTCCTAATATAATGTTGTTTAAAGTGTGCTCTATCACATCCGTACCACAAGTACTTATGCCACCCTGTCACCAAGTCATGTCCCTCTAATGTTAGAGTTCTCGTATCTTCTAAAATCAACCAGTCCTTCAGCCAGACCATAGCAGACACACGATAATATAACTGCCAATCTGGTAGTCCCAATCCCCCTTGTTCTTTATTGTCTTGAAGGTCTTTCAATCTTATACGTGGTCTTTTGTTTTGCCATACGAATTTTGTTACTACTTTGTCAATTTCCCTAAAAAATAGCTGGTTTTTAATTATAGGAAGATTTTGGAATAAAAAGTTCACCTTTGGTAGTACAGACATTTTGATCGTGGCCACTCTTCCATAAAATGACAACTGAATCTTAGACCACCTTTTCAGATCCTCTCTAATTTCTAATAATAGATTTGTGTAATTGCCATCATATAAAGAGCTACATCTATTTGTGATCCATATTCCTAAATATTTGATTCTTTTAACCACCTCAAAACCTGTCACCTCCTGAAGTTGTTCCACAATCTTTTTCGTGCAATTTTTTGTTAATAGTTTGGTTTTATTGGCATTTATTTTTAAACCTGCCATTTGTCCAAAATGTCTCAAGAGAGGACTTAAATGTGTAAATGAAGAGAGTGGGTTTTCAAGGATAAAAACCATGTCGTCCGCGAAAGATTGCAATTTATAACTCTCTTTTTTAACCTTAAGACCTTCTATTTCTTTTTCTCTTCTGACTGCTTCTGCCAGGGCCTCTAAAGTAAATATAAATAATAGTGGGGATAACGGACAGCCTTGCCGCGTTCCTTTTTGCACCGGAATGGTATCTGTTAATTCACCATTAATATTAATTTTGGCATCTTGATACTCATAAATTTTTTGGACCATA
Organism: Lepidodactylus listeri; assembly: GCA_029233225.1. Classification (NCBI taxonomy): domain Eukaryota; kingdom Metazoa; phylum Chordata; class Lepidosauria; order Squamata; family Gekkonidae; genus Lepidodactylus; species Lepidodactylus listeri. The sequence goes on from JARCFY010000002.1 coordinate 177,015,480, forward strand.
TTATAAAATCTTTGTCCACAATCCCATTTCTGTAACAGTGCCAACATAAACTCCCATTTGATGTTGTCAAACGCTTTCTCAGCGTCGAGGAAAAGTAAGGCCAACTGCTTTTCAGAGTGCAGTTCGTAGTATTCCAGAATATTTAGAATATTACGTATATTATGGCGTATTTGTCTATGTGGTAAGAAACCAGACTGGTCTCTATGAATTGTGTTCATCAATACCTTTTTCATCCTACCAGCTAAAATTGTCGCGTAGATTTTGTAATCAACGTTCAAGAGGGATATTGGTCTGAAATTTTTGATGTTAGATAGGTCACATTCTTTTTTTGGAATTAACGAGATTAAAGCGTTCTTCCAAGATTCTGGAATTATCAAACTCTCATGGATATCATTCATGGTCTTCTGTAAAGGTGTAATCAACTCATCTTTAAAAGCTTTATAAAATTCAGATGGAATACCGTCTGGTCCAGGCGATTTCCCTTTTTTTATACTTTGTATGGCTTCCATTATCTCTATTGGTTTTATAAATTCATTCATCAATTCTCTTTGCTCTTCTGAAAATTTTCCAAAAGTATATTGATCTATGTTCCACAATGGAGATACCGGATCATCTTTTTTATATAGCTTCTTATAAAAGTCTTCCACTATTTTTTTCATGTCTTTTATATCAAAACAGTCTATCCCATTTTTATCTTTTAGCTTACTTATAAACTTACTGCTGTGTTCCTTTTTTAATCTGTATGCAAGCCATCTAGAGGGCTTATTGGCATTTTCAAAATAAAATTGTTTGGCATACTTAAATTTCTTTGCTATTTCCTGTGACAGATAGCAGCTAAGCAGATGTTGTGAATGTTTAAGCTTGTTTTTGAATTGCTGCCCTTGTGGATTATTTTTCAAACGTTTTTCATCTTCCTGAATCTTAAGCTGTAGCTCTGAAAACTTTTCTTTGTCTTTTCTTGCTTGCCAGATTTGGTACCTTATTGCTCTCCCTCTGGCATACGCTTTAAAGGCATCCCAAACTGTTGCATTACTAATTTCTTGTGTTGTATTTTGTTTGAAGAAAAACATAAAGTCTTCTTTGGCTTCCTTTACAAATTCTGGTTTAAGTAAAAGCCAGGTTTTAAATGACCACCTTATACTCTTCTTTGTACCTTGCAGAATTAATTCTAGTGGGTTGTGGTCCGCAAATGACGAAGGTAATATTTCCACTTCTTTCAAATCTTTTAAAAGCGTCATTGATGTCCAAATCATGTCTATGCGTGACCATGTCTGGTGCCTGTGCGAAAAATAGGTGTAATCTTGTTTGTATATATTCCGGATTCTCCACATGTCTATTAAGTTGTGTTCTTCTACTAACTGTTGAAATGCAATTGGAAGTTGGTTTTTGTTGTTATTGATCCTAGTTTTGCAGCTTTTCCGATCTAATTTGCTATCTACCACCGCGTTGAAATCACCAACTATACACAGCTCATCAGTTAAATAATTATTTAATACCTTGTGCAGATAGGTATAGAACACTTCTTGATGTTGATTGGGGGCATAAATGTTAGCCAACAACATTGGCTTAGAATGCCTAAAAATCTTGACAATTACAATTCTGCCATCCTCTGAGTTAAAAATTAGTTCTGGTCTTAAATAGCTCTTCACGTAAGTCACAACTCCCCTTTTCTTTTTGTCTTTATCTGCAGCTACAAACGCCTGTCCTATCTTTCTAGATTCCAGTAGTTTGATATCTTTTCTCTTTATATGCGTCTCTTGAAGACACACGATGTCAGGTTTTAGTTTCTGCAATTGTAATAAGGTTCTTTTTCGTTTTTGCGGTCCATTAAGACCATTTACATTCACTGAGATTAATTTAAACTTCTGAATTTCCATTTCTGCCTTTCTTTTGAGCTTCTTCTTTTTTGGATTGTTGTCGTGTGGTTATTAATGAAGGTGTATATGCCTTTTTCTTCTTTTTGTCTTTGGGGTCGCTAAGATTTGCAGCTCCCTGTTGGGGTTCAGATCCTTCTGATTCCGATTCGCTCTGCTCTTCCCCCAATTCTGCTCCAAACTTGGTCAAAAAGTCTTCTACTTTAAAAACAGACGTTAGATTATATCTATTTCCTTTATAAAGAAAAGTTAGGCCTTCTGGGAATTGCCATCTATAGGTGATTCCGTTGGTTCTTAAAAGGCTTGCCAATTGCTGATAATCCCTTCTCTTTTCCCTAATTCTCCAAGGTACTTCTCTTAGTATTGGTATCTCCGCCCCTTGAATATTTAACGTTGAATCTTTAGCTTTGTCTAGAATTTTGTCCCTTGTGGCCCGTTTTATAAACTTAACATGTACTTCTCTTGTGGTTTTCAATTTCCTGGCCATTGCGGTGTTGCGCCTATAAACTGACTCGATCTCCATTCCCATCGTTTCTGTGTTGTCATAATTTATGAATTGAGAGAGTGCCTCTACCATAACTTTGTCGATGTTTTCTCCTTGAGCTTCTGGAATGTTTTGGAATCTGAGGATATTGGCTGCTTTTTCCAATTCAAGAGTTAAAAGTGATGTTTCTACTGAGTCTAATTTTGATCTGGTTTCTGCAAGTTGTTTGGCCATCTCCTCCTTTTCACTTTCATCTTTCTTTATCCATTTATTTATGTTATCTATTTCTTGCCTACTTTCTAAAATTAGTGTTTTAAAAGCTTCCAACTGTGTTGCAGTCTGTTGTGTAAAGCTTTCAAAATTCTGTTGAATAGGTTCCATTGCTTTATTAATTAGGTTAGGTAATATTTCCTGGACTGTTTGACTCATTGATTGCGCAATACTTTCCTGTATTTGTTGATTTAACTCCTTGACACTCATCTGTGCGAGTGTAGTCAGGGCTGTTTTAGTTTGTGTTGACTGACTAGGTGATGGATTTATCTGACCCAGACCAGGGATAGAGGTTTTCCTAGCTCCACTAGCCATTCTGCTTTATACTCTCTAATTCTGTTTTATACTCTCTAATTATCCTTAATCACTTAAACACTTAAACACTTAAATACGTTACACCCAGCAGTCTACTTTATAAACGTATCACCAACTAAAGCGTGTTCTATCCCCCAAGGCCTCACGATAGAACAATGCAAGCTGTGTGTAACTAATCTTAAGGAAAAAAATAAAATAAAGTATATATATACTATTTGACTAGTTTGACTAGTTCGTCTCAATCAGATCTTTGAGTCTTAATAAAATTCATAGATTTGTTCCTTTAAGTAGATCAGTTATAATTCTAAATTTAGTTAATTAGTAGGTTAGTAGGTTAGTCTGAATTAGTAGTGATCTAAATACAATCCGTTAGTTGGTTAGTAAGTTAATTGGTTAGTGCTAGAAATTCATTATACCGAATACAATATGTTAATATATAGTATGTAAATATGTAAATATGTAAATATATAAATGAGCAAAGATTTAATCAAGTAGGGAACTCAGCTACCTCTTCAGTTCTGTTTACCCCAGTAGTATGCTATGTTCATTTAACCAATTAATTGCCGCCTTAATTACCTCATTAATTGCCACAATTAATTACCATTTGATAGTTTGCAAATTAAACTTAACTTTTCTCACCTAATTCATTCAAAATTCAAAGTTATGATAATTCATTCAAAATAACCATTTCGTATTTAAAGTAGCAATTTCACTTTCCCACCTTTGTATTTCTACAATTTTACCACTATTTCGCAATTACCCTCGCATTTTAATCCCTAAAATTAATTCCAGCGTCTTCCAATCTAATGTTTCTTACTAAATATTTTCACCCTAAATGCCTTCAACCAAACAAAACCAAAGAGTAAGAGAAAAAAAATAAAAATAAATAAAGTCCAGGGTTGCCCCCTATTCTTTTTACAAATACCCGCCCGTGTCTCCTTCGAACGACGTTGTGTTTCTGTCCACTTTCAAGCCCAAATAGTAAAGCGCCACAAAACTCAATCCAGTTCACATTCGTTACAAGCTAGTTCGCTTTTCATTTGCCGCCCACTTTGCTTGGACTCCTCAAGGCAGGCAAACGCTTCAGTGCGGCGGTGACTCCTTCTAGTAAACAAAGAAAACAAAGGAAAAACAAAACAGGAAAGAGAAGCAGTTCTCCTGTAAGTACGGGCTAAATTTGGTAGTCAGGCGTAGAAGGCTCACAAACAATCCGTCGCTTCTCCGACACGTCACGCTACGTCCTGTTAATCTTGCTCAGCAGTCGTTTCTTAAAGGTACAACCCCGTAGTAGATGCGCCCGCTCCGTTTGTTTAAATATATATATAACGTAATAATAAATAAAGGAAAAAGTGCATAAAGTTAGTGGCCACTGTTTGGCTTGTAGCCCATAAATCCGTAAATCCTCCGCCTCTCCTGTTTCTCATAGACGAGTCCTCAGTCAGATCCCAGCCGCACCCTCGTCAATGTAAATTAGAGGGAGCGCGTAAAAAGCTCAGGGAAGAGAAAATAAACTGTAAGGGGAAAAAAAAATAACCGGCAATTTGGCCAGTGTATTGCTTGCATACAGCTGGCCTCGTCTTCCCAATTTGCCGCTTTTCCAGCCTCAAGCGTCTTTGCAAATCCCGCTGGTCAGAGTCGCTGACAACGCCCCGTAGGGTCTACCGGCTGCCGCTATGCCTCAATTGTTGTTGAGACTTCTTGTCTCCGTTCCTTGCCTGGTCATAGGGCTCTGAGGATCTCAAGCCGCCGCCCGGAACCCCAGCACCCCAAAGACCTTGCCTTCACCCTCCTCCAAAGGGTTAGCAAGCATATACAGAGCAGTATTGCTTGAAGATAACGAAGAATTCAGCAGTAGCCGCACGGAGCTCCGCAGCTAGCTACCGCTGTCGCCGCAGCCGGAACCGGAACTCGTTTTTCGAGCATGATGGAATTCATCCAGGTGAGCTTCAAGGTTTGTAGCCGGTTCGCTGGCTAGGCGGGGTATAAATTGAACAAACAAATAAATAAATAAATATAAATTTGTGCCCCAATCATTGCCCTCGTTTTTTTTTTGCGGGGGGTGGGGGTGTCAGGGCTGCTCCAGGCAGGAATCTCGGGACTGTGGCTGTGTTCGTGGTCACTGCCAAGTAACCCTTGGGAAGCTCTGAGTGGCATTTTGCTGACCTTACAATCTTCTTTTTAAACTGCAACCTTGGGAATTTCAGAGTTTCAGTGTTCCCTCTAAGCTGAGTTAGTGTGAGCTAGCTCACCGTTTTTTAGCCTCCAGCTCATACATTTTTGTCTTAGCCCGGGAAGGATGGCGCCAGAGCAAAGTAATTTATGCCGCAGCCAAATCGCTCACTCACAACTTTAAATGCCAGTAGCTTACTGTGTTCCCTCTAAGCTGAGTTAGTGTGAGCTAGCTCACAGTTTTTAGCCTCCGTCTCACACATTTTTGTCTCGGCTCAGGAAGGGTGGCTCCCGAGCAAACTGATTTATACCGCAGCCAAATGGCTCGCTCACAACTTTCAATGCCAGAAGCTCACAAAGTAGAATTGTTGCTCACAAGACTCCGCAGATTAGAGGGAGCATTGATTTCCACCCCAGCTCTTTGCAAAAATCAGATTTCATGGTCAGCTTATCCTCCAAGCCAGGGGTAAGTGAACACATCAACACACAAAGCTGCCTTATACTGAATCAGACCTTTGGTCAATCGAGGTCAAGATTGTCTATTCAGGGGGGCAGCAGCTCTCCAGAGTCTCAGACGGGGGTCTTTCACCTTCTGATCCTTTAACATGCTGGCAATTGAACCTGGGACCTTCTGCACACCAAGCTCTACCACTGAGCCACAGCGCCTCCCCTGAATGGAACAGAGCACTCAGAACAGGAATGTAGACAGAGGCCAACTGGATAAGAGAATGATTTCCCCCAGTTGATCAAGCAGATGTCTTGGAAAGCCCACAGGCGAGAACAGACGCCCAAGCAATGGGTGTTTGCTGCTTCTGTATGTGGAGGTTCTATTTAGCTATCAAGGCGATCTAGCCCAGGAGTGTCAAACACAGCCTGCGGGCAATGCTCCCTCTAAGCTGCGGAGTCTTGTGAGCAAAAATTCTACTTTGTGAGCGACTGGCATTCAAGTTGTGAGCGAGCAATTTAGCTGCTGCTTAAATTACTTTGCTCTGGAGCCCTCCTTCCTGAGCTAAGACAAAAATGTGTGAGCCGGAGGCTAAAAGACTGTGAACTAGCTCACACTAACTCAGCTTAGAGGAAACACTGCCTGCGGGCCAGAACCGGCCTATCCAGGGCTCTTATCCGGGCCGCAAGCACCCGGCCATTGCCTTTACCGCCAGATGACAAGAGGCTGTGCATTATGTCCCTGCGCACTGTCCCAGTGCTAATGCGTAATGGCTGCTGGAAGTGGGAGGGTGGGCAATGGGGAGATACTGTGTTGATGTTTCAAGCACATTTGTATTTTGAGTATGAAAGAATACTGTTAATTGGGTTTGCCTGTGTCCTTTATCAAGTTTATATTTCCCGTACCTGGCATTACATATTATGGCCCGCCTGGCCCAGTAAACCAAAGCAGGGATCACAGTTGCGGGAAATATATTGAACGAGCAAACAAACCCTGTGATAAAATGACAATCACATATAAAAGAACTTATGAACCTCTAATGTTTTCCCAGAAAAGTCCAACATCCTCAATGAGCACCCAGTTATACACTCATTTCACCAGTCTTCCTCAGGAGTAATCTCGTTTGAGTAAAAGGTGTCAGCCTCTAGATACAGCTTAGCTTCTATTTCACTTTCTTCAAATTTTTATGGCTTTTAAGTTCTTTTTAGTTTTCTTCATATCTTCTGGATCCAGTTTCAAATTAGCTTCTTTTCAGCTTTCATCAAATTATCTTTTGGTTCCAGTTGAAGTACTTAAATTAGGAGCAAACCAGTTAATTTATTTCTGAAAGTAGCAACCAGTCCTTTCTTTAATATCCAGCTAAAAGCCTTCTTTTTTTTAATATAGGCTGGCAATTGCTCTCTAGCTCAAGTTACTGGCTCACTTGCTCTCTAGTTCGACATGGCAGAAGCATACATCAGTTGTAACAGATGAGTTCGATACCTCTACAGCTCCAGAGTTTTCAGCATCCTAAGGAGAACTTTGGTGCCCCTCTCCATTCAATGGTGGTCTCCAGGGGTCATTTAGTGGAAGAAGAGGTGCAGGAGCTCATTAGCATATCTTATTTGCATATGCCAGGGGTGGGCAAATTATGGCCCGCGGGCCACATGCGGTCCGCCACAGAGTTTTTTGCGGCCCGCCAAGACAGTCGGCCACATGGTTTCATTCAGGCCTCCATTGGGCCTGGAGTGCAGAGAAGCGGCGCTCCGGGAGTGAAGTGTCCAGGGGGCGGGCACATTACCAAGCCCCACCCCCTGCTCCCAGCAGCCCTGTTGGGTGACAAGGAGGCAGAAGAAGGAAGGTAAGTTACCTTCCCTCCCCCATCCTCCTCTTCCCAGGGCCGCAGCACTTCGGGGAAGCCCTGCCTGCCCCCACCCTCACTTTCCCCGGGCCACACCAAAGTGCAGCGCTCCAGGGAAGCCCTGCACACTCCCACCCTCGCCTTCCCCGGGTTGCACAGAGGCGCAGCAGGCAGGCAGCTGCTTTCGGTGATCTCTCTCTCTGTCCCTGTCTCTCTCTCTCTCTGACTCTCTCTGTGTCCCTCTGCATGTGTGTGTGTCTCTGTGTCCGCTACCACTATTTTATTTTTATTTTAAAAAAGTTTTTTTATTGATTTTTCCAACTATTTCTACATCTACAGCGCTAGTAACTAAGCTACATTACCCTATACAGAGAATACTGTTTGTGATAATCAAATTAACTACTTTGTTAAACTGAAAAACAATATACTTTCTTGGTTTAACTAATTAATATTATGTTGCTGCTTCTGTAAATAACAAAGCTGACTGACCGGCACATACAACAACGAAGAAAACACTTATTTCTCCATTTACAATTTAACATAGTGCACCATTTAAACAAACAATTGTAACATTATTTCTTCTTCGTTCCTCTTCTTGTCTTTTTAGTCTCTTTGCTGGACTTGGGAGCAGCCGCTCCCTTTTCCGAGTCCGATACATCTTCTTCACTTTCTGAGCTATCAAAGCCGTACATACTTTCCTGCGCCTCCAGTGAGTCATCTGATCCTCTCTCCGTGTTCTTTTTCTTGCATTTTTCCATTATTGCTTGTTCAATAGAGTCAGTCTTGTAGATCTTCTTCGTGGTCTCTGTGCATCACACCTCTGGGATAAAGTGCGCCTGCGCCGATCCCGATCGGTAATCTTCAAAGCCTAACGGATTTTCGCGCCAGCTCCCCGGTCACGTGCACGCCCCACTGTGCATGACCCGGGGAGAGGCACGAGGATCCCGCCAGTTCTCTTCTGACCGCCGCGTCGTGAGGACCCCCTCTCCGCTCCGGTCGGTAGTTAACTTTCGCTTCTTTTTCCAACTTTGGAAAGGCCTTTCGGACTGATTTCTTGGACTTTACTTGACCTACGGACTGTTTTTCTGGACTCTCTTTGGATTCTCCTCCTTCCACTCCCCGCCCGGCCTATGGCCCAGCGGTGGGGTTTCTTTAAACGCTGCCTTAAGTGTGGGAGTAAAATCCCCCCCCCAGACAAGCACTCCCTCTGCTTGCTGTGCCTAGGCGAGTCGCATCGCGTCGACTCCTGTTCGAGTTGCGCCGCATTCTCCAAACAAACTCGGAAGAACCGGGCGGCCCGACTCCGAGTGGCTCTCTTGGAGGCAGCGTTGTCACCGAAGATGTCTGCAGCCGACGCTTCGGCAACATCCCCATCGGTACCGACGGGCCCGACGTCGCCACCGATGCGAAGCCCTTCCGGCACCGAGAAATCGGCATCGAAAAGACCCCTCTCACTGCCACGAACTCCCGCTAAGAAGCGTAAGGAGGGCAAAGAGGGTAAGGGCAAGCTGAAGCACAAAACCTCGAGTGCTTCGTCGATGCACCCCGCGTCCGACATGACCCAGCACGGGTCTCCACAGCTTGACCCTCCTGGGCGCGAGCGACCCCGGGGCAGCCCCGTCTCCCCGATGCCGCGACCCATCCAGCTCACAGATTCGGAACCCGACATCGAGCTGACGCAGATCCCTCACAGCAGTCCCGAGACAGGGCCTGACCCGATGCCAGCACCGAGAGGCGAGCGAGACTGGCGCCTTCCCCCATCTTCGGTGCCGTGGGACGTCCGTCAATGGCGATACCTGTATGGTTCCTCCTACCCGCCACCTCCACAATGGTACCCAGCGGAGTGGGATCGCCAATCGACGTCGTCAAGAGTCTCCCGATGCCGAGATCCCCCGGCCCCGCCGCCGACTCCGATACCGTTACCGAAACCGAAACCGATACCGAAACTAATGATGCCGATACCCACATCACCCGATATCGACCTCCCTCCTTATCAGCCAGATCCGTCGACCCCTATGTCTCCCTCCGAACATTCCGACCATTCGATGCCCGAATCTCCCGAATCATCCGATGACGAATCTCCCATCCAGCCGTCACCATCCCCTGATGTGGCTGAAAATTTACCAATCTCCCCCTCCGAGGACGTGAAATCCTATGGGGAACTTATCAAACGAATGGCACATTCCTTGGCGCTTGCCACGGTCCAACCAACGCCTACCGCTACCGATGCCATCTTCGATATCGTACAGATGGACACATCCACCGCGGTAGCGTTGCCACTGATTTCGGTGCTCTTGAGCACTGCCAAAGAATCCTGGGGCCACCCTTCCTCAACCCCAATTTCCAACAAAAGGTTGGACCACATGTATAGGCTCCAAGAGCCAGGGGCAGAATTCCTATTCATCCACCCCAAACCCAACTCTGTCGTCGTGACTCCCTCCGCTAGGGGACGTAGCGGACATTCCTCCCCCTTGGACAAGGAGGGACGGAAGCTAGATTCTTTCGGAAGACGATTTTATTCAGCCGGTGCATTGGGCATAAAAACGGCAAACTACACAGCCTGCATGAGCAGGTACCAGTACTCCCTATGGGAACAGATGACACCACTTCTGGCTCAGCTCCCTGAGGATAAGCAACGTCTTGCTAGGAAGATCCAGAGGGAAGGCATGGTGCTAGCAAAGCATCAGCTTAACGCATCCAAGCATGCTGCGGACGTCACGTCCAAGACACTCACTTCAGCAGTCGCCCTTCGTCGCCACGCCTGGCTGAGGTCGACTTCGCTTCCACAAGACACTAAGTCCCTAGTGGAAGATCTCCCTTTCGAGGGTGAAGGACTGTTCAGCTCCACGACGGACACAGTTCTTCATGATTTAGATAAAAGCATCAAAACATCTCGTAACTTGGGTGTCTCACAACCGAGACAACAGAAGCAGAAAACATGGCAGAGATCTTGGTCCAAACAGCAACCGCGAAGATCTCCCACTGAACCCCAATGGCAGAGACCACCGTCTACTGTCTATCAACAGAAACCTTATGGCCATAAGCCGCGATTCCCGTCCGCTTCCGCTTCCAAGGCTAAACCACCCAAGCCGACCAAGCAGAGTCTTTGACTCTCCCATTCGCTCCGATATTCCCACCCGTCTATCCCCCTTCCTACTAGCATGGCAACGTATCACGACAGACAAATGGGCACTGTCGGTTGTAGCAGAAGGCTACAGAATAGAATTTTTCCAGATTCCACAAGAATCGTACTTCGTAACCACCCCTCCCTCCGACACCTTATCGTCGGAAGTCGAAGCCCTCCTCTCAAAAGACGCCATAGAACAGGTACCAACAAGACACCTTCAGCGGGGGTTCTACTCCCGCTACTTCACGGTCCCAAAAAAGGATGGCGGACTTCGTCCCATATTAGATCTGAGGAACCTCAATGCGTTCATCACCTACAAGAAATTCCGTATGACCACTCTACAGACCATCCTACCGCTACTAGAAGCCAACGCGTGGATGGTGACGCTGGACTTAAAGGACGCATACTTTCATGTGATGATCCACCCGTCACACAGACAGTACCTACGCTTTGCGATCGGTCCACGTCACTTCCAGTACAAGGCCCTACCCTTCGGCCTCTCTACAGCTCCTCGTGTCTTCACGAAGCTTATGGCAGTAGTAGCGGCACATTTGAGACTCCAAGGTGTCCACCTTTACCCCTACCTGGACGACTGGCTCCTAGTCGCCCCCTCTACGACGGAACTACAGAACCACATCTCTATTACCCTTCACACCCTAGAATTACTAGGGTTGACTATAAACCTCAAAAAGTCCATGCTTATCCCTTCCAGACGGGTTCAGTTTATTGGAGCTATCCTGGACTCCTTGCAATGCAGGGCATTCCTACCCCCCAACAGAGCAGCGGATATAGTCTCCCTTCTCCAGGCTATCCTAGAGACCAAGGAGGCTACAGCCAAACAAATCCTTCGCCTGCTAGGCCTGATGGCCGCGACAACGGCAGTAATTCCCTTCGCCAAATTGCGAATGAGACCACTGCAGCTCTGGTTCTTGAGGCGTTTCCGCCCCAAACTCCACTCCCTCTCCAAACGTTTCCAGATATCTACCCAGGTCCTGGAGACCCTGAATTGGTGGCTCGTGCCCCAGAATTTACACTCAGGTGCACCTTTCCGGCTTCCACCACCCTCAGCGACCGTCACCACGGACGCATCCCTATGGGGCTGGGGAGCTCACCTGGAAGGTGTAGGTGTGGGAGACAGGTGGCACCCCTCTGTGGCACACAACCATATCAATTTCTTAGAGCTGCTGGCAGTTCTCTACGCAGTGAGATCTTTCCGCCAATCCCTAACGGGGAAAACGGTGACTGTCCTTACAGACAACACCACCACTATGTTTTACATCAACCGCCAGGGCAGGACGGTCTCCCGTGGACTTTGCCGGTTAGCGATAGAGCTGTGGAACGAGTGCCAGGCGCTGGATGTTCACCTGGTGGCGACTCATCTCCCAGGACTACTCAACGTCCAAGCAGACTTCCTAAGCAGAGGAGGAGCATCCCTACACGAGTGGGAGCTGAACCCCCTCTACCTGACTCCGATCTTCGACCATTGGGGACATCCATCTGTGGATGTATTCGCCTCTCGGGGGAACAAGAAGTGCCATCTATTCTGTTCCAGAGCAGGAACGGACCCGACCTCTCTCGGAGATGGTCTCCTCTTCCGGTGGACAGGGAAACGGTTGTACCTATTTCCCCCAATCCCTCTCATTCCGAGAGTAGTCCACAAACTATTGACAGAGCGGCCGTGGGCAATTCTAGTTACCCCATGGTGGCCGAGACAACCCTGGTTCCCCACGCTCCTCAGCCTCTCACGGGGGACGTATCTCCATCTCCCGAGGGACCTGGACCTCCTCGGGATGCGCGGGGGCCGAGTGCTGCACCACGATGTGCCCAGGCTAAAATTGACAGCGTGGCTGATCCAAACTTAGGGCTAGAATCACGCATTGCTCAAGTTCTACTGAACTCACGCAAACTCTCCACTCGACGTTCATATGAGTCAAAGTGGACTAAATTTTTAACCTTCCTGGCATCTGTAGGACGACCCTCAGTCCCCGCTGGACTTAAAGATGTTTTTGGTTTCCTCCTGTCATGTAAGGACAGGGGACTGTGTAACTCATCTATCCGAGTCTACTTGTCAGCCATCTCAGTCAATCACCCTAAGATTGATGGCTATTCGGTGTTTTCCCACCCAACTACGAAACAATTCCTCAAGGGAATAAATCGCCTCTATCCCCCAGTGCGGACACCAGTCCCGGCATGGGACTTGCCCCTGGTTCTCACTAAGCTGATGGGAAAACCCTTCGAACCCATGGCCTCATGCAGTCTTCAGCTTTTGTCATGGAAGGTTGCATTCTTAGTGGCCATCACGTCTACTCGACGCGTGAGTGAGCTCTCGGCGTTCCGTTGCGACCCACCATACCTCACGTTTCATCATAATGCCGTCACTTTGGCTCCAGATGTCGCTTTCCTGCCTAAGATAGTTTCGGACTTCCATATAGGGGCAGATATCACCTTGCTGGTATTTTTTCCTGATCCCCAGGACCCAACGCAACGTAGTCTACACACTTTAGATGTCAAGAGAGCCCTGTCTTTCTACTTGCACCGGACAAAATCCTTTCGCAAGTCTCCAGCTCTCTTCATTTCTTATGCCTTGCCCAGGCAGGGACAGAAACTGTCGTCTCAAAGACTCTCGAAGTGGATAGTTGAGACGATAAAACTCGCCTATCTTCTGGCCAAAAGGCCACTGCCGGCGTCCCTCCGGGCACACTCCACTCGAGCCGTGGCTACTTCCACAGCATTCCTCAAGGGCATTCCCCTGGGAGACATCTGCAATGCTGCAACGTGGGCGTCCCCTCACACGTTTGTGAAGCACTACGCCCTAGATGTCCGTGTCCATCAGCGTACTGTGGTGGGCCGTGCAGTCCTGCAAGCAGCTCAGATGTGAGACCTCCAGCACCCACCTCCAGGTATGTGGTGTGTTTATTGCTCGCTATTCTCCCAGAGGTGTGATGCACAGAGACCACGAAGAAGATATACAGGTTGCTTACCTGTAATTGGAGATCTTCGAGTGGTCATCTGTGCATTCACACCACCCGCCCTCCTTCCCCTCTGCTTTCGGTCTCCCTCACCTTTTTCCTTGGGGGCTGTTAGCAGCGGTCAGAAGGAACTGGCGGGATCCTCGTGCCTCTCCCCGGGTCATGCGCAGTGGGGCGTGCACGTGACCGGGGAGCTGGCGCGAAAATCCGTTAGGCTTTGAAGATTACCGATCGGGATCGGCGCAGGCGCACTTTATCCCAGAGGTGTGAATGCACAGATGACCACTCGAAGATCTCCAATTACAGGTAAGCAACCTGTATTTCTTGCTTTTGTAGCTGAAAGACAGTCCCTCTGGGATATTCCAACGATAGATAATTGACTCAGACTGTAGCCATGTAGTCAAACTTCTGTAGGCTTTCTTTCTTTTCCGTATTTTGAATTGAATGTCTTTTAGAACCTTAATTTCCTCTTCCTGGATCTTCAGCGTTGTTCTATTTGTGGCTTTTAACACCACATCCCTTGTTGATCTTTTGGAGAATCGTATCATGATCTCACCTGGCAGGTTTTTCTTCTTTACAAATTCTGGATAGGTCCTGTAGACCAAATCCATATCGCTTAATATTTGTTCCGCTTCCATACCTGCCACTGGTGCTAATGCCTCGCTTAACAGTTTTTTAAGATCCTCCCCTTTTTTCTCAGGAACATTCTGTAGTCTCAGGAAGAAATTTGATCTTTCCATCTGAAGTTTTAAAACGTTATCACTCTGAAAGGCCTTGTCTTTTTCAATTTTTTGGAGTCTAGAGTCATGCTTACTTGTTGTTCCTTTTACTTCCAAGAGATCCTGTTGCAGCTTCTCAGTTCGTTTACCTGACTCTTTCATTTCTTTCTGCATTGAGTCCATCTTAGCATTGAGAGTAGTCATCTGATCCACCAGGGGTCACAGCATCGCTGAAATCATTGAGCTCATCTCTGTGGTATCACCCTTTGAACTTGGAACTCCGCTTCCTGGCTTAGGGGAGGGTCTTTGTCTCCCCGTCATTGTTGCTGTTTCGCTTTTGTTTATAGTTAGATAAGAAGATTCGAGGAAGAGATTTGCTTAACCGCACTGATGTCGTTTAAAAGATCATTTCTTCGCGCATGCGATCCAGCCCTCCAGCACTTCAAAACAGCTTCCCGGACTGCAGCAACGCCGTGGGAAAGTCTCGCAGCGTAAGCTCCGTTTATGGAGGGGGGGGGGGGAGACGATCTACCCGCCCTATCCCGGCCGCTTTAATCCACAGTCTTTGCTTGAGACTCACGATTTCCCCAATGCGTATCATGAAGATCCATTGCTTTTCCGATTGGTATTCTCTGCTGCTTCACGGTTGCGCTTGCAAGCCCGAAGGCTTCTGCGACGGGGGGAACCTACGGGGGTGAGAAAGGGTGCCTCAATCCCGCGGTTGCCACCGCAAGGAGAGGCTCCCTTCGAGCCACCCCAGACAGAGCCCCTTTGCTAGGGTCTCTGGGGGTTCGGAGCCAGTCCGAAACCCCTTCTACCCCACCGAGAGCAGATCGCGTCTCCCGCAGAAGCCGAGAAATGCGTCCGCCATTATGCGCGTATCTTCCGGAAGTTTTACTACCACTATTTTATTTAATTTATATTTATTGATTTTTATGATACAATTTATACCTTTTCTGAAATGCAAAGTTAACTAATGAATGCAATCATTTTAAAAGGTGCAGCCCTTCGCTAACCTCCGCTCCCACAAAGTGGCCCCCAAGCCAAAACAGTTGTCCACCCCGGCATATGCCATACCCCCTGACATCACTGGAAGTGTGTCAGAAGGCTCAGGCTCCACCCCTAAAATCTCCAGGTATTTCCCGACTCAGAGCTGGCGAGCCAGCTTTACCCTTTGACTATAGACACTTTAGGTTTCCTTTGCTCTTGCAGAGAAGCCACCTTACAAGAAGCATGAAAATACAGATCCAAGTTAGTCTGCTTTTGCTTTTTTCTGCAGTGCATCACCAAATGTGCCCGCTCCTGGGTTTGTTAGTCCTGGAACGGTGTTTCTGTGCGTTCCCACTCGAAATGACCTCTGATGGTCTCCCACCCATGTACTAGCCAGGGAAGACCATGCTTAGCTTCCAAGAGCTGACAAAATCGGGCTAGCCTGGGCTGTCTTACCTGGAAACAAACCCCACTGAACATAGCAGGACTTACTTCTGAGAAGGCGTAGTACAACATGCATGGGAGAAACGCAGTCTCGGCTCCCTCTCTGGCCTGCAACCTGGGGCTGTCTCTCTGTTTTAGCATCCTCCCCCCCAGCTCTGGTGCCCTAGGGCAGGAGCCCCCAAGTATTTTGAGCCTGCAGCCACATTTGAAACTCTGACACAGCATGGTGGGTGCAGTATCAAAGTGGCTGCCACATGAGGCGGAGCCAGCCACAAAACAATGGCCACAGCTTAACTTCGGTGATACAGCATAGGTCTTTGTGCTGCGGCGGCTGTGGCTGCCAAAGCAACGTTTTGAAAAAATCAGCACAGCCAATCAAATCTCTAAGAGTCAGTCAGAAGGCTTGCTGGGCAAAAGCCCCTCCCACTTCCAAAAACACTTGGTGGGCACCAGACAAGGTGTCACTGGGCATCAGTCAGTATTTCCTCTAAGCTGAGTCGGTGTGCCAGCTCACAGTTTTTTAGCCTCTGGCTTACACATTTTTGTCTTAGCTCAGGAACGACGGCTCCAGAGCAAACTGATTTATGCAGTAGGTTAATCGCTCACTCATAACTTTAATGCTAGCAGCTCACATAGTAGAATTTTTGCTTAGAGGGAGCATTGGTCATGGTCTCAGTGGATACCATGTTGGAGGTCCCTGCCCTAGGAAATCACCTCGGTTTGCTTAGTGGATGGGTCAGCCTTGGCTATTGACAGACCTGTCCTCCATGAATTCATGTCAAGCCATCTCAGCCAGAGGTCCTCCCACAAGTATTGGGGCTGGGCCTCTGTGGGAAACAGGATGCTGGAGTAGATCGTCTGATTCTAGCAGGGCTGTTTTTATGTGGTCAGCCATGATGGCTAAATGGAGATTCCACGTGCTTCGGCAGTCTACCTTTGGGGACCAATCGAAAGGGAACGGTCGACACTTTCACTCCCTGATTGTGAGATCCAGTGTTTTATCTAGCCACCAGATGCCAAACAGCAGGGCAGTTCTTAGTTCGGGTATCCTTTATAGGGCTATCAATCCCTGGTGGGGTCCCGGAGATTTCCCGGAATTACAACTGGTCTCCAGCCTAGAGACACCAGTTCCCCTGGAGAAAATGGCTGCTCTGGCGGGTGAGCGCCCTCCTCTCCCCAAATCCCGCCCTCTTCAGGCTCCACCCCCAAATCTCCAGGAATTCCCCAACCCACAGCGGACAAACCCTATTTCACAAAGCCTCTGGCAGAGCTGTCAGGATACCTTGCACGAATCTTTCTTCTTGGATTCGGTACACATCAGTTTCTCCGTAATGCTGCCATCGTAATGGATCCGGGTGTTGCAGAGCGTGTTGCTGATGACAGACAGCTCCACGTGATGCAGTTTATCTGGAAGCCGGCCGGTGTTGCTGATGAAACCCCAGCCGGCCACCTCGCACTGGGTCCCTGGCGGCACATTCCTGTCTTGCCTCTGAAAAGCCAGGATCTGCACATCTGCGTTGGTCGACACTTTCTCTTCCAGCTGGTTTGGAGAAGGGCAGAAGAGAAAGCAAGAGGCAGGCAACGTGAGCTCTTACTATTGGGTTGAATGTAAAAAAAAAAATCAATTTTGACTTGGGAGCACAGAAGCTTTACACAGTATCCCCGATCCTCCACCTTTCTTGGTTAAGGGAAAAATGTGGTGCAAACAAATGACAAAGATGATATGACTACACTGGTAAGAAGAGAAAGAAATTTTACTAACAAAAATAGAAGCACATCTTACATGACATATTAGGGACATTTAACTTATTGTGAACAGATTAACTTCAAAAAAAGGTTAACTTGCTACAGCTCCAAGCCAGTGTACCCTAGTGAGAGAGAATTCTCTTAACCCTTTCCCTCCCAGGTCCTCTTGCTTGCAGAGTTACAGTATCCCACACTTACAAGGGAGTCCCCTACTCCCCACACACTCCCCACCCAGCAGCCCTTCCAGCTCCTTTGTAGTCACGAAATTTTCTTCGAGATAACCATGCACAAAGTTGTGGTCTTCATTACCTGAATAAATGATTCACCCGTTTCACTCACCTGTTTCTTTCAGAGAAAAAAAGAGTCTGATGTGGGCAGAAAGACATGCAATTAACATTTGGAACTCACTGCCACAAGGTAAATTTAGATGGCTTTTGTATCAGTGCATCGCTCTTTATCTGTTGATGCTAGCTGGGACAACACTTGCCGAGGTTGGGAGATCCAAGTTGCAAACTCAGAAACGTGAGCGGTTTATTAGGAGACCTACGTATTGTTAAACAGAACAGATTTGCAAAAATATCCAAATTTAAAAGAAACGAGGGTGAGAAGGAATCTGGAAATTAATCGAATGTGCTTAATAGAATGGAAAGTGCTTAATAGAATGGAAAGCTTTGATAAGACAACTTAAATCTTTAATAATATATATGTGCTCTGAAACCAGAAGGTTTAGCTTGATAAGAAGCTTTGCATGATTATGCAACCCCTCCCCACTAAAATTAGTGTTTAATAGAATGGAGAGCTTTGATAAGATGACTTAAGGTCTTTAATAATATATGTGGGCTATGAAATCAGGTGATTTAACTCGGTAAGGAGTTTTGCGTTATTATTCGTAAGTACGTTAATTTAAGTTGTCGTTTACAATTCAGCTTAGCCCAAAAGATGGCCCCTTACCTTGACACAGCGGATCTGGCCACCTGGATCTACACTGCGATAACATCAAGACTAGACTACTGTAACGCCCTGTACCTTGGTCTCCCCTCAAAATCAATTTGGAAACTCTGACTGGAGCAGAATGCCACAGTTCCAACATTATCGGGCACTAGATGGAGCATGCATGTATCTCCCATCCTGCAGGTACTTCCCTGGCTGCCCGTCAGTTACCAAACTCAGTTTAAGAAGAGATCAGACTTATACCCTGCCCTTCACTCGGAGTCTCAGAGCGGCTGACAAACTCCTTTCCCTTCCCCTCCCCACAACAGACACGCGGTGAGGCAGGTGGGCTGAGAGAGCTCTTTCAAGGACTGCCCTTGAGAGAACAGCTCTGAGAGAACTTGTGACTGACCCAAGGTCACCCCAGCAGCTGCATGTGGAGGAGTGGGGAATCAAACCTGGTTCTTCCAGATCAGAGTCTGCGCTCCAAACCACTACACCAAACTGGCTCACTCTTTGTAATTCCCCTTGAGTCCCAGTGAGAAAGGTGAACGGTAAATAACATAAAGAATCAGGGCTCATTTTGTAGCAGGAGCTCCTTTGCATATTAGGCCACACACCCCGATGTAGCCAATCCTCCAAGAGCTTATAATAGCCCCTGTAAGAAGAGCTCTGTAAGCTCTTGGAGGATTGGCTACATTAGGGGTGTGTGGCCTAATGTGCAAAGGAGCTCCTGCTACGAAATGAGCCCTGTAAAGAATAAATAAATAAAAATTAAAAGATCATTGGGTAAATTTGTAGAAGGCGAGTCTGTCAATGGTTATGATAGCTGGATGGAACCTCCATGTTCAGGGGCAGTCTACCTTGGAGAGTCCTAGCAGAAAACAAAAGAAGTCTGCCATCTTGGTGAGCTTCAAAGCAAGATCGGGAATGCTCCCTCTAAGCTGTGGAGTCTTGTGAGCAAAAACTCTACTTTCTGAGCTACTGGCATTAACGTGGTGAGCGAGCGATTTGGCTGCTGCCTAAATCAGTTTGCTCTGGAGCCCTCCTTCCTGAGCTGAGACAAAAGTGTGTGAGCCGGAGGCTAAAAAACTGAGCCAGCTCACACTGACTCAGCTTAGAGGGAACACCGGTAGTCCCTACTGGAGACAAGAGGCTGGAAATGAGAGCGTGGGCCAGCTGGAGCTCCAGCCTGAGCCTGCAAAGGCCGCAACGTGACACCCTGAAAGGAACATGGAAACGCACCGTCTTTGGGAGCTGAGCTGTTGTCTGGAGAAGCTAACCTGAAGGACACCCACCTGGATGAGCAAGAGGTCCTCGTAGATGTTCTCCACGCTGCTGTTAGGGTGGGCGAAGAGTGCTCGGACTCCCAGCAGGCGCTTGTTGGGTTCCGCCTCCGAGAGGGAGTGGGCCCCCACCAGCACCTGTAACGTCTCGTTGCCCCTGTGAATGGTGTCGGGGGGGGGGGGTTAGCCTGCGCTGTTCGCACCCGGCACACAACACAATTCTGAATCCGGAGCAAAAGCAACCTCTGTTTCCTTACCCCTCGTTTCCTTCCCAAACCCCAGGAGAGGAACGTGGCATACCTTTGTCCCTAGGGTTGCCAGTCTCCAGGTGGTAGCTGGAGATCTCCTGCTATTACAACCAATGCTCCCTCTAAGCTGTGGAGTGTTTCAAATACTAAGAAAATAAAAAAACATATGAGTTGCTTCACTCTGCAGTAAGAAATTCCAAACATGCCGGGACTGACTCCAGCTGAGTAACCATTTGATATTAAGATAACACCAGAAAGGTGAAAGCATTTCATAAAACATCATTAGGACTGATACGTTTAAAATACTGTATTTAAGACTCTGTACCTGGCAAACATCAATAGAATTCAACAGCTGAAAAGGTAGCACCCCCCCTCCCTTTGCTCTGCTTAGAATATAACCGTACCAACTGCCCTGACAGAACAGCAGTAGTTTAACTCTAGCTTCATTAAAACTTAAAATTAAAAAAAAAAAACCTCTTTCCCCACCGGCTTATATAGTTGTCAGGATGCACAACGGAAACCGTGAGAGCATGGTTTCCCACACTCGGGGTCATGTATCCCCTCAAAACAGTCCCATTGTATAAAGAGAGCAGAAAAAACCTCCAAAGTAAAAAAAACATGAAATAAAAAGACCGTGGAAAAAAAAACCCAAGAAAAAAACCCCCCAAGGCTTAGTAGCATTGCAGATATCTATAAATAACAACAGCATTTTAAGTGGATTTCCAAATGGGGATTTTAGCCCATTGAGTTAGCGTGTACTATCCAAGCCAAAGAATTAATTTCTGTATCACTCTGTACCAGCATTGTTAAATAAAATAAAATTAAACAAAAAAGCTGTGGAGTGTTGTGTGCAAAAATTCTACTTTGTGAGCTGCTGGCATTGAAAGTTGTGAGCGAGCGATTTGACTGCTGCAGAAATTAGTTTGCTCTGGAGCCATCCCTTCCTGAGCGAAGACAAACGTGTGAGCCAGAGGCTAAAAATCTGTCAGCCAGCTCGCACTAACTCAGCTTAGAGGGAACACTGATTACAACTGATTGCCATGGAAAAGAGGACCGGAAGGAAAGAATCACTGAGCATGTGGATGTTGCTAAAGACCAGTGATTCTTTCCTTCTGGAAGAATGAATGTATTTTTGAAATATGCTGTAGAGAGAAATATGCCATTCTAGTGGGAGATCATGAATAAGAAATTGGAGACATTTTGTATGAAGTAACTGGTCCTTGTTTAGAAGAAGTTTTCCTCGAAACGAAGAACCATTCCAGAGACTTTCGTTAACCACATCTTTGTTGGACCACATTTCATGTATTCTTGTATATTAGTTATGCACTTTATAGATACTTGTAATACACTTTAATTTTTGTTGATTAGCGTCATTGTGCAGTTTTCTTCGGTCCTGTTTTCCATGTTCTTCCAACTGTGACTTTCGTTTTGCCCTCTACAACTGATCGCCAGGCAACAAAGGTCAGTACCCCAATGGCACTGTACCCCACTGAAGTCCCTCCTCTCTAGAAAACCGGGCCCTCTTCAGGCCCCACCCCCAGAATCTCCAAGAATCTCCAGACCCAGAGCTGGCAACCCTCTTTGTCCCCCTAGCAGGGGCTCGCCAAAGTCTTGGAGCAGAGGAAGGTCTTTCCCCACATCTGAGATGGCGCCCCCCACCAAGTAGGGGCTTAGGAAGACCCCTCCCCAGTCCTGTGCTCACCAACCCTTTGCCCACCCCAGAGTGAAAAAGTGCCAGCACTTACGCATCCTGCAAGCAATGAGCCGCGCTCAGCACCCACTGGTCAGCGATGAGGAACCCTCCACAGATGTGCTTCCCCGCCACTTGCAAGGACGTCATGTAGGGTCTTTGGTGGGGGGGCGTCTCCTGTCCCCGCAGAATTCGGCCTCGGGGCTGGGCCTCTGTAAGGGCAGCAGCAGTACATACACTTAACCATCAGGGTCAGCCCTTTCACCCAACTACAGTTCCCAGGATTCTCTGGGGAAGGGGTGGGAAGCCAAGCTTGTTAAACACATATAAAATCAATACTGGTTTGCAGCTGCCAGAGCGCAACCAGAAATGCATTAATTAGATCCTTCAAAAGCATCCTGTGACCCTCCAACTTGCAGAGGAGGTTTCCTGCTGTGTCTCTGGGAGGGTTGCCAAGTTCCTTCTGGCCACCAGCATGGGATGGGGAGGGGGGTTATCAGGTCCAGCTGGGGAAACTCCTGGAGATTTGGGGGTGGAGCCTGGGGAGGACAGGGACCTCAGTGGGGTGCAATGCCATATACAGTCCACCCTCCAAAGCAGCCATTTCCTGCAGGGGATCTGATCCCTGTAGTCTGGAGAGGAGCTGTAATCCCAGGGGATCCCCAGGCCCCACCTGGAGCCTGGCATCCCTAAAGTCTCTGGCCATGGCCTCCTTCCAGTCGAAGTCTCCGATTAGGAAGTCATGCTGCCACTTTGGGAGATGCCTCGGACTCTCCAGCTGCATTTCTGTGTGAGTCATTTTCAGTCATTTGGGCGACACCTCCCCTGACAAACGGGGACTTGTTTGGAGAGAAACCTGGAGGATGCCATGGTCTGAAAGTCGGTCGCTGACTCTTAATAACGGTCTGTGCCCAGCGAAGGGGGCTCCCAGTTTTAAAGCATTTACTAGATTGCCTTTGGGGAGGGGGATTTTGAAGGAAGCAAGGATAGGCCCCATGCCCGTGTGACAGGGGCAGATTCCAAGCATGAGGGGCAGCAAGCGAGGGAGCCCAAGATCTGGGCTCCAGGCACAATGGGGCAGAGGTTGAAGGGGGGGGGGGAGTCCTTTCAGGCCCTGGGAGCAAGGAGAGAGGGCAAAGGTCAGAGACCTCGGGGTGCCTCAAAACAGGGCTGGGGGGGACCTCTGCTTCATCTCCAGTGGAACCAGGGACAGCCAGCCAGTGGGTGGGGGGGGGGGGGGAAGAGAAAAGAAGAGTTCAGATGGTGGAGCCCTGGGGAACAGTGCTCCCTCTCTAAGCTGAGTTAGTGTGAGCTAGCTCACAGTCTTTTAGCCTCCGGCTCACAGTTTTTTGTCTCAGCTCCGGAAGGAGGGCTCTGGAGCAAACTAATTTATGCAGGAGCCAAATTGTTAGCTCACAACTTTAATGCCGGTAGAAGAAGAAGAGATTGGATTTATATATGTTGTAAGCCGTCCCGAGCCCACCGAGAGGCGGGATAGAAGTTTAAATAAATAAATAAACCCTTCACTCACTTGGAGTCTCAGAGCGGCTTACAAACTCGTTCCCCTCCCCAAAACAGACGCCCTGTGAAGTAGGTGGGGCTGAGAGAGCTCTGAGACAACTGTCCTTGAGAGAACAGCTGGTACAGAGCTATGGCTTGCCCAAGGTCATCCAGCAGCTACAAGTGGAGGGGTGGGGAATCAAACCCGGTTCTCCCAGATTAGAGTCCATGCACTTAACCACAACACCAAACTTGCTCTCAGTAGCTCACAGAAGTAGAATTTTTGCTCACAAGTCTCCACGGCTTAGAGGGAGCATTGCAGGGAGTGGAGGGAGAGGTGTAAAGCTGATATAGTAAGCCGGGATTTGGTGGCAGCCACTTCGGGGAATGCAGGCCAGAGGTTGGCTGTAGTTTGTGAAGCGGCATACACAGTGTTGCCAGCCTCCAGGTGGGGCCTGGGGATCGCCTGCTTTTGCAACTGACCCCCAGCTGACAGAGATCAGCTCCCCTGGAGAAAATGGCTGCTCTGGAGGGTGGACTCTGCGGCATTGTGCCCTGCTGAGGCCCCTCCCCAAACCCCGCCCTCTCCCAGATCCACCCCCAAAGTCTCCAGGTATTTTCCAGCCCAGACCTGGCAAACCCTAGGCGTACAGAAAGGAAGGCCCTGTGTTTGCAAAGTCGTGGAGAAGTGGCTGGACTCAGCAACAGCTGACGTCTGGGGAGAAGAGGGGGCGGAGAAGAGCCTGGGACACAGCCAGGGCTTGTCGCCTGGCCCAGGGGGTAAGGTGGATAGTGCCCCCCCCCCCGGCGTGCCGAGGCAGGTGCCAATATTGCCCATCAGGGCCAAATTCTCCAGAGGACCCACTGACTCACCACACAGAGAGAAGATGCCTGCCCAAAGGAACAGCATCCAGAAGGAACAGCCTCCCATCTCGACCCTGTCTCAGTCTTCCGCAGAGCTCTCCAGGAGCTAGCGTGTCCCCTTTGTAAGAGAGCCAGTGATAGGCTGGAGTGGAGGGGTGGTGTGGATGTTCAGGGGAAGAGTCTTATCAGGTGGAATTTTTCAGCCCGTCCCAGCTGTTGGCTTTGGCAGGAATGCAACTTCCTCCTTGTCTTGTGAAATCTGAACAAGCTCTGCATTGTTTTTGGTGTGAACTCTGCTTGTCTTTTCGACTTCGATTTCCCCCAGGCCAGCCTTTGGTAACACTTTCCTACCCAGTCGAGCCAATGTCACCAGTTCTAGATGAGGGTGAGGCTTGCCCGCCCCAAGGTGGAACTTGGATAGCTCCAGGAATCACAACTCATCTCCAGACTACACAGACCTACCTCTATGGAGAAAAGGGAGGCTTAAATTAGAACTGCCAGCTCTGGGTTGGGAAATACCTTGTGATTTTGGGGGTGGAGCCTGAGGAGGGTGGGATTTGGGGAGGGGCTTCAGCAGGGTATAGTGCCATAGAGCCCACCTTCCAAAGCGGCCATTTTCTCCAGGGGAACCGATCTCTCTCGCCCAGAGACCAGCTGTAATCCCAGAAGATCTCCAACCACCACCTGAAGGATTAAATCAGCAACACAACCGCATTAAGAAAAAAAAATTGTTTTACCTAAACAAAGATAATTAAACTACTCAAACAATTCGATGAAAATTAATTTTATATCATATACATGATTTATAAATACAAATGCTAAAGCCATTCATATACCAACAGTATCATAATCAAATTGTCAAATCATAGGGCAAACAAAACAAACGTTCCCACAGTCCATCACAGGCTCATAAAACACTCCGTTGAAGGTGCTTGGGGCGGGGATGTCTCGTTTTCAGAAACAGAAGCCACATTCCAAGTTGAAACTAGACAACTGAGCCACAGCACGGATCCCGATGAAGTCTTCCTACGGGCATGCTGGCAATGTTGTTCCAGGTTTCGCCTGACAAGGCTTTTTCAAGTAGGAGCCACTTTCTCAGAATATGCTTTTAACTGTTCTTAGCTTGTACCATACCTATCATCCACATTAAAATACCTTTGTGTAACTCAATTCAGGTGTGCAGCCGCTGTAACACATCCAGCCCTTAAAGGTACTGTACAACAAACGTATAATCACTTAAATAAAACAGGATAAAGCATTATGTTGATTCAGTCCCAACGGGCAAAGATTGTAGTCTAGAAACTTACTGTGTCTCAAGTTGTAGCAACCTTTTATTAACATCAACAGTGGAAAATCATCCACTATGCAATTTGCAAATAGCAACAAATCTTTAAAAGTCAGCATCATGTGGGCTTGAGACAAAATGTTCACTCCGGGGAGCCTCCATAATTTTATTCCTGATGTGTGAGCAATGTTCCAGGATCCTAGCCTTACCCTTAATGGGTCTAATCAAACTTCCAACGTATAACTTTGGACATGGGCAGAGGACCCCATAAATGGTTCTCCTCATGTTGCAATTTGTGAACTCTGTTAGCTTTATTTTAAAACCAGTGTCTGGATGTATAAATTATTTAATCTCTAGTGCCATTCCACAAGCCATGCAGGTCCTGCACTTATGGTAACTGACTTGACCCTCTCTGGCCTGATTGTCACTCAACATATCAGTTTGATAAACAAATCCTGCAAATTTTTAGTTCTTTTGAAACCTATCGGGGGGGGGGGGGGGCTGTTGACACGCAGGAATCTCCTTTACAATAAACCAGTATTTCTCAGTAGCTCTTTTGATGGACGATGCTCTCAGAGAATACTGAAAAGAGCAGGTTAGTTTGTCCTGTTCCTTATTGTTTTTGGCTTGCAAAAGATCTTGTATTTTGTATATTTATATTTTTGGAGTTTGTATTTTCTCTTTATGGATTTTGTTGATTTCTGTATTCTCCCATGATGGATTATGTATAGAGTTATTTCATATTAGATATATTATTCACTGTATTGAAGTCTCCTTTTGTATATCTTCGCGGGATATTCAGCTCACAGTTGTTTTCTGTGGTTTTTGGCTTTCCTTACTGTGTGCTGTACTGTTTGTTGTTGCAAAAGATCTTTCCTCTCAATCATAGATGCCCTAATATTTCCTCACTCTACCACTTGTATGGTAGCTATCCTTATTGTTTTTGGCTTGCAAAAGATCTTTCCTATCAATCATAGATGCCCCCATACTTGCTTGTTCTACCACTCATGTAGTAGACTTTGCATAGTTCATTTTACAGTGATATCCTGTTTTGAGAAAGTAGTTCCTACTTGAAAAAGCCTTGTTAGGCGAAACGTGGAACAACATTGCCAGCGTGCCCGTAAGAAGACTTCATCAGGACTGCCGTCTTTGTATACCAGTGTTGTGGCTTGATGGTCTAGTTTCAACTTGGAACGTGGCTTCTGTTTCTGAAAACTGGAGACACCCAAGCACCTTCAACAGAGTGTTTTATGAGCCCGTTTGGTTTTTTGCCCTATGATCTGAGGACTTGAATTTTGATACTGTTGGTATATGAATAGCTTTGGCTGGTGGAAAAAAGATCACTGAGCTGGACGGTCCCACTTCCGTGTGACGAAACAGAACAATCACTTGTCTCTGATGAAGTGTGCATGCACAGGAAAGCATATACTCAGAATTAAAACTTTCTTAAAGGTGCCACTGGACTCAAACTTTGTTATCTTTTGGTGGGTATTTTTTTGGTCTTTTTAAAATACGTAGATGTGTGTGTGCATGAAGTCATGGCGACCTCTGGTGACTGACCCCTACTAGGGGCCTGGAGGATATTCAGAGAGGTGGCTGAATAAAGCCTGCTCCCGCCTCCCGCTGGTATTCCTTGGGGGTCTCCCATCCAAGTACTTGCCAGAGTCGGCACTGCTTGGCTTTCAAGGTCTTACAAGATCGGGCTTGCCTGGGCTTCCCGGGTCAGAGCTGTTATCTTGTTTTAAAAGATATCAAAGGGCACCACTACTGGGCTTCTGACCATAGAGTGTACCAATCTAGGCCTTCAACAGGAACCCAGACCCCTCTTTTGAAAGAAAGGGGCAGCAATAGGCCCCACGGAGTCCCCCCTGGCGTGGTGGTGGAAAGTGCCTTCAAGTCCCAGCTGACTTATGGTGACCCTGTAGGATTTTCAAGGCAAGAGATGTTCAGAGGTGATCTGGTGTTGCCTGCCTCTGCATAGCAACCCTGGACTTCCTTGGTGGTCTCCCATCCAAGTGCTAACCAGAGCTGACCCTGCCTAGCTTCTAAGATCCAACAAGATCAGGCTAGCCAGGGTTTCCGGTCTGTCTCTTGTTTGCTTTCAGTCACTCCTGGGCAAGCTCCCGAGGAACCACCGAACCTCCAGGTCCCAGCGGAAAGATCTGGGGCTCCAGTCTCTCATAGAGTCTCTTGGAGGGAGACTCTAGGCATAGAGCTTGACTTGAGGACTTCTATGTGTGGCAGGCGGCATTGAGACCCCAAGTTGCTCTGAAGCAAGGACCTGAGAGGGAGTGTCTATGGCAGCCATCAGACACGAAGGCGAGAGCGACTGTTTTTCTGTGGAGCTGTACTCCTTTGAAGGATCCTACTTCGACTTGCTTTTAAGGATACCATGAGTAACTCTGAGCAACCTGAACTTTCCTTTCTGCTATCCAGTCTTCGTGCATCCGTTTCCAACTAAAAGTCCTGGGCGAAAGGAAGGTGGGAGGGATCCCCCACCACCTCCATCTTGGCAGCTTGTGTGTGCATCCCAGGCACATCTAATTGTCTATGGCTTAGATCTGATCATAGACACAAAAATCTCCACTCTACCTCTATAGGGGGAATTTACTTGGGGATTTACAAAGAAGAATTAATGAAGAAGAATTAAAGAACTCTTTCCCCCCCATCCCTTTTTCAGCTTGTAGCCGTGGTGGAGAAAGTGAAAGCACAGCAAACTTTTAGCCATAGCATTCAAAGAGAAAAGGGTAAGCTGAAATATAGTTACTGCAGCAGAGCATGTTACTTTGGAACCCTTCTTCTGTGTTTTCTTATTGAAACTAATATTAACACTGATGATTATTCCTGGAAACCCTTTGGAGTATATTTTTATTCTATTTTTGCTCCTACTTGCATTCACCTTATCCCACTTTGGATCTATGGACATACTATTTGGTTTTTGGCTGTTTCTCTTCCCTTGGATCTAAGATGTTGCTTTTGGGTTTTTAAGAATTCTTTTTTCTCTTTCGAATGCAACTTTTAAAAGGTTTCTTTTCCTTTTCCCCTCTGAGGATATTAAATGTATAAGGGCTTTTCTTATTTTTGACTCTCCCTCTTACTCTTTGGGACTAAGGCTTGTGTGTGCCTCCATCCCCAACTAAAAGTCCTGGGTGAAAGGAAGGTGGGAGGGATCAACTGGAAGTGAAAACTGAAGAGATTTCCCATCAGATGAAAGAAATAGAAATACAACAAGAACTCTTGCAAGATACAGTCACAAAGTTAGAAACGGACAGAACTGCATATGTTTTGAGATTTCAGAATATCCCAGAAGAAAAGACGAAGAGGTCAAAGCTGATATAGCTCAGAGGCTGGCCAAATATTTAAAAGAAGAAGACATACAAAAAAAGACTGAAGAAATAGACCAGGCATTTTGAATGAACTCAGCCTACGCAAGAAGAAATAATCTTCCCAGACAGATCCATGTCAGATTTTTAAAGTAACAATTGAAAAAAAATATTTTGAAAAAGTCAAACGAAGAACTGTTTGAAGTAGCAGGAACTGAAATTAAAGTCTTAAAAGAGATCCCATGGAGAGTAAGAGAAAAGAGAAGAAATTATACATGCCTCACAAATTTGCTCAGACAAAACGGAATCATATATAGATGGTTGATGCCAGAAGGTGTTCTATTTACCTATGAAGGTAGAAGATATAGAATAAACTCAACATTTAAAGCAGAAGATTTTTTGGAGACGCATGGAGCAGACTTAGGAGAACAGGAAGAAGAATCAGAGGAAGAGACTCAAGAGTCCCAAGAAAAAAGTTGCAACAGGATCAAAATTAGGGAAAAACAAGAAAAAATACAAAACTTTACCTCTCCAAGTAGTGACGCAATTATAGGATAAGAAAAAAAAATGGATCCGAAGCAGAAGAAAAAGATGGAAAGAAGTAAACTGAAATTGATCTCCATTAATGTTAATGGATTAAATGCGCCTCACAAAAGAAGACAAGTATTTCAACAAATTAAAAAGATGAAATTGGACGTGATATGTCTACAGGGGACGCATATTAAACAAGCAAACCAGAAACTTCTGACTGTAAAGAAATTTGGGGAAACTTTTGTATCTTCAGACAACCAGAAAAAAAAGAGGTGTTGTTACTTACGTGAAGGACCATTTGCGCCCTGAATTGGTTTATAGCTCAGATGACGGAAGAGTATTAATAGTTAAAATACAGAGACAAACCAAAACAACACTAATTGTCAATATATATGCACGAAATCAAAACCCACAAAAATTCTATAAGGCACTTCAGAAGATAATATTGGAACAAGACCAGGATGAATTATGTATTATTGGAGATTACAATGCTGTTTTTGATAAAAACTTTGGATAGATGAAAACAAGTGGGAAAACAAAAATCAGGAAACGAATTGCCATAGGCTTTTATGCATTTCATTGAAGAATTTTCTCTAGTAGACACGTGGAGAACCAGGAATCTGAATAAAATGGACTTTACTTTTTTTTCAGCTAGACATAAATCTTGGTCAAGGTTGGACATGGCTTGGATCTCAACATCAATGACAAAAGACATTATAGATGCAGAGATTCTTCCTCAAACATTTGCAGACCACAATCCTTTGTTCTTAACTTTACAAGACAGGCCTAAGAGAAATAGATGGTCTTTGAATTTATGCCTTCTGAAAGATCTGAAATTTGTGTCTGATACCAATTTTTTTTCCTAAGAATTCTTTAAGGCAAATATACAAAACCAGATATTTCAGTGGATGTAGTTTGGGATGCGTTCAAGGCCTATGCAAGAGGCTGATTTATAAGACAAGGTACATGGGTCAAGAAACAAAGAACACAAAAATTTGCACAGGTCAAAGAACAAATTAAAAAAGAAGAATATACTATGAAAGAAGTTTCAGACTTGGAGTGAAGTAGAATAAAGATTAAAACGCTTCTACACCAATTAAATTGCCTTCTATCACAGATAGCGAATAAAATTATGTATGCAAAACAAAATTGTTTTGACAATGCAAACAAACCAACAAGATGGTTAGCTTATAAACTGAGAAAAGAATCAGAAAAAACATATTAGGATGTTGCGGGATAAGAATGGAAAAGAAAAGAGTGGCTCGAAAGAATTATGGAAGTTAATGAGAATTTTTATAGATCTCTCTATCAATCAGATAACATTGATCAAGAACAGATTAGAGGATTTTTTCTGCAATACAATAAAAAACAATTTACTAAAGAACAAAGACAAATTTTAAATGAACCAATTACGTCAGCTGAAATAATAGAAGCAATAAGAAATCAGAAGAAAAAAAATACTCTGGGACCTGATGGATTACCAGCAGAATTTTATCAAATATTTGAAGATCAAGTGGTCTTCCCACTTAACCATGTTATTCAGAATGTTAATAAGAAAGGAATTCCAGATTCGTGGAACCAAGCCGTAATTACATTAATTCATAAACCTGACTCAGATGAGAAGGAGGTACGAAACTATAGACCAATCTCACTTTTGAATGTGGATTATAAAACCTTTGCATCTATTTTAGCTAAAAGATTTGGGGGGGGGGGGAATTAGTTCAGACGATCCACGAAGATCAATCAGTTTTTTTGCCTAAAAGACAAATGCGAAATAATGTCAGAATTATTTTAGATGTGTTAGAATACTTTGAAGCCCACCCAGAAAAACAATTGGCATTATTATTTTTAGATGCAGAGAAAGCCTTTGATAATCTTGTTTGGGATTTTATGTTAGAACAGCTCTCAGCTTGGCAATATGGAGTAAACTTCTACACATTGGTTAAAGCAATCTATACAAAACAACAGGCTATAATCATTATCAACGGAGATATTTCGCAAGACATTAAAATTCAAAAAGGAACTAGACAAGGCTGCCCTCTTTCACCATTATTATTTATTTTTGCCTAGAAACACTGAATGATTTGGTAAGAGAAAATTCCCAGATCCAAGGACTCAAAGTTAAAGGAGAAGAATATCAACTGTAAGCTTTTGCTGACGATTTGGTATTTATTTTAGAAGAACCACAAACGTCCTTGATATACCTGCTAGACACACTGCAAAGCTATGGTCAACTTGCAGGCTTAAAAATTAACTTTAAGAAAACTAAACACCTGGTTAAAAATTGTACAGGAAAGCAAACTCAACATCTTCAGAAGATATCTGGTATGGAAATACATAAAACAAATCAAATACTTAGGAATTACGTTAACAAATAGGGGCAGTTCCTTGTTAAAAGACAATTGTGTGAAACGTTATTTGGCTATTAAAAAAGATCTGGAGAACTGGAAACAGCTACAAGTATCCTTTATGGGGAAAATCGTGACTGTAAAAATGAATCTATTACCAAGATTTCTTTTTTTTATTTCAAACAATTCCTATTTTAAAGAATTAAGAAAATCTTAATGAAATTGAAAAACTCACACGTCAATTTATTTGGCAAGGTAAGCGACCAAGAATTAAAATGAAGGTGTTACAAGATGCAAAAGAAAGAGGGGGCTTTGCTGTACCAAACCAGCACCTTTATTACAAGACTTTGACATGGCTGAAAGAATGGACCACCTTAGAAAACTCGAGATTGCTAAAATTAGAGGGACATGAGCTGAAGCTGGGCTGGCATGCCTTCATATGGTACGAGACGAGTGGTGCTCATAAATATTTTAAACAACACATGTTAAGGGCATCTCTTCTAAAAGTATGGGAAGAGACTAACAACACATTTTATACAGAAATTCCCAAATGGATTTCACCATTGGAAGCATTCATATATCCCACAGTTTTTACTAAAGAACAACTCTGGAGATCTGAAGAACTTTTACAAAGATAATTCTCTGAAATCGCAAGATACACTACAAGGACAAGGCATTAATCTAAACCGGTGGGAAAGAGTACAACTTGACTCTAGATATGCGAAAGATAAACCAATTGGGCTAGATAAAATATTGCTGGCAAATGATGTTAAATATATAAAAGCATTTTATACACTATTATTAGAAATGAGAATGCAGGATGAAATAGTAAAAACTGCTATGAAAAAATGGGCACAAAATATAGGACATAATATTCAACTAGAGCAATGGTTGAGAGTATGGAAAACAAATATAAAATTTACAAAATGTGTGGCGTTTAAAGAGAATACTTATAAGATGTGGTATAGGTGGTATATGACACCCGAGAACTTAGCAAAGTGGTATCCAAATACGTCGAATGAATGTTGGAAGTGTAAACAAACTGTTGGTTCCTTTATTCACATGTGGCGGACGTGTAAATGTGTAAAAAAAAATTAGACCTCGATTCATGAAATATTGCAAAATATGTTGCATTTGACTATAACATTTATGCCAGTTTTTTTTGTTGAATATGATTCCAGAACCTTTTAACAAATCAGATAAATATCTGATTATCCATGTAATAACTGCTACCAGAATTCTTTATGAAAAGTACTGGAAAGGAGAAGAAGCTCCTTCTAAGGCGGAAATAATCTATAAACTCTTGGAGTCTGCAGAAATGGACAATTTAACCCTGAAATTAGCAGATAAACGAGATGAAATCTTTGAAAATAACTGATTAAGGTTTTATAAATGGTTGGAAGAATATTTTTTAAAATGAACTAATTTTAACTGTATGCTCCTATAAAACTGGGATAAACTAATCTGGTGAATTAGAAATTGATTCTAGTAGAAATGTTAATATAGATACATATAGTACAGACTCCGTATCTGTTAGTATGTTTTTATCTTTGTATTTTTTCCCTTTTCTTTTCTTTTATAAAAACTCAATAAAAATTTATTATAAGAAGATCAGCCTAGCCTGGCCCATCCAGGTCAGGGGACCCAGCTCCAAACTGGAACTTGCCTTCTCCCCCAAGTAGCCAAAATCAACATCTGCATTTTTTTTTAGGTTTACAAGATCCTGGATTCAGTTTACACAGACCTACAGAAAAAAAACCCCATACGCATACAACAAAGGGGAAAGATACCACAAGTTTCTTCTCTGCTGCAATTGAAGCCAACGGAGCGGTCCCCCTCCCCTCCGGGACTGACACATCCCAGAATACCAGCCTCATCAGCTGCATCGTTGTGATCAGCCTCTGTGTTGCCAAGCAACCAGGCAGAGGGCTTTCTGGCGATGCCGGTCACCTCTACACCTACGTGGTGGACCGTGGGGCCTCTTGTTCCAAACTTCCAAAGAGGTGCCTACGTGTCTCCAAAGGCAAACTTGCATATACGTAGCGCGCCCACCTGCCTTACTGAAATCTTCAGAGCCCCTTGCCGAGACCTAACATTACCTGCCTAGTCCTTCTGAACCATGGAGCTTTATTTATTTTGCTGCTGAAACATGCAGGATAATGGTGATTAGCCACGCAGTGTTGCTCAGGATGACATGAAAGCAACATTGTTGGAGCCAACACAAAGCTGGGGGAGGGAGGGTTGTTGAGTCCCCTTCAGTGTCACAACCCTGAATGCGTGCGGTCACTGGTACACCACGAAGTCAAGAACTCCCCATCCTTGGCTTTTTGACTGACAGATTGCTTTCTAGAGCTGGTGTGGTGGTTAAGAGTGACCGGACTAGAATCTGGGAGACCCAGGTTCAAGTCTCCACTTATGCAATGGAAACTTGCTGGGTGACCTTGGATCACTCACATACTCTCAGACTAACCTTCCTCACAGGGTTGTTATGAGGATAAGACAGAGGAGAGGGAAATGATGTTAAGTCTGATAAGGAAATGTCCTGCTTTTAAAAATCTTATCCAGTATATAAAAAGCACTTAAAAAAATATGGCTCACTGTTGAGCACAATGGTATCTTTATATTTTCCAAAATGGAAGATTAGCTTTTTGGCTAAATCATAAATCAGCTTGCTGTAGTGGTTAAGAGCGCGGCCTCTAATCTGGGAGAGCTGGGTTTGATTCCCCATGCCCCCACATGCAGCT
This sequence comes from Lepidodactylus listeri, assembly GCA_029233225.1. Lineage (NCBI taxonomy): Eukaryota > Metazoa > Chordata > Lepidosauria > Squamata > Gekkonidae > Lepidodactylus > Lepidodactylus listeri. Next base: position 177,049,621 of record JARCFY010000002.1, read on the forward strand.
GCTGGTGTGACCTTGGGTCATTCACAAGTTCTCTTAGAGCTGTTCTCTCAAGGACAGTTCTTGGGAGAGCTCTCTCAGCCTCACCTACCTTACAGGGTGTCTGTTGTGGGGAGGGGGAGGGAAAGGAGTTTGTAAACCACTCTGAGACTCCTTCAGGTAGTGAAAGGAGGGGTAGAAATCCAATCTCTTCTTCTTCTTCCCTCATTGTGGCTGTTTTCAGCACAAACACTGATTATTAGCACATTAAAGCAGTCAAGATATGTCACATATGCAGAGGTCATTTCGTAGAAAAAGAGGTGCAGGAGCTCATTAGCATAACTCATTAGCATAATTTACTTGCATATGCTACATCACCTGACATCACCGGAAGTATGTCAGAAGGAAGGAAGGAAGGAAGGGAGGGAGGGAGGGAGGGAGGGAGGGAGGGAGGGAGGGAGGGAGGAAAGAAAGAAAGAAAGAAAGAAAGAAAGAAAGAAAGAAAGAAAGAAAGAAAGAAAGAAAGAAAGCAGGCAAGCAAGCAAGCAAGCAAGCAAGCTGGAAGAGAGGGGACAGCTACTAATCTGAGCCTCAGAAATACCACTATTCTGGGAGGATAGCTTCAGTGGTGGCTGAAGCCTTCAGAAGGCTGGTCAGAGGAACAAGGACCTTTCCAGGGGACGGGGTCATTTTGCTGCAGCCATGACACAAGCAGGCATTCCCCCGCAGGGGGTGGGGCTGGCACCAACTCCCAGAGCTGAGCTCCCCCGAGCTCCTGCTCAAAATGACCCCTGCACATATGACGTCTTGTTATGAATCTCAAAACAATCCACTAAGGTAGGTCCATAGGAGCTTAGGAAGAGTGGCTTTCCTAAGACCACCTATGTGTTCATGACAGGGGAGGAGGCAAATTTGAACCCAGGACTTCTTACTTGGTAGCTCGGTTTCTTTGCCATTGCCTCGCACTGGCTCTGAATGAGTAAAAATTAACCATTTTTGTTCCCTACTAAAGTAACAAGGGCACTAGACCAAAAATAGCTCAACCAGTCAATCAAAAATTATGCTTTCGTGGAGTTTCCGGTCGGAGGAATGGAGGTCTGACACGCTTTGCAAATGCGCAAGGCGGACAGCGGCTCTTCCTGACAGCTTGGGTGGATTAATCCACCTGACGCAACCTCACACAGGTAGTGTGAGGACCAGCAAGCAATATAATCCAGGTTTGAGCAACCTCGGTGAAGGGAAAGTCTCGGAGGAGACTTTTCCGACACCTTGAGCACTGCAGCCGAAGAGGATTCTTGCGAGTATCTCTAAGGAGCCGAGCTGAGCTGAAAAATTCAGCATAAAACCTCCAATTCCCCTGATTCCTTAACAAAGAAGACAAACTTTAAACGCTGGGACCACATCTGAAGCAAAGTAACAACAAAAGGTAACGGAAAAAAGTTTTTTGCCTTACCACCGCCGCGTTTTGAAAGACGAAAAACAGATCGGGTGAAGCAATAGACTGTTGTTGATTGGATGAGAGCAGTTTTGAAGCGCTAAAAAACCGAATTTGAACTTAAAAAGCCAAAAAAACAAGTTGTTTAACATTCCTGCGGTTAAGAAGAGTCGGGAGGGGAAGCCAAGCATCGCGAGACAAAGAGGGAGAAGGGAACCAAGCATCGCGAGATTAAGACGTGAGGATTGAACCAGGAAGTGACAGCTAGAAGAGCAGACAAGAAGGGAAAAGGAGAAGAACCGGAAGAAGGTAGAGGGGACTCTAAATACTGCCGGACCAGAAAGGGGACTCTAAATACTGCCGGACCAGAAAGACCATGGCTGAGGACAGACTGGCAATCTGAAGCGGAGGCAAAGCGGAGGGAACTGGAGCGGGGAAAAAAACCCACGGAGCTGGCCGTTCACACTGGCCAGAGCAATGCGGATCAGCGGCGATATGGAGCGTTCAGACTGCCACGGAGTGTTCAGACTGCCGCATAGCCAGCGCGCGCGGCTTGCACGCGCCGCTGCACTTTTTTTGTTTTCCTTTGATGTTTTTCGCACATGTGCACATGCGCATATGCGCAAAACTTTTTGCCGGTGCGTTCACACTTCCTCCGGATGCTTCCCGCTTCTTCCAGTTCACACTGTTTGGAAGCGGGAGGCATGCGGAGGAAGGCCCCTGAACACCGGGAAAAACCGGTGTCCGGGTAAAGCGGAAGGAAAGCGACTGGGAGACGGGTAAGTACGCAACGGAGCCGACGGGCAGATGCGCATGTCTGAACGTGCTCCTTTCCTCCATTTGCGAAGCGTGCCTGCCTCGCTTTAGATTCCCAGTCTGTCCTCAGCCCATAACAGGAAGTGACGTGCAGAGAGCAGACAAGTAAAGAAAAGCAAGGGACAAAAGGAAACTATGGCAAGCCAGAAGCAAGGTAAAAAGACTATAACCTTTAACATTAACCACAGAGAAGTCGCGCCCGCCATTTTGGATTTATAAAATTTTTAAACTGCAATATCTCAAAGATTATATAACTTAGAAGGCTGAAACCAACATAATTTGACTTGGCAAGATTAGCTTGTTTGAATGCACTAAGTGGTGTTTGATTTGGAAAACAAGATAAAATCGATCTTTTTAAAGAGGCAAAACGGACCGCGGATTAAGATCAAGAGCAGCTACATGGTCCTCTCCTACAATGGCAGCAAAAAAAGAAAAAGAGCTACTAGCCGTTATGGAAGCAATGGAAAAGAAAATGTTAGACGCTATAGGAGAGGTAAATGTTAAAATGAATAATATAGCGGCTCAAGCAGATAAAAATTTCATGGAATTAAAAGCAGAATTTCAAAAATTATCCACAAGAACACAAGATATAGAAACTAAAGTAAAAGAACTGGAAGAAAACACCCATAAGACAATGAGAGAGAACGAGAGGATGGAAAAGATGATGCATTATAAAGATATGCAAAATCATTTGAGATTTCGAGGGATCGAGGAAAAATTGAATGAGGACATTTTTACAAGAATGCAAGAAGCAATAGCAGATTTTTTACAAGAACAGGAAGAAGTTGTTAAAGAACACATGGATCTCGTTTATAGAGTTAACTCCACATACACAAGAGACAAAAACATACCAAGAGATGTGGTTGTCCAATTTGCAATGAAAAGAACAAAAGAACAAATCTACAGGAAGTGCTTTACTGACCCTTTTGTAATAGATGGAAAGAAAATTATAGTAATGAAAGAATTGCCTAGAGCAATACTGCAAGAAAGGAAAATATTCAAGCGTCTGACGGATAAACTGAAGGAGAAAAAAATCAGATTTCGTTGGGAAATACCTCAAGGACTAAGCTTTTATTATGGCAACTCCAGAGTAGTGATCAAAAGCACAGAAGAAATGTATGCATTCCTGGGAGAGAATAAAGATGATTTTGGAGATATTTAAGAACATATCAAAATGGATTACAAAATACTTACATGGAATGTAAATGGACTAAATTCACCCCAAAAACGTAGAATGGTAGGTCATTGGTTGGAAAAACAAAAATGTAATATAATTTTCTTGCAAGAAGCTCATCTTAAAAAACAAGACCATAAATATTTAATAAGGAAAAAATTGGGAGAAGAATTTTATTCTTTAGCAAGCAACAAAAAAAATGGTGTTGTAACATATGTCAAAAAAGATTTGGAACCTAAAGTAATATTCAAAGACAAAGATGGAAGATATTTAGCTATTGAAATTTTACTGCAAGGATTGAAAACTTTGATCGTGAACATTTATGCTCCGAATGGAGCTAAAGAAATTTTTTTTAAAGAACTTCAAATGGAATTGGACAATGTAAACTATGATCAAATTATGATGTTAGGAGACTTCAATGGAACTGTAGATAATAAACTAGACAGGCGCTCTAAAAGAAAGGATGAGACGTTAGGGAAGCTTCCAAAAAATTTTTTTGAACTGATAAAACAAGAAAAGTTGGAAGATATTTGGAGGAAAGCTAACCCACAAGGAAAAGATTTTACCTTTTACTCTAACAGACATGACTCACATTCAAGAATTGACATGATTTGGATGACTACTAACTTAACCTTTAAGACAAGAAAAGTGGAAATTTTACCCAGAATAATCTCAGATCACAACCCGTGTTTATGGACAGCTGGGCAGATTAAAAAACAAAAGAGATGGAGAATAAACGAGGACTTATTAGATAATCAAGAAATAATTAAAAAATTACTTGAAGAAACAGACCTATACTTCCAAGTAAACATGCAGAAAGAAGTTAAAATTCAAACCGTATGGGATGCATACAAAGCAGTGATGAGAGGACTATTGATATCGTTAAATGCTAAAGATAATAAAAAGAAAAAAGAGCAATATGAAAATATTCTACAAGCCATTAAAACAAAGGAAGAAGAACTGAAGAAGAAACCAGGGAAAAAGAAACTGCAAAAGGAAATTTGGATGCTACAAGACCAAGCAAAAGCCATTTTGAACCAAGAGATGTACTGGAATTTAAAAAAACTTCAACAAAAAGCATTTGAAGGTGCAAATAAACCCGGAAAATACTTAGCATGGCAATTAAAGAAAAAACATGAAAATAAATTTATCACTAAAGTGATAAGAGATAATATTGAGATAATAGATAACAAAGGAATAAAAAGAGAATTTTTTAAATACTACGCAAAACTTTTTAAGAAGGAAAACAAAGACAGAAGAAAGATTAAAGAATACCTGCAAACATTAAAGTTACCAAAACCAACAGAGAAAATTAAAGAACTATTTAACAATCCAGTATCATTACAAGAGATCAAAAATGCAATAAATGACTCAAAATTAGGTAAAGCACCTGGACCGGATGGATTTACAGCGAAGTTCTACAAAACGTTACAGGAGTCAGTTTCACCGGTGTTACTGCTATTGATGAATGACATAAGAGTTACTGGAGAGGTACCAGAAACCTGGAAAGATGCATCCATCTCACTGATCCCGAAAGAAAATCAAGATTTGACCAATGTTAAGAATTATAGACCGATTTCTTTACTGAATAATGATTATAAGATTTTTGCTAAGATTATAGCGGATAGACTAAAAGAGCACCTTAAAGAGACTATACAAACAGAACAAGCAGGGTTCTTACCTAATCGACAAATAAGGGACAATCTAAGAGTAGTAGTGGATGCTATAGAATACTACGACAAACATCCTGAAAAGGAAGTGGGCTTTTTCTTTTTAGATGCGGAGAAAGCGTTTGATAATTTAAACTGGGATTTTATGTTTGAAGTTTTAGAACATCTTGAGATTGGTGAATATATGCTTAACTTCATTAAAGCAATATATAAAGAACAGAAATCCTCATTAATAATTAATACCGAAAAGACAGACGATTTTAAAGTTGAAAAAGGAACAAGACAAGGATGCCCACTTTTGCCGCTGCTATTTATTTGGATTTTAGAAGTTCTACTGTTAAATGTGAAGGAAGACAAAGATATTAAAGGCTTAACAACTAAAGGTTTTTCTTTCAAATATAGGGCCTTTGCAGATGATGTGATGTTTATAGTGGAAGACCCCTTATCCACATTACCACATTTGTTACAGAGAGTAAAAGAGTTTGGTGACTTAGCAGGATTTTATGTAAATCAGAACAAATCGAAAGTAATGTGCAAAAATATGTCAAATAAGAAACAAAACGAGTTACAAAAACTTACAGAATGTGAGGTGGTGAAAAAGACAAAATATCTGGGTGTAAACCTAACTATGAAAAATATTGATCTTTATAAAAATAATTATGAAAAATTATGGTTGCAAATTATGCAGGATATTAAAAAGTGGAATGTATTGAATTTGTCATTGCTGGGTAGAACTGCGGTGGTCAAGATGAATGTGTTACCACGATTAATGTTTTTGTTTCAAACTATTCCAATTGTGAAAGATGTAAAAACATTCAAATGTTGGCAGAAGGAGCTGTCTAAATTTGTGTGGGGAGGGAAAAAACCAAGAATTAAGATGAAAATAATGTGTGATGCCAAAGAAAGAGGAGGGTTTCAACTACCAAATCTAAGGTTATACCATGATGCAATATGTTTGACCTGGGTAGGGACATGGACTATGTTACAAGACAGAATGTTATTGTCCCTGGAAGGTCATGATTGTAGATTTGGGTGGCATGCATATTTGTATTATGGCAAAACAAAAATGGACAATATGTTTAAACATCATTATTTGAGAAGAACACTAATGGATACGTGGACAAGATATAAAAACTTTTTTTCAGAAGATATACCTATGTGGATTGTACCTGCAGAAGTCTTACATCCAACATCAAGATATAAAGGACAAGATTGGCTGAAGTATAGAGACTTATTAATAAGACATGGCAAGGATTTCAAACTGAAGGAGCAGCATCAGATGGACTTTGATTATGGTTGGTTAAGATATAGACAAATATATGATTTGTATAGAAGTGATAAAAAACACGGTTTCAGGGAAAAAAATAATGAAATAGAACAAGTTTGGGAGGAAGGTGGGAAAAAATGATTTCTAAAATGTATAAAGTCTTGCTAAAATGGTTTAATGCAGATCGAATGGTAAAAGAACAAATGGTAAAATGGGCGATAAACTTTAACAAAGACATTGAAATGGAATCTTGGGAATTTTTATGGAAAAATGCTATGAGTATATCTATGTGTTATAACTTAAAAGAAAATTGTTTTAAAATGATGTATAGATGGTATATGACACCAAAAAAAATTGCAAATATTGGTCAGAATATGTCTAACAAATGTTGGAAGTGTAAAAAGAAAGAAGGTTCTTTTTATCATATGTGGTGGACTTGTGATAAAGCAAAGATTTATTGGTCCAAAATACATGCAGAAATGGAAAAAATCTTGAAATGTACATTTAAGAAGTTGCCTGAAATGTTATTGCTAGGACTTAAACTAGAAGAGATAAATGTAAAGAAAAGGATAATAATATGGTATATGATTACAACAGCAAGAATGGTGTATGCACAAAACTGGAAAAATGAAAAAATACCAGAGGTGTGGGAATGGTTGAAAAAACTGTTATATATGGCTGAAATGGATAAATGGACTAGAAAATTGAATAATCTCTACTCAGAGACCTTTCTTGAAGACTGGAAAGATTTGAAAGAATATGTTGAAAAATACTGGGATATGAAAAACTACATCTATACATGGTTATAATAGCATAAAGGAATAGAAATATATTATATGAATGTTTTAGTTAAAATTAGACAATGAAGCTGTTTTTATTTAGAAATACATAAGAGTATAGAAAATAAGAATTGGTGTATAAGTATTTTAAAGATATATAACCGTTACCAGAAATGGAACATAGATATAAGTATTACTATTTTGAATAAAATGGAAAATGTGTTATGCTTCAGATGTGGTGGGAAACCACCAAAACAAGATAAAAATAGAATGTACAAATAGAACAAAATGTTATATAATATGGAAAAAGGGATTTGTATAAGGTAAATGTATTATTTTTGATGTTTTTTTAAAAAAAATAAAAATTTCTTTACAAAAAAAAAAATTATGCTTTCGTTTGCGGCCTCCCAGCAATTACTAGTGAAACTGTTCAAAATTTAGACTATTAATTATTAAAGACGATAATACTCCTGAGTATATGCAGAGTCTAATTGCACCCTGAGAGACCACAGACTGGGACTTCCATTTTGCATTTTTTTGTGGGGGGGGAGAGACTCCCCCAGTCAGAAGACATGTCAGGGTGGGGCTTGAACCTCCATCCCTTGTTCCAAAAGCTAAATTTCATTGTTGTTGAAGAGGCAATAACGTCACATTCCTAAATTCTCTATAGCTGCCTTCCTTTTGGAATACACTGCGGGTCTTTGTCTGATCTGTGCTTAAGAGTTAAAATGGAATCTTCACAAATATTCAGCATGTGATGACAGTGGGCATATCTGTGGAAAGGAGGATTTGGCAAGCATCCTGTTTACCACCATTTCCCAGCCAGATGCCTTCTCCTGCAGTTTGCCCTGCCCCTTAGCAACTAGTAGTTGAATAAAGGTAGACTGCATTTAAACAGGAGGATTCCATTTCCCTGCCTAGAGAAACTCAGCCAGATCAGATTAAAGATCCATCTAATCCAGCATCATGTTTCCAACAGGACCTATTCAAAAGCGAGCCAGTTTGGTGTAGTGGTTAGGAGCGCGGACGCTAATCTGGGAGAACTGGGTTTGATTCCCCCACTCCTTCTCATGCAGCTGCTGGACTGACTCTGGGTCAGTCACAAGTTCTCTCAGAGCAGTTCTCTAAAGGGCAGTCCTCGAAAGAGCTCTCTCAGCTCCACCAACCTCCTAGGGTGTTTGTTGTGGAGAGGGAAAGGGAAAGGAGATTGTAAACTGCTCTGAGACTCCTTCAAGTAGTGAAGGGCGGGATATAAATCCATTCTTCTCCTCCTCCTTTAACTCAGAGAATGCAGAGGAGACTTTCAAGAGACAAATTCGTTTCTGATCTACCTGGCATGCCAAAGGCAAGATGCTGTCAGACTCTGCCGTTTGCCTGAAGGATGCTGGCCACATCCCCGTCAGTGCCAAGGATCAATCCACCACACACTCCTCCTCGTGCATGCATTTATGGGAGCCAATAGTTGTAGGGGCCAGGCACTCTGCACAAGCTCAGGAGCTCTAGTCTTCAGGCAGAGATGTTAAAAACAGGCTGCAGAGTTCAGGAAACCCTTGTCCCCATCCCACTGGTGAAGCAGGTCAGAAAATAAGGTTGCCAACTCCAGGTTGGGAAATCCCTGGAGATTTTTTTTGGGGGGGGGGGTGCCTGGGGAGGGGAGGGTTTGGGAAGGAGACGGCCCTCAGTGGGGTACGATGCCATAGAATCCACCCTCCAAAGGGGCCATTTTCTCCAGGAGAACTGATCTCCTTAGACTGGAAATAAGGTGTTTGGTAGCCCTGGCTCCCAAAGGACGTGGGGCTGAGGAAGGAGGCCTCTGCATAGTGTTGCCAGCTCCGGGTTGGGAAATTCCTGGAGATTTTTCAGAGGAGGAGCCTGAGGAGGGTGGGGTTTGGGGAGGGTCTTCAGCAGGGTACCATGCCATAGCGTCCACTTTCCAAAGCAGCAGTTTGCTCCGGGGGGGATTGATCTCCATCGCCTGGAGATTGGTTGCAGTCCCAGATCTCCAGCTGCCATCTGGAGGTTGGCAACCCTCTCTCTGCACATGCTCCGCATGCTCCTGGCCTTTGCCATTTGGTGCAAGTCAACGGGTTTAGGCAGAGAAGGTGCAGAAGCCCGGCTTGGGGGGGGGGGGGGGGCAGGCCCTCTGGCCCCACTGCAGTGTGTGTGTGTGTGGGGGGGGGTCTCTCCTAGAGTAACGAACTCTGAGTTGGGAGATTTGAGGGGGTGGCGCCTGGGGAGGGCAGGATTTGGGGAGGACAGGGACCTCAGTGGGGTGCAATGCCCTAGAGTCCACCCTCCCCACAAACCCTTTCCCCTGTAGCCTGGGAATCCTGCAGTTGTCATCAATGTTCCCTCTACGTTGAGTGAGTGTGAGCTAGCTGACAGTTTTTTAGCCCCCGGGTGACACACTTTTGTCTCCGCTGGTGAAGGAGGGCTCCAGAGCAGTGTTCCCTCTAAGCTGAGTGTTAGTGTGAGCTAGCTCACGGTCTTTTTTTGCCCCTTTTCGGGGACCCCTCACACATTTTTGTCCTGGCTCAGGAAGGAGGGCTCCAGGGCCAACTGATTTCTGCAGCAGCCCAATCGCTCGCTCACGACTTGAATGCCAGGAGCTCACAAAGAAAAAATTCTGCTCACAAGACTCCACCGCTTAGAGGGAGCACTGGTTGTCATCCTGCGGGGCGGGAGGTTGGCAACGGGGGCGGCTCCAGTCCCCCGCCCACCCCCCCGTCTCCCGGCGCCCTGCCCGGGGATTGCTCGCTATGGAAACCAGGGCCGGCCAGCCAGCCGGGCGAGGCGCACACGCAGGCACGACGCCCCTCCTCCCCTCCCCCTCCCCTCCCCTCCCCACCGCCTCTTTGTGTTGGAGCCGGCGGCAGCTGGAGGCAGGAGGAGGAGGAGAGAGAGAGACCCCCCCGACCCACCCACCCACCCACCCATTTCGACCGGGGGGGAGGCTGCGGGGGCGCTTCCGGGCGCCTTGGTCGGGGCGGCGCGTCTGGGGGGGCAGCTGGCCCTCTCGCCCCCTCTCCCCAACGCCGACGAGCCCCCGCAGGAAGCAGCAGCAGCAGCAGCTTTAGCGACGACGGGCGTGGCCGGGCGGGCGCTGCAGATGTCGGGCAGGTGCGTGGAGGTGGTGGCCCCCCCCTCCCTCCCTCCCGGCGGAGCGGAGCGGAGCCGACGGGACCGGCCCTGGGAGGCGGGGAAGGGGGGGAAGGGGGCAGAGGCGGTAGACGGCACCGAAAAGGGGGGGGGGGCTGGCCTTGGAGCCACTCGGACAGCTGTTGCCCTCTCTGGCTTTCAAGCTTTGAGTCCGTTCTCCCCCCCGCCCCGGCCGGGAGGGTGGGAACAAGGGAGCCAGGAGGAAACGCTTGCCGAGCGAGAAGCCGGTGGGACTCTCGGCCACAAGACTGCGCTTACTGCCATGGCTGGCTTTTAAAAAAAAAGAAATTAAAGAAAGGAACAAAGGGTTCTTCACCTAGAGCAAGCCGTTGGCCCGGATGGCTGTGTAGAACCTCCAGGACCCGGGGCAGTTTACCTCTGAACCATGGGATGCTGGGAATGAGCTAGAGGGCCAGGCAGCCCCTGTCATGCTGGGCTTACGGAAGCATTCAAGGGATGGGAGGACAGACGAGTGGGACCATCTCTGGTTTGGTGCACCCTCTCGACTGTCAGTCCAGGCCGTAGCTAAATGGAGCCTCCACGTGCAAGCGAATTCTACCTCTGCTTATCCTCTGGGACCGAAGACCAGGGACAAGGGGCTGCCCTGCTCAGAGGCTGGGGGGGGGGGGGATTTATATCCAGTTATGGTTATAGGATTCCAGCCTGAGTGGATTCCTAATAAAATAGCCGTGTTGGTCTGCGGTGAGATTTGAGAGACCAACCAGATTTTTTGCGTGTCAGCTTTCAAGAATCAAATGTGACAAAGGGCGCCTCTGACTCTCAGAAGCCAACACCCCTCAAAACTTGTCTATCTCTGCTGCTGGATTCGAATCTGGCAAACCAAATAGCGCTATCCAGTCTGTTGGCCCATCAGATGATGCCTTTTTAAGCATACAGAATGATTAACGTTTGTCATCTTTCTTGGCCCTCGTGACAGCATCCCTGCTGTCCCCATTTCACAGGATGGGCAACGGAGGCTGAGATGCAGGGAGCGGCCCTTGGACACCCAACAGTGAGTCTGTGGCTGAGCCTTATGGGACAGGGTCCAGTTGCCTCACACGCTGGGTATCTAGAAAAAAGCCATGTTTTGTGGGATCAGGGGGGCTGGCCTGAAGCTCAGAGGGTTACATTTTCAGGGAAGTTTCAGCCTCTCTCTCATTTTTGTTTGTTTTTAAGAAACTAGTCCCTGTTGAATGGGGATTTGAACACTAAGAGGTCGAATCCAACAGTCACGCCATGGGACAAACTGGTATTTTATTGTGTTTTCCAATCGCTGTTTACCTTGATATTCTACATGCTTGGTGTTCCTTTCTCTCTTGAGCTGAAAGCCACCCCGACCAATGCTCCCTCTAAGCTGTGGAGTCCTGTGAGCAAAAATTCTACTTTGTGAGCGACTGGCATGAAAGTAGTGAGCGAGCGATTTGCCTGCTGCATAAATGAGTTTGCCCAGGAGCCATTCCTTCCTGAAAAATGTGTGAGCTGAGGCTCAAGAACTGTGAGCTAGCTCACACTAACTCAGCTTAGAGGGGACCCTGACCCCAGAAGTCTACAAGGTAGAAACAAAAATACATGTAAATCCCAGTGAGATGGGAATTCTAAAATTATGCAGCATGTAGAGAGAATATTGTTTCACTAGAACTCCCACGCCCTCTTCTGTAACACTAGAATGAAGGGGGTAATTGCCTGGTGAGGCCAACGGAAGTGTTTCTTCACACGATGCATAGTGAACTCATGGAACTCACTGCCACAAGGTGTAGAGGATGGGAGAAGCCCTTGGGCCTATATGGCCCTGGGAGCTCCCTGGAGAAAGGGCAATATAAAATGTGGTAGGCCCCTTTGTTCAGGAGCAGTCTATCTCTGAATCTTAGCGATTGGGGGCAGATGACCAGAGAAGGCCTGTCGCCCTCCTGCACTAACTGGGGCAACTTGTGGGAAATGGGGTGCTGGATTAAACAGACATTGGGTCTGATCCAGCTGGGCTTGTGCTTGAGAACTCTGTCATGGTGTCGCAGCATTGCACACCCCCCTCCACCTCCCTTTTTGAGTGCAACTTTGCTGGGATTCATGGTGAAGGGCCAGTGGGTCTGTGGCAGGATCCCTTGTGGCGCCTCAGAGGCCCCTTCGTGAAAGAGACCATCCCCACCACTCTACTAGCAGGCGCCTCTCCCCGCTCACAGGCAGAACCTGGAGAAAACTTTTAGGGCGCACAGGAAGGGGGGGCAGGGGAGGGAAGGATCAGCACGGAGTCCACCAGGGCAGCGTCCGGCTTGGGTGGCAGATTTTACACACCGTTGGGAAAAAAAGGGGATAGAACTTTCCCAGGTTAGGATAAATATGGACAACTGAATTGGGGAAAAGGCTCTTAGGCCTGCGTCCTGTTTTCTTCCAGAGGTGATTGGATTTGGGACTGAGAAATGTTTTCGGGAGGGGGGGTGATGAAGAGGGGAAAACGTAAATAAAAACTCAGCAGAGTGGGAGAGGAAAGGGAGGGAGCAGGTGGGTGGGAAACAAGGCACGCACTGTCGCTCGGTGGCAGAGCCTCTGCTTCGCAAGCCAGAAGTCCTGGGTTCGAAACCTAGCCTTCCTCCCTTCCTCTCCTCTGGCAGCGTAGGCAAGGAATGATGGGTATGGATCAGCCTTGGAAGTTTCTGACACCTGAGAAAGAATAGGATGCTAGGAGAGACTGGACACATCCCCTGTTGTGTTAGAAGACACACACACACACACTCATATTCTTAATGCTGCACCCCATCTGAAGATGATCCTCTGTGTACAGAGGCAGCCTACCTTTGAGTACCAGTTGCTCAGGGACAGCGGCAAAACCGGATTATTCCCTCCCTTTCTTACGAACTTCCCATTGGGATGTGTGGCTGTCCCCTGTTGGAAACAGGATACTGGACTAGACAGGACTTTGGTGCATTGTTCTCGTATGTTTATATTGGGAGGGGTGAGGCAGGCAGGAAGAAGAACTCCCGGGCATGGAAAGGGGAGCTTTTATGGGAATGCCCTTGGACTGTTCTAGTCAAACCAATTCTGCAGGCATCTGTTCTGCCCCTTGGGCTAGTGGCCAATGAGTATCTTCCCTCTACTCATACCTGGGAGTCCCTTCTCTCCACCTGAATGGTTTGGAGTACGTCCTGCCTCTGTCCTGGTTGGCTTTATAGATGCACACTCCAAGCAGACACCGGACTCTTTTTGCACTTCTTCTTTGGATGCTGCCGGAGAAGTTTCGACTAGAGGAAAAGTCGGAGTCCAGGGGCACCTTTAAGACCAACAAAGTTCAATACTGGGTATAAGCTTTTGTTTGCACGCACATTTCTCCAGGTACGTTGCAACAAGACTTCCCCAACCATTACATGTGGGGTGGGGCGGGGTGGGTTAGTTGCCAGGAAGGCCTAGTTAGAACCAAGATGCATAGGTAACTGAGCGATACGTATAGCTAAAATTGGATTAAAACAGTTAGTAAAGCAGTTATTTAATCCAATTTTAGCTATACTTATCACTCAGTCATTTAGGCACCTTGACTCTAATTAGCCCTTCCTGGCAACTAATCCCTCGCCCACCCTCCCTCTACCTATATGTAATGGTTGAGGAAGTCGTCTTTCGATGTGTCTGAAGAAGTGTGCGTGCACACACAAGCTGATACCCAGAATTAAACTTCTTTGGTCTTAGAGATGCCGCTGGACTCAAACTTTGTTCTGCTGCTTCAGACCAACAGGGCTCCCCCACCTGAATTCCGACTAGAGGAAAGTGATTCTCCTTTGGCAGGGCATGGTGGTATTTGGGGGGGAAGTATCAGTAGGTGCCACAGACATGTACAGGCGTATTTTTTAATTACAGGTGGATTTTATTCTTATTTTAACTGATGATCAAACTTTTAACTGAAAGGAGGTCAGCCCGAAAAGGCCATATTGTTTCCCTTTGGTCTCAGATGTGAGCCCAGCAGCTCCCAACTGACCAGGAGCTGCACACTTATGGGCTGAGCATGATTTGTTCCAGTTGCTGCGCTTGGAGTCGTGTCGATGTTTTGAAAACGCACAGCTGCAGCTGTGAGCTGGTGTCTATTTCAGGGCAGCTCAGCGTGTTATGTGTGTGAGGGGGTGGGGGTGTCGGTGGGCAGATTTCACTTGCATGACTCAACCCCTGGCAGAAGGAAAAGTGAAAACCGGCCCATCTCTGCTGCAGCAGATTCTGTTCCAGCAGGAGATAAACTGCTAAGAAGTCAGCCCTGGGTGCAAAGCAGGCTGGGGTCATCCATGTAACCTTGAAAGCCCCCCCCCCTCAGGGTGCTCGGAGTGGACTAGGGGAACTGACCTGAAGCAGGATGTGCTGGAAAGGAGGAGAGCCTTGGAGAGCAAACAGCTGGTTCACCTGCAGCCATTCAGGGTCAGGACCTGGGACAGCTCCCGGGAGCAGCAGAAGTTGCCCCAAGAAAACTCAGGGCAATTCTGCATTGGCTTTTCCCTCCATTGTTCTACGAAACCCATGTTGGAACAGAAATTCCCCTCTGCATTCCATGCCGCTTTCACTCTCTTTGACCATCGAATTTTATGGTACCCTCTGCACTGCATGTGGCTTTCATAAGAACATGAGAGAAGCCAATGTTGGATCAGGCCAGTGGCCCATCCAGTTCAACACTCTGTGTCCCACAGTGGCCAAAAACACCAGGTGCCCTCAGGAGGGAGGTCCAGCAGTGGGGCCAGGACACTAGAAGCCCTTCCACTGTTGCCTCCCCCCAGCACCAAGAATACAGAGCATCACTTGCCCCAGACTGAGAGTTCCTATCTATACCTTGTGGCTAATAGGGGCCACTGATGGACCTCTGCTCCAGATGTTTATCTAATTCCCTCTTGAAGCCGTCCATGCTTGTAGCCGCCACCACCTCTTGTGGCAGTGAATTCCATGTGTTAATCACTCTTCAGGTGAAGAAGTACTTCCTTTTATCTGTTCTAACCCGACTGCTCAGCAATTTCATGGAGTGCCCACAAGTTCTTGTCTTGTGAGAAAGGGAGAAATGTACTTCTTTCTCTACCTGCTCTATCCCATGGTATAATCTTATAATCCTCGATCATGTCATTCCTCAGCCATCGTTTCTCCATACTAAAAAGCCCCAAGCACTTTCTTTTGCTTTTTTTGATCATTGGGTTTGATGGGACCTTCTGCATAGACTGATGGCTGTTCAGGGGTGATTTTGCAGTCAGTACAGCGTTGCCCTGGTGTATCTGAATGTGGTTTTAAGCTGCAGTTTTTCCTTCCAGTTGAGAAAATGTGGAGCAAATACTAGATGCACAATTGCCCTCAAGATGCAAGGGAACTTGTACATCTGCAAGCGGGGTCTCAGGTCTCCCAGGCTCCCTGCAGGAAACATAAAGGGTTGGTGCTCCGCCTGGGAGCCGTACATTTTGGACACTACCGAATGGGCTTGGATTGTGCCCTCTGCCTTCTCTAGCAAGGATGGGAGTGAACAAATGGCCTTCGGAGGCTGGTGGGTGTAATTCAGGGTCCTCACCCCCAAAGGACTTGCAGGTTTAAGTGTTGGTTCGCTCATCCTCTTCCTCTCCCAAGAATCATTCCGTCGCCTCCCTCAAGACTCAATACCTGGTGGGATCAAGGGGCAAGGACAGCTCTGAACAACTCTCCCTTCTTGGCATCATTATCAGTGGGGTTATCCCTGGAGGAGTGCAGGGCAGACAGTTGCAACCAGTGTTCCCTCTAAGCTGAGTCAGTGTGCGCCAGCTCACAGTTTTTTTAGCCTCTGGCTCACAGATTTTTCTCTTCGCTCGGGAAGGATGGCTCCAGAGCAACCTGATTTCTGCAGGAGACAAATCGCTCACTTGCAACTTTAATGCCAGCAGCTCACCAAGTAGAATTTTTGCTCACAAGACCCCACAGTTTAGAGGGTGCATTGGTTGCAACTCTCCCTTTAGCAAGCGAGCACCGTCAGAGGGAGGGGAGGTACCACACACTGCTTTTCAGCAGCAGCCGTTCTTCTCTCAGTAATGCCCCACTGCAGTAAATCCCATCCCTCTCTCTGTTTTTGATCCTATTCCCCCACAGAACCTGATGTGAGACCCTCCCCCCCACCCATTCTTCCGGATCCCACTGTGGACACCATGATTGCTGCAAAGGAGAAGTCAAAGGCCCCCAAGGACAGCATGACCCTCCTGCCCTGTTTCTACTTTGTGGAGGTAAGTAGAGCAGGGTCCCCCAACGTGGCGCCCGTCGGCACCATAGCGCCCACCAGTACTTCCCTCGGCACCCACCAAGCTGTTAGGAAAGTAGGCGGGGGCATGGTAAGGCAGGACTTGTTATTGGCTGCCCTCATTCGAATGGAAGGGTTTCCCGTTGGAGGAGGAGGAGAAGGACTGGTAAGCTCCTGGCCTTTCCTCAGCCAGGGTGTGGTTCCATTCCTCCTTCATACCTTCCTTCTTCCAGCCCTGTAGTTGGGGGGGAGGGGGCCTCAGGGAGGCCCCTAATTAAATCAAAGTTAATTGCATCAATTCAGTTTGGGGCCAGCCTGGGAGAGAGGGGGTCTGGAAGAAATGCTAGGGGGCTGGTTCTGAGTTCCAACCCCAGGATCCCTGACACCAATTTGTTCATGGCTGACTTGTTTCTGTTCTTCTTCCAGTTGCCCATTGTGGCCTCTTCCATTGTGACCCTCTATTTCTTGGAGTTAACCGACCTCTTCAAGCCAGCCAAGGTGGGTTTCCAGTGCCACGACCGAGCGCTCTCCATGCCCTATGTGGAGACCAATGAGGAGATGATCCCACTGCTCATGCTTCTCAGCTTGGCATTCGCAGCTCCTGCAGCATCCGTGAGTAGCCGGGGACTCTCTAGGGGTGGAGGAAGGTGCCCTTTTCTTCATCTTTCTGCTTTCTTTCTTTTCTTTTTTTGGTATTTCCCCCCCTGTATTTTTTACGTGAGTGTGTGTACCTGGAAACTGTGGCAGCCTCTGGTGACTAACCTCTACTGGGGCCCTGGAGGATATTCAGAGAGGTGGCCTCCCAGCTCTGGTATTCCTTGGAGGTCTCCCATCCAAATCCTTGCCAGAGTTGACCCTGCTTAGCTTCTGAGATCTGTCAAGATCAGGCTTGCCTGGGCTATACAGGACATAGAATCATAGAGTTGGAAGGGACCCCCAGGGTCGTCTAGTCCAACCCCCTGCATTGCAGGAAATTCACAAATAACTCCCAGTGACCTCTGCTTTCTGCCCAGAAGAGTTCAGGGCTTGTCTTTCTGCTTTTCCCAGCTTCCAGCCATCTCTTCGCAGTCCAGCTCATCTTCTCTTCTTAGCCCCCCCCCCATGCCCCCTTCCCTGGGCCTGTCTGCCAGCCTCATCCCCATCTGATATTGCAGCAGCAGCAGAACAAAGTTTGGGTCCAGTGGAACCTCTGAGACCAACAGAGCTTCCATGTGCAAAAAGCACACTTCTTCAGACAAGACTGGAATGAAATCTCCCAAGCTAGCTACAGGGGAAAAGGGGGGGGGGGGTGGATAAGCCGTTAGGAGGGGCCACTCAGGGCCAAGAAGCATACGCAGAGCTGAAATTGGAACTGGTGGCTGTTAGGATGAATGGATGGCAGCAAATTAGCATGTAAATGCAAGAGTCAACAAAGAGATGAGAGAATGAAACTGAACGAACGAAATACAAAAGGAATGAAAGGAAATGCATGAGATGAAATATCTCAGCAGTTCCGCTCAATGACAGGTGAGGGACCTCCTCTGTGACACCACAGCAGCTCGCCCAATCAGAATCAAAAAGGTTTCCCCCTCTGAAACAAAATCTTGTTAGGCACACAGCCCGGGAGCGGCAGGTGGAGCGGGGTAGCTTTTAGCACTCGGGCCCCTGAATCTCTCTGCTCCCTCCTGTGCACAGATCATGGTGGGGGAAGGCCTTGTGTACTGCCTGCAGTCGAAGCTGAAGGGACGCACCGAAGGGAGCATCAACGCCGGCGGGTGCAATTTTAACTCCTTCCTGCGCAGGACCGTCAGGTTTGTGGGTAAGTCTGGCAGCCTCCGGGTCCTCTCCTGAAGGCCTCTGGAAGATGGTGGGGTGGCACTCCTTGCCGTCAGCCCCTCTGAGTCCTCGTGATCCGGGGCATTTGTGAACAATGACCGTCTCCCCAAGTGTTCAGTGCCCTAACTCAATAACTCACAAAACCAGGATCCACTTCCTCCCAGAGTCACTGTAAGCATGGGAGATGGGAGCTCACTCCATCATGCAGCACTCAGGTCTCAAACTGCCTAGCTACAGACCTTCCGGTTGGCAGCTTCGTGTTTTAGCCTCTGAGCAATGCTCCCTCTAAGCTGTGGAGTCTTGTGAACAAAAACTCTACTTGGTGAGCTACTGGCATTCAAGTTGTGAGCAAGCGATTTTGCTTCTGCAGAAATTAGTTTGCTCTGGAGCCATCCTTCCTGAGCTGAGACAAAAATGTGTGAGCCAGAGGCTAAAAAACTGTGAGCTAGCTCACACTAACTCAGCTTAGAGGGAACACTGCCTGGGCTTCTTGCAGGAAGCAAGACGGGGCAGGGGGAGCCATCTAGTGGGGTCAGGAGCAGGATCTTGGGCCGGGAGGGGAGCGGCCAGCCAGCCAGGATGAAGCTGCGTATGCTCAAACTAGCTTGGTAATGTTATAGAGTCTTCTGCAATTGTGACTGGTTGCCCATTAAGAAAGTACTCTAAACCTTTGAAAAAGACTCTGTAAAATACTTTGGAATCTTACTGCATTCTGAAAACGGACTGAAGAGATACAAATGAGTAGAGTTGCCAGGTCTGGGTTGGGAAATACCTGGAGACTTTGGGGCTGGATCCAGGAGAAGGCGGGGTTTGGGGAGGGGAGGGGCCTCAGCATGTTCCAATGCCATAGAGTCCACCCTCCAAAGCAGCCATTCTCTCCAGGGGAGCTGATCTCTGTCAGCTGGAGATCAGTTGTAAAAGCAGGAGATCCCCAGGCTGGAGGCTGGCAACCCTACAAATGAGAGAAAATGCCTATAGCATAAATACATCTTTGAAGAAGACAGCTGAAATGAAGCTCATATCTGGGATCTTCATTAGGACTTTCTTGTTTATTTGCTTTAACTTCTCCTATTGTTTTTCGTGCTGAATCCCATTGTATTGTACACTTTTGCTTATATTTCTCCAGGGCTCATTTTGTAGCAGGAGCTCCTTTGCATATTAGGCCACCCCCCCCCTAATGTAGCCAATCCTCCAAGAGCTTACAGAGCTCTTCTTACAGGGGCTACTGTAGGCTCTTGGAGGATTGGCTACATCAGGGGTGTGTGGTCTAATATGCAAAGGAGCTCCTGCTACGAAATGAGCCCTGATATCTATCTAGACTATTGTTGTCGTTAGCATCTAATTATTCACAGCTCTTTTCAGAGCTGAAATGAACTCCCCTCCACTCTTGTCGTAGGTGTCCACGTTTTCGGCCTCTGTGCCACTGCCCTGGTGACCGACGTGATCCAGCTGGCCACGGGCTACCACGCCCCCTTTTTCTTGACCGTTTGTAAGCCCAACTACACCCTTCTGGGCATCTCCTGCGACTCCAACCCCTACATAACGCAGGACATCTGCTCAGGCCAAGACCAACATGCCATCCTTTCTGCCAGGTAAGTCCATTGAGGAACCCGCCACCGCCCTCTCCCTTCGAACAGGAGTTCCCCAGGTGAAGTCTCATCTCCACCATCTTCCTTTAGGACAGCCTCTCAAGTTTTAGTCCACGTCATTCCTTTGGCACGCTGGCAGGTTTCGGGAGACTTACAAGCCGTGTTCCCTCGAAGCGGAGTTAGTATGAGCTCGCTCGCAATTTTTTTAGCCTCCAGCTCACACGTTTTTGCCTTAGCTCAGGAAAGATGGCTGCAGAGCAAACTAATTTATGTAGTAGCCAAGTCTCTTGCTCACAACTTTAATGCTGCTAGCTCACAAAGTAGAATTTTTGCACACATTGCTTGCAAGAGCCGACTTTGCTGTCGTCTGTTGAGTGTTTGATTGCTGCGGCAAGAAATAGCCCCTTGGTCTTCACATGCACTGAGTTTAGGCATGTGTCTTAGGTGTGAAGGTGTGGCGGGATTCTTTTCTAATTGTACCTGAGCGCTCCATGGAGCTTTGAGCATTGCCAATTGGACCTTAAGCAGATCCACGGGCATATGAAAGATTGTACCTCTTGATTGGTTGCCCGTGTTGAATCACAAGGATATTTATCACCGTTCGACGTCACAAGTTTCCTCCCTTAAATAGTTTGTTAAAGCAGCGGACCCCACAAATGAAGTTCCAACAAAGGCAACAAGTTACGCAGACCCTGGTCAGTAAGCTAAGCCAATTAGCATTCCTTCGGAGGCCTGAGAAACTGCCCGGTTGCCCAGCTGTTCAGGTGGCAAAGTCAGTTCCCAAGCGCTCCGTAGTGCTAGACAGCAGATAAACAGGCTTCAGGCAAAAGGAAGTTGCCGTTGAAAACGTTAAAGCTGTGAAATCTTCGGAGCGCCTAAACAAGCTGACTGGACCCGCCCCACCGGAAACGGAAGGAGGAAAGTCTGATTTTAAACTGAAGCTGAACTGTGCTTTGTAAAAAAGGAGACCTTTGGCTATTACTCTTAACTGTATGTTTCGTAGAAGCTGTAGGATTTAAGGTTGCAGGACTTAAAGTGACAGAGGCAAAGGTGGGGAGATGGGACAGGGAAGCTCAAGTTACCTGGACATTCTAATCAACATAGCGACGGGCTTTCACATAAACGGTATCAAATTTGGGCAGAAGAAAAGAGCATATCCCCTTGAAGGAGAGAACGTGTTGCCGGCTCCTAAACAATCTAAGCTGGAAGACTTTCATGCCCCATCAAAACTACAAAATTGATTTTTAATGCCTGGATGCGTCAGTTTGTCCATCAGTCCAGAGTACTTCTAAGCAGTGTTTCCTCTAAGCTGAGTTAGTGTGAGCTAGCTCACAGTTTTTTAGCCTCCGGCTCACACATTTTTGTCTCAGCGCAGGAAAGACGGCTCCAGAGCAAACGAATTGATGCAGTAGCCAAATCACTCGCTCACAACTTTAATGCCAGCAGCTCACAAAGTAAAATTTTTGCTCACAAGACTCCACAGCTTAGAGGGAGCATTGGTCCTAAGGACGCCTGTGACTGTAGCTTATCCCCCCACTCAAACATTTTACAATCAACCAGGCACTCTAGGACTGGACGTTTGTCTTTATATTAGGAATAGGTACTTATATGCAGAACCATAGGATTGTGGTTTTTAAATGATATTTTAGCACTTTCGAACATATAATTAAATTGTAGATTTATTTTTTTTACAATAGCACTATGTGTGTAGCTATATTTTAGTTTTGGGTTTTTTTTGCCTCAACCTTTTGGTTACCTTTCTTAGGTGTGAAGGCCAAGGAGGAGGGCCTGCGGACTATCTGGCAGCTAGATAGCCACTGGTCACAGTGCTTTGTGTGCCCAGGTTTGTTTGTGTTGTATTGACACAGGCCCTAGGTGGGTTTACGTCTCGGCTACTAGAGTGTGGACAGGTTTTCAAGGCAAAGAGACATTCAGAGGTGGGTTGGCCATTGCCTGCCTCTGTGTCGCAACCCTGGACTTCCTTGGTGGTCTCCCATCCAAATACTGACCAGGGCTGACCCTGCTTAGCAGCCAAGAACTGACAAGATCAAGCTAGCCTGGGCTATCCAGGTCAGGGCAGGTGTTTAGATGGAGAGATGGGGAAGGAAAGGAAGGAAGGAAGGAAGAGACAGAGAGAAAGCAAGAGAGAGAGAAAGAGAAAGTAAGAGGGAAGGGAGGAAGGAAGAGGCAGACAGAGAGAAAGCAAGAGAGAGAGAAAGAGAAAATAAGAGGGAAGGAAGGAAGAGACAGAGAAAGCAAGAGAGAGAGAAAGAGAGTAAGAGGGAAGGAAGGAAGGAAGGGACAGAGAAAGCAAGAGAGAGACAGAGAAAGTAAGAGGGAAGGAAGGAAGAGACAGGCAGAGAGAAAGCAAGAGAGAGAGAAAGAGAAAGTAAGAGAGAGAAAATAAGAGGGAAGGAAGGAAGGAAGAGACAGAGAGAAAGCAAGAGAGAGAGAAATAGAGTAAGAGGGAAGGAAGGAAGAGACAGAAAAAGCAAGAGAGAGTGAAAGAGGAAGGAAGGAAGGAAGGAAGGAAGGAAGGAAGGAAGGAAGGAAGGAAGGAAGGAAACTGAGGTAGCGAGGATAAAGAGAACGATCTTCAGGAAAAGGAAAGAAGGGTCTTGTAGCTCTTCTGCAAGCTAATTTAACAGGTGCTGCTGAACCACCTTGTGAGACTACTGTTCCCTTGGGCATCTAGCAAGATAAGCGATGCTGCCAAATAATTATTTGCTGTTTATTGTAAACCTCAGTATCCCACAAATGCTCCACAGCAGCTGACTCATAACATTTCTTTCTTCCCTTTTCGGGGGGTGGTGGTGGTGTTTCAGTAAAAGAGTGGTGGGCACCAGCGCTGCTTACCAGCTTCCAGATGGAGCCCGGAGTCCTCCCGGAATTACAACTGATCGCCAGACTACAGAGATGAGTTCCTTTGGGGGGGATATGGCAGCTTTGGAGAGTCTTGAGGCCCCACTGAGGTGCCTAGGTAAAGGAAAAGGTTTCCCTCGCCCGAAAGCCAGTTGAATCCAACTCTAGGGTTTCGGTTCTCATCTCCGTTTCCAAGTCGAAGAGCCAGTGCTGTCTGAAGACTTTTTCCCGTGGTCATGTGGCCAGCATGACTAGATGCCGAGGCGCACGGAACGCTGTTACCTTCCCACTATTTATCTACTTGGCAATTTCTTGCTTTCGAACTGCTAGGTTGGCAGGAGCTGGGGCCAGAGACGGGAGCTCACTCCATCACGCGGCACTCGGGTCTCAAACTGCCGAACTACTGATCTTCTGGTCTGCAGTTCAGTGTCTTAACCACTGAGCCACTGCAGCCCTCCTACTGAAGTGCCTTCCCCTCCCCAAATCCCACCCCCCTCCTAATCCCTGCCTCTAAATCTCCAGGAATTTCCCAAGCTGGAGTTGGCAACCCTAGCTGGATGGACCAGCCCAAGAAAATGAATCTGACTTCTCTCATGCCGTCTTTCTGCTCATTGCACAGAAGCGTAATTCCCCTCCTCCAACCCGGGTCATAGCCTCCACACCCACCCACCCCGCAAGGTTCAGGGCCTCTCCATGCACATTATTAGGGGTCCATCCCCTTAGAGTCACAGACTCTGTTGCGAGGGACAACAGTTCTTTTCTTTTTAGTCCAACCTTTCCTTTTTTCCCTGCAGGAAGACATTTCCCTCCCAGCATGCCACGCTCTCGGCTTTCGCTGCTGTCTACGTTTCGGTGAGTTTCACCCACTCTGCTGGTCAAGTGAGAAAGACGGAAAAAAATCTTGCGGGAATTCGAGAGCCATGAGAGGTTGAATGATAGAATTTGTTCTCAAAGCCTCAGCTCCTAAATACACACATGAACACATGACAGTGTAGTGGTTATGATAGTGCACTCTAATCTGGGAGAACTGGATTTGATTCCCCGACTCCTCCACGTGCAGCTGCTGGTGTGACCTTGGGTCAGTCACAAGTTCTCTCAGAGCTGTTCTCTCAAGCGCAGTCCTCAAAAGAGTTCTCTCAGCCCCACGCGCCTCACAGGGTGTCTGTTGTGGGGAGGGGAAGGGAAAGGAGAATGTAAGCCGCTCTGAGTGAAGAGTGGGGTATAAATCCAATCTCTTCATCCTCTTCCTATACCTATACAGAATCAGAACATCAGTCCATCAAGGTTAGCCATATCTACTCAGACTGGCAGTGACTCTCCAGGGTCTCAGGCAGGGGTCTTTCCCATCACCTACTGCCTGGTCCTTTCAACTGGAGATGCCGGGGATTGAACCTGGGACCTTCTGCATGCCAAGCAGAGGCTCTCCCACTGAGCCACAGCCCCTCTTTACAGCTCTCCAGGGTCTCAGGCAGAGGTCTTTCCCATCACCTCCTGCCTGGTTCTTTCAACTGGAGATGCTGGGGATTGAACCTGGGACCTTCTGCACGCCAAGCAGATGATCTACTGCTGAGCTACAGCCCCTCTTTACAGTTCTCCAGGGTCTCAGGCTGAGGTCTTTCCCATCACCTCCTGCCTGGTCCTTTCAACTGGAGATGCCGGGGATTGAACCTGGGACCTTCTGCATGCCAAGCAGATGATCTACTGCTGAGCTACAGCCCCTCTTTACAGTTCTCCAGGGTCTCAGGCTGAGGTCTTTCCCATCACCTCCTGCCTGGTCCTTTCAACTGGAGATGCTGGGGATTGAACCTGGGACCTTCTGCACGCCAAGCAGATGATCTACTGCTGAGCTACAGCCCCTCTTTACAGCTCTCCAGGGTCTCAGGCAGAGGTCTTTCCCATCACCTCATGCCTGGTCCTTTCAACTGGAGATGCCGGGGATTGAACCTGGGACCTTCTGCACGCCAAGCAGATGCTCTACTGCTGAGCTAGGGCCCCTCCCACAGGTTGACTGTGGGGCTCCAACTGGAAACCCGACTTCCAATCTTTACCCTGTCCTCCATTTCATTTTCCTTCTACCCATCCATGGAATGGAAACATTTAAGGGCCTACCTCGGAGGGTTCTTCTGAAAATTGGCAGGATACCAGCTTGTGAAAGAGTTTGACAACACAAAATGGGCTCATGGCCAGTATTGTGGCTAATATATTCCCATGCGCATAAACAGTCCACCCACCACCAGCAAACTGTGGGAGAATTCCTCATTCTGTCTCTCTCGCATCTCTCTCCATCTCTCTTGTACCACTTCCTCGCCCATCCTGTTCTTGCCTCCCACTTTCTCTCCCATCTGTCTCTCTTCCCTTCCACACACTGTTTGTAGCAAGGCTTCACCACCGCAAGCTCAGTCCAGCCCAAGATTTCCTTGATGATGAGCCACAGACACGGCTAGGCCAATAAAGGGAAGGGCCGTGGCTCAGTGGAAGAGCCTCTGCTTGGCATGCAGAAGGTCCCAGGTTCGATCCCCGGTGCCTCCAGTTAAAAAGCTCCTGTTGGAGGTGATGTGAAAGACTTCAGCCTGAGACTCTGGAGAGCCACTGCCAGCCTTGAGTAGGCAGTCCTGACTTTGACGGACCAAGGGTCTGATCCAGTAGAAGGCAGCCTTTGTGTTCCATAACCCCTCACAAGAACGCCTCCTTTATTTCCAGATGTATTTCAACTCCATCATCTCGGACAGCACCAAGCTCCTCAAACCAATCCTGGTCTTCACCTTCGCGATCGCGGCTGGCGTCTGTGGCTTGACACAGATCACTCAGTACCGCAGCCACCCCATTGACGTTTACGTGGGTTTCCTGATAGGTTCTGGCATCGCAGCCTACCTGGTAAGTCCAACCATCTCCAGAGCCCCTTGGCTGGAGAACATGAGTTCTGTTGTTGCTGTTACAAAGCCACCTTAACAAGTCATAGCAAAGAGCCAGGGTCCAGGAGCACCTGAAAGACTAACAAAAGTTGTGGCAGGGGAGGAACTTTCGGGAGTCATGGCTCACTTCTTCAGACAGATCAAGATGGGCAGCCATGCTAGTCTGTCTGTAGCAGTAGAAAAGATCCAGAGTCCAGGAGCACCTGAAGTATCTGAACTACCACGAAAGCTCCTCCCCTGCCACAAATTGTGTTAAGTCTGGGACTCTTGCTCTTTTCTGCTGCTACAGACTAACATGGCTACCCATCTAGATATATTAACAAGTCATGTCCCTCTTGTTCAGTCCTTTCTGCTCTGAGTCTCAGGCAGACCAGGTCTTTCTCAACACCAGATCGCTTTGACAGAAGAAGAGGAGGAGAAGGAGATTGGATTTATACCCCGCCCTTCACTACCCAAAGGAGTCTCAGAGTGGCTTACACACTCCATTCCCTTTCCTTCCCCACAACAGACACCCTGGGAGGTAGGTGGGGCTGAGAGAGCTCTTTTGAGGACTGCCTGTGAGAGAACAGCTCTGAGAGAACTTGTGACTGACCCAAGGCCACCCAGCTGGCTGCATGTGGAGGAGTGGGGAATCAAACCTGGTTCTCCCAGATTAGAGTCCACACTCCTAACCACTACACCAGACTGGCTCTTCTGTGTGTAAATCGTGTGCCTCCCATCATACATTTACAATAATACTTCACATTTAAATAGAACTTCACATACAGAAAAGCAGCCCAACTAGCTCAGATTAGCCTGAGCTCGTCAGAACTGGAAAGCTAAGAAGGGTCAACCCCTGGTTAGTCCTTGGATGGGAGACCACCAAGGAAGTCCAGGGTTGCAACACTGAGGAAGGCAATGGGAAACCCCCTCCGCTCATCTCTTGCCTTGAACACCCGGCGGGTGGGGTTGCTGTGAGGCGGTTGCCACTCCAAAGCACAGCTTTCATTCATTCGCCCATTCATTTCATTCATTCATGTGTGATCGTGCTGCAGTTCTTATAAGAGCCCCTGTAAGGTAGGCCAGTATTGCAGCCCCGTAGCCAGGAATTTTTCCGAGTGACTCTCCTTCGAGGCATGCCAAAGAGGAGGCGGCCAGGCGGCAGCGCGGTGAGCCAGCGAGCGAGTTGCATCTCTGGGAGTTCTTTGTGACCTCTTGGAGAGATCTCGGAGAGCCAACTTGCCAGCCGGCTGGCGCAGACACTGGGGCTCGCCGAGGACTCTTTGGCTGGCGCTGGGGCTCCCCTTTATTCAGTAGGGGGCGCCGCCCCTAAAGCCCCACCGACAGCCACGGCCCTGCAGTATCGTATTGCAGATTGGCGGCTGAGGCAGAAGCCTTCCTAAGGTCTCCTAATGAGTTCTGGGGCAGAGGAATGGTTTGCACCAGGGACCCGCTGGCTCGTTCTCTTTGCTGCGGTCGTCAGTGCCAGCGCCTCCACGACGCTTCTTCGCTTATTTGAAATATTTATATACCCGCCTTTCTCCTGGGCATCTCTGGACATGAGATGGGTATCAACGATATAAAAACAGTCTGATGAAGCAACAAACGTTCAAACCCACGTTAAAAAGACATTGAAAACCAAATTTTAAACGCCATACGACCCGCACCAGCAGGTTAGGTTATTTCCCCTTTGCCCCAAAAGATTTCTGGAACAATCTGGAATCTCACTACAAAGCCAAGTAAGTAGGAGCACCTCCCAAAGAGTTGCCAGCCTCCAGGTGGCACCTGGAGATCTCCCAGTATTACAGCTGATCTCCAGATGACAGAGATCAGTTCCCCTGGAGAAAATGGCTGCTCTGTGGCATTGTGCCCGTCAACAAACCCTCCCCAGGATCCACCTCCCCAAATTGCCAGGTATTTCCCAACCCAGAGTTGGCTGCCCTAGGGGGCTGTTCTTTGGGGCATGGGGCAGCCACTGAAAATGCTCAAAGCCACCCTGACCTGGATAGTCCAGGCAAGCCAGATCTCATCAGATCTTGGAAGCTAAGCAGGGTCGACTGTGGTTAGTACTTGGATGGAAGACTTCCTGGGAATACCAAGTTGGGAGGACAGAGGCAAGCTTTATCCAGCTACCACTCTGAATATCCTCCAGGCCCCCAGTAGGGGTCAGTCACCAGAGAAGAAGAAGAAGAAGAAGAAGAGATTGGATTTATACCCTGCCCTTCACTCACTTGGAGTCTCAGAGCGGCTTACAATCTCCTTTCCCTTCCCCTCCCCACAACAGACACCCTGTGAGGTAGGTGGGGCTGAGAGAGCTCTGAGACAACTGTCCTTGAGAGAACAGCTGGTACAGAGCTATGGCTTGCCCAAGGTCATCCAGCAGGTGCAAGTGGAGGGGTGGGGAATCAAACCCAGTTCTCCCAGATTAGAGTCCACACACTTAACCACTTCACCAAACTGGCTCTCAGAGGCCAACGACTTCCAGGTGCAAGCACACGCACACACACACACACTCAAATACAAACACCCCCCCCCCCCAAAAAAATACTTGAAGCCCAGACTCTAGCAGAACGTGTCTTAGAAGGAGGTGTGTGTGGGGGGGCAATAACAATAAACCTTGCCTCAGCTGCAGTACAGAAGTGTGCAGGCAGAGGTAGTCCTTCAGGTAGTCTTTAAAGGTGAGCACCAAGACCTTGCATTGGCCGCTTAAAGTAATCAGCAGCCAGTGTCGAGAGCTTCCAATAGGAGTGACACAGAACTGATGGCTCCGCCTCCAATAACAGGTGAGCTGACGGTGACATGATATTTTACACCTGAATCTGACTTACACTGAATCAGACCGTCAGTCCATCAAGGTCCGTATTGCCTACGCAAACTGGGGTAGTGTCTCTCCAGGGTCTCAGGTAGCATTCCCTCTAAGTGGAGTTAGTGTGAGCCAGCTCGCAGGTTTTCAGCCTCCAGCTCACAGATTTTTTAGCTCGGGAAGGAGGGCTCCAGAGCAGACTAATTTATGCAGTGCCCAAATCGCTCGCTCACAACTTGAATGCCGGTAGCTGACAAAGTAGAATTTTTTGCTCACAAGACTCCACGGCTTAGAGGGAGCATTGGTCTCAGGCAGAGGTCTTTCACCTGGTCCTGCCTGGTCCTTTTAACTGGAGATGCCAGGGATTGAACCTGGGACCTTCTTGCATACCATGCAGATACTCTGCCACTGAGCCGTGGCCCCTCCTTCTCTGGGTCTTCGCACTTGCATGCGGCTTCCAGATGGTCTTCTGGGGAGCCCCATGTGGCTGAAATCTCTCTGGTCTTTGCACTGCATCACAGAAACCTGCTGGAGTTGTTTGGCTTTGAAACGCAGGCGGAGTGGGGCCCAGGATTTGCATGCATTCATGACACAAACATTCCCCGCTCGTAAGTAACCAGCGTATGTGGGAGATGTTAGGCTAGGGACGCCCCCCCCCCCCCAATCCTTCCCATGCTCATGAAGACTCACTGTCAGTGAGTCTCTGACGTGGAGAGACATTTGGCCCCGCAGTCTCTCCTGGTGCCTCATGTGCCAGAAGAATTACTGAGATCTGTGCCAAATTTTGCCCTCTGTTATGAGAAGAAGTGAACAGATGGGAAGGACGCGTGCCTGTGTTTTCACCTGCAAGATTCTCTGATTCTTTTGGCCCCTAATGCTCACCTTTTCTTGCCACACCTAGGCATACCATGCAGTGGGCAACTTCCGAGCACCGATGGAGAAGGCCCCTTCCAACCCACCGGCCAAAGATGCCCTGAGAGCCCTCACCCAGCGCGGCCATGACTCCGTCTACCATCAGAATAAGTCCGTCAGCACGGATGAGCTCAACCCCCAGACCCGGCTGGAGGGGATGAACCGGCAGGTGCAGAGGGAGAAGAACTCGTTGGGCAGCCTGAAGAGGGCCAGCGTTGACGTGGATCTCCTGGCCCCGCGTAGCCCCATGGGCAAGGAGAACATGGTCACCTTCAGCAACACCTTGCCGCGGGTCAACACCCCCTCCATGGATGACCCTGCCCGTCGCCACATGACCATCCACGTGCCGGTAGACGCCTCTCGTTCCAAACAGCTGATCACCGAATGGAAGCAGAAGTCGGTTGAAGGACGTGGCATGACGCTGGCCGAGGAAGTGGCCAGGCGAGCCGGCTCTGATTCCATGGTTGGTGAAGAGGAGGATCATATCCCGCCATCCTTGTACCCCACAGTCCAAGCCCGGACTGCCGAACGAGCCGCCATGGGCCCACGAGTTCTCATCCAGCCAAGGCCCGGGGCTTCCCAGCTGGTACACATTCCCGAGGAGAGCCAAGCCAACGCCGGGGCCAACATTTCTCCCAAAAGCAGCTCCGCTGTGAGGGCCAAATGGATGATGATGGCAGAAAAGGGGTCAGGGCAGCGGGTGGCCAACCCGCCGCGCCTCATGCAGGTCATCGCCATGTCGAAACAGCAGGGGATGGTGTCGGTGACCCCGAAGCATTCGGAGACCTCCTCCTCTTCCACCAGCTCGGATTCTTCCCAGTACCGCTCTCCATCAGAAAGAGACAGCTCTAGCGTTGTCACCATTGATGCCCACGCCCCACATCACCCCGTGGTTCACTTATCGTCTGGGAACGGGCCTTGGGAATGGAAGGCTACCCAGAAAGCTCTGGATATCCAAGATACTTATGAGCTCAACGAGATGAGCAAAGATTATCGTGGCTTCCGGCCTGCCAAGAGTGCCGGTGTCTCGCCCGGCTCTTCCGTTAGTGACATAGAACAAGATGAGCCACGCTATGGAAGTGTGGCCACCATTAACATCACCTCAGGAATGGGGGGAAGCACTCCGGTCGTGTCGGCAGAGGCCAGCCCTGCAGAGAACGTGATGGGCGTTACCAGCCGGGAGTCGACGCTGCGGAGGAAGCCGACCACTTTGACAGTGGGAGAGAAGGAGGGGCAAGCCGAGGAGACCGAGAACTACTACAAGAAGATCCAAGCCAACCGAAGGTTTAAGGAGTAATTCTTTCTACCGAGCCTTCATCTTTTCCGTCCGGGCCTTTTAAAAAAAAAACATGAATTAATTTAGGACGGTGGGAACCTTTGAGGCAAGATGTCAGTTTTCTAGGAAACATAATCTGCACGGTTTGATCTGATGCCAATG
The DNA here is from genome assembly GCA_029233225.1 of Lepidodactylus listeri. Taxonomy (NCBI): domain Eukaryota; kingdom Metazoa; phylum Chordata; class Lepidosauria; order Squamata; family Gekkonidae; genus Lepidodactylus; species Lepidodactylus listeri. Next base: position 177,080,409 of record JARCFY010000002.1, read on the forward strand.
CCAGTGAAATAACGGAGTTTCCAAGACCAACCAGACTTCTGTGATGACAACATAGGAGCGTCTTCTAGAAAGTGTTTCGAGCCAAGAAACTGGGCCTTCGCATCCAGGTTATCTTTCCTTAACATCCTGCGATTTCAAAATGAACAAGGACTTCTCAAAGGAAGTTTAGCTGGATTTTCCAGTAGATTTCTTTAAAAGGTGCTCAAGGTATTAAGGACAAGCAGTAATTTATTCCAAATCAGGGACTGTGAGAACCAGCAATGGAGGGAGGCCAGGGGTGGGAATCAAACAACACAGGAATAATTGAGGGTTTCCCCCCAATTATACTCCTGACTTTCATTTGCAGGATGACAACATGTGTTGAGAGCCTATTATTGTGAGGTTAGAAATATGTGTCATATGGAAAAGAAAGTGTCATCTGCCTCTGAGGGTTATCTCCTCTACCGTAAGAGGTGTCTTCTTTCCCTGTGGATTAAATTGAGGGTGGGGAGGGAATTTGTAAATATCTGTGTCCCGGACAGAGGAGAACAAGCCTTTTTACTGAGAATTGAGGTTGATGGTGTGTTTGACCTTGCCCTTCCTTAGAAGTGCAGGACTCTACGTAGACCATTGTGTTAACTGGCTCAGGCCGAAGTAGGTCCATCTGAGCCTGGCATCCTGTTTCCACCGGCGGACCGCCAGATGTTTCTGAGAAAGTCCCCAAGGGCTGCAAAGCAGAACCTTCCCTGGTTGTTTGAATACACCACTAGGAATTCAGCATTGTTCACCCAGCTGAGTGGGACAGAGTTTCCTCAGATGAATGTTGGGAGCGGCTCAGTTTGCGGAATATGATCGGCTTCCGGCAGGTGCAGGAAGGCCTCATCAGAGACGCTCGTTCTTTGCCCTTCCTTTCCTGCAGCTTCGGACGTGTCGCCTGGATTTAACTTCCTGTTTCAGATCCAGCTGTGCTGTCAGAAGGACCGGGGACTCTCTCTGGGATTTGGAGCTGGGATATGTCTGGATTTTCAGGCTTTTGCAGAGAACTGGGAATACATGCAGTCCCGACTGAGTATTCCTCCTCTGAGTGAACAACTTCAGAGCTTTGGCCTCCTCAAGATGGTGGTCATTGGTTGGAGGGGTGAAGCAGAAAGCGATGGCAGACTTTCTCCGCCTCTGTCTCTAATGTGACACCTACTGGAAGCCTGGGAATGCAATGAGGGGAATGTTTTATGGGTGGGGGTAAGGTTGCCAATTCCTGGTTGGGAAATTCCTGGAGATTTTTTTTTGGTGGGGGGATACAGCCTAGGGGAGGGGAGGGCATGGGGAGGGGACCTCAATAGTGTATAATGCCACCTTCTAAAGTAGCCATTTTCTCCAGGGGGACTGACTTCTGTAGTCTGGAGATCAGTTGTAATTCTGGGAGAATTCACCTGGAGGCTGGCAACCCTAGGGTGGGGTGAGTGTTAAGGCATGAATAAAGAGTTTGGGGGCAATGGGAAGGAATGTATAGCTTTATGGTCTAGGGTCTGAGTGGGGTGTCGGCTGTGAGACGGGTTCGAGTAACGGCTGAGGAGGGAGAACTGGCTAGAATGGCCCCTCAGGAATCCACAACACACACACACACACTCACACAGAGGTGGATCTTTTCAAGCCTAGAGTTATCCGAATGTTAACATTACAGCGCCATGTGTGCTCTTTCTGGAGCGCCTTGCCAAATGCATGAGGAAGAGGAGGGTCCAGTTATACGGCTCCATTAAATTAACCGTTGGTGGGAGGCTATTTCGTCCCTCATTCAGACATGACAGTAAAAAAGGGTGGTTTTTTAATGTCATGGGACGACAGGAAGATGACCGTGTCTGATTCAGGGGAGTGTAATTTCATTTTTTAAAATGGCTGCCACTCCTCATGACCATTAGAGACGTCGTCTATGCAGACCAGGATGAGCAGGCGGCCTGTTCCTTGCTTTCAGGTCGAGCTCGAGGATTCGGGCTCCCTTTCAAACAAGGGTAAGAGGCCCAAATGAGGGTGGTGAAGACACAGAAAGGCCGACCAAAGGAAGGGAGGCGACTTCCAAAATGGCAGCTCATTGAGGTAAAACGAAGAAGACCCCAGTGGCTTCCTGGGTCTTTGTAAGCGACAGCGGCTGGGCGCCCAACTCCGCTGTGGGGAATCAATTGTTATGTGGGATTGTTGGCATGAATTAAAGAGGGTTGGGGGTGTTTTGTCTAAATGGAAGGGGTATATAACTTCGTGGAGGTTCTGGGGGCGTTCCCCCCGCAGAGGCATGAGCGAGATCATTTATGTAGATGGGATAGTGGAGGGGGAAGCATGGAATAGGGGGAGAAGGGCTTAGATAGCAGACATGAATGGTATTTATAGGGAGTCTGCAAGGGTTGCCAACTCCAGGTTGGGAAATTCCTAGAGATTTCGGGGTTAGAGCCTGGGAAGGGCCGGGTTTGGGAAATGGAGGGATCTCAGTCCACCCAACAAAGCAGCCATTCCCTCCGTGGGAACTGATCTCTGTTGCCTGAAAATCAGATGTAATTTGGGGAGCTCTCCAGGCCCCACCTGGAGGAGATTGGCAGGCCTAGGGTGGACCCATGGAAGTAATAGGGTCCGCCCAACCGTTTTGCAATTGGCACTTGTAGACAAGTCATTGAACGCCTTCTGGAGATTTTTGGAATCTGTTAATTAAAGTAAATATTGCTGATTTCTCTCCTAAAGCGTATGGATCTAAGCAGGGCTCATTTCATAGCAGGAGCTCCTTTGCATATTAGGCCACACACCCCTGATGTAGCCAATCCTCCAAGAGCTTACAGTAGCCCCTGTAAGAAGAGCTCTGTAAACTCTTGGAGGATTGGCTACATTAGGGGTGTGTGGCCTAATATGCAAAGGAGCTCCTACTACGAAATGAGCCCTGGCTAAGGTGGGTTCAAAGAGTGGGCAAGATCTACTGTCAGTGAATCCAGGGGCCAGGACTGTAGCTACAGTGGGGCATCTCGGGGCCAGGCCCCCCAACTTACTACCCAGGCCTCCCAACTTCCCATCCAGCTGGTTTATTTAATTTCTTTCACACGCCACGGCTGTGCCGTGCCAAGCCGTCACCCTGCCTTGCCTGCTGGCAGTGTACCTCTGGCTGGCTGTGGGCGAGGTATGCCACAGGGCACATCTGCTCCCTACTCCAGCCCCCCCTCGTCGCTTTAAAAAAACTTTTACTCTCTCGTTGCTCCTGACACAGTGCCCCCTGACTTATTTAAAGGCCCCCCAAAGTAAAAAATCCTGGCTACACCTTGACGGGGGCACAGATCTATGTGGTGCCCAGGGGCACACACTCTAATATTTCACTGGGCAGAATGGAAGAGCGGGTAATTTTGCCTCAGGGGTCATCAGGCTCTTCAGCCATTCTTTTCCAAAGGCAGGTAATTCTGTGCCTCGGGAGTTACTGGGTCACTGAGTCACCCACCGAAAGCAGAGACATGGAATCAGGATTTAATCCTGGTGGAAGCCGGCTGAAGAGGCAAGCTCGGAGCAGTGAAGCATACAGAGACGCAGCAGGCAACCTCCCTCAATGCATAAATTCTTTCGAGCCTCATAGGCGCCTTATATTTCTTTCTCATGGCCTGCTATAGTGCAGGGGCACAGCAAAAGCTCGGTTATGCTTGGTAACAAAAATATTTCGCGGTATTCCTTCACGATGTGGATAGCTACACAGGCGCCTGAAGATTGGCACCTTAAGGTAGCCAAAACCAGGTCTCATGTATTCAGGCCCATAGCTAACACGGGACCCGGCCCCCTAGCATTTCTTCTGGGCTCCCCCCTCCCAGGCTAGCATCAAAGTACCTCAACTTGCTGCCTGTGGACCTGGCTGCCAGACAACTGAGCGCCTTGGCTGCTTCCCCACCGGCCTCGCTCCGCTCCCAGCCAGCGAAATCCAGAACAGCACGTGTGGAGGTGGCGGCAGTTCCAGCAGCAGGAGGGGCCTGGCTTGCTCGGTGGTGTGGTGGGTGGGCAGGTGGGCTTGCTGGGCTAGCCCGAGTGAGTGGGCTGGGGAGCGTGTCCTGCTGCCTCTTCCCACTCCCACCGTCAGATCTCTTTCTCCCCCCTTCCCTGCCAATCCCCCTCCTGGGTGCTGCTGCTGCCCACTGCCTGCTTCTCCCTGCCTGGCTTCACAACTTGACCAGGTATGCCGTGTTACAGGGGAGAGAGGAAGCTGCAGCTGCTGGGCATTACCCCCCCCCTTTGCCCTGGAGTCTGGCAAGGGTGCAGGGCTGCCTTTGGGGAAGGCTGGCTTCTAAGGCGTTTCACTAACTAACTTTGATTTAATTAGCCGGTGCCCCCCCAGGCTCCCTCCCCCAAATAACCCTAGCTACAGGGCTGCATGTATCTGAGTCTGCTCTAGGCTGCCACATGGGCATCTCTCATTCTGAAAACCTGGCAAAGTGGCGATCCCGCCCTGGCCAAGCAGACCGCTTATGCGCAGGCCGGGCAGCTCCTGAACTCATGTGTGGAGACCCACAGCCCCAGTGGCTGTGGCATCTGTTTGTGGTGTTTTTCACCTGGCAATCCTCAAGGTGAGTTACATCAGCCAGGTGGATAATGAGATGTTACTCGGGGCCACTCCCCTCGCTTTCCTCCCCGGTTTCCATGGCAGCCAGAGTACCACATCCTTGCTTTCTCTCTCTCTGATTTAGTCATTCAAAAGCGGCTTAAGCTTTTAATATCCGCTTGGTTATGCTCCCTTTTGCCGCCCGGCCTTCGATCTGCAAAAGCCAATTAAATGTCCACTCCAAAAGGGAGCAATCCCTTTTTGAAACAGCTGCCGGTGAGAGTGATGTCTGTATGAGGCCTGCGTTTCTAGCTCCCCTGCACACCACCCCGCTGTGGGTGTCAGTCCTGTACTTAGAACTGCAAATTCTACGCTGCAGGTAGGGATTTCTGAAAATCCCGGGGCCCTCTGTCAGAAAGCACAGGATGTCTCACTCCAGGTGCAGCTATAGAAACACCAAACCGGACCAAGCCTGGTGCTGAATGAAGGGGACCCAATGGTGCACCAAGAAAGTGGATTCTGTCATTGCATGGGCAGGACTCGTTCTGAAGATCAAGGGTACCTTTTTAAGGAGGAGGGCAATTCCCTCCCCCTTCCCTCCTCTTCAGTTCCGCCAGGTGACTCCTGAAGGCACCTGGATCTCTGGCTGATGCCCTGATTCTGATTTGCCAGATGCTCTAGAAGGGTGGGGGAGAACTGACCTCCCTCCTGGGTGACTCATCAGGTTGGGGTCTCACCCAGTGCTTCCTCTAAGCCGTGCAGTCTTGTGAGCAAAAATTCTACTTTGTGAGCTCCTAGCATTAAAGTTGTGAGTGATTTGGCTGCTGCATAAATCAGTTTGCTCTGGAGCCCTCCTTCTGGAGCTAAGGCAAAAATGTGTGTCAGAGGCTAAAAGAATGTCAGCTAGCTCACACCGACTCAGCTTAGAGGGAGCATTGGTCTCACCAGGTCCTGTTGAGCAGGCTTTTTGTCCGGCGTGCCTGGCCAGCAACGGAACATGGGGATGGATGGGAGAAGCTGAGGCGTGGGATACGCAGGCCTTTCTGCTGCCCACTGGGTGTTATGGCTGAGACGGATCAGCCTGTATATTTAGCCGAGAAACATCTGGGCTTGGGGATTAGCAGCAGGCAGGAGCTTTGCGGCAGCACCAGCCAGCATCACCCACCTGTCTGCTCCCCCCCCCCCCCCTTCAGCCCTGTCTCTCTCCTCCCTGTCCTCCCCATTCACTTCTCTTCCAACTCAGTACTGCAACTTCCTCTTTCTGGCACAAACTGAGAGCCAGTTTGGTGGAGTGGTTAGGAGCGTGGACTCTAACCTGGGAGAACCGGGTTTGATTCCCCACTCTGCCACACATGGCTGCTGGTATGACCTTGGGTCAGTCACAAGTTCTCTCGGAGCTCTTCTCTCAAGGGCAGTTCTTGAGAGAGCTGTCTCAGCCCCAGCTCACGGGGTGTCTGTTGTGGGGAGGGGAAGGGAAAGGAGAGATTGTAAGCAGCTCTGAGACTCCTTCAGGTAGTGAAGGGTGGGGCATAAATCCAATCTCCTCCTCCTCTCCTCCGCAATTCTGGCAATGTTGCTCCCACCGTCCGGGAGAAATCTGCCATCTTGGCATTTGCACTGGGTTGTCCAAACGGATTGCAGCTGGCAGGAAATCCCTTTTATTTCTTCCTGGAGAATTTCTTCCGGCCAGCTCTGAGCAAAGGCCCATCCGAGTCAAAACAGGTGTTCCGAAAGTTCCCCCCAAGTCAAAGTGTATACAGCTGACAAGGGTGGAAACACAGAAGCACGCAAAACATTGATGTGCGCAACCGTAGGGTGGATGTGCTATATAAGGTGACAGGACACGCTGGTATAGCGAGCATGCAACGTGGCCAGTGCGCAGCTGCAAATTGCCTTGCAAGTTATTTAAGATGTTTGCGAACATACAAACTTGGGGATCACTGCATTTCATAGTCACCAGGCATGGTGAATTTGACTGTGGGACTCGCTTGCAGCAAAATGTGTGGCATCCCAACAGATGGCGTTATTGGTTTTAAATATTTGTCTGGCTTTTCAGAACTCTGATGTAGACACATTCAGGCACACATAGAGAGACGACATACAACAGTTAGAAAATAATTCTAGAGCAGTGAGGTTTGAGGGGGTGGGGTCAGGCTCCCCCTCTCCTTAAGCCCCCCCCTCCCAATTTAGCAAAGGATTTGCATCAAGCCACAAGTCCCAAAAGAGAAGACACCAAACTCCAGTGTGCTTGGAAAGCGAAGCTGCAGCTTTGGTGTAGTGGTTAAGTGGTTAAGTGCGTGGACTCTAATCTGGGAGGACCGGGTTTGATTCCCCAATCCTCCATGTGCAGCTGCTGGATGACCCTGGGCAAGCCATAGTTCTGTCAGAGCTGTTCTCTCAAGGACAATTGTCTGAGTTCTCTCAGCCCCGCCTACCTCACAGGGTGTCTGTTGTGGGGAGGGGAGGGGAGGGGAGGGGAGGGGAGGGGAAAGGAGTTTGTAAGCCGCTCCGAGACTCCAAGTGAGTGAAGGGTGGGATATAAATCCAATCTCTTCTTCTTCTTATTAATTATGAAAACTCAACACACACACACACGAGACACAGAGTTTCAGAGGGTAGCTGTTGGTCTGCCAGTAGAACAGTTAGTTTTGAGTCCAGTAGCCCCTTAAGAGTTTCAGGATATAAGCTTTTGAGAGTCAGAGTTCCTTTCATCAGACACAGTAGATTTGATTCTCAAAAGTTTATATCCTGAAACTCTCATTGCTCTGAAAAGTGCTACTGAGCTCAAATCTAACAAACTCAACATACTCAATGGCTGGCCAAGCTGGGTCTTGCTGCTGACCAGTCAGGAGAAATCTGAGAGTTCTGACTCAACAAGAGCCTTAGCTTGGAACATCTTTATTCTGCAATAAACGAATCACTGAAAAGAGTGTGTGGTTGAGAGTAACTTTGTCCAAGAGTCTGACACTGAGATGAACACCAGAGTTAAAATGGACTGTCAATCACCTGGGAAGATACAGGCTAATAACAACCCAAAAGATAAAAGAGCAGAGAAGCCACCAAAGGCCGTTCAGTCGTCCCCCTTCTGCTCCCCCCCCCCCCCCCCCAAAAGCACTAACCACTAAAGACTGACCCAGAGACGGAAGGGGAAGAGGTGCCTGGGATTTCAAAATGATAAAGCACAGCACAAAAGGGAGAAAATCCCCTTTTTGGTTAGAATTCTGCATAGTGCTTCCTGAAAGTTTTAATGTCTAGGCACCCCCCTCCAATACATATAGCCTTGTTCAATGGCTGTATTATTTGCTGATCACATTGTAATACATCTCTTTGAGATTCGGTTTTACCGTGTATTTCCAGACCTTTATCCTGTGCCTTTATTTCGTAATCAGCCTTATGTTTCAGTGAAAAAGGCAGACGATGAATGAAGCAAAACCAGATAGTTAATTTACGGACCTCGTTGCCATAGGCTAGGGTGACAGCCACTAACAGACAAGATAACACGATGGTATCAGGGATTTTCAGCATGTAAAGCAGATGCTCTCCCTCCACCACCTGTGAGCACATTAGACTTACAGGGTTGTCCCAGCTTTCCTCTATAGAACGTCCTGGGAAACAGTGGCCAGCCATGATGAGGGAGTTGGAATGCCAAAGAAACACACACATGGTTGCAACTGGCACGTCACGTTTCTTTGAAACACGCAAGGGGGCTATGAAGTGGGCTTTTGACTCTGAAATGGGAGGATTCAACTTTGGACTTCTCTTCAGTGCCAAAGCTCCCTGCAGACAGAAAGTGGGTGATATGTGGGTGAACCAGCGAGGGAGAGAAGTCTCTTTCCTACCCAGCCACAGGTGTGCCTTTTAATCTCGATGCTGCGGCCTCCCAAGTGTGCGGTCTTATTAATCGGCCTTGCGAGAGCCTTTTTGGAGGGAGAGTCAGACATGCGCCTGTGATGATACCTCCCTCTTATTTTGTGTGGTCAGGTGTGATGTGGCTTTAAATTTCTTGTTGTTTCTTTCTCTCACTCAGAGTATCTGTCGCAGCCACCAGGAATTTAATTCCAGTCTTTAATTAACCTTTCCCCCAGTACTGTGCCCGAGCTCTAAGGCTCCTTCGTTGGGACTATGTGGTTCTGAAGATGAGACTCTGGGCTAATGACAAACAAGATAAAACTTTACTGGTAAAAGCAGCTTATTGGTTACAAGATGTTTTGTTAAGTTGCTCAGTAAAATCTTTCTCTTTCTACTCAGGTCTGTCAGCCTTTTCCCCTCACACTCTTATAATATTCTGACAATATTAGCCTTTGCCTAAATTGCCCCCTTAAAGTATATTTTCTTCCTCCTTTAGAATCTTAATGCCTTTCGCAGCACTTCTATATGATTCTATTTGGAAGACTGTTTCTGACTTTGTAGATCAACCACAACTGACAGTTGACGACTGCTGACTTCAAACTTCAGACTGAACACTCTTACCTCCTGCCTCTGCCCACACACCAACCACCTCCCTCACCTCCCACTTTCACCTGCCTTGTTCTTCTGACACTTACCATTTTAAAGGAACATACACCTATAACTTGAAATCATTATACAGTGCCCCTCCCCTTCTCTTGCAGCATCAGTCAGACTCAAGAGGCTGCCGGCCTGCCTGGTGGTCCTTCCTCTGTGTGGGTTCTTGAAAAGCGCCTCTTTCCGGCCCTTGCTGTTGGCTGTGTGACTGGAGGCGCCGAGCACGCTGGTGACTGTGCTTCCCTCTGGTCTGCCGCCTACATCCGGGGATTTCTTCCTTCTCTTTCCCAGCAGTGAACGCCCCCCACCCCCCAAGCCATTGAAAGGGGCAGCCTTCCCCAAATGATAACACCTCACGTGCAATCGAAGCTAAAGACTTCTGAGAGCCAGGCTGCTATGAATTTGTATGAACCTCTTCTTAAAACTACCACCCTTTCCCCCTTGCGGCATTGTCTTTGCATGTATGTGGTTCGGGGAGCCACTGGCAATCACGGCATTCACCAAGAAAAGTAGACGCAGAGCATCATGTTGTTCAAGAGGAAATGGAGAAATCTTTTATTTTTCTGCGGAACAGAATGAAAAACCAGCATGCCTGATTTGTTTGTGCTTGTCTGTGTCTTTTATAAAGTTTGTATCTCCAGTACTTGGCTTTACATTTTATGACATGCATGGCCCGGCCCGACAAAATCCCACTGATGTCAGATCTGGCCCTCATAATAAATGAATTCAACACCCCTGGGATAGAGCTTAAATCCTACCCTGGATGTTGCCTTCCAGCACTGGATTTACTGCTCCTGGATGTGGAGGTTTCCTTTTGCCACCACGGCTAGTAGGCACTGATGGACCACTTTTGTGAACCTGTCTTCCCCTTCTCTCTCAAAGCCTTCCATGCTTATAGGCATCACTACATCTGCCAGATACCCACTGTTCATTCAGATAGTTATACCACGCTTTTCTCCCCAATAGGAACCCAAAGCAATCTACTACATAATTCTCCCCAGCCTATATTTTATTCTCACAAGCCTGTGCAATAGTGGGTAGCTGGCCCAAGTCACCCAGCAAGCTTCCATGGCAGAGCAGAATTCGAACCTGAGTCTCCTGGGTCCAAGTCCAGGAGCTTTCCCCTCCTTAATGCAAAATTCACCACCTGCTGTCCAGCGTGGTACAGACGTCTCTCCCACTGTGTTCTTCTACATGTGCAAACAAGTCCTAACGCTGCTCTGGAAGCTGCTGAAGACATTTTTAACTCATCCTTCCACCTCCAGAGACACCCCCCCCCCAACAGCATGCAGAGGGGGAAAAGCAGCTCTCAATTTTTTTCCCTGTGACAAAGGCACCGGTTGCAATGTTTGCCCACGCCAGGAAAATCAAGAGCTTTGGGGAAGGAGTGACTAAGCCAGCTAAGAACCATTTCCAGAAGACTACATCAAGGGTCACGCAGGAGCTACTGGCGTGGGAGAGGGGAGGCACATGGATTGTGTTTTTGGAGAAATGGGGGAAGGGAATGGGATAAGCAATGAAGGTGGGTACAGCGTGGAAGGAGCCATGCTCAAAGGCCCTGCGTGGGTCCCCTTCTCAAGTGACATTCCACCGCAGGCCACACCACCTGCTAAGTATGCGCTAATGTGGCAGCATTAGTTTTGCAAGCCATTCATGGGTCCCAGGGGAAAATGCTACCCCCCCACAACCCCCTCTGCAGCTAGCCCCATTCTCATAGCTCATTAAAAAGTGATGAATGGGCAGATCTCTAGCTGCTGACCTTGCGGTTGCCATAGTGACAGCCATCCCTGCCTCCGGCATCCAACTCCCCCCCCCCCCATGGCTTCTCTCAAGCCACATTCTCCCCAGAGAAGGGATGGCTAGACCATAGCTGGGCCGCCGCTGCCTCTGAGGCTGGAACGCAAACTAGCCACCTACTGGTGAGAGCAGAGCCACTCAGGTTGCCTACGGCCCCCCCCCCAACCTGTACCCGAGTTCCTATGGCAACACAGCTCGTAAAGCTGAACGCATGCATGGTCAAAAGAGGAGGCTGCAGAGAAACCGAATCCGAATCCGTTGCCACAGCGATGCTGCCTATCCCTCCCCCACCCCTCCATAGCCAAACAGTATAATTACTCCAGACAGGCCATAATTAACAATTCACGGCCATGCAAGGAGAGCAGAAAAAAGACCCAGAGGACGACACAGGATATTCTCCCTGTTACAGTCCGGCCTTTTGCCGTTCACTAAAGAAAATGGCTCTTGTGGTTTTCAAAGCAGGCAAGAACATGTACACACACACACACACACACACACACACACACACACACACACACAGAGGCTTTGCCATGGCATACTGGCACAAAAGAGCAAGAACACACAATTAATCGCAGCAGAGTAGGCAAGCAATCTAGACCTTCCCTCTCACAAAATGCTGCTTGCTGAAAACCAGCAGAACTCCGAAGGTGGCCGGAAGTCTAGAAGGCTGCAACTTTTAAAGGCGTTTGCCTGAAGCTTCAGCTGAGACCTCACAGCCTGATCTCCTCCGATCTCAGGGGCTCAGCAGGGCTGGCCCCGGCCAGTCACAGGATGGGAGGCCACCAAGAAATGCCAGGGCTACTGCTATGCAGAGGAAGGCAAGGGCAAACCACCTGGTAAAAGTCTTGTGCGCCTTGAAAACCCTGCTGGGCAGCTGCAAGTTGTGTCAGGGACCATACTGCAATGAATAAACCCATATATGGAAAAAAATCTACATGTGCTTTACCATATTAAACATGAATACCATAAACCAAATAACAAAGGCTCTCATATAAACAAATTAGGTATCTTAAGTGTCCATTCCAGACGCGGAGAATGCAAGAAATCCTACTGTAGGGAAAAACCTTTCCATAAGGTACAGAATACTCTCCAAGCTGCGTTTACAGAGCTCACTCTACCCCGTCAGTGTAAAGGTGATGAAGTGTATGATGAACAAGGATCCACACCCAACAGACTATATATAGAGGGCTTCCGCTTTTTCAAGAGTTGATGATTCTTAATTTGCATGGCAACAAAGAACGTCAGAACCGGAACGCGGGCAGCCTCCAAAAATCCATCTGCATCTGAGCCTGATGTTCAGCCCTTCCTCCGGAACCAGCACAACCCCCAGGGCTGCTCTGCTGCTGCTGCAGCGCCAGAGATGCTTCACCATGGAGAAGGTAAGCTTGAAACAGCATGCTTTGCACATGCACAGAGAAGGCTCTTTTACTCTTGGAGGGGATTTAAGCCCCCCACCAGTTTTTTGTAGATTTTTCTGCAAACTTGGGGGGGGGGGTGTCTCCCAAGTTTGCAAAGGTATCTCCTGATCTGCGGATTTAGATATCCACAGACAGGGAGCAAACCTGGGAAATAGATATACTTCGACCAAAGAATTTTAGACTCCTGCAAAGAGTGGCTACAACAGGTAGAACCTGGGCTTGAAACCACGCCTCCTGACAGGTGGAGGTCTGTGGCACACCTGTAACACACTTCTGGCTTGGGCTACAGGCCCTTCCAGCCTCTCTAAGCAACGTTTGTGTCACAGGCACGCATTCTGCCAACCAGACGCATGCATATGGAACTGGACTATGGCCCACAAGTGAGTCACAGGAAGGTTGGGAGTCTGAGGTGGCAAACAAAAGAGTTCTTTTAAAAATCGTTCCTCCTCCTTCCCTGTGGGGCTCTACACTGTATGCTAGCTACCCACTTGGGAGCCATTCCCTCCCCTCCACCCAAACGCACCCACCCACCCACTTGTGAAGAGCCTCCGTTCCCCTCATGCCTGGCCATCTCATTTGCAGGAAACGGTCGGTACAAAGACCAAGCGTCCAGGGGCACACACATCTATCTTTAGATCAGAAGAGCCACAGAGGGTGTTATGTAGCCAATAGGAAGATATGTTATTCCATGGATTAAGGTAGGTAAAGTTTATGGAAAGTCAGGGAACGTGGCAGAAAAGGGCTGGATGAAAAGCAGAGGTGCCACCCCTTTTGGGAGTTAAGTCCTCAACCCAAAACATTAATTGCTTAAGGGACACATTATGTTTCCCAGGTAATGCCGTAGCTGCTTTGAAGTCATCTCTACAACACCCCAGAAAATCTACAGTGGGGAAATGTTAAAAAGCTGAAGCAACCCCCCCCCCCCCCCCGGAAGATAAATGAAAAGTCAAAAAAGGTTATACAAAATGGGAAGCAACTGGATTACGTGGGGAGGGGAGGGGAAGTCAAGCACAAATTTAAAAGGCACAATAAAAAGATAGGGAAAACAGAAGCAAAGGATACAGAAGACATTTATTGAAAGCAAAAAAAGGAAGTACAGACAGGCCCACCAACTGCTTGCTACAAATCTGAACAAGTCAAGGACTAAATGCTACAGAAAAAGGTACTAAGACGCATTATAAAATAGTTTTAATTTTCCATTTTTCTTTTCTTTTTGCATTACATTCTTTTTAGCCAGGCAACGAACTCTGATGTTACGCATACAATCAGCCCCCACCCCCCAATACTGAACCTGTAATAGCTGGTTATCAAAATATACAATACATCCATTTGCTGTAAAAACCTGGGCTCTGCTGCCCCCTCATGTCTTACAACAGGTATAAAAAAATCATAAATATTTACACCTTTTTCTCATTACATTTATATGCAACACACAGGATCAAAAAAATAGAAAGAAGAGATTAAATCCCCCCCCCCCCCCGGATCTGCTTGGGTCTGGGGGTTAACAGCAACATACTGGCACAGGCCTCCTGAAGAAAACCAAGAGCAAACACACCTCTTTGTCTGCTGATGGAACCCAAACACAGAAAGTGTCAGGATAGAGGGGCTCCGTCCCAAACAGCCTCTGAGAAGGGCCTGCCGGGTGGATTTCAGGACCAAATCTGACCATTATCGCCAAAGTTCTGCTAAGACCTAAAAAACCTGGGGCAGAGGATGATCTTCCCTTACTTCTTCTGGGGGGAAGGAGGGGGACAAGTTACTCAGCCCCCTCCTGTAATGCTAGCCTGTCCTACCGGTGACACTAATGCCTGTGGAACTCTGGCCTACTTCCACTGGCCTTTCTGTTGCTCCAGGTGGACCATGCACACAGGTGGACCATGCCAAGAGAAAACGGGGGGACTTGCAGGCTGCTTGTGTGGGGAGGTGTGTGTGCTGGCTGCTGGCTGCCTCCATGGCTACGATTTGGAGAAATAAAAGGCAGCCACAGCTCCAATACCAAAAGGCCAGTTTGCAGGAAAGCTTCGCTGCCACCTTGGAGAGTCAAGAGAAGGCAATGGGGGGTGGACCTATGATGTGGAGCAGTCTTTCAAGAACTCCTGCAGGGTCAACTTAAGGAGAGGCAACAGCTGCAAGATCCTCTGTGACTTCTGAAAGTCCAAGCAGACACCTCCTCATTGTCTCCTGGACCTGACCAAAGGCTGGCCCAAGCAGAGTGAACTGGCAACCCCAGCGGGACCCCTTCTCCTCCAACAGCATCCGGGTGAGACTGCCCCTCGTCATGCCAAGGAGGAAGTTTTTAAATTAAAATAGTGTTAGGACTCTTCCACCCATGCAAGCCAATGGTCTCTTGTGAATCAGCCAGGGTGTGTGTGTGTGTGTGGGGGGGGAGACAGCAAGTCGACACCAAAATACATTGTTGGTTTTTTTGTTTTTGTTTTTAAACCACTTTGGTCCACATTTTGCAGAAACAACCCTGATATTAAGTACAAAATTCTGGTTCTTCTAAAATCTCACACAAGTTAAGAGGGCAGAAGTAAGGCAACTCTGGAATACAACAAAGAAGGCAGATTGGCGCAAAAAGAGTTAAGAGACGGGAGGAACAGCATTCTGAGATATGATCAGGAAGGAAAAAGTTGCATTTCTCTTTAAATAAAGTAAATAAACTTGGGTTAAGTAAAAACCACCCTTAAAATCTGGGTCATTTCCTCCTTTTGAAATAACTGGTGTCTACTAATTTTAAGTACTTACTTCTTCACTGTAGAAGAGTAATCTCCAGCCATGACCTTATCTGGCTCAACTACGGCACTATTTTCAGGTTACAAAAAAATTAAAAATAAAAATACAAGAATACAGCATACAAGGTAAGAGAACGAGAGTTAAGTTGATACATCTTATACCATCTTGGCTATAAAAAAAGTTAAGCTATTTCGTTTTGCATATATATGCATATATATATGAACCCATTACAATATTTGGTCAACTGGAGATATTGCTAGGCAGAGAAAAGACTGCTTTGTAAAAAACAACAACTTGTAATAAAAAGATTTAAAAGAAAAAGCTGAGGTCACTAGTAGGAGAGCAGAGATGCTGGTCTTGAGGATGAACTCGGAAGGGGGCGGGCAGGGCGAGGCAACTTGAATTGACCTTTCCTCCCCCCAAGTCTGAGCCCAGAACTGACAATCTGAATACAGACCAAGATTTAAGAGTCTCCTGTACAAACAATGTCTGATGCTCTTGGCTCAGTTTCCACAGCCTGGGAAAACTATTTGTTTTTAAAAGCAGTAAATGGTGAAGGGAAAAGGAACACCCACCCACCCACCCCAGCCCTGAGCAAAGCAGCATTGATGGCCAAGAGTTTTTAATGTTGGACTTCCGCTGGCAGCAGTCAGGACTGAGGAAGTCCGTTCCACCGCTCTGCAGGTTAAGACAATTCTTTTCCTGGAGAGACGCTCAACTGCTTAAGAAGGCAGAATGCTGCTCGCCCCACCCTCACCCCTCTGCCATGCAATCTGGTCAACTACGGGAGGACTCCTCTGTTCTTTCAACTTGGTACTAGTGAGCCTCCCAAAAATTAGCACAAAAAAAAAAAAAAAGGCTTCTAAGGCACAGGGTATTCGATCCAAGGCTTAGGGGAGATGAGCAGGTCAGCTCTCAGGAGGGATCTGTGCTCCAGAGGATTTAAAGGAAGGACTCAAGACTACACAACTTGGGGGTCTTCCAAGGCTTGAAGAAGATAAAGGCCTTATTGTGAAGTCGATATGGGCTTCTGGGACAGGGCCCCGTTATCTGTATTTCTCACTCTGGTGGGAGGGGAAGGAGGAAGAGGAATGTTCCCGGAGCAGTTTAAAGAATGTAAACATTTATGCTTGTGACCCTGCCCCCCCCCAACAGTCAAGATTGTAATCCCACAAGCTGCAAGAAAGGTTATAGTAATGTGAATTAAGATTTAATTTTTGTTTTAAAAACCCAGAAAACTGCTTTCCTCTTTAAAAAAATAAAATCTGTCGTGTCTCTTAAGGTCACTTCAGCTGCTTTTTTCTTTTTAAAGTGGCTTCTTGTTTTTTTTCTGGAATGACGGAAGTTGCCTCGCCCCAAGAGGGTCTTCAGCCTTCAAGATGTCAGGCTGGAAGCCCGAGGGATGGCCATGGTGGGTTTTTGCTTCTTGCCTGCAGTCCAGTCCATCGCACTCCCCACCCC
Source organism: Lepidodactylus listeri (assembly GCA_029233225.1). Lineage (NCBI taxonomy): Eukaryota > Metazoa > Chordata > Lepidosauria > Squamata > Gekkonidae > Lepidodactylus > Lepidodactylus listeri. The sequence continues at coordinate 177,096,849 of JARCFY010000002.1, forward strand.
CAAAGCGCTTAGATGGTGGACTTGGAAAAGGACACGCGCAAGTGGTGGCTCTCCCCCAGGTCGTGGTTGTGGAGCTCGATAAGGGACTGGATGGCTTCTTCCACTGAGCCCATCTGGATCAGCGCCATCTTCCGGTCTTTCCTGCCAAAGGGGACAATCAGCAACGTTGGAGATCAGTGGAGGAGCTGAGCGGTAATGTTGCGGCCAGAGATCATGTTGGGCAGGGGCGGGAGGGAGGGTTTTCAACAGCCAAACTCCCCCTTCTTTGCAGGGAAAAGGTTCCGGGTTCTGTCTCTGGCATCTCCACTTAAAGGATGTCAGGGCTTGCTCTGCCTGAGACCCTGGGGAGCTGCTGCCACTCAGAGCTGCAGACCAAAGAAGTGCCTTCCGACAGGTTTCTCTGTCCGCTCTCTCACTTGTGGTTACAAGAGGCAAGGCACGAGTCAGACTGACGGCCCAGCCAAACAAGCCTACCCTAAACTGGTAAGCGCAGCTTTCAGCCAGAGAGAGAATCCAGGCGCATGGCCAGGATCTTGTTGCTTGTGGGGCAAATTTTTTTCTGGTGGGGCTGAAGTTCTCAGTGCAGAAAGAAAAGCCATTTAAGCCAATAGAAAGCTGTGACCAGGAGAGATCTCTAAACTGCAAGCTGTCAACCACTTTAGGGGACAGTTCTCAGCCGCTGCAAGTTAATCACTTCCGCCAGCCTAAGCAACAATTTCGATAACAAGCCAGCAGGTGGGGGTGACGACTTCTATAGTCAAGAAAGCTAACACTCAGGCAGCAAAACTCTCTTCAGGGAGACTAGATTCTTGACACAGTCAGAAGGGATCCTAGAGGTCACCTACTCCAACCCCCTTGCCCAGTGTGGGAACTAGTCAACTACAGCACCCCACTCTGCTTAAAGGAGCACATGCCTTTAAAGAAATGTTTTAAAATGATTGAAAAAAGCATTTACAGGAGAAATTCTTGTGGGGCTGTGCTTTAAGAAAGGGGGCAGAGCCCCCCAAACCCCCACCTTAGCTACAGGCCTGGGAGAATCTATTATCCATTCTGCTTCTTGAAACACCTTTTACCCACCACTCCTCCCACCCCCCCAGGTCTCAGAGACAGCAGCAAAAAGCCTTGACAAAGACCATGCTCCCGTACACACAGCCTCACAGAAGAACCTCCTCATGGGAAGCCACTACCTGCCAGCAATCTCCTTTTTAACAGTCTGGGAAGCTCTTTAATGCCGCCTCCCTTCCCCAGTGGCTAGAAGTGAGCCGACACCAGACTTACAGGAAGAATTTGAAGGCTTTCACCACTCCACCATTACTCGCGAACAGCAACTTGAGGTCCTCTTCAGTTACTGAAGGCCTAAGAAGAGAAAAACCCCATCATGGTTAGGCTTGACCAACACACCTAGGAGTGGGGGGGGGGGGGGGGGGAGGACAACCCCCGAGCATCCAGTAAGGGCCAGCATGCAGAATGGGGCCACACGGCAATTGTTAACACCGCTGCCACCATTTACTGCAGGGGTCCCCACAGGCATCCTTCCTGAGCTAAGACAAAAACCTGTGAGCTGGAGGCTAAAAAAACTGAGCTAGCTCATACTAACTCAGCTTAGAGGGGACACTGGCCACCCGCCAACCTTTCATGATGCCCGCCGGGTGGTTTCAGAAAGTGGATCGTGCCAGGTGGGGCTTTTGTCCACCAAGGCTTCTGATTGGCTGTGCAGATATCTAAAAATGTTGTTTTGGTGGCAGCTGCCACCACAGCACAGGAAATCTTTACCACGTGCCGGAACGTAAACTGCAGCATCCATTTTGTGGCTGGCTCCGCCTTCTGTGGCAGCCATTCTGTGGCTGCGCCCGCCACGTTGTGCCAGGATCCCAAAGGTGCCTGCAGCCTGAACAAGCTTGGGCCTGATTGAACCTGCCTTTCTAAACATTCATACTGTCCTTTTGTGCAACTAACTTCACAGCTTTCCTTAGAAGGAGCTGTTCCTTGGAACACCAACTACCTGGAGGGGGAGGTGACAGGAAAGCAAAGGCGGGCCGATCAGTATGCAGCTTGCATGTTTTGGCTCGCACGTGTGCGTGCTCTCCATGCGTCCACCCTGTGCAGTGCGTGGGGCAAGCAGCCTGATCCACACACAACACCTGGCTCACAGGATCGGCTTAATCCCTATACTCCACGGACTGCCAGGGTGCCCTGCCCCTAGTGCAACGGCTGCTGTGAGATCTGGGGACGAGGCAGACCGGCACAAGCCCCAGGGCTCAGCCCCACCCACGCCGACGGCCGAGAACACTCACGGGATATTGGAGAGGTGAAGGGTGGCAGAAGGGGGGAAGATGTTCTGGAAGTTTTTGGAGCCCGGCTTCTTGAAGCGATGGAGGGGAGAATTTCCATAGTCCTTGGTTAGCCCTTGGTCTTCCTGCCCTTCCCGGGGCAGCTGCACTGTCTGGTGTTTCGACATGGCGATGCGGATCAGCTTGCCGTGCAGCTTCTGACCACTGAGGTGACTCATGGCTGCCAAGGTTGAGGAAACAAACAGATCTGGGTTGCAAAAGCTTCACCCCCCACGTCATTTGCCCCAGAATGCTCTCTTGCTCCCCTGCCCAACCACAAGCCTTCCGACATAAACACTTCGCTCCAGGGAGGCCCTTTCACTGAAGCTGCTCATTCCAAAGCTAGTGGGATCCCCTAAACTCAGGATTCTCAGGGCCTGAAGGGAGATGCCTAAGGTCATAAATGGCCATCTTGAAAATCAGCTATGCCCCCCTCCCCCTTGGTCCCAAATGACACCCCCCCCGTGAAGTTCAAGGGAATGGAGGGTCCCAGGAACGAGGTAAGCCCCAAAGGCAGATCACATCCCACTATGAAGCACTTGCCAGTTTAGCTCAGTGGAACCGCCACAATGAAGCAATCCTATCTGAAGAGTGAGGACTGACTAGAAGAAGAAGAAAAGACTGGACTTATATCCCGCCCTTCACTCACTTGGGAGTCTCAGAGCGGCTTACAAACTCCTTTCCCTTCCCCTCCCCACAACAGACACCCTGGGAGGGAGGTGGGGCCGAGAGAGCTCTGAGACAACAGCTGGTACAGAGCTACGGCTTGCCCAAGGTCATCCAGCAGGTGCAAGTGGAGGAGTGGGGCATCAAACCCGGTTCTCCCAGATTAGAGTCCGCGCTCCTAAACCACTACACCAAACTGACTAACGGATGGGGGGAGGGATTAGCTGCAGCAATTCTGCCCTGCCTGTCTAGACCTGGCCCACAGGTAGATACAGAAAGAATACGTGGGCCAGTTTCCACAGGAGAGAGGTTTGCTCTCATGCAGTAAGGCCCGGCTCCAGAGGTCCTGAGGAGGACCAGCAGGCACGGGCCCTTCCTGTTGTATTCTGGCTGTGGGTTGGCAGTTACAATGTCAGTCTCGGATCTTGGAGACCCGGGTTCAAATCCCCACTCCGCCATGGAAGCTTGCCGGGTGACCTTTGGCCAGTCGACCACACTCTGCCTAACCTCTCTCTCAGGGCTGTTGCGAAGACAGAAGTGGAATACGGCACGTGAACAGTGCTTGTAAGCTTGTCTGGACACACACACACACACACAGCCCCCCCCCCGGGGGGGGGGGGAAGCAGGGTATCTCAATCATACACCTTCAATAAGCATTTGTCAGGCAACCATTTTGAGTTTTTGGCTTTTAGCAAATCAATTCCTGCTCATGTCTTAGGGAGGGCATTCTGGCAGTAGACTGCTTTTGGTTCCACTTAGTACTACCAGGATCTTGGAACGCTTTGGGCTTTACCCACCTATCTCAATCACTTCCACGGCTTTATTTAGAAATGTTTACCTTGCTTTCCAAGAGTGATGTGATATATATAGACACACACACACACACGTGAAAAGGTACAGTGCAACTGCAGAGGGGTAAGCTGCCACAAAGCACAGCAGCCCCTCAGTGCCTGGTGGCAAAGGGATGTTTGTCCTCCTGAAGGTGATTCCACAGCACTGCAGGAGCTACAGAAAAGCTGCCACCCAGCAACAGGGCTTGGAGCCTGGACCTTAGTGCGGACGTGGACCCATAAGGGGTAGAGACAGACCCACAGGTATTCAGCTGCAAGGTAAAATGGTAGTCAAACATGAAGCTTACCCAGCTGGGCTTGATTGCCATCTGCCATTTGAACCAAGGCATTCTCCTTCTTGTTAAACAAGATCTTCACTCTTTGCACATCACCATACACCCCTTAGGGAAGCGAAGGAAGAAAACAAAAGGGAGTCCTTCAGGGAGAAACCCTGTTTATCTGTATACCAAACTAATACAAAATACATTCAACACCCAGAATTTGCTCTCAATACTAGAGAAGGAGAGTTTGTTCCAGAGTCTAAGCTGCTCAGGATAAAATCTGAGAAGCCATAGAACAATTGGGGATAATTGAGGAGGAGTTAAAAGCTGAGCAACTGTCCCCAGGGGGCCGAGCCAAACCCTTTCACATGCTCTCTGTTTCTGACCCAACAGGCATGCAAAGCAATCAAAACCATGCAGAACAATACATTAAAAAAGGAAAATAATAAACTAAAACACTAAATGGCATGGTATATAAACTTTTTTGTTTATAAAAAAAGCATTCAACAGAACTGCAAAAACACAACCGTACTTTTTTGAAGTAAAATCTCAAAATGAAAAAAAGGTAATAAAAGTGTGAATGATAACATACCGAAAAGAATAAAGAGGCATTGGGGTGTAACTCTCTTTAGAGAACAGCAGAGCAAGGCAGCGGAGGGACAGGGAAGAGGTAAGGAATCGAGGGAAGAGCGAAGGTTGCGCAAAATCGTCGACAACGAAGGAAGGGCAGAGTCCCCGCAGGAAATGGCGAAATTGGTTGATGGATGATGAAGTTTTCAAGATGGTTAATATTGAAGGCCAGGTTGGTTTCCGAAGAGCAGGAAGGTTTGGTTTTTTTTGGTTTTTTGTTTTTGGAGGGGGGTGTTTTTTTATTTATTTGTTTTTGTTTTTGTTTCAAGCAACAACAGGAAGCAGAAGTACCGTGCAGGTCAGTTGGCAAAGAAATTCCGGATCGGGGAGAAGGGGAGAGAAAAATAAAAAATAAAATATTCAGGGATGGGGAGGAGAGAAAAGAAAAAAAGTAGCAAAAAAACATAGGTCAGTAAATACATAAAGAAAATATGTCGTGTTCCATCAGTAAAAGATTTATAGATTTTTCTAAAAAACGTACAACATTTTTGTTTTACAGGAGGGGGGAAAAACTAGTTAATAGGTTTTTTAACCTAGTGGAACACAACGATAAAGGGAAAGTACTTCACTTAAGATATAACTAAGAGGGACGAGACAGTATTTCAGCAGAGGAACTTACATGGGGGGAAATGGGAGATTGTCATTCCCAGAGCCTCAGGTGCCCCAGAGAGAAGGCTTTGGACAGGTCTCTGCTCTAGACCAACCACAAGGGGAGGCTCGAAAGGGGAGACAAAGCTTTATGTGTACCACATACCCACACACAAACTTTAGGCATCTCCCACAACAGCCCTTAGTTGACTGACCAGCTACTGGGTCAAGCCAGTCCTGTCAAGGCCAAGGTTCTCAAACTGCAAATCCCAAACTTGGATTGCAGCCTTTCCAGGCACTACTTACTCTCTATAGGGGATGTATAGCAGTCACAAAGTAGTCCAGGCTATAGCTGAAGAGAAGTGCTCCAAGCAAATACAATTTTGGGGGGTGGGTGGGGTGGGTTTGCAGGTACAATAAACTGGTAGAAATGAAAAATTCAGCTTGTAGTGTACACAGCCGATTTGAATCTGGAGGACAACGTGGCGAGGTCCCACTAGCAGATCCCCATTTCTCATGTGGAAAATCCCAGCATCAATTTCTAGTTAAAGGGCTTCACCAGGCCGGCAGAGAAAGGCTGTCCTCAAGACCCTGGAAACTACCTAACGTTTAAAGCAGCCAATTCTGAGCAAGGTGCAACAAGGGCCCAATGTGGCACTTTCGGGTATGGACTTCATATGGACCGGGATGTTCCGTTGCATTTCTGCTTTTGGGCAGCTGGCTCACGGGGTGCATAAAGCCAGGTGCTGCGTCCAAAAGGCGTCTGCAGTGGCAGAAGTTCCTGGGGAGTCTTCCCTTTCTTCAGAGACATGCCCAGGTCTGATTCAGTGCCTTGTGAATGGCCAGCACCAAGAGTGCTTCTGCTTCCCACTCAACCAATGCAAAATGAGATAGATTTGGGTGGGTACTTCCCTGTAGGCTAGGGCAAGATGGGTGGACGCCAGGAGAACAGGGAGGACTTCCCCGCCATCACCAGCCGATACAGCTGCATAAAGATGTTATCTTGAGTGGTATTTTAAGGACCCTGAGAAGCACAAAAATTAAAGGTTGCCCACGGGGGTCCTCTCGTTAGCACTAACTAGGGAGGGAGCGACTTTTTTCAACTGAGGCCAACTCACAATCTGAGAACTTGGCCTTTGGAAAGAGTTTTAGCCTGGATCTCAACCAATGGGACTTCCCCATAGCCAATCCACCTGGGTTTTGTCAGCACCCAAAACCAGACCTGGGAAAACTCAAGACAAGTTTTTTGTGGTTTTTTAAAAAAAAGTTCAAACACCATCTCCCCACATTTTTGGGTTCCAGGCCTTTGGGACCGCCTGATGCTCTCTGTTCAGCTGCCAAGGGGCTATGCAAAGGACCTCGAGAACTGATCCCTCAGCTTTTGGCCAGTGCCCGGCAGAATCCCTTTTCCTGCCATTGGCTGCTCCATCTTTCAATTCTGTCACATCCACTATGGAGGAGGAGAGGAGTCCCTCTGCAGAAATACTGTCTCTTCCACCATTTGCATAGATAAGTTTTTCTACAACACTGATTACATAAGCAATGGAAATAATAAAAAAAAAGTTGAGGAGTCTTGTTAGTTCACAGCTTCACTACAGGGATCAAAGTGTCTAGCCCAAAAGAGAAGCTTGATGGATGAAGTGAGGAGTTCATTAAAAAAAACACACACGAAGGCATGAAGTTAAGTTGCTCAGCAATTTTCACTGTACTCCACCACTCTGACAGAGTCCTACGGGACGACAGATCCTGGTTGGGCATAATGGAAGAGGGGGGTGCTGTATTTAAGAGGCCCCAGAGTCCACCGTTTCCTTTATTTTTTCCAATGCAGCATCCCTTTTCGAGAAAACCTGGCCACGCTCCCAGAAAGAGACATTTCAGCTTCCCAGGACTGCTTACGCCATCTCTTGGTGCCAGAGGGAACAAGCAAGGAGGGTTCTTAGAAAGGAGGATGCTCTGAGCTATCTCTCCCCCACCCCATCTCTACCGACAGGAGAGGGCTTACACCACCCCTTTCCACACCACCTATTACCTTCCCCAACAGGGAAGAACCCAAACTCCTACATCAGGGCACCAGGTGGGGACAATGACTGGAGAGTCTGACCTTTTTGTGCATCTGTCGTATGTGAATAATGATGACCCCAGGCCCTCATGATCCTGCCCCAACAATACTTCTTGGAGAAACAGAGCTGCTCTTTAATGGGCATGCAAACGTGAAACCTTCCGGCAATCTTTCTTTGCAAAGAAGTTTCAGTGTGCAGCTGGGGGTGGGGGAGACAGCTAGGGGCACTTAGCATCATCACTGGCTCCTTGGCCCGGAGAGGGAACTGCTAAAACTGATCGCCCCACTCATCTGCCTTCTTGGTGGAAAGGGAAGTCCCAGTCACCAAGATCCTAATGGCCCAGGGAGTCCAAGACTCTGCACGGAGCAAGCATTGCTGGCAAAAAATCTCATGTCCTGAAGAGAACAGTTATAATGGACAGAAAAAGAAAACAGCAAAAGATTAAAAACTGGTTAATTTCCTGTAAGTTTTACATTGATAGTGGTTCTCTCATCCATGCCTCCCTTTTAGAGCTTTAGACATAAACAAAGTCAGTGGAAATTCAGTTTCAGGTATCGAGTTATTTTCAGCATCAGGGACCCAAGCAATGGAAGAGGCTCCACTGCAGAGAGAAACCTGGATGCAGCATATGCTCTGCACAGAAATCCAAATTAAGGCCAAGAAAAATTCTGCAGACTCCCAATTGTAGCATCCCTTGAACATGTAAAGGCAACCAAATGTTTCAACTCAGAGGAAAAAAACATGTTAAATGGAACTGAAAACACAACCCAGAAGTTATAAAGAGCAGAAACAAGGCACACACAGTTTTAAAGAAATCTCATAAAAGGGGAAAAATGTGTCAATGCATGGCAAAAGAAATATGCTCACAAAAAAGGTAAAACAAAGCTAAGCTGGCGGGGGAGGGGAAATAAAAGAGATCCAATGAAGAGGACAGGACCGGACGACTGTCACTCCAATGTAAATGCATTACAACATGCCAAAGGAGAACTAATGGTTCTTACTGCTATGGAGAGGAGACCCAAGCAGAGGCAAAAACCACAGGGGGATAAAAGTGGGGGGAGGTTTCAAGAGGAAGTCATGCTGAACTTTGGCTCTGGGGAATAAGAGCAGGTCAGCAGTAAAAAATTTTTTAAAAACGTAATACAAAGCTAAGCTGGCATGGGAAGGGGGGGGGGGGGGAGACCTTTACAGGCCCGGTGTCCCACTTGGAATTAAGTGGGGCGGCTGACCTGCTTTTCCGAAGACCCCCATATCAGGGCAGCCTCTCAAGACAGGACAGACTTGACCCTTAGGGCGGCTTCAGCACAAACCTGGCTTTAAAAAGCGGTTCAGAGAAGTGAGAGTGGAAAGTCATCGGAAGGAAGCGGGAAAAAAAAATGTGAAAAGAAGTTGAACAGAAGAGATTACAAGAAGGCTTCCACTAACCTCGGGGTTCAAATTGCTAACCAGCAGGACGGAGTTCCCTGTCCCGGTGAGGCCAGGAATAGCAATCCGTCCTGCGGCAGCAGCGGCAGCTGATGGGATAGCCAGAGGAGCAAGAGCTCCATGAACGTTTGGAACTGAGAGGCCTGAAAAACCAAAACACATTAACCAGTGAAGAAATCAGCAGCAGGGTCTCTGCCAGTGCGGTGAACATTCGGACTTGCAGGTCGCTTAGAGCCTAGGGGAGGGAGTCCCTTCAGAGCCCTGGTCCTTCCTTACGCGAGCACTCGGAAGCCAGACAGCTCAGTAAATTAGGAAGTCCCTCCGACTCTGGCCTTCAGAGCACCAGCCACTCTCTGCCTCTGGCATACAGAAGGTTGGGGGGAAGGGGCAGGAGTGATGGCATTTGGCTCTGTTTGGGTACTGGGCAAATGGGAAGACACCTCTGGACATCTGATTTTCAAACAACATCTGCACAACTCCACAGGCTTACATAAGCAAATCCGTTACAGGGGAATGCAGGAAAAGGGATGATAAACACAAGCAGTGCATTTGTCAGATCTTCCCACCAATGCATGCCAGAAGTGCCTCGTTCTCATATCATGCATATACCAAGCCATGACTGTGCACATTCCAGCCATTTCCATGTACTCATTTTAAATGGGTGCCCTTCCAGCAAAGGCCTCTTGACTCCTATGCAGGAGAACCAGGAGAGTTTTCCATCAGCCCTTCCCCCCCACACACACTTTGGCGCTACCACCCAAATCATCTGAAGCACAGACATGTCTTTCCCGCCTTGCTCACGCAAACACACACAACAGGACGCTGCGCAGAAGCTACGATTGGCTCCTGCACAGTTCCGAGGTGTATAGCGGGTAAGAGACATATGTGCGCTTCTGCAGCTACGGCTTTGTGGCCTTTGTAATGGGAGCCCTTTTAACGGCAGCAAGTGGTGCAAGCTTTGGAAAAAACAGAACTCCTTCCAACGTACTCCAAGGGAGGCTTGCGGGGTCTGCGGTGCAGATGTTCTGGCTAGATGCTGCAGCTTCACTAGTGCCCCACCTCACTGAAAGTAGCAGCAATCAGAAGAGTGACAAATCCTACGACCACACTTGGAACCACCACTGTACCCACTCTTTTGTGGCCACCACTGTGATACTACCAACCCACACAGGCTACCGCTGCCTGACCTCAGACCTGCTCTTTATGAGCCTACAGAACGGCTGTTGAGCAGGCATAGTCTCCCAAGCCCAGCCCTCCACATGGGGAGATGCTGACCCTTCATCTTCAAGCTACCAAGGCAAAACACGGCGCAGCCATCCTTGCTTTGGAGCAGCTCTCCGAAGGTGCATGAAAGAACTCAAAACAGGGGACAAGTCTTGCATGGTCATTGGCTGGGGCTCAAGGAGCCCGGCAGAGAGCTCAAGGGGTCCCTGGGGAATGCTGCATTTTAAACTGTGGCGTTTCCAAAGCAGTCTGTGTGGCTGGGAGCCTTCACTTGAGAGCTTCAAAAGACCACCAAGCCTGACAGAAGGAACACTTTGCATCCCAGCTACAATACTCCCTTGGTGAATGTTCTAGTTTGCCAAATGGAGGGAAGGCACTCAACTTGCCCGGAGGGGGAAGGAGGAGGAGGGTTAGCTGAATGGCAAAGTCATGAGCTTCTGGGAAAGGCAACAGGGAGATGAAACAATACCTGCGGCCTGAGGAATTGCAAAAGCAGGAGGGAAGCCAGCCCCTGCATATGGAGAGGCAGAAATTATTCCTGGAGCACCTATAGGGGAAAAAAGCACAGAGGTATTTTGTTGTTAAGAGCCACGAGGACAACACAAACTTACCTGCAAACATCTGGATTTTTCCAGGGTATACACCTGAGCTCATGGCAATTCAGCCCTGGGGATCTACTCTTTGGAGGGCAGCTGGTCCAACTCAACCTCTCTGTTTCTAACAGCACATCTGCACCAGCTGCGGGATTATTTCACGTCTGAACTAAGCACTCTGCAGTGGCCAATGCAGCCGTTACAGTGCCAGCAGGAAAGTGAAACTGCATCTGCACCATCGTGCAAGAACTGTCATTCGCTGGCGGGTGTGGGCAGGGTAGCAGCAAGAGAGAGACTGTTCAGAGCACTTCAATGCCTAGCCGAAAATGCAGGAACAGCAGGCAGCACTAAAAGGACCCAGCAGAAATCTGCAGGGGAAAGCAAAAGCCCACTGATGTCCAAAGCCCCTTTGTGAGGTCGAGAACACATCACCAGTACTCTGACCTGGTTCCTCCCTACCCCCCCCCCCCCCCAAATCTTTAGAGAATTCGAAGGCCTGGTGATTTGAAAACTCTGAAAACACTGGCATGGAATTCCATGGAACTAGGCTGGCCAGTGGTCTGCAAACGTTGTTCTCTGTTTTCTGGTTACCCAATTTGTATTTTTGCCATGCCAATCTGGGAACTGCCATCAGAAACGCAAGTGGCACTGACACCCCTGGGTGCAGGACAAGGGGAGAGCCCTGACCCCCTCCAATATACAGCTCTGCAAATAGATTTGCTTGCAACATACACCTCGGATAGGTAGGTAGGGCAGGGGTGTGTGTGAAAAAGTCTTAATAAGAATGCCTGGAAGCTATCCTGGAGACACAATGCAAGCCTGGGGGGGGGGGGGAGTGTTCTGGTTGCTGTACCTCCAAGAACAGCCTAGCGAGCCAGAGGAACACAGTGAGGGAACCTACAATAACATTCACACTTCTTTGTGAGATATGACACTATTCTCACTGCCAGCTGTCATGCCCCAGATGACAGTATGGGGGAGGGAGGGGAGTGATGCCAAGAGGCAGCCAGTGGCCCAAGCCGAGATTCAGCCCTCCCTTTCCAGGCTCATGGCACACGCTGCCGCCCGCTGCCCTCATCTCCGTCCCTTACCAAAGGCCGCTGCCATCGTCTGGTCCAGGGAGGGCTGGCTGTCCCCACTAGGCAGGTCTGGCCGTGTGTAGTCCCGACTCTTGTCGTTGTTGTACTTCACGTTAAGGCTGGTGAGCTTGGAGAAGTCGATGCGGAGTGTGCAGCAGGCATTGTAGATATTCTGCCCATCCAGGGACTGCAAGGATAAGCAGACAGGGGAGTGAGCCACGAGCGCTCTCGGACACAGCCCCACAGCGTCAGCCACAACGGTGTGACAAAGTGTGCGGTTCAGAGTGTCTGGTGGGCTGTGTCAGACTGGCTGAGTGTTTGAGAATCCATGCGCCTCCCGCCTGCTTTGTCTCTCTTCCGGCAGCAGAGTCACTGCATCGCCTGATACTCAGCACATGGGACACAAGGAAAGCTATTCCACACTGCAGGAATTCTAAAAGGGCTGCACTTCCTGGCTATACAGCGTGGAGGGATGCAGGAGGCCCCCCAGGAGACTCACGCTGCCACCTGTTCCTCCCACTCTGTGCTGCTGGTGTGTACTCAGATCAGGATTTAGAGGCAAAACTACATCAAACCCGTGGCAGGGGAGGCTGAAGGTGAGAGCAACCCTTTCTAGGAAAAGGCACGCTGAAAGGATCTTCAGTAAATCAGAACATGGTAAGGGAAACCTGCAGCACTATTCATACTCTGTGCATACTCTGAACCTCACTGTAGCCTGGACTTGGCTTACGGATCATGACCTGCCGCTGTAGGGCATCTGGCCACACAAGGCGCAAGGGTCCCCAGTATGACTCAGTTCACAAAAGGGGGCTTGTGCTCACTGTCACTCAAACAACCAAAAGTGTAACCATGGCTCTGAGTTCTACGCCCTCCTTCCTGTCCCCTCCACTGGGTACTTCAGTCTCTAGGCATGATAGCTTCCTGGAGCAACAGCCTTAAATGTGGCTTGCCAGTGCAGACTCCACTGTGGCTTGCCACTGAGCCAAAATGAAGCATCCCAACTCAGAAAGTTTATCAATTCATTCCCTCTAACCGCAGCACGTCCCGTTCACCCACCCCAGAAGGCCAGGTGGTACCACCAACTGCAGGCCTGACACCCACACTAACACAGGTTTCCCCTCTAGTCTCTCTTTTTTAATGTGGGCTACAAAATCCTGCCCCACGGTTCTGTACTCAGCAGAACTCACCAGTTTAGCGTGCTGAGAGCTCATGGGGTCTGAATACTGCAAGAGGGCCTGGAACTGGTTATTCTTGGTGAAGGTGATTATTTTCAGCACGGTGCCAAACTTAGAGAAGATCTGCCAAAAGAAAATAATAAAGTTGGGCCGCCAACATGACTGCTCTGGAGGCAGTCCTTTCCCTAGGTGTTTCCGGCAAATGACATCAAGGCGTTATGCAGAGCGGGGGAGGTGCCTCTGGTCTCTTGCATGCAAGCCTCTCAAGTCTGGGGAGCCGCACCCCAGCAACTCCCACCCGGAAGTCTAGGGCTGGCAAGTACCACTGGGGTATTGCAACTGTTTGCAAGCGCCAAACCTGGCAGCCAGTGCAGGACAGGATGCCTGCCTACGATGGAGTGGGAATTCTGGCACAAGGAGTTTCTGCCACGCCGCTGAAATTAGACAGAACTCTGTAGCTGAGATTCTTCAAGGCAAAGGGAGCCCCCCCCCAAAGGCAATCCAGATAATCAGTCCTGCCAGAGACAAGGGACCCTGTTGACCTCCCTGATTTTCCTTTGCTGCATGAAACTGCCGAACTTGCTTCCCTCCTGAGGGTTTCTGCTGTGCAGAGCCCCTCCTGCAGCGAGGGCCAAAAGAGCCAAACACTCAGCTGGCAGAGGGTTTCACCCCCCAGAAAGGCCTCTCTGCACTGTGATGAGCCTGCTGCCAAGCAGAGCTTGAAGAGGCCACCGGCAGCACTCTCCTTGCCAAGACAGGGCCAGGCTTCTGCCAGTGGCGTGCATGGGGAGGGAATGAAAGTGATGCTCAGGTTGTGCAGGAACCAAGACCACCTCTCTGGACGACTGGCCTGGTGGGTGACCAGAGTCCTCAGCTGCATGAAAAGCCGGCACTCTGAGAGGCCTGAAGTACAGTTTGGCGTACCACCCATTCATGCGCTTTAGTTCTGCTTCTTTCTGCCAGGAGCACGCACACACCTATGGAATATGCACGCAGGCTCTACTCCTGGATCCTTTCTCATATGAAAGCTGCAATTGCAGGGGAAAGCACAGAAGAGGCCATCAAGATGACGAAGAGGCTGGACTCTGGAGCACTACTTATAAGGATGCTGAAGAGGCAGTGGCTTTTCAAAATTTACACATGGAGAAGGCAGCTGAGTTTTTCCTCTTTCCCATAATACTAAACGGGCGGAAATCTGTAACTCAACCAGCAATTAAATTGTTCGATTCATTGCCAGTGGGAGTAGTGACAGTCACGAGCATGAACAGCTTTAAAAGGGGGACACATGGGAAAAGGTCAGTCAATTGTTACTAGCCATGATGACTAAAGGGAGCCTCTATAGTTAGTGGCAGTCAGCCTCTGAATCCCAGGGCTAGGAGGCAGTGTCAAGGGGAAGGCCTTGACCTCTGAGAACTGTCTGTGGGCCCTCCAGGGAAGCTGTCCAGCCACTGCGTGAAACGTGGCCTACTGGTCTGATTCGGCAGCGCTGTTATGTTCCTCAGCATTTCTAAGACAAAGCCCACAGTGTTTTCTTCCCTGAAGCAGGGAAATGTGCTTGTCTGGAAAGAACTCCAGAGTATCTGGGGATGATGCTTGCAGATGCAGGAGGGAAAGGCCTACGCTGGGAACAAACACTGGCAAGTAGGAAAACTCCTGCAGTCCAGCTGGGGTGCCAAGGAGGCAGGCAAAAGGCTCCTCTCTCACTGGCCTAGAGCCATACTGGACAGATCCAGTGTGGTGCACTGGCTGTAGGTCGGCCTTGGTCAAGGTACACAGAACCGTCTATATCCTTGAATTACCAACTTGTCCTGAGGATAAAAAAAGGACAACCCACATAGGGGGAAAAGTGTAGTATTAGCAGTGGGAGTGTACATCCTTTGAGCAGAGCCAACTGCAGCCAAAGCATTTAGAGAGAAAGGCACCCTGGACCGAATGAACTCCATGACTTACTACCAATACTGCTTCTACAAGGTAACGGCCACTCAAACAGAGACAGTCTCTCACCTGGTGCAGAACGTCCAGGGTAACGGGATAGAAGAGGTTTTCCACAATGATCCTCAAGACAGGGCTCTGGCCAGCTATGGCCATCCCAGCTTCAACGGCAGCAGCAGAGGCGGACAAGGCTAAGTTGCCAGACTGAACTGAGTTCACAGCTTGCAAGGCTGCCTGGGCACGCTGGGGAGTCAAAGGGCACCGGGAGTTAATCAAGTGGATCCCAAACATACACACTGGCAGGCTTGCCACTGTAGTCCCTGGTTCTCTTGAAGATCAAAACAACAAGATCAAAGCGATGGCGGCTGCTGCTTTGATGGACAGATTCCCTGCCAGTCTGCCTCTGAGCAGACACAACAGGTTTTTGACACAACCATGATTATCAGAGGAGAGAGGTGAACTATTCACTCCAAATGCGAGACCGTCATGCCTTCCAACAGCGGGTTTTGGACAGTTCAGGTGAAGCAGTACTTGACACTCACTTGCAGTGTTCCCTCTAAGCTGCATTAGTGTGAGCTAGCTCACAGTTTTTTAGCCTCTGGCTCACCCATTTTTCTTAGCTCAGGAGGAATGGCTCCAGAGCAAGCTAATTTCTGCAGTAGCCAAATCGCTTGCTCACACCTTTAATGCCAGGAGCTCACCAAGTAGTATTTTTGCTTGCAAGACTCCACAGCTTAGAGGGAGCATTGCTCACACATTATGCATCTACTGAGATCACCGACTAGGATGGTCTAGTCCTAGCAGCGCTTAGACAAAAATAGCCACATTATTTGCACACATTCCTCCACTGGGCAAGCCATGACACTCAGGAACAGATCCTGCACATTCAGGAGAAGTAACTTGTGTGTTCTGTCATTGAGCCACTCCTCTCCTACCCAAGAGCTTCCTAGAGAGTGCTACTGGGCCAAGATGAAGCTCTAGTCTGAATCTGAGCCCCCCCCCCCCCAAAACTCTCTTTAGAACCAGCACCTCTCTCTCCAACTAGCCTGAAGTACCCATCAACACCACTCCTTCCTCTCACCAGCGAGTCATGGTGATGCCACTGCTACATTCTTAGTTGCACTGACATGGTCTCACCCACCCAACCCCACAATATCCCACATTGGCAAGTCAAAGGCCCCACATCTGAGTCCTGGCTTCTACAGCTGGGAACATCCAACAGCCCTTTGTAGGAGCCTGCCGAATGAGGACTCGGGCCAGGAAAGCAAAGCCAGGGATGGCACCAAGCATAACTCACCGCCTGGTTTGGAGAGTTATCGGTCTTGAGCTCTTTGTGGTTGGAGAACTGGATGTAGATAGCCTGGCCCCGGAGAACTGGAGCGACTGTCGCGTAGTAGCTCACCATGGTGGTAGCGGCTTCTTCAGTGTTCAATTCTATGAAAGCCTGGTGAGGAAGACTATGCATCAGCCCAAGGGATTCCCAGCCCACATGCCAGACACCGCAGAGGTTGGAAGCTAGCTTACAGGTACGCCAGAGAACTCCTAAATTCCAACTGATACCCGGGACAGTGTGGCTTGCACAGCACAGCAGACTCGAGCAACAGCACTGGCCCCCAATAATTTTGTGACGTAAAACCCAAGAGATACATGCATCATCTGAGAGTGGCCAATATGTGACCATGGCACCACACTCTGTTTTCAGTGCTGTCCTAGAGGCTGTATGTTTTAAGCAGGGCCTCTACTTCTCCTGCCTGTAAATCCCTTCTGTGTTCTATAGGAGACCCCATGCAGCTCCTCCTGAAGGTGTGAAGATACTCAGCTGAGTCTTCACTGAGAACAAGAGAACTCCATGCATCGCAGATCAGGTGTGTGTGTGTGTCACTTTCAGAAGCAGCTGTCAATCAGGCTACTTGATTTAAAGGGGACAGTGAAGGCCTGGAGCACAGTAGAGATGCCATTCTGCAACCTGTAGAGCTAGCAAAGTACCTGGTTCTTTACTTTCAGCATCAAGAGGTTTGTGACCTTGCCAAAGGGCAACCCCAAGGAAATCACTTCGGCTTCGGTTACATCATTCGGCAGTTTGCGGATGTGGATTACTCGTGACGGGATTCCTGGACTTCTACTGTCCCCTTTGAATTTCTTGCTGTCATTTCCATTGGCTGAAATGAGATTGGATGGGCATGGGTTAATATCGCAACTGGCTACACTTCCCACATTACTGAGCACTCAGTAGTCCATACTCAGTGGCAGAGTGTTGCTTCCCAGGCCCCTGCTTGTGAAGATGGAAGGATAAACATGTAGATAGCAAATAAGGTTTGGAATTGGGGCGGGGGAGGGGGAGTGTTAGGTTTTGATAACACTTCATTCTCTCAGCTGGTCTCCGGATACCACCCGTACACTCGCTGGTATTTAAACCAGATCACCTCTTTGACTAGGGGGTCAGTATTGCCAAAGCAAGGAGACCTGAAACAGCCAAATCCCACCACTCTGTATCCCCACTAGAATAAACTATAAAGGGGGGAGGGGGAAGGAAATCCGCCTAGAAGAGGCCTCCCTACAGCAAGTGTCCTAATTACCCTCATGCCAAGTAGCTTCACCACCCCACCCCCAATTTAAACCATTTCAGACTTCTGGCGTTCCATTTCCTGCTTTGCCCAGCTTGCAACTGAAAAAAGCAATGCAACCTGCACAGCCAGTTGTGCCCGTAAGAGGACCACACCCAGTCTGAACACACACCAGGCAAGTTACACAACCTCCACAATCAAAGTCGACAGCTTCGGTAGACTTCCCTATTGCCTCATTTTTGTTTCACCCACAGAATACAGACTTCCTCCAAGCACAACCAGAGTGCCTCTCTCCAGAAGGGAACGTGCTATATATCCAGAGATATTGTGACCTGGAGAGCAAAGGCTAATCTGTATTTCAGTCACCCGCAACACAATTAATTTCAGAGGCCTCAGCCAATGGTAGAGTTGTCTGTGTCTAAACAGCACTTGTTTGGTACTATTTCCAGGGCCGATTTGTGCGCAAGTGAAACAGAGAAACCAGCTTGAAACTGCACTCCTCCCCTCTTGTGCGGTGGGGCTTCTTCCTCCCAGCCAAAGGGGGCTCAGTAAACAGCAGATTCATGCATCGTATGGAGAGCAGGAGCCAATTCTGTACCAGCACAGGAACAAGCCATGTCGTGAGCCACGCTGCACAGCTGCAGAGACAGCACCACAGGGATGCAATGTCCAGCTGCTAAGTGACAGAAATGGCAACATCACCTCCTGCAAGCGTGATGAGTCTGCTGAAACAAATCTCGCTATTTTGAAATTGAGGACAATCTGAGCAGTCATTTCGGGGGTGCCCATTACCATTATTTGAAGCATTTATATATGCTGTCTTTCCACACAATACAGAAACTACATTACATTTTCAAAACACATTTTATCCAACCATGTGGGTGGGAAACTTACATTCAGACAGACCGTTCTAATAAGAGCCCACAGATTGCCAAGTAGCACCTCTGAGATGCACTCTGCTGATACTGCATCAACAGCTAACTCTTCTACCTCGTACCCATTCAGCAAGCCCCTCAGCTCTTAACCACTGTCAAGCTCTTAACCACTTCTGGGAAGTGCTTGGGTTGTGGAAGCGTTCAGGCGAAAGGCATTCTGCAGCCACTGCATGTGCCAAGAATGCACACCTGCCATTCTTGTGTGGCTCTCAATTGCTACGAGGATGCTCCAAGCCATGTGGAGGCAGGCCAGCCAGCCAAGCAGTCCAGTTTCAAAAGCTGGTTTTCCACTCTACACACTAAACAAGCCTACTCCGTTCTCAGGAGTGCTCCCTGCAGTGGTCCTGCTGGAATGCACGCTTGCAGCCACCTGACCTGCTTTTCTTAAGCTGTGCTGCGTACTTCATTAGCATAAGCAATTAGAAAAAAGGACAAAGGGGGGAGCTCTGCTGAAACCCTCCCCCCCCAAACAAGATGAGACAGTAGCAGATCCTCATCCTGCCAAGTCAACTAGAACAACCATGCAAACAGGCCTAAGGGGACTCGGGCTAACCTTGGGCGTGGAACTGCTCAACTCTTAGGGGCTGGCAAATTTACCTGCAGAAGCAGAGTTGCTGCTCATGATAAAGGGTCCGTTAGTGACGCAAGTAGAGAAAAGCTCGTCAGATCCCCGCTGGAAGAGAAACAGAAAAGGGGAAAAAGGTAAGTTGACAGCACGTTGCTTCATCCTACTCAGGCACTGTGAGAACAAGAGGACAACCCAGAACTGAAGTGATGAAGAGGAAACGAGCAGAAGGGTGGGGAAAGCAGGAGCAGGATTTGTCCACCCCCCCCCCCTTCGTTTGCCTGCATGAAACAGGACCAGAATCACAGAAAGGTGAAGAGCTACCCCAGCGACACCCACAACCAAGGGCAGACTCCCCTCCCTTAGAAGAAAGAGTTGCAGTGTTGAAGCCTCCCTTGGACACACGCTTAAAGGGAAGACTACTGAGAGGTACTGGCCCAAGTTTAATGCAACTGCTCCATATGTTAATTCCTCCAAAGAGGCTGCCGGCTAGGGACCAAGGGGATAAGGAGTCAACTTTGGAGGCACTGCTAGAACTTCTTCCTGTACAGCCCAATGTATGTATGTATGTATGTATGTATGTATGTATGTATGTATGTATTGGGATTTATATCCCGCCCTCCCCGCAAGCGGGCTCAGGGCGGCTTACATGGGCCCAAGGCCTAATCAGAACAATAAAACCTCTAAAATCAGTTAAAAACATATTCATAATAAATACAGTTAATACATATTAAAAGCTTCCACAGAAATAGCTACTGAAATTTCCACAGAAATAACCCCTTGGCAGGTCCGATCCCCCCCCCCCCATTGCCAGGGCCATACTGGACCAGGGTTACATCACAGATGGTTAAGGTGATGGGTGGTATCGCCAGTATCCCCGGTGGTGGCTCCTATTCGAAGGCCTGGCAGAAGAGCTCCGTCTTACAGGCCCTGCGGAACTGCATTAAATCCCGCAGGGCCCTGATCTCCTCCGGGAGCTCATTCCACCAGACAGGAGCCGCCACCGAAAAAGCCCTGGTCCTTGTTCTGGCAAGCTTGGCGTCCTTGGGGCCAGGGACACACAACTGATGTTCTGACCCCGACCGTAGTGCTCTCTGGGGTACGTACGGAGAAAGGTGGTCCCTAAGGTATGTTGGAACCTGGCCATATAGGGCTTTATAGGTAAGAACCAGCACTTTGAAGCGAACTCGGTATGCTATAGGCAGCCAGTGCAGTGCCGCCAGCACAGGCCCGATGTGGTCCTGCCTTGCAAGACCCATCAGCAGCCTGGCCGCGGCATTCTGCACCAGCTGCAGCTTCCGGATTTGCACCAAAGGCAGCCCCATGTAGAGAGCGTTACAGTAGTCTAGCCTTGAGGTGACCGTCGCATGGATCACTGTGGCTAGGTCACGGTCGAGGTAGGGAACCAACTGCCTCGCCAGCAGTAGGTGGTAAAATGCTGACTTGGCAGTGGCTGCTACCTGGGCCTCCATTGATAAGGAGGACTCCAGGAGCACTCCCAGACTCCTAACTCTCGACGCAGGCACCAACGGTGCCCTGTCGAAGCCCGGGAGCGGGACCCCCCGCCCCAGGCCGCAGCGACCCAGGCACAGGACCTCCATCTTCGCCGGGTTCAATTTCAGCCTGCTTGACCTGAGCCAATCAGCCACAGTGTGCAATGCCCGGTCTAAATCGTCTGGGCCGGAGTCCAACCGACTGCCCAACATCAGATAGAGCTGGGTGTCATCCGCGTACTGGTGACATCCCAGCCCAAACCTCCGGACAATCTGGGCAAGGGGGCACATATAGATGTTAAACAGCATCCGGGAGAGCACTGCCCCCTGCAGCACACCACAATCAAGTGGGCGCCTCGAGGATTGCTGCTCCCCTAGCACCACCCTTTGTCCCTGACTTCACTCATCCCAAGCATGTGATATCCCATCCGGTGTTTTTGAGTTTCTCAAAACCCAAAGCCAACCTCCCTTTGCACATTCCTCTTTCTAGCAGACACCTACACTTTCAAGAGCACGCTCAAACCTGTGAATGTGCCAGAAGTGTGCGCCACAAACAGGTACACATCTGGCAGCCAAGTTGGCCACAGTGAACAAATCCCAGGTAGCAAACCTTATCCTGCTTCTCCATCAAGTGTGGTATAGCCTACAGGAGGCGTGGAGGCCTGCAAGTATACCAAAGCTGTGCACAGTGGCGTTTCACTATCTGTTTACTGCCCCTGTTGCGATACGGAGATTGCTGGCAGCAGATCAAGCAATTGTCTACAATGTCTTTTTCCAAAGACATACTACTCCCTTCTTCCCTACAGCAACATACAGCCGCCATTTCCTTCTTGCCAAGGGATTCAAGACAATTCTGCTCCAAAGTGAAGCAGCTACGCAATAAGGTAGGAAATGTGCTGCTGAAGTTAACAGAATGCCACTGTCATTTGGAGAGGAAGACACAAACAGCTCTCCAGTTGAGTTTCTGTGCTTTAACTGGGCTGCAACTGGACACTTCTGCTAAAGCAGTTCACAACAGGACGAATATTTTACAGAGGCTTTTTTGCCTTGGAACCAAAAGCTTAATTAAAGGAATACAATTTCTTTGGGAAGAACAATTATTAGGATATAACAGCTCAGCTCAGAGATGGGAAAGAGTCAAAAAATCCCTCCTCCTCCTAGTTTTTTCAATGGAAAAACTGGGCAATTTGGAGCATCGAAAAATTCCCCATGAAATGCTTTTTCTTTTGCAATGACTGACGTGTTTTAAGGTATTACGCACCCAAAGTGTGCAGGGCAGTCTGCAGTGTTAGTGAAAGACAAGCAGAAAACCCACAGGGACCCCTTCTCTCCTTTCTCACTCACCAACCAACATTTTTTTATTTTTCTCCCCCCCCCCCCCAATGGGGACTGAAAGCAGCCCCCATCATTCTCCTCTATTCCATTTTATCCTCCCAACAGCCCTGTGAGGTAGACAAAGATGACTATTTGTGACTGGCCCAAGGTCACCCAGCAAGCTTTCACAGCAGAGTGGGGATTTGAACCTGGGTGTCCCAGATCCTAGTTTCGCAGTCTGCACCACCACCACGCTGACTCTGAGATTTCCTTCGTTCGCTCTCTCCATGGGAAGAATCTGGCCCAGCTGCAGAAGTCATGCAGTAGCAAGTCGCTCGTGTGAGTTGTTTGGGGTCCACTGCCCATTCCGGCTAAATAGTGCATCTTCTACAGAGGTGACTGCTAAGCCCAGGCAAGGTGTGTGATGTGAATTCCTATCCCCGGCTGGACCTCGGTGAGCAGAGCAAACTGTATGGTAGCAGTTCGCCCAGTGGCTCAGGCTGTGTATGGCCTGGCCCCAGTCTTCTCAACAGGAAGAAAGGCCTGAAAGCTAAACAACAGGAAGCTAAAATAGTTGGAAAGGGCCCTGCTCCCTTCCCCTACCCTTTACTGACAGCTGCCAAGGCTTGAAATATGGCAAACTGATGATGTGGCTGCCTAGCAACCCTCACAGTGGCAACCAAGATGTTTGTCTATTTGTGTTGTAATCCACTCGTTTGCGGAGGAGAGCGGAATAGAAATTAAACAAATAAATAAAGAAGGCATCCATTTCTTAAAAGGTACAGGTACTACTCCTATTTCTTTTTAAAAAACCCTTTTAAATTTTCAGATTTTTCTGCAAGCCTGGGTCTTTTCTCAAGTTTGTAGAAAGATGTGTCTTGTCTGTTCATATAGCTTCAATGTCTGGATCTAAGTAGCCACAGGCAGGAGCCATGTTGAGAAATATACTGATCATTCCTATGTGCACCGTGGAGCCCTGCAGCATATTTTCCAGGATATGTTTAATGTTTAAAGTGTAAATCATTTCAGCAACAGGGAATAAGTCATAATGCATTTAATAATATACTCAGTTGGATCCAATGCAAGATCACAGATCTTCCTTATTGTTTCTTCTCCTTTGCAACCCCAGGAAAGTTTATTCCTTTCATTCCGTTGTCTCCCCATTTCAGCCTCCTTATATGCATGGCTGGTCCCCCAAACCCAGAAATACACTTTCCCAGGAGGCGGGTGGGAGGCAAAATCTTCCTGCTAGCAAATTGCTGGGCACAACCCACTATTCAAGAGTTCAGTATTTTCAATGGTATAGTCCAGCTACATATCCAAATATACATACTGGAACTATCAAACTGTCCGAATGCCTTGCTTGTTTAGTACAAGATCTGTTCCCCAATTTCAACCCTTATTTTTCCCCCTACCTTTCAAATGGCAAAAGTTAAAGACACATATTCTAAGGTGAGTACGGAGTACAACAGTTTGCCACTAGCTCAAGCATTGGATATATCTGCAATTCTGCTTGTAGAAAACTACACCATTTATAGTTTTAAATTCTATTAATACGCTAAGTTATACATGATGCATTTTTGTTAGCCCTAAAATAGCTTATGGTTTGGTATGAAAATAAATATTGCATATAGATTAACCCCCATATTCCCCGTTTTTCAAAAAAAGGGGGGGAAGTTGTCAAGTTTCCAGAAATCTTGAAGACATGGATATGTCCACTCAAGCTGCAGTATCACCAATGTCTTCCACCTACCAGTCTTCAAAGCTGCCCTAGAGGCTGTGGATCCATCTTGAACAATAGTGAGCCCATCTGTAGCTGACTTCTTTTTACTGCAAGACCATTTACTATGTTACCTCACCCTCTCTAATGCCAGTTCTGACAAATCCATTGCAACAGAACAGCTCAGCAGTGAATGGCCAAACTTAACTCCATCTTCCACTGAAAGAATTTAATTCACATGTATATATTAACAGGCACAGATCTGCTCAATTGATAAGAGATGTTGACCAGAGAAAATACAGGGGGAAAGGCATGAAAAAACCTGCCCCCAGAACTGTTTTCCTTTGGGAAGAGGCCTTAAAAATTCTCCTGTGAAGCATTCTCTACTTTGGAATGAATTAATGAAATATGTTTAAGATAAGGTTTGACTTGCTCAAAATGTATAGCATAAGATTTTCTTAATAAAAAGTAATCTACAGTATCAGATAATTTGTGTGCACTATAGATATATACAACTTCTTTTCAAGGATAAGTCTCCTGTTCAACTGAAATCAGTTTTGCCCACAATTAATCTGCTAAAATGTATAAATGTATGGAATACACTAACAGTTGATTTTTTTTGTTATAAAATTGGACTGTATATCTAAATATGCTGCAAATCCTATTATAACTG
The DNA here is from genome assembly GCA_029233225.1 of Lepidodactylus listeri. Classification (NCBI taxonomy): domain Eukaryota; kingdom Metazoa; phylum Chordata; class Lepidosauria; order Squamata; family Gekkonidae; genus Lepidodactylus; species Lepidodactylus listeri. Next base: position 177,120,926 of record JARCFY010000002.1, read on the forward strand.
CATGAGACCATCAAAGTAATAGTTTAATTCATTAAAAAGTGTGGTTTTTTGTTTATTTTCCTACCTCACAGACAGCACATGGATCTCAGGTTTTGCTAAGACATCTTAAGGCACAGTAGTGTATTGTTAAAGCAGTAAAGTAAGTTTAGTTTTTTAAACAAATACTGCATGTTTTTAAATTTCCTCTTGCCCCCTTGGGTTTCAAGATTCCTAGAAAGTCTACATTGTCTATTGACTGACAGAATATTGACCAGGTATATTTATAAAACATTTTAAGAGCAAAAAATACTTTGTTCCTCAAAAGGTCTGATACATAAACTGATTACACAAAAGCAAAACAATCTGAACATCAACTTTAAAGGCAGTAGAGCTAAGCAGGCCAATTCCTTCTGTTTGGAGATCTCTACACAGCCAGGACAAGCTCTGCTCTGCTGTTGGGTCCAGACCCAACCTCTGCAAGACCCGGAGGCAAGAAGCCCTCCCTGGGCCCTTAGACAACAAGCAGCCTCAAAAAACAAATGGAAGTTCCTGCCTACACAGAGGCATTTGGCTTCAGGGAATAATACCTTGGGGTGGCAAAGCAGAGGCAGAAGAGAACAGGATGCCTGACGATGGCTCAGGTAGCAGCTCAAGAAAATGATGTATGTGGTACTTGGAAGCACAAAAACAAAGTATGCCTGATTTAATCCAGAAAAAAAACTAGTAGTGTGCCAGTGTATCCTAAATCCAGAAAATTTCAACTTAAAACTTAACTGATGAAGCTTTGATGCAGGTCCAAACCCAGTCAACAGGCTTGGTGGTAGGAAGTGCTCTCAAGCCACAGCCAACTTATAGTGACCCCACAGGATTTTCAAGGCAAGTTATGTTCAGAGATGGTTTGCCATTGCCTGCCTCTGCACAGCAACCCTGGACTTCCTCGGTCATCTCCCACCCAAGTACCATCCAGGGGTGACCCTGCTTAGCTTCCAAGGTCTGACAAGATGAAAACAGGGAACAGTGGCCTTCCTCACAGACTTGCTGGGGAGGCAAAGTCTGTAACCTGTACCTCCACAGAAAAGGCAGTTCAAGAAGGTATCTAAGACTAGAGGTGACTTCATTAACGCAAGCCTAAGAGGCCTTGTGCAACCTGTGAGACCAAGGGAACTCCGGTTGCTTAGCCTGATAGATAATAATCAAGCATTTGATCAACTTCCAACTGAGCCTTCTTACTTAAGGTTTCAAATGGCTGCCTTCAATCTTCTCAGCTGACCCTCGGAGCGAGCTGGACAGCTACACAGCAGGCTTGGAAACTACTGGGCAAATGCAAACAAGATGACTGCAGTCTCATTTGTGTGTTCTTTGTGGGCACTCTGACTTGGCTGGGTGCTAAAAAACATTCTGTAGCAGTTCCTACTGTGTGGCATGGAGATATACTTAGGGAGACCCAGGAACTCTATTCGAAGGAATTGCAGATGTTTTCCAACAGTCCTCTCCCCTCAAGTCTCAAACTCCCTTGAATCCAACGTCTCAACTTTTTCAGCACCATCTTCTGGAAGCATCTCTGACCAAGAAAAAGCTTGTGTTTTATTTTTGAGATTGCTAATCTCAAAAACAAACAGGAGTGCTTGTGAATCTACAGTTTTAATTCTGGGGGAAAAAGGAATGCCTCAGCTACCAGAAGCTTGGGACACAATGCCCTATGCTTTGCCTCATGTAAAAGTATTAACAGGCAAGCAAGACTAAAGGAGAGAGGGATGACAATGGAACCAGAAACAGACAAGTTTCAAGCACTTAATAATCTGTCCCAAAGAACAGGGCTCGCACTGAAATCTCAGCCTATTTCCTCAATTCCACACACACCCAACTACTGGGAACCAGGACTTTTCCCAGCAATCCTCAGTCAGACAGCATCCATTCAACATTTGGAGTCTACTGGAGTTGGCAAGAACCATGGGACAGATATCCCTCTAATATCCAGTTCAACAGAATGCCTCAAGTTTTCAGATTATCCTGCATCCTCATCCATGATGGAATTAGGAGGCAACAGCAAAATGTCCATAATTTACTGTTGTCCCCCAGTGTACACCCCACTGGGGTGGGTGGGAGCACAGGAAAACACCCACCCAAGTGGGTTTCATCTATCCTCTTAGCATCTATCTTCTTAGCAGAAATATCCCTATGAGCTACTGGAGAAGTGCCTTCTGAAGAGTGATGTGAAGCAGAAAATTTTCCAATGCTATATTTTCTCATGGGAAGTTTTCTGCCCCAGATATACAAATATAGTATGTTTATCTACAGTTGTTAGCTCAATCACTTTAGAAGGGCTAAATGTGGGCACTGTGGTATGGACAGTGCTTGTACATGGTCCAGGCTTGTACATGGTGTATTTACCTTCGTTTGCCAACATTAGACTTGGTAGCATTATAAACATTTTAATTATTTGAATTGGAAAACTTCCCAATTCATTATTTGATAGCAGCCATTAAAAGATTATTTGTTTCTCCTTCATTGGCCAAAAACAAAGGTATCTGGGACAGCTGTTTCTATGACACTGGGAAGCACATCTGAATAGTGTTCCTAGGCTAGGCAAAACTTCCTCAGACTACTAAAACAAGACCTGGTTTTCATTTCATGTGGCTGCGTTAGACAAAGAAGCACTGGCATAGATACCAGTGACTCTGAAACTTAAACCAGCTTCACTCTAATTCATGTGGTTACAGCAAGAAACTGGGGGACTATGTTGACTTCTAAAAACATATTCAGCATCCTTCAGGAGCTACAACCCCCAGGGTAACTTAGCAGAGTCCACAGTAATGCAAGTATCATCATAGTCTAAAAAACCCAAGGCTCCTAAAATTTGAAGAATTTGAAGCATTTTTCTCAACTCCCAGTGGTGGGTATGACTGCGGATTTTAAGGAAATCAGAAAAGATGATCCCTATTTACTGGCCACTTCTACAGTTATTATCTTGCCCCAGATTTCCAAAAAGCCAAACAGCAACTTATTAACAGAGCCTGGCTGCTCCTGTTTTGAACCTCTCCAAGCCAATCTGATAAAAATCTCACTCTTGTTACACTTTTCCAGTTAGCCGAAATGCTATACTTCAGAGAGTGTATAATGCACCAGACTCTCCCAGCTGTTCCTGCTGTAGAAGAAGCCATTTGTGGCTCTGGCTTCAAATAAGTTCACCAGGCCAAACTTCAGAATAAAGAACTCTTGCCAGTTTAATGCCCCTCTGCAATCCATTTGGGCAGCATATAGGGGAGCAGAGCAAAGCTGCTTGAAAACAGAGGGGATTTTTTTTCACATATTGTCCATGCCTGAAGAAGAAAACGAACAAAATCCTGCTCCATCCTCTTCCCCAGCCCCCATCCAGACAACTTCCATCTGTTATAAAGACAAGCCATGAAATATGCCTGCCCTTAGAGAAGATCTAATGGGTGTGGCTATTGTTGAACAGCTTGGAATTCCTGAGCTCAAAAGCAGCCAAAGCAATGCAGTCGTTCTTGTCCAATAGGGTACGTACTCCACCCCCCAAGCAAACTGCTGATTGCGTTTACCATAATGGAACTTTTTACAAAGTTCCCAAACTTAAAAGTCATACTGCAAAACTCGACCCTTAACCAAAATTTTAAGTTCAGTTACAAAAGTGGACAGTAGAGTCTTCAGGCCAATTTTGGATACAGTCTGTATACCAAAGTTTGGTAAATGCCTTTCAGACACTGGTGAAAGCAGTCAACAGTTCCCCCCACCCCACCCCCAGACTGTGGCGCTGAGTAAATCTGGTAAAATAGTAAATGGAAAGGAAGCTCTGCTTCAGGGCACAGCACTAAGGAACTCTTCTCTCCCCACAGGTCAGCAGGTTCCATGGAGCCATTATTATTTTCATTTATAGTCCATGATGGGGAAAGGCTTATTACAGGGTACTGAAATTTCACTTACTTATCTGTAGAATACCTACAGCTTTGAATCAAACAAGGATCCATTAGCCTGAAAAGGAGGCGTGACAAACAGCATCAGCCAGCTTGGGACGTCTTGGCAGAGTAAATGAGTAACCTGACCCCCCAGCATATATGCTGTGCCCCCAAAACTGGCCTCTGCCACACAGTCTCACATTTTACTCTACAAACTTGTCTTTCCCAGAAAAGCTATGTCATGCCTCAACACAGCCCGAGAGAGTTTTCAGCTATTGTCTGCTTCTACACCTTAGACAAAGTGGACCAGTGAGTAGCATGGAGCAGATTCGATCAGGGCGGGAACACCATACTGAAAGCCAGTTTGGTGCAGTGGTTAAGTGCGCGGAATCTAATCTGGGAGAACCGGGTTTGATATCCCACTCCTCCACTTGCACCTGGCTGGATGACCTTGGGCAAGCCATAGCTCTGTACCAGCTGTTCCCTCAAGGACAGCTTGGGAAAGAGCTCTCTCAGCCCCACCTACCTCACAGGGTGCCTGTTGTGGGGAGGGGAAGGGAAAAGGAGTTTGTAAGCCGCTCTGAGACTCCCTTGGGGAGTGGAGGGCGGGGTATAAATCCAATCTCTTCTTCTTCTTCTTATTCCATAAATTGCAATTCTGAGTTGGTCATTTTAGCTTTAAAAAGCCCTTGAAAGAGCATTATTCATCACGTTTCTTCAAACTAGTAGTCTCAGAATTTGATTAGCATATTGTGTAGCTGGACGTTCCTCATTGACTGATTTGATTTTGTTCTGTCTAGTATATTTTTATCTCAACCTTCTTTCCAGGAGCTCAGAACTGCAAACGTAGTTCTTCCTTCCTCATTTCATCCAAACATTCCAGTGAGGGTTCCGCTGGGATTGATTGACCGGCCCCGTCATGACACCACCATCTTGGCCCCTCCCTTTCTCTCACCAACAAACACCCAACAGGGTATTTCACAGTTGCATGTGGGTATTCCAATCCCCTTGTGGAAATTTCTGAACTTAGAGAACACTTTTTCAGTAGCTACCACCAAACCTGCGGTACTCTTTTTGCCCCTTTCTCTCTTTGAGTGCCCTGGGTCACTAGAGTAATGCATGAGAGGGTAAGCCTCCTTTCCTCAGCCCAAACTAGCGCTCTAGCTTGGCTGGGTCTTGGCACAGCTGTGTGGATGGTTTAAGCACATAAGAATTAAGAGCAGTCAGAACACACCAAGCACCTTTACAAATACAGAGCTTTAATAACTGACTGTGGTCTATACTACTGTGTTAGGTTACTGAAACTAGTAATTTTGGCATCATTTACTGTGTCATGTTAATGCTTTGTTTGTTGTTTTTATTTTTTTGATTGGTTCTACAGCTGTACTCCTGTTGCACTGTTTACTGAATGTCCCATCCTATTAATTGTACTGGCTCTGTGTAATCCGCCCTGAGTCCAAAGTGAGAAATGAGGACTACAAACAAAATAAACCAACAAAAACCAAACACAGATAAATTAGTCCAAACACAGCTAGAGATGTTGCAGATTATTAGAAAAAGGAAGAGAAGGAGTATACCGTGTACCTTGCTAATTACAGACCACCTTGACATTTCCCTCCTGGAAAACAGGCTCAAGTGAAGCAGAAGTTTAACCAGAGCTGCTCCCCAGCCTTGAGACAGGTGTCGTGTGCTCCCACTTCTTCCCTTCTTGGCACACACACCGCCGAGGCCAAGCTAACAGACTGAACTTTTTTTTTTTTGGTAATTTTTTTTTTTATTTTTCAACACATTAAAATTAATACATTTATCTTATACAAATCCTTTTTTCCATATTATATCACATTTTGCTCTATTTGTATAATCTTGTTTTTATCTTGTATTGGCGGTTTCCCACCACATCTGAAGCATAACACATTTTCCACATTATCCAAAATAGTAATACTTATATCTATGTTTACATTTCTGGTAACGGTCATATATCTTAAAAATACTTGTATACTAATTCTTACTTTCTATATTCTTATATAATTCTAAAATAAAAACAACTTCATTATCTAATTATCCTTAATACATTCATATACTCTAATTTTATTGCTTTATGTTATTATAACCATGTATAGATGTAATTTTTCATGTCCCAGTATTTTTCAACATATTCTTTCAAATCTTTCCAATCTTCTAAAAAGGTCTCTGAGTACAGGTCATTCAACTTTCTAGTCCATTTATCCATTTCAGCCATATATAACAATTTTTTCAACCATTCCCACACATCTGGTATTTTTTCATTTTTCCAATTTTGTGCATACACCATTCTTGCTGTTGTTATCATATACCATATTATTGTCCTTTTCTTTACATTGATCTCTTCTAGTTTAAGTCCAAGCAATAACATTTCAGGCAACTTCTTAAAGGTACATTTCAAATTTTTTTCCATTTCTGCATGTATTATAGACCAATAAGTCTTTGCTTTATCACAAGTCCACCACATATGATAAAAAGAACCTTCTTTCTTTTTACATTTCCAACATTTTTTAGACATATTCTGGTTAATATTTGCAATTTTTTTTGGTGTCATATACCATCTGTACATCATTTTAAAACAGTTTTCTTTTAAGTTATAACATGCAGATATACCCATAGCATTTTCCCATAAAAATTCCCAAGATTCCATTTCAATATCTTTGTTAAAGTTTATCGCCCATTTTACCATTTGTTCCTTTACCATTTCATCAGCGTTAAACCATTTTAACAAAATTTTATACATTTTAGAGATCATTTTTTCCCCACCTTCCTCCCAAACTTGTTCTATTTCATTATTTTTTTCTCTAAAACCGGATTTTTTATCACTTCTATACATGTCATATATTTGTCTATATCTTAACCAACCATAATCAAAGTCCATCTGATGCTGCTCCTTCAATATAAAGTCTTTACCATGTCTTGTTAATAAGTCTCTGTACTTCAACCAATCTTGTCCTTTGTGACGTGATACTGGATTTAAAACTTCTGCGGGTACAATCCACATAGGTATCTCTTCTGGAAAAAAGTTTTTATATCTTGTCCATGTATCCATTAACGTTCTTCTCAAATAATGATGTTTAAACATATTGTCCATTTTTGCTTTACCATAATACAAATATGCATGCCACCCAAACCTACAGTCATGGCCTTCCAGGGACAATAACTTTCTATCTTGTAACATAGTCCATGTCCCTACCCAAGTCAAACATATTGCATCATGATATAGCCTTAAGTTTGGTAATTGGAACCCACCTCTATCTTTAGCATCACACATTATTTTTATCTTGATTCTTGGTTTTTTCCCTCCCCATACAAACTTAGACAATTCCTTCTGCCAGCATTTGAATGTTTTTACATCTTTCACAATTGGAATAGTTTGAAACAAAAACATTAATCGTGGTAATACATTCATCTTAACCACCGCAATTCTACCCAACAATGACAAATTTAATACATTCCACTTTTTAATATCTTGCATAATTTGCAGCCATAATTTCTCATAGTTATTTTTATAAAGATCAATATTTTTCGTTGTTAGGTTTACACCTAGATATTTTGTCTTTTTCACCACCTCACATTCTATAAGATTTTGTAACTCAGTTTGTTTGTTGTTTGACATATTTTTACACATCACTTTCGATTTGTTCTTATTTACATAAAATCCAGCCAAGTCACCAAACTTTTACTCTCTGTAACAAATATGGTAGTGTAGTCATAGGGTCTTCCACTATAAACATCACATCATCTGCAAAGGCCCTATATTTGAAAGAAAAACCTTTGGTTGTTAAGCCTTTAATTTCTTTATCTTCCTTCACATTTATTAGTAGAACTTCTAGAATCCAAATAAATAACAACAGCGAAAGTGGGCATCCTTGTCGTGTTCCTTTTTCAACTTTAAAATCGTCTGTCTTTTCAGTATTAATTATTAAAGAGGATTTCTGTTCTTTATAAATTGACTTAATGAGGTTAAGCATATATTCACCAATTTCAAGATGTTCTAGAACCTCAAACATAAAATCCCAATTTAAATTATCAAACGCTTTTTCTGCATCTAAAAAGAAAAAACCCACCTCCTTTTCAGGATGTTTATCGTAGTATTCTATAGCATCCACTACTACTCTTAGATTGTCCCTTATTTGGCGATTGGGTAAAAACCCTGCTTGTTCTGTTTGTATAGTTTCTTTAAGGTGTTCTTTTAGTCTGTCAGCTATAATCTTAGCAAAGATCTTGTAGTCATTATTTAGTAGAGAAATCGGTCTGTAGTTCTTAACATTAGTTAAGTCTTGATTTTCTTTCGGGATAAGTGAGATGGTTGCGTCTTTCCAAGTTTCTGGGACCTCACCAGTAACTCCTATATCATTCATTAATAGCAGTAACACTGGTGAGATTGACTCCTGTAGCATTTTATAAAACTTCGCTGTAAATCCATCTGGTCCAGGTGCTTTTCCTAATTTTGAGTCATTTATTGCATTTTTAATCTCTTGTAATGATACTGGATTGTTAAATAGTTCTTTAATTTCCTCTGTTGGTTTTGGTAACTTTAATGTTTGCAGGTATTCTTTGATCTTTCTTGGCTGTCTTTGTTTTCCTTCTTAAACAGTTTTGCATAATATTTAAAAAATTCTCTCTTTATTCCTTTGTTATCTATTATCTCAATGTTATCTCTTATCACTTTAGTGATAAATTTGTTTTCACGTTTTTTCTTTAATTGCCATGCTAAATATTTTCCGGGTTTATTTACACCTTCAAATGCCTTTTGTTGGAGTTTTTTTAGGTTCCAGTACGTCTCTTGGTTCAAAATAGCTTTTGCTTGGTCTTGTAACATCCAGATTTCCTTTTGCAGTTTCTTTTTCCCTGGTCTGCTCTTCAGTTCTTCTTCTTTTGTTTTAATGGCTTGTACGATATTTTCATATTGTTCTCTTTTCTTTTTGTTATCTTTTGCATTTAAAGATATCAATAGTCCTCTCATCACTGCTTTATATGCATCCCATACGGTTTGAACTTTTACTTCTTTCTGTATATTTGCTTGGAAGTATAGGTCTGTTTCTTCCTGTAATTTTTTAACTATTTCTTGGTTGTCTAGTAAGTCCTCATTTATTCTCCATCTCTTTTGTTTTTTTACCTGGCCAGCAGTCCATAAACACGGATTATGATCTGAAATTATTCTGGGTAGAATTTCCACTTTTCTTGTCTTAAAACGTTAAATTAGTAGTCATCCAAATAATGTCAATTCTTGAATGTGAGTCATGTCTATTAGAATAAAAGGTAAAGTCTTTTCCTTGTGGGTTAGCTTTCCTCCAAATATCTTCCAGCTTCTCTTGTTTTATCAGTTCAAAAAAGTTTTTTGGAAGCTTCCCTAATGCCTCATCCTTTCTCTTAGAGCGCCCGTCTAATTTGTTATTCACAGTTCCATTAAAGTCCCCCAACATCATAATTTGATCATAATTTACGTTATCCATTTCCATTTGTAATTCTTTAAAAAAAATTTCTTTGGCTCCATTTGGGGCGTAAATATTCACAATCAAAGTTTTCTGTCCTTGTAGTGAGATTTCGATAGCTAAATATCTTCCTTCTTTGTCTTTAAATATTACTTTAGGTTCCAAATCTTTTTTGACATATGTTACAACACCATTTTTTTTATTGCTTGCTAAAGAATAAAATTCTTCTCCCAATTTTTTCCTTATTAAATATTTGTGGTCTTGTTTTTTAAGATGAGCTTCTTGTATGCATATTACACTACATTTTTGTTTCTCCAGCCAATGCCCTACCATTCTACGTTTTTGGGGTGAATTAAGTCCATTTACATTCCATGTAAGTACTTTGTAATCCATCTTGATATATTGTTAAATATCACCAAGGTCATCTTTATTCTCTCCAAGAAATGCGTACATTTCTCCTGTGCTTTTAATCACTACTCTGGTGTTGCCATAGTAAAAGCTTAATCCTTGAGGTATTTCCCAGCGGAATCTGATTTTTTTCTCCTTCAATTTATCCGTCAGACGCTTAAATTTTTTCCTTTCTTGCAGTATTGCTCTAGGCAGTTCATTACTATAATTTTCTTTCCATCTATTTCAAAGGGATCAGTAAAACACTTCTTGTAGATTTGTTCTTTTGTCCTTTTCATTGTAAATTGGACCACCACATCTCTTGGTATATTTTTGTCTCTTGCATATGTAGAATTGACTCTATAAACAAGATCCATGTGTTCTTTAACAACCTCTTCCTGTTCTTGTAAAAAATCTGCTAATGCTTCTTGCATTCTTATAAAAATGTCTTCATTCATTTTTTCCTCAATCCCTCTGAATCTCAAATGGTTTTGCATGTCTTTATAATGCATCATCTTTTCCATTCTGTCATTGTCTCTCATTGTCTTTTGAGTACTTTCTTCCAGTTCTTTTACTTTAGTTTCAATGTCTTGTGTTCTTGTGGTTAATTTTTGAAATTCTGCTTTTAAGTCTATAAAGTTTTTGTCTGCTTGTGCAGCTATGCCATTCATTTTAACATTTACCTCTCCTATAGCGTCTAACATTTTTTTTCCCATTGCTTCCATAACAGCTAGTAGTTCTTTTTCTTTTTTTGCTGCCATTGTAGGAGAGGACCATGTAGCTGCTCTCGATCTTAGTCCGCGGTCCGTCTTGTCTCTTTAAAAAAGATCGATTTTATTTTATTTTCCAAATCAAACACCGATTAATGTGTTCACACAAGCTAGTCTTGCCAAGTCAAATTTCGTTGGTTTCAGCCTTCTAAGTTATATAGTTTATGAGATATTACTGTTTAAAAATTTTATAAATCCAAAATGGTGGGCGCAACTTCTCTATGGTTTGTGTCAAAGGTTATAGTCTTTTTACCTTGCTTCTGGCTTGCCGTAGTTTCCTTTTGTCCCTTCCTCTTGCTTACTTGTCTCCTCTCCGCACGTCACTTCCTGTTGTAGTCCTTTTGGTCCGGCAGTTTTTACAGTCCCCTTTGCTCTCTTCCGGTTCTTCTCCGTTTCCCTTCTTGTCTGCTCCTTAAGCCGTCACTTCCTGTCTCAGTCCTCACAGCTTGATCTCGCGATGCTCGGTTTCCTCCTCCCCTCTTTGTCTCGCGATGCTTGGCTCCCCCTCCCGACTCTTCTTAACCGCAGGAATGTTAAACAACTTGTTTTTTTTGGCTTTTTAAGTTCAAATTCAGCTGTTTAACGTTTCAAAACTGCACTCATCCAATCTGCAACAGTCTATTGCTTCACCAGATCTGCTTTTCGTCTTTCAAAACGCGGTAATAGTAAGGCAAAAACTTTTTTTCCATTACCTTATGTTGTTACTTCGCTTCAGATGTGGTCCCAACATTTAAACTTTGTCTTCTTTGTTAAGGAATCAGAGGAATTGGAGATTTTATGCTGATTTAATCAGCTCAGCTCGGCTCCTTAGAGATACTTGCAGGAATCTTCTTCGGCTGCAGTGCTCAAGGTGTTGTAAAAGTCTCCTCCGAGACTTTTCCTTCACCGAGCTTGCTCAAACCTGGATTATATTGCTTGCTAGTCCTCACACTACCTGTATGAGGTTGCGTCAGGTGGATTGATCCACCCGAGCTGTCAATAAGAGCCGCTGTCTGCCTTGCGCAATTGCAAAGCGTGTCAGACCTCCATTCCTCCGACCGGAAACCCAACAGACTGAACTTTTCATTCCCAGCTTGGGTAGGTCTTTGTGGACCCAATCAGAACTCTGTGGGTTTCATTAAACTCTTCCAGCCAAGACCCAATGACCAACATTCCCCTGTTGTAAAAAGTAAGTTTTCTGAGGCCTGAGTGCTACATTACAAACCATCCATCTTGCCCCCTTAGGCAGCCCTGGCCCAGTTCAGGGCTCCGGTTTTCTCAGCACATTTGTCACCCTAAAGCTGCCTCCCTCCTCTGGAGTAACTTGAGAGAATCTCTTAAACGGTCTCTCACCCCATAAACATGATGGGTGATGTATTTCCTCTTATTCCTTCACAGGCCAAAGTGCGATCCAGCAAACTTCACAGCAAAGCAGGCACCTGAATCCAGGTCCTAGTCAGATACTCTGACCATTGGTTCCCACTTTTGCAGTCTAAAAAGGGAGGGAGCTTTTTCTAAATGGACCAAATCACCAGTATTTTGGGGGTGACTTGAGTAGATAATAACCCATGCTCTTCAGAGCCACCGTATGAGAACTAAGTGGAACAAGATAAATTCAAGAGATGGCCTTGTTTCTAAACAAGGCCATCTGATTGACATTCACCACCCTGGCACTGGAGGGCCTTTATGTAACTTGAAGCTTTACCCACATGGCCTATTTAAACTAATTAAACTACTTACTCCATCTTGATGGAGAAAGACTGCAGACATGAATGAGCCACTGGTCTCCCAAGGAACAAGCATCACCTTCAACCAAAGCAAGCATGGAAATGTCTTTGCTCACCAGCATTTTAAAAGCTAGTTGGTCTAAAATTATGGTCACCTGCTCCACAGGACCAGCAGAGCTACAAAGGCTTCCCTCACAGGTTTACAGCTAGAACTAATTATTTATAGTCAGCTTCCTGACCTAATTAATACCCATAAAGCAATCAAAGTTACAAAATGCAAGCCAAAAAAATCAAGACACGAAAACAACTCACCAAATCAATTTCAGAACAGAACCAACCATCAAATAAACCCAGAGGGCCTTGTCTGAATATCCTCAATGCTCTCTGGAAGGAGCCGTTTTCACCCGCCTTCTGAACACCAGTGAAGGTCACATGGCAAGTTTCCCTTGGGAGGAAGTCCCATAACTTCAGTGGTACCTCCAAGAAAGTCCTCTCACATGCCTCTTTCAGAAAGGGAGGTTATAGGAGACAGGATCTCCAAGATGACCTATTTTGTTGTGCAAATTCAAGGGAGGGAGAGGTGGTCCTTCGAAGCAGCTAGTGACAAACAGCCGAGTGCTTTAAAGGTCAAAAACAGCACCATGACTTGCCCCTGGAAACCAGTGCAGTTGCTCGCTACCTGGAGCCATGTGAGCCATGTGGCTTTGGCCTGCCTTTGCTCACCGTGTCCAGCAGCTCCATTCCAGAACAGGTGAAGGCATGGATCCACCAGTAATTTCCAGGGACAGAAGGTATTTCCATTTGTAGAGCGTGACTTCCCTGTCTCCCAGTGCAGCCACAAAGGCCCCTGAAATTCTGCTCCCAGGGGACAGGAGATTACCCCTCCTGCTGTACCTGGGGGGGGGGGGTCAGAGGTCTGCAACTGGGGGGAATCAACAAAAATGCCCCACTCTTCTATTTCCAGAAATTTTCCACGGGATCCAACTCATTATTTCCATATACTTTCTAAAGGCAGGCCCCACCCCGGCCCATTACGGCAGTCCAACAAGTAAACCTGGTAAGACCCTCCCTGCCTAGAACCAGGCCCTGCTGCCAAACGAGCCTTTCCTGGTAAAACATGGGACACACAGCAACCGCTACCTGGACATCCAGCCAAGACCAGCTCCAATACAGGAGCACACTCAAACCGAAAAGCAGAATCTTTTCAGGAGCTGCAAAACCCCATCCAAAACAGGCAGAGTACCTACTTGTACATAAATAAAGCATGCTGCTTGACAGAGAGTCAGACCATCAGTTTGTCATGAGAGCATCTTCTACTCTGACAGTGCCCTCTCCAGGGCCTCCGACAGAGAACTTCTCTGAGCACTCCTTAAGACTGGTTGAAGGGACTGACCCTGCAAACTTTATTAATGAAGTAGGTGAGCCCCCTTCATCACTGAGCCACGGCCCCTTCCTCCAGGTGCATATTCCTGAATCAGGTCTATGGGACGAAGTGGGCTGCGGAAAGCTCATCCTGAAATAAACACTGTTAGTCTTTCAGACATCATTGGACTTTTATTCTGCTACAGCAGACAAACTAGTCCTCCCCCCGACCAGTGATACATCTCCCTAGCTGATGCTTAACCTATGTTGTTTACCCTCACCCAACTGTTGACTGCTGACACTGATCCACTCCCTTCTTAAGCTGATGAAACCAAAATCATCACGCCATGGCCAACATACTGAAAGTGCCTAGAAGTAGTTGACAAAGGCTAAACTGTAGGCTAAGAGCAACCATGTAGCTTGGGGCGTGATCTACACAACCGAACGAGGCAGCAGCATGGATTGTACTGTGCCAAGACTGTAGATGGAGTACCATTTAAGTGCTCCCTCACAGACCAAACCCCCTCGTCAACCACAACCAGTGTTTTAGGGAGACTTGGCAGGACTGCAGGCTGCATGCTACCAGACTTCAACCTGCAGAACTTCCTTTTTAATCCAAGGCAGCATTCTGAAGTGTCACCACACGACTTGCCGTCTGAGGTAAGGCTAATCTAGCCTGCCACTCCCAAGATTTTACCAACTCAAGGCACTGCAGGGGCAGATAAAGAAACAGCCCCACCACTTCAAGCAGTGACTTTTACACATTCAAAAACTACAAAAAGGCACTTTAGCCACCCGGAGAAGAGACCGAGCTTCCCTTACATGTTCAGTAAAGCTAGTTACATGCCCTACACCTTTCCCACATTTTCCCGACTGCTCAAGGGTTCCTCAATTTTCTTTTGTGTGTGTCAGCACATGTGGTTTACATATGGAGCCAAGCCTGCTACCACTGGCCCACCGAGAGCCAGCTTGTTGCAGCCTTTGAACTGAAGCTGTAAACGAGAGCTGGAATTTCCTTGCTGCATTCTTGGCCAGCGCCCAAAGCCATAATTGCTGTTCCCATAGCAAAGATCCTGGCCTCCCCACAAAACCAGGTCTAGCCAGCCCGACGAAGCGTATCGCCTGTTAAAGGGACTTGTGAGGCGAGCACAATGAAGCACATTACAAAGCCCGTGCCACCTGCAGCCACTGCAGTATGTGAGAGTTCAGGCCAAGCTGCTGAACAGCTTTTTCCAAGGTCAGTGTTTGCTAGGAGAAACAATTTTACTGTGTTCTTTTCTTGGATCGCACTCAGCAAGGGCAAAGCAAGAAAAATACATGCAAGTCCTAGGCAGCAGCAGATGGCTTCTGTACCAGGATGGAGAACACAGAAGCGGAGAAGACTGCCAACTTTTCAGCAGAGGACTAGTCAGCAGAGGACCCTGCTCATCTTCACACTGGCAGATACAAAGCTCTTGCATTTTAAATTGCATCTGTACAATTAAGACCACCCCATCTTTCAAGGTCCTTGAAGTCTACAGACATAAGCTTTTGTCCCACAAACAGGGGTCTCGAGCTGCCGTTCCTGTAGATAAGGAGACTTCCTCATCAGCACTTTATATTATGGTGGGGCTAAAACCAGTAGTACCAAAGTCCAAGCTTTATAGTACTTCAAGAGGAAAAGGCATTTAAAAAAAAGTTGCACAAGTTTCCCAACACAAAGGCTGTATATGTTAAGGAATCATGAGTAACCCCAAATTTGATGATCTAGATTTCTCTCACCTGCCCACCCCCTTTACAGCCTGCTTAGACACAGTTTTGTATTACAACACCAATCTTTGAGGAAACTCGTTTGATAGCTTACCTGTCAAAGGCCTATGTATTTTGGAAAGTGATCTAGAGAGTGCACAATTCCAGCACAACTGAAGCTGGGCCCCAGAACACACCCAACACCAACCCTTACAGCAGGGGAAAGCTGGTTGCAGTGAATTTAAAAGCAGCTTGTTTTAGTAAGAACATTATGACCTGCAGGAAACATACAATAGATACCATGCAATTCAAGAGAAGAAAAATGCCTACCTTTGTACCAACTGTTATATCTTGGACAATGCTGCAAAGGAAGGAAAAGGATGATCAGGTTAGGGAGGGTTGCACACATATTCAGGACAATTTACAGAAAGTAAAATAAAGGCAGACGAGTGCAGTCCTCACCATGTGAGCCAGGGGCATTTAAAATGGAATGGTTTCAGAATGGTGGGAGTCCCCAAGAAACCACGAAAAAAGAAGAAACTACCCTTCCTACATGGCCATCTTGGTCCTGTGAGACAGAAGGTTACAATGGCCAGTGCTCCTCCCAGAACACTATACCTGCTGCATTCCATACACATCCAAGCTAGAGGGTCCACATGCCATATAACAATACCTGATATAGACACAACAGAGTTTATAAAAATGTCCTGAGTGTGGTTGTCCCTGCATCTATTTCAATTTAACTCTTCCTTGGAGGTAATGGGGCACCTCAGTCTTACTGTCACTCGCTGCTGCATCACTTCCATTACTTGTTAGTTTCACATCAGATTTATCAGGTGACAGGAGGCATGCTCTTAACAATGGCAGCCTTGGGATTTGATTTAACCTGCAAAGCCAATCAACTTGATGTTTTCATTTGTTGTATCTGTGATTGTATTTCTCATTCCCCACCAAGCCAATAAAACGTTTAGCCACTTATACCCCACTTTTCTACCCAACAAGGACCCAAAGCAGCTTGCAACACCTTTCTCCATTTTATCCTTACAATCACACTATGAGGTGGGTTAGGTGGAAGGTGGGTGACTGGCCCAAGGTCACCCAGTAAACTTCCATGGTAAAGTGAGTGGGGATTAAAATCCAGGTCTCATGGATCTTAGTCTGGCACTGACCACTATTTACATGTACTCTTACAAGCACCTGAAAAACATTAGTGACTTAGATCCAGCAGTGGATTTCCCCAGAAAGCGGGCAATTTTGGCCAATTCTCCCTCCATCTGCAGATCTCATACTCCTCCCTCATAATGTTCCGGGGGCTCCACTACCCCCAAGAGCAGCATTTCAGCAGGAGAGGAAAAGGAGGAAGTTGAACTTTGTAGTCAGAAACCCTGTCTTTGAAAAAAAAATTGATGGAGCCAAGCCACAACTTGGAGACTGCTTGTCTAACACTGTCTTCGCATGTCTAGTACTGCATTAGCAATTATTGTTAATTTTATGAAATGACCATAGGACTTGGAAAATTTCCCACCCCATTCCCCTGGCAATAAGCACAGCCCAATCCCACTGAGGGTAGCATGCCCAAATCATGCTCCTCTTTGGCTTACTACAGAGTTTGAATCCTGGGACCCAAGGTTTCACAAAGCACTCTACAATGCCAATGGGCTGAATACCCACAGTCCCTACAAAAAACACATCTGGGGGTCTGATAAACTCTTTGCATCAGGGCCAATAATACGCCACCCTTGTGAACGGTTTCATCTTCTACTCAAGTGTCTGCCATTGCCCCTGCACCTCTCATTCAGTAATTTTTAAGAAGCCAGACAGCATCTATACTTATAGCAGAACTCCCTGGTTTTCCTTGCAACCAACGGCCTGTTTCTTTCATCCTCAAAACCAGCTCTTGCCATGTCATCAGAACCCAGCGGTTTACAGCTGGTGCTCAATCTGCCTTAAGAGTGGCTGCCAGAAAGCTTTAAGTCACTTTTGCTGCTTCAGACCACTGCTAAAAAAAGCTCAATGAAGGAACACAGAATTTTTACAATCCCACTGGTGTTTACAATTGCCAGCAGAGACAGATGGGTTTTTGTTGAGATCCTGAATGCCGGCTCTAATGGACTAATTAAACCCATCTGCGTATCAGTGGAGAAGTCCAACTAAGGGATGTTTTACATAGCCACTTCACTGTCCAAATTATATAAGGGCTAAAAACATATGCTGGGAAACAGAACAGCATTTTATTCCTCTTATAATCAGTGGGAGGAAATTCCCAAGGCCACTTGAAATTCAAGAGCTCTCGAAGTTACCCCCTGTGAGCAATGACTTCTACTTCCTGTTTTTTCTCAGGGGGCCTCACACAACGAACATTTTACATCAGGCAAACTGATTTGGGACAACCATTTTGAAACAATCCGGGAAAGCTTCAGCTCTGGAATGCTTTGGCAGTGTATCTGAATTAAGTCAGAGATGGTTTTAGAAAATAACTTCTAAAATTACATCTTGCTTTTTTGTGTTTACCAGAGCCTCTCAAATATTTATGAGGGTAGTAGCTCCTGGCTAACAATCCTCTCTGCCACCTGTCAGCTACATCTACTCAAGTAAGATGCCTCCCAGGAAGAGTCTCCATGTCACCTCCCAACAGGGTAGCCAATGTAATAAGGCCCAGATGCAAAGCCAGATCTCTCCACAGCAATGTATTATTCAGTCTGGTTATCATTTGTCTTAAGGCCAGACTTATATCCAGGAAATACCTTAGTCTGCAACAGTTCAGACCAGCAGTGTAACATGAACACTTCCACAAGACAGACTATCAATTACCACAACTACTGGATTAAAAAAAACTTCTAGGAACTTCAGCTTCAAGGACATATTTGGCATTTAAATGTTATGGATTTTGTTCAGTGTTACAGCAGGACAAATTCTGCCAGATCTATATGCAAGTGATAAAAAACTTTCAGGTCAGTAACAATATCCTTGAATTACCAACTTTATTTAACTGAGCTGTCTCAGAACTGTGTGCTCAAAAAACAGGCAGCAACCGGGAGCCCAATATGGATGGGTCTAGTTACATTATCCTTAACAAAAGCAGGTTGATGTCAACAGTTCCAAGTTAATTAGAAGTCTAGCCACTTCTTGTTAAAGGTCCTTAGAAGCCATATAATCCAACCCCCTGCTCAGTCCAGGAAAGCCAAAGCTAGCGCAAGCTCCACAGATGATTGTCCAACCTCTGGCTTGAGGACCTCCAGCAAGGGGGAGTTACTGGCAGGCTCTAAACATTTACTTAGGAATACTATTCACTGACTGCAATGTACCTGATATCCAAGGGTGTTTAGGATCACAAACCAAGCCATACATATAGATGAGCTAAGTTTTCAAGCAGTCAAACATCATATAATAAGAAAGTCCAACAGAGACCCACCTCATTAGGCAGAAAGATTAAAAAGAAAAGCTGACTAAGCAAGCCCACCATGGCTGCAACAGCCCCAGGCATCCCATAGTATTTTAATTGTGGGGTCAGTGCCTTAGAATGTAACTATCTCAGCACAGGACTGGGATAAAAAAAAGCTCAGCGCTGGCAACCCAGGGACAGAAAGCTCACTTTCTATTTTCAGACTGCAGGCTCATAAGGTTTTCATGGGATGACAAAAGTAGCACAATTTCAAAAGAGAAACTTCAGTAGTCCGTAAAATGACAGCAAAGTAGCACTGTACAAACCAACCAGTTTACTGTGGCAGAAGCTCTTCAGAGGCCAACAGCCTACTTCCATGAGGTAGGATGCAGACCAAGCGACCTCACTACGTTCTTGTAAAAGTGAGACATGCTTGGAACACTTTGGACATCAACCGCAATCATTCTGCCTTCCTCCATTTGCCCTCAAAGTCACCTTAAAGATGGACTCCTTGTAAAACAATAAGGGCACACTGCTCACCACAACCAGGTAACAAGCCTCCACTCATCTGTGCCTGCAGGGGAAGCCTTGATTTTCATGCAAAGTGTAGGAGGGAGCATTTTCTGCTGGCGCATGGAAAGAGGAGCGTCAGCAGAACAAGGCGCCCTGCCCCATGCCCCCCGGCATTTCCAGCATGCACGAAAAGACAGGCCAAGCTTCTTTATGGATATTCAGAAAGTTGAAAGAAGAACAGTCTGTGCTGGGGCAAGAAGCACACAATTACAGCAAACAGCCATTAACGAGCAGGCAGGGAGGAAGGCAGCCCTGGACATGTTTTTGTTTGCAAATGAGAGGCAAACACAGTAGCAACAAAAAAAAACTCTTGAAAGGGGATCTCTTTTTCCACAGGCAGCAAAAGCAGCTTGCAAAAGGCTAGCAACCACTTCAAGGCGCCCAGTTAACAGAGGCTGGCTGGCCCGAAAGGTGGTAAGTGAGAACACGATGCAAAAAACAGGGATACTGACAGCAAGTTCCAACCCATGCCTAAACTAGATCCAAACTTACTAACCCTTTCTTCTACAGATACCCATTGTCAGTCGCTTGAAGCTGCCGGACACTGAGTCAGACACTACAGTACTGTCTACTCTGGCAGAAGTTTCCAGACGAGGCCTTTCGGTCTGAAAACAGGATTGAACCTGAGTCCTCTACGTGGGCTCTACTAATGAGCCGTGGTTAATGTTTCAAGATTTCCACTTCACAGATCCAAAAACAAAGCTAAAAAAAGAAACTACACACATTCAGACATATAAAGGACTCCCCCTTCTCTTATGAAGAGAAAGTTCATTTTAAACCAGGATGAGTGGCACCCTAAAAGCCTAAACAAGGGGACATAAACAACTTCTCTCCCACAGATGGATAAAAAAAAAAAGGTGGTCCACATCTCCAAGGGTGCTGGGCACAACCTCAGGCCATGAAACTGAACGAAACCAAAATGAATCTCTACATTTCTAGATCCAGAAGTCAGCCGTGCTGGTCTGTTGCAGCAAAGTAGTAAAAAGCCCAGTAGCTCCTTTAAGATGCATCTGACGACGAGAGAGCTGTTTCTCAAAAACTTATGCGCTACAATAAAGTTTGTTAGTCTTAAAGTGCTACTGGGCTTTTTACTATTCTAGTGGCTGAACCAAAAAAACCCTATAACAAATTAACAGGAAAACACACATGCCTGTTGCAAGAAGGTAGGTTTAGACAAAAGCCACTTTACTCCCTGGAAAAGGAAGCAACTGAAATGCTATCTCGTCTCCTAACGGTATTCACCCCCACTGCACATTAGAGAGATGGCAAAGGGACGCTGTGGACGTTAACTCCTAACCCCCCCCCCCCCCAAATCTTCTCTCACACACTCCCTCTACAGTCATGTTAAGACAAGCCGGGAAGGGAGACTGCGACCTTCTTCCCTCCTCCTCCACCCACTTCCCTTTCTAAAAAGTATTTAAAGGGGGGGGGGAGGGAGGGGTAGAGGAATAAAAGGATCCGGTTCAGGCCACATCCGGAGGAGAGGGAGAGTGGGGGAAAGGGACGTGGCCAGGAGAATCCGACGAAACACCCTCGAAAGTCGGAAGACAAGATGGGGAAGGGAGGGAAGCGTCCCGAGGAGCGCATGCCCAGTCCAGGTAGGACTTTAGAACTTTGGAGAGAGGTCGTGGGCGGGGCTCAGAGGAAGGGGGGGGGCGCCTAGAGAACGTGGAGAGGAGGGGAGCCAGGGCGCGCGCGCGGTCCAGGTAAGCGCGCGCGCCCGCCGCCAGAACGCCGAAGTGGGAGCGCGAGAGGAGTCGAGCGCGCGCGGTCAAACAGATGGGAACGTCCCGCCGAGGAGCGCGCGAGCCGCCTCGGGAGAAGTTGAGGCGGGACGAGGAAGGGGGGATGGGATGGGCAACGGCGTGTGCGCCTGCGCGCGCTCTCTCTCTCTCCCCCCCCGCCCGTGAGAAAACGGCCCGAACTTCTCCCCGCCCCCAAAAAACAGAGACCGAATCGGAAAAAAAGTTATAAGGGAAAGAGACGAGGCCCAACCCCGTCCCCCTTTAAAGCACACACACCCAACATCCGGGTCCTCTCTCTCCCGCCCCTGACAGAAACGGCCACGGGGCGCGTCCTCTGAGGGGGGAAGCGGCCCCAGGAGCGAGGGGGACTCCTCCAGGCCCACCTTAGGTAAGACCTCCGCCCCACCCACCCCCGAGCCTCCCCCGCCGCGCCTCACCCGTCCATTGCACACGAAGGCGGCCCGAAGGGAACGGAGCGGAGGCGCTGGAATAGCAGGAGCGGACCCAACGGCTACGTGTTATATAGACTCACAAAATGGCGGCGCGGAATGGCCCCGCCTTCCCTCCCACTCGGCGCCGGGGCGTCATTGGCTCCGGGGCGCGTCGCCCTGACGAGGCGGGCCGGGACGTCCCTCGGCGACACAAAGCCTTGCCCGGCTTGGCCCGCCGAGCGGGGTCCCATTGGCTGCGTCGCGGGGACAGTGGGCGGGGCCGGGTTCCAGCGCGGGGCGCGATTGGATGAGAGGCACGTGGGGACGCCGCCTCGAGGGTTGCGTGAAGGGGGGAAAGCGGCCATCTTAAAAACGGGGTGGGTGTGGGCAGCCATTTTGGATGAGGGCGGCTAGGGCGCTTTACGGGCTGGAGCCAGGAGGCTCATCATGGATGTGGGTAAGCGGATGTCGGCCCGACATTGTCGGGGTCGCGACGCGGTGCGGAGCAGCGGAGGGCTGGGTCGGCGTGGGGTTGCCAACTGCCAGGTGGGGCCTGAAGAACCTCTCGGAATCACAACCCATCTGCATCTTTACAGTTCTGCTGTAAAGCTAGGGTTGCCAGCCTCCAGGTGGGGCCTGGGAATCTCCCACTTTTACAACTGATCCCCAGCTGACAGAAATTAGCTCCCCTGGAGGAAATGGCTGCTTTGGAGGGTGGACTCTATGTAGCGTTGCCAGCCTCCAGGTGGGGCCTGGAGATCTCCTGCTTTTACAGCTGATCTCCAGCTGACAGAGATCATCTCCCCTGGAGAAAATGGCTGCTTCGGAGGGCGGACTCTATGGCACTGTGCCATGCTGAGGCCCCTCCCCTCCCCAGGCCCCTGCCCTCTCCTGGCTCCACCCCCAGAGTCTCCAGGTATTTTCCAACTCAGACCTGGCAACCCTACTGCTGAGGGTACCCTCTTGCCCAAACCTCGCCCCCCCCCAGGCTCCATCCCCTAATTTCCAGGAATTTATCAGCCCGGAGTAGGCCACCCTAGGTTTAGGAATGGGTGGTTTCTGTCAATTTCCCCCTCCCTGTGGCAGATCTACTTTCACTTCATGCTGTCCCAGGGGGTCTCCCCCAGCAGCATTTCCGGAGTGGGTTGGGGGGTACTTTGTGCTTCTGTGGGGTGGGGAGAAGCCTGCCGTTCTGCAGGCATCTTGAGAACTGGGAATTTAATGCTAACAAAGGACTGTGTAGAATGCACTAAATTTTACTTCCATATACTACAAATACGTTGTGATAGTCAAAACATTACGATGCAAAAAAGCAACCGTCCACGTAAGTTGACCGATTTTTCAGAATGTGCTCCCGTTTCGACAATGCTTCTTCCGGATCTGGACCAATCAGGAGTGTAGCTGCCAGTGCTAATACATAGAAGTGAACCTGTCACTGCTTCTTAAGGACACAAATTTCTCCTATTGACAATCAGTAAGACTGAAAACATCTTAATTGAAGGCTGAAACCTTGATAAGAGTATTCTTAGTAGCCGGATGGAGCCTGGGGAGAGCGGGTTTTGGGGAGGTGTGGGGCCTCAGCATGTAGAGTGCCATAGAGTCCGCCCTCCCAAGCAGCCATTTTCTCCAGAGCCACTGAATTTGGTTGTTTGAGGATCAATTGTAGGAGATCTCCAGGTGCCGCCTGGAGGGTGTCAACCAGTGTTCCCTCTAAGCTGTGTTAGTGTGAGCTAGCTCACAGTTTTTTAGCCTCCGGCTCACACATTTTTGTCTTAGCTCAGGGAGGATGGCTCCAGAGCAGAATAATTTATGCAGTAGCCAAATCGCTGGCTCACAACTTTAATGCCAGTATCCGACCAAGTAGAATTTAGCTCACAAGACTCCACAGCTTAGAGGGAGCATTGTTGTCAACACTGTGGATATTTTTGCAATTAGATGTATTTTGTATCCCAAAATGAAGGTTGAAGGAAGGGGGGGATATCCTTCCTCCTATGAAAGGGTTTTGGTCTGTATTTTAATTCTTTCTAAATCCAAGAAATTCTTGTTTTCTGTCCACGAAGGGCACACAAATAAAAGATTTATTTCATTTTCCCTTTCCCATTTCCTGGTTTCAGAGTGTCATTTTGGTAAGACATCGCTTTATGAACTGGTTATTTTTAGATTTGTTTACCGCATTTGTCCCTGCCTTCTTCCATAGTGGGGACTCAAAACGGCTTAATACCATTCTCCTCACCTCCCATTTTATCCTCACAGCAACCCTGTGAGGTAGGTTAGGCTGGGAGACTATGGCTGATTCAAGGTCACCCAGTGAGCTTCCATGACACAAAGGGTAGAAAACGGCGGCTTTGGAGGGTGGACTCTCTGTCACTGTACCCTGCTGAGCTCCCTCCCCAGGCCCCACCCCTCTAATCTCCAGGTATTTCCCCAGCCACAGCCCCATCATGCAAACTGAGGCCCTGGCCCCAGTGTTGACAGCAACATCAATGTCAACATCATTTAACCACCTGCATAACCCAGACTACGCTGGCAGCTGGTTGTTTTGTTGGGCTCTTTAGCTTGGAGAAACAATGGCTGAGGGGTGACACGATCGAGGTTTACAAGATTATGCATGGGACAGAGCAGGTAGAGAAAGAGGTACTTTTCTCCCCTTCTCACAATACAAGAACTCGTGGGCACTCCATGAAATGGCTGAGCAGTCAGGTTAGAACGAATAAAAGGAAGTCCTTCACCCAAAGAGTGGTTAACATGTGGAATTCACTGCCACAGGAGGTAGTGGCAGCTACAAGCATGGAGGGCTTCAAGAGGGAATTGGATAAACATATGGAGCAGAGGTCCATCAGTGGCTATTAGCCACAAGGTATCGATAGGGACTCTTGGTCTGGGGCAAGGGATGCTCTGTATTCTTGGTGCTTGGGGGGGGGGCAACAGTGGGAGGGCTTCTGGAGTTCTGGCCCCGCTGCTGGACCTCTTAGGGCACCTGGTGTTTTTGGCCACAGAGTGTTGGACTGGATGGGCTATTGGCCTGATCCAACATTGGCTTCTCTTATGTTCTTATGGATGCTGCTTATGCCCGCCATGGTATATGAACTGTGTAGCACTAGCACTTTGTAAAGTTTTTGTATTTATATACTGTTTATGATTTTATTTACATTTGTCTTAGTTGTGTAAAAATTCAGATGAGCCGCCCTGACCCTGCCAAAATAAATAAATAAATGAGCTCTACTGGAGTGGGTATTCAAACCCACCGGCTTCAAGATAATAGTCCAACATGCTTAACCACTACGCCCCGCTGTCTCCTACCACTATATAATCTTCCTTTGTAACCTGCCACTTTACAACATGTAACATTTTATTACTACTAGAGGTTCTCTGTACATAGGGTAGCCAGGTCCCCCTGGACACCAGTAGAGGGTGTGAGGGGGGTTAGGGTTGCCAGATCCAGGTTGGGACATGCCTGGAGAGTTGGGGATGGAGCCTGGGGAGGACAGGGACCTCAGTGGGGTACAAGGCCATAGACTCCACCCTCCAAAGCCGCCATTTTCTCCAGGGGAACTGATCTCTCTAGTCTAGAGTTGAGCTGTAATTACAGGGGGATCCCCAGGTCACACCTGGAGGTTGGCATCCCTGTTTGTACAGCACCTAGTCTTGTATTCTAAAATAATACATTAGGTGATATTATTCTAAAAAGTTTTCACTCTTTGAGTCAAGTTAGAGATCAAAAGTCCAGTTGTTAAGAAACATTATATCTATTTGCCTGAATCACTCCAATGTTGTTTAAGCCTTCAATAAAAATTAACTCTTTTCTGGTAAACCCTGCTGACTGAATGTATCTGTCTCGGGGGGGGGGGGGGGGGGGACGACGTGTGCATGCTCGCCTGCCCCCAAACCTGCAAGGCCATGGTCTCGGTCTCTCTCTCTGGGTGTATGCTAAGTACCATCAAGTCACTTCTGACTTACAGTGACCCTATATATATATATATTTTTTTTTGGTAAAGTTTTTGCTTAGGGTTGCCAAGTCTGGGTTGGAAAATACCCAGAGACTTTGGGGGGTGGAGCCAGGAGAGGGCGGGGTTTGGGGAGGGGAGGGGCCTCCGCAGGGTACAGTGCCATAGAGTCCACTCTCCAAAGCAGCCATTTTCTCCAGGGGAGCTGGTCTTTGTCAGCTGGAGATCAGTGGTAAAAGCAGGGGATCCCCAGGCCCCACCTGGAGGTTGGCAGCCCTATTTTTGCTCCTGATCAGAATAGTTTGACCTTTCTCAAATTAAACTCTGACTAAAAGCTAAACTGTTTTGTTGGGATGTCAAATCTTGCTCCTGTGGTTGCTAACTTCCAGGTGGGGCCTGAAGATCTCCCAGAATTAGAACTGCTCTTCAGACTAGAGATTGGTTCCTCTGGAGAAAATGGCAACTTTACAGGCTGGACTCTGTGGCGTTATATCCCTCCCCCAAACTCTGCCTTTCCCAGGCTCCACTCCCCAATCTTCAGGAATGTGCAAACATCCTTCATCCTTTACCTGGTTTCCACTCCTGCTCCCCTTTGCAGTTTCAGGCTGCCTGTAACACAGCTTGTGTCCAGGCTCAGCTGAAGCAGCCTGCTCATTTCTCCTCCTGCATAAAACCCTCAGGCTAGAAGTAATGCTTGCTGCTTCCAGGCGTGTGCGTTTTGTTCCCTTTTTTGCTTATTCATAACCAGGTAGCAAGTTCTTGCACAATATACAGCTTCCTTTTAAAGTAGCTTCTTTTCGGGCATAATCTTTCCTTGTGATCCCTTTGCTATTTATCTTTTAGAAACGCAGAACCTGGAAAAGCAAAGTGTTGTTCTCCTCCCTCCTCCCTTTCTTCTTTCTTTCCTTTTTCCGGCTTGGCCTACAGTCCGCAATCTGAATTCTCTTTAGAAGAAATTAAACGTCTTCCGTACTGAAGGCGGAGCTCCCCTCCTGTACTCCCAACTGCCCAGAGTAATTGAGCAAAGGGGTTTATTTATTTATTTTTCAGTTTTATACCCCGCCCTCCCCACGAACGGGCTCAGGGCAGCTCACAAGGGCACAGTGTGCCATATCCGGTACAATAATCCGGTGTTTGGGTGGTGCACGGTGGTGGTATTCCTGGTGGTAACGGTAAGTGGGAGAGGCTGTGGCTCAGTGGAAGAGCCTCTGCTTGGCATGCAGAAGATCCCAGGTTCAATCCCCGGCATCTCCAGTTGAAAGGACCAGGCAGGAGGTGATAGGAAAGACCTCCGCCTGAGACCCTGGAGAGCTGTCAAGAGGGTCTTCGGCTCAGTGGTAGAGCCTCTGCTTGGCATGCAGAAGGTCCCAGGTTCAATCCCCGGCATCTCCAGTTGAAAGGACCAGGCAGGAGGTGATGGGAAAGACCTCCGCCTGAGACCCTGGAGAGCTGTAAAGAGGGGCTGTGGCTCAGTGGCAGAGCCTCTGCTTGGCATGCAGAAGATCCCAGGTTCAATCCCCGGCATCTCCAGTTGAAAGGACCAGGCAGGAGGTGATGGGAAAGACCTCTGCCTGAGACCCTGGAGAACTGTAAAGAGGGGCTGTGGCTCAGTGGCAGAGCCTCTGCTTGGCATGCAGAAGATCCCAGGTTCAGTCCCCGGCATCTCCAGTTAAAAAGATCTGGCAGAATAGCCTCAAAGTGGAAAGATAAGAAATCTCCCGCAATGCATTGTTGGTATATAAAACTATGGGATTATTTTGTTACGGATAAAATATCGGATGATATCCAGACTTCAGACTTGCAAGCTGTAGATTCATATACTGTCAAAAAATGGGCTCCTTTTGTGAAGTGGAAGTTTAAAAGCCAAGTTCCTTTTGATAATACTGTAATGGTTAATTATATTGCATCAGTGGCAGTTAGACTGGGCATTTTTGCTGGCTCTCAGTGTATAATTTAATTGTTAACAATTGACGTGTTTTGAAATTGCATATTTTATATACACGTTTGTTGTTTGATTATTGCAACTTTAAATTTTAAATAAAAAGGGTTGTTTTTTTAAACGTGCTATACTGGCAGGGTCTCCTTTTAATAGATAATCCTGTTATGATTTGTAGTGAACCAGCCTTAAAAAAAAAAGATCTGGCAGAAGGTGATGTGAAAGACCCCCGCCTGAGACCCTGGAGAGCTGCTGCCGGTCTGAGCAGACAGTACTGACACAGATGGACCGAGGGTCTGTTTTAGTATAAGGCAGCTTCATGCATTCAACCGCACTCCCATCTGCATGCGCTGGCCAGTGTTGTCAGAGAAAAGGTATGCAGGTGGCGCAGGGAACTGGGTATGGATGGTTAGAGGGCATGCAAGCAGCAGAAAGCTGAACAGGAAGCGGGGGGCATGCAGGTGGGGTGGAAAAGAGGGCATGAGCAGGGCCCTGCTGGTGGGCAGATGAGGGACCCTGGGCACCGTCTGCTCAGGGTCCCCCAGAACCAGGAGCCAGCCCTGATGTCTCAGCATTTGGTATTTGCATTTGCATTCGATGTACTTCAACCATGTGGGAGCCCCACAACTCGGCCAGAAAGGCACACAGATGCCACCAGGCCTCCTGGATCATATGCATCCCCCAAGATCATCTGCAGGCTGCAGTACCCCATCCTCTCCAGCCAGTCCAGTTGCTCCTCCATGCACTGTTGTCTGGCCATCAGTGCTGCAAGTTAGGCTGCTATGGGGGAAGTAAACGGGTACCGTGAGGGGAGCTGTTCCCCCCCCCCCCCAGACCCTAGCCTGGTTTATCAACAGGTGACATGAAGACATGACATGAAGCTGCCTTCTACTGAAACAGACCCCCCTCGGTCCATCAAATTCAGCATTGTCTACTCAAACGGGCAGCGGCTCTCCAGGGTCTCAGGCTGAGGTCTTTCCCATCACCTCCTCCCTGGTCCATTTTACTGGAAATTCCAAGGACTGAACCCAGAACCTTCTGTATGCCAAGCAAATGCTCTGCCACTGAGCCACAGCCCCTCCAGGTGGCTAGTGATAGAAGAAAAAGAGTTGGATTGATACCCCACCCTTCACTATCAGAAGGTGTCACTGAGTGGCTTACAATTTCCTTCCTTTCCACTCCCCACAACAGACACCCTGTGAGGTAGGTGGGGCTGAGTGAGAGAACTTCTCTGGGGGAACAGCTCTGAGAGAACTGTGACTGACCTAAGGTCACCCAGCTGGCTGCATGTGGAGGAGTGGGGTACCAGACACCCCTCCCCTCCCCTCCTCCCACCCCCCCCCCCAGCCTGGTGGCAGAAGGCAGGATGCACAGCGGGCTCCCTGGCCAGCCACGCAGAGGCCTCACAGGGCCACCTTACCATTCGCCAGGGCGATGTCCCCAATGGGCAGCTGCTGCTGGTTCCAGGCAAGACGCTTGTCCAGGACGGGCCGGAAGAAGCAGGGGAGCTGGGTGGTGCAGAGGCAGCCGCCGCCCCATTCCTCTGTGTCAGAGCTCTGGCATCACTGTTCTGGGGATCATGGCCTTGGTTTGGGGCCAGTCTGTGGCGGTTGTGGGAAAGGAGCACACAGTCTCATGCTGCACCTTGCCAGAGAGGCAGGCTCCATGCCCCATCCAGCATGGCACCGGGAAGGGCAGCACAACACCAGCCCCCGCCAGCCACGGCCTTGCACCCAGCATGCCTGTTACCTAACAACCACTGCACTGTGGGTAGCTCGCCCTGTCATGGCTGAGAAGAAGGGTGGACAGTGCTTGCTGGACGACAGCAGCACTCATAGAAGCTGGCCGCTCCAATTTCACCATGGGCTTCACTGCGCTGTCCCTCCAGTAATATGAATAATAATAATATGAATGCCCCCCACAAGCTTCTGTTATGTAATGTAGGCACACTTTCCTCTCTGCAACAGCCTCTGGCAATTTTCTGGCAGGTGTGTCTAACTAATGGCCATTCCCTCTTGTTTGATTTCAGCAGGTAGAGCTTGGAGTGAACAGCCTCAGGATCACAGAGGTTCCATTTAGCTAGGGTTCCCAGGTCTTCCCTGGCCATCGGCAGGGGATGGGGGTTAGGGTTGCCAGATCCAGGTTGGGACATTCCTGGAGAGTTGGGGATGGAGCCTGGGGAGGACAGGGACCTCAGTGGGGTACAAGGCCATAGACTCCGCCCTCCAAAGCCGCCATTTTCTCCAGGGGAACTGATCTCTCTAGTCTAGAGTTGAGCTGTAATTACAGGGGATCCTCGGGTCTCAAGGGCAGTTCTCAGGAGAGCTCTCTCAGCCCCACCTACCTCACAGAGTGTCTGTTGTGGGGAGGGGAAGGGAAAAGAGATTGTACACTCCAGGTAGTGAAGGGCGGGGTATAAATCCAATCTCTTCTGTTCTTCTCCAAGCATGTTGGGGCTTATTTCAGCTCGGGATCACAGTATCTGACCAGGAAGGGCTTCAGTCCCGTCCCCCCCATTTTCCTCAGAAGAATTAGGGCCTGCTGTGTTTGGAAATGTTACTTTCCTGACACCACGTATATCCGCAGGCTGGGATGGGAGACCCCTGGCCAACTAGGGTCACCCGTATTGTTGAGTTTGGCCTTAATTCTGTATCAAGAAGTACAGATTCATGGATTAGACCACGCGATCCAGGAGCCCACAAACTTTGAGCCTGCGGGCACTATTGGAATGACTACACAACATGGTAGGCACAGCCACAAAATGGCTGTCACAGAATGGCTGCCGCAGCTTACCTTCAGTCACACAGTGAAAATCCATGCACTGCGGTGGCAGCTGCTGCCAAAGCAATATCTTTAAAAGCCAATCAAATCTCCAGTGGCCTATCAGGAGCCTTGCTGGAAAAGACTCACCTGACACCACCCACATTCTAAAAGCACTTGGAGGACGCCCGGAAAGGTGTTGGCGGGCACCTTGGCACCCATGCGCACCACACCCATGGGACCCCTGAGCGTAACCAATTGAAGCCAACAGAATATGAAGCCCAGAAGCGAAATCCCAAAACAAAAGCCACATCACCAGCAATGCTCCCTCTAAGCTGTGGAGTCTGGTGAGCAAAAATTCTACCTTGCGAGCTCCTGGCATTAAAGCTGTGAGCGAGCAATTTGGCTACTGCATAAATCAGTTTGCTCCGGAGCCCTCCTTCCTGAGCAGAGACAAAAATGTGTGAGCCGGAGGCTAAAAAACTGTGAGCCAGCTCACACTAACTCAGCTTGGAGGGAACACTGATCACCAGCCAAAATTGCACAAAACAGAGTTCAATCAATCATGTTCTGCAGTACACGAGTCGCATTTCTCAATTGGTTTAAGAATCTGTGCTTTCGGTGGGCCTTAGTCAAGAAGAAGAAGAGGAACAGATTGGATTTATATCCCGCCCTTCACTCACTTGGAGTCTCAGAGCGGCTTACAAACTCCATTCTCTTCCCCTTCCCCTCCCCACAACAGACACCCTGGGAGGTAGGTGAGGCTGAGAGAGCTCTGAGACAACGGTCCTTGAGAGAAGAGCTGGTACAGAGCTATGCCTTGCCCAAGGTCATCCAGCAGGTGCAAGTGGAGGAGTGGGGAATCAAACCCGATTCTCCCAGATTAGAGTCCGCGCACTTAACCACTACACCAAACTGGCTCTCAACTTGACTTTGACTCAGCTTGACTGACTAGAGTCCACAGATTGTCATCCCCAAAGGAAACGTGGCACAAGTGTCCACCATGGCCAGCTGCTGGCTCTGCAGCAGGGCCAGGTGGAAACACGGCCATGACCAAAGCAGCAGGCTGTCTGCAGTAGAACAGAACCGGGGAGGGGGTGGGGGGGGGGGGAACAGGCAGCTCAGCAGAGCACATGACCAGGAGAGAAGCTTCCTGAAAGGGAGGAAGCAGTGAACAACCTCATCCAAGGAAAGACAGCAGGCAGGCTTTCTCATGAAGTAGAATGTTTAAAGGGCCTAGGGTTGCCAACACCAGTTTGGCAAGTTCCTGGAGATTTGGGGATACACTAAGGTTTCCAGGTCCTCCTTGGCCACAATGAGGGTGGGGTGGGGTTGCCTGATCTAGGTTGGGAAACTCCTGGAGCTTTGGGGGTGGAGCCTGGGGAGGCCAGGGACCTCAGTGGGGTGCAGCGTCATATAGACCACCCTCCAAAGCTGCCATTTTCTCCAGGGGGACTGACCTCTGTAGCCTGGAGATGAGCTGTAATTCCAAGGAACCCCCAAGTCCCTCCTGGAGGCTGGCATCCCTAGGATGGACTGTGGGGCGGTCAGAGTTTGTAGAGGGGAGGGAGATGTGACTCCATAGTTTGCCTTCCAAAGCAGCCCCTTCCCCCAGGGGAACTGTTCCCTATAGTCTGGAGACCAGCTGTAATTCCAAGAGATCTCCAGGCCCCACCTGGAGGATGGCAACTCTAACAGAAGCTGGCTCCAAACAGAACCTTTAAGAAGAGTCCTGAGAGTGAGACATTCCAGTTATGACTCATCCCCCTGCCTTCTGTTCTCTCTTTGCCTACTGTAACTGGCAGATTTTGCCCATCGTAATTGACAAATATACCAGGGCTAGAGCTGCCAGCTCCAGGTTGGGAAATTACTGGAGATTTCAGTATGTCCCCTACATCTATGGGATGTTTAAGAGGTATGCCTGGATTTGGGGTGGCCAAACATTGCCCTGGGCTAGATGGGCCAAGGAACATGCTATTAGGTAAAGGTTTCTCTTGCTCGAAAGCCAGTCGAATACGACTCTAGGGATGCAGTGCTCATATCTGTTTTCAAGCCGAAGAGCCAGCGCTGTCCGAAGATGTTTCTGTGGTCATGTGGCCGGCATGACCAGACGTCGTGTTACCTTCCCACCGAAGGGGACCTATTTACCTACTTGCAATTTCTTGCTTTGGAACTGCTAGGTTGGCAGGAGTGGGGGCCAGAGACGGGATCTCACTCTGTCATGCGGCACTCGGGTTTTGAACTTCTGAACTACCGACCTTCCAGTCTGCAAGTCAACGTCTTAACCACTTGAGCCACTGCAGAACATGCTATCACTTCTCCCTTAAAAAAATGCTTGAGGCAACTCATGACAAAAAATCAAAACACATACCAATAACACAGAAAAGTCCAGCCTAAAAAAGATTTGGGGGGGGGGGGGGGGGGGTTTGTCAACAGCAGAAAATTAAACTCAATCTGATATCCTAAAAACATACCAAGAAGATTTATTTATTTATTATTATTATTTTCAATTTATAACCCGCCTTTCCTGCTCGGGCAGGCTCAAGATACCAATAGGATTACAACCCACACCGAGGGATATGTGTTGGGGGAAAATTCACAATCAAATGCCTGGGGAAATGTGTCCTATTGGCGACCGCGCACGCTATCAGGGAACATGGACAGGCTGGCTACCGGAGCTTTGCTTCGGTAGACAATAGCCCGTGCGGATCGTAATTTGGACCAATCGGCCACCCAGGATCCGCAAAGGGACCTATGGTCTACTCTAAGGTCACCTCTAATTGACCCTATCAGGGAGACTGGGTGACTCCATAGTTTGCCTTCCAAAGCAGGCCTTTGGACATTTAAGCAGACCCTCGAGCACCGTTCAGGAGTCATGTTTTGTACCATCTAATAAACTTATGAGCTGATTTCACTTCAACGTGTCTCAGAACCCAGTACTTTACAGACAACACCAGAATTTTTTGTCTGGCCTAAAATTTACCAGGCTTGGTGCCACTGTGGAGTAGGAATTCCTAAGTCTGAGATGCCACCATAGAAGAGAAGAAGAAGAGGAGATTGGATCTATACCCTGCCCTTCACTACCCGAAGGAGTCTCAGCGTGGCTTAAAATCTCCTTTTCCTTCCCCTCCCCACAACAGACACCCTGTGTGGTAGGTGGGGCTGAAAGAGTTCTCTCGAGAACTGCCCTTGAGGGAACAGCTCTGAGAGAACTTGTGACTGGCCCAAGGTCAAACCAGCAGCTGCAGGTGGAAAAGTAGGGAGTCAAACCTGGTTCTCCCAGATTAGAGTCTGCACTCTTAACCACTACACCAAACTGGCTGAGGATGCATCTCTGGTTGCCATCTGGAAGGCATGGGAGAAATAGTTTTCAGGCCTAAGAATCACAAAGAATTCCTTCTTAGTGTAATTTTACATGTGAAGCAGACTTATTAATAAGTCTCTCCCCCCCCCCCCCCACTCTAGGCAGCTGGGGGAGAAAAATAATTTTAAACAAATGTTGTCACTGGGTAGCTCTAGGAATTGCCGGAAACTCTGTGGCTTCATATAGCTACCTGACTTCACTTACAGGGTTTCTCCGGAAGTGATATCACAGCAAACATGACAATGCACCCCCCATGTCCCCGCCCTGATGCCCCCGCGAGCTGCCAGGTACAGCCCGGGAACACAGTGGCCGACGTCCAGTGGGCTGTGGAGTTCTCCCAGAGTTACCAGCAAGAACCAGAGTACACCTTCTCCAGGCTCCACCCCCCCAAACCTCCAGAAATTCCTAAGCCAGACTTGGCAGCCCTACCCCCCCCCCCCCACCGGCAGTAATCCGCGTATCCCTGTATTTGTGACACAGCAGGAGGGGATGAATGTGAGATCTCTCTTCTGCTTGCTGCTATTAGGTGAGTAGACATTTGCAAAGCGCTGGCAGAAAAGATATTTGAATTCACATTCATTAATGAGACTCAGAGAATCACAACCCAACTGCGGCATTAGGGATGCCAGCCTCCAGGTGGGACCTGGGGATCCCCCAGAATGATCAGCTCATCTCCAGAGGTCAGTTCCCTTGGAGAAAATGGATGCTTTGAAGGGTGGACTCTGTGGCATTCTACCCCGCTGTGGTCCTTGTCCTCCCCAGGCTCCACCCCCCCCCCCCAAATTTCCAGGAGTTTCCCAAACTGGGTCCCCCACTGAGGGCCAGGAAGGACCTGGCGCCCTTAGGTATAGCTTTCTGGCTCTTCTATCTCCCTATCCGGTTCTTGCAAACCCCCAGCAAGCTAGAGCAAAATTCCCAAGTGTGATCAGAGAAAGAATAATCAATTGGGAATACTGTTTTCTCTCTCTCACACACACTCTTGTCTTTCTAATATTCTGCCAAACAGGCCAGTCGAAGTTGTTTTGCCATTTTCTTTGTGTATCTTTGCAACCCTTTCCTGTCTTCTGTGCTCCTTTAGACCTTTTTTTCTGATTACTCATTTCCCTGTGTGCACAATGAAAATAAAAACCGCCATTTCCTGCCTCCTGTATTGAGGAATTTTGTTCTGGCCACAGAGGCTGTGTTTCTGAGAGCCATGTGTGTGTGTGTGTTTGCTGTACTTTTTCGTCACCCTCCCACGACATGGCTGAGATCAGGATTTTGGAAGGCTTTCTTTGCAAAGAGATATATTTATAAGTAATCCCCCTTCAAAGTCCCTCTCCCCAGTTTCCTTCCTGCACCCAGCTGCACAATGTAGGCCTCTTTCTCCCTTGCTGACTAAACGGTATCTCCCCAAACTGTTTGACCTCCACCATACACAGGCTTAGGGGTGCCAGCCTCCAGGCGGGACCTGAGGATCCCCCAGAATTACAGCTCATCTCTAGTTCCTCGGGACGAAATGGATGCTTTGGAGCAGGGGTCCTCAAACTTTTTAAACAGGGGGCCAGTTCACTGTCCCTCAGACCGCTGGTGGGCCGGACTATAGTTTTTTAAAAAAAACTATGAACAAATTCCTATGCACACGGCACATATCTTATTTTGAAGTAAAAAAACAAAACGGGAACAAGTGGTTAAGTGTGCAGAGACTCTAATCTGGGAGAACAGGGTTTGATTCCCCACGCCTCCACTTGCATCTGCTGGATGACCTTGGGCAATCCTGTGTAATACCTGGAAAAATCTGTACCAGCTCTGTACCAGCTGTTCTCTCAAGGACAGTTGTCTCAGAGCTCTCTCAGCCCCACCTACCTCACAGGGTGTCTGTTGTGGGGAGGGGGAGGGAAAGGAGTTTGTAAGCCGCTCTGAGACTCTAAGTGAGTGAAGGGCGGGATATAAATCCAATCTCTTCTTCTAATAGCCACTCATGGGTTTAAGATGTGTTAATTTAAGAAAGCTGCTTGTTGTCAAAGGGCAAATGGGGGGGGGAGAAGCCTGGCGATTATCTTTCACTGGGGCAGCATCACACAAACCCACAGACACATCCCTCCTGTTTTCCTGCCTGTTGGGGGAGGGAGCTACACATGCTCAGAGGTCCTTCACTCCTTTATGAAAGGTCCAAAAAAGGGTTGCCGAGGAAAAGCACCCATAAGAACATCAGAGAGGCCAATGTTGGATCAGGCCAGTGGCCCATCCAGTCCAACCCTCTGTCACACAGTGGCCAAAAACACCAGGGGCCCTCAGAAGGTCCAGTAGTGGGGGCAGGAAGCCCTCCCACTGTTGCCTCCCCCCCCCCAAGCACCAAGAATACAGAGCATCACTTGCCCCAGACTGAGAGTCCCTGTTTGCTTCCATTTCTTGGCCATTTCCCCATCAGCATGGAGAGTACACAGGACACCAGGAAAAGTAAGATACACCCTCCACTTTTTCTTATTTCCCTCTCTCTCTCTTGGTACGGCTCTCCTACCCCCCCACCCCCCGCTCTGCTCTGCTAACCCCAGCTGCTGGATCTGGCTTTGAGGGTGCCAACCTCCAGGTGGGACCTGTGGATCCCCCAGAATTACAGCTCATCTCCAGACTATAAGAGACCAGTTCCCCCGGATGAAATGGCTGCTTTGGAGGGTGGACTCTGTGGCACTGGACCCCACTGGGGTCCCTGTCCTCCCCAGGCTCCACTTACAAATCTCCAGGAATTTCCCCACTGGGGTCTGGCAACCCTATCAGACTGGCTTGGGGCCTTCCTCTTGACTCTCTGAGTCCTGGAGCATCTCCACGCTTTTGCATTCAATCCCCCCCCCCCCCCAGGGGGCGGGTGGCGTAGCTTCCTTTGGCCGGACACTGTGAGGCTTCTGAATAGACAGCAACAGATCAGACCTTTGTTGAATTAAAGTTCTTTATTGTTCATTGCTGCAAACAGGTTCTCAATGTTTGTTAGAGATGCTTAATGAAATACAGACAGTGCTAATATACTCTCAGGTTTTAATTGAACCCCGGTCCTAAGCCAATCAATTCTGCCCCACTGAGGTCCCTGCCCTCCCCAGCCTCCACCCCCAAATCTCCAGGAGTTTCCCATCCTGGAGCTGGCAACCCTACCCCCCCATCAGTGGGCAGGGGGGACATGGAAACACTACGGCCGTGGACTATGGCAAGTTTGGTCATGGTCACCACTAGCCACAATGGGCTACTGAAGAAACATCTTCCTGCCAAAATGGCTATAGATCCTTGCTGATTTTATAAGTTCATTTCAGTCATTCAAGTCTGAGACACAAAACATGGAAATTAAATGGAATACGAAAAAGTATTAGAATAGGGATGCCAGACCCCCCCCCCAGTGGGGGTGGGGGTCCCCCACTACCAGGCCCTACCTCTCCATCACAAATCAGCTGGCCGGGGGGGGGGGTTACCCCAAAAACTAGAGGAGCACCTGACGTTTCTGAGACGTGCCTATGTGGCTTCAACGTGACCCAGAAGTGACATAACAGTGTCTGATAACTGACACCTCTTGCTCTGAATTATTGCATCCAAATGTCTGTGCTGTTGCAGTCTTGAGTATGCTGTTCAGGTGTGTCTCTGCAAGCTGCAAACCTACGATGATGCAGCAGCAGCAGAACTGGAAGAAGCAGCAGAAGACAGCCAGTTCCAGTGTGGGCCCGAGAGAAGCCCTCCAGGGGCCTGATGTGGCCCCCGGGCTGCATGTTTGACACCCTTGGTCTAGAGGCTAAAGTCAAGGCCTGTATTTGAAGAGCATTGTATAATAAATTGATTCGTTTTAATTTGTTTTTATATTGCAGGGGTCTCCAACCTTTTTGAGCCTGCAGGCACCTTTTGAATTTTGACACAGGG
Source organism: Lepidodactylus listeri (assembly GCA_029233225.1). Classification (NCBI taxonomy): domain Eukaryota; kingdom Metazoa; phylum Chordata; class Lepidosauria; order Squamata; family Gekkonidae; genus Lepidodactylus; species Lepidodactylus listeri. Next base: position 177,158,242 of record JARCFY010000002.1, read on the forward strand.
TGGTAGGCACAACCACAAAATGGCTTCCACAGGAGGCGGAGCTAACCACAAAATGGCTTCCACGGGAGGCGGAGCCAACCCCAAAATGTCAGGGAACGAGGTTCGGCATAACTCTCGTAGTTCAATGTTTCAGGCCGAAGCTCTGTTTAACAGTATAACTTTTAATCTGCACGGCCAGTCAGAAGCCCTGCTGGGCAGAAGTCCCATCTGGCACTGCCCACATCCTAAAAACACTGGGGGGGGGGGAAGGGTGTTGGCAGGCTCCGATGGAACCCCCGAGCACCATGTTGGACAGCCCTATTATATTGTTTCTGCTCAACCCTTGGGGTACCTAATTCACTTGGGGTTGGGTTCCCCCCTTCTTTTGGTGTGCATTTCTGGAAATGGCTCACACCGGGTTGCCCAGCACCTGCCTGACGCTTCCTTGCCATCCTAACTGCTTGCCAGGTCCTGCATACCCCAACCCACTTGGCCCGTGCAGTCCTGGAGGAGACGTCTGATCCGTCCTCACCATCTCTAGCTAGAAGGATCTCCAGCAGTCTGTGCTGGGGAAAACCTTTCTCCGCCTGAGAAGCCCCGAGTGCCACGCTCAGAGTAGACGGTCCTGGCTTAAGTGGGCCAGGAGTCCCGGACTCAATAAGAACTAAAATGTCCAGTGAAGCTCTTCCCTGCTTAGCTAAAGAGTCTGCATCTCCATGGTAGAATGCGTTGCTTGCCTGCGGATGGTGTGGGTTCACTGTCATGGGCATGGATGAGGATGAGCCGACTGAGCCTGCAGAAACCACAGCTGGCCCCTCTGAAGCAGCAGAGGAGGATAGCTGGCAAGTGCCTGTAACAGCAGTCTTCACACCTGGCTCAGATAAGAAGGATGAACTGCAAGCTGAAAGTCCTCTTGACTCACCCCCACGTGTGACTCGTTTAAGGGAGCAACTCTGGCAAAACTTAGCAACCAAGCGAAGAGAGGCCAGGCTACAAGGGCGGCACTCAGCTAGCCCAGAGTTCTAACAGGAGCCTGGGCGATCGTGCGGCTGGCTAACTGGCAACAGCATTTAACTGTACACTCTGGACAGTATTCTTTGTGGGAGCAACAAGTCAGCTTCATGCTGTTTGCATCCACCTCGGCTCTTGCACCTAGCCCTTCAGACCCCCTGACTTTGGACTTGGCTCTGTGTTCCTGGCTCCTGACCCCGGCACGGATTTGGACTACGCTTCTGGTTAGTGGTTTCAGACTTGGCTCTGTGTTTCTGGCTCCTTACCTTGGCTTTGGACGCTGCACTGTCTTCTTGGCTCTTGACTTTGGCTTTTCTGGACTCCCTTTGACTGGCACCCCAGCCTGTGACATTCACCAGTTGAAAGACCTGACTCGGTAGCAGGTGTTGGAGAAGACCCATCTCTGCCTGAGACTTTTGAGAGACATTTTCAGAGTAGACCTAGAACGGGGGTCCCCGACGTGGTGCCCGTGAGTGCCATGGGGCCCACCTTTCCTAGTGGTTGCCAAGTGTGTTTAGAAAGTGGGTGGGGCCTGGTGAGGCTTTTGACCAGCAAGGCTTCTGATTGGCCACTGGAGATGTGATTGGCAGTGCAGATTCCTTAAAACGTTGCTTTGGCAGCAGCTGCTGCCACCACAGCACAAAGATCTTCTCGGTGTGACTGAAGGTAAGCCACAGCAGCCTTTCTGTGGCTGGCTTCACTTTGTGTGGCAGCCATTTTGTGGCTGTGCCCACCACACTGTCAGAATTCCAAAAGAAGAAGAAATTGGACTTATACCCTGCCCTTCACTACCCGAAGGAATCTCGGAGCAGCTTACAATCTTCCTTTCCCTCCCCCTCCCCCTCCCCACAACAGACACCCTGTGAGGTAGGCGGGGCTGACAGAGCTCTCTCAGAAACTGCTCGTGAGAGAACAGCTCTCTGAAAGAACTTGTGACTGACCCAAGGTCACCCAGCTGGCTGTATGTGGAGGAGTGGGGAATCAAACCCAGTTCTCCAGATTAGAGTCTACCAGTCTTAACCACTACACCAGGGGTAGCCAACCTTGCTTAACGTAAGAGCCACATAGAATAAACGTCAGATGTCTGAGAGCCGCAAGACAGAAACAAATATCACACACACGTTTTTATTTTTAACAATATGCAAATTTGCTTTTTATTAATGTTAAATGGGACTGCCAAAAATAAAAACAAACAAGGAAAACCGGTTATTGATAATGATATTACTTGTTTGCTAATGATATTGAGAGAGAGAGAGAAAAAGAGAAAGATGGAAAGAAAGAATTAAAGAAGTGGAAAGAAAGAGAGAGAAACTAGGAAAGCAAATAGATGGGAGGGAAGGAAGGAAGGAAGGGAGAAAGAGAGAAAAAGTATGCCTCCCCTTTGCTTCCCCAGCCGCCCTGCCAGGAGCCGCACAATATGTGTGAAAGAGCCGCGTGTGGCTCCCGAGCCACAGGTTGGCCACCCCTGCACTACACCAAAAGTGCTCGCAGGTTCAGAAAGGTTGGGGACCCCTACCCTAGAAGAACCAATGACCTGAATTAGTGTAAGGCAGTTTTATTTGCTCACCTTTAGGCTAGGAATAACGTTGCTTGAGCGACTTGTGAATTCCCTGCTCCCCCCATTCTTCAAATGATTCCTAATACCCAGGGGTCATTTCGAGCAGGAGCTTGGGGGAGCTCAGCTCCGGGAGTTGGTGCCAGCCCCCCACCGTGGGGGAATGCCTGCTTGTGTCACGGCTGCAGCAAAATGACCCATCCCCTGGAAAGGTCCTTGTTCCTCCGCCCAGCCTTCTGAAGGCTTCAGCCACCACTGAAGCTATCCTCCCGGAACAGTGGTATTTCTGAGGCTTGGATTAGTAGCTGTCCCCTCTCTGCCTGCTCTTCCTTCCTTCCATTCTTCCTTCTCTCTCTTTCTCTCTCTCTTCTTTCTTGCCTTCTGACATACTTCTGGTGATGTCAGGTGGTGTAGCATATGCAAATAAGTTATGCTAATGAGCTCCTGCACCTCTTTTTCTATGAAATGACTCCTGCTAATACCCCATTTCTTTTCTGGCGGGGGCAACCACCACTAAAGCCAAGTTTCCCAGGGCAGCTGTGTTGGATCAGCAGTAGATCAGCTAGATTCAAGTCCAGTGGTAACTTAGAGACCAAGAAGATGTTTTGGTATCTGACAAAAGGGGCTTTGTGTCAGCTAATGATGCCATCCCCCCGGGCGGGAGGTGGTTTCTTGGCTGGTGAGATTCATGTCTGTGGAATGTCTTACCCGCCCCATTCTCATGGCGCGCTTATCGCCTCGCCTGCTTCTTTGACCTTGGCACCTTTTATTCATTCCTTTGATTGAAGGTGTTATCATTGAGAACCCTTTTGAATTCTGTATAATTTCCCTGGCCCAGCTCCTACCCGCCATTACTAGCACAAAAAGTGCAGATGACCAGTAAGACCTTTCTTCAATGAAGATTTCCTGTTTAAGGACACTTGTTGTTGACTGACTCTGTGGACTCTCACACTTTGATTCTCAAAGGCTCACCCCCCCCCTCCCAAGATCTCGTTGGTCTCTTAGGTGTTAACTCGGCTTGAATATAGCTGCACGAAGGCCAGGTTTCACTCCTCCCCTGGGCACATCTGCACGGCCCTTCCTTGGGCCAAGATCTATCTATCTTGGGCCATGCACAGCTCCTGTGGGCCGAGAGCCTCTGTCTTCAAGGCCAGGCACCATCTTCTCTAGGCTGAGTTCGACCTTCTATCCTGGGCTAGTCCAGCTCAAGTGAGTAGAGAGATCCGGTCACCAGTCCACTGGGAAATTCCCTGGTGGCTGCCATGGCCACTCCTCCCCTGAGTGCAAACCTCCAAATGCAAATTGGTCTCTGGCATTTCAGCTTCCCAGCCATGTCCCACCCTGGGATGTGTTGGAGAGAACAGAAACTCTTGCAGAGCGTCACTGAATAATTCAGACCCTTGGTGATTTATTTATGCTGGAAAACACAGGTGTCTCCTTTCTCTTTTGATCCCCAGTGAATGTCATGGAAAGTTTCCCATCAACCAAACAAGCTGAGAAGTCACCTGGAGCTGTGTCCGTCCGATATTGCTGGACGACAACTCTCCTTCCCCTGAACCTGCAAGGTGGAAACGCACACTGAATTCCTCATGAGGAATGAGCCCAGTTTCTGATTAAAAATGCGTCACCTGAAAACCTGTCTGTCGGTGCTATACAGATAGCAGTGGGATGAAGCGGTGTTGGCATCTGCGGAGTAGAAGAGCCCTTTACTTCTCTCCATTTAAATCACCAGCTCTATCTGATGTTGGGCGGCTGGTCGGACTCCAGACTGGAAGACCTGGAGCGGGCATTGCAAACTGTGGCTGAGAGACTGAGCCGGCTGAAGCTGAACCCAGTGAAGACTGTGTGTCAGCTGGGGCAGTTCGGGGGTGGGGATCCCCCTCCGACCTTCGATGGGGTGCCACTGGTGCTGGAACCAGAGGTTAGGGGTTTGGGAGTGCTCGTGGATGCCTCCTTAACAATGGAGGCCCAGGTAGCAGCCTTTTACCATCTACGGCCTTTTACCATCTACGGCTGATCAGGCAGTCGGTTCCCTTCCTCGACTGCAGCGATTTGGCCACAGTGATCCATGCGACTGTCACCTCGAGACTAGACTACTGTAACGCTCTCTACATGGGGCTGCCCTTGTCACAAATCCGGAAGCTGCAGCTGGTGCAGAATGCCGCAGCCAGGCTCTTGATGGGTCTCCCTAGATGGGAGCACATCCAGCCTGTGCTGAGGACACTGCACTGGCTGCCTGTAGCGTACCGAATTTGCTTCAAGGTGCTGGCTCTTACCTTTAAAGCCCTATATGGCCAGGGTCAGACATACCTGAGGGACCACCTTTCCCCATACATACCCCAGAGAGCTCTACAGTCGGGGTCTCAGAACAGACTGACCCTCCCGGGCCCCAAAAAGGCCAGGCTCGCCCTAATATTATCATCAACAAGCCCTGGCCCTTAACCTCGACAGTGGCTTTATTCTGTTAGGACTCCGGAAGACCACCAAGCTGGTAATTTCTTGTCTGCCGTGGTTACAGAATACCATCTTAAATAACCTAACTCCATCTCAAGGGATATCAACAGCATTAGCACCTTATGATTTTATAATGGTATGATTTTAATGCACTGAATTCTACCAGTTTATGTGTTCTATGTATTTTTATGGTATTTATACCAATTACGTAAGCCGCCCTGAGCCTGTTCCTGGGGAGGGTGGGGTATAACTTGAATAAATAGAATTAATAAATAAAAATAAATTTATTCCCACTGGAATGGAAGCATCTCTCACAGCTCTTGGGGATTGCCAGTATGGCCAAGTAAAACTTATACTCAGGGAAGTTTGGGCCCCCATCCTCAGGGCCGCGGTGGCTCAGAGGTTAAGACGCTGAGCTGCAGACTGGATGGTCGGTAGCTCAAGACCCGAGTGCCGTGTGTTGGAGTGAGCTCCCCTCTCTGGCCCCAGCTCCTGCCGACCTAGCAATTCAAAAGCAAGAAATTGCAAGTAGATAAATAGGTACCGCTTCGGGGGGAAGGTAACAGTGTTCCGTGCACCTCGGCGTCTAGTCATGCTGGCCACATGACCACAGAAAAAGTCTTCGGACAGTGCTGGCTCTTTGGCTTGGGAACGGAGATGAGCACCGCATCCCTAGAGTTGGATTCAACCAGCTTTCAAGCAAGGGAAACCTTTACTTTTACCTCAGTGGCAGAGATTTGCATGCTGTCAGCGAGCATGTACCGTATTTTTCGCTCTATAAGACGCACCTGACCATAAGATGTGGGGGGAGGCTCAGGCCTTCCACGCTGGTCAACGAGGCCTCGCGCGAGCCGGCAGCGGCGGCAGCAACAGGAACCTTGTACCTGCTGCGGCAGCGGCCTTGTACCTGCTGCGGCAGCGGCCATAAGACGCACACACTTCCCCCCCCACTTTTTTTGGGAGAAAAAGTGCGTCTTATGGTCTGAAAAATACGGTATGTGCAATGTGTTTTCTTTGCACTTAGTGTGCACAAAGGCACTCCTACCCCTGACAACTGTTGCAGTATATACCTTGTCCATTATAACAATGGAGCATTTTTCTTCTAGTAATGCTGAGACCTACAGCTGAGACCCTGAAATCCACCACTTAGGTGTTAAGAAATGCATCAGTGCTCATGTATGTGTAGGGGGAACTCTTCCATCAAACGTCCTGTCAGAATGTTAAAATATATCAGAAATGCATGAGAAGACTTTTCCCCTAGCCGTACGCTCAGAAATTCCCTGCCTCCCATTCTCCTCCAGTTTATTTTGGGTTTTTGTTTTTAGCCCTTACTCCGGCCTCCCCTTCAGTTCATGGCCTGCCTCTAAGCGACATAGTCTGGATTCTCCTCTCAAGAGAGAACATTTTATGGACACAAACAGTCTCTTCCTTTGCTCGTCTCTCCCTGGCAGGCTCTGTTCATAAGGCCTCTCTCTCTCTCGAGAAATACAGCCGAGAAATAGATACTGTTTGGCTTTGCATCACCGAACTGTAAAACTTTTTGCTAGGGAAGGGTCGCTGCGAACACTGAGCCCTGCAGACATGCTCAGAGCTGGACTTTGGACTCTGACGGGCCTTGAGAACCACAGTTCAAGGGATGCCTGGTGGCGAGTTCGAAGCCTCATGCACAGGGCCTGGAGCCAGAACCAAACCTGCAGCTGAGACCCTGAAATCCTCTGCCTGCCAGAGCAGGCAATGTAAGGAATAAAGGTGTGACTCAGAATAAGGCAGTCCCATATGCTCAGGGATGCAACCATAACCATAGCCACATGTTGGGTTGCCAACCTCCAGGTAGCACCTAGAGATCTTCCAGAACTACACCTGATCTCCAGACCACAGAGATCAGTTCCCCAGGAGAGAATGGCAGCTTTGGAGGGTGGACTCTATGGCATTATACCCTGCTGAAGTCTCACCTCCCTAGGGTCGCCAACCTCCAGGTGGCACCTGGAGATCTCCCAATATTACAGCTCATCTCCAGACTACAGAGATCAGTTACTCTGGAGAAAATAGCAGCTTTGGCAAGTTGATATTATATTATACTCTGATAAGGTCTTTCCCCTCCCCAAACCGCTCCTCTCCCCAGGCTCCACTTCCAAAATCTCCAGGTATTTCCCAAACCTTAGCTGGCAGCCCTATTCCCCAAACCCCAGCCTCCCAAGGATCCACTCTAAAACCTCCAGTTAGCAACCGTATTGGCAGGGCTTCCTCGGTGATGACCCCAAGACCTTGGAACTCCCTTCGGAGAGCATTTTGCTTGGCTTCTTGCCTTTTGGAAAGTTGAACCTTTGCTCTTTCCAAAGGTTTTCGGAATAACTGCTCACTAGACATCACCCTGCCAACAAAGGTCCGTACGGTCAAAGCGATGGTGTTCCCAGTAGTAATGCGTGGCTGTGAGAGTTGGGACCATAAGGAAGGCCGAGCGCCGAAGAATAGATGCTTTCAAATTATGGTGCTGGAGAAGACTCTTGAGAGTCCCTTGGACAGCAAGGAGATCTAATCAGTCAATCTTAAAGGAAACCAACCCTGACTGTTCCCTGGAAGGCCGGATATACTGAAGCTGAAGCTCAACTACTTTGGCCCCCCAATGAGAAGGGAGCACTCCCTGGAGAAGACCCTGATGCTGGGAAAGACCGAAGGTCAAAGAAGAAGGGGACGGCAAAGGGTGAGACGGTTAGATGGGGGTCATCGATGCAACGGACATGAAATTAAGCAAACTCTGGAGCACGACCGAAGGCAGGAGGGCCTGGTGTGATGTGGTCCATGGGGTCGCGAAGAGTCGGACTCGACTGTGCAACTGAACAACAACAACAAAAGCTATTTCCCCGTCTCGATGTGACTTTGGTGCTGCTGTTGATGGGGATGCTTAGCCAGACTGCCCTGTTATTTGCTGCATTTAAACTCGACGGTGTTTGTGTATTTGATGTTGTTAAGCCAGCTGGTGAACAGGAACATGGAAATACAAATATTTGAATCTGACAAGAATTCTAGCTGGGAACAGGTACAGGCTAGGCAGTACCCCGAATTCTACTTGTCTTAACTAGTTATTTGGTGTTAAGCTCCCATAAAGTTGGAAAATGGGGAGAGAGAGGGGAAAAAAATAACAGCATCAAGAACTGGGAGTGTTGCCAACAGGCCTGGAGAGAACCAGAGACGTAAATATGTGGAAATGGGAACTTGAAGCTTTTCATGGCAACTTCTGGCAAACAGTGCCCCCTTAAGCTTCTCTCAAAGGAACAGGACACTTTTCTCCAGGCCTGTTGGCGACTCCTCCACATGCAGCTGCTGGTATGACTTTGGGTCTGTCACAAGTTCTCTCAGAGCTTTTCTTTCAAGGGCAGTCCTCAGGAGAGCTCTCCCAGCCCCGCCTTCCTCACAGGGTGTCTGTTGTGGGGAGGGGAAGGAAAAGGAGATCATAAGCTGCTCTGAGACTCCTTCGGGTAGTGAAGGGTGGGGTATAAATCCAATCTCTTCTTCTTCTCCTCCTCCTCCTCCTCCTCCTCGAATTGCTATCATGCCATGGGTAGAGTTTTGGATTTGGAGATCTGGAAATCTGGGTTCAAACCACTGCTCAGTTGTGAGGCCTGCTGGAAACCTTGGGCCAAATCTCTCGTCCCAGTTGACCTTATGGGGTCACTGTGAAGGCAAAATGGGAGACGCTGGGATGGTTTGCCCGGAGCTCCTTGGAGGACAGGTGAGGGGGCAAATATTCTAAGTAAATTGATTATCAACGGGGAGGAGAAGCACCAGGCAGGTGGAGGCCACCGAAAAAGGAAACATACTTTCCAGGCGAAAAGCTTCGTGCATTATTTCTAAGGGTTCTCTGCTTCTCACCTGTTGGGGCCAGGAAACCTGAGCAGCTTACCTGTGTCTCACCTGTGGCTGCAGCTGCAATTTAATTAGGGATTATACTGTTCCTGAGGCATTGTCAAGGAGAGGTCTTATACTCAGAAAACACCCCCCCCCCCCCGGTTCCCGTTTTCTCTGTTTGGAGGTCTTGGAAAGACCTCTTTCGCAGAGATCCGGAAAAAGCTGCTATCAGTACTGGTTGAGGCGGCCCATTGCTTGGTTTGCCAGCCTCCAGGTGGGGGCTGGAGATCTTCCGGAATGACAGCTGATCTCCAGACAACATAAATAATTTCTTATTTGTGTATACATGTAGGTATGCATTTATTTAAAACGTTTATTCCACTTCTCCTGGAGACGATGGCTGCTTTGGAAGGTGGACGGCATGGCCGTATACCCTACCAAGGTCTCTCCCCTCCCTAAACCCCACTGCCCCCAGGATCCACTCTCAAATTTCCAGGTGTTTCCAGACTCGGAGTTGGCAACCCTACCCATTGTGCTGACTCAGCAGGAGAGGACGCTGGCAAAAGGCTACACTGGCTGGGCTTCTGCCTGTTGCAGAGTTGCTGCAGTTGCAGAGACAAAGCGCACACTTTCTGAATGGCAGGATGGGTGCCGGATGCTGGACAACGTCCCCCAACTTCCTTCCCGTCCACTCCCCGTTGTTTAAAAAAATATATCTGGCTCGGAGAGGGAGAGAGAAGAATGCGGTATTTTTGTGGCTTTTGTTCTGATGCACCAAACGGCCAAGATATTATCTGTCTCTCTGCTCTGCCTTCCCCAGCTTGGAACAAAAGGCCAGTTTGGAGAAGAGGGGATGGGAAGTTTTCACATGCTTTGGTGATGTCGACGCAGAGAGATTTTACTTCGAACTGGGCCTCCGCGGCCTGGATTGGAGCTCTGGACCTTGTTGGGCATGGCGGTGGAAGAGGCGGGAGATCCCACAGGGGTCCCCTGTGGTTTCCTGCCAGCCCCGGCCCAGACGCAAAAAGGGCTGCAATCCCACAACCTCACTCCCTTCCCGCCAGCTGCCTGCAACAGGCAGGACTTTTCCGTAACATCTCCAGACTCTGCGATGACTGCAGGGATCTGTGCCACTTCTTTCTGGCTTCAGTCAAACTAGCATGAATGATAAATATTTTTTTAAAATCCGCAGAGGATAGGGGGTTCTGGGGGGGGGGGGGAGCAACCAAATCCCTAAATTTCTGGTCACCCTGGGGGCACGGGGGACCTGAAAAGTCTGGAGATTTGCTTGTCTAAGATTTGGGGATCGGGTCTGGGTGGTGCTGTGAGGACCCCAGGGGGATCTCGGTCTGGATCCACACCGGTTCTTATAGGTTGTGCGTCACTGCAAAAGTATTCAGGATAAAGTGAAGGGAAGGCTGGGAAATCTATCGTTGGAGCTTCCCAAATGATTTTTTTTAAAAAGCTGAAACTGCAGCTGCGGGCAGCTCGGGCCGTGCTGAGAGGGGAGAGGGATTTAACCCTTCCAACTGGCAGGGGGTTTTCCTGTTGAAACTGCCTCTCCCCACGCAGCCCTTAGCCCGGAGGGGAGAAAAGGAATGGGGAGTGGAACCGCCTGTTAATCTCCCCAAAACACTCGAGGAGAACTGATCATGGATCTGTCGGGATTTTGCCTAATTGATCCTGGGGTTGACTCATAGGGTTGGCAGCAATGCTCCCCCTAAGCTGTGGGGTCCTGTGAGCAAAAATTCTACTTTGTGAGCTCCTGGCATTAAAGCTGTGAGCAAGCAATGTGACTACTGCATAAATTAGTTTGCCCTAGAGCCATCCTTCCTGAGCGGAGACAAAAATGTGTGCACCAGAGGCTAAAAAACTGAAAGCTAGCTCACACTAAGTCAGCTTAGGGGGAACACTGCTCTGGAGCTCTCCTTCCTGAGTGAAGACAAAAATGTGTGTGAGGTGGAGGCTAAAAAACTGGGAGCTAGTTCACACTCCCTCAGTTTAGAGGGAACACTGCTCTGGAGCCCTCCTTCCTGAGGGGAGACAAAAATGTGTGTGAGCTGGAGGCTAAGAAACTGGGAGCTAGCTCACACTAACTCAGCTTAGAGGGAACACTGGTTGGCAGCTCTGGGCTGAGAAATACCTGGAGATTTTGGGGGTGGAGCCTGGGGAGGGCGGCGTTTGGGAAGGGGAAGGACCTCAGCAGGGTATAGTGCCACTGAGCCCACCCTCCAAAACAGCCGTTTTCTCCAGGTGAACTGATCTTGTCTGGAGATCTGTAATAGCGAGAAATTACCAGGTGTCTCCTGGAGGTTGGCAACCCAGGGGAAGGGGAGAAAGAGCGATGGGTTGCAATTTGTAGGGTTACCAACCTCGAGGCAGGGCCTGGAGATCTCCCAGAGTTACACTGATATCCCGACACATAGATCAGTCCCTTTGGACAAAATGGCTGTTTTGGAGGGTGGAGTCTATGACATTGTAACCCACTGAGGTCCATCTCCAAACCCTCTCCTCCCCAGGCTCCACGCCCTAAATCTCTAGGAATCCATAGGGTTGCTAGGTCCTTTACCTCTGCCAGCAGGGGACCTTTGGGGGGTGTTCCGGGAGGTGGGGGGGACGTCGCGCAATGTCCCTGTCATGATGACATCACCTGGACATGGTGTCATTTTGCCAGAAACATTGCACAGGGACGCTCTGGTATTTGGGAGAAACTCTATGGTTGTTTGCCCTCAAAACCATAGAGTTTGCCCAAATACCAGAGTGTCCGCTGCACAATATTTCTGGCATGATGACACCAGTCCCAGGTGATGTCATCACTTCAGGTGTGTCATTTGATGGTGGGGAAGCCTGCTCCAAATTGGGGGATCCCCCTCCTGTACTGGGGGGGGGCTGGTATCCCCCGGAATCCCCCCAACCTGGAGTTGGCAACCCAAGCTGCAAAAGCAGCAATTATAGCAAGGTCCCTTAAAAGTCATTGTTTCCCTCCCCCCAGTTCAGAGATGCAATTGCGCAGGGGTTTACCAAGGAGAGGTACCCAAAAAACAGGAAAAAACACCCCCCCCAGCACTCCAGTGGGTAAAAACAGAAGACAAACCAGGTATGCCGTCCAGTTTCATTTCTTCCCATTTACATACGTACAGAAAGAGAAACAAAACCAGTTGTTACTTATTTCCAGAAGCTGTGCCCCCCAGGCTTGCACGTGATAATCAGGGGTCTCCAATGTGGCGCTCGTGGCCTGCTGACTCCATTTCTGGAAGTGGGCGGGGCCAGGTAGGGCAATTACCCAGCAGGGCTTCTGATTGGCCATGGGGGTTTTGACTGGCTGTGCAGAACTTTTTAAAACGTTGCTTTGCCGGCGGCTGCCACCCCAGCACAAGGATCTGCTCTGTGTGACTGAAGTGAAGCTGTGGCAGCCATTTTGTGGTTGGCTCCGCCTCCTGTGGCAGCCATTTTGAGGCAATGTCCATCACGCCGTGTCAGAACTCTAAACGTGACCACATGGTGGAAGAGGCGGGAGACCCCTGTGAAAGACCATCCAAGGCAAGATCCTTGTCGGGTGATTGTCCAATGAACGAGCGAAAGTGTCTTCCTTCAGAAATGTTCACGGGGACTGCAGGTGAGTCGCCAGCCTTCCATGTGAGAATCTGGGACGAATGTGCCACGCGCTGCAATACAATTTGGTTGCTGCCTCCAGATGAGGGTAGAGCTGGGATATGTGGATCGGCACAGCTGTACAGCGTGAAGCCCATGAGGGTGGCGGGATCGGCAAAGTAGGCGCTGAGCGCCTGTGAGAGGTTAGGGAATGGGAAGCTTGGGTGAGGATCCTGCTGGCACACTTGCTTCAGTGCACTCTTTATTTAGTTAATTTTACTTCATTTATATACTGCCTTTCTTCCAAGTGGGAGGACCCAAAGCAGCTCACAGTGTCTTTCCCGTCTCCATTTTATCCCCACAACCAGGGGTCATTTCGTAAATAAAGAAGTGCAGGAGCTCATTAGCATAACTCATTAGCATAACTCATTTGCATATGCCACACACCCCTGACATTACCGGAAGTGTGTCAGAAGGCAACACCCACCGCTCAGGTTCCACCCCCAACATTTCCAGGTATTTCCGAACTCAGAGCTGGCGAGCCAGCTTTGCACTTTGACTGAATACATGTTAGGTTTCCTTTGAGAGCCAGTTTGGTGTGAGAACCAGCTTGGTGTAGTGGTTAAGTGCACAGCCTCTAATCTTGGAGAGCCAGGTTTGATTCCCCGCTCCTCCACTTGCACCTGCTGGATGACCTTGGGCAAGCTGTAGTTCTGGCACAGCTGTTCTTGAAAAAGAGCAGTTTCTGTCACAGCTCTCTCAGCCCCACCTACCTCTCAGGGTGTCTGTTGTGGGGAGGGGAAGGGGAAGGAGTTTGTAAGCCGCTCTGAGACTCCCAAGTGAAGGGCGGGGTATAAATCCAATCTCCTCTTCTTCTTTGCTCTTGCAGGGAAGCTGCCCCACAAGAAGCACGAAAATACAGATCAAGTTAGTATGCTTTTGCTTTTTTCCACAGCGCATCACCATATGTGCCCCCTCCTGGGCTTGTTACTCCCGGAACGGCGCTCCTGCGCGTTCCGGCTCGAAATGTCCCCTGCTCACAACAACCCTGTGAGGCAGGTTCAGCTGAGAGTATGCGACTGGCCTGAGGTCACCCAGCAGGCTCCCGTGGCAGAGTGGGGATTCGAACCCGGGCCTCCCAGATCCTCATATGACACCATGCTGGCTCTCCTTTTTTAGCTTCTGCTTTTGCAAATAAACAGTTTGTTTCTCAAAGAGCCTAGAAGCTTCCAAAGCGCTCTCCCACCGCAGCGCTCTGAAGGGCCCCACTGATCAGGGAAAAGGTTAAAAAAAGGCACTGGTTCCAGCATACCTTGGGACAACGCAAAACAAGCTCTTCTCAAGGCATGCAGGGTGCTAGCTGAAGGTGCTTCTCTTTGCAACTGATGTGGAAATGTGTTTAGTAGAGCCTTGGAAAAATACTTCATAATGACACCTGGCATTTGCATGTCCCTTTGGAGGGTTCAGTGCAGTTCTTGTAATCTGTACCACAGCCCTGTAGGGTAGGCTGGGAAGAGGAAGGTAAAGGATTGAGGCTGAGAGCGAGTTAGATGCAGTCTGAGGCAGGAAGTTTGCTCAGAATTAAAGTCTCCGTGAGTTAAAAGGGATTTACTCCCTGATAAGCTTTGTGAATTGCCCAAGAACTCCTAGTGGCAGAGGTGAGATTTGTACACGGTACTTTCTGGCTTTTTGAAAACTAGCGTGAAGAGGAGGAGGAGGAGACTGAATTTATACCCAGCCCTTCACTTGGAGTCTCAGAGCGGCTTACAATCTCCTTTCCCTTCTTCCCCCCACAACGGACACCCTGTGAGATAGGTGGGGCTGAGAGAGCTCTTCCGAGGACTGCTCCTGAGAGAACAGCTCTGAGAGAACTTGTGACTGACCCAAGGTCACCCAGCAGCTGCATGTGAAGGCATGGGGAATCCAACCCGGTTCTCCCAAATTAGAGTCTGCGCTCTTAACCACTTCACCAAACCTGCAAGGGTCCCCAATGTGGTGCCCACAGAAACCATGGCACCTGCCAACACCTTTCCTTGTGCCTGCCAAGTGTTTTAGAAAGTGGACAGGGCTTTCGCCCAGCAAGCCTCTGTTGACCATTTGATTGGCTGTGCTGATTTTTAAAAAACTCTGCTTTGGCAGCAGCTGCCACCATAATAGAAGGATCTTCACTGGTGTGACTGAAGGTGAGCTCTGGCTGCCATTTTGTGACTGGCCTGTGGCAGCCATTTTGAGGCAGCCCTGCTGTTGCTGCGCCTACTGTGCCATGTCAGAATGCCGAGTGTGCCCACAGGCTCAAAAAGGTTGGGACCCTGGATTAGAGGATAAGCAAATCTGAATCCAGCAGACTGCCAGTTCAAATCTCATTTCAGTTCTCAAGCATGCTGTCTGCAAGGTGGCGCTAATAGGACCGGCTGACCTTACAAGGCTGGCGTAAGGGTTTTCTGTGAACTGCTCCGAACTCTGAAGTGCCTCATATTTTTATTTTCTTTGCCTCTTAAGAGCCACTGTGCTTCTTCCTAAGAGGGTCTCATGGCTGAGATAAAAGTTCCCTTGTGAAACAGCTTGAGTGAGAATCTTCTGTCAGAGGAGCAGTTGTTTTATGTCTGGGAAAGCATACTTTTATGATGTGATATCTGTGCCCCAGTCATGGCCAGCTTAAAAGGGGATCAGACAGATTCATGGAGGAGAGGTCTGTCAGTGGCTACTAGCCCAGGTGGCTAAAGGGAACCTTCACATTCAGAGGCAGTCAACCTGTGAATCCCAGTGTCAGAAGGCAAGATCAGGGGAAGGCCTCGGCCAGAGGAACTGGTTGGCCACTGTGTGAGGCAGGATCCTGGACTACATGGACCACTGGTCTGATCCAGCAGGGCTCTTCTGAGGTTCTTATGAAGGCCTCGGACTCTATGCCCTGCTGGTGGCCTTCCAGAGGAACCAGTTGGCCACTGTGTGAGGCAGGATGCTGGACTAGATGGACCCTCACTGGTCTGATCCAGCAGGGCTCTTCTGATGTTCTTATCAGGGAAGGCCTTAGCCTCTATGCTGGACTAGATGGACCACTGGTCTGACCCAATGGGGCTCTTCTTATGAAGAGGAGAAAGATAAAGTCCCATACACGATAGAAAATATGGAAGGCAAAGCATCTGATTCCAGCCTTCCATCCTCAGTGAGGGTCTGCTACCAGGTCCAAAGGAGCGAGATAAATTCCAGGAGAAGTTCATCAACAGCTCCTAACCAAGGTGGCTAAATAGAAACCCCATGTTCAGAAGCAGTCTACCTTTGAAGCCCAGTTGCCGGGGAACAACAGAGGAAAGCTCTGACCTCTGTGCTTTGCTTGTAGGCCTTCGAGAGGATTGGGTGTGGCCGCTGTATGAAAAGAGGCGTGCCCTATGTGGACCTTTGGACTGTTCCTCCACAGTTGCTCTTAAGTTTTTATGGCCAAGCTTTGCGAAGTCCATAGCAGCCTATCCCCAAATACCAGCACTTTGCCAACAATCTTCATTTCTATAATCTAGCAAACACAAAGTTCAGCCCTTGGATTTGGCTGGCAGCTTGGGTCTGAGAGAACAGTCTGAAATAGGCTGAACCGCAGAAGAATGTTTGGGGCTGAGGGCGGAGAAGGATTAGAAACACCAAAGCAAGGGCCTTGCAGACCCGATACCCCAGGGCAGCCACACCGGCTGACGCCCTCCTCAGAAGTCAAAGAGCGGCAGCTCTGGATCGGAGTCTTCGCCTCGTTTGAGAATTTGGCCGGCCTCCCAGAGCTGAGCTCTCACGCCTCGATGCCGAACCACTTTGGTGGAATTCACAACCTGGGGACAAAGCAGTGGCTGCTTCAGGCTGCTGTTGTATGCACAAGATCACACACACACACACACACGTGGGTACTATAACCTTGGCAACTCATTTCCGCAACTCCCTCAAGCGGCAACTTATGGAGACCAGCCTCCCGGTGGGACCTGGGGATCCTGAGAATTACAGCTCATCTCCAGGCTATGGAGATCAGTTCCCCTGGAGAAAATGGCTGCTTTGGAGGGTGGAGTCTGTGGCATTGTACGCCACTGAGGTCCCTGCCCTCCCCAGGCTCCATCCCCAAATCTCCAGGAGTGTTCAGTCTGGGGCTGGCAACCCTACACCTCCCACCCGTGTTCAGTGGGGATCTGGCAACTCCAAGCGGCACACCTTAATCCAGCGTGGTGCTGGAATGGGTATGTGCAGAGATCAAAAAAACCCTGATACAGTAACGTATCAGCAATGGATTCACGTTAGCTGGGCGGTGCCCTTCAATTTGCTGATGGATTCTGAGTCAGCGGTTCTAAGCGGCAACGTGGCAATTTCAGTCTTTTTGTCTTCCTCCTCCCCACACACCATCCTGTACATGGACTCCCCGCCCCGAATCAAATAATAGAATTAGAAGAACAGAAAGCGGAAGATTTGCGAGTGAGTTTTGAATTGGGAAAATGTAACACAGTCACACACCTTGCACATACACACGCACACCACAGCTCAGCCCAAGATACAGCGCGCGGGGGGGAGCGAGGCTATTTCCTCTGGAGGGATTTGACCCACAATTGCGAGATCACACCTCCCTTTGAAGCTGCAGGCACAGCCCGTCAATATGTGATCAGACACAACTGTGGGGAGTTGTGGGGTTTTTTTTTGCCATTTGTTTCCTATCCACTTAAACGAGGAACTGATGAATTGCACCTCTGCACTGAGGACTCCCTATGGAGTTTGCGATGATGTGCATACTGGAAAGTGGGGAAAAAACAATGGCACAGAGTTGGGATGGCCTGATCAGGCCATTCTGACGGCATGAGAGCACGCTGGAGCGATCAGACGGGAAAGTCCATCCATGGCCCGTCGCAACCCGTTTACTACCGGATTTTCCCTGGTGTCTTTTAACTCCGCTTCTGCAACAGAGCAGAACGGGTTGCTGACGGCTGCAGGATGCTTCCCAGATGTTGCTGTCTGATCGCTCCCTTTAAATACGCCCGGCATTCACACCTATGTCGGGTCTAATTCTGCATATGATCACAACCTAAAGCTAATACTTGGGTGGGAGACCACCAAGGAAGCCCAGGGTTGCTGTGCAGAGGCAGGCAATAGCTAACCACCCCTGAATGTCTCTTGCCTTGAAAACCCTATGGGGTCACCACAAGACGGCTGCTACACTTCCCACCACCGCCTCTACCCCCCCCCCCCCACTTTACCTCAGTGTCGATCTCATCCATTGGTTCAATGCCAGCATACTGAAAGAGGAAAAAGACAGGTCAAAGGACTGGAAATCATAGGCAGCACTTCTACACTTGCCCTTGGGAACTTCCCACATTCATTCACATAGTTTGTGTAACAAATCCAGGTGATCTGAACTACTTCTGCACAGAAGTCTCTGTGTAGCTTCTGATGCTACAACATATGGACAGGCATTTGCAGGAGCAATGGGGCATCCACACAGCAGTTTCTCCAGCTCTTTCCTTGCCTCAACACCCCCAACTGGTGTTATTCCTTCCTCTTTACCAGAGGCTTTTTAAAAAAAGCTTCTTTAAAAAAAATCCGTAACTGATTGATTACTATAGCACAGGAATATTATAATGGTCTATTGCTACAATACACTAATTCCCAACATTCATTTTTTTAAAAAGCTTCTAGCCCTTGTCCTTGCAAAGATATGAATCAATGTGCAGTCTGCACTTTCCCCCTTATAACACCACAATGAAAAGGTCTCAAAACTCTCTCAAAAAAACAAAAGCCGGAAACTAGTATATTGTTACAATAATTTTTTATCACCTTTATTGCACTATAGTAATTTGTTAATTAACAATTTTTAAAGCCTGGGGGGAAATCCCTCTGGTGTATTTGAGGGAATGGCAGCCGGGGGTGGGGTGAGGGGGGGAAATGGCACCAATCTGGGCAGGACCTGTTAAAAAATGCATGCCGTCCTGTTCACACATCGTCCAAAAGCAGTTTGGCTGTGATCTTATCAAAAAAAAGGTTGTACCAAACTAGGTTTGGGAAGATCACATCAAAGTGGCAAAAAGCCCCAAAACAAGACAGAGGACTGACACCACGTGGAAGCTCTGGAAAAAGCACTTCAAAGAGAAAGCAAACATCTGTATGGAAAAAGCCATTTCTGGCAAACCACTGCATTCCAGTGTTTTTCTCGCTATCCGCCCATCTTTTGTTCAGATCTGACTTGTAGCGATTCCTTTTAACTTAAAACATGATACCAGCCTGTACAGTCTGGACTGGCAAGGCACAAATAAGGTTCCTCAAGGCGACTGGAGCTTTACATTCCTCCTCTTAGTTTAAGTAATCATTTTCTGTTTTCTTGCAATATTCATGAATCAACCACAATTATATGGGGTCTTATTTGGGTAGGGTGGGGCGGGGCTCTGGTATGGCTGTCAACGGCTTATTTTTTTAAAAAAATTATGGTTATTTAGTAATCCCGCTACTGTAAATCACAGTAAAATAATGAGCAGTGGTTTTAGTTAGTTAGTGAAAAGCAGAGCTTAAACCTGCCTCTTACATTCCCAAGGGTACAAAAACAGATAATGAATAATTGATTCTTGAGCATCCCAAAAGAACTGGCTAGCCATAAGTGAAATAGGCTGAAAACAAAGGGGGGGGGGGAATTGCTGAGAGATACTCACTGGACCTTTGCCAAGGGAGCAGCGCTCCCTCTAAGCTGAGTTAGTGTGAGCTAGCTGACAGTTTTTTAGCCTCCAGTTCACAGATTTTTGTCTTAGCTCAGGAAGGATGGCTCCAGAGCAGTGTTCCCTCTAAGCTGAGTTAGTGTGAGCCATCTCAATTTTTTAGCCTCTGGCACACACATTTTTGTCTTAGCTCACAAAGGACGGCTCCAGAGCAAACTAATTTACGCAGTAGCCAAGTCGCTCGTTCACAATTATTATCTGTTTAATGGAATTTTATGTGAGCCGCCCTGAGCCTGCTTTGACAGTGAGGGCAGGATATAAATAAAACAAACAAATAAATAAAAAAAATCCAGGAATCTGAATTTGGAACTCTAGGTCTTTGAAAGGTTTTCAGTTCTGCTTTTGAAATTCGGAGAAATAACACAGTGCAACCACAGAGGGTGGATACGGATTTGGAGCCAAATGTCTGGAGATAACGCAGCAGCTCCTACCTTCCCTTCTTCCCGCTGCCTCCTCTTCTTCTCTTCTTCCATCGGGGACTGCTTCAGACTGTGGGGAGTCTTGCTGTCTGACTCTGAGGGAAACCTCCCCATGGGCAGAGAAGGTGAGGCAGGCAGCCGTGCGGGCGAACCGGGAACAGCAAAGATGGGTGAACTGGACCCAAAGGAGCTGCCGGCGACAGCCGAAGATGCTGAATGAGAAAAATATATTTTGTGCGCGTTTAAAAAGAGGTGTGGCACAGCCTTATTATCCGTGTAATGCAGACGGGGTGGAGCTGGGGCTTGCAAAAGGCTACTTAGCTGCTGGCAAAGGCAAGATGTGAACTCAGTTCCTAGCTCATGGTTCGTAGCTCGGTCTTCACACCATTCCACTTTGCTATTTTCAAATCACCTCTAATGACTCAACTATTACTTTTTTTATCTTGCCATTTCTCTGGGGAGCTCAAAGTTACGTAGGTGGTTCATTCTTATCGTCACCACAGCCCTGTGGAGTAGGTTAGGCCGAGGGAGTGACTACCCAGTGAGCATTGCGGCTGAGTGGAGATTTGAACCTGGGTCTCCTCAGTCTTAGTCCAACTGGGACGATACATGGGGAGGAGATGGGTAAGCCACACCCAGTAGGGTTGTCAACTCTGGGTTGGTAAATTCCTGGAGATTCCTGGATATACCCTCAGCAAGGTGTCATGCCATAGAGTCCATCTCCCAAGAGCAGCCCTTTTCTCCAGGCAAACATATTTGTAGTCTGGAGATAACTGAAATTCCAGGAGATCTCCAGGCTCCACCAGGAGACTGGCAGCCCAGCCCACAAGCCCTCCCCCGGGCCTAGCTAGGCCCTTACATGCTTCAGTCTTTGCTTTTCCTCAGATTTTACTGAAACCCCTTCCTTGCAAAAAAAGGTACTGCAGATATTGTTTGCGGTTCAATGGAACAGTTGGTTTCCCCCCTCCGCTATTTGTGTGTGTTGGTTTAGGCCCATAGGGTGGAGTCCCTGCTCGGTTATTTCTGCTGGTTGGTTAGAACTGTAGACTGCCTGAGCTCTCTCGTCCTGACACCAGTTGTCCCCATCCTGATATTTCTTTGCTAATCAATCGATGTCGCTTGGAACATGCCTGTCTCTGCTGCAGGAACCTAACCTGAAGAACAAATTTAGAGTCCAGTGGCATGTTTTAACCAACAAAGGTTTATTCAAGGTATGAGCTTTCATGTGCATGCACACTTTTTCAAATACAGTGAAATGGCAGGCAAGGTTCAGACTTATAGACTGAGATCGATTTCCCATGGGGCGCTGCTCCGGCATCATTCTTCCCTTTGCCCCGATTGCGTGCTTGAATTTCCCACTATTTGCCCCGTGCCGCATTTTGAGCTGCGGCTTTGCCTGGTTTTCCCCGCGGCTTCAGTGATCCTGATTTTTGAGGATCACTGAAGCCGTGGGGGAAATCGAGTGAAGCCACGAGTCAAAATGCGGCGTGGGCCAAATAGTTGGAAATTCAAGCACGCAATCGGGGCAAAGGGAAGAACGATGCTGGAGCAGCGCCTCGTGGGAAATTGGTCAGGGACTTAACAGCAAATTAACATTTGCAACCTTAGCTTGTTATTTAGCTCTGACTTTGCATATCTTAAACTTCATCATGTTACATGTTAATTTGCAGTTCAGCCCGTCTATAAGTTTGAACCTTACCTCCCATTCCAATGTATTTGAAAAAGTGTGCCTTGCACACAAAAGCTCATACCTTGAATAAACCTTTGTTGGTCTTAAAGGTGCCACTGGACTCTGAATTTGTTCTGCTGATTCAGACCAATGCGGCTGCCCACCTGGATCTATTAGCAGGAACCTGAGTGAGTGTGCTCTTCCTGACTCGTAAGCAAAAGGGAACATCGTAGGTGTGTGATGTGCTATCAGATAATCGTTGGTAGCCTCTGAACATGTACAGAGGACTCCCCCCTGCAGCTTTCCTTCTTATAGAATTAAGGAGCAAGGCAGACATCGGGGATCCCATACCGAACACCTATTTCTGGAATTTAATTTCTGCCCCTTCCCCAGCTGTGACAGCATTCAGAGTCTTATAGGGTTGCCAACTTTGGGTTTGGAAATACCTGGAGATTTGAGGGTGGAGCCTGGCAGAAGAGAGGGACTTCCGTAGGATATAATGCCATGCAGCCCACCTTCCAAGGTAGCCACTTCCTCCAGGGTAAGTGGAACAAATGTTTTAAATAAATACTAACTAGTGATTTATATAGTCTGGGGATCAGTTGTAATTCTGGGGGAGATTAGCCCCCATCTGGAGGCTGGCAACCTTATCCAGAGAACCTCCCACCGATTTAAAAAATTAAGCTTTCAGCTTTTGAACATTCTCCTTTAACTCCTTGTTCCAGTCCTTGGCACAGCCCAGACGCTGGTTTCCTGCCCTCTTACCTGAGCTTGGAGGCTGCAGGTGAGAGCAGATGCCCTTCTCCTTGCCCTGCTCTGCACCTCCACTCCCGTCTGGCCTTCCTTTCCTCCGTCGCTCCTGCAGCTCTTCTTCTCTTTGCAGAGCTTCCTGGATCTCCTGGTCAATCAAGAGTGATATCCGGGGCTTCCCCGTCTTCAGAGTATACAGCTCTTCCCGTGGAGCTGCCCACTGGGGCCTCCATTCTGTTCTCCTGGCCCGTGGGTCATCCGGGGAAGTCCTCCGCATTGGAACCCCGAAATGTTCCTTCCGCAGCACCAATTGTGCATCCGGGTCTGCGGTCTCCTTCATGCTTAGGAGCTTGGGCCCAGGAGAATCTCTCTGCCTGCTTTGACTGGGTTCGTCCCCCAGCTTGGTGTGCAATGCAGAACATGACTGGGCAGCTGCAGAGCTTTGATTCATGTCCTGGCGAACAGGCCTCTCCCTGTCATTGGCAGTGTGGGGATGGGCAGGCCGCTCTGGAACGGACTCCTGCACCTCTCCCAGGTTCTCCGGTTTGCATGCCGAAGGCAGCAGGGCCCCCTCCCGCTCGAAGACTTTCCTGCGTTCCCCAAGCTCTTGCGGAGTCCCCTTGTCATACGCTCCGGGCAGCCTCCCTTCCTTTTGGAGGTCCTGCTCACGTTTGGTTTCCTGCTCTATCTCCCTCTGGACGTAAAAGGAAACACGAGCGTGATCCTTCCTTTTCCTGGAGGATGCCGAGGCAGAGAGGGGGGACGAGAGGAGAGGCTTGGATCGGATCTCGATCAGCTCGTCCCTGCTGTTCACTCTCGGAATCCCTCTTTCCCGCCAAAGATTCTCTTCCCTCTCCATGGACAGGCGGATTTCCCGTTCAATGGGGGTCTCATCTGTGGCCTCCACCTCTTCAGCAGGATCTTGGCCGCTGGCCACCGATTCCAGAGTGTCCCCAGATTCCTTCTGGAGTACTCTTCCGTTATGAGCCTCGGCCCTTAAATCACAGCCTGTTTTCCCCAAATCCAGATTTTCTCCAGAGAATTCTTGATAAATTGCAGCTCTTCCCTCAGAAACAGGTCTCGTTCTTTGGGGAATAACTAGAGCGGCCTTTTTACTAGAAAGGTCCGATTCTCTCTGGTTAGGCCCATCAGGATCTCCATCATCCTTCAGGACTGCAGGGCGGCCCTGACGCTCTCTTTCATAAATATTTGGGGTCGCTGGCAACCTCGGAGACGTAACCTGCTTCCTTGGTCCCAAGAGCAAGTTTGGGTTACTCTTCTCCAGGGCCAGGAATTGCTGTCGGGCAGTGGCAAAATTGATCTGCTCCGTATCTATGTTTTCAGGGTCAATAACTGTCTTCACCCATCCTGGGGAAGGTTTGTCAAAACACACTGCAAACCCCATGGAATCACTTCTCTTGGTCTCGGCCTTTTCTCCACTGGGCGAGGCTGGGTTTGGAGGCCCCAGCTTGTCCATGGAGGTCACCTTTTCTGCTATTGTGGTGCTCTTCTTCATCGCTTGACTTTTGATAATCTCCTGCCTTTCTTCTTCCAGCTCTTTGGCTTTCTCAGGTGAGAGGTTCTCAGGAGGCAGCTCATAATACAGCTCTCCCTCATCCGCCTCGTAAAGTCGGGAGGGCTTCTTCTCCCCTTTATAAGCCCGGATGTCGTACAGCGGCCCTGTCTTCACCACCTCCAACTTGGATTCTCTGTCCATGGCTGGTGTCCAGAGGTCCCTTTTTCCATTTGCGGCCTTTGTCGTCGATTTAAGTCCGTCTTCCAAGAAATGGATTGTTTCCCGCTGATTTCCTGTCTTCTGGTGATAGTGGCCAAAGTCAAGATACTCATCATCTGTGACTCGAGTCTCCCATTCTCGCAGTGTGACCGTTCTGTCTCCATTCTGTTCTTTGTGTTTGGGGCCTGTGTTCTGTGGGACATGACAGAGCCCATTGCTGGAGTCTGAGTCCATTTCTGGAGCAGAGTTCTCCTGTACTTTTTCTTGGGTTCTGTCAAGATGTGTGTCCGTTGCAGGGGCTGCTTGCTGCGTTTGGAAAACAAGGAAATAAAAACACACAAATTAAAAGTGGTGCAAAGTTCTACCTCAGTGACCTTTTGGATTATTTTTTTGCCATTCTGGGAATTCCAGATATTCTAACTGTCCCTCGTTATCAGTGACCAATCTGTGTCCTGGTCCCTGTTCCTGGAGAAACTATCTATCTTCTGGGGTGATCCACAAACAAATGGCTGGTTTCTCTGTCATCAAGAGCTTGGGAGAGAGAGCTGGCAAGGACAAGACAATGTGATGGTCAGCACTCTCGTATATGCATATGTCTTGTTTTGACCGCCTCTCCCAGATTCAGCACCTGGCCGAGGATTGAACGTTTCTCGTGCATGTGCAGGAATAACATATTCATGGACACAAAGTCTGCTTCCTTTGCCAGATGCCTTAGAACCACCTGTTTATAAATATTTGATGTCCATTAATAAATACGATATGTGAAGTCTCAGAAATGAATGGAATAAGGAGCTAGGTCACCCACTTTTGCCAAAGGAATGGCGTATGGCACTAATCCTTATACCTGTTGTTTCTATGAACCTCAAGTTGTGACTTATCCAACAAAAAAGTATGTTTAGGATATACTGGACACCACAGTGACTTTTAAGTAAAGGACTAAGTAAAGTGTCTAGTTCTTGGCGCTGTGACTTACAAGACACATCTCTTAGATGCATACTTTGGGCCTGTCTAGTTATTCAGTCTTTTGGGGAAGAAGTAATTATTCAAGCCCTGACCTGGATGGCTCAGGGTAGCCTGTTCTTGGCAGGTCTCAGAAGCTAAGCAGGATTGGCTCTGGTTAGTATTTGGATGGGAGACCACCAAGGAAGTCCAGGTGTTGCTACGCAGAGGCAGACAATAGCAAACCACCTCTGAATGTCTCTTGCCTTGAAAACCCTACAAGGTTGCCATAATCTGGCTCCGTCTTGACAGCACTTTCCACCGCCAGTTACTCAAATCAGTTTTGTATTCAAATATTCATTGAACTTTGAGGATGCTTCTGGGCTTTAAAACTCTTCTCCTGGAGACAAACTGCAGATCGACAAGAATGGACCCTGCGTGCCCTTGCTGTTGGCTAAAAGACTTCTGTTACAGCACTGGGAAGATGAATGCCCACCTCCGCTATCCAATGGACTGAGAACCTTACAACCTTATCAACATTTGGTCACATGGCATGTAGGTGATGGTTGCGCAAGGATGTGTTTTTAGATGTTTGGCAATGTTTCATAGGAGCTTGTGCGCGTAGACTTGCTACCATTGTTGTTATATATATATTTATTTCTTTTGGTTTAAGGGTTTGAAGTATGTTTTTTAGAAACCAAACCCTTAAACAGAAAGAAATTATATATATATATATATATATATATATATATATATATATATATATATCCCTGTCCTAATCTGCATTATTCCCAGAAAACACCTGACACTTTTCAGCTGGCTGTACATTATAGAGGGAAAGCAGCACTGTCTGTGTACCCCTGATGCCTCCATTGCACATCTAACCATGACCTTCTGCATACAAGCCATGTACTGGACCCTCCGAGTGCTGCCTCCTCCCCAGAACATGCAAAGCCCTTTTATACAGATTATTGATCCAGTCCACTTAGACCAGCAGTCCCTTTCTATGGCCCTTTCTGCACTGACAGCTTGCTCCAGAGAATCCAAGGAGTCAACCCTCCCTCCCTCCCTCCCTCCCTGATTCTGCAAAAAGAGAGGGAAGGGAGGGGGAAATCCAGGCCCACACATGCAAGACTGACACATTTGGGAGCAGGGAATCCCCTCGACCTTTATCTTTACTGATTCCTTCTTATGCTCTCTCTCTGGCTTTTTAAAAGTTTGCCTGAGTGGGAGGACACACCCTCTTTTGTCTTTGGAGAAGGAGGGAAAGAGAACAGAATGGGGAGGGGGCGGCAACCTAAAGAGAGAGGGGCAGAAATGAGGGAGGGGGGGGGGCAGTGGGCAGCACTTCAATACCTACAGAAACAATTCCACTTTAGAAAGGATTAGTGATTTGAAAGCGGATTGGAACTAAGAATCACAGCAAAAGGAGTTTTGGTAGCTGCAGGGGCAACAGTGTGCTGGAAGTGGCCCGAATGCAGATTCCTGTAAAACAAATGCAGAAACAAGAGAAAGCCCCGACACAAACTGGAAGTGAAAGCAGGAGGGAATGCAAAAAAGAAGAATAGGATGCGCTCAGAAACCAAGGCAAAATACAAATGCAAGTCTCGTCTTCCTTGCTTTAGCTTCCCCAAGAGTCTTGTTCCTTGCTAACTGCAGGGGTTGAACTTGGGGATGGTCTAACTACAAAGTGTATGGCCTTCCCTGCCACTCCTCTGATGGGCAGCTTCCAAGCAAGCCCAAGCATTCCCCAGGACTTGGTAGGGAAACATTAGAAGAAAGTTGAAAATGTCATGCCCTGCCCTCTTGTAAAAGTTGGTGCTGATTGCCCTCTGCTGGAAGAAATCAGAATTTTCACTGGGGGGAGGGAACTCTCCTGTTTCAGGCTGTCAATGATACCCTATCACTATTTTTCTAGAACCACTAAGCCACATGGACTCCCTCAACCTTCTGTCGCAGTGTTGATTTTGCAGGCCCGGGGAGAAAAATAGCGGAGAGGGTGGCATTTTGTAACGCAGTGATGATGGTAAACATTAACCCGAGTGCCGTGCAAAAATTGGGCAAATGCCAGCATCTGAACCCAGGGTTTTACAAGAGGCTATTGAAAGAGGGGATGGCGGTGGGTGCTTTGGGAGAGAGAGAAACAGGGCCAAGGAGGATCCAGTCCAGCACCCTGCTCCTACAGTAGCTGGCCAGATGCTCCGGAAGGGTGACTACGGGGGCAGAGAGGCCAAAGCTTCTCCTGTTTGCTGCAACTGCCATCCAGAGGTAGACTGTCCCTGAAAGTGGAGGTTCCATTTAGCCATTGTAGCTAATAGCCATTGATAGACCACTCTGCTGCTGCCATGGATGTCTCCAGTCCCCTTCTATATCTAGCGACCATTGCTACATTCAGTAGCAGTGAGTTCCATACACTAATTCTGTAGGGTTGGTAACCTACAGGTGGGGCCTGGAGATCTCCCCATATTGCAGCTGATCTCCAGACAACAGAGATCAGTTCCCCTGGAGAAAATGGCTGCTTTGGAGGGTGGACTCTATGGCACTGTAGCCCACTAAGGGCCCCCCCTCTTCTCCAAACCCTGCCCTTCCCAGGCTCCACCCCCCAAATCTCCAGGTATTTCCCAGCTCAAAGCAGGCAACCCTATAATTCTGTGTTGAGAGGGAGAAAATGATTAAGCTTTTGGCTGCACTAAAACTCCAAGAACCCACCTGCTGTGCCATCCCAGAAAAGTAGAAGATGGCTAGGGGGCAAAACAGCAGCCAATTCTGGTCATAGTCAACATACATTTTTGTTGTTTATATTTATTGTGAGCTGAACTTCTGCAGCCCAAACAACCCCATACAAATTAAGAGTAGGAGAGCAGCCATAATCGTGGAAGGCAGTTTGGCAACCCCTGGATGGGGAGTGACATTTCAGGCGTGTTATTTCCTGTGAACGAGACCGCATTTGCCTGTTCCGTGCTCATGCCCCCATGGGGGCTGGACAACATCTAAGCTGGCAGGGGAGGGGAAGGCGAACAAAGCTACATGGCAGAACGACATTCAGGGAGTCCTGGATTCTCTCACCAGGAAGAACAATGGAGCGCTTGTCTGACGGAGCCATGCCTTGCTGATCTCAGCAGGCCTCCTTTGCGCCGCCAGGTAATCAGCACCTGGCGCAGAAATACTGAGGTTAATTTGAAAAGAGATGAAAAGAAACCAGGGAAGTTTCCGGTCCTCGAGGGAACATAGAAGACAAGGGCTTGGAATTATCGATCTAGAAAATGAACTCTCCTGCGCGCAATTAAAATGACAGAGCAAAACAAATCTTTAGAGACCAGCCAGGTGTCAAAAAAAGAAGCATAAAACAATATGTAGCGTGCTAAAATGATATTCGTAACATAGGTGATAGGCAAGGCGCAGACTATAAAGCATCTGAAACAGGTGGGACCTGGGCAGGGCTGCTGTCTCTGGCCTGGGAAATTTCGGGAAATTTGGGGACAGGACTGCAAAGGGCAGAATTTGGGGATTCTTTATTTCAGGGGTCCCCAATGTGGTGTCCGTGGGCACCGCTAACACCTTTCTTGGCACCCGCCAAGTGCTTTTAGAAACTGGGTGGGGCTAGGCGGGGCTCCACCCTGTAGGGCTTCTGATTGGCTGTGCAGATCAAAAGGTATCCTGTTAAACACAGCTTTTGTCTGAGATAGTGAAGAAGAGATACTATTCGAGTTGTATATGACCTCGATCCGTGGCATTTATGATTGGCCACACCTCCTGTATAGGGCTGCCAGCCCCGTGTTGGGAATTACCTAGAGGTTTTGGGGGTAGAACCTGTGGAAGGTGGAGTTTGGGGAGGGGAGGGACTTAGTGGGGTCAAAGCCATCGAGTCCCCCCTGCAAAGCAGCCATTTTCTCCAGGGGAACTGATCTCTTGTCACCCGGAAATCAGATATTCATTGTGATCCACCCTGGGCCCATTTGCAGAGGGTGGAATTAAAAAATCCATATAAACAAACAAATAAATAAAAATATGATCCCAGGAGATCCCCAGCTACCACTTGGAGGTCGGCAGCCATAGTCTTGAAGCAGCCATTTTGTGATTGTGTCCACTGTCCTTTGTCAGGATTCCAAAGGTGCCCACAGGTTCAAAAAGTTTGGGAGCCTGGCTTTAATCTGTTCTCTGTTTCACTTTCTGCTTCCTTGCCCCCCACCCCTAAAATGCCTTTATTTCTAATATGATATAAATCAGTATAATAACATATACATTGTGCAGACAGAAACTGCACAGCTCGTGCATGCCATACAAAGGAAGCTACAAAATCCGGCAAAAAGCAGAACAACAAAACTATAGACACACACAAACTATAGACACACACACACACAAGAGTATAAAAAGAAAACAAAAGGGGACAGTTGCTTACATTTGCTCGGTCATTTCTCATTTTGGAAATTTTATATTGCTCAGAGTGAGTGGGGGTGGGGCATGGCCTGCAGATCAGCTTTTGAGCATTCCCTGTCTCTCCCCAAATACTTTTGCAAAGCCTCCCTGCCCTCAGTATTTCTTCGCTTCCTTTGCAGCACTGGGCCATAATTTCCAGATTTTTAAAAAGCAGCTGTCCCCCCACCTCATCCGCGCTCCGATGGAAGAGAGAGAAACACTTGGCTGTCGGCCAGCAGCCCAGCCAAGATGTCCTCTTCCGAGAGTGAAGTCCGTGGTTGCTTAGCAACCGCAAATGCTTTCTCCTGCATCCTTCTTGTTGGAACTTGTGATACATCAGAGCATGAGCCAGTTTGGGGGGGGGGTGGAGATGCTGACCAAGTGTGTGTGGGCAAAACCCATGAAAGGGAGTCGCTACAATCCAGGTACAAGATCAAGCCCCATTATGAGGAGACTGCAGTAGGCTTGTAAATTTTAAACTTGGTTAAAGTGTCAGACTAGGATCTGGGAAATCCAGGTTAGAATCCCCGGTTTTACTTTGGAAGCTCGCTGGGTGGCCTTGGGCCAGTCACACACTCTTCACCGAACCTACCTGACAGCTCGGTTGTGAGCATAAAATGGATGAGAGGGAAGGAGAATGATGTAAGCTGCTTTGGATCCCCATGGGGGTGAAAGGCAGGATATTAAATAAATGAATGAACGAACGAATGAATAGATGAATAAATAAATAAATGGTCTCTGAAAAGTTAGGGGAGGCGTGGGAGTTCTCTGTCAGCCTACGGGGAGACCCTTAGTCCCAAAGGGTGCATTTGTTTCACAGCTGTGAACTGTTTCAACAGAGTAAATTCACTAGAACTGTAGTTCTACAAAAGAAGAAAAGGAGATTGGATTTATAGAAGAAGAAATTGGATTGAATTGCCCGAAGGAGTCTCAGAGCGGTTTACAGTCTCCTTTCCCTTCCCCTCCCCACAGTAGACACCCTGGGAGGTAGGCGAGGCTGAGAGAGCTCTTTCAAGGACTGCCCTTGACAGAACAGCTCTGAGAGAACTTGTGACTGACCCAAGGCCACACCAGCAGCTGCATGTGGAGGAGTGGGGAATCAAACCCAGTTCTCCCAGATTAGAGTCTGCGCTCCTAACCACTGCACCAAACTGGATGTGGAAGGGAGGTCCTCTATGGCCTGTTCCAAACTCTTGGAGGAGGGGAACGATTGCTGAGCTGGTGTGAAATGGTTATAAATCCACAAACTGTAGTCAGACAACATAATAACTTTTGTAGGTAAATAAGTGACTTCAAGTTACAATTGACTTCAGAAGGAAGGGGCTTTCAAAGCAAGTGAGAAGCAGCAGCAGTTTGCCACCGCCTCCCTCCGCAGACACCCTTCCAAGCACCGACTCTGCTTTGCCTGTGGGATTCGATGAGATTGAGCTACGCCATGCCGCCTTCTCTCCCAATAAATAATCTTACGCCCCTGCTTTTCAGCCTGAGATCGTCTTCCCAAGCAGCTCTGAGCAATAAAAACCTTCTTCCCAAAGCCAAAGAGGGCCAGAATGGATTCGGTACAGTAGAGCAACCGAGGAAGGTAATTAAGCAAGCAGGAGACAAGAAACTGGGCAGATCTGTCCAATTCACAAAATATCTGCAAGGAGATGGAAAGAGAATTCTTTTTTTAAAAAAAGAACTGGTTCTGGGTCCCTTCAACACTCAGCTGGATTCAACCCAGATATGTGGGAACAGACCGCGGTTAACCACAGTCTGTTCCTTCATCTGCTCGGGGATATGAGCATCTGCTCGGGGATATCTCACGCCACAGTGCATCGTGTAAATGCTATCAAAGGGAGGCGCAAAGACACAGATGGAGGGAGCGTATCTCTGAGGAGGCCCGGCTAAAGGGAGGAGGGTTCCTCGGCCCACAAGAAATCTGTTTCACAGACTTTACTAGCCAACAGAACTTTTTACCAGCCTGCTTTGCCACAGGTGCATCTCTCAGCTGTGTGTGCTGCGTGGACACTTCCCCTCCCATTTATCAAACCTGTCCCTAAGGCTACCAACCTCCAGGTGGGGCCTGGAGAATCTCCTGCTATTACCATTGACCTTCAGGCAATAGTGATCAGTTCTCTTGGAGAAAATGGCTGCTGTAGAGGGTGGTCTCTAAGGCATCATTCCCTGCTGAAGTCCCTCCCTGCCCCAAACCCCACCTTCTCCAGGCCCCACCCCCAAAGTGTCCAGGTATTTCCCCCCCCAGTACTGGCAACCCTGCTGCTGGGAATCCATTCCAGCTTGCCTTTTGTAACCCTGGGAGAGAACGGTTTATAAGCTTGCAAAAGAGGGGAAAAGAGGTCATTCCTTTGCCATCCAACCACAAGGCGAAGGTGGAACTGCCTCAGGAATTCTCTCCCCAGACCCATCCCGGTTGGCTCTGACGCCGAATTCTTTTGGCTGTGTTCATCCTCACCCACCCTTTGCTCTCGCTTTTGCTTACTGAACTTTGGATGTTCCTTTTGTGACCTGGCTTATCTCTTGCTAAGTGGTCAGAAGTCCGCCAGGAGTGGAGCATTGCCCTCCTGGAATGTAGGCTGATGTTTGCCTACAGCGGGCCTAATTGACAAATATGCCTCCCCCCAACATTGCCCAGGCCTGGTTCCAAACCTGGAAAACTCTTACAAGAGCCGTGGGCAGGAAAGGAATTCCCCACTTCTGACCTGGTATGTAGGACAGTCGTGGAGGACTTGAGTCCTGTTTTGCTGACAGCACCAGCCAGGAATTTGTGGCCTGCCAGGGATTAGCACTCTCCTCCCTGTTTGCACAGTGTACAGCGCCATAGACGCCGGAAGCTATGTGAGTGCCAGGGTTGCCAACTCTGGGTTGGGAAATTCCTGGAGATTTGGGGGCAGAACCTGGGGAGGACAGAGTTTGGGGAGGGAAGGAACTCGGCAGGGATGTGCTGCCATGGAGTTTGCATTCCAGAGCGACATTTCCTGCTGCAGAACTGATTTATGTCATCTGGAGATCAGTTGTCCTTCTGGGAGGTCTCCAGGCCCCACCTGGAGGTTGGCAGCCCTAATTAAGTGAATTACTGTTGGCTCAGTGGCTCCTAAATTCTGCGCTGCTGACAGGGAGAAGTTAAAGTGTTTGCCTCAAGAAATAAAGAAGAGGTTCCCATAAGCCCGCAGCAACCTACTTTAAAAAGAGAGTGCCTGTTGCAGCTCTGCATGATTGCCTGGCCTTCCCTCCTTTCATTCAGCCTTCACTGGGGGTCAGGCAATTCTGCATGTCCTGGGACTGGATTCAGTTCAATCACTCCCAGCACCGAGACGTGCTTCTCCTTTCATTTGCATGCCTTGAATACCTCAGTACCTGAGGGCATACCTTAAATCAGGGGTGGCCAAACTTGCTTAACGTTCGAGCCAAATAGAATAAACATCAGGTGTTTGAGAGCCACAAGACAGGAACAAATATTAGTGATGGTAAAGGTTTCCCCTGCTCAAAAGCCAGTCAAATCCGCGTGCTCATCTCCGTTTCCAAGCCAAAGAGCCAGAACTGTCCGAAGACTTCTCTGTGGTCATGTGGCCATTTTTATTGAAAAATATGCAAATTTGTTTTTTATTAACATCAAATTGATAACTTTAGACGGGGATGGAGGAGAGAAAGAGAATGAGAGAGAAGGAGAGAACGAAAGAGAGAGAGAAAGAAAGAACAAAAGAGAAAGAAAGAGAGAAAAAGAAAGAGAGGAAGAGAGAATGAAAGAGAAAGAAAGAGAGAGAGAGAGAGAGAGAGAGAAAGGAAGAAAGAAAGAAAGAAAGAAAGAAAGAAAGAAAGAAAGAAAGAAAGGAAGAAAGAAAGAAAGAAAGAAAGAAAGAAAACACATGGGGAAAGAGGGAGGGAGAGGTGGAAAGAAGCAACTTTAACTTTAAATGCATCCTCTAAGCTCCCCCCTGCCCCCACGCCAGCTAGCTTGGCTTGGAGGTGGGATTTAACGAGACAAATGCCTTCTCCAAGTTAAAGTTGCTTTCTTTCTCTGCTCCACACTCCTGCTACCTCAACCCTACCCAAGGAGGGGAACACTGCCTCCCCATCGCTTCCCCAGCCACCTGCCGAGAGCCACACAATATTTGTGAAAGAGCCGCATGTGGCTCCTGAGCCACAGTTTGACCACCCCTGCCTTAAATAATAATAATAATTTTACTAGTTTCCTGCTAAGTCCCCCCGTTCTCTCAGGCTTCAGGCAGCTATTTCCTGCCCCCCCACCCCTCCAGATATGCTGGGAGCGCTTTAGGGTTTTCTGTCTTCAGCATTCTCCTCTTTTTATTGGATGGGTCATGATTTTGTTGTTGTTGTTCAGTCGCACAGTCGAGTCCGACTCTTTGCGACCCCATGGACCACATCACACCAGGCCCTCCTGCCTTCCGTCATGCTCTGGAGTTTGCTCAGTTTCATGTTTGTTGCATCGATGACACTGTCTAGTCATCTCATCCTTTACTGTCCCCTTCTTCTTTGACCTTCGGTCTTTCCCAGCATCAGGGTCTTCTCCAGGGAGTGCTCCCTTCTCATTGGGGGGCCAAAGTATTTGAGCTTCCGCTTCAGTATATCCGGCCTTCCAGGGAACAGTCAGGGTTGATTTCTTTCAGGATTGACTGATTAGATCTCCTTGCAGTCCAAGGGGCTCTCAAGAGTCTCCTCCAGCACCATCATTCAAAAGAATCTATTCTTCAGCACTCGGCCTTCCTTATAGTCCAACTCTCGCAGCTGTCTGTGATTTGGTAAGTCACAACAAATGGCCACAGTGGGAGTTGCAGTGTGGAAAAAGATGTTTCAGTAAACAAATCAATAAAGTTTAACAAGCCTCAGCAATGGGCAGATATGCTCTGCCGGCCAACTGAACCCACAAACTTGTTAGTAGTCTTTAAACCTCAAAGGGAAACGGTGGTCCGGGATGGGGAGCCCTAGGTATGGACGTGCAATGATACATCTCAGGGTTGAATTTCTGCAAGGCTGAGAAAAGGCAGAGGTGGCCTGCCAGAAAGCTCAGGTGGTAACACAATTGTCTGCTGACCCCCGGGGTGTGAAAGAGACCTTAGAAAGGCACAGAGGAACAGAAGCTTCTTAATACGACTTAGGGGGGAAGGGCACCCCATGAGACTGACCGGAACAGGGTTCAAGAACTACTTTTTACATGGTATATAATCGACAGGTGGAACTCACGGCCACAAGGTATGATCCCAGGTTTTTTTTAAAGGGGGATTGAGTAGGTGAATTCATTGAGGATACCAGGGGTGGTGGACCTGATATATATATAAATGCAACTGCGGGCGCGGGGTGTCTCCCTTTGGATACAAAATGTCTGAGGGCAAGAGGAGAGGTCAGTGGACTCATGGTCCTGCTGGGAGACCTCCCGGAGGCCTAGACAAAATGGACTTGCCTTGGTCTGAGCCAGCAGGGCTCTTTTCATAGAGTTGCCAACCTCCAGGTGGGACCTGGAGATCCCCTGGAATCACAACTGATCTTCAGATGACAAGGATCAGTTCTCCTGGAGAAAAAAGGCTGGTTTGGAGGATAGACTCCATGGCCTTATACCCCACTGAGGTCCCTCCCCTCCCTGGACTCTGCCTTCCTCAGGTCCCTCCCCCAGTTCTCCAGGAATTTTGCAGCCCAGAGCTGACAACCCAACTTTTCCTGCCTAGGTCCCCCATTCACCCAGCAGGTGGGATTTCACTCTAAGCTACCCAGGACTCCATTTCTGCAGGGGGGAAATCTCCAAACTACCTGGACATCACGTGCTCCTTAAGCTTTCCTCCCCTATCTCAAAACAACAGCTTCCCCACAAAAAGAGGCATGCTTCACATGCTCAGGAGCACTTCCTTCTCCCTCTGCACGTCCCAGGAGGCTGAGCCCTGCGCTGAAAGCGGAAACTGGTTGGGGTTCAGACCCGACCCAGATTCTGTCCCCAAGCTTCGTTTTGAATTTTGTACCCCTACCTTAAGGACTAGAAGCTTGAGATTCAAGGCAGTAGCTTCCAGGGTTCATGTGGTCACCCACTGACTGCAGGACCTCGGCCATCTCCCCGTTTCAGCCCCCCCCCCGGAGTCTAAAAAAAGTGGCCTACCTCAAAGGGCTGCCGGGGGGGGGCATATATTTAGTACACAGTTTGTAAATGATGGCATCCCATGAAAGATTCTTTTTAAAACTAAGCTTTTAGAGTGACAAAAGTCATTTCTTCTTTTTTTTGCTGCCAAGTCACCGCAGATTTATGGTGATCCCATCGGGTTTCCAAGACAAGAGACATTCAGAGGTAATTTCCCCTTGCCTGCCCTGCGTTGTAATCCTGGCCTTCCTCGGAGGTCTCCAGGACCAACCCTGCTTCGCTTCCAAGAGCTGAGAAAGGCTCTCCTGGGTAGGGTTCTCGGGTTCTCGGGTCTTCCCTGGCCACCAGGGGTGGGGTGGGGTTGCCAGCTCCTCATTGGGAAACTCCTGGAGATTTGGGGATGGAGCCCTGGACCTCAGTGGGGGGCAATGCCTCAGAACCCACCTTCCAAAGCACCCATTGTCTCCAGGGGGATCGATCTCTCTAGTCTGGGGAGGAGCTGTAATTCGGGGGGGGGGGGGGGGTCCCAGGCAGTCTTTCCCCTCAGCTGAGTGTCTGTGTGAGCTTGCTCGGTTTTTGTCTTAGCTCAGAACGGATGGCTCCAGAGCAGACTTATTGATGCCGCAGCCGAATTGCTTGCTTGCAACTTCAATGGCAGCACCTCCCAGATTTGGATTTCTGCTCACAGGACTCCACAGCTTAGAGGAAGCATTGGCCCCAGGTCCCACCAGGAGGCTGGCATCCCTAACCCTGAGCCATCCAGGGCGAGGTGCCGAAAGTCGTACCTGACATGAAATGGGATAATTCCTTGACATGTTCATTCCCAAACCATTCGGGAACAGCACCCGGGAAATACAACACGCTTCTCAGCTGCAACACAAAAGCAGACACCAAACACCCACTGTCACAAAAACAGAGGCGCATCTGACACCACACGCCCACCGACCTGTTCAGCCTCCATTCGACCCATCTCTGCACGTCTCCGGACTTTCATGGAAATCCATTCTTAGCACAGGGAGACGAAGATCCACTGCCCAGCCACGGCTTCACCAGCTCTCCTTCAGGCTTGGCGTGGAAAAAAAGGGGGCCTTTCCCAACCACCGCAGAGAGAGACCGAGTCTCTCTCCCCCAGTGGGGCCTGTTAGGGGGGCCTCTGGCCAGGGAGGTGGTGGCGCATGAGGCCGTGGGTAGGGAGGGGCACTCTCTGTGGGCTGCGCCAACCTGATAAGCCCTCCCTCCCTGTCCAAGTGGGGGAATTCCAAGAATGTGACACACTGGAGAGACTGAGCAGAAAAAGACAGAAGAGTTTATGGCGACCGCTTCGGGTTGCCAGCTCCAGTTTGGGAAATTCCTGGAGTTTTGGGGACGGTGCCTGAGAGGACAGAGTTTGTCGAGGGAGGGGGAGATGCGATTGCATCGTTTGCTCTCAGAGCTGCCATTTTCTCCACGGGAGCGGATCTCTGATGTCTGGAAATCAGCTGTAATCCCAGGAGAACTTCAGGCCCCAGCTGGAGGATGGCAATCCTATCTACTTCCCCAGTTGCTTGCAAACCCTGACAACCTTTAGGGGTTAGCGGCTAGTATTTTATTAAGAAGAGAACATTT
Organism: Lepidodactylus listeri; assembly: GCA_029233225.1. Lineage (NCBI taxonomy): Eukaryota > Metazoa > Chordata > Lepidosauria > Squamata > Gekkonidae > Lepidodactylus > Lepidodactylus listeri. Next base: position 177,195,009 of record JARCFY010000002.1, read on the forward strand.
AGACAGTGGCTCAAGTGGTTAAGAGACTGAGCGGCAGACCAGAAGGTCGGTAGTTCGGCAGTTCGAGACCCGAGTGCCGCATGACGGAGTGAGCTCCCATCTCTGGCCCCAGCTCCTGTCAACCTAGCAGTTCGAAAGCAAGAAACTGCAAGTAGATCAATAGGTATCACTTCAATGGGAAGGTAACAGCGTTTCGTGTGCCTCGGCATCTAGTCATGCCGGTCACATGACCACGGAAACATCTTCGGACAGCGCTGGCTCTTTGGTTTGGAAACGGAGATGAGCACTGCAACCCTAGAGTCGGATTCGACTGGCTTTTGAGCAAGGGAAACCTTTACCTTTACCTAAAGAACTTGAGCATCAATGCCGTCTGCCTCTCAGTGACTCTGCACTCCTTGCTTTAAAAAAAAGGAAAAGCAAAAAAGAAGCCAAGGTTCTTTCAGGTTAGTGTTTGTTCAGATAAAGCAAACGCGTACCCAAGGAAACCACATTTCGAAAACAGAGCAGGTTGGCTGCATTTTGGTATTTGAATTGAAGAGATACAAGGGGTGGAGGGGAGAGAGATTAAAGCAGAGGTGTCAAAGAGGGATCGTAATTTGAGCACCGATGAAGTTATGCCAGATCTACCACACATTTCGGCAACATCCAGCCATTTGGACAGCCTCGGGGGTCTTGCGGCAATGGAAAGAAACCACACCCTGGATGTTATAATCCGTAGGGTTGCCAATCTCCAGGTGGGTCCTGGAAATCTCCTGGAATTGCAACTGATCTCCAGGCGATGGAGATCAATCCCCCTGGAGAAAATGGCTGCTCTGGAGGGTGGGCTGTATAGCATTATGCTCTGCAGAGGTCCCTCCCCTCTGCCCTCCCAAAGCTCAACCTTCAATATTCCCAGGAATTTCCCAGCCTGGAGGTGGCAACCATAGTTATGAAGCTGTCAGAAAAAGAGAGAGAGAGAGAGAGAGAGAGAGAGGATGTGTTTGTGCATACAAATTTCTCTCTTATCTGAAGAAGTGAGCAGTGACTCATGAAAGTTCATCCCCTGCCACAAATTTGATTAGTCTTTCAGGCACTACTGGACTCTTGCTCTTTTCTCCTGCTACGGAGATATCTGAAGAAGTGACCGGTGACTCATGAAAGCTCATATCCTGCCACAGATTTTGTTAGTCTTGAAGGTGCTCCTGGACTCTTGCTCTTTTCTCCTGCTACAGACCGGCTAACACGGCTACCCATGTGGATCTATCTCTCACCCAAGCTAGCCATGCTTCCTCCCACCCAGCACATAAGTTGTGCAGTCGGGCGCAGGGCATCTTCCCTTTCAAGCAGGACTAAGCAGGATCCTCAGCTCGGCCCGATCTACTGTTGTGAAAGTGCCCCCCCCCCCCAACTGTGCCAGCCCAGCCCTAACAGTCGTACACGATTGTGCGCAAGAGGGCTTTTCTCAGCAGTGTTTTAGCAGCGCATATGCATGCATCGGTCACTCTAAGAGGAAGAGAAGATGTAAACAGATCGAAAATATGGAAAGCCACGGCAAAGTGTGCCTGCTCTGATCCCGATCTTACTGTGAGAAATTCTCTGAATCGGAACGGAATCGGGGAGGGTTGGAACACAGAGCAGAGTGTGCTGGTAGAACAAAGAAGGGGGCAATTTGATCTGACCTCTTTCTCTCACATGCACAAGCCACTCTGGGGTGAGGAAGGCCAGACTGGCCCAGGGATCTTGGAGGTTTTTTGCCTTTCTCTGAGTGTAGTCAAGTGGGGGGGGAGGGCTTAGGAAGAAGAAAAAGAGACTGGATTTATACCCCGCTTTTCACTACCCGAAAGAGTCTCAGAGTGGCTTACATTCGCCTTTCCCTTCCCCTCCCCACAACAGACACCCTGGGAGGTAGGTGGGGCTGAGAGAATGCTTTCGAGGACTGCCCTTGAGAGAACAGCTCTGAGAAAACTTGTGACTGGCCCATGGTCATCCAGCAGCTGCAAGTGGAGGAATGGGGCATCAAATCCAGTTCTCCCAGATTAGAGTCTGTGCTCCTAACCAGTACACCAAACTGAAAGGGAAGGTAGTTGTGAATTTCCCTGCATCGTGCAGGCATTACACTAGATAAACCCTTGAGATCCCTTCCAGCTCTATGTTTCTGTGTTGCAGAAGGGACCTACCCTGCCCACCTGCTCTGCGTTTGTTCCATCTCCAGCAGTCCATCGTGCTGTGATCTAAATTATGGGGCTGGTTCAAGATGGCTCCCTTCCAGAGCTCTCAGGACCAATGCGCCCTCTAAACTGAGTTGGTGTGAGCTAGCTCACAGTTTTTTAGCCTCCAGCTTGCACATTCTTGTCTCGGCTCAGGAAGGAGGGCTCCAGAGCAAACTAATTTGTGCAGCAGCCAAATCCCTCACTCACCACTTTAATGCCAGTAGCTCACAAGGTAGAATTTTTTTCTCACAAGACTCCACACCTTAGAGGGAGCATTGCTCAGGACCCTGTGCTTCAGATGGTGTCCAAAGCCCCAGCTTCCACTGTAGCTCAGTGGCAGAGCCTCTGCTTGGCATGCAGAAAGTCCTGGGTTCAATCCCTGGCATCTTCAAGTTAAAAGGACCAGGCAGGAGGTGATGGGAAAGACCTCTGCCTGAGACCCTGGAGAGCTGTAAAGAGGGGCTGTGGTTCAGTGGAAGAGCCTTTGCTAGGCATGCAGAAGGTCCCAGGTTCAATCCCCGGCATCTCCAGTTAAAAGGACCAGGCAGGAGGGGATGGGAAAGGCCTCAGCCTGAGACCCTGGAGAGCTGTAAAGAGGGGCTGTGGTTCAGTGGAAGAGCCTTTGCTAGGCATGCAGAAGGTCCCAGGTTCAATCCCCGGCATCTCCAAGATAAAAGGACCAGGCAGGAGGTGATGTGAAAGACCTTTGCCTGAGACCCTGGAGAGCTGTAAAGAGGGGCTGTTTTTCAGTAGCAGAGCCTCTGCTTGGCATGCAGAAGGTCCCAGGTTCAATCCCCGACATCTCCAGTTGAAAGGACCAGGCAGGAGGTGATGGGAAAGACCTCCACCTGAGACCCTGGAGAACTGTAAAGAGGGGCTGTGGCTCAGCAGTAGATCATCTGCTTGGCATGCAGAAGGTCCCAGGTTCAATCCCCGGCATCTGCAGTTGAAAGGACCAGGCAGGAGGTGATGGGAAAGACCTCCACCTGAGACCCTGGAGAACTGTAAAGAGGGGCTGTGGCTCAGCAGTAGATCATCTGCTTGGCATGCAGAAGGTCCCAGGTTCAATCCCCGGCATCTCCAGTTGAAAGGACCAGGCAGGAGGTGATGTGAAAGACCTCTGCCTGAGACCCTGGAGAGCTGTAAAGAGGGGCTGTGGCTCAGTGGAAGAGCCTCTGCTTGGCATGCAGAAGGTCCCAGGTTCAATCCCCGGCATCTCCAGTTGAAAGGACCAGGCAGGAGGTGCTGGGAAAGACCTCTGCCTGAGACCCTGGAGAGCTGTAAAGAGGGGCTGTGGCTCAGTGGTAGAGCCTCTGCTTGGCATGCAGAAGGTCCCAGGTTCAATCCCCGGCATCTCCAGTTGAAAGGACGAGGCAGGAGGTGATGGGAAAGACCTCTGCCTGAGACCCTGGAGAGCTGTAAAGAGGGGCTGTGGCTCAGTGGTAGAGCCTCTGCTTGGCATGCAGAAGGTCCCAGGTTCAATCCCCGGCATCTCCAGTTCAAAGGACGAGGCAGGAGGTGATGGGAAAGACCTCTGCCTGAGAACCTGGAGAGCTGTAAAGAGGGGCTGTGGCTCAGTGGTAGAGCCTCTGCTTGGCATGCAGAAGGTCCCAGGTTCAATCCCCGGCATCTCCAGTTGAAAGGACCAGGCAGGAGGTGATGGGAAAGACCTCTGCCTGAGACCCTGGAGAGCTGTAAAGAGGGGCTGTGGCTCAGTGGAAGAGCCTCTGCTTGGCATGCAGAAGGTCCCAGGTTCAATCCCCGGCATCTCCAGTTGAAAGGACCAGGCAGGAGGTGATGGGAAAGCCCTTGCCTGAGACCCTGGAGAGCTGTAAAGAGGGGCTGTGGCTCAGTGGAAGAGCCTCTGCTTGGCATGCAGAAGGTCCCAGGTTCAATCCCCGGCATCTCCAGTTGAAAGGACCAGGCAGGAGGTGATGGGAAAGACCTCTGCCTGAGACCCTGGAGAGCTGTAAAGAGGGGCTGTGGCTCAGTGGAAGAGCCTCTGCTTGGCATGCAGAAGGTCCCAGGTTCAATCCCCGGCATCTCCAGTTGAAAGGACCAGGCAGGAGGTGATGGGAAAGACCTCTGCCTGAGACCATGGAGAGCTGTAAAGAGGGGCGGTGGCTCAGTGGTAGAGCCTCTGCTTGGCATGCAGAAGGTCCCAGGTTCAATCCCCGGCATCTCCAGTTGAAAGGACCAGGCAGGAGGTGATGGGAAAGACCTCTGCCTGAGACCCTGGAGAGCTGTAAAGAGGGGCGGTGGCTCAGTGGAAGAGCCTCTGCTTGGCATGCAGAAGGTCCCAGGTTCAATCCCCGGCATCTCCAGTTGAAAGGACCAGGCAGGAGGTGATGGGAAAGACCTCTGCCTGAGACCCTGGAGAGCTGTAAAGAGGGGCGGTGGCTCAGTGGAAGAGCCTCTGCTTGGCATGCAGAAGGTCCCAGGTTCAATCCCCGGCATCTCCAGTTGAAAGGACCAGGCAGGAGGTGATGGGAAAGACCTCTGCCTGAGACCCTGGAGAGCTGTAAAGAGGGGCTGTGGCTCAGTGGAAGAGACTCTGCTTGGCATGCAGAAGGTCCCAGGTTCAATCCCCGGCATCTCCAGTTGAAAGGACCAGGCAGGAGGTGATGGGAAAGACCTCTGCCTGAGACCCTGGAGAGCTGTAAAGAGGGGCTGTGGCTCAGTGGAAGAGCCTCTGCTTGGCATGCAGAAGGTCCCAGGTTCAATCCCCGGCATCTCCAGTTGAAAGGACCAGGCAGGAGGTGATGGGAAAGACCTCCTCCTGAGACCCTGGAGAGCTGTAAAGAGGGGCTGTGGCTCAGTGGAAGAGCCTCTGCTTGGCATGCAGAAGGTCCCAGGTTCAATCCCCGGCATCTCCAGTTGAAAGGACCAGGCAGGAGGTGATGGGAAAGACCTCCGCCTGAGACCCTGGAGAGCTGTAAAGAGGGGCTGTGGCTCAGTGGCAGAGCCTCTGCTTGGCATGCAGAAGGTCCCAGGTTCAATCCCCGGCATCTCCAGTTGAAAGGACCAGGCAGGAGGTGATGGGAAAGACCTTTGCCTGAGACCCTGGAGAGCTGTCAAGAGGGGCTGTGGCTCAGTGGCAGAGCCTCTGCTTGGCATGCAGAAGGTCCCAGGTTCAATCCCCGGCATCTCCAGTTGAAAGGACCAGGCAGGAGGTGATGGGAAAGACCTCCACCTGAGACCCTGGAGAACTGTAAAGAGGGGCTGTGGCTCAGTGGCAGAGCCTCTGCTTGGCATGCAGAAGGTCCCAGGTTCAATCCCCGGCATCTCCAGTTGAAAGGACCAGGCAGGAGGTGATGGGAAAGACCTTTGCCTGAGACCATGGAGAGCTGTCAAGAGGGGCTGTGGCTCAGTGGCAGAGTCTCTGCTTGGCATGCAGAAGGTCCCAGGTTCAATCCCCGGCATCTCCAGTTCAAAGGACCAGGCAGGAGGTGATGGGAAAGACCTTTGCTTGAGACCATGGAGAACTGTCAAGAGGGGCTGTGGCTCAGTGGCAGAGCCTCTGCTTGGCATGCAGAAGGTCCCAGGTTCAATCCCCGGCATCTCCAGTTGAAAGGACCAGGCAGGAGGTGATGGGAAAGACCTCTGCCTGAGACCCTGGAGAGCAGTAAAGAGGGGCTGTGGCTCAGTGGTAGAGCCTCTGCTTGGCATGCAGAAGGTCCCAGGTTCAATCCCCGGCATCTCCAGTTGAAAGGACCAGGCAGGAGGTGATGGGAAAGACCTCCGCCTGAGACCCTGGAGAGCTGTAAAGAGGGGCTGTGGCTCAGTGGAAGAGCCTCTGCTTGGCATGCAGACGGTCCCAGGTTCAATCCCCGGCATCTGCAGTTGAAAGGACCAGGCAGGAGGTGATGGGAAAGACCTCCACCTGAGACCCTGGAGAACTGTAAAGAGGGGCTGTGGCTCAGTGGCAGAGCCTCTGCTTGGCATGCAGAAGGTCCCAGGTTCAATCCCCGGCATCTGCAGTTGAAAGGACCAGGCAGGAGGTGATGGGAAAGACCTCTGCCTGAGACCCTGGAGAGCTGTAAAGAGGAGCGGTGGCTCAGTGGTAGAGCCTCTGCTTGGCATGCAGAAGGTCCCAGGTTCAATCCCCGGCATCTCCAGTTGAAAGGACCAGGCAGGAGGTGATGGGAAAGACCTCCACCTGAGACCCTGGAGAACTGTAAAGAGGGGCTGTGGCTCAGCAGTAGATCATCTGCTTGGCATGCAGAAGGCCCCAGGTTCAATCCCCGGCATCTCCAGTTGAAAGGACCAGGCAGGAGGTGATGGGAAAGACCTCTGCCTGAGACCCTGGAGAGCTGTAAAGAGGGGCGGTGGCTCAGTGGTAGAGCCTCTGCTTGGCATGCAGAAGGTCCCAGGTTCAATCCCCGGCATCTCCAGTTGAAAGGACCAGGCAGGAGGTGATGGGAAAGACCTCCACCTGAGACCCTGGAGAACTGTAAAGAGGGGCTGTGGCTCAGCAGTAGATCATCTGCTTGGCATGCAGAAGGCCCCAGGTTCAATCCCCGGCATCTCCAGTTGAAAGGACCAGGCAGGAGGTGATGGGAAAGACCTCCACCTGAGACCCTGGAGAACTGTAAAGAGGGGCTGTGGCTCAGCAGTAGATCATCTGCTTGGCATGCAGAAGGCCCCAGGTTCAATCCCCGGCATCTCCAGTTGAAAGGACCAGGCAGGAGGTGATGGGAAAGACCCCAGCCTGAGACCCTGGAGAGATGCTGCCAGTGTGTATGTAGACAGGACTGGCCTGGATAAACCAAGGTCCTGATTCGGTGTAAGGGAGTTTCATGAGAAATTAGGGTTGAAAACCTCCAGATGGGGCCTGGGGATCCTCTGGAATTGCAATGCCCTCCTGACGACTAAGTTCCCCTGGAAAAAACAGCTCCTGTGAAGGGTGGTCTCTCTGACATTACACCCTGCTGAGGCCCTTCCCCGCCCTCCTCAGGCTCCCTCTCCAAATCTCCAGAAATTTCCCAAGCCAGAGCTGGCAACCCTAAATTTGTGTGTTCAGGCATCTGTTGCTGGGGAGACCAGCGGGCCCTTCGCAAGTCAAACCCCCAGGAAAGTGGGCCCACTGCTCAGCGGTTGGAGCCTGGGCACCTCATGGCTCTTTCTTTGCCAGTGCAGCCTTGATGAAAAAGGCTAGAAAGGATGGCCACACATTCGAAACACTCCTTTGCCCAGTTAGAACGGCAGCAACACAGCAAGCAATAGGGTTACCAGCTCCGGGTCGGGAAATTCCTGGAGATTTTGGGGGTGGAGCCTTGGGAGGGTGGGGTTTGGGGAGGGGAGGGACTTCAGCAGGGTATAATGCCCGGAAGTCCACCTTCCAAAGCAGCCATTTGCTCCAGGGGGGCGGATCTCTGTCACCTGGAGATCAGCTGTAATCCCAAGAGACTTCCAGCCACCACCTGGAGGTTGGCAACCCTAGAATCCAACCAAACAGCCCTCCTATACAGGACGCCAGCAAAACACACACTCCCTTTTCTCATTCCCCTCCCAGTATCGAAAGACCTGGCTTGGCTTCTCTGTCTCATCAGCCGTACATATTCATCTCATACAGTTTATAAAACGACCATCTCTTATTCCCACGGGGCTGTGTCTTGCCCGTCTGGGAGGTTACCTTCAACAGGTGCATCATGTGCAATGCCTGTCAGGTAAGTCATATGGTTGCCAGGTCCCCCCTTGGCCCCAGCAGGGGATGAAGGGGGAGGGCTCAGTGTTCCCTCTAAGCTGAGTTCGTGCGAGCTAGCTCCCAGTTTTTTACCCTCCGACTCACACATTTTTGTCTTAGCTCGGGAAGGAAGTGGCTCCAGAGCAAACTAATTGATGCTGCAGCCAAATCGCTCGCTCACAACTTTAATGCCAGGAGCTCACAAAGTAGAATTTTTGCTCACAAGACTCCACAGCTTAGAGGGAGCATTGCCAGATACAGAAGAAAAAGAGAGAAGAGGAGAGATTGGATTTATACCCCACCCTTCACCTGTAGTCTCAGAGTGGCTTACAAACGCCTTTCCCCTCCCCTCCCCACAACAGACACCCTGTGAGGTAGGTGGGGCTGAGAGAGCTCTGACAGAAACTGCTCTTTTTCAAGAACAGCTGTGCCAGAGCTATGGCTTGCCCGAGGTCATCCAGCAGGTGCAAGTGGAGGAGTGGGGAATCAAACCCGGTTCTCCCAGATTAGAGTCCGCGCGCTTAACCACTACACCAAACAGGTTGGGAAACGACTGGGGGTTTGTGGATGGAGCCTGGGGAGGACAGGGACCTCAGTGGGGTACAGTGCCACCGAGTCCACTCTCCAAAGCAGCCATTTACTCCAAGGGTATTGATCCATGTAGTCTGGGGTTGAGCTACAATCTGGAGGGATCCCCAGGTCCCACCTGGAGGCTGGCATGCCTCGGTAAGAATTTGTAAGAAGAGCAGATCTGGGAAGAAGCTGGGCGAACCCTGTGGCATGCTGTCGGACCAGGATTGCCCCCTGACCCGTGGCACCAACAGCAAAGGCGGCATGCAGACATCAGCAGAGCAGGCCCTCAGTGGCCTGAAGTTCGGGACTGTTGCCAGCTGGGATCTGGTGGGGAAGGCAGAGGCGGAGTGTGGGGGCCGCCAACGGCATATTGGCAAGATGCAAATGAGGCCTTGAGTCTCACCAGCCCGGTTCTGCCCGTCTGCTTCCGGCCGACACAGTCCGCTTCCCTTGCACAGTCCACAGTAGCCCAACTTACCCCAAATGGTCCAGCCTCTTGGTTTTGGTCCAGGAAGAGATGGTTTTGGGCTTGCACTCGGCTACGGAACTTTCTTCCCAGGATGCAGAACCTGTCTAGAGTGCTGTGAACTTGGAGAGGCTCATTTCTGTGGGCTGCCTGAAACAAAGTCCACCGATTAGCATGAAAACCACCACGCTCTCTAGGCAAGCGCTCCCCCCCCCTCAAAACTGGCCATGGAAGACAATAAGCACAGTGAGTCGTTTTTATCTGCTTCTCATTTGCAAGGGCAGTTTGTAAATGGGCGTGGTCCCTGGCCGGTCCTTGTTTGTGACATCCATTCAGCAACAGAATCACTCGGGTGGATCCTGTACCCAACTGCTTCTTGGGAGCTCTTGGAAGAAACGGAGTTGAACCAAGGGAAGACGCTGGGGGCACAGCCCAGGGCATCCACATACCTTATAGAATCAGAGAACCACAGAGTTGGAAGGAGCCATATAGGCCATCTAGTCCAACCCCCTGCTCAATGCAGGATCAGCCAGAGCATCCCTGACAAGGGTTTGTCCAGCCGCTGCTTGAAAACTGCCAGTACCAAAGGGGAGCTCACCATCTTCAGCTGATTCCACTGTGGCAGAACTCTGACTGTCAAAAAGTTTTCCCTAAGATCCAGCTGGTAACTTCCTTAAGGTGGGGCAGCTGCTGGGCCCAGGGCTTCTGGTGACCCTGAGGCGGCTGAACCCTCCCGCTTCTCTGCCAGCTCATTTGTGAGCAGTGTTCCCTCTAAGCTGAGTTCGTGTGAGCTAGCTCCCAGTCTTTTAGCCTCCAGCTCACAGATTATTTTGTCTTAGCTCAGGATGCAGCAGCCCAATCGCTCACTAACAACTTTAATGCCAGGAGCTCACCAAGTAGAACTTTTGCTCACAAGACTCCAATGCTTAGAGGGGGCATTGCTTGTGGGTGCTTTTGGCACCCCTGCATCCAGCTGCACATGCTGCCCAGCGCCATCAGGGAAAGGGCTGTGGTGTAGCTCAGTGGCAGAGCCTCTGCTTGGCATGCAGAAGGTCCCAGGTTCAATCCCCGGCATCTCCAGTTGAAAGGACCAGGCAGGAGGGGATGGGAAAGACCTTTGCCCGAGACCCTGGAGAGATGCTGCCAGTGTGTATGTAGACAGGACTGGCCTGGATAAACTAAGGTCCTGATTCGGTGTAAGGGAGTTGAAAACCTCCAGATGGGGCCTGGGGATCCTCTGGAATTACAATGCCCTCCTGACGACTAAGTTCCCCTGGAGAAAACGGCTCCTGTGAAGGGTGGTCTCTCTGACATTACACCCTGCCGAGGCCCTTCCCCGCCCTCCTCAGGCTCCCTCTCCAAATCTCCAGAAATTTCCCAAGCCAGAGCTGGCAACCCTAAATCTGTGTGTTCAGGCATCTGTTGCTGGGCAGACCAGGGGGCCCTTCGCAAGTCGAACCCCCAGGAAAGTGGGCCCACCGCTCAGCGGGTGGAGCCTGGGCACCTCATGGCTCTTTCTTTGCCAGCGCAGCCTTGATGAAAAAGGCTAGAAAGGATGGCCACACATTCGAAACACTCCTTTGCCCAGTTAGAACGGCAGCAACACAGCAAGCAATAGGGTTACCAGCTCCGGGTTGGGAAATTCCTGGAGATTTTGGGGGTGGAGCCTTGGGAGGGTGGGGTTTGGGGAGGGGAGGGACTTCAGCAGGGTATAATGCCCGGAAGTCCACCTTCCAAAGCAGCCATTTGCTCCAGGGGGGCGGATCTCTGTCACCTGGAGATCAGCTGTAATCCCAAGAGACTTCCAGCCACCACCTGTAGGTTGGCAACCCTAGGATCCAACCAAACAGCCCTCCTATACAGGACGCCAGCAAAACACACACTCCCTTTTCTCATTCCCCTCCCAGTATCGAAAGACCTGGCTTGGCTTCTCTGTCTCATCAGCCGTACATATTCATCTCATACAGTTTATAAAACGACCATCTCTTATTCCCACGGGGCTGTGTCTTGCCCGTCTGGGAGGTTACCTTCAACAGGTGCATCATGTGCAATGCCTGTCAGGTAAGTCATATGGTTGCCAGGTCCCCCCTTGGCCCCAGCAGGGGATGAAGGGGGAGGGCTCAGTGTTCCCTCTAAGCTGAGTTCGTGCGAGCTAGCTCCCAGTTTTTTACCCTCCGACTCACACATTTTTGTCTTAGCTCGGGAAGGAAGTGGCTCCAGAGCAAACTAATTGATGCTGCAGCCAAATCGCTCGCTCACAACTTTAATGCCAGGAGCTCACAAAGTAGAATTTTTGCTCACAAGACTCCACAGCTTAGAGGGAGCATTGCCAGATACAGAAGAAAAAGAGAGAAGAGGAGAGATTGGATTTATACCCCACCCTTCACCTGTAGTCTCAGAGTGGCTTACAAACGCCTTTCCCCTCCCCTCCCCACAACAGACACCCTGTGAGGTAGGTGGGGCTGAGAGAGCTCTGACAGAAACTGCTCTTTTTCAAGAACAGCTGTGCCAGAGCTATGGCTTGCCCGAGGTCATCCAGCAGGTGCAAGTGGAGGACTGGGGAATCAAACCCGGTTCTCCCAGATTAGAGTCCGCGCGCTTAACCACTACACCAAACAGGTTGGGAAACGACTGGGGGTTTGTGGATGGAGCCTGGGGAGGACAGGGACCTCAGTGGGGTACAGTGCCACCGAGTCCACTCTCCAAAGCAGCCATTTACTCCAAGGGTATTGATCCATGTAGTCTGGGGTTGAGCTACAATCTGGAGGGATCCCCAGGTCCCACCTGGAGGCTGGCAGGCCTCGGTAAGAATTTGTAAGAAGAGCAGATCTGGGAAGAAGCTGGGCGAACCCTGTGGCCGGGCCGCGCCTCTCCTGGTTTCTGTGCAGCTCCTGGCATGCTGTCGGACCAGGATTGCCCCCTGACCCGTGGCACCAACAGCAAAGGCGGCATGCAGACATCAGCAGAGCAGGCCCTCAGTGGCCTGAAGTTCGGGACTGTTGCCAGCTGGGATCTGGTGGGGAAGGCAGAGGCGGAGTGTGGGGGCCGCCAACGGCATATTGGCAAGATGCAAATGAGGCCTTGAGTCTCACCAGCCCGGTTCTGCCCGTCTGCTTCCGGCCGACACAGTCCGCTTCCCTTGCACAGTCCACAGTAGCCCAACTTACCCCAAATGGTCCAGCCTCTTGGTTTTGGTCCAGGAAGAGATGGTTTTGGGCTTGCACTCGGCTACGGAACTTTCTTCCCAGGATGCAGAACCTGTCTAGAGTGCTGTGAACTTGGAGAGGCTCATTTCTGTGGGCTGCCTGAAACAAAGTCCACCGATTGGCATGAAAACCACCACGCTCTCTAGGCAAGCGCTCCCCCCCCCCCTCAAAACTGGCCATGGAAGACAATAAGCACAGTGAGTCGTTTTTATCTGCGTCTCATTTGCAAGGGCAGTTTGTAAATGGGCGTGGTCCCTGGCCGGTCCTTGTTTGTGACATCCATTCAGCAACAGAATCACTCGGGTGGATCCTGTACCCAACTGCTTCTTGGGAGCTCTTGGAAGAAACGGAGTTGAACCAAGGGAAGACGCTGGGGGCACAGCCCAGGGCATCCACATACCTTATAGAATCAGAGAACCACAGAGTTGGAAGGAGCCATATAGGCCATCTAATCCAACCCCCTGCTCAATGCAGGATCAGCCAGAGCATCCCTGACAAGGGTTTGTCCAGCCGCTGCTTGAAAACTGCCAGTACCAAAGGGGAGCTCACCATCTTCAGCTGATTCCACTGTGGCAGAACTCTGACTGTCAAAAAGTTTTCCCTAAGATCCAGCTGGTAACTTCCTTAAGGTGGGGCAGCTGCTGGGCCCAGGGCTTCTGGTGACCCTGAGGCGGCTGAACCCTCCCGCTTCTCTGCCAGCTCATTTGTGAGCAGTGTTCCCTCTAAGCTGAGTTCGTGTGAGCTAGCTCCCAGTCTTTTAGCCTCCAGCTCACAGATTATTTTGTCTTAGCTCAGGATGCAGCAGCCCAATCGCTCACTAACAACTTTAATGCCAGGAGCTCACCAAGTAGAACTTTTGCTCACAAGACTCCAACGCTTAGAGGGGGCATTGCTTGTGGGTGCTTTTGGCACCCCTGCATCCAGCTGCACATGCTGCCCAGCGCCATCAGGGAAAGGGCTGTGGGGGGAGCAGGTGGTGGTGATCACGGGCCTTGTGAGCAGGGTGAGGAGGGGTGCACAGGCAGGAAGTGAGATGGAAAGCCCCCCCCCCCCAATCTGGAACTGGTCCTGGCACAGACTGTCAGCCCTACTGCATTTGGCATGCCAGAACAAGCCAGGTCCCCAAACTGGTGAGTGTGATTCGGTGCCTGAGCATGGACTGCCTCTTCCACTAAAACCCCACCAGGAGCCACCCCTAGGAAGCTATGCCAGCAACAAATGCATGGGCCGGAGGGATCGATTGTTCTGCAGCTGCCGTGTTACTGCTGTAGTAGGTGGATCAGAAGGGATGACTGGATGATCAGTTCCCCCCAGAGAAAATGGCTGCTTTGGAGGGTGGACTCTATGGCACTGGAGTTGGCGATGAGGGTTGCCAGCTCTAGGTTGGGGAAATACCTGGAGATTTTGGGGGTGGAGCCTGGGGAGGGCGGGGTTTGGGTAAAGGATGGACTTCAGTGGGTCACAATGCTATAGAGTTCACCACCCAAAGCAGCTGTTTTCTCCAGGGGGACTGATCTCTGTCGCCTGGAGATCAGTTATAGCAGCAGGAGATCTCCAGCCACCCCCTGGAAATTGGCATCCCTATTGGTGACCCTACCCCAGCCAGCAACGGTGGGGGCCTGGCGACTCTCTGCTCACTCCTGCCACAGATAGCGAGACCTCAAATCTAGCAAGAACCCTGGACAGTCGTTGCCAGCCTCCAGGTGGGACCTGGTGATCTCGTGGTATTACCACCAGATGGCAGAGATTATTTCCCCTGGAGCAAATGGCTGCTTTGGAGGGTGGAGTCTATGATTTCATGCCCAACAGAGGTCCTTCTGCAGGCTCCACCCCCAAATCTATATATGTAATATATAGATGTGCAGAAAAATCCAAAAAGTTTAAAATTATTCAGGGGGTACTTAAATCCCCCCCAAAGTAAAAGAGAGTTCCCTGTGCATGCACAGAGACTGCTCTGGGAACTGTCTGTTGCCACCACTGGGCTGGGAGAGGGGAAAGAAGGCTTGGCGGGCTGGCCTTGCTGCCGCTGCCGCTGGGGGAGGAGGGCGAAGGGCTCCCCTGCTGGGTCCCGCTTCTTGTCTTGACTATTCCACTTGATGGAAGTGACACACATCCTGACGAATGGGACATTTGATACCAGGCTAATCTGGAGAATTCGCACAGCTACCACAGGTTCATTTTACTAGTGGTAGCAAATACATAGCCACAGGTTCATTTTACTAGTGGTAGCAAATACCACAGGTTCATTTTACTAGTGGTAGCAAATACATAGCATTTAAGACAGCAACACCTGGTCCCATTTATATATGTATATGCAAAATTCTGAATGCATGTATTTTTGGATGTGTGCCATTGTATAATAAGAAACCATTGTATATGTACATGGATGTGTGCCATTGTATAATAAGACGACTGAGTAAGGCCCGTAAGGGCCAAAACGCTTATGGTCCTTAGATCAAAGGTTTTAGCCATCAGTTTGATATGTACCTCAATTAGTTCTTAATTAACCTCGTTTTAAATGTCTGATACTTAGACTGTCTCTTTTAATTTAATTTTGTTTTATTTATGTGTACACCCTAATAAATGTCTATATTTTTCATTATAACTCTTTTGTTAGCTTGACCCTCTTGGTTCGCAGCTATTTGTGGGGTTGAGTTCCCCCCCTTTCCCCCCCAAATCTCCAGGAATCCCCCAATCCAGAGTTGGCGACGCTCTACTGAACCCACCCACCTCACTGTTCTCCTGGGGCCTGGGAAAGAGAGAGGAGATCAAGGAAACGAGGGAGGGCCGGGCTGGTTCACTTTCCCCGTCTGTGAGGCCGATGCTTGCTTGGAGACCTGCAAAGAGCCCGGGCCGGCTCCGGAGGAGAAAACCCAACAGGAAGTGGTCAGGCCAGTTCTGAAGACACCTGAGCCACATCCTGCGAGAGGAGGATTGACAGGGGTGGGTTGGTCCCCCTCCCTCCCCTCTGGGATCCTGTTCTGCTGCTGCTGAACCAACCTGTCTGACCAGTGATACCAAGGCCCCTGGGAGGCAACAAAAGCTAATCTGGGAACCCAATGCTGGGGGAATCTGCAGAAGACCGATAAGACGCAAAAGTGGAGGGAGAGGAGCTCTGAAATCAAAGTGGAACCGCGGCCAAAAGACACCCCCGTCCCCGGCACTGGAGCCCACGCCCTCCTGGCTTGGGTGCAAATCCTGACTCCTTGGCTAGTCTGCCCAGATGGTGCGTGAAACTCCCAGTGTACTGCACGATCGCCATCCCTGCCCCGCCCCCAGGTTTTAGGTCACACTGCGCAAAGAAAAGACACTGTGCGTCAGGGGCGAAGATGCCTGTTACGTTCGGTGTCCCTGGGTAGACTTGAGGTGGAGGAGGTACAGAGAAAGAAAGCAACTTTAAATGTGTTCTCAAAGCCTCCCCTCCCCCGCCTACAAGTCTCATTGGATAAATATCATTATCAATATCTGTCTTTACCCCTTTTGTTTTTATTTTTGGCAGCCTCCTTTAACGTTAATAAAAAAGCAAATTCGCATGCTTTCCAGTAAAAAATGTGAGTACAATATCGGTTCACGCCTTGCGGCTCTCAAACATCTGACATTTATTCTAGGGGGATCTTACGTTAAGCAAGTTTGGGCACCCCTGCTCTGAAGCGTCCATTTTCTCCCCGGGAACTGATCTCTAGTCATCTGGAGAAGAGCTGTAATTCCAGGGGATCCCCAGGTCCCAGCCTGGAGGCCGGCATCCCTACCCCAAACTGATCCTGTTGTCACAAGGGGAACAGGGACTTTCTCAGCTAGGAAGTTTGCTGGTGACATCAGGACAGGCACCTGCAGCCAGGATTTTTTTGTCCGGGGGTCATTTAAATTTTCAAGGGGGCAGTTAAATTAAAGTTAGTCCAGTTAATCTGAATGCCTGTCTTTAAAGGGGGAGGCTCTGAGCCTGTTTCTAGCCCTTCTTTCAAGGGACAGGGCAGCAAGCATGCCGGTTCCTAGAGGGGGAAACAGCTCAGAGGGCATTTAATTCCACAGGGGTGGTGCTCAGGCAGCAGTTCTCTCCTCAAAATAAAGTTTCTGGCATGGCTGTATGTGGAGGGGGAATGCAATGCAAAGAACCAAAAGAAACTGTACAAAAAATGCTATATTCAATCAGAATTCTATAATTTGACTATTAAAGAGATGGTGCATAATTATCATTAGAAAAATGTTCCATAGAAACAATCAGTTGATGAAAGTCTCCGGAATGGATCTTCGTTTCGAAGGAAACTGCATCTGAACGTCGACCATAAGATCAGGATGTTTCCAGAATTCTTGTGTACAAAATTAATCAGAGCAATTGACCCAACTTTTATATAACTTCAAAAAAATTACATATTCTGCAAGAAGAAGAGATGAAAATTAAGTAAGTCATGGGCATACAAAGATTGCTAACGCATGCCTGTTCCATTCGGGAGACTTTCGTCAACTGATTGTTTCTATGGACCATTTTTCTAATAATATGCACTATTTCTTTAATATTCAAATTATAGAATTCTGATTGAATATAGCATTTTTTGTACAATTTCTTTTGGTTCTTTGCATTGCACTCTTTGGACTGTGACTTTCCTTGATTTTGCACTGTATATGGAGGGGGGCAGAATTTTTAATTAGGGGGGCAGGGCCCCAACATGCCCCATGGTCGCTACAGGCCTGCATCAGGACCCCTCTCTCTGCCAAGCCTACCTCACAGAGTCCTTGTGAGCAGCTGAAATGAAATAACTCTCACGCACAGTCCTGGGAACGAGGGATACAAGGGTCATAAGGGAATCTACCCTCCCATTCGTCAACGTGGGTTGGAGGCTGGACTTGTATGGGGACACCCAGATCCGAATCCTTCCTCTCCTTTCGCAGTGCCTTAAAGACTGACAAGATCTCCACAGCAGAAACTCCCGAGAGGTTTGACTCTCCAAAGCACGTACCCTGGACATCTCATTGGTCTTTAAGGTGCTGTTGGACTCGAATCTTGGTCTTCTTCTGCAGATGGCTGCCAGCCTGAACATTTCTCTGCTCTGAAGTTCATCGGACCCCTTCCTAAAGCTGCTCTATGCCTAGCCTTCAGAGCCAGTTTGGTGTAGTGGTTAGGAGCACAGGCTCTGATCTAGGAGAACCAGGTTTGATTCCCCACTCCTCCACATGCAACTGCTGGATGACCTTGGATCAGTCACAAGTTCTCTCAGAGCTGTTCTCTCAAGGGCAGTCCTCGAAAGAGCTCTCTCAGCCCCACCTACTTCCCAGGGTGTCTGTTGTGGGGAGAGGAAGGGAAAGGAGGTGGTAAGCCGCTCTGGGACTCCTTCAGGTAGTGAAGGGCAGGGTATAAATCCAATCTCCTCTTCTTCTTCTAACCTAGTCTTCTTTGCAGGGCTGTTGTGAAGTTCAGAGGGGATATTACAATGAGGAAAGCAGGATAAGCTATGCTGCTCTGACTCATTTCTTGGGCTCCAAAGCCAAGTCCTGCCAGGTTGGAGTGTCTTTGAACACCTCTCCTGAAGGAAGACCTGACCTGGATGGCCCAGGCTAGCCCAGTCTCATCAGATCTTGGAAGCTAAGCAGGGTCAGCCAGTTTGAGAGCCAGTTCGGTGTAGTGGTTAGGAGCGTGGACTCTAACCTGGGAGAACTGGGTTTGATTCCTCACTCCTCCATCTGCAGCTGCTGGTGTCACCTTGAGTCAGTCACAAGTTCTCCCAGAGCTTTTCTCTCAAGGGCAGTTCCCTAGAGAGCTCTCTCAGCCCCACCTACTTCACAGGGTGTCTGTTGTGGGGAGGGGAAGGGAAAGGAAATTGTAAGCCCCTCTGAGACTCCGAGTGAAGGGCGGGGTATAAATCCAATCTCCTCCTCCTCCTTGGTATTTGGACAGGAGACCACCAAGCAAGTCCAGGGTTGTCACGCAGAGGCAGGCAATGGCAAACTGCCTCTGAATGTCTCTTGCCTTAAAAAACCCACAAAGTCCCTATGAGTTGGCTGGGACTTTTTTTTTAAAAAAATCATCAATTGGATATCATTATAGCAATCTGTGTCTCAGGTTTTTCTGAATGCCCAGCTCCCCCCCTCCCCCCCAAAAGTCCACCTCTAGCCCCTTTCATTGTGGCGATATGAGGGGAAAGGCCCATCTGCACAACGAAAGGAACTAGAGACCTTTTTTTTTGCCTTAATGAAAGGTGAGATTTCAGAGACACAGATTGTTACGAGAAAGGGCGTAGACTTTTGGAAATTCCGGGGGGGGGGGGGGGGGACGGGGGCTCCTGGGCGATGTTCTCCCCCCTGGGAAACCGCCACGCCTCCCCGGGCCCTTCCAAAGCCCGCCAGCCGCTGCTGCCGTTGCCTCTATCCCCCCCCCCCCGGCCACCCCTTCCCTCTCCCTCTCCAGCAGCGGTAGCCGGGCCTTGGAAGGACCCAGGGAGGCACGGCGGCAGGCGCTCCGTTTTGCCGGGGGTGGCTGAGCCCCCCCCCAGGAAATTTCAGGGGTGGCTCAAGCCCTCGAGCCCCCCCGTACTCTACGCCTATGGTTACGAGGTTACAATGATCTACGATGGTTGATTTTTCAAAAAGCTATTGGTGGCACAGGGTGGGACGCTGGGGAGGGGGCATGGCCACTGCAGGAGGGCTGGGGCAGGGAAATTATAGAGAATCCTATGATGCAGAAGCCCCATTGATGCTGTGCCGGAGTTATGGGGAAAGCACACGAGCCAGTTGCCTTGTGGAAGACTCGCAAGCACGCCCAGGCAATGCTAGGCAGAGACTCTAGATGGCGCTGTACGACAAAAACCAACCTTGGAAAGAGGAATTTCAAGCGGCTCGGGCGTGGGGCGCTGCCCCTGAGATTTCCTTCGCCATTTGAAATGGCTGTTTCGGCTCCTTCCTATCTCGTGACCCTCTCCCCCCACCCCGGATGGCAACAATCTAGACTCCGGTGGTTCCTTCCTAGAAACAGAGAAGCTGAACCCATGACCACAAACACGAGGGTTGAAATGTGATCCCTTTTAATTTCCTTGTACAGTGCTTGGTCTAAGGTTGCCACCAATGCTCCCTCTAAGCTGAGAAGTCTTGTGAGCAAAAATTCTACTTTGTGAGCTACTGGCATTAAAGTTGTGAGCGGGCAATCTGGCTTCCGCGTAAATTAGTTTGTTCTGGAGGCGTCCTCCCTGAGCGAAGACAAAAATGTGTGAGCTGGAGGCTAAAAAACTGTGAGCTAGCTCACCCCAACTCAGCTTAGAGAGAACATTGCGGGCACCAGTGTTCCCTCTAAGCTGAGTTAGTGTGAGCTAGCTCACAGTTTTTTTGACTCACACATTTTTGTCTTAGCTCAGGAAGGAGGGCTCCAGAGCAAGCTGATTTATGCAGCAGGCAAATCGCTCGCTCTCAGCTCTAATGCCAGTGGCTCACAAAGTTGAATTTTTGCTCATAAGACTCCACAGCTTAGAGGGAGCATTAGTTGCCACCTCCTGGTTAGGTGATTCCTGGAGATTTGGGGGTGGAGCCTCAGGAAGACAAGGTTTGGGGAGGAGAAGGAGCTGACTGAAGCGTAACGCAAGGGAATCCACCCTTCACCACAGCTGCTTTCTCCAGGTGAACTGATTTCTATCCTCTGGAGCTCTGTTGTGATTCCCAGGGGTCCCCAGGCCCCACCTGGAGGTTGGCAACCCCACCTTGGAGTATTTGTTTGAAAGTCTGGACTCTTGTGAAAGAAAATTTAAAAATCGTCTTTCCTGTAAATTGCTTATGAGGGTGGGGACTTTCTGTAGTTATTCGGTGCAGAAGAGATTGGACTCCGTACACCCTCAGAAGTGCTACTGTCTGTCCCTTGGTTTCAGGGTTGATCTGTGGGGTCTGGGGATCACCTGGAATTAACAAGTGGTTTTCAGACTTCAGTTCCCCTGGAGAAGATGGCAGATTCAGGTGGTGGGCTCTGTGGCTGTAGACCCTGCTGATGTGCCTTCTTTCCCCAGACCTGGCCCTCTGGAGGCTCTGGACCCAAATATCCAGGAATTTCTGGACCAGGAGTTGGCATCCGTATCTAGCAGTAGACTTGTTAACCTCCAGTTCCTCTAAGAGCCCAGAGTTCTCCTAGAATCACAAGTGATCTCCAGAGACCAGTTCCCCTGGAGAAAATGGCCGCTTTGGAGGGTGGACATTATGGCATTAGACACACGAATGCAAGAAGAGCCCTGCTGGATAAGGCCAATAGTCCTTCTAGTCCAGCATCCCGTCTCACACAGTGGCCGACCAGTTCCTCTGGAGGGCCGACAGCGGGGCACAAAGGCCGAGGCCTTTCCCTGGTGTTCCCTGCTGGCTCTGGGATCCAGAGGATGAGTGCCTCTGAATGTGGAGGTTCCCTTCAGCTACCAGGGCTAGTAGCCATTGATGAATCTAATCCTTAAACCTGTTTATTCCCGTAGCCAGGGCTATTTTGGGGCAGGAACGCACAGGAACAGAGTTCTGGCTGGCTTCTGAGTTGGCCACGCCTACAACCTTCCCCCCCCCCCCCCGGGTTCCCCAGGCATTTCACAAGCCACGGGGCACCTGGGGAAGCCAACCTGATCCAGGGAGGGAAGGCAGTTTAAACCGATCCAGAAGCTGATCAGGAAGCCGATCCAGAAACTGCCTTCCTTCCCTCGGGTTTCCCATGCATCCCACAAGCCACAGGGCAACTGGGGAAGCCGATCCTGGGAGGGAAGTTTGCTGTCAGGTGTATGGCCTAACATGCTAATGAGTTCCTGCGGTTGGGTGTGGCCTATTATGCTAATGAGTTCCTGCTGGGCTTTTTCTACAAAAAAAGCCCTGCCCATAGCCATCACAGCATCCTCTGACAGCAACATTTTAGTAATCCCTCAATGTGTAAAGGTTTTTCCTTTTGTCCATCCTGAACCTCCTGCCCATCAGCTTCATCGGATGCCCTCCAGTTCTAGACTTTTGGGAGAGGAAGAGAAATTTCTCTTTGTCAGCTCTCTCCATCCCATGGATAATTTTATAAACCTCTGTCATGTCCCCCCTTTGTCCTCTCTTTTGTCAACTGAAAAGTCCCAGACTCTCCAGCCTTTCCTCACAGGGAAGGGGCTCCAACCCCCGAATCCTCTTGATGAATCATCTTGGTTGTCCTCTTCTGTACTTTTTCAAAATACCCTGATGAAAGTCCCTCCCCTCCCCAAACCCTTTTAGGGGAAGGATCAGTCCTGGAGGCAGCCGTAGTCATAAGAACTGTGTTTTATTGGAACACAACAGCCAGCTAGCAGGACGGCCCCAGTGAGGCCTCAGGAACTCGAAATCCTGCTGTTGTGGTCACAAGACCTGTGCCTGACCCCTCCAGTAAGCCTTTGGGGGTTGTTCGTAAAGTGAGGACACCACTATACCCCTCCCGTCCTCCCCAAACTCCACCCCCCCCCCAAATTTCCCAACCCAGATTTGGCAATGGCAATCCCAATGTAGTGGTCACATTTCTGCCCACACATTCAGGGCAGCGTATACGTGTCTCCCCGTCTCCATTTAATCCTGACAATAAGTAGCTAAGAGAGAGAGGGTGCCTGGCCCACGCTGTGGAGGGCTGCCAGATCCAGGCTGGGAAACTCTTGGAGATTTGGAAATGGACGGCTATTTTCTTGAGGACACTCTAGCTAAGAGATATTATAGCACTGGAAAAAGTGCAGGAAAGGGCCACTAGAAGGATAAAAGGGTTGGAACACTTTCCCTGTGAAGAAAGGCTGAGGCGCTTGGGGCTCTTTAGCTTGGAGAGATGACGGCTGAGGGGTGACATGATCGAGGTTTACAAGATTATGCACGGGATAGAGCAGGTAGAGAAAGAAGTCCTTTTCTCCCTTTCTCACAGTACAAGGACTCCTGGGCACTCCATGAAATGGCTGAGCAGTCGGGTTACAACGGACAAAAGGAAGTCCTTCTTCACCCAAAGAGTGAGTAATACGTGGAATTCACTGCCACAGGAGGTGGTGGCGGCCACAAGCATGGAGGCCTTCAAGAGGGAACTGGATAAACATATGGCGCAGGGGTCCATCAGTGGCTATGAGACTCAAGGTCTAGATAGGAACTCTCAGTCTGGGGCAAGTGGTGCTCTGTCTTCTTGGTGCTTGGGGGGGGGGGGGAAGGCAACAGTGGGAGGGGCTTCTAGTGTCCTGGCCCCTCTCCTGAGGGCCCCTGGTGTTTTTGGCCACTGTGTGACACAGAGTGTTGGACTGGATGGGCCACTGGCCTGATCCAACATTGGCTTCTCTCATGTTCTTATGTTCTAGCGCTGACTGAGATAGCCACACAGGTGCTTTTTGGACCAAAATTGGAAGAGGTTCTAATTCAGCAGCTGTGCATTTGGCGCCAGGCACACGACTCTCATCTTTAGAGGCCTCACACACATCTTTGTCTTGTGTGTGTCTGTCGCTCTTGCTGCTTAACTCTCCTTTTCTTGGTCCAGTATTAATTTATTGGTTATCTTACTGTAATATGTAATAGTGTAACATGTGTACCTCAAACTGTTTGACCTCTGAAGAAGGCCCCCGACAGGGTGGAAATGCGTCAGGTCATTTGCATTGGCCCTTGTGTTCAGGCCGCTTGAATTTTTCAACCAAGCTTTCATTGGGCCCTGATTTGTTTTTAACTGCCTTTCTAATAAATACATGTATTTTTGTATATTGTAACTAGGTTTTTATTATTGGCCCTTTATTAGACTTCTTTCTGGCCCTTGTGGTTCTTGATTTGGGAACGGAGCCCGGGGAGGGCACGGACCTCAGTGGGGTGTAATGCCACAAAGTCCCCCCCCTCCAAAGCAGCTCTCTTTCGCCAGGGAAGCGGATCTCTGTCGTCTGGAAGGGAGCTGTGATTCCGGGGGATCCGCAGGCCCCTCCTGGAGGCTGGCACCCCAGCCCACAGTCTCCCCATGAGTTTCATGACCGGGGGGCGGGGCTGGACGTGGGTTTCCTCACTCCTTGTGGTGCCCCCTGTCCTCTGTGCTGGTCCCTGGGTTAAGCCCCACTTACCTTTGAACGGAGCAGTACTGAACATCTGACTTGGAGAAGGGTCAAGCAGGTCTTTTGTCTGCAAAAAAAACGGCCGGAGCCAGAGCCAGGTGAGAATGGGCGGAGCTGATTAACCAGGAAAGATTTTAAAACAAAACGCAACCAGGACCGGAGAGCGTCATTAGAGTGCTTTTTGTGTGGGAAAGTGGCTCTTGTGGCTTGTCTAAGAATGCTGTGTGACTTGGTGTCTTGCACCCTGTCTGCCTCAGTGTGCCGTGGGAGCCCGCTGGTGCATCGTTGACTGAAAGGGAGCTTTGGAAGGACAGGCAATGACGTCACGGGCGTGCCACGCTAGAAATGTGGCCACATACGCACCCCCCAGGAAGATAGTTTCAGGAGGGAAACAGTGTTGGTCTACAGGAGAAGAGCCAGGTTCCAGTCAGGTGGCACCTTAAAGACCAGCAAGATTTCCTGGGTGTAAGCCAGGGATACTCAGCATGGGGGCCGTGGGCGTCGTGGAGCATGCGCACAGCATTTCCAGCACCCAGCAAGTGTTTTGAGGAAATGGGCAGCGCCAGGTGAGGCTCCGGCCCATCAGGGCTGCTGATTGGCCACTGGGGATCTGATTGGTGGCCTGTTTCCAGCCTCTGCATTGTTAGTTTCTACTTTCTCTCTCTCCTCTTTCACAGTGTTTTTTTTTTTTAATTGTTCCTCTTATCTATTGGACTTGGGCGTGCCAGCTCCAGGTTGGGAAGTAGCTGGAGATTTGGGGGGTGGAGCCTGAGGAGGGAGGGGTGGGGCTTCAGTGGGGTACAATGCCATGCAGTTCACCTTTCTAAGCAGCCATTTTCTCCAGGTGGAGAGAGAGAGAGAGAGAGAGAGAGAGAGAGATTGGATTTATACCCCACTCTTCACTACCCGAAGGAGTCTCAGAACACCTTACAATTCCTTCCCCTTCCCACAACAGACACCCGGTGAGGTGGGGGGGGGCTGAGAGAGCTCTTTCGAGAACTGTCCTTGAGAGAACAGCTCTGAGAGAACTTGTGACTGACCCAAAGTCACCCCAGCAGCTGCATGTGGAGGAGTGGGGAATCAAACCTGGTCCTCCCAGATAAGAGTCCGTACTCTTAACCACTACCCCAAACTGGCTCTCTCTCTGTCACCTGGAGATCTGTTGTAATAGTGGGAGATCTCCAGCCAGCCCCTGAAGGTTGACAACCCCACTCAGACTTCCTGCACATCTGTGTTTGTGTGGCTCCGCCTCCTTCGGCAGCCACTGTCTGGTTGCACCTACCAGCCTGTGTCAGAATTCCAATGGTGCCCCCAGTATAAGCTTTCAAGAGTCAGTTGTGAGGGGCCGTGGCTCAGTGGCAGAGCCTCTGCTTGGCATGCAAAAGGTTCCAGGTTCAATCCCCGGCATCTCCAGTTAAAAGGACCAGGCAGGAAGTCATGGGAAAGACCTCTGCCTGAAACCCTGGAGAGCTGTAAAGAGAGGCTGTGGCTCAGTGGCAGAACATCTGCTTGGCATGCAAAAGGTTCCAGGTTCAATCCCCGGCATCTCCAGTTAAAAGGACCAGGCAGGAAGTCATGGGAAAGACCTCTGCCTGAAACCCTGGAGAGCTGTAAAGAGAGGCTGTGGCTCAGTGGCAGAACATCTGCTTGGCATGCAAAAGGTCCCAGGTTCAATCCCCGGAGTCTCTAGTTAAAAGGACCAGGCAGGAAGTGATGGGAAAGACCTTGACCTGAGACCCTGGAGAGCCACTGCTAGTCTGAGTAGAGTAGACTGACCTTGATGGACCAAGGGTCTGATTCAGTATAAGGGAGCTTCATGTGTTCATGTGAGACAGAGCCTCCCTCATCGGGTATCTGATGAAACTTATACACTGGGGAAAACCCTGCTGGTCTTTGAGGTGCTGCTGAATTCGTATCTTGCTCTCTCACACACGCATGATGACTTCTGTGTACAGGGACTAGAGAGCTAGAGTGGCAGGTCTCAAGTCACTGTAGATTAGCATCTCCCGCAGCTCAGTTTGATAGGTCCCCACCCCCAGCCACTGGTGGTGGGCAGGGGGTGTAGGGTTGCCATGTCCAGTTTGGGAAGTTCCTGAAGATTTGGGGGCGGAGCCTCAGTGGGGTACAGTGCCATAGAATCTGCCCTCCAAAACATCCATTTTCTCCAGGGGAACAGATTTCTGTAGTCTGGAGGTGAGCTCTAATTCCAGGAGGTCCCCAGGTCCCAGTTTGGTGTAGTGGGTAGGAGCGCAGACTCTTATCTGGGAGAACCAGGTTTGATTCCCCACTCCTCCACATGCAGCTGCTGGTGTGACCTTGGGCCAGTCACAAGTTCTCTCAGAGCTATTCTCTCAAGGGCAGTTCTCAAGAGAGTTCTCTCAGCCCCACCGACCTCCCAGGGTGTCTGTTGTGGGGAGGGGGGGGGAGGGAAAGGAGTTTGTAAGCCGCTCTGAGACTCCTTCGGGTAGTGAAGGGTGGGGTATAAATCCCATCTCTTCTTTCCCTTCCCCTCCTTCTCCTTCCCAGCTGGAGGCTGGCATCCTTGTGGACCAGAGCTGGCCTCTGACATGTGCCAGCACAATTCTGGCTGGGCCCAACTCCACTATAGAACCAAGAGAAGTTTTGTGTGTTTGTTTGAGGGGCGGATCGTATCCCTAAGGTTCTGCTGCCCTGCAGATTCCGAGCAGCAGGTGGCTCAAAGAAGGGGTCCTTTGACCCGCAGGGGAAAGAGAGCTGGCCTGGAGTCAAACCCCACTGCTGCCCCCAGGGGGGCGACCTTCAGCCAGCCACTCTCAGCAAAAAAAAGAAAAGAAAAGAAAAGAAAAAAGGTCATGTGTTCTTACAGGGAAAATTCTGATGGTTCTGAAATTAAGAAGCGTGGCGCCTTACAGCATTGCCCAAGTTGCAAAGCATCCAAAGCAAGCTGGGCGTGAACGTTTGCTTTGCCGGGAACGGATCTTGTCAATGGCAGTTTTGTTTTTGCCAAGAAAAAAAACTGTACGCAAAAATGTCCATTGTCGTCCTCCGCCCAACACTCAGCGAGAACCACATGAGGATTGTGAAGACACGAGGAACAGCCGAATGGCCAAACAGAATAACAGCAAGTGATGAGCTGGGGGGGGAGAGAATCACTCCTGCCCAGCTCCTAGGGCTGCCAACGTCGGCCTGAGAAATTCCTGGAGATTTGGGGGTGGAGCCGAAGAAAGGGAGGATTAGGGGAGGGATTTCCCCTAGAATCTATCATGGACCATAGAGTTTGCCCTCCAAAGCAGCCGTTTCCTCCAGGGGAACTAATTGTTGTAGCCTGGAGATCAGCTGCAGTTCCAGGAGATCCCAGGCCCCACCTGGAGGTTGGCAACCTTGCAAGGAAGAAGTGGTGTGGGGGGCGTATTTGAAGGGGTCAGTGGAAAGAATAGACAAGGGGGGGGGAGCAGCCGCCCAGCTGTGATCCTCTTTCCAAGGTTGTAAGGTCAAGCATGGGTACCTCTTTCGTGTACAGCAATGTCTTGGGTGCTAATTTGTTGCATTATGCCAGATGCAGAAAGAGGAGTCCAAAGCTCCTATCCACTGAGGAGCTTCTCTGCAGTGCCTCTGCATGACCCACAGTTCCTTCCAAAAGAACGTCAGCCAGAGGTGCAGAATTAGCCACAACTCTGTACTGGGTGTGATTAGTTGGCAGGACTTCCAGATGCTTTTCAGCTACTGTCCATCGGCTCAAATGTGAACATACAGACACACAGAGCTGCCCTATGCTGGGTTGAACCATCAGTCCATGAAGGTCAGAATTATCTACTCAGCTAGCAGCCACTCTCCATGTTCCCAGGCTGAGGATTTTTGTATCACCTCTGACCCGATTCGTAAGTGGAGATGCCAGGGATCGAACCTGGGACCCTCTGAATGCCAAGCAGATGCTCTACCGCTGAGCCACAGCCCCTTCCAGGCACACAAGAGTCCCGTGCAGGGGTATTGCCCAGGGGTACCAGAATGAGGTGGGGGTTTGGGAAGCCACATGTGGCAATCTCAGCTCCGGCACCAACCAGCTAGGTGGCCCCCAGAAAGTCTCACTGTATGTGCACAGAAAGCTGAAGGCAACATGTGCATCATGCCTCAGTTCCAAAATTAATGTTAGAAACCCTCCTGGATGAGCTGGAAAGGGGAGGCACGAGACGACAGCCTGTTCCGATTTGGCTTCTTGGATTTACCTCTTCTGCAAATGTCATCACGGGCGTTGACTCCCATTTCCCCCCCAAACTTCTGAATGTTTACAGGAAATTTTTAATCACACGGTGGGCGTGGTTTTCCCATGTGCCTGTGCACTTGGAGAGACGGTTATTGGGCTGTGTGCAGAAGAGGAGCTAAACGCCACCATTTGGAGCAAAAGATTCCCCCTGACCAGAAGGAGCTCGTCCCATCCTGCATCCTTTCCAAGTCTCATTGGAAGAAATCTGCAAGCAACACTTTTCCTGGCGTGAAACTTTTTCTGCTGCTCATGGGGGCCACCCCGTGCAGGCCAGCGCATATGCTGGCACCCTTACCTGCTGCCTATGTGCAAGCATAAGATGCAAGATGCATCCCCCCACACAGACGTACACCCCAACTGGGAGACTTTGCTTCTGTAAATGCAGGGATGGGAGGCAAGCCCTGAACAGGAGTATCTCACATCTCATAATGAATTTCTCCAGGCCAGGGATCGATGGGCCAGGGACGAGTGCCGGGGGGAAATAAGGGCAGTGGCGCATTGGATGCTGCAATTTAGTAAATTAAAAGCTGGCAGACGTTAGGAGGGAAAGCTAGCTCAACAGGCAAGTAACCTCTTTCCATCTTCCAGTGCACTGACCTCACCTGACACAGCGGGCAATTCTGCATTGGCTTTCCCCTCTGTTGTTTTAGCAAGCCCACGTTGGAACAGAAATCCCCCTCTGCATTGCATGATTCTTTCACTTCCTTTGGTCATCGGATTTTATGGTGCCTTCTCCCCGTATGTACCCCAGCGAGCACTACGACTGGGCTCCCAGAACCGCCTGGTTCTTCCAGGGCCTCAGGAAGCCCGATTAGTGGCAACGAGGGCCAGGGCTTTTTCGGTGGCAGCCCCGTTCTGGTGGAACGAGCTCCCGGATAACATTAGGGCCCTGCGGGACCTTTTACAGTTCCGCAGGGCCTGCAAGACAGAGCTCTTCCGCCAGGCTGTCAAATAGGGGCTGCCTCGACCTCATAGTGCTGGCCTGACCACTGAAGACCGCCAATGGATCATCAGCACTAATCGGAAACCCAGAAGAAATTTGCTGATGCCTCTCGGGCAAGGATGCTGAACTTCGCCATCATGTACTGTATTTTAAAGTCTGTATTGTGTTTTTATATTATGGTTGTTTTATGGAATTTTATAGGAATCATGTTGTTAGCTGCCCTGAGCCTGCCAAGAGGCAGGGAGGGCGGTATAGAAATCTGAATAATAAATAAAAATAAAATAGATTTATGGCCATTTGATGGCCATTCAGGGGTGACTTTGCAGTCATTATGGCATTGGCCTGGGCTACTTGAATGTGGTTTTGAGCTGCATCTTTTCCTCAGTGGCTGGTTTTGCATCTGGCATTCGCTCCACATTTTCTTAACACCCGAGGAAAAGGTGCAGCTCAAAACCACATTGAAATACCCTGGGGCAATGCCATACTGACTGCAAAGTCACCCCTGAATGGCCATTAACCCGATAAGCAAAGAAAACCAAAGTGGCATGTAATGCAGAGGATGCCATAAAATCCGATGTTCAATGTAAGTGAAAGCGGCATGCGATGCAGATAATTTCTGTTCCAACGTGGGTTTGCTAAAACAATGGTGGGAAAAGCCAATGCAGAATCGCCTGGTGTTGAGAAAATGTGGAGCGAATGCCAGCTATAGAACCATCCAGCGCCAAAACAGCAGAATCTCTTTGAGAGGAGAATGACGAACATTGTGGCATGCAGAGATGTGGCAGGCAGCCTCCCTCAGGGAGTGGGCACTTTGGGACTACAGGATGAATTATAGTTTTAATGGGCTGGGAAATTACTGAGCCAAAGGTGGTGATCTGGGATTTCCCATTAGGGAGACTCAGTTTTGGGGGGGCGCAGAAAGGAAAGGACCCTGAACGCAGCTTTTGATCACTCACCACAGCATTTGATGGGCACGGTGTTGTTTATCCCAGGCGGTCAGCTGAGTGTTCGGGACTTTTCTAGGATTTATGAGCTCCACAGGAGCTGGCGGGAATGAAAGCCATCCTAAGCATTATGGCCGAGGGCTGACAAAAGGGACAGGGCAGGGACGGACCGCTGACCAGGCAGAATGTGGTCACAGGAATGTTGCTGACCAGGGGGGTTTGAAGAACGACCCTGGCTAGTAGAGGAGCAGAGAGGCAAGGAGGTGCCAGGAAAACAAGGCCCTTGCGATAGGGAACAAACAGGATTCTGGGATTCTCAGTTGAGCCCCTCCCACATGTGTGGAGCAGTGGCTCAGCATGTAATTTGGGACACCTCTGATTCAACTTGCGCCTTTGTCATGGACAGAGCCTTTCCTGGATCAGGCCCAAGGCCCAGCCACGCCCAAGACCCTGCTTCCAAAAATGACCACCCAGGGGCTTCTGGGCTTTTCCCATCTGTCTGGTACCCAGTGGTAAACTGCCCTGAAAGGTGGAGGTTTCATTTAGCTATGGCCTTCAACAGTTGGTTGAAACTGTTGGCCGTCGTGCGGCAGTGAATTCCCCAAGTTCATCTGTGCATTTCAGGAAGTGGGTCCTTCTGTTTGCTTGTCCTGAATTTGCTGCTCATCAGGTGATCCCTCGTGTAACCAGAGAGAAAGGTCTCTTCCCCCACCTTCTCCACACTTTTACCATTTTACAAGCTTCTATCCTGTCTCCTTCCTAACTGCAAAGCTCCAGGTTCCTTAGCCTTTCTCTCAGGGCCAGCTCCACAATGGCCTTCCTGAGATGAGGCGGGAAAGGAAAAGATACACAGAAGGGCAATCACGGACGAGCAGGGAGGGAAGGAAAGAAAGAAACCCAAAATTGAAATGGAAGCACAGGGGAAGGAAGGAAAACTGAGGCATAGGAAAGGAGGGAGGGAGGGAGAGAGGAAAAGAAAAAAGAGAGGGAGGGAGGAGAGAGAGAGAGAGAAAGAAAAAGGAAGGAAGGGGAGAAGGGAGGAAAATAAAAGAGAGGGAGGGAGGGGGAGAGAGAAAGAAAAAGGAAGGGAGGAAGGAGGGGAGGAAGGAAGGAAGGAGAGAGAGAGAGGAGAAAAACAAACCAACTGAGGCACAGAGAAAAAGAGAGAGAGAGAGAGAGAGAGAGAAGATGTGGCAGGCAGGAGGAAAAAACCAGGAGGAGCCCCAACTTTTCAGATTATTCACACATTTTATTTGCTTTGTTCAGGTATATTACAAACCAACAATGGGGGCAGGGAAAGAGGTGGAATTCCAAACAGCTCAGGTGGAAGAGGGAAGTGCACTTCAGCAAGGCAGAAAGGGCCAGAAAGAGGAGTTTGGAGACCAAAGGCTGTGGGCACAAAGGGGGAGGGGGATTCACCATGTCGAATACACCAGATGAGACAGAGACGGGTGGGGGGCCTGGGGAGGAGGAGGAGGAACAGGGTCGGTTTGCTTCTGCAGGTCAGCAAGGGGGGAATCTCCAAAGCGAAGCTCTCTGGCCTATGAGCCGAGAGCGGGCCCTCCCTTCAACGCCAGGCCGCCCGTCCCTCTCGTTGGTCTCAGAGGTCTCCGGGGTTGGTGGCGGCTGTTTGCTCAGGGGCTTCGGGGCCAAGCAGAGAAGGCCCAGAGCAGGTTCCGGGAAAGGGAGCAAGGTGGAGGCATGGATGCTGGTGCAGATGGTCAAATGCCAGGAAGGTGCCCTGGCTGAAAAGTTGGCATGTCCCTTGTTGGGGGCGGGGACGCCATCCCATGGGTGCTCCCCACCTCTCCCCAAGGTCCTTGGTGACCAGGTGGTCCCGGTGGGTGGTGGACTGGCCGGACGAAGACGATTCCCCAGAAGGGTTTGAGAGTAGCAGGACAGCAGGCCTAGCGGGGGAAATGAGGGCGGCCAGATCCAGGTCTGAACACTCCTGGAGATTTGGAAACGGTGCCTGGGGAGGACGAGGACCTCAGTGGGGTTCAGGGCCATATAGAGCCCCCCCTCCAAAGCAGCCCTTTTCTCCAGGGGGAACGGATCTCTGCGGTCTGGAAAAGAGCTGTAATTCCGGTGGGTCTCCAGGCCCCACCTGGAGGCTGGCATTCCAAGGCCTGGGCAAAAGGTCTCGGCGGGCTCCACACCTGGGTCCCGAGCATCATCCAGCTGACTTGGAGAGAGCGCTTGTGGGAAGGGCTCTTAAGGGCCAGCCGCTTTGCTTCTGCCTCCAGCTTGGCAGCCCCCAGGCTGAAGGGGTTATTTGATCTCCGTTGCCCAACAAAGGATCAGTTCACACACACACACACACAATAACCCCAGGTCTCCCCTGTTGGGGTTCCCTTCCTGCCTCCTCTTTCCCTCCACCGCATCATCAGACGAGTCTGGCCCTCTGACTCTTTAACACCCCCACCAGCAGGCCGACAGCGCAGCGACTAGGTGACCCATCCAGCCGCTTCTCCGCATTCCTGATCAACACATTGCAATCCATCACGGCTGACGTTGCCTGGATCAGACCATTTTCAGGTTGCCAACTGCTGGCTGTTCCTCTCTCAGTGTCGGGCACCTCGCTCCCTCACTGTGTAGATCTTTGCTGGAATGGGGGAAACTACCCCGGAAAAATACAACCTGGATTCTCAGCCCCAGTCCCGATATTGCCCCGCTTTCTCTCCCCGTCGGGAAACCACAATTTGCAGTGTCCTTTGGAGGCTGGCTGGCTGGTGGCCCATTGGGAAACTGTGGCCTTCAACACCCCCCCCCCCCCCCCCCGTGCCTTGGGGCAGCTGCTCCTGATCCCAAGAGAAAGGAGCAGATTTGCTAACTGAGTGGCAGGTTTGAGAAGGAGCAACTGGGAAGACTGTGCCCCGTGATGGCCTTGCTGGTTCCCAGAGGGCAGCATTGAGAAACAGAAAGGGGAAGAAAATAAGGCCATAACCAACCGAAAAAACTGATTGTCATCCCAAGCAGAAATGTGCAAAAGAAGCTCTGGCCGTTGGGGCTTGGTGTGTGACTGGGCACTGGAGGAGAGGAGGCTTCGTTTTTCGAGGGGAGAGGTGGAGGAACTCCCCACAGGGGCACTCACAACTTCCAGGTTGCCAGTTTGGTACAGTGGTTGAGTATGCAGGACTCTGATCTGGGAGGACTGGGTTTGATTCCCCACTCCTCCACATGCAGCCAGCTGGATGACCTTGGATCAGCCGTAAGGTCTTTCAAACCTGTTCTCTCAGAGCTGTTTTCTCATGAGCAGTTCTCTGAGAGCTCTCTCAGCCCCACCTACCTCACAGGCAGTGTTCCCTCCAAGCTGAGTTAGTGTGAGCTACCTCAGTTTTTTAGCCTCCGGTTCACACGTTTCTGTCTGAGCTCAGAAAGGAGGGGCTCCAGAGCAAACTCGTTTATGCCACAGCCCAATCGCTTGCTCACAACTTTAATGCCAGGACCTCAGAAAGTAGAATTTTTGCTCACAAGACTCCACAGCATAGAGGGAGCATTACTCACAGGGTGTCTGTTGTGGGGAGGGGAAGGGAAAGGAGACGGTAAGCTGCTCTGAGACTCTGAGCGAAGGGCGGGGTATAAAATTAAATCCAATTTCTTCTGTCTTCTCTCTGTTACCAGTGCTGCTAAGTCAGGAACAGCTCAAAAGCTGCATCCCTCAAGAGCACCGGGTACTCAACGTGGCACCCACCAAAACCATTCCTGGAGCCCCCCCCCCCCGATTTTTTAGAAAGTGGGCGGGGCCAGTAGGGAGCTTTTGCCCAACCAGGTTCCCGATTGGCTGCTGGAGATTTGATTGGCAGTGCAGTTTTTTAAAAAAACATTGCTTCCACCACAGCACAAGGATCTTCACTGTGGGGCTGAAGGAAAGTGGTGGCAGCCGCACTGTGGCGGGCTTTGCCTCTTGTAGCAGCCATTTTGTGGCTGCTTCCACCACACGGTGTCAGAACTTCAGAGGAGTCCATGGGCTCAGAAAGGTCGGGAATCCCTGCTCCAGAGGGCCCTTTGGACATTAAACTAACAAACTACCTGCATCCACCACTTGACTCTCCTTGAAGTGGGGAAAGGTCTATGCTGCACTGATTCCCCACAACCCTCTGCGTCACATCCCAAGGCAGAGCAATGGCACATCAGGGTTCTCTGCTGGACACATGAAGCTGTAGTCTGCATCAACTAGACCCCTGATCTATCTCGTCTCCTCTGATGGGCAGCCCCACTTCAGGGTCTCAGGTGTGGGTCTTTTCCCAGTTACCTGGTTTTAGCAGGTGAGGGGCCTCGGATCTTGTGCAGGTGCTCTGTGAGACCTCCACTAGAATCACCTTATCCTGAGTTAGGACACTGGTAGCCCCGTAACCCAGCTTGCCTGGGTCTGAGGTCAAGTAAGGCCTTTCTCATCTGATAGGCTTTATGTGTTCCTATGAAGCTGCCTTGGACTGGATCAGGACATCAGTCCATTGAGGTTAGTACTGTCTACTCGGAGAGTTAGTGGCTCTCCAGGGTCTCAAGCTTAGGTCTTTCACATCATCTGCTATATGGTCCTTTTTAACTGGAGATGACGGGGATTGAACCTGTAACCTTCTGCATGCCAGGCAGATGCACTGCTGCCGAGCCACAGATCACAACATGAGATAGAGCCAGGGGCCTTCAGCATGCAATGCAGCTATGGACCCCTTCCTTTATATGTCTGGTTTATTAAGCTGTGTATTTTCTGCTTTGACTGCATTTTCTGCATTTGACTGTTTTTTTGCAGCTGCAGAGATCCTTTCAAGGGGAGTTGAACATTAGACCCTCTACATGCAAAGCAAGTGATTCAGCCTTCGCTATAGCTGATGAGCACGGAGGAACCCTGAAATCATCCTCCTTGCCTAAGAAGTAGGTTCCATCCCAGAGCCTTGATTGGCTAGGCAGAGAGGAAAGTTATGACATCAGAATTTGCTAGGAGGATGTCTGTCTGTGGCTTTGGAAGCTGTCTGGTGCAGAAAATGTGTATTTGGGCTTTTCTGCAATCTCAGTTTCTTTGATTGTGTGTCCCTATTGCTTTGGAGGTTTTTTCCTTTCCTGCACTGGTTTTTCTGCCTCTAGTGGTCAATTCGACATAACATCGTTGCATGTCCGGCATAAAAGCCTGCAGTTTAAATCTACAGGGAGATATGCTGGATGTACAGTGATGTAATATCGAATCAACTACTAGAGGCAGCAAAACCAGTGCAGAAGGGGAGGAAAAACCCAAAGTAATATGCGAAAGAGCCTTATATCTCGTTTAAAGGGTGCCTTGAATCAGAGATTTAAAACATGAACTTGAGCTGCCCCTCGGAAGTCTGGTGCTTTGGAGGCACACTTCCACCAGGGGTTAACCAGATGCCCCCATGAAAGGATTACAAGCAGGAGCACGAAGTTTGCTGTTTCCCTACGGCAACTGGCATCAAAGCAAATCACCACTAAACATGGAGGCTCCATGTAGCCTATTGATATCCCCCCCCCACAATTTGGTCCAGTCCCCCTTTAAAACCATCTAAGCTCAAGGCCATCCTCGCATCCTGTGATGGAGAGTTCCACAGGTTAATTATGCGTTGTACTGTAGGAGGAGAAGTCCTCCCTTTTGTCTGCCCCCTGAAGTCAATGGTTGGTAGCTCCAGGACAGACAACAGGAAAGTCCTTCACACGACACATAATCAAACTGCGGCTTTAAAATGGATGAGTCGTGGCTTTTCTGTACTCGGAACCCCTCTCTGTATACTCTGTGCTTCCCACGCTTTGCCAAGGGAAATCAGAGCTGCCCTCCCCAAACAAAAAAGAAATCCAGGCTGGCCGTGCTTATCCTTGGCCGCAAAAGCAAGAAAATGGGTCATCCTGGAGGCTCAGACGAGCTTCCGTGGACCACCCCCACCTGTCAAGCGTTGGCCAAACATGCTTGAAATGAAGGACACCGGGAGGGGTTCTTTGGCAGGAACCAAGCAAGAAGGGCTGGACCAAAGAAAAGTTGTCTGTTATTGCCAAAGATGCCTCCTTAGAAAGAGGGGAAGTGTTTTAAGGCCCATCTTGGCTGATGCCAGACACAGAAGTCTCTTTCTGGAACTGAGTTTGGCGTCATTTCCTGCAGGCCTCAGACTGAGCCCTGTGGATCACACCGCACTTCTCCGTTCTCTGATCCACTAGAGAAAGAGAGAGCAGGGGGCGCGAGCCACATCCAGCTGCCCTTGCAAAACCAGCCCCTCCCCCCAGCCTGAGCTTTTCATCGCTGGGCTTCCACATGAATATCTCGGCTGGCTTCCTGGCCGCTCGCCTGAAGCTTCTCCCCGCTAGTCAGTTTCTGCAGCCTGTCCAGACATGGCTGGTCTCCTCAAGCTAGCCTCGGTTTCCCAACTGTTGTTCCTGCCCACCACCCCTGCCTGTGCCCCTCCTAGCACATGGTTTCCACTTCAGCACTGGAATCCAAGGAGTGAGCATGTTTTGTAAACTAGGTGCAGTTGGAACAGCACAATGAATTAATTATCTGAGGTCTACTACTTGACCATAGAGTCCCCCTTGAACATGCTGGAGAGGTTCCCATGAGGACCTCCCACAAAACAGAAAGAGGATCATAATTAGGCCAGCTCCCGTTTGTAGCCATCACATCCACCTTGGTCAATCCTCAGACAATCAAGCTTCCTTGGATTACCTTGGACAATTCTCGGACAACCAAGGCAGCAAGTAGAGTTTGGCACCACTGATGGAACAAACCGAAGCCAATTTTCAAAATCAGGATGCCTGATGGATTTCTCCAAGGAACGGACTGATGTCGTTTCAAACCTAAAGTCAGATCCCACAAGGATAGATTTCCGATTGTAACACTTCACAGAACTGTACAAAAGTCATGCCTTAGAAAAGTTCTTGATGAACTTGTGAGATCCTAAAAACTGTTGAATTCCAAAGGCTGCCAGACCCAAAAGCAACACCTAAGGTGTTTCTATGATCCGTGAATTTTCTTTCCAAACGAGCCTCCAGATAACGTCGCAGGATTGGTTCACTGGAATTAGGGAATGTCGACTCACCATTCAAAACTTTTTTTTTTTAGTGGACCTCCACAAAATTTGACCATGTGGAAGTTTAAGGCTTCCTGACGCATCTTGCTGCAGAGAGGCAGAAAAAGGATTACTTGAGCTAATAAATACAGTATGGCATCCGTTATGTTTATGAAAGAGTGGGTAAAGATGTTCGACAGACGCAAGGGCAAGGTGGCAATGTGTATACCATACACTTTTCACCGAGGCCACAATGAAAGTTCCCGGTCACTTGAAAATAGAAAAAAGGCAAACCTCTGGAAAAATAAGAATAATACAACTGCTTGTGTTGTTTAGTAAAATCAAAACACCAAGGAGTTGGTCTAACTTAAAAGGTATCTGAGGAGGCGGAGTAAAAGGATCCCGGTGAGAGTGATGGGTGTGGAGGGGAGGAAAGGCAGTCCTGATGGGCTGCGGAGGCGTGGGCTGGCTCCTTACATGACGGAACAGCATTTGCAGCGCTGTTTTTTGACGTCCAGATCCTTATCTGCTTCTTTGGGGTCGGTGTCGTTGGCTGCCGGCTTCTCTCCAACCTGGTTCTCTTCCTTCTGCGGGAGGGCTGTGACAGGCTCCAGAGTGCTGCCGTTGGGCGGGGCGTGGTCCTTCCCCGCACTACCTGTGGTTGGCTTGTTCTCCGCATCTTCAATCACCACAAGCTCGGCCTTGATCGTACCCTCGAGGCCCAGTACTTTCTTGGTCTCATTCTCGTCTTCGACGTTCTGGTAGCCCATGAAGATCATGGTGACTGGCTGATCCTTGCTCGGCTCCGGGCCTTTCGGACTTTCTACCGGCTTAGCCTGGACGCCAGTGATTTCCTTCCTGGGCGTGACCTTCTGGCTGGGGGGATTGCTCTTGGAGACCCCTCCAGCCACCTTCTCGGAGGCCTCATCTGCCTTGTGGATTAGTTCATCTACCTCGGAGGAGCTGAGCAGGCGGATGCCATTCTCGATGGCCCCATCCTCGGCATGGACTGCATGGACCACTGCAAGAAAGAGACAGAGGAGGTGCATAGCAAAGACATACCAACAGACCGTGTTCCTCCTGGGCCAAGGAGGAGTTTCCAAGCCCCCCACCGCAATGAATTCCTTATTGACTCTGGTGTAGTGACGAGGGTGAGAACTGGCTGTTTCTTATCTGTTTGGACTCTCATTAGGGGCCTAAGTTGGGGTCCCAGATGTTGTGTCCGTGGGTGCCACGGTGCCTACCAACACGAATTTGGAGTGGTGGTTAGGAGCACGGACTCTAGTCTGGGAGAACTGGGTTTGATTCCCCATGCCTCCACATGCAGCTGCTGGTGTGACCTTGGGTCAGTCACAAGTTCTCTCTGAGCTGTTCTCTCAAGGGCAGTCCTCAAGAGAACTCTCTCAGCCCCACCCACCTCACAGGGTGTCTGTTGTGGGGAGGGGAAGGGGAAGGAGAGGGTAAGCCGCTCTGAGACTCCCTTGGGTATTGAAGGGCGGGGGATAAATACAATCTCCTCCTCCTCCTCTTCTTCTTCGTGCCCCATCAAGTGTTTTTATAAAATGGGTGGGGCCAGGTGGGCCTCTTGCCTAACAAGGCTTCTGATTTGCCACTGAAGAACTGTTCTGGCTACACAGATTAAAATAATATTGTCTCAGCAGCAGTTGCCACCAAGTCTTGGTTTTATTCTCTCTCACTCCTCCCCCCCCCCCAGTGTATTTTTAAATTAGAAGAAGATTGGATTTATACCCCACCTTTTACTCGGGAGTCTCAGAGCAGCTTCCAGTCCCCTTTCCCTTCCCCTCCCCACAACACCCTGTGAGGTAGGTGGGCCTGAGAGAGTTCTGACAGAAACTGCTCTTTGTCAAGAACAGCTAGTACAGAGCTATGGCTTGCCCAAAGTCATCCAGCCAGGTGCAAGTGGAGGAGTGGGGAATCAAACCCGGTTCTCCCAGATTAGAGTCCGCGCACTTAACCATTACACCAAACTGGCTCTCTTCTCCCCTGCTCTTGGGCTTTCACTCCTGGGTTGGCTCCTCTTCCTACGGCAGCCACTTCGTGGTTGCGCCCCCTGCCATGTGTCAGAACTCCAAAGGTGCCCGCATTCTCAAAAAGGTCGGGGACCCTGGGCCTAAGTAACACAGATGAATCCCTGAGGATACACAACGGCAATCCCAAGCAGTCCCCCGATCATGTGCCTAGAACACAAGTCACACCTTGTAATTTGCCGGAGGGCACATTTGGGGGCTTAAAAGCATCGTCTGGATTTCGGCAGAGGAAGAGACAGGAGACTGAGGAAGCCACGGTAGAACTTGGAAAGACTGGTGATCCTTCAGGACAAGCCAGACCTGATTGCTTGTGACCTACACAGCCATGCAAGACACCATCACCACCCTGCAAATCACGGGTGTGCTCCCTTCATAAGTACACAGGATCCTGGAAGATAGATTCAGGTGAGTAGCCGTGTGGGTCTGAAGCAGCAGAACAAAGTCTGGGCCTAGTGGCACCTTTAAGGCCAACAGCCAGAGGCAGACCGCCTCTGAACATGAAGGCCACGGGTGGACTCATCCTCCGGGAATGTGTCCGCTCTTCTTTGAAGGACATCTCAAACTAGTAGGTGTTGCTACATCTCGTGGCCGTGAGTTCCACAAGTTCAATTACGGGCTGGGTGAAGGACTGCCTTTTGTCTGTCTGAAACCTACTGCCTATCTGTTATTTCACTGGGTGCCCTCAACTTCTAGTCTTATGGGAAAGGGAGGGAAAGTCCTCTATTTCCTGCCACTCTCGGCATAATGCACCTCTGTTGTCCCTCTGCTTAGCTGTCTTTTCTGTAATCTGCTTTATTCACTTACTAGGAATAAGGCCTGTTGTGAAAATAAATACAACGGGCTCTAGAAAGAGGCTCTGGGAGAGTGCCCCAGCCTTGGGCACTCAGCATCAATTTGCTGTGGTGACCTCAGCAGGGTATAATGACACAGAGTCCACCATTTTCTCCAGGGAAATTGATCTCTGCTACCTGAAGAGCAGTTGTAATTCGGTGTGATCTCCATCCCTCCCCTGGAGATTGGCAACAATGGTTCCCCATGAGGGAATGGGTGGTTTGAAGGGTGGAGTCTGTGGCACTGCTGAAACCTCAGCCTTTGCAGGGTCCACCCCTCAAATCTCCAGGAATTTCCCAACCTGGAGTTGGCAACCCTATCTCCCTCCCAGCCAACCATCAACGTATTGTTATCTGCCTCCCGGCTTCAGCTTTTCATCTCCTCCCCTTCTCTCCTAGAGAGCAGTTGTAATTCTGAGTGATCTCCAGTCCACACCTGGAGATTGGCAACAGTGGTTCCCCATAAGGGAATGGCTGGCTTGGAGGGTGGAGTCTATGGCACTGTACCTGTCTGAGGTCCCACCCCTTCTCAAACCTCACTATCTCCAGGCTCCATTCCTCAAATCTTCAGGAATTTTCCACCTGGAGTTGGCAACCGTATCTCCTTCCAAGCCAGTTATCAACCTACCTTTCCCCCCCTCACTCTTCAGGTTTCCATCTCTCCCCCCCACCTGCAGCCTATACCATGCTCTGAAGCCCTGACTGCTATGTCACATTGGCTTTCACAGGGGGGCCATCTCAGCAGGGTGTAAGGACACAGAGTCCACCATTTTCTCCAGGGGAACTGATCTCTGCCATCTGAGAGCACTTCTGAGTGATCTCCAGCCCTCACCTGGAGATTGGCAACCATAGTTCCCCTGGAGGAAAAGTAGTCTTTCTCTGCAATGGGGACCAATTGGGGACCATCATTCTCCTCTCCCCCTTTTGACTTGCACTACAACCCTGTGAGGTAGGTTAGGCCGAAAATCTGTGACTGGCCCCAAATCACCCACTCAGCAAGAACCTGGGTCTAGCAGACCCTGCTCTGAAGCACTGACAGCTACGCCTAGGGTAGCCAACCTCCAGGTGGACCCTGAAGATCGCCAGGTATCACAACTGAACTCCAGACAACAAATCTCTCCCCCCCCCTGCAAGAAAATGCTTTGGAGGGTGGCCTCTATGGCATTCTGTTCAGCTGAAGCCTCTCCCCTAGTCAGGACTGGCCCCAATGAGTTTTCTCCCAAAGGCCAACATAGGTGTGGAAAGGGCATTTTACTGAGAGAAGCAAACTTGGTTGCCTAGCAACAGACACTGAGGAGAAAGTATAGTTGCCAGCTCTGATTAGGGACTGAGGGGACAGTTAGACCCACCTGGCAGTGGGCGGAGGAGAAGAGTGGACCCAGCACCCAGTCCCTCCCCTTTGCCGGTTCCCTCCAGACTGAGGCCGAGACACTGCCTGGTGGCTCTGTGGGCAGGACTGAGGCAACACAGCGAGGGAATGCAGCCAGTGGCCAGGGACCCCTTTTGAGTGGCAGTTCTTGCAGCCAACTGATTTTGGCGCCCCATGGAATCTTGCCACCCCAACTTGTCTTTATAGATAAGGATATCCCATCTTTCTCCTTAGAGGAAATCCAAAGTGGCTTACATTGTTCTCCTCTCTGCAAAACAGCCCTGTGGTGTAGATTAGGCTGAATGTCTGTGGCTGGTCCAAGCTTCCATGGTAGAGTGAGGATTCGAACCCAGGTCCTAGTCCAACATTTTGACCACTATGCCACGCTGCCTCTCTAAACTGACCCCTACCCCTGTTCCTTAGCCTTTCCTCACAGGGAGGAAGCTCCAGATCCTTGGTCATTTGGTTGCCCCTCTATGCACCTTTTCCAGCTTGACAATATCCTTTTTGAGACAGAACAGGTTAAGACGCTGAGCTGCAGACTGGAAGGTCAGTAGTTCGGCAGTTTGAGACCCGAGTGCCGCGGGACGGAGCTCCCGTCTCTGGTCCCAGCTCCTGCCAGCCTAGCAGTGTGAAAGCAAGAAATTGCAAATAGATAAAGAGGAACCACTTCAGTGGGAAGGTAACAGTGTTCCGTGCACCTCGGCATTTAGTCATGCCAGCCACATGACTACGGAGAAGTCTTTGGACAGCGCTGGCTCTTCGGCTTGGAAATGGAAATGAACACTGCCCCCTAGAGTTGGACTCGAGCAAGGCTTTCAAGCAAGGGAAACCTTTACCTTTATGGCCCGTTTAAAAAGCTAGTCACCAACTAGGGCTAGAAGCAGGTGGGTACAGTTGGTTTGGCCCCCTAGGCCAGGCTGGGCATGATCCTGTCCTTAGCCCCTGCAGTTGTGGGAGGCCAGTATTGCCCATGCTCTCTGAGTGCGTACCTTTCATCTCGTCCTCGTACACTTTGACCCCCTGCACAGAGCGGTCCTTGGGGAGTCTAGTGGTGCTGGACAGGACTTTGGTTTCCCCAGTAACTTTGTCCTTTTCCACAGTGATTTCCACAGAGTACATAGCTGGGACACAAACAGGAGAATGAGCACCCAAACCCCTTGTGCCTCTACCCCGCCCCGAGCCTCAACAATGAAGCATCTGGGGGTGGTACGTGATGCGATGCAGCGGGATTCGGGGGTGGTGCCTGCAGGCAGGTGCCACGATGTCAGCAGTGCAAAGGAGAAAAACATTGTAAGCAGCGGCAAAGAGGGACTGCTCCTTCCCAGAATCCTTTGTGAGCCTACAGGTCGGTCCAGCACCTCCGCCAGCTGCTCTGGCTCCCCCTGGTGATGTCATCACTGTTATTTTTGGAGCGAGAACGAGAAAAAGCTCTCTGTCCCGATGCGCTTACAATGAGGGTCGCCAAACCCGAGCCGGGAAATTCCTGGAGATTTAGGGGTTTCAAGAGGGAGTCATGCCATAAAATCCACCCCACCCCCCCCATTTTCTCCAGGGGAACTGATCTCTGTAGTCCAGAGATCTGCTGTAATTCTGGGAGAACTCCCGGTCCCACCTAAAGGTTGGCGACCGTACATGAATTTGGGAGAGGAGAACCCGACAGGAGAACAGGGCCCCACCTTGCTTGAGCAATGATTTGGCGGCGGTGTTATGGACGGGGCCGAGCTGGCTGAGGTGCAGCAAAGGAAAGCCAGGTAGGAGGAAGTTGCAGCAATCAAGGTGGGAGACGGCCAGAGAATGAAATCCCCCCACCCTTGCTGGCAGACCGGCCAGAAGGCATGCGCATGATCAGAGCCAGCGCAATGTCTGCAAACGGCTGATCGCAAAGATCTCGTACGTCTCCACTGTCCGTCCCTCCTGGCTTGGCTTAAGGCGGCTTGCAGCATCTGACCCAGCAGCTGCGGTGAAACAGCAACCCCGCTGCAAAAGGCAGGAAGCCTGCCCATTGTTAGGCACGGTCACCTCAGCTGGTGGCAGGAAGGTGCGCGAGGGCCAAGCATGCTCTTTGCCGGGACGGCGCTTTCTTCGGAGGCAGCAGGAGGCCAGGCAGACAGCAGGCAGGCGCGGCACAAGGAAAATTAAAAACAATTCTACGCTGCAAACTCGAGGGCTTCGGATTCAGGCAAACTCTGGGATGCGATGTGCCCCCCCCCCCATGAAAAAGTCAGCTTGGGAAGCTTGAGCCCTCCCTGGACCAAAAGATACCAGACTGGCTTGTACCAGGGTCAGGACCTTCTCAGTGGCGGCTCCACACTGGTGGAACAAGCTCCTGGAAGACATCAGGGCCCTGCGGGATCTTTTACAGTTCCGCAGGGCCTGCAAAATGGAGCTCTTCCACCAGGCCTTCAGTTAGGAGCCGCTACCAATAACAACTGAATTGTGGTAAGGCCCTCCATGCGATTACCAACAGCCTGCGATATACTGGATACTGACTTGGGCCATACTCTTTCGTCATCATCTCACCACGGCCTATCGGGATCACTAAATAATGTTATAGTGCCACCAGCACTTTATTTGTTATGTACGTGAGTTTTATGATGTTTATTATCTGTGTTTTAATTCTTTTTAGCTTCTTAATGGAAGCCGCCCTGCGTCTGCCTGGCAGGGCGGGTGGGATAGAAATCAAATTAATTAAATGGGCTCATGGACGATACCCCGCTCTGTGGAAATTTAAAGACACGCTTCCCCATTTTTTTTTTGTAAGTCAAGAAATAACAAAATTTAGCCATTTTCATCTGCGTGATTTTTTTTTAAAACCATACATTCGGTATTGGCTTTTCTGTGTCAGATCCAAGTCCATCCCGTCCCCAACAGTGGGCAGCCAGAGACATCTGGGACGTGAGCAAAGCCCGAAAACTGCAGCCTTCCCCTGTGGTGTGCCCTGCAGCAGCACAATGCACCTGAACATGGAGGTTCTACTGTCATGGGGGCAAGCATTATTAAGAAGCTCCTCCTCTTTCTCCAGATTGGTTTTATTAGACTGCCTTCTCAGTGGACGGGGGAGGGGACCTGCATAGGACTGACCATCCTGTGAAATCTGAAGAACATCCGGGGCACTCAAGACATTCGGAAGGCAGCAGTAGGTCTAATCTGCGTTTTATTGAAAGTGGTGGAAAGTGGCTTTAAGTTGCAGCCAACTTATGGCAACCTCAGAGGGTTTTCAAGGTTCCGAAGTGGTTTGCCATTGCCTGCCTCTGCGTGGCAACCCTGGACTTCCTTGGGGGTCTCCCGTCCAAGTACTAACCAGGGCTGACCCTGCTTAGCTTCCGAGATCTGATGACAGTAGTCTAGCCTGGGCCATCCAGGTCAGGGTGACATTTTAATATGTCGCCTTGGTGGCCATTTCTTATAAATATAGACAGCTTCAACAGGGAAGCGGATAAACTTATGGAGCAGAGGTCCATCAGTGGCTATTAGTCACAAGGTATAGATAGGAACTCTCGGTCTGGGGCAAGTGATGCTGTGTATTCTTGGTGCTGGGGGGGCAGCAGTGGGAGGTCTTCTAGTGTCCTGGCCCCACTGCTGGACCTCCCTCCTGAGGGCACCTGGTGTTTTTGGCCATTGCGTGACACAGAGTGTTGGACTGGATGGGCCACTGGCCTGATCCAACATGGGCTTCTCTTATGTTCCTACGTTCTTACTCGAGGGCAGAAAGCAGCATATATATTTTGTATAAAAAGTAAAAGAAATTACCCATCTAGACGGTGCCCAAACAGGAAATGCCAGGAAAGCCTGTGCGTGCCACCCTGCGTTCAGTGAAGGGGAGGGAAATCTCACTGTCATCGATCATTTTTTAAAAGAATCATCAACCGGCAGGGGGGCAATTCAGCCTGTTGGAAGAAATGGCTCGCTTCATTCTCATAATTAGCCTTAGCGGCGACGTGGTGCGCCTGGATGGTTGAAAGTGCGCTCCCTGCGTTATCTTGTTGTGATCCCGACAAAAGCCCCATAGGGTATGTCTGGAGAAGGTCGGGGAATACATCTATTGAATAATTGGTTAACTGTTTCAGGCCCGGTTAAAATGTACTGGTTTATTACGCTGGCTTTGTCACCCACCCCATGCTGTAGCGGAGCAGATGTGGAGTGGACACGCATGTGCCCCACCCTGCCTGGCAGTGCATCAAAGGGAGACAGATCCAAACAGCAAAAATATAAATAACATTTGCCCCTGAAGCATGGAAAGTGATTGACCGGTGTAGCTGCCCACCCAGCGTGGTGCAAAAGGGGTCACTCCATAACCGAGGAGCAGTGAATGGCGAACAG
Organism: Lepidodactylus listeri; assembly: GCA_029233225.1. Lineage (NCBI taxonomy): Eukaryota > Metazoa > Chordata > Lepidosauria > Squamata > Gekkonidae > Lepidodactylus > Lepidodactylus listeri. The sequence goes on from JARCFY010000002.1 coordinate 177,239,830, forward strand.
CCGCCAGTCAACCATCGTTTCCCAAGGACAGCTCCCTTTGCAATCTGGACCGTTTTCCATCAGTCATTCTTCCTTTGACCTTGCAAGGACTACAGTTTAGCTCTACATCAGGGGTGGCCAACCTGTGGCTCGGGAGCCACATGCGGCTCTTTCACATATATTGTGCAGCTCCTGGCAGGGCAGCTGGGGAAGCAAAGGGGAGGCATGCTTTTTCTCTCTTCCTTCCTTCCTTCCTTCCTTCCTTCCTTCCTTCCTTCCTTCCTTCCTTCCTTCCTTCCTTCCTTCCTTCCCTCCTCCTTCCCATCTATTTGCGTTCCTAGTTTCTCTCTCTCTCTTTCTTTCCACTTCTTTAATTCTTTCTTTCCATCTCTCCCAATATCATTAGCAAACAAGTAATATCATTATCAATAACTGGTTTTCCTCGTTTGTTTTTATTTTTGGCAGTCCCATTTAACGTTAATAAAAAGCAAATTTGCATATTTAAAAAAATAAAAACGTGTATGTGATATTTGTTCCTGTCTTGCGGCTCTCAGACATCTGACGTTTATTCTATGTGGCTCTTAACGTTAAGCAAGGTTGGCCACCCCTGCTCTACATCAAGGCAAAAACAGTTCTGATTGGGGCTAACGTGAAAAAGAACGGCCTCCCCGGGGAAGGGGGAATGCATTCGGGATCCGTCTCTCCAACCTCTCTTCTCCACCCTAAACATAGGACCACAGTCCTTAAGTTTAGGAAATTTCTCTTGCTGGAGTGGGGAAAGTCAGGGTTTTATGGGCAGGTGGGTCTGGAGTTTTAGGCTGAGCTTTTCCTCCAAAATACTCCAGGAAACAAACGTTTAACAATGCAGGAACTACATCCAATCCAGTTTCAAAGAGTGGCTGGCCTTGAAGGCCCACAAAGCCAGGCAGGAGGAGGCACGCAGGACATCTCCCTCCAAGTCATTCATCTCTCTGGGATTTGATGGTAGACTGCTTTTGAACATGGAGGATCCATTCAGCTAGCTCCTGGGATTTTACAGCCACCAACAGGCAATCAGCTTCTACAGGTGCAATAATCCCTGTGGAGGTTTTTTTCTGCCATCAAGCCGCAGCCGATTTACAGAGGTGGTTTCCCATTGCCTGCCTCTGCGTCACAACCCTGGACTTCCTTGGTGATCTCTCATCCACATACTAACCAGGGATGACCCTACTTAGCTTCCAAGTTCTGCCGAGATTGCCTGGGTCATCCCTATCCAATAATCCCTATACAAAATCCATTTGTGTGAAACGAATTAAATTCTGCAGTGTTCACTGCTTAATTTCTTTTTAAAAGGTGAAAGAGAAATATTGAGAATCAACTCCGCCTGGATACCCTTCCCTTCTCATCCCTGATGTTTGTCTAGCTCCTCAAGGGTGAAGGAAGTGGCACTCTGTATCTGCTCAGGGGCACTCCTGTCTTGTTTTACTCTGTAAATTCACACCCCTGGCATGGAAAACGGCCTGAGGCAGAGTCCCAGCACAAGCTAACATCTGGCCTGTCGGAACCAATGTACGCAAATTGATTTAAGGTTTAGGTAACCTGGCAGCAAGTGACGCAAAGTATAGAGCAGCAAAAACAACATTTCCCGAGCGCAGACGGAAAGTTAGTTCAATGCAGACTTCGATGCCCCATGCCCCCTGTTCTTATAGTTTGAGGGTACTCCCCCCCCCCCCCCGACAGTGGCAATAGCAGGCCAAGCAGCATGCCACTGTGAAAAGCGCAAAGCCTCTCCCATCCCTGGGGCCACAGGGTTCAAACAAGTGCCCAGCAGGGAGGGGAGAAGAGCTGAGGGACAAGATGCAACATACCTGCCTTCATCATGCCACCTGCTATGGGACTGTTGGAGGCTTTTTGGTCCACATGGAGGAGAGAGAAAAAGAGAGAGACTGAGTTATTCAGGCCCGTATTCAGGCTTGTGGGGCAAAAAATTTTCCGGTGGGGCTCAAGTTCTCAGAGCAGCAATAAAAGTCATTTAGCCAACAGAGAGCTGTCATGAGGACAGATCTCTAAATTGCAAGCTGTCAGCCAGTTAAGACGGCAGTTCTCAGCTGCTGCAAGTTAATCACTTCTGCCAGCCTAAGCAATCACTTCTCAGAAAACAGGCCGGCATGTGGGGGTGATGACTTCTATAGTCAAGACAGCTAGTGAATGAAAAACTTAGGCAGAAAAACTCTCTTAAAGGAGACCAGTTTCTTGACACAGAGTTAGAAGGGATCCTAGAGGTCACCTACTCCAACCCCCTTGCTCAGTCTGGGAATTAGTCAACTACAGCATTCCCACTCTGCTTAAGAGAGTGCATGCCTTTATAAATACGTTTTAAAATGATTGAAAAAAGAATTTACAGGAGCATTTACAGGGACCTTCAACGGGGTGCCATTGGTCCCTGTGCCGGAGGTTAGGAGTTGGGGAGTGCTCCTGGATCCCTCCTTAACAATGGAGGCCCAGGTAGCAGCCACTCCCAAGTTGGCCTTTTACCATCTTTGGCTGGCACAGCAGTTGGTTCCCTTCCTCAGCCGCGACAACCTGGCTACAGTGATCCATGCAACAGTCACCTTGAGATTAGACTACTGTAATGCTCTCTACATGGGGCTGCCCTTGGCACAGATCCGGAAGCTGAAGCTGGTGCAGAATGCTGCGGCCAGGCTATTGATGGGTCTCTCTAAACGGGACCACATCCGGCCTGTGCTTGCGGTGCTGCACTGGCTGCCTATAGCTTACTGAATTCGCTTCAAGGTGCTGGTGCTTACCTTTAAAGGCTCGCTGGAACCAGGGCAAAAGCCTTTTCGGTGGTGGCTCTTCTCTGGTGGAATGAGCTCCCGGAAGAGATCAGGGCCCTGCGGGATCTTATGCAGTTCCGCAGGGCCTGCCAGATGGAGCTTTTCCACCAGGCCTTTGATTAGGAGCTGCCGCCACTTACCACCATCTATCGCAGTTATCATCAGCGATGAGGGTTGGCCCTGAATGAAGCTCGGGCCTTGTGGCTATGGAGGGTTGGATTATGATCTCAGGGCCTGGCCTGGAGGGTAACTGTAGGTAGCCATCTTACTGTTTAGCAATTACTGTCTGTGAGCACTTTATTTACAATCCCATTGCAAACTGGTTATATTGTACTGATGTAGTATTTTCAATTGTTTTCAATTGTTTTATTCTGACTAGGCACTGTGTGCCATATTGTAAGCCGCCCTGAGCCCGTTCGTGGGGAGGGCGGGGGAAAAGTATGAAATAATAAACAAACAAAATAAATAAATTCTTGTGGGGCTGTGCCTTTAAGAAAGGTGGCAGAGCCCCCAAAAGCTCCATCATAGCTATGGGCCTGGAGTTATTCCTTGAAAATGGTAGGGATGTTTGTGTACACCTAACTACACATGTGCAGGGCCAGTATCAATGAGAAGCTGCTGAAGTCCTGGGGATGGATGCCCTGTACGGCAGAAGCAATGGCTGCCATGCCTCTCTCTCGTCAACTGATGCCAAAAGTGAGATCGGACCTCCCTTGGGAAGTTGCACCATCCTGAGTGTGCGGGCCTCCAAGGGTTCCAGGCTAGGGACTTGCACAGCAGGACCCCCGCAGGTTCCTTGTTTTTTGCATCCCCTGCCATGGCTTGCCGGAAAAGAGAATGGGACACTTGTTCTCCACTACCAGCATTGTGGGTGGCCACAGGTGGTACTGCAGCAAGCAGAACAGCATGGATTTCCCAGGGAATGAAGGATACTGCTGCCTCCCTAGGCAGCTTATGTCTCCGCTCTCAGAATTTGGGGTGTTAAAAAAAAAATAGTGCAGATGATGTGATTAGACTTACGCTTGGCTGAGCCCAGAGGAGTCTGCAGAAAGAAAGAGAAGATGTATTAATCGGGAGGGGGGAACCAGCAGAAATTATGTCAAGCATCTATCGAAAATCAACACGCACACCCATGCTTATAGATCAAGATGGGTAGCCGTGTTAGTCTGCCTGTAGCAGTAGCAAAGACCAAGAGTCCAGTAACACCTTAGGCTGTGGTCACATGGCCCCTTTAAATCCGGGAGCTCTCCCGGATTAAAGGGGCCGCGGCGGGCAGCGGCTCGCGGAGAAGGAGGAGGCAGCAGGCAACAGAGAAGGCAGTGAAGGAGGAGGCGGTGGCCTCGCCGGACGAGGCAGAAGAAGCGGCGGTGTTCCCGGGGGAAGCGGCAGTGGCGGAAGCGGCGGCAACGGCGTTCCCAGGAGTTTGGCGGCGGCGGTGGCTGTTGGCGGTGCGGCTGTTGGCGGCAGCGGCTGCCGGGCGAGGCACCCTTCCTCAAGCCCCGCCAGCCGTCTGGTAAGCGTGGGTTTCCCCCCACCTTTTAGTGTAAGGGGAAAAAAAATGGCGGGGGGGCCATCTGGACAGCCCTGCTCTCGCATTGATTGCGAGAGAGGGCTGGCCAGATGGCTCAAATGCAGGTTCCTCCCGTGACTCCCGGGAAAACTGTTGATTTTCCCGAGGTCAGAAAATACAGGAGGAACCCGCATTTGAGCCCGCTTCGGCGCGCGGCCATTGTAGACGGCCCCTTTAAATGCGGGAGGAAATAGCCCTTCCTCCCGCATTTAAGGGCCGTGTGACCACGGCGTTTAAGACTAACAAAATATGTGGCGTGGGACGAGTTTTCGTGAGTCACTGCTCTCAAGTCTCACTGCTCTGAGTCTGAAGAAGTGAGCAATGACTCACAAAAACTCATCCCCTGCAACATATTTTGTTAGTCTTTAAGGTGCTCCTGGACTCTTGCTCTCTTATACACCCATGTACAGAAGCCCTTTGTACATGTTCTTGGGCTTCTCTTGGTCACAACCCTTGGCCACTGTTATGAAATGGTTTATGTTGGCCAGGTTTACATCCAGACCCTCCCTACATGGAATTCAGGGTGGTGTATTTGAGGACACATATTTTTAATCCTCACAGAAGACTTGAGCGGTAGGTCAGACAGAGAGAGAAGCTATCCCAAGAAGAGGTAGATTTGAGTCCAGTGGCACCTTAAGAGACTAACCAGATTTTTGGGGTATAAGCTTTTGAGAGTCAACACTCCCTTCGTCAGATATCTACTGGACTTGAATCTGGCTCTTCTACCTCAAGTCAAGATGGCTGCCTTCTGAAACTCCCAAGAATCTCTCCTGGGGAATGTTTTTCTTCAAAAGGCACCCCACAACAGCAGCTGTCTTGGGCCAGAGAGTACCATAAACAAATGACCCAGGATGTTGCTTCCATTTTGCCATTTCTGAACCTTCCCCAAGACTAATTTACGGGGGCTTCCCTCCCCTACTGCCAAAGTTTTGATTTAAAAAAGAGGAAATGTCTGCACGTTCCCACCACATTGTTAGGACACACCAACAAAAAAGGTGTCGTAATCCAGACCCCTGTTTCCCACGGTGGCCAACGCAGACAAATCCCTCTGAAGGCCTAGGCCGAAGCCTCTCTTCCCGGCAACTGAAGGGCATTGCCTCTAAATACGAAGGGCGCTTTTAGCAGTGATGGATAATAGCCATTGATGGCAATATTCTCTGTGACCTTTCTCGATCCACTTTTAAAGCCATCTGAGCCAGTTGTCATGACGACGCTGTGCAACAGTGAACGCCACATGTTAATCACGCCTCACAGAAGAAATGCTTCCTTTCCCCTGCCCGGAATAAAACGACTATCATACCCACCAGGTGCTCACAAGTTTTAGCATTACGGGACATTTCCCCCCTGCACCTATACATAATGTGAAATACCTGCGGGATGTGGATTTAGAGGCCCCATCTTTCAGAAACTCAAATGTACATTATATGAGGGTTGAAAATAGGGCTGCCAAGTCCCGAATCCCGTTAAATAGGTCCCGAATCCACTGTTTGGGATCTAGCCAGCGGAGGGAACCCCACCCCCAAAGTGGCCCGATCAGGCCGACGTGCCCGGCGTGATGACATCATCCGGAAGCGACGTCATCATGCCAGGCAGGTCACTGGGTGACGCTCTAGCAATTGCCCTGAAAACTCTATGGTACCCATAGAGTTTTAGGGCGATTACCAGAGCATTGCCCCAGCAACGTGCCCAGCGTGATGATGTCACTTCCGGGTGACGTTATTGTGGTACGCGCGTGTGCAGGACTCCCAGAGAGGGACCAGGACTCCCCCACTGTTATGAAGGTAAGACTTGGCAACCCTAGTTGAAAATGCCACTCGGGTGAAAATGTAGGATGGCACTCATGAAGTCAGGTAGTGTGGTGCAGTGGCTGGAGCATCGGACTTGGATCATGGAGGCCCAAGTTCAAATTCCCACTCAGCCTCCAAGCTCCCTAGGAGGCACTGGGCCAGTCACTCTCTCAGCCGAACCTACCTCACAGGGTTGCTGTGAGGATGGAACAGAGAAAGAGAGGACCATGTATGCCGGCATGGTGTAGTGGTCAGAACTAGGATCTGGGAGACCTGGGTTTAAATCCCCACTGATGCCATGGAAGCTTGCATGGCCCAATCACACACTCTCAGCCTAACCTACCTCATAGGGTTGCTGTGAGGATAAAATGGAGGAGATGACAGAGGCTGGGCCCATAGCTACAGTGGTGCATTTTGGGGCCCGGCCCCCTTTATTAAAAGCTCTGTCACACAAATTGTTTTGCATGTTTCCCAAAAGCTCACTATGACCTAGGTGGGAAGAAGAAGAGGAGGAGGAGGAGGAGATTGAGATTGGATTTATACCCCGATCTCCACTATCCAAAGGAGTCTCAGATCGGCTTACAAACTCCTTTCCCTTCCCCTCCCCACAACAGACACCCTGGGAGGTAGGCGGGGTTGAGAGAGCTCTTTCCAGAACTGCTCTGAGGGAACTTGTGACTGACTCAAGATCACGCCAGCAACTGCATGTGGAGGAGTGGGGAATCAAACCCAGTTCTCCCAGATTAGAGTCTGCGCTCCTCACCACTACACCGAACTTGCTGTAGAGGACTGGGCTAGCAGAAAGGGGGATTGTTGGGGATGTACTGAAGGTACCACTCTTGAGTGCCCTTCGAAACTTTCTTGCCCTGGGGAAGGGAACTCAAAAGGCATTTAAATCCTCTCTGAGCTGTTTTTTCCCCAAGGAACTGGTGCGTTCACTGCCCTGTCCCTTGAAAGGAAGGCCTAGAAACAGGCTCAGAGCCTCCCCATTTAAAGTCAGGCATTCAGATTAATTTAATTAACTGCAATTTAACTGCCCCCTTAAAAGTTGAAATGCCCCCCGGAAAAAAAATTCCTGGCTACGGGCTTGACGGTGGCTTAGGGTTGCCAACTCTTACCTGTTTTTTAGCGGAGGGGGGGGGGAGAGTCCTTGCCGGTCTGGGAGTGTTCTGGCACATGCACGAAGCGGCCTGCTGTGATGACGTCACCCGGAAGTGACGTCATCGTGTCGGGCACATTGGGGTGGGACCTCTGTAATTCGAGGGAAATCCATAGAGTTTTCCCTCGAATTATAGAGCGCCCCCCCCGAAATGTGCACAAAATGTCCCCCCCCCCCCCGAAATGTGCCTCCAGGTGACGTCATTGCTCCGGGCATGTCTCCACAGCCCAGTAATTTGGGGTGGGGTTCCCCCCAGTGGCCCAATCTGGGCCGGCGAGAAGCAGGCCGATTGAGCAGGGGTTTCCCCGCCCCCTGGGGGAACTTGGGAACCCTACAGTGGCTTGTTTGGGTCCCCACTGAGGAGAAAGACCGGCTATAAAGTAAAAATAAGCCAGCCTCTTTGGAAGAAGGGTGGGAGTACAGATGTCCTCAACTGAAGCTCCTGACCTTTGGTGAGCGGGTGGCTTTCTCTTCCTTCGCCTCTTCTGACAAGGTCTCTTTGGTCGAAGATGCTGAGACTCCATTTTCAAAGAGCTCCAGCTCCTTCTCCAACCTGGAATGAGAGGAGACTCGGCTGCTTAAAATCTCCTGACCAGGGAGGCTGGGAAATGGAAGCGCATTTTGAAGTCATCCTGGGCTCACACCTGCCGGTAGACCTCCACATCACCAATGAACAAAACACAAGCGGGCACATGTGCACTACAGACTTAAACTGGGATAACCACCACTACCTCTCCGAATGGGATGCCAGGGACTTCTGGTTCCGTAGATAGGTGTGTTGGCCTGAAAGGTAACTGAGGCAGAATTCTTACCAAAAAAGGAAACTACCATCTTCTGGGTGTGGAACAGGGGTCACTGGGTGTGTGTGCGTGAGGGGGAGGTATTTGTGAATTTCCTGCATTGTGCAGGGGCTGGACTAGATGACCCTGGAGATCCCTTCCAACTCTATGATTCTATACCATTCCCAGGATTCTTTGAGGGATGCCCTGAAGGGATATAAGAGACATTCAGAGGCATTTGTCATTCCCCGTCTCTACCTATTTTCTTTGGTGGTCCCCCCTTCTAGGTACTAACCAGGGCTGACCCCGCTTAGCTTCCAAGATCTGGTAAGACTGGGACTAGTTTGGGTTGCTGCCACCCTGAGAGGGTACAGAACTGATATAAGCTTGCCATGTCTGTGTGAATGAGGTACTGTATTCTTCCCCTTCAGTGACCTTAACTGTTTCCGTCGGAAAGTTCTCTGTAAGACTTTGGCTGCTACAAAATGACCGTTAGGGTTCTTTGTTCTCTCACTCATTTATTTAAATCACTGGCTCCCAAAGCGGGGGGGGGGGGGGGGGGGGCGGCGGCGCTGGAACAATCCAGGTGGGCGGTAGGAGCCTTGGGTGCAACTGAATAAAAATAAGGGGGTGGTGAAAGCATAAAGAAAGAAGAGTCCAGAACCGATCTAAAGCAGCTTTTTCCTGCCTTCTCCTGGTCTTCCCTGGGATCAGGGAGAGGTGGAGAGGGGTCCCCACAGCCAGTCACAGCCACGCGTTTGCAAATTGCAAATGGATGTGCCCCCTTGTAAGGCTGGTGTTGCTGCTGGGCTCTTGTGTGGTGGCTGCTACTGGCCTCTGGCTTCAAGCCTTCAGCTGCTGCTGCTGCTCTGTGCCTGCCTTGGTCTGCCTGGCTGCGTGGATCATGGTGGACTCCGCCTGCATCTTTCTGTCCACTTCTTGAAGGTAGATTTCCAGGGGGGGCGCAGAGTAATTTTTTTTTCTGAAACGGGGGCAGGAGGCCAAATAAGTTTGGGAACCTCTGATTTAAATGATTGTGGCACTAAAAGCCTTGGCTACGTTGCTCCCGAAGCCGCCTCTTTTTTTTAACTCCAGGTGAGAAAACAACTTTTAAAAAGTCATGCACAATTTAATTAAAAGTGGCGCACACCAACAAAACAGTTGCGCTAATTTGTTGGTGTGTCTGTCAAGTGCAGTCAAACTGTAGCGGAGTTGTAGCAACCCCAGCAAGGGGCTTTTCAAGGCGAGTGTGAGGCAGAGGTGGCTTGCCATGGCCTTCCTCTGCAGTCTCTCCTTGGTGGTCTCCCTTCCAAGTACTGACCCTGCTTCGCTTTCGAGATCGGATGAGTTCGGGCTATGCCAGGCCACTTTCCCTCTTTGCCAAGTTGTTTACAGCAGTGAAAACCCAGCGTAAAAACCATCAGTTTCAAACACCAAGCAAACAACTACCTAATCAACCGGGTTTTTTAAAAAAAAATAATAATAACCAAAGGCTCTAATTGTCTATACCAGGTCAAAAACAGACTTTTCCATCAGATTTTTAAAAGCAAATGAATGAGGAAACCTCCAAATTTGAGTACACGGTTTCAAAACTGTCATCAAGAAGCCCCCAATTCCTGAGGATTCCCCTCCTTGTGAGAAGACAAACAAAGCAGGGACTTGTTGTGACTAGGCAAAAATAGTGTTCCCAGGGCAGTGGCTGCTGCTGCTTCTTCTTCAGAAAGAGGTTCCAGAACTCTTAAGAGGGAAATGAAGTTTTCAATCTGTATACTGAAAACTCATGAACTCCTAAAACAGTTTTAAAAAGAATTTTGACAAAGAGGTTCCAGAATGCCATTCCGGCACATTCCCCTGGGGAAAAAAGACCTGATTCGGGCAAATATCTGCTTGGGGTCAGAGATTCCCAGCCAGTGTCAAATACTTGCGAACATTCATTCCAGCCGTGCAAGAGTGCTGTTTTCGTCCAACTTCGACTACCCGCCCCTCTGATGCACCTGGATATCCTCCCGAAACTCGGGGGGGGGGGGGAAACTTCTGGGACTGCTTTGTGCACGGAGATCCAAAAGAGAATTTCCATCGGCTTCCACTGGGTGGATGGGGGAGGGGAGGGCTCGCTCTGGCTGCTGTTCTGGAGCAACCCAAGAGTTGCCAGGAACAGCCTGTGATGAATCTTAGTGCAAAGGAACGTGCAGAAGAAGGACGGGGGTTGTGCAGGGTCAGGCGCATTGTTGTTCTAGTTTAATGTCCAGCCCAGTGCTCAGTGGAGCCAAGATCTCTCTTCGGGCAGACTTGACTGCTGGTTGCGGAACTCAAGGAGAGGTCTGGACGGAGCCGAAGAGAGAGGCACGCTGAGGAGAGGAAGGGGACTGCTGTGGGGACTGCAAGCATCAGATTGGTGAATTTTGGCTAGGGAGATCCAGGTTCAAGTCTTCCACACTCGGGTCCCATCCTCCAGGTGGGGCCTGGAGATCTGGAATCGCAGCTGAGCCCCAGACTACAGATATCCATTCCACTGGAGAAATGGCAGCTTTCACTGTCTGACACTATTGCCCACAGAGGTCCCTCTTCTCTCCAAAATCTGTCCTCCCTAGGGTTTGCCCCCATATATCCAGGAATTGCCCAACCCAGTGTTGGTAACTGCCCCACTATGCAGTAAACTGGGTTACTTAGCACCACTCACTAATCATTCTGACAAGTCTGCCTCGTAGGGTTGTTGGGATGAGAAGCTTGATGTACACCTTCATGAGCTCCACTGTGAACTGTTTGCAAACTGCAGTGTTCTTGCAGTGAAGCGCCATAAACAGCCAACTGCAACCACAAACAAAGCAGGTCCTGACCCTCCCCATCTTGCCTCTTCCTAGGGTTGCCAGCTTTTTGTTGGAAAATGCCTGGAGATTTTGGAGGTGGAGCCTGAGGGGGCAGGGTTTGGGGAGGGGAGGGACTTGTGGGGTATAAAGCCACAGAGTCCACCTCCCAAAGTGTCCGTTTTCTCCAGGGGAACCTCATCTCTGTTGTCTGTATGTCAGCTGTAATCCCAGGGGATCTCCAGCCACCACCTGGAGGTTGGCAACTAACCATCCCCAGCATAGTTGAATGCAGCAGCAGCGCCCCCTGTAGTCCGAAGAAGAGATGAGCCTTAGGAAAATACACATTTGTGAGATGGGTGATGAAATCCTTGCACCTCAGATTGGCTTTAAAAAAAACAAGTAACCTCAACAATTTACTCATTAAGTCTGACTTTTTACAGGTGTCAAAACAGGAATCACATCCCTGGGGCCACTTCAAATGTCATTCATGTGTGGCGTGTTCTTTGGCACTGGGAATTAGAGTCTTTATTCATCCCACTTTGGGTTTCAAGTTTAGTTTGTCAACATTTTCGAACTGCAACACAAAAAATTGTTGAGTTGTGACTGTCGGCTTTTATATATTGGGAGTACCATCAGACCTATAAAATCCAGGATTCTGGAGCACCGTTCTCCTATTCGAAATAAAAATCATGAAGCCCCACTTGCGGCACATTTTGTCCAATTCAAACATGAACCTGATTCTTCACGGTTTTTTGTGTTGTACATTTTTAAAGGTCGTATGTACAACTAGCTGATATAAGGCGTTGCTCCAACAAGGAACCAGGTTTATTTATAGGTTTAATACCTTGTCCCCATACAGTTTGAACCAACAGTTGGATTATAGCTGTTTTTTATGATATGAGTATGTCTCAGTTTAATGGGCCGCGGTAGCTCAGTGGTTAAGACACTGAACTGCCGACTGGAAAGTCGGTAGTTTGGCAGTTCGAGACCCGAGTGCCGCATGACGGAGTGAGCTCCCGTCTCTGGTCCCAGCTCCTGCCAACCTAGCAGTTCGAAAGCAAGAAATTGCAAGTAGATAAATAGGGACCGCTTCAGTGGGAAGATAACAATGTTCCGTGTGCTTCAGTGTCTAGTCATGCCAGCCACATGACCATGGAAACGTCTTCGGACAGCGCTGGCTCTTTGGCTGGGAAACGATGAGCACCGCAACCCTAGAGTTGGATTTGACTGGCTTTCGAGCAAGGGAAACCTTTACCTTATGTCTCAGTTTACTGTTATGGTTGCAACACACTTTGTTTTTGAAAAGGGTGGATCCTTTTATCTGTGCTCGCTTTAAAGGGAGTTGAGCTTGGGAGATACGGCGGTGTTCATTTTGCTTTCGCAATGGAAGACTAACAGCTGCACTGCAGCAGCACTTAGAGACTTCTTTGACTCAGGGCGAGTAAGTGTTTGACCACATTTCTTTATGAAAGTTTGTTGCAACCAAATTTAATGTTCGGTAATGGTTTTATTTCTTGTGATTTATTGTTATAGAAAGGAATATGGACTTTTGAAAAAGCATCTGTGAAACGCAGACATCCTGGAAGCTGACTAACGCGTGAAGCAAGCTGTTTCTATTTTCCTCTCCTGTTTAATTGTGATACAACCAAAGTTCCCTTTGGTCTTTGTTGAAAATTTGGAAACAAACAGTCATCAGCAAGTCTCTCAAGTCACGGGAACCCTTTGGCGTAAAGAGGACATTCGCTTTGCTTCGTGGGCGTCAGGGCTCGATTTCAGCAGGAACGCACAGGAACACCATTCCGGCTGGCGTCCGAGCCTGCCCGGCCCCCTCCCTGCCCGGCCTGAGCTGTTTACACTTAAAGGGAAAGTTCCTGCAGAGAGCCGGCAGGAAAAAGCTCCACCGGGTGCTTTCCCTTTAAGAGCAAACAGCCAGCAGGAGAAAGCCCCGCCCAGAGATTAAGCACAGGGGCTAGGCTTTCTGCATTTGGCTTGCTGACGTCGCGTGGTTTTCCCTGCTCCAGTAAGTGCCTCCCCATCTCTTTTCCTTCTCTCTCTCTCTCTCCCCACACCTTTCTTTCTGTCTTTCTTTCTGTCTTTCTCTCTCTCTCTGTCCCCACCTTACTTTCTTCCTTTCTCTCTCTCCCTCCCCCCTTCCTTTCTCTCTCTCTCTCCTCCACCTACCTACCTTCCTTCCTTTCTCTCTCTCTCTCTCCCCCACCTACCTCTTTCTTTCTTTCTTTCTTTCCTTCCTTCCTTCCTTCCTTCCTTCCTTCCTTCCTTCCTTCCTTCCTTCCTTCCTTCCTTCTGTTCTTTCTGTTTTTATTAAAAAAATTATTGAAAAGGGGGGGACGTAAAAAAGCAGAGAGCCCAGGAAATGTTGGTTTTGACAATATCTTTAATTTTTTAGAATCTCTTTAGTTTTCTCATGGCATCTTCTGCTTAAGAAAAGTACGTTTGAAGCCTGAGTTCATTGTTGTGTCTTGTTGGGAATGGCTTGCAAATATGTGTGTGTCTAAAGTCTGTATTAAAGTGGTTTGGTGCTTACTGCCATGTAAGAGAAGAATCTGAAAAAGTAGCTTCATTGTTGTGTGTGTTGGCAGAACACTTGACTGTTGCATGGGGCACTTTGGGAGACATCTGCAGAGAAACAAGAGTTGTAACTAAAAATGAGCATGGTCAGCTGCACTTTGGAAATTGCCTGTTTTGTGAAATTTAAAAAAGTGGGCAGAGTTTCTGAAGAAGATGATTGTCCCTCTTCTCCTGCCACTGGACTGACATCTGCCTTTAATGGGCCAGCAAAGTTGATGTTCTTAAACCTCCTAATAAGAGAGATTTCTGCTTCTGAGGAGTTCCAACGATTGGTGAACTTGTGATGGTAGTAATACTTTTATGTGGTAAAGACCACCTGTTCACAGGATAATTTTACCTGTGGGACAGACTCTGCATGGTAACCCCTCCACTGGTACATAATTGCTTGTAAAAAGTATTATAGTGTAATAATTCAGGTGGGTAGCCATGTTGGTCTGAAGCAGCAGAACAAAGTTGAAGTCCAAAGTTTCATCCAATGTATAAGCTTTTGTGTGCATGCACATGTCTTCCATCTGATGAAGTGTGGGTGGCACATGAAATCTTATACCTTGAATAAAATTTTGTACCTTGAATAAAATAGTCCACAAACTACTCCCATCCAGTGCATCCACAAACCTAGAAGAAGAAGAAATTGGATTTATACCCCGCCCTTCACTACCCAAGGGAGTCTCAGAGCGTCTTTCAAACTCCTTTCCCTTCCCCTCCCCACAACAGACACCCTGTGAGGTAGGTGGGGCTGAGAGAGCTCTGAGACAACAGCTGGTACAGAGCTATGGCTTGCCCAAGGTCATCCAGCAGGTGCAAGGGGGGAGTGGGGAATCAAACCCGGTTCTCCCAGATTAGAGTCCGCGCACTTAACCACTATACCAAACTGGCTCCTAGCGTTGTTCTGCCAGTGAACTAGGGTTGCCAACTCCAGGTTGAGGAAATCCCTGGAGATTTGGGAGTGGAGGGTGCAGTTTAGGGGAAGGAGGGACTTAAGCAAGGCATAATGCCATGGACTCTACTTTCCAAAGCAGCCATTGACCTGATCTCTGTAGTTTGGAGCTCAGTTGTAATTCCAGGAGATCTCCAGACCCCACCTGTAGGTTGGCAACCCAAAAAAATCATATTCAGCATACTAGTTCTGCAGGAAGGCAACCTGATTTCCATGGGAACCTAACCCTTAGGAATTGATTCCAATCCAGTGTGGGAATAATTGTTGGGCATAAGATATTGGTTCAGGCAAGGTTTTGTATAGATGGGACAGAAAATAATGTTTTTATTGGTTTTGTCAAAACAGTTTTGACAACAAGGTAAACAGAATAAGAAGCAAAAGGTGGATGTGGCTGGATGACCACGCTTCTGAAAACATTGGGTGTGGCCTAATATGTTAATGAGCTGTGCTGTCAGGGGTGTGGCCTAATATGCTAATGAGTTCTGCTGGGCTTTTTCTACAAGAAGAGCCCTGGTGGGCGTTATCTGTGGAACGTCATGTAATGCTTACAGCCTTTTCGAGGGCACTGCATGAGGAGTTTGTGTGTTTATGTAGTATTGTGTATTTCTGGAGATTATGATAACAGTATTGTCTTAATATACAATTTCATATTGGATTGTTGTTTTGGATTCTTTACACAGTTTGTTTTTGGCGCTTTATCCCATCCTGGGAAAGGGCAGGTGGGCTTATGGCTGTCTGTGCATTAAAAGAAGGAAACAGAAGTTCTGGCTGAAGGGGTTATTTGGTCAGGGTGCCAGGAGAGTGCTTGTTCAGGGCCTCAGTGGTTGTGGAAATGGCCCTCAAGTCACAGCTCATTTATGGTGACCCTGTAGGGCAGGGAGTGTAAAACATGCGAGCCAGGGGCCGGATCAGGCCCCCAGAGGGCTTCTCTCAGACCCGCAAGGGACTAGCTGTCTCCTGCTTCTTCCTCCAGTTCTGCTGCTGCTGTTGCATCATAGCTTGCTTTCCCAGACTCTCTCAGTCGCTCAGGAGAGATAGGTAGGCAAACATCTGCTCCCTGCTCTGGGCTGAGGCTCCTCCCCCTCCCAGTCTGCAACAGCACAGACACTTTGATGCAATACTTCAGAGCAAGAAGTGTCAGTTATCAGGGACTGTTAAATGAACAAAACATTGCAAGAATGTTTTTATTTTCAGTAAGAAAAAAATCTTTGTGCTTGTGTCCTTTATAAAGTTTATATCTCCGCTAC
This sequence comes from Lepidodactylus listeri, assembly GCA_029233225.1. Classification (NCBI taxonomy): domain Eukaryota; kingdom Metazoa; phylum Chordata; class Lepidosauria; order Squamata; family Gekkonidae; genus Lepidodactylus; species Lepidodactylus listeri. Next base: position 177,255,500 of record JARCFY010000002.1, read on the forward strand.
GTGGCATTACATTTTATGACACACATGGCCCGGCCCAACAAGGTCTCATTTATGTCAGATTCAGCCCCCATAACAAATGAGTTCGACACCCCTGCTCTAGAATTTGCAACAAACTCTATGGACTTTTGCAAATCCTAGAGTGTCCCATGATGGCATTTCCAGCTGGAATTTTCATCAGTGTGCCGGCATCATGCTGGTGCGCCAGTCCCCAGCCCATAATTGCTCCCAGGGGTTGCTGGCTGCAGCCTGGCAACCCTACCCGACAGGCAGACAAGCAACCGGTGAAGCTCGCCTGAGGCTACCTGAGGGTCTCCTGTACCCCTGGGGAAGGGCCACTCTGTGGATTACCTCTGAATGCTCTCTTCCAGTTCCTTCACCTTCAAGTCATCCTGCTCCATCTGCTTCTTCATGACATCTCCTTCCTCGGCTGTGGATGAAGGAGCGCCTTCCAGCAGCCATCTTTCCCGCAGAGTTTTCGACTGGGAGGGAGAGAAAGCCAAAGTGTGTGTGTGGGGGGGGGGGGGGGAGAATCCAATTACTTTTTCCTTCATACAAGCCAGGTCAAGACACAGTCCCGGCTACAAGCGTTGATAGACCCTGGAGCACAAGATGTCCATCACGGTTCCCTGTCCGTCACCCCCGCTCCCAAATTGTGGCCATTGTGGATCTACCCCTGGCTGCACAGCTATGTTGGTGGGACAGAAGTACAATGTCCTCGTGTACTTTGGAGGCTAACTGATGCCCAGCGGGCTACAGGGATCACGAAAGCAAGGCCTCTTGGCTGTCCATGAAAGGCATGAGGAGGAAGAGAAAGAAGAAGATGAGGAGGAGGAGGAAGAAGAAGAAGAGGAAGAAGAATACGAGGAGGAGAGCTGGATTTATACTCTGCCCTTCACTCGGAATCCCCGAGCGGCTTACTCCCCTCCTCCGCTGTGAGGTTCGTAGGGCTGAGAGAGCTCTTTCAAGAACTGCCCTTGAGAGAACAGCTCTGGGAGAACTGTGACCAGCCCAAGGTCACCCAGCTGGCTGCATGTGGAGGAGTGGGGAATCAAACCCGGTTCTCCCAGATTAGAGTCCACCGCTGTTAACCACTTCACCAGACAGGGAGGGAGGAAGGGAGGGAGGGAGGGAGGGAGGGAGGAGAGTTGGATTTATACCTCACCCTTCACTCGGAATCTCAGAACGGCTTACAACCTCTCCCCACAACAAACACCCTGTGAGGTAGGTGGGGCTGAGAGGGCTCTGAGACAACTGCCTTTGAGAGAACAGCTCTGGAAGAACTGTGACCAGCTCAAGATCACCCAGCTGGCTGCATGTGGCGGAGGGGGGAATCAAACCCAGTTCTCCAGATTAGAGTCTGCCATTCTTAACCACTTCACCAAACTGGAGAGGATTACCAGCCCTGGGTTGGGAAATTCCTGGGGATTTGGGGGCGGAGCCTGTGGAGGGAAAGGGAGAGGCATAACGCCATTGGCTCCACCCTCCAAAGCTGCTGTTTTCTCCAGGGAAGCTGATCTCTGAAATCTGGAGATCAGTTGTGATTCTGGGAGATCTCCAGCCCTCATCTGGAGGATGGCAACCCTATGCGGAGGAGTCAACGGAAAGCATTGCCAACAGACTTGAATGAAAGGGTCCTGTCCCTTTAACAGAGGCTCAGTGTGTGCAAAGGGGCAGCTGAAGCTTTTCAGTGCCTGGAGGCAAAGGACATCACCTGGTCAATTAACATCCAACCAAGCCTCTATGAAAGGTCAGGACATTTTTTTGTCCTTAGCAGCAGGGATGACGCGGGGTGGGGGGTGCTTCCTCTGCTACCCCCTCTCTTTGGGAGACTGACCCACATCTCAAGTCAGGAGGGCACTCTCTGTCAGGCAGCAGGTGCAAATGGTGGCCTGATCATGCCGACCCCCTGAAGCAATAGATTTTAAATAATAATTATATATATATATATCCAAACTCTGCATAATTGCTTAGTTAGCCAAAGCTATAAAACGCAAGGTCAAAGGGAAAGATTCCCTAATGTTACATGGGATGTTAACAACATCTAACAGACAATCTTCCATTGTTCGCCACGTAACTGTATCATTCTTTAGCCCAGCTAAGAAACTGTAAGAAGCTTAGGCAATTAGCAACATTTAGGTAGAAGACATTCCTAACACTTGAGCAGCTAGATAGGCGGAGTTATATCGTATGACTGTCCCCTTCCTTTCTGTGCGTCCCCACCCCTTGGTATAAAAGATTGAGCCCAACTGAAAATGAGGCTCGGCATTTTAATTCTGAAGACTTTTATTCAGGCTGAGACTGGTACCAATAAAATCAGTCTTTCCTGATCCTGGTGTCTGAGTACCCTCATTCTTGGCTTTGACCTTTCCTGTTTTTTTAAGTGCTGCACCCCAACTTTGGCCTTGCATGGCATCCAATGCTCCCTCTAAGCTGTGGAGTCTTGTGAGCAAAAAATCTACTTTGTGAGCTCCTGGCATTAAAGTTGTGAGCGAGCGATTTGGCTGCTGCTTAAATTAGTTTGCTCTGGAGCCATCCTTCCTGAGCTAAGACAAAAATGTGTGAGCCGGAGGCTAAACACCTGTGAGCTGGCTCACACTAACTCAGCTTAGAAGGAACACTGGACTATTGCAGTAGCACACTGCCTGGGGCGAGCGTGAAGACACCACGCTTGGTGTTCCTTGCTGCAAGAATGAAGAGACATGCTCCGCTCCGTAGGTGTCGCTTACAACTGCTCATTTTCAAAAAAAGGAGAGCGAGTCCTAAAAATATACCGCGAACAGCTTGCACAGCCGATGCCTCGCGCCCTGTCATGTCCGGGGTTTTCTTTAAAGTTAGCGCAATGAGAAAAGAGTGTCACTTCTGTTCTCTAGGGTGACCTGTTGGAGATTTCTCTCTCCCTGCCCCTCCTCTGCTGTCTGAGGGTGATCCCCCCACCCTCCAAGGGGGGACATCCCGCATTCCACCTGGCGGAGGGACCCGCCCTCCGGCTTACCTTGAGGTGCTGCAGTTGGCGCCGGTCATCTTCCAACTGCCGCCGTTTATTTTCAATCTCTGTTTGGCGCTTCCTCTTTTCCTAAATCATGGGAGATAAAAAGGTAGGGGAGGGGGAGATGAGAAAAAAAAGACAGGAAAATAAAAACAAGCCAGAACAAAGCAAGGGCCTGAAAAGAGCCAGGAGCTGTTCGAACACCAAGCGGCCACATGGTGACCTTCCAGTCGGGACTGAATAAGGGAGGAAAACTCACCCACCCGCCCACCATTTATTTATTTATTTCAGTTTCTAGCCCTCTCTCCCAGCACAGCATAGCCTATTTTTTAAAGATCGAGTTCTGTTCCCCCCGCCTGCTTATTTAATTAAAGCAGGAGCCTACACCAAGAAGGAGGAGGTTGGATTTATGCCTCGCCCTTTGCTTGGAGTCTCAGAGTGGTTTACAGTCTCCTTCCCTTCCCCTCCCCACAACAGACACCCTGCGAGGTGCGTGGGGCTGAGAGAGTTCTTTTGAGAACTGCTCTGGAGACAACAGCTCTGAGAGAACCTGGGACTGACCCAAGGTCACACCAACAGCTGCATGTGGAGGAGTGGGGAATCAAACCCGATCCTCCCAGATTAGAGACTGTGCTCTTAACCCCTGCACCAAACTGGCTCTCAGGAAGTTGCTCAGGTAGCATAATGTGGGGTTGCCAGCTCCAGGTTGGGAAATCCCTGGAGATTTGGGAGGTGGAGCCCGGGGTAGTGAGAGACCTCAGTGAGGCGTATAATGCCAAACAGTCCACCCTCCAAAGCAGCCAATTTCTCCAGGGGAAACTGATTTCTGTTGTCGGGAGGTCATAATTCTGGGAGATCTCCAGCCACCACGCCAGTAAAATGTCATAAAGTCTAAAGCAATGTGGGAACTGATCTGTATAAACTACGCCAGTTTGGTGTAGTGGTTAAGTGTACGGACTCTAATCTGGGAGAACCAGGTTTAATTCCCCACTCCTCCACATGCAGCTGCTGGATGATCTTGGGCAAGCCATAGCTCTGTCAGAGCTGTCCTTGAAGAGCAGTTTCTGTCAGAGCTCTCTCAGCCCCACCTTCCTCCCAGGGTGTCTGTTGTGGGGAGGGGAAGGGAAAGGAGATTGTAAGCCGCTCTGAGACTCCTTTCGGTAGTGAAGGCCAGGGTATGAATCCAATCTCCTCCTCCTTTTCCTCTTCTTCTATAATCTGGAGATCAGGGGCCATTCTAGTAGATCGCCAGGCCCCACCTGGAGGTTGGCAACCCTAGGACTATGAGCCTCCTCCAAGCCTTCAGCCACACTCAGGTGTCCTGAGCTCTGCTGGCCAGAGTGACCCCCTCCCCCTCCCCCAGTTTTCCCTGTGGAATTTTAATGCAATTAGGGCAGCTGGGCCCCTTTCCCCTCCAATGGAAGCCAGTGGAAGATGGACAATAGCGGCTCTTGTTTGCAATAAATTATTGCTCTCCCTTCAAAAGGGACATCAAACACAGAGCCGGTCAGAAGGAAGCGTGCTTGGCCAGAACCGGGGCAAATTGCTTGCTCTCTCTCTCTCTCTCTCTCTCTCCCCCAAAGGCAAACCAGCAAGGATTTGGGGAAGTGTTTGCCTTCCTGAAGTACTGCAGGAAAGCAGCCCAGAGTGATGGAGATCACAGAGCTGAAAAGAATCAGCTTCAGCATTTGCATTGAGCCAGTGTTGCTTGTGCCAGCTAGGGGGACAAACTTCGGGTCATGAGACCTGTGTTCAAATTCCTGCACAAAGCTGGCTGGTGAAGTTGGGCCCAGTCCCTCATTAGCACACATGCTTAATACTGTGTTAACCCCAGGGTGTGTGGTGGGGGGAGGCAAAGATCAAAGGTCCATATTGATATTCTGGGACTCATCCAGAGGAAGGGTAGTTGGGATGCCAGCCTCCAGGTGGGACCTGGGGATCCCCTGGAATTACTGTTCACCTCCAGACTACAGAGATCAGTTCCCCTGGAGAAAATGGATGCTTTGGAGGGTGGACTCCATGGCATTGTGCCCCACTGAGGTCCCTGTCCTCCCCAGGCTCCATTCCCAAATCTCCAGGAATTTCCCAAAATAGATCTGGCAACCCAAAACCCCCATCCCCCCATCTGGTGTCCAGAGGGGACCCGGCGACCCTCAACGGTAGGGTTTCACATAACCGTTAGTTAATTGGTTTTTTTAAAAAAAAATTAATTAGCAGTTTAAAAGCTCAGAGCGCACAATTTGTTGTAAAATATCTCCATGTTGTAGACAAGAGGCTGAGAAAAAGGTGATTTGAGGGGGTTGCCAACTTCCAGGTGGGGCCTGGAGATCTGGAATTACAACTAATCTCTTTGTAATTCTAGCAGATCTCCAGCCTCACCTGGAAGTTGGCAACCCTAGAATTCTCTCTCTCTCTCTCTCTCTCTCTCTCTCTCTCTGGAACAGTTTCCAGCCTGAGAAACATCCTCCCCCAATTCCAGCCCTGAACTTTTCCAGACCTTGGGGAAGGCCGGTGCCTTATTTCACTTCTCTTGTTGACTGGAAGTTGGCTGGGGCGGCTTTGTCCGAGTGGCCTCATCCGTCTCCCCAGAACCGCTCTGTCTGTCCCCTCCTCTCTTCTGAACAATCCCTTCCTTTGTGCGGCCTTGTATCAGGCAAGGAGATTCGGAAAGCTGGCACCATCCGGCAGGGACACTTCAAGGTGCCGGCCTCTGTCCAAGGGCAAAGCCCAGGTGGGGGGCGCACACAGATGGACGGAAGTCCCTTTTGGGTTGCCAGCCTCCAGGTCGGGCCTGGAGACCCCCTGGAATAACAACTAATCTCCAGACTACATAGGGAGCTGGGTCCCCCCCCCCCCCGGCAAAACTCCCTGCAGAGTCACACGAAAGCTCATGCCCAGCCACAAATTTTGTTAGTCTTTCAGGTGGTTCTGGACTCTGGCTCTTTGCTACAGGGAGACACTATAATCATGCCTGCCTGCAACTCAATCCCTCCAGTCTACAATCTATCCCCTAATACCAGTAGATAGATGTGTTGCATGGAATTTCCTAACTGAGATTACACAACCCTACAATGGGTGGTGCGCATGGCAACAAGCTGGGATTGGCTTTGTGTATTTATGTTCATACTGGTGTTTTTTTTTTAAAAAAAAATTGTGTAAACTGTTTTCAGTCCGAGCGATCAGGAGAAAAGCAGGATATGAATATTTGAAATAAATGAAACAAATATTTCCCAGGGTTACAGTTACCGACCAGAGGTCTCCCAGAATTACAACTCATCTCTGGATTACAGAGACACGTTCCCCTGGAAAAAATGGCTATGTAGGACGATGGGGAAGAAAAAGAAGATTGGATTTATACCCCACCCTTCACTTGGAGTCTCAGAGCGTATTACAAACCCCTTTTCCTTCCCCTCCCCACAACAACCACCCTCTGAGGTAGGTGGGGCTGAGAGAGCTCTTTCGAGAACTGCTCGTGAGAGAACTTGTGACTGGCCCATGGTCACACCAGCAGCTGCAAGTGGAGGACTGGGGAATCGAACCCGGTTCTCCCAGATTAGAGTCTGCGTTCTTAACCACTGCACCAAACTGGCATTGTGCCCAACTGAGGTCTTTCCCTTCCTCAAAGCCCACCACCCCAAGCTCCGCCCTGAAATCTCCAGGAATTTCCCAACCCAGAGTTGCCAACTCTAGATCTTCCCCACAGAAGCATTTCATGGAGATCAATGGGAGGGGGGGAGGCAGGGGGGAGGCTGGAAAGTTCCATCCTGCCGATGGGAAATTTAATCTGGTTCCAACCCCCTATTTCCTTGCCCTGATTTCTGCCTGTAAAACCGGCACGTTTTCTATTGTTATTTGTGTGTCCGTGAAATGTCATTATCTGGGTGCTAAATGCATGCATGACACATCTACATAAAACTGCTGTGTCTGTTGTGTGAGAGAGCCACATGATGTCCTCACACAGACCAAACAGATCTATAAACCAGGGCAATTTTTGGGCAGGAATGCACAGGAACGGAGTTCCAACTGGCTCCTGAGTTGGCCACGCCTACAACCAAAACCTCTGGCATGCGTGGCTACAGAGCAGGCTGCCCTCCCCACGTTACACACAAGAGGAAAAGGCGGCATGTTAAAATGCAGTCTTTCCCTCTGGGGGGGGGGGATTTCCTTGTCAATTTCACTCCCTGCCAGTCAGCTGAGAGTGAAATTGACAAGGAAAAACTTCTCTGTCTTCCCTTCTCTCGCTGACATGTGCCAGCTGGAAAAGGGCGGGCAGGAAACCCAAGGACATTGAAAATGCCTTTCTTTTCCTCCCCATGCCTGCCCTGTGCTTTCCCAGCCCCCTGCCTAATATGCTAATGAGGTGTGCAGTCAGGGGTGTGGCCTATTAAGCTAATGAGTCCCTGCTGGGCTTTTTCTACAAAAAGAGCCCTGCTATAAACTAATTGCAAAAAGCAGAGCCCTGTAAGGATTACAGTGTTGGACGAAAATCTGCGGGACCCAGATTCAAATCCCCACTCCACATTAAGTGGGTAAGAATCCCCTCTCTGCACACACGCTCAGCCTAACCTACCTTAAAGGGCTGTTGTGAGGATAAAAGGGAGAGAGATATTATAAACACTTAGGATCTGCATTGGGAAGAAAAGCGCACTATAAATATGGGGATAAAGATGAAACGAATCAAGCAGAGAACCAAAGGCAGTGGAGGAACTATAACTAATAATTTCAGAAATGGAAGAGTTGCACCTCCCTAATCATCATGGGCCCCAACCTAGATATAGAATCACAGAATTGGAAGGGACCTCCAGGGTCATCTAGTCGACCCCCTGCACAAGGCAGGAGATTCACAAATACCTCCCTGCCCACACATCCCCAGTGACCCCTGCTCCATGCCCAGAAGATGAGAAAAAACCTCCAGGTGTGAGAGTCGGTCACCAACAAGTGTCCTTAAACAGGAATGCTTTATTGAGAAAGGTCTGCTATGGTCATCTGCACTTCTTGTGTTAGTAATGGCTGACACAGCCACAAGCAAGACAATTATACAGAATTCAAAAAGGGGTCTGGTAATGCATTGCAACCAATCACCATGTCAGAGAAAAGGCGTTCAAAATACTGGTTTACAGTTCCCAGGGGAAAAGCTGGAAGAATTAGAGTCAGACAGGAGAAGAGATACATGGGCAGATGCCAGCAGTCTCTCAAGGTCAGAGCAGTTCGGAGAGAGCAATAAGCATGCCATGAGAAATATAACATAACATTCCACAGACCCAGCGTCAAGGGTTCACTCATCCCACCTCCCGGGCAGGAGATGGTAGCATTAGCTGACACCAGGATTGCTTCCTGACCCCAAGGTGGCCATCGGCATTTCCCTGCGTGTGTAAGAATGGCAGTGTTCCCTCTAAGCTGAGTTAGTGTGAGCTGGCTCACTGTTCGTTAGCCTCCGGCTCAGGACGGAGGGCTCCAGAGCAAACTAATTTACACAGCAGCCAAATGGCTCGCTCACAACTTTAATGCCCGTAGCTCACAAAGTAGCAGCTTTGCTCACAAGACTCCACAGCTTAGAGGGAGCATTGGCCACAAGAACTAAGCACTGATGCAACCCTTCCTGCCCTCCCTCTCATGAACTGCCTACGTTTACAGAATCAGCACGGCTGTCAGAAAAAGCTAGCCTTTTCTACCTAAAACTTTCAAAGAGTGGTCAGGTGGTGCGAAACTGACATCCAAGAGCAGGCCTCAATGTAGCATCACCTACAACAGCAGCAGGTTTGCTGAGCATCATTTCGGGCCCACGCATGAAATCTCAGAGAGGACCCTTGCAGTTGCGGCCGCTGCCCCCCTCCAAACTTTCCCCAATCCTGCGCCTCCAGACAGCAGTCACTCTAACAGGACTCAGGAAATACCTGGGACTTTGGGGGTGGAGCCAGGAGATTTTGGGGATGGAGCCAGGAGCAAGGATGTGACATCATTTTTGTCACTCTTGACATCACTTGACATCACTTCTGTGATGTCTCTAGGCGATTGGACTCCGAAGGGAGTTCTGGCTATCACATTTAAAGACACTGCATTCCATTTAAATGCTTTCCCTCCATCGGAAATCACAGAGGATGGAAACACCTTCTTTTGGGGCTCATACATTTGGACCCCCTGGTCCAATCTTTTTTAAACTTGGGGGTTTTTTCCAGGAGAGGCACCACCAGCTATGCTGAAAATATAGCACCTCTGGCTCAAAAAACAGCCCCCCCCCAAAGCCCCAGATATCCACAGATCGATTCTCCATTATACCCTATGGGGACTGGTGTCTGTAGGGTATAATGGAGTGCCCAGCGGCCATTCTCCCCCTTGCTTTCTGACAGCCTTGAAGTGGGAGGAGGGGGTTCCAAACCAGGGGATCCCCTGCCCCCAACCAGGGACTGGCAACCTTACTCCACCCCCAAAATCTCCAGGTATTTCTCGACCCAGATGCAGTAACCCTCGTGAAGGACCACCACCAGAGACTCAGGGGACTCACTGCCGGTTGGAGGAGCCAAGTTGGACCTGGAAAGACGCCCCCCCCCCGGGTGTGGCTTGCGATCAGGCAGTTTCTGGTGTGACATTCGTCCATGTTCCTGTACAAGGGGATCAGCCCCTGCAAGCAACCTCAAGTGGCACGAAAGTCAAATGTAAAGCCAGGGACTCACCGCAATGGCCTGCAGTCTCTCCTGTTGAACGGTGCTGGTGTCGATCATCCTGGAAGGAGAACAGACAACATTTCAGACCCTTCTGAAGACCAGCAACTCCCAAACACCCCTCCCCAATAAAAAACATAATTCTGCACCAGTTGTGCATTTGTATGCTTTCCTGTAATGCCAACTGGCTTAATACATTCTTATTCTACTGCCAGTAAATGCCACCATGGCCCCCGTTAGAGTGATGGAGGAGAGGCCCATCAATGGCTGCTAGCCATGGAGACGAAAGGGAACCTCTATGTCCAGAGGTAGTCAACCTCACAATACAATGGAGCACCGGATCAGGCTCAAGGTTTTGGTGTTAACCTTTAAGGACCTAAATGGTCTGGGACCCACGTATCTTTGGGACCACCCCTCCTGGTATAGCCCCCCAAAGTGCCTTGTGCTCAGTAGATAAGAACTTATTGGTGGTCCCCGATCTGAGAGACATCCAGATGTCCTCGACCAGAGCCAGGGCTTTTCCCACCCTGGCTCCAACCTGGTGGAACTCTCTGCCGAACAACATCCGTGCCCCGTGAGACTTCATGCAGTTCCGCAAGGCCTGCAAGGCAGAGATATCCCACTGGGTGTTTGGTTGAGGACAGCGATGGTTTCCATCTGTCTGGCACCCCTGTCCTTTGCCCGGCTGGTGCTCTTATTTTCTGCCTCCCCCATGAGGCAGTGTCACAACTGAAGTTCTGCCCCATCTGATTAGTTTAACTAATGTATTTATTGTTTTTAATTTTTGTATTTATTGGTTTTTAACTATGAAATTATGTATGAATTCTGCTATTGCTGTACACTGCCCTAAGCTCTGTCTCACAGGGGAGGGCAGTACAGAAACCAAATTTAATAGATAGATGATTGATAGATAGATAGATGAATAGATGATTAGATAGATAGATAGATAGACAGACAGACAGACGGATAGACAGATGACAGACAGACATGGATGGATAGATAGAGAGACAGACAGACAGATGGACAGATAGATGGACAGGCAGATGATAGATAGATAGATAGATAGATAGATAGATAGATAGACAGATAGACAGATAGACAGATAGACAGATAGATAGACAGATAGACAGATAGATGACAGACAGACAGACATGGATGGCTAGATAGACAGAGACAGACAGACAGATGGACAGATAGATGGACAGGCAGATGATAGATAGATAGATAGATAGATAGATAGATAGATAGACAGACAGATAGATAGATAGACAGATAGACAGATAGATGACAGACATGGATGGCTAGATAGACAGAGACAGACAGACAGATGGACAGATAGATGGACAGGCAGATGATAGACAGACAGATAGATAGATAGATAGATAGACAGATAGATAGACAGACAGATGACAGACAGACAGACATGGATGGCTAGATAGACAGAGACAGACAGACAGATGGACGGACAGATAGATGACAGATGGACAGACAGATGAGATAGATAGACAGACAGATGAGACAGATAGACAGACAGACAGATAGATGACAGACTGACATGGATGGATAGGTAGACAGACAGATGAAATAGATAGATAGATAGATAGATAGACAGACAGACAGACAGACGGACCGACAGATAGATGACAGACAGATGAATAGATAGACAGACAGACAGATAGATAGATAGATAGATAGATAGATAGATAGACAGATAGATAGACAGACAGATGACAGACAGACAGACATGGATGGCTAGATAGACAGAGACAGACAGACAGATGGACGGACAGATAGATGACAGATGGACAGACAGATGAGATAGATAGACAGACAGATGAGACAGATAGACAGACAGACAGATAGATGACAGACTGACATGGATGGATAGGTAGACAGACAGATGAAATAGATAGATAGATAGATAGATAGACAGACAGACAGACAGACAGACGGACCGACAGACGGACCGACAGATAGATGACAGACAGATGAATAGATAGACAGACAGACAGATAGATAATACTAGTTCTAGGAGACCGCATTAGGAGAAAGCCTCTATGCCTCATTCACTGGCTGTCCCTTTGGTCAGCCACTGGGTGGAACAGGATGCTGGACCACTCGCCTGGTTAGGGTGAGCACCCGCCTGGATATCTTCCAGAATCCCCACTGATCTCCAGACGCCAGAGATCAGTTCTCCTGCAGAAAACGGCAGCTTTGGAAGGTGGACCAAAATCTCCAGTATCACACCCACTCAGAGCTCCCTTCCCCAAACGCCGCCCTTCTTAGGCCCCGGCCCCAGAACCCCAGGCTGTATGGGATGGTCTCAAAGACCACTGAATTGTCAGGGGGAATGGAATGTGCCCTTCTCCGAGCCCACCTACCCAAGGAGAATAGGGTTGTCACCCTCCAGGAGGCACCAGGAGATCTCCTGCTCTTACGACTGATCTCCAGATGACAGAGATCAGGTCCCCTGGAGAAAATGGCGGCTTTGGAGGGTATTAGGGGAGGCGTTGGTTATTGGCTTTCCTTTTGGGTGGCAGGTTTTTCCTCCTCCTGAAAACATGAAGCTCCACGCCCACTTTGTAAAAACTTCTAGCGGCTTCCAGTTAGAATGAACAGACGCAGAGAAGCTTTACAGTCTTTGTACTTGTGGAAAGAGACGTCTTTTAGGACGGGATGTAAGACATCCGGGACCTCGTGATCTATTTGCACAAATCTGGAAAGTTTCATTGGACATTTTTTGACTCTCCCTTGTTCTATAGCTTGTAATGTTCTGACAGAGACTGCTGTTGTTTTTCATTACAGAATGCTTTGCGCTTAGATAATTAAATGTACACAAGTATGAGTCGACCTTAACAACTGTATTTGTAAAAACAAAAAGGATATATATTCTGCTTTGGGCGGTGGACTCTATGGCGTCGTGCCCTCCAGAGGTCCCTCTCTTCCCCAAACCCCCACCATCCCCTGGTTCCAGCCCCAATATCTCCACGTGTTTCCCAACCCGGAGCGGGCACAACCCTACATTACGAGCCTGTGGTAACAGGAACCCGAATGGGTAGAGTGGGGGAGGGGGGGAGGCTACTGGCAATGTTCCCTCTAAGTCGTGGAGTCCTGGGAGCAAAAATTCTACTTTGTGAGCTACTCTGGCATTGAAGTGGTGAGCGAGCGATTCAGCTATGCCATGCACTGAGTCTGCTCTGGAGCCCTCCTTCCTGAGCGGAGATAAAAATGTGTGAGCCAGAGGCTAAGAAACTGGGAGCTAGTTCACACTCACTCAGCTTAGAGGGAGAACTGCTCTGGAGCCCTCCTTCCTGAGCTAAGGCAAAAATGTGTGAACCAGAGGCTAAAAAACTGTGAGCTATGCTCACACTAACTCAGCTTAGAGGGAACACTGCTTTGGAGTTGTCCTTCCTGAGCGGAGACAAAAATGTGTGAACCAGAGACTAAAAAACTGGGAGCTAGGCTCACACTAACTCAGCTTAGAGGGAACACTGCTTTGGAGTCGTCCTTCCTGAGCGAAGACAAAAAAGTGTGAGCCGGAGGCTAAAAAACTGTGAGCTTGCTCACACTAACTCAGCTTAGGGGGAACACTGCTGTGGAGCCATCCTTCCTGAGCTAAGACAAAAATGTGTGAACCAGAGGCTAAAAAACTGTGAGCTATGCTCACACTAACTCAGCTTAGAGGGAACACTGCTCTGGAGCCCTTCCTGAGCTAAGGCAAGAATGTGTGAGCCAGAGACTAAAAAACTGTGAGCTAGGCTCACACTAACTCATCTTAGAGGGAACACTGCTTTGGAGTCGTCCTTCCTGAGCGAAGACAAAAAAGTGTGAGCCGGAGGCTAAAAAACTGTGAGCTTGCTCACACTAACTCAGCTTAGGGTGAACACTGCTGTGGAGCCATCCTTCCTGAGCTAAGACAAAAATGTGTGAACCAGAGACTAAAAAACTGTGAGCTAGGCTCACACTAACTCAGCTTAGAGAGAACACTGCTTTGGAGTCGTCCTTCCTGAGTGAAGACAAAAAAGTGTGTGAGCTGGAGGCTAAAAACCGTGAGCTAGCTCACACTAACTCAGCTTAGGGGGAAATAGCTCCTGGGCACAACCCTGATTTGAGGCCCGCCCCCTCCCCCCTTTAGCCAGCTTGTTCTAAACGCCATCCGCACAGAGCTACACGTTGCTTAGCATAAAACAATCCATTCAGGCGCCGGCTGCAAGCGCCCAATGAGACATGGGAGAATGAGGGGGGCAAGGGGGGGCAAACACTTTTGTGTGTTTCTGTGAGGAGACTCATTGTCTTTCACAATGAACCGGACACGGAATTCAGACAGTACACGGCCTTATGCTTTCCCCGAGGTGACCCCCCCCCCCTTCCCTGTCCCCCGCCCTTTCTGCACATTTCTTCTTCCGGGCCTTTCCTTCTGTATCCTTTTTCTCTTCTATGTCACCCTCGAGGCAGGCTGGGTTGTTTTCTTTTGTTTTTAAAGAATTCTTTTCACTTCCATTTCACATATGCTGCCTTTGAACCCAGCAGAGAAATGCAATTCCTGAGGGTTGCCAACCTCCAGGTGGAGGCTGGTGACTCCCCCCCCCCCCCCGAATTACTACTGAACTCCAGACTACATGGATCGCTTTATTATTTCCATATTTATTTAAAACATTTATTCCACTTCTGGAGGAAATGGCATGGCAGAGCTGGAAAAATGGACAAAAGGAAATAACTGCTTTACACAGAGAGGGATTAAAATGTGGAATTCACTGCTGGAGGATGTCGTGATGGCTGCAGGAATAAATAGCTTGAAAAGGGGATTAGATGGATTCATGGAGGACAGCTCTGTCAATGGCTACTAGCCGTGGCGGCTGAGGGGAACCTCCACATTCAGAGGCACTAATCCTTTGAATCCCAGAGCCAGGAGGCAACATCAGGGGAAGGCCTCGGTCTCCCTGCCCTGTTGTTGGCCCTCCAGAAGAACTGGTTGGCCACTGTGTGAGGCAGGATACTAGACTAGATGGACTACTGGTCTGATCCAGCAGGGCTCTTCTGAGGTTCTTATCAGGGAAGGCCTCGGCCTCTATGCCCTGTTGTTGGCCCTCCAGAGGAACTGGCTGGCCGCTGTGTGAGACAGGATGCTGGACTAGATGGACCACTGGTCTGAACCAACAGGGCTCTTCTGATGTTCTTATGATGCATGGACTGGAAAAACATTAGCTTCAGACAAAGTAAATTTTTTGCGGGGCGTGGTGGTGTTTTATCACAATGCAGAAGAACTGGGTTTGATTCCCCACTCCTCCACTTGCACCTGCTGGATGACCTTGGGCAAGCCACAGCTCTGTACTAGCTGTTCTCTCAAGGACAGTTGTCTCAGAGCTCTCTCAGGCCCACCTACCTCACAGGATGTCTGTTGTGGGGAGAGGAAGGGAAAGGAGTTTGTAAGCCGCTCTGAGACTCCAAGTGAGTGAAGGGCGGGGTAGAAATCCAATCTCTCTCTCTCTCTCTCCTGAGGTCCCTCCCCTCCCCATACCCCGCCCTCCCCAGGCTCCACCCCCAAAATCTCCAGTTATTTCCCAACCCAGAGCTGGCAATCCTGAATTATTTGACTGTTCCTTGGTATCAAGGGCCCTCTTTCTGGCTAGGTTAAATGCTAATCCTTCTTAGGTTCACTGCATATCTTTGAGACCGCCTCTCACCTCATGAGCCCTGCAAGTCACTACAATCTGCAAACCAGCATCTTCTGGTGGTCGCCAGCCCCAGGGACACATCCATCTTGCCTCCACTAGGACATACAACAACAACAGTACAACACAAGGCAGAAAGTAACACAGAATAACAGAAAACAACTGTGAGCTGGATTTCCCGCAACATATTCACAAAGGAGACTTCATCAAAGTGAAATGCTATTGTCTGGAATAAATCTGTCCATATAATCAATCATAGGAAAATGCAGACGCCAAAGAAGCCCATCATAGGAAAATATATATTGAAAAAGTCCAATATTTTCCCTAGGGAAGTCTGAAACACTGGAAAAATAACTAGGAAGTGCTGGACTTTTTTTTTGGATATTTATCTTGTATATTTATTAGTTGGCTTCTGTATTTTCCTATGATGGATTATATGGACAGATTTAGAAGAAGAAGAGAAGAAGAGATTGGATTTATACCCCGCCCTTCACTACCCAAGGGAGTCTTGGAGCGGCTTACAATCCTCTTTCCCTTCCCCTCCCCACAACAGACACCCTGGGAGGGCGGTGGGGCTGAGAGAGCTCTGACAGAAACTGCACTTTTTCAAGAGCAGCTGTACCAGAGCTATGGCTTGCCCAAGGTCATCCAGCAGGTGCAAGTGGAGGAGTGGGGAATCAAACCCAGTTCTCCCAGATTAGCGTCCGCGCACTTAACCACTACACCAAACTGCCTCTTCCAGACAATAGATGCATTTCACTTTGATGAAGTCTCTTTTGTGAATACTTTGCGGGAAATTCAGCTCACAGTTGTTTTCTGTTATTCTTTGTCTCGACTAGGGCCCTGGTGGAATGAGCTCCCACACAAGATCAGGGCCCTGCGCGACCTTTTACAGTTCCGTAGGGCCTGCAAGACAGAGCTCTTCTGCCGGGCTTTTAGCTGAGGCAGTGGGCGTCCACATCTTATTGGGCCTCCCCTTCCATAATCCAGATCTGAATAATCGTTTGGAACACCAACCTGTGGTAGACCTCATCCGTTGAGGCTCTGGAGTACCGGAATTTACAGTTTGTATTTTAATTCTGATGTGTTTTAATTGGTTTTCACTGTTATTTGCATCGTTACTTTCACTGTTATTTGCATCGTAACCCGCCTTGAGTCTGCTATGCAGGGAGGGTGGGATATAAATAAAATAAAATAAATGAATATTCTGTATTCTGAACAACTCCGTTCATGCTCTTTAGGTGAGATCAGTGCCTCTTTCCCTATTCTTCTCAAGTTTCCACCTTATGGTAAAGGTCCCTTGCTTGAAAGCCAGTCGAACCCGACTCTGGGGGGAGGTGCTCTTCTCCGTTTCCAAGACGAAGAGCCAGCTCTGTTCAAAGACTTTTTCTGTGGTCATGTGGCCGGCATGACTGGACGCCAAGGTGCACAGAACCCTGTTACCTCCTCACCAAAGCGGTCCCTATTTACCTACTTGCAATTTCTTGCTTTCGAACTGCTAGGTTGGCAGGAGCTGGGGCCAGAGATGGGAGCTCACTCCGTCACGCGGCACTTGGGTCTCGAACTGCCGAACTACCAACCTTCCGGTCTGCAGCTCCAGCATCTTAACCTTATGGTAGAAGCCATCAAAATACAACAGTGGATTTCCAAGTGGAGTTCCCAGCCTCCAGGACCGGGCGTTCCGCCGCTCCTGGGGGCTCCAAACTGTCCCTGGCCAGCTGGCCAGTGGGGCAGCTAGTGGGAACCCCCTGATGGGGGTTGCCCATTCAGACACTCCTGCGCTCCCTTCTTCCCCGCAGGAGCCTGTGATGGCTGCACCAGCTTTGCAAGACATGCAGCCTTGCCTCATTCAAGTCGCAGTTCTCTGCAGGCACACTTCTGCCTCCCCAGGTCAGCTGTGAGCTAACGCCCTTCTCCAGCCTTTGATGACCAGCAGCAAAAAGGAAGCCTTCCTGCCTTTAACGTGCAGTAAAAAAGAGCCAGAGTCCAGGAGCACCTTAAAGACGAACAAAATACGTGGCAGGGGAGGAGCTTTCGTGAGTCACTGCTCACTTCTTCAGGTACAGAAGAAGAAGAAGAAGAAGAAGAAGAGATGATTGGATTTATATCCCGCCTTTCCCTCACTTGGAGTCTCAGAGCGGCTTACAAACTCCTTTCCCTTCCCCTCCCCACAACAGACCCCCTGTGAGGTAGGTGGGGCTGAGAGAGCTCTGAGACAATTGTCCTTGAGAGAACAGCTGGTACAGAGCTGTGGCTTGCCCAAGGTCATCCAGCAGGTGCAAGTGGAGGAGTGGGGAATCAAACCCAGTTCTTCCAGGTTAGAGTCCGCGCACTTAACTGGCTCTCAATGGAATGGGAGTCCATCTGTCCTATTTATTGGACAGTGGGGTGATTTCAGGTGTTGAGTGACAAATGACAATAGCAGACAAATGACAATAGCAAGTGAAGGTGGACCTTCGGGAGGGAAAAGGCCTCAGCAGCAATGCTCCCTCTGAGCCGTGGAGTCTTGCAAGCAAATATTCTACTTTGTGAGCTCCTGGCATTAAAGCTGTGAGTGAGCGATTTGGCTCCTGCATAGATCAGTTTGCTCTGGACTGGAGCCCTCCTTCCTGAGCGAAGACAAAAATGTGTGAGCTGGAGGCTAAAAAACTGTGAGCTAGCTCACACTAATTCAGCTTAGAGGGAACATTGCTCAGCAGGTATAGTCCATCCTCAAGAGCAGCGATTTCCTCCAAGGGAACTGATCGCTGTCGCCTGGAGATCAGTTGTAATTCTGGGAGATCTGCAGGTCCCACCTGGAAGATGGCAGCCCGAACAGCCAAACTGATCATTGCATAAGCCAACATAAACTACAGGCCATCACTACATCCAGTGGCAGTGAGTTCCCCTGGTTAATTCCATGTTGTGTGAATAAATGCTTTCTTTTGCGTGCTCTGGATTTCTGGCCTCTAAATCCTGCCGAGCGCTCTCGAGTTCTAGCCTGATGGTAGAAGGAGGAGAGAAGTTCTTGCTGGCACGCTTCTTCCAAACTGGGCTGCACAATGACTTTCTTGGGTCTCAGGGCTTTTGCCTTTGTGGGTAAGCCCTCCCATCGTAATAATGTCAGTATTAAAAATTATTTTTGATATTCCTTTGAATACATCAACATATTTTTTTTCTGTTTTAGGAAAATGTAATTTCCATGGGACCTAAAACGTCATTCTTTTCCCATGTGAGGGGGGGGGGGAATTAAAACGTTTTCTTCGAACCTAAAAGTTCACTTTTTTCCTTCTGATTTTAAAAAGAAATTAAAATGACAGATTTTAAAAGAAACAGATGGAGACCAAGAAGCCCTATGAGGAAAGGCTGGGGGACTTGGGAATGTTCAATCTGGAGAAGAGGAGGTTGAGGGGGGACAGGAGGGCTCTCCGGAAGTATTTGAAGGGCTTCTTCAGAATAGTATACTAGAATACTGACTGTAATGCAAGATTTATTGGGATGTTTTGCTGACATGACACTGCATCGGCCTCAAAAAGTGCTGCTGAGTTTTCTCCACGTCTGGGAGGAGGGAATGAAGATTCTTGGTTTGCTTCCCACAATTAGAAAAGACACCTTTAGACATTTATCTGCTATTTCGACATGTTTATTGCTTTACAATGGCTGACATTATAACTTTAGCTTGTTATTTAGCTCTGGCTTTGCATATTTTAAACATTATCATGTTACATGTTAATTTGCTGTTAAGTCCCTGTCTATAAGTTTGAACCTTACCTACCACTCCAATTTATTTGAAAAAGTGGGCCTTGCACATGAAAGCTCAAACCTTGAATAAACTTTTGTTGCTTTTAAAGGTGCCACTGGACTCTAAATTTGTTTTATTTGAATGGCTTAGAGGTTAAGATGCTGAGCTGCAGACTAGAAGATCTGTAGTTTGGCAGTTCGAGACCTGAGTGCCGCGTGACGGAGTGAGCACCCTTCTCTGGCCCCAGCTCCTGCCAACCTAGCAGTTCGAAAGCAAGAAATTGCAAGCAGATAAATAGGGACCACTTCAATGGGAAGGTAACAGCATTCCATGCACCTCAGCGTCTAGTCATGCTGGCCACATGACCACGGAAATGTCTTCAGACAGCGCTGGCTCTTCGGCTTGGAAACAGAGATGAGCACTGCATCTCTAGAGTCGGATTTGACTGGCTTTCGAGCAAGGGAAATCTTTACCTTTATATTTACACTTAGAGGAGGACTGGGAGCTGTTCCTGTTGGCAGCAGAGGATAGGACTCTCAATAATGGGTTTAAATTAAGGGCAGGAAGGTACCGGCTGGATCTTAGGGAAAACTTTTTTACATTAAGAACTGCCTAGGGAGGAGCTCCCCCTTACTGGCCATCTTTAAGCAGCGGCTGGACAAGCACTTGTCAGGGATGCTCTAGGCTGATCCTGTATTGAGCAGGGGGGTTGGACTAGTTGGCCTCTATGGCCCCTTCCAACTCTGTGATCCTAAAACATTTTCGTGGGCCCTAGGCACTGTGCCTAATGGATAAGTCGGCCCTGAAGGGCCCTTTGAAACCGGTTGCCTTTCACCTTCTCCTCGCAGGCAACCTTCCAGGACTGCTTTAATGTGATCCGGCCGGCTGGCAAGGGAGCCAGGGCATCTTCTGGGAAAATGTGCAAAGGAACAAGCTCACTCGTGTTCCCGTACGCCAAACCCTTGGCACCTCAGCCCTCTGGGTCAGCACTGCTGCATGAGCAACACCAACCAACCAAACAATTGCTACTTTGGAACCACAAATGCAGAAGAGCGCCTGCCTCTGCCCCCCCTCTGGCCTCCCTGAACTTTGGCTCGCTGAGCTCATGGGAGGAAAGGGCTTGGCAGCAAGCAGAGGCGTCTGCTCAGATCTCCCTGGGAGACTCACATTTCTGCTCTTATCATAAAGCAGGGGAGAGGGCAGAGAAATCCCCAGGACGCACAAATGCCCCATCCCAGCAGTCCCATTATCCTGGGAGTCTTTGGGAAGCACTGGCCCTGGACATGGTAACCAGCCAGGGAGGGGAAAGCCTATCCAAAGGAAAGCCTATCCTTGTGGTCTATCCAAAGGAAAGCCAGCTTCAACACTGGGCAAAGCAACATTAAAGAAAATGTAACGCCGACAGATCCGTGGCCATTCAAACAGAAGATGGAAATCATTTCCCCAGTGCCAAAGTCACTCATGGGATCTTTGGAAAGAAAACAGGACGGTCCTTTTGCCATGCCCCATCTCCGAGGATTTCTAGAATCAAAGTTGGCCAGAAATTCTCTCCATGCTCACAGAGGCCCCCTTTTCAGGTATTCACAGGGCACAAGCAAGAGGAGAAGAATTAGAAGAAGAGATTGGATTTATCCCCCGCCCTTTGCTACCCAAAGGAGTCTCAGAGTGGCTTGCAGTCTCCTTCCCCTTCCCACAACAGACACCCTGGGGAGGAAAAGGGATTGTAAGCCGCTCTGAGACTCCTTCAGTTAGTGAAGGGCGAGGTATAAATCCAATCTCCTCCTCCTCCTCTTCTTTTTCTTCTCCTTCTTCTCCAAAGCAGACACCCTGTGAGGTAGGTGGGGCTGAGAGAGCTCTTTCGAGAACTGCTCCTGAGAGAACAGTTCTGAGAGAACTTGTGATTGACCCAAGGTCACACCAGCCGCTGCATGTGGAGGAGTGGGGAATCAAACCCGGTTCTCCCAGATTAGAATATGTGCTCTTAACCACTACACCAAACTGGCTCCCAAGAGGTGGCTGGGATTGCAAACTGGTAAGTGTTGGGAAAGAAAGACTTGGTGCTGTGCTTTTGCCTCAGTCTTCAGGAGGTCACCACAGATTTAGCCAGATAGGCAGGCTGAGCACACACAGAGCATCCTTTCCTTCCTGTTAACTGATCTTATCCCCTCTGAAGTTGAAGTGCTATTCTTAGAGTTTCCTGCCTTCCAAGTTGACACCTCTCTCACACACACACTTCTTCTCACACACACAAACAAGGAGCGTGTTTGTCTCCGTCTTTGAACAATGGATGTGGGGATACTTCCCCCCTGCATCCATAACCATCCTTGGTCATCAGAATAGATTCTATTCCTGTCTCCCATCTATACTGTCTAGAATGGAGTTCCATATAATAAAGAACTCTTATTAGTTCTGAATCTGACTACTGGCTGTGTGTAACTTTGTAAGTCTGCTAGCATACTCAGCAGTGGAAGAAGAGGAGTTAGATATATACCCCGCCCTTCACTCAGAGTCTCAGAGCAGCTCATAATCTCCTTCCCTGGGAGGGAGGTGGGGCTGAGAGAGCTCGTTCGAGGACTGCTCTAGAGAGAACAGCTCTGAGAGAATTTGTGACTGACCCAAGGTCACCTAGCTGGTTGCACATGGAGAAGCAGCTAAACTTTTGCTGCGTGGGGATGCCGAGTGCACTCTGCTACATTCACGACAACTCCTGGTTCTACTACAACCAGAGAATCCAACAGGAAGTTCCTCCCGGCTGGAGTCAGGCCTCTGCCACGGACTCACAACGTGACCTTGGGCCCGTCTCCCATCTCTCAGTCTCCCCGCCTGCCATCGGGAAACTGGCCTATTTTACAAGGCTGTTTTTAGGAGCACTGAGAATCTATACAAGGTGCCTTGAACGCTTACAGCAGATAGAGACACAGAGAGAGAGAGAGACAGTCAGATGTGTGTGTGAAATAGAGACCATGGGTTGGGATTTCCCATGACTCACAGACTTCTTTTGCTAGGGTTGCCAGCTCTGGGTTGGGAAACACCTGGAGGTCCTGGAGGTGCAGTCTGGGGAGGGTGGGGTTTGGGGAGGGGAGGGGAGGGACTTCAGCAAGGTATGGTGCCATAGAGCCCACCCTTCAAAGCTGCTGTGGTTAAGCTGGAAATGGACAGAGCGGCCTATATGCTGAGGTTCCAGAATATCCCAGAGGATAATGAAGAGCACTTGACCCTTTTGAGAGCCAGTTTGGTGTAGTGGTTAAGTACGCGGACTCTAGTCTGGGAGAACCGGGTTTGATTCCCCACTCCTCCACTTGAACCTGTTGGATGACCTTGGGCAAGCCACAGCTCTGTACCAGCTGTTCTCTCAAGGACAGTTGTCTCAGAGCTCTCTCAGGCCCACCTACCTCACAGGATGTCTGTTGTGGGGAGAGGAAGGGAAAGGAGTTTGTAAGCCGCTCTGAGACTCCAAGTGAGTGAAGGGCGGGATATAAATCCAGTCTCTTCTTCTTCTTCAGAGCTGTTCTCTCAAGGACAGTTGTCTCAGAGCTCTCTCAGCCCCACCTGCCTCACAGGGTGTCTGTTGTGGGGAGGGGAAGGGGAAGGAGTTTGTAAGCCACTCTGAGACTCCCTTGGGCAGTGAAGGGCGGGATATAAATCCAATCTCTTCTTCTCTTCTTTTATTAGCACAATCACTTGCACTAGAAATGGAGGCTGAAACTGATGATCTTCAAAGCTGCTACTTTTTCCCAGGGAACTGAGCTCTACAGCCTGATCAGTGGGTGGGGATCAGTGGGTGAAACTCAAGGCATGGCCAAAGGGCTCTTTAAGCCCCTCCTCCCCAGTTAAGAGAGGCCTTGGCCATCCCAACTGCTCACTACCATTCCCCTGGCTTGGACGGCACACGAGGCAGAAGGGCTCCACCATGCTGGGGAAGAAGCGGTTAAAGAGCCCTTGGGTCATGTCTCCACTTGGGAGAAAGTAGCTCAGGTGCAGAAGAGAGAGAAGAGATTGGATTTATACCCGCCCTTCACCCAGAGTCTCAGAGCGGTTTACAAACTCCTTCCCCTTCCCCTCCCCACAACAGACACCCTGTGAGGCAGGTGGCGCTGAGAGAGCTCTTTCGAGGACTGCCCTTGAGAGAACAGCTCTGAGACAGCCTGTGACTGACCCAAGGTCACACCAGCAGCTGCATGCAGAGGTGTGGGGAAACAAACCCAGTTCTCCCGGATTAGAGTCCACGCTCCTAACCATGACACCAAACTGGCTCTCACCAAAGTGAGAGTGTTCTGGTGGGGAGCTATGCTGGGGCCTCGAATGGGGAGCCTCTAGAGGCTGGATCTGGCCTCCAGGTGGCGGAGGAGATCGGATTTATACCCCACCCTTCACTACCTGAAGGAGTCTCAGAGCAGCTTACAATGTCTTTTCCCTTCCCCTCCCCACAACAGACACCCTGTGAGGCACTTGGGGCTGAGAGAGCTCTTTTGAGGACTGCTCTTGAGAGAACAGCTCTGAGAGAACTTGTGACTGACCCAAGGTCACACCAGCAGCTGCAAGTGGAGGAATGGGGACTCAAACCCGGTTTTCCCAGATTAGAGTCCGCGCACTTAACCACTATACCAAAGTGAGCTTCTGTCCAATGGCTCCTTCCTGGCAGCCTGTCGGATTAGCTAGAAGAGTTCCCCAGCTGAAGAAAGGGTTGGGGATGGATCCCGCTCCTAAGTCCCACTCCTAAATCCATTTGATGGTGCCACCTTTGCCCTCAGCCAGCGGAGGGTCCTTCTCTGAAAGCCAGAGACGGTCCCTTTGCCAGTCCTGTTCTGCTTTTGGATGCGCCTTCTCAGGCCTCCGATTTTCCCTAGAGCCAATCCGGCTTTGAGCGCTTCTTCTGTGCTGTTTGTGAGTGATCGATGCAAAACAGACTGTTGGCCACATGTTTCCATTTCAACGAGGAGCTATTCGGCACGTGCCAGCGAAAAACGGTAGAGAAGCGAAGATCACGTTGGTTCGATTCCCATGGCGGAGATGGGAAATCAAAATCGGGGTGAGGAAATGAAAACTTTGAGACAATCCCTGGTGGAGACGGATGGCGTCACCGGCATCAGCCAGGGCTGCTTTGGGACATGGCGAAGAGGAAAGCACATCTGTGTGTGTGGAAGAGAGCGCGAGGGTGTGGGCACACAAGACGCTGTTGAGCTCAGCCATCTTCCCCCCCCCCCCCCCGCGGTGCACCTCTGGGTATATTTATTTATACAGTGAGATTCATCTCAGGCCTTGTCTCTGCCACCCTTTCCTGAGCATCCTCGTTGCCGGGCTAATCTCGGTTGCCACAGCAACATCATCCTCAGCACCCACCTCCTATCCTTCGAGCATTATAAATTACGGCTAAGCGGCTTCTTCTCAGAGCCAAGATGGAACTGGACAGCTGGCCTCTGCCATGGTGCAGGTGAGCAGAGGCAAAGCCTCGTGCGTCTGGATCTGGGCCCGGTCAGCAGGTGGGGCTGCAGCGATGGACAGAGGATGGAAGCGGAGGGTGCTCTCGGCAGCTGCAGAGAGTGGGCATGTGAGACAGAGAGCATGCTGGCCCTGGGAAGACTCCCCACTGCTGACGCAAGAGACGGGAGGACACCCCTGGAGGAGACAGATTGCACGACTAGACTGTGTGTCTCTCCCCCCCACTCCCCAAAATCTGCCCCCCCTTCCATTTTGCTTCTCTTTGGCACAAATCAAAGCCAATCTTTATTTTGGCGACATTTTCTGTTTTGTCACAACCGCTGTCCCCCCCCCCCCCCCCAACATGTTTTTATTTTTAACGCCGCTTGCACGTCAATAAACCAGGCGTGCCTCACATCTAAATCCCACAGCAAAACAGCACCGTCCGCGACTGCGTCAAGCCAACGTGACTCCCAGATCCACCGTGGAAAGTAGAGCACCAAAACCGCAGCAAGAAAACCAAAGAGGGAACGGCTTCTCCTCCCTAACTGAAGTCATTCTGGGGATTGGACTCGGGGCACCAACCGGTTCTGTACCCTGACCCTGGGATGGGAGAGCTGAAGACCACCAGACCCTGGCATCCTTTGGTTTAGCAGAACAGAACCTCCAGCTTCAGACACAGTCTATCTCAGGAGCCTGCAACCGTTGGCTCCAGAGCCAAATGTGGTTCCATACCAGAACCATGGGTGTGTGTATTAAAAGTGCTATCAAGTCCCAGCAAAGGGCTTTCAAGGCAAGTAAGCAGCAGAGGACTGCCTTCCTCGGCAGTCTCCCATCCAAGTACTGTTCTGCTTAGCTTCAGAGATCCAACGAGATCAGCATATGCCATGCCTCCTTCCTTCCAGAAGAAGAAGAAGAACAAGAGATTGTACCCCGCCCTTCACTCGAAGTCTCAGAGCGGCTTACTATCTCCTTCCTCCTTCCTCCCCACAACAGACACCCTGTAAGGTAGGTGGGGCTGAGAGAGCTCTTTCAACAACTGCCCTTTCAAGGACAGCTCAGACAGAACTATGGCTTGCCCAAGGTCACCCAGCAGCTGCAAGTGGAGGAGTGGGGAATGAAACCCGGTTCTCCCAGATTAGAGTCCGCGCACTTAACCACCACACCAAACTGAAACCACATACGGATCTTCAAAATGGAAAAATAAATCTTTAAGGTGTGCTCCTGCACTGAGCAGGGGGTTGGACTAGATGGCCTGTATGGCCCCTTCCAACTCTATGATTCTAGGGGTCGGCGGAACGCTAGAGTACCCAGCATGCAAAGGGGACAGCAGGCGAAGATGGGAGTAGTGCGCTACTTTGAGATGCTTTCTACAAAAGGGAAATGAGAAAGGTGAACAGCTGCCAGCTATCTAAACTGATGCCAGCACACTAAAAACCACTTGAACTCTTGCATACATATACGACGGCTTGTGAAATGGACTTGTGACAACCGGTGTTTGGGCTGCAGTTAACTTCCTGGGTTTTTAATCAATGTGTCGATTATCAATAAAGTTATATATTCTAAGTTATGCTCAGAATAGGCTTCCTCCTACTGGCTACATCGGTTGATCCCCAGCTCCGAAATTTCAGGACATCGTTTGGATCTTCGGCTATAAAAAGGCACAAAGCTCTGAGACCCCCTCCTACATCTGGTCGCCCATTTCAGTACTGGGATGCTTTTCTTGTGGGAGGAGGACCGTCTGCAGATCCCACTCCTCGTCGGGAAGAATGAAACATTTAAAAGTTAGAGAAACGCGGATTTAGATGGCGCAGACAGACCTGAGAATTTCCACACTCCAATTTTTTTTTAAAAAATAATCCTCTGGGCACGTACAGAGTACACCATTCCCCCCCTCCAATGCTCCCTCTAAGCTGTGGAGTCTTGTGAGCAAAAATCCTACTTTGTGAGCTGCTGGCATTAAAGTTGTGAGCAAGCCATTTGGCTGCTGCATAAATCAGTTTGCTCTGGAGCCCTCCTTCCTGAGCTGAGACAAAAACGTGCAAGCCGGAGGCTAAAAAACGGTGAGCTTGCTCACACTAACTCAGCTTGGAGGGAACACTGCCTCCATCCCAGCGAGGGACTAGTGGGCAGCAGGATTGAGCCTCTGCAATGTCTGGGTGTAACCTCACACCCGCTCCCAAAGGCCTGATTCCAGAGCTCAGCTGACTTGCGAAATGTTTTCCCCAAGTGCTGATGCCTGGCGTTTTCATTTCCATGACCGAGAGAAAGGCCAAGCGACCTTCCGTTCCCCACCCCTGACTTGGAGCCACGCTGTTTGTTTGCTTTTCTGCAGCTCTCGCCTGATATCATCCCCGACAGCCGTCCTTCCTCCTAACCGTTTCCATCGCTTCCAAATTCCGAAAGCAAAGCTCTACTCCCCTCCCCATTAGCAAACAGAAGTGTGCCTGCATTGTGTTACTTTAGGGAAAGACAACAGAGCAAGGCTGCCCATGCCCTGGATCGGTTGCTTTTAAAGCAGCAGCAGAAGAGATTGGATTTATACCCCGTCCTTCACTACCCAAGGGAGTCTCAGAGCAGTTTACAAACTCCTTTCCCTTCCCCTTCCTACAACAGACACCCAGTAAGGCAGGTGGGGCTGAGAGAGCTCCTTCGAGGACTGCTCTTTCCAGAAGAACTCTGAGAGAACTTGTGACTGACCCAAGGTCACACCAGCAACTGCACGTGGAGGAGTGGGGAATCAAACTCAGTTCTCCCAGATTATAGAGTCTGCGCTCCTAACCACTACACCATCTGGTCTGACCAGTTCATTCCTTCCAGATGAAATTGTGAACCTCCGTGTCCTGAGACAGTCTACATTTTAATGGTAGATTCTGGGATCAAAGAATGGGGGAGGGCTTTTTCTTCCTTCCCTCTTCCAGAGGGCATTCCAAAGTTTTGGTCTGATCCATTCAGACACTTCGGTTGTCCTCATAATCACTATATAGAGACTCCGGGTTCAAGTGTAGCCTACCTCTAATTGCCTCTGGGAATTAATAGCAGGGGAGTATGGCTACCTCCGTGCTTCTGTGAGCTTCCCAGAAACATCTGGCCAGCCACCAATGCTCTCTCTAAGCTGTGGAGTCTTGTGAACAAAAATCCTACTTTGTGAGCTACCAGCATTAAAACTGCAAGCGAGCGATTCGGCTGCTGCATCGATTAGTTTGCTCTGGAGCCCTCCTTCCTCAAGACAAAAATGTGTGAGCCGGAGGCTAAAATACTGTGAGCTAGCTCACACTAACTCAGCTTAGAGGGAACACTGCTGCCCACTGTTGGAAACAGGATACTGGGCTGCAGGGGCCACCTTCTTCTGGTTTGGCCGGCCTGGTGGGAGACTGAAATAGCTACCTGCATGAAACTGGTGTTTCCGCACAGGCTATTTCTAAGTGGTTTGCTGCTGGAGTTACTGGGGTGGGGTGTGTCTGGACTGCTCCTTCGGGAGAGTCTGAGGTTAAAAAAGCTTTCGTTATTCCTTCTCCTCTGGGAGCTCAGAGGGGTGCCAGCCTCCAGGTGGTAGCTGGAGATCTCCTGGGATTACAGCTGATCTCCAGGTGAGAGAGAGCTGTTCAATTGGAGAAAATAGCTGCCGTGGAAGGTAGACTCCATGGCATTATGCCCTTGAGAGAACAGCTCTGAGAGAACCTGTGACTGGCCCAAGGTCACACCAGCAGCTGCACATGGAGGAGTGGGGAATCAAACCCGGTTCTCCCAGATTAGAGTTCGTGCACTTAACCACTACACCAGACTGGCTTACAATCTCCTTTCCCTTCCCCTCCCCATGACAGACACCCTGGGAGGTAGGTGGGGCTGAGAGAGCTCTTCCGAGGACTGCCCTTGAGAGAACAGCTTCGAGAGAACTGATGACTGACCCAAGGTCACACCAGCAGCTGCATGTGGAGGAGGAGTGGGGAATCCAACCTGGTTCTCCCAGATTAGAGTCTGCGCTCCTAACCACTACACCAAACTGGATCTCAGGTAGCTGGAATAAGCAAGGCAGGTCTTGCAAGATGCCAGCTGCACTGCTTGTTTGCAACCTTTCCCCCCCCAAACAGTCTGACTTTGCCCTCGCAGCTGAGAGGGAGCAGACGGTCCTGAGCCTGTTCCTTGGGACGGAAGTCCGACTGAGGTCAGTGGAGCTTGACTCGTGTGCAAGGACAGCGAGGGTCAGACACCTGAAGGACGGAAGCTGGAGCAGAACCCAAAGACTTGGCTATGGAGTCTGTCATTCATAAAGACTTTCTGCTGGGTGGGGAGAAAGATGAAAGGCCTTTCAAAAGATGGTTTCCTCCCATTCCCTCTCCTCTGCAAAGCAGCCCCCCCCCCAGCCTTTTCCATCAAATATTCATGGCATCCATTTTCTCTTGGCCTGCATGCTCTCCCCCCCTTTCATCTTCCTTCTAATGGTCCCTCCGCCAGCGAAGAAAACTGTCAAGTCCTCTGGCCCTCGCCTTCCTTTTTTGGGCTCCCTTCCTGGGCCAAGAGTCTCTGAGCAAAGGAGGCACATGAAAAAAGGGATGCAGAAAACGGAGCGATCCGGAGAGCCCTCACAGGCCCGCAGCGGACACCTCCGGCGCACAGCACGGCCTCTGGTCTTAAAAGCAGATCCGGCCTGGGTCATGGCACAGCTGTTTGTCACGACGGCTAGATGAAACCTCCCTGTTCAGGGGCAGTCTATCTCCAAAGACCCCATGGAGACACAGGAAATAAACAGCCTTGTGTTTATTTGATTTCATTTCTACCCCGCCCTTCTCCCCGGTGAGGACTCAAAACTGCTTACATTGTGCCCCTCTCCTCCATTTTATGCACACAACAACCCTGTGAGGTAAGTTAGGACGAGGGATTCCGCTTGCAAGCTTCGGCCCGTTGCGATCGGTAATGCAACCAATCCAGAATCCGGTTTTTGCAACCAGATGACCCTGAAAAGGCCCCAAGCAGAGGCCCCTGGGTGCCCCCTTTATTTGCCCGCCCCCGAGACTGGTCTTCGGAGGTACACGGCCTCTGAACATGGAGGTCCCATTCAGCTCTTGCGGTTAACAGCTGTCGAGTGTCCTTTTCAAAAAATCTAAGCTGCTATCCACTGCTGCCTCCTGGGCCAGCGAATTCTGTGATTTAAGCGATCCAATGTGTGAACAAGCTGTTCCTGAGTTCCCTGGAAGAGCCGCTTAAGTTGGAAGAAGGACCCTTGAACTGGAGGAAGGGTTCCAACTTGGCTTCAAAGTATGGCAGGATCTACCCTACCTCTTTCCACTTCCTCTGCACCATGCTCAGTTTGATGGACTCCATGCCTGCTCCTCCAAGGGAGAAGAGATTGGATGTATATCCCTCCCTTCACTACCCGAAGGAGTCTCAGAGAGGTTTACAATTTCCCTTCCCTTCCCCACAACAGACACCCTGTTAGGTAGGTGGGGCTGAGAGAGCTCTCTCGAGAACTGGTCTTGAGAGAACAGCTCTGAGAGAATTTGTGATTGACCCAAGGTCACACCAGTGGGGAATCAAACCCAGTTCTCCCAGATTAGAGTCTGCGCTCCTAACCACAACACCAAACTGGTGTAGTGCTTCACATGCAGACCCCCACACGCCCAGTAAGGATGCCAGCCTCCGGGGGGGAACTGAGGATCCCCTGGAATCACAGCTCATCTCCAGACTTCAGAAACCAGTTCCCCTGGAGAAAATGGATGCTTTGAAGAAGAAGAGATTGGATTTATACCCCTGCCCTTCACCACCCGAAGAAGTCTCAGAGCGGCTTACGATCTCCTTTCCCTTCCCCTCCCCACAACAGTGGCGGCTGATTAGGCAGCTGGTTCCCTTCCTCAAACACAATGACCTGGCGACAGTGATCCATGCTATGGTCACCTCGAGATTAGACTACTGCAACGCTCTCTACTTGGGGGTGCCCTTGTCTCAGCTCCGGAGGCTGCAGCTAGTGCAGAATGCCACAGCCAGGCTGTTGATGTGGGACCACATCCAGCCTGTGCTGAGGACACTGCACTGGCTGCCTATAGTGTACCGGATCCGGTTCAAGGTGCTGGTATTAACCTTTAAAGCCCTATATGGTCAGGGGCCTGCCTACCTATGGGACCGCCTTTCCCCGTATATACCCCGAGAGCACTGCGGTCAGGCACTCAAGAGGCCAGGTTGTCAACCACCAGGGCCAGGGCCTTCTCAGTGGCGGCTCCTTCCTGGTGGAATGAGCTCCTGGACAACATCAGGGCCCTGTGGGACCTTTTGCAGTTCCGCAGGGCCTGCAAAGTGGAGCTCTTCCACCAGGCTTTCAATTAGGGGCCGCCATTGGGTGAAGGGGCCGATGGCATAAGCCGGGCAAAGGCTCTGGCCGGACAATCAACTGGTGAAATTGCCTCGTCTTGGGTTTGGGCTGGATATTGCTGTGCTATGTGTTCGGAGCAACGTGGGCCGCCAACTCCTGTGGTTTTTCACTGTTTTATGTGTATTTTAAGTTAATTTAGTATAAATTATATTGTTGATGTTTTAACTCCTGTAAGCCGCCTAGAGCTGGTGAATGCTGGCAAGGTGGGATATAAATCCAAATAAATAAATAAATAAATAATAAACAAACACCCCGTAAGATAGGTGGGCCTGAGAGAGCTCCTTTGAGGACTGCTCCGGAGAGAACAGCTCTGAGAAAACTTGTGACTGACCCAAAGTCACCCCAGCAGCTGCATGTGGGGGTGGGGAGGTGTGGGGAATCAAACCCGGCTCTCCCAGATTAGAGTCCGTGCTCCTAACCACAACACCAAACTGGCTCTCTACACCAGATGAACTTGTGAATAGGGTTGCCAGCTCTGGATTGGGAAATACCTGGAGATTGGGGGGGGGGGGGGGGGAGATCTTGGCAGGGTACAATGCCATGGAGTTCACCGTCCATTTTCTCCACGGGACCTGGTCTCTGTAGTCTGGAGATGAGCTGTACTAGCAGGAGATCTCCAGGTGCCACCTGGAAGTGGGCAATCAGACCAGAGAGCCATGAATGGGACTGGGAGACCCAGATTCAAATCCTCCCTCTGTCGTGGAGCTTGCTGGCCAGTCTCTCTCAACGTAGCCTACCTAACAGGGTGGTTGTGAAGACAAAATAGATGAGAGGAGGCCCACGTGACCCCTTCCAAGCTCCCTGAAAGAAAGGCCAGTTTGGTGTAGTGGTTAGGAGCGCAGACTCTAATCTGGGAGAACCGGGTTTGATTCCCCACTCCTCCATATGCAGCCAGCTGGGTGACCTTGGGTCACTTACAAGTTTTCTCAGAGCTGTTCTTACAAGTTTTCTCAGAGCTCTCTCAGCCCCACCTACTCATGGGGTGTCTGATGTGGGGAGGGGAAGGGGAAGAGAAAGGAGATTGTAAGTCGCTCTGAGACTCCTTTGGGTAGTGAAGGGTGGGGTACAAATCCAATCTCCTCTGCCGCCTCTTCCTCTTCTTCAACAGAGCGGTAACTGCTGGTTGTTGTTATTCCTCAGTTCATAAATTTTATTTAAGAGCCTATGAAGAGGGCTGTTGGATGAGACCAAAAGTTCATCAGGCTCGGGCTTTTTCCCAACAGAGGACAGTTAATCCACAGGCCCAACAGATGTCTGCTTTAGTTCATCCCAGAGATCACTGCAGACAGAGGCAGAGTGCCCCTGAACATGGAGGTTTTTATTAACTATCCTGGCTAATGGCCACAATAGAGAAAGACGTCCTTTTACTTGATCAGAGCGAAAGCCCAGCATCCTCACTCCCCCAGGAAATACTTCCTTCTTGTTGAAGGATAAACTCCCGCCCACCCCTGGTAGCTGGTATTCACAGGTAGACTGCCTCTGACATGAGGCTTCATGCAGCTTGCATGGCTAATAGAGGTTGGCAGATGTGCATAGATTTGTCTCGTCTTTTGAAATCACCTGGATTCAGTTGCCCAAAGGTCCAGCCGATCGAGCGCCCTCTGGGAAACTGCCCGACCAGGGTGTGAAGCTGAATTTATTTTTTTAAAATAAAAACTGTACGCTACCTTTACATTTAAATGCTTCCAAGACGGAAGGCAGTCCCCTCAATGATCGCTCCGAACCAGCGATGAACATACATCAGCAACTAGCAGACCCCTCTGGATGCTTGCTCCCCAAAACTGGAGCTTGGGTAGACTGCCTCTTGACAAGGAGGCTCCATTATGCCACTGTAGCTCCTGGAGATTAATAAACCTGTCCTCCCCAAATGTATCCAGTTTTTTTGAAAGGCTGAAAGGAGTTCGCTGGCTGGCAGCTTCTCCTTGGCCCTGTTCCTGGGCCTTGCCCGGCAGGCAAGAATGCTGATCTTTTCACAGAGAAACGTTTCCCTTGCTGAATTCTGCTGCTGGAGGCACAGGAACAGTCTAAGCAAACCCTGCCGACGAGAGCTCTTCTGGGCATCGACAGAGTGCCACTCCACAGCCAAAGAGCCTTCTGCTGCATGTGCCGAGAGGGGCAACACTCTAAGGCAGGGTGGATGCTCAAGCATACAGAAGGTTCCCCCTCCCCACCAAAGACAGGAGAACTAGGGTTGCCAACTAGGGTTGCCATCCTCCAGGCGGGGCCTGGGGATCCCCTGCTTTTACCACTGATCGCCAGCTGACAAAACCAGCTCCCCTGGAGAAAATGGCAGCTTTGAAGGGTGGACTCTATGGCATTGGACCATGCTGAGGCCCCTCCCCTCCCCAAATCCCGCCGTCTCCTGGCTCCACCCCCGAAGTCCCCAGGTGTTTCCCCACCCCGACTTGGCAACCCTTTTGCCAACTCTGGGTAGGGACTTTCCTGGAGGTTTGGGGGTGGAGCCAGGGGAGGGCAGGTTGCTCAGCAGACTTCAATGCTGTAGAGCCCCCCCCCCCCTGCCGTTTTCTCCAGGGAAAGCATTGTCTGAAGCAGAGATATCAAACTCATTTTTTAGGAGGACCGGATCAGACATAGATGTCACTTTGTCGGGCCGGGCCAGGTGTGCCATAAAATTTAATGCCGGGTACCAGAGATATAAACTTTATAAAGGACACAGGCTAACCCAATTAACAGTATTATTTTTTACTCAAAATACAAACAAAAACAATTGATCCCTAGCAGTGAGAGCAACTGATTTACCCACAAAAGCCCCAGTAAATGCATTGAATCATGTGCAAGACTCGGTTTCTTCCAAGGGATACCATAAAAGAAGAAGAAGAAGAAGAGATTGGATTACCCCGCCCTTCACTACGCATGGGAGTCTCAAGAGTGGCTTACAAACTCCTTTCCCTTCCCATCCCCACAACAGACACCCTGGGAGGTAGGCGGGGCTGAGAGAGCTCTGACAGAAACTGCTCTTTTTCAAGAACAGCTGTGCCAGAACTATGGCTTGCCCAAGGTCATCCAGCAGGTGCAAGTGGAGGAGTGGGGAATCAAACCCAGTTCTCCCAGATTAGAGTCCGCGCACTTAACCACTACACCAAATTGGCTCTCAAAAGGGGGCATACTTTACATTTCCATACATACCAGCTGCTTGTGGGCCAGGTAAGAGCCCTGGACGGGCCAGTTCCAGCCCCTGGACCTTAAGTTTGACACCCCTGGTCTGGAGATTAGCTGTAATTCCAAGAGATCTCCAGGTACCACCTGGAGGTTGGCAACCGTAGTCAGGAGGCACGGCCAGGGCCGGCCCCAGGGGTTTTTGCGCACTAGGAAAGGTTACCTTGTGGTGCCCCCCCCGAGGCGAGGCTGCCTTGTAGCACCCCCCACACCGCAGAGCCACCCCCTCCACTGCCGGAGACCCACCCGCAAGGGACACACCCCCCCTGGCCCCAGTGCCTGCCTGCCTGCCCAGGCTCACGAGCTCTCCAGCCCCGCCAGCAGCCACCTGCACCAGCTGGCCGCAGCGCCTACAAGTCTATCTGCATTGGCCCAAGGCTAAGTTTGGTTCTTAGCCTGAATGGAAAGCTGCATTCAGACATAATGGTAAATCATGGTTTGCATAAAGCGCACTATCTCCTGGTTTGAGTCTCTCTCCGTCTCTTCACCACCCTGTTTGCCAGCTGCGCCCCCTAGGAGGCTGCCTAGTTGGCCTAGTGATAGAGCCGGCCCTGGGCACAGCTGGGGCTGTTGGGGGCTGACTGAGGAGAAGATCAGAGGGGAAGTCTCGAAACCCCCAAACCTCTCTTGATGCAACTCACATCCTGCTTGCCTGAACAGTCTCCCAAAATAGGACTGGATGGGGTCGAGGACGGCTGGAGAAACAAATGGTAGGAAACCCTGCATGTTTCTTCCCCCTCACCAATGAGCCAACTCCCAGTTTTGGGACGAGGGATCATGACCGGGGAGGTGTCCAGCCAGCGGTCATTTCATAAAAGCAGGCAGCTGATGGCAATTCCTGAACAGACAACAAAAGTACAGCACACAATAACAAGTTACAAAGGATAATAAACCATCCAAACAATAAATGTTTTGTTATTCTT
The DNA here is from genome assembly GCA_029233225.1 of Lepidodactylus listeri. Classification (NCBI taxonomy): domain Eukaryota; kingdom Metazoa; phylum Chordata; class Lepidosauria; order Squamata; family Gekkonidae; genus Lepidodactylus; species Lepidodactylus listeri. The sequence continues at coordinate 177,290,420 of JARCFY010000002.1, forward strand.
TGTCATTCCTGGACAGAGTCAGGGGAGTTCAGGTACCCAGCAAATAGGGGAGAGCCCCACCTAGTCAGTGGCTTAGGATTTGTGGTTGCTTTTGCCCTCAAGTCGGAGCTGATTTACAGCGACCCCGTAATGCAACGGTGTCAAACTCATTTGTTGTGAGGGCCGGATCTGACACAAATATCACTTTGTCAGCCGAGCCATGTGTGCCATAAAATGGAATGCCAGGTACGGGAGGTATCTATACATCTAATAGCCAAGGCGCCCCCTGCATGTGGATATCTAAAGCCATACATTGGGGGCACCTAAGGGTCAAAGAGATTTTCCTGCATACTTGGGGGACTCACTAGGTGTGCAGAGAAATCCGAAAAGTTAAAAAAAAATTCGGGTGATACTTAAATCCCCCCAAAAGTAAAAGAGCGTTCCCTGTGCATGCGCAGAGAACGCTCTGGGGACTGTCCGTTGCCACCGTGGGAGGGAGGGAGAAGGCTTGGCGGGACAGCATCACCGCTGCTGCTGGGGAAGGGGAGGGAGAAGGGCTCACTCACTGCTGTTTCCTCCTCCTCCGGAGCGCCTCCGGCTTCAGCAGGTCCTAAACTGTGGGGAATACTCCCCTCCCACAGGAGTATCGCGGGTCCCACTTCTTGTAAACTTTATAAAGGACACAGGCCAACCCAACTAACAATGTTATTTTTTACTCAAAATACAAACAGGCTGAAAACATTCATGTTCTTACAGTGTTCCCTTCCAGTATCTCCCTGATGCCCACCCTCCCGCTTCTACCGCCCGTTACGCATTAGCCCGGGGACAGTCGGCAGGGTCAGGAGGCACAGCCTCTGTCATGGGCCAGTTCAGGTTTGACACCCCTGCCACAGTGTTTTCAAGGCAAGAGAAATTCAGGGGCGGTTTTTGCCATTGCCAGACTCCACATCACGGCCCTGGAATTCCTCTGTGGTCTCCCATCCAAGTACTAGCCAGGTACTGCTTAGCTTCCAAAATCTGACCAGACTGGGTTTAGAATAGCAGAGACGTGAGCCAATGCTCCCTCTAAGCTGCGGAGTCCTGTGAGCAAAAATCCTACTTTGTGAGCTGCTGGCATGAAAGTGGGGAGCGAGCAATTTGGCCATGGCATCAATGAGTTTGCTCTGGAGCCCTCCTTCCAGAGGTAAGACAAAAATGTGTGAGCCGGAGGCTAAAAAACTGGGAGCTAGCTCACACTAACTCAGCTTAGAGGGAAGACTGGACGTGACCCCCTTCTGTAACACAGCCAGGTTGCTCACAAGTCCAGCTAAGTTACTAGTCTGCGGCCAAGTTTACAAGCTTGCGTTCGCTAGTCATGACCTGAACGATCATACGTACGCGTGGGTTTAAAGCAAGCTACTTCTTTAAACTCTCTCTGCGTACAGAACTACTAAACTTCAGCTTTGCAGATCTGAGCTGTATTGTACAGTTCTGGCCAGCACTGCATGAGTGGGAGCTCAGTCCGGCCTAGACAAAGTCCCTTCCCAATTCAAGCTGTGCTAGCACTACTGATGGTTACATTGGGATGCCAACCTCCAGGTGAGTCCTGGGGATCCCCTGGAATTACAGTGGATCCCCAGACTACAAAGGCCAGTTCCCCTGGAGAAAATGGCTGCTTTGAAAGGTGGACTGTAGGGCACTCTACCCCACTGAAGTCCCTCCTGGAGTTCCCCAGCCTGGATCTGGCAACCCTACCCCCCCAGTGGCCGGGGAGACCTGGCCACCGTATTATTCAACGATGCACATGCTCAGACCACAATGCTCCCTCTAAGGTATGGAGCCTTCTGAGCAAAAATTCTACTTTGTGAGCTCCTGGCATTAAAGATGTGAGCGAGCGATTGGGCGGCTGCATAAATCAGTTTGTCTGGAGCCCTCCTTCCTGAGCGAAGTCAAAAATGTGTGCGCCGGAGGCTAAAAAACTGGGAGCTAGCTCACACTAACTCAGCTTGGAGGGAACACTGCTCTGGAGCCACCCTTCCTGAGCTAAAACAAAAAATTGTGAGCCGGAGGTTAAAAGATTGTGAGCTAGTTCACATTAACTCAGCTTAGAGGGAACACTGGCTCAGAGCCACCCAGTAAAGGAGGGGGAAGGTCCCCCTGTTTCTAATCACAACCACTGTGAATTTGCCATGGCACCTTTTGAGGATGCCTTTGTGGTTTGCAGAGGAAAGTCACTGCCTGGACCTCTCAGATCCCTTGTCCTAAATTTGTGTCAGCTGCTGGCAGTTAAGAGAGCCACTCTGCACATGCTCAGAGGCATCCACTTCTTTACTATCCCTCTGCACATTGCTGCGCTGAGCATTGGCTGTGAAAAGGAGCTTAGCCAGGAGCAAAGGTCTGGTGAGGTCTTCTGCTTAGTTTGGAGTCCTCTGGCAGCTCAGGTTCTGCAGAGCTCATCCTAATTAATTGCTAACTCAGTAATCACGAAGGGCCTAGGGTCTGGAAGCCATTGTGCTTTGATGAAACAGCTCAGCTGGTTTTATCTAGCAGTGACCTAAGCCTGGAGGAAAGTGCTCTGGTTTCAGTAAGCCATAGGTCTGAGCTATCTGACATCTCAGGTTTTGCAAAGCTCACCTTAATGTGCAAAGGAGCCGATATCAGGAAGGCACTCAACTTCAACTGAGCCCTCGGGGGCTTCATTTGGCAGCCACGTCACTTTGGAAGGAGTCAAGGCCGTCATTCCGAGCAGTTTTTGCAGCTCAGTTTTAGCAAAGCTCATCTTAATCCGCTCACAAAGAAACTGAGATGGGGGGAACCCTCCTTCTGCGATCACATGGTTCATCCCTGGACTACTTTCCACGCTCCGGGGCTGAATTCTAGCACTCAAAACAGGACTTAGGCTGACGTCCTGCTCAGATTAAACTGTGGTAGTGGCGGGTGTCCACACTCTGCTCTGAAAATCACCTGGGAGCCACCCTAACAGGCCAAGCTTGGGTGGGAGGGAGAGGGCTAGACTTTCCCAGAGGCCAGGGATCTACAAGCGGGGAAGCCCAGTCCGTGTCACACCCCGATGATCACACATCAAAAATAGAATGGCCCCTTCTCTTTCCTGGCTCCGGCAATCCAGGAAATACGGTGTTTCCAAGTCTGCCATAGGCCTGGACCGGCCTGGAGAAACAATGCATGTTGTTTCCTTCCCGCGTGGGCCCCTCCCCAGATGTTTTGGGAACCCTAGGAAAAGCAGGCGCACCCCTCTGCATCTCGGGCATCTGGATTCCAGGCAGTCCATTCCTCCAGGAAATGGGTGCTGCTTTGGGGGGGGGGGGGAAGCGGAGGGAGTGAAAGGTGTCAAAAAAGCATCTGGCTGAGATTTTAGCCAGAGGAGAAGCAGCTTGTTGTAGGTCCACTGCTGAGAAAGGGACGGAGAAGGGAGAGCTCAGACTGTGGGCCAGCCTCTGGAGGGACTGGGGATGCCAGCCTCCAGGTGGGACCTGGGGATCCCCTGGAATTACAGCTCATCTCCAATTTACAGAGATCAGTTCCCCTGGAGAAAATGGTTGTTTTGGTGGGTGAACTCTGTGGCATTGTACCTTACTGAGATCCTTGTCCTTCCCAGGTTCCACCCTCCAATCTCCAGGAGTTTCCCAGCCTGGAGCTGGCAACACTACCCCCCATCCCCTGCCCACCCAGGGAGGGACTCTCCATCTGAGGCTGTCACAGCGCTGATCCAAATGCTAGATTTTTCCAGCCGAGATATCGATCTCCTTTTGCCAGGTGGCTTCTCCAGAAAGGTGAGCTCTAAATGCCAGAACGGAATGGAAGGAAATATCCCTGCTGGTAGATTTCCCGGCCCTTCCTTTCAAATGTAGACAGCATGCTCCGTGGGGGAGGGACCTATCCCTTTCCCCAGAGGCTGATCTGCAAAGTTCCACACGCAGTTCTGACGCATGGAATTCACTGCCACAGGAGGTGGCGGCGGCTATGAGCATGGACAGCTTCAAAAGGGAATTGGATAAACATACAGAGCAGCGGTCCATCAGTGGCTATTAGCCACCAGGTATAGATAGGAACTCTCAGTTTGGGGCAAGTGATGCTCTGTATTCTTGGTGCTTGGGGGGGGGGCAACAGTGGGAGGGCTTCTAGTGTCCTGCCCCCACTGCTGGACCTCCTGAGGGCACCTGGTGTTTTTGGCCACTGTGAGACACAGAGTGTTGGACTGGATGGGCCACTGGCCTGATCCAACATTGGCTTCTCTTATGTTCTTATGACCCAGATTCGAGTCCAGCAGCACGTTAAAGACCAACCAGTTCCCAGGGCATATGCTTCCAAGAGTCAATGATCCCTTCATCCAATACCTTTGTCAGAGCTTTGACTCTTGAACACTTATATCCTGGAAATCTTGTTGGTCTTCCAGATACTACTGGACTCGAATCTTGCTCTTTGTCCGCAGACTGACATTGCTAGGCCCCTGGAAATAGTTCTGACCCAGTAAGAAAGAAACTCTAGACCCCTGACCAGGGTGCAGTGTCTGTTGATCAACTGGCAAGGCAAGATGCTGGAAATCTTTTAAAGACCTTTACGACAGGCCCTGCAGGGAGACCAGAGAATGCAAACAGAAGGGCTCATCGCTATTCCAGGGGAAATCACAGTGTAGCCCCACAAAACAAGTGAAGTCACGCATGATTCGAACCCCAAACTAAAGTCAGGCCACCGTTTGTGGCCCCTCCCTAGCTACTGATCCATTTCAGTGGTTGGAAAAACTTCCTGAGCTTATGGCAGCTAGATTTCAGGTGGTATCCAAAGGGCAACCACACAGAAGAGTTAGGTGTGAATGGAATGCGATTGAGAGTGAAATGCATGCTCGGTAGCACACTCATGAATGTACACAAGTCTCCTCTGTCTTATCATTCCTCCTGAACTTTTTCAAATGTGCCCCTCAGCTCTCATCTGCTGGAAGCTCGAGTGGTCAGCCACACACCGAACAGACAAACCAAGGCAGCGAGACTCGAACCTACATCCAAGCCCAACTCTGCCCCAGGGCCACTTGGGCATAGGCATCGATGCAAAAGCAGTTCACATTTACTAGAGCGGAGGCAATTAAAGCCACCAACCAAACACAATTGAACCAGGATTGGGTGGGGGAGGTGGTCATGGAATGTCCACAAACATTCTGCTGGCAGAGGCGGAAGGGTTAGGCAAGGAACGGCAGTCCATATAATCACCGCAGCCGCTGGAAAGAAAAAATCCTGGCTGAAATCAAATCCTGCTCGCTGGCGTGTCCTGACAGCTCCGTTGGGGAGCCCTCCTGGGAGGTTCTCCCGGCGCCAGCAATTCCTAGCGGAGGTTGCTGAAGAAAACACAGTCCTTGTGCCCTCTTGGCAGCAGGGCGGAGGTTTGCCAACCAAGTAGCATTCCACCCCCCCTCCCACCCCTTTGCTTTTTGTAAATTCTCTGGGAAAGGCTTCAGCCTAGACCTGAGAGGGCCTGCCTTCCAACTTTGCTGGCCTGTTTCCACGGGGGGGGGGGGGGGGGGACTTCAGCTACAGCAGCAATCGCAAGAGCGACCTGGCAGAAACCTGGCTGGGTGGGGGATCCTATTTTGCACAGCAGTTGAAGCGCCATGGTAGGAAAACAAGCCCAGCACGCTTTTCTGGGTGATGCTCCCCTTCTGAAAGGGGGCCCTCACCCTAGCTGCTCCTTCGAAGAGGTCTAAGTCTTAACCGCTGGATGTGTCGTTTGACACAACAAGGGCCTTTGATCTGGATTCAATTTGATTCTGCCAATGTTGCAGGTGAACAGCCAAACAGAGGCCGTCAGAGGCCAGTGCAGGGAGGTGGGGGTGCCCCTCTGCCGAAAGAGGACCCCAACCGTACCCTCCCTCCCCCATCGAGAAGACAAGACACCCCCCCCCCCCAAAAGCACAACCCCCGCCAAGTCAGACGCATCTTGGAAGGCAGGGGAAACCGGGGGGGGGGGGGGGGGGACCGAGCCAGACCGAATCCCTGCCCCGGGGAGGCGAAGGTTTGTCTGAGTCACTGCAAAAAGGTACCCGAGCGAGAAGGGATGGGGCGGCGCGGGCGGTGGGGGGAGAGGGAGACAGCATGCAGCAGCGCCTAAACCACCCCCCCCCCCCCAGGAAAGGCGAGGGCATCAGGAGCTCAGTCCCCCCCGCCCCGCTTGGCACATCCAGGGGGGAGAGCCATGCCCACAACAATGGCCTTGGAGTCCCTCGGCACAGATGCGCCCGGAGATGCGCAAGGCGAGGGCGGGGGGTTCCGGGCGGGCGGGGGGCGCCATACTCACTCCATTTCCCAGGCTCCGCGAGGCTCGCCCTCCGGGCTGGCGGACTTGCAAAGTGCAAGAGGGGGAAGGAAGGAAGGAAGGAAGGCAGGGGGGGGGGGGGGAGCCGGCTTGGCTGCCCTGATCTTCCTCCTCTTCCTCCTCCTCCTCCCCGGCTTCAAGAGCAGGACTTCCCGGCGGGCGAAGGTGGCGGCAGTGGCCGCCTCGACATCCCCTCCGCCGTTTGGAGCGTCGTTCCGATGAATCGGGCCAGCAGCGGAGAAAACGAGGCGGCGGCTGGGTGGTTCTGGCCGGGCGTTCGGGCGTGCGCTCTGGCGCTCGCCCCGTGTCTCTGCGTGCGTGTGTCTGGCTGGCTGTTTTTCGCCCCTTCGGCGCGTTCTCTCCCGGCGCCGCAAGAGCACCTCCTGCCGGCCGCCGGCCGCCAGCGCCTGCCTGGGCTCGCCCAACCCGAAGGCGGCAACGACAGCTGCGGCGGCTCAGCGCCCCCGGCCCAGTGGGAGGCGCAGCGGCTGGCCCGCATGGCTTCCGCCTGAGCGCACCTCCGCGAAGGGACGCCGAGGCGGCTAGGGAAGAGGAAGGGCCGGGATCTTAGATAAACATATGCAGCAGATAAACATCTGGAGCAGAGGCATCAGGGGCTCTTAGCCACAAAGTATAGGTAGGAACTCTCGGTCTGGGGCAAGCGATGCTCTGTATTCTTGGTGCTTGAGGAGGGCAACAGTGGGGGGCTTCGAGTGTCCTGGCCCCACTGCTGGACCTCCTGAGGGCACCTGGTGTTTTTGGCCACTGTGTGACACAGAGTGTTGGACTGGAGGGGCCACTGGCCTGATCCCGCACTGGCTTCTCTGATGTTCTTATGACAGCTCTCCAGCTTTGGAGTGGGGGGAGAAGAAGAAGAAGAGGTTGCTGGCTGCAAGAGAGCTCCAGCCCTTTCGTGGAATTGACTCGGAGGTGAAGTCTGTTACTGGCGACTGGGGACTAAGGGGAACCTCCACATTCAGAAGCACCAATCCTCGGAATCCCAGAGCCAGGAGGCAATGTCAGGGGAAGGTCTCAGTCTCTCTCCCCTGCTGCTGGCCTTCCGGAGGATCTGGCTGGCCACTGTGTGGGTCAAGATGCTGGACTAGACGGACCACTGGTCTGGTCCAGCAGGGCTCTTCTCATGTTCTCATGAAGGCCTCAGCCTCCCTGCCCTGTTGTTGGCCCTCCAGAGGAACTGGCTGGCCACTGTGTGAGACAGGATGCTGGACTTGATGGACCACTGGTCTGACCCAGCAGGGCTCTTCTTAGGTTCTTATGAAGGCCTCAGCCTCCCTGCCCTGTTGTTGGCCCTCCAGAGGAACTGGCTGGCCACTGTGTGAGACAGGATGCTGGACTAGAGGGACCACTGGTCTGACCCAGCAGGGCTCTTCTTAGGTTCTTCTCAGGGGAAGGCCTCGGCCTCTGTGCCCTGTTGTTGGCCCTTCAGAGGAACTGGTTGGCCCCTGTGTGAGACCAGATGCTGGACTAGATGGATCACTGGCCTGATCCAGCAGGGATCTTCTGATGTCTTTATCATGGGAAGGCCTTGGCCTCTGTGGCCTGCTGCTGGCCCTCCAGAGGAACTGGGTGGCCACTGTGTGGGACAGGATGCTGGACTAGAGGGACCACTGGTCTTATCCAGCACGGCTCTTCTTAGGTTCCTATCAGGAAAGGCCTCGGCCTCTCTGCCCTGTTGCTGGCCCTCCAGAGGAACTGGTTGCCCACTGTGTGTGGCAGGATGCTGGACTAGAGGGACTACTGGTCTCATCGAACAGGGCTCTTCTTATGAAGGCCTCGGCCTCTCTGCCCTGTCGTTGGCCTTCCGGAGGATCTGGCTGGCCACTGTGTGGGACAAGATGCTGGACTAGATGAACCGCTAGTCTGATCCAGCAGGGGTCTTCTCATGTTCTTATGAAGGCCTCGGCCTCTGTGCCCTGTTGCTGGCCCTCCAGAGGAACTGGTTGGCCTCTGTGAGACAGGATGCTGGACAAGATGGACCTCTGCTCTGATCCATCAGGGCTCATCTTATGTTATTAGAGTGCACCACCAGCCAAATTCCTTTTGGGGTTCCTGGAACCTCTGTGGGAGACCAACTTTTCAGAAGTTCTTAGCGGGTCAGCATAGCCTTAAGAGTCTGGGATGAAATCCTGACTCTTCTATAAAGCCTGTTGTTCTCTCTTGTCATAAACTACCTTACAGGGTTGTTGGGAGGGTGAAATAGAGGAGTGGCACTTTTCATGTGTAGCCCCGACTCCAGAATGAGGTAGGGTCGCCTGCCATCAAGTTGAAGAAGAAGAAGAAGAGGAGGAGGAGATTGGATTTATACCCTGCCCTTCACTATCTGAAGGAGTCTCAGAGCGTCTTATAATCTCCTTTCCCTTCCTCTCCCTGTAACAGACAACCTAAGCGGTAGGTGGGGCTGAGAGAGCTCTGAGAGAATTGCTCTTGAGAGAACGTGTGACTGACCCAAGGTCACACCAGCAGCTGCATGCGGAAGAGTGGGGAATCAATCCTGCTTCTCCCAGATTAGCGTCTGCACTCCTAACCACGACACCAAACTGGCTCTTTTATGGCAACCCCCAATGGAAGTTTGAAGGCAAGTGACGTTCAGAGGTGGTTTGCCCTTGCCTGCCTCTGTGTAGCAACCCTGGACTTCCTTGGTAGCCTCCCATCCAAACACTAAGCACGGGCAACCCTGTTTAGCTTCTGAAGTCTGACAAGATGGGGCTAGCTTCGTCTATCCAGGAGGTAGATCAGAATAACAAAAATCAGCAGCAAAAGAAAAATCTTTTGACAGAGACCTGCATGTTTTAAACAAACACAAATCAAGGCCATGATCATCCAAACACTGGATGCCCCTGAACCGTTCTTTTCCCTGAGAAGAGCAAAGGTTTGCTTTTAAGAATTTTAAGGGCAGAGTCATTTCTCCGCAAAGTACATTTCACCTCAGATGCAAAACAGCTTTTAAAAGAAATAAAAAGCCAGGAAAACATGTTTTAAAGCCACGTGCAAAGAGGTTCTTCTCCTATGTGAGAAGCACAGTCTTTTATTTTAACATCCCCCCACCACATATTTATAGAAAGTAGGAAATAGAAAATATTCCACCCCACCTCCATCCCATAGTTTTCCATCTCATTGTTCTCTCCATTGGGTTTTCTCATTTTCCTGGCTTGTAAATTCCTGTCTCTTGGGGGTGGCGGGTGTTTTGCTCCCCCTAGCATTCAATTCAATAGTACAGTGCTTTATATCCTGTAGATTTAAACTGCTCTTTCTTTAACGTCGGAGATAAACTTGTGTAATATCAGATTGACCACTAGGGGGAGCAAAACACCACTGAACAGAAACCCCAAATAAACAGGAATTTACAATGCAAGTCATAAAACTGAGAACAGGGAAACGCACATTCTTTGGCCAGCCACTCTAGTGGCCAGAAGTTCAAGTTGATGGGGTCCGAACTGGCGGAGACTGACTGAGAGAGATCTCGGAGTCGTAGTAGATAACTCAATGTGCAACTGCAATAAAAAAGGCCAGTGCTGTGCTGGGGGTTATTAGGAAGGGAGCTGAAAACAAATCAGCCAGTCTCAGAATGCCCCTGTATAAATCGATGGTGCGGCCTCATTTGGAGTACTGTGTGCAGTTCTGGTCGCCACACCTCAAAAAGGATATTATAGCATTGGGAAAAGGGCAGAAAAGGGCAACTTAAATGATAAAAGGGCTGGAACACTTTCCCCCATGAAGAAAGGTTGAAGCGCTTGGGGCTCTTTAGCTTGGAGAAACGACGTCTGAGGGGGTGACATGACTGTGGTTTTCAAGATTGTGCATGGGATGGAGCAGGCGGAGAAAGAAGTCCTTTTCTCCCTTTCTCACAGTACAAGAACTTGATGAGCACTTGATGAAATTGGTGAGCAGTCGGGTTAGAACAGATAAAAGGAAGTCCTTCTTCACCCAAAGAGGCATCAACATGTGGAATTCACTGCCACAGGAGGTAGTGGCGGCTACAAGCATGGACGGCTTCAAGAGGGAATTGGATAAACATAAGGAGCAGAGGTCCATCAGTGGCTATTAGCCACAAAGTATAGACAGGAACTCTCAGTCTGGGGCAAGTGATGTTCTGTATTCTTGGTGCTTTGGGGGGGGGGGCAACAGTGGGAGGGCTTCTAGTGTCCTGGCCCCACTGGTGGACCTCCTGAGGGCACCTGGTGTTTTTGGCCACTGTGTGACAGAGTGTTGGACTGGATGGTCCACTGGCCTGATCCCACATTGGCTTCTCTTATGTTCTTTAAGTCGGGACCAGAGCCATCTTCGTTTGGATCAAGCCGAGCAGCAGTTCTGGACCCATGGCCAGTTCTGGGTGCTGGAACCCACACTTCACCGTACCCACACTCCCCACGAGGCTCAGCCCCACTGAATTTCCTCTTCTGTGGCCAAAGGCCCTCGCAGGGCTGTGCTGCTGGTGTGGCCCTGGAGACCCCTGCTTCCTCTCACCCTTTTCGGAGAAATGGCAGCAATGGGCTTGGTTCTGGCCAGAGGTGTCTGCCTCTGCTGTCCTGTCCATAACTCAATAAACACCGTGCTACAGATGATTACAAAATATCTCAAGTGATTTTTATATATTTATTTGTTTTTGTATATATTTTTTCTACTTTATCTCTTACAAGTTATTCACCAAAATATTATCACATAAACATTATCACATAGAAAGAATCGTATCTCCAATAATTTAAGTATTTTTTGGGAACAAAAATGATATTGCATTTTTGAATATGAATGTGAATACCTATATGAACGCCATCCCTCCTTAATTATACAAAAGTTTCAAGAAGAAGGATTCCTTGAAGCCGGGGTGCCGAACTCATTTGTTGTGGAAGGTTGGCATTCTGCAGATTCTGCCCCACACACCATGGCAAATTCTGTCATACTCAGATGCCATGCTTGGTCAAGATCAGTGCCTATAGAGACCAAGCACAAGATTGAGGACTTTCCTTTTGGGTGCTTAATGTTCTCCTCTACCAGGATGGATGAGACACTGTCCCTGATAAAAAAAACAACAACAAGATCTGTTCCCCCAGAGAAAATGGCTGCACTGGAGGATGAACTGTATGGCGTAAGGGATTCAAATCAGGGGGCCTAATGTTAAAATCAATAAATGTACAACATAAATATTACAAATGATCAAAAATCCATGGAGTCAGTGTAATATCTGCTTTTGGGAATGAATTTTCTGGATCAAAATAGGAGGGCACACAACTGAAATACCATTTTGGTTCTATGCACCCGACTTGGAAGGTGGCTCAGTGGTTAAGACATTGAACTGCAGACTGGAAGATCTGTAGTTCAGCAGTTCGAGACCCGAGTGCCGCGTGACGGAGTGAGCTCCCGTCTCTGGCCCCAGGGCCTGCCAACCTAGCAGTTTGAAAGCAAGGAATTGCAAGTAGGTAAATATGGACCGCTTTGGTGGGAAGGGAACAGCGTTCCATGAGCCTCGGCGTCTAGTCATGCTGGCCATATGACCACGGAAACATCTTCGGACAGCGCTGGCTCTTCGGCTTGGAAATGGAGATGAGCACTGCATCCCTAGAGGGAAACCTTTACCTGACTTGGACACAAGAGACTGATATATTTCACCTCTGCCTTGTGTCACTGATTTATCAGAACACAATTTTCATTTGGTCCTATAAGGATTGATATTAATATCACAATGCTTGGAGCGTATGGGTAACATTTATGCTTGACCACTGAAGAAGGCCATTTGGCTGAAAGTTGTCTGTTTTAGGGTCACATAAGGTCCCTAAGGGGCACACTGCATGATTTGTCATTTTAACTGAGGCTATATTTGGGCCTAGAATTGTTTTTAAACTAATCTGTCCTAAGGTAAAGGTTTGCCTTGCTCAAAAGTCAGTCAAATCCAACTCTAGGGGGCGGTGCTCATCTCCGTTTCCAAGCCGAAGAGCCAGCACTGTCCAAATACTTTTTCTGTGGTCATATGGCTGGCCTGACTAGACACCAAGGCGCACGGAACGCTGTTATCTTCCCACCGAAGCGGTCCCTATTTATCTACTTGCAGTTTCTTGCTTCTGAACTGCTAGGTTGGCAGGAGCTGGGGCCAGAGACGGGAGCTCACTCCGTCCTGCGGCACTCGGGTCTCGAACTGCCGAGCTACAGACCTTCCGGTCTGCAAAATTTATGTTGTACAATTATTGATTTTAAGATTGGGCCCCCTAATTGAATTTTTTTGGGGGGTTAAGTTTTTTATCCTCCTCTGTCTACCCTATATGGCATTATACCACTCCCTAAACCCCACCAGCTTTCTGAAAACACTTAGTGGGCACCAGCTTGGTGCCAGCTTGCCCTTGTGTGCCCTGTTGGTGACCCTTGGGATAAGAAGACGGGTCTTCATGAGGTAAAGTAAATAGCAGGAAGAAGTGAGTAGGAATAAATGGATATTTCTTGCAATGGAGGGAAGTAAGCAGTGGAGACCCAAAAGGATTAGGGGGAGGGGATGGTATTTAATTTGTTCATAAAAGTCCAGGAAGAGGAGGAGGTTGGATTTATACCCCGCCCTTCACTACCCACAGGAGTCTCAGAGCAGCTTACAATCTCCTTTCCCTTCCCCTCCCGACAACAACCACCCTGGGAGGTCGGTGGGGCTGAGAGAGCTCTCTCGAGAACTGCTCTGGAGAGAACAGCTCTGAGAGAACTTGTGACTGGTCCAAGGTCACACCAGCAGCTGCATGTAGAGGAATGGGGAATCAAACCTGGTTCTCCCAGATTAGAGTCCACGCTCCCAACCGCTACAACAAAGTAGCTCCCTGGGCCTTTTAAGTCTAGGGGAAAATATTTATTTATTTATTTATCCATTCAAAACATTTATTAGCTGCCTTTCTTCCTTACAGAGCCCAAAGCAGCTTAACAAACATGGATAGTAAAGGTGAAGGTTTCCCTTGCCCGAAGGCCAGTCGAATACAACTCTAGGGATGCGGTGCTCATCTCTGTTTCCAAGCCGAAGAGCCAGCGCTTTCTGAAGACGTTTCCGTTGTCATGTGGCTGGCATGACTCAACGCTGAGGCGCATGGAACACGGTTACCTTCCTACTGAAGCGGTCCCTATTTACCTACTTGCAATTTCTTGCTTTCGAACTGCTAGAGTGGCAGGAGCTGGGGCCAGAGACGGGTGCTCACTCCGTCATGCGGCACTCGATAGAACCCCACAAATAAAATACATTTAATCCATAAAAACCAAATTTTAAAATAACAGCTCAGGACTGCTACTCACCCTAAATTAAACTGTCTTATTTATTTATTTGTTTGTTTGTTTATGGATTTCTGGGATTTATACTCCCCCTCCCCACCTTACAGCAGGCTCAGGGCGGCTACCAGCAGATTTGTTACAATTAAAACCATAAAAACATTATCCATAAAACTTACAATGCACTGCAAGTCGCACAACAAGATGGCACAGCTTCGTCATCTATATCTGAACAGCGTCGCAGATGGTAGACAATTCCGGTCGGTGCTGAGTGGTCCAGATTGGCGGGTTCCAGTAGTAGGGCCAGGCTGTAGAGTCGAGGCGGCCCCTACTTGAAGGCGTGGCGGAAGAGCTTCATCTTGCAGGCCCTGTGGAACTGTAAAAGGTCCTGCAGGGCCCTGATGTTGTCTGGGAGCTCGTTCCACCAGTGCAGGGCCACCACCAAAAAGGCCCTGGCCCTTGTAACCACCAATCGGGCCTCCCTCGGCCCTGGGACAACCAGGCGATTTTGGGACCCCGACCGCAGTACTCGCTGGGGTACATATGGGGAGAGACCTCAGGTAGATAGGTCTCTGGCCATATAGGGCTTTATAGGTAAGCACCAGCACCTTGAACCTTATCTGGTATGCTATAGGCAGCCAGTGCAGTGCTTGGTTTTGCCCACTGAATTCCTGTATCCTCTGATGTAAAGAAGTATGTTATAACTCTATATTTTGTGCCTGTTTCTTTCTTTCTGTGAAGCTTGGGAAAACCATTGGAAACACTGTTTGAAAATCTGGTTCAGATGAAGTCTCTTCAAGAAACAAAGACTTATTCCGGAAACCTTCGTTAACCTCTACTTGCTACCTATCAACCTCTACTTGTTACCTACCAGTTTACTACTTTACTACATGAGACTGCATCGTAATAACTTCACTATATTTACATTCACTGTTGTATTTTGTTATACTGTATGGTCCCAAATTATATTATTGCTTTTGTTTAGCATTATATTTTTTTCATTTTTATCAGCATTTTTTATGCAGTTTTCCTTTGTTTTTTGTCTTACTTCTATTGAACTGTAACTCTCTCCCCCCCTTCCCGCAGCCATGACACAAGCAGGCATTCCCCCACAGGGGGGGGGGGGCTGGCGCCAACTCCTGGAGCTGCGCTCCCCCTGAGCTCCTGTTCAATATGCACCCTGTTCACAAGACTCTACAGCTTGGAGGGAGCGTTGGTTTGGAGGTCAGTTTTTGTTGGAGAAATGAGCATGTAATGCAAGGCCTGAGAAATTCAGTCATTATAGGGTTAACTATGCAACTTGTTTGTTTACCTATGTTAGCCTGGAAGTAATACCTGGCAGCTGGCCAATTATCTGTGAGCCCGGGAAAACTGAAGGTGTACTGTCTTGCTAATTGGTCAGTGATATCAGGTGTTTCCTTTCAGGGGTCAAGAAGAAGGAGAGATCCTCCATTACAATCTCTCACTCTCTATCAGTATGTCTTAGTGTGAAGACGGAGCACAATGCAGCTCCTTAGCAAGCATGTTTTGTTTATTTGTAGCTAATCCCGTTTCCCTTTTCCCTTTAGTAATAAACTTCTTTTAAACTAAAAGAAGCAATCTCTTCTTTCCAGAAAAGCAAGATTCATTACTCTGATTTTTCTGATTATTGGACAAAAGTCCTAACAGTTTTAAGTTTGGGAGAACGCTGGGCCCCCACCTGGGGTGGGCAAATCTACTGGCAACCCTGCTGACAAGAATACATTGGTAGTAGACACCAACTCCCACAGATAATCAGGCAGGAGTTCTGACGTTTCCAGTTGATAAGTATTGGAGTCGGGAGTCCATGGAACAGTGAAACAGCTAGATCTTTATTGCTGGTCCGGATGAAGCATACAACCCAGGGCTCGAAGCCCTCCTTTTATGCTGGTCAGGGACAATCCCCTGACCTCACCCAACTGGCCTGATAGGCTATTATCAGTCTATTTACATCTCATAGGTTCCCTTGGAGAGACCTAGGTACAGGATTGGTGGCCGGTTTGGATCCACCTGGCCTTTGTTCTACCTGACTGAAGCTCAGGTAGTTTCTTGGCCATGTGCTCTGGCCACATGGCGGTCACCATTATGTGAGTACATGGCGACCGCATGGCCAATACATAACACCAGTCTTGATTTTAAGCAATATTTGCATCATCTGTTCGGTGCTTTTAGAGTGACCAAACTCCAGGGGGTCAGCATCAGAATGCCTTTGACTATCAGACCGGGGGGGGGGGGGCTGTCAGTGGGTAGGGGCTACTACCCGTGGGCCCTGCTTGTAAGCATGGCTCCAGCATCTTGGGTTGCCAACCTCCAGTTGGGGCGTGGAGTTCTCCTGGTATTACCACTGATCTCCAGACAACAGAGACCGATTGCCCTGGAGAAGATGGCAGCTTTGGAAGGCAGGCTCTGTCCCATCACGCCCCTGATCCTGAGCTCTTCCCACTCCCTGGACTCTGCCCTCCCCAAGCGGTGCTCCCAAACCTCCAGGAATTTCCCAGTCCAGAGTTCACAACCGCATCAGGAGGCTGTTTTTTATAAAGTGATTAGCATTGTAGTAAAATGGGAGGTCGCTTTTATAAGGGAATTAGGATCATAGCCTCTTGTAGGGTTTCTTGCATTTTTACCACCTTGCCTTTTTCTGCTTTGCCTTCTCCCTTTGCAGCCCACTTTCTGCATCATGGGATGTAACACTGAAGCCATTTCCTGTGTGCGTTTGTGTCTCCGATTCTGTAATCCAACAGCAGCCCTGGATATGGACCAGGCTTGCCTGGTCTTGTAAGATCTCAGAACAGGGTCAGCCCTGGTCGGTACTTGGATGGGAGACCACCAAAGAAGTCCAGGGTTGCAACGCAGAGGCAGGCAATGGCAAACTCCTTCTGTCTCTGCACTGTCTTGGATGGCCCCAGGCTGGCCTGATCTTATCAGATGTCGGAAGTGGAGCAGGGTTTATCCCTGGTTGGACGGGAGACCCATCAAGGAAGTCCCTGGTTGCTATGCAGAGGCAGGTAGCAGCCATCAAACCTCTGAATGTCTCCGGCCTTGAAAACCCTACAGGGGTCGCCGTCAGTGTTCCCTCTAAGCTGTGTGAGTGTGAGCCAGCTCACAGGTTTTTGTCTTAGCTCAGGAAGGATGGCTCCAGAGCAAACTCATTCATGCAGCAGCCAAATCGCCCGCTTGCAACTTGAATGCCAATTGCTCACAGAGTCGATTTTTTGCTCACAGGACTCCACAGCTTAGAGGGAGCCAGGGCTATTTTGGGGGCAGGAACGCACAGGAATGGCGGGCTTCCAAGTTGGCCATGCCTACAGCCTCCCCCCCCCCCCCGCCCTGGTTCCCCAGGCACCTCGCAAGCTACAGGGCACCTGGGGAAGCCAAGCTGATCCAGGGAGGGAAGGCAGTTTAAACTGCCCCCCCAGGTGCCCCACGGCTGTGGGGCCCCGGGGAAGCCGATCCAGAAACTGCCTTCCTTCCCTCAGGTTCCCCATGCGCCCCGCAAGCCGCAGGGCACCTGGGGAAGCCGATCCTGGGAGGGAGCTGCACTGTCAGGGGTGTGGCCTAATATGCCAATGAGTTTCTGCTGTTGGGTGTGGCCTGTTATGCTAATGAGTTCCTGTTGGGCTTTTTTGTAGAAAAAAAGGGAGCATTGGTCACCATCAGCCGGCAGCCTACACCCTGAGGACCCAGTCCTCCTGCTCTGTCCATTGAAGGGCTTTGCTTTCTGATTCGATTGTCTTTTCTATTTTGTGAACCACTTTTGAGTTTCAGCGAGAAAGTCAGGTTGATACACAAAGGAAATAAATCAACCAGGACTGTGGCACACTCGTGTCCTTTTAACACAGGGGATTTCCAGCGCTGAACAGAGGTGGGGGAATAGTTGGAGATTGTGGGGCGCAGAGCCTGAGGGGGGGGGTTGGGGGGAGGGGAAGGACTTCATTGGGGTACAATGCCACAGAGCCTGCCTTCCAAAGCGGCCGTTTTCTCTGAGGGAACTAGGGTTGCCAGCCTCCAGGTGGGGCCTGGGAATCTCCCGCTTTTACAACTGATCTCCAGCTGACAGAGATCAGCTCCCCTGGAGAAAATGGCTGCTTTGAAGGGTGGACTCTATGGCATTGTACCCTGCTAAGGCCCCTCCCTTCCCCAAACCCTGCCCTCTCCTGGCTCCACCCCCAAAGTCTCCAGGTATTTTCCAACCCAGATTTGGCAACCCTAGAGGGAACTGATCTTTGTTGCCAGGATATCTGCAATAATCCAGCCACTACCTGGAGGTTTAACAATGGAGAATACCTGTATGTAAGAAACTTGATAAAGTTCCTCATCAAAGGCTCCTAAGTAAGCTCAATAGTCATGGGATAAAAGGACAAGTTCTTTTGTGGATCAAAAACTGGCTAATTAAAAGGAAACAGAGTATAAATGGGCAATTTTCTCAGTGGAGGGAGGTAAGCGGGGGTACCGCAGGGATTCGTACTCGGTCCGATGCTTTTTAACTTGTTTATTAATGATTTGGAGTTGGGAGTAAGCAGTGAAGTGGCTAAATTTGCAGATGATACAAAGTTGTTCAGGGTGGTGAGAACCAGGGAGGATTGTGAGGCACTCCAAAGGGATCTGTCGAGGATGGGCGAGTGGGCATCAACGTGGCAAATGGGGTTCAATGTGGCCAAGTGCAAAGTGATGCACATTGGAGCCAAAAATCTTAACTATAAATATATGTTGATGGGGTCCAAACTGGCAGAGACTGACAAAGAGAGAGTCATAGTAGATAACTCAATGAAAATGTTGAGACAGTGTGCAACTGCAATGAAAAAGGCCAACACTATGCTGGGGGTTATTAGGAAGGGAATTGAAAACAAATCAGCCAGTATCATAATGCCCCTGTATAAATCGATGGTGCGACCTCATTTGGAATACTATGTACAGTTCTGGTTGCCACACCTCAAAAAAGATATTATAGCATTGGGAAAAGGGCAGAAAAGGGCAATAGAATGATAAAAGGGTTGGAACACTTTCCCTATGAAGAAAGGCTGAAGCACTTGGGGCTCTTTAGCTTGGAGAAATGACGGCTGAGGGGTGGCATGATTGAGGTTTATAAGATTATGCCTAGGGTAGAGCAGGCAGAGAAAGAAGTACTTTTCTCCCTTTCTCACAATACAAGAACTCGTGGGCGCCCCATGAAATTGCTGAGCACTTGGGTTAGAACAGATAAAAGGAAGTACTTCTTCACCCAAAGAGTGATGAACACGTGGAACTCACCTCCACAGGAGGAGGTGGTGGTTACAAACATGGACGGCTTCAAGAGGGAATTAGATAAACATTTGGAGCAGAGGTCCATCAGCGGCTATTAGCCACAAAGTATAGATAGGAACTCTCGGCCTGGGGCAAGTGATGCTCTGTATTCTTGGTGCTTGGGGGGGCAACAGTGGGAGGGCTTCTAGTGTCCCGCCCCCACTGGTGGACCTCCTGAGGGCACCTGGGGCGATTTCCCACTTGCCGTTTGCCTCTCATTCTCTCCAGGGTTTTTTCCTCCAGAGTATATTCTTCATGTTCATACTTGGAGCCTGTTATGTATTGACCATGCGGTCGCCATGTGCTCCAGTAATGGCGACTGCCATGTGGCCAGAGCACATGGACAAGAAACTACTTGAGCTTCAGCCAGGTAGAACAAAGGCCAGGTGGATTCAAACAGGCCACCAATCATGTACCTAGGTTTCTCCCAGGGAACCTATGAGATGTAAATAGACTGATAATAGCCTATCAGGCCAGTTGGGCGAGGTCAGGGGATTATCCCTGACCAGCATAAAAGGAGGGCTCGGAGCCCTGGGTTGTATGCTTCATCCGGACCAGCAATAAAGATCTAGCTGTTTCACTGTTCCATGGACTCCCGACTCCAATACTTCTCAGTGGCGACGAAGGTGGGATCCCGATGAGCGACTCTCCAGCCGACCGCAGCAGCACAGCGAGCTCCGTCCCGCCAGCCGCAAGCATCTCTGAGCTCCAGCGCTTCGCCACAAGTCGCTCTGAGCCCCGATCCTCCAGCACTAGCCAGCACCGAGCCTCAGCACTCCCCGGCACCACCGCAAGACCACAAGGACATCGCTCAAACCGCTGCTGCTGCTCCTGCTCTGGTAACTATGGCAAACGCTCCGGGCCCAATTACCCCTTTCGATACGTCTCGCCCAGAGACGTGGGAGTCCTGGCTCAAGATGCTGGGTTGCGCCTTCAGGGTCCGCGGAATCACAGAGGCGGACCTGAAGAGCGCCTGGCTATTGAGTTCCGGAGGGGTGGAGGTCATGCGGGTGGCCCAGAACCTATTCGCCCCGCAAGACCCCACCGAGGTGCCTTACGACGTACTCATCAAGGCCCTCGGCGATTACTTCGCCCCGAAGCCATCAAAACTGGCTAGGCGCTGGGAGTTCATACAGCGCCAGCAGCAGCCAGGGGAGTCAGCCGCCGCTTTCTTGGCTGAACTCCATCAACTAGCCGTGGGCTGCGAATTCCACCACATGGATGACCATGTGGAGACTGCCTTCATGGGAGGGATCCATGAAGCCAAGCTCCGCCGACGTCTCATCGCAATGTCGGAGCCAACCTTGGAGAAGATGCTCCAAACAGCAGCAGCGTTTGAGACAACGTGAAGGGACAAGGCAGCCACCAAAGTCCACCAGGAGGCCCCTCCCGAACCCAACTCGAGCGTAGAAGAGGACATCCACCGGATGCAACCACGCTCGAAGAAGGGTGAGCCCGGTGTCTCCAGGCCCAAGGGCCCAGCATCTGTCTCCAGGCCCAAAGGCCCAGCATCTGTCTCGGTTCCCTCTTCTGCTTCCCTCAACAGGCAGGCCCCAACATCCACAAGCTGCGGGGACCACCACGACAGACGTACATGCCGCTTCCGTGATGCCGTTTGCCGTGCCTGTGGGAAAGCAGGCCATCTCACCCAGGCCTGCCGCCTAAGGAACAGCCACCATGCCCCAGCAGCGAACTTCGAGGAAGTGGACAGCGTCATTCCTGCGGCCACAGTAATGAACTTGCCCCAGCCCATTCCGGGCGCGCTTTCCGTGTCCCTCCGGATAGAGAGAGTTCCCTGTTCCATGGAACTGGACTCAGGGTCCGCATATTCCATTGTGTCCGCAGCTACGTTCAGCTGCCTCTGCCCGAAGGGGGCACGCTGGCTACGGCTGCCAGCTGGGTTGGTCCTCCGGGACTTCCAAAAAACCCCAGTGGCTATTAAGGGGCTAGCCAGGGTCCGGGTCCAGTACCACGCATTTAACGGTCTGCTAGACCTTCTCGTGGTGGAGCGCAATCTAACCAGTCTTCTAGGTCACGTCTAGCTCAAGCTGCTCGGAGTGCAGTGGACCGGAATACACCTCATGGGCTCTACCGACTTCTCGTCCATCTGTGAGGAATTTCCCGCCGTTTTTGATGGCTCATTGGGCTGCTACAGAGGACCCCTGGTTTCCTTCGACCTGGACCCGGCGGTCCGGCCCATCCGCGTGGCCGTCTGCCGGCCACCGCTCGCCTTCCAGCCCAAAGTGGAGGCGGAGCTGGAAAAGCTCGTGGCCCAAGGGGTGCTCAAGCTGGTTTCCCACGCCAAGTGGGAGACTCCCATTGTGACCCCCCTCAAGGCTAATGGGGAAGTCCGCATCTGCGCAGACTATAAATGCACTATTAATAAGGCGTTACAAGACCACGCGTACCCAGTACCGGTGGTCAGCCATGTTCTGGCCTCCCTAGCGGGAGCCAAAATATTTCGAAAGCTCGACCTGGCCCAGGCCTATCAGCAGCTTCCTGGAGACGATGCAACGGCCGAGGCACAAACGATTGTGACTCATAAGGGAGCATTCAAAGTGAAATGGCTCCAATTTGGGGTCAGTGTGGTGCCAGGGATTTTTCAACATCTAATGGATTCTCTCCTTAAAGATGTTCCAGGTGTGAAACCGTTCTTCGACGACGTCCTCATCGCCGCCCCGGACGTCGACACATTTGCGGCACGCCTACGGATGGCGCTGCAATGGTTCCAGGACACGGGTCTCAAGGTCCGAAAGGATAAGTGTACCCTGGGAGTCTCCTCAGTGAACTTCTTGGGATTCAAAGTGACCGTGGATGGCATTCACCCAACCAAGGAGAAGGTAGCGGCAATTACGGAAGCACCCCGTCCGTCTTCGAAGGCGGAACTACAGGCGTTCTTGGGCCTTTTAAACTTTTATCACGCCTTCCTTCTGCACAAAGCGGCTGTCGCCGAACCCCTGCATCGCCTCCTGGACAAGGGAGCGGCTTGGGCCTGGGGTCCCAAGCACGACGCAGCCTTCCGGGCCGTCAAGGACCTATTAGTTTCAAATGCGGTCCTAGCACATTTCAATGAGAGGCTCCCTGTCATTCTGGCCTGCGACGCATCTCCCTATGGAGCCGGGGCGGTCTTGGGGCACCGGCTACCCAATGGCAAGGAAGTGCCGGTAGCCTACTACTCCAGGACCCTGTCATCGGCAGAACGTAATTACGCCCAAATCGACAAGGAGGCACTTGCGATTGTAGCCGGCATCAAGAAATTCCACGATTACCTGTATGGGTGATCGTTCACCGTGGCTACGGATCATAAGCCACTGCTGGATCTCCTTGCCCCCCACCGGCAGACCCCTCACATGCTGTCCCCACGGGTCCTGCGGTGGTCAATTTTTTTGTCTGGCTACTCCTATGACAGGCAAGGTGATGGGACACACCGACGCCCTCAGCACTCTTCCTCTCCCATCCTGCGACCCAGATCCTGCTCCAGCCTTCCACGTAGCGCTCCTGGAGGACCTACCAGAGCACCCCGTGCAAGTATCGGATGTGGCCCGTCGCACGCGGCAGGACCACATCCTTTCCCGTGTCTTGGACTGGGTGGGAAGGGGGTGGCCGGATAAACCGGGGCCGGAGTTCGCCGCTTTCATGGCATGGAGACACGAACTCTCGGCCCACAAGGGGTGCCTGCTATGGGGATCTCGAGTGGTGATCCCCAGGCCTCTGTGGCCCTGAGTACTAGAGGCACTACACGAGGCCCACCCAGGCATAGTACGTATGAAGGCCCTGGCCCATAGTTACGTGTGGTGGCCAGGCCTGGACAAAGATATTGAGGGGTGGGTCCAGAAGTGTACCAAATGCCAAGAGTCATGGCCAGACCCGCCACACCCTCCCGTACGATCCTGGGAATCCACAAACAAGCCCTGGTCCCATCTGCACCTAGACTTTGCGGGACTGGTCCAGGGCCGGTTGTTTCTTATCGTTGTAGACAGCTACAGCAAGTGGCTTGAGGTGGTTCCGGTAGCATTGACCTCCACCAACGCAGCCTTACAAAGTCTCTGGCTGGTCTTGGCAACCCACGGGATGCCTGACACTCTCGTGACCGACAACGGGACCGCGTTCACCTTCGGCGAGTTCCAACGGTTCGTGGAGGCCTGCGGTCTTCACCACATCCACTCCGCTCTGTTTCACCCTGCAACCAATGGCCAGGCCGAGCGCATGGTGAGAACAACGAAGGATGCATTAAAGAGAATGGAGCATGGCATCTGGGAACAGCAGCTGTATACGTTCCTGTTCAGCCAACGGAACACACCCCACTCAGGGACTGGGTGTCAGCCAGCCAAACTTCTGATGGGAAGATGACTGGGAACCGTCCTGGACCGCCTACATCCCGACTGAGCAATCACCAGAAACCTGACAACAGAGGACCAGCCAGCGGCCCGAGGGTTCGCTCCCGAAGATGCTAAGAACTACGTGCAGGGTCCGACATGGATCCCCGCGAGGATCATCCGAGTCACTGGGCCTTATTCCTACGAGGTCTTTACGGAAGATGGCGTAGTCTGGAAACGACACATCGACCAGATTCGATGCCGTACACAGAGCCGCAATGCTACCCAGGCACCCGAACTCCCTGCACCAACGGACCATGACATCAACAAGATTACAGAAGCAGAGCCAGACCCGGATCCAGAGACTGCGGAGACTCCGCTCATGCCCTCTGATGCAGCAGCCGCGCCATCCATGCCTGAACGACCACCGAGCAGACTGGCCCCACAAGCAGAACAACTACCCGCATTGCAACCTTCCGACACAAGCAACCTGCCCCGTCTTACAACCCCCCGGCGCTCTGGACATGAGCACAGACGCCCGGACTATCTCAAAGACTATGTGTGCAGAGGGGTTCTGGACTATGGGGGGAGGGGTGTTATGTATTGACCATGCGGTCGCCATGTGCTCCAGTAATGGCAACCGCCATGTGGCCAGAGCACATGGCCAAGAAACTACCTGAGCTTCAGCCAGGTAGAACAAAGGCCAGGTGGATTCAAACCGGCCACCAATCATGTACCTAGGTTTCTCCCAGGGAACCTATGAGATGTAAATAGACTGATAATAGCCTATCAGGCCAGTTGGGCGAGGTCAGGGGATTATCCCTGACCAGCATAAAAGGAGGGCTCAGAGCTCTGGGTTGTATGCTTCATCCGGACCAGCAATAAAGATCTAGCTGTTTCACTGTTCCATGGACTCCCGTCTCCAATACTTCTCAGAGCCAAAGCCCCTCATCTGCCCCGCAGTGTCCATTTCGCACATACCGACTGCCGCGTGGCTTCCATTCCCCCCCATTCCCCTCCCATCTCCCCACTCGCTCCTCCCCTCCCCTCCTCCCTCATTTTTTAAAAAAACGCATGCGCGATTGCATTATTTCGTTATGATGAAATGAGGCTTCCAGTCCCCCTCCCATCATCCCACTCACTCCTTCCCCCTCCCTTCCTCCCTTGAATTTTTTTTTAAACACAGGCACAATTGTGCTATTTTGTTATAATGCAATGACGGTGGACATGGATAGTGTGAGCAAGGGTCATGAGAGTTGTAAAGGGAACGCTATTTGCTACTGAAATTTAAACTATTTTGCTGTTGCGAGCTGATATGCACCTAATGGTGTCTGGATTAAGATGTCCGTAGTTGCCTTCCTCTTCTCCGAATTCAATACTTCCCTCCTTCCTATCCAAATTTTCCCGCCGCTGTTGCTTGCCACACAATGATTGGTCGACCATACGGCCTGGCACTGTGATTGGTGGCGTGTCTGCTCTATCATCAAAATGCTGGGCGCATTGCCAGCGGGATCTCAGGCACAAAATGGTGGATAAAGCCTTTACAGCCATGGTGCCCTATATGCATTGCAATTTTGTTATAACGAAATGTGGCCCATTTGAAAGATAAAATACTGGCGCCAGTAAGACGGTTTCCCCTTGTTTATTTGAATGCATTACTGCTTTACTTTACGGATCAAAAAAATCTTTCACCATGCCGCTTGAAGCAACCCATTCGTGCAGTTCCCTCCACCGAGGATACTTTCTCTGCAATTTTATTTTAAAATTGTGTTATGAAACTTATGAAGGTTTTTTTGCCGGAAAAACTTCCTTGGCGGAGCTCCCCAGCTGCGGAGCAGCATGTGGACTGGCCTCCCATCTCCCTCCCACACGCTCTGGCTGCCGTCCTCCATCCATCCTGCCGCCGGCTGCAGGAGCAGCAGCACTCGGTGCGCTGGATGCTGGATACGAGCGCAAGCCGGGGGGGAGTCGAGGTTCCTTCAGGGCTTCTTCTCCAGTGGTGGTGGTGGCGGTGGCGGCAGCTGAGGAGGAGAAGCAGCAATGGCAGCCCAGTCTCCCTGCTCCGCACGCTGAATTGGAGCCCCGAAGAAAAAGTTCCCCCCGTAATAAATAAATGTGAGTGTGTGTGTATTATACAAAGAAAACAATGGTGTAGTCTTCCCTTGCTGCATCACTATTTCGTTATTTTGATATAATGAAATAAGGGGTTCTTTTGTAAAAAAAAAAAAGGGGGGGGAGACAGTCTAGCTCAGGGGTGGGCAAACTGTGGCTCGGGAGCTGCATGTGGCTGTTTCACATATATTATGTGGCTGGGGAAGCTAAATATCATTAGCAAACAAATATCATTGGACAAATTAATATCATTATCAATATCTGCTTTTACCCCTTTTGTTATTATTTTTGGCAGTCTCATTTAATGTTAATAAAAAGTAAATTTGCTTATTTTCCAATAAAAGCAGGTAATATTTGTTCATGTCTTGTGGCTCTCAAACATCTGATGTTTATTCTATGCGGATCTTTATAGTCAAGTTTATTATCTTGGCCATTGGCCATAACAAAACAAAACAAAATAAAACAGATAAAACAAAATACAACAGACATTATAAACCAAAATGGGATAAGCCCTTCAGTAACTTGCTGCAAATCCAAGACTTAGTCTTATCTTTTTTGCCGCCAGTGCAAACAAAGCCATTCCGCTGGTAATATATGTGTCATTATCAGAGAGCAAAAGAACAGTCATGTCCAGATCTGAAATTCCATTATGCAGAGGTATAATGGGGTAAATAAAGCTTTGCCTAAGTGATTCATGCCAAGAGCATCTCATAATATAATGCTCGACGTCATCCACTTCGCCTACGCCACATTGACATATTCTAGAGACAGCAGGGGAGCCCAAGAAGCGACCAATACAGACCATTGAAGGTATGGCATGAAACCTTAGGGCAGTAAAAGCCCTTCTTAGATCAAGAGTGGTTAATTTCTCAAGGTAAACAGTCCTACAGTGATCTCTTTTAAATATCCTATACAAGGGGGCTGTACGACAACTTACCACCGCTTGGTGGTTCAAAAGCCCATCCTTATTAAATACCCATTCCTTCAAGTTGGACTTTTGACTTTCACTGTCCCATACATCGTCTGGAATTGAGTATTTCAGTAAAATAGAGGTCAGGTGGTCACCTAATCTTTTGGAGGATTTCAAAAGCGATATAAAACTTTGGACACCTAGGATATCCTGGGGACGTTTTAAGCATTTCCTCCAATAAGAAAGAATTCTCACATTTACCCTGGCTTTCAAAGATACCATACCCAGTGCAGCCCTCATCAGTGCCACGGGTGAGCCTTTGGGTAAAACCAGAATCCGCCTCATAAAATAATTTTGCACGGTCTCTAGCAGAGACCGCAGCGGCTCATCCCAACCCCAAATCTCTACCCCATACAACATTGCTGAGGTTATCTTACTAATGTATAGTTTGACAACCGGATCTATCATACCTCCGCCCCTAGAGAAGTAAAACTTCAACAAAGCCCCCAAATTGTTCATAGCAACAGTCTTCAATTGTGTAATATGAGGGCGCCAAGAGAGGGTTTCTGAGAAGGTTATGCCCAGATATTTATATGTACTGCATTGTTTAATTGGTGTACCAAGAATGCTCCAAACTGATTTCTTAGGTCTTTTCCTGAAAACCAAGACTTTAGATTTGGCGTAGTTTATTTGCAGAGCTTCTGCCTTGCAATACTTGCCCAATTTATTTAGTAGCCTCCTCAGACCAATCTTGGTTACGGAGAGAAGTACCATGTCGTCCACATACAAAAGGATTGGAACTTTGTATTGCCCTATGGCGGGAGGCATGAATTCACTGCCTTCCAGACTGGCATTTAGATCATTCAAATAAAGGTTAAACAGGGTGGGAGCTAGCACACAACCTTGTTTCACTCCCTTCTGCACTAATATATCTTCAGTGAGCCGGCCCTCCCTTCCGACCTTAACCTTCACAGTGGTGTCGTTATACAACAGGCCAATTAATTTAACCAACAGGGGATCAATATTTATATTCCAAAGTTTCTGCCACAATCTGCCTCTATCTAGAGAATCAAAGGCTGCTGCTAGATCGATAAAGGCAGCGTAAAGGGCCTTTGTGGGATCCGTAACGGCCAAGGAGGCCAGAGTGTATAAGGTTTGGCAGTGCTCAATAGTTGAGTGCTCTTTTTTGAATCCAATTTGAAGAGGGTGAATTAAGTTATTCTCTATAACTTGATCTTCAAGTTTATTTTTTAGCTGACTACTGTATAATTTAGAAGCAACTGACAGTAAACTAATTGGCTTGTAATTACTGGGATCACACTCTTCACCCTTCTTATAAATTGGAACAATAATACTTGTGGTCCAGCCCTTAGGAAGTTTGCCAGTTCTATCAATCCAGGTAAAAAGTTTGGCTAACATTGGGGCCCACCAATCAATAAATGATTTAAAGCACTCAATTGGAATTAGATCCTCACTGGGAGATTTACCACTGGGTGTGGATTCGATCAATGACCTCACTTCACGCTCAGTTACCTCAGGCCAGAGTGGTAATATGGAAAGGGAGGGGTTTACCTGGTTGCTCTCACAGCCACAACTAAAAACCTTGGAGAAATGAGCAAACCAAGTCTCTGCTTGGATATTAAAACCTTTCCCCCTCGATTTACCACTGAAACCTGCGGAGATTAGGCGCCAGAAACTACCTTCGTTTCTACTCTTAACCACTTCTTGGAGCTCCACCCATAGGTGGGCGGTACATGCTGCCTTCTTTTCCTTTAACAGATCTTTATACTGTCTCCTAACTGTGCCTACTAACCTAAGGGCTATGCGGCTCTTATGTTAAGCAAGTTTGGCCACCCCTGTTCTAGGTGGCTCTTACGCTGAGCAAGTTTGCCCACCCCTGGTCTAGCCTCAGGCCCGGAGGAGTGCACCCAGAGAGCGGGGTGGAAAAGTCGTGTTCCAGGCCCGCCCGCCCGCTGCTGCTCCTCCATGGGTTTCTGGAGGGAAGTGCCCCCGCCTGCTCTGCAGGGGCTGCAGCCAGGGCCCCCCAGACACAGGGCAACGGTCACCCACAAGCCCGGGGGCTCTCGAGCCAATGACGCCCGGCTCCTGCTACCGAAAAGCCCAGCAAATCCTCCTCGCTGACGCAGTCCTTGTGGTGGGTTCTTGTCTCGCTGCCTCATGATTTCGATATTACATTAGGAGGGCTCATTTCAAAAATTTTTTTGAAGAAACGCCCACCACAGGGCAGGCCAGATGGAGGGCGGGCAAGTGGGCATGTTTTCGTCTCAGCTTCTCCACTGGAGCAAACAGGAAAATCCTCTAAAAAAGGATTTTCTTGCTCCGGGGAAGCTCCGGAGCAGTGTCACAATACTCCTGATCAAACTGTGAGCCCGAAGCAACTGGTGGGAAATTGACCAGAAGCTCCTGAGCAAGCATCAGGGCAAACCCAGGACAAACACTAGTGCGAAATCGCCTTTTTGGCCACTGTGTGACAGAGGATGGGCCACTGGCCTGATCCAACATTGGCTTCTCTTATGTTCTTAAACTTATATAAAAAATTATACGCTACTCTTAGAATATAAGACACAAGATGAAATGGTTAAAAATGTTATGGTTAAATGGGCACAACATTTGGGACATAATATAGACATAGATAAATGGCTACAGGTTTGGGAAAAAATATAAAAATTACAAAAGCAATTTCATACGAAGAAAATATATATATGATGTTTTATAGATGGTATATTACACCTGACAAACTGGCAAAGTTTGATCCCAAATGTTCAAATACCTGCTGGAAATGTCAGAATAAGGTTGGATCTTTTTATTGTATGTGGTGGTTATGTGACAAAGCTAAAAAATACTGGGCTGGGATTCATGAAATGCTCCATTTTTTTTTGAAATGTACTATTCCTTAGATACCAGAGATATTTTTGCTAAGTATATTCCCTGAAAACTGTAAAAGGGATGACTTTTATCTTATATTGTACATTGCTACAACGACCAGAATATTGTATGCTAAATATTGGCGAAGAACAGAAATACCCACAAAAGAAGAAATTATAAACAAAATCTTGGAAACAGCAGAAATGGATAAATCGACTTTAATTTTGAAAGGCTGACCAGAATCTACATTTGAAAATACCTGGACAAGATTTTACAATTGGTATGAAGACTATTATAATTAAGTAAGATATACTTTAAAATGGTTAAGGTCATATATGGTACTAACATGATAAGATTTGCAGTATTTTATTACTTTAATACTACAAGGTGAAACATTTGAAATATTACAATTAGACAGATGATTATGTAAAAGATGCAATTTGAATACTGAGAAGAAGAAGAAGAGATTGGATTTTTATCCCGCCCTTCACTCACTTGGAGTCTCAGAGCGGCTTACAAACTCCTTCCCCTTCCCCTCCCCACAACAGACACCCTGTGATGTAGGTGGGGCTGAGAGAGCTCTGAGACAACTGTCCTTGAGAGAACAGCTGGTACAGAGCTATGGCTTGCCCAAGGTCATCCAGCAGGTGCAAGTGGAGGAGTGGGGCATCAAACCCGGTTCTCCCAGATTAGAGTCCACGCACTTAACCACTACACCAAACTGGCTCTCTGAGTGATTACCCCAATTTATGTTTGTATGTATGTTTGTTTGTGTTACCAAAAAATAAAAAGTTCAAAAAACAACAACAACAGAGAATATCATGGAAAGAAGGAGAAACAAAGATGAGAACCATCCATGTAACAATAACTAAGCTATGTAACCAAGCGCCCTGAGATTTTCCTTCATTTGGGCCAGAAAATTGCATCTCTCGAGTCAAGTTAAATTAGAACCAAACTTCCACAAAGGCATTTCGTCCTAAGCGGCTCTGACCAAAGTTAACAGAGGCGATTTCCCTTGGGAATTCAGCCAGAAGGGAGGTGTTAAATGAGGAGGTGATTTACACATCACACAGTTCAACTTGTGGCTCCAGCCTAATTAACACTAAAAGGATATGGCCGGAGAGGCCAAACTGTTTTCACTTCCTGTGCCTGCAGATGAGACAAAGAAGCCAGGCCTGACTGATCTCACAAGTGTACCATAACAAGACAGAGGGGGGATTTTCACTTTCGTTTCTAGGAGTTTGTCTTAATAGACTTTTCTTGCAAACCACTGGATTTCCTGGAAATACTGATCAGGGGGGCGGGGAGGCAGGATGGGGGCGGGGAGGCAGGATGTTCAGCAAACACAACTCTGGACTCCAGAGAGAGAGGGTGTTTTCCACAGCCTTAGCAGATCTCTCTGTGGCTGGACTTGTTGGTCTGATGGGAAGAGACGTAGAGTATCAGCCTTGCCCCACATCTCCAATGAGTCTAAAGGAGAAAATGAAGAAGCTTCCCATTGGTTATTTTGTAGCCATCCTTGTCCTTTTGGTCTTCCTTCTCATTTTCCTGGGGCTATACCTGGGGCAAGAATTTTCAGAACCAGCCAAGCAGCTGCAGAAATGCCAATCGGAGATGCAGAACCAGTCTTCCCAAACACAGGCTCAAATCATGTCCCTCGGGCAACAGATGATTGAGACAGAGGAGAAAGCAAAGAAGGAGGCTGGAATCTGGAGCTACAAGCTGGAGGCCATGAACAAGACCCTGGCAGAGACCCAGAAGAACTGGCATTCTTGCCAGGACCAGCTGGTACAGTATTTGAATTCTCTCCCAGGTCCTGGGACATAGGGGTAGGGTTTGCCAGCTAGGATTGCCAGGGGTAATGCTCCCTCTAAACTGTGGAGTCCTGTGAGCGAAAATTCTACTTTGTGAGCTACTGGCATTAAAGTTGGGAGCGAGCGATTTGGCTGCTGCGTCAATCAGTTAGCTCTGGAGCCCTCCTTCCCGAGCTGAGACAAAAATGTGTGAGCTGGAGACTAAAAATCTGTGAGCTAGCTCACGCTAACTCCGCTCAGAGGGGACACTGGCCAGGGGGATGGGGGCCTGATCCAACACTGGCTTCGCTTATGTTCTTATGAGTAGGGTTGCCAGCTCCAGGTAGGGAAATCCCTGGAGATTTCGGGGTGGAGCCTGGGGAGGACAGGGACCTCAGTGGGGTCCTGTGCCATATAGAGTCCACCCTCCAAAGCATCCATTTTCTTCCAGAGAACTAATCTCTGTTGTCTGGAGATCAGCTGTAATTCCAGGAAATCCCCAGGCTGGTGGTATCCCTAATTCTCTCTGTTAACAAAATTACATTCATGTCTGCTGTGTGTCACCAAGACACACAACCGATTTGTGGCGACCTCCGCAAGGGCTTTTCAAAGCAAGTGTGACTCTGCCTGGCGGTCTCTCATCCAAGCAGTGACCCTGCTTCGCTTTCAAGATCTGACACGGTTGGGTCATCCCATGTTGCCCTTCCTCCCTTTGATTACTTGCAATTGCTGGGTTGTTGTTGGTTTTTAATACACCAACAGCATCTTCTTTGTACCCAAGTGAGGAGATGCAAAGAGCATTTATAAGGGTGATAGATGCCAGATTGTGTGTCTAGCAAAGCGCTTTCTAAAAGTCAGGTGGTACCTTGAATCCTTGGCGGTGGGTAGCGGTGGCACCATTTTAGTAGTTTGTTTTTCGTACATTTAATCGAGTCCTTTTCCTTCCAGGATTCAAAGCTTACAGGGCCATTGCCTGAAACAATCTGTAGCAGTTCAGTTGCCAGGCTAGGAAAGGGGAGTGCCAGGCTCAGATTGGAGGGGTTTTAAAATCCCTTGTCCACCTTGATGTTTTTATATAGATTGCATATAAATACACTACAGGGCAGGGATCCCCAGCATTTTTGAGCCAGCAGGTATTTTTGGAAATCCAGCATAGGGTGGAAGGTGCAAACACAAAATGGCTGCTGGAGGCAGCGGAACCAACCACAAAATGTCAGAGTGTGAGGTGACGCATAACTCCGATTGTAGGTCTTCAGTGATTTAGGCACCGGCTCTGCTTAACCGGATGCCTTTCAGAACGAACGTCTTGTTTAAAAAGATTTCATGCACAGAAATATACATTTTTTTTAGACAGTTTATTAATTTTTACAAATTTATCCATAAAATAACACAACTTAAAGTTTTAACAGAAAGTATATCTTTTCGAGCCTCAGATTCATTGCTTTTCTATCCAGTCATAAAGTTTTAACCATTTGTCCATGTCCTTGTTCTTTGCTTCTATCGTCAAGTTCCTTCGGTCCATCTTATCTAACTCCACTACTTCTAATAACTTTTCCATCACTTCTTTTAAATTGGGCACTTCCGCCGATTTCCAGTTCTTTGCCCATAGAATTCGCGCCGAAGTCAACAAATATACAATCAGTGATACATCAATTCTGCTTAGGTCAGATGGTAAAATGTTTAGTGGAAAGATTTCCGGTTTAAGCACCAGCTCAATCTGGGTTATTTCCCTGATTAGTTTTCTAATCTTTCTCCAATATCTTACTGCTTTGTGGCATTGCCACCACATATGGAAAAAGGTACCTATTTTAATTTGACATTTCCAATATTTGTTTTGATCATTCTTATAACACTTAGCGATATTTTCAGGCGTCCAATGCCACCTATAAAATAATTTATATACATTTTCCTTATAGGATACCGCCTTTACCAATTTAACAGATTTCCAAATTTTACTCCATTCATCTATCTGTAGCGGATACCCAAAATCTTTCATCCAACTGACCATTTCTTTACTGATGGGATCGCCTTGTGTTTCAAACTCTATTAAGTAATTATAAACCTTTTAAATAGTTTTCTCATTTCCTAAGAGCCACTTTTTATCTAGCTCATTCATTATTGTTGAGATTCCTTGTTTTTTATCTATCTCTATCCTTGTTTTTAGTTGAAAATTCTGCCACCATGTTAATTTCTAATTTATATTCAGAGGCTAATCTAGAAATATACATATTGAGCTAGCTAAGAAAGAGTCGTCTGGCAGGATCTGTTAGATCTCCTGCAGCCAATCCGAAGCTCCAATTGTCCCATATAGGGTGCCTCCAGAACACAGATGGGTTTATGAAACCAATAGCAAAAAGCACAAAATGAAAATGGTTGACAAAAATATAACAAAATTTGGAGGGGGGGGGGAATAGCAGGCCTCAGTGTACATTCCTGAGATAGAACACGCTTCATTTCATGCTTTGGTTGCCAGGTTCAACTCAGGATAGAACTATCTGGGGAATTTGGGGGGGGGGGGGGAGGAGCAAGGATGTGGCTTCACTTTTGTGATGTCACCAGGGTTGCCAGGTGAGGCCGACAAGCCGGGAGTTCTGGCTGTCACACATAAAGGAACCACACTCCTTTCATTGGAAGTAATGGAGGATGGGGGCACCTTCTTTTGGGGCTTAAAGAACTGGACCTCCAGTCCAATGTTTTTGAAACTTGGAGGGGGTTTTTTTTCAGGAGAGGCACTGCCAGCTAGGGCTGCCAACTCTAGACTGGGAGATTCCTGGAGATTTGGGCGGGGCGAGGGTGCGAAGCTGGGGGAGGGCCCTCTCCTGAATGCTAGAGTCCACCTTCCCACCAGAGACTCCACCCTCCAAACCTGCCATTTGCTCCAGGAGAACGGATCTCCATTGTCTGAAAGCCCGGCTGTAATGGGGGTAGATCTCCAGGCCACACCGGGAGGCTGGCAACTCTGCCACCAGCAGTGCTGAAAATTTGGTGCCTTTACCTCAAAAAACAGCCCCCCTCAGTCCCGGATACCCAGGGATCAATTCTCCATTATACCCTACAGGGAACAGTCTCCATAGGGTATAATGGAGTGCCCAGCGGCCATCCCCCCCACTCCAGCCCTGAAGTGGTGGGAGGGGCTCCAAACCAGGGAATCCCCTGACCCCCAACTGGGGATTGGCAACCCTATTGCATGTTATAGGGGGAAATCTGGGTGGAGTTGACTTGGGTTGTCCCCAGGAAGCCATGCTGCTAGCCATGCTGTGGGAGCCCCGACTATTGCTGGGGCTGAACTGGGGTGTGGAGGGGGAAGGTGGTAGTGGACTCACAGGCCAAGGCTGCTGGATCCTTGCCCCTTGGGGCTGGGGTGGGTGGGTTGCCCCTTGGTGTGTGTCCCGAGCAACTGCAGACCTGTAAGGAGTCTGACATGTGGTGTGTTAGTCGCACAAGAATATTTGCTCTCCACACACCCCGGCAGTGCAAATGCCCTCTCTGTGCATCTTCCACCACCAATGCGCGACTCTTTGCACTCTTAAGTGGGCAGGTCGGGGTCCTTACAGACAGAGTTCCATGCCGTGTGCTCTCTCTCGGCTGAACTATGGGACACCTTGGCTGAGATAAGCAATTAGTTTCCTGCTCAAGGTTGCCAGTCTCCAGGTGGGGCCTGGAGCTCTCCTGAAATTACAACTGAACTCCAAACTACAGAGGTTGGTTCCCTTGGAGGAAATGGAGGAAACATTTGAAATATTACAATTAGACAGATGATTATGTAAAAGATGCAATTTGAATACTGAGAAGAAGAAGAAGAGATTGGATTTTTATCCCGCCCTTCACTCACTTGGAGTCTCAGAGCGGCTTACAAACTCCTTCCCCTTCCCCTCCCCACAACAGACACCCTGTGATGTAGGTGGGGCTGAGAGAGCTCTGAGACAACTGTCCTTGAGAGAACAGCTGGTACAGAGCTATGGCTTGCCCAAGGTCATCCAGCAGGTGCAAGTGGAGGAGTGGGGCATCAAACCCGGTTCTCCCAGATTAGAGTCCGCGCACTTAACCACTACACCAAACTGGCTCTCTGAGTGATTACCCCAATTTATGTTTGTATGTATGTTTGTTTGTGTTACCAAAAAATAAAAAGTTCAAAAAACAACAACAACAGAGAATATCATGGGAAGAAGGGGAAACAAAGATGAGAACCATCCATGTAACAATAACTAAGCTATGTAACCAAGCGCCCTGAGATTTTCCTTCATTTGGGCCAGAAAATTGCATCTCTCGAGTCAAGTTAAATTAGAACCAAACTCCCACAAAGGCATTTCGTCCTAAGCGGCTCTGACCAAAGTTAACAGAGGC
The DNA here is from genome assembly GCA_029233225.1 of Lepidodactylus listeri. Taxonomy (NCBI): domain Eukaryota; kingdom Metazoa; phylum Chordata; class Lepidosauria; order Squamata; family Gekkonidae; genus Lepidodactylus; species Lepidodactylus listeri. Next base: position 177,325,603 of record JARCFY010000002.1, read on the forward strand.
GATTTCCCTTGGGAATTCAGCCAGAAGGGAGGTGTTAAATGAGGAGGTGATTTACACATCACACAGTTCAACTTGTGGCTCCAGCCTAATTAACACTAAAAGGATATGGCCGGAGAGGCCAAACTGTTTTCACCCCCTGTGCCTGCAGATGAGACAAAGAAACCAGGCCTGACTGATCTCACAAGTGTACCATAACAAGACAGAGGGGGGATTTTCACTTTCGTTTCTAGGAGTTTGTCTTAATAGACTTTTCTTGCAAACCACAGGATTTCCTGAAAATACTGATCAGGGTGGCGGGGATGCAGGATGTGGGCGGGGAGGCAGGATGTTCAGCAAACACAACTCTGGACTCCAGAGAGAGAGGGTGTTTTCCACAGCCTTAGCAGATCTCTCTGTGGCTGGACTTGTTGGTCTGATGGGAAGAGACGTAGAGTATCAGCCTTGCCCCACATCTCCAATGAGTCTAAAGGAGAAAATGAAGAAGCTTCCCATTGGTTATTTTGTAGCCATCCTTGCCCTTTTGGTCTTCCTTCTCATTTTCCTGGGGTTATACCTGGGGCAAGAATTTTCGGAACCAGCCAAGCAGCTGCAGAAATGCCAGTCGGAGATGCAGAACCAGTCTTCCCAAACACAGGCTCAAATCATGTCCCTCAGGCAACAGATGATTGAGACAGAGGAGAAAGCAAAGAAGGAGGCTGGAATCTGGAGCTACAAGCTGGAGGCCATGAACAAGACCCTGGCAGAGACTCAGAAGAACTGGCATTCTTGCCAGGATCAGCTGGTACAGTATTTGAATTCTCTCCCAGGTCCTGGGACATAGGGGTAGGGTTTGCCAGCTAGGATTGCCAGGGGTAATGCTCCCTCTAAACTATGGAGTCCTGTGAGCGAAAATTCTACTTTGTGAGCTACTGGCATTAAAGTTGGGAGCGAGCGATTTGGCTGCTGCGTCAATCAGTTAGCTCTGGAGCCCTCCTTCCCGAGCTGAGACAAAAATGTGTGAGCTGGAGACTAAAAATCTGTGAGCTAGCTCACACTAACTCCGCTCAGAGGGGACACTGGCCAGGGGGATGGGGGCCTGATCCAACACTGGCTTCGCTTATGTTCTTATGAGTAGGGTTGCCAGCTCCAGGTAGGGAAATCCCTGGAGATTTCGGGGTGGAGCCTGGGGAGGACAGGGACCTCAGTGGGGTCCTGTGCCATATAGAGTCCACCCTCCAAAGCATCCATTTTCTTCCAGAGAACTAATCTCTGTTGTCTGGAGATCAGCTGTAATTCCAGGAAATCCCCAGGCTGGTGGTATCCCTAATTCTCTCTGTTAACAAAATTACATTCATGTCTGCTGTGTGTCACCAAGACACACAACCGATTTGTGGCGACCTCCGCAAGGGCTTTTCAAAGCAAGTGTGACTCTGCCTGGCGGTCTCTCATCCAAGCAGTGACCCTGCTTCGCTTTCAAGATCTGACACGGTTGGGTCATCCCATGTTGCCCTTCCTCCCTTTGATTACTTGCAATTGCTGGGTTGTTGTTGGTTTTTAATACACCAACAGCATCTTCTTTGTACCCAAGTGAGGAGATGCAAAGAGCATTTATAAGGGTGATAGATGCCAGATTGTGTGTCTAGCAAAGCGCTTTCTAAAAGTCAGGTGGTACCTTGAATCCTTGGCGGTGGGTAGCGGTGGCACCATTTTAGTAGTTTGTTTTTCGTACATTTAATCGAGTCCTTTTCCTTCCAGGATTCAAAGCTTACAGGGCCATTGCCTGAAACAATCTGTAGCAGTTCAGTTGCCAGGCTAGGAAAGGGGAGTGCCAGGCTCAGATTGGAGGGGTTTTAAAATCCCTTGTCCACCTTGATGTTTTTATATAGATTGCATATAAATACACTACAGGGCAGGGATCCCCAGCATTTTTGAGCCAGCAGGTATTTTTGGAAATCCAGCATAGGGTGGAAGGTGCAAACACAAAATGGCTGCTGGAGGCAGCGGAACCAACCACAAAATGTCAGAGTGTGAGGTGACGCATAACTCCGATTGTAGGTCTTCAGTGATTTAGGCACCGGCTCTGCTTAACCGGATGCCTTTCAGAACGAACGTCTTGTTTAAAAAGATTTCATGCACAGAAATATACATTTTTTAGACAGTTTATTAATTTTTACAAATTTATCCATAAAATAACACAACTTAAAGTTTTAACAGAAAGTATATCTTTTCGAGCCTCAGATTCATTGCTTTTCTATCCAGTCATAAAGTTTTAACCATTTGTCCATGTCCTTGTTCTTTGCTTCTATCGTCAAGTTCCTTCGGTCCATCTTATCTAACTCCACTACTTCTAATAACTTTTCCATCACTTCTTTTAAATTGGGCACTTCCGCCGATTTCCAGTTCTTTGCCCATAGAATTTGCGCCGAAGTCAACAAATATACAATCAGTGATACATCAATTCTGCTTAGGTCAGACGGTAAAATGTTTAGTGGAAAGATTTCCGGTTTAAGCACCAGCTCAATCTGGGTTATTTCCCTGATTAGTTTTCTAATCTTTCTCCAATATCTTACTGCTTTGTGGCATTGCCACCACATATGGAAAAAGGTACCTATTTTAATTTGACATTTCCAACATTTGTTTTGATCATTCTTATAACACTTAGCGATATTTTCAGGCGTCCAATGCCACCTATAAAATAATTTATATACATTTTCCTTATAGGATACCGCCTTTACCAATTTAACAGATTTCCAAATTTTACTCCATTCATCTATCTGTAGCAGATACCCAAAATCTTTCATCCAACTGACCATTTCTTTACTGATGGGATCGCCTTGTGTTTCAAACTCTATTAAGTAATTATAAACCTTTTAAATAGTTTTCTCATTTCCTAAGAGCCACTTTTTATCTAGCTCATTCATTATTGTTGAGATTCCTTGTTTTTTATCTATCTCTATCCTTGTTTTTAGTTGAAAATTGTGCCACCATGTTAATTCTAATTTATATTCAGAGGCTAATCTAGAAATATACATATTGAGCTAGCTAAGAAAGAGTCGTCTGGCAGGATCTGTTAGATCTCCTGCAGCCAATCCGAAGCTCCAATTGTCCCATATAGGGTGCCTCCAGAACACAGATGGGTTTACGAAACCAACAGCAAAAAGCACAAAATGAAAATGGTTGACAAAAATATAACAAAATTTGGAGGGGGGGGGGGGGGAATAGCAGGCCTCAGTGTACATTCCTGAGATAGAACACGCTTCATTTCATGCTTTGGTTGCCAGGTTCAACTCAGGATGGAACTATCTGGAGAATTTGGGGGGGGGGGAGGAGCAAGGATGTGGCTTCACTTTTGTGATGTCACCAGGGTTGCCAGGTGAGGCCGACAAGCCGGAAGGGAGTTCTGGCTGTCACACATAAAGGAACCACACTCCTTTCATTGGAAGTAATGGAGGATGGGGGCACCTTCTTTTGGGGCTTAAAGAACTGGACCTCCAGTCCAATGTTTTTGAAACTTGGAGGGGTTTTTTTTTTCAGGAGAGGCACTGCCAGCTAGGGCTGCCAACTCTAGACTGGGAGATTCCTGGAGATTTGGGCGGGGCGAGGGTGCGAAGCTGGGGGAGGGCCCTCTCCTGAATGCTAGAGTCCACCTTCCCACCAGAGACTCCACCCTCCAAACCTGCCATTTGCTCCAGGAGAACGGATCTCCATTGTCTGAAAGCCCGGCTGTAATGGGGGTAGATCTCCAGGCCACACCGGGAGGCTGGCAACTCTGCCACCAGCAGTGCTGAAAATTTGGTGCCTTTACCTCAAAAAACAGCCCCCCTCAGTCCCGGATACCCAGGGATCAATTCTCCATTATACCCTACAGGGAACAGTCTCCATAGGGTATAATGGAGTGCCCAGCGGCCATCCCCCCCACTCCAGCCCTGAAGTGGTGGGAGGGGCTCCAAACCAGGGAATCCCCTGACCCCCAACTGGGGATTGGCAACCCTATTGCATGTTATAGGGGGAAATCTGGGTGGAGTTGACTTGGGTTGTCCCCAGGAAGCCATGCTGCTAGCCATGCTGTGGGAGCCCCGACTATTGCTGGGGCTGAACTGGGGTGTGGAGGGGGAAGGTGGTAGTGGACTCACAGGCCAAGGCTGCTGGATCCTTGCCCCTTGGGGCTGGGGTGGGTGGGTTGCCCCTTGGTGTGTGACCCAAGCAAGTGCAGACCTGTAAGGAGTCTGACATGTGGTGTGTTAGTCGCACAAGAATATTTGCTCTCCACACACCCCGGCAGTGCAAATGCCCTCTCTGTGCATCTTCCACCACCAATGCGCGACTCTTTGCACTCTTAAGTGGGCAGGTCGGGGTCCTTACAGACAGAGTTCCATGCCGTGTGCTCTCTCTCGGCTGAACTATGGGACACCTTGGCTGAGATAAGCCAATTAGTTTCCTGCTCAAGGTTGCCAGACTCCAGGTGGGGCCTGGAGCTCTCCTGAAATTACAACTGAACTCCAAACTACAGAGGTTGGTTCCCTTGGAGGAAATGGCCGTTTCAGAAGCTGGACTCTGTCCTGACCGGGATAGTCCAGGCAAGCCTGATTTTGTCAGATCTCGGAAGCTGAGCAGGGTCGACCCTGACGAGTACTTGGATGGGAGATCTCCAAGGCATACCAGCAGTCAGGAGGTGGGGGCAGGCTTTATCCAGCCACCTCTCTGAATATCCTCCAGGGCCCCAGTAGGGATCAGTCACCAGAGGTCGCCATGACTTCCAGGGGCACCCACAGGCACACACACACACATATATATAAAAAAACAAAACAAAAACAAAACAAAAGAAACAGGATGGACTCTGTTATACAATAGAGCAGGGGTGTCAAACATGCGGCCCGCGGGCCAGATGAGGCCCGCAAGGCCCTGGCTGGTTCCGACTTCTTGCTTTATGCCAGGGCTCTCCTGGGTGTAACTGGGTTCCCTCCCCCTTTTCACTGTATCCATGCCCTCATGGTCCAGTCCTTCTAAGAAAGAAAGCAATGTGAACTATTTTAGAGGAGGAATAACAACAAGCCAGTGAGGTGGATCGGGCTGAGAGTGTGTGTCCAGACCAAGTTCACCCCCTTTGTAGGAAGCTGTAGTCATTTGTCTGGGGAAGAGTATAGTTTTGTAGACAAACACATGGCCCTGTCTGTGTTAGGATGCCTTCTCATGTTCTTGACCAGCACATGAAGCAGCTTATGTACAAAAGCTCACAATGCCCAGCCATTTCATGTTTTCCCCGGGTTCCTAGGCTTGGAACAGTGAGTATGAGATTTCTGTAATAAATGTCAATAAATCAAAAGATACAGATATGTACCTGAACAGCATACTCAAGATTGCTACAGCACAGACAATTTGATGCAATAATTTAGAGCAGAGGTGTCAGTTATCAGAGACTGTTAAATAGACAAAATATTGCAAGATTGCTTGTTTTAAGCATGTTTTATTTAAAGTTTTTTTAAAAAATCTTTAATTGTGTTTGTCTGTGTCCTTTATAAAGTTTATATCTCTGCTACCTGGCGTTACATTTTCGGACACACATGGCCCGTCCCAACAAAGTCTCATTTATGTCAGATCCAGCCCTCATAACAAATAAGTTCGACACCCCTGCAATAGAGTCTAGGAAAAACAGAAGTCTAGAGTGACATTCCATCCCAACTGGGCAGGGACTTCTATGGGGTACGATGCCATAGAGTCCACCTTCCAAGGCAGCCATTTTCTCTGGTGGAACTGACCTCTGTTGCTCATTGTTGTTGCATTTTGAGAGTTTGGGGACTTTATGTGTCTTGGAGCCTTTGACTTTTTATTAAATACTTTTGGAGTTGGTTACAAGAAAACCTTGATAACTGCGTTTATTAAGAATATACACTCATTTGGTATTTCAAAATATTCACATGAAGGCATTGATATTAGACTTGTTAATTGTATTTGCAGTGTTCATTTGTTTTTGATAATTGGCACACTGTGTTTCCCCCTTGTTTTATCTACCATCTGGAGGCTGGCAATGCTAACTTTATGCCAGCTTCAGGTGGGTAGCTGTGTTGGTTTGAAGCAACAGAACAAAGTTGGAGTCCAGTACCACCTTTAAGACCACCAAAGTTTTATTCTGGGTGAGCATAAGCTTTTGTGTGCACACACACTTCTTCAGATACATTGAAACAGAATCACCAACCATGACATATAGGTAGGCAGTGTTCCCTCTAAGCTGAGTTAGTGTGAGCTAGCTCAGTTTTTTAGCCTCTGGCTCACATATTTTTGTCTTAGCTCAGGAAAGATGGCTACAGAGCAAACTAATTTATGCAGTTGCCAAATCACTTGGTCACAACTTTAATGCCAGCAGCTCACAAAGTAGAATTTTTGCTCAGAAGATTCCACAGCTTAGAGGGAGCATTGGTAGCAGGTGAGGAGGGCATTGCCAGGAAGGTCCAATTAGAGCTAAGACTGATTTAAGGCAATTAGTAAAATCTGTGAATAGCAGCAAATATTGCTAAGATTGGATTTTTTTCCCATATATTTTTTTATTATTATTATCAGTTGTTAAATAATACATTATTTCATTATTTATTTAAATAATTTTCCATTTTCCACCCCTTCCCTCCCCCCTCAGTCTAATTGTCCTCTTCCAGCCAGGAGCATAAGGCATGCATCTTCCACCGAACGTCTTCTTTCTTCTCTTCTTTAATCCAGTTCAGGTAGAGTGACCATTTCTTCTTAATCCTTGCTGTTCTATCCTCCCATGGCGAATCTTGTGTCAACATGGCCGCTATATCCGACTGGACAAAATCAAACAGATAATTATGCCAAGCTTCTCTTGTCCACTTACTTTTGTCTTTCCATTCTAATGCTATTACTGCTTTCCCCGCTAGTATTATTGCCTTCAATAGATCTTGACTATTCTTCTCTATTTTCTCACTACCTAGTGTACCTATGGTCATTAATTCAAAGTCTATGTCAAGCTTTACCTTGAAAAGCTTGTCTATTACTTCCAATATATCCTTCCATAGTTTTTTAGCCTCTGGGCATTCCCACCACATATGGGCATACCACCCTTTCGCACTTTTGCAGTGCCAGCAATTAGGACTTAAGCCTGGAAACATATTTGCTAGAATGGCCGGAGTTCTTTCTTTTCTTTTTTTTTAAGGAAACAAAAAGGCATGATTTTTTAATTTTTTTTTTAAAAAAACAGTTTCTTTTTTTTTTTTTAATTCATTTTTATTAGGTTTTTTTAACAGTAAATAAAATTAAACAACCAAAAACAGTATTCTTATTAAAATAAGGTGAACCATCATTAAACTTAATCTAACCAACTAAAAAACTTGGACCATATACAAGCAGGATCTACATTACATTCTGAATTCAACAAAAAACTCAGTTTATCTAATTCTGCCCATTCTGTTAATTTATTAATTATATCTTCTCTTCCTGGTAAAACAGGCGACTTCCAAACTTTAGCCCTTGTTATACGTGCCGCTGTAAGTATATAGGTTGTTAACTTCAGATCAACCATTAACAAATTATCTGTTAACATATTTAATAAAAAAGCCCCTGGTTCTAATTCTATGTCAATGTCCACTATTTCAACAATCAGCCTCTTGACCATAGTCCAATACTTCTTCATTTCTGCACAGAATGGCCGGAGTTCTGTACCATTTAGTATAGAATTTTAATTCTAATTCTCTAAATTTATGCATTTTTATTCTCTTAATCCCTTCCATTAACTTTTCTGCTTTCTGCCTCGTTATTTTGGTTTCTATACTCCATTTCCCTTGCAGCTGTCCTATACCCCCTTCTTTATCTGAGACCATTTTCTTATATATTGCTCCCACTATTCCTTTTTTAGATTTCCTCATTAGTTTATATATCTCTTCTACTGGTTCTTCTATATCCATATTATTGTTTTCTATTATTTTTTTTATCTTGGTGTATAGGCCTGCTACTTTTAACCAATACTTTGCTCCTACTTTCGCTTCTATGATCCGAAGTGGCTTTAAGGTATTTGCTGTCAGCATATCTTGTAGTGTTCTGTACCCTTTTTGTTTAAGTAAGTCCCACCATCTGTGGTCTTCCCCCTCCTCTTCTAATGTTTCGAGTGGTGCCCATTTAGACGTCCTTGTTAACCACTTTGTCTGCCACTTTCTCCAAACTGCTAAGGTACTCTCCCTAGGTCCTGTTTTCCTTTTATAATCTTTGTTCTGTTTGCCTGTGAATATACCAAATCTTCCTACTCCTTCATTCGCCTCATTTTCGAATTTAACCCATTTCTGATCTTCTCCTTCCCCTATATCTAATAATGCTTTTAACTGGAAAGCTTCATAGTAACTTGCTATATCTGGTACCCCCCATCCTAATTCTGAACTGTGATTATATACCAACTTTTTTGCAATTCTATATTTTTTGCTTCCAAAGATCCATTCTCTTATTTTTGTATTCCAAATGTCAATTTTTTGTTTGCTAAGTGTTAATGGTAGTACTTGAAATAAATATAGCAGCTTTGGTATCCAAAACATCTTGACACTTCTAATTCTAGCTGTTATATTCAGAGTTTTCCTCTTCCACTCCTTCATTTCTCTCATTACCTTCTGCCATACTTTTTTATAATTTTTCTCCTCTATTTTATTTATGTTCCTATAGATTTCTATTCCCAAATACTTAAATTTTGTGGTACCCAATCCTATTTTAGTTAATCTATTAATTTCCTCCCTTTCCTCTCGATCCACATTACAATACATTATCTCCGATTTCCCTATGTTAATGCTTAATCCTGACAGCGCTTCAAAGTCTTCTAATATGACTTTCATTTCTTTTATCCCTTCTTTGGGGTTAGTCATGATTATAATTATATCATCCGCAAATAAGTTTAGCTTCATCTCCTCTTTACCTATCTTACATCCCTCTATTCTTCCTGAATTCCTAATTCTTTCGGCCAATTGCTCCATTGCAATTATAAATAAAGTTGGTGACAACGTGCATCCTTGTCTAACCCCTCTCGAAATTGGAAATTCCTCAGTATGTTTATTATTTACTCTAACTACCGCTGTTCCTTCTCTGTAGATTTCTTGAATTGTTCTAATATATGTCTGACCAAAGCCATATTCCTTCATTATGGACCACAAAAATTCATGAGACAGTGTATCGAATGCTTTATATACATCCAATTTAAGTAATGCTATCTTCTTGGACTGCCTATGGCATAGTACATTTAATATATTCCTTATGGGATGTGCGATGCTTCTTCCCTTCACAAACCCATATTGATCCTCCTTTATTATATGAGGAATTACATTCTTAAGCCTGTTTGCCATTATTTTGGCAAATATTTTATAATCCTGATTTAATAAGCTTATAGGCCTATATGAGCCCACCTCTTGGGGGTCTTTCTGAGCTTTCAATATTAAGGCTATTTCTGCTGTTCTCCAAGTATCAGGAGCTCTTCCTCCCTTCAATATAGTATTAAACCGTATCTGAAGCTCTGGGATTAGCGTTTCTTTCATTTCCTTATAAAATTCTGCTGTGAAGCCATCTAGACCCGGAGATTTCCCAGTTTTTAGGCCCTTTATTACTTCATCTATCTCTTGAGCTGTAATGTCAGCCTCTAGACTTTCCTTTTCCTCATCCTTTAACCTTGAGCCTATTTGTTCCTCAAACTTCCCTACCTCTTTTTTCCCATATAAAGTTTTATAAAAATTTTTAAACGTTTCTCTAATTTCCTTTGGGTTTTGTGTAATACTTTTCACCCTTTGCTTTTCTTCCCTACCTTTTAAATAATTTGCCAATCGTCTACTTGAATTTATTGTGGTCCTCTGGAATTCATTCCTTACCATAGCTTGCTTCTTCCAGAGCGCCCTCGAATCCAGGAAATCTAATTCCCTCTTGAGTTCTTTAATTATGTTCTGTCTATTTTGGCAGAATTTCTTTATCTGATTTCTTTGTAATAATTCAAGTTCTTGTATTTTCCCCTTCCTATTGGAATACCATTCTCTTTTTATTTCTTTTTCCCTCATTATGCATTGTCCCCTAATCACTGCTTTAGCAGCATCCCAGAGGATATTTGTGGCCACTGTTCCTCTGTTTTCTTGGAAATATAACTTTAGCTGCTTCACGATAGCCTTTTTATCCTTTTCCTTGGCCATAACTATATTATTATACCTCCACATCCTTTTCGCGTGTTCCCACTTGGTGTCTATCTCTATTGTTATTGGGGCATGATCTGAGATCCAAATTGAATGGGTTATTACACTTCTCAGTTCCCATCTATTTGCTCTTTTAATGATTATAAAATCCAAACATGAAGCAGTTTTGTGCCTACTCGAAACATGTGTTGGCTTGAGGCTTAAGCTTAAGGCTTCATATGCCTCTATTAGATCCCATTTTTTCCATTTAATTATTTTATCTTTAGAGACATCAATATTAAAGTCTCCTGCCATAATTACTTCCCCTCAATGAATTTCTGCATCTTTTTAAGTACTTTTATCAAAAAAGGTTTCTGTCCCTTATTTGGGGCATAAATATTTATCAGTGTTATTTTCCTATTTTGAAATGTAGCTTTGACCAAAAGGTACCTTCCCTCTCCATCTCTTAGTGCCTCTGTTAACTTAATATCATTCCTTCTATGAACCAGAATAGCCACTCCTCTCGCTTTTGCTGTGCTTCTCGCTTCAGCTAATACTTCCCATTCCGGATGGTTAAATAGTGGGGTTTTATCCTTTCTTGCTTTATGTGTCTCTTGTAGACACATAATATCTGTGTCATGTTGTTTTGCAAATCTAATGAGTCTATACCTTTTGATGTCAGAACTCAGGCCATTGACGTTCAGTGAAAGCAACTTCAACAATTTACCCATAATCTTTTAGCTTAAGCTTCCCCTCTGCTCCCGGCTGGTTACTAGCTTTATTTATTTCCCCCCATGTTCCCCACCTCCCCAGTTTTCCTCCCCCTCCCTCCTTCCCCTGGTATAGGGCTCGTTGCTGGGGAAAATACCTTATCCCCTTCCCTATACCTTAAGGTGTGCGCATCCTCCCCCCCTCCTTCATTTATAATTATAGCATTTATTATAAAGACTTGACCTATGTATACTTCCCTTTTCCTGTATTTAAGTGAGCCTTCTCTGTCGTTTCTCCTGGCGTGTAGTAGCTCCCTCCTCCTCCTCTCCCTCCAGCCCTGGAATCTCCTCCATCTCTGCTGTTCCTGGGTCGATTCCAAACTTTTCTAATAGTCTCGTGGCTTCTTCTGGGTTCCTTGCAAGCAGCCTCTTCCCTTCTTCATAGATCACTATTGACGCTGGGTAAGCCCAAGTGAACTGTATCTTGCTTTGAAACAGCTTCTCGGCATATGGCTTCATTACACTCCTCTTTTTTAAAGTCTCTTGGCAATAATCTTGTCTTATAAAGACCCTCTTACTTCTAAATTTAAGTTCTTTATTTTTCTTTAAAGCAAGGTATATCTGACTTTGTAATTTCTCTCTTGCGAACTTAATTATAACAGGGCGCGGTTCCCCCCCTCCTTTTTCCTTGTAATCTGTGAGCACGCTCCACCTGGTCCTCATCAAGCTCTATTCCCTGCTCAGATAACCAGTCTATAATGCATTTCTCTAATTGTTTAGGAGCAATATCTTCTGAAATGCCATATATAATTAAATTCGCCCTTCTACTCCTATCAGATAATTCCACAGTTTATTTTTTAAGCTGTACGATGTCATCTTCATTTTCTCTTGCCAAAGTCTCTGCTTTTAAAGCCAGTTGTTTCACCCCCTTAACTTCTGCATGCAATGCACCCACCTCTTGCTTTACCTCATTATTCGCTGTTTTAATTTTCTCCTGGGAGTCAATCATTAAGCTTTGAAATTGTGCCAATTGTTCTGACAAACCTTTCACAGTTGTTGCCATTTCGGAGGGTCTCTTCAAAGCGTCCTTCTAGTTGTAAGCTCACAACAGCTTCTCTTCGTAATTAACCGGGAAGTTTTTCACTCCACGCTGTTCTCTAGTTCCTTATCTCTATCTAGCTCGTTTTCCAGCACTTTTAAGAGTTGTTTACATTTGTTTTAAGTCCTTTATCTTTCTGTCCGCGGAGGGGGGAAGGCAAAGGCTTCTTCCTGCTTAGAGCATGCGCACCACCTCCTGCTAAGATTGGATTAAGGCAATTGGTAAATCCTATGGATAGCAACAGATTAGCATACAGCATAATAAAAGTTTACAAACAGATGCAAGAACTGAATGACATCAGCATGTGTAGGGAGATAAGAAACCAATATCTCTGTTGAGCCCTGGGGGTTCCATTGTCCTGAGCGCTATAACTAATGTATTTGAAGAAGTGTGCATGCACATGAAAGCTTATACCCCAAATAAAACTTTGTTGGTCTTAAAGGTGCCACTGGACTCATTCTTTATGCCAGCTGTGAGGTATGTTCTCAGGCTGGAATGGCTTAGGGAGCTAACTCCCACCACACCCCCAGGAATGCCCCTTTCTATGCCAGCAGTTGGTGGGGGGGCTTACTGGTGCCCAGCTGCTGCAGCACTGCTTCAGAGCACTCTACCAGTGTAACTCTGGAATAGTGATATTTTATTTATTTATTTGATTTCTACCCTGCCCTCCCCATTGGAGCAGGCTCAGGGCGGCTTACATACAATTTTAAAACAGATAATAACAGAACAAATATAAATATAACACCAGTTGTAAAGTGCTAGTAAGCAGTTTGTATCACAGTGGCGAGGCCTCAGTAGCAATCAATGACAATAAGAAGTCCAGTCAGCATTTGATGTTAGGATGGACAGGATATGTCTGTGCGATGCCTGGTCGGCTCCCTGCACTTTCCCTCCACCCTCCAGGACGGTGCTGCTATTATATACCCAGGAATGAAATCCACAGCAAAGGTCATCCAAGATTTTGATGTACTGTAAAGATGGCTGGATCAATGGTGCTGTGTGATTAATAGGTGTTTTATTGGGGGGGCTGGGTTTTTTTGGAGGGGGAATGTAGCTTCTTTGCCACAAACTATCTCAAGAGCCAGAAGGACTAGGCACGAGTTTGTTTGTTTTTTTTAAAAAAATCAGTGCGTGCAAATAAACCCAGCAAGGAAAGAAAGTGTCCTGATCTCATTTTTGTTCAGCAGACTTTCTGCTCCTTTCCTAAGCATTTCCTGTTGCGGAGTTGGCTGAAGAACTGGATTCCTTTCTGTTCAGCTGAGGGGGGTGGAGAATCTTTGTTCTTCTTTTGGGCCTTGACCTATGAGCAGGGTTTTGACTTGCCGGGTGGTAGGGCTGCCAGCCTCCAGGTGGGGCCTGGGGATCTCCCGCTTTTACAACTGATTTCCAGCTGACAGAGATCAGCTCCTCTGGAGAAAATGGCTGCTTTGAAGGGTGGACTCTATGGCATTGCATCATGCTGAGGCCCCTCCCCTCCCCAAACCCCACCCTCTCCTGGCTCCACCCCCAAAGTCCCCAGGTATTTTCCAACCTGGATTTGGCAACCCTACCGGGTGGTCACATTGCTGATGAGTGCAAGGCATGAATGTGTTGAAGCGTCCAGTGAAATAAAAGGAGCTGGTAGCTCTTGTGTAGTGCAATCCTAAACAGAGTTACATCCTACTGAGCCTGTTGACTTTAATGGACTAAGAAGGGCATAGGAGGGTATTATTCCATTTAGGATGGCAACAGCAGTGTATCTATAGCAGGGGTCCCTAACCGTTTCGAGCCCGGGGGCAGTGCTGGAGTCAGCCACAAAATCTGGACCCAATGGCTGTCCAAAATGGCTGCTGCAGGAGGCAAAGCCAGTCACAAAATGGCTGCTGCAGCTTATCTCCAGTCACACAGTACTGTGGTGAGAGGTGCTGCCAAAACAACATTTAAAGAAAAATCTGCACAGCCAATCAAGTCTCCGACAGCTGATCTTGCTGGGAGCAGTGTTCCCTCTAAGCTGAGTTAGTGTGAGCTAGCTCACAGTTTTTTAGCCTCCAGCTCACACTTATGTGGCTCGAGAGCAAACTGATTTATGCCGCAGCCCAGTCGCTCGCTCACAACTTTAATGCCAGTGGCTCACAAAGGAGAATTTTTGTTCACAAGACTCCACAGCTCAGAGGGAGCATTGGTACCCACCCCCACCCACTTTCTAAAAAATACTTGGTGGTCATTGGGAAAGGTGCCGGCATGTGTCAGGGCATCGTGGGCACCACGTTGGGGACTCCTGATCACCCTACCCACCATGCGTTCCCATACACAGGGGGGGAAACAATACCGTTTCTAAACTGGCATTTCCCTTCGTAGTCTTCGCAGCAATTGTTTTAGTCAACAGATTAGTTAGCAGTGAAACTTTCTGTGATGAACTGATAAAAAAAAATCCCCTGGCAGGTCACTGCACTAACTGTTTCATTTTCTCCCTCTCTCTGGCTAGAGTGCCTTGCAAGACAACTTCACGTCCTTGGAGGCCCGTGAGCGCTCGCAGACAGGTGAGGGGGCTCCGAATTTTTTCACTTCCAAAAAGCTTCCCTGCTTTGAGAGTTCTTCTAACTTCCCTCGGATTTCCTGAGTGGATCTGACCTATTATGACTCCTGCACTGGTTCTGTTTTTCAGTTCCCTATTTTGGTAAGGTTTGCCAACTCTGGGTTGGAAAATCCCTGGAGATTTTGTGGGCGGAGCCTGGGGAGGGTGGGGTTTGGGCAGAGGAGGGCCTCACTGGGGAATAATGCCACAGAGTCCACCCTCCACGGCAGCTGTTTTCTCCAGGGAAACTGATCTCTGTAGTCTGAAAAATCCGTTGCAATTCCAGGGGCCATCCAGGTCACCCCTGGATGTTGGCAACCCTAGCTCAAAGGAGTGCTCTGCATGGGGGTTTTCACTTTCTTCTGTTCATTCATGGTTTTTCTTCTCCTCGGCATTTGCTGACCCGTGCATGAAACGCTGCAGTGAAACGGGCCCTGTGCTCTTCTTCAAGCAGTGCTAAGAAGTCATTGACACCAGACGTATTGTTGGCCATGAGCTTAGATGGCTTTAAAGAGGGACCAGACCAAATTGTGGAGCAGGAGAAACCTATCAGTGGCTATTAGCAAGGATGGCTAAATAGAGCTTCCAGGTTCAGTGGCAGTGTACTTCTGGGTGTGTTCAGATGGGCAGTTAATCCCGCCATTGGCCCAATTGTAATTTGAGCTAGGTCTTTTTGATCCAGCGTTGCACAACCAGACAGATCGCACGTGAAGCACTTTACCACGCGTGACTCCCGCAGCAGATTGTCTAGATGGCATCCACTGTAAGGAGCTGTGTGGTCGACTTTTTTTAAAAAAAATCCTGTCTGCGCATGTGCATAGGCACCTCACCATATACTTGTTTAAAGGGTAAAAGCACCGCCAACGGTACCTTCCTCTAGGTACCCTTTCAGTTTATAAAGTTAATAAAGTTCAGGGGACCGTCAGAAACATTATATTGTTTGCAGGGGTCCTTTCGTAGAAAAAGAGCTGCAGGAGCTCATTAGCATAACTCATTAGCATAACTCATTCGCATATGCCACGTCCCTTGACATCACTGGAAGTGTGTCAGAAAGGGAATGTCAGTTTCAGCCCCATTATACCCTATGGGCCATTGAAATCAATGGCAAAAACTCATAGGGTATATGAGGGGCTGGAGGAAAGGGGATTTGAGGTAGAAGCTCCAAACTTGCAGGGTAGCTGCTGGGGCCTCTCCTTGAAATACCCACCAAATTTCAAGAAGGTTGGACCACGGGGTCCAATTCTATGGGCCCCCAAACAGGTTGTCCCATCCCCTCCATTGTTCTCTATGGTGGGAAAAAATGTTACCTTTTTTTCTACCATAGAGAACAATGGAGGGAACGGGGGCAACCTGTTTGGGGGCCCGTAGAATTGGACCCCCTGGTCCAATCTTCTTGAAACTTGGTGGGTATTTGTGGGAGAGGTTCCAGCAGCTACCCTGCAAGTTTGGAGCCTCTCCCTCAAAACCCCTCCCCTCCAGCCGCTTTTAAAGTTGCCACCAAATTTTGGCGGCAATTTGGCAGCAGGCTGAATCAGATCAGAGAATCTGATTCGGCCCATGGCTGCCCTAGTGGCCACTCCTGAGCTGGCAGAGTTTTGCTCCGCCTCGCTCCAGCCCCAACGGACCCCTGATTGTTTGGATCATTTGAGCGGAGCTCTGGGGACATAGCGTGTTTAAGCAGTTATGCACGCATCGCTAAGAGTTTTGTTAAATGGCGGCCATTCAGGACAGTCTGGAGACCATCCCTACGGGCTGATTGGGCACTGGTGGAATGACCTGATGGTGGAAAGTCTGGCATAGGCCCGTCAGCCAGCTTTAGACAGGACTTTCACTACTATCTTTTAAGTACGGATCCCGGCTACTCATGGAAGCAGCACGATTCCCAGATGTTGTGATCTGGACATGCACCTTAAATCCACCAGGCACTCATGCCTGGTGTGGCTCAAAAGAACCATATGAACGCGCCCTCTGACTACCAGTTGCAGCATCAGCGGGAGATTTGGGCTTCCATTCCACCACCATGGGGAAACAGGATGCTGAATTCGATAGACCACTGCTCTGATCCAGCAGGTACCTTGAATGCATGAAGCTGCCTTGCACCAAATCAAACCACTGGTCCATCAAGGTCAGTGCTGTCTAATCAGACTGGCAGCATGCAGTCTGGGCATGCAGGTAAAAGGTCTTTCACATCACCTACTACCTGGTTGTTTCAGGTGGAGATGCGAGGGATTGAACTTGGGACCTTCTGCATGCCAAGTGGATGCTCTGCCACTAAACCATGACCTCTCCCCTTCTGACGCCCTTCTTTATGACTGAGTTGAGATCCTGTTTATTGAGTGTTTCGTCCACATGCAAGAGAAACCGTGTATTTGTTACTCAGTAACAGCTAGGGTTGCCCATCCCCAAAAGAAGGGTTGTGCAGTCTTACATATGAGGACTGCGCCAAGAAGGCTTTTTTGGCAGCATTTCATCACTGTGCATTGGCCGCATGGAAGAGGAATTTGGGTTGCCAGCTCTGAATTGGGAAATATTGGGAGATTTGGGGGATGGGTAGAGCCTGGGGAGGGAAGGGTTCGGGGAGCAGCAGGATGTCAGTAAGCTATAATGCCAAAGAGTCCACCCTTCAAAGCAGCCACTTCCTCTGTAGTCTGATGAGCAGTTTGGAGCACCTGGAGATCTCCAGAAGCCCATGAGGAAGACACCAAGGACTTCTGTGGTGTGCTCAGCAGCCTCTCAGTTTTGGAATTAATCCTACAAACTCTCGGAGTCAAACCAGGATTAAGGAGGAGGAAAGCACAGGGCACAGCTGGAGTCCTGCCGGAGCCCCTGACTCAGCCAGACTTTGCATTTCTCTGGCAAGACATTCCAGATTCTGCAGAAAACAATGCTAAATTGCAAAGCCTGTAATCAATGTGATCTTGCATAGATTATGCTGCTACCTACATCTTGGCATAGTGGTTAGGAATGCGGACTCTGCTCTGGGAAAACCGGGTTTGATTCCCCACTCCTCCTCCACATGCAGCTGGTGTGACCTTGGGTTCTCTCAGAGCTGTTCTCTCAAAGGCAGTTCTTGAAAGAGCTCTCTCAGCCCTGCCTACCTCCCAGGGTGTCTGTAGTGGGGAGGGGAAGGGAAAGGAGATTATAAGCTGCTCTGAGACTCCTTCGGGTAGTGAAGGGCGGGGCATAAATCCTCCTCCTCTCCTTTTTCTTCTTCTTCCATTCTCCGTTTCCCAGCAGGTGATGCTGGCACTATCTAAGGTAGCCCACTGACCAGTTTTCTACTGGATGTATGTTTTCCCCCTGTTCTGGCCTATTGTCAGATGAGGCTTTTTTCTATATATGGAGGAAATAGGCTGCTTTTTAACTGTTTGTTGTCTTTCCTTCTTTTTTTGGCCAAGGAACTTGGCTGTGCTGTACCCTTAAGCCCTTTGCGGTGAGGGGCAGAAAGGAAAACCAAATTTTCCTGTGCGTGAAAACCCTGAAGTTCTTCAGGCCTCATTTTCAGCCCCGCCTGTGTCGCTCACAAGACTCCACCACTTAGAGGGAGCATGGGTGGCATCCCTTCGGAGCTACAATCTCAGCCCTGCTAGTCCTGCCTCGAGGGGGGGGTGGAGTCTTTGCCAGATTTGTGTCTTTCAGGAGTTGACAATCCTAATTGCAGGGGTCATTTCGAGCAGGAGCTCGGGGGAGCTCAGCTCTGGGAGTTGGTGCCAGCCCCACCCCCTGCGGGGGAATGCCTGCTTGTGTCATGGCTGCAGCAAAATGACCCCGTCCCCTGGAAAGGTCCTTGTTCCTCTGACCAGCCTTCTGAAGGCTTCAGCCACCACTGAAGCTATCCTCCCAGAACAGTGGTATTTCTGAGGCCAGAGAGGTCCTCTCTCTGCCAGCTCTTTCTTTCTTTCTTTCTTTCTTTCTTTCTTTCTTTCTTTCTTTCTTTCTTTCCTTCCTTCCTTCCTTCCTTCCTTCCTTCCTTCCTTCCTTCCTTCCTTCCTTCCTTCTGTCTCTGTCTCTGTCTCTGTCTCTGTCTCTGTCTCTCTCTGTCTCTCTCTGTCTCTCTCTCTCTCTCTCTCTCTCTCTCTCTCTCCTTTCTTGCCTTCTGACATACTTCCGGTGATGTCAGGTAGTGTAGCATATGCAAATAACTTATGCTAATGAGCTCCTGCACCTCTTTTTCTACGAAATGACCCCTGCCTAATTGTATATCTCTTGGAAATAACTGAGAATATTTCTGTTCTGGAAAGCTTTTGGAAACAATAGGTGACCGTACCTGGCTTTCCTCTCTCTCTCTCTCTCTCTCTCTCTCTCTCTCTCTCTCTGTGCCTTCAGGTCACAGCTGACTTATGGCAACCCTCTGAGGGTTTCCAAGGCAAGCGAAGTCCAGAGGTGGGTTTGCCCTTGCCTGCCTCTGCGTAGCAGCCCTGGACCTCGGTCATCATCTCCCATCCAGATACTGGCCACGGCCAACCCTGCTGAGCTTCCGCGATCTGATGAGATCAGGCTAGCTTAAGGCGACCCAGTTCAGAGCATCTCTTCTTCCTGTGTTCTGAATATGCCCTCTTGTTTGACTTTTTACAGTATTTTACTACTGTGGTTAACTATTCTGAGCTTTTTTGTGGCTAGCATCAATTAACTAAATGAGCAGGATATAATCAGAGGGCTTCTCAGTGCCCAGTCCCCTGCCAAAAAAAATATTTTTTTTAGCCATTCCTCTCTGCTGAATTTCACCCAGCATCTCCCAACACATTTTCAAACTACCTGAGGGACTTGCTTTTTTTTTTTAAAAAAAAGGTTGAGACTTTGCACCGTGTCCTATAGTATTCTTCCCTATGCTTCTGCGGAACTGCACAAAGCAGCCTGGATCATGGGATTTAGAAACTGTACATGTGTTGCCACATAAATGCAAGGTGATAGAACTGGCATGTTTGATAGACATGCAGGGTCTCAACCGAAGGTTTTGGGGAGGAAGGGTTGCCCTATCCGAAGTGGAAAGGCGTTAAAAAATGAGACAGAGCAGAGGAAGAAAACTGGTGCAACTGCAATATGCGAGCTACTTGTTGGAAAATCTGACCACAGCCTGGTCTTTTCCCCTTTTTTCTATTTAAAGAGGCGATTAACAACCTTCAGCAGCAGCTCACCAAGAAATCCAAGCAGCTTGATGATGAAGAGCGCAAGAGCCAAGAAGAACGGTAAGGACCGGGGTTGTTTGGGCCCGGAGTGTGCCGGAGCGCTGCTCTGGGAGCTCAGGAGCTGGCACAAACGGCGATGGTGGCCAGCCCCATCCCCAGCTCCCCGACCCCCAGCTCCATCTCTCTAGAGTTGCAGTGTGACTCTAGAGAGAAGGGGTTTAAAGTTTAAACCCCTTCTCTCTTTGCTTCCCCCCCGCCCGCCTTGGCAGGCTGCCTGGGGAAGCAAAAAAGCCCCATAGAATAGAATGGAGGGTGTGACTCTAGAGAGAAGCCTGCTAAAGCCCCCTCCCCCTGTGCCCTTCCTAGCTCGCCTGCCAAGTGAGCTAGGGAGGGCGCAGGAAGGTGCGGGGAGACATTTAAATGTCTTCCCGGGGCTTCTCTGGCTGGTGCCCTGAGGCACACCAGCCAGAGAAGCCCGCCAAAGCCCCCCCCAGAGGGTGCAAGAAGGCAGGGGGAGACATTTAAATGTCTCCCTGGGGTTCTCTGGCTGGCGTGCTGAGGTTGGCTGGGGAAGGAAGGGGAGGATTTTGAAGATGGCTCCCCCTTTTGCTTCCCCTTCTGATTTCATTTCCAGTGATGTCAGGGGGCATAGCCTATGCTAATAAGCTATTATGCTAATAGCTTACTAGGTATGTGTGGGGAGAATCCTCACAATGTATGTAGGTCTGCCTCCTGAATGAATCAAACCATGGGTTTATGCCTGAGCCAAACTAGTAACTTGCTACTCGAGCAAGACTCCCAGCAGGCCTTGCAAGCAGCCTGGGAAACAGGAACCTCACAGGTCTTTGAGGCCTTTGTAAAGGCAACTGGAGCTGCCATAAAAGTGAAATCCCAAGCCATAAGGTCTGTGTCAGGAAAGACCCCTGACCAGAAACCCCTCAATTAACTATGCAGTAGAATGAAAGGGCATCTCCTTTCACACCCTCCTTTGCACTTCGGAGATAACGCCGGAGGCCCTGTGTTATCTCACAGCAAAAGAACACTGAGAAACTTCTTGGCCCAGTGACCCCAGTGTCATAATTTAGAATGTGAATTTATGCTAACCCTTGTCAGCAAGAAAAAGAACATCCCATATGCATCAAGCATCTCATTGAAGTCAGAATGATGTAATGATTCAAAGTGTCAATCTTCAGCAAACCTTTTGATCTTTGGGTATAAGACTGGGACAGGAGAGCCAATCGGGGCTCATTCTTTGAGACATGGTGAGAGACCCTCTTAGTCTCCCTGTTTCCGGAATGAGCCCAGAGGCCTCTGTTTTTCGTTTGTCTGTCTGTTTGCCTATTCTGTGTATGATATGCCTGAATTAAACTGTGTTTCTTAAGGTATTTTAAGAAGGGCTGGCGGTTTCTAGCACCTGGCGGAAGCTGCCCCGCCAGTGCTCCCTCTAAGATGTGGAGTCTTGCAAGCAAAAATTCTACCTTGTGAGCCACTGGCATTCAAGTTGTGAGCCAGCAGTTTGGCTACTGCATAAATTAGTTTGCTCTGGAGCCATCCTTCCTGAGCTAAGACAAAAATGTGTGAGCCAGAGGCTAAAAAGCTGTGAGCCAGCTCACACTAACTCAGCTTAGAGGGAACACTGAGGAAGTTTGCATGTAACCATTTTATATTAAAAGTAGTTTTATATTAAAAGTATATTTCTGACTGAGTGTTTGAGTCTTGGGTACCGTACCTCAGGCGGGACCCCAACTTTCCTATCTCTCACACACTTTCCGGTGATGGCCTTTGGTAAGGGGCCATCACCGAGACATAGAACTGAGGTATGGGGGGGGGCACATACTGACACATGCCCCCAACTCACACAACAGTATGCTCTAAGAGCTCCTGCAGCTCTTTTTCCATGAAATGACCCCTGGCGTGGACAGCCTGACGGAACTGAGCGTGCTCAGCTTAGTTGAGAGCCAGTTTGTAGTGGTTAAGTGCGCGGACTCTAATCTGGGAGAACCCGGTTTGATTCCCCACTCCTCCACTTGCACCTGCTGGATGACCTTGGGCAAGTCATAGCTCTGTACCACCTGATCTCTCAAGGACAGCTGTCTCAGAGCTCTCTCAGCCCCACCTACCTCACAGGGTGCCTGTTGTGGGGCGGGGAAGGGAAAGGAGATTGTAAGCTGCTCTGAGACTCGTTTGGGTAGTGAAGGGCGGGGTATAAATCCAGTCTCTTCTTCTTCTTCTTCATGTAAGAACACAACGATTTCCCTGCTGGGTCTGATCCCGGCTGTGGACAGGCAGAGGCTGAAGCCAGCATGGGGATAGGGATTAGAGTGTCCGGCTGGGATCTAGGAGACCCCCCTTCAAAGCCCGTTTCAACCCAGGAAGCTCAAAGGGTGACCTTGGGCCACTCAGTCACTCTCAAGTCTAATCTACCTCATAAGGCTGTTGTGAAGATAAAACGGAGGAGGGGAAAAGTGTGTCCCAATTGGGGAGAAGAGCAGTGAATACATAAAGATAAGGACCACAAAGGCATCTGTCCCCCCCTCCTCTAATGTGTCCCCAGGATCTTATATACGGCATTTGGCCACAGGATGTCCATTTAGCTGGCCTTGTTCACACTGGCAGGTCCACTATTATGATGATCGAGACAAAAAGTCCATCTCCTCTAACACCCTCTCTTTCCAATAGCAGCTAGGCTTGGGAAAGCGCAGACTGCAGGTCCATGGTACAGCCCCTCCCTGGAAGTTATAGGGTTGCCAACCTCCCTGGAAAAAACTGTAACCGTAGAACAGTAACTAACTCGGAAACAAGTCTCTTTTTTAATATACCAATTTACTAAATACATAAATATCAACTAATAGGAATAACACCTCTGTGTCCATTTCACAAAATCATTTACGCAGTGCTAGTCAACAAATCCCTTTAAATGACTAGTAAAGGTAAAGGTGTCCCTTGCTTGAAAGCCAGTCAAATCCGACTCTAGGGGGCGGTGCTCATCTCCGTTTCCAAGCCAAAGAGCCAGTGCTGTCTGAAAACTTCTCAGTGGTCGTGTGGTCGGCATGACTAAATGCCGAGGCGCCCTTCCCACTGAAGCGGTACCTATTTATCTACTTGGCAATTTCTTGCTTTCGAACTGCTAGGTTGGCAGGAGCTGGGGCCAGAGACAGGAGCTCACTCCGTCACGCGGCACTCGGGTCTCAAACTGCCAAACTAAAGACCTTCCAGTCTGCAGCTCAGTGTCTTTACCTGTGAGCCACCGTGGCCCCTTTAAATCACTAAATCTTTACAAATATATAGAAAAGCTAATAAATACCAATAAACAGCACAATAAAGCTAAGAAGTATCCTTTTAAAAATATTATAACCCAGTACACTTTTAACAGGGCATGAATACATTTTATTCCCATAAGCTTTCTGAGAAATGAGTCCCAAAGACTTCGTTAAATGGACACGGAGGTGTTATTTCTGCTATTTGATACTTATGTATTTAGTAAATTGGTGTATTAAAAAAGAGATTTGTTTCAGAGTTAATGAGTTACTGGTCTGGGGTTATTGTTTTTTCCATTTGGACTCATACCCGCAGTTCTCCTTTTTTGTATTAACCTCCAGGTGGGGCCTGGAGAAAATGGCTGTTTTGGAGTGTGGACTGCATGGTGTTATACCCTGGGAGGCCCCGCCTCCCCAAACCCCTCTTTCCCCTGAGCCCACCCCCAAATCTTCAGGAATCTCCCGACCTGGAGTTGGCAACCCTAGTTCTGACCCCTTCCCTCTTCCCCACCTGGGCCTGGATGTTGCTGGAGTAGGGGCGGCTTGAAACCTTCTGCACAGTTGCATTGTGGAGTCGCTAGTCCTGCTTCTAACTGCCTCGTTCTTGTTTCCCCCAGAAAGCGCCACCAAGCAGAAATCCAACAGCTGAGGGAACAACTTGCACAGAACCAGCAGGATGATTCCGACGGTGCCAGTGGCGGCCCCAGCATCGCTCTCCTCACCACCCTTATGGCTGGATTCCTAACCTTGTAGTGCGCTGGCACGCCACAGCCACCCAGGAGTGTGGGACTCAGCCAGCCTCATCTGCACAAACCCACCTCCTCACTTGCACAGTCCTTTCAAACTTGTGAAGCTCTCTTCTACTGAGTCAGCCCGGTGGTCTGTGGGAATCTGGCTTCTGATGGCCTCCGCAGGCTGTCTCACGTCATCTGCCCCCTGCTCCGTGTCGCTTGGAGATGCTGGGCATTGAATCAGGGTCTCCTTAGATGGAACCCAGAGACTCTACCACTGAGCAACAGACCCAATTCAGATCTCAGACTTTGCGTTTTTAAACTAGGTGGCATTGTGCTTACTCCCCACTCTGGTGGAGAAAGAACCCTGGGGGAAACTTGCAGGGTGTGTGTGTGTGTGTCTCCTGTTGCTTTGGCAGCTATGTCAGATCCAGTACGACCGCAATGCAAGTCCTTAGCAAATCCATGGAAAAACTTGTTCGCTGAAGCAAAATTCCAGACAGGTAGCTGGGCTGAAGCTGCTTCCCCCATGGCACTTACCACTTTTTCCGGCTCCCGCCTTTCTTCAGGATTCCTATTGGTCACCCCGCTGACCTGAAGTGCTTGCCCCGCCTGCGGTCAGCGGTAGAAAGTGGAAGCATGAATTCTGGAAACATGGTAACAAACCTGCAATCTCTGATTGGTTCTTAAAGGTACAAGAATGTTGTACAATGGATAAATTTAACAGATTCTTTAAAACATGGTGAGACTGAACCCTACACTTTGAATTTTGTGAAACTATGGTTCCCAGTTTTGGAATATTTGGCATTGCATAAAGAATTTGGATCTACTCTAGATGTGGTAAATGCTTGTATACTGGCTTTTAGCTGTTTCTGTATGTTTCACTTTAGTTCAGTATTGTTTATAATGCACTGTGGTTTGTGTTAATTACTGCGTTTTGTTCTGTATTTTTTTTTTGTTCTTGAATTTTCCTGTTTATGTATTTGGTCCACTGTAAATGAATTCAGGTGATTTCCTTCTAGGGGGTCAAGAAGAAAGAAGGATCTCGGACTTCCCATAGCTGGCGCTTTAATGGCGGGCGCTTCTCTCCGCCGCTGCGGGAGAGACGACCCGCTCTCGGCAGGATAGAAGGGGTCCTGGACTGCAGCCGGACCCCCAGGGACCCTAGAGAAGGGACCCTGCCTGGGGTGCTTGAAGGTAGATTATCCCAGCGGTGGTGACCGCGGGATCGAGGCTCCTTCTTACCCCTATAGGTTCACCTGCCGCAGAAGCCTTTGAGCGACTCAAAGCGTAGCCATGAAGCTGCAGAAAATGCAGAGCGGAGAAACGACGGGCTTTCAGATACGCAATGGTTAAATTGTGAGTCTCAAATGAACTTTTGAAATTGAAGCGTAGGGGTGGGTTGGAGGATCGGATTCCCCCCCCTCCCCCGTAGCTTACGGTTTGAGACTTTCTCACGCTCTTGCTGCTGGTTTGGAGGCGCTGCATCGGTGCTGGAGTGCTGATCGCACAGAAGAGGAAGAAAGCTCTTTAAAGGCATTAGTGTGATAAATCGATATCATTTTCTTTGGGATCTCTTATCTAACTGTAAACAACTGAGAAAAGAAAGAAAAAATGGTGGGGAGAAAACCCTCTCCGAAGATCGGAAGTTCTGTTCCTAGTTCAAAGGGTGAAATTACTGAGCCGAATGCAGTATTGTCAGCAGCACTGCGACCCCTGGTGGATCAGCTGGCTTCAGTCAATACTAAATTAGATGCTATGCAAAAAGAAATTATAGAGTCTGGCAAGAGATCACAGAAGCTGGAACAAGACCTCCTGGAAGAGAAAACTGCTGTAGATAAAAATGACACAAGACTGCAGAAAATGGAAAAAGAAAAGCTCTTCAAAGAGATAATGTTTTAAAACTTCAGATGGACCGTTCAAACTTCTTGAGCTTTCAGAACGTTCCTGAACAAAAGGAAGAGAATCTTAAGAAAGTGTTAGCTGAAGCATTGGCACCTGTGACAGGTTGGTAAGTGGAGAAACTACAAAGCGATATGGATATGGCCTATAGGACCTATCCAGAATTTGTCAAGAAGAAAAACCTGCCAGGTGAGATCATGGTAAGATTCTCCAAGAGATCAACTAGAGATGTGGTGCTAAAAACCACAAATAGAGCGGTCTTGAAGATCCAAGAAGAAGAAATCAAGGCTTTAAAGGATATTCCATTTGAAATCAGGAAGAGAAGAAGAGCTTACAGGAGTTTGACTTTATGGTTGCAGTCAGAGACTATTTCTTATCGTTGGGACACCCCGGAGGGCTTGATGTTCAGCTATAAAGATAAGAAATATAAAATTGACTCTATTGAAAAGGCGAAAATATTTCTGGAAAAGCACAACAACAAGAAGGCAGAGACTGATCCAGAAGATTCACTAGCACAGCAGGAGAGTATGTATGGATTTGATGGCTCAGAAAGTGGAGAGACTGAAGGAGAGGACTCGGACTCAGAGAAAGGAGCAGCCGCCCCAAAGTATTAAGAAGAAGGCAAGAAGAAAAGAAGAGAACCAAAGAAAAAATAAAGTTATAAATGTTTATATTGTTATAACACACTATATCCTGTAGTTGTTAAGTTTATGTTTTAAGTTGCTTCATCTTCTGTATGTGATTCAGGTGTCTAGCTTTTAAAATCAATTGTAAACAGCAAGAAAGATTTAACAGTTAATACCAAGAGGTAATGTTGCTTTTCAGTTATTAATAACATTGGCATTTTTAATATTTTTGACTGCATTTTCTGTATACCTTAGGGTAGTTTAGTTTGTAGATTTTAGTGTAGGTGTAGAGTTAAAAAAAAAAGAAGAAAGAAGGATCTCCGTTACCAACTAGTCTGTTGTGGAGTGAAGGTGGAGACTTATGTGGAACACAAATCCGCGAAGTGCTCCAAATGCAGAGCAAAATGCCAATGCAAAAAAGACCTGTAACAGCAAGGATGTAGTCTTAAGTGCTTATTGTTTTGTAGATTTCCGGTGCACCCTTCCCTATAGAAATAAAGATTTTTACATAGAAAGAAAATGCCTCCTCTCCAGTGAACAAAGACCCGTTGTGAACTCTGAATGTTTAACTGTTTTTGCCAGATTTTCCAACAGTAAGGAGGTCCTAACCACTGAGGAGTTCCGGAAAGGGCTCAGGACCCAGTGTTGCTGACTGCCTTAACTTGAGTGGAAAGCTCGTTGTCAAAACTAGGGTTGCCGCCCTGACTTGGATAGCCCCGTGAGGCAAGCCAGATCTCAGAAGCTAAGCAGGGTGGACCCTGGCAAGTACTTGGATGGGAGTCCTCCAAGGTATACCAGGGCCGGAAAGGAAAGGCAGGCAATAGCAAGCCACCTCTCTGAAACGTCCAAGCCCCACTAGGAGTCACCATAAATCAACCATGACTTCCAGGCATGCACACATGTGCATGCGCTCATGCACTCTCTCTCTCTCTCACACACACACATACACTTACACAAATACATGTATGGTGGGGCCTTGAGCTCTCCTGGAATTAAAGATCATTTCCAGATGACAGAAATTTATTTATTAATTGTGTTAATCGCCAGTCCCTGCTAATGGAGGGCTCTGGGCAATGTACAACATTTATAAAAACATATCAAGATAAAACAGTTAAAACATTAATAACCCATTTCAAACAAATAGATGGTGGGTACTAATTGATCCCAGATGGACTTTTGGTCTTACATTCAGTTATAATAAACGAAATGTATCTACCACCCTGGAGCATTCAAATAGCTCCTTACAACACACTTGTAAGGTAGGTCAGACTTATTCCCCATAATGCAGACTGGGGGGGGGGGGGAATTATTTTGATTAAGGTTTCCAAAGGCTGCTGAGAGCCAGCTTGGTGTAGTGGTTAAGAGTGGTGGACTCTAATCTGGAGAACTGGGTTTGATTCCCCACTCCTCCACCGGAAGCCAGCTGGGTGACCTTGAGTCAGTCACAGTTCCCTCAGAGCTGTTCTCTTAGGTGCAGTCCTCAAAAGAGTTCTCTTGCCTCTACCTATCTCATAGGGTGTCTGTTGTGGGGAGAGGAAGGGAAGGAGACTAAGCCACTGAGACTCCTCTGGGCAGTGAAAAGCGGGGCATAAAAATCAATTCTTCAAATTAGTTTGGGGCAGAGATTTTTGGTGCTAAACTCCATTATTTATGAACATTGCCCCATTCTTTTCCTCTTGGGAGTAGACTGCCCTGTACATGAGGATTCCACTTATGGCTGAAGACCTCCTAGGGTTGGCAGGTCTTGCTTGGAAAATACCTGGGGACTTTGGGGGTGGAGCCAGGAGAGAGCGGGGTTTGGGGAGGGGAGGGGCCTCAGCATAGGGCTGCCAAGTCCCCCGGTAGGGCGGGAGAAACACCGATTTTTAATACCCCCGCTTTTTCAAAATTGGCCACCGGGGGACAAAATGGCTCCCAGCAGGAACACAGGGAAACGTCAGAGCCTGCCCTGCTCTGCCTTAAAAGGGAAATGTCTGCAGAGAGCCTGCCCTGCAGTAAAAAGCCTCACCAGACATTTCCCCTTTAAGAATAGAGTCAGCAAGAGAGCTCCGCCCAGAGATTAAGGAGGGACTGAAGGGGCTGCTTTTGCATGTGGCTGGGGTAAGGTTGCAAGGTTGCTGTGGTAAGTTTCTCTTACAGCTCTTTTCCTTCTCTCTCTCTCTCCCCCTCTTTCTTTCTTTTTTCTGTCTGTCTGTCTGTCTCTCTCTCTCTGTCCCCATCCAGCAGAGGTCTATCAGTGGCTATTATTAGCCACAAGGTCTAAATGGAACCCTTTGTCTGGGGCAATGATGCTCTGTATTCTTGGTGCTTAGGGGGCAACAGTGGGAGGGCTTCTGGAGTTCTGGCCCCACTGCTGGACCTCCTGAGGGCACCTGGTATTTTTGGCCACTGTTGTGACACAGAGTGTTGTACTGGATGGGCTGTACTAGATGGGCCGATCCACTGTGGCTTCTCTCCTGTTCTTATGATATGAAAATCATATTTAGCACTTGTGTAGCACTTAGTGCTTCATATTCTGCCGAGATGAGGAAGGATTCAGTAGGGCCGTTGCTCAGTGATAGAGCATCTGCTTGACATGCAGGAGGTATCAGCTTCTTCAGCTAAAAAAGGATCAGGTAATAGGTGACATTAAAGATCTCAGCCTGAGACCCTGGAGAGCCACTACCAGTCTGAGTAGTCAATACTGACCTTGATGGACCAATGGCCTGATTCAGTATTAGGAAACTTCATGAGTTCATGTGTCAGCATGTGGAAGCAACATCACAGGATGTGACATCACAAAATGATGTCACTTCCTTTCTCCTGGCTCCACCCCCAAAGTCCCCAGATATTTCCCAAGTTGGACTTGGCAGCCCTACCTCAGCATGATACAATGCCATAGAGGCCACCCTTCAAAGCAGCCATTTTCTCCAGGGGAGCTGATCTCTGAAAGCTGGGGATCAGTTGTAAAAGCAGGAGATCCCCAGGCCCCACCTGGAGGCTGGCAACCCTAAGGCCTAAAGTTGAAAGGATGACCAAGGTCCCTTCTGCATCTGGCATTCACTCCGTATTTTCTCAGCACTGTGGAAAAGGTGCAGCTCAAAGCCACATTCAGACACTCCAATACAACGCAATACTGACTGTGAAGCCACCCTGGATCAGCCATAAATCTATGCAGAAGACACCATAATATCTGGTTAACAAAATGAAAGCAGCATGCAGTGTAGAGGGGAGATTTATGACCTGACATGACTACCGGGAAACAGATGGGTGCAGAACCAGCCCAAGATAGAAAAGGCCCCCCGAAGGGTTGCAAAGGTACTTAGCCCAAGATCCACAAAAGCACTTGTTGGGTAAGGAGGACCCTCAGGCCTGAGGGTAAGGGCCAGAACCGCATGTAAGTCTATGATGCTTCAGTGGCAGCAGCTACCACCACAGTGTTGGTTTCATTCTCTTCCACTCCTCTTTCCCAGTGTATTTTTCAAAATCACTGTTCTTGGGCTTCCTGTGTGGGGCTCCACCTCCCATGGAGGCCATTTTGTGGTTGTGCTTACCACCTTGTGTCAGAATTCCACAGCAGCCCACAAGCTCAAAATGGTTGGAAACAACTGGCCTTGAGGCAACTTTTCCTTTCCACATAGCTCTCAGCCTCCCAGAGCGGCCATTTTGTGGCTGACTCCACCTCCCATGGCAGCCATTTTGTGGCTGCGATCACCACCTTGAGTCAGAATTCCACAGGCGCCCACAGGCTCAGAATAGTTGGAGAACAATGGCCTAGAAGCAGCCTTTCCTTCCTCAGACTTTTCCCTCTGGGCCTACATTTATTTTCCCAGGTCCCTTGCAAGCCTCGAGATTGGGCCTGGTGGAACCAGAGGGGAAAGCAAGAGCCAATAGCTGAGGAGGAGGAGGCGGCGGGGCCTTGCGAGAAAGCATATAAGGCCAGGAATTCAGTCTCCGGAGGGGAGTCTTCTTCTTCCCTGGAGAGCGCTGGGGACTGAAGTCACAGCAGGGCTCCGGAGGGAGGGTGGCTGGGGGCCCAATGTGGTTTTCTGGCTGGCTCCTTTCCTGGGAAGTTTTGCCTTGGCAATGCTGGCAATGCTGCAGCTTTTCTTGATTTCCTCCTCTCTTTCCATACCTCTCCTCTTACTGAGTCTTCTCTTTCAGTAGTTATTCAGTGAGCTGGACTTTTTAGGCACGCTGCCTGGGGCCTTCGTGCCTAGGGTTGCCAATCTCCAGGTATGACCTAGGGTTGCCAGGTCTGGGTTGGAAAATACCTGGAGACTTTGGGGACAGGTCTGGGAGAGGGAGGGATTTGGGGAGGGAGGGGCCTCAGTGTGGCACAGGGCCACAGAGTCCACCCCTCCAAGGCAGTCATTTTCTCCAGGGGAGCTGATCTCTGTCACGTGGGGATCAATTGTAGAAGCAAGAGGTCTCCAGGCCCCACCTGGAGTCTGGCAACCCTAGGCCTGGACATCTCCCGGTATTGCTATTAATCTCCACACAGGGTTGCCAGCTCTGGGTTGGAAAATACCTGGAGACTTTGGAGGTGGATCTGGGAGAGGGCAGAGTTTGGGGAAGGGAGGGAACAGTGTTCCCTCTAAGCTGAGTTAGTGTGAGCTAGCTCACACTTTTTTAGCCTCTGGCTCACACATCTTTGTCCTGGCTCAGGAAGGATGGCTCCAGAGCAAACTAATTTATGCAGTAGCCAAATCGCTTGCTCACAACTTTAATGCCAGGAGCTCACAAAGTATAATTTTTGCTCACAAGACTCTGCGGCTAAGAGGTAGCATTAGGAGGGACGTCAGCAGGGTACCATGCCACAGAGTCCACTGTTCAAGGCAGTTATTTTCTCCAGGGGAGCTGACCTCTATCACCTGGAATTGTAAAAGCAGGAGATCTCCAGCCCCCACCTGGAGGCCTGGCAACCCTGCCTCCAGACTACAGACGTCCGGAGCTGCAATCAGGACGTCGTCGAAAAATGGCTTTACCCCTGGAAGGCCTTTCAGAACAGAGTCCTTTAGCTGCTGAAACAACCCGGGGGCAACGCTCACTCCGAACTGGAGCCGCTTCACTTTAAATGCCCCCTTGTGGGTGACTATTGTCTGCGCCTCCGCCGTGGCGTCATCCATGGGGAGTTGCTGGTAGGCCTGAGCCAGATCCAGCTTTCCAAAAACCTTGGCTCCCGCGAGGGAGGCCAAGACATGGCTGACCACAGGCACCGGGTAAGTGTGGTCTTGGAGGGCCAAATTCAAGGTGCACTTATAGTCCGCACAGATGCGGATTTCCACGTTCACCTTCATGGGAGTAACGATCGGGGTTTCCCACCTCGCGTGGGAGACTGGCTCCAGCACCCCTTGTGCTACGAGCTTATCTAACTCCGCTTCTACCTTGGGCTGTATTGCGAGCGGAGGCCGTCGTGCAGCTATGTGTATGGGGCGGACGTTGGGATCTAAATCTAGGGAGACGGGTGGCCCCCGGTAGGAGCCCAAGGTGCCGTCAAAAATGGCGGGGAACTCGGCGCAGACTGATTCAAAGTCTGCCGATCAGGGGTCCGTTGGAACGGGAGCACACAGGAGCGCAGCTCCGGGAGTGAGGAGCCCAGGGGGCGGGCCCATGACCAAGCCCCGCCCCCTCCTCGGCTTCCCCGAGCAGTGCAGAGGCACAGCGCCCCAGGAAAAGCCCTGCTAAGGTCTTTATTGTTTTTAATGTTTTGTTTTAATATTGATAATTTTATCATTGTTCCTTTTATGACTGTGTGCTGCTTTTCCAGAGACTTGCTCAAGGCGGCATATAAATTTTCTAAGTATACCATTTTTTATCTGGGCACATGGCACATAAGTACTGGAGAAATTTCACCAACCCTTCAGCAGCTTCCACCTTATCAGTTTGGTGTAGTGGTCAGGAGTTGGACTCTAATCTGGGAGAACCGGGTTTGATTCCCCACTCCTCCACATGCAGCTGCTGGTGTGACCTTGGGCCAGTCACAAGTTCTCTCAGAGCTGTGCTCTCATGAGCAGTTCTCAAAAGACCTCTCTCAGCCCCACCTACCTCACAGGGTGTCTTGTTGTGGGAAGGGGAAGGGATGGGTGGTGCACATGTCCTGGGTATCTCAAGTCAACTTGAAACCTGGTGGTTTCAAGGGAGCAGGAAGAGAATGAGGGTGTGTTCTTTATGCTTATTTTTTATTGCACAAAGTATTGGATGGGGAAGGGAATGGAGGAAGAGCAGGTCAGTTTCACTCACCTGTGGAGTGGAGCCTGAGGGGTGGGTGTTGCCTTCTGACACACTTCCGGTATGCTAGGGGGTGTGGCATATGCAAATGGGTTATGCAAATGAGTTATGCTAATGAGCTCCTGCACCTCTTTTTATACGAAATGACCCCAGCTGCTGATCCAATTCGATTCACCCCCCCCCTTATCTCTAGTCCTAAGGGTTTGAACCATGAGAGTCCCTGTAGGCTGACCAGGTGTCAGGTTCTGACTATCCCCGGGCGGGAGGTGGTTTCCCTTGCCTCTCCACGTCACTACGCTCTCTCAGCTTCCTCCCCTCTGGTCATTATGTCTTCGACTCTCTTATCTCCGATTTGAGCCAGCAACCTTGAATTATTATTCTAACTGTACTGACTCCAGGTGGCTTGTGGTCTGGGAAACACCGGGGAGGTTTTGGGGGAGAGGGGGGAAGGAATGCCAAGTCTGCATTTGCACATTTAGGCGCCTTTTTGCTGGGAACTCAAAGGCTGTGTATTTTGCACCATTTTCTATTTGCCCTGATTGGTGCCCTACTGTCATTCCTGTGTTTGAATCCTGTATAACTTACCTACTGCCCTATGCTTGGTATCACTAACACTGAAAGTGCAACCTACTTCAGACCATTAAGAAATAAAGGACTTTCATTTCTACAAGGCCTGGCTTATTGGATCTACAAGGGTTCTCACAAAGTGTTAGTGATCTTTCACTAACGGAAGAAGAGCACCCCATACCCAACCATGACGGATTATGGGACCCTCGTTCTGAGCTCCACATTGGAAGACAGGTCGTCTTCCATGGCCTCTGTGGTGACGACCACAGAAGTGACTTTAATGACCCCCCCTACGCGGGGGGTCACTTTTGAGAGACCGGTTCTGCCTAGGTACATCTGGTCGGCGTTCGGACCCACTAACCCTAACCCTAACCCACTAACCTAAGAAGTTGACAGTCTGCTCTCAACCGTACGCCCAACCACATGCAGCCTTGATCCGTGCCCTTCATGGCTTGTAAGAGCTGGCCGTGAGGGGTTGCGAGGTGTCCTCAGGGAGATTGTGAACAAGTCCTTCGCTGAGGGACTGTTCCCTGGGGCATTCAAGGAAGCGATGGTCTGCCCTCTCCTGAAAAAACCATCACTGGATCCGGCCGAATTGGCCAACTATCGGCCGGTTTCCAACTTGCCCTTTTTGGGCAAGATTTTGGAGAGAGCGGCGGCGATTCAGTTGCAGGGCTTTCTGGATGACATTTCTGTGCTAGACCCGTTTCAGTCCGGCTTCTGACCGGGCCATGGGATGGAGACAGCACTGGTCACCCTCACGGATGACCTCCGGCGGCATCTGGATCGGGGCGGTACGGCGGTGCTGGTGTTGTTAGATCTGTTGGCCGCGTTTGACATGGTCGACCACCAGTTACTGGCCCACCGCCTTGCCGATACGGAGGTTCAGGGGCTTGCCTTACAGTGGCTTGTCTCCTTCCTCCAAGATCGGGGACAAAGAGTGGTGCTAGGGGAGCGGACATCCCAGAGGCACCCACTGGTATGTGGTGTGCCTCAGGGGGCAGTCCTATCCCCGATGCTGTTTAACATCTATATGCGCCCTCTTGCCCAGATTGCCCGGAGGCACAGACTGGGTTGTCATCAGTATGCGGATGACACCCAGCTGTATCTGTTGGTGGGCGGCCAGTCTGGAGCCACCCCAGAGGACCTGGAGCGGGCGCTTCAGGACGTGGCGGGCTGGCTTAGGCTGAGCCGACTGAAATTGAATCCAACGAAGATGGGATCCTGTGCCTGAGTCGGAGTGGTTCGGGGGTGGGGACCCCATTACTGGCCTTCGGGGGGCTCCATTGGTGCCAGCCCCGAGGGTTCGGAGTCTGGGGGTGCTCCTGGATGCCTCCTTGACTATGGAGGCCCAGGTAGCGGCCACTGCCAAGGCAGCCTTCTACCATCTGAGGCTGATTAGGCAGTTGGTTCCCTTCCTTGAGCGCAATGACCTGGCTACAATGATCCACGCAATGGTCACCTCGAGACTTGATTATTGCAACGCTCTCTACATGGGGCTGCCCTTGTCCCAGCTCCGGCGGCTGCAGCTAGTGCAGAATGCCGCAGCCAGGCTGTTGATGGGCCTCTCTGCAAGGGACCATGTCCAGCCTGTGCTGAGGGTGCTGCATTGGCTGCCTATAGCATACTGGATCCGGTTCAAGGTGCTGGTTTTAACCTTTAAAGCCCTTTATGGCCAGGGGCCTGCTTACTTAAGGGACCGCCTTTCCCCATATATACCCCAGAGAGCACTACGGTCAGGCACGCAACATCGCCTGACCCTTCCTGGCCCGAGAGAGGCCAGGCTGGCTACCACTCGGAACAGAGCCTTCTCAGTGGCGGCCCCCTACTGGTGGAATGAGCTCCTGGAAGACATCAGGGCCCTGCGGGACCTTCTGCAGTTCTGCAGGGCCTGCAAGACGGAGCTCTTCCGCCAGGCTTTTGGGGCCGCCGCTGGGGAAATGGCCATTGATGGATGGCCAGGGAAGTATACAGGCCCGGGACAACAGTATGTGGTAGCCTCCTGGCCGGGAAAGCTGTCGTTGCCCTGGTGTTAGTGTTAGTATCTTAGATCGCCAATGATTATATTTGTAATTTGCCGCCAATTGAAACTGTAATTGTAACTGTATTGTATTTTAATGTATTAATTTATATTATTTATATTGATTTTAATGTTGTGAGCCGCCTAGAGCCGCTATGTTGGTCAGGCGGGATATAAATCTAAATAAATAAATAAATAAATAAACCTAATCCTAGCCAAAAACCAAGTCCAAGCCCTAACCCTAACCCTAGCCCTAACTCTAACCTTAACCCTAACCCTAACCGTACCTTTAGCCATAACACTAACCCTACCCAAAACCTAACCCTAAACCTAGCCCTAACCCTAACCCTAATTATAACCGTAGCCCTAGCCCTAGTTCTAACACTAACCCTAACACAAACCTAAACACTAGCCCAAGCCCCAGACCGAGTTTAGCACTCGCTCTAACCCTAACACTAATCGTAACTGTAGTCCTAACCCTTACCCTACACAAACCCTTGCTCTAACCCTAACCCTACACATACCCTTGCCCAAGCCCTAGCCCTAACCCTAATCTAAGCCATAAACCTAGTCCTAACCCTGACCCTAACTTTAGCCTTAACACTAGTGTTAGCCTTAACACTAACCCTGCACAAAACCTAACCCTAACCCTAATCCTAAACCAGGGGTGGGCAATTGTTATGGTTCGGGGGTTGCTTTGTGGAAGTGGAGGTTAGCGGATTGATTGCATTCATTAGTTAACTTTGCATTTCAGAAAAGGTATAAATTGTATCATAAAAATCAATAAATATAAATTAAATAAAATAGTGGTAGTTTTATTCAATTTATTTATTGTGCTAATTTCATATCATCTATAGCTGCAAGCACATTTAATTTTAGAATCAGTTTAATGAGACAAATGTACCCTATCACACTTTTCTACAATTTTTTTGAAATCAGGAGTGAGATTGCTTGTTGAGATTCTCGTCACAGCCTGCAAGTTAATGTCTGTCAAATGTCTGTTAATATCTATATTTACTCTTGCTGATCTTTATGCAAGAAAAACTTTGCT
Organism: Lepidodactylus listeri; assembly: GCA_029233225.1. Lineage (NCBI taxonomy): Eukaryota > Metazoa > Chordata > Lepidosauria > Squamata > Gekkonidae > Lepidodactylus > Lepidodactylus listeri. Next base: position 177,361,565 of record JARCFY010000002.1, read on the forward strand.
CACAAATATATGTAGACCCAAATATAGAGAACATTTTCCCAGCAAATTTCTTCATACATGGAAATTTTTCAGCAGACAAAGATTTGTAAAAGTCAACTAATGTCACAGCATTAAACATTTCTTTCACAGTATGATCTGACTGCATGTAAATAAGTTCAAGCTGCAGCTCCTCAGGTGCTGACAGTGGCCAACTGTCTTGGTGGCCCGCAAAAAACTCTGTGGTGGGCCGCATGTGGCCCCCGGGCCGCAATTTGCCCACCCCTGTCCTATACCAAACACTAACCCTAGACCTAGCCCTAACTTTAGCCCTAGCCCTAGCCCTAACCCTCGCCCAAACCCTAACCCTGGCCCTAGCCCTAACCCTAATATAAACCAATAAATCCTAAGGCCTATCCCTAATCCCAGCTCTAACCCTAACCCTAGCCCAAGCCCTAAGCCTAACCCTAACTCTAACCCTAAAACTAGCACTAGCCCTAACCCTAATCCGAACCCTTACCCTAACCCTAGAAAACCCTAACCCTAATGGTAAACTTAACACTAACCCTAACCATAACTGTAACCCTAGCCCTAGACATAACCCGAACCCTAGTCCTAACCCTAACCATAAAATGCACCCTAAAACTAGAGCTAACCTATTCCTAATCCTAACCCTAATTACACCCATAGCCCTAGCATTAGCCCTGGCTCTAACCCTAACCCTAACAAAACTCCTAACCCTACCCTTGCCCTAGTCACAGCTTTAGCACTAGAACTAGCCATAGCCCTAGCCCAAGCCCTAGCCCCAGCCCCAGCCCTAACTCTAACCCTAACTTTAAAACAAATGCTAACCCTAGACCTAGCCCTAACCCTAACCTTAGCCCTAACCCTAGGCATAACCCTAACTCTAACCCTAATGCTTAACTTTAGCCCTAACCCCAACCCTAGCCCAAACTCTAGCCCCAACCCTAACCCTTAAACTACCCCTAAATTTAGCCCTAACACAAACCCTAAGCAAAAACATAACCCTAACCCGAGCCCTAGCCCAAGCCCTAGCCCTAATCACAGCCTTAACCCTAACCCTAGCCCAAACCCTAACCCTAACCCTAGCCCTAACCCTAATCTGAACCCTTACCCTAACCCTAGACAACCCTAACCCTAACGGTAAACTTAACCATAACCATAACTCTAGCCCTAGACAAAACCCGAATCCGAACGCTAACCATAACCATAAAACGAACCCTGAAACTAGCGCTAGCCTATTCCTAACCCTAACCCTAATTATAGCTGTAGCCCTAGTATTAGCCCTAGCTCTAACACTAACCCTAACCGTAACAAAACCCCTAACCTTAGCCCTAGCCCTAGCCCTAATTTTAACTCAAACTTAAAACATAGCCCTAGCCCTAACCAAAACCCTAACCCTAGCCCTCACCCTAACCCAGCATTAGACATACCCCTAAACCGAGCCAAAACCCTAACCCTACACATAGCCCTAACACTTACCTAAAAACTAACCCTAACACAAACCCTAATACTAGCCAAAAACCTAGTCCTAGCCCTAACCCAAACCTAGCCCTAACACAAACCCTAACCCTAACCCCAGCTGTAACCCTAACCCAGCATTAGACATAGCCCTAAATCTAGCCAAAACCCTAACCCTACCCATAGCCCTAACCCGGCCACTAACCCTAACAGTAATCCTAATACTAACCCATGCCCTGACCCTAATCCTAACCCTAACCCTACACATACCACTTGCCCAAAACCTAACCCGAAACCCTAACCCAAACCCTAACCCGAAACCCTAAAACTAACCCAAAACCTAACCTTAGCCCTAACCCTAACCCTAGCCCTAGCGCTAACTGTAACCCTAGCCTTAACCCTAGCCCTAATCCTAACCCTAGCCCTAACCCTAATCCTAGCCATAAACCTAGGCCTAGCCCTAGCCCTAACCCTAAACTAAGACCTAGTCCTAACCCTAACTTTAGCCCTAACCCTAACTGTAACCCTAACTCTAGCTCTTGCCCTGACACTAACCCTAGCCCTAACCCTTACCCTTACTTTAACCCGAACCCTAACCCTAGATAACCGTAACCCTAACCTTAACAGTAACCATAACCTTTGCCCTAGCCCCAACCATAACCTTAACCCTTACATTAACCCTAAACTTATCCCTAACCATAACCCTAAAACTAACCCTAAAACTAGCCCTAGCCTAGCCCTAACCCTAACTCTAATTATAGCCGTAGCCCAAACCCCAGCCCTAGCTCTAAAACTTACCCTAAACTTAATACAAACCCTAATCCTAACCCTGGCCCTAGCCCAAGCCCTAGCCCTAAACCTATCCCTACCCCTACCCCTACCTCTAAACCTAATCCTACCCTAGCCCTAGCCTTAGCCTGAAACCTATCCCTAACCCTAAAACTACCCCAAGCCCTAACCGTAAGCATAACCCTAACCCTAACCACAACTTTAACCCCAATCCTACCCCTAACCCTAACTCTTACCCTTCCCCTAACCAAAACTCTAACCCTAGATAACCCTAGCCCTAGCCATAACCATAACCCTTACCCTAACCCTAACTCTAGCCCTAACGCTTACCTTTACCCTAGCCCTAACTTTAGCCCTAACACAAACCATAACCCTAGCCCTAAACCTAACCCTATCCTTAACCCTAACCCTAGCCCAAACTCTTTCCCTAATCCTTGCCCTAATCCAAGCCCTAGTCCTAGTCCTAACCCTAGACCTAATCCTAACGCTAACTCTACCCTAACACTTACCTTTACCCTAGCCCTAACTTTAGCTTTAACAAAACCCCTAACCCTAACCCTAACCGTAACCCTAACCAAAGTCCTAACCCAAACCCTAATCCTAATCCTAACACTAACCATAGCCCTAGCCCTAACCCTAACCCTAGCCCTAACTGTAACCATACCCCTAGCCCTAACCCTAGCCCTAGCCCTAGCCCAGGACCTAAACCTAACCCTTGACCTAAATTCTTTTTTTAAAAAGATTTTTATTGCATTTTAATCCCTACACCTATACTAAAATTTACACACTATCCTACCCTAAGGTATACAGAAAATGTGTTCGTAATGCTAATAATACTAACATCTTTAGTTACTGAAAAGCTAAATTATTTCTTGGCATACATTACTAATTCATTCTTGCTGTTTACAAATAAAAATATAACATTGGATCCCTGGACTACATACATCAGAGTAAGCAATCTACACTAAATTTTAAGATTACAAGGCTTGGTGTGTTATTACAGCAAAGAAAAAAAACAGTTATAAAACTATTTCTCCTTTGATTCTCTTCCTTTCTTCTTGTCTTTCTTCTTCCTAGGGGCGGCCGCCCCTTTCTTAGAGTTTAAATCTTCTCCATCTTCAATCTCTGAGCTTTCAAATCCATACATACTCTCCTGCTCTGCCAGTGAGTCATCTGGTTCAGTCTCTGCTTTCTTCTTTTTGTGCTTTTCCTAAAATGTTCTTGCTTGTTCAATGGAGTCAATTTTGAATTTCTTATCTTTATATCTGAACAGCATTCCCTCTGGAATGCCCCATTTATAAGGAATAGTCTCTGACTGCAACCATAAAGCCAAACTCCTATACGCTTTCCTTCTCTTTCTTATTTCAAATGGAATATCTTTTAGAACTCTTATTTCTTCTTCCTGTATCTTCAGAACAGTTCCATTCGTAGCTTTTAACACCAGATCCCTGGTCGATCTTTTTGAGAATCTCACCACAATCTCACCTGGCAATCTCTTCTTTTTAACATATTCTGGATATGTCCTGTAAGTCATATCCATGTCGCTTTGAATTTCCGCTGCTTGCCATCCTGTCAGAGGTCCCAGTGCCTCACTTAATGTTTTCTTCAGATTCTCACCTTTTGACTCAGGGATGTTCTGAAATCTCAGGAAGTAGTTTGATCGATCCATTTGAAGCATTAATACATTGTCACTTTGAAAAGACTTCTCTTTTTCAATTCTTTGCAGTCTTGAGTCGTTTTTTTCAGCTGCTGTTTTGACATCCAAGAGTTCCTGCTGGAGCTTTTCCTGCTTTTTGTTTGACTCCCTCATCTCGGTTTGCATCGTTTCCAGTTTAGTGTTGATTGAAGCCAGTTGAACCTTTGACCTAAATTCTAATCGATTGTTACAAAAAATGACTTTTGGCGTTACTCCTGAGGAATCCCACTGAGTGGCATTATGGGGCACCTTTTTGCATCACAAAAGATTGTGTTAGGGGTTCTTGAGCAGTTAGCAATTTTATCAGTGATTCTTTCCATCACATGTAAGTCCCACAATCTGCTAAGTCAAGGGTGTATGGTAAGGAGGTTAGTGTCCTTCCAGTAAGAAGCAATCGATACTCTAGCTGCTAGAGCATGTCTTTCTTTCCTTATATATGTACTCAACGTAAAATCATGATATATCAAGTGTAAGAGCAATAACATTGAATGCAAGACATACATTCATCAGATTTTGAATTTGGTTGTACAAGGAGTGATAACTGCCAGTGTATTGATATCACTTTGTAAAGCCTAGAAATATCACTGTCATGTAACCAACAGAACATAGAAAAGAGTAATCAATGAATAAAATACAAGAAGTACATTTGATTGTAAATTCTAATAGATTGTTACAAAAAATGACTTTCGGCGTTACTCCCGAGGAATCCCACTGAGTGGCATTATGGGGCACCTTTTGCATCAAAAAAGGTGGTATTAGGGGATCTTGAGCAGTTAGCAATTTTCTTACTCAATCTATCCATCACACGTAAGTCCCACAGTTTGGGATACCAAAGTACATGGTAGGTACTTTAGCATACTTCCAGTAAAAAGAAATCGATACTCTAGCTGTATAGAACGTGTCTTCATTTCATTGTATATGTACTCAACCATATAAAAGCTTGATATATCAACTTTAAGAGCAATAACATTGAATGCTATTCATCAGATTTTGAATTTGGTTGTACAAGGAGTGAAAACTGTCATTGTATTGATATCCCTTTGTAAAACCTAGAAATATCACTGTCATCTAACCAACAGATCATGGAAAAGAGTAATCAATAAATACAATCCAATAAATACATTTGATTGTGATATCAATACTATGACACTTATCCCTTGTTGTACAACCAAATTTAAAATCTGATGAATGTATGTCTTACATTCAATGTTATTACTGTTACACTTGTGCAAGGCTAGGTCTATGTCTTTGGTTAGGCTGCGGACTAAAGTTAGGGCTAGGGTAAGGGTAAGGGTTAGGGCTAGAGTTAGGGTTAGGGTTAGGCCTAGGGTTAAGGTTAGGGCTAGGGTTAGGGTAAGGGCTAGGGTTAGGGTTTGTGTTAGGGCTAAATTTAGGTCTAGGGTAAAGGTAAGGGTTAGGGCTCGGGTTACGTCTAGGGTTAGGTTTAGGGTTAGGCATAGGGTTAGGGTTAGGCCTAGAGTTAGGGTTAGGATTAGGGTTAGGTTTATGGCTAGGGCTAGGGTTAGATTTAGGGCTAGGGTTATGGTTAGGGTTTGCATTAGGGTTAGGGTTACAGTTACTCTTAGGGTTAGGGCTATGGCTACAGCTAGGGTTAGGGTTATGGTTTGGGCTAGGGCTACATCTTGTGCTGTCTTAGGGTTAGGGTGAAGGCTAGGGCAAGGATTAGGTTTAGGGTTAGGGTTAGGGTTAGGGCTAGGGCTGGGGCTAGGACTAGGTTTAGGGTTTGTGTTAGGGTTAGGGTTCTTGTTAGAGCTAGTTCTAGGTCTATGGGTATAATTTGGGTTATGGTTACGGTTAGGCCTAGGGCTAGACTAGGGCTAATTTTAGGGTTAGTGTTAGGTTTATGTTTAGGGCTAGGGTTAGGGTTATGGTTTGGGCTAGGGCTAGGGCTGTGTGTAATGCTGGGTTAGGGTTAGGGCTAGGGTTAGGATGAGGGTTAGGTTGAGGGTTAGGGCTAGGGCTAGTGTTAGGGTTAGGGTAGGGTTAGGGCTAGAACTTGGACTTGGACAAGGAGTATGGGTAGGGTTAGGGTTAGGGTTTGGGCTAGAGTTAGAGTAAGGGTTAGGATTAGGGTTACTGTTAGGGATAGTGTTAGTGTTAGGGTTAGGATTAGGTTTTGTGCAGGGTTAGTGTTAGGGCTAAATTTAGAGTTAGGGTTAGGGTTAGAGTTACATCTAGGGCTAGGGTTAGGGCTTGGACTAGGATTATGGGTAATGGTTAGTGCTAGAGTTAGGTGTAGGGTTGGGTTAAGGTTGGCCTTAAGGGTTACGGTTAGAGTTAGGGCTAGGGCTTGTGCTAGGGCTAGGGCTATGTCTAGGGTTTGGATGTGGGTGAAAGTTTGGGCTAGGGTAATGGTAAGGGTTAGGGCTAAAATTAGGCTTAGGGTTCTTCCTCAGGTTAAAGTGAGGCTAGGGCTAAGGTTAGGGTTTGTGTTAGGGCTAAATTTAGGACTAGTTTAAAGGTAAGAGTGTGGGCTCGGGTTTTGGCTAGGGTTAGGTTTAGGATTAGGCCTAGGGTTAGTGTTTGGCCTAGGGTTAGGGTTTGGATTAGGGTTAGGTTTAGGGCTAGGGCTACGACTAGGGTTAGGGTTAGGGTTTGGGCTAGGGCTTTGTCTCATGCTGGTTTAGGGTTAGGGTTAGGGTAAGGGTAAGGGTTAGGTTAGGGTTAGGTTTAGGGTTAGGGTTTGGGCTAGAGCTAGGGTTAGGGTTAGGTCTTCGGTTAGTGTTAGTTTTAGGGTTAGGGCTAGGACTTGGGCAAGGCATATGTGTAGGGTTAGGGTAAGGGTTAGGGTTAGGGCTAGGGTTAGGTTTTGGGTTAGGACTAGGGCTAGGGTTATGGTTAGGGTTTGGGTTAGCATTAGGGTTTGGGTAAGGGTTAGGGCTAGAGTTAGGTGTAGGGTTGGGTTAAGGTTAGGGTTATGGTTAGGGCTAGGGCTGGTGCTAGGGCTATGTCTAGTGTTAGGATGTGGGCAAAAGTTACGGCTAGGGTAATGGTAAGGGCTAGGGCTAGAGTTAGGCTTAGGGTTCTGCCTCGGGTTAAAGTAAGGTAGGGCTAGGGTTAGGGTTTGTGTTAGGGCTGAATTTAGGTCTTAGGTAAAGGTTAGGGTTAGGCCTAGGGTTACTGTTAGGCCTAAGGTTAGGGTTAGTGTTAGGTTAGGGTTAGGGCTACAGGTAGGGTTAGATTTAGAACTAGGGCTAGGGCTAGGGTTATGGTTATGGTTTGGGCAAGGGCTAGGGCTATATTTAGGTGTAGGTTAGGGCTAGAGTTACAGTTATGGTTAGGCTATGGATAGGGCTTGTGCTTGGGTAAAAAATAGGGCTAGGGCTATGTCCAGGGTTAGGGTTAGCATTAGGATTAGGGCTAGGGTTAGGACAGGGTTAGGATTTTGTTTACTCTTAGGGTTAGGGTTAGGGCTAGGACTACAGCTAGGGTTATGGTTATGGTTTGGGATAGGGCTAGGGCTACTTCTCATGCTGGTTTAGGGTTAGGGTTAGATTAGGGTGAGGGTTAGGGCTATGGCTAGTGCTAGGGCTAGGGCTATGGTTAGGGTTTGTGTTAGGGTTAGTGTTAGAGCTAGGTCTAATGCTAGGGCTATGACTATAAATAGGGTTAGGGATAGGCTACCACTAGTTTTAGGGTTCGTTTTAGGGTTATGATTAGGGCTAATGTTCAGAATCGGTTTATGTCTAGGGCTAGGGCTAGGGTTAGGGTTAAGTTTACCGTTAGGGTTAGGGTTGTCTAGGGTTAGGGTAAGGGTTAGGATTAGGGTTAGGGCTAGGGTTAGGGTTAAGTTTACCATTAGGGTTAGGGTTACATCTTGGGCTTGGGCTAGTGTTAGGGTTAGGGCTGGGATTAGGGCTAGGGCTTGGGTTTGGGCCCAGTTTTTGTTTAGGTTATGGATTAGGATTTGTGTTATGGCTAAATTTAGGGTAGTGTAAGGGTTAGGGCTAGTGCTAGTGCTGGGGTTAGGCTTAGGCTTAGGTTTAGGCTTAGGCTTAGGTTTAGGTTTAGGGCTAGGTTTAGGGCTAGGGTTAGGGTTTGTGTTAGGGCTAAAGTTAGGGCTAGGGTAAAGGTAAGCGTTAGGGCTAGAGTTAGGGTTAGGCCTATGGTTAGGCCTAGGGCTAGGGCTTGGACAAGGTTTAGGGATAGAGTTAGGGTTAGGGCTAGGGCTATGGTTAGGTTTTTTTGCAGGGCTAGGGTTAGAGTTTGGTCTAGGCCTAGGTCTAGGGTTAGGGCTAGGGTTAGGTTTATAGCTTTGATTTGGGTTTGGGCTAGGGCTAGGATTAGGGTTAGGGTTTGTGTTAGGGCTAAATTTAGGTCTAGGGTAAAGGTAAGGGTTTGGGCTCGGGTTACAGCTAGGGTTAGGTTTAGGATTAGGCCTAGGGTTAATGTTAGGCCTAGGGTTAGGATTAGGGTTAGGTTTAGGGCTAGGGCTAGGGTGAGATTTTGGGCTAGGGCTATGGTTAGGGTCAGGGCTAGGGCAAGGGTTAGGGCTGTAGTTAGGTGTAGGGTTTGGGTTAAGGTTAAGGTTAGGGCTAGGGTTACAGTTAGGGTTAGTGTTAGGGCTATGGCTATGGCTTGTGCTAGGGTAAAAGATAGGGCTAGGGCTATGGCGAGGGTTAGGGCTAGGGTTAGGGCAAGGGTTAGGGCAAGGGTTAGGATTACTGTTACTCTTAGGGTTAGGGCTAGGGCTACAGTTCAGGTTAGGGTTATGGTTTGGGTAGAGCTCGGGCTATGGCTTGTGCTGGTTTAGGGTTAGGATTAGGGTTAAGGTGAGGGTTAGGGCTAGGGCTAGGGCTGTGGCTGTGGCTACAGCTCGGGCTATGGTTAGGGTTTTTGTTAGAGCCTGGGCTAATGCTAGGGCTATGGCTATAATTAGGGTTAGGGATAGGCTACCACTAGTTTTAGGATTCGTTTTAAGGTTATGTCTAGGGCTAGGGTTAGGATTACGGTAAGGGTTAGGGTTAAGTTTACTGTTAGGGTTAGGGTTGTCTAGGGTTAGGGTAAGGGTAAAAGTTAGGGTTAGGGCTAGGGTTAGGGTCAAAGTAATGGTTAGGGTTAGGGCTTGGGCTTGGGCTAGGGCTAGGGTTAGGGTTAGGGTTAGGGCTGGGATTAGGGCTAGGCCTTGGGCTCGGGTTAGGTTTAGGTTATGGTTTAGGGTTTGTGTTAGGGCTAAATTTTGGGCTAATGTAAGGGTTAGGGTTAGGGCTAGGGTTAGGTTTAGGGTTTGTGTTAGGGCTAAAGTTAGGGCTAGGGTAAAGGTTAGGGCTAGAGTTAGGGTTAGACCTAGGGTTAGGGTTAGGGCTAGGGCAAGGGTTAAGGATAGTGTTAGGTTTAGGGCTAGGGCTAGGGTTTAGGTAAGGTTTTGTGCAGGGTTAGTGTTAAGGCTAAAGTTTGGGTTAGGGTTAAAGTTAGATCTAGAGCTATGTCTAGGGTTAGGGCTAGGACTAGGTTTATTACTTGGATTAGGGTTAGGGCTAGGGTTAGGGCTAGGGCTAGGGCTAGGGCTAGGGCTAGTGTTAGGGTTTGGGTTAGGGCTAGGGTTAGGGTTAGTTTTAGGGCTAGGTCTAGAGTTAGTGTTAGTTTTAGGGTTAGGGTTAGGGCTTGGGTTAGGGTTAAGGTATAGAGCTAGGGATAGGGCTAAGGCTAGGGCAAGGGTTTGGATTAGGATTACTGTTAGGGCTAGGGTTAGGGTTAGGGCTAGGTTTAGAGTTAGAGTTTGGGTTAGGGCTAGGGCTAGGGCTAGAGTTAGGGTTAGGGTTAGAGCTAGGGCTAGGGTTAGGTTTATGGCTAGTGTTAGGGCTAGGCCTAGGGTTAGGTTTAGGCTTTTGACTAGGTCTATGGTAAAAAATTTTTGTTAGGGTTAGTGTTAAAGCTAGGTCTAGGCTTAGGGCTATGGTTATAATTAGGGTTTGGGTTAGGTTTAGTGCTAAGGCTAGGGTTAGGGTAAGTTTTTGGGTAGGGTTAGTGTTAGGACTGGGATTAGGCCTAGGGTTTGGACAAGGGTTAGGGATAGGGTTAGGGCTAGATTTAGGGTTAAGGTTAGGTTTTTTGCAGGGTTAGGGTTAGAGTTAGGTATAGGCCTAGGTCTAGGGTCAGGGTTAGGGTTAGGACTAGGTTTATGGCTTGGATTTGGGTTACGGCTAGAGCTAGGTTTAGGGTTTGTGTTAGGGCTAGGGCTAGGGCTTGGGTTACAATTAGGGTTTGGTTTAGTTTTAGGGTTAGAGTTAGGGCTAGGGTTAGTGTTAGGGTTTGGGTTAAGGCTAGGGTTAGGGTTACAGTTTGGGTTAGGGCTAGGGCTGCATGTAGTGCCAGTTTAGGGTTAGGGCTAGGGTTAGGATGAGAGTTAGGATGAGGGTTAAGTTGAGGGTTAGGGCTAGGGCTAGGGCTAGCATTAGGGTTAGGGCTAGGGTTTCGGCAAGGGGTATGTGTAGGGTTAGGGTTAGTGCTAGAGTTAGGGCAAGGGTTAGGATTTGGGTTACTGCTAGGGTTAGTGTTAGGGTTAGGCCTAGGGCTAGGGTTAGGGTTTGGTTTTATGCAGGGTTAGTGTTAGGGCTATATTTAGGGTTAGGGTTGGGGTTAGGTCTAGGTTTAGGTCTAGGGTTAGGTTTAGGGCTAGGACTAGGATTATGGCTTGTATTAGGGAGAGATTGTACGCATGCACTGAGGAAGCCGGTTGTTTGCCCAACCTCTCCTTAGAAACATTATCTTAAAAGCTCAAAAAGAATGTCAATAGTCCGTCTGCAAGGATAATTAAAAGAAGAATTTGACGTATGAACCTCTGGAGAATACAGGAATTCCTCTTTGAGACCTCAGAGGGTAAGAAAGCATTTATTTATTGCTGTGTTAAGGAGGCAACATCCAGGCTAAACTCACAGTCCTTATCTGATGCTTCGGAACATAGCAAGAGTAATGGCCAAAACAATAAAGGAACTTTCTGAGCAACTGTCTGCATTCCAAAATATTATGATAACTTCTCAGGAACAGATAAAAGCTGAAATTAGGACAGTAAAAGAGGCCGTTACAGAATTGGCAGCCGAGGTTAAAGAAATAAAGCAGACAGCTCACACTGCTATTCAGCTGGCGTCACATAACAAGCAGAAGATAGAACAGTTAACTACCCAGCTCACAGAGTTATCAGACCAGAATAGAAGAGCAAACCTTATCCTGGCAGGGATCTCTGAAGAGATAAATAATAAGCTTCTTGAAGAAACTCTTACAGAATGGATAGAACAAAATGGAGTTAAAGTGCAGCCCCATGAAATTGAGAGGGCCCATAGATTGCAAAGGAGAAAGGAAGGAGGAGCCCCACGAGATGTAATAATCAAATTTACAAGAGAAAAGTTACAGCAGGAAGTTTTTAAGACCTTGAAGAAAAAGAAGGACCTGGCCTTCAGGGGGAAAAAGGTCTGGGTGAGAGAGGACTTTTGCCAAGAAACTATTACGAAGAAAAACAAAATGAGGCCCTTTGGGCAAAAATTATATAATAACAATATCAAGTTCTCATGGGGGTATCCAGCTTCAATAATAATTTTCAAAGAAGGCAAGAGGTTGTTAGCACAAAACCCCAAGGAAGCAAGGGAACTCTGCAGACAACTGGGTATCGACACAGAGGACCTGACAGACCAGAGAGAGGAAGAAGCCAGGGAGGATGCAGACGAACCGGGTGAAGGAACTTCATCAAGACAAGATAAAAGGCGGAGGATGGACTCTCATGAAGATACCATTTAAAGGGAAGTATTTAAAAGTTTAATGAACTAACTTTAGGAACAAGAAGGTAGGGGAGGTCTGGGGTGCATACACTCTGGAAGGTGGAAAGACAGGATGATGTCTGCATCCAAGCATATGTCTTATCCACAGGGGAAGGGAGGGGCGGGGAGGGCTTCTCTTAATAAATAAAGTAAAGTACCCACAGCCAGGGAGGCCTAAGATCAACAAAAACAAAGAAAATGGATAGGTCTTTAAGAGTGCTTTCACTGAATGTAAATGGTCTAACATCAAACCTTAAGAGATTCAGATTAACTAAAATGGCCAGAGAACAAAAGATAGATCTGATGTGTCTACAGGAGACACACACACAAAAAAGAGAGAGAAAGCCATTAATAAAAGACCCGAAGTGGCAGGTTTTAGCAGAAGCAAGCGGAAATTTAAAGCCGAGGGAGTGGCAACCTTGATTCATAAGAACCTTAAAGTGGAGGAGATAGAAAAGTTAGCAGATAAGGAGGGCAGATACCTATTAATTAAGTTTAAATTGAAAGGCAAATGAGTAACTATAGTGAATATCTATGCACCAAATAAAAAGCAAAAGAAATTTCTAACTAAGGTCTTTAAGAAAACCCAACAGTTCTCAGAGGGAGAATTAATTGTAGCAGGCGATCTAAATATTGATATAACAAAGAATAAAAGTATTAAGCTAGGAGAATGAAGTCTGAAAGAAGCACATGAGTTTACAGGTACAAGACCTAGACCTACACATATATCCAGTAGACATAAAACGGCGTCATGCATAGATTATATAATCCTGGGGAAAAAAATGTCTGTAAAAGAGATTACAACCTTTCCAATCTGGATATCAGACCATGCCCCTATAAGTATTGATCTGGAACTAAAACTACCCATGACAAATAGACTCTGGAGATATAATAATTTAATAATGGCAAAAGAAGAGGACAGGGAATATATGATGACACAGATAAAACTATACTTTAAGGAAAATAGAGGTACGGTGCCCACTAATATATTATGGGATGCTGCTAAAGCGGTGATAAGGGGTCATTGTATAAAGAAAGAAAAGAGCATAAAAAGAGAATGGTATAAAAAAAGACAAACCAAAATCCAGGAACTAGAGAAGTTACAAAGGGAAATTATGGAAAAGTATAGCCTTAGTTTACAGAACAAAATCAAAGAGATACAAAAACAGTTGGAAGCATTAGATACAGCAACACTTTGGAAAAAGGAAACAATGGTAAGGAATGACTTCCAGAGGAATAGCATCAACTCAGCGAAAAGATTGGCAAATTATTTGAAGATTAAAAAAGCAAAACAGATGGTTAGAAGTATAAAAATTAACAATAACATAACACAATGTCCCAAGGAAATTACTAAGGCCTTTGAGAACTTCTATAAAAATTTATATAAGAAAAAGACCACAATAGAGTTCCAGGAGACATCTAGCTTACTCTTGGAGAAAGAAGGGAAAGATGTACTAGAGGATGAGATTACAACTCAGGAAATAAGGGACGTAATAAAAGAACTTTAAAAAGGCAAATCACCAGGGCTAGATGGTTTCACAAGTGAATTCTACAAAGAAATGATAGAGATTATAACACCCGAACTGCAGGCACTGTTCAATGAAATTTCGGAAGGGAAAAAGGTCCCTGATACTTGGAAGGAAACAGAAATAATATTGATATTAAAACCTCAGAAGGATCCACAAGAAGTAGGTTCATACAGACCTATAAGTCTCCTAAACCAAGATTATAAGATTTTTGCTAAAATACTGGCAAATAGACTAAAGAAAGCTATTCCAACAATTATAAAAGGGGATCAATATGGGTTCATTAAAGGCAGAAATATAGCACATCCTATTAGAAACATTTTAAATGTCTTATACCATGGCCAACAAAAGAAAATAGGATTACTAAAATTGGATGTGTACAAAGCTTTTGACACTCTCTCACATGAATACTTATGGCAAATAATGAAGAAAATAGGGGTAGAGAAAGGGTTCTTACAAGCAGTTCAGGAGTTATACAAAGGAGGGAATGCGAAAGTATGAGTAAACAATGAACACTCACAAGCATTTCCCATACAAGGAGGAGTTAGACAAGGCTGCCCACTATCTCCACTTATATTCATAATAGCAATAGAACAACTAGCAGAACGGATTAGAAATTCGGGAAGAATAGAAGGATATAAGATAGGTAACGAAGAAATGAAGCTCAATTTATTTGCTGATGACATTATAGTAATCATGACAAACCCTAAGGAAGGGGTCGAAGAGGTTAAGATCATTCTAGAAGACTTTGAAAAGTGTTCAGGGCTACGAGTTAACATGGCAAAATCAGAAATCCTATACCTTAATGTAAATAGAGAAGAAAGGCAGGAGATAAATAGGAGCACGAACATAGGAATGGGGGTTAAGAAACTTAAATAATTAGGCATAGTTTTGCAAAAAAATATTGAGAAAATGATAAAGGATAATTATGAAAAAATATGGAAAAAAATAGAGAGGGACATGAAAAGATGGAAATATAAAACACTAGGGATACTAAATAGAACAAGTGTTAAAATGTTCTGGGTACCCAAGTTAACATACCTATTTCAAACGCTGCCCCTGGGACCAATGAAAAGAAAAATTGAACAATGGAACAGAGTACTAAAAGAGTGGATATTTAACAGTAAAAATTGTAGGTTTCATAAGAGAATAATATATAGCCACAAATCAGAATTAGGATGGGGAATCCCGGACTTAAACAACTATTATGAAGCCTTTCAACTAAAACCAGTATTGGAAATAGGTGAGGAAAAGGTACAGAAAAGGGTTAAATTTGAGAACGAAATTAACAGTGATATAGGTAGATTTGGGATCTTTTCTATAGTAACAACAAAAGACTTAAAACTAACAATAGGCCCTAGAAGAGTATCATTAGAAATTTGGAAGAAATGGCAACCCTTCTGGTTAGGGAAAGTCTCAAGATGGGCACCCTTTGAAACTATCCACAAGGAAGTGCAAGAAATTAAATGGTGGGAAATGCTAAAAAATAAAGGCTATTATAGAGTGGGCGATATGTTTAGTGGTGGAAATTTAAAACCCTTACAGGAAATAACAGAAGAGATAGGTAAACATTATTGGTTAAAAATAGCAGGGCTATGTAAGTCAGTTAAAAAGATCAGTGAAAAGGAAGACCTCTGGACAGACGCACCAATGGAAGAAATATACAAAGAAATGGCTAAGCAAAAAAAGGGACTAGTAGGGAAAATATATAGAAAGATGATAACAAATAAAAATAAAATAATAGACTATTTACAAAAGAGATGGTGCCATGAAGGTCAGATAACAGAGAGGTTGGCTGAAAAAATTATGAAAGGAATAGAAGAGATTAAGGTAACCAGATATAAAGAACTTGAATACAAATTCCTCACAAAATGGTATAAGACACCAGCACAGCTAGCTAATATGTTTCCAGGATTGAGTTCCCTGTGCTGGCACTGTAACCACTCTAAGGGTTGGTACGCACACATGTGGTGGGAATGTGTAGAAGTAAAGACTTTTTGGGGAGAAATTATTGAAATTATCAGAAAAGTATGCTATATAACACTAACTATAGACTTTAATCTAATGATGTTAAGTACAATAGGAAGCCTGTGATTGGATAGGTCTATTCAAAATCTAGTCAAGGCTATGATACTGGTGGGAAAGGTGGCCATTGCTCTGGGTTGGAAAGACAAAAGTAAATGGACAATAGAAATCTGGCACAACTATTTGTTTGACTTTATACAGTCAGATATTGTGGCGTCAATCAACAAAGGAATATCATGGGAAGAAAAATCCACGGAAATCAAGACCAGATGGAAGACCTACCTAGACTGGATATTGAAAGAAAGAAAGAAAGACATTCAGTGGAAGATTAAGACTTTGTGCCCATGGCTGGGGTGAAAGACTATGATTAAAAGAGAGGGAGGGAGGGTATCGAAGGGGGATAAATGTAAATAACTATAAATATTTGATGTAACAGACAAAACAAATAATAATAAATAAAAATTGTATTAAAAAAGTATTAGGGTTAGGGCTAGGGCTAGGGCTAGGGCTAGGGTTAGGGTTAGGTTTTTTGCAGGGTTAGGGATAGGGTTAGGGTTAGGGCTAGGGTTAGGGTTAGGTTTTTTGCAGGGTTAGGGTTAGAGTTAGGTATAAGCCTAGGTCTAGGGTTAGGGTTAGGACTAGGTTTATGGCTTGGATTTGGGTTAGGGCTAGAGCTAGGGTTAGGGTTTGTGTTAGGGCTAGGGCTTGGGTTACAATTAGGGCTAGGTTTAGTTTTAGGGTTAGGGAAAAGGCTATGGCTATAATTAGGGTTAAGGTTAGGGCTAGGTTTAGGGTTATGGTTAGGTTTTGAGTAGGGTTAGTGTTAGGGCTAATTGTAGGGTTAGGGTTCGGGTTAGAGTTAGGGCTATGGCTAGGGTTAGTATTAGGGGTAGGGGTAGGACTAGGTTTATGGCTAGGATTAGTTTTAGGTCAAGGGTTAGGGCTAGGGCTAGGGTTATAAATAGGGCTAGGGTTAGGGTTAGGGTTAGCGCTAGGACTACCTTTAGTGTTAGGGTTAGGGCTAGGGCTAGGGCTAGGTCTTGGGTTAGTTTTAGGGTTTGTGTTAGTGTTAGGGCTAGGGTTAGGGTTTGTGTTAGGGCTAAAGACAGGGCTAGGTTAAAGATAAAGTTTAGGGCTCGAGTTAGGGTTAGATTTTGGGCTAGGGTTAGGGTTAGGTTTTGGGCTAGGGCTAGGGTTAGGGCTAGGGTTAGGATTATAGTAAGGACTAGGGTTAAGGTGAGGATTAGGGTTATGGTTAGGTTTAGGGCTAGGGTTAGGTTTTGGGTTAGGGCTAGGTTTATGGTTAGGGTTTGGGTTAGGGTTAGGGTTTTGGAAAGGGTTAGGGCTATAGTTAGGTGTAGGGTTGGGTTAAGGTAAGGAGTAGGGTTACAGTAGGGTTAGGGCTATGACTTGTGCTAGGGCTATGGCTATGGCTAGATCTATGTCTAGGGTTACGGTGTGGGCTAAAGTTAGGGCTAGGGTAATGGTAAGGGTTAGGGCTAGAGTTAGGGTTAGGGTTAGGTCTAGGGTTAAAGTTAGGGCTAGGGCTATAGTTAGGGCTAGGGTGTCAGATTCTGCTCTGTGTGCACAATGACTTCTCTTTTGCTGAATGTTTCATTCTCTCTTTGAATCTGACATAGATATATGTTACTAAGGAATGCTCTAGTGTCTCCTTTTGTTTTCTTTGTAGTTGTTATCTACCATAAGTTTTACTGCCTCCTTTGTGTCAATGGCTTGTCTGCTTAATGTTACTCGTTCAGCTGGGAGGTGGGTTCGGGCACTCCATCACGTCATGTAAACACCAACCATCTTGTTCCTGTGCCCTCCCCTTTTGTTCACTCCAGGCTCCCAGGACACTATCTGCAGGCTCCTAGCCTTGAAGGTTATTTTATTGTCGTGGTTGGAATGTTATGCCTAGGACTTAGCACATCTGGGTCACACAGGCCAAAAGGGGAAATGTTTATGCCTTTCACACCTACGGTGGGAACGAATGGGCCCTTTTGTCTTCCCGCACTTTTCCTTGTATGCTGATTGGTGGTATAAGTTTAAACCTGCATGCTGGCAGGTATATTAACCCCCAGCCTCCTTTGTATGGTATCTCTAACAAACATCGAGACCTGTTCCAGTATCTGAATAAAGGACTATGTTTTAATCAACAAAAGCCTAATCATTTACTGTTAGTACAGAAACCTCACAGATTGTTAGAGATCTTTGGCTTTGGTCCTCCCATACCTGACCATGTCAGACGACAGGAGTAACCATACGACTCCGGTGGAGGTCCTGGTCACCACGGCACCCACGGTACATGTGGAGCAACCAGTGCCAGTGACCACAGCCCAAGATTCGGGCCAAGTCCCTTGTACGGGTGCGCAGATTACTTGGCCACCAGCCTCCCCTAGATGCTCTTGGGCTACTTTCGGGGGAGGCACTTCCGAAACGTGGATCCACGATTGGAAGGGGGCTAGGGTGCGCTTCAGTGGCGACTGTTCAGAGTTCGGCCGCCCAAGTGTACTGGAGGACGACCTCTATGCCCGGAGGGGCTCAGGCGCCTGGAGGTTCAGTTTCCAGGAAGACAAACGCCCGCCGCCCCGAGGTGCCAAGCCATCTGGAGCAGACCTGGATCGGCGGTTCGAAGACATGCATGACCGCCTCACAGTGGAAATGCGAGAAGCCATGTTGGAGATGCAGCAGAACCTGATGGGGGCCCTGGCGGCTGGGGTGGTCCAACTCCCTGGCCCCCAGCTGGGGGGTGGGGGACCAGTGGGAGCACCCCCAGCACCTCCCGCAGGAGGGGCAGGTGGGGTCCCAGCCCAGCCCACCAGACTCCCTGCTCCCCCGGCTGGGGGAGCCCCGCCGGCACCCGTCCTGATGGCCCCAATCCAAGCAGGGGCTTTGGTGAGACAAGTGCCCAACGACCCCGTGATGGCAACATTTGATGGAGACCCCGAGAAGCTCCAGTTCTTCATCATTGAGATTGAGCGGTTCCTGGCGACCTGGGGCCATCTCTATCCGATGGAAAGAGATCGAGTGGGCTACATCGGATCCAAGCTGCGAGACACCATGAGTGATCGGTACATGAGCCTACACAACCCCCCAGGCCCCGAGCTACAGTCCGTGGATAACTTCATGTGGTCTCTACGGCAGCACTACGAGAACCCGCTGGGGGAAGAGAAAGCCCAGAACCAACTACGCAAATTGACCCAGGGGCAAGGCACGGTGAGGGACTACACCAACCGCTTCCGGCACATAGCAGCGAAAGTCCAGGGGTTGTCCGAAGATCTGTTTGTGGAGAAGTACCGAGAGGGGTTGAGCCACGAGGTCTACGAGATGATCCTGAGGAGCGGCCGACCCGTGTCCCTGGCGGCTTGGATGAGAGCGGCGGCTGATGTAGAAGAGCAGTTCACCCTGATTAAGTTGGGAACGTCCACACTCCTAAGGCTCCCCAGAAAACCATGGGGAAGTCGGTGTTCCAGAAACTGTGTGACACCCGCTTCAAGCAAGGTCTGTGCATGAAATGCGGTGAGAGTGGCCACTACGCTTCGGCATGTCCCCAAGGGGCTGCGAAGACCCTGAAGACCTCTACCCCATTGAGTGGAGGAACACCCCGACCTTCCAAGACCCCGTTTAAACCCCGGGCATTACAGCTGGAAGGGGCAATGTGCGAGCAGGGAGAGTTGGAGCTGACCGAGACCCAGCTGTCGGGAAACTTCGACGACCTGCAGTAGCTGGCACAGAGCTGCAGGTCCCTGCCCCCGACGCGCCATCGCCAGTGAGCATTCCCGGTCCCTTGCTTTATATGGTAGTGACTGTAATGGTGCCAGCCACTGGAACCATATAAGGGTTCGCGCCCTTATAGACTCGGGGTGTGCTAGAGACTTGATTAGCCTCTTAGTGGTGGAGGGATTGGGCCCTAGCATGACGGACTTACAAGAACCCTTACGGTTCACCCAAATGGATGGGTCCGAGATGAAGGAGGCATATGTAGCAGAAATGGAGCCTCTGGTGGTGGGGACGGGGTTGCATTGGGAAAAGCGGGCCTTTGTAATCACCCCAAATACCCAATTTCCCATGGTGCCCGTGGCTAAGTTCCCACGACCCGTACATCAAGTGGAGCGATGGGAAAATATCCTGGCTTGACCCGAAATGCTCTACTCACACCTGGGACCCCACCTGGGGAAAAACGCCCCCCGGTTCATCCAACCCCGCTGCCCTAGCTTTGGCGCCCGACCCGATTCCCCCCGAATATAGAGACTTAACCGAAGTGTTCAGTGAAACGGAAGCTGACGAGTTCCCCCACCACCACCTCACTGACTGTGCCATCGAACTTCTCCCAGGAGAAGTTGCCAAAAGGGAAGTTATACTCCATGAGCCCCTCAGAGAGAGAGGAGCTCCGGAAGTTTTTGGACAAAAACCTAGAGCGAGGATTTATCCGCCCGGCAAAGTCCCCTTTTGCTGCCCCCATCCTCTTTCGGAAAAAGAAGGATGGAAGGTTGAGACTTTGCACTGACTATAAGGGTTTGAATGCCGTGTCCACCTCCAACGCATACCCCCTCCCCTTAATCAAAGACTTATTGACAGAAGCGGCCAAGGGGAAGATTTTCACGAAACTGGACTTAAGGGACGCGTATTTTTGGGTGCGCATCCGGGAGGGGGATGAATTTAAGACTGCGTTCAATACTCCATTGGGGCAGTTTGAGTACTTGGTGATGCCCTTCGGTTTGAGTGGCGCTCCGAGGGTCTTTATGAGTTTGATCAATGAAGTGTTGCACAAACATTTGTTTAATGGGGTGCTCTGTTTTCTTGATGATATCTTGATTTATTCGACTGATAAGGCGTCCCACATGACCCTAGTGAGAGAGGTGCTACAGCACCAACTATATGCCAAATTGTCAAAATGCGAGTTCCACAAGAGGGAGGTAGATTTTCTAGGGTACCGCATATCCCAAAGGGGGCTGGAAATGGACCCTACTAAGGTGGAAGCAGTTGTGCAGTGGGAAGCCCCCCGCACAAGGAAGCAGTTACAGAGCCTACTGGGATTTTGCAACTTTTATCGAACCTTTTTAAAAGACTTTGCCACCATTACCCTACCCCTCACTGAACTGTTGAAAACTAAGGGGAGGGGCCCCAAGGCGGGGAAGCTGGGGGGAAGACTGTGTTGGACTCCCCAGTGCCAGAAAGCGTTCAATGAGCTAAAACGTCTCTTTACCTCAGAGCCCATTCTAGCCCACCCAGACGAGACTAAAGAGTTCATAATACATGTGGATGCGTCTGATGTGGCGATGGGGGGGGCAATTCTGCAAAGGGACGCTAACGAGGTGCTGCACCCCCTCGCCTACATTTCAAAGAAGTTTACTGAAACAGAGAGACATTGGTCGGTGTGGGACAAGGAAGCCCCCACCATCAAACTGGCCCTCTCCACTTGGAGGCATTGGCTAGAAGGAGCGCAAAAGCCATTTGAGATCTGGACTGATCATAAAAACTTAGAGGCTTTGCGCACACAACGCTCCCTGAACGCAAAACAATTGCGGTGGGCCGATTTTTTCTCTAAATTCAATTTTGTTCTCAAACACTTCCCTGGGAAAGCCAATTCCCTAGCAGACGCATTGTCCCATCTCCCCCAACACGAGTCCCAGAGGGAAGAGGTGTTCAATTCCATGTTCTCCCCGCAACAGCTGGGGGGGCAGTGTTAAGTAGAAGTCAAACGAAGGCGTCCCCTGAACCTAAGTCATGGGTCGATGAATGCGGGGGGGCATACTCAACTGAGGAGGTCAAGGAATGGGAGGGGGGTGCAGAGAACACTAAAGACATTAACGGTTGTTGGTATCATGGCTCGAAACTAATTGTGCCTCTCTCCTTATGGAGGAAAATCCTGCTGTCATGCCATGAGTCGAAAATATCGGGGCACTTTGGATTTTTAAAGACTCTGAATCTTATCCAAAGACAATTCTGGTGGCCGAGAATGCGAAAGGATGTGTCGGATTACGTCACTTCGTGCCAAGTATATTTAATGTGTAAAAGAAGGGGGGGGGGAAGTCCCGGGACTCTTGCAGCCTCTCCTGACCCCTTCCCGGCCTTGGGAAACGGTGTCTATCGACTTTATTACAAACCTTCCTCCGTCCAAGGGGAAAACGGTCATTTGGATGGTGGTTGATTTGTTTTCCAAGCAAGCCCACTTCGTGCCGTTCAAGCAGCTCCCCACAGCCAAGAGCCTGGCCAAGACATTTTTCAATCACGTGATCAAGCTGCATACATTTCTTAAGCGTCTAGTGTCCGATAGGGGGAGCAAATTCGTTGCCAACTTCTGGCGAGAGCTTTTAAAGACTATGGACATTGAGCCAGCCCTTAGTTCGGGTCACCACCCAGAAACCGATGGACAATCCGAACGCGTTAATCAAATATTGGAGCAATTTCTTTGTTGTTATACAAATTACCACCAGGACAATTGGGCGGACTTGCTCCCATTTGCTGAATATAGCTACAATAATGCAGTACATTTCTCTACAGGGGTTTCTCCTTTCATGGCTGTTGGAGGTTTTGAAGGAAAGCCACTACCCTCTTTGCCTGGTTCAGACAGCACCAAAGACTCAGACTTTTCCAAGTGGTGGTCGAGGCTACAGGCCTCTTATTGGAAAGACTTTGGACAAAGCTAAGGCGGACTATAAAAAGTATGCTGATAAGGGGAGGGCTGAAGGTTGGGACCTAAAACCCAGTGATTCTGTATATCTCTCCACCAAAAACATCCATGGGTTGCAACCCAGCAGGAAGCTGGGGTGGAAGTATGTTGGACCGTATAAAGTGTTAAGAAAAATCTCTGAGGTTTCATTCGAACTCGACTTGCCTAAGTCACTAAGTTCTGTGCATCCTGACTTTCATTACAGCCTCCTGAAGAAGAATCCTGGGCAGAATGCATGGCGCCCGGATCCTCATCCTCCTCCTCCTCTGATGAAGGAGGGAGAACTCCATTTTGAGATATCTGAAATACTGGATTCTAAAATCCGTAGGGGCAAAGTCTATTATCTTGTTAAGTGGGTAGACTTTGGCCCTGAATTAAACGAATGGGTCCTTGCTGACAACGTTCATGCTCCTAAGTTAGTCCGCTCCTTTCATAATCGCTTCCCTGATAAGCCAGAGGGGTAGATCTAGTTTCAAGGGGGCAGAGTGTCAGATTCTGCTCTGTGTGCACAATGACTTCTCTTTTGCTGAATGTTTCATTCTCTCTTTGAATCTGACATAGATATATGTTACTAAGGAATGCTCTAGTGTCTCCTTTCGTTTTCTTTGTAGTTGTTATCTACCATAAGTTTTACTGCCTCCTTTGTGTCAATGGCTTGTCTGCTTAATGTTACTCTTTCAGGCGGGAGGTGGGTTTGGGCACTCCATCACGTCATGTAAACACCGACTATCTTGTTCCTGTGCCCTCCCCCTTTGTTCGCTCCAGGCTCCCAGGACACTATCTGCAGGCTAGGGTTAGGTTTAGGGTTTTTGTTAAGGCTAAATTTAGGTCTACGGTGAAGGTAAGGGTTAGGGCTCATGTTACGGCTTGGGTTAGATTTAGGGCTAGGGCTAGGGCTAGAGTTATGGTTACGGTTTGGGTTAGGGCAAGGGCTAGGGCTGTATTTAGGTGTAGGGTTTGGGTTAAGGTTAGGGCTAGGGTTACAGTTAGTGTTAGGGCTAGGGCTTGTGCTAGGGTAAAAGATAGCGCTAGGGCTATGTCCAGAGTTAGGGTTAGGGTTAGGGCTAGGGTTAGGGCAAGGGTTAGGATTACGGTTGCTTTTAGAGTTATGGTTACTGCTAGGGCTACATCTAGGGTTAGGGTTATGGTTTGGGATAGGGCTAGGGCTACATCTCGTGCTGGCTTAGGGTTAGGTTTACGGTTAGGATTAGGGTGAGGGCTAGGGCTAGGGGTAGGTTTAGGGTTTGTGTTAGGGTATGGTTCATGTTAGAGCTAGGGCTAGGGCTACGGTTATAATTAGGTTTAGGGTTATGGTTAGGCCTAGGGCTAGGCTAGGGCTAATTTTAGGGTTAGGGTTAGGTTTATGTTTAGGGCTAGGGTTAGGGTTACAGTTTGGGTTAGGGCTAGGGCTACATGTAGTGCCAGTTTAGGGTTAGGGCTAGGGTTAGGATGAGAGTTAGGATGAGGGTTAAGTTGAGGGTTAGGGCTAGGGCTAGGGCTAGTGTTAGGGTTAGGGCTAGGGTTAGGGTTAGGACTAGGGTTTGGGCAAGGGGTATGTGTAGGGTTAGGGTTAGTGCTAGAGTTAGGGCAAGGGTTAGGATTCGGGTTACTGCGAGGGTTAGTGTTAGGGTTAGGCCTAGGGCTAGGGTTAGGGTTCGGTTTTATGCGGGGTTAGTGTTAGGGCTATATTTAGGGTTAGGGTTAGGGTTAGAGTTAGGTCTAGGTTTAGGTCTAGGGTTAGGTTTAGGGCTAGGGCTAGGATTATGGCTTGTATTAGGGTTAGGGCTAGGTTTAGGGTTAGGGTTAGGTTTTTTGCAGGGCTAGGGCTAGGGTTAGGGTTAGGTTTTTTGCAGGGTTAGGGTTAGGGTTAGGTATAAGCCTAGGTCTAGGGTTAGGGTTAGGACTAGGTTTATGGCTTGGATTTGGGTTAGGGCTAGAGCTAGGGTTAGGGTTAGGGTTTGTGTTAGGGCTAGGGCTAGGGCTTGGGTTACAATTAGGGTTAGGTTTAGTTTTAGGGCTAGGGTTAGTGTTAGGGTTTGGGTTAGGGTTTCGGTTAGGGCTTGGGTTAGGGTTAGGTTTAGTGCTAGGTGTAGGGTTAGTTTTAGGGTTAGGGTTTGGGTTAGGGATAGGGCTATGGCTATAATTAGGGTTAAGGTTAGGGCTAGGGCTAGGTTTATGGTTAGGTTTTGGGTAGGGTTAGTGTTAGGGCTAATTGTAGGGTTCGGGTTAGAGTTAGGGCTAGGGTTAGTGTTAGGGGCAGGGGTAGGACTAGGTTTATGGCTAGGATTAGTTTTAGGTCAAGGGTTAGGGCTAGGGCTAAAGCTATAAATAGGGTTAGGGTTAGGGTTAGTGCTAGGACTACCTTTAGTGTTAGGGTTTGGGTTAGGTTTAGGGTTAAAGCTAGGGCTAGGGTTAGGGTTAGGGTTAGGGCTAGTTCTTGGGTTAGTTTTAGGGTTTGGGTTAGTGTTAGGGCTAGGGTTAGGGTTTGTGTTAGGGCTAAAGATAGGGCTAGGTTAAAGATAAGGTTTAGGGCTTGGGTTAGGGCTTGGGTTAGGTTTTGGGCTAGGGCTAGGGTTAGGTTTTGGGCTAGGGCTAGGTTTAGGGCTAGGGCTAGGGTTATAGTAAGGGCTAGGGTTAGGGTGAGGATTAGGGTTATGGTTAGGTTTAGGGCTAGGGTTAGGTTTTGAGTTAGGGCTAGGTTTATGGTTAGGGTTTGGGTTAGGGTTAGGGTTCATGTTAGAGCTAGGGCTAGGGTTACGGTTATAATTAGGGTTAGGGCTAGGGCTAGGCTAGGCTAATTTTAGGGTTAGTGTTAGGTTTAGGGTTAGGTTTAGGGTTAGGGCTAGGGTTAGGGTTACAGTTTGGGTTAGGGCTAGGGCTACGTGTAGTGCCAGTTTAGGGTTAGGGCTAAGGTTAGGATGAGAGTTAGGATGAGGGTTAAGTTGTGGGTTAGGGCTAGGGCTAGTGTTAGGGTTAGGGTTAGGGTTAGGTTTAGGGCTAGGACTAGGATTATGGCTTGTATTAGGGTTAGGGTTTGGGTTAGGGTTAGGGCTAGGGCTAAGGTTACAGCTAGAGCTAGGGTTATAGTTGTCAGAATCTGCAGATTCTAACAAGGGTTTCTGGGGATTCATGCTGTGCTTTGTAACCTGTCTCTGTATTAACTCTGTAATCATAACTGCTGCTTATTAGTTTGACCCCTGTAATTCTATCTTCAATGTTTCTTTCTGCTAGCTCTGACTAGGTCTGGTTTTTGTAACCATTTGTCCGGGAGAGTGGCGACTTCAAAGAATGGGAACAATAAGCCTCTCACCCTCCTGCCTCCGCATTCCTTTCCTCCCTGCTGGGAGGACAGGGACCAGTTTCTTATCAACGTGCGAAAGCCTTGGGGAAAGCTATTTGTTATGTGAAAGATGGTTACATCTGAGGGGTCTGGTTTTAGAAGGGAAATTTATTGCTTAACACCTCACCTTCTTTCCTGTGGGAAGCAAACGGTCAAAGGAACTTTTGCCCGCGGTTTTCCCCCCTTGTTGATTGGTTACTTATGGGCAATTCAAATTGTACGGGAGGGTATATTAGACCTGCTTCTATTGTATGGGTTATCTCTGACAATAATCCGAGGACCTGTAGTAATGTAGAAATTGGAAATAAAGAACAGTGTTTCATCAACAAAGATCTGATCCTTGACTACTTCGAGCAGAAGCCTCACAGATTGTCAGAGATCTCTGACTGGGACTTGGCCATTCCTGACCATGTCGGACGACGGTACTCTTCCCATCCCTACAACCGAAGATCAACCGGTGACCCCGGCGGACCAGGGTGCCGGTGGTGGAGGCGGTGGTGGGGAGCCCGAAGTGCCAGTGACTACAGCTCAGGGGGCTTACTACATCCCACGACCACCTCCTCATCAGAGCGTGACCCCGAGGAATTCATGGAGCAACTTCGGTCGTGGGACCGTTGACTCGTGGGTCCACGATCGGAAGGGGGCACGGTCTCGATCCAAGGAGACCGCGTCGAGCACGGGAAGCCGAGCTTTTTGGGAGACGAGCGCGAGACGATCTATGGAGGAGACTGGCGTCCCCCGCCCCTGGAAGAGGAGAGAGGCGCGACCTACGGGCCCGATCTTTACAGGGAAGACCAGACCCAAACTCTAGATCGCATGATGGGAGATTTACGACTGCAACTCACTGCGGAATTGTGAGAGATAGCCCTCGACCTGCAGTACCAGTTCTGTGATGCCCTGACAGCTATGCAGGCAGCCCGACCAGCCCCAGGAGGGGCCGGAGCCCCAGGAGGGGGAGCCCCGCCGCAACTGGTTCCCCCTGGGGGAGCTCCCACGGGAGTCATCCCGCAACAAGTGCCATAGCAGGTCCCGCAACCCGTCCCCCGCCCGGTCCCCGTGCCTGTACCGGCACCAGCCCAGGCGCCAGCAGGGCCGATGATCCGCCAGGCACCCGCCGATCCATTGACGGCTACTTTCAATGGGGACCCCGAGAAACTGCGGTTCTTCCTCATAGAAATCAAGCGGTTTCTAGACACCTGGGGGCACCTCTACCCCACCGAGAGGGACCGGATTGGCTACATCGGGTCCAAGTTGAGGGACACAGCCAGCGACTGGTATGTGAGCCTGCACAACGTCCCCGGGCCTGAGTTGCGCTCCGTGCACAACTTTATGTGGGCCCTCAGGCAACACTATGAGGACCCCTTGGGAGAAGAGAAGGGTCGGAATCAGCTGTGGAGGCTGACCCAGGGGTGGTCCTCGGTGAGGGAATACACCGACAAGTTCCGGCGCATAGCAGCTAAGATTCGCGGCTGGACCCAGGACCTCTTCATCGAAAAGTACCGAGAGGGTCTTAATCCCGAGGTGTACGAGACGGTGCTGCGAGGAGGGAGACCGGGCTCTTTGGCTACCTGGATGAGAGCGGCCACGGACGTGGAGGAACGCTTCACCCTCATCAAGATGGGAACATCGGCGACTGCCCAAACCAAAGCCGCCCAGAAGGTGAAGCCCAAGCTGAGCATCCAAGAGATCTGGGACAACCGGTTCAAGCAAGAGCTCTGTATGTGGTGCGGGGAAAGCGGTCACTTCACCTCGGCGTGTCCCCGCGGCGGTGAAAAAGTCCCCAAGACCTCCACCCCAGTAGCAGGGAGCACCCCCAGCAAAGGAAAGACCTTGTTCAAACCCCGGGCATTACAGCTGGAAGGGGCCACGAGCGAGCAAGGGGAGCTGGAGCTGACGGAGGCACAGATGTCGGGAAACTCCAACGGCCTGCAGTGAGCGGCGCAGAACTGCAGGTCCCCATTCACGACGCGCCATCTCCGGTGAGCATCCCTGGCCCTTTACTGTATATGGTAGTGACTGTAATAGCACCAGGGACTGGAACCCACGTCCGGGTGCGTGCCCTAATTGACTCGGGGTGTGCCCGGGACTTGATTAGCCCCTTAGTGGTAGACGGGCTAGGCCCCAAAGTCACTCCGTTGGGGGAGCCACTTACGTTTACCCAAATGGGTGGGTCGGAAATGAAAGAGGCATGTGTGGCAGAGACTGAGAGACTGATAGTGGGGACGGGGGAGCATTGGGAGAGGAGAGCTTTCGTCATTACCCCTAACACCCAGTTCCCCATGGTGTTGGGAAGCCCCTGGTTGAGTTCCCATGACCCCTACATCAAGTGGAGCGAGGGGAAAATCTCGTGGGTGGACGAGAAGTGCCACAATCATAAGTGAGACTCGGGATGGGGATCGGGTCCCCTGGCACCTCTATGAGCAGCGGCGCTCACCCTGGTGCCTTCCACCGTCCCCAAGGAATATCGAGACTTAATGGGGGTGTTCAATGAAACCGAGGCGGATGAACTACCCCCTCACCGACTATCGGACTGCGCCATAGAGTTGCTACCGGGAGAAAAGTTACCAAAGGGAAAACTCTACTCCATGAGCCCCTCGGAGAGGGAGGAGCTAAGGAAGTTCCTAGACAAGAACTTGGAGCGAGGCTTCATCCACCCTGCTAAGTCCCCTTTTGCCGCCCCTGTTCTGTTCAGGAAAAAGAAAGACGGGGGGCTGCGCTTGTGCACGGACTATAGGGGACTAAACGCAGTGTCGGCTTCCAACGCCTACCCCCTCCCCCTTATAAAAGACTTGCTAACAGAAGCGGCCAAGGGGAAGGTATTTACTAAATTGGATCTTCGAGATGCATACTTCCGGGTGCGCATCAGGGAGGGGGACAAATTTAAGACTGCCTTTAACACACCTCTGGGTCAGTTCGAATACCTGGTGATGCTGTTCGGATTAAGTGGTGCGCTGGGGGTCTTTATGAGCTTGATAAACGAGGTGCTACACAAACATTTGTTCAAGGGGGTGTTATGTTACTTAAATGATATCTTGATTTATTCTGCTGATAAGAAAGAGCATGTAAAATTGGTCCGGGAGGTACCGTCTACACTGTTGAAAAATCAATTGTATGCTAAGCTATCTAAATGTGAATTCAATAGAGATTCAGTGGACTTTTTGGGGTATCGCATTTCCCAGAAAGGGCTGGAGATGGACCCTGCCAAGGTAGAGGAAGTGGTGCAGTGGGAGGCGCCCCGAACTAGAAAACAGTTGCAGAGCCTATTGGGGTTTTGTAACTTCTACCGCACCTTCCTGAAAGACTTCGCCACGGTTACCCTCCCACTAACCGAACTCCTGAAAACCAAGGGGAGGGGCCCGGAAGCGGGAAAACCCGGGGAGAGAATAGCCTGGTCTGAGAACTGTCAAAAAGCATTTGAAACTCTGAAGACGCTGTTTACCTCAGAGCCTATCCTTGCCCACCCCGACAAGACTAAAGAGTTCGTGATCCATGTAGACGCTTCAGATGTGGCCATGGGGGGAGCCATCTTACAGAAGGGGCAAGATAACAAATTACACCCGCTGGCTTATATCTCAAAAAAGTTTAATGAGACAGAGAGGAACTGGTCAGTATGGGATAAGGAAGCTGCAGCCATACGGCTGGCCCTGACCACATGACGGCATTGGCTAGAGGGAGCGCAGACCCCTTTTGAGATTTGGACCGATCACAAAAACCTGGAGGCCCTGCGCACCCAGAGGTCTTTGAATGCCAAGCAACTCTGGTGGGCTGATTTTTTCTCAAAATTTAATTTCGTGCTCAAACACTTTCCTGGAAGGGCCAATTCCTTAGCAGACGCTCTGTCCAGATTACCCCAGCATGAGAGTCAAAAGGAGAAAGTATTCGACTCCATGTTTTTCCCCCAGCAGTTGGGAGGAGCCGTTACTACCCGAAGCCAGAGCAAGCAGGCAGCGGTAGAATCGTGGGTGGACAAGTGGGGGGGGGGGACTACTCCCCGGAAGAAGCAGAAGAATTAGGAAGTATAGAAGAATGCTCCCTTAGGGAAAACAAATGTTGGTATCATGGGGACAAGCTCGTGGTACCTCGGGCTCGAAGGAAAGACATATTACTGACTTGTCACTCATCGAAACTGGCAGGGCATTTTGGGTTCCTGAAGATGCTTAACTTGGTCCAAAAACAATTCTGGTGGCCACGCATGCGCAAAGATGTTTCGGACTTTGTTACTGCCTGCCAAACCTGTTTGATGTGCAAAAGAAGGGGGGGGGAAAGTCCCGGGACTGTTACATCCATTACCTACCCCCTCTCGTCCATGGGAAGCGATAGCTATGGACTTCATCACCAACCTGCCTCCATCAAAGGGAAAGACTGTTATTTGGGTGGTAGTGGACATGTTTTCAAAGCAAGCCCATTTTACCCCATTCAAGCAATTACCTACCACCAAGGGGCTGGCTAAAGCTTTTTTTAACCACGTGATCAAATTACACGCTTTTCCCCGACGTGTAGTATCCGATAGGGGCAGTCAATTCGTTGCCAACTTCTGGCGGGAGCTTTTGAACCTGATGGACATTGAGCCAGCCATGAGTTCAGGTTACCATCCAGAAACCGATGGCCAGTCCGAGCGAACTAATCAAATACTGGAGCAGTTTTTAAGATGTTACACTAACTACCATCAGGACAACTGGGTAGAGTTGCTACCATTTGCGGAATATAGCTATAACAATGCTATTCATTCATCTACGGGCGTGTCCCCTTTCATGGCTGTGGGAGGCTTCGAAGGAAAACCCCTACCCACCATAGAGGAAACGCCAGACACCTCGCCCTCAGACTTTAAACGTTGGTGGGCAAATTTGCAAGACTCATGGCCATTGATTGCTAAGACTCTAGACAAAGCCAAAGAGGATTACAAGAAGTATGCGGATTGTGGAAGGGCTGAAGGTTGGGACCTTCAGCCAGGGGACTCAGTCTATCTATCTACAAAAAATATACACGGACTGCAACCCAGCAGGAAACTGGGGTGGAAATATGTTGGCCCCTACAAGGTGTTGCGCAAAATTTCTGATGTGTCTTTTGAACTAGAGTTGCCTAAATCACTGAGCTCTGTGCACCCTGTTTTTCATTTCAGCTTATTGAAGAAGAATCCTGGGCCGAATGCATGGCATCCAACTCCTCCGACTCCTCCTCCACTGATGAAGGAGGGGGCACCTCATTTTGAGATTTTCGAAATCCTAGATTCTAAAATGCGTAGGGGCCACTTGCTGTATCTAGTCAAGTGGGTAGACTTTGGTCCGGAACTAAATGAATGGGTTCGTTCTGAAAAGTTCATGCTCCTAAATTAGTTAAAGCTTTTCATAATAGATTTCCAGATAAACCGGGGTAGATTGAATTTTCGGGTGGCAGTGTGTCAGAATCTGCAGATTCTAACAAGGGTTTCTGGGGATTCATGCTGTGCTTTGTAACCTGTCTCTGTATTAACTCTGTAATCATAACTGCTGCTTATTAGTTTGACCCCTGTAATTCTATCTTCAATGTTTCTTTCTGCTAGCTCTGACTAGGTCTGGTTTTTGTAACCATTTGTCCGGGAGAGTGGCGACTTCAAAGCATGAGAACAATAAGCCTCTCACCCTCCTGCCTCCGCATTCCTTTCCTCCCTGCTGGGAGGACAGGGACCAGTTTCTTATCAACGTGCGAAAGCCTTGGGGAAAGCTATTTGTTATGTGAAAGATGGTTACATCTGAGGGGTCTGGTTTTAGAAGGGAAATTTACTGCTTAACACCTCACCTTCTTTCCTGTGGGAAGCAAACGGTCAAAGGAACTTTTGCCCACGGTTTTTCCCCCTTGTTGATTGGTTACCTATGGGCAATTCGAATTGTACGGGAGGGTATATTAGACCTGCTTCTATTGTATGGGTTATCTCTGACAATAATCCGAGGACCTGTAGTAATGTAGAAATTGGAAATAAAGAACTGTGTTTCATCAACAAAGATCTGATCCTTGACTACTTTGAGCAGAAGCCTCACAATAGTAAGGGCTAGGGCTAGGGTTAGGTTTTGGGTTAGGGCTAGGGTTTGGGTAATGTTTAGTGCTAGAGTTAGGTGTAGGGTTGGGTTAAGGTTAGGCCAAAGGTTACCATTAGGGTTAGGGCTAGGGCTTGCTCTAGGGCTAGGGCTATGTCCAGGGTTAGGATGTGGGTGAAAGTTAGGGCTAGGGTAATGGTTAGGGTTATGGTTAGGGTTAGGTTTTGGGTTAGGGTTAGGGTTTGGGTAATGTTTAGTGCTAGAGTTAGGTGTAGGGTTGGGTTAAGGTTAGGCCAAAGGTTACCATTAGGGTTAGGGCTAGGGCTTGCTCTAGGGCTAGGGCTATGTCCAGGGTTAGGATGTGGGCGAAAGTTAGGGCTAGGGTAATGGTAAGGGTTAGGGCTAGAGTTAGGGTTAGAGTTCTGCCTTGGTTTAATGTTTATGCTAGGGCTAGGGTTAGGGTTTGTGTAAGGGCTAAATTTAGGTCTATGGCAGGGGTGGGCAATTGTTTTGGCTCGGGGGCCACTTTGTGGGAGTGGAGTTTAGTGGAGGGCCGCACCTTTTAAAATGATTGCATTCATTAGTTAACTTTGCATTTCAGAAAAAGTATAAATTGTATCATAAAAATCAATAAATATAAATTAAATAAAATAGTGGTAGTTTTATTCAATTTATTTATTGTGCTAATTTCATATCATCTATAGCTGCAAGCACATTTAATTTTAGAATCAGTTTAATGAGATAAATGTACCCAATCACACTTTTCTACAATTTTTTTGAAATCAGGAGTGAGATTGCACGTTGAGATTCTCATCACAGCCTGCAAGTTAATGTCTGTCAAAGAGCATCTATAATAATAACAATGCTTCTCTCTGCTCCGGGCTTCTCTGTGCTCCAGGCCCAACGGAGGCCTGACTGAAACCACATGGCCAACTGTCTTGGCGGGCTTGAAAAAAATCTGTGGCAGGCCACATGTGCGGGCTGCAATTTGCCCACCCCTGGTCTATGGTAAAGGTAAGGGTTTGGGCTTGGGTTACGGCTAGGGTTAGGTTTAGGGTTAGGCCTAGGGTTAGTGTTAGGCCTAGGGTTAGGGTTAGGATTAGGGTTAGGTTTAGGGCTAGGGTTAGATTTAGGGCTAGGGCTAGGGTTATGGTTAGGGTTTGGGTTAGGGTTAGGGCAAGAGCTAGTGCTATATTTAGGTGTAGGGTTTGGGTTAAGGTTAGGGCTAGGGCTAGGGTTATAGTTAGGGCTATGGCTAGGGCTTGTGCTAGGGTAAAAGATAGGGCTATGGCTATGGCCAGGGTTAGCGTTAGCATTAGGGTTAGGCTAGGGTTAGGGCAAGGGTTAGGATTACGGTTACTCTTAGGATTGGGTTAGGGCTAGGGCTACAGCTAAGGTTATGGTTATGGTTTGGGCTAGGGCTAGGGCTAGGACTACGTCTCGTGCTAGCTTAGGGTTAGGGTTAGGGCTATTGCTAGTGTTAGTGCTAGGGCTAGGGCTGTGGCTAGGGCTAGGGCTACAGTTAGGGTTTGTGTTAGGGTTAGGATTAGTGTTAGAGCTAGGGCTAATGCTAGGGCTATGGCTATAATTAGGGTTAGGGCTAGGCTTCCACTAGTTTTAGGGTTCGTTTTAAGGTTATGGTTAGGGCTAGGGTTCAGGATCGGGTTATGTCTAGGGCTAGGGTTAGGGTTAGGGTTAAGTTTACCCTTAGGGTTAGGGTAGTCTAGGGTAAGAGTAAGGGTAAGGGTTAGGGTTAGGGTTAGGGCTAGGGCTAGGGCTAGGGTTAGGGCTAGGGCTAGGGCTAGGGTTAGGGCTAGGGCTAGGGCTAGGGCTAGGGTTATGGTTAGGTTAGGGTTAGGGTTAGGGCTAGGTTAGTTTTTGTTTTAGGGTTAGGGTTAGGGCTAGGGCTAAGGTTAGGTCTGGGGCTTGGGCTAGTGTTTGGGTTTGTGTTAGGTTTAGTGTTAGAGCTAGGGCTACGGCTATAATTAGGGTTAGGGCTAGGGCTAGGTTTAGGGCTAGGGTTAGGGTTAGGGTTATGGTTAAATTTACCATTAGGGCTAGGGTTGTCTAGGGTTAGGGTAAGAGTAAGGGTTAGATTTAGGGTTAGGGCTAGGGTTAGGGTCAGAGTAAGGGTTAGGGCTTGGGCTTGGACTTGGGTTAGGGTTTGGGTTAGGATTAGGGCTGGGATTAGGGCTAGCGTTTGGGTTTCGGCTCGAGTTTGGTTTAGGTTATAGTTTAGGATTTGTGATAGGGCTAAATTTAGGGCTAGTGGAAGGGTTAGGGTTAGGCCTAGGGTTAGGGTTAGGGCTAGGGCTTGGACAAGGGTTAGGGATAGGGTTAGGGTTAGGGCTAAAGCTAGGGTTAGGGTTAAGTTTTGTGCAGGGTTAGGTTTAAAGTAAGGTGTAGGGCTAGGGCTAGGTTTAGGGTTAGGGCTAGGACTAGGTTTGTGGCTTAGATTTGGTTTAGGGCTAGGGCTAGGGTTAGGATGAGGGCTAGGGCTAGGGCTAGGGCTAGGGTTAGGGTTAGGTTTAGGGTTAGGTTTAGGTTTAGGTTTAGGTTTAGTTTTAGGGTTAGGGCTAGGGTTAGTGTTAGGGTTTGGGTTTGGGTTTGGGTTTGGGTTAGGGCTAGGGCTAGGGTTAGGGTTAGGTCTAGGGTTAGTTTTTGTTTTAGGGTTAGGGTTAGGGTTAGGGCTAGGGCTAAGGTTAGGTCTGGGGCTTGGGCTAGTGTTTGGGTTTGTGTTAGGTTTAGTGTTAGAGGTAGGGCTACGGCTATAATTAGGGCTAGGGTTAGGGTTAGGGTTAGGTTTTGGGTAGGTTTAGTGTTAGGGTTAGGGCTAGGGTTAGGGTTAGGGTTAGGGTTAGGGCTATGGTTAGTTTTTGTTTTAGGGTTAGGGTTAGGTTAGGGCTAGGGTTGTTGTTAGGATTAGGGTTAGGTTTAGGGCTAGGGTTAGGTTTTTTGTTAGGGCTAAAGTTAGGGCTAGGGTAAAGGTAAGCGTTTGAGTTAGAGTTAGGGTTAGGGTTAGGCCTAGGGTTAAGGTTAAGCCTAGGGCTAGGGCTTCGACAAGGGTTAGGGATAGAGTGAGGGTTAGGGCTAAAGCTAGGGTTAGGGTTAGTTTTTGTGCAGGGTTAGGGTTAGAGTAAGGTCTTGGGCTAGGTCTTGGTTTAGAGTTAGGGCTAGGACTAGGTTTTTGGCTTGGATTTTGGTTAGAGCTAGGGCTAGGGTTAGAGTCACAGTTAGGGCTAGGGCTAGGGCTAAGGCTAGGGCTACGGTTAGGTTTAGGTTCAGGTTTAGTTTTAGTTTTAGGGTTAGGGCTAGGGCTAGGGCCAGGGTTAGTGTTACAGTTTGCATTAGGGTTAGGGCTAGGGTTAGGGTTTGGGTTAGGTCTAGGGTTAGTTTTTGTTTTAGGGTTAGGGTTAGAGTTATGGCTAGGGCTAAGGTTAGGTCTGGGGCTTAGGCTAGTGTTTGGGTTTGTGTTAGGTTTAGTGTTAGAGCTAGGGCTACGGCTATAATTAGGGTTAGGGCTAGGGCTAGGTTTAGGATTAGGGTTAGGTTTAGTGTTAGGGCTAATGGTAGGGTTAGGGTTAGAATTAGGGTTTGGGCTAGGACTAGGTTTATGGCTAGGGTTAGGGCTAGGGCTAGGGTTAGGGCTAGGGCGAGGGTTACAAATAGGGCTAGGGTCAGGGTTAGGATTAGTGTAGGACTACGTTTAGTGTTAAGGTTTGGGTTAGGGCTAGGGCTAGAGTCAGTATTAGGGTTAGGGTTAGGGCTAGGGCTAGGGTCAGTATTAGGGTTAGGGTTAGGGCTAGGGCTAGGGTTAGGGTTCATGTTAGGGCTAAAGTTAGGGCTAAAGTTAGGGCTAAAGTTAGGGCTAAAGTTAGGGCTAAAGTTAGGGCTAGGGTAAAGGAAAGTGTTAGTGTTAGAGTTAGGGTTATGGTTAGGCCTAGGGTGAAGGTTAGGCCTAGGGCTAGGGCTTGGACAAGTGTTAGGGATAGGGTCAGGGCTAAAGCTAGGGTTTGGGTTAGTTTTTGTGCAGGGTTAGGGTTAGAGTAAGGTCTTGCCTATGTCTCGGTTTAGAGTTAGGGCTAGGATTAGGTTTGTGCCTTGGATTTGGGTTAGGGCTAGGTTTAGGGCTAGGGCTAGGGTTAGGGTTAGGTTTAGGGATATGTGTAGGGTTAGTTTTTGTTTTAGGGTTAGGGTTAGAGTAAGGGCTAGGGCTAAGGTTAGGTCTGGGGCTTGGGCTAGTGTTTGGGTTTGTGTTAGGTTTAGTGTTAGAGCTAGGGCTATGGCTATAATTAGGGTTAAGGCTAGGGCTAGGTTTAGGGTTAGTTTTTGGGTAGGTTTAGTGTTAGGGCTAATGGTAGGGTTAGGGCTAGAGTTAGGGCTAGGGTTAGGGTTAGGGCTATGGTTAGTTTTTGTTTTAGGGTTAGGGTTAGGTTAGGGCTAGGGCTAAGGTTAGGTCTGGGGCTTGGGCTTGGGTTTGGGTTTGTGTTAGGTTTAGTGTTAGAGCTAGGGCTACAGCTATAATTAGGGTTAGGGCTAGGTTTAGTGTTAGGGTTAGTTTTTGGGTAGGTTTAGTGTTAGGGCTAATGGTAGGGTTAGGGTTAGGGTTAGGGCTAGGGCTAAGGTTTGGGTTAGGGCAAGGACTAGGTTTATGGCTAGGGTTAGGGTTAGGGCTAGGGCTAGATTTAGGGCTAGGGCGAGCGTTACAAATAGGGCTAGGGTTAGGATTAGGGTAGGACTACGTTTAGTGTTAGTGTTTGGGTTTGGGTTTGGGTTAGGGTTAGGGTTAGGGCTAGGGTTAGTGTTAGTGTTAGGGTTAAAGCTAGGACTAGGGTTAGGCCTAGGGCTATGTCTTGGACAAGGGTTAGGGTTAGGGTTAGGGTTAGGGTTAGGGCTAGGGCTAGGGTTAGGTTTTGTGCAGGGTTAGAGTTAGGGCTAGGCCTAGGTTTAGGGTTAGGGCTAGGATTAGGTTTATGGCTTGGATTAGGGATAGGGATAGGGATAGGGATAGGGTTAGGTTTAGGGCTAGGGCTAGGGCTAGGGCTAGGGCTCTGGTTAGTGTTAGGGTTTGGGTTATGGTTAGGCTTAGGGTTAGGTTTAGGGCTATATCTAGGGTTAGTTTTAGTTTTAGGGTTAGGGCTAGGGCTAAGGTTAGGTCCTGGGCTTGGGCTAGTGTTTGGGTTTTTGTTAGGTTTAGTGTTAGAGCTATGGCTAGGGCTATAATTAGGGTTAAGGTTACGGCTAGGTTTATGGTTAGGGTTAGGTTTTGTGTAGGTTTAGTGTTAGGGCTAATGATTGGGTTAGGGTTAGGGTTAGGGCTAGGGTTAGTGTTAGTGTTAGGGTTAAAGCTAGGACTAGGGTTAGGACTAGGGCTATGTCTTGGACAAGGGTTAGGGTTAGGGTTAGGGTTAGGGCTAGGGCTAGGGCTAGGGTTAGGGTTAGGTTTTGTGCAGGGTTAGAGTTAGGGCTAGGCCTAGGTTTAGGGTTAGGGCTAGGATTAGGTTTATGGCTTGGATTAGGTATAGGTATAGGTATAGGGATAGGGATAGGGATAGGGATAGGGATAGGGAAAGGGATAGGGATAGAGATAGGGTTAGGTTTAGTTTTAGGGCTAGGGCTAGGGCTAGGGCTCTGGTTAGTGTTAGGGTTTGGGTTATGGTTAGGCTTAGGGTTAGGTTTAGGGCTATATCTAGGGTTAGTTTTAGTTTTAGGGTTAGGGCTAGGGCTAAGGTTAGGTCCTGGGCTTGGGCTAGTGTTTGGGTTTTTGTTAGGTTTAGTGTTAGAGCTAGGGCTAGGGCTATAATTAGGGTTAAGGTTAGGGCTAGGTTTATGGTTAGGGTTAGGTTTTGTGTAGGTTTAGTGTTAGGGCTAATGATTGGGTTAGGGTTAGTGTTAGGCCTAGGGTAGGGTTACCGTTAGGGCTAGGACTAGGTTTATGGCTAGGGTTAGGGTTAGGTCAAGGGTTTGGTTTAGGGCTAGGGCAAGGGTTAGGGATAGGGTTACATATAGGGCTAGGGTTAGGGTAGGACTACATTTAATGTTAGGGTTTTGGTTAGGGATAGTGCTAGGCTTAGTGTTTGTGTTAGGGTTAGGGCTAGGGTTAGGGCTAGGTCTTGGGTTAGTGTTAGCATTTGGGTTAGTGTTAGGGCTAGGGGAAAGGTAAGGTTTAGGGCTCAGGTTTGGGCTAGAGTTAGGGTATAATTAGGGTTACAGTTAGGTTTAGGGATAGGGTTAGGTTTTGGGTTAGGGCTAGGTTTATGGTTAGAGTTTGGGTTTGGGTTAGGTTTTGGGTAAGGGTTTAGGCTAGAGTTAGGTGTAGGGTTGGGTTATGGTTAGAGGCTGGATTACAGTAGGGTTAGGGCTACAGCTTGTGCTAGAGCTAGGGCTATGTCTCGGGTTAGAGTGTGGGCTTAAGTTCGGACTAGGGTAATGGTTAGGGTTAGGGCTAGAGTTAGGGTTAGGCCTAGGGTTAAAGTTAGGGCTAGGGCTCGGGTTACGGCTAGGGTTAGGTTTAGGGTTAAGTCTACGGTTAGGGTTAGGCCTAGGGTTAGGATTAGGGTTAGGTTTATGGCTAGGGCTAGAGTTAGATTTAGAGATAGGCCTAGGGCTTGGGTTATGGTTACGGTTTGGGTTAGGGTTAGGGCAAGGGCTAGGGCTGTAGTTAGGTGTAGGGTTTGGGTTAAGGTTAGGCCTAGGGTTATGGTTAGTGTTAGGGCGAGGGCTTGTGTAAAAGATAGGGCTAGGGCTATGTCCAGGGTTAGGGTTAGCATTAGGGTTAGGGCTAGGGTTAGGGCAAGGGTTAGGATTACAGTTCCTCTTAGGGTTATGGTTACGGCTAGGGCTACATCTAGGGTTAGGGTTTAATGTTAGAGCTAGGGCTACCGCTATAATTAAGGTTTGGGTTAGGGCTAGGGCTAGGTTTAGGGTTAGGGTTATGTTTTGGGTAGGGTTAGTGTTAGGACTAATGGTTGGGTTAGGGTTAGGGTTAGGGTTAGGGTTAGGGCTAGGGCTAGGGTTAGGGTAAGGGCTAGGGCTAGGTTTATGGCTAGTATTAGGTTTAGGTCAAGGGTTAGGTTTAGGGCTAGGGTAACGGCTAGGGCTAGGGTTACAAATAGGGCTAGGGTTAGGGCTAGGACTACATTTAGTGTTAGGGTTAGGGCTAGGGTTAGGGTTAGGGTTAGGGTTAGGGTTAGGATTAGGTTTAGGGTTAGGGTTAGGGCTAGGGTTAGGTTTAGGGTTAGGGCTAGGTCTTGGGTTAGGGTTAGGGTTAGGGATAGTGTTAGGGCTAGGGTTAGGGCTTGTGTTAGGGCTAAAGATAGGGCTAGGGTAAAGGTAAGGTTTTGGGTTCGGGTTAGGGCTAGAGTTAAGGTTAGCCCTAGGGTTAGGGTAAGGGTAAGGTTTTTGGCTAGGGCTAGGGTTATAGTAAGGGCTAGGGTTAGGGTTAGGATTAGGGTTACGGTTAGGTTTAGGGCTTGGGCTAGGGTTAGGTTTTGGGTAACGGCTAGGTTTATGGCTAGGGTTAGGGTTTTGGTAGGGTTAGGGCTAGAGTTAGGTGTAGGGTTAGGTTAAGGTTAGGGGTAGGGTTAGGGTTAGGGCTACGGCTTGTGCTAGGGCTATGTCTATTTCTAGGTTTATGGTGTGGGCTAAAGTTAGGGCGAGGGTAATGGTAAGGGTTAGAGCTAGAGTTAGGGTTAGGCCTAGGGTTAAAGTTAGGGTTAGGGCTAGGGCTATGGCTATAGGTAGGGCTAGGGTTAGTGTTAGGGCTGAGGTTAGGGTTTGTGTTAGGGCTAAATTTAGGTCTAGGGTAAAGGTAAGGTTTAGGGCTCACATTACAGCTAGGGTTAGATTTAGGGTTAGGCCTAGGGTTAGGCCTAGGTTTAGGGTTAGGCTTAGGGTTAGGTTCATGGCTAGGGTTATGGTTACGGCTAGGGTTAGGGTTAGGTTTTGGGTAACAGCTAGGTTTATGGTTAGGGTTTGGGTTAGGGTTTTGGTAAGGGTTAGGGCTAGAGTTAGGTGTAGGGTTGGGTTAAGGTTAGGGTTAGGGTTAGGGCTACGGCTTGTGCTGGAGCTAGGGCTAGGTCTATTTCTAGGTTTATGGTGTGGGCTAAAGTTAGAGCAAGGGTAATGGTAAGGGTTAGAGCTAGAGTTAGGGTTAGGCCTAGGTTTAAAGTTAGGGTTAGGGCTATGGCTATGGCTAGGGTTAGGGTTAGGGCTGAGGTTAGGGTTTGTGTTAGGGCTAAATTTAGATCTAGGGTAAAGGTAAGGTTTAGGGCTCGCGTTACAGCTAGGGTTAGGTTTAGGGTTAGGCCTAGGGTTAGGCCTAGCCTTAGGCCTAGGGTTAGGCCTAGCCTTAGGGTTAGGATTAGGGTTAGGTTTATGGCTAG
Source organism: Lepidodactylus listeri (assembly GCA_029233225.1). Lineage (NCBI taxonomy): Eukaryota > Metazoa > Chordata > Lepidosauria > Squamata > Gekkonidae > Lepidodactylus > Lepidodactylus listeri. The sequence continues at coordinate 177,401,239 of JARCFY010000002.1, forward strand.
GGCTAGGGTTAGATTTAGGGCTAGGGCTAGGGTTATGGTTACGGTTTGGATTAGGGTTAGGGCAAGGGCTAGGGCTGTAATTAGGTGTAGGGTTTGGGTTAAGGTTAAGGCTAGGATTACATTTAGTGTTAGGGCTAGGGCTTGTGCTAGGGTAAAAGATAGGGCTAGGGCTATGTCCAGGGTTAGGGTTAGCGTTAGGGTTAGGGCAAGGTTTCGGATTACGGTTACTCTTAGGTTTATGGTTAGGGCTAGGGCTACATCTAGGGTTAGGGTTATGGTTTGGGGTAGGGCTAGGGCTACATCTCGTGCTGGTTTAGGGTTAGAGTTTGGGTTAGGATTAGCGTTAGGGCTAGGGTTAGGTGTTAGGGTTAGGGTTTTGGGTTAGGTTTTAGGGTTGGGGTTAGGGTTAGGGTTTAGGGTTATGGGTTAGTGGTTAGGGTTATGGTTAGAGTTAAGGTTATGGTTAGGGCTAGGGCAAGGTCTAGGTCTAGCGGAAGTCCAGGTTTAGAGTTTGTGTTAGGGTTATGGCTAGAGCTACTGGAAGTCTAGGTTTAGGGTTAGGGCTAGGACTAGGGTTAGGGATACGGGTAGGAGTAGGGGTAGGCTTAGGTTTAGGGCTAGGGTAAGGGTTTGGATTAGGTTTAGCGCTAGTTTGAGAGTTAGTGTTAGTGTTAGGACTAGGGTTAGTCTTAGGTTAGGGGTAGGGGTAGGGTTTGCGTTTGGCTATGGTTTGGTTTTGGGCTAGGTTTAGGGCTGGGTTTAGTTTTATGCTTAGGGTTAGGGTAAGGGTTAGGGTTTGGGCTAGGGATAGGGTTAGTGTTAGGGCTAGGGTTAGGGTTAGAGTTAGGGCTAGCATTAGAGTTAGGGCTTGGTCTAGGTCTAGGGAAAGTCCAGGGTTAGGGATAATGTTAATGTTAGGTTTAGTGTTAGGGTTAGGCTAGTTTTAGCATTAGGGTTATGGTTATGGTTAAGGTTAGGGTAAGGGCTAGGGTTAGGGTTAGAGGTAGGGCAAGTCAAGAGTTAGGGTTAGGGTTAGGCTAGAGTTAAGCTAGGGTTAGGCTAGAGTATGATTATGGTTAGGCTTGGTTTTACGGTTGGATTAGGATTGGGGTAGGGTTAGAGTTAGGGTAGGGGTTAGGGTTGGTGTTGCAGTCAGGATTGTGATTAAGATTAGGTTTGGGTTCAGGGTAGGGTTGGGGTGGTGGTACGGGTTAAGGTTGGAGTTCTGGTTTAGTTTAGTTTAATTTAAGTTTGGCAAGAGTAGATACTAGTATATTGTAGCAGCTAACAAGTGGGTAATATTGAATATAGCAATTTTTTTGCAGTTTAGAGGGTTAGGACTGACTCCTAATATTAAGTGGATTGTGCTATTGGGAAAACTTTATATTAGCCTCAAATTAATCATTAGAAGATTGCAATAAATTCTTTAACGTACGATTTTATATCTTGGAACTGAACAACCAATGGTAGAGAATTACAGTGCAGATTTTAAAACACAAACCAAATATTGCTTTCTTACAAGAGACACATTTTAGGAAAGAAACAGACCCAGTGTTAGCAAACTCTTGGTACAATCAACAATTTACATCCCCAGGATCTTCTAAAACTAGGGGGACAGCTATATTGATTGCAGAAAAGGTTAACTTTGTAGCGAAGGATAGTTTGTTTAAAAGACCAACACGGCAGGTATGTTTTTTGTAAAAGGCACGCTAGAAGGACAAACTATTAGATTAGGGACAATATATGCTCCAAATACCAATCAGGTGCAATTTAGAAAGGAAACGTTAGAACTCCTAAGAATATTTCAGGAAGTTCTAGGGGAAGATTTTAATCACAGTTTAGACTTACAACTGGACAAGTCAAAACCAAAGAAGAAGAAAACATTAAATATGGACACTGAAACAGAACTTCAAAGGACACTAAGGGAATATCAACTTTTGGATATCTGGAGGATAATGCATCCACAAACAATCAAACCTATTGCTCGTCCTGGTTTAATTCTTACACGCGAATCGATTTTATATTAACATCTCAAAAGTTGATTACGAAAACAATAGAGTCAGGTATAGAAATCAACGTTTTGTTGGATCATGCCAGACTCACTTCAAAGGGAAACGGACCGAGGAACGTTTTCCACGACCTGCCAGTTGTGTGCTAATCCCTGCCTGGAGGTGCCGTCTGGGACAGGGAGCTATTCTGAACGAGGCCTTCAAGAAATCCGAGCTGTCCCTTCATGTCATATGGGCCCTGCTTTTCTTCCTTACGAAATTAGCAACTGAGTCCAGAACCCAAAGTTGCCAAGTCCAGGTTGGGAAATTCCTGGGGATTTTGTGGGTGGAGCCTGGAGAGGGTGGCGTTTGGAGGAGGGAGGGACCTCGGCAGGGCATAATGTGGCCGACCAGTTCCCCTGGAGGGCCAGCAACAGAGCACAGAGTCTTTCCCTGACCCCTGCTCTATGCCCAGAAGATGGCAAACCCCCCCCCCCCCAGGACCTCTGGCAAATTGGCCTGGAGGAAAATTGCTTCCCCAAAGTGGTGATCGGCATTCCCCTGGGCGTGTAAGAAAGGGCCACAAGAACTAAGCAACCCTTCCTGCCCTCCCTCTCATGATCTGCCCAAGTTTGCAGAATCAGCATTGCTGTCAGATGACCATTTAGCCTCTGTTTGAAAACCTCCAAAGAGGGAGAGCCCACCACCTCTTGAGAAAGCCTGTTCCACTGAGGAAGTTCTTCCTAATGTTTAGCTGAAAATTCTTCTGATGTAATTGATGGTTCTGGTCTGACCTTCTGGGGCAACAGAAAACAACTCTGAACCCTCCTCTATATGACAACCCCTTGAAGCCTCTCTGGTGTCTGAATGTTGTGGTCATGCCAGGTGCCAGTAGATCAGCTTTTCTGCCCACCCCCCCAGCTCCTGAAAGCTGAAGGTGGTTCGGACCTGGGTGCTGGTTCCTACACACTGTCAGGATGTGAGCCAAAAAATCAACAGGAGACAGAAAGCTAAAAGAAATGGTCATTGCAGCTGGAATTGGGCTGGAGACTTTGCATTTCAGGAGCTGCCTGTTAAGGGGTGTGTGTGCCCGGATCAGGTTGGGACAGTCACTCTTAGGACAAATTGACACACACCCCTCCAGTCCCTCTGACAGCAAATGTTCCAAGGTGGGAACCCTCTGCCAAGTGCAAGCCATACTGAGCAAGGGCCTTGCCCACCATCCTGGATCATGGGGCAGGTGCCACAATGGTCCTCAAGGGGAGCCATGGGCATTAATGCCATAGATGCAGCCAAGTCAAAGGCTACATCCTGAATTTCCAGGCTGTGATTATATAAAGAGGTATGCTGGCAAAGTTTCTCGTTTTGCCAGAAAACCTGCATTCTGGTGAGAATTTTTTTTAAAAAATGGAAGGACATTTTCCTGGGATTAGCGGGTGCATGACGTTCCCTTCCTTTGGTGAAACCATGACTTTCAAATATGCAGAGCGAAGTTTGAGACCAGTTGCACCTTTAAGACCAACAAAGTTGTATTCTGGGTATAAGAAGTGTGCGTGCACATGAAAGCTTATAGCCAGAATTAAACTTCATTAACCTTAAAGGTGCCACTGGACTCAAAGTTTGTTCTGTCGCTTCAGACCAATATGGCTACCCACTTGTTGAATCTATCTATAAGGGTGTTTTTCGGACGGGCACTGAATCCCTGTGTTGCTGGAGGTGGAGGTGGAATTGTGCCAGAATTTAGCCACTGAAGATTTACATGCTTCTGTCTTATACCAGGGAAAGGGAGCTTGGACTCCCAAATGCTTATAACCCTGAAAATCCTTTTGGCCTCTCAGATGCTCCTGAAATTGAATCAGGTTTGTAGCTTGATTGTTTCTGACTGAGCCTCCCAAATGATTGCAACAAACTTCCAAAATAACAAACCAAAGTCCGAGAAAACAAACGTTCAAGGTCTCTTTATTGTCATGAGGTCCCCGTCCCTTTTCCCCATTGCCCCCCCCCAGTAGACTGTGCCCCCTTCTTGCTCCGCCGGTCTTCTCCTCAAAAGCTAAGAAGTCATTTCATTCTCCCTCAACCCCTTAATCCAGTAATATCCCTCCTTTATATCATTCTTTGCACATTCTTTAAGAGAGACCCTGGATTCCTACAAAGCACGCTGCCCTCCCCAGGTTACATACAAGAGAGAAAGGCGGCATGTTAAAAAGCCTTCTTTCCCTCTGAGGAACCCCTTGGGATTTCCTTGTCAGTTTCACTCCCCCCCCCCCCAGTCAGCTGAGAGTGAAATTGACAAGGAAAAGCCTCTCTCTGCCTTCCCTTCTCTAGCTGACTTATGGCAGCTGGAAAAGGGCAGGCAGGGAACCCAGGTATGTTGAAATGCCTTTCTTTCCCTCCCCAATCTGGGGGAGGGAGAGAAAGGCGTTTAACCATGCCCCCCTGCCCAGCAACTAGACTAGGAGACTAGAAAGGCGATGCTTTTCTTTCAGATCCCAGGCACTTCAGCAGCGCCTTTCCCCAGCTGTCTGGTTGGGGGGGGGGGTAGGAGATTAGAAAGGCAATGCTGAAGTGGGGCAGAGAAGCTCAGGGGGGAAAAGAGGCAAGCTTCCATGCCTGCCCTGTGCTTTCCCAGCCCCCCACCTAATATGCTAATGAGCTGCACTATCAGGGGTGTGGCCTAATATGCTAATAAGTCTCTGATGTTGGGTGTGGCCTGTTATGCTAATGAGTTCTTGCTGGGGCAGAAAAAGCCCTGATGGCTATCAATGGCACCTCAGTGGTGATAAAAGAATGCGTTGAAACAAGGTGGTGTGTGAGCCATAATTAGGGCTGCCAAGTCCCCCGGTAGGGCGGGGGAAACACCGATTTTTAGTCCTTCCCCCCACTTTTTCAAAGTTGGCCACCGGGGGGACAAAATGGCTGCCTTAAAAGGGAAATGTCTGCAGAGAGCCTGCCCTGCAGTAAAAAGCCTCACCAGACATTTCCCCTTTAAGAAGTCAGCAAGAGAGCTTCCACAGCAAGAGAGGTCCGCCCAGAGATTAAGGAGGGACTGAAGGAGCTGCTTTTGCATGTGGCTGGCAAGGTAAGTTTCTCTTCCAGCTCTTTTCATTCTCTCTCCCTCTTTCTTTTTTCTGTCTGTCTGTCTGTCTCTCTCTCTGTCCCCATCCAGCAGAGGTCTATCAGTGGCTATTATAGCCACAAGGTCTAAATGGAAGTAAGTGCCTCTGCCAGTTTTTTTTCCTTCTCTCTCTCTCCCTCTTTCTTTCTTTTTTCTGTCTGTCTGTCTGTCTCTCTCTCTGTCCCCATCCTGCAGAGGTCTATCAGTGGCTATTATTAGCCACAAGGTCTAAATGGAACACTTTGTCTGGGGCAGTGATGCTCTGTATTCTTGGTGCTTGGGGGGCAACAGTGGGAGGGCTTCTGGAGTTCTGGCCCCGCTGCTGGACCTCCTGAGGGCACCTGGTATTTTTGGCCACTGTTGTGACACAGAGTGTTGTACTGGATGGGCTGTACTGGATGGGCCGATCCACTGTGGCTTCTCTCCTGTTCTTATGATATGAAAATCATATTTAGCACTTGTGTAGCACTTAGTGCTTCATATTCTGCCGAGATGAGGAAGGATTCAGTAGGGCTGTTGCTCAGTGATAGAGCACCTGCTTGACATGCAGGAGGTATCAGCCTCTTCAGCTAAAAAAGGATCAGGTAATAGGTGACATTAAAGATCTCAGCCTGAGACCCTGGAGAGCCGCTACCAGTCTGAGTAGTCAATACTGACCTTGATGGACCAATGGCCTGATTCAGTATTAGGAAACTTCATGAGTTCATGTGTCAGCATGTGGAAGCAACATCACAGGATGTGACATCACAAAATGATGTCACTTCCTTTCTCCTGGCTCCACCCCCAAAGTCTCCTGGCTCCACCCCCAAAGTCCCCAGATATTTCCCAAGTTGGACTTGGCAGCCCTAGCCATAATGTCCGCGACTCAGGATAAGATTAAATCAGCAGCATCACTGCTACTAAATAAAAGTTTTAGAGCTCTCCCTCGAATTTATTATTAGTAGTGCCAGTATTACACATCGACAGTGCGGTGCACTTTCACTATCGCTGCTGCAACAAACTCCACGCGCGGCCGCCGCCCCGCCCCCTTTCGACTCTCTCGGCGGTCTCGCGCTCGAGGGCGGGGCCCCCCTCTCTCTTTTTTTGTGGCCGCCCCAGTTCTTTCTCTATTGGCTGCCACACCCGTCACTCGCCCGCCGGAACCCTTCGCGTCGCTCCCCAGGCCCTCCGCCTCCCTCTCCGCCCCCGCCCCCCCCGCCGGCCGCTCCGATTGGCTAAGACAGGGACAGAGTGGGCGTGGCCCTGGAGGCCGAGCCCAGCGGAGGCCGAGGCGAGGGGAGCGGCGGCGGCAGCTGGCGGAGGTGAGTAGGGGGCGCGGAGGCGAGGCGCGCATGCTCAGTGCGGCCCCGTGGCCCCCTCCTCGTCCGGGGAAGCGGGAGGCGCTGAGTTGCTCCCCCCCGAGGGGGGGGGGAGAATTAGGAGGCGGGAGTATTTAGGGGCTCGGCCTTCCCTTCGAGGGGTGGGGGCTGGAGGTTATATGCTGTTCCTCCCCTTTAAAGGGGAGGGGGCCGAAAGTTTCCTTTGGAAGTAAGTGGGGGCTTGAAGTGGAACCCGCCTGTTTGCCTGTTAATGGGGGGGGGGGGGGCTTAAAAGGCATTGCTCCCTCTCCCCTCGCTCTGGTTCCCTGGGAGGTGCGTGGCTTTTTTTAAAAAAGGTAGCTAACTCCCCCCCACCCCCATAAGTACACAGGAGGAGCCCAGGTTTTCTCCCCCCCCATACCTGGGGGGAAGTGAAAGGTTCTGAATGCTCCCTTCCAGTGTTCCCTCTAAGCTGAGTTAGTGTGAACAAGCTCACAGTTTCTTAGCCTCTGGCTCACCCATTTTTGCCTTAGCTCAGGAAGGAGGGCTCCAGAGCAGACTGATTTATGCTGTGGCCCAATCGCTGGCTCACAACTTTAATGCCAGGAGCTCATAAAGTGGAATTTTTGCTCACAGGACTCCACAGCTTAGAGGAAGCATTGCTTTCTAGTCCCTCCCCCATAAAGAGGCACCTGAGAGGGAAGCCAAGCTGGGAGGGGGTGCTGCGGTGCTTATCTGTGGCTGGAAGGGGAAGGGTTGATCCCCCCCCCTTTGATTTCAGTGTTGGGGAGGCTAAGGGTTAATCCCCCCTGATGCAAAAGATAGAATGGCTTCTCTCTTATTTTTTGGAGAGAGTGTGTGTGAATAAATAAGCTGATTCTGCCCCCCTCCTTGTACGTGTCTGCAGGGGGGAGTGCAAAGTTTGTTGGCCACCTGTCTTGGGGGGGGGGGCACTTCTAAAGGTACCATTTCACTTTAAAGGGCGCTTTCATAAACACTAAATAACTCATTTTCAATCCATTTTCAGTGCCCTTTGCCACTGGATTTTACTGGGTGAAAGGGCAACATCCACTTGGCAAATGGTTGCTGAAGTAGATTGAAAGGACATTATTTAGCATGTGTCAAAGTGCTGTATAAATGGGGTTGGGGTGAAATGTCCACAGCTCCCCTTCCTAACTTGCAAGGGTATGTTAAGGGGACCTGGGGGCGGGGTGTCGTCACTTATTCACCTCTGCTTCTAGGATTGGTGGAAAGTTTTTGGGGTGTGGTGGTGGAGGGGGAATCGGCCAGCAGTTGCTAAAGAGGGTGTGCAGCGAAGAGGGTTTAGATATGAATCAGTAGATTGTTATTCCCTTTGCATGGGGGGGGGGGCGACAGAGGGAAATGGTGTAGTGTCTTTGAGAGACAGGTTGCTTGGGGTGGGAGGAGAAGAAATGTGGAAATGTGCCGCCCCGAAGGCTAGGCTTGCTGTTATTAGTCAATATACTTCTCCTCCCCGGGCTCCTTGGAGAAGGCATCTCTTCCTCCAGACGGCCACCGGGTTGGGAAATTCCTGGAGGTTTGAGGGTGGAGTCAGGGAATGGGGAAGAGCTGTGGCACCCTAGCAGAGCATCTGCTTTGCATGCAGAAGGCTCAGTCCCTGGCGGCACCTCCAGCTGAAAGGACCAGGGAGCAGGTGGTGTGAGAGACCTCTGCCCGACACCCTGGAGAGCTGCTGCCAGGTAGAGTAGAAAAGACTGACCTTGATGGACCAAGGCAGTTTCGTAGGTGTTTAGGGAGGGGGGAGGGAATGTGTTTGGGGATCTGATGAAGAAGCGGTGTTTCTCGAAAGCTTATGCTACAATAAAGTTTGTTCTTCCTAGAGATGCTACTGGGCTTTTTACTATTTTGGATTTATCCATGAATATAGCTTTGGAGGGAAGCTGCAGGAGAACGGTTAGTCTCATTTCCACTAGAGCCTGACAGATCGACAAGATTTTCAGGATAGAAGCTTTTGAGAGTCACAGATGAAAGCTGCTAGGATCTGAAACTAGTTCTGCCTATTTATTTGAGCATCTGTAATCTGCTTTCCCCCTACACACACACACCCCGCTTAGTAATAATAGATCAAATCATTCAACAGTGTAAAGCAACACTCCCCCCCCCCCCCCCGGCCTCTAGTGCCCCTCTAAACGGCCATATCCTAACCTCAGTTGGCAGGCTCTGCTGTAAAGTTGGAGTCACAACTGAGATGGCCTGAGAGGGGATGGAGGACATTCCATCTGGGCAGCAGGTGTGTCGCTGTGTGTTTGTTCACAACATTGCTGCTGGTCAGAGCTGGCTCATGGGTTGTTACTCCGCCCCGTAAGCAGGCTCGAGAGCACCTCACAACATCAATAACCAAGTGATTCCATAAAAACATTGCAACATTAAAAGCATTAATTCCACAGTTTAAAATTTAAATAACTGGCTAAAATAACCTCACAGGCAGCTTGGCAGTTAGTAATATTCTGGTGAATGCTGAGGTTATGCCAGGGAAGTCAGTGGATTGCCCTGATGGAATAGCTCAGCCACTGCTAGAACTCCTGGTTCATAGCTGAAGTCCCTTGCTGTGATGCTTGTTGGTTTCTCAAGTCCACAGCGGGGCGGGAGGTGGTGGTGGTTACGCGATGTGATAGGGTAACCATGAGAACAGTAATATCGTGCCAAAATAATGCTGAATAATGAATGCTATAATAAATAGTATAAGAAAATGTATTGTCTTTCTTTAAGATAATCACAATGCACAATACTTCTTTTCAATACACAAAATGAGCGATGCTGTTATCCAGTAAGAGAATCACTCTATAATACATGCATCACATCAAAGAATCTATTTAAACCTGTAATAGAGAACTACATACAGATCAAGGTATCACAACAGAATTGTGTAGCAGTCGGGATCCAAAAATCAGTCCAAGAGATCATGGTCTCTAATCTTTTTTTTTAAAAAAAGATTTTATCGATTTTATCTATTTTCTACCATTACACGCTACTCACTATGCTAAATTTACCTTATACAGAGAATATTATGTAAAATGCTTACTTATATCAGGTTACAAAAAATTATAAAGCATTTAATAGAACCATGGTTAACACCAAATTACTTTGTTACTGTTCCCAATCAAGAAGCTATTTGGCAAGTATGCATAACCTTGAAGAAAACACTTAATAATACATCTTATAAATCATATTAGTGCATATGCTTAATATAACGGTTTAACAATCATTTCTTCTTTTGTCCTCTTCTTGTCTTTCTAGTCTCAACTTGTACTTTTGGAGCTGCTGCTCCTTTTTCCGAGTCTGATATCTCTTCTTTGCTCTTAGAGCTATCAAAACCATACATGCTTTCTTGCGAGGCCAGTGAGTCATCTGAGTCTCTCTCTGCTTTTTTTTCTTTGCCTTTTTCAAGGAATCTTTTCGCTTGATCAACAGAGTCAATCTTATATTTCTTGTCTTTAATGCTGAAGCTTAGTCCCGCTGGAGTATTCCAACGATATATAATTAACTCTGACTGAAGCCATGTCGTTAACTTCCTGTAGGCTTTTCTTCTTTTCCGTATTTCAAATGGTATGTCCTTCAAAACTTTAACCTCTTCTTCTTGTATCTTCAGAACCGCTTTATTTGTGGCTTTTAACACCACATCTCTTGTAGATTTTTTGGAGAACCTTATCATGATTTCACCAGGCAGGCTTTTCTTTTTAATGTACTCTGGATATGTCCTGTAGACCATATCCATGTCGCTTTTTATTTCTTCTGCTTTCAAGCCTGTTAATGGCTCCAATGCTTCACTTATCAGTTTTTTAAGGTCTTCTCCTTTTTTTTCTGGTACGTTCTGAAGTCGTAGGAAGAAATTTGAGCGTTCCATCTGCAATTTCAAAAGTGAATCATGATGAAGAGCCTTTTCTTTTTCTGCTTTTTGTAGCCTTGAGTCCTGATTTTTTACTGACGTTTTGACCTCCATAAGGTCCCGCTGCAGCTTCTCCGTAGTTTTATTTGACTCCTTCAACTCCAGCTGCATTTTATCCATCTTCGTGTTGAGAGACGTCTTTTGATCCACTAGAGGTCGCAATAACGAGGAGAACATAGCGCTCATCTCTGTGGTATCAACCTTTGAACTCAGGGCTGTACTTCCTAGTTTTGGGGAAGGTTTCGGTTTCCCCGCCATTGTTGAGACTGCGCTATTGTTTACAGTTAGATAAGGTGAACAAAAGAAGCGATTTTCTTAACGGCACTCATATCGTTTTGAATGTTAGATCTTCAAGTACGCGATACCGCCATCTAGCAATTCATACAAGCTTTTCTTCCTTCAGTAACGCCGTGAAAAAGAGCCTTGTAAGTACGCCGATAATGGAAGGGGAGGGGGGTTCCACTCTGCCCGCTGCGTTCCCCGCTAAGTTCTGCTTATTTCTACTTCGGGACTCACATTTTCACCTTGCGTATCAGGGAGCTTATGCTTCATCGCTTCATATTCTCTGCTGCCTCACGGATTGTGCTGCAGCCATTGCGGCTTCCACGATGGGGGAACCTATGGGGGTGATGAGGGGGACCTCGATCCCGCGGTCGCCACCGCAGGGAGAGATCCCCTCTCGTGCCACCCCAGGCAGAGCCCCCTCACTGGGGTCTCTGGGGGCTCGGCACCAGTCCGGAGCCCCTTCTTCCCATCGGGCACGGATCGCTTCCCCCGCTGGTGCGGTGGGACGCATCCGCCATTGATCGCAAGTCTTCCGGAAGTCCTGGTCTCTAATCTTGATGAGTGCAGACAAGCGAAGACGAGACAGAGACACTGGATTGTTCTATACTTTGTTCCATGTAAACGTCTTCAAATCATGGACTGCTCTTGTAGATAAGTGTAGTTACAATGGGCACCCTCACTGCAAATAGTATTATTCTTATGGTGCACCTTTCTGCAGTAGTTACAATGACTTACAACACTCCCAATCTCTCACTTCCTATGGAACTAAATCGTTATTTATTTATTTATTTGGAGTATTTATAGGCTGCTCTCCCTGCAAGCAGGCTCAGAGCGGCTCACGCTGCTGGCACAGAGTGTCAAGAATCATAAAACAGATTAAAAGCAATACAATTAAAACACTTAAAACAATCAATAAATAATCAACAGTCAACAATTTCAGTTAAAGCGTTCACAGTCATAGAACAGCAGATGGCGTGCTGTGCGTTACGGACTCAAAAACGCCCCACTCCGCAGTCTCCAGTTCTGCAGGATGCCACCAATTTTAGTAGTGGGCATTGATGATGCTACGGGCCATAGATCGTAATACCATAATATGGGCTGTAGATGGTAATGCGGGGGGGCAGGGAGCTCCTAGTTGAAAGCCTGGTAGAATTTTGCAGGCCTGTGGAACTGTAGTGCCCTCTGGGGTATATCAGTTATTACTGCTTCAGTAGATTTCCCATGTGCATTCTTCCTTAGTGATTGAGCTGAGTGTTGCCCTTTAGTGGTTCTTAGTTCCTTACCAAAATTACAGTTCTCAGATTTCATGTGAGTGTGTATGTGGGGAAACCATGATAGTTATACCAGTTAAAATGTATAATGAAGTCATGTTTCATATTCAGATACCAAGTTGTGGGTATGGGGGAAACCACAAAGAGCAGTGAAGGACAAGATAAGATAATACACACACTCGTCCTTAATTTTAGATGGAATAAACTGTCTGAGGACTCAGGTTCAGTTTAGTGAGCCATTTTTGTATGGTCATTATGTTATTTCACATTATTACCATGACCTTTTGAGGACCAGCCATGTGTGTCAAATCCTGCCATTTTTCATTGAGTAGCGCAACAAGCACAACCCCCAGCCGGGGAAAGCCGGTCCCTCAAGTATGTCGGACCCTGGCCAGCACCTTGAAGCGAATTTGTTATGCTATTGGCAGCCAGTGCTGTGCCTTCAACGCCGGCGAGATGTGCTCCCATATAGGGAGGCACATCAGTAGCCTGGCTGCGGCATTCTGCACCAGCTGCAGCCTCCGGATTTGCGACAAGGGCAGCCCCATGTAGAGAGTGTTACAGTAGTCTAGCCTTGAGGTGACCATCGCATGGATCACTGTGGCCAGGTTGTCACAGTCAAGGAAGGGAGCCAGCTGCTGAACCAGCCGAAGATGGTAAAAGGCCGACTTAGCAGTGGCTGCTACCTGGGTCTTCATTGTTAAGGAGGATTCCAGGAGCACTCCCAGACTCCTAATCACCGGCGCAGGCACCACCAGTGCCCCACCGAAGTCCGGGAGCCCCAACCCCGAACCGCCCCGACCCAGGCACAGGACCTCCGTCTTTGCCTGGTTCAATATCAGCCGGCTCAGCCTGAGCCAGCCAGCCAGCCAGCCACAGCATGCAACGCCGGGTCCAGATCTTCCGGTCTGGAGCCCTACTGACCACCCTACATCAGATAGAGCTGGGTGTCATCAGTGTACTGGTGACATCCCAGCCCAAACCTCCTGGCAATCTGGGCGAGGGGGAGCATGTAGATGTTAAAGAGCATCGGGGAAAGCATCGCCCCCTGAGGCACTCCGTACTCAAGCAGGTGCCTCTGTACTCAATACAGGCAAGCCCCTGTATCCCCACATCGGCGAGGCGGTGAGTCAGTAGCTGGTGGTCGACAGATCTACCAACAGCAGCACTGCTGTACCGCATGCAGGGGGCCTCAAGTTCACTCATTGTATCAACTGTGGTGGGGAGGTCGCAGCGAAGCACCAAGACTTTATCCACAAAATAGCTCGCAAATGTCTCGCAGCCGATGCCCAATTCCCTAACATTTAGCCTGCCCTGTGGCAGAGCTGTTATGGCCCGAATCGTTCAAAATAATTGAGCTGGGCATGAGCTAGTGGACGCCATTGTAGCTGCATAGAACTCCTTCATAGCGGCTTTGACTGCCATCTCATAGGATTTCATAAGCGCCCTATAAGATGTTCTTGTTGCTTCATCTTGAGCCTGGCGCCACTGTCTCTCTAACTGTCTGAGCTCTCGCTTCATAAGCTGCAGTTCCTGGGTAAACCAAGGAGCAGGCCTAGAGCGAGGCATAGAGGGTACCAGGGAGCAATCTCGTTGATGGGTGCGGAGAGTTGGCTATGCCAGGCCTCCACAAACTCATCCAACGAGCCGCCAGGGGGCATGGATCCCGCAGAGCCATTTGAAGCTGCACCGGGTCCATTTGGCTCTGCGGGCGAGCTAAAATACGCTTGCTGCTTAAACAGGGTTGGGGCGGAACATTTGGAGACGGGCCCTCAGAGCATGGTGGTCCGACCATGGTACCGCCGAAACAGTAATCCGGTCCACTGTTACCCCCGCCGTGAAGATCAAATCGAGCGTGTGCCCAGCCTGGTGAGTGGGGGTCATTACAAGTTGGCTGAGCATGACAGTACATTCTATTATAAAATTTATTATAATATTCATTATTTAGCGTCACTTTGGCATGATACTACAATTCTGTTGGTTTCTCAAAGACATCTGGTTAGGCAGTGTTGAACATGGAATGCTGAACTAGATGGGGGCCAGGGTCATAGTTTGCCTAGGGTGCCAAAAGAACTTTGGGCCAGTCCCGAGTGGATCACCACGCCAAGTAAATTTGGACTTCTTGGTCACCATTACCAAAAAGGTTGGGAGTAGCTGCTTTATAGCTGGCCACAGAAGCCTGTGGACTCCCTGTGGCAAAAGCAACTCCATCCGTACAAACAGTGGCCCGCAGAGCATGCAACAAGCCCCCGCCACTCACCAGTGCCCGCGCTCCACGCAGACAGCAAAGACGGGAGGTGGGTGGAGCTCCCAACAGGCTTCCGTTTGCAGCTGCCAGGTCCGCTTGGCTTTGTTAGATCTGCTCCAAAGTGTTGCTCATTTTTCTCTGTTCTGTCGGAGGGAAGGTGTCCACGGTAGAGCTCCATCCTGTCAGATCTTGGAAGCTCATCAGGGTCGGTACTTGGAAGGGAGATTTCCGAGGAAGGCGCTGCAGGGGAAAGCCATGGCAAACCAACCACCTCTTCGGACCCAGCTCGCCCTGGGCCTAGCCCCGCACACATGTTCCACCCGATGCGTGTAGGATTGCAGCGTTAGTGACAGCAAGTGTGGGATACTTCTTGTAGCCTCTCGTAGCTGTTAAAAGGAGCTTTAACTCTTGAACTCTCAGATCCTGAAAATTTTGTTGGGCTCTCAGGTGGTACTGGACTGGGATCTAGCTGTTGAAAGGCAGATGGACACAGGTGCCCTCTGAAACGATTGTCTCTTTTGCATTTTCCTTTGCCTCAACATCCCTTAATTTTGGCTCAACAACAGCCGGAATTGTCTGTTTACAATGAACAAGAATCTTCTCCCAGCACCAGGGAGGTTTTTGTAAAATAGTGGGGGGAGAGAGAGATTCTACCTCCGGCCCCAATTTCAACCCACGGATTTGTCACATACATTCTATTGCCAGTTTGGTGTAGTGGTCAAGTGCGTGGACTCTAAGCGAGAGCCGGGTTTGATTCCCCACTCCTCCACTTGCACCTGCTGGATGACCTTAGGCCAGCCATAGCTTTGGCACAGCGGTTCTTGAAAAAGAGCAGTTTCTGTCAGAGCTCTCTCAGCCCCACCCACCTCAAAGGGTGTCTGTTGTAGGGAAGGGAAGGGAAAGAAGATTATAAGCCGCTCTGAGACTCCTTCGGATAGTGAAGGGTGGGGAATAAATCCAATCTCTTCTTCTTCTTGTCTATTGGTTTCTGTACTTTTTGGCTAGCAGGTTTATAACTTCTGTAGTTTTGACTTGCAGAATGTTCAGGCCGTCATGAATATCTCTATGCCAATTTGCTGCTATGCACAGGTCTTACCAAATGCGTTATTCTAATCTTAGCTGTATTTATTGCTCAGTTATCTTGACTTTAATTAGTCCTTCATGGCAACTAAACCCCCCCCATATGATGTTTTAGGAAATCTGTTTCAGTGAATCTAAGAAGTGTGCATCTACACATGTGAAGTCTCTCAGTTCTTCCTTATACCCAGAATTGCAGGTGTCGCTGGGTCTCGTATTTGTATGCTAATTTACTGCTATTCACAGATCTTACCAACCGCTTTAATCCTGTCTTGGCTATAATTGCCCAGTTACTTATGCATTTTGACTAGCCTTTCTAGCAACTAACCCCCCCCCCCCACCTATAGGTAATAGTTGAGGATGTCTTGTTTCACTGTATCTGAAGAAGTGTGCATGCACACAAAAGCTTATACCCTGAATAAAACTTTGTTCGTCTTAAAGGTGCCGCTGGACTCCAACTTTGCTCTGCTAAAGGCACATGTTACCATTTCCTGCTGCACTGATACTAGAATCAGTGTAATAACTCCCAAGTCAAGAAATAGATAGTTTTTTTTCCAAAAGTTAAATCTCTTTGAAGCCCAGTGTACTTCTGTTCAGTGTAGGCCATTGCCTTTGAGAATGCATAATCAATCACTCTGGCCTAGTCTTGTACCTGCTGGCTTGTGCTGGAAGCAGTAAAATTCGCCCTCTCTGCACTGGTGCACCTGAAGCCCTTAAGCGACAGAATAAAAGTCCCTCCTGTTATGTCTCAGCATGAGTCACTGTTCTAATTTTGGTTCCTTCCTTCCATCCAGGAAGTGTGGCCGTAACAGTGGAAGCCAGGGGGGGGGGGGGCTTCTCTGAAGTTCTCAAACACTCCCCAAATAAGCCTTCTGTGGTATAACCCTGGATTCAGTTGCCACAATCAGCTATGGTTTGAGCAAACCACCGTTTATCGTATTGCCTGCTGCTGCTTTCCTCCCTGCAGTTCAGGAAATGGCCTTGGGAACTGTGTCACTGAACCCTGCTAAAGCAGTTCAGAGTTCAGTTTCTCTCTGGCTCCCTGCCAGGGTGGTTTTTCTTTAAATTGTGTCTCCTCCGACCGATCCCATAATCTGCTCTTTACTCAAACTTGGTTCTGGTGAACTCTCTCCCCCACCCTGAATTGCCTCCTCTCCGGATTACCAACTGAGTGCGTGGGTTTGGGATTTCGAAATGCGTTTCCCAGCTCGGCGCTGCAGGCGTGTTGCAGCTCCTGTGCGGTGAGAGGCCCCGAGGAGGCTTTCTGTAAGTTCCAAAGCTGTGTGCTGTTGTCGGAGAGCTTTGCTTTATTTTGCAGATATTGTAAAGCCAAAGGGTGCTTCCACGTTGGGAGGCTAAGTGGAAAAATAGACTCACAGGAGGCAAAACAGCCATTGAGACGCACACGGAGCAGAGCCAGTGAAACTCCGTCTGGGTATTACTCCAAACACTTTTTTATCTGGCCCTTGTTCTCGAGACTCAAGAGTAGCATAGCTGGTTCACCCTCTTCACCATTTCATCCTGTCAACAACACTTTGAGGTAGGCGAGGTGGAGTAACTGGCCCAAGGTAAGCCCCTTGTGGCTTAAGTGGGGATTTGTTTCTGACACTGACACGGACACCGCGCTGGTTTTGCATTCTCCGGGCTGGCAAAAGAGAGGGGATTTATAAAACAGGCTGCCATACCAAAGTGCTGGGCAGGCCTTCCCTTGGGATCCTGATGACTGACCTGCAAGGTAGGCCACATCGACCACCCCATATTCCTAGGAAGGCAACAGGGGAGCGGGGCGGTGGCTTAATGGCAGAGCTTTTGCTTTGTAGACTGAAAAACACTGATGCATTGCAGGGATTCTGCTAAAACAAGTTATGTGGACACGGTGCTTTCATGTGTTCCCCCAGGCATTGGTCTGGATTGAACCAGCTTTAATGCTGATCAAGAAGAGGAGTCCCATTTGACTCAGGTTGCCATGTCCTTACCAGCTGCCAGCGGCGGGCTCCAGAGCTGACGTCACCCGGACATGACATCATCGTGTTGGGGACGTCGGGGGTAACACTCTAGTGCTTGAGCAAAACTCATAGAGTTTGCCCAAAAACTAGAGCATCACCCCCTGATGTTACTTCCGGGTGATGTAATTGTGCTGGGAAAGTCACTGGCCAATGTCCCTGTTTGGGGGTGGGGCTTTCCCGCCAGCCGGCTGGCCAGTGGTGGATTGAAGCCCCAAGAATCGGGGGAAACCCCACCTGGACCGGGGGCTTTGGCAACCCTATGTTTGACCAACCCCCCCCCCCCCCCAAACTGTGCTGGGGGATAATGGGAACTACGTAGAGAAAAGCTGTATGGGATGAAGGCTGTGATAAAGAGGAGAATTGGGAGAGACTGGATGAAAAAGCCAGCTGGGTCCAAACCGGTGTTTTGTAACCTGTACAACAACCTTGCAAAGTAGGTCGGTACATATCAATGGCTCGTCTGAGGTTACCTAGTGTGTTCAAGGACAGAGGTGTGATTTGCACCAGGGACCTCCTGACTTGTAAAAAAGGTTCCTCTGGCGTGAGAACCCCGTCCCAGATGCTAGAGGCTCTGTTGTGCCACGGAAGGGAGGCGGCGTCACTGGCTGCTTAAGGGAAGCAGAAGTAGGGTTGCCAGATCTTACCCGTCTGCCGGTGGGGGGCTCCTGACTTGGTCCTGGGGTCTTCACCATGAAGTGACGTCGCTGCACTGGGCACGTTGTACAGGGGACGCTCTAGCATTTGGCTAAAAACTCTATGGTGACCAGGCAGGGCTCCCCCACCAACCAGCTGGCCAGTGGTGGATTGGGGCCCCCGAAATCAGGGGAACCCCACCTCCATTGGGGGGCTGGCTGCCCTGAGATCTTTTGTGCCTGGGCAGTTGAATCTGAAACCATGACTGCTTTGAATGTATTTGCTCCCAAGACGCAGACCTGGAAGGGACAGGGATTGAGTTAGCAAGGCTGTTTGGGTGGACTTTGCACATTCAAGGTCCAAATTGGACATTGCGTGTATGTGTGTGTGTGGGGAAATTCTTCCCCTCCTCCAAATGGCAGTGGAAATCAATAAAGGGGAAGTTCTGTGGCTGTTGTGGTTTGGCCGGGGAGGGGGGGGGAGGGGCCATCCTAGAAGTCTGCAGCCAAAAATTGGCCAGTTTCATTGATAAAATAAGAAAAAAAATCAGTCTCAGAATGATATATACGTAGTAACCCCCACTTTCTGTCCAGGGTGAATAGCAGCAGAGGCTTTGGCAGAGCCCTTTGCTCAAGGGCATTTCTCCAAGCTCTTGACTTGGGGACAGGAGGAAGCAGCTGAGTTGCAGAAGTAGGAGAGGGCTCTATGTAAGCCTCTCTGGCCATTTGTACTTGGTAAGGGGAATGATCCAAGAGCCCTTTGCCTCTTCTCTGCTTGGACTCCTGATTTCCTTTGCTTCCTGTGTGAATACAAACAGAGGCTTTGGTGGAGCCCTTTGCTCACCACCATTCCTCCAGGTCTTGGCTTGTATTTGGGCGTGATGAACTGAGATGCACTGGGAGAAGAGAGGGTCTGCCAAACCTAGGGTTGCCAAGTCTTCAAAACTCACTGGTGGGGGGGAGTCCTCCTCTGGCTGGGAGTTTCTCCTGGTGCGCGCGCGAAGCTCGCGCGCCCAGCGACGTCACCAGAAATGACATCAGCACGTTGGGGGAGTTGCCAGGGCGACACTCTGGCAATCGCCCCAAAACTCTATGGTATCATAGAGTTTTGGGGCGATTGCCAGAGCGTCACCCTGGCAACACCCCCAATGTGCTGACGTCACTTCTGGTGACGTCATTACGTCGTCCTCACTGGACGACGTCGGGGGTGGGGTTCCCCCCGCCGGCCAAATGCTGGCCGGCGGATCGGGAACCCCTTTAGCGGGGGATCCCCCGCCCCCCAGGCTGACTTGGCAGCCCTAGCCAAACCTCTTGTTGCTCAGTCTCAGGAAGAGGGGGTTCAAGAGCCCTTTGCCCTGTCTCTGCTTGTGATAAAAAGGCTGAGTTCCAGAGCAGGCCATGGAAGTGATGAGAAAGTGAACCAAGAGGCCAAGTTTTGCAAATGTTAGTTAGGCGGATATCACTTATTAGGTGCAGTTGAGGATGCTCAGATTGGGGAGTCATTCAGAAACTGAAAGGAGATGGGCTTCTTTGAGGGAGCACAGATTGCTCTGTGTGAGTCACTGGTCTGGTAGGAAGAAAGCAAAAAAGCAAACCTGAATTATTTGATAATTACAGGCAATGAGCAATTTCAACAAAATAGAATAATGCCCATACGAAAATAGAACCCGCAGCGCACTGACATATATGAAATGCTTTCCAAACGTGAGACGATATGCTTTTGATGCCATTGCCAGCATGTTCCTCAGAGGTCTATTGCAGGGGTCCCGAAACCTTTTTTGAGCCTGCAGGCGCCTTCGGAATTCTGACACAGTTAGGGTTGCCAGCTTCCCCCCCGGCCACTGGCAGGGGATGGGGATGCCAGATCCAAGCTGGGAAAGTCCTGCAGACTTTGGGGGTGGAGCCTGGGAGGCTGGCATCCCTACAGCATTTCCAAAATGCAAAATGGCTGCCACAAAATGGCTCCCGTAGGAGGCAGAGCCGGCCACAGTATGCCTGCTGCAGCTCACTTTCAATAATGCAGTGAAGATCTTTGTGCTGTGGTGGCAGCTGCCGCCAAAGCAACATTTTAGAAAAATCTGCGCAGCCAATCAGAAGCCTTTCTGGGGAAGAGGCCTAGCTGGCCCCACCCACTGTCTAAAAACTCTTGGCGGGTGTCAGAAAAGGGGTTGGTGCACCCCAACACCCATGGGAACCCCAGTCTACTGAATATTAATAGTTGCAAAATCCACATGTCTGCTGGATCTATCTCTAGTGTATATGAAGGATTTACAGGGACTATTTGGAACACTTCACACCTATATAAGTGCACGGAGGAAGGGAAAGGAGATTGTAAGTTGCTCTGAGACTCCGAGTGAAGGGTGGGGTATAAATCTAGTCTCTTCTCCTCTTCTTTTAAATGGACATCCATGGGGCAATGCAGAAATTAAAAAGCAATGGCTCATTAAAACTATGTCCGTTATGTTCCATCAAAGCCAAACATAGAAATGACATAATTAATACTTCGGACAAAACAGTGACTGTAAGCAGTACATCATAGTATGCTAAATTTATAATTTAAAAATTACTCCTAACCATCGTAATAATAGAAAAGAGCAAGAGCCCAGGAGCACCTTAAAGACTAATAAAATTTGTGGCGGGATAGGAAGAAGAAGAGATTGGATTTATGCCCCGCCCTTGACTACCTGAAGGAGTCTCAGAGCGGCTTCCCATCTCCTTTCCTTCCCCCTCCCCACAACAGACACCCTGGGAGGTAGGTGGGGCTGAGAGAGCTCTTTTGAGGATTGCCCTTGAGAGAACAGCTCAGACAGAACTTGTGACTAACCCAGGGTCACACCAGCAGCTGCATGTGGAGGTGGGGACTCAAACCCGGTTCTCCCAGATCAGAGTCTACGCTCCTAACCACTGCACCAAACTGGCTCTCTTTTGGGAGTCACTTCTCACTTCTGAATACCTGAGGAATCTGAAGAAGTGAGCAGTGATTCAGGAAAGCACCGACTCTGCCACAAATTTTGTTGGTCTGTGACTGGACTCCTGCTCTTTTCTACAGCTTTGGTTTCTGTTAAGTAAAAGTCAAAGAGAGGGAGCAGGGCCCTTTCCAAGGATGTTTTGGAAGGGTTCCTCAGGGCCAGGCCTTGCAGCAGCCACCGGGGGACTCGGTCCCCTGCGCTGTGCATGATTCACCCAGGACCAGCCGCCATGCCATGTGGTGTAGTGGTTAGTTTCAGACTAGGTTCCAGTCACCACTCAGCCGTGGAAGCTCAGTAGATGACCTTGGGCCAGGTACATCGTCTCAGCCTAATCTGCCTCACAACAGGGTTGGAGAAGAGAAGCAATCCGTAGCTGCTTTGGGTCCCCATTGTGAAGAAAGGAGGGGTAGAAATGAAGTACATCATAAATATAACTCAAGATGTAGGGTTGCCATTCCCCCGACAGGGCCGGGGGTTTACCTGCTTTCGGGGACCCCAATCTGCCACCGCCCCCAAAGAGCCCCACCCATGTCAATGTGCCTGGCGCAGTGATGTCATTGTCCAGGGCATGTTGTGGGGGGGACACTCTAGCGTTTGAGGAAAAAACTACGGTTACCGTAGAGTTTTTACTCAAATGCTGGAGCATCTCCTCCCAAAGCACCCTGTGTGATGACGTCACTTCTGAAAAGTCCCAGGCATGGAGAGGGACCCCCTGCTGGCAGCCATGTAAGACCTGGTAACCCTATCAAGATGGGAGGCAGATAAAAGGTAGTTTAGTAGTGGGTGGGAAGGAGAAAGGGAATCAGAGAAAGATAAACTTGTGGGGTTGCCAGGAGGAGAGAAATAACTCGGGGAGAGGGATACGGGGGGGGGGGGGGAGGTGCACCCCCCCCCCCCCACGAGTCATTGCAAGTTCCCCATCAAAAGACTTGGCCAGTCTGGTGAGTGTCACTGTGCAACTAGGCCAAGCTTTTTCTGGAGAGCGGCTGTTAGGGTAAGAAAGGGGGGGCAAGCTGAAGGGGGGGGCAGATAAAAATAGGTTGGCTTGTGAGTGGGAATGAGGGAAGGAAGCAGGGAAAGGGGAGAGGGTATGGTGGCTTTCAGGAAGGGGAAAGAACAGAGGGGGAAATGAGATACCCCCTGCAAGTCCTTGCGGGTGCCCAGCTTGTTATTTGCTAATGTCTGGCTGCCCTTGTGCATTTCCCCCTTCCCTTCGCCCTCCCACAAATACAACCACCCCTTGATTATTTTATCATAAAGCTTAATGTCCACAGAATTGTGAACGCTTCTCTTTTCCATGGCGTTCTGTGGACTTTTGTGTTTCTTTGAACTGGCTGCATTGAACTGGACCATCCTACTGAGCGGCTTTAAACTGGTCTTTTCAGTTTTTGAAATTGTTGGGCTCAGAGCATCAGCTTTCGTGGGCCCAGAGCATGTGTGCAAGGTGGATCTTTAGCCTGCAGATGTATACACTGGGCGGCCGGTGGGATTAAGAAGTGTATCTCATGGGACCTTTTCTGGCAAAATCCAAAGACGTGGTGAGCCTGATGCCCATTTGTGTCAGCTGAACTTGAAAGGCGTTGGCTCTGTTTTGAAAGAAGGCCTGGCGCTGGCTTTGTCGGGCTGCTGCTAATGCATGTGAAATTCGCCCAGGCGCCCAGGCATGGGAGGAGGTTTCCTTGCGCTGGAGGAAAGTGAGTAGAATGACAGGCGACAACAACCCAGCCTCAAAGGTCCAATTGTGTCTGTGAGTACCTCTTTCACGTTCCTTTCAAACTTGATAGCAGCCCTGCAAGGTAGGCTGCTTGGCAGAGGAGGCTGAGAAAACAGTTCCATGAGATGGGAGTGGATCTCAAATGAGTGCCAGGAGAGGGTGCTGGAGGGTAGGACAGCTGAGCGGATTTCAGATTGATTCCTTTTTGCTGTACAGTTAGGTTCGAGTCCAGTTAGAGACCAACAAGGTTTTTGGGGTATGCCCTGACCTGGATAGCCCAGGCAAGCCCGACCTCGTCAGATTGGAAGCTGAGCAGGGCCGACTCTGGCAAGTAAAACTGGAAGGGAGACCTCCAAGGAATACCAGGGCCAGGAGGCAGAGGCAGGCTGTCAAGCTGCTTCTCTGTACATCCTCCATGCCCCAGTAGGTCACCATGCCAGAGGCTGCCATGACGTCCAGGCACAGGCACACAAATGAAAAAAAATATCCCCCCCCCCCCCCCCCCAGACTTTTGGGTATGAGGTTTCAAGATTCAGAGCTCCCTTTGGTATTTGACGAAAGGAGAGTTGACTCTCAAAAGCTCATATCCCAAGACCTTATTGGTCTCTAAGGTGTGACCTGGACTCGAATCTACTGATCTTCGACGTGGTCTCTGTGCTTCACACTGATGGGTTACTGCGCCTGCGCTGGAATCCATCGGTATCGTAGGAAGCTCTAACGGATTTTCGCGCCCAGCAACACTGGGCATGTGCGGGAGCCCGACCGCGCATGCCCAGAGGAGCGGGCGCGGGGATCCCGCCAGTTCTCTTCTGACCGCCGCACTGTTCACAGCTTCGTCAGTCAGCTCCGTCGCGGAAAGCTCTTAGCCTTTTCCTCCGTCTTCGCCTTTCTCTCTCCTTCTTATTTTAGTTCTTTCTCTACCAAAAAAAAAAATCTTCTTGGTGTGGGGTTTTTTCTCTCTTTTCTTCGCCTTCGGGCGCTCCCCCCCCTCACCTTTCTTTCCCTCCCGCTTTTGGGCTACTGCATGGCTCAAAAGTGGGGTTGCTTTAAGAGGTGCTCGAAGTGTGGGAGCAAGCTCACGGCTCCTGACGGCCATTCGCTCTGCATTCTCTGTTTGGGGGAATCCCATCGCCCTGAGTCGTGCCCCCACTACGCGAAGTTCAGCAACCAGACCCGCAAAAACAGAGCTGCTAGACTGAAGGTCGCCTTATTAGAATCCGCGTTACTCCCATCTCCGTCGAAAGTTATGGAGTCGACCAGTACCTCAGCTCCGACCGACCTGCCATCGACATCGATGACTCCATCTCGGTCCGCTACCGACAGGCCTCCGGTATTGCGACTGGCTTCGGACATTGTTCAATCAGGGTCGAAACGCCCGGCTCTCACACAGTCCGCGGCCTCGACTCCGTTAAAGAAAAAGAAGAAGGATAAGTCCCAGAAAAAGCACAAAGACTCTTCCGTGCTCACTGAGAAACCACCCAAGAAGGCCTCTGCGCCTCCGACTTCGCTGCCCTTGGAGCCTATTGTGACGGTTCAGGCCCTACCAGCCATGCCATCGACGTCGATGGAGATACCGACTATTCATCTCCTCGACTCTCCAATTCGTCAGGTCGATGCAGCTTTACCCGATACCATTCTGGAAACGCAGCAGTTCCCTGACGTCGAACACCGTCGCCTGGATCAACACCGACCACGCTCCATCTCCAGGTCCCCTCTGTCTGCGAGGTCCTTTTCACCTTATGTCAGTGAACCCGACTGCCCTGCTGACCACCCTGTCGACACCGAGTGCCTACCATACCTCGAGCACCATTACCAACGGGACTACCGCTCTTGATCTCCCCGATACAGATCACCGCATTGTCATCAGGCTTCCCGTCATCATTCCCCTGGCCCGTCTCGTTGGGATCTTCCTCCGCAGTCTTTTGCTCCTTGGGATCGCCATCGAACCTACTATCTCGACACTCACCACTCCGTTGCGTCGAGGCCGTGGTCACCTCTTACCACCTACCCGGAATGGGATCAATACGCTGCCTGGTCGAGGTCGCCCCTTCCGCATCACTTGCCGTCGTCTTCATGGGTCAGACCGCCTTCCCACCGGCCTGCCGAACCCCGTCCACCTTCGCCGCCTCGTCAGCCTCAACCCCTGCCTCCACAACCTCCAGCAACCCACCCGCCACCTCGATCGTCGGCCCCACAGGCATCGATACCGACTCCGATTCCGACACAGTCAATACCGACTACGATGCCGCCACAGTCGATACCGACACAACCTTTCGAACCGCCCACATCTTCCTCGTTGCAGAAGGACAGCGGTGATGCCGAATCTGACCAGGGCTCGCCTTCTTGTCCCTCCCCTAACCCGGATGTGGCGGAGAACCTGCCGATTTCGCCCTCTGAGGACATGTCCTCCTATGGGGAGCTGGTTAAGCGCATGGCTCTCTCCTTGGGCTTATCGATACTCCAGCCCAAACCCGCAGTCGATGACCCAGTCTTCAACATCATTCAGGCTGACACCTCCACTGCCGTCTCCCTCCCGATGTCGGTGGTTCTGTTGCAAGCCGCAAAGGCGCCTTGGGATAAGCCTGCATCTGGCCCGGTATCGTCGAGACGCCTCGACCACATGTACCGCATTCAGAAGGCGGGAGCCGAATTCCCCACTTCCCACCCCAAACCTAATTCACTGGTGGTCAACTCCTCGACTAAAGCCAAAAGGTCCCTTTCTACTCCGTCTGACAAGGAGGGTAGGAAGCTTGACGCTTTTGGTCGTCGCTTTTACTCCGCAGGAGCCCTTGGTGTTAAAACGGCCAACTACCTCGCATGTATGAGCCGCTACCATTATGCGTTATGGGAACAACTTTCCGGCATTCTGGCCCATCTTCCAGATGAACACAGGCTTGCAGCCCGCCGCCTTCAGAAGGAGGGCTTGATCTTGTCCAAGCAACAGCTTAATACATCTAAGCATGCTCTTGACACCTTTTCAAAGACGATGACTTCCAGAATTGCACTACGGCGCCACTCCTGGTTAAGGTCCACCACACTCCAGCAGGACACCAGGTCTTACATCAAGGACCTCCCCTTTGATGGCCTCGGTCTCTTTCACTCCTCTACCGACACCGCTTTACAGGAGTTAGATAAAAGCATTAAGGCCTCCAGGACCTTGGGAGTCTCAGCTACCACCAGGCCGTACCAACCGAGGTCTTGGACCAGACCATGGTCTTGTCGCTCTTCCTCCAGGAGCTCCCCGGATCGCACCTGGCATCCCCGCTCCTCACCCGCCCACCAGCATGCGCCTTACCTTAAAAAGAAACGCTTTCCTCCACCCCAGCAACCTAACCGCTCTAAGCAGTCCCGGCAGCAAAAGCAGGGACTTTGACTGTGTGCCCTCCAGCCTCCCGCGTCTTGCACCCTTCCTTTCCGCGTGGCGCACCATCGCGACAGATTCTTGGGTCCTCTCCATAGTCACCAGGGGATATCTTATCGAATTCCTCCAAACGCCCTCGGCTCCAGTGTTCATATCTACTCCACCGTCCGCCCCACTTCTTCAAGAAGTCGCCACTCTCCTCTGAAAGGGTGCCATTGAACCTGTTCCTGTGCAGTACCATCAAACAGGTTTTTACTCAAGGTACTTCGCGGTGCCAAAACGGGACGGCGGAACCAGACCAATACTGGACCTCAGGGAACTAAACTTTTACATAGAGTACCGTCGCTTCCGGATGGTGACTTTACCCTCTCTCCTGCCCCTCATCCGCAGGGACGCCTGGATGGCCACGTTGGACCTCCAGGATGCATATTTCCACGTCTCCATCTGCCCTCCTCACTGCAGATTTCTCTGGTTTGCAATAGGACCCAACCACTTTCAGTACAAGGCCCTTCCATTCAGTCTTTCTACCGCCCCCAGGGTCTTCTCCAAAACCATGATTGTCGTCGTCGCTTTCCTGCGCTTTCAGGGCATTACAATCTTCCCCTACATCGACGACTGGCTTCTCATCGCCAGTTCCAAGCAGGCTCTCCTCGACGCCATCTCCAAGGCACAATCTCTCCTCTCAGACTTGGGTCTTCGCATCAATTCCGAAAAGTCCCACCTCATACCCTGCCAACGGGTTCGCTACATTGGAGCGGAACTCGACTCCACACTACTTACGGCTTTCCTGCCTTGGGACAGAGCCCAACCAATCATCGCGCTAGCCAGTCAGGTTTGCTCTCAACCTCAATCCACAGCTCTTTCCATACAAAGGCTGCTAGGCTTCATGGCCACTACGACATCGGTCCTCCCGTTTGCCAAACTACGCATGAGAATCCTTCAACTTTGGTTCCTGCGTCACTTCCACCCGCCACAACACGCACAGAACATGTTGCTGTCTCCCACTGCTGAGGTCAGAGATTCCCTCGAGTGGTGGACCCTCCCGACTCGCCTACTGCAAGGAGCCCCGTTCCACATCCCATCGCCCCAGCTAACCCTCACGACCGATGCCTCCAACTGGGGCTGGGGAGCCCACCTCAAGGGCATGAGAACTGCTGCAGCTTGGGACAGCGCTCTGCTGTCCCACCATATAAACTACCTCGAACTGTTGGCCATAGTCTACGCATTGCGCGCCTTCCTCCCCATCGTGAGGGGCACCTGTGTTGCAGTCCAATCGGACAACACTACAGCCGTCAGCTACGTCAACAGACAGGGTGGCATCGTGTCTCGTCGTCTTTGTCGACTGGCAATGACCCTCTGGGATTGGTGCATAGCCAACGGCATTTACCTGCGGGCGACGCACATCCCGGGGGCACTCAACACGCAAGCGGACCTGCTCAGCCGCGGCCAGGCACAAATGCACGATTGGGAACTCTCCGACATCTACCTCAAGCTGGTTTTCCAGACCTGGGGCGTTCCTCAAGTAGATGTCTTTGCCACCAGACACAACTCCAAGTGCGAGAGGTTCTGTTCCCTGGGCGGCTGGGATCCACTTCCCTAGGCGACGGCCTTCTCCACCCCTGGAGCGAGGGACTTCTATATCTCTTCCCACCCTTTCCGCTCCTGACTCATGTAGTCCACAAGATTCTGCAGGACCGGGCAGACTGCATCCTCGTTTGCCCCTGGTGGCCATGCCAGCCTTGGTTCCCCATACTTCTGTCCCTGTCACAGAAACGGTTCCATCACTTCCCGGCTCAACCAGACCTGTTACGAGTCGGCGACTCTCCCCTGCTTCATCACGACATTCCCCGGTTGAAGCTTACGGCGTGGAGAATTTCCCCTCCACCTTCTCTGAGCGGGTAGCCAATGTACTTCTGAACTCCCACAAAGCGTCCACTAGGAAGTCATACGCATACAAGAGGTTGCGTTTCTGCTCCGCCTTATCGGGAGACTCCACCTCACCGTCCTCGGCGGGCCTACCCAGGATTTTTGAATTTTTGCTTTCTCTGGCTGATGCTGGGCTCGCCCATTCATCTCTGAGGGTGTACCTTGCCGCCATATCAGCCTTCCATAACCATATTGACAACTGTTCAGTTTTTGCGCACCCGCTATCGAAGCGCTTCCTTAAATGTCTCCTACATCTCTACCCTCCACGCAGGATGCCGGCCCAACCCTGGGACCTTCCGCTTGTCCTACGCGCGCTCACAAGGAAGCCCTTTGAGCCACTGGCCACTTGCGCCCCTCATCTTCTAGCGTGGAAAACTGCGTTCCTTATAGCCATCACGTCCGCAAGGAGAGTAGGAGAAATTCTGGCTTTCAGACACGACCCACCTTACCTTTTGTTTTTACCGGACACCGTTCGTCTGTTTCCTGATGTCTCCTTCCTGCCCAAGGTGGTTTCAGAGTTCCACCTACACGCAGAGACAGTCTTACCTGACTTCTACCCGAACTATTCATCACAGGAGGAAAGACTCCTCCACACACTGGACGTTAAAAGGGCCCTCCTGTTTTACCTGGCCCGTACCAAACCATCTCGTAAGACCCCGAGACTGTTTCTGTCATATGCCTGTAGCAGACTGGGATCCCCTATCACTGCACAAAGACTCTCTAAGTGGATAGTGGCCCTTATAACTCTCTGCTACCAGTTATCTCACACGCCTCTTCCGGGCCCGATCCATGCCCATTCAACCAGGGCTATTGCGGCTTCCACTGCATTCCTCAAGGGAGCATCCATTACGGACATTTGCAATGCTGCCACGTGGGCCACGCCTACCACTTTCATGAGGCACTAGGCCCTGGACACCCGGGCTGCTGATCGTTCCTCCCTGGGTCGTCTGGTTCTTTCTTCTGCCTCTCAGTGACAGCCTGCCTGCACCCACTTCCAGGTAGGACACTGCTCGCTACTCTTCCATCAGTGTGAAGCACAGAGACCACGTCGAAGATAAACAGGTTTCCTACCTGTAACTGATGATCTTCGAGTGGTCATCTGTGCATTCACACTACCCGCCCACCTTCCCCTCTGCTGCCAGGCTTTCTCTCTCTCTGCTTGGTCGCAGCGGTCAGAAGGAACTGGCGGGATCCCCGCGCCCACTCCTCTGGGCATGTGCGGTCGGGCTCCCGCGCATGCCCAGTGTTGCTGGGTGCGAAAATCCGTTAGAGCTTTCTACGATAGCGATGGATTCCAGCGCAGGCGCAGTAACCCATCAGTGTGAATGCACAGATGACCACTCGAAGATCATCAGTTACAGGTAGGAAACCTGTTTTTCTACTACATGGCTACTGTGAGAGCTGGTTTGGTGTAATGGTTAGGAGCGCAGACTCTAATCTGGGAGAACTCGGTTTGATTCCCCACTTCTCCTCCACAGGTAGCAGCTGGTGTGACCTTGGGTCAGTCACAAGTTCTGTCCGAGCTGTTCTCTCCAGGGCAGTCCTTGAAAGAGCTCTCTCAGCCCCACCTACCTCCCACGGTGTCTGTTGTGGGGAGGGGAAAGGAGTTTGTAAGCCGCTCTGAGACTCCAGTCTCTTCTCTTCTTCGATCTCTTCTGCTCTCTGAAACTATCTTTTTGTGGTATGTTACTTTTGATGTTACTTCTTGTTTTGTTTTACAAATGGAACTGTCACAGGACACATAAGAAAGGGACTTCCAGGTGGGTTCTCAGTTCTGGGGAGACTCAGTTTTGGACAGGGGTCCCAACATGGTGCCTGCAGGCTCCGTGGTACCCATCAGAACCTGTTCTGGCGCCCGCCAAGTGTTTTTAGGAAGTGGGTGGGGCCAGATAGGGCTTTTGCCCAGCAAGGTTTCTGATTGGCTACTGGAGATTTGATTGGCTGTGGAGATTTTTCTTTTAGTGTTGCAGCTGCCACCACAGCACAAGGATCTACACTGTGTTACCGAAGTTAAGTTGTGGCAATCATTATGTGGCTGGCTCCGCCTCTTGTGGCCGCCATTTTGTGGCAGCGATTCTGTTGCTGCCCCCACCATGCTGTGTTAGAATTCCAAATATTCCCGCAGGCTCACAAAGGTTGGGGGTCCTGATCCAAGAGATGGTTCTCTCTGTCTGCCCCGCTTGGTGTTTTCAAGGGGTTTCGGGGATGCCTCATTTGGGATCAGTCGTGGCCTTGCTCACCATTTTGAAAAATGGCAGGCGCATTCTATTTTGGAGGCTCTGCTTGACCCCCGGGACGGATTTTTGAACATCCTGTTTTCATGTTATGTTATGTTTCCTCTTGGTGAATCTTTAACCAAAAGAGCAAACAACTGTTTTTAAATTTCACACAGGACAGGCTATGGCAGGCCAAATGGACACCAAATGGGCAGAGGAGAGCCTTTGGAAATGCGTGGGGAGAGAGGTAGGGAGGAAGGGAGCCAGCCTGGTGTCGTGGTTCGGAGTGCGGACTCTAATCTGGGAGAACCGGGTTTGATTCCCCACTCCACCACATGCAGTTGCTGGGGTGACCTTGGGTCAGTCACAAGTTCTCTCAGAGCTGTTCTCTCAAGGGCAGTCCTCGAAAGAGCTCCCTCAGTCCTACCTGCCTCCCAGGGTGTCTCTTGTGGGGAGAGGAAGGGGAGGAGATTGCAAGTTGCTCTGAGACTCTGAGTGAAGGGCAGTGGGGTATAAATCCAATCTCCTCCTCCTCCTCCTCCTTCATCAGGCCACCAGTCCTCAGAACATCACAGTCTGCCTCTGAAACCTGGGAGGGAGATGAGGAACAGAAACCACTGGACTTTGTTCCAGCTTGAGGTGGGAGCAGGGAAAGACAGATGGGGACGGGGCCTCCTGTTTATCCCTCCTTGCATATCGGTCAGGGATTCTTGACCCGTAACCCTCTACTGCCCGGCAGGCATAGAACGCTGTTACTGAGCGCCCAGCTGGTCGGCAAGTAGGACTCTGGGCAAGGCAGCTTTCCTTGTATAGGTCTGTTTATGAAAAGGGGTGGTGGGAAGTGCTGCCAGGTCGCCGTTGATTGCTGGAGACCCCGTAGGGCGTTCAAGGCAAGAAGGGTCTTACAGAGGTGGTTTGCCATGGCCTGCCTCTGTGTACCAGACCCTGGACTTCCTTGGCGGTCTCCCATCCAAGTCCTAACCAGGGCCAGCCCTGCTCATGAAGTGTGCATATGATACACAAATCTGAGGCATGCATTTGAGACCCTTAGGCCTGATGGCCCTCAGCCAAATCCTTAAGAGAGCCCGTCTGGTGCAGTGGTTAGGTGCATGGACTGTAATCTGGGAGAACCAGGTTTGATGCCCCACTCCTCCACTTGTAGCTGCTGGTGTCACCTTGGTTCAGTCACAAGTTCTCCCAGAGCTGTTCTCTCAAGGGCAGTCCTCGAAAGAGCTCTCTCAGCCCCACCTACCTCACAGGGTGTCTGTTGGGGGGAGGGGAAGGGAAAAGAGATCGTAAGCCGCTCTGAGACGCCTTCAGGTGGCGAAGGGTGGGCTATAAATCCAATCCCTTCTCTTTTTTGAGATTAGGTTGGGTTCCTAGTTGCTGCATGCCACTTCTTTAAACAGCCTGAAGTAGAAATCTAAGATATGAGCTGTCCCCTGTTTGCCCCTCTCCCAGTTCCGAATGGGAGCTTGCAGTGCTGGGAGACGTTGGGCCAGTGGCACCCGCTCAGCCTGACCTACCTCACAGGGTTGTTGTGAGGCTACAGCAGAGGAGAACGATGTTGTAAGCCACTTTGGGGGAGAAAGTTGGGGTATCGATGAAATAAATGAATAAAATATGGCCCCTGTTTAAGGGTCACTAAGAAAGGTGAAGACCGATGTGGGGGAGGGTCGCCCTGTTGGTCTGAAGCAGCAGAACAATGTCTGAGTCCAGTCAGGCACCTTGAAGACCAACAGAGTTTGGTTCTGCTTATAAGCTTTCGTGTGCACGTACGCTAGAAGTTGCATGGTTTCAAGAGGGAATTGGATGAACATCTGGAGCAGAGGTCCATCCGTGGCTATTAGCCACAAGGTATAGATAGGAACTCTCAGGCTGGGGCAAAGGATGCTCTGCATCGGGACGAAGCTCCAAGAGCATCTTATAGGATGTTTATGAAAGCCGGTGAGATGGCAACCAAGACAGCTAAGAAAGACTGCTATGTGGCCTCAATTGCATCCGCAAGCTCACACCCAGCCCAATTGTTTAGAATGATTCGGTCTTTAACAGTTCTGCCACAGGGCAGACCAAATGCTAGGGAACTGGAAATTGGCTGTGAGGCATTTGCGAGCTATTTTGCGGATAAAGTCTTGATGCTCCGCCGCAACCTCCCCATCACAGTTGATACAGTAAGTGAACTCAAGGCCCCTTGCACGCCTTCGACTCTGGGCTTAGATGGGTTCAGCCCGCTCAGCCTAGAGGAAGTTGACAGACTCCTTGTGACCGTGCGCCCAACCGCATGCGTCCTTGAGCCGTGCCCGTCCTGACTGATTAAAGCAGGCCACATGGGGCTATGAGGTGCTGCCCGGGAGATTATCAACACGTCCCTCCCTGAAGGGTGGTTCCCGGGGGCACTCAAGGAAGCGATGGTCCGCCCCCTCTTGAAAAAATCACATCTGGACCAAACGGAATTGGCTAATTATCGGCCAGTGTCCAGTTTGAGAGGGCAGTGGCGTTACAGCTACAGGGGTATCTGGATGACTCTTCAGTCTTAGACCCCTTCCGGTCCGGCTTTTGCCCGGGACATGGGATGGCGACAGCTCTGGTCGCCCTGACTGACGACCTCCGGAGACATCTGGATCGGGGCAATGTGGCGGTGTTGCTGTTGCTAGACCTGTCGGCTGCATTCAACATGGTTGATCATCAGCTGCTGACCTGCCGCCTTGCCGACATGGGGATACAGGGACGGGCCTTGCAGTGGCTCGTTTCCTTTCTCCAGGGTAGGAGACAAAGGGTGGTGCTTGGGGAGCAGCAATCCATGAGGCACCCGCATGAATGTGGTATGCCTCGGGGGGCGGTGCTTTCCCCGATGCTATTCAACATCTACACGCTCCCCCTTGGCCAGATTGCCCGGAGGTATGGGCTGGGATGTCACCAGTATGCTGATGACACCCAGCTCTATCTGATGTTGGGCGGCCAGTTGGACTCTGGCTCAGAAGATCTGGACTGGGCATTGCACGCCATAGCTGGTTGGCTTAGGCTGAGCCGGCTGAAATTGAACCCAGCGAAGACAGAGGTCCTGTGCCTGGGTCGGGGCAGTCCGGGGCGGGGGGTCCCGCTCCCGAGCTTTGACGGGGTGCCATTGGTGCCTGCGCCGGCGGTTAGGAGTTTGGGAGTGCTCCTGGATCCCTCCTTAACAATGGAGGCCCAGGTAGCAGCCACTGCTAGGTCAGCCTTCTACCATCTTCGGCTGGCTCGGCAGTTGGTTCCCTTCCTCAACTGCGATGACCTGGCTACAGTGATGACCTGGCTACCTCGAGGCTGGACTACTGTAACTCTCTCTACATGGGGCTGCCCTTGGTGCAAATTTGGAAGCTGCAGCTAGTGCAGAATGCCGCAGCCAGGCTTTTGCTGGGTCTCCCTAAATGGGACCACATCCAGCCTGCGCTGGTGGTGCTGCGCTGGTGGGGCTTCGCTGGCTGCCTATAGCGTACCAAATTTGCTTCTAGGTGTTGTTACTTACCTTTAAAGGCCTATATGGCCAGGGTCCAGCATACCTGAGGGACCGCCTTTCCCCGCATATACCCCAGCGGGCACTTTGGTCAGGGTCGCAACATTGACTCCATGTTCCGGGCCCCAAGGAGGCCAGGCTCACCGGAATCAGGGCCAGGGCCTTTTCGGTGGTGGCTCCTGTCTGCTGGAAGGAGCTCCTGGAGGAGACCAGAGCCCTGCGGAATCTTATGCAGTTCTGCAGGGCTTGCAAGACAGAGCTCTTCCACCAGGCCTTTGACTAGGAGCTGCCACCACCATTACCATCTACCACCGTGAGCAACACCTGCGATGAGGGCTGGCCCTGAAATGCAGCCCAAGCTGGACGGCCAGGGAAGGCTGGTATGACGCCATCTGTCTGTTGATCATCATTAGTACTGGAAGCACTTTATCTGTAATAGTTTTTATTGTTGTTGTAGGATTTTAAAAGGTTTTAAGCTGTTATTGGTTTGGCACTTTCTGCCCTTTGTAAGCTGCCCTGAGCCCGCTCATGGGGAGGGCAGGGCAGAAAAATAATAATAATAATAACAATAGGTGCTTGGGGGGGGGGGCAACAGTGGGAGGGCTTCTAGTGTCCTGGCCCCACTGCTGGACCTCCCTCCTGAGGGCACCTGGTGTTTTTGGCCTCTGTGTGACACAGAGTGTGGGACTGGAGGGGCCACTGGCCTGATCCCGCACTGGCTTCTCTTACATTGTATGTTCTTATGTACTTGAATAAAACTTTGATGGTTTTAAAAGGTGCCACTGGACACAAACTTTGTTCTGACAAAGGTGAAGTTTTTGACCTCCCAGAGTTTTAAATACCCATGCCGTCCCACTTACTGCTCTCTCTTGCTAAAAGAAAGAAAGAAAAAAGGGCCACGCGTGTTTGTCTAATCTCCTGGGGACACAGAAACACCCAGTCAGTCTCCTGTATAGCTGTGCAAACTGTTAGATTCTGGTGGGTAGCCGTGTTGGTCTGAAGCAACAGAACAAAGTTTGAGTCCAGCAGCCCCTTAAAGTTTGAATCCAGTGGCACATGGAAGCTTATACCCAGAATAAAACTGTGTTAGTCTGCTGGACTCGAACTTCGTTCTGGAAGAACAGACAGCGTTGTCAAAGGGTCTGACTTCGCAGTGGCTTGCGGGTGCCCGGATCCTGCCAAGACAGCCGATGCCATCAGAAGCCGGTTGTGCTGGAGGGGTGGTGGTGGAGGGAAACGCCTCCCCGGGCCACACTTTTGATTGGGATTGCCTCCCGGTGCTGGGGCCTGGCCAACTATGAGCGTTCCTCTCTTCTATTTTGGATTTGGTTTCCCTTTTTGTGGCTTGTTTACTGTGGCCAAATCTGTTGGCATGCAGTGCAAAGGCCGGGGCGGGCGGCCAAGTTTTATAAGCCCCTGTTTGTTTAAAGAACGGGAAAGTTGGAGGCCTCTGCTCTGCCATGAGATCGGCCCTGGGGGGGACAGCCGGAACGGGAGAGCAGCACAGCGCCAGAGGGTGGACTGATCGGGCTGCAGACAGACCCTTTGGCGGCTGGGCAGAATCAACTTTCACCCGCATCTCGGGAGCTTTCTATTTCAAAGTAAGAAATGTTTTGAAGGAGGGGGGGGCGGGAGTTTGACTAACAGCCTTTGTAGACTGTATCCATTCATTTGGCGTAGTGGTTAAGTGTGTGTACACTAATCTGAGAGAACCGGGTTTGATCCCCCACTCCTCCACTTGCAGCTGCTGGATGACCTTGGGCAAGCCATAGTTTTGCCAGAGCTGCTCTCTCAAGGGCGGTTCTCTCGAGAGCCCCCCCACCTCACAGGGTATCTGTTTTGGGGAGGGGAAGGGAAAGGAGTTTGTAAGCTGCTCTGAGACTCTTCAGTGAAGGGTGGGGTATAAATCCAACTCCTCCGCCGCCGCTGCCTCTTCATCACAGGGTCCTAAATACCGTTCCGGAGAGATCCGCATAGCAGGATTTACAGGGGGGGGGGGCGGGGAGTGGGGCTGGGGCTTCCTTACATCGCTGAGGATTCCGGGTCAGACGTGCAGCTTCACACGGGTATTCTGGGTCCTTGTTGGTGCTCCAGGCAGGCTGAGCGCATGTTTTTGGAACGTGATCGGTGCTCTCCTGGGCCTCCTGTCCTGGGGACACGTTTGGCCATGGCAGGCAAGCTGGGTTACAGGGCAGCTTGACCCCTGTTAATGATCTGGTGGTTGACCCAGTGATATGAAGGGAAAGAGGAAAAGCCTGTTGAGGTGGCCCGCTCAGAATGCTTTAGAAGAAAGGGCAGTGGAAATATTTTCTCCTTAGCCAGGCTTCGAAAGTTTGGAGCTGTCCTTTTTAGCTCTCTCCTTATCGGCCTGTATCCCAACTGTTTTGTGAGCTTGACTGAAATGGCTTCCATCCAATGCTGCCTCTAAGCTGTGGAGTCCTGTGAGTGAAAATTCTACTTGGTGAGCCGCTGGCATTAAAGTTGTGAGCCAGCAATTGGGCCACAGCATAAATCAGTCTGCTCTGGAGCCCTCCTTCCTGAGCTAAGGCAAAAATGGGTGAGCCGGGGCTAAGAAACTGTGAGCTTGCTCACACTAACTCAGCTTAGAGGGAACACTGCTTCCATCCTATTCTGTTGCTGTGTCTAATACCCTTTGGTGGTCTTATTGCTTTTTCTGTCATTGGTTACAGTGAGGGTTGCCAGGTCTGGGTTGGGAAATACTTGGAGATTTTGGGGTGGAGTCAGAGGAGGGCGGGGTTTGGGGAGGGGAGGGGCTTCAGTGGGATAGGATTCTAGAGTCTACCTTCTAAAAGTGGCCATTTTCACCAGGGGAACTGATCTCTTCTTCCTGGAGAGCAGTTGTAACAGCCAGAGATCTCCAGCCTCTGCCTGGAGGTTAGCAACCCCAGTTACAATGCTGATTTTGATTCTGACTAGTTTGGGCGGGGGAGTCGATGTCCTGTCGCTTGTGTTTCATTGGCTGCCTGGAGTGGTTTTCCCCTTGCCACTGAGACTGGACTTGCAAGAGCGTTTGCTGTCCAAGAGCGCCTTGTTCCGGATGCCTTGTTTCTTGGGGGGGAAGGGGGGGCGAGGGAGAGAAGGGTGCAGAAAACTCAAAGGGAGGTCATTTCAGAGGGTAGCCTGTGTTGGTGTGGGGTAGAAGAGCCAGATTCGAGTCCCGCAGCACCTTAGCAAACGACAGCTTTTCGGTGACATAACGTTTCGAGGGATGAAGCTCCTTTGACTCGCACAAGTTTATACTTCAGGAACCTTGTTGGTCTCCAGGCAAGCCCGACCTCATCAGATCTCGAAAGCTAAGCAGAGCCGACCCTGGCAAGTACTTGGGTGGGAGACCTCCTTGGAATATCAGGGCCGGGAGGCAGAGGCAGGTTTATCAAGCCACTTCTCTGACTGTCCTCCATTGCCCAGTTGGAGTCGCCAGAGGTCACGATGACTTCCAGGCACAGATGCTCGCGCACACACACAAAATGCAAAAATACAACCCCCCTCCCCAAAAAAACCCTCGTTGGGTCTCTAAGGTGCTGTTGGATGTGAACAAAGCAAGGTAGAAAGCAAGCCCTTGAGAGACAATGGATAAATAAAGATCTGCCTTTCTCCCTGATTGTATGTGTGGGTTTACTGACTGCCTCTATATGCTTCATTTATATGTTCTGTGTCTGCTCTCTGGAGCCTCAATCATGCATTACAAAATTTAAAAATGGTGCAGTAAAAACCGGATAATACAATAAACAGTGCCAGTGGGTTTCAGAGGCTACTCAGTCGGTCTTTGCAGCAGTAGACGAGCCAGATTCAAGTCCAGTTACACCTTAGAGATAGGATTGCTAACCTCCAGGTGGTGGCTGGAGATCTGCTATTACGGCTGAAAGAGATTGGTCCACCTGAAGAAAATGGCCGCTTTGGAAGGTGGATGCTATGGCATCACAGTCCCTCCCTTCCCCAGACCCCGCCCTCCTCAGGCTCCATCCCCAAAATCTCCAGGTATTTCCCAACTCAAAGCTGGCAACCCTGCTTAGAGGCCAACCGGATTTCCAGGGTATCAGCTTTCAGAGTATAAGCTGTGGGTGTGGAGGGGAAGGCATTTGTGAATTTCCTGCACTGTACAGGGGGTTGGACTAGATTACCCTGGAGGTCCCTTCCAACTTTATGATTCTCTGAGAGTCAAAGGGAGCTTCATCAGGTACCAGTGCAAGAGAGTGTGTGAGTGAGAAAGAAAGAGGGAGGGGGGTTAATCTTAATTACAAACCAATATCATACACCTCTGTGTTCTTTTCTTGGGTTTCTGAGCTGTGTTTTTCAAGTATACCGGTCTGTGGTTTGTGTCTGTGTTTAAATAAAACGATTGTTGTTGTTTAAGTGATTCATTCCCCCACCCTTTCCCTGCTATGGCCTGTACTCCTGGACTTTTTTTAGCCATGGCCATTTGCTAAATGAATAGATCTTTTGAGGCTGAGAATGAAGGAGGCAGTGAAAAGAAACGTTCCAAACTAAATTTTGTGGCAGAGGTTACTTCCTGTCCTGGGCCTTGGGTACTACCAGCTAGCAAAAAGCAGTGCTGTTAGAAGAAGAGATTGGATTTATACCCCGCCCTTCACTACCCAAAGGGGACTCAGTGTGGCTTACAATCTCCTTTCCCTTCCCCTCCCCACAACAGACAGACACCCTGTGAGGGAGGTGGGGCTGAGAGAGCTCTGAGACAACTGCCCTTGAGAGAACAGCTCTGAGAGAACTTGTGACTGACCCAGGGTCACACCAGCAACTGCATGTGGAGGAGTGGGGGATCAAACCCGGTTCTCCCAGTTTAGAGTCTGCGCTCCTAACCATGACACCAAACTGGTTAGATAAGCTGGGAGAGGCTGTTCTATTAGTGACCTCGATTTCTATTGTCCTGGCTGTTATATTGTTGCCTTTTTTCAGATGGCTTTTCTTTGTTGTTGTGCAGGTTCTTTAATCTTTTTTTTTTTAAGTAAGTTGTCTTCTCCAGTGTAAGCCACCTTGAGTCTCTGTTGGAGCGAATCCGGGGCTGCGTCTTCCCGAATAAACCAAACCCTTTAAAAATAGCGCTAAATAAACAAAATCCAGCAAATCTTCTTGTAAATCATTTCCTAGCAGCTGTGCAGTGAGACTTGCTCCCCCTCCTGCTTGGAAAACAGTGGAAGAAAACCAAAGTCTTTCATTTTTCTCTCTCCCACAGGAGGCCCGACTCTCTTCCCGGGCAGCCACCGAGCCTGGAATGGGTAATGGACGGGTGGCGGAAGTGGGTTTGACGCGTGCAGAGGCAGAGCCCAGCCTCCATGGACATGCTTTGCCGGAGGTGAGTGTGGTGGTCCCATTGGTGGGGGGCATGGAGGGGCTTCCTCGGTGGGATGGACCAAGCTGCCCGGTTGGCTTGGTGGTCCGTGACTGGTGGCGGTCATGCTAAAAACCTTCTTTTTTAGAAAATTAAAAACTTCTGCCCAAGCTGCGCAACAAGGAAATCTCTATTCTGGGGGTCCCCAACAGTGTTCCCTCTGAGCTGAGTTAGTGTGAGCTAGCTCACAGTTTTTTAGCCTCCGGCTCACACATTTTTTTCTTAGCTCAGGAAGGGATGGCTCCGGAGCAAACTAATTGAAGCAGTAGCCAAGTCTAGGAGAGAAGAGGGGTAATTAAAAAAAAAAACCCACTGTGAAAGAGGAGTGAGATAATCACAAAAAAAATGGAGAGAGAAAAACAGGGCCCACACTACAAATGTGGCAGAAGAAAACATGGGAGCACTTTATACTCAGGCGAATCATGAGTCAGACAGTTATACCTAATTTAGAAGACTGTCAAAAAACATTCCAAGTGTTTTGGTTCCTTGGAGAGGAATATCTAGGGGGAAAAGGAGATGATTCTGACGAATCCGTATTACCGAGATTTGTTATATTTTTGATTGTTGCGTTCTTAATCTGTATTTGACTCGAGTATATAGGATTATTCATTTTCTATATTAGGGTGTGAATTGTGTATATGTATTGTCTGTTTGTTTGCAGAAAAAGAAGTAAAAAAAGAAAAGAAAAAGGAGTGAGAGAGGATAAAATCGACACTCTGGGGGCAGTTGCCTCTGAAACGTTATTTTAATCTATACAGCCAGCCAATTGGTTCTCTAGTGGCCAATCAGAAGCCCTGCTGGGCAAGAGCCTCATCTGGCCCCACCCACTTTCTATGAACAGTTGGCCAGTGCCAGGAAAGAAGCTGGCGGACAGCATGGTGCCCGTGTGGTGTCTCTTATTTTTGCCAAGCCTGCTCTGTGTGATTCTTTCTGCTTTGCACAATTGAGTTACAAAGCGTGCCTGGAGCTGCCTTATGCTGAATCAGACCCCAGTCCCTCTAGCTCCGGATTGGGGGGGCGGGAGCATGGGTCAGAGGTGGAGCAGCTGCTTGGCATGCCGAAGGTCCCAGGTTCAGTCCCCGGTGTCTCCAGTTAAAGGGACCCAGGCCGTAGGTGATGCGAAAGACCTCTGCCCGAGACCCTGGAGAGTGACTGTCAGTCTGAGTCAACAGTACTAACCTTGATGGACTCACTGTTTCAATATAAGGCAGCTTTGTGTGTCTGCTCTGGTGGTCACAGAGATGTGAAGGCCCGGATAAAAAACAACCCGTTTGTTTTCCCCATATTTTCCCAAGGCCCTTTTTTCAGTTGGAAATTTTGGGGAGTACTAAAAAAACCCCTCCTATGAAATATTTTGTCTTAGGGATGCCAGCCTCCAGGTGGGATCTGGGGATCCCCCGGAATTGCAGTTCATTTCCAGACTACAGAGATCAGTTCCCCTGGAGGAAATGAATGCCTTGGAGGGTGGACCCTAGATGGCATTGTGCCCCCCCACTGAGGGCCCTGTCCTCCCAAGGCTCTGTCCCCAAAGCTCCAGGAGTTTCCTGACCTGGATCTGGCAACCCTGCCCCCTCCCCTTCCCCTGCTGGTAGCCAGAGGGGACCCGGCAACCCTGTTTCAGAATGAGTGAGATGCTTTTAAAGACCCAGTGGGCATGCTGTATACAGCTCTTAGACACAAGACGCACTCGCACTTCTGCACCCTGAAAAGGTACCTTCATGAGGGCAGCATGCGGGGCTTTCTTTGCTTCAGTGGCCCTTTTTACCTGACTCTTCTCTTGTGCTTGCCCTTCTCACCTCTCCCTCAAACCACTGTGCACGTACACCTACGGACTGGGTATCAGGTAGCTTATTGCCCTTACCTTGCTGGAGGGGAAAGAAAGATCAGAAGGACCTGGGGCAGAAACTGCACTGAAGCCTCCAAGGAAAACTCTGAAAGTTTCATTGAGAACTCAGCTCTCTCTAACTAGGGGCCACAGAAGAAAGAAGACAGCATCTAGCTAGAAGAAGAGATTGGATTTCTACCCCGCCCTTCACTACCCAAAGGAGTCTCAGAGCAGCTTACAATCTCCTTTCCCTTCCCCACAACAGACACCCTGGGAGGTGGGTCGGGCTGAGGGAGCTCTCTCGATGACTGCCCTTGAGAGAACAGCTCTGAAAGAATTTATGACCTACCCAAGGTCACACCAGTAGCTGCATGTGGAAGAGTGGGGAATCAAACCCAGTTCTCCCATAATAGAGTCTGTGCTCCTAATCACTACACCAACTACATCTAGTGATGCAGATATTATCCTTTTATGACCCAAATTTCTGACCAAATAATATATTGTATCCAGATAGGTAGCTGTGTTGGTCTGAAGCAGCAGAGCAAAGTTTGAGTCCAGCACCACCTTTAAGATCAACAAACTTAAAGGCGCCACTGAACTCAAACTGTATCCTAATATATGCTAGTTAATACAAATCTTGTATTTTCAGTTTAACTCCTTTTCCCCTCTACTTTTTGGGTGGCAAAATTTAAGGTATATGGGCTAATGTACTTTAGGGTACATCAGCTTGTCATTTTCTTTTAAGTATTGGGTATATTTGTGGTTTTGCTTGTAGAAAATGGAAGCATTTATACGTTAAGTAAGCTATAAATGATGCATTTTATGTTGTTAAAGCAGTAACATTAAGTTTGATAAGACAGCAAGTATTCCATGTCTTTCCATTTTTCTCTTCAAAAAAACCAAGAAAGAACCCCCCCCCCCCCCCCCCAGCTTTAAAATTTCCAGAAATCTTACAGCTCTAGGCAGGCAGGCAGTAGCAGGACTTTCCAAGCACCTGAGGGTTTTTTTTTTTAAAGCTAGAGGTGCCAGGGCGTGATGTTGGGATGTTCTATGTGCATAACAGGAGTTCTGCCACTGCAACCATCAGACATTTGGGGCACTGGAGCATTCCCCCCCCCCCCACACACACACCACGCGCCCAGGCCAGCTTCCTTTGGCCACCCCTTGGCCTTAGAAAATTTCAAACAGATGTGGGCTGTGTACAGGTTATCTGAGCCCGCGCACAGGTAAGGGTGAAAATAAGGACAAGAACATTTTAAAATATAGCAAACCAACCCACAGGATTGCAGACCAGACTGCAGGCGAACTGATCAAAGTTACTGGAAGAGTTTAAATCTTTGCTAAATTCTTAAAGGTGAAATAAAATTCTCTGGCAGAAGGCCTAATGAAATTAGAGTGAGCCTCAGCTGTTAACGTGGCCCTCCTTCTGTTGTGATCAAATGCCTCCCCTTCGCCAGTAATTTGGAAATCACATCCAGTTCAGTGTAGTGGTTAGGAGCATGAAATCTGATCTGGGAGAACCGGGTTTGATTCCCCACTCCTCCACCTGCAGCTGCTGGGTGACCTTGGGCCAGTCACAAGTTCTGTCAGAGCTGTTCTTTCAAGAGCAGTTCTCTCAAGAGCTCTCTCAGCCCTACCTGCCTCACAGGGTGTCTTTTTGTGGGGAGGGAAAAGAAAGGAGATTTTAAGCCACTCTGAGACTCCAAGTGAAGGGTGGGGTATAAATCCAACTCTTCGTCTTTGTCTCCTCCTCCTCCTCCTCCTTGCCTGATCACGTGGAGCCAGTTGGTTATTCTCCACAGGGGGGAGCAGGGGGAAGAGACTGCAGGATTTTAATTTTTTTTCTCTGTTGTCTCTTTTCTAACATGTGGCGATCTCTTTTTCCAGGACAAGAGGAATGTGCTCAACTCCCTGATGTCTGGGGCGCTTGCTGGCGCTGTGGCCAAAACGGCTGTGGCTCCATTAGACAGGACGAAAATCATGTTCCAAGGTAATTTGAGGGTGGCGGGGTTGGAGAACCCTTATCTTTCTCTGCCTCAGTGGCAAGTCTGTTGATGATCTGCATGTTCTAACCCCCTCCCCAGCAAGTTCTGCATGGAGGGAAAACAGATAAAGCTTTCTACTACTTGTGGAGGTTGACAAAGAGCTTTGTAAGATGCTGGATCGCTGACTTCTGGAAACCATAGGGGCAAAATACTTGGGTTCTTGCAGTTGAAAGCTGAGGCTCTTAGAATGCCGGATTCTGTACCTAATTCTGCCCCCGGAATTGCTGCTACAGCATGCAAAACAAGGTTGAGAGGCCCACCCAATATCTGTCTTTGCTGTATTCAGTTCCAAGTGTTGGTTTTGACTTTGAGGACTTGTTTGGTCCAGGATCAGGGAAGCAAGGACATCTGCATCCTCTGGGGGGTTTCCTTAAGCTCTTCGTCGGAGGCACAGCTTTTCCCAAAGTGCATGGCCACAGAGAACGGGGCCTCCTCTGTTGGGGCACCTCTGCTACAGACTGCCCTCCTTCTTTTCCTTGCCTGGCAAAAAAACTAGTAACCTTTTGGCACCATGCCATAACCACTTGTATTTTTAAACCGTGGCTTGTGTTTTAAAATTTTGCCCTTTTTTGTCAAATTGTGGCTTTTAACTCTTTCTGTAGACTGATTATACTTTGCTGCCAGTTTGCCTTGGAGCTTATACCAGTGTAATAGTCTGAGGCAGCGGTTTGTACCCCTACTTTGCTGCCAGTTTGTCTCGGAGTACGTACCTCCGTTTTGGATCTTTGTAGAGTTTAGTGCAGCTGTTATGTTTTTAGGTTGGGGAGGATTAGGAAGTTTTCCTGCTGGTTCAAGCCGCTGCTTGTGTTATCTTGTAGATTTGTCATGCTGTGTGTTGTGTTGTTTAGAAGCCCCGTGCAGCTAAATTTGCTTGGAGCGTGCACCATGGAAGTATTTTTTAACAAAGAGCTTTCAGATTTGTGCCACCCAACTGTCAAACTGCTGTTTTGACACCAGACCAGCATAGAAGAAACTCTTCCCTTTTTTTTTGGTGGGGGGGTGGGGGGCTGGGTAGAGCAAGTCCCAAATCTTCCAACCTGGTTTATGGCCCAAATGAAAAGGTTCTTTTGTTTTGGTCCCTTACAGATTAATGCTCCACCCAGAAGTGGCTGCTTTTGTTATCTCCTTATCTTTGAACTGCAAAGGTTGGGATGGGCAGAATGATTTCTGATAGGGAGAGAGGGCGGAGTGGGAAGCTGTTGAGAAGGGAACAGGCAAGTTTTGGGGTGGCAGGGGGAAAGCTCAGACTGGGTTTCCTTCAAATACTTGCAAATACATTCGGAAATTAGCAGAACAAAGTCTGAGTCCAATAGCACCTTTCAGACCCAAAGCTCTGCAAGCTGTTGCTTATATTTAGAGTATTTACCTCCTGCTTTTTGATGAATCCATAAGATGAGCATAACAAAAATACAGAAACGCAAACATAGGAACCTGCAAAGGCCAGAACAGAAAGAGGGGGGCACAACAGCAAGATCTAGTGGTACTCCTAAATCTCTCTTCAAGGTGCCTTAAGAACATCAGAAGAGCCCTCCTGGATCAGACCAGTGGTCCTTCTAGTCCAGCATCCTGTCTCACACAGTGCCCGTCCAGTTCCTCTACAGGGCCAACAACAGGGCAGAGAGGCCGAGACCTTCCCCTGATGAGAACCTCAGAAGAGCCCTGCTGGATCAGAGCAGCGGTCCCTCTAGTCCAGCATCCTGTCTCACACAGTGGCCTTAACCAGTTCCTTTGGATGGCCAACAACAGGGCAGAGTGGCCAAGGCCTTTGTAAGA
The DNA here is from genome assembly GCA_029233225.1 of Lepidodactylus listeri. NCBI lineage: Eukaryota > Metazoa > Chordata > Lepidosauria > Squamata > Gekkonidae > Lepidodactylus > Lepidodactylus listeri. The sequence continues at coordinate 177,445,777 of JARCFY010000002.1, forward strand.
ATCTAAAAAGAATTCTGCTGGATCAGACCAGTGAGGGTCCATCTAGTCCAGCATCCCGTCTCACACAGTGGCCAGCCAGTTCCTCCAGGCGGCCAAGAACAGGGCATAGAGGCTGAGGCCTTCCCCTGAGGTTGCCTCCTGTCTCTGGGATTCAGCGGATTAGTGCCTCTGAATGGTCCCCTCAGTCACCATGGCGAGTAGCCTTTACTGGCATCTGAATTGGGGAGCAACTACCCACCTAGCATTTGGCAAGACCTTTGGGGGGGGGGTCATGCCCATCACTCATCAGGAGGGGGTTCCCTTTATGCGGCAGGGGGAGGAGACCATTCAGGGACCTGATCAGCAGAAATGCTCATATAGGTTGACCATTTCTTCTGTTTTAGTCCGGTTTTTAGTTTTTTGCAAAAACAGAACTGAAATATTTGAACTATGAGAAATGTCCAGGGTAGCATAACGGAAGAAAAATCTGTATGGCCGACCAATTTAACAATGGAAGGCTGAAATGGACAAATGGACGAGAAAATTGAATAATCTGTACTCAGAGACTTTTTTAGAAGATTGGAAAGACTTGAAAGAATATGTTGAACAATATTGGGATATGAAAAATTACATTTATACTTGGACATAATACTAAAAAGATATATTTGAATGTATAAATGGCAGTTAGAAGATAAGGATATTTTTAGAATTGTATAAGAAAATAAGAATGTATATGATGGATAGTTTTGTGAGGTTTTATATGTCGTTACCAGGAGAGTAAAAATATATATATGCATATAAAGAATGGTTAAAGTTGAAAATGTTAAATGCTTCAGATGTGGTGGGAAACCACCATTATAAGATGATAACAAGATTATACAATAGAACAAAAATGGATACAATATTGAAAAAGGGTTTGTATAAGAAAAATATGTAAGAGTGTTAGAAAACAATAAAATTTATTACAAAAAAAAAAACAATGGAAGGAAAAGATCTGCAAATTTCACAGCAGCAACCGAGTCCTGTTGGAAAAAGAATCCTGGACTGAAAACAGAGACTCTTAAAATCTCTTGCACAATTGTTTGCATCTCGTCTTTTTATTTTGGATGGTTTTTTACTTGCCTTGTAATCTGGAGGCTCCTGAGGCAAGGAGCCAGAAAGATCAGGTAACTCAGTACAAGTTAATTGGTCTCTTAAAAGAAAGCAATGACAGCAACAACAAGTGGAAGCCAGAAGGCTGGCAGCAATTTTTTGAAATACAGTTGGCAGAAGTTACTTTTTAAAAATGAGACAGCAACTCATAAGCAGCTTGCTATGGTAAAACTGACATGTTGTTAGCCGCCCTGAGCCCGCCGTATGGCGGGGAGGGTGGGATATAAATCACATGAAATAAATAAATAAATAAATAAAACTGTTGCCACAGTAGAATCAGTTAGCTGCAGAAAAGCTGTAAATTTCATATATAAACAAGAGGCAGGACCCACGGTACTCGCGGGGGGGGGAGGGGAGGGAGAAGGAGCTCCATGTGGAGGAGGAAGCAGACTCAGGTAAGCCTTCCTCCCTCCCCCCGGCTTCTGCGGCGGGCCCGAGCGGCTCTCAGCTTCTGGGCTGCTGCAGAGTTCCCAGGCTCTTTAACTTTTGGGGGGATTTAAATATTCCCCCAAAAGTTTTTTAAAGTTTTACAGTTTTTCTGCACACGTTGGGAATCCCCCAAGCGTGCAGAAAAATCTCCCTGCCCCCCCAGGTGCCCCCCCGCGCAGATTTAGATATCCGCACTCAGGGGGCGCCTTGGGAATTAGATATATAGATATACAGCTTTTCTATGTGTGCATATGTATATACACCCCAATATATGATATATAAAATGTATTATTTCTGTACAATATAAAATTGTATGATATAGTAGCTGGAGTGTTGGACTAGAGTCTGGGAGACCCGGATTCAAATCCCTACCTTGCTTTGGAAGCTTGCTGGGTGACTTTAGGCTCACACACCCTCTTCCTCACAGGGTTGTTGTTGGGAGGGTAAAATGGAGGAGCGGAGAAGAACATAAGCTCCTGTGGGCAATGCTCCCTCTAAGCTGTGGGGTCTTATGAGCAAAAATTCTGCTTTGTGAGCTACTGGCATTAAAGTTGTGAGCAAGCTAGTTGGCTGCTGCATAAATTAGTTTGCTCTGGAGCCATTCTTCCTGAGCTAAGACAAAAATGTGTGACCTGGAGGCTAAAAAACTGTAAGATAGCTCACAACTAACTCAGCTTAGAGGGAACATTGCTGTGGGTTCCCATTAGGGAGAAAGGTAGGGCATGAACGTATTGAAAGGAATTGTTTGGCAGCAGTAAAACCAAATGACAAGAACCAGCTAACATATATTAGCTCCTAAAATCCCAGGAGAGTAGAAAGGTTTTCACCTGACACCTTAAACTTAGCAAAAGAGGAGCCAATAGTAATGGGAAAGGCACTCCATGGAAGAGATGCCACCACCAAGAAAGCCCTGCCCCTGCTTAGTTTGTCCCTATGTTTCTGTGCCCTGCTGCTCACCTACACGGCTTCCCTTTCTCTTTCAGTGTCGTCGACTAGGTTTTCCGCCAAGGTAAGAGGCAATGCTATTTTCCTTGCTTGGTGAAATCACACAAACGATCGGGTGTGAAGTCCCTGTTTGGGTGGGGTAGGGTTACCAGCTATGACTTGGTAAATTCCTAGAGATTTGGGGACGGTACCTGTGGAGGAGGCAATCTGGGGAGGGGTTTCACCTAGAATCTATGATATACCATAGAGTCAGTCCTCCAAAGCTGCCATTTTCTCCAGGGGAAACTGTAGTCCTGAAATAAGTTGTCATTCCTGGATGTCTCCAGGCGCTGCCTGGAGGTTAGGAACTCTCACATGGGAGATACATGCAAATACAGCATCCTAATTTCTCTTAAGAATAAATTTTTATTGTGTTTTCTTAACGATATATACAATAAAACCCCAAAGAAGATAAATTTCCTTAAATTAACTGAGCACCAAAATTATTCCAACCAGATAAGAAATTTGGACCATACATTAACAGGATCCACTTTGTTGTCCATATTCAGCAAGTAGCTCAATCTGTCCAGTTCAGCCCATTCTGATAGTTTATTAACTATGTCTTCCCTTTTGGGTAGAAAAGGTGTTTTCCAAGCTTTCGCCCGTAATATACGCGCTGCTGTTAAAATGTACGCTGTAAGCTTTACATCTGACGTCCTCATATTATCTGCAAACATATTCAATAAATAAGTCTCTGGTTCCAGATCCACATCATAATCCGTAATTTCAAAAATCATTTCCTTGACCATTTCCCAAAATTTTTGAACTACTTTACAGGACCACCACATATGGTAAAGCGTCCCGCTGTTCTTCCCACAAACCCAACAGAGATTGGAAACAGTTTTAAAACATTTGTTCAGTTTGTCCGGTGACCAATACCATCTGTAAAAAAGCTTATATATATTTTCCTTATAATTTACTGTTTTTAGGAATTTAACAGATTTCCAAATTTTTGGCCATCTGTCAATATCTATATTATAACCAAAGTCCTCCATCCATTTTATCATCATAGGTTTGATCTCTTCATCCTGCATTTCATATTTCAGAATTACCTCATACAGCTTTTTAATTAATTTAAAATCACTATTTAGCCAAATCGCATCTAACACATTTGTACTTCTACAAAAGCCGATCTTTTTGTCCTCACTGTACCTTGATCTAAGTTGAATAGCCTCCAGCCAAGTTAGATTGATTCCGATTTCCTCTCTTATTTGACTCTCTGTCTTAATGTTTCCTTCTTTATCCAACAATACTTCATAACTCAGTGATTTATGTGGGTTCAATAGAGAGGGTTTTATAAAGGCCTCTAAGGGTGATACCCACTTAGGTATATTTATGTAGAATTTATCTTTAATGTTTATCCATGTCTTCATAAGCGCTGCTCTAAGGGAGTGTACCGAAAAATTAGTATGTACTTTATGTTTGCCATACCAAATATACGCATGCCAGCCCATACGAAGATCATGGCCTTCTAAAGCCAGAACTCTTGGGTTGTCTAGTTTAACCCACTCCTTAATCCATATTAAAGCTGCCACTTTCCCATAAATCTCACAGTATGGTAAACCAATTCCCCCTCTCTCTTTGCTGTCTTGGAGTATTTTCTTTTTCACCCTAGGTTTCCCAGGGTTCCAAATAAATTGATTCACTATCTTATTAAGTTCCTTGTAAAAGCTAGCTTTTTCATTCAACCACGGGATCGTTTGTGCTAGAAATAAGAATTTAGGAAGAATGTTCATCTTTATGGCGGCAACCTTCCCCAACCATGACAAATTTAGATCTTTCCATTTGTTTAAGTCATCTCTCACTTCATTTAACCAAGTTTTATAATTACCTGCAATTAGTGAGCTAACCTTGTTTGAGCAAACAATTCCCAAATACTTTACTTTCTTAACTACGGATATATTGGAGGATCGTTGGATTGCAGTTTCTAAATCTTTACTGCAATTTTTGGTGATTAATTTGGTTTTTTGGAGATTAATTTGTAACCCGGCGACTTTACTATATTCATTAATTACTACTAAAAGTCTACCTAACGAGGTCTCTGGATTTTCAAGGATAAACATGACATCGTCTGCGTATGCACATAACTTGTAAGTTTGGCCTTTACACTGGAGACCTTTAATTTCCTGATCTTCCCTTACCTGTTCACAGAGAGACTCTAACGCAAAGATAAAAAGTAGTGGCGAGAGCGGACAACCTTGTCTAGAGCCCTTTCCAATTTTAAATTCTTGGGATATATCCCCATTTATCACCAATTTAGCAGACTGCATTCTATATATAGCCTCAGTCATGGAGGTAAAGCTATCTCCTGGACTAAATGATTTTAATTTGAGCAATAAGAACCTCCAAGAGAGTTTATCAAATGCCTTCTCAGCATCCATGAACATCAGTGCTGCTGGCTTTTCAGGGTGTGACTCATAGTATTCCAATATATTTATTAAAGTCCTCAAATTTTCTCTTAGCTGCCTTCTTGGGAGAAAGCCAACTTGATCTCTGCTAATAATTTGATTCAATACCTTTTTAAATCTTTCCGCCAAGATGTTTGCGAAGATTTTATAGTCAGCATTTAACAGTGAGATTGGCCTATAGTAGCTTATCAAATCAAGGTTTTCTCGGCCCTTAGGTATTAATGTTATAAACACACCATTCCAGGAATCCGGTACGGTGCTCGTCTCCCCAATGTTCTTTATAAGTCCCTTGAATCTAATGGAAATTTGATCTTCAAATATTTTATAAAATTCACTAGGTAGTCCATCAGGCCCTGGGGCTTTGTTATTTTTCTGTCTCTTAAATGCTTCTACAACTTCACATATTGAAATTGGCTCATTTAACAACCTCCTTTGGTCGTCTGTAAACTTACCTGAACTAGTATTATTCATAAGAGATCTATTTATTTGCTCCTCATTCCCTTCTTCTTGCTTATATATATTTTTAAAATATTCTACCGCTATTTTTTTAATTTCGTCCAACAAGAATTTATTTTCTCCCTTGTTATTTTTTAAAGATATTATATGTTTTTTGGCTTCCTCTTTTTTTAACTTATAGGCCAACCATCTTGATGGTTTATTTGCATTTTCAAAAAAAAGTGCTTTATTATATTCTATCCTTTCTGCAACCTCTTTACTTAATAGTAAATTTATTTTACGTTGTGTTAATATCACTCTTTTCCTACAGCCAAAATCACCATTTCTTAACGCCTTCGCTTCATCTTTTTTCACCTGCTCAACTAAATAGTTATCCTTTCTAAGTTCCTGTTTTTTAACCCAAGCTGTATGACTTATAAGTTTACCTCTTATATATGCTTTAAACACATCCCAAACGATATTAATAGATATGTCTGCTTGGACATTTTGCTTTAAAAAGTCCCTTATATCTTCCCTCAGCTTTTCTACAAAGATTTGGTCTTTTCGTACAAATCTATTCATAGATCATCTCCTGTTTTTCTTAACTTCTTTCAGATATAGCATAACAGGATTATGGTCAGCAAATGTCATGGGTAAAATATCTATTTCTTTCATCTCCATCACCACTGACCTAGAGGCCCAGATCATGTCGATACGAGACCATGATTTATGTGTAGTTATGTATATCCCCTCTCAGTTCTATGTTTTACCCTCTAGATGTCCAACAAGTCGTGCTCCTCTGCAATTTGGAAAAAAACTATTCGGTAGGATCAATCCTTTTTTTTTACTTCCACCTTTTTTTTACTTCCACCTTTCCACTACAGCATTGAAATCTCCAATTAAGCATAGTCTATTATATTTTTTTACCTGTAGCACCTGAGCCAATTCTTTGTAAAAAGCATTTTGATTAGAGTTCGGGGCATAAATATTTACAATTAAATATTAAATATTTAATTAAATATACCCACCCCCTGCCTTATTATAGTAATAGCTAAGATCCTACCATCTTTAGAAGAGTAAACAAATTTATCTTTCATATAAATTACCACTCCTCTTTTCTTTTCTGTCTCATCTGCTGCTGCAAATGCCGTTCCCAGTCTTTTGCACTGTAAATATTTTAAATGATCCTTTTTAATATGTGTTTCTTGCATACATATTACATCAACCTTCAATTTACTAGCTTGCTGGAATATCTGTCTTCGTTTTTGTGGGCTATTCATTCCATTAACATTAATCGACAGAATTTTGAACTCATTACTGCTCAGATCCATCTTTATTTTCTTGTTCTTTAGGCCTACTCTTCGCTTGCTTCCTGGTTAGTATCTGGAGTGGGACCGGGTGTCCGCCCTTTCCCCCTCCTTTTTGGGTAGTTTCTTTCTTATTTTTTTCCTTTTCTTCCTCCTCTTCTTTCTCAGATTGCAAACCTTCCCTGTCTTCTCCTTCTCCCTCCTTTTCCACTCCGAAATCCTCACCAAAATTCTCTAGAAAGTTTTCCAGCTTAAATATTGAATCCAGTTTATATCTCCTTCCTTTGTATTCAAACAATATTCCTTCAGGATTATTCCATCTATACTGTATCCCTTTCTCCCTTAATAGCGCCGCCAACCGTTGATAACCGCGTCTTCTCTCTCTTACACACCAAGGGATCTCTTTCAAGAATCTTATCTCTTCTCCCCCGATTACCACTTTATTTTCTCGAGAGGCCCTTAAGATTTTTTCTCTTGTCTCTCTCTTGTGAAATTTGATATGAACTTCCCTCGGAGCGTTGAATTTTCTTGCAAATGCCGTATTTCTCCTGAATATCATATCAATTTCTGCCATCATATCTTGTTTTGAGCCTACCTCCAGCTGTTCCGTCAGGCTGGAGCATCCTAATTTCTCTTAAAGGTTGTTGGGGAGTGAGGAGCGAGATTGTCGGGTCACCCACACTTGTGACCTTGAGGCTAAAAAATTATGAGCTAGCTCACACTAACTCAGCTTAGAGGGAACACTGCCACACTTTCTTCTGTCATTTGAAAATCCCTTGTGTCTTTTCTTCCTCCTGTGGCTTAGACCATTCTGAGGATTCAGCTCATGCAGGCCTCAGCTTTAGAAAAGTGTAGGAGTCCAGGAGTAGCTTAAAGACTAACAAAATATGTGGCAGGGGATGAACTTTCATGAGTCACTGCTCACTTCTTCAGATACCTGAAGATTCCTGTGACTCAGGAAAGCTCCTTGTCTGCCACAAATTTTGTTAGTCTTTATTTTAATTAATATTTTATTTGTTATCAATACACTACAATATACTACAGTAATACAATCATATAAATCGCAAACCATAACTGAGGCTTAGGTTGATACAGTACAATAGATTCAGTGTACAGGAGTGAGCACAGCCATCCAAGAATAAGAAGACACACAACGCAGTATAGCTAGCTTCTAGGTTTTGCCATGAACCTAAATCATCTGTAACTTTAGGGATTTCTTGTTGGGAGGACAAATTCCCTAGGATAGGCTAGCCAGACAGAGGAGAAGGTAGAGTGTGAAGAAGGTTTATTAAAAGTACGCCAGACTGTCCGTGAGTTTGTCCGTAATATATAAGCTCCATATCTTTTGATGCCATTGTTAGTCTTTAAGGTGCTACTGGACTATATGTTGTCAAATACTTTCATGGCCGGAGTTCATTAGTTGTTGTGGATTTTCCGGGCTGTGTGGCCATGGTCTTGGCGTTGTAGTACCTGACGTTTCGCCAGCAGCTGTGCCTGGCATCCTCAGAGGTCTAACACAGAACGGTGGAGTACTCTCTGCGTTATACCTCTGAAGATGCCAGTCACAGCTGCTGGCGAAACGTCAGGTACTACAACGCCAAGACCATGGCCACACAGCCCGGAAAATCTACAGCTAATGCTTACTGGACTCTTACTTTTTTCTACTGCTACAGAAAGACAAACACGGCGGCCCATCTTCCTCTATCTCCACAGAAGGCGTTTGCTTTGGCAAACATCTGGGGTTTTCCCTCCCCTACTAGGCGAGGGCCCATATGGGGAGGGGGGTCGTCAAGTGGTCCAGGGGCCATAACTCCTGTACTCTATGATGAGGAAATGGGGCGGCTTTACATGAAGCCTAGACTGGCAGGCCAACTCAGGGAGAGGGAATGCTTGGTCCAGGGGCGAGAGAAGCAGGACTCCTTCAGAAGGCCCAGGTATCCCCTCAGAGGTCAGGAGGCCTCAAGGAGCGTTCTGTGCCTTATTTGAAGGGAAGAGGTGGGGGAAAGGGTTGACTCAGTGCTCCAGACCAAGTGGAGGCTGAAGGGCAAGGCAGTTCTAGAATCCCAGAGGCTGTGTGGGCAAAAGGAAGAGGGCGGGCCCAGCAGATGGAGCATCTCAGTATGTCCCTGGAAGAACATCATGCTCTAGTACAGGGGTGGCCAAACTTGCTTAATGTAAGAGCCACACAGAATAAACGTCAGATGTCTGAGAGCCGCAAGACATGAACAAATATTACACGTTTTTACTGGAAAATATGCAAATTTGCTTTTTATTTACATTAAATGAGATTGCCAAAAATAATAACAAAAGTGGTAAAAGCAGATATTGATAATGATATTTATTTGTCCAATGATATTTGTTTACTAATGATATTTAGCTTCCCCAGCCGCCCTGCTGGGAGCCGCACAATGTGTGAAAGAGCCGCATGCGGCTCCTGATGCACAGTTTGGCCACCCCTGCTCTAGTAATAAGAACCCCCTGGTGGTCCTCGGCCCGAGAGAGAGCCAGCTGTCCTCAACTAGGGCCAGGGTCTTTTTGGCCCTGGCCCCCACCTGGTGGAACTGTCTACAGAAGAACATCCTACCTTTCCGTAGGGCTTGCAAGGCAGAGATGTTCCGCCAGGCCTTTGGTTGAGGACAGCGACCGTCCGGCACTCTCCCCCTCCCCCACCTCCCCTTTTATTCCTGCATATCGCCTCCACCCGGGGGGCAGGTGGAAATTACCATCCTCTTGGATTGAGTGCTGTTTTTTCTGATTTTTTTAAAAAAGTATTTTAATGTTGTTTTAATTCGATTATATTGTGTTTACCTTTGAGGTAAGCTGCCCTGAGCCCTGCTCGCGGGGAAGGGCGGCTAATAAATCAAATTATAATTCATGAACAAATCATCCCGTGGTAATGTTCTGTCCTTCACAGCCATCTGTCTCTCTCCCCCTCCGCCCAGGAGGCTTACCGACTGATCTACCGCACCTACCTCAACGAAGGCTTTTTCAGCCTGTGGCGTGGGAACTCCGCCACCATGGTCCGGGTGATCCCCTATGCTGCCATCCAGTTCTGTGCACACGAGGAGTACAAGCAGCTCCTGGGCAGCTACTACGGCTTCCAGGGAAAGTAAGGCCACAAGGAGCGGGAGGTCAGAAGGGGGGGGCAGTGCCTAATGGGTGGGGGAAGGAGGATTGCAACATGGGAAAGGGCCTCAGAGAGCCTCAGTTCAGGAGCCCCAGAAGCCATCTTGGATCCCTCTGGTATCGTCTACTTTGGACTGGCAGTTTCCACGCCACCTGGTTCCCTGGGCCCTTGTGCCTGCTGATGCCATTGTTAGTCTTTAAGGTGCTACACATCCGGTCTTCACATCCGGCCTTCACATCCGGCCTTCACATAAGGTCTACACATCCAGCCTTCACATCCGGTCCTTGTCGAAATGTAGACAGCTGAGCCAGTGGGCAGAAATGGAAGAGGGGAGAACTGCTTTGGGGACAACATGAAAGGGGAGAATGGCTCTGTCAGTTCCTGCTTAACATTGCATCCATCCTCCTCCTGACAGGATGACACCAGAAGACAATCTGGCAGATCCAGGGGCAGTCCTAGGCAGGGAAGGTTTGTAAAAGAGCCAGTTTGGTGTAGTGGTTGGGAGCGTGGACTCTAATCTGGGAGAACCAGGTTTGATTCCCCACTCCTCCACATGCAGCTGGTGGAGTGACCTTGGATCAGTCACAAGTTCTTTCAGAGCTGTTGCTCTCAAGAACAGTTCTCGAAAGGGCTCTCTCAGCCCCACCTACCTCACAGGGTGTCTGTTGTGGGGAAGGTAAGGGAAAGGAGATTGTAAGCTGCTCTGAGACTCCAAGCAAAGGGCGGGGTATAAATCCGATTTCCTCTCCTCCTTCCTTCCTTTCCTCTCCTCTTCCTCCTAAAAGGACTCGTCCTCCTAGCTGGTCTCAAGAGGCCACTTTGCAGCTGGTCAGTCATTTGTGCCCCGAAAGGTGGCCGGGTTTTGTGTTCATAAGCTATTCTGTTCAGTTTATTGTAATTAGCTATTGGCCATTAACAAAACTCTCAGCGATAAAAATACAGATTATGAACAAGGTATAGGCTAACATCAGAATATACAAAAGTGCCGAAAGTCAGTAACAAAATGTGACTAACTTAATACAGTAACCTAGATAATCCCCCTTCCCGTTGCCACCTTGGAACGTATATTCTTAGCAGCAAGGGCAAACAATGAAACTTTGTAAGAAGCATAGGCATTAGTGTCCAGTAACAAAAATGAGATTTGGTCCTCAACTGGGTATATACGAAGACCAGATAAAATGCCTGCTAAAAATTTAGCCCTTGGAATGGAGTACAGTGGGCAAAAGAGGATATAATGTGGTAAGTCCTCAAGTACATGGGTGCAGCTTGGTTTTGTGGTTCAGCTTCCTTGTCCGGATGCCTAGAAAAGGTGTGCGTGCCCCAGAGGCAACAGGAAAACTGGCGATCCATGGACTGACTGGAGGCCTGGTAAGGCGGGTCTGCAGCAGCTGCCTCAAGAGCCCTCTTCATCTTCCAGGTCATGACACTGACCAGGGGAGGGTAGGAGTTGGGCTTTCCCCAACATCTGTTCTGGCCTGTTGCCATTTGGTGGTTCCAGCTGGTTGCTCCGACTTCCCCTTGTTGGGCAAGATGTGGCGACCGTGGGGTGGGTTTAAATCCCGGCCCTTGCCGTTGTCTGCCACAGCTGTGTTTCTGGTTGCTGACCAGCAGAATCTTCACCCATGCCAGCAAGGCTCCGGGTTTTGCTGCCGCTGCCCCCAAACTGTTGAGGGGGCTTGCTGTCCATCTCTGCTGCTGCCTTCTCTACAGTGTTTCCTGTTCTCTACATGCCATGGTGGAGGTGATCTTGTGGATGGCATCATCATCCCTGGGTCACAGGTCTGTGCCTCTTTAAGCCTGTAAGCACCTTTGGAATTCTGTCGCAGCTGCTGGGCGTAACCACAGAATGGCTGCCGAAAGGGGTGGGGTCACCCATAAAAGGGCAGGGAGGGAGGTATGTGTCACCCTAACAGTAACTCTTCAGCATTTCAGGCAGAAGCTGTGTGTAACAGAATGCCTTTTAAAACAGAAAGCCTTTCGTTTTTAAAATATTAAAGCCACAGTGTACCTGCTCAAGCCCTGCCTCACCTGTAGGTTTTTGTCAAAGGGTTTACTCGAAGCCTGCAGGAACGTTGTTCTTCCCTCCAGCCATCAGCCGTCCTGGTCTTCCCTATAGCGAAAGACTGAGGAGTGTGAAGGAACTCTCTCCCCCTTAGCTCTGTTCTTTCTTTTCGGTTCAGGGTCTTGACACCACTGCCCCGGTTCCTCGCCGGCTCCCTCGCTGGCACGACAGCAGCCACGCTGACATACCCTCTGGACTTGGTCCGTGCGCGGATGGCCGTGACTCCCAAGGAGATGTGAGTGAAATCCAAAACCACCTTGGGTGGAGTCCGTCCAGCCTGGTATTGTGGCTTCCTGACAAGGCAGGCCGTCTTAGGAGGGTCCAGGAGCAGGAGATTCCTTCTGAATGCTAGTTTCTGTTTTGCTGAGAGTGTGAGTTGTGTTCTGGGGCACCTTCCCAGAGCCAGTTTGGTGTAGTGGTTAGGAGCACGGACTCTAATCTGGGAGAACTGGGTTTGATTCCCCACTCTTCCATATGCAGCTGCTGGTGTGGCCTTGAGTCAGTCACAAGTTCTCTCAGAGCTGTTCTCTCAGGAGCAGTCCTTGAAAGGGCTCTCTCAGCCCCACCTACCTCCCAGGGTGTCTGTTGTGGGGAGGGGAAGGGGAAGGAGGTTGTAAGCCGCTCTGAGACTCCTTCGGGTAGGGAAGGGTGGGGGTATAAATCCAGTCTCTTCCTCTTCCTCTGCAATGTCAAAAGTGGAATGCACGCCGTCTGAGCCTGCTCCTACGGGACTGCCTGGGGCTTCCTTGAGTGACACAGAGTGTGTCTTCCCTTCCCCCAAAGCACCATTTGCCTGTTGTGCCAATGCTTAAAAATAGCCCAGATCCCTCTTGGTGCCACGCTGAGCAGCGAGGCCAGAAATAGTTACGGAGGAAGGAAAGTTGACATTGGATCCTTGGCTCGAGACTGCGGGGGGGGGGGGTGTCTTTTGCCTGACCCCCCCCCCCCAACACACACACACACAGACTTGAGGTTGAGGAATTGCCCAGATCCTTGGCAAGCTGCGTTTGCTGCTCATGATCTAAAGAGGGGAACGTGCATTGTCCGTCCCATCCCCGAGATGGACGCCTTCCCCACCTAGAAGCAGAAGGTCATTTCTGCAGGCCTGGAAGGAGACGGTGCTGCCCAGCAGGCGGAGCCAGGACAGGAGGCCCTCACCTGCTCCCTCATCGCCCAGTTCTCTAGTCTGCTGTGCGGCCACGAGGGCAGGCTGCAGTCTCGGGACATCCAGCTCTCTTTGGTCTCGCCAGAATTGCCTGACTTCCATCTCCACAAGAGGGACGTGTGGTGGGGACAGGCAAAAATACGCCACAGCGGCTCAGAATGTACCGAGCTGCTTGGCAGAGCCTTCAGAAAGGAGCACCATGATGGGATTCCTCTTGAGTCGCTGGGAGGTGGAGTGGTGCAGAAGTCCCAAACGGCTTCCAATCGAAGTGGCAGTCCGGGGAGGATGAGAGGGTGGCTGCAGGGAAGGCGCTTGTCCGTGCACAGGCATGGCTGTCTGTTCCACTGTTGCAGTCCATGTTAACTGTCCCAGGATCCACTTGGCTTCCCCCCTGCCCCAAATCTCAGCATTTGGGCCACTGTCAGGGTGAGGCAGTGTTGGGCAGTGTCGCCCCCTGCTCTGAACAGAGGAGCATACTTTCAGGATTCCCTCAGGGAAGGGTAGCTGCTCCCAGGAACCCCTGGGCCAGTCACCTGTTTCCTGTGGGAGGGAAACCAGTGAGGCATCGGTGGGGCTGAAAGGAGCACAGGACAGTGGCGCTCCCCCGCTGCCCGTTTCCTGCCTCATAAAACCGGCTGTGGTCCTGGCCACCCTGCTTAGGGTTGCCAGCCTCCAGGTGGGGCCTGGGGATCCCTCTCTTTTACAGCTGATCCCCAGCTGACAGAGATCGGCTCCCCTGGAGAAAATGGCTGCTTTAGAGGGTGGACTCTATGGCCTTCTACCATGATGAGGCCCCTCCCCTCCCCAGACCCCACCTTCTCCTGGCTCCACCCCCAAAGTCCCCAGGTATTTTCCAACCTGCACTTGGCAACCCTAACCCTGCTCTTTGCACAGAAGTGTGCCCTCACCGCGTTCCATGTATCCCCGGCAGGTACAGCAACATCATCCACGTCTTCATCCGGATCTCCCGAGAGGAAGGGCTGAAGACCCTGTACAGAGGCTTCGCACCCACGATCCTGGGGGTCATCCCCTATGCTGGGCTGAGCTTCTTCACGTACGAGACGCTGAAGAAGTTGCACACAGGTAAGCACGGCGGAGGCGGTGGGCAGGCCTCTGCAGGGTACAGAGTAGCGGTCTTCTAACTTGGGAGATCCCGGGGTCCCTCCGTGAGACAATCAGCCAGGGGGTGACCTCGTCTGTCTGGGAGACGGTTGGCCGGCCTTCTCCTCCTGGTGTCCCTCAAAGGGCAGGACACGTGGAAGAGGCCCCAGGTTCAACCTCTGAGGCCCCTGCATTGCATTCTTATCCTGCCCACCTTCCGTTTTCAGAACCTAACGTGGCTTCTCCCAGCCGAGCACTGGCCACGTGTACCTGCCTACCTGCAGCCACGTTTAGAGTTGCCAGCCTCCCGCTGGACCTGGAGATCTCCCACTGCGGGACCGTCTCCTCCGTTAGGTCCCTGGGAGAGCGTCATGCTCTTTTTTTTTTTTTTTATAATAGTTTTTATTTTACCAAATTGTTAATGGCTGCATAAACAAGTTTTACATAATACATTTTTATACATCACAAGAACCTTACATTAATTCCAGTTAGCTTATCCAATCATAGAATTTAGACCAAACTACAATGGTATCCGTTTTCGCATATGGATTTAACAAATATGCTAGCTTGTCCATCTCTGCCCAGTTCAGTAGCATTTTAATCAGTTCTTCTTTAATTGGCATAGTTTGTGATTTCCAGTTCTTAGCCCTTAGAATACGCGCTGCCGTTGCTATGTATGACAGTAGTTTTTGGTTCACCTTTGCCATACCTTCTGGCATCATATTCAAAAGAAAAAGCGCTGGGTCCCATGGAATCTCCGTATCCATAATATCTTTCGCCATCTTTCTAACCATAGACCAATATTTCTCCACTTTCCCACAAGCCCACCACATATGCCAATATGTCCCTCTATCCTTCTCACATGCCCAACACTTATCCGAGACCTTATAACATTTATATAATTTATCTGGGGGCCAGTGCCATCGGTAGAACATCTTATAGATGTTTTCTTTATAATTTGCTACCTTCAAAAATTTAATCGTCGTTTAAGCGTCATGCTCTTCAGATAACAGCTTGCTGGTGGTCCCCGTCCCTAAGGATACCCGGCTGTCCTCGACCAGGGCCTTTTCAGTCCTGGCCCCAACCTGGTGGAGCCCTCTGCCTAAGACCACCAGGGCCCTGCGGGAGGACCTTATGCGATTCCGTAGGGCCTCCGAGGCAAGAGATGTTCCACCAGGCTTTCGGTTGAGGGCAGTGATGGGCTCTAGCACGGCTGGCACCCCTTCTCATCCCCCCTGCTGTTTACCTTATTTGGCCCTTTCCCCCCCCCCGCCGGCAAAGTAGCCGACAGTCTGAAATCGGATTAATTAGCATTCGCCATCTCTTTTCTTCGAATATGTACTTTTAATGTTTTAATTATTTTATCTGGTTGTGTTTTATGGATAAGCCTGGCAACAGCAGGGATTGGGCAATTAATACATCCAATATGCAAATAAATATAAATAAATAAACTATTGCAGCTGATCTCCAGACTACAGATATCAGTTCCCCTGGGAAATAGGCTGCTTTGGAGGGTGGACTCCACAGCATTATATCCTGCTGAGAATCTGGGAGAACCAGGTTTGATTCCCCACTCCTCCTCCACATGCAGCCAGCTGGGTGACCTTGGGTCAGTCACAAGTTCTCTCAGAGCTGTTCTCTCAAGGGCAGTCCTTGAAAGCGCGCTCTCAGCCCCACCTACCTTCCAGGGTGTCTGTTGTGGGGAGGGGAAGGGAAAGGAGATTGTAAGCTGCTCTGGGACTCCTTCGGGTAGTGATGGGCAGGGTATAAATCCAATCTCTCTTCTATTCTGCTGCCAGATTTTGTAACTGGAGGTGCTGGGGATTGAACCTGGGACCTTCTGCATGCCAAGTGGATGCTCTACCAGTGAGCCACAGCCCCCTCCCCCATGCATGTTGCCGATTCTCTCTTTCTCCACCTCTGTGTCCCTCTCCAGATCACAGCGGGCGAACGGAGCCATATCCTGTGGAGCGGCTCATCTTTGGAGCCTGTGCCGGCCTGATTGGGCAGTCGGCCTCCTACCCGTTGGACGTGGTGCGCCGGCGGATGCAGACGGCGGGGGTGACGGGGCACTCCTACACATCCATCCTCCGCACCATGTCAGAGATCATTCGGGAGGAGGGACTCGTCCGAGGCTTGTACAAAGGCCTCAGCATGAACTGGGTCAAGGGACCCATCGCCGTGGGGATCAGCTTCACAACCTTCGACCTGATGCAGATCCTCCTCCGCAGATGGCAGGACAGTGTGGGGAGGTAGTGGCCGGCATTGCTCGAGTTACTTGTGGACGGGAGACTCATAATGCCTAGCAAAAAGAATCTTCCATTTATATTCCCACCCCACCTACACACGTGTGCGCATACCCAGGCAACATTCTGAGCGGCCTGGAGGACTGATTCTGGCGAGGCCTGCGCATCTAACTGTGACTGGGTGTTTCTCGTTTTTGCGCGACGGGTCAGCAAAGGAACATCTTTGTGGCTCTCGCCAGGAAGTGGCTGAGATTAATTCCCACTGCTGGCGAAGACGGACTGACCTTTCCTAGCTCTATCAAAAATCCGGAGGCAGAAGCTCTCCTTTCTAACCACTTCTCAACAACGCCGCAGTGTTTTTGACCACATCTTGCCAAACTGCAGTTGCTTCTGCTCAGTTCCATTTCATGCCTGCCTGTTCAGTCGTTTGGGACTTTTCTCCAGAACCTGAGAGATGTGTGGGCTTGCCTCTCGTGTGTTCCGGTGTCTTTTATTTTCTCTCTCTCTCAGACAGCAATCTGTTCTGTTTCCAGAGCTGGAGGATTAACTGGATGGAAGCCTGTAAGCATTCTGTATTGTGCGCAAACCACCACCCTTCGCCTCCTGGGAGAGACGCCAAAACTCGACTTTCTCTCCTCACAGTCCAGGAAGCTCCTGGTTTTGAAACTGGATTTGAAACAAGTAGCGTTTACATTTTTTTCCCGGAGCAGTGTTTTATTATTATTGTTCTTTTGGAAAGTACAGTGTTTGAAATGTTGGGTGCTTGTTGGGAGCTTTCTTGGCACGCGGTGTTACGGAAAACGCTCTGCCCACTCAGCGAGGGAGCCTGTTTTTCTCCCCCCCCCCCGCTCCAGTATTATCGCCATGTTCTAGCTACCAAGGAGGGAAACACAGTTTCTCAGTGGCAGGAGTGCCAAGTGCCCGGGGTCCACTTGAGTGGCAGCAATGTGGAACTATGGCAAGTGTCCCAAAGAGCTTACAGTCAGAACAACAGTCTGGGGCTAGAGGAGAGGTTCCCAAACTTATTTGGCCTACTGCCCCCCTTTCAGAAAAAAAAAATTACTCTGCGCCCCCCTGGAAATCTACCTTCAAGAAGTGGACAAAAAGATGCAGGCGGAGTCCACCATGATCCACACAGCCAGGCAGGCCAAGGCAGGCACAGAGCAGTAGCAGCAGCTGAAGGCCTGAAGCCAGAGGCCAGCAGCTGTCACCACACAAGAGCCCAGCAGCAACACCAGCCTTACAAGGGGGCACATCCATTTGCAATTTGCAAATGCATGGCTGTGATTGGCTGTGGGGACCAATGCTCCCTCTAAGCTATGGAGTCCTGTGAGCAAAAATTCTACTTTGTGAGCTACTGGCATTAAAGTTGTGAGCGAGCGAT
This sequence comes from Lepidodactylus listeri, assembly GCA_029233225.1. Taxonomy (NCBI): domain Eukaryota; kingdom Metazoa; phylum Chordata; class Lepidosauria; order Squamata; family Gekkonidae; genus Lepidodactylus; species Lepidodactylus listeri. Next base: position 177,463,556 of record JARCFY010000002.1, read on the forward strand.
TGGGCTGCTGCGTAAATCAGTTTGCTCTAGAGCCAGATCCTTCCTGAGCTAAGACAAAAATGTGTGGGCCAGAAACTAAAAAACTGTGAGCTAGCTCACACTAACTCAGCTTAGAGGGAACACTGGTGGGGACCCCTTTTCACCTCCCCCTCCCTCCCTGATTCCAGGGAAGATCAGGAGAAGGCAGAGAAAAGCTGTTTTAGATAGGTGCTGGACTCTTCTTTCTTTATGCTTTCACCACCCCCTTATTTCTATTCAACGCCCCCCAATTGCACCCAAGGCTCCTACCGCCCACCTGGATTGTTCCAGCACCCCCCAGGGGGTGGTATTGCCCACTTTGGCAACCAGTGGGCTAGAGCATAAGGTGGCTGCAGGGAATGCACTTGTCCGTGCATAGGCTTGGATGTTGGTTCAGTTTTTGCAAGCTAGTGTTAACTTTCCTAGGCTCCACCTGGCTTTCTATGCCCACCCCCCCCCCCCCAAATCTCAGCATCTGGGCCACGGTCAGGGTGCGGCGATGCTGGGTAGCTGCCAGAGTTGCCACTGCGCCCCCTCTCCCCCAGCTCTTAACGGAGGGACATGCTTTCAGGATCCCCTCCAGAAATGGTAGCCGCTCCCAGGAACCTCTGGGCCAGTCGCTCGTTTCCCGTGGGAGGGGAGCCAGTGAAGCACAGGCGGGGTTGAAAAGGGCACAGGACAGTGGGGCTCCGCTGCTGCCCGTTTCCTGCACTTCTGCCGAGAGAGGGGACCCCCTCGAAATCCAGCAGTGGTCCTGGCCAGCCGGCTTCTGGACCCCAGCTTCTCAGCGGCAGGACCCCAAGCCCAAATGAGTTTCCGTTCCAGATCGACCTGGGGGCATAGGGTTAGGGTCTGGCTGAGCTCTTGGACTGGGACTTGACTTTTCCCCTGAGTGCCCCCGGTCATTGTTCTTGATGGCGATGCCCAGTAATCTGAAATGTACAGCTGCCATCTCCTCCAGGGTTGGGTTTCCCCACACCAGCTTTGACCGGCAGGCGCCGGTGTGGGGTAGGAGACCGTCTCTCTCACTGGGCTGCCATTTCCAAGAGCAGCCCTGCGATCTGCCGGAGTATCCAGGCCCTCGGTGTCTGCATCCAGCCTGTTCTCAACTTGCTGTGCTGCTTCAGTTCTTTCTGCCTGTCTTTTGCACTGTGCCACTCCCTCCTGAGGTGCACACCAAGAGCATGGGGATCGTTGCCAAGGGTTGTGTGTCCATGTGCATGCACACACATTGGTTGGGAAATGTGAACTGACAGGCGCCCGTCAGCCACCCGTTCCACTGAAGTCTTGTCTTGTGCCCCCTCTCTTTTCGTGGGTCGCCACTCTGATCGGCTCCCCCCACCTGGTCTGTCCTCTTCATAACCTTAGGGGATCTCTGTGCCACTTGCAGGTGTCATGAATCAGAAAGCCCTAACCGTTGTGGCTTTTCATTCGGGGGAGGAACGGAGAGCAGCAGGCGTGCGGTTTCGCAGCCACCAAAGCCTTTAGTACACCCCTAGACCCCCAGACTCCGTTTTTCAAATGCCCAGCTCAGATTGTGGGCTGCACACGGGAGACATTGTTTGCACAAGGACAATGTGGAATTGGCTCGATCAGGCAACACACTCCGTCAGCCCCCCTCGAGCCATGTCCCTCGCGCATCAGTTTTGCACACCAGAACATCACCAAGCAGAAACACAAGAGGGCCATCTTGCTGGTGTGATACTGCCAATCCCTTTGGGGAAATACATTTGCAGGGGGTGGGGGGGGTCTTGTCATCTGCACTGGACACTTGGCCTGTATGTGGGGTGGGAGAGTGTGTGTAAGGTGCCCCCCCCTTCTGTTTGGGACCGGACTGTCCTGCAGAATCGAATGCCTTAAAAAAATTTAAATCTAAACTTTCCCTCTCCCTATCAGTGGCTCCCCTGTTCTCCTGCTGTCCGTAGACCGGCTCTTCAGCCTGTGGCACAGTGAGGTGGTAAAAGTCTTAAAAGTGGCAAAACAGACCGAAGGGCACAGGTTTTTGAGTGTACCCCCCCCCCCCCGAAAAGTAAAAATCATTTCCCTGCTAGCAAAAAAAGGGCAGCGTGGTCGTGGGGCGGGTGGTGGAGTGATTTTGGCCAGGGGAGGAAACACAATGGTTCACTCGCAGCCTTGAAGTACAGGCCATTCCATCACCTTATTTGGCCCTCCATGGTTAAATGTCGGGCCTCTTAAATTTTGGGGAAAGCAGGCTTTGTTCCCCAGGTTAATGGTGTTGGCTTTGTAAAGCTGGATTTCTCAACAGAACAGAATTTTTAACAGGTGAGAGTTAGCGGTAAGAGGTGACTGATTTTAGGTGGGGGCATCTCCTGTAACTTGAGATAGTCCCCCCCTGCCACCCCCCCTTGAGTCAGAGAACCTTTTTGGGGGTGGGATCTAGAATATCAAAAGATGGTGTTCTGCAACTGTCATTCTCGGGGAGCGGGGGGCATCTTTTTAATCCATCAGAATGAGGCAACTAGAAAGTACATTGCGAACCCTCCTCCTTGAATTCTGTCAAAGCCCACCACACCTGACATAATGCAAAATATGCACCTTGGGAACCATTTAAAACTGCTTTTTCTTCCACTGTAGTGTCTCACTGTGTGTCACCAGGCTTCCGGGGCTTTCATATACTCCACGTTTCCTCCCGTCTGGGCTGTGGGCAACCCTTGTTCACCCTCCCCTGGTGGAGACTTCTAGACATGTAGAGGGGGATAGTGTGAGACTTCTGCTCAAAGTAGTCAAGGATCAGATCTTTGTTGATGAAACACAGTTCTTTATTTCCAATCTCTACATTGGTACAGCTTCTCGGATTATTGTCAGAGATAACACATATGACAGAAGCAGGTCTATTATACCTTTCTAGGCAGTTTGAATTACCCATAGGTAGCCAATCACTACAAGGGAAAAAACGGCGGGCAAAAGGGGCTCTGGCCGTTTGCTTCCCACAGGAAAGAAAGTGAGGTGTCAAGTTGTAAATTTCCCTTCCTAAACCAGACCCTTCAGATGTTACCATTTCACATAACAATCAATGGCCTCGAGGCTTTCGCACGTTGATAAGAGATGAGACTCGTCCTCCCTTGGAGTCCCAGCCGGGACGAATGGAATGCGGAGGCAGGAGTGTGAGAGGCCCATTGTTCCCATACTTTGAAGTTGTCATCCTCCCGCTCTGACAGTCACACAGACCAGGCCTGGTCAGGGTCATAAACCTGGGGTCACATATTCTACATACATGCTGGCCAAAGTGAGGGGGTTCACCTAAAGGAGGGGTAGTTACATGGCAGGTGTCATGGAAGCAGCTAGCATACATACATGGCAATAGGAATATAGAAAGGCATACAGAGCATACAGACATGAAAGGGAGAACCATGGCAATAAAACAGAAGACATAGCTGTAAGCAATAGAAAGACTTTGTCTGAATCAGCAGATTCTGACAGATAGACCTGATCTGTTGTGAGGCAGAATCCGTTCAGGGAGAGGCGATGGAGACACACAGGGCACTACCATGCACTGTTTCAAGAGACGGGGCATGGTGTGCGTGCCTTTGTGCGTCTGTCTGTGGTTTGTGTCCATGAGACAACTGTGGTACCGACCGTCATTCTCAACAGGTGGTTTTCCTCCTCCTCCTCCTCAGCAGCGTGGGGCGCCTTCCTTAGAAGGCTGCTGGCCCCTAGCTACAGTGGGGCTACTGGGGGCTCTGCCCCCTTTCTTAAATGCCCCCCTGCTTCTTCCCAAGAGCACCTAAAGGGATCCTTGAAATGCTTTTGAGAAGAAGCAGGGGTGGAGGTGGCGTTCGCCCCTCTCCCTCCCCTCCTGCAGGATTTAAAGGGCCCTCCGGCTGATCACCGGGGAACATGTGGCCTGACGGTCAGCTGGAGGGCCCTTAAAATCTTGCAGGAGGGGAGGGAGAGGGGCGAGCGCCACCCCCCTCCCTTCATTATGGCAGATAATGGCAGCCCCACCAGAAAAAGAAATTGCCCCGCGAGCCACAAAACCCTGACTCCAGGCCTGGAAGGCGATATCAGTTTTCCCACTTCCTACTGGAAGGGAGTCTTGGCCAATTTCCACCTATGTTCTTATGGAGCAATGGGACTGTCGCTCAGCCAAGCCATTCCTCCGTGGAGAACAGGGGTCCCTGGGTCTGACAAGCCAACCCTTCCCACTCTCCTAGCACGTCTGTTGTCGGAGGGCCCTTCTGGATTGGGTAATGCAGAAGAGTCGGGCAAGTTCGAGTGGGATGCTCATGGGCTGGGGAGGGCCACCCCTTTAGTCCTTCTCACTAAAGAAAGCTCAGTGAGCTCCAGAAGACTGCCAAGGCCCTCCCTACTCCCCCCCCCCCCCCAGTCAGGCCAGTGACCCTGCACAGAAACCGCTGTGGTCGTATCCAGATTTGCCTCGGAACAGGCGTGTCATCCCCCCTGGGCCCTGGCCTCTCTCCGGTCTGACGTTTTTGTTAACAGCTATGGACCCTTTATATATACAGATGTTTATAACAATGATCTTTTGGAGATCTGTGCCAGGAGTGCGGTCTATTTATTCATAATAATAATACTAATAAAAAGAATTGATGCAGTCTTGATGTTTGTGGCTTAACTCTGTCCCTTCTGGTCCAAAGCTCTCTTGCAGGTCCTGCCAGTGCGTCCAGGATGAAGCTGGAAGCTACGCAAGGTTGTTCCCAAACGGCTGTGTCCGGGAGACTGAGTTTGAAGCAAGCTGGAGGCATCTGGGGGACACTTCCACTAGTCCACTGGCTGGCCTTAAAAAGCATGGCGATGGAAAACCTCTTTTTCCCCACGTGTTTTGGGAAATCTAAGATTACTCTGAAGCAACTTTAAAGGTTTTCCAGGATGCAGTGCAATGTATTTGGGCATACAATACCTCTTAAGTTACCATCTAGCTTAAGAACAAAGTTTGAGTCCAGTGGCACTCTTAAGACCAACAAAGTTTTAGTCAAGGTGTGAGCTTTTGTGTGCACGCACCCTTCCTCAGATACAATGAAGTGGAAATTACCAGTCCATACATATAGATAGAGGGTGAACAGTAAATTAGCATAGAACATAATGAATGGCTACCATTTGTTTGGGTTTAATTTCAGGGGGAAACACAGCGAAGGAAACAGATACGTCAAGACTGGGGATTGATGGGCAGACGTATCCTTAAATGTGGCATGCTGAGAGTAATTAACTGAGACCCTGCTGTTACTCTCAGCATACCACAAGAGGTTTGGATTCAGGTTAAATTCATGCTTGGGGGCGGCGAGTGAAAAACTCCCACTGCTCCCTTCACCTCTGGACGCGTCTTGCCTGGGACAGAGCTGGGTTTGAGTCCAGCAGCACCTCGGAGACCAACAAGATTTTGGGGGGGGGGGGGTAAGTTTTTGAGAGCCAATGCTCCCTTCGTCAGATAGAAGTAGGAATAGAGGTTCCCGAGTCATTATATATGTCCCATTCAGAAGGTGAGAGGGGTGTCACAAAGGTTCAGCGTAGAATATCACACAACAAACACACTCTCAAAACACCAAAATTCCACTCTGACCGCCTTAGCCACTCAGGCTAAACTCTGCCTCTCTTAGCCACACAGGAGAGACTCAAATTGCTTCTTCTGCCATACAGGATCAAAAAACTCCCACTCCTCCTCTCTCTAGCACAGAATCCCCTCGGAGACACCCCTTCTCTCACATTCTCTCTCATCAGCCAATCACATCACACTCATCTCCCTTTGTCACGTTCCTTACATTACTGCAGTCAAACTAAACATTTAAAGAAACACACACACCAAAACATGAAATCATTACAGACACTCTTCCAGCAATCCCTCATTTATTTGTTTTATTTATATCCCACCTTTCTCTCCAGTGGAGACCCAAAGCACCTGACATTGGTTCTCCTCTCCTCTGTTTTATCCTAACAACAACCCAATGAGAGTGTATGACAGGCCGAAGGTCACCCAGTGAGCTCCCGTGGCAGAGTGGGGATTTAAACTTTGCTGTAGTGGTTAAGAGTGGTGGACTCTATTCTGGGAGAACCGGGTTCGATCCCCCACTCCTCCACATGCAGCTGCTGGTGTGACCTTGGGTCAGTCACAAGTTCTCTCAGAGCTGTTCTCTCGTGAACAGTCCTCGAAAGAGCTCTCTCAGCCCCGCCTACCTCACAGGTTGTTGTGGGGAGGGGAAGGGAAAGGAGAGGGTAAGCCGCTCTGAGACTTCAAGTGAAGGGTGGGGTATAAATCCAATCTCTTCTTTCCCTTCCCAAACCAGACCCCTCAGATGTAACCATCTTCACATAACAAATGCTTTCCCCAAGGCTTTCGCACGTTGATAAGAAACGGTCCCTGTCCTCCCCTGTCTTCCCAGCCTAGAGGAATGGAATGCGGAGGCAGGAGTGTGAGAGGCCCATTGTTCTCATGCTTTGAAGTTGTCATTCTCCTGGGCAACCAGATACATAGACCAGGCCTGGTCAGAGCAATAATCCTGGGGTCACAGAACATACATTCACAATTGTCAAGCTAATAGTAAGATGCATGGTTACATAGTTGGTACAGGAACAGGTTTGCACAGCATAGCAAAGTCAGGTACAAATATAGCATGAGATCCCAGAAATCCTTGTTAGAATCTGCAGATTCTGACACCGGGTTTGATTCCCACTTCCATATGCAGCCAGCTGGGTGACCTTGGGTCAGTCACAGTTCTCTCACCAGCAGTTATTAAAAGCTCTGAGCCCTGCCTACTTCACAGGGTGTCTGTTGTGGGGAGGGGAAGGGAAAGGAGATTGGAAGCCCCTCTGAGACTCCTTTGGGTAGTGAAGGGTGGGGGATAAATCCAATCTCCTCCTCTTCCTCTTCTTTTTTTCCCCCTTCTTCTTCTCACAACTCTGCACAGCCTTTGAAGCTTCAGATTTGCTATTCTCACCACCTGGCTTTTCCAAGCCCTCCAAAGGTGAGCTCCAGACCCCACTGGGTTTCCCGTTAAGAGGTACCCTTAGAGTTCCTTGGTGAACTGGAATCTCCCAGGACTATACAACAAACCAGTCTGCCCCACAGACACACTTGGCTACATCTGGCCTTTCTTTACTGTGCTGGAAGGCTGCTCTGCTGTTCTCCCAGTTTCAAGTCTCTCACAGATGTCGTGTCAGAAAAGAGTTTTACAGAAAAGAGTTTTACGGAGCGCCAAAAAGACAAATCAGTGGGTTCTACACCAAATTAAGCCTCAACTCTACCTATCTTAGACTGCAGGGATCAGATTTTAAAAGTTCTTAAATTCAGGTTTCTATTTTTGTATATTATCTCCTTCACATATTACGTCTACTTTGTATGTTGGTCTTAAGACCGTAATACTGAACTATCAACTATCAACTCTACCTAGAAACTAAAATGACTAAACTGAGGCAATTGTGGGGCTTCTGGAAAGTGCTGTCAAGTCACAGCTGACTTCTGGCACCCCCTGGTGGGGTTTCCAAGGCAAGAGAGGGTCAGAAGCGGTTTGGCACTGCCTGCCTCTGCGTCACAAACCGGGTATTTCTTGGAGGTCTCCTGTCCAAATACCAGCCAGGGCTGACCCTGCTGAGCTTCCAAGACCTGAGGACACTGGGCTGGCCTGGGATATCCAGGTCAGGGCGAGACTATTGTACTTTGGTCATATCATGAGAAGACGCTCCCTTCTAAGTTATAGAGTCCTGTGAGCAAAAATTCCACTTTGCGAGCTACTGGCATTAAAGTTGCAAGTGAGCAGTTTGGCTGCTGCATAAATCAGTTTGCTCTGGAGCCACCCTTCCTGAGCGAAGACAAAAACCTGTGAGCCAGAGGCTAAAAAACTGGGAGCTAGCTCACACACACTTGGCCTAGAGGGAACACTGGCACCCACATATTTCTCCAGGGCATCCACCGTTGCGATGGGGCTGCTAGGAAAACTGGAAGGCAGCAGGAAAAGAGGAAGACTCAACAGGAGATGGACGGACTTAGTCCAAGAAGCCACGGACTTCAGTCTGCAAGACCTGAGTCAGGCTGTTAATGAACGGATGCTTTCAAGGGCATTAACTCATGTGGTTGCCATAAGTCAGAAATGACTCGGTGGCGTGTGTGCACCCCCCCCCCCCCTTTATTTATTTATTTCATGAGACTTATAGCCTGCCCTCCAGCATGAGCAGGCTCGGAGTGAGTAACCTCATGATGAAATGCAATATACAATCTAAAACATTCACAGTTCTAATACAGTAAAATGAGAAAATACAATCAAAAACACAACTGATAGATGGCGTAAAATCTCAGGGGGGGAGTAAGTATCTAAAAAAACTGGTATGAAGGAAAAGCTGGGAGGGGAGAAGAAGGGAGGAAGCCAATCAAGATGGAAAACCGTTGCTGCCCTCAACCATACACCCAGCGGAACAACTCTGTCAGGCCCCGCGGAACTGCTTTAGATCCCATAGGGCCCGGATCTCACCCGGAAGAGCACTCCACTAGGGAGGAGTCAGGGCCGAAAAGGCACACCCCCCAGACTGGAAGGCAAAAGGTGAGCTGAGCTTGAAGGAGGAGGAGATTGGATTTATACCCTGCCCTTCACTCAGAGTCTCAGAGTGGCTCATAATCTCCCCTCCCCTCCCCTCCCCTCCCCTCCCCTCCCCTCCCCACCCCACCCTACAACAGACACCCTGTGAAGTAGCTGGGGCTGAGAGAGCTCTTTCGAAAACTGCTCCTGAGAGAACAGCTCTGACAGAATTTGTGACTGACCCAAGGTAACACCAGCAGCTGCATGTGGAGGAGTGGGGAATCAAACCCGGTTCTCCTAGATCAGAGTCCACACTCCTAACGACTACACCAGACTGGTTCTTTCCCTGGCTGCTTGCATGAGCTCTCTGTCTCACAGCAGAGCCTTCTTCAAGGGCCCTTCCAGAGGTGCCGATTCAAAGTTCCTCAGGAGGACTCAAACTCAGGACACAGCAGGGGCACTGACAAGCCTGTTTCCGGGTGGGCTGCGGCCAGGCTTGAGTTCTGCTTCCTCAAGCCCTGAAGAGATGCCAGAACTTCCGGCCTGTCCTGGGAGGCCTTTTCTCCCGCTTCAGCAAGGGCGGGCTCCAGCAAGCTGGAAAGGCGAAAGAGGAGTCCACGCAACGGACAGCTGTCCGCTTTCCTCCGTATTTTGCACTGCGCCAGGCCTGTCTCAGACCCGTCCCTGAGAAACAGGCATTTAAACTCCCCCACCTGGTCTTGCCGTGTACCCAGAGCGGAGCTGGCTCTCACAGATCTCCAGCAGCTACAGCAGCCCCCCTTCCCGATGGAACTTCTCTTCTGCCAGGCACTAAGAGGCAAGGGGGAGTCTCTCCGCCTTGCTCCGTTGACTGCTCTGGAATTTGGGTGCCTTTCCTGTTATCCCCTGGTGTCTTGTCCATCAGGTACTACAACCAGCAGGAATCTCTTAGCCCAGCCTTAGGAGTTTGGTACCCTCACTCCCCTGCCCCCCCCCCCCCCGCAGCAGCCCCGAGTTCAAATCCCCACTTCACCATGTATGAAGGGCTGTCCTTTAGCCCGAACTTCCAGTTTTGAGCAGGTGCAGACCTGCATGCAGCCGTTTCGCAGCCACTCGAAGCCTCCTGTGATGATGGCAGGCCTCCCCCTGTACCTGCGCATGCCAATATTTTTCATGCCCCTGAGGACTAGAAACCCCTGGCAGAAGAAAGAAAAGTGGTGATTTTTTTGTTGCTGGGCTGTGGCCCCACATCCACACAAAAGGAACATGCTAACGACTTTGGGCCCGCTCTGCTAATATCTCCTAAGCCACTTGAATCGGTCAGCTTGAAGGCAACATGGGTGAGAGCACGGCTATCCTGAACCAACCTCTCTGCCACTCCTGGGGGCAGCAGGCATTGCACAGAGGGAAGGGGTGTGGATGAAAGAGGTCCCTCCTCCGCTGGGAAGAGGCGTTGCACGGGCTAATGGTCCACCTCAGCACAGCAGAGGGGATGCAGCGCAGCCTGCCAGGCGAGGCCGAAGTCCCCGTGCCGAGGCTGCAGCGGCACAGGGCAGGAGGCCGGAGGAAGTCCAGCTCCGCGCCCAGCTGAGTTAGGAGGCAGCCAGGTACTGGTGGAAATACAGGCCGAAGAGGCTGGAGACAATCTGGCAGGCGGCTACCCACCAGGTGAGAAATGAGAGGAGCCCACGGTAGAAGAGAGGGGTGAAGACGGTGCCCAGCGCCCCCAGAGCCCCCGTGATCTGCTCCACAGTGGCCTGGATGTCCTCCCCACCGGGGTCCGTCGAGAGCCCAGCTCGGATAACAGGGGCGGCGTCCACAGCTGGCGACATCGGAGCGGGCTCAGGGTAAAGGCCCCAGGAATATTCGCCTAAGGAAGAGAGCAAAAGAAAGAGCATGCAGGCATCAGTGGCTATGCTCCCTCTATGCCGCGGAGTCCGGTGAGCAAAAATTCTGCTTTGTGAGCTACCAGCATTAAAGTTGTGAGTGAGCGATTCATTGCTGCTGCATAAACGAGCTTGCTCTGGAGCCCTCCTTCTTGAGCTGAGACGAAAATGTGTGAGCCGGGGGCTAAAAAACTAAGCTAGCTCACACTCACTCAGGTCAGAGGGAACACTGGTTACTGCTATAACCTGTGTCCAGGAGTTCCTATTAGATTGTGGAAAGGAGCAGTTCCTTCGCCCGGCTCTTGGGTTCTGCCCCCAAACCACCTTCTGTATGCTTCTAAGGCAGGGCCCCCCAACTTTTCTGAGCCTGCGGGCACCTTTGGAATTTTGAGAAGGTTGTGGTTGCCAACTCTGGGCTTGGAAACACCTGGAGATTTGAGGGTGGTGCCTGGGAAAGGAGGGGGGGAGGGGGGGAGGGGGGGAGGGGCCTCCGCAGGGTATGCAGCCCCTGCCTTCCAAAGCAGCCACTTTTCTCTAGAAGTGGAATAAATGTTTTAAATAAATAATGGACTTATGTAGTTTGGAGAGAAGTTATAATTCCTGGAGATCTCCACTCTCCACCTGGAGAGCCCCGGCAAGCCTGATCTCGTCATATCTCGGAAGCTATGCAGGGCCGGCCCTGGCTAGTATTTGGAAGGGCAACCTCCAAGGAATACCAGGGGTGTGATGCAGAGGCAGGCCAAGGCAAACCGCCTCTCTGAAACATCTCTTGCCTAAAAACAAGTCTTGCTCACCACTTGGTGGTGCGTAACACTAAAAGAGATAGAACTTCTGGCTGCCAGACAATCTTAGGATCTCCTGGCTATGCGATAATTATAATTATTGCCTGGAGGCTGGCAACCCTAGTGGTGAGCACCACTCAAAAAAATGGCTGCCACAAGAGACAGACCCAAACCTAAAATGACTGCCAGAGGAGGCGGAGCTGAATGGACTATCCGCCTCCTCACATCTCCCAAGAAGGAGGAGCTCCTGAAGGGGTAATAGAACCACAGGCTGACTAAGGGAAGCCCAAATGCCCACCAGCCCTCCTCCTCCTCCAGAGGGAAAACTTTCATTGGAAGGAGGACAATCAGGAACAAGCCTTGCCTTACAACGGCCCCACCCACTTTCTGAAAATCTCAGCAGGCCCTGAGGGGAGTCCTGGCAGGCCCCATAGCTCCCCGGGCTGCCACGTCAGGGGCCCTTGTGGGGCGGGGTGGGTGTGGAAGAGAGGGGTCCGGCTCTCTCCCTTACCTAGAGTTTTGAGGAGCAGCATACAGTGCAGGGTTAGAATGACGGGGCCCAGGTACTGCAGGCTGACCACTGTTACGTAACAGTAGATCCTGGTGATCTGGAGAGAAATCAGGAGACACGACAGAAGAAGCAGCCAAGTGAGGGCGACATTCCTGGAAGCCCAGAATGGGCGACTGAGAGGTGCTCTGGATAGTTGTGAATAGTGGGGGTGGAATACACGGATGGACAAGTATACACCAGGGGTCAATGTGCACACACATACCCCTCTTTCAGGGGACAACACTCTGGCCAGAGTAGCATTCAGAGACACATCTCCTCTTCCCCTCCCCAAAGTTGTCTTCCCAACTTCTTGACCAACCCGACTACAAGCTCCCCTGTATGTTTCATTTAGGACAGTACTTCCCTGTGGACTTTCGAACCCGGGACAGTTCACAATAGGCAATAAAAACAACCTCTGTGTGTGTATATGTGCGCATGCGCAACTGCATGGTCGCCTGAAGTGGTCAGTGTCCCCAGTGCAGCTTGGCTGACAAAATGAGTTGTGACACAGGTTCAAATTTCCAATCTGCTGGACACCCACTCGAGCGGCTGCCACAGTGGAAGAGGAGGGATCCCTGGCATTGAGGTTTTTGATCTCATACTGCTGACGGTATGGCTTATTGTTTTATCCCTGTGAACTTTTATTGCTGGAATGGTATTGTTCTTTATATCATTACATCTTTAGTCTTCACTGCTTTGGGCAAGGTGTTATGGGGAAGTGGGGTAGGAACATTCCAAATAATGGAAGACATACATACGGACCTCCCTCGCAGGACTTCCACTCAGTGCCCGTCCCACGGTTATCACCACACTTCCCCGCTTCAAAGAGAGTAAATGGAAACTTTGCTCCTGCAGGGACCGAGGGGAGGGACGCCAGCCTCCGGGTGGGACCCGGGGATCCCCCAGAATTACAGCCCATCTCCAGACTACAGAGGTCAGATCCCCTGGAGGAAATGGATGCTTCGGAGGGTGGACTCTATATGGCATTGTGCCCCCCCCCCCCCCACACTGAGGTCCCTGTCCTCCCCAATCTTCACCCCCAAATCTCCAGGAGTTTCCCAGCCAGGAGCCAGCAAATCTATCCCCCGGAGAGAGAAGAGAAAATGGCATGTGACTCCCATCTCTTTTATTTACAAGGGGGGGATGTATTACTAATCCGGCTATAGTCCTCTGAAATGAAAAAAAGCCAGTGTGGTAATGATAAAATAATTATTGTATGGCAGTGTGCGGAGCGTCACAGAATCACAGAGCTGGAAAGGGTCCTACAGGCCATCTAGTCCAACCTGCTGCCCAGTGCAGGATTCGCCTAGAGCATCCCTGACAAGCGTTTGTCCAGCCACTGCTTGAAGGCTGCCAGGAAGGGGGAGCTGATTCCACTGCTGCACAACTCTCACTGTAAAAAAGTTCTTCCTCATATCCAGCCGGTAACTTCTGGTCCTTAATTCAAACCCATTCTTGTGAGTCTTCTCCTCTGCTGCCAACAGAACAGCTCTCTGCCCTTCTTCAAGTGATGGCCTTTCAGGTACTTCAGGAGAGCAATCTCCCCCTCAACCTCCTCTTCTCCAGACTGAACAGTCAGCCTTTCCTCATAGGGCTTCTTGGCCTCCAGGCCACCGATCCTAGTAGTATAGCCGGATCCTAAGATTTTTTGGCAGTCAGAAGTTCTAGCTCTTTAGCGTTATGCACCACTAGGTGGCTAGCTAGACTTGGTGACAGTGTTGGACCAGGATACAGCAGGCCCAGGATTGGCTCCCCACTCGTGCCATGGGAGCTCTCCGGGTGACCTTGGGCCAGTCACCGAGTCTCAGCCTAGCCCACCTCACAGGGTTGTTGTGAGGATACAGTGGAGGAGAAAAGCTGGATTCATCCCCCGCCCTTCACTACCCAAAGGAGTCTCGGAGCAGCTTACAATCTCCTTCCCTTCCTCTTTGAGGGGGGGACAGGATGGCTCTCTTGAAGTATCTGAAGGGCTGTGCCACTCAGAGGAGGGCAGGAAGCTGTTCCTGTTGGCAGCAGAGGAGAGGACTTACAAGAATGGGTTTAAATTAAGGGCAGGGAGGTATCGGCTGGATCTTAGGGGAAACTCTTTTACCATTGTGCAAGAGTGGAATTGGCTGCCCAGGGTGGTGAGCTCCCCCTCCCTGGCAGTCTTCAAGCAGCGGCTGGATCAACACTTGCCAGGGATGCTCTAGGCTGATCCTGCACTGAGCAGGGGGTTGGACTAGATGACCTTCATGGCCCCTTCCAACGCTGTGTGATTCTATGATTCTCTCCCCACAACAGGCACCCCGGGGGGGGGGGGGGGCTGAGAGAGCTCTGAGAGAGCTGTGACTGGCCCAAGGTCACCCAGCCAGCTGCATGTGCAGGAGGAGTGGGGAATCAAACCCAGTTCTCCAGATTAGATTCCACCGCTCTTAACCACTACAACAAATGAATAAATGGGGGAGCCCCAAGGTTGCCTCCCCCTGCATTGCCAGACACCCCCTCCCCCACTGTGGCTTGGCCCGTACCCTTTGCTGGATCTCCAACACGCTGATCCGGCCCACTTCCCGCTTCATCTGCTCCACCCAGCGTGGGGCAAGATTCAAGTACGCCTGAAGGTGGTAGTGGATCATGGCCAGGCGGAGGAGGCAGAGTGCCACGATGGCCCAGAGGCGGAAGGAGTTGTAGGCGGCGTCTGACATGCTACGGGGAAGGGAGAAGCAGCGCTTGGCAAAGGGAGCGAAGGCGGACGGCAGACTCTTTCCCTCCACATTCCCAGACCTTTGCGGCAGTACTCTGAAAGCATTTTGCGATGCAACGATAACAAGGATCCCTAATCCATTTTAATTCAAGGAAAAGAAAGAAAGGGCGCTTCCACAAGCAGAAGTTCCAGAAACTTCTGGCTAAAGACAGGAGGAAGAAAAGGAGACCCTTTGCAGGGCTTCTCAGAACCAAAGAGAAATGCTAAAAAAAAAAAATTCCTTACATTTGGACTGTTTCCTTGCCCATGGGGGCACGCAAGAGGAGATCCCGGGAAATCGGTTTGATCCACAGGAGGACGGTGATCACAGGGGCGAGGAAACTGGTGTGGAGCAGCAGCCTGCGGTGGGGGGGGGGATAATGCGTGGGGGGGGAAGAAAATATTGGACACATCAGATACTCCGGCCTTTAGAATCCAGAGATGAGCACTGGGCAAATCCAAAAGCACAGCGGAAACCCACTTTCTAAAACCCCACATGCAAGAAAGGAGTTGGGAAGAAAGTGACGGCCTCCCCAAACAGCTGGTTCCCCCCCCCCCCCTTTTCTATTCCCACCTTTCTTCAAACATCTAAAACAGAATCTCCATGTTTAGAAATAACAAGAAGAAGAAGAGAAGAAGAGATTGGATTTATACCCTGCGGTTCACTACCTAAAGGAGTCTCAGAGCGGCTTACAATCTCCTTTCCCTTCCCCTCCCCACAACGGACATCCTGTGAGGTAGGTGGGGCTGAGAGAGCTCTTCCGAGAACTGCCCGTGAGAGAACAGCTCTGAAAGGACTTATGACTGACCCAAGGTCACCCAGCTGGCTAAATGTGGAGGAGCCAGTTTGGAGTAGTGGTTAAGAGTGGCGGCCTCTAATCTGGAGAACTGGATTTGATACCCCACTCCTCCTCCACATGCAGCCAGCTGGGTGACCTTGGACCAGCCACAGTTCTCTCAGGACTCTCTCAGCCCCTCATAAGAACATAAGAAAAGCCAATGTTGGATCAGGCCAATGGATCAGCCCGCCTCACAGGGTTGTTGAGAAGACACAAAGGACGGGGACTCGTGCATGAAGCTTGGAAGTTTAACCCTGTCTGTTCCCTCCCACCTGCCCTTTTACAAAAAAAAGTCAGCCTGGCTACACTACTGGATCATTGGTCGGTCGGCCGCCAGCTTGAGAGCATCCAGGTGAGTCTGAGCCAGCCGCAGCCCCGGGAAGGTCAGGCAGGCGCCGATGAAGGAGCAGAGGGCCACCAGGGCCAGCTTGATACTCAGCTTGGTCACCGGGATTCTGCAGGGAAGCGAGAAAAGAGGTTTCAGTAAGGCTGGCGGCAACACCAACTTCTTGAAAGTCATGTAACAAGAGCCCTGTGGGATTGGCTGGCTCGTAGCTATGGTGGGGATATTGTGGGCTCTGCCCCCTTCCTTAAAGGGCCAGCCTCCTCCCTTAAAGCCCCCCCCCCCCGTTTCTTCCCAAAAACATTCAAAGGATCCCTTTTGAAAAGAAGCGGTGGTGGCATGCGCCCCTCTCCCTCCCCTCCTGCAAGATTTAAAGGGTCCTCCAGCTGACTGGCAGGCCACGTGCTCCTGGCTGATCAGCTAAAAGACCCTTTAAATCCTGCAGGAGGGGAGGGAGAAGGTCACAGAACCACCCCTCTTTATTATGGCAAATAATGGCAGCCCCACTAGAAAAAAACCTGCCTCACAAGCTACAAATCTTGGCTCAGGGCCTGGGGACTGGACCAACAACCCCCCCCCCCAAGCCAGCATCCTCCCAGTGGCTAATGACATGCCCCCCAGAATGCACGTGAGACGGAGCATGGTGGCCAAAGCCGAGAGGTAAGACTGCCTCAGCACACGGAGGCAACAGCCAGGGACAAACTGCTCCTTTGTGAAACTGTCTCTAAGCTAGCGAGTGTCACTACATCCTAGCAGAGGTGAGCTCTTCAGCTTCATTCCGGAACATACTCACTACAAGGAATCAGTTCTGTAAAAGCACAGGTCCTCTTCTCTTGCCCTCTAAGTGTCCTGACCAGGAAGCCCAATTTTGCCAGAGCTCAGAAACTAAGCAGGGTCGGCCTTGGTTCGTACTTGGATGGGAGACCACCCAGGAAGTCCAGGGTGGCTACGCAGAGGCAGGCACTGGCAAGCCACCTCTGAATGTCTCTGGCCTTGGAAACCCTATAGGGTGGCCATAAACCAGATGCAACCCGACGGCACTTTCCCCCAGCCCCGTGTACTCTGAGCCAGAAAAGTTTCTAATGAAAGCCACATAGAATCGAGGAAAAGGAGCCGGGAAATGCCCACCCTAAAACCAAGGAAAACAGCAAAGTTGTTACAATAGTATTACTGTTTCCCCAAAGTACAAGAAAGTAAAAACAGATAACACAGCAGGTGAAAAACAGAACAGCATATTGAAGGGGGGGGGGATGCTCAGAATTTGAACAAGAAGTTCCCTGGCATGAAACCGGGTTCAGAAATGCCCCAGCAGGATTCAGTTCAAAAAGGACGTGCTGCTGGCAAACAAAAGGAGGGGAGCTCCTGAAGATTCCCCGAACAAAGGCCACTTACGTCCAGTCCCAAGCTTGCTCCTTTAAGAACACTTCCAAGTTGTTGTAAACGTTGGTCAGGCCTGTGCAGAGAAGCAAACTGCGTGTGAGTCCTGTGGGTGCCATGTCTGGCCTGCAGTTCGACTGCTGCCTCAGGAAACAGGAAGGCACCCTTGCTGGATGAGATCCAAACTCCCATCTGGTCGAGCATCCTCTACCGCTCCCTGGCTAACCAGCTGCCCCAGAAAACTTCACAAGCAGGGGTACAGAGACCCCGCTGGCCCCTCACAGTTTTCACTCCTGACCTGGGTAGCCCAGGCTAGCCCGACCTCAGAAGCATAGCAGGGCCAGCCCTGGAAGGGCGACCTCCAAGAAAGACTAGGGCTGGGATGCAGTGGCAGGCGATGGCAAGTCACCTTTGAATGTCCCCTTCTATTCAAGCCCCACTAGGGGTCAGCAGAAGTCAGTTTGACTTGATGGCAAAAAAATTCTTTTTAAGAAACCCACTTTCAGAGGTATACTGCTCTTGAACATGGAGGTTTCATTTGGTCTACGGTTGATAGCTGTTGGAAGATTTCTCTGCCACAAAGAGAGGAGGAAAGGATAGTGGCAGAGCATCTATTTTGCATCCGGGTTCAATCCGCACCACCTCTAGTTAAAGGCATCTGGTTGGCGATGTGAAAGACTCTCATTTGAGACCCTGTACAGCCGCAGGCCTTAGAATCAGAGTTGGAAGGGACCTCCAGGGTCATCTAGTCCAACCCCCTGCACAATACAGGAAAATCACAAATACCTCTTCCCACCCCCACCCCCCACACACACCCAGTGATCACTGGCCAAACTGGCCTGGAGAAGAATGGCTTCCTGACCCCAAAGTGGCGATCGGCATTCCCCTTGGGCGTGTGAGAAAGGGCCCTGAGAACTGAGCCCTGAGGCAACCCCCTTCCTGCCTTCCCTTTTCGTGATCTGCCTAAGTTCACGGAATCAGCATTTCCCTAGAAGGCAGCTTCGTGTATTCATGAAATTGTCCAGTCTAAGTTACTGGGCCTCACTAAATCCTGTGGCTGGGACTTCCATGAACTAGTCACTTCATGTGTGAAGGACAGCTACCTTTTGTCTGCGCTGAACCCCCTGCTCCCGAATTCTTGCATTTTGGAAAAGGAAAGGAAAAAAAAACTCCACTTTTTCCACCCTCAGGCGTAACTTTAATACACACACACCAGTACCCACAGGGGTTCTCTCTCTCTGAAACTAAAGCGCATGCCCACCTGCGTCAAGGCCAAACTCCAAGTAATCGTCCCGGATCACGAGGACCACCATGGCGATGAGGAGGAAGAAGAATGTGAAGGACAAGCAAACAGAGCGCTCGCCCCCCTCCTCGGATTTGAAATAGTGGCGCATCACCATGAAAAAGATTTTTCTGGAAATAAGGTCTTGCTAAGGATGGAAATATGACTCCTTTGAATGGTTTTTTGGTTTTTTTAGGTATTTGGAAGACAAAGTACAAGGTTTGGTGTAGTGGTTAGGAGTGCAGACTCTAATCTGGGAGAACCAGGTTTGATCCCCCACTCCTCCACATGCAGCTGCTGGTGTGACCTTGGGTCAGTCACAAGTTCTCTCAGAGCTGTTCTCTCATGAGCAGTCCTCGAAAGAGCTCTCTCAGCCCCACCTACCTCACAGGGTGTCTGTTGTGGGGAGGGGAGGGGAAAGGAGATTGTAAACCACTCTGAGACTCCGAGTGAAGGGAAAAGTTTAAATCCAATCTCTTCTTCCTCTTCTTCTTCTTCACACTGTGCCAGGATTCCAAAGGTGATTCTTTAATTTTTGAGGCCCCCACAATACGTCACATGGCCAACTGATACAGATTCCTTCATATAATGTCTACGTGGTATTAACTTGGCACCACTGAAGAACGACTTTGTGGCCGAAACGCATCTGGTCCAGTTTCACTGGTTTATTGCATCCAGTCAGTGCTACTAAGAGTATTCTGCATCGAATGTAACGTGGACTGCAAGGCCTAGAGGCCTATTTTGTTTTTAATGAACTATTCAAGTTCACTGTAGTATTAAAGGTATATTTTGTTTAGTCTTTTTATGTATGCTTGTAACCTCAACCTCTTAGGCACCCGCCTCTGGAATTATGGTTGCCAGCTCTTTTCAAGACGCTGGCGGAGAGATGGAGGGGACACTCCAGGAGCTGGCTGCATCGCCCCCGACTTGCTGCTGTCACTGAAAGTGACATCATTAATCACCCAGAAGTGATGTAGGCACATCAGGGGCGACACTCTGGTCTGGGGGCAAAACTCTATGGTAAAATTGCTCAAACCATAGAGTTTTGACCAAAAGCCAGAGTGCCCCTCCCCAATGTCACCAATGTGCCTACATCACTTCTAGGTGATGTCAGCCCATCACCTGACATTGCTTGGGGGTGGGTTCTCCCATCAGTTAGCTGGCCGGTGGGAGGCAGGAGCCCACAAAAGAAGAAGAGGAGACTGGATTATGCTCCACCCTTCACTACCTGAAGGAGTCTCAGAGCATCTTACCCTTCCCCTCCCCACAAGACACCCTGGGAGGTAGGTGGGGCTGAGAGAGCTCTTTCGGGGACTGCTCATGAGAGAACAGCTCTGAGAGAACTTGTGACTGACCCAAGGTCACACCAGCAGCTGCATGTGGAGGAGTGGGGCACCAAACCTGGATTAGAGTCCATGCTCCTAACCACTACACCAAACTGGCTCTCAAAAGCAGTGGATCCCCCCACCCTGAACTAGGGAATGGTAACCCTACCTGGAATTGTGACTGCTGCAAAATGGCCACCGAAGCTCCCCTTCAGCCTCCCAGTAAATAGCCTTGTGCTGTGGTGGCAGCTGCTGCCAAAATGACTTTTTTTAAAAATTGGCACTGCCAATCAGAAGGCTTGCTGGAGAAAAGCCCCGCCTGGCCCCGCCCACTTTCTAAAAACACTGGATGAGCACCAGGAAAGTTGTCGGGCACCGCGTTGGGGACCTCTGCTGTAGGTTATAAAAAATACCCAATCTCAGAATTTTAACTTTCACGAAAAATGCATGAGGCTCGGCACATAGGGAAGCCCAGCTAGACACCTCCACCACCTCCTCTTCCCGCCCTGCATGAGCTTGCACAAGGCAGGAAAAAAAGTCTCCTCTCCCTTGGATGGGGGGGCAGTGTTCCCTCTAAGCTGAGTTAGTGTCAGCTAGCTCACAGTTTTTTAGCCTCCAGCTCACACATTTTTTGCCTCAGCTCAGGAAGGATGGATCCAGAGCAAACCAATTGATGCAGTAGCCAAGTTCGCTGGCTCCCAACTTTACTGCCACCAGTAGCTCACAAAGCAGGATTTTTGCTCACAAGACTCTCCACAGCTTAGAGGGAGCGCTGGTGGGGGGGCCTTCCGGGGCACACGGCAGAAGAAGGATACATGGAGAAGAAGACCGTAAGCAGACACCAGAGGATGCCGATGTTGGCTTCTTTCTGGGGATCCACCAGACAGTAGTAGCCTTCAGTGAAGAGGTACACGAAGGCAGAATACACGGCAAAATCCACGTACCACTGATACTCCAGGAAATAGCGCAGGACTGCAAAACAGAGGAACAGAGGTTGTCAGCTCCACCGGGATCATCCAGCACCATTCCAGACCCCCAACCACACCAAACGCATTTATCTTCCTTGCACTCAAGTTGGAGCCGCCCTTTCTTCTAGCACCTCCTAAACATTTGCTCTTAAAACGTTTCAAGGATTACCCACAGAAGGAGGAGGAGGGGCAGAAGAAGCAGGAAGAAGAAGAAGAAGAATTGGACTTATACGCCACCTATTACTACCCAAAGAAGTCTCAGAGTGGCTTACAATCTCCTTCCCCTCCCCACAACAGACACCCTGTGAGGTAGGTGGGGCTGAGGGAGCTCTCTCGAGGACTACCCTTGAGGACAGCTCTGAGAGAACTTATGTCTGGCCCAAGGTCACACCAGCAGCTGCTTGCGGTGGAGTGGGGAACCAAACCCGGTTCTCCCAGATTAGAGTCTGCGCTCCTAACCACTACACCAGACTGGCTGTGCCTCCTCATGAGTCAGTATTCTAGGTGTGGCTTGTTAGAGAGCAGGTAAATGTTGGGAAACGATCTGGTGGCACCCACAGCAGGGGGATGGCAGAGCCCAGCAGCAGCAGCCGACTGAGAAAAGACAAAGCCGGTGTGGTGTGGTGTAGCGGTTGAGCGTGTTGGGGAGACCCAGCTCTGAATCTCCACTGGTGCCGTGGAAGCTCACTGGGTGACCTCGGGCCAGTCACACTCTCTCAGCCCAGCCTACCTCACAGGGTTGTTGTGAGGATAAAATGGAAGAGAGTAGAACGAAGCGAGCTACTTTGGGGAAAAAGGCAGGGTATAAATGAATTCAATTTTTAAAATTAAATAAAAAGCCAGCACAGGGAAGAAAATGCTGGACGTTACATTGGGGATGGCTATTAAGATTCAAAACAGCACCTCCATGTGCAGTGTTCCCTCTAAGCTGAGTTAGTGTGAGCTAGCTCACAGTTTTTTAGCCTCCGGCTCACACATTTTTGCCTTAGCTCAGGAAGGATCTGGCTCCAGAGCAAACTAATTTATGCAGTTGCTAAATCACCTGCTCACAACGTTAAACAAATGGAACAAATAAATAATGTCAGTGGCTCAGAAAGTAGAATTTTTCGCACCTGACTCCACAGCTTAGAGGGAGCACTGTTCCATGATCAGGTGGTCTACCTCTGAGTATACTGCAGAGAGCCTTCCTTAAGTAATCTGGCTGGTCTTGTCTGGGAACAAGATGGACCTTATGATCAAATCCAGCAAGACATAACAAGGTCAGGAATGGTGAATGGTCTAATCCAGGGGTGGCCAACCTTGCTTAACGTAAGAGCCACATAGAATAAACGTCAGATGTCTGAGAGCCGCAAGACAGGAACAAATATCACACACACGTTTTTATTTTTAAAAATATGCAAATTTGCTTTTTATTAACGTTAAATGGGACTGCCAAAAATAAAAAACAAACGAGGAAAACCAGTTATTGATAATGATATTACTTGTTTGCTAATGATATTGAGAGAGATGGAAAGAAAGAATTAAAGAAGTGGAAAGAAAGAGAGAGAGAGAAACTAGGAAAGCAAATAGATGGGAGGGAGGAGGGAAGGAAGGAAGGAAGGAAGGAAGGAAGGAAGGAAGGAAGGAAGGAAGGAAGGAAGGAAGGAAGGAAGGAAGGAAGGAAGGAAGAAGGAAGGGAGAAAAAGCATGCCTCCCCTTTGCTTCCCCAGCTGCCCTGCCAGGAGCCGCACAATATATGTGAAAGAGCCGCATGTGGCTCCCGAGCCACAGGTTGGCCACCCCTGGTCTAATCTATGGGGATTTTGAAAACTTGGATCAGACCCCCAGCTCAGCAGAAAGAAAGTGGAGAACTATCCGGACTGTTCTAGGAAGTCTCACCACACGGTTTAGTTAGCCAGAGGTGGCTTGGAGAATGGGGCAGCTCCCCAGATCTAGTTTAGAGCACTCACACAAGCTGTGGAGTCCTGTGAGCAAAAATTCTACAAATTTGCGAGCTCCTGGCATTAAAGTTGTGAGCGAGCAATTTGGCTGCTGCATTAATTAGTTTGCTCTGGAGTCATCCCTTCCTGAGCTAAGACAAAAATGTGTGAGCCGGAGGCTAAAAAACGGTGAGCTAGTTCACACTAACTCGGCTTAAAGGGAACCCTGGCACCCGCATATTTACCCAGGGCATCCACCGCTGTGATGGGGCTGCTCTCCAGTTGCAAGTCAATATCCCGGGGCACAGACGATGGCTTCTCATCTGCCACACCATTGAGCCTCCTGCAAGGCAAACACATCATAACCAACTGGGGATCCTACAGAAATACTAAACTGCCATTTTCTGTCATGACCAATCAGGGATCCAACAGAAACATGAGACTGACAACACAATCACTGGACCTAACAACATCAGCTACACCAGGGGTGGCCAAACTGCGGCTCAGGAGCCACATGTGGCTCTTTCACACATATTGTGCGGCTCCAGGCAAGGCAGCTGGGGAAGCAAAGAGGAGGCATACTTTTTCGTCCTCCCTCCCTTCCTCCCCACCTCCCATCTATTTGCTTTCTTGGTTCTTTCTCTTTCTCTTTCTCTCTTTCTTTCCACCTCTTTCATTTTTTCTTTCCACCGCTCACTTTTTCTCTCTCTTTCTTAGACAAACAAATATCATTAGCAAACAAAACACCTCAAAAAAGATATCATAGCACTGGAAAAAGTGCAGAAAAGGGCAACTAGAATGATAAAAGGGTTGGAACACTTTCCCTATGAAGATAGGTTGAAGCGCTTGGGGCTCTTTAGCCTGGAGAAACGACGGCTGAGGGGTGACATGATCAAAATCAGGGCTCTTTTTCAGCAGGAACGCACCGGAATGCCATTCCGGCTGGCATCCGAGCCTGCCCCGCCCCCTCCCTGCTGGGCCCGAGCTGTTTACACTTAAAGGAAAAGTTCCTGCAGAGAGCCGGCAGGAAAAAGCCCCACCCAGCGCTTTCCCTTTAAGTATAGAGACCCAGCATGAGAAAGCCCCGCACAGAGATTAAGCACAGGGCTAGGCTCTTTGCACTGAAAGGCCTGGCACTGCATTTGGCTTGCCGACGTCGCGTCACTCTCCCTGCTCTGGTAAGTGCCTCCCCCATTTCTTTTCCTTCTCTCTCTCTCCCCCCCACCTTCCTTCCTTCCTTCCTTCCTTCCTTCCTTTCTCTCTCTCCCTACCTTTCTTTCTTTCTCTTTCTCTCTCCCTCCCCCTTCCTTTCTCTTTCTCTCTCTCTCCTCCACCTTCCTTCCGTCCTTTCTCTCTCTCATCTATCTGTCTTTCTTTCTCTCTCTCTCTCTCTCCCCATCTTTCTTTCTTTCTTTCTTTCTTTCTTTCTTTCTTTCTTTCTTTCTCTTTCTCTCTCTCTCTCCCTCCCCCTTCCTTCCTTCCTTCCTTCATCTATCTATCTATCTATCTATCTATCTATCTATCTATCTATCTATCTATCTATCTCCTTCCTTCTTTTTCTCTCTCTCCCCTACATTTCTTTCTTTCTTTCTCTCTCTCTCTCTCTCTCCCCCCCACCTCTCTCTCTCTCTCTCTCTCTTTCTTTCTGTTTCATTTTGTTCTTTGTGTTTTTATAAAAAAATATTGAAAAGGGGGGGATGTAAAAAAGCAGAGAGCCAAGGAAATGCTGCTTTTGACAATATCTTTAATTACTGAGCATCTCTTTCGTTTTCTCATGGCATCTTCTGCTTAAGAAAAGTACGTTTGAAGCCTGAGTTCATTGTTGTGTCTTGTTGGGAATGGCTTGCAAATATATGTGTGTCTAAAGTCTGTATTAAAGTGGTTTGGTGCTTACTGCCATGCAAGAGAAAACATCTGAAAAAGTAGCTTCACTGTTGTGTCTGTTGGCAGAACACTTGACTGTTGCATGGGGGACTTCGGGGGACATCTGCAGAGAAACAGAGATGTAACTAAAAATGATCATGGTAGGCTGCACTTTGGAGATTGCCTGTTTTGTGAAATTTAAAAAGTGGGCAGAGTTTCTGCTGAAGATGATTGTCCCTCTTCTCCTGCCACTGGGCTGACATCTGCCTTTAATGGGCCAGCAAAGTTGATGTTCTTAAACCTCCTAATAAGAGAGATTTCTGCTTCTGAGGAGTTGACTTCCAACGATTAGTGATCTTGTGATGGTAGTGATA
The DNA here is from genome assembly GCA_029233225.1 of Lepidodactylus listeri. Taxonomy (NCBI): domain Eukaryota; kingdom Metazoa; phylum Chordata; class Lepidosauria; order Squamata; family Gekkonidae; genus Lepidodactylus; species Lepidodactylus listeri. Next base: position 177,488,266 of record JARCFY010000002.1, read on the forward strand.
CTTTTATGTGGTAAAGACCACCTGTTCACAGGATAATTTTACCTGTGGAACAGACTCTGCATGGTAACCACTCCACTGGTACATAATTGCCTGTAAAAAGTATTATAGTGTAATAATTCAGGTGGGTAGCCATGTTGGTCTGAAGCAGCAGAACAAAGTTGGAGTCCAAAGTTTCATCCAAGGTATAAGCTTTTGTGTGGGTGGCACATGAAATCTTATACCTTGAATAAAATTTTGTACCTTGAATAAAATAGTCCACAAACTACTCCCGTCCAGTGCATCCACAAACCTAGAAGAAGAAGAGATTGGATTTATACCCCACCCTTCACTACCCAAGGGAGTCTCAGAGCATCTTTCAAACTCCTTTCCCTTCCCCTCCCCACAACAGACACCCTGTGAGGTAGGTGGAGCTGAGAGAGCTCTGAGACAACAGCTGGTACAGAGCTATGGCTTGCCCAAGGTGCAAGGGGGGAGTGAGGAATCAAACCCGGTTCTCCCAGATTAGAGTCTGCGCACTTAACCACTACACCAAACTGGCTCCTAGCGTTGTTCTGCCAGTGAACTAGGGTTGCCAACTCCAGGTTGAGGAAATCCCTGGAGATTTGGGAGTGGAGGGTGGGGTTTAGGGGAAGGAGGGACTTAAGCAAGGCATAATGCCATGGACTCCACTTTCCAAAGCAGCCATTGACCTGATCTCTGTAGTTTGGAGCTGTTGTAATTCCAGGAGATCTCCAGACCCCACCTGTAGGTTGGCAATCCTAAAAAAATCATATTTAGCGTACTAGTTCTGCAGGAAGGCAAGTTGATTTCCATGGGAACCTAACCTTTAGGAATTGATTCCAATCTAGTGTGGGAATAATTGTTGGACACAAGATATTGGTTTAGGCAAGATTTTGTATAAATGGGACAGAAAATAATGTTTTTATTGGTTTTGTCAAAACTGTTTTGACAACAAGGTAAACAGAATAAGAAGCAAAAGGTGGATGTGGCTGGATAACCACACTTCTGGTAACATCGGGTGTGGCCTAATATGTTAATGAGCTGTTATGTCAGGGGTGTGGCCTAATATGCTAACGAGTTCCTGCTGGGCTTTTTCTACAAAAAGTTTATAAGATTATGCATGGGACAAAGCAGGTAGAGAAGGAGGTACTTTTCTCCCTTTCTCACAATACAAGAACTCGTGGGCACTCGATGAAATTGCTGAGCAGTCGGGTTAGAACAGATAAAAGGAAGTCCTTCGTCACCCAAAAAGTGATTAACACGTGGAATTCACTGCCACAGGAGGTGGTGGTGGCTAAAAGCCTGGATGGCTTCAAGAGGGAATTGGATAAACATATGGAGCAGAGGTCCATCAGTGGCTATTAGCCACAAAGTATAGATAGGAACTCTCAGTCTGGGGCAAGTGAAGCTCTGTATTCTTGGTGCTTGACGGGGGGGGGGGGCAACAGTGGGAGGGGCTTCTACTGTCCTGCCCCCACTGCTGGACCTTCTGAGGGCACCTGGTGTTTTTGGCCACTGTGTGACAGAGTGTTGGACTGGATGGGCCACTGGCCTGATCCAACACTGGCTTCTCTTATGTTCTTCTTATGTTCTTAAATATCATTGGACAAATAGATATCATTATCAATATCTGTTTTTAACCCTTCTGTTTTTATTTTTGGCAGTCTGGTTTAATGTTAATAAAAGCAAATTTGCCTTTTTAAAAATAAAAACGCACCTGTAATATTTGTTCATGTCTTGCGGCTCGCAAACATCTGACGTTTATTCTACGTGGCTCTTTAAGCTGAACAAGTTTGGCCACCCCTGAACTACACCACCTCAGGCTCATTCCACTTGCTCATCTTCTAACACTGTACAGGCCATTCAATGTCAACAATGCCCTTTGGTTCTCTGCGTAGGACAAACAGGACAAACCCTTCCCCAGAGGATAAATAAATAAATCTGACATCAGGAATCACAAGATTGAGAAATCTCTAGGAGAACACATTAACCTTCTGGGACATTCAATGGGTGGCCTCAAAGTAGTTGTTTTGTTAGAAAAGAACTTCACAAACACAATGGAAAGGGAAATTGCTGAATTACAAGTTATTGCAACCAGTGTTCTCTCTAAGCTGAGTTAGTGTGAGCTGGCTCTCAGTTTTTGAGCCTCCAGCTCACACATTTTTGTCTTAGCTCAGGAAGGCTGGCTCCAGAGCAAACTAATTTATGCAGTAGCCAAGTCACTTGCTCACAACTTTAAGGCCAGTAGCTCGCAAAGGAGAATTTTTGCTCACAAGACTCCACAGCTTAGAGGGAGCACTGATTGCAACACTTGGAAGAAAAACCTCCCCATGACTCAACAGGGATATTGGATTTTTATCCCATTACATGTGCTAACTCTTTCAGTCCTCACATATGTATTCTCAACACGAAGGACTACAAATCCTCTGTATTTTAGTGTATTCCTTTTCCAGAATAGTATATTAGAATAATGAATGGATGTCTGATGACGACATTACATCCAGCTCTAAATATACTGTTAAGTGCCCTTCACGCCTGAGAGGAGATAGTTAAGATTCTCAGTTACTTCCCACAATTGGAAAAAACACCTTTAGACATTTATCTGCTATTTTAACAAATTTGTTGCTTTACAGCTGTTGACCTTATAACCTTAACTTGTTATTAATTTTTTCACTTTGCATAACTTAAACATCATCCTGTTATGTGTTAATTTGCTGTTAAGTCCCTGTCTGTAAGTTTAGAACTTGAAAAAGTGTGCCTTGAATAAACCTTTGTTGGTCTTAAAGGTGCCACTGGACTGTAAATTTGTTCTACCACTTTGAAATTTTTATTTATTTATTTATTTGAATTTATATCCCGCCTAGCCAGCACAAATTGATATTGTAAACTGAATACGCTGAGACTGATTTCCAGAGATATCCTTCAAGTCACTAGTTCCAACTTGTTTTTATGCACTAGTTTTCAGCTCCTTCCATTTTGACAGCCAAGATGGCCACCCTCTCACCAACTTCCAGACTCACCGTTCCCGTCTGCCCTTTGGCTTCTGCTTGCCTGCCAAGGCAAACAACTCTTCTTCAGACGGATGCCTGTAGCGGTACAACCTGAGGGGGAAAGAGAAGGGAAAAGGTTGAGGAACCAACAAGAGAAACAAGTTACTCAAAGTGGCATCTGAGCTTAAATGGCAAGAAGAAGAGGAGATTGGATTTATACCCCGCCCTTCACTCAGAGTTTCAGAGCGGTTTACAATCTCCTGTCCCTTCCCCTCCCCACAACAGACCCCCTGTGAGGTAGGTGGGGCTGAGAGAGCTCTGATAGAAACTATTGTTTTTCAAGAATAGCTCTGAGAGAACTATGGCTTGCCCAAGGTCATCCAGCCAGGTGCAAGTGGAGCAGTGGGGAATCAAACTCAGTTCTCCCAGATTAGAGTCCGCGCACTAAACCACTACACCAAACTGGCTCTCTTAAGAAAAGGCACATTCAGGCCTTGGATGGGCCAAAATTGGGGTCCACCTTTGCTTTGCCCTTGGGCAGTGTGGTTGCTTCTGAAATTGAAGGGGGAGCAGCCCCCAACCAGGCTCTTTTCCAAAACAGGAGCTAGTTAGGGGGCCAAAGGAGTTCCAACCATTACATATCCAGGAAGCTGCCTGGTACCAAATCAGACCCTTGGTCCACCAAGGTCAGTATTACCTACTCAGACTGGCAGCAGCTCTCCACGGTCTCAGGCTGAAGTCTTTTCCATCACTACTGCCTGGTCCTTTCAACTGGAGATGCCGGGGATTGAACCTGGGACCTTCTGCATGCTAAGCAAATGCTCTGCCAGTGAGCCACAACCCTTCTCTATGACTCTCCAGTGTCTCAGGCAGAGGTCTTTCCCATCACCTCCTGCCTGGTCCTTTTTTCACTGGAGATGCCGGGGATTGAACCTGGGACCTTCTGCATGCCAAGCAGATGCTCTGCCAGTGAGCCACAGCCCTTCTCTATGACTCTCCAGTGTCTCAGGCAGAGGTCTTTCCCATCACCTCCTGCCTGGTCCTTTTTTCACTGGAGATGCTGGGGATTGAACCTGGGACCTTCTGCATGCCAAGCAGATGCTCTGCCAGTGAGCCACAGCCCTTCTCTATGACTCTCCAGTGTCTCAGGCAGAGGTCTTTCCCATCACCTCCTGCCTGGTCCTTTTTTCACTGGAGATGCTGGGGATTGAACCTGGGACCTTCTGCATGCCAAGCAGATGCTCTGCCAGTGAGCCACAGCCCTTCTCTATGACTCTCCAGTGTCTCAGGCAGAGGTCTTTCCCGTCACCTCCTGCCTGGTCCTTTTTTCACTGGAGATGCCGGGGATTGAACCTGGGACCTTCTGCATGCCAAGCAGAGGCTCTGCCAGTGAGCCACAGCCCTTCTCTATGACTCTCCAGTGTCTCAGGCAGAGGTCTTTCCCGTCACCTGCTGCCTGGGCCTTTTTCACTGGAGATGCTGCCAGGGATTGAACCCGGGATCTACTGCATGCCAAGCAGATGCTCTGCCACTGAGTCACAGCCCCTCTTTACAGCTCTCCAGGGTCTCAGGCTAAGGTCTTTCCTGTCATCTCCTGCCTGGTCCTTTTTCACTGTGCATGCCAGGGACTAAACCTGGGACCTTCCACATGCCAAGCAGATGCTCTGCCACTGAGCCATGGCCTCTCCTCAGCTTACCCAGGAGATCCCAGTGATGGAACCTAGGACTCACCTTCCGAATACAGTTATGCCACTGAACCACAGCCACTCACCATAGACTACGGATGAATCCCATGCACACACTGGATACAGTGGAATTTTCTTCTAAACACCTTTTACCTTTCCTTCTGGCCATCTCCCTTTACCTTCCTTCTGGCCTTTCTCACTTTGTAACCTTCTTTCTGCAACCTTAAACAGGTTTGTCTTTTTGCACAGTTTCCCAGTTCCAAAATCCCAATTTCCCAGAACCACCGCATTGTTTCTTGGATGCCTTTCACTGGAAGGGGCTGTGGCTCACTGGCAGAGCCTCTGCTTGACATGCAGAAGGTCCCAGGTTCAATCCCCGGCATCTCCAGTTGAAAGGACCAGGCAGGAGGTGATGTGAAAGACCTCTGCCTGAGACCCTGGAGAGCTGTAAAGAGGGGCTGTGGCTCAGTGGCAGAGCCTCTGCTTGGCATGCAGAAGGTCCCAGGTTCAATCCCCGGCATCTCCAGTTAAAAGGACCAGGCAGGAGGTGATGGGAAAGACCTCTGCCTGAGACCCTGGAGAGCTGTAAAGAGGGGCTGTGGCTCAGTGGAAGAGCCTCTGCTTGGCATGCAGAAGGTCCCAGGTTCAATCCCCGGCATCTCCAGTTGAAAGGACCAGGCAGGAGGTGATGTGAAAGACCTCTGCCTGAGACCCTGGAGAGCTGTAAAGAGGGGCTGTGGCTCAGTGGCAGAGCCTCTGCTGGGCATGCAGAAGGTCCCAGGTTCAATCCCCGGCATCTCCAGTTAAAAGGACCAGGCAGGAGGTGATGGGAAAGACCTCCGCCTGAGACCCTGGAAAGCAACTGCCAGTCTGAGTAGACAATATGGACCTTGGTGGACCAAGGGTCTGATTCGGTATAAGGCAGTTTCATGTGCTCACTGTCTGATTAAAATGTTTATTATAATCTGTAATCCACCATGAGTCCCTGTGAGAAAAACAGGCTATTAACAAGCTAAGTAAATAAAGTAAAACTAAAAATAACACAGAGGACAAACGATGTTGAAGTTAAACAGAAATAAAGGCAATCCTTTTTTTGGGGGGGTAAATTTTTTTAATTGCTTTTTTAATCTATTCTACATACTACATGCTAAATCTACGCTAACTTATCTTATACAGAGAATACAGTTTGTAATGTTACAAATTCAGAGTATTATTATATTGAAAAGCAAAGTTAAATCTTGGTATCATCTGTTACCTCTATTTTGTTGTTTAGATTAATATTAAAAGATAGCTAACTGGATTACATACAGACATAGAAGTATCTAAAAATTAGGTTTAAATCATTATCTGACATAGTGCGTCACAATATTAAATAACAGTTCAACATTATTTTTTCTTCGGTCCTCTTCTTTTCTTCCTTCTTTCTTCCTGAGGCTTAGGGGCCACAGCCCCTTTTTCAGAATCCGACTGCTCTTCAGTTTTTCCGCTTTCAGAGCCATTAAATCCATACATACTTTCCTGCGATCCCAGTGAATCGTCTGGCCCAGTCTCTGCTTTTTTCTTCTTGCACTTTCCCCCCCAAAAAATTTTCTTTTCGGTAAAGTCAATTTTATATTTCTTGGCTTTAAAACTGATGATCGGTCCCTCTGGAATGTCCCAATAATAGAAAATAGACTCCAATTTAATCTCTTCTTCTTGAATTTTCCAAGCTGTTCTGTTCATGGCTTTTAGCATCAAATCTCTTGTTGATCTTCTGGAGAACCTCTTTGCAATTTCACCTGGCAGGTTTTTCTTCTTTACAAATTCTGGATAAGTCCTGTGGACTAAATCCATATCGCTTTGTGTTTTCTCCGCTTTCAAACCTGTCACTGGTGCCAGTGCATCGTTTAGCAGCTGTTTGATGTTCTCTCCTTTTTGTTCAGAAACGTTCTGAAAACTCAGATAGAGGTTTGAACAGTCCATTTGAGGTTTTAAAACGCTGGCTCCTTGCAGAGCTATTTCAGTTTCTGTTTTTTGCCATCTGGAGTCATTTTTTCCAACTATTCTTTTGACTTCCAAGGGATCCTGCGGTTCAGTCATTTCTTTCAGGATGGAATCTATTTTAGCATTTATAGTAGCCATCTGTTCCACTAGAGGTCATAGCATACTTGACAACATTGTCTTCAGCTCTGTGATATTGCCCTTTGCTCTCGGAACTGAACTTCCAGTCTTGGGGGGGGGGGGGGGGGGGCTTTCTCCCTGCCATTCCTGCCCACTTTCTCAGTTGTTTATAGTTAGATAAGGAGTCCCGAAGGAAACAATGGCCCTTTGTTGCACTAGTGTCTTTGCAAAGCTCTCTTCTTTGTCTGCACGATCCTGCCCTCCAGCACTCAGATTACGCTCCATAATCACAACAAAGCTGTGGGGAAAGTCTCGCGCCGTAAGTTACATTGAGGGGGAGGGGGGGTGTTTGTCCCTCCAACCCTTCCCTGCTGCTTTTACTATTTGAGACTCACAGTTTTGCCATTGCGTATCTGGGATTATGTTGCTTTTCTGCCTTGTATTCTCTGCTGCTTCTCGGTTGCGCTTTTGTAGCCATGCGGCTTCTGCGGCGAGCAGAACCTATAGGGGTAAAAAGGAGCCTCAATCCTGCGGTCGACACCCCTAGGAGAGGCTACCTTCAAGCACCCCAGGCAGAGCCCCTTCGCTAGGGTCTCTGAGAGTCCGGACCTGTCCAAGACCCATTCTAACCCGCCGAGAGGGGGTCGCTTCTCCCACAGCTGCGGAGAGAAGCGTCCTCCATTATGAGCATATTTTACCGGAAACAGAAATAAAGGCAATCCTGAATGTTATTAATGGGGACAGCTTTTCAATTGGGGGGGGGGGAGACTTTGGCAGTGCCATCCTAAGTAGAGTTCCCCACTTCTGAGCAGTGTTCCCTCTAAGCTGAGTGAGTGTGAGCTAGCTCGTGGTTGTTTAGTCTCCAGCTGACACATTTTTGTCTTTATTCAGGAAGGAGGGCTCCAGAGCAAACTCATTTATGCAGCAGCCAAATGGCTCGCTCACAACTTTAAGGCCAGGAGCTCACAAAGTAGAATTTTTGCTCACAGGACTCCACAACTTAGAGGGAGCATTGCCTCTGAGTCCACTGAAGTCAATGGGCTCTCAGAAAGGTGTAACTCTCCTTAAGACTGGACTCTTAAGGCAATTCACTTAATCAGTTTCCTTGGCTTACACCTTACTTGGAAGTAAGTCCCATTGAATTCAAGGAAAGATTTATTCATCGTCTTTACTGTCTTTGCAACCAGAGTCATAAACAGCAAACCCTCATCCCACAATAAACCTCATTCCACGGGGAAACATGGAAGAATTTAGAGGCTGCTACTGCAAAAGTTGCCATGTGATTTGACAACATCCGTTAGAAATTCTGCCACACACAGGGTCATTTGCTTGTCTTCGTCTCTAAGGAACCAGGGTGATTTTGCTTCCGGAGAGAGGAAGTCCTGATTAAATAAAGTGGGAGATCAGCATCTCTTAGAGCTGAACATTTAGAGCTGAATTCAAGGGAATTTACATATCTGTAAGCATGCAGTGGCTCAAGTGGTTAAGACACTGAACTGCAGACCAGAAGGTCGGTAGTTCAGTAGTTTGAGACCCAAGTGCTGCGTGACGGAGTGAGCTCCCGTCTCTGGCCCCAGCTTCTGCCAACCTAGCAGTTCGAAAGCAAGAAATTGCAAGTAGATAAACAGGTACCACTTCGGTGGGAAGGTAACAGTGTTCCGTGGGCCTTGGTGTCTAGTCAGGCTGGCCACATGACCACGGAGAAGTCCTTGGATAGTGCTGGCACTTCGGCTTGGAAACGGAGATGAGCACCACATCTCTTCTAGGAGGACTTCTAGTGTCCTGGCCCCACTGCTGGACCTCCTGAGGGCACCTGGTGTTTTTGGCCACTGTGTGACAGAGTGTTGGACTGGATGGGCCCCTGGCCTGATCCAACATTGGCTTCTCTTATGTTCTTATGTTCTTATCCTAGAGTCGTATTTGACTGACTTTTGAGCAAGGGAAACCTTTACCTTTACCTAAGCATGCTGAGCTTTGCCGCCTCAAGGTTGGCTCAGGCAGCATCGACTGAAATTGAATCCGATGAAGACGGAGATCCTATGCCTGAGTCGGAGCGGACCATGGTTAGGGATCCCTCTCCCGGCCTTCGAGGGGGTGCCATTGGTGCCAACGTCGGAGGTTAGGAGTTTGGGAGTGCTCCAGGACCCCTTGTTAACGATGGAGGCCCAGGTAGCAGCCGTTGCGAGGTCAGCCTTTTATCATCTTCAGTTGATCAAGCAGTTGGTTCCCTTCCTTGAACGCAATGAACTGGCGACAGTGATCCATGCTCTGGTCACCTCAAGATTGGATTACTGTACTGAAAAGGAAGTGGGCTTTTTCTTTTTAGATGCGGAGAAAGCGTTTGATAATTTAAATTGGGATTTTATGTTTGAAGTTTTAGAACATCTTGAGATTGGTGAATATATGCTTAACTTCATTAAAGCAATATATAAAGAACAGAAATCCTCATTAATAATTAATACCGAAAAGACAGACGATTTTAAAGTTGAAAAAGGAACAAGACAAGGATGCCCACTTTCGCCGCTGCTATTTATTTGGATTTTAGAAGTTCTACTGTTAAATGTGAAGGAAGACAAAGATATTAAAGGCTTAACAACTAAAGGTTTTTCTTTCAAATATAGGGCCTTTGCAGATGATGTGATGTTTATAGTGGAAGACCCCTTATCCACATTACCACATTTGTTACAGAGAGTAAAAGAGTTTGGTGACTTAGCAGGATTTTATGTAAATAAGAACAAATTGAAAGTAATGTGCAAAAATATGTCAAATAAGAAACAAAACGAGTTACAAAAACTTACAGAATGTGAGGTGGTGAAAAAGACAAAATATCTGGGTGTAAACCTAACTATGAAAAATATTGATCTTTATAAAAATAATTACGAAAAATTATGGTTGCAAATTATGCAGGATATTAAAAAGTGGAATGTATTGAATTTGTCATTGCTGGGTAGAATTGCGGTGGTCAAGATGAATGTGTTACCACGATTAATGTTTTTGTTTCAAACTATTCCAATTGTGAAAGATGTAAAAACATTCAAATGTTGGCAGAAGGAGCTGTCTAAATTTGTGTGGGGAGGGAAAAAACCAAGAATTAAGATGAAAATAATGTGTGATGCCAAAGAAAGAGGAGGGTTTCAACTACCAAATCTAAGGTTATACCATGATGCAATATGTTTGACCTGGGTAGGGACATGGACTATGTTACAAGATAGAATGTTATTGTCCCTGGAAGGTCATGATTGTAGATTTGGGTGGCATGCATATTTGTATTATGGCAAAACAAAAATGGACAATATGTTTAAACATCACTATTTGAGAAGAACACTAATGGATACGTGGACAAGATATAAAAACTTTTTTTCAGAAGAGATACCCATGTGGATTGTACCCGCAGAAGTCTTACATCCAACATCAAGATATAAAGGACAAGATTGGCTGAAGTATAGAGACTTATTAATAAGACATGGTAAAGATTTCAAACTGAAGGAGCAGCATCAGATTGACTTTGATTATGGTTGGTTAAGATATAGACAAATATATGATTTGTATAGAAGTGATAAAAAACACGGTTTCAGGGAAAAAATAATGAAATAGAACAAGTTTGGGAGGAAGGTGGAAAAAAATGATTTCTAAAATGTATAAAGTCTTGCTAAAATGGTTTAATGCAGATGAAATGGTAAAAGAACAAATGGTAAAATGGGCGATAAACTTTAACAAAGACATTGAAATGGAATCTTGGGAATTTTTATGGAAAAATGCTATGAGTATATCTACATGTTATAACTTATAAGAAAATTGTTTTAAAATGATGTATAGATGGTATATGACACCAAAAAAAATTGCAAATATTGGTCAGAATATGTCTAACAAATGTTGGAAGTGTAAAAAGAAAGAAGGTTCTTTTTATCATATGTGGTGGACTTGTGATAAAGCAAAGATTTATTGGTCCAAAATACATGCAGAAATGGAAAAAATCTTGAAATGTACATTTAAGAAGTTGCCTGAAATGTTATTGCTAGGACTTAAACTAGAAGAGATAAATGTAAAGAAAAGGATAATAATATGGTATATGATTACAACAGCAAGAATGGTGTATGCACAAAATTGGAAAAATGAAAAAATACCAGAGGTGTGGGAATGGTTGAAAAAACTGTTATATATGGCTGAAATGGATAAATGGACTAGAAAATTGAATAATCTCTACTCAGAGACCTTTCTAGAAGACTGGAAAGATTTGAAAGAATATGTTGGAAAATACTGGGATATGAAAAACTACATTTATACATGGTTATAATAGCATAAAGGAATAGAAATATATTATATGAAGGTTTTAGTTAAAATTAGACAATGAAGCTGTTTTTATTTAGAAATATATAAGAATATAGAAAATAAGAATTGGTGTATAAGTATTTTAAAGATATATAACCGTTACCAGAAATGAAACATAGATATAGTATTACTATTTTGAATAAAATGGAAAATGTGTTATGCTTCAGAGGTGGTGGGAAACCACCAAAACAAGATAAAAATAGAATGTACAAATAGAACAAAATGTTATATAATATGGAAAAAGGGATTTGTATAAGGTAAATGTATTATTTTTGATGTTTTTTTTTGAAAAATAAAAATTTCTTTACAAAAAAAAAGATTGGATTACTGTAATGCCCTCTACATGGGGCTGCCCTTGTGCCAAATCCAGAAGCTGCAGCTGGTGCAGAATGCAGTGGCGTGGCTGTTGATGGGTCTTCCTGTACAGGAACACATCCAGCCCACCTTAAAAGCACTGCACTGGCTGCCGATAGCATATTGGGTAAGGTTCAAGGTGCTGGTGCTTACCTATAAAGCCCTATATGGCCTGGGACCTACATACTTGAAGGAGCGCCTCTCTCCATATGTTCCCCAGTGAGCACTTCGGTCTGGATCCCAAAACCGTTTGGTCCTCCCAGGGCTGAAGGAGGCTCGGTTGGCAATCACAAGGGCCAGAGCTTTTTCAGTGGCGGCCCCGCACTGGTGGAACAAGCTCCCGGATAACATCAGGGCCCTGAGGGATCTGTTACAATTCCGCAGGGCCTGCAAGACGGAGCTCTTCCACCAGGCTTTTAAGTAGGGGCCGCCTAACATATTCATCTTGGCCCTGGCCCAATCCGATTCGCCAGCCTGTGTGACCGTGTACAACAATTACATCTGGACACTGCTCTGATACACCAATTGAAGATACGCCATCTGTATATTGTTTATGTTGTTTTATATGTTTTAACTGTTTTTAAAGATATTGTATGTATTATTGTTGGTCCTGTTGTTAGCCACCCTGAGCCCACTGTCGGTGGGGAGGGTGGGATACAAATCCCAAGAAATAAATAAATAAATAAGGTGCTCAGGGATTCTGCTGGTTGGACAGGAACTTCAAAGACAGCATCCTCCACCACCCAATAAAGATGGTACGAGGAAGAGCAGAGAATCTGCCACCCTCGAGCCGCCCCTCATCAAAGTTCTAGTGTTAACTTTAAAAGCCCTGTGCAGCCCGGGACCAACATATCTTCAGGACACTAAGAAACCCAGTAGCACCTTTAAGGCTAACACTCTTCTTCGCTAGAGCAACCCTTCTCTGAATAAGCGATCCCAGACACGATAAAATCTCTCAAAAACTCAAAATCCCCTGGTCCAGATGGATTCCCATCAGACTTTTATAAACAATTTGCAAAATCCCTGGTGGGCCCCCTTACAGAAGCTTGCAATTCGGTTTTACTCTCTGTCATAACACTTCCCTCTTGGCAAGAGGCTCACACAGTGGTGATACCTAAAAAGGGGAGAGATCCATTATATCTGGCATCATATAGGCCCATATCTCTCCTGAATCAGGACTTGAAAATTTTAACTTCATCCTTAGCAAAACGAATTAACCCCTTTATCTCATGTTATATCCACCCTGATCAAGTAGGGTTGATCAGGTAGGGTTGGCTGACAACACTCTGAAAATGTTGACCCTGTTAATGCCATTTGTCAAGTCACTAAACAACCTACTGCTTTTTTATCCTTAGATGTTGAAAAAGCTTTTGACTCTGTGGAATTTGTTTATCTTTTTACACTCTTGGAAGAAATGGGGTTTGGACAAAATTTTATTTCCACCATCAAGGCTTTGTATGCTGCTTCCAGAACCAAAATTAAAATTAATGGAACTTACACCAACTCTATGTCTCTGATCCGAGGTACCTGTCAAGGACGCCCCTTATCCCCATTATTGTTTGCAACAGTGGTGGAACCTTTAGCCCATGCAATTAGATCTAATCCAAGCATATCTGGCACCAAAATCCATAATACTGAATGCAAACTCTTGTTGTTTGCGGACGATATGCTGTTATATGTCCCCGATACACTTCACTCCCTTCCAGAGACCCATATGCTATTGAAGTCATTTGGATCCATCTTGAGCCTCTGTATTAATGCTGACAAATCACAGTTCCTGCCTATTCATCCGTCACAAAAGGTTGCTGCTCAAATTAAGGAGTCATACAATTTTCATTGGGTTACATCCTCTGAAATATCTGGTGATCAACATTCCTATAGTTTATTCTGATTTGATAAAAGTCAATTATCAAGATATGCACAAAGACCTAATTAAAACTCTAGCTAGTTGGGGGAAGCTAAATCTAAATTGGATAGAAAGATTCAATCATATTAAATCTTTCATAGTGCCTAAGTTTTGTTCCAAACAATTCCCACACATATTCCTACCTCATTATTGAACAAGTGGCAAAAAACCTTGCTGAACTTTTTATGGGGAGGAAAGTGTCCTAGAAGAAGCTTTAACATTCTGAAGAGACCTACATCGAGGGGAGGGTTCAGATTACCGGATTTACTGACATATTATGCAATATTGATGTCAAATGTAATTAAAATGCTGAGGTCACCTTTGCAGCCTCTTTGGGTGGATGTATGCAACGATATTCTATATCCATTATCAACAGACAATCTAATTTGGACACCTAGAATGAGTATTAACAAAAGTTGTGAACCAATTCATTTATTAAGCTCGTCTATTTAATATTGGAACAGAAATGCTGAAAAATTTCTTCCCAAATTATCTAGATACTCAACTCTTTTAGGCCAAGGGTGGCTCCAACCTGGCATGGATTTAAAGATAGTAAACCTCTGGAGAAGTTGTAAGGTATCACGTCTGGTTGACATCAGCTCAGGACGAGGCATATGGACCAAAAGTGAACTGGAAAAGAAGACAGGACACCCAATTCCCTGGTTTTTTAATATACAATTGAGTCACATGCACCATTAATTGGATATCAATAACATACTAGCTACTCCCTGAACAGAACTGGAAATGATAATAGGTTCCTTTACTTCCCGGAACACTGGCCTAATATCGGTTTTATACTCACTACTGATCAAAGCTTTGTATATTAAGCCCTTAAAGTGTCAGTCTTCCTGGCAGGGCAATTGAGACGTCTCTCTTACAGATGAAATCTGGTCTCAGATTTGGGCATCCAAAGGAAACAACTCTAAGGTAGTGTCAGTACGCCTACAGAACCTGAAAATCATGACAAGAAGGTATGCCACTCCACATAGATTATCTTATATCTCTTCTGAGTACTCTCCCTATTGCTGGAAGGGGTGCCAGCACATTGGCAATTTTGGGGGTGGGGGTGTGAGAAAATTAAGCTGGAGGGGGTGTGAGAAAATTAAGAACTTCTGGAAGGAGATAATATCTTTATTAGAAAAAGTCACCTCAATTTCTGTCTCATTCAAACCAGAGACTTTATTTTTGAATTATTGGCTTGAAGAGATAAATTCCCAAGTGCACAGTTCCACTATAGAGGTTATGCTGGATGCGCCCAAGACTGCCATAGTGTCTTATTGGAAAGATGAAAAGCCACCAAATATTGAGGTTTGGTTCAGAAAATTATGAGCCCATTACCTTATGGATTCTGTCACAGTTCAACTAAACTCTACTGCTCAATCGTCCTTACACTCATCATTCACTGGAAAGTCGTACCCAGTCCTAGATTACCTGTCTCAGCAACAGTTTATTTCAGCTGAATGGTCTCAATTTAACAAGGAAATTTGATAATTTGTCTTATGTATTCTGAATTGTGAGTTAAGATAAAAGTTGACTAGTATAGTAACACTCAGAACTTATGTAAGTTAAGTTAATGTAAATTGTTGTAGCTATAACTCAACAGATGGTTAGAATCACTAGATAAGCACTGTTAATGTGTGCTAAATGTTGGTTCTTTTTTAATGTTCATGTTTATACTCTTTCTAATCTATTTGGGGATTTTGTATA
The DNA here is from genome assembly GCA_029233225.1 of Lepidodactylus listeri. Taxonomy (NCBI): domain Eukaryota; kingdom Metazoa; phylum Chordata; class Lepidosauria; order Squamata; family Gekkonidae; genus Lepidodactylus; species Lepidodactylus listeri. The sequence continues at coordinate 177,503,337 of JARCFY010000002.1, forward strand.
TTTCAGTAAAAACATTCAATAAAATGTTTATATAAAATAATTTTTTTTTAAGTGCAGGGACCCAATGGTAGAGCCTGCACGTATTTCCCACCAGAGCAAGGTGATAAAATGGGATTCTCCAGTGGGGTAATCAATAGATTGAGGATGGGCTAATGAGTAAGCACTGGGTTTAAGTTTTATTGCTCTTTGTTCTTCTCCTCAAGTCCATTCTTACACGAGTTTTCGAAACTTCAGAGTCAAGATGTAGATTAGAGTGCAGTCACCCCTACCAGGAAACAGAGGATGTTTATCCTTTGTTTGTTTGTTTAATCTCCCAGTTGCCCTTTCTCCATTAGTAAATAAAGTTTTCTTTTAAAGCTAAAAAAAAAGACTAACACACTTTATTGCAGCATAAGCTTTCGAGACACAGCTCTCTTCACCAAGCACCTGATGAAAAGAGCTGTGTTTCTCGAAAGCGTATGCTCAATAGTTTTTGTTCATCAATGTGCCTACTAATTGTGGTGTAGCAGTTAAGTGCACAGACTCTAATCTGGTAAACTGGGTTTGATTCCCCACTCCTCCACCTGCACCTGCTGGATGACCTTGGGCAAGCCATTGTTCTGTCAGAGCTGTTCTTGAAAAAGAGCAGTTTCTGTCAGAGCTCTCTCAGCCCCACCTACCTCACAGGGTGTCTGTTGTGGGAAGGGGAAGGGAAAGGAGTTTGTAAACCGCTCTGAGACTCTTTTGGGTAGTGAAGGGTGGGGTATAAATCCAATCTCTTCTTCTTCTTCTTAATCACAGTTTCCACCAAATTACCCAGTATTGACGGCAGACTGACTGGCCTGTAATTTCCTGGATCTCCTCTGGAATCCTTTTTAAAGATGGGGGTGACATTAGCCACCTTCTTGTCCTCAGGAATGGAGGCAGATTTTAATGAAAGGTTACATATTTTTGTCAGGAGAGCCACAAGTTCACATTTGAGTTCTTTTGAACTCCTAGATGCAGGGCTCTTTTTCAGCAGGAACGCACCGGAACGCCGTTCCGGCTGGCGTCCAAGCCTGCCCCGCCCCCTCCCTGCAGGGCCTGAGCTGTTTACACTTAAAAGGAAAGTTCCTGCAGAGAGCCGGCAGGAAAAAACCCCACCGGGCGCTTTCCCTTTAAGTGCAGAGAGCCAGCAGGAGGAAGCCCCGCCCAGAGATTAACCACAGGGGCTAGGCTCTTTGCACTCTGCATTTGGCTTCTTGATGTCCCATCGCTCTCTGTGCTCCGGTAAGTGCCTCCCCCATCTCTTTTCCTTCTCTCTTTCTCCCCCCCCCACCTTTCTGTCTTTCTTTCTCTCTCTCTGTCCCCATCTTTCTTCCTTCCTTCCTTTCTCTCTCTCCCTCCCTCCCCCCTTCCTTTCTCTCTCTCTCTCTCCTCCACCTACCTACCAACCTTCCTTCCTTCCTTTCTCTGTCTGTCTTACTTCTTTCCTTCCTTCCTTTCTCTCTCTCTCTCCTCCCACCTACCTACCTCTTTCTTTCTTTCTTTCTCTCTCTCTCTCTCTCCCTCCCCCCACCTATCTCTTTCTTTTCTTTTCTTTTCTTTTCTTTGTGCTTTTATTTTAAAAATATTGAAAAGGGGGGAGAATGTAAAAAAGCAGACAGCCCAGGAAATGCTGGTTTTGACGATATCTTTAATTACTGAGCATCTCTTTCGTTTTCTCATGACATCTTCTGCTTAAGAAAAGTACGTTTGAAGCCTGAGTTCATTGTTCATTGTTGTGTCTTGTTGGGAATGGCTTGCAAATATATGTGTGCCTAAGTCTGTATTAAAGTGGTTTGGTGCTTACTGCCATGCAAGAGAAAACATCTGAAAAAGTAGCTTCATTGTTGTGTGTGTTGGCAGAACACTTGACTGTTGCATGGGGGACTTTGGGGGACATCTGCAGAGAAACAGAGTTGTAACTAAAAATGATCATGGTAGGCTGCACTTTGGAGATTGCCTGTTTTGTGAAATTTAAAAAGTGGGCAGAGTTTCTGCTGAAGATGATTGTCCCTCTTCTCCTGCCATTGGGCTGACATCTGCCTTTAATGGGCCAGCAAAGTTGATGTTCTTAAACCTCCTAATAAGAGAGATTTCTGCTTCTGAGGAGCTGACTTCCAATGATTGGTGATCTTGTGATGGTAGTGATACTTTTATGTGGTAAAGACCACCTGTTCACAGGATAATTTTACCTGTGGAACAGACTCTGCATGGTAACCACTCCACTGGTACATAATTGCTCGTAAAAAGTATTATAGTGTAATAATTCAGGTGGGTAGCCATGTTGGTCTGAAGCAGCAGAACAAAGTTGGAGTCCAAAGTTTCATCCAAGGTATAAGCTTTTGTGTGCATGCACACTTCTTCCATCTGAAGACGTGTGGGTGGCACATGAAATCTTATACCTTGAATAAAATTTTGTACCTTGAATAAAATAGTCCACAAACTACTCCCGTCCAGTGCATCCACAAACCTAGAAGAAGAGGAGATTGGATTTATACCCCGCCCTTTAGGGGAAGGAGGGACCTAAGCAAGGCATAATGCCATGGACTCTACTTTCCAAGCAGCCATTGACCTGATCTCTGTAGTTTGGAGCTCAGTTGTAATTCCAGGAGATCTCCAGACCCCACCTGTTGGTTGGCAACCCTAAAAATCATATTCAGCGTACTAGTTCTGCAGGAAGGCAAGCTGATTTCCATGGGAACCTAACCTTTAGGAATTGATTCCAATCTAGTGTGGGAATAATTGTTGGACACAAGATATTGGTTCAGGCAAGATTTTGTATAGATGGGACAGAAAATAATGTTTTTATTGGTTTTGTCAAAACTGTTTTGACAACAAGGTAAACAGAATAAGAAGCAAAAGGTGGATGTGGCTGGATGACCACACTTCTGGGAACATCGGGTGTGGCCTAATATGTTAATGAGCTGTGCTGTCAGGGGTGTGGCCTAATATGCTAATGAGTTCCTGCTGGGCTTTTTCTACAAAAAGAGCCCTGCCTAGATGTATGCCATCCGGGCCCGGTGATTTATCAGTTTTTAAGTTGTCTATCAGTCGTAGGACCGCCTCTCTCCTCACCTCCATCTGACTCAGATCTTTCAGCACCCCTCCCGAAATCAGCGGTTCTGGAGTGGGCAGGCACTTCTCATCTTCCACAGTGAAACCAGAGGCAAAAAATGCATTCACGTTTTCAGCCATTTCCCTATCATCTTTCAGTAATCCTTTTAACCCTTGGTCATCCAAGGGCCCCACTGCTTCCCTGGCTGGTTTCCTGCTCCTAATGTATTTGAAGGAAGTTTTATTGTTGGTCTTTATGTTTTTGCTGAGCCTGCTTGTGGGGAGAGTCGCCTATAAATATAGCAAATAAAATAAATAAATAAATAAATATTTTTGCTGTATGCTCCTCATATTCCCTTTTTGTCTACGTGATCACAGACTTGCATTTTATTTGCCACAGCCTGTGTTCCTTTTTATCAACCTCACTGAGACTAGCTTTCCATCACTTAAAGGAATCCTTCTTACCTTTTACAGCTTCCATTATTTCGTTTGTTAACCAAGCAGGCCTTTTTTCTATACCTATTTGTGCCTTTCCTAACCTGTGGTACATATTTTATCTGTGTTTCTAAGTTTGTAGTTTCAAATAGTCTCCAAGCTTCACCAATGGTTTTGACCCTTTTTACTTTTCCTTTCAGTTTCCTCTTCACATGTCCCCTCATTTTAGAGAAATTACTCCTTTTAAAGTTAAAAGTGGTTGTGTTGGTCTTTTTGGGCAACTCCCTATTTATACAAATGCTGAACTCAATAAAATTATGGTCACTGTTCCCAAGTAGTGCAATCACTTTTACTGTTGTAACCAGGGCTCTTTTTGTAGAAAAAGCCCAGCAGGAACTCATTAGCATAATAGGCCACACCCAACAGCAGAAACTCATTAGCATATTAGGCCAAACCCCTAACAGCACAGATCTGCCCTCACAGAGGAAGGAGAGTTTGTACCTGAATAAACTTTGGTCTTAAAGGTGCCACTGGACCCTTTTGATTGCTAGCTATGGGGTGGGGATGCGCAGATCTGCAAAGAAAAAAAGAAAGAAAGAAAGGAAGGAAGGAAGGAAGGGGGGAGGGAGGGAGGGATGGAGGAAGGAAGGAAGGAATGGAGGGAAAGAAAGAGAAAGAAAGAAGGAAAGAAGGAGGGAAAGAGGGAGAGAAACTAATGGGGAGGCAAGGGAACAATTTCAAGAGGTGTAACATAGCATTCTCACTTTGCCTAACTCCAGATAGAAACTGAGCTATGGTGGTGTGTCTGCAATTCTTGAACTTAGAAGTTGTCTTCAAGGCCTGTCCCCTATGGAGTGCAGTCAAGGCCACACCTTGTCTGGAGTCTATCCAAGTCTTTTGGTTGGTTTGGGAGGAGATGGCAAGGACAGAATCAGGGATCCCCTCTATGCAAAGGATCAGATCTGCCACTGAGCTATGGCCTCTCCCTTATCATAGAAAGGCCTCACTCCCCATCCATGTGCCCAGTGCATCTCAGGTCTTTGTAAGTCAATGCAAAGCACTCTGTTTACGCTCAAAGACTGGAGGAAGATACAATTCTGGAAGTGGGGGATAATGCAACCTACTACTACTATGCAACCCCTCCACCTACTATGCACCCCCCCAAGCCAAATGAATTATCTCCGCATCTCTTACACCCAAGTTGCACTTGCACACTTCCTCCTGCTCCAAAGCAATCCCATTTGCCATAACAAGGAAAAGACTCTTTTGATGAGAGCAGACCAGGCAATCCCATCCCCTCCCCAGGGCTCCAGGTGGGATTCTCTTGGAGGCCCCTGAAGGAGCACAGCTAAGGGGATACAGAGGTGAAGGGCACCCTCCTCTCTCTCAGACTGGTAGGTTGGGGGGTCTCCACAGGCAGCCTCTATTTTCCCCTTCCCCTCTGTGAGGCTTCTGTACTATCAGCAAAAGATCAGACCTTTGTAGTTAAACTTGGGCAAGCCATAGCTCTGTACCAGCTGTTCCCTCAAGGACAGCTTGGGAAAGAGCTCTCTCAGCCCCACCTACCTCATAGGGTGTCTGTTGTGGGGAGGGGAAGGGAAAGGAGTTTGTAAGCCGCTCTGAGACTCCCTTGGGGAGTGAAGGGCGGGGTATAAATCCAATCTCTTCTCTTCTTTCTTCTTCTAAACAGAGTTCTTTATTTCTAATACTGGAACAGGAACTCGATGTTTGTTAGAGATACAGAATAAAGATGACCTGGGTTAATATACCTTCATGCAAAGGTGCTTATGCATAAATATCCAATCAGAATACATACAAAAAAAGCGGGAAGAAAATGGCGACCGTTTGTTCTAGGGCTGCCAAGTCCAACTTGGGAAATATCTGAGGACTTTGGGGGTGGAGCCAGGAGACTTTGGGGGTGGAGCCAGGAGAAAGGAAGTGACATCATTTTGTGATGTCACATCCTGTGATGTTGCTTCCACATGCTTCCACATGAACTCATGAAGTTTCCTAATACTGAGCTTCTGCTGCTGCCTTGAGCTTTATAGGCTTGCAAGCAGCATTACCCAGACTGTGACTTTTATGCCACTGTTTTTTGTCGCTGAACAAGAGTCAGTGTTATGTAGCAGTCAGTTTGTTTGGCTGGGATCTGGGAGAGCCTGGCTCAAAACCCTGCAGTGCCATGGAATCATTTTATTTAATACTGAATCAGGCCATTGGTCCATCAAGGTCAGTATTGACTACTCAGACTGGTAGTGGCTCTCCAGGGTCTCAGGCTGAGATCTTTAATGTCACCTATGACCTGATCCTTTTTTAGCTGAAGACGCTGATACCTCCTGCATGTCAAGCAGATGCTCTATCACTGAGCAATGGCCCTACTGAATCCTTCCTCATCTCGGCAGAATATGAAGCACTAAGTGCTGCACAAGTGCTAAATATGATTTTCATATCATAAGAACAGGAGAGAAGCCACAGTGGATCAGGCCAACAGCCCGTCCAGTACAACACTCTGTGTCACACAGTGGCCAAAAATACCAGGTGCCCTCAGGAGGTCCAGCAGCGGGGCCAGAACTCCAGAAGCCCTCCCACTGTTGCCCCCCAAGCACCAAGAATGCAGAGCATCACTGCCCCAGACAAAGGGCTCCATTTAGACCTTGTGGCTATAATAGCCACTGATAGACCTCTGCTGGATGGGGACAGACAGAGAGACAGACAGACAGACAGACAGAAAAAAGAAAGAAAGGGGGAGGGGGAGAGAGAGAGAAGGAAAAGAGCAGGCAGACCCCAGCAGCTTACCCCAAGCAGCTTACTCCAGCAGCAGGCCACATGCAAAAGCAGGCCCTTCAGCAGAAAGAGCCTCTCTGGGCGGGACTCTCTTGCTCTTTCTTAAAGGGGAAATGTCTGTTGAGGCTTTTTACTGCAGGGCAGGCTCTCTGCAGACATTTCCCTTTTAAGAGGCCAGGGCAGGCTCCGACGTTTCCCTGCTGGCAGCCATTGCCTCCCCCGGTGGCCAATTCTGAAAAGGCGGGGGAAAGCTTTAAAAATCGGTGCTTCCCCCGCCCTACCCAGGGACTTGGCAGCCCTAGTTTGTTCCCACCAAAGGTGGGAAAGTTATAAAAATTCCCTTCTTGGCCTGAGTGACCCAGATGTGCGAACACTAGGCATAACATTTGGCCAGAGACAATAAAATAACTTCCAAGGTTGTACCCACTCTGATAACACACATAGAGTCGCACAGGAGAGGGGGAGGGAACCAGACAAGACAGGCACAGTTGTTTATGCGACGCATAGGAATGCGAGAGGCCATCCTCCCGGGGAAAAGTAACACTAAACAGGGCAGCAATTTCTACTTCAAGGCAAGGCAATAAAACATTTGGGCAATAGCGAAGCACAAAGAAACCGAAAGTAGCATTAGGGCAGTCTTAGAACAAGCAAGCGATTTGTCAGATCCTGACACCCTCTAACAGAGGTCTTACCTGCAGAGGGTATGAAGGGAACCTCTTCCAGGCCCAGAGGGAAACCAGGTCCCCTCTGCTATGTGCTACAAATCCACTCCCAGTTTAAGGGGCCAGAGCCAGCAACCCTCCTCAGGAGCAGGGAAGGAGCCATGCTGACCACCCCCTGCACGTGGGACCCAGAGAGACTCCACTTGCAGGGCTGCCCAGCCTCCAGGAACTTCTCCCCCCCCCCCCCACATCCCCTGCACCCACGTGCCACAGATTTTTTACCCTTCCCGGCAGCCTCAGTCCCACAGCTCTTCCAAGAGGACAGCGGTATTGACCATGCCTGCAGTACACTTTTAAACTTTCAGTCACTATTATTATTATTATTATTATTACTGCCTTGTGCTGCTTCCCATTTCTCTGAAGAGAATCACAGTAATAATAGTAATAAGTAGTAACAACAACAACAACAACAAAACAAATATAATAATAATAATAATAATAATACCTTCCACTGCAAAGGATCCACCGTGCAAAGGAGAAGTGTGGCGCCATCTTCTGCATGATGCTGGCCACCAGCAAAGAGACCACCAACTGGACCCCCATCACCGCCTGCGGAGCAGAGAAAGAAACAATCCCATCAAGTGCCTGAGACCGGGGTCCCCAACATGGTGCCCGTGGGTGCCAAGGTGCCCGGGGCAATACCTTTGGTCCCCCAAGCAATACGTCTCTAGTATTCCTTTTTCTACAGTGGCTAAACAAAGGTTTTTGCAAAACCAGCACACATCGCACAAAGGGGGCAGCTGCCCCAACTACGAACCCCAAGCAAGTGGCATTCTGACAGTCACAGCCCTGCAGGTGGAGGCGACACCCCACCCTCTGGCCATCCTCTCCTTCTCCGTTACACCCTCTAATTCCCCCCTAAGACCCTGAGAAAGTCACTCTAGCGACCACCAGGAAACATTCTACTTGATCAACACATGTACGCAGTGAAGAAAAAATACCAACTCATGTATGACATGGAGGAGACTGTTTCCAGGTTCAGATCTTGGTTCCCAAAATACAAAACAGAGCAATGGAAAGGACAGGGGCGGCAATTAGGGAAGCATAAATTGGAGCAGAATCTGTTCCATTTATCTTTCAGCCATCTGTAGATGTGTCACAAGAATCTCCTAACACACCTAGGAGAGCCAGTTTGGTGTAGTGGTTAAGTGCGCGGACTCTAAACTGGGAGAACCGGGTTTGATTCCCCACTCCTCCACTTGCAGCTGCTGGATGACCTTGGGCAAGCCACAATTCTCTCAGAGCTGATCTCTCAAGAGCAGTTCTGGAAAGAGCTCTCTCAGCCCTGCCTACCTCACAGGGTGTCTGTTGTGGGGAGGGGAAGGGAAAGGAGACATTCTACTTGATCAACACACATACAAAGTGAAGAAAAAATACCAACTCATGTATGACGTGGAGGAGACTGTTTTCAGGTTCAGATCTTGGTTCCCAAAATACAAAACAGAGCAATGGAAAGGACAGGGGCGGCCATTAAGGAAGCATAAATTGGAGCAGAATCTGTTCCATTTATCTTTCAGCCATCTGAACATCTGAAGAAGTGAGCAATGACTCACGAAAGCTCATCCCCTGATGCAGATTCTGCTAGTCTTTAAGGAGCTCCTGGACTCTGGCTCTTTTCTACCGCTACAGACAGACTAACACGGCTGCCCATCTTGATCTATCTCCCTGGAGCTGTCACTCAAGTCCAGAGACCATCTATGGCTGTCTGAAAGCGGACACCGAGCAGGGTTATATTTTTAATTCCACAACACTCATCTGTGCCCAGCAGAGGACAAGGGGGCTGGCCCCTCTCCAGAAAGCAAGAGAGAGCTGTCCTACGCCTGCAGCCCAGGAAAACAAAACTTGGCTTTGAGGGAGGAATTCACAGGCATAATTATGAACAAATCTTGGAGGCTGGGGACTTCTATGCATTAGTTGTACACGTCCCTGCGTCCACTGCACACCCTTCAGGAGACAGAACAAGATTTTGCCAGCTGTTCAATGCAGAGTCTGCGTTTCCCAGATCTCCGAGGGCAGGTCATGTTCATCGATTTGTCCTAGGGTTGCCATGTACCCCTTGGCCCTAGGCAAGGGATGGGACGGTAGGGTTGCCAGATCCAGGTCGGGAAACTCCTGGAGATTTGGGGGTGGAGCCCGGGGAAGACAGGGACCTCAGTGGGGTACAAGGCCACAGAGTCCACCCTCCAAAGCGCCCATTTTCTCCAGGGAAAGTGAAATCTGTAGTCTGGAGATAAACTGTCATTCCGGGGGATCCCCAAATCCCACCTGGTCCTGGAGGCTGGCATCCCTGATTTTGTCCAGACTTGCAAGTTAGCCGTCGTCTATGAAAGTAGCCAGCCGCATGCTCCTTCCTTCGTAAAAAGCCCAGGCCGGCCCTTAGCCCCCGGACGCCTCTCTCTCTCTTTAACGCAAGCTTTGCACTCACCATTTCTGCAGGGCAGAAGCTGCAAACAAGCGATTTCAAGAGCAGCGCAAGAAGGGAAGCCGAATTCCGGAGCTTGTGGCCAAAAGGGGGCGTCGAAGCCTAGCGTACGCCTTAGCCAATCACAGGGGGAGACTGCGAGTGACGGCTGACCCTTGAACCAATGGGACAGCACAGATTTGGAAACAGGCGGTGCTTGTCCCCCTGTTTTGAAAAAAAATTCAGTATATCTGTTTCCGGTTTTAAACAAATGCAAATCCGGTTGGAGCGTTGCATCTTGGGGCTTGTAGTTTGCTGTAGCTAATGGTCCGTCGAGTGGGAGAAAGAAAAAGTGCGAAACTGTAGAGCGAAGATTGTCAGTTTTCCTCCGGGCGAGGTTCATCTTCAGGCAGCTTGTGTGCCGTGTTTTAAAGCAGGAGGAGCCTTTTGTATATTGTCATTAGCGTTAATATTATTAATAATATGTTGCATCAGTTATATTTAATTATGATATCAATACTATTAATAATTATAACGATATTGTCATAAACACAACATGATAGGAAAGAACAAATAAATGTATGCAGGTAGAACCATGAAGAACTATATGTGTGTACTATGGTTGCCAACCTCCAGGTGGGTCCAGAGATACCCTAGAATTGCAAGTGACCTCCAGACCGCATGGATCAGTTCCCCTGGAGGAAATGGCTGCTTTGGAGGGTGGACTATGGCATTGTATTCTCCGCTGAGGTCCCTTTCCTCCCCAAATCTCACCCTCTCCACAGATCTCCAGCCACAACCTGGAGACGGGCAACTTTATCCACTCATTTAATCATTTAGTTTATTTAAAATATTTATATCCTACCTTTCCCCAATGAACTCAAGGTGACTTGTAATAGTGGCATCCATACAGTGATAGAGTTTGTCTTGAGTGTGTGTTTGTATAATTTGCACATTTAAGATAAAATGCAAACATCCCACCCTAGGCAATTCCAACATCATTTGAAAATTTATTTATAACCGTATGTTCTGGCCTGGGCATTAGAACCGCCTGGAGCCGGCATTTGCTGGGCAGGTGGGATACAAATTTAAAATAAATAAATAAAATTAGAAGTGTGTGAGTGTGTATCTATTGATCTATATGCCCTGTTGAATACATGCCCAGTGCCTGAAATAGAGCAGTTTATTTGTTAGTTTACTTCCTTTATAGCTAAGGTTGCCAGCTCTTGGATAGGAAATTCCTGGAGATCTGGAGGGTGGAGTCTGAGGGGGGTGGGGTTTGGTGAGGGGAGGGACTTCAGCAGGGTGTGGAGCCAGTACAGTCCATCTTCCCAAGCAGAAAGTTTCTCCAGTCAAACTGATCTCTGTCACCTGGAGATCAGTTGTAATCCCAGGAGATCTCCAGCCACCACCTGGAGGTTGGCAACCCTATTTATAGCCCAACTGTCTTGCTGGGACTCAAGGAGGATATCTGCACGGGTGTGTCTATTGCACATGGGAGTATCTGGTGCATCTCTCATCAGGCTCCTGTCCTGCCTCATCCAGCCCTCCAGGGTTCCATTTCAAAATGGGACCTCTTCCTCCACTTTGTTTCTTGGTGTCAAACTTCCTTTCCCACAAAGCATTCTGGGGAACTCACAAGCTTGTGCTCACTTACTCTGGACAATTTGGTGAGGCCTTATGGGGGGGGGGGGGGGGAGACGCTGAAACTTGCTTTTGAAACCCTCTAAATCCATGTCATTTCCCCTTTTTCCTGCCAGTTTCTTGGTTGTAGGTTGACTTCATGGATGTCAGCTTTACACTGAAAGCTCCTCTTTGTAGTATCATGTGAACTAATAACAACTAGGGCTCTTGCCCAGTTTAGCAGATTAATCATACAAATTAGTCAATTCATCAGTTGCATACAAAATATGACAAAAGCAATTGTAATAAAAGAATGGAAAGCACACTTCTATCTTCTAGCAGATCTCTCCACCGAGGCATTCCTTTTGGGTGCGATCACACGGGCATTTAAACCCGGGTCTCTTTCAAGCGTGATGGCTCAAACGGAAGGTACTTGTTTTGAAAGGTGGTTTGAAAGGCGGGCTCGAATGCGGGGGGGGGGGGGGGGGGGCGGCTTCAAGACGGGAGACAGATGCGGCCGTCTGGTCAGCCCCTTTAATTGCGATAAGGAACAGCCGTGAAGCCCGCAGTAAACGTAGAAAAAAAAGAATAAAAGTTTTAGACACAGATACCTGATGATTCAGAGGCTTGCTAACGATCAGAAAGTTTTAAACGAATGGATCTACTCTGTTGAATGCTGCAGCATTTAGAAGCAATGAATGCTTCTAGAGCCAGTTTGGTGTAGTGGTTAAGAGCACAGACTGTAATCTGGGAGAACCGGGTTTGATTCCCCACTCCTCCACTTGCAGCCAGTTGGGTGATCTTGGGCCAGTCACAAGTTCTCTCAAGAGCTGATCTCTCAAGGGCAGTTCTCTCAGAGCTCTCTCAGGCCCACCTACCTCACGGGGTGTCTGTTCTGAGGAGAGGAAGGAAAAGGAGATTGTGAGCCACTCTGAGACTCCGAGTGAAGGGCGGGGTATAAATCCAACGCCTCCTTCTCCTCCTCCTTCTCCTCACAGTTCAAGAGCACATTCAGCATTCAAAGTATTATCATGTAAACTTCACAGTAACTTTATAAGGTAGACTGATATGATGTTGCTTATATGAGGTTAATCGCATGCCTTGTCTAAGGCTTCCTAGTAACTGCAGCTGGCAACCTTAAGACCAATGAAGGTCTGGAAGGTGCCCCCACTGGACTCTAAATTTGTTCTACTGCTTCAGACCAACGTGGCTGACCAACTGGATGCTGCTGGCAAAGCACCATTCCAACAGGGAACTTCTAGATCCAGTGTTCTGCCTCTTTGCCTGTATGCTCCTCCAGACAAGAAGAAGAAAAAGAAGAAGAAAGTAGTAGTAGTACTTCACCATCAAGTCACAGCCAACTTATGGTGTAATTAATACATTATTACCATTTTAATCATTATTTACAATAATAACTGATTAATAACTGACAGTTACTGCTCATTAATAATAGAAGAAGAGGAAGAAGAGACTGGATTTATACCCTGCCCTTCACTACCCGAAGGAGTCTCAGAGTGGCTTACAGTCTCCTTTCCCTTCCCCTCCCCACAACAGACACCCTGAGAGGCAGGTGGGGCTGAGAGACCTCTTTCAAGAACTGCTCTTGAGAGAACAAGCTCTGAGAGAACTTGTGACTGACCCAAGGTCACACCAGCTGGCTGCATGCGGAGGAGTGGGGAATAAAACCTTGTTCTCCCAGATTAGAGTCCACGCTCCTAATCATGACACCAAATCCTCTCTGGGAGAAGACAAACCCGCAAGGAATAGTGGCTGGAATAAGAACAAAGAAAGGAAGCTGGTGGAAAGAAGGACTGAAAATTAGAAGGGGAAAAGACAACTATTCCACTTTCTTTTTTATTATTCCTCTTCAGTTTTCTTTTTCCTTATCCATTAATTTTTTTTCAAAAACAAATTGGCTCCTTAGCAAGGTTCTGCTGCTCATCTGCACACACAAAAAGTGTTTTTATGTTTCCCTCACTGTGCAAAAAAAAAACAAAAAAAAACACCCTGGTCAGAGATACCCTGAGGAGGGGGCTAAAACCTTGCTGCTGGTTCTAGCTGTAGCACTGAGGCTGACTCGGCTGCTGGGGTCCCTCCTTCCCTCCCTCCTCAGAGACCGGGGCCTGAACCTGGCCTCAGCCTCCCCTCCGGGTGCCCCGGGCTCTGGTTGGCTGGCAGGGATGCTGCCTTGCCCAGGGTGAGTGAGTGGCCCTGGCTTGACATCTCCCCTGGATGGCACTGCAGTGCTTCATTTGCGGCAGGGCTGAAGCGCTGTGGACAACTTTCTTTTTTCAAAAGTGGAGTGGGAAATACTGAGCACTCCAATCTGAACTCAACACTGTCAGAGATCATGTGAGCAACTGAACGACATCTCAGGAAAGCTAATTTTGAAATCCATATTGTTAGTCTTTAAGGTAGAAGAGAGCCAGAGTCCAGGAGCACCTTAAAGACTAACAACATTTGTGGCAGGGGAGGAGCCTTCGAGAGTCACGGCTCACTCCTTCAGAAGGTACAGCTAGAATGGGAGTCCACCTGTCCTGTTTATTGGAGAGTGGAGAGATTTCAGATGCCAAATGACATTAGCAGGCAAATGACAGTCTGAAGAAGTGAGAAATGATAGACAACAGAAAGCTGTATGCATGAGCTTAATACAATTTATGAACTATCAGATCAGTACAGAATCAAACACTGGAAACTGCAGAAATGGACAAACTGACTTTACTTTTAAAAGGATTACAGGAAGAGAAATTTTACAACACACGGTCAAGATTTTATACATGGCTAGAAGACTATATGAACTGAACTATATATTCTCTAGATACAATTTGAGTCACTCAATTACCTTGAAAGAACTGCAGATTCCATGGATAGTTTACCTTATTAGGTCACTCTATTTACTTAATATAGAAATTGTCAACTTGATAATATAAAATAATTTTGGAAATAATGTAGACTATACCACCCTCCGCTTATTTTATGTATATTTGTTTGTGTGTTTTATATGTGTTTGTGTTTGAAAATAAAAAACTTATTAAAAAAAGAATTAAAATCAATATAATACAAAAAGTGCAAAAAGGTGCAAAAGGGGCCATCTTTTCACCCTGACGGCCTGCCTTCACTTTAGAAATGTTTTGTAAATGTTTGAACTATTGATGCCTCTGTATGAAGCAGCCCTCAATGGTCTATTTTCTCTACTATGAACTAAGATTAGAAGACACGTTACATTATATGGTCCTGTTCAGATGAAGCTTTTCGAAACGAATTGCAATTCCGGAGAACATGGTCAACAACATCCATCTGCTTTTGCACTTAATCTCTCATGTCATGAAGCTGTAATGCTCCCTCTAAGCTGTGGAGTCTTGTGAGCAAAAACTCTACTTTGCGAGCTTCTGGCATTCAAGTAGAGGGCGAGCGATTGGGCTCCTGCATGAATTAGTTTGCTCTGGAGCCATCCTTCCTGAGCTAAGACAAAAATGTGTGAGATGGAGGCCAAAAAATGGTGAGCTAGCTCACACGAACTCAGCTTAGAGGGAACACTGGCAGGGGCTCACGAAAGCTCCTCCCCTGCCACATATTTTGTCAGTCCTGAAGGTGCCACTGGACTCTGGCTCTCTTCTACTGCTACAGACAGACTAACACGGCGACCCATCTTAGTCTTTACAGTGCCATGAGATGTGTGTTTTATTTTATAACACTGAAGATTAAATGCATGATTAAAAATCGGGCTCTGATTGTTGTTCTGACAGAATTTATTTGAGTTTTGGTGCATCAATTTAAGCCTGAACTCTGTGTTTACTCTGGGTTCTGTGGCCCCATCAATGCCCAAATCCACAATAGCATCCGTAGCTATACTGCCTCTGAGCATGGAGATTCCATGAAGCCAATATGGCCCTTGGTGTGCCCCTCCTCCACAACGACTTTATCTAGCACCCTTGTAAAGCCATCCCACGCAATGCTCCCTCTAAGCTGTGGAGTCTTGAGAGCAAAAACTCTACTTTGTGAGCTGCTGGCATTCAAGTTGTGAGTGAGCAATTTGGCTATGGTATGAATCAGTTTGTTCTGGAGCCATTCTTCCTGAGCTAAGACAAAAATGTATGAGCCGCAGGCTAAAAATTGGTAAGCTAGCTCACACGAACTCAGCTTAGAGGGAACACTGATCCCAAGGTACTGACGTCTCTATACCCTCAGGCACCAAGTTCCACTAACTGCCCCCATGGGATCTCAAATCTTTTTAATGCTTACTTTCCCTTTTTGGGGTCTTTTCTTAGATTGCAAAATCGTGAGGGCACAGCTGAGGTATTTTTTAACCTAGTTTTATGCAAAGTGCCTACGTTATATGGGATCTCTAGAAATCAATAACCATTATCATAAATGGAAGTCTGCAAGAAATGCAGATTTTTGTGGAGAGGGGGTAAGGGAAGGATGAAAGAATTCTCCCCTCCCTCCTATCGCCAACCACCACCGATATATCTATTTCTCAAGCAGGGGCCCTATCTGCAGATACCTAAATTGCCGGATCAGGGCTAAAAAGGCAAAGGTTTCCCTTGCTCAAAAGCTAGTTGTATCTGACTCTAGGGGGCAGTGCTCATCTCCGTTTCCAAGCTGAACAGCCAGCACTGTCTGAAGACGTTTCTGTGGTCATGTGGCTGGCATGAGTAAATGCCGAGGCGCAGGGAACGCTGTTACCTTCCCACTGAAGTGGTACCTATTTATCTACTTGCAATTTCTTGCTTTCGAACTGCTAGGTTGGCACGACACACTCGGGTCTCGAACTGTTGAACTATAGACCTTCCAATCTGCACCTCAGCGTCTTAACCTCTGAGCCACTGTGGCCCCCAATCAGGACTACACTTACCCAAAACTGATTTTTCTGCAAACCTGGGTTCCCCCCAAGTTTGCAGAAAAATCTGAAATCTTTTAAAAAAAACACCACCAGGGGGGTATTAATTCCCCCAAAGTAAAACAGAGTTCTCTGTATAAGTACAGAGAATGCACCTACCTCTGGAGGTTGTCAGAGGAGCTCGGGAGCCACACTGGGTGGCAGCAGCTCAGCCCAGGAGAAACTGGGCTGGTGAGAAAGTGGGGGGATTACACCCCCCAAGTACTGTGGGCCCACACTTGTAGTCTTAGAATTTGGAATCAAGCAAGGAAGAGATTTGTCTCTAGGTACATTCCGAAGGGACAGGAAAAGCAAGTTCTTTAGGCAAGGTGTGATTAATTTTCAGAACCATCAGCAAGATGTGATCAGCAAATTTACGAAGGATGGGTTTAATTGAGACTCTTAGCAATAATAGCTAAATAGAACTTCCATGTTCAGGAGTAGTATAACTTTGAGTGCCAGATGGCTAATAAGGGAAGGCCTTCCTGCCTTGAGTGTGAGCTTCCCGGGGGCATCTTCTGGTTTTGGTTTTGTTTGCAGTCCTTATGGTTGTTTTTACAAATGTCCTACAAAGTAGGCTATATTACAGAAGGTAAACTGATAGTATTGGTAACCCCATATTGGGAAATTCGTAGAGATTTCAGGGTGGGTGAAGAGTACTGGACTCAGGAGACCAGGAACGGTGAAATCATGAAGCCTTTATTGAGTGATTCAGCATGTCCAGGAGATGGTCAGATCAAGCATGCTTACAGGGCCCCAGGGCCCTCATTATATGCTGAATTATATGCCACACCTCTGGCCACACCCAAAAGACCTGATAGGGGCTTAACATATGCACATGTTTGTCATAGGTTCCCTGGAGGAGCCTTTGATTGCATTGGCAAACCTAGGTCCCACACTGGTGGAGGCTTAGAATCCGGACGTCTATTGTTCCTCCAGATTCAAGCTCCCCTCTCTGCCTGACCATGTGCTCTGGCCATGTGCTCTGGCTCTGCGGCAGGCGCCATTACCTGGGAGCACATGGCAGGCTGGTTGCTACACAGAACATACTACATTACACCCCTCCCCCCATAGTCCAGACTGTCCCTTGGCAAACATAGTCTCTGAGGTGCACGGGACGTTTCTGTTCTCTGGTCGAGCGGTGCAGGGTCGCCGGAGCCACCGGTGTAGGGACCAGGTCCTCCGGTGCAAACCCTCTGGGAGCCTTGGGGACATTGGATTCTTTGGAGGTGGTCGGCACTCGATCGGGGTGAAGCCGGTCAAGCTGGGTTGTCAGCCGGCAGCCCATAAGCAGCTCTGCGGGGCTGCGACCAGTAGCCGAGTGAGGGGTGGTGCGCTGGCCGAATAGGAAAGCCGTTAACTTAAACCCCAGATCCCCCTGGTCCATGCGCCTCAGCGCCTCCTTAGTGGTGCGGACCATTCGCTCTGCTTGGCTGTTCGTGGCCGGGTGAAAAGGGGCGGATCTCACGTGCCGGATGCCATGGAGCTCCATGAAGCGCTGGAACGCCGCAGAGGTGAAAGCCGTGCCGTTGTCTGAGACGATGGTGTCCGGCAGGCCGTGGGTGCCAAAGATGCACCACATTGCTCGAATGGCGGCTTCAGAGGAGGTGGCGCACACAGGAATGACTTCCAGCCACTTGCTGTAGCTGTCGACTAGAATAAAGAAAAGCTGCCCCTGTACTGGGCCTGCAAAGTCCACGTGGAGCTGGGACCGGGGGCATTGTGTGGACTCCCAGGGGCGGATGGGAGCGTGTGGAGGGTCCGGACGGGTCTCTTGGCACTTTTCACAGTGGCGGACCTGGTCCTCTATCTCCTTGTCAAGGCCTGGCCACCAGATGTAGCTCCGGGCCAGGGCCTTCATTTGTACTACCCCAGGGTGGTGCTCATGCAGAGCGGTCAGCACTCGCAGGCAGAGGGGTTCCAGAATCACTACCCTTGAGCCCCAGAGTAGGCACCCCTTGTGGGTGGAGAGTTCTGCGTGCCGGATTGAGAAGGCCATGAACTCAGGGTCCGGATCCTTGGGCCACCCCCTTCCCACCCAGTCAGAGACCCAGGAGAGTTGATGGTCCTGGGCTGTGCGCCGGGCCACGTCCCATACCTGGGCTGTGCGGCCGGTCCAGCAGGTCCTCGAGCAGAGCAACATGGTAAGCTGGAGCTGGGTCGGGGTCACAGGGGGGCAGCAGAAGGTGGCTGAGTGCGTCCACATGGCCCATGGCCTCCCCCGGGCGATGCACCAAGTCGTAGTCGTACCCCGCGAGGAAGATCGACCATTGGAGGACTCGCGGGGACAACATCTGTGGCATGCAGCGATCCGGTGCGAGGAGGCCCAGAAGAGGTTTGTGGTCCATGGCGACCATGAACTTGCACCCGTACAAGTAAGTATGGAACTTTTTGACCCCAGCCACGATCGCAAGCGCCTCCTTGTCTATCTGAGCATAGTTCCTTTTGGCCGGGGCTAGGGTCCGGGAGTAATACGCGACCAGGACCTCCCGGCTGTCCGGCAGTCTGTGACCCAAAACTGCCCCCACCCCATAAGGAGATGCATCACAGGCCAATACGACGGGCAGGGCTTCGTCGAAGTGGGCGAGGACTGCATTGGACATTAGGAGGTCCTTGACGCCCTGGAAGGCCGCCACCTGGTGGGGACCCCAAGTCCAGGTGGCACTTTTGTCCAGGAGCCTGTGTAAGGGCTTGGCTATCATCGCCTTGTGGGGAAGGAAGGTGTGGTAGAAGTTGATGAGTCCCAGGAAAGACTGCAGCTCAGCCTTGGACTTGGGGGCCAGGGCATCAGAGATGGCCTTTACCTTGTCCTTAGTGGGGTGGATTCCATGGGCGTCCACCTTGAAGCCGAGGAAATCCACCGCAGGCACCCCGAGGAGGCACTTCTCACGTTTCACCTTCAGGCCGGCATCTTGGAATCGCTGGAGGACAGAGTGTAGGCGGGCCGAGAAGGTCTTGACATCCAGAGCCGCGATCAGGACATCATCGAAAAAGGGCTGCACACCTGGAAGACCTTTTAATAAATGGTCCATTAACTCTTGGAAGATACCGGGGGCTATGCTGACCCCAAACTGGAGGCACTTTACCTTAAACGCCCCCTTTTGCGTCACAATGGTCTGTGCTTCTGCTGTGGCATTGTCGACCGGCAGCTGCTGGTAGGCCTGGGCCAGGTCTAGTTTCCCAAACACTCGCGCCCCGGCCAAGGAGGCCAACACGTGGCTGATGACCGCGACTGGGTAGGCATTAGCCTGAAGAGCCATAGTGATGGTGCACTTATAGTCCGCGCAGATGTGGATGTCCCCGTTTGCCTTCATTGGTGTCACAATTGGGGTCTCCCATCGGGCATGGGACACTGGTTCTAGTACTCCCTGGGCGACCAGCTTATTGAGCTCCCGCTCAATCTTGGGCTGCACTGCAAGCAGCGGATGGCGGACCAGTATGTGCACAGGCCGGACCGCAGGGTCAAGGTCCAGGGTGATGGGCGACCCTGTATATGAGCCCAGTGCCCCGTCGAAAACCACTGGGAATTCCTCACAGATGTCAGTAAAATCTGTGGGCCGCAGGCTGTGTACCCCGGTGACGCCCAGCCCTAGGGGCTGGAACCAGGAGAGTCCCAGCAGGCTTGTGAGGTTGACCACCACCACCAGGAGGCCCAAGTGTCCTGTAAAGTTCTTAAATTGGACCCGGAACTTGCCCAACCCCCTTATCGGTATCAGGTTCTTCTGAAAGTCCTGCAGGGTTAGACCCTGGACTTTCCGAAGTCCCTCCCCCCGGGGCAGAGCCTACGGAGGGTGGACTCCGAGATTATGGAGTAGGATGACCCGGTGTCTACTTCCATCTGGCAGGGGGTCCCCTCAATCAAAACTGAGACCTTAATTTTGTTGGGGGTGTCGGGGGGCAAGTTCATTACCTGCTGTGTCTTGCGGTGGTGGTGGCGGGTTGCTGCTGTCTGGAGGAGTTCGGCGGACTCCTGGTGCGCGGCTTGGGTGCAGCAGTTGGAGCGGGTGCGGCAGGCCCGGGTGATGTGGCCCTTCTTGCCGCATGACTGGCAGTCTGCTTCCCAGAAACACAGCTAGCACACGTGGAATGTTTGGAATGTGGCGTCGCTGAGCGAGAAGCCTTCTCACCCAAGTTGCGGGACCCCTGTCCCGGAGGCTGGTGCTGTACCTGGAGCATCACGTTGTCCTCGGATACGTCGGAGTCTGCAGCGGCCCCAGTCTGGTTGGCGGCCGCGGATGTGCCGAGCTTCTCCTGCTGAGAGACCTCAAAGGCGCAAGCCGTGTTTAGCATCTCATCCAGGGTGGCGGTGGAGTCGGCCATCAGCTTCCTTTGAACCTTGGGGTAGCGGACCTCACACAGGAACACGGAGTATAGCGTGTCCTCTACGGCCACGAACTCGCACCCCACCAGGAGATGGCGGAGGGCCGCCAGGTAATTGGAGGCAGACTCACCCTTCTGCTGCAGCCGGCAGAAGAACTTCACCCGCTGCGTGTTCTTGGAGGGTCTCGGCGAGAAGTGGTTCCTTAGGAGTGCCATGATGTCATCGTACGTGGCCTCCGCCAGGGTACGAGGGGAAAGCAGGCTGTGGAGTAACTTCAGAGTCTTTACCCCGCAGGAGGCCATGAGCCAGGACTTCTTCTTCCCAGCATCCGTGATGTCCTGTGCGTCGAAGTAGGATGTGAGCTGGTCCGTCCAGGCTTCCCAGTCTTTGGGGCAGGCTAAATCGAATGGGTGGGTGGTTCCCGGAGCGGCAGCCATTCTGGGATGTGCAGCAGTGATCCTTGGGAGCCGATGGCGGAGCGGTGGCGCTGGAGTCGAGCGGTGCCGGTGGCTGACGGATCTGGTCCGGGCTCGATGCGGTGCTGGTGTCGGCCGAGGAGTCGCTCATCGGGATCCCACCTTCGTCACCAGTGAAGCGTACTGGACTTGGGAGACCAGGAACGGTGAAATCATGAAGCCTTTATTGAGTGATTCAGCATGTCCAGGAGATGGTCAGATCAAGCATGCTTCCAGGGCTCCAGGGCCCTCATTATATGCTGGCCGGAGCCAGCACCCAAAAGACCTGATAGGGGCTTAACATATGCGCATGTTTGTCATAGGTTCCCTGGAGGAGCTTTTGATCGCATTGGCTCCCCAGGGAGAACCTAGGTCCCACATTGGTGGAGGCTTAGAATCCGGACGTCTGTTGTTCCTCCAGATTCAAGCTCCCTTCTCTGCCTGACCATGTGCTCTGGCCATGCGGTGGGCGCCATTACCTGGGAGCACATGGCAGGCTGGTTGCTACACAGAACATACTACATTACAGTGGGGCTTGAGGGAGGTAAAGTTTGGGGAGGGGAGGAAACTCAGCAGAGACATGAGAGCATAAACTCCTTGAAGGAAACTGAGGTCTATATTATTGGGGTTGTAATTCCAGGAGAAATCAAGGCCCGACCTGGAGGTTGGTAACCCTAGAAAGTGGGCTAGGTTCAGCTCACAAACATGTCCAGTTCAAGAGACTCTGGGAGAAGAGCTGGGTGACTATGGTTGCCAATTCTGTGTTGGAAAATTCCTGGGGATTTGGGGGTGGGGTCTGGGGAGGGGGACCTCAGCAGGGGGCAATGCCAGAGAGCCCACCCTCCAAAACAGCCATTTTCTTCAGGGGAACTGGTTTCGGTCATCTGGAGATTAATAGTAACAGCAATTCACAATTCAATTGAACTGTGAATTGTAATAGTAATGGCAGGAGATCTCTAGGTGCCGCATGGAGGGTGGCTGGCAACTCTATCTGGAGAACAGTGGTGCTTTTTGGGGTGGTTTCCAGGCACTGCCTTGAGGTTGGCAACCTTATAAGAGTGACACACGGGCCTCTTTTTACCTAAGACCTCGACAGCCACTGCCGCCCACGGGAGACCATTCTTACCAGGCACTGTTCACAATAGAAGCTCACCCAAAGATCTGAGAAGCAGGCGGGAAAACACAGGCTGTCATCTACCGCTGACCCCTTTCCGAGAGCCCCAGAAGCACCGTCCTCACCCCAGAGTGGCCCTCTCTGTCTCACGTCCACATCATTCCCCCTTGCACCTGACAGCCGAAGAGGCACCCGCTCAGAGCTGATTTGGGCTCAGGCATTACGAAAGCTGCCATTGTCTCTGGCCTTGTGACATGCCTTCAGTTGGGGCGGTGGGGGGAGAGGGTCTGGACGCCCCGGCAGAAGTGGCCGGCATTTCATGCTCTGGCAAGCAGCTGGCCGCATATCCATCCACAGCTATATTTGTGTGTGTGCGTGGAGGCATTTAGCATGACAAAGGGAGAGGGCCTGTGAATTCCTTGCTCTCCAGACCTCTCTGCCAAGGCTTGAATGGAAATTTTGTTTGGGGGGGTGGATTTAGCATAACTAACTGACACACACCCTCCCCCATCCTTCCTTCGCAACCACGCAGCAGGCCGATTGTGGACATAATTCAGGCCTCCCCCCGTTTGTTTGAGATGTCGCTTTATTCCCTCACTTTATGAGGGGAAAGTTCCCACTAAGTCGGCTACTGGTTTTTGCCTGAAGGGGGGGGGGGGAGAGACTTTTGCTTTTGGAAACTGAACCCAGGAGAATTTATTTCCAGGCTGTTTTTCCCCTGGTGCCAAGGCCTTCCTCTTCCATCTAGGCCATTTTAAAATATTATTCTTTCACCAAAGGCACACAAATGGCATGGAAATGGCTGGGGCAAATGAATGGATGACACACAATATGGGCGAAATGGAAAGGCTGCCTCTGAAAGCAAAAAGATGTCAAAAAGGGTGCTTCAAAAATGTGACCCAAAGACAGCCTGTGCTCAATATTGTTGTTTCTTCAGTTTACCTGTTCAGTTTCAACCACTTGCAAAGTTATTTATCATTTTATTTCCAGAGACCCATCCAGGGTGCTTCCCAAGGTAAAACAATACAATAAAACCACAAAACCAACTGCATCAAAACAAACCACAAAAACAGCATAAAATAAGTATTCAGCAGCTGGACATTATGTTTGTAAAAGAGCCGTCATGCTAGAAGTGAACCATAAAAAATGGCTAAAAAAAGGATGCAGCACCTCAGATCAAACCCTGGGCAAAAAGAAAGCTTTGGGGCCTCATGTTATTCTGAGGTGGGAGGGCATTCCAAATTTCCCTCTAGGGAACCTACACAAAATACTCCAGGAACAGTAGAAAACTTCCAGCCAGTTAAAAACAGTATGGTCTCAACCTGAAGTCTTCAGAATGGGGTTACTAACGTTGTCCTTCCTTGCAGGGCTGTTGGAGAGACTGGAACAAAAATCTCTGACTATTTAAATAGTCAGGGTTATTAAGTGAACCATAGTGACCAGGTCCTCTTTCTAATTTAGGGCTGCCAACTCCAGATTGGGAATTCCTGGAGATTTGGTGGTGGATAGGTCCAGGTTGGGAAATACCTGGAGATTGGGGGAGGTTAGTGCAATGGAATTTTTGCGTAAATTTGATATAATTTTAGGGCAGGAAACATGGTGCACAGAGGATCTGTCATTAAATGGTTACAAGACATTTGTTTTACCCGCAGAAACCTCAGTGCATGGCAGAGCCAAAGGAGGGCTATTGTGAGAGTTCTGCTCAAAGTAGTCAAGGATCAGATCTTGGTTGGTTAACCACAGTTCTTTATTACCTATTCCTACATTAGTACAGCATCTCGGGTTATTGTCAGAGATGAGACAAATAATACAAGCGGGTCTATTATACCATTCCAAAGAGTTTGAATTACCCATAGGTAGCCAATCCCCTCAAGGGAAAATTGGCGGGCTAAAAGGTGTCTTGACCGTTTGGTTCACACAGGAAAAAAGTGAGGTGTTAAGCAGTAAATTTCCCTTCTCAAACCAGACCCCTCAGTTCACATAACAATTCATGGCTCCAAGGTTCTTTAGCATGAGATAAGAGATGAGAGCCATCCTCCCCTTGAAGTTACTGCCGGGGCAGCTGGAATGCGGAGGCAGAGATGAGAGGCCTCCTTGTTCTCACCCTTAAGGGTTGTCACCCTCCCGACCAAGACAGGATTAATACCAGGTCCAATACATAATGACTAAAGGTTACATAGTATGCATGCAAGAATACATTGGCTGAATTGACAGATTCTGACACCCTGCCCTCCCCATAATTCTCTTCACCTAGCTTTATCAGGGAACATTTTATGAAACAGTTTAGTCAACTTGGGGGCATGAACATGTTCAGAACGAATCCATTCATTGTGTTCCGGGCCGAAATCCAACCATCTAACTAAGTAATACAAGTGGCCCCTTCTCATCTTGGAGTCAAGGATTTCAGTTATCTCGTAGTGTGGACTCCCCTCCTTCATCAGTGGAGGAGGAGCTGGAGGAACTGGATGCCATGCATTCGGCCCAGGATCTTTCTTCAGCAGGCTGAAATGAAACACAGGGTGCACAGAGCTCAGTGATTTAGGCAGTTCCAGTTCAAAAGACACATCAGAGATTTTACGTAGCACTTTATAAGGTCCAACATATTTCCATCCCAATTTTCTGCTGGGCTGCAACCCATGGATATTCTTAGTAGAGAGATAAACAGAGTCCCCGGGCTGAAGATCCCATCCCGGTGCTCGCCCTCGGTCCGCATACTTCTTGTAGTACTCTTTGGCATGGTCCAGGGCTTTTCCTATTAATGGCCAGGAGTCCTGGAGGCTGGACCACCAACTTTTAAAATCCGAGGGGGGGGTTTGGGGGTCCTCTTTAAGAGTAGGGAGTGGTTTCCCTTCAAAACCTCCTACTGCCATGAAAGGTGAAACCCCTGTGGAGGAATGCACTGCATTATTGTAGCTATATTCTGCAAAGGGCAGCAATTCCACCCAATTATCCTGGTGATAATTTGTGTAACATCTTAGGAATTGCTCGAGAATTTGATTAGTTCGCTCGGATTGGCCGTCGGTCTCTGGGTGGTAACCCGAGCTTAAGGCAGGTTCTATGTCCATTAATTTCAGAAGCTCCCGCCAGAAGGTGGCAACGAACTGACTTCCGCGGTCAGAAACCACCCTCTTCGGAAAAGCATGTAATTTGATCACGTGGTTGAAGAAAGCTTTAGCCATCCCTTTGGCTGTGGGCAATTGCTTGAAGGGGGTGAAATGGGCTTGTTTAGGAAAAGTGTCTACCACCACCCAAATCACCGTTTTTCCCTTGGAGGGGGGCAAATTGGTGATAAAGTCCATGGCTATGTCTTCCCAGGGTCTTGACGCAGTGGGTAGGGGGTGCAGCAATCCTGGGACTTTTCCCCCCCGTTTTTTACACATTAAACAGGTTTGGCATGCCGAGACGAAGTCCGAGACGTCTCGGCGCATGCGCGGCCACCAGAACTGACGCTGGATCAAATTAAGTGTCTTTAGGAAACCGAAATGCCCGGCTAGCTTGGAGGAGTGACAATTTAGCAAGATTTCCTTGCGTTTGGTCTTAGGCACCACTAATTTGTCCCCATGCAGCCAACAGTGGTCCTCTCTCTTGGAACACTCTTCCACGGCTTCCAGTTCCTCTATTTCTTCGGGAGCATACTCCCCCCCCCACTGGCAATTCCCCGTGTTGAGCTCGGCTTTCTTTGCTTTGCTCCGGGTGACTACCACCCCTCCCAGCTGCTGGGGGGAAAACATGGAATCGAACACCTCTTCCTTTACACTCTCATGTTGGGGCAATCTGGACAATGCGTCTGCCAGGGAGTTAGCCTTCCCAGGAAAATGCTTTAGCACAAAGTTAAACTTGGAAAAGAAGTCAGCCCAGCGCAGCTGCTTGGCATTGAGGGACCGCTGAGTGCGCAAAGCCTCTAGGTTCTTATGATCAGTCCATATTTCAAACGGAGTTTGCGCTCCCTCCAACCAGTGGCGCCACGTAGTGAGCGCTAACCTAATGGCTGCGGCTTCCTTGTCCCACACCGACCAATTCCTTTCCGTTTCGTTAAACTTTTTTGAAATGTAAGCCAAGGGGTGCAGTTTTCCCTCCGAGTCACGTTGTAAAATGGCCCCCCCCATGGCTACATCAGAGGCATCTACATGAATTATAAAGTCTTTCGTCTCATCCGGGTGTGCCAGAATGGGCTCAGAAGTGAAAAGGGTCTTTAAAGTCTCAAACGCCTTCTGACACTCCCCATTCCACGCCAGCTTCTCTCCTGGCTTTCCTGCCTCGGGCCCCCTCCCCTTGGTTTTTAATAAGTCCGTTAAGGGAAGGGTGACTTTAGCAAAGTCTTTGATGAAGGTTCGGTAAAAATTACAAAATCCTAAGAGGCTCTGCAATTGCTTTCTCGTTCGCGGAGCCTCCCATTGCACCACTGCCTCCACTTTCCCCGGGTCCATTTCCAACCCCTTCTGAGAAATGCGGTAGCCCAGGAAGTCCACGGACTCACGGTGAAACTCGCACTTAGACAGTTTCACAAAAAGCTGGTTTTTCAGCAAAGTTGAAAGAACGTCCCTGACCAAAGTCACATGCTCACTCTTATCAGTGGAATAGATCAAGATATCATCTATGTAACATAACACGCCCTTAAATAGATGCTTGTGCAACACTTCATTGATTAAACTCATAAAGACCCCGGGCGCGCCACTTAAGCCGAACGGCATCACTAGGTATTCAAATTGCCCCAAGGGGGTGTTAAAGGCAGTCTTAGATTCATCCCCTTCCCTTATGCGCACCCTGAAGTAGGCATCTCGTAGATCCAACTTGGTAAAAATCTTCCCCTTGGCCGCCTCCGCCAAGAGGTCCTTTATTAAGGGGAGGGGGTAGGCATTAGTGGTGGAGACTGCATTTAACCCCCGGTAGTCAGTGCATAGTCGTAAGCCCCCATCCTTTTTCTTTCGGAACAGCACGGGCGCCGCAAAGGGGGACTTGGCTGGGCGGATAAACCCCCTTGCCAGATTTTTGTCCAAGAACTTCCGCAGTTCTTCCCGTTCCGCCGGGCTCATGGAATATAATTTCCCCTTTGGGAGTTTCTCTCCTGGGAGGAGTTCTATGGCACAGTCCGACAGTCGATGGGGGGGCAACTCATCCGCCTCGGTCTCACTGAACACTTCTAGCAAGTCTCTATACTCTTTAGGCACCATGGCAGGGGCGAGGGCGAGTGCGGGCGCCGGGGGAGGCGGGGTCGGAGGCCCAGGCCCCCATCCAGGGTCCCACCGGTGGCTCTGGCAGCGTTCGTCTACCCACGAAATCTTCCCCTCGCTCCATTTTATGTAAGGGTCGTGCGCCCCGAGCCAAGGGCTGCCTAACACCATCGGGAACTGGGCGTTCGGGGTGATGACGAAAGCTCGCTTCTCCCAGTGCTCCCCCGTTCCCAAAATCAAGCTCTCAGTCTCTGCTATGCACTCCTCCTTCATTTCCGACCCATCCATTTGTGTAAACTTCAGGGGTTCTGATAACGGGGTGACTTTGGGTCCCAACCCCTCCACTACCAGGGGGCTGATCAGATCTCGCGCACACCCAGAGTCAATTAGAGCTCGAACCCGCATGTGGGTACCCGATCCAGGGGTCACCACTGTCACTACCATATATAACAGGGGGCCAGGGATGCTCACCGGAGATGGCGCTTCTTGGCGGGGGACCTGCAGCTCTGCGCCGCTCACTGCAGGCCGTTGGAGTTTCCCGACATCTGCGCTTCCATCAGCTCCAGCTCTCCCTGGTCGCTCGCCACCCCTTCCAGCTGCAACGCCCGGGGTTTCATTGGTGTTTTACCACGGCTAGGGGTGCTCCCCGCTCCGGGAGTTGAGGTCTTCGGGCCCTTCCCCCCTCCTCTGGGGCAAGCGGAGGCGAAGTGGCCACTCTCCCCACACTTCATACACAACCCCTGTCGAAACCTCGCATCTCGAACATCTTGCACACTGGATCGGGGCTTCACTCGGGGGGCTGCCTTGCTGGCCGCCGTCGCGGACGCTCCCATCTTGATTAGGGCGAATCGTTCCTCCATGTCGATGGCAGCTCTCATCCAGGTGTTCAGGGTGCCAGGGCGACCCCCTAACAGCACCGTCTCGTAGATTTCCGGGTTCAGCCCCTCCCAATACTTCTCCATGAATAGTTCCTCCGGCCACCCATGGATTTTTGCCGCGATGCGCCGGAACTTGTCAGTGTAGTCCCTCACAGACGACCTCCCCTGGAACAGCTTTCTTAGTTGATTTCTGGCTTTTTCCTCACCCAGGGGGTCCTCGAACTGATGCCGGAGGGCCCACATAAAGTTGTTCAGTGAGCGCAGTTCAGGTCCGGGGTTGTCGTGCAGGCTCACATACCAATCACTGGCGGTGTCTTTCAGCTTGGACCCGATGTAGCCAATCCGTTCTTTCTCGGTGGGGTAGAGGTGCCCCCAACTGTCCAGGAATCTCCCGATCTCCAGCATGAAGAAACGTAGCTTCTCGGGGTCCCCATCGAAAGTAGTCGTCAAAGGGTCGGAAGGGGCTGGGCGGGCGGCCGGCGCGGCCGGGACTGGGGCCGGCGCGGGGACGGGCCCCGGAACTGGAACTGGGACGACCGGCTGGGCTGGTTGCGCCGGTAGAGCGGGCGCCTGCGGTTGAACCGGAACCCCTCCGGGCGCCTGCGGCTGTAGTGGGACTCCGACCCCTTGACCGGGGAGGGCTCCTTGCATCGCCATCATAGCGTCGCGAAATTGGTGCTGGAGATCGAGGGCCAACTCGCGGAGCTCGGCGGTGAGTTGAAGCCGCAGGTCTCCCATCATCTGATCCAACGGGACCGTCTGCTCCTCGCGATACGGATCGGGCCCATACAGATCCAGTCCCTCCTCTTCGGGAGGCGGGCGACGCGGCCCTCCACGGTAGATCGGCTCGCGGTCGTCTCCTAGGTAGCTCGGTCTCCCTCGATCGGGCTGGTCTCCGGTGAGTTGTCACCCTCCCGACCAAAACAGGATTAATACAAGGTCCAATACATAATGACTAAAGGTTACATAGTATGCATGCAAGAATACATTGGCTGAATTGACAGATTCTGACAGCTATGTATTTTGATTTCCTCCTTGTTGGATATAACAGTAGTGGTACTTCCTAAATATGAACACTTTGCACAAGCCTTATTAATTAAGTGCTGGGATTTATTTTGTTTAATTGTAAATGTATATCTTCCACCTGGTGGGGTCAACGAACAAATACTGGTAACTATACTTGGGTTGGAATCCTATTTACAAGACCTGAGGGCAGCCTATCCCATGGCTTACATTATTATGGGTGGCGACTTCAATGCAAGGATTGGAGCTGATGATTTCAGTCTATATGACAAAAGCAATTATTGCTCTTCAAGGGCCCAAAGTACAGTTCTACCTCTAAATAGGTGTTCAAAAGACACAACAGTCAACTATGCAGGCCGTATGTTAAGTCAGGTAATAAACAGAATTAATCTTTTTATGTTGAATGGGTCCTTCCCAAGTGACCACCCTGCAGAGTTTACATTCTGGTCTGGGGACAGAATGAGCGTTATAGATTATATCATGGTTTCAGAAGAGGTAGTCCAATATATAAAGGATTTTGAAGTTGCCCCTTTCTGTGAAAGTGATCACCTGCCCCTTGTAGTAAAAATAGATTTGCAAAAGGTAGACTTGTACTCAGTGAAATCCCACTGTCTCAGTCCAGGGTCCTCTGAAAGCATTATACACAACCATCCCAAATGGAAAGATTCTGTGGAAAGAGCCCTGTCTGAGACGCTCCACTCTGAGCTGCTTAACACTATCTCCCAAAGTCTAGTAAAATCAGACAAGATAGAGTCCTGCCTGGAGAACTATGAACAAATTTTGAGGGAGTTACAAAAAGGTCTGAAGGGCTCCAACTCAGAGCACCCAAGGTCCAGGCCAGATTTTAATAAACCATGGTTTGACAAAGAATGTAGAAATTCAAAGAAACTTCTTAGTGCAAACTATGCAAGATACAGACACAATCCAGAGGCTGTATCTCTATCAACCTTAAAACACTTAAAAGCCGAGTACAAGGCTCTTATCAAAAAGAAGAAAGAGGAAGACATTAGACGGTCCTGGGAGGAACTTAATAAGGCAGTTAAGGAAAAGAACTCAGCATGGTTTTGGAGACTGGTCTCTGGCCTTTCGGACAAGCCAACAAATATTTCGGGTAATATTATCTCTCCTGGAATCTGGGAGACCCACTTTGGGAACTTGTATAAAGAGATAATCACAAGATCTTCCAATCCTAGAGAAATTGATAATCTTCCGAATTGGCCTTCAGTTAATCACTCAGAGGTGAAACAGCTTATCAACACCCTGAAGTCTGGTAAAGCACCAGGTCTCGATTTAATTCCCCCCGAGTTGATTAAAAAGAATGCAGAATGGTGGGTGCCAGTTTTGGCATCCCTGTTTACACTAATTGACCAAACAGGGAGAATCCCTGAGGACTGGAAAGTAGCAGTTATTAGCCCATTTTATAAAAAAGGTAATAAAGAAGATCCAAACAATTACAGGCCAATTAGCCTGCTAAGCATAGTCAGTAAACTTTATGCGAGGCACCTCTTATGGAAATTCAGGGACTGGCTGGAAAACGACTCCTGTCTGGCAGAAGAGCAGGCTGGCTTTAGAGAGGGGCGTGCCACTTTAGACCAGTGTATGATATTGGATCATTTTGTTGCCAAATATTCATCCAACTCAAAGGTGTCTCTTTTTGTTGCCTTTTTGGACTTGAAGTCGGCTTTTGACTCAGTCTCCAGAATCATCTTATGGGAGAAACTAAGAGCTTCAACTATCGACAGAAGGTTACTATTTCTTATTCAGGCTCTTTATAACAACACATTTATAAGGGTTAGGTACTCTCCCCAAGGTCACTTGACAAATCTTATTAGAGTTGAGAAAGGAGTTAAACAAGGATGCCTATTGGCACCACTTCTCTTTAACTTTTATATCAACGATGTGATAGCCTACTTAAACAGGCCTGAGTTTCATCCCCCAAAGCTAGGCAACAGACACATTGGGGTGCTCCTATATGCAGACGACGCCATCCTACTTGCTAGGACACCCATAGGTCTTAGGAGAGCCATGAGTTCTTTTGCCCAGTATTGCCAGAATAACAAACTAGAGGTTAATTATTCAAAAACTAAAGTAATGGCCTTTACTAAAAGATCCTCCAAAACTTTCCTTTGGCACTTAAACTCTGTTCCCATTGAACAAGTTACCTGCTTTAAGTATCTGGGTGTTAATTTTCAGGCGAATGGTTCAAGAACTGTAAATATAAATTCTATTGCCACAAACGCCAAAAGGAGTTCGGGAGCAATACAAAAATTTTACTGGCATAAAGGGGGCAAATGTCTTGTAGCGGCCCTTAGACTATTTAAGGCCAAATCCCTTAGTCAACTTACCTTTGGTGCTCCCATCAACATTACATCTAAATACAAGAAACTGGACACAGTGCAATCAAAATTTTTGAGATCCGTCCTACAGGTACCGAATGGCATTCCAAATGCACTTATTCGAATTGAAACTGGAATGATCACTGTGGAGGCAAGGTTATGGATCATGGTGATTCATTATTGGCTGAAATTAGTTTTTCTATCCAAAGGGCTCACATGTTTAATTTTGCAAGACGCCTTTATACCTCCCTGGCTTAAGGCCATAGAAGAAAAACTCCCTCACTTTGGCCTCACAAAACAATATCTATGCTCTCTTGCATATGATAAAGCTAGAGAATTGACAAAACAGAGGATTATAGATATTGATAGGCAGAACGATATTGGCAGAGTGGAGAAATGGAATAGACTTCTGGACCCTTCTAACAGAATTAGTCCTATGGCTTATCTCCACCAATTGTCAAACAATGAATATAGGAGAACGTTTACTCTGATGCGTTGGAATGCCCTTCCTCTAGCAGTTACAGAGGGAAAGTATAAGAAAATCCCATTTGAGGAACGCATTTGTCCCTGCTGTAATAATGGTATTGAAAATTTAGAACATATCATTTTCGATTGCAAGGCATATGATAATCTTCGGAACTCACTTCCATTCTCTAAATCTTTACCTCTTAGTAGCAGGCAAAGAGTCCATATTATGAAAAATCTCCTGGCAGACAGATATCCAGAGGTAACACTTTTAGTGGCTAGATACGGATGGCTAGCTCTAAGAATTAGAAAATTTATAATAGAGGAAATCAAATCACCTAATTGTTAACTGCCTGTCTCTTAAGAATCTAAAATGCATTTTACCGTTTGCCTTTTGTAAATTTTTAAATGCATTTTATTCCTGTTTTAGCCTTCTTTTATTGTCGTTTGATTGCTCTTTTAAGCCTCTATTACTTTTAGGCGCAGGGAGAATACAACTTTTATTCTCACTTTACAAGTCTCTTACAATGCCATCAGGACTGGATGCCCCATAAGTGAAATGTTACTATTAGTTGTGCTCCTGTTCCATTTAACCTGTACGTGTTATATAGAAAATGTTTTATTAGCCACAAAAGTTTTTATGCAATTCATGTGTAAAACTATTTTTATCTGGTCTATGACTGTTATAATAAAGTTGACTTGATTGCATTCATTACTTAACTTTGCATTTCAGAAAAGGTATAAATTGTATCATAAAAATCAATAAATATAAATTAAATAAAATAGTGGTAGTTTAGTGGTAAAATAGTGGTAAGCCAGGAGAGAGCGGGAGCCTTCCTGACCTTCTCAGACGGAGGCCTGCCTGAAACCAGACTGTCTTGGCCGACTGTCTTGGCGGGCCGCAAAAAACTCTGTGGCGGGCCGCATGTGGCCCCCGGGCCGCAATTTGCCCACCCCTGTCCTAGAGTCCACCTTCCAAAGGGGCCATTTTCTCCAGGTGAACCGATCTCTGTCACCTGGAGATCAGTTGTAATCCCAGATCTCCAGCCACCACCTGGAGGTTGGCGACACTAGTAGTAATCTGGGGAGAGCGGGGTTTGCGAAGGGGAGGGGCCTCAGCAGGGTATTATTTATCTATTTATTTTGTGAGACTTTTCGCTTGCCCTCTCCTG
Organism: Lepidodactylus listeri; assembly: GCA_029233225.1. Taxonomy (NCBI): domain Eukaryota; kingdom Metazoa; phylum Chordata; class Lepidosauria; order Squamata; family Gekkonidae; genus Lepidodactylus; species Lepidodactylus listeri. Next base: position 177,536,173 of record JARCFY010000002.1, read on the forward strand.
CGCAGCAAGGCTCAGGGGACGGGTAACAAGTTAAAAACAATATCGTAAATTAATTATTAAAAACAGATTAACGTAACAGCACAGCAAAGTCTAGAATAAAATCACATTAGATGGCGATTTAGGGCACTAATAGCATAAACTGTCCAGGTGAGGTTGTGCCACCTGCGTGGTAGTGGAAGCTGGTAAAGGTAAAGGTTTCCCCTTGCTTGAAAGTCAGTCGAATCCAACTCTAGGGATGCGGTGCTCATCTCTGTTTCCAAGCCTAAGAGCCAGCGCTGTCCAAAGACTTTTTCCATGGTCATGCAGCTGGCATGACTAAATGCCGAGGCGCACGGAATGCTGTTACCTTCCCACCGAAGCGGTCCCTACTGATCTACTTGCAATTTCTTGCTTTCGAACTGCTAGGCTGGCAGGAGCTGGGACCAGAGACGGGAGCTCACTCCATCATGCGGCACTCGGGTCTCGAACTGCGGAGCTATACACCTTCTGGTCTGCAGCTCAGTGTCTTAACCTCTTGAGCTGTAAAAGGTGGTGGGAAAGGGGCTAGAGGAGGCCAATTTGGATGGAAACTTCGCTGCCTCAACCGTCTGCCCTGAGGAACTGGATCAGATTTTGCAGGGCTCGGATCTTACCTGGAGGGGCGTTCCACGAGGCTGGGGCCAGAGCCGAGAAGGCTCTTCCCAAGTTGAGGCGAGACAGATACTTTTGAGGCCAGGGACCACCAGGAGGTGGTTATTCATAAAGCACAATGCTCTCTGGAGGACATACCAAGAGAGACGGTCCCTAAGATATGTTGGTCCCAGAACCAAAACCTTGAACCTGATCTGGCATTCTGTACCAGCTGAAGTTCCTGGGTCAGTCTCTAGGGTAGCCCTGTGAATAATGCCATAGAGTCAACCCTCCACCCTCCATTTTCTACTGTTATTTCCATGGAACATTTGGAGAAGGGAATAAAAAAAAATAACCCACAAGTTATGTGTATTTGTTTGTTTCAAACATATCTGTGCCACCTTTCCACCCCCAATATGGTCCCCAAGGCAGTATTCTGAGTTGGAATTCTATCCTTCAAGCGGGGGTCATCTGCATCACCCACCCCTCCATTCCCTCCATTGCAAAGAGGGAGGGAAGGAAAATGCCAATATAATGATAATTAGCAGCATGTCTTGAAGACTGAAAGATCAGACTGAGAATCAGAGCATACATTCCAGGATGACACCCTTCCACAATTGCATGTCTGAACTCCAGTTTGTGCCTTGTGTCCCCCCCCCCCCCCCCGGGGAAGGGGGGGCAAGAAAGAGAGATGGGAAGGCGCAACACCACATTCATTTCGCAAAGCACGACTCCAGAAGAGAACGGGGCTGTTCACTGCCACGTTTATTGGTTTCATTATCAATCCCACTCAATTGGCTCTCGACAAAGCTTGTAGGGGGAAAAATACAAATGGCATTGACATTCAACAGAAGTGCTCTGTGGGGATAGGGGATAGTTTTACGTTCGGCTTTTATGCTCTCTCCCCTCAACATCTTTTAAGGGCGGGGGGTGTAAACTCCATTTCAGTGCCTTGTGATATATAAAGTGAGGTCCACAAAAAAGTGGATGTGCCAGTTTCTGTATAACGATAAGTGGATTTTCAGTAATAAAGGAAGAGGCCATCTTGTGACCTTTCAAAGTGTTTGGGAGTGGCATCTTCCCAAGAAAACATCAGAAGAGCTGAACTGAATCAGAGTCCTTGGGTTGGATCTCTCGGAATTATAACTGATCTCCAGACAACAGAGATCAGTCACCCTGGAGAAAACAGCTGCTTTGGAGGGTAGATTCTATGGCATGATACCCAGATTTGGTGCATCCCCTCCACAAACCCCACCCTCCACACGCAAATCTCCAGGAATTTCCCAACCTGGGGATGGCGACCCCAACTCAGACCTAAGGCTCCTTTAGCACAACTTCCTGCTACCCACACTGGCCACCCTGAAGGGGGAAGGCTATTTTCTCTCTGTTATGTGTTATGTAAATATACGAATATCAAGTTCCAACCAGCTTTCATTTCTAAACCAGACCCTGGTGCGGGAAGGAGGGCAAAACCAGAATTCCCACAACTCATCGCTACGTTTGCCTTGGAATACTGGGTTCTAATTTTTGCCCAGGAGATCTCCAAAGGTCCCTTGTACAGACTTCCTTAGCAAGATCAGTAGGGTTGCCAGCTCCGGAGAGGAAAGTACCTGGCGATTTGGGGGAGGAGCCTGAGGAGGGTGGGGTTTCGGAAGGGGAGGGACTTCGGTGGGGTATATAATATCATAGAGTCTACCTTCCAAAGCGGTCCAAGATATGGTCCAAATTTTATGCTTGGTTAAACTAAGATGTGTGGCTCCAAAAATTATGTATATGTTTTTCTTTTTGTTATAAGTGTTTAACTTATAATGTATAAAAAACTACTTTAAAAATAAAGTTAAAAAAAAAAACAAAAAAAAACAAAGCGGCCATTTTCTCCAGGTGAACTGATCTTTGTCGCCTGGAGATCAGGTATAACCCAAGGAGGTCTTCTCTCCAGTCACCCCCTGGAGGTTGGCAACTCTAGAAACATGTACCCACTCTTAACAGTCACAGAAGTCCTTCAGCTCCTTGGCCCTCTCTGCCTGTGTGTTTATAACTTGCCGGGAGTGGCTCAGACACGCCAGACTGAGTCTTTTGGGGGAGGTGGCAGCAGCAAAGGACTGGAGCGAGACAAGTTTTGGGCCACCACCCCTAAAAGTCTGCCTAAATTCTTTAAATCGCTTGTAAGGCTCTTGCTTACATTTTCTCCTAGACTAGAGATACACGGCTATGGCTGGTTGTGCTTTCGGTGGGTGGTCTCGCTGGCCGGAGTTAAAGATGGATTAACTCCTAGAATGGGGCAGCTGTGGATCTGGCCAGTTAGCCAAAGGAGAAGAAGCTGTAACTCACCTTCCCTTCCTCCCTTTCTCCCAAATTAAATTATTGGAAAATAATTCCAATTTACTTAAAAATGGTTCTGTTTGCAGTATTCACAAAATGCTTCAGCTGTCCGGGCCAACATTTGCTAAATCTGGCGCAGAATCCAGCAAGGCAGTGGCCCGGAAGACACCCCCGAAGGCTTCACAAGCTGGACAGAAACTTATTGCCCCTCGAAAGCTGTTCTTCAGTGGCCATCTGCCTCTATTTATTAGTTGTTGTGGCCACTGATACATGCTTCCTCCACCATGAACACATCTACCCTACTTAAGCAAATGTCTGCCTCCAGATGTCACTACTGCAAATCTCTGGCAGTGCTCACACCCATTAAATAATCTACTTCCAATCCACTTTAAATGCACTTTCCAATGGGATTTTGCCAGTTCACACAGTAAAATCCAGTTGCAAAGTGCACTGAAAGTGGATTGAAAGTGGATGATTTAGTGGGGATGACCACAGCCATGTCCTTCCTCCAAGAAGCCCAGGGTAGTATACACCGTTTCCCCATTTTATCCTAACAACATTTTTATCCTAACATTTCAATCTAGGGAATGGATGGTTGCGAACATGGATGCAATCAGTTCCACCCAATAGCCATAACCTGATAAAACACCAACGAGAGGCCTGCAGGATTTGACTTGCCACATAAACTATGGAAGACAGCTGATAGAATACGAACAGGTTTTGGCATCTGTGCAGATCTGTTATTTAAGCAGGGCAAAATACCAGGACCCAAATGCAATTGTGGTGCAGCCCACCAAACTGTTTTCCATCTGTCATAGGAATGTGAGCGTCGTGCTTTCTGGGGAGATGTGATGGAGCTCTTTGAACTCTCCCTAGCTGCGATTGAGAGGACTGAAAATTAGATATTTGTATTTAGGGGGATTGCCCAATCGGTCTGCATACCTGTTGTATCAACTTGGTTACGTATTTTTAAAATTATTATATGCTTCCTGTGCATAACTCTGCCATACGATAAATAATAATAATAAATAATAATAAATAAATAATCCTAACAACAACCGCGTGGAGTAGGTTAGGCCGAGAGAGAGAGAGACTGAATCAAAGTCAGTCATCGAACCTTGTGGCCAAGTGGAAAGTGGAAACCTGAAACCAAGTGGGATTGCGTGGTCCCAGTCTGATAACGGCTACCCCATGATGGCTCTCTGTGAAATTAATTTCAGGAATTAATCACGTTAAAGACATTTCCTATTGCTTCATTCCAACGACTGGAACTCCAAGGCTAACCGCTTCTACCCATGCAAACTTCATTTCGCTATCACGCCTCTTCTCACCCCCCCCCCCCGTCAAGTCACAGCTGACTTATGGCGACCCTGTAAGGTTTTCAAGGCAAGAGACATGGCAGAGGTGGGTTTGCCATTGCCTGCCTCTGCGTCACAATCCTGGTATTCCTTGGAGGCCTCCCATCCAAATACTAGCCAGGGCCGACCTGGCTTAGCTTTGGAGATCTGATGAGATCGGGCTAGCCTGGGCCAGCCAGGTCAGGGCATCAAAGCTCTTAGCTGTTGTTAAACTTTCTATTTGCCACAATAGCTAAACGGAACCTCCATACTCAAGAACTGTCTCCTTCTGGGTTTCACGTGCTGAGGAACCAAACCACAGTGGAAGGAAAGTCACCTTTGTGAAAGTTGGGAATGATGCCCTATTGTGCACTGAGCGTCAGATGCCCGGTAAGTGAACAATCCGCAGGAGTAGGTGAGCCCTCTCAACCTCTTAATTCCTTCACTGTAAAGATTCTCTATCCTTGGTTTTCTCTAACAGAAGCAAGATTTTTTTTAAAAACACCCACCTTCCTATATTGGGAGAAGAGAAGAAATTGGATTGGATTTAAACCCTGCCCTTCGTTCGGAGTCTCAGAGCGGCTTACAATCTCCTTTCCCTTCCCCTCCCCACAACAGACCCCTGAGAGGTAGGCGGGGCTGAGAGAGCTCTTTCCAGAACTGTCCCAGAGAGAACAGCTCTGACAGAACTATGGCTTGCCTAAGGTCATCCAGCAGCTGCAGGTGGAGGAGTGGGGAATCAAACCTGGTCCTCCCAGATTAGTCTACCACTCTTAACCACTACACCAAACTGAAGGGCATTTAAAATTGTGGCATGCATACTGGTGAAACATGAAAAATAATGCCATGGATATAGTTTCAGAGGGCAGCCACGTCTGGTCTGCCGGAAAACCATTACATTTGAATCCAGTAGGATCTTAGAGACTGACAAACGTTTTAGGGAAGAAGCTCTGGAGTTTTAACTCTCGAAAGTCTGAAACTCTTGTTTGTCTCTTAAGGTGCCAATGGACTCGAATCTAAATGCCATGGATAACTGTTTCTTAAAATAAAAGGAAACAGAATTTCCTCAAGCCCTACATACAGGAAGTGGGTGGGGGCAGCCACCAGGAAGGGCCAGTCAGAGCCAAGATGCAGAAGTAACGCTAATTTGCTGCCATTCATTGATCTTACTGGCCGCCTTGATACTATCTTAGCTTTACTTACACATCTTGGCTCTGACTGACCCTTCCTGACAGCCGCTCCCCCCACACACACATCTTCCTGTACGAAGGGCTTGAGGAGCTTGTTTCACTGTATCTGAGGAATTGTACTTGCACACGAAAGCTTGAATAAAACTGTTGGTCTGAAAGGTGCCCACTGGACTCCAGCTTTGCTCTGCTGCTTCAGACCAACACAGCTATTCACCTTAAAATAAAAGGCTACGGCTGGGTAGGTGGACCTCGTGGGAGAGAATTCCATAGGACGGGGGCCAGGTAAGAGAAGGCCCTGCTCCGTGCTTCAGTAGGTCTCTCTGTAAGCATCCTGTTGGCCAGCAGAAGATCATCTCAGTCCCCTTAATTCCCTGAAGGGAGGGAGGCTGTCAACCTCCTAAAGGCGAAGACAGACGTAATATTTCACGACTAGCGGAAGCAACTGGATAGCACTGCTGCTGCCCTGTAAGCAAACTCTCATTCTACTCGGCACAGACTGGGGGTAAAATGGTTTGGGCATCTTTTCATATTGGTTCAGCATCCCCATGGAAACAACTCGCTGTCGTAGAAGGGTTGTCAACTTTGGGCTAGGAAAGACCTGGAGATTTTGGGGGTGGAGCCTGGAGAGGGGGGGGGGGGAGAGGCGGGACCTCAGCAGGAACAATGCCACAGAGTCCACCCTCCAAAGTGGCCATTTTCTGCAGGGGAACTGATCTCTGTCACCTGGAGATCGGTTGTAATACCCGGAGATCTCCAGGCTCCACCTGGAGGCTGGCAACCCCATGTCGCAGGCACTGATTGGCAAACACTTCTGTATCACTATCAGATTATTTTGAAGTCGTTTCTGGACTCTTGGGGGCAGGCAAGTTGAACTAGGAACACAGATCCAAATTGACTGCCGGCAGAAATGCCTGTCGTGTACGGGGAAATCAGACTCGGATCATGGGAGAAGCAGGGGCTGTGATCGTCCGTCCATCCCGTGGCTGCCTTCGCCCCCACATCAGCAACAGGCTTTGTTTGGCAATCCCAGTCCAGAAAGGGGGTATCTTGCTGCTGAATCCTGGAAAGAGATATGCGGTCTTGTTTCTCTGTGATTTCTGGTCACGGCACCTGCTGACGAGAAAGGGGATAGGTTAGCGGTGCTACCTAGGATGACTGAATGCTTGATTCGCATCTGGTGCCCAAGCTGGGTCTGAGGGGGCAAGAGAGACAAGTGCCTCTTCCCACGAGGGCACATTCACACAAAGGCCCTTCAAAATCATGGTGACAGCAGTGGGTTAGCTATTCCAAGCATGTTTCCTACTAACAGGAGTGTCCACTTACTTGCCTTCCTGATAGGGACAAATCTGGTGTGAGGAGTGTTGCCAGCTTCAAGTTCGGAAATTCCTGGAGATTTGGGGATGGAGCTTGGGGAGGGTGGGATTTGGGGATGGGAGGGACCTCAGCTGGATATAATGCTAAAAAGTCCACCCTCCAAAGCAGCCATTTTCTCCAGGGGGACAGACCACTGTAGTCTGGAGATTAGTTGTAATTCTGGGAGATCTCCAGGCCCTGCCTGGAGGCTGGCAACCCAAGGTGTGGGGACAGATTAAAAACTGAGGAAGAGGTTAGCCATGTATGACCACTTTGGAGAAGAGGGGCAGTACTCGATGGATTGATCTAATAAGCGAATGAATACGCTGGTTCTCCAGAGACATGCTCAGAGGGAGCTCAGAACGTTTTTAAAAAATGCATGTAAAATCATAAAAACAAGAACTGTCAACCAAAACACAAACACAAGACACAAAAAGGTGTTGGACTAGGATCTGGGAGACCCAGATTCGAATCCCCTCTCTGCCATGGAAGCTTGCTGGGTGACCTTGGGCCAGTCACACACTCTCAGCTGAACCCTACCTCACAGGGCTGTTGTGAGGATAAAATGGAGGGGGGACAACAAAGTAAGCCATTTGGGTCCCCATTGGGGAGAAAGGCAGAATATAAATAAAGTAAATTAAAATAGTGTAAAAACAACATTCAGTGGCCTAAAAATGATGCTAACGAAATGCTCCTCCAACTAGAAGCAGACCATAAAAACAGCACAAAAAGGTGGACCCTCTGAGTTAAAAGCCTGGGTTAAAAGCCTGGTAGTTTTGCCTGGCAGTTCAAGGGGGGGGGGGCATCCCGAAAATGAGAGGCCACCACTGAAAAAGCCCTGCCATTGGTCATTACCCACCTCACCTCTGAAGAAGGCGGGGGCCACAGAGGAAAGGGCTCCAGAAAGGAGTCTTAACAGGGAGGCTGCACCATATAGAGGAGGAACAGGCAGTCCCTGGCCCCAAGCCATCTTGGGCCTTAAAGGCAAGATCCAGCCCTTGGACTTGTGCCCAGAAACCGATGGGTCACCAGTGTAGACCTTTTAGCCCAGGGATGATACGATCCCTGTAACTGACCCCTGACAGTAGCCAGGCTGACTGCTGCATTTTGGACTGACTGAATTTCCCGAACTTTTCAGAGGTAGAGACCCGCATAGAGCACATTGCAGTGATCTAACTTCTGTGGGAGCACAGGGCACACATCACTGTGGTCAGGTCACACTTTCTGAGGAAGAAGTTCTAGCTGGTGAACCAGCCGAAGCTGAGGAAAGGTGCCACGTGCCACAGAGGAGACTTTTAAACCTCCATAGGTAGGCTGGGATCCAGCGGCACCCCCAAGCTACAAACCTGCCACACACACACACACCCGGCAGGCTGACTCCTCAGTCCTGTCCTGGATCCCTCAGTCCTCAAGAGCCTTTTGTTGTTAACCAGAAGTTTGTGTCTCTACCAAGTGTCAGTCTGTTGGCCATCATTTGCCCCATGGTTTATTTTATTTATTTACCTTTACGGGACTCAAGGCAGCTTTTAGTGTTAATAAAATAGCAATGATTAAAAAGAACACCAATTCAAAATCTCAGTTATGACTGTCAATCAATAAAAATCGAATTAGTCAAATGCCATCCTTTAAAAAAAACGGTCTTCAGCTGCCCCCTGAAGACAAAAAGTGAGGAGGGGCCAGGTGGTCGGACCTCCCTGAAGAGATTGTCCCATAATGGGTGCCGTGTCCGAGCACCAACTCAGGACTTCCACAGACCCAACTAACCCAGCTGTTGTGGAGAAACAGGCTGTGGTCACACTCTATGTGAACCGACTGAAAGTGTTGCGGGGCCTGTCAGCCAGCCACACAGCACACCCTGCTGCAGGTTACCCATGGAGGCATCCCGTGGTAAAGCATCCACAGTATTGCAGCACCTCAGCCATGGAGTGCGCTGCCAACATTTATTTAAAAAAACAAACAAACCCTCCCTAGCAGCAGAACAGATCTGCGGGTTCAGACTGCCAAATCCGTTCTGCGTACATTCCCCCACGTTCAGACATCTGACCATGCGCAAAGACTGCGCAGGGGGGAACCGAAACACCCCTTGTGATGTGGTGCCTTTTTACCCCGGCTCCAAGTATGGCTGGGGAACGCTTGACAGATGCGGCCATCTGACTGCGCCCACTTGATCTGGAGGGGAAGAGGGGCTGTGTCGGATCAAACTGCCCGTGTGATCACAGCCACAGACTTGAGTGTTACTTTCACTGTGGTAGCACCACACTCCAAACCCCTGGACAATCTCTCCCAGTGGTTTTGTGTTAACAGCGGGGGGGGGGGGGGGGAAATGGACCTCTGCAGGATGCCATAACATGAGTCTGAGTACCACTCCTCACATACCACCTTCTGGAAACATCCGGCTGAGTAAGCATGGCGTCACCTCACCAGGGCATCGTTCCCCTTAAATCCAGCCTCTCTAGGCTGTCCAAAAGAATAACATGGGTCGCGGCCACACGAGCAAGATAATCCGGACGGGAATCGACACAAATTTGCGCTAGCGCAATTTGCGCTGGCGCAATTTGCGCCGCATTTGCATGATCACACAGGTCTATGGACCTGCAAGGGCAAACCACCACTGCGTGATCACACGCAAATGTGGGCGAGTTGTTTTTTCCCCCCAGCTGTTTTCGATTTGCTTATTCACTTAAACAAGGGATTGATGAATTGCCTCTCCACCCTGGGGGTCGTCCGATGATGGCGGGGGGGTAGAAAAAAATCTGATCTCCAACGCCACACGTTTGTGCTGACGCGATCACACAGGAAAGTCCGGCTCTGGGCTGTCGCAAACCATTTGCTACTGCCTTTTCACTCGTAGCTTTTTACGCCGATTCCCTGCCGGCTCAAAGCAGCTTGCGACAGTTTGACGACACTTGTGGGATGCTTCCCAGATGTGCTGGTGTGATTGCACCACTTTGAGCTGGCAGGGAATCGTCACTCTCGCATCGCAAATGATCACGCCCATGGTTGACAGTGTCAAAAGAGAGGACCCGGAGAACACAAATATTAAGGTATCCTTTCTATGTGTTGTTTACTATAACTGTCATGTGAAAAGTTTATAACAATTTCTATGAGTTTATTTATGTGATACCATATAATAGATAAGATTGATAAGATAAAAATGATAATATAGTTTGAGGAAATGGTAGAATATATTGAGTAGGTCGCCATACTGATCTTTTAAGTTATTATGTCATATATTTAAGCTATATTCTTATGCCATTACGTCATATATATCAAGTGATGTATTTGTTACGCTATTATGCCATATACTTTCCCCTTACATACACATGTATTCTACATAAGAGAAGCCAATGTGGGATCAGGCCAGTGGCCCATCCAGTCCAACACTCTGTGTCAAACAGTGGCCAAAAACACCAGGTGCCCTCAGGAGGTCCAGCAGTGGGGCCAGGACACTAGAAGCCCTCCCACTGTTGCCCCCCCCCCAAACACCAAGAATACAGAGCATCACTTGCCCCAGACTGAGAGTTCCTATCTATACTTTGTGGCTCATGGCCACTGATGGACCTCTGCTCTGTATGTTTATCTAATTCCCTCTTGAAGCCATCCATGCTTGTAGCCGCCACCACCTCCTGTGGAAGTGAATTCCACGTGTTAATCACTCTTTGGGTGAAGAAGGACTTCCTTTTATCCATTCTAACCTGACTGCTCAGCAATTTCATTGAGTGCCCGCGAGTTCTTGTAGTGTGAGAAAGGGAGAAAAGGACTTCTTTCTCTACCTGCTCTATCCCATGGTATAATCTTATAAACCTTGATCATGTCACCCCTCAGTCATTGTTTCTCCAAGCTAAAGAGCCCCAAGTGCTTCAACCTTTCTTCATAGAGAAAGTGTTCCAACCCTTTTATCATTCTAGTTGCCCTTTTCTGCACTTTTTCCAATGCTATAATATCTTTTTTGAGGTGTGGCAACCAGAACTGTACACAGTACTCCAAATGAGGCCGCACCATCGATTTATACAAGGGCATTATGATACTGGCTGATTTGTTTTCAATTCCCTTCCTAATAACCCCCAGCATAGCGTTCGCCTTTTTCATTGCAGTCACGCACTGTCTCAACATTTTCATTGAGTTGTCTACTACAACTCCAAGATCTCTCTCTTGGTCAGTGTCCGCCAGTTCGGACCCCATCAACGTGTATTTATAGTTAGGATTTTTGGCTCCAATGTACATTACTTTGCACTTGGCCACATTAAATCCCATTTGCCATGCTGATGCCCACTCACCCATCCTCGACAGATCCCTTTGGAGTGCCTCACAATCCTCCCTGGTTCTCACCACCCTGAACAACTTCGTGTCATCTGCAAATTTAGCCACTTCACTGCTTACTCTCAACGCCAAATCATTAATAAATAAGTTAAAAAGCATCGGACCGAGTACTGATCCCTGCGGTACCCCACTGCTTACCTCCCTCCACTGAGAAAATTTCCCATTTATACTCACTCTCTGTTTCCTTTTAATTAGACAGTTTTTGATCCACAAAAGGACTTGTCCTTTTATCCCATTACTATTGAGCTTGCTTAGGAGCCTTTGATGAGGAACTTTATCAAAAGCTTTCTGGAAGTCAAGGTAAACAACATCTATTGGGTCCCCCTTATCCACATGTTTGTTTACTCCCTCAAAGAATACTAACAGGTTAGTGAGACTATCCCTTACAGAACCCATGCTGAGTCTTCCTCAATATATTTTGTTCATCAATGTGTCTACTAATTTTTTCCTTAATAACAGTTTCCACCAACTTACCCGGTATCAACGTCAGACTGACTGGCCTGTAGTTTCCCGGATCTCCTCTTGAAACCTTTTTAGAGATAGGAGTGACATTCGCTACCTTCCAGTCCTCAGGAATGGAGGCAGATTTTAAGGAAAGATTACATATTTTTTTCAGGAGATCCACAAGTTCACATTTGAGTTCTTTCAGAACTCTCAGATGTATGCCATCCGGGTCTGGTGATTTATTTGTTTTTAAGTTGTCTATTAGACGTAGGACCTCCTCTCTTGTCACCTCAATCTGACTCAGGTCTTTCAACACCCCTCTGGAAATCAGTGGTTCTGGAGTGGGCAGGCACTTCTCATCTTCCACAATGAAGACAAAAAATGCATTTAGTTCAGCCATTTCCCTATCATCCTTCACTACACCTTTTACCCCATGGTCATCCAAGGGCCCCACTGCTTCCCTGGCTGGTTTCCTACTTCTAATGTATTTGAAGAAAGTTTTATTGTTGGTCTTTATGTTTTTTGCAATATGCTCCTCATATTCCCTTTTTGCCTGCCTGATCACAGACTTGCATTTTATTTGCCACAGCCTGTGTTCCCTTTTACCAGCCTCACTGAGACTAAGGCTGATTTTACATCTGACTTTCCCGCTGGAATCATTCTAGTTCCAAAAAAACCTGCCCATACCTCTGTGCGGTGTGAAACCGTGCTGCCACTGAAATGTCCATATCTACTAATTGCCCTCCTGTGGTCAAGCTAGTATAATACCGCTTTATTCTGCTTTAAACAATTGTGGTTTCTTAGTGCACTTAAACCCTCTGGAGTGAAATTTCACACCACTGTGAAATCAACACAGGAAAAGACAGCAGTCAAACTACTTTAGAGGGGAGGTGTAAAATCAGCATAACTTTCCACCGCTTAAAGGAATCCTTCTTACCTTTTACAGCTTCCATTACTTTGTTTGTTAACCACGCAGGCTTTTTTCTATACGTATTTGTGCCTTTCCTAAGCTGCAGTATATATTTTCTCTGAGCCTCAAGGAATGTAATTTTAAATAGTCTCCAAGCTTCCCCAATGGTTTTGACCCTTTCTACTTTTCCTTTCAGTTTTCTCCTCACATATCCCCTCATATCAGAGAAGTTACCCCTTTTAAAGTTAAAAGTGGTTGTGTCAGTCTTTTTGGACAACTCCCTATTTATACAAATGTTGAACTCAATAACATTATGGTCACTGTTCCCAAGCGGTGCAATCATTTTAACATCTCTCACCAGGTCTTGGGCATTACTTAGGACCAAATCCAGGATCGCAAAACACTGGATAGCCCCCAATCCCCTGCTGGCATTCTGGGTTCATAATTGCTTTAAAAATAATTTAATATAATCCCCCTTTTAAACCCTTTCTATTCTCCTTGTAGAAGTCTACTTACCTTGCTGGGAACCCAAGGAGCCTCGGGCCCTGGTGTTCTGGCTCTTCCTTGGCTTCTCACAAGCCCCTAGGCTAAGATTCTGATCAAGGAATGCCCTCAATATCTATAAAATTGCCCTTACACTGTGTTTTTGGTAATTATATTCCCTATGCATTTTCCCCTATCCCCTTTTTTCTTTCTGTATCCCCTTAAGAAATTTTAAATAAAATTTATTTTAAAAAAACAAACAAACACAAACCAGGAATGTAGACTGCCCCGTCACTCGAAGATAATGAAGGTTGCTTCCATCCAAAACCCAGGCATGAATCTAGAGTGGAACCAGTTTAGATCGACTAAGAGGGAGGATGGTAGCAAACCAGGGTTAAAATCCTAATTTGAGAAATTACAGATTAACACAAGAGCTCAAAAGAGTAAAAACAATGTAGCAAAGTTTCTCAAATTATGTGAGTTATCAGACAGTCTCAAGGGAAGGACCATGTCTCCGTGGGGCAGGGTACTATCGAAGGTCTGACTCCTGGCAAGGTTCAGACTCAGTTAGGAAGTAGTTGATGTGAAAGGCCTGAGACTAGGGTTGCCAACTCTGGGGTGGGAAATTCCTGGAGATTTGGGGGTGGAGCCTGAGAAAACTGGGGTTTGGGGAGGGGAGGGACCTCAACGGGGTGCAGTGCCCTAGAGTCCAACCTCCCAAGTAGCCATTTTCTCCAGGGGAGCTGATCTCTGTCAGCTGGGGATCAGTTGTTATTCCAGGAGATCTCCAGGCCCCACCTGGAAGCTGGCAGACATCCATGAGACCCTGGAGAACTGTGGGCAGTCAGAGGAGATGAGACTGATCTAGACAGGCCGAGGGTCTCAGGCAACTTCTTGTCTTCAGATCTTTCAAAATAAATGAAGCCAGCCTGGAAAATGCCATGAATTGCTGCAGTGGCTGCTAGATTTTAAGAAGACAAAGAAGAGTATAAAGTACTGGGTTCAGAGACGCGTTGAAGTGAAATCAGCTCATAAGTTTATTAGATGGTTCGAAACAAGACTGCTGAACAGGGTTTGGGGGTCTGCTTAAATGCCAGTCTAAACCCACCCACCCACCCCGGGCCTTGCCCACTCCCCATGATAGGGTTGTTTACACTGCACCTTTGACCATAGGTTCCTTTACAAATCCTGGTGGTTGATTGGTCCAAATTAGGATCTGCATGGGCTATTGTCTACCAAAGCGAAGCTTCAGTATTAGCCCGACCATGTGCGCAATCTCCGACCGCATGCGCGGTTGCTATTAGTACACAACAAAGAGGTTGAATTTATACCTCACCCTTTGCTTGGAGTCTCAGAGCGGCTTACAAACTCCTTTCCCTTCCCCACCCCACAACAGACACCCTGTGAGGTAGGTGGGGCTGAGAGAGCTCTTTTGAGGACTGCTCTTGAGAGAACAGCTTTGAGAGAACTGTGACTGACCCAAGGTCACACCAGCAGCTGCATGTGGAGGAGTGGGGAATTAAACCCCAGTTCTCCTAGATTAGAGTCCTCACTCCTAACCACTACACCAAACTGACTCTTGGGCTATGCTGGAAGAAAGGTTTGGGAATCATGAAATCAACATGTCTCAGAAGAAGCTCATCAAAAGTAGCAAAGAGCTGACCAAACCCTCTGAGTGATAATAACAGAATATACATGTGGTTCAAGTTTCACAAAGTACGTCATTGTTATACCCATCATTGTTATACCCCCGGGCTGCATGTTAAAACATTATAATGCTATAACAATCTGTCTATCAGGTTCACTAAATTCCCAGCTTCCATTTTTTTGTTTAAAAAGTAGGTCTCTAACCACTTTTGTTGCAGAGATAAAGCATATCTCTGCAACAAAAGTAGCTAAATACTTACCTTTAAATAATGGAAGCTAGAAATTCAGTGAACCTGAGACAGTTTGTTGTATCATTATAATGTTTTAAGAATACATTAATTGCTGATTTTTTAAACAAAAGCCTTCTGGTGGTGGGAGAAGAATGGCAGCCATTGGGGAATGAGTGGGGTAGTGGGGTAGGGAAAAAGAAACCAGCATGTATGGGACCAGGAAAATCTGGACTTTGCCATCCACATAGCAGCTACTCTGGCTCTACTGAGCTCTTTCCCAAAATATTGCAGCAAAGCAGGTTTTGGGAGACATCACAGGAAAGCCAGGGAAAACCTGGAAGGTAGATGGAATTACCATGATACTGTGTGGTAGCGGGGGGGCGGGGGGGGGGGCTTTTCCCAATGAAAAAAACCTTTTGCCCTCTTCTGGGCATAGAGCAGGGGTCACTACGGGGTGGGGTGGGGTATTTGTGAATTTTCTGCTTTGTGTATGGGGTTGGACTAGATGACCCTGGAGGTCCCTTGCAATGCTATGATGTTATGAATAACATCCAAGCTGAGGCAGACAACCCCTTACTAGCTGCCTGTTGTATCTCTGTGTGAGTCACTGCAGTTGTCTTGTCTCCTTCAACAAAGAAGCATCACCAGAACAGTAACTCATTCAGGAATATCTGGATTCCCCCAAGAGCATCTGAACCACTCTAAAACAACATCTTTGGAATTTGGAGGACAGAAGTCCCCCTGTAATATGAGCAGCCCCCAGCTACTATGAGGGTTTTGAGAAATTCAGGCACACCAGGAGATTGTTACAGTAACACTGCCCCCCCCAGCCCCCACTGCAGCACTGACCTGCATTGCCATGTAGAAATTAGTGAGGGCACCCCCAACTCCCCAGAGCCCCCCCCCCCCCCAGCCAGCAAACGATAACGACAGCATTTTATGCCCGTCTATGAACCTTTGGGCCAGTGACGGAAAAAGCTCCTTTCCCCTTAATTTGCTGATGGGAAACTGTCACTTATGAAATGGGCTCTGCCTGGCTGAGGGGTCCAAGGGTCAGCTGGGCTAAAAGGAATCCCTGGCGACAGTGCACGGGGGAAAAGCTTAGCTGGCAGAACATGGGGGTGTCCCCATTCGCCACAGGAACTTGTGAGGAGAGGCAGACAGTTGCAGGAAGCCGAGATGGCCTCGTATCTTTGGGTCCCGAGCAATGCTCCCTCTAAGCTGTGGAGTCTTGTGAGCAAAAATTCTACTTTGTGAGCTACTGGCATTAAAGTGGTGAGTGAGTGATTTGTCTACTGCATAAATTAGTTTGCTCTGGAGCCATCCTTCCTGAACTGAGACAAAAAAGTGTGAGCCAGAGGCTAAAAGAACTGTGAGCTAACTCACATTAGCTCAGCTCAGAGGGAACATCAGCTCTGAGCCAGGGGATCATCAGAGGAGGGGATGAAGCAGCCAGGCCTCTAGGGGTGTCAATTCAAGATTGGGAAATTCTTGGAGATTTGGGGGTGAAGCTGGGGGAGGGCAGGGTTTGGGAAGGGGAGGAGTCTCAGCTGGGTATAATGCTGTAGAGTCTATGGGAGGTAAAGGACTTTGCATTGTCTCTTAGCCTCAGACTTAGAACCATAGAATCACAGAGTTGGAAGGGGCCATACAGACCATCTAGTCCAACCCCCTGCTCAATGCAGGATCAGCCTAGAGCATCCCTGAGAGGGGGAATACAAGAGAGTCAGAGAGATAGAGAGGCCAGGACCCTGATCATCCTTTCCTTTCTAGTGCTCTGATACTATCCCTTTGATGTGTAGATTGCTACTCTCAGGGACTCTTCCTTCCTTCCAGCCTGACAACTTCCTCTCCACACTATGCTAGCCCTCTCCATCTTGGCACCATGAGGGCAGGATGTGCTTCCTGCATCGCCATCCATCCTAGCTAGTTAGACTAGATTAGAATCCTATCTCTACTCTGTCCAGTCTAGAATGGAGTTCCTTGCAATAAAGGACTCATATTAGTTTTGCAAAGATAAAGAGGCTTCATGCGTAACTTTGGTTCTTGTCAGCACACACAAACCAGATAGGCTCTGCTGCATTTTGTGCCTTGGGCACTCCGCTAACCCAATAATCATTCAAAGTCCACCCTCTAAAGTAGCCGTTTTCTGCAGGGGAATTTATCTCTGTCATTGGGAGGGGCTGTGGCTCGGTGGTAGAGCCTCCGCTTGGCATGCGGAAGGCCCTCAGTTCAGTCCCCAGTATCTCTAGTTAAAAAAACATCTGGCAGTAGGTGATGTGCAAGCAGGGGTCATTTCATAGAAAAAGAGGTGCAGGAGCTCATTAGCATAACTTATTTGCATATGCCACACCCCCTGACAAAAGGGCAGGCATGCAAGCATGCCTGGGTTCCCTGCCTGATCTCCAGGTGCCCCACAGCTGGAGAATATCAGGCAGGGAACCCAGGCATGTTTAAAATGGCTTTCTTTCCCTCCCCAATCCGGCATCGCAGCCCTGGTCTTCCTTGGAGGTCTCCCATCCAAGTAGTGACCAGGGCCAACCCTGCTTAGTTTCTGTGGTCGGACAAGATCAGGCTAGCCTGGGCCTTCCAGGTCAAGGTGACATCTTTGCTGCGGTGTGATAATTGACTGGGGCATCTATTACTGCAAGCTGCTTTGGTCTGATCCATCAGGGCTTGTACTATTCTCTTAGAAAAGATGCCTTGGTGTTGATTTCAAAGAAGGTGGTAAAGTCTGGAGCCATTTCCTCTTTTTCTTGCCAGGACACTCAGTTCTTTCAGCTGCATGACAAGCAAACATTCGTCTGTTGAAGCTTCCTTCTCCCTCCTCCTCCCCGCCCCTGTATCTGAGGAGAGCCCCTCTTCATTTGCCTGAACTGAAAGTTGGTGGCAGTGGCCAGCCAAGAGTGTAACGGGGGGGGAGGGGGGGGGGGGGCTCAGTGTTCCCTCTAAGCTGAGTTACTACGAGCTAGCTCACAGTTTTTTAGCCTCCAGCCCACACATTTTTGCCATAGCTCAGGAAGGATGGCTCCAGAGCAAAGTAATTTATGCAGGAGCCAAGCCAAATCACTCACTCACAACTTGAATGCCAGTAGCTCACGAAGCAGACTTTTTGCTCACCAGGCTCCACAGCTTAGAGGGAGCATTGGTTGGGGTGGGGGACTCAGCCCTGGAACTATCTGGACAGGGCAGAACAATCAAGCAATAACTGGATAGGTTGTAAAGGTGGCTGCTGAGAACGCTGAGCGGTAGCATTCTTTGAGGCTTAGTAAGGGCAGCAGGCCAGGTGGAAAGCTCCTCTGCAGCTCCTCCTTGGCCCTTTGCCTGCAGCCTCAAGGATGAGTTCAAAATTGGAAGCAGCAAACTCTGTACGGCTACAGGCAGCAGCATTTTCCTTTCTGCTACATCCTGGTGCAGGAGCCATCTATCTGAGCAACAAGGACTTGGAATTCCAGCAGCAGGATCTGGGAAGGTCTACGGATGGTCTTAACTTACCCCTGGGCAGTTCCTGGGGAGGGGGTTGGGAGAATTGGAGGTCCTGCTATGGGTGCAGAAAGAACTAGTATCTGAAAAGTTTTTACCGCATCGCTCTGCGTTTGCATGCACAGGCACACAGGCAAAATCTCATTATATCTCCATATGTTTTGTATAATTTAAGAGCACCAGAATTAAGGATCAGATTTAATTTGTTTCAGAGAAACAGCAAAATACTTTAAAAAAAAAATCATTGTGAGATTCATTCAGTGATGAAAGGGACTTGGAACCCCTGAGTGGAAATGAATGGAACGACTCCAGCACTGTGCAACGGAAAAGCCTTGCCAAGAGATGGCACCTGAGAAGCTGGATATTCTGGAATGCAGCAGCCAAACATACCGGGCTGGCATAAAATCAAGCTGTTATCTGACACTGGAAACAATTATTATTGTTGTTATTGTTATTATTAAATTAGGTTTGCTGTCTGTGTCTGTACACATACATTTCTTTAGTTCCTCAGGGAAAACAGTTCCAGTGGGCTTTGCAGCGGACCAAAAACCTACAAATCTGATTAACTGGAATGAGGAATGAGCTGCTCATTCAAACTGCCTTCAGCTATCTTTAAAAACAAAGCAAGCTGCCATCTTTCTCCAGACTTATGATAAAGACTTGCTTTCAAATGCAGGATGTTGAGAGAGACTCCAACTTTTGCATTGGGAGACTTTGAAGCCAGGGCTTCGCTCCTGGTTCACTGTGGAAGGTCCTATATAGAGAGAGAGAATGAAAAGAGCTGGAAGAGAAACTCACCTTGCCAGCCACATGCAAAAGCAGCTCCTTCAGTCCCTCCTTAATCTCTGGGCGGACCTCTCTTGCTGTGGAAGAAGCTCTCTTGCTGACTTCTTAAAGGGGAAATGTCTGGCGAGGCTTTTTACTGCAGGGCAGGCTCTCTGCAGACATTTCCCTTTTAAGGCAGCCATTTTATCCCCCCGGTGGCCAACTTTGGAAAAGCGGGAGATAAGCACTAAAAATCAGTGTTTCCCCCGCCCTACCGGGGGACTTGGCAGCCCTACTCCCATTCAAAGGTCTAACTAGGGCCAACCCTGCTTAGCTTCTGAGCCCTGAGAAGATCCATCGTATGAAATCTACCAATCTCCCTTCTCACCAATTCTGCTTTTGGCTGGGAAACATGTGTTGAAGAAGAAGAGATTGGATTTATACCCCGCCCTTCACTACCCAAAGGAGTCTCAGAGCGGCTTACAGTCTCCTTTCCCTTCTCCTCCCCACAACAGACACCCTGTGAGGTAGGCGGGGCTGAGAGAGCTCTTTTGAGGACTGCTTGTGAGAGAACAGCTCTGAGAGAACTTGTAACTGACCCAGGGTCACACCAGCAGCTGCACGTGGGGGAGTGGGGAATCCAACCCGGTCCTCCCAGATCAGAGTCCATGCTCTTAACCACTGCACCAAACTGGCTCTGGCAAACCACCTCTGCTTGCTCACTTGCTTTGAAAACCCCTCGCCGGGGTGGCCATAAATCGGCTGTGATTTGGTGGCCCTTTAGACACCCAAAATTGCTGACCCTGACCTGCATGGGCCCTGGCTGGCCTGATCTCACCCGATCTTGGAAGCTAAGCAGGGCTGGCTCTGGCTAGTATTTGGAGGGGAGACCACCAAGGAAGTTGCCATGAAAACGCAGGCAGTGGTGAACCGCCTCTGAACACCTCTTGCCTTGAAAACCCTACAGGGTCGCCATAAGCCGGCTGCACCTTGTTCGCACCGTCCCCCACCAAGACCGCCAAACCCATCCTTTTGGCCAACGGCAATGGGCGTAGCAATAGACTTGTCTTTGTAACATTACAGTAGCAAACTTGGGTTGCTGGTTTTGTCTTCCAGTTCCATCTCCCCCCCACACACACACACCCCAGCGCCCCCACTCCAGCCCTTCAGACAACAGCTCTGCCCCACACTTCATTTGCATCTCTGCAGCAGGTGGAGACCCATCTGCCTGCAGGCGCCGGCAGTCAAATTAGCCCCCCTCCCCAGTGAGATGTTCATTTACTGGGGGGGGGGAGGGAGGGAGAAAGACCCAGACTGTGTTCTGGTTACCCCTGTGTGTGCATGCGTGTGTTCTCCTACAATTTATGCCAAGCAGAGGGAAAGATGTCTGGATCGACCATTCCCCAGGGTCTCATTGCCTAGAGAGCAAGGGGCAGACACAAGGCAGAGATGAGAACGCTTTGGCTGGGGTACCAGGCCTACCTTTGGGTGGGAGATCAAGCTTGGATCGGCTACCATCCAGCTGATATCTTTCTTTTTGCTGTTGGATCACAGTGGACTAGGGCTCCCTCTAAGCTGTGGAGTCTTGTGAGAAAGAATTCTACTTTGTGAGCTCCTGGCATCAAAGATGTGAGTGGCCGATTTGGCTACTACATAAATTACTTTGCTCCGGAGCCATCCTTCCTGAGCTAGGACAAAAATGTGTGAACTGGAGGGCTTAGAGGGAACACTACAGTGGACTTAGGGCAATCCTGTAGAATTTTCAAGGTAAGAGACTTTGCATAGTGACTCTGGACTTCCTTGGGAGTCTCCCTTCCAAGTATTAGCCAGGACCAACCCAGCTTAGCTTCCAAGATCTGACAACATCAGGCTAGCCTGGGCCATCCAGGTCACAGCAGAGAAAAACAGAGGTGGTTGGCCACTGCCTTCCTCTGTGTAACAACCCTGGACTCCCTTGGTGTTCTCCCATCCAGGGCTTTTTTGCTGGGGGAACACACTGGGATGGAGTTCCAGAACCTCTTCGAAGACATTCTTTTTAAAAATGTTGAAAAGTTCATGAGTTTTCAGGATCGAGATTGAAACCTTCATTTCCCTCTTGAGAGTTCCTGCACCTCTTTTAAAAAAGGAAAGACAAAAAGCCCTGCTCCCAACCAAATACTAACTGACACCGACTCTACTCAGCTTCCAGAACCTGATGAGATGGGGCTAGCCTGGGCTACGCAGGTCAGGGTGATATTGTTCTGACACAATCCTCAGATTCAGAGCAGCCACCAAAAGAAAGCAGATGGGGAATAATATACCAAAATCCCATTCATTGTGCCTTCCTTCGGTTTAGAATTCTTCTTCCTTTCCTCTGTTTAACGATAGTCCACTACCTCCACCCAGAAAATAAAAACAAGCCCTGCAGGATCAGACCCCAGATTCTATGGGTTGGATCCTTCCAGTTTTTTTTTCTCTGGTGAAAGAAGATAATCCTTTTGGTTACCCAAAAGGTCTTTTGGGGAATCACAAGCCAAGCATGGACAAATGATCCAAGGGGATACGAAAAGCAGGAGGATGGGAACTTCCCACCTAGCCAGTACCAACTAGGGTTCCCAACTCCAGGTTGGGAAATTCCTGGAGATCCACAGGGGAAACCTGGTAAGGGCAAAGTTTGAGAAGAGAAGGGACCTCTGCAGGGTCTAAGGCCAATGGGGGTGCATTCAGATGGGCAGCTAATCCTGCCATTGGCCCGGCTCTAATTTGATCGCCATCTTTTTTATCCAGTGTTGCACAAACAGACAGGGATGAGGGCTCCAGAGCAAACTGATTTATGCAGCAGCCAAATCGCTCGCCCACAACTTTAATGCCAATAGCTCACAAAGTAGAATTTTTTGCTCACAAGACTCCGCAGCTTAGAGGGAGCATAAGTTATAAGTAACTGATTATGTTTTTAATTTTTGATTTGGCCATAAGTGACTGTATATGGTCTTGTCATCGAGAAATATTTGAAATAATAGAAATCTTGGGGATATGTTCCTTCGGTTCTTTTCTTTTTTTCTTTTTTTTCATTTCTTTCTCCTTTTAATTTCTTTCTGCATTTATCTTTTTTTCTTTCCCTATTTTTTATATATATGAAAAATTTCAATAAAAAGTTTATTTTTAAAAAAAGAAAAGAAAGAAAGATATCCATTAGGAGACCCCCAGCTGGATCAGGCCAAAGGTCCATCCAACCTTTGGTCCCAGAGGCTAAGCAGGTGCTTCCAAAAAGCCCACAAGAAGGGTAGGAAAGCTACAGCTAGCCCTTTGGCTTCTCCATAGGATGTGACACTCAAATGTAGACTGCCTCTATACATGAAGGTTCCAGTTACCAAACGGCCCTTGAATCAACCCCCTTTTTAAAAACAAAAACAAAGAAACACCAACTGTGCAAACATCAAACTAGGAAAAGGAGCTCCACCAAGAAGTGGGTTTTCTGAATCAACCATTTGTAGGGTTGCCAACACCCAGGAGATCTCCTGCTGTCACGGTTGCTCTTCTGACAACCAAGATCAGTTCCCCTGTAGCAAATGACTGGTCTGGAGGGTAGATTCTATGGCATTATACCCCTGCTGAATTCCCTCCTCTCCCAAACCCTGCACTGCCCAAGATCCACCAGCCCATCTACAGGTGTTTCCCAACCCAGAGGTTGCCAGCTCCAGGTTGGGAAAATACCTGGAGATTTGGGGGGGGGGGGGTGGAGTCTGAGGATGGCAGGATTTGGGGAAGGGAGGGACTTCAATGGTCTATAATGCCCTACAGTCTGCCTTCCAAAGTGGCCATTTTCTCCAGGGGAGCTGATCTCTGTCACTTGGAGATCAGTTGTAAATCCAGGAGATACCCACCCACCAGCTGGAAGTTGGCAACCCTACCCTGATGGCCATCATAGCCCTTTGCTGTAGTCTTATAGCCACCCTGCTCTCTCCCCTTCTTCATGTGCGGCCCAGGAGGCAGCTCAGGCCCAACCCAGACACGCCGGGGTGGGGAGGGGAGCAGGCGGAGGATCCATAAATACTAGACTGAACCTTCTCGGCATTTCCAACCAGTCCCTGTTCCTGGCCGGGCTGAGACAAAGGCTGCATTGAACTGTCAGGCGGAGGCTAGACGGGCCAGCTGGTCTCAATGGCTGCACAGTGACCAGGAAGGGGGGAAAGGGGACTCGGCGTTCAAGGTCGGAGGTAAAACCCTCCCCTCCCTTCCCTCCCATGAATTATTCAAGCCAGCCCCTTTCTCTCGTTGGGCCATAAAACAAATCAAGTGAGCTGGCCAAGGACTGGCGTGAAAATCGTGCCCAGTTGGGCCAGCAGACTCCTCCTAGGCCTGTTGGCTCCATCTGGCCAGGGGCTCCCCAGGGGAGGAGGGGTCTTTTCCACGCAGGATCGGACCCAGCACCTTCTGCGTGCATCCTCGGCTCTGACTCGTAGAGGCTCTCCAAGGCCGAGGGAGGCCAGCCTCCGGGTGGGACCACCTGGGGATCCCCCAGAATCACAGCTCACCTCCAGACCACAGAGATCAGCTCCCCTGGATGCTATGGCTGCTTTGGAGGGTGGGCTCTATAAGGCATTGTACCCCACTGAGTCCCCTGTCCCCTCCAGGCTCCATCCCCAAATCTCCAGGAGTTCCTTAACCTGGATCTGGCAGCTCTAGTGCCCCACCCTCTGCCAGTGGCCAGAGCAGGCCTGACAACTCTCTCAAGGCCTTGGGGGTTGGCCAGTGTGCATGGCTGTCAGCAGGGCTCTTTTTGGGCAGGAATGCACAGGAACGGAGTTCTGGCTGGCTCCTGAGTTGGCCACGCCTACAACCAAAACCTCTGGAATGCGTGGCTACAGAGCATGCTGCCCTCCCCACATGACACACAAGAAGGAAAGGCAGCATGTTAAAATGCCCAGTTTCCCTCTGGGGAGCTGGTCTGGATTTCCTTGTCAATTTCACTCCCCCAGGAGTCAGCTGAGAGTGACATTGACAAGGAAAAGCCTCTCTCCGCCTTCCCTTCTCTAGCTGACATGTCACTACTGGAAAAGGGCAGGCAGGGAACCCAGGAACGTTGAAAATGCCTTTCTTTCCCTCCCCAATCTGGGGGAGGGAGAGAAAGGCATTTAACCATGCCACCACCCCTGCACCCCTGCACTTCCCCAAGTCTCTCTGCAATAGCAGAGAGGCTCAGGGAAGAAAGGGGCATGTGTGCATGCCTGCCTTCCTTTCCCCAGCCTGTCCGTAGTCTAGGGGATCTTCCAGATCCCAGGCACTTCAGCAGCGGCTTTTCTTGGCCGTCTTGTTCGGGGTGGGGGAGCAGACTAGAAAGGCGATGCTGAAATGGAGCGGAGAAGCTCAGGGCGGGGGAGAGGCAAGCTTCCATGCCTGCTCTGTGCTTTCCCAGCCCCTCGCCTAATATGCTAATGAGCTGCGCGGTCAGGGGTGTGGCCTAATATGCAAATGAGTTTCTGCTGTTGGGTGTGGCCTATTATGCTAATTAGTTCCTGCTGGGCTTTTTCTACCAAAAAAGCCCTGGCTGTCAGTTTTGGGTTGGGAAATGCCTGGAGATTTGGAGGTGGAGCCTAGGAGAGGTGGGGCTTGGGGAGGGACCTCGGTGGGGTACAGTGCCTTTAGGGCTGCCAGGTCCCCTGGGAGGGCAGAGGTTCCCCCGCTAAAAGGGTCCTCAGTCCGCTGGTCTGGATCCAGCCAGCAGGGGGAGCCCCTCCCCCAAAGTGGCCAGATCAGGCCAACATGTCCAGCGTGGTGATGCACATGTTGCACACGTCACCGGGTGATGCTCTAGCAATCACACTGAAAACTCTATGGTACCATAGAGTTTTCAAAGCGATTGCTAGAGCCTCACTCAGTAACGTGCGCAGTGTGATGACGTCACTTCTGGGGGATGTAGTTGCGGTGTGCATGCGAAGTGCATGCACTGGGGGACTCCCAGAGACAGCCAGGAGTCCCCCCACTGCAGCACAGGTAGGACTTGGCAGCCCGAAGTGCCATAGAGTCCACCCTCCAAAGTAGCCATTTTCTCCAGGGAAACTGAAGTGTGTTGTCCGGAGATCAGCTGTATTTCCAGATTTCCAGGACCCACCTGGAGGCTGGCAACCCTACCCACATGGCCTGGTTGAGCCCCTGCTGGGGACTGAACCTAGGATCTTCTGCCGCTAAAGTGGCTGCTCAGACACAAAGCTATGTCCCCTTCAATGCTCCCTCTAAGCTGTGGAGTCTTGTGAGCAAAAATTCTACTTTGTGAGCTAGCTCACACTAACTCAGCTTAGAGACTCTCCTTCCTGGAATCCAGGGACTTAATCTAAACTCAGTTATTTTCCCCAGCCCTCCCCAGGCAGAAGAGTTTTGCACGGTCAGTTGGAGCAATCAGGTATGAACTAAGCTATGGATCTCCATGCCTTGCATCCACCTTTCTCAAGTACCTGTGGAACGGCTTTGCGGCTGCGCTGTAACAGCAGTTGCTAATTCAGGGCTCTTTATTATTTGATCACATGGTGTATATTGTGTCCCCCCCCCCAGCCCCAGTCAGGGTGCTGTCTTTTAAAATATACTTTTTCTTGTTGAGGTGGCTCTTGCTGTGCAAAAGCATTCCCCAGTTTTCAAACAGCTAGCAATCTGGGGGAGGGTATCTTTTACAAAGATGTGGGGGGAGTATGTGTGTTTTTCTGATAAAAACACGCCTGAGCAAAATGCAGCTGATCCAAACAGATCAACGTCCATTAATGTTGCCAAATTTGTGCTCAGATGAACAGTAAATGGTCAGAATAATTTTAAATAATTTGTCATTAGTCTGTGACACTGCGTGTCTCATGCTATGTATTGGGACTGAAACATTCCAGGACAGTCCTCCCAGAGACTGGCTGAGCTTCAAGCCCAAGAACAATAGGCCACCAGGACTCTGGAAGTAACCAATCAAGAAGTAATGTTATGTGAATAGCCTGTTGCTAGGAGTGGGGTGTGTTTGGGTGTGGCAACTGCATGCTATTTAAACAGGGCTGGGGCCCTGGAGTTCAGTCTTGTGCTTGCTGAAATAGAGTAGAGCTGAAATAAAGTAGAGCTGATCACTAGTGGTGAGTTCTGCTCCATGAAACCCACTATTTAACAGCTCACTCTTTAGTTAAACAGTCATCTGCAGCTCAATGCGTGCACTGGTTACAGGCACGTGGGAGGAGAGAACTACAGAAGAAGAAGAAGAAGAAGAAGAAGAAGAAGAAGAAGAAGAGATTGGACTCCCAAGGGAGTCTCAGAGCGGCTTACAAACTCCTTTTCCCTTCCCCTCCCCACAACAGACACCCTGTGAGGTAGGTGGGGCTGAGAGAGCTCTTTCCCAAGCTGTCCTTGAGGGAACAGCTGGTACAGAGCTATGGCTTGCCCAAGGTCATCCAGCCAGGTGCAAGTGGAGGAGTGGGGAATCAAACCCGGTTCTCCCAGATCAGAGTCCGGGCACTTAACCACTACACCAAACAGCTCCCACAAGGCCTTGCAAACACACGCCCATACAAAAGGCTGCTGATTAGATGCTCCTGTCCTGTTGGAATGAGTTGAGGAAGTTCTCTGCCAAATATGTTGGACTTCCCTGGTGGTTTCCTATCCAAGGATTAACCTGATCCTGCTTAGCTTCTGAGATCTCACAAGGGTGGCAGTCTAACATGCCCAGCGATGCCAAGCAAACCTCAGTCACTCCTCCTTCTGTTAGAGAGGAGGTGGGGAAGGGGATACAGTGGGGCAGAGGGCCGCCACGAGAAGAAGACCATCCCATAGCTCCTCAGCTATGTTTCGCAGCCTCATTCTCCTCCCGTATTCAGATCTAACGCATTCCTATTTGCACTTCAAAACAGGCAGGGCATGCAATCATCCCTCTAAGCTGTGGAGTCTGGTGAGCAAAAATTCTACTTTGTGAGCTACTGACATTAAAGTTGTGAGTGAGCGATTTGCCTGCTGCATAAATTAGTCTGCTCCGGAGCCATCCTTCCTGAGCTCAGACAACAATGTATGAGCCGGAGGCTAAAAAATGGTGAGCTAGCTCACACTAACTCAGCTTAGAGGGAACACTGGTCTGGAGGTAGAGATGCCAGCCTCCAGGTGGAACCTGGGGATCCTCTGGACCTGGGGATCCCCACCTGGGGATCCCCAACTCGTCTCCAGACTACAGAGATCAGTTCCCCTGGAGAAAATGGCTGCTTTGGATGGGGGACTGTATGGCATTGTGCCCCACTGAAGTCCCTGTCCTCCCCAGGCTCCATCCCCAAATCTCCAGGAACTTCCCAGCCTGGGTCTGGCACCCCTACTGCCATCCTCCACCAGTGGCCAGAGGGCCCTTGGCACTCCTCTCTGGATGCTGCAAAAGACCGAGGTGGCAGCTCGTTTCACAAAGGGCTCGCCATGGAGAATGGCAAAAGGGAAGCCACACCGGACTTACTTGGACAAGAGGCGCCCTCCTCTTCCCATCTTCTCTGGAGGTGAGAGAAGCCACTGAAGGGCATTTGATTCCCTTTCCCCCCTTGGGAGCATCCAGGTTAAACCCCTTCATTCATTTTTTGGTGGCCAGAGATGGCTAACAAATCCATGGAGAAAGCGCCCGCTTCGGGCCTCTGGCTTTTTCTCTGGGCTTCTCGTTCTCGCTGCCGTGAGCACACAAAATTCGTACAGGGCGGGTCACGGAACAAGATCTCCACTCTGATCCATTCTTCTTGTTCCAGTCTTATAATCCTGTCCCAGTTCCTCTGATCCCGAAAACACATCGCAGGAGAAATATCTCTCGCCCAGTCTTTCTTCCTGAGATGTATTACTGTTTTATTTATCAAAATATTTACACCCTGCCCTTTCCCCAGGGCTCAAGTCAGCCTACAAATCCCAATGTGAAAACGGCAAAATACAATGAAGCCCCCCCCAATTACCCCTCCCTAAAAAGCACACAGCCTTCACCCCCATTAAAACCTCTAGTGAATAAAATGGTTCTGTATTACCTCCTAAATCTTACAGAAGACTGTCCCCCACTTGGAAGGAGCTCCAATAGGAAAAGCAGAGGCTTTAGGCCTCTTGGGTCCCCAAGGCAGAGCCTGCCCACATGTTTTCTGGGGCCTGCCAGGTGATTTTAGAAACTGGGTGGGGCCATGCAGGGCTTTTGCCCAACAAGGCTTCTGATTGGCCAGCAGAGATTTGATTGACTGGGCAGATTTTTTAAAATGTTGCTTTGGCAACAGCTGCCACCACAGCACAAAGATCTGCACTATGTAAATGAAGTTACTGAAGCCGAGCTGTTGGGCAATCGTTTTGTGGCTGGCTCTGCCTCCTCGGTCAGCCATTCTGACAAAGAACAAAATTTGAGTCCAGTGTCATCTTTTAAGACCAACAAAGTTTAATTCTGAGTACAAACTCTTGTGTGCATGCACGCTTCTTCAGATAGTCCCCAAAGCTTCTGTCTTGGAAAATCTTTGCTGGTCTTCAAGGTGCTACTGAACTCAGATGTTATTCTGAAGCAGTTGTAGTTTGGGGGGTTGTCTTTGTGGGCAGTCCAGCTGTGAGTGCATTACAGCAATCCAACTAACCCAAGAGACTTTCCCCCAAAACGAAGATACTGTTATGATCAGGGGTCATTTGGGGCCGGAGCCCGCTGGAGCGCTGCTCCAGGAGCTCAGGAGACAGCACAAATGGTGGTGGCGGCAAGCCCTGCCCCTGCGCTCCTTCTCTCTAGAGTTGCGCCACAGCTGCGGCGCGACTCTAGAGAGAAAGAAGAAGCCCCACAGAGCCCCCCCCCACGCTGTTCCTCACTCGCTTGCCATGGCGACCGAGCAAGGAAGGGCGGGGGAGGGTGCACAGAGGCATTTAAATGCTTCCTCCTGGCTTCCTCTGCCCGCCCGCTGTGGTGGGACTCTTGAGAGAAGGGGTTTAAAGTTTAAGCCCCTTCTCTCTTCGCTTCCCCCCTCATCCCACCTTGGCAGGCCGCCTGGGGAAGGGAAGGGGAGGCTTTTGGAGATGCCTCCTCCCCCCACTTTGCTTCCCCTTCTGACACACTTCCAGTGATGTCAGGGGGCATGGCGTATGCTAATCAGTTATGCTAATAGCAGGTATGCTAATGAGCTCCTGCACCTCTTTTTCTACGAAATGACCCCTGGTTATGATGCTGTTATGCGACACAAGAGAGCAGTGGGCAGGGCGGAACGTAGAAACCCCACATCTGACTGACTGGAAACTATGGGACCACTAACATGCAAATATTGGGTATCTGTGATTCCAACATTGTGATATATAGGGTTGCCAACCTCCAGGTGGTAGCTGAATATCTCCCAGGATTACAACTGATCTCCAGGCAACAGGCGCCCTGTGAGGTAAGTGGGGCTGAGAGAGAGAAAGAACTGGTGACTGGCCCAAGGTCATACCAGTGGCTGCACATGGAGGAGGAGGAGGAGATTGGATTTATACTCTGCCCTTCACTTGGAGTCTCAGAGCAGCTTACAGTCTCCTGTCCCTTCCCCTCCCCACAACAGACAGACACCCTGTAAGGCTGTTGAGGCTGAGAGAGCTCCTTCGAGAACTGCCCTTGAGAGAACAGCTCTGAGAGAACTTGTGACTGACCCAAGGTCACACTGTGAACAAAAAAAGGAAACAAACTTAACCCTGAAACCTAGGATCAAGAACCTAAAAAGGTAAGCCAAACTGAGCAGAGGGCCAGCAATTTTTGCTGCTCCAAAAAACTGCTCTGCCATTTCTGTACCACATTCTGCTCATTCCAAATTCAAGTTCAACTAAGAGAATTTCTAAAATGAACTCCAAGACAAGAGCGGGTACACCTGGCTGCAGCTTTTGATCCTTTCTGTTAATTTGGAACTGCTCCTTTAGGTCTCAGTTCAGACACCACACAAAGCTAACGTTGACGTTAAAGGAGCCCTGGTGAGTGTAATTGTCCAATGGCTGGCCACTCTCCTGAACTCAAGCTAGGAGTGGAAACCTCGTTCGGAAGTTGGTTGATTGATGACAGCTATATGGGTTAAAGATCTGAGGGGGGTGGGAGATTGCGGGGCTTCTGAGGGCCTTTTTTCAATTTGGGGGAGTATGGGGGAACTCCAATGAAATATTTTCTCTTTTAGAATGGATGACACCCTTCTAAAGGCAGGGTTTTTCACGCTCAAAATGGGGGGGGGGACGGAGGACCTTTTCAATTTTTCTCCTGGAAACACTGGGAAATTTGAGAGAGCTCTGTTGGGGGGGGGGGACTTCTGTGAAATACTATATATGTCTGTATGGTAAAGCATTTCCCTCATTCTAAATGTATAACATGGAAAAGTCCAAGGGCTTTTCTCAGTTTTTTTTTAAAATGAAAAACTGGGAAATTTCAGGGAACACTGGGAAAATTCCCACTTGAGTGGCATGAAAGACAAGGTTTTACTGAAAACGTGCAGTATGGAAATTGTGTGATCACACAGACTTTTGTAGATGCTGGCGTAGCCTGCCACTGCGAGATCAGATGCAACCACGGGTGAGTCAGGACTTTTTTTGCCATGTGTTTCTGACGCGCTTACATGAGGAATCAACAAAGCGCACCTCTGCCTTGAGGTCTCCCTATGGAGTGTGCAGCAGTGTGTGCTGATGTGCCTACTGCAACAGGGGTAAAAAAAAAATGGCACGGAGTAAGGATGGCCTGATCAGACTATCCTGACGCCATGGAAGCGTGCTGGAGCAATCACACTGGGAAAGTTCATCTGAGGCCTGTAGCAACCCATTTGCTACTGGACTTTCCCAGGTGTCTTTTAATTCCGCTTCTGCGGCAGAGCAAAACAGGTTGCCGATGGCTGCGGGGCGCTTCCCAGATGTTGTTGTCTGATCGCGCTCCTTTAATCCGCCCGGCATTCACACCTATGTCGGGGCTAATTGTGTGTGTGATCACAACCTAGGTATGCTTGCAGTTTTTCTCACAGAAAACCAAAATGCTTATATTTTTAAATTCCCTAGATTTGCTAAATATTACATATTTTATATGCTATCTAAGTTCTAATTGATGCACTTTGTTGTTAAAATCAATAAAATAAGTTTAGGTTTGATAGAAAGGCAGCGATTGCATATAATTAAGTTTTTCTCAAAATATCCATTTCTTTCCGAGGAGGAAAATAAGCTTCAGGAAAAACACACACAGACAGACACACCCATGGCTTCAACATTTCCAGAAATTGTACAGCTCTGCTATGTATTCTTGTGGTTTTTGGCCACGGACGTATGCTGTACGCATGGCTTGTTCCCAAGCTCCACTTGGGCTGTAGTCTGGGCCCTCTGGTCTCTGTCAAGGCAGAACAGGATCTTAGCCTGGTTAGCCAGTTTTTAAAAGTCAGGGTTTTGCATTGTGTCTGAAAGGAGCTTGTGTTACTGCCTATGTTGTACAACACTGCAAAGAAGGGGGAGCAGATTATCTTTATTAAAGCATACACAGTTTGTGTTGAGATTCTTTTTGTGAAGTTTTTTTGACCATGCACATGCACTCATGCGCATGGAGAAAATGTGATGCCAAAAGAATTTCAGTACAGCTGTGTGCACGGTCACATCAGAATTGCCTTTCTCCTGTGGTCTTTATCAATGGACACATGCCTAAATAACTGTGTGTGGGGGCGAGTGAGAAATACGACTAACTGCATGACATTGTGATGTAAATTGTGAGAACGATGCAGGTCCTGTTTTGGAAGCTAGCCCAGGTGATTCAGAATTCCAAAATCCAGGGAGAAATTTGGAGGAGGAGAAATCTGGAAACATCTCTCGCCTGACCTCATGCGCTTCACCCCTCGTTTGGTATTTTTCCTAACAGTAGCACTGCCGGCGGCCCCTCGTGTTCATCTTCTGATGCAGAAACCTGTCAAGGAAAAAGAACTGCCCCTTCCCTAGTCAAGATCCACTGCAGAACTGCTTTCAGAGAAGAAGAAGAAGAGGAAGAGGAGGAGGAGGAGGAGGAGGAAGGAGGAGGATTATTTATACCCCACCCCTCACTTCAAGTCTCAGAGTGGTTTATAGTCACTTTCCCTTCCTCTCCCCACAACAGTCACCTTGTGAGGTAGGTGAGGCTGTGCGTTCTGAGAGAACTCTGACTGACCCAAGGTCACCCAGCTGGCTGCATGTGTGAGTGGGGAATCAAACCCGGTTCTCCAGATTAGAGTCCGCCGCCCTTAAGCATTACAACTAAACTGGCTGTCGTCGGAAGAGTCACAAGAAGGGACACAGAACAAAGTTTTAGTCCGGTGGCACCTTTAAGACCAATGAAAACCAATGCTGGGTATAAGCTTTCATGTGCATGCACATTTCTTCATGTACCAAGAAGAGACAAAGGTTTTCAACAGCTGGCATACAGAGGTAGACTGCCTCTGTACATGGAGATTCCATTTAGCCATCTTGTCTAAAATAGATGTGATGGACCTCTCCTCTATGTGTTTTGTCTAATTCCTTTGGGAAAAAACTGCTTGCACTAGCAGCAGTTACTATGTCGGGGTGGCAGTGAATTTCATACGTTAATAATGATGCATCATATAATAACACTGTCTGTCCTGGATCTACCATTATCCAGTTTCCTGAAGGTTCTGGCATAAATCTACATCCTTGAATACAGTTGCTAGCTGGAAGATTTAAGGGGGTGTAAAGCACCATGTATGTTTCAAAGTATGCGTAAAGGGTTGTTTTTAGCAAATAATCATAACTGAGTCATCACTCTACAAAAGCCAGTCACCAACACCCCATAACAGCCTAGCATGACCAAGAGACAGGCTGGAGACTGAAGGTTTGTAGATGGAGAGACTGGGGTTGGGGGTCAGCAGGGGCAGAAAATGGATTTCCTCTCCTTTCCCATTCTCTGAACAGCTGTCCTTTATTCCCAAGAGAAAATGCAGTCGGCCAAATATTTTGTCCCATTCACCCAAAGTCTTCGCAGTTCCCTCAGTAGGCTTAAAGTTTACACCTAGAATTGAAATCCTTTTAAAAAGATCTCCATTCTATATATTGGTCACTCAAAGGAGGAGCACCAACTGCCATTTGATTCACAGTTGCTTTAATCAACAGAACCGTCCTGTATCCACTGCACCAGTTTGGTGTAGTGGTTAAGTGTGCGGACTCTAATCCGGGAGAACCGGGTTTGAGTCCCCACTCCTCCTCCACATGCAGCTGTTGGTGTGACCTTGGGTCAGTCACAAGTTCTCTCAGAGCTGTTCTCGAAGGAGCTCTCTCAGCCCCACCTTCCTCCCAGGGTGTCTGCTGTGGGGAGGGGGAGGGGAAAGGAGATTGTAAGCTGCTGGGGGATTCCTTCAAGTAGTGAAGGGTGGGATATAAATCCAATTTCCTTCTCCTCCTTCTCTTATATGGCATACATCCCTTTGTCTGCCAGACAGTTACCCTCCAGAACCCTCCAACAGTGAAGCAGCCAGTGTGTCGGAAAAGGCCTGAGTGGGAGGGGTGGCAGGGGTCAGACCCCCACTGGGTGACCTTGAGCCACTTCTTCCCTTTCTCACCCTTCCCTACCTCGCAGGGTCATCATGTGGATTAAAGGGGGGGAGGCAAGGAGGCCATGCACATCTCCTTGCCCAAACAACCAGACGAAAACCTAGCAATCCGGTTGACATTCGTTATGTCTAATTAAATATCGAATGCAAGCGGTTAAAAATTAAATAACATTTAGTCTTTATTAAAGTTTCCCATGGCTTTTTCTTTTCTTTTGAAAAAGAGGTGCCGGAACTCTCAAGAGGGAAATGAAGTTTTCAATCTGTGTACTGAAAACTCACTTTAAACATTTTTAAAAGAATTTTGTCGATGAAGTTCTGGAACTCCATTCTGGCACGTTTCCTGAGAAAAAAAAGCCCTGAAGGATCCTATTGCATAAATAATAACAACAATAATGTCCTTGGAGCAGCACCGAGAAGGTCTCAAGAAAAACCCGGACATTCTGGGCAGTGAGCAAACAGCACCAGCAGCTCAGCTCCAGAAGAGACCAGTGTTGGCCGGAGCAGCAAGAGTCCTGCAAAGGTACCACCTGCAATTCCCAAGAAGTTGGCTAGATCTCGAATTGCAGAACACCATCTACCAGTCAAATATTTGACTGTGACAGCTCATAATGATGATGATGACGACAACGACAACGACCGGCGGGACAAGAAACTAGCAAAAATGGGGGAAATTGTTTGCAAGGCCTGTAACTTGAAGAACGAAGACACGTAACCGTGACCCTGTATGAACCAACCCAGAAGAGGTCCTTTTGTAAATGGATACTAGTATTGGGGGGGGGGGGGGATTTTTCAGTATTCAAGCCACACGCTTCCCCCGATCATAATCCTGCAACATTATCTAGTAGTCGCCGTCATTATTTATTATTAATAAATGATGATATGGGGACAGCGGGTGAGGGGGCCCCCCAGGCTGAACCAAAAAGATGTAGGCTTGGGGAAGGGGGCCTGGGCTTGAATGCGAAGAAGATGGACAGCTCAGACACAATGATCTCATTCTCCGGGGCCCAGACGTGGGGGTGCAGCCCCTTCCCAGCCAGACACAATACGGGACTCCCTCCGCCGCCACGGCTGTGCATTGTCCGGCAGTCTCTGGCTTTTCTTTCCCTCCCTCCCCTTGGGATAATGGATACATTAATGCATGCCTCCCAGTGCAAACACTTTGTCCAAAGAAAAAAAAGGGAACTTTGTCACGCAAGAAAGGGAGAGTGGGGGCCATACCTTCCCCCACCCCCCCTTCCTTTACCCAAACTTGGGGCTTACCCCTAACACGGCGATAAATATTCAAAGCACACTCAAGAGAAAGAAAACATTGCTTGGGAACTCAGGGCTTTCTGGCTAGGCAGGCCCACATACCACCGCAAACGCTTGTTGAGTCTGTTATTTAAAATCCTCGGAGGGCTTTGCCGTGGATAAGGCCCTCCAGTCCATTCGTCCTCGTTTAGTTCAGTGATACATTAGAAACCATCAGAATGGCCGTGGATTCAAAAATAACATTTAAAAACTGCACACATTTAAGGGGGGGGGGAGGGAAATGACAGAAAATGGTGTGAAATTCCTGTGTTTGAATTGCAGGAGGGAGACAAGGGGGAAGAAATGTTTGAGTCAGTCATTCACCTTTATTGACATGTACAAATGCTACAAATGGAAGTTGAATGGGGGGGGACACAAGCCAACTATATAAAAGTTTATGTGGTATTTAAAAGAGAAAATTAATCAAAACAGGGAAATTCCGTAACGTAGGTTTACTTTAAGAATGTGGAAGAGGAAAAACAAACCAATAACAGAGGATCCAACCTACTCTTCATATATTTTGGCATGGAAACACTGGTTTTATTCGTCTCCAAACTGGAAAGAGGCATAACCCAGAACAGTGACTCATGCAGAGCCGTAACTGGCAGCCTTCTCTGATAAGAGGTAGTTCCACAGTGCTTCTTCATCAGTTCACAGAATTGACAGAGCAAAATTCCCTGATATTGGTGGTGCTAGCTGCGAGGAGACAAGGTCATGGGCTCTGACTCATGCATATGCACAACCGGCAGCCTCTCTAAAGTATCTCAGTGGCCGGGTACTTTGGGCTCCCAGGAGCCTGGGTCACACACCACACAACTTATGTCTTTGCAACACTAAGTACCGTTCAAGAATTCCCACCACCATCCGCTCATGGGCATTGCTACTGTTCACAAGGAATGTTTTCATGAACGTAAGAACATGAGAACATAAGAAGAGTCCTGCTGGATCAGACTGTTGAGGGATTCTGGGGGCCAGGTCCTTTTCCTGGGACCCCCCAGTTCTCCTGAATTCTTTCATTGGTTGGGTGGAGACTGGCAAGGGATTGAATATAGTATAGAGACAATAGTTCTTAAACAAAGCTCAATTGATTCCTCATTCCACTCACAGACCAGTGGTCCATCTAGTCCAACATCCTGTCTTACACAGTGGGCAATCAGTTCCTCTGGAGGGCCAACAACAGGGCACAGAAGCTGAGGCCTTCCTCTGACATTGCCTCCTGGTACTGGGATTCAGATGTTTACTTCCTCTGAAAGTTTCTTTTAGTAGCCCCTGATAGACCTGTCCCCCATGAATCTAATCCTTTTAAAGCCATTTATGCATGTGGCCACCCTGACCTGGCTAGCCCAGGCTAGCCTGATCTCGGAAGCTAAGCAGGGTCAGCCCTGGTTTGTACTTGGAGGGGAGACCTCCAGGGAAGTCCAGGGTTGCTACCCAGAGGCAGACAATGGCAAACCACCTCTGAATGTCTCTCGCCTTAAAAACCCTATGGGGTTGGTGGTGGCAAAAAGAAGCCTGTGGCCATTCCTATATCTTTTGGCAGCAAGTGCCATATTTCCATCACTCGCTGTGTAAAGTAGTATTACCTTTTTATCTGTCCTGAACCTACTGCTCGTCAGCTTCAGTGGATGCCCTCAAGTTCCAGTATTTTGGGAGAGGGAGAAAAAGTTCTCTGTGTATCCACTCCTTGACCCCAGGCATAATTTTATAAACTTCTATCCCTTAGTTGTCTCTTTTTTAAAAACGGGAAAATCCCAGACTGATTCCCCACAAGCAGCTGTGCCACCCTCGCTCTTCCGTTTCCCCTGGTTGCATTGGTCAATTTCACACTCTTTGCTGCGTGGCCGCATTTTGACCTGCATCTCCCCCCCCCCCCCCCCGATTTCCTCTGTGTCTTCTGGATCCTTGTTTTTTGAAATGGAGAAGACGTGGAGGAAATCAGGGAAAGATGTGGGTCAAAGTGCGGCCCCGCAGTGAAGAGTGTGAAAACGGAAGAGCGAGGGCAGCACAGCTGCTTGTGGGGAATCGATCCCAGACTTTTCTGCCTTTCCTCCTGGGAAAGGTGTTCTAAGCCCCAATAACCTTGCTTGTCCTCTTCTGTACTTTTTCCAGCTCTGCAATGTTCTTTTGAGATACAGTCATCAGGACTGCACACAATATTCCAAATGACGCCTACTGGCTCTCCTGGTTTGAATGTTGCCACACTGTGCCCCCAGTTAGTGCAGGATTGAGACCCTCCTCAGTTACCTGCTCTGATGCAGTGCAGAGTGACCCATGACCAGTGTTCCCTCTAAGCTGAGTTAGTGTGAGCTAGCTCACAGTTTCTTAGCCTCTGGCTCACACATTTTTGCCTTAGCTCAGGAAGGATGGCTCCAGAGCAAACTAATTTATGCCGGAACCAAATTGCTCACTCACAACTTTAATGCCAGCAGCTCACAAAGTATAATTTTTACTCACGAGACTCTCCACGGCTCGGAGGGAGCACTGGCCACAGTCTTGGGTGCCATCTGACAGCAAAGTGTGTGTTTGCATCACCTGCCAAACAGCCTGTGTGTTCTCAGTGGCACAACGAAATCATTCCTGCCCTTCTTCTCTGCAAATCAGAGTAGTTGCTTTGGAATCCATAATTAGACAAGCAAAAAAGCCACGGAAACACAACTTTTCCAACTCAAAAGAAAATGCCATCTGTTCAGAGCACAAACGCCTACTTTATGCCTATTTTTCTGGAGCATATGAGCACACAAAGCTGCCTGACACTGAATTAGACCATGGGTACATCAAGATCCGTGTGGTCTCCTCAGACTGGCTTTCTAGGGCTCCAGGCAGAGGATCTTTCACATCAGCTCCTATTGAGTCCTTGAACTGGAGATGTTGGGGATTGAACCTGGGACCTTCTGCATGCCAAGCAGATGCTCTACCACAGAGCCATGGTCCTGATGGTGGACCTCCTGATGGCCCCTGGGTTTGGGCCCCTGTCTGACACAGGGTGTTGGACTAGATGGGCCACTGGCCTGATCCAACATGGCTTCTCTTATGTTCTTATGTCTGGGGCAGTGATGCTCTGTATCCTTGGTGCTTGGGGGGGGGAGCAACAGTGGGGGGGTTTCTGGAGTTCTGGCCCCACTGGCGGACCTCCTGATAGCACCTGGATTTGGGCCCTTGTGTGACAGAGTGTTGGACTGGATGGGCCACTGGCCTGATCCAACATGGCTTCTCTTCTCTTCCCCAAAGCAATGGCCTTGTGGCTAGGTCTGGATCCAGATTAGCCATATCCGTATCTCCCTCCCTGCCAATCCTCCAGAGTCCTGCACCTGTGAACAGTCATCTTGAGAGGTGCCATGGATGCTGCAGCAGGGGTCCGTTGGAGCGGGAGCGCACAGGAGTGCAGCTCCGGGAGTGAGGAGTCCAGGGGGCGGGCACATGACCAAGCCCCGCCCCCTCCTCAGCTTCCCCGAGCAGTGCAGAGGCACAGCGCCCCGGGGAAAGCCCTGCTAGGGTCTTTATTGTTTTTAATGTTTTGTTTTAATATTGATAATTTTATCATTGTTCCTTTTATGACTGTGTGCTGCTTTTCCAGAGACTTGCTCAAGGAGGCATATACATTTTCTAAGTATACCATTTTTTATCTGGGCACATGGCACACAAGTACTGGAGAAATTTCACCAACCCTTCAGCAGCTTCCACCCCATCAGTTTGGTGTAGTGGTCAGGAGTTGGACTCTAATCTGGGAGAACCGGGTTTGATTCCCCACTCCTCCACATGCAGCTGCTGGTGTGACCTTGGGCCAGTCACACGTTCTCTCAGAGCTGTTCTCTCATGAGCACTTTTCAAAAGACCTTTCTCAGCCCCACCTACCTCACAGGTGTCTTGTTGTGGGGAGGGGAAGGGAAAGGGATGGGTGGTGCACATGTCCTGGGTATCTCAAGTCTACTTGAAACCTGGTGGTTTCAAGGGAGCAGGAAGAGAATGAGGGTGTGTTCTTTACGCTTATTTTTATTGCACAAAGTATTGGATGGGGAAGGGAATGGAGGAAGAGCAGGTCAGTTTCACTCACCTGTGGAGTGGAGCCTGAGGGGTGGGTGTTGCCTTCTGACACACTTCTGGTATGTTAGGGGGTGTGGCATATGCAAATGAGTTATGCAAATGAGTTATGCTAATGAGCTCCTGCACCTCTTTTTCTACGAAATGACCCCTGCGCTGCAGCAAACATGTTTGGCACGTGGTTGTACCATTCTAAACAGCAGCAATAGCTCATGAAGCTAACTACAGCTTTGTGGCTGCTGAAACACATAAATGGTTGGAGTTTCCCCAGATTCAAGATCTACATCCTGTTGAGCTTCAGCAAGGGAGACCCGATTCGAATCATCGTTCGGGTATAATGTTCAGTGAATGACCTTGTCTCAGTCACACCAATCTACCTCACAGGGTTGTTGTGAGGAAATGGAGAAGGGGGGGATGAATGACTCCTTGGAGGAAGAACAAAGTTCAAGTCCAGGGACACCTTTCAGATCAACAAAGTTTCATTCAAGGTATAAGCTTTCATGTGCAAGCACACTTCTTCAGATACAGTGAAACAGAATTTCCTCAACCATTACATATAGAAGGGGAGGGGTTAGTTGCCAGGAAGGGCCAAGTAGAGTCAAGACAGAGACAGAAACAAAATTGGAAATTATGAGTCCGTACATGTAGGCTGAGGATGAGCAGTAAATTATCACACAGCATAATAAAGATGTCTAACAGATACAAAGATCAAACTTGAATAATAAGCTTAATTTATATGGTAACCATTTGTTTGAGATCAATTCTGGAACAAAAACAGTGAAGAAAATAAATATGTCAAAACTGGAGATTGTTGTATCCTTAATTGCAGAATGCTGATAGTAATTAATTGAGAAATTTCCAATTGTGTTTTCTGTCTCTGTCTTGACTCAAACTGGCCCTTCCTGGCAACTACCCACCCCCATTTCTGTATATAATGGTTGAGGAAATTCTGTTTCACTGTATCTGAGGAAATGTGCTTGCACAAGAAAGCTTCTACCTTGAATAAACCTTTGGTGGTCTTCAAGGTGCCCCCACGGGATTCTAAGTCTGTTCCGCTGCTTCAGACTGACACGGCTGACTACCTGGATCTATCCTTGGAAGAAGGACAGGATAAAAATGTGACAGATTTTTATATGGAAACCATTTTTTTCTCACCCTTTCCCTTTCCTGCATCACATGACATGTGTAAAGCCCTTGGGGCAAAGACCTCCCTGGTTCCTCATCTTTAATGAAAAACTGGATCTCACCTCTGCTTTGTTCATTTGGGCACCCTTGACTCCCTGGCGTGGCTCTCAAGGGTGGCGTGGGCAGAACAGAAGCCCGGTGCTCCTTTTTTGGTGCTTCTGGGTGCAAGAACCCAGGAGAACCCACATTCCCCCCAACTCAGAGATTCAGTTTCTACAACCCCCAAACAGAAATTAGACCTGGCAATCTCCAGGGCTCACAGAAGCATTCTGACGCAATGCACTTTGACATCACCCACGTTAAAATGGGTGCCACTGAAGCGCATGCTATCCTTCTCCTGGGTTTAGAGATCAGGCAGGTGGTCCATCTCTGTTTTGCTATGCAACAAGACGCCAAAACATAAACAAAGCCGGAAAATGCTGCCACATTTATGTTTTGTTTATGTTTTGGCATCTTGTTGCATAGCTCTTTTTGTATGATTTATTGAATTTACTGTGCAATCCGCTTATTTCCATCTCTGTTTTGGCCATTCTTTTTAGAGCACGGGCAATGGCCCACCTGATGGAACACTCCTCCAGATTTAAGAAAAGAAACCCTGTGTACAGAAATCTAGCATTACAGGGAAGGTTTTGTTCCTGAAGTGCTAGATTTCTGTGTGCAGGGAGATTTTGTAGCACCTAACCCCATTTAAAGAGGTGCAGATCGTACAGGTTGCTCACCTCAACTGTGAACAAGGCCCTTAGTGATGGAGGCTGACTGATGGAGGCCCCTGCATGGTTTCTTGCCCTGGTGAAAGATACACCTGAATTCTTAGAAGAGAATTCTTAGAATTCTTAGAAAACGTCCACATTGTCTTCTGGTCCAGATCCAGCACAAACAACTTGCTGTTACCTCTCAGGTCTTACACCGCCTCAACTCTCTGTTTTCAGACCCCAGGCCATTTCTGCTTTGACCCTTCCAGTCTATCAGTCCCCTGATGGTTTCCTGTTTCCTCAGTGGACCATTTTCCCCTTCCTTGGTGACCCATGTTCATGGACCTGCCCCTTTTCCAGAGCCCCACAATTTTTCTGTTCCCTTAAACAGCTCTTCCCTTTCTCCCACCCTGCCCTGTATTCTTTGAACCCCTACCCGGAGCCCACAGATCTCAAGCTCCCTTACACCCTCCCAGTCAACCTCTGTTGAGAATAGATCATTCCGTTGCCCCCCTGCACGAGTCTCAGATGCTTCTTTTGGATTATTTCCCGATGCACCATAAAAATCAACAATATATTGTCCAGGTGGTCAGCTGTGTTGGTCTGAAGCAGTAGAACAAATTTAGAGTCCAGTGGCACCTTTAAGATCAACAAAGGTTTATACACTATTTGAAAAAGTGTGCCTTGCATACGAAAGCTCCTACCTTGAATAAGCCTGTGTTGGTCTTAAGGGTGCCACTGGACTCTAAAATATGTTATTCTGACCAAGAGAGTGAGGTGTGGCTCTGATTTTAAAAATACAGATTATACAGAGATATTATGAAATACTATTACAAACCATGTCAGGAAGGATGTGTAAACCGAGGACTAGATTCTTGTCCCATTTTGCTCACAGATGTTTCTTGCGTACACCAAGGGGAGTTTTTCATCCTACAGGAAATTTTTGCAGAGAACATCAGACTAATAAGGGTCCATCAAAACCACCCTCCCACTTCCATCAGTGGCTGGTCAGTGCCTGGAGGGCACACAAGCTAGGTATGGAAGCCATAGCCCCTCCCTACAGTTCTGTCCCAGCAACTGGCACCCAGAGATAGACTGCTTCTGCCCAGGAAGGCTTCATTTATCCATCAGGGCTAATTGACATTGAAAGAAGATTAATTGGCCTCATTGCCTTTAAAGCCATCGAAGACAAAGGCGAAGATGTAGCCATGCTAGCCTCTCTGTAGCAGCAGTCGAGCGAGAGTCGTGAGCCACTTTTGTGAGTCACTTTGAGCAATGACTTGTGAAAGCTCATACCCTGCCCACAAATTTTGTTAGCCTTTAAGGTGCTCCTGGATTCTTTAGCTCTTTTCTGAAGCTAAAGGCCATCACTGCATCCTGTGGCAGTGAGTTCCACAGACTGTCCGTTGTGTGAAGAAATCGCTTCTCCAGACAGAGCAGCAGCACAACAAATCCTAACCCCCGCTAGCCTTCGGCAGGAAGCCTTTCTCGGAGCAGACTCCAAAATCACTTGGGGGACAATAAAGATGCAAATAAATTTATAAAATCTACCAGGCTTTTGCGGGCTTGAAAGAAGATACCCCCCAACATGCAGAACCCCATGCCCAGGAGGTGGATACAAAATGGGTGTCTAAACCACCAGCCAGTTTGGGGTAGTGGTTAAGTGTGTGGACT
Source organism: Lepidodactylus listeri (assembly GCA_029233225.1). Taxonomy (NCBI): domain Eukaryota; kingdom Metazoa; phylum Chordata; class Lepidosauria; order Squamata; family Gekkonidae; genus Lepidodactylus; species Lepidodactylus listeri. The sequence goes on from JARCFY010000002.1 coordinate 177,578,619, forward strand.
CTAATCTGGGAGAACCGGGTTTGATTTCCCACTCCTCCACTTGCAGATGCTGGATGACCCTGGGCAAGGCATAGCTCTGGCACAGCTGTTCTTGAAAAAGAGCAGTTTCTGTCAGAGCTCTCTCAGCCCCACCTACCTCACAGGGTGTCTGTTGTGGGGAGGGGAGGGGAAAGGCGTTTGTAAGCTGCTCTGAGACTCCGAGTGAAGGGCGGGTTATAAATCCAATCTCTTCTTCCTCTACTTCTCCTTAAACAGCTGGGTGCCCAGTCAAAGAAGCTCCAGGTTGCTGGGGGTTGCAAAGCTGGAGGGGGGCAGGGAGGCTTGCCTGGAGACAGCCCCCCCCCCCCCCAGTCCAGTGCCCTTTTTAAAAATTTTGCAGGAAACAAGGCCCCAAAGGGGAAACAGGGCAGCTCTTAGAGGAGACTGTAGGTGCAGATCTGGCAGACGCTGGCCCCTACAGGTTCCAAGAGCCAACATGAAGAAAACACAACTCTCTTTTGAAGAATGTTGACATTTGGGTTTGGATTTCTGAATGATTTCTATGGCTTTGATGGGGGGGATAGTAGGAGTAGCCCTGCTGGATCAGGCCAACGGTCCATCTAGCCCAGCACCCTTTTTCTGACAGAGGCCTGTCCAATGCCACAGAGAAGCCCAGGAGCAGTGGAGGGGAAGGGAAAGGGTACCTGCCCAGTTCCAGTCTCTGCTCCATTCACTTAGATGGATCTGGGGGGAAGGGGTGGCAACTGGGAGATCCTTGGAAAAGAACGTGAGCAGGATGCAACTTGATTATTACCTCTGATGGAAGAGATACACATCCAGACACATTGGATATTTGTTACCAGGTTGGTTGGCTAATTTAAAGACTCTATGGCTAAACATTATCTGTATAATTATACTATTTATAAACTCTAACAATTATATAATTTCTATTTAGGGTAGAACAATTTGGAGAGCATGTGAAGTTACCATGAGAAATTATCCATGGCCCACTGTGTAAACTTTTAGCTGCACATTACATAAAGTTACAACAACAAAAATTTCCTGTTATTTTAACATTTATTATTATGGGCATTTATTATGGGCATTTGGTATACAATAAGTTGGCTTTTTCTCTCTCTCTCTTTTGATAATTCCAGAAAGCAACACCTGGCTCTAAAGAAAATCTTTTTTCATACATTTATTTCTAGATGTCTTATAACAGTAATATTGACCACTGATACAGGCCCTAAGGGGCTGAAATGTGTATGGTCTACTGGTCATTAGATATACCCATCAATTGCATATGTAAAACTATCATCTCCGTGTGTCAAAAGTTTCAAGAGTCTGATATTTGGACCTTTTCTTTTAACCTATTTTATCTTTTATGTGTAAGGTAAAGGTAAAGGTGTCCCTTGCTCGAAAGCCAATCAAATTTGACTCAAGGGGGTGATGCTCATCTCCGTTTCCAAGCCGAAGAGCCAGTGCTGTCCAAAGACTTCTCTGTGGTCATGTGGCTGGCATGACTAGAAACCAAGGCACATGGAACTCTGTTACCTTCCTACCAAAGTGTACCTATTTATCTACTTGCAATTTCTTGCTTTCCAACTGCTGGGTTGGCAGGAGCTGGGGCCAGAGACGGGAGCTCACTCCGTCATGTGGCACTCGGGTCTCGAACTGCTGAACTACCGACCTTCTGGTCTGCAGTTCAGCATCTTAACCACTTGAGCCACCGCAGCCCTCTTATTAATGTGTACACCATAATAAATATTTATATTTTTATAATAACTTATTTTGTTAGCTTGACCTTAGATCACACCCATATTTTGGGTTGAGTCCCCCCTCCCTTTTTTCCCATTTAAGGACATCCCATGAATCTGGCTGGATTATCTACTTCAGCATCCAGATTTCAAGCAGATGCCTCCATGAGAACTCCCCCCCCCCAAGCAGCACAGAAAGGAACAGCCAGCCTCTTCCGCTCACAGATAGTTTGCTTCTGAGCATGGAGGTTTCTCTCTTTCATACCCCAATCTTCCTCCCCAATGGGGACCCAAGGTGGCTTACATAACTCTCCTCTCCTCCATCTTAGCCTCACGAACCCTTTGAGGTAGGTTAGGCTGTGAGACTTCTTGACTAAGAGCCATGAGTCTGCCTGGCCCCCTTTTGAAACCCACCCATGCAACTGACCACAGTGTCAGAATCTTTCATAACACCTGCCATGTAATTGCCCTCCCTTAGGTGAACCCTAACTTTGGCCAGTATGTATGTAGAATATGTGACCCCAGGTTTATGACCCTGACCAGGCCTGGTCTGTGTAACTGTCAGAGCGGGAGGATGACAACTTCAAAGTATGGGAACAATGGGCCTCTCACACTCCTGCCTCCGCATTCCATTCGTCCCGGCTGGGACTCCAAGGGAGGACGAGTCTCATCTCTTATCAACGTGCGAAAGCCTTGAGGCCATTGATTGTTATGTGAAATGGTAACATCTGAAGGGTCTGGTTTGGGGAAGGGAAATTTACAACTTGACACCTCACTTTCTTTCCTGTGGGAAGCAAACGGCCAGAGCCTTTTTTGCCCGCCGTTTTTCCCGTGTAGTGATTGGCTACCTATGGGTAATTCAAACTGCTTAGAAAGGTATAATAGACCTGCTTCTGTCATATGTGTTATCTCTGACAATAATCCGAGAAGCTGTACCAATGTAGGGATTGGAAATAAAGAACTGTGTTTCATCAACAAAGATCTGATCCTTGACTACTTTGAGCAGAAGTCTCACAGATTGTCAGAGATCTGTGACTGGGACTTGGCCGTTCCTGACCATGTCGGACGACGGTACTCTTCCCATCCCTACTACTCCCGAAGACACACCGATCACCCCTGGGGATCAGGGGGCCGGTGGTGGAGGCGGCGGAGGGGAGCCCGAAGTACCAGTGACTACGAATCAAGGGGCTCCCTACATCCCGCGCCTACCTCCTCTTCAGAGCGTGACCCCGAAGTACTCATGGAGCAATTTCGGTCGCGGGACCGTAGACTCCTGGGTGCACGATCGGAAAGGGGCACGGGTTTCGTTCCAGGGGGATCATCTTGACCGCGGGAAGCCGTTTCCTGGGAGACGAACGCGACACGACCTACGTAGGAGATTCGCGTCTCCAGTCCCTGGAGGGAGAGAGAATGGGACTGTACGGGCCCGATCCCTATCGAGAAGACCAGACTCAAGCCCTCGACCGGATGATGGGAGATTTGCGGTTCCAGCTTACTACCGAGTTGCGAGAGCTGGCCCTCGATCTCCAGCATCAGTTCCGAGACGCCCTCACAGCTATGCAAGCGGCTCAGCCAGCGCCAGCCATAGGAGGACCTCCCGCGGTCGGAGTCCAGCAACTGGTGGTGCCTCCCGGAGGAGTCCCCGCCCAAGTGCCGCTGCAAGTGCCGCTGCAAGTGCCGCCGCAGGTCCCCCCTGCCGTTCCCTGCCAGGTGCCCGCACCCATACCTGCGCCGGCCCCCATGCCGGCAGGGCCGGTGGTTCGCCCGGCCCCCGCCGATCTGTTGACGGCTACTTTCGATGGGGACCCCGAGAAGTTGTGCTTCTTCCTGCTAGAGATCGAGCGGTTCCTAGACACTTGGGGGCACCTCTACCCCACCGAGAGGGACCGGATTGGCTACATCGGGTCCAAGCTGAAGGACACCGCCAGCGACTGGTATGTGAGCCTACACGACGCCCTCGGGCCTGAGCTACGGTCGCTGAACAACTTCATGTGGGCCCTCCGACACCACTATGAGGACCCCTTGGGAGAAGAAAAAGCCCGGAACCATCTGCGGAGATTGACCCAAGGGCGGTCCTCGGTGAGGGACTACACCGATAAGTTCCGGCGCATCTCAGCCAAGATTCGCGGCTGGACGCAAGACCTGTTCATAGAGAAGTATCGAGAGGGCTTGAATCACGAGGTGTACGAGGCAGTCCTACGGGCGGGAAGACCAGGATCGTTGGCCTCTTGGATGAGGGCAGCAGCGGACGTGGAAGAACGTTTCACCCTCATCAAGATGGGAGCTTCATCAACGGCCCCAAGCAAAGCAACGCAGAAGGCGAAACCCAAGCCCAATGTGCAAGAAATTCGGGATGCCCGTTTTAAACAGGGGCTCTGTATGAGATGCGGGGAGAGTGGCCACTTCGCCTCAGCGTGCCCGAGAGGAGGGGGAAAAGTTCCGAAGACCTCCACCCCAGTGGCCGGGAGCACTCCCAGCAGAGGAAAGACCTCGTTCAAACCCCAGGCTCTACAGCTGGAAGGGGCAGCGAGCGAGCAGGGGGAGCTGGAGCTGACGGAAGCGCAGATGTCGGGCAACTCCAACGGCCTGCAGTGAGCGGCGCAGAACTGCAGGTCCCCAGCCACGACGCGCCATCTCCGGTGAGCATCCCTGGCCCCTTGTTGTATATGGTAGTGACTGTAATGACCCCTGGGACTGGGACCCATGTCCGAGTCCGAGCCCTAATTGACTCTGGATGTGCTCGGGACTTAATTAGCCCTTTAGTGGTAGAAGGGCTGGGACCCAAGGTCACCCCGTTGGGGGAGCCACTCAAGTTCACGCAAATGGACGGTTCGGAAATGAAGGAAGCGTGCGTGGCAGAGACCGAGGGACTGATTGTGGGAATGGGGGAGCATTGGGAGAAGAGAGCTTTCGTCATCACCCCAAATATCCAATTCCCCATGGTGTTGGGGAGCCCCTGGCTAAGCTCCCATGATCCTTATATCAAATGGAGCGAGGGGAAGATCTCCTGGGTGGACGAGAAGTGCCAGGGTCACAAATGGGACACGGGGTGGGGACCAGGACCTCCGGTGCCCCTCCGGGTGGCAGCCCTCACCCTGGCGCCCTCGGCTGTCCCCCGGGAGTATCGAGACTTGATGGGAGTGTTCAGTGAGACCGAGGCAGACGAGCTACCCCCCCACAGACTTTCGGATTGTGCCATAGAACTGATCCCGGGCGAGAAACTTCCAAAGGGAAAGCTTTACTCAATGAGCCCCCCGGAACGGGAGGAGCTGAGGAAGTTCCTAGACAAGAACTTGGAGCGCGGGTTCATCCGCCCTGCTAAATCCCCCTTTGCGGCCCCCGTTCTGTTTCGAAAAAAGAAAGACGGGGGGTTGCGATTGTGCACGGACTACAGAGGGCTGAATGCGGTGTCTGCCTCCAACGCCTATCCCCTCCCCCTTATTAAAGACTTGCTAACGGAGGCGGCCAAGGGAAAAGTGTTCACTAAGCTGGATCTCCGAGACGCTTATTTCCGGGTGCGCATCAGGGAGGGGGATGAATTCAAGACTGCCTTTAATACACCGTTGGGACAGTTCGAATACCTGGTGATGCCGTTCGGTTTGAGTGGCGCGCCAGGGGTCTTTATGAGCTTGATAAATGAAGTGTTGCACAAGCATTTATTCAAGGGGGTGTTATGTTACTTAGATGATATCTTGATCTACTCTGCTGATAAGACAGAACACGTGAAATTGGTCCGAGAGGTCCTCTCCACCCTGTTAAAAAACCAGTTGTATGCAAAACTGTCTAAATGTGAGTTCCATCGAGATTCTGTAGACTTCTTGGGGTACCGCATTTCACAGAAGGGACTGGAGATGGACCCTGCCAAGGTAGAGGCAGTGGTCCAGTGGGAAGCCCCCCGGACGAGAAAGCAACTCCAAAGCCTATTAGGATTTTGTAACTTTTACCGCACCTTCATAAAAGACTTTGCCACAGTCACCCTCCCATTGACTGAATTGCTAAAAACCAAAGGGAGGGGTCCAGAAGCGGGGAAGCCCGGGGCGAAAATTGTCTGGAATGGAGAATGCCAGAGGGCGTTCGAGACTCTTAAAACTCTCTTTACCTCAGAGCCCATTTTGGCACACCCCGATGAAACTAAGGAATTTGTGATCCATGTAGATGCGTCAGATGTGGCCATGGGGGGGGCCATCTTGCAGCAGGGGCCAGATGGGAAGCTACACCCCCTCGCTTACATTTCGAAAAAATTTAATGAAACTGAAAGGAACTGGTCAGTTTGGGATAAAGAGGCCGCGGCTATCCGGCTAGCCCTCACTACGTGGCAGCACTGGCTGGAGGGGGCGCAAACCCCTTTTGAAATATGGACAGACCACAAAAATCTAGAAGCGCTGCACACACAGAGATCCCTGAATGCGAAACAGCTCCGTTGGGCAGATTTTTTCTCAAAATTTAATTTTGTGCTCAAGCATCTCCCTGGGAAAGCCAATTCATTAGCAGACGCGCTCTCCCGATTGCCCCAGCACGAGAGTTTGAAGGAGGAGGTGTTTGACTCCATGTTCTCCCCCCAGCAACTGGGAGGTGCAGTGACCACCAGGAGTCAAAGTAAGCGAACGACAGTTGAATCGGAGACGTGCGACTGGGGGGGGGGATTATTCACCCGAGGAAGTCGAGGAGTTAGAGGCGTTGGCAGACTGCTCCCTCAGGGAGAATAAATGCTGGTATCATGGAGATAAACTGGTGGTGCCCCGAAGCAAAAGGAAAGACATATTGCTGGCTTGTCACTCCTCTAAACTGGCAGGGCATTTTGGATTTTTAAAAACGCTCAACTTAATTCAGAGGCAGTTCTGGTGGCCACGCATGCACAGGGATGTCTCGGACTTCGTTTCTGCTTGTCAGACCTGCTTGATGTGCAAAAGGAGGGGGGGAAAAGTCCCGGGACTCCTGCACCCCCTACCCACTCCCTCTCGCCCTTGGGAGGCGATAGCTATGGACTTCATTACAAACCTGCCACCATCAAAGGGAAAGACTGTAATTTGGGTGGTGGTAGATATGTTCTCTAAGCAAGCCCACTTCACTCCTTTCAAGCAGCTGCCTACGGCAAAGGGGATGGCCAAGGCTTTCTTCAAACACGTGATTAAATTACACGCTTTTCCCAAACGTGTGGTATCCGACAGGGGCAGTCAGTTCGTTGCCAACTTCTGGCGGGAGCTCCTGAAGTTCATAGACATAGAGCCTGCTCTAAGCTCTGGTTACCATCCAGAAACCGATGGACAGTCCGAACGAACTAATCAAATTCTGGAGCAATTTTTAAGGTGTTATACTAACTACCACCAGGACAACTGGGTGGAGTTGCTGCCATTCGCTGAGTATAGCTACAACAATGCAGTGCATTCTTCTACTGGCGTTTCCCCATTTATGGCGGTGGGAGGCTTTGAGGGAAAACCTCTGCCCACAATTGAAAACGCCTCGGATGCTCCCCCCACAGACTTTAAACAATGGTGGGCGACCCTGCAAGAGTCGTGGCCTCTAATAGCAAAAACATTAGACCAAGCCAAAGAGGACTACAAAAAGTATGCAGATCGTGGTCGAGCTGAGGGTTGGGACCTTCAGCCTGGGGATTCTGTTTACCTTTCCACAAAGAACATACACGGCTTGCAACCCAGCAGGAAATTGGGGTGGAAATTTGTGGGCCCTTACAAGGTGTTGCGCAAAATCTCTGATGTGTCTTTTGAATTAGAATTGCCCAAGTCACTGAGTTCTGTGCATCCTGTTTTTCATTTCAGCTTACTGAAGAAGAATCCTGGGCCGAATGCATGGCATCCAGTTCCTCCGACACCTCCTCCACTGATGAAGGGGGAGGCACCCCATTTTGAAATATCTGAAATTCTGGATTCTAAGCTGCGTAGGGGCCGCTTATATTATTTAGTTAGATGGCTTGATTTTGGCCCAGAGCAGAACGAGTGGGTTTGTTCTGAACATGTGCATGCTCCTAAATTAGTTAAAGCTTTTCATAAAAGGTTCCCAGACAAACCCGGATAAGTTTATTTTCGGGGTGCCAGTGTGTCAGAATCTGCTGATTCAGACAAAGTATTTCTATTGCTACAGCTATGTCTTCTGTTTTATTCCTGTCTTGTCTGTATGCCATACTATATTCTATTGCCATGTACGTATTGTAGATGCTTTCATAACACCTGCCATGTAATTGCCCTCCCTTAGGTGAACCCTAACTTTGGCCAGTATGTATGTAGAATATGTGACCCCAGGTTTATGACCCTGACCAGGCCTGGTCTGTGTAACTGTCAGAGCGGGAGGATGACAACTTCAAAGTATGGGAACAATGGGCCGGTCTGGTTTGGGGAAGGGAAATTTACAACTTGACACCTCACTTTCTTTCCTGTAGGAAGCAAACGGCCAGAGCCCTTTTTGCCCGCCGTTTTTCCCGTGTAGTGATTGGCTACCTATGGGCAATTCAAACTGCTTAGAAAGGTATAATAGACCTGCTTCTGTCATATGTGCTATCTCTGACAATAATCCGAGAAGCTGTACCAATGTAGAGATTGGAAATAAAGAATTGTGTTTCATCAACAAAGATCTGATCCTTGACTACTTTGAGCAGAAGTCTCACACACAGCCCCCATCATTTTGTGGCAGGCAATTCAACAGGTGAGTCAGCATTGGGGTTTTTTGGTCTGCCCCACAGCTCTTGGGAGAGCAAACAAGTCTGCTCAGGCTCCCCTTCCTGATAGTGTTCTGAGACCCACTCAAGCCCCCCCCCCCCCGCTAGGGTGCCAGCTCCGAGTTAGGAAATACCTGGAGCTTTGAGGTTGGAGCCTGGGAGGGTGAGGTTGAGGGAGGGGAGAGACCTCCCCGGGGCAAAAGGCCACGCAGTCCACCTTCCAGAGTAGTGGAATAAATGTTTCAGAACAATAATCTAGAGTCCCGTGGGGGCACCTTGAAGACCAACAAAGGTTTATTCACGGTATGAGCTTTTGTGTGCAAGGCACAATTTGAAGAAGTGTGCGTGCACATGAAAGCTCGCACCTCGAACAGAACTTTGCTGGTCTTCAAGGTGCCCCCACTGGACGCTAAATTTGTTCTACTGCTTCAGACCAACACGGCTGACCAACTGGATCTATCTTTTTTTTAAGAAGTGATGGTTGTAGCCTGGAGACCAGAGAGTTGTCATTCCGGGAGATCTCCAGGGGGCCCCCACTCACCTGGAGGTTGGCAGCCCCCCCCCCCCCTCCGCAGGAGCCCAAGGGCGCGCCTCCGCCACCCTCCTCGGGGGTCCGTGCCGCCTGCCGGGCTGCGTGCGTGCGTGCGTGCGGGGGGTGTGGGCGTGGGCGTGCGCGCGTGTGTGATGCCTCTGTGGCAGGCGCAGCCCCTGCCGGCGGGAGCGGGCCGCAACTTCGTGCGGCGGCGCTTGGGGCGCTGACCCCGCGGCGGCCGCCTGCGCCGGCGCCATTCTTGCGGGCCGTGGGAACTGGCGAGGCCGCGGCTTCACAGCTGCGCCGCTCCATTCAGGCCGGCCCGGCGCGCTCTTTGTCCCGGCCATTGTGGGCGGCCGGCCGGCCCGTCTGGCGGGGAGGGGCGGAGGGAAAAGGGCCAGGGGCTGCAGCCGCCGCCGCCGGGGAACGCCTCTCGTCCGCCTCGCCCGCCCGCCCGCCCAATCCATCCAGCTCGTCCAGGGAGGGCGGCGGCAGGAGCAGCAGCAGCCGCCCAAGGCCGCCGGGAGGGAGGGGGAGAGGGAGAAGTGGCCGGGCCACGACGGAGGCTGCCTGTTGTGTCTCTGAGAGAGCTGGGCAGTAGAAGATAGCTTTGTGTGTATACCAGCTAGCTGCCCTTGATAGTCCCTCTTGATGCCCTATCCCTTTCCTTAAAAGGAGAGCCAGTTCGGTGTCGTCGTTAGGAGCGTGGACTGTAATCTGGGAGAACCGGGTTTGATTCCCCAGTCCTACACTGCAGCGGCTGGTGTGACCTTGGGTTCTCTCATGAGCTGTTCTCTCATGAGCAGTTCTCGAAAGAGCTCTCTCAGCCCCACCTACCTCACACAGGGTGTCTGCTGTGGGAAGGGGGAAGGGAAAGGGATTGTAAACTGCTTTGAGACTCCTTCAGGTAGTGAACAAATCCAGTCTCTTCTAAAAAGCCAGGGTCCACAGCAATGCTTCCTCTAAGCTGTGGAGTCTTGTGAGCAAAAATTCCACTTTGTGAGCTACTGGTAAAAGTTGTGAGTGAGCAATTTTGCTACTGCATAACTTAAATTTGCTCTGGAGCCGTCCTTCCTGAGCTAAAACAAAAATGTGTGAGCCAGAGGCTAAAAAACTGTAAGCTAGTTCACACTAACTCAGCTTAGAGGGAACACTGGTCTACAGTCATCACCATACCTCATGGCAGTGAGTTCCGCAAGTCAGTTCTTCCTTTTGTCCAATCTGAAACTTCTCCCCTTTCAGTGTCATTAGATATTCCCTCCAAGTTCTAGCATTGTGGGGAAACTCCACTTTCTCTGCCTTGCAGATCAATCCCACGAACCATCGTTTTTCCTTGGACATCTCCCCCTCCCCGGAAACCATAAAGCCCCACCCCGTGTTCATTGTAACAAGTTGGGGAAAGCAACAGAGGAATGCAAGATTGTCGAGAAGGGGCTGGGGAGCCAGGAGCCCTGATTCAACTCATTCTCAGCTGGATGAAGGGAAAGAGGTCTCCTCTCTCCCCCCCCCCCCCCCCGCTCACCCTTTTGGCACCTTAGAGGAGAAATGGGGTCATCCTGTTCGCTTGCTCTTTGCTGGCCATGGGTGGTCAAGGAGGAAGGCAGCCTATACAAAGGGGGCCTCACTAGGACAAAGAAGGCTCTCTGGAAACAGGAAAACATCCTAGAACGGGCTTGGATGCCAAATGAACCCATTCAGAGGGCAGCGTAATGGTGCCAGCCTTCTCATGCCAGGGTTTAGCAGCCAGGGGGATGGATCGCTATGGGGAACAAGCCTAAATTCTCTCTCCCTTTCTCAAGGCCAGTTTCCCGCTTTATGTCACATTACGGTGTGACTAAGAAACGGGATGCAGGGTGGGGTGATGCAGGAAGAAGAGAAGGAGGAGATTGGATTTCTACCCCACCCTTCACTTGGAGTCTCAGAGGGGCTTACACTCTCCTTCACTTTCCCCTCCCCACAACAGACACCCTGGGAGGTAGGTGGAGCTGGGAAAGCTCTTTTGAGGACTGCACCTGAGAGAACAGATCTGAGAGAACCAAGGTCATCCCAGCAGCTGCACGGGGAGGAGTGGGGACTCAAACCCAGTTCTTCCAGATTAGAGTCTGTGCTCCTAACCACTACATCGAACTGGCTCCTGGAGTTTTAACGGGCCAGATCGCTGCAGGAGGAAAGCAGTCCTGCAGATGGAGACTCTTACAGCAAAACATCCAGTGTTCACATGTGAACCCAATCCCAGGGCAAACTCGGAAACATTTGAAGAGCCCCCTGCCCCCTCCTTGGGTGGCCCAAGCATCTTTTCCGGACTGCGGCCATACCCCAAAGTGGGGCAGCTGCTTTGAGAGCAAGGTTAGGTCCTGAAGCCCCTCCCCACAACCAGGAAACCAGCAAACAGAACTACATTGCAGTTCCCAAATCCTTTCTGCCTCGGCTCCACTGGACTATGTCTGTCATAGCGATGAGCCACCAGCTGCTCAAAGCAAATAATTTAATTTCCTTGCCATGAGGAGAAGAAGAAGCAGGCAGGGGAGGGCAGGGTTTGGGGTGGGGAGGGGAGGGGAGGGGCCTTGCCTTAGTGGGGTGGAATGCCAGAGAGTCCACCCTCTGAAGCAGCCATGTTCTCCAGGGCAACTGATGCTGTTGTTTTAAATTGTTGTGAGCTGCCTTAAGCTGGTAACCTGGCTAGGCAGGATATAAATCTAAATAAGTAATTAAATAAATAATCTCTTGTCTTCCGGATCCCCACTGAAGGACAGCAATCCTAGCCACCCCTTGCACAGGGAATGGAAGATTATCCAGAGACTCCACGAGTACTCCAAAAGCTAGCGGGGGTGGGGTGGGGGGTGGAATCCTCCAACCTTAGAACAGGCTTTAATTATTATTTGGGCCAACTAGCCAACCAATCTCTTGGAAAAAAATTTTTTAACCAACCTTTAGAGCCAGTTTGGTGTAGTGGTTAGGAGTCACAAGTTCTCTCAGAGCTGTTCTCTCACGAGCAGTTCTAGGAAGAGCTCTCTCAGCCCCACCTACCCCACGGGGTGCCTGTTGTGGGGAGGGGAAGGGAGAGGAGACTGTGAGCCACTCTGAGACTCTTTCGGGTAGTGACGGGCAGGGTAGAAATCCAATATCATCATCTTCCTCCTCCTCCTCCCCTTCCCAAATTGGGTTGTCAGCTCTGGGCTGGGAAATACTTGGAGATTTGGGGGGAGGAGGTTTGAGGAGGAGAGGGAGCTGAGCAAGGAACAGTGTCCTGCAGTCCACCTTCCTAGGCAGCCATTTTCTCCAGGGGAGCTGATCTCTGTCAGCTGGAGATCAGTGGTAATCGTGGGAGATCTCTAGGGCCCACCTGGAGGTTGGTAACCCTGTTCTCCAACATTGGTACCTTTCTGTACATCCACCACACCTGAAGAAATCTCCTTTTACCCAGCCATACCAGCAGCAACTGTGATGGCTTTTCCCCTCCCCCAGCCTCCGTCTTCCAGGGTGTGACTGCACCCCCCACCCCGTGAAAACCAGAACCCTTTCTCTTGAAAGATGCTCAAAAGACGCTGAACCCTCAGGGTTGAGTGCTTTGGGGGGGGGGGGCTCCTTTAGAAACAGGCCTGCGAGAAATGTGAGCTCACAGCAATTGGCTGCCATTCCCTGGAATAGATTCTGTTGCTAGGATATCAAGTTTACTTTTCACAGAAGTGAGGGAAAATGAAGAGCATCCAACAGACATCCAGGAAGGGGGAGCAGGCTTATCAAGACAGTCTTTCTGATTCGCTGGATGCTACTCGGCAGCAAAGGAGAAGCTGAACTCCCTCCGGAAATTGTTCCTGGCTGCTTCTTGCATCTGTGGTAGGGATGCCAACCTCCAGGTAGGGCCTGGGGGTCCCCCGGAATCACAGCTCATCTCCAGACTACAGAGATAACAGTCCCCTGGAGAGGATGGACGCTTTGGAGGGTGGACTCTATGGCCTTGTACCCCACTGAAGCCCCTGTTCTCTCCAGGCTCCACCCCCAAATTTCCACACAGGGGCCAACCAGTTCCTTTGGATGGATGGCAAGAAGAAGAAGAAATTGGATTTATACCCCACGCTTCACTCGGAGTCTCAGAGCCTCTTACAAACTCCTTTCCCTTCCCCTCCCCACAACAGACACCCCGGGAGGTGGGTGGGGCCTCTCCCTGACATTGTCTCCCAACTCTGGGACTCAGAGGCTTAGTACCTCTGAATGAGAAGGTTCTCCCACTATTACAATTGATTACAAAGGCTCAGTTCACCGGGAGCTCAGACATCAGTTCACCCAGAGGCAATGGCCGCTTCAGAAGGTTGACTCTATGGCATTATAGTAAAGGTAAAGGTTTCTCTTCCTTGATAGCTAGTAGAATCTGACTCTAGGGGATGGTGCTCATCTCCATTTCCAAGCTGAAGAGCCAGCGCTATCGAGGATGTCTCCGTGGTCATGTAGCCGGCATGACTAGACACAGAGGTGCACGGAATGCTGATACCTTCCCACCGAAGTGGTCCCTATTTATCTACTTGCAGTTTCTTGCTTTTGAACTGCTAGGTCAGCAGGAGCTGGGGCCAGAGACAGGAGCTCACTACGTCATGCGGCACTCGGGTCTTGAACTGCTGAGTTACCAACCTTCTGGTCTGCCGCTCAGCGTCTTAACCTCTGAGCCACCGCAGCCCCATAGCCACCACGGTTGTGTCCTATGGCATTATACCTCTCCCCAAACCTCACCCTCCTCAGACTCCACCCCCCAAATCTCCCCGTATTTCCCAACCCAGAGCTGGCAGCCATAAGGGAACCAAACTTGCTGTTTAAATGCCCGAATGCTGAATTCTAGGACCAGTTCTAGGACCAACAACTCCTCCCACGCTGGGTGTCACAGTGCAGCTGCAGAAGTTTGCCCGAAGTGCAAGGCTTGGACTCCGAAAGCTTCCAGCTTTATGTGTCAGTTCAGGCTGCCAGCTCTGGGTTAAGAAATACCTGGAGATTTGGGGGGTGGAACCTGGGGAGGGCAGGGTTTGGGGTGGGGAGGGACCTCAGCAGAGTACAATGCCACAGAGTCCCCACTCCAAAGCGGCCATCTTCTCCCAAGGAACTGATTTCTGTAACCTGGAGACCTGTTGTAATACTGGAAGATCTCCAGGCACCACCTGAAGACTGGCAACAGGCCATGGGGGAAAAGCCGCTCCTCAGTGCAGGGTGACCCTCTTGGGGAGTGCTGTGTGCCCAGGTGCCCAGGGCAAGGGGCACCTTCCGTGTTGAGTGGGGAGGACTCCACAGTGAACCATGGAGGGAAGGCAGTGGCATGGTTTGGCAGGGGCAGAGCCCGCCGAGGGAAAGGGCACCCAAAGGGACACATGCCAGCAGGCCTCGCCACACCTACTGACCACCTTCCTATGTGCTGTCACCATTCTGCCTTCATTGCTGCCCTTTAGATGTTACCAAGCAGTCGATGTGGCAGGAAATCTGTGCCCGGATTGTACCACTTCAGGCTTCCCAAGTGAATGCTTTTAATCTGCACCAAAATCCCTGCAGGTAGAAAGCTGAAGTGTCGGAGAAGAATGTTCGTCTTGGCTTTCTCTCTGAGATGCTAGTTTTTAAAAAGTGTGTCAAGCGGAAGATGTTTTTTTTCTGTCACACAAACCCTCACTACGTCCAAAATTACCCTTGTGCGCCTATAAAACTAGCGGACCAGAGGGAAAGCCCGATCAACCCCCCAATGTACTAGTTTTCTATGTGAGATTTTAAAAATCAGAGCCCATCTAATCATGTGAGAACAGCATCTGATACCTCCATGCAAAAATTCAAAAAACCCAACCCACACATGAATTTTACCTTGCATATTCCCTGACGTGCTAGTTTTCTATGTGCAGAGAGTCAATGAAATGAAGCCACAGGCCCTTTCGGCACTCTCCTTTTAATCCATGTTAACCGCGGTGTCCTCCAAGCAATTCTGCACTAAAATCAAATTCGACCTTTTTATTCCGGGCTTTTCCCCCAGTCTGCATTACATTACCTCCCTTCAGTGGTCAGTCTGGTTTCAGCCTTCTGTTGCCCCAGGTTATTCGGATACTGTTTTGCCCATGGATTTAAATTGCCTCGACTCAAACACAGAAAATCCGGAGTGGCGGGCAAATGCGGAAAGGACCCTAGTCTGCATGCAACCCCCCCAAACCTGAACACAGAAAAGTAGCTCATCAAGGAAATAGCTATATTAAAATGCTTTCCCCTGTATGCCAGCTTTCTATTTTCAGGGATTATTTTCTATTGAAGACCATTCAGCCATGCAAAGTCCTCCTCCCACAACCTGAATTGGTACAACGTAGCTGCAAGTTGACGATTATGAGCTGATCCCTGCCCTATGGAACGACAGGTCTCATTCTTACAAGTTACTGGAGAGTTAAAAAGTGAATACAGAACGTGATGAGAAGAAGAGGAGGAGGAGGAGATTGGATTTATGTCCCACCCTTCACTCGGAGTCTCAGAGCCCTTTCCCTTCCCCTCCCCACAGCACACCTACCTCCTGAGAGTTAGGTGGGGCTGAGAGAGCTCTCACGAGAACTGTCCTTGAGAGAACAGCTCTGAGAGAACTTGAGACTGACCCAAGGTCACACCAGAAGCTGCATGTGGAGGAGTGAGGAATCAAACCCAGTTCTCCTGGATTAGAGTCTATGCTCCTAACCACTACACCAAACTGATGTGAGATTCTATTGTCTAGCTTTTATTTATTGTTTATTAATCTATATATCTAATAGCGAAGGGGGGCCCCCCTGTGTGGATATCTAAATCCGAGCTAGGGGGCCCTTGGGGGGGGGAGAGAGGTTTTCCTACACGCAGGGGGCACTCCCACCGTGTGCAGAAAAATCCGAAAAGTTAAAAAAAACCTTCAGGGACCATAGAATCCCCCAAAATATCTTTTGAAATGGCCTCAGCTCCAGGCGTCAACTGTGAGGAGATTAGAATGTTCGGGGGAGGGGGGGGGAGGTTCCAACTGTTTCTGTCAGTCAAAGGCAGGGATTTTACTGGCAGCAGTCTAGGGTTGCCAAGTATCCCCCCAGCCACCAGCAGCGGATCCAGATCCAGGCTGGGAAACTCCTGGAGATTTGGGGGTGGAGCCCGGGGAGGACAGGGACCTCAGTGAGGTACAATGCCATAAACTCCCCCCTCCAAAGCATCCATTTTCTCCATGGAAAGTTATCTCTGTAGTCTGGAGATGAGCAGTAACTCCAGGGGATCCCCAGGTCCCATCTGGAGGCTGGCATCCCTAGGCAGCACCCTCTGTGTGACTTGATACCACCTGATTTGCATGACTTAATTAGGCCCAGCTGTTTTGCTACAGTTCATCAGCAGCCACCGTATGAAAGCCATTGTGGTGCAACAGTTCGAGCTTCAGACTGGGATCTGCGAGATCCAGGTTCAGATCCCCATCTTGCGGTGGAAGCTGACTGGGAGATTTTGGACCAGTCACATATTTTCAGCCTAACCAACCTCACAGGGTTGTTGTGCAGATAACAAAGAGGAAATAATAATGTAAGCTGCTTTAGTCCCCATTGTGGAGAAAGACTGTAATTTTCCTAGGTAGAGGCTGCAGGGGAGGGGGGTGGAGATAGAAAGCTGAAGACAGATAAAGGTAGGTTGGCTGTTGGGTGGGAAGGAAATAGGGTTGCCAACTCCAGGTTGGGAAATTCCCAGACATTTGAGAGGTGGAGCCTGGGGAGGGTGGGATTTGAGGTGGGAGGCAGAAAGAGAGAGAAAGAGTGATGAGGTGGGGAGGCAGAAAAACAAAGGGAATGATGACAGGTCAGAAAGAGAGAGGAAGTAACATACATGGAGGAGAGCGAGAGTAAGAAAGGGGGGCAGAAGGGAGAAAGAGTGTGAGAGAGGGAGGGGGAGAAGGGAGGAAGCAAAGGTGTGAGGAATGGGATAACTATCCTGCAAGTTTCTTGCAGGTCTCCACTTGTATCTATCTATATCCCATTCAAATATGTGTAAAGTAAGTATATCCCACTACCACCACCACCCTGGCACAGCTTCCGAGACCTCTTCAATGCCACCAGTTCTACCCTGCCGCTCTCAGGAGCTGATGATGTTCCCCATGCAAACAGCACACGCCAAATTTCTAGGAATCAACCAAGTCACACAATCCCCGTCTCTATGGGATCGGAAGGGGGGGACCCAAGGTCCTAGGCTTTCCATCCAGATCTGGGTTGTTGTGACACATCACAGAGGAGACACCAATGTATTTTGAGCATGGCTTCAAAACCATGAGGTCTAGCATCCTGCTTCTGAAAGCTAAAATTCCACCCCAACCCCCAAGCCAATGATCACTTATGTTCTGACAACGGTCCAGCCATGCCTCCCCCTTCCCAGAAAGAGTGAAGAAAATCCAATTGGTTTCCAATTAAAATAGACAGAGCGGCAGTGTTCCCTCTAAGCTGAGTTAGTGTGAGCAAGCTCACAGTTTTTTAGCCTACAGCTCACACATTTTCATCTCAGGAAGGATGGCTCCAGACAGCAAACTAATGTATGCAGCAGCCAAATCGCTTGCTCACAACTTGAATGCCCGTAGCTCACAAAGTAGAGTTTTTGCTCACAAGACTCCACAGCTTAGAGGGAGCGTTGGATAGAGGGTGTGTTGACTCTCAAAAGCTCATACTCCGAAAATCTTGTCAGGTTTCTAAGCTGCTACTGGATTCAAATCTAGCTGTACTACTGCAGGCTAATATGGTTTCCCTCCAAAACCATCTTCACGAAAAACTTCCAACTTACAAGACAACTTCTAAAAAAAAAACCTCTTGACAAACATTAATAAAGGGATGATAGAATGTGAATGGCCATTTATTTTACTTGTTCCACTGGACTGATTATCTCTCCCTACAGAGCAAGTCAAGACATGGGACTATATGAGTCTTGGGTCTGATCCAGCACGGCTGCTCTTATGTCGGGAAAAACTGATTATGCCCAAAGCCCTTGGCACTGGCACCCAAACTGGTTTAAACTGGTTTTTCCTCCCATCGTTTCCAGACATCTCTGCCTGGACCTTCCTCTAACACCACGGGTGACATGTCAGCCCATACTTTTTTCTGGGAAAGAAACAGATTGCATACAGGCGCCGATTGTAGCGAGGCTGGACTACTACAACTTTCACAATGTGTGGCTGCCCTTGGAGGCGTCTCAGAAATGGCAACTGGGTAAAAATACCAACTTAAAAAAAAAAATAGGTGAATGCAGCAGGAGTTGTATCAACCACATGATGAAAGATCTAGACTGGACTGTGTGTTGTCCCAGACTCAATTTAAAGTGCCACTTTGACTAGGAATGCGTGAACAATCCTGGTTTTCTTTCTTTTTATATCCGTTCAGATTGTGAGCCACTGGTTCGCCGCTTCTCGCCACTTCTCGCCACCAGCTTTGGAGATTTGTTTGCATCGTGTGGAATGGATCTTATGTGCCATTTATACCTCCAGTGTACAGCGCTGATAGTCTAATGCTGATTTATGGTAGACAAACAATGCTGGGAAATGCATAGAGCTTATGCAGAAGAAAACTGATATGAAGAGGTGGCTCAGGAATAGAGAATGATAAAGACAGGACAGGCCTGATTAGGATCTGGGGCCACTGAAATAAACACAGAGGTTTTCTGGATGAAAGCAGAATGGGACATTGCAAAGAAACCCGAGTTCTGACCCATAAGCTCTTACAAGATATGAGCTGGGGTACAACTCCCTCCCCTTTAAGAGCCTGCTTTCACACTGAATTCTTCTCAAGAGGTCTCCCCACCAACAGAGGTTAGACAGAGAGAAGCAAGAGATTGAGGGGATAGCACTGGGGGTAGCACAGAATCAACAATTAACCAGATGGCGTGTAGAAGAAGAAGAGGAGGAGATTGGATTTATCCCCCATCTTTCACTACCTGAAGGAGCCTCAGAACGGCTACTCGAAGGAGACTCCCCACAACAGACACCCTGTGAGGTGGGGCTGAGAGAGATCTTTCGACGACTGCTCCTGAGAGAACAGCTCTTAGAGAACTTGTGACTGACCCAAGGCCACACCGGCAGCTGCACGTGGAGGAGTGGGGAATCAAATTCAGTTCTCCCAGATTAGAGCCCGCATTCCTACCCATTACACCAAACTGGTGTAGACTATGTCAGTGTTCCTGGGGAGAGAGGGGATGGGAAGAAATAGGGGCAATATATAAATAAAGACTCCCTGATCTCACCCATAAGCCTGGCGATACAGTTCTGTTTTACAGGCCCTGCGGAACCGAGCTAAGTCCTGCAGGGCCCGGCTCCCACTTGGAAGCGTATTCTACCAAAAACAAAACAAAAACAAGGCTCTAGTTCTATTTGAAGCCAGGCAAATAGTTCTATTTGAAGCCCTTGGCCCCGGGGACCAGTGTTCCCGCGAAGCTGAGTTAGTGTGAGCTAGCTCACCGTTCTTTAGCCTCTGGCTCACACATTGTTGTCTTAGCTCCGGAAGGAGGGCTCCAGAGCAAACTAATGTACGCAGAAGCCAAATCGCTCACTTACAGAACTTTAATTGCCAGTAGCTCACAAAGTGGTATTTTTGCTCACAAGGCTCCACAGCTTAAAGGAGCATTGCCCGGGACCATCAGTGCGTTGTTGCTTGAGGAGCGTTAACACTCTCTCTCTCTCTCTCTCTCTCTCTCTGTGTCTGTGTGTGTGTGTGAGATGAATTGTAACAGCAGGAGATGTCCAGGTACCACTTGGAGTTTTTGTTTTTTGTTTTGTTTCGTTTTTTAAAAAAACTTTTTATTGAAAATTTCCATGTAGGTATAAAAATAGAACTTGAGAAAAATAAGACAGAAAACCAGAAGAAACAGGAAGGAAGGAAGCAATCCTTAAAACATCCAAATTATCTTGACACCAAAGCCCAATACAATCACTTACTGCTAAATACAAAAATTTAAACACATTTAAACAGCAGGGCACAATGCCACGGAGTCCACCCTCCAGGGCTTTTTTATTTTTTGGAAAAAGAGGTGCTGGAACCCTCAAAACGGAAATGAAGTTTTCGGTCTGAATACTGAAAACTCACAAACTTTTAAACATTTTTAAAAGAATTTTGTTGATGAAGTTCCGGAACTCTGTTCTAGCATGTTTCCCCAGAGAAACAAGCCCTGCCACTCTCCAAAGCAGCCATTATCTCCAGGGGAACTGATCTCCATACTCTGGAGATCACTTCTAATAGTGGGACATCTCCAGGTGCCGCTTGGGGGCTTAACTCTATTCGCAGCCTTGGAGACCCTTTCCAGACTTGAGGACTTCCTTGTGCAAAGTAGGAGCTCTTCCCACTAGGCGACAATCCTCCCTATGCCTCCTTGAGCCCATCCAGAGAGATCCTGGGCACACAGGCATTGACCCGCACCCACCATCTCTGACTCCTGTATGTTTTGAGCGCATCTCAACAACCTCGAGGTCTAGAATCATACCTCAGGAAGTTAAAAAATATCTTCTCCTGCTCTAGCTCCTCATCCCATTCTCTGTTTTTTACATTTATTTATATATTTTAAATGTTTTAATGCCGCCTTTCCCCCCCAGGCAGGGTCCCCAAGGCGGTGTACCTAAAAACATTAAAATGTTTGAACCGCTTATAAAAACAACACTGAAAATGATACAAATAATTCAACCAATGCATGCAAACTAAGAAAAACAGAGGTGAGGGCCAGCCACCAGGGCATTCTTTCTGGGTGGAGTCCCTGGAACGGAGTTCCAGGACTTCTTCAGCAAAATACTTTCAAAATATTTAAACGTGAGTTTTCAGCACACAGACTGAAAACTTCATTTCCCTCTCGAGAGTTCTGTCACCTCTCTTTCCAGAAAAGAAAGTCCTGCCAGTAACAATTGGGGTATGTCAAATGAACCAAAAATGTCTTCACCCGCTGGTGGAAGACACCAATAGACAGCGAGAGTTCAGCATTTGGGAACCATGACCGAGAAAGCCTTCTCTTGGGTTGTCACCCGTTTAGCCTCAGAGGGCAGGGGCAACCAAAGCAGGGGAACCGGAAGGTGACCAGAGCACCCAAGTAGGTCTAAAAGTGTCTTTACGGAATGTCAATGAAACAGTCATTGGATGATCTGGCAGGCCACTGCAGGAACTTCAAGTAAAACAAGCAAACAAAATGAAGCCTGGATTCTAACAAGACTGGGCATTTGTGGAATGACATATCATCTGACAAATACAGCAAGGATCATCACTTGAGGGTTATCAGGTCCTCCCTGGCCACTGGCAGGTAATGGAGGGAGGGATAGGGTGGGCAGATCTGGGTTGGGAAACTCCTGGAGGTTTGGGGATGGAGCCTGGGCAGGGACAGGGACCTCTGCGGGGTACAAGGCCACACAGAGTCCACCCTCCAGAGCATCCATTTTCTTCAGGGGAACTGATCTCTGTAGTCTGGAG
Source organism: Lepidodactylus listeri (assembly GCA_029233225.1). Taxonomy (NCBI): domain Eukaryota; kingdom Metazoa; phylum Chordata; class Lepidosauria; order Squamata; family Gekkonidae; genus Lepidodactylus; species Lepidodactylus listeri. Next base: position 177,599,970 of record JARCFY010000002.1, read on the forward strand.
AGGAGCTGTAATTTCAGGGGATCTCCAGGCCCCACCTGAAGGCCAGCACTTGACCTTCAGCCACACACGGGAGAGGGACCAGAGATGACACCTCACCTTTGGAGGGAAATACTCACTTCTCCACAGATTTCTATGCACCTTTTCCCCAGGCCTGACAGATCTTTTCTCCATGGCCTTGAGCCCCAGAAAAAACCAACCCACCTAGTTGTTTCACAGATATCACCCTTTCAAAAGTTAAATTGTTTTGCAGTGTATGCCACGTTAAGCTATTTGGGGAAGAGGACGCCCCTCTGAAGGAGTGCATTCTTTGGTTCATTCATCGCACCACGGTTTCACCATACCTTTGCCGGAAGATGCAAAAAAACCCTGGCCCAGAACACTCCGTCGAGTGACAGATGGGTTTGTACATTCGGTTCGCTAGCTTTATGATATTATAGACACTCATACAGCTAGATAACCAAAGAGAAAAACCCACCGAGGTCTTCCTGCTGTACCCAGGTATGTACAGACATTGGCACTCGGAGACACACCATGCAAGACGTTGGGTAGGGGATCTGTTTTTAAGCACCCTGGTTACCAATTGTCAGAAAGCCAGAAAGGAAAGCAACGGATGTGAGGAGAGGGTGGAGGGAGATGTTTCTTATGCCACCGATTCTGATTTGTGGCCCAAAGTGGCAGCGGACAGTTTGGAAGGCGGCATTTTGACAGATGCCAACCAAAATGGAGAGTCAGAGAACGCCCTGGTCTCTTGCACACATGTACACTTGGGGCTTCCGAAACTACTTCATCCTCCCACTGGTGTTTCTCTCACTGATCTGATTATTATTTTCAATAATAATTTCAATCATAATAATTATTTTCTGGCTCCCTTTCCCCACATGTTGCACTTTGATGCCTGAGCTTTGCTCGCTTTTCCAGCAATGCCTTTGCTTCCTCCAAAATTACAGACATGAGGAACCGCTGAGTCATGAAGCTGGGAAGGAGAGGCAGGCTGAATATTCACCGCCAAGGGGCCAGTCAAGATTCAGTCTCCCCTTCGCCATCCATTTAGTCCCCCCCCCCTTCTTTACAAACTTTTTTTGGGCAGCTGGAAATCTAATTCTTGAAGATTCCAATAGAGTTCCCTCTAAGCTGAGTAGTGTGAGCTAGCTCACAGTTTTTTAGCCTCTGGCTCACGCATTTTTGTCTTAGCTCAGGAAGGATGGCTCCAAAGCAAACTGATTTATACAGTAGCCAAATGGCTCGCTCACAACTTGAAAGCCAGGAGCTCACAAAGTAGAATTTTTGCTCACAAGACTCCACAGCTTAGAGGGAGCATTGGTCCAGACCTTAAGACAGGAAGATAATTGCTTTCTTTAGTTTTTCTTCCTTCTTTCTTAAGTTTCTATATACTTTGCTAGCATCTTTCCCCTCCTCTTCCTTCTGTCAATCATTTCCCAGCCTTTCTTCCTCTCTTGGTAATATTTCTACGCAAAGCTTATTTGCTATCACAAGTGGGAAGTGGCAAAACTTCTTTCCTTTCAATACGTTCAGCTCTCTCTCGCTCTCTCTCTCTCTCTCTCTCTCCCTTTCTCATCCATCCGGTACCCCTCCAAAATCGCAACCTCCAGGCAGTGGTTTTTCACTAACAAGAGTCCACCGGTTCATTTCCCAACGAAACTTCTCAACTCCCCCCCCCCCCCCCACGTCCCAAAATTCATAAACAGATAGAAAAAGTGTTGAGACTTCCATGGATTACAGATCTTCCAATTAATTAGATACATTCTCTGAAAGCAAGAATTGTCCCTAGGACACAATCGCAAAATAAAAAATAGGAAGCAGCATTTAAGAAACAGCCGATGCTTAAAACATAATGACCATCACAGCATGGGTAAACACAACCTTGACACAACTGAGATTCACTTTTCTTTTACAATGAATGGGGTGGGGGCCTATTTGGATTTTATCTACTTTAAAAACAACTTTTAAAAAATTCCAGATAATTCTTTGAAGCTTCAAATATGACACAAAGAGGACTTTTTAAAAAAAGTTTATCTACTTACTGATCCTCTGCTCCTCATCCGCTTTTTCGAGAAGATAATTTACTGAGTTAATTTTAATATATATATACATATATGCCTTCTTTTCTGCTAGAGTTTCTCCTTTCCCAAACTTGGCAAACCAAAAAAAACAACAACAACACTACAGAACATTAAAAAAAAAAAAAGATTCTTGCTTCTATTCCTCTCTTTTTGCCTCTAAATCCTTTCAATTCTAAGTTGCTGGATCCCGCAGCCAAGGACTTCAGGTCCTCCACAGTTCCTTCTCTAAACTTGATTGATTCTAAACAGCATCTTTTGGGGCTGGCAGAAAGGGGGGGAGGGTCTCGCCTGGGAAAAAAGAGGAGGTGGGGGGAGAGGGTGGGATAAAATTGAAGGGACAATGCCAGACGGGGAGAAGACGACAGTCCTTCTGTGCGGGACAGCCAGACAGGGTCAGAGGTCAGCCACCAAAGCCAGTGATGTCATCAGAGCCATTGGGGGGGCGCCAATTGTGCCACGGGTGAACACGCTCCCATTGAGCAGGTCCCAAGGGAGACAGCTCCTCTCTGGCACCCACGGCCCCCCTCCCCTCCTGGTTCAGTTTCCCCCTTTTCCACCCACCCACTCACTTCTCAATTATCTATTTATCACCCCCTCAGTTTGTATGTGTGTGTGTGTGTGTGAGGGGGTGCAATGTTATTTCACAGGAGCAAATAGCTCTGGATCAGGGCTAACTCGCTGGAAGACCAGATTCCCTGCTGAAGGCAATGCCTTTCAAAGTCACCCTTGCTGGTTCAGGCCAAAAGAAACAGCAGGCCCTGTTTCCAACAGATATGCCTGGTTAACGGAGAAGCCTGAAGGCCTTCCTTCCCCTCCTATTCAAGGTAGACTTACTCAGGACAAGGAGGTTCAATCATAGTTTTGCCTAAAATGTAATTCCACACCCCCCCCCGCACACACACACCATGCCCTTCCTAGATTCTAAAACAGCTGAAAATGCAGCATTTTCAAACAGATTGGCTACTTTTTAAAAAAATGTTTGGAACTTCCCATTTTGAGGGGCACTGGTGTGCTGGAGGGGTGTGAAAACAGAGTGGGGGAGATGGAAACAAAAGGGAATGCATGAGAAAGGGAAGAAAGGCCGGCAGGTAGGCAGGTAGGCAGACACAGAGGCTCTTGGAAGGAAACTGAGGCAGAGAGAACTATTATTTCGAGAGAAGGCAGCAGGATTTACTTCTGAGTAAATGTGCTTGGTAATGGGCTGTAAGAAATCCTTTTTTCTTTCTTTGCCTGTTCCTCTTCTATGAAGACTCTCTCCTTCCCAATAATTTATTTCGGGTCTACATATCTTCCTACCACCTTCCCATCCTTCCCCCATGTCAACTTATTAGCTTAGGGAAATTGTTTAGGTAAGGCAAAAATAAATAAATAAATCACATTTTTCTATTCTTAGCTGGAACCTCTCCTCCTCCTCTGTTTTAAAGTTTACGAATGATAAATAGAAGGTTACTTTTAAACTGCATCACCCCCTCCAATCTGAAATATGAACTGAAGGTTGTTCTTTTTAAAAACAGGAAGATTTTACTTTTTAGAGAAGAGAGCTTTTGGGATAAAGCCAACCAGTCAGCCGTTTCCTGCAGGCCCCTGACTCCAGAGTAGCTCCATTCGTATCAATAGGGTAGGACACAAAGCAGGTGGTGAATTTAAAGCCAGCGGGCATTTTGCATGGGGAAAAAATAACGACAGATAGAGGAAATTGATGACCAAAGGACAGATGGGTGACTAGACATGACGGGGTTCATTTGAGGACATGCAGCTTGGGAAGAGAAAATTTTGCTCCTTGGCTAGATTGAGGCATCCATTGTATCTTGCAAAAACAAGATGAATCACAGGGAGAGAAGGAACCCTTTCCAATCTTGGCAGGCAATTGAATCACTCGAAATTGCCTTTTCTCTCTCTCCCTCTCTCTCTCTCAAGGAGTTCTCTTCCCTATCGGCCTCAATAGATCTTATTGGGGGGGGGGGTGCTGTATTTCAGAAGGAGGGGGAGAAAGAAATCCACAAGTCTTACACAGTGGCAGGGACAGAAAAATGTGTTTTTATGAATGAAAGTAATACAATATAAGACATAAGAGAAAACAATCTACAATACAGGCATTTAAACTTTAAAAAAAACACCCCAAACCTCAATTATCAACTTGTAAAAATGCAACTGCTTTTGAAAGGGCAGGGAGAATTTGCAAAGAACCCTAAAGTCTAGCAAGATGAACTCGGCAAAAGCTTTTACGGACTATAGCCAACTTCCCTTCCTTGCAAAGATAGTGGCCAGGAGGGTTGAATGCACTCATCCCCCCCTCCACCCATGTCCAGTTCTCAGCCTGGTCTGAAGAAGGTGTGTCCTAATACACATTTAATAACCAATCCTGCCCCCCCACACACACACCATGGCTTTTTAAAAAACCGAGTATGCATGAGAGACAACTTTTATTCTTCTGCAGGAACCTGCGCCCTGCTTTTGGTTAAACACACCAAATAGTTTACAACCCCCACCCGAATATTTAAAATTACAAAATGCAATAGTTACAACCAGGGCAGCAGGAAGGGCGGGGTGGAATGAGCCAAAGATAACCACCAGTGGTGTGTGTGTTTTTGTATCGTGCAGTCAAGTCACAGCCAGACTACGGCGACCCCGGGGGGGGGGGTTTCCAAGGTGAGAGACCCTGTTGCCAGCCTCAGTGGTGACACTGGACGTCCTCAGAGGTCTCCCATCTAAATGCTGACCAGGGTTGACCCTACTTAGCTTCCAAGATCTGCCGAGATCAGGCCAGCCTGGGCCATCCAGGTCAGGGTGAGCAGTGGTGCAACACAAACCAAAACCCAAGATCAGCAGAAACCAGACATCCTCAGAAATCAGCCACCCCAACTCATTCAAATCAAAAGGGGGCGGGGCCAAACACACTTCATGAGGAGGGGAGTTCCAAAGTCTTGGAGCCACTACTAAGGAGGCCCTGTCACATGGGACAACCACCAAAGGCACACAGGCCAAGACCTCTCCAGCTCACCTAAACATCTAGAGAGATTCATCTTGAAGAAGGCGACCCCTGGGATTCCCCAATCCCAAACAGTTGAGGGCTTTGAAAAGTCAAAATCAGTGCCTCAAATTGCCCCAGAAACACACTGGAAAATAGTGTATCTGAATCAAAAGTTGAGACATACATTCAGAGCAGTTATCCCCATCAGCTGTACAGAAGGCGCACTTCCAAATTCCAGCCAGGAGGTCTCCACGGCATCTGTAACCATCTCCAAGTCAGAAAAAAGAAAGAGGAAAGCTGAAGCATGAGGAGGAGAAAGAAAAAGAAGAGGAACAGAAGGACAAAGGGAAGCAGCAAGATGGGGGAGAAGAACAAAAAAAAAGAGTTGCCACCTCTGATCAACGCCTACTAAATAGGAAGTGCTGCCACATCTTTGCACTGGTTGTGAATGAGTCACACCGTCCCCCACAGCACAGAGCTGCAACAAAACCACTTGGTCTTTGAAGGAAGAGGCTTGCCACTGTCTCTGCATGAGCTGCCACTCCAGAGCTTGTTTCCTTCCTATCAGTCTCTGACAGAGGCACATATTTCTGTCACCTCTCTGCATAGGACCCAATGGCACAATCCAGCCACTCCCTGCGCAGCGTGTTTTCCTGTCCTCCAAGAAGACTCCACTGCATCAGTCACTACCCTGGGCTTTCTGAGAGCTGGTCGTTCTGATTCTTCCCCACTCTCAAGGCAAACCTTTTTGGTTGGGGGGGGGGGGGAGAGTTCTCCCAATTATAATTCAGAAAAATTGAGCCTCTTGTAGCAGAAGCTTCAGAAATACTGATCAAACCCTGGCTTCAAACCTTCATTGGACTTTACTGAGATAATTGCATGAGGAGGGGAACCAGAAGTCCACTCCTTAACTTTATTTCATTTAGAACTTTCATGTCCCATGAAAAGAAACTGGAGGTTTTTTGGCTATCAAGTCTCAGCTGCCGTAAGGCAACCCAGCATGGTTTTCAAGGCAAGAGATGTTCAGAGGTGGTTAATGCCATTACCTGCCTCTGTGGAGCAACCCTGGACTTCCTTGGAGGTCTCCCATCCAAATACTGACCAGGGCTGACCCTGCTTAGCTTCTAAGACCTGTTGAGAACAGGCCATCCAGGGCCATCCAGGTCAAGGTACAAAGCAATGTAACACCACACCAATAGCCCCAAAGCAAGAAAACGAGTTGACAAAAGAAACAGGAGTGAAAACAAAAGCCACGACCCAAACCAAAAAAAATTTTTTTTTTTCCAAAGAAGTGTTTTAAAATCAGCAGTTTTTCAGCATCAGTAACAAACCAGAGGAAACAAAAGAAAAAGAAAACAACCAGACTAGGAACAAAACCATTAAAAAATCCCTCCAGCACAACAACAACATCTTAGCTGCTTTCCAGAGAGCTAAAGCTGAGGGAGCAAAGCAGACTTCCTAGGTTTCTGGAGTCCAGGGGCCACCACTGAAGAGCCCCGCTCTTCAGGCCCCCATTCTCCACTCCGTCCCTGAAGGCATGGTCAGCAGATGGTGCCGGCCCAGCAACCTGTTTCCAAGAGTGGGCAGGCACCGTACCAAAGCAAAACTTGAAGCAATAGCCTTTCCCTCCCATGCCTCCCAGCCTCTGGTAGCCCATGGTATTTATTGACTTCATTCTTAATCCCCCCTTTCTCCCCCAATGGCAACTCAAAACAGCTACATCACAGTCCATTTTGTCATCACAACAGCCCTGTGAGGTAGGTAAGGCTGAGAGAGTGAGTGACTGGCCCAAGGTCACCCAGCAAGCTCCCACCACAGAGTGGCCATTCAGACCGGGGCTTCCCAGATCCTGGCTCCAGGTTCCAATCACGACATCACGCTGCCTCGGATCCTGGAGGTTTTATTTATCCGTCACAGCCATTAGCCTTTGTAAATTCACCTCATTTCTCAAAGCGTTCTAGGTAGGGCTCATCTCTGCACCTCAGGCACTGTGGTCTCTAAGACAGATAGGCATGGTGTGAAGAAATACTTCCTTTTCCATCTCCCCTGATAGCCACTGCTCTTTCATTTCGTTGCCTGGTCTCAGAACACTAGGATTACGGGAGAGGGAGAAGTAGTTCCCTCCTCCACAGTATGTATAATTTTATAAATTTCCGTTACGTCCCCCCATAGTCATTTCCCCCCTTTAACTGAACATGACACCTAATGGCCCTTCTCGGCACTATTTCCAGCTCTTCTGTCTCCTTTTTAAGGCCAGGAGACCAGAACGGCACTGGTTCTCCCCAAGGTGGCCACTCACAGCCCACATCCAGGATCTCCTCTGACCTCTACAGGGAAAAAAAACCTCCCAGAACAATAGAGCCGTAAGCAAAGACTAAACCGCAAAGCCAAAAAGTCGAAGTGCAGGACTGTCATCTCCTCTCCAGCCTGTCTCCCTTGGCGGAGCAGGCCCTCTCCAAAAGGGAATCCTCACCGCCAAGGCCAGATTCAGAATGCAGCTATCTGGCCTGAGAGTCTGGTGTATGATGCTGCCAGGGAAACGGGGGACTGGGGAAGAGAGAATCCAGCCAGGCCGGGGAGAGACACCAAGCAGCTCCCCACCAGGGGAAAGAGAGGGTGCTGTCCGTGGTGCTGAAGTCCCCCTCTGGTTCATCCTACTGCTGGTCACACAGCACAAGCCTCTTGCCCCTCCCCACACACACACACAACCCCGATGACTAAGACGTCCTTATTTTTCTGCTGGCTGTTTGGAAGACACCGCTCCATGCAATAAGGAGCAGGAGAAGCGGCCAGACAACCCCCCACCCCCAACACTCCTCTTAGCTCCGTCTTGTCTGCTGCTATGCCCCTGCTGTCTCTCTATTGCCACCACCACCCCTCCTGGCTTTCCACAAACTATGCAAAAGCAAACTATTCAAGAGGGCTTTTCTGCGTAGGTAATAATGTTGCACTGCACCAAAACATTATTTTACAAACTGGCTTGGATGAAGGAATTGGGGCGGTGCTCTACGCAGCTGCATTTCGCTTGTTGTGAGGAGGACCCTCTTGTGGGATTCCTGTTCCTCTAAATGGGTCCTGTTAAGACTTATTTGCTATGCATCAGTTCTTTCTGGGGGGGCTCCAGACTTCTGGAATCCTAATGCCTGGGTTATTGAATGACCCATTTTGTTGACAGGACTGACACACTTCGTGTCGTCCGCCTTGATGCCCTGGGAGAAGGGCGGACTATAAATAACATAAATGATTGACTGACTGACTGCATAAAAGGAGGAGGAGGAGGGAGGAAGAAGAGGAGGAGACTGGATTTATATCCTTCACTACCTGAAGGAGTCTCAGAGCAATTTACAATCTCCTTTTCCCTCCCCTCCTCACAACAGACACCCTTTGAGGTAGGTGGGGCTGAGAGAGCTCTGACAGAAACTGCTCTTTCAAGAACAGCTTTGAAAGAACTGTGATTGACCCAAGGTCACAGCAGCAGCTGCATGTGGAGGAGTGGGGAATCAAACCCGGTTTTCCCAGATTAGAGTCCGTGCTCCTAACCACTACACCAAACTAGCTAGAGGCTGTTCAGGCTCACAAGAAGGGGGTAGGTCTTCCCCTGTGCCTGCTACCCAGGATCCGTTAACTGGAGAAGTCAAGGATGGAACCCAGAACCATCTACATGCAAGGAGGCGCTCTGTCACTCAGACATGGCCCATCCCTGGAAGTCAGCATTTTTAACCATTCACTCATTGGGAGCCAACCAAAGAGCTTCCGTCCCTGACTGGGTGCCTTTCTCCCTGCAATGAGGGATTATGAAGTTTCATTTATTTATTTATTTCATTTATGCTATTTATACCCCTCCTTTCTCCCTTGGACCCAAGGTGGATCACACAGGGTCAGTGTACAAGGCAATGGGAACTGGGGCTGCAGAACCAAGATGAAGTCTTTAAAAACAGCAGGAGGAGGAGGAGACTGGATTTATGCCCTGCCCTTCACTACCCGAAAGAGTCTCAGAGCGGATTACAATCTTCTTTCCCTTCCCCTCCCCACAAGAGACACCCTGGGAGGTAGGTGGGGTGGAGAAAGCTCTCACCAGCAGCTGCATGGGGAGATGTGGGGAATGAAACCCGGTTCTCCCAGATTTGAGTCCATGCTCCTAACCACTACACCAAACTGGCTCTCAGAACCAAAACAAAGCATGAGTATTCATATGATGCATTAAACGATGCCAAAGTTACATATAAGGCTCCTAGTTTCAGCAAGCCATACACAGTAGTATAGTGTGACTGTACTGCCTGTGTAGAAAAGCCCTCTTGAATAATTCAGTTTTGCATCGTTTGCAGAAAGCCAGAAGAGCAGGGTCCTTCTTGGCCTCCTCAGGCTGGCCATTCCATATGATGGGGGCCAGAACAGAGAAGGCGTAAAAGGAGCCTTCCGTTCCAGGCCATTTGGCCGGCATTCTGAAATGGTCTGCATGTTTTCTGCTCCCCCATAAATATCAGAGTCCCCTCTGGGTCACTTTGAACAGCCTGCAGCTGAAGGAGGGAAGACAATAGCTGCATCTTCCAGGTCTTCCCATTTTCTCCACTCTCACAGATACAGGGGGGACTCACACCTTCACTTCAGGCTATTTGCAGACTTTGTGCCCTCAAGACACAGCCAACTTATGGCGACCCCAGCAGAGGGCTTCCAAGGAAAAGGAGAAGCAGAGGCAGTTTGCAATTCCTCCGCAGTCTTCCTTGGTGGTCTCCCTTCTAAGGACTGACCCTGCTGAGCTCCTGAGACCTGACAAGACTGGGCCACACTGTGCCACCTTCCCTCCCATTGGCAGACTTTGGGCGGCTGGAAAAAGAGCGGGAAGATTGTGGACTCAGGCCTGGAGAGCGGGTTATAGAATCCCTTCCCTGGGATAATGTGTTTTGACTGCAGAGTTTCAGGCATTGGCTTAGGCCCAGAAAGTCCTTTTTTTTTGGGGGGGGGGGAGATCAAGAAACATTCATCAGTGCTGCTGGTTATTTTGACAGCCTGTGGTGTATTTCTACATACAGTCATTCCTTGCCGTGATCTTAATGTTTGTGGTTAACTCCCTTGCAGATCCATCACACAGAAAGATTAAAAATATTATAATCAAGCAATCCAAATTACGACCTTTAGAGTCCTCCTTGCTGTTGCTGTAGAGAGCGTACCCTCTGAACAAATTAATGGGAGATAGGACTATTGAGAGTGAAAATGGAACCTCCACCATGAGGCGCAGTATACCTCTGATTGACAAGAACCTGAGGGAAATGGCTGTTTCTGGCCCATCCCACTGGGGGAGTTCCCAGAAGCATGTGGCTAGGGAGTTTCCAGGTAGATCATGCTCTAAACAAGAAAGGTGAGTGAGTATTATCAGGGGAGAGGCTGTGTTTGCTTTCTGCTTCTGGGGTGGGTTCTTTTTTCCTTAGCCTAGAGGTTCATTCATTCAGAAAGGTGACCTCCCACTTGCAGCTGAAGTGGCGCAGTCCATTTTGCCACTTTGAAGACTCAGCCACCTTCTGCTGGGGGTGCAGAGCTGACACAGAGTCAGTGGAAACAAATTCCAGCCAAACCACTGAAACAAATAGCTAATCTTGAACAAATGAACACACAAAACTACCTTATACCGAATCAGACCCTTGGTCCATCCAAGTCAGTCTTGTCGACTCAAACCATCAGCGGCTCTCCAGGGTCTCAGGCAGAGGTCTTTCCCATCACCAGCTACCTGGTCCTTTCCATTGGAGATGCCGGGGATTGAACCTGGGACCTTCTGCATGCCAAGCAGAGGCTCTGCCACTGAGCCACTAACTCTACCTCTATACAGGCCTGTTGGCACGGACCTTTCTTTCATGCAATATTTAAGAATTATGAACCCTTCAAGTGCAGACTTCTGTATGACATACTTCGGCCTCACTGTGTTTCAAAAGGCTTACTCTCTGAGCCAGTTTGGTGTAGTGGTTAAGTGCGCGGACTCTAATCTGGGAGAACCGGGTTTGATTCCCCACTCCTCCACTTGCACCTGGCTGGATGACCTTGAGCAAGCTATAGCTCTGTACCAGCTGTTCCCTCAAGGACAGCTTGGGAAAGCGCTCTCTCAGCCCCAGCTACCTCACAGGGTGTCTGTTGTGGGGAGGGGAAGGGAAAAGGAGTTTGTAAGCCCCTCTGAGACTCCCTTGGGGAGGGGAGGGCGGGGTATAAATCCAATCTCTCTTCTTCTTCTTCTCAAGAAAATGGGAATAGGATGACAGCCTTCCAGTGCAAATTACACCCTTCTAAGTCCATTGACTTCAAGGAGCTTAAAACGTTTAGGAATACACTGTTCAAACTCACTCAAACCACAACACCAGAATTCTTGTGCGCACATAGTACGTCTGTCCCATGCAAACCTAAGCAAGCAGACACACATTTTGTGGATTTTGAAAAACTCTAGGTGAAGGAGGAACACCGTGTGACTTTTAGACAGTTACTTGGATTCTCTCTTTGGCACCCGATCACATTCCTTCCGTCTGCAAGGAATCGTGTTGTATTTCAGGTGTATGCCTGCCACTATAAGTCACAAGAGAATGAGGGTTTTAAGATGTTGCTTGGCAGTGGCCTAAATAGAGCTCTTTCAGTGGTTTACAACCTGGGCTTGCTGGTTGACTTATAAATCAACCTGGGCTCTTTCATTGTTAAACACACTTTTAAACTGGGCAGGTAGGTTTAATTAGAATTGCATCAGAAGCCAGATTCAGTTGCCCGTTTTCAGTGCAAATGCAAAATTCTTCTCCTACAATTTAATTTGCCATTTCATTTGGAGGTGGAGGCTAAGCCATTTGCATATTGCAAACCATATGAAATGTAATAGAGTCTTTAAGATGTCACAACATTCAAACATAGAAACACAGAGCTGGAAGGGAACTTGAGGGTCATCTAGTCCAACCCACTGAATAATGCAGGAAATTCACAACTACCCCCCCCCCCCCCCGACCCCTGCTCAGTGCCTAGAAGAAGGCAAAAAAAAAACACCCCAGGATCCCTGGGCCAATCTGGCTTGGTGGAAAATTCATCCCTGACCCCAGAGTGGTGATTTGACATTTTCCTTTGGGTATGTCAGAAAGGCCCACAAAAACCAAGCCCTGGCTCACGCCTCCCTGCCCTCCCTTCTTGCGATCTGCCTCAGTTCACAGGATCAGCACTGCTGTCAGATGGCCACCTAGCCTCTGCTTGAAAATCTCCAGAGAGGGAGAGCCAAGGGTCATTTCGAGCAGGAGCTCAGGGGAGCTCAGCTCCAGGAGTTGGTGCCAACCCCCCCCCCCGCGGGGGAATGCCTGCTTGTGTCATGACTGCAGCAAAATGACCCTGTCTCCTGGAAAGGTCCTTGTTCCTCAGACCAGACTTCTGAAGGCTTCAGCCACCACTGAAGCTATCCTCCCAGAATAGTGGTATTTCTGAGGCTTGGATTAGTAAAGGTTCCCCCCCCCCCCCACTGTCTTGCATTTTGACATACTTCCAGTGATGTCAGGTGATTTAGCATATGCAAATAAGTTATGCTAATGAGTTATGCTAATGAGCTCCTGCACCTCTTTTTCTACGAAATGACCCCTGAGGAGAGCCCACCACCTCCCGAGGAAGCCTGGTCCACTGAAGAACCGCTCGAACTCTCGGGAAGTTCTTCCTAATGTTTAGCTGAAAACTCTCTCGAGTTTTTCTTCAGTATTTCTTCAATAACATTGCATTTCTGGAATGACACACACGTACACGTACACACAAATATCTCATGGATGCCTTTAATGTCATCATCACAGAATAACATTTATACTGGGTAAAACTCAAATTTAACCAGACTGGGAGTTTTAAAGATTAAAATTACCTTTTACTTCAAATTTGTAATCCTGAGTGTTTGCTTTCCATTCCATCTTGCCCTGCCAAAGGGGAAGAAATAATAACAATAACAATAATAATTTTCCATTTTGCAACCAACAAACTAGAGATTTTTTAAAAATTACAAAAACTGAAGTTGCACAAAAAATTTAGATCTGGGACAGGGAATGCACAACCATGTTTTAAAAAACAAACAGAAGGGAGGAGGTGAAAGACTGAAAATGGTCAGCATTCAAATTTATTGTGGACATATAGAAGGATTATTTTAATTGTTATTCCTTTGATGGCTTTTAGTAATTTAAAACAGTGTTCCAGTCCTTGGTGCTAATGGGAAATTAACTATAAAATATCCTTGCACAAATAGAGAAAGGGGGGGACACCGGTAAGATATGCATCTATCCTTTTGCAAAGGCTGGGGAAAAGAAGGGGTTGGCTCTGACCGTGTTTACCAGCAGCATCTTCACCTGAGCGGGGATTCCAGGAGAGGGGGAAACGGAAGAGAAAGCAAAACAGGAACCTGACATTAAAAACCACCTGGGCGAGTTTCACTAGCCAAGGGAGGCATTGGTTGATATTTGGGTCCGTTTGCTAGGAAGTCGATCTCCAGCAGAGCTGGAAGGGATTCTGATCAGAATTTTTGCTCTGAAGACCCCAGCAACTTCCTCTCTCTCTCTCGCCATAGCAAGAGAGCACCCGGAAGACGCGTCTGTTTGTGAAGGCTTTTATTTGCGTTCCTAAAGGAAAGATGACAGATTTCAGACCAAGGCAGTCTGGCCTCCGCGGAATCCCCTTCTGAGACCTCACGAAAACGCCGTCGCCTTTTGAACTGTCCTGATTTGATCCCGGATCCCAGCCCCGGAGAGAGAGAGAGAGCCTCGGAAACGTGGGACTGCGATATGCCAGTTATTCCAAAGCAAGGAGAGATTCAAAGGCCGGGGAAACAATAAAAAACCAAAGGCTGGGGAAACAATAAAAAACCAATAAACAAAGAGGGGAAAATAAATTTGCAGAGAATGAAGCTAGCCAGATGGCTGTTGCCGTAGCTTTCAGAAACAACCAAGATCCTAATGGGGCGGGCTGACTCAGGACTCCTGGGTCAGGAACGCAACCTCTAAGTTGTGGAGCCTTGTGAGCAAAAATCTTCTTTGTGAGCTGCTGGCATTAAAGTTGCGAGCAAGCCATTTGGCTGCTGCATAAATTAGTTTGCGCGGGAGCCCTCTTTCCTGAGGTAAGGGGGAAATGTGTGAGCCGGAGGCTAAAAAACTGTGAGATAGCTCACACTAACAGTTTAGCGGGAACACTGTGGGTTCTCACGAGTTCAGCGGGGCTTGCTCCCAAGTAAACGCATATTTTTTTTGTTTTGCAAAAACGTGGGGTTGGGGGGGGGGGGGCACCGTGTTTGGAGTCATATAGGGCACCCTCCTCCCGCCCACCTTCGCCGTCTTGATAAGTCACCGCCAATGCTTCCTCTAAGCTGTGGAGTCTTGTGAGCAAAAATTCTACTTTGTGAGCTCCTGGCTTTCAAGTTGTGAGCGAGCCATTTGGCTGCTGCATAAATTGGTTTGCTCTGGAGCCCTCCTTCCTGAGCCAAGACGAAAATGGGTGAGCCGGAGGCTAAAAAAAGATGAGCTAGCTCACACTGACTCCGCTTAGAGGGAACACTGGTCACCGCCCGCGAACGGATTGGTCTGCAACGGGTCGGGTTTGCCTGCCACTGGTTTTGCGGGACTTTCAAAAGACTGTGGAGTCCACCCCCGCCCCGCCCCGCCCCGCCCCGCCGCCGCAGCCCTTCACAAAGTTAGCCAAAAGTCGATGAATGCAATTGGAAGGAAACGTCGCGATAGGCTTTGGCTTTCGAAAAGAAGTTAAGGGATTTCTTCGAAGAAAAGAGGCAACGTGTCCCGGGCAAGAGGCGTTTGAGAATCATCTCGGAAATGAAGTCTCCAGATTTTTCCTTCCTTTTTTACAGAACAAAAAAGATCCCCCTCTTTTTTTTAATTGAAAAAAACAAAGGGCAGCAAATGCCCCCTCCCCTCCCCCCCCCTCCCCCCAAGAACCAGCATCTCTTTTCTCCCGTCGCCGAGAGCAGAGAGCCGGTCGCTGCTCGCTTTCCTCCCCCTGCCTTCTCTTCTGGTCCAGAGCAGTGTTCCCTCTGAGCTGAGTCAGTGTGAGCTAGCTCACCGTTTTTTAGCCCCCGGCTCACACATCGTTGCTTCGCTCAGGAAGGAGGGCTCCCGAGCACACTGACGGATGCAGCAGCAGAAATGGCTCGCTCACAACTTTCCTTCCAGTAGCTCACGAAGTAGAATTTTTGCTCTCAAGACACCACAGCTTAGAGGGAGCATTGGTCCCGAGTCTGCCATTTTCAGTTCCAGGTAAAATCAGAATGGGGGGAGAGATTTCCAAAAAAATTTTTGGAAGGGGGAGCGTTAAAAATCCGGCAGCAGGAAAAATAAAGCCGAGGTTGGCGAAAGGTCTCTGCCGCTGACCGGCGCCGACTTCTCCGGTGCGTTTTATCCCCGCCGCCGCCGCCCCCTGACTCTTCCTCCGCAAAGGACGTCGAGGGTACAAGCCAGACCCGCCTTCCCGGCCCCCGCCGCTTGCCGCCGAGAAGCCCCGGCCAATGCAAATGTCCCCGCCGGGACCGACTGGGGAGCGGAGCGAGGGGGGGGGTCTCCAAAGGAGCCAGGGGCTTCCAGACGGCCTCAAGTTCAACAGCGCATTTCCATAAGAATGGGGTCTGGCCCGGAGACGGGCCGCTTCCCAGGCGGGGGGAGGGGGCTCCATCGCCCATCCGGCCAAGCCTGGGATCTCCCCCTCCCCAGCCCCGCCAGGGCTCCGACGGCGACGACCCTGGGTCCGCTCGGCCAAGGCCCCGGGCTTGGGCATTTGCTCCACCACCGGCCAAGGCTCCCTCGAAGCGGTGGAGAGTCCTGTGAACGAAGTCTGCGTTGCCGCTCCTGGCATGGAAGTGGTGAGCGAGCGATTGGGCTGCTGCAGAAATGTCTGCCCTGGAGCCGTCCTTCCTGAGCGAAGACATAAAAAGGCTTGCGATGGAGGCTTAAAAGACTGTGAGCTCGCTCACACCGGCTCATCTGAGAGGGACCACTGCTGGCCCCGGTTGGCCTCTCCAAGCAAGGGCAGGACGAGTTGGGTCCGGGGTGGGGTGGGGGCTGAGGTTCAAAAGCTCAGGACTAGTTGGAGATTCAAAGAGAGCCAGGGCGGCCCAGCGGTGAAGAGCGCTGAACTAGGGTCCCCGAGCCGCGGGTTCGAATCTCCGCTGGTGCCACGGAGGCTCACTTCGGTGATCCCGGGCCAGTCACGCTCTCTCGGCCTGGCCTACCTCACAGGGTTGTAGCGAGGATTTCCCCAACGCTCCCTCTAAACGGTGGACCCCTGTGACCAAAAAACCTACTTTGGGAGCTACTATTAAAGTTGGGAGCGAGCGCTTTGGCTACTCCATACATTAGTCTGCTCTGGAGCCCTCCTTCCTGCACTAAGACAAACATGTGTGAGCCGGAGGCTAAATAAACTAAGCTAGCTCACACCAGCTCGGCTTAGAGGGAACCCTGGAGGAGAGGGGAGGCTGTCAGCCCCCTTGGGTCCCCACTTGGCATAAAGGCGGGGGGGGGGGGGAGGGGGGAGGACAAAGGGTCTGAATACATGTCAGGAAGCCCTCCTGTTCGGCGGGGCCAAATGTACTGTTCCGGGCCTGAAAGACCGCCATCGGGCTTCGTTGGAGTCAAGGCGAGGCCCTGGACCTGGCTGGCGAATCTGGCCACAGTTGAAGGGGGGGGGGGGGGGGGCTGGGAGCGCGGCCATTCCAGGGTCATGCCCGACTCAGCCTGGCCCAAGATCCCGCAGCGATCGAACACCTGTAGGCGCCTTCCTTGCCTTTCGACAGCCCGTGGAAAAGCCACTGAAAAGCGCTTGGTCTTTATTCGAGGGCCTCCCCAGTCCTCTGCCGCGTGCTGAGGCGCGTGTTTCAGTCTCTCCCGCGGAGATCCAAGAGGTCGAAAAGCGCTGCAACTTCGCCTCCCCCCCCCCCCCCGCCGCCATATGCAGGTGAGCGCCTCCAGGTAAGGACAACCTGGCCACTTACCGGCTGGAATCCCTCCCGGACGCATCTTTTATCCCCGGGCCGCTTTGGAAAGTCAACAGTTTGATCTTAGAAGCCAGAGAAAGTTTGATGCTCAGAAAGGGAATTGTCCTGAAGCCTTTAAAATGCTCTTTGGGGGGGAAGGAGAGCGAGAGCGAGAGGGAGAGAAGTTTCCCAAAGGTAAAAGAAGACCAGAATTCTTCGCAAGCGCTGGGCGGTCGTGCTTCGGGGCTGTCATCCAAAGCTTGCTCGCTTTTTTTAAAAAAACCTTTAAAAAATAATAAATGCAGTTACTTTTGCTTGGCTGAGCTGCAAAGGGGGGGAGGGGACACCACTCTTACAGGGGGGAGGAGAGGGAGGGCGACAGGAGGGAGAAGCCCCCCCTAACTCAGACAAATGTTCTCACAGACCCAAGAGGGAGGGTTGCTCACTCGCCGCTCCTAATTCTCTCCCCCCCCCCCCCCCCGGCCAGCAGCTCCCCGACGTGTGTCGCAAACCAAGCAGCGGAGTCTGCCCCAAAGAGGCATTGTCCGGGGTTGGGGGACTTCTTGGCAGTTGTCCATCCGCGGTGTGGAATCGAAAAGGGGGGCTGGGGGTGGGCCGGGGGCTGAGCGAGCGAGTGAGGGGTGTCGGTCGAGGCGGAGGCGGGAGGGCGAGAACTCAGCCCTCTTTTGGGGGAAAGAAATAAACAAAAAAGAAACCCAGAGTTTCAGACGCGCAAGCCGGAAGGGCAGACCTGGAAGAAGCCGAGGAGGGAGAGAGAGGGGCGAAGCCAGGCTGCAAACCAGCCGCAGGATTTGGGCTCGGGGTGGGGGGGAGTGATTCCTGGGAATTTGGGGGGGGGGGGGGGGCGGGATTCCGATACGACGCGATCGCAAAGGCCCGCAGGTCAGTCGACTTCAGCCAAAGCGAAAAGAGCGGCGACAGAATCCTTCCCGTCGTTTAAAAAAACCCAACAGCCGCCTCTAAAACGGTGGCGGGGGGGAGCCTCCGAGCCAAACACCGCCGGGCGTCCGCCCCGCTCCCTGGCCTGAGCGCCGTCCAGGAACACCTTCGGTCGGAGGCCCCTTCCGGGGCAGAGCTGGAGAGTCCGGCGGGAGGAGGGGGGGGGCGGGGGGGGGGAGATTCCTGGCCGGGAAAGTTTCGGGGGCAAACTTCGGGGTGGCCCGGCCGCGACCCATCTGCAGGTCCGGAGAACCCGCGCGGCCCCTGACGGATATTGCCGAAGGCCCAGGAGGCACACCCGCTTGGCAGATATCCCTGGAAACCCAGGGGGAAGGGCCGCCAGATGACAACCCAGGATCTCAGCCGGCGGGGAAGGAGAGCCAGGCTGTCGGAGGGTCGCTCTCCCTCTGCCCCCTCCCTCCCTCCCTCCCCCGGCCGCCGCCGCCCCGCTTCCTCCATCCGCTGGCTACCATTGGGGGGGGGGGGGAGAGAGGACCACGTGGCCGGCAGAAGATGCCGCTGGGCCGTGAGAAAGAAAAGGAGAGATTGCAAAAGAGTCGTGGCAGCTTTATTCTCATCCCCACGGGTTCTCTCCAGCTCCCCGGGTCCAGTTGAGGGGGGGGGGGATTGCAGGGCAGTCTCACCCCCCCCCTTAAAACGCAAGAGATCCACGGGGGGGGGGAGGGAGGGAGGGAGGGAGATGAGAAGGCAGAAGAAGCAGAGCCAAGAAAAAAACTGAAGCGCAGCCCGTGAGAGAGACGTCGAGGCATCCTCGCATGGATTTTAGGTAGGGTGAACTATTAGATCTGATATCTTTTAAAAAGACAGACAGAGAGAGAGAGAGATGGTGATGTGGATGAGGAGGATGAGAGATGAGAGAGAGGATGGATGGATGATCCCTCTAGGCTAGTCCATTATATCAGGGGGGCGAGTTAAAAGCAAGATTCCGTGTGCTTTCAAAAAGAAATAACCCCACCCCCCGCCCAATAAATGCATATTGGAATGGGGGAGGGAGAAAATGGAACAGGAAATGTCTTTTAGAGGGGGGGCTTCCCCCCTCCTCCTTTTGCTACGTCGCCCTGACGTCTTGGCGCTGGCAGATGAGGCTGGGCTAGGTTTCCCGCCCTCCCCCCTCCCTTTGAAAATACCGGCGAAGGCACATTCGACGGAGGGCTGGTGGGGCGGGAAAGAAGCGATCTTCTCCGAAAGTGGGAGACCCTTTTCAAGGAGGAGGAAACCGTGACGGCCTCTTCCTGCCCCCAAACATCCCTCTTTGGCACCTGGGCTCCAGTCTATTGCATTACAGGCAGGGAGTTGCCATCCTCCAGGCGGGAACCGGAGTTCTCCCGGAATCACAACCGATCTCCAGTCGACAGAGACCAGTCCCCCTGGAGGGAACGGCTGCTTTGGAGGGCAGACTCTGTGTCGTCATACCCAGCTGAAGTCCCTCCCCTCCCTAAACCCTGACATCCCCAGGTTCCACCCCCAAATCCCCAGGAGGTTCCCAACCCAAAGTTGGCAACACTAGATCCCAAGCAATCTGCTTCCTTTGAAAGTCCAAATTCCCTCCATCCCCCTTTGGAGGCAGCATTCCCATGGACATATCCCCACCCAAAAAATAATTTAAAAAGCACCTTTCCCGCCTCTCTCCCAACTGGGGAACCCAAGTGGCTGACATTGTGCTCCTTGCGTCTGTTTTAGCCTCACAACAACCCTGTGAGGTAGGCTAGGCTGAGAGGGTGTGTGACTGGCCCGAGGTCACCCAGCAAGATTCCACAGTAGAGTTGGGATTCGAACCTGGGTTTCCTAGATTTTTGTCCAACACTTTAACCACCACACCAAGCTGCCACCAAAGAGTCCCCCATCCAGCCCCACCTGGGAATTCTCTTTGCCCCAGCTCTGGAGGAGGGGGTTCTGCAACGGGACTTTTGCCCTGGGGTCCTCTGCCTCCTGTGCCTTGAAATCTTGCTTTTCTAGGATTGCACTTTACCCTCCCCCCTAAAAAGATAGTTTCCAATTGGTTTATCTAATCTTAAACTGTTTTTTAAAAAAAAAAAAATATTGGACTCCCAAAGTCTCCTGCAAGACTTGTCTTTCCCAAATAGCTCCCCATCATTGCTCTGGACAGGACCCTCCCAGACCAAAACATGGGGACCCTTTTTTATTGTGTGTTATTTTTAAAATTTATTGTATTGCCTGTCTTTGTCACTGGGGTCAAGGCTGATTACACAATCACACTATTTCTGCTGGGCAGCCCTCACATCCTCTCCCCTTCACCTGCTTCCTTCTCTCCTTCCCACTCACCTGCCAGCCTTTTACAACATAAGAACATAAGAGAAGCCATGCTGGATCAGGCCAGTGGCCCATCCAGTCCAACACTCTGTGTCACGTAGTGGCCAAAAACCAGGAGCCATCAGGAGATCCACCAGTGGGGCCAGAAGCCCTCCCACTGTTGCCCCACAAGCATCAAGAACACAGAGCATCACTGGCATCACTGCTGCAGAGAGAAGAGGAGGAGGAGGAGTTCCGTAAGAACTTGTGACTGACCCAAGGTCACGCCAGCAGCTGCATGTGGAAGAGTGGGGAATCAGACCTGGTTCTCCCAGATCAGAGTCCACACTCCTAACCACTCCACCAAAGTGGTTCCCCCATCCTGCCCAGATATCCAGACCCAGACCACAAGTTCTCTGGAAGAGCCACAGCTTTCAAGAACTGGTGTGGAAGGGTGTCTGTGTCTGAGTGGTTGGGAGATTCTAGGATGGACCTGCAATGATTTTCCCTTTTCCAGAAAGCAGGAATTCGATCGAGATTCTCTAATGGTGGGACAGGAGAGATGATGGGTTAGACCAGATGACCCTGGAGCTCCTGTCCAACTCTATGGTTTTATGATTCTATCTATTTTGAAATTTATGCCTTCCTTTGCTCCCCAAAGCTACTTACGATGTCTTTCTCTTCATCCCCATTTTATCCTCACAACAACCCTGTGAGGTGGGTCAGGCTGAGAGTGGGTGACTGGCCCTGGGACACAGAGCAAAGCTTCCATGGCAGGGTAACGCTTCAAACCTGGGTCTGCCTACTTGGGTGGTCTAACCACAAAACACACTGGCTGTATCCAGGGGTCATGCAGAAAAAGAGGTTCAGGAGCTCATTAGCATAACTTATTACCATAGCTTGTTTGCATGTGCCACACCCCCGGGCATCACCGGAAGTGTGTCAGAAGGCAACGCCCTCCGCTCAGGCTCCACCCCAAAAATCTCCAGGGATTTCCCAACACAGAGCAGGCAAGCCAGCTTTACGCGTTGACTAAAGACACTTGAGGTTTCCTTTGCTCCTGCAGGGAAGCTACCCTATGACAAACATGAAAATACAGATCCAGTTAATATGCTTTTGCTTTTTTCCACAGCACATCACTATGTGTGCCTGCTCCTGGGCTTGTCACTCCCGGAATGGCGTTCCTGCACATTCCTGCTCGAAATGACCCCTGGCTATATCAACCTCGCCCCCATAAAAATTCAGCTCATTGCCTATATTAAGCACATAAGAACATAAGAAAAGCCAATGTTGGATCAGGCCAGTGGCCCATCCAGTCCAACACTCTGTGTCACACAGAGGCCAAAAACACCAGGTGCCCTCAGGAGGTCCAGCAGTGGGGCCAGGACACTAGAAGACCTCCCACTGCTGCCCCCCCCCCCCCAGCACCAAGAATACAGAGCATCACTTGCCCCAGACTGAGAGTTCCTATCTATACCTTGTGGCTAACAGCCACTGATGGACCTCTGCTCCATATGTTTATCTAATTCCCTCTTGAAGCCGTCCATGTTTGTAGCTGCCACCACCTCCTGTGGCAGTGAATTCCACGTGTTAATCACTCTTTGGGTGAAGAAGGACTTCCTTTTATCCGTTTATCCCGACTGCTCAGCGGTTTCATCGAGTGCCCATGAGTTCTTGTATTGTGAGAAAGGGAGAAAAGGACTTCTTTCTCTACCTGCTCTATCCCATGGTATAATCTTATAAACCTCAATCATGTCACCTCTCAGTCATTGTTTCTCCAAGCCAAAGAGCCCCAAGTGCTTTAACCTTTCTTCATAGGGAAAGTGTTCCAACCCTTTTATCATTCTAGTTGCCCTTTTCTGCACTTTTTCCAATGCTATAATATCTTTTTTGAGGTGTGGCAATCAGAACTGTACACGGTACTCCAAATGAGGTCGCACCATCGATTTATACAGGGACATTATGATACTGGCTGGTTTGTTTTCAGTTCCCTTCCTAATAACCTCCAGCATAGCGTTGGCCTTTTCATTGCAGTCGCACACTGTCTCAAAATTTTCATTGAGTTATCTGCTACAACTCCGAGACCTCTCTTGGTCAGTTTCTGCCAGTTCGGACCCCATCAACGTGTATTTATAGTTACGATTTTTGGCTCCAATGTGCATCACTTTGCATATTGATGCTGGCCAAGAAAGTAAAGATTTTTTTAAAAAATCCAGCAAGGCAGAAAGAGGCCCCTCCTGGGAAACTGAGGCACAAGGATGGAAGAGCAGGCTGAAATCCATTCCCAGTCTCTCCTTTGCAGTTTAGAGTTCCTTAAGTACCAGTCTGACCATAAATGTCGACGTTGTTTAAAAATTCTCAACCCCTGAATAAACTGTGCATCAACACTAATCATTCATCCCTGGCAGGGGTGCCAACCTCCAGGTTAATGGGTGGAGATCTCCTGGGGTTACAACTGTGAGGCTTCTGAGTAGATCCAATAAGCCAGGCCTTTGGTAAAAGCAAAAGTCCTTTTATTCTTAATGATCCTTCAGGTACACGATGTTTGTCAGTGATAACCAGCTACAAGCAGCAGGGATTCATATACAGTGTTCAAAAGGTAAGGACAGGTGAAGAACCAATCAGAGCCAAGTAAAATAAGCGCGAAAAACCCAAACCGTTATGTTCTCACAGAAAAAAGGTGCAAAAGCACTACACCCCCCCCCCACGGCCCCTTTGTGAACTCTACTTGCAATTCACAGGCCAGGCACCTGGCCTAAATCAGTTCAGAAGTCTTCAAGGTTACCAAAGCAAGATTAGCTGTCCCGAGACGCCAGGACGAAAGAGACGAGAGGAGGAGGCGCAGGGAAGATAGCCAGAGTGTTATATGACGTGGGAGTATACAGCAAGCCACCCTCCCGGCGGAAGAAAGAGCCATAGTATTCATGACAGGCAATAAACTCAAGGCTAGCAGTAAATTAATGATTAGACTCAGACAAGAAACAATTAATGGCAGAGAATCTGACATCCTGCCCTCCTCAAGATGATCCCCCCCCCCCCGGGTTTATCAGGAAAGCGCTTATGGAATGCATGAAGTAATTTAGGAGCATGGACATTTTCAGCTGCAACCCATTCATTTTGCTCAGGCCCAAAATCCACCCACTGCACAAGATAATACAATCGACCCTGTTTTAGCTTAGAGTCTAAAACATCAGAAATTTCAAAATGCGGTTCCCCCTCCTTCATCAGAGGAGGAGGAGTCGGTGGATCTGGTCTCCATGCGTTCAGCCCAGGATTCTTCTTCTTTTTTTTAAATAATTATTTTATTGGAACAATAAATAATACAAAAAATATGAAATATAATTTTCCATAAAAACCAAAAACCGGTGTAATTTTAAAAACATTACCATAACAATACAACTTCTTATTATATGAGAATAAAACAACTTGTCTTAGCTTATAATAATAGTATTTGCTAATGAAGAAAAGTCTTCTTTATCCGATATATATTGAAGAAATGGAAACCAAATCGCAACAAAATTAGATTGATAATTCTCATTTGATTTTTGTAACAAAAATTCAGTTATCATATCTAATATACATAATTCCCCAACTTTAAGTATCCAATTAGTAGCTGAAATTGGTAGCAAGCTTTTCCAGGATTTAGCAATAGTCATTCTAGCTGCCGCACATAAGTATTCCAATAAAATTTTTGTGCCTGCTGAATAATCGGTCTTAGGCCAAATATTAAGAATCAAAATTTTAGGATCTAAAGACAAATTATATGAGGTTATAGTGTATATTATTGGTATAATTTGTTTCCAAAACTGCTGGATATATTTACAATACCACCAAACATGCCAATAAGTACCCTCTTCATTACAATTTCTCCAGCATTTATTTGAAGCTTTTTTGTTAATACGATGTATGCCAACCGGTGTCAAATACCACCTCGAAAAAGTTTTAAATAGTTGGCTTCTAATCATAATATTTTTGGAGGTTGCTGAGAAAGAAAACCAAGACTGTGACCATTCCGTCATAGAAATAGAAACCTTATGTTCTTTAGTCCATTGCAATACAAATGTCGGAGGCTGGGTATAGCATTCGTGTAAAAGAATTTTGTAAATCTTAGATATATAACCTTTACAACCATTTATATTTAATTGTAAAAATTGTTCAAAAGAAGTATAGGGTCTTAACATGCCCTTTTTAAAAGAGGGAGAGTTTAAAGGGTTATTCAATTGAAAATATAGGTACCAAGGCACCTTTGAATTTAAACATAGTTCCAACTGATTTTTAGATAACAATACTCCCTTCGTTATATCTATTAGTCGAATTGTTCTTATCTCGAAAGATTTCAAAAGATTTTTTTTCTTTTGCAGGTGGAAACCATTGTTGACCTGTGAAGATAGACATAGGTGATGGCCAAGGCACCAAAGATTTTCTGTACCTTTCCCAGACTAATAAAGTGGTCCATAAAAAAGGATTGTTGCATGCTTCTTTATGTGAGGCTTCTGCTCGAAGTAGTCAAGGATCAGATCTTTGTTGATGAAACACAGTTCTTTATTTCCAATTTCTACATTACTACAGGTCCTCGGATTATTGTCAGAGATAACCCATACAATAGAAGCAGGTCTAATATACCCTCCCGTACAATTCGAATTGCCCATAGGTAACCAATCAACAAGGGGGGAAAACCGCGGGCAAAAGTTCCTTTGACTGTTTGCTTCCCACAGGAAAGAAGGTGAGGTGTTAAGCAGTAAATTTCCCTTCTAAAACCAGAC
Source organism: Lepidodactylus listeri (assembly GCA_029233225.1). NCBI lineage: Eukaryota > Metazoa > Chordata > Lepidosauria > Squamata > Gekkonidae > Lepidodactylus > Lepidodactylus listeri. The sequence continues at coordinate 177,624,960 of JARCFY010000002.1, forward strand.
CCCTCAGATGTAACCATCTTTCACATAACAAATAACTTTCCCCAAGGCTTTTGCACGTTGATAAGAAACTGGTCCCTGTCCTCCCAGCAGGGAGGAAAGGAATGCGGAGGCAGGAGGGTGAGAGGCTTATTGTTCTCATGCTTTGAAGTCGCCACTCTCCCGGACAAATGGTTACAAAAACCAGACCTAGTCAGAGCTAGCAGAAAGAAACATTGAAGATAGAATTACAGGGGTCAAACTAATAAGCAGCAGTTATGATTACAGAGTTAATACAGAGACAGGTTACAAAGCACAGCATGAATCCCCAGAAACCCTTGTTAGAATCTGCAGATTCTGACACTTTATAGGCAATTGGAGTCTCATACCAAAACATTGAGTGAAGTTCTTGAGGGTATACGTAAGACTGTTCAATTATATACCAGTCTGGGGTATTACTAAAAGATTGCATTCTAATCACATTGGATAATTGGGAAGCATCATGGTACAACATCAAATTAGGATATGCCATGCCCCCAGCTTTATATTCTCTGCATAAAGTTGTAAAAGATACTCTAGGCTTTTTATAATTCCAAATGAAGTTATTTAGCATACTCTGCCATTGTTTAATAATTTTAAGAGGGTAAAAAATAGGGAGTGTTCTAAATAAAAATATAAATTTAGGCAAAATATAAACCTTAACAATATCCATTCTTTCCAACCATGACAAATTAAGTTTATTCCAATCGTATAGCTGTTTTTTAACTAGGCATTGTAACTTACTAAAATTTTCCTTAAACAGATTATCTAATATCAATGGAATTTGGACACCCAAATGTCTCCAGCTTTGTTTTACCCATTTAAATGAAAAAGCATTTTTGATTTCTGAGCATAATTTACCTTGAACAAAAATAGGATAAAGCTCTGACTTTGCTTGATTAATCTTTAAACCAGAAATCAACGCAAATTGGTGTAATTCCTGTAAAGTGTACTTTAAAGATCTCAACGGGTCAGCTAGATATAGTACTGTGTCATCAGCGAACATACTAAGTTTAAAGGTATGGGTTAATACGTCTATACCTTGAATTAGATGATTTTCTCTGATAGCTATTGCTAAGGGTTCTAAACATAAAGCGAACAATAAGGGCGACAGGGGACAACCCTGACACGTTCCCCCTGTGGGACTAAACATAGGAGAATTAAAACCATTAACTCTCAAAAAAGTTTGAGGTGATTTGTATAAAGTAGAAATACTTGTACAAAAGCCAGCTCCAAAATTCATATGTTTTAACACTTGGTGTAAAAAAACAGGTTCTACAGAATCAAAAGCTTTGTGGATATCTAATGACAACAGTACAGAAGGAATTTTATATGTTCTACAATAGTGAATTATATTAAGTGACTTTCTGATGTTATCCGCCATGTTCCTAAGAGGAATGAATCCCGTTTGATCAGAGTTAATGTAATCGTGTATAATTTTTCCTAATCTAGATGCAAGTATAGCAGAAAATATCTTCATATCCTGATTAAACAAGCTGATGGGGCGATATGATCCTGGGTCAGTTTTATCTTTATCTGGTTTTGGAAGTAGGATTACAATAGCCTTGTTCCAAGATTGAGGCATTAGGCCGCTCTTTAAAATATCATTACAAATTTGTGTCAAAGGGTCTACTAAAAGATGTCGATAAGTTTTATAAAATTTGCCTGTTTAACCATCACTTCCAGGGGTTTTATAATTTTTCAATTTTTTAATTATAACTTCAATTTCCTCTTTGGTGATAGGCACATCCAAAATCTCCCTATGGGTCTGATTCAGCTTAGGCAGTTTGATCTTATGTAATAAAAAATTATTAATTTCGTTCAAATCTGGGGACGTTGTTTGGTATAAATTTTTATAAAATTGCCCAGAATATATTAGTTATTTGTTCTGGCATAGTCCTAACATTATTTTGAGCATCACATAAAGCAGAAACAACTCCAGAAGAGGACCTAGGTTTCACCCTCCGCGTTAAAAGCCTTAAGTATTGAGGGGAACGTATCCATTTTTTTTTGTTGGAAGCGTAAAATTTGATGCTTAATTTGAGACAGTTCTAGCTTTTCCAAATTTTGCCTTTCTAGTTGTAGTTTACGATAAACTTTTTGGCTTGTTGTTTTTTAATGTAAATCTTCCAATACCTTTATTTTTTGTAATATGTCTAATCGTAACAAATTTTTTTGTTTCCTATGATATGCTGCTAAAGAGATAAAATGACCCCGTAAAACCTCTTTAAAAGCGTCCCATACAACTTGATTAGATGTACCTAAATTAGAATTTTCTGAGAAGTATTGCTTTATTATAGTTTCTATTTCATCTTTGATATGATCATTTAAAAGAAGTGATGAATCCAGCTTCCAACTGTATGGTTGTCTAATAGTAGGTGTCCACTGCAGAACAGCCTCTACCCAAGAGTGGTCTGAATATATTTTCTGTCCGATTTGCGAGTCTGGCTTCATAGAACATAAATCTAAAGAAAGCAGTATAAAATCTATTCGGGTATGTATCTGATGACGACCTGAAAAATACGTATAGTCCCTAGCTGATGGGTTGCATTGTCTCCAAAACATCCAAAAAATTAAATTCATGTATAATATTTGTTAATCCTGTTTTAGTGTTCTTAGTAGTTCTAGCCATCTTAGAGGATTTATCCCACTTCTTGTCCATTATATAATTAAGATCCGCTCCAATTATTGTAGATCCTGAAGAAAATAACTTTAATTTCTCAAACACCTCTTCTATAAAAACTAATTGACCAATGTTAGGAGCATACAAAGAAGCAATTGTAACAGATTTCTCATTTAAAACCCCAGAAACAAATATAAAGCGACCTTTTGGGTCCTTTTGAATAGAATTTAATTTGAACTTCACCTTGCTAGAAATTAAAATTGCAGTTCCCCTTGACTTAGAGGTACCTGCAGCATGAAACTGAAAAGGGTACTTAAGCGTCTTAAAAATTAAAGGAGTATCCTTTCTTAAATGGGTCTCTTGGAGACATAATATATCAGGTTGGAGTTTTAATGTAGCTGATTGAATGCGTTTTCTCTTGATAATATTATTTATGCCTCTGACATTATAAGAGATTATTTTTACTTTATCCATCATTTAAAATATTTAAAAAAGTACTCTGTTGGCAGTAATTGAGTCCCACCTAGCTTAACTTCAGCTCTAAGAAAAAAAATAATCAATATAACAATATTACCTATCATTTTATCAAAGTATTTACTACCAAATGTCTCATAAAATATTAAATAATTTTTTAAACCTCCTAGTCCATGAATTATCAAGAACGAGGAACTATGTAAACCATTACACCTAGTAAATGATCTAGAATTAAAATAAATCTGAACTATTTGTTTCTTTAATATACGTTGCCACACCGGTGAACTGAATCAAAAACAAAAAAAACAGAGAAGATTACCCAACCTGGCAGGAGAAGTCATACCTTCTCCATTAAGAACTTCCCATAACAACAATAGGGTTGCAACAGGCAAACCCAGAATTATCAAACAAATCAAAAACATAGATGCCAATGTCCGTGAAACTCTTCCCCCCCCCACCACTATTGATAATTTACTAAACTTGCTGCTCAAATACATTTATAAAATAAAATTACCATAATAAAATTATTATTATCACTATAGCTATTATTAAAGTTTAATATATTTAGCTTAAGTCAGCACTGGTATCTTAAGGAAAAAAGTAATAAAAGATGATTAGTAAAAATTTTCAAATACTTAGTATCGAATTGGTATTTTTGACCATCTAGGAGGTGAGATTTGAAAGTCCAACTTTCTTTTAGTAGGTTTCTTTTCAGTAGAGTCGGGATTTGCTTCCAAATTCAGCTGTTGTAGTAGTAAATGTCCGCTGTCGATATCATGTGCAATGCAGGAAACTCCTTGATGACGAACATAAAAAGAACCAGATGGTAGCCATCGATAGCGAATATCAGCCTCTCTCAGCTTGGAAGTGATTGGTTTCAATGCAGCTCATATTATAAGATGCTCTCTGGGCAGATCTGGAAAGACTAGGATTTGCTGAGAATTATATTTCAAAGAGCCTTCTTGCTGTGCCAAGCGCTTTATGGTAGATACTGTTCGTGCATCCTGGAACTCCACCAAAATGTCTCTCAGGCGCTTTTGAGGTGAAGGAGGAAGAGGACCCACTCAGTAAGCATGAAGGATTAATGGCGAAATGTGCTCATCAGGGCTTAATACTTTCGTGAGCCAATGTGCCATAAATACTGCAATTTCGGTCGCTCCTTCATCCTTCTCCGCTATTCCTCTAAATTTCAATGAATTTTGTTTAAGCTTAGATTTGTGAGAGTTCTGCTCAAAGTAGTCAAGGATCAGATCTTGGTTGGTTAACCACAGTTCTTTATTACCTCTTCCTACATTAGTACAGCATCTCGGATTATTGTCAGAGATAAGACAAATAATACAAGCGGGTCTATTATACCATTCCAAGGAGTTTGAATTACCCATAGGTAGCCAATCCCCTTCAGGGAAAATTGGCGGGCTAAAAGGTGTCTTGACCGTTTGGTTCACACAGGAAAAAAGTGAGGTGTTAAGCAGTAAATTTCCCTTCTCTAACCAGACCCCTCAGTTCACATAACAATTCATGGCTCCAAGGTTCTTTAGCATGAGATAAGAGATGAGAGCCATCCTCCCCTTGAAGTTACTGCCGGGGCAGCTGGAATGCGGAGGCAGAGATGAGAGGCCTCCTTGTTCTCACCCTTAAGGGTTGTCACCCTCCCGACCAAAACAGGATTAATACAAAGGTCTAATACATATTGCATAAAGGTTACATAGGATACATAGAATGCATGCAAGAATACATTGTCTGAATTGACAGATTCTGACACCCTGCCCTCCCCATAATTCTCTTCACCTAGCTTTATCAGGGAACATTTTATGAAATAGTTTAATCAGCTTGGGGGCATGAACATGTTCAGAACGAATCCATTCATTGTGCTCTGGGCCGAAATCCAACCATCTAACTAAATAATATAAGTGGCCCCTTCGTAGTTTGGAGTCAAGGATCTCAGTTATCTCGAAGTGAGGACTCCCCTCCTTCATCAGTGGAGGAGGAACTGGAGGAGCTGGATGCCATGCATTCGGCCCAGGATCTTTCTTCAGTAGGCTGAAATGAAACACAGGATGCACAGAGCTCAGTGATTTAGGCAGTTCCAGTTCAAAAGACACATCAGAGATCTTACGTAGTACTTTATAAGGGCCAACATATTTCCATCCCAGTTTTCTGCTGGGCTGCAACCCATGGATATTCTTAGTAGAGAGATAAACAGAGTCCCCGGGCTGGAGATCCCATCCCGGTGCTCGCCCACGGTCAGCATACTTCTTGTAGTCCTCTTTGGCATGGTCCAAAGCTTTCCCTATTAATGGCCATGAGTCCTGGAGACTGGACCACCAATTTTTAAAGTCCGAGGGGGGGGCTTGAGAGTCCTCTTGAAGAGTGGGGAGTGGCTTTCCTTCAAAACCCCCCACTGCCATGAACGGCGAGACCCCGGTGGATGAATGCACTGCGTTATTGTAGCTATATTCTGCAAAGGGTAGCAATTCCACCCAATTATCCTGATGATAATTTGTGTAGCATCTTAGGAACTGCTCTAGAATTTGATTAGTTCGTTCGGATTGGCCATCGGTTTCTGGGTGGTAACCCGAACTTAAGGCGGGTTCTATGTCCATTAATTTCAAAAGCTCCCGCCAGAAGGTGGCAACGAACTGACTTCCGCGGTCGGAAACCACCCTCTTCGGAAAAGCATGTAATTTGATCACGTGGTTGAAGAAAGCTTTAGCCATCCCTTTGGCTGTGGGCAATTGCTTGAAGGGGGTGAAATGTGCCTGTTTAGAAAAAGTGTCTACCACCACCCAAATTACTGTTTTTCCCTTGGAGGGGGGCAAATTGGTGATAAAGTCCATGGCTATGGCTTCCCAGGGTCTTGATGCGGTGGGAAGGGGGTGCAACAATCCTGGGACTTTTCCCCCCCGTTTTTTACACATCAAACAGGTTTGGCATGCCGAGACGAAGTCCGAGACGTCTCGGCGCATGCGTGGCCACCAGAACTGACGCTGGATCAAATTAAGTGTTTTTAGGAAACCGAAGTGCCCGGCTAGCTTCGAGGAGTGGCAATTTAGCAAGATTTCTTTGCGCTTGGCCTTAGGCACCACTAATTTATCCCCATGCAGCCAACAGTGGTCCTCTCTCTTGGAACATTCCTCCAACGCTTCCAGTTCCTCTATCTCTTCGGGAGCATACTCCCCCCCCCCACTGGCAATTCCCCGTGTTGAGCTCGGCCTTCTTTGCCTGGCTCCGAGTGACTACCACCCCTCCCAGCTGTTGGGGGGAGAACATGGAATCAAACACCTCTTCTTTCACGCTCTCATGTTGGGGTAATCTGGACAACGCGTCTGCCAGGGAGTTAGCCTTCCCAGGAAAATGTTTAAGCACGAAGTTAAATTTGGAAAAGAAATCAGCCCATCGCAGCTGCTTTGCATTGAGGGACCGCTGAGTGCGCAACGCCTCCAGGTTTTTGTGATCAGTCCATATTTCGAACGGCGTTTGCGCTCCCTCCAGCCAGTGGCGCCACGTAGTGAGCGCTAACCTAATGGCTGCGGCTTCCTTGTCCCACACCGACCAGTTCCTTTCCGTTTCGTTAAATTTTTTGGAAATGTAAGCCAAGGGGTGCAGTTTTCCCTCCGAGTCACTTTGCAAAATGGCCCCCCCCATGGCTACATCAGAGGCATCTACATGAATTATAAAGTCTTTTGTTTCATCCGGGTGCGCCAGAATGGGTTCGGAAGTGAAAAGAGTTTTTAAAGTCTCAAACGCCCTCTGACATTCCCCATTCCACGCCAATTTCTCTCCTGGCTTTCCGGCCTCGGGTCCCCTCCCCTTGGTTTTTAACAAGTCCGTTAAGGGAAGGGTGACTTTGGCAAAATCTTTGATGAAGGTTCGGTAAAAGTTACAAAATCCTAAGAGGCTCTGCAATTGCTTTCTTGTTCGCGGAGCCTCCCATTGCACCACTGCCTCCACCTTCCCCGGGTCCATTTCCAATCCCTTCTGAGAAATGCGGTAGCCCAGGAAGTCCACGGACTCACGGTGAAACTCGCATTTAGACAGTTTCACATAAAGCTGGTTTTTCAGTAAGGTTGAGAGAACGTCCCTGACCAAAGTCACATGCGCACTCTTATCAGTAGAATAGATCAAGATATCATCTATGTAACATAACACGCCCTTAAATAGATGCTTGTGCAACACTTCATTGATTAAACTCATAAAGACCCCGGGCGCGCCACTTAAGCCGAACGGCATCACTAGATATTCAAATTGCCCCAAGGGGGTGTTAAAGGCAGTCTTAAATTCATCCCCTTCCCTGATGCGCACCCTGAAGTAGGCATCTCGTAGATCCAATTTGGTAAAAATCTTTCCCTTGGCCGCCTCCGCCAAGAGGTCCTTTATTAATGGGAGGGGGTAGGCATTCGTGGTGGAGACTGCATTCAACCCCCGGTAGTCAGTGCATAGCCGTAAACCCCCATCCTTTTTCTTTCGGAACAGCACGGGCGCCGCGAAGGGGGACTTGGCTGGGCGGATGAACCCCCTTGCCAAATTTTTGTCCAAGAACTTCCGCAGTTCTTCCCGTTCCAACGGGCTCATGGAGTATAATTTCCCTTTCGGGAGTTTCTCGCCTGGGAGGAGTTCTATGGCACAGTCCGACAGCCGATGGGGGGGCAACTCATCCGCCTCGGTCTCGCTGAACACCTCCAGCAAGTCTCTATATTCTTTAGGCACCATGGTAGGTGTGAGGGCGAGTGCGGGAGTCGGGGGAGGCACGGTCGGAGGTCCAGGTCCCCAACCCGGGTCCCACCGGTGGCTCTGGCAGCGTTCGTCCACCCACGAAATCTTCCCCTCGCTCCACTTTATGTAAGGGTCGTGCGCCCCGAGCCAAGGGCTGCCTAACACCATAGGGAACTGGGCGTTTGGGGTGATGACAAAAGCTCGCTTCTCCCAGTGCTCCCCCGTTCCCAAAATCAGGCTCTCAGTCTCTGCTATGCACTCCTCCTTCATCTCCGACCCATCCATCTGCGTAAACTTTAGTGGTTCCAGTAAAGGGGTGATTTTGGGTCCCAGCCCCTCCACTACTAGGGGGCTGATCAGGTCTCGCGCACAGCCAGAGTCAATTAACGCGCGAACCCGCATGTGGGTACCCGATCCAGGGGTCACCACCGTCACTACCATATATAACAGGGGGCCGGGGATGCTCACCGGAGATGGCACTTCTTGGCGGGGGACCTGCAGCTCTGCGCCGCTCACTGCAGGCCGTTGGAGTTTCCCGACATCTGCGCTTCCATCAGCTCCAGCTCTCCCTGGTCGCTCGCAACTCCTTCCAGCTGCAACGCCCGAGGTTTCATGGGTGTCTTCCCCCGGCTGGGGGTGCTTCCCGCTCCGGGGGTGGAGGTCTTCGGGCCTTTTCCCCCCCCTCTTGGGCAAGCGGAGGCGAAATGACCACTCTCCCCACACTTCATACACAACCCCTGTCGAAACCTCGCATCTCGGACGTCTTGCACACTGGATCGGGGCTTCACTCGGGGGGCTGCTTTGCTGGCCGCCGTCGCTGACGCTCCCATTTTAATCAGGGCGAAGCGCTCCTCCATGTCGATGGCTGCTCTCATCCAGGTGTTCAGAGTGCCAGGGCGGCCCCCCAACAGCACGGTCTCGTAGATTTCCGGGTTCAGGCCCTCCCAATACTTCTCCATGAACAGCTCCTCCGGCCACCCATGGATCTTTGCTGCGATGCGCCGGAACTTGTCGGTGTAGTCCCTCACTGACGACCTTCCCTGGAACAGCTTTCTTAGTTGATTGCGGGCTTTTTCCTCACCCAGGGGGTCCTCGAACTGGTGCCGGAGGGCCCACATGAAGTTGTTCAGGGAGCGCAGTTCAGGCCCGGGGTTGTCGTGCAGGCTCACATACCAGTCGCTGGCAGTGTCTTTCAGTTTGGACCCGATGTAGCCAATCCGTTCTTTCTCGGTGGGGTAGAGGTGGCCCCAGCTGTCCAGGAATCTCCCGATCTCCAGCATGAAGAAACGTAGCTTCTCTGGGTCCCCATCGAAAGTAGTCGTCAAAGGGTCGGAGGGGGCTGGGCGGGCGGCCGGCGCGGCCGGGACGGGGGCCGGCGCTGGGACGGGCCCTGGGGCTGGAACTGGGACGACCGGCTGGGCTGGTTGCGCGGGTAGAGCGGGCGCCTGCAGTTGAACCGGAACCCCTCCGGGCGCCGGCGGCTGCAGTGGGACTCCCACCCCTTGACCGGGGAGGGCTCCTTGCATGGCCATCATAGCGTCGCGAAATTGGTGCTGGAGATCGAGGGCCAACTCGCGGAGCTCGGCGGTGAGTTGAAGCCGCAAGTCTCCCATCATCTGATCCAAGGGGACCATCTGCTCCTCGCGATACGGATCGGGCCCATACAGATCCATCCCCTCCTCTTCGAGAGGCGGGCGACGCGGCCCTCCACGGTAGATCGGCTCGCGGTCGTCTCCCAGGTAGCTCGGTCTCCCTCGATCGGGCTGATCTCCGGTGAGTGAAACTCTCACCCCTTTCCGGTCGTGCACCCACGAACTCACGGTACGCTGACCGAAGTGGCTCCATGCGTACTTGGGGGTCACGCTCTGATGTGGAACCGGGCGTCGCGGAATGTAGTAAGTCCCCTGGCTCGTGGTCACCGGCACTTCGGGACCTCCTCCGCCGCCACCACCCCCGTTCCCCGGATCCCCCGGGGTAACGGGAGTCTCTTCTGGAGTAGTAGGGTTGAGGGGGACCGCGTCGTCTTCTGACATGGTCAGGAACGGCTGAGTCCCAATCACAGATCTCTGACAATCTGTGAGAGTTCTGCTCAAAGTAGTCAAGGATCAGATCTTGGTTGGTTAACCACAGTTCTTTATTACCTCTTCCTACATTAGTACAGCATCTCGGATTATTGTCAGAGATGAGACAAATAATACAAGCGGGTCTATTATACCATTCCAAGGAGTTTGAATTACCCATAGGTAGCCAATCCCCTTCAGGGAAAATTGGCGGGCTAAAAGGTGTCTTGACCGTTTGGTTCACACAGGAAAAAAGTGAGGTGTTAAGCAGTAAATTTCCCTTCTCTAACCAGACCCCTCAGTTCACATAACAATTCATGGCTCCAAGGTTCTTTAGCATGAGATAAGAGATGAGAGCCATCCTCCCCTTGAAGTTACTGCCGGGGCAGCTGGAATGCGGAGGCAGAGATGAGAGGCCTCCTTGTTCTCACCCTTAAGGGTTGTCACCCTCCCGACCAAAACAGGATTAATACAAAGGTCTAATACATATTGCATAAAGGTTACATAGGATACATAGAATGCATGCAAGAATACATTGTCTGAATTGACAGATTCTGACAAGATTCTAAAAATAAAATCTTTTCTGTAGCCCAGTCATCCTTTTTCTGTAGATGTAATACATCGCTCTGGATTGCAGTACTCATTTCCATTGCTTCATTTGCAGTTTGAGCTACTTGCTGAATTGTTTTTGTAATTGTATTCAGCTGCTCTTCTATTGGTTTTAGTTTGCTATCTATGTGGCCCAAGATATCACTTTTAAGAGTTCTTATAATGTCGACAAGGCTATCGTCCTGCGGCTGTGGAGTTAAAGTCTCCATTTCTTCTGGAGCGGCCGCCATCTTAGAATTAGGTTTTGCGGCCGAAACCGCTGCCCCCGAAGTTGGAATTTTATCTAAAAAGGTCTCTAAGTTCGATTTTTGTATATTTTTGGAAAGCTTTTTATTTCCGGTGCGTTGATTCATACCTTTAGTTGGTTAGCGATGATTCTTCAAGCAGCAATATTAAGTCCTGAGGGGAGAGGGAACAGAGCCTCACAGAAGCGCGTCCGCCATAACCAACGCCGACACCATGCCCCCGGCCCAGGATTTTTCTTCAACAAGCTGTAATGAAAAACAGGATGCACAGAACTCAATTATTTGGGCAGTTCAAGTTCAAATGACACTGAAGATATTTTTCTTAGTACTTTATAGGGACCAACATATTTCCACCCCAACTTCCTGCTAGATTGGAGTCCATGAATGTTTTTTGTAGACAAGTACACAGAGTCACCAGGCTGTAAATCCCATCCCTCAACCCGGCCTCGATCAGCATATTTTTTATAGTCCGCTTTAGCTCGGTCCAGAGTCTTAGCAATCAGGGGCCAAGAATCTTGTAGGGCAGTCCACCATTGGGAGAACTCAGACTGAGGGACCTTCCCCAGAGAGGGCAAGGAAGGAAGAGGGTTCCCCTCAAACCCCCCTGCTGCCATAAAGGGAGAAACCTCAGTAGACGAATGCACTGCATTGTTGTAGCTATACTCAGCAAAAGGGAGGAGCTCCACCCAATTGTCTTGATGATAGTTGGTGTAGCAATGAAGGAATTGTTCCAATATCTGATGAATTCATTCGGATTGGCCATCAGTTTCTGGATGGTAACCTGAACTCAAAGCAGGCTCTATGTCCATCACCTGGAGAAGCTCCTGCCAGAAGGTGGCAACAAACTGGCTCCCCCTATCGGAGATTATGCACTTTGGAAAAGCATGGAGCCGGATCATGTGAGAGAAGAAAACCTTTGCCAGGCCCTTAGCAGTAGGCAATTTCTTAAAAGGAACGAAGTGTGCCTATTTGGAAAATAAGTCCACAACCACCCAAATGACCGTTCTTCCTTTACTGGGTGGATGATTGGTTATAAAGTCCATAGAGATGTCCTCCCAGGGCCGAGAGGGTGTAGGCAAGGGGTGCAGGAGTCCCGGTGGTTTCCCTCCCCGCTTTTTGCACATTAAGCACACCTGGCATGAAGTGACATAGTCAGACACATCCTTACGCATGCGGGGCCACCAAAACTGTCTCTGAATTAAGTTCAATGTTTTTAGGAAACCAAAATGACCCGAAAGCTTGGACTCGTGGCAAGCTAGAAGAATCTCCCTGCGGAGGGATTTCGGCACAATTAACTTTGAACCATGATACCAACAGCCATCTGCCTGTTTCTCTGCCTCGCTGTCACTCTCGCACTCTTTCACCTCCTCCTCCGAATACTCCAGGGCACATTTTGTAATCCACTGTAAGGGAGACGCAGCCATCTTACTTTGACTACGGGTGGTCACCGCCCCGCCTAACTGCTGGGGAGAAAACATGGAATCGAACACTTCATCCCTTCTGGACTCGTGTTGGGGTAATCTTGACAAGGCGTCTGCTAAGGAATTTGCCTTGCCTGGGAAGTGTTTTAGCACAAAATTAAACTTGGAGAAGAAATCAGCCCACCAGAGTTGGTTGGCATTTAATGACCTCCGGGTGCGCAAAGCCTCTAGGTTTTTATGGTCAGTCCAAATTTCAAATGGCTTTCTAGCCAATGCCTCCATGTGGAAAGAGCTAGTCGGATAGCCGCGGCTTCCTTGTCCCACACCGACCAATGCCTCTCGGTCTTGGTGAACTTCTTCGAAATGTAAGCCAGTGGGTGTAAGACATTGTCTTCACCCTTTTGTAGGATCGCACCTCCTATAGCCACATCCGACGCATCAACATGAATTAAAAACTCCTTAGTTTCATCTGGGTGTGCTAAAATTGGCTCTGATGTGAACAAATGTTTCAATGCATCAAACGCTCTCTGACACTCCTCAGTCCAGCACAATCTTTCCCCAGGCTTCCCTGCCTCAGGTCCCCTCCCCTTAGTTTTTAAGAGTTCAGTAAGGGGTAGGGGGATAGTGGCAAAGTCTTTGAGGAACGTTCTATAGAACGTTCTACAAAATTCCAATAGGCTTTGTGGTTGTTTCTGGGTGCGGGGGCCTCCCATTGCACCACTGCTTCAACTTTGCCCGGGGCCAACTCTAGCCCCTGCTGGGAGATTCGATAGCCCAAAAAATCAATCTCAGTGCGGTGAAATTCACACTTGGACAGCTTAGCATACAACCGGTGTTCCAGCAACGTTGCCAGCACCTCCCGCACCAATTTTATGTGTGACTGCTTATCAGGAGAATAGATCAAGATATCATCTAAGTAACAAAGCACCCCCTTGAAAAGATGCTTATGCAGCACCTCATTTATTAGGCTCATAAAAACACTGGGAGCGCCAACCAATCCGAATGGCATAACAAGGTACTCAAATTGGCCAAGGGGTGTATTGAAGGCAGTCTTATATTCATCCCCCTCCCGTATGCGTACCCGAAAATAGGCATCTCGTAAGTCCAATTTGGAAAAAATCTTTCCCTTAGCCGCTTCCGCCAATAAGTCCTTGATCAAAGGCAGTGGGTAAGCGTTTGAAGCAGACACAGCATTCAAACCTCTATAGTCCGTACACAGTCTCAATCCCCCATCTTTTTTCCCCCGGAACAAAACAGGGGCAGCAAAGGGAGACTTAGCCAGGCAGATAAACCCTCTCGCCAAATTCTTATCCAGGAACTGTCGGAGCTCACCCCGCTCGGCCGGGCTCATGGAATATAACTTCCCTTTTGGTAACTTCTCCCTGGGTAATAGCTTGATTGCACAGTCAGTGAGTCTATGGGGGGGAAGTTCATCTGCTTCCGTCTCGCTAAACACATCCGCTAAGTCTCGATACTCTACTGGGATCTTACACGGCATCGGGGACACCGCAGCCACTACTGGGAGGGACGGAGGCCCCGCTCCCCAAGCGGTGTCCCATTTGTGCTGAACACACTTAGGGTCAATCCAAGAGATCTTTCCCTCACTCCATTTGATGTAGGGGTCGTGTGAGCTCAACCACGGGCTCCCCAGCACCATGGGGAATTGGGTATTGGGAGTAATTACAAAAGCTCTCTTCTCCCAGTGGTCTCCTGTCCCCACAATCAACAGTTCAGTCTCTGCTACACATGCCTCCTTCATTTCCGAACCATCCATCTGGGTGAATCGTAAGGGTTCCCCCAGCGGGTTCACCCTGGGTCCCAGCCCCTCTACAACCAACGGGCTGATTAAGTCTCTTGCACACCCAGAGTCAATAAGGGCACGCACCCAAATGTGGGTCCCTGTGCCTGGAGCTATCACAGTCACAACCATATAAAGTAATGGGCCAGGGATGCTCATCAGTGGTGGCGCATCAGGTGAAGAGACCTGCAGCTCTGCGCCTTTTACTGCAGGTCTTTGAAGTTTCCCGCCGGCTGTGCAGCAACCAGCTCCAACTCTTCTTGCGAAGTTGACTCGTCCGTTGCCCCTTCCAGCTGTAATGCCCGGGGTTTAAATGAAGACTTGCTGGACCTGGGAGTTCCTCCCGTCAGAGGAGTTGAAGTTTTCGGTGTCTTGGGTCCTCCCTGAGGACACACCGAGGCGAAATGACCACTCTCACCACATTTCATGCACAGACCTTGCTTGAAACGGGAGTCACGCAGTTCCTGCAAGGCTGTCTTAAATTTTGACTTCAGGGCGAGCTTGGCCGTATGGGGTGTGGAGGCCCCTAACTTGATCAGGGTAAAGCACTCCTCCACATCTGCCGCAGCCCGCATCCATGCCGCCAGAGATCCCGGTCGATCATTTCGGAGGATGGTCTCGTAGATCTCCCAATTCAACCCCTCCCGGTATTTTTCGATGAATAGGTGTTGCGACCAGCCCTGCACTTTGGCAGCTATTCTACGGAACTGGGCAGTATACTCCCTCACGGAGGAGCGCCCCTGAACCAATTTGCGTAATTGGTTCCGAGCCTTCTCCTCCCCTAGAGGATCTTCGTAGTGCTGCCTGAGGGCCCACATAAAATTTTTACAGTTCGCAGCTCGGGACCGGGAGGGTTATGCAAGCTTACATACCAATCGCTGGCTCTATCTCTCAGCTTTGACCCAATGTACCCCACTTTCTCACATTCGGAAGGGTAGAGGTGACCCCAGGAATCCAGGAACCTTTCGATCTCGATCAGGAAAAACTGGAGCTTTTCAGGGTCCCCATCAAATGTAGCAGTTAATGGGTTGTTGGGGGGCTGACGGAGCACTCGATCAACCGGTCGGGGTAACACGGGTCCTGGTACAGGTACTCCTACTGGAGGAACACCTGCTGGTACAGGTAACATGGGAGCCGCTCCCCCCCCTCAGGTAACTGTCCAGGGGGTTGCCCTCCAGCTCCCCCAGCGCCCTGCGCAGGTGCCACTGCTGCCCCCGCTCCGGCCCCAGCTGCTCCCATCAGCTGCTGCTGCATCTCCAGCACTGCTTCTCTGAGCTCCACTGCCAAACGGTCGTGCATCTCACCGAACCGCCGGTCCATTTGCTGCCAGATGTCATCCGAACTCTGGTCCAGACCTCGGAGCAGGAGTCGCTCCTCTTCCAGGAGGCTCAACTGCCAATGGTCTGGCCGACGAGGCACGAAGCGGTCCTCGTCCTGCAGGCTCAAACGCCCGATCTCAGAATGGTCCTCACTGAATTGTACTCAGGCCCCTTTCTGGTCATGGATCCACGACTCGGAGGTACCAGTCCCAAATGCCGACCACAAGTACCGCGGCGAAGGTGGCCAAATCCCACCTGCCCCACCTGGACGTGGAAGGGCTAATAAGTCCTGGCCAGTCGTCCCCGGCACGCACGGCTCACTCGGTTCACTGGGAGCTGTCATGACCGAAGTATCCTGGGTAGTAACGGGAAGAGTCCCATCATCCGACATGGTCAGGTATGGAGAGTCCCGTGAATGGGATCACTGACAATCTGTGAGGCTTCTGAATAGATCCAATAAGCCAGGCCTTTGGTAAAAGCAAAAGTCCTTTTATTCTTAATGATCCTTCAGGTACACAATGTTTGTCAGTGATAGCCAGCTACAAGCAGCAGGGATTCATATACAGTGTTCAAAAGGTGAGGACAGGTGAAGAACCAATCAGAGCCAAGTAAAATAAGCGCGAAAAACCCAAACCGTTATGTTCTCACAGAAAAAAGGCGCAAAAGCACTACCCCCCCCCCCCCACGGCCCCTTTGTGAACTCTACTTGCAATTCACAGGCCAGGCACCTGGCCTAAATCAGTTCAGAAGTCTTCAAGGTTACCAAAGCAAGATTAGCTGTCCCGAGATGCCAGGACGAAAGAGACTAGAGGAGGAGGCGCAGGGAAGATAGCCAGAGTGTTATATGACGTGGGAGTATACAGCAAGCCACCCTCCCGGCGGAAGAAAGAGCCATAGTATTCATGACAGGCAATAAACTCAAGGCTAGCAGTAAATTAATGATTGAGACTCAGACAAGAAACAATTAATGGCAGAGAATCTGACAACAACTGATCTCCAGACTACGGAGAACAGTTTCCCCGGAGAAAATGGCTTATCGGGAGGGTGAATTTGGTGGCATTATACCTGAATGAAGGTCAAAGCAGAAAGTGCCATAGCAGCATCACAACTGAACATCATAGAACCATAGAGTTGGAAGGGACCTCCAGGGTCATCTAGTCCAACCCCCTGCACAAGGCAGGGAATTCACAAATAGTTCCCCCTCCACACCTGCAGTGACCCCTGTTCTACACCCAGAAGTTGACAAAAAACCCTCCAGGATCTCTGGCCAAAGTGGCCTGGAGGAAAATGGCTCCCTGAACCCAATCAGCATTTTCTTTGGTGTGTAAGAAAGGGCCACAAGAACTAAGCACTGGCTCATCCTTTCCTGCCCTCCCTCTTGTGATTTGCCGAAGTTCACAGAATCAGCATGGCCGTCAGATGGCCATCTAGCCTCCGTTTGAAAGCCTCCTAAGAAGGCAAGCCCACCACCGCCCGAGGAAGCCCGTTCCACTGAGGAACCACTCTAACTGTCAGGAAGTTCTTCCTGATGTTTAGCCGAAAACACTTCTGATTTAATTTCAACCTGTTGGTTCTGGTCGGCCCTTCTGGGGCAACAGAAAACGACTCTGCCCATCATCTCTATGACAGCCCTTCAAGTACTTGAAGATGATGATCATATCACCTCTCAGTCCTCTCCAGGCCAAACATGCCCAGCTCCTTCAACTTTTCCTCGTAGGACTTTGTCTCTCATCTTCATTGCCCTCTTTGGGGCACATTCAAGAAGACAAAAAGTAATGACTACTGGGGAATTACACAAGTCTAAGCCTGACAATGAAGAAACCGAAATTGTTCCAGATTTTCCATTCCTTGGCTCCATTACCAGACAAAAGGGAAACCATCCGCAGTGTTCTCTCTAAGCTGAGTTAGTGTGAGCTAGCTCAGTTTTTCAGCCTCCAGCACACACATTTTTGCCTTAGCTCAGGAAGGATGGCTGCAGAGCAAACTCATTGATACAGCAGCCAAATTGCTTGCTCACAACTTTCAATGCCAGTAGCTCACACAGTAGAATTTTTGCTCACAAGACTCCACAGCTTAGAGGCAGCATTGGCTGCAGCCATGAAATCAGAAGCTGACTGAGCCTGGGAAGGGCAGCCCTGCGGGAGCCAGGAGAGATCCTCCAGTGTCAGGAGGTGTCTGTCGCTGGTTACCAAGATCAAGATACTTCATGTCATAGTGTTCCCCACGACTATGTCTGGGTGTGAAAGTTGGGCAATGCAGAAAGTGGACAGGAAGAAAGAGGATTCCTTTGAAATGCGGGGTTGGAGGAGAGTTTGATGGATACTCCAAAAAGACAAATAGGTAATTTATAAGTAATAAGAAAGCAATTCCTTGTGAAGCAGGTATTTTTATAATTGCAGATGATTCCCATCTTGTACTTTGCTCAAGTTAAGGGTATGGGCAGCCCCTTTAGCTGAATTCAGACCTCTGGCCTTTGCTGACATCATTTCTGAGGCCCTCCAGATCCCCTGGAGAAAATGGTTGTTTGGGGAGGGGGGAGGAGGAGGAAGAGAAGACAGTGAGTTGGAATTATACCTCACCCTTCTCTACTTGAAGCAGTCTCAAAGCGGCTTACAATCTCTTTCCCTTCCTCTCCCCACAACAGACACCCTGTGAGGTAGGCGGGGCTGAGAGAGCTCTTTTGAGAACTGTCCCAAAGAGAACAGCTCTGAGAGAACTTGTGCATGTGGCTGCATGTGGAAGAGTGGGGAATCAAACCCAGTTCTCCCAGATTAGATTCCGCTGGTCTTAATCACCACAACAAACTGGCTCCTGTACGGTGCTCCTGGACTTGACTCTTGCAGTTTTAGGAAATGACTGACTCTCATCTTATTTATGTTTAAATCCAACTAACAAACCATACTGTCATTCTGGGCCACGAAGAAGAAGAAGGAAAAGAAGGAGAAGAAGGAGAAGGAGAAGAAGAGATGGGATTTATACTCCACTACCTGAAGGAGTCTCAGAGCGGCTTACAATCTCCTTTCCCTTCCCCTCCCTGCAACAGACACCCTGTGAGGTAGGTGGGGCCGAGAGAGCTCTTTCAAGGACTGCCCTTGAGAGAACAGCTCTGAGAGAACTTGTGACTGACCCAAGGTCACCCAACTGGCTGCATGTGGAGAAGTAGGGAATCAAACCAGATTAGAGTCCGCTCCTGTTTACCACTACCCCAAACTGGCTCTCCTCCAGCAGGCATTATACCTCTCCAAACTCCCTCCCCTCCTCCTAAGGCAGATCCTGCTCTCCCCAGGCTGAGCCCCCAAATCTCCAAGAACTTCCCAACCCAGAGTTGGTGACACATGATAGGCCTTCAAGTTGAACTTGGGTTGCTTACTCTCCAAAAGCTGGAGGTGGACGTGGGAACAGACAGCCCCCCTAACTGTGGTCTTAAAAAGCACTTTAAAACATTTCATTGACTTTTTATTGAACCAGTTTTCATTTGGGGGGGGGGGGTTCCGCCGACTCACCCCCATGGGCTGTCAATTTCTGCGGTAACTGGGCTCAGAGACATCAGCTATGTTTCCTCCCCCACGTCTGACCAACTTGAAGGGATGGGAAAATTCAGCTGCTGTTTTGCATGCATGTAAATTTTATTTACCAGAAAAGATCTGTTTCTGCTCTCCTTCCTTGACCAAAGAGCTTTTGTTTTACCTGCCCCTCCTCTTTCACACCCCCCCCCATCTGTTATGCTCTTTTCTCTTCAACAGCCCTCAGTCTGGACTCAGCGGCAGCTGCACAAAAACAAGAAAGCCTTCCATTACTCACCCAACAAAGGAGGAGGGTGTGGGAAAGGCACATTAGCATATATTCAAATGAGGCATGCAAATCCCACACTCCATAAATCAGACATTCAATCAGGGTCAAGTGGATTGGTTGCCAGGATGGCCCCCCCCCCCCCCCGCCACCATCAGTCAGGAGGATCAAACAGAAAGCCAGACAGGAGGGTTTCTCATCAGCATCTTCTCCTCCCCCCATGCAAATAAGGCCAGCTGCCCAGCTGCCAGTCACAACTGGCGCTGCCCCCCACCCGCCCGCCCACCCCTCTTGTGCCCTGATCTGTTCTTGGGAATGCACTTCAGGAATCTGTTGCTGGTTAGGGTAAGGGGGGGGGGGTGCCAAGAAATTTACAGTCAGGTTAAAAGGCCTGCTGTTGGATACAGTGTCCTCCTGAGTACATTTGAAAGAGTGTCAGTTTGTAGGTTGCAAGGCCTGGGCATTTTTTTCATCCTCCTGATTTGTACCTTGGGATGCTAACTTCCAGGTGGGAACTGGGAATCCCTGGAATTACAGCTCATCTCTAGATTCCAGCGGTCAGTTCTCCCGGGGGGGGGGGGGGAGGGAGGGATGCCCTGGAGAGTGGGCTCTATATGGCATTCTACCCCACTGAGGGCCCTGTCCTCGCCAACCTCTACTCCCAAATCTCCAGGAGTTTCCCAACCTGGAGCTGGCAACCCTATAGCCCCATGACCCCCACTGATCACCAGGACGGATCTGGCAACCCTAGTACAACCCCCTAGCACTACTTCAGGCACTTCAAGCCCTGTAAGAACACGAGAAGGGCCCTGCTGGATCAGACCTATATGATCCATCTCGTCCAGCATCCTGTCCCACACCGTGGCCAACCAATTCCTCTGGAGGGCCAGCAACAGGGCACAGAGGCCGAGGCCTTCCCTGATAAGGACATAAGAAGAGCCCTGCTGGATCAGACCAATAGTCCCTCTAGTCCAGCATCCTGTCTCACACAGTGGCCATCCAGTTTCTCTGGAGGGCCAGCAACAGGGCGTAGAGGCCAAGGCCTTCCCCAGACATTGCCTCCTGGCTCTGGGATTCAGAGGCTGACTGCCTTTGAACATGGAGGCTCTCTTAATCATTGTGGTTAATATCAGCTGATAGACCTGTCCTCCACAGATCTATCGAATCCACTTCTAAAGCTGTCTGTGCCTGTGGCCATCCCTACCTCCACCGGCAATGAATCCCACAGTTCACTAACCTACTGAGTGAAGAAGTCTTTCCTTTTGTCTGGCCTGAATCTACTGCCCCTGAACTTCACTGGATGCTCTTGAGGTTTAGTATTCTGGGAGGAGGAGGAGGAGGAAAAAGCCACCACTCTTTCTACTCTGTGCATGATTGTATAAACCTCTGTCTGCAATGTCTACTTGCATGCAGTCTTCTGAATGAGGCCATACCACAGACCTGTCCAGGGATATTATAATATTGGCCGTTTCATTTTCAGTCCCTTTCCTACCCCAGCATACCTTTCCTATCTTTTTCACTGCTGCGGTGCACTGGTTGACACTTTCATTGAGACATCCACTATAATCCCAAGGTCTCTTCTCAGTATCAGCAAATTCAGACTCAGTTAGCATATACCTGAATTTTATCACATCAAATTTATTAAATCAAAATATTCATTAAATTTGATAAAATTTGATGAATTTGGGATTTTCTTTGTTCCAGTGAGCATTACCTTACATTTACATTTGCCTCCCTCTCTCAAAATACTAGGGCATCCATTGAAACTGATGGGCAGTAGGTTCAGGACAGACAAAAGGAAAGACTACTTTACACAGAGAGTGATTCAAAAGTGGAATTGGCTGCCAGAGGATGTAGTGATGACCACGGGAACAAACAGCTTTAAAATGGGAATAGATAGATTCATGGAGGACAAGTCTATCAATGGCTGCTAGCCATGGCAACTGAGGGAAGCCTTCCCATTCAGGGGCACTAATCCTCTGAATCCCAGAGCCAGGAGGCAACACCAGGGGAAGGCCTAGGCTTCGGCCTCTCTGCCCTGTTGCTGGCCCTCCAGAGGAACTCGTTGGCCACTGTCTGAGACAGGATGCTGATGGACTATTGGTCTGATCCAGCGGGCTCTTCTGATGTTCTTACCTACGCTAAATTTTGTTTGCCACATTGTTGCCCACTCACCCAGTTTGTGGAGATCCTTCTGGAGCTCTTCACCATCATCCTCAGGTTTCATCATTCTGAATAATTTTGTGTCATCTTTGCCCCCAGTTCCAGATCATTTATGAACTAATAGCACCAGCCCCCAGTAGCGATTCTTGTAGGACCACACTTTCTTCCCTTCATTGAGAGAACTGTCGATTGATTCCCACACTCTACTTCCCACCATTTAACCAATTTTTAATCCATAAGAGGACCTGTCTTCTTGTCTCATGACTACTGAGCTTACTCAGGACTCTTTGGTGAGGTACCTTGTCAAAAGCCCTCAGGAAATCCAAGTATATAATGTCTATCAGGTCATCGTCATCTACACGCTTGTTCACTTTCTAAAAAACTCCAAAAGGTTGGTGAGACAGGACTTCCTTTTGCAGAAGCCATGCTGATTTTCCCTCAGCAAGGCTTTGTCCTTCTATGTGCCTAACAATTCTAGCTTTAGTTACAGTTTCTACTAATTTGCCTGGGACAGACGCTAGGCTAACTGACCTGCAATTTCCTGGTTCCCCTCTGGATCCCTTTTTAAAAAGTACCGCAACGTTTGTTACAGCTTTGTTGAGGCCTTGAACCCTCAGATCTGTGGAACCACTTTCCCCCATGCTCCAGTACAACAGCTTTGCCAGTTTGATACAGTGTTTAAGAGCAGTGGAATCTCATCTGGAGAACCGGGTTTGATTCTCCCCTCCTTCACATGAAGCCAGCTAGGTGACCTTGGGTCAGTCATAGTCCTCTCAAAACTCTCTCAGCTCCACCTAACTCACAAGGTGTCTGTTGTGGGGAGAGGAAGGGAAGGTGATCGTCTCTGAGACTCCTTCAGGAGGTTTTCAAGCAGAGGCTAGATGGCCATCTGACAGCAATGCTGATTCTGTGAACTTGGGCAGATCATGAGAAGGGAGGGCAGGAAGGGTTGCCTCAATGCTGAGTTCTCCTGGCCCTTTCTTACACGCCCAGGGAAATGCTGAGCGCCACTTTGGGGTCAGGAAGCAGTTTTTCTCCAGGACTGTTTGGCCAGAAATCCTGGAGGTTTCTTGTCATCTTCTGGGTGTGGAATAGGGGTCACTGGGGCTGTGTGTGTGGGGGAGGTATTTGTGAATTTCCTGCATTGTGCAGGGGGTTGGACTAGATGTCCCTGGAGGTCCTTTCCAACTGTATGATTCTAAGTATTTAAGGGCAGGCTATGAAACCAACTCCTCCTCCTCCTCCTCTGAGCATGCTGGTAGGTATGCCAACTGCCAAATGGGACCTGCTGTCCAGACTACAGAGACCAGTTGCCCCTGGAGGAAGTGGCAGTTCCGGAGGGCAGACCCCATGGCATCGCTTCCCTGATGGGCTCCCTCCCCTCCCCTCCCCAAGCTCTGCTCTTCTCACACTCCATTATCAAATCTTCAGGCATTTCCCAGCCTGGACCTCACAGTCCTAGAGCAGGGCCTTCTTCAGGGGTCACCCTGCAAACGGGCAAGATCAACAAGTGCCCGTACACGTGCTTTTTCTGTTGTGCCCCTCCCCCGCCTTATGGAATGGCCTGTCTAGGGAGGTCAGGGAGGCTAACACACTCCTGGCATTTTGCAGACAAAATTGTTCAGGAGGGCATTTTTATGAAGGAGATAGGAGCTACGGCACTGACAGAAAAGAAGAAGAGGAGGAAGAGATTGGATTTATACCCTGCCCTTCACTGCCCAAAGGAGTCTCAGAGTGGCTTACAATCTCCTTTCCCTTCCCCTCCCCACAACAGGCACCCTGGGAGGGAGGTGGGGCTGAGAGAGCTTCGAGAGAACTTGTGATTGACCCAAGGTCACCCAGCCAGCTGCATTTCAAGGAGTGGAAAATAAAACCCGGTTCTCCCAGATTAGAATCCGCACTCCTCACCACTACACCAAACAGGCTCAAGAAAGGGCACTGTGTTTCTACTGATGTCATAACCACGTTCTGGATTGTGTAACATGCCATTGTTTAATAGCTGCATTTAGTACAGACAACAGCCCAATTCCAAGCCTCTGCAATTCCTAGTCCACTTACACTGCTCATTGGATGCATCATTCCCACAAATTGCATTGACTCACATTGTGTCATCAGCCCTGCGTCTTGGTGAGAAAGGGAGACTTATAAGAAAGGTGAATTCACCATTCCCTGTTTAATGTACCCTCTCTGGCAGGAATCATAATCATGACTTAAGGCAACAGTGAACTTGAGAAATTCAGTCTTAGCGGGGGGGAGGGGGGGAGGTGTCTGATGTTAGAGTTGCCAACCTCTAGGGGCCCCTGCAGATCTTGCAACTGATCTCCAGACTACAGGAAATGGCTCCTTTGGAGGGTGGACTCCATGGCATTATACCCTGCTGAGGTCCCTCCGTGCCCCAAACCCCACCCTCAAATGTCCAGGAATTTCCCAACTCCGAGTTGGCGACCGTTGATGGGTTTAGAGAATGGGGGGGGGGGGGACACAGCATTAGGAAGAACTTCCTGACAGAGCAGTCCCTCAGTGGGACAGGCCTTCTCCGGAGGTGGCGGGCTCTCCTCCTTTGGAGGTTTTCAAGCAGAGGCTAGATGGCCATCTGACAGCCATGCTGATCTTGTGAACTGAGGCAGGTCATGAGAAGGGAGGGTAGGAAGGATGGCCTCAGTGCTTAGTTCTGGTGGCCCTTTCTGACACGCTCGGGGAAATGCTGATCGCCACTTTGGGGTCAGGAAGGAATTCTTCTCCAGGCCAGTTTAGCCGGGGATCCTGGAGGGGTTTTTTTGCCGTCTTCTGGGCATGGAGCAAGGGTCTCTAGGGGGGGAGGGGGGAGGAGCTATTTGCGAATTTCCTGCATGGTGCATGAAGCTGGACTAGATGACCCTGGAGGCCCCTCCCAATTCTGAGATTCTATGATTAAACTGCCACTGATTACTTTTCTTAAAACCAGAGGTTTTCTTACTGTAAAACAAAATGGCAGTCACACAGATTAAACATTTTGTTTAAGAGAGGTTCAGAGAGTCAGACTAGTATCAGGGAGACCCCCGTCAGGCCATGGGCGCTTGCAGGGTTAACTAATGACTGGACTGCAGTGTGTGCAGCACAGCCGAGAGACCAGCCGATTGTCTGGCAGCCTGAAACGGTGGGCTCTTCTTATGACCAGCTGGCTTGGGGGGGGGGGGCTGAGCAAACTGTGACTGAGCCTGGGTGACCTTGGGCCAGTCACACTCTACCTCACAGGGTTGTTGTTAGGATAAAAAGCAGCCCACAAGAATGATGTAAGCTGCTTTGGGTCCCCATTGGGGAGAAAGGCAGAGAAGGAGGAGGAGGAGGAAGAGGAGAAGGAGAAGGAGGAGAAGAAGAGGAGGAGGAGGAGGAGGAGACTGGATTTGTACCTCGCCCTTCACTTGGGACTCTCAAGAGTGGCTTACCATCTCTTTTCCCTTCCTCTCCCCACAACAGACAACTGACTCAAGGTCACACCCACAGCTGCATGTGGAGCAGGGGGAAATCAAGCCCAGCTCTCCCAGATTAGAGTCCATGCACTTAACCACTACATCAAACTGAGTACAAATGGATTAAATAAATTTGTAGTGACGGGAATTTTTAGGGAAGGCAATCTGCTCACGGGTCCCATTCTAGGTCAGCATCTGTAAAGGTTGGGAGTTCTGAAAGCCACTTTAAGACACACACAACTGAGCGGCCATCTGGTGGCAGGAAAATGGAACTTGCAAGCCACGGAAAAGACATTTGGCTTCATGTCACCAACGTCTGGTGTCTCATTACCAAGAGAGTAAGGAACATTAGGCGTCTACCAACAACTACACACTGCCCCCAAACTGCAGGAGAAATAAAGGAATCTGGAAACAAAAGCCACATCATAAAAGCAAAGTGCTCCCATCATGGTTTTTTAAAAATCTTTATTTTCAACTTCCTCCTTGGATTGTATACATTGCGAATCAGAACTGGTCATGGACACTATGACACAAAGGGGCAACAGAGGGAATTCTGGGGCTTTTATAGGTTGCCAATGGAGGGCAGGAAATGTTTCCGTCAGAGAGAAAAACGTGAAAGTATAAACACTTCCTTACGTTAATTTTGATTCGGCTCAGGAAATATACGCAGAGAGAATAATAAAAGTGCCAGGAAGGCATCCAGAAATGGCTCAAGGGGTTTGTGGACCCTCAAACAGTGTGGCTATCAGCCTGCTTTGAAAGCCTTGACATACAGAAAAAGAAATGCCCATGAGCATGGGCAGAGAGCTCCCTCTAGCTGCCGCACAGCCACAGCCCATCTCAAAATAGGCTGAGATCAGGTAAACACATCATCCCTTGATTCTTTTAACTGGGAATCCCTGTGGTATTGGGGCTCCCAACTATGCTCCACCAAAGGCCTGTGGTCACCCACAGCTAGTCACGTTTGGTCAGAAATATCAGCCAGTGCTAGAATTTGAACTCATAGCAGGTCCTGAATCTGTGGAACATCATGCCAGGGTTTGAACTAGGGCAACCCCCACCCCGATTCTGGCCAAGACGGGAATGGCATGGCAATAAGCCAGAGAGATGAAGAAGGTACTGGACAGCTAAGGGCCAGAGGAAGTCATGTGATAAGGCCAGATCTCACTTCCTCTCCTGCTACAACTTCTGCTCTCCTCTTGCAGAGATGGGGAGGGTGGGGATCAGTCATAGACCCAGAGACATTATCCAACAGAGCCCGCCCCCCTCCCAGCGTTTCTTCCGGGGGCCCTCCCTCCTGGGCTGGCCCCTAATTGAATTAATGTAATTACCTTTGGTTTAATTACCTGCCCCCCTAAGGCCCTCTTCTCCCAAAATCCCGAGCGATGGGGCTGATCCAACCCATGTGGCAGGGTAGCTGGAGGAATGGAATAGGAATGAGGAGACACGAGTTCAAATTCTAGCTCAGCCACACAGCTCTCCAGGGCAACTGCCTCCCCTTTGCCTAGAATTCTTCAGGAGGCTGTTCTGAGGATGGAACCGAAGAGGAGGAGAACTACAGGTGACTCTGCATTGGCTTTACCAGACCCATGCTGCAACAGAAATTCCCCTCTGCACTGCATACTGCTTTCACTTCCTTTGATCATCAGATTTTATGGTACCCTCCACACTGTGTGCCACTTTCACTTCCTTTGCGCATCAGATTTTACAAGAGGCAGGACCCGCGGGGAGGGGGGGAGGAGAGAAGGAGCTCCAGTGGAGCGGCAGCCCAAGGTAAGGCTTCCTCTCCCCCCTGCCTCCGGTTGCCCCAGCGAGGCCCGCACGGCGCAGAGCTGCCGAGCCCATGGCAGTTCCCAGAGCATGCACAGGGAACGCTCTTTAACTTTTGGGGGGATTAAAATATCCCCCCAAAAGTTTTTTTAACTTTTAGGATTTTTCTGCACACGTGGGGAGTCTCCGACGTGTGCAGAAAAATCTCCCTGCCCCCCAGGTGCCCCCCCGCACAGATTTAGATATCCGCACGGAGGGGGCGCCTTCGCTATAAGTTATATAGATGGTACCTTCTGCATAGATTTATGGCTGTTCAGGGTTGACTTTGCCGTCAGAACTGCGTTGGCCTTGGGGTATCTGAATGTGGTTTTGAGCTGCACCTTTGAACCAGTTTGGTGTAGTGGTTAAGTGCGCAGACTCTAATCTGGGAGAACCGGGTTTGATCCCCCATGCCTCCACTTGCACCTGCTGGATGACCTCGGGCAAGCCATAGTTCTCTCAGAGCTGCTCTCTCAAGGACAGCTCTGGAAAGAGCTCTCCCAGCCTCATCTACCTCACAGGGTGTCTGTTGTGGGGAGGGGAGGGGAGGGGAGGGGAAGGGAAAGGAGTTTGTAGGCCGCTCTGAGACTCTGAGTGAAGGGCAGGGTGGAAGTCCAATCTCTTCTTCTCTTCCTCTTCTTTTCCTCCAGGTTAAGAAAATGTGGAGCGAATGCCAGATGCAGAACTGCCCTATGTTGACCATCCTTGGGGAAAGGGTGGGATCAGAAAAACAACCAGACTCCACATGCGGAACTTTCTGGAAGAAGGAAGCCCTTCATGGGAGATGGGGACTGGGGGACAAGGTGGACCAGTGTCCAATTTACTTGTGTGCGTAAGAATCCAAAAGGGATCTAGGGTCACTCAAAGGGTGTGAGCCTTCCGCCAAAGAAACAGTTACCAGTCTTCTCAAAACTCTCTTGGGCATCCAGACAAATCACTCTGAAGATCTGCCAGTCTCTCTCAAGCAAGTTTCATAGTCGGCTTTCAGGGACATTTCAAAGGCCTCGTGCCATGGGGGTCTCCCCACTCCCCTAGCCTCCTTTCACCAGGGCGTGGGCATTTTCTTTTTTAAACCATCAATTAAATTTAACGCAAAGCTTCTTTTGAGGTGACCGTTGTCGCCTGTGTCTCTGGAACTCAACACTTGTTATTTCCCAGATTTTCAGAGTGTGGCGTATTTGAAGAGACCGTGAAGACTTTGCTTGTATAAAATATCCCCATGTGACAAAGCTTCCTTATTTGTATGATTTCCTTCAGCTATTAAGACAAAATAATTGATTTAAAGAAATTTCTTTGAACGTTTCAACATACATCTGGGGTCCTCAACACAGTGCCCACGGCAAGCACCAAGGGTCTTACAAACATGGGTGGAGCCAGGTGGGACTTTTGCCCAGCTAGGCTTCTGATTGGCCATGGGCCACCAGAGACTTGATTGGCTGTGCAGATTTTTTAAAAACATGGCTTCGGCAGCAGCTGCCACCACAGCACAAGGGTCTTCACCACATGACTGAAGGTAGGCAGCAGCCATTTTGTGGATAGCTCCGCCTCTGGCAGCAGCCATTTTGTGGCTGCGTTCGCCATGCTGTGTCAGAATTCCAAAGGTGCCCTCAGGCTCAAAAAGGTTGGGACCCCCCGACATAAACTTTTTTCTTTTACATAAATTGTTCTTATGAGAATAACTCATTGGAGGCAAAAAGTGGATTGCAAACCCTCAAAAGCAAAAAGATAATAATTGGGGGGTGGGTTCTGGGGGAACACACCGGAACAGAGTTCCAGGAGGAAGAGGAGGAGGAGATTGGATTTATGCCCCGCCCTTAACTTGGAGTCTCAGAGCGGCTTACAAACTCCTTCCCTTCCCCTCCCCACAACAGACGCCCTGTGAGGTGGGTGGGGCTGAGAGAGCTCCTTCGAGGACTGCTCCTGAGAGAATAGCTCTGAAAGGACTATGGATTGCCCAAGGTTATCCAGCAGCTGCATGTGGAGGAGTGGGGACTCAAACCTGGTTCTCCCAGATAAGAGTCTGCGCACTTAACCACTACACTAAACTGGCTCTCCACAAAATTCTCTTTTTTTTAAAAATTAAAAATTTAAATTTAAAAATTCATGAGTTTTCAGTATACAGATTGAAAACTTTATTTCCCTCTTGAGAGTTCCGGCACTTCGTTCCCTCCCCCCAAAAAAGTTCCCCCCCAATTTTTTATATTTTTTACAAAACCACTCAAAAGACTGCCAACTTGATGGCAGGTCAGAAGCCCCCCTTTCTCTTCTCAGTTCAAAGGGCCCAAAGGCAGACAGCCTTCCTCCAGGGTGTGACTATACCATGTTATACTCAGAGGTAGACTGTCTCAATCGCAGGAGGTTTCCTTTGGCCATCAGGGATCATAGCCATCAATAAACTCCATGAACTTGTCTAATCCATTTTTACAAAGCAAAGCTTGTGGAACTCACCACCACTGCATTTTGCGGTGATAAATGCCTTAAATGCATTTTTGCCCTGGGTGAAGAAAGTGGCTTTTCCCAACCACCCTGAATCTATAGGCAAGCCATGTCTTGTTCGGCATTCTTACGACCCCCAAACAGGAGCCGTCTCTCTCCTGCCCCACCCTGTGGAGCCCCTGCCCAAAGTCTGACTCAGAACGTGCACCTATGCACACACACCCCTCCCCAAATCCCCCCCCCCCCCGCTTTACGTGGCCCAGCCAGTTTCGCCCCTTTATCTTGGCCAGTCCTCGAGGGTGGTCTGCAAGCAGCGTGCGGGAGCACTGGGGTGCCTCTGTTCTTCAGCCAGGGGCCGGGAGAAGAGCAAGGAGTAGTGGTACGCTTTGACGTAGTCATCCCCGGGGGGCTCCCCAAGAGGCGGGCGGGCAGAGGGAGGGGGCTGCGGGGTGGCCGAGAGGCAGCCGGCTGTAGGGGAGGCCCGCTCGGACTTGATGCTGACGGGCAGGTGCGAGGGAGGGGCGGTGGAGGTCAGGGGAGGCTGGCCGTTGGCCCTGTCAGAAAAGAAAAAGCCAGAAGACGATCAGGAGAGCCCCACGACCCTTCCGGCCTAGCATCCCCCCCCCCTTTGCCACAGTGGTCCGTCACGCCCCCTGGCTCCTGTGGGGAGAAGGGGACCTGGCTCAGAACACAGAAGGGTCTAGTGCAGAGCAGGGTTTCCTCTGAGCTGGGTTAGTGTGAGCTAGGTCACAGTCCTTTAGCCTCCAGCTCACACATTTTTGTCTCTGCTCAGGAAGGATGGCTCCAGAGCAAACTGATTTATGCAGCAGCCAAGTCACTCGCTCCCAACTTTAATGCCAGCAGCTCACAAAGTAGAGTTTTTGCTCACAAGACTCCACGGCTTAGAGGGAGCATTGGCACAGAGGTGTCAAACTCATTTGTTATGAG
This sequence comes from Lepidodactylus listeri, assembly GCA_029233225.1. Taxonomy (NCBI): domain Eukaryota; kingdom Metazoa; phylum Chordata; class Lepidosauria; order Squamata; family Gekkonidae; genus Lepidodactylus; species Lepidodactylus listeri. Next base: position 177,654,831 of record JARCFY010000002.1, read on the forward strand.
GGCCGGATCTGACATAATGTCACTTTGTTGGGCCGCACCATGTGCACCATAAACATAATGCCGGGTACCAGAGATACAGACTGTATAAAGGACAGCAGCTGCCAAGCTCCAGGTTGGTGTCTCCTCACTGCAAGGCCCCCTGGGGTGGGAGGGGGGGGGGTGCAGAGGAAAACCCGTATGGGCAAACCAGAGAGCCAGTGGTGCAGCACTGGGTGGACGCTCCCACACTGCTTGACTGCTGTAGACGAGGTGGTTCCACCATGCTGAACCCGCGATTTCACAGAAATGTATTAACATTTATCAAACACTTGGAAAAATTGAATTGACTTTTCATAACTATATCACGGTTGTTATCGTTTATTTTTCATTCCACCTCCAGGCAGTGGCTGGAGATCTCCTAGGATCACAACTGATCTCCAGGAGACGGTTGGAAGTGAAGGACTTTGGGCTCTCTCTCGGGCCCAGTCTGCATCTAGCATTTGCTCCGCTGTTTTACCAAACCCACACTGGGACAGAAATTCCCATCTGCATTGCAGGCCCATTTACACTTTCTTAATTGTCAGACTTTATGGCAGTGTCCAGACTGCATAGGGGCTGTAGTGGCTCAGAGGTTAAGATGCTGAGCTGCAGACCAGGAGGTCTGTAGCTCAGAAGTTCGAGACCGGAATGCCGCATGACAGAGTGAGCTCCCGTCTCTGGCCCCAGCTCCTGCCAGCCTAGCAGTTCGAAAGCAAGGAAATGCAAGTAGATAAATAGGTACTGCTTCGGCAGGAAGGTAACAGCGTTCCGTGGGCCTCGGCATCTAGTCATGCCAGCCACATGGCCACGGAGAAGTCTTCGGACAGCGCTGGCTCTTCAGCTTGGAAATGGAGATGAGCACCGCCCCTAGAGTCAGATTCGATTAGCTTTCGAGCAAGGGAAACCTTTACATTTACCTTTTACCAGACTGCATGCTGCTTTCACTTTGTTTGATCTCTCAGTTTTATGGAACTGTCTCTATAGATTTGTGGCTGTTTTTATGGCCATTCAGAGGTGACTCTGGAGTCAGTACATCATTGGCCTGGGGTATCTGAATGTGGTTTTGAGCCACATCTTTTTCTCCTCCATTGTGGGTTTGGTAAAACAGTGGAGCAAATGCTAGATGCAGATTGGGCCTTAATTTCAGACTTCAGAGGGGGGAATACAAGAGAGTCAGAGAGACAGAGAGGCCAGGACCCTGATCATCCTTTCCTTTCTAGTGCTCTGATACTATCCCTTTGATGTGTAGATTGCTACTCTCAGGGACTCTTCCTTCCTTCCAGCCTGACAACTTCCTCTCCACACTATGCTAGCCCTCTCCATCTTGGCACCATGAGGGCAGGATGTGCTTCCTTCATCGCCATCCATCCTAGCTAGTTAGACTAGATTAGAATCCTATCTCTACTCTGTCTAGTCTAGAATGGAGTTCCTTGCAATAAAGGACTCATATTAGTTAAGCAAAGATAAAGAGGCTCCATGTGTAACTTTGGTTCTTGCCAGCACACACAACCCAGATAGCTGACCCATAGCTATGGTGGGGCTTTTCAGGGCTCCACCCCCTTTCTTAAAGGCACAGCCCCACAAGAATTTCTCCTGTAAATGCTTTTTCCAGTGAAGGGGAGCTCACCACCTCCCTAGGCAGCTGATTCCAACTTCGAACCACTCTGACCATGAAAAAGTTTTCCCTAATATCCAGCCGATACCTTTCTGCATGTAATTTGAACCCGTTGCTTCGGGTCCTCTCCTCTGCTGCCTACTGGAACAGCTCCTTGCCTTCCTCCAAATGACAGCCTGTCAAATATTGAAAGAGAGCAATCATGCCCCCCCCAATCTCCTCTTCTCCAAACTAAACATTCCCAAGGCCCTTAGCCTTCCCTCATAGGGCTCAGTCTCCAGACCCCAGTCATTTTAAAACATTTTTTTAAAGGCATACACTTCTTTAAGCAGAGTGCAGTGCTGTAGTTAGTTGACTAATTCCCACATGGAGCAAGTGGGTTGGAGTAGGTGACCTCTAGGATCCCTCCTAACTCTGTGTCAAGAAACTGCTCTTCTTGAAGAGAGTTTTTCTGCCTAAGTGTTGGCTTTCTTGCCTAGTGAGGTCATCATTCCCACCTGCCGGCTTGTTCTCGGAATTGGCAGAAGTGATTAATTTCCTGGCCACAGCTTTCTGTTGGCTCAATGGCTTCTCTTTCTGCACTGAGAACTTCAGGCCAACAGAGGACAAAATCTGCCCCGCCAGACGCAGGATCCTGGCTCTGGGCCTGCCAGACAGGCTCTGCTGTGCTTACGGGCCTTCTTCAGAGATCAGGGGTCCCCGGGAAATAACGGCAGCTTTGAGAAGTGGGCTCTGTGTTATTATACCCCAGTGACGTCCCTCCCCAGCACCTGCCCTTTGCAGACCCCTCCCCCCAAATCTCCAGGAATTTCCCACCATGGAGTTAAGCATCCTGGATAATGAGCCACAGAGGGACCCGGGCTCCAGCTTCAAGCCCCTTCAGCTAGTGGTCAGCACTATAGCACATGGCGACAGTGAGTCCAACAAGTCAATGACGCATTAAGGGAAGAAGCAGGGCTCTTTTTTGTAGAAAAAGCCCAGCAAGAACTCATTAGCATAATAGGCAACACCCAACAGCAGAAACTCATTAGCATATTAGGCCATACCCCTGACAGTGCAGCTCCCTCCCAGGATCGGCTTCCCAAAGTGCCCCGCGGCTTGCGGGGTGCATGGGGAACCCAAGGGAAAGAAGGCAGTTTTTGGATCGGCTTCCCCAGGCACCCTGCAGCTGCGGGATGTCTGGGGAACCCAAAGGGGAGAGGCAGTTTAAGCTGCCTTCCCTCCCTAGATCAGCTTGGCTTCCCCAGGTGCCCTGTGGCTTGCAGGGGCCTGGGGAACCCAGTGGGGGGGAGGCTGTAGGTGTGGCCAACTCGGAAGCCAGCCAGAACTCCGTTCATGTGCGTTCCTGCCCAAAAATAGCCCTGGGAAGAAGTACTTTTCTTTTAGCAGTCCTGAAGAAGAAGATATTGGATTTATATCCTGCCCTTCACTCGGAGTCTCAGAGCAGCTTACAATCTCCCTTTCCCTTCCCCTCCCCACAACAGACACCCTGTGAGGTAGGTGGGGCTGAGTGACAGAAACTGCTCTGAGAGAACTTGTGACTGACTCAAGGTCACACCAGCAGCAGCTGCATGTGGAGTGGGGAAGCAAAGCCAGTTCTCTGAGAGTAGAGTCCGCGCTCCTAACCACTGCACCAGACTGAGTCTACTCCCCAACGAAAACTGAAAGCAGCTGACACCATTGTCCTCTGTTTTACCCTCACAACAACCCTGTGAGGTCTGTTAGGCTGAGAGTGGGTGACTGGCCCAAGGTCACCCCATGAGCTTCCGCAGAAGAATGGAAATTCAAACCTGAGTCTCCCAGGTCCTAGTCGGACACTCTCAACCACTACGCAGCACTGGGGCTCGTGGTGACCAGAAGTGCACATGGCACTCCCAACACAGCCGCCCCATCACCACACTGGCCATCCTGGTTTCTGTTCCTTTCCTAACCACCACTAATGTCAAATTTATCTTTTCCCCCAGCTTTTCCACAGGCATATTTGGATTGTAAGCTCCTGTGGGCAGGGCTCTTTCTTTCGGTGCATGTAAAAGCCCCCTAAACGACCCATGGATGTTTCTTTTTTGCCGCCACTTGCCCAGTTCCTGTGCTCCAACTGGCCGACCACGTGCCTGGATCACTCCCTTGCACTCCTCTGAGCAGGGGGATCAGGCCAAAGGCCCTCCCGCAAATGGAACTTACCATGTTGATAAAAGGGAAGTTCTGCCAGCTGGGCCCATTTCCCCCTGAAACACCCCATTTCCTTTTCACTTCTCCCCCACACAAACAAAACTTTATTTGTACTCCCATCTTTCTCCCCAGTGGGAGAGTCAAAGTGGCTTTCATCCTTCTCCATTGTACCCTCACAACAACCCTGCGATGTTAAGTTAGTCTGAGAGAGCGTGACAGGCCCAAGATCACCCAGTCAGCTTCCCAGCACGAATGGTGATTTGAATCTGGGTCTCCCAGACCCTGCTCCAACACTCTTAACCACTACGCCATACCATGTACAGCTTTATCTTTGAGTCCCTTTTCCATTGCTTTGAGCTGTTTTTTCTCCTCCTTAAGCAACACAAAGTTTTTATTTGTCCGCTGCTCGCCAGGCATAACATGGCAGACTGACAATGAATTGGGAACACCAATCCCCAAAAGGGGAAAGGAAAAAAAAGGTGTCTTTGGAGCTCCCCAGACATAGAATCATAGAGTTGGAAGGGAACTCCAGGGTCATCAAGTCCAACCCCCTGCACAATGCAGGAAATTCACAAATGCCTCCCCCTCCACACCTGCAGTGACCCCTGTTCCATGCCCAGAAGATGATAAAAAACCCTTCAGGATCCCCAGCTAAATTGGCTGGAGCACAATTGCTTCCTGACCCCAAAGTGCCAACTGGCAGTGCCCTGGGTGTGTGAGAAAGGGCCATGAGAGTGGAACACTGACTCATCCTTTCCTGCCCTCCCTTCTCGTGACCTGCCCAAGTTCACAGAACCAGCATTGCTGTCAGATGGCCATTCAGCCTCTGTTTGAGAACCTCCAAAGGAGGAGAGCCCACCACCTCCCGAGGAAGCCTGTGCCACCGAGGAACCGCTCTGCCTGTCAGGAAGTTCTTCCTAATGTTGAGCAGAAAACTCTTCTGATTTAACTGCAGACTGCTGGTTCTGGTCTGACCTTCTGGGGCAACAGAAAACGACTCCGCCCCATCCTCTGTAGGACAGCCCTTCAGCTACTTGAAGATGGTTATCATATCATCTCTCAGTCATCCCAGTCAAGGATTGGCCAGCTGCATTCTTGGATTTGCTCAAGAAACTGGGAAGGGACAGAAAGCACCTGAAACCCGTGCAGCAAGGATGAAAGCCACAATTGGCACATTAAGCCAATTAACAAAATCCTCCGCATGTGAATTGTTATATAAGAGGAAAAGATCATCTATATAACGTTTGAAGTGCAGAATATGCTCAAAATAAGGGTTTGTATTGGCATTAATAATCCATTGTGTTTCAAAACACAATGTGAGTGCGCATGATTATATGTTGTGAGTCACTGAATGATGGCACGTTTTAATTTCATTGTACTATGTACAATGACAATAAAGTATATTATTATTATTATTATAAAATGAGACATAAATAGATTTGCTAGGTGCGAAGGTTGAACCCATGGCCACACCTCTTATCTGTGAGGAAAAAAATCTTGTTGAAACCTGAAGAAACTTTTGTCGACTATGATGGCAATTAAGTCAAAGAAAAAATGAGTGGGAGGAACAAAGCTCTCCCTTCAATCTTGGTGATTAAGAAAATCGCCCCATAGTATCAGGTATAAATTCCATTTTTGAGCCCCTTTCTCAATGTATTGATTCCTTTCTTCAGCTACTTGTTCAGAACATAGCATCTTACATTAGGGATACAGAAGATTTTATCACCAAGATCGAAGGGACTCCAACACTGCCCAACGCTTTGCTGGTTACTATGGATGTTTCATCCCTGTACTCAAATATGCCACACGAGGAGGCACGCCAAATTTTGGCTGAAATTCTCATGAGCAGGGAAAGCCTTGTTAATTGGCTTAATTCAGTACATCCTACAATTAAATTTACATTTCAAAACAGTTCATTTGACATTAATTTCTTAGATACCACAGTTTTTACCTCTCGGACCAACACTCTAGCTGTGACGCCCTTCTCTAAGAATACAGATAAGAACTCTTACCTTCACTTTAAGTCCCATCACATTAGACATATTAGACAAAATATCCTGTATGGTCAAAACCTGAGAGTGACAAGGAACTCTACTTTAGAGGAACACTATATACCTGTGGCTTTAAAACTTACCAGAGACTTTAGGGCTAGGGGTTACCCCAAGCGCAGGATAGAGTGAGACAAGTAGAGAGAACGGATCTTCTTTTAAAGGGATGGATTATCCGCAACCATCTCAATCTATTCACTGCGCTTTTGATTTTACACCATTGGCAACACAACTTAAAACTATTATTTTGAGACACTGGCATGTAGTTCAGGGCTTTCAAAACAAACCCTTTATTGGTTTCAGGAGGACCAAAAACCTTCGGGATTCTCTGATGCATTACAAATATGATTACAAATATGTAATCTTTCCTTAAAATCTGCCTCCATTCCTGAGGACTGGAAGGTAGCAATTGTCACTCCTATCTTTAAAAAGGGTTCCAGAGGAGATCCGGAAAATTACAGGCCAGTAAGTCTGACGTCGATACCGGGTAAGTTGGTGGAAACTGTTATTAAGGAAAAAATTAGTAGGCACATTGATGAACAAAATCTATTGAGGAAGTCTCAGCATGGGTTCTGTAAGGGAAGATCTTGTCTCACTAACCTGTTAGTGTTCTTTGAGGGAGTAAACAAACATGTGGACAAGGGGGACCCAGTAGATGTTGTTTACCTTGACTTCCAGAAAGCTTTTGATAAAGTTCCTCATCAAAGGCTCCTAAGTAAGCTCAATAGTCATGGGATAAAAGGACAAGTCCTTTTGCGGATCAAAAACTGGCTAATTAAAAGGAAACAGAGAGTGAGTATTAATGGGCAATTTTCTCAGTGGAGGGAGGCAAGTAGTGGGGTACCGCAGGGATCAGTACTCGGTCCAATGCTTTTTATTTTATTAGTTTAGTTTATTAATGGTTTGAAGTTGGGAGTAAGCAGTGAAGTGGCTAAATTTGCAGATGACATGAAGTTGTTCAGGGTGGTGAGAACCAGGGAGGATTGTGAAGCACTCCAAAGGGATCTGTCGAGGATGGTTGAGTGGGTATCAACGTGGCAAATGGGGTTTAATGTGGCCAAGTGCAAAGTGATGCACATTGGAGCCAAAAATCCTAACTATAAATACACCTTGATGGGGTCCGAACTGGCGGAGACTGACCAAGAGAGAGATCTTGGAGTCATAGTAGATAACTCAATGAAAATGTTGAGACACTGTGTGACTGCAGTGAAAATGGCCAACAGTATGCTGGGAGTTATTAGGAAGGGAATAGAAAACAAATCAGCCAGTATCATAACGCCCCTGTTTAAATCGATGGTGCGGCCTCATTTGGAGTACTGTGTACAGTTCTGGTCGCCACACCTCAAAAAAGATATTACAGCATTGGAAAAAGTGCAGAAAAGGGCAACTAGAATGATAAAAGGGTTGGAACACTTTCTTTGTGAAGAAAGGTTGAAGCGCTTGGGGCTCTTTAGCTTGGAGAAATGATGGCTGAGGGGTGACATGATCGAGCTTTATAAGATTATGCATGGGATACAGCAGGTAGAAGAAGAGGTACTTTTCTTCCTTTCTCACAATACAAGAACTCATGGGCACTCAAGGAATTTGCTGAGCAGTCAGGTTAGAACAGATAAAAGGAAGTATTTCTTCACCCAAAGAGTGATTAACACATGGAATTCACTGCCGCAGGAGGTGGTGGCGGCTACAAGCATGGACAGCTTCAAGAGGGAATTAGATAAACATATGGAGCAGAGGTCCATCAGTGGCTATTAGCCACAAGGTATAGATAGGAACTCTCAGTCTGGGGCAAGTGATGCTCTGTAATCTTGGTGTTTGGGGGGGGGCAACAGTGGGAGGGGCTTCTAGTGTCCTGGCCCCACTGCTGGACTCCTGAGGGCACCTGGGGTTTTTTGGCCACTGTGTGACAGAGTGTTGGACTGGATGGGCCATTGGCCTGATCCAACACTGGCTTCTCTTATGTTCTTATGTTCTACATGTAAATCTGTGTATCTTTTAAAATGTTCTTGTTCCCTCCTTTATGTAGGGTTTTCTACTAGAACTATTAGAACTTAGATGATAGAACATCGGTCATGCATAAGAAATGCTTGTCTTGAATCCCCACTGGTCCAACATTTTTTTAGAAGTCACTCCTGTAACGATTTTAAGTTTGTTGTTTTTAGAAACCGTAAACGTACCAAAATTTAGTCGGGTGGATGTCCGGAAACATCTTAGACAACGTGAGGCGTTCTGGACCTTCAGCCTTAAAACCTTGTACCCTGATGGTCTTAACCAAACGCTGGAATATAGTTCATTTTTGTAAAAATCTCGTGGTCTGCTTAATAGTGGTTTCTGTCCCTTTAAGTGTGATGTAATGGGAGCATACATATTGGCATTAGTCAATTACGCCTCAAGGTGAGCCAGCAATTGAGATTAGTTCCGACATTAGTGACTGGGTGCCCATCATACTAGGATTCAGGTTCCTCTACGTGAGCGCTGTAACTTATTTTAAAAGGATTTTTTCTATATATAGGTCATGTTAGTGTATTCAGTGGCAATTTTTCATTTATATCCTCCCACAGGAACTGTACTTACAAAGAAGCGCCCCTGAGATCGGGGAGGAGTTATAAACTGAAGCTTCATTTTCCATACGAGGGGCCCTCCAGTACGAGGCATCAACTAGGCTTCTTTCTTCTTCTTTTGCTTCATGTATTATATAAACTGTAGACAATTATTGTATTGTTTGTACTTATTTAATATTCTCTTTTAAGTTGCTGTCTGAAGAAGAACTTGAAACGAAGAGCGGAATCTAGAGCTTTTGTCTTTTGCTTTATTTACTTCCTTAAGAGATTAATGCATACACGCTTAGAGACAAACTATCTGATTATGACATATAGATTGTCCTTGTTGCCCATGTTCTGTTTTTGTTCGTTGTTTAAATTGTATAAAAATTGCTCTTGTGTCAGTTTCAGTGCTTTGGTGTAACTAATTGGTATACTGAGTTATCGCTTTGTTCTTAGCCACAAGGTGGTGCCAGATACCAGAGCCCACCAGAGGCCTTTTGCTGCATCAGCCTTGGGACAATTTTTAAGAAAAACTTTTGCGGTCAAAATACCAACCAGCCAAATCCCACCCCCCTTCTTCTTGCAGTCATTTCTAACTTTAAAAAATAATAATTTGGGCCAGGATTTCAGTTCTCTGCTTCTGCCAATGTGTACACGCCCCTGCGTTTTAAAAATGCAATGTATACCAGGGGTCCTTTCGTAGAAAAAGAGGTGCAGGACCTCGTTAGCATACCTCATTAGCATATGCCACGTCCCCTGACATTACCAGAAGTGTGTCAGAAAGGGAATGTCAGTTTCAGCCCCATTATACCCTATAGGCCACTGAAATCAATGGCAAAAACTCATAGGGTATATGAGGGGCTGGAGGAAAGGGGGTTTGAGGGAGAGGCTCCAAACTTGCAGGGTAGCTGCTGGGGCCTCTCCTCGAAATACCCACCAAGTTTCAAGAAGATTGGACTAGGGGATCCAATTCTATGGGCCCCCAAACAGGTTGTCCCATCCCCTCCATTGTTCTCTATGGTGGGAAAAAATGTTAACTTTTTTCCTCCCATAGAGAACAATGGAGGGAATGGGGTCAAATTCCCTCCCCTCCAGTTGCTTTTAAAGTTGCCGCCGAATTTCGGCGGCAATTCGGCAGCAGGCTAAATCAGATTAGAGAATCTGATTCAGCCCGTGGCTGCCCTAGTGGCCAATCCTGAACTACGGACCCCTGATGTATACTCTATTTATACCTTCAACCTATGCCCTTAGAACAGGTCAGATATCAGAATGCCAATCGATTGGCATGCACGGATTGTGGAAAAATGTGAACCTTTTACAGGAATCGGTCCAAAAATAAACAATCAGCAATTTGATTTGAAAATTGGAATGGGGAATTTTTCGGGGTGGGCGGGTGGGGTCGAACAAGCTGGGTCAAGAAACTGATCATCATCAGACGTTGTGAGTTTCTAGTGAGCATTGCAGGTGGGCAGTTGCACACACACACACACCCCATTCTTCCACTTGGGGCTGTGCAGTTTGCATGGCGCGGAAATGAAGGGACCGCTGCAGGGCCTCCTGGCAAAGAAACCACTTTTAACTCTCCCCTGCTAAACTCACTCCCATCTGCTGCCTGACTCCTCCTAAGCACACTGGCGGCCACAGAATGAACAACCAGACAGATGAGCTTGGGGCGTCTCTGCACTGTGGCAGCCCCTCAGCCGTGCAGCGAGTGGGTAGCAATGTTCCCTCTGAGACGTGGAGTCTTGTGAGCAAAAATTCTGCTTTGTGAGCTCCTGGCATTAAAGTTGTGAGCAAGCGATTGGGCTGCTGCATACATTAGTTTGCTCTGGAGTCATCCTTCCTGAGCTAAAACAAAAATGGGTGAGCCAGAGCTTAAAAAACTGTGAGCTAGCTCACACTACAGTTAAGAAAGCGAACACTTAGGCAGAAAAACCTTAAAGGAGACCAGTTTCTTGACACAAAGCTAGAAGGGATCCTAGAGGTCACCTTCTCCAACCCCCCTTGCTCAGTGCAGGAATTAGTCAACTACAGCACCCCACTCTGCTTAAAGGAGAAAACACCTTTAAAAAATGTTTATAAATGATTGGAAAAAGCAATTACAGGAGACATTCTTGTGGGGCTCTGCCTTTTAGAAAGGGGGCGAAGCCCCCAAAAGCCTCACCATAGCTACGGGCCTGTCCAACACCCTGGTAGCTGCTCACTTCAGGATATGCTGATGTCGTCCCTGCTTAGAAGGGCTGTGTTTAGCCCTTGGCTGCCAGTTTCCCCCCCATCCGTGCCTCTCTACAACATCAGATTTCTTTGGGGCAGCAGGGTGGGAGACAAAAGTGTGCCAAACAGCTGCTCCCCTACCATATGGCTGTCAGGGCCCAAAAGCTTTCCTGATCAACCCAGAGCTGCCACTCCTGTGGAGAACTACTGCTCCGAGGCCTTCTGGGCATGTGGGGGTAAGGGTGGGTTGGGGCCTTTGAGAGCTGGTCACACTGCCCCCCTTCCACATCTCACCCCAGCGATGGGTGTCCAGCAACTGCCATGTCTCGTTGCCATGGAGGCGCAGTGCCCGCCTGGAGGCCGTAGGGATGCAAGGAGCCATCTCCGGAGGGATACTCTACAATGCCATTTTGGGATATTACAGAAAGGAGAAGAAGAAGATGACATTGGATTTATACCCCACTCTTCACTTAGTGTGGCTTATAATCTCCTGTCCCTCCCCCACCCCACAGCAGACACCCTGGGAGGTAGGTGGGGCTGAGAGAGCTCCTTCAAGGACTGCTCCTGAGAGAACTTGTGACTGACCCAAGGTCACACCAGCAGCTGCATGTGGAGGAGTGGGGACTCAAACCCGGTTCTCCCAGATTAGAGCCCGTCGCTCTTAACCACTACACCACAGCTGGCTCTCCAGACAAAAGGAAATAAAAAGGAAATAGTACTTTACACAGGGGGTGATTCATACGTGGGATTTGCTGCCAGAGGATGTTGTGATGGTCACAGGAATAAACAGTTTTCAAAGGGGATCAGAGAGACACACGGAGGATAAGTCTTATCAATAGCTACTCGCCATGGTGACTGAGGGGAGCCTCCACATTCAGAGTCACTAATCCTGTGAATCCCAGAGCCAGGAGGCAACATCAGGTGAAGGCCTCTATGCCGTGTTGTTGGCCCACCAGAGGAACTGGTTGAGGCCACTGTGTGAGACAGGATGCTGGACTAGATGGACTTCACTGGTTTGATCCAGCAGGACTCTTCCGATGTCCTTATCAGGGGAAGGCCTTGGCCTCTGTGCCCTGTTGCTGGCCCTCCAGAGGAACTGGTTAAGGCCACTGTGTGAGACAGGATGCTGGACTAGAGGGACCACTGCTTGGATCCAGCAGGGCTCTTCTTATGTTCTCACCAGGGAAGGCCTCAGCCTCTCTGCCCTGTTGTTGACCCTTCAGAAGAACTGGTTGGCCCCTATGTGAGACAGGATGCTGGACTGGATGGACCCTCACTAGTCTGATCCAGCAGGGCTCGTTCTTATGAGGGGAAGGCCTCAGACTCTCTGCCCTGTTGTTGGCCCTCCAGAGGTACTGGCCACTGTGTGAGACAGGATGCTGGACTAGATGGACCACTGGTCTGATCCAGCAGGGCTTTTCTGATGTTCTTATCAGGGAAGGCCTCAGCCTCTGTGCCCAGTTGTCGGCCCTCCAGAGGAACTGGTTGAGGCCACTGTGTGGGACAGGATGCTGGATTAAATGGACCATTGGCCTGATCCAGCAGGGCTCTTCTGGTGTTCTTATGTAAACGAGGAAGGAGACGGGTACAATGGTGGTCCACCCAACAGGGAAATGACAACCAGAGAGGTCTGTTGTCCCAGTAAGCATGGAAGGGAAACCTCCTCCCATGGCCACCAGGCCTGGCCAACCTGGAGGCTTCATACCGTCAGCCAGTCACAAAGGGCTGAAAGCCCCCTCCCAATTTCCTCCCCCGTCTGAAGGCAGCTCCTTAGTAGCTCCCAAGAGTCAGGCCTGGTTTTTGGCCACATCAGCCCCCCCCCCCCCCCCCCCCAAGGTGACCTTACCTGCTTGGCTGCAGGGGAGAAAAGGGTAACCCGGGAGACCGTATCCGGGAAGAGAGCTGCTTCCGGAGGGCAGGACGGGGCTCACGGTCTGGAAACTGGGGCATAAGGGGCGCTGTTGGGGAAACAATTGGGGGGGGTGAATCACAGGTGTTCCACGCATTGCCCCCCACCCCATCCTGACCACAAGAGCTACCTGCAGGCAAAAGAAAAACAGTGAACCCTCATCCGACAGGGTCCCTTTCCTGTTCTTGCCCACCCCCTGCCAGTGCTGGATCATTCTGCCTTCCAGACCCAGACCTGGATCCATGCCCAGCAGAGGGTTGCCAACCTCCAGGTGGGGTCTGGAGATCGCCCAGATGACGCCTGAACTCTTGTGGGTCTCTAAGGCGCTACAGACTATAATCAAGCTGCACTGCTGCAGACCAACACAGCTACACAGCTAGGGGAGGGGGCTGTGGGGCTTAGTGGCAGAGCCTCTGTTTGGCAGGTCGAAGGTCCCGGGTTCCGTCCCCGGCGGCACCTCCAGCTGAAAGGATGGGAAAGACCTCCGTGCCTGAGACCTTGGAGAGCTGCTGCCAGTCTGAGTAGACAGGACTGAGTTTGATGGATCCAGAGGGTCTGATTCAGCAAAAGGCAGCCAATGCTCCCTCTCAGCTGCGGAGTCCTGTGAGCAAAAATTCTACTTTGTGAGCTACCGGCATTAAAGTTGTGAGCGAGCCATTAGTTTGCTCTGGAGCCATCCTTCCTGAGCTGAAGCAAAAATCTGTGAGCTGGAGGCTAAAAAACGGTGAGCTTAGAGGGAACACTGTCCCACCTGAGACTGATCCCCAGACCACAGCGGACAGCTCCCCGGGAGGAAGTGGCAGCTTCCGAGATTGGACTCGGTGGCATCACGCCCTGCTGGGCTCCCTCCCCAAACTCCAGCACCACCTCCAAACTGCCAGGAGTCCCCCAGTCCGGAGCCAGCACCTCTAAGAGGTACAGACGTTGGTCCTTCTGCCCTGCCCAGAGAAGGGAGTGAGGCAGCACTCACAGCCGACGCCACATTGTTCCTGCCACTGGAATGGTGCCCTTCAGTACGACGGGCATCAGCCCCCAGGAACAGTGGGGGTGGGGTTCTGTTGGACAGCGCGCGACTCAGGCTGCCATGCGAGAAGACCGGGTAGCCAACACCTGCCGGGAGAGAGCCGGGGAAAACGTCAGTCTGAGGTCGCTGTGCAGGGACACAACCCAGAAACAACAGACTTCGCACTGAGCCATGCCGATGCAGACTCTGAATCACACATGGCTGAACCCTGCATGAGTGTTAAGAGCGGCGGACTCTAATCTGGAGAACTGGATTTGATTCCCCACTCCTCCACATGAAGCCAGCTGGGTGGCCTTGGGTCAGTCACAGTTCTCTCAGAGCTGTTCTCTCACGAGCTCTCTCACCCCACCTACCTCACAGAGCTCGTTGTGGGGAGAGGAAGGGAAGGCAACTGTAAGCCTCTCTGAGACTCCTTTGGGTAGTGAACGGTGGGGTATAAAAACCAACCCTGTGAGGTAGGTTAGGCTGAGGGTGTGCAAATGGACCAAGGTTGCCCAGCAGGGTTCCATGGCGGTGTGGAGAGTCAAACCGGGCTTTCCCAGATCCTGGTCTGACAACTGTAACCTCTACACTGCACTGGCTCATCCCATTTCTTCTTGACCAAGTCACAACTATCAAAGGGGAAAGTCCATGGCGAAAGCACTCTCAGAAAAGCCAGGGAAACAGCGAATGGAGAGCTGAAGGGACGAAAATCAATACAGAACTAAAAAACAAAACGCCAATGTACCTGCAAGGTGAAAGTGAGGGGAAATGCAGAACGGAAAAGATACTGTGACAGAGAGACACCGCGAAAGCGAGGGGAAAGACTGGTGCAGAAAGGTCCTGGGAGAGAAAGGAAAACCTGGAGTTGTTTACGTCATTGCTTTGGTGGAGAAAAGAGTCCCAAAGGATCCACCCTGATACTTCTGTGGTTGTGCTATTACTGAAAATGCACGGAGGGGGGGGGAAATCTCCCACCTCTATTAGAGGTTCCAGAGCATCAGTCTAACTTGCAGCGATAAAGCTCTGGTGCCAAGCAACGTCGGATATATTTTAATTCCATTTATTGTGATCTGGGTAACTGGGTTTCTGCACTATGCAATCTAGCTATGCAAGGACCCTTTGCAGGTTTTGTTCCCTCTAATAACATTCTAAATATCTTCCTCGGTGTGCACTTTTTTTTTTGCACGTAAGGTGGCAAACAATGACTGATTTCGCACAAGCCACTGCTCCGCCCCTGCTCTTCCCTTTCCCCCGATTGCATGCATCAGTTTCCCACTATGTGCTGCATGGCCGCATTTTGACCCACAGCTTCACCCGATTTCCGTCTCATCTTCTCTAGCCTGTTTTTTGAGGATCTAGAGAAACTGGATTTTTACTTTGTGAACTGGCAAAATCTAATTCGGAAGTGCATTGAAAGTGGATTGAAAGTGGATTATTTTGTATGAGTGCCCTCAGCCTTTCTGTGTTGTTGTCTTCCACCAGCAAGTGAAGTTTTTTTTTGTTCTTTTCAGTTTATATGTTTCTATCGAACCACTGCATATATCTGTTCTCAACACTTTCAATGTCAAGATGTTTAATGTTCGCTGCCTTGGGGACTCTGCTTGGGTGGAAAGGCGGCAGAGAAATGTTCTAAATAAAGACAAATGAACAAATCTAAGCTAAATCACCAAATAAAGTCCTCCATCGCGGCTGAGTCTGCTTGCCCTGGCCAAGAATTCCATACCTGATGTAAGGGAACCTGGGGAAGGTCTGGAAGGAGCCCCATGCTTGTGGAGAGCCGGCTTGAACAGCGGCAAACGACTCAGTTGAAGGGGAGACCCACTTGTGCTGCTCGGGGGCCCCTCACTTCCAGAGGGGGGAGTTCCTGCCGACACCCCCTCCAGACTACACAAGGAAGCAGCTGACTGTTAAGGAAGGGGAACAGACAAAAATGTTACGCTGGGGCAGAGTGGAGGGGAGAGAGGCCTATCCAGGCTCAGGAAGTGATTACTCACGCTTAGTTTTGGCCGCGACGCACTCAGGTCCACTCCCTCACCAAGCCGCCTCAGTTTCCCTGCGGGGGCCAAAGTGTCTTCGAGATCCAGTTCCAGGCTCCCGAGACCCAGGCCTTTTCGTTTCAGAGTCTAGAGAACATGGATAAAGCAGTGTAGATCAGGGGTCCCCAACACGGCACTTGTGGGCACCAGCTCACATCTTATCTGGAGCCCACCCAGTGTTTTTAGGAAGTGGGCAGCGCTAGGTTGGGCTTTTGCCCAGCAAGGCAAACAGTTTTTAGATGCAGGTTTTTTAAAAGGTTGCTTTGGCAGCAGCTGCCACCACAGCACAAGGATTTGCACTGTGTGACTGAAGTTAAGTTGTGGCAGCCATTTTTTTGCTAGCTCTGCCTACTGCAGCAGCCATTTTGCAGCAGCCATTTTGATGCTGCGCCCACCATGCCGTGTCAGAATTCCCAATGTGCCCACAAGCTCAAAAAAGTTGGGGGGCCCTGGCTCATGTTATGAGGCTTATAGAAATGGATTCAATGCTCCCTCTAAGCTGTGGAGTCTGGTGAGCAGAAATTCTACTTTGTGAGCTCCTGGCATTAAAGTTGTGAGCCAGCGATTTGGCTTCTGCATAAATTAGTTTGCTCTGGAGCCATCTTTCCTGAGCTAAGGCAAAAATGTGGGACCTGGAAGTTAAAAAACTGTGAGCTAGCTCACACTAACTCAGCTTAGAGGGAACACTGGAAATGATGGGCATGCTTTTAAATACACATACACATACATAAATAATTAATCTGTGGAACTCACTGCCACAAGATGGAATGGCAGCTGCTCGCTTGGAGGGGCTTTAAAAGCAGATTAAACACAGTGGGAGAGAACGGTTATTTCAATGTCTATTTTGCTGTGGCTCTAAATTGAATCTCCATGTTCCAAGACGGAATACCTGAGAATATCAGTCAACGGAGAACAATAACAGAAGGAGACTTTGGACCATTGGTCTGATTTTCTTATATTTTAAGTTGAAATATAAAGCAACCCCAACCTCAATGAACTCAACATACAAAATACATACAAGAATAAAATGGGGAAAGAAATCCAAGACCTACTTGGAACACTCTGGAAACTGGGGACGTGCATGGGATAGCGCACCTCTGACAACACCGAGAAAAGACCATGCCCGCCACCCCCGGAGTTTCCCCGCACTTTTTTTTTCAATGGTCCTTTCAGCAACACAAGAAAAGCTGTTCTTCCATCAGTTGTGGACAGTTTTAATTATGAATCTTTGCCTGTGTGAAACCCATTTTCCATACAGATGGTAAAAAATAAAGTTTCTGCTTTTAATTAATAAGGAAATGAATGTGCAGGAGAGCCCAGCCAAAGCAGGGTAGGAGGGGAAAGTCTAAGGGCGGAACTAGAGCTTGACTCCCTGGTATCCGTGTCGGTCGTTTTATTCACTAAGCCAGGAGGAAGCAGGGGCCTTCTTGGCTAACAAAAATAGGCACTTGATTTTTATACTACTAGTTTTCCACATTGTCAAAAAGGTACATCAGTTTTGTAGCCCGCTAAATGCCTCTGAGAAGCACGCAAGCCATTTGTGGCTCGTCTCGCAGCATCTAGTGCTCAAAGACAGAGTGCATCTATATATGCACGCTCCATCTATTTGAAAAGGTGTGCATGTGCATGAAAGCACCTTGAGCAAAACTTCATTGGTCTTAAAGGTGCCCAGCTGGACTCTACATTTGTTCTGCTGCTTCAGACCAACACAGCTGCCCCCACCTGGATCCAGCTAGCTATTGTGGCTACTTGCCTTGGGTACACAGAATGAGATTTAGGATAGACAGAAGGGGGTTTAGGATAGACAAGAAGAGGGGCCCACAATACTCGTGGGGGGGAGGACCTCACAGCTGAGGAGGAAGTGGCCACAGGTAAGCTCCCCCCCCCCAGCACCAGCGGCGCGGCCTGGTCGCCTCCCAGCCACCGGGCTTACCACCAATCTCCCCCCATTACCCCCTCCAGGCACTGACGGCATGGCCTGGTCACCTCCCAGCTGCCGGGCCCACCACCAATCTCCGCCGCCCCTGGGCACCAGCTGCAAGGCCTGGGTGCCTCCCAACGCACAGTTCCCAGAGCGTTCTCTGCGCATGCACAGGAAATGCTCTTTTTCTTTTGGGGGGCTTTAAATATCCCCTGTATCTTTTTTAAAGTTTTCAGATTTTTCTGCACACCTGGGGAGTCCCCCAAGTGTGCAGGAAAATCTCTCTGCTCCCCAAGTGCCCCCGATGTGTGGATTTAGATATCCGCATGAACAGGAGACACTTGGCTATTAGTATATAGACAAGAAGTGGGACCTGTGATACTCACGGGGGTCGGGGGAGAAGGAGCTTCACAGAGTGGAGGCAGCAGCTGCAGGTGAGTCTTCTCCCCCACCCCACCCCACCCCGGCACCCTGGTGAGGCCTGGGCCTGCCAATCCTTCTCCCCCGCCCCCCCCCTCCACACCAATGGTGAGGCCTGAGGCTTCTAGCTGCCAGGCCCGCCGATTCCCCCCCCCCCCCCATGGGCACCAGCGAAGCTTGAGTAGCTCTCACCAGGCCCACCACTTTTCTCTCCCCCCCACGGGCACCAGCGAGGCCTAAACGGCTCTCAGCCACCAGGCCCGATTCCCCACCCCTTGGCACCGGCGGCAAGGCCTCAGCATGTCTCAGCCGCCAGGCTGCTGCAGAGTTTCTAGAGTGTTCCCTGCGCATGCGCAGGGAATGTTCTTTAATTTTGGGGGGATTTAAATATCCCCCCCAAGTTTTTTTAAGTTTTCAGATTTTTCTGCACTTGTAGGGAGTCCCCCAAGTGTGCAGGAAAATCTCTCTGCCCCCCAAGTGCCCCCGATGTGTGGATTTAGATACACTCATGGAGGGGGTGCCTTGGGAATTAGTATATAGACAAGAGATGGGGACCCGTGATACTCACAGGGCGGGGGAGAGAAGGAGCTTCACGTGGAAGAGAAGCAGCCATAGGTGAGACTTCTCCCCTGCCCACCACCAACACCGATGGTGAGGCCCAGGCCCGCCAATCCTCCCCCCACACTAAAAGTGAGGCCCGTGTGGCTCTGAGCCTCCAGGCCTGCTAATCCTTCTCCCCCCTACCACCAAGGGCGAGGCAGGAGAACCTGCGATACTCGCCGGGGGGGGGCAGTATTCCTAAAGGCTGCAGCTCCACAGGTAAGTCTTCTTCCCCTGGCACCGGCGGCGAGGCCTCAGCAGCTCTCAGCCTCTGGGCCGCTGATCTCCCCTCCCACCCCCTGGCACCGGCGGTGAGGCTTGGATGCCTCCCAACTGCCAGCCAGCCACAGAGTTCCCAGAGTGTTCTCTGTGCATGTGCAGGGAACGTTCTTTTAGTTTTGGAGGGATTTAAATATCCCCAAAATATTTTTTTTTACTTTTTGGATTTTTCTGCACACTTGGGGAGTCCCCCAAGTGTGCAGAAAAATCTCTTTGCCCCCAAAGTGCCCTCGATGTGCAGATTTGGATATCCGCACTCACAGGAGACACTTGGCTATTAATATATATAGATAGAATGCAGTTTCCTGAAGTGCTATGCCTTCCTCTATTGAGTCAATGCATCTCACGTTGTGTTTTCCTTTTTTCCTACTTGGCTTCAACTTTCCTGGGCAATACTGTCATTTTCAGGGAGTCCTGTCTTCTCATGCCTTCTCCAGTTTGGGGTAGTGAAGGGCAGAGTATAAATCCAATCTCTTCTTCTTCCAAAAATTAATCACCCCTTAAAAGCCATTCTAAGCGAGGAGCCATTTCCATGTCTGCTGGTGGTGAGTTCCACAAGTTGAAAAGGCATTGTGCAAAGAAAGGACTGAACTTCTGAAGGGTCAAGCCAGCCTCCTGCCCTCCCCGGGTGCATCCGGCACTTACCTCCAGGATATCCGAATTGGTCCGGCTCTCGTGCGGCTCGCTGTATTCCGTGTATTTCAGGAGCACCTTGTCCATGTCAGTGCTGGCGTACTGGAAGAGCCGGTTGGTGCTGTTGAAAATGATGAGGGCAATCTCGCAGTCACACAGAACGCTCAGCTCGTAAGCCTTCTTCATCAGCCCAAACTTCCTCTTGGTGAAGGTGACCTGGCAAAGAGGTAATGCGGTGGAATACTTAGGGGGGGGGACCTTTTTGAGCCTGGATGCATGTTTGGAATTCTGACGCAAAATGGCCGTCACAAAATGGCTGAAGCACAGGGCTGCCACGTCCCTTTGGGGAGGGGATTCCAGGAGGGGGGGGGGGGACGTTGCGAGACAGCCTCAGAAGGGTCGGGTTCAAATTGGTGCTGCTGCAAACACAGGGTTGCCTGGAGATCTCCCAGAATTCAAGCTGATCTCCAGACCAATGCTCCCTCTAAGCTGTGGCGTCTTGTGAGCAAGAGTTCTACTTTGTGAGCTCCTGGCATTAAAGCTGTGAGCCAGCGATATGGCTGCTGCATAAACTAGTTCGCTCTGGAGCCATCCCTTCCCGAGTGAAAACAAACATGGGTGAGCCGGAGGCTAAAAGACTGTGAGCTAGCTCACGCTAACTCAGCGTAGAGGGAACACTGCTCCAGACAAGAGAGACCAGTTCCCCTAGAGAAAATGGTGGCTCTGGAGAGCAGACTCTATGGCATCATACTCCACCTCCCAGGCTCCGCCCTGAAATCCAGGAGTTTCCCAACCCAGAGTCGGTAACCCAATGTGAATGGGCCCATACGCCCCCCGGGACATGTGCAAGGTGCAGCAGTGGAAATCTGCTCTTTTTCTTCTCCCCCCACATCAGGAGGTGGGACCATGGGCAGTGAGGCCCCTCCAGCAGGGGTCCTGCAGCAGCCATCCCAATGCCCATTAACCAAGATGGTCCCTGCCTGCCGCATCTCTGTGTGATTCCCCCCCCCCCGCTCTTCATTTCAGGGAAAGCTGGGGACAGGCCCTGTGAGTAACCCCATTGCATCTGCCTCTCTCTGTGCTGGGTGCCACGGGGTCTCCAGCCCCTCCCCCTGCAGAGACAGACAGGACTACAACTTGCATCTCTGCCTGAGTTCCCTTCCTTGCAGGGTGTTCAACCCCGAGTAAGGTGGTTAGGAGCTCACTTTTTATTCAGGGGGGGAAACATTAGTCATGCCCCAGGCCTCTGAAGACCAGGAGACATAACCCCACTTCTTCTCCGGAACAGCTGGCATCCGCTCACGGCAGCACAACCCGTTTGGGAATAAGGCTCACCTGTCGGTTCCTTTGGTCCAAAATCCGACTGATCTGGATCTTCTTCCGCCCCATTGCAGATCGGCGGGGATAGAGACGGCTCTGGAGAGAAGAAAGGGATTGCTGGACACCTACAGAAAGGCAGCGTCCAGAAGAGAGAGGCAGGACCCATCCAGACCACAAATTTCAACCAGTTTCAGACCAGATTAATTGTATCTCTCCTTTGCTCCTGAGGTTTATTTCATAGGGTTGCCAGCTTTTAGTTGGGAAATACCAGGAGATTTGGGGGGTGGAGCCCGAGGAGGGTGGGGTTTGGGGAGGGGCTTCAAAGGGGGTTCAATGCCACAGAGTTCACCTCCAAAGTGGCCATTTGCTCCAGGGGAACTGATCTCTGTCCCCTGGAGATCAGCTGGAATCCCAGGAGATTTCCAGTTATCACATGAATATTGGCTACCCTTACTTATTTGCCTTCTGTTTAACTGAGATGCTTGTGTAGCATCTTCTCCATTAAAAATGTCTAATAATTAACAAAAGAAGTCAATCGCACCTCCAGTGCGGAGACAGCGGTGGACTCTAATCTGGGAGAACCAGGTTTGATTCCCCACATGCAGCCAGCTGGGTAACCTTGGGTCAGTCACCAGTTCTCTCAGAGCTGTTCTCTCAAGGGCAGTTCTCAAGAGAACTCTCTCAGCCCCACCGACCTCACAGGGTGTCTGTTGTGGGGAGGGGAGGGGAAGGGAAAGGAGATCGTAAGCCACTCTGAGACTCCTTCGGGTAGTGAAGGGCAGGGGTATAAAAGCAACTCTTCTTCTTCTTCCCTATGTTATCCTCATAACAACAACCTTGTGATGAGCTGTGGCAGTAGGGTTACCAGCTCCAGGTTGGAAAATACTTGGAGATTGTGGGGGTGGAGTCTAGAGGTTTGGGGAGGGGAGGGACCTCAGCAGGGTATAATGGCACCGAGTCCACCCTCCAAAGCAGCCATTTTCTCCAGGGGAACTGAGTTCTGTAGGCTGGAGATCAACTGCAATAATGGGAGATCTCCAGATGCCACCTGGAGGTTGGCAGCCCTATGTATCAGAGAGCAAATGACTGGCCAAGTGAGCTCCACAGCCAAGCAGGATTTGAACCTCGGCCTTCTAGGCCCTAAACCACATTCCACACTACCACTTAATGCAAGCCACACAATAGAACATTTAATACAAATAAAAGTATGAAAGGCCAACAGCAAGATAAAACCACTTACCCATATAAAAACCAGGTTTTCTGGTTTTGTAGATTGGTTTGTGTTGTACCTTAAATATATATATATATATAACACATGCAACGTATCTGGCTTGAATACATGCAACGCATGTCATTTGTCGATTTATGGGTGCCCAAATGAGGGTGGAAAAAAGCATACCTTTTACAGGAAAAACTCAGCATGAAAACCCCCAGAAACGGTGCAGAAATAAAGATAACTGTCTGGCTACTGTGTGTGACAGGATGCTGGACTAGATGGACCGCTGGTCGGATCCAGCAAGGCTCTCTTCTTATGTTCTTAACCATGCCTGTTTTTGGCACGAGCAAAATCAAAACGGGGATTTTCAGGCTAGAACAGCAAGGAAGAATGATTCAAAACCACCCCAAAGGCAGAGGAGGATTGCAGCGCCCCAGAGCAGGGGACAAAACCTTGGGACTCTCCAGATCCGCACTGTCACCCCAGAGTTCATCTCAGGTTTTCTACATCCCTTCGCGCTCCATCTCGTTCAATTGCCTCGACTTCTGGCCATCACGGTCTAAATTTAGCAGGTCAGAACTAAATTTAAAAGCTGGCAGGAAACTCTGACAGAGTTCCCATGACCCACAGCCGTGCCAGTCCTCGCCCACGCAGGGTGCTGAAAGGTACACAGCCAGACTTTTGCACAGGAACTACGGTCGAAGCGGGGGGGGGGGGGGGGATGCAGAATATTCCCTGGGGGAAGCCCCCTTCCTAGCCCAGCGCATCACCAAGTTGCTGCAGTGAACTCACAAATAGTCTCATCTCAGTTGATCAGAGGGACCCCTGGGCAGGGGCCATGGTAGAGCCTCTGCGTGTTATGCCCAGGTTCAATCCCAGGCATCTCCAGTTCAAAGAACCAGGTCTTAGGTGACGTGAAAGACTTAGAAAACTGCTGCTGGTCTGAGCAGACAATACTGACCTTGATGGACCAAGAGTCTGATTTAGTATGAGGCAGCTTGATGTGCTCAGACCCCAGACTCAACAACCAAGGCCAAAAGTATGGTTGCCATTGGAGGTAAGTGTACATCTGTGTCCCCAGGGCGTGAAGTCCATGCGTACGGATCAATCGCATTTGTCCTGAGTGCAGAAATAGTGCAGAATTTGCAAATGGACTTATAAATTAGCTCTCCAAAGTTTCTCGTTCTTATGGGCATGCTCAGAAAACTTATGCCAGCAACAAGGGGTTGACAGTCTCTAGAAAGGACCTGGAGTTCTCCCAGAATTCCAACTGATCTCCAGACAACAGAGATTGGCTCCCCTGGAGACAACAGCTGCTTTGGAGGGAAGACTTTACGGCACTGCACCCTGCTGAGGTCCTTCACTTCCCCAACCCTGCCCTCCACAGATTCTACCCCTAAATCCCCAGGCATTTCCCAACCTGGAGTTGGCAACCGTAGCAGTAATGCCAGTTGAAATCTTTGGATTCAGAGGAGGGGTAGGAAATTGTAATGGCCTGCATAGGAACCCCTTTGCTGGATCAGACCCCAAATCCATCTAGTCCAGCATCCTGTTTTCTGACAATGGTCGACGCGATGTCCCCAGAGAGCCTCAAAGGAGGGCACCCTAGCAAAGCGGCAGTCCAGACCAACTACAAAATGATAAGAGATCAAGCACAAGAGAGGTGCACAGGAGTGACTGCGGATTCTGAACTGCTGGAAATGGGTTCTCAGGTGGATCCATTCCTCACAGTAATGTACCACCTTTCCTCCTCCAAGAAAATCAGTGGAGATACAGAGGGGCTGGTAGGGGGGATCTTGTCGCCCCCACCTCATAACAATACCGAGGTGGGGGGGGGGGGAGATCTCCCAGTATCCCCGGAGCCACACTGGCTCTGACCAGTGGTGAATTTGCCGCTATCAGGGCTGAGATTTTTCATGTTTTAAAACAGGCTTCCTATACTGCTTTAAAATGATGTCAGCAGCCAGCCAGACAAAACTTTAAAAATATATGTTACCTGTAGCAAGAGTGGGAAATCAAAGACTGTTCAACTCTTGAGAATGGGATAGGTGAAATGCAAGGATATGCTGTTATGGCAAAGCTGACAAACTTCATGAATCAGAGACCGAAAGACAACGTTGAAAATAACTGGCGAGTTAGTCATGCAGTTGAATGGTTCATATTACATGACAGTTTCAGTATGAAATATTAAAGATGTTCTCTTTCGTACGATTCTTATCACAACCAATTGTTATTCATGTTTTATTATATAACTGATAAAGACAGAAGAGATAGGACACAAATGTTAATATATTATGAGGAAATGGTAGAATGCTGAGTAGGTCGTTGTAGTGATTTTTAAAGTTATAATGTTATATAATTTTCCTAAATATTCTCGTCTTTGAATCATGGATTGTGTCTTCATATTTGCAAAAAAATGCCCTTTATACTATGCTTCAGTAATTTTACCTTTTACCCCCCTTTTTTATTCTGTAGTCCTTAAAAAATTCAAAATAAAAATCATATTTAAAAAAAACCTTTTTAAATAAACTTGTTTCTTTAATTGGAAGCAGGCAGGGGATGTTCCAACAGCCAAACTGAGGAGATGAGTGAGAAATTCATGGGACAGAGACCTGCAAAGGATGGCAGAGAAGTGTAAAGAACAGCGTAAATAAAGGAACACCTGGCCAGTTGTAGACGGGTGCTTTCCGTACTATTCTTTGCCCAAATTCTGGCTCGGCTCTAGAGGGGATATGCTCGATAATGCAGGGAGGGAGATCTTATGTAAGGAAGGGGCCGGTTTCATCAGCCTCTTCCTCCCGGGAAGCTCATTAGAGAAGACAGGAAAAGAAAGGGACTCGAGGAAGTGTGTGCGTGTGTGTTTTGTGCTGTGTGTGTTCAATCTCCAGCGTTGTTTTTCCACCAGGATCAATTCATTCCTTTCTCATTTTACTTCCTATAACGCATAAGGTGTTTGCCATAACACTAACTAGATGAGAATACAACCAAATATTATCGCCAATGCAAAAAAGTCCACAAAGGCCAGGCGACCAGGGCTACAAAGATGTCTGTTAGAACACCAATCCCAATTTTTTAAGAATCATAGACTCATAGAGTTGGAAGGGACCATACAGACCATCTAGCCCAATGCAGGGGCAGCTTGAGAAGTAAAGACCCATATTTTCCAAAAACATCCAGCCCAAGACAACACGTTAAGACAGGATTCTCTCAGAATGTCAAAAAAGTGTAGAATGTGGCACTGGTTGAGGAATTCGGTTCTCCGAGAATCTCAGCTGAATTTTCATTTTCCAAGAATCTTAGCTGTATTTTTCACTTTCTTTAGGGAAGTTACTAGACCTCTAGACCACAAAGATATGATTGGGTGTATGTTGACTGGGGGGGGGGGGCCCTGTGTGTCCCATCCTGTGACAAGGAATCGTGGAAATAAATTCCGCAAATCTGCTGTGTTTGGATAATGCACATTTAGCTGTGTAAAACCCAGCTGAACTTGGAGAACAATATGGATTCCTGGGTTGCAGAACCCGATTAAAAACAATGGCATAAATACATCAACCAAGATTGTCCCTTTCTGTTCCAGCCGCTTACACAGAAAGTGGGCATGTTAAACTTTTTTCAAAGTAGACACGTTTCTAAAAATGAGAGATGCCAGACAAAATCCCAACCCTCTGATTCAGAAGTCCTGAACTGATCAGCGTTGCAATTCATGGCAATTCCTGAGTGAGGAGGAATTGACTTGTAGGGTTGCCAACTCCAGGTTGGAGAAATTCCTGGAGAGTTGAAGAGCCTGGGGAAGGTATAATGCCACAGAGTCCACTATCCAAAGCAGCCATTTTCTCCAGCCAAACTGATCTCCATAGCTTGGAAATCGACTGTAATTCTGGGGGACCTTCAGGCCCCACCTAGAGGTTGGCAGCCCTGGCAGAGAGAGACTCTGTCCGAGGTTAAAGGCACCCTTCTTTCCAAGATGCAGTTAGCTGCCACGTGGGTTCCAAAGTAAAATCCAAAATTCAGAGAAAACTCAACTTCTTTCTCCTCTCCCTTGTGGGAAGAAGAAGAAGAGCTGGTTTTTATACTCCCGCCCTTCACTACCCAAAGGAGTCTCAGAGCGGCTTGCCATCTCCTTTCCCTCCCCCTCCCCACAACAGACACCCTGTGAGGTAGGCGGGGCTGAAAGAGCTCTGACAGAAACTGCTCTTGAGAGAACTGAAGAGAACAGTGACTGACCCAGGGTCACCCGTATGGCTTTATATGGAAAAAGAGTGGAGAATCAAACGCAGTTCTTGCAATCAGAGTTCCTCGCTCTTAACCACTAAACCGAACTGGCTCTCAAACTACCCTGTTTGGTGCAGTGGTTAAGAGCGCAGACTCTAATTTGGGAGAACCGGGTTTGATTCCCCACATGCAGCTGCTGGTGTGACCTTGGGTCATCACAAGTTCTTTCAGAGCTGTTCTCTCAAGGGCAGTTCTCGAAGAGCTCTCTCAGCCCCACCTACCTCCCATGGTATCTGTTGTGGGGAGGGGAAGGGAAAGAAGATTGTAAGCCACTCTGGGACTCCTTTGGGTAGTGAAGGATGGGGTATAAATCCAATCTCTTCTCTTCTTCTTCTACCCTGTGACTCAGTGTTGATTCTTCTGGATCTGATATAAGAAAGCTGCAAAAGAGACACATAAATACCTTTTAAGAAATTTGTTATGCCAAATGAACTCAGAAAGTATTACCTTTAGTAGACATTTGGCTTAAAAAATGCCAATGGATAAGATCAAGATGCATAAGCCACTGTGAGAGAAGGAAACCTCTTTGCCAAGTCCCTGTGCTGTTACAGAGAGCTAGACAGAGCGTGCATATGACTCCCATTCTGCAGTCACTCCACCGACTGCCCATCAGTTAGTGGGCTGAATTTAAGGTACTGGCCCTCACGTACAAAGCCCTTCATGGCCTCGGACCCTCAGACCTGCGAGACCGCCTCTCCTCCATGCTCCGCCACCACAGCTTCACTTATCAGAACAGGATCCTCTGCAGATGCCAACCAGCAAACGGGCAAAACGAACAATCACCTGTAGACGTGGCCTTCTCCATTGTGGCCCCCACCTTGTGGGAACGGCATGCTGGAGGAGGTCGGGAAGGGTCCCACTCTCCTGACTTCTACAAACTATGCAAAACTGAACCATTCACAAGGGCTCTTCTACGTAGGCAACAGAGTCGCACTGTACAAAAGCCTTCGCAAAGTTACTTGGATCAGTGATTGGGGACTGTGGTCTGTTCTACTGTGCACAGCCTACTGAAAGTAAGATCCCGTGGTGTAAATTTTGTATCATTTCATGTGTCGTGTTAATATTGATTCTCTGCTTCATTTCTGTTAATAGACTTCCAGTTGGTTCTACAACCCTAATTCCTGTTGCATTGTCTATCGGATGTCCGTGTATCGACTTACTCTGTGTAATCCACATTGAGCCCAAGTGACAAAGGTGATTTGATGATGATAAAGAAGATGAAGAAGAGATTAGATTTATACCTTGCTGTTCACTACCCAAGGAGGGGGGCTCCACAAACACTTCGGTTTGGTGTAGCCAGTTTGGTGCAGTGGTTAAGAGTGTGGACTCTAATCTGGGAGGACCGGGTTTGATTCCCCACTCCTCCACATGCAGCTGCTGGTGTGACCTTGGGTCAGTCATAAGTTCTTTCAGAGCTGTCTCTCAAGGGCAGTTCTCAAAAGAGCTCTCTCAGCCCCACCTACCTCCCAGGGTGTCTGCTGTGGGGAGGGGAAGGGAAAGAAGATTGTAAGCCACTCTGAGGGTGTGTTCAGACGGGCAGTTAATCCTGCCATTGGACCGGCTCAAATTTGATCTAGATCTTTTTTATCCAGTGTTGCACAACCAGACAACTCCCCTGTGAAGCACTTTACCGCATGTGTCTCCACGGTGGATTGTCTAGATAGCATCCACCTTAAGGAGCCATGCGGTCAGCTTTTCTAAAAAAAAAAAAAAAAAAAAATCCTGTTTGCACATGTGCATATGTGCCTGACTGCGTACTTGTTTTTCTGTGCATGCGTGGACTTAAATGGTAAATGCACCACCAGCGGTACCTTCCTCTAGGTACCATTTCAGTTAATAAAGTTGATACAGTTCATGGGACCATCAGAAACATAAAATTGTCTGGATCATTTCAGCAGAGCTCTGCGGACATTGCATGTTTAAGTGGTTATGCGCACATCACTAAGACTTTTTTTAAATGGCGGCCATTCGGGATGATCTGTAGACCATCCTTATGGGCTGACTGTGCGCTGGTGGAATGACCAGATGGGGGAAAGTCTGCCATTGGCCCGTCGGTAAGCTTTGAACCGGACTTTCACCGCTATCTTTTAAGTACGGCTCCCTGACGGGGATCGACAGGCTAATCACAGAAGCGGCACATTCCCCAGATGTTGCTGTCTGGATGTGCACTTTAAATCCACCAGGCACTCGTGCCTGGCACAGCTCAAAAGAGCCGTCTGAACGTGACCTGAGACTCCTTTGGGTAGTGAACAGCAAGGTATAAATCTAATCTCTTCTTCATCTTCTTTATCATCATCAAATCAAGCAAAGCAATTCTTTATGTTCCTCCTTTGGCAAAATTTCAAATGTTCTTTTGCTTTTTATGATATTTTTAAAAAACACCCTAGTGTGGCTCACAAAAAAGTAGGCATTTGGTGGGTAGAAATACATGAAAAAAGGCAAAAGATACTTAAGTTTGCAATGGACCCAAAAAGTATGCTATTAAATGTCTTTCCAAGCAATATTTAAAAAGTTCACAGTGAGTTATTTAAGTATATGGTGACAGCGGGAAGAGTAATATTTGCAGCAAAATGGAAGGCAGTGAAATGATCAGACTTGAAGGAATGGAAGAATAAACCAAATGAATATGTGACAATGGCAAAGTTAACATCTCTCATACATAACAGACCAACTACAGAATTCAGAAGAAAAATGGAAAGCTTTTTCAATTACACAGCTGAAAATCAAGAATCAAATTAAATCAAAACAGAGAATGATAGAATGAAAGAAACAATGAAAATGTTATTAGATATGAAGATAGAAAAGGTATTTAAATAGAAGTGAAATATTTATAAAGTACATTTAAGCATGTTCTACATAATGCCTGCAAATGTATGGTTTTTAAGTAAAAATGAATATAGTCTATATTTTACGTTTTATCAAAGTAAAAATTTAATTTAAAAACACACCCCAAAAAATAGGTATTTGCAAATGTAGCAGGTTGCTCTGCCGCGCTGAACGTATCATTCATGGTGATGCTTCTAGCTCCTTTGTACCATGCCAAACTTCCTACTTGGGCCATAATGAGAGGAGGAACCCCATAAGGACACACACTGACTTTCTCATGTGCTGCTACACTGTTCTCAGCAAGACAGAATCCAGGGACACATTATGGAGAGGTCACACCAGCTTCAGGCTGACAGGGGCTGATTTTGCATCTAGCATTCGCTCCACATTTTCTCACCTGGGGGGAAAAGTGCAGCTCAAAACAACATTCAGATACCCTGGGGCAACACCATACTGACTGCAAAGTCACCCCTGAACAGCCATAAAATGGCCATAGATCTCTGCAGATGTTACCATAAAAACTGATGATCAAAGGAAGCGAAGGAGGCTACCATAAACTCCGATGATCACAGGAAGCAGAAGCCACATGCAATGCAGAGGGGAATTTCTGTTCCAGTGTGATTTGCTAAAACAGTGGAAGGAAAAGCTAATGCAGAATCAGCCAGTGTTAAACTTCGGGCTATACAGCTTCAGACTGTGGTGGTGGTGAGGTCGCTCACATGCTCTTGCGTGGAAAAGCCCCTCGCAGACAGAAAGCTAACAGGACAAGGCTCTAGCCCAGCTTTCTTGTTGAGGTACTAGTTTTCAATCCTGCAAGCTTCCCCCCCCCCCCCCCCCCCAGTGAGCAGAGTGATCTAGGCCAAAACGTGGCTCAACTATCTCAGCATGAACTCGAAACTCCGCTGGATTGGATCCAAGGCCAAACTGTTCCAGTTGTCTGCTTTCCAAAAGGCAGCAAACAAGAGGCCTATGGGAAGCGCACAAGCAGCTGTTCGCCCTTCACTCACTGGGACCCACAGGTATACTGCCCCTGAATGTGGAGGCTCTATTGAGCTAACCTGGCTATCGGCCAATGATAAGTAAACTCTCCATAAAAAGAAAATCAGAAGGGTCCTGATGGATCAGACCAAAGGTCCATCGAGTCCAGGCTCCCGCCTTCAACGGGGCAGCCACTTCCAGGAAACCCACATCATGTAAGAAGCCAAAACCATACCTCCCGGCTGTTTTCCCTGTAGCAGCTTGCATTCAATAATAGACTGCCTCTTGACATAGAGGCTCCATCCAATTATCATGGCTAACAGCAGCTGGAAAGAACTAGTTCAGCATGGATACATTCAATGCCAACTGCCCTGGGGGATTTACTCCCAAGTAAACATGCAC
The DNA here is from genome assembly GCA_029233225.1 of Lepidodactylus listeri. Taxonomy (NCBI): domain Eukaryota; kingdom Metazoa; phylum Chordata; class Lepidosauria; order Squamata; family Gekkonidae; genus Lepidodactylus; species Lepidodactylus listeri. The sequence goes on from JARCFY010000002.1 coordinate 177,685,253, forward strand.
TCTATCAGAGCTGCAAAAGTGGCTTCAGGCCAGCATGAAATGACCATATACATTTCTAGGATTTGGGGAACAACGTATTTTTAAAAAATCTGCCTCCCGCTCTCTCTTCTGCATATACCCAGATAAATATAATCTCCCCCATCCCGTTCTCTGCATTTGCAGTCCCCGAATCCGCTCTTGGGGCAAGTCCAAGGACATCCATTCTCAGCAGCCCACTCTGGAGTTTTTCAGTCTGGAGCCATGGGAAGTGGAAGGCAGAAAACAAACAAACAAACAGAGGCTGAAAATAAGAACTCTAAACCAAGCCAGGAACCAAAATTAAATGGGTGGCAGACCTACACCGTCGGGCCACAAGAACGGGTAGCCAGGAAGAGGCACATGTTCCTAGCAAGAGATGGGAGGGAGCAGGAGCAAAAGGACAGTGGATGCCTGGGGCTTTAACAACTGCAAAGCAGGCAGCATTTCAACAGGTGCAGCAGCCCCAGTGCAGAGAGAGCAAACAACACAGCAGCAGCTGAAATTTCATGTGCAATTTTTAGAGCAGAGAATTCCACATTGGGAGCATGACTGTGCCAGAAGAATCTGATATATTTATTAAATAGTTGGGGGCTTACTTCAAACACACACACACACACCCACAGCAGGGTCAAAGGATGCTGCCTCCGCTGTTTCTGTAGGACCGGGCATATAGAGCCTTCCCTTTTTACTCCCCATTAACTGGTATTGTGAGGTACACTGCCTCGAAAGCTGGAGGTTCCATTGAGACATCAGGCTACAGAGAGGCTGCTCCTCCCCAAATTTGTCTGGCCTCCCACAGTTTCACGGCCATCAACATGTCCCATAGCAGTGCATTCCACAGGTTAATCAGGCACTGCATGAAGGACTTCCTTTCATCTACTGCCCATCAGTTCCCCAAGTTCTAGAACTACAGGAAGAAGGAGAAAGCTCTCTCTTTCCTCAGCCTCCACACCTAATTTCATAAACCTCTGCCATGCACCCCCTCCTTTATTCTCTTGTATCGAAACTAAAAAGCCCCAGATCATAGTAGCTTCTAGCAGGGAAGGCGCTCCAGCCCCCAGGTCATTTTGCTTTGCCCTTTTCTGCACACACCCCTCCCCTCCTGGCCCTGATGCAGACAACGGTGGAGGGTTGCCACCTCCAAGTTGGGAAATTCCTGGAGCTCTGGGGGTGGAGCCTGCAGAGGGACCTCAGTGGGGTACAAAGCCATACAGTCCACCCTCCAGAGCAGCCATTTCCTCCAGGGGAATTTATCTCTGCAATTGGGAGATTCTGGGAGATCTCCAGGCCAGTTTTAATTCTCCAGTTGCAATTCTGGGAGACCTCATGGAGGCAGGTTACTCTATTGGGAGGGGGAAAAGACAACAACAAAGACGAGGAGAAGGAGATTGGATTTATACCCCGCCCTTCACTACCTGAAGGAGTCTCAGAGTGGTTTACAATCTCCTGTCCCTCCCCCTCCCCACAACAAACAGACACCCTGGGAGGTAGGTGGGGCTGAGAGAGCTCTTTCAAGGACTGCCCTTGAGAGAACTTGTGACTGGCCCAAGGTCACACCAGCAGCTGCATGTGGAGGAGGAGTGGGGAATCAAACCCGGTTCTCCCAGATCAGAGTCCACACTCCTGACCACAACACCAAACTGGCTCTATTGCGAGTCCTCTCCTCTGCTGCCCACAGGAACAGCTCCCTGCCCTCCTCCGAGTGACAGCCCTTCTTCAGGTACTTCAAGAGAGCCATCCTGTCCCCCCTCGGCCCTCCTCTTCTCCAGACTGAACATTCCCAAGAAGTCCCTCAGCCTTTCCTCACAGGGCTTGGTCTCCAATGTGGATCATTCATCCACAATTTCAAACTCAAACTCATAATTTTAAAAAGTGATTTGGTGAGGGAATATTTAAGCAACCATGTCTTAAAAGATGGAGGATGAAGGACTAGCATTGATACACTATATTATACTCTTATTGAATCTTTTCCGCAGCCTGGAAGTTTGCACACAATGAATCCAGGGTGCGAGTGGCGCTCATTCTCCCTGCCACCTTGTCACCAATGCTCCCTCTAAGCTGTGGAGTCTTGTGAGCAAAAATTCCACTCTGTGAGAAGTTGTGAGTGAGCTATTTGGCTGCTGCATAAATTAGTTTGCTCTGGGGCCCTCCTTCCTGAGTCAAGACAAAAATGTGTGAGCCAGAGGCTAAAAAATGGTGAGCTAGCTCACACTCACTCAGCTTAGAGGGAACACTGGCGGTTGTCACATGTCCTCCATTTCCCCCCACACACACTAGCCAGCACACAGCCTTTTGCAAAGTAGCCCGCAGGGCCACCTGCACCCTTCGAGAATGGCTGAGAGTGACAGAGAGCGAAAGTTGCAGTTTATTTTGGGGGTGTAACAGTTCCCCCTTTGTGTTTGTGTTTTCGGCCACACAGGCCTCCTTTGCAAAGCAATCGTGTGGGGGGGTGGGGGTGGAGATGCTGGGGACAAACAACAGCAAGAAAGCTGCCATTTCTGGGTTGGGAAATTCCTGCAGGTTTAGGGGTAGAGCTTGGGCGGTGGAGGGACCTCAGAAGGGTATAATGCCACGAAGTCCACGCTCCAAAGCAGGCGTTTTCTCCAGGGGAACTAATCCCGATAGTCTGGAGATCAGTTGTAACCTGGGAGATCTCCAAGCCCCCACCTGGAGGTTGGTAACCCTAGGGAAGGTGTTAGCCCCCACCCCTTCTTGGGGGGGGGGGAACCAGGATACTGTACCACAGAGAAGAAGAGAAAGAAGAAGAAAAGGAGGAGGAGGAGGAGGTGATTGGATTTATACCCGACCCTTTGCTACCCAAAGGAGTCTCAGAGCAGCTTACAAACTCCTTCCCCTTCCCCTCCCCACAACAGATATCCTGGGAGGTAGGTGGGGCTGAGAGAGCTCTGACAGAAACCGCTCTTGAGAGCAACAGCTCTGAGAGAACTTGTGACTGACCCAAGGTCACACCAGCAGCTGCAAGGGGAGGAGTGGGGAATCAAAACCGGTTCTCCCAGATTAGAGTCCATGCTCCTAACCACTACACCAAACCCACGGTCTGCCAGCAGGACTCTCCTGATATTCCAGGGGAGAAGGGGAGTTTTGCTGTCAACTAGGGAAGCCAGCCTCCAGGCCGGACCTGGGGATCCCCCAGAATTAGGGCCCATTTCCAGACTACAGAGATCAGATCCCCTGGAGAAAATGGATGCTTTGGAGGGTGGACTCTATGGCCTTCTGCCCCACTGAGGTCCCTGTCCTCTCAAGGCTCCATCCCCAAATCTCCAGGAGTCTCCCAGCCTGGATCTGGCAACCCTGCCCCCACCATCCCCCACCAGTGGCCAGGGGGACCTGGCGACCCTACCATGAAATCGCAGCTGACTTATGGCAACCCTGTGGAGTTTTCAAGGCAAGAGACATTCAGAGGTGGTTGGCCATTGCCTGCCTCGGCGTGGCAGTCCTGGTATTCCTAGGTCTCCCATCCAAGTACTGACCAAGGCCGACCCTGCTTAGCTTTGAGATCTGACGAGATCAGGCTTGCCTGCACGAAACCCAGTATTGTAAATACAGTTGCAGTGATGTTACCGTGAGGTTAGAAGGCGGCCGTGCATTTCAGAAAGAAACTGAAATCTCTAACAGCAGCTCAGCGGGTCCGCCATGATTAGAGGCAGTCAACCTCTGAATGCCGGATGCCAGGGATAAAAAGTGGGAGAACACCACCGTTTTCATACCCCGCTGGCGGGTTTCCCCGTGGGAACTGTCATGAGAATGATGGATCAGGTCGATCTTCCATGTGACCCAGAAAGGGAACATTTAGATCTTTGTATGATGTGGCAATGGCCAATAAATTACAAGTTTTTTTTTTAAAAAGTGGGACAATTCTTATCAGCAGCTAAGAAGAAGAGAATGGATTTATACCCCGCCCTTCGGTGGTCACAGACCATAGTAAAAAAGATTGGAACTTTAGGTATTGACCTGGAATCCCTCTATAACTGTGGTGAGGTGGCAATTTTGCAGGCAGTCAGGAGGAGAATTTGGGATATAGAGGCGCAGATAATTAATGCTGGTAGTTTTGGAGTCTGTTCCCCCTACTCATTACCCCTCCTCCCTTTACATACCTCTATGGTACCGTATATTGCCAACTTGACAATCCCAGTTTTTAGGAGGGCTTTCATGCTTGCGAGGTTTAACCATTTCCCCTCAGAAGTTGTCTTAGGCAGATATAGGGGTGTTCCGTACAAGGATAGACTTTGCAATTGTAATCTTGGGGAACCTGATTCTATTACCCATATCCTTTTCCGATGCCCTAAATATTCCGCTAAGCGTAATACTTTGATTCGTCCCCTTTTCTCTCCACAGAGAGATTTTCTGGATAGGGATCTAACTTTCTTTTTAGCAGATAAGAATCCAGCAATAACGCTATCTGTTGCTGAATTTCTGGCCTATGTATGGAAGTCAAGAGTAATACTCTGTAAATACTGCAATTTATGCTAGGACTGTTTTATACTCTGGAACACTCAGAATATTGATGGATGTTGTTTGCTTTGTTTTGTTTTGTACCTACTGCTCAATGTTCTCTTTGCTCGATCTACGTATGCTATGCCAATAAAGGTTGTGTATATATATATATATACACACACCCCGCCCTTCACTACCCAAAGGAGTCTCAGAGCGGCTGACAGTCTCCTTTCTCTTCCCCTCCCCCCACAACAGACACCCTGGGAGGTAGGTGGGGCTGAGAGAGCTCTTTCGAGGACTGCCCATGAGAGAACAGCTCTGAGAGAACTTGTGACTGACCCAAGGTCACCCCAGCAGCTGCATGTGGAGGAAGAGTGGGGAATCAAACCCGGTCCTCCCAGACAAGAGTCCGCGCTCCTAACCACTGCACTAAACTGACTCTGAGCCATGATAACTCAAGTTTACGTCTAACTTCAGGAGCAGTTCCTCTCTGCGAGCAACTCAAGAAGAAGACAGTAACAGAGACAGCGATTTACCAGGGAAAGGTAACAAAAACAGGCCCACCCTTGGCAAATACAGGACTTCTAGAGCGCATAGAAATATATAGCAAGATCCTGAATAAAATTTATCCCGGACACCTTAAGGAAGAGATCATCCAGCAAACTCAAAGAGAATCAGAAAGTCCCAAATTCGACATTTCTGGGCACCCCAATTCAAAAAGCATTTGTAGAACTGGAAAAGGTGCAGAAAAGCATAGGTGGAATGACTGGGGTGGTGGAAGCAGCTTTCTCCCAAGGAAAGACTAAAGAATTTGGGGCTTTTCAGTTTAGAAAAAAAGGTGAATGGGGTGGGGGTAAAGTAGAGGTTTATAACATTTTGCAAGGGTGCAGAATTTTTTCTCTCTCTCCCCCCAAATGCCAGAACTCAGGGGCATCCTCTGAGCTTGATGGGCAGTAGGTTCAGGACAGAAAAAAAGAGAGAGCACTGCACTGCACTGGGATGCCCCAGGCTGATGTGATCTTATCAGATCTCAGAATATTTACTTATTTTTTTATTTATTAAATTGAATCTGCAAGCAGGGCTCGGGGCGACTTCCAACAGAGCAGAATACAATAAGTAATTTGATTTTAAACCAATGTTAAAATGACCTAAAAACATGTCAATAAATAAAACAATATACATTTCAAGATGGTGGGGAAAAGAATAAAGCAGAAGATGATGGAAGAAAGTAGGGTCGGCCCTGGTCAGTACTTGGATGGGAGATAGGGTTGTCAAGTCCAGGTTGCAAAATACCTGGGGACTTTGGGGGTGGAGCCAGGAGAAGGTGGAGTTTGGGGAGGGGCCCCAGTATGGTACAATGCCATAGAGTCTATGCTTCAAAGCAGCCATTTTCTCCAGGGGAGCTGATCTCTGTCAGCTGGAGATCAGTTGTAAAAGCAGGAGATCCCCAGGCCCCACCTGGAGGATGGCAACCCTAATGGGAGACTTCAAAGGCCAGGGCTGCTATGCAGACGCAGGCAATGGCAAACCACCTCTTTTTTTAAACAATTTTATTGACTTTTAGTAAAGTACTGATATATACAGAATTCAACAAAGCATCTAGACCAAAAAAACATTATACTTATATAACAATTATTTTCTTAAAGTTTGCAAGTAAGGATTTTTTGAGTCTATCACTGAAGCTTAATATCCATCCATTTATATACTCTATTCCAGTTCTTCCAAAATGTATCTTCCAGTTTATTTTGCCAAACCATACTCAACTTATCCATTTCTGCGATCTCTAACAGTTTATACTTTAAGTCGTCTCTTGATGGGAGTTTGTTGGATTTCCAGTTCTTTGCTATTAGTATTCGGGCTGTCGTAAGAATATAAGTAATTACATATCTGTTTTTAAATATTCTGGGAATGTATTTAATAGAAATAGTTCTGGTAACATTGGCAGACTGAAGATGCCTAGATTTTCTGCACTTTCCCCAAAAAATTTTGAATTTTCCCACACCTCCACCACATGTGGGAGAATGTTCCTATATTTGTCTTAGATTTCAAACAAGTGTTGGATACATTAAAAAAAACCCTCTGAATGTCTCTTGCCTTGAAAGCCCTACAGGGATCCGTGAAAGTAGCCTGCGACTTGGTGGCGCTTTCTGCTGCCCCCTCTGTAGCCTGGCACCAAGAACTCCCCGGCACAGCAATGCAATGCAGTGGCCACCTTTCTATGGGATTAAACAAACCCATACAGGAGACGAGGTCCACCAGTGGATATTAGCCATAGTGGCTAAATGGCACCTCAATGTTCAGAAGCAGTCTACCTCTGAAAGTCAGGTGCTGGCTGGAGCAACACCAGAGGGAGGCTTTGGCCTTTGTGCCCAATTTATGAACCACCAAAGAGCCTTAAAAACGGGGCCATGAGAGTCCAGATACTCTGATGCAGTTGTTCGTGATCTTCTGTTCCTTTTACCAATTACTTTCCCCAACTGACGGGAGGGGTAAGGGGGGCAGAAACTGGGATATATAAACCAGGCCTAATCCTGGCAATGTTTGAAGAAGACGACTGGATTTATATTCCGCTCTTCACTACCCGAAGGAGCCTCAGAACGGCTTACAATCCCACAACAAGACACCCTGTGAGGAAGGTGAGGCTGGGAGAGCTCTTGAGAGAACTGCTCTTTCCAGAACAGTTCTGACAGAACTTGTGACTGACCTAAGGTCACACCAGCAGCTGCCATGTAGAGGAGGAGTGGGGAATCAAACCCGGTTCTCCCAGATCAGACTCCTAACCACCACACCAAACTTGCACATCTCATTAGCCAGCTTTAAAAGACGGACCCGGGGAAACCTCCAAGTTCATTCTCACTGAAGCACCAGGATCACAAGACAGTAGACCGGGCAGTTCTCCGTCCCCAAGAGAGCTGGATTCCCAAGGGCAAGGCTTTGCTGGAAATTAATTTCAGAATGGGGTGGGGGTGAGGAAGTCAACAGAGAGTTTGCTTATAACTGTCTCCCTCCCAAGGGAAGACAAGAGTCCTAGAGCCTTGCTCACGCCCTGAAAATCCGAACTGGTGGAGACTGACCAAGAGAGAGATCTTGGTGTCGTAGTAGATAACTCAATGAAAATGTCGAGACAGTGTGCGACTGCAATGAAAAAGGCCAGCACTATGCTGGGGGTTATTAGGAAGGAATTTGAAGACAAATCAGCCAGAATCATAACGCCCCTGTATAAATCGATGGTGCGACCTCTTTTGGAGTACTGTGTCCAGTTCTGGTCGCCACACCTCAAAAAAGATATTATAGCACTGGAAAAAGTGCAGAAAAGGCCAACTAGAATGATAAAAGGGTTGGAACACTTTCCCTATGAGGGAAAGTTAAACAGGTTAGGGATCTTTAGCTTGGAGAAACGACGGCTGAGGGGTGACATGATCAAGGTTTATAAGATTATACCATGGGATAGAGCAGGTAGAGAAAGAAGTCCTTTTCTCCCTTTCTCACAATACAAGAACTCGTGGGCACTCCATGAAATTGCTGAGCATTCAGGTTAGAACAGATAAAAGGAAGTACTTCCTCACCTGAAGAGTGATTAACACATGGCATTCACTGCCACAAGAGGTGGTGGCGGCTACAAGCATGGACGGCTTCAAGAGGGAATTAGATAAACATACAGAGCAGAGGTCCATCAGTGGCCATGAGCCACAAAGTATAGATAGGAACTCTCAGTCTGGGGCAAGTGATGCTCTGTATTCTTGGTGTTTGGGGGGGGGGCAACAGTGGGAGGGCTTCCTGCCCCCACTGCTGGACCTTCTGAGGGCAACTGGTGTTTTTGGCCACTGTCTGACAGAGTGTTGGACTGGATGGGCCACTGGCCTGATCGAACATTGGCTTCCCTTATGTTCTTACGTGCTGAATCCAGACCCCACCTTGTGTTTTGAGAGGTTTACCACATGGATAAGATAAGACCCAAGAACCCATTTGCCCCATACAGATCTATTAGGAAAGGGAATAAAACGGCGAATTCTGTAATGCCCCTGTATAGATCTATGGTGTGGCCTCATTTGGAACGCTGTGTGCAGTTCTGGACACTGTATCTCCAAAAGGACACTGCAGAGCTGGGGAGAGTGCAGAGGAAGGCAGCCAAGATGGTGAGGGGGTTGGAGCACCTTCCCTAGGAGGAAAGGCTGAAGAGCCGGAGACTGTTCAGTTTAGAAAAGAGAAGACAAAGGGGGGGGGGGGGAAACATGACAGAAGTTTGTAAAATTATGCACGGCACGGAGAGAGCTGACAAAGTGAACTTTTTCTCCCTCTCCCCAAATACTAGGGCATCCAATGAAGCTGTGTAGGTTCAGGACAGACAAAAGGAAATATTTCTTTATACAAAGAGTGATTGAAATATGGAATTCGCTGAACCTCCACATTCAGAGGCACTAAACCTCTGAATTCCAGTGCCAGGAGGCAACCTCAGGGGAAGGCCTCAGCCTCTCTGCCCTGTTGCTGGCCCTCCAGAGGAACTGGTTGGCCACTGAGTGAGACAGGAGGCTGGACTAGAGGGACCCTCACTGGTCTGATCCAGCAGATCTTCTTACATCCTGTGTGTTCACGCTGTCCCCATCGCCCATAGTTCCCTACGACAACATCATCTCGTGAAATGGGATGCTGACGTGACCGAGACAGGATGTGGTGATGACCACTGGTGTTAAAAAAAAAGTGACACCAAACTTGAAACTACCTCTTATCAACAGACACATTATAGCTAAACGGAAATTCCATGTTCAGAGGCAGTATAGCTGATGCGGGAAACAGACAGCAGAAGAGGCCTGTCCATCTATCATGGGGTCCCCAACCTTTTTGAGCCCATGCACATCTCTGGAATTCTGACATACCATGGTGATTGCCGCCACAAAATGGCTGCCGCAGGAGGCGGAGCCAGACATAAAATGGCCACCACAGCTTACCTTCAGTCACACAGTGAAGATCCTTGTGCTGTGGTGGCGGTGGCTGCCAAAGCAATGTCTTTCAATATCTGCACAGCCAATCAAATTTCTGATGGCCAATCAGAAGCCTTGCTGGGCAAAAGCCCCGCCTGGCCCCGCCCACTTTCTAAAAGCACCAGGAAAAGGATCAGTGGATGTAATGCTGCCCAGCAGCGCCACATTGGGGACCCCCTGATCTCATCCAACATCCTGCTTCTCACGGGGACAAACCAGCTTACTCTTGAAAGCCCATCAGTAGCAGACAGGGGCTGAAGTTTCTCTCTATGGCTGCTCTTCCAGAACGTGACATTCAGAGCTCTACTTCCTCTAAATCATGGGGGCTCCATTTAACCATCAGGGCTGACAGCACTTGAAGGGTATCTCTCCCTCTCCATGAATTTCTCTAAATCCTTTTCAACGCCACCTAAGGGAGTAGCCAACACCACATCTTGTGGCAGGGAGTTCCCCAAGTCAAATGACATCTTGTTGCCTCAATTGCCTCGATTTATTTTAAACTGAAAGCTCCCAGGTTGACAATTGCCTTCAGTACTGTGGGCACAAAGGACATCCCCCAAGGGAAGACCATCAACCATTTACAATTAGATATGATCAAAATTGTATATTACAATTTTGTGTTATTTGTGGCTTATTTGTGGGGGTGTTATTTGTGGCTATGCTTGTATGCTAAGGGTTCCCTATTGTCTTTGGCATTCAGTACTCTGTGAGCAAACCGTGCCCCTTGTCGTAGCTAGCGGTTTTTCATCAGACACCAGGCCAGATCGAAACGAGCCCCAGGACCTCCCGGTTCAGAAAGCAGTCCCTGAGGAGCATGCAGCCCCCTCCTGCTTGGGTTTCACCTTCATATGTAGTGGCAAGAAGACTTTTCTTCATCCTGTCGCGATGGCAAGAGAAACAGCCGGCAGGGCAAGAACTCCAGACAGCAGAAACTCCAACTGTAGAAAGAGTTTTGTTTCTAATCCCCTCCAAGGGGGGTTAACGCTGAAGATTTGGGGAGAGAGCTTCTCTCGAAGCCCTGTTCTGGCCACCATATCTCAAAAAGAGGAGGCAGGGTGGCTGGGGGGCGCATGGGGCCCGGCCCCCAAGCGTTTCTTCTGGGCCCCCTCCCTCCCAGGCTGGCCTCAAATTGAATTAATGTAATTAACTTTGATTTCATTAGCTGTGCCCCCCAGGCCCCCTCCCAACCGAAGGATCCAGGTGAGTGTGTGATGGCACCTTCCCTCGGAGGGACGACTAAAGAACTTGGGGCTTTCCAGCTGAAAGAAAATAATTCTTAAGAAACGGGGGGGGGGGGAGGGGACATGAGAGAAGTTTATAAAATCAGGCGTGGGGTGAAGAAAGCGGGGGGGGGGAGAATGTTTTGTCTCTGCTGGAGATCCCTTTTACTGGGGAGGGGGCCTTCCCCATAGGCACCTGGGTTATCCCCTGAGGGGAACAGGATGCTGGACAAGATGGACCTTGGTGTTCTTGTGAAAAGGGGACCTTCTCAAGAACTGGTAGCAAATAAGCCTGAAATGGAACCTCAGCACTGGGAGAAGGTTCGCCTCGGAATAATCAGCCACGGGACAAAGTGCTGCTGCTCTTTTCTAGAAGCTTCCCAGAGACCTCTGAGTCATGGTCGGACCCAGCAGGGGCCATCTTATTTCTCTCTTACAAACATGACTTGGCCGCAATGTTCCCTCTAAGCTGAGCTAGTGTGAGCTAGTTCCCAGTTTTTAGCCTCCGGCTCACACATTTTTGTCTTAGCTCGGGAAGCAAACTAATTTATGCAGTAGCCAAATCGCTTGCTCACAGCTTTAATGCCAGGAGCTCACAAAGTAGAATTTTTGCTCACAAGACTCCACAGCTTGGAGGGAGTGCTATGTGGCAGTGAGTTTCTGGTGGACAAAATTCTTCTCCACGCAACAATTTTTCTTGACAGCCGAATGAGTTCTAGAGAGGGAGCTCATATTCTTATGGTGGGCATTTTGTCCATCCCAATAATCATTGGTCCTTTTTAAGACTAAGACCCCCCCCCCCTCATTTTGTCCTCTCTTAGTAGGGAAGGAGCTCTACCCCTCGGCCCTTTTATATGTCCCTTTTCCTGCTCTAAGATCTCCGAAGGGGAGGGGGGGTGCCGGCCTTCACTGACTGCAATCTCCACTCCACCACCTGTGTCAATCCCCTGCCAGCAGAAGCCGGGAAGGAGCTGACCTTGTGCAGAATCAGACCTGGAGTCCACTGAGGCCCAGGCTGCCCGCTCTGACTCATGGTGCCTCTCCAGGGTCTCAACGAGCACTTGTGACCCAAGAGCTTACCACTGGAGACACTGGCCATTGAACCCAGGATGTTCTGCATCCAAGCTACAGGCTGAAATCTCTCCAGAAATTCCAGGCCTACATTCTCATAGAAGGAACATGTGCTTGCTTCAAATTGGAAATTACAGAGTCTCCCCTCAATGCATCAGTGGTACCAAAAAGTATGGGAATATTTTTTTACTGGACAAGACCTTAGCCTGGATTGCGCAGGATTGCGTAGACAGGTTACCTCTACTAGTATTATGGCCAAACACTTTTGCTGACCCAGAAGGAACTTTACAGAAAGCACCTCCAATTGGTTCACACACCTTATACCTTTACCATTAAGTATCTTTAAAAATGGTTTGAACTCCATTTTTTTTATTTTTAATTATTTGAATGATAACTTCAAAATTAGTAGATAAGGCAACCCTTGAGTCACCACAAACTTAATGATCATTTTGTAACTGTTTTCATTCATATCTTACTAAGTATTGCATTGTATTTTATTTCAACCTTCAATAAACAGTTTAAAATTAAAAAAAGAGAAGGAATTGATAGATAGAAAAGACGGGAAGACACGGAAGGAGAACGATAGCACCATTTGGATTGTGGTCCCTGCGATGCTGGGCCATGTTCGAATGCAAAATGATCCAAAAGAACCGTGATTCAAATTGGCTGGGTGGGGGGTGACTGCAGGGGGAAATGTCAGCCTCAAGAGTGCTTGCACAGGCCATCTTCTGGGGCCATCTGGCAGGTCACGGTGAGAAACCAGTTGCTGGCCTAGATGGACCCACGGTGCGGTCCAGCAGGGCTGCTCTTCAGATGTCCCTAACCTTGTCTGAATTGCAGCATTTCAAACCGTGGACTTCTGTTTTCTCAGGGGCCATTATATTTTATGAACAGTAGCCCGGGGACCAGAACTCTCCAACCTGACTCCAATCTGATTTGCATTTCAGAGTTACAAGATTCAAAGCCCTGACCTTCAACACCTTTAAAGCAGAAAGAGGTTAGTTGATGACTGCCATCCATGGTAACTACATGGAGCATCCATGCTGCAAGCCAGTGTACCTTAGACTATCAGAGGGTGGGGACAAGCAATGGAGAGGGAAGTGGCCTTTGTACCCTGCTTGTGGCCACTCCAGAAACATCCAACTGGGATGAGGGGGGACCCTTGCTTACATTCAGGAAGGCAATGCAAGTTGTTTACAGCTACGTTGGCCCAAAAGTCAAATCCAAAAAGCCAAGAACATCATCTCCATAATACCTTCATTAGGGCCAACCCAACGATGCGTTACAGTGTGCAAATTTTTGCATTCCTCAGAAGTCTTCATCAGGCCAGATGTTACAAAATAAAAAAGAGAGGGGACCCCTCCCAAATTTTTAAGCAAATTTTCAGGGCAAGGTGTTAAAAAAGATCTCATGGGGCCAGTGATCTGCTGACAAAGAACAGGCTTCCAGGTGGCCGCTAAAAAAGCAAGAGGTAATAAAATAATTCCCCCGACCCGGATAGCCTAATCTTGTCTGCTACTGGGAGCTAAGCAGGGTTGGCCCTGGTTAGTACTTGGATGGGAGACTTCCAAGGAAGTCCAGAGTCACAATGGAAAGGCAGACAACGGCAAACCACCTCTGAACGTCTTTTGCTTTGAAAACCCCACAAGGGGTCGCCATAAGACACCTGAAATTGGAGGAGACTTTCTACCACCAATAGAATAACTACACTCCAGAGCAAGAATTCTCCCTGACATTCTCATGCGGCCATCAGTGGGGAAGATGGACTTCAGAAATAAACATAATTTCCAAGAGATATCCCCAAGAGTTACAGTTTGAAAGGCCCTCCTCTAGTTATTACATTTCATCCTGCTCTTCGGACAAAGTGCTCAAGATAGCTTTGTTCACTTGTCTTTTCCCCTTCATTTTATGCTCACAGCAAGCCCGCAACGTAGGTTGGGGTCAGAGGAAAGGGTCGGTCAGCGGTCACCCCATTTATCACTATCTCACCAATACCTCTTCAGATTCTAGGTGGCTCACAAGGCCACAACCAGGTGAGGAGGACACCAAAACATAACAGCTCAATTAACAGGACTTTTAAAAATGCTGAGAACTAAAAAAACCTCACACGGAATTCACCAGTACAGATTTAGAACACCATGCAGAATTAAAAAGGCACAGCCAAATCTGTCAAAACAGTTGGGTGGTGGAAGGTATTGCTTTCCACAGCTGACTTAGGGTGACCCCGTAGGCTTTTCTACGCAAGAGACATGCAGAGGTGGTTTTACCACTGCCTGCCTCTGTGTAATGACCCTGGACTTTCCTGGTGATCTCCTACCCAAGTCCTACCCACGGCAGACTCTGTGTGGCTTACGAGATCTGTTGAGATTCAGCTAGCCTGGGCCTTCTAGGCGAGGGGACGAAACAGTCTAGTCTCCACCAAATGGCTACTGAATCAAAGCCATCTTACACACCTTTCTAAATGCAGTTAAGTGAAGGAACTTATGGTACCCACTCTGGTAGGCCATTCCGAAGGACTCAATCCATAGGGGGGACACAACCCCATTGTTGCCAGACGGATAGTCCTAAAGGAGGGCACCAGAAAGAGAAGGTCGGCTGAAGAACGGAGCTGGCACCTGGGAGCAGGGTTCCCTCTAAGCCGTGCGCGGCCGCTCATTAACACAGGAGGCCCCGCTTATCAGCAGTCTGGAGCTGCACAGGGTCTTGCACTGCCCCATTGCCCATTTGGAGATTGCAGCAGTTCTATTCTGCTCAGGATGTGAACTGCTCCACTCAGGAGTGGGGGGGGGGGGGGAACCAAATTGCTCTCTCACAACTTTAATGCCACCAGCTCACAAAGTAGACTTTTTGCTCACAGGACTCTGCAGCTTAGAGGGAGCATTGCTCACAGGGTGTCTGTTGTGGGTAAAGGAAGGGAAGGGGCCTGTAAATCCAGCCTCTTCTATTTTTTCCCCACACCCACACACTAAACCAGCTGGGGACTTGAATCCAGGCAGTCTAAGTCTGGCACTCTAACCACGAGACCATCCCACAAACAAAAGTTTTGCTGCAAAATTTGGTTGAGGAATCCCTTTCTTTCCATCTGGCTTGAGGGGTTCTGGGTTTGAGTCCCCCGGCCCCAGCCATAAAGGTCGATGGGATGACATCGGCCAACGTACCTAACAGGGTCGTTGAGATGATTTATTTTATTTAACACCTTTGTACCCCACCTTCCTCCCGCATGGGGAGCCAAGCAACTCATGTTGTTCTCCTCTTCTGTTTTATCCTCACAACAACCCTGCGTGATAGGTTAGATGGAGAGGGTGTGACTGGCCCCAAGGTCACCCAGCAATCTTGCATGGGCAGAGTGGGGATTCGAACCTGGATCTCCCAGATGGCCAAAATGGCAGCAGTAGAGAAAGAGGTTCTGAGTTCCTTAGAGGAAGCGAGAGAGAAAAATGTAACAGACAAATCGGTAGGCGGACAGATTTGTCCCCCAAGAGTATGCAGCAGACCCCATTTCTGGGATTACAGTTTCCAGATTAGAGGACAGTGTTTCAAGACCTGACCCTGGCACGTTACTAGAATTTAAGCACTGAATATGCTTATCTCAAACCTGAAGCTAAAATTGGTTCAGACAAAGGGACTGGATAAACAGATGGGGCAGAGGTCCATCCGTGGCTGTTAGCCACAAGGTCTAGATGGAACACTCTGTTTGGGGCAGTGATGCTCTGTATCTTTGGTGCTTGGGGGGGGGGCAACAGTGGGAGGGCTTCTGGAGTTCTGGCCCCACTGGTGGACCTCCTGATGATACCTGGATTTTGGCCACTATGTGACACAGAGTGTTGGACTGGATGGGCCATTGGCCTGATCCAACATTGGCTTCTCTTATGTTCTCCTCTTTTGGGGGGCCCCCAAGCTCCACACCCCATAGTTAAAGCCTCTGGGAACAAAATCACAGCCAAGCCCAATGATTCCTGGATCTTCCCTGCTCTGCAAAAGCCAAATCCTTTCATTCACAAGTGCAAACCAAAGTCTCTTGGACACAGCAGATCCTACCTGGTCTGGGAAGCAACTAAAATATCCTGAAGGGGATGGCAAAACCCAAACATCTTGGAAGCCAAATCTGTCACATCTCTGGAGCTCAGACTTCAGAACCAGGGGCCATTGGGTTCCCGAGACCCACAAACCTATACCCCTGTGATCTTGGGTATCTTCTAACTTTCCTAACCACAAACCCCCAAACCCCTCAAATTCAAATCTGAACATCATAAGCACCCTTTGAACAGTGCAGAACACAGCCAGAGAACATCTGAATTAATCTACTTACTTCGTTAGATTACAAAGTAACATTTGTGCAGATCCCACTGGCTGGACACGGGAGGGATCCTGACAGGGCTTGGGCTGATCATAACAGATCCATTATATGTAACTGTATTATGGCTTACAGCTAATACAATAAATCTCATTCACTGATTGACATCCCACCCATCTTTAGGGTAGTCTTGACAATGTTTCTGTAAGGTGCAGAAGCATTATTATTGCAAGACTGCAGATGGGGGGGGGGGGGCATTCCACTAGGGACTATGCTAATTCCAGCCACTGAACCTATTTCAGATATGAAGAAGAGACTGGATTTATACCCTGCCCTTCACTACCCAAAGGAGTCTCAGAGCGGCTTACAATCGCCTTTCCCTTCCCCACAACGGACACCCTGTGAGGTAGGTGGAGCTGAGAGAACAGCTCTGAGAGAACTTGTGACTGACCCAGGGTCACACCGGCATGTGGAGGAGGAGTGGGGAATCAAACCCGGTCCTCCCAGATCAGAGTCCGCTGCGCTCCTAGCCACCACAACCAAACTGGCTCCCGCATGCGGAAATGCATTCATTGCTTTGGCCCTGGGTCGGAAAGGTTTTCGACCAAGGCGACTTGGCGAAGAGGGCATCCGTGTCCCGCCACCAGCCAGCTTCCCGGGCCTTCGCTACAGAACTACGGGAAAGGGGCGGGGGTCCAAACCACATCCTCCGCCGCGTCTCCTCCTGAACGGCTGTCTCCGCTCCCCGGCGGCCAGGTCCCCTCCTTTCCCAGCCCATTCATTCTCGCGCTTCAGCATCCCTGGCGGCGGCTTACCTGACACACCTGCGCGCAGGTAAGCAGCTCACCCTCGCCTTCCTCCTCCGCCTCCTCCTCCTCCTCACCGGGCTCTCGGGCTGCGCCGTCAAAGCCCCGAGCTCCCCCGGAACCCTCGCACGGCCAAAGGCATCGCCCCGATCCCGGAGCGCAGGCGGCGGCGGCGGCGAGGAAGAGAGTCCCGTTTCCCCAAAAGCCGCGGCGTTCAAAGGCCCCGCCCCGCCCCGCCCCGCCCCGCCCCGCCCCGCGGCTTTGCCGGCTGGGTCTGAACGGCGGCGCTTTCGTCGGAACCGCGCCCACGCTTCTTCCTGATTGGGCCAGCCTTCCGAAGTCGTTTGCATATGCGGGCTGATTGGCTCAGAGGAACAGCGGGCGCACCCTCCCCTTTCCTTCTAAGTTCTCGCCCTCTCCGCCCGTGGGGTGGTTGTGTTATCCTTTCCCCGGCTGTCGTGTAACGTGGAATGAGTCCGGTTCACACGTGCATTCCGGGGTCAGCTCTTAGAAATCCCCCTTTAAAAGCACGCAATGTCTGTTTTTTTTATTTTTATTTCCCGATCTGCAAGCTTTTCTCTCCTTTTTTTCACACTTTGTCACCCCATTTCTTCTTTTTTCTGTGCAGAGTCATTTTCTTTTGCACGTTTTCCCTCCAGCTTCCTTGCGTTCTGCCCTGAAAACATTTCCTTTATTTCTCCCTGCCTCAGTTTCCTTCCAGGTTTCAGTCTGCTTCTCTCTCTTGCTTTTTTCCCTCCCAGATCATTCGGATTTCCCCCTGCCTCAGTTTCCTCCATTCCTTCATGTCTAAAATTTCTTGTGCAAAATCACAAAAAACAAACAAAACCTCACTTATATCACAATTACAATATACAGGGGGGGGGGGGGGGTTTGTAGAAAAAGCCCAGCAGGAACTCATTAGCATAATAGGCCACACCCAACATCAGAAACTTATTCACATATTAGGCTACACCCATGACAGCATAGCGCATTAGCTTATGGGGGGCTGGGCAAGCACAGGGCAGGCATGGAAGCTTGCCTCTCCCCCCCCCCCCCAGCTTCTCCACCCCCCTTCAGCATTGCCTTTCTAGTCTACCCCCCCTCCCCCAACCAGACACCTGGGGAAAGGCTGCTGAAGTGGCTGGGATCAAATTGGGGAGGGAAAGAAAGTCATTTTCAACCTGCCTGGGTTCCCTGCCTGCCCTTTTCCACCTACCATATGTCAGCTAGAGAAGAAGAGGCAGAGAGAAGCTTTTCCTTGTCAATTTAACTCTCAGCTGACTGGGGGGGGGGGGGGGGGGAGTGAAATTGACAAGGAAATGCCTACAGACTCCCAGAGGGAAAGACTGCATTTTAACATACCGCCTTTCCCTCTTGTGTGTAACCTCAGGAGGGCAGCATGCTCTGTAGCCACGCTTGCCAGAGGTTTTGGTTGTAGGTGTGGCCAACTCAGGAGCCAGCTGGAACATTCCTGCCCAAAAATAGCCCTGACAATATATATGTGTAGATCAAGGTGAGCAGCTGTGTTGGTCTGAAGTAATAGAACAAAGTTAGAGTCCACTAGCACCTTTAAGACCAGCAAAATTTTATTCAAGGTGTGAGTTTTCGTGTGCTTTCGTCTGACAAAGTTTGCTTGCACATGAAAGCTCATACCTTGAATAAAACTTTGTTGGTCCTAAAGGTGCCACTGGACTCTAACTTTGTAATATAAACGTGTGTGCAAGTGATAATCACTGGACATAGCTCCATCACTGGGTAAAATCTTTGTTTTTCAGTTTATCAAGTAGTCAAAAAATGCTGCACATACTGAGAAATGTGTGGCTTATGGTTGCCAAACCCCAGGTGGTGCCTGGAGATCTCCAGAAACTACAATGGATTTTCAGATGACAAAGATCAGACTACAGAGCGCCAGACCACAGGGTAAAGTTGCCAACCTCCAGGTGGTGGCTGGAGATCTCCCACTATTACAACTGATCTCCAGACCACTGCAATCATTTCCCCTAGAGACAATGGCGGCTTTGGTGGGTGGACTACACCCTGCATTTACATTTCTTAGGGGGCACTGGCTAATCAAATCCGGGGGAGAAGGCTGTGACACCCTGGGCTGGATGGGGAGTCAGGGGGCCTTGCCAGCAAGTCAGGGGGCCTAGCCCCGAAATGCCCCACTGTAGCCACAGGCCTGGGCATTTCCCAGCTCAGAGCTGGCAACCCTATACCAAAGGTCAATTTTCCCGGAGCAAATGGCTGCTTTGGGGGCTGGACTTCATGGCATTATACTCTGCTGAGCTCCCTCACCTCCCCAAACCCCACCCTCCCTGGGCTGCACCCCCAAATCTCCTGGAATTTCCCAACCTGGAGTTGGCAACCCTAGCACCATTTGGGGCACTACAAACTTTGAAAATAACCATCAGTGACCCTGTAGAAATTGCCTGCTCCGTATATATCCTTCAATTTTAGATACCACCAACTTTACACAGAGAGTGATTAAAATGTGGAACCGGCTGCTGGAGAATGTAGCAATGGCCACAGGAATAAACAGCTTTCAAAGGGGATTAGACAGATTCATGGAGGATACGTCTATCGAGGGCTACTAGCCACGGTGGCTGAGGGGAACCTCCCAGAGCCAGGAGGCAAGCATCCAAAGCGGCCATTTTCTCCAGGTCAACTGATCTCTGTCACCAGGAGATCAGTTGTAATCCTGGGAGATCTCCAGCCACCACCTGTAAATCGGCAACCCCATCAACCCTTCAATTTGCAATGCCCTTTAAAGATTTAAAAATAATTAAAGGCATGCTACTGCCCACATTTTAAGAGCCCCTTTGATTTCTGGGGAA
Source organism: Lepidodactylus listeri (assembly GCA_029233225.1). NCBI lineage: Eukaryota > Metazoa > Chordata > Lepidosauria > Squamata > Gekkonidae > Lepidodactylus > Lepidodactylus listeri. The sequence goes on from JARCFY010000002.1 coordinate 177,704,930, forward strand.
AGGGGACTGGAAAATGCTTCGTACAGCTTGGATCAGGCCCCAAATCTTTATCAGCAGATCACTTCTCATGTGTAGCGCCCAAAGGCAGCCTTCTGAGCTGTTCCCTTTTAGGAATCCCCCACCCAGAAGTGGGCATTGGCAAAAACACTTCCACCTACTCCAGGCAGTTCATTTTCTTGGTCTCAAAGTGGTGGTGGACAGCTCATTTTTCAAAACAAATCTTGTCAACGTCACGTCCTGCTTGAACAAAGCTCGAGTCCAGGGGCACCTTTAAGACCAATGTAGTTTTATACAAGGAATAAGCTTTCGTGTGCACGCATCCTTCCTCGGATACTGAAGAAGTGTGCTTGCACACAAGAGTTTATACCTTGAATAAAACTTCCTCGGTCTTAAAGGTGCCCCTGGACTCTAATTTTGTTCTGCTGCTTCAGACCAACACGGCTACCCACCTGAATCTAACTTCCTGCCCGGTGACTGCAGGAAAGGGAAATCCACAAGCACCCTGAGCCAGGCCTCCCCCCCCTCCAGTGGAGGCCCCATAGAGAAAGACAAAAACAACAACAACACAGCTGCCTGGTAGATCAGGTCTTCCTTTTCATCACCCAGGCCAGTGCCCTCTATCGAACACCTCTGGGGGGGGGGGGGCAGGATAAGAAACCAGCAGCCTTCTACTGCTCTTCACCCCCCAGTATCAAGACCTACTGAGAAACATTCAGGGCTGCTGCCCTCATTTTGACACTTTCAGGGCTCTGCAAACTACCACTAGCAGCAAAAATTCTATCTGAGCAGACAGTGTCACTGGGGGTGGCATTTCAGAAAGGGTTGCCAACCTCCAGGTGGGACCTGGAGATCTCCCGCTATTACTATTGGTCTCCAGATGACCCAGATCAGTTCCTCTGGAGAAAATGGCAGCTTTGGAGGATGGACTCTATGGCACTGAACCATGCTGAGGTCCCTCCCCTCCCCGCCCCCCCCCCCCCCCCCAAAATGTCCAGGTATTCCCAACCCAGAGCTGGGAACCGTAGTTACAGATGTTATTAGTTACAGTATAAGAGAAAGTATAGACAGTGTGCCATTGAAGGGGAAACAAACACAGCTACACAAATCCAAGTAATGTGTATGCTTGCAAACAATGTTCTGAAAATGTTCAGTACTTCCCTTGAAAAAACCTTTGTGGGAATCTCATGGTTCAACTCTTGGCTGCAAACTCATGAGGAGGCCTTACAGTTAATTCAGCCTCAGCTCTACAACACAGAACTTCAGAAAACTCCTGCTGGTTCAGAGAACCACCTAGTCCAGCATCCTGTTTCACACAGCAGGCAAATAGTTCATCTGGATGGCCAGCAACAGGGCACAGAGGCCGAGGCCTTCCCCTGATAAGAACATAAGAAGAGCCCTGGTGGGTCAGACCAGTGAGGGTCCATGTAGTCCAGCATCCTGTCTCACACAGTGGACAACCAGTTCCTCTGGAGGGCCAACAACAGGGCAGAGAGGGTGAGGCCTTCCCATATAAGAACATAAGAAGAGCCCTGCTAGATCAGACCAGTGAGGGTCCATCTGGTCCAGCCAGGGCTCCGTTGGGGCCGGGGCGCGCCGGAGCACCGCTCCGGGAGAGGGGAAGCCGGGGGGCGGGGCACATGATAAAGCCCCGCCCCCCAGCTCGCTTTCCTGGCCTGCGCTTCGGCGCGGAGCCGGAAGAAAGCCTCCTCCCCCGCTCATTCTTGCCGGGCCGGCGGCAAGCGCCGCCGGCCTGGGGAGAAGGCCCTTCCTTCCCACCCCCCCAGCTCACCCTTCCCTCCCCCCCAGCAGACCCTTCCCGGGCGCGCGGCAAGCCCCGCCGGCCCGGGAGAAGTCCCTGCCCCCCCCCCTCAGATCTTTCCCGGGCCTGGCGGCAAGCGCCGCCCGCCCGGGAGAAGCCCCCCGCCCCCCCCCCGCTCAGATCTTTCCCGGGCCTGGCGGCGAGCGCCGCCAGCCCAGGAGAAGTCCCTCCCCCCCCTTCAGATCTTTCCCGGGCCTGGCAGCAAGCGCCGCCAGCCCGGGAGAAGCCCCTCGCCCCCCCCCCCCTGCTCGGATCTTTCCCGGGCCTGGCGGCAAGCGCCGCCAGCCCGGGAGAGGTCCCTCGCCCCCCCCGGGAAAGATCTGAGCGGGGGAGGGGGGGGGGCTCTTAAGTCTTATAAAGACACGTGGCAGAGGTTTAAAGCACAGTACATAGCTTTATTTTCTGAATTATTCTGAAAAGAACCTGAAGCTATAAATGTGATGGTAGGTTTCAAGCAAGGGTAAAATTAACTCAATGTATTACAGTCAACTTAATGAACTCAATGTATTATATTTGACTTTTAAAGTCTTCCTTCCTTCCTTCCTTCCTTCTCTCTCTCTCTCCCCCCACCTACCTACCTACCTTACTGTTCCTTTCTTTCTTTCTTCCTTCCTTCCTTCCCCCCTTCCTCCTTCCTTCCTTCCTTCCTTTCTTTCTCTCTCTCCCACCTACCTTCCTGTTCCTTTCCTTCCTTCCCCCTCCCTCCCTCCCTTCTTGCCTTCTGACACACTGCCGATGACATCATCACTTCCGGTGATGTCAGGGGGGGTGGCATATGCAAATAAGTTATGCTAATGAGCTCCTGCACCTCTTTTTTTACTAAAGGACCCCTGGGTCCAGCATCCTGTCTCACACAGTGAACAACCAGTTCCTCTGGAGGGCCAGCAACAGGGCACAGAGGCCAAGGTCTTCCCTGATTAGAACATGAGAAGAGCCCTGCTATATCAGACCAGTGGTCCATCTCATCCAGCATCCTGTCTCACACAGTGGCCAGCCAGTTCCTCTGGAGGACCAGCAACAGGGGACAGGGGCTGAGGCCTTCCCCCGGTGTTGCCTCCTGGCCCTGTGATTCAGGGGTTGATTGCCTCTGAATGTGAAGGTTCCCTTTAGTCACTATGGGTTGTAGCCGCTGATAGATCTCTCCTCCATGAATCCATTTATAGCTGTTTATGTCTGTGTAAGATTAATTCCAGCCTGCCTGAGAGGGCCATTGTCCTTGGGGATTACAGAGATCGGTGTATGGGGAAAGGCCACAAGGAATTATTTAGAGCAGCCCAGAGCCCCTCCCGTTGCCTCCAGATGCCTCAACAGGAGGACACCATCCAGTAGATCAGAGGCTGCAGAAAGATCCAGAAGCAGGACCCTTGTGTGCCTTCAGATGGAGGTCACCAGCTAAGACCACCAGAGCCATCTCTGTCCCATAACCTGGCCTGAAATCAGGCTGAAAAGGGTCCGGAGCACCTGAGTTATCCAAGGAGAGCTGGAGCCAATCTGCGACGGGGTCTCTCAAGTATTTTTCCCCAGGAAGAGCAGGTTAGAGGTTGGGTGATTATTGGCCACATTGTTTTTCTGTAGGGATTTTTTAAAAAGTCGTGGATGGATAATCACCTCTTTGAGTGGACAAAGGAGAGCCCTGAGTTAGCGACTGATTCATGACTGATACTGAGGGCTTGTTCATGTGGTCTTTACATCTACCTTGACACGGATCTGGCCACTTGGATCCACATCTCAGCAGCAGCAAGACTAGACTACGGTAATGTGCACTACAGAGGTCTCCCTAGGGTTGCCAAGCTCCAGGTAGCACCCGGAGATCTCCCGCTATTACAATTGGCTCTTCAGACAACAAAGATCAGTTCCCCTGGAGGAAATGGCTGCTTTGGAAGGTAGACTCTACTCAGCTGAGGCCCCTCCCCTCCCCTCCCCAAAACCTGTCCTCTACAGGCCACACCCACAAAATATCCAGGTGTTTCCCAACCCAGAGCCGGCAACCCTAGTCTCCCCTCAAAGTCAGTATGGAGTCTCCAGTTGGTGCAAAGTACCACAGCTCAGTTATTACTGGGAGCTAGGCAGAGTGGGCCTATCACTTCCATTTGGCATTCACCCCACTGGGTGCCCGTCAGTTACCAAACTCAGTTCAAGGCACTGGCCATCACATACAAAGCCCTTCGTGCCCTTGGTCCCTCATCTCCATGGGGCTGCCTCTCTCCCTCTGCTCCATCATGACAGCTTCACTCACCTGAGCAGGGCCTTCTGTGGGGCCACCCTGCAAATGGGCAAGATCAACAACGGCACATACATGTGCTTCCTCCACTGTGGCCACCACCTTATAGAATGGCCTGCCTGAAGAGGTCCAGAAGGCTTCCTCTCCCCGCCCTGTTCCACAAACAATGCAAAACTGAATTATTCAGGAAAGTTGGGGGGGGGTTAACACAGGAAAGAAGGCTGTACTGTAAGGAAATGGTTCAGAAAGATGCTTTGGTAAAGGGCTCAGGGGTGGCCAAACTTGCTTAATGTAGGAGCCACACAGGAGAAACATCAGATGTTTGAGAGTCGCAAGACATGAACAAATATCACACACGTGTTTTTACTGGAAAATATGCAAATTGGCTTTTTATTAACATTGAGACTGCCAGAAATAAAACCCAAAGGGGTAAAAACAGTTATTGTTAATGATATTTCAAGAGACAAATGCTTTCTCCAAGCCAGCCGTGCTTTGGGGAAGCATTTCTTTCTTTCTCTGCTCCCCCCCTCCCCCACCTCGAGCCTTCCAGGGTGGGGAACACTGGCTGGGGAAGGGAAGACCAATTGAGAAGGCATGCCTCCCCTTCGCTTCCCCAGCCGCCCTGCTGGGAGCTGCACAATATGTGTGAAAGAGCCGCATGTGGCTCCTGAGCCACAGTTTGGCCACCCCTGGAGAGACTGTGGATTATCTGTGTACTGTTTGTTGCTAAAAGTATGCTCCTGCCATGTAATTTCTGCATCATTTAACACATCATGTTTAAACATTTATTATTTATTCAATTTCTATCTATTCAATTTCTATTATTGTTGTTGTTATTTCAATTTCTTATGCTTTTCCTCCCAGCTTTCTTTCATCTCTGCTTCAGGTTTCTGTAATCCAAACCCTAGCACACTGTTCATGGGATGTCCCATCCTGTCAATTGGATCTGACTTAGGCTGCCTGTAACCCGCCTTGAGTCTCAGTGAGAAAGGTGGACTTTGAATTATTTTATTTATTTATTTATTTACATCTCACCTTTCTCTCCCAGTGGGGACTCTAAACAGCTTACATTCATTCCCCTCTGCTCCATTTTATCCTCACAACAACCCTGTAAGGCAGGTTAGGCTAAGACGGTGTGTCTGGCCAAGGTCACCCAGCCAGCTTCCAGGGCAGAGTGGGGATTCGAACCTGGCTCTCCCAGATACTAGTCCAGCACTCTTTTAACCACTACACTGCACTGGCTCTCCTATGGGGCAAACGTATGGCGAAATCACTTCTCCTTGACAGAAAGATGGGTGGACACCCCAAGCATGACCCCATGCTGGCTCTAACGTGGAGAACTGAAGAGTACTGGACTCAGGAGACCAGGAACAGTGAAATCATGAAGCCTTTATTGAGTGATTCAGCATGCCCAGTAGATGGTCAGAACAAGCATGCTTCCAGGGCTCCAGGGCCCTCATTATATGCTGGCCGGAGCCACACCTCCAGCTGCACCCAAAAGACCTGATAGGGGCTTAACATATGCGCATGTTTGTCATAGGTCCCCTGGAGGAGCCTTTGATTGCATTGGCTCCCCAGGGAGAACCTAGGTCCCACATTGGTGGAGGCTTTGAATCCGGACGTCTATTGTTCCTCCAGATTCAAGCTCCCTTCTCTGCCTGACCATGTGCTCTGGCCATGTGGCGGGCGCCATTACCTGGGAGCACATGGCAGGCTGGTTAGAACACAGAACATACTACATTACAAGAACAAAAATAAATAAATAAATAGACAAGGACAACTTATTTATATTCTCCTTGGAGACCGGGACCTTTCCCAACTGCAAAGCAGTTGGAGCACTGATTGTGCTACATAAATATATTATTATTAATAAGAATAACGGCACAGAGGGGCTTACGTGCCTTCTCTCAGACACACACCTGCACGAACACACGCATTTACATGCCAGCCTCTCAGGCAGCAATCTGCGTGGTTGCTGGATCCACCATCCTTAGAGAACAAGATCCCCTGGAGAAAGCTTGTGTTTACGGGAGCTGATGAGGAGGAAACTGATGCAATTTGGAGGCACCAGTTACATGATCAAGCCAAATGGGCCGGAGACAAATTAGCCGGCATGTCTCATTTGCTCACCGTAACTTGCCACCGAGTATTCCCCCCCCCCTTCTTCCTTGCACCCTAATTTGAATCTGAATTTTTTAATGTTTAGGAAATAAAGCAGAATTAGTGCTAATGACACAGTAATGATCATCTCCCTCAGTTGTAAATGGTTGTAATCTTTAGGAGTGGCAATATGGTAAGGTGAAAGGTATGTATTTTTTAAATTTACAGATCACATTCATTACAAGAAGACAAAGGCATCTGGTTGGGAAAGTTAATTCTCTTTACTTGGCTTCTACAGTTGTGGTACTAGGTAAAGGTAAAGGTTTCTCTTGCTCGAAAGCCAGTTGAATCCGACTCTAGGGGGCGGTGCTCATCTCTGTTTCTAAGCCGAAGAGCCAGTGCTGTCCGAAGACATTTTCTGTGGTCGTGTGGCCAGCATGTCTAAATGCCGAGGTGCACAGAAGGCTGTTACCTTCCCACCGAAGTGGCACCTGTTTATCTACTTGCAATTTCTTGCTTTCGAACTTCCATGAAGATAGATCCAGGTAGTCAGTGGTATTGGTCTGAAGCAGCAGAACAAATTTAGAGTCCAGGGGCACCTTTAAGACCAACAAAGGTTTATTCAAGGTATGAGCTTTCGTGTGCAAGGCTCATACCTTGCACGAAAGCTCATACCTTGTATAAACCTTTGTTAGTCTTAAAGGTGCCCCTGGACTCTAAATTTCGATGCTTTCGGACGGTTAGGCTGGCAGGAGCTGGGGCCAGAGATGGGAGCTCACTTCATCACGCAGCACTCGGGTCTTGAACTGCTGAGCTATCGACCTTCTGATCTGCAACTCAGCAGCTTAACCTCTGAGCCACCGCAGCACTACCCATTCCTAAATGCTTGATTTGTATAGGGATTTGAGTTTGGTGAAGGGATAACAGCAATTTCTGCTCCTTTAAAAATGAATTTGGGATTTCCCATGATTTTGTTTGCAATATCATCTGGAATTACAGTCCTGACCCAACATGATATTCGGAGGTATACTTTGGGTTGTCAGCCGCCAGGTGGGGCCTGGAGATCTCCTGGGATTACAACTGATCTCCAGGCAACAGAGGTCAGCTCACCTGGATAAAAATGGTCACTTTGGAAGGTGGACTCTATGGCAGTATATCCCACTGAAGCCCCTCCCTTCCCCAAATCCAGCCCTCTCCAGGCTCCACACCCAAAATCTCCAGGTATTTCCCAACCCAGAACTGGCCACCTAGGGTTGCCAGCCTCCAGGTGGGGCCTGGGGATCTCCCGCTTTGACAACTGATCTCCAGCTAACAGAGATCAGCTCCCCTGGAGAAAATGGCTGCTTTGGAGGTGGACTCTATGGCATTGTACCATGCTGAGGCCCCTCCCCTTCCCAAACCCCACCCTCTCCTGGCTCCACCCCAAAAGTCCCCAGGTATTTTCCAAGCAAGACTTGGCAACCCTATGGCCACCCAAGACTGCTTCTGAACACAGAGGGTCCCTTGTTCGTTCCTATGGCATCTTCTGCCTGGAACTGAGAAACTGCTTTCCTGGGTCAGAGACCAAAGGTCCATCTCTGCTAGACTTGCCAACTCCACATTTGGGAATACCTGGAGATTTGAGGGTGGAGCCTGGGAAAGATTGATTTTGGTAGACAAGGGACCTCCGTAGGGTATAATACCATGCAGTCCACCTTACGAAGCAGTTCTTTTCTCCAGGATAAGTGGAACAAATGTTTTAAGCACATAATAGACAGACAGACAGATAGATAAGAGATTTGTGTAGCCTGAAAATCAATTGTAATTCCAATTCTACCCCCCCACACACACACACCTGGAGGTTGGCAAGCCTACATCTCTTTGGTGTAGTTGTTAAGAGTGGTGGACTCTAATCTGGGAGAACCGGGTCTGATTCCCCACTCCTCCACAATGCAGCTGCTGGTGTGACCTTGGGTCAGTCACAAGTTCTCTCAAGAGCAGTCCTTGAAAGAGCTCTCTCAGCCCCACCTACCTCTCAGGGTGTCTGTTGTGGGGAGAGAAGGAGATTGTAAGCCGCTCTAAGACTTCCAAGTGAAGGGCGGGGTATACATTTTTCTTTATTTTTTCTTTATATTTACATTTTTATCGATCTTCTTTCTCTTTTGCAACTAATTAGTTTTCATTACAGGCGTTTCTAAATTGTTCTTATGAACAGTTCCCTCCCCTCCCCAGTTTCCCGACAGAAACAGCCTCTTGTCAAGCCTGGGAGAGAGTGTGTTCACATCACATCTTTCCAGGGACCATGATGAAAGTCCAATCTTCTGATGCAGAGAGATGGCATGTGTGCAATTAGCAGGACGTTAATTAAGGGATCCTAATTGCTTAATTGCTAATAATAATTGCTCCTGGAGAAGGTGGGGGGGTGGGGGATCAAAAACATCTCGGCTGTGTTTGTCCTCAGTGGCTCACGATTCACAAAGCTCTGGGGCCATGAAGGAGAGAGGGGAAGAACCAGGCGCTTGGCCTCCGTTTCCGGGGGAAGTTCCAGTACATTTGCCCCGGAGGCTAGCCACAGGGCTGGTGGTCACTACTTTTAAACATGGTAGAAGAAGAAGGCTGCAGTGGCTCAAGGGGTTACGACGCTGAACTGCAAACCAGAAGGTCGGTAGTTCGGCAGTTCGAGACCCAAGTGCTGCATGACAGAGTGAGCTCCCGTCTCTGGCCCCAGCTCCTGCCAGCCTAGCAGTTCGAAAGCAAGAAATTGCAAGTAGATAAATAGGTACCGCTTTGGTGGGAAGGTAACAGCGTTCCGTGTGCCTCAGCATCTAGTCATGCCAGCCACATGACCACGGAAACATCTTTGGACAGCGCTGGCTCTTTGGCTTGGAAATGGAGGTGAGCACCACATCCCTAGAGTTGTATTTGACTTGCTTTTGAGCAAGGGAAACCTTTACCTTTACCTTACCTAGAAGAAGAAGAGAAGAGATTGGAATTATACCCCACCCTTCACTTGGAGTCTCAGAGCGGCATACAATCTCCGTTCCCTTCCCCTCCCTGCAACAGGCACCCTGTGAGGTAGGTGGGGCTGAGAGAGCTCTTTCAAGGACTGCTCTTGAGAGAACAGCTCTGAGAGAACTGTGACCAACCCAGGGTCACCCAGCTGTCTGCATGTGGAGGAGTGGGGAATCAAACCGAGTCCCAGATCAGAGTCCATGCTCTTAACCACTACATCAAACTGGCTCTCTACAAAGATGGAGGGGAAAATCTTCTTCAGGTACTGTTGGATCCTGGCCTTGTAGCCCCGCCCACTCTTCCTTTAAACTGGTACTGTTGGATCCTGGCCCTCCATCCCCTTCCTCTCCACTAGAGCCAACTATGAAGGCATACTATAGAGCTGGGGGGGGAGACTTTTCTTTTCTTTGTTTTTGTATTCTTTATATGTGTGTGCATGAGAGTGTGTGCACACCCCTGGAAGTCATGGCGACCTCTGGTGACCGACCCCTCCTGGGGGCCTGGAGGATATTCAGAGAGGTGGCTCGATAAAGCCTGGCCCCGCCTCCCGACTGCTGGTATTCCAAGGAAGTCTCCAATCCAAGCACTTGCCAGGGTGTGCAGGGTGTGCTTGCTCAGCTTCCGAGATCTGACGAGACTGGGCTTGCTGGGGGTTCTCCAGGTCAGGGCAGCCCTCCAGCTTTCCTGAGCCTGCAGGCAACTTTGGAATTCTGAATCAGGGTGGTGGGCACAATGGTTAAATGGCGGCCCTGGGAGGCGGAACCAGCCACAAAATGGCTGCCCCGGGGGGTGGAGCGACACACACAAACATACAGTGCAGGGGGACAAGAGGAGTACTTTCAACACTGACAAAGAATTTTAACACTGAGGAAAAGTACCGCAAGAGGGGGTAAAACCAACCGTGTATCAGCAAGTGAAACAAACAATTCTCATAGCCGATCAGACAGTCTGTTGGGCAGGACCCCCACCTGGCTTAGCCACATGGGTGCCATGTTGGGGAACTCACTGTATAGGATGTGGGGGGAAACTCCTGAGAACACGCGCAGAACACTTTTCCTACACACTGGGACAGAGAGCATAAAAAGAGCCCTGCTGGATCAGTCCAAACACGACAACACTTCTTCGTTTGTCCCAGCATCCAATATTCACAGTAGACTGCCCCTGAACATGGAGGTCCCATTCGGTTTACAGCCACTGACACACCCCTCTCCACATCTGTCAATCTGCCCAGTCCCATTTTTAAGCAGTCTGTACCTATGGTGGTTGCTCCCTCTAAGCTGTGGAGACTTGTGAGCAAAAATGCTACTTTGTGAGCTCCTGGCATTAAAGCTGTGAGCGAGCAATTTGGCTACTGCATCAATCAGTTTGCTCTGGAGCCATCCTTCCTGAGGTAAGACAAAAATGGGTGAGCTGGGGGCTAAAAAACTGAGCTAGCTCACACTAACTCAGCTTAGAAGGAACACTGGACTGGCCATTGCATCTTGTGGCAATGAGTTCCACATGCCAATCCCATCCACTGTGGAGAAGTACAGTGGCTTGCCTGTCCTCAATCTATGGCCAGTCAGTTTCAAAAGCAACTGTGGTGGGACTTCTCTGTTGAGAAATGAAGTCTCTCTCCTGGCAGCCTGGTTTGGAAGAGGGGCTTTAAATGAAGAAATCATTTTTGACATTTATTTTTTCCTTAAAGGTTATGGCTTGCATTCCAAAAGCCCTGCTATACCTCGCGCTTGGATTCTGATCCTTGGCAGACAGAAGTTAGAAATGGCAAGGCATTAGTGTTGCCAGCTCCAGGTTAGGAAATACCGGGAGATTTGGGGGGGGGGGAGTCTAGAGAGGGCAGGGTTTGGGAGGGGAGGGGCCTCAGCAGGGTAGAATGCCACAGAGTCCACTCTCCAAAGCAGCCATTTCCTGCAGGGGAAAACTAATCTTGGTCATCTGGAGATCAATTGTAATAATGGGAGATCTCCAGATGCCACCTGGAGGTTGGCAACCCTACAAGGTGTTTCTTTCCGAACCAGAAAGGACATTTTCGGCTTCCTGCGGCCCTGGTTTGCATGAGGGGAGGGGCTGCCTCTGCCCTGGGCGCCGACATTCATTCTCTCTCTCTCTCTCTCTCTCTCTCTCTCACACACACACACACACACACACACACACACACACACACACACACACACAACCGGCCGACAGCTCAGGAAACGAATCTGGCACCCCCTGGAGGGCTCTCTGGCGAGGTGCCGCTGCGGACCGCTCCCACGGCGGGGCCACCCTGCAGAAAGAAGTCCAAGGGCCGCTGTGTGAAATGCAAACCCAGATCACAACATACCGTGAGCACAGCGCGGCCAGGGTTAGCTTTCGCTACAACTGTGCTCTTGTCTCTTTATGATCAGGTCTTTATCAATGGTTTGACCATAGGGTTGCCAACCTCCAGGTGGTGGCTGGAGATCTCCCAGGAATACAGCTGATCCCCAGGCCACAGAGATCAGTTCCCCTGGAGAAAACGGCTGCTCTGGAAGGTGGACTCTGTGGCATCACACCCCATTGAAGTCCCTCCCCTCCCCAAACCCCGCTGGCCCCAAATCTCCAGGTATTCCCTAGCCCAGAGCTGGCAACCCTCTTTGACCACTGGAGCTCCTTTCTTTCTTTCTTTTTTAAAATATATTTTTTGTGTCCAGTCAGTTTTTCAATCTGTGTCAGAATGTTTTGCCAGAATGAATGTATCGCCTTATACTCCCACCAGCAGTAAATGCATGAGCCAATACTGTCGCAATTTTTCCAACACTGTGGTGATAATTTGTTAAGTCATTTTGTGTAATTTTAGTGCTGTCAAATACCAAATAGTTATTAATTTAAAGTTTTCCTGCTGGACGTTAATACATTTTGTGAGGGAAGCATATGAAGACCAGACTGACTCCCAAAAAAGTTCCAGAAGTTCCATTCCAAGATCCGAGGACCATGAAGAGACATAAGATGGTAAGTTTGATGGAGTGGGGTCAATAAGTAGTTTGTATAGTTTAGAAATCATCCCTCTAACTTTGGGATTGAGAACAAAACGGCCAATACTGTAATGCCCCTGTATAGACCTATGGTGTGGCCTCATTTGGAACGCTGTGTGCAGTTCTGGACACCGTATCTCCAAAAGGACATTGCAGAGCTGGGGAGAGTGCAGAGGAGGTCGACCAAGAGGATGAGGGGGCTGGAGCATCTTCCCTAGGAGGAAAGGCTGGAGAGTCTCTGGGACTTCTTCTCAGTTGAGAAAAGAGATGACCGGGGGAGGGGACATGAGAGAGAGGCTTATACAATTATACAGGGGGTGGAGAGAGCTGACAAAGCAAACTTTTCCTCCCACTCCTCAAAAGATTACAATTCTACCCAGTTCTGTAAATTGGTTGTGTGCAGAGAAGATTCAGGGACACTCAGTGAAATTGGTCTGTTCTGAAACTACCGCTAACCAATTTTACTGGGTGTCCGTGACTCGTGATGTTATGAGGAAAGGAGTGGATAAAGAATGCCTTCAGTCTGTTAATCATGTTTGTCAAACCATGAAAGGAGGCTGAATGTGACCACTGAGCCCACTCGCCTGAAATGGACCCATCTTTCCGTCACAGAGAAGCCATTTCCCTATACATGTCCCCCATAGGACAGCCAGTGTGGTATAGTGGTTAAGCGTGTCGGACTTGCGTCTGGGAGACCTGGCTTTGAATTCCCCACTCATGCCATGGAATCTCTCTTGGGTTGCAAGGATTAAAATGGAGGAGAGGAGAATGATGTAAGCCACTTTGGGTCCCCAATGGGACCCAAAAAGAGCCAATTTGGTGCAGTGGTTAGGAGTGTGGACTCTAATCTGGGAGAATCGTGTTTGATTCCCCACTCCCCCACATGCAGCCAGCTGGGTGACCTTGGGTCAGTCACAAGTTCTGTCAGAGCTGTTCTCTCAAGAGCAGTTTGTCTCAGAGCTCTCTCAGCCCCGCCTACCTCCCAGAGTGGGGAGGGAAAGCAGATTGTAAGATGCTCTGAGACTCCAAGTGAAGGGTGGGGTATGAGTCCGATCTCCTCCTCCTCCTCTCCTTCTTGTACACAAAATAAATAAATAAATAAATACTGCAGTTGTGGTGAGGAAAACATGTCATACGAGAAGGCCTCCACTGACCTCGCAAAGCAAACTCACCGACTTGCCAGGCTCAGATCCAACAGGCTTTCCAGGTTCCACCTTTCACAAACCCCCGGCACCTGTTTGACAACCACAGGCAGCAGAAACGTGTGTGCCAGTGAGAGGCCAAGCTGTCTCACCCGTGCTGCATAAGAACCCAGCTGGGAACCACATCCCGGCAGCCTGGAAGGGGAAAATCCCATGAGGCTGGATGGCATCGGAACCCAAACAGCCCCGTCTGCCAAAGAGGACCATTTTTCAAAAATTAGCCCTGTTTTTTCCTGAGCAGCAGCGGAAGAACAACTGTGCGATGCCACCCACATAAATGGCAGGGCGGGTGCTTCCTCCCCTCTCTCGTCTGGACTCAGAAAGACCATCGCTAAATTCCCAGGCCGGGAGAGAAGGCAGGCTGAGACACCCCTGCCAGGCGTTTCCAGGGCACGGCGGCAAGGCACCGGTGGCAGGCGCAATGTTTTCCCGGGGGGGGGCTCAGTCCCCCCCGGGAAATTTCAGGGATGGCTCAAGCCCTCAAGCCCCCCCGTAGTTTACGCCGGTGCAATGGGCTACCTTGGCACAACTTTTTGACAGTCAGAGTTCTGCAAGAGTGGAATCGGCTGCCTCTTTGGCAGTCTTCAAGCAGCGGCTGGACCAACACTTGTTAGGGATGCTTTAGATGGACTAGATGGCCTGTATGGGTCCCTCCCAACTCTGTGTGATTTTATGAGGAGAGACAGAAAGAGGTTCCTAACTACATCTCTAGCAGAGAGAGAAAGACTAAATGTGGCACTTCCAAGAAAGGAGATATTGCCCTAAGAATAGCAATCTGGAGACAGACAAGGAATGACCAACACTTAGCTGGGGAGAAGGTGCTGACCTCATTATCCTAGGGGTCATTTCGTTAAAAAAAAGAGGTGCAGGAGATCATTAGCATAATTAATTAGCACAACTTATTTGCATATGCCACGCCCCCTGACATCACCGGAAGTGTGTCAGAAGGCAACACCCACCGCTCAGGCTCCACCACCAAAACCTCCAGGTATTTCTCAACTCAGAGCAGTCGAGCCAGCTGTACACTTTGACTAAGGACGCTTTGGGTTTCCTTTGCTCTTGCAGGGAAGCTACCCTACAACAAGCATGAAAATACAGATCGAGTTAGTAGGCCTTTGCTTTTTCCCACAGTGCATCACCATATGTGCCCGCTCCTGGGCTTGTTACTCCCGGAATGGTGTTCCTGCACGAAATGACCTCTGATCCTATCTAATTGTCTTCCTCCAGCCCCCGACAGGGTCTTCCTCTCTTCTTCTTTGTACACCAGACATTGCCTTTTCCAACAGCCTGCTGGGTGACCCTGGGCCAGTCACAGTTCTCTCAGACCTACCTCACAAGGTTCCTGTCATGGGGCGAGGAAGGGAAGTGAACTGTGAGCCACTTTGAGATTCCTCAAGGTAGAGAAAAGTGGGGTGTAAAAACAGCTGCTGCTTCTTCTTCCTCCTCCTCTTCTTCCATGGCTTGGTACCCTAGGCCCATGATTAACCTCCCCCACCCTGGCAAGATGCTCACTCACACTTCGCCTGGCCCTTCTGTGCCCAGTTGGGGGCAGAGACTGAGCATGGCGGAGGTGTGCCCAGTTCCAAACGCTGCACCAAACGGCTGATAGAAGAGCTATTTTTCTCCCCACTGTGGGGATGTCATAGGTTGGCCTGATTGCCATGGAAACTGGAGGGAGATGGCTGCGGAGGGCATCAAACCTCCAGTGTCATCTGTAAGGCAGAGAAATGTGCTAAACCCACCGGGGCCACTTGAGAAGATGGCATCAATACACTTCCGCGAGGCAGGCACAAGCAAGGTGGGTGGGAACCAACCAGGAGGCAGGGAACATCTTGTTGCTGTTAGTCACTCCAACTCTAATATCTTCATTTCCTTGCACTGAACCTTTCCCAGTGATGGAAGGGTAGGTTTGTCTGGGGTTTGGCAGTCCTTCAGGTATGCTGGCCTGAGGCCGAACAGGGCCTTTTATAGAGGTCCACACCAGCACCTTGAATTGGGATCGGAAACCAACTGGGAGCCAGTGCAGACGGGCCAAGACTGCAGTAATATGGTCCCTGCAACTGACTCCAGTCAGTATCCTGGCTGTGGTGTTCTGCACTGAGTGAAGTTTCCAAAGATTTCCCAAGGGCAGCCCCAACATACAGCATAGTGCAGTAATCTAATGTAGATGTGACCGGGGCATGCACTGTGAGTGGGACCAAATCTTTTCTGCCCAGGAAAGGCTGCAGCTGGCTAAAAGGCAAGCTTGGCCACCTGCTTATCCAGTCGTAGCCTGGGTCCCAGAGCACCCCCAGACTATAGACCTGTTCCGTCCAGGGCATTGCAATCCCATCCAAAATGGGTGACACTTTAAATCCTGGGCCAGACCGTCCACTTACTAGTAGCACTCCTCTCTTGTAAGGATGAAGTTTCATAGAATCACAGAGTTGGAAGGGGCCATACAGGCCATCTAGTCTGAGAGCCAGTTTGGTGCAGTGGTTAAGAGCGTGGACTCTAATCTGGAAGAACCGGGGTTGATTCCCCACTCCTCCACATGCAGCTACTGGTATGACCTTGGGTCAGTCACAAGTTCTCTCAGAGCTGTTCACTCAGGAGCAGTCCTCGAAAGAGCTCTCTCAGCCCCACCTACCTCACAGGGCATGTCTGTTGTGGGGAGGGGAAGGGAGAGGAGTTTGTAAGCCACCCTGAGACTCCTTCGGGTAGGTAAAAATCCAATCTCCTCCTCCTCCTCCTTCTAGTCCAACCCCCTGCTCAATGCAGGATCAGCCCAGAGTATCCCTGAAAAGTGATCATCCAGCTGCTGCTTAAAGACTGCCAGTGAGGGGGAGCTCCTCACCTCCCTGGGCAGCTGATTCCACTATTGCACGACTCTGACTACCAAAAAGTTTTTCCTAAGATCTAGCCGGTACCTTCCTGCCCTTACTTTAAACCCATTCTTGCGAGTCCTCTCCTCTGCTGCCAACAGGAACACTCCCTGCCCTCCTCTGAGTGACACAGGCCTTCAGATACTACAAGAGAGCCATCCTGCCCCCCTCCACCTCTTCTTCTCCAGACCAGTGTTCCCTCTAAGCTGAGTTAGTGTGAGCTAGCTGACAGTTTTTTAGCCTCCAGCTCACACATTTTTGTCTCAGCTCAGGAAGGATCTGGCTCCAGAGCACACTAATTTATACAGCGGTCAAATGGCTCACTCACAACTTTAATGCCAGTGGCTCACAAAGGAGAATTTTTGCTCACAACTCTCCACAGCTTAGAGGGAGCCCTGCTCGATATTGAACATTCCCAAGTCCCTCAGCCTTTCCTCGATCATTTTATTATTCCATTTTATTAGCCCTCCAATCTGCCTCCGTGCACCTGTTCAGGGTTTCTGCGACTTCTCCGGGACCAACTGGAAGCATGGACCAGTTGGATGCAGCCCAGTCCCTTTACTGTGGCCAGCGGTGGATCAGGTGCCCAGCTCCTATAGCACTGTCCTGCTCCAGACCCCCAAGCCAGGGTTTGGGAGCCTGAACAAGCCAGCACAAGCCAGAACCTGCCAAATTCTGACACTCGATTCTGCCAGGTCCATCCCATAATGAACCAGTCCAATTCTCACCTGGCTCCGCTCCTCAACCCGCCCACTTCCATCCTGTCTCCGCCTCCAGCCTTCATGAATCTTCCAAGCTCCACTTCTTTTCTACCAGCTTCTGTTCTGGTGCTCCCTATTTTCACACAACCTCCTGGCACATTGGAGGGGGGCAGCATTTTGAAGAAGAGACTGGATTTATACCTTGCCCTCCACTACCTAAAGGACTCTCAGAGCGGCTTACACTCTCCTTTCCCTTCCCCTCCCCACAACAGACACCCTGTGAGGCAGGTGGGGCTGGGAGAGCTCTTTCCAGATCTGTCCTTGAGAGAACAGCTCTGACAGGACTTGTGACTGACCCAAGGTCACACCAGCAGCTGTATGTGGAGGTGTGGAGAATCAAACCCAGTTCTCCCAGATTAGAGTCTACACTCCTAACCGTTACACCAAACTGGCTCTCAACTAAACTAAGCACTGGGAAACTTTATTCGTGGCCCAGAATATTGTGGTTATGCATTAAGCATTAGTATTAAATGTAATGGATACCTGTGCAGACTCTAATCTGGGAGAACTGGGTTTGATTCCCCACTCCTCCACTTGCAGCTGCTGGTGTGACCTTGGGTCAGTCACAAGTTCTCTCAGAGCTGTTCTCTCACAAGCAGTCCTTGAAGGAGCTTTCTCAGCCCCAGCTACCTCACAGGGTATCTGTTGTGGGGAGGGGAAGGGGAAGGAGTTTGTAAGCCACTCTGAGACTCCTTCGGGTAGTGAAGGGTGGGGTATAAAACCAATCTCCTCCTCCTCCTCCTCCTCCTCCTCTTCTTCTTCCTCTTCTTCTTCTTCTTCTTCTTCTTCCAGACTGGGCCCCTGTTAAAATGTGCTGAGTGGAAGGATTTGATTTATTTTTATTTACTTTATTTATATCCCACCTTTCTGCCCCAATGGGAACCCAAAGTGGCTGACATCCTTCTCCTCTCCTCCGTTTCATTCTCACAACCACCCTGTGAGGTAGGTTAGGCTAAAAGTATGTGACTGCCCAAGGTCACCCAGCAGGCTTTCATGGCATGAGTGGGAATTTGAACCTAGGTCCCCCAGGAACCTAGTTCCACACTTCACCACTACACAATGCGATCAAAAGGACTGAATGGCCGAATGAACCCTGCCTCCCTCATTCTAGAGCCCAGCTTCTGACATTCCAGAGAGGTGCAGGGGCTCATCCATTAGAAGCCTCTTTTAAAAGGGTGTTCTTACTTGCACTGACAAAATGCAAAGATGACTTGATGAAGACTAGATTGGCCAGGGCCTCCGCCTTCACGGGCAAGAGCCCACCTCACTGGATGCATGAAGTGGATTCTCAGTCAGATGCTGTACAGATGAACACCCAGAGGTGGAGGAAACAGGGGGCGGAGGAGTTCAGTGTTCCCTCTAAGCTGAGTTAGTGTGAGCTAGTTCACAGTTTTTTAACCAGCGGCTCAGACATTTTTGCCTTAGCTCAGGAAGGATGGCTCCAGAGCAAACTAATTTATGCAGCCGCCAAATCACTCGCTCACAACTTTAATACCAGTAGCTCAAAAAGTAGAATTTCTGCTCACAGGACTCTGCAGCTTAGAGGGAGCATTGACTCCTGTTGGTGACTAAGATCAAGTTCCCCTGTTATTTATCTGTGGGCAGGGGTCCTTTCGTAGAAAAAGAGGTTCAGGAGCTCATTAGCATAACTCATTAGCATTACTTATTTGTGTATGCTACACCACCTGACATCACCAGAAGTATGTCAGAAGGCAAGAAAGAAAGGAGAGAGAGAGAGAGAGAGAGAGAGAGAGAGAGAGAGAGAGAAAGAAAGAAAGAAAGAAAGAAAGAAAGAAAGAACTGGCAGAGAGGGGACAGCTACTAATCCAAGCCTCAGAAATACCACTATTCTGGGAGGATAGCTTCAGTGGTGGCTGAAGCCTTCAGAAGGGTGGTCAGAGGAACAAGGACCTTTCCAGGGGACGGGGTCATTTTGCTGCAGCCATGACAGAAGCAGGCATTCCCCCGCGGGGGGGGGGGGGGGAGTTGGGAACAACTCCCGGAGCTGCGCTCCCCCGAGCTCCTGCTCGAAAGGACCCCTGTGTGTGGGTCTGAAAGTCAGACAGCGAAGAAAGCGGATAGGGGAAAAGTGGATTCCTTTGGAATGTGGTGCCGGAGGAGAATTTTACAGACCCTGTGGACCGCCCCAAAAGACAGGTCGGTGGGTTCTGGACCAAATCAAGGCTGAACTCTCCCTAGAAGCTGAAGTGGCCAAATTGAGGTTGTTATACTTTGGTCATGTTATAAGGCAAGAGACACTGGAAAAGACAGCGTGGCAGGAAAAGCTGGAGGCAGGAGGAAAAGAGGAAGACCCAATGTGAGATGGGCAGATTCAGCACAGGAAGCCAGGGGGGCCCTCTGTTGGCAAGACTGGAGCAAGGCTGTGGAGAATAGGATGTTTTGGAAGACCTTAATTCACAGGGTTGCCATAAGCGGGAAGTGATGAGGGCACTTAAAACACACCTACACAAAAGGCCAACCTGAGACGTTCCCCCACAGCCAATGCTCCCTCTAAGCTGTGGAGTCCTGTGAGCAAAAGTTCTACTTTGTGAGCCACTGGCCTTAAGGTCAGGAGTGATCCATTTGGCTGCTGCATCAATGAGTTTGCTCTGGAGCCATCCTCCCTGAGCGAAGACAAAAATGTGTGAGCCAGAGGCTAAGAAACTGTGAGCTGGCTCACACTAACTCAGGAGTCAAAAGCAATCCATGACTCCCCCAGCTCAGTCACAAGATTGAGTCAAGAGGCAAAACTCCCCCCCCCCCATTCTGCCTGTCCCCACAGCTGAATTAAACCCACAACAGCCCACCTGGGGGGGAGGGTGTATTATGGCTCCACAACAGGATGCTGAGCCCTCTGCACATAGGGACAAGAACAGAGGAGAAGCCAGGGCTGAATCAGATCCAGGCCAGTGGCCCCTCCAATCCAACAGTGGCCAAAAACACCAGGGGCCCTCAGGAGGGAGGTCCAGCAGTGGGGCCAGGACACTAGAAGCCCTCCCACTGTTGCCCCCCCCCCAAGCACCAAGAATACAGAGAGCATCACTTGCCCCAGACTGAGAGTTCCTATCTATACTTTGTGGCTCATAGCCACTGATGGACCTCTGCTCCAGATGTTTATCCAACTCCCCCTTGAAGCCATCCATGCTTGTAGCCGCCACCACCTCCTGTGGCAGTGAATTCCAATTTGTTAATCACTTCTGTGCAGAAAGGATATCACAGTGGGGTACAAAATGCCATAGAGTGCACCCTCCGAAGCTGCCGTTTCCTCCGGGAAAATCATCTGTCTTCCGGAGAACCGTTGTGATTCCGGGAGATCCCCAGGTCCCACCTGGAAGTTGGCAAGCTGAGGTAAAAGTGTTCCTGCTAGCCAATCCTCGCCAGCGAACCGGCATTCTAGCAGCCTCCACTCTTCGGGGCCTTTGGCGGGTTTGCGACCAATGCTCCCGCTAAGCTGTGGCGTCTTGTGAGCGAAAATTCTACTTTGCGAGCTCCTGGCGTGAAAGTTGGGAGCGAGCGAGTTAGCTGCTGCATCAATTCGTTGGCTCTGGAGCCATCCCTTCCTGAGCTCAGATGAAAACCTGTGAGCTGGAGGCTAAAAAAACGGTGAGCTGGCTCACATTAACTCAGCTTGGGGGGGACCCTGTTTGCAACCGTCGTGGAACTGTCGAGGCAAGCGGGGATGCAGAAAAGCTCCCTCCGCGGGCTGCCGGTTGGGGCCGGTCGCTGCCGTCCCGCAGAACAGCTCCTTAGGGGGGCGCAAGAGCGCCTCCTCAGCCCCAGCGCCCTTTGCGCCCAAGCCAGAGGGCGGGAGACCAGACACCCCCCCGCCCCCCCGCTGAAGCTCTCCCCTCTCCCCCCTCAGCACTGTCTGGCCCCTCCCCTCCGCCCCCCCCCCCCCCCGGCCCAGGCGGCGTCCTCCTCCTCCTCCTCCTCCTCCTCGGGGAGCAACTTTGGCCGGAGTTCCCCGGCGCCGCTGGCTCGCTGGCTGCCTCTCCCCTCCTCCTCCTCCCGGCCATGCCCGCCTCTTACGGCCCGCGCGCCCTGGGGGTCCTGGCGCTGCTGGGCACAGTGGCCGGCTTGATGGCCGTGCTGGCCGCCATGCTCATCTTCCAGATCCAGGCGAGGGGCCGGGCCGGGGGCGGCCTGCCCGAGGGGGCCGGCCGGGTGCTGCTCCCCGTCGCGGCCGTGCTGGCTGCCCTGTGCCTGGTGCTCAGCCTCAGCTGCCTCCTCCTCAGCCTCTTGCACGGCTACTGCGGCGCGGAGCGGGGCGCTTCGCCAGGGGGCGCCCTGGGGCCCGACGACAGGTGCGTATGTGGGGCGGCGGCGGCGGCGGCGGCGGGGTGGGGGGAGGCTGGCTCCAGGGCGCAAAGCGCAGAGGGGGGACCCCCGGTCACGCGCACTCAATGATCCACTTGCAATGCACTTTCCAACTGGGTTTTAGTGTGAGCGATTCTTCGCTGGCTTTTCCCTTCAGGGGTTTAGCAAACCCACCTTGGACAGTGCATGTGGCTGTCACTTCCTTTGATCGCCGGATTTTACGGTACCCTCTGCATAGATTTTTGTCCGTTTTTTGTCCATTCAAAGGTGACTTTGCAGTCAGTGCAGTGTTGGCCCCCGGGTACCCGAATGTGGTTTTGAGCTGCACTGTTTTCTTAGGGTTGAAAAAATGTGGAGCGAATGCCAGATGCAGAACATCAGAAGAGCCCTGCTGGATCAGACCAGTGAGGGTCCCTCTAGTCCAGCCTCCCGTCTCACACAGTGGCCTCAACCAGTTCCTCTGGAGGGCCAACAACAGGGCAGAGAGGCCGAGGCCTTCCCCTCATAAGAACACCAGAAGAGCCCCTGCTGGATCAGACCATTGAGGGTCCCTCTAGTCCAGCCTCCCGTCTCACACAGTGGCCGACCAGTTCTTCTGGAAGGCCAATAACAGGGCATAGAGGCCGAGGCCTTCCCTGGTGAGAACATAAGAAGACCCCTGCTGGATCAGACCAGTGAGGGTCCCTCTAGTCCAGCCTCCCGTCTCACACAGTGGCCTCAACCAGTTCCTCTGGAGGGCCAACAACAGGGCAGAGAGGCCGAGGCCTTCTCCTCATAAGAACACCAGAAGAGCCCCTGCTGGATCAGACCATTGAGGGTCCCTCTAGTCCAGCCTCCCGTCTCACACAGTGGCCGACCAGTTCTTCTGGAAGGCCAATAACAGGGCATAGAGGCCGAGGCCTTCCCTGGTGAGAACATAAGAAGACCCCTGCTGGATCAGACCAGTGAGGGTCCCTCTAGTCCAGCATCCTGTCTCACACAGTGACCAACTGGTTCCTCTGGAGGGCCAGCAACAGGGCACAGAGGCCAAGGCCTTCCCTGATAAGAACATCAGAAGAACCCTACTGGATCAGACCAGTGGTCCATCCAGTCCAGCCTCCTGTCTCACGCAGTGGCCAGCCAGTTCCTCTGGAGGGCCAACAGCAGGGCATAAAGGCCAAGGCCTTCCCTGAGAAGAACATCAGAGGAGCCCTGCTGGATCAGACCAGTGAGGGTTCCTCTAGTCCAGCATCCTGTCTCACAAAGTGGCCAACCAGTTCCTCCGGAGGGCCAGCACCAGGGCACAGAGGCTGAGACCTTCCCCTAATGTTGCCTCCTGGCTCTGGGATTCAGAGAATTAGTGCCTCTGCATGGGAAGGTTCCCCCCAGTCACCAGTGCTAGTAGCCACTGATAGACTTATCCTCCATGAGTTGATCTAATCCCCTTTTCAAGCTGTTTATTCCTGCGGCCATCACTACCACCTCTGGAGCCAGCCACAACTGGCACAGTCCAGTTGGAAAGTGCATTAAAAGTGGGTTGAAAGTGGATTGTTTAGTGTGTGTGATCACAGCCTAGGAGAGGTGGAAGGAAAATCTTGGTCACTGCTCTGCCCCATACTTTTAATTAACCCCACTGTAATCCGCCATCAGAGAAAGGCAGGCTGAAAAAAATGGCAAAAATAAACAGCAGGCGTTTTATTTCAACAGGCATTTCATTGAGGGGTTGGTGGGGAGCATTTCCCAGCAGGGCTGTCTCTCATGCAGACACGGGCCAGATGCACACCTGCTTTGGATGAGAAAGGGTTAACCATCCTCGGCCTCCTTTAAGGTCACAGCCCCTTGCCCCCCCCTCAGTGGTAGAGAGTGCTGCCGACCTGGGGGGGGGGGGCTTTGAATTGAATGCTCCCCCTCTAAGCTGTGGAGTCTTGTGAGCAAAAATTCTACTTTGTGAGCTGCTGGTATTAAAGTTGCAAGGGAGCAATTTGGCTGCTGCAGAAATGAGTTTGCTCTGGAGCCATCCTTCCTGAGATATGACAAAAATGTGTGAGCCAGAGGCTAAAGAACAGTGAGCTAGCTCACACTAACTCAGCTTAGAGGGAACACTGGCTGGGATCCCCTGCTATTACAACTTATCTCCAGGTGACAGAAATCAGTTCACCTGGAGGAAATGGCTGCTTTGGAAGGTGGATTCTATAGCAGATTATTATTATTATCATCATCATCATTATTTCTGAATTGCCAAGTCCCTAAGTATACAGGGCTCTGGGCAATTTACAACAGGTTAAAAACATACCAAGAATACAGATCAAAATTGGCAGATCAATTATTCCTCATTTTATCACCTCCAGATGGTATCCATGATGTAATCTAAAACCTACTCTAGACTGTTCTGTCTCGTGGGCAGGTTAAGGAAGAAGCCAAATCGGGCAGTCAGTCTCCTCCACAATCCCTGCCTTCCCCAGGCTCCGCTCCCCACACCCCACATTTCCCAACCTGGAGCTGGCAACCCTAGTGGCAGAACCTCTGCCTGGCATGCAGAAGATTGGAGGGTCAATCCCCAGCATCTCCAGATAAAAGGACCAGGCAGGAGATGATGGGAAAGACCTCCGCCTGAGACTCTGGAGAGCAACTGCCAGTCTGAGTAGACAGTGCTGACTTTGATGGACCGATGGTCTGATTCAGTATAAGGCAGCTTCATGTGTTCACAGCGGATGGATTGTCTGCCACCTTTTTATGCTCACAACATCCTTGAGAGGTAGGCTGGGCTGAGAGAGACTGGTCTAAGGTCTGCCTTGTAATGGAATGGCAGTCTGAATCTGCTCTCCCTCTCTGCTTCTGACCCTTCGTTCCCTAAACCCCACTGGGCATCTTCATAAGAAGTTAGTTGCTTTGAGTTGTGTGTAACAGGTGGACTAGCAAAATCCAGAAATTATTACATTAACTGTTCTATTAACAATGCTAATACTGCTATTATCTGCTCACCTGAATAGTCCTGTCTAGCCAGATCTTGTCAGATATTGGAAACTAAGCTGGGCGGGCCCTGGTTAGTGCTTGGATGGGAGACCTCCAAGGAAGTCCAGGGTTGCTACGCAGAGGCAGGCAATCGTGAATGTCTCTTGCCTTGAAAACCGCATGGGGTCACCATAAGTTGGCTGCAACTTGACAGTATTTTCCACCATCAGCACTGTTATCATCGTTTATTTGGGGGATCTCACAGAACTCCAAGAAGCCGCTGAAAAACACCCAGCAGAAAATCTTTAGAAGACAACCTTTTTCTTAAAAAATCCCAGCGGCCTTAATGTCATCCCCATTTTATATGGCTTCCTCTGTCCCATATTTCTGGAGCTCTTGAACTGGGAGACCACATCCTACTTTTATTCTTCTCCCCCCCCCCCCCCCCCCCGCACACACACTATTGCTTAAGACTGTAAGCTCTGTGGAGACAGAGACCTGATTTTTATTTACATAGAAGTTACAATTCCCTGCAGGAAAACTTTTTGTACTGAGAAAGCAGATGTTGTTTACCAGCCAGATTAGCAAGACATACCTGAACTAGTCTTAGAGGATTCTAATTGGGCCATCTAAACTCTGTTACTACCAATAAAACAGAGTGTGTGTGTGTGTGTGTGTGTGTGTGTGTGTGTGTGTGTGTTAAAGGCCTGTCAAGCCACTTCCAACTTGTGGCGACCCTTCCTACTTGTGGCGTACCTCCAGGACGTCCTATTGTTGACAGTCTTGCTCAGGTCTTGCAAACTGTGAAAAGTGGCTTTTTTGACTGAGTCCATTCATTTGGGGCCTTCCTAAGATTGTCTGGCAGTCTGAAGTTCTAGCTCTTTTAGTGATATACACTACTAGGTGGCGAACTTGACTTATTTTTTCGGGCTGAGAGAGCTCTGAAAGAGCTGTGACTGACCCAAGGTCACCCAGCTGTCAGGTATGCCTGCCACTTTCCCAAGTGGGAGATGGGATTTAATGAACTAAATGAGACGATTCCACTCCTCCCTTCGTGCCCCAGCTGGAATGTACCCAGGGGCCTCTGGTATTCGTGGACCCAATTTGGAATGGAACCAACAGAGACCTGGACCCCCTCCCGACAAGGGGGTCTTTGGGGATGGAGCTGAGCAGAGAACTGGGAGAAGGGGCACGATCCCATGACTCCCGCCATCCCAAGAGACCCGAGTTCGGAGACTTGTGGTCCCATGTGGATCGCCATATGGAAGCGATGGAGAATTTGCTGCAGAGAAAGATGACCGCCTTGCTGGAGGGGTTACCCGGGATTGTCCAGAGGGTGGTCGACGCTCAGGCGGCAGGAGCCGGGGCCCCCAGGGGGTCAAGCGCTGCCAGCTCAGATCCCTGCAGGTCAGCCAGTTCCAGTGGGGCCACCGACACCCGTGCCCATGCAACCCATGCCGGCAGGACCCCTCGTACCCATAGATCGCCGGCCGGTACTGCAAGAACTGCTGGCCGCTACATTTGATGGAGACCCGGCAAAACTTCAATTTTTTATTATTGAAGCCAGACGGTTCCTGCAAACCTGGGGCCACCTCTTCCCAAACGAGGGCAACCGAGTGGGATATATTGGTTCCCGTTTGTGAGAAGAAGCTGCTGATTGGTATGTGAGCCTCCACAACCCTCCTGGGCCGTAACTGGATCCTGTTGAAGACTTCATGTGGGCCCTTTGAAGGCAGTACGAGGACCCAATGAGTGAAGAAAAAGCCCAGAATCAGATGAGGGGGCTCACCCAAGGGAGAGGCTCGGTCCGTGAGTATACAGCAGCATTCAAACAGATTGCAGCCAGGATAAGGGGCCTGAAGAAGTGTTGGTGGAAAATTACCAGCAGGGGTTGAATTTGGACTTGTATGAGACTGTGTTACCACCTTGGCAGCCTGGATCCAGGCCGCTGAAGAGGCCGAGTCGCGCTTCACACTGATAAAGATGCGAGTGGAGACGGAGAGTCCCAAGAGATCGGGGCCCTCAGCTCAGAAGGCAAAGGCAAAGGGGCCTTTTAAAGATGTCCACGAACTGTGCCTGAAGAAGGGGTTGTGCATGTGATGTGGCAAAGCCGGGCACTATGCCTCATCCTGCCCTGCCGCCACACCAAAAATGATGCCTCCTACTACCCCTAGACCCCTGAAAGCGATCCCAGGATCCAAACCACGAGCCTTGCAGCTTGAGCCTGCTCCTGAGGAGGACAAAGTGGCGATTGTGGAACTTCTTTCGCCGGCAGGAAACAAGAGGGACCCGTGCTGAAACGCACGAAGCAACAGGTCCCCGTCTCCTCAGCGCTGAAAGTAGTGAGCTCTCCTGCCCCTTTGTTGAATGTGGTTGTAACAGTTGTAGCCCCCCTGACCAGAACTCATATGCGAGTATGGGCTCTAGTAGACTCAGGGTGCACCCACGACCTCATCAGCCCGCTGGTGGTCGATGGTCTGGGGGTGGGGGTGAATTCCCTAGGGGAACCCTTACAGTTACAGTACAGATAAACGGGTCAGAGATGAAGGAGCCTTGTCTCTTCGAAACCCATCCTGTGGTACTGGGAGTGGGGGAGCATTGGGAGGAACGGGCATTTGTTATAACTCCACATGCCCAGTTCCCCATGGTGCTTGGCAGCCCTTGGCTGAGCAGACATGATCCCTACATTATGTGGAGTGAAGGAAGAATTTGGTGGGTAGCTCCCGCGTGTAAACAGCACACTTGGAACTCAGCGTGGGGTATCAAGCCCTCCAAGGCACAAGTGTGTCTGGCCGCAGAGGATTTGTTACAAATACCTCCCGCATATTGGGATTTAGCAGAGGTTTTCAACTAAACCAAAGCCAATGAGCTTTCCCCCCCCCCCATCGAAATACAGACTGCGCTGTTGAACTGTTGCCTGGGGTAAAGTTGCCCAAAGGGAAGCTGTATTTGATGAGCCCCTCCGAGAAAGCGGAACTTTGCAAATTTATAGACAAAAACCTACAAAGAGGGCTCATTAGACCAGCTCAATCCCCCTTTGCCGCTCCAGTGTTGTTTCAAAAGAAAAAAGATGGAGGTTTGCACTTGTGCACGGATTATACAGGGTTTGTGAGGCTTCTGAGTAGACAGCAAGAGATCAGACCTTTGTGTTGAATCAAAGCTCTTTATTTTCAAATACTGCAAACAGGTTCTCAGTGTTTGTTAGAGATGCATAATGAATAACAGGCATGGTTAATATACTCTCCAGCCCCAATTGAACCCCAGCATTAGACCAATCAGAGTCAGTGGGTGAACGCAGGAAAAGAAAGAGAACCGTTGAGGTTCCCACAGCAAGGTGAGAAAGTTATAAAAATTCCCTTCTTGATCTGAGTGACCCACATGTGTGAAGCTAGGCACAACAATTCCAGGCTGGCAGCCATAAAGGAGCTTTCAAGGTTTTCACAACAAGATAACACGCTCTGGCCCAGAAAGAGGAAGGAGAGATGCATGGGAGTGAAGACCATTTGTTTTCAGTGACGTGCAGGAATTTGGGTCGCCATTCTCCCATCTAGAAAAGGTAACATTAACCAGAGCAACCAATATACTTCAAAGTGACATTTGCAGCTGCAGAGAGGAAGGGGGTTGAAATAGATAAGGGGTACAAGCGAGGAATCCACAAGAACAAAGAAATCGAAAGCCAGTTACAGAGATGCTATTGTCAGCTCCTGACAGGGTTAAACGCAGTGTCTGCATCAAATGCTTACCCTCTACCTCTCATCAAAGACCTGCTGACAGAGGCTGCAAAGGGGAAAATATTTTCTAAACTAGACCTTAGAGATGCATATTTCAGGGTACGCATCTGTGAGAGGGATGAATACAAAACTGCTTTTAACACCCCCTTTGGTCAATTCGAATATTTGGTCATGCCATTTGGACTTCAGGGCAGTCCTGGCATCTCAAGAAATGTGCAAAAGCCTATAGCCGGGAGGAGGAAGCCTCCTTAGCCAACCTTGACAACCTCACCAAAAATCTTAATGGTTGTTAGTATCGCGGTACAAAACTTTTAGTCCCGCAGACCCTAAGGGGGGAAATCATGCACTCTGCACACAAGTCCAAACTAGCAGGGCATTTTTGATACTTAAAGACTCTAAATCTACTGCAGAGACAATTCTGGTGGCCACACATGTGACAAGATGTTCTTGATTATGTCTCCACTTGCCAAACCTGCCTAATGGGCAAAAGACGGGGAGGGAAAACCCCGGGTCTTTTACAGCCGCTTGAGACCCCTTTCCGACCTTGGGAGACCATTTCCATGGATTTTATTACTGATCTCCCCCCAAGTAAAGGCAAGACGGTCATTTGGGTGATTGTAGATTTATTCTCTAAGCAAGCCCATTTTGTCCCTTTCAAGCAGCTCCCCACAGCTAAAGCTATGGCCAAAAGTTTTATGAGTAATATTGTCCGTTTACACAGGATTCCAAAGAGGATTATCTCCGATAGAGGATCTCAGTTCATTGCCAACTTTTGGCAGGAGCTCCTGGTCATTTTAGGGGTCAAATTAGCATTAAGCAGCACTTACCACCCAGAAACGGATGGACAAACTGAAACAGTTAATCAAATATTAGAACAGTTCCTCCGCTGCTATACTAATTACCAGCAAGACGATTGGGTTGAGTTGTTGCCTTTTGCCGAGTATAGCTACAACAACGCTATACATTCCTCCATGGGAGTATCCCCCTTCATGGCTACAGCTGGATACGACGGTGTCCCATTACACACATTAGACGCTGCCACTCCAAGCCCCAGCCGCCTCAGTGACTGGTGGAACTCTTTGCGTGATTCCTGGCCACTTATTGCAAAAACTTTAGAGGCGGCCAAAACTGATTATAAAAAACAGGCCGACAAACGTAGAGACCCTGGTTGGACTCTAGAAGAGGGGGAATTGGTTTATCTATTCATCAAAAACATCAAAGGGTTGCAACCCAGCCGTAAATTAGGATGGAAATATGTGGGACCCTTCAAAGTGAAAAAGAAAATCAATGCTGTCACTTTCGAGCTTGAACTCCCTAAGTCTCTTAAAAATGTTCACCCTGTTTTTCATTTCAGCCTACTGAAGAAGGACCCTGGATCGAATTCATGGAGACCTCGTCATTTGGTTCCTCCTCCTCTGATGAGGGGTGGGGAACCCCACTATGAAATTAATCAAGTCCTTGATTCGAAACTGAAACGAGGCCACCTTTACTATCTTGTTAGTTGGAAAGACTTTGGCCCTGAGCATAACGAATGGGTTGCTTCTGAGCATGTTAACGCTTCTGCAAAAATTCGTGCCTTCCATAAACTTTACCCACTTAAACCTGGAGGTTGAAAGGGTTTTCGAGGGGGCGGTGTGTCAGGTATGCCTGCCACTTTCCCAGGCGGGAGATGGGATTTACTGAACTAAATGAGATGATTCCATTCCTTCCCTCGTGCCCCAGCTGGCATGTACTCCCTCTTCCTTGCTTGCTAGCTTCACAGGGTTGTTATCTCTGTTCAAGGTTACTGGTAGCTTCACATAGACATGGTTTATGTTTTTAACTTCTGTTGCAGGTGCCATCTATTACTGTCTTCCCGCTCTTTAGTCTGGAAACTATTTTACGTGGGATTTATCCCTGGGCGGGGATTGGGGGGGGGGGGGTCTGTATGCCAGTCACTATATCTATCCTAACATTATTATCCAACCCCATTACTAACTCAACAAGTGTACCCTGAAGAAAATCCCCCCCATAAAGAAAGTCTTATTCAAGATCCTTTTGTGTGGGGTGAATTCATCCAGGAAGTCTCACACCAGCTGGCTTCATGTGGAGGACTGCAGAACTGAACCTGGTTCTCCAGATTAGAGTCCGTCGCTCTTAACCACTACACCGCACTGGCTCTCACGTCTTTCCCAGTGACTATTGTCTTCTCAGAATGTCACCAAAGACCGATAACCTCATTTTGGTCATTTTAGCTCCTAGGGAGAGTTCAGGCTGGATTTGCAGCAGAACCCACTGATTTGTCTTTTCTGGCTGTCTGCGGTGCCTGCAAACCTCTCCTCCAGCCTCACCTTCCAAATGAATCAACTTTTTTCCTGACAGCTTTCTGCGTTGTCCAACTTTCACACCCATACCTAGTCATGGGAAATATTATGGTATGAATTATGAATTATTTTGACCTTGGTCGCCAGCGGCACAATAGCTTTTTTAAAAGCCAGATACAGTTGCAGACTAAACTAGGAGACCAGACCAAGGTAAGTTCCAAACTACATTTAATATCCGAATTCTCAAACATCACAACAGTTAAAAATTAAAAGGATGTGAACAGAGTGCCTTTGTGTTCAGGTAGGCCCTAGCATTCTGCTTGGCCCTGGATCTAAGCTCAAATTATTGGAGGAGGACTTTATTTTAAACGCTTTTTTTAAAAAAATCAGCCATAACAACCACCCACTTGATGACAGCAATGGTCAGACTAGGCAGGCATCTTCTTTCCACGGTGGCCAGGCTGGAAGGGGTACAGAGACCAACATCTGCCCTTGCCATTGTCTCCCAGCCACTGAGGCTGCCTCGGAACATGTAGGCTCCATTCCATCACAATTAACAGCTGTTTCAGGGTCTCTTCTCCAGGAATTCAGCTAATCCTCTTCTTGGCTGTCTGAGCTTGTGGCCCTCCCCATCTTATCTCTGTGTTGTCACTGCCATGATTTAGAGATGGAACTTCTCTAGGGACTTGCTGAAATCCCTCCAGGGAAAAACAAAGACGTGAACTGACTGTCAGGTTAGGAGAAAATACCATTTGTTGACTTGGCAAACCTCTGACCCGTTTTCTTGGTCCTTCTTGCTTGTGTGTGTTGTTATGCACTATCAGGGTGCCTCCGACTTACGGTGACCCTGTCATGCGCTGCCTCCAAAATGTCTTGTCGTTGACAGTCTTGCTCAGCTTAAGGAGTTTTCTTCCAACTTAAATGGCTCTTCCTCCAACACCCATCGGTGTTGGTCATTGGTCTGGATGCATGCCGATAAGTCACCATTTGCAGCCTAACCAAAACCACCTGATTCTGCAGGCTTGATAGACTCGAGGGATCCCATTGGGTGTGTGGAAAAATGTGATTCTGTCCATTAATCAAAAGAATGTTTTTAAAAACTCAAGGAAATGGTCTGATGAGGACTGAGCAGACTCCAGGAGGCACAGCCCATTAAGAGCAGCTGGAAATCAATACAGGGACAAAAATGAGAGAGAACTCGGCCAGCAAAAGCCCCTGAGACATTACGGAATCAGGTCTAGGGTCTCCAGCTTGTTTCCTCAGCCTGCAATTCTTTCTATGCTTCTCGCTTTTAATTATATTAATAACAATATTACTGTTTGCTGGCAAGTTTGACTTTCCCACATGTGGCCTAGAAGAGAATCACTCGCCTCTGGTGAGTAGGAATTGCCTCCAGGTAACCAGCCAGGGAAACTGCATAAATACTGCTCTTTTCGCCTTCTGGGCCATGTCTGGAAGCAAGCAGGTGGGCTGCTGGAGGCTTGCGCAGACTTCTGCCAAACCAGCCATTGTCCGTTTTGTCCTTGTTTCATCTCAGATGCTCTCCAGTTCGGGTGTCCAGCTTCCGCCGGGAATGACTTTGACAAATCATTAACAAAAACACATTTGTCCCTAACAGGAAAGACACCCATTACATGCAGAGACACGACTTGAGAACGCTGCATTCGCATGCCCAAGGTCAGGGTTAGCATGTTTGTGCAATGGATGGTTAAGGCCACAATCCTGTGTAGACTTACCCGGGAGTAAGGGGGAATAAAGTTGGACTGGCTTCCTAGTAGATTTGCACAGAGGGCCAGTGAGGGCCAGTGGATAGAATGTAGGGCTAAGATCTGAGTTCAAATCCTCCACTCAGGGAAGAAGTTCACTGAGGAATCTTGGGCTTCTCTCTCTCTCTCAACTTAACCCACTTTATAGGATTATTGTGAGAATAACATGAAGGAGAAGAGAATCGTGTCTGCTGCCCTTAGCTCCTTAGAGAAAGGGTTGAAAGCATATGTTAACAAAGAAAGAAAAATGTCTAAGACTGCCCTATAAGGGTCTTAGGGTCCTGTAAAAAAAAAAGAACATGCTTTATTTATTTATTTATTTACTTACTTACTTACTTATTTGATTTCTAGGCCACTCTCCCCACATTTGCAGGCTCAGAGCGGCTTGCAGGACCTGGTGTACCAGGATTCATTAAACATTATAAATATTTAAAACAATATAAAACATTTAGTTAAAAACAATTTAAAGTGCTCAACAGTCCTCAGATGAGAAGACTCAGATGAAAAGACTCAGATGGCGGCTATCTGATCACACCGGTGCCATTTTCCCAGCGGCAGA
This sequence comes from Lepidodactylus listeri, assembly GCA_029233225.1. Classification (NCBI taxonomy): domain Eukaryota; kingdom Metazoa; phylum Chordata; class Lepidosauria; order Squamata; family Gekkonidae; genus Lepidodactylus; species Lepidodactylus listeri. Next base: position 177,737,488 of record JARCFY010000002.1, read on the forward strand.
TAATACAATCGGTGGTCAGACATTAGTGGATGTTCTATAGAGGAGGGAGGGGGAGGAGGCAAGGGTAGCGGCCCCTATTCATATGCCTGGCAGAAGAGCTCCATCTTGCAGGCTCTGCGGAACTGTACCAGGTCCCACAGGGCCCTGATGTCCTCTGGGAGCTCATTCCACCAGGCTGCAGCTGCCACTGAGAAAGCCCTCCCCCTCGTGGTAGCGAGCCTGGCTTCTCTGGGGCCAGGTATAGTCAGCCGACGTTGGGCCCCAGACCGTAGTGCTCTCCGGGGTACATACGGGGAAAGGCGGTCCTGCAGGTAGGTTGGACCCAGGCCATTTAGGGCTTTAAAGGTCAGCACCAGCACCTTGAAGTGGATTCAGTACGCTATTGGCAGCCAGTGCAGTGCCACCAGCGCAGGCCGGATGTGTTCCCGTCTCGGAAGACCCATCAGCAGCCTCACTGCGGCATTCTGCACCAGCTGCAGCCTCTGGATCAGCGAGAAGGGCAGCCCCATGTAGAGAGCGTTGCAATAGTCTAGCCTCGAGGTGACCATTGCGTGGATCACTGTGACCAGGTCAGTACAGTCCAGGAAGGGAACCAACTGCCACCCCAGCCTCAGATGAAAAAAGGCCGACTTGGCAGCGGTTGCTACCTGGGCCTCCATAGTTAAGGAGGGGTCCAGGAGCACTCCCAAGCTCCTCACCAATGGCACAGGCAGCAACGGCGCCCTGTCAAATGCCGGGAGTGGGAGCCCCATCCATGGTCCGCCCCTTCCCAGGCACAGGACCTTCATCTTTGCCGGGTTCAGCTTCAGCCTACTCAGCCTGAGCCATCCAGCCACGGTGTGCAATGCCCGGTCAAGATCATCTGATCCAGAGCCAGACTGGCCGCTTAACATCAAATAGAGCTGGGTGTAATCAGCGTACTAATGACATCCCAACCCCTCCCTCTGTATCAGCTGGGGAAGGGGGCGCATATAGATGTTAAAAAGCATTGGGGATAAAACAGCCCCCTGAGGCACCCCGCATTCCAGCGGATGCCTCTGGGACTGCTGATCCCCAAGCGCCACCCTCTGTCCCCGACCTTGGAGAAAAGAAGCGAGCCATTGTAAAGCAAGCTCCTGTATCCCCACATTGGCGAGGCGACGGGTCAGCAGCCGATGATCGACCGTGTCGAACGCAGCTGACAGGTCAAGCAGCAGCAAAACCGCCACGCCGCCCCGATCCAGATGTCTCCGGAGGTCATCCGTCAGAGCGACCAGAGCAGTCTCCATTCCGAACCCCAGGAATAGACCATTCTCGCTGTAGTCACCATATACCATATTAATGTCCTTTTAGTTACATTAACTTCCTCTAGTTTAAGACCAAGCAATAACATTTCAGGCAGCTTTTTAAAAGTACATTTCAAAAAATTTTCCATTTTGGCATGAATCATACACCAAAAAACTTTAGCTTTATCACAAGTCCACCACATATGGTAGAAAGAACCTTCTTTTTGTTTAAATTTCCAATACTTATTAGACAGTCGTTGATCAATATTTGCTATTTTTTTCGGCATCATATACCATCTATACAACATTTTAAAACAATTTTCTTTTAGGTTATAGCAAGTAGAAATACTCATAGCATTTTCCCACAAATATTCCCAAGATGACATAGCTATTTCTTTGTTCATATTAATTGCCCATTTTATCATTTGTTCTTTTACAAGTTCATCTGCATTATACCATTTCAGCAAAATTTTATACAGTTTTGAAATCAGTTTTTTCCCACCTTCCTCCCATACCTGTTCAATCTCATTAGATTTCTTTCTAAAACCTCCACATTTTTTATCTGTCTTATATAAATTAAAAATCTGTCTATACCTCAGCCAACCGTATTTGAAATCCATCTGATTCTCTTCTTTCAATACAAACTCATTATTTTCAATTTTTAGCAGGTCTCTATACTTCAACCAGTCTTGTCCTTTAAAACTCGAAAAAGGTTTTATTACTTCTGCTGGAACAATCCACAACGGCTTTTCTGCTGGAAAAAAACTCTTATATCTAAACCATGTATCTATTAAAGTTCTCCTCACATAGTGATGCTTAAACATATTGTCCATCTTTGTTTTATTATAGTACAAATACGCATGCCAACCAAATCGACAATCATGTCCTTCAAGTGCTAGTAGTTTTCTGTCTTTTAAAGAGATCCATGATTCTAGCCAAGTCAAACAGACTGCATCATGGTATAGCTTTAAATTTGGCATTTGGAAACCTCCTCTTTCCTTTGCATCACACATTATTTTCATTTTTATTCTTGTTTTTTTCCCTGCCCAGACGAATTTTGAAAGTTTTCTTTGCCATGTTTTAAAGGCTTTAAAGTCTTTCACGAATGGAATTGTTTGTAATAGAAACATTAGTCTTGGCAAAATATTCATTTTAATTGTAGCAACTCTGCCCAGTAGTGATAAATTTAGAGTATTCCATTTATTAATGTCGTGTGAAATTTGTGTCCATAACTTCTCATAGTTATTTTTAAAGAGGTCAATGTTTTTCATAGTTAAGTCAATACCTAAATATTTAGTCTTTTTCACCACCTCACAGTCTATTAAATTTTGTAATTCCAACTGCTTTTTACTTGACATATTCTTACACATCACTTTTGATTTCCTGCAAAAACCTGCAAGATCTCCGAAGTCTTTAATTTTTTGCAATAAAAGTGGTAAGGTAGTCATAGGTTCTTCAGTTATAAACATCACATCATCAGCAAACGCTCTATACTTGAAAGAAAATCCTTTAGTTGACAGACCGTTAATTTCCTTATCATCTTTTACATTCCAAAGGAAAACTTCAAGAATCCAAATAAATAACAATGGTGAAAGTGGGCAACCTTGTCTCGTTCCCTTTTGAACTTTAAAATAATCCGTCTTTTCGCCATTAATTATAATTGATTACTTCTGTTCCGTATATATCGATTTAATCATATTCAGCAAAAATTCTCCAATTTGTAGTTTCTCCAATACCGCAAACATGAAATCCCAGTTTAGGTTGTCAAAGGCTTTTTCAGCATCCAGAAAGAGAAAACCTACCTCTTTGTCAGAATGTTTATCATAGTATTCAATTGCATCTAGGACTGTTCGTAAATTATCCTTTATTTGGCAATCCTTTATTTGGCAATCCTTTATTTCGGCAAAAAACCTGCTTGCTTTTGTTGTATCATTTCCTTTAAATATTCTTTCAGTCTCTCTGCTAATATTTTCGCAAAAATTTTATAATCATTATTAAGTAGAGAGATTGGTCTGTAATTCTTGAAATCTGATAGATCCTGTCCTTTTTTTGGAATCAGTGATATTGTTGCCTCTTTCCATGAATCTGGTATCTTCGCTGTAGCTCTTATTTCATTTAGCAAAAGTTCCAAAACTGGCAAAAGACTTTCCTTTATTTTCTTATAATATTTAGCCGAAAAGCCATCTGGCCCCAGTGCTTTTCCCAATTTAGAATCTTCAATAGCCCTCTGTATTTCCTGAATTGTAATAGGACTATTCAACATTTCTTTAAGTTTTTCAGTTGGTTTAGGTATTCCCAATGTTTGTATATATTCTGAAATTTTACTTTGGTCTACTGTCTCTTTTTGAAAAAGTTTAGCATAATATTTAAAGAATTCTCTTTTTATTCCTTTGATGTCCATTATTTCTTTTTTATCTGTCACAATTTTACTTATAATCTTGTTTTCTCTTCTTTTTTTTAATTGCCATGCCAAATATTTTCCAGGTTTGTTTGCACCTTCAAAAGATTTTTGCTGCAGCTTTTTTAAGTTCCAATATATTTCTTGGTTCAAAATAGCCTTTAGTTGGTCTTGTAGAAATTGTATTTCTCTTTGAAGTTTTTTTCTTCCAGGTCTTTTCTTTAATTCTTTCTCCTTTGATTCAATTGCTTGGATAATACTATTCTGTTGTTCTTTCTTTCTCTTAGGGTGCGATCACACGGGCATTTAAACCCGGGTTCTCCCGGGCTGCTCTTTCAAGCGCGATGGCTCAAACGGAAGGTACTTGTTTTTCCTGGTGGTTGGAAAAGCGGGCTCGAGTGCGGGGGGGGGCGGCGGCTTCGAGACGGGAGACAGATGCGGCCGTCTAGTCAGCCCCTTTAATTGCGATGGGGAACAGCCGCGAGGCCCGCAATAAACATCCGTGTGATCACACCCTCATTCTCTTTATTGTTTAAAAATATCAATGTTCTGCGCATTACAGCATTATATGCATCCCATACGACTTGTGGCTTGGTTTCTTGGTGTAAATTCATTTGAAAATAAGTTTTTGTGTCCTCTTGTATTTTATTAGTTATTTCATTATTATCCAAGAGTTCTTCATTTAATCTCCATCTCCGTTGTTTTTCTCCCTGTCTCGAAGTCCACAACAAGGGATTGTGGTCAGAGATAAGCTTTGGTAAAATCACGTCGCATTTCTGTTTTTCAAGCCAATGTCCAACTATCTTACGTTTATTGGGTGAATTTAGTCCATTTACATTCCATGAAAGTACTTTGTAATCCATAATGATGTTAAATGTCACCAAATTCTTCAATATTTTTTGCCAAGAAAGAGAGCATCTCTTCCATACTCTTTTTTTTTTAGATTTTTAGTTATCTGGGTTTTTGATTTATACAATTCATATAACATAAGAGATACACAGCATTTACATATATCCGAGCCTAACCCCTATCATTTACCTAGCCATACATACATTCTAGACCATTTATCATCTTCTTCGTACAGTACTTCTTCCTCGTTACCTAATTGTCTTTGACTCATTCGGTCACTTTCTGCAGCTTCTAATAACTTCTGTATAATTTCTTCTTGCATTGGCACATCTTTTGTTTTCTATTTTTTTGCCCAAAGAATTCGCGCTGTTGTTAATACATATATTATAAAAGATACCTCTTTTTTTGGTATGTCGTTAGGAAGCATGTTCAGCAAGAAAAATTCTGGTTTTAAATCTAATTCTATTTTTGTTATTTCCGTAATCATTTTTTTTTATCATCCTCCAAAATTTGGTTATTTTTCTACATTGCCACCACATGTGAAAATATGTTCCCATTTCTGTTAGACATTTCCAACATTTTTTGTTGACATTACTATAATATTTCGCTAATCTTTCCGGCGTCCAATGCCATCTATAAAAAATTTTGTAGATATTTTCTTTATAGGATGCTGCCTTTACCATTTTTATAGCTTTCCATATTTTACCCCATCTGTCGGTATTGAATAACCGAAGTCTTGCATCCATATTATCATTTCTTTATTAATTTGATCCTCTTGAACTTCTAAGTGTAGTAAGAATCTATAAATTTTCTTAATCAGTTTTTCATTTCCTATCAACAGTGTTTTCTCAAAGTCACTCAATGAATTATTAATCCCTAGCCTTTTATCCATATCAAATCTAGATTTTAATTGTAATCTTTGCCACCAAGATAAGTCAAGGTTATATTCTTTTTTTAGTTCTCTCTCTGTTTTAAGCTCTCCCTTACTATTTAGTAATTCTTTATAGGTGAGTATCTGTGTCTTAGCTATTAAAGATGGTTTAATAAAGGCTTCCAATGGGGAAACCCAACTCGGAACCTTTGGATGTTGGGGTTTTTTTAATGTTTTGCCAGATTTTTATGAGAGATGCTCTTAACGTGGCTGTGAAAATTTGAGTGAACCTTATCTTTGCCATACCAGATGTAGGCATGCCACCCCATGTATAAATCGTGACCTTCCAGTGTCAATATTCTCTCATTTGCTAACATAACCCAGTCCTTGATCCATGCCAAAGCTGCCGCTTTGTAATAATTTTCCCAGTTTGGTACTGCGAGACCTCCTGACTCCTTATTTTTTTGGAGAACATTCCACTTTATTCTAGATTTTTTTGAAAGCCATATAAAATCCCTAGTTGTCTTATTGAGATCCTTAAAGAAAGATTTGATTTTTAAGATGGGAATATTTTGTGCTAAAAATAAGAATTTTGGGAGCACGTTCATTTTAATTGCCGCTATTCTTCCTAACCATGATAATTGTAAGCTTCTCCATTTTATCAAGTCTTCCTTTACCTCTTTCACTAATTTTTTATAATTATCCTGTATTAAGGTGCTCATTTTATTAGTGAATAATATACCTAAATACCTTACCTTTTTTACAATTTCCATATTAGTGTTTTTGACTATTCCCTCTTCTATTTTTTTATTACAGTTTTTGGTTAGTAATTTAGTTTTGGCTATATTTATTTTTAGTTCGGCTTCCATACTCTTAATTACCTCTCTTGTACTTTGGTGGTTGAAGCTTACACCTTCAGGAGTTTCCCATCTGTATCTGTAGTTTTTCTGTTTCAGCTTATCTGTCAGCCATTTGAATTTCTTCCTGTCTTGCAACATAGCTCTAGGGAGCTCTTTCATCACAATTACTTTAACTCCATCCATTTCAAAAGGTTCCTTAAAACATTTTCTATAAATCAACTCTCTTACCCTCTTAGTGGTAAATTGTACTACCACATCTCTTGGCAGGTTTCTCCCTCTAGCATACTCAGAATTAACTCTGTAAACCAGGTCTATGTTAACTTTTGTATTCTCTTCCTCATCTTTCAAATAGTCACTCAAGGCTTCAGTCATCCTTATGTGTATATTCTCACCCACCTTTTCTTCTATCCCTCTGAATCTTAGGTGCTTTTGCATCTCTTTGTATACCATCATTGTTTCCACGCTGTAGTTCTCTTTTGTCACTTTTTGAATATTTTCTTCCAACACAAGCATTTTGTTTTCCATCTCTTTCGATTTTTTTGCCACATTTTGAATTTCAGTCTTTAGGTCTCCAAAAATTTTATCCACTTGTCCAGCTAGGTCATTCATTTTCTTTTCCAATTGTTGATTTTGCTGGCTCAGTTGTTGATTTTGCTGGCTCAATTGTTTATTTTGCTGGCCAAGATCATTAAAAGCTTCTATCATCCTTTTGTCCATCGCCTCTATCATTGCCATTAGTTCAGTATCTTTTTTAGGAGCCATCTTGGATACTGACCCTGCCCGCTTTCTCTGTTCCGCCTCCGTTTTTGCCCTTTAAAAAAAGGCCGATTTTTGGTGTCTTCTAATTTCAGCATTTTTAGGCTCAATCAATCAGTCTTAAAGAGCTTTAACAAATGCCGTTATTTTTGCCATTCTAGGGTGTTTACTTTTCAAGATATTTAATTTTAAAGTTTTAGTCCTCCCCAAAATGGCGGACATCTTTTTTCTGTGGTACTGGTTACCTGTCTTACTTCCTGGTTCTCTTTCACTCAGAAGTGCTTTTGCTGTTGCAGTCCTCCCAGATCCCTTCCTCTTCTATTCTTCTTTTCTGCTCTCAACCAGACATCATTTCCTGTTGTCTTCATGTTTTCTCTCACCCAAGCAAACCTCGCAGTGTCTCCAAGCCCTCCTGCCCACTCCTCCGCGACCACAGGAATGGTAAACAAACACTTTTCTGGCAGTTTTTAGCTAAAATCCAACTCTTTTAAAACAAAAAAAAGTCTCAGTCTGTTCTCCAGCTGCTGCTCTGCTTATTTCTCTGTTTTCCTGCTCTTACAGACACAATGCCAATCAGCAAAGAGTTTATTTCGTTACCTTTAGTTTTTCTGGTAGGGGTGAGGCTTCATAAATTAGAGTCTGTCTTCTTTCAGTCAAGAAATCGGGGGAGTGGAGATTTTAAGCTGAATAAATCAGCCCGGCTCAGCCCTCTAGAGTTGCTTGCAAAGCCCGCGTCGGAAAGGAGATCACAGTGGCAACAAGTCTCTTCCAAAATTTATTGTCACCAGTCTCACTCTCTCTTGGGTCTTGTTGCTTGCTGGATGCTCCCCTGCCTGGGGAGGGTTGCATCGGGTGCTAAAAGCCCCCGAGTTGTCAGAAAGAGCTGCCATTCACCCTGAGCTTTTACAGGGTGTGTCAGATCTCCATTTTCCTCCGACCGGAAGCCTCCCAGAGATGGTTTCTTTAAGAGAGGGCGGACCATCGCCTCCTTGAGTGCACTCGGGAACCGTCCCTGCAAGAGGGACTGGTTGATAATCTCCCTCAGTACACCTCGTAACCCCTTGTGACCTGCTTTCACGAGCCAGGAAGGGCACGGATCAAGGATGCATGTGGTTGGGCACACAGTCAAGAGCAACCTGTCAACTTCATCTAGACTGAGCGGGCCGAAGGAATCCAAACCCGTACTCACCGACATGCAAGGGACCTCAAGTTCGCTCATTATCTCAATCGTGGCGGGGAGGTCACGACGGAGCACCAAGACTTTATTCGCAGAATAGCTCACAAAAGCCTCACAGCCAATCGTCAATTCCTTCCTGTTTGGTTTGCCCTGAGGCAAAGCAGTTATAGACTGAATTGTTCTAAATAACTGTGCCAGGCGTGAGCTAGCGGATGCCACCTCGGCCGCAAAGTAAACCTTCTTAGTGGCCTTGGTTGCCATCTCATAGGCTTTCATAAACGTCCTATAAGATGCTCTTGTTTCTTCGTCTGAGCTCCCGTTTCATAAGCCGAAGCGCCTGGGTATACCACGGAGCCAGCCTGCTACAGGGATGCAGAGGGCACCTGGGAGCAATCTCGTCGATGGCTGTGGAGAGTCGTCTATGCCAGTCCTCCACCAGCTCATCCAACGAGCCACCAGGGAGCATCGGATCTCTCAGAGCTGCCAGGAACTGTCCTGGGTCCATCAGGCTCTGAGGGCAAGCTAAAATACACTTGCCGCCTAAATAGGGTTGGGGTGGAGTGCTCAGATGAGCCCTCAGAGCATAGTGGTCCGGCCATGGTACTGCTGAAGCAGTAATCCGGTCCACTGTCACCCCCGCTGCAAAGATCAAATCGAGCATGTGCCCAGCCTGGTGTGTAGGGGTCATCACAAACTGGGTGAGTCCCAACGCCGTCATGGACGTCATCAGGTCCGATGCCTGAACCGAAACCGCGTCATCAGCATGGACGTTGAAATCACCCAGGACTGTTGGCCGCGGGTGTTCCAATGCCCAGCCTGTTACAGCCTCCATCAGGGCCGGCAGGCACTCGGCCAGCGCGTTAGGCGGTTGGTACACTAGCCAAATTGCCACACTCTCCCTGGCCTCCAGCACCAGGCCAACAGACTCTAAGCCCGTAATCTTCGGTGGGAGCGCTCTAAAGGAGTAAGCCTCTCAAATGAGCATCACCACCCGTCCCCCCCGCCCCTGAGTCCGTGATTGGTGTAGGACTGCAAACCCAGGAGGGGCAAGCTGGGAAAGAGCTACTGTTTCCCCTTCCTGCACCCAGGTCTCGGTCACGCAAGCCAGATCCACTTGCTGTTCTGCCATGAAGTCCCGAAGGACCATGGACTCATTATTTATGGATCTGTAGCCGGCTATTGTTATGTTACTTAAGATATTTCCTGCTTTTCAGTTCAATATGTTCAAAATAAGAACCACCTCAATTATAAAATAAAGAGGATTTAAAAAAACAAACACACACAAAAAACAAACTAAAAAACAAACCACGATAAACAAGAGACCACAGCAACCTAAAGTAAGCTACAAACCAGCTCAGAGAACAGCACAAAACATCCACTTAAAGCAAAAAAACCAATCACTAAATGCTATGAGGAATAAAAACATCTCAACCTGGGCACCTAAAAGACAGTGACGTAGTGGGATGCCACCTCAGAAAAGGCCCCGTCCCTAGTTTTGATGCTTCGCTAGATCCACTTCGTGCAGAGAAGCCTTTCAACAGCTATCAACCATGACACCTAACAGAACCCCCATTTTCAGTAGCAGTATGCCTCTGAACAAAAAAATGCGGATTGGAGACCGCACAAGGGTTGTTTGCCTTCCTGCTTGGACCATCAGTTTCCTGGATTAGACCAGAGAGATCTTGATCCAGTCCAGAAGGGATGCTCTTAGGTCCTCCAGAGTCCTGCACAGAAGTACCACCAGAGGAAGCTGCACTCTTGGCACTCAGTCTAGCAGGGCCCATCTTTTGCTCCTGAAAAAAAAAGTAGATCTGGGACCCAGAAGGGATCTGGAGCAGAGGTACTGTTTTCAACTTCCAGGTGGGGAGATCTCCTGGAATGGCAGTCTACAGAGATCAGTTCCTCTGGAGAAAATGGCTGCTCAGGAGGGGGGACACTGTGGCATTTGTACCCTCACTGAGGTCCCACTCCGATCCAAAGCCCCCCTTCCTGAAAAAATCTCCAAGTATTTCCCAACCCTAAGCAGAGGTCAGGATCTGGCCCCACTTTAAGGACGGGCTCTGACTGCAGTCTCCTTATAAGCCACTTACCAAAACGGAAGAAACATTCACCTTACACTAGACTCTGTTCGCTAACAGAAGCAGTTAAAAAAAAAATAGCGCATTCCTGTATTTTGTACTTTGGCTTCCCTTCAATCCCCCAGGAAGAGAAAGAACTGGCTCCGACCAATTCAAATCAAACTATAAGCTTCTTGCAACCTGCTTTTCTCCCTGCTTTATCCAGAACTGTGAATTTTCTGAATGTTCCTCCCTTCCCCCTACAGATAATATCACCATTCTGTTCCCAAGGGGTTCAAATTCTTCTCCAGGACAAAACTGAATCCAGCAGTCTGTAGCTCAGATTTTCAAAAGTGATCTTATTGTGTATAATATAGGACGATTCTGCATTGGCTTTTCCCTCTGTTGTTTTACCAAACCCACGTTGTAACAGAAATTCCCCTCTGCATTGCATGCTGCTTTCACTTTCTTTGATCATCAGATTTTATGGTACCTTCTGTACAGCAGCACATTCTGCATAGATTTATGGCCATCCAGGGTGACTTCACAGTCAGTACAGTGTTGCCCTGGGGCATTTTGAATGTGCTTTTGAGCTGCACCTTTGGTAAAACAATGGAGGGAAAAGCCAGTGCAGAATCACCCATAGTCTGTGCGTGCTGGTTAATGGTAGGCATCATTTTTTCCTGGTTTTGTGACAGGAATGATATGAGCGTTAAGGAGGGCCTGAGCACCCAGCCCCTGATGTGTGTGAACGATACAATGAGGACTAAAACCTTGACTTTTTTTTTTAAAAAGCACCAAACCTCAGAAGCTCATTTTAGCACCCAGAGCCATGTTTCAAGACAAACAGGGCACAGGGAAGCCTTTCTGCATTGCTGTAACAGGGTGGCCAGCTTCAGGTTTGGAAATCCCTGGAGATTTGGGGGTGGAGCCTGGAGAGGGCAGGGCTTGGAGACGAGAGACGTCAACAGGATATAATCTCATAGAGCCCACTCTCCGAAGCAGCCATTTTCTCCAGGGGAACTGATCTCTGTTGTCTGGAGATTAACTGTAATTCTGGGAGATTTCTAGACCCCACATTGAGGCAACTACACAGTGCCACACTCTAGGGTTGCCAGGTCAGGGTTGCCAGGTCCTCCCTGGCCACCGGCTGGGGTGGAGGTTGCCAACGCCAGGTCAGGAAAATCCTGGAGATTTGGGGTCAGAGCCTGGGGAGGACAGGGACCTCGGGGGGGGGGGGCACAATGCCATATAGAGTCCACCCTCCAAAGCAGCCATTTCCTCCTGGGGAACTGATCTCTGAAGTCTGGAGAGGAGCTTTTATTTCCAGGGGATCCTCAAGTCCCAGCTGGAGGCTGGCATCTCTACCACACTCCCTGATGGTGACCCTTCAGTGCTAGAATCGTTGAATCAGAGAGTTGGAAGGGACCTCCCAGGGTCATCTGGTCCAGCCCCCGGCACCAGGCAGGAAATTTAGAGCTACCTCCCCCCCCACCCAGTGACCCCAGCTCCATGCCCAGAAGATGGCAAATAAAACCTCCAGGATCCCTGGCCAAACCGGCCTGGAGAACAATTGCTTCCTGACCCCAAAGTGGCGATCAGCATCTCCCTGGGCGTGTCAGAAAGTGCCACCAGAACTGAGCACTGAGGCAACCCTTCCTGCCCTCCCTCTCATGATCTGCCCAAGTTCACAGAATCAGCATTGCTGTCAGATGGCCATCTAGCCTCTGTTTGAAAACCTCCCGAGAAGGAGAGCCCACCCCCTCCCGAGGAAGCCTGTTCCACCGAGGAACCACTCTATCAGGAAGTTCTTCCAAATGTTTAGCCAAAAACTTTTTTGATTTAATTTCAACCCACTGATTCTGGTCCGACGATCTGGGGCAACAGAAAGCAACTCCGCCCTGTCCTCTATAGGACAGCCTTCAAAAACTTGGAGATGGTGATCCTGTCACCTCTCAGTCGTCTCCTCTCCAGGCTAAGCATCCCCAGCTCCTTCAGCCTGTCCTCACAGGACTTGGTCTCCAGACCCCTCACCATCTTCGTTGCCCTCCTCTGGACACGTTCCAGCTTCTCCATATCCTCAAATTGTGGTGCCCTGAACTGAACACAATACTCTGGGTGAGGTCTAACCAGAGCAGAGCAAAGCGATACCATCACATCGTGTGATCTGGACGCTAGACCTCTGTTGTTACAGCCCAAAATCTCACTGGCCTTTTTAGCTACCACACATTATGAGTACTTTACTCAAAACTGCTTGTATAGTGACCACTGCCGGACTCAATCATATTGGGGGGGGGGGGGGCCTGAGACAGGCGAGGGCTCATTAAGGCCTCTGCTCACGTCTGGCGTCTCTCCCACACTGTTGCTGTCAGACCAAATTACCACTTGAGATTTTCTGGGTTTTTCTCCCCCACCTCCCACCCCACGCTTGGGACTTGTGCAAACAAAGTCTGTGCTCACCCATTTTAATCCCCCCTCCTCTCCCCCTTTATGCAACTGCCCAAACAAGGCCCCATCTATTCTCAGAGAGAATAAAGGGGGGGGGGGGAATCAGGCAGCATTGCCAAAATTTCCCTGTGCAGCTCCCTGAAAAGATGAATTTTCAAAACATGGATAAGCCAGAAACCAGCTGCCCCCCCCCCCCCTCCCAGGCTCATACCCCATCTGACCACTTTCCAACTGAGATGCGGCATCAGTTTGTTTGAAAACCAGGGGGGGGGATCTATTTTAGATAGGGAGAAACTACAGTTTAGTAACATGACGTTATTTTAACAACAAACTGACAATCAGTCAATCCCCTTTCAGCGGTGCTCAGTTTGTAAGGACCAGGCTTTACAGAGTAAGTTTCTTTCCCAAGGGCTTTTTCTGCATCATGCAGAATAGGTAAAAAGGGGGGGGGGGATAGAAAATGTATATTTTACACAATGTCCCCTCTAAACTGAGTTAGTGTGAGCTAGCTGACAGGTTTTTTAGCCTGCAGCTCACACATTTTTGTCTCAGCTCAGGAAGGATGGCTCTAGAGCAAACTAATCTATGCAGCAGCCAAATCGCTCACCCACAACCTTAATGCCAGGAGCTCGCAGAGTGGAATATTTGCTCACAGGACTCCACAGCTTAGAGGGAGCATTTTTTTCAATGGGGAAAATTTGGCATGAAGAAATGGGAAATGGTGCAACTGCAAAGATGGCTTTCAGAGAATAGTCGTGTTGGTCAGCGTGTTGGTCAGCAACCTAGATTCAAGTCTAGTAGTACCTTAGACATCAAAAAGATTTGGGAGGGTAATAAATTTTTGAGAGTCAAACCTCCCTTCATCAGATACAAGCAGGAATGGAGATCCCCGAGTCCTTATCTCCATTCCTGCTTGCATCTGATGAGTTTTGGTTCTTGAAAGCTCCTGCCCTGGAAAACCTGTTGGGCTCTAAGGTACTGCTGACTCGGCCCCAGCCTGAAAGTGGGTTTATATCCCACCAGGCAGAAGGGGAAACACAGAGAACCTTTGCATGGCCCCAGCAAGCTCATGAGATTTGGCTCCAGCTGTAAAAATCGCAGGTCTTTCCCACACAGGGAGGGGCTCGTGGGGTTTCCCTGTAGCTGCTTCAGCTGCCGACACAGGACAGCAGCAACAAGGTTTCTATGTTGCAGGTTTGTTCACATCTTCCCTGGCCCAGTCCCCTGCAGTCGCCATCGGCTTGTCATTTTTGTTAGCCAAATTGCTTTAATTTACAGTTTAGCAATCAGCAAAATACACGGGTTCTTGCCAACTATACCAGGGTCCCACCCCTCCCGGGAGATCTCAAGGAAGGAGGCACGTGAGGCGAGTTCCAAGTTCAATGTTGTTTACTGGATCATGTAATCAAGCATACAAAAATCGTAATCACACACACAGTCTTACAGGCCTAATAAAATAAAGAGAGAAAATAGCACTTTTGCATGAGCAGGTTTCGTTGGTGGGGAAAGCACGTTACCTTAGATGCGTTGTCCGATGTCAAGATGAATTGGATTTGGGAAGAAAGGTATAAAAGCTATGGGGCCACGAGGCTTGAACCGGCAAGACCACGTGGTTCTCCTGGCTCGCGAGTCCAGAGAGAGAAAAAGGGTTTAAAGATGGAGGCAAGGGTTGGGGACAGAAAGCTGGACTGAAGGGTCAGTAGGTAAGATAGAGGGTGATGGCTCAAGAGACTGAGTGACTCTCGGTTTGGACTTTTATTGGGGGGTCTTGGGGCGGGCTTTGCAGACCACAACCCACTAACACTCCTACTAGGCGGTCCGTCCCTGTTGGACCTTTCTATAGGTTAAAGGTGAACAAAGGGAGGAGGTCCAGGGGTTTGGTCAGTGTTGCAAAAGTATGACTTCACCAGGAAACAGACACTGAGTCTGGGGTCCGATGACTCACCTGGCCATACCTATTGTCAGTTGATGGTTTTAGCCAAGTATCTGATGGCTGGCACATTAGTTGCTAGGCAGTCTCGTTAGCATAACTATCCAGATGTGTAGTGGGGGAGTGGGGGTCAGCCAGCGGATGTCTGACAGAAGGAGGCCTCATGGCAAGAGGAATCCTTTGTCTTTGCCTTGGGTGAACTGCTTGGGGTGTCAGCCTCCTGGCTTGGGCTGGAGCTGGCTCCTATGTGAAGAAGAAAGCGCAAGTCCCTACCACTGCTGGCGACACAGAGTTCAAACTTATGGATAAAAATCCATAAGAGCACAGAAAAGTGCCTTGCTGGCTAACATTTTGTTATCACTGAGAGCGGAGAACCAGCATGGTGTAGTCATTAAGAGTGACGGGTTCTAATCTGGAGAACCAGGTTCCATATCGCACTCCTCCACATGAAGCCAGCTGGGTGACCTTGGGTCAGTCACAGCTCTTTCAGAGCTCTCTCAGCCCCAAAATTAAGTCTAGCTCACCACCTAGTGGTGCATAATGCTAAAAGAGCTAGAACTTGAAACTGCCAGACAATCTTAGGATCTCCTGGCTATACCACACACAATAAAAGTAAATGTTTCCCTTGCTCGAAAGCCAGTCGAATCCGACTCTAGGGGGCAATGCTCATCTCCGTTTCCAAGCTGAAGAGCCAGCGCTGTCCGAAGACGTTTCAGTGGTCATGTGGCTGGCATGACTAGACGCCAAGGCGCACGGAACACTGTTCCCTTCCCACCAAAGTGGGCCTGTTTATCTGCTTGCAATTTCTTGCTTTCAAACTGCTAGGCTGGCAGGAGCTGGGGCCAGAGATGGGAGCTCACTCCATCGCACGGCACTCAGGTCTCGAACTGCTGAGCTACCGACCGGCTTAACCTCTGCGCCACCACGGGCCCATACGACACACAATACCATACGACAATTATTATTATCATTGAGAGCCAGTGTGCGGTAATGGTTAGAGTGTCAGACTACGATCTGGGAGACCCCGGTTCACACAAGGGCGCCTCATACTGAATCAGACCCTTGGGGTCCATCCGGGTCAGTCTTGTCTCCTCAGGCTGGCAGCAGCTTTCTCTCCTGGGTCTCTGGCTGAGGTCTTTCCCATCACCTCCTGCCTGGTCCTTTAAATTGGAGATGCTGCCAGGGATTGAACCTGGGGCCTTCTGCCTGCCAAGAAGATGCCCTGCCACTGAGCCCCACCCACCCTGGTTTGAATCTCCAACTCTGCCATGGAAGCTGCTGGGTGTCCTTGAGTCACTCGCTCTCAGCCTAACCTACCTCATAGGGATGTTGTGAAGATAAAAAGGAGGCAAGGAGAATAATGTAAGCTGTTTTGGGTCCCCATTGGGGAGAAATGTGGGGATAAATGAAGTAAATAATAAGGAATAATAATATCTGCCTATTAGGTTCTCAGAATCCTAAAAAAAGGGGTAAGTGTAGCTCTTTTTGTTGCTAAGATATAAGGGGGAAAGGAATATCTGCAAAGACAAGAGGCTAGCAATGTAGCTTTAAAAAATGAAGCTGGGATAGGTTGCAATGTGTAGCTGGCCAGTTATTTTAAAAAGTGATCCTGCGGCAGGTGAAAGGCTGCTGGGGGTATTCCCCCCACCTCCGGCAGGAATGGGATGATCCAAACTTCCCCACCCAGCCAGGATTTCCTGCAATTGCTTCTAAAATATTGGCAGCAAAGCAGGTGTGGGGGAGATGGCCGGGGGGCAACCCAGGAAAGTGCATGGAAACACCCCTGCCATTTTCCAAAAGCATCCAAGCCAGGGCGTGCCCATGAGTAAGTGTCCCTAGCTGACAAAATTTAGTGACAGAAAAAGAAACGGATAATTCTAATTTCTGTTCTCGGCCACCCCACAGGGCTGACTGGTTCCTGCTGGACACCCGCAAGGTCCGCCATGTCGCCGTGGGTCTGTTCTGCTGTGGAGTCTGTGTCTACCTCGCAGGCAAGTTGGGTTTCTCTTTGCCCACCAGGGTCAACTGTATCACTCCAGGGCCAAACTGGAGCCTTTTCCTCAAGGGCCAAACCAGGCGAGACACTTGGGAGGAAACCCGGGACTGATTTTGCCTGGTTCCTTACAGGTAAGCAGCACTTAGAGGAGGTCCCTGTGATTTGGATCATGGCCACAGTGCAAGAAGGGGAGGTTAACTCCTCCACACAACCACACAGACAGTGTTTAGAGGTGTTGGACTCATGAGGGCCAGATCTGACATAAATGAGACCTTGTCGGGCCGGGCCATGTGTGTCATAAAATGTAATGCCAGGTAGCGGAGATATAAACTTTATAAAGGACACAAACACAAAGGTGATCCGGTCCCCAGGCCGCATGTTTTACACCCCTGGTTTAGGGTTTCCAGTGCTAGGCTGGTAAATACCTGGTGATTTGGGGGTGGAGCCTGGGGGGGCGGGGTTTGGGGGGAGGGACCTCAGCGAGGTATAATGCCATAGACTCCACCCTCCAAAGCAGCCATTTTCTCCAGGGGAACTGATCTCTGTCCTCTGGAGATCCAATGTAATACCTGGAGCTTAGCAGCCCTAAGAGAGCGGCCCTACACAATGGCTTTCCTCCATAAGCAGCAGCTAGTTGGGAGCGGTCAAGAAAAAAATGGGGACCAAAGGCTTAAATCCCCTTTCCCCTGCTCCCTGGCAACTGTTCAAACTGGCCCCGCCCAAGCTGCTATCTGTTCATTAAAGCCGCTCACAGATCTCTGAGCACTTGCTTGACCCCCTCAGTTGTAAGAGGACACTTGACACCCCCCCCCCAAAAAAACCCAAACCCCAGATAACCTCCTGAAACCTCCTGGGAAACCAAGCCACAGATTCAATGACCAAGGCTCATTGCTATAGAAATTAAAGTACCAGAGGTGTACCAGAGGACTGAGGCTCAAACCAGCCCTGATTCCTCAAGAATAATCATTAGCCCCTCTTTAAATTTTACAGGTATATTAAATACTTAATACACTTAAATTGCTTCAGACATATATCAGGCCAACAAGTGTTTAGTTTCAAGCTGTCCTGCACGGTGGTTCAGCGCCTGATACACAGAAGGACGCTGCTTTTGAGCATGAAGTTTCCATAGCGCTGTCCCGGATGGACGTGTCCCTCCATAAATTTGCCCGAGCCCATTTAAAAACCATATCGACTCGTGGCTATCATCGTGTCCTGTGGCAGTGAGTTCTTTGAGTTCTGCGAGGCCTTATTATCTTTCTACTCTTCCTCCCAGCTCTCTCCATGTACATGCTCGTCTCGTTTGAGATTGAAACCGGGATCACCAGTGCCTGCATCCTGTCCTCAGGCATTCTCGTGCTGCTGATCACGGGAACCCACGTGCTGATCCGAGCGTCCAGAGCTGCATGGCACACTCAAGGAGATGGATCCCACACCCTCTACGAAAATGATTCAGCCCGGGGCGGTGAGACCCCCACCACTCATCTCAACAATGCCAAGGATGTGGTCATACCAAGGCCGAGGCCAGAGATTCACCGTGAGTTTTCATCCCCACCATACACAGAGCAGAAGTCCCACCTTACTACCCCGGTGAGCAGCAACGTTACCTCTTCAGGGAGTCCCGGGGCAACACCTGAGAAGGAGAGCTACACTGTCCCCAGAATGCACCGGACGCTGTCGGCTGAGTCTGGCCTCCTGCAGGCACATGGAAAGCCGTGGAATGGAGTCACACAAGAAATGAGGAATGTCTTATCCCGGAAGCTAGCTGGATCTGGAAAAGATTCAACTCTGGTGTAGACCTCCAAGCAGGGAGTGTGCATCGCGGCAGAGGTCTTCACAAAGCAGACAGACCCTTGTAGGACTCCAAGGATCGCGCTCTCGGATCAGGAGCATCTTTGCCTCTCTAGGGCCTATTAGGCAGAGGTGCTTCCCCTTGCTTTCCACCAAGCATATCTGTTGGGTTTTCTTTGTCATTCTGCACTGATTTTCCTCCCTTCAGCGCTCTGGTCGCTTTCTGGTTGCTGTTTCTCCAGGTTTTCTGAGAGTGCTTTTGTGCCGATTTCCCCCTTGCTTCACTTCCAAGCTGAAGGTAATTCAAATGTGTACAGATTCCCTCGGGTCCCCCCTCACCTTTTTGCTGCCCCTCCAAGGTCACTCCCACCCACATCAAGGTTGTTCCATCCAGTCTGCACCTTCTGCCATCCTCCCCTCTTCATCCTCCCCCAAAATGGAGCACAAGCTCCATTTTCCCCTCAGTTTTAATTTTTTTGAAAAGCAGCATGAGTATAGCAGTATGAGACTTCTCCCCCGTACAAATTGCAGCTCTGTGCAAAGCATGGTATAGTTGCAGCTGACTTTTCGTGCACACACACACCCACACATGTTGCCAACGATCACAACTTGCGGTGCCAGTGTCAGTGGGTTCTACCTTGCATCCTGTAGACTCAACGTGTTCCCCCATATCGTGTGACTCTTTCCCATTTTTTCACAGTGGCTGATAACACTGCATGTGCTTGGCCATATGGAAAATGAGGCTTCCTAGCTGCTTGTCAGTTTCAGAAAAAGCCTGATCAGTTTCAACAGTGGGCTTTCCCCCCTTTGCCTGCCTTTTTTCCTGTTCCCTTTCATTCAGTGAACTAACATTAAAATGCATGTGCCACTGTGTTTGAAGGATTTAAACGGAAGGTGTGTACTGGACACTACTGTCCAGCTGCAATGGGGCAATGGTGTAAATTTTTTTTAAAAACTTTGGACACCACCCCCACATGTCACAAGTGACATTCCACCCTGATTTAGAAAAGTGATAAGTATTGGAGTCGGGAGTCCGTGGAACAGTGAAACAGCATGGTCTTTATTGCTGGTCCGGATGAAGCATACAACCCAGGGCTTGAAGCCCTCCTTTTATGCTGGTCAGGGACAATCCCCTGACCTCACCCAACTGGCCTGATAGGCTATTAGAAGTCTATTTACATTTCATAGGTTCCCTGGGAGAAACCTAGGTACAGGATTGGTGGCCGGTTTGAATTCACCTGGCCTTTGTTCTACCTGGCTGAAGCTCAGATAGTTTCTTGGCCATGTGCTCTGGCCATGCGGTCACAATGAAGGGAGCACATGGCGACCGCATGGTCAATACATAACACCCCTCCCCCCATAGTCCAGAACCCGTCTGCACACATAGTCTTTGAGATAGTCCGGGCGTCTGCACTCACGTCCAGAGCACCGGGGGGTTGTAAGGCGGGGCGTGTTGCTTGTTTCGGCAGGTTGCGGTGTGGGTAGTTGTTCTGCTGGCGGGGCCTGTCTGCTCGGGGGTCGTTCAGGTGTGGATGGTGCGACTGCTTCGTTCGCGGGCAGGAGCGGCATCTCCGCAGTCTCCGGATCAGGGTCTGGCGCTGCTTCTGGAGTCATGTCGATGTCACAGTCTGTTGGTGCAGGGAGTTCGGGGGCCTGGGTATCATCGTGGTTCTGGGTACGGCGTCGAATCTGGTCAATGTGCCGTTTCCAGACTACGCCATCTTCCGTAAGGATCTCGTAGGAATAAGGCCCTGTGACTCGGACGATCCTCATGGGGAGCCATGTCGGACCCCGCGCGAAGTTCTTTGCATATACGGGGTCTTCGGGAGCGAATCCTCGGGCAGCTGGCCGGTCTTCCGTTGTCAGGTTCCCCTCGATAGCTCGGTCGGGATGTAGGCGGTCCAAGACGGTTCCCAGTCGTCTTCCCATCAGAAGTTCGGCTGGCCGGCGCCCGGTCCCTGAGTGGGGTGTGTTCCGTTGGCAGAACAGGAACTTGTACAGCTGCTCTTCCCAGTCGCCGTGCTCCATCTTCTTTAATGCGTCCTTCGTTGTCCTCACCATGCGCTCGGCCTGGCCGTTGGTTGCGGGGTGGAATGGAGCGGAGCAAATGTGGCGCAGACCGCAGGCTTCCACGAACCGTTGAAACTCACCGGAGGTGAAGGCAGTCCCGTTGTCGGTCACGAGAGTTTCTGGCATTCCGTGTGTCGCGAAGATCGGCCAGAGACTTCTTAAGGCAGCGTTGGTGGAGGTCGAAGCTACCGGCACTACCTCAAGCCACTTGCTGTAGCTGTCAACAACAATAAGAAACAACCGGCCCTGCACCGGTCCCGCGAAGTCTAGGTGCAGGCGGGACCAGGGCTTGTTAGTAGATTCCCAGGATCGGACAGGAGCGTGTGGTGGATCTGGCCGCGACTCCTGGCATTTGGCACACTTCTGGACCCGCCCCTCAATGTCTTTGTCCAGGCCTGGCCACCATACGTAACTCCGGGCCAGAGCTTTCATGCGCACAATTCCTGGGTGAGCCTCGTGTAGGGCCTCTAGCACTCGGGGCCGCAGGGGCCCGGGGATCACCACTCGAGATCCCCATAGCAGGCATCCCTTGTGGGCCGATAGTTCGTGCCTGCGTGCCGTGAAAGCGGCGAAATCTGGTCCCGGTTTTTCCGGCCACCCCCTTCCCACCCAGTCCGAGACACGGGAAAGGATGCGGTCCCGCCGCGTGCGACGGGCCACATCCGATACCTGTACGGGGCGCTCCGGTAGGTCCTCTAGGAGCGCGACATGGAAAGCGGGAGCCGGATCAGGGTCGCAGGACGGGAGGGGAAGACGGCTGAGGGCGTCTGCATGACCCATCGCCTTCCCCGGGCGATGTACCAATTCGTAGGAGTAGCCTGACAAAAAAATTGACCACCGCAGGACCCGCGGGGACAGCATGTGAGGGGTCTGCCTGTGGGGGGCAAGGAGACCCAGCAGCGGCTTGTGATCTGTGGCCACGGTGAATGACCGCCCGTAGAGATAGTCATGGAATTTCCTGACGCTGGCTACGATCGCTAGAGCCTCTTTGTCGATCTGGGCGTAGTTCCGTTCCGCCGACGACAGGGTCCTGGAGTAGTAGGCAACCGGAACCTCCTTCCCGTTGGGTAGCTGGTGCCCCAAGACCGCCCCAACGCCGTAGGGGGACGCGTCGCAGGCCAGGATGACAGGGAGCCTCTCATCGAAATGCGCCAGGACTGCATTCGAAACTAACAGGTCCTTGACGGCCCGGAAGGCCGCATCGTGCTTGGGGCTCCAGGCCCAAGCTGCTCCCTTGTCCAGGAGACGATGCAGGGGTTCAGCGACCGCTGCCTTGTGTAGAAGGAAGGCGTGGTAGAAGTTCACAAGTCCCAAGAACGCCTGGAGTTCCGCCGGGGTGCACCTGTAATCGCCGCTACCTTCTCCTTTGTAGGGTGAATGCCATCCGCGGTGACTTGGAACCCCAAGAAGGTCACCGAGGAGACTCCCAGGGTGCACTTGTCTTTTCGAACCTTGAGACCCGCGTCCTGGAACCTTTGCAGCACCATCCGGAGTCGAGCTGCGAATGTGTCGGCGTCCGGGGCGGCGATGAGGACATCGTCAAAGAACGGCTTCACTCCTGGAACATCTTTTAGGAGAGAATCCATTAGATTTTGAAAGATTCCGGGTGCTACGCTGACCCCAAATTGGAGGCGTTTTACCTTGAATGCTCCCTTGTGAGTCACAATTGTTTGTGCCTCGGCCGTTGCTTCGTCTACGGGAAGCTGCTGATAGGCTTGGGCCAAGTCTAATTTTCCAAATATTTTGGCGCCTGCGAGGGAGGCCAGAACATGGCTGACCACCGGTACCGGGTACGCGTGGTCCTGTAATGCCTTATTAATTGTGCATTTGTAATCCGCACAGATGCGGACTTCCCCGTTAGCTTTGAGGGGGGTCACAATGGGAGTCTCCCACTTGGCGTGGGAGACCGGCTCGAGCACCCCTTGTGCCACGAGCTTTTCCAGCTCCGCCTCCACTTTGGGCTGGAAGGCGAGCGGTGGCCGTCAGACAGCCACGCGGATGGGCCGGACTGCCGGGTCCAGGTCGAAGGAAACCGGGGGTCCTTTGTAGCAGCCCAATGAGCCATCGAAAACGGCGGGGAATTCTTCGCAGATGGCCGAAAAGTTGGTGGAGCCCACACGGTGTATTCCTGTCCACTGCACTCCGAGCGGCTTGAACCAGGCGCGACCTAGGAGACTGGTTAGATTGCGCTCCACCACGAGAACGTCTAGCAGGCCGTTAAAGGCGTGGTACTGGACCCGGACCCTGGCTAGCCCCTTAATAGCCACAGGGTTTTTCTGGAAGTCCCGGAGGACCAACCCGGCCGGCAGCCGCAGCCAGCGTGCCCCCTTCGGGCAGAGGCGGCGGAACGTAGCTGCGGACACAATTGAATATGCTGACCCTGAGTCCAGTTCCATGGAGCAAGGAACTCCCTCTATCCGGAGAGACACGGAAATCGTGCCCGGAATGGGCTGGGGCAAGTTCATTACCGTAGCCGTGGGAACGACACTACCCACTTCTTCGAAGTTCGCTGCTGGGGCACGATGGCTGTTCCTCAGGCGGCAGGCCCGGGCGAGATGTCCTGCTTTCCCACAGGCATGGCAGATGGCATCACGGAAGCGGCATGTCCGTCTGTCGTGGGGGTCCCCGCAGCTGGCGCACGTTGGGGCCTGCCTGTTGAGGGAAGCAGAAGAGGGAACAGAGACAGATGCTGGGTGCCGGCCCTTGGGCCTGGGGACGCCGGGCTCACCCTTCTTCGAGCGTGGTTGCATCCGGTGGGCGTCCTCTTCTTCGCTTGAGTTGGGTTCGGGAGGAGCCGCCTGGTGGACTTTGGTGGCTGCCTTGTCCTTTTGCGTTGTCTCGAAGGCTGCTGCCGTTTGGAGCATCTTTTCCAAGGTAGGTTCCGGCATTGCGATGAGGCGCCGGCGGAGCTTGGCTTCCCGGACACCTCCCATGAAGGCGGTCTCCACATGGTCATCCACGTGGCGGAATTCGCAGCCCATGGCTAGTCGACGGAGTTCAGCCAGGAAAGTGGCGGCTGACTCCCCCGGCTGCTGCTGGCGCTGTATGAACTCCCAGCGCCTGGCCAGTTTTGATGGCTTCGGGGCGAAGTAATCGCCGAGGGTCTTGGTGAGCACGTCGTAAGACACCTCGGTGGGGTCTTGCGGGGCTAGTAGGTTCTGGGCCACCCACATGACCTCCACCCCTCCGGAACTCAAGAGCCAGGTGCTCTTCAGGTCTGCACCTGTGATTCCGCGGACCTTAAAGGCGCAACCCAGCGTCTTGAGCCAGGACTCCCACGTCTCGGGGCGAGACGTATCGAAAGGGGTAATTGGTCCCGGAGCATTTGCCATATTTACCAGAGCAGGAGCGGTGGCAGCTGTTTGAGCGATGTCCTCGTGTCTTGCGGCGGTGCCGGGGAGCGCTGAGGCTCGGCGCTGGCTAGTGCCGGAGGATTGGGCTCAGAGCGGCTTGCGGTGAGCGCTGGAGCTCGGAGATGCCTGCGGCCAGCGGGACGGAGCTCGCTGAGCTGCTGTGGTCGGCTGAAGAGTCGCTCATCGGCATCCCATCCTCGTCGCCACTGATAAGTATTGGAGTTGGGAGTCCGTGGAACAGTGAAACAGCATGGTCTTTATTGCTGGTCCGGATGAAGCATACAACCCAGGGCTCGAAGCCCTCCTTTTATGCTGGTCAGGGACAATCCCCTGACCTCACCCAACTGGCCTGATAGGCTATTATCAGTCTATTTACATCTCATAGGTTCCCTGGGAGAAACCTAGGTACAGGATTGGTGGCCGGTTTGGATCCACCTGGCCTTTGTTCTACCTGGCTGAAGCTCAGGTAGTTTCTTGGCCATGTGCTCTGGCCATGCTCTGGCCATGCGGTCGCAATGAAGCGAGCACATGGCGACCGCATGGTCAATACATAACAAAAAGCGTGTTTTTTAAATTGTAGCTGCAGAATAAATACATCAGAGGAAAAAGAATGTTGTGTAAGGTGAGCACAAAATCCAAAATCAAGATGAAGGGTTTACTGCTCTGAAAATCTGCCATTAAGATGTGCATGCGTAAGGGGCCTGGATGAGACCAAATGTCTCTTTCGATAGTCAGTCACATGATTCCCGGGCCATTTCCAAACAGGAAAGAGGAGATCTGTCTGTCAGTCTACACCACAGGTCTCCGACCTTTTTGAGCCTGCGGGCACTTTTGGAACTCTAACACAGGGTACTGGGTGCATCCCCAAAACGGCTGCCATGGGAGGCAGAGCCAGCCACAAAATGGCTGCTGCAGGAGGTGGGCCAACCACACAGACACCACACGTGCCACGTGCTGTGCAACATGCCCTGTAGTGCTTCCTCCAGTGATGGGGTTTTTGCAATTTAAAAAGGTAATGTGAAATCAATCATTATTTTAATGTGCCCAGCCAGTCGGGCCTCTGGTGGGGCTCCCACAAAGCGGGTGTTGGCAGGGGGCACAGCACCCATGGGCACCACGTTGGGGGGCCCTGGTCTACACACCTCTGTCCCGCCCCCCCCCCCCAGGGAGCGGATGGCCGGGGGCAGAGTTGCCTCCTCCTCCATTTTACCCTCACAACTCTGAGGGAAGAGAAGGCTGAAAGTCTGGCCCAAGGTCACCCAACGAGCAGGAACGTGAATCTGTTTGGAAGCTAGTGACGTCTCTGGCTCACCTGGGGTCGTCCAAGAGGAAGGAGTCCTCCCCCACACACACACACCTATTTTCTAAATCAAGAAATAAATAGTCCCAGGTAGTTATGGAAGCTCTCTTTTTTAGCCATTGCTGCTAACAGCCCAAAACATCTTCAGCTCCCCTGCAAGAACACTTCTTGCTTCTCCTCCTGCCCTTCAGCCAGATTTGGAAACTTTTTTTTTAAGTCCTTTTTTAAAAAAATTAAAGAGTCAGTGTGCCAAATCCGTAGCACCAGCATTCACTTTTTAAGCAGAGAGAAAGGATTATTTCAGTCAGGGCCAGTGTTCCCGCTAAGATGAGTTAGTGTGAGCTAGTTCACAGTTTTTTAGCCTCCAGCTCACACATTTTTGTCTTAGCTCAGGAAGGGATGGCTCCAGAGCAAAGTAGTTTATGAAGTAGCCAAATCGCTCACTCAGAACTTTAATGCCCGTAGCTCACAAAGTAGGATTTTTGCTCGCAAGACTCCACAGCTTAGAGGGAGCATTGTTCAGGGCCAAATAGGCCTTGCCTTGTGTGAGGAACTTACGCTGAGAAGAATGAATACATTTTGCTGGGACAGAAGAAATGAGGGAGCCTCAAGGTGGAACTCTTTTGTTCACGTCTCTCCTCTGCCACATGTGAAGCTGACTACTGCAGAGTCAGACCTTCAGCCTCTGTCGTGCTTCCTTCTCTTGGGGACACCTCTGTGGGGTCTCTAGCAGAGAATGGTCTTTGCCAAGACTGGGGGAATCCTTTTAATCGGGGATCGAACCCCAGACTTTGTGAGCCATTAAATAAAATTAATCCAGTGCTCGGTTCTGTGTCACTGATTCAGCGCCAGTGTATTTTTCCTCACACGTGTTACTGTTTGCACCCCACACCTCTGAGGAAACAAATCCCAAGCGAAACACTTGCCAGAGCTGAGAACCTAAGAAGAGCTCTATTGGATCAGAGCAAAGGTCCATCTTCTTCTCCAGAGCACCCAATTCCAAACCATGGCCAGGATAGTTTTTTGGGAAGGCCATAAACAGGACAACAGGATGATCTTGCTGTTCCCTCCCCCTCCAGTCACTAGACTCAGAGGTAAACTGCCTGTGACTACAGAAGTGCTATTCCACCCTCATGGCTAACAGCCATTTTCTTCAAGCCAGGAACTTCCTAATCTCCTTTTAAGCACGAATGTGAACCTTTGGGGATCATTCAGTACTAGTGTGAGTTCATTTCCACTGATGCTAGCCTAGATGCATTTGTTTCCTTAATGAGAGACCTTTTTGAGCTCATGGGCACTTTCGGAATTCTAACACAGGGTGCGACCACAAAATGGCACCAAACATTCCGGAGTGTGCACTTCTTCCTCATCTATGGTGTTTCAACTTGTGGCAGTGTTTCACCCTTGTGCAAATTTAACCCACTATTTTCCCTAAGAAGTGAGGAAAGGCCCAGCTAGGATATTCGCCCCATGTCAGGGGGTGAGAACACACAAATTGGGCCCTTCTCTTGCTGTCTTCCTCTGCACCATTTAAAAAAATTGTTCTAACAAGTAAACAACAAAAAAGGAAAATGAAAGAAAAGACAGGTACAGGGAGAAGAAAAGAAGGAAGGAAGAAGAGAAGGAAAGAAAAAGGCACAGGAAGGAAGGAAGGAAGGGAGGGAGGGAGGGAGGGAGGGAGGGAGGGAGGGAGGGAGGGAGGAAGGAAGGAAGGAAGGAAGGAAGGAAGGAAGAAAGAAAGAAAGAAAGAAAGAAAGAAAGAAAGAAAGAAAGAAAGAAAGAAAGAAAGAATCCTGGCCCAGAAGTAGGTAGAATCAGTCATTTGGGAATCAGCAGTCTTGCAAGATCAGTTCTTCCAAATGTTTAATAATTTAGTAAAACAAAAACAGAGAATGAATATAGCAGTGCTGGAGCTGCTCCTCTTGCACTGACTGAAGGGTGGGGGGGCTCCTGTACATGGGAGGTGGGTGGTTCAAGAGGCTTCCCTGCAGCCATCCGTCCAGAGCTACCTACGGGTGGAATTCAGCTGTTCTTTCACTGCAATGGCGCTCCGGAGTAACCCATCAATACTCTTGAAATAAACACAGCTGTCCTTCATGTTCTTGATGGCGCTGGAGCGGAAGAAAAGGTGGGCCAGAGATGAGGGGGTTGTACAGCAGCAAGGACCCCCAACCCCAAGCCCTCTCCTGGCCTCTTCCACAGAGGAATCCCCCCCAAACCTAGACCCTCTCCCATCCAAGAACTTTTATCTGCATCAAGTTTTAAAACAGGTCTGGCAGCTGCGCAGTTAAGAACTGCCTGACAGATAAAACACTTAGCAACAGGTTTCCCCCCCGCACAGAAATCAAAATCGTAGGCTGCTACATTTCTGCATGCGAGGCTACACAGGAGCAGACCTAGGCATTTTGTTTGTTTTTTAAGCTAGTATGCCAACTTGCAGCCGCAAGATGTTCCCATAAGACAGCGTTCTCAAGGTTTTTGTGGGCAGGTCTTTGGGTGGGCCTGCTCATGCCCTTAACAACCTGTAGGGGGAGATACGGGTCCAGATCAAATTTCCTACCAATTTAGTACAGCTTTAAGGAATTTTTAAAAAGCAGTAAGGTTGCTAGCCCTCATGGTTGGAGAGAGAGGCTTGAACACAGCATGGGCAATATTAGAGGAGGTCCTAGAAGCTGGGCCCGAATAAAATTTCCAGGAGCCAGGTGGGCAGCAGCTTTAGTACCCAATTCCTTCCCCCTGACGACCTGAGGGAACACGAAACAGCCCCTCCCAAGCCTCCCACCCACTGGGAAGCTCAAGTCCTGGAAGGAAGTGGGGCGGTGGGGGGGGGGTGCCGTACCTGCAGGCATACTCCACCGTGTAGATGGCTCCTTGGCTCTGTTCCTCCCAGCTCTGCATGTCAGCCTGAAAGAGAGAAGGCAGGTGGATCCCACTCATTTGGGAGAAGTGGAAAGTTTCCCCCAGGTATGCCACTACCCAAAAGGACTTTCCTCTTCCATAGTTCTGACACCCCTCTGGGAAATCCCTGTGCTAACTTCTGTGCCTGCCGCTGGACCCAGCAGAAACTTCCTAACCATCCTTGGCATTTGCTGCCATCTCATTCTCTCATCCCGAGACCCCTTTGCCCGTGACCCTCACACCTTTCCCCAAATTAAAACTGGAGAGAGACAGCTCACTTTTCATCTTGAGCTTCTCCGATCTGAACTGAGATTCAAGGAGTGGCTCTCCATTGAAACAGGACTTTTAACTACATTCTACAATGCTTGTTTTGGTTAAGCTCCCTACTGCATCCTTCGCTATCAGTGGGACCAAGCACAGGCCACCCACCAACAACATGGGCACAGCACAAGGTTTCCAGCTCCAGTAATTCCTGGAGATTTGGGGGTAGAGCCTGAGGAGGGTGGAGTTTGGGAAGGGGAGGGGCCTGATGCTATATTGTCTACCCTCCAAAGCAGCCATTTTCTTCAAGGGAACTGCTCTCTGAAGATGGGAGATCACTCATAATTCCAGGAGATTTCCACACCCCACCTGGAGGTTGGAAACCCTAGCAGAGCAGAAGCTTTCAAGAGGGACATAGCCAGTGGAATGGTGAATGCATCTCTTGGCTGACAAGGAGTATCCACTAAACACCCTTATTTTGGCTACTGAATGACCAATACTGAAAAAAATAATAGTAAAAAAAATACAGTGAATAACCCTGAAAATAAGTGAAGTTCCCTTGTTGAGAAACACTTCCCTTCCACCCCTTCTCCCTGATGGTTTTCCAGATCTCACCTTGAAAGTCTCCAGTTGCCTCTTCCAGATGCTATTTAATAACTAAAGCCCTCTAATACTTCAAACAATAGAATTAACGGCCTGTTACCATAACAGCAAAGTCACAAGGTGGGTCACATTCCATGAAAGATATTAAACAAACAAGGGGGGGGGGAATCTGCTTTTTGGAATGTGGTCCCCTCCGTCCCTTGCTTCCCTGCGGCTTATCAAGGAGATGTGATGTGCTCAGATAGATAAAGATATTAGGGATTAGGAATAAATCTTTAATGAAAATCACAGTCGCTTAGAGGATGTTGGGGGTGACCTTCTCCATCTGCTAGCCTTCAAGCCAACCATCCCACAACACAGTGTTATTAATAAATTAACAAAGTTAAATTAAACAAGACACTAACAACTTGGATAGCATCTTCCTTTGCACGATTTGCAGTACAGTTTCACAGATATCACTGCCAAAGAGGTGGGGGATCCAAAAAGAACATCAAAGGCAACCTCTGAACATCTGCCAGGAATGCTTCCCCTGTTGATTAACTCAGTCATGCATGCCATGCTGTGCCCCAAATCCTAGCAGAAGAGTGGATGCTCAAAGAGTGGGCCCCCTTTAATAACAAGCTTTTAAACACGCACCATTTTTATGGCATTCGTTTTAGTTTATTCAACCAAAGAAAATCTCAGATAGTGGCATCCTCTCAAAGTAACTCCCTATTAGTAGGGCTGTGCAGAAAACAACCATGTGGGGGGGGGGGGGAACGACATGACATGCCCAAGGGTCATATCCATGACAGAGGTGGAACTCGGACTCCGATTGTTCAGCCCTCCAGGGCTAAATCTCTTGCCTCTGGACCCAACTACAGATAGTCCAAGCAAGTGAGCCTCACGGACTAAAGCCTGAAGCTCCCGCCTTACTTTCTGTGCCTTTCGGCATTTGAAGAAAGGTATTCTCAAATGCTCGTGCAGTACTCAAATGCTCTTGCAGAGCCAGTTTGGTGTAGTGGTTAAGTGCGCTGACTCTAATCTGGGAGAACTGGGTTTGATTCCCCACTTCTCTACTTGCACCTGCTGGATGACCTTGGGCAAGCCATAGCTCTGTACCAGCTGTTCTCTCAAGGACAGTTGTCTCAGAGCTCTCTCAGCCCCACCTACCTCACACGGTGTCTGTTGTGGGGAGGGGAAGGGAAAGGAGTTTGTAAGATGCTCTGAGACTACAAGTGAAGGGTGGGGTATAAATCCAATCTCTTCTCTTCTTCTTCTACTCGTTCTCTTACTGAAGTTCAGTGCTGTCAGAATCCTCCACACGGAGTAAGCTAAGTTTCAGGCTCTAGCCTGACAAGTTCCTTTTCTAGCTGCAGGGAATGATTCTGCCATGTGATTCCTCACCACCATCACTCCCGGTTGCTCATTTCATCAGCTTTGTGTGAGAATTGCTCCCCACTTCTTCCAGCCTCGACTGTTAGATTCGGAACAGAACTTGCCTTATGCTGGGCCAGTTCCGGGAGGGACCGTCTGACGTGCTCTTGAAGCCGATACAAAGCCACGGAGGGTTCATTGGCCAATACATACATGCTCTCTGTAAACTTGTCTGTCACTGTAAACAAGGAACAAGACTTCTCTTTTAGGTCCAAACCAAGAAACAGGACACCGGCAGCAACTTTGCCTGTTAGGCAGCTGTTTACCACCACTGGTATATCCAGGGAGCTCTCTCTCTCTCTCTTTCTTTCTTTCTTGGTGTCGGAGCCCTCTAGCGGGAAATGGAGTTTTCAATCTGTATACTGAAAACTCATGCACTTTTAAACATTTTTAAAAGAATTTTGTTGAAGCGGTTCTGGAACTCTGTTCCAGCATGTTACCCAGAACCCCCCCCCCCCCCCCCGGGTATATAAGAACATAAGAGAAGCCAATGTTGGATCAGGACAGTGGCCCATCCAGTCCAACACTCTTGAGTCATACAGTGGCCAAAAACACCAGGTGCTTTCTCTACCTGCTCTATCCCATGCATAAACTTGTAAACCTCGATCATGGTCGCCCCTCAGCTGTCGTTTCTCCAAGCGCTTCAACCTTTCTTCAAAGTGTTCGAACCCTTTGATCAGTCTGGTTACCCTTTTCTGCACTTTTTCCACTGCTATAATACCCTTTCTGAGGTGTGGCGACCAGAACTACACAGTATAGCTAACAAATTGCAATCTTATCTAGACGTCTTCTCCCCACCCCGCCGCCGCCACCAAGAGCTCACTGCAGCGTCTTGCAGCTCCCACCTGGAATGAAACACCTGCTTTGGAGGGCACCCTCGTTTGACTTATACCCTGCCGAGGTCCCTCCCTCCTTCCTCACTCCAAACTCCACCTCCCCCGGGCCCCAAATCTTCAGGAATTCCCCCACCGGGAGTTGGCGACCCCAACCCTCTTCCCCCCACCACTGCCGCCCGGAAGCCATTTGGCGCGACACAGCCCGGAAGTGGCCCTCCCGCCATCGTCGCGCCCGGCACCTCTCTTCACTTTCAGCTGCATCTCAGGCTCCTCCATGGCGCCCGACCAGCCGGGACCGGGCTAAGGGACAACCGGGCCGGGAAGCCCAATGCGCAGCGGCTTCCGGGGACCACGTGCGGCGCCATTAAAACACCGGCTGGGAAACCAAGGCCGGCGGCGAAGGTTCCTACCTATCCCCTCGCCTCCCCCTCCCTGGTCGACCCAGAGACCCGCGACCAGTGTTCCCTCCGAGCTGAGTGAGTGTGAGCTAGCTCCCAGTTTTTTAGCCTCCGGCTCACACATTTTTGTCTCCGCTCAGGAAGGAAGGCTCCAGAGCAAACTGATTTATGCAGCAGCCAAATTACCTGCTCATGACTTTAATGCCAGTAGCTCACAAAGTAGATTTTTTTTGCTCACAGGACTCCGTAATTTAGAGGGAGCATTGCAATCTTATCTAGACGTCTTCTCCCCACCCCGCCGCCGCCACCAAGAGCTCAGTGCAGCGTCTTGCAGCTCCCACCTGGAATGAAACACCTGCTTTGGAGGGCACCCTCGTTTGAATTATACCCTGCTTAAAACATGGAGAAGAGACCTTTTAAAAATAAACGTCCGCCCTGGAGCTCCCTGGATTGGCGTCATTCTGGACCATTGCTGATAGCCGATAGACTCTTCTTAGGACTGGAAGCCCCTTCTTGTTCTGTCTCTTGCTGAGCTGCATGAAAAAGCTATGAAGCGAAGCACCGGCAGGGAAACAGTCTCTATGAGGACGGCGGGATAAACAGCTTCAGCGCTCCCTCCAAGCTGTGGGGTCCTGTGAGCAAAAATTCTACTTGGTGAGCCGCTGGCATTAAAGTTGTGAGCGAGCGACTGGGCTGCAGC
This sequence comes from Lepidodactylus listeri, assembly GCA_029233225.1. Classification (NCBI taxonomy): domain Eukaryota; kingdom Metazoa; phylum Chordata; class Lepidosauria; order Squamata; family Gekkonidae; genus Lepidodactylus; species Lepidodactylus listeri. The sequence continues at coordinate 177,769,718 of JARCFY010000002.1, forward strand.
ATCAGTTAAGTTTGCTCTCTGGAGCCCTCCTTCCTGAGCCAAGACAAAAATATGTGAGCCGGAGGCTAAAAAACTGGGAGCTGGCTCACACTACCTCAGCTTAGAGGGACACACTGCTTGGGAGAGCTGCACCTGATGACTTTCGGCCTGCCGTGCAATCGGATGACCTCTGTTTGATACAGATCCCATTTGAAACTCAGCACATGCCCCAAAAACATCTCTTGCAGCCGCTTCTATGGGGCTCAGCTGGGCACTGCCTGCCTGCCTACCTACCAAGGGGTTGGTTGGGGCGTGGGAGGGCCACCCCCAGGCTTCTCGAGCCCCCCTCCCTCCCCCTCCGCCCCCTTGTAGCTCTTAGAGGGCCGGACCCCAGGCCGCAGGAGGAGCGGCCCCCAAAGTTCAGGTGCATTGTGGGAAGAGAAAGTTGCTTTCAGTTTTGCAGCAGAGGAAGAGGAGGAGCTGCAGTGAGTACAGGTCTCTCTAGCCAAGTCTCTCCCCCCCCCCCCCTTAGAGGGGAGGGGGCCGGGATTCATTTCAGGAGCTGCTTGGGGTGGGTGGGCAATGGTCCCGTCGAGATGGGACTTTCAGAACAGAGGGAGGGGGCTGCGTGGGATCCCTGTGATGAGTTCCTGTCTGATACTTCGAGACAGCTCTTTGCGGGAGGCTGTTGTGCAAAAACACCGGCGCGTGGTCTGCTTTCTCATGCCTGCATCCCACCAGCCACGTTAGCTTTGCAGAAGTCACTTGTCTTGTTCGCCCAGGCATACAGAGCCCACAGTTGCCGCGATGCCTGTCTTTTAATAGACCCAGAGTAGTCTGTCGTGTTAGTCGGTTGCTGCAAAATAGTAAAAAGCCCAGTCGCCCCTTTAAGACTAACAAACTTTCTTGTAGCAGAAGCTTTTGAGAAACACAGCTCTCTTGGTCAGATGCATGGAGGGTATGTAGAAACTGACCAGAGATATATAGGTATTCCATTCAGATTCATCAATAGAAGGAAGGGGTCACACCCAGCCTGGATCGTGCATTCAACCTTTTTCATGACTTTTGCAACTGCTTTGCATTTACGTGGCCCTTTCTGTATCCTCACCCCCCTCCCCATACCACCTGTATATCTCTGGCCAGTTTCTTCAATACCCTCCATGCATCTGACAAAGAGAGCTGCGTTTCCGGAAAGCTTATGCTACAATAAAGTTTGTTAGTCTTAAAGGGGCTACTGGACTTTTTTACTATCTTTTAATATTCACTTTTAATTTTGATTGTAATTTATTGTTGTAACTCGCTTGTGGGAAGGGCGGGATATACATAAATAAATAAGAAGTAACCATCCCCCCTCTGCCTGGCCTGCTACTCTCACTAAGCCTCGGGGCCAGCAACTAACTTGCTTCTCCCCCCCCCCCCCCCCCCAATTTCCAAAGCATGCTTAATTATTCCATAGCCAAAACATGAAATTATGCCATGTTTTCTTATTTGGAGACATATAATTGTTCAAATTGCCTTTTCAGATGGCATCCTCTATGTACGCTGCCAATGCCAAATGTCGCAGGTGTAGCAAAGGATCCTTGCTGCCCCTCTTTAAAAAATCAGGCTAGGCTGGTCCTGAGCACCTTTTAAGGATACTGCAACTGACAATGTGCCCCAACTGACAATGGGCCCCAATGTATCATGGGAGCCAGTTTGTGGCAGCAATCCATTAATAAGCATCTGATACCAATATGCTGTTGTCTTTCAAGGCACTCTGGAGGTCGCAGACCCCCGAAGGACGGCACCACCCATGGGAGAATGTGGGGCGGCTCCTGGAATCTTGGCCAGGGAGGTTGAGAGTTCCCAAGGGATTCCCGTCACTGAAATGATGCAAACCACCTTAGTGAGAGACTTGGAGGTGTCTGTGAGCAATGGGGACGAGGCAGACACCTCGATAATCCTGCATTTGCACCCCTACTCAGAGGACACAGATGATCTGCAGCCGGGTCAGGACCAGGCAGCATTGAATGGTAAGTTAGCAAGTTTTGGTCTTGACCTTTAAGGCCCTAAACGGTCAGGGACCGACGTACCTACAAGACCAGCTCTCCTGGTATGTCCCATGGAGAGAATTACACTCAGGAGACCAACACCTACTGGAAGTCTCTGGCCCAAAGAGTCTGCGGCTGTTCTCAGCCAGAGGCAGGGCCTTCTTGGCTCTGGCTCCGACTTGGTGGAACTCTCTGCCTACCAACATCAGGGCCCTGCGGGACTTGTTACAATTCTGCAGGGCCTGCAAGGCAGAGATGTTCTGCCAAGCACACGGTTGAGGACAGCAACAGTTTTAAACAGTTTTAACAACTCTCCAGCTTATTATCTGCTTTTGGGGTGAGGGTCAGAAAATTGTATTATGGCACCGTGTAGATGTTAGGTTTTATGGATCAGGGTTTTAGATTGTTAATGTATTTTATGTGTATTTTATATTAAGTTGTCGTTGAGCCCGCTTGCAGGGAGGGCGGTATAGAAGCTTAATGAAATAAATAAAACTAAAACGTGGGGCTGAAATTGATAAGAGGTAAAGTGGAGTCCTTTGAGTTTTTCATCTTATAGTTAATTCTAAGCAAGTCTACTCAGAACTCAGCCAAAGTCTGCTTAGTGGGGCTTACTCCCAGGAAAGCGTTCTAAGGATTGCATTCTAAATCTCTGAAAGTTGGCTTGTGTTAGTAGGGCACCCAAAAAAAGCGGGGGGGAATCTAAAGTGACAAAGCACAAACATGTGGACAAGGGGGACCCAATAGATGTTGTTTACCTTGACTTCCAGAAAGCTTTTGATAAAGTTCCTCATCAAAGGCTCCTAAGTAAGCTCAATAGTCATGGGATAAAAGGACAAGTCCTCTTGTGGATCAAAAACTGGCTAATTAAAAGGAATCAGAGAGTGAGTATAAATGGGTAATTTTCTCAGTGGGGGGAGGTAAGCAGTGGGGTACCGCAGGGATCAGTACTGGGTCCGATGCTTTTTAACTTGTTTATTAATGATTTGGAGGTGGGAGTTAGCAGTGAAGTGGCTAAATTTGCAGATGACATGAAGTTGTTCAGAGTGGTGAGAACCAGGGAGGATTATGAGGCACTCCAAAAGGATCTGTCGAGGATGGGTGAGTGGGCATCAGTGTGGCAAATGGGGTTCAATGTGGCCAAGTGCAAAGTGATACACATTGGAGCCAAAAATCCTACCTATAAATACATGTTCATGGGGTCCAAACTGGCAGAGACTGACCAAGAGAGAGTCGTAGTAGATAACTCATTGAAAATGTTGAAACAGTGTGTGACTGCAATGAAAAAGGCCAACGCTATGTTGGGGGTTATTAGGAAGGGAATAGAAAACAAATCAGCCAGTATCATAATGCCCTTGTATAAATCGATGGTGCGGCCTCATTTGGAGTACTGTGTACAGTTCTGGTTGCCACACCTCAAAAAAGATATTATAGCATTGGAAAAAGTGCAGAAAAGGGTAACTGGAATGATAAAAGGGTTGGAACACTTTCGCTGTGAAGAAAGGTTGAAGCGCTTGGGGCTCTTTAGCTTGGAGAAATGATGGCTGAGGGGTGACATGATCGAGCTTTATAAGATTATGCACGGGATACAGCAGGTAGAAGAAGAGGTACTTTTCTCCCTTTCTCACAATACAAGAACTCATAGGCACTCAAGGAATTTGCTGAGCATTCAGGTTAGAACAGATAAAAGGAAGTATTTCTTCACCCAAAGAGTGATTAACACATGGAATTCACTGCCGCAGGAGGTGGTGGCGGCTACAAGCATGGATGGCTTCAAGAGGGAATTAGATAAACATATGGAGCAGAGGTCCATCAGTGGCTATTAGCCACAAGGTATAGCTAGGAACTCTCAGTCTGGGGCAAGTGATGCTCTGTATTCTTGGTGCTTGAGGGGGGGCAACAGTGGGAGGGCTTCTAGTGTCCTGGCCCCACTGCTGGACTTCCTGAGGGCACCTGGTGTTTTTGACCACTGTGTGACACAGAGTGTTGGACTGGCTTGGGCCACTGGCCTGATCCAACATTTTCTTCTCTTATGTAACCTCCAAAGGAAGTTTAGAAAACTGATAGAGGGCCAAAAGTTAAAAACGTAAGGAAGCGTACAAAATAGTGTTTGTTACAAAGACATATAAAAACCTAGTCAGGGCCCAAGTAAAGCCTCATGAAATGTTCTAAGTTACATATACACACAAAAGGACAGTGTATGACCTATAATATGTACAAAGTTACATATACACACAAAAGGACAGTGTGTGACCTGTAAAATGTACAAAGTTACATATACACACAAAAGGACAATGTATGACCTTTTTTTTTAATTAACATTTTTTCCATTTTCACACTTTACAGACATTAAAATACATTTCACCATCATGCTACAGTATGTGAGTTAACATTGGTTTTGTATACTCGGTACAACATTAAAAAAAATCTTTTAAAAATATATCATTTTTTGATAGACAGGGTTTATTGGGATAACATTTTGTTTCTCAAGGTAGCTTGTTATTGGAAACCAAACGTAGACAATTTTTTTCTGATATTGATTTGGTGGGCTGTTACATACAGTATAGGATAATTTAGACAATATAAAATATTCCCACAATTTTTCATACCAATTTTTGATTAATGGGGCTTGTTTATCTATCCATTTTAAGGCTATAAGAGTTTTTACTGCGGACAATAATATAGAAATACTTTCTGTGTTTTCTTGTATTGTGTGTGGGGGTTTCCAGAGTTCTAATAATATTCCCTCTGGGGTCATTGGCAGTTTTACAGAAGTTATCTCATATATACTTTTGTATTATTTGGGTCCAAAATTCTTAGTCTGCGGGCATGTCCACCAACAATGCATGTAATTGGCAAAGAAACCACATTTTTTACAATCTGACGAATATGAGTTGTTTATTCTGTGGGAAACTGATGGTGTTGTATACCACCTCATCATTAGTTTTGTTGCCTGGATGTTTATTAAGCTTATTTTGGAAGTCCTACTTGGAGAGTTCCAAATTAAAACCCAATCATCTTCCGTTAGGTTGGTGTTTAAATCCATGTTCCATTGTTTTTGGTACAGGGTTTCTTTTTCTTCATCTGAATTGTTTAATATCTGGTACAGCTTTGTAATAAGCCCTGGGGTTTGTTCTTTAGATTCTTGTAAAATATTTTCTAACAGTGTTAGCTGTCTTTGACGTGTCAGTTTCAATTGGGGAGATTCCAATAAATGTTTTATCTGTAGGTATTTGTACCAGTGTATTTTATTTTTTGACAATGTATGACCTGACGCATCACAAGTATATTTGTAATTGTCCCTGACAAGGCAATTCTATTTGCACTCTTAGGACCTAAACTGGAAAGTACATATTATTTCTAGGCCATAAAACTACTTTTGACACAAGGCCAGATATTTGTGGCCCCAAATAGAAACTTTTTTGTGTGTCATTCAATTCCATATTGGAACGTTCCAATTTTGGTCCTATTTTATTTACTGTTAATTGCCTCACATGTGTTACAGGGACTCTGTTGCTTGTTGTATCTTGCACTAATTGACCTCTGAAGAAGGCTCTTGTGAGCCGAAACGCTTCAGGTCCGCCTGTGTGGGTTTTCCACTGCACGCCCCCCCCCCAAGCCCAGGGGGCCTTGCAGTGAGGATACACCGACTCGGAGCTTACCAGCTGCTGTCTGTTATACAGTTTATATCTTCAGTGCCTGGCATTACATTTTTTGCACACATGGCCCCGCCCGACAAAGCAGCATTTATGTCAGATCCAGCCCTCGTAACAGATGAGTTCGACACCCCTAGGGTGGACTGTTGGTCTCACCCTGCAAGGACTGTCTTCTCACAGCTGACATTAGTTGTGTTCCTCCCCCTAAAAATTAGATTGCCAGCATTTAGGGCAGGTTGGGGTTTTGCTGTAAATAAAGATGGGATCACTTTTGGGGGAACAGTTAAATGCTTCTTTTTTTGGCCTGCAAATACAGATAGTGGGATCCTGAAGCATTCAACCACGTTGACAAACCGCCAGAGGGGCAACAAAGTTTCTGCCTTGCCAGCTACCCTGGACAGTAAGTACCCCCCTCAGCGGGGCCAGACAATCCGCTCGCATCCAAAGTGTCCTGTTTGTGAAACCAAAACAAACCTGGTTTGTGTGTGTGTGTGTGTGTGTGAGAGAGAGAGAGAGAGAGAGAGACTCTGGGTGCCTTCACATATGCTAAATAATGCAGTTTCGGTTCACTTCAGCAACCGATTTTGCCATTTCACACAGTAAAATCCAACTGCAAAATGCATTGAAAGTGGATTGAAGTGGCTGCAAACACACACACTAAATAATCCACTTTCCAACTGGATTTTTACTGTATGAAATGGCAAAATCCAGTTTGAAAGTGGATTGAAAGTGGATTATTGAGTGTGTGTGATTGCAGCCAAAGTGTGTTATTTCGTGTGTGTGAAAGTGCCCAGAGAAGAGGAAAGGCGGGGGGGGGGCATGCGTGACCCAAGAGCATTTTAAGAGCTTTCTGTGTAGGGGAACCCCCTGTCAGAGACTCAGGAATCTTCTCTGTTGTCTTCCCCATAATCAGTTCCAACCCAGGGAGTTCTACCATTCAAAGGCAGCTTCTAGTATTTTGAATAGAACAGAGGTTCTGTCAGCAAAATATTTAAATCAAGATCCGAATCCCACCTTTCTGCTGCTACAATAGCACCGCTTATAGCTTTACAAAAAGGAGAGAGAGAGAGATTTTCGTGATTAGAATACAAAATTAAGAAAGCTGCAAAACCCCCTCTATGTCTTGTTGTTGGCCCTCCAGAGGTACTGGTTGGCTGTGGCGTGAGGAGGACCCCTCGTCTGATCCAGCGGGGCTCATCTGATGATCTTGTGATTGCAAAGATACTTACAGCCAACTGAAATCATGGAAGCTCAAAAGCAAGGTGCAGGATGGGCTTCAGTGGCTAAGTTCATCTACAACTAGCCAAACAAACTTTGTAAGGTAAAGGTAAAAGTTTCCCTTGCTTGAAAGCCAGTCGATTCTGACTCTAGGGGGTGGTGCTCATCTCCGTTTCCAAGCCAAAGAGCCAGCGCTGTCCGAAGACTTCTCTGTGGTCATGTGGCCGGCATAACTAGATGCCGAGGCACACGGAACACTGTTACTTTCCCACCGAAGTGGTACCTATTTATCTATTTGCCATTTCTTGCTTTCGAACTGCTAGGGTAGCAGGAGCTGGGGCCAGAGACGGGAGCTCACTCCATCATGCAGCACTCGGGTCTCAAACTGCCGAACTACAGACCTCCCGGTCTGCAGCTCAGCGTCTTAACCACTGAGCCACCGCGGCCCCTAACAAACTTTGTACATTGAGTCAAACTGGTTAAGCAGAACAAGAGATTTCAATGCCCTGGTTCATTTTGCATAACACCAAAAGAGCTTTTGAAGTACGCACCAGAGTGAATATACACAAGCTGAAGGTTCAACTGCTGTTCTTTCTTCTGATCCCTGCAGCACTGTCCATTTACCAGCTAGCAGCTCAGGGTGAGCTTACCCTGCTGAATGAAAATCTGCAAAAAGGTGAGAAACAAAATACTCGGTTCATTCAGAAAACATTCCTGCCCAACTTGATCCTGAGACTAATAATAACAATAATTTATTTAGTTTTATATATTTACTATTTATATATATTTATATATTTAATATAAGAACATAAGAGAAGCCAATGTTGGATCAGGCCAATGGCCCATCCAGTCCAACACTCTATGTCACACAGTGGCCAAAAACACCAGGTGCCCTCAGAAGGTCCAGCAGTGGGGCCAGGACACTAGAAGCCCTCCCGCTGTTGCCCCCCCCCCCCCCCAGCACCAAGAATACAGAGCATCACTTGCCCCAGACTGAGAGTTCCTATCTATACCTTGTGGCTAATAGCCACTGATGGACCTCTGCTCCATATGTTTATCCAATTCCCTCTTGAAGCCGTCCATGCTTGTAGCCGCCACCACCTCCTGTGGCAGTGAATTCCACATGTTAATCACTCTTCGGGTGAAGAAGTACTTCCTTTTATCTGTTCTAACCCGACTGCTCAGCAATTTCATGGAGTGCCCACAAGTTCTTGTATTGTGAGGAAGGGAGAAAATTACTTCTTTCTCTACCTGCTCTATCCCGTGCATAATCTTATAAACCTCAGCCATTGTTTCTCCAAGCTAAAGAGCCCCAAGCGCTTCAACCTTTATTTATTATTTATAATAATAATATACCGTGTGGCATTGTGTATAGAATAGCTGGGAGATCCTAAGATTGTCTGGCAGACAGAAGTTCTAGCTCTTTTTGCGTTATGCGCCACTAGGCGACAAGCTAGACTTGTTTTTGAGGCAAGAGATGTTTCAGAGGTAGTTTGCTATTGCCTGCCTCTGTGCCACCCGACCCTGGTATTCCCTGGAGGTCACCCTTCCAAATACTAGCCAGGGCTGACCCTGCTGAACTTCTGAGAACTGACAAGATCGGGCTTGCCTGAGGCTAAGCTAATGGCATGTGAGGAGACCCCTCCCCTGTATGTTCATACTAGCTGACACCAGAACTTGGAAGACCCTGATGCAGCCCATGTAGGGTTGTCAAATCAAGGCTGGGAAATTCCTGGAGATCTGGAGGTGGAGCCTGGGGAGGGGCTGGACCTCAGTGGGGGAGCCTCCATGTTCAGAGGCTGTCAGCCTCTGAATCCCAGTGCCAGGAGGCAACATTAGGGGAAGGCTTCGGCCTCTCTGCCCTGTTGTTGGAACTGGCTGGCCACTGTGTGAGACAGGATGCTGGAATAGATGGACCTTCACTGGTCTGATCCAGCAGGGCTCTTCTGATGTTCTTATCAGGGAAGGCCTCGGCCTCTCTGCCCTGTTGTTGGCTGTTCAGAGGAACTGGCTGGCCTCTGTGTGAGACAGGATGCTGGACTAGAGGGACCCTCACTGGTCTGACCCAGCAGGGCTCTTGTTACGTTCTTATCAGGGAAGGCCTCGGCCTCTAAGCCCTGTTGTTGGCCCTCCAGTGGAACTGGTTGGCCACTGTGTGAGACAGGATGCTGGACTAGAGGGACCCTCACTGGCCTGACCCAGCTGGGCTCTTCTGAGGTTCTTCTCAGGGGAAGGCCTCGGCCTCTGTGCCGTGTTGTTGGCCCTCCAGAGGAACTGGTTGGCCACTGTGTGAGGCAGGAGGCTGGACTAGAGGGACCACTAGTCTGATCCTGCATGGCTCTTATGTTCTTAATGCCATAGATTACCCTCCAAAGCAGCCATTTCCTCCGGGGGCACTGATCTCTTTCATTTGATGATCAATTGTAATTCTGGGGGATCTCCAGGCTGCAACTGGAGGCTGACAACCCTCGACCCTAGCATTGTCACACGGAAAAGAAAGGCACTGTGCTGTCAATAGGATTTGCGCTGGGGCCAGTGCCCATGTAATTGTGCCCAGGATTGCAACCATAGTTGCTACTAGTTGGATGGGGAGGGGGCATTCATACTGGGAGGGTGACAGTATGGGGAGATGGTGGAGTAGAGTCATTGGATCCCCAAACCCTCTCCATAATATTAGCCGCTTCCAGTTAGAAGAAGAGTTGGTTTTTATACCCTGGTCCTCACGAGCCAAAGGAGTCTCAGAGCAGCTTACAATCTCCTTCCCTTTCTCCCCCTACAACAGACACCCCGTGAGGTAGGTGGGGCTGAGAGAGCTCTGAGAGAACTTGTGACTGACCCAAGGTCACCCAGCTGGCTTTATGTGGAGGAGTGGGGAATCAAACTCTCACCAGATGAGAGTCCGCTGCTCTTAACCACCTCACCTTGCTAGCTCTGATAATCTGGAGAAGTTTTCCCTTTGCTTCCCCTTCGCGGAGACCCCTGCCAGGCGGCTCAGAGGTCTGGCTGCTATTAGACATTTCCCTCTTTCTTGAGGTGTAAGTCATCAGGGGACAGAGACACTAGCGTGGGGGGCTGGGTCCGCCACTCCCCAAGCAGTCTCAGCTCTGTGGCCTCGCCACCCCCCTCCTACAAGGGGTAAATCCCTGTTCCAGCTACAAACGCTTTAGGCCACATACTACAGCAGACAACAAAACAACCCCCCTGAAATGGGGATGGAAACCTCCGAAATGGTCACCACAGACAGACAGACAGCTTCCACAGGCCAAAGGAAGCTGTGGTGAGACGTGATTCAAAACCAGCTCGATCCAGTTTTCAAGCTCCAGTTGTTGCTTTTCACTCCCTGGCAGTCCAGTGTTCCCTCTAAGCTGCGTTAGTGTGAGCTAGCTCACAGTTTTTTAGCCTCCGGCTCACACATTTTTGTCTCCGCTCGGGAAGGATGGGCTCCAGAGCAAACTGATTAATGCAGCAGCCAAATCGCTCGCTCACAATTTTTAATGCCAGTAACTCACGAAGTAGAATTTTTGCTCACAAGAGTCTCCACAGCTTAGAGGGAGCATTGCTGGCACGTATGAGCGCAGATTTTGGTTTTGGCCCATTTGGCACTCCACCCCCTTGTCCTCTTCTTCCATTGACAGATGAGAATCTAGTGAACAAACCGGACAAGCGAGGCTTCACCCCCTTGATGTGGGCCTCGGCTTTTGGAGAGATCGAAACCGTTCGCTGTCTCCTGGAACTGGTAAAGGCGCTGGGGTGTGGCCTCGGTGATGCTGGGGTGTGGCTTCGTCTGCCTGCTTCTGACCCACGTCCTCTTTGCAGGGCGCTGACCCCCATGCCCTCGCACACCAGCGGGAGAGTGCCCTGTCACTCGCCAGCACCGGAGGATACACTGGCATTGTTGTCCTGCTCCTGGAAAAGAAGGCCGACATCAACAACTATGACTGGGTAATGATTCGAGCGGCCAGACAACTACTGGGACAGTCTGGTGCAGTGGGAGGAGTGGGGATGGCTAACCCTGGCCGGGGTGGGGTGAGAGATATGTGGGTCAGCTCAGGCTCACAAGCCTCTCACCTAGAATTTGGGGCCTATTCTAAGAATTCTTCTCCTCTCAGAACTGTTGTGCTTCACCTCTAGTTGGTTTCCAAATGTCTACAAGTCAAGTTCATATTGCATTGTCTTTGTTTGTCCTGCTCAGTTGATTGCACAGATTTATTCTGCTGAATGGCAACGAAGCTCAAGACAGTGTATCCACCTGGATTGAATCGAGACCTAGGTTTCCTGTCTCATTACTAATGCTGATTTCTCCACGCCTACTACCCCTCTGCATATCAGACCTAATCCAATCACGTCTGCTATTCTCATTTTCCTGTTAATGCCATTTGGAATCTGAAATCACTCCAATTTCCAATATATTGGATAGACGGACTCACATTCTAGCTTAGGGGTGTGCATTCGAGTTTGTCAATCCGAAAAAAACCCCAGAAAAAATCTTTTTGGGTTTTTTTTCGGGTTTCAGGATGCTGGGAAGGTGCCACAGAGCATTTTCGGCTTTCCGGGATTTTTTCGGGATTCCTGAATTTTTCGGGTCTATTATACCCTATGGGGCCATTGTAATCAATGGCAAAAAAATTCTGGAAAGTTTCCAGGGGGCTGGGGGGGGGGTGGTTTGAGGTAGAGGCTTCATATTTGGACTGTAGCTGCTGAAGCCTCTCCCCAAAGGATCCCCAAAGTTTGGAAAAGATTGGACCAGGGGGTCCAATTCCAGGGGCATCCAAAAAGGGTGCCCCCAAACTAAAGGCAGGCAGGCAGCAGACAGTGTCTCCCCAAGAATCTGTCCAAGAAAGTAATTGAGATGGTGTGGGGCATGTTTGCCAGGCCAGCAGCAGAACCTGTGCAATCTGCCCCCCGAAGACAGTGCCACTGTGCCAGTCAGTGCCCAAACCCCACAGGACTCACTCATGTCAAACCAGAGAATGCAGCATAACCAGACTGAGGGAGCATATTTGCCAACCAGGCCCGCAGCAGAGCTTGTGCAATCTGCCCCCCAGACACAGTGCCACCGTGCCAGTCAGTGCCCAAACCCCACAGGACTCACTCAGGTCAAACCAGAGAATCCCTGCAGCATAACCAGACTGAGGGGGCATGTTTGCCAGCTGGGCCAGCAGCAGAACCTGTGCAACCTGCCCTCCCAGAAACAGTGCCACTGTGCCAGTCGGTGCCCAAACTCAACAGAACGCAGATGATCTCTGCAGCATAAACTGAGGAAGCTGGAAGATGTAGGACTAGCCTCTCCTACAATGATTTGCCCAAATCGTGGCTTGCTGTGAAGTGAATGTAGCCCACTTTGACAGATGGCATGAGCATCCATTTCTTGTTAGAGCTGAAGGTGGGTCTTCATGCCTCCAGCCAAGCAAGCGCCTCTGTCTCTCCAAGCATGTCAGCTTACCTCAACATACATCCGTTTGTGTCTCATGTGGCCTGGCAAACATGCCCCTCCCCACCTCACTTACTGGAAGAGGAGAGCAGCGGTTTATGCAAATGGATGAGGAAACTGCCAAGGGCTGCATCACCGGCACACCCAGATCTTTTTTGATACACACACAGAGACATATTTTCCTTAGAATTCTATTACAATATATACTGCACACTTGAAAAACTTTATTTACCTTTTCTCTCCTCCATACCCATTTTTTTAAACACTTAAATGTTCCCTTACTGAAACTTATGTGGTGTTACAGAGAAAATTTATTCTCTATAGATGTTCCACAGCAGGCAGTGTCTCCCCAAGAATCTGTCTAAGAAAGTAAGTGAGGTGGTGAGGGGTTTGTTTGCCAGGCCACATGAGACACAAATGGATGTATGTTGAGGTAAGCTAACATGGTTGGAGAGACAGGGGCGCTTGCTTGGCCAAATGCAGGAAGACCCACCCCCAGATCTAACAAGAAGTGGGTGTTCATGCCTCTGACAAAGTGGGCTGCGTCACAGACCAAGGCATGGTCTGACCAACCATTGTTGAGATCAGAACAGGGGTCCACTGGGTGTGTGTGTGGAGAGGGAGGTATTGGTGGATTCCATGCACTGTGTGGGGTTGGACTAGATGACCTTGAGGGTCCCTTCCCCATTCCAATTCCATTAATCTAGCCGCAGAGTCCTCTTGGGCCACATGAGACACAAAGGGATGTATGCTGAGGTAAGCTGACATGAGATAGACTACTTGCTTGGCCAGATACACTAAGCGCCACCTTCTGCTCTAACTAGAGGTGGCCCTTCCTGCATCCGACACAGTGGGCATCATTCAGTTTACAGCAAGCCATGGTTTGGGCAAATCATCAGAACACAGGTCCACTGGGGGTGTGTGTGGAGGGGGAGGTATTGGTGGATTCCCTGCACTGGGGGGGGGGGGGTTTGGACTAGATGACCTTGAGTGTCCCTTCCCTATTCCAATTCCATGAGTCTAGCCGCAGAGTCTTCTTGGGCCACATGAGACACAAATGGATGTATGTTGAGGTAAGCTGACACGTTTGGAGAGACAGAGGCGCTTGCTTGGCTGGAGGCATGAAGACCCACCTTCAAATCTAATAAGAAATGGATGCTCATGCCATTCGTCAAAGTGGGCTACATTCACTTCACAGCAAGCCACGATTTGGGCAGATCATTGTAGGAGAGGCTAGTCCTACATCTTCCAGCTTCCTCAGTTTATGCTGCAGAGATCATCTGCGTTCTGTTGAGTTTGGGCACTGACTGGCACGGTGGCACTGTTTCTGGAGGGCAGATTGCACAGGTTCTGCTGCTGGCCTGGCTGGCAAACATGCTCCCTCAGTCCGGTTATGTTGCAGGGATTCTCTGGTTTGACCTGAGTGAGTCCTGTGGGGTGGGCACTGACTGGCTCAGTGGCAGAGGTTCTTCTGGGGGGCAGCTTGCAACAGGTTCTGCTGCTGGCCAGGCTGGCAAACATGCCCCATCAGTCTGGTTATGTTGCAGGGATTCTCTGGTTTGACCTGAGTGAGTCCTGTGGGGTTTGGGCACTGACTGGCACAGTGGCACTGTCTCTGGGGGGCAGATTGCACTGGTTCCGCTGCTGGCCGGGCTGGCAAATATGCTCGCTCAGTCTGGTTATGCTGCAGGGATTCTCTGGTTTGACCTGAGTGAGTCCTGTGGGGTTTGGGCACTGACTGGCACAGTGGCAGAGGTTCTTCTGGGGGGTAGCTTGCACATGGGTTCTGCTGCTGGCCGGGCTGGCAAACATGCTCCCTCAGTCTGGTTATAATAGACCCGAAAAATTTGGGAATTCCCAAAAAAATCGGGAAACCCGATATAGATATTCGGGTTTTTTTCAGGAATCCCCCCAAAATTGGGGTCTAATATACCCAAATCCAAAAAAAAATGAATTTTTTTTGCACACCCCTATTCTAGTTGTATCTGAAGAAGTGAGCCGTGACTCACGAAACCTCATCCCCTGCCACAAATTTTGTTAGTCTTTAAGTTGCTACTGGACTCTTACTCTTTTCTAGATTTATTCTATGTAATCCACCTTGCGTCCCAGTGAGAAAGGTAGTCTACAAATAATGTAAATAGATAAGGAATTCCTTGTAGGAAACACAAGGTAGAAACCAGTATCTTTTGCCCATTCTTCCTCCGGCCAGTAACCAGTTTAGAATTTGCAAACCACAATGGCTCAAGCTATGGGGTCTGGGGTAGTATAATGGGCTTGGTGCCCCTGACCTCCTTTGTTTGCTTCCACAGAACGGTGGGACCCCACTCTTGTATGCTGTGCGTGGCAATCACGTGAAGTGCGTCGAGACATTGCTAGGTAAATACTCCCGCAAGGGCAGAAGCAAGAGCTTAGTCTGTGACTGGCAGTGCTAAGATACCATGAGGAAAATTATAGGTCCCTTACGTCACCTGATCCCTGTTGAGCCAGAAGCTGCAACACCACCTCTGGCCACCTCCAGTGGTGGTGCTGAAGAGCAGCCGAAAGCAGACCTGCCGTTCCCTCTCCCAAATAACACAGAAAGCTGATGTGCTGAGGTTCCACTTTCAAAATGTCCAGTGTCATAACACTGCATAACATCATTGAAACGGGTTCTGAATTCTTACAAATGTGCTAGTGAAGATCCTCGGAATTATTGCAACTTGCTGCTTTCCAGGCAGGCACCCGCTTTGTTCGTCTGTGAAGCGTTAGCCTTGGGGTCCAAGGACTGACCTATAATTTGGCAGTACATGATGTGGCGTTAATGTGGGACTGTGGGTTTCTGTCACACTACAGGAGTTTAAAAGAATTAGCACAGCTGCAGTGGCTCAGAGATTAAGATGCTGAAGCTGCAGACTGGAAGGTCTGTAGTTCAGTAGTTCAAGACCTGAGTGCCGCATGATGGAGTGAGCTCCCGTCTCTGGCCCCAGCTCCTGCCAACCTAGCAGTTCGAAAGCAAGAAATTGCAAGTAGATAAATAGGTTCCACTTTGGTGGGAAAGTAACAGCGTTCCGTGTGCCTTGGCATGTAGTCAAGCCAGCCACATGACCACAGAGACGTCTTCGGACAGTGCTGGCTCTTCGGCCTGGAAACAGAGAGTAGCACCACATCCCTAGAGTCAGATTCAACTGGCTTTCGAGCAAGGGAAACCTTCACCTTTAGGGAGCTGTAGTTATGGCCACTGACTGAAATCATGAACAGTCCCTGGGTGACAGGGTGATGAATTTCAGCTGGGCTGGGCTACATAGATACCACTGCCTTTTTGCTAGCCCTGTCCTTTACTCCTGTGCAAATGCCTAAGAAAATCTTGCAACTCTGACAAATGCCCTACGTCTGACGATAGCCCATACCAGCAGATTTGACAAGTCTGTTAAACATGCTCCAAGACTCTGAGGTTTTCCCATTTTCCTTTCTTGTAAGGTCCTGTTTTTGGGGGGTGGGTTTTTTTTCTGTTCTGCGTGTGTTTTGCTCCCTCTGGTGGTGGATCCAACATTACACTATTTACAAGATGTAAACTGCAGGTTTTATGCTGGACATAAACAGGTGTAATATCGAATGAACCCCTAGAGCAAACAAAACACCTGAGACAGAGATCATGTGGCTGGGGAAGTCTGGACCACTGGGGTGGTTACTTCTAATGACTCTTGATGGGGTCCGACTTTCTATAGTCATCCCTATCAGGAGTTTGGGGTATGGCTCAGTTCTTTGAGAGCCAGTTTGATGTACTGGACCCTAATCTGGAAGAACTGGGTTTGATTCCCCACTCTTCCACGTGGCTGCTGGTGTGACTTTGGGTCAGTCACAAGTTCTCAAGGGCAGTCCTCGAAAGAGCTCTCTCAGCCCCACCTACCTCACAGGGTGTCTGTTGTGGGGAGGGGAGGGGAAGGGAAAGGAGTTTGTAAGCTGCTCTGAGACTCCTTCGGGTAGTGAAGGACTGGATATAAAACCAATCTCTTCTTTGCTCTCCATGGACAAACATGCCCTCGGTAACAAAAACTGTTTTACCATCTATGCCAGGCTCCTTATCTGTCTCGAGAGGACCTTGCCACAGTAATTTATGCAATGGTCACCTCGAGACTGAACTCCTGTAACGTGCTCTATGCAGGGCTGCCTTTGAAGGTGCTTCGGAAATGGCAAGTGGTCCAGAACACGACGACCAGATTGCTGACAGGAGTGTCCTGGTCAGCACATGCAACACCTATCCTATGGCAGTTGCTCTGGCTCCCAGTTAGCTTCTGGTGCCAATTCAAAGTGTTGGTACCAGTGCTCCCTCTAAGCTGTGGAGTCTTGTGAGCAAATATTCTACTTTGTGAGCTGCTGGCATTAAAGTTGGGAGTGATTAGGCTACTGCATAGATTAGTTTGCTCTGGAGCCATCCTTCCTGAGCTAAGACAATAATGGGTGAGCTGGAGGCTAAAGAACTGTGAGCTAGCTCACACTAACTCAGCTTAGAGGGAACACTGGTTGGTGCTTACCTTTAAGGCCCTAAATGGCCCAGGACCCTCACACCTTCAGGATCACCTCTCCTGGCGTGTTCCTCCTCATCTTCTCCAACCCTCATCTTGGCATTTATTGAAGGTCCCTGGTCTACAAACTGTCCGCCTTGTGTCAACAAGGGTAAGGGTCTTCTCAGTAGTGGCTCCCATCCTATGGAACCAGCTGCCTGAAGAGGTGTGTGCTTCGTGGGACCTCCCTAGATTCTGCAGGGCATGGAAGGCTGCTCTTTTTCAGGCGGCCTTTGCATGACTGCAATCCACAAGGCAGCTGGTGTGCTTCAGCTGTGGCTTCCCCATCCATGCACCCTGCCCTGCTTGAGAGTAGATAGAGTAGATAGATATTTTAATCGTTTTATATTTTTAAAAGTTTATTTATTATATCTTTTTTTATTGTTTTTATTGGGTGTGTTTTATATGCTGTTAGCTGCCCCAAGCCCCGTTCAGGGGAGAGGGATATAAATCTGATAAGTAAATAAATAAAACAAATAAAATAAGCATATGTAAAACAGGAAAAAAATCCACAAGAAACCGGAACTTACAAGCAAGGAAAATGAGAATATGGAAAAGCCCTCTGTTGGTTTAGCTGGCTTTAGGAGAAACAACAGGTGGGGACCCCAGAAAAATACAGATTAAAATCAACGATCAATCTATCTTAATTGCACTTAGTAAAGTTTCCCTTGCTTGAAAGCCAATCGAGTCCGACTCTAGGGGGCGGTGCTCATCTCCATTTCCAGGCCGAAGAGCCAGCACTGTCGGGAGACTTCTCCACCGTCATGTGGCCGGCGTGTCTAGATGCTGAGGTGCTCGGAACACTGTTACCTTCCCACCGAAGCGGTACCTATTTAATCTACTTGCCATTTCTTGCTTTCAAACAGCTAGGCTGGCAGGAGCTGGGGCCAGAGACGGGAGCTCACTCCGTCATGTGGCACTCAGGTCTCGAACTGCTGGCCTTCCAGTATGCAGTTCAGCATCTTAACCTCTGAGCCACCGCAGCCCTACCTACTTACTTACCTACTACTTAATTGCAGCCTACCTTTCTGGAATCTGTAGTGATAACATTTACCGCTGTGATACCAGACTCTCACACATCAGCCATTTGGAGTATTCCTGTTGTATGTTTACAGCTCAAGGTGCTGATCTTACCACTGAAGCAGACTCTGGCTACACACCGATGGACCTGGCCGTGGCGTTGGGTCACAAGAAAGGTACATCATGAGGGGAAAGCGTGTGGCGTTCCGGGGCAACAGGGACAGAAACCCCAAACCGGGGGGGGGGGGGGGGGGATCACATTTTTCCCATTTGTACAAGAAAACCCAGAAAACATTTAGGGCGGTGGTGTCAGACACAAGGCCCAGAGGCCAGACCCGGCCCATCTAGGTTTCATGCCTGCTCCTGAATTAGCCCCTGACAACCCTGATCAGGCTCCTTTAACAGACACAGATGTAAGTCTTGGGGAGTCAGGCCTGCAGCAGGACCCACCTGCGGCTGTTCAGGCTCTGCCCGGTCCAAGCTCATCGTCTCCAGGCTCGCCTCCACCTGTGAGCCGGCTCCGTGAACGAAGACGCCAGGAGCTAAGAAACAGGAGGAGTGAGGCGCGCATGCGGGGGAGACGAGCTCTAAGTCCTGAATACTAGCAGAAGCAGGACGGTGTCTGGAAGCTGCTAATTGTTTAACGAGCCAGCACGCTATATCAAGAGACTGCTGGCTCTTAGCAAGGCGTGCTGGGAACGTTGATTCCTGGACAGGACTTTGCTCTGCACCTCTCTGACTCCCGTGCGTCTCCTTGGACTTCAGACTCTTGGCTTCGGACTCTCCCGCATCTTGATCTCGGCTTTCTGACCTCCGGCATTCCTGTGACGTCTTCACGCTCGACTCCTCTGAATCAAGGTGATTTACGGCTCTGACCACTGGCTTGCTTAACTACCGCTTGGTTCATCAATTAGAACTGTTTGAACTCTCTTCTCGGACTGAACTCTTGGCTGACTGTGGAACTGTTATCTGACCTGCGTTGTTTTGCCTAAGCCCCATGGCCCTGTCGTGACAGATTGCCAGCACCACTCATACTCGCTGGGTCTCACTATGACAGACCAAGCAGCGGGAGGGGCTGACCCACTCTCAGGTCTTCTAGCTCAAGTGCAGCAGTTAACCCAGGCTGTGCTGACGCTACAGCAGCAAACAGCCTCCAATGCTGCTGCCCTGACAGCTGTTTCCATGCCTTCCCCCCGCTGTCCTGTGAACCCTGACAGGTTTAGTGGGAGCCTGGACGAGTTTCCTGCCTTTATCGCTTAGTGTGAACTGTACATGGAGCTCCGGGACCGGGACTTTCCCACAGACAAAACAAAAGTCTGTTTTGTATTAAGCCTTCTGAAGGGGCAGGCAGCCAAATGGGCCACTCCCTTGCTAGTGGGAGTGTCTCCATTGTTAAATAATTACCCACGCTTCAAGGCTCATTTCTCGGCTGCCTATGCCAACCCAGTGAAAGCAGAGATGGCCAACCAGAAGATCAGGACTCTCGAACAAAGCAAAACCTCCATCTCCCAGTACTCCACCGAGTTCCAGCTGATAGCCCAGGACCTGGACTGGAACGAAGCAGCCCTTATGGACCAGTACACAGAAGGGCTGTCTGACGAGGTCTTGGATGAGCTGGCTCACAGTAACCGCCCAGACATGCTTCAAGACCTAATTCATCTATGCCTCCGCATTGATGGGCGGCTACAAAGTCGCCGCCAAAATTGGAAACAGAGCAACACCCCGTTCAAGACCCTCCAAGCCTTTCCCGGGACTCCATCCTCAGATATAGAACCAATGCAGCTGGGCATCGCCCATCCTCGCCTGACTCCTGAGGAGAAGACCAGGCGACACACACAAAATTTATGCCTGTATTGTGGAGAGGCCGGACACTTCTCAGGCACTTGTCCCACCAAAATAAAGTGCTCAGCAAATCCAGTCGTGCCAGTAAAAGGGCAGCCCCAAGCCTAACCGAAGTCCCCGGCTTGGGGCATTTCCTGGAGTTCTCCAGTTCCGTCTACCCCCTGCACACCCCATTCCTGCTTCCAGTACGTCTGCAGCTCCCAGATGGCCGATGGCTATTCGTTCACGCCATGCTGGATTCCGGGGCTGCCTGCTGCTTTATGGACGTCCTCTTCGCCAAGGAGCATGGCGTCCCCACTCGAGCGAAGAAAACCCCAACTCTGGTCAAGGCCGTCGATGGACGGTTGCTGCGCTCCGGACCCATCATCCACGAGACCCAACCGCTTACCTTGTGGGTCCAGCAACATCAGGAAAAGCTGGCCTTCGATCTGGTCCGCATGCCATGGTTCCCCATCATCCTCGGCCTGTCCTGGCTCTGCACCCACAACCCTCACATGGATTGGGTGCGTCAAGACCTCCAGTTTGCCACCAGGCCCCCATCCAAGCCTGACTTAAACCAAACCCCTGTCCCCCGTCCGTCCGCTCGGTTCCTTGCCTGCAGCCGTCCTCGTAGGGGCCGCCACTACACTGCCCGCTCCCTACCAGGCGTTTGCAAATGTATTCGACGAAAAGGAGGCAGACCAGCTGCCCCTACATCGGCCCTATGACTGCGCCATTGATTTGGTGCCTGGCGCTCCATTACCTACAGGCCACCTCTACCCCATGGCGGAACCAGAACTGGTGGCTCTAAGGGACTATTTAGAAAAAAATCTGGCCCGAGGATTTATTCGGCCTTTCACCTCACCGCTGTCTTCTCCTGTACTATTTGTAAAAAAAAAAAGACGGGGGACTTAAGGCTATGCAATGACTACCGGGCATTAAATAAAATCACAATCCGGGATCGCTACCCCCTACCCCTGATTCCAGAACTCTTGGACTGTCTGAAGGGGGTCCAGATCTACACCAAGCTCGATCTCCGAGGCGCCTATAACTTGGTGCATATCAAGCCTGGCGACGAGTGGAAGACTGCTTTTGGCACCCGGTATGGTCAGTATGAACACCTGGTCATGCCCTTCGGACTAACTAACGCTCCTGCTGTTTTCCAGTGGTTCATGAACAACGTGTTCCGTGACCTACTGGACTGGTTCATGGTTTTTTATCTAGATGACATCTTGATTTATTCCGCTTCCCTACCGGAGCACGTTCAACATGTGCAGCAAGTACTCCACCGGCTCCGCACCCATGGACTCTACGCCAAACATGAGAAATGTGCGTTTCACATCCAGTCGGTAGAGTTCCTAGGGCACATCATCTCTCCCCAAGTAACCCAGATGGACCCTAAGAAGGTCGATGCCATCCTCCAGTGGCAAGCACCCCAAAACCGGAAGGACGTCCAACGTCTCCTCGGATTCGCCAACTATTATCGGCAGTTCATTCCTGCTTATGCAGACCTGACCAAACCTCTGACTCGGCTACTTCATCCAAAGGAACCCTTCCACTGGACCCCAGAAGCCGAACAGGCCTTCCTCACCTTAAAACAGCACTTTGCATCTGGTCCCCTCCTTCGCTACCCTGACCCTAGTCTTTCATTCACTGTGGAAGCCGATGCCTCCAGTGTGGCCATAGGGGCCGTGCTATCCCAGTGAGACGACCCCACCCGGCCGTTGCAACCCTGCGCCTACTACTCCCGGCAACTCTCCGCCGCAGAGCGCAATTACACCATCTGGGAGAGAGAGCTACTGGCTATCAAGATGGCCTTCGAGGTTTGGCATCATCACCTCGAAGGGGCTCATCATCTGGTCCAGGTACTCACAGACCACCGGAACCGGGAACATCTGCAAACTACCCACCGGCTGAACCAGCGGCAAATTCACTGGTCCCTGTTTTTCTCCCGCTTTAACTTTAAAATCTCCAACATCCCACATACCCAAAACCAGAAAGCGGGTGCCCTGTCCCGCAGACCTGACTATGCCGCCGCAGCAGCTGAAGAAGCCCCGGAGACCAACATCTTGCCACCCACAGTGTTCGCCACTGCTCCTGACTCACCATCATTATCCAGTGAGATTAGGGCCAGTCAGGCTATGGACCCCTGGGCCCAAAAGCATCTGCAAGAGTTGCAACACGGTGCTTCCGGAAACCTGACCACCCGTGATGGTCTCCTATACCATCAGGAACATCTATATGTCCCCCCAGGAACCCTGAGATCCCGCATCCTTCACCTCACACATGATGCGCGTCCAGCTGGACATTTTGGCCAACACAAGACGGCCCATCTTCTAACCCGGGACTTCTGGTGGCCCCGTGTTTGGGCAGACGTCAGCCGATACTTGAACACCTGTGATGTCTGCTGCCGTGCCAAGAATATGCCTGCTAAGCCATCAGGTCTCCTTCATCCGTTGCCCATTCCCTCCGGTCCCTGGGATATTGTCTCCATGGACTTCATTGTCAACCTACCCCGATCCCAGGGACACACCTGTATTTTTGTGGTAGTAGACCTTATCATGAAAATGGCCCATTTTGTTCCCTGTGCCAAAGTTCCCACGGGGCCGGAAACCGCAACATTGTATTTAAACCACATCTTCCGCCTGCATGGACTACCAACCCGTATCGTTTCGGATCAGGGCCCGCAGTTCACCTCCCGGTTCTTGCAAGCGTTTCATCAAGGTCTGGGGACCGAGATCCACCTATCCTCGGCATACCACCCCCAAACTGACGGACAGACCGAAAGAACTAATGCTACCCTGGAGCAGTACCTCCGCTGCTACACGACCTATCAGCAAGATAACTGGGCCTCCCTATTACCACTAGCAGAATTCGCCTATAACAATGCCGTGCACAATTCCACCCAAACCACGCCATTCGCAGCCAACTATGGCCATCACCCACGTTTCTTTCTGCCGGTCGGCCCCTCCTCCAATGTTCCAGTGGCAGATGCCCGGATCGACGAGCAGCACGCCCTCCACGCCTTGCTCCATGCCTAGCTGCAATGCGCCAAAGACGCATACAAGCTGGCTGCAGATCATCACCGCCAGGAAGGGCCGCCTCTCAAAGTCGGTGACCTCGTTTGGCTCTCTACTCGGTACCTCCGGATTCCTGGTCGTTCCCCAAAGCTAAGTGCCCGGTTCATCGGCCCATACCCGATCGATGCACAAATCAACCCGGTGGCTTTCCGTTTACGCCTTCCAGACCATCTTCGAGTTCACCCCGTGTTCCACCGCTCCCTCCTACAACTGGCAGCTCCCCCAGACCCCACCCGGGATGCCCCACCAGTGCCGCCACCACCAATCTTGGTGGATGATGAAGAGGAGTATGAGGTCCACCAAATTCTGGACTCCCGGCTGCATCGAGGTCAACTGCAATACCTGGTGGATTGGAAGGGCTACTCCCCAGAGGATCGTTCCTGGGAACCGGCCACCCATGTGCATGCCCCCGAACTACTCCAACAGTTTCACAAGGCATATCCGGACAAACCAGGCAGTTTGGATGAGGGGGGGCCTGAGGATAGGGTCATGCCTGCTCCTGAATTAGCCCCTGACAACCCTGATCAGGCTCCTTTAACAGACACAGACGTAAGTCTTGAGGAGTCAAGCCTGCAGCAGGACCCACCTGCGGCTGTTCAGGCTCTGCCCGGTCCAAGCTCATCGCCTCCAGGCTCGCCTCCACCTGTGAGCCGGCTCCGTGAACGAAGACACCAGGAGCTAAGAAACAGGAGGAGTGAGGCGCGCATGCGGGGGAGACAAGCTCTAAGTCCTGAATACTAGCAGAAGCAGGACGGTGTCTGGAAGCTGCTAATTGTTTAACGAGCCAGCACGCTATATCAAGAGACTGCTGGCTCTTAGCAAGGCGTGCTGGCAACGTTGATTCCTGGACAGGACTTTGCTCTGCACCTCTCTGACTCCCGTGCGTCTCCTTGGACTTCGGACCTAGTTTGGACTTCGGACTCTCGGCTTCGGACTCTCCTGCATCTTGATCTCGGCTTTCTGACCTCTGGCATTCCTGTGACGACATCTTCACGCTCGACTTCTCTGAATCAAGGTGATTTACGGCTTTGACCTCTGGCTTGCTTAACTACCGCTCAGCTCATCAATTAGAACTGTTTGAACTCTCTTCTCGGACTGAACTCTTGGCTGACTGTGGAACTGTTATCTGACCTGCGTTGTTTTGCCTAAGCCCCGTGGCCCTGTCGTGACACTAGGGCTCTTATGCGGCCCACAAGCAACTGATACAAAGGAGGGAGTGCTGGGAAGGAGAGGGTGGAGTCACTCCATTATGGGTTCAAAATGGCAGAACCACCTCATCTGCAGCAGTCAAGCAGCGTGGGAGCATCTGCCCAGTGCTGCACAGCTGGCTCTCCAATCCACCTGTGGGGGGTTTTGCAGTGAGGATACCCCAAACTTGGAGCTTACCAGCTGCTGTCCTTTATACAGTTTATATCATCGGTGCCTGGCATTACATTTTATGGCACACATGGCTCAGCCCGACAAAACGGCATTTATATCAGATCTGGCCCTTGTAACAAATCAGTCTGACACTACTGTTTTAGGGGGCTTAGAAGGAAAAAACTTCCTATAAAGTATTTCCTTTATTGGAACAAGTAAAAAGCTTTTCGCAACAAGGTGTTAAGTGTGTAGTATGACAATTCTCATGTAAGGCAACTGAAAACGGGTCCCCAATGCAGTGCCCATGAGCAACCATAGTGCCTGCCAGCACCTTTCCTGGCACCTACCAAATGTTGTAAAAAGTGGCATGGTGTCCTCGCTTATGGGGGAAACTGTTTCTCCTTCAAAACACATTCTGTGTACATTGGTAGATTTCTGTTGCCACCAGGAATTAAAATTTCTAACTCTCTCTATTTTGGTAGAATGACCCAGTGTTTGGGCGCTTCAGAGAACTATGTGACCCTGAGGAAGGATTGATCTGATTTCCGGGATAAGTTTAAACAAATAAGGATTTATTTATACAAGAACAAAATAGGTTTCTGGGTAATTTTGAACTATTGTTGAAGAAAGAACGTATATGTGAGACTTCTGATTAGATCCAATAAGCCAGGCCTCAGTGTAAAAGCAAAATCCTTTTATTTTCTTAATGGTCTTTCAGGGAACACATCCATTGACAGTGATACCAGATCAATAGGACTCAAAGCAATTATACAGTTTTCAAATAGCAGATAAATGACAGGCACCAATCAGTGTAATAGGCAAAAAGCCCCAGCAGTTACTTTCCCAGAGAAAAGGCGTGCAAGCTAGAAACCACTCCCCCCTTTCCCCATGAGAACTCCTACTTCACATTCCCACAGTTAGGCACCTGGAGGAACCCATCACAGAAACATCCCAAGGTTAACTTCACAGCAAAACAGATTAGCAGAGCTGGCGAGACGCAGAGGAAGGAGAGGGGGGTGTGGGTAAGAGCACTCTGATGTGGGAAGAAACGGCACCATACTCCCACCGGGAGTAAACAGTCAGCATGGAGGAACTGGGGGAAAAAAATAACAGGGAACCTGACATCCTGCCTCTCCCAAAATCACCCCCCACCAGGTTTAGAAGGATAACACCTGTGAAATTCACGAACCAATCTGGGAGCATGGACATGCTCTGCAGCAACCCATTCATTACATTCAGGACCAAAATCAACCCATTGAACCAAATAATACAAACGGCCCCGTTTAAGCTTAGAGTCCAAAATGCTGGAGATTTCAAAGTGAGGTTCATCAGAGGAGGAGGAACAGGAAGATCCAGTCTCCATGAATTTGGCCCAGGACACTTCTTCAGCAAGCTGTAATGGAAAACAGGATGCACAGAACTAACTGACTTTGGCAGTTCAAGTTCAAAAGAGACAGAGGAAATTTTACGTAGAACTTTAAACAGACACACATATTTCCATCCCAGTTTTCTGTTAGGTTGCAAGCCACGAATATTTTTTGTGGACACATATACAGAGTCCCCAGGTCCCAAATCCCACCCGGGCGCTCTTCCTCTGTCCGCATATTTTTTGTAATCCGATTTGGCTTGATCTAGAGTCAGCGATGAGGGGCCAAGAGTTCTGAAGAGAAGTCCACCATAATCTAAACTGATACGTGGTCTCATCAACTGGCAAGGGGATGGTGGGGCGGGGATTGCCTTCGAAGCCCCCCAAAGCTATAAATGGGAATACACCGGTGGAGGAACGGACAGCATTGTTGTAGCTATACTCTGCAAAGGGGAGAAGATCCACCCAATTATTCTGATGGTAATTAGAGTAACAATGCAAGAACTGTTCCAGGATTTGATTGACACGATCAGACTGTCCATCACTTTCTGGGTGGTAGGCGGAGCTTAAAGCAGGTTCAATTCCTATGACTTGCAGAAGCTCCCGCCAAAAGGTGGCAACGAACTGAGACCCCCTATCGGAAACTATACGCTTAGGAAAAGAATGGAGTTTCACCACATGAGCGAAAAACACCTTAGCCAAGCCCTTCGCCATGGGGAGTTGTTTAAACAGAACAAAATGTGCCTGTTTGGAGAATAAATCCCCCCCCCCAAAAAAAATAACCATTTTCCCTTTGCTGGGAGGCAAGTTAGTTATAAAGTCTATGGAAATTACCTCCCAGGGTCTGACAGGGGTGGATAGAGGTTGTAAAAGCCCCGGGGTTTCCCCCCCTTGTTTTTTACACATTAAACAGGTCTGGCAAGAGGTCACATAGTCTGAAACATCTCCTCGCATCCGAGGCAACCAAAACTGTCTCTGAAGCAAATGCAACGTTTTTAAGTATCCAAAGTGGCCTGAGAGCTTGGATTCATGGCAAGTCTGCAAAATAGACAGTCTAAGAGACTCTGGCACTATAAGTTTATTCCCTTTGTACCAGCAACCGTCTGAGTGTTTATGCGCCTCTTTTTCTGCTCCAAAATCATCCAAATCCTGTTGGGAATATTCCAGGGCACATTTTGTAATCCACTTGGTTAAGGGAACTGCACCAGACTGCTGCTTTTGACTCCTAGTAACAACAGCTCCTCCCAACTGCTCAGGGGAAAACATGGAATCAAACATTTCTTCCCTCTGAGACTCATGTTGGGGAAGTCTGGACAAAGCATCCGCTAAGGAATTAGCTGTCCCCGGGAAATGGCGCAGTTTAAAATTGAACTTGGAGAAGCAATCAGCCCACCGGAGCTGTTTAGCATTGAGAGCAGGTCTAGTACGTAACGCCTCTAGGTTCTTATGATCAGTCCATAGAGTCAGCGATGATCAGTCCATAGAGTCAGCGATGAGGGGCCAAGAGTTCTGAAGAGAAGTCCACCATAATCTAAACTGATACGTGGTCTCATCAACTGGCAAGGGGATGGTGGGGCGGGGATTGCCTTCGAAGCCCCCCAAAGCTATAAATGGGAATACACCGGTGGAGGAACGGACAGCATTGTTGTAGCTATACTCTGCAAAGGGGAGAAGATCCACCCAATTATTCTGATGGTAATTAGAGTAACAATGCAAGAACTGTTCCAGGATTTGATTGACACGATCAGACTGTCCATCACTTTCTGGGTGGTAGGCGGAGCTTAAAGCAGGTTCAATTCCTATGACTTGCAGAAGCTCCCGCCAAAAGGTGGCAACGAACTGAGACCCCTTGTTTTTTACACATTAAACAGGTCTGGCAAGAGGTCACATAGTCTGAAACATCTCCTCGCATCCGAGGCAACCAAAACTGTCTCTGAAGCAAATGCAACGTTTTTAAGTATCCAAAGTGGCCTGAGAGCTTGGATTCATGGCAAGTCTGCAAAATAGACAGTCTAAGAGACTCTGGCACTATAAGTTTATTCCCTTTGTACCAGCAACCGTCTGAGTGTTTATGCGCCTCTTTTTCTGCTCCAAAATCATCCAAATCCTGTTGGGAATATTCCAGGGCACATTTTGTAATCCACTTGGTTAAGGGAACTGCACCAGTCTGCTGCTTTTGACTCCTAGTAACAACAGCTCCTCCCAACTGCTCAGGGGAAAACATGGAATCAAACATTTCTTCCCTCTGAGACTCATGTTGGGGAAGTCTGGACAAAGCATCCGCTAAGGAATTAGCTGTCCCCGGGAAATGGCGCAGTTTAAAATTGAACTTGGAGAAGCAATCAGCCCACCGGAGCTGTTTAGCATTGAGAGCAGGTCTAGTACGTAACGCCTCTAGGTTCTTATGATCAGTCCATATTTCAAAAGGCATTTGGGCCCCTTCTAAACAATGTCTCCAAGTGGAGAGAGCTAGGCGGATAGCCGCAGCTTCCTTATCCCAAACCAACCAGTTTCTCTCAGTCTCATTAAATTTCTTTGATATGTAAGCCAATGGGTGCAACCTCCCATCCTCACCTTTCTGCAGGATCGCTCCCCCCATTGCCACATCCAAAGCATCAACATGAACAATAAACTCTCGAGTTTCATTGGGATGGGCCAGAATGGGTTCTGAGGTGAACAATGTTTTTAGAGTCTCAAATGCTGCTTGACATTCATTTGACCAGGGCAAGCATTCTCCGGGCTTGCCAGCTTCAGGACTTCTCCCTTTTGTTTTCAGGAGATCAGTAAGGGGCAAAGTGACTTTAGCAAAGTCCTTGAGGAATGTTCTGTAAAAGTTGCAAAATTCGAGTAGAGACTGTAATTGTTTGCGTGTACGGGGGGCCTCCCATGAGACTACTGCTTCAACTTTAGCTGGGTCCATTTCCAGACTCCTGGGAGAAATAAGATACCCCAAAAAGTCAATCTCTGTGCAGTGAAATTCACACTTGGACAGCTTAGCATAGTTTATGGGTTTTGAACGTGGATAACACCTCCCTCACCAATTTTACATGGGAATCCAGATCTTGTGAGTAGATTATGATATCATCAAGAAAACAAAGCACCCCTTTGAACAAATGCTTGTGCAACACTTTATTAATAAGACTAATAAATACGCCAGGAGTGCCAGCCAAGCCAAATGGCATGACTAGATATTCAAATTGCCCCAGGGGGGTATTAAAAGCGGTTTTATACTCATCCCCCTCTTTGATGCGCACACAGAAGTAGATCCAATTTGGAAAAAATCTTTCCCTTTGCTGCCTCCACTAGCAAGTCTTTGATGAGAGGCAACGGGTAGGCGTTAGAAGCTGAGACTGTATTCAGCCCTCTATAATCTGTGCATAACTGTAATCCCCCATCCTTCTTTTTCCGGAAAAGGATGGGGGCCACGAATGGGGATTTGGCAGGACGGATGAAACCCCGTGCTAGGTTTTTGTCTAGAAACTCTCACAGTTCGGTTCTCTCTGCAGGGCTCATTGAGTACAATTTTCCCTTAGGAAGCTTTCCCCCCCAGCAATAGTTCAATAACACAGTCCGTGAGTCTATGGGGGGGAAGTTCATCCACTTCCGTCTCACTGAACACCTCTGCAAGATCCTGGTATACTGGAGGGATCTTGGCAAGTTCTTCCGAGACCAAACAGGTGAGGGGGGAGAGGGGGGTCCTGAGCCCCATGCGGAGTCCCATTTATGTTGCGTACATCGGGGGTCGACCCAAGAGATTTTCCCTTCACTCCATTTGACATAAGGGTCGTGAGATCCCAACCAAGGGCTTCCCAGCACCATGGGGAATTGGGCATGTGGAGTTATTACGAATGCCCATTTCTCCCAATGGTCCCCTGTCCCCAAAATCAATGGCTCCGTCTCTGCTATGCATGCCTCCTTCATCTTGGAACCATCCATCTGGGTGAACCGTAAGGGCTCTCCCAAGGTATTTACTTTAGGTCCCAAACCCTCTACTACCAGGGGGCTAATGAGATCCCTGGCACACCCCGAGTCAATGAAGGCTCACACCCGAACATGGGTGCCACTGCCAGGTGCTATAACAGTCACAACCATGTAGAGTAAGGGGCTGGGGGTGCTCACTGTTGGTGGCGCGGTCGGAGGGGGGACCTGCAGTTTCGCACCTCCTACTGCAGGTCTAGAAGTTTCCCGACGGCTGCTCAGCTACCACTTCCAGGGTGGTTTTCTCCGTCTTTTCACTCGTTACCCCTTCCAGCTGTAACGCCCGGGGTTTATAGGCTCCTTTGGGAGGTCATGGTGTCCCCACCGAAATTGGAGGGGAGGTCTTTGGTGTCTTCATCCCTCCCTGGGGACAGGAAGATGCGTAGTGCCCGCTTTCTCCACATCTCATGCACAGTCCTTGTTTAAAGCGAGCATCTCGTAACTCCTGAATGGCAGTTTTGAACTTGGTCTTACCAGGAGCTTTTGCAGCAGAATGGGACAACTGCGACCCTAACTTGATCAAAGTGAAACGCTCTTCGACATCAGCCGCTGCTCTCATCCATGCCGCCAGGGAAACGGGCCAGTCATTTCTCAACACAGTCTCGTATATCTCTGAATTCAGGCCCTCCCGGTACTTCTCAATGAAAAGGTCCTGAGACCAGCCATGCACTTTTGCAGCTATTCTACGAAACTGAGCAGTATATTCCCTTACAGAGGATTGACCCTGAACCAGTTTCCACAACTGATTCCGGGCCTTCTCCTCCCCCAAGGGATCCTCATAATGCTGCCGGAGTGCCCACATGAACTCATTTACTGATCTCAGCTCAGGGCCGGGAGGGTTGTGTAAACTCATGTACCAGTCACTAGCAGTGTCCCGTAACTTAGAGCCAATGTAGCCAACCCTCTCACGTTCAGTGGGATAAAGGTGTCCCCAAGTCTCCAGGAACCGCTCAATCTTGATGATGAAAAACCAGAGCTTGTCAGGATCATCATCAACCATAGCCAACGGGGGGTCATTCAGAGGCTGCTGATAAACCCTGTTCCCCGGTTGGGGCGCTGGGTGGGCCGGGACCCCAGGTGGTGGAGCCCCCCCAGGTGCTTGCTGCACAGGTCGTGCACCTCCATCCTCGTTGTTGAGGGGGAGGAAGCCCTCCAGCTGCACCATCACCTCCGACCTGTCCGCCTCCCACAGCTCCCAGCATGACATTCTGCACATCGAGCAACGCTTCCCACAACTCAACCGCCAGTCTGTCATGCATTTCCTCGAACCTCTGATCCATCTGCTGCCAGACTTCATCAGGAACCCAGTCTAGATAGCGAGGTGGAGATTGTTGTTCCAGCTGAGTACTCAGCCTCCAGGTATCCTTCTCCTCGTCTGCGAACCGCACTCTGGAACCCCATCTGTCGTGGACCCAGGATTTCTCCGTGCCTTTTCCAAACGTTGACCAGGAATACCTTGGCATCACCGACTGATTGCCCGTAGTCCCCCCTCAACGCAGGGGGGCATAGGTATCGAAGCTTGTAGTCACCGGCTCTACAGGTGTAGTAGTTGCCGGAGTTTCAGGGGTAGAGACCAGAACGAGGGTCCCATCTTCTGACATCGTCAGGTATGGGGGTCACTCCTTCCGTTGATGGAAAGTTCACTGTCAATCTGTGAGACTTCTGATTAGATCCAATAAGCCAGGCCTCAGTGTAAAAGCAAAGTCCTTTTATTTTCTTAATGGTCTTTCAGGGAACATGTCCATTGACAGTGATACCAGATCAATAGGACTCAAAGCAATTATACAGTTTTCAAATAGCAGATAAATGACAGGCACCAATCAGTGTAATAGGCAAAAAGCCCCAGCAGTTACTTTCCCAGAGAAAAGGCGTGCAAGCTAGAAACCACTCCCCCCTTTCCCCATGAGAACTCCTACTTCACATTCCCACACAGTTAGGCACCTGGAGGAACCCATCACAGAAACATCCCAAGGTTAACTTCACAGCAAAACAGATTAGCAGAGCTGGCGAGACGCAGAGGGAGGAGGGGGTGTGTGGGTAAGAGCACTCTGACGTGGGAAGAAACAGGATACCATACTCCCGCCGGGAGTAAACAGTCAGCATGGAGGAACTGGGGGAAAAAATGACAGGGAACCTGACAATATAACTGACAAAGCATGGCATCACACATAGTCTCTCAAACACCAAAACTCAACTCTGACAGGCTTCCCCCCCCATATACGACCACACAGGCTGAACTGTTTGTGTTAGTCACACAGAATAGACTCAAACTGCTTCTTCTGCCACACAGACTCTCACAAAACTCCACACTCCTCTCTTCAACAGCACAGAATCACCTCAGAGACCTCTCTCCTCCCACTCTCAGTCATCAGCCAATCACATCACACTTATCTCCCTCTATCATACTTCTTACATTACTGCAGTTAAATTAAGCATTTAAAGAAACACACAGACCAAAACATGAAATCATTACAAGTGGGTAGGGCCAGCAGAGCTCCAGATGGGCCACTGGAGATCCGATTAGCTGCACAGATTAAAATAATGTTTCAGTGGCACCTGTCCCCACAACATTGGTTTTATTCTTTCTCACTCCTCATTCCCAATGCAATTCTTAAAATCTTAAATTCAGGATTGTCTTCCTTTTGAGTAAGTATGATATGCTGCTAGCTCTATGGAGGCTATATCAGACTGTTATTAAGCACATCAGAAGAGCCCTGCTGGACCAGGCCAGTGAGGGTCCCTCTAGTCCAGCATCCTGTCTCACAGTGGCCAGCCAGTTCCTTTGGACAGCCAACAACAGGGCAGAGAGGTTGAGGCCTTCCCTGATGAGAACAGAAGAAGAGCCCTGCTGGATAGTCCAACATCCTGTTTCACACAGGGGCCTACCAGTTCCTCCAGATGCCCAACACCAGGGCATAGAGGCATTCCCTGATAAGAAAAGAAGAGCCCTGCTGGATCAGACCAGTGAGGGTCCATCTAGTCCAGCATCCTGTCTCACACAGTGGCCAACCAGTTCCTCCCGGTGGCCAACAACAGGGCAGAGAGGCTGAGGCCTTCCCGAGGTTGCCTCCTGGCTCTGGGATTCAGAGGATTAGTGTCTCTGAATGTGGAGGTTCCCCTCAGTCACCATGGCTAGTGGCCACTGATAAATTAATAGAGAATAAATCTAATCCTCCTTTAAAGCTGTCTATGGCTGTGGCCATCACTACATCCTCTGGCAGCCAATTCCACATCTCTGTGTAAAGTAGTCTTTCCTTTTGTCCATCCTGACACTACTGCCCATCAGCTTCACTGGATGCCCTCAAGTTCTAGAATTTGGGGAGGGGGAGAAAAAATGTCTCTTTTGTCAACTCCCTCCACCCTGTGCATAATTTTATAAATCTCTATCACCCCCCCCCCCCCAGTCATCTCTTTTCTAAACGGAACAGTCCCAGAGACTCTCCAGCCTTTCCTCCTAGGGAAGGTGCTCCAACCCCCTCACCATCTTGGTTGCCTTCCTCTGCACTTTTTCCAGCTCTGCAATGTTCTTTTGGAGATACGGGGACCAGAACTGTATGTTCACATGTTAGAAAAGAATATCCCACAAAGTACAGCCATAGAAGTTTTCTTTCTAGAAACAACCAAAAAGCATCAGGGATACAAAGCAATCCTAGAAATACACAGTGTATCAGGGTACAAAAATACCCCATGATTTAAAAAAAAACCCAGAACATTCTGAGCTAGGGGAGCATCTTAAAGTACTCTCGAGAGAGACAGCCCCGCCTGAAAACTGAGCCCAGTAACTTGCAGAACATTTACCTCACCACAGATAGATATCCTTGGGGTAGAAAAATACTCCAAGCAGACAACACCACTTTGGGTTTTTAAAGTTATGAATTATTTTCTGCCTCATATGAAAATGTTTTTTTCCAGGCTCTGGGTGTTTGGCTGTTGCAACACACCATGTGTTCCACCATGACAAACATTTCTTTTTCTTATGGGACATTTTTCTAACCCATGATATGTTGGGATTTGGGTTGGGCCATAAACATATCCTAGAGGAGGATTTAGATTTCACCCCAGAATATGGATTCAGGGTTCCGTGACTAAATAAGTGACGTTATTCTATACTCTCCCCCTCCCTTCCTCGGCCTTTAGTCCAGCAGGTGATTGAAAACCATATTCTGAAGTTATTCCGGAACAGAGAGACTGACTGAAAGACCCCCTCGCTTGGTCCAGACTTGGCACAGAGGACAATAACCTACCATGAAGAAGAAAGCAAGAACTGAACCACACAATGGCTGCAGCACCTGGGCATGGGAAAGGGAGGTAGCTGGAAGTTCCAGGAACTGGAATTCTCCCCTGCACTTCTTGCCAAGATGACAGGGACCTTTGGAAGTTAGCCTCATCTCTCTGGCCAGAAAACAATGAGTAGGATGTATGGTGGTACTCCTCCTGAATAAGACGATTCCTCTCCCCTGGTGCTTACAGCCATGCCATGCAGATGGCAGGTAGGGGAACACAGACCTCCAGATTGCTCATGTAAGCGAGTCAAGCCACAAACTGCTTGTGTGTATGTGCGTGTGTCTGTGGACTATTTCCTAGTCACGTTTTTAAAAAAAACTTTATGTAAACATTTTTTAAAAAAATCAAATGATTTCCTAATATCAAAATGGGGGGGGGGGGGGGGTTTCCAGAAAAATAGCTGCAAAGAGAACAAAACAAGCCTTTTCATTCTGGCTTGGCCCCCTGGGGCAACTCGGGATGGCTTCTCCAGCCGAGTAAGAATGAGGACATTTGTAAAATGTGAAAACAGTTTGTGGAAGTTTTCATTGTATGTTTTGTTTGGATTCCATGGCCCCAGAGGACAAGCTAACCCTGTGTGGGCAGAGGGCTAATAAAACCACTTGTGGACTCTGTCTGTGGGGTCGACTGACCAAAATGTACTGCTTCACATCTGTTTTGTTAGACAGTTATGTGGCGCCAAGTGTTTTCTCCTCTGTGTCCAACCAAATTTGAAAACGTACCCTACATGCCCACATCTCCCCCTTCATAACCAAGAGTAGAATGCAACCTGAGACGTCTCTGTTTCTTTTTGCATTTAGGAGTGGCCAGAAAAAAGACCCCCGATGAGCCTTGCACTTGTTTTTTCAGTGGTTCGCTGCCTTTCTGCTGGGCTGCTGTGTTAGAAAAGGGTCCATTTTCCAGACTTGATCCAGCAAAGATGATCTTTCTTCCCACCAAGAAGCAGTACCAGTTTTATTTAACTATAGAATACCTTGCTCTCAGAAAGAGGAGTCGTTTGGCAGGGGGAGTCCTGTCAAGTCACAGCTGATTTACAGAGACACACCCCGTCCGTCCCCCCCCCCCCGCCCCCGTTTGGGGTTTCCAAGGCAGGAGACGTTTCAGAGGCCAGTTGCCTCTGCCTGCCTCTGTGTCACAGGCCCTAGGCTTCCTTGGAGGTCTCCCATCCAAACACTAGCCGGGGCCGACCCTTCATGGCTTCCGAGATCTGGCTAGCCTGGGCTAATCCAGGTTAGGGTGAGGGGCAGGCTACTTGCCTTCAAAATCTTCAAATAAAAGGATGAAGGGGAAGAAATAAGTGCTTCCACAAAGCTTAAACCACGCCGCCTTTCTTGAGACCTTGTTTCTGGAGAATCCTGGCAGGTGACTTGCCCCCAGGAAAAGGGAGTGTGGAACCCTTTCAGTTCGCTGAAGGAAGGGGAACAAAGGCACATAGCTTCCCTTGGCATTAAAGCTTTTCCCCGAGGACATCCATGTGGTAGATGACAATTCGTCCAAAGAAATCTGTGCTGTCTTCAAAGGTGATCTTCAGCTTATCCAAAAGTGCCTCCGTGAGAGAAAAGCTGTACAGAGAGTAATTAAGGAGGAAAAGAACCTGACAGCCCGCACAGGGGGGGGGGGGGGGGGGAACCCAAAACAGACAGGCCAACAACAGCATGGCTGGCCAACCTTGTTTCTGCAAATATGAAACCAAACAGACAGTACCACTCCTCCACTTAGATTTGCCAACTCTGGGTTGGAAATTCCTGGAGAGGAGGGGGGGGATTTAGGGAGGGGAGGCACCGCAGCAGGGCAGGATGCCAGAGTCCACCCTCAGAAGCTGCCAATTTGTCCAGTGGAACTGACTGCTGTAGTTGGGGTGAGTAGTGATTCCAGGAGCTCTCCAGGCCCCACCTGGAGGTTGGCAACCCAGCCTCCAATGCAGCTACTGTGTATTGTGTTTGGGACCGTGAAGTTTCTGTTGCCGACTGGCTGGGATACTGTGACTTCCTGAAAGGTTTACAAACTATTCCAAACGCTTGGAATGTTTGCAATCTGGTTTTTGGAGGGGGGGAGTGTTCGTCAAATTGGATGGGATTAGCGTCTCCCGTAGGACCTCCATAGAGGCAGAGTAAAATAGAAATGTTGGCCTCCAAGTAGTTACACTTTTCCATGTAGGGAAGGCTTTCTTTAACTCTGGAGGGGACGGGAGACTGATTCCCACATTACTTTGTAATCACTGGCCTCCCTCAAGTGATTACAAAGTGATATGTGAATTGGTTTTTAGGGTACAAGTTGTTAAGGAATCTTGGTTTTTGCTGCTGTAATGTTGTTTTCCTGGAAAGTTGAGCTTCCAGAATCTTCTAGCTACAGCGAGTCAGAAGAAAAAAGATATTTGGAGAGAGTTTGAATCTTCGGGATATACTTCAGCGATCTGAGAAAGTTCTTCTCCTTTGCTGCAGCCTTAAGAAATTAAAAAGAGGACGGGGGGGGGGGGGGGGGGCAGGAATTAGTTGTGCCAGGAGGGCAATACTTCCACAGGAGTGAAATTCCCTGTACTGATATCTTTAAAACTGTGCATTATGTAAAATTTTCCGCAGTAGCTTTTTCCTAACCAGGTGCAAACCTGAAGTTTTCTCCTTTCTACGCCCCGTTTTCAGACTCCCCAGTTTTAGCAAGTTCCAAAAACACAGGGTAAAAAGGAGAAAACTTCAGGTTTGCGCCTGGTGAGGAAAAATCTACTGCGGAAAATTTCACATAATGTGCAGTTTTAAAAACGTCAATGTGGGGAATTTCACTACTGTGGAAATGGTCACTGGGAAAACAAATAAACCTCTTGCCTTGTTGCACTTAATCACAGGAACCCCCAGACACAGGTGGAAGAAGACATTGGATTTATACCCCGCCCTTCACTACCTGAAGGAGTCTCAGAGCAGCTTACAATCTCCTTTCCCTTCCCCTCCCCACAGCGGACACCCTGTGAGGTAGGTGGGGCTGAGAGAGCTCTCTCAAGAACTGCTCCTGAGAGAACAGCTCTGAGAGAACTTGTGACTGACCCAAGGCCACACCAGCAGCTGCATGTGGGAGAGTGGGGATACAATTTGCTGTGTTCACCCGATATTTAAAGTGGCAGTTCTAGGCTGCAACATCTGCTGCAGCAGCCTGAAAGATAAGCAGTGCAGGATCAAGGATCCCCCGTTTCCTCGTCTCATGTCAATGAACGCTCAATCCTTACCATGCAGTGTGCATTTCTGGCTTGCAAATCCCCCCTGGAACTGCATTTGAACTTGGGAGACCTTGACCGTGTGTGGAAACTCCAATGTCAGCCACTGGACGGAGCCCTAACATCAAGAAAAACAAGCAAAAGGGAAAAAAAGAATGGAAGCAAGCTCTGGTTAAAGGAGGATTTTGAGAAGCAGCAGGGAACGGAGCAAAACTTTTCAGGCACAAAAGAGTATGGCCTGGTGTCCATTTTTGGGGGACCGAGGATTTCTACTTGCCAACAAAAATGACCCAAAAAATTCAGTTTCTCTTCCAACCTGTGCTCAAAGGCAGTAACTGACTGGATTTTGAAAAACTGTTGCCAAAAGGCATCAAGGGATTAATGAGAAGGTTCTTGATATCACGGGTGGTAGCCAATAGGCACTCTCCACAGGCAGCTTCTCCACAGTCAAAACCAAACCATGCTGATTCCCCCCCCCCCCCCCCCCAAGTAAGTCCTTCCAAACCTTGTGCTGGGATGGAGAAAGGGATGTTTGTCTGGAGTAACGCTGCTTTCAACTTCCCTAGTCTGAATCTTGCTTGCCAGCGCGCTCACAAGGTAGCCTCAGGTTATTATAATAGGACTGGCCTCCCTGAACACAATGCTGGAGGACTTCTGAGGTGCGGGCCGAGCATTCCAGCTCACCTGGTCAGAATTCCAGCATGTCTCCGCGTTCCCATCAAACATGTATTTCTTCCCACATTGCTTCACCTCTCGATTGAGGACTGAACTCACCCTG
Organism: Lepidodactylus listeri; assembly: GCA_029233225.1. Lineage (NCBI taxonomy): Eukaryota > Metazoa > Chordata > Lepidosauria > Squamata > Gekkonidae > Lepidodactylus > Lepidodactylus listeri. Next base: position 177,807,461 of record JARCFY010000002.1, read on the forward strand.
TGGATGGACAAAAGGGCCGGCTCAGCAACCAAGGTACTCCTGGGGGGGGGGCATGGAGGAGGAGAAGGGAGGGCTGAGGGGAGGGCGCGGACTGGCCAAGGAACTCCAGGAGTAAATCCTTCATCAGTCAAGGAGGGGGAGGGGGGAGATAGAATTTATACCCCACCCTTCACTCAATCTCAGAGCAACCTCCTTCCCTTCCTCTTCCGACAACAGACACCCTGTGAGGGAGGTGGGGCTGAGAGAGCTCTGAGAGAACTGCTCCTGAGAGGACAGCTCTGAGAGAACTCGTGACTGACCCAAGGTCACACCAGCAGCTGCATGTGAAGGCGTGGGGAATCAAATTCAGTTCTCCCAGATTAGAGTCTGTGCACTTAACCACTACACCAAATGGGCTCTCAGCCTAGCCCGCCTTGCAGGATTGTTGTGAGTACAAAATGGGGGAGGGGCTCAGTGACTCAGAGGAAAGGCAGGGCACCATTATTGACGTTTCACTGATGGATGGCAAAAGGATTTAAGATACAATTTTAGAGTACATTAAGAAACAGGGGCCATCTTGTCTCTGCACTGAATATTTCCAACAAGGATTACAACCGACACACAGAATGAACCTTTGGGGAAATGCAACTTTGTCACAGATGACCAGCAAAAAAACAAGTGAGTGAGAATGTCTTTTATACTATTGTGAATCCATTTATATCTTTTATACTATTTGAAATTCATTTATATTATTTGTCAGGCTACACTTAACAACTTTCCTTCCTCCATCTAGTACTAGGAACTTGTGCAAAGTCATGCATCAACAGCTGATAACGCTACAAACACATCTTGGAAAACTATCTAACAAACAATCCTATAGTAATCATAATCATTTCAATTATTTCCTCTTTATTTAAATTTTTTATTTGAATGGTGTTTGTTTTGTTGGCCTGTTTGTTATTTGTTAGAATATGGTCATGTATATTTGTTACGTGACCAAAGAATCTGTTTTAATTCTTTTTAAAACAGAAACAACCTATCAAAAAGAAATGGTTTTTTTGTACACACCAATATTTTTGCAAAGAAGAGGAGATTGGATTTCTACCCCGCTGCTCTTCAGTACTCAAAGGAGTCTCAGAGCAGCTTACTGTCAGAATCTGACAATAGCTTGCTTGTTCCATGTTTTCCTGAATGTTACTTTCTGTTTCTTTGTGCCTTGTTATCACTCGAATGTTTTATTGCTTGCCTTGAAGTAGAAATTGCTATCCTGCTTAGTGTTACTTTTTCCCCGGGAGGATGGCCTCTCGCATTCCAACGCGTCACATAAACATCTGCAGCTATCTTGTCATGGCTCTCTCCCCCTCCCGTTTGAGGCTCCCAGTGTGTTATCAGAGTGGGTACAACCTTGGAAGTTATTTACTGTCACTGACCAAATGTTTTGCCTAGGAGTTCTCACATCTAGGTCACTCAGGGCAAGAGGGGAATTTTTATAACTTTCTCACCTTTGGTGGGAACAAATGGTCGCCATTTCTTTTCCCGCATTTTATGTGTATTCTGATTGGAGGACTTTGTTTAAGCACCTATGTCTGTAGGTATATTAACCCAAGCCATCTTTGTTCTGCATCTCTAACAAACATCGAGACCCTGTTCCAGTATTTGAAATAAAGAACTCTGTTTAACTACAAAGGTCTGATCTCTTGCTGATAGTACAGAAGCCTCACAGATTGTTAGAGATGTGTCCTTAGGTTCCTCCCGTACCTGGCCATGTCAGACGACGGGAGTAACCCCATCACCCCGCTGGGACCCCGGTTACAGCTCCCATCGTGCCAGTGGAGCAGCCGGTGCCGGTGACAACAGGACAAGAGCAGTACCAGCCCCCACGAATGGGGGCTAGGCTGATCTGGCCGCTGGCCTCTCCCCGATGCTCGTGGGCTACTTTCGGGACCAGCACCTCTGAGACATGGATTCACGACCGGAGGGGAGCCAGAGTACGCTTCAGCGGCGACCGATCGGAGTTCGGCCGCCCGAGCGTGCTGGAGGAGGATGGGTATCCTCAGAGGGACCTGGAAGCTTGGGGCTACAGCTTCCAGGACGAAGAACGCCAGCTACCCAGGGGCCCCGATCCTACCGGAGAGGATCTGGACCGTGTCCTGGACCGAAGGCTGGACAAGATGCACGACCGCATAGCTGTGGAGCTACGAGAGGCCATGTTGGAGATGCAGCAGCAGCTGATGGGGGCCCTCGCCGCTGGGGTGATCCCCCTCCCCGGTCAACCCCAGCCTGGGGGAGGACCTGCCGGGGCACCGCTGGTGCAACCTGCGGGGGGAGCTCCGGCTCAACCTGCGGCCCCAGTCACACCACCACCAGGAGGACCCCCCCACCCATCCCGGGGGTCCAGGTGCCCGGCAGAGGTCTGATTCGACAAGCGCCCAGCGACCCCGACAGCAACGTTCAACGGCGACCCGGAGAAGCTCAGATTTTTCATCATAGAGATCGAGAGGTTCCTGGCGGCTTAGGGACACCTCTACCCAACAGAGCGGGATCGCGTGGGCTACATCGGTTCCAAGCTGTGAGACACCGCGAGCAACTGGTACGTGAGTCTGCATAACCCCCCAGGGCCCAAGTTACAAACTGTCAATAATTTTATGTGGGCCCTGAGGCAGCATTATGAAGATCCAATGGGGGAAGAGAAAGCCCGGAAACAGTTGCGCAAGCTGGCACGGGCGTGGCTCGGTGAGAGACTATACCGACCGTTTCCAGCGTATAGCGGCTAAAGTCCAGGGGTGGTCTGAAGACTTGTTCGTTGAAAAGTACCGCGAAGGGCTGACTCCCGAGATCTACGAGACGATCCTGAGAAACGGCCGCCCCTTCTCCCTGGCCGCCTGGATGAGGGCCGCCGCAGATGTGGAGGAGCGCTTCACCCTAATCAAGTTGGGGGCATCGGCCCCTCACCAACCCAAGGCACCCCAAAGCCAGAAGGGAGGTCGGTGTTCCAGAAACTACGCAACTCCCATTTCAAGCAGGGCCTGTGCATGAAGTGTGGGGAAAGTGGCCACTTTGCCTCGGCCTGTCCTCACGGAGGAGCGAAGCCACCAAAGACCTCCACTCTGGTGGGAGGAGGGACCCCACGACCCGCTAAGACACCGTTTAAACCCCGGGCATTACAGCTGGAAGGGGCAACGTGTGAGCAGGGCGAGTTGAAGCTGACCGAGACCCAGCCGTCGGGAAACTTCATATGACCTGCAGTAACCAGCGCAGAACTGCAGGTCCCGTCCCCCGATGTGCCATCGCCGGTGAGCATCCCTGGCCCATGCTTTACATGGTAGTGACTGTGATGGTGCCCAGCACTGGGACCCACATGCGGGTCCGTGCCCTTATAGACTCAGGGTGTCCCAGAGATTTAATCAGCCCGTTAGTTGTAGAAGGGCTGGGGCCGAAAGTAACCCCGCTGGGGGAGCCTTTGCAGTTCACCCAGATGGACGGCTCTGAAATGAAAGCAGAGACTGAGCCATTGATTTTGGGGACAGGGGGGCATTGGGAGGAAAGGGCTTTCGTGATCACGCCTAACACCCAGTTCCCCATGGTGTTGGGCAGCCCCTGGCTGAGTTCCCACGACCCCTACATCAAGTGGAGTGATGGGAAAATATCTTGGATTGATCCCAAGTGCTCCCAGCATAAATGGGAGCCTCGCTGGGGGAAAGAACCCTCTGACCCTCCTGCCCCTGCTGCCCTGGCGTTGTCGCCTCTGCCCATCCCGCAAGAGTATAGGGACCTGGGAGAGGTGTTCAGTGAAACCGAAGCAGACGAACTTCCCCCCCACCGCCTCATTGACTGTGCTATTGAACTGCTCCCGGGGGAGAAGTTGCCAAAGGGGAAGTTATATTCCATGAGCCCCGCTGAAAGGGAAGAGTTAAGGAAATTTTTGGACAAAAACTTAGAATGGGGGTTCATCCGCCCAGCCAAATCCCAGTTCGCAGCCCCGGTGTTGTTCAGGAAAAAGAAAGATGGAGGCTTGAGACTTTGCACAGACTACTGGGGTTTGAATGCCGTGTCTGCTTCCAATGCTTACCCCTCCCCTTAATCAAGGACTTGTTGGCGGAGGCCGCTAAAGAGAAAATCTTTACCAAATTGGATCTGAGAGATGTGTACTTTCGAGTGCGGATTAGGGAGTGGGACGAGTATAAAACAGCTTTCAACACCCCCCTGGGACAGTTCGAATATCTAGTGATGCCGTTCGGCTTAAGTGGCGTGCCTGGCGTTTTTATGAGCCTAATCAATGAAGTGTTACATAAGCATTTGTTCAACGGGGTGCTCTGTTTTTTTGATGATATCTTGATTTATTCGGCTGATAAGAAATCACATGTGACTTTGGTGAGGGAGGTCTTGGGAACTTTACTAGAGCACCAACTTTATGCCAAACTGTCCAAATGTGAGTTTCACCAGGAGGAGGTTGATTTTTTGGGCTACCGCATTTCCCAACGTGGACTAGAAATGGATCCCGCCAAAGTGGAGGCGGTGATTCAATGGGAAGCCCCCCGGACTAGACATCAGCTTCAAAGCCTGTTAGGATTTTGCAACTTTTATAGGACCTTTTTAAAAGACTTTGCTACGATCACCCTACCCCTCACGGAACTGTTAAAAACTAAGGGAGGGGCCCAGAAGCAGGGAAACCGGGGGAGAGGCTATGCTGGACCCCACAGTGCCAGGGTGCCTTCGATGAACTAAAACGATTGTTCACCTCCGAGCCCATTCTTGCCCACCCAGATGAAACCAAAGAGTTCATAATTAATGTAGATGCTTCGGATGTGGTGATGGGGGGTGTGATCCTACAAAAAGACTCTAATGAGGTGTTACACCCCTTGGCCTACATTTCGAAAAAATTCAATGAAACCAAACGACATTGGTCGGTGTGGGACAAGGAAGCAGCAGCTATTAAGTTAGCTCTTTCCACATGGAGGCATTGGCTGGAGGGAGCACAAAAGCCGTTTGAAATTTGGACTGACCATAAGAATCTTGAGGCTTTGCGCACGCAGCGATCCCTCAATGCCAAGCAGCTTTGGTGGGCTGATTTCTTTTCCAAATTCAATTTTGTGCTGAAACACTTCCCTGGGAAAGCAAACTCCCTAGCAGATGCATTGTCCAGACTACCCCAGCACGAGTCCCAGAGAGAGGAAGTATTTGACTCCATGTTTGACTCCATGTTTTCCCCACAACAACTGGGAGGGGCTGTAGTTACTCGCAGCCAAAAGAAACCCCTCTCGGAAACTCTCTCTTGGTCTGCAAAGTGTGGGGACTTTGGTACCAAAGCCCTAGATGGTTGTTGGTACCATGGTTCCAAGCTGATTGTGCCCACTTCCTTGCAGAAGGAAATCTTACTGTCCTGCCATGAATCAAAATTGTCAGGATACTTTGGCTTCCTAAAAACCCTGAATTTGGTTCAGACACAGTTTTAGTGGCCGCGCATGCAAAAAGACGTCTCGGACTATGTCACTACTTGTCAAGTGTGTCTGATGTGTAAACGGAGGGGGGGAAGTTCCGGGGCTACTACAACCTCTCCCTACCCCCTCACGACCCTGGGAGAATGTGTCAATGGACTTTATTACGAGTCTTCCCCCTTCGAAGGGGAAAAGAGTTATTTGGGTCGCTGTGGTCATGTTTTCCAAACAAGCACATTTTGTCCCGTTTAAACAATTACCCACAGCAAAGAGTCTGGCCAAAGCGTTCTTCAATCACGTGATCAAGTTACACACGTTTCCTAAGTGCATAGTTTCCGACAGGGGTAGCCAGTTCGTTGCCAACTTCTGGCGGGAGCTTTTACAAGTCATGGACATTGAACCCGCACTAAGCTCGGGTTATCATCCAGAGACCGATGGACAATCCGAACACGTTAATCAGATTTTAGAGCAATTTTTGAGATGTTATACTAACTATCATCAGGATAACTGGGTGGACTTACTTCCCTTCGCAGAATAGTTACAACAATGCAGTGCATTCTTCTACAGGCGTCTCCCCTTTCATGGCTGTGGGGGGGGTTTTTTGAGGGACAGCCACTGCCTTCTTTAACAAACTGTGATACTGTCACCACCTCGGACTTTACCCAGTGGTGGTCGAAACTGCAGGAATCCTGGCCCCTAATAGCTAAAACGTTGGATAAAGCAAAAGCAGATTATAAAAAATATGCTGACGGGAAGGGCAGAAGGATGGGATTTAAAGCCCGGGGACTCAGTGTACCTCTCCACCAAGAACATTCATGGACTACAACCCAGTAGAAAATTGGGTTGGAAATATGTCGGACCTTATAAAGTACTAAGGAAAATCTTGGAGGTGTCTTTTGAACTTGATTTGCCCAAATCATTGAGTTCTGTGCATCCTGTCTTTCATTACAGCCTCCTGAAGAAGAATCTGGGCAGAATGCATGGCGCCCGGATCCTCCGATTCCTCCTCCTCTGATGAAGGAGGGAGAACCACACTTTGAAATCTCTGAAATTTTGGACTCCCAAGTTACGCTGGGGTCGGGTCTATTATCTTGTAAAGTGGGTGGATTTTGGCCCTGAGCTTAATGAATGGGTCCTTTCAGATAATGTGCATGCTCCTAAATTAGTTCGCGCCTTCCATAGATGCTTCCCAGATAAACCCGGGGGGAGCCAATCTTGAAGGGGGCAGGATGTCAGAATCTGACAATAGCTTGCTTGTTCCATGTTTTCCTGAATGTTACTTTCTGTTTCTTTGTGCCTTGTTATCACTCGAATGTTTTATTGCTTGCCTTGAAGTAGAAATTGCTATCCTGCTTAGTGTTACTTTTTCCCCGGGAGGATGGCCTCTCACATTCCAACGCGTCACATAAACATCTGCAGCTATCTTGTCATGGCTCTCTCCCCCTCCCGTCTGAGGCTCCCAGTGTGTTATCAGAGTGGGTACAACCTTGGAAGTTATTTACTGTCACTGACCAAATGTTTTGCCTAGGAGTTCTCACATCTAGGTCACTCAGGGCAAGAGGGGAATTTTTATAACTTTCTCACCTTTGGTGGGAACAAACGGTCGCCATTTCTTTTCCCGCATTTTATGTGTATTCTGATTGGAGGACTTTGTTTAAGCACCTATGTCTGTAGGTATATTAACCCAAGCCATCTTTGTTCTGCATCTCTAACAAACATTGAGACCCTGTTCCAGTATTTGAAATAAAGAACTCTTGTTTAACTACAAAGTTCTGATCTCTTGCTGATAGTACAGAAGCCTCACACTTACAATCCCTTCCCCTTCCCCTCCCCCCAGCAACAGACACCCTGCAAGGTGGGTGGGACTGAGAGAGCTCTTTCGAGGACTGACCTTGAGAGAACAGCTCTGAGAGACCTTGTGATTGACTCAAGGTCACACCAGCAGCTGCATGTGGAGGAAGAGTGGGGAATCAAACCCGGTTCTCCCTGATTAGAGTCTGCGCTGCTAACCACAACAAACTGGCCCACACAGGCCTCAACTCCACATTCCGTGGAGAAAGCCTGTCCAATTAAAGCTCTGATTTTACACTATTGATCTTATTCAATTTAACCCTGGGATCTCCAGCGTGGTGGCCACAAACACCTTTCTTGGCACCATTTTAGGAAGTGGGTTGGGTCAGGTGGGGCTTCTGCCCAGAAAGTCCTCGGAATGACTACTGGAGATCTGACTGACTAAACAGGTTAAAAAGTGTCGTTTCAGTGGCAGATGCCATCACAGTGCTGTTTTCATTCTCCCTTATTCCCTGTGTATTTTTAAAATACTTCTCTTCTCTGCACTTGGGCTTCCTCTGTGTGTAGCTCTGCCCCCGTGACAGCCATTTTGAGGTTGGCTCCCCCTCCTGTGGCAGCCATTTTATGTTTGGTGTAATGGTTGGAAGCACAGACTCTATTCTGGGAGAACTCAGTTTGATTCCCCACTCCTTCTCCACATGCTGGAGTGACCTTGGGCCAGTCACAAGTTCTCTCAGAGCTGTTCTCTCAAGGGCAGGTAGTGAAGTGTGGGGTATAAATCCAATCTCCTCCTCCTCCTCCTCTTCTTCTTCTTGAGCCCACTACCTCGTGTCAGAACTCCAAAGGTGCCCACAGGCTCAAAAAGGTTTTGGGGACTCCCATTCTAACCAGAAACTGGTAGGCCTCACTGTCGTGAATGACCTCAGTAGCACGGTGAGGCCACCTCAGCAATCTTAGAATATCTACCCTCTCAGGGGAATCCTCCAGGCATGAAGAGAAAACATGATTTGATCTATTTATTTCCTTGACTGATACCCAACCTCTCTCTCCAGTGATGACCCAGAGCATCTGACGTCATTCTCCTCTCCTCCATTTTATCCTCTTGACAACCCGGGGGGGAGGGGAAGACCTCCACAACAGCTTGCCCCCTCCTATACACCTCTTAACATGGTAAAGGTGTTGTTGTTGTTTTTAAGTGTTATCAGCCAAGCTGAGAACAATACTGTTGGGTTTGGCCTCTGTTGAGAGTCTAAACTCCCAGCAGAGTCACTCAAGGTGGAACGGTCCGAACGGAGGCAGCAAACCAAGATGCGCCCACCCCCTCAGGGATCAATGGCCACATCAGCCAAAAAGAACAGACACTTCCAGCGATGATGGGGGCAGAGGAATCCTTGAAAGGCAGCAGCAGTAGTGGAAGGTGGCACTGCCAGGGAAGGTTTTTTGTAGACAACAGCAGGACCACTTCAGCTAACCTCGGTTAGTACTGCACAGGAGAAGAGGAGATTGGATTTATACCCCGCCCTTCACTACCCGAAGGAGTCTCAGAGCGACTCACAATCTCCTTTCCCTTCCCCTCCCCACAACAGACACCCAGTGAGGCAGGTGGGGCTGAGAGAATTCTCTTGAGAACTGCCCCTGAGAGAACAGCTCTGAGTGAACTTGTAAGTGACCCAAGGTCATGCCAGCTGGTTGCATGTAGAGGAGTGGGGAATCAAATCTGGTTCTCACAGATGAGAGTCTGCGCTACACCAAACTGGCTCTCAGTGGAGTATCTGAAGGAGTGAGCTGTGACTCACAGAAGCTCCCCCCCTGCCACAGATTGTGTTGGGTCTTTAAGGTGCTACTGGACTATGGCTCTCTTCTACCGCTATAGTACTAAAGAATAATTCCTGTATATACTGTATAGACATCTACACCATATTTTCAAGCACAATTTGTTGTTTGCACACAACTAAGTTTTTAAACAATTGTTAAAAAAAACCCTCTTCAGTTGCTCTAGTAGTGAGGTGAGACAGGGCACAAGCAACCAGGGACTATAATGCAAAGTCTGTCCAAATAATATAAATCAGACTTTATGGAAAGCCAATCAGCAGACTTGTCATTCATATTTACGTTCCCACTACAGATGCTGAAGAGGAAGGAACTGGAAGCTTTTATGCAAGCATCTGGGGTGAATTGATCATACACCTAAACAAGATGTGATGATAGTTGTAAGCAGGGCTCTTTTTGTAGGAAAAGCCCAGCAGGAACTCATTAGCATATTAGGCCACACCCCTGACAGTGCAGCTCCCTCCCAGGATCAGCTTCCTCAGGTGCCCTGCGGCTTGCGGGCACATGGAGAACCCAAGGGAAGGAAGGCAGTTTCTGGATTGGCTTCCCCAGGCTGCAGCTGCAGGGCACCTGGGGAACCCAAGGAGGGAGGCAGTTTAAACTGCCTTCCCTCCCTGGATCAGCTTGGCTTCCCCAGGCACCCCACGGCTTTCGAGGCACTTGGAGAACCCGGGGGGGTGTCAGATCCTCTGCCATTCATTGTCTGTTGTCTGGGTCTCTATCAGTAATTTACTGCTAGCCTTGAGTTTATTGCCTGTCATGTATACTATGGCTCTTTCTTTCCCTCCGGGAGGATGGTTTGCCCCACACTCTCACGTCACATAAACATTCTGGCTAATCTCTCCAGACTGCCTCCCTCTGCCAGTCTGGCATCTCGGACAGCTAATCTTGCTTTTGTAACCTTGAAGACTCTTGGAATGATTTAGGCCAGGTGCCTGGCCTGGGAATAGCAAGTAAGACTTCACAAAGGGGCATGGGGGGGCGGATTTAGTGCTTGTGCCCCTTTTTTATGGGAACATAACGGTTGGGGTTTTTTGCGCTTATTTTAGTTGGCTCTGATTGGCTCTTTACCTGTCCTTACCTTTTTGTATATGGTATATTAATCCCTGCTGCTTGTAACTGACTATCACTGACAAACATCGTGTACCTGAAGGATCATTAAGAAATAAAAGGACTTTTGCTTCATCAAAGGCCTGGCTTATTGGTTCCCATTCAGAAGCCTCACAGCTTGTCAGTGATCCCATTTACGGGACTATCCATACCTGACTATGTCAGACGATGGGACTCTTCCCATTACTACTGACGAGACTCCGGTCACGACAGCTCCCAGCGAACTGTGTGAGCCGTGTGTGCCGGGGACAACGGGCCAGGTCTTATTCACTTTCCCACGCCCCGGTGGGGCAGGTGGGGGTTGGCCACCCTCGCCGCGGTACTCGTGGGCCACGTTTGGGGCCGGTACCTCCGAGTCGTGGATCCACGACTGAAAAGGGGCTCGAGTACGTTTCACCGATGATCACTCCGAGATCGGTCGGTTGAGCCTGCAAGACGAGGACCACTTTTTACCTTGTCGGCCGGATCACTGGCGGTTGAGCCTCCTGGAAGAGGAGCGACTCCTGCCCCAAGGTCCGGACCAGGGCTCGGAGGATCTCTGGCAGCAACTGGACCGGAGGTTCAGTGAAATGCACGACCGTTTGGCAGTAGAGCTGAGAGAGGCCATGCTGGAGATGCAGCAGCAGCTGATGGGAGCGGCTGGGGTCGGAGCGGGGCCCACACAAGGTGCCGGGGGAGCCAGAGCACAACTCCCTGGGCAAGTACCGGGGGGAGCAGGTGCGGCTCCCGTGGTGCCAGCGCCCACAGGGGTACCTCCGGTGGGCACCCCTGTACCAGGACCCATGGCTCCCCATCCCGGTGATCGAGTGTTTCGCCAGTCCCCCAACGACCCCCTGACTGCTACCTTTGATGGGGACCCCGAAAAGCTCTGGTTCTTCCTGATCGAGATCGAGAGATTCCTGGACGCCTGGGGTCACCTCTACCCTTCCGAACGGGAACGAGTAGGGTACATCGGGTCGAAGCTGAGGGACACTGCCAGCGACTGGTATGTAAGCCTGCATAACCCTCCCGGTCCTGAGTTACGAACTGTAAACAATTTTATGTGGGCCCTCCGGCAGCACTACGAAGACCCTCTACGGGAGGAGAAGGCTCGGAACCAATTACGCAAACTGGTTCAGGGTTGCAGCTCCGTGAGGGAGTATACTGACCAATTCCATAGAATAGCTGCCAAAGTACAGGGCTGGTCGCAGGACTTATTCATTGAAAAGTACCGGGAGGGGTTAAACTCGGAGATCTACGAAACTATTTCTCGAAATAATAGACCGGGATCCCTGGCGGCATGGATGCGGGCTGCGGCGGATGTGGAAGAGTGCTTCACCCTGATCAAACTAGGTGCCTCCACCCCTCACACGGCCAAGCCCGCCCTGAAGTCAAAGTTTAAGACAGCCTTGCAGGAACTGCGTGACTCCTGCTTCAAACAAGGTCTGTGTATGAAGTGTGGGGAGAGCGGCCATTTCGCCTTGGCATGTCCTCGCGGAGGACCAAAGACCCCGAAGACTTCAACCCCTCTGACGGGAGGAACACCTCGACCAAGCAAGTCATCGTTTAAACCCCGGGCATTACAGCTGGAAGGGGCAACGGGCAAGTCTGTTTCACAGGCGGAGTTGGAGTTGATTGCGACACAGCCGGCGGGAAACTTCAAAGACCTGCAGTAAAAGGCGCAGAACTGCAGGTCTCTTCACCCGATGCGCCACCACCGGTGAGCATCCCTGGCCCCTTGCTTTATATGGTTGTGACTGTAATAGCTCCCGGCATGGGAACCCATGTTCGGGTCTGGGCCCTTATTGACTCAGGGTGTGCGAGAGACCTAATCAGCCCTTTAGTGGTAGAAGGGTTGGGACAGAGGGTGAACCCACTGGGGGAACCCCTGCGATTCACCCAGATGGATGGATCAGAAATGAAGGAGGCGTGTGTGGCAGAGACTGAACTGTTGATTGTAGGGACGGGGGACCACTGGGAAAAGAGGGCTTTTGTAATTACCCCCAATACCCAGTTCCCAATGGTATTGGGGAGCCCGTGGCTGAGCTCGCACGATCCCTACATCAAATGGAGTGAGGGAAAGATATCTTGGATTGACCCAAAACGTGTTCAGCACAAATGGGACACTGCTTGGGAAGCGGGGGCCCCGACCCTCCCAGTAGCAGCTGCGGTATCTCCAGTGCCAGGTAAAATCCCCGTGGAGTATAGAGACTTAGCAGATGTGCTTAGTGAGACAGAAGCAGACGAACTTCCCCCCCATAGACTCACTGACTGTGCAATCGAACTGCGGGGGAGAAGTTGCCAAAAGGGAAGTTATATTCAATGAGCCCGGCCGAGCGGGGTGAGCTACAACAGTTCTTGGACAAGAATTTGGCGCAAGGTTTTATCCACCCGGCTAAGTCTCCTTTTGCTGCCCCTGTTTTGTTCCGGAAAAAAAAGGATGGGGGATTGAGACTGTGTACGGACTATAGGGACTTGAATGCTGTGTCTGCTTCGAATGCCTACCCCCTGCCTTTAATCAAAGACTTATTGGCGGAAGTGGCTAAAGGAAAGATTTTTTCCAAGCTGGACTTATGAGATGCCTATTTTCGGGTGTGCATAAGGGAAGGGGATGAGTATAAGACTGCCTTTAATACACCTTATGGCCAATTTGAATACTTGGTTATGCCGTTTGGATTGGCTGGTGCTCCCGGAGTTTTTATGAGCCTAATTAATGAGGTGCTCCACAAACATCTCTTCAAGGGGGTGCTTTGTTACTTAGATGATATCTTGATCTATTCCCCTGATAAACAGTCCCATGTAAAATTAGTGCAGGAGGTGCTGGCAACACTGCTGGAGCACCGGTTGTATGCCAAGCTCTCCAAGTGTGAATTCCACCGCACTGAGATTGATTTTTTGGGCTACCGAATCTCACAGCAGGGGCTGGAGATGGACCCGGCCAAAGTTGAAGCAGTAGTACAATGGGAAACCCCTCGCACCCGAAAACAGCTACAAAGCCTGTTGGGATTTTGCAACTTCTATAGAACATTCCTCAAAGACTTTGCCACAATCACCCTACCCCTCACGGAACTGTTAAAAACTAAGGGGAAGGGACCCGAGGCAGGGAAGCCTGAAGAAAGATTGTGCTGGACTGGGGAGTGTCAAAAAGCGTTTGATGCTTTGAAGCGTTTGTTCACGTCAGAGCCCATTTTAGCTCACCCAGATGAAACTAAAGAGTTTGTAATCCATGTGGATGCTTCGGATGTGGCGATGGGGGGGGCAATCTTACAAAAGGGTGAAGACAATGTCTTACATTTCGAAGAAATTCACAGAGACTGAAAGACATTGGTCAGTATGGGACAAGGAAGCTGCGGCTATCCGACTGGCTCTTTCCACTTGGAGGCATTGGCTAGAAGGGGTGCAAAAGCCGTTCGAGATTTGGACTGACCACAAAAACTTAGAAGCTTTGCGCACCCGGAGATCACTTAACACCAAGCAACTCCGGTGGGCTGATTTCTTCTCCAAGTTTAATTTCGTGCTAAAGCATTTTCCTGGCAAGGCAAATTCCTTAGCAGATGCTTTGTCGAGATTACCCCAACACGAATCTTGAAGGGATGAGGTGTTCTATTCCATGTTTTCCCCCCAGCAGTTGGGTGGGGCAGTGACTACCTGTAGTCAAAGTAGGACGACTGTGTCTCCCTCACAGTGGATTACAAAATGTGCTCTGGAGTATTCGGAGGAGGAGGTGAAGGACTGGGAAAATGATAGTGAGGTAGAGAAACAAGCTGATGGCTGTTGGTATCATGGCTCGAAATTGATTGTGCCTATATCGCTCCGCAGAGAGATCATGTTAGCTTGTCACGAGTCTAAGCTATCGGGCCACTTTGGGTTCTTAAAGACTTTGAATTTGGTGCAGAGACAGTTCTGGTGGCCCCGCATGCGCAAAGATGTGTCTGACTATGTCACCCCCTGCCAAGTGTGTTTGATGTGCAAAAAACGGGGAGGGAAACCCCCGGGACTTTTGCATCCATTGCCCACACCCTCTAGACCTTGGGAGGACATCTCTATGGACTTTATAACTAATCTTCCACCCAGCAAGGGGAAAACTGTCATATGGGTAGTGGTGGATTTATTTTCCAAACAGGCGCACTTTGTTCCTTTCAAGAAATTGCCTACTGCTAAGGGTTTAGCCAAAGTGTTCTTCTCTCACGTGATCAGGCTCCATTCTTTTCCGAAGCGCATAATTTCTGATAGGGGGAATCAGTTCGTTGCCACCTTCTGGCGGGAGCTTCTCCAGGTGATGGACATAGAGCCTGCCTTGAGTTCGGGTTACCATCCAGAAACTGATGGCCCATCCGAGCGAATTAATCAAATATTGGAACAATTCCTTCGTTGTTACACCAACTATCATCAGGACAATTGGGTGGAACTGCTCCCTTTTGCAGAATATAGTTACAACAATGCAGTGCATTCGTCTACTGGTGTTTCTCCCTTCATGGCGGCAGGGGGGTTTGAGGGGAACCCTCTTCCCTCCTTGCCCTCCCCTGGACCGGTCCAGCAATCCGACTTTTCCCAATGGTGGACTACCTTGCAAGACTCCTGGCCCTTTATTGCTTAGACTCTGGACAGGGCGAAAGCGGACTATAAGAAATACGCGGATCAGGGCCGGGCTGAGGGTTGGGACTTGCAACCTGGGGATTCGGTGTATTTGTCTACAAAAAACATTCAGGGTCTTCAGCCCATCAGGAAGCTGGGTTGGAAGTTTGTGGGCCCCTATAAGGTGCTCCGAAAAATATCCTCCGTGTCATTTGAACTAGAATTGCCTAAGTCATTGAGTTCTGTGCATCCTGTTTTTCATTACAGCTTGCTGAAGAAGAATCCTGGGCCGAACGTATGGAGACCGGATCCTCCGACTCCTCCTCCTCTGATGAAGGAGGGGGAACAGCATTTTGAAATTTCTGAAATTTTGGACTCTAAAATTAAACGGAATCGACTGTTTTATCTTGTGCGGTGGGTGGACTTTGGGCCTGAACAAAATGAGTGGGTCGCAGATGAAAATGTCCATGCTCCTAAATTACTTTGTGCATTCCACAAACGTTTTCCTGATAAACCCGGGGGGGGGGGTGATCTTGAGGAGGGCAGGATGTCAGATCCTCTGCCATTCATTGTCTGTTGTCTGGGTCTCTATCAGTAATTTACTGCTAGCCTTGAGTGTATTGCCTGTCATGTATACTATGGCTCTTTCTTTCCCTCTGGGAGGATGGCTTACCCCACACTCCCACGTCACATAAACATTCTGGCTAATCTCTCCGGACCGCCTCCCTCTGCCAGTCTGGCGTCTCGGACAGCTAATCTTGCTTTTGTAACCTTGAAGACTCTTGGAATGATTTAGGCCAGGTGCCTGGCCTAGGAATAGCAAGTAGAGTTCACAAAGGGGCATGGGGGGTGTTAATGCTTTTGCGCCTTTTTTATGGGAACATAACGGTTGGGGGGGTTTGCGCTTATTTTAGTTGGCTCTGATTGACTCTTTACCTGCCCTTACCTTTTTGTATATGGTATATTAATCCCTGCTGCTTGTAACTGACTATCACTGACAAACATCGTGTACCTGAAGGATCAGTAAGAAATAAAAGGACTTTTGCTTCATCAAAGGCCTGGTTTATTGGTTCCCATTCAGAAGCCTCACGGGGGGGGGGGGGGAGGCTGTAGGCATGGCCAATTCTGAAGCCAGCCGGAACTCCGTTCCTGTGCGTTCCTGCCCAAAAATAGCCCTGGTTGTAAGTGACTAGAATGCAAAAGCAGGAAACAAAGCGGAATCAAAGACTGTCAGAAAATTTGGACTGGGATTGTGAAATGAAGCAGAGGAACGGCTCATGGAATTTTGTCAAGATGGATTCAAAAAAGGAAGAGACGCTAGAGATCATATTGCAAATTTACAATGATTACTAGAGCATTACAGAATTTCAGAAGAAAATCTGTTTGTTTTAATTAGATTACGACAAAGGTGTCAACTGTGCAGATCGTGAAAAGCTATGGGCGGTTTTAAAAGAAACGGGAGTGCCGCAACATCTGAATGTTTTGATGCGCAACCCGTTCTCTGGACAAGAGGTTACTGTTAGAACAGTATACGGAGAAAACAGAATGGCTTCCCATCAGCAAAGGTGTCAAACAAGGATGTATTTTATCTCCCTACCTGTTCAATCCATATGCAGAACATATTATAAGGGAAACTGGGTAAGATTTCGATGAAGGAGGAGTGAAATTTGGTGGAAATAACATTAACAATATGCAGATGACACCAGATTACTAGAAGAAAATAGTGATGACATGAAATGACTACTGATGAAGGCTACAGCAGAAAGTGCCAAAGCAGAATTACAGCTGAACATCAAGAAGACCAAAGCAACAGCCGCGGAGGAATCACATAATTTTAAGGTATCTGATAAAGTGTGCATGCACACAAAACCTTATACCCGGAATTAAACTTTGTTGGTCTTAATAATTCATACCACAGTACTCCCTGTTACGACGTATGGGTTTGAAAAGTGGATGATGAAGAGAGCTGACAGGAAGAAAAGTGGATTCATTTGGAATATGGTGTTTGAGGAGACTTTCACAGATACCATGGACCACTAAAAAAGACAAATCAGGGAGTTCTAGACCAAATCAAGCCCAAACTCTCCCTTGAAGCTAAAATGACTACAATGAGGCTATTGTACTTTGGTCACATCATGTGAAGAGGAGACTCACTGGAAAAGACAATAATGCTAGAAAAAATTGAAGGAAGCAGGAAAAGAGGAAGACCCAACAGGAGACGGAGGGACTCAGTCAAGGAACTCACAAGGGCCCTCCGTTTGCCAGACCCAAGCAAGGCAGTTAACAGTAAGACATTCTGGAGGTCATTAATAAGTTGGAAAATGACTTGACAGCCCTTAACACAACACACACATTCAGCTTCATAAGGCCTAAGCCCTCCGCAGGAGGCAATGCACGTTGAAGAGAAGACGAAGAAGAGTTGGTTTTTATACCCCACCCTTCACTACCTGAAGGAGTCTCAGAGCGGCTTATAATCATCTTCCTTTCCTCTCCTCACAGCAGACATCCTGTGAAGTAGGTGGGGCTGAGAGAGCTCTGAGAGAATGGTGACTGACCCAAGATTACCTAGCTGGCTTCATGTGGAGGCGGCATGGAGACTCAAACCCAGCTCTCCAGCTTAGAATCCGCCGCTTTTAAGCACTATACCATACTGGCTCTCAGGGGAAAGGGGAAAAGAGAACGAAGGGGAAGGAGAAATTGGGCTGGAGCCCTGGAGAGCTCAGAAAAATCAGATATTGAGATTCCGGTAGGGGACTAATTTCCCAAGTGATTGTTTCTCCCTCACAAATCCAGCTTGGGAAGTTTGTTAGGATATTTGTCTACAAAAGAAAGCCAGAAAAATAACATGTCCTCAGATCACAGCTGACTCAGGGCGACCCCGTCCACGTGGCGTTCCAGGCAAGAGAGGAGCAGAGGGGGCCTGCCTTCATTTCCCTCTGCATCTTTCTAGGTTGTCTCCCATCCAAGTACTAAGCTTAGCTAACCCCGCTTAGTCCCCAAGCTCAGACGAGCTTAAGCTAAGCCTGGCTGAAACAAAAGAAATTAAAACCTTATTCCCTGCTGTCTTGCTTGCCTGTTTCTAGCCTGAGGACTGTTTTAGGAATACCAATTTAAATGGCTGCAT
This sequence comes from Lepidodactylus listeri, assembly GCA_029233225.1. NCBI lineage: Eukaryota > Metazoa > Chordata > Lepidosauria > Squamata > Gekkonidae > Lepidodactylus > Lepidodactylus listeri. Next base: position 177,825,284 of record JARCFY010000002.1, read on the forward strand.
ATTGTTTTTACACACACCCCCCCACCCCCCATGGGCTCCTCTCTTGTTTATTGTGTTGTTCTCTAATTCTTTAATCCAACTTTTATTACATTGTTCACCGTACGTAATAACGTGTTCCACAGCATTGCTCTCCAATCTTGTGATTTCTGTTTTTCTTCTGTCATTATTATTATTACTGCTGTCAACTCACAGCTGACTTACGGAGACCCCGAGTAGGGTTTTCAAGGCAAGAGACGTACAGAGGCAGTTTGCCATTGTCTGCCTCTGTGTAGCGACCCTGGACTTCCTTGGCAGTCTCCCATCCAAATACTGACCAGGGGCAACCCGCCTTGGCGGGGGGAGGGGGGGTACACACTGAATCAATTACGTAACAAGCCATGGGATACCTGCTTATATTATTGGATGGGGGCTAGGCCTAAATATTATCCACAATGTCCCTCCTGGTGCCACACCCAGTTATACTCCTCTGGCCTATATATATATATCTTGCCATCATGAAGTTTAAACAGGGTTTTAGATTTTCACTTGAATTTTGGTATGTTTTGTATGCTCCATTGTACCCCGCCCTGAGCCTGCCTGTGGGGGAGGGGCGGGACAGAAGTCACATTAACTAATTAACTTCCGAAATTTGATGAGATCAGGCTAGCCTGGCCTATTCAGATCAGGGTCTGCATGGAGACACGGGGGGGGGGGGGGGACAAACTTGACCCAAAAACTAGAATCAAGAACCACAAGGGTCAGAAAGAAGCCTGATAAAGGGCCAATATTAAAAACCTAGTTAAAAACTTATATGAAAATACATGTATTTATTAGAAAGGTGGTTAAAAACAAATAAAGGCCCAATGAAATAGGGTTGCCAAGTCTTACCGTTTAAAAAGCGGGGGAGTCCTGGCCCCACTCCAGGAGTATGGCGGACGCGCAAGGCGCACACACACCAGGATGACATCACCCGGAAGTAATGTCACGATGCTGGGCACATGCCAGGGTGTGTTCAGGGCAATTGCTAGAGCGTCGCCCCAGCAATGTGCCCAGCGTGATGACGTCACTTGCAGGTGATGTCATCATGCTGGGCAGTCAGCCTGATCGGGCCACTTCAGGGGTGGGGTGCCCCTTTAGTGGGGGAATCCCTACCCCTCCGGGGGACTTGGCAGCCCTACCATGAAAGCTTTGTAGAAAAGTTCAAGTGCCACAAAGGGCCAATACACACGACCGGACGCGTTTCCGCCCTACTGGGGGGCCTTCTTTAGAGGACAAACAGTTTGAGGTACACACGTTACACTATTGCATATTACAGTAAGATAACCAATACATTAATACTGGACCAAGAAAAGGAGAGTTCAGCAGCAAGAGCGACAGACACACACAAGACAAAGATGTGTGTGAGGCCTCTAAAGACGAGAGTCCTGTGCCTGGCGTCAAATGCACAGCTGCTGAATTAGAACCTCTTCCAGTTTTGGTCCAAAAAGCACCTGTGTGGCTATCTCAGTCAGGGCTGGAGTGTCCTTTGCGTGCAGGGGAACTGATCTCTGTGGTCTGGAGGGGAGCTGTGATTAATCCCACCCGAAGACTGGCGTCCCTAGGACTAAAAGAGCAAGCAGGTACATTGTATTGCTGATGTACTTCTTAGTGGACTATTTCTGTCTCAGCGAGAAAGGCAGGCTATAAATAAAGGAGAGAAATAATAAAAAATATTTATCAAATACCTAAGGATTCGCTAGGCATTGCATACCCGGAACAGGAAGGAAAACATGCCCCTGCTGGTGATTTACAAACAAGAGATAATAATCCATTGTTCTCTTCGGGGGGGGGGGGTGTATCTATTGCCTTCAGGCAGGGACACCCACAGACCCATCCCCCCATTAAAGGCACAGACGGCTCCCATAAATAAACATGACAAAATTCAGGTAGGCACATCCACTGATTTGGGGGGGGGGATCCCAAAGCTATAATACGGTCATGTTTTCATTAGAGGTAAAGATTCCCCTTGCTCAAAAGCCAGTCAAATCTGACTCTAGGGGGCAGTGCTCGTCTCTGTTTCCAAGCCGAAGAGCCAGCACTGTCTGAAGACGTTTCCGTGGTCATGTGGCCAGCATGACTAAAACACCGAGGCGCACAGAACACTGTTTCCTTCCCTCTGAAGTAGTACCTATTTACCTGCTTACAATTTCTTGCTTTCGAACTGCTAGGTTGGCAGGAGCTGGGGCCAGAGACGGGAGCTCACTCCGTCACACACCACTCGGGTCTCGAACTGCTGAACTACCGACCTTCCGGTCTGCACTTCAGCATCTTAACCACTTGAGCCACCGCGGCCCCAATGTTTTCATTAGGACTGCCTAAAAAGTCACAAAGAATTGAAAACAGGTGGCTTTGTAAAAGAAAGATTCCCTTCATTTGGGTAAATGTAGGATTTCAAGAAAAATTGCTTATGATCTAGTAACTGAAGTAAGTGCTCTTCATGATACGGCCATTTAGGAAAGTTCTTGTTTACTCTTTTAAAGAGAGAACCCATCCCAAAATGTTGTAATATTGATGTCTGATTGTATGCTTCTGTATTTGAAATATGTATTCTTACTAATACATCTGATCTTACTTGTTGTACGTAACAACCCATAATATTTGATAAATCTGATGAATCTATATTTTCCCCTACCCTCTTTTCCCTTTTGTATCCCACGGGTTTTTTTGAGAAAATAAAAAAAATCAATCATGGTTTTAAAAATTAATAATAAAATAATAAGGTTCACCACAAAATTAAGTTCCGGTCCACAAAATTTTTTTCTTTACAGCTATATGGACGAGAAACATTAATTTTTGTACAAATAACTGTCTCTGTTATTTTTAAAAATGCACAATAATTAGGATTGTTTACTTCACTCTTCACATATCTGAATCAATAAATACCCATGAGGACTAGTAACTATATTTTTCCTTTATTTTTATTTTATAACGTTTTTATTTTATTTACCCACTTGTATTATTTTTACTTTATTTCTATACTGTTCCCCAATGGGGACCCAAAGCAGGCTACATCATTCTCCTCTCTGCTATTTTAGCCTCACAACAACCCTGCGAGGCAGGCTAGGCTGAGAGATTGTGACTGGCCCAAGGCCACCCAGCGAGTTTCCACAGCACAAATCGGGATTTGAACCTGCGTCTCCCAGATCCTAGTCCGACACTTTAACCACTGCACCACGCCGGCTCTCATCACCTCACTCAAAAGGGTGAATCAGGGACCTCAGAACAAACAAACAAAAAAACTAACAAAAACAAAACAAGAATCTCCCAAGTTAAAACCTACGATATCCTAAATATGATCCCTCTAAATAATAAAGTCAGAATTATGCAGATGTTTGAGTAAGAGCTATTGCTCCAGTCCCAATAGTTTCAAATTGTTCTGAGCCCTGCCCCTTCAGCAAAAGAATAAGCGTCATTGTGGTATAGGTATCCTTGATTTTTCCAGCCCATTTATTGACCCTGGGGACCGAATTCGATTTCCAGTATCTTGCATAAACAAGTCTAGCCACCATGATTAGATTTAAAAGAACAGGCTGACGCTCTCTCAGACACACAACTGCATAATTAAACAAAAGTCTGCATAATTAAGTAAAAGCAGTTGCATAAATAAGCAAAAGTGATTCTGGAATCAAAGAAAATTTCTCTAGCACGGCCGAAACTGATCGATTCAGGACTAGTAATTGTAGCAGCCATATTTGCAAGCCTGAAATAATGTACTCCTCATGCAGTTTCAGGTGGTTGTTTTTAAGGACACACTTCCTTTTTCCTCCACTTTGGTGCAGTGGTTAAGTGCGCGGACTCTAATCTAGTCTGATTCCCCACTCCTCCACTTGCAGCTGCTGGATGACCTTGGGCAAGCCGTAGTTCTGTCAGAGGTGTTCTTGAAAAAGAGCAGTTTCTGTCAGAGCTCTCTCAGCCCCACCTACCTCATAGGGTGTCCTGTTGTGGGGAGGTGAAGGGAAAGGAGTTTGCAAGCCACTCTGAGACTCCAAGTGAAAGGCGGGGTATAAATCCAATCTCTTCTCTTCCTCTGAAGGCAACCAGAACACTCACCTGCTCACAGTCTGGGGGCAAATCACGGACGAGGCTGCCATTTTGGCAACGGGACACTGTCAAGCTGCTGGCACAGCCCCACCAACAGCGATGGAGCAGAGTTCTGATGACCGCCGTGCTAGGGACTGCCTGGAACGAAAATCAAACTCCTTTAGAGACAAAACTCCTCTCCATTTTGGATTCCGAAGCCCAGGAGACGGCCAGCAGGGGGTAACAGTGGGGCTTATGTCGTGGTGCCTCGTGGGTTGCCACTTTCCTCGGCCACCACTCTGGACTGAGGGTCCCCTTGGGGAGGCCCAGAGTCCCCTCCCAAGCCCAACCAAAACACACCCCTTTTAAAGCTGAGAAATATAGGCGTGATGACCAGGCAGAGAGCATTAAGGAAATGGTTTATTAATACAGTGATGGGGCCAGGAAAACCAGGCAAGGGGGGCTGGAAACCTCTCACAGTGTCTAAAAGTAAACGAATCAAATCTGACACAGCTGCCTGTTTCTCTCAACTGGTTATTATTCAAGGCCCACAGCCTCTTATACCAGGCCGGTACCTGTCCTCACTCTGTACCGAGCAAGGGACCTTTCCTCTCCATTTAACTCTGTGAGAGAGAAAAAGAAAAACGCAGTTCCACAGCCCACAAAGTTTTAAGTAACAATCCCTGGACACCGACTGGTTACAACTGTCGCCAAGCATTGTGGGGATTGTAGGCAGTGTCTGCTTTCCACTCCCACACAGGTCTCCAGGGCCTGGGCCTCACTAGGCCTCGCCTCCCAGTCCTACACAGATCATAACTTAGGACGGGGGTCCCCAACACAGTGCCCGTGGGCACCAGAGCACCTGTTAGCACTTTCCCTGATACCCACTTAGAAAGTGGGTGGAGCCAGGTGGGGCTTGCCCGCCATGCTGTGTCAGAATCCTACAGGTGTTCACAGGCTCGAGAAAGTTGGGGACCCCTGAGTTAGCACTTCCAAGCAGGCCTGGTCCCAAATCCTGAGGCTGTCTGGACCAGCCGCTCACCCACCCTGACAATGCTCACAGGGTTGTTGTGAGGATAAAAAAATGGCCGGGAGAGCAAAAGAACAGGCCGGGGGGGGGGGGGGGGATAAGAAGCAAGCTGCTCTTTCCAAATGTGACTGGAAAAGGGCTCTTAAATGTGAGAAAGGTTTAGCGACTGACAACAGGGGAAAGTAGCTAAGTGGAAAGAATTACCTTATTGTGAACTCAGGCAGATCACGAGAAGGGAGGGCAGGGAGGGTTGCCTCAGTGCTTAGTTCAAAAATCAGTTACAAGGCAAAGAGTCTTCGATATGGAACTGCAGATCCAAATGAGTCAAATTAAGAATCCTTTATTTGATCTAGCCACTTGTAGTCAGTGAACTCTGGGAACATACGTTAAAATGCTAGAGAATGCCAAACAGAAGAATTTTCACAATCCTAAAATATAATGCTTTGCCCTCTGCCATTTTAGAAGCCCGATACAATAAAACCGTGCGAAGGGAATGTGTTTGTGGAAAGGGAGAAGAAACTCTGGAACGTGTTTTTTGGCTGTAGATTATACCAACACAATAGGAAGATATTTATAAATCCCATTATGAAATCACATCCAGGGCGTAGTAGGGGGGATTCTCCTCTCAATTATACTGGCAGATAAAACTCATATGATGGCTAAATTTGGTTGGTTAGCCAATTGCATTAGGAAAGAGTGGAGGGACCATAACTAACCGGTTAAATTGATTTTATCTGATTGGTACTGGAATTTGTAAATATTTTTAATGTTTTATAACACACATTGTCACATAAGACGTATTATTTTACTGTTGTTCTGATAACTGCTATATTAACTGTATTTGCTGTATTATGGTCTTTGACCGCAATAAACTACATTCAGTCTTCAGTGCTTAGTTCTTGTGGCCCTTTCTTACACACCCAGGGAAATGCTGATCACCACTTTGGGGTCAGGAAGCAATTGTTCTCCAGGCCAGTTTGGCTGGAGATTCTGGAGGTTTTTTTGTCATCTTCTGGGCGTGAAACAGCAGTCACTGGGGTGTGGGGAGGGTGAGCTATTTGTGAATTTCCTGCATTGTGCAGGGGGTTGGACTAGATGTCCCTGGAGGTCCCTTCCAATGTTATGATTCTATTATTTTAAGGGGGGGGGGGGGAGCAAGGCGATTGCTTGAAAATTAGAATTTTTGTAAAGGTGGAGAGGATTCATTCCGAACTGGAACCATCTTTGTTTTGGATTCCATAGGAGGAGAAAAATTATCATTAGACCTGAACGGGATCTGGGAGCTTGGCTTGGAAACTGCATTTCAAATCAAAGCAGTTAACACGTGAACGTGGAGAAAAACAACTGAGAAAAAGAAACCAGGCGCCTTGGTCAAATCCTCCAGAGGACCAGTCCAATCCCAGCCCTCGTCTTTCCCTCCCCCAGCTGGGGCACAGGATCCCAGACCAGCAGTTTGAATCCCTGATTCCAAAAGAATTCATCATTGGGTGAGCCAAGAAAAAGAGGGAGGTACAAAGAGACGAACCTCTTGCTTCCATGAGCCAAAGGAAGGATTCAGTGCGATCGGTTAAGCCCCTGGGAGACAGCGACTGGCCCAAGGTCACACCAGCAGCTGCATGTGGAGGAGTGGGGAATGAAACCCGGTTCTCCCAGATTAGAGTCCCCGCACTTAACTGCTACCCCAAACTGGCTCTCTGGGTCCTAGATCCTTCCTATCCTCGATGGCCCAGGCTAACCTGATCTCCTCAGATCATGGCAGCTAAGCAGGGCTGGCCCTGGTTAAAGTACTTGGATGGGAGACCTCTAAGGAAAGCCAGAGTTGGTACGCAGAGGCAGGCAGCGGCAAACCACCTTTGACCATTGCTTGCCTTGAAAACCCCCTAAGCCGAGCCTTGCTGGCATTTTCCACCCCCCCTCTAGACCCTCATTTGACACTTGGACCTGCAGAAATCAGCCCTTAAACCTTTGCATAAGGTGGCATTTAAATGGCATGAGGCTGAGGAACTCCCTCCCCCATGACATTCCCTTTGCTCCCACCTTTAGTCAGTCCTGAACATCTAACATCATTTTTATACTCAGAACAGATCTCTTTTGGGAGTTCTTAGCACCCAGGACCTTTGAACTTCTGGGTTTTATATCGGGTTTTATATTGAACTGGTTATATTGGGTTTTATATTGAACTCCTCAGTTTCACCACAGCTGCAGTTCTGGGATAATTATAGACAGGAAGACCTGGGTTCTGGCCAGTGTTCCCTCTGAGCTGAGTTAGTGTGAGCTACCTCCCAGTGTTTTAGCTTCCGGCTCACTCATTTTTGTCTCGGCTCAGGAAGGATCTGGCTCCAGAGCAAACTAATTTGTGCAGTAGCCAAATCGCTCGCTCACTATTTTAATGCTCACAAAGTACAGTTTTTGCTCACCAGACTCCACAGCTTGGAGGGAGCATTGATCTCTCCTCTGTTGCGAACTTGCTCCGCCACCTTAGCGGAGTTACTGATGACAGAGTCCAGCCTGCCTTACAAGGTTGGCGTCAGGTCAACATGGAAGAAAGGACTGCCCCGAGCTCCTTAGACGAAAAGCAGGGTTAAAAACGCAACAGAAAGATTAATTCTCTACGCACCTTGGGATTGTCGCAAACCAGGTTATTCAAATTTTGCAAACGAACAAACATGCAAAGGGAGAGGAAAAAACCCCAAATCACCTAACGTCGCCAGGACATCAACCACCAAGACCCAGAAGCAACTGCAAAACGTAGCATGCATTTAAAACACCAGTCCGGGCTGCATACCCTCACGTGTCTTTTTTCTCCTCCTCCCAGGAAGCAAAAGACAGAGGCAGAAAGGAGGAGTTTGCAACTGGCAACATGGCTTCCTGTTTCCTGGCCCTCGTGGCGCTTCTTAAAGAGACATTATCCAAAAAGTTTGCAAGCGAAAATCATATTGCTAAAATGCGTCTCCTCTGGACCTATCCTACTCCTGGCCACCAGATGGCGCAGGCGGAGCGCAGCTAAAACAAATGAAAAAATAATCCCCAGAAGGTAGGGAAGGAGGTGGCTGTTAATGTATTTTATATTAGCAATTATTTTATATTAGCAAATGGGTGCCTATGAGCGCCCTTATCCCGTTAACTGGTTGAAGCCTCTTTGTGTAGGAACAAAATAAAAAAAGGCCCAGGAGTACCTTCAAGACTAACAAAGTTTATTGTAGCATAAGAGAGCTGTGTTTCTCCAAAGCTTATGCGAAATAAACTTTGTTAGTCTTTTTTTGTAAATGAATTTTTTATTATATTCTCTTAAAAGGGGGGATATAGAAGGGGGGAAAGGTAGGGGAGACATATAGATTCATCAGATTTGTAAAGTATTTGAATTGTTACGCATAACAAGTAATATCAGATATATTACCAAATGTATTACATATTTCAAATATAAAAGCAAACAGTAAAACTTATATATTACAAAATTACAGAATTTGGGATAAATTATCTCTTTAAAGTTTGTCTTCAAGGTGCTACTAGGCTTTTTACTATTTTGCAGCACCATGGCTAACACAGCTAACTCCTCTGGATCTATGTGTAGGAGCAGTCTACCTTAAGATTACTGAATACCAATGGATGAACTTTCAACTCTTATGAGAGATCCAAGAAGATTGAAATGAACCCAGACTAGTAACAGATATTTCGTCCGTGTGCTAGGGTGCCAGCTCCAGGACAGGAAGTATCTGGAGATTTGGGGGGGTGGGGGGAGGAGAGTCCTCAGCAGGGTACAATGCCATACAGTCCAGGCTCCAAAGTGGTCATTTCCCCCCCGGGGGAACTGATCTCTGTAGCCTGGAGATGAGTTGTAATTCCTGGAGATCTCCAGGCATCCCCGTGGAAGCTGACCCCAGCTGGCCTTCACAATAGCCCTTCAAATGAAGGAGCCCTCCCCCGGCCCTTCACACGCACGTACCTGGAGATGCCCTAAGAGAAATAGAACTTCTGTGGCACGTTGAAGATGAGCAAGGTTTTATCCGGTGGAAATGTTTGTGGAATTGGAAAGTATTGGAGTCGGGAGGCAAGTGGTAGTTATTTCGTAACAAAGCTCTTTATTGAGGGTCAGATGGAACATGAGAAACCCTGGGCTCAGAGCCCTCTTTTATGCCGGTCGGAGACAGTGCCCCGACCTCGCCCACAAGTCCTGATAGGACTTTAAGTCCGTGGTTGCAGTTCATAGGTCCCCCAGCGGGAGACATAGGCTCATAATTGGTGGTCACTCAGGATCCAACTGGCTATTGTTCTACCTTGCCGAAGCTCAGGTAGATTCTGACCATGTGCGCTGACCATGTGGCGGTCACCATTACGAGAGACCAGGTGACCGTGGTCTTAGTACACAACACCCCTCCCCCCATAGTCCAGTTCCCCCCTGCAAACATAGTCTTTCAAGTACCCCAGCTGGCGACGTTCGCGTCCTGAGCGCCGGGGGGTTGCTGGCCGTGGGGCGTCCGTAGTCCCGGGGAGCCGGGTCGCTGGTGGCTCACCGGGGTCGCTTGCGGGAACATTAGGTGGTGGCTCGGGCAGTGTTGCTTCATCGGGCTGGTCACCGGGAAGGGGTTCCGCAGGCTCCACTTCGGAGTCAGGGGCCGGTAGCGGGGCCGGTACTGGTTCAGCGGGAGTGGAAGACTCGGGGACATCAGGTGTGTTGCATGGGAGACGCCGCCGGAGCTGGTTAATGTGGCACCGCCACATTGCCCCACCTTCAGTGCCGACCTCGTAGGATAGCGGTCCGGTTGCACGGATGATCCTTGCAGGGACCCACACCGGACCTCGGGCATAGTTCCGAGCATAGACAGGGTCCTCGGGGGAGAACCCTCTTGCTGCTGGCCGGAATTCGGGCTTAGCGTTGCTGCTGATGGCATGGTCCGGGTGGAGTCGATCCAGCAGGGAGCCGAGGCGCCGCCCCATCAGTAGCTCCGCCGGTCGGTGGCCCGTCCCGGTGTGTGGGGTGTATTCGCTGGCCAAATAGGAACTTTATCAGCTGTAGCTCCCAGTCCCCTGGGTCCATCCTCTTTAGGGCATCCTTGGTAGTCCTTACCATCCATTCAGCCTGGCCGTTGGTTGCGGGGTGGAAGGGTGCCGAGCGGATGTGTCGGATGCAAAACGAGTCCACGAAGCGCTGGAATTCCCCGGACGTGAAGGCTGTCCCGTTGTCCATCACGAGCGTGTCGGGCAACCCATGGGTGGCGAAGATGCGCCACAGAGCTCTGACAGCCGCCTCAGTCGAGGTAGACCGCACCGGGACTACCTCTAGCCATTTGCTGTAGCTGTCTACTACAATAAAAAACAACTGGCCCTGGACCGGACCTGCAAAGTCCAGGTGGAGCCTCAACCATGGCTTGTCGGTTGACTCCCAGGGCCGGATGGGGGCATGAGGAGAATCGGGGCACGATTCTTGGCATTTGCTGCACCGGTGCACCCGATCCTCGATTTCCTTGTTCATGCCAGGTCACCACATGTAGCTGCGGGCCAGGGCTTTCATCCGGACGATTCCGGGATGGGACTTGTGGAGGGCTGCTAGGACCCTAGAGCGGAGCGGCTCTGGGATGACCACCTTCGTGCCCCATAGCAGGCATCCCTTATGGGTGGACAGTTCATGCCGCTTTGCTGTGTAAGTGGCAAAGTCAGGGCCCGGATGGTCGGGCAACCCCCTCCCCACCCAGTCCGAAATGCGGGAGAGGACCCGGTCCCTGGCCGTGTGGTGGGCCACGTCGGATACCTGGACAGGCCGGTCTCGGAGGTCTTCGAGGAGAGCCACGTGGGAGGAGCCAGGTCCGGATCGCAGGATGGCAGCGGGAGGTGGCTGAGGGCATCCGCGTGACCTTTCCGGGGCGGTGCACGAGATCGTACTGGTATCCTGCAAGGAAAATAGACCACCGCAGGACCTGGGGGGACATCTGGCGGTGGGGAGCGAGTAGGCCCAGGAGGGGTTTGTGGTCCATGGCCACCATAAACACCCTACCGTAAAGGTAGTCGTGGAATTTTTTCACCCCAGCGACGATGGCCAGGGCTTCCTTGTCGATCTGGGCATAGTTGCATTCTGCCGATGACAGTGTTCTGGAGTAGTAAGCCACAGGCACCTCCCAGCCATTGGGAAGCCGATGGCCCAGGACTGCCCCCACCCCGTACAAAGACGCATCACATGCTAGAATTACCGGCAAGGACTCATTGAAGTGTGCCAGAACAGCGTTTGAAACCAGTAAGTCCTTCACCGCTTGGAACGCCGCCGCATGACGCGGCCCCCAACCCCATTTGGCCCCCTTGTCCAGCAACCTATGTAGGGGCTCAGCGACCGCTGCCTTTTGGGGGAGGAAGGCGTGGTAGAAGTTCAGGAGGCCCAAGAACGCTTGTAGCTCCGCCTTCGATGTGGGTTGGGGCGCCTCTGTGATGGCCACCACCTTCTCCGGGGTGGGGTGGATGCCCTGGGCATCGACCGTGAAGCCCAGGAAGGTCACAGACCTTGCACACCTTGAGGCCGGCGTCTTGGAACCGCTGGAGGACGGCCCGCAGCCTCGTCTTGAAGGCGGCAACGTCCGGGGCTGCTATCAGGACGTCGTCAAAGAACAGTTTCACCCCTGGAATGCCTTTCAAAACAGAGTCCATTAGTTGTTGGAAAAGACCAGGGGCAACGCTGACCCCGAACTGGAGCCGTTTTACCCTGAATGCTCCCTTATGCGTGACGATCGTCTGAGCTTCTGCCGTGGCATCGTCCACGGGAAGCTGCTGGTAGGCCTGTGCCAGGTCCAACTTCCCGAAGACCTTGGCCCCCGCAAGAGAGGCTAACACATGGCTGACCACTGGCACTGGGTATGCGTGGTCTTGCAAAGCCAGGTTCAGCGTGCATTTGTAGTCCACGCAGATGCGGACTTCCCCATTCGATTTCAAAGGGGTGACAATCGGGGTCTCCCACCTAGCATGGGAGACTGGCTCAAGCACGCCTTGTGCCACTAGCTTGTCCAATTCGGCCTCTACCTTTGGCCGTATGGCCAGGGGAGGCCACCGGGCTGCCACGCGGATAGGGCAAATGGCAGGGTCGAAGTCCAGAGAGACTGGGGGCCCCCGGTAGGAGCCTAGGGTGCCGTCAAAAATGGCTGGAAATTCCGCACAGACAGCTACATAATCCGCGGACCCCAAGCGGTAGACCCCGGCAACTTCCATCCCCAGGGGTGTGAACCATGCGTGCCCCAAGAGACTGTTGAGGTCCCGCTCCACCACTAGGAGGTCAAGGGAGCGGCAGAAGTCATGGTACTGAACCTTAACCTTGACCAGCCCCTTGATCGCAACCGGGTTCTTTTGGAAGTCCCGGAGGACTAGTGCTGTTGGGCGGCATAGCCGGGGGGCCCCCTGTGGGAAAAGTTTTTAAAAAGTGGCCGCTGAAACTATGGAGTGAGCAGACCCGGAGTCCACCTCCATGGAACAGGGGATGCCCCCAATCTGCAGGTCAACCGTAATGGCTTCGGGGAGGGGCTTGGGAAGGTTCAGTACCTATGCTGCTGTAGTGATGCTATCTACCGTCTCGTAGTTCACGGTGGATAATCAGCGGCTGGTCCGGGAGTGGCAGGCCTTGGCGATGTGCCCTGTTTTCCTGCATGATTGGCAGACAGTGTCCCGGAAGCAGCAGGAGCGTCGCTCATGGGGGTCCCCGCAGCTTGCGCATGTTGGGGGCGGCCTGTTTTTGGGAGAAGAGGGAAAAATGGAGGCAGATGCTGGATGCCAGGAGCGGCCCCACGGGTAGTTGGACTCACCCTTCCGTGAGCGCTGTCGGAGTTGGTGGACGTCCTCGTCCTCATAAGACTTGGACCCGGAGGTGGCGGTGCGGTGGACCTTGGTCGCCAGCTTGTCCTTGTAGGTCGTCTCAAACACGACGGCGGTCTGCAGCACCTTCTCGAGGGTAGGCTCTGTGAGCGCGATCAGCCGCTGCCGGAGCTTGGCTTCTCGCACTCCCGCCACAAAACTGCCCAGAAGGTGGTCTTCTACATGCCGATACTCACATCCGACGGCCATGCGGCAGAGGTTGGCGAGGAACATGGCTGCACTTTCTCCCGTTTCCTGTTTCCGCTCGAGGAAATGGACCCGGAGTACCAGCATGGATGGCTTTGGCACGAAGTAGTCCCCGAGCTGCTTTAACAGGTCATCGTAGGTGACGTCCAGCAAGTCTCGGGGCGAGATGAGGTTCTGGGCGAGGCGCATTGTTTCGACGCCGCAGTGGCCCAGAAGCCAGGCCCGCTTCATGTCGGCCGCGGTGACTCCGTGCACTGTCAAGAGGAACCCGAGTTGCCTGGCCCAGGCGTCCCAGGTCTCGGGTTTGGAGGGGTCGAAGGGAGGGATTTGTCCCGCGGCGGCAGCCATAATTACCGGAGCAGGAGCAGCGCTGCAAGCGATGTGCTCTTCGGCGCGCTGGGGCTCGCTGGAGCCTGTTGCCAGCGGTTCGGTGCTCGGTGCTCCCCTGCTCGGTTCGGCTCATCGGGATCCCACCTTCGTCGCCAGTGGAAAGTATTGGAGTCGGGAGGCGAGTGGTAGTGATTTCATAGCAAAGCTCTTTATTGAGGGTCAGATGGAACATGAGAAACCCTGGGCTCAGAGCCCTCTTTTATGCCGGCCGGAGACAATGCCCCGACCTCGCCCACAAGTCCTGATAGGACCTTAAGTCCGTGGTTGCAGTTCATAGGTCCCCCAGCGGGAGACCTAGGCTCGTAATTGGTGGTCACTCAGGATCCAACTGGCTATTGTTCTACCTGGCCGAAGCTCAGGTAGATTCTGACCATGTGAGCTGACCATGTGGCGGTCGCCATTATGAGAGACCAGGCGACCGTGGTTTTAGTACACAACAGGAATAGAGCCCAGTTCTCCAGACGGTAAGAGTGTGGCTTCACTCTGCAGATGCTCGGGGGGGGGGGGAGAAAGAGGAGGAGATTGGATTTATACCCCGCCCTTCACTCAGAGTCTCAGAGCAGCTTACAAACTCCTGTCCCTTCCCCTCCCCACAACAGACACCCTGTGAGGCAGGTGGGGCTGAGAGATCTCGCTCGAGAACTGCTCCTGAAGAACTGCTCCTGAGAGAACAGCTCTGAAAGAACTTGTGACTGACCCAATGTCACACCAGCAGCTGCATGTGGAGGAGTGGGGAATCAAACCCAGTTCTCCCAGATTAGAGTCCACGCTCCTAAGCACAGGGGCGTAGACTTTTTAAATTCCGGGGGGGGGGCGGTGGTTCTCTCGTCCCCGCCACTCTTCCCCCCCCAGGGAGCCGCCGCCGCCGCTTCCCTCCCCCGGGCTGTGCCCGCCCGCCCGCCGCGCTCCCCGCCCCCCTCCCTCCCTCCCTCTCCCCGCTCACCTTGGGGATTGCTGCTGGCTGCTGCTGCCTGCAGCTGGGGCCGGCGCGTCGCCCTTGCGGGCCCCGGGCTCCTGCTCCGCCTCGTGCCTAAGTTTCCCGGGGGGGGGCTCAGCCTCCCCCGGCAAAATGGAGCGCCTGAGGGTGGCCAGTCAGCTGGCCGTCGCTGCCTCTCTCCCCCCCCCCCCCGCCCCAGGGAGGCAGGAGGGCAGGCCGGCAGGGCGCTCCATTTTGCCGGGGGGGGGGTGAGCCCCCCCGGGAAATTTGGGGGGGGGCTCGAGCCCTCGAACCCCCCCGTAGTTGACGCCCATGCCTAAGCACTACACTAAACTGGCTCTGAAGAAAGCAAACCAGCCGCTGGGCTGAGGGGGCAGGGCAAGCAGGAAGGTCTGGTTGGGTGGGATGCGGTCACATGAAATTCAGAACTAATCAGGGAAAATACACAGACCACTCGCTGCTTACGCTACGCTAGTAGAGGCCTGTAATGGGACACAAGTTCTGAAAGATAGCTAAAACCAGCAGTTCCTTGGGTTGCCAGGTCCCCCTCGTTGTTGCAGTGGAGGGATTTGGGGAGCATTCTGGGGGTGGGCTGGACATTGAGCATGATGTCCCCAGTCGATGACCTCACCCATAAGTGATGTCATGGTGCTGGTGATGTTATGTGCAACGCTCTGGTTTTGGGGCAAAAACTGGAGAGGGGTTGGCTTCAAAACCATAGAGTTTGCCCCCAAACCGGAGCATCGTCACACAACATTGCCAACATGATGATGTCACTTCTGGGCGACGTCATCGCGCCAGGAATATCCTGCGACAACGTCCCTCTTTGAGGGTGGGGAATCCTTGCTGGGACCTGGGGGCCAACAAGAAAACAAAAATGGACACACAGTAAATGCAGTTGTCATTTCCGCATGGCGGCAAAACTATTCGTTATGTGTATTAATTTTGGTTGTCAGTAGAACTGTATAAGAAGACAGTAGTCTCTCGTGTGATTTGTACAGGGGACCTGGGAGCTGACAACCCTAACGATTCCTAGAGCTTCCAGTTACCAGTCACAGTCTAGGGTGGCCAGGTACCCCCTAGCAACTGGCGAGGGTGGGGACTTACCAGCAGTGGGGAAGGCCAGTTCCTGCCCGGAAGTAGAGTTACCACTTTGGGGGACTTCTGCTTGCCACCGGCCAGCTGGCCAGTGGGGAAACCCCGCCCCAAACACCCACGTCCGGGCACAATGTCCCAAATACAAAGACGTCACCACCACCACCACACCGGAGGTTGGCAACCCGTCAATTTCCATTCAGGATGAGTTTTGTGCTCACAGAACTGGCCAGGCCACACAGGGGCACAACAGGCTGTGTTGAAGCTCGACGCTTTCAAGGCGCGAAGCCCCTTTCCTGCTCCCCCTTCTCTCTCCGTTGCTTGAATCAAACCTGAGGGCCAAGAAACAACCCAACCACATTGGGCTGCTGGCTGCCATTGCCACGCCCTTCCCACAAAGGCAAGTCTTAATCTCCACCTCCCGGCAGGGCTACAGAAAGCCGCCTTCGGCCTTTGGTGGAACAGAACCTGAGCTCCCTGCCCTGTTGGTTCCAGTGGTCTACTTGGACTTGTAGTCCACAAACTTTGTGCATCGATGGCGGGAAGGAGCGCAGCGGGTTCATTTTCTGGCTCTGCTGCTTAGGGTTGTCCGATCCAGGTGGGGAAATTCCTGGAGGTTTGGGGGTGGAGCTTGGGGAGGCCTGATTTTGGGGCAGGGATGGACCTCAGTGGGGTATAGCCCTAGAGAGTCCACCCTCCAAGGCAGCTATTTTCTCCAGGGGAACGGATCTCTGTGGTCCAGAGACAGGGTTTCCAGACCCCTGGTTGGGTCGATTTGGGGGGCTCCAATCTGCTGCCGGCCAGCTGATCAGCAGGGGAAGCCCCACCCTGAACAAACTCCTCCTGTATCAACATGGTTGGCGCGCTGCCGTCTAGCATTTTACCCCAAAATTCTATGGTAACCATAGAGTTTTGGCCAAAATGTTGGAGCGTCAATGTGACCGGCGTGATGATGTCACTTCTGGGTGACATCATCATGGCGCCCAAGTGAAGACTCCAGGACGGACCCGGGATGCCCCCACTAAAAGCCAGGTGAGACTTGGCAGCCCTACCAGTTGCAATTCCAGGGGATCTCCCCCGGCCCCCCTTGGAAGCTGGCAATGCTATGAAGGAGCTGGGCACTCTCCAGACATGGAAACAAATCCCTCCCCGTCACGCCCACTGCCTTCTTTCTGCCTTGCAGTATAAAAGCTCTTTTTGCAAACGATTTGGCTGTTGTATTTGGAAACTGGGATCTTTTCCAGTGTAATTTGTCCATGGGATTTCCAGCTTGGGTTTCCAGCTTGGAAGGAACCATAAGACAAAAGTAGGTTGGCACCTGATGGGTGGATCCTGAGGGGATCTAGAAGATCAGGGGCAGAGCCAGAACAGAACTTAGCAGGGGCGGGGCAGGGCGGAGCTTTGCCAAATAGATTTTTTTTTTTGGTCCCGACTTCGGGCTCTGGTAGAGATACCCTAAATATGGTTTCATTGTTTGGGCCAAAGCTCCACTGGATGTTTGGAAACCTTGTCTCTTTCTTGCCAGAGACCTAAATTACTAATTGAGGTTTCTCAAATAAGCATTCTGTCTTCCTTTGTTCTCCCACCCGGGCAACTTTGCGAAAGAGGAGGGATTGTTTTCTAGAGTTCGCCTCCCACCTGCCACAGCTGATACATTAATTGAAGGTTTGCCTTTTCGGTGCCCGTGTTGGTTCCTCTTGTTGACATCTGGCTGTCCCTCACGAAGTCAAACAGAGGATGAAACCGTAAAACCAAGTGAATTCTAGAGATCGAGGACAGCCGAATGACAGACAGGGAGAGAAAGGATGGGAGTAGGGTTGTCAGACTCTGAGTGGCGGCCAGAGACCTCCTAGGACTGCAGCTGGTCTCCAGGTTATGTCAGGGAATCAGCCTAGAGCCATCGGGGCTCATCAGCTTGGGAGGCTGACAAGAAACAGACACTTTTGAACTAGTTTATTAACCAGTTTGGTATAGTGGTTAAGTGCGCGGACTCTAATCTGGGAGAACCGGGTTTGATTCCCCACTCTTCCACGTGCAGCTGCTGGGGTGACCTTGGGTCAGTCACAAGTTATTTCAGAGCTGTTCTCTCAAGAGCAGTTCTCGAAAGAGCTCTCTCAGCCCTACCAGGGTGCCTGTTGTTGGGAGGGGAAGGGAAAGGAGATTGTAAGCTGCTCTGAGACTCCTTTGGGTAGTGAAGGGTGGGGTATAAATCCAATCCTTCTTCTCTTTATTGTGATCAGTCACAGGAGCTTCAGATGATGGCTGGAGAATTGAATCTGGTCTCGAGGTAACAGACCAGCTCCCCTGCAGAAAACGGCTGCTTTGGAAGGTGGACTCCTCTCCCCAAAGGTATTATACCCTCCTCTCCTCAAACCCCTCCTCTCCCCCAGACTCCACCCTCCACAGGCTCCACCCCTGAAATCTCCAGGAATTCTCCAACCCAAAGCTGGCAACCTATGTAGGCTGGGGGGATTGTTTTTGTCTTGTGTCCTCTTCTTGGTGGGCTCTACGCAGCTCCAAGAACTAAACCGCTGCCTTTTCTTACTAAAATCCTATTCTGTTGGCTTTCTGGCTTTTGCTTTAGGCAGAATTTTCATGGGGATAATGAAACAAGCTAATCAGGCAACCTCTGGAGATCCAGCAACTGCATGAGCTGTGCCAGCTCTGCGACTCTCAAGTTGGCTGGTTCATTTAAGGCACTGCGTGAAATAGAGATGCCAGCCTCCAGGCGGGTAAATACGGGGGGGGGGGGGGGGGACACCTGTGAACTAATTACAAGAAGCAATATATTATAAATGTTCAACAGCTATTAAAGGTACCAAGCTCTATTATACCCTTATTCATGCAACAGTTCCAAAGTCTAATATGTGTATTTTCAATCCCTAATTATTTCCATTCTCATCCAGTTTGTCTATGGGAATAAAGTGCCTGTGTTGAAAAATATGGTCAGCTTGTTGTTTTCAAAACAGAGCAGATCAGTCTTTCAAACAATCCAATTTCAAATTGTGTGCCTGGAGACAGTAGATCGGACGCTGCCATTCCACCTCTAAACTGTGGAGTCTTGTGAACAAAAATGCTACTTTGTGAGCTCCTGGGATTAAAGTTGTGAGCACAGATCACATCAACAACCATCGCCACGAGGCTACAATCGTACAAAATACTCACAAGATGGTACATCACGCCAAAAAAATAGCCATATCCACATCAGCGCACACACCACTCTGCTGGAAAAAATGCGGTCCAATAGGAGACTATGCCCACTGTAGGTGGGAATGTCCATCCATAAACAAATTCTGGTGAGAAGTCTTGTCACACCTTAAGATCATCACAGGATATGGAATACCGCTAACCTCTGGCATCCTCTTCCTCAACATCTGGCGAAACCTGACAATCCTGCACATCCAGCAAGAACTAATTCTAAGTCTCATTGTCGTGGCAAGGACATGTATTGCAGCAAAATGGAAAGCGCAACAGGCACCCACGACAGAAAACTAGATATCGAAAATCTGGGACATCTTTATTAGGGAAAAAATCACTGAAAACATAAAGCACACAAGACGTCACAACACAGCAACACAACCCACTCATGAAATGGGAACCATTTATAAAATATGTAACTGCAACAGACATCCAGCCATATAACCCGACTTACCTTAAATTAATATACACATATACAACACACAGCCACCGCAGTGTCACAAACCAATCAAAAAAGACAGACAACACACAAGAGAGATCAAATTCATATTTATTTAACTTAGAGTTCACAAGGTGATTAGCTAAACTATATCATGTCTACTACTGTAATTACTAAAACAACATTATATGTGCAATGGTGATATTTAAGCTGTATGTATTATACACTGATATCATTTTATTCTTGTATACTTTTGAAAAACCAATATATTTTTTTTTAATTAAAGTTGTGAGCAAGCAATTTGGCTGCTGCATAAATTCGTTTGCCCTGGAGCCACCCTTCCTGAGCTAAGACAAAAATGTGTGAGCCGGAGGCTAAAAAACAGTGAGCTAGCTCACACTCACTCAGCTTAAACACTGACCCTAATCCTAATATGAACTGGGACACCAATCCTCACACTAATAATCCTAACCCTAACCTTAACCCTAACCTTAACCCCAACCCTAAGCCTTATAGCAATAACCCTAAAAATCCTAAACGTAACCCTAACCCCTAACACTAACCCTACCACTAACCCTAATAACCCTAAGGCTAACCCTAATAACCTTAACTTTAACCCTAACTAAAAACTAACGCTAACCCTAAATTTAACTCTAATCCCAACCCTAACCGTAACCCTAACCCTAAACTCTAATACCCTTAACCATAAACCCTAACCCTAACAAGCCTAAACATAACCTTAACCTTGACCCCTAACACCTAACACCTAAGCCTAACCTCTAACGCTAACCTTAACCCTAACCCTACTAACCCTAACACAAACCCCTAACATGAACCCCTAACAACTTTCACCCTAAACCAGGGGTGGCCAACCTTGCTTAACGTAAGAGCCACATAGAATAAACGTCAGATGTCTGAGAGCCGCAAGACAGGAACAAATATCACACACACGTTTTTATTTTTAAAAATATGCAGATTTGCTTTTTATTAACGTTAAATGGGACTGCCAAAAATAAAAACAAACGAGGAAAACCGGTTATTGATAATGATATTACTTGTTTGCTAATGATATTGAGAGAGAGAGAGAGAAAAAGAGAGAGATGGAAAGAAAGAATTAAAGAAGTGGAAAGAGAGAGAGAGAGAGAAACTAGGAAAGCAAATAGATGGGATGGAGGAGGGAAGGAAGGAAGGGAGAAAGAGAGAAAAAGCATGCCTCCCCTTTGCTTCCCCAGCCGCCCTGCCAAGAGCCGCACAATATGTGTGAAAGAGCCGCATGTGGCTCCCGAGCCACAGGTTGGCCACCCCTGCCCTAAACCTAAAACTAATCCTAACCCTAATCCAAAACTCTAACCCTATCCCTAACTGTAACCCTAATCTTAATTACCCTAATAACCCTAACCCTAATAACCCTAACTCTAAACGTAATAACCCTGACCTTAACCCTAACTCTAACACTAGTAAGCCCAGTGCTAGAGTGTCGCCATGCAACATGCCCAGCATGATAATGTCACTTCTGGGTGATGTCATCACACCAACACTGTTTGGGGTTAGGGCTTCCCCTGCCAGCCAGCTGGCTGGTGGTGGATTGGAGCCCCCAAAATCAGGGGAAAACCCACCCCAACTGGGGGTTTGGCAACCCTAGGTGGCCAGCCAGTCGCTAGGAAAGAGATGACTAAGGGGGGGACTTGACAGAGGTTTATAAAATTATGCATGGAGTGAAGAGAGCTGACAAAGAGAATTTTTCCTCCCTCTCCCCAAATACTAGAACTAGAGGGCATCCAATAGAGCTGATGGGTTCAGGACAGACAAGAGGAAATACTATTTACACAGTGAAGCGTACTGGACTCGGGAGACCAGGAACGGTGAAATCATGAAGCCTTTATTGAGTGATTGAGCATGCCCAGTAGATGGTCAGAACAAGCATGCTTCCAGGGCCCTCATTATATGCTGGCTGGAGCCACACCTCCAGCCGCACCCAAAAGACCTGATAGGGGCTTAACATATGTGCATGTTTGTCATAGGTTCCCTGGAGGAGCCTTTGATTGCATTGGCTCCCCAGGGAGAACCTAGGTCCCACATTGGTGGAGGCTTTGAATCCGGATGTCTATTGTTCCTCCAGATTCAAGCTCCCCTCTCTGCCTGACCATGTGCTCCGGCCATGCGGCGGGCACCATTACCTGGGAGCACATGGCAGGCTGGTTAGAACACAGAACATACTACATTACACCCCTCCCCCCATAGTCCGGACTGTCCTTGGCAAACAGTCTCTGAGGTGCGCGGGACATTTCTATTCTCTGGTCGAGTGGCGCGGGGTTGCTGGAGCCGCCGGTGTAGGAAGTGGAGATTCAGGGATATCTGCCACGGTCTGAGCCGGGTCTGGTGCCGGTGCAGGGATGGCGACTGGAGTGATGTCCAGCCAGCCAGCTTCTGTGGGGTCCTCCTGCAGAGTCTCGGCCGGTCGTGGGGCAAGCGGATCGTCTGTCTCTGGTACCTCGGGTTCCACATCTGGGGAGTCCAGCCCTGGATCATCCGTGGAGAAGGCCTGCAGGCGGCGAAGTTGGTCCACGTGGCGCCTCCACCATTGTCCTTCCTCGCCCGCGACTTCATAGGAGAGGGGACCGGTGACGCGGATAATCCATCCCGGTAACCACAGGGGGCCCCGAGCGTAGCTGCGGACGTAGACTGGGTCCTCTGGCGCAAACCCTCTGGGAGCTTTGGGGACGTTGGGTTCTTTGGAGGCGGCCGGCACCCGATTGGGGTGGAGCCAGTTGAGCTGGGTTGTCAGCCAGCGGCCCATGAGAAGCTCTGCGGGGCTGCGACCAGTAGCCGAGTGAGGGGTGGTGCGCTGGCCGAATAGGAAAGCCGTTAACTTAAACCCCAGATCCCCCTGGTCCATGCGCCTCAGCGCCTCCTTAGTGGTGCGGGCTGTTCGCTCTGATTGGCCGTTCGTGGCCGGGTGAAAGGGGCGGATCTCACGTGCCGGATGCCATGGAGCTCCACAAAGCGCTGGAATTCCGTGGAGGTGAAAGCCTTGCCGTTGTCTGAGACGATGGTGTCCGGCAGGCCGTGGGTAGCAAAGATGCGCCACATTGCTTGAATGGCGGCTTCAGAGAAGGTGGCGTACACAGGAACGACTTCCAGCCACTTGCTGTTGCTGTCAACTAGAATAAAGAAAAGCTGCCCCTGTATCGGGCCCGCAAAGTCCACATGGAGCCGGGACCAGGGGCATTGGGTGGACTCCCAGGGGCGGACGGGAGTGTGTGGCGGGTCCGGACAGGTCTCTTGGCACTTTCGCAGCGGCAGACCTGGTCCTCTGTCTCCTTGTCAAGGCCTGGCCACCAGACTTAGCTCCGGGCCAGGGCCTTCATTTGTACTACCCCAGGGTGGTGTTCATGCAGGGCGGAGGAGTTCCAGAATCACTACCCTCGAGCCCCAGAGTAGGCACCCCTTGTGGGTGGAGAGTTCTGCACGCCGGATTGAGAAGGTCGCAAATTCAGGGTCCGGATTCTTGGGCCACCCCCTTCCCACCCAGTTGGAAACCCGGGAGAGTTGACGGTCTCAGGCCGTGCGCCGGGCCACGTCCCCTACCTGAAGCGGCCAGTCCGGCAGGTCCTCGAGCAGAGCAACGTGGTAAGCCGGAGCTGGGTCGGGGTCGCAGGAGGGCAGTGGAAGGTGGCTGAGTGCATCCGCATGGCCCATGGCCTTCCCCGGGCGATGCACCAAGTCATAGTCATATCCTGTGAGGAAGATTGACCATCGGAGGACTCACGGGGACAACATTTGTGGCGTGCGGTGATCCGGGGCGAGGAGGCCCAGAAGAGGTTTGTGGTCTGTGGCAACCGTGAACTTGCGCCCATACAAGTATGTATGGAACCTTTTGACCCCGGCCACGATCGCAAGCACCTCCTTGTCTATCTGAGCATAGTTCCTTTCGGCCGGGGCTAGGGTCTGGGAGTAATATGCGACCGGGACCTCCTGGCCGTCTGGCAGTTTGTGACCCAAAACTGCCCCCACCCCATAAGGAGATGCATCACAGGCCAATACAACGGGCAGGGCTTCGTCGAAGTGGGCGAGGACCGCATTGGACATTAGGAGGTCCTTGACGCCCTGGAAGGCTGCCGCCTGGCGGGGACCCCAAGTCCAGGTGGCGCTTTTGTCCAGGAGCCTGTGTAAGGGCTCAGCTACTGCCGCCTTGTGGGGAAGGAAGGTGTGGTAGAAGTTGATGAGTCCCAGAAAAGACTGCAGCTCAGCCTTGGACTTGTGGGCTGGGGCATCGGAGATGGCCTCCACCTTGTCCTTAGTGGGGTGAATTCCGTGGGCGTCCACCTTGAAGCTGAGGAAATCCACCGCAGGCACCCCGAGGAGGCACTTCTCACGTTTCACTTTCAGGCCGGCGTCGTGGAATCACTGGAGGATAGAGCGTAGGTGGGCCGAGAAGGTCTTGACGTCCGGAGCCGCGATCAGGACGTCGTCGAAAAAGGGCTGCACCCCTGGAAGACCTTTTAACAAATGGTCCATTAACTCTTGGAAGATACCGGGGGCTACGCTGACCCCGAACTGGAGGCGCTTTACCTTAAACGCCCCCTTGTGTGTCACAATGGTCTGTGCTTCTGCTGTGGCATTGTCGACCGGCAGCTGCTGGTAGGCCTGGGCCAGGTCTAGTTTCCCAAACACTCACGCCCCACTACCTCCTGCCGGACCCCAACCTCTTGCTGCACCAAGTACGCGCCTCTTGGGACGGTCTGAGAAGGACAGGGTGAGACTACTGGAATTAGTAGGAGCACTAGTAGAATAGACTGGAGGTGTTAAGTTAATGAGAGTTGAATGTCATGGCTTGCTTTGTATGGACAACTAACTGTTAATCTTGAGAAGCTCTCATCAGTACTTTGAATGTTGATATAAAATAAAATGATGTTAAAGAAAGGGGAAAATAAGAATAATAGTGATAATTGGTAACAACAACAATAAAACAGCATTTGTGTCCAATGGCTTCTTTAAGACCAACAAAGTTTAGTTCTGGGTTTAAGCTTTTCTGTGTGTAAACTTTTTCAGATACCTTGAAATGGAAGTTACCAGTCCATACACATAGCTAAAGGGTGAGCAGCAAATTAGCATACAACATAATGAAGATGTTTTAACAGATGCAAGGACGAAACAGAAATAACAAGCTAAGTTTATGTGTTCACCTTTTGTTTGGTTTTAATTTGTGGGGCGGGGGAGACACGGTGAAGGAAATATTTCCTTCAGTATTTAGTATTGTCTTCAGGGGAGGAGAAGGGAGGCGATTGTAAGCCACTTTGAAACTCCTCAAAGTAGAGAAAAGCAGGACATGAAAACCAACTCTCCTTCTTGTGCTACCTCAGAAAGTCTAACATATATGTATTTTCTCTTGCATACCTCCATGCTTGAGAGGAGATAGCTGGAGTGTTAACAGTTGGGTCTCAGTTAAAGGAGGATACATTTACACATCTGTTTCCAATTTTGATAGATTTATTTGCTTCACCATGTCCCCCTCTCCCTGGGAATTAAATCCAAACAAAAGGTGACCCTATAAACTTAGCTTGTGATTCCTGTTTCATCCTTGCATCTATTAAAACATCTTCATTTTGTTGTATGCTAATTTGCTGCTCACTCTCTTGCTATATGTATGGACCAGTAAGTTCTGTTTCAGTGTATCTGAAGAAGTGTGTGTGCTCAACAAAAGCTCCTATCTTGAATAAAACCTGGTTGGTCTTAAAGGTGCCATTTGACTCGATCTTTGTTCTGCTGCTTCAGACCAACGTGGCTACCCCAGCTGAATCTGTCTTCGCTGGGAGAATAGTCTTCCTGGAGTCATCCCCATTGAATAAAAACCTTGGCTGATTTCTGTGCACACTTGCAGAGAATTGCTTCTTTCACCTGCAGCTTATATACTGCAGGCTTAGGGTTGCCAGCCCTGGGTTTGGAGATACCTGGACATTTGAAAACAGAGCCGGGGGTGTGTGTGTCCGGACTGGGGTCCACCTTCCAGAGCACCTTTTTTCTTTCTCCAGGAGAACTGAAGGAAATGCTTTAAATAAACAAGTAATTTATGTAGTCTGGAAATCAGTTGTAATTCCAGGAGATCTCCAGTCCCCATGGGAGGTGGGCAACCATGACTGCAGCCCCTCCCACAACTGCAATTGAAAAATGGCTGGTGTTGTTCAGAGCCACTTTTGGGTGGGTGGGAGAAATCCCATTTTGCTTTGTCAAGATTATGAACCAGTAGAAAAATCTTAAAACACAAGGGTAAGGTTAGGGAATCTGTCTGATAAAAGAAGTAAAACTAGCTTGTGATGAGACAGATGAAAAAGTATCTAGGTACTGTGTTAAAAACCTATTTCTGAGGCTAATATAAAGAGGACGCTCCAATAAAATATGTATTATAGTCTCAGGCCGAGGACAGACTGGCAATGTGGAGTGGGTTGAATGCGGAGGGAACTGCTGTGGGGGAAAAACTCCCCGGGGCTGGCCATTCACACCAGCCAGCGTAGTGCGCAGCGGTGCCGATACGGAGTGTTCAGACTGTCGCGGAGCTGGCTCCGCGGCTCGCGTGGCTCCATTGCGCTGGTGGCGCATGTGCACATATGCGAAACGGCAAGAGATGGGGACAATGGGCTGGACAGCACCATCTGGCAGAGCAGGACACCTGCAGTGAGGGAGCTGCCAGCACAGCTCATAAGGACAAGTCAGTGTTCTGTAGGCACAGTGCAGCACTGATTCCTGGCTATGGATCCAGAGGAGTTGGAGCTGGTGGTGGCGATGATGTTTGGACTTCGGCTCTTCATGAGTATACTGCAGTACCGGAAGGAGAGACTCAAACATCATCAGCTGCAGACACGGCGACTTCACCGAAGAAGTACACAGGCCCGGTATGACAGTTGGTGGTAGCCTCCTGGCTGGGGGGAGTTGTTGTTGCCCTGGTGTTGGTATTTTAAATTGCCACCAATTATATTTGTAATTTGCCGCCAATTGAAATTGTACTGTACTGTATTTTAGCGTACTAATTTATATTGTTTGTACTGTTTTTAATGTTGTGAGCCGCCTAGAGCCGCTTATGTTGGCATAAATCTAAATACATAAAATAAATAAATAAACCGTCGATACATGGCCAGGAGGAGAGCCCAGCTGAGGCGCTATGTGGCCTTGCGGTCCCTGGAGACCAGTAGATATTTCCATCTGGCTGATGAGGGTGGTGGTCATCATTGGTGGGTGTATCCACGGCCCACCACTTGGTGGGAGACCTTCGTTTGCCGGGTCTGGGAGGATGAACAGTGGTTGCAGAACTTTCGGGTCACTAGGGGGACCTTCCGTTGGCTGGTCGACTGTGTCCGTGGACGTGTGACGCATGCAGACACCCGCTTACGGCAGGCCATCACGGCAGAGGAGTGTGTGGCCATTAGCCTCTGGTGGCTGTCTGGAGCCAACATCTACCGGGAGGTCAGCCAGCAGTTTGGAGTGGGGAAGTCCACCGTCGCGGGCATCGTGGCAGAGGTGTGCGGGGCCATGTATGTGGAGCTGCTGTCCTGGACTGTATGCCTGGGTCCCCCTGGACGGGTGAGTGGCCAAGCTGGTGCCCACCCCCAGTGGTGTAGGCGGGGTGGGCCAGATGTGGACTGTGAGGGCCGGTTCACAGATATTTCAGTGGGCAACAGTAGCCAGGACCATGATGCCCACGTGTTCCGCCAGTCGCACCTCTGCCGGGCCATGGATGCCAGAGTATTTGTCCCAGGCCACCCAACCGTCAACATTGAGGGCATACAGGTGCCACCTCTCGTGCTCGCTGACGCCGCCTACCCCAGCAGAAGCTGGCTCCTCACACCGTACAAGGGTGCCCTGAGCCGCTGGCAGGCCATCTTCAATCGAGCACATAGTTGCGCCCAGAGTGTGGTGGAGTGTGCCTTTGGCCGTCTGAAGGCACGGTGGCGGCGCCTAGGGTTACGGCTAGATGTCCAGGAGGCCAATTTCAGTCCAGTGGTCGCCTCCTGTGTCATACTGCACAATATATGTGAGGAGCATGGCCATGCCATCATCCAGCATCCTGGGGACGAGCCTCCAGCCCACGTCCCGCAGCCCCACCGCCATCACGCCAGGCCGAGGAGAGGAACCGACAGGAGGGCAACGCGCTGCGGGAGGCTATCACTGCCTGGCTTCTCAGGCAGCCTGCCTGCTGATGTGGCGCAACAAGAGTGTCGGCCCACAGTGGTGACGGCACAGTCACCAACCCGTGCAGGATCAGCCTCGCGGCATCCCCTGTGTTTCAGTGTCTGATGTGGTGTTGGGAGGGGCCCAATAAAGTCCGGACACACGCATGCCATGTCTGTGTAACCGTCCCTGCCAGCACGAGCTGGTAATGTGAAGGTGGTGTGTGGTGTGTGCGCGTCGCGGGCCAGGTAGAAGTGCAGGGGACAGTCGGCCAGGTGGGGGCGGAGCCGTGGTGCGGGCCATCCCCAAGGGCATTGGAGCCCGAGGGCTGTGGTCCCGGGCACCCGGGAGCCTCTTGGCGGAGGATTTGTCTGTCAAGGGGCTGCTGCCCCGTTTGGGGGCCACTGGGCACATTTCGTTTTCGGGGCCGCTTCCCACTGTGCAGGGCGCTTGGGGACAGGGGTCTGGTGGGCAACAGGTCCCCAGTGATACGCGTACAGACATGGCAGCTGGGCTTCAGCCAGTAGTGCTCATCAAGCGACGGCACCTTTGCTGCCCACGGCTCAACAGGGTGGGGTGACTACCGAGACGGGGTATGTGTATGGGCTCATGTTTTCTCATCTAGGCCTGCCCCGTGAGGCGTGCTCTGGTGCTCTGGGCCCGTGAACGCAGACGGGGGCAGCAGTGGCTGCAGCTGGGTGCCGGGGGTGCGGGGCAGGTGTCTTTGACCAGAAACCATCATGGTGGCTAAGGCATGCAGGGCAGAGGGCCACACCGAGGCGTGGCCAGGGTGGGCCTGATTGCAGTCCAGGGTGTGGCTATTTGCGGGGGTCCCCCAGGAACCTGCCGCCTACCGCTCACCTTTGGCGTGGAGACCAGTGGCCAGCCGGCTCCTCAGTGTGACAGAACACAGGAGCCACTGCAAAGGGAGGGGGGCCGAGGCAGAGGCAGGACACCCAAACTTGGGAATCAGTGTTGCCATGTGCAGTGGGGCCTCCTGCCGGAGCGAGGATGGCTCCGTGGCAGGAGCATGGGCCACCAACAGTAGGTCCTCCCGCATGCATATGCCGTCAGTGCTCCGGCGTTTGGGAGGTGCTGTATGCAATGTGGTTCCTTTGGGAAGTGCTGACCAGTGCAACTGGAGTGGGGGTGGTCCATGTTGGGGGCACCGTTTGCACACGAGCACACATGTCCACAGACACACACTGATCTTTGCTCCCCTGCAACCGAAGCAGCTGCACAGTAGCTGGAGACCCACGTGGGGACTACCAGACAACAGTGGCATGGGATAACAAAAGTTGGCGACAGGCAAGGAGTGCCTGGCCTCATCTGGCCTCTCTGTCGGTGTGAAAGGCGAGACACTCGTGTCCCAGCCGGGAGCTGGGATTTGCCGGGGAAGATGGAGCGCTGCTGCCTCCCGCCCTTGGAATGTGGCTTCCTCCCCCGCTCTGGCCGCAGCCTGGCAGTGTCCTTGGAGGAGCCGGCCCTCAGACTCCCCTGCAAATTGCACTGCCTCCCACAGGTGCACGGGAAAGAGAAAGAGACACAGCTGCTGTTTATGATCAACAAGCCCTTAGTATCTCTTCTCCCGGATTTCCCAGGTCGGAGCACGCAGTCCACATCTAGCACATCCCTTGGCCCGCTCAGGCTGTTCCTGCACCCAGGAACTCGCGGAAGGCATGAACTGGGGTCCTGGGCACCCAGGACCTCCTGACTGTGGTCTCTGTTAGTTACATGCAAATATCAGGGGGGGGGCGCACTGACAGGTGATGCGGGCAGCCAACTGTAGCATCCCAGGGAGGTGTGCCTCTCCGTTTCCCCTTCCCCTCTATCTGACAGTCCCCCACAGCATGCATTCCTTGTCCCTTCCCCCTGCCCCCATCTTCCTTCCCCCCCAGCTGCCAGTTCCCCCCCTGCCACCCCTCCCCCGCTGTGTGTGATATCCCCCCTCTCCCCTGTGTTTAGTTGTCTCTGACAGCCTGTCTAGCTGCTGGCAGGGGTCACGCGCACATGCGCAAATGAGGGAGTACGCATCGCTCTCACTCGCTGATGGCAGCATGCTCAGAAGCGTTCACTGTGGACTCCGCAGCTCTGCTCCTGGCAACCATGGTGTCAGGGCAGTGCTTGTGGGCTGAGGGGTCTGCAGGCGTCCTAGACAGGCTTCTGTGGTGGATGCCTGCAGGGGTCCTGGAAGCCCGATGTGGCCCCCGGACCCTTTTGCACATGTGCAAACCCGCTCCTTCACTAGTCCGCGTCCAGCCAGCATGGCATCCGAAAGCCTTGGGATGTACTGGCTGGATGAAGAGGTTGAGCTGATGCTCAGAAGGCTGCATGCCCGGGAGGCTGGGGCCAGGGTGATGCGGAGCACCCACCTGGAGACCCTCTCACTCTTCCAGGAGGTTGCCAGGGACCTCACTCATGCTGGCTACCCTCGATCGGCAGCCCAGTGCCGGTCAAAATTCAAGAGGGACAAGACAGCCTTCTTTGAGGACCTGGAGGACTGGGAGGGGATCCCACCAGTCTCCCACAGGCCACCCCAGTTCGACCTCCTTCGGGCCCTGTGGGAGCAGGGTGGCCGGCCAACCTGGCAGCATCGGCGTGTGCCTGGTGAGTATGAGGGAGCTGGCAAGGGGAGGGGGGCTGGCTGAGGGGGGAGGGGGAGGGCTGGCTGAGGGGGGAGATTTGCAGTCAGGAGCTGATAGGGCGCAGCCGCGCACAGGGCCTGGGGCCCCGGGACCCACACACAGTGGCTGGTTGTCCGGGTGCGCTTGCAGTGTGCTGTCAATCTAGATTGTGGGAGATACCTGAGGGCGGACCCCAGCAGCCAAGGGGAGCAAAGCAATGGGGACGCTCCTGGGATGGAAGGGTGTGGTGAGAGCCCAGGACTCCGTGGGTTAATGGCGCCAGTCTTGCCCGACAAGTGGCCAGGCCACCTAAGGTTGCCTCATAGGGCCGAGGTTGCCCGGGCTCCTCGCCACAGAGGCCACAGGGCGGCCTTGGAGGGGCTGTGGCTGCCAGAGGCCACAGGCGGGGCCAGTCAGTGGGCCAGTATGCCAGAGGCCATAAACACCTGGACGCCGTGTGACCCCTACTGAACTCCCATCCTGCCTTCCCACAGGGACCCGTCCGCGCCGGCCGAGGCGCAGAGGCCACGCCCCCCCGTGGCAGTCCACAGCTCGTCGGAGGAGGAGGCCGAAGC
The DNA here is from genome assembly GCA_029233225.1 of Lepidodactylus listeri. NCBI lineage: Eukaryota > Metazoa > Chordata > Lepidosauria > Squamata > Gekkonidae > Lepidodactylus > Lepidodactylus listeri. The sequence continues at coordinate 177,855,801 of JARCFY010000002.1, forward strand.
AGGAGCCTCTGCAGGTAAGCCTTCCCAAGAGGGCGGGAACTGCCACTAGTGCCCAGGCTTGCCCCCAACAGGACGTGTATGCCCCCTCACATGGTCCCTGTGGGTGTGGCTGCCACAGCACTCTGTGCCGATCGGCATCCGGGGGGGCCTAAATAGCCACAACACCTATGCAAACGCCAGCAGTCGGCATGATACCGACATGGGTGGTCTGTGACAACCGCAACTGACTCCCCTCCCCCAGAGCCACCAACGCCAGCGGAGCCAGAGGGACCGTGTATAGTCCTGACCACCACCCCAGAAGCCTCCGATGCTGGGGAGAGGGCCTCCGAGGACATTCCAGCCGCCGTCCACACTGTGGGGGACAGAAGCGAGCCAGAGGGGCAAGCAACAGTGGTGTCCCAGACGAGCGCCACTGAAGGTGAGCACTCCTGGTGAGGGTCAGGGATCGGGGCCGTCATGGTGGGCCACACTGACAACAGGCCACATGTCTCTGGTACAGGGGATGAGGCGGCACCTTCCACCCAAGTTCAGCAACCAACACCGGGCGCAGAGGGCATCACACTTGCCGGCCTCGCGGAGCGGCTTGCAACACACAAGCGACATGAATACCGATGTAAGTGTGGTGTGGTGCCCTGTGGGGAGGCTGCTGCACCCAGTCACTGGGGTGCAGGGAGACATGGCTGGACAACAGGCAGATGGCACTGGCTGCATGGATGGAGGGGGGCCCCCTGGGCACTCATGGCGTCTCTGTCTCCCACGCCTCTGCAGTCCAGCGCATGCTCGGGCTCCTCACGATGCACCAGAATGCGATGAGGAAGCTGCGGCGGGAGGTGTACAGCAGGTGCAAGGGTGGCATTCCCCCCACATCATCGGAACCCGGAGAAAGCGATGGCCAGTCCTCTGGGGAGGGAGTCCCTGCCCAGCAACCTCCGACAGACCCCGGCATGGCCCCCACCAACCCATAGCTAGCCCAGGAGGCCCCGCCACAGCAAGGACTGACTCCAGCACCTGTTGCAGATTGGTTATTGTCCCAGTTACCCCCACCCAATGTGTTGAAAAATAAAGTTTGTTTTTGCAGTTCCTCCACGGACCTGGTGCCCGTTATTCATGGACGATGCCACCTGGAGTTTGGCTGCTCAAGGGGCCTGGGGGGGTTCTAGCCAGCTCACTGGGGGGTTCCTCCACGGCCCCGGGATGCTCTTCCCCAGCCACGAGCTCGTCGCCCACACTGGCTGCCACGTTCCCGCGAAGAGTCTCGCCGGGCTATCAGCTCCTCTGTGATGACCGACAGCCTCTCTAGGGCGCTGTGAAAAAGGTCTTGCGTGACACGATGGATCTCTCTCTCCTCCTCCTGAGACTGCCGCAGCTCCTCCAGGTACTCTTCCTGCTCGCGGCGGGCGGCCTTCAGCATGGCCTGATGATGTCTGGCTGACTGGTCCAAGAGTCACTCGCCCACCCTCTGCAGGGCAGACACACAGTGCCTCCGGGCCATGATGACAGCCTGTCGGCCCTCCATAGACAGGTCTCCCATGCTGGCCCCCGGCGGCAGATCTGCAGGAGGACCAGGGAGAGCGGAGCGGTCAGACTCCGCGGCATGTGGACCCACACTCACACCGTGGCTCACACGTGTCCCTCAAAGCTCCCTGCCTGTGCTGTCACCATCCCACCTTGGGGAGGTGGTCAGATGTCCTCTGGCTGCAGCCGGCCCCAGCGGCCATCGTGCTGGCAGTCGCCAGTCACGTCCCAGGGATACCCCCCCATGGTCTGCCGCCAGGGTCCCGCACCTACCTTCGCCATAAGCTCTCTCATCATGGGGATGTTGTTCTGGCTCCTCACGGCCTGCCCCCGATGGCCCTGCAGACACAGGATACCAAACGTGGCATGTCTTCCCCCTGCTGGTGGGGGGCCAGATGAGCAGCCTGCACCACTGGCCACCTTATGGACAGGATGGGGACCCCTCCGCCGCCTCTCCACTTGCCCATGATCTGGCACCACAGCGAACCCGGGAACAGGCCACGTCCCCGAGACAGAGGTCCCCAACCTTTCCGAGTAGCGCCAGCCGCCACTGGTCCCGTGGCCATTTCCCCCCCACACCCACACAGACTCCCTCCCCCAGTGGCCACCAAGGCATGCCCCCATGACACAGTCACCCCCCCCCCGCCACATCCCAGCTCCTGGGGCCACCACAAGATCCTCTCAGCCTCCGGCCACCCCGTCCCCTCCCACAGAACCCCACTGCGGTCACCCACCTGCGGCATCTCCAGACAGGTGCCGCGCCATGCCAGCACCCTGAGGCCTCGACGCCCACGATGGCCCTGCATCACAGTGGGAAAAGGGGGGCAGGGTTGCAGCTGCAGAACATGGCAAACACTGTGGATGCCCCGCCCTTCGCTGTGTGATGAGGCTGCTGATGGTCATTCTCCCCCCCCCCCCCCCCCGTGGCTGCATTATGCAGTCCAGAGACAACAGCTGGCTCGACATGGCAGCACTGTGGCCGCCTATTGGTGCGGGGACTTGCAGACAGCCCTCCACAGGTGCGTGACGCCCCACTGTCACAGGTGTCCGCATGCCTCCGGGGCGTGGCTGGCACTGCATCCCAATTCCCCAGAAGGGACTGACATTACCTGGGATGGCATCCTCTGGAACCTGGGTGTTGTCATCGGAGTCCGTGTCCACATGCTCTTGCGCCAGCACAGATTCAGCAGTCTCCACAAAGGGGAGGGAAGATGGACTCTTTCTGCAGACCACCACACTGGGTTATTCCTGCATTTGTGGTGCCTACACTGTCACTTGGCAACCAGACGACATGGGAGGCAGACCACCATGGCTGTCTGCTGCGCGGCAGTCGCCAACAGAGGCACACCCGTGGTGACCTGTGGTGCGGGGGTGCTGGCTGGCCTGCATGGCTCTGAGCCACTCGTGGCCAGCAACAGCCCACACGGCAGCCCTGTCCATGTAGCCACATGATGGCACAGTCCTGCCTTATCTGTGACTCCCCTCATGGGACCCCACCAGGATGTGTGGGGGGACAGTGCACCTGCATGACGGCACCTGAGCCTTTCCCAGGGGACCCACCACACGTTCTTATCCCCCTCTTGACGCACGTACGTTGAAACAAGGGGTGTTGGGGTCCGGGTGGCCACTCGCCTTCTGTGGGCCGCGGCCCTCAGTATGGGTGCCGTGCCTGCACTAGGATGCACTCAGGTAGGTGGAGGGCGGCATCCAGAGTTGGCAAGGCCTGCCGAGAGACTGGCCCACAGCATAGCACCGGCTCATGGGCTGCACCCTTCCCTGTAGATGAGTTCTCCTGGGCACCTGCTTCCTCGACCCTGCCACCCAGTAGCGCCCCGCAGACCCCACCTTGTGCCTGGCAACCCTCCTCCCCACTAACCTGGGATGAGCACCTCCGGCTCCCTGTCCTCCTCCTCCGACTCGAGGGTCAGGCGGAATGGCTGGACGGCAGCAGATGGGACCTGCTCAGCAGACCTCTGAGAGCTGGTGCTAGTAGAGGGGGTGGTCTGCAGGGGAAGGCTGTGCCGCACCCGACGAGGTTTCACGCTGGCATTCCCCTTTAGGATGGCATGCAGCTCCTCATAGTATGGGCACCATGCAGGGTTGTTGCCCGACGTGCTGTTGTGCTGCAGCGTCTTTTTATATTCCAGCCTTGGCTTTTGTGCGGCACTCCTCAACAGAGCGGTTGTGGCCTCTTCCAGTCATCTCCCTCGCCACCTGCTCATAAGTATCCAGATTGTGATGGGTCCTCCGCAAGGCCCTCTGAACTGCCGGCTCCCCCCATATGGCCAGGAGGTCTAGTATCTCTGGCCTCCTCCACTTTTGCGCCGGGGCCATTTTGGATTCCCGGCTGCATAGCGCTCTGTCCTTTTATACCCTGATGCCGTGAGGCCACCCAACAGCTCCACCAGTGGCCTGAGCGCAACATTGGATGGGTTAAAAGGGGCAACCGACTATGGGTTGGAACAGACCCAGGAGGGGACGCTGAAACAGCAGCCTCTCATGAGGCCACAGCTCATTCTGTTAAAGACCCCGGGAGAATCCCTATTGGACCACCGTTTAGTACCCTGTTCCCACCTTGCGTCCTTCCATCTGGGAGTGGAGAGGGCTGCCTCCTGAGTTGCAGACACACAGAGTAGGTTTTCCTCTTCCCATGCACTTTCAAGGCACTTTCTAACTTCCCACGATCTACTTCGAAAGTGCACTCAAGGTTCATTCACTATTTCTCACTCTCCCTCCCCCCTCTCCTTTTTTTCTATTTTTTCCCTTTCATCTGTGTTCCGTATATGCGCACATGCGCAAAACTCCGTTCCAGCACATTCACACTGCCGCCTCCGAATGCCTCCCACTTCTTCCGGTGCAGACTGTTTCGAAGCGGGAGGCATACGGAAGATGGCCCCTGGTCACCGGTTTCTCCCGGTGTCCTGTTAAAGCGGATGGAAAACGGCTGGGAGATGGGTAAGTGTGAAACGGAGCCGATGGACAGATGCGCATGTCTGAACCTTCTTCCACTTCCGAAGTGGGGCTGTCCCGCTCCACATTGCCAGTCTGTCCTCGGCAGGGGTCCTTTCGTAAAAAAAGAGGTGCAGGAGCTCATTAGCATAACTTATTTGCATATGCCACACCCCCTGACGTCACCGGAAGAGTCAGAAGGCCACACCCACCGCTCAGGCTCCACCCCAAAAATCTCCAAGGTATTTCCCAGCTCAGAGCTGGCAAGCCTATCTGATGGCACACGTGGGGGAAAACAAACTACCCATGTCATGTAAAGAGGGGGGATGCCAGGGTACCAGGTCAATATATTTTTATTCTCCTTGGCATTGATAGCTGAGGTGCTTTTAGTGTTCCTTTTCTGTTTGACTGGCAGTCTTCCTCTCTGTTATAGTTGACTGTGGGTTTTATATCACTGGCATTTAGTGTTATTTTTGTCAGCCACAAGGTCACTTTCAGAGAGGAAAAGCAGGTTCAGTCAGCTGAACCTCTGCAGTGTATTGGTCCCCATTTCATTGTGCCCCCCCCCAGTTGCTTAACTAGCTAACCAGCTCTGGGCAAGGTCTATTTGGTTATCAGTAAACCTTGGAAGACCACTGCTTGGAGGCAACATAAAGTTCTGAGGAGCAGAAAAAATTGCTCCCTATTAAAAAGTGCCCAAGCTAGCCTGATCTTGTCAGATTTTGGAAGCTAAGGAGGGTTGGCCCTGGTTAATATTTGGATGGGAGACCTCCCAGGAATACCAGGGTTGTGACGTGGAGGCAGGCAATGGCAAACCACCTCTGAAGGTCTCCTGCCTTGAAAACTGTAGGGGGTTGCCATAAGTCAGCTGTGACTTGCTGGCACTTTCTGCCACCATTAAAAAAATATTAAATAGCTGTTGTTTGAGAATTTCTTTTTTTACCAGATTGTATATTTGGTATTTAGGAACAGCTGTTCACTATACATATGTAACAGAGGACTACGGTCAGTTTTAGCACACCATTTAGCCTTTTATCAATATTCCATTAATACAATGAAAGCTGTCCAGAAACCAGGCTAAATGCAGCTGTTCAGTTTAGAGGTGTGACTTCTGATTCCTTAAATTTCCCAATTAGGGATGCCAGCCTCCAGGGGGGACCTCAGGAACCCCTGGCATTACAGCTTATCTCCAGACTACAGAAATCAGTTCCCTGGAGAAAATGCATGCTTTGGCAGGAGGACTCGAATCAAGGGTGCAGACTTTCCATTCCCCCCCTCAGGTCTTTCCCTCCTCCTCCTTCCCCACAGGAACAAATAACTTCACCTGGAAAAGGGGTGTGTGGTGGAAAGACTGTACTTTCCCTACAACTGTGAGAAATCACTGGTTGGCTGGGATTTAGTCACAATATTGTTCTAAGGAGCTGGGGGGGGGGGAGACCATGTGCCATTGCTCCTCTGTCCCTTTACCTGCTTCTAAGTCAATGCAATCAAGGAAGGGAGAGCAAAGAAAATGACAGGACTGGCCTCCCTTCCCCTCCCTTGTTTCAGCTCTGAGAATGAAGGGATACTGAGGTGATGCCAAATGTCCAAAACCTTCTTGGTGGGGGGAGCATTGCTCCATGGTGGGCAACCTGGGCCCCCACCCTCATCCCCTGCCCGGCAGTTAGGCAGCCAGTCAAGTTCAGGCAGAGCCATGCAAGGACTGCCACCGCCGCTGCTCCTCCCGCCTGCCCCTGCCGGGGCTCTGCCAGGATCCAGTCCAGAAAGGGATGCAGCAGCAGCGCCATGACTGCAAGGGCCCTGTACCCTACCCCCAGTGCTGGCAGCGGGAGGCCCACGGAGGGCCGTTGGGCCAATTGCTGGCCAAAGGACATCAAGGGGCCCCAGGTGACTTACCTGATCCAGCAGGGCAGGGCAGGACAATGATGACAGCGCAAGTGGGGTGGGCCAAGCAGCGGGAGAGAGAGTAGAGAACGTGCCTAGCCCAGCAACCCACCGCTCTGGGAGCCAGAACAGCACCAGGAGGACAGGACGGGCCAGGCGAGGGGCGGATGGCTGGCTCCCCCTCCCCGGGGCTGCCCAGCTCCCTCACCCAGCCACTTTGCCAGTGGTCCCCGGGTGAGCCAGCCCACGTGCGTCTCCCCAGCAGGTCCTCCCTGGCAGCGGCAGCAGATCGACGAGTCCCACTGCCAGAGGCCCGCCAAGGGAGAAGAGGGGCGCACGCAAGAGGGGCGCACGCAGAAGGAGGCACTTCCCCGCCGCCAGCAGGAAAAGTGAGGGAGTCCGGCGCGAGCAGCCCGGCGGCTAGGGCTGCCAAGTCCCCCGGTAGGGCGGGGGAAACACCGATTTTTCATGCTTCCCCCCCGCTTTTTCAAAACTGGCCACCGGGGGGAGGCAATGGCTGCCAACAGGAGGGGAACGTCGGAGCCTGCCAGGCCTTCTCCCTTCCAGGCCTCTTAAAGGGAAATGTCTGAAGAGCCTGCAGTGAAAAGCCTCACCAGACATTTCCCCTTTAAGAGTTAGCAAGAGAGCCCCGCCCAGAGATTAACGAGGGACTAAGCTCTTACTGAAGGGCCTGCTTTTGCATGCGGCTGGTGTAAGATTGAAAGGTTGCTGCTGCTGGGCCTGGGGTAAGTCCATCTGCCAGCTCTTTTCCTTCTCTCTCTCTCCCCCTCCCCCTTTCTTTCTTTTCTCTCTCTCTCTCTCTCTCTCTGTCCCCATCCAGCAGAGGTCTATCAGTGGCTATTATTAGCCACAAGGTCTAAATGGAAGTAAGTGCCTGTGCCAGCTCTTTTCCTTCTCTCTCTCTCCTTCTTTCTTTTTTCTGTCTGTCTGTCTGTCTCTCTCTCTCTGTCCCCATCCAGCAGAGGTCTGTCAGTGGCTATTATTAGCCACAAGGTCTAAATGGAACACTGTCTGGGGCAGTGATGCTCTGCATTCTTGGTGCTTGGGGGGGCAACAGTGGGAGGGCTTCTGGAGTTCTGGTCCCGCTGTTGGACCTCCTGAGGGCACCTGGTATTTTTGGCCACTGTTGTGACACAGAGTGTTGTACTGGATGGGCTGTACTGGATGGGCCGATCCACTGTGGCTTCTCTCCTGTTCTTATGATATGAAAATCATATTCTGCCGAGATGAGGAAGGATTCAGTAGGGCCGTTGCTCAGTGATAGAGCATCTGCTTGACATGCAGGAGGTATCAGCCTCTTCAGCTAAAAAAGGATCAGGTAATAGGTGATATTAAAGATCTCAGCCTGAGACCCTGGAGAGCCACTACCAGTCTGAGTAGTCAGTACTGACCTTGATGGACCAATGGCCTGATTCAGTATTAGGAAACTTCATGAGTTCATGTGGAAGCATGTGGAAGCAACATCACAGGATGTGACTTCACAAAATGATGTCACTTCCTTTCTCCTGGCTCCACCCCCAAAGTCTCCTGGCTCCACCCCCAAAGTCCCCAGATATTTCCCAAGTTGGACTTGGCAGCCCTACCGGCGGCGGCGAGGTTGAGGAAAGAAAGAGGGTGGGCGGGTGGCAGCTCGCCTGCCCTGACTCCAGCGCCACTATGTGGGAGCGCCCAGGGATCCTTGTGCAGCTGTGGCAGCAATGCCATCAAGTTTTGGGGTGGGGAAGAGAGGAGCGGCGGGCGAGGGCGCAGCCTGTGGGACCTATTGCCACTTGGCCAGCTGGCGCCCTCTCAGCCGGGACTGGTGCAGGCCTCCTAGCTGGCTGAGAGGCTTCTCAGCCAGCTAGGAGACCCGGGGGCCGCCGGAGCACCTGCCTCCGCCGCTTCCCACCCCCCCTCCCCCAAAAACACTCCCGCCCGGCTCCTGGGCGCCCGGGATGTTGCAGGCCTTCTAGCTGGCTGAGAGGCTTCTCAGCCAGCTAGGAGACCCGGGGGCCGCCGGAGCTCCTGCGTCCGCCGCTTCCCATCCCCCCTCCCCCCCAAAACACTCCCGCCCGGCTCCTGGGCGCCCGGGATGTTGCAGGCCTTCTAGCTGGCTGAGAGGCTTCTCAGCCAGCTAGGAGACCCGGGGGCCGCCGGAGCTCCTGCCTCCGCCGCTTCCCACCCCCCCTCCCCCCAAAAACACTCCCGCCCGGCTCCTGGGCGCCTGGGACTGTTGCAGGCCTTCTAGCTGGCTGAGAGGCTTCTCAGCCAGCTAGGAGACCTGGGGGCTGCCGGAGCGCCTGCCTCCGCTGCTTCCCACCCCCCCCCCCCAAAAAAAACACTCCCGCCCGGCTCCTGGGATGTTGCAGGCCTTCTAGCTGGCTGAGAGGCTTCTCAGCCAGCTAGGAGACCCGGGGGCCGCCGGAACTCCTGCCTCCGCCACTTCCCACCCCCCCTCCCCCCCAAAACACTCCTGCCGACTCCTGGGCACCCAGGATGTTGCAGGCCTTCTAGCTGGCTGAGAGGCTTCTCAGCCAGCTGGGAGACCTGGGGGCCGCCGCAGCTCCTACCTCCACCGCTTCCCCCCCCTCCCCCAAAAAACACTCCCGCCTGGCTCCTGGGCACCCGGGATGTTGCAGGCCTTCTAGCTGGCTGAGAGGCTTCTCAGCCAGCTAGGAGACCCGGGGGCCGCCGGAGCTCCTGCCTCCGCCGCTTCCCACCCCCCCTCCCCCCAAAAACACTCCCGCCCAGCTCCTGGGTGCCCGGGATGTTGCAGGCCTTCTAGCTGGCTGAGAGGCTTCTCAGCCAGCTAGGAGACCCGGGGCCGCCGGAGCTCCTGCCTCCGCCGCTTCCCACCGCCCCTCACCCCAAAAACACTCCCGCCCGGCTCCTGGGCGCCCGGGATGTTGCAGGCCTTCTAGATGGCTGAGAGGCTTCTCAGCCAGCTAGGAGACCCGGGGGCCGCCGGAGCTCCTGCTTCCGCCGCTTCCCACCGCCCCTCACCCCAAAAACACTCCCGCCCGGCTCCTGGGCGCCTGGGACTGTTGCAGGCCTTCTAGCTGGCTGAGAGGCTTCTCAGCCAGCTAGGAGACCTGGGGGCCGCCGGAGCGCCTGCCTCCGCAGCTTCCCACCCCCCCCCCCAAAAAAAACACCCCCGCCCGGCTCCTGGGCGCCCGGGATGTTGCAGGCCTTCTAGCTGGCTGAGAGGCTTCTCAGCCAGCTAGGAGACCCGGGGGCCGCCGGAGCTCCTGCCTCCGCCGCTTCCCACCGCCCCTCACCCCAAAAACACTCCCGCCCGGCTCCTGGGCGCCTGGGACTGTTGCAGGCCTTCTAGCTGGCTGAGAGGCTTCTCAGCCAGCTAGGAGACCCGGGGGCCGCCGGAGCACCTGCCTCCGCCGCTTCCCACCCCCCCTCCCCCAAAAACACTCCCGCCCGGCTCCTGGGCGCCCGGGATGTTGCAGGCCTTCTAGCTGGCTGAGAGGCTTCTCAGCCAGCTAGGAGACCCGGGGGCCGCCGGAGCTCCTGCCTCCGCCGCTTCCCACCCCCCCTCCCCCAAAAACACTCCCGCCCGGCTCCTGGGCGCCTGGGATGTTGCAGGCCTTCTAGCTGGCTGAGAGGCTTCTCAGCCAGCTAGGAGACCCGGGGGCCGCCGGAGCTCCTGCGTCCGCCGCTTCCCACCCCCCCTCCCCCAAAAACACTCCCGCCCGGCTCCTGGGCGCCCGGGATGTTGCAGGCCTTCTAGCTGGCTGAGAGGCTTCTCAGCCAGCTAGGAGACCTGGGGGCTGCCGGAGCGCCTGCCTCCGCCGCTTCCCACCCTCCCTCCTCCAAAAAACACCCCCGCCCGGCTCCTGGGTGCCCGGGACTGTTGCAGGCCTTCTAGCTGGCTGAGAGGCTTCTCAGCCAGCTAGGAGACCTGGGGGCAGCCGGAGCGCCTGCCGCCGCCACTTACCCTCTTCCTTCTCCCTCTTCCTGGCTGACTAGGAGCAGGGGGGCGGGGCTTGGCCATGTGTCCACCCCCCCAACTCGTCACTCCCGGAGCGTCGCTCCCCCTAGTTCCGGCCCGAACGGAGCCCTGGTCCTCGGCCTCAGTTTTCCCCAAGAACAATCACAAAGGCAGTCTGAGTAAAGAGTCTTTTTTCCCTTCATAACAGGCGTGGACTGTGCATTCAATCGAGGTAATAAAAAAGCTCTAAAATAGTTTGGGGCAGTTAGATGAAAAGCATAGGAAGGCAGCAGTTTTGGCGGAAGAATACCAAAAAAATACGGAAAAGCAAACCCTGTGGGCTGGAGTCCATGTGCTCAAGTAATCCCGTTCTTGGATATTCTTCTTGACATGGGCCTTAACAACTGTGGGTTCATTTCAGGGCTTAGGAGAGCTTTGTGTTAAGACCAAGAGGATTTATGAGAATCTGCTTTTAATAAAGATAGGTATCCAGAGTTACTATGGAACACTTTAAGGTACAAACTGAAGGCCAGTTGCCAAACTAAACCAAACCCCTTTTGCAGCAGGGAGAGTGCATCTGGACTCACACTTATGTTATATAGAGTGTTTGGAAGGAAAGGGGAAGCGTGGTCTACTCCCGTTTTGGTTTTTTTGCAATCGGTTTACCATTTTGTTTGAAAAGACATCCTTCCCCAATGAGGTCACCATTCCTCATTTTTGCAAGAACTCTTTTGCATGTTCTTTGCTAGTTGTGGCACATGCAAAGAGTTCTCAATAAGGATTTCTCTAACCTGTCCATCTGGGAGTCTGAATCTAACAGTACCCCTTCTGCCACAACAGATCCCCCTTAAGCTACACATACTGTTTCTCTTCCCCCCCCCTCCCTTTAGAGTTTCAAAAAAGTACCTGTGTGCATTCACGTGCATTGGACATGCACCATCTAAGAACCATCTATGATGTTTGGTTGCATCTCAAGTTAATATGAAACTTCTTAAGGGGTGGCTGATTTTCCCCTTTGATTTGCCTTGGGGAGAAGATTCTACTATCGGAATTATCTTTTTACGCTCTGTTTGAGTTTCCCCATCTTTATCTTTTAAAGCCTGTATTTGTCTGGAAGCTTGTTTTTCTTTAACTCTCCATGAGAGTCGTTTTAGTGTTTTGGGAGCTCTTTTCCAGTGTTGTTTGACATATAGAAGGTCTTTTTGGATTTTTTTTGAGATTAAGGTTTCCAAAAATTTTCTCTCAGCCACTAGTTACTGCATTATTGTTTTGCTCCCTGTGGCTTTGTGTTGTGCCTCTAAAGTCTTTATCCTATTCTGCAGAGTATTAATGATTCTCTCTTTTTCTTTTTTCAGGTGAGATGCCGTGGAGATAAAATGTCCTCTCAGCACAGATTTTAATGCATCCCAGTTATTCTGATGTGAAGTGTCTTCTGCCTTATCTAATTCTAAGAAGTTTTTAATGTTCAAACTCATTTGTTGTTGTATATCTGGTTTTAATAAAAGTGATTTATTGAGTACCCATTTATGGCTTTTTGTCCTTTGTGGTGATTTTTTGATTTTACAGGATACAGGGGCATGATCTCACCAAACGTTGATTTCTATATCTGACTCTATTGTTTTTGCGATCAACTTTTTTAGATGTTAATATAAAGTCAATTCTCGTGTAAGAATTAAACCGGGAAAAGTAATAGGTTTGATTCTTTACATTGTGGAGGCATTATCCTCCAGATATCAAAAAGTCCATATTTCCTTAGTGTCTTTTGAAGATCTGTTTCAGTGTGTAGATTTAATGTTTTCTTCATCTTTGGTTTTTACTTGTCCAGTTGTAAGTCTAAAACATAATTAAAATCTTCCCCTAGAACTATATCTCCTTCCTAAAATATTCTTAGGAGTTCTAACGTTTCCTTTATAAATTGCACCCGGTTGGCATTTGGAGCATATATTGACCCTAATGTAATAGTTTGTCCTTCTAGTGTGCCCTTTACAAAAATATACCTGCTGTGTTGGTCTTTTAACGTTGCCAGTCCTCCAGGGGGCACCCAAAGAAGGAATTTGGTCCCTGTGTTAAGCAGGAGCTGGGTAGCAGGAGACCAGAGGCAGAGCCTCAGTTTGAGAAGGGGTGTCTGGAGTCTGTCCCTCCTGGCAGGAGGACCCCAAAGGACAGTGGTGGCAGCGGTATCCTAGTGGGAAGAAGAGGAATGGCACCCTCCAGAAATTGGCTTAAGCTAAGGAGGAGGCTGGCAGAACACGGTCTGTAAGTACAAACAGGCCTGTTCCGTCACACACCACTACAACATTGATGGAAACATCAGCCACATTGCTGCACTGCCCTTCTTATGCTGACAGACCACAGCATCAATGATTTCCCACCATAAGAAACTGCCAGACAAAAGAGAAAAGTCACTCCTGAACAACAGTCCCAGAAAAAAGCTACAAAGGCCACATACAACCATGGCAGTTGTGCAAACCGCAAGAGGCCTGCAAGCTTTAGAAGGCACACATTGGGCCCAAGACAACCTGTACAAGATCTGCCTTTTAATCCGCTGACAGCAGTCCTCTCCTGCGCCTCATTCAACCCATACTTGCACCCAGTGGAACGCCATGTCTCACACAGTGTGACTGTATCGTCCAGCTCCTTGACAAGCAAAAAAAAAAAAACACAACACAACAACTTCAGAATGCCAGTGGAAAACATGTAAGCACTTTGAAGTGTATGCCTCTCAGCACTGATGAGGACAAACTCCCCCATTCCATTCGGCGTTACCTTACCTCACCACTCCCAGCGCACAGCCGCTGACCACTGGACTAACTCAGTGAATTCTGTGCACTCATTCAGATTGTATGTAAGATACTCTGTGACAGACAGTTCTCCACTGGCTGTTCCAAAAGTGCTACTAGGGTTGGGGTTAGGTTTGGTTTAGGATTAGCTTTGGGTTAAGGTTTGGTTTAGGATTAGCTTTGGGTTGGGGTAAAAGTTAGAGTTAGAGTTGGGGTTAGTGTTGGGATTAATTTTAGGTTTTGGTTAGGGTTAGTGTTGGGGTTAGGTTAGGTTAGGTTAGGGTTAAGGTTGGAGTTAGGGTTGGGTTAGGGTTAAGGTTGGGATTAGGTTTGGGTTAGGGTTAGAGGTGGGGTTGGGATTAGGGTTAAGGTTAAGGTTAAAGTTGGTGTTAAGCTTAGGGTTGGGCTTCGGGTTAGGGTTGCAGTTAGGTTTGGTTTAGGGTTGGGTTGGGGTTAGGGTTATAATTAGGGTTGGGGTCAGGGTTGAAGTTAGGATTAGGGTTGGGGTTAGTGTTGGGATTAGTTTTAGGTTTTGGTTAGGGTTGGAGTTAGGGTTAGAGTTGGGGTTAGGGTTAGGTTTAGGTAAAGGTTAGGGTAAGGGTTAGAGTTGGGGTTGGTTAAGGGTTGGGGTTAGGGTTGGGCTTGGGGTTAGGGTTGGTTTGGTTTAGGGTTGGTTTGGGTTGGGGTTAGGGTTAGGGTTTTACTGAAAGAAGCAGGCCACTGTGGGGACAGTTAGACCCAGGTGGCAGTGGGCGGAAGAGAAGCTGTACCCAGCACCCAGTCCGTCCCCTTCACCGGCTCCCTCCAGACTTAGGCCGAGGTACTGGCCGGTGGCTCTATGGGCGGGCCTGAGGCAGCTCAGCGAGAGAATGCAGCCGGAGGCCAGGTCTACTCTCCTCTGCATCCCCAGTGCCAAATGGAGGCCAGGTCTACTCCCATTCAGTCCAATAGGGACCTGGGAGGCCTGGTCTACTCCCGTTTTTTTTTTCCTAAGTGCAGAACGGAGGCCAGGTCTACTCCCATTAAGTCCAAAGGGGACCCGAGAGGCCTAGTCTACTACCATTTTGTATTATTTTTTAAGCGCAGAACGGAGGCCATGTCTACTCCCTTTTCTTTCCCTAACTGCAGTGAAGGGTGGGGTGTAAATCCAATTTCTTCTTCTTCCTCCTCCTCTTCCTCCCACTGTTTAAGTGCTCAGCTTAGAGCAGGGTTTGAAAACCTTTTTGGCTCATTCCTGGGGAGGCCGATTTTTGGGCTTGGAGGGTCTGCTTTCTGGAGGGGGGCAAAGAAGCAAAAGAGACCCCTTGAACCTGGGCTGGCATCAGCAGATGCTGGGGGGGCAGCTTCGAGGTTCAGGAGTTCTGGTGGGATCCACTGCCCCGATCCCCACCCACGCACCTCCCCTGCCACCTGCCTGTACCCATGCCCCCAGCTGCCCAGAGTCATTGAGGAAGGGCACGTGGGTGGTGCTCCTGGCGGCAAAGGATGGTGCTGCCAGGGAGTGAGTGTGCAGGGAAGTGGGGTACCTCAGCACGTGGGGTGGAAGGGCTTGCAGGGGAGAAGGATGCCCGGGGAAGTGGGGGACATACCGGTGTGGTGTTGTGTTGTGGAAAGGAGGGCAGAAGGGGAGCTCTGGAGGGAGGGGAGATAGGGGCCCCGGGGTACTGTCTGTCCAGGGCCCCCCAAAATCTGAAACTGGCCCTGCTTTGATGCCTCTGTGTGTGTGTGTGTGTGTGTGTGTGCCACACTCTCCCTCCTCCAGGCTCTATTACCTGTACAACAAGAAACGGATCAGCGTCTCGGCGGCCTCCAAGCTCCTGGTCAACCTGCTGTTGGGGGGGGGGGGGGCTTTCCATGGGCAGCATGCTTTGCGGCTGGGACAAAAAGGTGCCGGCCTCATGGGGGGAGGGGGTCTGCTGGACATGGAGGGAGGAGCGTGTGAGCGGAATGATGCTCAAAAGATGGGTCACCATAAAGGGTGTTGGGTGTTCAGCTGCTGCAGTGAGCAGCTGGTGGGGGGAGACCGTGGGGAGCCTGAGGCCCTTCGCTTGCTCCCCCCAAGACTGGTGAGGTTGGGCATTTCAGGGCCTTAAGATGAGCAAAAGGCTCCCCCTTATAAGGGCAACCCCAGATCCCACATAGGCACCCTCTCTTCCCAGGACATTCCCATCCCCTTGTAGGCAGAAGCTCTGTGCAGTTAATAGCTGTGTGGTAGGCCGAAATCCAACAGGGGCGGCCTTTTGTCAGGAGGAGCTGCCGACAGCAGAGATGCAGCTACTGAAGGGAAGAATCTCTGTCCCCACAGAGGAGGGCAGTTCTGGTTTGGGGGCTGGACCACCTATTGCTCCCCCCCAGCAGAGTGACCCAACCCATAACATGTCACACAAGCGGGGGGGGGGGGGGTGAGGTGCAGAAAAGAGCTGCAGAGGAGAGAGCCAGAGACTGCTTGAGCAAGCGAGCCAAACTTTGTTCTTCAAAGGAATGTACTAGGTCATTAACAATAAGACAGAGGGTGAAAATTCCCTCCTGGCCTCAGGTTAGACGCAAGAGTATAACTTGTGTTGGGATCCTTCTAAAAGGAAATTTGGGGAAACGGCTGGGGTTCATCTCTAAGCCCAGGAGCACATTGCTGTTTTTGGTGTGGGCCTGTTCTAGTTCTGCACATTTCACAGGTGTACAGGAGAGCACTGCAATATACTTGTCTGCCAGGCCATAGCTTTTGTAGACATATGTTTTTAGGATGCTAAAAATTGACTGAGAGATCGTGGAAGGCTAGGAATCCAGGGTCTCTCTTCAAGAATGTGGAAAGAATGATATAAAGGAGGGATATTACTGGATTAAGGGGTTGAGGGAGAATGAAATGACTTCTTAGCTTTTGAGGAGAAGACTGGCGGAGCAAGAAGGGGGGCACAGTCTACTGGGGGAAGGGCAACGGTCTACTAGGCACTAAAGTTACAGCATTCCCTTTCCTTCGTCTGCAGGGACCAGGCCTTTACTACATAGACAATGATGGCGTACGCCTGTCAGGCCCCCTCTTTTCCACAGGAAGTGGAAACTCTTATGTTTACGGGGTGCTGGACGGCAGATACCGCCCCGACCTCAGCGTGGAAGAGGCCTACGACCTGGGCAGCCAGGCAATCTCTTAAACCACCCACCGTGACTCCTACTGTGGAGGCGTGGTGAACAGTAAGTTTTCCTGGCCTCTGCCCTTGAACTGCCCTGGCTCTTTCAATGTCGCCCATCTCAGTCCTGTAAGCATGTGGCTGCTTTGTGAGAGCCGGCTTTACTTTTGCACATTTTACACTGATGGTGTGGTGTCTCCCAGTGTATCACATGAAGGAAGATGGCTGGATCCGGGTTGGGCGCACCAACGTCACTATGCTGCTTGACCAGTACGCAGAGGCCAAGAAATGAGATGTGACGGGCCAAGATCCGTACATGCCAGAGGTTCTTTGACACTCAGGGCTGAAGGGGAAAAGGGACGGGGGCCTCATGACAATAAAGAGACCTTGAAAGTTTGTTTTCTCAGACTTCGGTTTGTCATTTTGGAAGTTTGTTGCAATCATTTGGGAGGCTCAGTCAGAAACACTCGAGCTACAAGCCTGATTCGATTTCAGGAGCATCTTAGAGGCCAAAAAGATTTTCAGGGTTATCAGCATTTGGGAGTCCAAGCTCCCTTTCTCAGGTATAAGACAGAAGCATGTAAATCTTCAGTGGCTAAATTCTGGCACAATTCCACCTCCACCTCCAGCAACACAGGGATTCAGTGCCCGTCCAAAAAACACCCTTATAGATAGATTCAACAAGTGGGTAGCCATATTGGTCTGAAGCGACAGAACAAACTTTGAGTCCAGTGGCACCTTTAAGGTTAATGAAGTTTAATTCTGGCTATAAGCTTTCATGTGCACGCACACTTCTTATACCCAGAATACAACTTTGTTGGTCTTAAAGGTGCAACTGGTCTCAAACTTCGCTCTGCATATTTGAAAGTCATGGTTTCACCAAAGGAAGGGAACGTCATGCACCCGCTAATCCCAGGAAAATGTCCTTCCATTTTTTTAAAAAAATTCTCACCAGAATGCAGGTTTTCTGGCAAAACGAGAAACTTTGCCAGCATACCTCTTTATATAATCACAGCCTGGAAATTCAGGATGTAGCCTTTGACTTGGCTGCATCTATGGCAGGGGTGGCCAACCTGTGGCTCGGGAGCCACATGCGGCTCTTTCACACATATTGTGCGGCTCCTGGCAGGGTGGCTGGGGAAGCAAAGGGGAGGCATACTTTTTCTCTCTTTCTCCCTTCCTTCCTTCCTTCCCTCCTCCCTCCCATCTATTTGCTTTCCTGGTTTCTCTCTCTCTCTTTCTTTCCACTTCTTTAATTCTTTCTTTCCATCTCTCTCTTTTTCTCTCTCTCTCTCAATATCATTAGCAAACAAGTAATATCATTATCAATAACCGGTTTTCCTTGTTTGTTTTTATTTTTGGCAGTCCCATTTAACGTTAATAAAAAGCAAATTTGCATATTTTTAAAAATAAAAACGTGTGTGTGATATTTGTTCCTGTCTTGCGGCTCTCAGACATCTCTATGTGGCTCTTACATTTATTCTATGTGGCTCTTTCGTTAAGCAAGGTTGGCCACCCCTGATCTATGGCATTAATGCCCATGGCTCCCCTTGAGGACCATTGTGGCACCTGCCCCATGATCCAGGATGGTGGGCAAGGCCCTTGCTCAGTATGGCTTGCACTTGGCAGAGGGTTCCCACCTTGGAACATTTGCTATCAGAGGGACTGGAGGGGGGGGGGTGTCAATTTGTCCTAAGAGTGACTGTCCCAACCTGATCCGGGCACACACACCCCTTAACAGGCAGCTCCTGAAATGCAAAGTCTCCAGCCCAATTCCAGCTGCAATGACCATTTCTTTTAGCTTTCTGTCTCCTGTTGATTTTTTGGCTCACATCCTGCCAGTGTGTAGGAACCTCTGCTGGTTCACCAGCACCCAGGACCGAAGCACCTTCAGCTCTCAGGAGCTGGGGGCGTGGGCGGAAAGGCTGATCTATTGGCACCTGGCATGACCACAACATTCAGACACCAGAGAGGCTTCAAGGGGCTGTCATATAGAGGAGGGTTCAGAGTTGTTTTCTGTTGCCCCAGAAGGTCGGACCAGAATCATCAATTACCTCAGAAGAATTTTCAGCTAAACATTAGGAAGAACTTCCTCAGTGGAACAGGCTTTCTCAAGAGGTGGTGGGCTCTCCTTCTTTGGAGGTTTTCAAACAGAGGCTAGATCTGACAGCAATGCTGATTCTACAATCTTGGGCAGATCAAGAGAGGGAGGGCAGGAAAGGTTGCCTCAGTGCTTAGTTCTTGTTGCCCTTTCTTACACGCCCAGGGGAATGCCGATCACCACTTTGGGGAAGCAATTTTCCTCCAGGCCAGTTTGCCAGAGATCCGGGGGGGGGGGGGGGTTGCCATCTTCTGGGCATAGAGCAGGGGTCACTGGTTGTGTGTATGCGAGGAGGTATTTGTAAAATTCCTGCATTGTGGACTAGATGATCCTGGAGGTCCCTTCCAACTCTATGGTTCTAGGGTGCAAGTCTGAAAACCTTTGCGACACAGCATGTTTGGATGCTCTTAGGAAGTCCCTCCTCTGGTTGAATCAATCAGCTGCATCCACTGTGCCCCAGTTCTGTTGGGTTGTCCCTCATCTGGAGCTGAACAGCCCTGCAATGAGACAGCTGGTCGGCCATCTCCCCACTTCTCTCAGCCATAAGTTGCAGCTTTCACTGTTTGGGGGATGGATGTGGGGCCCTTGACTTTTGGAAGGAAGGCATTTGGTGCTGGAAGAACCTTGTGATTTGAATGTCCAGCTAAGCTAATGGGTGGTAGATTCAGGACAGGCAAAAGGAAATACTTCTTAATTTAAATGTGGGATTTATTATTGAATGGATTATTTATTAAATTAAAAGTTATTAAAATGTGGAATTCACTGCCTGAGGATGTAGTGATGGCCACAGGCATAGACAGATTCACAGAGGGTAGATCTATTAGTGGCCACTAGTCACGGTGACTGAAGGGAACCTCATTCAGAGGCAGTCACCATCTGAATCCCAGAGCCAGGAGGCACCATCAGGGAAAGACTCTGTGCTCTGTTGCTGGCCCTCCAGGGGAACTGGTCGGCCACATTATGCCCTGCCGAGGTCCCTCCCTCTTCCAAACGCCACCCTCTCCAGGCTCCACCCACAAAATCCCCAGGAATTTCCCAACCTGGACTTGGCAACTTTGGGTTCTGGACTCAGTTGCTAATTTCGTAAGGAAGAAAAGCAGGGCACGTATGACGAGAAGGGACAGCTGGGATTTCTTGAAGGCCTCGTTCAGAATAGCTCCCTGTCCCAGACGGCACCTCCAGGCAGGGATTAGCACACAACTGGCAGGTCGTGGGAAACGTTCCTCGGTCCGTTTCCCTTTGAAGTGAGTCTGGCATGATTCGACAAAACGTTGATTTCTATACCTGACTCTATTGTTTTCGTAATCAACTTTTGAGATGTTAATATAAAATCGATTCGCGTGTAAGAATTAAACCGGAACGAGCAATAGGTTTGATTCTTTGTGGATACATTATCCTCCAGATATCCAGAAGTCGATATTCCCTTAGTGTCCTCTGAAGTTCTGTTTCAGTGTCCATATTTAATGTTTTCTTCTTCTTTGGTTTTGACTTGTCCAGTTGTAAGTCTAAACTGTGATTAAAATCTTCCCCTAGAACTTCCTGAAATATTCTTAGGAGTTCTAACGTTTCCTTTCTAAATTGCACCTGATTGGCATTTGGAGCATATATTGTCCCTAATCTAATAGTTTGTCCTTCTAGCGTGCCTTTTACAAAAAACATACCTGCCATGTTGGTCTTTTAAACAAACTATCCTTCGCTACAAAGTTAACCTTTTCTGCAATCAATATAGCTGTCCCCCTAGTTTTAGAAGATCCTGGGGATGTAAATTGTTGATTGTACCAAGAGTTTGCTAACACTGGGTCTGTTTCTTTCCTAAGATGTGTCTCTTGTAAGAAAGCAATATTTGGTTTGTGTTTTAAAATCTGCACTGTAATTCTCTACCATTGGTTGTTCAGTTCCAAGATATAAAATCGTACGTTAAAGAACATATTGCAATCTTCTAATGACTAATTTGAGGCTAATATAAAGTTTTCCCAATAGCACAATCCATTTAATATTAGGAGTCAGTCCTAACCCTCTAAACTGCAAAAAAATTGCTATATTCAATATTATCCACTTGTTAGCTGCTACAATATACTATTATCTACTCTTGCCAAACTTAAATTAAATGAAACTAAACCCGAACTCCAAACTTAACCCTTACCACCACCCCAACCCTACCCTGAACCCAAACCTAACCTTAACCACAATCCTAACTGCAACACCAACACCAACCCTAACCCCAACCCTACCCCAATCCTAATCCAACTGTAAAACCAACCCTAACCATAATCATAACCTTAACTCTAGCCTAACCCTAACCCTAGCTTTAGCTCTAGCCTTAACCCTAACCCTAACTCTTGACTTGCCCTACCTCTAACCCTAACCCTAGCACTTACCCTAACCATAACCATAACCCTAATGCTAAAACTAGCCTAACACTAACACTAAACCTAACATTAACATTATCCCTAACCCTGGACTTGCCCTAGACCTAGACCAAGCCCGAACTCTAACCCTAGCCCTAACTCTAACCCTAGTCCTAGCCCTGACCCTAGCCCGAACCCTAACCCTAACCCTTACCCTTACTCTAACCATAACCATAAAACTAAACCCAGCCCTAACCCTAGCCCTAACCCTAGCCCTAAACCAAACCCTAACCCTAACCATAGCTGAACCCAAACCCTACCCCTACCCCTAACCTAAGACTAACCCTAACCTTAACCCTAGCCCGAACCCTAACCCTTACCCTAACCCTAAGCATAAAACTAAACTCAGCCCTAAACCTAGCCCTAAACCAAACCCTAACCCTAACCTTAACCCTAGCCCTAACACTAACACTAAGTCTCAAACTAGCGCTAAACCTAGTCCGAACCCTTACCTTAGCCCTAAACCTAAGCCTACCCCTAATCCTACTCCTATCCCTAACCCTAGTCCTAGCCCTAACCCTAAACCTAGACTTCGAGTAGCTCTAGCCCTAACCCTAACACAAACTCTAACCCTAACCACTAACCCATAACCCTAACCCCTAACCCTAAACCCTAACCCTAATGCAAAACCCTAACCCTAAGACCTAACCCTAGCCCTAACCCTAACCTAACCTAAACCTAAGCCTAACTTAACCCTAACCCTAGTCCTAGCCCTAACCCAAACAAAAACCCTAACACTAACCCTAGCCCTAACCCTAAAACTAACCCTAGCCCTAGCGCTAATACTTACACTAACACTAACCCTAACCCTAGCCCTCACCCTAAACCTAACCCTAGCCTAACCCTAGCTTTAACCCTAACCCTAGACCTAACTGTAACCCAAGCCCTAGCCCTAACCCTACCCTAGCCATAGCCATAACCCTAATCCTGGCCATAAAGCTAGTCCTAGCCCTAACCCTAACCCTAACCCTAGCCCTAGCCCTAGCCCTAGCCCTAACTCTAATCCAAACCCTTACTATAGCCCGGACATTAACCCTACACAAAACCTAACCCTAACCCCAAACCTAGCCCTAGCCCTAACCCTAATCATAACCCTAATCATAACAGTAGCCCTAGACCTAGCTCTAACACTAACACAACCCTAACACAAACCCAAACACTAGCCCAAGCCCTAACACTAACACTAACCCTAACAGTAACCCTAATCCTAACTCTTACCCTAACACTAACCCAAGACCTAACCCAAACCCTACACATACCCCTAGCCCAAGCCCTAACCCTAACACTAACCCAAGACCTAACTCAAATCCTAAACCTAACCCTAGCCAGAGCCCTAGACCTAACCCTACCCCTAGCCCTAGCCCTAACCCTAACACTAACCCTAACCCAAGCCCTAACCCTAGCCCTAATCCTAAAATTAGCCCAAGCCCGAGACCTAACCCTACCCCTAGCCCTAACCCTAATCCTAACCCTTGCCCGAACTCAAGCCCTAGCCCTACACATATCCCTTCCCAAGCCCTAGCCCTAACACTAGCCCTAACCCTAACGCTAGCCCTAGCCCTAGACCTAACCCTCAACATAACCCTCATCCTAACTCTCATCCTAACCCTAGCCCTAACCCTAAACCGGCACTACACGTAGCCCTAGCCCTAGCCCAAACCATAACCCTAACCCAAGGCCTAAACTTAAACCTAACATTAACCCTAAAATTAGCCCTAACCTAGCCCTAGGCCTAACCATAATGCTAACCCCAATTATACCTGCAGCCCTAGCCCTAGCTCTAACATGAACACTAACCCTAACACAAACCCTAAACCTAGCCCTAGCCCCAGCCCTAAACCTAGCCCTACCCCTAGCCCTAACCTTGAACCTAACCCTAGCCCTAATCCTCACCATAACCCTAACCCTAACCCAAACCCTAACCCTAACCCTAAGCCAGCACGAGATGTAACCCTAGCCCTACCCCAAACCATAACCCTAACCCTAGATGTAGCCCTAGCCCTAACCATAAACCTAAGAGTAACTGTAATCCTAACCCTTGCCCTAACCCTAACGCTAACCCTAACCCTGGACATAGCCCTAGCCCTATCTTTTATCCTAGCACAAGCCCTAGCCCTAACACTAAGCATAACCCTAGCCCTTACCTTAACCCAAACCCTACACCTAACTACAGCCCTAGCCCTTGCCCTAACCCTAATCCAAACCGTAACCATAACCCTAACCCTAGCCCTAGCCATAAACTTAACCCTAATCCTAACCCTAAACCTAGGCCTAACCCTAGCCGTAACGCGAGCCCTAAACCTTACCTTTACCCTAGACCTAAATTTAGCCCTAACACAAACCCTAACCTCAGCCCTAACCCTAAACCTAGCCCTAGCCGTAGCCGTAGCCCTAACTCTAGCTCTAACCCTAACTAATTGTAACACTAACCGTAAAACTAGCCCAAACCCGAGACCTAACCCTAGCCCTAGCCCTAACCCTAACCCTAACACTAATCCTAACAGTAACCCTAACCCTTGCCCTAACTCTAGCCCTAACCCTACACATATCCCTTGCCCAAGCCCTAGCCCTAGCCCTAACCCTAGCCCTAGCCCTAACCCTAATGCTAGCCCTAGCCCTAACCCTCAACCTAACCCTCAATCTAACTCTCATCCTAACCCTAGCCCTAACCCTAAATCGGCACTACACGTAGTCCTACCCTAGCCCAAACCGTAACTCTAACCCAAACCCTGAACATAAACCTAACACTAACCCTAAAATTAGCCCTAGCCTAGCCCTAGGCCTAACCATAACCCTAACCCTAATTATACCTGTAACCCTAGCTCTAACATGAACACTAACCATAACACAAACCCTAAACCTAGCCCTAGCCCTAGCCCCAGCCCTAAACCTAGCCCTAGCCCAAGCCCTAGCCCTAGCCCTCGCCCTCACCCTAACCCTCACCCTAACCCTAACCCTAACCCTAACCCTAACCATAAGCAAGCATGAGATGTAGCCCTAACCCTACTCCAAACCATAACCCTAACCCTAGATGTAGCCCTAGCCGCAACCCTAACCCTAAGAGTTACCGAAATCCTAACCCTAGCCCTAACCCTAATGCTAACCCTAACCCTGGACATAGCCCTAACCCTATCTTTTACCCTAGCACTAGCCCTAGCCCTAGCCCTAACCTTAACCCAAACTCTACACCTAACTACAGCCCTAGCCTTTGCCCTAACCATAACCCAAACTGTAACCATAACCATAACCCAAGCCCTAGCCCTGTGTCTAAATCTAGCCCTAGCCATAAACCTAACCCTAATCCTAATCCTAGGCCTAACCCTAACCCTAGACCTAACCCTAAACCTAGCCCTAGCCCTAACCCTAACCATAGCCCTAGCCCTAACTTTAACCCTAGGCCTAACCCTAACTCTAGCCCTAACCCTTACCATTACCCTAGTCCTAACTTAAGCCACACCCTAACCCTAGATCTAGCCCTAGCACAAGCTGTAGCCCTAACCCTACTGTAAACCAGCCCCTAACCTTAACCCAACCCTACACCTAACTCTAGCCTAAACCTTTACCCAAAACTAACACGAACCCAAACCCTAACCATAAACCTAGCCCTAACCAAAAACCTAACCCTAGTCCTATCGCTAAACCTAACCGTAACCCTAATCCTACCCTAACCCAAGCCCTTCCTGTACCCCTAGCCGTAACCCTAAGCCTAAGCCTAGGCCTAACCCTAACTCTAGCCCTAACCCGAGCCCTAAACCTTACCTTTACCCTAGCCTTATATTTAGCCCTAACACAAACCCTAACCCTAAACCTAGCACTAACACTAACCCAAGACCTAGCCCTAACCCTAGCCCTAGCTCTAACCCTAACATTAAACGTAGTCCTACCCAAACCCTAACATAAAACGTAGTCCTACCCTAACCCTAGCACTATTTGCAACACTACCCCTAGACCTAAACCATTGGTTGTTCAGTTCCAAGATATAAAATCGTACGTTAAAGAACGTATTGCAATCTTCTAATGACTAATTTGAGGCTAATATAAAGTTTTCCCAATAGCACAATCCATTTAATATTAGGAGTCAGTCCTAACCCTCTAAACTGCAAAAAAATTGCTATATTCAATATTATCCACTTGTTAGCTGCTACAATATACTATTATCTACTCTTGCCAAACTTAAATTAAATGAAACTAAACCCGAACTCCAAACTTAACCCTTACCACCACCCCAACCCTACCCTGAACCCAAACCTAACCTTAACCACAATCCTAACTGCAACACCAACACCAACCCTAACCCCAACCCTACCCCAATCCTAATCCAACTGTAAAACCAACCCTAACCATAATCATAACCTTAACTCTAGCCTAACCCTAACCCTAGCTTTAGCTCTAGCCTTAACCCTAACCCTAACTCTTGACTTGCCCTACCTCTAACCCTAACCCTAGCACTTACCCTAACCATAACCATAACCCTAATGCTAAAACTAGCCTAACACTAACACTAAACCTAACATTAACATTATCCCTAACCCTGGACTTGCCCTAGACCTAGACCAAGCCCGAACTCTAACCCTAGCCCTAACTCTAACCCTAGTCCTAGCCCTGACCCTAGCCCGAACCCTAACCCTAACCCTTACCCTTACTCTAACCATAACCATAAAACTAAACCCAGCCCTAACCCTAGCCCTAACCCTAGCCCTAAACCAAACCCTAACCCTAACCATAGCTGAACCCAAACCCTACCCCTACCCCTAACCTAAGACTAACCCTAACCTTAACCCTAGCCCGAACCCTAACCCTTACCCTAACCCTAAGCATAAAACTAAACTCAGCCCTAAACCTAGCCCTAAACCAAACCCTAACCCTAACCTTAACCCTAGCCCTAACACTAACACTAAGTCTCAAACTAGCGCTAAACCTAGTCCGAACCCTTACCTTAGCCCTAAACCTAAGCCTACCCCTAATCCTACCCCTATCCCTAACCCTAGTCCTAGCCCTAACCCTAAACCTAGACTTCGAGTAGCTCTAGCCCTAACCCTAACACAAACTCTAACCCTAACCACTAACCCATAACCCTAACCCCTAACCCTAAACCCTAACCCTAATGCAAAACCCTAACCCTAAGACCTAACCCTAGCCCTAACCCTAACCTAACCTAAACCTAAGCCTAACTTAACCCTAGCCCTAGTCCTAGCCCTAGCCCTAACCCAAACAAAAACCCTAACACTAACCCTAGCCCTAACCCTAAAACTAACCCTAGCCCTAGCGCTAATACTTACACTAACACTAACCCTAACCCTAGCCCTCACCCTAAACCTAACCCTAGCCTAACCCTAGCTTTAACCCTAACCCTAGACCTAACTGTAACCCAAGCCCTAGCCCTAACCCTACCCTAGCCATAGCCATAACCCTAATCCTGGCCATAAAGCTAGTCCTAGCCCTAACCCTAACCCTAACCCTAGCCCTAGCCCTAGCCCTAGCCCTAACTCTAATCCAAACCCTTACTATAGCCCGGACATTAACCCTACACAAAACCTAACCCTAACCCCAAACCTAGCCCTAGCCCTAACCCTAATCATAACCCTAATCATAACAGTAGCCCTAGACCTAGCTCTAACACTAACACAACCCTAACACAAACCCAAACACTAGCCCAAGCCCTAACACTAACACTAACCCTAACAGTAACCCTAATCCTAACTCTTACCCTAACACTAACCCAAGACCTAACCCAAACCCTACACATACCCCTAGCCCAAGCCCTAACCCTAACACTAACCCAAGACCTAACTCAAATCCTAAACCTAACCCTAGCCAGAGCCCTAGACCTAACCCTACCCCTAGCCCTAGCCCTAACCCTAACACTAACCCTAACCCAAGCCCTAACCCTAGCCCTAATCCTAAAATTAGCCCAAGCCCGAGACCTAACCCTACCCCTAGCCCTAACCCTAATCCTAACCCTTGCCCGAACTCAAGCCCTAGCCCTACACATATCCCTTCCCAAGCCCTAGCCCTAACACTAGCCCTAACCCTAACGCTAGCCCTAGCCCTAGACCTAACCCTCAACATAACCCTCATCCTAACTCTCATCCTAACCCTAGCCCTAACCCTAAACCGGCACTACACGTAGCCCTAGCCCTAGCCCAAACCATAACCCTAACCCAAGGCCTAAACTTAAACCTAACATTAACCCTAAAATTAGCCCTAACCTAGCCCTAGGCCTAACCATAATGCTAACCCCAATTATACCTGCAGCCCTAGCCCTAGCTCTAACATGAACACTAACCCTAACACAAACCCTAAACCTAGCCCTAGCCCCAGCCCTAAACCTAGCCCTACCCCTAGCCCTAACCTTGAACCTAACCCTAGCCCTAATCCTCACCCTAACCCTAACCCTAACCCAAACCCTAACCCTAACCCTAAGCCAGCACGAGATGTAACCCTAGCCCTACCCCAAACCATAACCCTAACCCTAGATGTAGCCCTAGCCCTAACCATAAACCTAAGAGTAACTGTAATCCTAACCCTTGCCCTAACCCTAACGCTAACCCTAACCCTGGACATAGCCCTAGCCCTATCTTTTATCCTAGCACAAGCCCTAGCCCTAACACTAAGCGTAACCCTAGCCCTTACCTTAACCCAAACCCTACACCTAACTACAGCCCTAGCCCTTGCCCTAACCCTAATCCAAACCGTAACCATAACCCTAACCCTAGCCCTAGCCATAAACTTAACCCTAATCCTAACCCTAAACCTAGGCCTAACCCTAGCCGTAACGCGAGCCCTAAACCTTACCTTTACCCTAGACCTAAATTTAGCCCTAACACAAACCCTAACCTCAGCCCTAACCCTAAACCTAGCCCTAGCCGTAGCCGTAGCCCTAACTCTAGCTCTAACCCTAACTAATTGTAACACTAACCGTAAAACTAGCCCAAACCCGAGACCTAACCCTAGCCCTAGCCCTAACCCTAACCCTAACACTAATCCTAACAGTAACCCTAACCCTTGCCCTAACTCTAGCCCTAACCCTACACATATCCCTTGCCCAAGCCCTAGCCCTAGCCCTAACCCTAGCCCTAGCCCTAGCCCTAACCCTAATGCTAGCCCTAGCCCTAACCCTCAACCTAACCCTCAATCTAACTCTCATCCTAACCCTAGCCCTAACCCTAAATCGGCACTACACGTAGTCCTACCCTAGCCCAAACCGTAACTCTAACCCAAACCCTGAACATAAACCTAACACTAACCCTAAAATTAGCCCTAGCCTAGCCCTAGGCCTAACCATAACCCTAACCCTAATTATACCTGTAACCCTAGCTCTAACATGAACACTAACCATAACACAAACCCTAAACCTAGCCCTAGCCCTAGCCCCAGCCCTAAACCTAGCCCTAGCCCAAGCCCTAGCCCTAGCCCTCGCCCTCACCCTAACCCTCACCCTAACCCTAACCCTAACCCTAACCATAAGCAAGCACGAGATGTAGCCCTAACCCTACTCCAAACCATAACCCTAACCCTAGATGTAGCCCTAGCCGCAACCCTAACCCTAAGAGTTACCGAAATCCTAACCCTAGCCCTAACCCTAATGCTAACCCTAACCCTGGACATAGCCCTAACCCTATCTTTTACCCTAGCACTAGCCCTAGCCCTAGCCCTAACCATAACCCAAACTGTAACCATAACCATAACCCAAGCCCTAGCCCTGTGTCTAAATCTAGCCCTAGCCATAAACCTAACCCTAATCCTAATCCTAGGCCTAACCCTAACCCTAGACCTAACCCTAAACCTAGCCCTAGCCCTAACCCTAACCATAGCCCTAGCCCTAACTTTAACCCTAGGCCTAACCCTAACTCTAGCCCTAACCCTTACCATTACCCTAGTCCTAACTTAAGCCACACCCTAACCCTAGATCTAGCCCTAGCACAAGCTGTAGCCCTAACCCTACTGTAAACCAGCCCCTAACCTTAACCCAACCCTACACCTAACTCTAGCCTAAACCTTTACCCAAAACTAACACGAACCCAAACCCTAACCATAAACCTAGCCCTAACCAAAAACCTAACCCTAGTCCTATCGCTAAACCTAACCGTAACCCTAATCCTACCCTAACCCAAGCCCTTCCTGTACCCCTAGCCGTAACCCTAAGCCTAAGCCTAGGCCTAACCCTAACTCTAGCCCTAACCCGAGCCCTAAACCTTACCTTTACCCTAGCCTTATATTTAGCCCTAACACAAACCCTAACCCTAAACCTAGCACTAACACTAACCCAAGACCTAGCCCTAACCCTAGCCCTAGCTCTAACCCTAACATTAAACGTAGTCCTACCCAAACCCTAACATAAAACGTAGTCCTACCCTAACCCTAGCACTATTTGCAACACTACCCCTAGACCTAAACCATTGGTTGTTCAGTTCCAAGATATAAAATCGTACGTTAAAGAACGTATTGCAATCTTCTAATGACTAATTTGAGGCTAATATAAAGTTTTCCCAATAGCACAATCCATTTAATATTAGGAGTCAGTCCTAACCCTCTAAACTGCAAAAAAATTGCTATATTCAATATTATCCACTTGTTAGCTGCTACAATATACTATTATCTACTCTTGCCAAACTTAAATTAAATGAAACTAAACCCGAACTCCAAACTTAACCCTTACCACCACCCCAACCCTACCCTGAACCCAAACCTAACCTTAACCACAATCCTAACTGCAACACCAACACCAACCCTAACCCCAACCCTACCCCAATCCTAATCCAACTGTAAAACCAACCCTAACCATAATCATAACCTTAACTCTAGCCTAACCCTAACCCTAGCTTTAGCTCTAGCCTTAACCCTAACCCTAACTCTTGACTTGCCCTACCTCTAACCCTAACCCTAGCACTTACCCTAACCATAACCATAACCCTAATGCTAAAACTAGCCTAACACTAACACTAAACCTAACATTAACATTATCCCTAACCCTGGACTTGCCCTAGACCTAGACCAAGCCCGAACTCTAACCCTAGCCCTAACTCTAACCCTAGTCCTAGCCCTGACCCTAGCCCGAACCCTAACCCTAACCCTTACCCTTACTCTAACCATAACCATAAAACTAAACCCAGCCCTAACCCTAGCCCTAACCCTAGCCCTAAACCAAACCCTAACCCTAACCATAGCTGAACCCAAACCCTACCCCTACCCCTAACCTAAGACTAACCCTAACCTTAACCCTAGCCCAAACCCTAACCCTTACCCTAACCCTAAGCATAAAACTAAACTCAGCCCTAAACCTAGCCCTAAACCAAACCCTAACCCTAACCTTAACCCTAGCCCTAACACTAACACTAAGTCTCAAACTAGCGCTAAACCTAGTCCGAACCCTTACCTTAGCCCTAAACCTAAGCCTACCCCTAATCCTACTCCTATCCCTAACCCTAGTCCTAGCCCTAACCCTAAACCTAGACTTCGAGTAGCTCTAGCCCTAACCCTAACACAAACTCTAACCCTAACCACTAACCCATAACCCTAACCCCTAACCCTAAACCCTAACCCTAATGCAAAACCCTAACCCTAAGACCTAACCCTAGCCCTAACCCTAACCTAACCTAAACCTAAGCCTAACTTAACCCTAGCCCTAGTCCTAGCCCTAGCCCTAACCCAAACAAAAACCCTAACACTAACCCTAGCCCTAACCCTAAAACTAACCCTAGCCCTAGCGCTAATACTTACACTAACACTAACCCTAACCCTAGCCCTCACCCTAAACCTAACCCTAGCCTAACCCTAGCTTTAACCCTAACCCTAGACCTAACTGTAACCCAAGCCCTAGCCCTAACCCTACCCTAGCCATAGCCATAACCCTAATCCTGGCCATAAAGCTAGTCCTAGCCCTAACCCTAACCCTAACCCTAGCCCTAGCCCTAGCCCTAGCCCTAACTCTAATCCAAACCCTTACTATAGCCCGGACATTAACCCTACACAAAACCTAACCCTAACCCCAAACCTAGCCCTAGCCCTAACCCTAATCATAACCCTAATCATAACAGTAGCCCTAGACCTAGCTCTAACACTAACACAACCCTAACACAAACCCAAACACTAGCCCAAGCCCTAACACTAACACTAACCCTAACAGTAACCCTAATCCTAACTCTTACCCTAACACTAACCCAAGACCTAACCCAAACCCTACACATACCCCTAGCCCAAGCCCTAACCCTAACACTAACCCAAGACCTAACTCAAATCCTAAACCTAACCCTAGCCAGAGCCCTAGACCTAACCCTACCCCTAGCCCTAGCCCTAACCCTAACACTAACCCTAACCCAAGCCCTAACCCTAGCCCTAATCCTAAAATTAGCCCAAGCCCGAGACCTAACCCTACCCCTAGCCCTAACCCTAATCCTAACCCTTGCCCGAACTCAAGCCCTAGCCCTACACATATCCCTTCCCAAGCCCTAGCCCTAACACTAGCCCTAACCCTAACGCTAGCCCTAGCCCTAGACCTAACCCTCAACATAACCCTCATCCTAACTCTCATCCTAACCCTAGCCCTAACCCTAAACCGGCACTACACGTAGCCCTAGCCCTAGCCCAAACCATAACCCTAACCCAAGGCCTAAACTTAAACCTAACATTAACCCTAAAATTAGCCCTAACCTAGCCCTAGGCCTAACCATAATGCTAACCCCAATTATACCTGCAGCCCTAGCCCTAGCTCTAACATGAACACTAACCCTAACACAAACCCTAAACCTAGCCCTAGCCCCAGCCCTAAACCTAGCCCTACCCCTAGCCCTAACCTTGAACCTAACCCTAGCCCTAATCCTCACCCTAACCCTAACCCTAACCCAAACCCTAACCCTATCCCTAAGCCAGCACGAGATGTAACCCTAGCCCTACCCCAAACCATAACCCTAACCCTAGATGTAGCCCTAGCCCTAACCATAAACCTAAGAGTAACTGTAATCCTAACCCTTGCCCTAACCCTAACGCTAACCCTAACCCTGGACATAGCCCTAGCCCTATCTTTTATCCTAGCACAAGCCCTAGCCCTAACACTAAGCGTAACCCTAGCCCTTACCTTAACCCAAACCCTACACCTAACTACAGCCCTAGCCCTTGCCCTAACCCTAATCCAAACCGTAACCATAACCCTAACCCTAGCCCTAGCCATAAACTTAACCCTAATCCTAACCCTAAACCTAGGCCTAACCCTAGCCGTAACGCGAGCCCTAAACCTTACCTTTACCCTAGACCTAAATTTAGCCCTAACACAAACCCTAACCTCAGCCCTAACCCTAAACCTAGCCCTAGCCGTAGCCGTAGCCCTAACTCTAGCTCTAACCCTAACTAATTGTAACACTAACCGTAAAACTAGCCCAAACCCGAGACCTAACCCTAGCCCTAGCCCTAACCCTAACCCTAACACTAATCCTAACAGTAACCCTAACCCTTGCCCTAACTCTAGCCCTAACCCTACACATATCCCTTGCCCAAGCCCTAGCCCTAGCCCTAACCCTAGCCCTAGCCCTAACCCTAATGCTAGCCCTAGCCCTAACCCTCAACCTAACCCTCAATCTAACTCTCATCCTAACCCTAGCCCTAACCCTAAATCGGCACTACACGTAGTCCTACCCTAGCCCAAACCGTAACTCTAACCCAAACCCTGAACATAAACCTAACACTAACCCTAAAATTAGCCCTAGCCTAGCCCTAGGCCTAACCATAACCCTAACCCTAATTATACCTGTAACCCTAGCTCTAACATGAACACTAACCCTAAACCTAGCCCTAGCCCTAGCCCCAGCCCTAAACCTAGCCCTAGCCCAAGCCCTAGCCCTAGCCCTCGCCCTCACCCTAACCCTCACCCTAACCCTAACCCTAACCATAAGCAAGCACGAGATGTAGCCCTAACCCTACTCCAAACCATAACCCTAACCCTAGATGTAGCCCTAGCCGCAACCCTAACCCTAAGAGTTACCGAAATCCTAACCCTAGCCCTAACCCTAACGCTAACCCTAACCCTGGACATAGCCCTAACCCTATCTTTTACCCTAGCACAAGCCCTAGCCCTAGCCCTAACCTTAACCCAAACTCTACACCTAACTACAGCCCTAGCCTTTGCCCTAACCATAACCCAAACTGTAACCATAACCATAACCCAAGCCCTAGCCCTGTGTCTAAATCTAGCCCTAGCCATAAACCTAACCCTAATCCTAATCCTAGGCCTAACCCTAACCCTAGACCTAACCCTAAACTTAGCCCTAGCCCTAACCCTAACCATAGCCCTAGCCCTAACTTTAACCCTAGGCCTAACCCTAACTCTAGCCCTAACCCTTACCATTACCCTAGTCCTAACTTAAGCCACACCCTAACCCTAGATCTAGCCCTAGCACAAGCTGTAGCCCTAACCCTACTGTAAACCAGCCCCTAACCTTAACCCAACCCTACACCTAACTCTAGCCTAAACCTTTACCCAAAACTAACACGAACCCAAACCCTAACCATAAACCTAGCCCTAACCAAAAACCTAACCCTAGTCCTATCGCTAAACCTAACCGTAACCCTAATCCTACCCTAACCCAAGCCCTTCCTGTACCCCTAGCCCTAACCCTAAGCCTAAGCCTAGGCCTAACCCTAACTCTAGCCCTAACCCGAGCCCTAAACCTTACCTTTACCCTAGCCTTATATTTGGCCCTAACACAAACCCTAACCCTAAACCTAGCACTAACACTAACCCAAGACCTAGCCCTAACCCTAGCCCTAGCTCTAACCCTAACATTAAACGTAGTCCTACCCAAACCCTAACATAAAACGTAGTCCTACCCTAACCCTAGCACTATTTGCAACACTACCCCTAGACCTAAACCAAACCCTTGACCTAACCCTAACCCTAATCCTAGCCATAAACCTAGTCCTAGCCCTAACCGTAACCCTACCCTAGGCCTAACACTAACCCTAATCCTAACCTGACCATTAGCTCTAAAACTAAACCTACCCAAAACCTAACCCTAATCATAAACCTAGCCCTAACCCTAATTAAAGCCATAGCCCTAGCTCTAACACTAAACCTAACAAAAACCCAAACGCTAGCCCAAGACCCAGACCTAACCTTAGCCCTAGCCCTAACTCTAAAACTAAAACTAACCCTAGCCCTATCCCTAGCCCTAACACTAACCCTAACCCAAACACTAACACTAACCCAAGCTCTAGCCCTAACCCTAACCCTAGCCCTAGCCCTAGCCCTAAATCTAGCCCTAGCCCTAGCCCTAGCCCTAACCCTAGCCCTAACCCTAACATAGCCCTAGCCCTAGCCCTACCCTAGCCCTAACCCTAACCCTAACCCTAACCCTAATCCAAGCTCTATACCAAACCCTAGCCTAGCCCTAACCCTAATCCAAGCCATAAACCTAATCCTAGCCCTAACCCTAAACCTAGCCCTAGCCCTAACCCTAACCCTAACCCTAACCTTACCCTAGCCCTAGCCCTAGCCTAGCCCTAGCCCTAACCCTAACCCTAATCCAAGCCCTATCCCAAACCCTAGCCTAGCCCTAACCCTAATCCAAGCCATAAACCTAATCCTAGCCCTAACCCTAAACCTAGCCCTAGACCACAACCCTGCACAGAATCTAACCCTAACCCTACCCCAAGCCCTAACCCTATCCCTATCCCTATCCCTAACCCGTGTCCAAGACATAGCCCTAGGCCTAACCCTAACCCTGGGCCTAACCCTAACACTAACCCTAGTCCTAGCTTTAACCCTAAGCCGAACCCTAACCCTAGCCCTAACCCTAACCGAAACCCTAACACTGAACGTAGTCCTACCCTAATCCTAACCCTAGCCCTATTTGTAACCTTAGCCCTAGCCCTAAACCTAGCCCTAGCCCTAAACCTAACCCTAACCCTAGCCATAAACCTCATCCTCGCTCTAACCCAAACCCGAACCCTAGCCCTAACTCTAACCCTAACCCTACAATTAACCCTAACACTAAACCTACCCAAAACCTAACCCTAACCCTAAACCTAGCCCTAACCCTAATTATAGCTGCAGCCCTAGCTCTAACACTAAACCTAACACAAATCCAAACAGTAGCCCAAGCCCCAGACTTAACCTTAGCCCTAGACCTAAACGTAACCCTAACCCTAAAACAAAAACTAGCCCTAGCCCTAACCCAAACCGTAACCCTAACCCTAGCCCTAACCATAACCCTAACCCTAACCATAACCATAACCATAACCATAACCATAACCCTAGCCCTAGCCCTAGCCCTAGCCCTAGCCCTAGCCCTAGCCCTAGCCCTAACAGTAACCCTAACCTTAGCCCTAAACCTAGCCCTAGCCCTAACGCAAATCCAAGCCACAAACCTAGTACTAGCCCTAACTCTAAACTGAGACCTAGCCCAAGACCTTACCCTAACCCTAACCCTTCACAAAAACTAACCCTAATCCTAGCTTTAGCCCTAACCCTCACCCTAGCCCTAGCCCTAACCGTAACCCTAACCTTAACCCTAGCCCTAGCCCTAAACCTAGCCCTAGCCCTAACCCAAATCCAAGCCACAAACCTAGTCCTAGTCCTAACTCTAAACCGAGACCTCACGCAAGACCTTACTCTAACCCTAACCCTGCACAAAAACTAACCCTAACCCTAACCCTAGTTTTAGCCCTAACCCTCACCCCATCCCTAACCCTTGTCAAAGCCCTAGCCCTAGGCCTAACCTTAACCCTAGGCCTAACCCAAACCCTTACTCTAACCCTAACGCTTACCTTTACCCTGGCCCTAACTTTAGCTCAAACACAAACCCTAGCCCTAGCCCTAAACCTAACCCTAACACTAACGCTAGCCCTAGCCCTAACCCTAACCCAAACACTAACACTAAACGTAGTCCTACCCTAATCCTAACCCTGACCCTAGCCCAAGACCTTACCCTAACCCTAACCCTTCACAAAAACTAACCCTAACCCTAACCCTATTTGTAACCCTAGCCCTAGCCCTAAGCCTAGCCCTATTTGTAACCCTAACCCTAGCCATAAACCTAGTCTTGGCCCTAACCCTAATTCTAACCCTAACCCTACCATTAGCCCTAACACTAAACCTACCCAAAACCTAACCCTAACCCTAAACCTAGCCCTAGCTCTAACCCTAATTATAGCCATAGCCCTATCTCTAACACTAAACCTAACACAAACCCAAACACTAGCCCAAGCCCCAGACCTAACCTTAGCCCTAACTCTAACCATAACCCTAAAACAAAAACTAACCCTAGACCTAACCCTAAACTTAACCCTAGCCCTAGCCTTAACCCTAACACTAACCCTAACACTAACCCTAGACTTGCCCTAACCCTAACCCTAAAACTAAAACTAACCCTAACCCTAACACTAACACTAACCCTAACCCTAACCCTAACACTAACACTAACATTAACACTAACACTAACCCTAGCCCTAGCCCTCATCCTAACCCTAGCCCTAGCCCTAAACCAAATCCAAGCCACAAACCTAGTCCTAGCCCTAACCCTAAACCTAGACCAAGCCCTACATCTTACTCTAACCCTAACCCTGCACAAAACCTAACTCTAACCCTAACACTAGCTTTAGCCCTAACCCTCACCCTATACCTAACCCTTGTCCAACCCCTAGCCCTAGCCCTAACCCTAACCCTAGGCCTAACCCTAACCCTAACAATAGCCCTAGCCCTAGCCCTAACCCTAACCCTAACCCTCACCCTCACCCTAATCCTAAACCTAACCCTAACCCTAAACCAGCACGAGATGTAGCCCTACCCCAAACCATAACCCTAACCCTAGATGTAGCCCTAGCCGTAACCATAACCCTAAGAGTAACCGTAATCCTAACTCTTGCCCTAACCCTAGCCCTAACCCTGGACATAGCCCTAGTGCTATCTTTTACCCTAGCACAAGCCCTAGCCCTAACACTAACCGTAGCCCTAGCCCTAACCTTAACACAAACCCTAAACCTAACTACAGCCCTAGCCCTTGCCCTAACCCTAACCCAAACCGTAACCATAACCCTAGCCCTAGCCCTAAATCTAACCCTAGCCCTAGCCATAAACCTAACCCTAATCCTAACCCTAACCCTAGGCCTAACCCTAGGCCTAACCCTCAACCTAACCCAAGCCATAATGTGAGCCCTAACCCTTACCTTCACCGTAGACCTAAATTTAGCCCTAACAAAAACCCTAGCCCTAACCTTAGCCCTACCCCGAGCCCTAAACTTTATCTTTACCCTAGCCCTATCTTTAGCCCTAACACAAACCCTAACCCTAGCCCTAAAACTAACCCAAACCCTAAAACTAACCCAAGACCTAGCCCTAACCCTAACCCTAGCCCTAGCTCTAACCCTAAACCTAGCCCTAGCCCTAACCCTAACCCTAACCCTATCCCTAACCCTTGTCCAAACCCTAGGCCTAACACTAATCCTACCCAAAAACTTACCCTAACCCTAACCCTAGCCTTAGCCCTAAACCTAATCCAAACCCTAATTATAACCATAGCCCTAAGCCTAGACCTAGCTTTAACACTAACCCTAACCACAAAATATACCATAGACCTAGCCAAAAGCCTAAACCTAACCCTAGCCCTAACTCTAACCCTAACCCTAGTTCTAACCCTAACCCAAACCCTAACCCTAGCCCAAACAGTAACCCTAATCCAAACCCTTGCCCTAACCCCAGCCCAAGCCCTAGCCCTAACCCTAACACTCACACTAAACAGTCCTAGCACTAACCCTAACCCTAACCCTAGCCCTATTTATAGCCCTAGCCCTAGACTTAACCCTTGACCTAAAACTAATCCTAGCCATAAACTTAGTCCTACCCCTACCCCTACCCCCTAGCTCTAACTCTAACCCGAACCCTACAATTAGCTCTAACACTAACCCTACCCAAAACCTAACCCTAAAACTAAACCTAACCCTAATTGTAACCCTAGCCCTAGCCCGAACACAAACCCTAACCCTAGCTCTAGCCATATCCCAAATCCAAGCCATAAACCTAGCCCTAACCCTAACCTTAGACCTAGGCCTAGACCTAACTCTAACCCTAACCCTGCAAAAAACCTAACCCTAACCCTAAACCTAGCCCTAACCCTAACCCTGCAAAAAACCTAACCCTAGCCCTAACCCTTGTCCAAACCCTAGGCCTAATTCCAGTCCTAACACTAATCCTACCCAAAAACTTACCCTAACCCTAGCCTTAGCCCTAAACCTAATCCAAACCCTAATTATAACCATAGCCCTAAGCCTAGACCTAGCTTTAACACAAACCCTAACCACAAAATATACCATAGACCTAGCCAAAAGCCTAAACCTAACCCTAGCCCTAACACTAACCCTAACCCTAGCTCTAACCCTAACCCTAACCCTAGTTCTAACCCTAACCCAAACCCTAACTGTAAACCTAGACCTAGCCCTAACCCCAACCCTAGCCCAAACAGTAACCCTAATCCAAACCCTTGCCCTAACCCGAGCCCAAGCCCTAGCCCTAAAACTAACCCTAACCCTAGCCCTAACACTAACACTAACCGAAGACCTAACCCTAACCCTAGCTCTATACCCAAACCCTAAACGTAACCCTAACCCAAGCCCTAACCCTAAAACTAACACTAACTCTAGACCTAGCCCTAAAACTAACCCTAACCCTAGCCCTAACACAAACCCTAACACTAACCCTAACCCTAGCCCTAGCCCTAGCCCTAACCCTAACCTTAGCCCTAGCCCTAGCCCTAGCCCTAATCCAAGTAATAAACCTAGTCCTAACCCTAACCCTAGACATAGCCCTAGATCTAACTTTAACCCTAACCCAAACTATA
Source organism: Lepidodactylus listeri (assembly GCA_029233225.1). Classification (NCBI taxonomy): domain Eukaryota; kingdom Metazoa; phylum Chordata; class Lepidosauria; order Squamata; family Gekkonidae; genus Lepidodactylus; species Lepidodactylus listeri. The sequence continues at coordinate 177,894,325 of JARCFY010000002.1, forward strand.
GCCCTAACACTAACCCTGCACAAAACCTTACCTAAACCCTAACCCTAGCCCTAGCCCTAAGCCTAACCCTAGGTCTAACCCTAACTCTAGCCCTAATGCTTACCTTTACCCTAGCCCTAACTTTAGCCCTAACACAAACCCTAACCCTAACCCTAGCCCTAACTCTAGCCCTAACCCTAACCCTTACACTAGCCCTAAATTTAGCCCCAACACAAACCCTAAACCAGCGGTTCTCAACCTTGGGGTCGGGACCCCATTTGGGGTCGAACAACCATTTCACTGGGGTTCACCGGCTGGCATCCGAGCCCCTCCCCTTCCCACCCCTCCCTCACCAAAAGCCCTGCTCCGCTCACCCAGAAGTCCGAGCAGAGCACTGTAGCTTTCCTACAGAGTGGGGGGGGGGCAGGGTTTCAGAGTCCTCTATCTAAAAGTTTTGCTCCTCCAGGTTGCACAACTTCTGCGTCTTCTGGTAAGCTTTTGTGTTGTAAATGTAGAAATCCTTGGGTGAGATCCCTCCTCCGGTGGCCACCCCCCCCTTTTATTTTGAACACCAAAGTAGAAAGAAAAGTGGAGTGTGTGTATGGACAGAGAGAGAAAGAGAGAGGAGTAGAAAAAACTGTGGATTAAAAACAATATATATATTTAATCAGGCTTCTTACTATTTTCAGTGCCCAAAAAGTTGAAGCAAAAATGTGGCTTCCGTTTCCCCCTCCTGCTCCAACAGCAAAGTTTGATTCCAACCCAGCTCTCCTCTCCACTCCCCCAACTCCAGTCCTTTTTGAATTTCTCCAGCTTTTCCATTCTTTGTTACTTCTTAGCTTTTATTTTTAAAAAGAAAGAAATCAATTTTTTTTCTGTTTCTGACTGCTCATGCCAGAAACAGATGTACTAAAAGGAAGGACAGGATTGCCCATTGGAAACAATGGGAAACACTTGAAGGCCCATTGGAAATAATGGGAGCCAGGAATGTCAATTGATTTGCATGGGCTCCGCTGTAATACATTACAGTACAAGTAGAGTTGCAAAGAAAATGTGGAATGGATTTTCCATTAGGGTCTCTGGGCCCATATAGACTACTCTGGGACTGACAGGCCCCATCTTGGAATGATAGCCCCAGGGGGTAGCAGAAGCCTTCTGGGACTGGAATGACAAGCCCCAGAGTGGAATGACAGGGCCTGGGGGTAGCAGGAGAGTTCTGGGACTGGAATGAGAGACCATGGAGTGGAATGACAGCCCCTGGGGGTAGCTGGAGTACTCTGGGAATGGAATGACAGGCCCCAGAGTGGAATGACAGCCACTGGGGGTAGCAGGAGAGTTCTGTGACTAGAATGAGAGACCACAGAGTGGAATGACAGCCAGTGGGGGTAGCAGGACTGTTCTGTGACTAGAACAAGAGACCACGAGAGTGGAATGACAGCCCCTGGGGGCAGCAGGAGTATTCTGGGAATGGAATGACAGGCCCCAGAGGGGAATGACAGCCCCTGGAGGCAGCAGGAGTATTCTGGGAATGGAATAACAGGCCCCAGAGGGGAATGACAGCCACTGGGGGTAGCAGGAGTGTTCTGTGACTAGAATGAGAGACCACGAGAGTGGAATGACAGCCCCTGGGGGTAGCAGGAGAGCCCAGGAAAGGCAGCAAAAGCCACCCCCCACCTTCCCTGGGCTCCGTGCTGAGGCGCAGAGCCCAGGAAAAGTGGCAAAAGCCGCCCCCCCACCGACCTTCCTTCCCCCCTTTCTCTCTCTCTTTCTCTCTCTCTTCTCTCTTTCTCTCTCTCTCTCTCCCCCTTTCTCTCTCTCTCTCTCTTTCTCTCCCCCCCACCTGCAACAGCCTCTCCTGCCCACCTACCTCATTTTCTCATGGCATCTTCTGTTGAAGAAAAGTAAGTCTGAAGCCTGAATGTTTGTTGTGTCTTGTTGGGAATAGCTTGCAAATATATGTGTGTCTAAAGTCTGTATTAAAGTTGTTTGGTGCTAATTGCCATGCAAGAGAAAACATCTGAAAAAGTAGCTTCATTGTGTGTGTTGGCAGAATTTTATGGTTGGGGATCACCACAACACGAGGAACTGTATTAAAGGGTTGCGGCATTAGAAAGGTTGAGAACCACTGCCCGAAACCATAACCTAAACCTAACCCAAGTCCAAGCCCTAGCCCTAATCCCAGCCCTAACCCTAACCCTAGCCCAAGCCCTAACCCTAATCCTAACCATTACTTTGACCCTAACCATAGCCCTAACCCTAATCCTAACCCTTACCCTAGCCCTAGCCCTAAACCTAACCCTAACCCTAATTCTAACCCTAGGCCTAACACTAACCCTATGTCTAACCCTAAACCTAACCCTAGCCGTAACCGGAGCCCAAACCCTTACCTTTACTCTAGACCTAAATTTAGCCCTAACACAAACCCTAACCCTAAACCTAGTCCTAGCCCAAACCCAAATCAAAGCCATAAACCTAGCCCTAATCCCAGTCCTAACCCTAACCCTAGCCCTAGCCCAAGCCCTAGCCCAAGCCCAAGCCGTAACCCTAACCCTTACTTTGACCCTAACCCTAGCCCTTACCCTAACCCTAGACAACCCTAATGGTAACCTTAACCCTAACCCTAACCCTAACCGTAGCCCTAGACATACACCGATCCTGAACCTTAGCCCTAACCATAACCCTAAAACGAACCCTAAAACTAGTGGTAGCCTATCCCTAACCCTAGCCCTATTTATAATGGTAGCCCTAGCATTAGCCCTAGCTAACCCTAGCCCTTGCCTAAACCATAACCCTAACCCAAACCCTAACCATAACCCTAGCCCTAGTTCTAAATCTAACCCTACCTATAGCCCTAACCCTAACCCTAACCTAACCCTAATCCTAACCCTAACCCTAGGCCTAACACTAACCCTAGGGCTAACCCTAACTCTAACCTTTATCCTAGACCTAAATTCAGCCCTAACAAATACCCTAACCCTAACCCTAGCCCTAGCCATAGCCTTACTTTAACCCGAGGCAGAACCCTAACCCTAACTCTAGCCCTAACCCTTACCATTACCCTAGCACTAACTTTCACCCACATCCTAACCCCAGACATAGTCCTAGCCCTAGAACCAGCCCTAGCCCTAACCCTAAGCCCTAGCCATAACCCTAGCCCTAACCTTAACCCAACCCTACACCTAACTCTAGCCCTAATACTTACCCAAACCCTAACCCTAACCCAAACCCTAACCATAAGAATAAGCATAACCCTAGCCCTACCTTAACAGAAAACCTAGCCCTAGCCCTAAACCAAACTATAACCCTAATCCAAACCCTAACCCTAGCCCTAACCCTAGCCCTAAACCTAACCCTAGCCCTAAACCTAGGCCTAACCCTAACTCTAGCCCTAACCTGAGCCCTAACTCTTATCTTTACCCTAGCCCTATCTTTAGCCCTAACACAAACCCTAACCCTAGCCCTTACCCTAGCCGTAACCCTAACCCTAACTGTAACAATAATCCTAACTTTAGCCCTAACACTTACCCTACCCAAAAACTAACCCTAACCCTAGTCATAGCCCTAACTTTAAACCTAACCATAACCCTAGCCCTAAGTATAACCCTAACCCAAACCCAAACACTAACTGTAGACCTAGCCGTAACCCTAAACCTAACCCTAGCCCTAACACTAAGCTAACACTAACACTAATCTGAGCCCTAACGCTAACCCAAACCTGAGCCCAACCCTAGCCTAGCTCTAACCCTAACCCTAAAACTAAACCTAGCCCTAGCCTTAACCCTAGCCCTAACTGTAACCCTAGCTCTAACCCAAGCCCTAGCCATAGACCTAACCCTAACCCTTGACCTAAACCTAATCCTAGCCATAAACTTAGTCCTAGCCCTAACCCTAACCATACCTTTAGTCCTAACACTAACCCTACACAAAACCTAACCCGAAACCTAGCCCTAGCCCTAAGCCTAACCCTAATTACAGCCATAGCCCTAGCCCTAGTTCTAACACTAACACTAAAACAAACCTAACACTAGCCCAAGCCCCAGACCTAACCTCAGCCCTAGCCCTAACACTAACCTTAACAGTAACTGTAACCCTAACACTTAACCTAACCCTAGCCCTAACCTACAAATACCCCTTGCCCAAGCCCTAGCCCTAGCCCTAACACTAAAACTAACCAAAGACCTAACCCTAACCCTAGCTCTAGCCCAAACCCTAACCCTAACCCAAGCCCTAACCATAACCCTAACCCTAAACCTAACACTAACCCTAGCCCTAAACCTAGCCCTAACCCTGGTCCTAGCCCAAGCCCTAACCCTAATCTAACCCATAAATGTAGTCCTAGCCATAACCCAAACCCTAGCCCTAGACATAGACCTAACTCTAACCCTAACCCTAATGCTAACCCTAACTTTAGCCTTAACTCTAACCCTGCACAAAACCTAACCCGAACCTGAACCCTAACCCTAACCCAAGCCCTAACCCTAACCCTAACTGTAATCCTAAACCTAAACCTAGCCCTAGCCCTAGCCCTAACCCGAACCCAAACCCTAAAACTAAACCGAGCCCTACCCTAACCCTAACCCTAGATGTAACTGTAGCCCTAGTCCTAGCCCTAAACCTAACCCTTGACCTAAACCTAATCCTAGCCATAAAACTAGTCCTAGCCCTAACCCTAGCCCTAGCCCTAACTCTAACCCTAACCCTGACCATAATCCTAACCCTAACCATACCTTTAATTCTAACACTAACCCTACCCAAAACCTAACCCTAACCATAGCCCTAGCACTAACTGTGACCCAAATTATAGCTGTAGCCCTAGTTCTAACGCTAACCCTAATGCAAACCTAAAAACTAGCCCAAGGCCCAGACCTAACCTTAGCCCTAGCCGTAACCCTAACCCTAACCCTAGCCCTAACCCTAACCCTAACCCTAACCCTAATTATAGCAATAGCCCTAGCCCTAGTTCTAACACTAACCCTAACACTAACCTAAACACTAGCCCAAGCCCCAGACTGAGCTTAGCACTAGCTCTAACCCTAACACTAACCCTAACTGTAACTGTAATCCTAACCCTTACCCTAACCCTTGCTCTAACCCTAACCCTACACATACCCTTGCCCAAGCCCTAGCTCTAACCCTAACCCTAAAATTAACACTAACACTAACACTAACCGAACTCCTAACCCTAACCCTAGCTATAGCCCAAACCCTAACCCTAACCCAAGCCCTAACCATAACCCTAATCCTAAACCTAACACTAGCCCTAGCCCTAACCCTGGCCATAGCCCTAACCCTAATCTAAGCCATAAACCTAGTCCTAGCCCTAACCCAAACCCTAGCCCTAGACCTAATTCTAACCCTAACCCTAGCCCTACCTGAACTCGAACCCTAATCCTCACCCTAGCCCTAGCCCTAACCCTAATCTAAGCAGTAAACCTAGTCCTAACCCTAACCCTAATCCTAACTTTAGCCTTAACAATAATCCTGCACAAAACCTAACACTAACCCTAACATAACCCTAACACTAACCCAATCCTAAACCAAACACTAACCCAAGACCTAGCCCTAACTTTAGCCCTAGCCCTAACACTAGACCTAGCCCTAAACCTAACACTAACCGTAACCCTAGCCCTCGCCCAAACCCTAACCCTGGCCCTAGCCCTAATCCTAATATAAGCCAATAAACCTTGTCCTAGCCCTAACCCAAAACCTAGACCTAGAACTAGACCTAATTCTAACCCTAACCCTAACTTTAGCCTTAACACTAACCCTGCAAAAAACCTAACCCTAACTCTAACCATAACCCTAGCCCTAACCTTATCCCTATCCCTATCCCTATCCCTAACCCTTGCCCTACTCTGGCCCTAGCCAAAGTCCTAGTCCTGACCCTAGTCCTAACCCTAACTCTAGCCCTAATGCTTACCATTACCCTTGCCCTAACTTTAGCCCTAACATGAACCCTAACCCTAGCCCTAGCCCTAGCCCTAACCCTAACCCTAGCCCTAACCCTAACCCAGACCCTAACCCTAACCCTAACCCTAACCCTAGCCCTAGCCCTAACCCTAACCCTATCCCTAATCCCAGCTCTAACCCTAACCCTAGCCCAAGCCCTAACCCTAACTTTAACCCTAAGACTAGCACTAGCCCTAACCCTAATCCGAAGCCCTTACCCTTACCCTAACCCTAGAAAACCCTAACCCTAATGGTAAACTTAACGCTAAGCCTAACCATAACCGTAACCCTAGCCCTAGACATAACCCATACCCTAGTCCTAACCCTAACCATAAAATGAACCCTAAAACTAGCGCTAACCTATTCCTAACCCTAACCCTAATTACACCCATAGCCCTAGCATTAGCCCTAGCTCTAACAATAGCCCTAACCCTAACAAAACTCCTAACCCTACCCTTGCCCTAGTCACAGCCCTAGACCTAGACCTAGCCATAGCCCTAGCCCCAGCCCTAGCCCCAGCCCTAGCCCTAGCCCTAACTCTAACCCTAACTTTAACACAAATGCTAACCCTAGCCCTAGCTCTAACCCTAACCCTAGCCCTAACCCTAACCCTAGCCCTAGCCCTAGCCCTAGCCCTAGCCCTAACCCTAGGCATAACCCTAACTCTAACTCTAGCCCTAATGCTTAACTTTACCCTAGCCCTAACTTTAGGCCTAACCCCAACCCTAGCCCTAGCCCAAACTCTAGCCCGAACCCTAACCCTTAAACTACCCCTAAATTTAGTCCTAACACAAACCCTAAGCCAAAACATAACCCTAACCCTAACCGGAGCCCTAGCCCAAGCCCTAGTCCTAACCCTAGCCCTAGCCCTAGCCCAAGCCCAAACCCGAACCCTAGCCCTAACCCTAATGTGAGCCCTTACCCTAACCCTAGACAACCCTAAACCTAACGGTAAACTTAACTATAACCATAACTCTAGCCCTACATAAAACCTGAACCCGAACACTAACCATAACCCTAAAATGAACCCTAAAACTAGCACTAGCCTATCCCTACCCCTACCCCTAATTATAGCCGTAGCCCTAGCATTAGCCCTAGCCCTAACACTAACACTAACCATAACCATAACAAAAACCCTAACCTTAGCTCTAACCACAGCCCTAGCCCCAGCCCTAGCCCTAGCCCTAGCCCTAACCCTAAACCTAATTTTAACCAAAACTTAAAACATAGCCCTAGCCCTAACCAAAACCCTAACCCTAGCCCTAACCCTAACCCAGCACTAGACATACCCCTAAATCGAGCCAAAAACCTAACCCTACCCATAGCCCTAACACTTACCCAAAAACTAACCCTAACCCTAACACAAACCCTAACCCTAATACTAGCCAAAAACCTAGTCCTAGCCCTAACCCTAACCCTAGCCCTAACCCTAGCCCTAACACAACCCTAACCCCAGCTGTAATCCTAACCCAGCATTAGACATAGCCCTAAACCTAGCCAAAACCCCAACCCTAGCCGTAGCCCTAACCCTAGCGCTAACTGTAACCCTAGCCTTAACCCTAACGCTAGCCCTAACCTAATCCTTGCCATAAACCTAGTCCTAGCCCTAGCCCTAACCCTAACCCTAGCCCTAACTCTAGCCGTAACCCTAACCCTAAACTTAGACCTAGCCCTAACCTTAACTTTAGCCCTAACCCTAACTGTAACCCTAACTCTAGCCCTTGCACTGACACTAATCCTAGCCGTAACCCTTACCCTTACCCTTACTTTAACCCAAACCCTAACCCTAGATAACCCTGACCCTAACCTTAAAAGTAACCACAACCTTTGCCCTAATCCTAGCCCTAACCATAACCTTAACCATGACATTAACCCTAAACTTAGCCCTAACCATAACCCTAAAACTAGCCCTAGCCTAGCCCTAACCCTAATTATAGTCGTAGCCCAAACCCCAGCCCTAGCTCTAAAACTAACCCTAAACCTAATACAAACCCTAATCCTAACCTTAAAACTAGCCCTAGCCCAAACCCTAGCCCTAGCCCTAAACCTATCCCTACCCCTAGACCTAATCCTAGCCCTAGCCCTACCCTAGCCCTAGCCTTAGCCCGAAACCTATCCCTATCCCTAACCCTAAAACTACCCCAAGCCCTAACCGTAAGCGTAACCCTAACCCTAACCCCAACTTTAACCCCAATCCTACCACTAACCCTAACCCTAACTCTTACCCTTCCCCTAACCAAAACTCTAACCCTAGATAATCCTAGCCCTAGCCATAACCATAACCCTTACCCTAACCAAAACGCTTACCTTTACCCTAGCCCTAACTTTGGACCTAACACAAACCCTAACCCTAGCACTAGCCCTAACCCTAACCCTATCGCTAACCCTAACCGTAGCCCAAACCCTTTCCCTAACCCTTGCCCTAGTCTTAGCCCTAGTCCTAGTCCTAACCCTAACCCTAGGCCAAACCTTAACCCTAACTCTACCCTAACGCTTACCTTTACCCTAGCCCTAACTTTAGCCCTAAAAAAAACCTAACCCTAACCCTAACCCTATCCCTAACCCTAACCCTATCCCTAACCCAAGCCCTAACCCAAACCCTAATCCTAAACGTAACATTAACCATAGCCCTAACCCTAGCCCTAACTGTAATGATAGCCCTAGCCCTAACCCTAGACCTAGACCTAGACCTAAACCTAACCCTTGACCTAACTTCTAATTGATTGTTACAAAAAATGACTTTTGACGTTACTCCCGAGGAATCCCACTGAGCAGCATTATGGGGCACCTTTTTGCATCACAAAAGATTGCGTTAGGGGTTCTTGAGCAGTTAGCAATTTTATCAGTGATTCTTTCCATCATATGTAAATCCCACAATTTGCTAAGTCAAGGGTATATGGTAAGGAGGTTAGTGTCCTTCCAGTAAGAAGCAATTGAAACTCTAACTACATAGAGCAAGGCTTTGTTTCCTTCTATATGTACTCAACAATACAAAACCATGATATATAAACTCTAAGAGCAATAACATTGAATGCAAGACATAAAGTAATCAAAAACTGATTTTGGTTGTACAAGGAGTGATAACTGACACTGTATTTGATAACACTTTGTAAAACCTACAAATATCACTGTCATCTAACCAACGGATCATAGAAAAGAGTAATCAATGAATACAATACAAGAAGTACATTTCATTGTAAATTCCAATCGATAGTTACAAAAAAAAACTTCAGGTGTTACTCACGAGGAATCCCACTGAGCGTCATTATAGGCCACCTTTTGAATCCAAAAAGGTGGTATTAGGGGTTCTTGAGCAGTTAGCAATTTTCTTAGTCAATCTATCCATCACACGTAAGTCCCACAGTTCGGGAAACCAAAGTACATGGTAGGTACCTTATGTCAGAATCTGCAGATTCTGACAAGGATTTTTGGGATCTCACGCTATATATTATAACCTGTTTCTGTACCCATTTTGTAATCATGCCTATTGCTGTTAGTTGTTCCTATTGCCATTTGCTTGACCATTGTGAATGTATGCTATGTGACCCCAGGTTTATGGCTTTGACCAGGCCTGGTGTATGTATCTATTTGCCCGGGAGAATGACAACTTCAAAGCATGGGAACAATGGGCCTCTCACACTCCTGCCTCCGCATTCCATTCATCCCGGCTGGGAGGACAGGGGAGGACAGGGACCGTTTCTTATCAACGTGCGAAAGCCTTGGGGAAAGCATTTGTTATGTGAATATGGTTACATCTGAGGGGTCTGGTTTGGGAAGGGAAATTTACTGCTTCACACCTAGCTTTCTTTCCTGTGGGAAGCAAACGGCCAGAGAACCTTTTGCCCGCGGTTTTTTCCCCCTTGTTGATTGGTTACCTATGGGCAATTCAAATTGTGCTGGAGACTATATTAGACCTGCTTCTATTGTATGCGTTATCTCTGACAATAATCCGAGGACCTGTACCAATGTAGGAATTGGAAATAAAGAACTGTGTTTCATCAACAAAGATCTGATCCTTGACTACTTTGAGCAGAAGCCTCACAGATTGTCAGAGATCTGTGACTGGGACTTGGCCGTTCCTGACCATGTCGGACGACGGCACTCTTCCCATCCCTACTATCGAAGATCAGCCGGTGACCCCGGGGGACCAGGGTGCCAGTGGTGGAGGAGGAGGCGGGGAGCCCGAAGTGCCAGTGACTACGGTTCAGGGGGCTTACTACATCCCGTGACCACCTCCTCATCAGAGCGTGACCCCGAGATACTCATGGAGCAATTTCAGTCGTGGGACCGTCGACTCGTGGGTGCACGATCGGAAGGGGGCACGGGTGTCGATCCAGGCGGATCACACCGAACGCGGGAAGCCGAGCTTTCTGGGAGACGAGAGAGAGACGACCTACGGAGGAGAGTGGCGTCCCCCGCCTTTGGAAGAGGAGAGAGGCGTACCTTACGGGCCCGATCTCTACGGGGAAGACCAGACCCAAGCCCTGGATCGTATGATGGGAGATTTGCCCTGACGGCTATGCAAGCAGCTTGCCCAGCCCCGGGAGGGGTCGGACCCCCAGGAGGGGGAGTCCCGCAGCTGCCGGTTCCTCCTGGAGGAGCTCCCGTGGGAGTCGTCCCACCGCAAGTGCCACAGCAGGTTCCACCGCCCGTTCCCCGCCCGGTTCCCGCACCCGTACCTGCGCCGGCCCCAGCGCCGGCAGGGCCGATGGTTCGCCCAGCCCCCGCCGATCCGTTGACGGCTACTTTCGATGGGGACCCCGAGAAGCTGCGGTTCTTCCTCATAGAGATTGAGTGGTTTCTAGACACCTGGGGACATCTCTACCCCACCGAGAGGGACCGGATTGGCTACATCGGGTCCAAGCTGAGGGACACCGCCAGCGACTGGTATGTGAGCCTGCACAACGCCCCCGGGCCTGAGTTACGCTCCGTGCACAACTTCACGTGGGCCCTCAGGCACCACTACGAGGACCCCTTGGGAGAAGAAAAGGCTCGGAACCAGCTGCGGAAGCTGACCCAGGGGCGGTCCTCAGTGAGGGAGTACACCGACAAGTTCCGGCGCATAGCGGCCAAGATTCGCGGCTGGACCCAAGACCTTTTCATAGAAAAGTACAGGGAAGGTCTGAATCCCAAGGTGTACGAAACGGTGCTGCGAGGGGGAAGACCGGGCTCGCTTGCCACCTGGATGAGAGCGGCCGCGGATGTGGAAGAACGCTTCACCCTCATCAAGATGGGAACTTCAGCGACTGCCGAAGCAAAAGCTGCTCAGAAGGTGAAGCCCAAACCGAACCTCCAAGAGATCCGGGACGCCCGCTTCAAGCAGGGGCTCTGCATGAGGTGTGGGGAGAGCGGTCACTTCGCCTCGGCATGCCCCCGCGGGGGGGGAGTTCCCAAGACCTCCACCCCGGTAGCCGAGAGCACCCCTAGTAAAGGGAAAACCTCATTCAAGCCCCGGGCACTACAGCTGGAAGGGGCCACGAGCGAGCAAGGAGAGCTGGAGCTGACGGAAGCACAGATGTTGGGAAACTCCAACGGCCTGCAGTGAGTGGCGCAGAACTGCAGGTCCCCATCCACGACACGCCATCCCCGGTGAGCATCCCTGGCCCTTTACTGTATATGGTAGTGACTGTGATAGCACCCGGGACCGGGACCCACGTCCGGGTCCAGGCCTTAATTGACTCAGGGTGTGCCCGGGACTTGATTAGCCCTTTAGTAGTGGACGGGTTAGGGCCTAAGGTCGCCCCACTGAGGGAGCCACTCACATTTACCCAAATGGACGGATCGGAAATGAAAGAGGCATGTGTGGCAGAGACCGAGAGACTGATAGTAGGAATGGGGGAGCACTGGGAGAGGAGAGCCTTCGTCATCACTCCCAATACCCAGTTCCCCATGGTGTTGGGGAGTCCCTGGTTAAGCTCCCATGACCCCTACATCAAATGGAGTGAAGGGAAAATCTCCTGGGTGGACGAGAAGTGTCAAAGCCATAAGTGGGACGCGGGGTGGGGAGCGGGACCTCCGGCACCTCTCCAAGTGGCGGTGCTCACTCTGGTGCCATCCGCCATCCCCAGGGAGTACCGAGACTTAATGGGAGTGTTCAGTGAAACCGAGGCCGATGAACTCCCCCCCTCCACAGACTGTTGGATTGTGCCATAGAGCTGATCCCGGGAGAGAAGCTACCAAAGGGAAAGCTCTATTCCATGAGCCCTGCGGAACGCGAGGAGCTAAGGAAATTCCTAGACAAGAACTTGGAGCGAGGTTTCATCCGCCCCGCTAAGTCCCCATTTGCTGCCCCTGTTCTGTTCAGGAAAAAGAAGGATGGAGGGCTGCGGCTGTGCACGGACTACAGAGGATTAAATGCAGTGTCAGCCTCCAATGCCTACCCCCTTCCCCTTATTAAGGACCTACTAACAGAAGCAGCCAAAGGAAAGGTGTTCACTAAGTTGGACCTCCGAGATGCATATTTCCGGGTGCGCATCAGGGAGGGGGACGAATTTAAGACTGCGTTTAACACACCGCTGGGGCAGTTCGAATACCTGGTGATGCCGTTCGGCTTAAGTGGCGCGCCAGGGGTCTTTATGAGTTTAATAAATGAAGTGTTACACAAGCATTTATTCAAGGGGGTGTTATGTTACTTAGATGATATCTTGATCTACTCTGCTGATAAGAAAGAACATGTACAATTGGTCCGTGAGGTGCTGTCAACCCTGTTAAAAAACCAGTTGTATGCCAAGTTGTCGAAATGCGAATTCCATAGGGATTCAGTGGACTTTCTGGGGTATCGCATTTCCCAGAAAGGTCTAGAAATGGACCCTGCCAAGGTAGAGGCAGTAGTGCAATGGGAAGCCCCCCGAATGAGAAAACAGCTTCAGAGTCTATTAGGATTTTGTAATTTCTACCGCACCTTCCTAAAAGACTTCGCCACGGTCACTCTCCCGCTAACTGAACTCCTTAAAACCAAGGGGCGAGGCCCGGAAGCAGGGAAGCCCGGGGAGAGAATAGCCTGGACGAAAGATTGCTAAAGGGCGTTCGACACCCTCAAGACCCTTTTTACATCGGAGCCCATACTGGCCCACCCCGATGAAACTAAGGAATTTGTAGTGCACGTAGACGCGTCGGATGTGGCCATGGGGGGAGCCATCTTACAGAAGGGGTCGGATGAGAAGCTGCACCCTCTTGCTTATATCTCAAAAAAAATTAATGAGACAGAGAGGAACTGGTCAGTGTGGGACAAAGAGGCAGCAGCCATACGACTGGCCCTCACCACCTGGCGGCATTGGCTAGAAGGAGCGCAGACCCCTTTTGAAATTTGGACGGATCACAAAAATCTGGAAGCCTTGCGCACCCAGAGGTCACTGAATGCGAAACAGCTCCGATGGGCCGATTTTTTTTTCAAAATTCAATTTCGTACTTAAGCACTTCCCCGGGAAAGCCAATTCGTTAGCAGATGCGCTATCCAGATTGCCCCAGCACGAGAGTCAAAAGGAAGAAGTGTTCGACTCCATGTTCTCCCCCCAGCAGTTGGGAGGAGCTGTTACCACCAGAAGCCAGAGTAAGCAAGCGGCAGTAGAGTCGTGGGGGAAGGAATGGGGGGGGGACTACTCCCCGGAAGAGGCTGAAGAGTTGGGAAACGTAGAGGACTGTTCCCTCCAGGAAAACAAGTGCTGGTACCATGGGGACAAACTCGTGGTACCTCGAACCAGACGAAAAGACATATTGCTGACTTGTCATTCATCAAAACTGGCAGGGCACTTTGGGTTCCTAAAAATGCTTAATTTAGTCCAACGGCAGTTCTGGTGGCCGCGCATGCGCAAGGATGTCTCGGACTTTGTAACTGCCTGCCAAACCTGTTTGATGTGCAAAAGGAGGGGAGGGAAGGTCCCGGGACTGTTGCATCCGTTACCCACCCCCTCTCGCCCATGGGAAGCGATAGCGATGGACTTCATCACCAACCTGCCACCCTCAAAAGGAAAAACCGTAATTTGGGTGGTGGTAGACATGTTCTCGAAACAAGCCCATTTTACCCCATTTAAACAACTACCCACTGCTAAGGGGATGGCTAAAGCTTTTTTCAACCACGTGATAAAGTTACATGCTTTTCCCAAGCGTGTGGTATCCAATCGGGGCAGTCAGTTTGTTGCCAACTTCTGGCGGGAGCTCTTGACTCTAATGGACATTGAACCAGCCTTAAGCTCGGGTTACCACCCAGAGACCGATGGCCAGTCCGAACGAACTAATCAAATCTTGGAACAATTCCTAAGGTGTCACACTAACTACCATCAGGACAATTGGGTTGAACTACTGCCCTTTGCAGAGTACAGTTACAACAATGCTATTCATTCGTCTACGGGCGTATCCCCGTTCATGGCAGTAGGTGGCTTTGAAGGGAAACCTCTGCCCACCATAGAGGAAACGCCAAACACCCCCCCACGGACTTTAAACGCTGGTGGGCAACCTTACAAGACTCGTGGCCACTGATTGCTAAAACACTGGACAAAGCTAAAGAGGATTACAAGAAGTATGCAGACCGTAGTACAGCAGAGGGCTGGGATTTACAGCCAGGGGATTCAGTCTACTTGTCCACCAAAAATATACATGGATTACAACCCAGCAGGAAATTAGGGTGGAAATATGTCGGGCCCTACAAAGTGTTGCGCAAGATTTCTGATGTGTCTTTTGAATTAGAATTACCCAAGTCACTGAGTTCTGTGCATCCTGTTTTTCATTTCAGCTTGCTGAAGAAGAATCCTGGGCCGAATGCATGGCATCCAGTTCCTCCGACTCCTCCTCCACTGATGAAGGGGGAGGCACCCCATTTTGAAATTTCTGAAATCCTTGATTCAAAAATGCGTAGGGGCCACTTGCTATATCTAGTTAAATGGGTAGATTTTGGCCCGGAACAGAATGAGTGGGTTCGTTCTGAACATGTGCATGCTCCTAAGTTAGTTAAAGCTTTTCATAAAAGATTCCCAGATAAACCAGGGTAGATTGATTTTTAGGGTGGCAGTGTGTCAGAATCTGCAGATTCTGACAAGGATTTTTGGGATCTCATGCTATATATTATAACCTGTTTCTGTACCCATTTTGTAATCATGCCTATTGCTATTAGTTGTTCCTATTGCCATTTGCTTGACCATTGTGAATGTATGCTATGTGACCCCAGGTTTATGGCTTTGACCAGGCCTGGTGTATGTATCTATTTGCCCGGGAGAATGACAACTTCAAAGCATGGGAACAATGGGCCTCTCACACTCCTGCCTCCGCATTCCATTCATCCCGGCTGGGAGGACAGGGGAGGACAGGGACCGTTTCTTATCAACGTGCGAAAGCCTTGGGGAAAGCATTTGTTATGTGAATATGGTTACATCTGAGGGGTCTGGTTTGGGAAGGGAAATTTACTGCTTCACACCTAGCTTTCTTTCCTGTGGGAAGCAAACGGCCAGAGAACCTTTTGCCCGCGGTTTTCCCCCCCTTGTTGATTGGTTACCTATGGGCAATTCAAATTGTGCTGGAGACTATATTAGACCTGCTTCTATTGTATGCGTTATCTCTGACAATAATCCGAGGACCTGTACCAATGTAGGAATTGGAAATAAAGAACTGTGTTTCATCAACAAAGATCTGATCCTTGACTACTTTGAGCAGAAGCCTCACACCTTAGCATCCTTCCATTAAAAAGAAATTGATATTCTAGCTGTATAGAACGTGGCTTCATTTCAATGTATATGAAGTCAAAATCTGATGAATGTATGTCTTGCATTCAATGGTAGTGCTCTTATACTTGATATATCATGCTTTTACATGGTTGAGTACTTACACTATGAAATGAAGCCACGTTCTATACAGATAGAGTAGCGATTTCTTTTTACTGGGAGGAGGCTAAGGTACCTAGCATGTACTCTGCGTCACCAAATGGTGGGACTTACATGTGATGGATAGATACACTGAGAAAATTCCTAACTGCTCAAGAACCCCTAATACAACTTTTGGATGCAAAAGGTGGCCTATAATGTCGCTGAGTGGCATTCCTCGGGAGTAACGCCGAAAGTCATTTTTTGTAACAATCTATTAGAATTTACAATCAAATGTATTTCTTCTATTGTATTCCTTGATTACGCTTTTCTATGATCTGTTGGTTAGATGACAGTGATATTTCTAGGTTTTACAAAGTGATATCAATACAGTGTCAATTATCACTCCTTGTAAAGCCAAATTCAAAATCTGATGAATGCATATCGTGAATTCAATGGTAGGGCTTTTATAGTTGATATATCATGCTTTTACATGGTTGAGTACATATACTATGAAATGAAGCCACGTTCTATACAGCTAGAGTAGCGATTTCTTTTTACTAGGAGGTGGCTAAGGTACCTAGCATGTACTCTCCTTTACCAAATGGTGGGACTTACATGTGATGGATAGATTCACTGAGAAAATTGCTAACTGCTAAAGATCTCCTAATACAACCTTTATGGATGCAAAAGGTGGCCTATAATGCCGCTCAGTGGGATTCCTCGGGAGTAACGCCGAAAGTCATTTTTTGTAACACACTATTACAATTTAATATCAAATGTATTACTTGTATTATATTCATTGATCTTTTCTATGATCTGTTGGTTGGATGACAGGGATATTTGTAGGTTTAACTAAGTGATATCAATACAGTGTCAGTTCTCACTCCTTGTACAACCAAAATCAAAATCTGATGAATCTATGTCTTGCATTCAATATTATTGCTCTTACAGTTGATATATCATGCTTCTATAAGGTTGAAGACATAAACAATGAAATGAAGCCACCTTCTATACAGCTAGAGGAAAAAGGTTCCCCAAATTGCCGCTTAGTTGGATTCCTCGGGAGTAAGGCCGAAGTCATTTTTTTAAAAACACAATTACAATTTTAAATCAAATGTATTTCTTGTATAGTATTCACTCATTACTCTTCTATGATCTGTTGGTTAGATGACAGTGATATTTGTAGGTTCTACAAAGTGATATCAATACAGTGTCAGTTATCACTCTTTGTACAACCAAATTCAAAATCTGATGAATGTATGTCTTGCATTCAATGTTATTGCTCTTACAGGTGATATATCATGCTTCTATAAGGTTGAGTACATATACAATGAAATGAAGCCACTTTCTATATAGCTAGAGGAAAAAGATGCCCCATAATGCCGCTCACTGGGATTCCTCGGGAGTAACACCGAAAGTCATTTTTTTTAAACACACTATTGCAATTTACAATCAAATGTATTTCTTGTATAGTATTCTCTCATTACTCTTTTGTGATCTCTTGGTTTGATGACAGTGATATTTGTAGGTTTTACAAAGTGATATCAATACACTGTCAGTTATCACTCTACAACCAAATTCAAAATCTGATGAATGTATGTATTACATTCAATGTTACGGCTCTTAAATATGATATATCAAGCTTTTATATGGTTGAGTACGTACACAATAAAATGAAGCCACGTTCTATACAGCTCGAGTAAAAAGGTGCCCCATAATGCCTCTCAGTGGGATTCCTCGGGAGTAACGCCAAAAGTCATTTTTTGGAACACACTATTACAATTTACAATCAAATGTATTTCTTGTATTGTATTCACTCATTACTCGTTTTTGATCTCTTGGTTTGATGACAATGATATTTGTAGGTTTTACAAAGTGATATCAATACACTGTCAGTTATCACTCTTTGTACAACCAAATTCAAAATCTGATGAATGTATGTCTTGCATTCAATGCTTTGCTCTTACAGTTGATATATCATGCTTCTACATGGTTGAGTACATATACAATGAAATGAAGCCACCTTCTATACAGCTAGGGGAAAAAATGTTCCCCATAATGCCGCTCAGTGGGATTCCTCGGGAGTAACACCGAAAGTCATTTTTTGGAACACACTATTACAATTTACAATCAAATGTATTTCTTGTATTGTATTCATTGATTACTCTTTTCTATGATCTGCTGGTTAGATGACAGTGATATTTCTAGGTTTTAGAAAGTGATATCAATACAGTTTCAATTATCACTCCTTGTGCAACCAAATTAAAAATCTGATGAATTCAATGTCTTGCATTCAATGTTAGTGCTCTTATACTTCATATATCATGCTTTTATATGGTTTACATTAACAATGAAATGAAGCCACGTTCTATACAGCTAGAGTAAAAAGGTGCCCCATAATGCCTCTCTGTGGGATTCCTCGGGAGTAACGCCGAAAGTAATTTTTTGTAACAATCTATTAGAATTTACAATCAAATGTATTTCTTGTATTGTATTCCTTGATTACTCTTTTCTATGATCTGTTGGTTAGGTAAGAGTAATATTTCTGGGTTTTACAAATTAATATCAATACAGAATCAGTTACCACTCCTTGTGAAACCAAATTCAAAATCTGATGAATCTATGTCTTGCATTCAATGTTATTGCTCTTAAAGTTGATATATCATGCTTTTATATGGATGAGTACACAAAAAATGAAATGAAGCCACCGTCTATACAGCTAGAGGAAAAGGATGCCCCATAATGCCGCTCAGTGGGATTCCTCGGGAGTAACGCCGAAAGTCATTTATTGTAACAAACTATTGCAATTTACAATCAAATGTATTTCTTGTATAGTATTCTCTCATTACTCTTTTGTGATCTCTTGGTTTGATGACAGTGATATTTGTAGGTTTTACAAAGTGATATCAATACACTGTCAGTTATCACTCATTGTACAACCAAATTCAAAATCTGATGAATGTATGTCTTGCATTCAATGCTTTGCTCTTACAGTTGATATATCATGCTTCTACATGGTTGAGTACATATACAATGAAATGAAGCCACCTTTTATAAAGCTAGAGGATAAAGGTGCCCCATTATGCCGCTCAGTGGGATTCCTCCAGAGTAACACTGAAAGTCATTTTTTGGAACCCACTTTTACAATTTACAATCAAATGTATTTCTTGTATTGTATTCATTGATTACTCTTTTCCATGATCAGTTGGATAGATGACAGTGATATTTCTAGGTTTTACAAAGTGATATCAATACAATGTCAGTTATCACTCCTTGCACAACCAAATTCAAAAACTGATGAATGTATGTCTTGCATTCAATGTTACTGCTCTTACTGTTGATATATCATGCTTTTCTAATGTTGAGTACATATACAATGAAATGAAGCCACCTTCTATACAGCTAGATCAAAAAGGTGCCCTATGACGCCGCTCAGTGTTAGATTCCTCATGAGTAACGCCGAAAGTCATTTTTTGTAACTAACGATTACAGTTTACAATCAAATGTATTTCTTGTATTGTATTTATTGATTACTCTTTTCTATGATGTGTTGGTTGGATGACAGTGATATTTCTAGGTTCTACAAAGTGATATCAATACAGTGTCAGTTATCACTCTTTGTACAACCAAATTCAAAATCTGATGAATGTATGTCTTGCATTCAATCCATTCCTCTTACACTTGATATATCATGCTTCTATATGGTTGACTATATGGTTGACTATATGGTTGATACAATGAAATGAAGCCACCTTCTATACAGCTAGGGGAAAAAATGTTCCCCATAATGCCGCTCAGTGGGATTCCTCGGGAGTAACGCCGAAAGTCATTTTTTGGAACACACTATTACAATTTACAATCAAATGTATTTCTTCTAATGTATTCATTGATTACTCTTTTCCATGATCAGTTGGTTAGATGACACTGATATTTCTAGGTTTTACAAAGTGATATCAATACAGTTTCAGTTATCACTCCTTGTACTACCAAATTCAAACTCTGATGAATGTATGCCTTGCATTCATGGTTGAGTACATATAAAATGAAATGAAGCCACCTTCTATACACCTAGGGGGAAAGGTTCCCCATAATGCCGCACAGTGGGATTCCTCTGGAGTAACGCCGAAAGTTATTTTTTGTAACAATCTATTACAATTTACAATCAAATGTATTTCTTGTATAGTATTCATTCATTACTCTTCTGTGATCTCTTGTTTAGATGACAGTGTTATTTCTAGGTTTTACAAAGTGTCAGTTTTACATAGTGTCAATACAGTGTCAGTTATCACTCCTTGTACAACCAAATTCAAAAACTGATGACTGTTTGTCTTGCATTCAATGTTACTGCTCTTACAGTTGATATATCTTGATTTTATATTGTTAACTACATATACAATGAAATGAAGCCACCTTCTATAAAGCTAGATGAAAAAGGTGCCCTATGATGCCGCTCAGTGTTGGATTCCTTGGGAGTAACGCTGAAAGTCATTTTTTGTAACAAACTATTAGAATTTTCAATCAAATGTATTTCTTGTATTGTATTCATTGATTTCTCTTTTCTATGATCTGTTGGTTAGATCTGTTTTACAAAGTGATATCAATACACTTTCAGTTATTACTCCTTATACAACCAAATACAAAATCTGATGAATGTATGTATTACATTCAATGTTACGGCTCTTAAATATGATATATCAAGCTTTTATATGGTTGAGTACGTACACAATGAAATGAAGCCACGTTCTATACAGCTCGAGTAAAAAGGTGCCCCATAATGCCTCTCAGTGGGATTCCTCGGGAGTACCGCCGAAAGTCATTTTTTGGAACACACTATTACAATTTACAATCAAATGTATTTCTTGTATTGTATTCACTCATTACTCTTTTTTGATCTCTTGGTTTGATGACAATGATATTTGTAGGTTTTACAAGGTGATATCAATACACTGTCAATTATCACTCTTTGTACAACCAAATTCAAAATCTGAGCGGCATTATGGGGCACCTCTTTCCTCTAGCTGTATAGAAGGTGGCTTCATTTCATTGTATATGAACTCATGATATATCAACTGTAAGAGCAATAACATTGAATGCAAGACATATATACATCAGATTTTGAATTTGGTTTACAAGGAGTGATAACTGACACTGTATTGATATCACTTTGTAAAACCTAGAAATATCACCATCATGTAACCAACAGATCATAGAAAAGAGTAATCAATGAATACTATACAAGAAATAGATTGGATTGTAAATTGTAATAGTTTGTTACAAAAAATGACTTTCGGCGTTACTCCCGAGGATTCCCACTGAAAGGCATTCTGGGGCACCTCTTTCCTCTAGCTGTATAGAAGGTGGCTTCATTTCATTGTATATGTATTCAACCATATAAATGCATGATATATTAACTGTAAGAGCAATAACATTGAATGCATCAGATATATACATCAGATTTTAAGTTGGTTGTACAAGGAGTGATAATTGACACTGTATTGATATCTCTCTGTAAAACCTAGAAATATCACTGTCATGTAACCAACAGATCATAGAAAAGAGTAATCAATGTATACAATACGAGAAATACATTGGATTGCAAATTGTAATAGTTTGTTACAAAAAACGACTTTCGGCGTTACTCCTGAGGAATCCCACTGAGTGGCAGTATGAGGCACTTTTCTCCTCTAGCTATATAGAAGGTGGCTTCATTTCATTGCATATGTACTCAACCATATAAAAGCATGATATGTCAACTGTAAGAGCAATAACATTGAATGCAAGACATACATTCATCAGATTTCGAAGTTGGTTGTACAAGGATTGTACAGTACAGTACAGTATTGATATCTCTTTGTTAAACCTAGAAATATCACCGTCATGTAACCAACAGATCATAGAAAAGAGTAATCAATGAATACAATACAAGAAACAGATTGGATTGTGAATTGTAATAGTTTGTTACAAAAAACGACTTTTGGCGTTACTCCCGAGGAATTCCACTGAGTTGCAGTATGGTGAACCTTTTTCCTCTAGCTATATACAAGGTGGCTTCATTTCTTTTCTTTTTTTCTTTTCTTTTTTTTTGAAGTTTTATTTATAGCTTTTATCACACATAAAAATCAACATGAGAATATAGGGAAAAGGCATAGAATCTACAGTCACAAAAAGCCGACAGGAATAATCATTTTTCAACAACAACAGGCTAAGATAAAAGTCGAACAATAATACCTTCCCCTGGTAAAAAGCATAGTGTGTAGTCATCTCATTGATGAATTAAGAATTATTTAAGAACAAAGTACAGATTACTAAGATTATTAGAGTGAGTTTACCAAAATTATTCCCCCCTTCCCCTCCCAATAAAACAAAAACCCATAATCACCCAATTACGAATACACCAAAGTAAAATAAGATAAATTAACTATACCAAAACAAAAACGACAAAAAGCAAAAACACATTAACAAACGATTTCATCTGCCTTAACAACTAAAATGAAGAAATAATCTCAAAGTATTTTCTGGGTATAGAATTCTGAGGGATGTAATCGTTAAATTTTGCTTCCATAAAAGGGAGCCATTTAGTATATAACCATGTGTGTGCCTTTCCAGTATTATAAGGGGGTAAAGTTATAGATATTTTTTCCATTGCGTAAAATTCCCACACCTTCATCTACCATTGGTGTAGGGTTAGAGGGTCAATTGACTTCCAAGTCGTAGCTATGACCTGTTTCGCTGCCATCAGCGGTGTTGAGATAAGCTCTTCGGTGGACTCAGCAAAACCATCTTCCGGCCATAAATCTAATAAAACAAGTTCTGGTGTAAAAGGAAAGTCCTGATTCGTAATTGCTCTAATTGTGTTGATAATAGATTGCCAAAATTGCTGAACTCGTCTGCATGACCACCAGCAGTGATAATAAGAAGCCACCTCACCACATGAGCGCCAACATAATGGTGAGTAAGTTTTTTTAGTGATATAATAAACTTGTAGTGGGGTGTGATACCATCTCAAAAGTAGTTTCGTTTGCTGAGTCTTAATGTTTAAGGATTTGGATTTGAGACTTGGGGAAGACCAAATATTCATCCAGATGGTGTCAGAAATAGGAACTGAGCAATCTTTGTTCCAGGACAGCTGGTATTTCAATGAAGAGGTAGCAGAGACTCTTAGGAGTTCCGTATATATACTAGAGATAAGTCTTTTAGAAGAGCTGTTAGGCTGTAAGAGTAGCTTTTCAAAGAAAGTAGGTGTATATGGGCATTCCATTTTGGAAAGGATTGAATCCCAAAGGTGTTTTATCTGATTGTACTCAAACCAATTGATTTGACAATTGTATTTAGTTTCCAATTCTAGTTTACTTAACAGCTTCAGTTTATTTGTGATATCACTAAAAGAGGTTAGATTTTTGTCTCTCCATAGCCTGAATGAGGTCTCCGGGTAGCCAGGTAAGAACCAGGACTGTCTTGTGAAGGATGTTAAAACTGAGGGATGATTAATTAAGGTGTTTTTGAGTCTTTCCCACACAGTTAGCGTGTTGGTCAGGAAGGGGTTAGAAGTGATTGAGTGTGGACGTTTAGCAGGTTTCTCCCATAATAGTTCTATGAAGGTACGTTTATCCATGTATGTTAATTCAATTAATTTCCAATCAGCTTGATATTCAATGTTGTATTGTTTTAGGAGGCCGAGCAATGTGGTAGCTTCATGGTAAAGCATGATGTCTGGCAGGGCAAGGCCTCCCATCTTGGGTGGTCTTCTGAGGGTTGGGAAGCCAATTCTGTGGAAAGAATTATTCCAAATATATTTGGCGAACAACTTTTGCCAGTATTTCAAGGAGGTCCGAGGAATCGGAAGAGGTATGGCTCTAAACAAGTATAGTAGCTTGGGGGAAATGAGAGCTTTTAGGACTTGAATTTTCTCGACCCATGACAAAAGAGGAGATGACGAGGCTTTTGGTAGATCTTCGAGTTGCTTCGTCAAAAGGGAGTGGTTAAGCTTGATGAGATTGGTTATGTCTTTAGGAATATGGATCCCCAAGAATTTCCAGGATTTATGAATCCACTGAAAATTGAAGTTGCTCTGTAGAGTAGATTGTTGCTCAGGGGTGAGGTTTATGGGGTAGATGAGTGTCTTTGAGTGGCTTACCTTCAGTCCTGAGATTTGGCCAAAGCTATTTAGTAGGTGTATCAAAGCAGGGATGACTTCATCCGGGTGTAGTAGCGTCAGGGTGAGATCATCTGCAAATAGGCTTAATTTCAGTTCTTTGTCTCCTACTGGAATGCCTTGAATGAGTGGATCATTTCGGATGGCGTTGGCCAGTGGCTCGATCGCTATAGTGAAAAGAAGTGGTGAGATGGGGCAGCCCTGTCTTGTTCCTCTGAAGAGCCGAAAGTCAGGCGAACTGATGCCATTGGCGGAGAAGGAAGCCGTTGGTTGGGAGTAAATCATTTGGATTGATCTTAAAAATTTAGAGCCAAAGTTCATGGACGATAAAATGCTATGTAGATAACAAGGCTCTACACTTTCAAAGGCCTTCTCAAAATCTATAGATAGGAAGAAGTGGCTTCATTTTAATGTATATGTACTCAACCATATAAAAACATGATATATGAAGTGTAAGAGCAATAACATTAAATGCGACATAGATTCATCAGATTTTGAAGCTGTTTCTACAAGAAGTGATAACTGACACTGTATTGATATCACCTTGTAAAACCAGAAATATTACTGTAATGTAACCAAATGATCATGGAGAAGAGTAATAAATGAGTACAACACAAGAAATACATTGGTTTGTAAATTGTATTAGTTTATTACAAAAAATGACTTTCGGCGTTACTCCCGAGGAATCCCACTGAAAGGCATTCTGGGGCACCTTTTTCCTCTAGCTGTGTAGAAGGTGGCTTCATTTCATTGTATATGTACTCAACCATATAAAAGCATGATATATCAACTGTAAGAGCAATAACAGTGAATGCATCAGATATATACATCAGAATTTGAAGTTGGTTGTACAAGGAGTGATAACTAACACTGTATTGATATCTCTTTGTAAAACCTAGAAATATCACTGTCATGTAACCAACAGATCATAGAAAAGAGTAATAAATGAGTACTATACAAGAAATAAATTGGTTTGTTAATTGTAATAGTTTGTTACAAAAAAAGACTTTCGGCGTTACTCCCGAGGAATCCCACTGAAAGGCATTCTGGGGCACCTTTTTCCTTTAGCTGTGTACAAGGTGGATTCATTTCATTGTATATGAAAATCTTATAAAAGCATGATATATCAACTGTAAAAGCAATAATATTGAATGCATCAGATAAATATATCATAATTTGAAGTTGGTTGTACAAGGAGTGATAACTGACGCTGTATTGATATCTCTCTGTAAAATCTAGAAATATCAGTGTCATGTAACCAACAGATCATAGATAAGAGTAATCAATGAATACAATACAAGAAATACATTGGTTTCTAAATTGTAATAGTTTGTTACAAAAAATGACTTTCGGCGTTACTCCCGAGGAATCCCACTGAAAGGCATTCTGGGGCACCTTTTTCCTTTAGCTGTGTACAAGGTGGATTCATTTCATTGTATATGAAAATCTTATAAAAGCATGATATATCAACTGTAAAAGCAATAATATTGAATGCATCAGATAAATATATCATAATTTGAAGTTGGTTGTACAAGGAGTGATAACTGACGCTGTATTGATATCTCTCTGTAAAATCTAGAAATATCAGTGTCATGTAACCAACAGATCATAGATAAGAGTAATCAATGAATACAATACAAGAAATACATTGGTTTCTAAATTGTAATAGTTTGTTACAAAAAATGACTTTCGGCGTTACTCCCGAGGAATCCCACTGAAAGGCATTCTGGGGCACCTCTTTCCTCTAGCAGTATAGAAGGTGGCTTCATTTCATTGTATATGAACTCAACCATATAAAAGCATGATATATCAACTATAAGAGCAATAACATTGAATGCAAGACATACATTCATCAGATTTTGAAGTTGGTTGTACAAGGAATGATAACTGGCACTGTATTGATATCACTTTGTAAAACCTAGAAATATCTCTGTCATGTAACCAACAGATCATAGAAAGGAGTAATCAATGAATACAATACGAGAAATACATTGGATTGCACATTGTAATAGTTCGTTACAAAAAACGACTTTTGGCGTTACTCCCGAGGAATCCCACTGAGTGGCAGTATGGGGCCCTTTTCTCCTCTAATACAGAAGATGGCTTCATTTCATTGTATATGTACTCAGCCATATAAAAGAATGAAATATCAACTGTTAGAGCAATAACATGGAATGAAAGGCATACATTCATCAGATTTTGCAATTGGTTGTACAAGGAGTGATAACTGACACTGTATTGATATCTCTTTGTAAAACCTAGAATTATCACTGTCATGTAACCAAATGATCATGGAAAAGAGTAATAAATGAATACAATACAAGAAATACATTGGATTGTAAATTGTAATAGTTTGTCACAAAAAGTGACTGTCGGCGTTAATCCCGAGGAATTCCACTGAGTGGCAGTATGGGGCACCCTTTTCCCCTAGCTATATAGAAGGTGGCTTCATTTCATTGTAAATGTACTCAACCATATAAAAGCATGATATATCAACTGTAAGAGCAATAACATTGAATGCATCAGATATATACATCAGAATTTGAAGTTGGTTGTACAACGAGTGATAACTGACAGTGTATTGATATCTCTTTGTAAAACCTAGAAATATCACTGTCATGTAACCAACAGATGATAGAAAAGAGTAATCAATGAATACAATACGAGAAATACATTGGATTGCAAATTGTAATGGTTTGTTACAAAAAACGATTTTCGGCGTTACTCCCGAGGAAATCCACTGAATGGCAGTATGAGGCACTTTTCTCCTTTAGCTATATAGAAGGTGGCTTCATTTCATTGTATATGTACTCAACCATATAAAAGCATGATATATCAACTGTAAGAGCAATAACATTGAATGCAAGACATTCATTTATCAGATTTTGAAGTTCGTAGTGCAATGAGTGATAACTGACATTGTATTGATATCTCTTCGTAAAAGCTAGAAATATCACTGTCATGTAAACAACTGATCATGGAAAAGAGTAATAAATGAATACAATACAAGAAATAGAATGGGTTGTAAATTGTAATTGTTATAAAAAATGACTTTCGGCGTTACTCTCGAGGAATTCCACTGAGTGGCAGTATGGGGCACCTTTTTCCTCTAGCTATATAGAAGGTGGCTTCATTTCATTGTATATGTACTCAACCATATAAAAGCATGATATATCAACTGTAAGCGCAATAACATTGAATGCAAGAATTTCATTCATCCGATTTTGAAGTTCGTAGTACAAGGAGTGATAACTGACATTGTATTGATATCTCTTTGTTAAACCTAGAAATATCACTGTCATGTAACCAACAGATCATAGAAAAGAGTAATCAATGAATACAATATGAGAAATAAATTGGATTGCAAATTGTAATAGTTTGTTACAAAAAATGATTTTCGGCGTTACTCCCGAGGAATCCCACTGAGTGGCAGTATGAGGCACTTTTCTCCTCTAGCTATATAGAAGGTGGCTTCATTTCATTGTATATGTACTCAACCATATAAAAGCATGATATATCAACTGTAAGAGCAATAACATTGAATGCAAGACATTCATTCATCAGATTTTGAAGTTCGTAGTACAAGGAGTGATAACTCACACTGTATTGATATCTCTTTGTAAAACCTAGAAAAATCACTGTCATGTAACGAACAGATCATAGAAAAGAGTAATCAATGAATACAATGCAAGAAAAAGATTGGTTTCTAAATTGTAATAGTTTGTTACAAAAAATGACTTTCGGCGTTACTCCTGAGGAATCCCACTGAGTGGCAGTATGGGGCACCTTTTTCCTCTAGCTTTATAGAAGGAAGCTTCATTTCATTGTATATGTACCCAACTATATAAAAGAATGATATATCAACTGTAAGAGCAATAACATTGAATGCAAGACATACATTCATCAGATTTTGATGTTGGTTGTACAAGGAATGATAATTGACACTGCATTGATATCACTTTGTAAAACCTAGAAACATCACGGTCATGTAACCAAATGATCATGGAAAAGAGTAATAAAAGAATACAATACAAGAAATACCTTGGAATGTAAATTGTAATGGTTTGTTACAAAAAATAACTTTCGGCGTTACTCCTGAGGAATCCCACTGAAAGGCATTCTGGGGCACCACTTTCCTCTAGCAGTATAGAAGGTGGCTTCATTTCATTGTATATGAGCTCAACCATATAAAAGCTTGATATATCAACTATAAGAGCAATAACATTGAATGCAGGAAATACATTCATCAGATTTTGAAGTTGGTTGTACAAGGAATGATAATTGAAAATGTATTGATATCACTTTGTAAAGCTAGAAATATCACCGTCATGTAACCAACAGATCATAGAAAAGAGTAATCAATGAATACAATACAAGAAATACATTGGATTGCAAATTGTAATAGTTTGTTACAAAAAAAGACTTTCAGCGTTACTCCCGAGGAATCCCACTGAAAGGCATTCTGGGGCACCTCTTTCCTCTAGATGTATAGAAGGTGGCTTCATTTCATTGTATATGAACTCAACCATATAAAAGCATGATATATCAACTGTAAGCAATAACATTGAATGCAAGACATTCATTCATCAGATTCTGAAGTTCGTAGTACAAGGAGTGATAACTGACACTGTATTGATATCACTTTGTAAAAGCTAGAAATATCACTGTCATGTAACCAAATGATCATGGAAAAGAGTAATAAATGAATACAATACAAGAAATACATTGGATTGTAAAATGTAATAGTTTGTTAGAAAAAATCACTTTCGCCCTTAGTCCCGAGGAATACCACTGAAAGGCATTCTGGGGCACCTCTTTCCTCTAGCTGTATAGAAGGTGGCTTCATTTAATTGTATATGAACTCAACCATATAAAAGCATGATATATCAACTGTAAGAGCAATAACATTGAATGCGACATTCATTCATCAGATTTTGAAGTTGTTTGTACAAGAAGTGATAACTGACACTGTATTGATATCACTTTGTAAAACCTAGAAATATCACTGTCATGTAACCAAATGATCATGGAAAAGAGTAATAAATGAATACAATACAAGAAATACATTGGATTGTAAATTGTAATAGTTTGTTAGAAAAAATCACTTTCACCGTTACTCCCGAGGAATACCACTGAAAGGCATTCTGGGGCACCTCTTTCCTCTAGCTGTATAGAAGGTGGCTTCATTTCATTGTATATGAACTCAACCATATAAAAGCATGATATATCAACTGTAAGAGCAATAACATTGAATGCGACATTCATTCATCAGATTTTGAAGTTGTTTGTACAAGAAGTGATAACTGACACTGTATTGATATCACTTTGTAAAACCTAGAAATATCACTGTCATGTAACCAAATGATCATGGAAAAGAGTAATAAATGAATACAATACAAGAAATACATTGGATTGTAAATTGTAATAGTTTGTTAGAAAAAATCACTTTCGCCGTTACTCCCGAGGAATACCACTGAAAGGCATTCTGTGTCAAAATCTGCTAATTCAGACATTATATTAGTCAGGCCTCCCCCCCCTTAGTTTTCATGTATACCTTTAGCTTTCCTATGTATCGGTCATGTATTGGGATTCTATGTAACCGTAATGTAATAATGCTTGTCCAGACCGGGAGGGTGACACCAATGATTTGCGAGAACAAGGAGGCCTCACATCCCTGCCTCCGCATTCCAGTTGCTCCGGCAGGAACTTCAAGGGAGGATGCCTCTCATCTCTTATCACATGCAAAAACCTTGAAGCCATTGATTGTTATGTGAACTGGTAACATCTGAGGGGTCTGGTTTGGGAGAGGAAATTTACTGCTTAACACCTCACTCTTTTCCTGTGAGAACCAAACGGTCAGGACACCTTTTTGCCCGCCAATTTTCCCTTAAGGGGATTGGCTATCTATGGGTAATTCAAACTCCTTGGAATGGTATAATAGACCCGCTTGTATAATTTGTCTCATCTCTGACAATAATCCGAGATGCTGTACTAATGTAGAGATTGGAAATAAAGAACTGTGGTTAACCAACCAAGATCTGATCCTTGACTACTTTGAGCAGAACTCTCACAGATTGTCAGAGATCTGTGACTGGGACTTAGCCGTTCCTGACAATGTCAGACGACGACACGGTCCCCATCCCTACACCCGAAGATGTCCCCGCTACCCCGACGGACCCGGGGAACGGTGGTGGAGGCGGCGGAGGGGCCCCAGACGTGCCGGTGACTACGATTCAGGGGGCTCACTACATCCCGCGCCTACCTCCTCGTCAGAGCGTGACCCCCAAGTACGCTTGGAGCCAGTTCGGTCGTGGGACCGTGGATTCGTGGGTGCACGACCGGAAAGGGGCACGGGTTTCGTTCCCTGGCGACCCGCTCGATCGCGGGAGACCGAGCTACCTGGGAGACGACTGCGAGCCGATCTACCAAGAAGAGCCGCGTCGCCCGCCCTTCGAGGGAGAGAGGACAGGTCCGTATGGGCCCGATCCATACCGAGGGGAACAGATGCCCCAACTGGACCAGATGATGGGAGAGCTACGGCTCCAACTCACCGCAGAACTACGAGAATTGGCCCTCGATCTCCAGCACCAATTTCGCGACGCTATGAGGGTCGTGCAAGGAGCCCTCCCCGGTCAGGGGATAGGAGTTCAGCAACCGCCAGCAGCGCCTGGAGGGGCCCCGATTCAGCCTCAGGTGCCCGCCCCTCCGGTGCAGCCAGCCCCGCCGGTCGTTCTGCCTCCGGTGCCCGGTCCCGCCCCGGCACCGGCCCCGGCTCCGGCCGCCCCAGCCATCCGCCCAGCCCCCTCCGATCCTCTGATGACTACTTTCGATGGGGACCCCGAGAAGCTGCGTTTTTTCATGTTGGAGATAGAGAGGTTCCTGGACAGCTGGGGCCATCTCTATCCCACCGAGAGAGAACGGATTGGCTACATCGGGTCCAAGCTGAAAGACACCGCCAGCGATTGGTATGTGAGCCTGCACGATGCCCCAGGACCTGAGCTGCGTTCGTTGAACAACTTCATGTGGGCCCTTCGTCATCAATTTGAGGACCCTCTGGGTGAGGAAAAGGCCCGGAATCAACTGTGGAAGTTGTTCCAGGGGAGATCCACGGTGAGGGACTACACTGACAAGTTCCGGCGCATCGCGGCTAAGATCCACGGTTGGCCAGAGGAACTCTTCATGGAGAAGTACTGGGAGGGCCTCAACCCGGAGATCTACGAGACGGTGTTGCTGGGGGGCCGCCCGGGCACGTTGGCCACTTGGATGAGGGCCGCAACCGACATGGAAGAGAGATTTACCCTGATCAAGATGGGATCCTCAGCCACGGCGGCCAGCAAAGCAGCGCCGAGAGCGAAGCCACGGCCCAGTGTGCAAGACATCCGAGATGCCCGGTTTCGGCAAGGTCTGTGCATGAAATGTGGGGAGAGTGGCCACTTTGCCTCAGCGTGCCCAAGAGGAGGAGGGAAGGGGCCGAAGACCTCGACACCCGTGGCGGGGAGCACCCCTAGCCGTGGGAAGACACCGATCAAACCCCAGGCGTTGCAGCTGGAGGGAGCTACAAACGAACAAGGGGAGCTGGAACTGATGGAAACGCAGATGTCGGGAAACTCCAACGGCCTGCAGTGAGCGGCACAGAACTGCAGGTCCCCCGCCAAGAAGCGCCATCTCCGGTGAGCATCCCCGGCCCCCTATTATATATGGTTGTGACTGTGGTGACCCCGGGATCGGGCACCCACATGAGGGTCCGCGCTTTAATTGACTCTGGGTGTGCTCGGGACTTAATTAGCCCTTTGGTGGTGGAGGGGTTGGGACCAAAGGTTACCCCGCTGGCGGAACCCCTAAAGTTTACTCAGATGGATGGGTCGGAGATGAAGGAAGAGTGCATAGCGGAAACCGAGAGCCTGATTTTGGGGACGGGGGAACATTGGGAGAAGCGAGCTTTCATCATTACCCCAAATGCCCAGTTCCCCATGGTGTTGGGAAGCCCCTGGCTCAGTTCGCACGACCCATACATTAAATGGAGTGAAGGGAAGATCTCTTGGGTAGATGACCGCTGCCTCACGCATAAATGGGACTTGGAATGGGGTCCAGGACCGCCGACCCCTCCTCCCCCACCCACCGCGCTTGCTCTTACCCCCACCCTGGTGCCCAAGGAGTATAGAGACTTGCTGGAAGTATTCAGCGAGACCGAGGCGGATGAGTTACCCCCCCATCGATTGTCGGACTGTGCCATCGAGCTACTCCCGGGGGGGAAGCTCCCTAAAGGGAAACTGTATTCCATGAGCCCTTTAGAGCGGGAAGAGCTGCGAAAGTTCCTGGACAAAAACTTGGCGCGCGGCTTCATCCGACCAGCCAAGTCCCCTTTTGCCGCCCCTGTGTTATTCCGGAAGAAGAAAGACGGGGGTTTAAGACTGTGCACAGACTATAGGGGACTGAATGCCGTCTCCACTACTAACGCCTACCCCCTCCCTTTAATAAAGGATTTATTGACGGAAGCAGCTAAAGGGAAGGTATTTACCAAACTGGATCTGCGTGATGCCTACTTCAGGGTGCGCATCAGGGAGGGGGATGAATCCAAGACTGCTTTTAATACACCCCTGGGACAATTTGAGTACCTAGTGATGCCGTTCGGCTTAAGTGGCGCGCCCGGGGTCTTTATGAGTTTGATCAATGAAGTATTGCACAAGCACTTGTTTAAAGGGGTGTTATGTTACATAGATGATATCTTGATCTATTCTACTGATAAGAAAGAGCATGTAAAACTAGTCCGGGAAGTCCTTTCTACCTTGCTGCAAAACCAGCTCTATGTTAAGTTATCAAAGTGTGAGTTCCACCGTGAGTCAGTAGACTTCCTAGGCTATCGCATCTCTCAAAGGGGACTGGAAATGGATCCAGCCAAAGTGGAGGCGGTGGTGCAATGGGAGGCTCCGCGAACGAGGAAACAATTACAGAGCCTGTTAGGATTTTGTAACTTCTATCGAACCTTCATAAAAGACTTTGCGACGGTCACTCTCCCCCTAACGGACTTACTGAAAACTAAGGGGAGGGGGCCCGAGGCGGGAAAGCCAGGAGAGAGGATTGCCTGGAACGGGGAGTGCCAAAGGGCGTTCGAAACCTTAAAAACTCTCTTCACTTCCGAGCCCATCTTAGCCCACCCCGATGAGACCAAAGAGTTTATAATCCACGTAGACGCGTCGGATGTAGCCATGGGGGGGCCATATTACAAAGCGGGCTGGACGGGAAGTTACACCCCCTGGCTTACATCTCGAAAAAATTTAATGACACGGAGAGAAATTGGTCGGTTTGGGACAAGGAAGCGGCGGCTATTAGATTGGCGCTCACTACGTGGCGGCATTGGCTGGAGGGCGCGCAAGCCCCCTTCGAAATTTGGACTGATCATAAGAACCTGGAGGCGTTGCACACACAGAGATCCCTCAATGCCAAACAACTGCGGTGGGCAGACTTTTTCTCCAAGTTTAATTTTGTACTTAAACATTTCCCTGGGAAGGCCAACTCCTTGGCAGACGCGCTATCCAGATTGCCCCAACATGAGAGTGTAAAGGAAGAGGTGTTTGATACCATGTTCTCCCCCCAGCAATTGGGTGGGGCAGTAGTCACTCGGAGCCAAATCAAAAAAACGCAGTTGGATATCGGGACTTGCGATTGGGGGGGGATTATACTCCCGAGGAAGTGGAAGAATTGGAGGCTTTGGGGGAATGCTCAAAGAGAGAAGATCAGTGCTGGCTCCATGGAGACAAACTAGTGGTGCCACGGGCCAAACGTAAAGATATATTGTTGGCCTGCCACTCTTCTAAACTAGCAGGGCATTTTGGATTCCTAAAAACGCTTAATTTGATCCAGCGTCAATTCTGGTGGCCGCGCATGCGCCGAGACGTCTCCGATTTCGTCTCGGCTTGCCAAACTTGCTTAATGTGCAAAAAACGGGGGGGGGAAGGTTCCTGGACTATTGCACCCTTTACCCACCCCTTCTCGCCCCTGGGAGGCCATAGCTATGGATTTTATCACGAATCTACCCCCCTCCAGAGGAAAGACGGTTATTTGGGTGGTGGTAGACACGTTTTCAAAGCAAGCTCATTTCACCCCCTTCAAGCAATTGCCCACGGCCAAGGGAATGGCCAAAGCTTTCTTTAACCACGTGATAAAATTACACGCTTTTCCGAAAAGAGTGGTATCCGACAGAGGCAGTCAATTCGTTGCCAACTTCTGGCGGGAGCTCCTAAATATGATGGACATAGAACCAGCACTGAGTTCGGGTTACCACCCAGAAACCGATGGCCAATCCGAACGAACTAATCAAATTCTGGAACAATTTTTAAGATGCTACACCAATTATCATCAAGACAATTGGGTGGAGTTGTTGCCATTCGCAGAATATAGCTACAACAACGCTGTGCATTCTTCCACGGGAGTCTCTCCTTTCATGGCGGTGGGGGGTTTTGAAGGGAAACCATTGCCTACCATTGAAAATGAACCCAATGCTTCCCCATCGGATTTCAAAAGTTGGTGGACTGCCTTGCAAGACTCCTGGCCATTGATAGCCAAAGCACTGGACCAGGCAAAAGAGGATTATAAAAAATATGCTGACCGAGGACGAGCGGCAGGCTGGGATCTCCAGCCAGGGGATTCTGTCTACCTCTCCACGAAAAATATCCATGGTCTGCAGCCCAGCAGGAAACTGGGATGGAAATATGTTGGACCCTATAAGGTGTTACGTAAAATATCGGATGTGTCTTTTGAACTGGAACTGCCTAAATCACTGAGTTCTGTGCACCCTGTTTTTCATTTCAGCCTCCTGAAGAAAGATCCTGGGCCGAATGCCTGGCATCCAGTTCCTCCAGTTCCTCCTCCACTGATGAAGGAGGGGGCCCCTCACTTCGAGATAACTGAAATCCTTGATTCCAAGATGCGGAGAGGCCGATTATATTATTTAGTTAAATGGCTTGATTTCGGCCCAGAACACAATGAATGGATTCGCTCAGAACATGTTCACGCCCCCAAACTGGTGAAATTGTTCCACAAAATGTTTCCTGATAAAGCTAGGTGAAGTTAATTATGAAGAGGGCAGGGTGTCAGAATCTGCTAATTCAGACATTATATTAGTCAGGCCTCCCCCCCCTTAGTTTTCATGTATGCCTTTAGCTTTCCTATGTATCGGTCATGTATTGGGATTCTATGTAACCGTAATGTAATAATGCTTGTCCAGACCGGGAGGGTGACACCAATGATTTGCGAGAACAAGCAGGCCTCACATCCCTGCCTCCGCATTCCAGCTGCTCCGGCAGGAACTTCAAGGGAGGATGCCTCTCATCTCTTATCACATGCAAAAACCTTGAAGCCATTGATTGTTATGTGAACTGGTAACATCTGAGGGGTCTGGTTTGGGAGAGGAAATTTACTGCTTAACACCTCACTCTTTTCCTGTGAGAACCAAACGGTCAGGACACCTTTTTGCCCGCCAATTTTCCCTTAAGGGGATTGGCTATCTATGGGTAATTCAAACTCCTTGGAATGGTATAATAGACCCGCTTGTATAATTTGTCTCATCTCTGACAATAATCCGAGATGCTGTACTAATGTAGAGATTGGAAATAAAGAACTGTGGTTAACCAACCAAGATCTGATCCTTGACTACTTTGAGCAGAACTCTCACATTCTGGGGCACCTCTTTCCTCTAGCTGTATAGAAGGTGGCTTCATTTAATTGTATATGAACTCAACCATATAAAAGCATGATATATCAACTGTAAGAGCAATAACATTGAATGCGACATTCATTCATCAGATTTTGAAGTTGTTTGTACAAGAAGTGATAACTGACACTGTACTGATATCACTTTGTAAAACCTAGAAATATCACTGTCATGTAACCAACAGATCATAGAAAAGAGTAATCAAGTACTCTAGAAGAAACATATTTGATTGTAAATTGTAATAGTTTGTTACAGAAAATGACTTTCGGTGTTACTCTCGAGGAATTCCACTGAGTGGCAGTATGGGGCCCTTTTCTCCTCTAATACAGAAGGTGGCTTCATTTCATTGTATATGTACTCAGCCATATAAAAGAATGAAATATCAACTGTTAGAGCAATAACATGGAATGAAAGGCATACATTCATCAGATTTTGCAATTGGTTGTACAAGGAGTGATAACTGACACTGTATTGATATCTCTTTGTAAAACCTAGAATTATCACTGTCATGTAAGCAAATGATCATGGAAAAGAGTAATAAATGAATACAATACAAGAAATAGAATGGGTTGTAAATTGTAATAGTTTGTCACAAAAAGTGACTGTCGGCGTTACTCCCGAGGAATCCCACTGAGTGGCAGTATGGGGCACTTTTCTCCTCTAGCTATATAGAAGGTGGCTTCATTTCATTGTATATGTACTCAACCATATAAAAGCATGATATATCAACTGTAACAGCAATAACATTGAATGCATCAGATATATACATCAGAATTTGAAGTCGGTAGTACAAGGAGTGATAACTGACACTGTATTGATGTCACCATGTAAAACCTAGAAATATCATACAAAAAATGACTTTCGGCGTTACTCCCGAGGAATCCCACTGAAAGGCATTCTGGGGCAACTCTTTCTTCTAGATATATAGAAGGTGGCTTCATTTCATTGTATATGAACTCAACCATATAAAAGCATGATATATCATCTGTAAGAGCAATAACATTGAATGCAAGACATTCATTCATCAGAGTTTGAAGTTTGTAATACAAGGAGTGATAACTGACACTGTATTGATATCACTTTGTAAAAGCTAGAAATATCACTGTCATGTAACCAAATGATCCTGGAAAAGAGTAATAAATGAATACAATACAAGAAATACATTGGATTGTAAATTGTAATAGTTTGTTACAAAAAATGACTTTCACCATTACTCCCGAGGAATCCCACTGAAAGGCATTCTGGAGCACCTCTTTCCTCTAGCTGTAAAGAAGATGGCTTCATTTAATTGTATATGAACTCAACGATATAAAAGCATGATATATCAACTGTAAGAGCAATAACATTGAATGCGTCATTCATTCATCAGATTTTGAAGTTGGTTGTACAAGGAGTGATAACTCACACTGATTTGATATCTCTTTGTAAAACCTAGAAATATCACTGTCATGTAACGAACAGATCATAGAAAAGAGTAATCAATGAATACAATACAAGAAATAGATTGGATTGTAAATTGTAATAGTTTGTTACAAAAAATGACTTTCGGCGTTACTCCCGAGGAATCCCACTGAAAGGCATTCTGGGGCACCTCTTTCCTCTACATGTATAGAAGGTGGCTTCATTTCATTGTATATGAACTCAACCATATAAAAGCATGATATATCAACTGTAAGAGCAATAACATTGAATGCAAGACATTCATCCATCAGATTTTGAAGTTCGTAGTACATGGGGTGATAACTGACACTGTATTCATATCACTGTTCTACTGTTAAATGTGAAGGAAGACAAAGATATTAAAGGCTTAACAACTAAAGGTTTTTCTTTCAAATATAGGGCCTTTGCAGATGATTTGATGTTTATAGTGGAAGACCCCTTATCCACATTACCACATTTGTTACAGAGAGTAAAAGAGTTTGGTGACTTAGCAGGATTTTATGTAAATAAAAACAAATCGAAAGTAATGTGCAAAAATATGTCAAATAAGAAACAAAACGAGTTACAAAAACTTACAGAATGTGAGGTGGTGAAAAAGACAAAATATCTGGGTGTAAACCTAACTATGAAAAATATTGATCTTTATAAAAATAATTATGAAAAATTATGGTTGCAAATTATGCAGGATATTAAAAAGTGGAATGTATTGAATTTGTCATTGCTGGGTAGAATTGCGGTGGTCAAGATGAATGTGTTACCACGATTAATGTTTTTGTTTCAAACTATTCCAATTGTGAAAGATGTAAAAACATTCAAATGTTGGCAGAAGGAGCTGTCTAAATTTGTGTGGGGAGGGAAAAAACCAAGAATTAAGATGAAAATAATGTGTGATGCCAAAGAAAGAGGAGGGTTTCAACTACCAAATCTAAGGTTATACCATGATGCAATATGTTTGACCTGGGTAGGGGCATGGACTATGTTACAAGATAGAATGTTATTGTCCCTGGAAGGTCATGATTGTAGATTTGGGTGGCATGCATATTTGTATTATGGCAAAACAAAAATGGACAATATGTTTAAACATCATTATTTGAGAAGAACACTAATGGATATGTGGACAAGATATAAAAACTTTTTTTCAGAAGAGATACCCATGTGGATTGTACCCGCAGAAGTCTTACATCCAACATCAAAATATAAAGGACAAGATTGGCTGAAGTATAGAGACTTATTAATAAGACATGGCAAGGATTTTAAACTGAAGGAGCAGCATCAGATTGACTTTGATTATGGTTGGTTAAGATATAGACAAATATATGACTTGTATAGAAGTGATAAAAAACACGGTTTCAGGGGAAAAAATAATGAAATAGAACAAGTTTGGGAGGAAGGTGGGAAAAAAATGATTTCTAAAATGTATAAAGTCTTGCTAAAATGGTTTAATGCTGATGAAATGGTAAAAGAACAAATGGTAAAATGGGCGATAAACTTTAACAAAGACATTGAAATGGAATCTTGGGAATTTTTATGGAAAAATGCTATGAGTATATCTACGTGTTATAACTTAAAAGAAAATTGTTTTAAAATGATGTATAGATGGTATATGACACCAAAAAAAATTGCAAATATTGGTCAAAATATGTCTAACAAATGTTGGAAGTGTAAAACGAAAGAAGGGTCTTTTTATCATATGTGGTGGACTTGTGATAAAGCAAAGACTTATTGGTCAAAAATACATGCAGAAATGGAAAAAATCTTGAAATGTACATTTAAGAAGTTGCCTGAAATGTTATTGCTAGGACTTAAACTAGAAGAGATAAATGTAAAGAAAAGGACAATAATATGGTATATGATTACAACAGCAAGAATGGTGTATGCACAAAACTGGAAAAATGAAAAAATACCAGAGGTGTGGGAATGGTTGAAAAAACTGTTATATATGGCTGAAATGGATAAGTGGACTAGAAAATTGAATAATCTTTACTCAGAGACCTTTCTGGAAGACTGGAAAGATTTGAAAGAATATGTTGAAAAGTATTGGGATATGAAAAACTATATCTATACATGGTTATAATAGCATAAAGGAATAGAAATATATTATATGAATGTTTTAGTTAAAATTAGACAATGAAACTGTTTTTATTTAGAAATACATAAGAGTATAGAAAATAAGAATTGGTGTATAAGTATAAGTATTTTAAAGCTATATAACCGTTACCAGAAACGAAACATAGATATAAGTATTACTATTTTGAATAAAATGGAAAATGTGTTATGCTTCAGATGTGGTGGGAAACCACCAAAACAAGATAAAAATAGAATGTACAAATAGAACAAAATGTTATTTAATATGGAAAAAGGGATTTGTATAAGGTTAAATGTATTATTTTCGATGTGTTTTTTTTTGAAAAATAAAAATTTCTTTACCAAAAAAAAAAAAAAATGACTTTTGGCGTTACTCCCAAGGAATCCCACTGAAAGGCATTCTGGGGCACCTCTTTCCTCTAGATGTATAGAAGGTGGCTTCATTTCATTGTATATGAACTCAACCAAATAAAAGCATGATATATCAACTGTAAGAGCAATAACATTGAATGCAAGACATACATTCATCAGATTTTGAAGTTGGTTTTACAAGGAATGGTAACTGACACTGTATTGATATCAGTTTGTAAAACCTAGAAATATCACTGTCATGTAACCAACAGATCATAGAATAGGGTAATCAATGAATACAATACAAGAAATAGATTGGATTGTAAATTGTAATAGTTTGTTACAAAAAATGACTTTTGGCGTTACTCCCGAGGAATTCCACTGAGTGGCAGTATGGGGCACCTTTTTCCTCTAGCTATATAGAAGGTGGCTTCATGTCATTATATATGTACTCAACCATATAAAAGCATAATATATCAACGGTAAGAGCAATAACATTGAATGCAAGACATTTATTAATCAGAGTTTGAAGTTTGTAGTACAAGGAGTGATAACTCATACTGTATTGATATCTCTTCGTAAAACCTAGAATTATCACTGTCATGTAACCAAATGATCATGGAAAAGAGTAATAAATGAATACAATACAAGAAATACATTGGATTGTAAATTGTAATAGTTTGTTACAAAAAGTGACTTTCGGCGTTACTCCCGAGGAATTCCACTGAGTGGCAGTATGGGGCACCTTTTTCCCCTAGCTATATAGAAGGTGGCTTCATTTCATTGTATATGTACTCAACCATATAAAAGCATGATATATCAACTGTAAGAGCAATAACATTGAATGCAAGACATTCATTTATCAGATTTTGAAGTTCGTAGTACAAGGAGTGATAACTCACACTGTATTGATATCTCTTCGTAAAAGCTAGAAATATCACTGTCATGTAAACAACTGATCATGGAAAAGAGTAATAAATGAATACAGTACAAGAAATAGAATGGGTTCTAAATTGTAATTGTTATAAAAAATGACTTTCGGCGTTACTCTCGAGGAATCCCACTGAAAGGCATTCTGGGGCACCACTTTCCCCTAGCATTATAGAAGGTGGCTTCATTTCATTGTATATGTACTTAACCATGTAGAAGCATGATATATCAACTGTAAGAGGATAGCATTGAATGGAAGATATACATTCATCAGATTTTGAATTTGTGATAACTGACAGTGTATTGATATCACTTTGTAAAACCTACAAATATCACTGTCATCAAACCAAGAGATCACAAAAGAGTAATGAGAGAATACTATACAAGAAATACATTTGATTGTAAATTGCAATAGTTTGTTACAATAAGTGACTTTTGGCGTTACTCCCGAGGAATCCCACTGAAGGGCATTATGGGGCACCTTTTTCTTCTTGCTGTATAGAAGGTGGCTCCATTTCATTGTGTGTGTACTCAACCACATAAAAGCTTGATATATCATATTTAAGAGGCGTAACATTGAATGTAAGACTTTTGAGTTTGGTAGTACAAGGAGTGATAACTGACACTGTATTGATATCACTTTGTAAGACCTAGAAATATTACTGTCATCTAACCAACAGATCATGGAAAAGAGTAATCAATGAATACAATACAAGAAACACATTTGATTGTAAATTGTAATAGTGTGTTTAAAAAAAATGACTTTAGGTGTTACTCCCGAGGAATCCCACTGAGCGGCATTATGGCGCATCTTTTTCCTCTAGCTATATAGAAAGTGGCTTCATTTCATTGTATATGTACTCAACCATATAGAAGCATGATATATCACCTGTAAGAGCAATAACATTGAATGCAAGACATGCATTCATCAGATTTTGAATTTGGTTGTACAAAGAGTGATAACTGACAGTGTATTGATATCACTTTGTAAAACCTACAAATATCACTGTCATCAAACCAAGAGATCACAAAAGAGAAATGAGAGAATACTATACAAGAAATACATTTGATTGTAAATTGCAATAGTGTGTTTAAAAAAAATGACTTTCGGTGTTACTCCCGAGGAATCCCACTGAGCGGCATTATGGCGCATCTTTTTCCTCTAGCTATATAGAAAGTGGCTTCATTTCATTGTATATGTACTCAACCATATAGAA
Source organism: Lepidodactylus listeri (assembly GCA_029233225.1). Lineage (NCBI taxonomy): Eukaryota > Metazoa > Chordata > Lepidosauria > Squamata > Gekkonidae > Lepidodactylus > Lepidodactylus listeri. The sequence continues at coordinate 177,935,929 of JARCFY010000002.1, forward strand.
GCATGATATATCACCTGTAAGAGCAATAACATTGAATGCAAGACATACATTCATCAGATTTTGAATTTGGTTGTACAAAGAGTGATAACTGACACTGTATTGATATCACTTTGTAGAACCTACAAATATCACTGTCATCTAACCAACAGATCATAGAAGAGTAATGAGTGAATACTATACAAGAAATTGATTTAAAATTGTAATTGTGTTTTTTAAAAAAATGACTTTCGGCCTTACTCCCGAGGAATCCAACTAAGCGGCAATTTGGGGAACCTTTTTCCTCTAGCTGTATAGAAGGTGGCTTCATTTCATTGTATATGTCTTCAACCTTATAGAAGCATGATATATCAACTGTAAGAGCAATAACATTGAATGCAAGACATAGATTCATCAGATTTTGATTTTGGTTGTACAAGGAGTGAGAACTGACACTGTATTGATATCACTTTGTTAAACCTACAAATATCCCTGTCATCCAACCAACAGATCATAGAAAAGATCAATGAATATAATACAAGTAATACATTTGATATTAAATTGTAATAGTGTGTTACAAAAAATGACTTTCGGCGTTACTCCCGAGGAATCCCACTGAGCCACCTTTTGCATCCATAAAGGTTGTATTAGGAGTTCTTTAGCAGTTAGCAATTTTCTCAGTGAATCTATCCATCACATGTAAGTCCCACCATTTGGTAAAGGAGAGTACATGCTAGGTACCTTAGCCACCTCCTAGTAAAAAGAAATCGGTACTCTAGCTGTATAGAACGTGCTTCATTTCATAGTATATGTACTCAACCATGTAAAAGCATGATATATCAACTATAAAAGCCCTACCATTGAATGCAAGACATACATTTATCATATTTTGAATTTGGTTGCAAAAGGAGTGATAACAGACTCTGTATTTATCACTTTGTAAGACCTAGAAATATCACTGTCATCTAACCAACAGATCATAGAAAAGAGTAATCAATTAATTTGATTGTAAATCGTAATAGCTTGTTACAAAAAAGGACTTTCGGCGTTTCTCCCGAGGAATCCCAATGAGCGGCATTATGGATCACCTTTTTCCTTTAGGTGTTTAGAAGGTGGCTTCATTTCATTGTATATGTAATTAACCATATAAAAGCATGATATATCAACTGTAAGAGCAATAATGTGAGAGTTCTGCTCAAAGTAGTCAAGGATCAGATCTTGGTTGGTTAACCACAGTTCTTTATTTCCAATCTCTACATTAGTACAGCGTCTCGGATTATTGTCAGAGATGAGACAGATTATACAAGCGGGTCTATTATACCATTCCAAGGAGTTTGAATTACCCATAGGTAGCCAATCCCCTTAAGGGAAAATTGGCGGGCAAAAAGGTGTCCTGACCGTTTGGTTCTCACAGGAAAAAGAGTGAGGTGTTAAGCAGTAAATTTCCTCTCCCAAACCAGACCCCTCAGATGTTACCAGTTCACATAACAATCAATGGCCTCAAGGTTTTTGCATGTGATAAGAGATGAGAGGCATCCTCCCTTGAAGTTCCTGCCGGAGCAGCTGGAATGCGGAGGCAGGGATGTGAGGCCTCCTTGTTCACATAATTCACTGGTGTCACCCTCCCGGTCTGGACAAGCATCAGTACATCACAGTAACATGGAGTCCCAATACATGACAGTTACATAGGAAAATTAAAGGCATACATACATACATATTGAGTAACATAATGGAAGCCTGACTAATCTAATGTCTGAATTAGCAGATTCTGACACACTGGCCTCCTCATAATTAACTTCACCTAGCTTTATCAGGAAACATTTTGTGGAATAGTTTCACCAGTTTGGGAGCGTGAACATTTTCTGAGCAAATCCATTCATTATGTTCCGGGCCGAAATCAAGCCATCTAACTAAATAATATAATCGGCCTCTCCGCATTTTGGAATCAAGGATTTCAGTTATCTCGAAATGAGGGGCCCCCTCCTTCATCAGTGGAGGAGGAGCTGGAGGAGCTGGATGCCATGCATTCGGCCCAGGATCCTTCTTCAGGAGGCTGAAATGAAAAACAGGGTGCACAGAACTCAGTGATTTAGGCAATTCCAGTTCAAAAGATACATCCGATATCTTACGTAACACTTTGTAGGGCCCTACATATTTCCATCCCAGTTTCCTGCTGGGCTGCAAGCCATGTATATTTTTCATGGAGAGATAGACAGAATCCCCTGGTTGGAGATCCCAGCCTGCCGCTTGTCCCCGGTCAGCATATTTTTTGTAATCCTCTTTTGCCTGGTCCAGTGCTTTGGCTATCAATGGCCAGGAGTCCTGCAAGGTAGTCCACCAACTTTTAAAATCCGAGGGGGAAGCATTGGGTTCATTTTCAATGGTAGGCAATGGTTTCCCTTCAAAACCTCCCACCGCCATAAAAGGAGAGACTCCCGTGGAAGAATGCACAGCGTTGTTGTAACTATATTCCGCAAATGGCAGCAACTCCACCCAGTTGTCTTGATGATAATTGGTGTAGCATCTTAAAAATTGCTCCAAGATTTGATTAGTTCGTTCGGATTGGCCATCGGTTTCTGGGTGGTAACCCGAACTCAGTGCCGGTTCTATGTCCATCATTTTCAGGAGCTCCCGCCAGAAGTTGGCAACGAATTGACTGCCCCTGTCGGATACCACTCTTTTCGGGAAAGCGTGTAATTTTATCACGTGGTTAAAGAAAGCTTTGGCCATTCCCTTGGCCGTGGGCAATTGCTTGAAGGGGGTGAAATGAGCTTGCTTTGAAAACTTGTCCACCACCACCCAAATAACCGTCTTCCCTTTTGATGGGGGTAGATTAGTGATAAAATCCATAGCTATGGCCTCCCAAGGGCGAGAAGGGGTGGGTAAAGGGTGCAACAGTCCCGGAACCTTCCCCCCCCCCACTTTTTGCACATTAAGCAAGTTTGGCAGGCTGAGACGAAGTCGGAAACATCTCGGCGCATGCGCGGCCACCAAAATTGACGTTGAATTAAATTAAGCGTTTTTAGGAATCCGAAATGCCCTGCTAGTTTGGAAGAGTGGCATGCCAACAATACATCTTTACGTTTGTTCAGTGGCACCACCAGTTTGTCTCCATGGAACCAGCACTGGTTTTCTCTCTTTGAGCATTCCTCTAAAGCCTCCAATTCTTCTACTTCCTCAGGAGCATAGTCCCCCCCCCAATTACATGCCCCGATGTCCAACTGCGTTTTCTTGAGTTGGCTCCGAGTGACTACTGACCCTCCTAATTGCTGGGGGGAGAACATGGAGTCAAACACATCTTCCTTTACACTCTCGTGTTGAGGCAATCTGGAGAGTGCGTCTGCCAAGGAGTTAGCCTTCCCAGGGAAATGTTTTAGTACAAAATTAAACTTGGAGAAGAAGTCTGCCCACCGCAGTTGCTTGGCATTGAGGGATCTCTGTGTGCGCAACGCTTCCAGGTTCTTATGATCAGTCCAAATCTCGAATGGGGTTTGCGCTCCCTCCAGCCAATGCCGCCACGTAGTGAGCGCCAATCTAATAGCCGCAGCTTCCTTGTCCCAAACAGACCAGTTCCTCTCCGTGTCATTAAATTTTTTCGAGATGTAAGCCAGGGGGTGTAACTTCCCATCCGGCCCGCTTTGTAGTATGGCCCCCCCCCATGGCTACATCGGACGCATCTACATGGATTATAAACTCTTTGGTCTCATCTGGGTGGGCTAAGATGGGCTCGGAAGTGAAGAGGGTTTTTAAGGTTTCAAACGCCCTTTGGCACTCTCCGTTCCAGGCAATCCTTTCCCCTGGCTTTCCAGCCTCGGGCCCCTTCCCCTTAGTTTTCAGCAAATCCGTTAGCGGGAGAGTGACCGTCGTGAAGTCTTTTATGAAGGTTCGATAGAAGTTACAAAATCCTAACAGGCTCTGTAATTGTTTCCTGGTTCGCGGAGCCTCCCACTGCACCACCGCCTCCACTTTGGCTGGGTCCATTTCCAGCCCCCTCTGAGAAATGCGATAGCCTAGGAAGTCTACTGACTCACGATGGAACTCACACTTCGATAACTTAACATACAGCTGGTTTTGCAGCAAGGTAGAAAGGACTTCTCGGACTAATTTCACATGCTCTTTCTTATCAGTAGAATAGATCAAGATATCATCTATGTAACATAACACCCCCTTAAACAAGTGCTTGTGTAACACTTCATTGATCAAACTCATAAAGACCCCAGGCGCGCCACTTAAGCTGAACGGCATCACCAAATACTCAAATTGTCCCAGGGGGGTGTTAAAGGCAGTCTTGGGTTCATCCCCCTCCCTTATGCGCACCCTGAAGTAGGCATCGCGCAGGTGCAGTTTGGTAAACACCTTCCCCTTAGCTGCTTCAGTCAATAAGTCCTTTATTAAGGGGAGGGGGTAGGCGTTAGTAGTGGAGACAGCATTCAGTCCCCTATAGTCTGTGCACAGTCTCAGCCCCCCGTCTTTCTTTTTCCGAAATAAAACAGGGGCGGCAAAAGGGGACTTGGCTGGTCGGATGAAGCCGCGCGCCAAGTTTTTGTCCAGAAACTTTCGCAGCTCTTCTCGCTCTAAAGGACTCATGGAATAAAGCTTCCCCTTAGGGAGTTTCTCACCCGGGAGTAGTTCAATGGCACAGTCCGACAATCGGTGGGGGGGTAACTCATCCGCCTCGGTCTCGCTGAATACCTCCAGTAAGTCTCTATACTCCTTGGGCACCCGGGTGGGGGTAAGGGCGAGCGCGGTGGGTTGGGGAGGAGGAGTCGGCGGTCCTGGGCCCCATTCCAAGACCCATTTGTGCGTGAGGCACCGATCATCCACCCAAGAGATCTTCCCTTCACTCCACTTAATGTATGGGTCATGCGAACTGAGCCAGGGGCTTCCCAACACCATGGGGAATTGTGCATTTGGGGTGATGACGAAAGCTCGCTTCTCCCAATGTTCCCCTGTCCCCAGAATTAGGCTCTCGGTTTCCGCTATGCACTCTTCTTTCATTTCCGACCCATCCATTTGGGTGAATTTCAAGGGCTCTGCCAGCGGGGTAACTTTTGGCCCCAACCCTTCCACCACCAAAGGGCTAATTAAGTCCCGAGCACACCCAGAGTCAATTAAAGCGCGGACCGTCATGTGGGTGCCCGATCCCGGGGTCACTACAGTCACTACCATATATAATAGGGGGCCAGGGATGCTCACCGGAGATGGCGCTTCTTGGCGGGGGACCTGCAGCTCTGCGCCGCTCACTGCAGGCCGTTGGAGTTTCCCAACATCTGCGTTTCCATCAGCTCCAGCTCCCTTGTTCGCTCGCGGCTCCCTCCAGTTGCAGCGCCCGGGGTTTGATCGGGGTCTTCCCTCGGCTAGGAGTGCTCCCTGCCACCGGCGTCGAGGTCTTCGGCCCTTTCCCCCCCCCTCTCGGACACGCTGAGGCAAAGTGGCCACTCTCCCCACATTTCATGCACAGCCCTTGTCGAAACCTGGCATCTCGGATGTCTTGTACGCTGGGCCGCGGTTTCAATCTCGGCGCTGCTTTGCTGGCCGCCGTAGCCGATGTTCCCATCTTAATCAGGGTAAATCTTTCTTCCATGTCGGTTGCTGCCCTCATCCAGGTAGCCAATGTTCCCGGGCGGCCCCCCAGCAACACCGTCTCATAGATCTCCGGGTTAAGGCCCTCCCAGTACTTCTCCATGAAGAGTTCCTCTGGCCAGCCGTGGATTTTAGCCGCGATGCGCCGGAACTTGTCGGTGTACTCCCTCACTGTGGATCTCCCCTGGAACAACTTCCGCAGTTGGTTCCGTGCCTTTTCCTCACCCAGAGGGTCCTCATATTGATGTCGAAGGGCCCACATGAAGTTGTTCAACGAACGCAGCTCAGGTCCGGGGGCATCGTGCAGGCTCACATACCAATCGCTGGCGGTGTCTTTCAGCTTGGACCCGATGTAGCCAATCCGTTCCCTCTCTGTGGGATAGAGATGACCCCAGCTGTCCAGGAACCGCTCTATCTCCAACATGAAGAAACGCAGCTTCTCGGGGTCCCCATCGAAAGTAGTCGTCAGGGGATCGGATGGGGCTGGGCGTGCGATTGGGGCGGCCGGCGCCGGGACCGGTGCTGGGGAGGGACCTGGCACCTGAGGAGGGACGACCGGCGGGGCCGGCTGCACCGGCGGCGCGGGTGCCTGAGGCGGAATCGGGACTCCTCCAGGAGCTGCCGGTGGTTGCTGAACTCCCGTCCCCGGGCCGGGGAGGGCCCCTTGCATGACCCTCATAGCGTCGCGGAATTGGTGCTGGAGATCGAGGGCCAATTCTCGTAGCTCTGCGGTGAGTTGGAGCCGTAGATCTCCCATCATCTGGTCCTTTCTCCTTCGAAGGGCGGGCGACGCCGCTCTCCTCTGTAGATCTGTTATGCAATGCTAACAATAAGAGTTATTGTTAATAACATGCAATGCTAACAATAAGAGCATGTTCTTGCTAACAAGAGCAATAACATGCAATAACATGAATGCAAGACATAGATCCATCAGATTTTGAATTTGGTTGAACAAGGAGTGATAACTGACACTGTATTGGTATCACTTTGTAAAACTAAAAATATCACTGTCATCTAACCAACAGATCATAGACTAGAGTAATCAATGAATACAATACAAGAAATACATTTGATTATAAATTGTGATAGTTTGTTACAAAAAATGACTTTTGGCGTTACTCCCGAGGAATCCCACTGAGCGGCAATATAGCCCACCTTTTGCATCCAAAAAGCTTGTATTAGGGGTTTTTGAGGAGTTTGCAGTTTTCTAAGTGAATCTATCCATCATATGTAAGTCCCATACTTTGGTAAACCAAACTACATGCTAGGTACCTTAGCTTCCTCCCAGTAAAAAAAAAACATCGCCACTTTAGCTGTATAGAACGTGGCTTCATTTCATAGTATATGTACTCAACCATGTAAAAGCTTGATATATCATCTGTAAGAGCAGTAACATTGAATTCAAGATATGCATTCATCAGATTTTGAATTTGGCTTTACAAGGAGTGATAATTGACACTGTATTGATATCATTTTGTAAAACCTAGAAATATCACTGTCATCTAACCAACAGATCATAGAAAAGCGTAATCAAGGAATACAATAGAAGAAATACATTTGATTGTATATTCTAATAGATTTTTACAAAAAATGATTTTCGGCGTTACTCCCGAGGAATCCCACTCAGCGACATTATAGGCCACCTTTTGCATCCAAAAGTTGTATTAGGGGTTCTTGAGCAGTTAGGAATTTTCTCAGTGTATCTATCCATCACATGTAAGTCCCACCATTTGGTGAAGCAGAGTACATGCTAGGTACCTTAGCCTCCTCCCAGTAGAAAGAAATTGCTACTCTATCTGTATAGAACGTGGCTTCATTTCATAGTGTAAGTACTCAACCATGTAAAAGCATGATATATCAAGTATAAGAGCACTTCCATTGAATGCAAGACATAGATTCATCAGATTTTGACTTCATATACATTGAAATGAAGCCACGTTCTATACAGCTAGAATATCGATTTCTTTTTAATGGAAGGATGCTAAGGTGTGAGGCTTCTGCTCAAAGTAGTCAAGGATCAGATCTTTGTTGATGAAACACAGTTCTTTATTTCCAATTCCTACATTGGTACAGGTCCTCGGATTATTGTCAGAGATAACGCATACAATAGAAGCAGGTCTAATATAGTCTCCAGCACAATTTGAATTGCCCATAGGTAACCAATCAACAAGGGGGAAAAAACCGCAGGCAAAAGGTTCTCTGGCCGTTTGCTTCCCACAGGAAAGAAAGCTAGGTGTGAAGCAGTAAATTTCCCTTCCCAAACCAGACCCCTCAGATGTAACCATATTCACATAACAAATGCTTTCCCCAAGGCTTTCGCACGTTGATAAGAAACGGTCCCTGTCCTCCCCTGTCCTCCCAGCCGGGATGAATGGAATGCGGAGGCAGGAGTGTGAGAGGCCCATTGTTCCCATGCTTTGAAGTTGTCATTCTCCCGGGCAAATAGATACATACACCAGGCCTGGTCAAAGCCATAAACCTGGGGTCACATAGCATACATTCACAATGGTCAAGCAAATGGCAATAGGAACAACTAACAGCAATAGGCATGATTACAAAATGGGTACAGAAACAGGTTATAATATATAGCGTGAGATCCCAAAAATCCTTGTCAGAATCTGCAGATTCTGACATAAGGTACCTACCATGTACTTTGGTTTCCCGAACTGTGGGACTTACGTGTGATGGATAGATTGACTAAGAAAATTGCTAACTGCTCAAGAACCCCTAATACCACCTTTTTGGATTCAAAAGGTGGCCTATAATGACGCTCAGTGGGATTCCTCGTGAGTAACACCTGAAGTTTTTTTTTGTAACTATCGATTGGAATTTACAATGAAATGTACTTCTTGTATTGTATTCATTGATTACTCTTTTCTATGATCCGTTGGTTAGATGACAGTGATATTTGTAGGTTTTACAAAGTGTTATCAAATACAGTGTCAGTTATCACTCCTTGTACAACCAAAATCAGTTTTTGATTACTTTATGTCTTGCATTCAATGTTATTGCTCTTAGAGTTTATATATCATGGTTTTGTATTGTTGAGTACGTATAGAAGGAAACAAAGCCTTGCTCTATGTAGTTAGAGTTTCAATTGCTTCTTACTGGAAGGACACTAACCTCCTTACCATATACCCTTGACTTAGCAAATTGTGGGATTTACATATGATGGAAAGAATCACTGATAAAATTGCTAACTGCTCAAGAACCCCTAACGCAATCTTTTGTGATGCAAAAAGGTGCCCCATAATGCTGCTCAGTGGGATTCCTCGGGAGTAACGTCAAAAGTCATTTTTTGTAACAATCAATTAGAAGTTAGGTCAAGGGTTAGGTCTAGGTCTAGGGCTAGGGTTAGGGCTAGGGCTATCATTACAGTTAGGGCTAGGGTTAGGGCTATGGTTAATGTTAGGTTTAGGATTAGGGTTTGGGTTAGGGCTTAGGTTAGGGTTACAGTTAGGGTTAGGGATAGGGTTAGGGTTAGGGATAGGGTTAGGGTTAGGGTTTTTTTAGGGCTAAAGTTAGGGCTAGGGTAAAGGTAAGCGTTAGGGTAGAGTTAGGGTTAAGGTTTGGCCTAGGGTTAGGGTTAGGACTAGGACTAGGGCTAAGGGTTAGGGAAAGGGTTTGGGCTAGGGTTAGGGTTAGCGATAGGGTTAGGGTTAGGGTTAGGGCTAGTGCTAGGGTTAGGGTTTGTGTTAGGTCCAAAGTTAGGGCTAGGGTAAAGGTAAGCGTTTTGGTTAGGGTAAGGGTTATGGTTATGGCTAGGGCTAGGATTATCTAGGGTTAGAGTTTTGGTTAGGGGAAGGGTAAGAGTTAGGGTTAGGGTTAGTGGTAGGATTGGGGTTAAAGTTGGGGTTAGGGTTAGGGTTACGCTTACGGTTAGGGCTTGGGGTAGTTTTAGGGTTAGGGATAGGGATAGGTTTCGGGCTAAGGCTAGGGCTAGGGTAGGGCTAGGGCTAGGATTAGGTCTAGGGGTAGGGATAGGTTTAGGGCTAGGGCTAGGGTTTGGGCTAGGGCTAGTTTTAGGGTTAGGATTAGGGTTTGTATTAGGTTTAGGGTTAGTTTTAGAGCTAGGGCTGGGGTTTGGGCTACGACTATAATTAGGGTTAGGGCTAGGCTAGGGCTAGTTTTAGGGTTATGGTTAGGGCTAAGTTTAGGGTTAATGTCATGGTTAAGGTTATGGTTAGGGCTAGGATTAGGGCGAAGGTTGTGGTTACTTTTAAGGTTAGGGTCAGGGTTATCTAGGGTTAGGGTTCGGGTTAAAGTAAGGGTAAGGGTAAGGGTTACGGCTAGGATTAGTGTCAGCGCAAGGGCTAGAGTTAGGGTTACAGTTAGGGTTAGGGCTAAAGTTAGGGTTAGGGCTAGGTCTAAGTTTAGGATTAGGGTTACGGCTAGAGTTAGGGCTAGGGTTAGGGTTAGGGCTAGGGCTAGGACTAGGTTTATGGCAAGGATTAGGTTAGGGCTAGCATTAGGGTTAAGGCTAGGGTTACAGTTAGCGCTAGGGTTAGGGTTAGGGCTAGGGATGGGGGTTTGGCTAGGTTTTGGGCTATGTCTAATGCTGGGTCAGGATTACAGCTGGGGTTAGGGTTGTGATAGGGCTAGGGTTAGGGCTAGGGTTAGGGCTAGGACTAGGTTTTTGGCTAGTATTAGGGTTAGGGTTTGTGTTAGGGTTAGGGTTAGTTTTTGGGTAAGTGTTAGGGCTATGGGTAGGGTTAGGTTTTTGGCTCGATTTAGGGGTATGTCTAGTGCTGGGTTAGGGTTAGGGCTAGGGTTAGGGTTTTGGTTAGGGCTAGGGCTATGTTTTAAGTTTTGGTTAAAATTAGGTTTAGGGTTAGGGCTGGGGCTAGGGCTAGGGCTGGGGCTAGGGCTAGGGCTGTGGTTAGAGCTAAGGTTAGGGTTTTTGTTATGGTTATGGTTAGTGTTAGTGTTAGGGCTAGGGCTAATGCTAGGGCTACGGCTATAATTAGGGGTAGGGGTAGGGATAGGCTAGCGCTAGTTTTAGGGTTCGTTTTAGGGTTATGGTTAGCGTTCGGGTTCAGGTTTTATGTAGGGCTAGAGTTATGGTTACAGTTAAGTTTACCGTTAGGTTTAGGGTTGTCTAGGGTTAGGGTAAGGGCTCGCATTAGGGTTAGGGCTAGGGTTCAGGTTTGGGCTTGGGCTAGGGCTAGGGCTAGGGTTAGGACTAGGGCTTGGGCTAGGGCTCCGGTTAGGGTTAGGGTTATGTTTTGGCTTAGGGTTTGTGTTAGGACTAAATTTAGGGGTAGTTTAAGGGTTAGGGTTGGGGCTAGAGTTTGGGCTAGGGCTAGGGTTGGGGTTAGGCCTAAAGTTAGGGCTAGGGTAAAGTTAAGCATTAGGGCTAGAGTTAGAGTTAGGGTTATGCCTAGGGTTAGGGCTAGGGCTAGGGCTAGGGCTAGGGTTAGGGTTAGGGTTAGGGTTAGGGCTAGGCTAGGGCTAGGGTTAGGGTTAGGGCTAGGGCTAGGGTTAGCATTTGTGTTAAAGTTAGGGTTAGAGTTAGGGCTAGGGCTAGGGCTAGGGCTAGGGCTAGGGCTAGGGCTGGGGCTAGGGCTTGGGCTTGGGCTAGGTCTAGGTCTAGGGCTGTGACTAGGGCAAGGGTAGGGTTAGGAGTTTTGTTAGGGTTAGGGCTATTGTTAGAGCTAGGGCTAATGCTAGGGCTATGGGTGTAATTAGGGTTAGGGTTAGGAATAGGTTAGTGCTAGTTTTAGGGTTCATTTTATGGTTAGGGTTAGGACTAGGGTATGGGTTATGTCTAGGGCTAGGGTTACGGTTATGGTTAGGCTTAGCGTTAAGTTTACCATTAGGGTTAGGGTTTTCTAGGGTTAGGGTAAGGGTAAGGGCTTCGGATTAGGGTTAGTGCTAGTCTTAGGGTTAAAGTTAGTGCTAGTCTTAGGGTTAAAGTTAGGGTTAGGGCTTGGGCTAGGGTTAGGGTTAGAGCTGGGATTAGGGATAGGGTTTGGGATAGGACTAGGGTTAGGGTTACCTTTTGGCTTAGGGTTTGTGTTAGGGCTAAATTTAGGGCTAGTGTAAGGGTTAGGGTTAGGGTTATTGTTAGGGCTAGGGATAGGGCTAGGGCTATGGCTAGGGTTAGGGTTAGGGCTAGGGCTAGGGTTAGGGTTCATGTTAGGGCTAAAGTTAGGGCAAGGGTAATGGTAAGCATTAGGGCTAGAGTTAGAGTTAGGACTATGGTCAGGACTAGGACTTTGGCTAGGGCCAGAGTAGGGCAAGGGTTAGGGATAGGGATAGGGATAAGGTTAGGGCTAGGGTTAGGGTTAGAGTTAGGGTTAGGTTTTTTGCAGGGTTAGTGTTAAGGCTAAAGTTAGGGTTAGGGTTAGAATTAGGTCTAGTTCTAGGTCTAGGTTTTGGGTTAGGGCTAGGACAAGGTTTATTGGCTTATATTAGGGTTAGGGCTAGGGCCAGGGTTAGGGTTTGGGCGAGGGCTAGGGTTACGGTTAGTGTTAGGTTTAGGGCTAGGTCTAGTGTTAGGGCTAGGGCTAAAGTTAGGGCTAGGTCTTGGGTTCGTGTTTGGTTTAGGATTAGGGTTAGTGTTAGGGTTATGTTGGGGTTAGTGTTAGGTTTTGTGCAGGATTATTGTTAAGGCTAAAGTTAGGATTAGGGTTAGGGTTAGGACTAGGTTTATTGCTTAGATTAGGGTTAGGGCTAGGGCTAGGGTGAGGATTAGGGTTCGAGTTCGGGTAGGGCTAGGGTTAGGGTTAGAATTAGGTCTAGGGCTAGGGTTTGGGTTAGGGCTAGGACTAGGTTTATGGCTTAGATTAGGGTTAGGGCTATGGCCAGGGTTAGGGCTAGGGCTAGTGTTAGGTTTAGGATTAGGGTTAGGGCTTGGGTTAGGGTTAGGGTTTGGGCTATAGCTAGGGTTAGGGTTAGGAGTTCGGTTAGTGTTAGTGTTAGGGTTAATTTTAGGGTTAGGGTTAGAGCTAGGGCTTGGGCAAGGGTATGTGTAGGGTTAGGGTTAGAGCAAGGGTTAGGGTAAGGGTTAGGATTACAGTTACAGTTAGGGTTAGTGTTAGGGTTAGAGCTAGTGCTAAGCTCAGTCTGGGGCTTGGGCTAGTGTTTAGGTTAGTGTTAGGGTTAGTGTTAGAACTAGGGCTAGGGCTATTGCTATAATTAGGGTTAGGGTTAGGGTTAGGGTTAGGGCTAGGGTTAGGGTTAGGGTTACGGCTAGGGCTAAGGTTAGGTCTGGGCCTTGGGCTAGTTTTTAGGTTTGCATTAGGGTTAGCGTTAGAACTAGGGCTACAGCTATAATTTGGGTCACAGTTAGTGCTAGGGCTATGGTTAGGGTTAGGTTTTGGGTAGGGTTAGTGTTAGAATTAAAGGTACGGTTAAGGTTAGGATTATGGTCAGGGTTAGGGTTAGAGTTAGGGCTAGGGCTAGGGTTAGGGCTAGGACTAGGTTTATGGCTAGGATTAGGTTTAGGTCAAGGGTTAGGTTTAGGGCTAGGGCTAGGGCTACAGTTACATCTAGGGTTAGGGTTAGGGTAGGGCTCGGTTTAGTTTTAGGGTTTGGGTTTGGGTTAGAGCTAGGGCTAGGGTTAGTGTTAGGTTTAGGTTTAGGATTAGGGTTAGGGTTAGGGCTTGGGTTAGGGTTAGGGTTCAGGTTCAGGTTAGGTTTTGTGCAGGGTTAGAGTTAAGGCTAAAGTTAGGGTTAGCATTAGGGTTAGGGTTAGAGTTAGGTCTATGTCTAGGGCTAGGGTTTGGGTTATGTCTAGGACTACGTTTATGGGTTAGATTAGGGTTAGGGCTTGGGCTAGGACCAGGGTTAGGGCTAGGTTTAGGGCTAGGGTTAGTGTTAGGTTTAGGATTAGGGTTATGGTTAGGGCTTGGGTTAGGGTTAGGGTTTGGGCTAGAGCTAGGGTTAGGGTTAGGTCTTTGGTTAGTTTTAGTGTTAGGGCTAGGGCTAGGGCTTGGGCAAGGGGTATTTGTAGGGTTAGGGTTAGGGCTAGGGTTAGGTTAAGTGTTAGGGTTACAGTTACTGTTAAGGTTAGTGTTAGGGCTAGGGCTGAGGTTAGGTCTGGGGTTTGGGCTAGTGTTTAGGTTTGTTTTAGTGTTAGTGTTAGAACTAGGGCTAGGGCTACGGCTGTAATTAGGGTTAGGCTTAGGGCTAGGGCTAGGTTTCGGGTTAGGTTTTGTGTAGGGTTAGTGTTAGGACTAAAGGTATGGTTAGGGTTAGGGCTAGGACTAGGTTTATGGCTAGGGTTAGGGTTAGGTCTATGGCTAGGGCTAGGGCTTGGGTTAGAGCTAGGGTTACAGTTAGGGCTAGGGTTAAGGCTAGGGCTAGGTTTAGTTTTAGGGTTAGGGTTAGAGCTAGGCTAGGGTTGGGCTCAGGTTTGGGTTAGCGTTAGGGCTCGGATTAGTGTTAGTGTTAGCTTAGTGTTAGGGCTAGGGCTAGGGTTAGGTTTAGGGTTACGGCTAGGTCTACAGTTAGTGTTTGGGTTTGGGTTAGGGTTATACTTAGGGCTAGGGTTATGGTTAGGTTTAAAGTTAGGGCTATGACTAGGGTTAGGGTTAGTTTTTGGGTAGGGTAAGTGTTAGGGCTAAAGTTAGGATTATTGTTACAGTTAGGGTTAGGGTTACGGCTAGGGTAAGGGCTAGGGTTAGGGTTTGTGTTAGGGCTAAAGATAGGGCTAGGGTAAAGATAAGAGTTAGGGCTCAGGTTAGGGCTAGAGTTAGGGTTAGGCCTAGGTTTAGGGCTAGGGTTAGGTTTAGGGCTAGGGTTAGGGCTAGGGTTAGGGTTTGGATTAGGGTTATAGTTTGGTTTGGGGCTAGGGCTAGGGCTAGGTTTTCGGTTAAGGTAGGGCTAGGGTTATGCTTATTCTTATGGTTAGGGTTTGGGTTAGGGTTAGGGTTTGGATAAGTATTAGGGCTAGAGTTAGGTGTAGGGTTGGGTTAAGGTTAGGGCTAGGGTTATGGCTAGGGCTTAGGGCTAGGGCTAGGGCTGGTTCTAAAGCTAGGACTATGTCTGGGGTTAGGATGTGGGTGAAAGTTAGTGCTAGGGTAATGGTAAGGGTTAGGGCTAGAGTTAGGGTTAGGGTTCTGCCTCGGGTTAAAGTAAGGCTATGGCTAGGGCTAGGGTTAGGGTTAGGGTATTTGTTAGGGCTGAATTTAGGTCTAGGGTAAAGGTTAGAGTTAGGGTTAGCCCTAGGGTTAGTGTTAGGCCTAGGGTTAGTGTTAGGATTAGGGTTAGGTTAGGGTTAGGGCTATAGGTAGGGTTAGATTTAGAATTAGGGCTAGGGTTATGGTTAGGGTTTGGGTTAGGGTTATGGTTTGGGCGAGGGCTAGGGCTATATTTAGGTGTTGGTTAAGGCTAGGGCTAGGGCTAGAGTTACGGTTATGGTTAGGCAATGGATAGGACTTTTGCTTGGGTACAAAATAGGGCTAGGACTATGCCCAGGGTTATGGTTAGTGTTAGAGTTAGGGTTAGGGCAGGGTTAGGATTTTGTTTACTCTTAGGGTTAGGGCTAGGGCTAGGACTACAGCTAGGGTTAGGGTTATGGTTTGGGCTAGGGCTAGGGCTATCTCTCATGCTGTTTTAGGCTTAGGGTTCGGGTTAGATTTAGGGTGAGGGTGAGGGCTATGGCTAGGGCTATGGTTAGGGTTTGTGTTAGGGTTAGCTAGGGCTAATGCTAGGGCTACCATTATAAATAGGGCTAGGGTTAGGGATAGGCTACCACTAGTTTTAGGGTTCGTTTTAGGGTTATGGTTAGGGCTAAGGTTCAGGATCGGTGTATGTCTAGGGCTAGGGTTAGGGTTATGGTTAGGGTTAAGGTTACCGTTAGGGTTGTCTAGGGTTAGGGTAAGGGCTAGGGTTAGGGTCAAAGTAAGGGTTAGGGTTACGGCTTGGGCTTGGGCTAGGGCTAGGGTTAGGGTTAGGACTGGGATTAGGGCTAGGTTTATGGCTTTGATTTGGGTTTGGGCTAGGGCTAGGTTTAGGGTTAGGGTTTGTGTTAGGGCTAAATTTAGGTCTAGGGTAAAGGTAAGGGTTTGGGCTCCGGTTACAGCTAGGGTTAGGTTTAGGGTTAGACCTAGGGTTAGTGTTAGGCCTAGGGTTAGAATTAGGGTTAGGGTTAGGTTTAGGGCTAGGGCTAGGGTAAGGGTTAGGATTAGGGTTAGGGCTATGGTTAGGGTCAAAGTAATGGTTAGGATTAGGGTTAGGGCTTGGGCTAGGGTTAGGGTTAGGGCTGGGATTAGGGCTAGGGCTTGGACTTGGGTTAGGTTTAGGTTATGGTTTAGGGCAGTGGTTCTCAACCTTTCTAATGCCGCAACCCTTTAATACAGTTCCTCATGTTGTGGTGACCCCCAACCATAAAATTCTGCCAACACACACAACAATGAAGCTACTTTTTCAGATGTTTTCTCTTGCATGGCAATTAGCACCAAACAACTTTAATACAGACTTTAGACACACATATATTTGCAAGCTATTCCCAACAAGACACAACAAACACTCAGGCTTCAGACTTACTTTTCTTCAACAGAAGATGCCATGAGAAAATGAAGGTAGGTGGGCGGGAGAGGCTGTTGCAGGTGGGGGGGAGAGAAAGAGAGAGAGAGAGAGAAAGGGGGGAGAGAGAGAGAGAGAAAGAGAGAAGAGAGAGAGACAGAGAGAGAGAAAGGGGGGAAGGAAGGTAGGTGGGGGGGCGGCTTTTGCCACTTTTCCTGGGCTCTGCGCCTCGGCACGGAGCCCAGGGAAGGTGGGGGGAGGCTTTTGCTGCCTTTCCTGGGCTCTCCTGCTACCCCCAGTGGCTGTCATTCCACTCTCGTGGTCTCTCATTCTAGTCACAGAACGCTCCTGCTACCCCCAGTGGCTGTCATTCCCCTCTGGGGCCTGTTATTCCATTCCCAGAATACTCCTGCTGCCTCCAGGGGCTGTCATTCCCCTCTGGGGCCTGTCATTCCATTCCCAGAATAGTCCTGCTACCCCCAGGGGCTGTCATTCCACTCTCGTGGTCTCTCATTCTAGTCACAGAACACTCCTGCTACCCCCAGTGGCTGTCATTCCCCTCTGGGGCCTGTTATTCCATTCCCAGAATACTCCTGCTGCCTCCAGGGGCTGTCATTCCCCTCTGGGGCCTGTCATTCCATTCCCAGAATAGTCCTGCTACCCCCAGGGGCTGTCATTCCACTCTCGTGGTCTCTTGTTCTAGTCACAGAACAGTCCTGCTACCCCCAGTGGCTGTCATTCCACTCTGTGGTCTCTCATTCTAGTCACAGAACTCTCCTGCTACCCCCAGTGGCTGTCATTCCACTCTGGGGCCTGTCATTCCATTCCCAGAGTACTCCAGCTACCCCCAGGGGCTGTCATTCCACTCCATGGTCTCTCATTCCAGTCCCAGAACTCTCCTGCTACCCCCAGGCCCTGTCATTCCACTCTGGGGCTTGTCATTCCAGTCCCAGAAGGCTTCTGCTACCCCCTGGGGCTATCATTCCAAGATGGGGCCTGTCAGTCCCAGAGTAGTCTATATGGGCCCAGAGACCCTAATGGAAAATCCATTCCACATTTTCTTTGCAACTCTACTTGTACTGTAATGTATTACAGCGGAGCCCATGCAAATCAGTTGACATTCCTGGCTCCCATTATTTCCAATGGGCCTTCAAGTGTTTCCCATTGTTTCCAATGGGCAATCCTGTCCTTCCTTTTAGTACATCTGTTTCTGGCATGAGCAGTCAGAAACAGAAGAAAAATTGATTTCTTTCTTTTTCAATATAAAAGCTAAGAAGTAACAAAGAATGGAAAAGCTGGAGAAATTCAAAAAGGACTGGAGTTGGGGGAGTGGAGAGGAGAGCTGGGTTGGAATCAAACTTTGCTGTTGGAGCAGGAGGGGGAAACGGAAGCCACATTTTTGCTTCAACTTTTTGGGCACTGAAAATAGTAAGAAGCCTGATTAAATATATATATTGTTTTTAATCCACAGTTTTTTCTACTCCTCTCTCTTTCTCTCTCTGTCCATACACACACTCCACTTTTCTTTCTACTTTGGTGTTCAAAATAAAAGGGGGGGGCGGCCACCGGAGGAGGGATCTCACCCAAGGATTTCTACATTTACAACACAAAAGCTTACCAGAAGACGCAGAAGTTGTGCAACCTGGAGGAGCAAAACTTTTAGATAGAGGACTCTGAAACCCTGCCCCCCCACTCTGTAGGAAAGCTACGGTGCTCTGCTCGGACTTCTGGGTGAGCGGAGCAGGGCTTTTGGTGAGGGAGGGGTGGGAAGGGGAGGGGCTCGGATGCCAGCCGGTGAACCCCAGTGAAATGGTTGTTTGACCCTAAATGGGGTCCCGACCCCAAGGTTGAGAACCGCTGGTTTAGGGTTTGTGTTAGGGCTAAATTTAGGGCTAGTGTAAGGGTTAGGGTTAGGGCTAGAGTTAGGGCTAGGGTTAGGGTTAGGGTTTGTGTTAGGGCTAAAGTTAGGGCTAGGGTAAAGGTAAGCGTTAGGGCTAGAGTTAGGGTTAGACCTAGGGTTAGGCTTAGGGCTAGGGCTAGGGTTAGGGTTTAGGTAAGGTTTTTGTTAGTTAAGGTTAGTGTTAGGGCTAAAGTTTGGGTTAGGGTTAAAGTTAGATCTAGGGCTATGTCTAGGGTTAGGGTTAGGACTAGGTTTATTACTTGGATTAGGGTTAGGGCTAGGGCTAGGGCTAAGGTTAGGGTTAGGGCTAGGGCTAGGGTTAGTGTTAGTGTTAGGGTTTGTTTTAGGGCTAGGGTTAGGGTTAGTTTTAGGGCTAGGTCTAGAGTTAGTGTTAGTTTTAGGGTTAGGGCTTGGGTTAGGGTTACGTTTAGGGTTTGGGTATAGAGCTAGGGTTAGGGTTAGGTCTTCGGTTAGTGTTAGTGTTAGGGCTAGGGCTAGGGTTAGTTTTAGGGCTAGGGCTTGGGCTAGGGTTAGGGCAAGGGTTTGGATTAGGGTTACTGTTTGGGCTAGGGTTGGGGTTAGGGCTAGGTCTAGGTTTACAGTTAGGGTTTGGGTTACGGTTAGAACTAGGGTTAGGGTTAGAGCTAGGGTTAGGGTTAGTGTTAGGGCTAGGGTTAGGTTTAGGCTTTTGGCTAGGTCTATGGTATATTTTGTGGTTAGGGTTTGTGATAAAGCTAGGTCTAGGCTTAGGGCTATGGTTATAATTAGTGTTTGGATTAGGTTTAGGGCTAAGGCTAGGGTTAGGGTAAGTTTTTGGGTAGGATTAGTGTTAGGACTGGAATTAGGCCTAGGGTTTGGACAAGCGTTAGGGCTAGGGCTAGGGTTAGGGTTAGAGTTAGGGCTAGGGCTAGGTTTAGGGTTAGGGTTAGGTTTTTTGCAGGGTTAGGGTTAGGGCTAGGTTTAGGGTTAGGGTTAGGTTTTTTGCAGGGTTAGGGTTAGAGTTAGGTCTAGGCCTAGGTCTAAGGTTAGGGTTAGGGCTAGGTTTATGGCTTGGATTTGGGATATGGCTAGAGCTAGGGTTAGGGTTTGTGTTCGGGCTAGGGCTAGGGTTACAATTAGGGTTAGATTTAATTTTAGGGTTAGGGCTAGGGCTAGGGTTAGTGTTAGGGTTTGGGTTAGGACTAGAGTTAGGGTTAGGTTTAGTTTTAGGGTTAGGTTTTGGGTAGGGTTAGTGTTAGAGCTAATTGTAGGGTTTGTGTTCGGGTTAGAGTTAGAGCTAGGGCTAGGGGTAGGGGTAGGACTAAGTTTATGGCTAGGATTAGTTTTAGGTCAAGGGTTAAGTCTAGGGCTAGGGCTGTAAATAGGGCTAGGGTTAGGGTTAGTGCTAGGACTACTTTTAGTGTGAGTGTTAGGGTTAGGGCTAGGGCTTGGGCTGGGGTTAGGGCAAGGGTTTGGATTAGGGTTACTGTTTGGGCTAGGGTTAGGGTTTGGGTTAGGGTTAGGGCTAGGGTTAGGGTTAGAGTTAGGGCTAGGGTTAGGGTTAGGCTTTTGGCTAGGTCTATGATATATTTTGTTGTTAGGGTTAGTGTTAAAGCTAGGTCTAGGCTTAGGGCTATGGTTATAATTAGTGTTTGGATTAGGTTTAGGGCTAAGGTTAGGGTTAGGGTAATGTTTTGGGTAGGATTAGTGTTAGGACTGGAATTAGGCCTAGGGTTTGGACAAGGGTTAGGGCTAGGGTTAGGGTTAGAGTTAGGGCTAGGGCTAGGGCTAGGTTTAGGGTTAGGGTTAGGTTTTTTGCAGGGTTAGGGTTAGGGCTAGGTTTAGGGTTAGGTTTTTTGCAGGGTTAGGGTTAGAGTTAGGTCTAGGCCTAGGTCTAAGGTTAGGGTTAGGGCTAGGTTTATGGCTTGGATTTGGGATATGGCTAGAGCTAGGGTTAGGGTTTGTGTTCGGGCTAGGGCTAGGGTTACAATTAGGGTTAGGTTTAATTTTAGGGTTAGGGCTAGGGCTAGGGTTAGTGTTAGGGTTTGGGTTAGGACTAGAGTTAGGGTTAGGTTTAGTTTTAGGTTTTGGGTAGGGTTAGTGTTAGAGCTAATTGTAGGGTTCGGGTTCGGGTTAGAGTTAGAGCTAGGGCTAGGGGTAGGGGTAGGACTAAGTTTATGGCTAGGATTAGTTTTAGGTCAAGGGTTAAGTCTAGGGCTAGGGCTATAAATAGGGCTAGGGTTAGGGTTAGGGTTAGTGCTAGGACTACCTTTAGTGTGAGTGTTAGGGTTAGGGCTGGGCTTAGGCTGGGGTTAGGGCAAGGGTTTGGATTAGGGTTACTGTTTTGGCTAGGGTTAGGGTTTGGGTTAGGGTTAGAACTAGGGTTAGGGTTAGTGTTAGGGCTAGGGTTAGGTTTAGGCTTTTGGCTAGGTCTATGGTATATTTTGTGGTTAGGGTTAGTGTTAAAGCTAGGTCTAGGCTTAGGGCTATGGTTATAATTAGGGTTTGGATTAGGTTTAGGGCTAAGGCTAGGGTTAGGGTTAGGGTAAGTTTTTGGGTAGGATTAGTGTTAGGCCTAGGGTTTGGACAAGGGGTAGGGATAGGGTTAGGGTTAGGGCTAGGGCTAGGTTTAGGGTTAGAGCTAGGGCTAGGTTTAGGGCTAGGTCTTGGGTTAGTTTTAGGGTTTGGGTTAGTTTTAGGGCTAGGGTTAGGGTTTGTGTTAGGGCTAAAGATAGGTCTACGGTGAAGGTAAGGGTTAGGGCTCACGTTATGGCTTGGGTTAGGCCTAGGGTTAGGCCTAGGGTTAGGCCTAGGGTTAGGGTTAGGATTAGGGTTAGGTTTATGGCTAGGGCTAGGGTTAGATTTAGGGCTAGGGCTAGGGTTATGGTTACGGTTTGGGTTAGGGTTAGGGCAAGGGCTAGGGCTGTAGTTAGGTGTAGGGTTTGTGTTAAGGTTAGGGCTAGGGCTACGGTTAGTGTTAGGGCTAGGGCTTGTGCTAGGGTAAAAGATAGCGCTAGGGCTATGTCCAGGGTTAGGGCTAGGGTTAGGGCAAGGGTTAGGATTACGGTTATTCTTAGGGTTATGGTTACGGCTAGGGCTACATCTAGGGTTAGGGTTATGGTTTGGGGTAGGGCTAGGGCTACATCTCGTGCTGGTTTAGGGTTAGGGTTAGGTTTAGGATTAGGGTGAGGGTGAGGGTTAGGGTTAGGGCTAGGGCTAGGGCTAGAGCTAGGGTTAGGGTTAGGGTTAGGGTTAGGGTTAGGCCTAGGGTTAGGGTTAGGGCTAGGGCTTGGACAAGGGTTAGGTATAGGGTGAGAGTTAGGGCTAAAGCTAGTGTTTGGGTTACAGTTAGGTTTTGTGCAGGGTTAGGGTTAGAGTAAGATGTAGGGCTAGGTCTAGGTTTAGGGTTAGGGCTAGGAATAGGTTTGTGGCTTGGATTTGGTTTAGGGCTAGGGCTAGGGTTAGGATGAGGGCTAGGGCTAGGGTTAGTGTTAGTGTTAGTGTTAGTGTTAGGGTTAGTTTTAGGGTTAGGGTTAGGGCAAGTCTAGGGTTAGTGTTAGGGTTAGGGTTAGGGTTAGGGTTAGGGTTAAGTTTCGGGTTAGGTCTAGGGTTAGTTTTTGTTTTAGGGTTATGGTTAGAGTTAGGGCTAGGGCTAAGGTTAGATCTGGGGCTTGGGCTAGTGTTTGGGTTTGTGTTAGGTTTAGTGTTAGAGATAGGGCTACGGCTATAATTAGGGTTAGGGCTAGGGCTAGGTTTAGGGTTAGGGTTAGGTTTTGGGTAGGTTTAGTGTTAGGGCTAATGGTAGGGTTAGGGTTAGGGTTAGAATTAGGGTTAGGGCCAAGACTAGGTTTATGGCTAGGGTTAGGGTTACAAATAGGGCTAGGCTTAGGGCTAGGGCTAGGGTTACAAATAGGGCTAGGCTTAGGGCTAGGGCTAGGGTTACAAATAGGGCTAGGGTCAGGGTTAGGATTAGGGTAGGACTACGTTTAGTGTTAGTGTTTGGGTTAGGGTTAGGGCTAGGGCTAGCGTTAGTGTTAGGGTTAGGTTTAGGGCTAGGGCTAGGGTTTGTGTTAGAGCTAAAGTTAGGGCCAGGGTAAAGGTAAGCGTTAGGGTTAGAGTAAGGGTTTGGGTTAGGCCTAGGGTTAAGGTTAGGCCTAGGGCTAGGGCTTTGACAAGGGTTAGGGATGGGGTGAGGGTTAGGGCTAAAGCTAGGGTTAGGGTTAGGGTTAGTTTTTGTGCAGGGTTAGGGTTAGAGTAAGGTCTTGCGCGAGGTCTCGGTTTAGAGTTAGGACTAGGACTAGGTTTGTGGCTTGGATTTGAGTTAGGGCTAGGGCTAGGTTTAGGGCTAGGGCTAGGGTTAAGGTTAGGGTTACGGTTAGGGCTAGGGCTAGGGTGAGGGTTAGGGCTAAAGCTAGGGTTAGGGTTAGTTTTTGTGAAGGGTTAGGGTTAGGGTAAGGTCTTGGGCTAGGTCTCAGTTTAGAGTTAGGGCTAGTACTAGGTTTGTGGCTTGGATTTGCGTTAGGGCTAGGGCTAGGTTTAGGGCTAAGGTTAGGGTTACTGTTAGGGCTAGGGCTAGGGCTAGGGTTATGGTTATGGTTATGGTTATGGTTATGGTTATGGTTAGGGTTAGGGTTAGGGTTAGGGTTAGGGCTAGGGTTAGGGCTAGGGTTAGGGTTATGGTTTGGGTTAGGGCTAGGGCTAGTTTTTGTTTTAGGGTTAGGGTTACATTTAGGTTTAGTTTTAGGGTTAGGGTTAGGGCTAGGGCTAGGGTTAGTGTTACGGTTTGGGTTAGGGTTAGGGCTAGGGTTAGTTTTTGTTTTAGGGTTAGGGTTAGGTTTAGGTCTAGGGCTAAGGTTAAATCTGGGGCTTGGGCTACTGTTTGGATTTGTGTTAGGTTTAGTGTTAGAGCTAGGGCTACAGCTATAATTAGGGTTAGGGCTAGGTTTAGGGTTAGGGTTAGGTTTTGGGTAGGTTTAGTGTTAGGGTTAATTGTAGGGTTAGGGTTAGAGTTAGGGCTAGGGTTTGGGTTTGGGTTAGGGCGAGGACGAGGTTTATGGCTAGGGTTAGGGTTAGGGTTAGGTCTAGGGCTAGGGCTAAGGTTACAAATAGGGCTAGGGTTAGAATTAGGGTAGGACTACGTTCAGTGTTAGGGTTTCGATTAGGGTTAGGGCTAGGGTTAGGGTTAGGGTTCGGCTTAGGGTTAAAGCTAGGACTAGGGTTAGTGTTAGGGTTAGGCCCATGGTTAGGGTTAGGCCTAGGGCTATGTCTTGGACAAGGGTTAGGGATAGGGATAGGGTTAGGGCTTGGGGTAGGGTTAGGGTTAGATTTTGTGCAGGGTTGGGGTTAGAGTTAGGTCTAGGGCTAGGTTTAGGGTTAGGGTTAGGATTAGGTTTATGGCTTGGATTAGGGTTAGGGCTAGGCTAGGGTTTGGGATAGGGCTTGGATTAGGGTTAGGGTTAGGGTTAGGGTTAGGCTTAGGCTTAGGCTTAGGGTTAGGGTTAGGGTTAGGGTTAGGGCTAGGGTAGGGCTAGGGCTAGGTTTAAGGCTAGGGCTTGGATTAGGGTTAGGGTTAAGGCTAGGGCTAGGGCTAGGGCTAGGGCTAGGTTTAGGGCTAGGGTTAGTGTTAGGGCTAGAGCTCGGGTTAGTGTTTGGGTTAGGGTTAGGGTTAGGGTTAGGGTTAGGGCTAGGGCTAGGGCTAGGGCTAGGGTTAGTTTTAGTTTTAGGGTTAGGGCTAGGGCTAAGGTTAGGTCTGGGTCTTGGGCTAGTGTTTGGGTTTTTGTTAGGTTTAGTGTTAGAGCTAGGGCTAGGGCTTTAATTAGGGTTAGGGTTAGGGCTAGGTTTATGATTAGGGTTAGGTTTTGGGTAGGTTTAGTTTTAGAGCTAATGGTCAGGTTAGGATTAGGGTTAGTGTTAGGCCTAGGGTAGGGTTACGGTTAGGGCTAGGACTAGGTTTATGGCTAGGATTAGGGTTAGGGTTAGGTCAAGGGTTTGGTTTAGGTCTAGGTCTAGGGTTGCAAATAGTGCTAGGGTTAGGGTAGGACTACGTTTAATGTTAGGGTTTGGGTAGGACTATGTTTAATGTTAGGGTTAGAGCTAGGGCTAGGGTTAGGGCTAGGTCTTGGGTTAGTGTTAGCCTTTGGGTTAGTGTTAGTGCTAGGTTTAGGGTTAGGGTTTGTGTTAGGGCTAAATATAAGGCTAGGGTAAAGGTAAGGTTTAGGGCTCGGGTTAGGGCTAGAGTTAGGGTTAGGCCTAGGCTTAGGCTTAGGGTTAGGGCTAGGGGTACAGGAAGGGCTTGGGTTAGGGTAGGATTAGGGTTACAGTTAGGTTTAGCAAGAGGACTAGGGTTAGGTTTTTGGTTAGGGCTAGGTTTATGGTTAGGGTTTGGGTTCGTGTTAGTTTTGGGTAAAGGTTTAGGCTAGAGTTAGGTGTAGGGTTGGGTTAAAGTTAGGGGCTGGTTTACAGTAGGGTTAGGGCTACAGCTTGTGCTAGGGCTAGGTCTAGGGTTAGGGTGTGGGCTTGTTAGGACTAGGGTAATGGTAAGGGTTAGGGCTAGAGTTAGGGTTAGGCCTAGGGTTAAAGTTAGGGCTAGGGCTATGGTTAGGGTTAGGGCTAGAGTTAGGGTTAGGGCTAAATTTAGGTCTAGGGTAAAGGTAAGGGTTACGGCTAGGGCTAGGTTTAGGGTTAGGTCTAGGGTTAGGGTTAGGCCTAGGGTTAGGATTAGGGTTAGGTTTATGGCTAGGGCTAGATTTAGAGAGAGGGCTAGGGCTTGGGTTATGGTTACAGTTTGGGTTAGGGTTAGGGCAAAGGCTAGGGCTGTAGTTAGGTGTAGAGTTTGGGTTAAGGTTAGGGCTAGGGCTAGGGCTTGTGCTAGGGTAAAAGATAGGGTTAGGGCTATGTCCAGGGTTAGGGTTAGCGTTAGGGTTAGGGCTAGGGTTAGGGCTAGGGTTAGGATTTCGGTAACTCTTAGGGTTAGGGTTGCGGCTAGGGCTACATCTAGGGTTAGGGTTATGGTTTGGAGTAGGGTTAGGGCTACATCTCGTGCTTGCTTACGGTTAGGGTTAGGGTTAGGGTTAGGGTTAGGGTTAGGGTGAGGGTGAGGGCGAGGGCGAGGGCGAGGGCGAGGGCTAGGGCTAGGGCTTGGGCTAGGGCTAGGTTTAGGGCTGGGGCTAGGGCTAGGGCTAGGTTTAGGGTTTGTGTTATGGTTAGTGTTCGTGTTAGAGCTAGGGTTATAGGTATAATTAGGGTTAGGGTTATGGTTAGGCCTAGGGCTAGGCTAGGGCTAATTTTAGGGTTAGTGTTAGGTTTATGTTCAGGGTTTGGGTTAGAGTTACGGTTTGGGCTAGGGTAGGACTACGTGTAGTGCCGATTTAGGGTTAGGGCTAGGGTTAGGATGAGAGTTAGATTGAGGGTTAGGTTGAGGGTTAGGGCTAGGGCTAGCATTAGGGTTAGGGCTAGGGCTAGGGCTTGGGCAAGGGATATGTGTAGGGTTAGGGCTAGAGTTAGGGCAAGGGTTAGGGTTACTGTTAGGATTAGTGTTAGGGTTAGGGCTAGGGCTAGGGTTAGGGTTAGGCTTGGGCTAGTTTTACGGTTAGTGTTACAATTAGGGTTAGGGCTTGGGTTAGTGTTAGGGATATTTCTAGGGCTATGGCTGGGTTAGGTTTAAGGTTTTTGTTAGGTCTTGGGTTAATGTTAGAGTTAGGGCTGGGGCTTGGGCTAGGGGTATGTGTAGGGTTAGGACCAGGGTTAGGGCAAAGGTTAGGATTATGGTTACTGTTAGGGTTAGTGTTAGTGTTAGGGCTAGGGCTAAGTTTCATTCTGGGGCTTGGGCTGGTGTTTGGGTTTGTGTTAGGGTTGGGTTAGTGTTAGAGCTAGGGCTAGGGCTACTGCTATAATTAGGTTTTGGGTTCGGGTAGGGCTAGGGCTAGGTTTAGGTTTAGGGTTAGGTGTTTTGTAGGGTTAGTGTTAGGGCTAAAGTTAGGGTTAGGACTAGGGCTAGGGTTAGGTTTAGCCCTAGGGCTAGGGTTAGGGTTTGTGTTAGGGCTAAAGTTAGGGCTAGGGTAAAGGTAAGCATTAGGGCTAGGGCTTTGACAAGGGTTAGGGCTAGGTTTTGTGCAGGGATAGGGTTAGAGTTAGGTCTAGGTCTCAGTTTAGGGTTAGGGCTTGGATTAGGTTTATGGCTTGGATTAGGGTTAGGGCTAGGGCTATGGTTAGAGTTAGGGCTAAGGCTAGGGTTACGGTTAGGGTTAGGTTTAGTTTTAGGGTTATGGCTAGGGCTAGGGTTTGGGTTTGGGTTAGGGCTAGGGTTAGGATTAGGTTTAGGGCTAGGTCTAGGGTTAGTTTTCGTTTTAGGGTTAGGGTTATGGCTAGGGCTAAGGTTAGGCCTGGGGCTTGGGCTGGTGTTTGGGTTTGTGTTAGGTTTAGTATTAGAGCTAGGGCTACCGCTATAATTAAGGTTTGGGTTAAGACTAGGGCTAGATTTAGGGTTAAGGTTATGTTTTGGGCAGGGTTAGTGTTAGGGCTAATGGTTGGGTTAGGGTTAGGGTTAGAGTTAGGGCTAGGGCTAGGGCTATGGTTAGGGTAAGGGCTAGGACTAGGGTTACAAATAGGGCTACAGTTAGGGTTAGGGCTAGGGTTAGGGCTAGGACTACATTTAGTGTTAGGGTTTGGGTTAGGGTTAGGGCTAAGGTTAGGTTTAGGGTTAGGGTTAGAGCTAGGGCTAGGGTTAGGGCTAGGTCTTGGGTTAGGGTTAGGGTTTGGGTTAGTGTTAGGGCTAGGGCTAGGGCTTGTGTTAGGGCTAAAGATAGGGCTAGGGTAAAGGTAAGTTTTTGGGTTCCGGTTAGGGCTAGAGTTAGGGTTAGGCCTAGGTTTAGGGCTAGGGTTAAGGTTAGGTTTTTGGCTAGGGCTAGGGTTATGGCTAGGGCTAGGGTTATAGTAAGAGCTAGGGTTAGGGTTAGGATTAGGGTTACGGTTAGGTTTAGGGCTTGGGCTAGGGTTAGGTTTTGGGTAACGGGTAGGTTTATGGTTAGGGTTTGGGTTAGGGTTTTGGTAAGGGTTAGGGCTAGAGTTAGGTGTAGGGTTGGGTTTTGGTTAGGGGTTGGGTTAGGGCTACGGCTTGTGCTAGGGCTAGGTCTATTTCTAGTTTTACGGTGTGGGCTAAAGTTAGGGCGAGGGTAATGGTAAGGGTTAGAGCTAGAGTTAGGGCTATGGCTACGGCTAGGGCTAGGTTTAGGGTTAGGGCTGAGGTTAGGGTTTGTGTTAGGGCTAAATTTAGGTCTAGGGTAAAGGTAAGGTTTAGGGCTCGCGTTACGGCTAGGGTTAGGCCTAGGTTTAGGGTTAGGATTAGGCTTGTGCTAGGATAAAAGATAGGGCTAGGGCTATGTCCAGGGTTAGGGTTAGCGTTAGGGTTAGGGCAAGGGTTAGGATTACAGTTACTCTTAGGTTTATGGTTAGGGCTAGGGCTGCATCTAGGGTTAGGGTTATGGTTTGGGGTAGGGCTAGGGTTACATCTCGTGCTGGCTTAGGGTTAGGGTTCGGGTTTGGGTTAGGGTGAGAATTAGGGCTAGGGTTAGGTTCAAGGTTAGGGCTAGGGGTAGGGCTAGGGCTAGGTTTAGGGCTGGGGCTAGGGCTAGGTTTAGGGTTTGTGTTAGGGTTAGTGTTCATGTTAGAGCTAGGGCTAGGGCTGCAGGTATAATTGGGGTTAGCATTATGGTTAGGCCTAGGGCTAGATTAGGGCTAATTTTAGGGTTAATGTTAGGTTTAAGTTTAGGCCTAGGGTTAGGGTTATGGTTTGGGCTAGGGCTAGGGCTATGTGTAGTGCCGGTTTAGGGTTAGGGCTACCGTTAGGATGAGAGTTAGGATGAGGGTTATGTTGAGGGTTAGGTCTAGGGCTAGCGTTAGGGTTAGGGCTAGTGTTAGGGCTAGGGCTTGGGAAGGGATATGTGTAGGGTTAGGGCTAGAGTTCGGGCAAGGGTTAGGATTAGGGTTAGGGCTCGGGGTAGGGTTAGGTTAGGCTAATTTTAGGATTAGGGCTAGGGTTAGGGCTTGGGTTAGGGTTAGTGTTAGGGTTAGGGCTAGGGGTAGGGTTAGGTCTAGGGCTCTGGCTAGGGTTAGTTTAGGATTTGAGTTAGGTCTTGGGTTAGTGTTAGGGTTAGGGCTTGGGCTAGGGGTATGTGTAGGGTTTGGGTTAGGTCTTTGGTTAGTGTTAGGGTAAGAGTTAGGATTAGGGTTACTGTTAGGGTTAGTGTTAGTGTTAGGGCTTGGGCTAGTGTTTGGGTTTGTGTTAGGGTTGTGTTAGTGTTAGAGCTAGGTCTAGGGCTACTGTTATGATTAGGGTTATGATTAGGGTTAGGGCTAGGGCTAGGTTTGGGGTTAGGGTTAGGTTTTGTGTAGGGTTAATGTCCGGGCTATAGTAAGGGTTTGGATTAGAGTTAGGGCTAGGGTTAGGGCTAGGACTAGCTTTATGGCCAGGATTAGGGTTATGGCTATGGCTAGGGTAGGGTTAGGGCTAGGGCTTGGGTTACAGTTAGGGCTAGGGTTAGGGTTAAAGCTAGGGTTAGGGTAGGGTTAGGTTTAGGGTGAGGGCTAGGGTTAGTGTTAGTGTTAGTGTAAGTATTAGCGCTAGGGCTAAAGTTAGTTTTAGGGTTAGGGCTAGGGTTAGTGTTAGGGTTTTTGTTTGGGTTAGGGCTAGGGCTAGGACTAGGGTTAGGGTTAAGTTAGGCTTAGGTTTAGGTTAGGTTAGGGTTAGGGCTAGGGCTAGGGTTAGGTCTTAGGGTTAGGGTTTTGCATTAGGGTTAGGGTTTAGGGTTATGGGTTAGTGGTTAGGATTAGGGCTAGGGCAAGATCTAGGTCTAGGTCTAGCAGAAGTCCAGGGTTAGAGTTTGTGTTAGGGTTAGGGCTAGAGCTACTCGAAGTCTAGGTTTAGGGTTAGGGCTAGGACTAGGGTTAGGGATAGGGGTAGGATTAGGGGTAGGCTTAGGTTTAGGGCTAAGGTAAGGGTTCGGACTAGGTTTAGCGCTAGTTTGAGACTTAGTGTTAGTGTTAGGGTTAAGGTTAAGGTTAGGGTTAGGGTTTGGTTTAGGGCTAGGTTTAGGGCTGAGTTTAGTTTTATGCTTAGGGTTAGGGTTCGGGCTAGGGTTAAGGTTAGGGTTAGTCTTAGGTTAGGGGTAGGGGTAGGGTTTGGGTTCAGCTATGGTTAGGGTTAGGGTTTGGTTTAGGGCTAGGGTTAGGGCTAGGGTTAGGGCTGGGTTTAGTTTTATGGTTATGGTTAGGGTAAGGGTAAGGGTTAGGGTTCGGGCTAGGGTCAGGGCTAGGGATAGGGTTAGTGTTAGGGCTAGGGTTAGGGTTAGAGTTAGGGCTAGGGTTAGAGTTAGGGCTTGGTCTAGGTCTAGGGCAAGTCCAGGGTTAGGGATAATGTTAATGTTAGGTTTAGTGTTAGTGTTAGGCTAGTTTTAGCATTAGGGTTATGGTTATGGTTAGGGTAAGTGCTAGGGTTAGGGTTAGAGGTAGGGCAAGTCAAGAGTTAGGGTTAGGGTTAAGGCTAGAGCTAAAGCTAGGGTTAGGGTTAGGCTAGAGTTAAGGTTATGATTATGGTTAGGGTTGGTTTTACAGTTGGATTAGGATTGGGGTAGGGTTGGGGTTAGGGTTGGTGTTGGTGTTGCAGTTAGGATTGTGGTTAAGGTTAGGTTTGGGTTCAGGGTAGGGTTGGGGTGGTGGTAAGGGTTAAGTTTGGAGTTCGGGTTTAGTTTCATTTAATTTAAGTTTGGCAAGAGTAGATAATAGTATATTGTAGCAGCTAACAAGTGGATAATATTGAATATAGCAATTTTTTTGCAGTTTAGAGGGTTAGGACTGACTCCTAATATTAAATGGATTGTGCTATTGGGAAAACTTTATATTAGCCTCAAATTAGTCATTAGAAGATTGCAATACGTTCTTTAATGTACGATTTTATATCTTGGAACTGAACAACCAATGGTAGAGAATTACAGTGCAGATTTTAAAACACAAACCAAATATTGCTTTCTTACAAGAGACACATCTTAGGAAAGAAACAGACCCAGTGTTAGCAAACTCTTGGTACAATCAACAATTTACATCCCCAGGATCTTCTAAAACTAGGGGGACAGCTATATTGATTGCAGAAAAGGTTAACTTTGTAGCGAAGGATAGTTTGTTTAAAAGACCAACATGGCAGGTATGTTTTTTGTAAAAGGCACGCTAGAAGGACAAACTATTAGATTAGGGACAATATATGCTCCAAATGCCAATCAGGTGCAATTTAGAAAGGAAACGTTAGAACTCCTAAGAATATTTCAGGAAGTTCTAGGGGAAGATTTTAATCACAGTTTAGACTTACAACTGGACAAGTCAAAACCAAAGAAGAAGAAAACATTAAATATGGACACTGAAACAGAACTTCAGAGGACACTAAGGGAATATCGACTTCTGGATATCTGGAGGATAATGTATCCACAAAGAATCAAACCTATTGCTCGTCCCGGTTTAATTCTTACACGCGAATCGATTTTATATTAACATCTCAAAAGTTGATTACGAAAACAATAGAGTCAGGTATAGAAATCAACGTTTTGTCGAATCATGCCAGACTCACTTCAAAGGGAAACGGACCGAGGAACGTTTCCCACGACCTGCCAGTTGTGTGCTAATCCCTGCCTGGAGGTGCCGTCTGGGACAGGGAGCTATTCTGAACGAGGCCTTCAAGAAATCCAAGCTGTCCCTTCTCGTCATACGTGCCCTGCTTTTCTTCCTTACGAAA
This sequence comes from Lepidodactylus listeri, assembly GCA_029233225.1. Lineage (NCBI taxonomy): Eukaryota > Metazoa > Chordata > Lepidosauria > Squamata > Gekkonidae > Lepidodactylus > Lepidodactylus listeri. The sequence goes on from JARCFY010000002.1 coordinate 177,966,615, forward strand.
TTAGCAACTGAGTCCAGAACCCAAAGTTGCCAAGTCTAGGTTGGGAAATTCCTGGGGATTTTGTGGGTGGAGCCTGGAGAGGGTGGCGTTTGGAGGAGGGAGGGACCTCAGCAGGGCATAATGTGGCCGACCAGTTCCCCTGGAGGGCCAGCAACAGAGCACAAAGTCTTTCCCTGATGGTGCCTCCTGGCTCTGGGATTCAGATGGTGACTGCCTCTGAATGAGGTTCCCTTCAGTCACCGTGACTAGTGGCCACTAATAGATCTACCCTCTGTGAATCTGTCTATGCCTGTGGCCATCACTACATCCTCAGGCAGTGAATTCCACATTTTAATAACTTTTAATTTAATAAATAATCCATTCAATAATAAATCCCACATTTTAATTAAGAAGTATTTCCTTTTGCCTGTCCTGAATCTACCACCCATTAGCTTAGCTGGACATTCAAATCACAAGGTTCTTCCAGCACCAAATGCCTTCCTTCCAAAAGTCAGGGGCCCCACATCCATCCCCCAAACAGTGAAAGCTGCAACTTATGGCTGAGAGAAGTGGGGAGATGGCCGACCAGCTGTCTCATTGCAGGGCTGTTCAGCTCCAGATGAGGGACAACCCAACAGAACTGGGGCACAGTGGATGCAGCTGATTGATTCAACCAGAGGAGGGACTTCCTAAGAGCATCCAAACATGCTGTGTCGCAAAGGTTTTCAGACTTGCATCCTAGAACCATAGAGTTGGAAGGGACCTCCAGGATCATCTAGTCCACAATGCAGGAATTTTACAAATACCTCCTCGCATACACACAACCAGTGACCCCTGCTCTGTGCCCAGAAGATGGCAAACCCCCCCCCCCCCCAGGATCTCTGGCAAACTGGCCTGGAGGAAAATTGCTTCCCCAAAGTGGTGATCGGCATTCCCCTGGGCGTGTAAGAAAGGGCAACAAGAACTAAGCACTGAGGCAACCTTTCCTGCCCTCCCTCTCTTGATCTGCCCAAGATTGTAGAATCAGCATTGCTGTCAGATGACCATCTAGCCTCTGTTTGAAAACCTCCAAAGAAGGAGAGCCCACCACCTCTTGAGAAAGCCTGTTCCACTGAGGAAGTTCTTCCTAATGTTTAGCTGAAAATTCTTCTGAGGTAATTGATGATTCTGGTCCGACCTTCTGGGGCAACAGAAAACAACTCTGAACCCTCCTCTATATGACAGCCCCTTGAAGCCTCTCTGGTGTCTGAATGTTGTGGTCATGCCAGGTGCCAATAGATCAGCCTTTCCGCCCACGCCCCCAGCTCCTGAGAGCTGAAGGTGCTTCGGTCCTGGGTGCTGGTGAACCAGCAGAGGTTCCTACACACTGGCAGGATGTGAGCCAAAAAATCAACAGGAGACAGAAAGCTAAAAGAAATGGTCATTGCAGCTGGAATTGGGCTGGAGACTTTGCATTTCAGGAGTTGCCTGTTAAGGGGTGTGTGTGCCCGGATCAGGTTGGGACAGTCACTCTTAGGACAAATTGACACCCCCCCCTCCAGTCCCTCTGATAGCAAATGTTCCAAGGTGGGAACCCTCTGCCAAGTGCAAGCCATACTGAGCAAGGGCCTTGCCCACCATCCTGGATCATGGGGCAGGTGCCACAATGGTCCTCAAGGGGAGCCATGGGCATTAATGCCATAGATGCAGCCAAGTCAAAGGCTACATCCTGAATTTCCAGGCTGTGATTATATAAAGAGGTATGCTGGCAAAGTTTCTCGTTTTGCCAGAAAACCTGCATTCTGGTGAGAATTTTTTTTAAAAAATGGAAGGACATTTTCCTGGGATTAGCGGGTGCATGACGTTCCCTTCCTTTGGTGAAACCATGACTTTCAAATATGCAGAGCGAAGTTTGAGACCAGTTGCACCTTTAAGACCAACAAAGTTGTATTCTGGGTATAAGAAGTGTGCGTGCACATGAAAGCTTATAGCCAGAATTAAACTTCATTAACCTTAAAGGTGCCACTGGACTCAAAGTTTGTTCTGTCGCTTCAGACCAATATGGCTACCCACTTGTTGAATCTATCTATAAGGGTGTTTTTCGGACGGGCACTGAATCCCTGTGTTGCTGGAGGTGGAGGTGGAATTGTGCCAGAATTTAGCCACTGAAGATTTACATGCTTCTGTCTTATACCAGAGAAAGGGAGCTTGGACTCCCAAATGCTGATAACCCTGAAAATCTTTTTGGCCTCTAAGATGCTCCTGAAATCGAATCAGGCTTGTAGCTTGAGTGTTTCTGACTGAGCCTCCCAAATGATTGCAACAAACTTCCAAAATGACAAACCGAAGTCCGAGAAAACAAACTTTCAAGGTCTCTTTATTGTCATGAGGCCCCCGTCCCTTTTCCCCTTCAGCCCTGAGTGTCAAAGAACCTCTGGCATGTACGGATCTTGGCCCGTCACATCTCATTTCTTGGCCTCTGCGTACTGGTCAAGCAGCATAGTGACGTTGGTGCGCCCAACCCGGATCCAGCCATCTTCCTTCATGTGATACACTGGGAGACACCACACCATCAGTGTAAAATGTGCAAAAGTAAAGCCGGCTCTCACAAAGCAGCCACATGCTTACAGGACTGAGATGGGCGACATTGAAAGAGCCAGGGCAGTTCAAGGGCAGAGGCCAGGAAAACTTACTGTTCACCACGCCTCCACAGTAGGAGTCACGGTGGGTGGTTTAAGAGATTGCCTGGCTGCCCAGGTCGTAGGCCTCTTCCACGCTGAGGTCGGGGCGGTATCTGCCGTCCAGCACCCCGTAAACATAAGAGTTTCCACTTCCTGTGGAAAAGAGGGGGCCTGACAGGCGTACGCCATCATTGTCTATGTAGTAAAGGCCTGATCCCTGCAGACGAAGGAAAGGGAATGCTGTAACTTTAGTGCCTAGTAGACCGTTGCCCTTCCCCCAGTAGACTGTGCCCCCCTTCTTGCTCCGCCAGTCTTCTCCTCAAAAGCTAAGAAGTCATTTCATTCTCCCTCAACCCCTTAATCCAGTAATATCCCTCCTTTATATCATTCTTTCCACATTCTTGAAGAGAGACCCTGGATTCCTAGCCTTCCACGATCTCTCAGTCAATTTTAAGCATCCTAAAAACATATGTCTACAAAAGCTATGGCCTGGCAGACAAGTATATTGCAGTGCTCTCCTGTACACCTGTGAAATGTGCAGAACTAGAACAGGCCCACACCAAAAACAGCAATGTGCTCCTGGGCTTAGAGATGAACCCCAGCCGTTTCCCCAAATTTCCTTTTAGAAGGATCCCAACACAAGTTATACTCTTGCGTCTGACCTGCGGCCAGGAAGGAATTTTCACCCTCTGTCTTATTGTTAATGACCTAGTACATTCCTTTGAAGAACGAAGTTTGGCTCGCTTGCTCAAGCAGTCTCTGGCTCCCTCCTCTGCAGCTCTTTTCTGCGCCTCACCCACCCCACCCTGCTTGTGTGACATGTTATGGGTTGGGTCACTCTGCTGGGGGGGAGCAATAGGTGGTCCAGCCCCCAAACCAGAACTGCCCTCCTCTTTGGGGACAGAGATTCTTCCCTTCAGTAGCTGCATCTCTGCTGTCGGCAGCTCCTCCTGACAAAAGGCCGCCCCTGTTGGATTTTGGCCTACCACACAGCTATTAACTGCACAGAGCTTCTGCCTACAAGAGGATGGGAATGTCCTGGGAAGAGAGGGTGCCTATGTGGGATCTGGGGTTGCCCTTATAAGGGGGAGCCTTTTGCTCATCTTAAGGCCCTGAAATGCCCTACCTCACCAGTCTTGGGGGGAGCAAGCGAAGGGCCTCAGGCTCCCCACAGTCTCCCCCCACCAGCTGCTCACTGCAGCAGCTGAACACCCAACACCCTTTATGGTGACCCATGTTTTGAGCATCATTCCGCTCACATGCTCCTCCCTCCATGTCCAGCAGACCCCCTCCCCCCATGAGGCCGGCACCTTTTTGTCCCAGCCGCAAAGCATGCTGCCCATGGAAAGGCCCATCCCCCCAACAGCAGGTTGACCAGGAGCTTGGAGGCCGCCGAGACGCTAATCCGTTTCTTGTTGTACAGGTAATAGAGCCTGGAGGAGGGAGAGTGTGGCACACACACACACACACACACAGAGGCATCAAAGCAGGGCCAGTTTCAGATTTTGGGGGGCCCTGGACAGACAGTACCCCGGGGCCCCTATTTCCCCTCCCTCCAGAGCTCCCCTTCTGCCCTCCTTTCCACAATACAACACCACACCGGTATGTCCCCCACTTCCCTGGGCATCCTTCTCCCCCTGCAAGCCCTTCCACCCCACATGCTGAGGTACCCCACTTCCCTGCACACTCATTCCCTGGCAGCACCATCCTTTGCCGCCAGGAGCACCACCCACATGCCCTTCCTCAGTGACTCTGGGCAGCTGGGGCATGGGTACAGGCAGGTGGCAGGGGAGATGCGTGGGTGGGGATCGGGGCAGTGGGTCCCACCAGAACTCCTGGAACCTCGAAGCTGCCCCCCAGCATCTGCTGGTGCCAGCCCAGGTTCGAGGGGTCTCTTTTGCTTCTTTGCCCCCCTCCAGAAAGCAGACCCTCCAAGCCCAAAAATCGGCCTCCCCAGGAATGAGCCAAAAAGGTTTTCAAACCCTGCTCTAAGCTGAGCACTTAAACAGTGGGAGGAAGAGGAGGAGGAAGAAGAAGAAATTGGATTTACACCCCACCCTTCACTGCAGTTAGGGAAAGAAAAGGGAGTAGACATGGCCTCCGTTCTGCGCTTAAAAAATAATACAAAATGGTAGTAGACTAGGCCTCTCGGGTCCCCTTTGGACTTAATGGGAGTAGACCTGGCCTCCGTTCTGCACTTAGAAAAAAAAAACGGGAGTAGACCAGGCCTCCCAGGTCCCTATTGGACTGAATGGGAGTAGACCTGGCCTCCATTTGGCACTGGGGATGCGGAGGAGAGTAGACCTGGCCTCCGGCTGCATTCTCTCGCTGCGTTGCCTCAGGCCCGCCCATAGAGCCACCGGCCAGTACCTCGGCCTAAGTCTGGAGGGAGCCGGTGAAGGGGACGGACTGGGTGCTGGGTACAGCTTCTCTTCCGCCCACTGCCACCTGGGTCTAACTGTCCCCACAGTGGCCTGCTTCTTTCAGTAAAACCCTAACCCTAACCCCAACCCAAACCAACCCTAAACCAAACCAACCCTAACCCCAAGCCCAACCCTAACCCCAACCCTTAACCAACCCCAACTCTAACCCTTACCCTAACCTTTACCTAAACCTAACCCTAACCCCAACTCTAACCCTAACTCCAACCCTAACCAAAACCTAAAACTAATCCCAACACTAACCCCAACCCTAATCCTAACTTCAACCCTGACCCCAACCCTAATCCTAACTTCAACCCTGACCCCAACCCTAATTATAACCCTAACCCCAACCCAACCCTAAACCAAACCTAAGTTTAACACCAACTTTAACCTTAACCTTAACCCTAATCCCAACCCCACCTCTAACCCTAACCCAAACCTAACCCCAACCTTAACCCTAACCCAACCCTAACTCCAACCTTAACCCTAACCTAACCTAACCTAACCCCAACACTAACCCTAACCAAAACCTAAAATTAATCCCAACACTAACCCCAACTCTAACTCTAACTCTTACCCCAACCCAAAGCTAATCCTAAACCAAACCCCAACCCAAAGCTAATCCTAAACCAAACCTAACCCTAACCCTAGTAGCACTTTTGGAACAGCCAGTGGAGAACTGTCTGTCACAGAGTATCTTACATACAATCTGAATGAGTGCACAGAATTCACTGAGTTATTCCAGTGGTCAGTGGCTGTGCGCTGGGAGTGCATGCTCATTGGTGAGGTAAGGTAACGCCGAATGGAATGGTGGAGTTTGTCCTCATCAGTGCTGAGAGGCATACACTTCAAAGTGCTTACATGTTTTCCACTGGCATTCTGAAGTTGTTGTGTTGTGTTGTTGTTTTTTTTGCTTGTCAAGGAGCTGGACGATACAGTCACACTGTGTGAGACATGGCATTCCACTGGGTGCAAGTATGGGTTGAATGAGGCGCAGGAGAGGACTGCTGTCAGCGGATTAAAAGGCAGATCTTGTACAGGTTGTCTTGGGCCCAATGTGTGCCTTCTAAAGCTTGCAGGCCTCTTGCGGTTTGCACAACTGCCATGGTTGTATGTGGCCTTTGTAGCTTTTTTCTGGGACTGTTGTTCAGGAGTGACTTTTCTCTTTTGTCTGGCAGTTTCTTATGGTGGGAAATCATTGATGCTGTGGTCTGTCAGCATAAGAAGGGCAGTGCAGCAATGTGGCTGTTTCCATCTATGTTGTAGTGGTGTGTGACGGAACAGGCCTGTTTGTACTTACAGACCGTGTTCTGCCAGCCTCCTCCTTAGCTTAGGCCAATTTCTGGAGGGTGCTATTCCTCTTCTTCCCACTAGGATACCGCTGCCACCACTGTCCTTTGGGGTCCTCCTGCCAGGAGGGACAGACTCCAGACACCCCTTCTCAAACTGAGGCTCTGCCTCTGGTCTCCTGCTACCCAGCTCCTGCTTAACACAGGGACCAAATTCCTTCTTTGGGTGCCCCCTGGAGGACTGGCAATGTTAAAAGACCAACACAGCAGGTATATTTTTGTAAAGGGCACACTAGAAAGACAAACTATTACATTAGGGTCAATATATGCTCCAAATGCCAACCGGGTGCAATTTATAAAGGAAACGTTAGAACTCCTAAGAATATTTTAGGAAGGAGATATAGTTCTAGGGGAAGATTTTAATTATGTTTTAGACTTACAATTGGACAAGTAAAAACCAAAGATGAAGAAAACATTAAATCTACACACTGAAACAGATCTTCAAAAGACACTAAGGAAATATGGACTTTTTGATATCTGGAGGATAATGCCTCCACAATGTAAAGAATCAAACCTATTACTTTTCCCGGTTTAATTCTTACACGAGAATTGACTTTATATTAACATCTAAAAAAGTTGATCACAAAAACAATAGAGTCAGATATAGAAATCAACGTTTGGTGAGATCATGCCCCTGTATCCTGTAAAATCAAAAAATCACCACAAAGGACAAAAAGCCATTAATGGGTACTCAATAAATCACTTTTATTAAAACCAGATATACAACAACAAATGAGTTTGAACATTAAAAACTTCTTAGAATTAGATAAGGCAGAAGACACTTCACATCAGAATAACTGGGATGCATTAAAATCTGTGCTGAGAGGACATTTTATCTCCACGGCATCTCACCTGAAAAAAGAAAAAGAGAGAATCATTAATACTCTGCAGAATAGGATAAAGACTTTAGAGGCACAACACAAAGCCACAGGGAGCAAAACAATAATGCAGTAACTAGTGGCTGAGAGAAAATTTTTGGAAACCTTAATCTCAAAAAAAATCCAAAAAGACCTTCTATATGTCAAACAACACTGGAAAAGAGCTCCCAAAACACTAAAACGACTCTCATGGAGAGTTAAAGAAAAACAAGCTTCCAGACAAATACAGGCTTTAAAAGATAAAGATGGGGAAACTCAAACAGAGCGTAAAAAGATAATTCCGATAGTAGAATCTTCTCCCCAAGGCAAATCAAAGGGGAAAATCAGCCACCCCTTAAGAAGTTTCATATTAACTTGAGATGCAACCAAACATCATAGATGGTTCTTAGATGGTGCATGTCCAATGCACGTGAATGCACACAGGTACTTTTTTGAAACTCTAAAGGGAGGGGGGGGGGAAGAGAAACAGTATGTGTAGCTTAAGGGGGATCTGTTGTGGCAGAAGGGGTACTGTTAGATTCAGACTCCCAGATGGACAGGTTAGAGAAATCCTTATTGAGAACTCTTTGCATGTGCCACAACTAGCAAAGAACATGCAAAAGAGTTCTTGCAAAAATGAGGAATGGTGACCTCATTGGGGAAGGATGTCTTTTCAAACAAAATGGTAAACCGATTGCAAAAAAACCAAAACGGGAGTAGACCACGCTTCCCCTTTCCCTCCAAACACTCTATATAACATAAGTGTGAGTCCAGATGCACTCTCCCTGCTGCAAAAGGGGTTTGGTTTAGTTTGGCAACTGGCCTTCAGTTTGTACCTTAAAGTGTTCCATAGTAACTCTGGATACCTATCTTTATTAAAAGCAGATTCTCATAAATCCTCTTGGTCTTAACACAAAGTTCTCCTAAGCCCTGAAATGAACCCACAGTTGTTAAGGCCCATGTCAAGAAGAATATCCAAGAACGGGATTACTTGAGCACATGGACTCCAGCCCACAGGGTTTGCTTTTCCGTATTTTTTTGGTATTCTTCCACCAAAACTGCTGCCTTCCTATGCTTTTCATCTAACTGCCCCAAACTATTTTAGAGCTTTTTTATTACCTCGATTGAATGCACAGTCCATGCCTGTTATGAAGGGAAAAAAGACTCTTTACTCAGACTGCCTTTGTGATTGTTCTTGGGGAAAACTGAGGCCGAGGACCAGGGCTCCGTTCGGGCCGGAGCTAGGGGGAGCGACGCTCTGGGAGTGACGAGTTGGGGGGGTGGACACATGGCCAAGCCCCGCCCCCCTGCTCCTAGTCAGCCAGGAGGAGGGAGAAGGAAGAGGGTAAGTGGCGGCGGCAGGCGCTCCGGCTGCCCCCAGGTCTCCTAGCTGGCTGAGAAGCCTCTCAGCCAGCTAGAAGGCCTGCAACAGTCCCGGGCGCCCAGGAGCCGGGCGGGGGTGTTTTTTGGGGGAGGGAGGGTGGGAAGCAGCGGAGGCAGGCACTCTGGCAGCCCCCAGGTCTCCTAGCTGGCTGAGAAGCCTCTCAGCCAGCTAGAAGGCCTGCAACATCCCGGGCACCCAGGAGCCGGGCAGGAGTGTTTTTGGGGGGAGGGGGGTGGGAAGCGGCGGAGGCAGGAGCTCCGGCGGCCCCCGGGTCTCCTAGCTGGCTGAGAAGCCTCTCAGCCAGCTAGAAGGCCTGCAACATCCCGGGCGCCCAGGAGCCGGGCGGGGGTGTTTTTTGGGGGAGGGGGGGTGGGAAGCGGCGGAGGCAGGAGCTCCGGCGGCCCCCGGGTCTCCTAGCTCGCTGAGAAGCCTCTCAGCCAGCTGGAAGGCCTGCAACAGTCCCGGGCACCCAGGAGCCAGGCGGGAGTGTTTTGAGGGGCAGGGGGGGTGGGAAGCGGCGGAGGCAGGAGCTCCGGTGGCCCCCAGGTCTCCCAGCTGGCTGAGAAGCCTCTCAGCCAGCTAGGAGGCCTGCACCAGTCCCGGCTGAGAGGGCGCCAGCTGGCCAAGTGGCAATAGGTCCCACAGGCTGCGCCCTCGCCCGCCGCTCCTCTCTTTCCCACCCCAAATCTTGATGGCATTGCTGCCACAGCTGCACAAGGATCCCTGGGCGCCCCCACATAGTGGCGCTGGAGCCAGGGCAGGCGAGCTGCCACCCGCCCACCCTCTTTCTTTCCTCAACCTCGCCGCCGCCGGTAGGGCTGCCAAGTCCAACTTGGGAAATATCTGGGGACTTTGGGGGTGTAGCCAGGAGACTTTGGGGGTGGAGCCAGGAGAAAGGAAGTGACATCATTTTGTGAAGTCACATCCTGTGATGTTGCTTCCACATGCTTCCACATGAACTCATGAAGTTTCCTAATACTGAATCAGGCCATTGGTCCATCAAGGTCAGTACTGACTACTCAGACTGGTAGTGGCTCTCCAGGGTCTCAGGCTGAGATCTTTAATATCACCTATTACCTGATCCTTTTTTAGCTGAAGAGGCTGATACCTCCTGCATGTCAAGCAGATGCTCTATCACTGAGCAACGGCCCTACTGAATCCTTCCTCATCTCGGCAGAATATGATTTTCATATCATAAGAACAGGAGAGAAGCCACAGTGGATCGGCCCATCCAGTACAGCCCATCCAGTACAACACTCTGTGTCACAACAGTGGCCAAAAATACCAGGTGCCCTCAGGAGGTCCAGCAGCGGGGCCAGAACTCCAGAAGCCCTCCCACTGTTGCCCCCCAAGCACCAAGAATGCAGAGCATCACTGCCCCAGACAAAGTGTTCCATTTAGACCTTGTGGCTAATAATAGCCACTGACAGACCTCTGCTGGATGGGGACAGAGAGAGACAGACAGACAGACAGACAGACAGAAAAAAGAAAGAAGGAGAGAGAGAGAAGGAAAAGAGCTGGCACAGGCACTTACTTCCATTTAGACCTTGTGGCTAATAATAGCCACTGATAGACCTCTGCTGGATGGGGACAGAGAGAGAGAGAGAGAGAGAGAGAAAAGAAAGAAAGGGGGAGGGGGAGAGAGAGAGAAGGAAAAGAGCTGGCAGATGGACTTACCCCAGGCCCAGCAGCAGCAACCTTTCAATCTTACACCAGCCGCATGCAAAAGCAGGCCCTTCAGTAAGAGCTTAGTCCCTCGTTAATCTCTGGGCGGGGCTCTCTTGCTAACTCTTAAAGGGGAAATGTCTGGTGAGGCTTTTCACTGCAGGCTCTTCAGACATTTCCCTTTAAGAGGCCTGGAAGGGAGAAGGCCCGGCAGGCTCCGACGTTCCCCTCCTGTTGGCAGCCATTGCCTCCCCCCGGTGGCCAGTTTTGAAAAAGCGGGGGGGAAGCATGAAAAATCGGTGTTTCCCCCGCCCTACCGGGGGACTTGGCAGCCCTAGCCGCCGGGCTGCTCGCGCCGGACTCCCTCACTTTTCCTGCTGGCGACGGGGAAGTGCCTCCTTTTGCGTGCGCCCCTCTTGCGTGCGCCCCTCTTCTCCCTTGGCGGGCCTCTGGCAGTGGGACTCGTTGATCTGCTGCCGCTGCCAGGGAGGACCTGCTGGGGAGACGCACGTGGGCTGGCTCACCCGGGGACCACTGGCAAAGTGGCTGGGTGAGGGAACTGGGCAGCCCCGGGGAGGGGGAGCCAGCCATCCGCCCCTCGCCTGGCCCGTCCTGTCCTCCTGACGCTGTTCTGGCTCCCAGGGCGGTGGGTTGCTGGGCTAGGCACGTTCTCTACTCTCTCTCCCGCTGCTTGGCCCACCCCACTTGCGCTGTCATCATTGTCCTGCCCTGCCCTGCTGGATCAGGTAAGTCACCTGGGGCCCCTTGATGTCCTTTGGCCAGCAATTGGCCCAACGGCCCTCCGTGGGCCTCCCGCTGCCAGCACTGGGGGGAGGGTACAGGGCCCTTGCAGTCATGGCGCTGCTGCTGCATCCCTTTCTGGACTGGATCCTGGCAGAGCCCCGGCGGGGCAGGCGGGAGGAGCAGCGGCGGTGGCAGTCCTTGCATGGCTCTGCCTGAACTTGACTGGCTGCCTAACTGCTGGGCAGGGGATGAGGGTGGGGGCCCAGGTTGCCCGCCATGGAGCAATGCTCCCCCCACCAAGAAGGTTTTGGACATTTGGCATCACCTCAGTATCCCTTCATTCTCAGAGCTGAAACAAGGGAGGGGAAGGGAGGCCAGTCCTGTCATTTTCTTTGCTCTCCCTTTCTTGATTGCATTGACTTAGAAGCAGGTAAAGGGACAGAGGAGCAATGGCACATGGTCTCCCCCCCCCCAGCTCCTTAGAACAATATTGTGACTAAATCCCAGCCAACCAGTGATTTCTCACAGTTGTAGGGAAAGTACAGTCTTTCCACCACACACCCCTTTTCCAGGTGAAGTTATTTGTTCCTGTGGGGAAGGAGGAGGAGGGAAAGACCTGAGGGGGGGAATGGAAAGTCTGCACCCTTGATTCGAGTCCTCCTGCCAAAGCATGCATTTTCTCCAGGGAACTGATTTCTGTAGTCTGGAGATAAGCTGTAATGCCAGGGGTTCCTGAGGTCCCCCCTGGAGGCTGGCATCCCTAATTGGGAAATTTAAGGAACCAGAAGTCACACCTCTAAACTGAACAGCTGCATTTAGCCTGGTTTCTGGACAGCTTTCATTGTATTAATGGAATATTGATAAAAGGCTAAATGGTGTGCTAAAACTGACCGTAGTCCTCTGTTACATATGTATAGTGAACAGCTGTTCCTAAATACCAAATATACAATCTGGTAAAAAAAGAAATTCTCAAACAACAGCTATTTAATATTTTTTTAATGGTGGCAGAAAGTGCCAGCAAGTCACAGCTGACTTATGGCAACCCCCTACAGTTTTCAAGGCAGGAGACCTTCAGAGGTGGTTTGCCATTGCCTGCCTCCACGTCACAACCCTGGTATTCCTGGGAGGTCTCCCATCCAAATACTAACCAGGGCCAACCCTCCTTAGCTTCCAAAATCTGACAAGATCAGGCTAGCTTGGGCACTTTTTAATAGGGAGCAATTTTTTCTGCTCCTCAGAACTTTATGTTGCCTCCAAGCAGTGGTCTTCCAAGGTTTACTGATAACCAAATAGACCTTGCCCAGAGCTGGTTAGCTAGTTAAGCAACTGGCGGGGGGGGGCACAATGAAAAGGGGACCAATACACTGCAGAGGTTCAGCTGACTGAACCTGCTTTTCCTCTCTGAAAGTGACCTTGTGGCTGACAAAAATAACACTAAATGCCAGTGATATAAAACCCACAGTCAACTATAACAGAGAGGAAGACTGCCAGTCAAACAGAAAAGGAACACTAAAAGCACCTCAGCTATCAATGCCAAGGAGAATAAAAATATATTGACCTGGTACCCTGGCATCCCCCCTCTTTACATGACATGGGTAGTTTGTTTTCCCCCACGTGTGCCATCAGATAGGCTTGCCAGCTCTGAGCTGGGAAATACCTTGGAGATTTTTTGGGTGGAGCCTGAGCGGTAGGTGTGGCCTTCTGACTCTTCCGGTGACGTCAGGGGGTGTGGCATATGCAAATAAGTTATGCTAATGAGCTCCTGCACCTTTTTTTACGAAAGGACCCCTGCCGAGGACAGACTGGCAATGTGGAGCGGGACAGCCCCACTTCGGAAGTGGAAGAAGGTTCAGACATGCGCATCTGTCCATCGGCTCCGTTTCGCACTTACCCGTCTCCCAGCCGTTTTCCATCCGCTTTAACAGGACACCGGGAGAAACCGGTGACCAGGGGCCATCTTCCGTATGCCTCCCGCTTCCAAACAGTCTGAACCGGAAGAAGCGGGAGGCATCCGGAGGCGGCAGTATGAATGTGCTGGAACGGAGTTTTGCGCATGTGCGCATATACGGAACACAGATGAAAGGGAAAAAATAGAAAAAAAGGAGAGGGGGGGAGGGAGAGTGAGAAATAGTGAATGAACCTTGAGTGCACTTTCGAAGTAGACCGTGGGAAGTTAGAAAGTGCCTTGAAAGTGCATGGGAAGAGGAAAACCTACTCTGTGTGTCTGCAACTCAGGAGGCAGCCCTCTCCACTCCCAGATGGAAGGACACAAGGTGGGAACAGGGTACTAAACGGTGGTCCAATAGGGATTCTCCCGGGGTCTTTAACAGAATGAGCTGTGGCCTCATGAGAGGCTGCTGTTTCAGCGTCCCCTCCTGGGTCTGTTCCGACCCATAGTCGGTTGCCCCTTTTAACCCATCCAATGTTGCGCTCAGGCCACTGGTGGAGCTGTTGGGTGGCCTCACGGCATCAGGGTATAAAAGGACAGAGCGCTATGCAGCCGGGAATCCAAAATGGCCCCGGCGCAAAAGTGGAGGAGGCCAGAGATACTAGACCTCCTGGCCATATGGGGGGAGCCGGCAGTTCAGAGGGCCTTGCAGAGGACCCATCACAATCTGGATACTTATGAGCAGGTGGCGAGGGAGATGACTGGAAGAGGCCACAACCGCTCTGTTGAGGAGTGCCGCACAAAAGCCAAGGCCATGAGGCTGGAATATAAAAAGACGCTGCAGCACAACAGCACGTCGGGCAACAACCCTGCATGGTGCCCATACTATGAGGAGCTGCACGCCATCCTAAAGGGGAATGCCAGCGTGAAACCTCGTCGGGTGCGGCACAGCCTTCCCCTGCAGACCACCCCCTCTACTAGCACCAGCTCTCAGAGGTCTGCTGAGCAGGTCCCATCTGCTGCCGTCCAGCCATTCCGCCTGACCCTCGAGTCGGAGGAGGAGGACAGGGAGCTGGAGGTGCTCATCCCAGGTTAGTGGGGAGGAGGGTTGCCAGGCACAAGGTGGGGTCTGCGGGGCGCTACTGGGTGGCAGGGTCGAGGAAGCAGGTGCCCAGGAGAACTCATCTACAGGGAAGGGTGCAGCCCATGAGCCGGTGCTATGCTGTGGGCCAGTCTCTCGGCAGGCCTTGCCAACTCTGGATGCCGACCTCCACCTACCTGAGTGCGTCCTAGTGCAGGCACGGCACCCATACTGAGGGCCGCGGCCCACAGAAGGCGAGTGGCCACCCGGACCCCAACACCCCTTGTTTCAACGCACGTGCGTCAAGAGGGGGATAAGAACGTGTGGTGGGTCCCCTGGGAAAGGCTCAGGTGCCGTCATGCAGGTGCACTGTCCCCCCACACATCCTGGTGGGGTCCCATGAGGGGAGTCACAGATAAGGCAGGACTGTGCCATCATGTGGCTACATGGACAGGGCTGCCGTGTGGGCTGTTGCTGGCCACGAGTGGCTCAGAGCCATGCAGGCCAGCCAGCACCCCCGCACCACAGGTCACCACGGGTGTGCCTCTGTTGGTGACTGCCGCGCAGCAGACAGCCATGGTGGTCTGCCTCCCATGTCGTCTGGTTGCCAAGTGACAGTGTAGGCACCACAAATGCAGGAATAACCCAGTGTGGTGGTCTGCAGAAAGAGTCCATCTTCCCTCCCCTTTGTGGAGACTGCTGAATCTGTGCTGGCGCAAGAGCATGTGGACACGGACTCCGATGACAACACCCAGGTTCCAGAGGATGCCATCCCAGGTAATGTCAGTCCCTTCTGGGGAATTGGGATGCAGTGCCAGCCACGCCCCGGAGGCATGCGGACACCTGTGACAGTGGGGCGTCACGCACCTGTGGAGGGCTGTCTGCAAGTCCCCGCACCAATAGGCGGTCACAGTGCTGCCATGTCGAGCCAGCTGTTGTCTCTGGACTGCATAATGCAGCCACGGGGGGGGGAACGACCATCAGCAGCCTCATCACACAGCGAAGGGCGGGGCATCCACAGTGTTTGCCATGTTCTGCAGCTGCAACCCTGCCCCCTTTTCCCACTGTGATGCAGGGCCGTCGTGGGCGTCGAGGCCTCAGGGTGCTGGCATGGTGCGGCACCTGTCTGGAGATGCCGCAGGTGGGTGACCGCAGTGGGGTTCTGTGGGAGGGGACGGGGTGACCGGAGGCTGAGAGGATCTTGTGGTGGCCCCAGGAGCTGGGATGTGGCGGGGGGGGTGACTGTGTCATGGGGGCATGCCTTGGTGGCCAGGCAGCACTGGGGGAGGGAGTCTGTGTGGGTGTGGGGGGGAAATGGCCACGGGACCAGTGGCGGCTGGCGCTACTCGGAAAGGTTGGGGACCTCTGTCTCGGGGACGTGGCCTGTTCCCAGGTTCGCTGTGGTGCCAGATCATGGGCAAGTGGAGAGGCGGCGGAGGGGTCCCCATCCTGTCCATAAGGTGGCCAGTGGTGCAGGCTGCTCATCTGGCCCCCCACCAGCAGGGGGAAGGCATGCCACGTTTGGTATCCTGTGTCTGCAGGGCCATTGGGGGCAGGCCGTGAGGAGCCAGAACTACATCCCCATGATGAGTGAGCTTATGGCGAAGGTAGGTGCGGGACCCTGGCGGCAGACCATGAGGGGGTATCCCTGGGACGTGACTGGCGACTGCCAGCACGATGGCCGCTGGGGCCGGCTGCAGCCAGAGGACATCTGACCACCTCCCCAAGGTGGGATGGTGACAGCACAGGCAGGGAGCTTTGAGAGACACGTGTGAGCCACGGTGTGAGTGTGGGTCCACACGCCGCAGAGTCTGACCGCTCCACTCTCCCTGGTCCTCTTGCAGATCTGCCGCCGGGGGCCAGCATGGGAGACCTGTCTATGGAGGGCCGACAGGCTGTCATCATGGCCCGGAGGCACTATGTGTCTGCCCTGCAGAGGGTGGGCGAGTGACTCTTGGACCAGTCAGCCAGACATCATCAGGCCATGCTGAAGGCCGCCCGCCGCGAGCAGGAAGAGTACCTGGAGGAGCTGCGGCGGTCTCAGGAGGAGGAGAGAGAGATCCATCGTGTCACGCAAGACCTTTTTCACAGCGCCCTAGAGAGGCTGTCGGTCATCACAGAGGAGCTGATAGCCCAGCGAGACTCTTCGCGGGAACGTGGCAGCCAGTGTGGGCGACGAGCTCGTGGCTGGGGAAGAGCATCCCGGGGCCGTGGAGGAACCCCCCAGTGAGCTGGCTAGAACCCCCCCAGGCCCCTTGAGCAGCCAAACTCCAGGTGGCATCGTCCATGAATAACGGGCACCAGGTCCGTGGAGGAACTGCAAAAACAAACTTTATTTTTCAACACATTGGGTGGGGGTAACTGGGACAATAACCAATCTGCAACAGGTGCTGGAGTCAGTCCTTGCTGTGGCGGGGCCTCCTGGGCTAGCTATGGGTTGTTGGGTGCCATGCCGGGGTCTGTCGGAGGTTGCTGGGCAGGGACTCCCTCCCCAGAGGACTGGCCATCGCTTTCTCCGGGTTCCGATGATGTGGGGGAAATGCCACCCTTGCGCCTGCTGTACACCTCCCGCCGCAGCTTCCTCATCGCATTCTGGTGCATCGTGAGGAGCCCGAGCATGCGCTGGACTGCAGAGGCGTGGGAGACAGAGATGCCATGAGTGCCCAGGGGGCCCCCCTCCATCCATGCAGCCAGTGCTATCTGCCTGTTGTCCGGCCATGTCTCCCTGCACCCCAGTGACTGGGTGCAGCAGCCTCCCCACAGGGCACCACACCACACTTACATCGGTACTCATGTCGCTTGTGTGTTGCAAGCCGCTCCGCGAGGCCGGCAAGTGTGATGCCCTCTGCGCCCGGTGTTGGTTGCTGAACTTGGGTGGAAGGTGCCGCCTCATCCCCTGTACCAGAGACATGTGGCCTGTTGTCAGTGTGGCCCACCATGATGGCCCCGATCCCTGACCCTCACCAGGAGTGCTCACCTTCAGTGGCGCTCATCTGGGACACCACTGTTGCTTGCCCCTCTGGCTCGCTTGTGTCCCCCACAGTGTGGACGGCGGCTGGAATGTCCTCGGAGGCCCTCTCCCCAGCATCGGAGGCTTCTGGGGTGGTGGTCAGGACTATACACGGTCCCTCTGGCTCCGCTGGTGTTGGTGGCTCTGGGGGAGGGGAGTCAGTTGTGGTTGTCACAGACCACCC
Source organism: Lepidodactylus listeri (assembly GCA_029233225.1). NCBI lineage: Eukaryota > Metazoa > Chordata > Lepidosauria > Squamata > Gekkonidae > Lepidodactylus > Lepidodactylus listeri. The sequence goes on from JARCFY010000002.1 coordinate 177,983,839, forward strand.
ATGTCGGTATCATGCCGACTGCTGGCGTTTGCATAGGTGTTGTGGCTATTTAGGCCCCCCCGGATGCCGATCGGCACAGAGTGCTGTGGCAGCCACACCCACAGGGACCATGTGAGGGGGCATACACGTCCTGTTGGGGGCAAGCCTGGGCACTAGTGGCAGTTCCCGCCCTCTTGGGAAGGCTTACCTGCAGAGGCTCCTGCTTCGGCCTCCTCCTCCGACGAGCTGTGGACTGCCACGGGGGGGTTTCCTGGCCCTCGTGGCGCTTCTTAAAGAGACATTATCCAAAAAGTTTGCAAGCGAAAATCATATTGCTAAAATGCGTCTCCTCTGGACCTATCCTATTCCTGGCCACCAGATATAAAGCATGCAATAGCAACTATAAGAGCAATAACATTGAATGCAAGACATTAATCAGATTTTGAAGTTGGTTGTACAAGGAATGATAATTGACACTGTATTAATATCACTTTGTAAAACCTAGAAATATCACTGTCATGTAACCAACAGATCATAGAAAAGAGTAATCAATGAATACAATACGAGAAATACATTGGATTGCCAATTGTAATAGTTTGTTACAAAAAACTTCTTTTGGCGTTACTCCTGAGGAATCCCACTGAGTGGTAGTATGAGGCACTTTTCCCCTCTAGCTATATAGAAGGTGCCTTCATTTCATTGTGTATGTATTCAACCGTATAAAAGTATGATATATCAACTATAAGAGCAATAACATTGAATGCAAGACATACATTCATCAGATTTTGAAGTTGGTTGTACAAGGAATGATAATTGACACTGTATTGATATCACTTTGTAAAACCTAGAAATATCACTGTAATGTAACCAACAGATCATAGAATAGGGTAATCAATGAATACAATACAAGAAATAGATTGGATTGTAAATTGTAATAGTTTGTTACAAAAAATGACTTTCGGCGTTACTCCCGAGGAATTTCACTGAGTGGCAGTATGGGGCACCTTTTTCCTCTAGCTATATAGAAGGTGGCATCATTTTATTGTATATGTACTCAACCATATAAAAGCATGATATATCAAGTATAGGAGCAATAACATTGAATGCAATACATACATTCATCAGATTTTGAAGTTGGTTGTACAAGGAATGATAATTGACACTGTATTGATATCACTTTGTAAAACCTAGAAATATCAGTGTCATGTAACCAATAGATCATAGAATAGTGATAACTGACACTGTATTGATATCTCTTTTTTAAACCTAGAAATATTACCATCATGTAACCAACAGATCATAGAAAAGAGAAATCAATGAATACAATACAAGAAATAGATTGGATTGTAAATTGTAATAATTTGTTACAAAAAGTGACTTTCGGCGTTACTCCCGAGGAATTCCACTGAGTGGCAGTGTGGGGCAATTCTTTCCTCTTGCTATATAGAAGTTGGCTTCATTTCATTGTATATGTACTCAACCATATAAAAGCATGATATATCAACTGTAAGAGCAATAACATTGAATGCAAGACATTCATTCATCAGATTTTGAAGTTGGTTGTACAAGGAGTGATAACTGACATTGTATTGATATCACTTTCTTAAACCCAGAAATATCACTGTAATGTAACCAATGATCATGGAAAAGAGTAATATCACTGTCATGTAACCAACAGATCAAAGTATAGGGTAATCAATGAATACAAAACAAGAAATAGATTGGATTGTAAATTGTAATAGTTTGTTACAAAAAATGTATCAAAATGTATCAATGAATACAATACAAGAAATAGATTGGATTGTAAATTGTAATAGATTGTTACAAAAAATGACTTTCGGCGTTACTCCCGAGGAATTCCACTGAAAGGCATTCTGGGGCACCTTTTTCCTCTAGCTGTGCAGAGGGTGGCTTCATTTCATTGTATATGTACTCAGCCATATAAAAGCATGATATATCAACTGTAAGAGCAATAACATTGAATGCAAGACATACATTCATCAGATTTTGAAGTTGGTTGTACAAGGAGTGGTAACTGATACTGTATTGATATCGTTTTGTAAAACCTAGAAATATAATTGTCATTTAACCAAGAGATAGTAGAAAAGAGTAATCAATGAATACAATACGAGAAATAGATTGGATAGCAAATTGTAATAGTTTGTTACAAAAAACGACTTTCGGCGTTACTCCCGAGGAATCCCACTGAGTGGCAGTATGAGGCACTTTTCTCCTCAAGCTATATAGAAGGTGGCTTCATTTCATTGTATACATACTCAACCATATAAAAGCATTATATATCAACTGTAAGAGCAATAAGATTGGATGCATCAGATATATACATCAGAATTTGAAGTTGGTTGTACAAGGAGGGATAACTGACACGGTTTTGATATCTCTTTGTAAAATATAGAAATATCACTGTCATGTAACCAAATGATCATGGAAAAGAGTAAAAAATGAATACAATACAAGAAATACATTGGATTGTAAATTGTAATAGTTTGTTACAAAAAATGACTTTCGGCGTTACTCCCGAGGAATCCCACTGAAAGGCATTCTGGTGCACCGCTTTCCTCTAGCTGTATAAAAGGTGGCTTCATTTCATTGTATATGAACTCAACCATATAAAAGCATGATATATCAACTGTAAGAGCAATAACATTGAATGCAAGACATACATTCATCAGATTTTGAAGTTGGTTGTACAAGGAATGATAACTGACACTGTATTGATATCACTTTGTAAAACCTAGAAATATCACTGTCATGTAACCAACAGATCATAGAATAGTGTAATCAATGAATACAATACAAGAAATAGATTGGATTGTAAATTCTAATTGTTTGTTACAAAAAATGACTTTTGGTGTTACTCCCGAGGAATCCCTCTGAGTGGCATTATGAGGCACTTTTCTCCTCTAGCTATATAGAAGGTGGCATCATTTCATTGTATATGTACTCAACCATATAAAAGCATGATATATCAACTGTAAGAGCAATAAAATTGAATGCAAGACATTCATTCATCAGATTTTGAAGTTCGTAGTACAAGGAGTGTTAACTGACACTGTATTGATATCACTTTGTAAAACCTAGAAATATCACTGTCATGTAACCAAATGATCATAGAAAAGAGTAATCAATTAATACAATACAAGAAATAGATTGGATTGTAAATTGGAATAGTCTGTTACAAAAAGTGACTTTCGGCGTTACTCCCGAGGAACTCCACTGAGTGGCAGTATGGGGAACCTTTTTCCTCTAGCTGTATAGAAGGTGGCTTCATTTCATTGTATATGAACTCAACCTTATAAAAGCATGATATATCAACTATAAGAGCAATAACATTGAATGCATTAGATATATACATCAGAATTTGTTGGTTGTACAAGGAGTGATAACTGACACTGTATTGATATCTCTTTGTAAAATCTAGAAATATCACTGTCATGTAACCAAATGATCATGGAAAAATTAATAAATGAATGCAATACAATAAATAGATTGGATATTAAATTGTAATAGTCTGTTTCAAAAAATGACTTTCGGCATTACTCCTGAGGAATTCTACTGAGTGGCAGTATGGGGCACCTCTTTCCTCTAGCTATATAGGTTGCTTCATTTCATTGTATATGTACTCAGCCATATAAAAGCATGATATATCAACTGTAAGAGTAATAACATGGAATGCAAGACATACATTCATCAGATTTTGAAGTTGGTTGTACAAGGAGTGATAACTGACACTGTATTGATATCTCTTTGTAAAACCCAGAAATATCACTTTCATCTAAAAAAGAGATCATGGAAAAGAGTAATCAATGAATACAATACGAGAAATACATTGGATTTCAAATTGTAATAGTTTGTTCGAAAAAACGACTTTCGGCGTTACTCCTGAGGAATCCTACTGAGTGGCAGTATGAGGCACCTTTTTCCTCTAGCTATATAGAAGGTTGCTTCATTTCATTGTATATGTACTCAACCATATAAAAGCATGATATATCAACTGTAAGAGCAATAAAATTGAATGCAAGACATTCATTTATCAGATATTGAAGTTGGTTGTACAAGGAGTTATAACTGACATTTTATTGATATCACTTTGTAAAACCTAGAAATATCACTGTCATGTAACCAAATGATCATGGAAAAGAGTAATAAATGAATACAATACAAGTAATATATTGGATTTTAAATTGTAATAGTTTGTTACAAAAAATTGACTTTCGGCGTTACTCCCAAGGAATCCCACTGCAAGGCATTCTTGGGTACCTCTTTCCTCTAGCTATATAGAAGGTGGCTTCATTTCATAGTATATGTACTCAACCATATAAAGGCATGATATATCAACTGTAAGAGCAATAATATTGAATGCAAGACATTCATTCATCAGATTTTGAAGTTGGTTGTACAAGGAGTGATAACTGACATTGTATTGATATCACTTTTTAAAACCTAGAAATATCACTGTAATGTAACCAAATGATAATGGAAAAGAGTAAAAAATGAGTACAATACAAGAAATACATTGATTTGTAAATTGTAATAGTTTATTACAAAAATGACTTTCGGCGTTACTCCCGAGGAATTCCACTGAGTGGCAGTATGGGGCAACTTTTTCCTCTAGCTATATAGAAGGTGGCTTCATTTCATTGTATACGTACTCAACCATATAAAAGCATGATATATCAACTGTAAGAGCAATAATATTGAATGCAAGACATTCATTCATCAGATTTTGAAGTTGGTTGTACAAGGAGTGATAACTGACATTGTATCGATATCTCTTTGTAAAACCAAGAAATATCACTTTCATGTAACCAACAGATCATAGAAAAGAGTAATCAATGAATACAATACAAGAAATAGATTGGATTGTAAATATTAATAGTTTGTTACAAAAATTGACTTTCGGCGTTACTCCCGAGGAATCCCACTGAAAGGCATTCTGGGGCACCTCTTTCCTCTAGCTGTACAGAAGGTGGCTTCATTCCAGTGTATACGATCTCAACCATATAAAAGCATGATATATCAACTGTAAGAGCAATAATATTGAATGCAAGACATTCATTCATCAGATTTTGAAGTTGGTTGTACAAGGAGTGATAACTGACATTGTATCGATATCTCTTTGTAAAACCAAGAAATATCACTTTCATGTAACCAACAGATCATAGAAAAGAGTAATCAATGAATACAATACAAGAAATAGATTGGATTGTAAATATTAATAGTTTGTTACAAAAATTGACTTTCGGCGTTACTCCCGAGGAATCCCACTGAAAGGCATTCTGGGGCACCTCTTTCCTCTAGCTGTACAGAAGGTGGCTTCATTCCAGTGTATACGATCTCAACCATATAAAAGCATGATATATCAAGTGTAAGAGCAATAATATTGAAAGTAAGACATTCATTCATCAGATTTTGAAGTTGGTTGTACAAGGAGTGATAACTGACATTGTATTGATATCACTTTGTAAAACCTAGAAATATCACTGTCATCTAACGAAGGGATCATAGAAGATGAATGAATGAATACTATACAAGAAATAAATTTGATTGTAAATTGTGACAGTTTGTTACAAAAAGTGACTTTCTGCGTTACTCCCGAGGAATTCCACTGAGTTGCAGTGTGGGGCAATTATTTCCTCTTGCTATATAGAAGGTGGCTTCATTTCATTGTATATGTACTCAACCATATAAAAGCATGATATATCAACTTGTAGAGTAATAATATTGAATGCAAGACATTCATTCATCAGATTTTGAAGTTGGTTGTACAAGGAGTGATAACTGACATTGTATTGATATCACTTTGAAAAACCTTGAAATATCACTGTAATATAACCAAATGATCATGGAAAAGAGTAATCAATGAGTACAATACAAGAAATACATTGGTTTGTAAATTGTAATAGTTTATTACAGAAAATGACTTTCGGTGTTACTCCCGAGGAATCCCACTGAAAGGCATTCTGGGGCACCTTTTTCCTCTAGCTATATAGAAGGTTGCTTCATTTCATTGTATATGTACTCAACCATATAAAAGCATGATATATCAACTGTAAGAGCAATAACATTGAATGCGACATACATTCATCAGATTTTGAAGTTGGTTCTAGAAGGAGTGATAACTGACACTGTATTGATATCACTTTGTAAAACCTAGAAATATCACTGTCATGTAACCAACAGATCATAGAAAAGAGTAATCAATGAATACAATACAAGAAATAGATTGGATTGTAAATATTAATAGTTTGTTACCCAAAATGACTTTCGGCGTTACTCCCGAGGAATTCCACTGAGTTGCAGTATGGGGAACCTTTTTACTCTAGCTATATACAAGGTGGCTTCATTTCAAAGTATATGTACTCAACCATATAAAAGCATGATATATCAACTGTAAGAGCAATAACATTGAATGCAAGACATTCATTCATCAGATTTTGACGTTGGTTGTACAAGGAGTGATAACTGACATTGTATTGATATCACTTTGTAAAACCAAGAAATATCACTGTCATGTAACCAAATGATCATGGAAAAGAGTAATCAATGAATACAATACAAGAAATAGATTGGATTGTAAATTGAAATAGTTTGTTAAAAAAATGAATTTAGGCGTTACTCCCGAGGAATCCCACTGAGTGGCAGTATGAGGCACTTTTCTCCTCTAGGTATATAGAAGCAGGCTTCATTTCATGGTATTTGTACTCAACCATATAAAAGCATGATATATCAATTGTAAGAGCAATAAGATTGAATGCAAGCCATACATTCATCAGATTTTGAAGTTGGTTGTACAAGGAGTGATAACTGACACTGTATTAGTATCTCTTTGTAAAACCTAGAAATATCTCTGTCATGTAACCAACAGATCATAGAAAAGAGTAATCAATGAATACTCTAGAAGAAATACATTTGATTGTAAATTGTAAAAGTTTTTTACAGAAAATCACTTTCGGCGTTACTCCCGAGGACTTCCACTGAGTGGCAGTATTCCCCTCTAATACAGAAGGTGGCTTCATTTCATTGTATATGTACTCAACCATATAAAAGCATGATATATCAACTGTAAGAGCAATATCATTGAATGCAAGACATTGATTCATCAGATTTTGAAGTTCGTAGTACAAGGAGTGATAACTGACATTGTATTGATATCACTTTGTAAAACCAAGAAATACCAGTGTCATGTAACCAAATAATCATGGAAAAAAGTAATAAATGAATACAATACAAGAAATAGATTGGATTGTAAATTGAAATAGTTTGTTAAAAAAATGAATTTAGGCGTTACTCCCGAGGAATCCCACTGAGTGGCAGTATGAGGCACTTTTCTCCTCTAGGTATATAGAAGGAGGCTTCATTTCATGGTATTTGTACTCAACCATATAAAAGCATGATATATCAACTGTAAGAGCAATAAGATTGAATGCAAGACATACATTCATCAGATTTTGAAGTTGGTTGTACAAGGAGTGATAACTGACATTGTATTGATATCACTTTGTAAAACCTTGAAATATAACTGTCATGTAACCAACAGATCATAGAAAAGAGTAATCAATAAATACAATACAATAAATACATTGGATTGTAAATTGTAATAGTTTGTTACAGAAAATCACTTTCAGCATTACTCCTGTGGAATTCCACTGAGTGGCAGTATGGGGCACTTTTTCCCTCTAATATAGAAGGTGGCTTCATTTTATTGTATATGTACTCAACCATATAAAAGCATGATATATCAACTCTTAGAGCAATAACATTGAATGCGACATTCATTCATCAGATTTTGAAGTTGGTTGTTTCCGGTCGGAGGAATGGCGATCTGAAGCGCTTTGCAAGTGAGCAAGGCAGACAGCGGCTCTTTTTGACAGCTTCGGTGGATAAATCCACCTGACGCAACCTCACACAGGTAGTGTGAGGACTAGCAAGGAATATAATCTAGGTTTGAGCAAGCTCGGTGAAGGAAAAGTCTCGGAGGAGACTTTTACAACACCTTGAGCGCTGCAGCCGAAGAAGATTCCTGCAAGTATCTCGAAGGAACCGAGGCGAGCTGATTAAATCAGCATAAAATCGCCAATTCCCCGGATTCCTTAACAAAGAAGACAAAGTTTAAACGTTGGGACCACATCTGAAGCGAAGTAACAACGTAAGGTAACGGAAAAAAAGTTTTTGCCTTACCATTACTGCGTTTTGAAAGACGAAAAGCAGATCTGGTGAAGCAATAGACTATTGCAGATTGGGTGAGTGCAGTTTTGAAACGTTAAAAAGCTGAATTTGAATTTAAAAAGCCAAAAAAACAAGTTGTTTAACATTCCTGCGGTTAAGAAGAGTCGGGAGGGGGAGCCAAGCATCGCGAGACAAAGAGGGGAGGAGGGAACCAAGCATCGCGAGACCAAGCTGTGAGGATTGAGACAGGAAGTGACGGCTTGGGGAGCAGACAAGAAGGGAAACGGAGAAGAACCGGAAGAGAGCAAAGGGGAGTGTAAAAACTGCCGGACCAAAAGGACTACAACAGGAAGTGATGTGCGGAGAGCAGACAAGTAAGCAAGAGGAAGGGACAAAAGGAAACTACGGCAAGCCAGAAGCAAGGTAAAAAGATTATAACCTTTGACACAAACCATAGAGAAGTTACGCCCGCCATTTTGGATTTATAAAATTTTTAAACAGTAATATCTCATAAACTATATAACTTAGAAGGCTGAAACCAACGAAATTTGACTTGGCAAGACTAGCTTGTGTGAACACACTAATTGGCGTTTGATTTGGAAAATAAAATAAAATCGATCTTTTTTAAAGAGACAAGACGGACCGCGGACTAAGATCGAGAGCAGCTACATGGTCCTCTCCTACAATGGCAGCAAAAAAAGAAAAAGAATTACTAGCTGTTATGGAAGCACTGGAAAAAAAAATGTTAGGCGCTATAGGAGAGGTAAATGTTAAAATGAATGGCATAGCTGCACAAGCAGATAAAAACTTCATAGACTTAAAAGCAGAATTTCAAAAATTAACCACAAGAACACAAGACATAGAAACTAAAGTAAAAGAACTGGAAGAAAGTACTCAAAAGACAATGAGAGACAATGACAGGATGGAAAAGATGATGCATTATAAAGACATGCAAAACCATTTGAGATTTAGAGGGATTGAGGAAAAATTGAGTGAAGTCATCTTTACAAGAATGCAAGAAGCATTAGCAGATTTTTTACAAGAACAGGAAGAGGTTGTTAAAGAACACATGGATCTTGTTTATAGAGTCAATTCCACATACGCAAGAGATAAAAATATACCAAGAGATGTGGTTGTCCAATTTACAATGAAAAGGACAAAAGAACAAATCTACAAGAAGTGTTTCACTGATCCTTTTGAAATAGATGGAAAGAAAATCATAGTAATGAAAGAACTGCCTAGAGCAATACTGCAAGAAAGGAAAAAATTCAAGCGTCTGACGGATAAACTGAAGGAGAAAAAAATTAGATTCCGTTGGGAAATACCTCAAGGATTAAGCTTTTACTGTGGCAACACCAGAGAAGTGATTAAAAGTACAGGAGAAATGTACGCATTTCTTGGAGAGAATAAAGATGACCTTGGTGATATTTAAGAATATATCAAGATGGATTACAAAGTACTTACATGGAATGTAAATGGACTTAATTCACCCCAAAAACGTAGAATGGTAGGGCATTGGCTGGAGAAACAAAAATGTAGTGTAATTTGTATACAAGAAGATCATCTTAAAAAACAAGACCACAAATATCTAATAAGGAAAAAATTGGGAGAAGAATTTTATTCTTTAGCAAGCAATAAAAAGAATGGTGTTGTAACATATGTCAAAAAAGATTTGGAACCTAAAGTAATATTTAAAGACAAAGAAGGAAGATATTTAGCTATTGAAATCTCACTACAAGGACAGAAAACTTTGATTGTGAATATTTACGCCCCAAATGGAGCCAAAGAAATTATTTTTAAAGAACTACAAATGGAACTGGACAACGTAAATTATGATCAAATCATGATGTTGGGGGACTTTAATGGAACTGTGAATAACAAATTAGACAGGCGCTCTAAGAGAAAGGATGAGGCATTAGGGAAGCTTCCAAAAAACTTTTTTGAACTGATAAAACAAGAGAAGCTGGAAGATATTTGGAGGAAAGCTAACCCACAAGGAAAAGATTTTACCTTTTACTCTAATAGATATGACTCGCATTCAAGAATTGACATGATTTGGATGACTACTAATTTAACATTTAAGACAAGAAAAGTGGAAATTCTACCCAGAATAATTTCAGATCATAATCCGTGTTTATGGACTGCTGGGCAGGTAAAAAAACAAACGAGATGGAGAATAAATGAGGACTTACTAGACAACCAAGAAATAGTTAAAAAATTACATGAAGAAACAGACCTATACTTCCAAGCAAATATACAGAAAGAAGTAAAAATTCAAACCGTATGGGATGCATATAAAGCAGTGATGAGAGGACTATTGATATCATTAAATGCTAAAGATAATAAAAAGAAAAGGGAACAATATGAAAATATTGTACAAGCCATTAAAACAAAAGAAGAACTGAAGAGTAGACCAGGGGAAAAGAAACTGCAAAAGGAAATCTGGATGCTACAAGACCAAGCAAAAGCTATTTTGAACCAAGAGACGTACTGGAACTTAAAAAAACTCCAACAAAAAGCATTTGAAGGTGCAAATAAACCCGGAAAATATTTAGCATGGCAATTAAAGAAAAAACGTGAAAATAAATTTATCACTAAAGTGATAAGAGATAATATTGAGATAATAGACAACAAAGGAATAAAGAGAGAATTTTTTAAACACTATGCAAAACTTTTTAAGAAGGAAAACAAAGACAGAAGAAAGATTAAAGAATACCTGCAAACATTAAAGTTACCAAAACCAACAGAGAAAATTAAAGAACTATTTAACAATCCAGTATCATTACAAGAGATTAAAAATGCAATAAATGACTCAAAATTAGGAAAAGCACCTGGACCAGATGGATTTACAGCGAAGTTTTATAAAACGCTACAGGAGTCAATCTCACCAGTGTTACTGCTATTAATGAACGATATAGGAGTCACTGGTGAGGTCCTAGAAACTTGGAAAGATGCAACCATCTCAGGCCGAGGACAGACTGGCAATCTGAAGCGGGGCAGGCACGCTTCGCAAACGGAGGAAAGGAGCCTGTTCAGACATGCGCATCTGCCCATCGGCTCCGTTGTGTACTTACCCGTCTCCCAGCCGCTTTCCTTCCGCTTTACCCGGACACCGGGTAAAACCGGTGTTCAGGGGCCTTCCTCCGCATGCCTCCCGCTTCCAAACAGTGTGAACTGGAAGAAGCGGGAGGCATCCGGAGGAAGTGTGAACGCACGGCAAAAAGTTTTGCGCATATGCGCATATGCGCATATGCAAATATGCGCATATGCGCATATGCGAAAAACATCAAAGGAAAACAAAAAAAAGTGCAGCGGCACGCGCGAGCCCCGCACGCTGGCTATGCGGCAGTCTGAACTCTCCGTGGCAGTCTGAATGCTCCGTATCGCCGCTGATCCGCATTGCTCTGGCCAGTGTGAACGGCCAGCTCCGTGAGTTTTTTCCCCCGCTCCAGTTCCCTCCGCTTTGCCTCCGCTTCAGATTGCCAGTCTGTCTTCGGCCTCACTTATCCCGAAAGAAAATCAAGATTTAACTAATGTTAAGAACTACAGAACGATTTCTTTACTAAATAATGATTATAAGATTTTTGCTAAGATTATAGCTGACAGACTAAAAGAGCACCTTAAAGAAACTATACAAACAGAACAAGCAGGGTTCTTACCTAATCGCCAAATAAGGGACAATCTAAGAGTAGTAGTGGATGCTATAGAATACTATGATAAACATCCTGAAAAGGAAGTGGGTTTTTTCTTTTTAGATGCGGAAAAAGCGTTTGATAATTTAAATTGGGATTTTATGTTTGAGGTTCTAGAGCATCTTGAAATTGGTGAATATATGCTTAACCTCATTAAGTCAATATATAAAGAACAGAAATCCTCTTTAATAATTAACACTGAAAAGATGGACGATTTTAAAGTCGAAAAAGGAACACGACAAGGATGCCCACTTTCGCCGCTGCTATTTATTTGGATTCTAGAAGTTCTACTGTTAAATGTGAAGGAAGATAAAGATATTAAAGGCTTAACAATTAAAGGTTTTTCTTTCAAATATAGGGCCTTTGCAGATGATGTGATGTTTATAGTGGAAGACCCTATGTCTACACTACCATATCTGTTACAGAGAGTAAAAGAGTTTGGTGACTTGGCTGGATTTTATGTAAATAAGAACAAATCGAAAGTGATGTGTAAAAATATGTCAAATAACAAACAAACTGAGTTACAAAATCTTATAGAATGTGAGGTGGTGAAAATGACAAAATATCTAGGTGTGAACCTAACAATGAAAAATATTGATCTTTATAAAAATAACTATGAGAAATTATGGCTGCAAATTATGCAAGATATTAAAAAGTGGAATGTATTAAATTTGTCATTGTTGGGTAGAATTGCGGTGGTTAAGATGAATGTGCTACCACGATTAATGTTTCTGTTTCAAACTATTCCAATTGTGAAAGATGTAAAAACATTCAAATGCTGGCAGAAGGAATTGTCTAAGTTTGTGTGGGGAGGGAAAAAACCAAGAATCAAGATGAAAATAATGTGTGATGCTAAAGACAGAGGTGGGTTCCAGTTACCAAACTTAAGGCTATATCATGATGCAATATGTTTGACCTGGGTAGGGACATGGACTATGTTACAAGATAGAAAGTTATTGTCCCTGGAAGGCCATGACTGTAGGTTTGGGTGGCACGCGTATTTGTATTACGGTAAAACAAAAATGGACAATATGTTTAAACATCATTATTTGAGAAGAACGCTAATGGATATGTGGATAAGATATAAAAACTTTTTTCCAGAAGAGATACCTATGTGGATTGTACCCGCAGAAGTTTTAAATCCAGCATCACGTTACAAAGGACAAGATTGGCTGAAGTATAGAGACTTATTAACAAGACATGGTAAAGACTTTATATTGAAGGAGCAGCATCAGATGGACTTTGATTATGGTTGGTTAAGATATAGACAAATATATGACATGTATAGAAGTGATAAAAAATCCGGCTTTAGAGAAAAAAATAATGAAATAGAACACGTTTGGGAGGAAGGTGGGGAAAAAATGATCTCTAAAATGTATAAAATTTTGTTAAAATGGTTTAACGCTGATGAAATGGTAAAAGAACAAATGGTAAAATGGGCGATAAACTTTAACAAAGACACTGAAATGGAATCTTGGGAATTTTTATGGAAAAATGCTATGAGTATATCTACATGTTATAACCTAAAAGAAAATTGTTTTAAAATGATGTACAGATGGTATATGACACCAAAAAAAATTGCAAATATTAATCAGAATATGTCTAACAAATGTTGGAAATGTAAAAAGAAAGAAGGTTCTTTTTATCATATGTGGTGGACTTGTGATAAAGCAAAGATTTATTGGTCTATAATACATGCAGAAATGGAATTTTTTTTGAAATGTACATTTAAGAAGTTGCCTGAAATGTTATTGCTTGGACTTAAACTAGAAGAGATAAATGTAAAGAAAAGGACAATAATATGGTATATGATTACAACAGCAAGAATGGTATATGCACAAAATTGGAAAAATGAAAAAATACCAGATGTGTGGGAATGGTTGAAAAAATTGTTATATATGGCTGAAATGGATAAATGGACTAGAAAGTTGAATGATCTGTACTCAGAGACCTTTTTAGAAGATTGGAAAGATTTGAAAGAATATGTTGAAAAATACTGGGACATGAAAAACTACATTAATACATGGTTATAATAGCATAAAGGAATAGAATTAGAGTATATGAATGTACTAAGGATAATTAGATAATGAAGTTGTTTTTTATCTTAGAATTATATAAGAATATAGAAAGTAAGAATTAGTATATAAGTATTTTAAAGATATATGACCGTTACCAGAAATGTAAACATAGATATAAGTATTACTATTTTGGATAAAGTGGAAAATGTGTTATGCTTCAGATGTGGTGGGAAACCGCCAATACAAGATAAAAATAAGATTACACAAATAGAACAAAATGTTATATAATATGGAAAAAAGGATTTGTGTAAGATAAATGTATCAATTTTAATGTTTTGAAAAATAAAAAATTTCTTTACAAAAAAAAAAGATTTTGAAGTTGGTTGTACAAGGAGTGATAACTGACACTTTATTGATATCTCTTTGTAAAACCTAGAAATATCACTGTCATCTAACCAACAGATCATAGAAAAGAGTACTCAAGAGTACTCAATAGAATAAATACACTGGATTGTAAATTGTAATAGTTTGTTACAAAAAACGACTTTCGGCGTTACTCCTGAGGAGTCCCACTGAGCGGCATTATGGGGCACCTTTTGCATCCAAAAAGATTGTATTAGGGGTTCTTGAGCAGCTAGCAGTTTTCTCAGTGAATCTATCCATCACATGTAAGTCCTACAATTTGGTAAAGCAAATTACATGCTAGGTACCGTAGCATCCTCCCAGTAAAAAGAAATCGCTACTCTAGCTTTATAGAACGTGGCTTCATTTCGTAGTATATGTACTCAACCATGTAAAAGCATGATATATCAACTATAAGAGCACTAAAACTGAATGCAAGACATACATTCATCAGATTTGGAATTTGGTTGCACAAGGAGTGATAACTGACATTGTATTGATATCAGTTTGTAAAACCTAGAAATATCACTGTCATCTAACCAACAGATCATAGAAAAGAGTAATCAATGAATACAATACAAGAAATACATTTGATTGTAAATCGTAATAGTTTCTTGCAAAAAATGACTTTCGGTGTTACTCCCGAGGAATCCCACTGAGCGGCATTATGGGGCAACTTTTTCCTCTAGCTGTATAGAAGGTGGCTTCATTTCATTGTATATGTACTCAACCATATATAAGCATGATATATCACCTGTAAGAGCAATAACATTGAATGCAAGAATTACATTCATCAGATTTTGAATTTGGTTGTACAAGGAGTGATATTTCTAAGGTTACGGCTAGGTCTATGGTTAGTGTTTGGGTTTGGGTTAGGGCTACACTTAGGGCTAGGGTTATGGTTAGGTTTAGGGTTAGGGCTATGACTAGGGTTAGGGTTTGTTTTTGGGTAGGGTTAGTGTTAGGGCTAAAGTTAGGATTATTGTTATGGTTACGGTTAGAGTTAGGGTTAGGGCTAGGGCAAGGGCTAGGATTAGGGTTTGTGTTAGGGCTAAAGATAGGGCTAGGGTAAAGGTAAGGGTAAAGTAAAGTAAAGGTAAAGGGTAAAGTAAAGTAAAGGCTCAGGTTAGGGCTAGAGTTAGGGTTAGGACTAGGGTTAGGGCTTAGGTTAGTGTTAGGGCTCAGGCTAGGGCTAGGGCTAGGGCTAGGGCTAGGGCTAGGGTTAGGGTTTTGGTTATGGTTAGGGTTAGTGTTAAAGCTAGGGCTAATGCTAGGGCTACGGCTATAATTAGGGTTAGGGATAGGCTAGCGCTAGTTTTAGTGTTCGTCTTAGGGTTATGTTTAGGGTTCGTGTTTGGGTTATGTCTAGGGCTAGAGTTAGGGTTACGGTTAGGGTTAGGGTTAAGTTTACTGTTGGATTAGGGTTTTCTAGGGTTAGGCTAAGGGTAAGGGTTCGGATTAGGGTTAGGGTTAGGTCTTGGGTTAGGGTTAAATTTAGGGTTAGGGTTAGGGTTCGGGTTCGGGTTCGGGTTCGGGTTTGGGCTAGGGCTAGGGCTAGGGCTTGGGTTAGGGCTAGGGCTGGGATTAGGGCTTGGGCCTGGGCTAGGGCTCGGGTTAGGATTAGGTTTTGGCTTAGGGTTTGGGTTAGGGCTAAATTTAGGTGTAGTGTAAGGGTTAGGGTTAGGGCTAGAGTTAGGGCTATTGTTAGGGTTAGGGTAAGTGCTTGGGCTAGAGTTAGGTTTTGGGTTAGGGCTGGGGTTATGGTTATGGTTATGGTTAGGGTTCGGGTTTGGGTTCGGGTAAGGGTTAGGGCTAGGGCTAGAGTTAGGTGTAGGTTTGGGTTAAGGTTAGGGCTAGGGTTAGGGTTTTGGTTGGGGTAGGGCTAGGGTTAGTGTTTGGGTTAGAGCTAGGGTCAAAGTAAGGGTTAGGGTTAGGGCTTGGTCTTGGGCTAGGGCTAGGGTTCTGGTTAGGTTTAGGGTTAGGACTTGGACTAGGGCTAGGTTTGGTTTAGAGTTCGGTTTAGGGTTAGTGTTCATGTTAGGGTTAGGGTTAGGGCTAGGGCTTGGATTTGGTCTGGGGCTTGGGCTCAGCCTAGTCTTTGGGTTTGTGTTGGTGTTAGTGTTAGTGTTAAAGCTAGGCCTAGGCTTAGGGTATCACTATAATTAGGGTTTGAGTTAGGGTTAGGGCTAAGACTTAGGTTAGGGTTAGTGTTATGGCTAAAGTTAGGGTTAGGATTATGGTTAGGGTTATGGCTAGGGTTTGGGTTAAGGCTGGGGCTCGGGTTAGGGCTCGGGTTTTGTTACGGCTAAAGATAGGTTAGGGTAAAGGTAAGGGCTAGGGTTAGGGCTAGGGTTAGGTTTAGGGATAGGGTTACGGTTAGGTTTAGGGCTAGGGTTAGGGCTAGGGTTAGGGTTTAGGTTAGGGCAAGGTCTAGGGCTATAGTTAGGTGTAGGGTTTGGGTTAAGGTTAGGGCAAGGATTACAGTTAGGGTTAGGGCTAGGGCTTCTGTTAGGATAAAAGATAGGGCTAGGGCTATGTCCAGGGTTAGGGTTAGCATTAGGGTTAGGGCTAGGGTTACAGTTAGGGCTAGGGTTAGGGTTAGGGCTAGGGCTAGGGCTAGGGTTAGTGTTAGGGTTTGGGTTAGGGCTAGGGCTAGGGTTAGGTTTAGGGTTAAGGCTACGGTTAGAGCTAGGGCTAGGGTAAGGTTTAGGGTTAGCGCTAGGGCTATGATTTGGTTTTGGCTTAGGGTTTCGGTTAGAGTTAGGGTTAGGGTTAGGGTTAGCTCTAGGTCTAGGGTTAGTGTTAAGTTTTGGGTTAGTGTTAGGGCTAGGATTAGGTTTAGGGTTACTGCTAGGTCTATGGTTAGTGTTAGGGTTTGGGTTAGGGTTGCACTTAGGGCTAGGGTTATGGTTAGATTTAGGGTTAAGGCTAGGGCTAGGTTTGGTTTAGAGTTTGGTTTAGGGTTAGTGTTCATGTTAGGGTTAGGGTTAGGGCTAGGGCTTGGATTTGATCTGGGGCTTGGGCTCAGCCTAGTCTTCGGGTTTGTGTTGGGGTTAGGGTTAATGTTAAAGCTAGGCCTAGGCTTAGGGTATCGCTATAATTAGGGTTTGGGTTAGGGTTAGGGCTAAGACTTGGGTTAGGGTTAGTTTATGGGTCAGGTTAGTGTTATGGCTAAAGTTAGGGTTAGGATTAGGGTTACGGCTAGGGTTTGGGTTAGGGCTCGGGTTAGGGCTCGGGTTTTGTTAGGGCTAAAGATAGGTCAGGGTAAAGGTAAGTGTTAGGGCTATGGTTAGGGCTACGGTTAGGTTTAGGGATAGGGTTACGGTTAGGTTTAGGGCTAGGGTTAGGGTTAGGGCTAGGGATAGGTTTTGGGTTTGGGTTAGGGTTAGGGCTAGAGTTAGGTGTAGGGTTGGGTTTAGGTTTGGGCTAGGGTTTCGGTAGGGTTAGGGCTAGAGCTTGTGCTAGGGCTAGGTCTATATCTTGGGTTAGGGTGCAGGCTAAAGTTAGGGCTAGAGTAATAGTAACGGTTAGGGCTAGAGTTGGGGTTAGGCCTTGGGTTAAAGTTAGGACTATGGCTAGGGTTAGTGTTAGGGTTAGGGCTAGGGTTAGGGTTTGTATTAGGGCTAAATTTAGGTCTAGGGTAAAGGTAAGGGTTAGGGCTCAGGTTTCGGCTAGGGTTAGGTTTAGTGTCAGGCCTAGGGTTAGGGTTCGGATTAGGGTTAGGTTTTAGGTTAGGGCTAGGGTTAGGATTAGCAATATGGCGAAGGCGAGGGTAGGTTTACTGTTAAAGTTTGGGATAGGGTTAGGGTTAGGGCAAGGTCTAGGGCTATAGTTAGGTATAGGCTTTGGGTTAATGTTAGGGCTCGGATTACGGTAAGGGTTAGGGCTAGGGCTTCTGCTAGGATAAAAGTTAGGTTTAGGACTATGTCCAGGGTTAGGGATAGTGTTTGGGTTAGGGCTAGGGTTAGGGTTATGGTTACAATTAGGGCTAGGGTTAGGGATAGAGTTAGGGCTAGGGTTAGGGCTAGGGTTAGGGTTAGTATTTAGGGTTTAGGGTCAGGCGTTAGAGTTTAGGGTTTAGGGTTAGTATTTAGGGTTTAGGGTTAGGGGTTTGTGTTTGGGTAAGTTTAGTGTTAGGTTAGGGTTAGGGTTTTGGGTTCGGGGTTCAGTTTAGGGGTCAGGGTTAGCTGTTAGGGTTTAGGCTTAGGGTTAGGTTTTGATCTAGTGTTAGGTTTTGGGTTAGGGCTAAGGTTATGGTTAGGGTTAGGTTATAATGTTAGTCGTTCCGTTGCCTAATTTAGGCCCAGCAGCGGAGGGGTCTAGTGATTTTGCTACTTGGAATTCACTATGTGAGTCTTGGCCTTTGATTGCAAAAACGTTGGAAGAAGCCAAAGTGGACTATAAGAAATATGCTGATAAGGGGAGGGCCCCAGGATGGGATGGCCCCAGGATGGGATGGCCCCAGGATGGGATCTCTCCCCTGGAGACTCTGTCTATGTGTCAACTAAAAATATTAAAGGACTCCAACCTAGTCAAAAATTGGGCTGGACATACGTGGGGCCTTTCCCTGTTATAAGGTGCATTAACAAAGTGACATTTGAACTTAAACTCCCCAAATCATTGAAATTTGTGCACCCTGTTTTTCATTACAGCCTACTGAAGAAAGATCCTGGGCTGAACAAATGGAGGCCTTCCTCCTCCTCCTCCTCCTCCTCTGATGAAGAGCAATGAACCTCATTATGCGATCGATCAAATCTTGGACTCTAAACTAAAGTGGGGGCATTTGTTTTATCTTATCAAATGGTTTGCATTTTGGTCCTGAAGAAAATGAATGGGTTGAGGCCTCTCATGTGCATGCTCCTGAAAAAATTCAGGCTTTCCATAAACTGTACCCTTTGAAACCTGGGAGGGGAGGGGATGTTATATCAGGAGGGCAGAATGTCAGTTAGCACTGCCATGGTTTCCTGGTGATTGTTATTCTCAATGATACTGTTGCATTACCAAGGTACCTATTGTCAGTTAGCCCTGCCAATGTCTCCTGCTGTTTATTAATCTTAGTGGTACTATTCTCTATTGCAATTGTGTTATTCATTGAGGCCTGAGAGGTCTATCGACCAATGTGATGATTAATTAACATTGCCTTTGTTTCAAGTTGCAAACTGACTCCTCTAGGTCCCGGACAGGAGCTGGCATCTGTAGAGTGACTCCCAGCGCAGGAATGCATTTCTTGCTCGCTCTGCGCATGCTTACTGCTCATTAACTTTTCTTTATTCTTATCTGTCTTTCGCTTCTCCCTAGCTCATGGCCTTCAGCTGAAAGCCTCCTGCTATGTGTTATATTATTCACAGGTGCTATGTGATCCTTTGCTTGCTTTTCCTTGGGAACATCCGCCCCACAAACCCCAACAGGGTTTTGCCTGGGAACCTACTTTACCACGCTTCCCTTGGGAACAGTGGGCTAGTATATTTGGGCACCAATAATTCTCCCAATTGATTGGTGGATATTGAGGGGGGCTTATTTCATATCAAGTATAATTGTAGTTGTATTCATACTAACAGAAGAAGTGTGTTTGACCAACAAGATCTTTTCTGCAAATAAAGGACTTTCTGTTTAAGGAGACCTGTTGTGCACTACATCTATTGGGACAATCTCACAGTATCATGCTTTTATATTGTTGACTAGATGTACAATGAAATAAAGCCATGCTCTGTGTAGGTAGAGTATCTATTACTTCTTACTGGAAGGACACTAACATACCTACTATACAGACTTGGTTTAGCAAATTGTGGGACTTACATGTGATGGAAACTATCAGTGACAAGACACGTTCTATAAAGCCAGAGTATTGATTTCTTTATACTGGGAGGATGCTAAGGTACCTAGCATGTACTTTGGTTTACCAAATTGTGGGACTTACATGTGATGGATAGATTCACTTAGGAAATTGCTAACTGCTCAAAAACCCCTAATACAATCTTTTTGGATGCAAAAGGTGCCCCATAATTCCGCTCAGTGGGATTCCTCCGGAGTAATGCCGAAAGTCGTTTTTTATAACTATGTATTAGAATTTACAATCAAATGTATCTCTTGTATTGTATTCATTGATTTCTCTTTCCTATGATCTGTTGGTTACATGACAGTGATATTTCTAGGTTTTACAAAGTGATATCAATACAGTTATCACTCCTTGTGCAACCAAATTCAAAATCTGATGAATGTATGTCTTGTATTCAATGTTAGTGCTCTTATAGTTGATATATCATGCTTTTACATGGTTGAGTACATATACTATGAAATGAAGCCACGTTCTATACAGCTAGAGTAGCGATTTCTTTTTATTGGGAGTATGCTAAGGTACCTAGCATGTACTTTGGTTTACCAAATTGTGGGACTTACATGTGATGGATAGATTCTCTAAGGAAATTGCTAACTGCTCAAGAACCCCTAATACAACCGTTTTTGATGCAAAAGGTGCCCCATAATGCCACTCAGTGGGATTCCTCGGGAGTAACGCTGAAAGTCATTAGCTATAACAATGTATTAGAATTCACAACCAAATGTATTTCTTGTATTGTATTCATTGATTACGCTTTTCTATGACATTGTGGCTAGATAACAATTAAATTTCTAGGTTTTACAAAGTGTTACGACATACAGTGTCAGTTATCACTGCTTGTACAACCAAAATCAATTTTTGATTCCTGTATGTCTTGCATTCAATGTTATTGCTCTTAGAATTGACATATCATGGTTTTATATTGTTGATTACATATATAAGGAAACAAAGCCTTGCTCTATGTAGCTATAGTATCAATTGCTTCTTACTGGAAGGAAATTAACTTACTTACCATAGACGCTTGACTTAGGAAATTGTGGGACTTACATGTGGTGCAAAGAATCACTGATAAAATTGCTAACAGCTCAAGAACCCCTAACACAACCTTTTGTGATGCAAAAACGTGCCCCATAATGCTGCTTAGTGGGATTCCTCGGGAGTAATGCCGAAAGTCATTTTTTGTAACAATCGATTAGAATTTAGGTTGAGGGTTAGGTTTATGTTTAGGGCTAGGGTTAGGTCTAGGGCTATGGTTACAGTTAGGGCTAGGGTTAGGGCTAGGTTTAGTTTTAGGGTTTGGGTTACAGTTAGGGCTAGGGCTAGGGTTAGAGTTATGTTTAAGATTGGGGTTAGGGCTTGGGTTAGGGTTTGGGTTAGGGTTACAGTTAGGGTTAGCGTTCGGGTTAGGTTTTGCGTAGGGTTAGTGTTAAGGCTTAAGTTAGGGTTAACATTAGGGTTAGGGTTACAGTTAGGCCTATGTCTAGGGCTAGGTTTTGGGTTATGGCTAGGACTAGGTTTATGGGTTAGATTAGGGTTATGGCTAGGGCCGGGGTTAGGTTTCGGGCTAGGGCTAGGGTTAGAGTTAGGTCTAGGTTTAGGGCTCGGGTTTGGGTTAGGGCTAGGGCTAGGGCTAGGTTTAGTTTTAGGGTTTGGGTTAGGGCTAGGGCTAGGACTAGGGTTAGGGTTAGGTTTAGTGTTAGGGTTAAGTTTAGGGTTAGGGTTAGAGCTAGGGCTAGGGTTGGGCTCAGGTTTGGGTTAGGGTTTGGGCTAGGGCTAGGATTAGTGTTAAAGTTAGGTTAGTGTTAGGGCTAGGGTTAGGTTTAGGGTTACGGCTAGGTCTATGGTTAGTGTTTGGGTTTGGATTAGGGTTACACTTAGGGCTAGGGTTATGGTTAGGTTTTGGGTTAGGGCTACGACTAGGGTTAGGGTTTGTTTTTGGGTAGGATTAGTGTTAGGGCTAAAGTTAGGATTATTGTTACGGTTACGGTTAGGGCTAGGGCTAGGGCAAGGGCTAGGGTTAGGGTTTTTGTTAGGGCTAAAGATGGGACTAGGGTAAAGGTAAGGGTTAGGGCTCAGGTTAGGGCTAGAGTTAGGGTTAGGACTAGGGTTAGGGCCAAGGTTAGGGTTAGGGTAGGGCTAGGGTTATGGTTATTCTTAGGGTTAGGGTTAAGGTTTGGGTAAGGGTTAGGGCTAGAGTTAGGTGTAGGGTTGGGTTATGGTTAGGGCTAGGGTTAGGGCTAGGTCTTGTGCTAGGGCTAGGGCTATATCTAGGGTTAGGATGTGGGTGAAAGTTAGGGCTAGGGTAATGGTTAGGGCTAGAGTTAGGGTTAAGGTTAGGGCTAGAGTTAGGGTTAAGGTTAGGCCTAGAGTTAAAGTTAGGATAGGGCTAGGGTTAGGGTTTTCGTTTGTGTTAGGGTTAAATTTAGGTCTAGGGTAAAGGTGAGGGTTTGGGCTCAGGTTACAGCTAGGGTTATGTTTAGGGACAATCTCACAGTATCATGCTTTTATATTGTTGACTAGATGTACAATGAAATAAAGCCATGCTCTGTGTACGTAGAATATCTATTACTTCTTACTGGAAGGACACTACCATACCTACTGTGAGACTTCTGAATCTAACCAATAAGCCAGACCTCTGATGAAGCAAAGTTTCTTTATTCTTAGTGATGGTTCAGGTACTTCATGTTTGTTAGAGATACTTGGTTACATACAGCAAGGATTAATATACCCCCCACCTTCAGGTAAAGCAGGCAGAGGGCCAATAGAAATGGTTACAAAAACGTGCGAAATTCTCTGAGCCGTTTGGTTCCCACCAAAAGGGCTCTAAGGCACTAAAATTCCCCCCATGTTCCCCAGTGACCTCTAAGTGTAGATTGCAGGCCAGACACCTGGTTAGAATAACAGTTCCACAGTTCTCGGACTTCCAGAAGACTTGCGAGCAATGGCGGATGCTTCCCTCCGCACCAGCGGGGGAAGCGATCCATGCCCGATGGGAAGAAGGGGCTCTGGACAGGTGCTGAGCCCCCAGAGACCCCAGTGAGGGGGCTCTGCCTGGGGTGGCATGAGTGGGGAACTCTCTCGGTGGTGGCGACCGCGAGATCGAGATCCCCCTCATCACCCCCATAGGTTCCCCCATCGTGGAAGCCGTAATGGCAGCAGCGCAAACCGTGAAGCAGCAGAGAATATGAAGCAGAGAAGCATAAGATTCCTGATACACACAGTGAAAAAGTGAGTCTCGAAGTAAAACTAAGCAAAACTTAGTGGGAATGTGGCGGGCGGAGTGAAACCCCCCTCCTCTTTATCGGCGTACTTACGAGGCTCGTTTCACGGCGTTACTGAGAAAATAAAAGCTTCTACGAACTGCTAGCAGGCGGTATCGCATACTTGAAGGCATAATCTTGAAAACGATATAAGTGCTGTTAAGAAAATCGCTTCTTTTGCTCATCTTATCTAATTGTAAACAATAGCGCAGTCTCAACAATGGCGGGGAAACCGAAACCTTCCCCCAAACTAGGAAGTACAGCTCCGAGTGCAAAGGTCGATACCACAGAGATGACCGCTGTGTTCTCCTCGCTATTGCGACCTCTAGTGGACCAAATGACGTCTCTCAACACTAAGATGGATAAAATGCAGACAGAACTGAAGGAATCAAATAAGATCACAGAGAAGCTGCAGCTGGACCTTATAGAAGTTAAAACGTCAGTAACAAATCAAGACTTAAGACTACAAAAAGCGGAAAAAGAAAAGGCTCTTCAACAAGATTCGATTTTAAAATTGCAGATGGAACGATCAAATTTCTTCCTAAGACTTCAGAACGTACCAGAGAAAAAAGGAGAAGACCTTAAAAGCTTGCTAAGTGAAGCATTGGAACCAGTAACAGGCTTAAAAGCAACGGACATAAAAAGCGATATGGATATGGTTTATAGGACCTATCCTGAATATATTAAAAAGAAAAGCCTGCCTGGTGAAATAATGATAAGGTTCTCCAAAAAATCTACAAGAGATGTGGTCTTAAGAACCACAAATAAAGCTGTTCTGAAGATCCAAGAAGAAGAGGTGAAAGTTTTGAAGGACATACCGTTTGAAATAAGAAAAAGAAGAAAAGCCTATAGAAAATTAACAACGTGGCTCCAGTCTGAGTCTATTGTGTATCGTTGGAATGTTCCAGAGGGACTATGCTTCAGCATTAAGGACAAGAAATATAAGATTGACTCTGTTGAACAAGCGAAAAAATTTCTGGAAAATGGCAAAGAAAAGAAAAAAGACAGAGACTCAGATGATTCACTGGCTTCGCAAGAAAGTATGTACGGCTTCGATGGTTCTAAAAGCGACGAAGATATTTCAGACTCGGAAAAAGGGGCAGCAGCTCCAAAAGTACAAGTTGAGACCAGGAAGACAAGAAGAGGACAAAGGAAGAAATGATTGTTAAACCGTTATATTAAGCATGTGCATTAATATGATGTATAGGTTGTGTTATTAAGTGCTTTCTCTAAAGTATGCATACTTGCCAAATAGCTTTCTTAGTAGAAACAGTAACAATGTAATGCATAGTTAACCACGGTTTTATTAATGCTTCAGTTTTTTCTTTACTTAACCGGATATAGTTAAGCATTTTTTAAAGTATTCTCTGTATAAGATATATGTAGTGTAGCGAATAGCGTATAGTAGTAGATAATAGAAAAAATCAATAAAATCTTAAAAAAAAAGAAAAGAGTTCCACAGTTTTCCAAGGTTACAAAAGCAGATAAAACACTCAAGTATCCGGAGAGGGAAAAGGGAGGTGACAGTACAAGATAGCTGGCCTGGTTTATGACGCGATGGAATGTAGCAAGCCACCCTCCTGGGGAGAGGAAGATACATTAAGCAAGACAGACCATAAACCTCAAGGCAAACCGTTAATTACAGATGGAGACTCCAGATAGCAAGAACAAATGGCAGAGGATGAATGAAACAGACTCTGACATCCTGCCCTCCCCAAGACTAGCCCTCCCCGGCTTATCAGGAAATTTGTGATGAAAAGCACTAAGTAATTTAGGAGCATGAACATGTTCCTCAGCCACCCACTCATTCTGTTCGGGCCCAAAATCCACCCACCAGATCAGATAATACAAGCGACCCCGCTTAATTTTAGAGTCCAAAATGTCAGAAATCTCGAAGTGCTGCTCCCCCTCCTTCATCAGAGGAGGAGGACTAGGAAGATTCAGTTGACATATGTTCGGCCCAGGATTTTTCTTCAGTAAGCTGAAATGGAAAACAGGATGCACAGAACTCAATGATTTAGGAAATTCAAGTTCAAAAGACACATCAGAGATCTTCCGGAGTACTTTGTAAGGGCCAACGTACTTCCAACCCAATTTTCTGCTGGGTTAAAGACCACGAATATTCTTTGTGGACAGATACACCGAATCCCCGGGTTGTAACTCCCACCCAGCAGCTCGACCCCGATCGGCATATTTCTTATAGTCCTCTTTGGCCTTGTCCAGAGTCTTAACAATCAAAGGCTAAGAATTCTGTAACTCAGTCCACCATTGAGAAAACTTGGAAGGTGGGGTTGCTCCTGGTTGAGGCAAGGACGGGAGAGGGTTCCCTTCAAACCCCCCTGCTGCCCCGTAGATGAATGCACTGCATTATTGTAACTATATTCTGCGAAGGGGAGGAGCTCTACCCAATTGTCTTGATGGTAGTTAGTGTAGCATCTAAGAAATTGCTCCAATATTTTATTCACATGTTCGGACTGTCCATCAGTCTCAGGATGATAACCCGAGCTAAGGGCAGGTTCAATGTCCATCACCTGGAGAAGCTCCCACCAGAAGTTGGCAACGAACTGGCTCCCCCTATCAGAAACTATGCGTTTAGGGAAAGCATGTAGTCTAATCACGTGAGCAAAAAACACTTTAGCCAAGTTCTTCGCTGTGGGCAGTTTCTTGAAATATGCCTGCTTAGAGAACATGTCGACCACCACCCAAATGACAGTTTTTCCCTTGCTAGGTGGAAGGTCCGTTATAAAGTCCATTGAAATGCTTTGCCAGGGCCGGGCTGGGGTGGGCAGGGGACATAACAGCCCAGGGGGTTTTCCACCCCGCTTTTTGCACATTAAACACACCTGGCACGAAGTAACATAGTCAGACGTGTCTTTACACATGCGTGGCCACCAGAATTGTCTCTGAATTAGATTAAGAGTCTTTAGAAAACCAAAATGGCCAGACAATTTCGATTCGTGACACGCTCTCAAAATCTCTCTCCACAGTGAGCCTGGCACAATTAATTTAGAGCCATGGTACCAACACCCATCGGATTGCTTATGGGTTTCGGAGTCACCTTCCCACCCCTTCACCTCTTCATCTGAATATCCGGCAGCACACTTAACAGTCCATTGAGAGGGCTCTGGAGCCTTTTTAGTTTGGCTCCGAATGGTCACCGCTCCTCCTAACTGTTGGGGGGAAAACATGGAATCAAATATTTCCTCCCTGCTGGATTCGTGTTGGGGTAACCTGGATAGTGCATCTGCTAGGGAATTTGCCTTCCCCAGGAAATGCTTTAACACAAAGTTGAACTTGGAGAAAAAATCAGCCCACCACAGTTGTTTGGCATTTAGTGACCTTCGGGTGCGCAAAGCCTCTAAGTTTTTGTGGTCAGTCCAGATTTCAAACAGTTTTTGCGCCCCTTCCAGCCAATGTCTCCAAGTAGAGAGGGCTAGCCGAATGGCTGCAGCCTCCTTGTCCCATACAGACCAGTGTCTTTCAGTTTCATTAAATTTCTTTGAGATGTAAGCCAAGGGGTGCAAAACTCCATCCGAATTCTTCTGTAGGATTGCCCCCCCCCCATGGCCACATCCGAAGCGTCTACATGAATTACAAACTCTTTGGTTTCATCTGGGTGAGCCAAAATAGGCTCCGAGGTAAACGCCCGTTTTAACTCCTTGAAAGCTTTCTGACACTCAACATTCCAACACAACCGCTCCCCTGGCTTCCCAGCCTCGGGTCCCTTCCCTTTGGTTTTTAACAGTTCAGTTAGGGGTAGGGTGATCGTAGCAAAGTCTTGCAAGAAGGTTCTGTAGAAGTTGCAAAATCCTAACAAACTTTGCAGCTGTATACGAGTGCGAGGGGCTTCCCACTGCACCACCGCCTCTACTTTTGCCAGATCCATTTCCAGCCCCTGCTGCGAAATTCAATAGCCCAAGAAGTCAATTTCAGTGTGGTGGAACTCGCACTTAGAGAGCTTTGCATACAGCCGGTGCTTCAGTAACGTTGCTAACACCTCTCGCACTAGTTTCACATGAGACTGCTTATCAGGGGAATAAATCAAGATATCATCTAAGTAGCAGAGCACCCCCTTGAACAAATATTTATGCAAGACTTCATTGATTAGGCTCATAAAAACGCCGGGAGTGCCAGCCAATCCGAACGGCATCACCAGGTATTCAAACTGTCCCAGGGGAGTATTAAAGGCAGTCTTATATTCATTCCCTTCCCTTATGCGCACCCGGACGTAAGCATCACATAAGTCCAATTTCGAAAAAATCCTTCCCTTGGCTGCCTCTGTTAGCAGATCCTTCATGAGCGGGAGGGGGTAGGCATTTGAGGCAGACACCGCATTTAAACCTCTATAGTCCGTACACAGTTTCAGCCCCCCATCTTTCTTTTTCCGGAACAAAACAGGGGCGGCAAAAGGGGACTTAGCTGGATGGATAAAGCCTCTTTCCAAATTCTTGTCTAGAAAATGGCGGAGCTCCTCTCGTTCCGCAGGGCTCATGGAATATAACTTCCCCTTGGGCAGCTTCTCCCCCGGTAGTAACTCGATGGCACAGTCTGTGAGTCTATGGGGGGGAAGTTCATCTGCCTCGGTTTCACTAAATACATCCACCAGGTCTTGATACTCCACTGGGATCTGGGCAGGCGCTAGCGCCAGCACTGCTGGGGTTGGGGGGAAGGTGGTCCGGGACCCCACGCAGCATCCCACTTGTGCTGGCCACACTTGGGATCAATCCATGAAATCTTCCCCTCACTCCACTTTATGTAGGGGTCGTGTGAGCTCAGCCAGGGACTCCCCAGCACCATGGGGAGTTGGGTATTGGGGGTAATGACAAAAGCTCTCTTTTCCCAATGCTCTCCTGTCCCTACAGTTAAGCGTTCAGTCTCTGCCACACACGCCTCCTTCATCTCTGATCCATCCATCTGGGTGAACCGCAACGGCTCCCCCAGCGAGTTCACAGAAGGCCCTAACCCCTCTACTACCAAAGGGCTTATTAAGTCTCTGGCATACCCCGAGTCTATCAATGCCCGGACTCGGACGTGGGTCCCTGTGCTGGGAACTATCACAGTCACGACCATATAAAGTAAGGGGCCAGGGATGCTCACCGGTGGTGGTGCATCGGGTGGTGGGACCTGCAGTTCTGCACCTTTTACTGTAGGTCGCTGAAGTTTCCCGCCGACTGGGTTGCAATCAGCTCCCCCTCCGCCTGGGAACTCTGCTCATTCGGTGCCCCTTCCAACTGTAATGCCCGGGGTTTAAACATCGATTTCCTGGACCTGGGGGTCCCCCCCAAGGGGGTTGACGTCTTGGGTGTCTTGGAGTTGCTCCTTGGACAGGCGGAGGCAAAGCGGCCGCTCTTCCCACACTTCATACACAGACCTTGCCGGAAGTGGGCATCTCTCAGCTCCTGCAGGGCTGTCTTGAACTTTGACTTTAGGGTGGGCTTGGGCATGTGGGGGGTGGAGGATCCCAGCTTGATCAGGGTGAAGCATTCTTCCACATCTGCCGCCACTCTCATCCACGTGGAAAGGGTGCCTGGGTGATCGTTCCGGAGGACTGTTTCATAGATCTCCGGGTTCAACCCCTCCCGATACTTCTCCACAAACAAGTCTTGCGACCAACCCTGTATCTTAGCAGCAACCCACCGGAAGCGCTCGGTATACTCTCTCACGGAGGTGCGACCCTGAACCAGTTTACGCATTTGGTTCCGGGCCTTCTCCTCCCCCATCGGGTCTTCATAATGCTGTCGGAGGACCCACATAAAATTATTTACAGTCTGTAACTCTGGCCCAGGGGGGTTATGTAGACTCACATACCAGTCGCTGGCGGTGTCCCACAGTTTCAAGCCAATGTAGCCCACTCTCCCGCGTCCGGTAGGATAGAGATGTCCCCATGCCGCCAAGAACCGCTCAGTTTCAATGATGAAAAATCGGAGCTTCTCGGGGTCCCCATCAAATGTGGCCATCAGGGGGTCGTTAGGAGCTTGCTGGAGCATTCGGTCTCCCGGTTGGGGGGGCCACGGGAACTGGCTGGGGAGGGCCCACGGGAGGCACCACTGGGGAAACAACGGGGGTACTACCGGAGCAGCACCCGCTCCCCCCGGTGCTCTGGCCCCACTCCTGCTCTAGCTCCAGCCGCCACAGCCCCCATCAGCTGCTGTTGCATCTCGAGAACGGCTTCTCTCAGCTCTACAGCTATACGGTCATGCATCTCACTGAACCTCCAGTCCAGCATCTGGTTGAGGTCCTCCCCTCCCAGGTCGGGACCCCTCGGCAATGGACGCTCGTCCCTAGGCAAGCTTAACCTCCAGTCATCCGGCCGACGTAGGGGGCCCCTCTCCTCATCCAGGAAACTCGAGCGCCCGAAGTCCAACTGGTCACTGCCAAAATGTACTCGAGCCCCCTTCCGATCATGGATCCATGGATCCATGATTCAGAGGGATTAGTCCCAAACGTGGCCCATGAGTACCGCGGGGAGGGTAGCCAAGCCCCCCCTGCCCCCAGCTGTGGGAGCATAAGTATATCCAGGCTAGTTGTCCTCGGTATCACCGGCTCACATGGTTCGCTGGGAGTGGGGGTGACCGGGATCTCCTCGGTGGTAACAGGGATGGTCCCATTGTCTGACATGGTCAGGAATGAGAGGCCCCGTTAATGGGATGTCTAACAATCGGTGAGATTAATATACCCCCCACCTTCAGGTACAAGCAGGCAGAGGGCCAATAGAAATGGTTACAAAAACACGCGAAATTCTCTGAGCTGTTTGGTTCCCACCAAAAGGGCGCTAAGGTACTAAAATTCCCCCCCATGTTCCCCAGTGACCTCTAAGTGTAGATTGCAGGCCAGACACCTGGTTAGAATAACAGTTCCACAGTTCTCCAAGGTTACAAAAGCAGAAAAACATTCAAGTATCCGGACCACAAATATGTACAAGTTGAGACCAGGAAGACAAGAAGAGGACAAAGGAAGAAATGATTGTTAAACCGTTATATTAAGCATGTGCATTAATATGATGTATAGGTTGTGTTATTAAGTGCTTTCTCTAAAGTATGCATACTTGCCAAATAGCTTTCTTAGTAGAAACAGTAACAATGTAATGCATAGTTAACCACGGTTTTATTAATGCTTCAGTTTTTTCTTTACTTAACCGGATATAGTTAAGCATTTTTTAAAGTATTCTCTGTATAAGATATATGTAGTATAGCGAATAGCGTATAGTAGTAGATAATAGAAAAAATCAATAAAATCATAAAAAAAAAGAAAAGAGTTCCACAGTTTTCCAAGGTTACAAAAGCAGATAAAACACTCAAGTATCCGGAGAGGGAAAAGGGAGGTGACAATACAAGATAGCTGGCCTGGTTTATGACACGATGGAATGTAGCAAGCCACCCTCCCGGGGAGAGGAAGATACATTAAGCGAGAAAGACCATAAACCTCAAGGCAAACCGTTAATTACAGATGGAGACTCCAGATAGCAACGACAAATGGCAGAGGATGAATGAAACTCCTACTATACAGACACCTACTATACAGACTTGGTTTAGCAAATTGTGGGACTTACGTGTGATGGAAACTATCAGTGACAAGCCATGTTCTATAAAGCCAGAGTATTGATTTCTTTATACTGGGAGGATGCTAAGGTACCTAGCATGTACTTTGGTTTACCAAATTGTGGGACTTACATATGCTGGATAGATTCACTAAGGAAATTGCTAACTGCTCAAGAACCCCCAATAGGACCTTTTTGGATGCAAAAGGTGCCCCATAATGCCGCTCAGTGGGATTGCTCGGGAGTAACGCTGAAAGTCATTTTTTGTAACTATTAGAATTTACAATCAAATGTATCACTTGTATTGTATTCCTTGATTGCTCTTTTCTACGATCTGTTGGTTCTATGACAGTGATCTTTCTAGGTTTTACCAAGTGATATCAATACAGTGTCAGTTACCACTCCTTGTACAACCAAATTCCAAATCTGATGAATGTATGTCTTGTATTCAATGTTATTGCTCTTACAGTTGATATATCATGCTTTTATATGGTTGAGTACATATTCAATGAAATGAAGCCACGTTACATACAGCCAGAGTGTTGATTTCTTTTTACTGGGAGGATGCTAAGGTACCTAGCATGTACTTTGCTTTACCAAATTATGGGACTTACATGTGATGGATAGATTCACTAAGAGAATTCCTAACTGCTCAAGAACTCCTAATACCACCTTTTTTGATGCAAAAGGTGTCCCATAATGCCGCTCAGTGGGATTCCTCGGGAGTACCGCTGAAAATCATTTTTGTAACAATCTATTAGAATTTACAATCAAATGTATTTTTTGTATTGTATTCCTTGATTACTCTTTTCTATGATCTTAGATGACAGTGATATTTCTAGGTTTTACAAAGTGATATCAATACAATGACAGTTGTTACTCCTCGTACAACCAAATTCAAAATCTGATGAATGTATGTCTTGCCTTCAATGTTATTGCTCTTACAGTTGATATATCACGCTTTTATTTGGTTGAGTACATATACAATGAAATCAAGCCTATACAGCTAGAGTATCGATTTCTTTTTACCTGTGGGATGCTAAGGTACCTAGCATGTTCTTTGGTTTACCAAATTGTGGGACTTACATGTGATGGATAGATTGACTAAAAAAATTGCTAACTTCTCAGAAACTTCTAATACAACCTTTTTTGATGCAAAAGGTGCCCCATAATGCCGCTCAGTGGCATTCCTCGGGAGTAACGCTGAAAGTCATTAAAAAAAATCTATTAGAATTTACAATCAAATGTATTTCTTGTATTGTATTCACTGATTACTCTTTTCTATGATCTGTTGTTTCGATGACAGTGATATATCTAGGTTTTACAATGTGATATCAATATAATGACAGTTATCACTCCTTGTATAACCAAATTCAAAATCTGATGAATGTATGTCTTGCATTCAATGTTATTGCTCTTACACTTGATATATTCGGCTTTTATATCGCTCACTACATATATAATGAAATGAAGCCACGTTCTATACAGCTAGAGTATCGATTTCTTTTTTCTGGGAGGATACTAACGTACCTACCATGTACTTTGGTTTAGAATCTATTAGAATTCACAATGAAATGTATTTCTTGTATTTTATTCATTGATTCTGCTTTTGTATGACCTCTTGGTTAGATAACAGTTATATTTCTAGGTTTTACAAACTGTTACCAAATACAGTGTCAGTTATCACTCCTTGTACAACCAAATTCAAAATCTAGTGTAAGGGTTAGCGTTATTGTTAGGGCTAGGGCTTAGGCTAGGGTTGGGGCTAGGGTTAGATTTCATGTTAGGGCTAAAGTTTGGGCGAGTTTAATGGTAAGTGTTAGGGCTAGAGTTAGGGTTAGGACTAGGACTTTGGCTAGGGCCAGGGTAGGGCAAGGGTTAGAGATAGGGATAGGGATAGGGCTAGGGTTGGGCCCAGGGGTCCTTTGGGGCTGGAGCGAGGTGGAGCGCTGCTCCGCCAGCTCAGGAGGGGCAGTAGGGCAGCCACAGGCTGAATCAGATTCTCTGATCTGATTCGGCCTGCCACCTAATTGCCACCAAATTTCGGTGGCAAATTTAAAAGCAGCTGTAGGAGAGGGGGTTTGAAGGAGAGGCTCCAAACTTGCAGGGTAGCTTCTGGGACCTCTCCCTCAAATGCCCACCAAGTTTCAAGAAGATTTGACCAGGGGGTCCTATTCTACGGGCCTCCAAACAGGTTGCCCCCATTCCCTCCATTGTTCTCTATGGTGGGAAAAAAGTAATGTTTTTTTCCCACCATAGAGAACAATGGGGATGGGGCAACCTGTTTGGGGGCCTATAGAATTGGACCCCGTGGTCCAATCTTTTTGAAACTTGGTGGGTATTTCAAGGAGAGGCCCCAGCAGCTGTCCTGCAAGTTTGGAGCCTCTCCCTCAAACCCCCTTTTCTCCAGCCCCTCATATACCCTATAAGTTTTTGCCATTGATTTCAATGGCCCATAGGGTATAATGGGGCTGAAACTGACATTCCCTTTCTATATATAATAAATTTTATTGAGAATTTTCATTTTTTCTGTCAAACAGTAGGTACATCTAAACACACAGTTATTACTTGATTCCAAACGTTATAACATCAACATGTGATTAGTAGTCAATACAATATGAGTGTAGACAAAAATTGTAAGCCTTTAGATAACAAAACCCATACTTTGAGAACCAGTGTGGCTTGCAGAAGAGTATTGTCTGAGATGGAGTTGTACATATAACAGACATTCTACATTTCAAGCAAGGGAAGAGTAAAAACAAGACCAACAGTGTTTTACCATAACCAAAGATTGTTTACAATCAGTGGGATGTCCATTTGTTTAGCAAGGTATTGCAGCACGGAAAACCATGTGGCAGTAAAACTGGAGAGGGAGGAACAAGCGTCAAGTCGCGTAAAATTGTCCGAGAGTTTTGCCATAATATATAAATCCCACAGCTTTTTATGCCATTGAGAAAGTGTGGGTGTCATTGTTGTTTTCCAGCTTTTGGCAATGACCGTTTTAGCCGCAAAAAGCAAAACAGCGGCTCTTTCTTTCATAGAAACACTATCACACTTCATAGCCCAACTGTTCAAAAATATATGTTCAGGTGTTAGCAGGGGTCCTTTCGTAAAAAAAGAGGTGCAGGAGCTCATTAGCATAACTTATTTGCATATGCCACACCCTCTGACGTCTCCGGAAGTGTCAGGCCACACACCCCTGACATCACCGGAAGTGTGTCAGAAGGCAATACCCACCGCTCAGGCTCCACCCCCAAAATCTCCAAGGTATTTCCCAACTTAGAGCTGGCAAGCCTATATGATGGGAAAGAAAGGAAGGAAGGAGGGAGGGAGGGGGAAGGAAGGAAAGGAACAGGAAGGAAGGTAGGTAGGTAGGTGGGGGAGAGAGAGAGAAGAAAGAAAGAAAGAAAGAAAGAAAGAAAGAGGGGGGGAAGAAGGAAGAAAGGAAGGGAGGAAGGAAGGAAGAAAGAAAGGAACAGTAAGGTAGGTAGGTAGGTGGGGGAAGAGAGAGGGAAGGGGGAAGGAAGGAAGGAAGGAAGGAGGGGGGAGGGGGGAAGGGGGAAAGGAAGGAATAGGAAGGTAGGTAGGTGGGGGGAGAGAAGGAAGGAAGGAAGGAAGGAAGGAAGGAAGGAAGGAAGGAAGGAAGGAAGGAAGGAAGGAAGAGGCGCTCCCCCCCGGCTCTTGCTTGGGCCCGAGTGGCTTAACGCCAGCCCGGAAAGGATCTGCTGTGGGGGAGGGAAAGGGCTTGTTCCGGGCCGCGCAGCAAGCGCCGCCGGCCTGGGAAGGGTCT
Organism: Lepidodactylus listeri; assembly: GCA_029233225.1. Lineage (NCBI taxonomy): Eukaryota > Metazoa > Chordata > Lepidosauria > Squamata > Gekkonidae > Lepidodactylus > Lepidodactylus listeri. The sequence goes on from JARCFY010000002.1 coordinate 178,018,540, forward strand.
GCTGGAGGGGAGGGAAAGGGCTGCTCCCGGGCCGGCGGCACTTGCCGCACGGCCTGGAAAGGATCTGCTGGGGGGGAAAGGGCTGCTCCCGGGCCATGCGGCAAGCGCCGCTGGCCCGGGAAGAGTCTGCTGGGGGGAGGGAAAGGGCTGCTCCCGGGCTGGTGGCGCTTGCCACACAGCCCGGAGAGGATCTGCGGGGGGGAAAGGGTTTCTCCTGGGCCGTGCGGCAAGCGCCGCCGGCCCGGAAAGGATCTGCTGGGGGGGAAGGAAAGGGCTGCTTCCGGGCCGGCGGCGCTTGCCGCGCGGCCCGGGAAAGGTCTGCTGGGGGTGGGAGGGAAAGGGCTTTTAGCGGGCTGCGCGGCAAGCACCGCCGGCCCGGGAAGGGTCTGCTGGGGGGGAGGGAAGGGTGAGCTGGGAGGGAGGGAAGGGGCTTCTCACGGCCAGCGGCGCTTGCTGCGGGGCCTGGGAAGGGTGAGCGCGGTGAGCTGGGGGGTGGGGCTTTGTCATGTGCCTGCCCCCCCACCTCCTCTCTCCTGGAGTGGCGCTCCGGCACGCCCCGGCCCCAACGGAGCCCTGGGTGTTAGGTCAATTTCAAATGTTAGTAGAGCGTTGATTTCCTTTAACACCTCCTTCCAAAAGGGAAGGATTTTGGGGCACTTAAACCAGCAGTGAAGATCCTTTGATGCCACATTGCCTCCAACACAGAGGACTGGAAGAGTGATTAATAAGTGCGAGCTTTGCAGGAGTTAGATACCATTGTGAAGTTATTTTGAAGGTTTGCAATTTCATTGATATAATCTTGGTGTAGACCAAAGGTGAAGACCATAGCGCTTTCCACTGAGCCTCAGAAATATCATTGTTGCATGCTTTGTTCCACCTTGTTTGGTATGTAAGTGAACTGTTTTGGTGTAGAGATGTTAACACTTTATATACTTTCGATATCATGCCTTTGTGAGATTTACTAGCTATCGCTATTATTTCCTCAAAGGATGTGAGAGGTTGTTGGAGGATGGTTTCTAAGTGAAGGCTCCTACACATGTGAGTTAATTGTAGGTATTGTAACCATGGTATTGCGTCATGCAGTTTTCTTTCTAGCTCGTTTTTGGAAAGAATTAGTTTCTTTTTTGTTAAATCTTGTAGAGTAGATATCCCTGATTCTTTCCACCTTTTGAAGTGAGGGCTTTTAAGACCTGATGGGAACCAAGTTTGATCTATGAAAGATTGAAAACGAGATATGGGAGGAAGTAATTTCCTACGCATCTTATCCCATGTAGCTAGCATTGCTGACAGGAGTGGACTAGCTTGGATTGTTTTTGGTCGTTTGTTGGTAGGTTGCCAGATTATTTCTGGAAACTCGAATGGCGCAGTATAGGTAACAAATTTAGCAGTAATGTCTGATTCTGGTTTTGCATGCATCAGTTTAAGTACTTGAGAGAGATGTATAGATTTGTAGTACCAACAGTAAATATATAACCGATAAACAGCAGTAATAAACACTATTGGAAAACAAGCACTGCACTCAAACGCAAACAAAACACATTATGTGAATATAACTACTGATATATTACAACATATCATATCATTATCACTCTTATTTTACAAGAAACAATGAAACTTGTTAACAGAAGCTAATAAAGCCAAAAGTATAAATAAAACAGCTGAATCCAGCTCAATTCCAATCCAACGAAGACTCCGGATTGTATCTTTGTTTCGATTAATCTTTGTCAGAAGACTTATATTAGATTAATAGAATACTACATGTAAATTTCACCAGTTTCACTAAGGTGAGGAAACTCCATGAGCATAACTATTACATGTTCACTGAACAGAAATTGCTTCATCCATTGACAAGACAAAATGTCGGCTAACTGCTGAGCTAGGAGCGCATTAAAGTGCTTGTAAAATTCTGAGGTGAACCCGTCAGGCCCTGGGGCCTTAGAGGGTTTTAGTTTTTTTTATAGCATTTGATATCTCTTGTGCTGTGATAGGTTCTTCCATATAATTTTTATGGAGTTCCGAGATTTGTTTCACTAGAGGTATTGAGTTAAAGAATCCCTCTAAGGTTGAGTGGTCTGGGTTTGAGGAGCTATATAGTTTTTTGTAGTAATCAAGAAATGATTTGGATATGTTTTCTGAGTCAAAGTAAAGATTGCCCTTGGTATCTCTAATTGAGGTGATACTTCTAGACTGCTGTTGTGCCTTTACTCTTTTAGCCAAATATTTAAGTGATTTAGGTCTAAATGCCCATCCTCTTTGCTTGGCATAAAGTATATTCTTTTGTATTTGAGGCATTTCCAGAAGTTCTAGTAGTCTACGTACAGCTAGTAGTTGTTTGTATTTTTTGGAATCGCCTGTTTGTTTGTGTAATTGTTCCAGTGAGTATAGTTCTGCCTGAAGTTTTAATTTGTTCTCTTGCTTTTGTTTTTTGATATAGGAGGGTGTGGAGATCAGATATCCTCGGAGGACCGGTTTCAGGGCATCCCACCTTATATTAGGAGCTACGGATCCTAATGGATTTTCTGCAAAATAATTTTCAATGTGTTGTTGTATGTTTAATTAAATCTGTTCATTTAGTAATAAAGAACTGTTAAGCATCCAGCGTGGAGTTTGCTTTTTTTCACAATTTAATCTAGGTTGCAGGACACCCAGCAGTGATCTGACCAAATTTGTAAACCTATGTCAGTGGTTTCTACAGATTTAACCAAAGAGGATGATAAAAGGATACAATCAATGCGGGTGTATGTAGAATGTCACTGCGAATAAAAAGTGTAGTCCTTTTCAGTTGGATGCATTAGCCTCCATATGTCAGTTAAATTAAACATTTTTAGAAGCTCTGGAAGTTTGGTCACTGGTGTGGATTGTTTTGGTTTTTTATTTGAGAAGTTAGATTTATCTTTTGATAGGTCCATTACATAATTAAGATCCCCTCCCAAGATGATCTCTCCTGCTTGAAAAGCTTCTAATTGTGTTAGTGTAGATTTGATAAATGAGATTTGATCTGCATTTGGCACATATAATGACGCCAGAGCGACTTGCTTGTTATTTAATAACCCCTTCACAAAAATAAATCAACCCATTGGGTCTTTTAGAGTCTTCAGAGCTACAAAATTTAAGGTTTTGGAAAGAACAATCGCTGTCCCCCTAGATTTGGAATTGCCCTTAGCTAGAAATTGTTGCCCAAATTTTTTAGATTTGAACAGAGGGGCTACTTCGTCTTTGACATGTGTTTCCTGAATAAAAACTATATCCGGATTGAGCTTAACAATTTGACTCTGAATTCTCTTACGTTTGATGACGTTGTTCAATCCTCGCACGTTGTATGAGTAGATTTTGATATTTGCAGTCATGGTCTTATTATTGGAGGAAGCTGAATAAAATATAAAGCAGAATTACAATATAAGAAATCTGTGAAAGACAAAAAATAGGAAAAAATACTCCACTCCCGTAAGAATAGAATTTACAGAATTCTGTACAGGATGGATTGTATGGGCACCTATATAGATTATTCTGTTGGGAGATAGCTCTCTAGTTTATGCTTGTAGGTTAAGCACTGAGGTATATATAGTACTCAAAAGTTTAGTATGGGCTTAGTTGATGTAAACTCTGTTTTGACTATTGTGATAGTGTGCTTTAGTGTATTGACTTAAAAGATCTGAAAGTATTTGTTGTGTAACCAATAAAGTGAATTTTCTATAAACTGTTGAATGGTATGTAAGGTATAATTTTGTAAGACAGATCCAGAAAAAAATACAAAGTGCTAATAAAGAGTTCTCCAAACTCCAAGTGTCACTAGGTGGCGCTGGATGCTGTTGTAAGTATTATTATACTCACAGACAGCTTACCTAATGGAGAACTTTTAGAACCAAATAAAAAACAGGAATACTAGAGAAAAGAAACGAAAATATAGCTTTTTGTAGAAGGACTTGAATAAATCCCAGTCAACCATCCCCCCCAAAAAAACATAAGCAAATTCATCCATCCTAATTTTATATAATTAAGTTGATTAGAAATATAAGAACAATTTAATATCAAACAGTATAAACTAAGAATTCATTAACATCAGTAATATATCTATTTTAAAAACAATCCTAAGGAGAATAGATTGCGTCATAATGATTCACTAGCCCATCAAAATGGTGGGATCCCTAGCCACCCTCGTAGCTGCTATTGAAACTATGGAGGTTGTTTTAGTTATGCTAAGGGAAAAGTCATCCAAAACCTAAATATAAATAGACATAAAGAATCAAATAGATAAGATTGCTTTTGATTGAATTATAAAACTGTGCCATATATTTCCTTGTATTTATTATAGAGACCTTAACAGAACCCTTTTATGAATAAATTTTACCACAAGTTTTCCGTCAGAGCGGTATCTCCCATTTAAGAAAATGGCGGGAAGAAAAAACATTCTAAGGCAAATGAACAGGAGAACCATCTCCATAGCCCAAAAACATTTCTAAAGCTATCTAAGTGAAGCTTATTGATTTTAGATTACTCCAAACTTAAACTTATTATGTTTAACACTGTATCCTGGAGGGCAGAGCGACGTCGCGAGCTGGCGGACGTCTTTTGAATCGGCTCCCGATCCCCACTCCCGAAACTCCTTAAAAACGCATTCTTAGCAACTATATTTCGCTTTTAAAATATGGGCAGAACCTCCAGAAACAAACCAAGAGCTTCCACGATGACTTCGGGGACAGTCGACTCCTTTTTTCTCCCTGAAAAACCAACGGACGGACTTGAGGCGCAAGTTTTCGCGCCAACCAAAATGGCGATGGTTTCTCCTCAAGGAAAACACGATGGAAAGGAGAACGACTCCCCGCTCACGAGAGAAGACTTGGCAGAGCTTCGCACAGACCTGCATCAATTAATGAAGAATTCCATGGCAGAACTGCTGCAACCGGTTCACTCAAAACTCAACGACTTAACGAAGGAACTTAAGGAAGCTTCTAAATTGGCGGAAAATGCTTCAGAACTCACACTGACATTGCAAGATGAAGTCAGGCAGCTCCAGTCCTTTGAGACTACAACACTAAACAGGTTAGAGACTATGGAAAATAAATGGCGAATGTCAAACCTAAAATTTTGCGGGCTGGAGGAGGGCTTTGAGGGAAATGTTGATTTGGCTTCTTGGTTATCATCATGGCTGGCTAACTCTCTTAAGATGGAGGACGGAATAGCTCCTGCCATAATTAGAGCATACAGAGTGGGGCCCATAGCCAGAGCCACTAGGAACCGCCCGAGAGACGTGATTGCAACTTTTTATATCAAAGATCAAGAGATAAAGTACTAAAAGAAGCCAGACTAAGAGGATCCTTACAGTATGATGAGAAGAAAATTATTGTTTTACTGGACCTCTCCGCAGAAACGCTAGAGAAAAGAAGATCTCTGAAATTAGTCACCACTAAACTCTTTGATGCCAAAATCAGGTTTAGGTGGAGCCCTTCATCGGACGTCATAGTATACAAGAATGGTTCCCAACTTATAGCATCTGACAAAGCCTCAGGCATTGCTCTTTTGCAATCTTTGGGAGTCCTACAGACAAAGGAAGAGGAACTCCCATTCCACCCAGCTGAACCTTCTGATGCTACATGAATATGGTGGCCAGATCTTTTTGTTAATGTAGAATTTTAGAGTGTACAAACAAGGATGCACTATATAGGGGGTTCAATGTGACATATTTTATGTTGGTTTGGAGGTATACCCTATATCCAGATAGTAAATGGAGTTTATATTTTTTAATAAGTAAGGGTGCAACAATATTATTTTTGGTATAAAGAGTCAAGTGATGTAAAAGTATGAAGTAATACATCTCACAAATAATATGTTTTACCTTGTTTTTATAGTAAATTTGGTTAACTCTATGAAGTTTAATAGAGTTAATATTTTTAGGAGTGATATGGCATTTTTTACAAAGATTAGTTTGGCAGCTTTGATAGGCAAATCATTGTTTGTAGTAGCAAGAAATAATTTATTAAAGTGCTATTATTATATTGAAATGTAATTAGTAAATATTGAAAATTTAAGTTCAAGGTATGATGTAATACTGTATATATGAGGGTAAATAATAATTTATTTTTAGAAGTGCTATAATTTCATTTTAATTTCATTTTAATAGTTTAAATAAGTATGATGCAATACTGTATACTCTGAGTAATTAAGGTAATTATTATATATTTTATAATTTATATTCTTAGAATACCAAGCTACATTTAAAATGTTTATAAGCATATTTAGGAGTGTTAAAATCTCATTGATAATGATTGGAGTAGTAGTTAAAATATTCCAATTATTTTTAGAACTATTAAGTCATAAATCAATATAGGAAATTATTAGTACTTGAATTTAAAAGTGTACAATGATAAGGATATAGAACCATATTATCCTGCATATGACTTGCTAAGTAAGTCTTCCTGAGGGAGTGGGGGTTGGGTTTTGAATTTTTAAGAGTTAAGTCTTTCCCCTCATAGAATAGGGATTCTAGTTAGGGAGTTTTATAGTCTCCCTTCTCTTTGACTGCTTAAGGGAAAAGAGAGTCTAGAGACAGCTCCTTTGTGGAGCGTAGAGTTTTGTTTGATTAGTTATAGTTAGGTTAGTGGTAAGTTTCCTTTATTTAAAGTTATGCCTATACAGTTCAAATGTGTTTCATGGAATTGCAGAGGGTTTAAAAATCCTATTAAATTAAGAAGGATCTCTAATGCATTACACAAAGAAAAGCCTAATTTTGTTTGTCTACAGGAGACCCATCTAAAAACAACAGTTAAAAATGTGGTAAAATCAAATTGGTTCTCTCAAAGTTTCCAGGCCCCTGGCTCTTCTAAGGCTAGAGGTGTAGCCATTTTAATTTCCAGAACTACCCCTTTTCAGTGTCAACAAGTTCAAAGGGACCCAAAAGGTAGATTTATTTTTATAAAAGGACTTTTGGATGGAGAGCCACTTACTATTGCTTCAATATATGCCCCAAATGTTGATCAGGTAGAATTTTTGAAAGACACTTTACACAGACTGTCTGATTTTCAGCAAGGCCCGATAATTATAGACAGTGACTTAAACATGATAGTGGATCCGAAATTAGACAAAACACATAAAACAAAAATTGGGAAAAAAATGGCTACCAAACCTACAGAACTTCAAGCTATTCTTGAATTTTTCCAATTGGAAGATATTTGGAGGACATTGCATCAAACAGATAGGCAGTTTACATATTATTCACCTGTCCATGACGTATATACTCGGATTGATTATATATTGGTTTCTAAATCTTTTGTGAATCAGATAAAGAGCTCTGAAATTGGCCTTAGACAAATCTCTGACCACTCTTGGGTGGACTGTAGTTTTTCAAAAGATGTCCCTGATGGTAAGGGCTGGGAGTGGAAATTAAATTCCTCTTTACTTAATAGTGAATTATTTTGTAAAGAAATAGAAAAATCAATTAAAGAATATTTTCTTTTCAATGTAGACTGTGGAGTCCCAAGAGAAACAGTGCGGGAAGCATTTAAGGCTGTCATACGTGGCAAACTGATATCATTATCGGCCTCCTACAAGAAAGAAAGAGACAATACAATACTAGAACTTAAAGAAAAAATTAAGAGGCTAGAAGTACGGCATATTAAATATGGGGGGGAAAACACTACACAAGTTAACGATGGAAAGGAAAAAGTTAGATTTATTGGAAATAACAACAGTACAAAAACAGCTTTTAATGCTTAGGCAGAAATATATAACAAAAACTCCAAGATCATTGACTTTATTGAAGTCCAGAGTCAAACGAAGGCAAAATATGAATTTGATACATGCAACAAGAGATCCAATGGGGAAAATAGGCTACACATCTAAAGAAATTAATACAAACTTTTTAAAATTCTTTGAAAATCTATACAGATCAGGTAACTCTACAAAGGAGAAAATACAGCAGTATTTGAAATCTATAAGATATGATGTAAAACTTACTGAAGATCACAAAGTCTTTTTGGATCAGCCTATCACTAATGCAGAGTTAAATGACATCATGAAAACAGTAAAATCGAACAAAGCTCCAGGTCTAGACGGGCTACCCTGTGAATTTTATAAAAAATTCAAAGACTTAATACTACCTTTTTTTTGTAATCTAACAAACGGTATTATAAGTACAGGTGCCTTTCCCCCAACTTGGTCAGAAGCTAAAATTATTATGATTTATAAGCAGGGAAAAGAGAAACTAAACCCGGCCTCATATAGGCCAATAGCGATTCTCAACCATGACTTTAAAATATTCTCTTTATTATTAGCGACCCGACTAAATAAAATTATATCCAACTATATCCATCCTGATCAGTCTGGTTTTGTGCCTAACAGATCAATTACAGATAATATAAGGAAAACTTTGAATTTAATTGATTTTTGTAATCAAAATAAGAAACAGGCAGCTTTTTTGGCATTAGACGCTGAAAAGGCTTTTGATAAAGTTGAAATTCCTTTCCTACTGGAACTATTGCATCATATGAGTTTTGGTCCCCGATTTTTACAATCAATACAAGCTATTTACAAAAATCCATCAGCACAAATTAAAACTAATGATTATAGATCTGATAGATTAAATCTTTTTAGGGGTACAAGGCAGGGTTGTCCCCTATCTCCGATTTTATTTGCCTTGTCATTGGAACCATTGGCTTTTGCAATTAGGGCTGAGGTATAGAGGTAGGTGAATGTAATTGTAAGGCTAGCTATTTCGCAGATGATGCGGTTTTTTATGTTTCAGAACCAGAGACATCATTAGGACACTTGCAGAAACACATCAACGCCTTTAGTGAGGTTTCGGGCTTTACTATAAATTACGATAAATCGGAATTATACCCATTAAATTTGAACTTTTTAACGAAACAAGAGTTAATAAAGAAATACCCTTTTCGCTGGGTACAATCCAAATGGAAATATTTAGGAATCTTCTTTCCAATAGAGAGCAAAAAAATTTATGAGTGCAATTACATGCAGCTGGAGAAAGAAATTAAACAAAATATAGAAGACTGGAATAAGCTCAATTTAACCCTTTTAGAGAAAATAGAAACTATTAAATCTTTTGTGTTTCCAGAATTCCTTTACTTATTTCAGAATTTACCTCTTTTAATTCCAAAACAGGACTTTAAGAGATGGCAATCATTATTAACCAAATTTATATGGGCTCAAAAGAAACCAAGAGTTCAATTTTTGATATTGGTCAAACCAATAAAACAAGGGGGTCTGGGCTTACCTAATCTTGAAACATATTTTTATGCAGCGCAACTTAAGAATATTGTGTGCTATGCCCAACCGAATATAACTAAAACCTGGGCCTTAATTGAACAGCAAGGCCTGATTAAAAATTCTTTGTTTAAAACTATTTGGAGTAAACCTAATGAAAGAAGTTTGGTGAAACCAGTTAACCCTTATTTAGCACTTACCTTGAAAATCTGAGATAGATATCGCTCACAGCTCGCTCCAGAGGTATCACCACTTACGGTATTTGTTGGCCAGACCTGGTATAAACCTGGTATGAATGACCCCATATATGAAGAATGGAAAGAAAATGGTTTATTTAGATTGGGCGATCTTTGTAATAAACAGGGATTGATATCTAAACAACAGTTGGAGGACAAATATAGTATAAGAATCCCATGGTTGTATTACCAACAAATTAATCATTTTATTAGAAACCCTAATATTATTTCTCTCTTAACGAGAGCATATTCTCCATTTGAGAATCGTATAGTAAAAAACCCACAAATTTCTAGAGGACTAATATCATTAGTATACCAAATGATTAATAAAAGTAATTGGAGCCAGTTAACATCAATACAAAGGGCTTGGCACCAAGATTGTTCAGTATCTTGGTCGGAAATGCAATGGCAAGGTATTTGGTCTTCCAACTCTTTTTCAACTAAAGCCCTAAATATTAAACTACAAAACTTTAAATTATATTCACGCTGGTATATGACACCATTACGTATTTCTCATGTTAACCCTTTATTTGTTCCATATTGTTGGAAACTTTGTGGTGAAATAGGAACTTTTAAACATTGTTGGTGGTCTTGCCCTGTTATTGTTTCGTTTTGGAAGAAAATTGTTAATTATACTAATGACATATTGAATTGTACTATTCCTTTTACGATTGATTCCGTACTCCTTAATTACTGGCCAGAACTGAAGATGACGAAGCAGACTAAGGATTTGGCTTCTCTTTTTTTAATAGCGGCAAAGAGCTTAATCGCACAAAAATGGAAAGCTAGAGTCTGTCCAACGATACGACAATGGTTTCTAAAACTGTGGGATTATGCTGCAATGGACAAACTAGCACTACAATTGCAAAGTTTTGAAAATCCTATTGCAAAAAATAACTTTGTGGAGAAATGGTATCGTTTCTTTGATTATATATCAAAATCACCTACAACTTGCTCTGCGTTACCAAAGAAATACTTGAACTTTGTATTTTACTAGTTAACTCAAGTATTGTGTTTTGTTTGTTTTAGAAGTTTAAAATGTTTATATGGTGTTTAATTATTGAATTATATGTTTATAATTGAAATTAATAAAAAGATATTTAAAAACAAAACAAAACAAAAAAACACTGTATCCTAAAGCATTTATACTAATACCTTAATTTCCTTGCGGCATTTAAAACATTTAAAACTGTCCCTAAATTCGTAATAAGTCTTATACCAAGCGTCAACATAACCCGGCATGGCCTGAATAAACAACAAGATACTTAGCACTGTGAACGCGAATAGTTTAAGTGGCTGCTGTGAGGTCTTCGGCATTATCTCCTGAGGAGGAGGATGAAGAGCGCAATTTTCTTTTGTTGGAGAGTTCCATCGGGGAGACCAAGTCCAGTGATCTCAGAGTGTCTAGTCCATCCTCTTTCGAAGAGATCTTGAAGATTTTTCCATGGTGAGAAAATTGTAGAGTTAGTGGTGTCACCCAGATTTATTTGATTTCAGCTTCTGAGAGGCGAGAGGTGATCGGTTTCAATTCTTTTCTTTTTAGTAGAGCTTCTTTTGGAAGATCGGGGTAGATTTCAATGTCTTCTTCATTATATTTGAGATGACCTCTTCTGCGGGCTGCTTGCAATATCAGTTTTTTATATCTCAGGTCGAGGAAGGTGGCAATGATTTCTCTCGAAGATCTGTATTTTAGCGGGCTCACGGGACCTGCTCTGAATGCTTTGGTAATAATGGTAGACATATCTCCTTCTGGTGGCACAACTTTTTTTAGCCAATTAGTTAGTAATGAAGCTAGGTCTCCCTGCTTTTCCATTTTCTCCACCCAACCTCTGATTTTAAGGTTATTTTGTCTCAGGGATAGATCAGAGCACAAGGCTTTTTCAGCCAGGACATCGTCCATTTGCTGTAGATGTTGTATTTCTTGTTGATTAGCCAGGCCAGCGTTAATAGCACTATTAGCCAAGCCCCTATTCTCTGTAATCGCTTTTTGAAGAGAGTCAATTTGTTCGTACATCGGTTTAAACATTAGAGCCATTTTGTCTAGGAACGACTTCTCCATATCTTGTAGAGCTTTCGTGAGATCAGGAAACGTTACCGGTTTTGCTGCGTTGTCGTTAGAATCCTCAGCGGTCGACGCCATGTTTTTAGTTATGGCTAGCTGGAGCCCCGGAGCTGTCTTCGACAATTTCGCTGTCAAAGTGGCTTGGATCTTTTTATTTTTATGTTTAATCTGCTGTAGGCTTGGTTTGGGATCTTTCTCCATAGGTTTCAGAGCTTTGTCGCTGGATGGAATGCGGTGATTGAGGTAAGGGCGGAGGGGTAGGTCGGAGCTACAGGATTAGGCGGCCATGTTGTTCCGAGCTCACTGGAAGTTCCCTGACTTTCCCTTTCTGACACACTTCCAGTGATGTCAGGGGACGTGGCATATGCTAATGAGTTATGCTAATGAGTTATGCTAATGAGCTCCTGCACCTTTTTTTTCTGTGAAAGGACCCCTGGTTTGGCCTAGGGTTAGGGTTAGGACTAGGACTTTGGCTAGGGCCAGGGTAGGGCAAGTGATAGTGATTGGGTTAGGGTTAGGGCTAGGGTTAGGGTTAGGGTTAGGTTTTTTGCAGGGTTAGTGTTAAGACTAAACTTAGGGTTAGGGTTAGAGTTAGGTCTAGGTCTAGGTTTTGGGTTAGGGCTAGGACTAGGTTTCCTGGCTTATATTAGGGTTAGGGCTAGGGCCAGGGTTAGGGTTTGGGCGAGGGCTAGGGTTACGGTTAGTGTTAGGATTAGGGCTAGGGCTAAAGTTAGGTCTAGGTCTAGGGTTAGTGTTTGGTTTAGGATTAGGGTTAGTGTTAGGGTTAGGGTTACAGTTAGGGTTAGGGTTACATTTTGTGCAGGGTTAGTGTTAAGGCTAAAGTTAGGGTTAGGGTTAGGACTAGGTTTATGGCTTAGATTAGGATTAGGGCTAGGGCTAGGGCTAGGGCTGGGGCTGGGGATAGGGATAGGGATAGGGCTAGGGCTAGGGTTAGGGTTAGGTTTCGGGTAGGGCTAGGGCTAGGGCTAGGGCTAGGGCTAGGGCTAGGGTTAGAGTTAGGTCTAGGTCTAGGTCTAGGTTTTGGATTAGGGCTAGGACTAGGTTTCTTGGCTTATATTAGGGTTAGGGCTAGGGCTAGGGTTTGGGCGAGGGCTAGGGTTACAGTTAGTGTTAGGATTAGGGCTAGGTCTAGGGTTAGGGCTAAGGCTAAAGTTAGGTCTAGGGTTAGTGTTTGGTTTAGGATTAGGGTTAGTGTTAGTGTTAAGGTTACAGTTAGGGTTAGGGTTACGTTTTGTGCAGGGTTAGTGTTAAGGCTAAAGTTAGGGTTAGGGCTAGGGCTAGGGCTGAGGCTGAGGCTAGGGCTAGGGTTAGGGTTACGGTTAGGGTTCGGGTAGGGCTAGGGTTAGGGTTAGAGTTAGGTCTAGGTCTAGGGTTTGGGTTAGGGCCAGGACTAGGTTTATGCCTTAGATTAGGGTTAGGGCTAGGGCCAGGGTTAGGGCTAGGGCTAGGGTTAGTGTTAAGTTTAGGATTAGGGTTCGGTTTAGAACTTGGGTTTGGGCTATACCTAAGGTTAGGGTTAGGAGTTTGGTTAGTGTTAGTGTTAGTTTTAGGGTTAGGGTTAGGGCTAGGCTTGGGCAAGGGGTGTGTGTAGGGTTAGGGTTAGGGCTAGGGTTAGGGTAAAGGTTAGGATTACAGTTACTGTTAGGGTTAGTGTTAGGGTTAGAGCTAGTGCTAAGTTCAGTCTGGGGCTTGGGATAGTGTTTAGGTTTGTGTTAGGGTTAGTGTTAGAACTAGGGCTAGGGCTACGGCTATAATTAGGGTTACGGCTGGGGCTATGGTTAGGGTTAGGTTTTGGGTAGGGTTAGTTTTATGGCTAAAGGTACTGTTAGGGTTAGGGTCAGGGTCAGGGTTAGAGTTAGGGCTAGGGTTAGGGCTAGGACTAGGTTTTTGGCTAAGATTAGGTTTAGGTCAAGGGTTAGGTTTAGGTCAAGGGTTAGGGTTAGGGCTAGGTCTAGGGTTTAGGGCTAGGGCTAGGGTTAGGGTTAGGGTTAGAGTTAGGTCTAGGTCTAGGGTTTGGGTTAGTGCTAGGACTTTTATGGCTTAGATTAGGGTTAGGGCTAGGGCTACGGTTAGTGTTAGGATTAGGGTTAGGGTTTGGGCTAGAGCTTGGGTTAGGGTTAGGTCTTTGGTTAGTGTTAGTGTTAGGGTTAGGGTTAGGGCTAGGGCTTGGGCAAGGGGTATGTGTAGGATTAGGGTTAGGGCTAGGGTTAGGGTTAGGGTAAGGGTTAGGGCTAGGGTTAGGGTAAGGGTTAGGATTACAGTTACTGTTAGGGTTAGGGCTAGGGCTAAGGTTAGGTCTGGGCCTTGGGCTTGGGCTAGTGTTTGTGTTTGTGTTAGGGTAAGTGTTAGAACTAGGGCTATGGCTATAATTTGGGTTACGATTAGGGCTAGGGCTAGGGTTAGGGTTAGGTTTTGGGTAGGGTTAGTGTTACAACTGAAGGTAGGGTTAGGGTTAGGGTTAGGGTTAGGGTTAGGGTTAGGGTTAGGGTTAGGGTTAGGGTTAGGGTTAGAGTTAGGGCTAGGGTTAGGGTTAGGACTAGGACTAGGTTTATGGCTAGGATTAGGTTTAGGTCAAGGGTTAGGTTTAGGTTTAGGGCTAGGGTTAGGGCTAGGGCAAGGGTTACAGTTAGGGTTAGGGTTAGGGCTAGGTTTAGTTTTAGGGTTTGGGTTAGGGTTAGTGCTAGGGCTAGGATTAGTGTTAGGTTTAGGATTAGGGTTAGGGCTTGGGCTAGGGTTAAGGTTAGTTTTAGGGTTAGGATTACGGTTAGTGTTAGGGTTTGGGTTAGGTTTTGTGCAGGGTTAGTTTTAAGGCTAAAGTTAGGGTTAGCATTAGGGTTAGGGTTACAGTTAGGTCTATGTAAGGGTTAGGGTTTGGGTTATGTCTAGGACTAGGTTTATAAATCAGATTAGGGTTAGGGCTAAGGCCTGGGTAGGGTTCGGGTTAGGGCTAGGGCTAGGGTTAGGGTTAGAGTTTGGTCTAGGTCTAGGGTTTGGGTTTGGGTTAGGGCTAGGACTAGGTTTATGGCTTAGATTAGGGTTAGGGTTAGGTCCAGGGTTAGGGTTAGGGCTAAGGCTAGAGTTATTGTTAGGTTTAGGGTTAGGGTTAGAGTTAGGGTTAGGGCTTGGGTTAGGGTTTGGGCTAGAGCTAGGGTTAGGGTTAGGTCTTCGTGTTAGCCGAATTGCTTTAATTTACATTTAGCAATTGGCAAAATACACGGGTTCTTGCCAACTATACCAGGGTCCCACCCCTCCCGGGAGTTCTCAAGGAAAGAGGCACGTGAGGCAGATAGCCAGTTAAATGTAGTTTACTGGACAATGTTGGTCAAGCACACCAAAAACATAATCACACACACACTCACACAGGCCTAAGAAATAAAGACAGAAAATAGCACGTTTGCATGAGCAGGTAATCGTTGGTGGGGAAGCAGTGCCTTACCTTAGATGCGTTGTCTGAATGATGGCAGAATTGGATGGGGAGAAAATAGAAAGGCTATGGGGACACGAGGCTCGAACCTGCGAGACCACGTGGTTCTCCTGGATCGCAATTCCAGCAAGAGAGGATTAAAGATGGAGGCAAGGGTTGGGTACAGCAAGCTGGACTGAAGGGGTAGTAAAGCAGACAGGGACGATGGCTCAAGAGAGCGAGTGCCTCTGGATTTGGTCTTTTATTAGGGGGTCTTGGGGCGGGCTGATCAGGCCACATCCCACTAACACACCTACTAGGCGCTCCGTCCCTCCTGGACCTTTCCATAGGTTAAAGGTGAACAAAGGGAGGAGGGCCAGGGGATGGACCATGTTGCCAAACTATGATCTCACCAGGAAGTGGACACCTGGCCTGGGGTCTGATGACTCACCTGGCCACATCTATTGTTAGTCAATGACTTGGCCGACTGGGTGATGGCCCGAACATTAGTTGCTAAGCAACTGCGTTAGCATAACTATGCAGGTACATTGGAGAGGGCAGGGGTTGACCAGCGTGCGTTGAAACAGAAAGAAACCTCATGGCTTTGTCTCTGTCCCAGGTGAACTGTCTAGGGTGTCAGCCTCCTGGCATGGGCTGGAGCTGGCTCCTATCATGAAGAAAGCACATGGCCCTTCCATTAAAGGCAGCCCAAAGTTCAGACTTATGAATATCACAATTCATAAGAGATCTAGCAGTGCCTTGCTGGCCAACATTCGGTTATTGTTATTGTTAGTGTTAGGGCATGGGCAAGGTGCAAGGTGTATGTGTAGGGTTAGGGTTAGGACAAGGGTTAAAGTAAGTGTTAGGATTACGGTTATTGTTAAGGTTAGTGTTAGGGCTAGGGCTGAGGTTAGGTCTGGGGCTTAGGCTAGTGTTTAGGTTTGTGTTAGGGTTAGTGTTAGAACTAGGGCTAGGGCTATGGCTACGGCTATAATTAGGGTTAGGTTTAGGGCTAGGTTTAGGGTTAGGTTTTGGGTAGGGTTAGGGTTAGGGCTAAAGGTAGGGTTAGGGTTAGGGTCAGGGTTAGTGTTAGTGTTAGTGTTAGGGCTAGGGCTAGGGTTAGGGTTAGGGTTAGGGCTAGGACTAAGTTTATGGGTAGGATTAGGTTTAGGTCAAGGGTTAGGTTTATGTCTAGGCCTAGGTCTAGGTCTAGGGCTAGGGCTAGGGCTAGGGTTAGGGCTAGGGCTAGGGCTAGGGTTACAATTAGGGCTAGGGTTAGGGCTAGGTTTTGTTTTAGCGTTTGGGTTAGGGTTAGGGTTAGGTTTAGTGTTAAGGTTAAGATTAGGGTTAGAGCTAGGCTAGGGTTGGGCTCAGGTTTGGGTTAGGGTTAGGGCTAGGGTTAGGGCTAGCTTTGTGTTAGGGCAAGGGCTAGGGTTAGGTTTAGGGTTACAGCTAGGTCTACGGTTAGTGTTTGGGTTAGGGTTACACTTAGGGCTAGAGTTATGGTTAGGTTTAAAGTTAGGGTTACGACTAGGGTTAGGGTTAGTTTTTGGGTAGGGTAGGTGTTAGGGCTAAAGTTAGGATTATTGTTACGGTTAGGGTTAGGGTTACGGCTAGGGCAAGGGCTAGGGTTAGGGTTTTTGTTAGGGCTAAAGATAGGGCTAGGGTAAAGGTAAGGGTTAGGGCTAGAGTTAGGGTTAGGCCTAGGGTTCGGCCTAGGGTTAGGGCTAGGGTTAGGTTTCGGGCTAGGGCTAGGGTTACGGCTAGGGCTAGGGTTATAGTAAGGGCTAGGGTAGGGTTTGGATTAGGGTTACAGTTAGGTTTCGGGCTAGAGTTAGGTTTTGAGTTAGGGTAGGGCTAGGGTTATGCTTATTCTTTTGATTCGGGTTCGGGTTCGGGTAAGGGTTAGGGCTAGAGTTAGGTGTAGGGTTGGGTTAAGGTTAGGGCTAGGGTTAGAGTTAGGGTTACAATTAGGGTTAGGGCTAGGGCTTGTGCTAGGGCTATGTCTAGGGTTGGGATGTGGGTGAAAGTTAGGGCTAGGGTATTGGTAAGGGTTACGGCTAGAGGTAGGGTTAAGGTTAGGCCTAGAGTTAAAGTTAGGGCTAGGGTTAGCATTTGTGTTAGGGCTAAATTTAGGTCTAGGGTAAAGGTAAGGGTTTGGGCTCAGGTTACAGCTAGGTTTAGATTTAGGGTTAGGTCTAGGGTTAGGCCTAGGGTTAGGATTTGGGTTAGGTTTAGGACTAGGGCTAGGGCTAGGGCTATGGTTAGGTCTAGGGTTAGGGTTAGGGCTAGGGTTAGGGCTAGGTCTAGGTTTAGGACTAGGTCTAAGTTTAGAGTTAGGACTAGGACTAGGTTTGTGGCTTGGATTTGGGTTAGGGCTAGGGCTAGGGTTACAGTTAGGTTTAGGTTTAGTTTTAGGGTTAGGGCTACGGCTAGGGTTTGTGTTAGGGTTAGGGTTAGGTCTAGGGTTAGTTTTTTTTAAGGGTTAGGGTTAGTGTTAGAGTTAGGTCTAGGGCTAGGTCTAGCTTTAGGGTTAGGGCTAGGATTAGGTTTATGGCTTGGATTAGGTTTATGGCTTGGATTAGGGTTAGGGTTAGGGTTAGGGATAGGGATAGGGATAGGGATAGGGATAGGGATAGGGATAGGGATAGGGTTAGGGATAGGGATAGGGATAGGGATAGGGATAGAGATATGGATAGGGTTAGGGATAGGGTTACGGTCAGGGTTAGGTTATTTTTTAGGGTTAGGGCTAGGGCTAGGGTTAGTGTTAGGGTTTGGGTTAGGGTTAGGGCTAGGGTTAATTTTAGCCCTAGGTCTAGGGTTAATTTTAGGGTTGGGGTTAGGGCTAGGGCTAAGGTTAGGTCTGGAGCTTGGGCTAGTGTTTGGGTTTGTGTTAGGTTTAGTGTTAGAGGTAGGGTTATGGCTATAATTCGGGTTAGGGCTAGGGCTAGGGCTAGGTTTATGGTTAGGGTTATGTTTTGGGTAGGTTTAGTGTTGGGACTAATGGTAGGGTTAGGGTTAGTGTTAGGCCTAGGGTAGGGTTACGGTTAGGGTTAGGGTTAGGACTTGATTTATGGCTAGGGTTAGGGTTAGGGTTAGGTGTAGTTTTAGGGTTAGGGTTAGGGTTAGGTGTAGTTTTAGGGTTAGGGTTAGGGTTAGGGCTAGGGCTAGGGTTTGTGTTAGGGTTAGGGCTAGGGTTAGGGTTAGGTCTAGGGTTAGTTTTTGTTTTAGGGTTAGTGTTAGAGTTAGGTCTAGGGCTAAGGTTAGGTCTGGGGCTTTGGCTAGTGTTTGGGTTTGTGTTAGGTTTAGTGTTAGAGCAAGGGCTAGAGCTATAATTAGGGTTAGGGCTAGGGCTAGGGCCAGGTTTAGGGCTAGGGTTAGGGTTACAGTTAGGGTTAGGGTTAAGTTTACCATTAGAGTTTGGGTCGTCTAGGGTTAGGGTTAGGTTTAGGGTTTGGGCTTGGGCTTGGGTTAGGATTAGGGCTGGGATTAGGGCTAGGGCTTGGGTTTGGTTTAGGTTATGGTTTAGGATTTGTGTTAGGGCTAAATTTAGGGCTAGTGGATGGGTTAGGGTTAGGGCTAGAGTTAGGGTTAGGGCTAGGGTTAGGGCTGGTCTGAGGGCTAGGGTTAGGGTTATAGTTAGGGTTAGGGATAGGGTTAGGTTTAGGGATAGGGCTAGGGCTAGGGTTTGTGTTAGGGCTAAAGTTAGGGCTAGGGTAAAGGTAAGCATTAGGGCTAGAGTTAGGGTTAGGGTTAGGCCTCGGGTTAGGGTTAGGCCTAGTCCTAGGCCTTGGGCAAGGGTTAGGGATAGGTTTAGGCCTAGTCCTAGGGCTTGGGCAAGGGTTAGGGTTAGGTTTTTTGCAGGGTTAGGGTTAGAGTAAGGTCTAGGGCTTGGTCTAGGTTTAGGGTTAGGGCTAGGACTCGGTTTGTGGCTTGGATTTGGGTTAGGGCTAGGGCTAGGATTAGGGTTAGGTTTTGTGCAGGGTTAGGGTTAGAGTTAGGTTTAGGGTTAGGGCTAGCTTTAGGGTTAGGGCTAGGATTAGGTTTATGGCTTGGATTAGGGTTAGGAATAGGGATAGGGATAGGGATAGGGATAGGGATAGGGTTAGGGTTAGGGTTAGGGTTAGGGTTAGGGATAGGGATAGGGATAGGGTTAGAGTTAGGGCTAGGGCTAGGGTTACAGTTAGGGTTAGGTTTAGTTTTAGGGTTAGGGCTAGGGTAATGGTAAGGGTTAGGGCTAGAGGTTAGGGTTAGGGTTAGGGTTAGGCCTAGGGTTAAAGTTAGGGCTAGGGCTGTGGTTAGGGTTAGGTTTTTGGTAGGTTTAGTGTTAGGGCTAATGGTAGCGTTATGGTTAGTGTTAGGCCTAGGGTAGTGTTACGGTTAGGGTTAGGGTTAGGACTAGGTTTATGGCTAGGATTCAGGTTAGGGTTAGGTTTAGGTCAAGGGTTAGGTTTAGGTCTAGGGCTAGAGTTAGGGCTAGGGTTGCAAATAGGGCTAGGATTAGGGTTAGGGTTAGGGTAGGACTACGTTTAGTGTTAGTGTTAGGGCTAGGGTTAGGATTAGGTTTAGGGCTAGGTCTAGGGTTAGTTTTAGTTTTAGTTTTAGGGCTAGGGCTAGGGCTAAGGCTAGGTCTGGGGCTTGGGCTAGTTTTTGGGTTTGTGTTAAGTTTAGTGTTAGAGCTAGGGCTACTGCTGTAATTAAGGTTAGGGTTAGGGCTAGGGATAGGTTTAGGGTTCGGGTTATGTTTTGGGTAGGGTTAGTGTTAAGGCTAATGGTTGGGTTAGGGTTAGGGTTAGAGTTAGGGCTATGGCTAGAATTAGGTTTAGGTCAAGGGTTACATTTAGGTCTAGGGCTAGTGTAAGGGTTAGGGTTATAAATAGGGCTAGGGTTACGGTTAGGGCTAGGACTACGTTTAGTGTTAGGGTTTGGGTTAGGGTTAGGGTTAGGTTTTGTCAGAATCTGCTGATTCAGACATTGTAATCCTGTCTGTACCTACCCCATTTTGTATTCTGTGCTATCTTTGTAACTGCCATGTTGTGCTGAACCAGGCCTGGAGTTTGTAACACTTAAGGCGGGAGGGTGACACCTGCATTGTATGAGAACAAGAGGGCCTCTCACACCGCTGCCTCCGCATTCCAGCCGCCTCGGCTAGGACTTCAAGGGAGGATGTGTCTCATCTCTTATCACATGCAAAAGCCTTGAGGCCATTGATTGTTATGTGAACTGGTAACATCTGAGGGGTCTGGTTTGGGAAGGGAATTTACAGCTTGACACCTCACTTTCTTTCCTGTGAGAACCAAACGGTCAGGATCCCTTTTTGCCCGCCAATTTTCCCCTATAGTGATTGGCTACCTATGGGTAATTCAAACTCTTTGGAATGGTATAATAGACCTGCCTGTATTATCTGTCTCATCTCTGACAATAATCCAAGAAGCTGTACTAATGTAGAGATTGGAAATAAAGAACTCTGGTTAACCAACCAAGATCTGATCCTTGACTACTTTGCGCAGAACTCTCACAGATTGTCAGAGATCTGTGACTGGGACTTAGCCGTTCCTGACCATGTCAGACGACGACACGGTCCCCATCCCTACTACCCCCGAAGATACACCCACTACCCCGGTGGACCAGGGGAACGGTGGTGGAGGTGGCGGAGGGGAGCCCGAAGTACCGGTGACTACGATTCAGGGGGCTCACTACATCCTGCGCCTACCTCCTCTTCAGAACGTGACCCCGAAGTACGCCTGGAGCCAGTTCGGTCGGGGGACCGTGGACTCTTGGGTGCACGACCGGAAAGGGGCACGGGTTTCATTCCCGGGCGATCAACTCGACCGAGGGAGGCCAAGCTACCTGGGAGAAGACCGCGAGCAGATCTACGGAGGAGATCCGCGTCGCCCATCCATGGAAGGAGAGAGGACCGGCCCGTATGGGCCCGATCCGTACCGAGGAGACCAGATGCAATCCCTAGACCGGATGATGGGAGATTTGCGGATCCAACTTACTGCCGAACTACGAGAATTGGCCCTCGATCTCCAGTACCAGTTCCGAGACGCCATGAGGGCCATGCAAGAGGCTCTTCCAGCCCCCGCGATGGTAGTCCAGCAGCTGCCGGCGGCTCCCGGGGGAGTTCCGGCTCAGCCACAGGTGCCTGTGCAGCCGAGGCCGCCGCCGCAGCCGGTTCCACCAGTCGTCCCTCCACAGGTGCCCGGTCCCGCCCCTGCGCCGGCCCCAGTGCCGGCAGGGCCGATCGTTCGCCCGGCCCCCGCCGACCCTTTGATGGCTACTTTCGATGGGGACCCCGAGAAGCTGCGTTTCTTCCTGTTGGAGATCGAGCGGTTCCTGGACAGCTGGGGCCACCTCTATCCCACCGAGAGGGAGCGGATTGGCTACATAGGGTCCAAACTGAAGGACACCGCCAGTGATTGGTATGTGAGCCTACACGATGCCCCCGGCCCTGAGCTACGTTCGCTGAACAACTTCATGTGGGCTCTCCGACACCAATACGAGGACCCCCTGGGGGAAGAAAAGGCCCGGAACCAACTGCGGAAGCTGTTCCAGGGGAGGTCCACAGTGAGGGACTACACCGATAAGTTCCGGCGCATCGCTGCCAAGATTCACGGCTGGCCCGAAGAACTTTTCATAGAAAAGTACCGAGAGGGCCTCAACCCCGAAATATACGAAACCGTCCTGCTGGGAGGTCGACCGGGAACGCTGGCCACCTGGATGCGGGCGGCCGCAGATGTGGAAGAAAGATTCACCCTCATAAAGATGGGGACGTCAGCAACCGCCGCCAGCAAAGCCATGCCGAGAGCAAAGCCGAAGCCCAGTGTGCAAGACGTCCGAGATGCCCGTTTCTGGCAAGGGTTGTGCATGAAGTGTGGGGAGAGTGGCCACTTCGCCTCAGCGTGCCCCAGGGGAGGAGGGAAGGGTCCGAAGACCTCTACCCCGGTGGCCGGGAGCACTCCCAGCAGGGGGAAAACCCCAATCAAACCCCGGGCGTTGCAGCTGGAAGGTGCCGCGAGCGAACAGGGGGAGCTGGAGCTGATGGAGACGCAGATGTTGGGAAACTCCAACGGCCTGCAGTGAGCAGCGCAGAACTGCAGGTCCCCCGCCAAGAAGCGCCATCTCCAGTGAGCATCCCTGGCCCCCTATTATATATGGTAGTGACTGTAATGACCCCGGGGACGGGTACTCACATGCGGGTCCGTGCCCTAATTGATTCTGGGTGTGCTCGGGACTTAATCAGCCCTTTGGTGGTAGAAGGGTTGGGACCCAAAGTCACCCCGCTGGCCGAACCCCTAACATTTACGCAAATGGATGGGTCGGAGATGAAAGAAGAATGTGTAGCTGAAACTGAGGGCTTGATTCTGGGGACCAGTGAGCATTGGGAGAAGCGAGCTTTTGTCATCACCCCAAATGCCCAATTCCCCATGGTGCTGGGAAGCCCCTGGCTGAGCTCGCACGATCCCTACATCAAATGGAGTGAAGGGAAGATCTCCTGGGTGGACGACAGGTGCCTGATGCACAAATGGGACTCTGAGTGGGGACTGGGGCCACCAAATCCACCTCGACCCGCCGCCCTCGCCCTCGCCCCCTCCACGGTTCCCCGGGAATATATAGACTTGTTGGAGGTCTTCAGTGAGACCGAGGCGGATGAACTACCCCCTCACAGACTGTCAGATTGTGCCATAGAGCTGATTCCTGGTGAGAAACTCCCCAAAGGAAAGCTTTACTCCATGAGCCCTCTAGAGAGGGAGGAGCTACGAAAGTTTTTAGACAAGAACTTGGAGCGCGGCTTCATCCGCCCGGCTAAATCCCCCTTCGCCGCCCCCGTTTTGTTCCGGAAAAAGAAAGACGGGGGACTGCGCTTGTGCACGGACTATAGAGGGCTAAATGCGGTCTCCACTTCTAACGCTTACCCCCTCCCCTTGATTAAAGACTTGCTAACTGAGGCGGCCAAGGGAAAAGTGTTCACTAAGTTGGATCTAAGGGATGCTTATTTCCGGGTGCGCATAAGGGAGGGGGATGAATCTAAGACCGCTTTCAACACCCCACTGGGGCAGTTTGAATACCTGGTGATGCCGTTCGGTTTGAGTGGCGCTCCGGGGGTCTTTATGAGCCTGATAAATGAAGTGTTGCACAAGCATTTATTCAAGGGGGTGTTATGTTACATAGATGATATCTTGATCTATTCCACTGATAAGAAAGAGCACGTGAAATTAGTCCGGGAAGTCCTTTCCACCCTGTTGAAAAACCAACTGTATGTTAAACTGTCTAAGTGCGAGTTCCACCGCGAATCTGTGGACTTCCTAGGGTATCGCATTTTGCAGAGGGGTTTAGAGATGGACCCAGCGAAAGTAGAGGCGGTGGTCCAGTGGGAAGCCCCCCGAACAAGGAAGCAATTGCAGAGTCTCTTGGGATTTTGTAATTTCTATCGAACCTTCATAAAGGACTTTGCTACAGTTACCCTCCCCCTAACGGACTTGCTAAAAACCAAGGGGAGGGGTTCGGAAGCTGGGAAGCCCGGGGAAAGAATTGCCTGGAACGGGGAGTGCCAGCGGGCGTTCGAGACTTTGAAAACTCTCTTTACTTCGGAGCCCATTTTGGCTCACCCAGATGAGACCAAAGAATTCATAGTTCATGTAGACGCATCCGATGTGGCAATGGGGGGGGCCGTTTTGCAAAAGGGTCTGGATGGAAAACTACACCCCCTTGCTTACATTTCCAAAAAGTTTAATGAAACAGAAAGAAACTGGTCAGTGTGGGATAAGGAAGCCGCGGCTATCCGGCTAGCCCTCACTACATGGAGGCATTGGCTAGAGGGGGCGCAAACCCCATTCGAAATTTGGACTGATCATAAAAACCTGGAAGCATTGCGCACGCAGAGATCACTGAATGCGAAACAACTTCGGTGGGCAGATTTCTTCTCAAAGTTTAATTTTGTGTTAAAACACTTCCCTGGGAAGGCCAACTCATTAGCAGACGCACTCTCCCGGTTGCCCCAACACGAAAGCCTCAAAGAAGAGGTGTTCGACTCCATGTTCTCCCCCCAGCAGCTGGGAGGGGCGGTAACCACCAGAAGTCAGAGCAAACGAACCCCAGTAGAAGCCGAAGCGTGTGATTGGGGGGGGGAGTATTCACCCGAGGAGGCCGAGGAATTAGAGACAGTGCCTGAGTGTTCACTGAGGGAAAATCGGTGTTGGTACCACGGAGATAAATTGGTGGTGCCCCAAAACAAGCGAAAAGACGTGTTATTAGCCTGTCACTCTTCCAAACTGGCTGGGCATTTTGGGTTTCTGAAAACGCTTAACTTAATTCAACGTCAGTTTTGGTGGCCACACATGCGCCGGGATGTTTCAGATTTCGTCTCGGCTTGCCAAACTTGCTTGATGTGCAAAAAGAGGGGAGGAAAGGTCCCGGGGCTCTTGCATCCTCTGCCTACCCCTTCCCGCCCTTGGGAGGCAATAGCTATGGACTTTATAACTAACCTGCCGCCCTCAAAAGGAAAAACTGTAATTTGGGTGGTGGTAGACACGTTTTCAAAGCAAGCCCATTTCACCCCGTTCAAACAACTACCAACGGCCAAGGGGATGGCTAAAGCTTTTTTCAACCAGGTGATAAAACTACACGCTTTTCCTAAGAGGGTAGTATCCGACAGAGGCAGTCAATTCGTTGCCAACTTCTGGCGGGAGCTTTTGAAACTAATGGATATAGAGCCGGCTCTAAGTTCGGGTTACCATCCAGAAACCGATGGACAGTCCGAACGAACTAATCAAATTCTGGAACAATTCTTAAGGTGTTACACCAATTACCATCAGGACAATTGGGTGGACTTATTGCCGTTTGCTGAATATAGCTATAATAATGCAGTGCACTCTTCTACCGGCGTCTCTCCCTTCATGGCTGTGGGAGGTTTTGAGGGGAAGCCTTTGCCTACCATCGAAAATGTGTCCCATGCTTTCCCAACGGACTTCAAGAGTTGGTGGGCGACCTTACAAGAATCATGGCCACTAATAGCCAAGGCATTAGACCAAGCAAAAGAGGACTACAAAAAATATGCGGATCGTGGCCGCGCTGTGGGCTGGGATCTCCAGCCCGGGGACTCTGTTTATCTTTCTACAAAAAATATACATGGGTTGCAACCCTGCCGAAAACTGGGCTGGAAATATGTCGGTCCCTATAAGGTGTTGCAAAAAATTTCGGATGTGTCTTTTGAATTGGAGCTGCCCAAGTCACTGAGTTTTGTGCATCCTGTTTTTCATTTCAGCTTACTGAAGAAGGATCCTGGGCCGAATGCATGGCATCCAGTTCCTCCAGTTCCTCCTCCACTGATGAAGCGGGGGGGCCCCCATTTCGAGATAACTGAAATCCTTGATTCTAAAATGCGTAGGGGCCACTTGTATTATTTAGTTAGATGGCTTGATTTTGGTCCTGAACACAATGAGTGGATTCGTTCTGAACATGTACATGCTCCTAAACTGGTTAAAGCTTTTCATAGAATGTTTCCTGATAAGCCCGGGTGAAGGTAATTATTGGGAGGCCAGTGTGTCAGAATCTGCTGATTCAGACATTGTAATCCTGACTGTACCTACCCCATTTTGTATTCTGTGCTATCTTTGTAACTGCCATGTTGTAGTGCTAAACCAGGTCTGGAGTTTGTAACACTTAAGGCGGGAGGGTGACACCTGCATTGTATGAGAACAAGAGGGCCTCTCACACCGCTGCCTCCGCATTCCAGCCGCCTCGGCTAGGACTTCAAGGGAGGATGTGTCTCATCTCTTATCACATGCAAAAGCCTTGAGGCCATTGATTGTTATGTGAACTGGTAACATCTGAGGGGTCTGGTTTGGGAAGGGAATTTACAGCTTGACACCTCACTTTCTTTCCTGTGAGAACCAAACGGTCAGGATCCCTTTTTGCCCGCCAATTTTCCCCTATAGTGATTGGCTACCTATGGGTAATTCAAACTCTTTGGAATGGTATAATAGACCTGCCTGTATTATCTGTCTCATCTCTGACAATAATCCGAGAAGCTGTACTAATGTAGAGATTGGTAATAAAGAACTCTGGTTAACCAACCAAGATCTGATCCTTGACTACTTTGCGCAGAACTCTCACAGGTTTAGGGTTAGGGTTAGGGTTAGAGCTAGGGCTAGGGTTAGGTTTAGGGTTAGGGCTAGGTCTTGGGTTAGGGCTTGGGTTTGGGTTGTTGTTAGGGCTAGGGTTAGGGCTTGTGTTAGGGCTAAAGATAGGGCTAGGGTAAAGATAAGGTTTTGGGTTCGGGCTAGAGTTAGGGTTAGGGTTAGGTTTTTGGCTAGGGCTAGGGTTATGGCTAGGGCTAGGGATATAGAAAGGGCTAGGGTTAGGGTTAGGATTAGGGTTATGGTTAGGTTTAGGGCTTGGGCTAGGGTTAGGTTTTGGGTAACGGCTAGGGTTATGGTTATGGTTTGGGTTAGGGTTAGGGTTTTGGTAAGGGTTAGGGCTAGAGTTAGGTGTAGGGTTGGGTTAAGGTTAGGGGTAGGGTTAGGGCTATGGCTTGTGCTAGGGATAGGGCTATTTCTTGGTTTACGGTGTGGGCTAAAGTTAGGGCAATGGTAATGGTAAGGGTTAGAGCTAGAGTTAGGGTTAGGCCTAGGGTTAAAGTTAGGGTTAGAGCTATGGCTATGGCTATGGCTAGGGTTAGGGCTGGGGTTAGGGTTTGTGTTAGGGGTTATTTAGGTCTAGGATAAAGGTAAGGTTTAGGGCTCGCATTACGGCTAGGGTTAGGGTTAGGCCTAGGCTTAGGCCTAGGGTTAGGGTTAGATTTATGGCTAGGGCTAGGGTTATGGTTACGGTTTGGATTAGGGTTAGGGCAAGGGCTAGGGCTGTAGTTAGGTGTCGGGTTTGGGTTAAGGTTAGGGCTAGAATTAGGGCAAGGGTTAGGATTATGGTTACTCTTAGGGTTAGGGCTAGGGCTACATCTAGGGTTAGGGTTATGGTTTGGGGTATGGCTAGGGTTACATCTCGTTCTGGCTTAGTGTTAGGGTTAGGATTAGGGCTAGGGCTATGGCTAGAGTTAGGTTTAAGGTTAGGGGTAGGGGTAGGGCTAGGTTTAGGGCTGGGGCTAGGGCTAGGTTTAGGGTTTGTGTTAGGGTTAGTGTTCATGTTAGAGCTAGGGCTAGGGCTAGGGCTGCAGGTATAATTAGGGTTAGGGTTATGGTTAGGCCTAGGGCTAGGCTAGGGCTAATTTTAAGGTTAGTGTTAGGTTTTTTGTTTAGGGTTATGGTTATGGTTTGGGCTAGGGCTAGGACTATGTGTAGTGCCGATTTAGGGTTAGGGCTAGGGTTAGGATGAGCGTTAGGATGAAGGTTATGTTGAGGTTTAGGGCTAGGGCTAGGATTAGGGCTAGGGCTAGGGCTTGGGCAAGGGATATGTGTATGGTTAGGGTTAGGGCTAGAGTTCGGGCAAGGGTTAGGATTAGGGGTAGGGCTAGGGGTAGGGTTAGGTCTTGGGCTAATTTTAGGGTTAGTGTTAGGGTTAGGGCTTGGGTTAGGGTTAGGTCTAGGGCTCTGGCTAGGGTTAGGTTTAGGGTTTGAGTTAGGTCTTGGGTTAGTGTTAGGTCTTGGGCTAGGGGTATGTGTAGGGTTTGGGTTAGGTCTTGGGTTAGTGTTAGGGCAAGAGTTAGGATTAGGTTTACTGTTAGGGTTAGGGTTAGGGCTAGGGCTTGGACTAGTGTTTGAGTTTGTGTTAGGGTTGGGTTAGTGTTAGAGCTAGGTCTAGGGCTACTGCTATAATTAGGGTTAGGATTAGGGTTAGGGCTAGGGCTAGCTTTATGGCTAGGATTAGGGTTATGGCTAGGGCTAGGGTAGGGTTAGGGCTAGGGCTTGGGTTACAGTTAGGGCTAGGGTTAGGGTTAGGGCTAGGGTTAGGTTTAGGGTTAGGGCTAAGGTTAGGATTAGTGTTATTGTTAGGGTTTGAGCTAGGGCTAGGGTTAGTTTTAGGGTTAGGGCTAGGGTTAGTGTTAGGGTTTTGTTCAGGTTAGGGCTAGAGCTAGGGTTAGGGTTAAGTTAGGGTTAAGGTTAGGTTAGGTTAGGGTTAGGGCTAGGGTTATGGGTTAGTGGTTTGGGTTAGGGTTAGGGCTAGGGCTAGGGTTATGGTTATGGTTAAGGTTATGGTTAGGTTAGGGCTAGGGCAAGGTCTAGCGGAAGTCCAGGGTTAGAGTTTGTGTTAGGGTTATGGCTAGAGCTATTGGAAGTCTAGGTTTAGGGTTAGGGCTAGGACTAGGATTAGGGATAGGGTAGGATTAGGGGTAGGTTTAGGTTTAGGGCTAGGGTAAGGGTTCAGACTAGGTTTAGCGCTAGTTTGAGAGTTAGTGTTAGTGTTTGTGAGGCTTCTGAGTAGACAGCAACAGATCAGACCTTTGTTGAATCAAAGTTCTTTATTGGTCAGTACTGCAAACATGTTTGTTAGAGATGCTTAATGAAATACAGTCAGGGCTAATATACTCTCAGGTCTTAATTGAACCCCGTTCTTAGGCCAATCAGAATTGGAGGGTGAACGCGGGAAAAAGAAAGGGGACCGTTGAGGTTCCCACAGCAAGGTGAGAAAGTTATAAATTCCCTTCTTGATCTGAGTGACCCACATGTGTAAAGCTAGGCACAACAATTCCAGGCAAGCGGCCATAAACAAGCGCCCAAGGTCTTCACAACAAGATAACATACTCTGGCCTGGACATAAGGGAGGGGGAAATGCATGGGAGTGAAGACCATTTGTTTTAGATGACGCCTAGGAATTTGGGTCACCACTCTCCCGCCCAGAAATTGTAACATAAACCAGAGCAACCAATATACTTCAAAGTGACATTTACAACTGGCAAGGGGAAGGGGGGTAAGACAGATAAAGGATGCAGTCAAAGGGTCCATCAGAACAAAGAAAACGAAAGCAAAGTACAGAGATGCTATTGTCAGTTCCTGACAGTGTTAGGGCTAGGGTTAAGGTTAGGGTTAGTCTTAGGTTAGGGGTAGGGGTAGGGTTTGGGTTCAGCTATGGCTAGGGTTAGGGTTTGGCTTAGGGCTAGGTTTAGGGCTGGGTTTAGTTTTATGGTTAGGGTTACGGTAAGGGTAAGGGTTAGGGTTCAGGCTAGGGATAAGGTTAGTGTTAGGGCTAGGGTTAGTGTTACAGTTAGGGCTAGGGTTAGAGTTAGGGCCTGGTCTTGGTCTAGGGCAAGTCCAGGGTTAGGGATATGTTAATGTTAGGTTTAGTGTTAGGGTTAGGCTAGTTTTAGCATTAGGGTTATGGTTATGGTTAGGGTAAGGGCTAGGGTTAGGGTTAGGGTTAGAGGTAGGGCAAGTCAAGAGTTAGGGTGAGGGTTGAGGCTAGAGCTAAAGCTAGGGTTAGGGTTAGGGTTAGGCTAGAGTTAAGGTTATGATTATGGTTAGGGTTGGTTTTATGGTTGGGATTAGGATTGGGGTAGGGTTAGGGTTAGGGTTAGGGTAGGGGTTGGGGTTGGGGTTAGGGTTAGTGTTGCAGTTAGGATTGCGGTTAAGGTTAGGTTTGGGTTCAGGGTAGGGTTGGGGTGGTGGTAAGGGTTAAGGTTGGAGTTCGGGTTTAGTTTCGTTTAATTTAAGTTTAGCAAGAGTAGATACTAGTATATTGTAGCAGCTAACAAGTGAATAATATTGAATATAGCAATTTTTTTGCAATTTAGAGGGTTAGGACTGACTCCTAATATTAAGTGGATTGTGCTATTGGGAAAACTTTATATTAGCCTCAAATTAATCATTAGAAGATTGCAATAAGTTCTTTAACGTACGATTTTATATCTTGGAACTGAACAACCAATGGTAGAGAATTACAGTGCAGATTTTAAAACACAAACCAAATATTGCTTTCTTACAAGAGACACATCTTAGGAAAGAAACAGACCCAGTGTTAGCAAACTCTTGGTACAATCAACAATTTACATCCCCAGGATCTTCTAAAACTAGGGGGACAGCTATATTGATTGCAGAAAAGGTTAACTTTGTAGCGAAGGATAGTTTGTTTAAAAGACCAACACGGCAGGTATATTTTCTGTAAAAGGCACATTAGAAGGACAAACTATTACATCAAGTTCAATATATGCTCCAAATGCCAATCAGGGGCAATTTATAAAGGAAACGTTAGAACTCCTAAGAATATTTCAGGAAGGAGATATAGTTCTAGGGGAAGATTTTAATTACGTTTTAGATTTACAACTGGACAAGTAAAAACCAAAGATGAAGAAAACATTAAATCTACACACTGAAACAGATCTTCAAAAGACACTAAGGAAATATGAACTTTTTGATATCTGGAGGATAATGCCTCCACAATGTAAAGAATCAAACCTATTACTTTTCCTGGTTTAATTCTTACATGAGAATTGATTTTATATTAACATCTAAAAAAGTTGATCGCAGAAACAATAGATTCAGATATAGAAATCAATGTTGGTCAGATCATGCCCCTGTATCCTGTAAAATCAAAAAATCACCACAAAGGACAAAAAGCCATAAATGGGTACTCAATAAATCACTTTTATTAAAACCAGATATACAACAACAAATGAGTTTGAACATTAAAAACTTCTTAGAATTAAATAAGGCAGAAGACACTTCACATCAGAATAATCTGTGCTGAGAGGACATTTTATCTCCACGGCATCTCACCTGAAAAAGAAAAAGAGAGAATCATTAATACTCTGCAGAATAGGATAAAGACTTTAGAGGCACAACACAAAGCCACAGGGAGCAAAACAATGGCTGAGGACAGACTGGCAATCTAAAGCGGGGCAGGCACGCTTCGCAAACGGAGGAAAGGAGCACGTTCAGACATGCGCATCTGCCCGTCGGCTCCGTTGCGTACTTACCCGTCTCCCAGTCGCTTTCCTTCCGCTTTACCCGGACACCGGTTTTTCCCGGTGTTCAGGGGCCTTCCTCCACATGCCTCCCGCTTCCAAACAGTGTGAACTGGAAGAAGCGGGAGGCATCCGGAGGAAGTGTGAACGCACCGGCAAAAAGTTTTGCGCATGTGCGCATGTGCACATGTGCGCACATGCGAAAAACATCAAAGGAAAACAAAAAAGTGCAGCGGCACGCACAAGCCGCGCGCGCTGGCTATGCGGCAGTCTGAACGCTCCGTGGCAGTCTGAACGCTCCGTATCGCCGCTGATCCGCATTGCTCTGGCCAGTGTGAACGGCCAGCTCCGTGGGATTTTCCCCCTGCTCCAGTTCCCTCCGCTTTGCCTCCACTTCAGATTGCCAGTCTGTCCTCAGCCAATAATGCAGCAACTATTGGCTGAGAGAAAATTTTTGGAAACCTTAATCTCAAAAAAAATTCAAAAAGACCTTCTATATGTCAAACAACACTGGAAAAGAGCTCCCAAAACACTAAAACGACTCTCATGGAGAGTTAAAGAAAAACAAGCTTCGAGACAAATACAGGCTTTAAAAGATAAAGATGGGGAAACTCAGAGCGTAAAAAGATAATTCAGATAGTAGAATCTTCCCCCCAAGTCAAATCAAAGGGGAAAAATCAGCCATCCCTTAAGAAGTTTCATATTAACTTGAGATGCAACCAAACATCATAGATGTTTCTTAGATAGTGCATGTCCAATGCATGTGAATGCACACAGGTACTTTTTTGAAACTCTAAACGGAGGGGGGGAAAGAGAAACACTATGTGTAGCTGATGGGAGATCTGTTGTGGCAGAAGGGGTACTGTTAGATTCAGACTCCCAGATGGACAGGTTAGAGAAATCCTTATTGAGAACTCTTTGCATGTGCCACAACTAGCAAAGAACATGCAAAAGAGTTCTTGCAAAATGAGGAATGGTGACCTCATTGGGGAAGGATGTCTTTTCAAACAAAATGGTAAACCGATTGCAAAAAAACCAAAACGGGAGTAGACCACGCTTCCCCTTTCCCCCTAAACACTCTATATAACATAACTGTGAGTCCAGATGTACTCTCCCTGCTGCAAAAGGGGTTTGGTTTAGTTTGGCAACTGGCCTTCAGTTTGTACCTTAAAGCGTTCCATAGTAACTCTGGATACCTATCTTTATTAAAAGCAGATTCTCATAAATCCTCTTGGTCTTAACACAAAGCTCTCCTAAGCCCTGAAATGAACCCACAGCTGTTAAGGCCCATGTCAAGAAGAATATCCAAGAACGGGATTACTTGAGCACATGGACTCCAGCCCACAGGGTTTGCTTTTCCGTATTTTTTTGGTATTCTTCCTCCCCCAAAACTGCTGCCTTCCTATGCTTTTCATCTAACTGCCCCAAACTATTTTAGAGCTTTCTTATTATCTCGATTGAATGCACAGTCCACGCCTGTTATGAAGGGAAAAAAGACTCTTTACTCAGACTGCCTTTGTTGTTGTTTTTAACTATAAATTTTTTATATTATACAAGCAAAAAAATACAAATATCCACACTTTGCCATATACATGACATAGCTTCTGTGTATAAAACATCATAAATTTTCATTAATAATAACTAACAACCAATATAACCAACATATAACTCTGCTAACATTTAAATCTATCTCACTTAGCTTCTTCATGCCGATAACATATTAAAATTATAACAAACATCAGTAAAATACAAATTTTAAATACTTGTCGGGAACTTTATAATTATATTTGGAACTAACTGTTGTATAATGGAAAAAGGAGTACCATCTCTCCAAAAAGGTATTTTGTTTGTTAGGGCTTTGTGAAGTAACTAATTGGCTTGTCAACTTATCCGCTGCTGCTACGTCCCAGCATTTAGCAATCCACTGATTCAGGGTTGGAATTTTAGGTTGGTTCCAAGATTGCACTAAAAGTGTTTTGGCAGCAGACAATAATAGAGTTGCCAATTCCTGAGTGTAGATTGGAAGATTCAAGTCTGGCCAATAATTAAGTAAAACTGATTGAATGGTATTTGGCAACACATGACCACAAATTTTTGAAATTTCAGTCAAAATCTGATCTCAGTATTTATTTATGAAACTGCAGCCCCACCAACAGTGATAAAAAGTACCAGTTTGGTTACACCCCTTCCAACAGTATGGGGTTGATTTGAATTTACAATGAAAAAGACGAGCTGGAGTCAAATACCACTTAGAGTATATTTTAAAAGTTTGAAGTTTAACCAGTAAATTATGTGTTTTAAAAGAAAAGGCATTCCAAATTTAATCCCAGTGGGATTTTTCTTGAATATCTGGACATACTTCCTCCTACGATTTCTGAATACTAGATTTCTGATTCCAGTTTTCCTGATTTAAAAGCTTATATATTATACCAATTAAACCTTTTGATTTGTAATTATTTACCGAAAGACTTTTTTCAAAAGAAGTTAAGTCTCTTTCAAAGTTAGAGGTTTTACTTAAATCCTGAAAAAGATGAGATAGTTGTTGATATTGAAACCAAGGAATTGATAACGAATATTTATTTTCTAGGAATTCCTTGGATCCTAACTTATAATTATGTAGTAATTCCCCTATTCTAAAAATTCCTTTCTTCCGTAGATTTACATATTGCGATTGAGATCTACCTGGAGTATACCAATGCTGTCCTAAAAATGACATTACCATAGAAACTCCAGGTGATAGAACGTGTCTATATTTATCCCATAGTTTTAGTGTATAATTTAAAAAGTTTGTTTTGTTTAATTAGGTTACATCTATATTTAGGGTGGTTCCAGATCGATTCTGATATATTATCTGGTACCAAAAAATTGCCTTCTATATGAACCCAGGTTTGATCAATCTCTGGATTAGCGTAATAACAAATATGTTTTAGCTGGGCTGCAATAAAATATAGGTAAAGGTCTGGAAGGCCCAACCTTCCCTTATTTATAGGTTTTTGTAATATTACCTTTTAAATTCTGGCTTTTCCTTTCCCCCATAAAAGTTTATGAATAGACATATTCCACTTAGTAACATCAGTCTGGGGAATAGGAATCGGTAAATTTTGGAAAAGAAAAAGAAATTTTGGTAACAAAATTGTTTTTAACAAATCTATTTTTTCTAATAAAGTTAAATTAAATTTAATCCATTCTTGGATTGTATCATTTAACAACTTAGTTAAAGGTGCATAATTAGCTTGATATAGTTCCTCCAAGTTTAATGGGATAATAATCCCAAGATGCCTCCATACTTTTGTAACCCATTTGAACAGAAATGACTTAGTAATTGAAATTTTGTCCTTTTCCATTAAATGAATTGGGTATATCTCTGATTTTGAAAAGTTGATTGAAAAACCTGAAATCTTACTAAATTTGGAGATATGGTCCATCAGTGATTGCAAGGAAAATTTAGGGTCAGTTAAATAAAATATTGCATTGTCTGCAAATAGACTCATTTTACAATGCTCTTTAGCTAATTTAATTCCCTTGATGTTAGGGTCATTTCTAATAGCAAATGCCAAAGGCGCAATAGAAATTGCAAATAAAATAGGGTAGGGGGCAACCCTGTCTGGTACCCCTTTTAAGATATAGTTC
This sequence comes from Lepidodactylus listeri, assembly GCA_029233225.1. Taxonomy (NCBI): domain Eukaryota; kingdom Metazoa; phylum Chordata; class Lepidosauria; order Squamata; family Gekkonidae; genus Lepidodactylus; species Lepidodactylus listeri. The sequence continues at coordinate 178,052,964 of JARCFY010000002.1, forward strand.
TTCAGACCGAAAGTTGTTAACACAGATTTGGGCTGTCGGAGCTTTATAAATTGCTGTTATAGTAGTCATGAATGCAGGACCAAACTTCATAAAGGACATTAGTTCTATCAGATATTTTGGTTCCACTCGGTCAAACGCTTTTTCAGCATCAAGTGAGAGAATTACCGAGTTGATGGCTTTTGACCTGCAATGTTCAATTAAATTTAAAGTTTTTCTGATATTGTCTGTGATCATACGATTCGGCATAAATCCGGCCTGATCTTTATGGATATACTCAGTTATAATTTTATTAAGACGTGCGGCCAAAATGGAGGAAAAATTTTTAAAATCATGATTGAGGATGGATATAGGACGGTATGATGCAGCTAATAGGTGGTCTTTCCCAGGTTTTGGGAGGACTATTACGCTCGCTTCAGTCCAAGAATTTGGTATCTCTCCATTTATTAAAATTCCATTCATTGTTTTTTGCATGTGGTTCAATACATCCAATTAAAAAAATTTATAGAATTCTACTGGAATACCATCCCTTCCAGTGGCCTTGTTATTTTTAGCTGAAGACAGAGCTTCTAAAATTTCTTGAGTAGTAATGGGTTGATCTAGAAATTTGGCATGTTCTTCTGTAAGACCGTTGCTAAATTTAATTGAATTTAGATATTCAGAGATTTCTACTTTATCAGGGTTAGATAAGGAATAAAGACGTTTAAAGAAATTATAAAAAACAGACGTAATTTGTTTAGCCATATTCAATATGTTTCCCTTCTCATCTCTGATAGAATGAATAAGAGAAGAGGATGTTTTTTTATCTACTCTATACTTAAGTAATTTTATAAATTTTGAGTTTTCGTAATATATTTTTGTTTAAGCAATAAAAGCTGCTTTTGAGTAGCTGTTGTGTCTAATACTTGCAATTTTTTCCTCTCTTGGTTCAACTTTTTAAATTTTTTTTGCCTCCAAATTGCATGTGTCTCACTTCCAATTTACTAATTTGACTCTGTAATTGTTCAATAATTTTTTGTTTTTCTTTTTTACAGGAAGCTGATACAGAAATAAGATGACCCCTCATAACTGCTTTAAAAGCGTCCCATATTATAGGTTGCTTTACTTCACAATCTGCATTAAATTTAAAATATTCAACTATCTGTTGTTGGATGTATTGTTTAGCAGTTTCGTTTTGCAATAAAAGCTTATTCATGGACCAAAATGGTCCCTTGTTGTCTGACTGTTGTTTAGTAATTATACATTTAACTGAAGCATGATCTGAAATTGTAATAGCGCCAATATCTGGCATTTTGAGACTAGAGAATAAAGTTGTGGTAGCCAAAATATAGTCAATTCTTGTATATACCTGATGCCTGGGAGAAAAGTAGGTATATTGACGTGTCCCTGGATTAAAAGACCTCCAAACATCACCTAAGTTAAAGTGATTAAAGATTTCTTCTAACTCTGATTTAAATAATACCTTTTTTGTCTTTTTAAATGCTGACTTTTGTGTTTTATCTATGTTGGGATTAACTATAAAATTTAAGTCACAGCCAATCAGGATTTCTCTATGTTTAAACTCCTGCAACAATTTTAAAGTTTCTCTAATGAAGGTTAATTGTTCAGAATTGGGTGCGTATATGGAGGCAATTGTAAGGGGTTCACCATTAAGGAGCCCCTTAATAAAAATAAAACGACCCTTTGAATCAATTTTTGTGTCTTGAATACAAAAGGGTCCATTCTTGGAGATTAAAATTGCAGTACCTCTAGCCTTGGAGGAGCCAGGGGCTTGAAATTGCTGTGTAAACCAACTATTTGGAAGAACTGTTCTATCTTTTGATTTCTGATGAGTCTCCTGTAAACATAAGATATTAGTACGTTGCTTGGCCCAAAAATTAGTTGTTCTCCTTCGTTTAACAACGTTATTAAGACCTCTTGCGTTCCAAGATACAAATTGAAACTCTTGTGCCATAAGTCACAAAAAAGAAAAAACTTTACTTTTCAACCATAAAAATACACCTATATAAAATTTAAACTCCAAATTTCCTACTATTTATATAACCACTCCCAACAAACACTTATCTTAACCTTAAATATGTGCCCTTCTAGAGGGCCAAAGTTTAGTAAACTGGTACACAAAGTGTTCCCCTTAGCTAAAGTACTCTATAAAAACCAAAAGGAGAGGGGTCAATTAATATTCAAAATACAACTAACATAGATTTTTATCATCCTCCCCCCCACCAAATGAACTAAATAATCCTTAGTAATTAACCAAATAGACTTTGTTCTAGATAGATATACATGTTTACTTTAAACATTTATAGTCTTGCAAGATTATCTTATTGTACTTATATACCTTTAAAAGGTTGAGAAATTATTAACATGTCTATATTCTAATAATACTTAACACTATATTAACTAACTATTAGGTTGTATCATACTATAAATGGTTGAGGTAAAAGGCTTGAAAAACTATATATCCTTCCTTATACTATATTAAATGTTTACTTGCATTTCTTAATAAATTTCTAACTAAGACTTAATACTACTATGCTTAACTTTTTAACCTATATCTAAAACACTTAAAAACAGATTTATAATTTGTATCAAAACCCATTTTACTCAAACTAAGCAAGTTCTGAGCTTACTCCAGTCACTAACTTTAGAAAGACAGTTTAGAAATAAAGCTAGGCATTTTTACATTAAAAGGTAAAGGTTTATATTCATAGATTTCTAATTCAAGTGGCTAGCAGATCGTCTTCTTCAGCCTTAGATAGGTGAACTCCCAAGGAGTTAAGGAGAGCTTTGCCAGTAAGTTTGTCCTTTGCTTGGTATTGTAGCCCATTCTTATATACCATGACGTCTGAGACAGGGGACCATCTGAATCTGATCTTGGCTTCATTAAGTTTAGTTGAAATAATTTTCAAGTTTCTCCTCTTCTCTAAAACATCCGGAGGCAAATCCAAAAGAACCATGATTTTACTGTCTTGGAATTGTAGAGATTTTCGTGCTCTCGCTTCCATTAGGATCCTGTCTCTCGCTCTTTGGTAGAGGAATTGAATAAGTATGTCCCTGGGTCTGCCTTGTCTGGCCGATGCAATGGGTCCCACCCTGTGAGCTCTGATTATAGCCGGGGCTACTCCATTCTCTAGGTCTAACACTTTAGCTAGCCAGTTAGAAATGAATAGAGCTAAATCTCCATTTTGCTCTGCCCCCTCCTCAAAACCGTGAAGTTTAAGGTTGTTCTGGCGCCATTTACTTTCCAGAACTGCCAGTCTGGTCGAGGTAGAACGCTCAGAACTCTGAAGAGCTCTTACCTCTTCCTGCAAATTCAGCGCCATCTGCGACGTCGTCTCTGCCAATTTAGAAGCCTCTCTGAGTTTCCGGTCGGAGGAATGGAGGTCTGACACGCTTTGCAAATGCGCAAGGCGGACAGCGGCTCTTCCTGACAGCTTGGGTGGATTAATCCACCTGACGCAACCTCACACAGGTAGTGTGAGGACCAGCAAGCAATATAATCCAGGTTTGAGCAACCTCGGTGAAGGGAAAGTCTCGGAGGAGACTTTTCCGACTCCTTGAGCACTGCAGCCGAAGAGGATTCTTGTGAGTATCTCTAAGGAGCCAAGCTGAGCTGAAAAATTCAGCATAAAACCTCCAATTCCCCTGATTCCTTAACAAAGAAGACAAAGTTTAAATGTTGGGAACACATCTGAAGCGAAGTAACAACAAAAGGTAACAGAAAAAAGTTTTTTGCCTTACCACCGCCGCATTTTGAAAGACGAAAAGCAGATCGGGTGAAGCAATAGACTGTTGTTGATTGGATGAGAGCAGTTTTGAAGCGCTAAAAAACCGAATTTGAACTTAAAAAGCCAAAAAAACATTCCTGCGGTTAAGAAGAGTCGGGAGGGGAAGCCAAGCATCGTGAGACAAAGAGGGAGAAGGGAACCAAGCATCGCAAGATTAAGATGTGAGGACTGAATCAGGAAGTGACGGCTAGAAGAGCAGACAAGAAGGGAAAAGGAGAAGAACCGGAAGAAGGTAAAGGGGACTCTAAATACTGCCGGACCAGAAAGGGGACTCTAAATACTGCCGGACCAGAAAGACCATAACAGGAAGTGACGTGCAGAGAGCAGACAAGTAAATAAAAGGAAGGGACAAAAGGAAACTACGGCAAGCCAGAAGCAAGGTAAAAAGACTATAACCTTTGACATTAACCATAGAGAAGTCGCGCCCGCCATTTTGGATTTATAAAATTTTTAAACTGCAATATCTCAAAGATTATATAACTTAGAAGGCTGAAGCCAACATAATTTGACTTGGCAAGATTAGCTTGTTTGAATGCACTAATTGGTGTTTGATTTGGAAAACAAGATAAAATCGATCTTTTTTAAAGAGGCAAAACGGACCGCGGACTAAGATCGAGAGCAGCTACATGGTCCTCTCCTACAATGGCAGCAAAAAAAGAAAAACAGCTACTAGCCGTTATGGAAGCAATGGAAAAGAAAATGTTAGATGCTATAGGAGAGGTAAATGTTAAAATGAATAATATAGTGGCTCAAGCAGATAAAAATTTCATGGAATTAAAAGCAGAATTTCAAAAATTATCCACAAGAACACAAGATATAGAAACTAAAATAAAAGAACTGGAAGAAAGCACCCATAAGACAATGAGAGAGAATGAGAGGATGGAAAAGATGATGCATTATAAAGATATGCAAAATCATTTGAGATTTCGAGGGATTGAGGAAAAATTGAATGAGGACGTTTTTACAAGAATGCAAGAAGCAATAGCAGATTTTTTACAAGAACAGGAAGAAGTTGTTAAAGAACACATGGATCTTGTTTATAGAGTTAATTCTACATATGCAAGAGACAAAAACATACCAAGAGATGTGGTTGTCCAATTTACAATGAAAAGAACAAAAGAACAAATCTACAGGAAGTGCTTTACTGACCCTTTTGTAATAGATGGAAAGAAAATCATAGTAATGAAAGAATTGCCTAGAGCAATACTGCAAGAAAGGAAAAAATTCAAGCGTCTGACGGATAAACTGAAGGAGAAAAAAATCAGATTTCGTTGGGAAATACCTCAAGGACTAAGCTTTTATTATGGCAACTCCAGAGTAGTGATTAAAAGCACAGAAGAAATGTATGCATTCCTGGGAGAGAATAAAGATGATTTTGGAGATATTTAAGAATATATCAAAATGGATTACAAAATACTTACATGGAATGTAAATGGACTAAATTCACCCCAAAAACGTAGAATGGTAGGTCATTGGTTGGAAAAACAAAAATGTAATATAATTTGCTTGCAAGAAGCTCATCGTAAAAAACAAGACTATAAATATTTAATAGGGAAAAAATTGGGAGAAGAATTTTATTCTTTAGCAAGCAACAAAAAAAATGGTGTTGTAACATATGTCAAAAAAGATATGGAACCTAAAGTAATATTTAAAGACAAAGATGGAAGATATTTAGCTATTGAAATTTTACTGCAAGGATTGAAAACTTTGATTGTGAACATTTATGCTCCGAATGGAGCTAAAGAAATTTTTTTTAAAGAACTTCAAATGGAATTGGACAATGTAAACTATGATCAAATTATGATGTTAGGGGACTTCAATGGAACTGTAGATAATAAACTAGACAGGCGCTCTAAAAGAAAGGATGAGACGTTAGGGAAGCTTCCAAAAAATTTTTTTGAACTGATAAAACAAGAAAAGTTGGAAGATATTTGGAGGAAAGCTAACCCACAAGGAAAAGATTTTACCTTTTACTCTAACAGACATGACTCACATTCAAGAATTGACATGATTTGGATGACTACTAACCTAACCTTTAAGACAAGAAAAGTGGAAATTTTACCCAGAATAATCTCAGATCACAATCCGTGTTTATGGACAGCTGGGCAGGTTAAAAAACAAAAGAGATGGAGAATAAACGAGGACTTATTAGATAATCAAGAAATAATTAAAAAATTACTTGAAGAAACAGACCTATACTTCCAAGTAAACATGCAGAAAGAAGTTAAAATTCAAACTGTATGGGATGCATACAAAGCAGTGATGAGAGGACTATTGATATCGCTAAATGCTAAAGATAATAAAAAGAAAAAAGAGCAATATGAAAATATTCTACAAGCCATTAAAACAAAGGAAGAAGAACTGAAGAAGAAACCAGGGAAAAAGAAACTGCAAAAGGAAATTTGGATGCTACAAGACCAAGCAAAAGCCATTTTGAACCAAGAGATGTACTGGAACTTAAAAAAACTTCAACAAAAAGCATTTGAAGGGGCAAATAAACCCGGAAAATACTTAGCATGGCAATTAAAGAAAAAACGTGAAAATAAATTTATCACTAAAGTGATAAGAGATAATATTGAGATAATAGATAACAAAGGAATAAAAAAAGAATTTTTTAAATACTATGCAAAACTTTTAAAGAAGGAAAACAAAGACAGAAGAAAGATTAAAGAATACCGGCAAACATTAAAGTTACCAAAACCAACAGAGAAAATTAAAGAACTATTTAATAATCCAGTATCATTACAAGAGATCAAAAATGCAATAAATGACTCAAAATTAGGTAAAGCACCTGGACCGGATGGATTTACAGCGAAGTTCTACAAAACGTTACAGGAGTCAGTTTCACCGGTGTTACTGCTATTGATGAACGATATAAGATTTACTGGAGAGGTACCAGAAACCTGGAAAGATGCATCCATCTCACTGATCCCGAAAGAAAATCAAGATTTGACCAATGTTAAGAATTATAGACCGATTTCTTTACTGAATAATGATTATAAGATTTTTGCTAAGATTATAGCGGATAGACTAAAAGAGCACCTTAAAGAGACTATACAAACAGAACAAGCAGGGTTCTTACCTAATCGCCAAATAAGGGACAATCTAAGAGTAGTAGTGGATGCTATAGAATACTACGACAAACATCCTGAAAAGGAAGTGGGCTTTTTCTTTTTAGATGCAGAGAAAGCGTTTGATAATTTAAACTGGGATTTTATGTTTGAAGTTTTAGAACATCTTGAGATTGGTGAATATATGCTTAACTTTATTAAAGCAATATATAAAGAACAGAAATCCTCATTAATAATTAATACCGAAAAGACAGACGATTTTAAAGTTGAAAAAGGAACAAGACAAGGATACCCACTTTCGCCGCTGCTATTTATTTGGATTTTAGAAGTTCTACTGTTAAATGTGAAGGAAGACAAAGATATTAAAGGCTTAACAACTAAAGGTTTTTCTTTCAAATATAGGGCCTTTGCAGATGATGTGATGTTTATAGTGGAAGACCCCTTATCCACATTACCACATTTGTTACAGAGAGTAAAAGAGTTTGGTGACTTAGCAGGATTTTATGTAAATAAGAACAAATCGAAAGTAATGTGCAAAAATATGTCAAATAAGAAACAAAACGAGTTACAAAAACTCACAGAATGTGAGGTGGTGAAAAAGACAAAATATCTGGGTGTAAACCTAACTATGAAAAATATTGATCTTTATAAAAATAATTATGAAAAATTATGGTTGCAAATTATGCAGGATATTAAAAAGGGGAATGTATTGAATTTGTCATTGCTGGGTAGAATTGCGGTGGTCAAGATGAATGTGTTACCACGATTAATGTTTTTGTTTCAAACTATTCCAATTGTGAAAGATGTAAAAACATTCAAATGTTGGCAGAAGGAGCTGTCTAAATTTGTGTGGGGAGGGAAAAAACCAAGAATTAAGATGAAAATAATGTGTGATGCCAAAGAAAGAGGAGGGTTTCAACTACCAAATCTAAGGTTATACCATGATGCAATATGTTTGACCTGGGTAGGGACATGGACTATGTTACAAGATAGAATGTTATTGTCCCTGGAAGGTCATGATTGTAGATTTGGGTGGCATGCATATTTGTATTATGGTAAAACAAAAATGGACAATATGTTTAAACATCACTATTTGAGAAGAACACTAATGGATATGTGGACAAGATATAAAAACTTTTTTTCAGAAGAGATACCCATGTGGATTGTACCCGCAGAAGTCTTACATCCAACATCAAGATATAAAGGACAAGATTGGCTGAAGTATAGAGACTTATTAATAAGACATGGCAAAGATTTCAAACTGAAGGAGCAGCATCAGATTGACTTTGATTATGGTTGGTTAAGATATAGACAAATATATGATTTGTATAGAAGTGATAAAAAACACGGTTTCAGGGAAAAAATAATGAAATAGAACAAGTTTGGGAGGAAGGTGGGAAAAAAATGATTTCTAAAATGTATAAAGTCTTGCTAAAATGGTTTAATGCAGATGAAATGGTAAAAGAACAAATGGTAAAATGGGCGATAAACTTTAACAAAGACATTGAAATGGAATCTTGGGAATTTTTATGGAAAAATGCTATGAGTATATCTATGTGTTATAACTTAAAAGAAAATTGTTTTAAAATGATGTATAGATGGTATATGACACCCAAAAAAATTGCAAATATTGGTCAGAATATGTCTAACAAATGTTGGAAGTGTAAAAAGAAAGAAGGTTCTTTTTATTATATGTGGTGGACTTGTGATAAAGCAAAGATTTATTGGTCAAATATACATGCAGAAATGGGAAAAATCTTGAAATGTACATTTAAGAAGTTGCCTGAAATGTTATTGCTAGGACTTAAACTAGAAGAGATAAATGTAAAGAAAAGGACAATAATATGGTATATGGTTACAACAGCAAGAATGGTGTATGCACAAAATTGGAAAAATGAAAAAATACCAGAGGTGTGGGAATGATTGAAAAAACTGTTATATATGGCTGAAATGGATAAATGGAGTAGAAAATTGAATAATCTCTACTCAGAGACCTTTCTAGAAGACTGGAAAGATTTGAAAAAATATGTTGAAAAATACTGGGATATGAAAAACTACATTTATACATGGTTATAATAGCATAAAGGAATAGAAATATATTATATGAATGTTTTAGTTAAAATTAGACAATGAAGCTGCTTTTATTTAGAAATACATAAGAGTATAGAAAATAAGAATTGGTGTATAAGTATTTTAAAGATATATAACCGTTACCAGAAATGAAACATAGATATAAGTATTACTATTTTGAATAAAATGGAAAATGTGTTATGCTTCAGAGGTGGTGGGAAACCACCAAAACAAGATAAAAATAGAATGTACAAATAGAACAAAATGTTATATAATATGGAAAAAGGGATTTGTATAAGGTAAATGTATTATTTTTGATGGGGTTTTTTTGAAAAATAAAATTTCTTTACAAAAAAAAAAAAGAAGCCTCTCTGATATCTTTTCGGAGTTCTTCTAAAGATGATTGCACCGGTTTAAGGAGATCAGCAACAAGCGTAGACATTGAAGTAAGAATTTCTTTCTTAAAGAGTTTAAGGTCTTGTCGGTTAATTAAGGCCTCGTCGTTGTCCGACGGGGTAGGAGACGTCGCCATTTTGTTTAGTCCAGCCGTCCCTATCATCACTGGGTTCAAGGAGGGAACCGCTTGAAAGAAGTCTTTTACTGAAGACTTGCCTTTCCCGGATTGATCTGGGGTAATACCTGACTGCTTCTTGATGCTTTTCCTTGGCATTAGAGTAAGTCTTACAGAGATCCAGACGACTTTTAGGGGGGGAAGGACGGGAGCTCTATCCTCAGGCGTCCGCCATGCGCCGCTAGCTCTGCTACCCTCCTCAGACTGCCTTTGTGATTGTTCTTGGGGAAAACTGAGACTATAATACATATTTTATTGGAGCGTCCTCTTTATATTAGCCTCAGAAATAGGTTTTTAACACAGTACCTAGATACTTTTTCATCTGTCTCATCACAAGCTAGTTTTACTCCTTTTATCAGACAGATTCCCTAACCTTACCCTTGTGTTTTAAGATTTTTCTACTGGTTCATAATCTTGACAAGGCAAAATGGGATTTCACCCACCCACTTTAAGACCAACCAGGTTTTATTCAAGATATGAGCTTTTGTGAGCACACACACTTCTTCAGATACACTGAAATAGAACTTACTGGTCCATACATATAGCTGGAGAGTGAGCAGCAAATTAGCATGCAACAAAATGAAGATGTTTTAATAGATGCAAGGATGAAACAGGAATCACAAGCTAAGTTTCTGTGGTCACCTTTTGTTTGGATTTAATTCCCGGGGAGAGGGGGACATGGTGAAGCAAATAAATCTATCAAAATTGGAAACAGATGTGTAAATGTATCCTCCTTAATTGTTGAGAATAATTAACTGAGACCCAGCTGTTAACACTCTAGCCATCTCCTCTCAAGCATGGAGGTATGCAAGAGAAAATACATATATGTTAGTCATTCTGAGGTAGCACAAGAAGGAGAGTTGGTTTTCATGTCCTGCTTTTCTCTACTTTGAGGAGTTTCAAAGTGGCTTACAATCGCCTCCCTTCTCCTCCCCTTAAGACAATACTAAATACTGAAGGAAACATTTCCTTCATCGTGTCTCCCCCGCCCCCCAAATTAAAACCAAACAAAAAGTGAATACATAAACTTAGCTTGTTATTTCTGTTTCGTCCTTGCATTCGTCTTCATTAATTTGCTGCTCACCCAGAAAAGCTTAAACCCAGAAAAGCTTAAACCCAGAACTAAACTTTGTTGGTCTTAAAGAAGCCATTGGACACAAATGCTGTTTTATTGTTGTTGTTACCAATTATTACTATTATTATTATTTTCCCCTTTCTTTAACATCATTTTATTTTATATCAACATTCAAAATACTGATGAGAGCTTCTCAAGATTAACAGTTAGTTGTCCATACAAAGCAAGCCATGACATTCAGCTCTCATTAACTTAACACCTCCAGTCTATTCTACTAGTGCTCCTACTAATTCCAGTAGTCTAGCCCTGTCCTTCTCAGACCGTCCCAAGAGGCGCGTACCTGGTGCAGCAAGAGGTTGGTGTCCGGCAGGAGGTAGTGGGGAATAGGAATAAACAGGAATAAACAGCTTTACAATGAGATGAGAAGGACTCATGGAGTTTATCAATGGCTACTCACCATGGTGACTGAGGGGAACCTCTACATTCAGAGGCACTAAGCCTCTGAATCCCAGAGCCAGGAGGCAACATCAGGGGAAGGCCTCGGCCTCTGTGTCCAGTCACCAACCATTACATATAGGTAGAGGGTGGGTTGCCCTGTGCCTGGATTCTTGCCGGGAAGGGCCAATTAGAGTCAAGATGCATAAGTAACTAAGCAATAATCATAGCTAAGATTGGATGAAGGTGATTCATAAGACCTGTAAATAGCAGCAAATTAGGGTCTTCCAGTTTTTGGCAGCTTCAATGGTGGGCGCGATCTCCCGCAGCTCCAGGAGTTGTGGCCTGGACCTGGCGGCAAGAAGGGGTTCCGAACTGGCTTCAGACCCCCAGGAGCCCTTGTAGGGGGTTCCTGCCTGAGGCGTGAGGGATAGCTTCTCCTGGGGTGGTGACCCAGGGATCAAGGCTTCCCTTTGCCTCCACAGGTTCTACCGCCACAGCGCCTTCAGGCACTAAGAAGCACACGCCGGATGGCTGCAGAGGCCAGAAGAGGCCAGAATTCCTACCTGAGACACACGGCAAAACTGTAAGTGGCTGTCCTGCATCAAGATTCTCTGATGGTAACTCAAAGCATGGGGGGTTTAAAGTTTTAATCCCCCCCTCTTCTTCCTGCTTAAAGAAACAACACAACAGATAATCTGTGTGACTGCTGAATGGCTGGGGATTAAATGGGACTAATCTAACTAATCTGAACTGGGAAAAGAGTGACTTTTAACTAGTTTTGGGGGACTTTCTTAATTGTAAACAAAAAGCAATGACTGGACGGGGAGAAAAGATGGCGGGGAAACCAAGACTTTCTCCTAAAGCTCCATCAGCACTTCCTGCTACAAAGTCTGAGACAATTACAGACCTGACTGCTGCACTGGCAACAGCTTTGCGCCCTCTGATGGACCAACTGACTGCTGTTAACTCTAAACTGGACACTTTGCAAAAGCAAGTTACAGATGCAAGCTTGAGGTCTGATCAGGCAGCAAAAGCACTGGCAGAGGTCAAAACTAAAGCAGAAAAGACTGACCTAAGACTGGATGTGATGGAGAAAGAGAGGATTTCTGACAAAGGCCAAGGACAGACTTGGATTCTGAAGCGGAAGGGAAGTGGGGCCAAAAGCCATGGGGGAAAACTGGCCCAGGACTGGCCTTTCACTCTGGCCAGACTCCTGCGTTAGCATGCCGGAATGGATCATTCAGACTGCTGCAGAGCGGCCCCAGGTGGTCCAGCCTCCATGGCTCATGGTGGGGCCGTTTAGGCAATAGACGCATGGGTGCCTATGCACATAGGCGCATGGCCATAGCAGCAGTCTAAAAATTTAAAATCCTCTACCTCCTGTATTGGAGCTGCTTGTGCGCATGAGCGCTCATGTGCTCATGCACATCTCTCCATGGTGGCGTGTTCACACCGCCGCCTCTGCTTGAATCCCGCCTTCTCCCTTCCACACAGCTGGGAAGCAGGATCCAAGCAGGAGACGGCCCCTGTACACCGCTTTCTGCCGGTGTCCTTCTGAGGCGGAAGAGAAGTGGCTCCCAGGCGGGTGAGTACAGAAGGGAGCCGGGGAACAGCTGCGGCTGTTTGAACTGGCTCCCTTCCCCCACTTCTGAAGTGGAGCTCTCCTGCCCCATATTGCCAGTCTGTCCTCAGCCAAAGATAATCTACTGAGGCTTCAGATGGAAAGGTCATCTTTTTTTTTGAGATTTCAAGGTATTGCTGAACAAAAAGTTGAGAACCTTAAAAAGATCCTGAGTGATGCTTTGGCTCCAATGACAGGTTTACAAGCGGATCAATTACAAAGTGATATGGATATGGTCTATAGGACCTATCCTGAATTTGTAAAGAAGAAAAACCTGCCTGGAGAAGTTATGGTGAGGTTCTCAAAGAAATCAACCAGAGATGTGGTGCTCAAGGCCACAAATAGAAATGCCCTGAATATCCAAGAAGCTGATATTAAAGTTTTAAAGGACATTCCATTTGAAATAAGGAAGAAGAGGAAACCCTAAAAGAATCTAACCGCATTTTTACAAGCAGAGGGCATCGTGTACTGGTGGCTTACTCCTGAAGGCCTCGTCTTTATCTACAAGGACAAGAAGCAAAAGATCAACTCAGCTGCAAAAGCAAAGAAATTCCTGGATTTTTGCAAAGAAGGAAAAGATACAGGCTCCTCAAGGGACTCTTTAGAACATCAAGAGAGCATTTATGGACTGGAAAGCTCAGATGCATCTGGAAGTAAAAGCTCGGAAGAAGGGTCAGATGAAGCTTTGGGAGCAGCAGCAGCAAAACCCCAGAGAGGAAAGAAGAAAAAGAAAAGACACAATGAAAAATAGACTCTGATATGTTAAAAGTCACATATGTTTATTGTATCCCATCTTAAATTCCAATAATTCATGTATTTTAATAGCCTTTAGACATGTAGTATTTAGCAATTTTTTGAAGCCTGCATATTTTAACATTTTCTTGAATTTTGAAGTAAGGTTGATGTATCAGCATAGTATTCTGACTTCTTTATACCTTACTGTAGTGTAGATTTTTAGTTAGTGTAGTAGTTTTAGCTGTGTTTGTATAGTTGCAGAAAATCAATAATTTTTTTTTTTAAAAAATAGCAGCAAATTAGCATACGGCATAATAAAGGAGTTTACAAACAGATGCAAGAACTGAATGATATTAGCATGTGTAGTGAGATAAGAACCCAATATCTTTATTAAGTCTTGTGGGTTCCATTGTCCTGGGTGTTGTAATAACTTGTAATTTAGCAATCTCCCATTCTAATCTTTTTCTGAAATTCCTTTCCAATAAAACATAAATAAATAAATAAAAATAAAAATAAACTACTGACATTGTGCAGCTTTAGAACTTGCAGATCTAATGCATGCTGGTGCAAAAGGCTGTTCTCTTTTTGTTCTCTTTTCTGCAAGAGTCAAATGAACTATAAAAATGTTGCATAGCAAATTACTTTTTGTACTAGGACTGTAACCTCTGTTTATGAATAAGAGTGTAACCAACATACAAGTGTGATAAATATCAAACAAGTACTCTAGCATTTTGTATACTGTCAAATGAGGCAGCGGAATAAATACTTTTCTGTACTTTTAGGAACTGTCACCCTAACAATTCTCCTGCTACATTTTGTCCCAATATTACAAACATTTTAAAAAAAATAACAGCTTGCCTGGATTTATCTTTCCCCCCGAAATATTACAAACCATAAAGAATAATGCTTTGTTTTTACAACAAAAGGAATAGTATATTTGGTTTTATTGACCCCCAAAACATGTGGTTTGACACCAATATGAGTCTCCTACAAGCATGTAAAAAAGATCCGGCATCTTGCAAAATGGCGGCAACAGGAAAAATGGCTGTCGCTACAACTACTATGTTAGTGTATGTGCCTTTATCGACCTCAAAACATATATTTTGATACCAAGATGAGCACCCTACGCACATTTTAAATATTGCAAACCATATCTGCCATCTTGGAAAATGTCGGCTACAGGAAAGGCATCTCAAAGTTGGAATGTCTACCCAAGAAAATTTAAGGGAATAGTGCCCTGAAACACGCACAAACAATAAAATTCTCTGTGCATTTGGTGGTTTTTTTGCAGAGCTATTGTGAGAGTTCTGCTCAAAGTAGTCAAGGATCAGATCTTGGTTGGTTAACCACAGTTCTTTATTCCGTATTTCTACATTAGTACAGCATCTCGGATTATTGTCAGAGATGAGACAAATTATACAAGCGGGTCTATTATACCATTCCAAGGAGTTTGAATTACCCATAGATAGCCAATCCCCTTAAGGGAAAATTGGCGGGCTAAAAGGTGTCCTGACCGTTTGGTTCTCACAGGAAAAAAGTGAGGTGTTAAGCAGTAAATTTCCTCTCCCAAACCAGACCCCTCAGATGTTTCGAGTTCACATAACAATCAATGGCTCCAAGGTTCTTTTGCATTTGATAAGAGATGAGAGGCATCCTCCCTTGAAGTTACTGCCGGAGCAGCTGGAATGCGGAGGCAGGGATGTGAGGCCTCCTTGTTCTCGCAAATCATTGTTGTCACCCTCCCGGCCAGGACAGAAACAATGCATCAGGATTACATAGGTCCCAATATACTTTAGATACATGGGATAGTGAAAGACATGCATGCAAGAAGTTAAATCTAGATCTGACTAATACATTGGCTGAATTGGCAGATTCTGACAGCTATATGGTGGATCCAAGACTATAACAGCGTTGCTCAGGTCCTGCAAACTGAGGTCCGGGGGCTTCCTTGACTGAGTCAATCCACGTCATGTTGGGTCTTCCTCTTCTCCTGATGCTTTCAACTTTTCCAATCATGATTGTCTTTTCCAGTGACTCTTGCCTTCTCATCATGTGACCAAAGTGTGATAGTCTCAGTCTAATCATTTCAGCTTCTAGGAAGAGTTCAGGCTTGATTGAATGTAGAACCCACTGATTTGGGGGTTTTGGCTGCCCACAGTTTCTGTAAAACTCTCCTCTAACACCATTTCCCGAATGTTAGTTCTAGTCCATCTTTATAGGATTAATAGTCTGATCACAGCAAAAAAAACCCCACCCCCACAAAATCTTTTACCAATGCGCAAGAGCTCATGTGCAGATCACAAAACACCATACCAAAACAACCTTGATACAACTGTGTATACGACTGCATCCTATTTTGTTCTTAAAAGTAGCGGGGGTGGTGGGGGGTGGTTTTCCCAGTGGGCACATAGTTACCTTTAAAGCCTTCTACAGAGTTCCTCCTTCTGCATGGAGCATGCAAGGCTGCACCTGGGACCAGTGGGCAAACCAACTCCATCACTGCCTGGCATTCATCGCCAGTCTCTAGCCAGAAACGGGGCAATTGCCGAAGCCAATTAACTCCGAGGGGGGTTCCAATGTTTGCTCCTCGTTTGGCAGTGTCTTGGCAAAGGGAGCTGGCACAAAGGGCACACTCCAAATTCACAGTGTGAGCAGGTGTTCTCTGTGCCAGATGAACATGCCGGCCTATGACTAGCTCAATGGCAGTGAGGGGGGAGTTTAGGAGTGCATCTCTGAGAACCGATCATGGAGACCTCCCACTATTACAGTTGATCCCCAGATGACCGAGATGAGTTCCCCTGGAGAAAATGGCTTCTTTGGAGGGTGGACTATAGGGTTGCCAGCCTCCAGGTGGTGGCTGGAAATCTCCCGCTATTACAACTGATCTCCAGGTGACAGAAATCAGTTTACCCTGGTGGAAATGGCCATTCTGAAAGGTGGACTGTATGGCACTATAGGCCCAAGTCCCTCCCCACCTCAAACCCTGCCCTCCCCAGGCTCCCCCCCCAATCTCCAGGTATTTCCCAGCCCAGAGATGGCAATCCTACATGGCCACCCACCATGCCAAGCCAGATGGAAAAAGAGGGCAAGGCCCTGAAAGGGGAGCGGAGATATTCATAGAATCATAGAGTTGGAAGGGACCTCCAGGATAATCTAATCCAACCCCCTGCACAATGCAGGAAATTCACAAATAGCTCCCCCCACACCCGCAGTGATCACTGTTCCACACCCAGGAGTTGACAAAAAACCTCCAGGATCCCCGGCCAAACTGGCCTGGAGACAAATGGCTTCCTGACCCCAAAGTGGCGACCGGCATTACCCTGGGCGTGTAAGAAAGGACCCACAAGAACTAAGCACTGAGGCAACCCTTCCTGTCCTCCCTCTCATGACCTGCCCAAGTTCACAGAATCAGCATTGCTTTCAGATGGCCATCTAGACTCTGCTTGAGAACCTCCAAAGGAGGAGAGCCCACCCCCTCCCGAGGAAGCCTGTTCCACTGAGGAACCACTCTGCCTGTCAGGAAGTTCTTCCCAATGTTTAGCTGAAAACTCCTTTGATTTCATTTCAGCCCACTGGTTCTGGTCTGACCTTCTGGGGCCACAGGAAACAATTCCTGGGGAGATCTTCATACATTTTTAAAAAACTGGAGTTCCCAAGGATCAAACAACAGGTGACACTGGAGTTACAGTTGCCAATCTCCAGGCAGGACCTGGAGATCTCCTGGAATCACAGCTTCTCTCTAGGCTTCAGAGATCAGTTCCCCTGGAGCAAACGGCTGCTTTGCAGGGTGGACTGTACGGCATGATAAGCTGCTCAGGCCCCTCTCCTTCCCCGGCTTCACCCCCAAACATCCAGGAAGTTCCCAACCCAGAGATGACAAACTTAATTGGAGTTCTTCTACTGAACCCAATTTTTGGCACTGAATGGCTGGGGGGGGAGGCTGGAGATGGACTAGGGTGGTGGTGTGGGGGAGTGAACTATGCTCCCAATTTATTCAAACCATTTACAAGCCATCTTTCCTCCTTACGGATCTCAAGGCGCCTTACAGCCATAGGTAAAACAACCCTAGACTAAAATACATTAGAAATCGAAAACCAAAATTTAAAATCACTGCTTGGGACTGACTAGTATCCGGAAGATTCAGGTTCGAATCCCCCCTCGTGCCACAAAAGCTCTCTGGGTGCCCTTGGGCCAGTCACACTCTCTCAGCCTAACCTACCTCGCAGGGTTGTTGTGAGGATAAAATAGAGGTGAAGAGAATGATGTGAGCTGCTTTAGGTCCCCACTGGGGAGGGAGGTGGGGTGTAAATGAATTACAGAAAGGAGCTCTTTCTCCTGTCCCTTTTGAAGTGGCTGAGATTATGCACCTCTCCCCACCAGTGTTCCCTCTAAGCTGAGTCAGCGTGAGCCAGCTCACAGTTTTTTAGCCTCCGGCTTACACATTTTTTGTCTTCACTCAGAAAGGATGGCTCCAGAGCAAACTAATTTATGCAGCAGCCAAATCGCTTGCTCACAGCTTTAATGCCAGAAGCTCACAAAGTAGAATTTTTGCTCACAGGACTCCGCAGCCGAGAGGGGGCATTGGTCCCCCCCCCCTTCCTCAGAGGGGAAGGAATGAGCTCTTTCTCTCCATCTTGCAATGTGGAGCCCAAAAGCATTGCTTCTCCTCCTTCCCAAGGTGGTGGTGGGGGAAGAAACCAGCTTTTTCTCCTCTCCCTTTTACAACTTCACTCCTCTTCCTTTTACATCTTCACTTTGCTGGGGGGACAGACTGGATCTGAATCCAGCTCTCAGCTGATCCCCCAGTCTGCTGCAGGTCAGCTTCCAACCAACAGGCACCTACAGATTTTCTGTGTGGCAGCTGTTCCCGTTGCTCAACACAGTCCAAACATTTACCCAATTGGCTCACAGTAGGACGGCAGGTGTTGAGCAAGCTATCTGTGGGACGAAGGGCTGACCTAGCAGAAGACAGCATCGGATGTTCCTGATATTGGGAGATTTGGTTAATACAGAAGAGTTTTGTCCAGTCACAGAAGCGTCATCCTGAGAGCAGTAAATGAATCTCCCAAGAAGTATACTGCAAAAAAAAAGAAGAAAAAGGGATAAACTTACATTTCCTCAAGGAGATCCAGTCCACATTCCGGTTGCAGTCTGAAGGAGAGAGAGAGAAGCCTGCTCTAAAGAGCCCTCCCCCCCTCACAAGTGGCCAGCTGGCCCGGCATCCTGTGTGTGTGGGGGGGGGGGGATGAGGGTGTTGCTGTCTCTATAGGGGAGACCTGCAGAGACCTGTGTCTCCATGGAAGGCCATGAGGGGAGAGTGGGAGGACAAAGCGAGCAAGAGAGGAGGGGTCAGAGGGCAGATCCCAGGTTAAGACAAAGAGAGGGACAACCCATTCAAGGAGATAACACCTAGATGCACTAAAGAGTGATGTAGTGCCCCCCCAAACATCCCCCCCAGTCACTCACTCCAACACCTAAACAGGTGGGTTTGTGTCCTGTCCTCTCTGGCACAGTGAGACTCAGTGTTCCACCTTCCAGAGAGGTGGGGGAGCCATCCAGTCTGACATGGTTGAGATAACTGAAAAGAGACCAGGGGAGCCATCCAGTCAGGCTGCCAGAACTGAAGCAAGGCCGTGGACAAAGTCCAGGCATCCCTTGGGGGGCTTTTGAGTCAGCCTTGAAGATCCATCCATTCTTGAAGAACCAGTGAGTCCAATTCCACCCAGAATTAGACAAGCAGGCCTGTAGCCATGGGGGCATTGGGGGGGGGGCAATGCCCCCCCACAGATGAGCACTGCCCCCTCAGACAAAAAAAATTAAGCCCAGGAAAAAATTTTTAGAGACCAGTTTTTTTAAAAAGAATGTAAGATGTGTGTGGGTGTTCCAAAATGACCCCAGTCATAGTCAGGGAAGCTTCAGTCTCGTTTTTTTTTTCCCATGCCAAAAATAAATAGGTATTTAAAAATGCCATAAAGTAAAATAAAATTGCAATAAAATAAAATGAAATGGCAAAATGCAGAATGAGACTTGGAAAAAAACACACCCCATAACCGAAAGGACTAGAGGAGGACTAGAGGTCGCAGCGGAGCCGGAGTGGCTTCTGCTGCTGCTGCTGCAAGAGGTACAGCAGGCGTGGCTGGGATGCCCCCCCCCCCCCGATTTCCCCATGCCCCGCCAACCAAAATTTTCTGGCTACATCCCTCGAGACGAGAGTCCTTTCCCATTCTAAAGCTCCTAATGTGACTCGAGGGGGAGGGAATGATCCTCACAGAGAGAGTCCTGCCCCCACGGGGGCACTGAGGCATGCAGTGGTGTGGCATCCTGGATGCCATGAGTCTATTGCTTCAGCGTCTTTGGAAGGTTTATGAGAAGGCACGGCCTCCTCTTGGCTCCTGGATCCTGCTGAGAGATCCGAGAATCACAGAGTTGGAAGGGGCCATACAGGCTGTAGAGCCCAACCCCTGATCAATGCAGGATGTGTGAGGGTCCTCATGACTCTGCCTCTTCCACAGACAATGGCTTTTTTGAGTTGGGCCCTTTGGGAAGACATGAGCCATTAGGGTTGCCTGGCAACTGGCAGGAGGTTCAGGGGCAGGAACATGGGGGGTGCATGACATTGTGTGTGCCCCTGTATCACATATGGTGAAAACCTGGAAGTGACAAAAGGTAGCTCTAGGAATTGCTGGAAACTATGGTAAAACCATAGAGTTTCCAGAGATTCCTAGAGTTACCCATTGTCAATTCTGGGTTTTCACTGGAAATGATATTGTGAAGCACATGGCATTGCTGTACCTCCCCCCACTACCACTTGGAGCAACAAGAGCTGGGGGTGCAGTAAGCCTATGGGCTATGGCTGTTATGGGGAAAGGCTAAGGGAATCTGGCGCCTACTTCTCTCTCAGAACATGCTAGGATTGCCAATCTCCAGTTGGGAGCAAGGGATCCCCTGGTTTGGAGCCCCTCCCCTCACTTCAGGATTATCAGAAGCGGGGGGGAAATGTTTGCTGGGCACTCCATTATACCCTATGGAGACCAGTCCCCATAGGGTATAATGGAGAATTGATCTGTGGGTATCTGGGGCTCTGGGGGGGGTCTGTTTTTGAGGCAGAGGCACCAAATTTTCAGAATATCATCTGGTGCCTCTCCTCAAAACATCAGCCAAGTTTCAAAATGATTGGACAAGGGGGTCCAATTCTATGAGCCCCAAAAGAAGGTGCCCCCATCCTCCATTATTTCCAATGGAGGGAAGGCCTTTAAAAGGAACGTGGTGTCAACTAATGCTGCCATCCCCTGCCCAGGAGGTGGCATGGGTCACCCTGTGATGTCAGGTGTATGGAATGTTATGTTATGCTTCTCATGGCTTGCTTATTGCTCCCTGCTCTGTTCTGACCTTGGGAGACTGTTGGTGTCTGGCTATGTATCTTCCCGATTTTTCCATGAGAACCTGGGGCCAGTATTTGGGGGCCTTTTGCTTGATTTATATGATTGGTTACATTCCTTTACAAGACTTTTTTGAATTCTGTATAATTGCCCTGCCCTGGGATTATTCTAACCATTACTGACACAGAACAGGTAGATGACCACAACAGACCTTTCTCAGTAAAGATCACCTTTCTCTAAGGATGCTTGTTGGTGACTGACTTTGTAGGACTCTCACATGTGGTCCCTTTAAATGTGAGGGCCAGAACTCCCTTTGGAGTTCAGTCATGATGTCCCATCCTGGCTCCACTCCAAAGTACCCAGATATTTCCTGAGTCAGACCTGGCAACTCATGGGTTTCCGGTCGGAGGAAATGGAGGTCTGACATGCTTTGCAAGTCTGCAAAGCAGACGGCGGCTCTTATTGACAGCTCGGGTGGAGATATCACCCGACGCAACCTCACACAGGAAGTGGGAGGACTAGCAAGCAATATAATCCAGGTTTGAGAGAGCTCGGTGAAGGAGAAGTCTCGGAGGAGACTTTTACAACACCTTGAGCACCTCGCCCGAAGAAGATTTCTGCAGGAGCTGAGCCGGGCTGATTTATTCAGCATAAAATCTCCATCCCCCCGATTTCTTAACTAAGAAGAAAAAGTTTAAAGGCTGAGACCACATCTGAAGCGAAGTAACAACAAAAGGTAACGAAAAAAAACCTTTTGCCTTACCATTGCTGCGTTTTGAAAAGCGAGAAGTAAAGCTGGTGACGCAGTAAAGCAAGGAGAGTTGGCTGAGTGCAGTTTTGGAACGTTAAAAAGCTGAATTTGGACTTAAAACACTTAAAAAACAAGTTGTTTAACATTCCTGCGGTTAAGAAGAGTTGGGAGGAGGGAGCCCAAGCATCGCGAGACAAAGCTGTGAGGATTATAGCAGGAAGTGACGATTGTAGGAGCAGAAGAGAAGAGAAAAGAGGAAGGGACAGAGCAGGGATATTGGAGTGTAAAAACTACAAGACTACATTGGACTACAACAGGAAGTGACGAGACTACGGCAAGCCAGAAGCAAAGGACTGTAAGAACTACAACGGACTACACTGGACTACAACAGGAAGTGATGTTCAGAGAGCAGACAAGCTAGAAAACAAGAGAAGGAACAGAAGGAGACTACGGCAAGCCAGAAGCAAAGGTAAATTGCAACCATAGAAAACTCGTGCCTGCCATTTTGGATTTATAAAATTTTTAAAGATTAATATCTCGAAAACTACAACGTAGAAGGCTGAAATTAGTGTTGTTGGACTTGGCAAGACCAGTCCTTTTGAACCTGATAACTGGTGTGTAATTTGGAGAGCAAGATAAAATTGATCTTTTTTAAAGTGGCAAGACGAGGACTGAGATCAAGAGCTGCTACATGGTCCTCACTTACAATGGCAGCAAAAAAAGAGAAAGAATTATTAGCTGTTATGGAAACAATGGGAAAAAAAATGTTAGACGCAATAGGGGAGGTGAATGTCAAAATGATAAGTGAATTTGGAGAAGTAAATACTAAAATAAATGGTATGGCTGCACAAGTAGATAAAAACTTTACTGAGATAAAAACTGAACTGCAAAGTTTAACTATTAGAACACAAGATATAGAGATTAAAGTAAAAGAGCTGGAAGAAAATGCACAAAAAGCAACAAAAGACAATGACAGAATGGAAAAGATGATGTATTACAGAGACATGCAAACCCATCTGAGATTCAGAGGGATTGAGGAAAGCTTAGGTGAAGACATTTTTACAAAAATGCAAGAGGCATTAGCAGAATTTTTACAAGAAGAGGAGGAAATTGTTAAAGAACATATGGATCTTGTTTACAGAGTCAATTCAGCATACACAAGAGATAAAAATATACCAAGAGATGTAGTAGTCCAATTTACCATGAAGAGGACAAAAGAACAAATTTATAAGAAGTGTTTCACAAATACCTTTGAAATGGCTGGAAAGAAAATAATTGTAATGAAAGAGCTGCCTAGAGCAATACTTCAAGACAGGAAAAAATTCAAGCGCCTGACTGACAAATTAAAAGAGAAAAAAATCAGATTCCGTTGGGAAATTCCACAAGGACTGAGTTTTTACTATGGCAGTAACAGAATGGTGATCAAAAACTCAGGAGAGATGTATGCATTTTTTGGAGAAAATAAGGAGGAGTTTGGAGATATTTAAGGCTGCAACATGATGGATTACAAAGTACTTTCATGGAATGTTAATGGACTTAATTCACCCCAAAAACGTAGAATGGTAGGACATTGGCTAGAAAAACAGAAATGTAACATGATTTGTATACAAGAGGCACACCTCAAAAAACAAGACCATAAATATGTAATCAGGAAGAAACTAGGGGAAGAATTTTTTTCATTGGCAGGCAACAAAAAAAATGGTGTTGTGACATATGTTAAAAGAGAACTGGAACCCAAAGAAATTTTTAAAGATAAAGAAGGAAGATACTTAGCTACTGAAATTTCTGTACAAGGAATGAAAACTTTAATTGTGAATATTTATGCCCCCAATGGAGCCAAAGACATTTTTTTTAAAGAACTACAAGCGGAATTTGATAATGTAAACTACGACCAAATTATGATGTTGGGGGACTTTAACGGAACTGTGAATAATAAGACAGATAGGCGTTCTAAGAGCAAAGATGAAACATTGGGGAAACTTCCAAAAACCTTTTTTAAACTGATAAAACAAGAGAAGCTGGAAGATGTTTGGAAGAAGGCTAATCCTCAAGGAAAAGACTTTACATTTTACTCCAACAGACATGATTCACATTCAAGAATTGACATGATTTGGATGACAACTAATTTAACGTTGAAGACAAAAAAAATAGAAATTCTACCTAAAATAATTTCAGATCATAATCCTTGTGGACTTCTGGGCATGGAAGAAGACAAGGGAGATGGAGATTAATCGGCTCCCTGTGCCCGGCAAACGCCGTGGCGCGGGTGAGCCGGTTTGCCACCTCGCAGATTGTGAGGCAGCAACACCGAACGCTTCGTGCGTTCTTCTTGAGGGCAGGGGGCGGGGCTTGCTCTTTGAGAGCCATTGCCCCGCTCCCACTCTTTCCAGTTCGCCGGTGTGCTCGCTTGCAGGGGATGCGTTGGCAGCATCTCTCTCCGGCCTGGCTGTTAGTGCGCCAGACGGCGAGGCCAAGGAGCCGGGAGAGAGTGAGGCGAGCAAGCCGACGTGGCTCTGAGGCGCTGCGGGCTTACCAGCTTACTGGCTCTGAGGCGTTGCGGGCTGGTAACAGGCTCTCCTTGACGAGACGTTTGAGGGATGGTGCCCCCACCCCCTCACCCCTGTTGGTCTGCCTGACGATCGGCTCAGGGTCTCCGTGTTGAAAGGAGGTTATTTGGGGGCTGGCTATAGCGGTGGTGACTGCCCGGCCCGGCCACCCCCCCTTGTTTAATTGTTAGTCGGGGTTTGACGTCTGGGGGCTAACCTGGTGACGGGTCCAGTCGAGGCTGCGTCGGGTCGGATCACTGCGCCCCCCTCCTCCCCCCTCCTCTGTGGGTGTTGTCCCGAGAGCCAGCTGCTCGGCGGCTGTTCCCTCGGTGGCCGAGGGCTGTGTTGGCAGTGGCGGTGAGGGGATTGTCGAGGGCCTTTGGATTGCCCCCCCTTGTCAGAATCTGTCAATTCAGTCAATGTAATCTTGCATGCATACTATGTAACCTTGTAACCATTATGTATTGGACCCTGTATTAATCCTGTTTTGGTCGGGAGGGTGACAACCCTTAAGGGTGAGAACAAGGAGGCCTCTCATCCCTGCCTCCACATTCCAGCTGCCCCGGCAGTAACTTCAAGGGGAGGACGGCTCTCATCTCTTATCTCATGCTAAAGAACCTTGGAGCCATGAATTGTTATGTGAACTGAGGGGTCTGGTTTGAGAAGGGAAATTTACTGCTTAACACCTCACTTTTTTCCTGTGTGAACCAAACGGTCAAGACACCTTTTAGCCCGCCAATTTTCCCTTGAGGGGATTGGCTACCTATGGGTAATTCAAACTCCTTGGAATGGTATAATAGACCCGCTTGTATTATTTGTCTCATCTCTGACAATAATCCGAGATGCTGTACTAATGTAGGAATAGGTAATAAAGAACTGTGGTTAACCAACCGAGATCTGATCCTTGACTACTCTGAGCAGGACTCTCACAGATTGTCAGAGATCTGTGATTGGGACTCAACCGTTCCTGACCATGTCAGAAGACGACGTTGTCCTCCTCAAACCTACTACTCCAGAGGAGGTTCCCGTTACCCCGGCGGATCCGGGGAACGGGGGTGGTGGCGGCGGAGGAGGTCCTGAGGTGCCGGTGACCACGAGCCAGGGGGCTTACTACATTCCGCGCCGCCCGATTACCCATCAGAACGTGACCCCCCAGTACGCATGGAGCCACTTCGGGGGCCGACCCGTGAGTTCGTGGGTGCACGACAGGAAAGGGGTGAGAGTTTCGCTCACCGGAGACCAGCCCGATCGAGGGAGACCGAGCTACCTAGGAGACGACCGCGAGCCGATCTACCGTGGAGGGCCGCGTCGCCCGCCTCCAGAAGAGGAAGGACTGGATCTGTATGGGCCCGATCCGTATCGCGAGGAGCAGACGGTCCCCCTGGATCAGATGATGGGAGACCTGCGGCTTCAACTCACCGCCGAGCTCCGCGAGTTGGCCCTCGATCTCCAGCACCAATTTCGCGACGCTATGACGGCGATGCAAGGCGCCCTCCTCGGTCAAGGAGTCGGAGCCCCACTACAGCCGCAGGCGCCCGGAGGGGTTCCGGTTCAGCCGCAGGCGCCCGCTCTACCGGCGCAACCAGCCCCGCCGGCCGTCCCAGCTCCAGTTCCGGGGCCCGTTCCCGTGCCGGCCCCAGCCCCGGCCGCGCCGGCCGCTCGCCCACCCCCTTCCGACCCTTTGACGACTACTTTCGATGGGGACCCCGAGAAGCTGCGTTTCTTCACGCTGGAGATCAGGAGATTCCTGGACAGTTGGGGTCACCTCTACCCTACCGAGAAAGATCGAATTGGCTACATCGGGTCCAAGCTGAAAGACACCGCCAGCGATTGGTATGTGAGCCTGCACGACAACCCTGGTCCTGAATTGCGCTCCCTGAACAATTTTATGTGGGCCCTCCGGCATCAGTTCGAGGACCCCCTGGGTGAGGAAAAAGCCAGAAATCAACTGAGAAAGCTGTTCCAGGGGAGGTCGTCAGTGAGGGAATACACTGACAAGTTCCGGCGCATCGCTGCAAAAATCCATGGGTGGCCGGAGGAACTCTTCATGGAGAAGTATTGGGAGGGCCTGAACCCGGAAATCTACGAGACAGTGCTGTTAGGGGGTCGCCCGGGCACCCTGAACACCTGGATGAGAGCTGCCACCGACATGGAGGAACGCTTCACCCTAATTAAGATGGGAGCGTCCGCGACGGCAGCCAGCAAAGCAGGCCCCCGAGCGAAGCCCCGATCCAATGTGCAAGACGTCCGTGATGCGAGGTTTCGACAGGGGTTGTGTATGAAGTGTGGGGAGAGTGGCCACTTCGCCTCCGCTTGTCCCAGAGGAGGGGGGAAGGGCCCGAAGACCTCGACTCCCGGAGCGGGGAGCACCCCTACCCGGGGGAAAACTCCAATGAAGCCCCGGGCTTTACAGCTGGAAGGGGTGGCGAGCGACCAGGGAGAGCTGGAACTGATGGAAGCGCAGATGTCGGGAAACTCCAACGGCCTGCAGTGAGCGGCGCAGAGCTGCAGGTCCCCCGCCAAGAAGCGCCATCTCCGGTGAGCATCCCTGGCCCCCTGTTATATATGGTAGTGACGGTGGTGACCCCTGGATCAGGTACCCACATGAGGGTTCGCGCTCTAATTGACTCTGGGTGCGCGCGAGATCTGATCAGCCCCCTGTTAGTGGAGGGGTTGGGACCCAAAGTCACCCCGTTAGCAGAACCCCTGAAGTTTACACAGATGGATGGGTCGGAAATGAAGGAGGAGTGCATAGCAGAGACTGAGAGCTTGATTTTGGGAACGGGGGAGCATTGGGAGAAGCGAGCTTTCGTCATCACCCCGAACGCCCAGTTCCCTATGGTGTTGGGCAGCCCTTGGCTCGGGGCGCACGACCCTTACATAAAATGGAGCGAGGGGAAGATTTCGTGGGTAGACGAACGCTGCCAGAGCCACCGGTGGGACCCCGGATGGGGCCCTGGACCTCCGAGCCCGCCTCCCCCCGTTCCCGCACTCGCCCTCGCCCCTGCCATGGTGCCTAAAGAGTATAGAGACTTGCTAGAAGTGTTCAGTGAGACCGAGGCGGACGAGTTGCCCCCCCATCGACTGTCGGACTGTGCCATAGAGCTCCTCCCAGGAGAGAAACTCCCGAAGGGTAAATTATATTCCATGAGCCCGGCGGAACGGGAAGAACTGCGGAAGTTCTTGGACAAAAACCTGGCAAGGGGGTTTATCCGCCCCGCCAAGTCCCCCTTTGCGGCGCCCGTGCTGTTCCGAAAGAAAAAGGATGGGGGCTTACGACTGTGCACTGACTACCGGGGGCTAAATGCAGTCTCCACCACCAATGCCTACCCCCTCCCGTTAATAAAGGACCTCTTGGCAGAGGCGGCCAAGGGGAAGATTTTTACCAAGTTGGATTTGCGAGATGCCTACTTCAGGGTGCGCATAAGGGAAGGGGATGAATCTAAGACTGCCTTTAACACCCCCTTGGGGCAATTTGAATACCTAGTGATGCCGTTCGGCTTAAGTGGCGCGCCCGGGGTCTTTATGAGTTTAATCAATGAAGTGTTGCACAAGCATCTTTTTAAGGGCGTGTTATGTTACATAGATGATATCTTGATCTATTCTACTGATAAGAATGAGCATGTGACTTTGGTCAGGGATGTTCTTTCAACTTTACTGAAAAACCAGCTTTTCGTGAAACTGTCTAAGTGCGAGTTTCACCGTGAGTCCGTGGACTTCCTGGGCTACCGCATCTCTCAGAAGGGGTTGGAAATGGACCCGGGTAAAGTGGAGGCGGTGGTGCAATGGGAGGCTCCGCGAACGAGAAAGCAATTGCAGAGCCTCTTAGGATTTTGTAACTTTTACCGGACCTTCATCAAAGACTTTGCTAAAGTCACCCTTCCCTTAACGGACTTGTTGAAAACTAAGGGGAGGGGGCCCGAGGCAGGAAAGCCAGGAGAGAAACTGGCGTGGAATGCGGAGTGTCAGAAGGCGTTTGAGGCTTTAAAAACCCTTTTTACCTCTGAGCCCATTCTGGCCCACCCGGATGAAACGAAAGACTTTATAATCCATGTCGATGCCTCGGATGTAGCCATGGGGGGGGCCATTTTACAAAGTGACTCGGAGGGGAAACTACACCCCTTGGCTTACATTTCAAAAAAGTTTAACGAAACAGAAAGGAATTGGTCGGTGTGGGACAAGGAAGCCGCGGCCATTAGGTTAGCGCTCACTACGTGGCGCCACTGGTTGGAAGGAGCGCAAACTCCGTTCGAAATATGGACTGATCATAAGAACCTAGAGGCTTTGCGCACTCAGCGGTCCCTCAATGCCAAGCAGCTGCGCTGGGCTGATTTCTTTTCCAAATTTAACTTTGTGTTAAAGCATTTTCCTGGGAAGGCTAACTCCCTGGCAGACGCATTGTCCAGATTGCCCCAACATGAGAGTGTGAAAGAAGAGGTGTTCGATTCCATGTTCTCCCCCCAGCAGTTGGGAGGGGTGGTTATCACTCGGAGCAAAACAAAGAAAGCTGAGCTAACCACAGGGAACTGCCAGTGGGGGGGGGGAGTATGCTCCTGAAGAAATAGAGGAATTGGAAACGGTGGGAGAGTGTTCCAAAAGAGAGGACCACTGTTGGCTGCATGGGGACAAACTAGTGGTGCCTAAGACCAAACGCAAGGAAATCTTGCTAAATTGTCACTCCTCAAAGCTAGCCGGGCACTTCGGTTTCCTAAAGACACTTAATTTGATCCAGCGTCAGTTCTGGTGGCCGCGCATGCGCAGAGATGTCTCGGACTTCGTCTCGGCATGCCAAACCTGTTTAATGTGTAAAAAACGGGGGGGAAAAGTCCCGGGATTGTTGCACCCCCTACCCACTGCTTCAAGACCCTGGGAAGACATAGCCATGGATTTTATCACCAATTTGCCCCCCTCCAAGGGAAAAACTGTGATTTGGGTGGTAGTTGACACTTTTTCTAAACAAGCCCATTTCACCCCCTTCAAGCAATTGCCCACTGCCAAAGGGATGGCTAAAGCTTTCTTCAACCACGTGATAAAATTACATGCGTTTCCGAAGAGGGTGGTTTCCGACCGCGGAAGTCAGTTCGTTGCCACCTTCTGGCGGGAGCTTTTGAAACTAATGGACATAGAACCTGCCTTAAGCTCGGGTTACCATCCAGAGACCGACGGCCAATCCGAGCGAACTAATCAAATTCTCGAGCAATTCCTGAGATGTTACACAAATTACCACCAGGATAATTGGGTGGAATTGCTGCCCTTTGCAGAATATAGCTACAATAATGCAGTGCATTCCTCCACTGGGGTTTCACCGTTCATGGCAGTGGGAGGCTTTGAAGGGAAACCACTCCCTACCCTTAAGGAGGACCCCCAAACCCCCCCCCTCGGATTTTAAGAGTTGGTGGTCCAGCCTCCAAGACTCCTGGCCATTAATAGGGAAAGCCCTGGACCATGCCAAAGAGGACTACAAGAAGTATGCAGACCGAGGGCGAGCACCGGGATGGGATCTTCAACCCGGGGACTCCGTTTATCTCTCCACTAAAAATATCCATGGGCTGCAGCCCAGCAGAAAATTGGGATGGAAATATGTTGGACCTTATAAAGTGCTACGTAAAATCTCTGATGTGTCCTTTGAACTGGAACTGCCTAAATCACTGAGTTCTGTGCACCCTGTGTTTCATTTCAGCCTGCTGAAGAAAGATCCTGGGCCGAATGCATGGCATCCAGTTCCTCCAGCTCCTCCTCCACTGATGAAGGAGGGGAGTCCACACTACGAGATAACTGAAATCCTTGACTCCAAGAGGAAAAGGGGCCACTTGTATTACTTAGTTAGATGGTTAGATTTCGGCCCGGAGCACAATGAATGGATTCGTTCTGAACATGTTCATGCCCCCAAGTTAACTAAACTGTTTCATAAAATGTTCCCTGATAAGGCTAGGTGAAGAGAATTATGGGGAGGGCAGGGTGTCAGAATCTGTCAATTCAGTCAATGTAATCTTGCATGCATACTATGTAACCTTGTAACCATTATGTATTGGACCCTGTATTAATCCTGTTTTGGTCGGGAGGGTGACAACCCTTAAGGGTGAGAACAAGGAGGCCTCTCATCCCTGCCTCCACATTCCAGCTGCCCCGGCAGTAACTTCAAGGGGAGGACGGCTCTCATCTCTTATCTCATGCTAAAGAACCTTGGAGCCATGAATTGTTATGTGAACTGAGGGGTCTGGTTTGAGAAGGGAAATTTACTGCTTAACACCTCACTTTTTTCCTGTGTGAACCAAACGGTCAAGACACCTTTTAGCCCGCCAATTTTCCCTTGAGGGGATTGGCTACCTATGGGTAATTCAAACTCCTTGGAATGGTATAATAGACCCGCTTGTATTATTTGTCTCATCTCTGACAATAATCCGAGATGCTGTACTAATGTAGGAATAGGTAATAAAGAACTGTGGTTAACCAACCGAGATCTGATCCTTGACTACTTTGAGCAGGACTCTCACACCCCTCCCTTCCTTCCTCCAACGCATAGTTGGGGTTTTTTTCTTGGCCCCCCTCTCATTGGCCAGTTAGCCTCGCAGGGGCGACGGCGACGGAGATCGTTTGCCTCCCCCTCTAGCCACCGTGGGGACGTCTGTTGGCCCTGTAGTAAGCCCCAGTGGCTTTATTTAGGCTGGGAGCAGCGGCAGTTAAGGGGCGGCAGATTTAGGCCACCAGCAATCAGAGGCGCTCGTTGACGCCTGGGCCCCTTCTCGGCAATTGGGCTGCCTGGCTCTGTGGCCTCGGGTGGAGTGTTCCCCCCCCACACTGCTTGGTTCTCGAAAAGAGTCTTGCAGGCTGCAATTTTTTCATTCTTCTGGGTGGCGGGTAGTTCCGCAGGCTACGGCTGTGGTGCTTCTTAGACTGCCATTTTGAGTGTGGCGATTGGTCCCATTAGTATGTAGGCCTTAGCAGTTCAGGCTGGTGAATGGCCATTTTGAGTAGGTCTTCAAGCCGCATGGTCGGGGGCCATTTTGATTGAAGGTGGTGGCGGCCATTTTGAGTGGTTAAATACAATAAGCTTCCATTAGGTTTTGAACTTGCAGTGCTGGGATTGACCTCGGTTTGGACGGTTGTTTCCTTTATTGGCATCCTTGATTATAATACATTACTAACAAGTTACTTTGATTTCTGCAAATAAATTTGTTGCTTGTTTGAGGTAGGTCACCATGGCTCCTGGCAAAGGGAAGAGTAAAGGCAAAGGTAAGGGGAAACACCCTGCTCCCAAGAGACCTTCAGCGCTGCCTGCACCTACAGTTCCATCGGATGAGGAAGAGGAGGGTGATATAGTAAATATGGCGATTTTGCAGCGTCTGGAGGCGCTGGAAAGGGAGCGGGGAATGCCTATGGGGGGTTTGACAATTGGTAAACCATCTGACCAGTCTTTTCAAGCCCAGGTGCTGGCGAGGTTGGCCTTCTTAGAAGATAAGCGTGATGCGGATGCTTCAGGAAGCGGAGATGGAGCGGCGTGGGGGCAGCAGGGTCTTGGTGCTGGGGACAAGCAGGTGGCTGTATATACGGCTCCCCAGGGTTCCGGAGGTAAGGACGGGGCAATATGCGGGCCTGGGACTGTTTGGCCATGGGGACCTAGTAGCCAGCTTTCGGGTGCACCTCCTATTTTGCAGGCCAGTTGGCCACAGGGTCCATCATCTGCCCAAGGGTCCGCTGCTTCTCCTTCTCCTAGTTCTCCATCAGTTTATCACAGTGGCTGGCCGGCTTGGAGTTTTCCCCAGGCTACCATGGGCTACCCTTACTGCAGTAGTTCAGCATATGACACTGTTGCTGCGGGGGCTGTGCCGAGTGGCGATGCTGACCTGCCCTTAGGCGATCACCTTTCAATCGCCACTAAGGAAAAAATACTAAAAGGGGAATTCTTGGATATATTTAGCTTGCTCTATCGTGAGATGGAGAAGAAGGACAGGGACAATTTGGACGACAGGGAGAAGGAACGCTTGAAGTGTCGAGTTGTCGATAGGACATGGGCGAACTGGTTCCCTGGGTACCTTATTTATGCAGCTGTCATCGTGCGTCACCAGCCTTGGAGGGCTTTTGCGATGTTCCATTACTTGGACATCATTTATAAGGCTTTCACGGATTTTCCGTAGCCCGGCCTGGTCGCAGTACGATGAAGAGTTTAGGATGCAGGCTGCGATCAACCCTGTCATGCGCTGGGACAAAATCTGTCCCAGCCTGTGGCTTCAAATTATGTTGCCAGCAAGGTCTGCCTGGGGTGCATGGTCGCACAGCGGCCACTCGATAAAGAGGGCGCATGTGCAGCCAGGTTCCTGCCCGACGGCGGGGCAGGCGGTTCAACGACACCCGCTTTGCTGGGAATTTTCTTCCCAAGGGACCTGCGGCTGGAAGGCTTGCTCTTTTCGGCATGAGTGCCCATTGTGTGCCGGGCCCCACGCCTTATCCAGCTGCCCACGGCCCAAAGGCAGGGGTGGAGGAAAGGTTGGTAAGCGCCCGGGTGGCGGGCCGAACTTTAACCCCCCTTCTGAAAAAGGGACCCAGCCCCATTAAATTGGGGGTTCTCAGATGCTGGTTGCGTAGTTACCCGAGGGTGGGTGATAGAAGTTATCTCTTGGAGGGCTTTACAGTGGGTTTTCGCATACCTTACCAAGGGATACGGGCTCCTTACTTATCATCTAATTTGAGGTCAGTTGTGGGTATGGAAGCCATAGTTAGAGATAAAATAGCTAAGGAGTGTAAGGAGGGTAGGGTTTTGGGCCCATTTGATTATCCGCCTGTTGTCAATCTGAGAGTTTCCCCGTTGGGAGTTGTGCCTAAGAAGGCACCGGGTGAGTTTCGCCTCATTCATCACCTGTCCTACCCTCGTGGGGAGTCGGTGAATGATGCCATTCCAAGTGAATTATGTTCAGTTAAGTATACATCCTTTGACCAGGCCATGCGGGTAGTTCGCCTCTGTGGGGAGGGGGCGGAATTGGCAAAGTGCGACATCAAGTCGGCTTTCCGCCTCCTTCCTGTGCACCCAGAGGATTTTGAGCTGCTCGGATTTGCCTTTGAAGGTAAATTTTACATGGATCGGGCCCTGCCCATGGGCTGCTCGGTGTCTTGTTCTGCTTTCGAGAGGTTCAGTTCCTTTTTGGAATGGGCCTTAAGATTCAGGACGGGTCTCTGTAGCACCGCTCATTATCTTGACGATTTCCTTTTTGTAGGCAGGAAGGATTCAGGGCAGTGTCAATTTTTACTTTCCAGTTTTGTCTATCTGGCAGAGGAACTTGGTGTTCCTCTTGCTCCAGAGAAGACTGAGGGCCCTGCATCCATACTAACATTTTTGGGGATTGAGATAGATACAGTTAATTTATGCTGTAGGTTGCCCCGGGAAAAGTTGGAGGCTTTGAGGGAGCGGGTTGCATTTGTACGGTCCCTCTCAAAGGTGACTCTGTTAGAGTTACAGCAGTTGGTTGGCCACCTCAACTTTGCATGCAAGGTGGTGGTGCCTGGCCGTCCATTTGTGAGGAGGCTTTGTGAATCAATGAAGGGCCTCCATCTTCCACACCATAGGACTAGAGTCAGTCAGGGGATGAAGGAGGACCTCTTTGTATGGGAGCAGTTCCTGGATTCATACAATGGGGTTTCTCTTTGGCGTGAAGACCTCCTGATCGAGGCCGAGCTGCAGATTACTTCAGATGCAGCCGGCTCTTTGGGTTACGGAGTGTACTTTAGGGGTCATTGGTGTGCCGGGGATTGGCCATCGGATTGGTTTCGGGCTGGGTGGGTCAGAGACCTCACCTTCCTGGAATTTTTTCCAATTGTTGTAGCAGTTTGGATCTGGTCCGCCGAGCTAGCTAATCGGACAGTCCACTTCTGGTGTGATAACCAATCCACGGTACATGTTATCAACACCCTCACGTCAAAATCTCCCAGGGTTATGGCTTTGGTGCGGGGTTTCATGTTGCAGTGTCTCAAGCTTAACATTTTGTTTAGAGCTAGACACGTCCCAGGGGTTGATAATGGGGTCGCTGATGCACTCTCTTGCAAACAGATGGAGAGGTTCCGTCAGCTGGCTCCGGAAGCAGACCTGCTCCCGGCACAGATGCCCGATGAGGTGTGGGAGATTGGAGGGCTGCGGCCAATAGGGCAATGAGTTTGACCCTTGCCCCTTCCACCAGAAGAGCTTACCTGAAGGCGGGTAAGCAGTTTCTGTCCTTCAGGGCTGCAGTGGGTTTACAGCAGGCGTGGCCTATTCCCGTGTCACACTTGATGCACTTTTGTGTGACACTGAGAAAGGGTGGCCTTTCAGCACAAACAATTAGGGCCAAGCTGTCCACACTGGCTTTTGCCAGCAAGGCCTCGGGTCACGAGGACACCACGAGCTATTTCCGTCGGAAGATGCTCGAGGGGTGGTCACGTGAGTCTCCTCGAGTGGCCGATAGTAGGGTCCCCCTCACGAAGTTCCAGTTTTGGACAGTGACATGGAGGGCCTTGGTCCAATTGGGTCTGGGCGGTTTTTGCTTTTGTTCCCATTCCTTTAGGATTGGGGCTGCATCAACGGCTGCAGCCATGGGGTATCAGGCCAGGGAGATACAGCGAATTGGACGCTGGAAATCTCAATGTTTTAAGGGCTATGTCAGGCATTGTACAGTGTAAGTTTGTTCTAACTTAAACGGGGTGTTAATTGAGTTCCTTTTACAGGTGCTGTGGGCCGCAAGGCGAGATGGAGGGTCATAGTCTGCGGCCACAGCATGGTCTTGTGGGTGGCTCATTGGGCGAGGAGGATGTCTGTCGGCACCCAGCTCGGCCACAGCAAAGTGGCAATGGTTGAGTGGTGGGGGAGGAGGGGCATGAGGTGGCCGGCGCTCCTCCCATTATTGTTTGAGGAGAGGCAGGGTCCTCCCCCCCATGTATTAGTCATACACCTGGGGGGCAATGATTTGGGGCTGATCAAGGGTGTGGCCCTTGTACTGCAGGCCAAGGCTGATCTGGCACTGATAAGGTCAAGGTGGCCCAGGGTGCAGATAGTGTGGTCAGCCATGCTACCACGCTGGGTATGGAGGCATACCAGTGACCCCAGCTGTATGGACAGGACTAGGCATAATGCTAATAGCCAACTTTGCACGGCCATGGAGTCCGGGTTGGGTCTCTTTTTGCTGCACCCTAACATACGGGTCGAGTGTCCTGACCTGTATCGCCCCGATGGGGTGCACCTCTCAGACAAGGGCAATGGGATATTTTTAGAGGACTTGCAGCACGGGATTTGGATGGCACTCGGTTGCCGTGTGGGGTAGCAAAGGCCAAAGCAGAGGCTTGGCTTTGCATGTGGCAGGTTTGTGCAAGCAAGAAAATGGAACCGGTGAGTGCCTCACGGCATATCCCTGTTGGGAACAGGAGGTCATCAGGAACCACCCTAGAGCCTTGCGGTCTGGGGAGGGGAATGGTGATCGCCTTTGGGACCCTCTCAGACCAGGCTCCTCCCTGAAGGTCTGTGCAGCCTCAGGGGTAGGCGCCCCTGGGAGGGGATGCCAGTATGCCGGGCCGCTGGTTACGAGCCAGAATCTGACTGGCTCAAGACTGGGGCTAGGTTACCCGCCCATTACAAGGGCAAGGAGGTTGTGTCTGGGAGTGACGCCTGCCTTGCCTGTTCCTGAGCTTGATTAGTTGCCCGTTGCTGCATGTTCTGTTTAAATAGTTAATAAAGTGGCCCTTGTTTTAATTCCAAACTGTTGTCTGTCTCGTTATTTCTGCTGGGGTGGCAAATGAGGACTTACTAGACAACCAAGAGATAGTCAAAAAACTACAAGAAGAGACAGATTTATATTTCCAAGCGAATATTGGAAAAGAAACAAAACTCCAAATCGTATGGGATGCATACAAGGCAGTGATGAGAGGATTATTGATATCATTAAATTCAAAAGAAAACAAAAAGAAAAGAGAACAATATGATAATATTCTACAAGCCATTAAAATAAAAGAAAAGGAACTGAAGAACAGACCAGGGAAAAAGAAATTACAGAAAGAGATCTGGATGTTACAAGACCAAATAAAAGCCATCTTGAACCAAGAGACCTTTTGGAACTTGAAAATAAACCTGGAAAGTATTTGGCATGGCAATTAAAGAAAAAGCGTGAAAATAAATTTATTACAAAAGTGATACGAGACGATATCGAAATAATAGACAATAAAGGAATAAAGAGAGAATTTTTTAAATATTATGCAAAACTCTTTCAAAAGGGAAAAGAAGACAGAAGAGGGATTAAAGAATATCTACAAACATTAAAACTGCCAAAGCCAACAGCGAAAATTAAAGAATTATTTAATAATCCTATATCACTACAAGAAATGAAAAATGCAATAAGTGATACAAAAATAGGGAAAGCACTGGGACCAGATGGTTTTACAGCGAAGTTTTACAAATCATTACAGGAGTCGATCTCACCAGTGTTACTACTATTAATGAACGATATAGGAACCACAGGTGAGGTCCCAGAAACTTGGAAAGAAGCTACTATTTCACTCATCCCGAAAGAAGGTCAAGACTTAACCAACGTTAAAAATTACAGACCAATTTCTTTGTTAAATAATGACTACAAGATTTTTGCAAAGATTATAGCAGAAAGATTAAAAGAACATCTTAAAGAGACTATACAAACAGAGCAAGCAGGGTTTTTACCTAATTGTCAAATAAGAGACAACCTAAGAGTGGTGATAGATGCGATAGAGTATTATGACAAGCATCCAGAAAGGGAAGTGGTTTTTTTTTTCTTAGATGCGGAAAAAGCGTTTGACAATTTAAATTGGGATTTTATGTTTGAGGTCTTGGAAAAACTTGAGATTGGAGACTATATGTTAAACCTCATTAAATCAATATATAAAGAACAAAAATCCTCTCTTATAATTAACACGGAAAAGACAGAGTACTTCAAGATTGAAAAAGGAACAAGACAAGGATGCCCACTCTCGCCACTGTTATTTATTTGGATTTTGGAAGTTTTATTGTTAAATCTGAAAGAAGACAAAGAAATCAAAGGCTTAACAGTAAAGGGTTTTTCTTTTAAATATAGAGCCTTTGCAGATGACGTGATGTTTATACTAGAAGACCCTATGACTACATTACCATATCTGTTACAGAAAGTAAAACAGTTCGGTGACTTGGCCGGTTTTTATATAAATAAGAATAAATCTAAAGTGATGTGTAAAAATATCTCAAATAGAAAGCAGATTGAATTACAAGAACTTATAAAATGCGAAGTGGTGAAAAAGACAAAATATTTAGGTGTGGAGTTAACAATGAAAAATATTGATCTTTATAAAAATAATTATGAAAAATTATGGCAGCAAATTATGCAAGACATTAAAAAGTGGAATGTATTAAATTTGTCATTGTTGGGCAGGATTGCTACGGTTAAGATGAATGTGTTACCACGATTAATGTTTTTGTTTCAGACTATTCCAATTGTGAAAGATGTAAAAGCATTTAAATGCTGGCAGAAAGAATTGTCTAAGTTTGTGTGGGGAGGGAAAAAACCAAGGATTAAGATGAAAATAATGTGTGATGCCAAAGAAAGAGGTGGTTTTCAATTACCAAATTTAAGGTTATATCATGATGCAGTATGTCTGACCTGGATAGGGACATGGGTTATGTTGCAAGATAGAAAACTATTGGCCCTAGAAGGTCATGATTGTAGATTTGGTTGGCACGCTTATCTGTATTATAGCAAAACAAAAATGGACAATATGCTTAAACATCATTACTTGAGAAGGACATTAATGGATACATGGACAAGATATAAGAACTTTTTCCCAGAAGAAATACCTATGTGGATAGTACCAGCAGAAGTATTAAATCCATCATCATACTACAAAGGACAGGACTGGTTGAAATACAGAGACTTATTAACAAAACAAGGTAAAGACTTTGTACTGAAGGAACAGTATCTGATAGACTTTGACTATGGCTGGCTGCGATACAGACAATTGTATAATATTTATAAAAGTGATAAAAAATCTGGTTTTAGAGAAAAAAATAACGAAATTGAACAAATTTCATTATTACATCTCATAGGTTCTGTTATGTATTGACCATGCGGTTGCCATGTGCTCCAGTAATGGTGACCGCCATGTGGCCAGACCACATGGCCAAGAAACTACCTGAGCTTCAGCCAGGTAGAACAAAGGCCAGGTGGATTCTAACCGGCCACCAATCATGTACCTAGGTTTCTCCCAGGGAACCTATGAGATGTAAATAGACTGATAATAGCCTATCAGGCCAGTTGGGCGAGGTCAGGGGATTATCCCTGACCAGCATAAAAGGAGGGCTCGGAGCCCTGGGTTGTATGCTTCATCGGGACCAGCAATAAAGATCTAGCTGTTTCACTGTTCCATGGACTCCCGACTCCAATACTTCTCAGTGGCGACGAAGGTGATTGCTCGGTCAGGATGTAGGCAGTCCAGGACGGTTCCCGGTCGTCTTCCCATCAGAAATTCGGCTGGCTGACGCCCAGTCCCTGAGTGGGTTGTGTTCCGTTGGCTGAACAAGAACTTATACAGCTGCTGTTCCCAGTTGCCGTGCTCCATTCTCTTTAATGCATCCTTCGTTGTTCTCACCATGCGCTTGGCCTGGCCGTTGGTTGCAGGGTGAAACGGAGCGGAGCGGATGTGGCGAAGACCGCAGGCCTCCACAAACTGTTGGAACTCGCCGGAGGTGAATGCTGTCGCGTTGTCAGTCACGAGCATGTCAGGCATCCCGTGGGTTGCGAAGACCGGCCAGAGACTTCGTAATGCTGCGTTGGTGGAGGTTGAGGCTACCGGAACCACCTCAAGCCACTTGCTGTAGCTGTCTACAACGATAAGAAACAACCGGCCCTGGACCGGTCCCGCGAAGTCTAGGTGCAGACGGGACCAGGGCTTGTTAGTGGATTCCCAGGATCGGACGGGAACGTGTGGTGGGTCTGGCCGCGACTCTTGGCATTTGGTACACTTCTGGACCCGCCCCTCAATATCTTTGTCCAGGCCTGGCCACCACACGTAACTATGGGCCAGGGCCTTCATACGTATTATTCCCGGGTGGGCCTCGTGTAGTGCCTCTAGTACTCGGGGCCGCAGAGGCCCGGGAATCACCACTTGAGATCCCCATAGCAGGCACCCCTTGTGGGCTGAGAGTTCGTGTCTCCGTGCCGTGAAAGCGGCGAACTCCGGCCCCAGTTTCTCTGGCCACCCCCTTCCCACCCAGTCCGAGACACGGGAAAGGACGTGGTCCCGCCGCATGCAACAGGCCACATCTGATACCTGCACGGGGTGCTCCGGTACGTCCTCCAGGAGCACTACGTGGAAGGCTGGAGCAGGATCTGGGTCGCAGGACGAGAGAGGAAGACGGCTGAGGGCGTCAGCGTGTCCCATTGCCTTGCCTGGGTGATGCACCAAGTCGTAGGAGTAGCCAGACAAAAAAATTGACCACCGCAGGACCTGCGGGGACAGCATGTGAGGGGTCTGCCAGTGGGGGGCAAGGAGATCCAGCAGTGGCTTATGATCCGTAGCCACGGTGAACGATCGCCCATACAGGGCCTCCTTGTCGATTTGGGCGTAATTACGTTCCGCCGACGACAGGGTCCTGGAATAGTAGGCTACTGGCACTTCCTTGCCGTTGGGTAGCTGGTGCCCCAAGACTGCCCCGATGCTGTAGGGAGAGGCGTCGCAGGCCAGAATGACAGGGAGCCTCTCATCGAAATGCGCTAGGACCGCATTCGAAACTAATAAGTCCTTGACGGCCTGGAAGGCTGCGTCGTGCTTGGGACCCCAGGCCCAAGCCGCTCCCTTGTCCAGGAGGCGATGCAGGGGTTCGGCAATGGCCACTTTGTGTGGAAGGAAGGCGTGATAAAAGTTTAAAAGTCCCAAAAACGCCTGTAGTTCCGCCTTCGAAGACGGACGGGGTGCTTCCGTAATCACTGCTACCTTCTCCTTGGTTGGGTGAATGCCGTCCGCGGTCACATTGAATCCCAAGAAGTTCACTGAGAAGACTCCCAAGGTACACTTATCCTTTTGGACCTTGAGACCCGCGTCCTGGAAACGTTGCAGCACCATCCATAGGCAAACGTGTCAACGTCCGGGGCGGCGATGAGGATGTCGTTGAAAAACGGTTTCACACCTGGAACATCTTTTCAGAGAGAATCCATTAGATGTTGAAAAATCCCTGGCACCATGCTGACCCCGAATTGGAGCCGTTTCACTTTGAACGCTCCCTTATGAGTCACAATCGTTTGTGCCTCGGCTGTTGCATCGTCTACAGGAAGCTGCTGATAGGCTTGGGCCAGGTCGAGCTTTCCAAATATTTTGGCTCCCGTGAGGGAGGCCAGAACGTGGCTGACCACCGGTACTGGGTACACGTGGTCTTGTAACACCTTGTTAATAGTGCACTTATAGTCCGCACAGATGCGGACTTCCCCGTTAGCCTTGAGGGGGG
Organism: Lepidodactylus listeri; assembly: GCA_029233225.1. Lineage (NCBI taxonomy): Eukaryota > Metazoa > Chordata > Lepidosauria > Squamata > Gekkonidae > Lepidodactylus > Lepidodactylus listeri. The sequence continues at coordinate 178,093,456 of JARCFY010000002.1, forward strand.
TCACAATCAGAGTCTCCCACTTGGCATGGGAGACCGGCTCAAGCACCCCTTGTGCCACGAGCTTTTCCAGCTCCGCCTCCACTTTGGGCTGGAAGGCGAGCGGTGGCCGGCGGATGGCCACGCGGATGGGCCGGACTGCCGGGTCCAGGTCGAAGGAAACCGGGGGTCCTCTGTAGCAGCCCAATGAGCCGTCAAAAACGGTGGAAAATTCCTCGCAGATGGACGAGAAGTTGGTAGAGCCCATGCGGTGTATTCTGGTCCACTGCACTCCAAGAGGCTTGAACCAGGCGCGACCTAGAAGACTGGTTAGATTGCGCTCCACCATGAGAAGGTCTAGCAGATCGTTAAATACGTGGTAGTGGACCCGGACCCTGGCTAGCCCCTTAATAGCCACTGGGTTTTTTTGGAAGTCCTGGAGGACCAACCCAGCTGGCAGCCATAGCCAGCGTGCCCCCTTTGGGCAGAGGTGGCTGAACGTAGCTGTGGAGACGATGGAATATGCGAACCCTGAGTCCAGTTCCATGGAACAGGGAACTCCCTCTATCCAGAGGGACACGGAAATCGCACCTGGAATGGGCTGGGGCAAGTTCATTACCGTGGCCGTGGGAGCGACGCTGTCCACTTCCTCGAAGGTCGCTGCTGGAGCACGGTGGCTGTTCCTTAGGTGGCAGGCCTGGGCGAGATGGCCTGCTTTCCCGCATCACGGAAGTGGCGTGTACGTCTGTCGTGGTGGTCCCCGCAGCTTGCGCACGTTGGGGCCTGCCTGTTGAGGGAAGCAGAAGAGGTAACTGAGACAGATGTTGGGCGCTGGCCCTTGGGCCTGGAGACGCTGGGCTCACCCTTCTTTGAGTGTGGTGGCATCCAGTGGACATCCTCTTCTTTGCTCGAGTTGGGTTCAGGAGGGGCTTCCTGGTGGACTTTGGTGGCTGCCTTGTCCTTTTGCGTTGTCTCGAACGCTGCTGCTGTTTGGAGCATCTTCTCCAAGGTTGGCTCTGACATTGCGATGAGGCGTCGGCGGAGCTTGGCTTCACGGATCCCTCCCATGAAGGCAGTCTCCACGTGGTCATCCACGTGGCGGAATTCGCAGCCCATGGCTAGTCGATGGAGTTCAGCCAGGAAAGTGGCGGCTGACTCCCCTGGCTGCTGCTCGCGCTGTATGAACTCCCAGCACCTAGCCAGTTTTGATGGCTTCGGGGCGAAGTAATGGCTGAGGGCCTTGATGAGTACGTCGTAAGGCACCTCGGTGGGGTCTTGCGGGGCGAGTAGGTTCTGGGCCACCTGCATGACCTCCACCCCTCCGGAACTCAAGAGCCAGGTGCTCTTCAGGTCCGCATCTGTGATTCCGCGGACCCTGAAGGCGCAACCCAGCATCTTGAGCCAGGACTCCCACGTCTCTGGGCGAGATGTATCGAAAGGGGTAATTGGTCCCGGAGTGTTTGCCATAGTTACCGGAGCAGGAGTGGCAACGGTGGTTTGAGCGATGTCCTCGTGGTCTTGCGGCGGTGCCGGAGAGCGCTGAGGCTCGGTGCTGCCTACTGCCGGAGGATCGGGGCTCAGAGCGGCTTACGGCGAGGCATTGGAGTGCTGGAGCTCGGAGATGCCTGCGGCCGGCAGGACGGAGCTCGCTGTGCTGCTGCGGTCGGCTGGAGAGTCGCTCATCGGGATCCCACCTTCATCGCCACTGAGAAGTATTGGAGTCGGGAGTCCATGGAACAGTGAAACAGCTAGATCTTTATTGCTGGTCCCGATGAAGCATACAACCCAGGGCTCCGAGCCCTCCTTTTATGCTGGTCAGGGATAATCCCCTGACCTCGCCCAACTGGCCTGATAGGCTATTATCAGTCTATTTACATCTCATAGGTTCCCTGGGAGAAACCTAGGTACATGATTGGTGGCCGGTTAGAATCCACCTGGCCTTTGTTCTACCTGGCTGAAGCTCAGGTAGTTTTTTGGCCATGTGGTCTGGCCACATGGCGGTCGCCATTACTGGAGCACATGGCGATCACATGGTCAATACATAACACTACCCTACAACAAGCACAAAAATACAGATCAAGTCATTATGCTTTTGTTTTTCCCCACAGCGCATCACCATATGTGCCCGCTCCTGGGCGTGTTACTCTCGGAATGGTGTTCCTGCGTGAAATGACTCCTGGACATCTGGAACATTTGCCACTGTCAATGGCCAGACCTTCCAACTGGGACGGGGGGAGTCATGCATCTTTGCAGCATTTCCAACCTGATCCTCTACACACTGAGACCAAAACCTTACTGAATTTAGGAGGGTTTATGTTAAAGCAAGCATGCTTAGGGCCGTTGTCAGACCTGTCTGGGCCTTGCATAAACTGCTGGTGTATTTTATTTATTTCATTCATTTGTACCCTCCCTTCCTCCCCAATTGGGACCCAAAGCAGCATAGAATCATGGAAGGAACCTCCAGGGTCATCTAGTCCAACCCCCCTGCTCAATGCAGGAAATTCACAAATACCTCCCCCCCCCCCCGGTGGCCGCTATTCCACACCCAGAGGATGACGAAAAACCCTCCAGTATCTCCGGCCAAACTGTCCTGGAGAAAAATTGCTTCCTGACCCCAAAGTGGCGATTGGCGTTTCCCTGGGTGTGTAAGAAAGGGCCGCAAGAACTAAGCACTGAGGCAACCCTTCCTGTCCTCCCTTTTCATGATCTGCCTCTGCCCAAGTTCACAGAATCCGCATGGCTGTCAGGTGGCCATCTAGCCTCTGTGTGAAAACCTCCAAAGGAGGAGAGCCCACCACCTCCCGAGGAATCCTGTTCCACTGAGGAACTGCTCTAACTTTCAGGAAGTTCTCCCTAACGTTTAGCCAAAACTGATTTAATTTCAACCCCGTTGGTTCTGGTCTGACCTTCTGGGGCAACAGAAAACAACTCCACACCATCCTCTTATAGGGCAGCCCTTCAAATACTTGAAGATGGTGATTGTATCACCTCTCAGTCGTTACATTGCTCTCCTCTCTTCCATTCTATCCTCACAACAACCCTGCAAGGTAGGGTACAAATTTATGACATCACCTTCTAAGGATCTATCTCCTTGAGCCCATAGTATACCTCTTTCTAGCATTAGACAGCTTAAATGCCTCCGTGAACCTCAGAATCAGGGCAGGAAGGCAAATACCACTTTGGGAATTTCAAGGTAGGGTGTTTCTGGAAATGGAGGTTCCACTGTCGCTGATAGAAGGCTAGCAGCCATTGACAGGTTTGCTTTCTGAAGACCAATCCGCTCCCTAGGAAGCGGGCCCACCAGTGAGTAAATCCAAGCATCGATGCCGTAGCAGGAAATGAGGGCTTTGTCAAGAACTGGGGCTGAAAGCATTAGCTGGCCTTATTAATTGCTTAATGAATTAAATCACAGGGTTTAAAATGGAGACTTTTAATTGGATTTTAATCAGAGCTTTTCCCCATGAAGGCACTCATGAAAGCAGGTTTTCGCACAGAGACGGTGGCTGTAAACAATTTACATAATTCCCTTGATCGGCTAATGTGTTTTTAAAAGTTCTTCTTTTTCTTTTCTCCCCCCTCCCCAAACAATAAATAATTCATGATTTGTTATAATTTCTGTAAGACTTTTTGGCGTGCCGTGCAGGGTTTTAATTTTCAGACGAGGTTCTCGGGGGCTCAGTACCCGGGCCTCATTTAAAATGCAAAATGAGTCTTCCGGAGCTTTTAAAAGCACATTCCTCCTCACCCCAGCATTGTTGTTTTCGAAGGCCGTAAAAGGGTGGCAAACAGAAAATGTCTCCCCCTCTGCCTCAACTCTCTTCCCTTGAGCACAGTCAGACCACTGATCTACCGTCTAGCTCAGGGGTGGGCAAATAGCGGCCCGGGGGCCACATGCGGCCCGCCACAGAGTTTTTTGCGGCCCGCCAAGACAGTCAGCCACGTGGTGAGATAGGGTACATTTATCTCATTAAACTGGTTCTAAAATTAAATATGCTTGCAGCTATAGATGATATGAAATTAGCACAATAAATAAATTGAATAAAACTACCACTATTTTATTTAATTTATACTTATTGATTTTTATGATACCATTTATACCTTTTCTGAAATGCAAAGTTAACTAATGAATGCAATCATTTTAAAAGGTGCGGCCCTCCGCTAACCTCTGCTCCCACAAAGTGGCCCCCGAGCCAAAACAATTGCCCACCCCTGGTCTAGCTCAACAGTGTCTCCTTCGATTGACAGCGATTCCCTCCAGATTAACAGCTCTTCTCTCCAGCATCTCAGGCCCGCTGGGGAGGACAGGGACCTCAGTGGGGTACAGTGGCATAGAGCCCACCCTCCAAAGCATCTCTTTTCTCCTGGGGAGCTGACCTCTGTCGTCTGGAGATGAGCTGTGATTCTGGGGGATCTCCAGGTGGTTAATGAATTAAATCTGTCACGCGGCACTTGGGTCTCAAACTGCCAAGCTACCAACCTTCTAGACTGCAGCTCAGCGTCTTGACCTCTGAGCCACAGCATGGGGGGGAGGCTGGCCTCCCTAAGGTGGGGTTTGTGGAGGGGAGGGGCCTCAGCAGGGTCTCATGCCACAGAGTCCACTTTCCAGCACAGCCATTTCCTCCAAGAGAACTGATCTCTGTAATCTGGGCACAAGTTGCAATTCCGGGAGATCTCCAGGCCCCCACCTGGAGGTTGGCAACCCTACCTTCCCCACACTTCCAATGTGTTGCAGGAGCTAAGAGTCTAGTTACTGGCAATACTACTGAAAGAGTAGTTGAGTCCACTTGTACTCTAGGGGGAGCAGTGGAGCATTCTGTAAGGGTCAGGGTTTACTGAAGGGGCCGCTGTGGCTCAGAGGTTAAGATGCTGAGCTGCAGTCTAGAAGGTTGGTAGCTTGGCAGTTTGAGACCCGAGTGCCGCGTGACAGAGTGAGCTCCCATCTCTGGCCCCAGCTCCTGTCAGTGTAGCAGTTGGAAAGCAAGGAATAGCAAGTAGATAAATAGGTACCACTTTGGTGGGAAGTTAACAGCGTTCCGTGCGCCTCGGCATGTTACCTTTTTCCCTACCATAGAGAACAATGGAGGGAATGGGGGCAACCTGTTTGGGGGCCCGTAGAATTGGACCCCCTGGTCCAATCTTCTTGAAACTTGGTGGGTATTTGGGGGAGAGGTCCCAGCAGCTACCCTGCAAGTTTGGAGCCTCTCCCTCAAACCCCCTCCCCTCCAGTGGCTTTTAAAGTTGCCACCGAATTTTGGCAGCAATTCGGCAGCAGGCTGAATCAGATCAGAGAATCTGATTCGGCCCATGGCTGCCCTAGTGGCTACTCCTGATCTGGCGGAGCTTTGCTCCGCCTTGCTCCGGCCCCAACGAGCCCCTGGTTACGAGCAGTAAACTCTAATCTGGGAGAACCGGGTTCGATTCCCCACTCCTCCACATTCAGCTGCTGGTGTGACTTTGGGTCAGTCACAAGTTATCTCAGAGCTGTTCTCTCAAGGGCAGTTCTTTCAGAGTTCTCTCAGCCCCACCTACCTCCCTGGGTGTCTGTTGTGGGGAGGGTAAGGGAAAGGAGATTGTAAGCCACTCTGAGACTCCGAGTGATTGGCGGGGTTTGGTGTACTGGTTAAGTGCGCGGACACTAATCTGGGAGAACTGGGTTTGATTCCCCACTCCTCCCCATGCAGCTGCTGGTGTGACCTTGGGTCAGTAACAAGTTATTTTAGAGCTGTTCTCTCAAGCATTTAATTCCTCCAAATCTCTGTTCCCTGCTTGGGGGGGGGGGGGCTTGACCATCCCATTGTCTATTAGCATTTGTATGAAAGCAAACTGAGGTAAGTCTGGAAAGCAATTGAACAGACTTCCTCCCTCCCTGCCTGTTCTCTGCCCAGAGAGAAAAAGAACTTCTAAAACTCAGAGTGAAGATTTTGCTCATTTCAAACCTCCAAAGACAAAAAAGGCATTCCTTCATAGTAGCTGTGCAGAAGCAGGCAATGGCAAACCACCTCTGAACATCTCTTGCCTTGAGAACCCTCCAGGGTCACCGTAAGGGGGCTGCAACTTGACAGCACTATACATACACACACACACACACACACACAAAATCTCTGACAGTGTATTTAAAAGTGCTTTTGCAGGATGCAATCACAATTCCCATATGCCACGTTCCTTGCAAGAATGCTCACCCCCACATGATGCTCGCCAGTCCAAGGGAACCACTGGGACCCCGTGTTCTAACTTCTGCCTCCCCACTTTAATTGCTTCTCACGGAATAGTAGGATCTGCAGGGAAGAGGGGGCCCAGTGGTCCACGCTGTGGGTAGGTACAGGGCAGGTAGGGCTGGAGAACCTTTCTCCAGGCAAAGATGAAAGGGGCCAAAGGTCACCCCAGAGCGGCGGTTCTCAGCTGTCAACCTCTGCAGATCGTCCATCTGGCTGCATCCATTAGAGATGGGCAGGCTCACCGATGTGACAGCTGCAGGTTCTGAAATTAACTCTGGGAGAAAGAAAAATGAGGGACAGAGAGAGGGGGAGATCCAATTAGAAGTCCTCGCACTCCCCAGGAAGACACCATGGAGGGCAAAAGTCAACTTATTGTATGCAAAGAGCAAAGACTGCCTGTTGGGGAGCCACAAAATTTGGAGGCAGGTAATGGAGGAAGAGATGCATTCTTAAGAGAGACCACAATTTCTATCTGAGCAAAGAGCTGTCAGCTTTGGCTGTGCCTGCTGACTCTCCTCCAGGCAAACCAAGGCGTAGCTCAGAGTCAGAGCTCTTGAACCCTCTTCTCTCTGCCCTGGGCAAGTGGTGATGGAGGCTTTGGCAGAGCCCTTTGCTCAGGGCTGCTTCTCCAAGCTCTTGGCTTGTGGACAGGAGGAAGCAGCTGAGATGCAGCAGGAAGAGAGAGAGTTCTGTCCAAGCCTCTCTGGCCATTTGTACTAAGTAAGGGGACTGATCCAGGAGCCCTTTGCCTCTTCTCTGCTCAGAAGAAGCAGGAGCCCTTTGCCCTGTCTGCACACCACCCATGCAAACCACAGGACATTAAAAACCACTTGAATTCTTTCTCTCTCAGTGTGAACAGCAACAGAGGCTTTTGCAGAGCCCTTTGCTCGCCACCGTTCCTCCAGGTCTTGGGTTGCACGTGGGAGTGAGGAACTGGGGGATGCTGGAAGAAGAAAGGTCTGCCCGACCTCTTGTGGCTCATTCTCAGGAAGAGGAGGTTCAAGAGCCCTTTGCCCTGTCTCTGCTTGGGAGACAGCACGCGAGGTACAGAATACCATGGGGGAGAGGAGGGGTTTTGAGATTATGGGCTCTGTTTGGGGACAGGTGGTTTTGGACCCTCCTGCCCCCCCTCCCCAGTTGTTCACCCCCCGTAACAGAAACAAAGCTGCCTGCCAACATGGCAGCTCTTGGATCAGAGTTTTGAAAGCAGGTTGTTATTAATACTATTTTGTACTGATTTTAATGCATTTGAATGTCTTTGCTAATTTTACTGCTTCAAGCATAACTGGGGGAACAGCAGCAACCAAATGGCTGACATAAATTATGGGACAGGAAGGGAAGGCCATCCCTGATTGTCTGAATGGGAGGGTATGAAGGGTATAAGATCCCTGCTGGATCTGGTCCAGCATCTTGTGTCCCACAGTGGCCAGTCAGATGTTTCTGGAAAAGCCCATAGTCAAGTCAAGGCACAGAGGCCAGAGGCTCTCCCTCATGTCCCCCTTGCAATTGCTATTCAGGGATACACTGCCTCGGGACATGGAGGTTCCATTTAGCTATCACGGCTAATCATCGCTGGTCAATCGCTCCTCCTCTGTGAAATTGCCTTGCCCTCTTGCAAAGCCATCAGTTTGGCTAAGAGTGCGGACTCTAATCTGGGAGAACTGGGTTTGATTCCCCACTCCTCCACATGCAGCTGCTGGTGTGACCTTGGGTCAGTTACAAGTTCTTTCAGAGCTGTTCTCTCAAGGGCAGTTCTTGGGAGAGCTCTCTCAACCCCACCTACCTCACAGGGCATCTGTTGTGGGGAGGGGAAGGGATATGAGATTGTAAGCCGCTCTGGGACTCCTTCAGGTAGTGAAGGGCAGGGTATAAATCCAATCTCCTCTTCCTCCTCCTCCTCCTTCCCACACATAAATCAGGCCTCATGTGAAAAAGATATTCCTTTTTTGCTTTTCATGGACCTCCTCTTAATTTCATTGGATAGCCCCAAACTTCTGGACTGACAGTACAGGGAGTAACATTTATTTCTACCCGCTTTCTCAACACCACATACAGTTTTATGAGGTCTCCTCATCTCCCACCATCTATTAACAAACTCAATTTAAAAACAGATGTAGCAATAACACTGAAAAATGTGTTGGTTTTTAAGTGGACAGTGTGGCATGGGGGGGGGGGGGGCAAAGTGAAAGCAGGGTGAAACCGAAGCCTCCAGTGATCACGTCTTTTTTTAAAGTCTGAACCTGGTGCTCTTGGAAGAAATGTCAGCTTTTGAAATTCAGCCTCTTCCCTAAATATCTGTGTGGGTTTTTGACATCTGAAGTCACAGGAAGAAGAAAGGTTGACAGTTGGCTTACTCCCCCCCCCCCCCCCCCAGGGTTGGACCTCCGCCACCCCTGCTTTCTTGGTACATAGCATTTAATGTCAAACACCGGCATTTTGAATTACAGTACAATTTGAGGGCATAAAAGTGCCTCTTAGGGTTATTATCCATTTCCCAAGCAAGGAGCTTCCCCCTCTACCCATCCATGGCTCCCCAGCACCATTTGGTCGATGCCTCGTATATTTTAGGGGGGGGGGGGAATCACCCGGCCTCTGCTCTCAACCTCCCTCTCTGTGGAGATAAATCTGTCATTTTCGCCTCTGGTGCTGAAAGGACTTGATATGAACAATAACGTGGAAACAAGGTTTCTGTCTTGTAAAGATTTACAGGGACGCGTTTAGCAGGCCTGGCTGCTCCTTCCGTCGCCCAGGGAAACCTACCAGAACCTGGCCCTTCTTCACACCAGGCTTGGGGACTCGGTCGGCCAGCATTCTGAAATCAAAGAAGTGGTGGGTTTGGAGGTGGCACCGTCCCCTGAGCGAAAAGACCCTCCTTACTGGCCTCAGGGATGCCTCTTCAACAGTGGCTCACTGGTACAAAGTGTTCCTGACCCACCTTTGCTCAATCGACTCTTGCGATTTGTGGTGCCAGCCAGATAAAAGATGCCCCATTGGATCACCTGAACCATAGGGGCTGTGCTGGCTCTGGCCAGTCACCATGAAGACAAGATACTAAGCTAGGTACAAAAGTCCAGATTAAGCCGAGAAACAGTACCAGGGGTCAGGATGCTGGGAGATCAATCAGAGTTCTCAGGAGCGAGGAGCAGAGGCTGGCAGCTGGGACCAGGTCCAAGATTGCATGGTTGCTTCTGCGCCGAGGAAGGTGAGCCGGGTTGTTTATGACCAGATGCTACCTTCCCTGTGAGGTGACTTACAAAGACTCCCAGCCCCTCATGTTGTCTTTGCAACAACTGAAGTCTGACACTTCTCTTTCTCCCCTGCACCTTCAGATGCTGGAGTGCCCTGCGTCTGGGACATTCAGGTGAGCTAGATGGGGACTCTGGCCTCGAGGTGTCTCCAACTGGGGGGTGCTGGGTGGGTCATGCTTTGGACCAGGCTCTGCCTCTGGCTGCACCTCAGTCTCTTTGCCTTGCTGCCCCTCCTGCGCAGCTGCTGGGGCCTCTTCTTCCTCAGGTGCTGGTAGAGGCTCCTCTTCTGGGCTGACTCCAGAGGAGGCTGGGTTGCCCTGTGCCTCTTCCTCGTCTGAGGAATAATCAGCCTCGGCTGAGCCAGGACTCATGACAGGGACGCCAGCCTCCAGGTGGGACCTGGGGATCCCCCAGAATTACAGCTCATCTCCAGACTACAGCAATCAACTCCCCTGGAGAAAATGGGTGCTTTGGAGGGTGGACTATTGCATTGTACCCCACTGAGGTCCATGTCCTCCCCAGGTTCTGCCTCCAAATCTCCAGGAATTGAATAATCGAATAAAGTTTATATCGGTCCACAGCCAGATACAAGTTCACACAGCAAATCATTTTTAAGTATGAAGTGATGGATGTTAAAGCACTCCTATTTGGATGAACAGATATCAAATTATAACAGAGCAGCTAATTTAAAATACATCTAAAAGTTAATTAAAATAATTAAAACACATATGAAAATTAATAAGATAATGCCATAAAACCTTTTAATTATAAACCTAAAAGTTAAAACAGGCACTGTTTAATCAAAGTCCTAATAGAATCTAGATCGGAACTCAGAACTCAGAAACGGAACTAAACTTTCTCTATAATTTAATAAACCATGATCACGTCTCCCACTAGCCATATTTCTTTTACACTGAAAAGTCCCAGGCTTTCTTACCCTCTTCTGTACTTTTTCTAGCTCTGTGATATCCCTTTAGAGATACAGTGACCAGAACTGCACGCAGTATTCCAAGCAAGGCCACACTGTAGCTCCGTACAAGGGGTCACAGTATTGCCTGTTCTATTTGCAGTCCCTTTCCTAATAATCCTCAGCATGGAGTTAGCCTTATTTCACTGCTACGGCACACTGGGTTGACTTTTTATTGAGCTGCCTACTATAACCCCAAGATCTCTTTTGCTCTTTGGTTGTGGTCAGATGGGCAGTTTGCGGCGATATTGTTGCAGTACCCTTGCAGATTTAAAGAGCATGAACAGACAGCAACATCTGCCTTCTGAGCCCCAGTCGTTGCCACCCCATTCTGACCTGCCTTTGATTCGGAGTTATTAGGCACTAGAGAAAGTCCGGTCTTTACAGATGTCAGCACTTTCAACCCACATTCCTGGACATCTGAACTTCCCCGTTGCGAACTGAAGCCATCTGGGATGTGTGAACCATCAGATCTGTTCCTGCCTTTAAAAAAAAAGTTGTTGGAGATATGCGTATAGGCGTATAAATGCATATGTGCATGCAATTCAATATATTATTTAAAAAACTGACCAAACGCTGCACTCTGAGGTTGAGGCACAGCAGTAATGTGGATGCTTGACCACAGGACAAGCGCATGGAAAACCACCTCAGGGTGTGCTGTCGGTCAAACCTTCCCACTACAACTTAAACCGGTTCAATTCGTGGCACGCCCAGACCGCGCCAAGCTTGTCGTCTGTCCACAGCCTTTGTCTCAGCCAGTTCAGGCTTCTTTAGCCTATATTGCAAATTAGGATCTTTTTGTTCCGATGCGCTTCTCCTTAAAGGGACCCATGCCGAACTTCATTTGCTGTGTTGTTGCTCCCACAGCAAGCTTGAATGGCTGTTCGGTACTTGAGTGCACTTTTGGGTTTTCCTAGTGCAGCTTCAGCACCTTTAATAGCACCTCAACATGCTGAAATTCAGCCAGCTCCATTTTCCCTTGCTGGGAAATGCGGTGGGCTGACATCCCCCTTCCCCTTCACCCCCTCCTTAAATGCTGCGGCTTCCTCGTGGCGGTTGCCAGCTCCCCAAACCTCTTTGCGCTGTATGAAGGTTGCTAAGCAGGCTACCGCTTGAATGTGTGCAGGCGCCCTCAGGCCAACTCCCCCACCCCCAAATCCCTTTTCAGCCCCCTCCTGAAGATTAATTACTATTCCAACCAGGTCTCAGCTGCTAATGAAGCCTCTTGCTGATGAAGGATCACATTCATTCCTTAATGACCCCCTCGCAGCTGGGGTCGCAGGCAGAATACCCACAACTCTCCCCCTCCCTCCCCCCCAACCCGCTCAAGTGGCGGAAGAGGCACACCTGGTATGGCAATAGGAAGTGGGGGGCCAGGAAGAGCGGGGCCTTTGTGGCATAGGGCTCTCCCCAGGTGCCTCGGCTCCAAGAGGCCGGAGGACAACTTTCGAGGGTCAGGTGCTTTGCACAGTGGGAGCAGTCATTGCAGGGGGTAAGGTCTGCTGGGGTTCTCAGCTCTATCGGGCAGTCCCCCCCCCACCTTTTTGAGCCTGTGGGCACCTTTGGAATTCTGACATGGGGGGGGGTGGCTGTAGGGTTGTGCAGTGTTCTCTCTAGGCTGAGTTAGTGTGAGCTAGCTCACAGTTTTTTAGCCTCTGGCTCACACATTTTTGTCTTGGCTCAGGAAGGAGGGCTCCAGAGAAAAGTAGTTTATGCCGTAGGCAAATCGCTCGCTCACAACTTTCACACCGGTAGCTCACAAAGTAGGATTTCTGTTCACAAGACTCCACAGCTTAGAGGGAGTGTTGGTTGCCAGCTCTGGACTGTGAAATTTCTGGAGATTTGGAGGGTGGAGCTTGGGGAGGGCAGGGTCTGGGGAGGAGAGAGACCTCAGTGGGATCCAAAATTCAGAATCCCCCCACTCCGGCTGTTGGGGGTGCCTTTTAGCCCCTGTCCTAAGAAGGATACATTTCAATGGTCTGGGAGGAACATTTCCAGAAACATTGTAGTGAGGTCACATCCTCTCTAGCTGAGGCCCACTTTTGAGCAACTCCACTCTTTTTTCCAGTAGTGCAAAAGAAGGTGGCTACAATCCCAAGACGTGTTTCTGCGTCTAAAGGGGAGAAACCGAGTCAAGAGCGGTGACTCACTCAGAGGCACAACAGCCAGCCTCCTTGGGGTGTGGTTCATTCTGCTGAGCCTCTGACCGATCCAGCCACCCATGATGTGGAGACGGGAGGAGGCCAGGCAGGCAGAGAGAGGCGGGCAGGTGGCGGGCATTTGGGGCCCTTTTAATTCCTTTGTGCAGGCAACCAGTTCTCTGCAACCTAGCATACTATCTGAGGATTATTTAATTTGGGATAAGGATGTAGGAACACAGCCCTTTTTTTTGCCGTCTTGTGCTTTCGTGTAAGCTCGTATCACCTGGCTGGCATTTCCAGTTCATTTCCCCCTTGTACGCTGTTTCCATGTTACTGATACAAAAAGTAGGCATCAATTTTAACAGTCATACTTCTACCAAATTTTACTCAAATGGTCCAGAAAAAAAGGTAACTGCGATCCCACCCCAACCCATGTCAGAGACTAAAATATCTGAATCAAAACCGTGTGTGCTTAAAATTCGGTAACATCTCTAGTTTCAGAAACCTAGCATCAAAGCCACACTTGGATACCTTTGGATCACACAGTTATTTTTCAGCTGGAACCTACCTCTCAGGGCTGTTGTGCAACTCAAATGCCACCCCTCACTCCTAAAAGGAAGGGGCAGGGTACCATCTGCATCCATTCTGGTGACGGTCCATTTTCTCTTCAGGGTGGTTTCATCTCCAAGTCTGCACGGCTTGAAAACTCCAGTACCCAATTACTCTGAAGAAATGTCAGCTGAATGATCAGTAGCCTTGGATTTCCATGAACAGAAGTTTATTTCAGGAACTCAAACAGTTCCCTGAACTTTCACCGCCAAACGCTTCAGTGAGTCCCCAGTCAGATTTGCACATCCCAGGCAGATCTTGGCGAGCAGAGAAGGCAAAACCTGAACGGGGGGGGTTCCCTCCCCTCACCAGCACAGAACTGAGACTTGGGTGGTAGCAAAAGGTGGAAGAATTGGGATTTGCAATCTCACCTCTGCCACAGAGTTGGGCAAGGCACTGCCTCTCCGTCTCCCGCATATAAAGTAAAGGTAAAGGTTTCCCTTGCTCGAAAGCCAGTCGAATCCAGCTCTAGGGGGGGCGGTGCTCATCTCTGTTTCTAAGCCAAAGAGCCAGTGCTGTCCGAAGACTCCTCCATGGTCATGTGGCCAGCATGACTAGACGCCGAGGCGCACGGAACGCTGTTACCTTCCCACCGAAGCGGTACCTATTTATCTACTTGCAATTTCTTGCTTTTGAACAGCTAGGTTGGCAGGAGCTGGGGCCAGAGACGGGAGCTCCCTCCGTCACGCGGCACTCAGGTCTCAAACTGCCGAGCTACCGACCTTCCGGTCCGTAGCTCAGCATCTTAACCTGAACATACTACAGTGTTTACTCAAATGCCAAGACTCGGTTTCCAAACACAACTTGCAGTTATGTCCAAGAACAATTTGGGTGTGTGGTTGTGTGGATAACATCTTTAAGGGTTATATTGTGGGCCATTTTCCTTTCGGTGGTGGTGGCGGTGGACGTTGCTGTCCAATTGCAGCCGCCTCATGGGGACCCCTGAGATTTTTCAAGGCAAGAGGTGGATTTGCCACTGCTGCCTCTGCATAGCAATTCTGAGCCTCTTTCGGTGGTCTCCCATTCAAGGACTAACCTGGGCCGGTCTTACTTAGCTTCTGAGATTTGATGAGAACAGGCTGGCCTGCGCCATTCAGGACAGGGCAAATGCAGGACAGAGATATTAAAACTGGCCTACCTTAGAAGACTATCGTTGTTAACTTCATTTATAGCCTGCCTTTCTCACTGCAACTCAAGGTGGATTACCAAATGCAATAAAAACAATTCAAACAGTAAAGTTCTCTAATGATTGAAGAATGTAATGGGGCTAGGACTGAAGAACTGGAAAACAGTCTTTTAAGGATTACAAGAAGGTAGTGTCAGATCCAGATGGGTATCCGTGTTAGTCTGAAACAATAGAACAAAGTTTGAGTCCAGTGGCACCTCAGAGCCAGTTTGGTGTAGCGGTTCGGAGCGTGTACTCTAATCTAGGGGAACTGGGTTTGATTCCCCCACGCCTTCATGTGCAGCTGCTGGGTGACCTTGGGCAAGCCACAGTTCTCTCACAGGTGTTCTCTCAAGAGTAGTCCTTGAAAGAGCTCTTTCAGCCCCACCTGCCTCACAGGGTGTCTGTTGTGGGGAGAGGAAGGGAAGGAGATGGTAAACCGCTCTGAGACTCCAAGTGAAGGGCAGGGTATAAATTCAATTTCCCCCTCCTCCTTCTACCTTTAAGTCCAACAAAGTTTAATTCCGGGTGTATAAGCTTTTGTGTCCATGCACACTTCTTCAGATATCATAGGTATCTGAAGAAGTGTGCATGCACACAAAAGCAGATACTCAGAATTAAACTTTTGTTAGTCTTAAAGGTGTCACGGGATGCAAATGTTGTTAAGAAGGCAATGGTGTGTGTGCAGTGCTTGGAACAGGGAAAGCACAAAGCGAAGGCCGCCCAGGGGAGGACCAGGACATCAGGGGGACGTAATGCCTTCGAGTCAAATGCCTTCAGAGCAGCCATTTCGTCCAGGGGATCCAATGTCTGTGGTACGGAGACCAGCAGGAATCCCAGAAGGTTGGCAACCCAAGGAAAAAAACCTTGAGCAGAATCAACCACCTCCAGCGCCTATAGAGTCTCCTCCAGGATCCTAGGAATAAAGAAGAGCGCTAGCCAAAGCTGAAGACTGGTCTAGGTGAACGAGCACATGCCAAGAAGGAGGAGGAGGAGATTGGATTTGTACCCTGCCTTTCACTCAGAGTGGCTTGCAATCTCCTTCCAGCCCTCTCCCCACATCAGGCACCCTGTAAGGTAGGTGGGGCTGAGAGAGCTCTGAGAGAACTTGTGACTGACCCAAGGTCACCCAGTTGGCTTCATGTGGAGAAGGAGTGGGGAATCAAACCCGGTTCTCTCAGATTAGAGTCTGACACTCTTAACCACTACACCAAACTAGCTCTCCACCATTCCAGGCTCCATCAGGAGGGGCCTCCCCAATCTAGATCTTTGTGGGATCCAAACCCAGCTGCAGGGAGGGGTGATGCTCTCCACTCCCTATAGAAACCTTCCATTCAGTTTAAGAACTCTCCACACCTCCCCAGCCAAACCTCAGCTGTCGGCTGGAGACATTGTGCCTCTACCCTGATGGGCCCGGTAGAGAATGGGATGCCAAATCTGAGCAGAAACACAAGTTCTGTGGCTTCCCCAGAGAGACCGCCAGCCACACATCTTGTGTACATTATTAGCTGTGATATGTGTTTGGTTGACAAAGAGTGGGGAGCAGTAGTGGGGAAAGCAGTGTTCAGTGAACATCAGCAAAAGATTGACAACCAAATTTAGGATACTATTGAAGCTGGGGGGTATTTTGATGGTTGCACACATTTATGTATTTATCTCCTGCTTTTCTCCACAGCTGGAACTCAAAGCGGCTTAGGGCATAGTCTCCCCCCTTTTCTCACAACTGAGATCGGAGTTGGCTGTAACAAAGAAAGGGATCTTGGGGTGGAAGTGAATAGCTCAGTGAAAATGCTGACCTAGTGTACGACTGCTGTGAAAAAGGCAAATGCCCTGCAGGCAATAAGTAGAACAGGAATACAGAATTATTGTTATTATTATTATGTTGTCAAAGGGTTTCACAGCCAGAGTTCATTAGGTGTTTCAGATTTTCTGGGCTGTGTGGCTGTGGTCTTGGCATTGGAGTACCTGACGTTTCGCCAGCAGCTGTGACTGGCATCCTGAGAGGTATAACGCAGAGAGTGGGAGTATTCTCTGTGTCAATGTGAGAAGAAAAATGGTAGGCAGGTAATACAATAGCACTACAGATAAGATTAGAATTTCAATAGCCAATCCATATGCAAAAAACACTCCTCAGGAAAGCTCTTCCATTAGCATGTTCACAGCCTGGGGAACTCCTACAAGATAATGACTCACCCCCTCCCCCACCTTCCTGAGTAGATATAAATTACCTGCCTACCATTTTTCTTCTTCTCACATTGACACAGAGAGTACTCCAGTGTTCTGTGTTATACCTCTGAAGATGCCAGTCACAGCTGCTGGCGAAACATCAGGTACTACAATGCCAAGACCACGGCCGCACAGCCCGGAAAATCTAGCTCATCATCATTATTATTATTGTTGTTGTTGTTGTTGTTGTTAAATTTATGAATCGCCCCATCCCTGCTATTGTAGGACTCTGGGAGATGTACATAGTATTAAAAATGGTCAATGAATAAAACAATCCAATGAATTAAATTACACTGGAAAACAGATTGCAAATAGTATCTTAGAGTTAATTTCCCCCCTATTACTTCCTGGCGGGGGGAAGAAGTCAAAACGAGCATGGAAAACTGAGGAAAGTGCCAGCCAAGGTAAAAACCGTCGCTGTCCTCAACCAAAAGCCTGGTGGAACATCTCTGCCTTCCAGGCCCTGCGGAACTGCATAAGGTCCCGTGGGGCCCTGATGGAATTTGGCAGAGAGTTCCACCAGATTGGGGCCAGGACTGAAAATCCTCCTGACATCAAATTGCCCTGATAGAAATCTACAGTGAGGCCACACTTGGAATATTGTGTACAGTTCGGGTCCCTGCACCTGAATAAGGATATTGTAGAGCTCGAAGAGCTTTCAGAAAGGGCTACCAAAATTATCAGGGTGCAGGGGTCATTTCGAGCAGGAAGGCGCAGGAACACCATTCGGGGAGTAACAAGCCCAGGAGCGGGCACCTATGGGGATGTGCTGTGGAAAAAAGCAAAGGCCTACTAACTCGATCTGTATTTTCATGCTTGTTGTAGGGTAGCTTCCCTGCAAGAGCAAAGGAAACCTCAAGTGTCCTTAGTCAAAGTGTAAAGCTGGCTCGCCAGCTCTGAGTTGGGAAATCCCTGGAGATTTTGGAGGTGGAGCCTGAGCGGTGGGTGTTGCCTTCTGACATACTTCTGGCAATGTCAGGGGGCGTGGCATATGCAAATAAGTTATGCTAATGAGTTATGCTAGTGAGCTCCTGCACCTCTTTTTCTACGAAATTACCCCTGATCAGGGGGCTAGAAGAAGAAGAAGCAGAGACTGGATCTATACCCAGCCCTTCACTACCCGAAGGAGTCTCAGAGTCTCTCCCTCTAGTAAGAGAGGCAGGGTGCTGTTTTATATCAGTCGCTGGGGAGCACGGGACGGGGTGGGGGGGAGGATGCAGCTGTGGTCTTCCTGTTCGTGGGCTTCCTAGAGGTAGCTGGTTGGCCGCTCTGTGAACGGAATGCTGGAGTAGATGGGATTTTGGTCTGATCCGGCATGGCTCTTAGGTTCAAATGTTACTACAACCCTGTGAGGTAGGTCAGGCAGAGAGCATGTGACAGGCCCCAGGTCAACCTGTGAGTTGTAGTACAAGTGGGGATTTGAACCTGGATCTTCCAGGATCCTAGCTTGTCAGGTTGCTAACCTCCAGGTGGCACCTGGAGACCTCCTGCTATTCCAACTGATAATTGGACAACAGAGATCAGTCCCCCTAGATAAAGTGGCTGCTTTGGAGGGAGGACTCTGACATGATACCCTGCTGGGGCCCCTCCCTTCCCCAAACCCCGCCCTCCAGAGCCAGGATGGTGTACTGGTTAAGGAGCACGGATTGTAATCTGGGAGAACGGGATTTTATCCCCCACTCCTCCAAATGCAGCTGCTGATGTGACCTTGGGTCTGTTACAAGTCCTGTCAGAGCTGTTCTCTCAAGAGCTGCCTCCCCGGGTGACTGTTGTGGGGAGGGGAAGGGAAAGGAGACTGTAAGCCGCTCTGAAATTCCTTCCGGTAGTGAAGGGTTGGGTATAAATCCGATCTCTTCTTCCAATTTTTCTTCCCTGGGCTCCACCCCCAAAATTTCCAGGGGTTTCCCAACCCAGAGCTGGCAACCCCACCCACCACGTCATGCCTGCTCTCAGTTTGCGATTCAAACAGCAGGCCAGTCGCACCTCTCCAGGTGTAAAGCAGGGGCAGAGGATGGCCAGCGTTTGTGGCAGAGTCAAGGTTTCAGACTCCCAGATCGCAGGCGTCCCTTCACAAAGCACAAGGCCCACAGGGACTGGATCCTGATGTTGGTGTGTGAGTCTTCCTGAGGTGCGAGGAGAAATCCAGGCCCCTCTTTAGCATTCCAGTCTCGATGGCCGCTCCAAGCGGCTGGACCAAACCCCCTTCACCTCGGGGCCCGTTGCCAATTTCTGTGCTTCGTCACAAGGCGTCACAAGGCTTCGTCACAGGGCAAGGGGCACCTGTTACGGCCTCATCCATAAATGGCGATGGCTGGCTAGTGCCGCAAACATTTCCTCACCGCTCAAGGAGGAAGCAGAGATCGCTCACGTCCGGTCTTTTCACTCACAAAGGCCGAGGCCCGGAAGGAATGGAGAGTGTTTTTGTGAGGGTTGTGTGTGTCCGTGTGAGGGTTGTATTTGACTAGTGGAAGTGAAGGAGCTACAGAGGGATTCCACAGTTTAGGGCTGCCAACCTCCAGGTGGTGGCTGGAGATCTCCTGGGATTACAACTGACCTCCAGGAGACAGAGATTCCGTTCTTCTGGAGCAAATGGCTGCTTTGGGAGGAGGACGAGGAGGAGGAGGAGGGGAAGGGGGGAGATTGGATTTATACCCCACCCTGCACTCGGAGTCTCAGAGCGGCTTACAAACTCCTTTTCCTTCCTCTCCCCACAACAGACACCCTGGGAGGTAGGTGGGGCTGATAAGCTCTCCCGAGAACTGCCCTGGAGAGAACAGCTCTGAGAGAACTTATAGAACAAACACAGAGAGAGAGAATCATGGAAAATACATACATCAAAAAGGAGGAAGAACAACCATGCCAACTAATTAGCTAACTAATTAACAAGTCTTTTTATATTTAAACAAACTCAGAATACAAACAAAAGTAATCGATTCCTAGCACTGAAAACCATTGGTTTACTGGGGAACCCACAAAAGCCCCAGTATATTTAATCATATGCAAGATTGGGGGGGGGGGGTTTTTTCCCAACAGAGACCATAAAAGGGGGAGTACCTTACATTTCCATACATACCAGTTGCTTGTGAGCTGGATAAAAGCCCTGAATGGGCCGGTTCCAGCCACCGAGCCTTATGTTTCACACCCCTGCCTATAGCATACCCCCCTGAGGTCTATCCCCTCCCCAAACCCCACCCTTCTCCGGCTCCACCCCCAAGATCTCCAGGGGTTCCACAGTGCAGAGCTCTCTCTCCTATCTGAACCTCGGGGGCTCCTCTTCCATTTCTCATCTCTGCCCCTTCATCTTTCAGCTCCCCATTTCCACTGGGCTCTCCCCTTGGGTGGGTCACACCTACAAGATTTCATTTTGGGGCTTCTTCGGTTCCCTTGTGAGGGGCCACAGTGGCTCAGAGGTTTAGACGCTGAGCTGCAGACCGGAAGGTTGGTAGTTTGGCTGTTCGAGACCCGAGTGCCACATGTCGGAGTGAGCTCCTGTCTCTGGCCCCAGCTCCTGCCGACCTAGCAGTTCGAAAGCAAGAAACTGCAAGTAGATAAACAGGTACCACTTCAGTGGGAAAGGAACAGCATTCCGTGCGCCTTGGCGCTTTAGTCATGCTGGCCACATGACCACAGAAACGTCTTCAGACAGCGCTGGCTCTTTGGCTTGGAAACGGAGATGAGCACTGCCCCTTAGAGTCAGATTTGATTGGCTTTCAAGCAAGGGAAACCTTAACCTTTATTTTGGTTCCCTTGTGCTGAATTTTCCGTAACAGCTAAACATGTTTTCCAGTTCTTCTTGGTGCATCCTGAGGTCAGTGTTCTACATAAACTGCATTTAAAAACGACACAGAGATGACAACGATGGGCCTACAGAGCCGACCGGGGAAAGCGGAGAAGGGAAAGCCCTGCCCAGTGCAAAAATCTAAACGAGCATGAAAAGAAAGCAACCCGATGGAACATTTGGCCTAGTAAATAAGTGTCCTTGAATCAGCGGGAAGCCAGAGCTCTGCCTGGACAGGAACCATCTAACTGACTCCTGTGATACCTTTGCAGGTATGAAAACTGCCACTTCCTTCATCACCTGCAGGGATGCCAGACTCCAGGTGGGACCTGGGGATCCCCTGGAATTACAGCTCATCTCCAAACCACGGAAATCAGTTCCCCTGGAGGAAATGGATGCTTTGGAGGGTGGGCTCTGTATGGCATTGCACCCCAGTGAAGTCCCTGTCCTCCCCAGGCTCCATCCCCAAATCTGCAGGAGTTCCCTGACCTGGAATTGGCAACCATACCCCTCCCCCACTGCCGGTGGCCAGGGGGTGACCTGGTAACCCTACCTATGGGAAGCTATGAGAGGTGATCATGTGCTTCTGATTTCGCACATGGGATTAGGGC
The DNA here is from genome assembly GCA_029233225.1 of Lepidodactylus listeri. Classification (NCBI taxonomy): domain Eukaryota; kingdom Metazoa; phylum Chordata; class Lepidosauria; order Squamata; family Gekkonidae; genus Lepidodactylus; species Lepidodactylus listeri. Next base: position 178,114,392 of record JARCFY010000002.1, read on the forward strand.
TCTTGATACGGCCCCTTAGCCAAAGTGTGCACAAGGAGGAGGAGAAATGTATCCTGAGTTTCTCTTGACAGCTGGGCGAGGCCATACAGCTCTGGCAAACCAGTTTCTTTGGAGGAAATAAGAATTAAAGGCTAGGTTTTCAAGAGGGGGGAAAAGCCTGCAGAGGGAGGGGGGAACATGTGTCTCTGTGTGTGAATTAACTCCTCTGCCCCCCACCCCACCCCAGTGTTAGCGGCTGACACATCTGGAAGATGCGCTCCGCCAATGTAGCCTTTGGCTTCTAGCTTTGGAAAACCAAGAGAGGAAAGGCGGGCGGGGGGGGGGGGGGGGAGAGAACGTGGAGAAGGAGAGAAAAGGAACAGGAGAACAAAAGAGAAGCACCGCATGCCCAGAGTCTCGGCTGCCTGCCTCTCCCCCCTTTCTCTTTTTCTTGCAAATGTTTAGAAAGGAAACAGATCCAAGTGGAGTTTCCCCCCTCCTTGCCCCCTGCAAGAGAGCGGGGGGGGGGGGGGGGGGAGAGAGAGAGGCAGGGGCCAAGGCTGGATTAATTGAACAAAGAGGCAGTGAGATTCCACCCGCCCTTCCCGGAAGCACATAATACTCCCATAGACTTAGATTCATGGAGAAGGTTGTGCTAAGAAGTGGTGATGGATGAAACCAGGAAAGCAAGAAGGATGGGAGGAAGATAATCAATGGAAGGAAAGTCTGGGGGTGGGTGGGTTGGGTTTGAAGGCTGGATAAATAACCCAGCACCTGTGAAAAATGATGGATAGCAAAAAAAGTCCAGAGAGAGAGAGAGAGAGAGAGAGAGAGAGAGAGAGAGAGAGAGCACAAAGTAATTTGGGTAATTTGCCCAAATCATCTCCCCAAAAAATGGATTGGAAGTGGAGTGGCGGTGAGGAACTCATGCTGACCACAAGCTTTGGGCAAAAATAGACAGACTTCAGAAGCACACTGACAACCACTGTCTGCAGAGCCAGGCTGGTCTCCTCCAACCAGCAGCAACTCTCCAGGGTGAGTGGGGGAGAGAGGCCTTTCCCGGGGCCTCAGGCCTGTCCAGGGCAGATGACCACAGACTCAGCAGAGGGAACAAAGCAGAGGCTCTACTGCGGATGAATTGGGCTTCCTCAAAACAAATGGGAGCCTCAGACGGCACTAGACCATTGGTCCATCGAGCTCGGAGTATTGCCCGCTCTGGCCTGAAGGAGTCTCAGAGTGGCTTACCATCCCTTTCCCCTCCCCTCCCCACAATAGACACCCTATAGGGTAGGTGGGGCTGAGCGAGCTTTTTCCAGAACTGCCCATGAGAGAACAGCTCTGAGAGAACTTGTGACAGACCCAAGGTCACCCAGCTGGCTGCATGTGGAGGAGGAGTGGGGAATCAAACCCGGTTCCCCCAGATTAGACCGCGCTCCTGACCACTCCACCAAACTGGCTCTCTCCTGCTGACACTTCCGCCCTGAGATCACTTGAGGGGCTGCCAGCTCCAGGCTGGGAAATTCCTGGATATTGTAGAGAGGGAGCCTGGGAAGGGTGGGGTTCAGAGAGGAGAGGGACTTCATCAGGGCATAATGCTGCACTTTCCAAAGAGAGCATTTTATTTATTTATTTGTTTGTTTGTTAGATTTCTAGGCCGCTCTTCCCGCTGTTGCAGGCCCAGAGCGGCTTACAAGACTTGGACATGCCAAGATTCATAAAACAATAAATACAATAAGACTTAAAACAGAATAAAACATTATAAACATTATAAACATGAAATGTGCAGTACAGTACAGTACAGTTAAGTTAAATGGCGAACTGTCTGCCCCAATGCTTCACAGCCCCAATGACAATAACATTGTCAAGGAGCCAGATGGTATTCACTGGGCCCCTTGTTGATGGTAATAATATGAGGGAAAAGATAGGGGGCGGCGGGCCCTATTCATAAGCCTGGTGGAAGAGCTCTGTCTTACAGGCCCTGCTGAACTGCATCAGGTCCCACAGGGCCCTGGTCTCTTCCGGTAGCTTGTTCCACCAGGAAGGGGCCGCCACCGAAAAGGCTCTCCCCCTGGTGGCAGCGAGCCTGGCTTCTCTGGGGCCTGGTACAATAAGGTGGTGTTGGGCCCCAGACCGTAGTGCTCTCTGGAGTATGTACGGGGACTGACCCGTGTCCCCTGAGGGATCCCAGGAGATCTCCAGTCACCACCTGGAGGTTGGCAACCCTCATTCTGGGTGAGATGTCCCAGACCTGCGGTCTTCGGCATGGAAAGCAGGGCCAGTGCCACAGGACAAGCGCCTTGGATTGTCGCCATGTGGAGGAAGCTACGTTGTCCTCAGGGCCTCGCATTGCCTACTCTGACGGACAGCACTCTCCCGAAGAGACCGCTGCCAGAGAGACCTTTCAGCAGGAGAGGCTGGGGACGGAAGTGGAGACTCCTGAGGGCAAAGCAGGGGTGTTGATGGCAGAGGCACCCCACCCCCGGTACAAGCAGAGGGGCTCAGATGTCACATCTTGATACCAGTTTGGTGTGGCGGTTAAGAGCAACGGACTCTGATCTAGGAGAACTGGGTTTGAGTCCCCCTTCCTCCTCCACAGGCAGCCAGCTGGGTGACCTTGGGTCAGTCACAAGTTCTCTCAGAACAGTTCTCTCAGGGTATCTGTTGTGTGGAGGGGAGAGGAAAAGAGATTGTAAGCCCCTCTGAGACTCCTTTGGGTAGTGAAGGGTGGGGTATAAATCCAGTCTCCTCCTCCTCCTCCTTCTGCTTTGGAGTCCATCCTCCAAAGCAGCCATTTTCTCCAGGGGAGCTGATTTTAGTCATCTGGAGACAGGTCCTTAGCCAGGAATTTTTAAGTCAGGGGGCATTTTAATGTTTTGGGGGAGGACCAGCTAATTTAATTAAAGGTAATTTAATTAACTCCCTTGGCCTCCACTCTGAGCTGGAGATCAATCGTAAGAGCAGGAGATCTCCAGGTGCCACTTGGAGGTTGGCAACCCTGTTTCCAGGCCCCACCGGGAAGTACATACCTGGAAGTGTGACTCCCTATCTGACAAAGTAATAATAATATCTAATTCAAAAGCTCAAAATATCTAATTATCGTATGGCATTGTGTATAGTATAGCCAGAAGATTGTCTGGCTGCCTGAAGTTCTAGCTCTTTTGTGGCAAACTAGACTTGTTTTTTGGGCTGAGAAAGCTCCGAGAGAGCTGTGACTGACCCAAGGTCACCCAGCTGGCTTCATGTGGAGGAGTGGGGAATCAAACCCAGTTCTCCAGATTAGAGTCCACCACTCTTAACCACTACACCAAACTAGCTCCCATTTGACAAAGTGATTACAACCTGTGAAAGCTCATCTAGAAATAAATGTGGTTAGTCTTGAAAGGGCTGCTGGGCTTTGGTTTTACTTGGCAGAGAAAGATAATTCCCACATCCACAAACCCAGGATCCTTTCCCCTGAAAATGTGCAGGGTCAAACCAGGACCTTATCGGGCACGCAGACGGCTCTGAACCTCTGAGCAAACACCCTTCCCTGCAAAGGGCCAGGCCTCGCTACAAAGGAGAGAACGTCACGCCAGTTTCCACCCTGGCACCATCCTCTGATGTGAAAAGTTACCATGCACTTTGGAAACTTTCCGTGAAGCAGAAAAAAAAAAAGAGAAAGACAAGCCAGCAACCTACTTTCTTTTGGTGTCCTGCGGTTCTTCTGTCTTCAGCATCTTTGTGGACGGAATTATCCTCCTTCTTTTAAAAAAGAAAACCTGACCTAGTTAGGTGCCAATTTGCTCCTTGTGACAGAAGTCAGCTTGGAGTGGATATTTCCCCCTTGCAAAATCTCCCGCTGCCTTCGACCCAGAGCCGGAGACACCAAAAGGCATTTCCCTTTAATGGAAAGGGGAAGGTCTCTGAAGTCGCACATCAGCGGTGGGGTTTTGGTTGGTACCATTTTGTTCGGGGGGCCATTTAAATTTTTAAGGGGGGCAGTTAAATTTCAGTTAATTAAATTAATCTGAATGCCTGTCTTTAAAGGGGGAGGCTCTGAGCCTGTTTCTAGCCCTTCCTTTTAAGTGACAGGGCAGCGAGCGCACCAGTTCCGGGGCGGGGGGGGGGGGGGGAGAACAGCTCCGTGACCATTTAATTGTCTTCAGAAGGCATTTAAATGCCTTTTGAGTTCCCTTCCACAGGGCAAGAAAGCTTAGAAGAGCACCTTCAACACATCTCCAACAAACCCCCCTTTCTGCTAACCCAGTACCACCTAGGTCATGATCAAAAATAAGGTTTCTGGCATGGCTATTTCTGGTATGGGGCTTTTAATTAAGGGGGCAGGACCCCCAAATGCTCGACTGTAGCTATGGGCATGGTTGGTATGCTGTCACTCCTTCCAGCATGCTGGGCTCCTCTGAGCCAGTTTTCTACCACAACAACTTTTGGATCATACATTTCCACAGCTGGTGCTGAGAAAGCCAGTGTAGAGAGTTTGGGTTGTCAGCTCTAGGTTGGGAAGTACCTGGAGATCATCGTGGGGGTGGAGCCTGAGGAAGGCGGGGTTTGGGGAAAGGAGGGACTTCAGCTGGGTAAAATGCCATAGACTCCACCTTCCAAAGCGGCTGTTTTCTCCAGGTGAACTGATCTTTGTTGCCTGGAGATGAGTTGTAATCCCAGGGGATCTCCAGCCACCACCTGGAGGGTGGCAACCCTACCTGGAGATCAGTTGCAACAGCGGGAGATCTCCAGCCACCCCCTGGAGGGTGGCAATCCTAGTCAAGATGTGCCCCACTGTTCAGATGAGTTAGGGCTGAAAACATTTTGGGAAGAGCATGCAAATCTATTGGACCGTCTGGTGCAGGGGTCCTCAAACTTTTTAAACAGGGGCCCAGTTCACTGTCCCTCAGACCGTTGGAGGGCTGGACTATAGTTTTAAAAAAAAACTATGAACAAATTCCTATGCACACTGCACATATCTTATTTTGAAGTAAAAAAACAAAACGGGAACAAATACAATATTTAAAATGAAGAACAAGTAAAGTTAAATCAACAAACTTACTAGTATTTCAATGGGAACTATGGGCCTGCTTTTGGCTGATGAGATGGTCAGTGTCCGGTTCCATATTTGTCACTGCTAGTCGTAACAAGTGATGCAAGTGTGCATCAGTTAGTCTAGATCTGGTTGGAGATTTCAGATGTTATTTTGCGGGTAGGGAAGGCGCACGGGGGGGGGGGGGGGTGCACGCGCAAGCAAGGCACCCTTGACGGGGCTGTTTTCTTTCCCTCTCTGAAGAAACAAAGAACTCGGCATTCTCACAAACTTTTTAAGGCAGCAAGCCCCCAGCTGCTTCTCCCTGAAACTCCACTACTGCAGGCATCATGATGGGAAAGAGAAACCTCTCTCTCTCTCTCTCTCTCTCCCCCCCCCTCCGATTCCCAGCAGCACAAAAAGCCTCGAAAAAGAGCCCCGCCCGGCTCTTGGGACTGGTGCAGGTCTCCTAGCCAGCTGAGAGGCCTCTCAGCCGGCTAGGAGACTTGGGGCCAGCCGGAGCGCCTGCCACCCCACACTTACCCTCTTCCAGTCTTTCTTTTGCCTCCTCCTGGCTGACTGGAAGCAGGGGGGCAGGGCTTTGTCATGTGGCCCGGGACGAGTCGGCTGCAATTTTTCCGCTGCTTTGTGTGCTGCTGGGAATTGGAGGACAGGCAGCGGCACACCCGGCGGGCCAGAAAAATGCCCTCGGTGGGCCGCATGTGGCCCGCGGGCCATCGTTTGAGGACCCCTGGTCTGGTGGGTCATGCTGAAAGTCTGTCTAGTCCAGCTTCCAGTGGTTGGCTAGCCAAGACATCCACATTCTTCCCCTGTTGTTTGCTCTCTGGCACTCAAAGGTAGACTACTTTGAAACCTGGAGGTTCTTTTTGCATCTCACAGCTACAGGTAGGCTCGCTGTTCACATCTAATTAGTGTTGCCAGCTCCAGGCTGGGAAATACCTGGAGATTTGGAGGGTGGAGCCTGAGGAGGGCGGGGTTTGGGGAGGGGAGGGGCTTCAGGGGGGTCCAGTGCCAGAGAGTACACCTTCCAAAGCAGCCGTTTTCTCCAGGTGATGAGCTGATCTCTGTCACCTGGAGATCATTTGCCATCCCATGAGATCTTCAGCCACCACCTGGAGGCTGGCCACCCCGCGTCTCAGCCATTTGAAAAGCCGCCTGAGCTTTACGGCCACGATCCCTGCTTGCCACGGAGAGTTCTGCCCATAATATATTTCCTTCTGTCCAGCCCAAAGCAATAACCAACCAGCTTTGTCAGGCTTCAAAGAGGAGAGGAATCCCTCCCCCCCCCCCCCCGCCCCGGGTACCATTCACAATTGTATAGAACTTGACTTCCGGCTTTAGTTTGGGTTTTTGCTGTACACTTCATTGGCAAGAAGAATGCTTTCCACGCATGTTTTGTGTGCGCATTCTATACTCCAGCTCCTCAACCCGCTTCATGGCCTTTTCTGCCCCTCTCTATACCATTCAGGAGCTAAGCTTCTTCTCGCCCCTTTCCCTCCCACCCCCTCCACCCCAGCTGCACAGGATGAGTGCCAGAGAACAGAAGCTGCTGTATACCCACACCGGACAATTCTTGGGCGATGATACAGGCGATTCAGAGCGGGCAGGAAACCAGGCCCGGCTTCACAGGCAGAAGGGGCTACTATACAACAGAATAGGAAATGAAACTCCTCCTCTATAGGATTTCGGGGGTTGGGGGGGACGCATCCTATAGAAATGAATAGGGGATTTCTTTCCTGGTAGAGATGGTGCCAAGGGAGGGCAGAAAGGGGCCTTTTCTCTATTCTGTGCCAGCTCTGTAGGATGCCATTAAGGCCGGTGCAAGTCAGTGACAGGTTGCACGTGGGGGGGAAGCAGGGTGAATGAGCCCCTCCAGGACAGGAAGGAAAGAAGCTCTTTTAACACGCACACACACCATTTGACACCTCTGGCCTTCCACTAGGATTACAAAGCAAAAGGGGGATCTGTTTCCTTTCGGTCAAAGGGTGGGTGGGAATTCCATAAACCGTTCTATAAGATGCCAACAAAAGTTCAAAAGGGACGGGGCCAGCTGCCGTTGGCAAATGGAATCCAGCACAGTGGAATTTCTGGGCCCTCATACTGCTTCTCACTGTTGCCAGCTCCAGGTTGGGAAATCCCTGGAGATTTGGGAGGAGTGCCAGGGGTTGGCAGTGTTCGAGGAGCAGTGGGAGCTCAGCAGGGTATAGTGCCCTCGGGTCAAACTCTGAAGCAGCCATATTCTCCAGGGGAACTGATCTCTGTTGTCTGGAGATCAGTTGGAATTCCAGGAGATCTCCAGGCCCCACATGGAGGTTGGCCACCCTACTCACAGTGGATGACTAGATGCCCCAAAACTGGCACAAAGACCAAAGTATACCCCCCCAGCTGTTTCGAGGAGGAGAAGGAGAAGAAGAGGAGGATGAGGACAAGGATGAAATTGGATCTATCCCCCGCCCTCCACTACCCAAGGGAGTCTCAGAGCGGCTTACAATCTCCTTTCCCTCCCCCTCCCCACAACAGGCACCCTGGGAGGAAGGTGGGGCTGAGAGGGCTCTCTTGAGAACTGCCCTTGACAGAACAGCTCTGAAAGAACTTGTGACTGACTCAAGGGCACACCAGCAGGTGCATCTGGAGGAGTGGGGAATCAAACCTGGTTCTCCCAGAGTAGAGTCTATGTTCCCAACCACTACACCCAACTGGTTCCTAACCACTACAGCAAAGAACAATTGGCATCCTGAGGTCGATGCCTTTTAAACATTTAGTTGCTGGGACTAATGACTGCCATGAAGTTGTCTATCTCCTTGTTAAGCCATCTGTGTGACTGGCCATCCAGTGACAGTGAATTCCACAAGTTTTAATTCTGTGTTCGGTGGTAAAGGACTTTCTGGTTTTTTTCTCTCTTGAATCTACTGCCCACCCTAATTCATTGGGTGAACCCCAAATTCCAGTAGCATGGAACAGGGAGAAAAATTTTCCCTTTCCCTCCCCTTTCTCCACACTGTGTGTCATTTTACAAACCTCCCGTGTGTCCTTTTAAGCTGTCTTTTATTCTTGCTTCTGCTACACACGGGTTAGGCAGCCACAGACCAGCTGCCCTCAGCCAGCCTCAGTTTCCCCATCGACAATAGGAAGCTGACACTGCAGGTCTTATTTACAGTGCTGCTGTTAGGAACCGCAAGAAGGGTGGTGTGTGTGTGTGTGTGTGTGTGTGTGTGTTTGGAACACTGAAAGCCCTCTAGCAAGCTTTAGTGTTATTTCACCAAGGATGCTGGCAAGCTTTTTCTTTCTCTGATGTGATCAGCTGCCCATTTTATGTATTTGATTACTTCATGTCTTGTCTGCCTTTCTCGTTGAGACTGAACATGGATTGTGCGTGCGTGCAAAGCTCCGTTGAATCACAGCTGACTTACAGCGACCCTGTAGGGTTTACAAGGCCAGAAATTAAGCCGAGGTGGTTTGCCATCGCCTTCCTCTGTGAGGTCTCCTTTGGAGGTCTCCCATCCAAGCACCGACCCTGCTTAGCTTCCGAGATCTGACAAGATCCAGCTACACTATACCATCCCACATCCCAGAAAGTGGAGGAGAGGAGATTGGATTTATACCCCACCCTTCACTACCCAAAGGAGTCTCAGAGCAGCTTACAATCTCCTTTCCCTTCCCCTCCCCACAATAGACACCCTGTGAGGTAGGTGGGGCTGAGAGAGCTCTTTTGAGGACTGCTCTTGAGAGAACAGCTCTGAGAGAACTTGTGACTGACCCAAGGTCACACCAGCGGCTGCATGTGGAGGAATGGGGAATCAAACCTGGTCCTCCCAGATTAGAGTCCGCACTCCTAACTACTACACCAGACTGGCTCTCAAGTGGATTACAGAGGGGAGAAGGAATGAGTGGTTCTCACCCTCTTCCACCCCCAAATCTCTTGATTAGGGAGGTATCACCACATCTTGTGGCGGTGAGTTCCGCAAGACACGCGGATCACTGCTGGGTTAGAGGGATTAAAAGGGAGTTGAACATATCTATGGAGGATAGGTCTATTGTGGCTATTCGCACAAGCTCTGGGTTTAAAGACAGAATGCTTCTGATTGTCAGATTCTGGGGGGCAGCTGAAAGGTAGGGATCTTGCCCTATGTGTGAACTTTATTTACGTCATTTCTACCTAGGGTTGCCAATCCCCAGTTGGGGACACGGGATCCCCTGGTTTGGAGCCCCTCCACCAACTTCAGGGATGTCAGAAAGCAGGTGGAGGAATGGCCATTCCCCTAGAGTATAATGGAGAATCAATCTGTAGGTAACTGGAGCTCTGGGGGGGGGCTGTTTTTTGTGGTAGGAGCATCAAATTTTCAGCATAGTTGATGGTATCTCTCCTGAAAAAAACCTTCAAGTTTCAAAAAGGTTGGACCAGAGGGTCTAATTCTATGAGCCCCCAAAGAAGGTGCCCCATCCTCCATTATTTCCAATGGCGGGAAAGCATTTAAAAAGAATGTTTCTTAAAGGAATGCTTAAATGTGATGGCCAGAACTCCCTTATGGCTTGTCAGCCTCATCTGGTGACTGTAGTGTCATCACAAAAGCTAGTCAAATCCTTGCTCCTGGCTTCATCCCCAAAGTCTCCTGGCTCCACCCCAAAAGTCCCCAGATATTTCCTGAGTCGGACCTGGCAACTCTATTTCTGCCCCATTTCTCTCCCCAGTGGGTGCCCAAGTGGCTTGAAACCTTCTCCCCTTCTCTGTCAGGAGCTGGCTTTGTAAGGAACTGCCGGGTTTCTTTGAATGTACTTTTCTTGCAGACATGAAGGCTAGAAACTCGCTATTTAAAATGAAAACATGGGCATATACTGTCCCACTCACTGAGATTCACTAGAGAAGCCCAGATTCAGCTTCCATCACCAATAGATGTCAGATTAGGGCATGGTCTATTCAGGAATGGGCCCAGCACTGGGGTACTCATGGAATTATCCGAGGCCTCTGATTGGCCATTGCCAGAAACCAGATGCTTAACTTGGATGGACCCTTGGTCTGATCTTCAGATCAGATTGCATTGCAGCGTGGCTCACGTTATCCCCCACCTCCTTGAAAGAAAACTGGAAGCACAGAACAGCAAGCAGAATATACAAACCAAATTTCATTCTGTAATCTTGGTGGCGGGCAGGAGATTTTGGACAAACAAGAGAAGGTATCACTTTGAATAGTAAACACAGTGAACTTGTGGAACTCACTGCTACTAGAAATAGCAACAGTAGATGCCTACTGCTCACTGCTCACTGCTACTAAAACTCACTGCTACTAGAAATAGCAACAGTAGATGCCTACACAAATCCACACCCTGACCTGGTTAGCCTAGACTAACTTGATCTTGTCAGATCTCAGAAGTTAAGCAGGGTCAGTCCTGGTTAGTACTTGGATGGGAAACAACCAAGAAAATCCAGGGTTGCTCCGCAGAGGCAGGCAGTGGCAAACCACCTCTGAATGTCTCTTGCCTTGAAAAGCCTCCCAGGTCAGCATACACTGACTGCAACTTGTCAGCAGATTTCCACCACCAGATGAACCCCTGGATGAGGAACAAAGTTTGAGTCCAGTGGCACTTGTAAGACCAACAAAGTTTAATTCAAGGTATAAGCTTTCGTGTGCACGCACACTTCTCCAGATAACCCTGGATAAGGAAAGTTCCTTCAAGAGCTATTAGTCATGATGGATACATAGAAGCTCTGTGTTCAGGGGCAGTATACCTCTGAATATCAGTTTCCACGAGAATGGGAGATGGCTTGGGCTTCTATGCCCCTGCTTGCAGCCCTCTGGGTACATCTAAAAAGTAAGGTAAAGGTTTCCCTTGCTCGAAAGCCAGTTGAATCCGACTGTAGGGGGTGGTGCTCATCTCCGTTTCCAAGCTGAATAGCCAGCGCTGTCTGAAGACTTTTTCCGTGGTCATGTGGCTGGCATGACTAAATACCGAGGCGCATGGAACACTGTTACCTTCCCACCAAAGCGGTACCTATTTCTCTACTTGCAATGTCTTGCTTTCAAAATGCTAGGTTGGCAGGAGCTGGGGCCAGAGACGGGAGCTCACCCCGTCATGTGGCACTTGGGTCTCGAACTGCCGAGCTACCGACCTTCTGGTCTGCAGTTCAGCGTCTTAACCTCAGAGCCACCATGGCCCTCTGGATACATCGAGCTGGCAGCAAACGAACCAACTTACCTATGAACCAAGAATGCCAAGCTGTCTCATTTGCTTTGTTGGGTTCAAAGAAACGCTTGGGGAAATACCCCTTCTCTTCCAAATGCACAATTCCCAAAGCCAACTCTGAACAAAGGGTAGGTAGCCAACTGATTCCAGAGATGCTGGAACCAGCCACGTTTTTCACACATGAGGCGGGCCAAGAGAACATCTGAGTACCACCTGGCTGCATTTGACAACATGGCCAATCTTTGACAAAGGGAGGCAGATCTTTGGCTGCCGCTTTGAGGCTTGGATGGAAACCTTGTCTGTCTGAGCCAGGAGATCCCTGCTTCAGCCGGCCAGCTGCTCCAGGGAACCAGAGGTAAACTGCCCTTGCTTGTGCAGGCTGTATCTTGGCATTCCACTTCAGCTGGGAGCCCCTAAGTACAGTTATTCGCAGGCCCGTAGCTACCCCAGGACATCTTGGGACCGGGCCCCCGGACTGACCCCCCAGGCCTCCCAACTTCCCATCCAGTTTAGTTTAGTTTATTTTTGTGCATGCCACGGCCGAGCCGAGCTGTTACCCTGACCTGCCCCCCGCCCTCATCTCTCCATTTTAACTTTTACTCTCTTGTCGCTTCTGATACAGCCGGGGGGGGGGGGTGCAGGGGTGCCCCCCAACTTATTTAAATGCCCCCCCCAAAAGTAAGAAATCCTGGCTGCAGCCCTAGCTATTCGCTCCAGGAATCATTCTAAGATGCCTCACCCCCACACACACACCTAAGTATCCGCACAGTTGGGTCCAGCTCTGCCTCGCCAGCCTGCCTGTAAAGAATCTGGTGTCTGGTACAAAATCCAGCACCCTGATATGTTTGCAAGCTTCAGCTTTCTGACATCAGTGGCAGCTGGGTTGATATTAGCCCCCTACAGAGTGCTTCTCAAGCAACTAGGCCTCGGGGAGGTAGAGAATGGTCCAGAAGGAGGGATGAGAGGCTGGGAAAGATTAAGAGATGAAAAAGAAGGGAGAGATGTCTCTTGTCCATTATGAGAAATCAGACATGTCCTGCACACCACAAAGTATAAATGGTGGCAGCTAAACAGAACCAAACAAGCAGACCCTGTGATGTAAATGACTAGGACATTTAGTACATCTTTTTAAAGGTAAACATCATATTACAATTTAAATGTAACTTTACAATATTACAAGGGAAAGTCCATCATTCTCAAGGAAAAGTCCATCATTCTCAATGAGCACCCAGATATAAGCTCATTTCGTCCCCATCTTCTTCAGGAAGAAGAAGAAGAAGAAGAGATTGGATTTATACCCCGCCCTCCACTCCCCAAGGGAGTCTCAGAGCAGCTTACAAACTCCTTTTCCCTTCCCCTCCCCACAACAGACACCCTGTGAGGTAGGTGGGACTGAGAGAGCTCTTTCCCAAGCTGTCCTTGAGGGAACAGCTGGTACAGAGCTATGGCTTGCCCAAGGTGATCCAGCCAGGTGCAAGTGGAGGAGTGGGGAATCAAACCCGGTTCTCCCAGATTAGAGTCCGCGCACTTAACCACTACACCAAACTGGCGCTACACCAAACAGGAGTAACCCTACTCTATTGAAAGGTGTCAGCCTCTCTTGCGACAGCTCAATATTTTGTTAGGAACAAACTAGTGCTTAACTTCTTTACTTTCTTCACATTATCCTGGAAAAAAACCTCATGATCATTTAGAATGAAAAGCGACATGAAACTGAATGGAATATTGGTTTTTTATATGTTATAAATTTTTAATATAATTTTTAACTTTTAACTTACTTCTGGTTCTATTTCAAGTGTTTGAATTAGGAGTAAGTCAGCCTTGTCTTCCCCTTGCTGGCTAAAAAGCTCTCCAGAAACACTGTATTATTATTTATAGTAGTAGCCAACCAGGAGATTGTAATATTGTAAAGTTACATTTAAATTATAATATGATATTTACTTTGAAAAGATCTACTAAATGTCCTGGTCATTTACATCACAGTGTCTGCTTGTTTGGTGTATTTCCTATTTTGATAACTGTGATCCCTTCTTGGTTTACTCAGCTAAACAGAATCTGCATGTTTAGGAGCAGTATACCTGGTCTCGATAACCGAATCTGCTGGAACCATATTTTGCTGTTTTTTTATGGTGCAGGGTGAAGTTAGAAACTTTCTTCCACTGTATTTTAGTGCCCATTAGATTTTTATCTGTGACTGACTCATTTCAGTCATGTTATGCAGAAGAATTCACTAGAAAAAGCAATTATGCTTGGACTGGTTAGTGGCAAAAGGAAACCAGGCCGCCAAAGAACACGGCGGCTAGACACCGTAAAAGTCGACACCAGCCTGAGCATTGAGCAATTCAAAGAAACAATACAACATTGGAAAATGTGGAGAGAGCTGGCCCATAGAATTGCCAAGAGTTGAACATGACTGAATGGCTAACAAAAATAAGATTTTAACCCTCCTTATCCTTATTGTATGCTATATAACTTCCTACGTATATATAAGGGGCTGCGGTGGCTCATAGGTTAAGACGCTGAGCTGCAGACTGGATGGTCGGTAGCTCGAGACCCGAGTGCCGCGTGACGGAGTGAGCTCCCATCTCTGGTCCCAGCTCCTGCCAAGCTAGCAGTTCGAAAGCAAGACATTGCCAAGTAGATAAATAGGGACCACTTTGGTGGGAAGGTAACAGCATTCCATGTGCCTCGGCATCTAGTCATGCCGGCCACATGACCATGGGAAAAGTCTTCAGACAGTGCTGGCTCTTCGGCTTGAAAACAGAGATGAGCACCTCCCCCTTGAGTTGAATTCAACTAGCTTTTGAGTAAGGGAAACCTTTACCTTTACTATATACGTATATAGGAAGAAAGTTGATTTATTTGGTGTGATTTATTGTGGTGTTGGAGAGTTTTAGGGATATTGTGGACCGCCAAAAAGCCAGGTCGGTGGGTTCTAGATCAAATCAAGCCTGAACTCTCCTTAGCAGCTCAAATGACTAAACAGAGGCAATCGGACTTTGGTTCTATCATGCAAGGACAAGAGTCGCTCCCTGGCAAAGACCATCATGCTGGGAAAAGAGGCAGGCAGCAGGAAATGAGGAAGACCCAACAGGAGGTGGATCGAGGCGATGAGGGAAGCCGCGTCCCTCACTCTGCCAGGCCTGAGAAAGGCTGTCCATGGAAAGGGTGTTCTGGAGGCTCTGGATTCTCAGGGTCACCATACCTGGGAAGTGACTGGGTGGCACTTAAAACACAGAGAGACACAATACATTTTTAAAAATCCTTTTCTGCTATTTTTATTGCTATAATTTTCAGCTATTTTATTGAATGGTGGCTTTTTTGGGATGAAGAGGTAGGAGTGAAATATACATACATACATACATACATACATACATATGGCGGTGCTCAGACTGGCAGTTTGGCCCAATGCAGGCGCTTTTCACAAATGGATTAACTGGGCCCAGTCACGCGGCCACAGCTGTTAGCTGTTCCCCAGTCGCACTCACCCCGTCGTATGAGTCGGAACCAGAGCAAATAGCCACCCCGTAACATGGGGTGCTTTCAGTTCCCCATGCATTCATCACACGTGGCTGAATGTCTGGATGTGGGGGAGTGCAAACAAAACAGACTGGCAGTCTGAATCTGCAGGTCCATTTCCACCACTGGGCCACTGGGGTTTTTTTAGTTTCTGCCTATATGTGCATAAAGAGATGTGCGCATGAGCGCATATGTGCATACCCCCACCTGCACTGTTTAACAAAACAACCGAGTGGTTGCTCTGAGGATGAGGTGCTGCAGTAATGTGGATGCCCGGCCACCGGACGGCCACGCAGGTGAACCGCAGCAGCGTGTGCTGTCTGGTTGGTATGTGGTACAATTAGAGGCGGTGCCATCTGGCTCCAGGCTGCCAGTCTGACCGCAGCCTATATCCAGACACCTAAGGGGGTGTTTGGAAACAGTGGACATGGGGATGCAGAATGTTCCCCCCCACCCCACGTTCTAACAAAAGAGCTTTCTGGAGAGGCCATGGGTCCTAGCGCCCCCCCCCCCCTTGGGGGAAGGAGAACCATCCTAAGAGGGAAGGCTCTTCTGGGCAGTTGCCAAGTCTCTGCTTTGGGGAGCAGCGGGGGGTCGCTCCTGACTTTTGATGAGTCTCTTTGTCTGAGCCATGTGCCCCCTACCCCGACACGACCCTTCCCAGACCCGATCCTAATGAAATGTTTTCCCAGGAGCCGAAATGGTTAGAAACTTTTGGCTCAAGTCTGGTTTTAAAAAAAGAAGTGGGGAGGGGGAGGGGGGGGGAGAGAGAAGGGGCCACAGGGTCACCCCTTGCTGGATAGTTTTACAGGGCTGGGGGGGGGGGAGCGGCTGCGCATGCGCGTCTGACTCTCTCCCCCCCCCCCCCCCCGGCGCCGCTGCCGTGCTCGGCTATGCGCTGCAGTTGGGCTTTCTGCTGTGTCGCCCGGGCGTGCAGGTGGAGGCAGGCGAGGAGGGGGTGCTTTTGCGCCGCGCCCCCCGCCCCATGGATGAGCGGCGCACGGGGAGGGGGTGTCCAGCGCCAGCGTCCCTGCAGCTGCTCCCACCCACCCCCCGGGCTGGGGGGGGGACTCGCGCCCCTTTTGTTCCCCACGGCTTCCCCGGCAGGGATTGGCTGCTCGGCCGAGGGATGCCACGGAAGGGGTCCAGCCCCCTCTGAGTGGGTCGAGCGCCCCCACCACCTTTGAAAAATCGCCCTCCGCCCGGGAGCCGGCGGCACTGCCCCCTCTTTGCAGCTGCCGGGAGGACGGACGCCTCCCCCCCCCCCCCCCCTTTCCCTCCTTTGGCTTTGGGAGATGCGATGCATTGCAGGAGCCCCTGAAAAGGTGCACAGGTAAAGGGCGTGTGTTTCTCTCCCGTTGTTGTTGTTTTTTAAACCCTCTCTCAACTTGTTAGGATATGATTCTCCCCTCCCCTCCCCTCCCCTCCCCATGTCCTTCCCTCCCTGTGCCATGATCTCCTTGGAACGGAATCCTCGTTTTGCTTTCTATATATGTATATGTATAGATTCATAGATTAAATCTAGAGACCTCATTCCTCTTCCTTCCCCACCTCCCTGCCCCCAAATCTGTACTGGAGACATCTGGAGACAGACAGAGGCTTTGTTCGCAGGGTGGGCTCCGCTCTTTGCCGAAGACGAAACTGACGGCAGAGAAAGAGAGGAGAGGCAAGGCTGGGGGGGGGGGGGGGGGAGGGGGGGGAGAATCCACCCCTTTACTGAGGGGATGGAAATTGGGGAGACTCCTGTCTGCAAGAGCCGAGCGGGCTTGTCAATTTCACCGTCTCTCGGAAATTGACCAGCGCCTGGTGAGGCGAGCCCCGGGAGAGGAGCAGGAATTCTCCGGCTGATGAAGACGAGGGTGGGTTTCTCGTTTCATTTGTTTGGGTGAGGGGGCTGCTTGTCCCTTTCTCTCCGGACTGCAGAGGCAGAGAGAGAGAGAGAAAGAAAAGACTCGGTTGAGGGGGGAAAAACCCGTCCAGAAAGGGCAAGAGTGAGGATGTGCCTCCTCCCCACCCCGCCCTCAGATCGGGACTTGGAGGGTCAGCATCATGTTAGCTCCGGAGACTGGGATCGAATAAGAAACGGATCGCTTCCAGATGATCGCGGGCGGGGGGGGGGGGCGCCTCTTTTGCCTCGGGAGGCAGGATTTTTAATATATATATATATATCTCCTCCCGCCCCTTTGTTGGGTAAATTCTGAAGAAAGAGGGGTGTCGGCAGTGAGTGACAGGAGGAGGCGAAGGAGATGGGGTTATGGAATAAAAGGGGGATCCAGAAAAGGGAGGCTCGGAGGACAGGGCAGGGGGAAGACCCCTTCTGAAATTCGGGGGGGGGGGCAATAAAAGGAGAAAAGCAAGGAAAGGACCCTATTAGAGAATGCCTCAGCTGTTGAGAGGCGATATCAGAAGAAGGGGCATTAAAAACCCACATATTCTGGTTTCCCCTTCTATTGACTAAGGAATGAATGGCCCAATGCTTATTGTTGCAGCCACTGGGGATTCGGGGGGGGGGGGGGGGGAGGGACATCTTCCACAGATGGGAGCCTGTATATAAGCCTGGGGGGAGGGCTGTCACTGAGAGAAAGCTGCCTGCCCCCCCCCCCCAGCACAAGGGCAGGAAAGGGAGGTTTGCTCTCCCACACACAGGCTGTGTCCCCAGTCGGTGCCCTGACAAGCATGCCACTCCTTCTTCGGCTTCTCCTTTTTCTCCCAACTCCTCAGGGGGCTTCTGGACTGTAAGCTCTTTGGGGCAGGGGACAATCTTGTCTTGTAGTCTACCCAAAGACCATGCGCATTGACGGCGCTCCATGTATTTATTTTTATGGTAATAATTTGGCCGGAGGAGGAGGGACGTATTAACCATTTGTTTGTGCAAGAGATGGTAAAGGAAGACCCCTCTTGGGGTGGGGGCAACCGTGCTTCCAAGCTTAGCAAATGCAGTCATGGAGGACTGAGCCCTCCCCCCAATCTGTGCAGCCCCATCCTTGGAAGGGTCCTATTTTGGAGGGCCTGGCTAAAATGTGATGGAATGCCAGGGAGCGGGCACAGACTGGCAGGCGGGCAGGGAATTAATTGGGTGGGTTAGTGTCGGGCTGTCAATGTATGTTTTCAACAGGCAGCCTGGGAGGACGGGTGGAGGCGAAGAAACAAGGGCCGGTTTGTGAGCAAAAGCGGTGGCGAGGATTTGATCTCCTTTGGATCAGAGAGGAGAGATCATTCAAAGGATCCAGATTTTGCATGGGACCCCCCCCCCCCCCGCTCTAATTTCTGGAGCTGGCTATTTAAAAAGCTACTGAGATGGTGCACACATTCAAATAATCTTTGGCTGGCCTGGTTAGAGTAGGTAGAGGTCTGTTCTAGGTTTCTTTGTTTTTAATGTGTCTCATTAGATCTTTTGGTTATCGAGGTAAACACACCATTACATTTCCACCCCACCCCACCCCTGGCAGATTTTCATACAGCTTCCTATTTCAAAGAATGGCCCCAGGCAAGGGCAGGATGTGCAGAAAAGATGCATTCTACCTGCAGCATGTTCCTTCACTGTCTACAGTGGATTGTACTTTGTGCATGCCCAGAGATACTCTTCTGTCCATAGCCAAGGCAGAGCTGAAAATTGCTTGTGCTGTTGAGCAGATCACATTAAGCCCTGCAGAAGGTTTTTAAGTGTGTGTGTGTGGTTGGTGTATATATGGAAAGGAACTCTGCTCTGATTACTGATTTTTTAAAATTATTGTTATTGTTATTATTAATTATTTAGAAAAACTATATGCTGCCTCTTTAGAGACCTGTTCATGTCAGCTTTCAGTTTGGTGTAGTGGTTAAGTGCGCGGACTCTAATCTGGGAGAACCGGGTTTGATTCCCCACTCCTCCACTTGCACCTGGCTGGATGACCTGGGGCAAGCCATAGTTCTGGCACAGCTGTTCTTGAAAAAGAACAGTTTCTGTCAGAGCTCTTTCAGCCCCACTTACCTCACAGGGTGTCTGCTATGGGGAGGGGAAGGGAAAGGAGTTTGTAAGCTGCTCTGAGACTCCCTTGGGGAGTGAAGGGCAGGGTATAAACCCAGTCTCTTCTCTTCTTCTTCTTTCAGCCCAGCCCCATACTTACACAGAAGTAATCGCCACCAGGTTGGCAGGTCTAACTCAGCAGTGAACTGTAGATAGGATTATGGCCTGTGTTTGTGGTTTCAGCTCTCAGTATTAAATTTTGTCTTTCTATTTTTAAAAATATAAATATTTGGTGTGTCCCTATTGTTGTTTTGTCTGATTTGATTTGGTCTTATCCCTCAATGTCTTGAGTCTTGGGGAAGGGCTGTGGCTCACTGGCAGAGCCTCTCCTTGGCATGCAGAAGATCCCAGGTTCAATCCCCGGCATCTCCAGTTGAAAAAACCAGGCAGAAGGTGAAGCAAAAGACCTCTACCTGAGACCCTGGAGAACCGCTGCCAGTCTGAGTAGACAATACTGAACGTGATGGGCTGATGGTCTTGATTCGGTATAAGGCAGCTTTGTATGTGTTCATGTGTGTGTGGTTTGTGGAATTCTCTTCCACAAGGTGTAGTGGTGGTTACACTACCTTAAGAAAAAGGAATGGACAGAGTAAGGGCAGAGTAAGAGATGGATGCTGCCAGCCATAGTTGTTAGAGCCAGTTTGGTGTAGGGGTTAGAAGCGCAGACTCTTATCTGGGAGGACCAGGTTTGATTCCCCACATCTCCACATGCAGCTGCTGGTGTGACCTTGGGTCAGTCATAAGTTCTCCCAGAGCTGTTCTCTCAAGGGCAGTTCTCAAGAGAGCTCTCTCAGCCCCACCTACCACCCAGGGTGTCTGTAGTGGGGAGGGGAAGGGAAAAGGGATTATAATCTGCTCCAAGACTCCTTTGGGTAGTGAAGGGCAGGGTATAAATCCAATCTCCTCCTTTTTCTATGGGTTCCAGAGATAGAAGACCTGTGGAAACCAGGTGGGCTTTTGGTGGGTTTCCAGGAAACCTGCAGCTGTTTGGAACAGGATGCAGGACTTTGTTCTGATCTGGTATGGTGGTTGTCCTGTTATTAAAGGCAGTGTGGGACCTTTAACAATAAATGAACAGAAGATGCTTGTCGATCTCTCTCCATCCTGAGGGGGTGAGGGAAAGACCCAAGGACGTCTGCAGAAGATGAGATGAGCTTGTCTTGTGCCCTTTTGCAGGGATTCCTTTACCTGAGGTTTTGGGGGGTGTAGTCCAAGCCTGTGTCCACATCCGAACGCCATCAGTTGGCAAGCTTCATCATCATGGGTGATGAGGACCCAGCCTAATCTCATGGCCCAAATGACTGACTTGAGAGTGCGTGTGCGTGCACCCATAAAGTGCTGTCTAGTTGCTTCCAACCCCACGGCAAACCTGCGGATGAACGTCCTCCAAAACATCCTCTCGTTGACAGCCTCGCTGTGGTCTTGCCACCGGAGGGCCCTCGTGACTCCTTTGATCAAGCCGATCCATCTCATGTAGCGTCTGCCCTCTTTTCCCATTGCCATCCACTTTCCCTAGCATTATTGTCCTTTCCGGGGACTCCTGCCTTTTCATGAAGACAAATACAAGAGCCTCCGTTTAGTCATTTCAGCTTCCAGGGAGAGTTCAGGCTTGCTTTGATCCAGAACCCTCCGATCAGTCTTTTGGGTGGCCCACGGGATCCACAAAACCCAGCCCCACCTTTCGAAGGAATCAGTTTGAGAGACCCCAGTTCAAATCCTCCCCCGGGGATGGAACTCCTCTGGGGACCAGTTGGACTCTCCGCACCTTGCCTACCTCACAGGGTTGTTGTACCGATAAGAAAGAGGAAGAGAGACACCATGGGGTGCCGCAGTGGCTCTGAGGTTAAGATGCTGAGCTGCAGACCAGAAGGTATATAGTTCAGCAGTTCGAGACCCAAGTGCCACATGACGGAGGGAGCTCCCATCTCTGGCCCCAGCTCCTGCCAACCTAGCAGTTCGAAAGCAAGAAACTGCAAGTAGATAAACAGGTACCGCTGCAGTGGGAAGGCAACAGCAATCCATGTGCCTTGGCGTTTAGTCATGCTAGCCACATGACCATGTGAAAAGTCTTCGGACAGCGCTGGCTCTTCAGCTTGGAAACAGAGATGAGCACCGCCCTCTAGAGTCGGATTCAACTGGCTTTCGAGCAAGGGAAACCTTTACCTTTACTTAAGGGGATGATGGTCCACATTTAAAGAAGTTGGGGTGTGGTTATGTGCTGGCCAGAATATTTCCAGCAACCATCTCCTCTTTCCATCTGTCTTCCAGTTGAGACACTGGGGTTGTAACCCAGGGTGGAGCCATGCAGATGAAAAGGCGGGGTGATGCATGAAAAGGCGGGGTGACCAGCTGTCATTGCTCTTCATAAACAGGTTGCAATCTATTGAAAGGGGTCCAGAGTTCCAGGTTGGTGCTCAAGGCACTGGGAAGATGCAGACCCAGGAACAAATTTAGCCCCTAGCTCCCCAATGCTGTCCCAAATTTATTTTTATGGCTGCCATGTTTGCATTTGGCCCTCTCTCATTCTTACGAGGAACAGCTCAGGACTATCTGGAGGTTTTGTGTGTGTGTGTATGTAGGAGGCACGATTGCTGCAATTTCTTCCTGCCCCAAATGCAGCTCAGATGCTGGTCAGTGTATAGAATCACAGAATCATAGAGTTGGAAGGGACCTCCAGGGTCATCTAGTCAAAACCCCTGTGCAGTGCAGGAAATTCACAAATACCTCCCTCCCAAGTGCTCCCTGTTCCATGCCAGATGGCAAAAAATACCCTTGCCTAGAGAAAAATTCCTTCTTGACCCCAAAGTGGTGATCAACATTTCCCTGGGTGTGTAAGAAAGGGCCATGAGAACTAAGCACTGAGGCAGCCCTTCTTGCCCTCTCTTCTCATGGTCTATCTAAGTTCACAGAGGAAGCTGCTGGAAATCAACATTAGGGGAAGGTCTCTCTCTCTCTTTTTTAAAAATACAATTATTTATTTATTATTATTTGTTTTGTCTGTTACATCAAATATTTATAGTTATTTACATTTATCCCCCTTCAATACCCTCCCTCCCTCCCTCTCTTTTAATCATAGTCTTTTCACCCCAGCCATGGGCACAAAGTCTTAATCTTCCACTGAATGTCTTTCTTTCTTTCTTTCAATATCCAGTCTAGGTAGGTCTTCCATCTGGTCTTGATTTCCGTGGATTTTTCTTCCCATGATATTCCTTTGTTGATTGACGCCACAATATCTGACTGTATAAAGTCAAACAAATAGTTGCGCCAGATTTCTATTGTCCATTTACTTTTGTCTTTCCAATCCAGAGCAATGACCGCCTTTCCCGCCAGTATCATAGCCTTGACTAGATTTTGAATAGACCTATCCAATAACAGGCTTCCTATTGTACTTAACATCATTAGATTAAAGTCTATAGTTAGTGTTATATTGCATACTTTTCTGATAATTTCAATAATTTCCCCCCAAAAGGTCTTTACTTCTACACATTCCCACCACATGTGTGCATACCAACCCTTAGAGTGGTTACAGTGCCAGCACAGGGAACTCAATCCTGGAAACATATTAGCTAGCTGTGCTGGTGTCTTGTACCATTTTGTGAGGAATTTGTATTCAAGTTCTTTATATCTGGTTACCTTAATCTCTTCTATTCCTTTCATAATTTTTTCAGCCAACCTCTCTGTTATCTGACCTTCACGGCAGCATCTCTTTTGTAAATAGTCTATTATTTTATTTTTATTTGTTATCATCTTTCTATATATTTTCCCTACCAGTCCCTTTTTTTGCTTAGCCATTTCTTTGTATATTTCTTCCATTGGTGCGTCTGTCCAGAGGTCTTCCTTTTCACTGTTTTTTTTAACTGACTTATATAGCCCTGCTATTTTTAACCAATAATGTTTACTTATCTCTTCTATTATTTCCTGTAAGGGTTTTAAATTTCCACCACTAAACATATCGCCCACTCTATAATAGCCTTTATTTTTTAGCATTTCCCACCATTTAATTTCTTGTATTTCCTTGTGGATAGTTTCAAGGGGTGCCCATCTTGAGACTTTCCCTAACCAGAAGGGTTGCCATTTCTTCCAAATTTCTAATGATACTCTTCTAGGGCCATTAGGGGAAGGTCTCAGCCTCTCTGCCCTGTTGCTGGCCCTCCAGAGGAACTGGCTGGCCACTGTGTGAGACAGGATGCTGGACTAGGTGGACCACTGCTCTGATCCAGCAGATGGACCACTGCTCTGATCTGATCTTCTGATGTTCTTACCAGGGAAGGCCTCGGCCTCTCTGCCCTGCTTTTGGCCCTCCAGAGGAACTGGCTGGCCGCTTTGTGAGACAGGATGCTGGACTAGATGGACCCTCACTGGTCTGATCTAGCAGGGCTCTTCTGATGTTCTTCTCAGGGGAAGGCCTTGGCCTCTCTGCCCTGCTTTTGGTCCTCCAGGGGAACTGGTTGGCCACTGTGTGAGACAGGATGCTCGATTGGATGGACTATTGGTCTGATCCAGCAGGGCTCTTCTCATGTTCATATGTCTTTTCTGGTGTCCAGCTCTTGGTCCATCCAGCTGAGTACAGTCTGCTTGATACAGCAGTGGCTCTCCAGTGCCTCAGCAAGTTGAGGGTCTTCTGACCCCTGCTGCTGACTTTGGGCTTCTGAAGTTTGAGCTCTGCTGTAGCCCCCACCCAAATTATGTCAAGGCTCATCTATAGGACAAGAGAGACTTCTGTGGCTATATTCTGCTTCCTCACCCTATACCCTATCCAGCTGTTGGCATCCCAGGTGCCCAGCCATGCCTGGTAACTACTGACCTTCAGCTGGAACCAATGATGGTGGTGATGGTGGAAACAGCTGTCAAGTCACAGCCGACTTACAGTGACCCCGTAGGGTTTTCAAGGCGAAAGACTTCAGAAATGGCTCACCACTGCCTGCCTCTGTGTCATGACCCTGGACTTCCTTGCTGGTCTCCCATCCAAATGCTAACCTGGGCTGACCCTGCTTAGCTTCTGAGATCTGAGGAGACTGGCCTAGCCTGGGCTATCCAGGGTTAGGGCTGGAACTATACAAAGTTCCTTTTGACTGGGAATGCTGGGGACTGAACCTGGGGCCTTCTGCATGCAAACTCAAGACTGGCAGGACCTGGGACAGCTCCCCTCTGAAGAAGACCTGGGTCCAGCAAAATCCACAGCTCAATGGACCCTTTGTGTACAAGCCTAATAGCCACTCCAGCACCATCCCACAGAGCCAGAGTAGTGGTTCAGAGCGGTGAACTCTAATCTGGGAGAACTGGGGTTTGATTCCCCACTCCTCCACATGCAGCTGCTGGCGTGACCTTGGGTCAGTCACAAGTTCTCTCAGAGCTGTTCTCTCAAGGGCAGTTGTCTCAGAGCTCTCTCAGCCCCACCTCTCTCACAGAGTGTCTGTCTGTTGTGTGGAGGGGAAAGGAAAGGAGATTGTAAGTCGCTCTGAGACTCCCAAATGAAGGGCGGGGTAGAAATCCCTCTAAACTGTGAGATTCTTCTTGTTAGGTAAAGTGATCAGGAAGTCATCCCAGTGTTCACCCTGGTCTGGATAGCCCAGGCAAGCTCAGTCTTGTCAGACCTCGGAAGCTAAGCAGGGCTGAGCCTGGCAAGTACTTGGAAGGGAGACCTCCAAGGAACATCAGGGCTGGGACGCAGAGGCAGGCAATAGCAAGCCGCCTCTCTGAAGCATTCAAGCCCCACTAGGGGTCGCCAGAAGTCATCTGTGACCTCCAGACTGGCACACGCGCACACGCAGACACACACACACAAAATACACACACAAAAAGAAGGAGGAGTTGTAGTTGAAATCTTGGAACTGTGAGACCTGGATTCAAATCCTCACTCTGCCATGGAAGCTCATGGGATGCATTTGGCACAGTCGCTTTCTCTTGGCCTGACCTACCTCACAAAGCTGTTGTAAGTGTGAAAACGAGGAGTGGAACGTTCTGTAAGCTTCCCCCAATCTCACCGGATGCATTTGGACCAATTGCCTTATATCCGCTTAACTTACCTCACAAGGTCATTGTAAGCATAAAAATTGGGAGGAGACCATGTTGCGTGCTTACCCAAGCTCCTTGTGAGATGGTGGGATAGAAATATGACCGAGGGACTCCTTGGCCCCCATCCCACCTCTGAACATAGCTCCGGAGGCTGCATCTCCAGAGAACCAGGGTAGCGTAGGGGTTAGGGAGTTGAACTAGGATCCGGGAGACTCAGGTTCGAATCCCTGCTCTGCCATGGAAACTTGCTGGGCAACCTTGGGCCAGTCACCCACCCTCAGCCTAGCCTGGCCCTCCTCACAGGGTTGTTGTGAGCATAAAATGGAGGAGAGGAGAATGGCGTAAGCTGCTTGGGATCCCCTTTGGGGAGAAAGGGAGGGTGCAAATGAAATTTAAAAAAAT
This sequence comes from Lepidodactylus listeri, assembly GCA_029233225.1. Taxonomy (NCBI): domain Eukaryota; kingdom Metazoa; phylum Chordata; class Lepidosauria; order Squamata; family Gekkonidae; genus Lepidodactylus; species Lepidodactylus listeri. Next base: position 178,139,524 of record JARCFY010000002.1, read on the forward strand.
AAATATTTTGCCCCTGTGTCCTGTAAAAACAGTAGCTAAGAGGCCATTACTGAATGGAGGAACCCAGGCTCCTCCCCCCCCCCAGTATTGTAACCCCTAGACCTGAAGCTCTGGCTTGGAGCCATGTGCTGTGGTCCTTTTGGACTAGGACCCAAGTTCAAATCCCCACTCTACCATGGAAGCTGGGTAGGTGGCCTTGGGCCAGTCACACCCTCTCAGCCTAACTTACCTCGCAGGGCTGTTGTGAGGATAGAATAGAGGAGAGGAGATTGATATAAACCACGTGGGGTCCCCCCCCCCCCAGGGTGGAAGGTGGAGTATAAATCAAGCAAATGAATAAATAAGATCGTAACATGCAAGGAGGGCCTGATGGTGTCAGGGCAAAGTTGCCTTTCCCGGGTGGCCCCGTCAAAGAGGAGTTGCCAGTCCGAGGTCTCGGTTGACTGTGGCCTCTGCCTGAGCGTCAGACTGCGGGTCAGAGTCTGATGTTTCCTGACCGCAAAGGTCCGAGGATGGGGACAGAAGTCTTGCCGGTCCTGAGGGGACATTTCTGCCCGGATTCCACTGCATCCTGGCCTGGAAGGCTGTCTGAGGGGTAGGGGTGAAGAAGAGGCCATCTGGACAGCAGCAATTAAAACCAGAACTCTCTTTTATTTGTGTTCAGGGCGTTCCTGGGATGATTGTGCCCGTTCATCCATGAAACGTTTTCAGCGCTTTATTTTATAAAAGTATACTGCTCTCACCCCGGTGACATGAAATATTCAGAGCTTTAGAAAGCAACAGCCCGCTTCTGGGCCGTGTGGATCTTCACCTATTGAGACAGGATTAGCCCATTTAGTTGGGAGGAAGCCCCCTTGAACACACAGGCACTTCCATGTAAGAAGAAGAGACTGGGTTTATACCCCGCCCTTCCCTCGGAGTCTCAGAGCAGCTTAAAATCTACTTTCCCTTCCCCTCCCCACAATGTACACCCTGTGAGGTAGGGGGTGTTGTGGTGAAGTGCGCGGACTCTAATCTGGGAGAACCGGGTTTGATTCCCCACTCCTCCACTTGCACCTGGCTGGATGACCTTGGGCAAGTCATAGCTCTGTACCAGCTGTTCTCTCAAGGACAGTTATGAAAAGAGCTCTCTCAGCCCCACCTACCTCACAGGGGGTCTGTTGTGGGAAAGGAAAAGAGGGGAAAGGAAAAGAGTTTGTAAGCCACTCCGAGTGAAGGGCAGGGTATAAATCCAATCTCCTCTTCTTCTTCTTTCGAGGACTGCTCATGAGAGAGAACAGCTCTGAGAGAACTTGTGACTGACCCAAGGTCACACCAGCAGCTGCATGTGGAGGAGAGTGGAATCAAACCTGGTTCTCCCAGATTAGAGTTCACCACTCTTAACCACTATACCAAACTGAAGACTGGGACAGAAGTCTCGGTGTTACTGAGGGGACATTTCTGCCTGGAAGCATACATTTTCTTTTCTTTAACCACAATAATAATTATCATATGGTAGTGTGTGTAGTATAGCCAGGAGATCCAAAGATTGTCTGGCAGCCAGAAGTTCTAGCTCTTTTTGCGTTATGCACCACTAGGTGGCGAGCTAGACTTGTTTTTGAGGCAAGAGACGTTTCAGAGAGGTGGTTTGCCATTGCCTGCCTTTGCGTCACGACTCTGGTATTCCTTGGAGGTCGCCCTTCCAAGTACTGACCAGGGCCGACCCTGCGTCGCTTCTGAGATCTGACGAGATCAGGCTAGCCTGGGCTATCCAGGTCAGGGCTTCTTTAACCTTATTTTATATATAAACCTTATTTTATATGTAAAGTGCTGTCAACTCGCAGCCAATTTATAGCAACCCGTCGGGTTTCCAAGGCAAGAGATGCCCAGGGGTGGTTCTGCCCTGGCCTGCCTCTGCAGAGCAACCTGGGACTTCCTCATGGTGGTCTCCCATCCAAGGGCTGACCAGGGCCGACCCTGCTGAGCTTCCAAGGTCTGAGAAGGTCCAGCGAGGCTGGGCCGTCCAGGGCAGGGCATATATAAATTATATACAGTCCTCAGAATTAGGGGTGAGCAAATGTTCCTGTCTTGCTGCATTTTAAATTTCTGCCAGCTGTTTCCAGCTGTTCGATCTGTTTGTGTTGCATACACCTCTACACAGACTTTGAACATATAGGAGCTGCCTTCTCCTGAGTCAGACCCTGGGTCTATTCAGGTCAGTTTTTTCTCCTTCTCCGACCGGCAGCAGCTCTCCAGGGTCTCAGGCGGAGGTCTTCCATGTCACCTGCCGTTTTTTAAACTGAGGCTGCTGCCAGGGATTGAACCTGAGAGCTTCTGTATGTGGAGCAGATGCTCCATCCCTTGAGTCACGGCCTCTCCTGCACAGATATGCCCGTTAGGTAGCCATTATGCACATCACATATGCCTCTAATGTACATATAACAGTCCCCTTGCTCAGTTCGGCCTCTTCTGACCAGCGGTGGGTCTCGCGGGTCTCAGGCAGAGGAAGGTCTTCTCTGGATACTTTAGCCAGAGAAGACGGGAGTTGAACCCGAGGCCTTCTGCATGCAAACCATGACTGGCCTTACCCCTGGCCTCTGGGAGTTCCCCCTAAAAATACTGCACTCTCTTACAGCATCTCTGTTCACAAGTTGTAGTGGATGCTAGGGTCCCCAAACCTGGGTTGGGAAAAACCTGGAGATTTGGGGGGTGGATCTGGGGAGGTGGCCTGGGGATGTGCAGGACCTCAGTGGGGTCTAATGCCATAGAGCCCCCCTGCAGCCGTTTTCCCCAGGACAGCCAGATCTGTCCAGCAGCACCTTAGAGACAGCCAAGGTTTGGGGGTATAAGCTTTTTTTTGGTGTGTGTGCTTGCGTGCCTGGAAGTCATGGCGACTCCTGGCAATCCCTGCTGGGGGCCTGGGCGTTTTTCAGAGAGGTGGCATGCTATTGCTTGCCTCTGCCTCCTGGCCCTGGTATTCCTTGGAGGTCTCCTTTCCAATTGCTTGCCAGGGTTGGCCCTGCTCAGCTTCTGAGATGTGATGTGATGGGGCTTGCTTGAGCTATCCAGGTGGGGGGTGGGGTATAAGCTTTTGAGATTCAGTGCTCTGTCACAGTATCTAACAAAGGCAGCTTTAACTTTCAAGGACTTCTATCTCACCCCCCAAACTTGTTGGTCCCTCTAGACACTATTTTTTCAGGGGAAACTGATCTCTGTTGCCTGGAGATCAGCTTTGATTTGGGGAGATCTCCAGGCCCCACCTGGATGTTGGCAAACAGAGTGAACAGATGTGCAATCCACGTACAATGCACACTTGGTTTTTCTTTATATGTGGGCTGAGCAATCCTCATGTCACATTCAACCCAGATATAGCTGAATGTGTGAATGAAACCCCACATTTATCCAGGTACCGGTCCCTGGTTTCATGCATAAAATAAACTTGGATTAGTTCTGTCCCACGAACAGATACGTGCACATATATGCTGGATGTACTTGTGTTCACTTAGTGTAGTGGTTCAGAATGGCGGACTCTAATCTGGAGAATTGGGTTTGATTCCCCACTCCTCCACATGAAGCCAGCTGGGTGACCTTGGGTCAGTCACAAGTTCTCTCAGAGCTGTCCTCTCACCACCAGCAGTCCTCGAGAGAGCTCTCTCAGCCCCACCTGCCTCCCAGGGAGTCTGTTGTGGGGAGGGGAAGGGAATGGAGACTGTAAGCCACTCTGAGACTCCTTCGGGTAGTGAAGGGCAGGGTTTAAATCCAGTCTCCTCCTCCCCCTATTTATTTATTTATTTATTTATCAAATTTATACTCCGCCTCCTCCTCCTCTTCTTCTCTGTAACATGTGGACAGGGTTACTGACAGCCTTTGACTTGGTGTCAGCAGTCCCGAACCAGAGGCCCGGTACGTTCAAAGCAGGTGCTCCGGCACTCGGCAGGAATTGCATTCTAGAGTTGCCAGGTCCGGGTTGGAAAATACCTGGAGACTTTGGGGGTGGATCTGGGAGAAGGCAGGGTTGGGGGAGGGGAGGGGCCTCAGCATGCCATAGAGTCCACCCTCCAGAGCAGCCATTTTCTCCAGGGGAGCTGATCTCTGTCAGCTGGGGATCAGATGTAAAAGCAGGAGATCACCAGGCCCCACCTGGAGGCTGGCAACCCTATGGTGTTCTCATAGATGAATGATGCAAATCTCATTGCTCTGCTTATTGGATGTCCCCTCCTGTTGATTGTATCGACTTACCCTGTATAATCTGCTTTGAGTCCTGGTGAGGAAGGCCAGATTATAAACCAGGTAAATAAAGTATAGTTTAACGTGAAGGTGGGATGCCACCCCCCCCCCCCCCCCGGTTGCATCTACAGCTTAATTTGACATTTCCTCTTTGGCAGCGGAAGCTGCCATCTGCTTCCTTTTCTCACTGGGGCTCAGCAATGCCAACCTTCCCCAGAAGGTAGATGGTTCACATCCGCACCCTGTTGAGGAAATGACGGAAATTTGCCCCTTCCTCCTCCTCCTCTCCCAGTTTCCCCACAGGCACAAACTACCAACCAGTCAAGAAGAAGGGGGGTGTTAAAACAGCAGAGTTGCCATCCTGCTGGGGGCCTGAAGATCTTCTGGTATTACAGTTGATCTCCAGATGACAGAGATCAGCTCCCCTGGAGAAAATGGATGCATTGGAAAGTCACCGAGTAGAATTTTTGCTCTCAGGACTCCACAGCTTAGAGGGAGCGTTAGTTACCAGGTATCCTCTGGCCACTGGCGGGGGATGGGGGGCAGGGTTCCCAGATCCAGGTTGGGAAACTCCTGGGGCTTTGGGGGTGGAGCCTGGGGAGGACAGGGACCTCAGTTGGGGTACAGTGCCATAGAGTCCACCCTCCAAAGCATCCATTTCCTCCAGGGGGGAACTGATCTCTGCAGTCTGAAGAGGAGCTGTGATGCCAGGGGTCCCCAGGTCCCCCCCCCCCGGAGGCTGGCCTCCCTCCTCCAGCAGAGCCTGGCAGCCCTTGGCGGCCATGTCCCAGCAGGAACTTCCCCTGGGAGCCCAAGGGCCGGGCCTCCCCTGCTGCTGCTGCTGCTGCTGCTCTTCTGGAGTGGCTCCTCTTGCAGGTGGCCGGAGGGAACAGCAGGGGGTGCCCTTCTTTGGAGGCTTTGAAGCGGAGGCTGGATGGCCTCTGGCAGCAGTGCTGATTCTGTGAATGGAGGCAGATCTTGGGCGATTCTGCATCTGGCATTGGCTCCACATTTTCTCAACTGGGAGGGAAAGGTGCAGCTCCAAACCACATTCAGATACCTCGGGGCAACGCCATACTGACTGCAAAGTCACCCCTGAATGGCCATAAATCTATGCAGAAGGTACCATAAAACCCGATGGTCAAAGGAAGCGAAAGTGGCATGCAATGCAGGGGGGAATTTCCATTCCAAGGTGGGCTTTGTAAAACAACGGAGGGAAAATCCAATGCACAATCGCCCCCTGAGAGGGAGGGTAGGGAGGGTGGCATCAGTGCTTAGTTCTCATAGCCCTTTCTTACATGCCCAGGGAAATCACTCTGGAATCAGGAAGCAATTTTCTCCAAGGCAGTTTGGCCTGAGATCCTGGAGATGGTTTTTTTGCCATCTTCTAGGCATGAACAGGGGTCACTGGGGGTGTGTAGGGGGGGAAGGTATTTGTGAGTTTCCTGCATTGTGCAGGGGGTCAGACTAGATGACCCCAGAGATCCCTTCCAGCTCTATGATTCTGTGATCCCCCTGTGAGCTGCTTGTGGGCCTCTCAGAGGCACTCGACTCCCCACTAGGCTTGCCAGCTCCAGGTTGGGAAATTCCTGGAGATTTGGGGGTGGAGCCTGGGGAGGGTGTAGTTTGGGGAGGGGAGGGATATCGGCAGGGTGCCATGCCACCGAGTGGGCTAAGTGGACCTTTGCGGAGATCTAGAAGGTCAGTCGCATCCACACAGCCCTGTTTTGGCATGAGAGCTACTTGGAACCTCCATGTTCAGAGGAAGTCTACCTCTGAACCAATGTTCCCTCTAAGCTGTGGAATCCAGTGAGCAAAAATTCTACTTTGTGAGCTACTGGCATTAAAGTTGTGAGCGAGCGATTTGGCTGCTGCATAAATGAGTTTGTTCTGGAGCCATCTTTCCTGAGCGAAGACCAAAATGTGTGAGCCAGAGGCTAAAAAACTGTGAGCTAGCTCACACTAACTCAGCTTAGAGGGAACACTGCTCTGAACAATTGTGTCCTGTTCGTGAGCATCCTGTTTGGGTCTTGCCTGCAGCTGCGTGGGCTTCAGGATTTTTGTCTTCACACCTACATTTTTCCTTGTTTTAATACTATCCCCCCCCCCCCAATGCTGCAATGTCTTAGGATGGTGTGGTGAGGGTTCGGTGTTGCTGGCCAAATGAGGCAGGAGAGAAGTCAGTTTGCACCTGAACATCGACCCTGTGCAGGTTTCTGCCTGCCCCATCCAGGAAGGGGAAAGTGTCCTGCGTTTCCACCTCCCCCGAGTTTTCAGATGGGAAATCCTGATGCAGGTTTCGATTCTCTCTGGTGCCAAATGGAACCTGTGATGCTTTATCATCCGTTTCCTCCACCGGCCCAATCCTCCCCCCCCCCTGATAAAATGAATGCCTTTTCCAAATTTATTTGCGTGCCAGTAAATCAGCATTATGTGTTACTTGTATGATGGAGGTTGAATGCATAAATCTCACATAAATGATGCATTAAAACCCAAGAGCATATGTTTGCAAAGCTAATGAATCTGGGGAGCTCACCGTGGGAAAGCAGAGACCCAGTGACCAATGTAGGAGCAAACTTTAAAAGAAACCCAAGAGTAAACTTGCTTGTCCCTGGGCAATTTTTTTTAGAAAAAATCCTTCCTTGTTTTGTTTGCCAGAGAACCCGCTGCATGCTGCCAAACGGTGTGTGTGTGTGGGGGGGAATCAAAGGGTACTCATGAAGCAAGACAGCTGGGGAGGGGGCCCTGTGTCCCACTCCGTGAGCTGAGCACTCTCAGGAACACACTGAGGCATGCACCGTGCATGGTTACAAATCACAGGCTCCGGCCCTGGCATCTCCAGTTGCGGGGGACCATTTCCTCTTTCCAGTCTGAGATGCTGGAGAACCGTTCCCGCAACAGACAGACCTGGATGCATGTAAATCAGGAGTCTGAGTCAGCTCAGGCAGCTCCCTGCGTCCTACCAGACCAACGTCATATTTGGTTGTTGCTGTTCAGGCGCACAGTCAAGTCCGACTCCTCGTGACCCCATGGACCACACCACGCCAGGCCCTGCTGTCTTCCACCGTGTTCCGGAGTTTGCTTAATTTCATGTTTGTTGCATCGATAACACTGTCTAGCCATCTCATCCTTTGCCGTCCCCTTCTTCTTTGACCTTCAACCAGCATCAGGGTCTTCCCCAGTGAGTGCTCCCTTCTCATTCGGTGGCCAAAGTATTGGAGCTTCAGCTTCAGTATATCTGGCCTTCCAGGGAACAGCCAGGGTTGATTGCCTTTAGGATTGACTGATTTGATCTTCTTGCAGTCCAAGGGACTCTCAAGAGTCTTCTCCAGCATGTCATACTTGCTAGAATAAAAAAGAGCCCTGCTGGATTGGACCAAAAGGTCCAGCTAGCCCAGCAGTTAATTTATTATCATATGGGATTGGGTGTAGAAGAGCCAGGAGATTGTCTGGCAGCCTGAAGTTCTAGCTCTTGAGCGTTATGCACCAGCTAGGTGGCGAGCTAGACTTGTTTTTTAGGCGAGAGACGATTCAGAGGTGGTTTGCCATCACCTGCCTCTGCCCTGGTATTCCTTGGAGATCGCCCTTCCGATTCCTAGCCACGGCTGACCCTGCTGAGCTTCCGAGATCTGACAAGTTCAGGCTAGCCTGGGGTATCCAGGTCAGGGCAGCTAGGCCACCATCCTGTTTCTAATGAAACGGCCAGTTGCCACTGGAAGACCCACCAGCAAGATCTGAAGATATCTCCTATCAGCCCTCCCCTGGTGCCCATTTCTGTTCAGAGGTAGACTGCTGTTGGAAATGGAGGTTCCACTGAGCTCTCCTGTCTGATGGCCATTGCTTCGGCCTCGCTTTCATAAACTTCTCTAATCCCTTTTAAAAACCACCCAAGCCCCAGCCCAGTGGCAATGAACTCCACAAGTGAACTGGGAGTGGGGCTGCCAACTCTGGGTTGGGAAATTCCTGGAGATTTGGGTGTGGAGCCAGAGTCTGAGGACAGGAGGGAGCTAAGCAGGGTTATGATGCCATAGTCCACCCTCCGAAGCGGCCACCTTCCCCAGGGGAACGGATCTATGGAATTCAGGAAGAACTCCAGCCCCCACCTGGAGGTTGGAAACCCTCACTAGGAACATGTTTCATGGCAGAGATGCCTGAAAGTTTGCAACATTTCAATGCATCTGTTGAAGAAGAAAAAGGAGAGGAGGAGGAAGAAGGAGAAGGAGAAGAGAGACTGGATTTATACCCCGCCCTTCACTACCCGAAGGAGTCTCAGAGTGGCTTACGATCTCCTTCCCCATCCCCTCCCCACAACAGGCACCCTGTGAGGTAGGTGGGGCTGAGAGAGCTCTCTCGAGGACTGCCCTTGAGAGAACAGCTATGAAATAACTTATAACTGACCAAAGGTCACACCAGCAGATGCATGTGGAGGAGTGGGGAATCAAACCCGGCTCTCCCAGATTAGAGTCTGCGCTCTTAACCACTACACCAAACTGGCTGAATCCCACAGAGTGGGACCCCCCCCCCCCCCCGGGGCATGATTCTGTGCTGATGTTTTGTGGCATCATTTGGCAGCTCAGCTTGCCAAATTTAACCTTGAGATTCCTGGCTTCTATCACCCTTAGACTCCCTTTGCCCAATCTGGTTTCCTTGCCAGCATCCTGGCTTGGGAGGAAGGGTCAAAGGGCCCGAGGGGCCGCCTCAAAATCCTGGAGAAGGGGGGGGGATGCCAAGTTGATGGCCCAGGGAGGGGGGGGACCCAGTAGCTTGCCAAGTGTTAAATTGCATTTCATGTGCAGCTAATCTCCAATCACCAGATTGGCGTATTCATGAGGCATATGAATTATGCAAGAGATGACAGATGTGAGGGGGCTTCGCTCCTCCGGTCGGTTTTGTTAAAACACGCACAGAGACTATATCAGATGTCAGTCTGTGAGAAATCGGTGGGCTTGTCTGCAAGCGCACTTCCTTTTGCAAAGCTGGGTCTGTGGCATTCACAGCCAGGCCCCATGCAAACTGGACCCCCTTCCCTTCCCTTCCCCCCTCCCTCCCGGGGTTGTGTGTTCCTCTTGCAGAATGCCCCCCCCCCCTTCGGAGGCAGGCCGAGCAAAGACGTGGGATGTGTTTACGTGCCGGATGCCAAACAGCGGCCCACGAGCATCTTCCTAATTGCGAAAATCCACCCAATAAGTGCAATATTACCTCGTCCTCGAGGGCACAAGCAGACGGCACTTAAAGAATTCCTCGGCTTTCAAGTGACAATTTTTTGACAAGCTGTTCAAAAATGTGTCAAGAGAGAGTGGGGAAAAGAGAAAGGGGGGGAAATCTTGCTTTCCATCTCTTTTTTTGAAATTGCAGCTAAATGAAATATCCACACTGTGCCCAAGATGGAATTTTATGGACTCTTGTCTACAGGAAAATTCCTCCCCGCCCCCAATGGATCCGTCTGTGGCTGAAACCCCTGCGCCTTTTGCTATTATTTTGCACCGTTCCTGTTATGATTCCTATTTTAAATTTTTACAGAAACTAAAGAAAGAAAGCTCAGTCCTGGTTTGTTCAAGCACAAACGTCTGGGCCGTTTCGGTTGGAACGTCTGATGTGGGAAAACCAGACAAAGAAGGATTCTTTGAGGTCAAGCATCATTAGACAGTTTAGATAATAATTAGTAATTAGATAGTAAATAGACGAAATGTCACAGAAGGTAACTAAAGGTTCTTAAATACTGTAGAATGGCAGCGTTGTGAAGATCACAGGGGCCAAGACTTATCTTTAAACACACGGCTCCATTTATTTGTTGTTGATTTAAAGTGTTCCCATCTTGTGTTCTCAGCTGAATGAGGGGCCCTTTGCAGCTTTACGGGTGACACGTTTTTGTCTTGTGTCTGCAAGAATGTTTGCTGGGTCCGGGTTCAGGTTTTATCCCTGACACAAACCCACGCACTCACTCTTAGTTCCCGCCTAGTCTACAATAAGGGATTGAACACATGAAGACACGAAGCGGCTGTATACTAAGGTTCTTTCCGCATTTGCCTGCCTCTGCAGATTTTCTCGGTGTTCGAGTTGAAGCAGTTTAAGGGCAATTCTGAGTTGGCTTTTCTCTCTATTATTTTACAAAACCCAGACTGGAACAGAAATTCCCATCTGCATTGCATGCCATTTGTTTTCTGCGATCATCGGGTTTTATGGTCCCTTCTGCATCGATTTATGGCCATTCCGGGGTGACTTTGCAGTCAGAATAGCATTGCTCTGGAGTATTTGAATGTAGCTTTGAGCTGCACTTTTCCCTCCCAGTTGAGAAAATGTAGAGTGAATGCTAGATGCAGAATCACCCTAAGTCCACGGCAAAACAGCATCGAAATATCCCAGGGCAACAGCAGGCTGAAAATGGGCTGACCACAGAAGGGAGGTGACATCCTGCAGAATGGGAAAAAACCTGGGTTAAAAAGAAGGTTGGGCTTGATTTCAGTGCAGAATTGCTTGGAGGACACTGCGGTGAACATGGATTAAAAGGAGAGTGCAGGCAGGGCCTAAATCAGACCTTTGGTCCATCAAGACCAGGAGTTTCTACTCAGACTGGCAGCAGCTCTCCAGGGTCTCTGGGAAAAGGTCTTTCACATCTTCCAACACTTGATCCTTTGATCTGGAGATGCCGGAGATTGAAGCTGGGCTAGTCTGCATGCCAAGCAGAGGCTCTTCCACTGTGCCACAGCCCCTGCAATACAGGCCTCCCTTACAGGGATGTTGTGAGTGTGACAACAGTGCATACATGTAGTGCTGTGAATGCCAAATGTGCGTGTGTGCCAAGCGCTGTCAAGTCACAGCTGATGAATGGCGGGCGATCCCAGCAAGGGGCTTTCAAGGCCAGTGAGCAGCAGAGCCAGTTTGGTGTTGCAGTCAGGAGCGCAGACTCTAATCTGGGAGACCCAGGCTTGATTCCCCACTTCTCCACATGCAGCTGCTGGCGTGACCTTGGGTCAGTCACAAGTTCTCTCAGGAGCAGTCCTCGAGAGAGCTCCCTCAGCCCGACCCACTTCACAGGGTGTCTGTTGTGGAGAGGGGAAAGGAAAGGAGATTGTAAGATGCTCTGAGACTCCCTTGGGGAGTCTCTTCTTCCTCTTCCATTGCCTTTCTCTGCAGAGTCTTCTCTGGTGGTTTCCATTCCAAGCGCCGACTCTGCTTAGCTTCCAGATCTGATGAGACTGGGCCATGCCACTTTCCCTCCCCTGAATGCTGAATCCTCTAAGTGAGTTCATCACTTTATTGTTGTTGACATAATATTTGAGATTTGAATCCTGACAAGTGCCGCCGCATGCAAAGGATGGGCCCCGAAAAGCCAGATGAAGGCAGTATTTAATGAGGCCCATCAGATCCTCCATCATCAGTGGGGTGGGGTGGGGGAGATCCAGGTGCAGAGGAGGAGACCTTGGAGCTTCCTGCTGCCCCAGTCCCCCTCCCTCCCAAGAGAGCCATCCGCCTGGCCAAATGTCAGGGTTTCCCCTCCGAGAACACAGATCCCCGACGCAGCCCGCTAGCCAGCTGCAGGACACCGATACCACCCTCTCTGGGGAGCCGAGGGGAAGCACCACTGCATTTATCAGGCCATGAGAACACCGCTCGCTCGCGCACGCGTCTGTTTAAAAGACGCCCCAGCCAGTCTGGTGACTAACAAGGTTCCCCAACCCTTCCCGCTCCTGCAGCTGCGGAGGACACCCTCCCGGGGGAAGAGATTATCCCCCTCTGGCCGAGCACAGCGCCAGGAAGGGGACATGAGCTTGAATTGCCTCTGAGCCAAGGGGGCCACTGGGGCCAGACCTTGGAGGCATGGCTGCCCCAAGATACCCAAATCATGAGTCCCCGTGTGGGTCCAATGGGGAGGGGGTGGAACAGTGGGAGGAGGCAAAACCAGATGGCTCCTTCTCAGCGCCAGGTCTGAAAAACCTTCTGGCTAGGGTTGCCAGCCTCCAGGTGGGGCCTGAAGACAGCCTGCTTTTACAACTGATCTCCAGCTGACAGAGATCAGCTCCCCTGGAGAAGGGTGGACTCTATGGCGTAGTACCATGCTGAGGCCTCTCCCCTCCCCAAACCCCACCCTCTCCCGGATCAACCCCCAAAGTCTCCAGGTATTTTGCAACCCAGACCTGGCAACCCTACTTCTGGCCAGACTTGCTTGTGATTGGAGAACAAACCAAAGAGGGATTAACACGTGGAACTCACTGCCGCAGGAGGTGGTGGCAGCTAAAAGCCTGGACGGCTTCAAGAGGGAATTGGATCAACATCTGGAGCAGAGGTCCACCAGTGGCTGTTAGCCACAAGGTCTAGATAGGAGCTCTCAGTCTGGGGCAAGTGATGCTCTGTATTCTTGGTGCCCGGGGGGGGGGGGGGGGACACAACAGTCAGAGGGCTTTTAGTGTCCTGCCCCCACCACCAAGATGGCACCTGGTGTTTTTGGCCACCGTGTGACAGAGTTTTGGACTGGATGGGCCACTGGCCTGACCCAACCTTGGCTTCTCTCTTATGTTCTTATATTCTTATGTTCATTGGGTTGTTGGAACCAGGGTTTGTCTAATCCAGCATCCTGGTTCATTCCCACTGTGGGGGGGGGGGGCAGTTGAATGTTGCCAGCAGGCCTACAAACAGGCCGTGGGGGTTCTGTAGGGTTGCCAACCTCCAGATGGCACCAGGAGTTCTCCCACTATTACAATAGATCTCCAGACCAGTGTTCCCTCTAAGCTGAGTTAGTGTGAGTTAGCTCACAGTTTTTTAACCTCTGGCTCACACCATTTTGTCTAAGCTCAGGCTCTAGAGCAAACTAGTTTATGGAGCAGCCAAATCGCTGGCTCACAACTTTAATGCTAGGAGCTCACAAAGTAGGATTTTTGCTCACAAGACTCCACAGCTTAGGGGGAGCAGAGAGAAACAGAGATCAGTTCCCCTGGAGAAAATGGCTGCTTTGGAGGGTGGGCTCTAGGGCACTATACCCTGCTGAGGCCCCTCCCATCCCTAAACCCCACCCTTCCCAGGCTCCACCCCCAAATCTCCAGTTATTTCCCAGCTCAGAGTGCCCTCTAGGAATGGATTCAGAAGAGCAGCTAGAGGTTCCGTTTATCCATCCTGGCAAATAACCAAGAGATAAGCTTCCTCATAGGAGTCTGTTGAATCCTCTTTTAACGTCAGCTGAACTGGTGGCCATTTCCATGTCTTGTGGTGGTGAGTTCCGTGGGTTAATTGTGCTCTGAAAGAAGTACTGCTCTTTGCCTTCCTGGATCTACTGCTATTCATTGGCTATATTGGTCGCAAACCTTCGATGAACAATCCAAGCTGCATTATATCGGAAATGGATACCTAGGTACTTAAAATGTCTGACCTCCTCTACTCTGTTTCCATTGAATTCCCATTTAAATCGTCTCCAGGTTCTTGAGAAAACAAGGATTTTTTGATTTTTCGTAGTTGTCTTGGAGCTTATTAGATGCAAAGTACTCAAGGCAGCAATTTCAAAGATGCTTCAAACCCCCTCCTGAGTGAGACATTAATAGTGCATCATCTGCATAAACTTACAGAGGTATGTGGGTGGGACCAAGTTGAGGGATAGAGTGGCAGAGCCTCTGCTTGGCCAGCAGAAGGTCCCAGGTTCAGTCCCTGGCAGCACCTCCAGTTAAGGGATTTGGCAGGAGGTGATGGGGAAGACCTCGGCCTGAGAGACCCTGGAGAGCCGCTGCCGGTTGGAGTCCTGACGCAGTATCAGGGAACTTCTTCTCTTTTTTTAGTATCAAGGGAGAGAGAAATGACCCATTTGCAAGGGAGGGGAGGGGTCCCATGACGGAATGCTCGTCTGACCTCTCTCCCCCCCCCCCCCCCCCCGTATTGTAAGCTAGCATCTTTGGGAAACTGTGGTTTTTATAATGTTTTATAATGGAGAAGATAGCAGATCGATGTGTCATTGTCAGAGACTATTCATTGTAATTCCAAATTTGTGGGACAGTGGTTTCCGGTGTTAGAATACCTGACGTGCAATGACACATTAAAAGAAGTGGTGTAGTCAAAGCAATATTATAGTATAGAAGCACATTTTTGAGCTGTCAATATTATCAGATTAAGGATTTCTGCAAAACTATCCTTTCCTTTGTTCAATTCTTGGGTAATTCTAAATTCATAGGTTTACCTATGGAATGTACAATATATGTTTGTTGTATGTTTGCTAAGGTAAAATAAAAATTTTAAGTTAAGAAAAAAAAGAAAACAGCTGGCTTAGAACCTTTCTGCCTGACATGCTAGGTTTCTGTGTGCAGGACAGTAAAGTTGAATCCCTCCACTTCTTGTCTGAAATGGTATACTCTGGGCACAAGCGGAACACCTCAGCTGCTGTTTGTTAGAATTAGACCCTGTGAGCTTGTTGCAGAGTCTGCACTTGGGGAGCAGAACAGAACAGAGGTACACAACAAGGAGCTCTGTGATTGGCAGGCAGTAGGAAGCCTCTGGATTGGCCAAGCCAGGTGTGGATCTGAGCGTGAGCTAATGCTAATGCTGCCATCTCCCGCCCGGGAGGTGGGATGAGCCGCCCTGTGACATCGGGTGTGTGGAATGTTACGTTATGCTTCTCATAGCCTGTTTATCGCTCCCTGCTCTGCTCTGACCTTGGGAGTCTGCTGGTGCCTGCCTATGTTTCTTTTCTTGTGTCTGGCTCTGTTTCCCCCCGCTTTTTCCAGGAGAACCTCGGGCCGGTATTCAGGCACCTTTTACATGATTTTTATGATTGGTTACATTCCTTTTCCAGGCCCTTTTTGAATTCTGTATAATTACACCGTTTGGGGATCATAATAGCCATTACTGACACAGAACGTGTAGATGACCACAACAGACCTTTCTCAATAAAGACTTCCTTTCCTTAAAGACACTTGTTGGTGACTGACTCTGTAGGACTCTCACAGAGTGTCAGTAGTCTTACATTCAGGATCCTGCCTTGCACCAAGTAATGGACGGCGAGGAAAAAGTACCCTCGGAGGTGCCGGTGACTACCTAGGAAGAAACAGTGGTTCCCACCACCAGTTGATGGGTCTACGAGAGGCCATGAAGGAGCCAATATTCCTGGATGCAGTTTTCCATGACGCCACTGGAATCATGGTCGACAACTCAGTGGGGGTCTAACCTGGTTTGGTATGAATTCCCAATGGTATCGAGTATACCAGGCCCGTCCAAGGAAGTGGTGGGACCCTCCAGTGAGCTATGGGCTCACATGGATCGGAGGTTCGAAGCCCAGCATGAGAAGGTGCAGAAGGAGCTCATGGAGATGTTTATGGATCTCCCTAAGGTGATCACAACCATCATCAAAGGAGAAGGTGATCAAGGACTGGAGGCCACGCCCCCCCAGCCGGTGCCTCAGCCACAAGGAGCCCCAGCAGCATTGGGCCCCGGTGAGGCGCCCCCAAGACCTGCCGTGCCAGGGCTGGGGATACCTCAACGACCCGTACCCCAAGAGTTACTGGATGCCACGTTTGATGGGAACCCGGATAAACTCCAGTTCTTCATGACTGAGACCGAGAGGTTCCTCTAGAACTGGGGCCACCTCTTCTCGACAGAGGAGGAGCGAGTCGGCTACATCGGGTCAAGGATGCGAGAGGGTGCAGCCGATTGGTATGTAAGCCTCCACAACGTGCCAGGACCTGAGCTCAGGAGCACAGGGGAGTTCATGTGGGCATTAAGGCGGCAGTATGAAGACCCTATGGGGGAAGAGAAAGCCTGCAACCGGATCCACACATTGCAGCAGGGAAACAGCTCTGTGAGTGAGTACTCTGATACATTCAAGAGATATGAGGCTAAGATGCAGGGGTGGCCAGAAGCTGTGTTTATCGGGCAATACCAGCAGGGCCTTAATCACGGTATTTATGAGACAGTTCTCAGAAATGTGAACCCCACATCATTGGTGGCCTAGGTGAGATGCGGAAGGCAGATTCCAGATGACCCACATGCATGTCCCAAAGCCAGTCCCAAAAACCCCAGTAGCTGCTGGGAAACCGGCAAGACCCAAGCTGAAAGAACCCCTCCACGACCTCCAGGATCTACGAATGAAACAGGGGCTCTGCCTGCACTGCGGAGAAGCTGGCCACTATGCCTCGACCTGTCCTGCTGGAGCCCCAAAGGAGGCCATGACTCCACTGATTGCCGCCCCTCATAGTGCGAAGGGACCTCACCTCCCGAAGCCCTGGGCCCTGCCGCTCGAAGCCCAACTGGAGCAGGAATGGGCTGCAGCGGTAGAAACCGGCCAGCCAGCAGGAAACAGATGGGACCTGCTCTAAAGGGCACAACCCAGCAGGTCCGTGAGCAACCGGCACCACCAGTGGTGAGCAATCCCACCCCCCCTTTATGTTATACTTTCCATGGTCAATCCAGACTTGGGGACACAAGTTAGGGTTCGGGCCCTCATTGATTCGGGGTGTGCTAGAGACCTCATTAGCCCGATAGTAGTCATGGGGCTAGGAGTTGGGGTAACAAGGTTGGAAGAGCCATTAAGATTCACCCAAATGGATGGCTCAGAAATGAAAGAACCCTGTGCCTATGAAACTGAGC
Source organism: Lepidodactylus listeri (assembly GCA_029233225.1). Classification (NCBI taxonomy): domain Eukaryota; kingdom Metazoa; phylum Chordata; class Lepidosauria; order Squamata; family Gekkonidae; genus Lepidodactylus; species Lepidodactylus listeri. Next base: position 178,156,288 of record JARCFY010000002.1, read on the forward strand.
CATTAATCGTTGGGATGGGGGAGCACTGGGGAAAAAAGGACATTCGTTATTAATCCCCATACTCAGTTCCTCATGGTCTTGGGAAGCCCTTGGTTGGGGTCCCACGACCCTTATATTGCATGGAGCGAAGGAAAGGTGCGCTTTGTAACTACCAGATGTGCCGAGCACCGTTGGCTTCCTGAGTGGGGGCCCATGCCCACTCCCCCCCTTAAGTCTTGCCTAGCTATGGAAGAGTTTGAAACTATCCCTTTGGAATATCGGGACTTGAGCGGGATGTTCGAGGAAACCAAGGCCAATGAGTTGCCTCCTCACAGGAATACCGACTGTGCCATTGAACTATTGTCTGGTCATAAATTGCCTAAAGGGAAATTGTATTCCATGAGCCCCGTGGAGAAGGGGGAATTGCACAAGTTCATTGACAAAAACTTGGTGCAGGGCTCCATTCAGCCCGCGACTTCCCCTATGGCAGTCCCTGTGTTGTTCTGGAAAAAGAAGGATGGGGGGCTAAGATTATGCACGGATTATCGAGGACTGAATGCAGTGTGAATGTCTAATGCATACCCCCCTCCTTTTGATCAAAGATCTCCTAGTGGAGGCGACCCAGGGAAAAAATATTTTCCAAACTAGATCTCTGGGATGCATATTTCCGAGTGCGCATACGGGAGGGGGATGAGTACAAAACTGCGTTTAATACCCCCCTGGGCCAGTTCGAATATTTGGTGATGTCATTTGGACTTCAAGGGCTGCCCGAAGTCTTTATGAATTTAATAAATGAAGTTTTACATAAGCACCTGTTTAAGGGGGTCCTCTGCTATGTGGATTATATCCTTTTGTATTCCCCGGATCGAAAGTCCCATATGAAATTAGTGCATGAAGTTATCACAATCCTTTGAGTGCATAAACTCTTTGCTAAGCTGTCTAAATGTGAGTTCCACAAATCAGAAATTGACTTTTTAGGGTATCGCATCTCTCTCTGGGGGTTGGAAATGGACCCTGCAAAAGTGGCAGCAGTAGTGAATTGGGAGCCCCCCAAAACCCTCAGGCAGCTTCAGAGTTTTTTTGGGGGGGGTTGCAAATTTCTATCGCACATTCATCGCAAACTTCGCCCAACTTAGCCTACCCTTACAGACATCTTGAAAACAAAAGGGAAAGGGCTGGAGGGTGTACAACCTGGAGCTTGACTCGATTGGACCCCCAATTGCCAAAAGGCATTTGAAGCGCTTAAAACTATGTTTACCTCGGAGCCTGTACTAGCACATGCTGAAGAAAATAAAAAATTCATTGTACATGTCAATGTTTCAGACATGGCTATGGGGGGGCGATCCTCCAGGAAGGGGAAGACAGAAAACTACATCCACTCGCCTATGTGTCTAGAAAGTTCGGGGAGACCGAGTGCAACTGGGTGGTGTGGGATAAGGAGGCTGCAGCCATTCGGCTATCCTTGACTACTTGGCACCATTGGTTAGAAGGCGTGCGCCTCCCATTTGAGGTCTGGATTGATCATAAAAACCTCAAGGCACTTAAGACTCATTGTACATTGAATGCTACACAGCTTCGTTGGGCTGAATTCTTTTTGAAATTTCAGTTTTCACTTCACCACTTCCCAAGGAAGTCCAATTCCCTAGCTGATGCACTCTACCGCCTCCCACAGCACGACGGCCTACGCGATGAGGTCATTGACTTGATGTTTACACCAGCCCAAGTGGGGGGGGGGGGAGGGTTTGTCACTAGGAGCCAAAGCCAAGCCACCATCTGCCTTCCCCTTAACGCCGGGCAGGAACAATGTGCTCAGGCTTATACAGAGGCAGATCGAACTGAAATCCAGGAGGATCCAGAAGTGGTTCAGGGCTCTGATGCTTGTTGGTACAAGGGAGATGAACTGTTCATTCCCCTTTCCCTCCAGAAGGAGGTGATGTAGTCTGCTCATAAATCTAAATTGTTGGGCCATTTTGGATATTTGAAAATGCTTCACTTGTTGCAGTTTTGGTGGCCACGAATGCGTGGGGATATGTCTTCTTACGTAGGCTCATGCCAAACCTGTTAGATGTGTAAATGCAGGGGGGGGCAAAAACCCCGGCCTGTTGAAACTGTTGGAAACCCCCAGTCGGCCATGGGAGGTGATTTCTATGGACTTTATTACAGACTTGCCTCCTAGCAAGGGGAAAACGGTAATCTGGGTGGTTGTGGATTTGTTTACAAAACAAGCTCATTTTATCCCATTCAAACAAGTACCTACAGCAAAAGCATTGGCCAAGATGTTTATGAGTAACATTATTAAATTGCACTCCATCCCACTCAAAATAATCTCCGATCGTGGGTCAGTTTGTTGCCAACTTCTGGCAGGAGCTATTACAAATATTGAGGGTAGAGCAAGCGCTCAGCAGTGCCTATCACCCAGAGACCGATGGCCAAACCAAAGGAGTCAGTCAAGTTGTTGAACAGTTTCTCAAACTATCAACAAGACAATTGGGTTGATTTATTGCCATTTGCGGAATACAGTTATAACAATGCCATTCATTCATCTATGGGTGTCTCCGCCTTTATGGTTTCTTGTGGATACAAGGGAGCCCCCCTTCCACAACTCAACCCCGTGGGCCTTGGAGTGGGGGACCCCCAGGCCTGGTGGAAATCATTACAAGACTCTTGGACGCTGATAGCAAAAACTTTGGATAAGGCCAAGATGGATTATAAGAAACAAGCGGACAAGGGGAGAGTGCCCGGGTGGAAGTTGCAAACTGGGGACTTGGTGTATTTGTCAACCAAGAACATCAGGGGCCTTCAATCCAGTCACAAGTTAGGCTGAAAATATATAGGGCCGTTCAAGATGCTTCGAAAAATCAATGAAGTGACTGTAGAATGTGAACTCCCTAAAGTCTGTGCATCCTATTTTCCATTTCAGCTTACTGAAACGGGACCCTGGACTGAATGTATGGCAGCCCCAGCAACCAACTCCTCCTCCTCCTCTGATGCTGAATGGTGAACCCCACTATAAGGTTGCACAAATTTTGGACTAAAATTAAACGTGGTCGCTTATTTTATTTAGTGCGCTGGAAAGACTTTTGGTCTGGAGAAGAAGAATGGATTGCTGTGGAACATGTTAACGCTCCTGCATTGCTGCGGGCCTTCCATAAATTGTATCCGTTAAAGACTGGTGGGGCGGGGGGAGCTTTGGGGAGGCAGAATGTCAGCTAATGCTGCCATCTCCTGCCCAGGAGGTGGGATGTGTCGCCCTGTGACATTAGGTGTGTGGAATGTTATGTTATACTTCTCATAGTGTGCTTATCACTCCCTGCTCCGTTCTGATCTTGGAAGACTGCTGGTGCCTGCCTATGTATCTTTTCTTGTGTCTGGCTCTGTTTCTTCCAGATTTTTCCATGAGAACCTTGGGCTGGTATTTAGGTGCCTTTTACATGATTTTATGATTGGTTACATTCCATTGCCAGACCCTTTTTGAATTCTGTATAATTACACCGCTTGGGGATCATAATAGCCATTACTGACACAGAACGTGTAGATGACCACAACAGACCTTTCTTAATAAAGATTTCCTTTACTGAAGGACACTTGTTGGTGACTGACTCTGTAGGACTCTCACAGGGAGCTCCAGCCTCCCTCCAGCTCTTGAGTTTAGGCTAAATTACATTCTCTGTTACCTCCCTCTGATGTTCACTCCCATCCCTTTATTTCCAGACAAGGTGGCCTTTGCCCCTTTCCTGTTTGTGGGGCTGGTTGGTTGCTGGACATGCAAACAGATCTGAGAGGAGGGTGGGGATTAGCTCTTTTTTAAAAGTCAAAAATAATTTTGTTGGGCTGAGTTGTCCCCATGTGATGTAATTTGTATCATTTTTTATGAAGCAATTAAACAGCCAGCAAGAAATACGCAATGGGAAAAGGTGTGAAATGAGAAATGCTTCTGATGCCAAAAGGCGAAAACAGAAACAAAAAAATTCCCCTGTTTTTAAATGCTTTTGTAAAATTGATCTCCCTGGCTTGAAGATATGTGTTCTCTCCCCTTCCCTCTCTTTCTCTCTCTCATTTCTTTCTAGCCTCCCCCCTTGAGAACGAGGCTAGAGAGAATGGGAGTCAGGATTTTTCTTTTTTTATGACTCATATTATTATATGAGCCTGCAAATGCGGGGAGAGCGGCCTAAAAATCAAATAAATAAATAAATAAATATAAATAAATTATGTAGCTGGTTGGCATAAAATTCCCCAACTCTCAGCGGCAATATCCAAGGAAAAGAAGGCGCCAGCAAGTTCTCGAAGGGGGCAGGCCGTTGAAAACCAAAGCAGTGTTGAAAAAGATTTCCGCACTTAAAAGGCCACCTTGTTCTTTACAGGATGGTGATGGGTGTGTTACGTGCACCATAAAAGTTACAGAGGCAGGGACACATAGTGGTGAGAGCATCAGACTAGAACTGAGGAGCGCTGGATTCAAATCCCTGCTGAGCCACGAAGCTTACTGGGTGACCTTTGGCTCTTCATTTTCTCCCATGGACTAGTAGGTTGCTTCCAGACAAAGGCAGATCTCAGCCCTATAGGGCTGCCAACCTCCAGGTGGGGCCAGGATACCTCCCACCATTACAACTGGTCTATAGACCATAGAGGTTAGCCCCCCTGGAGAAAATGGCTGCTTTGAAGGGTGGACTCTATGACTTTGTACCCTGCCAAGGTCCCTTGTCAGACTCCTGGACAAAGTTCCTCTCAACAACACTCTCTCATCAGTGATTTGTTTATTGAGATATAATCAAGTTCCAGGCCAGACCTGTACCATGTCAGAACTGAAGTTCTGACAGGAGAATCCAAAGATATAGACAGTTCAAACAAAGCCCCCTTCAAAAGCTCCAATCACACTTTGCAAACCTGCTGCCTAACTTTCACGCTTCTACACCCCCTCCCCGCCCCTAATACATGACTCCCTTATCTATGAAAGCAAAATAGGCACAGCTTTGGCTTCAAGGTTGTCCCTGGCAGGAGGGAGGTATCTGAAGAAGAGTTACAGCATCTAAGACCCTGCGGTTCACACACTCCAGCACCCCCCACCCCACCCCACCCCCGGAATTTCCCTCCCCCCAGTCATCATGGCAAATGAAAGACAGAGTTTGACATCCCTCCCCTATCCAAACTCCCCCTCCCCAGGCTCCACCTCCCCCCCCCAAAAAAAAATTCTCCAGGTATTACCCTACTGGAGAACTTAACAGAACTTTCAGGTACCCATTCAAGGTCCTTCAAGTCAATTCCAAGGAAAACTTTCCATCATTTTAAGAGGTTGTTCTCTGGCTTGGAGTGGCCACATTCCACCTCCATCCCCTGCCTTTTCCAGTAAGGATCTCTAGGAGGCCTTCCCATCCTGACTCTTCCAAGTGCTTATCAGGGTGTGTGCACACTGAAAAGATGTATTCTACTAATTCCAGCCACCCTGGCACCAATCCAAGCATGACTCTCCAAAATTCTGGTAGGATAGGCTTTCCCGAAGCTGGAGATGCCAGGGGTTGAACTCGACATCTTCTGTTCTGTGCTCCTATCTTGACTCTGGGAACTGCTGCTGCACAATTTCCATGCACGAGGCCCTGGCACCCCCTGGCAGAAGGTATCAGCTGTGAGCCTTGGAACCCCCATTTGCTAGGCACACTAGCGAGACCTTTGGGCCACTGAGTTCAGTGACCAACAGCTGGTCTCTAAGGCTGCAGGCAGGAAATGGTATTTTGCAGGGCCTGCTCCCTGAGAACCTTTTGATTGGGGGGGAGGGGCTGTGGCTCAGTGGAATCCAGAAGGTCCCAGGTGCAATCCTCAGCATCTCCAGTTTGAAAGGATCAGGCAGGAGGTGACGTGAAAGACCTGAGACCCTGGAGAACCACTGCCAGTCTGAGTAGACAATCCTGACTGTGTTGGACCAAGGGTCCAATTCAGTAGAAGGCAGCTTCATGGGTGTGACTGGCAGATGAACCTGGCACCTCCTGCATGCCAAGCAGATGCGCTCCCAGCTGAGCCAGAGTCCCACAAGAATCATAGAATCCCAGACCTGGAAGTGGCCATACAGGCCGTCTAGTCCAACCCCCCTGCACAGTGCAGGATCAGCCTACAGCTTCCCTGACAAGGGTTTGTCCAGCTGCTGCTTGAAGGCTGCCAGGGAGGGGGAGCTCACCACTTCCCTAGGCAGCTGATATCACTGTTGCACAACTCTGACTGTCAAAAGTTCTTCCTAAGATCCAGCCGGTACCTTCCCACACTTAATTTAAACCCATTCCTGCGAGTCCTCTCCTCTGCTGCCAACAGGCACAGCTCCCTGCCCTCCTCTAAGGGCCAGCCCTTCAGAGACTTCAAGAGAGCCATCCTGTCTTCTTCTCCAGACTGAAAATTCCCAAGTCCCTCAGCCTTTCCTCATAGGGCTTCTTGGTCTCCAGGCCCCCGATCATCCTCGTGGCTCTCTGCACGCGCTCCGTTCCACCCACCTCCTTCTTGAAGGGAGGCCTCCAGAACTGCACACAATACCATTCCTCAGCCTGACCCTTCCCTGCCTTGGGGGTCTCCTTTGCCTCATCAGAGAGGTCAGGATTTGCCAGGGATTCCTCAAGATTTGGGGGCTTTGACTTTTCCCAGGCAGCTAACCCCAGCCCGGGGGGGGGGGGGGCAGTGTTGCAAGGGTTCTGCGTAGAGTGATCCGGGGAATGGCTGCATCTGAAAAGAATGTTTTGGGAGAGGTCATTTGTGCAGAATCATTCAGAGGTATGAGCGGCAAGTGGTGCATACGCACACATCTGTGGGCTTCTGAGCAACTGGATTCCTGTGGCCTGCATTTTGGGGTCGTTATTTTTTTTAAAAAAACATTGAAAATCGTCGGCATGCCACTGTTTCTATTTAGCAGATGAACCTGTAACATTCCATGGAATTCACGTTTGTTCTCCCCAACCCTTTTTAATGATGTGGCAGTCACGAAGGCAACTTAGCAAGAATTAAAAAAAAAAAATCCTTTAACAACAACAGCAAAAATGTAGCTGAGCTGCATGCTTTGAACACACCTCTGAGGCTTAATGCTGGAAATCAGACTCTCTTCTGCCCACAGTCCTGTGGCCCAGCTCTTCCCATCTTTGGCCACACCCCTTCTTTAAAGAAACCAGGAAGTGATGTGATTGAAGAAGAACCTTTGAGCATGTGCAGAGTGTTCTTCCCATCGTAGCTGAAGTATAGCTTGGTCTTCCTCCCAGGGGCCCAGATTAGCATGCATTGGGCTTCCATCACCCCATCTCATCCTAGAAACAGCCCTGTTGGTTAGCTTGAAAGAAATGGGCTGGCCCAAAGTGACCCAGTCGGCATTTGAACTCAAGTCTCTTTGGTCTTAGTTTCACCCCAAGACTTTAACTGCTATGCAATACTCTTACAGTTTGGTGTAGTGGTTAAGAGTGTGGACTCCAATCTGGGAGAAACGGTTTTGATTCCCCACTCTTCTACATGCAGCTGCTGGTGTGACCTTGGGCCAGTCACAAGTTCTCTCAGAGCTCTCAAGAGCAGTTCTCGAAAGAGCTCTCTCAGCCCCACCTACCTCATAGGGTGTCTGTTGTGGGGAGGGGAAGGGAAAGGAGATCGTAAGCTGCTCTGAGACTCCTTTGGGAAGTAAAGGGTGGGATATAAATCCAATCTCTTCTTCTTCATCTTCTTCTTGGTAGATCAGTAATGTGCTGTTAAGGCTCTACTGAATTATGGCAACCCTACCATGGGGCTCTCAAGGTAAGAGATGAGCAGATAAAATTTGCTATTGCCTTCCTCTGTGCAGCAACCCTGGACTTCCTTGGTGGTGTCACATCTAAGTACTAACCTTGGTCAGCCCTGGTTAGCTTCCAGGCTCCAATGAGCTCAGGCTAGTCTGGCTCTTTAGGCTGCTCCCTTGGAAGATGGCTAGTCTCTGTTCTTGAAATTCAGTCAGAAGAGTTTTCAGCTAAACATTCGAAAGAACCTCCTGACACAGCAGTTCCTCAGTGGAACAGGTGTCCACGGGAGGTGGTGGGCTCTCCTTCTTAGGAGGTTTTTAAAACAGAGGCTAGATGGCCGTCTGACAGCAACGTGGATCCTGTGAACTTAGGCAGTTCACGAGGAGGGAGGGCGGGAAGGGCTGCATCAGTGCTTAGTTTTCGTGGCCCTTTCTTACACGCCCAGGGAAATGCTGGTCGCCACTTTGGGGTCAGGAAGCAATTTTTCTCCAGGCCAATTTGGCCAGGAATCTTGGAGGGTTCTTGTCATCTTCTGGGCATGGAACAGCGGTCACTGGGTGTGTGTGTGTGGGGGGGGGGTACTTGTGAATTCCCTGCATTGTGCCGGGGGCTGCACTAGATGACCCAGGAGGTCCCTTCCAACTCTTAACGATTCTATGATTCTATGTTTTTTATCCCATCCTTCCTCTAGGAGGCTACGGATGGCATTGATCATTCTGCCCTCCTCCATTTTATCCTTCAAACACCCCTGTGAAGCTGATTAGGCTGATAGACAAAGGTCATCTACTAAACTTCATGGCTGATCAGGCATTTCCATTACACAGCAGAACTGATTTTGACCTCCTGGCTGGAGTCTGCAGGACACACATCTGTAGATTGTCCCCCATGACTGCCTGCATCCCCATGGCCTTCTGTTAGCTGGATTGCTTTAATTTAAAGTTAGCAATTGGCGAAATACCGGGTTACAGCCAACTATACCAGGGTCCCACCACTCCCGGGAGTTCTCCAGGAAAAAGGCACGTGAGGCAGATGGGAAATTCAATGCTGTTTACTGAATGATGTTATTCAAGCATACACAAAAACAGAATCTCACACACACACACGCACACACACACACAGACCTAAGGAAATTTAGATAGAAAATAGCACTGTTGCAATTTGCAGGAAACGTTGGTTGGGTTATACTGTACCTGTCCTGAAGAGGAGTTGTCCGCTCAAATGGAGAGTTGGATGGGGAGGAAATAGAAAAATGGGGAACGTGTCTTGAACCGGCAAGACCACGTGGTCTCTCTGGTCGCGAATCCAGAGATTTAAAGATGGAGGCAAGGGTATTTGGATAGAAAGCTGGACGTGAAGGGTGGTAAAGCAGATAGGGGATGATGGCTCAAGAGACCAACTGCTGGCCAGGCAATCTCTTTTATTAGGTGACTTTGGGGCGGGTCTCGCTGGCCACATCCCTGAACACACCTACGAGGCGGTCCGTCCCTTCTGACCCTACCACAGGTTAAAGGTAAAAAGGAGGAGAGGCTGGGGAGTGGTCAGTATTGTGAAACTAGAGCTAAACAGGAACTTGACACCTGGGCACTCCTGCGATGAGTCACTGGATCGCTTCTATTGTCTGTTGATGGCCCTAGCCGGTTGGCTGATGGCCCGACAATTAGTTGCCAGGTAACCTCGTTTAGCATAATCCGTGTAGGTATGTTGGAGGGGGCAGGGGTTGACCAGTGTGATGTGACAGAAAGAACCCTTATTGCAAGGGGGTCCTTGCTTCTGTCTTGGTGAACTATAGAGGTTGCCAGCCCCCTGGAGTGGACTGGAGCTTCTCCCAGCAATGGAGAATGCCTGTAGTCCTTACAGCATAGCAACCCAAGTTCCAACTTATGAATGTTAAAATCCATAAGAGCACTTTGCAGTGCCTTGCTGGCCAACACTTCTGCTGTGCCAGATGTATCAGAGGTGCGTGTCCATGGCCAAATGCAACCCAAGCAGGGGTGAGGGCAGGCTACAACGCAGAGCCTTTCCCCTGGAATTGGCACGGCGGTGATTTCAGCACCATGGACAGAGACACCCTACCACATTTCTGCCTGAAGAGCCAGATTGAATGAACTGGCATATCAGCTGGTTAATTCTTAAACTGCCATTGGTTTATATACAAGATCTCAGGTACAGACTATTCACAGGCCTCAGTACCCCTAGATCCTTTTCTAAATCACTGGTGATGCTTGAGATTTGGGAGGTGCTGTGGCTTAGTGGTACAGCATCTGCCTGGCATGCAGAGGGCCCCAGGTTCAATTCCCCAGTTAAAGAGACCAGGTAGGAGGTGATGTTAGATTTATACCCTGCCCTTCACTCAGAGTCTCAGAGCGGCTTACAATCTCCTTCCCTTCCTCTCCCCTCCACAGACACCCTGTGAGGCAGATGGGGCTGAGAGAGAGTTCTGAGAGAACTGTGACTGATCCAAGGTCTCCTGGCTGGCTGCATGTGGAGGAGTGGGGAGTCAAACCCAGGTCTCCAGATTAGAGTCCACCACTCTTAACCAGTGGGAGAGCCAGTTTGGTGTAGTGGTTAAGTGCGTGGACTCTAATCTGGGAGAATCAGGTTTGATTCCCCACTCCTCCACTTGCACCTGGCTGGATGACCTGGGGCAAGCCATAGCTCTGTACCAGCTGTTCCCTCAAGGACAGCTTGGAAAAGAGCTCTCTCAGCCCCACCTACCTCACAGGGTGTCTGTTGTGGGGAGGGGAAGGGAAAGGAGTTTGTAAACCGCTCCGAGACTCCAAGTGAAGGACGGGGTATAAATCCAATCTCTTCTGCTCTTCTTCTCTGCACCAAACTGGCACCAAAAGAGCAAGAGTCCAGGGAAATTCATGGCAGGGGATGAGCTTTCATGAGTCACTGCTCATGAAAGCTCCTACCCTGCCACCAGTTTTGTTAGCGCTACCAGACTCTCTCTCTTTTCTGCTAGATTCTCTAAGGCACTACTGGACTCGATTCTAACTGCTCCACTGCAGACCAGCACGGTTACCCTCTGGAACATTTCTAAAAATGAAGCATGGGGGGCAAGAAATGGACAGAGAGAACTTTTCCTGTCTCCCCCTGTTGTGTACTAAGAGCGCGGTCACCTGGCCTCTCGCAATGGCGACCGCCACGTGGTCAGCGCACAAGGTCAGAATCTACCTGAGCTTTGGCCAGGTAGAACAATAGCCAGTTGGATCCTGAGCGACCACCAATTATGAGCCTAGGTCTCCTGCTGGGGGACCTATGAACTGCAACCACAGACTTAAGGTCCTATCAGGACTTGGGGGCGAGGTCGGGGCATTGTCTCTGGCCGGCATAAAAGAGGGCTCTGAGCCTGGGGTTTCTTTGTTCCATCTGACCTCAATAAAGAGCTTTGCTATGAAATCACTACCACTCGCCTCCCGACTCCAATACTTTCCACTGGTGATGAAGGTGGGATCCCGATGAGCGACGCATCAGCTGAACCGAGCAGGGGAGCACCGAGCACCGATCCACCGGCAACAGGCTCCATCGAGCCCCAGCGCACCAAAGAGGACATCGCTCGCAGCGCCGCTCCTACTCCGGTAGTTATGGCTGCGGCCGCGGGAAACGTCCCTCCATTTGACCCGTCCAAACCCGAGACCTGGGACGCCTGGGCCAGGCAACTCGGGTTTCTCCTGAAGGTGCGCGGAGTCACCGAGGCCGACATGAAGCGGGCCTGGCTCCTGGGCCACTGCAGCATCGAAACAATGCGCCTCGCCCAGGACCTCATCTCGCCCCGAGACTTGCTGGACGTCACCTACGATGACCTGATGAAGCAGCTCGGAGACTACTTCACGCTGAAGCCATCCATGCTGGCGCTCCGGGTCCAGTTCCCCGAGCGGAAACAGCAACCGGGAGAAAGTGCTGCTGCGTTCCTCGCCAACCTCTGCCGCATGGCCGTCGGATGTGAGTATCGGCATGTCGAAGACCACCTTCTGGGCGGTTTTGTGGCGGGAGTGCGAGAAGCCAAGCTCCGGCGGCGGCTGATCATGCTCACAGAGCCTACTCTCGAGAAGGTGCTCCAGACCGCCGTCGCGTTCGAGACGACCTACAAGGACAAGCCAGTGACCAAGGTCCATCGCACCGCCACCTCCAGGTCCAAGTCTTCCGAGGACAAGGAGGTCCACCAACTCCAACAGCGCTCGGAGAAGGGTGAGTCCAGCTACCCCCGGGGCTGCTCCCGGCGCCCAGCATCCGCCGCCGTTTCTCCTGTTTCTCCCAAAAACAGGCCGCCCCCAAAGTGCGTGAGCTGCGGAGACCCCCATGAGCGACGTTCCTGCCGCTTCCAGGACGCTGTCTGCCAATCATGCGGGAAAACGGGGCACATTGCCAAGGCCTGCTGCTCCCGGACCAGCTGCCGACCTTCCACCATGAACTACGAGATGGTGGACAACATCACTACAGCGGCACAGGTACTGAACCTGCCCGAGCCCCTCCCCGAAGCTATTACGGTTGACCTGGGGATTGGGGGCACCCCCTGCTCCATGGAGGTAGACTCTAGGTCTGCATACTCCATAGTTTCAGCGGCCACTTTTAAAAAACTGTTCCCGCAGGGGGGCCCCCGGCTACACCGGCTGACAGCACTAGTTCTCCGGGACTTCCAAAAGAACCCGGTTGCGATCAAGGGGCTGGCCAAGGTTAAGGTTCAGTACCATGAATTCTGCAGCTCCCTTGACCTCTTGGTGGTGGAGTGGGACCTCATCAGTCTCTTGGGGCACGCATGGTTCAAACCCCTAGGAATGGAACATGCCGGGGTCTACCACTTGGGGTCCGTGGATTACGCAGCAGTCTGCGCGGAATTTCCGGCTGTTTTCAATGGCACCCTAGGCTCCTACTGGGCCCCCCCAGTCTCTCTGGCCTTAGATCCCGCCGTCCGCCTGATCCACGTGGTGGCCCGGTGGCCTTCCCTGGCCATAAGACCAAAGGTAGGGGCCGAGTTGGACAAGTTAGTGGCACAAGGGGGGCTTGAGCCAGTCTCCCATGCTAGGTGGGAGACCCCGATTGTCACCCTTTTGAAATCGAATGGGGAAGTCCGCATCTGCGCAGACTACAAATGCACGCTGAACCGGGCTTTGCAAGACCACGCATACCGAGTGCCCGTGGTCAGCCATGTGTTAGCCTCTCTAGCGGGGGCCAAGGTTTTTGGGAAGTTGGACCTGGCACAGGCTTACCAGCAGCTTCCCATGGACAATGCCACAGCAGAAGCACAGACGATTGTCACGCACAAGGGAGCATTCAGGGTAAAACGGCTCCAATTTGGGGTCAGCGTCGCCCCCGGTCTTTTCCAACAACTAATGGACTCTGTTTTGAAAGGCATTCCAGGGGTGAAACCGTTCTTTGACGACGTCCTGATTACAGCCCCGGGCATCGCCGCTTTCAAGTCGCGCCTGCGGGCCGTCCTCCAGCAGTTCCAAGACGCCGACCTCAAGGTGTGCAAGGACAAATGCACCTTGGGCGTCTCATCTGTGACCTTCCTGGGCTTCAAGGTTGATGCCCAGGGCATCCACCCCACCCCGGAGAAGTTGGTGGCCACCACCGAGGCGCCCCAACCCACAACGAAGGTGGAGCTACAAGCGTTCTTGGGCCTCCTGAACTTCTACCATGCCTTCCTCCCCCACAAGGCGGCAGTCGCCGAGCCCCTATATATGTTGCTGGACAAGGGGGCCAAATGGGGTTGGGGCCCGCATCACGCAGCAGCGTTCCAGGCAGTTGGTTTCAAACGCGGTTCTGGCACACTTTAATAAGTCCTTGCCAGTAATTCTAGCGTGTGAAGCGTCTCCATACAGGGTGGGGGCGGTCCTGGGCCATCGGCTTCCCAATGGCCGGGAGGTGCCAGTGGCTTACTACTCCAGAACATTGTCATCTGCGGAACGCAACTACGCCCAGATCGACAAGGAGGCCCTGGCCATCGTCGCTGGGGTGAAAAAATTCCACAACTACCTGTACGGTAGGGCATTTACGGTGACCACGGACCACAAACCGCTCCTGGGCCTGCTTGCTCCCCACCGCCAAACTCCGCACATGTTGTCCCCCCGGTCCTGCGGTGGTCTATTTTTCTTGCAGGGTACCAGTACGACATCGTGCACCACCCCGGAAAGGCCATGGGCCATGTGGACGCCCTCAGCTGCCTCCCGCTGCCGTCCTGCGATCCGGACCCGGCTCCTGCGTCCCACGTGGCACTCCTGGAAGACCTCCTGGAGCAGCCTGTCCAGGTATCCGACATAGCCCGCCGCACGGCCCAGGACCTCTCCTGAGTTTCAGACTGGGTGGGGAGGGGGTGGCCCAACCGTCCGGGCCCTGATTTCGCCGCTTACACAACAAGGTGGCATGAACTGTCCACCTATAAGGGGTGCCTGCTATGGGGCGTGAGGGTGGTCATCCCAGAGCCGCTCCACCCTAGGGTCTTAGCGGCCCTCCACGAGTCCCATCCTGGAATTGTCTGGATGAAAGCCCAGGCCTGCAGCTATGTGTGGTGGCCCGGCATGGACAAGGAAATTGAGGATCGGGTGCACCGGTGCAGTAAATGCCAAGAGTCGCGCCCCGATCCTCCTCATGCCCCCATCTGGCCCTGGGAGTCAACCGACAAGCCATGGTCGAGGCTCCACCTGGACTTCGCAGGGCCAGTCCAGGGCCAGTTGTTTTTTATTGTAGTAGACAGTTATAGCAAATGGCTAGAGGTAGTCCCGGTGCGGTCTACCTCGACCGAAGTGGCCATCCGGGCTCTGTGGCGCATCTTCGCCACCCATGGGTTGCCTGACACACTCGTAACGGACAATGGGACAGCCTTCACGTCTGAGGAATTCCAGCGTTTCGTGGACTTGTTTTGCATCCGGCACATCCACTCGGCACCCTTCCACCCTGCAGCCAACGGCCAGGCTGAACGGATGGTTAGGACTACCAAGGACGCCCTAAAGAGGATGGACCCAGGGGATAGCTGATAAAGTTCCTATTTGGCCAGCAAAACACCCCACACACCGGGACGGACTGCCAACTGGCAGAACTACTGATGGGGTGGCACCTCGGCTCCCTGCTGGATCAACTCCACCCAGACCGCGCCATCAGCAGCGATGCGAAGCCTGAATTCCGTCCAGCAGCAAGAGGGTTCTTCCCCAAGGACCCCATCTACACCCGGAACTATGCCCAAGGCCCAGCGTGGGTCCCTGCAAGGGTCATCCGCGCAACTGGACCACTCTCCTACGAGGTTGGTACCGAAGGAGGGGCAGTCTGGCGGCGCCACATAGACCAGCTCCGGCAGCATCTCCCATGCAACACACCCGATGTCCCCAAGTCTTCTGCTCCCACTGAACCGGTACCGGCCCCGCTACAGGACCCCGACCCCGAAGCGGAGCTCACGGAACCTCTGCCTGTTGACCAGCCCGAGGAAGCAACACCGTCTGAGCCACCACCGAACGTTCCCGCAAGTGACTCCAGGGAGCCTCCAGCAACCCCGCTCTCCGAGACTACGGACGCCCAACGTCCAGCAACCCCCCAGCGCTCGGGATGCGAATGGCGTCGGCCGGGGTACTTGAAAGACTATGTTTGTAGGGGGGAACTGGACTATGGGGGGAGGGGTGTTGTGTACTAAGACCGCAGTCGCCTGGCCTCTCGCAATGGCGACTGCCACGTGGTCAGTGCACAAGGTCAGAATCTACCTGAGCTTCAGCCAGGTAGAAAAATAGCCAGTTGGATCCTGAGCGACCACCAATTACGTGCCTAGGTCTCCCGCTGGGGGACCTATGAACTGCAACCACAGACTTAAGGTCCTATCAGGACTTGGGGGCAAGGTCGGGGCATTGTCTCCGGCCGGCATAAAAGAGGGCTCTGAGCCCGGGGTTTCCTTGTTCCATCTGACCCTCAATAAAGAGCTTTGCTATGAAATCACTACCACTCGCCTCCCGACTCCAATACTTTCCACCCCGTACGTTCTAAAATGGGGCGGGGGAGGCAGCCTGATTGGCCATCAATTCCACGACAGATGGAAGAAAGAAATTCTATATGCCATGCATCTGTTTTTGGGACTCACTGCCACTGGATGTAGCGACAACTGCTAACTTTCAAAAGAGGCCTCAACCAAGGCACGAGGAAGAAGAGGGTCCAACAAAAGCCATGAGGGATAAATGGAACCTCCATGTTCAGAGGCAGTGTACCTCTGAATCCCAGTTGCCAGTGGTTGTCTACCGGGGACAGGTGTTGACCCCTTTGCCCTGCTTGGAAGCCCATCTCGGCCCTCTCTGTGGATGTTGTAGTAGCCGTATCATTAGGATGAACCAGCGGAGCTCTGCTTATCTTCTTAGAAGGGGGGCTGCTTCCTTCCTTAGCACCCCACTTTCTGTACATCTGAAGGGGTCTTGGTTTCTCCCGCTTGACTTCCAATCCCTGCGTGTGGCTTACTCCTCCTCCCTGTAGTGATGCCTTCTCTCTTCCCCATTCAACTGGGGGGTGGGGGGAACCACCCAACAATTTCTGAGGCTGTCAGATGGTAAAGTATGCCGGAGTGTGTGTTGGGGGGGGGGGTGTAGAGATTAAGCATGCAAGCCAACCAAGAAGTGGAGGGAGAGCAGAGAAATGAAACTGCAAAAAAAGAAAAAAGAAAGAAAAAGAAAAAAAATGTCTCACGCACTCCAATTTGTAAGCCGAGCAGAATGCATAAATTGATTTGACCCCTAATCCACTCCAGAGCCTTGCTTTTAAGTAGCTCAAGAGTGGATCCTAATGTTTGGTGTTTAAATAAAATATGGGGTGTTTACTCACCCATCTTGGCAGGTGTCTCTCTTTCTGCTCCGGCTTGTCTCTGAATAAACAGGAACGGCTGCTGCTGGCAGGCTTTTCCATGTGAGCAGCTTGCGTGGTTCTTTTGAGACTGGGAGAGAACAGGAACGGAGGTGCTGGTTGGTCTGGCCTGGGTGTCAGTACACTCCCCCCTCCCTGCCCAAATGTGCTCACAAAATCCAACAAGGGCCAATGATATTTTCCCCAACATTTGGGTTCAGTGGATGATTTTGTATCGGCTTTCAGAGATGGCATGTGGTGTAATGGTTAGATGGGGAAGTCCTGGGTTCAAGTCCCCACTTGGCCATGAAACTCATTGGGTGGCTGTGGACCCATTGCTCTTTCTCTCTCTCTCTGCCTAATATACCTTGCAGGGCTGTTGTGAGGATACAATGGTGGCAGAGGCAACCACTTTCAATGTAACATGTATTTGCATACAGTTTTGGACCTAAAATACAGAAAGCAAGAATTCATATAAGAACATAAGAGAAGCCATGTTGGATCAGGAGGTCCACCAGCAGAGCCAGAACTCCAGAAGCCCTCCCACTGTGGCCCCCCAAGTACCAAGAATGCAAAGCATCACTGCTCCAGATATAAGAACATAAGAGAAGCCCATGTTGGATCAGGCCAGTGGCCCCTCCAGTCCCACACTCTGTGTCACACAGTGGCAAAAAGCACCAGGTGCCCTCAGGAGGTCCAGCAGCGGGGCCAGAACTCCAGAAGCCCTCCCACTGTTGCCCCCCCCCAAAGCACCAAGAATACAGAGTATCACTACCCCAGACAGAGTGTTCCCTCTATACCTTGTGGCTAATAACTACTGATGGACCTCTGCTCCATAAGTTTATCCAACTATAGAGGCAACTAACAATTACTATGCACTGCAAATGCAATTTCCCCCCATTGTATAGTTTTATCCTGGAAGCTCAGCAGGGTTGGCCTTGGTTGGTGTTTGGATGGTAAACCACCAAGGAAGTTCATTTCATCCTGTTGACAATGCTGAGGAACTGGAGCAAAATGTAATCGGGGAGTCTGTGACACGGTTTCCCATTTCAGGTGTGAGCACCATGTCAGCCCCTCCACCTGTTATGTTTATGCTTATGTTTATTTGGATTTATATCCTGCCCTCCCCTTCACAGGCTCGGGGCGGGTTCCAACAATATAAATACAGTACAACAATATAGAATTCCATACAATCAAAACCACCTTTAAACATATAAAACATACAACTCTAATAAAGGCCAGCTGTACTGAGAATAATTTAGGGTCTCTGACCTGGGCTGTAAATGGGGGCTGACCCAGCTGTAAACAGGGGCCGGCCAAAGCTATAAGTGGGGGCCGACCCAAGGAGGAAAGGGGCGCCTGCTGCCTCAACCAAAAGCCCGGCAGAAGAGCTCTGTCTTGCAGGCCCTGCGGGATTGCAATAGATCTCGCTGAAAAAGCCCTGGCCCTGGCCCTTGTCAAGTCGGACGTCCCTGGGGCCGGGGACCACCAGAAGATGCTGACTGGTGGACCTTCATGCTCTGCGGGGCTCACATGGGGAGAGGCGGTCTCGAAAGTGTGCTGGCCCCTGGCCGTAGAGGGCTTTGAAGGTAAGTGCCCGGAGGGGGGGGATTGCAAAAGGAAGAGCCACCCTGTGCCACGCTTTCCCCCCTCCCCCCGGGCACTGCTCATCAGAGCCTTTCTCCCTCTTTTTTGGCTCTTCAGCCAGCAAGAAGAACCACTGAGTTGGAGGACACATCTGCAGGAGCATGGACCCATGAAGCTGCCTTCTACTGAATCAGACCCCCCCCCTTGGTCCATCACAGACATTGTCGTCGACTCACCTTGGCGGGGGCCCTCCAGGGTCCCAGGCAGAGGTCTTCCATGTCACCCACTGCCAGAGCTCTCTCGGAAGCTAAGTAGGGTCGGCCCTGGTTAGCACTTGGATGGGGGACCCCCAAGGAAGTTCAGGGCTGCAACGCGGAGACAGGCAATGGTGGAGCACCTCTGTTTGTCTCTTGCTTCAAAAATCCTACAGGGTTGCCATGAGTTAGCTGCGAGCTGATGGCACTTTCCGCCATCACACTGCCGGGTCCTTTTAACTGGAGATGCCAGGGAATTGAACCTAGGACCTTCTGCATGCCAAGTAGATGTTCTACCACTGAGCCACAATTCCTCTCCTACGAAGGATCCTTAAAAGGGAGGAAGGCTTCAAGTTCAGGTTGTGAGTTCTGGCTGGGGAAATTCCTGGAGATTTTGGGGGGGTGGAGCCTGGGGAGGGTGGGGTTTGGGGAGGTCGGGGTTTGGGGAGGGGAGGGACGTCAGCAGGGTACAATGCCATAGACTCCACCCTCTGAAGCAGCCATTTTCTCCAGGAGAACTGGTCTCCATAACCCGGAGACCAGCTGTAATTCCAGGATATCTCTAGCCATCGCCTGGAGACTGGCAACCAGACTCCAAGCATTGCTGAGGTGGAACATGCCCAGAGAAGGAGAGTTAGTCCTCCCAATTGTGACTGGGGGAATTCCGCTAATCTCTCTGCACCAGCCAGGGAGAAAGTCAGAATTTGCATCTCAATGAGGGATCCTCCAGCCACTCGAGCAGATGATAATGTCAGAGGCATTCTTATTTTTTCCTTGGGGAGTGGGGAGAAAGTTTATCTTAAAAAAAAAAAAATCCACCAGGCTTCCCTTCATCGCAAACCACTTTCAGCAACAGAGAACCCTTCCTTCCCCTAAAAGACTCCATGACAGTCAAGGACAATCCAACGTGCCCGTAATTTAAAAATAAATAAAAACAGAAACAAACTACACAGTAGATAAGAGAGCAGGTGGCCGCTCACTTCGCTTAGCTGCAAAAACGTGAGAAGAGCTCCTCTGGATCAGACCAGCAGTCAGGAGCCCAGGTCCCTTCAAGAATCTCTCAAGCAAGGTATGAAAATCGCAGCCTTCCCTTGTGAATTATCTCCAGCATTAGGTAGCTCTAAGATAGATTGTCTCTGGACATGGAGGTTTCCATTCCAGCTAGCTCTCATGGCTAATAGCCAATTAATTTAGAAGAGAAGAAGAGAAATTGGATGTATACCCCACATCCTTCACTACCTGAAGAAGTCTCAGAGCGGCTTACAAACTCCTTTCCTTTCTCTTCCCCTCCCCACATCAGATACCCTGTGAGGTAGGTGGGGCTGAGAGAGCTCTGACAGAAACTGCTCTTTCAAGAACAGCTTTGACAGGGCTTGCCCAAGATCATCCAGCAGGTGCAAGTGGAGGAGTGGGGAATCCCAGATTAGAGTCAGCACACTTAACCACTACACCAAACTGGCTCTCATTTAGACCCCACCTGTCTCCCTGATGTGGACCCAAGGTGGCTTATATCATTCTCCTCTCCTCCATTTTTATTCTCACAACTTCCATGGCAGACTGGGGAATTCGAACCTGGGTCTCCCACAACTTCCTCTGATATTCTAACCACTGCAGCATCCTGACATCAGTGAACCGCCTGTTTTCCATGTCTTGGTCTAATCCCCTTTGAAAGCCATCTTGAAGACAGCCGGTGTGGCGTCATGGTTAAAAGCTCAGGACTAGTATCTGGGAGACCCGGGTTCAAATCTCTACCAGCGAGGGGACTGCTGCCTCTTCAGATGAAGGTCCCTTTTACCATGGTTAGTAGCCACTGGTAACCCTCTCCTCCACGAATCTCTTCGCCTCCCTTTTAAAGCCATCTAGATTCATGGCCATCACTTGAGCTCTATTGGAACAGTCAGGGCTTTTTCCCACTCACATTGTGCCGGCGTTCTGCCTCCGTTTGTCCCGGCGCTGGGTGTCAATTTCACACCCTTTGCTGTGGCGCGTGTGTTAATACGGGGCTTCGCGCCATTTTCTCCGCACCTTCGGTAATCCTAAAAAAAAAGATTTACCGAAGGCGCGGAGAAAATGACGCGAAGCCCCGTATTAACACGCGCGCCGCAGCAAAGGGTGTGAAATTGACACCCAGCGCCGGGACAAACGGAGGCAGAACGCTGGCACAATGTGGGGAAAAGCCCTCATTTTTGTCCCTGGTTTGTCCCTATTGCTTCAGGGTTCCCCCCACCCATGTGTTTTGCTGGCTTTTCGTTGTCAATTTCACTTGCTGCTGACTAGCCCGGAGTGAAATTGACAAGGGAATTGGAAGGGCTCCCCAGAGGGAAAGAGGGCATTTTAACATGGACTTTCCCTCTTGTGTGTAACATGGGGAGGGCAGTGTGCTCTGTAGCCACGCACACTCAGAGGTTTTGGCTGTAGGCGTGGCCAGCTCAGGAGCCAGCCGGAACTCTGTTCCTGTGCATTCCTGCCCCAAAATAGCCCTGCCTCTATCCAATTGCTCCACCCCATGCATAATTTTATAAACCTTGTTGCCCCTTAAGACATCTTTTTTCTTGATTGAAAAATCCCCGATTCTCCAGCCTTCCCTTGCAGGAAAGATGCTGCGACCCCGTAATCACCTTCGCTGCCCTCTTCTGTATTTTTCCCAGGGCAGCAATATCCTTCCTTGAGAAACAGAGGCCAGAGCTACACACAGCCCTCCAAATGGGGCCATGCCATAATTCTGTTTACAATATCGGCCATTCTGGTTTTTAATCCCTTTCCTAATAACCCCCAGCATGGAGTTTGCCTTTTTCACCGCAGTGGCACACTGGGTTGACATCTTCATCAAGTTGTCACCCACACCCCTGATATCTTTCCCTCTCCTTCTCAGCCAGTTCAGACTCCATCAGTGTATATATAAAATCTGGCATTTTTTGTAGCTGTTCCAGTATGCATCACCTTACACTCACCCATGCTGAATTGCATTTCCTCTATTGTTGCCCACTCATCCAGTCTAGAGAAGAAGAAGAGATTGGATTTCTACTCCGCCCTTCACTTGGAGTCTCAGAGCCGCTTACAAACTTCTTTCACTTTCCCTCCCCACAACAGATACCCTGTGAGGTAGGCTGGGCTGAGAGAGCTCTTTCGAGAACTGCTCTTTCAAGAACAGCTCTGACAGAACTATGGCTTGCCCAAGGTCATCCAGCAGCTGAATGTGGAGGAGGAGTGGGGAATCAAACCCGATTCTCCCAGATTAGAGTCTGCGCACTTAACCAGTACACCAAGTTGGCTCCTGGAGATCTTTATAACCCACATTGTCTTTCACCATCCTGAATAAACTGCTACCATCCTCAGACCTGGGCACCACACCACAAACCCCTAGTTTCAGGTCATTTATGAACAAATCAAATAGTACCAGCCCCAATACCGATCCTTGTGGGACCCCACTGCTGACTTCCCATCAATGCAAGAACTGTCCAGTGATTCCTGCTCTTCACGTCCTGCCATTTAACCCATTCTTAAGCCACAAGAGGCCCTGTTCTCTTATCCCATGACTGTTAAGCTTACTCAGGAGCAATGCTCCCTCTAAGCTGTGAAGTCTTGTGAGCAAAAATTCTACTTTGTGAGCCACTGGCATGAAAGCTATAAGTGAGTGCTTTGGCTACTAAAGAAGAGAAGAAGAGATTGGATTTATACCCCACCTATCCGAGGGAATCTCAGAGTGGCTTACAAACTCCTTCCCCCTCCCCTCCCCACAACAGACACCCTGGGAGGTAGGTGGGGCTGAGAGAGCTCTGATAGAAACTGCTCTTTTTCAAGAACATCTCTGACAGAACTATGGCTTGCCCAAGGTCATCCAGCAGGTGTAGGTGGAGGAGTGGGGAATCAAACCCGGTTCTCCCAGATTAGAGACCAGACACTCAACCACTACACCAAACTGCATCAGTTAGTTTGCTCTGGAGCCAGATCCTTCCTGAGCTCGGACAAAAAACTGTGAGCCAGAGGCTAAGAAACTGTGAGCTAGCTCACACTAACTCAGCTTAGAGGGAACACTGCTCAGGAGTATTTGGTGAGGTACCTTATCACCAACCTTGTAGAAGTACATTTTAGTTACAGAGGTTGTTTTTCAAGAAAAACTGGTCTGGGGAAGCTCCCAGGAAAAACAACAAAGATGCTGAGAAGTCAACAATCAAATGATGGAAATTTAAATCCCAGGGACCACATTTTCTGCTCAGAGGCATTCCAGAATAAAATGTTTGTATTTCCCCTCAAGAAAAAGGATGCTGCATATAAGATGATAACCTGACAAAATGATTATACACAAAAGGGTTTTTTTAAAAAAAATTATATAACTGTAACTTGTATGTGAATTTAAAGACAGCCTCCTCTTTTTCCCAGTGGCCCATGAGGGAAGAAACCTTTCTTTCCTTTCAAATCAGTTGTCAGTTGATGCCAGAAGACCTTGTACGAAGGGAGCCAGAGGGTGTTCCAGTGGGAAGGAGTTCCAGTGGCCTTTGCCAGGGTCCCCCAAACTAAGTATTCTTGTGACAAAGTGTGTCTCTGAAATACGTCCAATGTGGAGGAGGAGGAGGAGATTGGATTTATACCCCACCCTTCACTTGGAGTCTCAGAGCGGCTTACAATCCCCTTCCCTTCCCCTCCCGACAACAGACACCCTATGAGGTGGGTGGGGCTGAGAGAGCTCTCTCGAGGACTGCCCTTGAGAGAACAGCTCCAAGAGAATTTGTGACTGGCCCAAGGTCACTCCAGCAGCTGCAAGTGGAGGAGTGGGGAATCAAACCTGGTTCTCTGAGATTGGAGTCCACACACTTAACCACTACACCAAACTGTGATGCCCATAGATACCATGACAGCCTCCAGTGCGTTTTCTGATGCTCAGTTGCTTCCTCCTCAAGTTTGGTTTTTTTCAGTGTCGTTGGAAAACTCAGGAGGCATCTGCTTTGTGTCAATATTTTGTGACAGGATCCAGTCCCTACGGTAGCCATAGTGTGACTGTTCTCTCCCCCATGGAAGCCATTCTGCTGCAGCACCCACTGGCGCTTCTCAAAATTCCAAGCGTGTCCACTGATTCCACCAGGCCGGGGACCCCTGTGATAAGGAGACGTTAACTCTAATGTTGGATTATGCAGCCCTAATGGACAAGACACTTCCTTTCATTGTTGTCGTTCTTGGTTTATGATGAATGTCGTAGGACTCAGTAGAGGGCAATCCAGGAGCGTTGGTGGGTCAACATTCCCGTTTGCGGGGAGGGTGGGGTATAAAACTGAAAAATAAATAAATAAATAAAAATAAACATGGGTGGAGGTGATCCTTTGCTACTTAGGAGCCAGGTCTCTGAAGCTAAAGGATATGGCCCAGGATACCGAACATATGAACACGTGCCTTCAGTGCTCCCTCCAAGCCGCGGCATCCTGTGAGCAAACATTCTCCTTTGTGAGCCACTGGCATTAAAGTGGTGAGCGAGCCATTTGGCTGCTGTATAAATTATTCTGCTCTGGAGCGCTCCTTCCCGAGCAAAGGCAAAAGTGTGTGAGCATTAATGCAGCTTAGAGGGAACACTGATGTGAAGCTGTCTTTTACCGAACCAGGTCCCCCCTGGGTCCATCTAAGTCAGTGTTGTCTTCTCGGACTGGCAGTGGCTCTCCAGGGTGAAAGGCACATCCTTTGACATGATCACATGAAGCTGCCTTTTACCGAATCAGACCATCAGTCCATCAGAGTCAGTGTGATCTACTCAGACTGCCAGCAGCAATCCAGGGTCTCAGGCAGAGGTCTTTCCCATCACTTTCTTCCTTACCCCTTTAACTGGAGATGCCGCCAGGGACTGAACCTGGGACCTCCTGCACGCCAAGCAGATGCTTTCCCACTGAGCCACGGCCCCAATTGCTTACTGTTGTTTAAGATGCTCGATGTGGCAAGCCCCTCTGAATATCAGCTGTGGTGCCATAGATTATTTGGTTTCCCTTTGGACTGTCCAGATTGATTGCCCATCATCAGCTTCATCAGGTGCTCCAGTTCTGAGCCAGGGAGAAGAAGACCCCCCCCCCTCCACTTTCTCAACATCAGGCACGACTTTATGTACCTTTCTTATGCCCCCCTACCCAGTTATTTTTTCTCTAACCTGTAAGTCCCCAGACCCTTTAGTCTGGTCTCATAGAGAACGTATGTGAACCCCCACCCCTCACGTGGGTCAGTGGGACTGCCCTTTTTTGTATCTGATTTCACAAACTTTTCAGAAGGGGCAACCTTTGCATTTCAGGGGCATTTGGGGATAACCCCCAAGCCTACATTCATTTTTAACCCTTTTCAGAGCCAGTTTGGCATAGTGGTTAGGAGCATGGACTCTAATCTGGGAGAACCGGGCTTGATTCCCCACTCCACCACATGCAGCTGCTGGGGGGACCTTGGGTCAGTCACAAGTTCTCTCAGAGCTGTTCTCTCACGAGCAATCCTCGAAAGAGCTCTCTCAGCCCTACCTTCCTCACAGGGTGTCTGTTGTGGGGAGAGGAAGGGAAAGCAGATAGTAAGTTGCTCTGAGACTCCGAGTGAAGGGCGGGGCATAAATCCAATCTCCTGGGGACCCAAG
This sequence comes from Lepidodactylus listeri, assembly GCA_029233225.1. Lineage (NCBI taxonomy): Eukaryota > Metazoa > Chordata > Lepidosauria > Squamata > Gekkonidae > Lepidodactylus > Lepidodactylus listeri. The sequence continues at coordinate 178,181,232 of JARCFY010000002.1, forward strand.
GGATTTCCCTAAATCCATATGAGCATTAAGTATTGTCATTTGATCTTTTTAATCATTATGTATTTTCTCAGTCCATGGATGCAACTACTATCATTGTCATTCGGCATCTGAAATCACTCCACTCTCCAAGATATAAGGACAGATGAACTCACATGCTAGCTGAAGAAGTGAGCAGTGACTCACAGAAGCTCCTTCCCTGCCACATATTTCATTAGTCTTTAAGGTGCTCCTGGACTCTTGCTCTTTTCTGATGCAGTGAGCAGAGACGCACAAAAGCTGTCCCCTGCCACAAATTTTGTTAGTCTTTTGGAGCTATTAGCCACAAGGTCTAGATAGGAACTCTCAGGCTCTGTCTTCTTGGTGCTGGGGGGGGGGGCAAGAGTGTCCTGCCCCCGCTGCTGGACCTCCCTCCTGAGGGCCCCTGGTGCTTTTGGCCTCTGTGTGACACAGAGTGTGGGACTGGAGGGGCCACTGGCCTGATCCAACCTTGGCTTCTCTGATGTTCTGATGTTCTCAAGGTGCTCCTGGACTCTTGCTCTTTTGTACTACTACACGGCTACCCATCTCGTACTGTCATGTGGGGTAGGGGGTTTGGATCTTTTTATGCACCTTGCCGTAGGGGACACGCTAGCACTTGGCCAAAAAACTCTGTGGTACCATGGAGTTTCTGACCGAATGCTAGAGCGTCCCCCAGCAACGTGCCTAGCACGATGATGTCACTTCTGGGTGAAGTCATTGTGGTGCATGTGCTCTGTGCGTGCGCCAGAAGATCCCGGACAGGAAGCCTCTTCCCCCCGCCAGCAAAAGGTAGTGACCTGGCACCCCATCTGTAGTTGACTGTAGAGCTTTAACCAAAATGCCAGTGAATCTGGCATCACCCAGCAATGCCCTGGGCACCTGGAGAGTGACATTAGTACATCGGGATGCTGCTGGTGTTCCCCCAGTTTGCCACCATTCCCCCTCCTGCCTGCCAGCTGAGCGGCAGTGGGGAACAGCCCCTGGCAGGGGTATGGCCAGCCTGGTAGGTTTCCTGGAGGCATCTAGTAGGAAACGGCTTTGGGATCAGAATGACCCTTTGGGCTGAGGCAGCTTAGGCCATCTGATTTGAATTGGACTTTGCCCTAATAGGGTTGTGAGGTCTTACTCGTCTGCTGGCGGGGGGCTCCTGGCTTGGTCCTGGGGTCTTCTTTATGCAGAAGTGATGTCATTGCACTGGGCACATTGTACAGGGGATGCTCTAGCATTTGGCTAAAAACTCTATGGACACCATAGAGTTTTTAGCCAAATGCTAGAGTGTCCCTCTGTGCAACGTGCCCTCTGGGTGATCACACTGGGCACATCATGCGAAGTGGGGCTCTTCAGGGGTGGGTGGACAGGGGCCCCCGAAATCAGGAAAAACCCGCCCCCATCGGGGGTTTGGCAACCCTATGCCCAAATCCCTCGGAACCCACAGAAATGGTTCTTACCTTCTCAACAAAGGCGTCGAGCCTAAATGAGATGTCATCTAACAGAAGACCGCTGGCCTCTTGCCTCTCTGGAGTCAGGGGGCGAACACTGCCCTCCCATGGAGCTCTGGCTGCTCTGAAAGGCCCTCAAAGAGAAGTGCCAGGTGCCCACCTGCTGGGCCCTCTCCCACTGTGAGCTGGGCTTTGAACTTGCCGTCTGCCAGCAGGTGACAGCACTGCCTGATTGGGAGAGATGCCACCGGGCCTTTGATGAGGAAATCTGTGGCTGTGGAGAGAACCTCCAATTCACATGAAAGGCTTTTGAGTTTCAGCGAAAAAATAAACCTCTCCAGAGAAGAAGGGGGGAAATCTGATGCCAAAAGTAGGATGACGCTCTTGTCTGGTTCAGGGACTTTGGGTTTCTGTTTTTAACGGGGCATTTTATCGGTGTTAATGAGTGTTTTATGGGTTTTTTTTAATTTGGTACTTAGTATTATCACCCACTTGGGGTCCTAAGTGTTAGGAGAGAGGCAGGGTTGCCAGTTTCCACCATGCTCCAGGTGGGGCCTGGAGATCTCCCAGAATAACAATTGATCTCCAGATGACTGTAGGGTTGCCATCTGCCTGGTGGGGCTGGGGGACCCCCCCAATTTTGGGGGCCCCAATCCACCACTGGCCAGCTGGCTGGTGGGGAAGCCCCACCCCCAAACACCAGCAGCCCATGGGGATGCTGCTGATGCAATGATGTCACCAATAGTGACATCATCACACTGGGGCCATCGCACTATGATGCTCTAGCATTCAGGGGAAAACTCTATGGTTGCCATAGAGTTTTTGTCCTGAATGCTAGAGTGTCACTGCGCGACGGCCCCAGGGTGATGATGTCACTACCAGTAACATCATCATGCTGCACGTGCTTTGTGCATGCGGCAGAAGCGTCTCAGCCAGGAGCCCCCAACCGCAGCGGTGAGACTTGGCAACCCTAAATGACAGAGATCAGTTCCCCTGGAGAAAATGGCTGCTTTGGAGGGCAGACTCTGTGGCACTGTACCCTGCTGGCTTCCTTCCCCTCCCCAAATCCCACCCTCCTCAGGCTCTATTCCCCCCCCAAAAAAATATCCAGGAATTTCCCAAGCTGGAGTTGGCAGCCCTAGGGGAGATCCATCAGTCTTCTAAACACATAAATCTGAAGCAACAGTTCTGAGGGGTGGGGAGGCTTTGGGGCTTTCCCTGGAGCCTGTGCCAAGCCCTTGAGGCAGATGGAGCCACTAGCCTGACCCAGCAGGGCTCATCAGAGCTAGCAAGCAGCAGCCGGTTTAACTCTTTTGAAAGCAATCAGAACATCTGAAATCTCCAGCCACCTTCAGAGCTGCTGAATATCCGTCAGGTTGCTGATTTGTGCCGTTCCTGCAAGTAGAATACCACAGCAATAGAGTAAGTGATTTTCTACCATCTGAACAATTCTTTTCTTTCCCTCCTTTTGACATTCCAGATCAAGGATGGTCCATGTAATGGGGGATGTTGGCTGCTGGATCCTGCTCGGATGTCTCCTCCTGCCCACCTCCGTTCTAGGTAAGTGGTGAGGCAATACAGAGAACTTACGGAACTCATTGCCACAAAGTGTGTGCTGGCTGTTAGTTTTAAAAAGTTAGACCAGTTCAAGGAGAAGAGTCCTATCTGCTAGCAATAGGGTTGCCATCCTCCAGGTGCTGCCTGGAGATCTCCTGAGCCTACAACTGATTTCCAGATGATAGAGGAGAGTTCACCTGGAGAAAATGGCCGCTTTGAAAGGTGGTTTCTATGGCATTACATCCCATTGAAGCCCTTCTTCAAACTCCACCCTTCTTAGGCTCCACTTCCAAAATCTCCAGTTATTTCCCAACCCAGAGCTGGCAGCCACAGTTAGAAATGATGGCTAAGCAGAACCTCCCCACTCAGAGGCAGTGTACCTGCAAATATCAGATCCTAAACCTGTCTTTTGATGGAGCTGTGCCTCTGCAAACAGCAAAATGGGATCGAGCTCTGGGTTGTTGTTTTTTTGCATCTCTTCCTGTGGGGTACAGTTGCTAACCTCCAGGTGGTGCCTGGAGATCGCCTGGAATTATAACTGGCCTACAGACAACAGAGATCAGTTTCCCCCTGGAGAAAATGGCTGTTCTGCAGGATGGCCTCTATGGCATCATACCCTGCTGAGCTCCCTCCTTTCCACACACCCTGCCCTCCCAAGGACCGACCCATGGAAAGAAGCTGGACAAAATCCCCTCCCGCAACTAGTGCTGTGAAGGCGGGAGCCGCGTGCGAAGTGTGGAAGTCTTGGCCTCCTGCTGCCAGTCATGGGCGGCTCATTAGCTATGCACGGTAGCAGGACTCCGGGCATGAAGAGAGGATGAGGGCGGGGTGGGGGTGGGGGTGGGGGTGGGGGGCACCTGCCTGGCGTCATCTGCCTGGCCACCCATCACCCGCAGGCATCCGAGGCCCAGAGCACGCCAGCGCCAAGGACCCAAATGTGGGTCCCCTCCCTGCTTCTTCAGCTCGAAGGCTGTGGGCAGCCGCAGAGGTCCAAAGCCAGTGCCACTGGCCAGGTGCCGACCATGCCAAGGCAGAATCCGGGTGTCAGCTGCGGAGCTCTTCAGAGCTTTCCTTCCTCGGGCGGGCACAGAAGGGGGAGGTGGGGGAAGATGGTTCACACCTTGATCTAGGGTTGCCAGCCCTGGGTGGGGAAATACCTGGAGATTTTGGTGATGGAGCAGGGGACGGGGTTAGGGAGGCGGGAGGCCTCAGTAAGGTATAGCCCAGGGGCGGCCACACTTGCTCAGCCTAAGAGCCACATCGAATAAACGTCAGATGTTTGAGAACCACAAGACATGAACAAATATTACACACATGTTTTTATTGGGAAAGACGAAATTTTGCTTTTTATTAACATTAAATGAGGCTGCCAAAGATAAAAACAGAAGGGGTAAAAACGGATACTGATACTGATATTTATTTGTCCAATGGTACCTGTAGGCTGGGGGGCGGGGGGGCTTTGAGAACGCATTTAAAGTTGAAGTGGCTTTCTTTCTCTGCTCCCCCCCCCACCCCAGCCTCAAGCCTACCCAGGGAGGGGAACACTGGCTGGGGAAGGGAAGACCGATCAGGGAGGCATGCCTCCCCTTCGCTTCCCCAGCCGCTCTGCTGGGAGCTGCACAATATGTGTGAAAGAGCCAAAGGTTTGGCCACCCCTGGTATAATGCATACAGTCCACCCTCTAAAGTAACCTTTGCTCCAGGGGAACTGTTCATCTGCAGATTTTTTTATTATTATTATTTTTATTTTTATTATTTTGATGATGATGACGACTTACAGATTGCTCTGGGTGATGTACAGTCATAATAAAACATCAAATATACAATAAAATATTTAAATAATATTCAAACAACAACCTAAAAGATCCAGATGGTGAGTTCCAATTATTTCCAGTTTCAGACTGCCAACCACTTCGCGGGGGGGGGGGGGGGGGAGACAGAGAGAGTACAGTGATCAGAAGAGGGTGCCAGCCAAGATGGTGACCGTCGCTGTCCTCAACCACCCAAAGCCAGTGGCAAAACATCTGCACCATACAGGCCCTGCAGGATTGCATGAGTTCCCGCAGGGCCTTGATGGTGTCCGGCAGAGAGCTCCACCAGGTTGGGGCCAGGACCAAGAAGGCCCTGGTCGAGGACAGCCTTTGTGGCCGGGGGCCACCAGAAAATAGCTGTCTAAGGAGCATAACGTGTGATAGTGGGAGGGAGCGTAATACTGGGAGCATAATAGAGCATAATAGTGGGAGAGCTCCAGGCCCCACCTGGAGGTTGGCAACTTGAATACTGAACCCTGGCACACTGCTACAAGTTTCCCTTGAGCACCTGAGGGAGGGAGGGAGGGAGGGAAGAAAAGCAGGCAATGAGGCAACTGAGGCGCAGAGGAAGAGAAAAATAAAAAGAAGGGGTAGCTAGTAAAAACAACCGGGAGGGCTCTAAGGTGGTCATGTCTGGTGTGATGATCTTTTGCGTGCCTGCGTCTGACGTGAAATATTCTCCTGAAAGAGAGCATCCTAGTTCAGAAACCACTGGATGCTGACCAGCTCTCTTCTGTTCTGTAGAGCATCAATCCCTGGGCTATGGCAGGGATGAAGATGATAACAATAGCAGTGGTTGCTAGGTTCAATCTGGATTTTTGCGCAGCTTCAAGAACAGCGTTACCCCAAACAGCTACTGCCTCCCACATATTTTTCATTTTTTTTAGGAATGAACGCGGGAAGCAAACTTTATTCTCCAATCCTCCCCCCAACCCCATTTTATTTAAAGAGCGTGCAGGGGTAAACCTGGGGTGTGTTTGTGTGCCTGCTGCTGTCTGAGGTGATTCATCCAGCGACAGGGTGGGGAACCTCCCCTAAGGGTGAGTCCGCTCTGCAGCAGAAAGGCCACCTAGGTTAGGGCAGGGCCAGATCATGCTGAGATTCTGCAGAGCACCTCCCCCACCCCCCCAGGGGCTTGCTCTCATTCTAGAATCGTTTGTATGGGTGCCCTCTTGTAACATGGCAAGTTTATCGCAATTTGTTCCCACTCTACATTTGATCAGGGATATTTGGGGGGGGGGGTTGGGATGATCACACAGCCCTCCCCAAACCGCTTGCATCACGTGATGAGGCTCCAGGCACTGTCCAGATGGCCGCGCCGCCCAAGAAGTAGGGCGGCACGAGTTTTTTAAAAAAAAAATTCTTTGCACATGTGCATATGCACACAGCCAAATCACCCCCCCCCCCAAAAAAACGTACAAAATGAACCACTGACGTACAAGGTATACAGGTGCACCAATGTCTATATATGCGTGCTTGAACATTCATGCATATTCAGCGCAGGATTACTCATGAGCACAATGGCAAAAGTGTGTGTGTGTGTGTGGGGGGGAATTCAGAGCAAGAAGGAAGTTCAGATGACCTAATCGCAATCATAGCGAGAGATGGCTGTCCAGATTGGTGAAATTGCGGATTCGCAGAGCAAATACCCACAAAGTACTTGATTTTCCAGGTGTCGAAAACTCTGTAGGATTACGAGAGTGAGCCCACTTTGATACGGGAGACGGAGGCGGCCATCTGATCAGCAATTTTAAATGCGCTAGGGAACAGTGGCGAAGCCTGATCAAAATGACTGTGTGACCACTGCCTTAGACTTGCACCTTTCTTCCTCCTTGTCATTGTGACCCTTTCGTGGCTGGGGTTCCTGAGCTTTCCTTCCTTATTCCCCCCCCCCCCCCAAACCATTCATTCACAACTGATGCGAAACTGGCCTTTATCAATTGCCATGGACTGAATGGAGGGAATTACCAATGGCATGGTATTCAGCCCAAGGGAAGAGAAGACAGCTTGAAAGTAGATCCCTCATGTCGACGCTTCCCTATGGAAGCCCCCCCCCCCCCCCCCGGTTGCTGTGGATGCCACAACTTGCCAGTATAGGGCAGCAGCAGTGCTATGGATTTCCCTGCATTTCCCATGCCCCATGGCCCGTGGTAGCCATTCCCCCACATGCCACCCCATCAACACCCCTGAATTTCTTTCTTTTTAAAATGAACTCTTCCACCCCAGCAAATAACATAGTGGCATATTCTATTAGAGTTGCCAACCTCCAAGAAGTGGCTGGAGATCTCCCGGAACTGCAACTGATCTCCAGGCTACATGAATAAGTTCTCCTGGTGAAACGGGATGCTTTGGAGGGCGGAGTCTGTGTTGCATTCGACCCTGCTGAGGTACCCCCACCCCAGGCTTTGCCCCCCCCCCCCCAACTCTCCAGTAGTTTCCCAACCCAGAGCTGGCAATCCTGTGTTGTAGGCTGCGTCAAATATGTCCTAGTGTTCCCTCTAAACTGAGTGAGTGTGAGCTAGCTCAGTTTTTTAGCCTCCAGCTCACAGAGTTTTCCCTTAGCTCAGGAAGGAGGGCTCCCGAGCAAACTAACTTATGCAATAGCCAAATTGCCCACTCCCAACTTTAATGCCAGTAGCTCACAAAGTAGGATTTTTGCTCACAAGACTCCACAGCTGAGAGGGAACATTGCCTTCCCCTGGTGGGGCCTGATTTCAGGGGCCTCAATCTGCCACCCAGCTGGCCGGGGGGGGGGGGGGGGAGCCCCACCCCCGAGAAACCCCCTCCTCCCAGTGCTGCCGGCACGATGATGTCACCCGGGAGTGATGTCATTGCATTTCCAACATTGGGGAATGCTCTAGGTTTGGGGCAAAACTCTATGATTTTGAGGCCCCCAAAATCATAGAGTTTTGCCCCAAATCTGGAGCATTGCCCCCAATGTCAGAAACACGATGATGTCACTTCTGGGTGAGGTCATTCCACCAGAAAAACTACAGGCCAGAAGAACTACAGGAAGGATCAGATGTCCCCCACCAGCAGCCAAGTAGGCCTTGGCAATCCTAATATGGCCCTTTTTTATTCTGCTGACAAGTCACAACAGACTTATGACGACCCTGTAGGGTTTTCAAGGCGTGAGAGTCCTACAGAGTCAGTCACCAACAAGTGTCCTTAAACAGGAATGCTTTATGGAGAAAGGTCTGCTGTGGTCATCTGCACTTCTTGTGTTAGTAATGGCTGACACAGCTTGAGGCAGGACAATGATACAGAATTCAAAAAGGAATTGCAACCAATCACCAAGCCAAAGAAAAGGTGCTTAAAATACTGGTTTACAGTTCCCAGGGAAAAAGCAGGAAGAATTAGAGTCAGACAGGAGAAGAGATACACGGGCAGGCACCAACAGTCTCCCAAGGTCAGAGCAGCTCGAAGAGTGATAAGCATGCCATGAGAAATATAACATAACATTCCACAGACCCGACATCAAGGGTTCACTCATCCCCCCTCGCAGGCAGGAGATGGCAGTATTAGCTGACTCAAGGCAAGAGACATTCAGTGGTGGTTTTCCCATTGCCTGCCTCTGTGTAGCAACCTTGGACTCATGAGGGCCGACCCTCATTAGCTTCTGAGATCTGATGAGATCTGGTCAGCCTGGGCCAGCCAGGTCAGGGCAATATGTCCCTTACCAGAAGAAAAACCTTGGAAAATGCCCCCTGCCGGTGGCAGGGCGGAAGAGCTGCCAGAGACCAGGGCAAGGAAAATAGCTGGCATGAAGGTGGGAAATTTTGGATATTCCTGCCCACACAGCAGCAATCCAAACTTTGCTGTGATTTTTCCAAACCTGTGCAGCGGAGCAGATTTGGGGGAAGACCAGAGAAAAACCAAGAGAAACCCTGGGAGGTGTGCAAAGACACCATAACGCTGTCTGTGGGAGAAGCTGGTAAAACCCCTCCCCCCATCTGTATTGAGCCTGGGGCAAACGACCCACATGGAGGAGCACCAAAGTCCTCAGGTTTGAAGGAGAGAAGAGCGAACAAACAAAATGGGGACGTTCAAGTCAAAAACAGTGGAGCTGTGAGGTGCAGTCGCTTCTCTTGCACTTTCTGTCTGGCCGAGGGTGAATCTGGAGAGTCCAGGCTGGCAGGATTTCGTCCGATCTCGGAAGCTGAGCAGGGTCGGCTCTGGTTAGGGCTTCGATGGGAGGCCACTCAGGAAAGTCCAGGGTGGCTAGGGGGAGGCAGGCAATGGCAAAGCACCTCGGAATGTCTCTTGCTTTGAAAACCTGATGGGGTGGCCATAAATCTGCTGTGAATCGATAGCAAAAGTAGGGGCAGGGGGATATGTTGATATATGTATTGTAACTAATGTGAATATGGAAAAAGAACTTGGGAAACTGAATGGAACTATATCTAATGGGTGTTATAAGATAATAGGATTCAGAATAGGAAGGAATACTTGGTCAGTAATTAGGCATAACAGGAGCCAGTGGATCTGTTTCAGAATACTTTCTATTAATAAATCACTTTGGGGTGAATAATATAATAGATTGATGGAAAATAAGATTAATGATTTGTATTATTGTTCACTACAGAAATGAATAAATTATGAAAAAATATATTTTTTAAGAAATCAGTTCCCCTGGAGAGGAGGGATACTTTGGAGGGTAGACTCTGTGGCATTGTACCTAGAGTTACCAGCCTCCTGGTGTAGGGTTGACAAGTGTAAGAAACTTACCAGCGGGGGGGGGGGGAAGCTCTGCTGGCTGGGAGCTTCCCCTGTGCGCACGCTTTGCGCGCGCGCCGGGCGGCGTCACCAGAATTGACGCCATCACGTTGGGGGCGTTGCCAGAGCGTCGCCCTGGCAACGCCCCCAACGTGATGGCGTCACTTCCAGGTGACGTCATTACGTGAGGGAGGTCGTCCAGGCTGGACGACCTCGGGGGTGGGGTTTCTCCCACCGGCCGAATGCTGGCCGGCAGATCGGGAACCCTTGTAGCGGGGGATCCCCCGCCCCCCGGGCTGACTTGGCAGCCCTATCCTGGTGGGGCTTGGGGATCTCCCACTTTCACAACTGACCTCCAGCTGACCGAGATCAGTTCCCCTGGGGGAAATGGCTGCTTTGGAGGGCGGGCACCATGGCACTGTACCCTGCTGAGGTCCCTCCCTGCCCCAAACCCCACCCTTTCCCGGATTCACCCCCAAAGTCTCCAGGTATTTTCCAGCCCAGACCTGCTCCGAGGCCATTTTGACTTCTCTGTCCACAGCTGCTCCTTGCCTGTGTCTCCAGGCTTCCCTGCCTTGGCCAAACGAGGCTTTAGCCATCCTCTGCAAAGGCAGGGCTCATTCCTTGCACGCAGGTGCTCTGCTCTGCACTTCCGGCCTCTCTCTCCCGGCTTCTCTTTCGCCCCATCGAGTCTTAAAACCCCCCTACAACTTTCCTTCTCTCTCCTGTGTAGTGCTTTCCCACAGGGGCATGCACCATCCTTCCCCCACCAAAGGTGTTCTTCTCAACAGCACACACTCTCTCACATCTACACACGGCTCCTGGTGCATTGATCAAATCAGTTTCACATCTTTCCTGTTTTCATATCTGCAGTCCAGTTGGGCTCAGCTTACCCAATCCATTACATGGAGCCCAACTTGGAATTTAAGTAATGCACAGGAGAGAATAGGCCTGTCAGCTGTCATCGCTCACAATAGCTTGATGGAACCTCCACGTTCAGAGACAGTGTACCTGTGAATGTCAGCAGGCCTTTCCTACAAACATCTGTTTGGCCACTGTTGAACTGTTGCAGGGAAAAAAAGTAATTTTACCTGGTCACCACGAGGCTTCCACCTGGTGTACCAGGTTCACTTAGGTTCACTGGGCTCGATGGGATTCTGGCCGGACACCAAGTCTCGGTGGGAAAGAGACGAGGACACCAGCCTGCAGCACCGTCTGTTTGTTTGCACTTTACCATAAGACATACAAAAAGCTCAGAGCCTTCACCAAAAACGGCTGTGGGCACCACTAAGAAGGAGAAGTCTGGTGACCACCAGCCAAAGACCCCAGAAGGGCATTCAGGAGGTGGTGCTGAGCAATGGAACCTGGGCAATATTTATTCCCTTTTGCAAGATAATAAAAGACATACATCAGACCTCCTGGGGGACTGTCAGGAGCGCACCAGTGGCCAGTGATGGCACCATAAAACCGTACCCCCACCCCACCCCGCAGTGCCTTTCGGCTAAAGGAATGTGAGGTCTGTGTGGGAATGAGTTCTGTTTACAGCCAGGCTCTGTTTTGCTGCTCTGAAGAAGGCACTGGGCATCCTGCAGTGCTTCACGGGAAGAGGCCAAGGCCTGCTTTTGCTGCATCCATTCAGCATACCTGATAACCCACAATTCTACCACATGAGCCATGCTGTACACCACTCTTATAACTCCTGGACCTGGATAGGCCAGGCTAGCCTGCGATCACACACGTGGAATAATCCATTTTCAATCCACTTTCAATGCACTTTCCAACTGGATTTTACTGCATTGGCTTTCCCCTCCGTTGTCTTACAAAATCCACATCGGAATAGAAATTCCCCTCTGCATTGTATTCTGGTTTCGCTTCCTTTGATCATCAGGTTTTAAGGTAGCTTCCACATAGGGTTGCCAGGTCTGGGTTGGGAAATACCTGGAGACTTTGGGGGTGGATCCAGGAGAGGGCGAGGTTTGGGGAGGGGAGGGGCCTCAGCATGGTGCAATGCCATAGAGTCCACCCTCCAAAGCAGCCATTTTCTCCAGGGGAGCTGGTCTCTGTCAGCTGGAGATCAGCTGTAAAAGCAGGAGATCCCCAGGCCCCACCTGGAGGCTGGCAACCCTACTTCCACACTCCATGCCACTTTCGAGTTCTTTGATTGCTGGATTTTATTGTACCTTCTGCATATTCTGCATTGTCGTTTTTGTCACTCGTTTGTCCCTATTGCTTCGGGTTCCCCACTTTTCCACATGTGTGTTGCTCCCTCTGGGACTACCAGAGAACAAAACACATTGCGGGGGAACCCTGAAGCAGTAGGGACAAACGAGGGACTATAGATTTATGGCCGTTTTATGACCATTCAGGGGTGACTTTGTAGTCAGTACGGCATTGCCCCGGGGTATTTGAATGTGGTTTTGAGCAGTACCTTTCCCTCCCCGTTGAGAAAATGTGGAGTGAATGCTAGATGCAGAATCAGTGTGAACTGGAAAAATCCAGTCAGAAAGTGCTCTGAAAGTGGATCGAAAGTGGATTATTTAGTGTGTGTGATCGCAGCCCTGATCTCACCAGATCTCAGAAGCTACACGGGGCTGGCCCCGGTTGGTACTTGGATGGGAGACCTCCAAGGAAGCCCCGGGTCGGAACACAGAGGCAGGCAACAGCAAGCCACCTCTGAATGTCTCCTGCCTTGAAAACCAAGGACCATAAGTCAGCTACAATTCAGTGGCGCTTTTCAGTGGCGCTTTCCACCACGGTAATAATGCTGGGGAAGATGGACCTTTGACTTAATCCTGCTGAGCTCTTCTGATGTTCTGGTGATTTTTTTTTTAAAGTAATGGTTGTTTTCCTCTCTCTTGCCTGCAAGGGGGCCATTCCGCCTTCTCAAGTGTTCTTAGCCCCTCAGTAAAAAAGAAAAAAAGCCGTTATTTACAGTTCCCTCCAGCCCACACGGCCTCAGCGCCTTTTTCTCTCCATGATCCTTTTATCTCTTTCATAATTCCTTTTCCCAATCAGACCCGCTGGGCCCACTCCCCCCCTCCTCCCCCCCACCAGGCCTGGGGGGGGGGGCAGCCGGCTCCCTGTGCTGCTGAGCTGTTTATGGCCAGAAGAACGGCTCTTTACGGCTTTGCATAATTAGTGGTATCGATGAAGCTCTCGCTTCCTTGGGTAGTCAGGCAAGGGTGTTTTTTTAAAAAAAAGAAATGTGCAAAAAGGATTAAAATGCAATCTTTTTCTTCGGCTGAAACTTTTCTTTCTGCAAAATCCACCTGGTAAAGCAGTGTTCCCTTTAAGCTGAGTCAGTGTGAGCTAGCTCACAGTTTTTTAGCCTCCAGCTCAAATGTTTTTGTCTTAGCTCAGGAAGGATGGCTCCAGAGCAGACTGATTCATGCAGGAGCCCAGTCGCTCACTCTCTACTTGAATGCCAGTCAGCTCACAAAGTTGGGTTTTTGCTCACAAGACTCCACAGCTTAGAGGGGGCATTGCTGGTAAGTAGGGTTGACAGCCAGCCTCCAGGAAAGAACTGGTGATCTCCTGGAATCACAACTGATTTCAAGATGACAGAGCTGGGTTGCCATTATCCCAATGGAGGCAAGGGGTTACCTGCTTTCGGGGGCCCAATCCACCGCCACCCAGCTGGCTGGTGGGGGAAGCCCCGCCCCCAAAGAACCCTGTCCATGACAACATGCCTGGAACAGTGATGTCACCTGGAGGTGTCATCACCGTGCAGGGCACGTTGCACAGGGACGCTCTAGAATTTTCTTGGGGGGGGGGAATCTATGGTTATCATAGAGTTTTCCCTCAAACGCTAGAGTGTCCCCCTGCAATGTGCTCTGCATGATTATGTCACTTCCAGGTGATGTCATTGCAGCGCACGGGCTTTGCACATACGCCAAAAAATCCCGGGGATGGAGAGGGAGCCCTTCGCTGGCTGTCAGGTAAGACGTGGCAATCCTACAACAGAGATCAGATCCTCTGTAGAAAATGGCTGCTTTGGAGGGTGGACAATCACTTTATGCCCCACTGAGGTCCCTGCCCTCCCCAGGCTCCATCCCCAAACCTCCAGGAATTTCCCAGCCTGGAGCTGGCAACTCTACCCCCATCCCCCACCCATGGCCAGGGGCTATTTATTTATTTATTTATTAGATTTGTTTTAAAGTCGCTGCTCACTCAAAGGGTCTTGTGGCGACTTACAGCATAAGAACCAACAAGAAAAGAACAACACAAATAACAAATAACAAATATAAAATATTAGCATTAAAAGGCTGAAACATGTGGCTATCACCATACCACTATTACAGCAGCCCAAACATGTGGTTACCCTCCAGCGGGCAGCCTAAATAATTTAGCTTTGCATGCCCATTGCCACAGAAACAAAACGAGTCCGGCAGGGCACGGGTATCATCTGAGAGTGCATTCCACAAGGGCAGGGACCACAACTGAGAAGGCACTTTCCCTGGGCCGATTCCGCACAAATGGTTTGCTCTCTGTTCCCCCTGGGTCTAATTGACCCGATTCTGTTGAGGGAGTTCCGCATTTGTCACCTTGCTCCGAATCTAGCGTCCCCTTCCCTGTCTTCCCCCTCCTTTTTTTATTGATCGGGGGCATGGTTGCGTTATAACGCAACCACCCATTTCGGCAAACAGGCATGCTTTCCCCTCCCTTTCCCACCCTGGCGCAAGCAGGGTTTTTTTGTCCCCCCCCCCCATCGTTGCGTTACAACATTATGACACAACACTGATCCATCATTGTTGTGTCATGGTGTTATTATGCAACGATGGGGGGAACAAAAAAACCTGTCTTGTGCCAGGGCGGGAAAGGGAGGGGAAAGGGAGAGGAGAGGTGGGAAAGGGGAGGGAAAGAAGCAGAGGGGCATTAAAGGAGTGGAGCAAGAAACCCCGATTTGTGACTTCCCCACTAGAATGCCCTGACTTCAACCCCGTGGCAAACCCCCCCCCCCTGAAAATCCCTGAAACGGAAGATCCGGGGGGAACAAGGATTAGATTCGGGCCAACTGCTGACCCGGGGCAACAAGTGGGGAACTGTTGCTCTGCCGTGGATTTTATCGGGGGACGCCGCCGGGGCAACCGCTGGTGTGGAATCGGCCCTGGTGACAGCTAACCGAGCCATCCTGGGACCAAGGACCTGCAGGAGGCCCCTGGATAATGACCGAAAGGAGCACAGCAGGTTGTAACCCTAGTCAGAGGTCTCTCCTGCCCAGTACGGCCAGCTCAGGTTGGTGGCCCATCCTTGGGGTTTCCAGCAGAAGAGGGTCTTCCTCATCCCTTGCAACCTGAGATGCTTGAACTGGAGATGCTAAGGACTGAACCCGAGTTCTGCTGCATGTAGGGCTGCCAGCCTCCAGGTGGGGCCTGGGGATCTCCCGCTTTTACAACTGACCTCCAGCTGAGACAGATCAGTTCCCCCGGAGAAAATGGCTGCTTTGAAGGGGGGACTCTATATGGCATTGTACCCTGCAGAGGCCCCTCCTCTCCCCAAACCCCACCCTCTCCCAGATCCACTCCCAATGCCTCCAGGTATTTTCCAACCAGACCTGGCAACCCTAGCTGCATGCCAAACAGGACCTCCTCCACCACTGAGTTCTGGACCCTAAAGTAAACTCTCTCTAGGGTTACCAGCTCTGGGTTGGAAAATACCTGGGAATTTTTTTTGGAGGGGGGGGGCCTGCGGAGGGCCTGGATTGGGGAGGGAAAGGGCTTTGATGGGGTATGATGCCATAGAGTCCACCTTCCAAGCAGCCATTTTTTCCAGGGGGAGCTGATCTCTGTTGCCTGGAGATCAGTTGTAATCCCAGGAGATCTCCAGCCACCACCCAGAAGTTGCCAAAAACAATAGGGAACCCTGAGTGTGAAAGTATAGCCACAAACAACACCCACCAAGGAAAGGCCATCTAGAAGAAGAAGAGATTGGATTTATATCCCCACCCTTCGCTAACTGAAGGAGTCTCAGAGCGGCTTACAATCTCCTTTCCCTTCCCCTCCCCACGACAGACACCCTGTGAGGTAGGCGGGGCTGAGAGAGCTCTCTCGAGAACTGCTCATGAGAGAACAGCTTCAAGAGAACTTGTGACTGACTGAGGGTCACACCAGCAGCTGCATGTGGAGGAGTGGGGAATCAAACCCGGTTCTCCCAGATTAGAGTCCACACTCCTAACCACTACACCAAACAATTCGCAACTATGTTCAAAACTATATATTCATTGAAATGTAAAGAAGGGTTGGTGGCAATGTTCCCTCTAAGCTGAGTTAGTGTGAGCTAGCTCAGTTTTTTTGGCCTCTGGCTCACACATTTTTGTCTTAGCTCAGGAAGGATGGCTCCAGAGCAAAGTACTTTATGCAGTAGCCAAATCACTCACTCACAACTTTAATGCCAGAAGCTCACAAAGTAGAATCTTTGCTCACAAGGCTCCACAGCTTAGAGGGAGCATTGGTTGGTGATCACAACCCAATAGAGTGTATAGACATTGATCCAACAGATTGCTCATAACAATTAAGTATATTTTATGTAAAGAACATATTCAAAACCAACAGTAGGCTCTTCTGTTAATTCTGTACATACTTAGTGTCCCCTAGACCTCCAAACAGAAAGTAACTGTAGCAGAAGACGCCCACTGTGGAAAGAATAACAGCCGGATGCTTCTTCCAGGTATAAATCAAGCATTTCAGTGATCTTCAACATTGGCTGGTAAAATGGAACCCGATTTCCAAAATAACATGGGCACAGTTCAAAAGCTTCAATTGATTCCATTGATTTATTCCTGGGAGAGGCATCCGGCTATTATTCTTTCAACAGTGGGCGCCTCCTGCTGCAGTCACTTTCTGTTGGGAGGTCTATGGACAGTATCTGTGTATGGAATTACAGAACAGACTGCTGTTGGCAGCTTGCAATATGGATCAAATGATTATTATTTTTTTTTAAAAGCAATGAAAAATAAATACGAATAAAATAATTATTAAAACACATAAAAGGTCAAAGTTTAAAAACTCCAATTACGATTGCCCACTAAAAAACCAAAATGAGTCAAATGCCATACTAATTTCTGTGGAACAAAACTGTAGACAAAGTTCTCCGGTTGCAAGTTGAGAAATGTTAGTGGGTCCTTAAAAAAGACAAAACCCACAATAAAAAAATAAAAGTTAAAAACCTTTACAGCTGCTAGGGCAGAACCAATACAGTTCAGAGCTGGTGTGTTTGTGTGTGTGTGTGTGTGTGTGTGTGCTATTTCTCTCCTGTGTACTATTTCCCTGATCTAGAATGTCTGGTCAGACCTGGTAAAAAGGGGGGGGGGACACCCCATTTAGGGTTGCCAACCTCCAGGTGGTGGCTGTAGCTTACAACTGACCTCCAGACTATAAGAGATCAGATCCCCTGGAGAAGATGGCTGCCTTGGAAGGTGGAGTCTGTGGCATTGTACTCAGCTGAGGCCCCTCCCCTCCCCAAACCCCACCCTCCTCAGGCTCCACCCCTCCTCCAAATCTCCAGGTATTTTCCAACCCAGAGCTGGGAACCCTACCCCCCAATAGGGATCCTTTTGTTTTAATGGGATAAACTGTTAAGGGGGAGAGTAAACCCGCTTAACTCCCCCAGGATGGTCATCTTGATCCACATCAAGTTTCCCTCCACAGCTGGTTTTTTAGGTGCCAAGTCAACCCATGCAAGTCGCACCTGCAGAATCCGAGCATTGTGTGTGGAGCATCCGAGCATCGTGTGTGGAGTTTGCCACAGCGGCACGGGGGTCCAAGCGTCACCTTTAAAAGAGCGCTGCATGGATGTTGGTGCAATCGGCTCTGCCTCCCTTTGTTTCTGCACCCCGTCCCTCTAATGGGGTCCAACTGGCTGTGGCGAAAAATCAATCTGGAAGATGAGCTGGGAGCCCACTGCGCACACCCTGGTGATTAATTCCACCATAGCAGAAGCCAGCAAAGGCCAATGCGTGGCAGCTGCATGTCTGGAGTGTCCCAGCGCCTTCCCAAGCCTGCCACATTGTGTGCAGATGCTGACTGACAGGCTTTGATAAGTTCTGGGTTCAAATGTCACGCAGGGCCAAAAAGAAAAGCCTTGGGCAAGACGTTACCTGTGTGCACCACGCTGCTTCCCCCCCCACCACCCCCTTTCCGCAGCTTGAATGGTGCCTCTGCTGTGAAC
The DNA here is from genome assembly GCA_029233225.1 of Lepidodactylus listeri. Lineage (NCBI taxonomy): Eukaryota > Metazoa > Chordata > Lepidosauria > Squamata > Gekkonidae > Lepidodactylus > Lepidodactylus listeri. Next base: position 178,198,938 of record JARCFY010000002.1, read on the forward strand.
CCACAAGGTGGCCTCCGGTAAACTGCTCCCTCTTAGATTTTGTGCCACAACTGCAATATGGGGGTGATACAACTGGCCTCCTTTGCAGGGCTGTTGTGAGGAATGAAAGATAATGTAGGTGAAACTCTGTTGGATGCCCGCAGTTGCCACAGAAATGTTGCCAGGCGTCTTGACCAATTCTTGGATGAGTGCAGTCACCAATGAAGGAAAGCCGTTGTTATTTTTAGAAATTATCTTCTGCTGTCTATTATATTATTTTGCTCAAATGCTGCCTTGAGCATATGACCCATTGAACACAGCGGTTTTGCTTCTGATTAAACACGCCTAATATTAAGCCGGTCTCTGACATTCAAATGTCTGACATTCTTCAGTTAGGAATAACAACAATGAAAACAATTTCTCCCTCCCTCGCTGCGTTTGTATTTGAAGTCCCCTAAAGGAACCGACTGGGAGAAAAGGGCTGCTTTGGACAGTGCACTCTGTGGCGTTAGACCCCTCTGAGGCCCATGCCCTCCCCCAAAACTTGCCCTCCCCAGGCTCCCCCCCCCCCCAAAAAAAATCTCTAGGAATTTGTCAACCAATGCGCAGGAGAAAGAGGCAAGGCATGAAGGCTTGCTTGGACCTGTCCTCCCCCCGCCCCCCCCCGCTTTTAAAAAATAATTTTATTAAACAATTAAGAATACTATTACAAGAATAACATAAGAGAGATTGTATAAAAAACATAACATTGAAAAGAGTGCTAAACTAATGCTGGAGTCAACGTCTATATGTAGCTAATACTTTAAAATGCTGCAATAGAACTACGTCCATAACTAAGGATAAAAAGTGGGTATAATTGAACAGCAAGAAACCACAAAGAAGGAGGAGGAGGAGGAGGAGGAGGAGGAAGAGGAGATTGGATTTATATCCCGCCCTTCACTCGAAGTCTCAGAGCATCTTACAGTCTCCTTCCCCTTCCCCTCCCCGTAACAGACGCCCTGTGAGGTAGATGGAGCTGAGAGAGCTCTTTCAAAAACTGCCCTTGAGAGAACAGCTCTGAAAGAACTTGTGACTGACCCAAGGTCACACCAGCAGCTGCATGTGGAGGAGTGGGGAATCAAACCCGGTTCTCCCAGATTAGAGTCTGTGCTCCTAGTCACTGCACCAAACTGGTGTAGGACTTGGTCCCAGCTGCCCTTAAACTTTTCAAATTTAAGACTATTCAACAATTACTGTATGGAACCCTTTTAGGCCCTTTTGAGTCTCACTTTTTGCCATTAGAACGGGTTCAATCTATATTCCTAAGGGCAGTATTACAGGTTTCAAACTCTGTCTCAAATTCCATGATTTGATTAGGAACAGGGATGGTGAAAATAACTGCCAGAATAATTCTCTCTTCATTAAACCTTTGGTTTAAGATAAAAAAAAACTCTTGCGGTCTTGCATCGTTAATCTTGCAGGCAGGGCCGGCTCTGTCACTAGGTCAACTAGGCGGCCGCCTAGGGGTGCAGCTGGCAAATGGGGTGGTAAAGAGACTGAGAGTGAGAGATTCAGTGAAACAGCACGTGAGCCCAGCGCGCTTTACAGGTAGCAGTAGCAGTGCTTCTCAGCTGTGCTGAGCGGGTAAAGCCAAGGCGCAGCCGGGTGACCCGCAGCTGCCACTCCAACAAGTCCACCCCGCCTCCTCCTCCGCCCCACGCTGTCTTCAAGGACTGGACTGGCCCAGGTGGGAGGGAGGGGGAGATGGCAGCAGGGGGCGAGAGAAAGGAGGGCGCCCACGAACCCTGCATGCCATCGCTGATTGGTGTCCCCCCCCCCCAACACAAACACCCTTCAGAATGACTGGGGGGTGGCATTGGGGTCCATGCAGGTGAGAAGCTGGACCGACGAGCCTCTGTCATGTCCACGTAGTTTGTTCCCTAAAGAGCAGGACCCTTCCCAGCATTGCTGGCTGGTGATTTTCTCCCACCTCTTGACGTCCCTGGAGACAGACACTGTGTGTGGGGGGGTAGTTAGCCAGTAACTGAGTGGCAGAGAGGCAGCAGGAGCGGATTCTGCGCATGGAGGGGGTGGGGTGGGGAGATGTCTGGCTGGCTTTGGCTGGAAGACTTGCTGCTCCGGGGCCCGGAAGGGACACTGCCCGGTGTAAACCTTCCCAGCCCATTTATATTTCGGGTCCCAAGAGAGTTTAAAGCTGGCGGGGAGACTGGGAAGGACGCTGCTCAAGGGACCCCGAGGGCGCCTTCTCCGCGGGGGGGGGGGGAAGGGGGTTCAAATGGCGCTGGGGGCTGTTTTAATCATGAAAGTGGACTGTGATGGGCGGTGTTATGCAGAAAAGGAAACCAACATAAAGTTTAAAAAAAACAAAAACAAGAAGGCAACCAGCAGGAGGGTTTCTTTACAGGGGGCTGGCAAGGGAGAAGACCACATGTGCTGAATTTGCATTAACTATAGGTGTGAGAGAGTGAGTGTGAAGTGCCTTCAAGTTGCTCCCAACTTTGCATTCTTCCTAAAATGCATTTAGGTTTGAAAATTGATGGGTGCCCGGGGGGGGGGGGGGGGGGGCAGAAGGTATCCTTGCCTAGTGTTCAAAAAAACCTGGGGCCGGCCCTGCTTGCAAGACGATTTTCAATCAAGCTGGCTCAAAGCAGTTCAAACCAAGTTAGCTCAGTGTGAGTTCTCCCCTGATTCAGTTCTTCATCTGGGTTGTGATACAGCTAACCAGCTCCTCAGGCAGAGGAGTGGAAGACATAGAACGCCAATCCGACATTTCCAAAGCACCAAATTTCATTGTCGCCCCTCAAAGACGCTACCTTCTCCAACCGACCTCTTACTTATATAGCTTGGAAAATACAAACCAAAGGAGAGCCTATTCTCTTGTAAGGCCATCAGCAGTTGTTGAGGGTAGATATAATAAAACCCCTCAAGCTGAGAGAGTACGTCCTTCTAACATTGACATGGGCGTCAACTACGGGGGGGCTCGAGGGCTCGAGCCTCCCCCGAAATTTCCCGGGGGGGGCTCAGCCACCCCCGGCAAAATGCTCGCCCAGCAGCCGACTGTCGCCACCTCTCCTTCCCCCCCACCCCCGGCCTGCCCTCCTGCCTCCCTGGGGCGGGGGGGGAGAGAGGCGGCGGGGACATCGTTGCGCGCTTCGCCGCCTCTCTCCCCCCCCCGCCCCAGGTCTGCCTCCCCGGGCCGGGGGGGGGGGGACGGAGCGGCAGGGACAAAGGCGCGCACAGGCGCGCTTCGCTCGGGCGGCAGTCAGCTGGCCAGCTGGCTGCTGCCGCCGCAGGTCTGCCTCCCTGGGCGGGGGGGGAAGAGCGCCAGGGACATGGTCCCGTGCGCGCGCGCGCGCTTCGCGCGCGCGCACAGGAGAGCCACTGCCCCCCCCCGGGGATTTAGAAAGTCGACGCCCCTGAACATTGATGCAACAGAGACAAGAACGCACGACTTACTTCATTGCTCGATATACAGTGAAATTCACTTAACTTTTGTTTCACCAATACTACTGAAATGTCGTGAAATCTCCAAGGCAGAGATTGTTGATAAACTCCTTTCTGATGAGAACTAAGAAAATAGCTAAATTTTGTGCTCAAGCGATAAAATTATGTTCCATTTATGTTTCTAAAGAACAGGTGGGAACTTGATCTGCATAATTGTCTTTTCAGAGTTTTTAAATTTGTGCATTTAATTTTAGAATATTTTAAAGCATGTTACCATTTTATTGCTTTTCTTATGTGTGATAGTATTTATCTATATACTGGCTGTGGGCCGTTAATAAAGATTGGCTGACTGACTGTCAAGCCACATGAATTGAGTCTGTCTGTAGCAGAGGATCTATAGTCTGTCTATATTAGAGGATCTACTAGAGAAGGTAGATATGAGGAAAGGTCAGTATGGGGAAAATAGGTAATTACCAGAAGCCAGTTTGAGACAAAAGTGGGGATATCATCTGGCTTTGAATCTTTCACAGACATTTTGCCTAGGTTACAATACTTTTTGACTTTCTGTAGCCACTCTGGAAGAATTGATGGCATTGCATTTTCCCATTTGCAGGCGATTACAGCCTTCACTGCTGCACAAAGCTGAGTTATTAACGGTTTGTGACCACAACAAGAGATTTTACAACCAATCAGTGGGTCCAGCAATAGGCAATCAGCTCTGAAAGGGATGGTGTCCTTCGTTATCTCGCAGATACAGTTGCGGACTTGCCACCAGCCTGTCCCCCCCTTCATCCATCTCCATCTCTTGCCCGCAGGTTCCCAGGAGATCGGGAAGGTGATCCAGATCAACAAGGTCCACCATCAGCCCCTCACAGTAGGCCTGGCTGAGCCGGTGGCCCTCCCCTGCCTGTTCCTGCTGCAGCCCTCCACCTCCCTGGGCCCCCACGACCCTCCTGACCCACCGCGCATCAAGTGGAGCAAGGTGCAGTCGGCCGCCGGTCAGCCAGAGGACATCTCGGTGCTGGTGGCCAAGGACAATGTGGTGAAGATCTCCAAGGGGTACGAAGGGAGGGTCTCCCTGCCGGGCTACCCCCACCGCCTCGACAATGCCACACTGTTGCTTTGGGCTGCCCGGGCCAGCGACTCTGGCCTCTACCGCTGCGAAATAGTGGCCGGGATTCATGACGAGCAGGATCTGGTGCCCCTGGAAGTGACAGGTGAGGGGGGCTGTTTTTCTCTCCTGCTGAGTAGGGGGTGGGCTGGGGGTGGAGAAAGCAGAGAGTGAGGCACCTTCCCCCCCCCCCCCCCAAACACACATCTAAATGCAGAGACTAGGTTTGCCATTCTCCAGGGGGTTATACAAGAAGAAGAAGAGAAGAAGATCGGATTTATACCCCACCCTTCACTACTCGAAGGAGTCTCAGAGCGGCTTACAATCTCCTCTCCCTTCCCCTCCGCACAACAGACACCCTGTGAGGTAGGCGGGGCTGAGAGAGCTCTCTCGAGAACTGCTCATGAGAGAACAGCTCTGAGAGAACTTGTGACTGACTGAGGGTCACACCAGCAGCTGCATGTGGAGGAGTGGGGAATCAAATCCGGTTCTCCCAGATTAGACTCCACTCTCTTAACCACTACACCAAACTAGCTAAAGCACTGCAGGACTATTTTTGGGCAGGAACGCACAGGAACGGAGTTCCGGCTGGTTTCTGAGTTGGCCACGCCTACAGCCTCCCCCCCCCCCTTTGGGTTCCCCAGGCGCCTTGCAAGCTGCAGGGTGTCTGGGGAAGCCAAGCCAATCCAGGGCGGGAAGGCAGTTTAAACTGCCTCCCCCCACCCTTGGGCTCCCCAGGTGCCCCGCAGCTGAGGGGTACCTGGGGAAGCCAATCCAGAAACTGCATTCCTTCCCTTGGGTTCCCCAGGCACCCCACAAGCCGTGGGTCACCTGAGGAAGCCAATCCTGGGAGGGAGCCACACTGCCAGGGGTGTGGCCTAATATGCCAATAAGTGTCTGCTGTTGGGTGTGGCCTATTATGCTAATGAGTTCCTGCTGGGCTTTTCCTACAAAAAAGCCCTGAAGCACTGTATATAGTAAAGCTACACATCAATTGAGACAAATATCTTAAATGATATAAGCAGTAATTAGATTTAGTGAGAGGTACACTGTATACACAACTAAATTATGAAACGCAATGCACACTATACAGATTTTCAAGGGTGTAACACTTTTTAAAATTCTAATTATTTCCAAAGGTAGCAAAAAGAAGCTTGCAAGACTATGGGGATCCGGTAACAGAATCCCGTTTCTGTAATCTTCATCAGATTTTACAGCTTCAAATATCTGCTTGTGACTCAAATATTCAGGGGGAACAATAGAGGAGCAAACTAGCTCCGTATTTCTTATAATTTAGAACACTCAGTTAACAGGAGGGGATCGCCAGTAGAGTTTCTAACGTGGGAACAGCCTACACAGTTTCACAGGTGGTTCGATTCTTATGTATCCATAGATATTTGAATCAATCCAGTGTCTTTCCAAGCCAGATGGTACCTTGCTCTGAGGCTTGGAGTGGGCAGCAGGTTGGGCCAAATGGCACTCTTGTGCTTTCAGCCTAACATAGCAAAGGACATCCCACTGTTTAAAGGAGAGTGTTCTGGAAGCAAGGTGCCCTCCCTGACAAGGCCCTGCTCCAAGCAATATTTAGTTTTTCTGGTCAGGGGGGGCATGGTCTTTTCATCCAGGGAGGAGGGGAGACACTCACACAGCCTGGCATAGTTGTTCAGTGTGGCACAGTGGTTAAGAGTGTTGGGTTGCGGTTACATGCACCAGAAAAAATGCGGGGGAAGTGAGGCTATTTCCTCCAGAGGAATTTGGCCCACAGTTGCACCATCACACCTCCCTTTGAAGCTGCGGGCACAGTCTGTGATCAGGCACAACTGTGGCTGAGTTGTGTTTTTTTTGGTCCCATTTTTTCTCCATGCGCTTAAACGAGGGATCAAATTGCACTTCCACACCGAGGGCTCCCTATGGAGTGTGCGATGATGCGGGGGGGGGGGGGGGACAACGGCACAGAGTCGGGATGGCCTGATCAGACCATCCCGACACCATGAGAACGTGCTGCAGCGATCAGACTCAGGAAAGTCCATCCGTGGCCCGTTGCAACCTGTTTACTACCAGATTTTCCCTGGTGTCTTTTAACTCCACTTCTGCGGTGGAGCAAAACAGGTTGCCGACGGCTGCGGGGCGCTTCCCAGATGTTGTTGTCTGATTGCTCCCTTTAAATCCGCCCGGCATTCGCACCTATGTCAGGTCTAATTGTGCATGTGATCGCAGCCTCGGATCAGTATCTGGAAGACCCTTGTTCAAATCCCTACTTGTGCCGTGGAAGCTCACTGGGTGACCTTGGGCCAGTCACATGCTCTCAGCCTAACCTACCTCACAGGGTCGTTGTGAGGATAAAATGGAGGAGTGGAGAATGATATATGTTGCTTTGGGTCCCCACTGTGGAGAAAGGTGGCATATGAATGAAGTAAATAAATAAATATGTCTTTGTGCTAGTGACACCCCCCCCCCCAAAAAAAAATTTTTTGGACACATCCTCTCTCGCTTCCACAGCCTCAGCTGTGGCCTTGGTGTGAGAGTTCTGCTCAAAGTAGTCAAGGATCAGATCCTGGTTGGTTAACCAAAGTTCTTTATTTCCAATCTCTACATTAGTACAGCTTCTCGGATTATTGTCAGAGATGAAACAGATAATACAAGCAGGTCTATTATACCATTCCAAGGAGTTTGAATTACCCATAGGTAGCCAATCACTATAGGGGAAAATTGGCGGGCAAAAAGGAATTCTGACCATTTGGTTCTCACAGGAAAGAAAGTGAGGTGTCAAGCTGTAAATTTCCTTTCCCAAACCAGACCCCTCAGATGTTACCAGTTCACATAACAATCAATGGCCTCAAGGCTTTTGCATGTGATAAGAGATGAGAGGTATCCTCCCTTGAAGTCCCAGCCGGGGCGGCTGGAATGCGGAGGCAGGGATGTGAGAGGCCTTCTTGTTCTCATACATTACAGATGTCATCCTCCCGGTTTAATTGCTACAAACTCCAGGCCTGGTCAAGCAGTAAAACATGGCAGTTACAAACACAGAATAAAACATAGAGGGTACAGGCATGATTACTATGATGTCTGAATTAGCAGATTCTGACACTTGGCCACATCCCCTCACCAGTTCCTGTGTCTCTCTTTTTCCTCCCGCATCTGTCCCCCTCCCTTTCGACTCCTCCCCTCCCCACCCAGGTGTGGTGTTCCATTACCGAGCCACCAGCAACCGTTATGCGCTGACGTTTTCAGAGGCACAACAAGCCTGTCAGAAGAACTCTGCCACCATCGCCTCTCCGGCCCACCTCCAAGCTGCATTTGAGGACGGCTACGACAACTGTGATGCCGGCTGGCTGGCTGACCGCACGGTCAGGTAGGAGGGAATGAATGACGCGACCACCTGTGTGGAGACCAAGTCTCTGTTTCGTGGCACTTGGGAAAACACTGAGGCCTACCTGTTTGGGAACTGGAAGTCTCTGCTGCCCTTTGAGGATTTACAAATGAAAAGGCAGAGACTCTCCCAAAAAAGTTTTTAAAGACAAGCAATGATACTCAAAGGAATATATGAGATATACAGAATATATAAACACATACAGCACTTCAGAAGAATGCAATGCACATCATAGAGTCACACAAACCACAGAATGATTCGTAAGGGAATGCAATCCCAAATACTCCACAAGCACAAGGACTTTAAGCATCATCATTCTGTGGTTTGCCTGACTTCATGATGTGCATTACATTCTTCTGAAGTGCTGTATGAGATTACATAGCTGAAGCTCAAATACTTTGGCCACCCAATGAGAAGGGAGCACTCACTGGAGAAGAGCCTGATGCTGGGAAAGACTGAGGCTGTAGTAACACAGCAAGCTTGCCACGATTTGTTCCCGTTGTAGATTTGATCGGGGATACTTTTTAGCAGGTTCAGACGATCACACATCCCTTACCCAACTGCTTGCATTGCGCGACGAGGCTTCAGGCACTGTCCATACAGCCGCGCTGCCCAAGTGGTGGCATGACACATTTTTAAAAAAATGTTTGCGCATGTTCATATGCACAAAGAATTTTTTTAAAAAAAAATTGCCACACCAAATAAAATGAACTACTGCCATGTAAGTGAGCACTGTTTTGTGTGCACTCAAGCATTCAGGCATCTATATATCCAGGGGTCCGTTGGAGCGGGAGTGCACAGGAGCTCAGCTCCGGGAGTGAGGAGCCCAGGGGGCGGGCACATGACCAAGCCCCGCCCCCTCCTCGGCTTCCCCGAGCAGTGCAGAGGCTCAGCGCCCTGGGGATAGCCCTGCTAAGGTCTTTATTGTTTTAATATTGATAATTTTATTGTTGTTCCTTTTATGACTGTGTGCTGCTTTTCCAGAGACTTGCTCAAGGTGGCATATAAATTTTCTAAGTATACCATTTTTTATCTGGGCACATGGCACATAAGTACTGGAGAAATTTCACCAACCCTTCAGCAGCTTTCACCTTATCAGTTTGGTATAGTGGTCAGGAGTTGGACTCTAATCTGGGAGAACCGGGTTTGATTCCCCACTCCTCCACATGCAGCTGCTGGTGTGACCTTGGGCCAGTCACAAGTTCTCTCAGAGCTGTTCTCTCATGAGCAGTTCTCAAAAGACCTCTCTCAGCCCCACCTACCTCACAGGGTGTCTTGTTGTGGGGAGGGAAAGGGAAAGGGATGGGTGGTGCACATGTCCTGGGTATCTCAAGTCTACTTGAAACCTGGTGGTTTCAAGGGAGCAGGAAGAGAATGAGGGTGTGTTCTTTACGCTTATTTTTATTGCACAAAGTATTGGATGGGGAAGGGAATGGAGGAAGAGCAGGTCAGTTTCACTGAGGGGTGGGTGTTGCCTTCTGACACACTTCCACTATGTCAGGGGGTGTGGCATATGCAAATGAGTTATGCTAATGAGCTCCTGCACCTCTTTTTCTACGAAATGACCCCTGTATATATCTAATTCCCAAGTGCCCCCCCCGCGTGCGGATACTTAAATCCGTGGGGGGGGCACTTGGAGGGCAGAGGGGGGGGTTCTGCAGGTGGGGGGTAACCCCCCCGCTTGCAGAAAAATCCAAAATCTATCAAAAACTTTTCGGGGGGTCTTTAAATCTCCCGAAAAGTAAAAGAGCGTCCCCTGCGCATGCGTGGGGAACGCTCTTGGAACGGCAGTGGCCCGGCGAGAGTTGCCGAGGCCAGCCGACAGCCCACGGAGGAGGGGGAAGGGGGCGAGCGGCGGGCCTGGCGAGAGGCGCCAAGCCCGCCGGGAGTCTCTGGGGGGGGAGAAGGGGGCAAGCGGCGGGCCCGGCGAGAGCCGCCGAGGCCCGCCAGGAGTCTCTGGAGGGGGGAACAGGGCGAGCGGCGGGCCCGGCAAGAGCCGCTGAGGCCCGCCGGGAGTCTCTGGGGGGGAGGGGGCAGAGGAAGGGGGGGATGGGGGCAGAGGAAGGAGGAGCAGCTGTCAGCTTCTCCCCCCCCCACGAATATCGTGGGGCCCCCCCTTGTTTAATATATTCAGCATAGGATTGGTCATGCATACAATGGTGAAAGCCGGGGGGGGGGGGGGGGGGATAAACTACCGCAAGAAGGATGTACAGATGACCTAATTGTGATCATTGTGAGAGATGGCTGTCCAGATCAGCAAATCGTGGATTCAAAGCGCAAATACCCGGGAAGTACTTGATTTCCCAGGTGTAGGAAAACTCGCTAGGGAGCCGGGAGGATTGTGCAACTGAGCCCACCTCAGTGTGGGAGGCGGACGCGGGCGGCTGATCAGCATTTTTAAATGCGAGAGGGAACAGAGATGAAACTCGATCAAAATGACCGTGTGACCACAGCCTGAAGGTAAAAGAAGGGGATGGCAGAGATGGTTAGACAGTGTTATCGATGCAGCAAACATGAAGTTGAGCAAACTCTGGAGGACAACGGAGGACAGGAGGGGCCTAGCGTGATGTGGTCCGTGGGGTCACGAAGAGTCGGACTCAACTGTGTGACTGAACAACAACAACATGTGTTTACATACTCAGTATATCTCATATATGCCTTTGAGTATCATTAGTTGTCTTTAAAAACTTTTTGGGAGAGTTTCTAGCTTTCCATTAGTAGATTTACACTTTCCCTTCCTGGTTAGTTTTGTGCCCTTTGATGAGGGCCAACCTCAAGGTGAGACCTGGCTTTCTCCCGGAATTACTCCTAATCTTCAGACGAGAGATCAGTACCCCTGGAGGGCAGACTCTATGGTATACCATAGATTGGGGGTCTCCAGCCTCTTTGAACCTGTAGGTGTGAGCTAGCTCACAGTTTTTTAGCCTGTGGCTCACACATTTTTGTCTTAGCTCAGGAAGGATGGCTCCAGAGCAAACTGATTTATGTGGTAGCCAAATGGCTTACTCACAACTTGAATGCCAGGAGCTCACAAGGCAGGATTTTTGCTCACAAGACTCCACAGCTTAGAGGGAGCACTTGCAAGCACCTTTGGAATTCTGACACAGGGTGGAGGGCGCCACCACAAAATGGGAGGTGCAGCCACAAGCACTGAGAGGAAACCCAAGTACAGGGGACAAGAGGAGTAATTAAAAATATAAATGGAGAAAGAGGAGTGAGAGAGAAGTCACAGAGTCTCTGACTAATCTACCTCGCAGGGTTGTTGTGAGGATAAAACAGTGGACAGGAGAACAATGTGAGCTTCCCCTTTGGGGGGCAATGGGGAAGTATAAATGAAGTAAATAAATAACTATAGCTGGGAAAGGGGGGCAGATAAAATGTAAGTCGGCATGAGGGTGGGAAGGAGAGAAGGAAGCAGTACATGGGGAAGATATGGGGCTTGCCAGGAGATGGAAAAGAGGAAACAGAGGAGGATAAAAGGGAAAATGAGGTGCTCCCTATAAGTCCTTGCAGGGTGCCCACTGTGCTACTGGTCCCAGCCCAGAGTTTCCCCAGGGAGAAGCTCCCAAGGGGGGAAAGTGAAGAGGCGGGGGGGGGGGGGGGACAGATAAAGGAAGTTTGGCTGGTGGGTGGGAAGGAGAAAAGGAAGCAGGAAAAGGGGACAGGCTATGGGGGATTTCAGAGGAGGAACGGGGGAAATATTGGGGTGGAGGGATGAGATGCCCTTCCCCTCCCACAAGTCCTTGTGGGTCCCCTGCTTGTATAGGTACATATTTTAAAGCTATGAAGTGCTTCCCTACTTTTCCATACATACAAGTTATGCAACACAGAAGGAACAGAGCCAAAAGCGTTTTAAGAACCCCACGAGGAGGAGGATCTAAAATAAGACAGTCAGGTAGCGGGCTTTGTGTATTTCATTACAGACCTCTTCCCAATAAGGAGAGCACTGCATCCCATCCTAAAACACACGTGTGCACTCACACACACACACACACACACACACACACACACACACACACACTTGTGCTTAGGACAACCAGAACTATTGTGAAGTAATGTTTTGGGGAAACTGGTGTTGTCAACTTGCTCAGAAAAGCGAGGCAGGATGGATTCCTAAGGGGGGGAGACCTTTATCTCTCTCCCCTTTTAAAGCTGTGGCCTGCTGAGGCTGCTTTTCATTTATAACACAAGGCCGGGCTTCCAGAAAATGCTGGTAAAGGGAAGCCATGCTGACTCTTTACAATTCCTGCTCTTCCCCCAAGGCAGACCCTGATGTCCTCCCTCGCCTTGTCTGCCCTTCTCCGGTCTCTTTGTGTCTTTGTTCTCTTGCCCTTTTCCTCTCTAAAGACATTTCAGTGTCAGAGGTGAGGCTGGTCGCATCCTTTGGTGTGGCAAAGGCTTCTGGGAGAATCCTTGAGCATCTCTCCTTTCTCCTCCCCCCCCCCCCCCCCGCAATCCCCGCAGGTACCCCATCACCCTTTCCAGGCCCGGTTGCTACGGAGATCGTAATAGCCTCCCTGGGGTCCGGAGCTATGGCAAGAGGGATGCCCAGGAAACGTATGATGTTTACTGCTTCTCCAGAGAGCTGCAAGGTAGGTCACCAGTGGAGCTCAAGGATCTCATTAATAATTTCTGTAGCTGAATGGAATGTGGATTGGGGCAGTGTGTGGGGGGGGAATCCTGTGTGTTTTCCACGGCTAAAGTTGAAATCAGGATGTAGTAGGTAATCAATCCATCAATTAGATTTTTCAGTATTCCACTTGATCAGGCGGTGCACCCGATTAATTGGGCAACTGATGATCTGTTTATTTATTGAGATATTTACATGTTGCTTTTCCACATTCCTTCTCTGCCCCACGGGACACAATCACTCTCCTAAAATTATGCCTAGTGTGACAGGCAATTTCACAGGCTTAAAAACAAGCAAAGAATACTTGCAACTGTTGTTCCAAGAGAGCCAACTTGATGTAGTGGTTAGGAGCGCGGACCCTAATCTGGGAGAACCGGGTTTGATTCTCTGCTCCTCCACATGCAGCTGCTGGTGTGACTTTGGGTCAATTACACATTCTTTCAGAGTTGTTTTCTCAGGAGCAGTCCTTGAAAGAGCTCTCTCAGCCCCACCTACCTTACACAGTGTCTGATGTGGGGAGGGGAAGGGAAAGGAGATTGTAAACTGTTCTGAGACTCCTTCGGGTAGTGAAGGGCGGGGTATAAATCCAATCTCCTCCTCCTCCTCCCCCCCCCCCTCCTCTTCTTCCAGAACGATTGTTCATTATTTTGGGGTAGGGGGAAACACCACGTATGCTGTTAGGGTTGCCAGCCTCCAGGTGGGGCCTGGGGATCTCCCGCTTTTACAACTGATCCCCAGCTGACAGAGATCAGCTCCCCTGGAGAAAATGGCTGTTTTGAAAGGTGGACTCTATGGCATTGTACCATGCTGAGGCCACTCCCCTCCCCAAACCCCACCTTCTCCTGGCTCCACCCCCAAAGTCTCCAGGTATTTTCCAACCCAGACTTGGCAACCCTATATGCTGTCTTGAGCTTCTTGGAGGGAAGGGAGACTAAAAATTGATTGAGCAGCTGCACTGTAACAGAATGTTTACTAACATTCCATTCTGGTAGCAAAGACTCCCTGAAAATTTGTTGTTCCACTCCAGTGAAAGAAAGGGAAGTTGTCAGTTTGGCCGGGATTAAAGCTTCTGAAAAGGCCCTGGGAACTAAGGAACAGCGCAGGCAGTGGATGAAGAGAGAGGAACTTGAACAAAGGGCTAGGTGATGGAAGAAAAGCTGGCTTGAAGGAAAGGTCCAACGGAGGCTGGGAACTGAAGAAGGGAGTTGATAAGCGACTGGGTCTTGGCTGTTGCAAACTTGTTTTCCTCCTGAACCCGGCAGTGTTGTTTCGCTTTTAAGTGTGGCATAGTAAGGGAAACTTGCTCGATTGTGGCCTCTACTATTGAGCGCTGTGACCTGGCAGGACTATGGAGGCAACAGAGTCCCAAAATAGCGGCTGGTAGGGGTTGAGTTCCTGAATTCCTCATATTGATTGGAGCAGCTGGCAGTTCCTTGATAGCTCGCTTCCAGCATTGTTGATTGGACTTGTGAGAACCTCGCAAAATCACTCCCCGATGAGCCATTTGCAGTGTGAGAGAGCAGTGGATGAATTGTTAATGTTTTTGTTGGCATGGGCCAAATGTGGTACACAAATGGGGCTGATGAAGATGTTCTAGTTTTTTTTTTAATGCTCTCGGGGAGGGATTCTGCTTCTTGCACGCGGGCCTTGATGTTTCAGAGAATTTGGATATTTTCATTGAAAAGAACACAGAGAACTCTTGCAAAAAGATGAGCTTCGTCACTTGTTGTTCAAGCAAACATCGCTGGAATTCTGATAAGGATTTCTGTTATCACTTCTGCGAGGAAGTGGACTCTCAAAGTCCCATTCCCTTCGGGTCTGGGAGCGTGGAGAGTTCTGCAACCATCCTGGGTCTCTGCTGGCAATGCACTGAGAGTCAAGTTTGGTGTAGTGGTTAAGAGCGTGGACTAAACTGGGAGAACCGGGTTTGATTCCCTGCTCTTCCAAATGCAGCTGCTGGTGTGACCTTGGATCAGTCACAAGTTCTTTCGGAGCGGTTCCCTCAAGGGCAGTTCTCAGTCAGAGCTCTCTCAGCCCCACCACCTCACAGGTTGTCTGTTGTGGGGAGGGGAAGGGAAGGAGATTGTAAGCCACTCTGAGACTCCTTTAGGTAGTGAAGGGCAGGTTATAAATCCAATCTACTCCTCCTCTTCCTCCCTCCCTCCCTCCCTCCCTCCCTCCCTCCCTTTCCTTCCTTCCTTCCTTCCTTCCTTCCTCCCTCCCTCCCTCCCTTCCTTTCTTCCCTTACTCCCGAGAGGGCTGCTTAAAGGCTCCATCTGTTTCTCATCTCATCCATTTCCCTTGTACTGGCAAATGCAGGGGTGATCTATCCCATTTCCACAACTTCACACTTTGGGGGGGGGGGGGGTGTTCTCAGCCTCTCCTCTTTACCAGTCTGTTGAAAAGCGTGAGTGATTCAGGTGTGGTACAGGCACAACGATCAGGCTTTGAACACGCATGATATAAAGAAGTTTAATAAACAAATAAAAGCGTACAGGTGAGGTGCACAAGCTGAGCAAACTTATAAAGGCAAAAGACATGCAGTCTTCTGGCCCTAACTCTGGACAATATTGTAATAATTTTGTTGGGATAGGCTCGTTTCAGAGGGTAACCCTGCTGGTCTGCAGTACAACAGTTAGATTCAAGTTCAGTACCATCTTAGAGACCAACAAGATTTTTGAGCAACAGGAAAAAGCCAGAGTCCAGGAGCACTTTAAAGGCTAACAAAATATATGGCAGGGTATAAGTTTTCATGAGTCACTGCTCACTTCTTCAGATACAGCTAGAATGGGAGTCCATCTGTCTTATTTATTGGAAAGCGGAGTGATTTCAGATGCCAAATGACATTAGCAGGCACATGACAATAGCAGGCGTGATTGGATTTAGGTGAGATGTGCAGAGGAGTAATAGGCGTGGAGAAATTAGCATTGGTAATGAGACAGGAAGCCTAGGTCTTGGTTCAGTCCAGGTGGGTGCATTGTCTTGAGCTACATTATCAATTGCAATTCCACAGTCTCTGATTTTTGAGGCATAATCTCTTAAGAGTCAAAGCTCCCTTCATCTGAAATGAGTAGGAATGGCAATCTCTGAGTCATGAAAGCTGATGCCCAGAATTAAACTTTGTTGGTCTTAGAGGTGCCACTGGATTCAAACTTAGTTTTATTGCTTCAGACCAGCACGGCTACCCACCTGAATCTATCTTCATATCCCAGTTAGAACCTGCGATCATACACACTAAATAATCCATTTTCAATCCACTTTCAATCTTCATTTGAATTGGATTTTGCCAGTTCACACAAGTAAAAATCCAGTTGGAAAGAGGATTAAAAGTGGATTGAAAGTGGATTCTTTAGTGTGTGTGATTGCATCTGATTTAAAATCGGCACCACTTCTGTCTCTGGTTTAGGGGATTTCTCCCCATTGTCTTTCGATACATGGTCAAAATGGAGTCCAGATGTAGACAGAGATGGTGTCAGTGCCTGACATGACAGTTTTGCACTTGTTCTCACCTGCTGTATGGAATACACAAAGTATACTTTCACTTTCCTCTTAGTTGCTGTCTACACTATGTTGCATATCTAAAGGCTTAATCCTCTTTTGCATATGAAAGTGCTTGTTACTAAATCCCGACCGGGAGTTAACACCCCTGCATATACCCGCCCCGAAGGAATGTGGAGCGTCTCTGTCTCTCTCACTCCACCCGTTCCCCCTCCTTTAGCCCAGCTTACATCAACATCGTTAACACTGTGGAATGTCTTATCTGAAGAGAGAGAAAGAGGGAGGAGGGAGGAGGGGTATCTGTGTGAACTGTGCCTGTTTTGTTAAGCAAGTTTTGGGAACCTGGAGAATGTAGTCTCAATACATAAAATGTTTTGGAGGTTCCTGAGAACTAATTTTCCCCACGTTTTTGGTGAGAACTGGGAAAATGCAGGACATTGATTGGAGGGTCAATCTTTAGCTCATGTATCAGTTTAGTATATCAGTGAATGTAACCCATAGTATTTCATTACTAACAGAAGAAGTGTTTGTTTCCAGTGATCTTTCTACAAGTAAAGGACTTTTTATTCAGAGACCTGTTGTGGACTATTTTCATTGGGACTTTCTCACAGACTGTTAATAATGAGCGTTGGGTGCGCCCCCTGTTGCTGTGCGCCATCTAAAGCAGGTCCCTCCAGCCAAGGCACCACAAACGGTGAGCTCCCCGGGGCCCCTTCTCTATTTACTAATGACTATTGTCAACCCCACCCAGGGTGCCCAGATGCGAGTACGGCCATCCGTCTCTGGATGATAAGAACTGGACAGTGCCGACTCTGTTCCCAGAATCTGTAGGAGCTCTCTCCAAAAGGTGGCAACAAATTGCAGGCCCCGATCCGTGACTACCTTCTTTGGTAAACAATGGAGTCTCAGCACATGGTTTATGAATGCTGTAGCCAAGGTTCGGGCATTCGGCAGGGTTTTAAAAGGCACAAAATGAGCTTGTTTAGAAAAGGTATCTACCACCACCCATCGGAATACTGACTGTGCTATTGAATTACTGCCAGGGCAGAAACTCCCTAAAGGGAAATTATATCCTATGTCCCCCCACGAGAAAATTGAGCTCCATAAGTTCATAGATAAGAATCTGGAAAGGGGATTTATTAGACCGGCCACGTCTCCTTTTGCTGCCCCTGTACTGTTCCGGAAAAAGAAGGATGGGGGGCTGAGACTGTGCACAGATTACAGGGGTTTGAATGCTATTTCCACTTCTAACGCTTACCCCCTCCCTCTTATCAAAGACTTGTTAAATGAAGCCAGCAAGGGGAAAATCTCTAAGTTGGATCTTCGGGACGCATACTTTAGAGTGCGCATAAGGGAGAGGGATGAATACAAGACTTCACTGTGTGAAGACACAGTGGCTGAAGACAAGATGGGGGGGGACTCCTTCTCCCTCATGTCCAAAGATTTTATAATCATCTTCTGTCTCCCCCGCTGTTTCTGTTACTGTTTCCCTCAAGAGCTAGAGATACAATGTGGTACCCCATCCACCTGCACCCCCAGGTGCGGCATTCCAGCAAAGGGCCAAGGTGCTAAACTTTTTATTCCACTTGGCCTGAATGATCTGCATAACTCAGCGAGAAAGTGCTCTGGGCTTAGGAGAAAGATGATTAATCTCTCGTAGTTATTATTTTACTAGTCTTTTACCAGAAGTGACACTTCTGAAATAAGTGTTGGGTGCAGCCCCTGTAATTGAAATACTGAGCGGAGGGCATTTCTTCACGGTTTATGTAATCTGTCAGCCTCTTGGGGCAGGGCCCTGCCAGAGAGTGCGAGACCTTGGCTCCGGTCTACCCAATGCTATGATGCTTGCTGGGTGACCTGGACTGGCCATCCTCTCTCAGCCTAACTTCCCTCACAAGGTTGTTGTGAGGATCAAATGGGGAAGACAGAACTACACACAGCGCTGAGTTTGTTGGAGGAACAGTGGAATCATAACATACCTGACAGATTCCTTGTGCTTGGTTTAATGTGTAAAGCTTTACAGTCATTCAGCCAAGAAGCTGCAATTGAAATGTTGACAAAAGAAATAAAGAAGTGGTATAGCCTTGGGAAGACTGTGCACGAATATTTATGCACTGGCTTAGATTCCCCAGGGAATGAAGTCTCAGGGCTCACCCGAATCATCCCACGAGGGGGAGAAATGGTTGTGTTTTGAGCACAACACAACCAGTGTGTGTCTCTTTGCTTAGGCTACGTGTTGACAAAAACATTATCTATGAGAACCTGGAAAGACTGTGCGTAGAAACAGAAGATGTGTCTCTGTCTTGATTTAGGGCTGAGTTCTTTAAAGCTAGGGTTGCCGGGTCTTACCTGGGTCCCAGCAGGGGTCTCCAGCCTGGTTACTGGAGTCTTCTGGCGGAAGTGATGTCATTGCACCAGGTATATCGCATGGGGGCGCTCTAGCCTTTGGGTAGAAAACTCTATGGTCACCATAGAGTTTTGACCCAAATGCTAGAGCATCCCCCACATGACATGCCAGCAGGATAACGTCACCTCTGGGTGAAGCCATCATGCTGGGCACATTGGGCGTGACAGGGCTCTTCAGGGGCGGGGCTCCCCCTGCCGGCCAGCTATCCGCTGGTAGATTGGAGGGCCGGAAAGCAGGGGAAACCCTGCCCCCATCAGGGGGTTGGCGACCCTATCTAAAGCACCTTCAAGTCACTGAAGCAAGCAAATAGCTACCAAAAGAGGAATGTCCATTCAAAACTCTGTAGGTTCCATATCCAGCTGGAGACTCCTGCCTTCCAACCCATGCTGTCTTCCCAAGATGAAACAGCCCTCCGTATAGATATTTGCACCTCTGGGGAAGCTGCCTCCATTGTGCCATTTCAGCCTCTGGGAAATAGTGTAGGTAGGAAGGCAGGAGCCCCTCCTCTCCTGTGCTGTGGTCCTCAGCTGACTCAGGAAACAGCAGAGTTTTAAAAAGATGTTGGGTCTAGGTTCCTGACATTTTGTGTAGTTTGGTCCTGACCTCTGACTTTAATGGACTCAGAAGGGTGTGACCTTGCTAAGTATTATACTGGCCATGAACTGATTAAATTGACATATATTACCCCAAAACAGGTGCCTTTGGGCTATATAAAAGTTAGCCAAGTGGGATACCCAAAGCACATGGCTAGAAATCATGGTATTCTTGCATCTTGTCCCGTTCCTTCTTATAGGCCATAACCGAAATGGAGCCACTCTGTTTACAATTCACGCTTGCCAATTAAATACTGCCAAAGCTGATTGGCTTCCCAATTAAACCCATTAAAACTCCCAGAATTCCCAGCAGCAACACATCAGAGTTAGACATATGGATTTTTCATTTCTTATTCGAAGTGTATGGATCTTGGGATGCAAAGTTCCCAGCTAGGAAATTCAATATTTGAAAGTGGAAGAGAAGGATTTTTTAAGCACTAATTTCTGCTCTCCACTCTTCTGATCCTCTAAGAGCAAGGTGCTCCAGTCTGCCCCCTTTTCCTTTCTTTACAATACACAATACACAACCTTTATTGGCATACACTGCAGGGACATCGATACAGAAACAGTAGCAAGCAACTAGCAGTAAACCAAACAGTAGCCGACATGACTGGATGGAACTAATTGTCCCGTCCCGGATAACCCGGGCCGGGAGCTTCTCCCCCGGGCGGGCTCCAGCCGCGAATCTCGATCCCCGCAGAAGGAGGGGGTGGAGGAGGGATGCCCCGAGACGTGGACGGCGTGGACGGCTGAGCTCACACCGTCATCCCCCGAACATGGCCAGCACTCGTCCCGGGCACGCCCCAACCCCCGCGGTCCACGGGGCGCTGGCTCTACCTACCCAGACGCTGCAGCAGGAGACGCTGGGTCCCACTCGGAGCAGGGAGAGACGACGAGCCTTGGAGGAACTCGCAGCGACGGCGCTCGCCCCACCCTGTCCCAGGAAGCGCTGCAGGAAGAACACAGCCCCAGCGTCGTGGGAGATAGAGGGGGGCGGGGCAAAGGCAAGGGGGGAGGAAGGGCGGTCCTGGAAAGGGGAGAGGGAATAAAAGGAAGGGACGGGGAAGAGGTCGAGGAGGAGGCACCAGAGGTGTTGCGGGACTGTGAAGAAGCCAGTAGTAGCGAGAGAGAGGGAGAGCGAGTACTGAGCAAACAGTCCAGTGAAGGACGGCCCCCAGGCCCCCTTTTTTGATGCACACCAACGGAGGCTTGGAGGCAGTTGAGGGTGCGGTATACCCCTGCCCCAGCCAATCTGAGACTCAGCAAGACCCTCTTCCAAGGGCCCCGGACCTTCCCAGGACCGTCGTCCACGGGAAAACAGCACGGCCACAGGAGGTAGCCACGGGGCGGGCGAGGCGGGGCCTCACACTAATCAGCGAGGATTAAGCCTTATACTCCCTTACCCTTAACTTCCAAACATAAGCTAAAAATTCGGCTACAGACAGAGTAATTGCCGAGAACTTGTCGGACAGTTAAATTTTTAGGTCACTGTCGGACAAGTTCCTTGAGGGGGGTAGGTGGGGGCCAATCAAATAGCTACGCATAGTGGAGTAATGGGGGCAGCATAGAAGGATATGGGCCACTGAGTCGGGTTCACTAGAAAGGCAACTACAGGTTATATCCCTATAAGGGATACCCCTATATCTGCCTGACACAACAGCTGAGGGAAAAAGATTGAATCTTGCTAGCATGAAAACCCGCCGATAAAGCAGAGCTATTAGATTGGAAATATAGGGAGCCATGGGGGCTTGGGGGAGGGGAAGATCAAGGAAGCGTGGAGAACAGACTCCAGAACTCCCAGCATTGATTATTTGGGCTTCCATATCCCAAATCCTCCTCCGCACCGCCTGCAAAATAGCTGTTTCGCCATAGTTGTACAAGGAGTCTAAATCTATTCCCATAGTTTTGATTTTATTCACTATAGTTTGTGACCAGGCAGAAATATATGGGTCTGCAAGTAGTTGGACAGAAAGGCTGTTGGGAGGAGAGCTAAAATGTAAATGCAACCAATATTTTATAGTGGTAATCCACGCCCGGGATTCAGTAAGATGGAGGCCCAGTTCTGCACAAAGGGAAAAATATGAAACAGAGTTAGGAAGGCCTAAAATCCTGTGGAAGAAAATAGAGCTTATTGATTCAATTCTTTTGTTAAAGCTTTGGATCCATATGGGTGCCCCATACAATAGCCGAGAGATAATGGACGCCTGAAATATCTGAAGAGCTGCCGGAACAAATTGATTACCTTTTCGATAAAAGAAACGGATTAATGCTGCACTCTTGTTCCTAGCAAGGTTAAGAGCGTGGTCTCTATGGGGGCACCAACTTAGATTGTAATGGAACAAAACTCCCAAATATCTAAAAGTTTTGACCTGTTCTATTTCCTTGCTTTCTAATCTCCACTGCTTACACTTCCAGGATTTAGAAAAAACCAGTATTTTTGTTTTGTCAAAATTAATAGAAAGGGAGTTTCGAGTGCAATAGGAATTAAATTCAGATAAAAGGCGCAAAAGGCCTATCCTGGTAAAAGAGAGAATGACCGCATCATCTGCGTAAAGCAGAATGGGAACTGCAAAAGAGTTCAATTTAGGGGGATGGCCATCAATTTTGGCTAAACACTGTGGGAGGTCGGAGATAAAAAGGTTAAAAAGAGAAGGGGCAAGTACACATCCTTGCTTAACCCCCTTAGATACTGGAATTTTCTGGGTAAGGGACCCACTCTTATCGAATCGAATCTGACAATAATTAGACAAATGCAATTTACGTAGCAAAAACAAAAGACGTTGATCCAGACCCAAGTTATAAAGTTTATCCCACAGTAAAGATCTATTAACTGAGTCAAAGGCTTTGCGTAAATCAATAAAGGCTGAATAGAGCTTACCATGTGTATGGCGAGAATACTTCTCAGCTAAAAAGGCTAGGGTAGTACAATGGTCTAAGGTAGAATAATTAGCCGTAAAGCCAATTTGCTCACTGCCCGGGAGATTGTGATCGACCATCCATTGGGATAATTTTTTAAGCAGATGTTTGGCATAGAGCTTTCCTAAAATGGAGAGCAAGCTTATAGGACCTTTCTTGTTGTTTGCCTAATGAGTCGTTGTGTTTTGCCCATTTTAGTTGATGACGCTCCTGTTGTCCTTTTATGGCACTGAGAAGCCGCATGCTGTCTTCATGCAACGGAAGACTGGTGTCCCTATGAACAATAATATTTTAATCAGACTTCCTATAACCTGGAAAGAAAAGAACTGCAGTTTTGTCCCAGCTGGAATTTTTAGCTCTAAACAGTGCAGCCGCAAAATTCACTCTCACCCCCTCAAAGACAGCCACATGGGCCTGACATCTAGGGTTGCCAGCCTCCAGATGGGGCCTGGAGATCTGCTGTCACAACTACTCTCCAGACAATAAGTATCAGTTCCCCTGGAGAAAATGGCTGCTTTGGAGGGTGGACACGATGGCATTGCACCCTGCGGGGATTCCTCCCCTCTCCTCCCCAAACCCCACCAACTGGCTCGCTGACCACCCCCCCCCCCCCCCCGGAAAGATCCCACTCAGTCCTTCGAGCAGGAACTCTGCTTTGGTCTAGCACCCCACCAAGTGCTTTCAGAAAGTGGGCGGGGTTAGGGAGGGCTTTTGCCCAGCAGGGCTTCTGATTGGCTGTGGAGCTATAAAGACATCCTGTTGAACAGGGCTTTCTCAGTCCTGGCCTTGACGCAGTGGAACTTTCTGCTGAACACGCCTCCCCCCCCCCCCCCCCAGGCCCTGCGGGGTCTTATGCAATTCCTCAGGGCCTGTAAGGTGGAAGTGTTCTGCCAGGCTTTTGGCTGAGGATGGCAACGGTTTCCACTCCAGCTGGCACCCTTTTATGCTCTCCAAATAATTTTGTCCCCCCCCTCCTCCTCTGTCCATGAGCTGGCCTGGCAGTCAGGAATGAGGGCTGGGTTTTAGTGTGCCATCTGGAGTTTTAATTTATCTACTGGTATTAATCTATTTTATTTTTTTAATAACGATGTTTTTATTTGTTGTTGTTCATCGCCCAAAGCCCTGTGGTAGCAGTGGTGGGTGATTCAGAAATCTAAATAATAATAATAACAACAACAACAACCACCACCACCATCTCCCCTCGCTGGGTTATTGTGAGGACACTAGTGAGGAGGAGAGAACCATGTGTGTGGGTCTGGTCCCCTTGTAAGAAGGGGCAGGATTAAAACATGATGGAGAACAGAATTGTGAGATCCACAGATACATCTTGGACCCTCTCTGGAATTTCAAGGCATGGCTCACCGAACTGTTAGCAGGGATGGGGAAAGAGGTTCCCATCGACAGTCATCCAAGTGGTCCGCCAGTAGTAAACCAACTCTGTGATTCTGTGATTCTGAGCGTGTCCTGTTCTTCCCGCTTCCAGGAAAGGTGTTCTACGCATCCAGCCCCAGACGGCTGACGTTTCAGGCAGCCCGGAAGTACTGCATCAGCCGGGGGGCACTTTTGGCTACCACCGGGCAACTGTACCTGGCTTGGAGGGAAGGGCTTGACCAGTGCGACCCAGGCTGGCTTGCCGATGGAAGCGTCCGTTATCCAATTCGCATCCCACGGAAGAAGTGCGGGGGGGAGGAGCCCGGCGTGAGGACCGTCTACCAGTTCCCAAACCGGACGGGTTTCCCGGATCCGGGGATGAAGTTTGATGCCTTCTGCTTCAAAGGTTTCCAGCGACTCAATTTGATGTGTTGTGCTTTGGGCTGTTTCCGGGAAAGCTGGTGAAGGGGGGAGGTTACCAGAGCAACCCTGTGAGGTAGGCTAGGCCGGGAAAGTTTACCTCGACAGCTTTGGATCTGACCCTCCCCACAAAAATCCACTGGGGTTTCAGCTGAGCAGACGGGTGCTCTGTTGCAAATCACCGGACAGCAAGCTTGTTGCACAAATTGGTGGTTCGGCTACAAGTCTGGCTGCCTGAGCTTGGGCTGCCGGCTTCTCCAGACACCCCATCCAGGTCATTTGCTGAGAAAACAGCCATGGAGGGACTCTGGGACATCGAGAAAAGTCTGAATTTATGACCCCCTCCCAGGCTGAGGTCCCCGTGACACCAGCACTTTGTTTTATTAAAAGGAAGGGAAGTTTGAAATGTGGTTATTTTCTCTCTCGCTGGAGAGCTGCCTCGTAAATCACCCAGCATGCTATGTGCCGCCCCTGCTGCTATGGCTGAGGCCAGGCAAATCGAATTCCACGGCCCCTGTTCAACCATTCTCAAAGTGACTGGACCAACCACACCTTAAATTACATCAAGGCCCGAGTCCTAGAGGGGGCTTCCTGCGGCTAAGGGGGAACTTGTAGTTCTGAGAGAGAGTGATGCTTGGCAGGCACAATATCCCAGGTTCGATCTTCAGGTAAAGGAACTCAGGTGTCCACAAAAGGCCTCTCTCCAGCCGAGACCCTGCAGAGTGGGCAGCAAGCCAAAATACAGGGCTTCACAGACCGACAGTATTGGGAAAATAAGGAGTGCGAGAACCTTTTCATGCACTCTCATTCTCACTGTGTTCATTTTGGGGAGGGAGAGAGGCTGGCTTCCCAGTGGCAGAGAGAGAGAGAGAGAGATGTTCTAAACCAAACAGAAAACACTTTTGTAGCATTTCAGTATGCAACATAGAATATTTCAGCACAACCCCAATACATAAATAGTGCACTTGAAGTTTGGTGTAGTGGTTAGGAGTGTGGACTCTCATCTGGGAGAACCAGGTTTGATTCCCCACTCTTCCTCCACATGCAGCTGCTGGAGTGACCTTGGGTCAGTCACAAGTTCTCTCAGAGATTTTCTCTCAGGAGCAGTCCTCAAAAGAGCTCTCTCAACCCCACCGACCCCACAGAGTGTCTGTTGTGGGGAGGGGAGACTGTAAGTCACTCTGAGACTCCTTTGGCAAGTGAAGGGCGGCGTAGAAATCCAGTTTCTTCTTCTTCTAAAGGACATCCTTGGTTGCTCTGCCAGGACCCATAACGGAATGGTGGTTGGCCAGAACAACAAGGAACAAAACTAAATGCAGACATTAAGTACCCTTTTCCAACTATAGGGGCTAATGTAACTGTCAGTCAAGTCTGTGACATGCATTTGACATCCATCTGACACCAAAGTCAGACCTTTCTATCTCTGAGGTCAGGAAGGTCAAGAAAAGCTGGGTTAAGCTAGGTTGACTGAGAGAGTCCCAGGAAGCTAGCTTCATATACTCTGTCTATTTAGAATCTGATAGTGATTCCTGGCTTTTGCAAAGTATAAACATTCCCAGAAGACAGAAGTCATGTGAGGCACAAATCACCTCCAGGGTTTCTTGTACCCGAAGGCCACAGCACTTAGCAGAGCCCTGAAGCCTCCTGGGAAACAGAACCACAGATTCAACTATAGAGACTAATTGCTATAGAAATTAAAGTATCAGAGGACTGATGCTCAATTCAGCCCTAATTCCATGACATTCGGCATAGGCAGCTTCCTATGTTTGTGAGCAAAAATCTACCATTGTGCACTTCTGCTTTGAGGAGGGGCTGTGGCTCAGTGGCAGAGCCTCTGCTTGGCGTGCAGAAGGTCCCAGGTTCAACCCCTGGCATCTCCAGTTAAAAGGACCAGGCAGGAGGTGATGGGGAAGACCTCCGCCTGAGACCCTGGAGAACCGCTGCCAGTCTGAGTATATAATGCTGACCTTGATGGACTGAGGGCCTGATTCGGTGTAGCACACAAAAACAGGATCACAGGGAATGACAATCAGTAGGGGGGGAACCACTGTCAAAATGGCTGTGCCACTTTCTGTTGAATACTCTGTAAATACATGGGCTGAGGACAGACTGGTAGTTTGGCCCAATACAAATCCGCTTTGCGAGCGGATTAAGAGAGCCCGGTTAGACAGCCACAGCTGTTTGGCATTACCGTGCTGCACTCACCTGGTCCTGAAGCGCTTCCATCGTGCTTTAAACAGGTACCTGGTGAAAATGGTGTCAAGCCGTCTGGGTGCGCGTTCATCCCACTTCCTGCCAGTGTGGATGCAAATAAGCTGTACATCAAGTGGTGCTGGCAATGTGAACCCACCGATCCGGTTGCTGCGCTCATGCGCCCATTGTGCTTATGCGCAAATTGGCAAAATGGACCAAAGCCATGTGCCACCGTACCACCGCCGCCAGGGGCCGCCCCACAGTGGGAATGCTCTGTTGTGGCTCCTCCCCGGTATGGTACCACATCAGTCTAGGCAGTGCGAACGGGAAGTCCCGGAACAATTTGCCCCAGGGCTTTTTGCCCCACTTCTGTTGTGCTTCAGTTTGCCAGTCTGTCCTCGGCCATGGTTTACACCAGGGGTGGGCAAATTGCGGCCCGGGGGCCACATGCAGCCCGCCACAGAGTTTTTTGTGGCCCACCAAGAAGATTTCAGGACTTCAAGAAAATTGAGCCTAAATTCAATTTGCTCTCTTATCCCATCACTGCTGATATTGATACAGCACCTGAGGAGCTGCAGCTTGAACTTATTGACATGCAGTCAGATCATACTGTGAAAGAAATGTTTAATGCTGTGACATTAGTTGACTTTTACAAATCTTTGCTGAAAAAATTTCCATGTATGAAGAAATTTGCTGGGAAAATGTTCTCTATATTTGGGTCTACATATATTTGTGAGCAAAGTTTTTCTTGCATGAAGATCAACAGGAGTAAATATAGATGCTCTTTAACAGACATTAACTTGCAGGCTATGATGAGAATCTGAACAAGCAATCTCATTCCTGATTTCAAAAAAATTGTAGAAAAGTGTGATAGGGTACATTTGTCTCATTAAACTGATTTTAAAATTAAATGTGCTTGCAGCTATAGATGATATGAAATTAGCACAATAAATAAATTGAATAAAACTACCACTATTTAATTTAATTTATATTTATTGATTTTTATGATACAATTTATACCTTTTCTGAAATGCAAAGTTAACTAATGAATGCAATCATTTTAAAAAGTGCGGCCCTCCGCTAACCTCCGCTCCCACAAAGTGGCCCCCGAGCCAAAACAATTGCCCACCCCTGGTTTACACCAATTTACATGAGTTTGGTGTAGTGGTTCAGAGCAGCGGACTCTAATCTGGGAGAACCAGGTTTGATTCCCCACTCCTCCTCCACATGCAGTTGCTGGTGTGACCTTGGGTCAGTCACAAGTTCTCTCAGACCTGTTCTTTCAAGGGCAGTTCTTGAGAGAGCTCTCTCAGCCCCACCTACCCACACACACACACAGGGTATCTGATGTGGGGAGGGGAAGGAGATTTTAAGCTGCTCAAAGACTCCTTCGGGTAGTGAAGGTACCTGTTTAAAGCGCGATAGAAGTGCTTCAGGACCGGGTGAGTGCAGCATAAATCCAATATCTTCTTCTCCTTTTCAAATCACATACTGTAGACCTGTATTTACAGTATGAGTCAAAAGACAATCACAAGGTTTCCACTGGTGCGAGCCAAAGCAGCAAAGTTCAGTTAAAGCAACAATAACAAAGTTCCATCTTATGATAAGCAAACATATATGAGGTTCCAACTTGTAACAAACTCGACGAGCACCTCGGTTTCAGCTTGTTTCATGAGTAATCTTCCTCACTGGTCGACTCCCAAGGTGTTTCCATTAGAGTCCCTTCCACGGCGGCGTCTGGAACCAATCTCTCAAAGTCCCAGTTTTATACAAAAAAATAAGCCAGTTTCTAAATTCTCTTAATGAGGGACAAAAGCCTTCCAAGTCTGACAGTGCTGGCGAGAGGGTTTCTCCCCCCCCCCCCCCAATTGACTGATTCAGTGTAAGGCCGCTCTGTGTGTGAGCCAGAGGGAGTGTGACTCAGTGGTACTGCGTGTGCTTTGGACGCTGAAAGTCCCCGGTATGAAGCCAGAGCATCACCCATGGCTGGATCTCAGAAATCAGTGCTAAGAAAGACTTCTCCCTGCCTGAGACCTGGGAGAACCTCTGGCAGTCCAAGGCTGTGGTCACACACACTAAATAATCCACTTTCAGTGCACTTTCCAACTGGATTTTACTGTGTGAAGTGGCATAATCCAGTTGGAAAGTGCATTGAAAGTGGATTATTGAGTGTGTGTGACCGCAGCCCAAGTCAACAAAACTGAGCTAGGTGGCCCAAGGGTACCTGGTAAGGCATTATAGGCTCAGGTCTTCTAGAGAAATCCTTTTTCCTACCCCTGAAGTGTAGATACAGGCCTCTGTGTGACAAAAGCCTGGCCTTCCATGGGGGTCTCCCACCCAACTACTAACCAGGGCTGACTCCTCTTAGTTACTGAGATCTGACAAGATCAAACTAGCCTCCGATATCCAGGTCAGGGTGAGATATTTGAGAAGTTTGAAAAATGTTATTTTGGCAAGGCTCCTTGAGAACCAAGAAGGTTAATACTCTTCCTCGTTTCTCCGCAGCACAACAACAAGCCAAGAAACAGGAAGGCCCCAGAGACCGAGAGCCCCTCGACCAGGATCCAGAAGGCAGCCACGATTCGGGGGTTGAGAACGTCTTGGTGGAGCATGACACAGAGCTGCCGTTGCTGTCCCAGAATGAGCTCCTTCCAAAAGACAACGATGACTCCATCATGTCAGGAGATTCCAAAGAGCTTGGCAGGGATCCGTACAGCCCCTTGCACAAGGCACCGATACCACTGTTAGAAGACGACGAACAGCTGCAGCTGGTGGTGGATTTGCCAGCGGGGGAAGCAGCAGGGAAGGAGGGAATGACAGCGACGAGGGCACCCTTTGGGGGAGGAGATGGTCGGGACTCGTCTCCCTACATCTCTTCTCCGGGCGCTCCAGACAAAGGCCAGCTACTCAGCCGAGTTGACCAGGCTCCGACCCATACGTCAAAGCAGCATGAGATGGGAAGAGTGAGCAGCATGGAAGGATCAGCCAACATCAGCCAAATGCTAGGAGTGTCCCCTTCTTTGGCTGAGGACGGCTTCCCGACAGAGGGGGCCACCCATCCAGTGTACCCGACCTGGCTGCAGGGTATCACCCACAGGTCCATCCCCCCTGGGACTGTGTCACCAGACCTGCAGCAGCCCTCCCGAAACCACATCCCCAAGGGGCACCCCACCGCCCCCACGCTTGCCCCTGCCATGACGATGCGCAATGAGTCCCCAGTCACCACAGCAGAGACCTCAGTCTTCGCAGCCTTCCCTGAATCCACCTGGAAAAGCATTTATACTGGGCTGAACGGGCGCTATTTCCAGCAAGGCCAAGGGGATCCAAACAGGTCAGGGGACCCAGAAGGTCACCCTGCGCCACCCACACCCATTCCTGTCCTGGCCCTGGAAGTACAAAAGATGGTGGACAACTCCATTGCACCCCCTGGTGGAGCTGAGCCGAGCCCTGCTTCCTCTCTTGGCGTCCGCCTGAACTTCCCGATTTCCAACGAAGTGGAAGGGAACCGTAAGTCAGCCCAGAAATTCATTTTACCTCATCTTGTTTTACTGAACCTGTTAGACCACTTTTATGTCCTGTTCTCTTGATAGTAATATTTAATGTGCAGAATTATATCATTCACACAATGCTTTGTGCCTTAAAAGAAGCATTTTAAGACTTCATGCGTAGCTTGTTTTTTTTTTTTAAAGCTGGCTTGGAGTTCCTCTCTCCTGGCCTCCACTTAACCACTTCCCGGTTTCCTGGGGCAGCCATTTTGTGGCTGCGCCCACCATACTGTATCAGAATCCCACCTGCAGGCTCACAAAGGCGGGGTGGGGACACCTGACCTATTTTGGCAGGCTGTTCATCACTTTCTCCATTGCCACCCTGGGGGCATCAGGTTGAAGTACAGAGACCTCTGGCTCGATCTAGCAGGGGTCTTTTTACATTCTTAAGTGGAACCTCCATATTCCGAAGAAGTATATCTCCAAATGTCAATTTGTCACAGACATCCCTTTGGGGAAAACAAGTCAAGCTAGGATCTGAAAAGGCGTCACAGCTACCCAGTTACCTTTCCTGCCAGGCTTTTTTTTCCACCAGAAAAGGAGGAGAATCCATTAACAGGATTATTCTCCTACAGAATTGTAATGAGGATCCGAAGCACCGTGTCTCTTTGTGTTTTTTCATTATAAGAGCATATGTATAAAAATAGATAGCAGGTTTGAGGAGCAAGCATGGATAGAAAATGCAGCCATCTCATTGGCGTCATTTCAGGCTCTCTGCCTCCCTCTGGGAAAAGCAAGAGTCCTTTTTTTATGCAGAAGCAGCACAGTTGTGTCTTCTGAACTGGCAGAATAACTTTGAGCCATAAGGCCAGTTTTCACAAAAGGGCAGCGTAAGCCTACAAATCACGCAGATACCTGCTCCTCAGAAACGCAGGCATAAGTTCAGCGAGCTGAAGGCCGAAGTGAGTCTGTCAGAGTTCAATTTGGAAATCTTTTGTGGGCTGTCAAGCCTGCATCTGTCACAGATTGCGGGTGGAGCAAAAAAAGGGGGGAGAGGAGGAAGAGGAGTAGTAGGAGATTGGATTTACACCCCACCCTTCACTCAGAGTCTCAGAGCCGCTTACAATATCCTTCCCTTCCTCTCCCCACAACAGACACCCTGTGTCAGGCTCCTGGACAAGTCACTCTCAACAACATGCTCTTCAGAAGTGATTTGTTTATTGAGGAACAGACATGATCCAGACCAGTACACTATCTGTGTCAGAACTGAGGGTTTTAGCGGGCACAGGTACAGTTACAGCTGATTCAAACAAGACTCCCCCCCCTTAATATGAACAACCCATCACGCCATCCAAGCATTCCCGCCTAGTCGAGCCATTGCATTGTCTACCCCCGCCCCTCTGGGAAATATACGATCCCATTATCTACTTCAGCTGGCGTGGAAAGTTTCAAGGACATTCCTCCGAGAGGAAGGCATCTTCAGAAAAAGTTACTGCTTCTACGATAGCACATTCACACACTCACATTCACGTCCCCTCCTCAGGAATTCCCCTTCCCCCACCCCCAGCCATGACAAACTAAGCGGAGCAGAGTTTGACACCCTGTGAGGTAGGTGGGGCTGAGAGAGCTCTTTTGAGGACTGCTCTTGTGAGAACAGGTCTGAGAGAACTTGTGACTGACCCAAGGTCACCTAGCTGGCTGCATGTGGAGGAGGAGTGGGGAATCAAACCCAATTATCCTGATTAGAGGCTCTTAACTGGCTCTGGAGCCCTGCTGGAGGGCTTCCTGGGAAGCTGTGATAGGCCCCTGAGGGAAGGAGGATGCCGGACAAGATGGACTGTTGTTCTGACCCGCTGGGATTCTTTGGATGACCCCATCACATTGTGGGGAAATCACCCCAAACATGACATTTCTGTGCTTAATGAAGAATGATTAATTTTGAAGATCCAGGGTTGTCAGCTCTGGGTTGGGAAATTCCTGGAGATTTGGGCAGGGCCCTGAGGAGGGTGGGTTTTGAGGAGAGAAAGAGCCTAATTGGGGCATAATAATGATGCCCTCCAAAGAAGCCATTATCTTCAAGAGTGCTGATCTCTGTCACCTGAAGTGCAGTAGTGATTCCAGGAAATTCTTGTGGCCCCTTTTTACATATCCAGGGAAATGCTGATTGCCACTTGGGGGTCAGGAAGCAGTCCTGGAGGTTTGTTGTCATCTTCTGGGTGTGGAACAGCAGTCACTGCGGGCGTGGAGGGGGAAGTATTTGTGAATTTCCTGCATTGTGCAGGGGGTTGGACTAGATGACCCTGGAGGTCCCTTCCAACTCTATGATTCTGTGAGAACTCCAGGTGCCACCTGGAGGCTGGCAGTCCAGTAATGAAACTGCACCCGTGCAAGCCAATGACAAGAACAGGTCTTTGTTTCCAATTTAGGGATGCCAGCCTCCAGGGATCTCCTGGAATTACAGCTCTTCTCCAGGCTACAGAGATCAGTTCCCCTGGAGAAAATGGCTGCTTTGGAGGATGGACTCCATGGCACTGTACCCCACTGAGGTCCTTGTCCTCCCCAAGCTCCATCCCCAAATCTCCATGAGCTTCCCAACCTGGATCCAGCAACCCTATACCCCCCCCCCATCCCCTGTGGGTGGCCAGGAGAGGTCTGGCAACCCTGATTTAACTTGCCCTTCCCAGGAGTGGCTCTTCTTGTCTCCAAGATGCCCAAACAGCAAACTGAAAGTACCATTCTGCTTGCAAATTCGTATAGCAGCAACAGCTGATTCCACTGTTCTTTCTTGAGGGCAGCTGAAAATCTCTCTGTTGCATTTTCCCTTCCTCCAAAGAGCTCGGGGTGGCATTTCTGGCTTTCCATATTAACCTCCCAACAACCTCAGAAAGGAGGCCAGTCTAAGGCTGTGGTCACACAGTCATTTCAATCGGGTTTCACTGCTGTTCCCTCTCGCATTTAAAATTGCTGATCAGACACCCGCATCCGTCTCCCGCACCAAAGTGGGCTCACTCGCGCAATCCTCCCAGTTCCCTAGCGAGTTTTCCGACACCTGGAAAATCAAGTTCTTTCCAGGCATTTGTGCTTTGAATCTGCAGTTTCGCCAATCTGGACAGCCGGCTCTCACAATGATCGCTATTAGGTCATCTGAACGTCCTTCTCACAATGTTTTTTTTTTTTCCAAGCTTCCGTCGTTGTGTGCGTAAGCAATCCTGCGCTAAATAAATTCAATATATAAACGTTCAAGCACACATCTAGACTCCAGTGCTCGATTGTACGTTGCCAGTTAATTTTGTTCGCTGTTCCGGGGGGGGGGGGGGGATCCTGCAAGAGCAGGGGAGTACAGTGAGTCCCGGTGGGAGTGGTGATTCAGCCATGCGCATATGCGCAAAGCAAAAAATTTTTTAAACCTATCTGGTTAAACCTATCTAACAGAGCCTTGTTGCATGATGGTAGTGATTCAGGGAGGGATGTGTGGTCATCCCAACCCGGAAAAAAAATATTCCCGATCAAATCTGTAGTGGGAACAAATCGGGTTCAGCTTGCCCTGTGACCAGAGCCTAAGAGAGAAGAGCCGGCCCAAAGAAGGTAATCCGGTGAACTTCAAAGGCAGCGGGGAATTTGAATCCAGGATCTCAGTCTTAGTCTAGCCGCTGAACCTCTCACTTTTCATGTCACCCTGCCCCCTGTTATGGTCACAGCCTCCTACTCTAAGCCTTCCATCTTCTGCCCCCAAAGTAGGTTTGCCAGGTGCCCACTTATGGAGGGAAAAACTCCTGGATATTTCTGCTGCTGCTAAGCTGGTCTGTGGGAGGAAGCAGGTTGGCTAAAGGAAGGGGGCAGCACTAGTTGTCACCACATGATAACATCATTTCCGGGTCATGCCACTCTGGGGTGATACTCTAGCACTTGCCCCTGAACTCTATGCCTCTCATGGGTCACCATGACTAGAAACCCTACCCCAGATCCTCCAGCACCCCCCCACACACACACACACACATCAGCCTCCAAAATACCCCCAACCCAGGCACGCAAAGTGGCCATCGATGCCAATTAACGGGTGTTTGCTGCCAAGTGTAACGCACTTATGCCTAATTTCTGCAGGAAAAGTGTTAACGCCAATTAAGGGAATGCGTGCAGTCTCTGCAGACAGAGTTATTTTGCAAATATGCATAATTTCCCACACTTAGGGCTGTACAGAGAGTTGTTGCAAATCACTGGCAGGGAGCAAGGCTCAAATTAAGAGGGGGAAATGACGCGGTTGGGATGCGGAACAGAGAGGGAGGGAGGCCGGCAGATTGGGACCTGGTGGGGGGAGGGGACGGCAGCTATGGACTAGGCAGAGAGCATCAAGGCCTAGATGCTTTTTAAACTGGTGTTGCCAGCCTCCAGGTGGTGGTTGGAGGTCTCTTGCGATTGCAGCCGATCTCCAGGAGACAGAGATCAGTTCCCCTGGAGAAAATGGCCGCTTTGGAGGGTGGGCTCCATGTGCCATTGTGCCCTGCTGAGGTCCCTCTGTTCTCCAAATCCCACCATCCTTAGGCTCCATGTTAGGGTTGCCAGCCTCCAGGTGGGGCCTGGGGATCTCCCGCTTTTACAACTGATCTCCAGCTGACAGAGATCAGCTCCCCTGGAGAAAATGGCTGCTTTGAAGGGTGGACTCTCTGGCATTGTACCATGCTGTGGCCCCTCCCCTACCCAAACCCCGCCTTCTCCTGGCTCCACCCCCAAAGTCCCCAGGTATTTTCCAACCTGGACTTGGCAACCCTACTTCACATCCAAAATCGACTTCCCCACCTGGAGCTGACTACAACCCTATTTTAGAACCTCACTGAGGGAGGGGAGAAAACGGGCTTCCTCGGCAGGGGCCGAGCCAGCCTGGCTTCTGAGATGATCTTCGAGCCCTGGGGATTTTGGAACCATGGGCCAGGTGTGGTTGCCAACTTCCTGGTGGGGCCTGGAGATCTCCTAAGATTACGAGTGATCTCCATACAGCAGTGATCAGTTCCCCTAGAGCAGTGTTTTTCAACCTTTTTCGAGCTAAGGCACATTTCTTTCATTGAAAAAATCCAGCGGCACACCTGACAATATCTCGTGGCACAGCCAGCAGCCACTGCCCAAAAGGAGGCTGGGGGTCAGGGACATAGGGGGCACCATCACAGTGATGGTGTGACATCATTTCTGGGGCATGCCATCACGCTGCAGACACAATGGTTTAGCATCCATTGGCAACTCTGTGGTTTTAACATAGAATTTCCTGTAAATGCTAGAGCATTCCGTACTCCTCCTCACGCACCAAGCTGGGTGACTTTGGGCCAGTCACAATTCTCTCAAAGCTCTCTCACCCTCTCCTACCTCACAGGGTATCTGTTGTAGGGAAAGAAAGGGAAGGCGATCGTAAGCTGCTCCTAGACTCCTTCAGCTAGAGTGTGATGTCACTTCCAGATCCACCTCTGGAAACATAGGCGTCAACTTCAGGGGTGCTGGGGAGCTGGAGCCCCCCCCCCCCAACTTTTCCAGGAAGTGCTGAGCCTCCTCCAGAGACAATGGCCTATGCTGTCTCTGGCCCAGCCCCAGTGTAACCAACCCCCCCCCCCCCCGGGAAATTGGAAAGTCTGCGTCCTTGTCTGATGTTGAACTGCTGATGTGATGGTGATTTCTGACTGATTTTTGTTGGGGAAAGTTGCTAGCAGTTTCCTCTAAGCTGAGTGAGTGTGAGCTAGCTCCAAGTTTTTTAGCCTCTGCTTCAGTTTTGTCTTAGCTCAGAGAGGAGCAAACTCAGTTATGCAGTAGCCAAATCGCTCGCTCACAAATGCCAGTAGCTCACAAAGTAGAATTTTTGCTCACAGGACTCCACAGCTTAGAGGGAGCATCGGTTGCTAGCCTTGTCCCTCTTCAGGGATCACCTCTGTCTCCTGGCTAATGGGCCTGTCTTGGGTTTGCCAACCTCCAGAGGAAGCCTGGAGATCTGGAATTACAACTGATCTCATGACAACAGACTTCAGTTCCCCTGGGGTGGGGAGGGGAATGGCTGCTTTGGAGAGGAGGGACTCTGTGGCATTGTACCCTGCTGAAGTCCCCCCCCCCTTCCCAAACCCTGCCTTCCCCAGGCTCCACCCCCAAATCTCCAGGAATTTCCTAACCCGGGGGTGGGCAAATGGCGGCCCACAGGCCACATGTGGCCCGCCACAGAGTTTTTTGCGGCCCGCCAAGACATGAAGATTAACAAGAGTAAATATAGATGCTCTTTGACAGACATTAACTTGCAGGCTGTGATGAGAATCTCAACAAGCAATCTCACTCCTGATTTCAAAAAAATTGTAGAAAAGTGTGATAGGGTACATTTGTCTCATTAAACTGATTCTAAAATTAAATGTGCTTGCAGCTATAGATGATATAAAATTAGCACAATAAATAAATTGAATAAAACTACCACTATTTTATTTAATTTATATTTATTGATTTTTATGATACAATTTATACCTTTTCTGAAATGCAAAGTTAACTAATGAATGCAATCATTTTAAAAGGTGCGGCCCTCCGCTAACCTCCGCTCCCACAAAGTGGCCCCCGAGCCAAAACAATTGCCCACCCCTGCCTAACCCATAGTTGGCAGCTCTATGGAGACAGGAAGCTATTTTGAGTTTTTGGCCTCCATCATCCAAAAGGCCTTGGGCTGTTCTGATCACCTTACTGGGCTGAATGGGAACCATGGCGGCCTTGCAAAACACTCCATAGCTGCTCAGTGTAAACCATACAAATTGTACTTTTAGGATATGCTTACCCCTGTCCCCCTCCCTCCCTCCTCACAAAGCTTTTCTCCTTCCGACAGCCCTTTGGAAAACAACACCCTCCCCCCATCGAATCATGCAATAACTTTTATGACGGCCTCAGGACCATTAAAAGGTCTTCTACAGTTCTTCCTCTTAGGGGTTTTCCTGTGGCCCAACATGGCTACCTAACTCATCTGCTCTCCATGGAAACAGCCTGCCACGGTCCCCTCATCCCCTTCCCCTCAGCTTCCAGATTTGTTCTTTAACTGCCCCACCACGCAGACTCTCTCATCTGCTCATCCCCACAAGAAAATCCAACCCCGCCCCAGCTCCAAGGGCAGCAAGGAGCCGGTGCTAATGAGGAGGCAGTTGCCACAGCAACCGGGCCCAGGATGCTCCCGGCATCGCAGCCCATTACCAAGTGAGTCCCCATGATAAGATCGCCTGGCAGAGAATCCTCTTCCATCAAGGTGGGGAGGGGCCCTTCTGCCAGCTCATTAGCTGCCGAACCTGGTGGGGAGAAGCAGAGTTTAGAAAGAGTTGGCATCTCTTATTTATTTTACCACTTCTTTTTTCATGTTTGCATAATTGTTTCTCGTTGGGCTTCTGTTCAAAGAAGGGAGCGGCTCCATTTACCAACCGCTAGAAATTTTTATTCAGCCTCATGTTTTTCAGGCCTTTCCCAAAGTCTTATTCTCCACAGGGGCTGGAAATGTGTTTCTGAGAGCCAGATGTGGTGTAGTGGTTAAAGAGCAGCGGATTCTAATCTGAAGGACTGGGTTTGATTTCGTACTTCCCCTCACGTACCCAGCTGGATGACCTTGGGCCAGTCACAATTCGCTCAAAGCTCTCTCACTCCCTCCTACCTCACAGGGTGTCTGTTGTGGGGAGAGAAAGGGAAGGCGATCGTAAGCTGCTCCTAAACTCCTTCAGGTAGTGAAGGGCAGGGTATAAATCCAAACTCTCCTCCTCCTCCTCTCCTTCTAAAAACCCAAATATTTCATTGCTATTTCTGTTCATCCCCCCACCCCCAGTTTTGTCAACAGTTTTGTTTCTCTGCTTCTCATAGGATTGCCAACCTCCAGGTAGTGGCTGGAGATCTCCTGCTTTTACAATTGATCTCCGTCCGACAGAGATCAGCTCCCCTGGAGAAAATGGCTGCTTTGGAGGGTGGACTCTGTGGCATTATACCCTGCAGAGGTCTCTCTCCTCCCCAAACCATCCCCCTCTTCAGGGTCCAACACCCCCCCCCGAAATCTCCAGGAATTTCCCAACCTGGAGCTGGCAATCCAAGTTTCTCGAGGTCAGCTTGGGAGACTCCATTGTGTTCTGCATGCATGCTATAAGTTTTTATGCTATATGTTTTTATGGCATTATGATTTACTGTGGCACTTAATAACATTGTAAAATATGTACATTTTGTGGGACAAATAAGGGAAATGGTGCAAAGATCACAGGTTAGATTCACACCAAGGAAGAAGTATAATTAAAATGGGGGGGGGCAAAATAGGAGGAAGGAGAAATTCAAAACCATTGCAATGTTTGTTTTGTGAAAATGAATGCTCAGTACTTCAGGAGACCCAGTTTGGTGTAGTGGTTAAGAGTGGTGGACTCTAATCTGGGAGAACCGGGTTTGATTCCCCACTCCACCACATGCAGCCAGCTGGGTGACCTTGGGTCAGTCACAAGTTCCTTCAGAGCTGTTCTCTCAAGAGCAGACCTCGAAAGAGCTCTCTTGGCCCTGCCTACCTCACAGGGGAACTGTTGTGGGGTGGGGAAGGGAAAGGGATTGTAAGCCGCTTTGAGAATCCTTCGGGTAGTGAAGGGTGGGGTATAAATCCAATCTCTTCTTCTTTCTTTTTTTATGCTTCCACAGCAAGGGTTGCCAACTTCTGCTTGGGAAGTTCCTGGAGATTTGAGGGCAATGCCTGGGGAGGGTGGAGTTTGGGGGAAAGGGAATATATGATGTCGTTCTACCATTCCTGTTTCTCCTAAACTCTATAGTATACCATAGAGTCCACCCTCCAAGGTGGCACATTCCACCAGGGGAACTGATCTCTGTCATCTGGAGATCAGCTGTGATTCCAGGAGATCTCCACCTGATGGATGGCAAGCCAATCTACAGCATTGCAGCATCGAACAGCCCAGTGATGTATCACAGAGAACTTTCCCTCCCTGTCCCACCACCCCCTTCTTTCAAGAGCCAGTGTTCCATCTGTGACTTTCCAGACCTCTTTTTCTAACCTTCTTGCCTCTCCTTGTAGGATTAACCGCGTCTGAGGATCGGGGCCGTCCTGAGATGACTTTCTCTCCTGCATCCTTCTCCGTGCAAGATGCTGGTGCCGAAGAAGCTGGCCCCCTCACCGGGATCCTGG
Source organism: Lepidodactylus listeri (assembly GCA_029233225.1). Classification (NCBI taxonomy): domain Eukaryota; kingdom Metazoa; phylum Chordata; class Lepidosauria; order Squamata; family Gekkonidae; genus Lepidodactylus; species Lepidodactylus listeri. The sequence goes on from JARCFY010000002.1 coordinate 178,237,500, forward strand.
ATCTGCCAGAGAGCCAGTCCTCTCCCACAGAGCGGCAGAACCCTGAGACACCGTTGCCTGCCGTTGCCGACAGGGCGCTTCATCCCCCAGAGGTTGCCACGGCAACAGGAGACGAGGACGCACCCCTGGGCACCAGCATCCGCGGAGACTACCCACAGGGCCTGTCGCAGGCGGTGGACAACGAGGGTGGGTTTTCAGGCAATGAGAATGTGACGCCGACGATCCTGACTGACGCTCCGTATCAGAGGCACGAGGCCCAACCTGACGAGGGGAGCGCACAGCCTGAATCTGACCCCCAGGGAACCTCGGAAAAGGCTGTGACCTTCGTGGAAGAGGCTCCAAGGCCTGATTTTGAAGCTCAGCACCACTCACCAGGGGCTTCCCATGGACTGATGGAGAAAGATGGCCTGTATTTGGCTAAACAGCAAAGGGAAGGGAGCCAGTTCAACATGGCCAGCGAGGAAGCCCCCACAAAGGAGCCTGGCCGGCCTTCAGAAGACCTGGCTGAGCTGAGGGGGCAAGGAGCCGTCACCCTTCCACCCGAGGAGGTCCCCTCGCTGACCCCAGACAGCTTTTACCCGCAAGTGGCCCGTCTTGTCTCTGGGGGACCTGAGGAGTGGTTAGTGGTTGGTGATAACCAAGAGGGCCGGGAGGCCACGACGGCTGTGAAGCTGAAAGCACCTGAGAAGACGGTGGGTCTGGCCCCGGCAGATGGCACAGCGACCGCAGAGACCCTGAGCCTCTTCAAGCCAAGAGGCCCCCAGAATGTAGTCAGTCACGGTGCAGGCAGCCATCTTGAACTCCACACAACAGGCTACGCTCGCCAAGCCAGTGCAACTCTTCCAGAAGCTGTCAGCACGGTCGGAAATGGCCTTGTCCACTGGCAACATGGAGCTACCGCTGGGCCTCCTACCCATAACGAACCTGACCATTACACTTCTACCTGGCTCGTTCCAGACAAGGACATAGAGGCCCTAACCCGGCACGCTGACAAAGAAGACCAGACCCCGTGGAGTTCGTCGGACACAGGAGTCTCTCTGCCGCTCCAGGGCATGTCAGAGACTTTGAGCCCTCAACAGCCGGGTGGTTTTCCTCCAAGCCTGGGGCCATCCATCCAGCCCAGCAAGGAAGCTGTGGGAACTGGACTGGACAACACAGGTTACCTTCTCATCACCCCAAGTAAAGTGCGAGGGCTTATGCCAATGGAGGCTGGCAGCGGAGAGGAGAGAGGGGAGGCATTTGCAGTCGAAGGAGTTGAGAGTGTAGCGTGGACCGAGGAAGCCAATGGCAGTTCTCTGGGTAAGGTGTCTTATTATCCGAAGTTGGCAACAGCATTGGTGTTTCAGAGTGAAATCAGGTCAAAGGCTTTTAATGCTGTCCTCTGGTACACTTTCTCCCCCGCTTTTTTCCTTCTGCACTGCCCCCCAACCCTGCTTATGCATTGGGCAGGCACTAAATTTTGTATTGATGACAAGCCACTGAGATAGGGTTGCCATCCCCCTGATGGGGGTGTTCCCCCCCCCAATTTCGGGGCCCCCAATCTGCCACCAACCAGTTGTCTGGCAGGGGGAGCCCCCTGCCAAAGATCTCCACTGTGCTGGGCATGTCGTGCGGAGGACTCTCTAGGATTTGGCTAAGAACTCTATGGTGACCATAGAGATTTTGGCCAAATACTATAGTGTCTCTTGCACGATGTGCCTGGCATGATGATGTCACTTCCGGGCAATGTCATCGCAGCATGCACACTTTGTGTGCACACCAGGAGATCCAGGGGAGCAGGCTGGAGCCCCCCCCCCCCCGCCTGCAGACGGTAAGGACTTGGCAACCCTACACTGAGAATCTAGTTCCTTCTGTTCCTCCTCTAATGCCACAGAGTCCACTCTCCAAAGCAGCCATTTTCTCCAGGAGTACTGATCTCTGTCATCTGGCCTGATTAGTTGTAATTCTGGGCAATTTCCAGGCTCCACCTGGAGGTTGGCAACCCTACTCCTGGATGTACACACCCTTTCTGGCAGAGGGAGCAGAAGACGAGTTTTCATGTCCCTTTGAGCCTTTGGCACCCGCTGGGTTAGAAGAGTTGCTGATCCCTCCCAGTTTCTCTCCTAGCATGAACTGGGAGACTGCCCCGAGACCCTCAAAGGGCCTTTGGGATGAGCTCCCATTCCTATTGGTTGACAACTTCCATGGCGGGACCTGGTGATCTCCCAGAATTACAAGTGCTCTCCAAGCAACAAAGACCAGTTTCCCTGGAGAAGATGGCTGCTGTGGAGCCAGGGTTGCCAAATCCAGGTTAGGAAATCTCTGGGGATTTTGGGGAGGAGGAGGAAGAGGAGAAGTAGTAGTGGGGGGGGGATGACTGGATTTATACCCCGCCCTTCACCAGCCAAAGGAGTCTCAGAGCAGCTTACAAACTCCTTTCCCTTCCCCTCCCCACAACAGACACCCTGTGAGGTAGGTGGGGCCGAGAGAGCTCTTTTGAGGACTGCTCATGAGAGAACAGCTCTGAGAGAACTTGTGACTGACCCAAGGTCATACCAGCAGGTGCAAGTGGAGGAGTGGGGAATCAAACCCGGTTCTCCCAGATCAGAGTCCGCGCTCCTAACTATGACACCAAACTGGCAGGGTAGGGACCCCTGCTGACTGTAATGCCACCCTCCTAAGCAGCTATTTTCTCCAGGAGAACGTATCTGTCGCCTGGAGATAAGTTGTAATTCTATGGGATCTCCAGGCCCCACCTGGGGGTTGGCAACCCTATTTGGAGGGTGGGCTCTATGGCATTATACCCCATGGAGGTCCCTCCTTTCCCCAAACACCACCGTCCCCAGGCTCCACCCTCAAATCTTCAGGAATTTCCCTACCTGGAGTTGTCAACCTGAGATGGTTCAAGCATCTCTGGTCAACAGTGGGCCCTCTGCCAGTCTGTGGTTGGCAGCAGACATCCTAATGTGCCAACCTGCAATGTCCTCTCCCAGCAGCCCCACTGTTGCTTCTGCCTCTTGGTTGCGCTGCGGTGTGGTGGAATGCGCACCATCACCTTTGATGTATCCATTTCCCTTCAAAGCTCTCAGGGAGGCGGCTGGTTCAATATTTATCACTTGCTGTGGCTGCTAATAATAGCGGGCCAGGGAGCTCGTGGCAGGGAGGATTTCACTCCAGGAGCCTTTTAAGCATCTGGGGAAGGCTCAGCAAAGTGGGTAGACTTTTCAAAGAGGCAGGAAAACCAATCTGATTAATTTTACAGCAGCACTGACATCCCCCTGCGGATGCAAATCCACTGTCTTGGCATTGGGGCAGGTGGCTAGAAAGGGAGAGGCACGGACTGTCCTGCCTAGAAATTCTGTGTACAGGAGGGGGGCTAGGCAGCTGGTGCCCCTCGTCCTCCCCCCCCCCCCCCAGTGCAGGGAGGCAGCCCAAATCCCCCCTTTCGCAGCATTTAAAGGCAACAGTTAAAGCTATGGGCGTCCTCTGGCTTCCCTTCCGTGCATGACCTGCAGCTCCCATTAGTGTGTCTGTGGCTTTGGGGGTTTTGTTGTGTCTTGTGGCCTGGATTTTAAGTGTTGTTTGGAGGCTGGAGATGTTTTCAACGGCTGTTCTCAACGTTTTAAAGATTTACACATATTAATTAATAGGTCGTAAATAATTGCCAGCAACTTTACCAATTTTAGATGGTCACTGGTCAGCCATGTTGGTCTGAAGCAGCAGAACAAATGTAGAGTCCCGTGGGGGCACCTTTAAGACCAACAAAGGTTAATTCAAGGTAGGAGCTTTTGTGTGCAAGGCAATTTTTTCCCAGTACATAGAAGTTTGCTGTTCAGCCCCTGTCTATAAGTTTGAACCTCCACTGACCATTCTGATGTATTTGATAAAGTGTGCGTGCACACGAAACCTCGTACCTTGAATAAAACTTTGTTGGTCTTAAAGGTGCCACTGGACTCTAAATTTGTTTTACCAGTTTTGTTTTAGAACAAAGCTATGTTTGAAATTGATAAGTACTGGAGTCGGGAGTCCGTGGAACAGTGAAACAGCATGATCTTTATTGCTGGTCCGGATGAAGCATACAACCCAGGGCTCGAAGCCCCACCCAACTGGCCTGATAGGCTATTAGAAGTCTATTTACATTTCATAGGTTCCCTGGGAGAAACCTAGGTACAGGATTGGTGGCCGGTTTGAATCCACCTGGCCTTTGTTCTACCTGGCTGAAGCTCAGGTAGTTTCTTGGCCATGTGCTCTGGCCATGCTCTGGCCATGCGGTCGCAATTAAGGGAGCACATGGCGACCACATGGTCAATACATAACACCCCTCCCCCCATAGTCTAGAACCCCTCTGCACACATAGTCTTTGAGATAGTCCGGGTGTCTGCGCTCACGTCCAGAGCGCTGGGGGGTTGTAAGGCGGGGCGTGTTGCTTGTGTCGGCAGGTTGCGGTGTGGTAGTTGTTCTGCTGGTGGGGCCTGTCTGCTCAGGGGTCGTTCAGGTGTGGATGGTGCAACTGCTTCATCCGCGGGCAGGAGCGGCATCTCCGCAGTCTCCGGATCAGGGTCTGGCGCAGCTTCTGGAGTCGTGTCGATGTCACGGTCTGTTGGTACAGGGAGTTCGGGGGCCTGGGTATCATCGTGGTTCTGGGTACGGCGTCGAATCTGGTCAATGTGCCATTTCCAGACTACGCCATCTTCCGTAAGGACCTCGTAGGAATAAGGCCCTGTGACTCAGACGATCCTCACGGGGAGCCATGTCGGACCCCGTGCGAAGTTCTTTGCGTATACGGGGTCTTCGGGAGCGAATCCTCGGGCAGCTGGCCGGTCCTCTGTTGTCGGGTTCCCCTCGATTGCTTGGTCGGGATGTAGGCGGTCCAAGACGGTTCCCAGTCGTCTTCCCATCAGAAGTTCGGCTGGCCAGCGCCCGGTCCCTGAGTGGGGTGTGTTCCGTTGGCAGAACAGGAACTTGTACAGCTGCTCTTCCCAGTTGCCGTGCTCCATCTTCTTTAACGCGTCCTTCGTTGTCCTCACCATGCGCTCAGCCTGGCCGTTGGTTGCGGGGTGGAATGGAGCGGAGCGGATGTGGCGCAGACCGCAGGCTTCCACGAACCGTTGAAACTCGCCGGAGGTGAAGGCGGTCCCGTTGTCGGTCACGAGAGTTTCTGGCATTCCGTGTGTCGCGAAGATCGGCCAGAGACTTCTTAAGGCAGCGTTGGTGGAGGTCGAAGCTACCGGCACTACCTCAAGCCACTTGCTGTAGCTGTCAACAACAATAAGAAACAACCGGCCCTGGACCGGTCCCGCGAAGTCTAGGTGCAGGCGGGACCAGGGCTTGTTAGTAGATTCCCAGGATCGGACAGGAGCATGTGGCGGATTTGGCCACGACTCCTGGCATTTGGCACACTTCTGGACCCGCCCCTCAATGTCTTTGTCCAGGCCTGGCCACCATACGTAACTCCGGGCCAGAGCTTTCATGCGCACAATTCCCGGGTGAGCCTCGTGTAGGGCCTCTAGCACTCGGGGCCGCAGGGGCCTGGGGATCACCACTCGAGATCTCCATAGCAGGCATCCCTTGTGGGCCGATAGTTCGTGCCTGCATGCCGTGAAAGCGGCGAAATCTGGTCCCGGTTTTTCCGGCCACCCCCTTCCCACCCAGTCCGAGACACGGGAAAGGATGCGGTCCCACCGTGTGCGATGGGCCACATCCGATACCTGTACGGGGCACTCCGGTAGGTCCTCTAGGAGCGCGACGTGGAAAACGGGAGCCAGATCAGGGTCGTAGGACGGGAGGGGAAGACGGCTGAGGGTGTCTGCATGACCCATCGCCTTCCCCGGGCGATGTACCAATTGACCACCACAGGACCCGCGGGGACAGCATGTGAGGGGTCTGCCTGTGGGGGGCAAGGAGACCCAGCAGCGGCTTGTGATCTGTGGCCACGGTGAACGACCGCCCGTAGAGATAGTCATGGAATTTCCTGATGCCGGCTACGATTGCTAGAGCCTCTTTGTCGATCTGGGCGTAGTTCCGTTCTGCCGACGACAGGGTCCTGGAGTAGTAGGCAACCGGAACTTCCTTTCCGTTGGGTAGCCGGTGCCCCAAGACTGCCCCAATGCCATAGGCGGACGCGTCACAGGCCAGGATGACAGGGAGCCTCTCATCGAAATGCGCCAGGACCGCATTAGAAACTAACAGGTCCTTGACGGGCCGGAAGGCCGCATCGTGCTTGGGGCCCCAGGCCCAAGCCGCTCCCTTGTCAAGGAGATGATGCAGGGGTTCGGCGACCGCCGCCTTGTGTGGAAGGAAGGTGTGGTAGAAGTTCACAAGTCCCAAGAACGCCTGGAGTTCCGCCTTTGAGGACGGGCGGGGTGCACCTGTAATTGCTGCTACCTTCTCCTTTGTAGGGTGAATGCCGTCCGCGGCGACTTGGAACCCCAAGAAGGTCACCGAGGAGACTCCCAGGGTGCACTTGTCTTTTCGAACCTTGAGACCCGCGTCCTGGAACCTTTGCAGCACCATCCGGAGGCGAGCTGCGAACGTGTCAGTGTCTGGGGCGGCGATGAGGACGTCGTCGAAGAACGGCTTCACTCCTGGAACATCTTTTAGGAGAGAATCCATTAGATTTTGAAAGATTCCGGGTGCTACGCTGACCCCAAATTGGAGGCGTTTTACCTTGAACGCTCCCTTCTGAGTCACAATCGTTTGTGCCTCAGCCGTTGCTTCGTCTACGGGAAGCTGCTGATAGGCTTGGGCCAAGTCTAATTTTCCAAATATTTTGGCACCCGCGAGGGAGGCCAGAACATGGCTGACCACCGGTACTTGGCGTGGGAGACCGGCTCGAGCACCCCTTGTGCCACGAGCTTTTCCAGCTCCGCCTCCACTTTGGGCTGGAGGGCGAGCGGTGGCCATCGGACGGCCACGTGGCTGGGCCGGACTGCCGGGTCCAGGTCGAAGGAAACCGGGGGTCCTTTGTAGCAGCCCAATGAGCCGTTGAAAACAGCGGGGAATTCCTCGCAGATGGCCGAAAAGTCGGTGGAGCCCACATGGTGTATTCCTGTCCACTGCACTCCGAGCGGCTTGAACCAGGCGCGACCCAGGAGACTGGTTAGATTGTGCTCCACCACGAGAAGGTCTAGCAGGCCGTTAAAGGTGTGGTACTGGACCCGGACCCTGGCTAGCCCCTTAATAGCCACGGGGTTTTTCTGGAAGTCCCGGAGGACCAACCCGGCCGGCAGCCACAGCCAGCGTGCCCCCTTCGGGCAGAGGCGGCGGAACGTAGCTGCGGACACAATTGAATATGCTGACCCTGAGTCCAGTTCCATGGAGCAAGGAACTCCCTCTATTCGGAGAGACACGGAAATCGCACCCGGAATGAGCTGGGGCAAGTTCATTACCATAGCCGTGGGAACGACACTACCCACTTCTTCGAAGTTCGCTGCTGGGGCACGGTGGCTGTTCCTCAGGCGGCAGGCCCAGGTGAGATGTCCTGCTTTCCCGCAGGCACGGCAGATGGCATCACGGAAGTGGCATGTCCATCTGTCATGGGGGTCCCCAAAGCTGGCGCACGTTGGGGCCTGCCTGTTGAGGGAAGTAGAAGAGGGAACAGAGACAGATGCTGGGTGCCGGCCCTTGGGCCTGGGGACGCCGGGCTCACCCTTCTTCGAGCGTGGTTGCATCCGGTGGATGTCCTCTTCTTTGCTTGAGTCGGGTTCGGGAGGAGCCGTTTGGAGCATCTTTTCCAAGGTAGGTTCTGGCATTGCGATGAGGCGCTGGTGGAGCTTGTCTTCCCAGACCCCTCCCATGAAGGCGGTCTCCACGTGGTCATCCACGTGGCGGAATTCGCAGCCCACGGCTAGTCGACGGAGTTCAGCCAGGAAAGTGGTGGCCAACTTTTCCGGCTGCTGCTGGCGCTGTATGAACTCCCAGCGCCTGGCCAGTTTTGATGGCTTCGGGGCGAAGTAATCGCCGAGGGTCTTGGTGAGCACGTCGTAAGACACCTCGGTGGGGTCTTGCGGGGCTAGTAGGTTCTGGGCCACCCGCATGACCTCCACCCCTCCGGAACTCAAGAGCCAGGTGCTCTTCAGGTCTGCACCTGTGATTCCGCGGACCTTAAAGGCGCAACCCAGCGTCTTGAGCCAGGACTCCCACGTCTCGGGGCGAGACGTATCGAAAGGGGTAATTGGTCCCGGATTACCAGAGCAGGAGCGGTGGCGGCTGTTTGAGCGATGTCCTCATGTCTTGCGGCGGTGCCGGGGAGCGCTGAGGCTTGGCGCTGGCTAGTGCCGGAGGATCGGGCTCAAAGCGGCTTGCGGCGAGGCGTTGGAGCACTGGAGCTCGGAGATGCCTGCGGCCGGCGGGACGGAGCTCGCTGTGCTGCTGTGGTCGGCTGGAGTCGCTCATCGGGATCCCACCTTCGTCACCACTGATAAGTATTGGAGTCGGGAGTCCGTAGAACAGTGAAACAGCATGATCTTTATTGCTGGTCCGGATGAAGCATACAACCCAGGGCTCGAAGCCCTCCTTTTATGCTGGTCAGGGACAATCCCCTGACCTCACCCAACTGGCCTGATAGGCTATTATCAGTCTATTTACATTTCATAGGTTCCCTGGGAGAAACCTAGGTACAGGATCGGTGGCCGGTTTGAATCCACCTGGCCTTTGTTCTACCTGGCTGAAGCTCAGGTAGTTTCTTGGCCATGTGCTCTAGCCATGCTCTGGCCATGCGGTCGCAATTAAGGGAGCACATGGCGACTGCATGGTCAATACATAACAGAAATGCAAATTATGAGCACTTAGCCTCCCCCCCCCCCCCCCCCAGTGATTGCTCTGCTAATGTGAAAGAATTGTCTTCCGGAATCAATTTGAAAGTTCATTGATTCCATCCTGCTCCAGTTGGGCACAAGAACTAGCCATAGGGCCCCCGGAGGTCTGTGGCGGGGGGGGGGGGGAGAAGGCCCAGGACACCTCCTTTCTCCCCCCCCCCCCGGTAACTGGGGTGAGAGGCCTGGCATTTCTCTGGCATTACAGCTGTTCTCCAGATTACAGCAGCCAGTTTCCATGGAGAAACGGATCAGTTTGGAGAGCAAATTCCTTGGTATCGCATCTCTGCTGAGCTCCCTCCCTCCCCTGCTCTGAAGACTGGCAGTATGGAGGTACCTTGGTGGTGTAGAGTTGCCAGGTCTAACCTTGCTTTTAGTGGGGGCTCCCAGATCCGTCCTAGAGACTAGCATGTGAGACAAGATGATGTCACCCAGAAGTGACGTCATAACGCCAGCATGGCAACATGGCAACCCTTTAGCATTTTGGCCAAAATCTCTATGGTAACTGTAGAGTTTTGGCTGAAATGCTAGAGGGTCAACACGTCAATGCGCCTCGCATGATGACATCCAGGGGTCATTTCGAGCAGGAGCTCGGGGGAGCTCAGCTCTGGGAGTTGGTGCCAGCACCCCCTCCCCGCGGGGGAATGCCTGCTTGTGTCATGGCTGCAGCAAAATGACCCCGTCCCCTGGAAAGGTCCTTGTTCCTCCAACCAGCCTTCTGAAGGCTTCAGCCACTACTGAAGCTATCCTCCCGGAACAGTGGTATTTCTGAGTCTTGGATTCATAGCTGTTCCCTCGCTGCCAGCTCTCTCTCTCTCTCTCTTCTTTCTTTCTTGCCTTCTGACATATTTCTAGTGATGTGAAGGGGTGTGGCATATGCAAATAAGGTATGCTAATGAGTTATGCTAATGAGTTCTTGCACCTCTTTTTCTACGAAATGACATCACTTCCGGGTGACATCATTTTGCTGACCACGTCGGCACAGGAGGGGGCTGTTCTGCTAGGCGGCAGATTGGAGCCCCTGAAATCAGGGAAACCCCTGCCCCCACTGGTGGTCTGGTGACCCTATGGTGATGATATTACAGAAACTAGCCAGTCGGCACCACAGCTGGCTTTTTCCCAGCTCACACCAACCGATGCTGGAAACTATCATGTCTGGTTTTCCAGAGCTCACCCCCGACAGAAGAAAAGGAATGTCGGTGCTGAAAGAGGGAGAGAAGGGGCCCCGTACTGCTCCCACCACACTAAAAAAAGGCTCCTGGGCTCCCCTTTGGTGAAGCCAATCGCTCAGAACTGGCAGGACTTTGCAAAGGGAACCACGCGTGCCAGGAGATGCAGAGGAACAGGTGCCCCCTGGTGCCCCCAGTTGTGTGCGCTTTCTTCCAGGTTCCTTGGCGTCTCCACTTTAAAGATCTCAGGTGAGGGTTCCTTTGCTTGGGACCCTGGGAGCCACTGCCCGTCAGAGGAGACCAGACTAAGCTAGCTGGGCCATAAGTCAGATTTCAGCCTAAACCGGATTCCTATGATTTGGATGGGGTGGGGGCTCAGCGGCAGAGCACGGTCTTTGCACTCAGCAGTTCCCAGGCTCCCAAGGCTAGGAAAGACCCTCTCTCTGCCCATGACCCAGGAGAACTGCAATAGATAATCTAGGGCTCGATGGACCAAGAGCAGGGGTCCAGTGTTCCCTCTAAGCTGATCAAGTGTGAGCTAGCTCACAGTTTTTTAGCCTCTGGCTCACACATTTTTGTCTCAGCACAGGAAGGATGGCTCTAGAGCAAACTAATGTATGCAGCAGCCCTATCGCTCACTCACAACTTTAATGCCAGTAGCTCACAAAGTGAATTTTTTGCTCACCAGACTCCACAGCTTAGAGGGAGCATTACAAGGGTCCCCAACTGATACAAGGCACCCTTGGAAAGGATAGGTCCCCAATTGTTTTGAGCCTGCAGGCACATTTGGAATTCTGACATGGCATGGTGGGCACCGCAACAAAATGGCTGCCACCAAAATGGCTGCCGCAGGAGGCGGAGTCAGCCACAAAATGATTCCTGAACAGCTCAGCTTCAGTAACTTCAGTAACGCAGTGAAGATCTGTGGTGCTGCAGTGCCAGCTGCTGTCAAAGCAACTTTTTATTTATTTATTTTAACTTATAATTTTTATTTTACCTTCGCAAGCATACAACAAACATACATTGTACATTTTATAGGTAAATCTATGAATTTAAAATTACCCAAGGATTGAACAAAGGAAAGAATAGCTTTGCAGAAATCCTTAATCTGCTACTATTATTAGATTTTATTACGGTCATGGACCAGCAATCAATAATTAATCTGATAATACTGACAGTTCAAAAATGTGCTAATATACTATAATATTGCTTTGACTGCACTGCTTCTTTTAATGTGTCATTGCACATCAGGTATTCCAACACCGGAAACCATTGTCCCACAAATTTGGAGTTATAATGAATAGTCTCTGACAATGAAACTTGATCTGCTACCTTCTGCACAGCCAATCAAATCTCTGATTGTCAATCAGAAGCCTTGCTGGGCAAAGGCTATCTACCTGGCTCCACCCATGTCCTAAAAACACCTGGCTGGCACCACGCTGGGGGCCCTTAACCAGAAGTGTGACTCAATGAGAGGCAACCACCTGTGTCCCTGAGCAAAAAAATGGCAGCCGTGTGCTTTGCTGCAGAAGGTCCCAAGTGTGATCCCCAGTATCTCCAGCTGAAAAAATTCAGACAGCAGGTGCTGGGAAGACCTTTCTCAGTTGCCACCTTGGAGAACTGCCCAGTCAGGCCCAGTTAACAAAGCCCTAGAGAAGCAACTTCTACCCACTGCCTTGTTATTATTTAAGAAGCAGTTAATCCTTCTGCATGGCTGTGGTCACACACACTAAATAATCTACTTTCAATGCACTTTCCAACTGGATTTTGCCTGTTCCCAGCACAGGCCTTTAAATAGGCTTGCCAGCTTCCAGGTAGGAGGACTCATAAAGGAAATTAGCAACAAAACTGAGATAAATGGATGAAGTGAATACAAAAAAAGGAAAAAAACCCTCCATATAATTAAACCTCCAAAGATACTCAAAGATACTAAAGATAATGCTTACAAATTATTTGTATAATCAGCAATAGCAAGCATACAAAACAATCTTAATACAAATCTTGACATTCCTATAAATAAACTGTGCAAATAGGGAAAGATCCAAGTCCATGAAGCACAGAACAAAGGGTTCAAATGTAAATTGCAAATTCAAAAATCCACACAATACACCAATAGTTTTTCAGGTGAGTAGACTCTTCCGTTCCTGAAGACACAACGTTCTGTCCACATAGCAGCTCTTCAAGCTTAGTTCCAGCTGATGGAGCGAACCGGTGCTGTGGTCACCTCATTCCACCAAAGCATTATCCAAGACGGAACTGTAACAACTGAACCAGAACCAAAATCACTGCATCATAAAATATTCCATGTCACTGTGTTCTTTCAGATGGTTGTACATTTAACGGCTGCTCTGGGGAGTCGACTCGATGGTATGGTAACCCCGCCCTTGCCAGCCCCCACCCTCAAAATCTCCACGAAGTTTCCCACCTGGTGCTGGCAACCCTCACCCTTTCCGTGAGGAGGGACCTTTCGGCACGCCCAGCAGGTGTTCTGGAGCCACAGCTCCTCCCCTTCTCTGCAAGGGGGCTGACCTCTAACCATAAAAAACAAATTACCCAAAACCCATTCCATTAACAAACGCAATTAAAATTTCTTTTCCAAGTGTTTTCATTAAGCCCATTTAATTAAAACATGCCATTAAAACCCAGCGATGAACCACAAATGGCGCCGGCCTGTGTGTTTGTCCTTGGCAGGTGGGATTGCCATGCTGGCCCTCAGTATCACAATCCCCCTCGATCTCCATTTCCATTTCTGGGTTTTTTAAAAATCCAAGTGTCCAGTCCTCATGGCTAGGACGATGTCCAGGTGGAAAGCTCAGGAGCAAGAGAGGGCAGCTGAAATAGATCGCCAGTGATTGGCGTGGCTAGAAGCTGGGAATGGCTTTTGCAAATGTATGTCAATATGTTCCCTTTGTTTGATCGTGGAATGAAATAAACAAAACTGGACATCTGTGGCTACCTGTGGGGTCGCTGGATTCTTTATGAATAGATTTTGATCGCTATACAGCTGAGGCACATTGAAGTATCACTTCTCAGGATTTATTGTTAGCAAGAATTCATTCTCAAGAAGATTGTGTATAATTTAATAGAGTGTAACCACAGTGTATCAGAATACTGGATCATAAAGATACCCCATATATACAGTGTTCAATTTATTACTATTGAGGATTTCAGTTAGAAAGATCTCAGAAAATAAGTTATATAGTTGCAAGATCCTCAAATATATGGTAAAATACTGAAAAGTAGAATTGTTTTAACTAATGTATGAATTGTATATGGGGTCCCGGTGGCTCAGAGGCTAAGGCGCTGAGCTGCAGACTGGAAGGTCTGTTGTTCGGCAGTTCAAGACCCGAGTGTTGCGTGACCGAGTGAGCTCCTGTCTCTGGCCCCAGCTCCTGCCAACCTAGCAGTTCGAAAGCAAGAAATTGCAAGTAGATAAATAGGGACTGCTTCGGTGGGAAGTAACAGCATTCTGTGTGCCTCAGCGTCTAGTCATGCCAGCCACATGACCACAGAAACATCTTCAGACAGCGCTGGCTCTTCGGCTTGGAAACAGAGATGAACACTGCATCCCTAGAGTTGTGTTCCACTGGCTTTCGAGCAAGGGAGACTTTTACCTTTATTAATTATATACATGTATAACTTTTGGCAAAATACATTAAGGTCTCATTGTGGTGAGTGTTGTTCTTTCGCCCTTTGCTTAATCTGCACGGCGAACCGCTTCCTGCGGCATTTCTCGATCTTTTGTGTCTTGCAGCTGAGGCCGATCCTTGTGACCACAATCCCTGCTTGCACAGCGGGACCTGCCAGTCGGATGGGAACATCTCCAGCTGCACTTGCCTGCAGGGATTCACCGGGGAGAACTGCGAAATAGGTGAGAGAGCAGGGAAGGTGCTACCTGTCACGAAGGCACCTGCAGCAGAGAGGCTGGAGGGAGACCGGGGGGGGGGGGGGGGGTTCATGGGTGTCAACTATGTGGGGGCTCGGGGGCTGAGGCTAAACCCGAAATTTTCCAGGGGTGACTGAGCCCCCCTCCCACCGGCAACCAGGCTTTTTAAGTTCTTCTCTAAGACTTGGGGGGGGGGGAGGAAAGTCAGGGATTTCTTCAGGGATTGCTTATTAGGGCCTGGTGGAGCTGGGGGCTGCACATGGTTTCAGTTTTCCCACGCAGAAAGGTCAGGAGCCTTGGGCCACTTTTTTTTGCAGACCCGTGGGGGGGAGAGGTCAGGGGGGAGGCTGGCATCCATCCAGGATTGCCAGCCTCTGGGTGCCTGGGCACTGTTTCTGCTGCCTCCTGGGATTAGCCCAGCCCAGGGGCATTGCTAGGGCCCTCTGGCCCAGCTCCACACCCCCCCCCCAGGAAACTGGAAAGTCTACACCCATTGGGGGGGCGGGAAGAGCTGTAAAAGACCAGCCCAGGTTTTCTGGACTTTCTTTAACTGCAAATGCGTGTGTGTGTGGGGAATCATTGTAAATGTGCTGGGTTACCAGTGTCCAGGTAGGGCCTGGAGAACCCCTGAAATTACAACAGATGACAGAGCTTAGTTTCCTTGAAGGAAATGGATGCTTTAGAAGGTGGACTCTATATATCTGTGGCATTGTACTAAGCTGGGAAAGACCTTTGCAAGCAGTGGCCTTGACAAGGCACCCCCTGGGTGGCGCTTAGAGGGGGATCTGTGGCCTCCAATAAGCTTCTGGGGGAATGCCCCACAGGTAGTCTCTCCCCCACGGCATCCCGCCTCCTGGCCCTCTCCTGAAAGCTTCCTTTGATGTCTTTTCCCTCAACAGATATCGACGACTGCCTCTCCAGCCCCTGCCAGAATGGCGGCACCTGCATCGATGAAACCAACTCCTTCGTCTGCCTCTGCTTGCCCAGCTATGGCGGGAACTTGTGCGACAGAGGTGAGGGAGACCTTAGAAAGCTAACTAGGCAGGCAAACCCAGAAGGAGAAGAAGGAGAAAGTAGCAGTAGGAGGAGGAGATTGGGTTTATACCCCGCCCTTCACTACCTGAAGGAGTCTCAGAGAGGCCTACAATCTCCTTTCCCTTCCCTGCCCCACAACAGACACCCTGTGAGGTAGGTGGGGCTGAGAGAGCTCTTTCAAGGACTGCCCTTGAGAGAAAAGCTCTGAGAGAACTTGTGACTGACCCAAGGTCACCCCAGCAGCTGCAAGTAGAGGAGTGGGAGATTGACCCCGGCCAGAATGTGATGCTCTAGAGTCCGCCCTCCAAAGTAGGTATTGTCTCCAGGGGAACTGACCTCTGTAGCCTAGAGATCAGTTTTAATTCTGGGAGAACTCCAGACTCCACCTGGAGGTTTTCAGCCCTTTCCCCACACAGATTTGGACAGGGACTGGAGGAAAACAAGGACTGGGGTGTAAATTCTTTTATCCAGCACTGCATACGTGTCCCACTCCAGCTCATATGTATTGATGTAATTTGGTGTAGTGGTTAGGAGGGTGGACTCTAATCTGAGAGAACCGGGTTTGATTCCCCACTCCTCCTCCACATGCAGCTGCTGGTGTGACCTTGGGTGTGTCACAAATTCTTTTGGAGCTGTTCTCTCAAGGGCAGTCCTCAAAAGAGCTCTCTCAGCCCCACCTACCTCCCAGGGTGTCTGTTGTGGGGAGGGGAAGGGAAAGGAGACTGTAAGCCACTCTGAGACTCCTTTGGGGAAGTAAAGAGCGGGGTCTAAATCCAATCTCTTCTTCTCTTCTTCTATTTATTCATTCAGCAAATTTAAGATGCTAGGTATAAGATTTGAGGTGTGCCTGTACGTGCAGTCCCCCTCCACCGACTTGTACCTGCCGTCCCTGCCAATCCCTGCTCCACCAAAGTGTATCTGCTGCCCCAGCTGCTCCCTCCGGCAAGCCCTGGTGGGTTCAATGTGCAGCTGTCTTCTTTCCCAGCCTGCACGAGAGACTTCCTGAAAGCAGAAAAGCAGGAGATAGAATGAATCGCATTACCCTGATCTGGTCCCTAAAGGCCAAACGATCCTTCCAGTGGCTTGACACCACTTTGGGTCAGGATTATCCTCCCTGACAGGGGGAGGACAGGAACTCTTTCGCCCACATCCCATTATGCAGAACCAAGTAGCGCAAAACAGGATTCGAGTGGATGTTCCACCCATTCTGAAATATCTAACCAGGGTGTGTGTATGCGGAGGGGGAACTATCCTTCCAAAGCACCATTTTTAATCTCCCACCACATCCGCCTTCCTCAGAGATCAAAGCAGTTGGAGCCTTCCTGCAGGGCTTCAAAGAAAAGTCCAGTTATCCTTTATTAATTCTACCCTCTCATCACCGGCTTATTAAGCCTGAGAGTAACTGGGGAGGGTGGGTGCTGATGGAGTGGGTTGGGCCCGTCCAGGATACAGATAGGGCTGTATAGGCTCGCCGTTAGTGTTCCCTCTAAGCTAAGTTAGTGTGAGCTAGCTCACAGTTTTTTAGCCTCCGGCTCACACATTTTCATCTCAGCTCAGGAAGGATAGCTCCAGAGCAAACTAATTTATGCAGCAGCCAAATCGCCCACTCACAGCTTTAATGCCAGTAGCACTCACAAAGTAAAATTTTTGCTCACAAGACTCCGCAGCTTAGAGGGAGCATTACTTCCCGTTCACCTGTGCCCGCATGCGCCTCCCAACAGACGCTGGCATATTTAGGCACAAACTGCCTTTTTTGCATGGGCCGTGGACCTGTTTCTTCAAAGGCAATTTCTTTCCCTTCTTCCCTCCATCCCCTAGACACGGAGGGCTGTGACCACAACTGGCACAAGTTCCAGGGGCACTGCTATCGCTACTTTGCTCACCGGCGCTCCTGGGAAGACGCGGAAAGGGACTGCCGTCGGCGGTCCGGTCACCTGACAAGCATCCACTCGTGGGAGGAGCACAACTTCATTAACAGTAGGCTGGTGATCCAGGAGTGGGGTGGGTGGGGCGTGTTCCCTCCAAGCTGAGTTAGTGTGAGCTAGCTCACAGTTTTTTAGCCTCCAGCTCACACATTTTTTGTCTTAGCTCAGGAAGGACGGCTCCAGCACAGACTAATGTATGCAGTAGCCAAATCGTTCGCTCACAACTTTAATGCCAGGAGCTCACAAAGCAGAATTTTTGCTCACAAGGCTCCACAGCTCAGAGGGAGCGTTAGTGGGGAGGGTCACAGTTCCAAATATCAGAACCAGGCCCTGAGCTGGATCGCCCAGGCAAGCCCGATCTCATCAGATCTCGGAAGCTAAGCAGGGCCAACCCAGGCAAGTACTTGGAAGGGAGACCTCCAAGGAATACCAGGGCTAGGAGGCAGAGGCAGGCAAAAGTAAACCCCCTCTCTGAAATGGCCAAGCTCCACTAGGGGTCACCAGAAGGCAACCATGACTTCCAGGCACACACACACTCACACACACCTCTCACAAAAAGAAATGTGTTAAAAAAATCAGAACCAGGAGGGAAGCTGAAAGTGGCACAGGCAAACTACTCTGCTTTTCACTTCTTTGGTATTCATTGTGAGCATTTTTGTCCCACCAACTTCTTCTGTGTTTTTTTTTACTCAAAGCCTGATGATCACATTAAAAGGAACATTCCTACCAAACTGTGCTAGGGGGCCTCCTGATGGCACCCCAGGCTCCAAGCAGCAGCGGGAGAAAATGTACTTTAAAAACTGTTGGCATGGTATGTGCTGTGACGTCACTTCCAGGGAAACCCCAGAAGTGACATTGGGTAGCCCTCCCCCAGCATCGATCAGCTGACCAGTTGGGAATAGGGTTGCCAGGTCTGGGTGGGAAAATACCTGGAGACTTTGGGGGTGGATACAGGAGAGGGTGTGGTTTGGGGAGGGGAGGGGCCTCAGCATGGTACAATGCCATAGAGTTCACCCTTCAAAGCAGCCATTTTCTTCAGGGGAGCTGATCTCTGTCAGCTGGAGATCCGTTGCAAAAGCGGGAGATCTCCAGACCCCACCTGGAGGCTGGCAACCCTAGTTGGTGTGAGAGTCCTGCTCAAAGTAGTCAAGGATCAGATCTCGGTTGGTTAACCACAGTTCTTTATTGCCTATTTCTACATTGGTACAGCGTCTCGGGTTATTGTCAGAGATGAGACAAATAATACAAGCGGGTCTATTATACCATTCCAAGGAGTTTGAATTACCCATAGGTAGCCAATCCCCAGTAGGGAAAATTGGCGGGCTAAAAGGTGTCTTGACCGTTTGGTTCACACAGGAAAAAAGTGAGGTGTTAAGCAGTAAATTTCCCTTCCCAAACCAGACCCCTCCGTTCACATAACAATTCATGGCTCCAAGGTTCTTTAGCATAGATAAGAGATGAGAGCCTTCCTCCCCTTGAAGTTACTGCTGGAGCAGCTGGAATGCGGAGGCAGGGATGAGAGGCCTCCTTGTTCTCACCCTTCGGGGTTGTCACCCTCCCGGCCCAAACAGGTTAAATGCAGGTCCAATACATAAGGATTATACAGGTACATAGCATGCATGCAATAATACATTGACTGAATTGACAGATTCTGACACCCTGCCCTCCCCATAATTCCCTTCACCTAGCTTTCTCAGGGAACTTTTTATGAAACAGTTTGGTTAACTTGGGGGCATGAACATGTTCAGAACGAATCCATTCATTGTGCTCCGGGCCGAAATCTAACCATCTAACTAAGTAATACAAGTGGCCCCTTTTCATCTTGGAGTCAAGGATTTCAGTTATCTCGTAGTGTGGACTCCCCTCCTTCATCAGTGGAGGAGGAACTGGAGGAACTGGATGCCATGCATTCGGCCCAGGATCTTTCTTCAGCAGGCTGAAATGAAACACAGGGTGCACAGAACTTAGTGATTTAGGAAGTTCCAGTTCAAAGGAGACATCAGAGATTTTACGTAGCACTTTATAAGGTCCAACATATTTCCATCCCAATTTCCTGCTGGGCTGCAGCCCATGGATATTTCTTGTAGAGAGATACACAGAGTCCCCAGGTTGAAGGTCCCATCCCGGTGCTCGCCCCCGGTCCGCATATTTCTTGTAGTCCTCTTTGGCATGGTCTAAGGCTTTCCCAATTAATGGCCAGGAGTCCTGGAGGCTGGACCACCAACTTTTAAAGTCCGAGGGGGGGGTCTGGGGGTCTTCCTTGAGGGTAGGAAGTGGTTTACCTTCAAAGCCCCCCACCGCCATGAAAGGTGAAACCCCAGTGGAGGAGTGCACTGCATTATTGTAACTATATTCTGCAAAGGGTAGTAATTCCACCCAATTATCTTGGTGGTAATTTGTGTAGCATCTTAAGAACTGCTCCAGAATTTGATTAGTTCGCTCGGATTGGCCATCGGTTTCTGGATGGTAACCCGAGCTTAAGGCAGGTTCTATGTCCATTAGTTTCAAAAGCTCCCGCCAGAAGGTGGCAACGAACTGACTTCCGCGATCGGATACCACCCTTTTCGGAAAAGCGTGTAATTTAATCACGTGGTTGAAGAAAGCTTTAGCCATCCCTTTGGCAGTGGGTAATTGCTTGAAGGGAGTGAAATGGGCTTGCTTGGAGAAAGTGTCCACTACTACCCAGATCACTGTTTTCCCCTTAGATGGAGGCAAATTGGTAATAAAATCCATGGCTATGTCTTCCCAGGGTCTGGAGGCAGTGGGTAGGGGGTGTAACAATCCAGGGACTTTACCCCCCCGTTTTTTACACATTAAGCAGGTTTGACATGCTGAGACGAAGTCCGAGACATCTCGGCGCATGCGCGGCCACCAGAACTGACGTTGGATCAGGTTAAGTGTCTTTAGGAACCCAAAGTGGCCGGCGAGCTTGGAAGAGTGGCAATTTAGTAAAATTTCCTTGCGTTTGGTCTTAGGGACCACTAATTTGTCCCCATGTAGCCAACATTGGTCCTCTCTTTTGGAACATTCTCCCACCGCCTCCAATTCCTCTATTTCTTCAGGAGCATACTCCCCCCCCCACTGGCAGTTCCCGGTGGTCAGCTCGGTTTTTTTTCGTTTTGCTCCGGGTGACAACCGCCCCTCCCAGCTGTTGGGGGGAGAACATGGAATCGAACACCTCTTCTTTCACGCTTTCATGTTGGGGCAATCTGGACAATGCGTCTGCCAAGGAGTTAGCCTTCCCAGGGAAATGTTTTAACACAAAGTTAAACTTTGAAAAGAAATCAGCCCAGCGCAGCTGCTTTGCATTGAGGGACCGCTGCGTGCGCAAAGCTTCTAGGTTCTTGTGATCCGTCCATATTTCGAACGGAGTTTGCGCTCCTTCCAACCAATGGCGCCACGTAGTGAGCGCCAATCTAATGGCCGCTGCTTCTTTGTCCCACACTGACCAATTTCTTTCTGTTTCGTTAAACTTTTTTGAGATGTAAGCTAAGGGGTGCAGTTTCCCCTCCGAGTCCCTTTGTAGGATGGCCCCCCCCATGGCTACATCCGAGGCATCGACATGGATTATAAAATCTTTCGTCTCATCCGGGTGGGCCAGAATGGGCTCAGAGGTAAAAAGAGTTTTTAAAGTCTCAAACGCCTTCTGACACTCCCCATTCCATGCCAGTTTCTCTCCCGGCTTTCCCGCCTCGGGCCCCCTCCCCTTGGTTTTTAACAAGTCCGTTAAGGGGAGGGTGACTTTAGCAAAGTCCTTGATGAAGGTCCGGTAGAAGTTACAAAATCCTAAGAGGCTCTGTAACTGCTTTCTCGTTCGCGGAGCCTCCCATTGCACCACCGCCTCCACTTTTCCCGGGTCCATTTCCAACCCCTTCTGAGAAATACGGTAGCCCAGGAAGTCCACAGACTCACGGTGAAACTCGCACTTAGACAGTTTCACAAAAAGCTGATTTTTTAGTAACGTCGAAAGAACATCTCTGACCAGAGTCACATGCTCGTTCTTATCAGTAGAATAGATCAAGATATCATCTATGTAACATAACACGCCCTTAAACAGGTGCTTGTGCAACACTTCATTGATTAAACTCATAAAAACCCCGGGCGCGCCACTTAAGCCGAACGGCATCACTAGGTATTCAAACTGCCCCAAGGGGGTGTTAAAGGCAGTCTTAGATTCATCCCCCTCCCTTATGCGCACCCTGAAATAGGCATCTCGCAGATCCAACTTGGTGAAAATCTTCCCCTTGGCCGCCTCCGCCAAGAGGTCCTTTATCAACGGGAGGGGGTAGGCATTAGAGGTTGAGACTGCATTTAGCCCCCTATAGTCCATGCACAATCGTAAGCCTCCATCCTTTTTCTTTCGGAACAGCACGGGCGCCGCAAAAGGGGACTTAGCTGGGCGGATAAACCCCCTTGCTAGATTTTTGTCCAAGAACTTCCGCAGTTCCTCCCGTTCCGCCGGGCTCATGGAATACAATTTACCCTTCGGGAGTTTCTCGCCTGGGAGTAGCTCTATGGCACAGTCCGACAGTCGATGGGGGGGCAACTCGTCCGCCTCAGTTTCACTGAACACTTCTAGCAAGTCTCTATATTCTTTAGGCACCATGGCCGGGGCAAGGGCGAGCGCGGGCGCGGGAGAAGGCGGGCTGGGAGGTCCGGGGCCCCATCCTGGGTCCCATCGGTGGCTCTGGCAGCGTTCGTCTACCCACGAAATCTTCCCCTCGCTCCACTTTATGTACGGGTCGTGTGCGCCGAGCCAAGGGCTGCCCAACACCATGGGGAACTGGGCATTCGGGGTGATGACAAAAGCTCGTTTCTCCCAGTGCTCTCCCGTTCCCAAAATCAAGCTCTCAGTCTCTGCTATACACTCCTCTTTCATTTCGGACCCATCCATCTGGGTAAACTTCAGGGGTTCTGCTAACGGGGTGACTTTGGGTCCCAACCCCTCCACTACTAGGGGGCTGATTAGGTCTCGCGCGCACCCAGAGTCAATTAGAGCGCGGACCCTCATGTGGGTACCTGATCCCGGGGTCACCACCGTCACTACCATATATAACAGGGGCCCAGGGATGCTCACCGGAGATGGCGCTTCTTGGCGGGGGACCTGCAGCTCTGCGCCGCTCACTGCAGGCCGTTGGAGTTTCCCGACATCTGCGCTTCCATCAGCTCCAGCTCTCCCTGATCGCTCGCCACCCCTTCCAGCTGTAAAGCCCGGGGCTTCATTGGAGTTTTCCCCCGGGTCGGGGTGCTCGCCGGTCCGGGGGTTGAGGTCTTCGGGCCTTTCCCCTGTCCTCGGGGACATGCTGAGGCGAAGTGGCCACTCTCCCCACACTTCATACACAACCCCTGTCGAAACCTCGCATCACGAACGTCTTGCACATTGGATCGGGGCTTCGCTCGAGGGCCCGCTCTGCTGGCTGCCGTTGCGGACGCTCCCATCTTAATTAGGGCGAAGCGCTCTTCCATGTCGGTAGCGGCTCTCATCCAGGTGTTCAGTGTGCCCGGACGACCCCCTAGCAGCACTGTCTCGTAAATTTCCGGGTTCAGGCCCTCCCAATACTTCTCCATGAAGAGTTCCTCCGGCCATCCATGGATCTTGGCAGCGATACGCCGGAACTTGTCAGTGTATTCCCTCACTGACGACCTTCCTTGAAACAGCTTCCTCAGTTGGTTCCGGGCTTTTTCCTCACCCAGCGGGTCCTCGAACTGATGCCGGAGGGCCCACATAAAATTGTTCAGTGAGCGCAACTCAGGGCCAGGGTTGTCGTGCAGACTCACATACCAATCGCTGGCGGTGTCTTTCAGCTTGGACCCGATGTAGCCGATGCGATCCTTCTCGGTAGGGTATAGGTGACCCCAACTGTCCAGGAATCTCCCGATCTCCAGCGTGAAGAAACGCAGCTTCTCGGGGTCCCCATCGAAAGTAGTCGTCAACGGGTCGGAAGGGGGTGGGCGAGCGGCCGGCGCGGCCGGGGCTGGGGCCGGCGCGGGAACGGGCCCCGGAACTGGAGCTGGGACGGCCGGCGGGGCTGGTTGCGCCGGTAGAGCGGGCGCCTGCGGCTGAGCCGGAACCCCTCCGGGTGCTTGCTGCTGCTGTGGGGCTCCGACTCCTTGACCGAGGAGGGCGCCTTGCATCGCCACCATAGCGTCGCGAAATTGGTGCTGGAGATCGAGGGCCAACTCGCGGAGCTCGGCGGTGAGTTGAAGCCGTAGGTCTCCCATCATCTGATCCAGCGGGACCGTCTGCTCCTCGCGATACGGATCGGGCCCATACAGATCCAATCCCTCCTCTTCGGGAGGCGGGCGACGCGGCCCTCCACGGTAGATCGGCTCGCGGTCGTCTCCTAGGTAGCTCGGTCTCCCTCGATCGGGCTGGTCTCCGGTGAGCGGAACTCTCACCCCTTTCCTGTCGTGCACCCATGAAGTCACGGGTCGACCTCCGAAGTGGCTCCAGGTGTACTGGGGGGTCGTGCTCTGATGGATAGTCGGGCGGCGCGGAATGTAGTAAGCCCCCTGGCTCGTGGTCACCGGCACCTCGGGACCTCCTCCGCCGCCACCACCCCCGTTCCCCGGATCCGCCGGGGTAGCGGGAGTCTCCTCTGGAGTAGTAGGGTTGAGGGGGACAAGGTCGTCTTCTGACATGGTCAGGAACGATTGAGTCCCAGTCACGGATCTCTGACAATCTGTGAGAGTCCTGCTCAAAGTAGTCAAGGATCAGATCTCGGTTGGTTAACCACAGTTCTTTATTGCCTATTTCTACATTGGTACAGCGTCTCGGGTTATTGTCAGAGATGAGACAAATAATACAAGCGGGTCTATTATACCATTCCAAGGAGTTTGAATTACCCATAGGTAGCCAATCCCCAGTAGGGAAAATTGGCGGGCTAAAAGGTGTCTTGACCGTTTGGTTCACACAGGAAAAAAGTGAGGTGTTAAGCAGTAAATTTCCCTTCCCAAACCAGACCCCTCCGTTCACATAACAATTCATGGCTCCAAGGTTCTTTAGCATAGATAAGAGATGAGAGCCTTCCTCCCCTTGAAGTTACTGCTGGAGCAGCTGGAATGCGGAGGCAGGGATGAGAGGCCTCCTTGTTCTCACCCTTCGGGGTTGTCACCCTCCCGGCCCAAACAGGTTAAATGCAGGTCCAATACATAAGGATTATACAGGTACATAGCATGCATGCAATAATACATTGACTGAATTGACAGATTCTGACAGTTGGGAACTTTGAGACAGGATAACTAAGGCTAGGCCTGTGTGGACGGCAGTGTCCCTTCTGGCACACACTGGAAGTGATATCATCGTTTTTCTGGCAATGTGGGGATGTTCTGGTATTTGGGCAAACTCCCTAGGGTAAAAATGACTTCTACCATAGAGTGTTTGCCCAAATATCAGAGCGTCCCTGCGTCGCCAGCGCAAGTGATGCCACTGTGTTGCCAGCAATGCAGTCCTAGGCCTGTTTCCCTGACAATAACTCCCACCCCTCTACACACACTGGTTGCTAGGAGGTGACCAGTTTCTAGGAATGACCAGAAACTCTATTGTTTTACCGCAGAGGTGTCAAACTCATTTATTATGAGGGCCAGATCTGACATAAATGTCACTTTGTGGGCCAGGTCACGTGTGGCATAAAATATAATGCCAGGTACGGGACAGCAACTGGTAAGCTCCGAGTTGGTGTGTCCTCACTGTAAGGCCCCCTGGGCTGGGAGGCAGGTATGGAGGGAAACCCACACGGGTGGACTGGAGACCCAGCAGTGCAGTGCTGGACAGATGCTCCCGTGCCCCGACAGAGGGTCATCTGCACCCCACCCCCCATGTGCAAACGGTGATCCCTGAGGCCATCCGGGACAGCATCCCTGGAGCTGCAGGCCGAGTAGAGAGGTGTGAATGTGGCTGCAGGGGCTCCCAACTTACCAGTGAGGCCATCCCTGAAGCAAAGGGCTTCTGCTTGACTGCTGCAGGGGAGGTGGTCCCGCTGTGCTGAAGCCACAATCGGAGTGGCTCCACCCACCCACTCCCAGCAGCCTCCTGTTCCCTCCCTTGCACCAGTTGCTTCCGGGCCACGTAACAGCCCTGGATGGGTCGGTTCCGGCCCCCAGGCCATATGTTTGACATCCCTGCATTACCATATAGTTTCTAGTGATTCCTAGAGCTACTTGACATCACCTCCAGGTTTTCTCGGAACTGACATCATGGCACACATGACACAGCATGCCCCTTGTGTCCCCGGCTCCCCAAGCTCCCTCTAGTCGACTTAAATTACGTTAATCTGGTCAGGGAACAAAGTCCATTGTCCTTTCTTCCCATGTGGGGAAGATCCATAGCAGAGACTGGAATTTTCCAATCCAAACATCAAATTCAGTAAAGTCTCAAGACTAAGTTACAGCATGATGGAAAACTGGGATTGGAAGCTCGCTTGAGACTGAAATCTTCACGCAGTGCTCAGTGACCACCTTCCGGCAGAGAGCTCTTTTTGTACGGGCCAGATTTACCAATGGGCATGTATCCGGGAATTCGGTTTTTTAGGGGATCTCTCTACCATTCTGACAGAAAAGTTCCAGATCTTGTGACCAGGCACTCAAGAAGCATTGAGATGACTTGTTTGGGGGGGGGGGGGAGAAGCTCTCGCTCCCCAAGGAATGGGAACTGATGGCATGTTAACCTCCCTCCTGTTCAGGTTTCGGACATGAGAACACGTGGATCGGGCTCAACGACCGCATCGTGGAACAGGATTTCCAGTGGACGGATAATACGGGATTGGTAGGTATCCAGACGGGAGAAATCAGCCTGTGGCAACAGAGCTCTGTACAGCCCCGCAGCTAGCAAGTTTTTGCTCGGGGGGACAATGTCTTACTCAGGGGGTCTCCCTCCCCAAGGAGTCCCAGTGCCCCTTTGCCTAGCGGGCACTACGGGCAGCCTGACCTCCACCCTCGGCTCCCCCTGGGAAAGGCAAGGTGCGCAGCGGCTGGACTGGTCACGGAGGTGCCGCAGGCGGGCCTGTTGGCGAGACTGGTCAGCATCCAGAAAGGAGATACCAGCCAGTGGCAACAGAGCTCTGTAGCAGAGCACGTGACCAGCGTGCCCAAGACCTGAGAGGCCAGTAGCTGAACAGGGGATCTTCTGCGTGCCAAGCGAGTCTTGTGCCGTAGCATCTACTTCCAGGGGCGCTTTCCATGGGAGAAAGCACCTCTGATCTCAGCTGCTCCCCTTTTAGGAATTTACAGTAAAAAGGAGCACAGCTTTAGAGATGTAAATCAGGTACAAGAATGAAGCTGTGCGATAATGTGCTGCTAATGCTTTTTATATAATACAAAGGAAACTTATGCAAATGTCTACAGCACCACTTTAACAAAGTAAAGTAAATGTATAACCACAAAGTTGCAGTCCAATAATTTTTGTAGTTGTTCCTGTGTAAGTATTCATCAGCTGAGTAGATAGTTGGTGAGACGAGATTCTCCGGAATAACTCCCGTTTCGAATCTACTGATCTTCTTCCATGCCACTATTTCTGTTTTTGTATTTAAAAAATATACAATAAAACTAGAGAATCACCCCCAGGTGATGCATTCTCATTAATGGTTAACTGTACACACTCTCAGCACATTCATCAAATACATTACCAGAACAAGAGATGGAAACTACATCAGGCGTCTATGCGTATTTTAGGTTGCCTTCAAACATTATGCCTAAAAATACAAAAATATACATTTATAGATTTTAATAACTCATAGAATCTATTGCAAAGACTCCCCCAAAAGGGGGGGGGGGGACAGAAAAACTTACCCCTCACAGGGGAAAGAGTTCATCCAATACTCTTCAATCAGGTTCTACAGCCTTACCCTGACCCACCCTATAGCAGTTAGATATCCACCAAAGCGAAAATCTTAAAGGGGCAGTCATCATGTACACTAATAATTGCTGGGGGCCCTATTGTTGCCACAATCTTTTCAAATATTTGTACACTACATGTATCCATACAACAAGGATTTCATGAAAGATAATTCCATAATCAAAGTCTGAACCTACAGGAGGTATGTTTAAGGCTGCGGTCACACGACCCTTAAATGCGGGAGGAAGGGCTATTTCCTCCCGCATTTAAAGGGGCTGTCTACAAGGGCCACAGAAAGTCCCGCGCCAAAGCGGGCTCAAATGCAGGTTCCTCTCGCATTTTCCGACCCTGGGAAAATCGACAGTTTTCCCGGGAGTCATGGGAGGAACCCGCATTTGAGGTATCTGGACAGCCCTCTCTCGCAATCATTGCAAGAGCGGGGCTGTCCAGATGGTCGGCCATTTCCCCCCCCCCCTTTTACACTTGGGCGCTTGGGCGCTTGGACAGTCAAGCGCCCAAGTGTAAAAGGGGGGGGGGGAAACCCCAAACTTACCAGGCGGCGGTCGGGTCCTTTGCTGCCGCTTCCGCCGCCGCCGCCTCTGCCACCGCTTCTGCTGCTGCAGGGGTTGGGATGTGTAGACATCCCAACCCACGGTAGAAAAATGCGGCCCCTTTAAATCCGGGAGGGCTCCCGGATTTAAAGGGCCCGTGTGACCGCAGCCTAAAACTAAACCTCCATGCTGCAGTGTGCTGCTGCAGGAATTACATTGCATCACTTTTAAGAGTTCTTTAGGGACTGTCTCTAAAGCTCAAAAACCTAAAGTCCGTATGTGTATGCCACCATAGCCTTCACAGAATTTTGTATGCACACATTTCCCTACCAGAAGAATTTTACAAAAAACAGGACAATTCCAAAGCTGAATTCAAACCCCACGGGGGGTATGTTTTTAACCTAAATATCCAGAAAGCCTCACGCTGCCGCAAGAGTTTGGTTACATCCCTTCTCTGAAAGTTCTTCTTAGGGATTGTCTCTAAAACTAAAAACCTGAAGTCAGTATATGCATGTCCCTTTTCTCTAAAATGTTGGACCAAAGGTGCTTCCAGGTAGCTGTGAGACTTCTGATTAGATCCAATAAGTCAGGCCTTGTAGTTCAAAACAAAGTCTTTATTTCTTAATGGTCTTTCAGGAAACACTTGCGTTGTTAGTGATACCAGATACACAAGAGGAGGAATTGATATAGTAAATTCAAACTGGAGTAAAAACGCGGGTACCAATGAAAAAAGAACAATCAAGCGCCAAAATGTACTACCATTACTTTCTCAGGGAAAAGCTGCATAAGCAGAGCTACTTTCCCATCCCCGGCCCTGTGGTTTTTTCTACATGCATTCCCATGCAAAAGACACCTGGAAGAGCGGAGGCCCAGTTGCCCAAGGTTACAAGTGCAGCAACAGAGATAACATGAGTCTAGCAAAATATCTGAGCTCATTCTAGTGAAGGAGGGGGGAGGGGGGAAGGAACCATCAGAGCGGAAGCTGATGCTGATCTCCCGCCGGGACCTGCAACCGGGATAGACATAGGGAAGCAAAACATGACAGGGAACCTGACAGTAGCCCTGTTTAATTCTTGAAACATGTTCTGAAATGTGGGTCCGAATAGCCCTCGTGGATTGCCCTACATAACCCAACCCACACACACATTCTATATCAGGGGTGGCCAACCTTGCTTAACGTAAGAGCCACATAGAATAAACGTAAGAGCCACATAGAGATGTCTGAGAGCCGCAAGACAGGAACAAATATCACACACAGGTTTTTATTTTTAAAAATATGCAAATTTGCTTTTTATTAACGTTAAATGGGACTGCCAAAAATAAAAACAAACGAGGAAAACCAGTTATAAGAAAGAGAGAGAGAGAAACTAGGAAAGCAAATAGATGGGAGGGAGGAGGGAAGGAAGGAAGGGAGAAAGAGAGAAAAAGCATGCCTCCCCTTTGCTTCCCCAGCCGCCCTGCCAGGAGCCGCACAATATGTGTGAAAGAGCCGCATGTGGCTCCCGAGCCACAGGTTGGCCACCCCTGTTCTATATAATATATTAATTTTTTGGATGAGCATGTTGCAAAGAACTTTATTTCCTCCCTGAGTTTCACTATTGGGAAATCTAACACCCGTGTTTCCCATGCCTGTGGGCATACATTGCATCTCTGACATTTAAAAAATCCACTGCAAGTTGTACCAGAAGCAGCCCCTGTCAGCATATCTGCTCTAACTAATCTATTCTTAATGCTGGCAGTTTAGGCAACCTAAAATATGTATAGACACCTGATGTAGAGTTTCCACCCCTTTCAGGAATGCCACAGACATCAACTATCTGAAATGATTCACTGTATCCCCTTACTTCTCGGGGTGTCTTATGGAAGACCATCCAAAGCATATATAGACAGATGAAATCTGTTGCTAATAGAAACAT
Source organism: Lepidodactylus listeri (assembly GCA_029233225.1). NCBI lineage: Eukaryota > Metazoa > Chordata > Lepidosauria > Squamata > Gekkonidae > Lepidodactylus > Lepidodactylus listeri. The sequence continues at coordinate 178,266,606 of JARCFY010000002.1, forward strand.
TAAGTGACTTCCCGTTCTAACCAAACCACAAAGAAAATATAAGCAAAATGGTAACAACAGCTCAGTGTCAGTAGATTATCCAGGGGTTAAAGTTATGGGAGTGGGTTTTTGGGGGGGGGTGCAGGTGCAGAGCGGCTTACAGGTCTTGACGAAGCCAAGATTCATAAATACAATATCAATTAAGACAAAACATTATAAAACATTATAAAACATTATAAAACATTCAAGTTAACCAATAGCAGTTTACATAGTGCTCAGTGAGTTTCGGTGGTATGCCATATACTCCAATGTTTTCAGGCCCCAATGTTAGATAGAACTGGGGCCAGATGGTAATATCTGAGGCTGCTCGTTGGTGGTCATAGAATGGGGGGAGAGAAAGAGAGGCGGCAGTCCCTATTCATACGCCTGGCGGAAGAGCTCCGTCTTGCAGGCCCTGCAGAACTGCATCAGGTCTCACAGGGCCCTGATCTCCTCCGGAAGCTCATTCCACCAGAAGGGGCCGCCACTGAAAAGGCTCTCCCCCTAGTGGCAGCGAGCCCCCATTTATTTCCCAAATCAGGATTTAGAAATATATACTTGCCAGGCAAGGAAGAAAGACACACAGATGATGGATCTAGAAAAGCAAAAATAGCTCCCCCTGGCACCAGAGAGGAGGTCAAAAGTGAGCAGGTGCAGGGAGGGGGTTCCACAGGCAGGGTGCTACAACCAAAAGGGCCCTGTCTCTCATATTATCTACCCACCGCATCTCAGAAGACGGATGTGGCAGGCAGTGGTGGGCCTCCATAGACTGTGTGTCAGTACATCAGATGTCCTGGTCCGATATTATCCAGGACTTTAAAGATAGTAGATTTGTGCAAGGAAACAAACTGGCAGCACAAATAAGTTCCATTCTCATTTGTCTTTACCAGCTAGGTGTTTAAGAGCTGCATTTGAACCAACAGATTTTTCCACCAAACAGTCTTCAAAGGCAGCCCCACACAGAGCTTATAGTAGTCATCTAACCTAGATATGATCAGAGTTGGGATAACTGTGGTCTGGTCTTGTGTCACACAAATGGATAGACCAGTAGAGTTGGTAACTCTGAGCAGGCAGATGCCTAGGGCTGTGCTTAACTCCGTTGCCATGTTCTGCTGTTCCTCCCAGCAATACGAGAACTGGCAAGAAAGCCAGCCAGACAACTTCTTTGCGGGAGGCGAGGACTGTGTGGTGCTGCTGGTGTCCCATGAGACGGGCAAGTGGAACGACGTCCCCTGTAACTACAACCTCCCATACGTCTGCAAGAAGGACACAGGTAAACCCAGCTGACAAACTCTGAGCAGAGTTAAGGGGAGAACCCCCAGCTGAGTGTGAATATAACATAATTCCTTAGAAGTCTTGAGCCTTCTCTGTGCCACCCTGTCAAGGGAAGGGGCTTCTCTTCTGCACCACAGCGCTACCCCAGCAGGTGGCCAGAGGGTGGTATTGCAGCTGATGGTTCATCAAAGACCAAGTGACCAAGGAGGCCTAGGAAGCTCCACAGGGTTGTATACAACAGCTGGTCCCTCAGTCTGAAGGCACGCACGTCCAGAGCTGCCTTTTCCTCCTGCATTTTGCCAGCCCCGACAGAAACACATCGCTTTCCGCCATGGCTCTGTAGGGTTGCCAGTGCTGGCCTAAGAAACTTCTGGAGATTTGGGGGCAGACCTTGGGAAGGGCAGCGTTTGGGAAGGGAGCCCAGGAGGGGTGTGGTGTCGCAAAGTCCCCACCTTCCGAAGCTGCCCTTTCTTCCAGTGGGACCAAACTCTGTAGTCCAGAGTTCTTCCCCAACCCCAACCTGGAAGTTGGCAACACTACATAGCTGCCCCAGCATTGTTGGCAATGGCTTTATGATGGATAACTGCATACACTCCAGGATTCATGAGAACATCAGAAGAGCCCTGCTGGATCAGACCAGTGAGGGTCCATCTAGTCCAGCATCCTGCCTCACACAGCGGCCAACCAGTTCCTCTGGAGGGCCACCAACAGGGCAGAGAGGCCGAGGCCTTCCCCTGATAAGAACATCAGAAGAGCCCTGCTGGATCAGACCAGTGAGGGTCCCTCTAGTCCAGCATCCTGCCTCACACAGTAGCCAACCAGTTCCTCTGGAGGGCCAACAACAGGGCACAGAGAACACAGCCTTCATAAGAACATCAGAAGAGCCCTGCTGGATCAGACCAGTGAGGATCCCTCTAGTCCAGCATCCTGTCTCACACAGTGGCCAATCAGTTCCCCTGGAGGGCCAACAATAGGGCATAGAGGCCAAGGCCCCTGATAAGAGCATCAGAAGAGCCCTGCTGGATCAGACCAGTGGTCCATCTAGTCCAGCATCCTGTCTCAGACACTGGCCAACCAGTTCCTCTGGAGGGACAACAACAGGGCAGAGAGGCCGAGGCCTTCCCCTGATAAGAACATCAGAAGAGCCCTGCTGGATCAGACCAGTGGTCCATCTAGTCCAGCATCCTGTCTCACACAGTGGCCATCCAATTCCCCTGGAGGGCCAAAAACAGGGTGTAGAAGCCAAGGCCTTCCCCTGATGTTGCCTCCTGGCTCTGGGATTCAGGGGTTGGCTGCCTCTGAACATGGACTTGCCCTTTAGTCGCCATGGCAAGTAGCTCCTGAGAGACCTTTTCTCAAAGAATAATCCCCTTTGAAAGCCATCGATGCCTATGGCCATAACTATGTCGCCTGGCAGCAATTTTTGTGTGTGAATATTGTGCAGGTGTGTGTGAATGCCTGGAAGTCATGGCTGACCTCTGGTAGCCCCTAGTGGGGCTTGGATGTTTCAGAGAGGTGACTGTTGCCTGCCTCTGTGTCCCAGCCCCTCTAAGCTGTGAGCAAAACTTCTACTTTGAGCTGCTGGCAGTAAAGTCGTGAGCGAGCGATTTGGCTCCGGCATAAATTAGCTTGCTCTGGAACCATCCTTCCTGAGCTAAGGCAAAAACGTGTGAGCCGGAGGCTAAAAAACTGGGAGCTAGCTCACCCTAACTCAGCTTAGAGGGAACACTGTCTCCCTTCCAAACGCTAGCCAGGGTTGGCCCTGCTTAGCTTCCGATGTCTGACAAGATCGGGCTTGCCTGGGCTATCCAGGCTGTCAGGGTATCTGGCAGCAAACTTCACATTTTGTTCACTCACTGGGTAAAAAAGGTATTTTCTTTTGTCCCTCCTGACTATCTAGTTGATTAGATGCCTCAAAGTTCTAGTATTCTGGGAGAAGGAGGGAAAGATCTCTCTGTCCACATTCTCTGCCCAGTGCATAATTCATCTTGAACTGCCCCCCCCCCCCCCCCCCCCCATTACAGAATGGAAGAAGGCTGTGAAACTGGATGTCCCAATCTCAGCAGTGGCAGGGAGGGAAGACACTCAGAGCTCCCCGGAGCAGTTTGAGTTTCACTGGGAGATTTGCTAAGAGCTCTTCCGGGAAGAAGGAAGGGCGATTTCAGGGGGTCGGGGGAGATCACTGGGCCCTGACGTTGCTTTGGGACTAACATTACCAGCCAGTGTGCTTGCTCCCCCCCCCCCCCCCCAATGTTGGCTCAGCGGGTGCCTTTGAAAATGAGATTAACTGGCCACAGACCTTGCCAGTTTCCACTTTCCTTTCATCCTGCAGATGGGCTCCAGATCGTTTTGAGTGCCCAAGGGGAAAGGGGGTACATGAAACAGAGTGGTTAAAGAAAAAAATCTCATTCCAGTGTTGGAGGTACTCCTCTCTAACTACAGCGGCCAGACTGTGGCTGGTGGGGGGTGGGGGGAAGAGGGTGGAGAAAGTAATGAATTAAGGATGTGATTCTGCATAATCAAGCATTTGCTAAGCCCACCTGGGCCCACTCTGGGACTTTAATTTCACTGCCTTGGGGGATGCCGACAGTGTAAGTGGCAAAATATCCACCTCGTACTCCAGGGCCCCTCCTCCCCTGCTCCAATTCCCTCACTTTAATTTGCTTGGAGAAGCACCCATTAAAAACTATTAAGTCTCCTTTCTTTATCTGGAAAGTTACATTAACCTCCAGCTGTTCACGACAAATGGAAAGAAATATGCCTTCCAATTCCCGCTGGCAAAGGCCTAATGATGTATCGGTCCTGATAACAGCCGTTAATTAAATATGTAAATCCTTCCTCCTCCTCCCCCTCCTCCCAAAATGCTGTAGCCAGGAACTGGCCACTCCAAACAGATTAGATTTCTAAAGCCATAACTCCCCATACCATTATACACTACAAATGGGACATCGCTTGGGCTAATGGAAGAGGATTCTGTTAATAAGTTTGTGGATCAAGCCATCTGACGTGGGGATTCCTACCCACATTCTCAGGGCCTCGATTGGAGAGGGTCATGAATAGCTGCTGTTTCAACCTGAACCCCTTCATGTTGGGTTTGTACCCTTGTGCAGAGTCAAACTCGTGACTCTATTTTCAGATATGGATGAAACACTCTGTCTGGGGCAGTGATGCTCTGTATTTTTGGTGCTTGGGGGGCAACAGTGGGGGGGCTTCTGGAGTTCTGGCCCTGCTGGTGGACCTCTTGATGGCACCTGGGTTTTGGCCACTGTGTGACAAAAAGTGTTGGACAGGATGGGCCATTGGCCTGATCCAACATGGCTTCTCTTATGTTCTTATGTCTGGGGCAGTGATGCTCTGTATTCTTGGTAACTGGGGGCAACAATAGGAGCAGCTGGATTCGAGTCCAATAGCACCTTAGTAGCTGACACGGTTTTCGGGGGTATGAGTTTTTGAGAGTCCAAGCTCCCTCCACCAGAGAGCTCTGACTCTCGAAAGTTCATGCCCCAAAAATCTAATCTGTCTCTAAAGTGTGATTGGACTCGGAACTAGCTGTTCTGCTGCAGACCAACACGGTTACCCTCTGAAACAATATTACAGGAATAAATCACATGCATTGTCCAGCGGGATACCCTCTAAAAGCCATGCAGCAGAGCAACAGAGTGCAAATAGATGTATGAAACTGACAGTGCCAAAGCAGAGGCCCTTCACCCTTGGCAAAGTTATCAATGCGCAGGAAAAGAACTCAGGAATGACTTCTTGGGTCATCCGCAGGCAAGACGGAACACTCACTGCCACTGTTCCCTCCGAGATGTGGAGTCTTGTGAGCAAAAATTCTACTGTGTGAGCTCCTGGCATTAAAGTTGGGAGCGAGTGATTTGGCTGCTGCATAAATTAGTCTGCTCTCTGGAGCCATCCTTCCTGAGCTAAGACAAAAAATGTGTGAGCTGGAGGCTAAAAAACTGTGAGCTAGCTCACACTACCTCAGCTTAGAGGGAACACTGCCTTTTGGATCACTTTGGCTCCCCTTTGCCCCCACCCCCATTAGTCCAACAATCTCTCAGGCAACGTTCACATACTGTCGCAATATTTGCAACAGGAATGTTTTGTCCTCAGAGCTACAAGTGATTTGTATAGCACAACACTCGCGCAAGACCTAAGGACACACAGAATGTAGCCTGGGTTTGTATTTGGATGGCACAATGTGTATCGATAGCAATAATAACAATGACAACAACTACAGTAATAATAATAATAATAACAACAACAACAACAACAACAACCTCTGAGGCCCTCTAAGATGCTGAGCTGCAGACCGGAAGATCTGTAGCTTGGCAGTTTGAGACCCGAGTGCCGCATGACGGAGTGAGCTCCCGTCTCTGGCCCCAGCTCCTGCCAGCCTAGCAGTTTGAAAGCAAGACATTGCAAGCAAGTAAATAGGTGCTGCTTCGGTAGGAAGGAAACAGCGTTCCGTGCGCCTCGGCCTCTAGTCATGCCGGCCACATGACCATGGAGACGTCTTCAGACAGTGCTGGCTCTTTGGCCTGGAAACGGAGATGAGCACCACTCCCTAGAGTCGGATTCGACTGGCTTTCAAGCAAGGGAAACCTTGAAAGCCCTTAGTGGTCAGGGACCTACATACCTTTGGGACCGCCTATCTCAGCCTGCCCCTGGAAGGGTGTTACACTCCGGGAATAAGAATCACCTGGTGGTTCTGGCCAAAGAGAGGTCTGTCTGTCTTCAACCAGGGCCAGGGCTTTTTTTTTGGCTCTGGCCCCATCTGGTGGAACTCTCTGCCAGAAAATATCTGCACCCTGTGGAAGTTATTCCCTTTCTGCAGGGCCTGCAAGGCAGAGATGTTCCACCAGGCCTTCAGTTGAGGACAACGATGAGATAGTCTGACATCCGGCACTCTCTAATTCTCTCCCCATCCCTCGAAACTCCTCCCCCCTAAGGCTGGGGAGCTGATTTCCCCCCCCCCCCACCATCTGGAATGTATATTGTCTTATTGATCTGTTTTTAGGTAGTTTTAATGTTGGTTTTTAATTTAAACAGCTTATTGTGTGTTATTTGGTTGTAAGCCATCCTGAGCCCTACTTGTAGGGAAGGGTGGCCAAGTGAATCTACTTAAAGAAAGAAAGAAAGAAAGAAAGAAAGAAAGAAAGAAAGAAAGAAAGAAAGAACCTGAGGTGTTGTCTCTTCTGTCCCTTCCCCCTCTCACGCTCCTCTCTAGTGCTGTGTGGGGCTCCCCCCTCGGTTGAGAATGCCTACCTCATAGGCAAGAAGAAGGAGAAGTACAGTGTCCATTCCACAGTACGCTACCAGTGTGAGGAAGGATTTGTCCAGAGGCACCTGCCCACCATTAAGTGCCACGTCAACGGGACATGGGACCGGCCCAGAATCCTCTGCACAAAACGTGAGTGTCCCAAGAAACCACACGCATTTGATGCCCAGTCAGGTCAGGCAGTCTCAAGGGGGTTTGTGGGAAGGACTCGAGGGAGGGCCTTCAAGCCAAGGCTGACCCAACAATGGCTGCTTCTGTTGCCAGAGGGCGGTGTTTGCAGGCCTTCCTGAGGGATCTGACGAGCCACTGGGGGAAAGGGTGCGACACATCCTTGGGCCGGATTCAGCAAAGCACCTCTTGCTTGGTTTCCGTTCACCTCAGTTGCGTTGCTGCTGTTGACCTAGCTTGTCCGTTTGTTTCTTTGATGCCATTTGTATGTGATTACTGCAAAAAGAGCACTGGAAAATGTATTCGTTTAAATGGGGGGGGGGGGGGGGGGGACAGGACAAGGGAAGAGAAACTGCTTCAAGAATAAAGATGCCCAAGAGGAGCAGGGAGGGGTGCCAGACCCCTGGTCCCAGGGGGGAGTTCCCCCAATTCTTCAGGCTTCTGCCCACTGGCAGCCAGCTGGTCAGTGGGGGGAGCCCGCCCCCAGACAGGGACATTGCGCGACCCTGCTCTGCTTTTGGGGCAAAAGTCTCTATGGTTTTAGGCCAAAAATCCCATAGAGTTCTGCCCAATATGCAGTGTGTCACTGTGCAACATCCCCAGCACGATGACATCACTTCCGTGTGACATCATCACATCAGGGATGTCCCCGCCCACCCCTGGAATGCCCCCCCCCCCCATCCCCCTGCTTGCAAGTCGAGGGGACCTGGCAACCCTGGGAGCAGCTTTGATCCCAACCAGGCAGGTTTCAAAACTGAGTCTCACCATCCCTCTGACCTTATGTTGATTTGACCCTATTTTAACTTGCAGGGCTGTCCTGACCTGGATGGCCCAGCCTAGCCCAATCTTATCAGATCTCAGAAGCTAAGCAGGGTTGGCCCTGGCTAGTGTTTGGATGGGAGACCTCCAGGGAATACCAGGGTCGTGAAGCAGAGGCAGGCAATGGCATTAACCACTTCTGAACTTCTCTTGCCTTGAAAACCCTCTGGGGTCACCATAAGTCAGCTGTGACTTGATGGCACTTTCCACCACCAACTAGCAGGTCTTCCCCCTGCAAAGAACCCTGGGAGTTGTAGTTTGGTGACAGTGCTGTTGGAGGTTCCCTCACATTCCTCTGGGGCTGCCAGGCACAGCCTGACAACCTGGAGGAGACAGAGAAGGTGGGGACTTGCTTAGTGTGTGGGGGGGGGGGGAACAAGCAGTGTCCCTGGCATGGTAACATAGCTTTCAGCGCGACCAAGAAGTGATGTAATCACACCAGGGGTAAAGCTCTAGCATTTGCCTCAAACCCTATGGTTTAACCACAGAGTTTTGAGTGAATGGTAGAGCGTCACCCAGAATGACTTGGTCACACCAGAAGTGACATCATCAAGCCAGGGACATTGATCATACCTCCCCCTTTCACCTTCCATTTTCTTCCCGCTGCCCAGCCGAGTGACAGTAAGCATCAGCAGGAGATGGTAGATCTCCCAACACCACTGGGGCTGTGGCAATTCTACCCGCCTCCCGCTCTCACCAAATGTTTGGTGACTGACATCCACAGACTGAGGTGAAGGACTCTGACTCTTCCTCCCCCGGCCCCGTATCTTATTTGCTTTCATTTCAAATGTTCAGTTAATTTTCATTTTAGAGGGGCTGTGGCTCAGTGGCAGAGTATCTGCTTGGCCTGTAGAAGGTCCTCGGTTCAATCCCTGGCATCTCCAGTATAAAGGACCAGGCAGGAGGTGATGGGGAAGACCTCCACCTGAGATCCTGGAGAGCTGTAGAGAGGGGCCATGGCTCAGTGACAGAGCATCTGCTTGGCATGCAGAAGGTCCCAGGTTCAATCCCTGGCAGCATCTCCAGTTAAAAAGGATCAGGCAGGAGGTGATGGGAAAGACCCTGGAGAACTGTAGAGAGGGCTGTGGCTCAGAGGCAGAGCCTCTGCTTGGCATGCAGAAGGTCCCAGGTTCAGTCCCTGGCAGCATCTCCAGTATAAAGGACCAAGCAGGAGGTGATGGGGAAGACCTCTGCCTGAGACCCTGGAGAGCTGCTGCTGGTCTGAGTAGGCCATACTGACCTGGATGGACCCAGGGGGTCTGATTTAGTAGAAGGCAGCCTCCTGTGTTCATTTTCATTATCTTCGTTAGTACTGGAGATGAGATCAAATTTTGAAAAAATTGGCTGGCTGAATTTGAATACCCCCATTTTGATTTTCTTCTTCCTTGTCAGAAACAAACACCAGATTCTCTCTTTGCGCCAAAAGTTTCCCAGTGTTTTTGCGTGTGCTTGTGTCCAAGTGGACTAGAAATGGCATTCAGAAAACAAAAGAAAGGTCCACAATGGCACCAAAAGCGAGGCACACCCAAACGGACAATAATACAAGTCAAAGTGCCGGCCAGAAAGCCACACTGACCCCTCCCTGATCCTTACGGGAGTCCGTTTTCATAATGAAATCCTGTTTAATAAATTCTGTGGGGAACCTTTCCAACTGTAACTTGTTAGCCTGTCATCCAGTGTGGTGGAACATTTAGGAATCATTCCCCATAATCAAGGGATCGTCCCAGCTACCTTTCAGTCCGGTCGGTGGGAGGACGGGGCCCGGTTTCCAAAGCAAAAGACAGGGAAGCAAACAAAAGGGACAACATTTGTGTGTTCATTGCCAATTGTGTCTGTTTTCATTCCCTGGCAAACAAACACATATCCCTAATCTGGTGTGAAGGGGAGGGGGCTGGGCTGGGGAAAAAAGCAAATGTTCAAAGAAGGATGGAAGAAAAACAGATGAGTAGACAAAAGGAAAAGAAGCAAAGAAATATATTTGGAGAGAAAGAAAACAGGTGGGATAATTTCTTGAAAGAACATAAGGAGACGCCTGTTAGTGATCCATCTAGTCTCCTGTCTCACACAGCAGCCAACCAGTTCCTCTGGAGGGCCAGCAACAGGGCAGAGAGGCCGAGGCCTTCCCCTGATAAGAACATCAGAAGAGCTCTGCTGGATCAGACCAGTGAGGGTCCCTCTAGTCCAGCATCCTGTCTCACACAGTGGCCTCAACCAGTTCCTCTGGAGGGCCAGCAACAGGGCAGAGAGGCCGAGGCCTTCCCTGATAAGGACATAAGAAGAGCCCTGCTGGATCAGACCAGTGAGGGTCCCTCTAGTCCAGCATCCTGTCTCACACAGTGGCCTCAACCAGTTCCTCTAGAGGGCCAGCAACAGGGCACAGAGGCCAAGGCCTTCCCTGATAAGAACATCAGAAGAGCCCTGCTGGATCAGACCAGTGAAGGTCCATCTAGTCCAGCATCCTGTCTCATACAGTGGCCAATCAGTTCCTCTGGAGGGCCAACAACAGGGCATGGAGAACACAGCCTTCCCTGGTAAGAACATCAGAAGAGCCCTGCTGGATCAGACCAGTGGTCCATCTAGTCCAGCATTCTGTCTTACACAGTGGCCAGCCAGTTCCTCTGGAGGGCCAGCAACAGGGCATAGAGGCCAAGGCCTTCCCCTGATAAGGACATCAGAAGAGCCCTGCTGGATCAGACCAGTGGTCCATCTAGTCCAGCATTCTGTCTTACACAGTGGCCAGCCTCTGGAGATCCAACAACAAGGCTTGGAAGCCAAAGCCTTCCTCCTGGCTCTGGGATTCAGAGGCTGACTGCCTCTGAAAATGGGGGTTCCCCTTAGCTACCATGGCTAGTAGCCACTGATAGACCTCTCCTCCATGAATCTGTCCGATACCCTTTTAAAGCTGTCTGTGCCTGTGGCCATCAGTCTGGCAGCAAATTCCACATTCTAGTCATTCTCTGTGTAAAGAGGTATTTCCTTTTGTCTGCCCTGAATCTACTTCCCGTCAGACGTTTCCGTTGCCCGGATCCTCTCTCGGGGCAGAACAGGGTTGGCTTTGCCCCACAGCAGCCACTTCATTCCCTAAAGCTCCATCCCTGCTCCCCACCCCTTGTCTCCGTACAGCCCGACGGTCCCATAGAACCCGGCGACACCATCGCCACCACCACCAGCACCATCAGCATCACCGCCACAAATCCCGCAAGGACCGGCGAAAACACCTGAAGCACCCGAAGTTGGACTGGATGGAGGAAGATGGGAACTACTTTTAAACAAGCCCTCCCCAAAAACAAAAGCACAAATCCCCGCAGCTCCCCTTTCCCCAACTCCCCCTGTCCTCCTTTGGGCTTGCCTAGGATGCAGCGGGCGGGCGTGTACGATGGATGGAATAGCTGATGCCTTTCCTGCCCCCCCCCCGTTACTCTCCTAATCCTTCTCTTTTTTGTTAGCCCCTGCCGCAGAACTCTGTGAGGTGTGGAATGGAACCCATGTCAGCGCTCTTCTGCGCAAGAACAGATTTGCAAAGAGGGAGGGCATTGGAAGAGGCTTGCTGCAAGGAGCGCCTTCCCATCCACAAACAGTCCTTAAGGGATCGTGGCTGCATGCATACCCCACAATTCCCTAGGGATGTGCTGCATGGTTTGTAGGGTTGCCAGCCTCCAGGTGGAGCCTGGAGGTCTGGAATTACAACTGGCCACTGGGCGACAAAGTTCAGCTCCCCTGGAGGACATGGCTGCTTTGACAAGTGGACTCTATGGCATTATACGCTGTTGAGGTCCCTCCTAGAGTGGCCAAGTCTGGAGACTTTGGGGGTGGATCCAGGAGAGGGTGGGATTTGGGCAGGGGAGGGGCCTCAGGATGGTACAATGCCATAGAGTCCACCCTCCAAAGCAGCCATTTTCTCCAGGGGAGCTGATCTCTGTCGGCCAGAGATAAGTTGTAAAAGTGGACGATCTCCAGGCCACACCTGGAGGCTGGCAACCCTAGTCCCTCCCCTCCCCATGCTCCACCCCTATATATCCAGGAATTTTTTAGCCTTGAGTTTCACTTCCTCCACATTTCAGCTTTTGCTGACAGACAAAAGCGAATCGCTAGCCTTCACGGCTGCAAATATTTGTCTGGAAGTCGGTACCAGAGCCTCAGATATCCAAATGAGCTTTCTAGAGCTGATCTCCCCATCCTCTCCCTGGGTGACACGCAAAACCAGATTTCATTACGCAAAACAGCACAAGAGCTATGTGGAATAAATTAGACAAACATGCCAGCTTTGCATAATTCATGTGGGTGGCAGGAAGAGGCTCTGATGGAGGTGGAAACCAGGAGGCCAGGCTGGGGATACTTCCCTGGCTGGAGTTCACTGGAGCTGATGGATAAATCACAGCTACCTTTGGAAGGACGTTGTACCCAGTGGCAGCAGAATTTCAGGGCTTCCAGGGCTGATCCTTTAAAGGGGAAACCTGACTCAGAGCCAGTGTGGTGTAAGGGTTAGAATCAGAGACCTGCATTCAGATTAACACACACAACCATGAAGCTAAGGTTGCCAGCCTTTGGGTGGGGTCTGGAGGTTTTCCTGAATTACGACTGATCTCCAAACCGTTCCCCCACCCCCAGGAGGAAACAGCTGCTCTGAGAGCCAGTGTGATGTTGTGGATAGAGGGGCAGACTGAAGCAACTGGCCGGCTGGGGTTCAAATCCCTGATTCTACCATGGAAGCTTGCTGGGTGACCTTGGGCCTGTCGCAAATTCTCAGCCCGGCCTACCTCACAGGGTTGTCGGTGTGAGAAAAAGGAGGGAGTGCAGAACACTATTCCAAGCCACTTTGAGTCCCAACCGTGGGGAGAGAAGCAGCATATAAATAAATAAATAATGCAAATAAATAAATGCATAAAATGCATCTTTGGAGCTCCCTCCCCCTTTCCAAACTCCATCTTCACTCCCAAATCCTCAGGAATTTTCCAATCCAGTGTTGGCTCCCCTACGTGAGACTCACTGTCCATGGATGGTCTTTTCCTCCTCCACGAATTTCCCTTCTCTCCTTTGAAAACAGGGCGAGCTGCTGGCCACTGGCTCGTCCCAGAAACGGCCCCCAAAATATCCATCGGGGAATAAGGTTAGCAACTCTGGGTTGGGAAATTCCTGGAGATTTAGGAGAAGGGTCTGGGGCGGGCAGGGTTTGGGGCAGGGAGGGACTTCAGGGGGGTCGAATGCCATGGGTTTTACATTCCAAAGAAGTCGTTTTTCTCCCAGGGGACTGTAGCCAAAATTCCAGGAGATCTACAGGCCTCACCTGAAGGCTGGCCACTGTATTAAGGGAGAAGGTAAAGAAATCACCATCAGAAAATACATCTCCCCTTCCATGCAGACATACAGAAGGACACATTAATGCCCTTGATTTGGCTAATCCTCCATGCCCCAGGGAGCGCTTGCCTTGCAGAGGAAAGGTCCCAGGCCGAAATTCGGGTTGCCAGCTCTGGATTGGGAAATACCTGGAGATTTTGAGGGTGGAGCCTGAGGAGGGTGGGGTTTGGGGAGGGGAGTGGCTTCCGTGGGGTGTAATGCCATAGAGTCCTCCTTCCAAAGCGGCCATTTTCTCCAGGGAATCGATCTCTATCGTCTGGAGATCCAACTGTAAAAGCAGTTCTCCAGCCACAACCTGGAGGCTGGCAACACTAGTCGAAATCCAGTGCCTACGCGGCTCCTAAAACAGCCGCAAGCTGAATTCTGAAGCCTTTGCCTGGAGCCAGATCTAAGCTTCAAGGTTTCGGATGCCGGCCTCTGGATTTTGAAAATAAAAGGGAGTAGCTCCATTCTCCCCCTCCCCTCCCCAAACCCCGCCCTCTCCAGGCTCCACCCCCCAAATCTCCAGGTTTTCCCCAACCCCGATTTGGCAACCCTAGTTCATCCCTTGGGGGATTTCTATGTCTGGAGGGCCCATCCTGGCTCCCCCCTCCGGCACACTTTTCATATTAGAAGACACTGCCTTTAAAACAACAATATCTTCCCAGACAGAAAGAGGTTTCCACACTGCTAATCCTCAAGCAATGTACTCACCCACGCGAACCAGACTTTCCCCTCATCTAGGCAAGCCAATTCCTATTGGGGAAAGTCCCATGTGTTCCAATAGCAGACTTTTCTGCCTTGGTCCTAGAGGCCTCCTGCCCCCTTTTGCCTTCCACTGGAAACATATTTTGTCATATTATGAAATAAGCTACATCTCTTAACCAATGAGGGGACAGGACTGCCGCTTGTCACCTAGCCAAGGTGCCCACGGGCATGGCGGGGGGGGGGGGGGGGGCAAGGACCCAAGCTGCAATCCAGCAAGTCTCCAGTAGGACTCTCGCCTTTGCCGCAGACTTAAGCTTCCTCCCTGTGCCCTGATAGGAATGCCAATCCCCAGTTGGGGGCAGGGAATCCCCTGGTTTGGAGCCCCTCCCCCGCTTCAGGACTGTCAGAAAGTGGGGGGGGGGGAGGGAATGGCCGCTGGCGATTGATCCTCATAGGGTATAATGGAGAATTGATCCGAGGGTATCTGGGGCTCCGGGGGGGGGGGGGGGCTGTTTTTTTACTTAGAGGCACCAAATTTTCAGCATAGCTGGCAGTGCCTCTCCTGAAAGAAAAAAACCCAAGTTTCAAAAAGATTGAATTGAAGCGTCCAATTCTATGAGCCCGAAAAGAAGGTGCCCCCATCCTCCATTATTTCCAATGGAGGAAAATCACTTTAAAGGAATGCAGTCCCTTTGAATGTGACGGCCAGAACTCCCTTTGGAGTTCAGTTGCCTAGTAACATCACAAAAGTGACATCACATCCTTGCTCCAGGCTCCACCCCCAAAGTCCCCAGATATTTCCTGAGTCAGACCTGGCCACCCTGTCCTGGCAGTGGAGATCAATTCCCCTGGAGGAAAAGGCTGCTTTGGAAGATGGACTCTATGGCACCATCCTCCACTGAAGTCCCTCTCCTCCACAAACCCTCCCCTCCTCAGGCTCCACCCTCTCCAGATTTCCAGGCATTTCCCAACCTGGAGCTGGCACCCCTTGGGGACCTTCACATCCTTCCTTGCCCTGAGACCCTGAAGACCCCCCCACTCTCGAGCAGGGTGACAAGACCATCTGATGCGGCATGAGGTACCTTTCCATTTCCACCACTGGCGAAACAGGCACCAATCCCGTGCCTGTCTATGTAAACGTGGCCCCTTCTCCTTACTCCACAGAATGCTATTCTGTGCTGAAAAGACATCATGTTTGGAACTTGGGGGTTTCCAGCGCATTTGGGGCAGAGTGCGCATTTGTGCGCGCAGGAGCGAGTGCATGTGGAGTGTGGCGGTATGATGCCTCAGCACCATAACTGCAGTGTCCAGAATTCCTCCTTGTGTGTCCCCTGTCGCCCCCCCCCCCCAGCCTTGTGGTGTTTCCAAAACAAAAAGGGGGAGGGTGGGGTGGGGACCATTGCAGTTTCTGTACTGCTGGACATTTTAATAAAGATTTTTTAACAGTTCCTAAGACCCTTGGCTTGTTTTTCTTCCTTCGCTCCCTCTCAGCAGGGCAGCTGTGGGCTGCCAGATTTTCCCGCCGCGGTCTATTTCACACAGCTAATTTGAAAACTTGGACCGGGCCTGTCTCCCTGACATACAATTAAAATCCTGCCCCCGGTGAATTTCCATTTAAATCAGCCTTTTAATAAGGGGGGTGGGGAGAGAAACTGTGTGTCATTTTTCAGCTGTCAAGATACCCAGCCTGAATCCTGCGTGCAAACTGACTGTGAGACTTCTGATTAGATCCAATAAGCTAGGCCTTGTATTGCAAAACAAAGTCTTTATTCTTAATGGTCTTTCAGGAAACACTTGCGTTGTTAGTGATACCACATACAGAATGGGCGGAACTGATATACTGTATTCAAACAGGGGTAAAAGCGCGGGTACCAATGAGAATAAAAACATCAAGCACCAAAATGTGCTACCGTTACTTTCTCAGGAAAAAGGCGCATAAGCGGAGCTAACTCCCCATCCCCGGCCCTGTGTGTGTAATCTACATGCATTCCCACGCAAAAGACACCTGGAAGAGCGGAGGCCCAGTTGCCCAAGGTTACAAGTGCAGCAACAGAGATAACTGAAATCTAGCAAAACAGATGAGCTCACTCTAATGAAGGAGGGGTGAGGCGGAAGGAGGGGGGGGGGAACTGCCAGAAGGGAAGCCGATGCCGATCTCCCGCCGGGACCTGTAACAGGGACTGAGAAAAGGAAGCAAACATGACAGGGAACCTGACACTGATGCTGTGCCGATTGCTGTGAGCAAATGAAGGGCCTGGATCGGACCCACACTCCCCTTTCAGGCTGGCTCAGAACACAGTTCTGGGGGGGCCTGGTGCCCCATGCTTCCTCCACTGCCACCTCACCGACATCCCACATGCCCTGCTTTGGAGAATCAAGGCGAAAGGAGGCTGGAGAGTCCCTCTCCCCCAACCCCCAGTATCTCTCTCTGCCCATGAGAAGGGGGGTTGTGTGGGAGGTCTCGGTGATGCCGTGGGACCCAGTGGGGCCCAGGCCAGAAGTGGGTTCTCTGAGAGTCTCTGCCCATTGGCCAATGCCCAGCAATGCCAACCTTTGCTGCTGGCCCAGTTGTGACAGGACAGAGCACGCCCATTGCCATCCAGGCGTTTGTTCACAGCCAGCCTGTAACTTAGGGGAATTAATTAGAGACACAGTGAGAAGCGTGTAACTTGGGATCTCCACTTTTGTATACCAGGATCCTTCTCCCAGAGAATTCTTGAAATAAACCAGGCAGTTGTTCAAAAGAGCAAAATGTCCAAAAGAGCAACACACACTTAGAGCATACATATTAGCTAAGAGGAAACTCAGGGAGGAGTGGGAATAGAGAGGGAGTTTAGAAGGGGTAGTAGTTTGAGGTCCACGGAGGTCCACGGAGGAGATTGTGAAGCAGCCCGGGTTTTGTGGAAAGAAGATGGACGGACCCTCATGCAAGTGGGGGGGTGCTGTCAGTGCTGAGTGCGCGCGCGCGCACACACACACACACACACAACTTTTATACCCAAAAGTGCTACCTGAAGGCATGCCTCCTTGTGTATGCCCTAAAAACAATTTCCGGGGAAACCTTTTGATGTGATGTTGGGAACTTTTTGACAGGGCAGGATGAGATTAATTCAAAGGGTTGTTGTAACAGTCTTTAATAGGAGAACCATTTGTCCTGACAATGCATCTTCCTTCTATGGTGGTGGGGGTGGGGGAGGTCAAGCCCTGGGCCATAATAATTCACCTTCCAAAATAGCTTCCCAGGCTCTTGCTTGGCAGCAACCGTTTTTGGAACCATTTTGATTCCATTGCGCTCTTCAGATAACAGCCTGCTGGTGACCCCTGGCCCTGGGGATATCCAGCGTATGCAATTCTGCAAGGCCTGTAAGGCAGAGATATTCCACCAGGCTTTCGGTTGAGGGCAGCAACCGTTTCCTTATTGGTTAGCACCCCTCCTCTCCACCCCCCTTTTGTTCTGAACTCCCCTTCCCCCTGCCTGGAAAATTGGCCGGTATTGGGATAAAAGACATTATAGGACACCTCTTGAATAATCTATTCTGAATTAAAAATTTTATTAAATTGTAAATTGAATTTTAATGTTTTGAATTTGCGATGGCAAGCTGTAAGGATGGCTCAGACATTAAGATGCTGAGCTGCAGACCAGAAGGTGTATAGTTCGAGACCGGAGTGCCACGTGAAACAGATTTATAACCGGGGGTCCGTTGAGTCAGCTGGCAGAGACACTACTCCATCCTTACAGTTTAAGAACTTTTTTGAAATTTATTATTACAAATAGTTTTTGGAAAAACTCTGGCCCCAGCTCCTGCCAATCTCGCAGTTTGAAAGCAAGAAATTGCAAGTAGATTAAATAGGTACCGCTTCGGTGGGAAGGTGACAGCGTTCCATGCGCCTCGGCATCTAGTAATGCCAGCCACATGACCACGGAGAAGTCTTCGGACAGCGCTGGCTCTTCGGCTTGGAAACAGAGATGAACACCGCATCCCTAGAGTTGTATTCGACTGGCTTTCGAGTGAGGGACACCTTTACCTTATATTTGATGGCATTATGCCCCTTTGAACATAGCCCGGAGTGAGAATAATAATAATAATAACAACAATTGTTGCTGTTGTTCATGTTGTTACTACTACTACTACTACTACTTTAGGCCAGGCAATGCCCTGTACACAATTATTTCGGGGGGATGTCTATCAGAAGGGCACCTGGGCTCGTTTTCTCTCTGGATGCCCAACTGCCCATCTGTGGGAGGGGTCTGACTGCTGGCAGTATAGCTGCCCGCAGTTACGGTCCCACACGAACCACAAAGGTGTGGCTGCTCCCTCCCCGGCCAGCTGAGCTGCTCTCCCTGAAGTCTTCAGCCGTCTCCAGCCATCTTCTGAGAGGGAGGGGGGCTTCTTCCCACCCCCCTTGGCGTCTGTTCTCCCCCACCCCCCGGGGCCTTCTATCTCCTCGGCTGGAATGTGCAGGGCCAAGCAGCCGGCCTCAGGAGGGCAGGATCTGACCCCGTGGCCAGCCCATCTTATGCAAGCAAGGGGAGGGCTAGATAGGGTTGCCAAGTCCTTTTTCCTTACCGGCGGGGGAGAGTCCTCCTGCAGCCGGGAGCTTCCCCGGCACGCGTGCTTGCGCGCACGCCGCAACAATGTCACCGGAAGTGACATCATCACTTTGGGGCCGTTGCCAGGGCGACACTCTGGCAATCGCCCCAAAACTCTATGATACCATAGAGTTTTGGGGCGATTGCTAGAGCGTCGTCCTGGCAACGTCCCCAATGTGATGACGTCACTTCCGGGTGACGTCATTACGCTGGGGAAGGGGGTGGGGTTCTCCCTGCCGGCCGAATGCTGGCCGACAGATCAGGAACTCCTGTAGCGGGGGATCCCCCGCCCCCCGGGCTGACTTGGCAGCCCTAGGGCTAGAGGACTCCCCAAATGACATCTCATCTCCAGAACACCAGGTGATTCTGCACTGGCTTTTTCCTCCGTTGTTATACCAAACCCACGCTGGAACAGGAATTCCCCTCTGAACGGCATGCCGCTTTTGCTTTCTTAATTGTCGAATTTTATGGCAGTGTCCAGACTGCATGCCGCTTTCGCTTTCTTGGATCATCGGGTTTTATGGTAGTCTCCACACTCCATGCCGCTTTTGCTTTCTTGGATCATTGGGTTTTATGGTAGCCGCTACAGTCCATGCCACTTTCACTTTCTTGGATCATCGGGTTTTATGGTACCTTCTGCATAGATTTATGGCCGTTCAGAGGTGACTTTGCACTCAGTACAGCATTGCCCCGGGGTATTTTGCTGCAACTCTTCCTCCCAGTTGAGAAAATGTGGAGCGAATGCTAGATGCAGAATCACCCAGATCAATTCCCCTGGAGGGAATGGCTGCTTTGGAGGTTGGGCTCTATGACATCATACCCCGCTCAAGTCCCTCCCCTTCCCAAACCACACCCTCCTCAGGCTCCACCCCCAAACCTCCAGGTTTTCCCAAGCAGGAGTTGGCAGCCCTAGAGACTGCAACACAAATTAAAACCACCTAATTTGGCCTTGTGTGACTCTAAGGCAGAAAAAAATGAGGGGGCAAACATAACCCAACAAAATTGAATCGAGTACCTGAAAGGTAAGTGAGAGAGCAAAAGTACACTCGAATACTGAAGGCATATGGGCTCTGATTAGGTGCTTCACACCTAAACTTTTTGGACCAAAACTGGAAGGCACACAATAGCAGTATCATCAGGCCCATAGCTATGGTGGGGATTGTGGGGTGTGTGTGTGTATGTCTGCCCCCCCCCTTTTAAAGGCATAACCCCGCACGAATTTCTCTGTAAATGTTTTTTTCATCATTTTAAATCATGTTTTAAAGGCGTGCCCTCCTTTAAGAAGAGTGGGGTGCTGCAGTTGATTAATTTCTACACTGTGCAAGGGGGTTGGAGTTGGTGACCTCTAGGATCCCTTCTAACTCTGTGTCAAGTAACTGGTCTTTCTGCCTAAGTATTAGCTTTCTTGACTATAGAAGTCATCGTCCCCACCTGCCAGTTTGTTATCAGAATTGTTGCTTAGGCTGGCAGAAGTGATTTGATTTTAAAAGGCTTGATTCCACAGTAGCTGAGTCATAATCTTCAGAATTCTGGCTTTTCTTTCTGCACTGAGAACTTCAGCCCCATCAGAAAAAAAATTGCCCCACCAGCCACAAAATCTGGAATATCATTCAACTCCTGTGCATCTTCATTTGACACAAGGCTAGATCCTAGGAGGTCTCATATTAACTATTTTTCTCGGGTCTTTTCTTTTTTGAACACTCCTGTTTGGGTCCCGTATCTCCGTGTGAATTGTCGTTTGGTTGTAAGAAGAGCCTTTTCGTACCTCCTATTGCTTGACCCCTGAGGCGTTCGGTCACTCTTGTTTTCTCTGGGACACATGTTACTTTTTACTATGTTTTGAAGCTTGTGTTGGGCCCGGATATGCTTCTAATGTCTTTGTAATAAATTCATGCATTTTTATGTACAACTAGTTCATATTTCATTTTAGATTTTGGCCCTGTTTTCACTTTCTAACCGAACTTTCAGGTATTTGATTCTCATTTGACTCTCAACCTCATGTCACAACTAACCATTTCCTGAGCTAGTACAGTTACTGCCCAGCAATTTCTGTGCCCTCTTCCAAAAGGAGATTGTGAACCTTGCCTGGTTGAGAGACATTTGTTGGACTTGTGTTTTAGTGTGGATTGTGATTGGTTTATCCACCTCTTGCTCTGAGAAAGAAGGGGTACAGCTAGAATCCTGCACTCTATGAATCTAGTCTGCATGCATCCAACATACAACCCAGGTTTGCAGACGACTTAACATCATTTCCTGAGGTCCCCCCCCCCCCGGTTTTATTTTGTGCAAATAAGGGGGAGTAATAATCCAAGTAAGAGTCCTGGAGACCTCAAAAGCTCGTACAGTATTCTGTGATCAAGACCTGAGTCCGGCGCACCTTGAAGACCTACAAGATTTCCAGGATATACGTACACTTTTGAGAGTTTTGATTCCCGAAAGCTTAAACCCCGGAAACTGAGAGCCAGTTTGGTGGACTCTAATCTGGGAACCAGGTTTGATTCCCTGCTCCTCCACATAAAGCCAGCTGGGTGACCTTGGGCCAGTCACAGTTCTCTCAGAGCTCTTCCAGCCCCTAAAAAAAAGTCTAGCTCGCCATAGACGTCAACTTCAGGGGGGCTGGGGAGCTGGAGCCCCCCCCCCAAAAAAAAACTTTTCCAGGAGGTGCTGAGCCTCCACCGGAGACAATGGACTGTGATGTCTCTGGCCCAGCCCCAGCCCCCGGGAAATTGGAAAGTCTACGCCCTTGTAGCTCGCCACTAGCATAACACCAGTTTGATGCAGTGATTAGGAGCCTGGACTTTAATCTGGAGAACCAGGTTTGATTTCCCACTCCTCCACACGCTGCTGCCTTGGGTCAGTCACAAGTTCTCTTGGAGCTGTTCTCGAAGGAGCAGTCCTCCAAGCTCTCTCAGCCCCACCTACCTCATGAGGTGTGGGGAGGGGAAGAGAAAGGAGATGGGAAGCTGCATTGAGACTCCTTTGGGTAGTGAAGGGCAGGATATAAATCCAATCTCCTCCTCCTCCTCCAGCCCAGGTTCATAACTCTGTAAGTAAGAACTTTAAAACTGGAACAGATCCCAAGATACACATGGTCAAGAGGCAATCTGCTAACACATAGGGGGGGCAGGGACTCACTTAAGGGAGGCCTGCTCCATACTTTTAAAAGAAGCTAGCCTGGAAAGGCATTCACTACCATTCATTTAATTTCTCCTAACTGACTGTGAGTTTGCCGGCTGGTAGTCTGCAAGACACATCGCTTCAGCTGTGCTTAGCACCTGCCCCCCCCCCCCCTCCCGCCCGCAGTGCCATTAGCATAAATTAGGTAGCAAACAAAGCCTTGTAAACAAAGATCCTTGCCTCACATGGATAACTGGCACCCAAGTCTGCCTTCGAAAATTTGCGCTGTCTTTTAATTAGGTCGCGAGTGCAGAATTCTTCAGGTTCATTTTTTAAAACCAAAATTCCAATCCATATGAGGATATCCTCCAAAAGAGGTGTAGCAGCTTAAGAGCCCAGACTAGCATGCCTTTGTCCAAGCTTGGAGGCTAAGCAGGGTGGGCCCTGGCTAGCACTTGGATGGGGGACCACCAAAGAAGTCCAGAGTTGCTATGCAGAGGCAGGCCAGGGCAGAAACCACCTCTGTTTGTCTCTTGCCTTGGACATCCAAAGGGGTTGCCATCAGTTGGCGGGACCTTCACCACACTTTATGATTGTTCAAAAAGGGAACAGCAGACAGCGGTTCAGGAATCAGATACGGACACGGTGATGTTATGTGCAGATCACCACTAACGGAGGTAGCCTAGGTGAGCTGGATCTTGTCAGGTCTTTTGAGAACCTGTCCTTCTAATGGAAATGGCATTGTGGTGAAATGCTTCAGAATTTTGAAGGGAGGTTCCAAGAAACTATTGCTTTTCCACTGGAATCACCGAGGGCAGCTGTATCTGAGTATACTTGACAGATGTCTACATGTATCTTTGAAATGCTGAATCCAGCATGATTCTTGAAAAAATACCCTGCTGAGGCCCCTCCCCTCACCAAACTCCACACCCTCCAGGCTCCACCCACCAAATCCTCAGGTATTTCCCGACCAGGAGATGGCAACCCTAGTAAAGTGTGTCAGCATAGATGCAAGGTCTCTGGAGCAGCCATGAAGAAGGTCTGAAGATCACCCTGCAGGGGGAGAGCTGAAGGACTGGCACTGAGCATAGCTAGACTAGGGGCCGCCCACTTTTTCAAATTCTTGCTGTCTCCTGATTGGCTC
This sequence comes from Lepidodactylus listeri, assembly GCA_029233225.1. Lineage (NCBI taxonomy): Eukaryota > Metazoa > Chordata > Lepidosauria > Squamata > Gekkonidae > Lepidodactylus > Lepidodactylus listeri. The sequence goes on from JARCFY010000002.1 coordinate 178,289,061, forward strand.
TTCTGGAGACTCCTTGCCCGAGCTTCCTTCTTGTTGCTGTTCCTCCTTCAGCAGTTAGACTAGACAGTCAAGGTTCTCTCTCCTTCTGTGTTCTAGAACAGCGTGTTCTGCTTTAATATGCCCACTTGTTTTTCTCTAAACAGCCAGTGCTCCACTTCCTTTGCATATTTAAACCTGGCTGACAAAGTGGAACCTCCATGTTCAGAGGCAGAGAATACCAGCTGCTAGAGGGAGATCACAAGGGGAGAGTTTGGACTCCACGGCCCATTCAGGGACATTCCCTGGGGCATTGGCTGACCAGCTGGAGAAGAAGAACGCTAGACTAGATGGACACTTGCCTACCTGGGCGGGGCCCTCTGGATATTCCCTGAACTCCTTTGGGGGTCCTAAGTAGGGTTGCCAACCTCCAGGTGGGGCCTGGCGATCTCCCACTATTACAGTTGAGCGCCAGAAGACAGAGATCAGCTCCCCTGGAGAAAATGGCAGCTTTGGAGGGGGGACTCCGTAGGATTATACCCTGCTGAGGTCCCTCCCCTTCCCAAAACCCCACCCTCCACAGGCTCCCCCCCCAAAATCTCCAGGCATTCCCCAATCCAGAGCTGGCAATCCTAGAACTCCGGGGGGGGGGGTGAAACAAGGGGGGAAAGCTGCCATGGGGGGGGGGGACCTATAAGGGAGGAACACAGCCACTCCAAGGCTGTGGTGGCTCGGAGGTTAAGATGCTGAAGCTGCAGACTGGAAGACCGGTAGCTCGGCAGTTCAAGACCCAAGTGCCACGTGACCGAGTGAGCTCCCGTCTCTGGCCCCAGCTCCTACCAACCTAGCAGTTTGAAAGCAAGAAACTGCCAAATGGATAAATAGGGACCACTTTGGTGGGAAGGTAACAGTGTTCCGTGCGCCTCGGCATCTAGTCATGCCAGCCACATGACCACAGGAAAAGTCTTCGGACAGTGCTGGCTCTTCAGCTTGGAAACGGAGATGAGCACCGCCCCCCTAGAGTTGGAGTTGACTGGCTTCTGAGCAAGGCACACCTTTACCTTTACCTTACAGCCACTCCCCCCCAATTGCCTTCAACCCCACACTTGGGGGAAGGATCTGAAGTGCAGCAAGAAATACCCTGGCACCAAGACCTGCCAGAAAGGCGGCTTCAGCAGGCTTTGCTTTGGGGGGGGGGTGTCATTTTTGTAGGGTTGCCAGGCTTCAGGTGGGGCCTGGAGATCGCCTGGGATTACAGCTGCTCCCCAGATGCCAGAAAACAGCTGTTTATTGCCTCAACTGTCCAAAGCATTATAAGGTCCCTCCCAAACCCAACCTTCCCCAGGCTCTACCCTCAAATCTCCAGGAATTTCCCAACTCAGAGTTGGCAACCCCAGGCTCCTTGGCAGAAATCAAGCCACTGTTCCATAGCTGGAGAAGTTATCCCTGTGGCCAAGCGACTAAAGTTGTCCTGGAACTGGTTCTGCAGGCAATCCTCCTTGACCTTCCCCCTATCTACAGACCCTGACCTTGATCTCTGTGCCCTGTCCCTTCCTGGTCGAGCCCCACCTTTTTCTTTCAGTCCTGCTGGGAGGATGCCTGGTTGGTGGAAGGGGGGGGGAGAAGGAAGGTGGCCACCCTCGCCTGCAATCAAGCCCCCCCCCCCTTTTGGCTGCGAGAACACGGCCCTTTAATGCGGGAGGAAGGGCTGCTTCCTCCCGCATTTAAAGGGGCCGACTACATGGGCCGCAGCAAGTCCCACAGCAAGCGGGCTCAAATGCAGGTTGCTCCCGCATTTTCCAACCCTGGGAAAATCAACAGTTTTCCCAGGTGTTGCGGGAGGAACCCGCATTTGAGCCATCTGGCCAGCCCTCTCTCGCAATCACTGAGAGAGCAGGGCTGTCCAGATGCCTCCCCCCCGCCATTCCCCCCCCTTTTACACTTGGGCGCTTGGCCACTTAAGCGCCCAAGTGTAAAAGGGGGAACCCCCCCCCTAAACTTATCAGGCAGCTGGTGGGGCTCGGGGAAGGGTGCCTTTCCCGGCTGCTGCCCGCCGGCGGTGGCTCCTCCATCACCGCCTCTTCTTCCGCCTCGTTACTGCCTCTTCCGCTGCTGAAGCCTCCCCAGCCGCTGCTGCCAGCCGCCTCCTCCTCCGCTGCAGCCGCTTTTTTCCTCCGCTGCACGCCGCTGCCAGCCGTCTGGGTTGGGATGTGAACATCCCAACCTGAAGCTAAGAAAAGCGGTCCCTTTAAATCCGGGAGGACTCCCGGATTTAAGGGACCGTGTGACCACAGCCCGTGTGACCACAGCCCAAGTTGTCTGACATCCACCCCCTATATTTACCAAGTGCTCTTTGTCTCCTGGTCCCTTGGTAGAGCCACAAGAGCTAATAAAGAATACATCCTTGTCCCCCAAAGGGGTTACAACCTTATGCAACAAACCAAGTAATGAACAAGGTTGAGGACATTTTGGGGCCACCAGAGGAGAAAGGAAACTGGGCAAGGGCACCTGCGGTCCAAGGCAGGGAGGGGCGTGGGAGGGCTTGCCCCAGTTTCAGTTTGACATCCCTGCTGGTTGCTTTCCCCATCCGATCATGCAAGAGAGAGAGATGTGAGCTCTCGCTAAAACAGTGGTTGTCTTGGCAGCACCGTATGAGTCTCTGTTTCAGCCAGATGCCAACCGATCTTTAAAAAGTCGAGAGAATATTTTTGTCAGGTTTACGCCACGTGACCCTCCTTTTGTTTCTTTGAAACCCAGCGAAATCCCCCCCCCCCCAAGCTTTACTGGAAGCGTTAACAAGAGCAAGTTGCAAGAAGCCAAGACAGACCCCCCATTTTCCCACGGAGGGGCAGGCAGACAGAAGAACGAGCAGCTGCAGCCAGATACAAGCAGCCGGACTCCAGCCGGGCTTCCAGGCAGCCTGGGTGGTTCCGACACGTAAATCGAATCAGACACATTCCTGTCCTGAGCTTTGTGACCGGTCCCTTTGGGCACAGTTCATCCACTCAATGGGGATGCCGCAGACCTTTCCCCAACGCTCCAGAAGAGAAAGAAAAGAGGGCAGGTTTCCTTGCAGGCCGAGGATCGTGCTGTGACCCTCTCCGTCCCCCTCTACACCTGGAGTGGTTTCCACTTCCCCAGACTGTCTTTCCCCTTCTTCTTGGGCTCCGTGCTGTCAGCGGCCTTATAGCAGTAGACGCCAAAGAGTTTGTATTTCTTGTCTGGAAAGCCCAGGTTGCGGACCCCCGGCTCCCGGCCTCCACACCGAGACCGCGGGTTGACGATGGGGTACCGGATGCTCCCGTCGCTCACCCAGCCTGCCTCACACTTGTCCAAGAGCTGGATCTTCCAAGCGGCGTAGAGCTGGCCCACCTTGGCCACCATAGCACGGTTCCTCTTGCAGGCCTGGACCGCCTCTGGGAAGCTCAGCTTCCGATAGGTCTTGAGGAAGTAGACTTTGCCTGGAAGGGAAGGTGGAGAGGGGAGAAGCGAGTGAGAGGCGGAAGAAGGAGAAGAAGGAGAGGAGGAGACTGGATTTATACCCCGCCCTTCACTCAGCTCTCAGAGCGGCTTACAAACTCCTTTCCCTTCCCCTCCCCTGAGAGGTAGGCGGGGCTGAGAGAGCTCTTTCCAGAACTGCTCATGAGAGAACAGCTCTGACAGAACTATGGCTTGCCCAAGGTCATCCAGCAGCTGCAAGTGGAGGAGTGGGGAATCAAACCCGGTTCTCCCAAATTAGAGTCCGCACACTTAACCACTACACCAAACTGGAAGGGCGAGGGGGCAGCTGGACCTAGGGTTCCCAGCTCTGAATTGGGAAATTCCTGGAGATTTGGGTGTGGCGGCTGGGGAGGGTGGCATTTGGGGAAGGGAGAGAGCTCCGCAGAGATGGGCTGTAAGGCTGCCAACCTCCACGTGCTGCATGGAGATCCCCCACTATTACTAATGATCTCCAGCTGACCAAGAGCTGCATTGGAGGGCAGATTCTATGGCATCGTACCCTGCTGAGGCCCCTCCCCTCTCCAAACCCCGCTCTCCCCAGGCTCCACCCCCAAAGTCTCCAGGTATTTTCCAACCCAGAGCTGGCAACCCTAATGTGAAGTCATGGAGTCCACCTCTCAAAGCTGCCATTTTCTCCAGGGGATCTGGAGCTCTGTGGTCTGGAGATCAGTTGTAATTCCTGGGGAACTCCAGGTCCCATCTGGAGGTTGGTAACTCTAGCTGGACCTACTTCTTGAACTCAACAGTGAGAGGAGGAAGAGGAGGAGGAGGATTGTTGGATTTATACCCCGCCCTTCACTACCCGAAGGAGTCTCGGAGCGGCTTACGATATCCTTCCCCTTCCCCTCCCCACAACAGACACCCTGGGAGGGAGGTGGGGCTGAGAGAGCTCTCTCCAGAACTGCCCTTGAGAGAACAGCTCTGAGAGAACTTGTGACTGACCCAGGGTCACACCAGCAGCTGCATGTGGAGGAGTGGGGAATCAGACCCGGTTCTCTTGGATTACAGTCCGTGCACTTAACCACTACCCCGAACTGGGAGCTCCCCCATCCACCCCCGACTATTCTTCTCCATGTCTGCCCTGCCTCTCACTGCTCACCTCTCTCCCTACTCCCCCCACCCCAATTAGTTAAAATGTCCCTGCTGGAATTTCCACAAATCCTCAAAAGATCTCTGGTTCAACCTTAGGATCGGGGGGGGGGGGGGGGGCCTGGAGGTCTCTCACAATTACAACAACTCTCCAGACTACAGAAATCAGTTCCTGCGGAGAGACTGGATGCTTTGGTCTCCATGGCATTATAGCCCATGTAAGTCCCTTCCTTTCCTAGGTTCCACCCCCAAATCCCCAGGAATGTTCTAGTCCAGAGTTGGCAACCCTATGGTCTTAGGTCATAAGAAAGGCTCTTCTGTGTTGGAGACAGAGTTCCCTCTAAGCTGAGTTAGTGTGAGCCAGCTCAGTTTTTTAGCCTCAGGCTCACACATTTTTGTCCTAGCTCAGGAAGTATTGGCTCCAGAGCAGACTAATTTGTGCAGCAGCCAAATAATTCACTCACCACTTTAATGCCAGTAGCTCATAAAGTAGAATTTTCGCTCACAAGACTCCACTGCTTGGAGGGAGCATTGCTTGGAGACCCGCCGGCAGTCAGAGGTGAGAACAGATGAAACCCCTTAAGGCCACAAAACGGCACTTGCCACCCCTCTGGAGATGGACAGCTGTTTCACCCAGGGTTGCCAGCTCTGGATTGGGACATGCCTGGAGATTTGGGATGAGGTTTGGGGAGGGAAGGGACCTCAGCTGGGTGCAATGCCACAGAGTCCCCCCTCCAAAGCAGCCATTTGCTCCAGGGGAACTGATCTCCATTACTCAGAGATCAGTTGTAATTCCAGGAGATCTCCAGGTTCCATCTGGAGGCAGGCAACCCTACAGGTAGTTGGCCTTGGAACATGGGAACAAAAGGTAGAAATGTTTTCATTTAGCCAGCTCCGCAATATTATTTACTATCCATTTGCTGCTGGCCCTTGCAGGAACAGCTATTACCAAGCTTTTCCCCATTGCTATCTTTTTTTTTAACATCGCCATTTCATCAGTTTGATGGGTTATTGATTACAGTGGCTTCATAATGTGTCCTTAGTTAGCTAGAGCAGAGCGGAAAGCTCTCATCAGCATGATTTAAAAATTCTGCCTTGTCCATTTTTATCCTGCCCTTCCTCCAAAGAGATCGGGGTGATGATATACAGGGGTTCTCTGCTCCCCATTTTAATCTTACAAGAACCCTGCGAGGTAGGTTTGGCTGGAAGAAGGATCGCGGGGGTGGATAGCCCCCACCACATTGGCAGAGCACTTAAAGGAACTGATACCTCACATGAAGATAGATTCAAGTGGGTAGTCATGTTGGTCTGAAGTAACAGAACGAAGTCTGAGTCCAGAATGGGCACCTCGAAGACCAACAAAGTTTCATTCAAGGTAGAAGCTTGAATAGTGGTGCACCACCTCTGTTTGTCTCTGGCCCTGGAAATCCTACTGGGTCACCATAAATCGGTCACAACTTGATAGCCCCCACACCCCTATAACTCAAGAAGTGAGGCACAAGCAACTTTATTAACATATAATTACACAGGTTTGGTTGCCAGCTCTGCTTTGGGAAATTCCTGGAAGTTTGGGGGGGGCTATCAAACTTCCTGGAAGTTGGGGGGTGCCTCGGAAAGATGTCGTTTGAGGAAAAGAGGAAGCTCACTGGGAAGGTGACGCCACTCTAGGACTTCAGTTTCTCATAGTCTAAGGCAGGGGTCCTCAAACTTTTTAAACAAGGGGCCAGTTCACTGTCCCTCAGACGGTTGGAGGGCCGGACTATAGTTTTTTAAAAAAACCTATGAAGATGGGCTTTTTCTTTGGTTATTTTGCGGGTAGGGAAGGCGCGCAGGGGGGAGGTGCGCAAAAAGGCACCGTTGACGGGGCTGTTGTCTTTCCCTCTCCGAAGAAACAAAGAACTCGGCATCCTCACAAACTTTTTAAGGCAGCAAGCCCCCAGCTGCTTCTCCCTGAAACTCCACTACTGCAGGCATCATGATGGGAAAGAGAAACACCTCTCTCTCTCTCCCCCCCCCCCCCCCCCCGATTCCCAGCAGCACAAAAAGCCTCGAAAAAGACCCCCGCCCGGCTCTTGGGACTGGCGCAGGTCTCCTAGCCGGCTGAGAGGCCTCTCAGCCGGCTAGGAGACTTGGGGCCAGCCGGAGCGCCTGCCACCCCATACTTGCCCTCTTCCAGTCTTCCTTTTGCCTCCTCCTGGCTGACTGGAAGCAGGGGGGCGGGGCTTTGTCCTGTGGCCCGGGACGAGTCGGCTGCAATTTTTCCGCTGCTTTGTGTGCTGCTGGGAATTGGAGGACAGGCAGCGGCACACCCGGCGGGCCAGAAAAATGCCCTCGGCGGGCCGCATGTGACCCCCGGGCCGTAGTTTGAGGACCCCTGGTCTAAGGTATACCACAGAGTCAGCCTCCGGCTGCCTTTTCCTGCTCTTTGTGGTCTGGAAATAAGGTGCAGTTCCAGGATATCTCTGGATTCCAGCTGGAGGTTGGCAACTCTAACACAGATAAAGATTAAGGCAAACTCATAAAGGAGTTTAAATTATTTTGGGCCAAGAGAGCAAAGTGGTTTTTTGGGTCACAGTTTGAATAAAAGCCTCTCTTCCTGTTTTTCCCTCCACATGCCATTACAGGTTTTATTACCAAGGAACCTTGACAACCTGCTGTTAACATACAGCCTGCCATATAAATTCTTTTTTTTGGGGGGGGGGGGAGTATTTTGTGAGTGTGTGTGTGTGTGTGTGTGTGTGCTTGTGAGCCTGGAAGTGTCCTATAAATTCTGATGGTCCCCTGGCTGTGTTTGGCAAACGACCGGCCCAGCACTCGCTGCCGAAAGCCCCAGGATGGGGCAGGGAATAATCACACTATCCAAGCTAAAAGAGGCGGCGGCAGAGGAGCCTGCAGTGTCCTTCTCTTCCTTTTTACAAAGCTGGTTAAAAAAATGGACTCTTTCTCTCCATCATTCTTCAGCTAGGTCAATTGATTTAAAAAAGTTTGTCCTGACTAAATTGGGAAGCAGATTTTTTTTCCCTTTAAAAAATCCTCGTCCATTATTTCAGTATGATAACCCAGAGAAGTTGCAGGGTTGCCAGCTCTGGGTGGGAAAATACCTGGAGATCTTGGGGGTGGAGCCTGAGGAGGGTGGGGTTTGGGGAGGGGAGGGACTTCAATGGGGTATAACACCATAGAGTCCACCTTCCAAAGTGGCCACGTTCTCCAGGGGAACTGATCTCTATCACCTGGAGATCATTTGTAATCCCAGGAAATCTCCAGCCTGGAGGTTAGCAACCCTATGAATTGGGAGACGCATCACTTGGCACATGGCCTAGAACAAAACTGAGTACCACCCCCCAACCCTTTGGAGTACTGGTCACCATAACCAGGCTGCTCGTGGAGGGGGCAGGGCTTGTATATCTCCACCTGGCTGTCTCCTGTCTGACTATTTAACGCCTGAGTCGGCCCTCAGCCTTTGAGGGAACAACATTGAAGCTCTAATAATGTTGGCTCCAGGGCCTCAGCTTCCAATAGTATAGTTAGCCCTGATTCAAACACAAACAAATCACCTCAAATTGTCTTTGGGTTGACAGCTGTTGAACAATATTTATTTATTTATGCAACCTGCCTTCGCTCTAGGGTGGCCAGGTTATGGTGGGTAACTTCCCATCCTGGTGCTTCGTCCCCCACTGCAACTCAATGAGACAGCCAGGAAAAATGGGGTGAAATGGGAGGAAATGGTGTAGTGCAATGCTACAAAGTTAGAAAAGAGACTGGATTTATACCCTGCCCTTCACTACCAAAGGAGTCTCAGGGCAGCCTCCAATCTCCTTCCCCTTCCCCTCCTCACAACAGACACCCTGGGAGGTAGGTGGGGCTGAGAAAGAGCTCTTTCGAGGACTGCCCTTGAGAGAACAGCTCCAAGACAACCTGTGACTGACCCAAGGTCACACCAGCAGCTGCATGTGGAGGCGTGGGAAATCAGACCTGGTTCCCCCAGATTACAGTCCATCGCTCATAACCACTATACCAAACTGGTGTAGAGATGTCACCAGGTCATGTGGCACTCTAGGAATTTCCCTGATCTCTTTGGTTTTTACCACAGAGTTGCCAGGAAATCCTAGTGCATCATCTGACATGCTGATGTCACAGCCAGAAGTGATGCCACAGTATCACATGAGACTATTTTGCTAGATTTCTGCCCCCTGTCTTCCAGGCCACCCTAACACATTCCGGTGTCCCTTACCATTCAGGTTGGACGTGAAGCAAAAGGCATCATAACGTTCCTCGTCTTTGTGCCGGTATCCATAGTTCCTCACCCCGACAGGGGTCTCCTTCTGTCCACATTCCTCTCGGGGCCTGGAAATGGGGTATTGCACTGATCCATCCTCTAACCAACCGGCGTTGCACCAATCCATCCCTTCCAGCCAAGCCTCGTGCAGTTGGTCATAGGAAGCCAGGATCCCATCCTGCTCCAGACATGCTTCCTGCGCCTCGTGGAAGTTCAAGGTGTAGCGGCCCAGGCGTGGGTGGTATGGGAAAATCACCCCTGAGGGAGAGAAGGACAAGAATCGTCTTGAGGGATAAAGTCCAAAACAAACCACTAAGCTCAGCGTCCTGCTTCCAAAAGTGGTCGGCCAGATACTACCCAGGAAATAACAAGAAGAAGAAGAGGAGGAGGAGGAGGAAGGAGGAGGAGGAAGAGGAAGAAGGAGGAGATTGGATTTATACCCCACCCTTCACTACCCAAAGGAGTCTCAGAGCGGCTTACAAACTCCTTTCCCTTCCCCTCCCCACAACAGACACCCTGTGATGAAGGTGGGACTGAGAGAGCTCTTTCAAAGACTGCTCCTGAGAGAACAGCTCTGAAAGAGCTTGTGACTAGCCCAAGGTCACACCAGCAACTGCATGTGGAGGAGTGGGGAATCTAACCCAGTTCTCCCAGATTACAGTCCACGCTCCTGACCACTACACCAAACTATGTCTCAAGAAGCAACAGCATCCCCTGGCATTTGGTAGTCTTTTGGGTTTCAGCAAGTTAAAACACTTCAGTAGTTATAGAGTTAACTTTGTTTGTTGGACAACAGGAAGTCACATGCATTTATTGTATCCAATCTGTTACTGAGAGAGAAAAGCCCCAAATCTTGTAGGAGATCTTAGTTAAATGACCTGACCCTTTAGCATTGTGATTGGAAATCAATGTCTTGGCTATTTGGTATATTGGGCCTCTCTTCCTCCCTATGTCTTGCTTGGAGAAGAAGAGACCCAGTTCCTAGTGTAACCTTCTAGCAGTAAAACATGTTAGGTCTAGAGGTCTGTTGTTTTGCACCCCATTTACCTTTCCCTGTTAGTTCAAGTAAAGCTATTTTTCTTTTCAAACACAACACATGGACTCTGACTTTTTTCTCATTGCTCTGCTGATTTAACCTCAGCAAAAGAATATTTATCTAAGAATACCTCTCCTACTCTGAGACAGACTGCCTCTCAGGTCCAGAGCTACAGTGGGGCATCTGGGGGCCAGGCCCCCCGACTTACTACCCAGCTCCCCCCGACTAATTTTTGCACATGCCCCAGCCCCGCCATCACCCTGCCCTGCCTTCCAGCTCCCTTCTATCGCACCTCTCTCTCTCTCTCTCTCTCATTGCTTTTTAAAAACTTTTGCTCTCTCATTGCTCCTGACACAGCTTGGGGGTGTGCACAGAGATGCCTCCTCCTGTTAGCCGAATTGCTTTAATTTACAGTTTAGCAATCAGCAAAATACACGGGTTCTTGCCAACTATACCAGGGTCCCACCCCTCCCGGGAGTTCTCAAGGAAAGAGGCACGTGAGGCAGATTCCAAGTTCAATGTTGTTTACTGGATAATGTTGTCAAGCATACCAAAAACGTAATCACACACACAATCTTACAGGCCTAATAAAATAAAGAGAGAAAATAGCACTTTTGCATGAGCAGGTATCGTTGGTGGGGAAAGCACAGTACCTTAGATGCGTTGTCCGATGTCAAGATGAGTTGGATGGGGGAGAAAGGTATAAAAGCTATGGGGCCACGAGGCTTGAACCAGCAAGACCACGTGGTTCTCCTGGAACGCGTTTCCAGAGAGAGAAAAACGGGGTTCAAAGATGGAGGCAAGGGTTGGGTACAGAGAGCTGGACTGAAGGGTCAATAGAAAAGATAGAGGGCGACGGCTCAAGAGGCCGAGTGACTCTCGGTTCGGACTTTTATTGGGGGTCTTGGGGCGGGCTTTGCAGACCACAACCCACTAACACACCTACTAGGCAGTCCGTGCCTCCTGGACCTTTCTATAGGTTAAAGGTGAACAAAGGGAGGAGGTCCAGGGGATGTTCAGTGTTGCAAAAGCATGATCTCATCAGGAAACAGACACTGAGTCTGGGGTCCGATGACTCACCTGGCCAAGTCCATTGTTAATCAATGACTTTGGCCTGTTGGTTAATGTCTGGCACATTAGTTGCTAGGCAGCGTAGTTAGCATAACTATCCAGATGTGTAAGAGAGGGGGCAGGGGTGTTGGCCAGCGGATCTCTGAAACAGAAAGAAACCTCATGGCAAGAGGAGTCCTTTGTCTCTGATGAACTATCTAGGCTGTCAGCCTCCTGGCATGGGCTGGAGCTGGCTCCTATTATGAAGAAAGCACATGGCCCTTCCATTCAAGGCAGCCCAAAGTTCAGGGTTATGAATATCACAATTCATAAGAGCACTCAAAAAGCGCCTTGCTGTCCCAACACTCCCCAACTTATTTAAATGCCCCCCCCCCCGGAAGTCTAAAATCCTGGCTATGGCCCTGCTGCCTCTGGACATGGAGGTTCCATTTAACCATGTGGGGTTAGAATCCCTGACAAGACAGCAAAGTGTGATTGGTTTAGGTCACTACCCAAATCTGCCCCATGGTGTGTGTGGAGGAGAATAAGGTTGAATTCCGCTTCCTTGGAAATATAGCCTTCCAAACAAGGTTCAGAATTGCCCTCTCAGTTTAAGCCAATGCTTTTTTCAGAGCAGAGGCATCATGGTAAGTCTTCCTTTGTTATTCCACCCCATTTAAAAATCTTGTTGTGCTGGGCTGGGTTCCATTTCCTGCAGGGCTTGTCTGTGTACCTATTAGAAGTAGCACATTTAAAAACAAAACAAAACAAAACAAAAACTAGTCCGCATCTTTTCAGAAGGGGGCAGCCGTGCTGGTCAGAAGCAACAGAATAAAGTTTGAATCCAGGGGCTCCTTTAAGACCAAGAAAGTTTTATTCAAGGTATGAGCTTTCGTGCGCATGAGCTAGGGATGCCAGCCTCCAGGTGGGACCTGGGGATCCCCTGGAATTAACAGCTCATCTCTAAACTACAGAGATCAGTTCCCCCTGGAGAAAAGGGATGCTTTGGGGGGGAGGGCTCTATGGCATTGTGCCCCACTGAGGTCCCTGCCCTCCCCAGGCTCCACCCCCAAAGCTCCAGGAGTTTCCCAACTTGGATCTGGCAACCCTGCCCCCCTACACACCCTGCCGATGTGGGCATCTTATCCGATTTAAAGCAGCTTTCAAGCAACCACAACGCAGGTTCCCCATCTGGAAAGAAACCCAGTCCAGAGCAGCAACTCGTGCAGTGACTGTGACACAAAGGGGCGCTCTCCCTGATGGCAGATTCATGCAGATGCACTGCAGGGAGGACCGCTTTGCCTGATGGAAACCATTTGCCATTTAATGAATTCCTTTCTGTGGCACTCGGCAGTTTGATGGCTTGTTTGGGGATTACGGTCGTCACAGCTCCGGAGGCGGACAACCTCCAGGAGAAATCTCCCTTTATTGCAGCAAGCAGCTTCGATGTCCTCCCCGCCCCCCCATCCCGATGCTAACTCACTCTTGCAATTTAACACCAAGCCCCAGCGGAATCCAGTACTAACTAGGCCCAGTGGGAGCAGCACAAGAAAGGAGAGAGAAGGGGACCATCTATTGGAGTGTCTTTGCCCAGCATCAAAACAGCCAAGCCCGGGCTTTGGAAATAGAGGACTGGCAGATTTCCAGAGGTCTCCTCCTCCAAATTTAAATTAGGAGCCTGGAGTTCTGAATTATTTGGGCTGGTTTCCAGAGGGAAGTGGACACTTTAGGGATCTTCCGTCGTTCTGTTTCTTTCCACATTTTGCACACAGCGCTGGGAGTGAGCCAGGCTTGCTGCTTTCAGCAATTTGTCTATTCCCCCACCCACAAACAGTTATTTATTTATGTGTTTGTTTCATTTATACCCTGCCTTTCACCCCAATGGGGACCCAAAGCAGCTCACATCATTCTCTCCTCCATTTTATCCTCACAGCAGCCCTGCGAGGTAGGTTAGACTGAGAGAGTGTGACTGGCCCAAAATCACCCAGCCAGCTTCCACAGCACCGGTGGGGATTCGAATCTGGGTCTCCCAGATCCTTCTCCAACACTCTTAACCACTACACCAAATGATGCCCATTGATCTGACTGCAGCGAAGCCACCCAGATGCCACCGGATACACTTGTGCAGCGGGATTAGCTTAGAGGGCCTCTGGCCGAATCAGGGGGAACTGGGGCCAAGCCCTGGAAACTCTGCCAGTGCCTCATGCACCATTCGGCTCACAGTGAGGGTGGCCACTCAGTACGGCAGGAGAATTTGGGGGGCAGGGACAAGGCATTGGTGTGGTGTCACTTCCAGTGGAAAACCAGAAGTGACATCATCACATCGGGGCGATGCTCTAGGATGCATCCAAAACTCTTGAGCTTTTCCACATTCGCATCTCCCTTGCTTGTGTGTTCCTGTCACTTTTCCTGTTCCGCATGTGTTTTGCTCCCTCTAGGGGCTGATTTGATATTACATCACTGTATGTCTGGCATGTCTGGAGAGCCAGTTTGGTATAGTGGTTAAGAGTATCACTCTGCTAGGGAAGCCAGGATGAAGCCGGCAAACAGCTGAATAGCCACCCAGTTGAGAGTAGGCTTGCCGGCAACATAGTGACATCAGTGGCAACACGATGATGTCATTTCCAGGGTGACCACACCAGAGCTTTGCAGGGTCACACTCTAGGATTCACTCTAGGTTTAACCGTAGAATTTTGGCTGAATCCTAGAATGTCCCCAGCATTGTTCCCTCTAAGCCGTGGGGTCCTGTGAGTAAAAATTCTACTTTGTGTGTGCTACTGGCCTTAAAGTTGTGGGCGAGCGGCTGGGCTGCTGCGTCAATGAGTTTGCTCTGGAGCCCTCCTTCCTGAGCCAAGACAAAAATGTGTGAGCCAGAAGCTAAGAAACGGTGAGCTAGCTCACACGAACTCAGCTTGGAGGGAACACTGGCTCCAGCAACATGAAACAACATCCACACACACCCCTGACTGCTGCTGGCTGCGACCCCCCCCCCCCATATCTTTCACCCGCTGCCCAGTTAAGCAGGGGTGGGGACTAGTGTTGCCAGGTCCCCCCCAGCCCCCAGTAGGGCGTGGGGGGACTCTGGTAGGGTGCCAGCTCCAGGCGGGGAAACTCCTGGAGCTTTGGGGGTGGAGATTTGGGGAGGACAGGGACTTCAGTGGGGGGGGGGGCACAATGTCACACAGAGTCCACCCTCCAAATCTGCCATTTTCTCCAGGGGAGAACTGATCTCCGTAGTCTGGAGGTGAGCTGTAATGCTGGGGGGTCCCCGTGTGGTTTCACCTGGAGGCTGGCATCCTTCCATGCAGTTCAGGCCCTCTCGGGGAAAAAGGTGGAGGCTCTTCTCCCCCCCCCCCCCCGCTGTCAAGCCTCCTCCCTCCCTTCCCTTCCCTCACCTCCCCCCTTGCTGGAGCCCATCTGGGGTGCTTTATCGTAGCTCTTATTGACTTTTATCGAGGCTGAAGGTTTTCATGTCAGCAGCTAATAAAAACGGGGAGATGGATGGCAGGGAGCAGATCCATAAAACATCCCAACGGGGGGGGGGGGGGGGCGTGTGTAAGGGAAGAGGCAGCTTCCACTGGAGAAATAAAAAACGAACAAAACAGTGCCAGAGCACGGGGAGGGGGCAAGGCCCCCAATGGGACCCCTTCCGAATGTGTGCCCTCATGGACCTTCCCTCCCTTCTTCCCCCAAAAAGCTTTTCCAATTCATTGAAATTTTTAAAAACTCAGCTACAAGTGTATTTTGCACTCCTGACTCACACACCCCTTGGATATGAAAAAGTGAAATACCAGACCTGGATAGCCCAGGTTAGTCCCATCTCACCAGGTCTCAGGCCCTGTCTGCACTCTCCTTTCAATCCGTGTTCACCGCGGGGTCCTCCGAGCAATTCTGCACTTAAAATCGAATCCAACTTTCTTTTTAATCTGGGTTCCCCCCCCCCCCCCCAATCTGCACTAAAATCGAGTTCAACCTCCTTTTTATTCTGGGTTTCTCCCCCATTCTGCATTACATTACCTCTCTTCTGTGGTCAGCCCAGTTTCAGCCTGCCATTGCCCCAGGGTTATTTGGATGCTGTTTTGCCCTGGATTTAAATTGCCTCAATTCGAACACTCTGAAAATCCAGAGTGGTGGGCAAATGTGGGAAGGACCTCAGAAGCTAAGCAGGGTCGTCCCCGGTTAGCACTTGGTTGGGAGACCACCAAGGAAGTTCAGGGTTGGGGCACAGAGTCAGGCAAGGGCCAACCACCTCTGGAAGTCTCTTGCCTTGGAAACGCTGTGAGGTCGTGGTAAGTTGGCTGAGCCTTTTTCACCTCCAGGAGAAAGAACAATGTGCCACTGTGAGGAGCCAAAGGATGTGTACTCCCAGTTGGGAAATGCCTAGAAATTTGGGGGGTGGAGCCTGAGGAAGCCAGGGTTTAGAGAGGGGAGGGGCCTCAGCAGGGTATAATGCCATAGAGGGCACCCTCCCAATCAGCTATTCTCTCCAGGGGAGCTGATCCTGGTTGTCTGGAGATCAGTTTCAATCATGGGAGATCTCCAGGTGCCACCTGGAAGCTGGCGACCCTAGAGGAGCCCCAGTGGTTTCTGCACAAGTCAGCAAGAGAGAAAGAAAACTTCTCTCCCTGTTCTTTGCACACCATTAATGTTTTTAGACACCTCGATCACACCCCTTCAGTGTTCTCCCTAAGCTGAGTGAGTGTGAGCTAGCTCACACACTTTTGCCTTAGCTCAGGAAGGATGGCTCCAGAGAGCAAACGAATTTATGCAGCAGCCAAATCGCATGCCTTTGAACTCCACCCAGCATCTTAGCCAACCATCGACGGGCCCTGAGTCAGCGAAACAAGGTTCATATCTAGATCCTTCCTTGGAAACTTCTGAAAACTGCTTGGAAAACTTCTTTGGATGTTACATTCAGGGGTCCGTTGGAGCGGGAGCGCACAGGAGCGCAGCTCCGGGAGTGAGGAGCCCAGGGGGCGGGCACATGACCAAGCCCCGCCCCCTCCTCGGCTTCCCCGTGCAGTGCAGAGGCGCAGCGCCCCGGGGAAAGCCCTGCTAGGGTCTTTATTGATTTTAATGTTTTGTTTTAATATTGATAATTTTATCATTGTTCCTTTTATGACTGTGTGCTGCTTTTCCAGAGACTTGCTCAAGGTGGCATATAAATTTTCTAAGTATACCATTTTTTATCTGGGCACATGGCACATAAGTACTAGAGAAATTTCACCAACCCTTCAGCAGCTTCCACCCCATCAGTTTGGTGTAGTGGTCAGGAGTTGGACTCTAATCTGGGAGAACCGGGTTTGATTCCCCACTCCTCCACATGCAGCTGCTGGTGTGACCTTGGGCCAGTCACAAGTTCTCTCAGAGCTGTTCTCTCATGAGCAGTTCTCAAAAGACCTCTCTCAGCCCCACCTACCTCACAGGGTGTCTTGTTGTGGGGAGGGGAAGGGAAAGGGATGGGTGGTGCACATGTCCTGGGTATCTCAAGTCTACTTGAAACCTGGTGGTTACAAGGGAGCAGGAAGAGAATGAGGGTGTGTTCTTTACGCTTATTTTTATTGCACAAAGTATTGGATGGGGAAGGGAATGGAGGAAGAGCAGGTCAGTTTCACTCACCTGTGGAGTGGAGCCTGAGGGATGGGTGTTGCCTTCTGACACACTTTCGGTATCTTAGGGGGTGTGGCATATGCAAATGAGTTATGCTAATGAGCTCCTGAACCTCTTTTTCTACGAAATGACCCCTGGTTACATTAATGATTATAACTGTGTAATTTTTCTGTGTTACACTATTGCTACGTTGTTGTTTATTACAACACTGTGTGTGGCAGCAAAGAACTTCAAAATATTTTTTGTAAAGTTCTTTGGAAGTTATATTAATGACTGTAACTGTGTGATTCTTCTATGTTACACCATTGCCACGTTGTTGCCTAATTACAACACTGAGTGTGGCAGCAATTTCCGGCTTTGTTCATGTTTTGGCGTCTTGTTGCATAGCTCTTTTTGTATATGCCTAGTCCTTTATTTAGGGCTGCCAAGTCCCCCTGTAGAGCGGGGGAAACACCGATTTTTAAAGCTTTCCCCCGCTTTTCCAAAATTGGCCACCGGGGGGACAAAATGGCTGCCAGCAGGGGAACCTCGGAGCCTGCCCTGCTGGCCTCTTGAACTTCTTAAAAGGGAAATTTCCCCTTTAAGAGCTGATCGAGCAAGACAGCCCCGCCCAGAGATTAAGGAGGGACTGTGCAAGGTTGCTGCTGGAGTAAGTTGCTTCCGTGCAAGGTTGCTGCTGGAGTAAGCTGCTTAAGGTGCTGGGGTCTGCGAGCTCTTTTCCTTCTCTGTCTCTCCCCCTCCCCCTCTTTCTTTTTGCTGTCTGTCTGTCCACTGTGGTTTTGTCAAAGGAATAAACTGTCACTTCCAAAGAGGTAAACATCACAAGGAGAGGTTGCCTGTAGAAGGTCTGGGAGTGGGATTGTTTAAAATGTCTTGTTGTGGCTGTTTGGGTCCCCCCAATCCTCATTTCCCTTCTGCAAATAAAAGTTGGGATTCCTCATTTTTATGCCAGTTTTCTGTTTCTTTCAACCATGTCCCCCCCCCCCCTCCGGCAGTAAAAATCTGCATTTTTAAAAGCATTTGTACATCAAGTAACCGGTATTTTAAGTTAGGGATGGATCCAACTAGCTTTTCTGCTGGCGAAAAGGGGAGGACAAAGGTCCTCTTTAGCCACCAAAAAGCCTATGCTGGGGGGGGGGGAGAAGTTATGGGACTTACATGGACAACAGCTGGGTGGAACAAGGGCCAGAAATAAAGCCTGGGAATTGGGCAAGAGTAAGTGAAAAAGCTGTCTGTCTGTCTGTCTGTCTGTCTGTCTGTCTGTCTCTCTCTCTCTCTCTCTCTCTGTCCCCATCCAGCAGAGGTCTATCAGTGGCTATTATAGCCACAAGGTCTAAATGGAGCCCTTTGTCTGGGGCAGTGATGCTCTGCATTCTTGGTGCTTGGGGGGCAACAGTGGGAGGGCTTCTGGAGTTCTGGCCCTGCTGCTGGACCTCCTGAGGGCACCTGGTATTTTTGGCCACTGTTGTGACACAGAGTGTTGTACTGGATGGGCCGATCCACTGTGGCTTCTCTCCTGTTCTTATGATATGAAAATCATATTTAGCACTTGTGTAGCACTTAGGGCTTCATATTCTGCCGAGATGAGGAAGGATTCAGTAGGGCCGTTGCTCAGTGATAGAGCATCTGCTTGACATGCAGGAGGTATCAGCCTCTTCAGCTAAAAAAGGATCAGGTAATAGGTGACATTAAAGATCTCAGCTTGAGACCCTGGAGAGCCACTACCAGTCTGAGTAGTCAATACTGACCTTGATGGACCAATGGCCTGATTCAGTATTAGGAAACTTCATGAGTTCATGTGTCAGCATGTGGAAGCAACATCACAGGATGTGACATCACAAAATGATGTCACTTCCTTTCTCCTGGCTCCACCCCCAAAGTCTCCTGGCTCCACCCCCAAAGTCCCCAGATATTTCCCAAGTTGGACTTGGCAGCCCTACCTTTATTGCCAGTTTGGTGTCATGGTTAGGAGTGTGGACTCTAATCTGAGAGAACCTGGTTTGATTCCCCACTCCTCCACATGCAGCTACTGGCATGGCCTTGGGCCAGTCACAACTTCTCTCAGAGCTGTTTTCTCACAAGCAGTCCTCGAAAGAGCTCTCTCAGCCCCACTTTCCTCACAGGGTGTCTGTTGTGGGGAGAGCAAGGGGAAAGGAGATTGTAAGCCACTCTGAGACTCCTTCAGCTGGTGAAGGGCGGGGTATAAATTCAATCTCCTCCTCCTGTTCTTACATAAGAACATAAGAGAAGCCAATATTGGATCAGGCCAATGGCCCATCCAGTCCAACACTCCATCATACAGTGGCTAATAATAATAACAATAATAATACTTCAACTGGCTATGCTGGGGATTGAACCTGGGGCCTTCTGCATGAGAAGCAAATGCTCGACTGTTAGAGTTACCAACCTCCAGGAGGTGGCCAGAGATCTCCTGCTATAACAACTGATCGCCAAGCACCAGAGATTGGTTCCCCTGGAGAAAATGGCCGCTGGGGAAGGTGGACTTCACAGCCTTCCCCTACACAAACCCTGCCCTCCTCAAGCTCCACCCCCAAAATTCTCCTGGTATTCTCCCACCCGGAGCTGGCAAATCGAGCTACCGCTGACCCACCATCTCTCCAGTCTCTCTGCTGTCAGGCAGGTTGACATGACCCCCTTGGTTTCCCTCCCCCAGCCCAGCCTCCTGCTACCTTCCAGGTCCAGCTTGACCATCCCGGCGTCATCTTCCAGCTCATTGGTCACCTCACACTCATAGCGCCCGTAATCCTGCAGGGTGACATTCCGGATGATCAGTGAGGCATCCCCGGCATCGTTTTCCTGCAGTGCAGTGCGGCCCCGGAAGCTCCCAAAGGCCCGGCGCTCTTTGCCCATGGCCACGAAGACATCCTCAAATGCCATGGGGTCCACCACCTTGGTCCACTTCAGGCGGATTTCGTCGGGATCGTGGGCCGCCACGTCATAGTGGAAGCGGCAGGGAAGGATGATTGTCCCGCCACGATGGGTCACCACTTTGCCTGGAGCTGTCTGCACCACGACAGCCCCGCTGTCATCCTCTGAGGACAGAGAAGGATGTTAGGACTCCAGGAATCGAAACCTGGCACTCTCTCGGCCCAGCCTGCCTCACAGGGTTGTTGTAAGGATACAACAGAGGAGAGGGAAATGCTATAAGCTGCTTTGGGTCCCCATTAAGGAGACAGAAGAGAAGAAGAGATTGGATTTATACCCCGACCTTCACTATCCGAAGGAGTCTCAGAGCGGCTCACAATCTCCTTCCCCTTTCCCTCCCCACAACAGACACCCTGGGAGGTACGTGGGGCTGAGAGAGTCCTTTCAAGGACTGCCCTTGAGAGAACAGCTCTGAGAGAACTTGTGACTGACCCAAGGTCACACAAGCAGCTGCATGTGGAGGAGTGGGGACTCAAACCTGGTTCTCCCAGATTAGCGTCTGCGCTCCTAACAACAAACTGAGGTACAAATGAATAAAATATACAAAGAAACAAACAAATAAATAAAGCTTGGCCTACCCAAAGGTGGAACATGGCTGATTTAAAAAACAAACAAAAAGAGACAATTAGCTTGGGTTTTCCCTGGAAAATGTAGTTCAAGGGTTACATGTTCCACGGTTGCCTATTAGGGCTGCTGACCTGTAAAACGTCACTCGCATTGCCATCATGATGACGTCACTTCCAGGTTTTTCCTGGCAGTAGCTCTAGGAATCACTAGAAACATTATGGTTTTACCATAGATATGCTGCCAATTCCTAGAGCTACCACCGTTGCTTCCGGATGTTCCCTGGAAATGTCATCAGGGCTCTTTTTCTGGCAGGAACTCCTTTGCATATTAGGCGACACACCCCTGATGTAGCCAATCTTCCACGAGCTTACAGTAGCCCCTGTAAGAAGAGCTCTGTAAGCTTTTGGAGAATTGGCTACATTAGGGGTGTGTGGCCTAATGTGCAAAGGAGTTCCTGTTAGAAAAAGAGCCCTGGATGTCATCATGCTTGCAATGCCGCCCCATGCCCCCACGTCCACCCCTCCTACCAGCAACCCAACTGCCCATGCACATTCCAAAGGGCTGGTTCTGACCTTTAAAATCCTAAATGGCGTAGGGGTAAGGGTAGGGTTGCCAGGCCTTTACCAGCTGCCAGCAGGGGGCTCCAGGATCTTCTCCAGGGCATTCCTGTGTGCGCCATGATGATGTCACCCAGAAATGCTGTCATCACATTGGGGGACATCAGAGGGTGATGCTCTAGTTTCTGGACAAAACTCTATGGGATTTTTTTTGCCTTCAAAACCATAGAGCTTGCCCAAAAATTACAGCGTCACCCTCCGACGTCCCCAACATGATGACATCATTTCTGAGTGATGTGACTGCATGGGGGGGGGGGGGGGCTTCCCCTGCTGGCCAGCTGGCCAGCAGCAGATTAAAGGCCCAAAAATTGGGGGAATCCCCACCCAGACCGGGGGTTTGGCAGCCCTAGGTAGGATACTTGAAAAACCCTCTCCTCCCATATGGTCCAGCCGATCAGCTAAGATCTGTCCCACAAGCCCTGCTCTCAGTACCCCTGCCTTCAGAGAGAGTCCAGTTAGGTGCAGTGGTTAGGAGTGCAGACTCTAATCTGGGAGAACTAGGTTTGATTCCCCACTCCTCCACAGGCAGCTGCTGGTGTGCAGGGCAGGCCCCAGGTTTTTTTGAACACTAGGCAAGGATACCTTCTGCCGTGCCCCCCCCCCCCATGTGCCCACCAATTTTCAAACCTAAATGCATCTTAGCAGGAGTCCTTTCGTAGAAAAAGAGGTGCAGGAGCTCATTAGCATAACTCATTAGCATAACTCATTAGCATATGCCACGTCCCCTGACATCACCAGAAGTGTGTCAGAAAGGGAATGTCAGTTTCAGCCCCATTATATCCTATGGGCCACTGAAATCAATGGCAAAAACTC
The DNA here is from genome assembly GCA_029233225.1 of Lepidodactylus listeri. Lineage (NCBI taxonomy): Eukaryota > Metazoa > Chordata > Lepidosauria > Squamata > Gekkonidae > Lepidodactylus > Lepidodactylus listeri. Next base: position 178,310,542 of record JARCFY010000002.1, read on the forward strand.
ATAGGGTATATGAGGGGCTGGAGGAAAGGGGGTTTGAGGGAGAGGCTCTAAACTTGCAGGGTAGCTGCTGGGGCCTCTCCTCGAAATACCCACCAAGTTTCAAGAAGATTGGACCATGGGGTCCAATTCTATGGGCTCCCAAACAGATTGTCCCATCCCCTCCATTGTTTTCTGTGGAGGGAAAAAATGTTAACTTTTTCCCTACCATAGAGAACAATGGAGGGAATGGGTGCAACCTGTTTGGGGGCCTGTAGAATTGGATCCCCTGGTCCAATCTTCTTGAAACTTGGTGGGCATTTCGAGGAGAGGCCCCAGCAGCTACCCTGCAAGTTTGGAGCCTCTCCCTCAAACCCCCTCCCCTCCAGTGGCTTTTAAAGTTGCCACCGAATTTCAGCGGCAATTTGGCGGCGAGCTGAATCAGAGTAGAGAATCTGATTCAGCCCGTGGCTGCCCTACTGGCCAATCCTGAGCTGGCGGAGCTTTGCTCCGCCTCGCTTCGGCCCCAACGGACCCCTGCATTTTAGGAAGAATGCAAAGTTGGGGGCAACTTGAAGGCACTTCACACTCACTCTCACACACCTATAGTTAATGCAAATGCAGCACATGTGGTCTTCTCCCTTGCCAGCCCCCTGTAAAGAAACCCTCCTGCTGGTTGCCTTCTTGTTTGTTTTTAAACTTTATGTTGGTTTCCTTTTCTGCATAACACCACCCGTCACAGTCCACTTTCACAATTAAAACAGCCCCCAGCGCCGTTTGAACCCCCTTTCCCCCCCCCCGCGGAGAAGGCGCCCTCGGGGTCCCTTGAGCAGCGTCCTTCCCAGTCTCCCCGCCAGCTTTAAACTCTCTTGGGACCCGAAATATAAATGGGCTGGGAAGGTTTACACCGGGCAGTGTCCCTTCCGGGCTCCCCGGAGCAGCAAGTCTTCCAGCCAAAGCCAGCCAGACATTCCCCCACCCCACCCCCTCCATGCGCAGAATCCGCTCCTGCTGCCTCTCTGCCTCTCTGCCACTCAGTTACTGGCTAACTACCCACACACACAATGTGACCCCACCGTCTTCACAACTGGCCAAACCTCCCCTGATCTCCCCCCCCCCCAAAAAAAAGCTCTTCTCCCCCAGCTCTGCCTCCAGGGACGTCAAGAGGTGGGAGAAAAGCGCCAGCCGGCGATAGTGGGAACGGTCCTGCTCTTTAGGGAACAAACCGTGTGGGCACGACAGAGCCTCAACGGGCCAGCCTCTCGCCAAGTTGTCAATCGGTGCCAGTGTGCAGGGCTTGTGGCCACCTTTCCCTCACCCCCCGCCAGCATCTCACCCCCTTCCTCCCCCCCCCCAGCCAGTCCAGTCTTTGAAGGCAGCACAGGGTGGAGGAGGAGGTGGGGCGGACTTGTTGGAGCGGCAGCTGTGCCTGGGCTCTGCCCATTCACCCAGCACGGTTGAGGAGTGCTGCTGCCACCTGTAAAGCATGCTGTGTCGCCGAATCAGTCTCTCTTGCTCTCAGTCTCTCCACCGCCCCATTTGTCAGCTGCACCCCTAGGCGGCCACCTAGTTGGCCTAGTGATAGAGCCGGCCCTGCTGGTGTGACCTTGGGTCAGTCACAAGTTCTTCTCAGAGCTGTTCTCTCAATGGCAGTCCTCGAAAGAGCTCTCTCAGCCCCACCTACCTCCCAGGGTCTCTGTTGTGGGGAGGTGAAGGGAAAGGAGATGGTAAGCCGCTCTGAGACTCCGAGTGAAGGGTGGAATAAAAACTGAGCCAAATAAATAATTAGTCATTTAATCTTTATTGGCACTATAAAAGGGAGAACATTAAAACAAATCCATAAAAGGACTGAACACAGAATAAATCACAAACTGAAATGTCCCAAAATTACAGTGTTATTACTTCGTGCAAGAACAGCAGCATCTATAAGACCTTTGCCACAGAACCGGTTCTGTTGCCACCAGTGTTGCTAAGCAGGAAACAACAATTTATATGTATCAGGAAAATCCATAATGCTGGATAAAATTGAGGATAAAATACTTTGTCTGATATGATTATAATAACGACACTCTAACAACCCACGAGGGACTGTTTCAATAGTTCCATGTAAACAAGGGCCATGTCTACTAGTAAGGGGTATACCCTGAAATCTGGCGGTTAAAATCTCTGAAGGTAAAACATTAAGCCAAGAGAGAGAGAAAATTCGATGAGATTTTGGAATCTGTAGCTGGTAGATGTAACTAGGAAGAAGTCCTACAGTGGGAAATATCCCACAGCTAAGGGGAGAGTGGGTCTTATTGGCTGCATTGTACAGACTGGATAGCTCTATCTCCAGTAATCTGTTCCTTATTTTTTTAAATGCCTCCGTTTCTGAAAGTAAAAATAGAGCTTCGAATAAATAATCATCTTGGTCGCCCTCCTCTGCACTTTTTCCAGCTCTGCAGTGTCCTTTTGGAGACAATGGTCACCAGCACTGGGTCGACACTTTCACTGAGCTATCCACGACAACCCCAAGGTCTTTTCCCCTCTCAGCCTCAGCAAGTTCAGACCCCCGTTAGCCTATACTTGAAGCTGGGATTTTTTGTCCCAGTGTGTATCACCTTACACTTATTGACACAGATTCATTTGTCACATTGTTGCCCACTCCACCAGTTTGTGGAGGCCGGGCTTTTTTGCGCCCTAGGCAAGGCTAACTACTTATGCCCCCCCCCCCCCCACTGCTAACCAATTATCAAAACCAGATAAATTCTAAGGAAAATTAAAAGCACAAAACTTGACCCTGCTAATTTTTTAAAAAATTGTGAGGGCTTGGGCAGGCAGGGTGCAAGGCAAAGCTGAAGGGAGCTGCTGCTGCTACAGTTGCCATGACTTTCTGGAGGAGGAAAAGCATGGGATAGCCAGGGCTGGTGAGTGAGTGAGTGAGTGAGTGTGAGAGCCTGTGGCTGATTGGAGGGGCGCTGATTGTCCGGTTCTGCACTCCTCTGAGGTCTGCGCCCTAGGTGGTCGCCTAACTTGGCCTAATGGTAGCACCGGCCCTGTGTGGAGGTCCTCTTGGAACTCTTCACAGTCAGCCTTGGGTTTCACCATCCTGAATAATTTGGTGTCATCTACAAACTTGGCCCTTACACTACTTACCCCTGGTTCCAGATCATTTATGAATGAATTAAATAGTACCTGCCCCCAATACCAATCCTTGTGGGACCCCACTGCTGATTTCCCTCCACTGTAGGGTTGCCTAGTCTGGGTTGGAAAATACCTGGAGACTTTGGGGGCGGAGCCAGGAGAGAGCAGAGTTTGGGGAGGGGAGGGGCCTCAGCAGGGTACAATGCCATAGAGTCCACCCTTCAGAGCAGCCATTTTCTCCAGGGGAGCTGATCTCTGTCAGCTGGAGATCAGTTGTAAAAGCGGGAGATCCCCAGGCCCCACCTGGGGGCTGGCAGCCCTACTCCACTGTGAGGATGAAAAGGAAGAAGAAGAAGAAAGGAGGAGGAGGAGGAGATTGAATTTATCCCCCGCCCTTCACTACCCAAAGGGGACTCAGAGCGGTTTACAATCTCCTTTCCCTTTCCCTCCCCACAACAGACACCCTGGGAGGTAGGTGAGGCTGAGAGAGCTCTGACTGAGAACTGCCCTTGAGTGAACAGCTCTGAGACAACTTGTGACTGACCCAAGGTCACACCAGCAGCTGCATGTGGAGGAGTGGGGAATCAAACCCGGTTCTCCCAAATTGGAGTCCATGCTTCTAACCACTACACCAAACTGGCTCACACCCAGTGAACAGCCACCCCCCCCCCATTTAAGTCAAGATTCCTATGTTCATATCAGACATAAATTAAGACCATAGAACTATTGCCCCAAATGGTGCATGCATAAGACACCCACCCCAAAAGCAAGAGTACCATCACACACCTGAGACATGCACCACCTTTCTTTGGCCTTTCTGGGCAAGAGCCAGCTGGCAGGACAGTGTGAGGAGGAGCAGCGTCAAGACAGCAACGTGAAGAAGAGTCAGACTTCTTGGGGGGATCTAACAGGAAGGAAAAGGACAGTGTGTAGGACTCGGTGTCTGCTTCAGGGTTTTTTGGAAGCAGCTGCCTATCCTCTGCTGGAAAGAGGATGCTGGTCTAGATGGACATCCCGCGATCCAACCCAGCAGGGGACCTTCTGATGTCCCCAAAAATATTTCCGCCACATTCACTTAAAGGACACAGAAAACAATGTGCAGCAGGAGAAGGTAAATATATAATTGGCTTTTCTGCTCCTTAGTCTGGCCAGGATACCCACGCCTTTTCTGGCTGACTCATTTTGGCCTAGGAGACAATCAATACTTACAGTTTGCAAAAAAAAGATAAGAGCAGGGCTCTGTTGGGGCCAGGGTGCGCCAGAGCGCCGCTCTGGGAGAGAGGAGGTGGGGGGGCGGGCACTTAACAAAGCCCCGCCCCCCTGGCCTCCCCCCTGTCAATGCTCCAGGGGCCGGCCGCCGGCCCCGGGAAATAGAAACCTTTCCCTCCCTGTGCTCCCGGGGCCGCAGCAGAGCGCCGCCGGCCCTGGGAAGCCCCTTCCCTCCTCCCCCCCGTCAAGAAGTTTTTTCCTCCCCCCTCCCACTGCTCCCGGGGCCGTGGCAGAGCGCCGCCGGCCTCGGGAAGCCCCTTCCCTCCTCCCCCCCGTCAAGACTCCCGGGGCCGGCGGCGCTCCGCTGGCACCGGGAAGGAGAAGTCCTTCCCTCCCCCCTCCCACTGCTCCTGGGGCCGTGGCAGACCGCCACCGGCCCCGGGAAGCCTCTTCCCTCCTCCCCCCCGTCAAAACTCCCAGGGCCAGCAGCACTCCGCTGGCCCTGGGAAGGAGAAGCCCCCTCCCTCCCCCTTCCTGGAAGAAGAAGCCCCCTCCCTCCCCCTCCAGTGAAGAAGCCGGGCCCCAGTGGCCTAAAGCCACTGGGGCCCAAGCAAGGGGGGGAGGGAGGAAACGCCGGCCCCAGTGGGGTGAGAAGCGTTCCTTCCTTCCTTCCTTTTCCTTCCTTCCTTCCTTCCTTCCTTGCTTCCTTCCTTCCTTCCTTCTCTCTCTCTCTCCCCCACCTACCTACCTACCTTCCTGTTCCTTCCCCTCTCCCTTCCTTCCCCTCTCCCTTCCTTCCTTCCGTTCTTCTCTCTCTCTCCCCCACCTACCTACCTACCTTCCTGTTCCTTCCTTTCCCTGTCCTTCCCCTCTTCCTTCCTTCCTTCCTCCCTCTCTCCCCCCTTCCTTCCTTCCTTCCTTCCTTCCTTCCTTCCTTCCTTCCTTCCTTCTCTCTCTCTCTTCCCCACCTACCTACCTGTTCCTTCCCCTCTCCCTTCCTTCCCCTCTCCCTTCCTTCCTTCCTTCCTTCCTTCCTTCTCTCTCTCTCCCCCACCTACCTGTTCCATCCCCTCTCCCTTCCTTCCCCTCTCCCTTCCTTCCTTCTCTCTCTCTCCCCCACCTACCTGTTCCTTCCCCTCTCCCTTCCTTCCCCTCTCCCTTCCTTCCTTCCTTTCTTCTCTCTCTCTCCCCCACCTACCTACCTACCTTCCTGTTCCTTCCCCTCTCCCTTCCTTCCCCTCTCCCTCCCTTCCTTTCTTTCTTCTCTCTCTCTCCCCCACCTACCTACCTACCTTCCTGTTCCTTCCCCTCTCCCTTCCTTCCCCTCTCCCTTCCTTCCTTTCTTCTCTCTCTCCCCCCCCACCTACCTACCTACCTTCCTGTTCCTTCCTTTCCCCGTCCTTCCCCTCTCCCTTTCTTCCTTCCTCCCTCTCTCCCCTCTCCCTTCCTTCCTTCTCTCTCTCCCCCCACCTACCTACCTACCTTCCTGTTCCTTCCCCTCTCCCTTCCTTCCTTCCTTCTCTCTCTCTCCCCCACCTACCTACCTACCTTCCTTCCCCTTTCCCTTCCTTCCCCTCTCCCTTCCTTCCTTCCTTTCTTCTCTCTCTCTCCCCCACCTACCTACCTACCTTCCTGTTCCTTCCCCTCTCCCTTCCTTCCCCTCTCCCTTCCTTCCTTTCTTCTCTCTCTCTCCCCCACCTACCTACCTACCTTCCTGTTCCTTTCCTTCCTGTTCCTTTCCTTCCTTCCCCCTCCCTCCCTTCTTGCCTACTGACACACCTGATGTCAGGGACATGTGGCCTCATGACACTTCCGGTGACATCAGGGGGTGTGGCATATGCAAATAACTTATGCTAATGAGCTCCTGCACCTCTTTTTTTATGAAAGGACCCCTGGATAAGAGTGAACAGGAACTAGCAATTTTGTGAACAATGTCAAGGTTAACTGGGGACTGAGCTCTGCATTGTGCAGGGGGCTGGACTAGATGACCCTGGGGGTCCCTTCCAACTCTATGATTCTATGATTCTATCAACCCAGGATAGGGTTGCAATCTCCCAGTGGGGCCTGGAGATCCCCAGCTTTTACAATTGATCTCCAGGAGACAGAGATCCATTCCCCCAGAGGAAGCCTTTTACAATTGATCTCCAGGAGACAGAGATCCATTCCCCCAGAGGAAGCGGCTGCTTTGCAGGGCTGGCTCTGTGGCTTTGGAACCTGTGGAGGCCCCTCCCCTCCCCAAACCCCGCCTTCTCCAGGCTCCACCCCCTAAATCTCCAGGGATTTCCCAACCCAGAGCCGACAGCCCATCCCTAACCCAGGATCTTCTGTGCTGCAAAGCTGCGGCCTTTCTTTTTGCACCGGGGGACCTGCCCCAGTGGCGGGGGGAGGGGGGCAGGGACATCAGCGGAACCATAGCCTCAGACTAGGGTTGCCAACCTCCAGGTGGTTGCTGGAAATCTCCTGAGATGACAACTGATCTCCAGGCGACAGAGATCACCTGGAGAAAACAGCCACTCTGGAAGGTGGACTCTGTGGCATTATATCCCAATGAAGTCCCTCCCCAAACCCCACCCTCCTCAGGCTCCACCCCCCCAAACCTCCAGGTATTTCCCAACCCTCAGACCCACATGCTGAACTGAAGAAGAAAACTGGGTCCCCTTCCTCTTGCTCAGCAGGGACATCATCACGTTAATCTGGGAGGGGGGAGGGGTATTTTCTCCCATGCTGCCCCTGGTGCTTGGGACCAGTCTCCCCTCTAAGCTGAGTTCTTTAGCCTCCAGCTCACCCATTTTGCCTTAGCTCAGGAAGGAAGGCTCCAGAGCAAACTGGTTTATGCAGCAGCCAGATCACTTGCTCACAACTTTAATGCCAGTGGCTCACAACGTAGAACTTTTGCTCACAAGACTCCACAGCTTAGAGGAAGCAATGGTTAGGAGTAGTGTTTCCTCTAAGTGTGAGCTAGCTCACAGTTTTTTAGCCTCTGGCTCACACATTTTTGCCTTAGCTCAGGAAGGACGGCTCCAGAGCAAACGAATTTATGCAGCAGCCAGATCGCTTGCTCACAACTTCAATGCCAGCAGCTTACAAAGTGGAATTTTTGCTCACGGGACTCCACAGTTTACAGGGAGCATTGCTGGGGACCCCCTCTCAGAGCCCCCTAGATATCCAGATCCCTTAAATGGCTCTGCCCCATGCATAAAGGACCTCAGGTGCCCCCTCTCTGACACACACACTTTGCCTTCAGATCCTTCCACAAAACCTGCCTTCTCCCAGCTATGCCTTTGAGAGGACTATTCTGTAAAGCCAGAGACCCGGGAACTGCCTTTCTTGGCCTCCCTCCAAGTCCAGTTGCCAAGTCCAGGGTTACCAGACCCAGGCTGGGGAACTCCTGGAGACCTGGGGAGGGCAGGGACTTCAGTGGGGCACGATGCCATGGAGTATACCCTCTTATACATCCCTTTTCTCCAGGGGAACTGACCTCTGTAGTCTGGAGATGAGCTGTAATTCCATGGGATCCCCAGGTCCTACCTGAAGGCTAGCCTCCCTACCTCCCAAGGTTTCCCCTTATGCTTCCCTCCCTCTCCTCTTCTCCCAGCTGGTAGCACTGGGAATCCTTGGGGGCAGGCACCTGCTTTTACCATCCTCCATTGAGGGAGGCTGCTTTAATAGTTCCATTTCACTTTTGCCGCTCCCAGACTGGTGGGGTGGAAAGACCCTCTGTCCCAGGGCCAGACAGCAGATCCAAATCCAGGAGATTAGTTTCCTTGTGGGATTCAGCAAAGGTTTGAGGTAGTGCATAGGCATGCCAGCCACTGAGGAGTTAATAATGTACGCATCTCATCCGGTGGTGAAAAATGGATGTGCGGAAGTTCTCTTAACCTCCAGGGGACAACCTCCCCCCCCCCCCCCCCCGCTCCAGTCTCTAACTGCCTAAGCCATGTTGCGGCAATCCGGAGATAATTTTCGATATTTCTCCCCCTTCAACGCCCACCTTTAGAATGCAAAGCAAACTTTCTTTGCGCAGGTTAGGAATGCAGGGGAATACTAACACTTTGGTTCCCCGAGGGGAGGAGGAGGAGGAGGATAAAAAGTAACACAGCAAACCCCCCTGCCCCAATTCTTCAAAAGCTAATTTGAAGAGCTGTGCCTGTGTGTGTCTCTCCCTCCCTGCAATGACCTCTCTTTTCCCCCCACTGGAAAAAGCCTCTCAAAGATGCAGGCAGCATCCCTGGGAAAAGTGGTACCCAGCCGAGCCGAGGGATGCTCTCCAGAGAGATTGCAGCAAACCCCAATGAGCCAGTGTTGCAGGAGGAAGGTGAACCACAAACTGTAAGACAACCTTGCACCAAAAAATGCGACTCACCATTTCTCCTTGAAGGGGGATGGGGTGTCCCGACCCAGAAGTGACTCTCAGGTGCTGGAGAACTGGAGACTGATGCAGTTTGCCCAGGGATGGGGGAAGGGGGGAAGCAAGGGGGGGGACAGGCTCTTGTTTCTCACGTTTCTTCTTTTCCTCCTCCTTTCTCTCTTTTTCAGTACATCAGTACGATGTTGATGAGTTGCAGAATCCCTTCTGGCATCTTACTCAGCAAAAGTCCAAGAAAGCCAAAGGCTGGTGGCAGTGGGGGTGGGGGTGGCAGTGTGGAGAAAAAACAGCTGTTTGCAAGAGGCAAAAAGTTGCGCAAAGGGACCAGTGGCAAAGAGACTGGTGGCAATTACTGCATTAAAAGAGGGCTGCAATGGGACTGGGAGGAGGGATAAAGCTGGGGTGGGGGAGGGAGAGAAGAGAATTTTAAAGGGAAACCTGCAAATTCTTTGCATGGACCAGAGCCAGGCTGGACTGCTGAAGTTGCAGGACTCAAGCCAACTCCAGGCCAGGCCCAGAACACAGGCACAGACTTGGGATTCAGTGGTGCAGATGGTGGGGCCACAGCCGCCCACCAACGATCCCTGCCTCAACTCCAAACCCAGCTTTGAGAGAGAGAGAGAGAGAGAGTCAGTTTTGCTAGACTCTCAGGTTTCCCTGGCCTCTGCCGTCTCCCTTTCAGGCTGCCTCACCAGGTAGACTGGCAAAAGCAGCTATCCAGTTTCGAGGTTATCTGTCATCTCCCATTTCAGCTGGACGGGGCGGGGACCCCGAGGGTGTTAGACTCCTGGGGGATCCCAAAGAGCAAATGCTCCAGTTTGCTCTTTCTTCAGTTGTGCAGTCACACAGCCAGGCCAGCTCCTCGGAAACAGGAAGGATCCAAAAGCAGGGAGAAACAGAGGTGGCAGGCTTCTTCTTTCAGCAGCAGGCAGAGCAAGGTGCAGGATTCAGCCTGGAAGCCAGAACTGGGTGACTCACAGGGTGACACCGGGGGGGGGGGGGGGGCAGCTGGGATTCTTTTGCTCTCCCTTCAGGAAGAGACCAGGGGAGGACTGTCTGTATGACTTCTATTGTGGCTTTGTGTGGCCTAGAAGCTAATTCCTGTGGCCAAGCATTTAAGAATAAAATTTCTGGTGTATAAGGGACGTGGACTGAGGTGACTTTCTGGATTGTATCTAACACTGACATCCAAAAATTCTTATTTTTTTCACATTTCTACCAACAATGGGCAAAACTGCCCACTTGTTGACATCCTTACTAGCAATATGGGGATTTGTCTGTCGAAATATGAGACAGTTGAAGTGGGGTGGAATACCATCTAGTCATTAGTTTTAGGTTTTGAAAGCGTACTGCTATAGTTTTGGTGTTAAAGCTGGTAGATTTCCAAAAGCTGTTCCATACATCATCATTAAGTGATTCTCCACAGTCTTTTTGCCATGTAGATTGGTACAGCAACACTTTGTCACATGAGTTTTTAAGTAGTAGAGAGTAAAGTTTTGAGATTAAGCCCCTGTTTTGGTTGTCATATTTACTTATTATAAATTCCTATTCCATTTGTGGTTTAGACATCAGATCTTTTATATTAATTTGGTTAAGCAAGTGACCCAGCTGCATGTAAAAGAACCAAGGTATCTTATTACCTAAATTTTGTTCTAGTTCAGATTTGCTCTTAATGCCTTGCTTTGTTGCTATATCCATAATACGGGACATTTCCTTACTTCTCCACTTTCTTACGATATTTATATCTTTTCCAGGCTGAAACCAATTTTGATTTAGAAATGCAGAATATCTTGACATCGAAGGTAGTAACTTTTTGATATTGCGTTTCCAACACTGAATGGAAACTGATATTAATTCTACAAAGTTAATGATTTGTTTGGACAGTTGTTCCAGAGCTCAAATCATGTCTTCCAGGGAATTTGGATAAATCAGGTCATTGTATAGACCCACCCCCAAAGGTTGCTGCGAAGAGCGTAGTATTTTAACTATGTTAGACAATAATATTGCCTGGCTGTATGTTCTTAGGTCTGGTAAAGCAAACCCACCAAGCGAACTCGGTCTTCTCAAAACATAGTAGCTTATTCTGTGCCTTTTGTGCCCCATAAAAAGTTAAGTAAGGTATTCTGCCATCTTTTCAACAAGAAGGGTGGAATATGAAGCAAAATTGTTCCAAACAGAAAAATAAATTTAGGCAGTATAGAAGATTTGATAAGGTTAAATTTCTCCATCCAGGTTAGATTTAGTTTACTCCAATTGAAGAGAATTTTGGGAATTTCAACATACGTGTTCTGGTGATTAATCTTTAGCATGTCTGTTTGGTTGAGAGGGATTTTAATACCCAGATATGTTATGTACGTGGACACCCAGTGAAATTTAAAGTTTCTTTTAATGTATTCTTTACATTCATGTGAAAGGCATATTGGTAGTAGTTGTGATTTGCTATCATTTAATCGAAGACCTGACAACGTGCCCAAAAACTTTTAAGTTTGATGTAACGCAGAGAGGGTTTTGACTGGTTCAGTAATGTATAACAACATATCATCTGCGAATAGCAATATTTTGTATTCCCTTGATCAGAGTTTGATCCCAGAGATGTCAAAGTGAGATCTAATGGCAATGGCTCTATCTAATGGCAATGGTTCTATCGCTATTGGTTCTATCGCTATTGGTTCTATCGCTATCGCTATTGCGAACAGTAAAGGGGATAGTGGGCAGCCTTCTCTGGTGCCCCGCTTCAAAGAGATAGCCTTTGTGCAAGAACTATTGATTTTGATTTTAGTTGTGGGAGATGAATACAGTTTTTTGATGGTAGATGTAAATTTCTGTCCAGATGTAAATTTCTGTCCAGATGTAAATTTCTGTCCAGAGCCCATCCCTTCCAATACTGAAAACAGATAGGAAAATTCCACTGAGTCAAAAGCTTTCTCCACATCTAGTGATAAAAAAACTGCAGGTATTTTAGATTTTTGGCTATGTCAAAGTAGTGTCAGAGTTTTAATTGTGTTATCCGCTAAATCTCTGTTCGGGATAAAGCCTTTTTGGTCAATATTTATGTATTCAGAGACAAAGGTGTTATTTTGTTTTGCTAGTTAGGATCTTCAAATCCTGATTTAGTAGGGAGATAGGCCTATATGATTCTGGTTTTAAAGGGTCTCTTCCTTTTTGGGGTATCACTACCATATGCGCCTCATGCCAAGATAGGGGTAGCTGGCCAGACCCTAACACTTCATTGCATGTTGCTGTCAGAGGGCCCACTAGTGTCATTGCAAAGCTTTTATAAAATTCTGACGGGAAGCCGTCTGGGCCTGGTGCTTTGGATTTTTTCAGAGATTTAATTGTCTCCAAGATCTCTTTTTCTGTAAAGGGTTTTTCTAACAATAGTTTATGGTTTTCTTTTAGTTTAGGGAGTCTGCCTTGTTCTTGCAGAAAGGAGTTAATCTGTTTTGGGTTTGGTGAAGACGAGGAGTACAAATTTGTATAGTAATTTTCAAAGACTTCAGATATGGATTCAGTTGTGTTAAGGACTTCTCCTTGTGGGTTTTTGATAGCTGAGATTTTAGTTGAGGCCATTTGTGTTTTAACTTTATGTGATAGGAGATTTAGAGTCCTTGATGATCTAAATCAGTATTTTTGCTTTGTAAACACCAGTTCTCTTTCTAATTTTTGTTATTTCAACTTGTGGTAGGCTTCTACACTCTTTTAAAAGTTTCTCATAAACTATTTTGTCCCCACTCTCTTTGTATTGGTTTTCTAAAATCTTAATTTTTTCAAAAGATCTACTTCTAATTTTTGTCTTTCCTTTTTAAGGTATGAAGCTTTGGAGATTAATATCCCTCAAAGTTCTGGCTTAAGTGCATCCCATCTAGTGGCTGAAGATATACTGTTGTGTGCATTGTCTTTGAAATATTGTTTGATGTCTTGGTCTATTTCTTTATACAATCTAATAAAGAAGTATTTAGCCTCCAATTCCTGCTTTTCTTTGTTTGGTCATATAGGATGAGGGTGTGTCACAGGAGTCGCTGGAGCTAGCCTCACTGTCACTTGTCTCGCTGGCCGCTCCTCGAGCCACCACCTTGACTATTCCCCGCCCTTGGCAGCCGGGGCCTCAGATTTGGCTAGGGAAGGGGGGGGTTACATCACCACCCCCTCTCCCAGATGCCTCCTGGTGGGATACTTCAGGCTCCGTCTCTCTCTCTCTCTCAGCTCAGCCCCATCTGCACACAGGCCTCTCCTCCTCGGCCCCTTCTGGCTGCCTTCCTTTTATTCCTCCCCCCTCCCAGGATCCTTGCCACTCAGCCACCCAGGAGCCTCCCTCTCTTGCCCCACCCCCTTCTTAAGATGAGATGCTGAGCCTCTGGGGGGGCCTCTGGCCTTTCGTCCTCTGGCCCCACCCCTTCCCCGACACCCAGGCGTGATGCCCATGAGTGCATCCTGGCTCGCGCGCCTGGCCACTGGCTTGGCGCGGCTGCTCCTGTGTTGGGCTCTCTCTCCTCCTCCACCCTGTGAGTGCCTAGCCCCACGGTGGCCTCAGCCCCCTTGACCTGGCTCTGGAGAACTCCTGAGTCCCGCGGGGCCGCCTGCTTCTCCTCCCCGGCCATCCCTGCACATCCCAGTTGCGTCTTCGCCCCTTCTCCTTCACTGTTGGGGCTGGCGCTGATAAAGGAGAGGGACCCAGGCGCCTCTGCTTTGCCTCCAACACTGGCGGTAAGCTTGCTGCGTGTCGTGGAGCCCTGCAGGGGGTCTGTCTGGGGGTCGCCACAGCTCCCGCGTGCCGGGGAAGTCCCGAGATTGGGACATACCCCCTCCCTTGTGGGCGTCTGCGAGGCCTCTTCCGGCTTATCGTGGAGACAGGAGAGGTAAACAGCTGCCAAGTGGTCTTTCCTGGCTCGATGTTACACTGTGAAGGAAAAAGGTAACAAGGCTAAGTACCAATGTAAAATCCGAGGGTTTTTGTCTTTCATTCGCTCTAGCCATAGGAGGGGTGCGTGGTCGAGCACCAATGTAAAGGGGTTGTTGGTAAGGTAGAATTGGAGTGCCCCCACTGCCCACTTCACTGCCAAAGCTTCCTTCTCCACCATGGAATAATTCTTCTCAGCTGCTTGGAGTTTCTGTTTTATGAAGAGGATGGGCCACTCCTCTCTGCCATGCCCTTGAGTAAGTGCCGCGCCCAATCCGGTTCTGGAGGCATCCGTGTGTAGGGCAAAAGGAGCATTAAAGTCCGGGTTGTGCAGGACGGGTTGCCCGGACAGACTGGCGCGTAGCGTGGTGAAGGCTGTCTCCTGCACTACTCCCCACTCCAACGTATTCGGCCGTGCCTTGCCTAGACAATCAAAGAGGGGACTGGCCACTGACGCAAAGTGTGGAATAAATCGGTTGTAGTAACTTTCGCTGTTGTCTTTTTGTGCGTGGGGGCAGTTGTTGCTCTAATGCTTTTACCTTGTTAGGTAGGGGTTTGAGCCGTCCGTGCCCCACCAGAAACCCGAGGTATCATAGTTCCCGAAACCCGATATGGCTTTTCTTCGGGGTAACCTTGAGCCCCACCTGCTGGAGAGCGGACAAGACCTGTCGCAGGTGTTCCACATGGGATGGCCAACTTGGGCTGAAAATGATGATATCATCAATGTATGCACGAGCGAATCCCTCGCACTGGGCCAGGACAGCGTCCACCAGGCGCTGGAATGTGGCCGTGGCTCCTTGTAACCCAAAGGGCATCCTTTTGAACTGGTAGAGACCCCAGGGTGTGGCAAAGGCCGTTTTTTCCCTATCCTCCTCCGCCACGGGGATCTGCCAATAGCCCTTTGTTAAGTCCAGGGCTGAGAGATAATGAGCCGAGCCCAATTGGTTGATGAGTATGTCCGTGCGGGGCATAGGGTAGGCGTCAAAGGTGGAAAGCTTGTTGACTTCCCTGTAGTCAACACAGAACCTTACAGAACCATCGGGCTTTGAGACCAACACGATCAGACTTCTCCAGGCGCTCTGGGCAGGTTCGATGATATCCAACACCAACATTTCTTCCACCTCCACGTTCACAACTTCCCACTGTTTCCATGGGAGGGGCCTCCATTTAGGCCGGGCAACTGCCCCAGGCCGAGTAGGGATCTTGTGGATGGCTGCAGTAGTATAGCCGGGTCTGGACGAGAATAACCCGGGGACTGCCTTCAAGACGCCTCGGATTTCCTCCTGTTGCTGTAGTGACAGGGTCTCATTGAAGGCCGGCTCCTCTGATGCCACTATAGTCGCCCCCCAGTGCAGAAAACTGTCGAAGGGTTCCACCGGGTCTGCAGACAGCAGGGCTTCCTGGGTTTCCTCTGAGCGCCCAGGAGGGCCGAGCCGGGAGCACCATTCCTTGAGGTTGTTAACGTGGATGTGTTTCTTTTGCCTACGGCCGGCTCCACAGCGAACTTCATAGGTGAGCGGGCCTATGGAGCAAAGCACGGGGAAAAGTCCCTGCCACGGGTCCCCCTGCGGCTTCTGCATAACATCTCTGGAGACTAACACCAACGTCCCAGGGCCCAGGGTCCGTGCTCGGGTGCCTCTGTCATAGCGCTGTTTCTGTTGGTGTTGTGCCCGACCAAATTTTGCTGGGCTTCTCCTCTAATGTAGTACAGACGCTTTTGCAGCTGCCGCACGTACTCCCCGGTGGGAATGGCCTGCGGAGGTTCGGACCCCGCCCAGGTATTCTCTACTAGACTCATTATTCCCCTAGGGGTCCAGCCATACACCAGTTTGAAGGGGGAATAGCCCATGGAGGCCTGCGGGGTCTCCCGGAGGGCAAACAGGAGAGGATCCACATATAAGTCCCATGCGGACGGGTTGTCTCAGGACACCTTCTTTAGCATCCCCTTGAGCATCTGGTTCAAGCGCTCGACCAAGCCGTTGGTCTGGGGGTGGTGTATGGCTGTGAGCAGGGGTTTAATCTGTAGGGCTTGGAATACCTGCTGTAACAGTTGCGGCGTAAAAGGGGAACCCCGGTTGGTAAGAACCTCCGCTGGCAGGCCCACTTGCGCAAAGAATCGGATGAGGACCCGGGCCACCATAGCGCTTTTCATGTTGGGCAGGGGGATGGCCTCCGGGTAGCGGGTCACATAGTCCATCAAGACTAAGAGGTATTTGGCCCCTCTGGGGGTCCGAGGTAAGGGGTCTACAAAGTCCATGGCTATACGGTCGAAGGGGGTTCCTATGATGGGCAGTGGGGACAGGGGTGCCCAGGGGGCTGCTCGAGTTGACATCCACTGACAGACTTCACAGGACCGGCAGTGGAGCCTAATGTCTTTGTCCATGGAAGGCCAATAGAAATGCTCCAGGACCCTGTCTAATGTGTTGCAATGTCCTTGGTGGCCAACCCAGGGATGGTCATGGGCACATTCCAGCACGGCCTCCCGAAAGGACTAGCAGTTGACACCACGTCCCTACCCGCCCCTTGGCTTCCCTGGTCCAGACCCCCTTTTTTACCACTACCTCAGGAACCGTTGACTACGGTGCAGATCTCGCACAAGGCTGTCACTTACTGCCAAGTGCTCCCGCAGCGGGGCAAGGCTGTCATCCTTTGCTTGAGCATGCAGGAATTCTGGGTTCCGCTGCATCTGCCACACCAGTCCCTCCGTGGGGTTGGGTTGCTCTGGGGCCCCCGCTTCCTCTTCCAGGGGTTGGCCACCTTCTGCCTGCTCAGCACTCTCTTCTCCCAGCGCCACTTCATCCTCTGGCCCAGCTCCAGCCCGGCGCACCAATTCTCGGAATGCGGGAGCGTCCTGTCCCAACAACACCGGGAAGGGAAGGTTGGCCACCTTGGCCACGGGTAGTGCATGCTCCTGCCCCAAACAGCCCAGTGGAACCATCACTACCGGGCTCCGCTCTACATGACCATGGAAGCATGCAATGGACGTGGTGGGGATCTGGTGGGGATCTGGTGGAGGATTAGGTGTTGTCTAATCATGGACACAGAACTGCTGCTATCCAGAAGGGCTGTCAGCAGCCATCCCCCTAAGCGCACCTAAGCTGTCCAGGTCGGCGCCTGGGCTCTGCCCCCGACCACTTGCATCGCCATCTCTGACCCCAGGTTGCACTCCATGAGCGGACATTCCCGTCGGTAATGCCCCCATTGCCCACACGTAAAACAGGGGCCCGTTCCCCCTGTGGGTGGGTTGACTCCCGAGGCAGGGGCCGAGCTACCGGGTCCCCCCTGTCCTTTTGGGGTTCTGACGGGGGGGCGCCCCAGTGGTCCCATGCTGGGCACCACACGAGCCCCAGGGTAGCGAGCCCTCCCCCCAGTCAAGGTGGGCATGATTCCTCACAGGGCCCCTTCTGCCGCCCCTTTTGTGCCCCCCTTTCCCCCAGCATACGGGCTCTGGGCGGGTCGGCCCCTCCCTCCATTCCGCTGCCAGAAAGTTCTCCCACAGATCTTGTGCCTCTGCAATTTTCGTGGGATGCCAGCACACCACCCAGTGACGGGCTTTCGGGGGCAGAATTAGCAATAACTGCTCCACCACCACCATTTCCACATTTCCACCATTTCCTCCGAGGTGGGTTGTAACCAGTGGATGGCAGCGTCTTTCAGTGCTGCCAGCATGGCCCTGGGGCAGCCCGTCAGGGTCACGGCGAGGGAGCGGAATTTTTGCCTATGCGACTTGGGCGTGAGTTCATACCAGTCCAGGATGGCCCCCTTTAACTTATCATAGTCTGCCGCCTCCCCCTTGTCCAAGGCTCTCATGGCCGCCTGTGCCTCACCCGTCAGATAGGGGCCTACTGCGAAGGCCCACTGGGCCTTTGGCCATTGCGCCGCCTCGGCCAGCTGTTCAAAGGCCTCCAAAAATGCTTCTATATCGTCCTCAGGGCCCAATTTGGTCAATGCCGCCCAGGGTCCGTGGCCAAAGGGCACTGGCGGCGGAGGCAGGGGGTGCCCCCAGCCCCGCCCTGGGTGGCCAGGACCTGCTGCAAATCTCGCATCAGTGACACCTGGGCCGACTGCTGTTGCTGCGCCAAGTCTCTCATCAATTGCACCTGATGCTCCACCAGCCATTGCCCAAACTGCGTCAGGTCCATGTTGCCAGCGGGGTTGAGCTGCCCCAGGGGAGCTGTTGCCGATCCTGCTGCACGGTCCCCATCCAGCGTTGCTCGCAGAGCCCGCCCGGCCTCAGCGGGGGCCCACCGCAGAGTCCACCCGGCGGGGGCAGGGATATGCGGCGAGGGGCGTGTCAGGGGCAGGGCACTGCCAGCATTCTCCACCACGCTGTCACAGGAGTCGCTGGAGCTAACTTCACTGTCACTTGTCTCACTGGCCACTCCTCATGCCGCCACCTTGACTATTCCCCGCCCTTGACAGCCGGAGCCTCAGATTTGGCTAGGGAAGGGGGGGTTATGTCACCACCCCCTCTCCCTGATGCCTCCTGGTGGGATACTTCAGGCTCCGTCTCTCTCTTGGCTCAGCCCCATCCGCACACAGGCCTCTCCTCCTCGGCCCCTTCCAGCTGCCTTCCTTTTATTCCTCCCCCTCCCAGGATCCTTGCCACCCAGGAGCCTCCCCCTCTCGCCCCACCCCTCTTCTTAAGCTGAGATGCCGAGCCTCTGGGGAGGCCTCCGGCCTTTCATCCTCCAGCCCCGCCCCTTCCCCGACACCTGGGCGTGATGCCCATGAGTGCATCCTGGCTCACGCGCCTGGCCACCGACTTGGCGTGGCTGCTCCTGTGCTGGGCTCTCTCCCCTCCTCCACCCTGTGAGTGCCCTGCCCCATGGTGGCCTTGGCCCCCTTGACCCAGCTCCGGAGAACTCCTGAGCCCCGCGGGGCTGCCTGCTTCTCCTCCCCGGCCATCCCTGCACATCCCAGTCCCTTCTCCTCCGCTGTCGGGGCTGGCACCGACAAAGGAGAGGGACCCAGGCACCTCCACTTCACCTCCGACACTGGACGTAAGCTCGCTGTGTGTCGTGGAGCCCCTCAGGGGGTCTGTCTGGGGGTCACCACGGCTCCCGCATGCCGGGGAAGTCCCGAGATTGGGACAGGGTGCAGTCTAATGAGTGATCTGACCAAAGTGATGGTTCTATATTTGATGTCATAACCCTGTTTTGCAGTGAAGTTGAAACTAATATGAAATCGATCCTGGTGTAGACTTGTGCCTTCCAGAGTAATATGTGTAGTCTTTTACCTCAGGGTTCATTACATGCCAAATGTCAACCATGTTGTTATTTCTGAAAATGTCTGCTAAGCCTGTAAATCTATTACTGTCTTTCTTTAAGTGGGAACCATAATGGGATCTGTCTAGTTTTTTGTCTACTAAGAGATTAAAGTCTCCTCCTAATATCACATCGCCATTGGCGAATGATCTAAGTTTGTTCATTGTGTCTCTTATAAATGCTAGTTGGCCATCGTTAGGCACATCCAATGTGGCTATCGTAATTGGTCTATTGTCTAGAAGTCCTTTTTAAAAAAGGTATCTGCCTGAGCATCTTTAACTTTAGATATAAGGGGGAACTGTATGTTCTTGGATACAAGTATCACAACGCCTCTTGACTTTGATGTCCTTGATGCCAGGTATTGAAATTGGAATTTAGTTGATTTAAATACATTATGTGAGACTTCTGATTAGATCCAATAAGTCAGGCCTTGTATTTCAAAACAAAGTCTTTATTCTTAATGGTCTTTCAGGAAACACTTATGTTGTTAGTGATACCACATACAGAACGGGAGGAATTGATATACTGTATTCAAACAAGGGTAAAAACATGGGTACCAATGAGAAAAGAATTATCAAGCGCCAAAAAGTGCTACCGTTACTTTCTCAGGAAAAAGGCGCGTAAGCGGAGCTAACTCCCCATCCCCGGCCCTGTGTGTGTAATCTACATGCAGTCCCATGCAAAAGACACCTGGAAGAACGGAGGCCCAGTTGCCCAAGGTTACAAGTGCAGCAACAGAGATAACATGAGTCTAGCAAAATATCTGAGCTCATTCTGAGGAAGGAGGGGTGAGGGGGAGGGAACCGCCAGAACGGAAGCTGATGCCGATCTCCTGCCGGGACCTGCAACAGGGACTGAAAAAGGGAAGCAAAACATGACAGGGAACCTGACATCCTGCCCCTCCCAAAATCAACCCCCACCCGGTTTAGAAGGGTAACGTTTATGAAAGGCACGAATCAACCGAGGAGCATGAACATGATCAGCCGCCACCCACTCATTACATTCAGGACCAAAATCCACCCAGTTCTCTAGGTAAAACAAACGTCCTCGTTTGAGTTTAGAGTCCAAAATGCTGGAAATTTCAAAATGCGGCTCCCCCTCCTTCATCAGAGGAGGAGGTGCTGGAATCTCCAGACGCCAGGAGTTCAGCCCAGGGCTTTTCTTCAACAGGCTGTAATGGAACACAGGATGAACAGAGTTCAGTGACTTAGGCAATTCAAGTTCAAAAGATACAGGAGAAATCTTGCGCAGGACCTTAAAAGGGCCGATGTATTTCCATCCCAATTTCTGGCTCGGCTGCAAGCCGTGAATGTTTTTTGTAGACACATAAACAGAGTCTCCAGGCTCCAACTCCCAACCAGGAGCCCTATTCTGGTCCGCGTATTTTTTGTAATCTGCTCTAGCTCGATTTAACATTTTGGCAATAAGGGGCCAGGAGTCCTGCAACTTAGTCCACCAAGATTCAAAAGGAGAGGGTGAGCTGTCTCTGGGAGGTAGGATATTTGGCAGTGGGTTACCTTCATACCCCCCCACACACCGCTAGGAAAGGGGACACACCAGTAGAAGAGTGCACTGAATTATTGTAGCTGTATTCAGCAAAAGGGAGCAAATCCACCCAATTATCTTGGTGGTAGTTTGAGTAACACCTCAAAAATTGTTCCAGGATCTGATTAGTTCATTCGGATTGTCCATCAGTCTCTGGGTGATAAGCAGAACTGAGGGCAGGTCTGTAAAAGCTCCCGCCAAAAGGTGGCAATGAACTGACTTCCCCTATCAGAAATTACATGCCTAGGAAAAGAATGAAGTTTCACCACGTGATTAAAGAACACTTTGGCTAAACCCTTAGATGTGGGCAATTTCTTGAACGGAACAAAGTGTGCCTGCTTGGAAAATAAACCCACTACCACCCAGATTACTGTTCTCCCTTTGCTGGGTGGTAGATCAGTAATGAAGTCCAGGGAAATGTCCTCCCAAGGCCGGGAGGGGGTGGGAAGGGGTTGTAAGAGACCCGGAGGCTTTCCCCCTCGTTTTTTGCACATTAGGCAGGTTTGGCAAGAAGTTACATAGTCTGAGACATGTTTACGCATCCGCGGCCACCAAAACTGCCTCTGAAGTAAGTTCAACGTTTTCAAGTACCCAAAATGTCCAGAGAGCTTAGTTTCATGGCAAGCATTTAAAACGGAGAGTCTAAGAGAATTGGGCACCACCAATTTCGACCCTTTATACCAGCACCCATCGGGCTTATGTTCCAAACCCTCCTCCCCACGCCATTCATCCCGATCCTGCTGAGAATATTCCATCGCACATTTTGTAATCCACTCAGAGGAGGGAACCGTGGCGGACGGCCGCTTTTGGCTTCGGGTGACAACAGCCCCGCTAAGTTGCTCAGGCGAGAACATGGAATCGAACACTTCTTCCCTCTTAGATTCATGCTGGGAAAGCCTGGACAACGTGTTTGCTAAAGGGTTAGATGTTCCAGGGAAATGCCACAGTTTAAAATTGAACTTGGAAAAGAAATCAGCCCACCGGAGCTGTTTTGCATTTAAAGTTCTACGGGTCCGCAGCGCCTCCAGGTTTTTATGATCAGTCCAGATCTCAAACGGCGTCTGCGCCCCCTCTAACCAATGTCTCCAGGTGGACAAGGCTAAGCGGATGGCGGCTGCCTCTTTGTCCCACACGGATCAGTGTCTTTCAGTCTCATTAAATTTTTTGGAGACATATGCCAAAGGGTGCAGCTTCCCATCCTCCCCTTTTTGCAGAATTGCCCCCCCATGGCCACATCAGAAGCATCAACATGTACAATGAACTCCCGAGTCTCATCTGGGTGCGCCAGGATGGGCTCTTGTCAGGTTCCTGTCAGGTTCTGCTTCCTTGTAACTTTCCCAATCACAGATCCCAGCAGGAGCTCGGCATCAGTTCCTGCTCTGACGGCTCAGTTCCCCCTCCTCCCCCCTCCTTCCCACTCCAGCCTCCTATGGGTGAGCTCATGTGTTTTGCTAGACTTGAGTTATCTATGTTGATTTCTATTGTAACCTTGGGCAACTGGGCTCTGCTTTTCCAGGTGTCTTACGCGGGGGCGGCAAGTAGCTTTCACACAGGGTCAGGGTGGGAATTTAGTTTCAGCTTACGCACCTTTTCTTTCCTGAGAAAGTAACGGTAGATTTTTTGGCGCTTGATTATTTTCCTTCTGATTGGTACCTATGCTTATGTTCCTGTTTGAATACAGTATATGAATCCCCTCCCTACTGTATGTGGTATCACAAACAAAGCAAGTGTTCCTGAAAGACCATTAAGAAATAAAGACTTTGTTTTAAACCACAAGGCCTGACTTTTTGGATCTATTCAGAAGTCTCACACTCTGAAGTAAAAAGTTTTTTGAGCGTGTCAAAGGCTGCTTGACAATCAGGCGACCAGTTCAGGTGCTCACCCGGCTTGCCAGCTTCAGGACCCTTTCCTTTTGTTTTTAACAGGTCAGTTAAAGGAAGAGTGACTGTGGCAAAGTCTTTTAAAAATGTTCTGTAAAAGTTGCAAAATCCCAATAGGCTTTGAAGCTGTTTGCGTGTAGGGGGGGCTTCCCACGTGACTACTGCATCCACCTTGGCAGGGTCCATCTCTAAACCCCTGGGGGAAATGCGGTAACCCAAAAAGTCAATTTCAGTACAGTGAAACTCGCATTTTGACAGTTTGGCAAAGAGCTTGTGGTTCATGAGGGGGACAACACTTCTCTCATCAATTTAACGTGGGAAGGTTTATTTTGGGAATAAACAATGATATCATCTAGATAACAGAGCACCCCCTTAAATAAGTGCTTGTGCAACACCTCATTAATTAGGCTCATAAAAACTCCTGGAGCACTAGCCAATCCGAAGGGCATAACCCGATATTCGAATTGCCCTAGGGGGGTATTAAAGGCAGTCTTATATTCATCCCCCTCTTTGATGCGCACTCGGAAATAGGCTTCCCATAAATCCAGTTTGGAAAAGATCTTCCCCTTAGTCACCTCTGCCAACAAGTCTTTGATCAGGGGTAAGGGGTAAGCATTAGAGGAGGAAACGGCATTCAATCCCCTATAGTCCATGCAAAGCCATAAGCCACCGTCCTTCTTTTTCCGGAACAGAACAGGGGTGTCAAAAGGAGATTTCGCTGGCCGAATGAAACCCTGCTCTAGGTTTTTATCCAAAAACTTCCGCAGTTCATCTCTCTCTGTGGGACGCATAGAATATAACTTTCCCTTTGGTAACTTCTCCCCAGGTAACAGTTCTATGGCACAATCAGTAAGTCTATGGGGGGGAAGTTAATCAGCCTCTGTTTCACTGAACACCTCAGCCAGGTCTCAGTACTCCGGAGGAATTTTGTTTAAGTCCTCTGAGACCAAGCAAGCGAAGGGGGTGGAGGGAGGTCCCAAACCCCAGCTGGGATTCCATTTGTGCTGTGTGCATTTGGGATCGACCCATGTAATCTCTTCACTCCACTTGACATAGGGATCATGAGCTCCCGACCATGGGCTTCCCAATACCATAGGGAATTGGGCGTGGGGGGGTGATGACAAAGGCTCTCTGCTCCCAGTGATCCCCAGTCCCCACGATCAAAGGCTCAGTCTCTGCTACGCAAGCCTCTTTCATTTCAGACCCATCCATCTGAGTGAAGCGCAGAGGCTCAGACAGCGTGTTAACTTTGGGTCCCAACCCCTCCACCACTAAATGACTAATCAAGTCTCTAGCACACCCTGAGTCAATAAGGGTTCGCACCCTGACGTGGGTACCACTTCCAGGGGCAATAACAGTCACAACCATATAGAGCAAAGGTCCGGGACCGCTCACCGTTGGCGGCGCGGCCGGAGGGGGGACCTGCATCTCTGTGCCTCCTACTGCAGGTCTGGGATGTTTCCCGATGGCTGAGTGGTCACAGCTTCCAACGTGGGATTCTCACCCTCTGCCAGTGCCCCTTCCAGCTGTAATGCCCGGGGTTTAAAAACTCCTTTCGTGGGTCGTGGTGTTCCTCCAGGAGTCGGCTGGGAAGTCTTCGATGCTTTCGGGGCTCCCAGGGGACAGGAAGATGCAAAGTGGCTGCTCTCCCCGCACCGCATGCATAGCCCTTGCTTAAAACGAGCATCTCCGAGCTCTTGAACGGCGGTTTTAAACTTGGGCTTTGGTGTGCCTTTAGCAAGGGAGTGAGAGGCTGGGGAACTCAGTTTAATCAGCGTGAACCTCTCCTCCACGTCGGCCGCCACTCTCATCCAAGCCGCCAACGAGCTGGGCCGATCATTTCTCAACACAGTCTTGTATATATCTCATGGTTGAACCCCTCCCAGTACTTCTTGATGAAGAGATCTTGACCCCAGCCCTGCACCTTCGCAGCTATTCTACGGAATTGGGCAGTATACTCCCTTACAGAGGATTGCCCCTGAACCAGCTTCCGCAGCTGATTCCTGGCTTTCTCCTCCCCCAAGGGATCCTCGTAGTGCTGCCGGAGGGCCCACATGAAGTCATTTACTGATCTCAATTCAGGACCCGGGGTGTGTGTGTGTGTGCAGACTCACGTACCAGTCACTTGCAGTGTCCCGCAGCTTAGAGCCAATATAGCCAACCCTTTCACGTTCGGTAGGGTAAAAGTGGCCCCAAGTTCCCAAAAACTGCTCAATTTCGATGATGAAAAAGCGGAGTTTGTCAGGATCCCCATCAAACATAGCTGTCAAGGGATCGTTGGGTGGCTGCCAGTATAACTGGTCCACAGGATGTGGGGGCGGCTGTGCTGGTGCAGCTGGCGCCTGCTGGGGACCCACGGGTGGTTGTTGCGCAGGTCCTGCTCTGCCATCCTGCTGCTGAGCTGGTACTCCCCCTCCCGCTCCCACAGCTGCTCCCAGCACGGCTTGTTGCATCACGAGTATCGCCTCTCGTAGCTCCACTGCCAGCGGGTCGTGCATCTTATCGAATCTCCGGTCCATCTGCTTTCAGAGGTCATCCGTACCTCTCTCCGATGGCTGAGGGGTCTCACATTTGTCTGGGACCAAACTCAGCCTCCAGGAGTCCCTCTCCTCATCCGAGAACCGCACGTGCGATCCTCTCCTGTCATGGACCCAGGACTCCAAAGTACCCCCACCAAAGGTTGACCAGGAATACCTTGGTAGGGGTTCTGCACCACCTGTGGCTCCCCCCCGACTGAAGGGAGCATAGGAATCATAGTTCGTGGTCACCGGCTTCACAGGTGCGGTAGAGACCGGTGTTTCGGGGGACGAGGTGGGAACGAGGGACCCATCATCCAACATGGCCAGGTCTGAGTTTCACTACTTCCCAATTGGAAGGATCACTAACAATCTGTGAGACTTCTGATTAGATCCGATAAGTCAGGCCTTGTGTTTCAAAACAAAGTCTTTATTCTTTTTTTTTTTGCGAATAATTTTTTTTTATTTTTCCATTATTCTCAAATGCAATTAGCTTTTATACATATTCCATTCTTTATAAAGTTGCATATTTAGCTAAAAAGATATAAACATTAAATGACTTCCCACCCCTCCTGCACCTTCATATATCAACCGGTAAACATGTATTTCAAAAGTATTTGCCTCCTAAGGTAACATTTTGAGCTATTATAACTTTTATACATTTAAAAATTATATTAATTAAAAAAGAAAGGTGGTTTAGTTTCGTGGCTAACTAATAAATCATTTTTTGTGTTATGATCTGTCCCTCATTTCAGTAGTTAGAAAGTGTAAAGATATTGTCTTTCATATTCCATTCTCGCTCCATATATTCCTTCAAATCTTTCCAATCTTCTGAGAACTTCGCTGAGTCTTGATTGATTAATTTTCTTGTCCATTTGTCCATTTCTGCCATAAATTGCAATTTTCTCAACCATTCCCATAGTTCTGGAGTTTTCTCCGATTTCCAACTTTGTGCGTACACAATTCTTGCTGTCGTTGCCATATACCAAATCAATGTTCTTTTACTTATGTTTACATCCTCTAACTTTAGACCAAGCAACAACATTTTGGGCAATTTTTTAAACTTACACTTCAAAATTTTCTCCATTTCAGCATGTATCATACACCAAAAACTTTTTGCTTTATCACAAGTCCACCACATATGATATAACGATCCTTCTTTTTGTTTACATTTCCAACACTTATTAGACATATTTTGACCAATATTTGCACATTTTTTTGGAGTCATGTACCATCTATACATCATTTTAAAACAATTTTCTTTAAGATTATTACATGTAGATATAGACATAGCATTTTTCCACAAAAATTCCCAAGACGACATTATCTCCTTATTCATATTGATTGCCCATTTTATCATTTGTTCTTTTACAAGTTCATCAGCATTATACCACTTCAACAAAATGTTATACATTTTGGAGATCATTTTTTCCCCTCCATCCTCCCATACCTGTTCAATTTCATTTTTTTTTACTACTAAAACCACCACTTCTTTTATCTTCCTTAAAAAGATCTTTAATCTGTCTATATCGGAACCATCCATACTCAAAATCCAACTGATTTTCTTCTTTCAGCCCCCATCCTCCCTCTTCCATTTTCAACGTCTCTATATTTCAACCAGTCCTGCCCTTTAAAACTTGAAAAAGGCTTTATTACTTCTGCTGGTACAATCCACATCGGGGTTTTTTCAGAAAATAAGTTCTTATATCTAAACCATGTTTCAATTAATGTTCTTCTAATATAATGATGTTTAAACATGTTATCCAGTTTCATTTTCCCATAGTACAAATATGCATGCCAACCAAATCGACAATCATGACCTTCTAATGCTAGCAATTTTCTATCTTCTAGTAAAATCCAAGACTTTAACCAAGTCAGACACACTGCATCGTGGTATAATTTCAAATTAGGTAGTTGTAAACCACCTCTTTCTTTTACATCACACATTATCTTCACTTTAATTCTTGGTTTTTTCCCTGCCCACACAAACTTTGAAAGTTCTCTTTGCCACTTCTTAAAGACTTTTGAATCCTTTACTATTGGTATCGTTTGGAATAAGAACATTAAACATGGTAGAATATTCATTTTAACTGTTGCCACTCTTCCTAATAATGATAGGTTTAATGTATTCCATTTTTCAATATCATTTGTAATTTCAGTCCAAAGCTTTTGATAGTTATTTTTAAAAAGATCTATATTCTTCATAATTAAGTCAATTCCTAAATATCTTGTTTTTTTTCACCACTTCACATTTTATTAACTGTTGTAACTCCTGCTGTTTTTCACTTGTCATATTTTTACACATCACTTTCGACTTTGTTCTGTTAATGTAAAATCCTGCTAGGTCTCCAAAGTCTTTAATTTTTTGTATTAAAGGCAGTAACATTTTTATTGGTTCCTCCGTAATGAACATTACTTCATCTGCAAAAGCTCTATATTTAAAGGAGAAACCATGCGTTGTCAAGCCTTTGATTTCCTTATCTTCTTTAATATTACTAAGTAAAACTTCTAAAATCCAAATGAACAATAGCGGTGAAAGTGGACAACCTTGACTTGTCCCTTTTTGAACTTTAAAGTAGTCCGTCCTTTCATTATTGATAATGATTGATGATTTTTTTTCTATGTAGATCGATTTAATCATATTCAGCATGGAGTCTCCAACCTGTAGTTTTTCCAAAACCGCAAACATAAAGTCCCAGTTTAGATTGTCAAAGGCCTTTTCAGCGTCCAAAAAGAAAAAACCAACCTCTTTGTCAGGATGTTTATCATAGTACTCAATTGCATCTAAAATTACTCTTACATTATCTTTTATCTGCCGATCTGGTAGAAACCCTGCTTGTTCTGTTTGTATTATTTCTTTCAGGTATTCTTTCAGTCTTTCTGCTATTATTTTGGCAAAAATTTTATAATCATTATTAAGCAGAGAGTTTGGTCTGTAATTTTTTACACTTGTCAAATCTTGGCCTTCTTTT
Source organism: Lepidodactylus listeri (assembly GCA_029233225.1). NCBI lineage: Eukaryota > Metazoa > Chordata > Lepidosauria > Squamata > Gekkonidae > Lepidodactylus > Lepidodactylus listeri. The sequence goes on from JARCFY010000002.1 coordinate 178,338,293, forward strand.
GGAATAAGTGATATATTAGCCTCTTTCCATGTATCTGGAACATTACCTGTATTTCTTATTTCGTTTAACAAAAGTTCAAAAACTGGTAGAAGTAACTCCTTTGTTTTTTTTTATAAAATTTAGCTGAAAAACCATCTGGACTGGGTGCTTTCCGAAGCTTAGAATCGTCAATGGCTTTTTGTATTTCCTGGATTGTAATAGGGCTGTTCAACATTTCCTTCACCTCCTCTTTTGGTTTTGGCCACTTGATTGTTTTCAAATATTCTTCAATCCTACTTGTGTCTACTTTTTCTTTTTGAAAAAGTTTGGCATAGTATTTAAAAAATTCCCTTTTTATTCCCTTTGTGTCCAATATTTCTTTTTCATCTACCACAATTTTATTAATGGTCTTATTTTCTCTCTTTTTCTTTAATTGCCATGCCAAGTATCTTCCTGGTTTATTCGCTCCTTCAAAAGATTTTTGTTGCAGTTTTTTTAAGTTCCAGTAAATTTCCTGGTTTAAAATGGCTTGTAGTTGGTCTTGTAGAAGTTGTATTTCTTTTATTAGTTTCTTTTTACCGGGTCTTTTTTCCAATTCTTTCTCTTTTGTCTTTATTGCTTGAGTTATGCTGTCCTGTTGCTCCCTTTTCTTCTTTTTCTCTTTGCCATTTAGAAATATAATAAATCCTCTCATTACTGCTTTGTAGGCATCCCATACAACTTGTGGTTTTACGCCTTGAAAAAGATTTGTTTGGAAGTATGACTTTGTCTCAGCATGTATTTTATTTATTATTTCCTGGTTATCCAAAAGTTCTTCATTCAATCTCCATCTTCGTTGTTTTCCACTTAGTTTTGAGGTCCACAAAATAGGATTATGGTCAGAAAAAGTCTTTGGTAAAATTTCTATTTTTCTTGTTTTTAACGTTAAGTCTGGCGTCATCCACATCATGTCGATCCTAGAACATGAATCATGCCTATTAGAATAAAAAGTATAGTCTTTGGTTCGAGGATTCCACTTTCTCCACACATCCTCCAGGTTTTCCTGCTTTACCATTGTGAAAAATGCCTTAGGTAATTTCCCTATGTTGTCATCCTTACTTTTGGTACATCTGTCCATCTTGTTGTTTACTGTGCCGTTGTAGTCCCCTGTCAATATTAAATGTTCATAATCCACTTGGTCTAATTCCATAGTTAAGTCTTTAAAAAAAATTTCTTTAGTTCCATTGGGTGCATAAATGTTTACTATAAGAGTTTTTTGATCATTCAAGGTTGTCTCAACTGCCAAGTATCTTCCTTCTTTGTCTTTAAATATTTCTTTGGGGTTCAGTTCCTTTTTAACATACATCACTACTCCTCTTTTCTTGATAGTTGCTAAAGAAAAAAATTCTTCTCCCAATTTTTTCCTAATCAAATATTTGTGATCAGCCTTTTTAATATGTACTTCTTGCAAACAAATCACGCTACATTTCTGTTTTTCTAACCCATGTCCAACAATTTTGCATTTATTAGGTGTATTTAGTCCATTTACATTCCATGAGAGCACTTTATAATCCATAGTGGCATTGAGTTAAATATCTCCAAATTCTTCAATATTCTCTGCCATGAAGGAGAGCATCTCACTCATGGTCTTGATATTAATCCGTGTACTTTGAAAGTTAAAGCTGAGACCTTCCGGCACCTCCCATCTAAATCTGTAATTTTTCAATCTTAGCTTGTCAGCTAATTTTTTAAATTTCTTTCTGTCTTGCAGCATTGTTCTTGGAAGTTCTTTCATCACTATTATTTTCTTTCCATCCATTTCAAAAGGTTCCTTGAAATATTTTCTGTAAATCAATTCTCTTACTCTCTTCGTTGTAAATTGCACAACTACATCTCTTGGTAAATTTTTACTGGTGGCATATTCTGACCTTACTCTATAAATCAGATCAATATTGGATTTCAAGTTATCCTCCTCATTTTTCAGGTACTCACTTAAGGCTTCTAACATCCTTGTAAATATATCTTCCATTTTTTCTTCTATCCCTCTGAACCTCAGGTGTGTTTGCATCTCCTTATACAGCATCACTGTTTCCACTTTGTAATTTTCCTTTGATACTTTCTGGATATTTTGTTCTAGGGTTGTCACTTTATTTTCAGTCTCGTTTGTTTTGTTGACTAAACTTTGAAAGTCTTTTTTCAGGTCTCCAAAATTTTTGTCTACTTGCTCAGCCAAGCCATTTTTTTTTTCAACTTGTTCTGCTAATTCACATATTTTCTTATCCATTTGTGCAGCTGTTTGCTTATTTTGCTGCCCAAGCTCACCTAATCCGTCTGTTAACTTCTTGTCAAGTTTTTCTGTCATTGCTGCTATCTCAGCTTTCTTCCTGGTGGTCATCTTTGGAGTGTGGAGTGATGCAGCTCTTTTTCTTTGCTCGGACTCCGTTTTTTCTTCTCTATTTTATTTTTAAAAAATAAAAAAAGGTCCGATTTTTGAGGTTTTCCAATTTTAATAAGGATAGGCTCAATCAAACTGTCTTAAGATGCTGATTTTAATGATGCTAATTTCGCTGTTCTAGGATGTGTGTTTTCCGAGATATTTAATTTTAAAAACTTAAAAAAAACAAAATGGCAGCCAAAAATTTTAGGTTCTCTGATTTTCTTGCTTTTGGTCTCATTCAATTCGTCTTGCAATGTTGAGTTCAGAAATGCAAATTTCGCCGTTCTAGGATGTATATTTTCCGAGATATTTAATTTCAAAAACTTTTTTTAAAAAGGAGGGGGTGGAGCTAGAGGCTCACGGCGGACACCTGAGGATAGCGCTCCCGTCCTTCCCCCCCTAAAAGTCATCTGGATCTCTGTAAGACTTACTCTAATGCCGAGGAAAAGCATCAAGAAGCAGTCGGGTATTACCCCAGATCAATCTGGGAAAGGCAAGTCTTCAGTAAAAGACTTCTTTCAAGCGGTTCCCTCCTTGAACCCAGTGACGATAGGGACGGCTGGATTAAACAAAATGGCGACGTCTCCTACCCCGTCGGACAACAACGAGGCTTTGATCAACCGGCAAGACCTTAAACTCTTTAAGGAAGAAATTCTTACTTCAATGTCTACGCTTGTTGCTGATCTCCTTAAACCGGTGCAATCATCTTTAGAAAAACTCCGAAAAGATATCAGAGAGGCTTCTAAATTGGCGGAGACGACGTTGCAGATGGCGCTGAATTTGCAGGAAGAGGTAAGAGCTCTTCAGAGTTCTGAGCGTTCTACCTCGACCAGACTGGCAGTTCTGGAAAGTAAATGGCGCCAGAACAACCTTAAACTTCGCGGTTTTGAGGAGGGGGCAGAGCAAAATGGAGATTTAGCTCTATTCATTTCTAACTGGCTAGCTAAAGTGTTAGACCTAGAGAATGGAGTAGCCCCGGCTATAATCAGAGCTCACAGGGTGGGACCCATTGCATCGGCCAGACAAGGCAGACCCAGGGACATACTTATTCAATTCCTCTACCAAAGAGCGAGAGACAGGATCCTAATGGAAGCGAGAGCACGAAAATCTCTACAATTCCAAGACAGTAAAATCATGGTTCTTTTGGATTTGCCTCCGGACGTTTTAGAGAAGAGGAGAAACTTGAAAATTATTACAACTAAACTTAATGAAGCCAAGATCAGATTCAGATGGTCCCCTGTCTCAGACGTCATGGTATATAAGAATGTGCTACAATACCAAGCAAAGGACAAACTTACTGGCAAAGCTCTCCTTAACTCCTTGGGAGTCCACCTATCTAAGGCTGAAGAAGATGATCTGCTAGCCACTTGAATTAGAAATCTATGAATATAAACCTTTACCTTTTAATGTACAAATGCCTGGCTTTATTTCTAAACTGTCTTTCTAAAGTTAGTGAATGGAGTAAGCTCAGAACTTGCTTAGTTTGAGTAAAATGGGTTTTGATACAAATTATAAATCTGTTTTTAATTGTATAAGATATAGGTTAAAAAGTTGAGCATAGTAGTATTAAGTCTTAGTTAGAAATGTATTAATAAATGCAAGTAAACATTTAATATAGTATAAGGAAGGATATATAGTTTTTCAAGCCTTTTACCTCAACCATTTATAGTATGATACAACCTAATAGTTAGTTAAAATAGTGTTAAGTATTATTAGAATATAGACATGTTAATAATTTCTCAACCTTTTAAAGGTATATAAGTACAATAAAATAATCTTGCAAGACTATAAATGTTTAAAGTAAACATGTATATCTATCTAGAACAAAGTCTATTTGGTTAATTACTAAGGATTATTTAGTTCGTTTGGTGGGGGGGGGAGGATGGTAAAAATCTGTGTTAGTTGTATTTTGAATATTAATTGACCCCTCTCCTTTTGGTTTATACAGAGTACTTTAGCTAAGGGGAACACTTAGTTGTCACCCTTTTAAACTGGACGGTGGTACCAGTTTACTAAACTCTGGCCCTCTAGAAGGGCACTTATTTAAGGTTAAGATAAGTGTTTGTTGGGAGTGGTTATATATATAGTAGGAAATTTGGAGTTTAAATTTTATATAGTTGTATTTTTATGGTTGAAAAGTAAAGTTTTTTCTTTTTTGTGACTTATTGCACTAGAGTTTCAATTTGTATCTTGGAACGCAAGAGGTCTTAATAACGTTGTTAAACGAAGGAGAACTTCTAATTTTTGGGCCAAGCAACGTACTAATATCTTATGCTTACAGGAGACTCATCAGAAATCAAAAGATAGAACAGTTCTTCCAAATAGTTGGTTTACACAGCAATTTCAAGCCCCTGGCTCCTCCAAGGCTAGAGGTACTGCAATTTTAATCTCTAAGAATGTACCCTTTTGTATTCAAGACACAAAAATTGATTCAAAGGGTCGTTTTATTTTTATTAAGGGGCTCCTTAATGGTGAACCCCTTACAATTTCCTCCATATACGCACCCAATTCTGAACAATTAACCTTCATTAGAGAAACTTTAAAATTGTTGCAGGAGTTTAAACATGGAGAAATCCTGATTGGCTGTGACTTAAATTTTATAGTTAATCCCAACATAGATAAAACACAAAAATCAGCATTTAAAAAGACAAAAAAGGTATTATTTAAATCAGAGTTAGAAGAAATCTTTAATCACTTTAACTTAGGTGATGTTTGGAGGTCTTTTAATCCAGGGACACGTCAATATACCTACTTTTCTCCCAGGCATCAGGTATATACAAGAATTGACTATATTTTGGCTACCAAAACTTTATTCCCTAGTCTCAAAATGCCAGATATTGGCTCTATTACAATTTCAGATCATGCTTCGGTTAAATGTATAATTACTAAACAACAGTCAGACAACAAGGGGCCATTTTGGTCCATGAATAAGCTTTTATTGCAAAACGAAACTGCTAAACAATACATCCAACAACAGATAGTTGAATATTTTAAATTTAATGCAGATTGTGAAGTAAAGCAACCTATTATATGAGACGCTTTTAAAGCAGTTATGAGGGGTCATCTTATTTCTGTATCAGCTTCCTGTAAAAAAGAAAAACAAAAAATTATTGAACAATTACAGAGTCAAATTAGTAAATTGGAAGTGAGACACATGCAATTTGGAGGCAAAAAACATTTAAAAAGTTGAATCGAGAGAGGAAAAAATTGGAGGTATTAGACACAACAGCTACTCAAAAGCAGCTTTTAATGCTTAAACAAAAATACATTACGAAAACTCCAAAATTTATAAAATTACTTAAGTATAGAGTAGATAAAAAAACATCCCTTTCTCTTATTCAGTCTATCAGAGATGAGAAGGGAAACATCTTGAATATGGCTAAACAAATTACGTCTGTTTTTTATAATTTCTTTAAACGTCTTTATTCCTTATCTAACCCTGATAAAGTAGAAATCTCTGAATATCTAAATTCAATTAAATTTAGCAATGGTCTTACAGAAGAACATGCCAAATTTCTAGATCAACCCATTACTACTCAAGAAATTTTAGAAGCTCTGTCTTCAGCTAAAAATAACAAGGCCACTGGAAGGGATGGTATTCCAGTAGAATTCTATAAATTTTTTAAATTGGATGTATTGAACCACATGCAAAAAACAATGAATGGAATTTTAATAAATGGAGAGATACCAAATTCTTGGACTGAAGCGAGGGTAATAGTCCTCCCAAAACCTGGGAAAGACCACCTATTAGCTGCATCATACCGTCCTATATCCATCCTCAATCATGATTTTAAAAAATTTTCCTCCATTTTGGCCGCACGTCTTAATAAAATTATAACTGAGTATATCCATAAAGATCAGGCCGGATTTATGCCGAATCATATGATCACAGACAATATCAGAAAAACTTTAAATTTAATTGAACATTGCAGGTCAAAAGCCATCAACTCGGTAATTCTCTCACTTGACGCTGAAAAAGCGTTTGACCGAGTGGAACCAAAATATCTGATAGAACTAATATCCTTTATGAAGTTTGGTCCTGCATTCATGACTGCTATAACAGCAATTTATAAAGCTCCGACAGCCCAAATCTGTGTTAACAACTTTTGGTCTGAAGAACTATATCTTAAAAGGGGTACCAGACAGGGTTGCCCCCTTTCCCCTATTTTATTTGCAATTTCTATTGAGCCTTTGGCATTTGCTATTAGAAATGACCCTAACATCAAGGGAATTAAACTAGCTAAAGACCATTATTTGCAGACGATGCAATATTTTATTTAACTGACCCTAAATTTTCCTTGCAATCACTGATGGACCATATCTACAAATTTAGTAAAATTTCAGGTTTTTCAATCAACTTTTCAAAATCAGAGATATATTCAATTCATTTAATGGAAAAGGACAAAATTTCAATTACTAAGACATTTCCGTTCAAATGGGTTACAAAAGTATGGAGGCATCTTGGGATTATTATCCCATTAAACTTGGAGGAGCTATATCAAGCTAATTATGCACCTTTAACTAAGTTGTTAAATGATACAATCCAAGAATGGATTAAACTTAATTTAACTTTATTAGAAAAAATAGAATTGTTAAAAACAATTTTGTTACCAAAATTTCTTTTTCTTTTCCAAAATTTACCGATTCCTATTCCCCAGACTGATGTTACTAAGTGGAATACTTCTATTCATAAACTTTTATGGGGGAAAGGAAAAGCCAGAATTAAAAAGGTAATATTACAAAAACCTATAAATAAGGGAAGGTTGGGCCTTCCAGACCTTTACCTTTATTTTATTGCAGCCCAGCTAAAACATATTTGTTATTATGCTAATCCAGAGATTGATAAAACCTGGGTTCATATAGAAGGCAATTTTTTGGTACCAGATAATATATCAGAATCGATCTGGAACCACCCTAAATATAGATGTAACCTAATTAAACAAAACAAAATTTTAAATTATACACTAAAACTATGGGATAAATATAGACACGTTCTATCACCTGGAGTTTCTATGGTAATGTCATTTTAAGGACAGCATTGGTATACTCCAGGTAGATCTCAATCGCAATATGTAAATCTACGGAAGAAAGGAATTTTTAGAATAGGAGATTTACTACATAATTATGTTAGGATCCAAGGAATTCCTAGAAAATAAATATTCGTTATCAATTCCTTGGTTTCAATATCAACAACTATCTCATCTTTTTCAGGATTTAAGTAAAACCTCTAACTTTGAAAGAGACTTAACTTCTTTTGAAAAAAGTCTTTCAGTAAACAATTATAAATCAAAAGGTTTAATTGGTATAATATATAAGCTCTTAAATCAGAAAAATTGGAATCAGAAATCGAGTATTCAGAAATCGTGGGAGGAAGTATGTCCAGATATTCAAGAAAAATCCCACTGGGATAAAATTCGGAATGCCTTTTCTTTTAAATCACATAATTTACTGGTTAAACTTCAAACTTTTAAAATATACTCTAAGTGGTATTTGACTCCAGCTCGTCTCTTTCATTGTAAATTCAAATCAACCCCATACTGTTGGAAGGGGTGTAACCAAACTGGTACTTTTTATCACTGTTGGTGGGGCTGCAGTTTCATAAATAATTACTGGGATCAGATTTTGACTGAAATTTCAAAAATTTGTGGTCATGTGTTGCCAAATACCATTCAATCCGTTTTACTTAATTATTGGCCGGACTTGAATCTTCCAATCTACACTCAGGAATTGGCAACTCTATTATTGTCTGCTGCCAAAACACTTTTAGCGCAATCTTGGAACCAACCTAAAATTCCAACCCTGAATCAGTGGATTGCTAAATGCTGGGACATAGCAGCAGCGGATAAGTTGACAAGCCAATTAGTTACTTCACAAAGCCCTAACAAACAAAATACCTTTTTGGAGAGATGGTACTCTTTTTTCCATTATACAAGTTAGTTCCAAATATAATTATAAAGTTCCCGACAAGTATTTAAAATTTGTATTTTACTGATGTTTGTTATAATTTTAATATGTTATTGGCATGAAGAAGCTAAGTGAGATAGATTTAAATGTTAGCAGAGTTATATGTTGGTTATATTGGTTGTTAGTTATTATTAATGAAAATTTACGATGTTTTATACACAGAAGTTATGTCATGTATATGGCAAAGTGTGTATATTTGTATTTTTTTCTTGTATAAAATAAAAATTTATAGTTAAAAAAAAACTTAAAAAAAAAACAAAAAACAAAATGGCGGCCGGAACTTTTTGATTCTCCAATTTGCTTGCTTTTGGTCTCATTTAATTTGTCTTGCCATGCTGAGTTCAGTAATGCAAATTTCGCCGTTCTAGGATGTATAGTTTTTGAGATATTTAATCTTAAAATTTTTAAGTTCCATAACATTTCCTGGTTTTATTCACCCGGAAGCACTGCACTCTTAGGTCCCGTCGTTTTTCTATGCTTCTTGTCTGCTCTTCCCAGTTTACTGTACGTCACTTCCTGTAAAAGTTTATGGGATGTGGCTCTCACAATGTTTCCAGCCTCTCTCGCCCCCCTCTCTTCAACCACAGGAATGATAAACAACAGTCTTTTTTGGCAATTTTTAAAGATCCCCATCAAACGTAGCTGTCAAGGGATTGTTGGGTGGCTGCCAGTATAACTGGTCCACAGGACATGGGGGCGGCTGTGCTGGTGCTGCTGGCGCCTGCTGGGGACCCACGGGTGGTCACCGTTCATGGTCTTTCAGGAAACACTTGCGTTGTTAGTGATACCAGATACGGAATGGGAGGAATTGATATACTGTATTCAAACAAGGGTAAAAACGCAGGTACCAATGAGAAAAGAATTATCAAGCGCCAAAAAGTGCTACCGTTACTTTCTCAGAAAAAAGGCGCGTAAGCGGAGCTAACTCCCCATCCCCGGCCCTGTGTGTGTAATCTACATGCAGTCCCACGCAAAAGACACCTGGAAGAGCGGATGCCCAGTTGTCCAAGGTTACAAGTGCAGCAACAGAGATAACATGAGTCTAGCAAAATATCTGAGCTCATTCTGAGGAAGGAGGGGTGAGGGGGGGAACTGCCAGAACGGAAGCTGATGCCGATCTCCCGCCGGGACCTGCAACAGGGACTGAAAAAGGGAAGCAAAACATGACAGGGAACCTGACACCTTATCATTAGTTTTTTTTAGATGTGTTTCCTGAAGGAGTACAATGTCTGCTTGGCATTTCTTTAAACGAGATAAAACACGTTTTCTCTTAATTAAATTATTTAATCCTCGCACGTTCGAGGACACAACTTTTATCACATTGGTTGCCATTCTGGAGTGTTGCTGTCTCTACATTTTTTTATAGTATAAACCAAGATTGATTTCCATCTGTAAGGAATCAGGTTAATTTGTATATATGTTTACAAATCCTTTTCGGTACTGACTATGCTTTTAAAAGCAGCTTTTACCAAATGAAAGGTGTTTGGACTGATCCTGCAAGATATGTTGCAGGCCCTTAGCGTGATCCTCTGAACCGGATTCCCTTAAGACCTGTGCATTGTTGGATACAATTCCGTGCAACTTGAGGCTAGCTACAGAAAGCACCTCTTGCATCCTCTTTAGCAAGTCTACAGCTTTCGCTGGGGTGGGTGTGGACTTAAGCCTGTCACCCACATAGAAGTCCCCTTCTACAAACTGTCTTGCAACCCAGGCCCCACTTCCCCTCTCCTATGTGTGCCGTTTGGTGAAATCCGTAACTGGCGATAGTCCATTTCCAAGGACGTCTACCCTCGTGCGATATTCAGCGATGTCTTGGTTATACTGCTCATCACTTGAACCGTAAGAATCACAAGTTCCTACATCAAGGGAGCAACCCTAGGCAGGCCGATTCGGCAGCAAGTCCCATTTTATGCAATGAGGCTTACTCTCAGGGAAGTGTTCTTAGGATGAAAACCTAGGTCTATCAGTAACTATCATACACAACAGCAAAACAATGGAGCCTCCATGTGAAGAGGCAGTCTACCTCTCAATTTACAGCTGCACAGAGCAAACAGTGGATGGCCCGACTGCCTTCCTGTCCTGCTTGTGGGCTGCCCAGAAAACTCTGGCTCCCCCTGGTCAGAAATGGAGCACTGGGCTATGCAGACCGGAGGGGTGTTAGCCAGCAAGGCACTTTCTGTGCTCTTATGGAGTTTCATATCCATAAGTCTGAACTCTGTGTTGCCAACAGTGGTAGGGTCTTGCGCTTTCTTCTTTAATAGGAGCCAGCTCCAGCCCATGCCAGGAGGATGACACCCTAAGCAGTTCACCCAAGACAAAGACAAAGGATTTCTCTTGCCATGAGGTTTCCTTCTGTCAGACATCCGCTGGCTAACCCCCACTCCCCACTATACATCTGGATAGTTATGCTAACTAGACTGCCTAGCAACTAATGTGCCAGCCATCAGATACTTGGCTAAAACCATCAACTAACAATAGGTATGGCCAGGTGAGTCATTGGACCCCAGACTCAGCATCTGTTTCCTGATGAGATCATGCTCCTGCAATACTGACCATCCCCTGGACCTCCTCCCTTTGTTCACCTTTAACCTATAGCAAGGTCCAAGAGGGACGGACCGCCTAGTAGGTGTGTTAGTGGGTTGTGGTCTGCAAAGACCGCCCCAAGACCCCCAATAAAAGTCCAAACCGAGAGTCACTCAGCCTCTTGAGTCGTCGCCCTCTATCTAACCTATTGACCCTTCAGTCCAGCTTTCTGTACCCAACCCTTGCCTCCATCTTTGAACCCCTTTTTCTCTCTCTGGACTTGCGATCCAGGAGAACCACATGGTCTTGCTGGTTCAAGCCTCATGGCCCCATAGCTTTTATACCTTTCTTCCCCTATCCAACTCATCTTGACATCGGACAATGCATCTAAGGTAACGTGCTTTCCCCACCAACGATAACTGCTCATGCAAAAGTGCTATTTTCTCTCTTTATTTTATTAGGCCTGTAAGATTGTGTGTGTGATTACGTTTTTGGTATGCTTGATTACATGATCCAGTAAACAACATTGAACTTGGAACCTGCCTCACGTGCCTCTTTCCTTGAGAACTCCCGGGAGGGGTGGGACCCTGGTATAGTTGGCAAGAACCCGTGTATTTCGCTGATTGCTAAACATAAATTAAAGCAATTCGGCTAACAGAATTGGGGGCTCGTCCGGGATAGCCCTGAGGGTTAAATTTCGCGCCATAGTCGACAGGAGTGTCTTTGACCCACAGACGTAAGGGAAAAACCACTTCCGGAGTTCTTGGAGAGGCTGTATGATCGGTTTCTGTCTGCGTGCCTGGCTCTAGCGAGCAACCTATCGTGGGTGGCTTTCCCTCTTCTCTCTCTCTTTGAACCCCAGGTCAAACTGTGTGACCGTCCGCGCGTCTATCTTGTGGGAAGGGATCCGAAGAAGACCAGAGTAGGGTGCTAGGCCAGTTGCACCAACACCACATACACTACATACACGACATACACCCGCTGAGTCCGAAAAAGAACTTTTTTTCTTGGAGCGCACTCTCGCTCCCCCTCCTTGCTTTACTTCACTCAACGAAGGGAAATCAATTGCTTTTGGTTAGGGGTCAGCCTGCTGGAACATATTGTTTCGAAACCCCGCTGGTTAATAGGTTATCCAGTGAGAGCTTGCGATTTGGTTGTGTGGTTATCCTGTAAGGACGTGAGGTTTGGCCAACCCGTTCTCAAAACCCTCATATAAAGAGACTGGGTGTCTCTGAGACTAGGTGTCTCCTTTTGGGTTGAGAGTAATCCCAGAGTGTTGCGAAGGGTGTGAGTCCCCAGCTCTAAAAACTAAATTTAGGCAGGGAGTGCCTTGTTTAGGGTTAAAAGTAATCCCCGAGTGTCGAGAGAGGTGTGAGTCCCCGGCTCCAAAAACTAATTAAGGGCTGGGATAGCCTGTTCTGTGGTGCATTGGCCACCTTGAGCCAAGACTGTAACTTAAGAAGCCAATTAAGGCAGGGAGAAGAAGTCCAGTTCCCTTTTCTTGTGCCCCTGTTGTAAGTGAAAACAGGAGAATCCCTACAAAGATGTTTCGTACCAAGGATGACGAACCTAAGCTAGAAAAATGGCTGGTGAAAAAGGGTAAGTCTCCTTGGAAGGAAGGATCTTTTAAGGGCCCCAATCCATTAGAAAGCGCTTTCCAGGACTACTGTAAAACACAAAAACCCAGTTCAGCAGCCAAAGATACAGCCGCCAGTTGGGCTCTATATACGGCTTTGCGAGACGCTGCCTCAATCATTAACCGCCTACAGGCAGACGTGGAAAAACAAGAAGAACTTGTTAGGGAGAACAACCAAAGATACACCCAGGAAACAGAGGAATTAAAGGCCCAACACAAGGCCGCCTTGGAAAGAGAGGTGACCAGATTCGATAAATTAGAGTCCAAGTTTGAAACAGTGAAGGAAGAATTAAATATCCTCAAAACAAATACGATCAGGACCTGGCCAACCAAAAAATGAACTATGAAGAATTATTCGAAAATAGGCAAAGAGACAACAGAAGTAGAGATTCTAGAGATAAGGGCTGCACACGAACACGAGGGCCAGCAATTACAAGCCGACAAATTAACCTAGATCCTAGAAAATCAAGGGCTAACCCTTAATATTAAAAAGGCCGAACAAAAAGCCGCAAAGGCTATGGCCAGAGCCGAAGAAGCAGAAAAGGCCCTAGAAAAAGCCAATGTAGCCCTGGTGTCGGCACAGCAAGGAGCGAAGTATCTGGCCCAAGAAAATCTTATTAAAAGAGAGCAAGCGAATCATGATGCCTGCCGAAGAGAAGTAGAGCTTCTAAAACGGCAACTGGAGGCCCAAAGAGCGGTGGTGTCAGCAATTCACCCGGAGAGTTTAATTGACCTCTCTCTTACCGGAGAAAACCCTGAAGCCCCCACGGAGGAGAGTACTGAGAACCATGCCCCGTCCACCCTGTTAGCACCAAGGAAATGATCACCAAAACGGGCAATAGAACCACCACCCAAACAGTAACAGAGACCCAAATGTGGAAGCCTGATGAGGTTAAGGCCATTGCCGAGCAGATTGGGACGCTCTCTAAGGATACAGCCATCCAATGGATGACGCATGTCCACACCATGTATGGAGGTATCAATGGAGAAGATCTCTGCCAACTTGCCAGGCGCTGTGCTTCAGGCACAGATTTAACGGCCATCAATTCCGCCATAGCTGCAAACGGTCTTGCAGCCGGTACCTGAATCCAGCGGATGCAGAAAGTCTTAGAATATCTGCACCCAAATCGCAGCTTATCTGCTTTGTTCATCTTAGAAAAGCAAGGGCACGGGGAAGACCCTGAGGCATATATGGCCAGGAAACAGCTTTTAGCCCGATTGGCCGAAACGCTATACATCGACCCCACAAATGATGAACCCGAATTCGATGACAATACTTTTAGGCAAGCACTGCTACATGGCTTCAATACCCAAACACAGCTTGCCCTTAACATTCCGGATCCCACTAGGGGGACCTGGCCTAATATGGAGCTCAAAATAAGACGGGTGGCCACTTTATTAAGAAGCACAGGAGTCACGAAGCAGGGGGAAAGCTCTAAAAAGCACAAAAACAAGGAAGAGGAAGAACCCATCCAAGCCATAACATACGCCAATCACGGCCCCCATTCTCAGTACCAACCTTCCAGTAGATATGATAACCGAAACGATAGGAACTACGATAGGAACTATAAGAACGATTGCTATGACCGCAACAAATCTTGGCAGAAAGGCGGTAATAATTATAGGGGGCGAAGAGACTACAATAATAACAGAACCAACCCCGCGCAGGCATACATGCGCCCATCTGCTCCACCACTTCCGCCTGACTATAACAACGGCCCCGACAATCAGTATAGCCCCACTCCTAGCTCTGGGAATTCACACCCGGCCGTCCAGCCGCTGCTGCCCGGTCCACAGCCATATCACCAAAAGGTTAATAGGGATGCCCCTCCAAATGGAGTAAATCCATTCAGATGGCACCTTTGGATGGAGCTCAAGGAACGGGGATTCGAGATGGAACGTTTCCATCTACAACCCGACTCGGTTCTCCTCCAGGCACTGACAGACTCTGCCAAGCAACATGAACGGCCTGTCAACCCGGTAACGACCACCCTCACTTGCATTGAAGAGGAGAGGGGAAACCAAAGCTAGGGCTGCCCGGAGTCCCACAATCCCCCCAACGGCATCGTGGCTCCTTTGAAGCCCGACACGTGGGGGAGACCGACTGTGAAAGCAGGGGTCGGGACTCCAGGGAACATGAAACCTGCTACACTCCTTGTAGATACAGGAGCATCCACGAATGTACTCAGACCTCAATTGGCCCAAACAGGGCAGCCCTCTTCAGCTACACTTTCCCTCTCAGGTTTTGCCGGAGGTAAACACACTGCCACCATCTGGAATTCGATTCCCTTAACAGTGGGAAAGCTTTCCACCCGTGTGTCTGCCTGCGACAACCAGGGTGAAGACGATGGCATTCTCGGGGCTCCATTTTTCCGAGACCATGGGCTCACCATTGATTTGGCTAATGGTTTCCTTTGGCAAATTCCAGGGGGCCCTAGCGAAATCAATGCGGTCCATAGGTGTGCCGCCCTAAAGGCTCCTCTTCCCCTGGCCCCGTTGGAACCCAGTGACCCTTGGATCCAAGATTTCCCTGAAGTCTGGATTCAAGACAAGGCAGAGTGCGGCACAGTCCGCGATGCTTGCGTGCTCATAGAAGGACAGGACCCACCTCCACAAAAGCAATACAAATACCCCGCTGAGGCTGAAGCAGGCATAGCTAAAACTATTGAGGGACTTCTCCAATGGGACGTTATCCTCCCCATGCAGTCTATCTGCAACGCTCCCCTCTGGCCGGTCCTCAAAGCAGATGGAGTAACTTGGCGAATGACTGTAGATTTCCGTGCCCTTAACGCAGTAACCCCACCAGTGGCTCCTGTAGTAGCGAAATACCATGAAATTCTAGCCGCCATTGCAGCTGGCTCCCGCTACTACAGTGTGATTGATTTAGCTAATGTGTTCCACTCGATCAAACTTCATGAATCGTGCTGGTATAAATTTGCCTTCACTTTCCGGGGACAACAATACGCTTTTAAAAGAACACCACAAGGCTTTCACTCTAGCCCCAGCATTTGCCATGCCCACGTTGTGCGTATGTGGGAACACCTCAGAACTACCTCTAAAGACCACGTGCTCTCTTACGTGGATGACATTCTTGTCCACGCCCCCAGGGAAGAAGAGGTCACTGACGTAACAAGGGAAGTTTTAAATCTTCTCCGGGATGCAGGGTTCAAGGCTAGCAGGGACAAGGCCCAGCTAGTTCAAACGCAGGTCAAGTACCTCAGCCTGGCCTTGGGTCCCGATGGCAGGACTCCTGATGCTCAGCGCATGGAAGTCATTGCCAAGCTCCCTGCTCCTACAGATGTGCCCTCTTTAAGAGCTCTACTAGGGACATTCAATTTTTCCCGGGACTTTGTGGAAGGCTTTGCCGACAAAGCTCGCCCTCTGTACTCTCTCTTAAAAAGCAACACACCTTGGTTCTGGGGACCTGAACAACAATACGCCTTTGCCAGCCTCAAACAAAGTCTTGCTTCTGCTCCCGCTTCTGCACATCCGGACCCTAACAAACCTTTCTACATCCAACTGGCACATTCTGAAAAAAGCATCAGCGCCACCCTTATACAGCATCATGCTGGCGCCCCGAGAGTAGTAGCCTATGCCTCCCGCAATCTTTCTTCAGTAGAAATAAAGTTCACCCCATGCAAGAAAGTCTGTCTGGCCCTTGTCTGGAGCCTTACTCACTGGGAATTTATCATCGGAGGTGCAAAGGTCATAGTGCAAACCACTCACACACCCCTGAAGTACATTCTTTCAGGGAAGATCCAGGATGGCCAGGTGTCTAATGCCCGCATTGCCCAGTGGATGCTTGCACTGGTCAATAAGGGAGTAGACTACAGGAAGGAACAAAAGGAACCCCCTGCCCCATACGGTCTTATCATAACTGGGGAAGAGCATGAGTGTCCCCTACCAGTGGTAGACCATGTACCCTGGCCGGCCACATGGGGAGTGCCGTTCGAAGAAGCCAAGCAGCTCGGTTTTCACTGCTGGTTCTGCGATGGCTCATCTTTCCATGTGACAGGGACCCCCTATACCGGTTATGGTGCCATCCGGACCCACGATGGTCACACCTTGCAGGAGTCTGTCCGCCCCCATTCCAGCCAAGCCGCAGAGGTCGCAGCCCTGCGCGCTGTTCTAGCCTTTGAACCTCTAGACATTCCCGTCGCTGTTTTCACTGACTCAGACTGGACAGCCAAAGCCGCTACGGTGTGGCTTCCCCATTGGGAAAAACAGGGATGGGTCAATGCAGAAGGCAAGCCGGTAGCCCACATAACACTATGGAGAGATGTTGTACGAATCCTTCATAGTCGTTCGGCAGAGACTCAGATCTCCCATGTCAAGGGCCACCAAAAGAACAACTCCGAAATCGCTTATTGGAACGACCAGGCAGACCTTTTAGCCAAAGCCGCTGCACAAGCCCCTCTTCCCCGGATCCATCAGATCAACCTCTGCAGGCAGTCACTACACGCAGCCAACACAATAGGGCGTCTATTCCACCAGTCTTTGTAGACCTTGGGGAACTCCAGGCTAATGACGCGGATGTGCAGGATCTCCTTTCCAAAGGCAAGGATCCTACAGGGAAATACTCCATTGAGGAACGGGAAGGAGTAATATGGGCTGTGGATAACACTGGGGCACGCCACTGGGTAGTTCCCATAGAAGTACGGGCAGACCTTATCCAGTTCGTTCATGAACAGGGACATAGGGGAAAAGATCTCACTTTGGAGCGGGTGCGAGATGCAGGCTGGTGGCCAGGCATGAGACAAGACATCGCCCAATGGGTAGATAATTGTCTAGCCTGTGCCATGGTCAATGCAGACTCATCCGGTCCTAAAGCCCCTATCCAGCACCAACGCATAGAAGGACCCTGGGCATGAGTCCAGATAGATTTCATTGGCCCCCTTCCGAAAACCAGCCGAGGAAACAAGCACTGCCTTACAGTGATCGATCCCTTTTCCAAGTGGATCGAAGCCTTCCCTTGCCGGGACAACTCCACCGGCACAGCCGCCAAACTTCTTTTTAATAACTTGTTTTCCCGCTGGGGCATCCCCCGAGTCTTAGACTCCGACCGCGGGTCCCATTTCATCGGGGAAGTTACTCAGGAGCTCTGCAAGGCTCTGGGAATCACCCAACGATTCCATATTGCAGCACACCCTCAATCTTCTGGCTCTATTGAACGGGCTAACCCAGGGGTGGCCAACCTTGCTTAACGTAAGAGCCACATAGAGATGTCTGAGAGCCGCAAGACAAGAAAAAATATCACACACATGTTTTTATTTTTAAAAATATGCAAATTTGCTTTTTATTAACGTTAAATGGGACTGCCAAAAATAAAAACAAACGAGGAAAACCAGTTATAAGAAAGAGAGAGAGAGAAACTAGGAAAGCAAATATATGGGAGGGAGGAGGGAAGAAAGGAAGGAAGGGAGAGAGAAAAAGCATGCCTCCCCTTTGCTTCCCCAGCCGCCCTGCCAGGAGCCGCACAATATGTGTGAAAGAGCCGCATGTGGCTCCCGAGCCACAGGTTGGCCACCCCTGGGCTAACCGTACCCTTAAGGAGGCTCTCATGAAAGTAGTCAATTCCACGGGCAGGACTTGGGATGAGAAACTGCCCATCATTCTCATGGCCATCAGGGGAACCACGGCCTCGCATGGCTATTCCCCACATATGGTTATGACTGGCAGAAAGATGCGCATGCCGGAAGCTTTTTGGCTACAGAGTGATGTCCCCTCAGACTTCGAGCCTAAGGTGGCTAACGATGAGTGGATCCGCACACTCCTCACTGACATCCTCACTATACACCTCCAAGTAGCTAACATGCTAGGGGAAAGCCAGCTTGCAATAGACAAGAAATTGGGATGGGTTCGAAATCCCCAGGTTTGGGATCCAGGGCAGCAAGTTCTCTACCGCAAGTTTAGCCACAAGCAGCATGCTCTTATGGCTAAATGGGCTGGTCCGGTCCCCATCATTGCTAGGGTCAGCCCTGCAGTGTACAAGCTGGCCATCCCAAGGAAACACGGCCAAACGTGGCACAAATTCTTCCACTCCTCCCAGCTCAAACTGTGGAAGGGCGCACCGGTCCCGGTCCCACCTGACCTTCCCCCGGACCCTGGCGGCAACGAGAGCCCATTTGCCGCAGTCACACATGGTCCCTTACTTCCGACAGACATGTTCGAACTCTTTCCCTTTTTCTCCCTTGGAGACACTTGCCTGTTCCACTAAGTGCTTCCTAATGGCTCAAGCCGCCATTTAGGAAGCAAGGGGGGGAGGGAATAGCAGAATTTTAATTTCAATGCCTCGTTCTAAGAACAAAAGCCACGGTAGCGTGCAGCAGTAATCGCACCGGGCTTGCATAAGTGCCAAGCGCACACTAATGAACGAAGAACCTGTAAGCACATTTAGCTAAGGGGAACCATACTGTGACTACTTGGGTATGTCGACTGCAGTATGGAGAGCAGGGATCTCACTCACACACCCCTCAAACATTATATTACAGAATGCATCCAGGACGTTTCACCCCAGCAACAGACAAATGGGTAAGAATATTAAACATTTTATTTCTCGGATTGTCATTGTTTCATTTTACATCGGCAACACAAATAGCCAACCATACGGTAGTCTTGACCAGATGGAGATGCGTGGGAACTAATATGCCTTTTGGGATTTTTACCTGTGTAACAGGATGGCATGACAGAGCAGTCACACTCACACCTATAGATCAATGTCCACCACCGCGGCTCACACACTGCATTCATAGCCGCACCGGAGAAAAGGTGACCCTATGCACCTCCGGAAAATATTCTATGGACGAAATGGAAGTGGCCCTGTGCAAACAGCCACAAGACAAAATCAATACATCCACCATTGAATATACTGCTCCTACCTCCATCTCCCTCTATACTGACATAGCTGTAATATCAGCTGCCGTATGGGACATTGGCGACCCTTTAAAAATAATCATTTCAATTGGCTCCCGCCACTTCCACAACAACACAGAGGTCCTGATAACACTCATGGACCCATTCGGTGAAGACATAGACCTAGAACCACTGGCATGGGGCAAACTCGATTGGTGTTTTAACTGCTCTGCGTTAAAGCAGCAGGGTCCCCCAGACTGGACCCTCCTTCTAAACACTTCTGTCTGCCTCAATGCCACCGATACTGTAAATCTTACAGCTATCGGCACAACAACTCTGCAGCTCACCCATCAGGAAGGAAATTACACTATAATAATTGGTGATGCAAATCACACACTCGATTTGGACCCACTCATCCAAAATGTAGACTCACTAGCCTCACTGACCTATCCGGTAGTTGGAGCGCACACTTTAAAATTTAATCATCAGGAAACAGTCTTGATGCAGCCGCAAATTTCAGTAAAAAGAGTCAATGTCAGCTTAAACGGGCTTGGCACATCTTTCAGCCATGCCCTCTGTGACTCTAACTTACACACAACCCAGCAAGGTTGGGACAATTGGATCCTAATGTGGCATAAAGGAGAGTTCTCTAAAAGAACCAAACGCGATCTTTCAGATTGGGTCGCACCCATAGGAGTGGGCATGGCAGCCCTGGACGCTGCAAACATAGAGGTGATAGCAAACAAAGCCTCTAAGGTTTCATTCGATATTTCTCAAATGAGCCTCCCCCTTATGCAGTCATTGGATTCCCTTGCCCACATGGAACGCTCCACTAACCCCCTGCTGGTTACTTGGGAACAAATCATGGAGAAAGATTTCAACAATCTCCTTGGTGGCATTCAGTCTTTACAAAATAATGTTTCATTAGCTCTTGCTTGCACTCAAGCACAAACTCTTAACGTGGTCACTGCCATGACTATAATCAAACAAGCTATGGCTGGAGTTATATCCTTAGAAATAAGGGAATTAATTAAAGGAAATTTAACTGCCAGTGAAATCTCTCTCGAGCGCTGGTGGTCTTTGGCAAACGCCTCTTTTGACGCTGTAACCCAGACCTTGCAATTGATTATAACCACAGTGACCGCTAAAGAAAATTTTCAAATCTATCCAGTAGTTCCGCTGGGTATTCAAGTTAATTCGGACACAGTATTATACGCCAGGAACAGTAACCGATGGGCTAAAGTAAGCTCATCCAACTGGCATATGATCAATCTAGACGGATGCATCCACAAAGAAAACCTAGGCTTCATCTGCGATGACGAGGCTCTAGAGAAACACCACCCATGTTTAGTTCCCAAGAAACACGCCATATCTCACTGCCAGTTTGACGTGGTCAGCAAGACCGGGTCCACAATTATATATATAGGCAGAGCCTGTGTCTGTCTCAGAACAGCCTGTGAACATATTCACATAAACACACAATATTATCAACAAATGTTGCCTGGAATAAACCGATGCTTCTGTAACGTTACCTCGATTCGAGGGTGTGACTTTTATTTTGAAACCCCTATTTGGACGCAACAAGAGATGGCCATATCCCCAGAATTGTATGACTCTATTGCTCCAGTACCTTTGGGGTTAGGTCTGGAAGCCTTACGTAAATTGCTCTCTCACCCAGACCTCCAAGAACGCCTGGCTCAGCTAAAGAAAGCCGGGGACAAAGCTGCCTTGAATGTTTCCCACAATGGCGCCAGGATTAAGGAACTGGCCGTGGAAATTAAGGAGGCGGGGGCCCACTGCTGGTGGGAGGCGCTTCTTGGTTGGTCCCCGACAACGACGGGATATTTAAATTTAATGCTCCACCCCATCGTTGTCATTTTGGCCTTCCAAATTATTTTAATTGTGGCGCTACTTACATTGACATGTTGGGTGAGAAGACAAATCCACAAATTGGAAGCTCAATCTAAAGCCACAGATTTCCAAGCCTTGATGCATGTCGCATCCAAGGTCTCGAATTCCTAGCCCCTCTTTCCCAAACTCTGGCATACCTTGACTGTTGCCCCTTTTATGTATTGTCTGTTTCCGTCTGTTCTGGCTCCCTGTGTGTTACTATTTGTGTTTCTATTTTTTAACCACTATTGGGTGGGCCTTTTTAGAAAAGGCCCATGAGGTAGAAAAATTGGCCTTTAGCAGCATTTTATCGAACCCAAGGGAGCATAAGCAAGGCTACAAAGGCAACCGAAGGAAAGCGGGTTCCGCCTCCTGCACATATTTGGAAAACCTCAATCATGCTGCCTTTTTAACTCCTCTGTAGCATCGCTGAAACCAAAAAACCATACTGCCAAATCGCGAAGAAGCCAGCGGAGCTTTCTCAGGATGACGGAGAGGCGAGTGCCAGTATAGTCATGTTTTGAGTTCAGCAAGGCAGAGCAGGCCAAGAAAGGAAGTGCAAGTGTGCAGGTCCTACTGGAAAGCCAGTTGGAAAATGCAATCCTTTCGAAAGGTTAAGGCAAGCCACGGTCTTTTTGCGTGCTTTTCCCCTGCAATAGCTTTCCAGCTCATAGCAAATAAAATTTTTGTGTTATCTCTCTCCTTTGGGCTCCCAATTTGAAACCTCCTAAAGTATTATCAATTTTAGCATTGGTATTTTTCAAATAAAAGTTTTTACAACCAAGATTTGCTTTAAACAGATCAAGATCCGGTGTGCTCTGCGGCATCGCCACTTTGCATACGCACCAGCACGTTGATCATAAAAACTATTTTCCCAGAACTTTTGCTACTGCTTTTCTTTTACATTTTTCGCTCCTTCTACAGCCTAGTTTAATCTTTTTATGGCAACCCATGCCCCAGGCTTACTACACAAGCCTTATTTTTAGTTTCACTTTTGCAAAACTCTCCCATCAAAGTTTTTCAAAACATCCAGCTAATAAATGCCTTCTTCTTTTCTTTTTTTTTGCTGTTATCTCCCCTCTGCCTTCAGCAGTACCTTGGTCTTACAACAAGCCCCTGCTTGTTCCCAAAGATTTTTCTTTTCTATTCTTTGACCAGTATTGGGCGGGCCGAAGCCCTAACGAACCATGGGGAGTAATGCGAGAAAGAAAAGGGAGATAGGGGGTGGGAGGACCAGAAAGCGTTTCCTCATGGGAGATCCGAAAGAGCCGAGAGCTCTGGGCTGCAGATATACCGCTGAACTCCCTTATGGTGGTAGGGATTGACATCAACAAAGGCGCCGTCTACAAAAGCTCCATTGTTGGATTCGTGGCTAGCACGAATGTCAAGCTTAGTAGGCGGCTCCCCTGGTGGTACGTGTAGAAGTTGGGTTCAGAAGTTACTCCGACCCCCTCTCGCCCCATCTCCACCAGGCGTGCAATCCTGTCGCCACTCGAGGCAGCGACGGGTGCCTGGGGAGAGGCCCCAAGGTTAGCCCGCCCCAGCCGAGAGCCCTCTAGCCACTTGTTACAGCATCTCTCTATGTTAGCGTGACCTCTTCACCGACCCTCTGCCCAGATAGCCCACAGCCCAAAACACACAGCTGTCTCAGTACTGGCCTCCAATTCGGTCTTGTTGATTTTTGCCAAATTTATTTAGTTCGCGATATTTTCTTCTCCCAGCATGCCTACCCGGACGCATAATTTGCATACGCTATAGCCTGTCAATCATAATTAACTTAAGTCCGTTAGTTTTATTCTGTCTTCCCAAGTACTTTTCTTTATTTCTTTTTTTCGGCAGTAAAGCCTCATTGCCTTTACAAAAAGTTTTTCGTTAGGCATGGCTTTGTTTGTTTCAGTCTTTTTGTTTGTGCACTTCACGGGCAAAGACAAGCCGCTTGTTTGCAAACCAAGCCTCATGTTTGCAAAGCAGACCGCTTGCTTGCCAAAACATTTTTGCTTTTTGCTTTTCTATTCTTTAACCAGTGTTGGGAGGGCCGAAGCCCAGACGAACCGTAGGGAGTCATTAGTGAGCAGGGCAACAAGGGGTAGGAGGACATGGAAGCTCGAGAGACAGCTCAGGAGGAAGATATGGGACAAATGAAGCCTTTGTCTCACTCTGCTATGCAGCTCCTACAAGCCATCTTGGGAGGTACTGGGCGTACGAACTCCCTTGTAGCTTTGGAGGACATGCAGAAGTTGGGTTCGGAATTTAAGTCTGGCCCATGCTCCCCTTTCACCAGGCGTGCAAGCCCTCCCTGCACAAAGCAGCAGAGAGTGCCTGGGAAAGACTCCGGGTTAGCTCGCGCCCTCTGCAAAAACCTCCTGCCACCTTTTTCCAACATTTTTCTATGTTAAAGGGAGATTTTCGCCAGCGCTCTCCCTGAAGTGCCTGTGGTCTAAAACGTATCCGCGCCTCAACACTGGTATCCAATTCGACTGTTTTGATTTTTAATAAATTTATTTATCTCAGAATGTTTGTGTATCCCAGAATGCCTAAACAATTTCCTCATTTGCATATGCGACAGCCTCTAGCCCTAACGTATACAGCCAAGTCAACAGCATGCTTTAGGGGTTCTGCCTAGTGACTAGCTGCCCAGTCCGCTCCTCATTGGGTATAGGACGGTACCACTGGGATTGGGTTTAGAGGGGAAGATTGTTCTATTTTTGTACTGTATTGGGGGAGGGCCCCCCGAAGGGAGCCCTCCAGGTTAAAATGGGTACAACTTAACATCGTCCCCGCGGAGCCACCTGGCTCCAGATAAAAAGGCCGGAGTCAGCCGGACGCAACTCCCGAACCCAGCTTTTGCATGCCCCACCGAGCATGTCTCTCTCTCACATTTCGCTAATACTCCCCAGGGTTCGGGAGGCGTGCCCGGAGACTCCGCCAACCACGAAGGGTGAATAGCTTGCCTGTGATTATTCCAGCCAGGACCCCAAGCTGATGTGTCTTTTATGATATGATGATTCCAGATGTATGACCTGTTCTGACCTTTCCCGCATCTCTTGAGTGCCTTTAGATATTACGCTTGCAAATTCACTGATCTAATTCTTATTTTAATATCCTTTCTCCCCAACTTAAGTAGGTACCCATGATGCTTTTAGATAACAAGGGGGGGCGACTCCTCAATATGCAAACCGGTCTCCTCCTTCCCGGCCGAACTGACTCATGTCCGTGCCGAGAAGTGACGAGCGCAGCTGAGAGCTTCATGAGCTATTGATTAAGACCCGAGTGGCTTCCGAAGAGCCGAAGATATACGAGTCCTGGTGTTCCATTAGATACAATGTAAAGCGCGCCTCTCTCCTGTGTAACGACACCAGTAGCCCGGTTCCAGCAGAAAAGCCTTGCTGCTCAGGAGAGATGGACAAAGAATTGTTTGTAACCATTTTATTTCCTTGTGCATTCCTTGTAGATTATTTTTATTGATACAAATGTGTGTACTTCCGCCATAGGCATTGATATTTTATTTAAGTACGGATATTACTTTTATAAGGAATTTATAAATGCTTTTACAATGAATTTAAGATAAGGAATTTTCAGAAATATTTCAGTTAAGGATGTTTTCTTTTATTTAGAGACTTAAGTATTTATACATAGGCTTCCCTTGGTGGTCAAATGCACAAGCCTTGCTTTTTATGTCCTTCCAGCAACAATTTGGCATTTTTACTGAGATAGATTTTTGTCATCTTTTGTGTCTGTCCCTTGCCCGCAACTTCTCTCAGGACCATCATCATTCAGTCCGCCCCAATCTTGTCATCAAACTGTCCAATTCGGAGACCTTCACCTGACGCCTTCAGGTCTCCGAGGGGGGGAATTGTTAGCCAGCAAGGCACTTTCTGTGCTCTTATGGAGTTTCATATCCATAAGTCTGAACTCTGTGTTGCCAACAGTGGTAGGGTCTTGCACTTTCTTCTTTAATAGGAGCCAGCTCCAGCCCATGCCAGGAGGATGACACCCTAAGCAGTTCACCCAAGACAAAGACAAAGGATTTCTCTTGCCATGAGGTTTCCTTCTGTCAGACATCCGCTGGCTAACCCCCACTCCCCACTATACATCTGGATAGTTATGCTAACTAGACTGCCTAGCAACTAATGTGCCAGCCATCAGATACTTGGCTAAAACCATCAACTAACAATAGGTATGGCCAGGTGAGTCATTGGACCCCAGACTCAGCATCTGTTTCCTGATGAGATCATGCTCCTGCAATACTGACCATCCCCTGGACCTCCTCCCTTTGTTCACCTTTTACCTATAGCAAGGTCCAAGAGGGACGGACTGCCTAGTAGGTGTGTTAGTGGGTTGTGGTCTGCAAAGACCGCCCCAAGACCCCCAATAAAAGCCCAAACCGAGAGTCACTCGGCCTCTTGAGCTGTCGCCCTCCATCTAACCTATTGACCCTTCAGTCCAGCTTTCTGTACCCAACCCTTGCCTCCATCTTTGAACCCCTTTTTCTCTCTCTGGACTCGCGATCCAGGAGAACCACGTGGTCTTGCTGGTTCAAGCCTCGTGGCCCATAGCTTTTATACCTTTCTTCCCCCATCCAACTCATCTTGACATCGGACAACGCATCTAAGGTAACGTGCTTTCCCCACCAACGATACCTGCTCATGCAAAAGTGCTATTTTCTCTCTTTATTTTATTAGGCCTGTAAGATTGTGTGTGTGATTACGTTTTTGGTATGCTTGATTACATGATCCAGTAAACAACATTGAACTTGGAACCTGCCTCATGTGCCTCTTTCCTTGAGAACTCCCGGGAGGGGTGGGACCCTGGTATAGTTGGCAAGAACCCATGTATTTCGCTGATTGCTAAACATAAATTAAAGCAATTCGGCTAACAGGGGGTCGAAGTACCAGGTCCCCCCTGGCCACCAGCAGGGGATGGGGATGGAGGGGGGTTGGGTTGCCAGCTCCAGGTTGGGGGGAAGAAGGAGAAGACAGAGGAGGAGGAGAAGGAGGAGGAGGAGGAGGAGAAGAAGGAGGAGAAGGATAAGGAAAAGGAGAGGAGGAGGAGGAGGAGGAGGAGGAGAATATTGGATTTATACCCCGCTCTTCACTCGGAGTCTCAGAGCGGCTTGCAATCTCCATTCCCTTCCCCTCCCCACAACAGAAACCCTGGGAGGCAGGTGGGGCTGAGGGAGCTCTCCTGAGGACTGCCCTTGAGAGAACAGCTCTGCGAGAACTTGTGACTGACCCAAAGTCACATCAGCAGCTGCATGTGGAGGAGTGGGGAATCGAACCCATTTCTCCCAGATTAGAGTCCACGCACTACATCAAACTGGATCTCTTGGAGATTTGGGGATGGAGCCTGGGGAGGAGAGTGGGGTACGAGGCCACGAAGTCCACCCTCCAGAGCATCCCTTTGCTCCAGGAGAACTGATCTCTGTAGTCCAGAGATGAGCTGTAATTCCAGGGGATCCCCAGGTCCCACCTAGAGGCTGGCATCCCTAATGTAGTCCAATTCAGCAAGATACTTCTGATGGATTCACCTTCCATAGGAGCATTGACAGGTTTTCACCAGGATAACTAAACAGAACCTCCATGCAGTGGGCCAATCTACCCTTGACCCCGAGCAATACAGTATTCAGCATAAGGGTGGGCTGCTTGCCTTTGGACCCAGACACCATCAGCAAATCCTCAAAAACGAATTTCACACAGCAAACCATTTAAAAATCATACACACATATATATTTTAATGTTGTAAACAAAGACTTCTCGTAGTACCTGCATTGCCCATTTCTGGCTCTTTTCCTTAAACAAAAAAACCCCACCTTTCTTTTAGAAAAGTAGCCCCTGTGCTATGCCCCCAAATATGATCCTGGCCTGCAGTAATTGGTTTATCTATATCTACACACAAAAAGCGCTTTGAAACCATTTCCTCCCCCTTCCCCCCCAGCAACAGGAAATCTGTGAGGATGCCCCAGACGCTTCTCCAGCACAGGCCAGCTCCCACGATCCCTTGCGCGGGCCCTGATTCAAAATCAGATTTCAGTGCCCAGTGCAGATACAGCATGCCCTCAGACAGAGTAAAGCCTGCAGAAGACTCGGCCGGCAAGCCCCCCCCCCCCTCGAGAGAGAGCCCTTCTTCAGTGGGGGGTCCGACACACAGGCTGGCCCCGCTGATCTCACTGCTTCTTCTTGTCTTCGTCTCGGAGGGCCACCGGGTAGAAGAAGGCAGGATAGCGGAGGCAGCGGTAGGCGAGGAGGTGGGGTCCCACAGCATACACCACGTTGGAGACCACCACAAACCACCAAGCCCCTTCAGGGGTGCGGTAGGGGTAGGGGGTGCGGTGGTGGAGGGAAGACCCAAGGTGAGAGAACTGTGCCTGGAACATCAAAACGACAGAGAGGTAGAGACAAGGTGACTATAACCCCCCAAGCCCCTTGTTGGGAGGGGGCACCTCTTGTTAGCCCAGCTCTTCCCCCTCCAGGCCCATAGGCAGGAATTTGTCACTTGTGGGGCAATTTTTTTTCTAGTGGGGCTGAAGTTCTCAGTGCAGAAAGAAAAGCCATTTAGACAACAGAAAGCTGTGGCCAGGGTAGAACTCTAAATCACAAGCTGTCAGCCACTTGAGATGACAGTTCTCAGCTGCCGCAAGTTAATCACTTCTGCCAGCCTAAGCAGCAATTCTGAGAGCAAGCTGGAAGGTGGGGGTGATGACTTCTACAGTGAAGAAAGCTGACACTTAGGCAGGAAGATCCAGGTAGTCAGCCATGTTGGTCTCAGGCAGCAGAACAAATTTAAAGTCCAGTGGCACCTTAAAACTAGTTTCTTTAGAAGGGATCCTAGAGGTCACCTACTCCAACCCCCTTGGCTCAGTGCAGGAATTAGTCAACTACAGCACCCCATTCAGCTTAAAGGCGCGCACACCTTTAAAAAAAATGTTTTGAAATTATTGGAAAAAAGTACTTACAAGAGACATTCTTGTGGGGCTGTGCCTTTAAGAAGGCCTTTAAGAAGGCTCCCCCAAGCACCACCATAGCTATGGGCCTGTCCCCCTCTCTGCCATGCTGTCCATACTGCAAGCTCTGAGGGGCAGTGGCCACCTTCCTTGTTTGCTCTGCTGCAGCAAAAGTCATTTCACTTGTTAAAGGGAGACGCATCTGTTCCCTGAGCCTGTCCGTACATTTGTATCCCACCCTTCCTCCAAGGAGGTCCAAGGACCAGACTTGCTTCTCCCTTCCCTGGGTTACTGATTCTCCCACCGGTTTCCCTTTCCTAGGTTATCCACACAACAATCCTGTGAGGTGGGTTAGACTGAACATGAATGAGTAGGAGGGGCTGAGGCTCAGTCGTAGTGATGTCATTGCATCGGGGACACCGTGTGGGGACACTCTGGTATTTGGGCAAACTCTATGGTTTGAGGGTGAAAAAACCATGGCATTTCACCCAAATACTACAGAGTCCCCACACGACGTCGCTGATGCAATGATGTCATGTGACATCCAATGCTCCCTCTAAGCTGTGGAGTCGCGTGAGCACAAATTCTACTTTGTGAGCTACTGGCATTAAAGTTGCAAGGGAGCAACTGGGCTCCTGCACAAATCAGTTTGCTTTGGAGCCCTCCTTCCTGAGCTAAGGCAAAAATGGGTGAGCCGGAGGCTAAAAAACAGTGAGCTAGCTCACACTAACTCAGCTTAGAGGGAACACTGGCAACATCCCTGCCCCCCACTGGACCCCCCCCCCCCCCGACACCCCCCCCCCCCCCACCGGAGCAATGAGGGAATCTGGCAGTCCTAGGGGGGAAACTGGTGGTGGTGTCAAGTGTATGCCGATTTATGGAGACCCTGTTCAGAGGTGGTTTGCTGTTGTCTGCCTTTGCGTAGCGACCCAGGACTAACTTGGTGGTCTCCCATCCAAGTACCAGCAAAGGCTGACCCTGCTTAGCTTCCGAGATCTGACAAGATCAGGCCATCCTGGGAAATCTACGCTGAAAGAACACCCTTCCTTTCTTCACAGGAACACCCCAGATGTGACAACAGAGCAGGATTTCCAGCCACTCCCCCCCTGGGTGCCCACAGTTTTTCATCCAGATGGTACCCTCAGCCCAGGGATCCCCAAACTTTCTGAGCCTGCGGGCACCTTTAGAATTCTGACATGGTGTGGTGGGCACAGCCACAAAACGGCTGCCACAAAATGGCTGCCAAAGAAGGCAGAGCAGGCTGCAAAATGGCCACAATTTACCTTCACTCAAACATTGGAAGATCCTTGTGCTGGGAGGTAGCAGCCAATGCTCCCTCTATGCTGTGGAGTCTTGTGAGCAAAAATTCTACCTTGTGAGCTACTGGCATTAAAGTCGTGAGCGAGCAATTTGTCTCCTGCATAAATCAGTTTACTCTGGAGCCATCCTTCCTGAGCTAAGATGAAAATGTGTGAGCTGGAGGCTAGAAAACTGTGAGCTAGCTCACACTAAACTCAGCTTAGGGGGCAGCAGTTACTGGCAAAACAAAGTGTTTTAAATTCTTCACAGCCAATTAAATCTCCAGTGGCCAGACAGAAGTCTTGTCAGGCAAAAAACCCATCTGGCCTTCCCCTCTTGGTGGACACCAGAAAAGATGTTGGCGTGTGCCAGTGGTGCCCAGGGGCACCACATTGGGGACACAAACCTTAGCCTGACAGCCAGAACACCAGCCATGGAGGCGATGCCAGGGAACAAGACCCCCCCCCGCCCCCGGTCACATTCACCCAAGAGAAGGACCGGCCCTAATGTACCTGGAAAGAATGTCCACACTCACAACCTGGTGGGTTCAAGGGAAAGGGAGTCTTGGATTACCTGCGCCATGGCACCGGCGAAAACCAAGGCCCAATCCGGCATCCAGGTGCACCCGGGACAAAGCAGCCCATAGAGACAGAGGCAGAAATACGGCAAGAGGTAAAAGAGGAAGACCAGCATCTAGAGAACGAGGACAAAGAGGGGCAGATCATTGTGGAGGGCTGGCTGAGAAGGCGAATTGGCATGCAATACAGCAGGGAAGTGGGGAGGGGGGCTGTTCAGGGCCCCTCCCCAGTTTTTCCAGGATCCCAGACAGGCCTGCTCTGCCCATCACAAAAGAAGGGCCAGCATTTTTTTCTCTTCCCCATACCAAAGCACCTATTTATTTATTTATTTATTTCACATTTTTTACCCTGCCCTCCCCGCAAACAGGCTCAGGGCGGCTTACAGAATGGCATAACACCATATTGAAAATACAATTAAAACAATTTAAAACATTAAAATTACCAGTAAAGTGCTCGCAATAAAGTGCTGTAATAGCTTAAAATCAAATGGTGTCCTGTAATTTCTTTTGTGATCTAGTGTGACTTTACTCGGGCCGGCCCTCATCTCTGGTGGTAGTGGAGATGGCTGATGCAAAATAGATGGTGGCGGCTCCTACTCGAAGGTCTGGCGGAAGAGCTCCATCTTGCAGGCCCTGTAGAACTGCATAAGGTCCCGCAAGGCCCTGATCTCCTCCGGGAGCTCGTTCCACCAGATCGGAGCCACCACCGAAAAGGCCCTGGCCCTGGTACCAGCGAGCCTGGCCTCTCTTAAACCCGGGACCGAGAGTCAATGCTGTGATCCTGACCGAAGTGCTCTCTGGGGTACATGCGGGGCGAGGCAGTCCCTCAGGTATGTTGGACCCTGGCCACATAGGGCTTTAAAGCACCTTGAAGCGAATTCGGTATGCTATAGGCAGCCAGTGCAGTGCTGCCAGGACAGGCCGGATGTGATTCCGTTTAGGGAGATCCATCAATAGCCTGGCCGCGGCATTCTGCACCAGCTGCAGCTTCCGGATTTGCGACAAGGGCAGCCCCATGTAGAGAGTGTTACAGTAGTCCAGTCTCGAGGTGACCGTAGCATGGATCACCGTGGCCAGGTCGCCGTGATCGAGGAAGGGAACCAACTGCCAAGCCAGCCGCAGATGGTAGAATGCTGACTTAGCAGTGGCTGCTACCTGGGCCTCCATAGTTAAGGTACCTAGCTAATGGTACCATGAAAGGGGTCCCTGTGGACACTCACGCCAAGTCAGGTAAGATGCTCTCGGCTCACCTGGACTTTGGGGTAGGCCACGGGGTCCCGCAGGTACGGCTCTTGCTGGTATACATAATCAAAGCAAACGTCAGCCGAGCAGTCCAACACGACCTAAATACGGATGCCAGAAACACAAAGACAAAAACACACAAAGCGATTTGAAGTTATTGTTGTTTAGCTCCCTGAACAACCAGAGGCAGTGCCCATCGGTTAAGGCCCGACTCCCCCAAGGGCACAAGGTCAAAGAGAGCCAAGAGGGCCAGAAGGGCTCACAATGCGCCCTCCCCAGTCCTCTCTGGCCCCAACGGAGGGCCAAGCCTTTGCTCACCAGGCCTCTGAAGAGTGTGAAGGCTGCGGCAAGGAGAAAGAACCCCACCAGTCCCAAGTCCAGCGGGCGCTGGAGGATACTTCGGCTCTGCTCTTCCGAAACCTGCCCCAAGACAAAAAGCAAGAGCAAGATGCTGAATTTTAGAGCAGAAAGCCGGGGGGGGGAGGGAGTTCGGAAAGCTGGACACAAGAGCATGAAGTGTCAGGGGCCCTTGAATGGCAGTTTGCAGGAGTGGAAGACAGGTGCTCCACTCTCCCTACAAAACCATTAGGTGTAGTGTTGCCAACCTCCAGGTAGTGGGAAGACATTAGAGAGATGGTGTGTTGATCCACATTATTGTCATTCCTGCAGTGCTCCGTCAAGAGACTGGTGACGAACACCAACAGAGAGACATACGAAACTGCTGTTTGATCCTAGGAAAGTGGGTTGTCTTTATCTCTTGCCTTCCTTGGATCCACATGTTTTCAAATGAAGGAGGGATAAATATTGTTCAGGAACTTGAAAAACGAAGAGTTTGCAGTCTGCTTTGTTCACTTCACAGCTCCTTCAAGAGTAAACATCCCAGGAGCAGAGCCAAAACAGTGTCAGGAATATTTGCATCAAGATTTTGTACTGTATTCATACTAGTATTTACTGGCTTTGCTTATATTTATGAAATGTACACATAAGGATGAATGTTGTCTAATATAGGAAATTTGCATTATAAGTATAACTAAGTGTGTTAAAGTACTAGAAGAGTGATTTTCTCTGGGGAGCTCATTTTTTTCTGTTGTACTCACACCAAAGCCTGCCTTGTTTTTGATACATGAGCCTCCAGGTAGTGGCTGGCAAGCTCTTGCTATCAGTTCCCCCCTGGAGAAAATAGCCGCTTTGGAAGGTGGACTTTGTGGCATGGTACCCCCCACTGAAGCCCCTCCCCTCCCCAAACCCTTATAAAGGAGCAGAATGCGTGCTTTGCACATGGGAAGTCCCTGGTACTAGCATCTCCAGAGAAAACCATTCCAGGTTGGGAAAGGCCCTTCTCTGCCTGAGACCTGGAGAACAGCTGACAGTAAGAACAGATTAACACCGGGGCTGGATAAACCAGAGGCGGTCTCAGTCAGCCTCCTTTATTGGTTAGCTCCCAATCAGTGAGATTGCCAAGTCCAGTTAGGCTTGCCAAGTCCCCCCGAGGGGCGGGGAAGCCCCCGCTCCAGTAGCCTATTGCCCGCCCACCGGGATCGGGCTGCTAGGGGGAACCCCACTCCCAAATTGCCGAGCTGAGGGGACATGCCCAGCACAATGACATCACCCAGAGGTGACGTCATCGTGTCGGGCACGTTTCGGGGGGGGACGCTCTGTAATTTGACGTCATCACAGTGCGTGCGCGCTTTGCGTGCACACCAGAAGACTCCTGGAAGAGGACGGACTCCCCCTGCTCCTAAGCTGGTACGATTTGGCAACCCTAGCTCCAGTGGGGTGTGGAGCTTTGGCCTAAGCTATTTATTTAGGGCTCCTATGAGCAGGCCCTAGTTCTGCAAGGCAGCAAGCCCTGCTTCAGTGCAAAAGTGTCCTAGCTCCAGTGACAAGGTGTCTGGAACAAGGGAATAAACAGGTGAGTTAAGCAGAGGTGTGAATTCAGCAGCAGGGTCAGGAAGCCAGGGCACTAGTTTCTCCACGTCCCTAAAACAGTAAGCAGACTTTCCTCAAACAGCTCTACATAAGTATGAAAATGTATTAAAAAGGGGGATTAAAAAAAAATTATGAATGTAGAATGCCAGCAGGGGGTTGAGGGCTATCTGGTGTATTGCACTGAGTGCAACTTGTATGCCTATCTGCCAGCTGGACAGAAGTCACGGGTGTGTGCTTGGCGCAAGGAGCTCCTGGTTCTCAGGAAATGAGTTCACACCCTCAAGGCCAAGGTGGCTGACCTGGAGAAGCTAGACAGTCTGTTAGGCACATGGATAAGTCTCTAAACTGACACTAAGTTGTTCAGGGCGGTGAGA
Organism: Lepidodactylus listeri; assembly: GCA_029233225.1. Classification (NCBI taxonomy): domain Eukaryota; kingdom Metazoa; phylum Chordata; class Lepidosauria; order Squamata; family Gekkonidae; genus Lepidodactylus; species Lepidodactylus listeri. The sequence continues at coordinate 178,371,914 of JARCFY010000002.1, forward strand.
ACCAGGGAGGACTGTGAGGAGCTCCAGAAGGATCTGTTGAGGCTGGGTGAGTGGGCGTCAACATGGAAAATGGAGTTCAGCATGGGCAAGTGCAAAGTAATGCACATGGGAGCCAAAAATCTTAACTATAAATACACGTTGATCGGGTCAAAACTGGCAGTAACTGACCAGGAGAGAGATCTTGGAGCTGTGGCAGATAACTCACCAAAGATGTTGATTGAGTGTGTGACTGCAATAAAAAAGGCAAATGCTATGCTGGGGATTATTAGGAAGGTTATTCGGAAAACAAATCAGCCAGTATCACAATGCTCCTGTATAAATCAATGGTGTGGCCTCATTTGAAGTACTGTGTGCAATTCTGGTCACTATACCTCAAAAAAGATATTACAGCTGTGGAAAAAGTGGAGAAAGGGCAACTAAAATGATTAAGGGGATGGAAGACCTTCCCTATGAAGAAAGGTTAAAGAGGTTAGGGCTCTTTAGCTCGGTGAAACGACAATTGAAGGGTGACGTGATCGAGGTTTACAAAATTATGCCTGGGATGGAGAAGGTAGAGAAATAAGTACACTTCTCCCTTTCTCACAGTACAGGAAGTTGTAGGCATTTAAGGACATTAATGAGCAGCAGGCTGAGGGGAGATCAAAGGAAGTACTAAAGACTCATAAACATGTGGAATTTCACTGCAGCAGGAAGTGGTGGCAGCTGCAAGCATGGACAGCTTCAAGAGGGAATTGAATAAACATCTGGAGCAGAGGTCCATCAGTAGCTATTAGCCACAAGGTCTAGATAGGAAGTCTCAGTCTGGGGCAAGTGATGCTCTGTGTTCTTGGTGCTTGATTGGGGGGGCAACAGCGGGAGGGCTTCTAACGTCCTGGCCCCACTGCTAGACCTCCTGAGGGCACCTGGGTTTTGGCCACTGTGTGACACAGAGCGCTGGACTGGATGGGCCACTGACCTGATCCAACATGGCTTCTCTTATGTTCTTAACCAATTAACTGACTCAGTTTCATGCCCATCCTCCTGCTTTGGTATCCAGGAGGCAATGGTAAACACAGTGTGATTCCCAAATGGAGGATGTTCCCGGGGGTAGCTAAATGGAACCTCTATGTAAAGGGGCAGTCTGTCTCCAGGACTCAGAAAAGCTGGGGACTGACAACAGGTAAGGGCAGTTGCCTTCTTCCCAAACCCCCCAGTCCTGCCCCAGCACTGCTCTTCTTATTTACCTTATCCGCCATAAGAAAGGGCAAAGGCTTCGGCTGGCTGAAGATTCTCCTTGCAGCCCAGATGGGGATGAGAAAATAAGGGAAGTTGAGGAGGAAGGCCAGCCGGATCTCAGACCCATATTTCCCTATGGAGAGAACACACAGACAAGCATCTATTTCTCTCTCCTCCCCCACCATGTGCAGATCCAAATGGGAGAGAAGGGTGACAGTCTAGTTTTAATTTTGTTTGCTTTCTTCTACAGTCTGTAATGCTTTCATTTCCCTGCTTGTTACTAATCAGAGACAGTTATTAGTCAGAATCAGGCCCTTTTCAGTGTAGGGGTTCCTGGTTTGTTTTATGCCATCAATGCAAAGAAGATGAAGAAGAGTTGGATTTATACCCCGCTCTTCACTCAGAATCTCAGAATGGCTTACAATGTCCTTTCTCTTCTACTCCCCACAACACATACCCTGTGAGGCAGGTGGGGCTGAGGGAGCTCTTTCGAGGACTGCTCATGAGAGAACAGCTCTGAGAGGACTTGTGACTGACCCAAGGTCACCCAGCTGGCTGCACGTGGAGAAGTGGGGAATCAAACCTGGTTCTCCCAGATTAGTGTCCGCCTTAACCACTACACCAAAACAGAAATACCCAGTTGAAAATAACACACATTTAATAAGGATAGTTCACACTGGACTATCCTTGTTAAATGTGTGTCATTTTCAACCAGGTGTGAATTCACATACGGGAGACACAGAATCGAGCTACAAATTACATTTCACCTGTGACAGCTACAGGGACTTCCCAGCTGTGCAACAGCTGCAAATATCATGGCAGCAACTCCATTCAGACGTAACGCGGGGGCCCAGTTCTGGGCAGGACCATGACACAGGGTGAGGAGGGCCTCCCACCTCCCCACCACCACTGTTTTCATGACCCAAAATGGCCCCAGGGGAGCATAATTTGCCCCCTCCCAGCATCTTCTACTTTTCTCCCTTCCTCACAATACAAGAACTCGTGGGCACTCCATGAAATTGCTAAGCAGCTGGGTTAGAACGGATAAAAGCAAGTCCTTCTTCACCCAAAGAGTGATTAACACATGGAATTCACTGCCGCAGGAGGTGGTGGCGACTACAAGTCTGGATGGCTTCAAGAGGGAATTAGATAAACATATGGAGCAGAGGTCCATCAGTGGCTATGAGCCACAAGGTATAGATAGGAACTCTCGGTCTGGGGCAAGGGATGCTCTGTATTCTTGGTGCTTTGGGGGGGCAACAGTGGGAGGGCTTCTAGCGTCCTGGCCCCACTGGTGGGCCTCCCTACTGAGGGCCCCTGGTGTTTTTGGCCACTGTGTGACCCAGAGTGTTGGACTGGATGGACCATTGGCCCGATCCAACATTGGCTTCTCTTATGTTCTTATGTCTTGGGTTGGGAAAATGGTACAGGGGGTAGGGAAGAGGAGATCTTCCTCCCACTGTGCTGGGGTCCTGACCAGAATTGGGCCTCTGCAGTGCTTTCAGTTTCCACAGGAAACTTAAAATCTTTCTTCCGCCATCTTGGGAAGTGTATTGTTTTATTTGCTGATAGATATAGGCATTTTAACATTGGTTTTAACCAGGGGTCTGTTGGAACGGGAGCGCACAGGAGCGCAGCTCCGGGAGTGAGGAGCCCAGGGGGCGGGCACATGACCAAGCCCCGCCCCCTCCTCGGCTTCCCCAAACAGTGCAGAGGCTCAGCGCCCCGGGGAAAGCCCTGCTAAGGTCTTTATTGTTTTAAATGTTTTGTTTTAATATTGATAATTTTATCATTATTCCTTTTATGACTGTGTGCTGCTTTTCCAGAGACTTGCTCAAGGTGGCATATAAATTTTCTAAGTATACCATTTTTTATCTGGGCACATGGCACATAAGTACTGGAGAAATTTAACCAACCCTTCAGCAGCTTTCACCTTATCAGTTTGGTGTAGTGGTCAGGAGTTGGACTCTAATCTGGGAGAACCGGGTTTTATTCCCCACTCCTCCACATGCAGCTGCTGGTGTGACCTTGGGCCAGTCACAAGTTCTCTCAGAGCTGTTCTCTCATGAGCAGTTTTCAAAAGACCTTTCTCAGCCCCACCTACCTCACAGGGTGTCTTGTTGTGGGGAGGGGAAGGGAAAGGGATGGGTGGTGCACATGTCCTGGGTATCTCAAGTCTACTTGAAACCTAGTGGTTTCAAGGGAGCAGGAAGAGAATGAGGGTGTGTTCTTTACGCTTATTTTTATTGCACAAAGTATTGGATAGGGAAGGGAATGGAGGAAGAGCAGGTCAGTTTCACTCACCTGTGGAGTGGAGCCTGAGGGGTGGGTGTTGCCTTCTGACACACTTCCAGTATGTCAGGGGGCGTGGCATATGCAAATGAGTTATGCAAATGCGTTATGCTAATGAGCTCCTGCACCTCTTTTTCTACGAAATGACCCCTGGTTTTAACTGCATTATTTATTATCTGTTCTGTCGTAAGCCGCCCTGAGGTTTAATAAATCTAATTTAATCAATACATCTAATTTAATAAATAAATCAATAATAAACAAACCGTGGCCATCAATCACGGCCATCAGCCGTTCCCTGTTCAAACGTTTAGTCTGTCATTAACGTTTCAGAATTCTTTAAAATCTGCTTTTTCAGTCTTGCCCCGAGCAACCCTCTGTGTTGTGCTGCCAGTGGGAAGGGGACGTGGCTTTCTTTCAGACTTCCAATGGAAAGAAAGAGCTGCACAACTATTCTGACCCCTTCCCCTCAGGGTCTGTCTGTCACGGCACCCAACAGAGAATGGCTGCAAAACTTCTCACCGACAATGTTGCCCGGCAAGAACACCAGAAGACTCATGGTGAGGGACCCAATCCAGTACAGGCCAAAATTCCGGTAACTCTTTCTGAAAAAGAATCAGAGAACCTTCATTGTTAGAATCCCTACGGATGTCAGCAGCCCTGTCTTTCAAACAGGGATGCTAAGCTTTCTTTGAGTCATAAGGTAAAGGTTTCCCTTGCTCGAAAGCCAGTCGAATCTGACTCTAAGGGGCGGTACTCATTTCCATTTCCAAACTGAAGAGCCAGCGCTGTCCGAAGACTCCTCTGTGGTCATGCGGCCGGCATGACTTAACGCCGAGGCGCACAAATGCTGTTACCTTCCCACCGCAGTGGTACTTATTATCTACTTGCAATTGCTTTCGAACTGCTTTCGAACTGCTAGGTTGGCAGGAGCTGGGGCCAGAGACAGCGCTCACTCTGTTACGCGGCACTCGGGTCTCGAACTGCCGAACTACCGGCCTTCCGGTCTGCAGTTCAGTGTCTTTATCTCTGAGCCACTGCCACCCCTTCTTTGAGTCATATATATATTGGGTTGGATCCACTGTACTTGCACATTTCCGCTAGCCTAAGGTCCCTTCCCCGATGCTGTCCAGTTTCATTAGATATAACTGTTGACCTTCAACAAAAACTTTGGTAATCAATATTATTCCAGTATGAATGATTATGCCCTGACCTGGCTAGCCCAGGCTAGCCTTATTGGGTCAGATTTTATAAGCTAAGCAGAGTCGGGCCGGGTTAATACTTGGATGGGAGACCACCAAGGAAGTCCAGGGTTGCTACACAGAGGTGGGCAAGGGCAAACTTTGGATGGGAGACCACCAAGGAAGTCCAGGGTTGCTACGCAGAGGTGGGCAAGGGCAAACTACCCTCAACATCTCTTGCCTCAAAAACCTTATGGGGTCGCCCATAGCTGTGACCTGATTCCCCCCTCCCCTGAATTACTGTAATCTACTTTAACAGGGTGGCCCAGGCAAGCCAAATCTCACCAGATCTCAGAAGCTAAGCAGGCTCAGCCCCACTTAGTACAAGGATGGGCAGGGTTGCTATGCAGAGGCAGGCAAGGGCAAACCACTTCTGTTCATCTCTTGGGTGGCAAACCACCTCTGTTTGTCTCTTGCCTTGGAAACCCCATAAGTCAGCTGGAACTTGACAAGCATTTTCGACCAGCACCAGTTTAACAGGATGCTGTTTTTTGGATTAAATTAACAGAAATAAAAGAAAATGTTCCTTTGTGTTATCTTGCCATTCCTTTCTCTATGAAAACAAGCTTTACCCTTCGCTTCAGAGATGCTTTGCTGGACTGGACCAAAAGGTTTCAACATTGACCAGCAAGCCCAGCCCCTCTCCATGCTATTCATCGCCAGCATCTGGTATATGAAGGTCTCTGCACATGGAGGTTCCACCTAACTGCCATAGCTAACACCTGCAGAGAGATCTATCCTTCTTGAGTTGTACTCATCTGTTTTTTAAACCTCGTGGCCACGGCTGTCTCTTATGGCAGCAAGTTCTACAACCTTACCATATCTTTTCTGCCAAGCAGCGCTTCCTGAACCTATTATCAATATCTTCTCCCACGATGATGCGACTCCAAACTCTCCCTATTTGTGTTGCCGACAGCTGCAATCCAGCCAGTGCCAGTGCGCCCCCCCCCCCCGCACAGTAGCTTCTTCTCCCAGCTGCACCCCTTGAACTTCTGCCTGTCCCACGCCTTCATTGAACCCCTTGCCACGGCAAATCCCCAGCACTTTGCAGTCCTCCCCCCCCCTTACCTTTGAGACATGGCTGTAATCATTGCGAGGTAGAGACTGTAGTGGACCACGCCGTCCCAGTAACAGATTATGATGCCGTAGGCTGTGCGGAGGTAAGGCTCACCCTGGCAAGAGAAGCATTATTGAGATGTGAAACCCGGTTCTGCTCCGGCTGCCCTGGAAACAGAACAGAACCGAGATCACACACGAGGTCGGCCACACCCTCTCACAAGAGAGATTCTTTTGGTCCGCCTGGAAAAGGGTGAAGTTCGGATTCTTCAGAGGGACCTGACTGCTTCCTTCGGAGTTCAAAGGGAACCGGACTGACACTGGGAACCGGACTGACACTTTTATCTGATACTGTGAGTATGTTTGAGAAGGGAGAGGAGCTGTACCCACTGTATTTCTCCCTGTTGCCTTTCCTTAAGAGCCAGTTTGGTGTAGTGGTTAAGTGCACGGAATCTAATCTGGGAAAACCGGGTTCGATTCCCCACTCCTCCACTTGCACCTGGCTGGATGACTGTTCTCTCAAGGACAGTCCTCTCAAGAGCTCTCTCAGCCCCACCTACCTCGCACGGTGTCTGTGGAGGGGAGGGGAAGGGCCAGGAGTTTGTAAGCTGCTCTGAGACTACAAGTGAAGGGTGGGGTATAAATCCAATCTCTTCTTCTCTCTTCCTTCCTGTGCATTTTACCTGCCATGGGACAGGCAGAAATGTCAGAATGCACAAGGTCTGTAGTGCAGTCTTACGAAGAAGATCTGAGGATCACCTTCCAGGGGGAGAGCTGAAGGACTTGTAATCATCAGAGCTAGACTAGCAGGGACTTCCTATTTTTTCAGATTTGTGAGGCTTCTGTGCTATCAGCAAATGATCAGGCCTTTGTTGGTTAAAACATAGTCCTTTGTTCAGATACTGGAACAGGTCTCGATGTTTGTTAGAGATGCCATACAAAGAAGGCTTGGGGTTAATATACCTGCAAACATGCATGCTTACACATTTACCACCAATCAGCATACAAGAAAAAATGCGGGAAGACGAGAGGGCCCGTTTGTTCCCACCGTAGGTGCGAAAGGCATAACCATTCCCCTTTTGGCCTGTGTGACCCAGATGTGCTAAGTCCTAGGCAAAACATGCAAACCACGACAATAAAATAACCTACAAGGCTAGAAGCCTGTAGATAGTGTCCTGGGAGCCTGGAGCGAAAAGGGGGAGGGAACAGGAACAAGATAGCTATTGTTTATATGATGTGTTGGAATGCAGGAACCCACCTCCCGCCTGAAGAAGTAACATTAAGCAGACAGGCCATTGACATAAAGGAGGCAATAAAATATATGGGGGATAACAACTACAAAGAAAACGAAAGTAGAATCCAGAGCATCCTTCAGTGACATATATCTTTGTCAGATTCAAAGAGAGAAAGAAACGTTCAGTAATAGAGAAACCACTGTGTATGTAAGCAGAATCTGACAGATTTTCCTCCTTCAGCAGTTAGACTAGACAGTCAAGGTTCTCTCTTCTTCTGTGTTCTAGAACAGGGGGCCATTTCACACAGCACCCTCTGTAGCGCTTCAGGACCGGTACAAGCACGGAAGAACGCTTGGGAGGAGATTTCCAGGTAAACCAGCTCAGGAACGCTTCCCCAACGAGAGAGGCACGTTTCTGTGTGGAAGGGCCAATATGTTCCGTTAGGGAACCGGAACTAATACGGTTCTGTGTGAAATGCCTGACAGAAACTGTTACTGAAGAGTTCCTGAAATGGAACGTATTGGCTGTGTGAAATTCCCCAGCGTGTTCTGCTTTAATACACCCACTTGTTTTTCTCTAAACCTGCAGTGCTCCACTGCTTTGCCATATTTAAACTCTGCCAAGGAGAACTGCAACCGGTGTTGTTCCTCTCTCTACCTAAACATCGCAGGTTCAATCCTGGCGTCTTCGGCTGAAAGGATCAAGTCACAGGAGATGAGAAAGACCTCGAGAGAGCCGCTGCCGCTCACAGTAGGCGGTACTGACCTGGATGGAACAACACGTGCTGAACACACTTCAGCAATGGTCTGCAAGGGGGGTTTGCCATTCTGCACAGGGCAATCCAGTGGCAAAGGGCACTGAAAGTGGATGGAGGGTGTGTGTTCATGTGCGGTGTGTGTTCATGTGCGCGCGCTCCCTTCAATGGTTTGACTCAGCCTACAGCTCGACAAACTGCCACTGATTGCTGTGTAATCGCTGGTTATTGGTTTCTGTACGTGTTCAGGGCCATCAAGGAGTGTCTGACTAATGGCGACCCTATGAATAATTCAATGACTTCCAAAACATCCTATCATGGACAACTCGGCCCCGGTCTTGCAAACAGAGGGGGCCTTTGTGGCTTCCTGGACTGAGACCCTCCATCTCCTGCTGGGTCTTCCTCTTTTCCTGCCGCCTTCCACTTTTCACAGCATGATGGTCTTTCCCAGGGAGTCTTGCATTCTGATACTAGTCTAACGTGATTTCTTTTTACCATCTGTATCTATGATTTCCCCCTCCTTGCTTTGCCTGAAATGCATTCCCTGTTTCCATTGTTCTTGTTCGATGTGTTTTTGTGTCTTTTCTGTTTGAAGAGCTGATTGCTTTGACTTCACTCGACTTCCTTGGGGTCATGTGGTGCAGAAGACATTATTTCCATTTTTTTCTTAGCAACTCATGAGTTGGTGTGTGTTCCTCACTCATCAGATCTGGCCTAGTAGAGCAAACCAGGACCCAGAATTTCTTTTTTTTAAAATAACTTTTATTGAGGGTTTTTAAATATTTCTTTATATTCTCCTTATCTTTTCCCCACCTTTTCCCTTTTGGCTTTGTATTTCTGTTTCCTTTTTAAATATTTGTTGTTAGTTTTTCTCTTTAGGACCCCGATTTTCAAAAGAAGCTTATTTTCTGTCAGAACAGCTACCAGAAAAAGAGACAGCAATCTTCTTGAAGTCACCCATTCGGTTGGAAGAACATTTAGGAGCCAGCCAAACGAGATCCTAGACCCTGGTGATGTCCTGGCCCATAGCCATGGTGGGGCTATTGGGGGCTCCGCCCCCTTCCTTAAAGGGCCAGCCCCTTCTTTAAAGGCCCACCCCCGCTTCTCCCCCAAAGCATTTAAAGGGATCCTTTAAATGCTTTTGAGAAGAAGGGGGGTGGCGCTCACCCCTCTCCCTCCCCTCCTGCAAGATTTAAAGGGCCCTCCAGCTGATTGGCGGGCCACCTGCTCCCCCCCCCCGATCAGCTGGAGGGCCCTTTAAATCTTGCAGGAGGGGAGGGAGGAAGGTGCGTGCCACTCCCCCCCTTCATTATGGCAAATAATGGCAACCCCACCAGAAAAAGAAATTGCCCCCCGAGCCACGAAATCCTGGCTCTGGGCCTGGTGATGTCGCCTCCAAGAATCCAGCCAGCCCCCATTCTTGCTAGCCACACCTGCTCTCTGGCATGCCTCTGTCTTGGGTGTCTCTCTCAGTCCCACACTAAAGCATCACACCATGCCTGCGGGCAAGAAGGAGAGAGGCACAGGTCCAGCCTTTCATAAACTTACTGAGAAACACCAAAGGCTCGAGCTTGAAATCACTGTGCAAACTACTTGGACTTACAGAGAGCCAGTTTGGTGTAGTGGTTAAGTGCGCAGACTCTAATCTGGGAGAACCGGGTTTGATTCCCCACTCCTCCACTTGCACCTGGCTGGATGACCTTGGGCAAGCCATAGCTCTGTACCAGCTGTTCTCTCAAGGACAGCTTGGGAAAGAGCTCTCTCAGCCCCAACTACCTCACAGGGTGTCTGTTGTGGGGAGGGGAAGGGAAAAGGAGTTTGTAAGCCGCTCTGAGACTCCCTTGGGGAGTGGAGGGCGGGGTATAAATCCAATCTCTTCTTCTTCTCCTTCTTCTCCTTCTCATTCTTCTTCTTCTTCTACACTTGTATGTGGATGGCCCAGGGTAGCCCGACCTCATCAGATCTCAGAAGCTAAGCCAGGTCAGCCCTGATGAGTATTTGGATGGGAGGCCACCCAGGAAGCCCAGGGTCATGATGCAGGGGCAGGCAATGGCGAAGCACCTCTGGGCAGCTCTTGCCTTGAAACCCTACGGGGGTCGCCGTGAAGTTGGCTGCAACTTGGTGGCAGGAGACGACAAAGCAGCAAATAAAATACAAGGACAGGCAGAATGAAGATTCACTCCTTATGCCCTTCTCCAACTATAGGTACAGTCACAACTGGGGTGGGGGGAGGACTGAGGTTGGAGAATCAAAGAATCTGCAATAGGAAGACCCCCCCTGGTCCTGCCATTCAGGGCCAGTGGAGGGTTTTTGAGGGGGGGTCCCTGGGCCACCCCATCACAGCTCTTCCCCACAGTCATCACTGAGGCCCTCTTCCCCCCAACAAAGCTAAGTGGAGGGACTGCAGGGCTGTTTGGAGGCCCACTGATTTCAAGTGGCTTAAAAGGATCAGGGAAGAGGGGTCTCTCGGCTGACCCAAAGGAGCATCGGGGCGGGGAGGCAGCCAAGGGCAATGGGCTTCACTTCCTCCACTGCCCCCCCCCAGCACTTCCCCCTGTTGAAAACAGCCCGTGTCTCTGATCCGGGGGGGGGGGCCCTTCACCAGACGGTGGCCCTGGACAACAGCTCAGCCAAACCAAGTCTTGCAGCCACCTATTCTGAATCTCAGAGCCCAAGGCTCGGGAGCCGAACTGTGCAGCCAAGCTGGGGTAAGCTTGAAATTGCCCCCCCCCCCAAGCGGTCTGGTACCTCTTTCATGTAGAACTCCATGAATCCACTGATATAACCATCTTCTTCCAGCGCGATTATTGTGTCGATCACAGACGTGAAGGAAAAGACCATAAACACTGGAAGAGAAAGATTTCGGGGCCAGGATTTGGATTAGCATGCCTGACTCACAGAAGTCTGCGCGGGGTCTCCAATACAGGGACTTCTCTGCCGTGTTGATACACATAAACAACACCCACCAAGGGAAGACCATTCACAATTCGCAACTATATATGCTCAAAACCCTGCATTACATTCATTGAAGTACAAAGCTGGGTTAGCGGTCATAACCCAATAGAATGTATAGGCACGTATTTAACAGATGGCTCGTAACAATTAATCGTATTTTACAAAAAGAACATGTTCAAAACTAACAGGAGGCTCCGCTGTAGTTCCATACATAGAATAGTTTTTCCATAGACCTCCCAACAGAAAGTAACTGCGGCAGGAGACGCCCACTGTGGAAAGAATAACAGCCGGAGGCCTCTCCCAGGGATAAATCAAGATCATCGACAGCTATACTTGTACCTTAAGGGTTCCCTATTGTCTTTGGCATTTTTTAAAATCAATTTTTATTAAATTTCCACAAAAAGAAACAAAAAACGAGCAAATATATTTACAGAGATGAACAATAAATTAGTAATCCAACAGTTTAAGCATATGTCACATAAGTAGGCTTCTAACAACCTCTGTTATGGAACTTATACAGAATAGACCTACCAACAATTTTAAAAAGTCAACAGCTTTCTGGAGAAAGCTCAGGAATAATCCCACTATATATCTCAGGAATAATCCCACTATATTCCAACTAACCTATTACGGGAAATCAAATTACTTGAAACCATTTCTGGTTCTTTTCTGATTGCGATGACGGTGTACTATATGAAATACAGCTATAAATGAAACATTCCCGTAATTTCTTTTGCCAAAGAGGTATAGGAGGACAGGGTTTTTTGCCTGTCTTTGGCATGTTGATATACATGCCAGAGGGGATTTGGGTGGCCATCAGTGTTCCCTCTAAGCTGAGTTAGTGCAAGCTAGCTCACTGTTTTTTTAGCCTCCGGCGCACACATTTTTGTCTTTGCTCAGGAAGGAGGGCTCCAGAGCCAACTAATTCATGCAGCAGCCAAATCGCTCGCTCACAACTTCAATGCCAGGAGCTCACAGAGTAGAATTTTGGCTCACAAGACTCCACAGCTTAGAGGGAGCACTGCAGTGGCCAGGAACAGGAACAGGAAGGGGCAGTAGACGGACCTTTGGTCTGACCCCGCAGGAGGAAGAAGGGAGCCCACCTACCATAGAAGAGTGGGTCCTGGGACTGGCTGGGGAGGTAGACCAGAGCGAACAAGCCCACAAGGACCACGGCACCCACCAAGGCCACGGACCAGGAGCTGGAGGGAGAGAAAAGGCACCGGACTGAGGTCCTCTGACACAGAAGTCAAATATCTGTTGTGGCCCCCAAGGAGACTCATGCCAGGGTTCCATGCAAGCCATCGAAACAACCCAAAATTTATTTATTCCTTTACTTCATGCTTTTCTCCCCCAAGGGAACCCAAAGCAGCTCACATCCTTCTCCTCTCCTCTATTTTAGCCTCACAACAACCCTGTGAGGTAGGTTAGGCTGAGTGGGTGACTGGCCCGAGGCCACCCAGTGGGCATGAGGGGAGGTTTGAACCTCGGTCTCCCGGATCCTAGTCTGACACCAAGACCGTGAGCAGCTCATCCAATCAGAGCACGGCAGCCGGTCCCAAAGGAAGGGCAGGGAAAGCAAAGAAAAGGTTGATGTGCCGCTTTGTAAAAAGGGGGTGGCTGAAGGCACCAAGATCATTAGCTGTTTCCAATCAATCACTATCCCCCCCCCTTAGGGTCGCCAGGTCCCCTCTGACAGGAGATGGGGGGGGGGGGTATCTGGTTCCCAGATCCAGGTTGGGAAACTCATGGAGATTTGGGGATGGAGCCTGGGGAGGGCAGGGACCTTGGTGGGGCACAATGCACCCTCCACAGCATCCATTGTCGCCAGGGGGGAACTGATCTCTGTAGTCTGGAGCTGAGCTGTAATTCCGGGGGATCCCCAGGTCCCACCTGGAGGCTGGCATCCCTACTTTCTCTCCCCTCCCATGGAAGCTACCAAGAAGAAATCCTTGCCATTGCCATTTTTTTCATATGTGCATGTGCTTCTGTGTGTGTGCGTGAGTGTGTGCACCTGGAAGTCACGGCAACCTCTGGTGACTGACCCCTACTGGGGGCCTGGAGGATGTTCAGAGAGGTGGCTGGATAAAACCTGCCCCCACCTCCTGACTGCTGGTATTCCTTGAAAGGTCTCCCATCCAAGCACTTGCCAGAGTCGGCCCTGCTCAGCTTCCGAGATCTGACGAGATCGGGCTTGCCTGGGGCTAGCCAAGTCAGGGCCTTGCCAAGTTCATTATGTATACCCTACTTTTTTATATATAACCCCCCCCCCCGAAACTGATAACATTTGTCCCTGCCCCATCAATACCAACAGAATCCTCTGCTTAGTGTCATGTGCCACCGTGTGGCTGCACAGAGGGCCCAAGGAAGAATCAGAGCTGGTAAAGGGTGAGGATTCTCTTTGCCTGGTCGCCTACAAGGCCAGAGCCAGCTGCAGTGCAGGGAGGGGGCACGCCCTGGCCCTAGTGAATTCATTCATTATCGTATGGCCTCGTGTGTAGCATAGCCAGGAGATCCTAAGACTGTCTGGCAGCCAGAAGTGCTAGCTCTTTTAGCATTATGCACCACTAGGTGGCGAGCTAGACTTGTTTTTAAGGCAAGAGCCGTTTCAGGGGTGGCTTGCCATCGCCTGCCTCTACGTCACGACCCTGGTATTCCTTGGAGGTCTCCCATCCAAATACTAGCCAGGGCCAGCCCTGCTTAGCTTCTGAGATCTGACAAGATCAGGTTTGCCTGGACTATCCAGGTCAGGATCCCTGGTCCATAAAGCAAACAAGATGGCCCTGGACGCCCTGACCTGGATATAGACCAGGCAAGCCCGGTCTCGTCTGTTTCAATGTACCTGAAGACTTGTGCGTGCGCACAAAAGCTTATACCCAGAATTGCCCAGGTGCCACTGGACTCAAACGTTGTTCAGACATTAAAAGATTTTGGAAATGCAGATAAGATTCTGGTGCAACACCCCCCCACACACACCGAATGACCTGAGCAGGACTGCAGAAATCCTTGCGTCTGCAAATTCATCGATGCCAAAGCGAGGGGGCCCAGACTTGCATTTTGCGCCATCTGGATGGGGACGCTGCTCAGCCAGCAAGCTGGCAAGCCTGCTGCAGCTGCAAGTTTTGCCCACCGCCAGCTGCCGCTGCAGAACAACTGCAATGCAGACCCTGGCTGCAAAGGACGCTGGCAGCAATCCCGAGCGATACCCTTGCCTCAGAAAGGAAAGTGCCTTCCAGTATCTGCAGAGCCGCATGGGCTCTTTCTGGCTCAGAGACAGCCGAGCACAGGGGGCTGGGACAACGCTTCTCACAGAATCGGGAGGCATTTAATTGAGCAAGCAGTTCATGCTCTGTGCCAGTGGGACCCCCCTACACACACACACACACACACACACACACACACACACAAAGAAAGAGCTGGGCGCCCAAAAGCCTATGGACGATGAACTATTGCTCTCTCTGGTTTCATTGTATTTCCTTCATTCCTAAGAACCGGTGGAACCAGGCCGTGGAGAGACTGTGCTACGAAGCAGGGAAGGCCACCTCCCCGTCTCTGGCCTGAAGTCAATGGCATCCTGGGTCTTGGCAGCAGGAGCGCAGAGCTTGAACTGAGACGGGGCAGCGGGGAAGACCAAGAGGGGCACTCTCAGGGACAGCTCTGCATGCCCCAAAGCACAAAACGTACACACTTTTCTTTAATTCCGGCTTTCCCCAAAATCGTGGCCGTAGGAATGAAAAGGCAGCAAACCCAAACAGGCAGTGAACCCGAAGGCCTTAGTCACGGGGTTGCTAGCTTCCAGACCAGGGCTGGAGATCTCCTGGGATTACAACTGATCTCTAGATTTATTTGATTATTCCACTTCTGGATAAATTGGCTCCTTCAGAAGGTTGAGGGAGGAGCTTGGGGTTGAGGGAGGGGAGGAGCCTCCGCAGGGTATGCAGTCCCCGCCTTCCAAAGCAGCCATTTTCTCCAGAAGTGGAATAAATGAAATAAATAAACAAACAAACAAACAAATAGAAGAGGAGGAGGAGGAGACTGGATTTATACCCCTGCCCTTCACTACCCGAAGGAGTCTCTGAGCGGCTCACAATCTCTTTCCCCTTCCCCTCCCCACAACAGATACCCTAGGAGGTAGGTGGGGCTGAGAGAGCTCTGTCGAGGACTGCTCTTGACATAACAGCTCTGAGAGAACTTCTGACTGACCCAGGGTCACACCAGCAGTTGCATGTGGAGGTGGGGAATAAAATCCGGTTCTCCCAGATTAGAGTCCGCCCTCCTAACCACTGCACCAAACTGGCTCTTTGGAGATTAGTGGTAATTCCAGGAGATGTCCAGTCCACACTAGGAGGGTGGCAACTAAGGCTGCCTGCTCTGGGTTGGGAAATACCTAGATATTTTGGGGGTGGAGCCTGAGGAAGGCAGGGTTTAAGAAGCGGAGAGTCCGCAGTGAGGTATAATGCCATAAAAGGCACCCTCCAAAGCAGCCATTTCCTCCAAGGGAACTGATCTTGGTCGTCTGGAGATTAGCTGTAATAGCAGGAGATCGCCAGATGTCACTTGGAGGTTGGTAACCCTAGCTCCAGAAGGGCTTGACGGAATCGCCTTCCCTTCAACCTGTGAGGCAAGCGAGGCCGATTGACCCAAGAACAGAGAGTAAGTTATGTGGTCAAGCAGGGATTGGAAGCCAGCCCTCCCAGACTGACGCTCTATCCACATTGCCTCTGCACACTGCTATGGCAACCAATAACTGCAAATCCCATCTGACTCCGTAACAGCGGTTCCCTGCTGTTTGCCCCATATGGAACTCTGAGGTGACCTGCCTTAGACGGTGGAGGTTCCATGCAACTAGCCCAACCAACAGCAGAGCAATCTCCCCAGAGCCCCCGGTGCAGGTCAGCGAGAGCAGCTGATCAGCTGTGCTATGCTAGCCAGCAAGTGTTGCTTTCCACACTGAAGGGATCAAAGATCAATCGTTTGGAGCTTGCAGGCCAGAGGGCATCGCATGATCCAGATGAGAGCAAGAACATGGGGAGGGAAGGAAGGAAGGAAGAAGGAAGGAGGAAAGGGAGGGAGGGAGGGAAAGAGAGAGAGAAGAAAGGGAGGGAGGGAGGAAGGCAGGCAGGCTAGAATTTTTCAGGCTAGAATCCTTGTTTTGCTTTTGCAACTCTATATACTGTGCCTGTTCCTTTCTTTCTGAGAAGTTTGAAAAAACAATTGGAAACACTGACTGAAAATCCGGTTTGGATGAAGTTTTTTCCATGAAACGAAGACTTACTCCGGAAACCTTCATTAACCTTACTCTAACCTTACTCTATTTGTTTTCACTTGTTGTATACATTCCTATATTGTATGTTTCAGTTTTTCACTATTTGATATAAAGCTGTATGTTTACACTTGTTAGTATTTCTTTTTCACTATCCAGTTCTATACTAGCACTTCCCATGCAGTTTTCCTTTGGTTTTTGTTCTGGTTCTCACAAGGAGGGGCAACAAAGATGGCCTCCTCTTTGATATCCCCTGGCCCCCCCCCAGACGGAGCTCAGTCACATGACTCATCTCGCTCCATGGGTGCCCCCTGTCCCTTCATCCTTCAACAAACTAGCATCAAAGTGCACCTTAGACTGGGCCAGGAACATATACATTAAACAAGAACCGCTGTTTTGTAAGGCTCCTAAGCTTTTTACCTAAGTTGTACAACATCCCTGTGTAACCAATACTCTAGAGCAGAGGCGTCGAACTCATTTCTTAAGAGGGCTGGATCTAACACAATTGTCACTTTGTTCAAATCGAGCCATGTGTGCCATAAAACGTAATGCCAGGCACCGGAGATTTAAAGACAGCAGCTGGTAAGATCCTGGTTGGTGTGTCCTCACTGCAAGGCCCCATGGGCGGGGGGGGGGGGGCGTGCAGAGGAAAACCCACACGGGCGGACTGGAGACCCTGAGGTGCAGCACTGGGCAGATGCTCCCACACTGCTTGACTGCTGCAGATGAGGTGGTTCCGCCATGCTGAAGCCACAACCAGAATGGCTCCCCCCCCCGAGCAGCCTCCCGTTCCCTCCTTTGCACCAGTTGCTCGCGGGCTGCATAAGACCCCTGGACGGGCCAGTTCTGGCCCCCGGGTCTTATGTTTGACACCCCTGTTCTAGAGAGGGAGGCGCAGGGGCCATGACAAAGGCAGGCCGTGCCAATGGGCAAAAAAGAAAGCAGCCAACCAAGCTGGGCCCCACCCTGCCATGTTTCCAAACTGGTCATCTGACAGCTCAACCCAAATCTTCTCACTGAATTCCCTGCGGCCAACAGTTTCAAAACAGCCCTGAGAGAAAAGATGTTTCCTCAGTTCCTACATGTGGATGAGGAAAGGCCCCTCTGGGGAAGAGAGTTTTCGAAACACCTTGGGATATCCAAGTCCTTCCCTTTAAATTAGTTACTTCATCCCAAACTGAATCATCCCCTCGGATCAGGTTTATTGCTTCAGGGTTTAAGATTAGCTCAGCCCCCCATTGTTCCTGACCCATTACCCACTTGCCCTGAACCCCAAAGGAATGGCCAGGGGTCTTCAGAAGCCTCCGTGCTGCAAACCACAATCTCTCATTCTACCTTGACTCCAACCTTGCTGTGGCAAAAAAACCATTTAGCTTCGTCCATCGTATTCAACAAAGAACGCTGTGTAAATCCTAAAGCTTGCACTCTCCAGCGCCAGCAGCAAATTGCCCCCGTTATAAAAGGAAATATAAAAGGAAATAGATTCTTGAATCCTGTCTTCCAAGGCCCAACACAGAAACAACTTCCCAGATCAGACAATGTTATGTAAGGCATGGCAAAGAGTGCTGTGTAGCTCCGAAGACTTGCTGTGTTTATCCCGGGAAAATTTTGCCCAGTAAAAGAAATGGAGTTACCTGTTGCTGTATACAGCAACTCCTGGAGCATTATTAAACTGTTCTTCAGAGCCAGGGAGGCACAGAATATGCACGCCTGTTCTCTTAAGATACTGGCGGGGGGGGGGGGGTTTGCCTTAAAACAGCGGTGTCAGACATAAGGCCCGGGGGCTGGAACTGTCCTGTCTGGGTCTCTTATGTGGCCCGCGAGCAACTGGTGCAAGGGAGGGAACAGGAGGCTGCTGGGGAAGGGATGACTGTGGCTTCAGCACTGCAAAACCACCTTGTCTGCAGCCGTCAAGCAGCGTGGGGGCGTCTGCCCAGTGCTGCACTGCTGGCTCTCCAGTCTGCCTGTGGGGGTTTTCCTCTGCACCCCACTCCCAGCCCATGGGGCCTTGCAGTGAGGACACACCAGCTGCTGTCCTTTATACAGTTTATATCTCCGGTACCTGGCATTATATTTTATGGCACATATGGCCCGGCCCGATAAAATGACATTTATGTCAGATCTGGCCCTTGTAACAAATGAATTTGACACCCTGCCTTAAAATACATGTATAATGTATTTGGAAACACACACACACACACACACACACACGCAGGAGAGTCAGTGCTCCTTGGAGCAGCCAGGGATGGTGGGCAGAAAGCAAAGGCCTGCATAAGTTGGCATTTCATTTCATTTGGAAACCCATTTTCAGCTGCAATCGTTACTAATTCTGTCTCCCCTCTCGTTCTCCTGTCCAGAGGAGAAAGGGCCAGGGCCATCTAGGATGAGTGAGGTTTGCATTTTGAGGGAAGCTGATTCTCCGAAGGTCAGGTGTGCAGTCTCCTCATGCTCAGAGCCCCTCTTGATTTGGAAACTTCTGCCCGGCCTTGCAGGTTCAGGGCTGGGTCCCCTAGTGACAGATTAGGGTATCTACACAACCAATTGCTATTGTGCCCCCAACCCCCAGCAAAGGGCTATAAAACACAACGAACAAAAGTAACGTCATGCTGTTAAAGCTTACCACTGATATAAGACCTTAATGTTCAAATGTACATGGCAGGTCAATCAATAGGTATGAACCATAAAGGCTACAATGAAACCTCCATGTTCAGAGGCAGTCTACCATCGAACAACAGGTGCTGGCAGCAAACCAACGGCGATGCTGCAGTGATGGCCTGGAAAAGGGATGCGGGACTGGATGGAGCAGGTTGTGATTCAGGAAATGAAAATTAGACTCTGTGGTTCATTGTGCAGATGCTCACCCACATGACTCCACAAAATCTGCCCCAAGGAGCTTACAATCTCATCTGACACCAACATGAGCCCCTGTTCACAAGTCACGGCAAATGCACATACAATCCATGCACAGTGTACACTTGACTGTTCTATACGTGTATGGAATAATTACCACATTACGTGCAATGCCTATACAGTTGAACATGCGGTCAAAATCCTGATTTTAAAAAGGGCGTTGGTCCCCAAATTCATTTGTCAAGTCAACACGCCCTGGCTTATTCTTACAAACAGGTGTATGCACGTATGCGTAGGCTGTATGTGCATTTACTGTGGCATGTGAAACAGGCTGCAGAAAAGGGGGAAAATAGTATACTGTCTGCTGCTGGCTGATCAGGGTGTTACACCCTTTGCAGGAAGCAGCAGCAGGAAGTTTTCGAGACCTGGAGATAAGTGGCCCTTTCATAGGAAGCTGAACCTCAGAAGAACCCCGCTGGATCAGGCCAGTGAGGGGCCATCCAGTCCAGCGTGCTGTCTCCCACAGCCACCAACGGGTTACTATGGAGATGCTTGAACCCGAGTTCATCTCTGGGTCCATCTAGGTTACCCCAGCTGGTAGTGGCCCCTCTGGGGTTTTAACAGAAGATACTGCTGGGGACAGTTGGGATTGACAGCGTGCAAAGTAGATGTTCCCATGGTTGCCAGCTCTGGGTTGGGAAATTCCTGGATATTTGGTGGGTGAAACCTGGGGAGGGTGGAGTATAATGGCATCATGTCCACTTTCCAGAGCAGCCGTTTTCTCCAGAGGAACTGATCTCTATCGCCTGGAGATCAATTGTAATCCCAGGAGATATCCAGCCACCACCTGGAGGTTGGCAACCCTATATTGTTCCCCCTTGATTATGACTGTTTTGTTTACTTAATTGATTACCCTTCCCTTTTCCCCGATGGAAACCCAAAGCAGCTCATATCATTCTCCTCCAGTTTGGTTAGTGGTTAGGAGTGCAGACTCTAATCTGGGAGAACCGGGTTTGATTCCCCACTCCTCCACATGCAGCCTGCTGGGTGACCTTAGTCAGTCACAAGTTCTCTCAAAGCTGTTCTCTCAAGGGCAGTCCTTGAAAGAGCTCTCTCGGCTCCACCTACCTCCCAGGGTGTCTGTTGTGGGGAGGGGAAGGGAAAGGAGATTGTAAACTGCTCTGAGACTCCTTTGGGTTTTGAAGGGTGGGGTATAAATCCAGTCTCTTCTTCTTCTTCTTTCTTTTTATTGTCATAATGGAGGGAAGTGAGCAGGGGGATCCCACAAGATCAATATTGGGGGCAGGTGCTATTTAATTCGTTCATAAATGACCCGGAACCAGGGGTGAGTAGTGTAGGGGCCAAGTTTGCAGATGACACCAAATTATTCAGGATGGTGAAACCCAAGGCTGACTGTGAAGAGCTCCAAAAGGACAAATTGGGTGAGTGGGCGACAATGTGGCAAATGAAGTCCAATGTTGGTAAGTGTCAGGTGATACACGTTGGGACAAAAAAAAAATCCCAGCTTCAAGTATAGGCTAACGGGGGTCTGAACTTGCTGAGGCCGAGAGGGAAAAAGACCTTGGGGACATCGGCTCAGTGAAAGTGTCAACCCCGAGCTAGTCCCTGTTTTCTTAAAACGGACATTGCAGAGCTGGGAAAAGTACAGAGGAGGGCGACCAAGATGATTAGGAGGTTGGAGCACCTCCCTTAGGAAGAAAAGCTGGAGAGTCTCTGGGACTTCTCAATTGAGAAAAGAGACGATTAAGGCGGGACGTGAGAGAGAGGCTTATAAAACTATGCATGCAGTGGAGAGAGCTGGCAAAGTGAACTTTTTCTCCCTCTCCCCAAATACTAGAACTCGAGGGCATCCAATGAAGCTGATGGGCAGTAGGGGAAAGCCTCGGCCTCTGTGCCCCGCTGTTGGCCCCTGTGTGAGGCAGGAGGTTGGACTAGAGGGACCCTCACTGGTCTGATCCAGCAGGGCTCTTCTGAGGTTCTTACCAGGGAAGGCTGTGTTCTCTATGCCCTGTTGTTGGTCATCCAGAGGAACTGGTTGGCCACTGTGTGAGAAAGGATACTGGTCTAGAGGGACCCTCACTGGTCTGACCCAGCAGGGCTCTTCTGGTGTTCTTATCATGGAAGGGCTCAGCCTCTGCCCTCTTGCTGGCCCTCCAGAGGAACTGGCGAGACAGGATGCTGGTCTAGAGGGAGCCTCACTGGTCTGACCCAGCAGGGCTCTTCTGGTGTTCTTCTCAGGGGAAGGCCTTGGCTTCTCTGCCCTGTTGCTGGCCCTCCAGAGGAATCGGTTGGCCACTGTCTGAGACAGGATGCTGGACTAGAGGGACCCTCACTGGTCTGACCCAGCAGGGCTCTCCTGGTGTTCTTCTCAGGGGAAGGCCTCAGCCCTGTTGTTGGCCCTCCAGAGGAACTGCCTGGCCACTGTGTGAGACAGGATGCTGGATTAGATGGACCACTGGTCTGATCCAGCAGGGCTTTTCTGATGCTCTTAACAACCCTGTGAGGTAGGCTAGGCTGAGAGATTGCGACTGGCTCAAAGTCACCCAGCAAGCTTCTATGGAGCAAATTGGAATTTGAACCCAGGTCTCCAGGATACTAATCCCACACACTTAACCACCTTATCTATGGAGGCCCAGGTTGCGAAGGTTGCATTTTTCGAACTGGCATTTTTCGAACTGTGCCAAGTTAGCCAACTTGCTCTCTGCCTCTCTTGCCTCGACCTAGCCGCAGTAATCCATGCAACGGTCGCCTCCAGGATAGACTACTGTAATTCCTCTACGCTGGCCTACCCTTGCGCCTGACCTGGAAGCTCCAACTGATCCAGAACATGGCCAGGCAGGGGCCTGAGGGGGCCTCAGCCTGGTACCATTCCAAAGCATCCCCCTTCCCAAACAGCCACTTTCTCCCCGGGAGCTGATCTCTGTCAGCTGGAGATCAGTCGTACAAGCGGGAGATCTCCAGGCCCCACCTGGAGGCTGGCAAGCCTAGGCGCTCTGGTCTGCCTGTGCCTCCACCACGCACGCCCTTCCTCCCCCGTTCACGTCTGAAAAGCATGCCCAGGAGCCGGGCCAAAGGGGCGGTCCCCCCAGCCGCGGCCACGCCCACCCCGACTCCTTTGGCCACCTTCCCTCTGCTCCGGAGCCGTCGCCTTGCAGGGAGTTTCTCTGGACAACTTTCCTGTCGTTTTCGGCAGTGTCTTAAAATAACAATTAAAAAAAAAAAGGCACGAGACGGGGAAACCCCGAGAAGACACGCGTCCCCACGACACTTACTGCTCCAGAACCGACAGGCTGTTCAGCGTGTAGGAGACCGGGAAGGCGGAGAGCGAGAGGGCAAAGGCGGAGGCCCAGCCCGGGGCGGGCCGCATGGTGGGCGACGGGAGGGGGCCGCGGGCCGGTGCGGGAAGGAAGCGAGCGCGCCCCCGCCAACCTGGACGGCTCCCGCCGAGCTCTCCGGTGAAGGAGCGGAAAGCCGGACCAGCCAAAGGTCGCCGCGGGAGGCGAGTCCCTTGCACAACCCAGCCCGGGGGAGACAGGGACGTGGCACGCCTCTTTAAAGGGCCAGGCGCTCCACCGACCTTGGACACACACACACACCCTTTTGGGGGCGGGGGGAAGAATCTACCTGTTCTCGTTCCACTTCTGTTCCTGCGCAAGTCTAGCTGAACCAGTGTGTGTGTGCGTGCGCGCGCTCCACCCCCCCAAATATCCAGGAATTCCCCAACCTGGAGCTGGCAATCCTCTTTCCAGGCCCCAACTGGAGGATGGCAACCCTAGCACTAAGACACCTAAGCCCATCTTGCTGTTCTTCTCACATGCACAGAGCAATGTCTGGCACTCAGTTTTCCATGCATGCACAACAGCGTTTGAACACATTCAGAGCCTTCTTTCTGGGGGAACATGCCGGAATGGAGTTCCAGAACCTCTTTGACAAAATTCTTTTTAAAATGTTTAAAAGTTCGTGAGTTTTCAGTATACAGATTGAAAACTTGATTTCCTTCTTGAGAGTTCCAGCGCCTCTTTTTCTCACACACACACACACACACACACAAACCATGAACACATCCGTTCTTCACAAGCGCATCATAGAACCCTTCTCAGTTCAGAACAACCGCAGTGGGAAACAGTGTGACGCTGGTTCCGCCATTCTCTCCCCTTTCTTATCGCAGATTGACACCTTTATGTATATTTATTAAGGCCAGAGGCGGCAAAACAAGACAAAAAGGCAGGCAGTTCATCAGTGCACACACTTTTAATTGGATGATGAACCAAATAAAAGTCCTGCATATTCTTACAGATCCCCAGCTCTGAAAATTCTCGCCATAGTTCCTGGCAGGGAGTCGGCAGCCGACACTAATTTCCCATTCCTTTCTTGTCACGCAAAACCAAGCATTTTTTAAAAAAGAACATTGTAGTTCAAGATCTTTTGAGCGCAAAATGGTGAATGAAATCCTCTTGGCTTGATTCATAGACTGCAAGGTCGCCATTCAAATGCATAATTCATATGTGGAATCTACTGTCACAGACAGCCATTAGCGGTGGTGGGGATGCGGGATGAGGCATTCACAAAGTTCACCAAGTGCTGCTTAGGATAGCCAAATGGAACTTCCTAGTTCAAAGGCAGCCTACCTCGGAACACAGAGGGCTAATGGGGACAGTAAAACGGGAAGGCTTTGGTCTCTCTGCTCTGATTGTACCCTCCAGACGGCTGCTGAGTGGAGTCTCCTGGGTCAATGAGCGGCCGCACACCTACACACTGGGACAGGGTGCCCTACAACATGGATCTGATCCCTCACCAGGTTTTTCTCCCTCCAAACCTTTGCAAATCTAAATCTTCTATGTGCCATTTCTTTCTGCAAGTATTCGGGAGGGAAAGGAAGCGTTTGCTTTTCAAGTCAAAACCAGGAGATTCCGTTCCAAAGCGTTCCTTATGTCCAGTGGCCATCAGAAGCTCCTGCATTCTGGAAGGAGACATTTCAGGCCCCTCCCTTTTTGAGCCTGAGTGCCACAGTCCACGTGCCCGGCTTCGGCTGGCAAGACCTTTGGCCAGAGATAAGCGAAGGGTTCATTGTGGGGGGAGGAGGCTCCCTTGAAAGCCACCTGTGCATAGAACAAACCACTTGGCCAATGCCTTTGCTTCTCAAAATGTGTGGGCGGAATTTATTACTGGGGGGGGGGGGGGGGAGAGGAGTATGTGGTACAGAGTGCCCCTGCAAGGCCCGACAGTTGTGCACGCCCTTGGGGGCTGTACCCCGCCTGCCCTGGAGACTTTCCAAAATAGCAGCAGGGCTGTGAACCAGGGCACTCTATGGTTAGCGGGTCTGTGAAGCCCATTTGCTAGTACAGAAATTGCCTCCCAGTTGAAAGAAATCCACAGTGAACAACTGCAATGCAGTAAAATGAACTCACCCTGACCTGAATCGCCCCATCTAAGGAGCTAAGCAGGGTCAGCCCTGGTTAGTATTTGTTTCTGGACCTTTTGTGGGTTTGGGTGTATGTGTTTGCTTGCATGCCTGGAAGTCACGGTGACTCGACGGCCTGCCTCTGCGGCCAAAGCCCTGGCATTCCTTGGAGGCCTTCCTTCCAGTCTTACTTGCCAGGGTCGGCCCGGCTTAGCTTCTGCGATCAGACGAGACTGGGCTTGCCTGGGCTACCCGGGTCAGGGCAGCCCTGGTTAGTATTTGGATGAGAGACCACCAAGGTAGTTGAGGGCTGCTATGCAGAGGCAGGCAAGGGCAAACCACCTCTGAACGTCTCTTGCCTTGGAAACCCCACCAGGGGGCGCCCTGAGCTGGCCACGACTTGATGGCGCTTTCCACTGCCAGAACCTATCGATCCATTCCGCCCCCAGTTGAAGCAAGAGTCTCAAACTGGGTATGTGGCTGTGGCAGGCGTAAACCCATACAACTTTTGTCGAAGCACTGCCCAGAGGAGGGGGGGAGGCAAATTCCTCCTCTGCTATGAGCCTCACTGGAGGACCTCAGACCCATCAGTCTGTCACTCACTGACTCACATGCCTGACTGAAGAAAGATCGGATTTACACCCCGCCCTTCACTTGGAGTGTCAGAGCGGCTTCCAATCTCCTCTCCCTCCCTCCCCACAACAGACACCCCGTGAGGCAAGTGGGGCTGAGAGAGCTCTTTTGAGGACTGCCCTTGAGGGAACAGCTCTGAGAGAACTTGTGGCTGACCCAAGGTCACACCAGCAGCTGCAGGTGGAGGAGTGGGGAATCAAACCCAGTTCTCCCAGATTAGAAGTGGGGCTGAGAGAGCTCTTTTGAGGACTGCCCTTGAGGGAACAGCTCTGAGAGAACTTGTGGCTGACCCAAGGTCACACCAGCAGCTGCAGGTGGAGGAGTGGGGAATCAAACCCAGTTCTCCCAGATTAGAGTCCACACTCCTAACTACACAGAACTGAAGGAGGTCATACAGCACAGGGAATAAGGGTGATCTTTGAACTGTACAAATGAAGACTGGGTTTCATGGTGGGTTTATGATGTCGTGAATGTCTGGCTTAAGAGCTTTTGCATTTTCTGCTGGATTCAAGTCCAGTAGCACCTTAAGAGACCAATGAGATTGTCTAGCTATTCTACTGATGACCAGCATGGCCACCTTCTGAAACTTGCATTTTCTGTGCTCCTTCTAATTTCTTAAAACAAAACTAGCATCTCAGAAGCTTGTTGAGAGGTAGCATATAGATATGTTAAATGAGGGGCTTGTTCAATCCCAGGTCACCTTGTGGCAGCTAAGAAATTCACTGTGGTGCCTCAGTTTCAGAAGTGACCCTAGTGTAGCCTTTTCCCCTGGTGAAAGAGAGAGGAAGGGGCCCCCTGGCTTTGACCACCAAAACAACTATGTGGGGGATCACAGAACTGGCATGCATAAAAGCTTTGCGGCACGGAGGCTATGAGAACAGGCAACCCCCCCCCCCCCCCAGCTGGATCCAAGCCAAAGCTTTTATTGAAAACAACAAACCTGTATGACATTTTCGTCATTGCCTGTCTATATGTAATCTTAACATGGTGGTGACGGATGAATTTGTTTCTTAACCTGCTGCTTTCTACACTGGCTGCAGAGTTCAATTAGACTGAGATTTTAAAATCAGAACCAGAACTGAAGAGAGCCAGTGTGGAGCAGAATGTCAGGCTAAGATCTGATCCAGGTGGGTCGCTGTGTTGGTCTGTCTGTAGCAGGAGGGAAGAGTCCGGGAGCACCTGAAAGACTCCCAAAATTTGTGGCAGGGGAGAAGCTTTCATGATCTTGGTGGGCAGTGACTCATGAAATCTCATGCCCTGCTGCAAATTTTGTGAGTCCTTAAGGTGCTCCTGGACTCTTTCCTAGACTAGGATCTGGGAGATCTAAATTCAAATCCCCCCTCTGCCATGGAAGCCTGCTGGGTGGCCCTGGGCCAGTCACCCACTCACACCTTAACCTACCTCACAGGGTTGTTGTGAGGATAAAATGGAGGAGAGGAGAAGTATATAAGCTGCTTTGGACCCCAGATGGGAGAAAGGCACGGTATAAATGTAGTAAATAAAAGTATGCAAAGTTAGGGAGAAGTTAGAAGGCCCCCACTGCTGCTGCTTCCCCATTTAAGATCCCCCCCCCCCCCCCAAGTCCTATGTCACGCTGGGGCACCTTTCCAGACTGAGGTGAAGCCCTAAAGGATTACTCCCCCACTTCATTTAAATGCACAACATTTCTGTAATCGTAGCTTTATAACAGAATTATGCAGAGCCCTGAAGAAGTTAGAGTTAGGTTTCACAGTGGCAAGAAACCTGAAAATCTGGTCACTATAATCCAAATCTCTGAAAGCTGAAAGACTGAATCGGGCTCTTATGTTTCCAAGCTGGCTCCCAGATCCAAATAAAAACACACACCCCGACATGACATACCCTCCCTCTTCACCCCCGCCCCCCAACTAGGGGATTGGCCTCTACTTTGCACACAAAAAGATCCCAGTTTCAATCTGGCATCTCCCAGTACTGGGAAAAGTTGCCATCTAGAAGAGACAATCAGTATGGGGAATGGAGGCAAGGAAACAGTTCAGTTTCATTTGCCTCGGGGGCTGTGGCTCAGCGGCCATGTGGAAGGGGCTCATGAACACATGAAGCTGCCTCATACTGAATCAGACCTTCGGTCCATCAAGGTCAGCATTGCCTACTCAGGCTGGCAGCCGCTCTCCAGGGCCCCAGGCAGAGGTCTTTCACGTCACCTCCTGCCTGGTCCTTTTTAACTGGAGATGCCGGGGATTGAACCTGGGACCTTCTGCATGCCAAGCAGATGATCTACTGCTGAGCCACAGCCCCTCTTTACAGTTCTCCAGGGTCTCAGGTGGAGGTCTTTCCCATCACCTCCTGCCTGGTCCTTTCAACTGGAGATGCCGGGGATTGAACCTGGGACCTTCTGCATGCCAAGCAGAGGCTCTGCCAGTGAGCCACAGCCCATGTTCTGTCTTTGGCATCCCCAGAGAAAGGATGCTCAGAGGCATGGGCTGGGTTGCCATCAATATGCCGATGACACCCAGCTCTATCTGTTGTTGGGCGGCCAGTCAGACTCTAGTCCGGTAGATCTGGACCTGGCGCTGAAAGCCGTGGCTGGTTGGCTTAGGCAGAGTCGACTGAAATTGAATCCGACGAAGACAGAGGTCCTATGCCTGAGTCGGAGAGGGCCGAAGACAGGGATCCCTCTCCCGACCTTCGATGGGGTGCTGTTGGTGCCAGCGCTGGAGGTTAGGAGTCTGGGAGTGCTCCTGGACCCCTCGTTAATGATGGAGGCCCAGGTAGCAGCCACTGCAAGGTCAGCCTTTTACCAACTACGGCTGATTAAGCAGTTGGTTCCCTTTCTCGAACGCAATGGCCTGGCTACGGTGATCCATGCGCTGTTCACCTCAAGACTGGATTACTGTAACACTCTCTACATGAGGCTGCCATTGTACCAGATCCGGAAGCTGCAGCTGGTACAGAACGCAGCGGCAAGGCTGATGTTGGGACTCCCTATGGGGGAACACATTCAGCTGGCCCTGAAGGCACTGCACTGGCTGCCTATAGCATACCAGATCCGGGTCAAGGTGCTGGTGCTTGCTTATATGGCCAGGGACCTGTTTACCTGAGGGACCGCCTCTCCCCATATGTACCCCAGCGAGCACTTCGATCGGGTTCTCAAAACCGCCTGGTTCTGCCAGGGCCCAGGGAGGTCTGACTGGCGGCAACAAGGGCCAGGGCTTTTTCAGTGGCGGCCCCGTACTGGTGGAATGAGCTCCCGGATAACATCAGGGCCCTGCGGGATCTTTTACAGTTCCGCAGGGCCTGCAAGACGGAGCTCTTCTGCCAGGCTTTCGAGTAGGGGCCGCCGCCATGATCTTACAGCCTTGGCCCAAGTAATAAACATCGCCCGTCTAGTCTAGCTGCACCTGCCGATGTTGTTGGGATAGGGTGAAGTAGCGCCATCTAGTAAGGATACTGTATAACTGTTTGTATGATGTATGTTTTTAAAATGTATTTTATGATTTTAATGTTTAATGCCTCATGCTG
Organism: Lepidodactylus listeri; assembly: GCA_029233225.1. Taxonomy (NCBI): domain Eukaryota; kingdom Metazoa; phylum Chordata; class Lepidosauria; order Squamata; family Gekkonidae; genus Lepidodactylus; species Lepidodactylus listeri. Next base: position 178,400,325 of record JARCFY010000002.1, read on the forward strand.
TTAGCCGCCTTGAGCCTGCCGAGAGGCGGGGAGGGTGGGATGTAAGCTCAATAAATAAATCAATCATGGGAGACTTTTTTCTGCCAGGAGAGCTGCTGCCGGTTAGAAGAGAGGAGCCCAGCCTGACCCATGACCTCGTGGGCCTGCTGTCACACAGAACACACACGCATGACCCACCCCGCGGTGTGACATCCTTTCGCAGCTTTATTCGTTTGTCAAAAGCCAAAAGCATCAACTCTACAGCTCTGCAAGATTAAACAAAGAAAAACAACGGTTCTGAAAATAAAAATACTAGTAGTGGCACAATTCACTTTGTACTCTGGGGGAGAGCAGGGGGCAGGATACAAACCAAAGACTGGGTCTCGCTGCTGAGAGAGGTTTGGGGGGTGGGGGGTGAGAGGAAGTTTCAGGGGTCTCTGGTGGTGTTTGGGAAGGGAAGCACCCTCACATTGAACCCGACACCTCGGGGTAGAACAGGACAGACGCCGGGACTCGATGCTAAGGGATCCTTGGCGCCTGTTTCTGATTGTTGGACTGAATTGTCTCTCGCGTTTCCAAAACGGGAAACCGGCCTCCTCCAACACGGGACAGCCAAGTCAACAGCCCCTTGGCACTGCCCTGCCCCCCCAAAAGGATCTCTTTCCTCGCTAAAAAAAACAAAGCACCTCAAAGGAGCCTGTAAGACTCTGGCGTCCTCTTCCTGCCACTTGGCCCGGGGGAATTCTTAGGACTGAAAGGAGGGGAGGGACCCAGACTCTCAACCATTTGTGGGAGAGCGAGGCCCCCCCCCCTCCCCCCGGCTGCTTCCCCATTCAAAGTCTCCCCACGACCCCAAGTCCTGTGTCATGCTGGGGCACCTTTCCTGATGGGCACAGTGCGGAGTAACAAAACCCTTCTCCCCCCATCAGGATGCAGGCTCCTGGGATCCGCAGCAGGACACCTTCCCATCGAAGCCGAAGAACGTCTTCCCCTCGGCCCACCTGAACATCCACACTCAAGACCTGGAAACGTTTGGGGGTGGGCATAAGTCCCTTTCCTCTTTCTCTGGATTTATCTGCCTCCAGGCTGAGGGTTTTGGCTGCCCCCCCCTTCCTCTACCTCAGGTCCGTTAAAGAAACCCTGCAAGCCCCCCCCCCCGCCCCTCCCCACTGAAAACAAGCCGGACACTCTAGGCTGGGAGGCAAGACGGGGCTCGGGGCTACAATATTAAAACAGGAACATTTTCCAACAAGAAAGAAAAGGGGGTGCAGGGGGGGGGAAGGAGGAGGAGGAAGATATCGATGTTTGTTAACATCTCACAGTACAAACAAACCACTGCTTGGAGGAGGAGGAGGACGGGTGGCACCCAGTCAATAGTAAGGACGTCTGGGGTTGTTCTGTGGGGGAAAAGAGAGAAGGACGTGAGAAGGTGGCCGGTCACAGGAGGAGGGCGAAGACTGCAGCGGGGGCCCCGGCTTGGCTGGTAGATGGGGGTGTTCTCTCCCTTCTCACCACCCTGCTGCCCCAGAACAATGCAAACAGGTTGAACGTATTTAGGGGACTTCGAGGTGCTGGCTCCTGAAGGCACAATCTAAAAAGGGGGATTTCTCCAGACCACCTCTCTCTCGTATGTCTGCAGGATTTATTAGACAGGATTTGTCTCTGGCCCTGGCCCCTGCCGGGTGAAATGAGCTGCCTTATGAGACCAGGGCCCTGAAGGGCCTATTACAGTTCTGCCGGGCCGGCAAGACAGAGCTCTCCTGCCAGGCCTTTAGTTGAGGCAGCGGGCAGGCATCCACTTGTGGCAAGGCCTCCCCCCCGTATGTGACCGTGGAGCCCGAAAGCCAGACTGGGACCGCACAATCTGCCATTGAGGCACGCTGTTGTTTTAAAGGCCAGTGATATACAGGTTGCTTACCTGTAATTGGAGATCTTCGAGTGGTCATCTGTGCATTCACACCTCTGGGATAAAGTGCGCCTGCGCCGATCCCGATCGGTAATCTTCAAAGCCTAACGGATTTTCGCGCCAGCTCCCCGGTCACGTGCACGTCCCACTGCGCATGACCCGGGGAGGGGCACGAGGATCCCGCCAGTTCCTTCTGACCGCTGCTAACAGCCCCAAGGAAAAAGTGAGGGAGACCGAAAACAGAGGGGAAGGAGGGCGGGTGGTGTGAATGCACAGATGACCACTCGAAGATCTCCAATTACAGGTAAGCAACCTGTATATCTTCTTCGTGGTCTCTGTGCATCACACCTCTGGGAGAATAGCGAGCAATAAACACCACATACCTGGAGGTGGGTGCTGGAGGTCTCACATCTGAGCTGCTTGCAGGACTGCACGGCCCACCACAGTACGCTGATGGACGCGGACATCTAGGGCGTAGTGCTTCACAAATGTGTGAGGGGACGCCCACGTTGCAGCATTGCAGATGTCTCCCAGGGGAATGCCCTTGAGGAATGCTGTGGAAGTAGCCACGGCTCGAGTGGAGTGTGCCCGGAGGGACGCCGGCAGTGGCCTTTTGGCCAGAAGATAGGCGAGTTTTATCGTCTCAACTATCCACTTCGAGAGTCTTTGAGACGACAGTTTCTGTCCCTGCCTGGGCAAGGCATAAGAAATGAAGAGAGCTGGAGACTTGCGAAAGGATTTTGTCCGGTGCAAGTAGAAAGACAGGGCTCTCTTGACATCTAAAGTGTGTAGACTACGTTGCGTTGGGTCCTGGGGATCAGGAAAAAATACCGGTAAGGTGATATCCGCCCCTATATGGAAGTCCGAGACTATCTTAGGCAGGAAAGCGACGTCTGGAGCCAAAGTGACGGCATTATGATGAAACGTGAGGTAAGGTGGGTCGCAACGTAACGCCGAGAGCTTACTCACGCGTCGAGTAGACGTGATGGCCACTAAAAATGCAACCTTCCATGACAGAAGCTGAAGACTGCATGAGGCCATGGGTTTGAAGGGTTTTCCCATCAGCTTAGTGAGAACCAGGGGCAAGTCCCATGCTGGGACTGGTGTCCGCACTGGGGGATAGAGGCGATTCATTCCCTTGAGGAATTGTTTCGTTGTTGGGTGGGAAAACACCGAATAGCCATCAATCTTAGGATGATTGACTGAGATGGCTGACAAGTAGACTCGGATAGATGAGTGACACAATCCCCTGTCCTTACATGACAGGAGGAAACCAAAAACATCTTTAAGTCCAGCGGGGACTGAGGGTCGTCCCACAGACGCCAGGAAAGTTAAAAATTTAGTCCACTTTGACTCATATGAACGTCGAGTGGAGAGTTTGCGTGAGTTCAGTAGAACTTGAGCAATGCGTGATTCTAACCCTAAGTTTGGATCAGCCACGCTGTCAATTTCAGCCTGGGCACATCGTGGTGCAGTACTCGGCCCCCGCGCATCCCGAGGAGGTCCGGGTCCGTCGGGAGATGGAGATATGTCCCTCGTCAGAGGCTGAGGAGCGTGGGGAACCAGGGTTGTCTCGGCCACCATGGGGTAACTAGAATTGCCCACGGTCGCTCCGTCAATAGTTTGTGGACTACTCTCGGAATGAGAGGGATTGGGGGAAATAGGTACAACCGTTTCCCTGTCCACCGGAAGAGGAGACCGTCTCCGAGAGAGGTCGGGTCCCTTCCTGCTCTGGAACAGAATAGATGGCACTTCTTGTTCTCCCGAGAGGCGAATACATCCACGGATGGATGTCCCCAATGGTCGAAGATCGGAGTCAGGTAGAGGGGGTTCAGCTCCCACTCGTGTAGGGATGCTCCTCCTCTGCTTAGGAAGTCCGCTTGGACGTTGAGTAGTCCTGGGAGATGAGTCGCCACCAGGTGAATATCTAGTGCCTGGCACTCGTTCCACAGCTCTATCGCTAACCGGCAAAGTCCACGGGAGACCGTCCCGCCCTGGCGGTTGATGTAAAACATAGTGGTGGTGTTGTCTGTAAGGACAGTCACCGTTTTCCCCGTTAGGGACTGGCGGAAAGATCTCACTGCGTAGAGAACTGCCAGCAGCTCTAAGAAATTGATATGGTTGTGTGCCACAGAGGGGTGCCACCTGTCTCCCACACCTACACCTTCCAGGTGAGCTCCCCAGCCCCATAGGGATGCGTCCGTGGTGACGGTCGCTGAGGGGGGTGGAAGCCGGAAAGGTGCACCTGAGTGTAAATTCTGGGGCACAAGCCACCAATTCAGGGTCTCCAGGACCTGGGTAGATATCTGGAAAAGTTTGGAGAGGGGGTGGAATTTGGGGCGGAAACGCCTCAAGAACCAAAGCTGCAGTGGTCTCATTCGCAATTTGGCGAAGGGAATTACTGCTGTTGTCGCGGCCATCAGGCCTAGCAGGCGAAGGATTTGTTTGGCTGTAGCCTGCTTGGTCTCTTGGATAGCCTGGAGAAGGGAGACTATATCCGCTGCTCTGTTGGGGGGTAGGAATGCCCTGCATTGCAAGGAGTCCAGGATAGCTCCGATAAACTGAACCCGTCTGGAAGGGATAAGCATGGACTTTTTGAGGTTTATAGTCAGCCCTAGTGATTCTAGGGTACGAAGGGTAGTAGAGATGTGGTTCTGTAGTTCCGTCGTAGAGGGGGCGACTAGAAGCCAGTCATCCAGGTAGGGGTAAAGGTGGACACCTTGGAGTCTCAGATGTGCCGCTACTACTGCCATAAGCTTCGTGAAGACACGAGGAGCTGTAGAGAGGCCGAAGGGTAGGGCCTTGTACTGGAAGTGACGCGGACCGATCGCAAAGCGTAGGTACTGTCTGTGTGACGGGTGGATCGTCACATGAAAGTATGCGTCCTTTAAGTCCAGCGTCACCATCAACGCGTTGTCTTCTAGTAGCGGTAGGATGGTCTGTAGAGTGGTCATACGGAATTTCTTGTAGGTGATGAACGCATTGAGGTTCCGCAGATCTAATATGGGACGAAGTCCGCCATCCTTTTTTGGGACCGTGAAGTAGCGGGAGTAGAACCCCCGCTGAAGGTGGTTTGTTGGTACCTGTTCTATGGCATCTTTTGAGAGGAGGGCTTCGACTTCCGACGATAGGGTGTCAGAGGGGTGTGTGGTTACGAAGTACGATTCTTGTGGAATCTGGAAAAATTCTATTCTGTAGCCTTCTGCTACGACCGACAGTGCCCATTTGTCTGTCGTGATACGTTGCCATGCTAGTAGGAAGGGGGATAGACGGGTGGGAATATCGGAGCGAATGGGAGAGTCAAGGACTCTGCTTGTTTGGCTTGGGTGGTTTGGTCTTGGAAGCGGAAACGGACGGGAATCGTGGCTTATGGCCATAAGGTTTCTGTTGATAAGCAGTAGAGGGAGGTCTCTGCCATTGGGGTTCAGTGGGAGATCTTCGCGGTTGCTGTTTGGACCAAGATCTCTGCCATGTTTTCTGCTTCTGTTGTCTCGGTTGTGAGACACCCAAGTTTCGAGATGTTTTGATGCTCTTATCTAAATCATGAAGAACTGTGTCCGTCGTGGAGCTGAACAGTCCTTCACCCTCGAAAGGGAGATCTTCCACTAAGGACTTAGTGTCTTGTGGAAGCGAAGTCGACCTCAGCCAGGCGTGGCGACGAAGGGCGACTGCTGGTGTCTTGGACGTGACGTCCGCAGCATGCTTGGATGCGTTAAGCTGATGCTTTGCTAGCACCATGCCTTCCCTCTGGATCTTCCTAGCAAGGCGTTGCTTATCCTCAGGAAGCTGAGCCAGAAGTGGTGTCATCTGTTCCCATAGGGAGTACTGGTACCTGCTCATGCAGGCTGTGTAGTTTGCCGTTTTTATGCCCAATGCACCGGCTGAATAAAATCGTCTTCCGAAAGAATCTAGTTTCCGTCCCTCCTTGTCCAAGGGGGAGGAATGTCCGCTACGTCCCCTAGCCGAGGGGGTCACGACGACTGAGTTGGGCTTGGGGTGGATGAATAGGAATTCTGCCCCTGGCTCTTGGAGCCTATACATGTGGTCTAACCTCTTGTTGGAAATTGGGGTTGAGGAGGGGTGGCCCCAGGATTCTTTGGCAGTGCTCAAGAGCACCGAAATTAGTGGCAACGCTACCGCGGTGGATGTGTCCATCTGTACGATGTCGAAGATGGCATCGGTAGCGGTAGGAGTTGGTTGGACCGTGGCAAGCGCCAAGGAATGTGCCATTCGTTTGATAAGTTCTCCATAGGATTTCACGTCCTCGGAGGGGGAGATTGGTAAATTTTCAGCCACATCAGGGGATGGTGACGGCTGGATGGGAGATTCGTCATCGGATGATTCGAGAGATTCGGGCATCGAATGGTCGGAATGTTCGGAGGGAGACATAGGGGTCGACGGATCTGGCTGATAAGGAGGGAGGTCGATATCGGGTGAGGTGGGTATCGGCATCGTTAGTTTCGGTATCGGTTTCGGTATCGGAGTCGAAGGCGGGGCCGGGGGATCTCGGCATCGGGAGACTCTTGATGATGTCGATTGGCGATCCCACTCCGCTGGGTACCATTGTGGAGGTGGCGGGTAGGAGGAACCATACAGGTATCGCCATTGACGGACGTCCCACGGCACCGAAGATGGGGGGAGGCGCCAGTCTCGCTCGCCTCTCGGTGCCGGCATCGGGTCGGGCCCGGTCTCGGGACTGCTGTGAGGGATCTGCGTCAGCTCGATGTCGGGTTCCGAATCTGTGAGCTGGATGGGTCGCGGCATCGGGGAGACGGGGCTGCCCCGGGGTCGCTCGCGCCCTGGAGGGTCAAGCTGTGGAGACCCGTGCTGGGTCATGTCGGACGCGGGATGCGTCGACGAAGCACTCGAGGTTTTGTGCTTCAGCTTGCCCTTACCCTCTTTGCCCTCCTTACGCTTCTTAGCGGGAGTTCGTGGCAGTGAGAGGGGTCTTTTCGGTGCCGACTTCTCGGTGCCGGAAGGGCTTCGCATCGGTGGCGACGTCGGGCCCGTCGGTACCGATGGAGACGTTGCCAAGGCGTCGGCTGCGGACATCTTCGGTGACAACGCTGCCTCCAAGAGAGCCACTCGGAGTCGGGCCGTCCGGTTCTTACGAGTTTGTTTGGAGAACGCGGCGCAACTCGAACAGGAGTCGACACGATGCGACTCGCCTAGGCACAGCAAGCAGAGGGAGTGCTTGTCTGGGGGGGGGATTTTACTCCCACACTTAAGGCAGCGTTTAAAGAAACCCCACCGCTGGGCCATAGGCCGGGCGGGGAGTAGAAGGAGGAGAATCCAAAGAGAGTCCAGGAAAAACAGTCCGTAGGTCAAGTAAAGCCAAGAAAATCAGTCCGAAAGGCCTTTCCAAAGTTGGAAAAAAGAAGAAACGAAAGTTAACTACCGACCGGAGCGGAGAGGGGGTCCTCACGACGCGGCGGTCAGAAGAGAACTGGCGGGATCCTCGTGCCTCTCCCCGGGTCATGCGCAGTGGGACGTGCACGTGACCGGGGAGCTGGCGCGAAAATCCGTTAGGCTTTGAAGATTACCGATCGGGATCGGCGCAGGCGCACTTTATCCCAGAGGTGTGATGCACAGAGACCACGAAGAAGATCTTATTGAACTGAGGCTGATGATTTTATGGTTTTTAACTTTATTTTTATTGTTTTAAATTGTAAATCTGCATTAATTGCAGATATATACATACTGGTACCCGCCCTGAGCCTACAATGTGGGGAGGGCGGGATATAAGTTTAATGGTGAAGGAGAAGGAAAAGGAGAAGGAAGTATAAAATTGGATTTATACCCCACCCTTCACTCGGAGTCTCAGAGCGGCTTACAATCTCCTTTCCCTTCCCCTCCCCACAACAGACACCCTGTGAGGCAGGTGGGGCTGAGAGAGCTCTTTCGAGAACTGCTCCTGAGAGAACAGCTCTGAAAGAACTATGGCTTGCCCAAGGTCATCCAGCAGGTGCAAGTGGAGGAGTGGGGAATTAAACCCGGTTCTCCCAGATTAGAGTCTGCACACTTAACCACTACAGCAAACTGGCTCTCAGGGCACAGAGGCTGAGCCTGTCCTCTGACACCGCCTCTTGACACAAGCATTCAGAATTTTTCCATCTCTGAACATGGAGTCTCCCTTTAGTCCCCACACCTGGCAGCCACTGATGGACCTCTCCTCCTTAAAATTTCCCAGTTTTAAGGAAGTATGTCCCAATAATGTTTGAAAACAGAATAGCAACTTAATAACACGCATATAGTGGGAAAGTACTTAGCGAGAAAGTACTTAGGGGAGTGCATCCAGATATACGCAAGCAAAAAAATACCCACCCCCAAAAATGTATCAATATTTGTTAGGTATATTTTGGCATCACAAGGAAATCCAGGCTTTTTCTGAAAACAAACAAAAAACCCCTAGAAAATCCTGGATATATTCAGGATTTTCCAGGAAGACCCTTATTTTACCAGGGGTTTCTAGGGGCTTCCTGGCTGCTTTTGTCAATTTTAAACCACTCTTGTCAGTTTCAAGAAGTCCCCCCCCTTCGCCTGGTTTCTTTGTGTTCCCTTACCATTTTTTTGCACAGGGCTTGCAAAATCCCCCCACCCTTTGCTTGGATTTGTGACTCTGCACTTTGAGATCAGTCCTTTTAAGCTTGCAATGCCAGTGGCACTGGGTTCCACTGGCATTCCACACATTGTAAATGGTTGTGCTGGGCTTGCAACCTGTCCCCCCTTGCTTGGATTTCTTGTGGCCCTGCTTTGAGATAGTCCTTTTAAGCCTGTAGTGCCATAGTGGCATTCTGTACACTGAAAAAAATGCCCCTCCCCCTTCAGTTTGTACTGGAGGAACTCTCTGGTTTGACATTAGTCCCCTTTTGCTTACATTGCCACAGTGGCACTGGGATCTGTTGGACATTCTGTACACTGAACTGGTTGTGCTGGGCTTGCAACCCCACCCACCAAGCTTGGATTGTAATTCTCTGCTGCATATTTGGATTTGCATATCAGTTCTCTGCTGCATATTTGGCTCCTCTACTCCCCTGGATACCCCTGAAGAGATTCCCCATTGATGATAATGGTCTCCATAGGGTATAATGGAGCCAAAAAAAGGATTCTTGAAAGAAAAAAAACCCAAATTCAGATACCGTATCAGTACTGGAATTCTGAAATATCAGGAATACTGATATTTTTCAGGTCCAATATAACAAAATCTGAAAAATACAGATTTTTGTGTGTACACACCCTTAAAAATACTCCTGATCTGGCACAGAGAGGCACCAGATTACAGGGATGGGGCCTCTCTAGCCCAGTCCCTGCCTTGTTGGGACTTGCAGGAGACTGCGTCAGGCCCAACCCCTGGCTTGTCCAGTTCAAGGATTATAGCAGGGAAAAGCCTTTCTCCGCTGGAGACCTTGCAGAGCTGCTGACAATTGCAAGACAGAGCTAGATGGCCTGAGGGTCTAACTCTGTCTGAAGCAGCTCTGTGCTTGAAACGAGGCCATGCCTGAATGTGTGTGGATGTGCATGTGGAGGAAACATATGCACTCTGGCTCCTTTTTCTGTTGTACTTCTTTAAGAAAAAAAAAAGATAATGAGTTCCAAATAAACACACTTCAGGTCTGGGGTTTTTGCAACGCAACATTCAGAAAAAATATCAGGGTTTGTCAACCACCTAGCTTTTAAAAAAAGAAAACAATTCTAGGGGAAACTAAGGGGGGCTTTGACCCAGGTGGCCCCAGACTGGCCTGATTGCATCAGCTCCCGGAAGCTAAGCAGGGAGGCCACCAGGGGAGTCCAGGGCGGCTACACAGAGACAGGCAAGGGCAAACCCACCTCTTGCCTTGAAAGCCCCTGGGCCCTGTGCTGCCCGCCAACATCCTTCCTGGTGCCCACCAAGGGTTTTTAGAAAGTGGGTGGAGCCAGATGGCACTCTTGCCCTGTGGGGCTTCTGGCTGGCCACTGGAGAGCTGATTGGCTGAGCAGATTTTAAAAAAATGATTACTTTGCAAGTAGCTGCCACCGCAGCGCAACAAGCGTCACCAGCTGGAAGTGGTTTGTACATGCAAGAAAACGTTTTAAAAACAGCATGTTCATGTTAAAACACATCCTGTTCAGTAATACTTCTGCCTGGAATGCTGAAGAGTTAATAATTTGTTATGCACAACCTCACTCCCTGAGGCTGTGGCTGGCTCTGCCTCCTGTGCGTGGCATTTCGTGGTTGTCTCCACCTTCTACGATAGCCATTTTGTGCCCCCCCACCAAATGGCATCAGAATGTCAAAGGTGCCCGCAGGGGCAAAAGAGATTGGGGAACCCTGCCCTGTGAGGTCGCCCTAAGTCAGCTGCCATTTGAGGGCAGTTTATAGACACACACAAACTAGTGGGAAAACAAAACCCGGAACAGAGAATGCCTCTCCTACCAGGGGGTTGGGCCGGAACCTGTAGGCCAGCATCATCCTCTTGCGGAATGCTTCATACTCGTCATCTTCTTTGGTCAGGTCGGCGGGACGATCGATGCCGAACCCAGCCCCATCCACCGCTGTCACTCCCCTGTTTTAAGACAGGCCCAGACTGAGTTTCACCCTCTGCCTGCCCTGTGTCTGGCAGGGGTGGAAAGGGTGAAGACTGGACAAAAGGGCAGAGAGGCAGGGAGGGGAGGGGCATGCTTGCAAGGCTGCAATATCCATGGCTGGCAGAGGACGGGGGGTCAGGGCAGCAGGGTGCACCGAATGACACATGACCGCAGGAGTCAAAACCCCGGAACAAAATTCGCACTTGTTGACGGGGTTCTTGATGCCTTGGCCTTCGGACCCGAGACCATCTCCTTCCTTCCAGCCCATTTTCATCAGCATCTGGTAGCCGATGTTCTCCACCGTCAGCTTGAACTCCTTGTATTCCGAGTAGTCGGGCTCACGGCCCTCCTGTGGGGTGAAAGGGGCAGAAAGTGTTTATGACCCACTGGATGCAACTGCCCTGACCTGGATAAGACCAGGCTAGTCTGGTCTTGTCAGATCTTGGAAGCTAAGCAGGGTCAGCCCTGGTTAGTAACTGGAGGGGAGACCACCCAGGAAGCCCAGAATCACGAGGAAGAGGCAGGCAAACCACCTCTGTTCATCTCTTGCCTTGAAAAACCTATAGGGTCGCCATAAGTCAGCTGCGACTTGAAAGCACTTCCCACCACCAGATACAGCTGACCAGGCTCAAGATCTAAAGCTGGGCAGCAGGGTGATGGGGTGAAGCTCAGGCTCTGGAATGGGCACAGGGGGCTGTCGCAGAAGAGGAGAAGAGACTGGATTGACACCCCACCCTTCACGTGGAATCTCAGAGCAGCTTACAATCCCTTTTCCCTCCCCCACCCCACAACAGACGCCCTGTGAGGTAGGTGGGGCTGAGAGAGCTCTCCCAAGGACTGCTCTTGAGAGAACATCTCTGACAGAACTATGGCCTGCCCAAGGTCATCCAGCAGCTGCAAGTGGAGGAGTGGGAAACAAACCTGGTTCTTTCAGATTAGAGTCCGCGCACTTAACCACTACGCCAAACTGGCTTTCCACCCCACCACAACCAACAGATGGCGGGGTACAATTTTGGGTCTGTGTTTTCATTGTTTGGGACGACAGGCTGGGGATGAAGAGGCCATCCTGACATTTGCTCCTGACCTTATCTAACCTTACCTAACCACTTACCCTGCCTAACCTAGGTATCTGGACACTTGGTAGCCCTGCTGTGCCAACCATCCTCTTTACGATGCCTCTGTCACACCTGATCCCTGACCTTGGTTTGCGTGGCCCCTTCCCAACCATGGACCCCCCTGTCCCCAGATCGCCTGATCTGAGTATCATGATGAACAGTGGACACGGAAGATCCACACACGTGTATGGGACAGAAGGAGACCAGTCAAAGTATTGGCAATTGCATGGCATCAGAAATACCCTAAAAAGTATGGCTTAATTCACTCATACACACATCCATCCCTTAAACCCATGCCACAGGTGAATGTGTCAACTGACTCCACTATAAACATGGAGTCTGAGGAGATGCGAAAGCTTTCTACGGAATGCCCCTTTGTTATTGTGCTGGGATTTAATTTGTGGCCTTCTCCTCAATGGTATTGGCTAGAAAGCATGCAGTCAAGAAACTGGCTGCATGGCTCAGGGCAGTGTAAACCAGGTTCAGGGGTGGTGCCATGGCTCAGTGGCACAGCCTCTGCTTAGCATGCAGAAGGTCCCAGGTTCAGTCTCCAGCATCTCCACTTAAGGATCAGGCATAAGATGTGGGATGTCTTTCTATTAGATAAAATTTCTATGATCACCAGCAAAGTGTGCGACATGAGTGACTTGTCAAACCTGGGCCACATATGGTTTCCAGTTACAGACAAACTAAATCCGGACAAGCCGGATGGAGGCAACCCTATGGAATTTAAGTTCAATCTTTTACTATATGGTTAAAGTGCCTTAATCTATAGCTGTGTAGACCGTGCCGACAGTTAAGATTGTAGTGACATTATAGGTTGTTAAGAATGTTATGCATCTGTGGGTAAAATGCTTGATTTGATTAGAATGTATCTGTAGGCGGTATATATTTGATTCATCTAATGCCTGGTTATGGTTGCCAGCTGGTGTGCATGAGAAACAATGCTTCTTCGGAATGTAACTTACCCTACTGTATTGTGTTTTTAACTAAAAAGAAAAGAAAAGAAAAAGGATCAGGCAGCAGGGAATGTAAAAGACTCGTATGCCTGGAACCCTGGGGAGCGGCTGCCAGTCTGAGTAGACAATCCTGGGTCTGGTGGACGAAGGGTCAGGTTCAGTAGGAGGCAGCTTCATGCAATCTTCAGGCTGCCTTTTCTTGGTCTCTTGACCCCTAGCTGCCCTGCCTCTCGGAAGCTCTTCTGCTACGAAACAAAGCACGGGGCTGCAAAAATAAAGCCTAGAGAGCACTCTTTAGGCTGAGTGAAGGCAGTGGCATTTTACCTTCAGCGCTTTGAAGGTCTCCATAAACTTCTCCAGCTCGTCCGGCGGCAGGAAGTCCCCAATGAAGTGCTTCCCTCGGCCCATCTGCGTCAGCTGCTCAGCCCACTCTGAGGAAGACAGAAAGGGACAAAGGGATCAGACCTGGCATCTTCGGGCTGCATTGTCCCGACCGGTTAAAAACCGATTGATTGAAGCTGCTTTTGCACATGCTGGATCCTGTGCTTTACAGCTGTGCGAAACAGGAAAATCCTCTTGCAAATGATTCACTAAAGGGGACTGGAAGTGCGTTATTCAGTATGTGTGAAAGTGACAAGGTGGCCTTGCCATTGAAATAAGGAAGAAGAAGAAGAAGGAGGAGGAGGAGGAGATTGGATTTATACCCCACCCTTCACTACCTGAAGGAGTCTCAGAGTGGCTTACAAACTCCTTTCCCTTCCCCTCCCCACGACAGACACCCTGTGAGGTAGGCGGGGCTGAGAGAGCTCTTTTGAGGACTGCCCTTGAGAGGACAGCTATGAGAGAACTTGTGACTGACCCAAGGCCCCACCAGCAGCTGCATGTGGAGGAGGAGTGGGGAATCAAACCCAGTTCTCCCAGATTAGAGTCCACACACTTAACCACTACACCAAACTGGCTCTCAAGGAGCAGACAGAACTATTTTCTGATACAAATACTTGTGCAGCTACTGGTGGTGAGTACTGACTAAGAAGAGGCATTCTCCCCAGGCTGGAAAGAGGCATTCCCACTTCCTCTCTGTCCCAGGAGGAAAGGTCTGCTGTCATGCAACCTTCTGGCACCCCTCAAGGGTTTCAACTTGATACTTTCCCCTCCCTTTAGTGCTACACTTTGGAGTCATCAACTGGCCAACTCTCATATGGACAAACAGTGATTTGTTTTCCGGAGCTGACAAGAATGACAGGGTGTCTGGCTCAAAGCAGATGGGAGGCCAGGAGCCACACCTGTTTCTGAGCCAGCGAATGGCATCAAGGGCAGCCACAGCTGCTTCTGGGGATCCAGAGAACTCAACCCTTGGCCAGTCCTGGCTTGAAACAAGGGAACCAGGAGCAGATTTAGGGAGAGCTCGATCCGAGGCAGATGATGGTGGCCTGTTTGATGGCAGCTTCTCCCCCACCCCAGCCTCTCCACGCACCACGTGTCTTGTCCATCTCCATCCGCCGCAACTGGTGCTCCCATGTGCCAAGCTCCGAGTCCACCTCCTCGTCGCTGTCGTAGCCGTGCTGGTGGTCTTTGACGGTCTTCTCCCACATGACCTGCATCTCCTGCATGGCCCGCTTGTGCTTCATGATCATGTCGTACATCTGTTGCATCTGCGGGGGGGGGGGGGAGAAGCAGCCAAGCAGACAGGCATCAGACCCCCGGAGACCAATGAAAACTACAAGGCCCGGCAGCTCAACCAGTTCCTTGCATTAAGCAATGGCGACCCTCGCCCTTCCATTGGCTTCCCTGGGAACAGTCCATCTCCCTCCACTCCAGTCACTCCAGATGGGTAAACTGGGTTAGTCTGGAACAAGAACACAGAAGCCCTGCGGCAATTTAAAGACTAACAAAATGTATTCCAGCCTAAATTTTCATGAATCAGAGCTCATCAGATGAAAGGGTGAAATTGCAGATAGTGTTAATATTTATTTATTTTAATTTATACCCCGCCCTCCCCACCAAAGCAGGCTCAGGGTGGCTTGCAAGGCCAACTGGCATCGTGAAACATTAAGACAGAAAGATGCTACGTATAGAAGATGGCCAACTGCCCTAGTGTCAGAATCTGTCAATTCAGACAATGTATTAGTCAGACCTAGGTTTAGCTTCTTGCATGCATGCCTTTCACTATCCTATGTAGCTATCATGTATTGGGGTCTATGTAACCATGATGTATTATGCCTGTCCAGGCCGGGAGGGTGACAACGATGATTTGCGAGAACAGGGAGGCCTCACATCCCTGCCTCCGCATTCCAGCTGCTCCGGCAGTAACTTCAAGGGAGGATGCCTCTCATCTCTTATCACATGCAAAGAACCTTGGAGCCATTGATTGTTATGTGAACTCGAAACATCTGAGGGGTCTGGTTTGGGAGAGGAAATTTACTGCTTAACACCTCACTTTTTTCCTGTGAGAACCAAACGGTCAGGACACCTTCTAGCCCGCCAATTTTCCCTTCAGGGGATTGGCTATCTATGGGTAATTCAAACTCCTTGGAATGGTATAATAGACCCGCTTGTATAATCTGTCTCATCTCTGACAATAATCCGAGATGCTGTACTAATGTAGAAATAGGGAATAAAGAACTGTGGTTAACCAACCAAGATCTGATCCTTGACTACTTTGAGCAGAACTCTCACACCTAGTCTGTCACAACAGGGTCATAATACATATACAGCTGGTGTCTGGCTCCTTGACTTATTAGAGCAGGCGGCCAAAGGTGGATTATGGGGCAAAAATTACCCAGCTGTTATTGGGCATTTTGTGTGGCTTCTCACTCGAACGCCTGGCAGAAGAGCTCCATCTTGCAGGCCCTGCAGAATTGGGATAAACACCTATGGAATTTCTCAATGTCATGCCAAGTTGATGCAAAAATGGTGACCTTTTCTCTTTTTTTAAAGTATTTTTATTAATTTTCTACAACTACAAACACGAAAACAAGCTACAATAACTAAAAAATCTAAAAACTATACTACCCTAAAGTATACAGAGGCCAACTTATATAACAGTTGAAACACTTCTCCTAAAGCATTGCAAGAATAGAAAATAATAGAAAATCTAGGCAATATATACTCAATAAACTTCCTTTAGCTCTAGGTTATACAGCTAGACTTAACTGACTAGCAAAAAACCCAAAAAGGCACTAACAATAATTATATGTTTTAATATAAACAAGATTATTTTTCTTTTTGCCTTCTCTTCTGCTTGTCTCTCTTGGGTTTAGGTGCTGCAGCTCCCAAGTCTCCATCTGATGCTTCATCTGACTCTTTTTCTCCGGCAGAGTCAGAGCTTTCCAGCCCATAGATGCTTTCTTGTTCTTCCAAAGAGTCCTCTGTGGATTTTTTCTTTTTCCCTCCTTTGCAGTAATCCAGAATTTTTTTAGCTTTTGCAACAGAGTCTATTTTTTGCTTCTTGTCTTGATAGCTGAACACCAGTCCCTCTGGGGTCAACCATTTATACAAAATGTTCTTCTCTTGCAAAAATGCAGTCAGTCTTATAGGGTTTCCTCTTCTTCCTTATATCAAATGGAATGTCCTTTAACACCTTAATTTCTTCTTCTTGAATCTTCAGCTTGGAACTGCTTGTAGCCTTCAATACCACATCTCTTGTAGATTTTTTGGAGAATTTTACCATAATCTCTCCAGGCAGGTTTTTTTTCTTTATAAATTCTGGATATGTCCTGTAGACCACATCCATGTCGTTTGTAATAAATCTGCTTGTAAACCTGTCACTGGAGCAAGAGCTTTGCTCAATACCTGCTTTAAGTTCTCTCCTTTAATGTCAGGCACACCCTGAAATCTCAAAAAGAACATTGATCTTTCCATCTGAAGTCTTAAAACATTACCCTTTCCGGAAGCCCTTTCTCTTTCTATCACTTCCATCCTTAAATCCAGCTTCTCAGATTGAGCTTTAACAGCTACCAATTCTTTTGCAAAGTTATCAGACTTCTTATTTGTATCAGACATCTGCTCTTGCAGGGAATCCATCTTAAAATTAAGAGAGTTCATTTGTTCCATCAGAGGTCGCAATGCTGCAGCAAGTGTAGCAGACAGGTCTGTACTGGACACTGGCTTAGCTGCCGGAAGCATAGTTGGAGCTTTTGGGGAAGGTTTAGATTTGGCCGCCATTTTATCCCCTTTACCCGTCATTGTTTAAAAATTATAGTTCAAATAAGTTCTGAGAAGTTAAAAAAAGTTAGGCAAAAGTACATTTCTTCTTTATGTTCTCGCATTCAGAGTGTGCCCCTTTAAATTTCAGCCAGCCAGCCCAGCCCAACAATCAGATTCTCTTGTGTGAATTACTTATTTGCATCTTTAAAGGGGGGGGGGTTTAAACTTTAAATCCCCCCCTGTTTTCAGTTCCAGCCAGAGAATCTTCGCCCAATTTAAACACGCACATTTTTGCTGCGTGTCTCATTTTGTTGTTCTTTCTTGCTGCTTGTCGATCCCTGCAGCTAACCGGCAGCGCTTCTATGTGCCTTGCAGCTCCATGGTGGTGGAACCTTCCGAGGCAAAGGGCAGCCTCAATCCCCGGATCGCCACCCGGGAAGAGGCTAGCCCTCGCGCCTCCAGGGGGTCCAAAACCCGTTCGGGACCCCTTCTCACCGCCTGGATCGGGTCGCGTATCCCCGAGCTCAGGGAGGACGCGCCCGCCATTAAAAATGCCGATACCAGAAGAATGGTGACCTTTTCTTGAGGCTTCATTCAAACATCGCTCATTTACAAGATCCCAAATCCCGCATCGTTTTTGCAAAGTAATTCATTATATGTGAATACTGATGTTGGAATCTGGTTGAACTGGAGGATATTTGCACATTGTTTATGACTTTTCTTCCTACCATTTTTTCTCTTAAAACACCCTTTATTCTGAGTAGAACATGTCTAGAAGCTCCAACTTCAAGTGCACATTCCATAATTCCGAGGTTTACTGTTTACGCTTTTTGTTGTAAGTTGAAAATGTCGTTATTAATTTTTAAAATAAAGGTATTATTTTAAAAAAATGAATGAAATAAACATCTGTCAGTCAGATGCATTTGTACTACAGATTGCAAGCCGAACAGTACAGTGGTGGGACTGACATTCCAAAGAGAGGAGATCTTGGAACAAGATCTTGGAACAAACCTAGATGCCAACTTTGTCCCCCCACACACTTAAGCAGGACACTCATAGGACCACAGATAACAGCAGTTATGGCACCTGGGGCTCAGCCACTTGCCCAGCCTCAAAGGGGATCTATGCCATTATGTGCCACCAATGCCCTTCTGCTCTCTGCACTGGACACAGAGATCAGTCACTATGTAAATAATAAGTGCATAGTTGTTGTTGTTGTTTTTAAAAACCCTGCAGTATTCAGAAGCCAGAGGAAGCACATTTTAATATACCAGGAGGTTTTCTTGCTGATCTGGAAGTCAGCGATCTCCCACCAAAAAACTTCAAAGGAAGAATCCATTGTGAAATTGGTGAACTGGGATTCGCCCAGAAGCTCAATACCCCTTCCCCCAGTATGAGCAACGACTTGGGAGTTCTTAACTCTCTAGAGGTGTTAGTACATATCCCACCCCAACAGACATTTACTAAGTTCTACTACTAACACTTTTTAATTAGGGTTGCAAACAACATGAAGAAAAAACCTGTCCCTTTAACAGAAGTTTAACAGGACGTTGTTTGCCAAATGATGTTCCTCCACCCCACAAAAAGCTTCAGCTGCCCATTTCTATGCAATTCCATTAACGGGACAGGGATTCCCCCCCCCCCCCCCGGCCTGTCGGAAACCCCATTTGTTTGGATCTCTTTATATTTCAATATACACGTGTCTAGATTACATTTTATGTTTATCTCACCTTTCTCAATAGCTGGAATACTCCTCACACACTCTAAGTGGACTGATCACTCTTTGGATTGGATCTTGTTTCAAACTGGCCCCTTTTGTAACATTGTCCCCCAGCTGATTTTTGCAGTATTCAGCATAAGCGTACCTAACAGATGCACACTTCATGTCAGCTCTGGCTCATAAAAACGTATGCCGGAATAAAGTTTTGCCAGGTTTTAAGGTGCCACTGGACTCTTTTTTCCTGAATTACCCTCCCACAATGACCCCCCCACCAATGCAGCGCCTGTGGGCACCACAGCCCCCACCCCCCCCACACTATGTTTCCTAGTCTCCACTTCCTTCTTTCCCAAAGCAAAGAGCCAGTCCCGGATTTCTTCCATCTCCCTGACACAAGAAGTACTTCAGAAGATCCAAGGAAATTGTTAAAGATATAATCTCTCTTATTGCTAATAGATTATCGCTAACGTTAGGAAATTTCTTGCTTATTCTTTTAAAGAGAGAACCCATCCAAAAACACTGTAACACTGATGTTTTATTGCCTGCTTCTGTATTTGAAATATGTATTCTTACTAGTGCATCTGATTTTACTTGTTGTATGTAACAACCCATAATATTTGATGAATCTATATTTTCCCCTACCCCCTCTTCCCTTTTGAGAAAATAAAAAAAATTAATCATGAAAAAGAAGAGCCCAGGAAGAAGAGATTAGATTTATACCCCACCCTTCACTCGGAGATTCAGAGCGGCTTACAAACTCCTTTCCCTTCCCCTCCCCACAACAGACACCCTGTGAGGTAGGTGGGGCTGAGAGAGCTCTTTTGAGGACTGCCCTTGAGAGAACAACTCTGACAGAACTATGGCTTGCCCAAGGTCATCCAGCAGCTGCAAGTGGACGAGTGTGGAATTAAAAACGGTTCTCCCAGATCAGAGTCCATGCAGTTAACCAAACTGGCTCTTTGTGACTGCAGTGATCCCCCATTCGGAAGCAGCCTTGTCTACCCAAAAACAGCCCTTCACTCGGAACCTCCCAATAGGCCCCAGCTCCTTGGCAAGCTATACCCCACTCAGAGTTCTCAGGACTCCACAAGTCTTGATGAGACTGCTGCTGGGGACCTCTGAGCTTTCAAAAGCTCCTACCCTACCACAAATTTTTTAGTTAGTCTTTTTTTTGTTAACAGTTTATTGAAAATTAACAAACAATAAAGATATATCATAATAATATTTAGCAAAGAAATACAATCCACAAAAATGTTGTTAGCTTTCAGGTGCTACTGGACTCTGGCTCTTTTGTGAAGAAGTGAGCAGTGACTCACGAAAGCTCCTCCCCTGCCACATATTTTGTTAGTCTTTAAGGTGCCACTGGACTCTTGCTCTTTTCTACTGCTACGGACCAAAATGCTGCTCATCCCAAGGTCTGCTTGGTAGACAATTTCCACAGCAACTTGGGGGGGGGGGGTTCCTCTTACCTCCTGCTGCTCCTTCAGCTGTTTCTTCTGAGCATCAGAGAGCTCCGTTACGCCCACCAGGCCAACTGGCTTCCCCTTCTCGTAACCGAGCCCCTTGAGGTCCTGGACTGAAATATGCCAAGTGTTAAAGATGTCAAACTCTGCCCCTCTCAAAAAAGCTATAGGATCATCTCCCCACCCCATCTTAAACCATTTCCTTATGCATTATGTTCCTAATAGTCACTAGTCAGCCCTCCATAGCAAGTCAATGTACCTCTCCAAGAGAATTTTTTATTGGGGGAAAATGCCTTACAAAAGCTGTTTCTTTTATGCCGTAGATGACTAAGCTTGTTGTCTGGTGGGGAAGGAAGGACAGCAAACTCCAAGGGACAACAGCAGTGTTCCAGCTCACAGAACCCAGCATTTGGGGCACCAAGAACACCAGGAGAGCCCTGCTGGATCAGACCAGTAAGACTCCCTCTAGTCCAGCATCCTGCTTCACACAGAGGCCAACCAGTGAGGGCCAACCAGTGAGGGTCCCTCTAGTCCAGTATCCGGTCTCACACAGTGGCCTTAACCAGTTCCTCTGGAGGGCCAACAACAGGGCAGGGAGGCCGAGGCCTTCCCCTGAGAAGAACACCAGAAGAGCCCTGCTGGATCAGACCAGTGAGGGTCCCTCTACTCCAGCCTCCTGTCTCACACAGTGGCCGACCAGTTCCTCCGGAGGGCCCACAACAGGGGAGAGAGGCCGAGGCCTTCCTCTGATGTTGTTCCTGGCTCTGGCATTCAGAGGTTTAGTGCCTCTGAATGTGCAAGTTCCCCTCAGTCTCCATGGCAAGCAGCCACTGATGAACATATTTGCGGAGAAAGTATCCTGGCAGCTGTTAGCCAGGACAGCTTGATAAAACCTCCTTGTTCAGCGCAGCATACCTCTGGCTACAACAGGACAAGGACTTTTTGATCAAAAGTAGGGCTTGCCTTAGTGGGCAAGGGTAAAGCTCTAGTAAGTTCTTGTTCCCAGCTGAGGTCAGCCAGAGACCTTTGGGACCAATGCCTCTGCCTCTCACGAGTACCCAAGCTGACAACAAGAAGAGAAGGGATCACACAGGCATTTGGTGTAACCCCCCCCCCCCCCCAAGGCTGAAGTCTTGTGTTAAGTCTCTACAGAGCTATTATGCATGATGGAGCCTCCATGCTGAGCGGCTTGCCTACCCTGAATATCAGTTGCTAATATTCTGAAGTCATACGTTACAGCCTCTGCTTTAAGGCTGTTTAGGCTGTGTTCTCCTCCTCTGTGGATGATGTGAGATCTCTAAAATCTTTGCCTTCTCTGCCTTCCTGAAATGCTATCGCAAGCTTGCTTCTGGGGGGAGGGGGACTTGAAAAGGCAGCCAGCAACCTATCTTGGTGCTGGAGGGGGGAACAGTAGGAGGGCTTCTGGAATTCTGGCCTGCTAGTTTGGCCCATGTGACACAGAGTGTTGGACCGGATGGCCATTGGCCTGATCCCACATGGTTTTCCTTACGTACTTATGCTGGGTGCCAGCAACCAGGGTAGGCCTTGCCTGTCTTGCACCGGTTGTGCACAGTGTGATGTCACATTAACAGGATGTTGGTCAGGTCCAGCAAGGCAATTCTTAAAACTTTCTAGTCCCCCAGGCTGGGAAATTGTTTCCGAAAGTATGCAGCCGACGCCTCCCGAAATCCTCCGAGCTAGTGCCCCGATGCGGCTTTCAGTATTCTGCTCAACTGTGCCCCTCACGAGTAGCCAAAACCCACTGCCACCCTCCCAAATCATGATGCGGACGTGCTGCAGAGGTTTCATCCTTCTGAACGTAAACCACACAAAGCCACAATTCTCAGAGGAGACAGCTCTGGAAGCCGCAACTTGTGTGCCTGTTTGTTTACCCAACTGGGGGGGAACAAACAACCGCTGGCATTGCGGGCTGCCTTTTCAAGTCCCCCCTCTCTCCAGAAGCAAGGCTGAGGTGGCAGGTCAGGAAGGGCAGGGGAGGCAGAGATTAGAGAACTCCTCCACGGAGGAGGAAAACACAGCCTGAATGGTCCCCAAGCGGAGGTTGGAACGCACAGCTTCAGAGCCGGCTGTGGGGAGTGAGAGGCGATAAGATTGTATCGCAGGCCTCCACGAGATAAAAGGGTTTTTCTGGCTCTCTGGGAGAATTAGCTACTTGTCCCTGCTGAGACAAGAGGGCCGTTCCGAAGAGAATGAATGGGGCATGCCAGAGGCGAACCGCTGCCTTCCCAAGCGCAGCAAACACTAACCTGATAACGGGGTGGGCGACGGGTCTTCAGTCTGTGCCAGCTCTGGCGGGGGCAGGTCGACCTTCTCCTCCTCAGGGCCCCACCGGCTTTTCCGCTTCTTCTTCGACACGGATGCAGACGACGACCCCACCACCGGCTTGGGCAATGAGACCACTGGTGCCATGGAGGAACACGGCCCCCCCTCAGGGGTGGCTCTGCGCTTCAGGCTGGGCTCTGGCACCAGCGGCACCCCCTCAGCATCCTCCTTAGCCTTCCGGAACTCCTCCAGCTTCTGACGGTAATACTTGTAGCCGGGGCTGTTGGGCTCGTACAAAAACCTGGGCGAGACAGCAAGAACAAGACAAAGAAGTGTCCCTTTTCTGTTTATCGCTGGTCATTTCTGAGAGGCAGTGTGAGGCAGAGGATGCAGCCGCCAACTAGGATGCTGGGCAATCTGGGTTTGAGTCCCCATTCTGCCACAGGCTCTCGCTTGGTGACCCTGGGCCCAACTCAAGCTCTCAGCCTGGCCTACCTCACAGGAATGCTCTTGCAGGAAAATGGAGGAGGAGGAGCGAATGATGTCCAAAAGAAGAAGAAGAGAAGAGAATGGATTTATGCCCCGCCCTTCACTACCCAAGGGAGTCTCAGAGCGGCTTACAATCTCCTTTCCCTTCCCCTCCCCACAACAGACACCCTATGAGGTATGTGGGGCTGAGAGAGCTCTGACAGAAACGGCTCTTTTTCAAGGACAGCTGTGCCACTGGCTAACAATCTCCTTCCCTTCCCCACAACAGACACCCTGGGAGGTAGGTGGGGCTGAGAGAGCTCTCCTGAGAACAGCTCCGAGAAAACTTGTGACTGGCCCAAGGTCATCCAGCTGGCTGCATGTGGTGGAGTGGGGAATCAAACCTGGTTCTCCCAGGTTAGAGTCCGTGCACTTAACCTCTACACCAAATTGGCTCTTCATCACTTTTGAGTATGAACTGGGGAGAAAAGCAAGATCATAAACACATTTCTGGCCTGCCCATTTCTGTTGCTGTCTTTTGTGGCAGATAAAAATAAATGTTCACCCAGAGGTTCTTCCCCTTGAATTGACTATTACCCAAATGTGAAACTTCAAATGTCCCACCAGGAAAGATTAGACCATCCAACAGATGAGGCTACTCCCTTGGTATGGGGACATTTATGAGATAAGCATACGATACATCATCCTCATGTGCCTGAGGTCTGGCAGCCGAGTCCTTACTGCTAGATCCGATTCCTATTTGCTGTGAGCAGCTCAGGAACAAAGGGAGAAATGGTGACCTGGGTAGACACGATATACTGGGATTGGCAAAGGTCTTTTGACAAGACTGCTCAGCAAAAACTCCTAGTTTAACAGTCATGGGAGAAGAGGACAGGTGCTCTTAAGGACTACAAGTTAGTTAGGAAGCAGAGAGAAAGAATAAATGGGCAATTCTCACAAAGGAGTCCCAGGTGGTTATTATTTATTTTACTCAACTTTTACCCCGCCCTATACCGCAAGTGGGCTCTGGGCAGCTTACAACAGACCAGTACAACAATTTGTAAGATTAAAACATAATATAGTAAAAAAATTAAAATCCCATCTCATAACTACATTACAAGACAGCTGTGATCCAATTAAAGCGCTCTCAGCGAAAACTGGGTTTTATTGTTTTTTCCAAGAAGTGGCGAAGTTCTCACAATCAGTAAATAAACTTATACCTGTAGATAACACAGGAGATGGAGGAGGTGTGTGTGGGGGGGGGGGGCGCAACATAATGTGGTGTCTGCCACCTCAACCAAAGGCCTGGCGGAACAGCTCTGTTTTATAGGCTCTGTGAAATGGTAGGAAATCCCGCAGGGCCCTGATCTCAACTGGAAGACTGTTCCACCAGGCTGGAGTCAGAGCTGAAAAGGCCCTGGCTCTGGTCGAGGGTAAGTGGACATCCCACAGGCCAGGGACCACCACCAGGGGTTGATCTAAAGAACAGAAAACTCTTTGGGGAACATACCAGGGCCAGTGCTACTCAATCTATATATCTAATTCCCAAGGCCCCCCCCCCCCCCCCCGGCGTGTGGATACCTGGCTCTCAGAATGATATTTTTTCAACTGTATTTTTAAACCAGTGTTGTTTATCATTAATGGTTTCTAATTGATTTAACATTTCTGTAAGCCATTTCTCTGAACTGGATCTGAACAATAACATCTGAGGATGGTTATCTTTCACAATCAGTTTACAGAAAGAACCATTCAGCCAATTGTATTTGTGACCCGCCTTGAGTCCCGGTGAGAAAGGAGGACTATTTAGCAGATTGTACCCCCTTTCATTTTTTAAATGCTTTGGCCTGCTTTTGCTGAGATCGCTTCATAGCAGAGGTCCCTAACGTGGTACCCACTGACACCTTTCCCGTTGCCCACTGGAGTGTTTTTAGAAAGTGGGAGGGGCCCAACAGAAGAAGAAGAGATTGGATTTATACGCTGCCCATCACTCAGAGTCTCAGAGCAGCTTACAAACTCCTTTCTCCTCCCCTCCCCACAACAGGCACCCTGTGAGGTTGGTGGGGCTGAGAGAGCTCTGATAGAAACTGCTCTTTTTCAAGAACAGCTCTGGCCGAACTATGGCTTGCCCAAGGTCACCCAGCAGGTGCAAGTGGAGGAGTGGGGAATCAAACCCGGTTCTCCCCGCCCTTAACCACTACACCAAACTGGCTTCTGATTGACCGGCGGAGATTTCTTTTTTTTTAATGTTGCTTTGGGAACAGCTGCCACCACAGCACAAGAATCTGCACTGGGTGACTGACGGTCAGTGGCATGGATGCAAAAAAATACTTTGCAGCAAGATAATCATTTTTAAAAGGCCTCCTATTAAATAAGAGCTCCTGGCTGAAATGCTGAAGTTATCACTAGAGTTATGTGTAACATCGCATTCCTGTGGACATTTTGTGGTTGACTCTGCCTGCTGTGGTAGTCGTTGTTTGGCTGCGCCCTCCGTCCAATGTCAGAACTCCAAAGGTGCCTGTAGGTTAGAAAAGGTTGGGGGATCCCAGCTTTGATGGTGACTTTCATTCCTGTTGAAGCTGCTCCAATGTTTCCCCAGGATGCTTTAAAAAAAAAAATCTTGCTTGAAGTATCACTACCCAGCCAGGATGATCTGTTCTCTTCTGCTCTATCGCCCTCTTCGGGTTTTGATGCTTGCCAGGTGCTTTGGGCATATTTTAGAGAGAAGCATCTAAGAACTAAGCATGACCCAACCGCTCTGCCTTGAGAATTATGTAGAGTTAATTTTAAAATTTTATTTACAACCCACTCACTGCCTGAAATGGCTTATGGAAATGTAAAATCAATTAGAAACCATTAACAATAAACAACACTGGTTTTAAAGGACAATTTAAAAAAATGCACTTGCCAGGAGCAGTTTGCATGGCCCTTTATTAGAAGCCAGGCTCAGCAAGCCGGTGCAGTAATAATAATAACTACCGTAGGGCATTGTGTCTAGTATAGCCAGGAGATCCTGAGATTGTCTAGCAGCTGCAAGTTCTGGTTCTTTTAGTATGATGCACCAGTAGGTGGCAAGCTAGACTTATTTTGGGGCTCTGAAAGAGCTGTGACTCACTCAGGGTCACCCAACTGGCTTCATGTGGAGGAGTGCGGAATCGAACCCGGTTCTCCAGATTAGAGTCTGTTGCTCTTAACTCCTATACCACACCGGCTCTCTGGCATGCCAGCATGATGCAGTGGTTAGACTAGGATCTGGGAAACTTAGAAGAGAAGAATAAGAGATTGGATTTATACCCTGCCATTCACTACCCGAAGGAGTCTCAAGAGCGGCTTACAAACTCCTTTCCCTTCCCTTCCCTTCCCCACAACAGACACCCTGTGAAGTAGGTGGGGCTGAGAGAGCTCTGACAGAAACTGCTCTTTTTCAAGAACAGCTGTGCCAACTATGGCTTGCCCAAGGTCATCCAGCAGGTGCAAGTGGAGGAGTGAGGAATCAAACCCGGTTCTCCCAGATTAGAGTCCACACACTTAACCACTGCACCAAACTGGCTCTTAGGTTAGACTCCCTGCTCTGTCACAGAAGTTTGTTGGGTGGCCTTGGGCCAGTCACACTCTCAGCCTATCCTAGGTCACAGGGTTGTTGTGAGGAAAAAATGGAAGAGAGGAGAACGAAGTAAACCGCTTTGGGTTCCCACTGGGGAGAAAGGTGGGGTAGAAATCACCAAATAAAATAATAATAGACTCGATCAAGGGCACCCCTGTGAGGTTCAGGATTCCTTGGGGGGGGGGGGCACTTGGAACACATGTCCTCATGCCCCAGTCTTCACCCAGTCTGCATTCAACTGATGTGGAAAACTTGCTGCCAGCCATGCCCACGTCCCGCCAGAAGGATCTGCCTCGCCCCAATCCTCATTTGTGGCCTTTACCTGAAGGACTGGTTCTCTCGGTGGTTCTTCAAGGCAACCATTTCCACTACGGGGCCCCCATCCGCCACGAACCTGGCCAGCTTCTCGGCGCAGTCCTTGGTGTCTTCGTCGTCTGGGGGTGAAACTTTAAGCACGCTGTCAGTACGGGGCCCCCAACTCACACACCCAACAGCCACAAGCTTAATCTGGCTTTAAGAACTCCCAAGGGGGATGGAATAAGGGGAAGGGGGAAGAGGTGGGTTTTAATTTCTTTTTTTTTCCCCCTTTTGGTTAAAACAATACATAGACACCCCCCCCCCCCCCCCGGTCATAAATCCACAGTGCTGAGAATGAGGCAAAGAGAAATCACAGCTTGGGAACATGGAACTCATCCTGGGGTTCAGCAACAAGGTTCAACAACCTGCGCAAAGCCCTGTATAGAAACCAAAGGTCACCGTCTAGCTTCGGAGGTTGTGTTTATTGGAATCACTCTTTGGGTATCGCTGAGGCAGAAAAGGAAGTACCTGACTTCCTTTCATCATGCCCTTTTCCAAAAGATTCACAAAGGAGAGGCTAGTCGGTCTATGGGAATACTGCTGCTGTGGAAACCCCTAACTGCATCGTATCTTGACAATTACATTGTATCCTATTTTTACTTCTCTGTTTGTTCGACTGAATGTTGTATTGATTATTTGTGATTTGAAAATCTTAATAAAATGCTTGAAAAGGAAATACCTAATCAGAACATCCCTCTGGCTTGAATTCCAGACGAAAACTCTTTCCAGCCCCACAACCACATTACAGGCCGCCATATCAACAGCAGAAGAAAACCCCTTCTCAAGCCCTATTGATTTTTCTTACCTCTCAGATGAGAGGACGTTCCCTTGAATTAACATTATGCACGGCAATCTGCCTGCTGTGCCACTCCTTATAAGGCCCCTGGAATCTAACCGAGAATGCCTCTAGGGTGCAGGGGGAGGGGGGCCCTCAGCCAAACCTCAGTCAACCACACAAGCTCCCAACTTCCCTTGGAACGACTGTACGCTGCCAGGACCCTCTGTGGGAAGCAGAGATGCTGTTTTCCATGACTGAACTTGCTGTCCCTTCAGGAAGCCCTCACAAACACCTGAGAGTCTGCCATGCGCGCTCTGGGCAGAGCTACTATACAAGAGCATCCAGCTCAGAGTTCTCCAGCTGTCTGAACGCGCACTCTGAGTGCCCCCACCCACCGCCTACATGGGGCATGGAGAGAGCTATACGAGAGCTGGGATGAATGGCCAGCTCCAGACGTTTTAGGATTGGGCACTTCGTAGCTAAGAGAGAGCAGCTCCTGTTTGCTTTCCAGCTCCCTGCATTAGGCTGAGAGCACGGTGCAGGAGACGAGAAGCGAGCCTCTGGGTAGCACGGAACTCTTCAGCTGAGAACCAGAAAGCCAGACTAGGCCTATCAATGTATGGAGAGGCAAGGCAGCCTAGAAGTTTAGCCTGAGCTGGGGCACACATCCCTGCCTTACCTTTTTGAGAAGTGGTCCCCTCCACGTCTTGGCCCTTCTTCCATATCTCGGCCAGTTTCTTGCGGTAGTATAGAAACTCCCTGCTGTTCTTATCGTGCAAAAACCTGCGGGGAGACAGAGGGAGAAGGAAATTGTACGTGCGAGGGAAAAGAAGAGGGGAGCCACCAAGGAGACTGCCACACCGCTGGGGGGGGAAACTAGCGGGATGCAGCGAGAGATAGGGAAGCCCACGAGGTTTGGCCTGCTGGGCTGACTTCCAAATGGTTCCTAGGCCCAACTCTGGCTAATTTCATCAATGAAAACTTTACACAAGCATAGGCCAGAACCGGCTGAAAAACTGCTTATGCCTGTTCCTGTTTTAAAACCAGAGCACCTATGTGCCCCAACACACCTTGGGAGCTAGAACAGATCAAAGGAAGTCCTGCTTCACCCAAAGACTCAAAAACATGTGGAATTTCACTGCTGCAGGAAGTGGAGGCAGCTACAAACACAGACAGTTTCAAAAGGGGACTGGATAAATGTATGGAGCAGAGCTCCATCACTGGCTATTAGCCACAACGTAGAGAGGGAACACTGTCTGGGGCAAGTGATGCTCTGTATTCTTGGTGCTTAGTGGGGGGCAACAGTGGAAGGGCTTCTGGAGTTCCAGCCCCGCTGGTGGACCTCCTGATGGCACCTGGGTTTGGGCCACTGCATGACACAGAGTGTTGGACTGGAGGAGCCACTGGCCTGATCCAACATTGGCTTCTCTTACGTTCTTAATTAAACAACAGCCCCGCTGGTACTTAACCCCAAAGATATTTTTAGCATATGCCTGTCCAATTCTAAGGGCATCTATATACTAATAGCCAAGTTGCCCCCTCCATGCAGATATCTAAATCTGCACATCGGGGGCACTTGGGGGGGGGGGGGAGAGATTTTCCTGCACACTTGGGGGACTCCCCAGATGTGCAGAAAAATCTAAAAAGTTTTTAAAACTATACGGGGGATATTTAAATCTCCCCATAAGTAAAATGGTGTTCCCTGTTCATGGGGGGATATTTAAATCCCCACATAAGTAAAAAAGCATTTCCTGCGTGGGGGGGGGGGGAGAGATTGGCGGGCCTGGCGGCTGGGAGCCGCGTGGGCCTCGTCGTTGCTGGCGGCGGGGGGGGGGAAGAGCTGGGCGGGGGGAAGGCTCACATGCGGCGGCTTCCTCGTCTCTGTGGAGTTCCCCCCCCCCGGCGAGTATCGTGGGTCCCCCCTTCTTGTTACAATATAAACTTCAGCACAAAGTAACCCATCTATTATTGCCAGGCAAATGATACAACAGATGGAAGTCATGTGGCCAGCAAGGAAACCTACTCAATAAAAGCAATATTTATTTACGTAGCTCTTATAGATGAATACAATCACAACTAAATGCAAAGTGAGGTAAAGCTTCTTCTACAGCTCTACCACAAGAGAAGAGTCTCTGGGGGCGGCTAATAGCCTTGCAGAGACCTGACAATTCTGCAAATGGTAAAGCATTTACTGTAGCTAGGAAAAAAAAGCTGACGAAACATCGGGACTGTCAGAAAAGGCAAAAGAGGGGCTGAAATGCCCCCCCCCCCCAAAGGGGGAACAACATCTCCTGGGATCTAAGTTAATAACATCCTGATATAACCTCCTCAGGGATTCCAAAACCTTCTTTCTATCATTTGGTATATCAGTAGAAGAGAAGGACAAACAGCTTATTCTCCATTAACTAATCCCAAGATGATCCATGGGATTCAAAGAACCAGCCCAAGATTTGAAGATAGCTGTCATGGCCTTAGCCACAAATCTGAAGAATGCTTGACTTATTTCTGTAGCCCCCTGCTCAGGGGAGAAGCCCTTCTCCATACTGTGGTTAATGTCTTCCTTACTAGTCTTCCATGGAGGTTAAAGAATGTTTTCGCCTCCTGCTGTTTGAGTCCTCTGTTGTTTTATTGTTGAGTCTTTTAAAAACAAATATTTGGTTTTGTATATCTTTTGTTGTTTTTAGGCCACTGTGTATTACACAACAGAACAGCAGTTTACAAACTAAGCACAAATAAGCAGGGCCCCGAGGACACTTCCCATCCCAAGAAGCCTCTCTCTAGAGCTGGGGTCCCCACACTTTTTGAGCCTGTAGGCACCTCTGGAATTCTGACACAGGGTGGTGGGCACGACCACAAAATGGCTGCAATGGTGGGCAGAGCCAATCACAAGATGGCTGCTACCGGAGGCAGAGACAGCCGCAAAAAGTCGAGGTTATGTCAAGGTCATTTCCAGCCAGAACATGCCAGGATGGCATTCTGGCAGTAAGGAATCCAGGAGCGGCCACATGCAGCAAGCCCCACCCCCCAGCAGCCCTCAGTCGGGCCATGAGGAGCAAGCAGCAGCAAGGTAAGTCGGTGGGGCCCTGGGGGTGCAGGGGGCAGTCTGGGAAAGGCCTGCAGAGCCACCCACCTTCCCGGGCCCGTCCGCTGAAGTGGGTGAGCGTGGAAAGGCCTGCAGAGGCACCCGTCCACCTTCCCTGGCCCACCTGCCAAAGCAGGTGCGCCAGGGAAAGGCCTGCAGATCAAAAGAAAGACATTTAAAACATGCCGGGTTTCCCTGCTTGATCTTCTCTGTCCACCAAAGCAGTCTGAGGAGGGTTGGCTGGAGAAGGGAAGGGAAGGCATGCAGACATGGCCCCTTCCTCCCCTGAGCCTCTCCACTTTTGCGGAGAATAGTGCGGGGCGGGGCGCGTGTTTAAATGTCTTTTCTTTCCCTACCCCAGATCAGAGAGGGGAAAGAAAGGCATTGAAAACATGCCGGGTTTCCCTGCCTAATCTTTTCCAGGTGCCCCAAAGCGGAGGGGTGCCTGGAGAAGATCAGGCAGGCAGGCACATCCCCTTTTGTCCCTGAGCCTCTCCACTTTTGTGGGGAAACGCAGGAGGTGGGGGGGGGGCGGGATTTAAATGGGGAAGGGAAGGGTATCTGGGGAAGGGAAAGAAAGGCATTTTAAACGTGCCTGGGCTCCCTGCCCGATCTTCTCCAGGAGCCCCGCAGCCACAGGGCACCTGGAGAAGATCAGGCAGGGAACCCAGGCATGTTTGCCTGCCTGTCCTTTCCTTTCCCAGCCAGCCCGCTGCAGCGGGTTGGCTGGAGAAGGGAAGGCATGCAGACATGGCCCTTTCCTCCCCTGAGTCCCTCTGCTTTTGCAGAGAAACTCGGGGTGTGTGTGTTTAAATGTCTTTCTTTCCCTTCTGGGGAAGGGAAAGAAAGGCATTTTAAACGTGCCTGGGCTCCCTGCCTGCCCTTCTCCAGCTACCCCGTGTCAGCTAGAGAAGGGAAGGCAGAGAGCAGAGCTGGGTGTTGCCCTCTGACACACTTCTGGTGCGGCATATGCAAATATGGGGTGTGTGGCATATACAAATATGTTATGTTAATAGATTATGCTAATGAGCTCCCAAACCTCTTTTTATACAAAATGACCTCTGTGTATAACTCTAAAAGTACCTCTTAAACATTTCATACAGAAGCTCCACCTAACAGGATGCCTTTTAATCTACACAGGCAATCAGGAGCCCTGCTAGGGAAAAACCTCACCTAGCCCCACCCACTGTCTAAAAGCACTTGGCAGGTGCTAGAAAAGATCTTGGAAGCTAAGCAGGCAAGCACTTGGATGGGAGACCTCCTTGAAATACCAGAGGTGGGAAGACAGGGGCAGGCTTTATTCAGCCACCTCACATTTATTTATTTATTTCATGTGATTTATATCCCACCCTCCCCGCCATACGGCGGGCTTAGAGCGGCTAACAACATACCAACAATTTCCATACATAACTTAGAGTATTTAAAACATTAAAACATATAACTCTCTGAATATCCTCCAGGCCCTTATCAGCGGGTTGGTCATCAGAGGTTGCTGTGACTTCCAGGTGCACATACACGCCTACACATGCACATAAAAAATACAAAAAAATGCTGCTGGTTTTAGACAGAACTGTTGCACCTATAAAAATATAAGAGAAGCCAAGGTTGGATCAGGCCAGTGGCCCCTCCAGTCCCACACTCTGTGTCACACAGTGGCCAAAAATACCAGGTGCCCTCAGGAGGTCCAGCAGTGGGGCCAGAACACTAGAAGACCTCCCACTGTTGCCCCCCCCCCCCCCAACACCAAGAAGACAGAGCATCACTTGCCCCAGACTGAGAGATCCTATCTGTACCTACTGGCTCATAGCCACTGATGGACCTCTGCTCCTACTGAGCATGTAGCTACACCTGGGCTGTTTCCTATCATTTGTATTATGTACATATTGTTGACACCCATTCTGCAGAAGAAAAGGCAAGTCAAGAATGAATGCTCCCTCTCTAAGCTGTGGAGAGTCTTGTGAGCAAAAATCCTGCTTTGTGAGCTGACTGGCATTAAAGTTGTGAGCAAGCGACTGGGCTGCCACATCAGTTAGTTTGCTCTGGAGCCACATCCTTCCTGAGCTAAGACAAAAATGTGTGAGCTGGAGGCTAAAAAATGGTGAGCTAGCTCACACTAACTCATCTTAGAGAGAACACAGGTCAAGACGTATTTTTAACATGCCAATAAGAACTCAAGACTCACGCAAACGCCGGGTTATCCTTGCAGTCCTCCAGCGCGACCTTCTCCAGCTCCGGTCCCCCTTCGGCCACCACCCTGGCCAGCTTCTCCACCACGCGGCGGGTCTTCATATCCTCTGGGGGTAAAACTTTAAGCACGCTGTCAGTACTGGGGCTCAATTCACACACCCAACAGGCACATTACCTCTAAGAACCACAGCACGAGGCAAGAGGCGGTGGGGAGAAGGAGGGGGGGAACAGGATGAAATGGTGGAACCACAACAGGACGCACATAAGCCTGATTCTTGGGGAGGGGGGGAGAGAGAACAGGGTGAGGCAAAGGCAGGATGAATCCTGCAAGCAAGAGGCAATCTGTCGTGGAGAGCCAGACTTTAAAACGCAAATAATGGGGGTGGCTCTCATCTTACAAGTGCTTAGATTTTCTGCTGCAAAAGGATATCCTACTTGACCTCCTAAGCCAGTTGTTTTAAAAAAATGAATACACTTCTCATTACCACGAAATCCAGGGGAACAGCTACTTCGCTTTCCGCACTGGCACCCCACCCTGCCTCCGTGTGGAAATATGCAGCTATTTCACTGCCCACAGAACGGAGCACAGGCAATAAACCCTCAGAGGCACACAGGTAAACAGAGCGGTTTTCACTAACTGGTGTGTGCAAAAACGAGACCCAAGATACTGCAGAGGAATCTAGAGCGTCAGGGCCAGTGTGGTGTATCGTTTAGCAAGTCAGGCTAGGATCCTGGAGACCTGGGTCTGAATTTTGATGCTGCCATGGAAGCTTGCCGGTTGACCTGGAAAGGTTATGTATCTGCCCATTAAGGGAGGTCGCGTCCATGGAGCATATGTTCTTTAGTTGCCCGTATTATAAGGAGGCTCGTTTGGAGATCATTCCTCTGTTGCTGGATAAGATTTCTGGTTGCACAAATAAATCTAGGCTCAATTGCCTTTTATCAGATAAGAATCCTAAGATCACTCATCAAGGAGCTAGATTTTGTGTACTGATACTACGATTACAGAAACCGTATTTTAATTAGGCTCTGAATTTTAATCCTTTCATTTTGTATATTCCGTATTCTGTGTGTAAACATTTTTATTATAACTACATGTACACGGCTTGTCTAGTGACCGTAATAATAATAAATTCTGATTCTGTCCTTGGGCCAGTCACACGCAGCCTAGCCCACCTCTCAGGGTTGCTGTGAGGATGAAACAGAGGAGGAACAACAGGAGCGGCTTTGAATTCCCATTGGGAAAGGAAGGTAGGGCATAAATGAAGTAAAATAAACGAGAGCGCGAAACTAGGGCGGCCACTCTCTCTGGAAACCGACAGGACCTCCCCGCTATTTATTTATTTATTAAACTTTAGCCTCCCCCCCTTCCCCAAAGGACAGGGCTCAGGGCAGTGTGCAACAGTATTAGGCAACATACATTGAAAGCCAATTAAAAACCCACTAAACACAGCCCGCAGCTTCACAGATCTAGACTCCGGCCAGCCAGGCCCTTGCCACGCTCAGGATCACCATCTAGCAGGTCAGAAGACTCAGCACATGAATTCGCAGGCCTCCAAGACCCAGGAACTGGCCCTGCCATATTATGGGATGGAACCTCAGGACACTGAGAAGGGTACGTGCGTGTGCACAGCAGTGGAACAACACACAGGAGCTGGGAGGTGCTGGCAGATCAGGGACGCTCGACCCTACTGGCTGCAGCCTCGGGGCTACCAGGTGGGGGAAACAGGGCTTTGTCCCTCTCCCTGCCTCCCCTCAGCATCTAACTCCCCCAAGGCCCTGCAGCTTGTGCTGCCTCTGAAGATAAGAGGCAGCTGCCTCAAGGGGGGAGAGAGACAAAGGCCATCCCCCTGCAACAGCCAGGAAGGAAGCGGCTGGCTCACCAGCTACATCAAACATGGTTGTATAGTCATGGCCATCGGCCAGAACGGGAGCCATGTCTGCTCCTCTCTCTCTCTGCAACACCTTGCGGGGACATACCCATGCCAAGCACTCTGCTTCCGGAAGGGCTCGGGGGAGAGGGAAGGCAAGAGCAAACTCCTGGGGCTGAAGTTCTCTAGACAGTTCTGCAACAGGGAGCCTTTCTACTTGTCCTTCCAGATTGGAAGCTCCCTTCCCCAAAGAGGGTCCTGGGGTATGGCTGGAGGGCTCACAGTGCAGCAAGGCCTGTACTTAAACCAGGAATGTGGCTAGCCTGCAACAGGAAGGGAGATCTCCATGAGCCTCTTGCCTCTAGCTCTATGAAAGAAGGCGGAATAGACATGTCATAAACATGCCTATCCCTCAGGAACCTGCCTGACCACTACAGTAATCTTCAGAGGGCTCTGCTTCACGTGCCCCTGCCTTCTGAGATCAGGAGGGTGGGAACCTGGGACGTGGACTTCTTGGCCACAAAGTCCCACCAGCAGGTGAAGACTTTTTTTGGTTCCATTTGGCATTCCCTCAACAATCTCCCCTTTCCTCACCAAAGCTTTTAGTTGTTGCTTTTAGGTATTTTAGCTTTTTTTAAAGAACCGTTTTCATGATGTGCGTGGGTTTTTTGGGGGGGAGGGGGGGTCGATCTTAATGGTTTCAAAATGTGATTTTTATCATGTATGTTTTAAATGGTTTGCCACCTTGGTGGCCCTTGTAAGGGCAAAAGGTGGGATCGAGATAGGTCGCCAGGTTAGCCTGACTGCAGCAGTACAGAGAAAAGAGCAAGAGTCCAGGCACACCTTTAAGACTATGACCAAAAAAGGGAAACAAACTTAACCTTGAAAACTAGGATCAAGAACTTAAAAAGTCACAACTGAGTAGAGGGCCAACAATTAAAACTTGATGTATAAATGCTGTGTAAAAATACATGTATTTATTTGTGAAGAATTTAAAAACATAGGGACCCAATCACACCCCATGCAAAAATTCCAATATCATATATACACAGGGGCCAATGGACTTGACCTGACGCATTTCAGCCTGTTATGGTATAAGCCAATTTGTTCCTCATTGTGTTTGACCTCTGAAGA
This sequence comes from Lepidodactylus listeri, assembly GCA_029233225.1. NCBI lineage: Eukaryota > Metazoa > Chordata > Lepidosauria > Squamata > Gekkonidae > Lepidodactylus > Lepidodactylus listeri. The sequence continues at coordinate 178,435,936 of JARCFY010000002.1, forward strand.
AGGACCTAACAGGCTGAAATGCGCTAGGTCAGGTCCACTGGCCCTTGTGTATATATGATTTTGGAATTTTTACATGAGATTAGGTCCCTATACATCTTTTAATTCTTTATAAATAAATACATGTATCTTTACACATTATTTATACATCAAGTTTTTATTGTTGGACCTCTAGTCAGTTGGCCTTACCTTTTTAGATTCTTACACCTTCAAGACTAGCAAAATTGGTTGGCAGGGCATGAGCTTTCATGAGTCGCTTCTTCAGTGAATCACGAAAGCTCATACCCCGCCACAAATTTTGTTAGTCTTGAAGGCGCTCCTGGACTTCTGCTCTTTTCTATTGCAAATAAATAATAAAATAATAGCCCAGAAATGCAAGTTCTGCTTCGTATGCAGGGGAGGAAAAGGGAGGCAGAGGTGCAACCAATTGACTTTGGCAGCAGTCGCACATATACTGCCACGTCCCGTTACGGGACCATTCACTCAGTCATGTAGCCAATGGATGCAAACTGAATCTTCATTTGCTGCTTCTGTCTCTCCTCTGCTATCCCTTCTGCACCATGCTCAAGAGACAGCAGACCGCTGCCTGGGGCCAGCAGCTTTCCACTCCTTCTGCAGCATCCTGTGGAATCGCAAGTTCCGTAGGCAAGAGGAGGTTTGCCGCTTCTCAGCCTCCGGACTTACTTTTGATCTCCAGCCACTGCTCGTAGTCATCCTCATCCTCCTCGTCTGGCGACTGGAAGACGCTCAGGCGGTTGGTCACGGGAGTCTGCTTGGAATGGGTGTAGTTCTTGACTTGGCTCAGCATGCTACTGACGCTCAAGTTGGGGCGTTTCCCTGACAGGGTAGGCTTTTTCATGGGGCCAGAAGCCAGAGAATTTGTGGTAGAGGCTTCAGTGGAGCTAGAGGAAGCATCTGGAGGGCGAAACAGGGGGAAGGAAATCAGTTTCTATGGAGCCATGGCACAGGGGCTCCGAGGTCCCCAGTTCAAAGGTTAGAGAGTGATTTGAATGCGGAATTCGTTGCTAGCAGATGTCATGATGGCCACAGAAATAAAGAGCTTTAGAAGATGATTAGATAGATTCACAGAGGATAGGTCTATCAGTGGCTACAAGCCTCAGTGGCTGAGGGGAACCTCCACATTCAGAAGCACCAATCCTTTGAATTCCAGAACCAGGAGGCAACATCAGGGGAAGGCCTCGGCCTCTGTGCCCTGTTGTAGGCCCTCCAGAGAAACTAGTTGGCCACTGTGTGAGACAGGATGCTGGACTAGAGGGACTGTTGGTCTGATCCAGCAGGGCTCTTCTGATGTTCTTATTAGGGGAAGGCCTCGGCCTCTATGCCCTGCTGTTGACCATCCAGAGAAACTAGATGGTCACTGTCTGAAACAGGATGCTGGACTAGATGGACCACTGGTCTGATCCAGCAGAGCTCATCTTACGTTCTTATTAGGGAAAGGCCTCGGCCTCTGTGCCCTGTGGTTGACCATCCCGAGGAACTGGTTGGCCATTGTGTGAGACCCGATGCTGGACTAGATGGACTACTGGTCTGATCCAGCAGGGCTCTTCTTATATTCCTATATCAACACAGCTGTGGGTGCACTGGGAGGCCTTAAGCCAATGTACTTGCTCGTAATCTCAATTCTAGGAGAATAAGACTACTCTTTATTATTACATACTTAGAGCTCTTATCCCTAAGGAATACCAAGAACATGTGTGTACAATGCTTTGCATCTGACACACTGCATTTAAATGCCCCCCCCCCCCCAGTTTTTTACCGCTCCTGGATTATCAAGGAAGCCCCCTCCTGACCAGTCTCATTCATCCCAAGGATCTAAAGTCATGACTGACCCTAGAATGGTACTAAACTATATAAAAAACTTTTCCTCCTGATAGACTATTCATATGCCATGTATTCTCCTACATCTAGGGGACAAAGGCTCTGAAGAGCTTTAAGCCCCTTCCCATCAAGTTCTTTACATTATCAACGGATTTTGCTCTGAAGATATCATGGTTGGCTAGTTCTCCCTGCTCCAATTAAAAGGAGAAAATACATGAACATACTTAATACTGAACCACACTACTGGACCATTACGGTCAATACTGTCTCCTCAGACAGGCAGTAGCTCTCCAGCATCACAGGTGGGGGTCTTTCACAACACCCACCAGCTGATTTTTTAAAAACTGGAGATGCCGGGAGTGGGACCTTCTGCATGCCAAGCAGATTTCCTTGCCCAAAGCCACAGCTCCTCCCCCTTCTGTATGCTGTACATTTAAGGTAGAAGAAGAAGAGAGAAGAAGATATTGGATTTATACCCCGCCCTTCACTTGGGAGTCTCAGAGTGGCTTACAGTCTCCTTCCCTTCCTCTCCCCTTTGAGGCAGGTGGGGCTGAGAGAGTTCCGAGAGAACTGTGGCTTGCCCAAGGTCACCCAGCAGCTTCACATGGAGGAGTGGGGAATCAAACCTGGTTCTCCCAGATTACAGTCTGCGCTCCTAACCACAACACCAAACTGGCTATCAAGTACTTGGAGGTTTAAAGGATCCAACAAAATCCAACAAAAATCAAACTATAGCTGACGTTGACAAAATGCCTGAACCGAGGTGCATGTTTATGATACCATGAAGTTGAGAGATGTAAAAAGAAAATAAGAAAGAGGAACTAAAGCATCAGAAGACGGCAAAATCCCAAACCTTCAGGAGAGCCAGTGTGGTGTAGTGCAGGAGTCCCCAGTCCTTTAGAGCCTGTAGGCACCTTTGGGATTCTGAGAAAGGGAGATGGGTGCAGCTACAAAATGGCTGCCACAGAAGGAAGAGCCAGCCACAAAACGGCTGCTGCAGCAGGTGGAGCTACACACAGAGAGAAAGCCTGAGTGCAGGGGAGAAGAGGGGTAATTTAAAAAAAAAACCACTGGGAAAGAGGAGTGCGAGAGGTAAAACCAACACTTGAGTGGCAGCTGCTTCTGAAACAGTTGTTTTAATCATAGCCAAGAGGCTCTGCTGGGTAAGACTCCCACCTGGCCACACCCACTTCCTATCAAGAAGTGGGCTCTGTGTTGATAGAGTGGTGCACTAGGCCCTGGGCGACCCGGGCGTAAATCTCCACCTCTACCACGGAAGCTTGCTCGGTGACCTTGGACCTATCACCAATTCTCAGCCTGGCCTACCTCACAGGGTGGTTGTCGGGAGAAAATGGAGGAGGAGAGAACGATGTTCTAAGGGAGCCACACTGGCTCCCAGTTGAACACCGAGTCAAGGTCAAGGTTTTGGTATTGACCTATAAGGCCTTTAGCGGTCAGGGTCCAACGTACCTACGGGACCGTCTCCTCCATTACATCCCTGGGAGAGCGTCATGCTCTTCAGATAACAGCTTGCTGGTGGTCCCCGTCCCTAAGGATACCCGGCTGTCCTCGACCAGGGCCTTTTCGGTCCTGGCCCCAACCTGGTGGAGCCCTCTGCCTAAGACCACCAGGGCCCTGCGGGAGGACCTTATGCGATTCCGCAGGGCCTCCGAGGCAAGAGATGTTCCACCAGGCTTTCGGTTGAGGGCAGTGATGGGCTCTAGCACGGCTGGCACCCCTTCTCATCCCCCCTGCTGTTTACCTTATTTGGCCCTTCCCCCCCCGCCGGCAAAGTAGCCGACAGTCTGAAATCGGATTAATATTCGCCGTCTTTTTTCGAACATGTGTTCTTAATGTTTTTAGTGATTTTATCCGACTGTGTTTTACGGATACTGTACATCCCCCCCAAGCCCTGCAATGGCAGGGGCTGGGCAATTAATAAACCCAGTAAATAAATAAATAAAACACAAGGCACTCCCAACTGCGGGGAGAAAAGCAGGGTGTAAATGTGTTCTCCTCCTCCTTGGAGTCCCCGTTCTACCCCTGCTAAGCCTGTGTACTTTCCAAAGAAGCCGCACAGAAGAGGCATGACCAGAACCGTGCTCTGTGCCCGCTGCACTGCCATTCAAGACGACCCCGCCCGCAAGGTGCAAGCTTCCAGGGAGGCGACTTCAGTCTTTGCGCCTGGGTAAGTTCACGCAGGACAGGCAGAATGCTCCCTCTGCGGTCAGACCTACCGTTCCCAGATTTCTCCTTCTGCAGCTTGAGGAACTGCTGGAGGAAGCTCCCATCATTGGCAAACTTGTTGGAAACGCTGCCTTCGCCGTCTCCACTGTCATCACTGGAATATAAAAACAGGGAAGTCTTTGAAGATCAGAGCACTCAGAGGCAAGTCACAGATTTGAGGTTGAGGGGGCTCCTGAAAATTCTGCTTGCAAAGGCCTCAGCTCAAACGTGCAGGAAAATGAAGCACAAAAATTAAAACGAAGCACATCAGAATACAGACGGAGGGTCCCCTTTTGTAATACTCCTCTCTGTTAAACTCCCTGCAAATGGCCGGGGGGGGGGTGGGGGGTGGAGTACAGCAGGCAAAGGGAGGGGAAGGCTTTTCACCCAGCTGTGCTAATTTTGTCTGCTCGGGCCAGTTTGGTGTAGTGGTTAGGAGCGCAGACTCTAATCTGGGAAAACTGGGTTTGATTCCCCACTTGCAGCTGCTGGGGGGACCTTGGGTCAGTCACAAGTTGTCTTGGAGCTGTTCTCTCAAGGACAGTTGTCTCAGAGCTCTCTCAGCCCCGCCTACCTCACAGGGTGTCTGTTGTGGGGTAGGGGAAGGGAAAGGAGATTGTAAAATGCTCTGACACTTCGAGTGAAGGGCGGGATATAAATCCAGTTCTAAATGCAAAGAACCCTGAAAAGCGGAAGTCCACTCCATACAGTTTGAAGTAGCACAACCCACTATGCCACCCAAGGGCTTCATTCACCCCCTCGTTCTGCTGCACAATATGCCAACTGGGACCACAGCTCACCCTTTAAAGCCCCAAAGGTTTACTTACCCAGAGGATGAGGTAGCTACCAGTGGAAGAGAGATATGCTGCTGGCACCAGACATCTGTGTGCCTTCCAACTGGAAGACCACCAAAGGAGAGGGACTTCTTCGGGGTGGTGGTGGGGAGTGCTTTGGCAGAGAATCTGCAGTAGGAGTGGCAACCCTCAAGGGAGCAAGACTATATGGCCCTTTGGGGGGATGTTAAGTGATGGGAGGGGAGTCAGAGCAATAAACTGTTCAGAGGCATAGCAAGCAGCCTCTAGAGTTTGGCGTTGTGGTTAAGAGACCCCAATTCTGCACCCGTAAGCTTCACTATGAAGTGAGTCTGGCTCTAAAAAGCCAGTTTGGTGTAGTGGTTAAGAGCAACAGACTATAATCTGGGAGAACTGGGTTTGATTCTCCACTCCTCCACTTGCACCTGCTGGATGACCTTCGGCAAGCCTTAGTTCTGTCAGAGCTGTTCTCTCAAGGACAGCTCTGGAAAGAGGTCTCTCAGCCCCACCTACCTCACAGGGTGTCTGTTGTGGGTAAGGGAAGGGAAAGCAGTTTGTAAGCCGCTCTGAGACTCTGAGTGAAGGGCAGGGCATAAATCCAACCTCTTCTCTTCATCAGGAAGCCTTAGCTCTTTAATTTATTTGTTGATGCAGGCCAGCAGGCCACTTGTGGATTACCAGTTTAAGGGTTAAGCTAAATCCATCCAGTGATCTTCGAGGCTAAACTGAGATTCGGCTGGGGGGAGGGGAGTGTCTCAATCTAGCCCTGCACATAAGCAGGCAGCTAGCATACGTGATTTTTTAAGCCAGAGGAACCACCTTTTCAATTTATTTATTTGATTTCTAGGCCGCTCTCCCCGCTGTTAGAGGGCCCAGAGTGGCTTACAAGACTTGGCAGAGCTTCAAAGGGTGGAGATCAATTATATTGCACGTGGACTTGCCAGAGTTTTCTCTGACCAAAAACAGGATGCTGCACGAGATGGACCCGTGAGCCTACTGCAGTTATCCCTGTGGAATCTTCCTGTACAAGAGCAGTCTATCTTCCAATGTCAGGAGGCAGGCTGCAGCTTTTATGCCACCACTTGTGGGCGTTGTGGAGGCATTTGGCAGGCTCTGCTGGGCAGGCCTCATCCAGTACAGGCAACCGTTACATTTATGCCCATTGCTCCACTGGGAGGCACCCCATCTCTCTTGGCCCCACAACAAGAGAGGCAACACTGACCTATCATACGGGGCTGTCCCAGAGACTGCAACAAGATGAAATGTATCAGCTATTTAAAACACTCACCAGCGCTACAGTAATATCAAGGATTGCATTTCCTACAGGGTTGTAAAAAAGGTCATAAAAAGGAATGCAGGTCTAATAACACAATTGCTGTCATGCTTATAAACGTGATTATAAACAGGACTGTGAAAATGGTAGAATGGCATGTCTTCTCTCACCCAATGTTGGTGTTATTATTTATTAAAATTCAGCAGGGCCTGCAAGACGGAGCTCTTCCGCCAAGCATTTGAGATGCCACGCTAAATGATTTACCATCTAGCTGAATACTGTGCCCTGTTATCTCCCCTGGGCCGCCAGCTGAACATCTGTGCCCACATTAAAGAATCGAAGCCCTATAGAGCTTGACACCACCTCCTTTTTCCCTATGGTGGATGTTAAGACAGTTCTGCTATCTTATGAGAGCTGTATTTTAAATAGTCTGTTGATTTTAAATTGTTAAGTTATTAATTTCATAGAATCATCGAGTTGGAAGGGACCTCCAGGGTCATGTAGTCCAACCCCCTGCACAATGCAGGAAAATGTGTTTCAGTGTGTATAACAACTATGGCCTTGTTAGCCACCCTGAGTCTGCCCTGGCAGGGAGGGCGAGATATAAATCTAATAAATGAACGAATAAACATTGGAAAAGCAGCAGCAGGGTTTCACCGTCCAGACGCACTCGCTATTCTGCGCCGACTGCTGACTGGCCAGTTGTCCACATTTGGCCATCTTGGCCTCAATCTCACGCTTCTTCTGGGCAATCAGCTTCTCTTGATGGAGGATGTTCACGTTGGCCTTCACCGACTTGGGTGTTGTGACTCCAAACCACCGGCTGGCTTTCCCTAGTCAGAGGAGGGAAACGCAGGCAGGATTATTCGTTATTTATTTCATCCGCATCCCGCCCTAACCTCCAAGCAGGCTCCGGGTGGCTCACAACACATGAGCAGGGATCAATAAGTCTGAGCAGCAGAATGCACACGCAGCTGCCAACCACTGGTCTGGGCCACCTTCTGTGATTGGCAGCGGCTCTCCAGAGACATGGCTGACATCAGTGGCTACGAGAGCTTCTTAACTGGGGCTGCTGAGGAATCAAAACTGGGGGCTTAGAACACAGCTGTCCCAGCAAGATGACTGCCAAAGGGACATAAGGACATAAGAGAAGCCATGGTGGGTCACGCCAACGGCCCATAGAGTCCAACACTCTGTGTCACACAGTGACCAAAAACCCAGCTGCCATTAGGAGGTCCACCAGCTGGGCCAGAATTCTAGAAGCCCTCCCACCATTGCCCCCCAAGCACCAAGGATACAGAGCATCACGGCCCCAGACATAAGAACATAAGAGAAGCCATGCTGGATGAGGCCAATGGCCCATCCAGTTCAACACTGTCACACAGTGGCCTAAAACACCAGGTGCCCTCAGGAGGTCCAGCAGTGGGGCCAGGACACTAGAAGCCTTCCCACTGTTGCCCCCCCAAGCACCAAGAAGACAGAGCATCACTTGCCCCAGACTGAGAGTTCCTATCTAGGCCTTGTGGCTAATAGCCACTGATGGAGCTCTGCTCCATATGTTTACGCAGTCCCCTCGTGAAGCTGTCTACCCTAGCTGACTTGCCATCACTTCCTGCAGCAGTGAATTCCACCTCCCAAGTCTCTATATCCTTGGGTTTGAGCAATGTTTCTGGTGTGCTACCAACTGAAGTCTCCACCTTACTCACCTGTATTGCTCTTTTTTGTAAGCCCCATATCTTTATGCATAACATCCACGTGTCACATTCTTACTCACCACAAGCCAATTTGGAAGACTTTTTTTGCCTAAAGAGCTGGGTAAGTAAGGAATGTATTTGGCTGGGATTGTGTCGCTTCAGGCATGTGATCCCCACCCCCTTTCTTAGCTTCTAGAATCAGGTTAAAACTTCTATGTTAACCACACTGATGAGATAGCTATTAAAACAGACTAACACAGCTCTCCTGTGAGTCAACTGGCTTAATAATGTGAAGGCTTGGGAAAAAACCCAGAAACCTTCAGAGGCAAAACCCCCCCTCAGGTTTCTTCTGTTCCCCAAGTGTCTCACTTTTTCCATTGGAATGACTGGGGAGGAAAAATCGGTGTGTGTGGGGGGGGGGGGAGTACTTAAAAACCCTCCTAGGAAATATTTACTGCTTCTGAGAGGCAGAAACCTTATCTTAGCAATACAGTCTTGGAATCTAAAGGGATGATAGTTCCTGTAATACCAGGGTCCTCAACCTTTTGAGCCTGAGGGCACCTTTGGAATTCTCATTCCAGGTGGTGGGCGCCACTACAAAATTGCTATTGCAACAAGCAGAGCTACACACACAGATGAAGTCCAGGTGCAGGGGAGAAAAAAGATAGTTTAAATATACACTGGGAATAAGAGCCTGGAGAGAATAAAATTAACACTCTGGTGGTAACTCCCACTGTGACCCTATTTTAATTTGGACAGCCAGCTGGCTCTTGAGCGGCCAATCAGAAGCCTTGCTGGGCAAGAACCCAACATTGCCACACCCACTTTCTAAAAAAAACGCTTTGTGGACACATTGGGGAGGGGACCCCTGCTGCAATATGATGAACATCTGCAAGAATCATAGACCAGAGTGTTTCTACCGCTGGACATGGCCAAAACATACAACATCTGCTATGATAAGGCAACATATTTGAAAATGTTAGGGGAATTAGGAGGGCAGGCGCCTTTCTTGCAACTCCCATTCCCAAAAGGTTCAACAGGGAGGGAGAGAAGCAGGGCAGGGACCCTAACTGCATTAAAGAGAGGCCACTGCTCCAAAGAATCTCTTACTTATTGAACTTCAAAACCGTAATGCAGAAACTTTCAAATATATAACATTCTACTATGCAGCATAGAAGATAAATCAAATACCTGAAACAGAGTGCCCTGTAGCTTAACAGGATATATCCTGGTTGTTTGCCAAGACCCACAAAGAGGGTGGTTGGCATACAACAATGACCAAGAGAAAACCCAGACATTAACTACTCTTTTGACATCTATAGAAGCCAATGAAGCTGTCAGTTAGACCTGTGATGAACATCGGAGCGCTTGCCAAAATCCACCCCCTCGTATACAGGAGGAATGAATTTCGCCAGTAGTATCCATAAGGGCAAGAAGTCCCCGACTATTATGGTGCCACTCCAAGTGACCACCTGTCTGTTACCGGCGGGTTGAGAAGCTCGAGATGTGTATCATGGTCAAGGATCTCTAAGGAGCTGGGTAATCTATATTTAGGCTTAGAGACTAGTACAATAACTTTGGGGAAATCTACACTGTTCTCTAGGGCAGAGTGCACCAGAGAATCCACTCTTGCTTGGGAAAATACAGCACTTTGCCTGACTCCAGAGCCCTGGGGGGATGCTCAGCCAAAGAACCAACAGACTGGTGGGCCAGAGAGCTGATTCAACATGGCTAAGGGAGAACAGGACCTAGCCCTTTTCTAATAAATTCCCTGGCAGAAAAAAAAATTGAAACGTTTTGCTGTTCCATTTTTGTACCTTGTTTACAAATCTGAGAAACAATTCCCCATTAAGGGTTTCAACCAATAGCCTAATGCAGTTTGTTTTAACCCAGTCTGATCGTGGCTGTAAGATTCCAAAAATAAGGACCGCTGCAATGATGAACCACCCAGGCTTAAAATCCTTCTAAAAGCTGTCCAGATATCAGTTCCTGCCTCAGCCACTGGGATACTAAGTTTTACACAGTCTCGCCTTACAACGTTTACTTTAGAAGCATACCATGGAGTATCAGCCAATAGAATTAAATTACATTATTGAACTACATTTAAATCAAGGTTCTTCTTGACTTGCATGAATCCACTTGAGAATGGTCTTTCATACAGCTGCATGATAATAATTTGCTATGTTTGGAAATACTGACCCTACCTTCTAATTCTCCTCTTTGCAGAGTTTGTAAGTCTACCTTGGGGGGAGGTGTTCTTTTAATTAGTCCATACAAGTGGAGACCTGCAAGAAACTTGCAGGATAGTTATCCCATTCCTCACATTCCTCTCTCACACTCCTTCTCCCTTCTGCCCCCCCCTTTCTTACTCTCTCGCTCTCCTCCATGTATGTTACTTCCTCTCTCTTTCTGACCTGTCATCATTCCCTTTGTTTTTCTGCCTCCCCACCTCATCACTCTTTCTCTCTCTTTCTGCCTCCCACCTCAAATCCCACCCTCCCCAGGCTCCACCTCTCAAATGTCCGGGAATTTCCCAACCTGGAGTTGGCAACCCTATTTCCTTCCCACCCAACAGCCAACCTACTTTTATCTGTCTTCAGCTTTCTATCTCCACCCCCCTCCCCTGCAGCCTCTACCTAGGAAAATTACAGTCTTTCTCCACAATGGGGACTAAAGCAGTTTACATTATTATTTCCTCTTTGTTATCTGCACAACAACCCTGTGAGGTTGGTTAGGCTGAAAGTATGTGACTGGTCCAAAATCTCCCAGTCAGCTTCCACTGGGGATGGGGATCTGAACCTGGGTCTCGCAGATCCCAGTCTGAAGCTCGAACTGTTGCACCAGAATGGCTTTCAAACGGTGGCTGCTGATGAACTGTAGCAAAACAGCTGGGCCTAATCAAGTCATGCAAATCAGGTGGTATCAAGTCACACAGAGGGTGCTGCCTAGGGATGCCAGCCTCCAGATGGGACCTGGGGATCCCCTGGAGTTACTGCTCATCTCCAGACTACAGAGATAACTTTCCATGGAGAAAATGGATGCTTTGGAGGGGGGAGTTTATGGCATGCTACCTCACTGAGGTCCCTGTCCTCCCCAGGCTCCACCCCCAAATCTCCAGGAGTTTCCCAGCCTGGATCTGGATCTGCTGCTGGTGGCCAGGGGGGGTACTTGGCAACCCTAGACTGCTGCCAGTAAAAACCCTGCTTTTTACTGACAAAAACAGTTAGAGCCTCCCCCCCCCTCCCCCGAACATTCTAATCTCCTCACAGTTGATGTCTGGAGTTGGTGCCATTTCAAAAGGTATTTTGGGGGATTCTACGGTCACTGAAGGTTGTTTTTTTTAACTTTTTGGATTTTTCTGCACACAGGGGGGAGTGCCCCCCATGTGTAGGAAAACCTCCCTGGCTCCCAGGTGCCCCCCCTGCGCGGATTTCGGTATCCTCACACAGGGGGCGCCTTCGGAATTAGATATATAGATAAATTTTATAAATTTAGTATTTACCTTGCCAGTTTTATGGGTATGTTTTCAAAAAGGAAAAGAATTTTTGGAATAATAATTTTTATAGTTGTTATTTTTCTAAACCAGTGAAGTCATAACATCGACCACCTACCATGCCGTTTTAATTTTCCCATATTCTAATATGATATTCCCGATATAGATCTTTAGTATTAGAAGCCAACCATATACCCAGGTGTCTAACTGCCATAAAGGGTCTTAATTCTGTTTTGAAAGAGAACCATCAATATTAATTCCAATTAAATCCATTTTATTCCTATATAAGGTGTCCAGAAACAGTGCTATAACTCTCAACACATCCTAAATTAGTTTTTAATTAATGCCCTGAAACTGTCAAACATCACCTGCATATAGACTTATTTTGAAATTGTTTCCAGTTGGCTCCACACCTTTTATATCCTGGCTGTGGTCACACACACTAAACAATCCACTTTCAATGCACTTTCCAACTGGATTTTGCCAGTTCACACAGTAAAAATCCACTTGGGAAGTGCACTGAAAGTGGATTGGAAGTGGATTATTTAGCGTGTGTGACCGCAGCCCCTGATTGTCCCTAGAAATGGGAAGGCCCAAATAAAAAAAACCCGCTCAAAAAAATAGAAAAAAATGGATTATGGAATATTTTATTTTGCAATGACAAAGAACATGCTTATGACAAGATGTGCATATATTTAATCCTCCAGTATTATTTCTAAAAACTATGTAACATAGAGACTTTTATGCAGGGCTCTTCTTGTAGAAAAAGCCCAGCAGGAATTCATTAGCATATTAGGCCATATTAACATATTAGGACACACCCAGTGTTCCCCGAAGTGTGGTCATCCAGCCACATCCACCTTTTGCTTCTTATTCTGTTTACTTTGTTGTCAAAACAGTTTTGACAAAACCAATAAAAACATTATTTTCTGTCCCATCTATACAAAACCTTGCCTGAACCAGTATCTTATGTCCAACAATTATTCCCACACTGGATTGGAATCAATTCCTAAGGGTTAGGTTCCCATGGAAATCAGGTTGCCTTCCTGCAGAACTAGTACGCTGAATATGATTTTTTAGGGTTGCCAACCTACAGGTGGGGTCTGGAGATCTCCTGGAATTACAACTGAGCTCCAAACTACAGAGATTAGGTCAATGGCTGCTTTGGAAAGTAGAGTCCATGGCATTATGCCTTGCTTAGGTCCCTCCTTCCCCTAAACTGCACCCTCCACTCCCAAATCTCCAGGGATTTCCTCAACCTGGAGTTGGCAACCCTAGTTCACTGGCAGAACAACGCTAGGAGCCAGTTTGGTGTAGTGGTTAAGTGCGTGGACTCTATTCTGGGAGAACCGGGTTTGATTCCCCACTCCCCCCTTGCACCTGCTGGATGACCTTGGGCAAACCATAGCTCTGTACCAGCTGTTGTCTCAGAGCTCTCTCAGCCCCACCTACCTCACAGGGTGTCTGTTGTGGGGAGGGGAAGGGAAAGGAGTTTGAAAGACGCTCTGAGACTCCCTTGGGTAGTGAAGGGCGGGGTATGAATCCAATCTCCTCTTCTTCTAGGTTTGTGGATGCACTGGATGGGGGTAGTTTGTGGACTATTTTATTCAAGGTACAAAATTTTATTCAAGGTATAAGATTTCATGTGCCACCCACACTTCTTCAGATGGAAGACGTGTGCATGCACACAAAAGCTTATACCTTGGATGAAACTTTGGACTCCAACTTTGTTCTGCTGCTTCAGACCAACACGGCTACCCACATGAATTATTACACTATAATACTTTTTACAAGCAATTATGTACCAGTGGAGTGGTTACCATGCAGAGTCTGTCCCACAGGTAAAATTATCCTGGGAACAGGTGGTCTTTACCACATAAAAGTATCACTACCATCACAAGATCACCAATCGTTGGAACTCCTCAGAAGCGGAAATCTCTCTTATTAAGAGGTTTAAGAACATCAACTTTGCTGGCCCATTAAAGGCAGATGTCAATCCATTGGCAGAAGAGGGACAATCATCTTCTTCAGAAACTCTGCTCACTTTTTTAAATGTCACAAAACAGGCAATCTCCAAAGTGCAGCTGACCATGCTCATTTTTAGTTACAACTCTGTTTCTCTGCAGATGTCCCCCAAAGATGTCCCCCATGCAACAGTCAAGTGTTCTGACAACACACACAACAATGAAGCTACTTTTTCAGATGTTTTCTCTTACATGGCAGTAAGCACCAAACCACTTTAATACAGACTTTAAACACACATATATTTGCAAGCCATTCCCAACAAGACACAACAATGAACTCAGGCTTCAAAGTTACTTTTCTTAAGCAGAAGATGCCATGAGAAAACTAAAGAGATTCTAAAAAATTAAAGATATTGTCAAAACCAGCATTTCCTGGGCTCTCTGCTTTTTTACATCCCCCCCCCCCTTTTCAATTTTTTTTAATAAAAACAGAAAGAACGGAAGGAAGGAAGGAAGGAAGGAAGGAAGGGGTAGGTGGGGGGAGAGAGAGAGAAAGGAAGGAAGGAAGGAAGGAAGGAAGGAAGGAAGGAAGGAAGGAAGAAAGGAAGAAAGGAAGAAAGGAAGAAAGGAAGAAAGGAAGAAAGGAAGAAAGGAAGAAAGGAAGAGGTTGGTGAGGGGAGAGAGAAAGGAAGGAAGGAAAAGGAAGGAAGAAGGAAGGAAGGAAGGTAGACAGACAGACAAAGGAAGGAAGGAAGTAAAGTAGGTAGGTGGAGGAGAGAGAAAGGAAGGAGGGAGGGAGAGAGAGAAAGAGAAAGGAATAAAGAAAGGTGGGGGGGGGCAGAGAGAGAAAAGCAGAAAGAAAGGTGGGGGGTCCAGAGAGAGAAAGACAGAAAGAAAGGTGGGGGGGCCAGAGAGAGAAAGACAGAAAGAAAGACAGAAAGAAAGGGGGGGCAGAGAGAGGGAGAGAGAAAGAGAGGGAAAAGAGAACAGAGAACTTACTGGAGCAGGGAAAGCCACGCGACCTCGGCAAGCCAAATGCAGAAAGCCTAGCCCCTGTGCTTAATCTTTGGGCGGGGCTTTCTCCTGCTGGCTTTTTTTGCTCTTAAAGGGAAAGCACCCGGTGGAGCCTATTCCTGCTGGCTCTCTGCAGGAACTTTCCCTTTAAGTATAAAAAGCTCAGGTCGGGCAGGGAGGGGGCGGGGCAGGCTTGGAGGCCAGCCGGAACGGCATTCCTGCTGAAATCGAGCCCTGCTTTTATGTAAGACTATTAAAGTATCAGATCATTGCAATTTCTGTACACTGAGGATAATCAAACGCTGGGATACAATTCAAATACTGAGAAAATACTGAGGGTACAATTTGGTTTTTATTTTTATTTTTGTTGCCTGCTCTCATAAACTGGAAAAAGAGGTTCCTTATAGTTCAGTAGTTCCATTTGAAACAAAAAATAAAACTTAAAAAAGTAAATTTAACTTGTTATTATTTTCTGAATAAACTGTACTTTCAATATACCACACGATACTTTTATGCCAAGCCAATTTATGCACACTGCATTTTATGTCCCCAAAGAACAAAGTGACTTTCAATCTGTAAAGAGCACTAATATTGCATTTTTTCATTTTTTTCAAAAATTCCCAGTTTTGGGGGGGAAAACAGGGGAGGGATTTTTTTCCCCCATGGTTTCAAAATTTCTGGAAATGTGGAACTTCCGGCAAGACTTGCGATGATGGCGGACGCGCTCCTCCGCAACTGCGGGGAGCGCGATCCGTACCCGGCGGGAAGAAGGGGCTCTGGACAGGTGCCGAGCCCCCAGAGACCCCAGTGAGGGGGCTCTGCCTGGGGTGGCATGAAGGGGATCTCTCCCTACGGTGGCGACCGGGGGATTGAGGTCCCTTTTCATCACCCCCATAGGTTCCCCCGCCACGGGAGCCGTATGGCTGAAAGCGCAAATCCGTGAAGCAGCAGAGAGTGTGAAGCTATGAGGCTTGAACTACAGTTACACATGGAATAAATGTGAGTCTGAAGTGAAATAAACAGAGCACAGCGGGCGGGCGGAGTGAACCCCCCCCCCCTTTCGAGATCGGCGTACTTACGAGACTCTTTGCGTGGCGTTACTGCATGAAAAATAGTACGCTTGGCTTGCTGGATGGCAGCATCGCGCTTTAGAGGATATAAACTTTAAAAAGTCATAAGCGCAGTTTGAGAATTTGCTTCTTTCGTTCATCTTATCTAACTATCAACAAAAAGCACAGCCTCATCAATGGCGGGGAAAACGAAACCTTCCCCCAAACTAAGAAGTACAGCTCCGAGTTCAAAGGTTGATACCACAGAGATGAGCACTGTGTTCTCCTCGTTATTGCGACCTCTAGTGGACCAAATGACAGCTCTCAACGTCAAGATGGATAAAATGCAGCTGGAACTAAAAGAGTAGAATAAAACTACAGAGAAGCTGCAGCGAGAACTTCTGGAAGTAAAGACTTCAGTAAAAAATCAGGATTCAAGGCTACAAAAAGCGGAGAAAGAAAAGGCCCTCCATTCTGATCAGCTTTTGAAACTACAGATGGAAAGATCGAATTTTTTCCTAAGACTTCAGAATGTGCCTGAGAATAAAGGAGAAGACCTTAAAAACCTGCTAAGTGAAGCGCTTGAACCAGTAACAGGCTTAAAAGCAGCGGAATTAAAAAGCGACATGGATATGGTTTACAGAACCTATCCAGATTATACTAAAAAGAAAAGCCTGCCTGGTGAGATTATGATAAGGTTCTCCAAAAAATCAACAAGGGATGTGGTGATTAGAACCACAAATAAAGCGGTTCTGAAGATCAAAGGAGAAGAAGTTAAAGTGATGAAAGATATTCCATTCGAAATAAGGAAAAGAAGGAAAGCCTATGGGAAATTGACATCTTGGTTACAGTCTGAATCCATTATTTATCGGTGGAACGTTCCGGAAAGACTAAGCTTCAGCATTAAAGATAAAAAGTATAAGATTGACTCTGTCCAACAGGCGAAAATTTTTTTGGAAAAAAGCAAAGAAAAGAAAAACGAGAGAGACTCAGATGGTTCACTGGCTTCGCAAGAAAGTATCTACGGATTCGACAGCTCCAAGAGTGAAGAAGAAGTTTCTGACTCGGAAATAGGAGCAGCAGCTCCAAAAGTACAAGAAGAGACTGTAAAGACAAGAAGAGGATGAAAGAAGAAATAAGAACTGAATTGTTTTATTGAAAATTGCACTTATGTATTCCATATACTTTGTATAATTAAGCATCCCTCTAAAGGGGTATGCTTGTCAAAGCTTTTTTGTTCTTTCTTAATATCAGCAGTAACAATTCTAATTGAAAATTAACCAAGGTTTAAAATGCTTCATAATTTTTATATGTTATATGGTAGTATTAAGCAAATGATAAAGCACTCTCTGTATAAGGTAAATGTAGCTTAGAAATTAGCGAAGTAGATATAGATATAGAGAAAATCAATAAAAACTTTAAAAAAAAAATTCTGGAAATGTAATAATCATGTTAGCTAGAGGTTCAATGCTTAAAGCAAATATAACTGCTGATAAAGAGTAACCTTGTCTAATACAATTACAACTGTGCCTCAATTTTATATTAAATTGGATAAGTAACATGAGTAGGTCAAGACTGAGTGTTAATTAAGTAGTTATATCAACAACCTTTAAATTTTGTGTTCATAGTCCTGCAATGATTGTTTATAATTTTTTTGTTGAGGGTGAGTTGTTTCAAAATGGAATAATGTATGCAATTTTTCTTTTTGAAATAAAAATATATTTTAAAATAGCCTCATCTCAAAAAGGATTTCATTCATTCCAAATGAGTAGTACGAAAACGTGAGGACCCCCCCCCCCCAATTTTCCAATGGAAAGTATTGGGAAATTTTGTAAAGCACTGAAAAATTAAATATTCTACCCTTTTATATTAGTCAAATGCTTCTTATGACAAGGTTTCCCCCACTCAAATTTATAGCATGACGAAGCCCTCATTTTTTTTTCCAATGGAAAAATTGGGAAACACTGAAAAAAGCTCCTATGAACCTCCTGGCCCGATTTGGAATGAGTGAAATTAAAGATAAGGTTTTAATTAAAATGTGTAGAAAGATAATTCCTATGCAGGACAACATACAGCATTACCTAAAGCAGGGGTGGGCAAACTGTGGCTCGGGAGCCGCATGCGGCTCTTTCACATATATTATGTGGCTCCTGGCAGGGTGGCTGGGGAAGCTAAGTATCATTAGCAAACTAATATCATTGGACAAATTAATATCATTATCAATATCTACTTTTACCCCTTTTGTTATTATTTTTGGCAGTCTCATTTAATGTTTATAAAAAGCAAATTTGCTTATTTTCCAATAAAAGCAGGTAATATTTGTTTATGTCTTGTGGCTCTCAAACATCTGATGTTTATTCTGTGCGGCTCTTACATTAAGCAAGTTTGGCCACCCCTGTTCTAGGTGGCTCTTACGCTGAGCAAGTTTGCCGACCCCTGACCTAAAGTATACTGTAGACCAGGGGTGGCCAAACTTGCTTAACCTAAGAGCCACATAGAATAAATTTCATATGTCTGAGAGCCGCAAGATGTGAACAAATATCACACAAATGTTTTTATTGAAAAAATATGCAAATTTGCTTTTTATTAACATTAAATGAGACTGCCAAAAGTAAAAACAAAAGGGGTAAAAACAGATATTGATAATGATATTTATTTATCCAATTATATTTGTCGGCGGGGGGGGGGGCTTTGAGTGCATTTAAAGTTAAAGTTGCTTTCTTTCTCTGCTCCCCCCCCCCCCCCGGGAGCAGGAGCCTACACAGGGAGGGGAACACTGGCTGGGAGCCACACAATATGTGTGAAAGAGCTGCATGTGGCTCCCGAGCCACAGTTTGGCCACCCCTGCTGTAGACACACACAGTGCTCTCCAAGAATGCATTTTGTTTACGTATAAATAATTCTGACAACAATTTATGTAACCAGGGCCAGAGCTTTTTCAGTGGTGGCTCCGTACTGGTGGAATGAGCTCCCGGAGGAGAGTAGGGCCCTGCGGAACCTTTTACAGTTCCGCAGGGCCTGCAAGATGAAGCTCTTCCACCAGGCTTTCATCTAGGAGCCACCACCATCACTAGGCACAACTGTAGAGCCTGGTTTCTGGTGAATTATTGACAGCTTGTGTGCACCAAGTAAGATCAATGCTGGAAATGAACAACATACAGTATGCACTCATGCAGCAATGCCACTGTTATTACAGTAACATCGTTATAATCACTAGCACTTTAATGCTTACTATTGTATTGTTTTAATGGTTTGATATGATTGTTTTAATTGTATTTTATCTTGTGTAAACTGCCCGGAGCCCGCCTTGGTGGGGTAGGGCAGGATATAAATTAGAATATAAATAAATATAAATATTAAACATACAGCACGTTCTTACAGATGTTTCAATGTTATAAGTGTACCTAAACACCCAAATATGCTGATAGTCCTACCCACTGTGACCAATGCTCCCTCGAAGCCGTGGAGTCTTGTGAGAAAAGATTCTACTTTGTGAGCCTCTGGCGTTAAAGCTGTGAGCAAGCGATTTAGCTGCTGTATAAATTAGTCTGCTCTGGAGCCCTCCTTCCTGAGCTAAGAAAAAACCAGTGAGCTGGAGGCTAAAAAACTGTGAGCTAGCTCACACTAACTCAGCTTAGAGGGACTACTGATTGGGACTACATATGAGAATTTCTGTCCACTTTAGCTTGGATTGTGTAACATTGTCCCCACCCCATCCCAGCTTCAAAATGTCCAGAAAAAGTTAATCTCTAAATTGGCTGGATTAACACGCCTGCTTTATTTGGGTATCTCATGACCAGTGTTCCCTCTAAGCTGAGTTAGTGTGAACTAGCTCACAGTTTTTTAGCCTTCAGCTCACACATTTTTGGCTTGGCTCAGGAAGGATGGCTGCAGAGCAAACTAATTTTTGCAGTAGCCAAATTGCTTGCTCACAACTTTAGTGCCAGTAGCTCACAAAGTAGAAGTTTTGCTCACAAGACTCCACAGCTTAGATGGTACCTTGCTCATGACTGTATAGTTTTAATTTCTGCACCCAAACCTGACCGGCAGGCTCGCTTTTCCAACAGTGGTATTCACTTTTTACAAACATACCAACCTGTTGAGCTCAGAAAGGGAAACAGAATGCAGATTAATTCTGCATCTACCAATAAACATTTTCATTATACAGCCAAATTTTACACAGAAATACAATCCCTTGTACCTAGTGCATTTCAAAGATTTTTCACCCCACCCTCTAAACACTCTTAAATGTTAATGTGTGAGCTCAGTGAAGAATCTTGTGGCATGCTAAAGACTAAGTTATTGGTAGACAGGTTCCCTCTTCATCAGATGCGTGAAACGCTTTAAATAGCAGGGCAAGGGAGGGACTCCATTTCCCAGGACAACAAGCATGTTGTGTTATATTGTGCATTAAAACAAGATCCATTTGAGGACATTGACCAGTCCCACATGTGGGCTTTCTATCATCCAGTCTGATTAATGTGGAAGTTCGCACACTGTTTCATGGCATGCTAGTCAGTTTTAACCAAAAGTATTATGCATCTTTACACATCTAGAGTAGACTACTGCAACGCACTCAGCACGGGACTGCCCTTGATAAACATTCAGAAACTTCTACTGGTGCAGAATGCCGCAGCCAGGATGTCCACTGGAGTGGATCGTATGGATCTTACTGTTCCAGCCTTGGCCCATCAACACTGATTCCTGATCTGTTTCTGGGCACAATTCAAGATGCTGGTGCTGACTTTTAAAGCCCTACACAACCTTGGGATCAGCATACCTGAAGGAACACCTACTCCCTTTCAAACCTACTCATCTACTTTGTTTACCTCCAGAAACCCTGTTTCAGGTGTAGATTAGGCAGGTTGCAGCCTGGGAGAGGGCCTTCTGAGTCACAGCCCCCAAACTCTGGAACTCTCTCCCCAGGAAGATTTGCCTGTTGTCATCTTTCTCCAGATGGTGAAGCCTTTTTCATTTCATGTGGCATTCCCTCAGTAATTTCTCCTTCCTGCCCTATGCTCTAATCCAGGGGTGGCCAAACTGAGGCTTGGGAGCCACATGTGGCTCTTTCACACATATTGTTTGGCTCCCAGCCGCGTGGCTGGGGAAGCGAAGGGGAGGCATACCTCCCCGATCTGTTTTCCTTTCCCCAACCAGTGTTCCCCTCCCTGGGTAGGCTTGAGCAGAGAAAGAAAGCAACTTTAAATACGTTCTCAAAGGCACCCCCACCTTTCTTTCTCTTTTTGTCTTTCTCCCTTCCTTCCTTTCTCTTTCTCGCTTCCTTCCTTCTCTCCCCCTCCCCATCTATTTGCTTCCTTTGTTTCTCTCTCTCTTTCCACCTCTTTCATTATTTCTTTTCACACACACCTTGTCTTAGACAAATATCATTAGCAAATAAATAAATATCATTGGACAAATAAATATCAGTATCAGTATCTGTTTTTACCCCTTTTGTTTTTACTTTTGGCAGTCTCATTAAATGTTAATAAAAAGTAATTTTGCATAATTTTCCATAAAAGCATGTGTGTGATATTTGTTCATGTCTTGCGGCTCTCAGAGTTTATTCCATCTGGCTCTTACATTAAGCAAGTTTGGTCACCCCTGCTCTAATCTGTTGTTTTTATGTTTTTGTAAATATATTTTAGCTTTAGTTGTAATTGTTTTAACACATATTTTTATTTGGCTTGAATGGTTTTTAAGACATATTTATTATGTTTTTAATGTTCGCAGCCTTGATGGCCCCGATGAGAACAGAAAAGTGGGGCATACATTTTGAAAATAAATACAACTTTTATTTTTAGATCTTTTACGTATGAAGCAACAGGAATGTATGATCTCATCACAGCCCACATGGGCCATTTAAAACTGGTGAGCCACCAGCAATGTAAGATGCAGAGCATATGACCACCTTTGAAAGCTCTGTGAGAGGGAACTCCTTTCTCTGGTGAGTTACCCACTTCTATTAAGACCAACCTGACAGCATCAAACCTGCACAAAGATGAAAGATTGCAAGTAGTCCAATCAATCCATACTAACAGCTTTCTGTATTCAGAAGTATTGCAAGAGAGCAGGCTCTCTAGTTCTACAAAACTAAGAAGCTTTCTATTTTTAGGTATCTTGGGTACAGTCCTTATCCTCTTAACAAAAATTAGATTCTTTTTTTCCAAGATGGGTAGCTGTGTTAATCTGTCTGTAGCAGCAGCAGAAAAGAGCCAGAGTCCAGAAGTACCTTAAATACTAACAAAATATGTGGCAGGGTAGGAGCTTTCGTTGCTCACTAGCACCTTAAAGACTAACAAAATATGTGGCAAGCAGTGTTCCCTCTAAGCTGAGTTAGTGTGAGCTAGTTCACAGTTTTTTAGCCTCCAGCTCACAGATTTTTGTCTTAGCTCAGGAAGGGATGGCTCCAGAACAAATTAATTTATGCAGTAGCCAAATTGCTCGCTCACGACTTTAATGCCACTAGCTCACAAAGTAGAATTTTTGCTCACAAGACTCCACAGCTTAGAAAGAGCATTGGTATGAGCTTTCGTGGCCCTGTCCACACTGTCACTTTTGTTGCTCATTTCTCCCTATTGCTTCAGGTTCCCCCATCCCCCATATGTTTTGTTCTTTCTAGTAGTCCCAGTGGGAGCAAAACACATGTGAAAAAGGGGGAGGAACCCAAAGCAATAGGGAGAAATGAGCAGCAAAAGTGACAGTGTGGACAGGGCCCGTGAGTCACTACTCACTAGCACCTTAAAGACTAACAAAATATGTGGCAAGCAGTGTTCCCTCTAAGCTGAGTTAGTGTGAGCTAGCTCCCAGTTTTTTAGACTCTGGCTAACACATTTTTGTCCTAGCTCAGGAAGGGATGGCTCCAGAACAAACTAATTTATGCAGTAGCCAAATCACTCGCTCACAAAGGAGAATTTTTGCTCACAAGACTCCACAGCTTAGAGGGAGCATTGGTATGAGCTTTCGTGAGTCACTACTCACTAGCACCTTAAAGACTAGCAAAATACATGGGAAGGCAGGAGCTTCCGTGAGTCACCACTCACTTCCGAAGAAGTGAGTGGTGACTCACGAAAGCTCATGCCCTGCCACCTATGGTTGTTAGTCTTCAAGGAGCGACTGGACTCCTGCTCTTCTCTAGATATCTTTTGTGTGTGTCCCTCCTTCCTCCAGGGAGCCTGACCCTTCCGCCGCATTCCATCCCGCGAAGCCAAGAGGGAGCAAGGGGCCCAAGGTCCAGCAGCAGGCCCAATGGCAGGTCAGGGGTCTGAATCCAGCTCTCACCCGACATTTCCAGCCGCTGCACCAGACGAGCTATTGCACCACAACCAGTGTTCCCTCTAAGCTGAGTTAGTGTAAGCTAGCTCACAGTCTTTTAGCCTCCGGCTCACCCATTTTTGTCTTCACTCGGGAAGGGATGGCTCCAGAGCGAACTAGTTTATGCAGCAGCCAAATCGCTGGCTCCCAGCTTTAATGCCAGCAGCTCACAAAGTAAAATTTTGGCTCACGAGACTCCACGGCTTAGAGGGAGCATTGACCACAACGGTGCTTTTCCAAACCTGCAAGCCAATTCTACCTTAGTCGCAGTCTCCCTTTTACTGGCACTCCCCTTTCGACAGCCAGCACCACCGTCACCGGGCGGCAAGGGGCTGAGGGGAGACTCACCTGGAGCATCTCGGCTGTTGTCCATGGCTCCAAAAAAAAAAAAAACACGACCCCACCTCTCCCCTACCCCACAATGCACCGCGCACCAGCCTCTTTCCGTACTGCGCACGACACACACACACCCCGGCCCACCAGTCTTTGAGGGAAGGCGCTGCCGCGATGGATTATGGGCAAATGGAGCGGCAAAGGTTGCTGGGGGTTGAAGTTTAGCATTCGGGACGCAGGGATAAAAGCGAGCGGCCTGAGTCTCAGCCTTCCGACTTTCTGTCACTCTGTTTTATTTTATTGAGCGGACCTTGCTTCTTTCAAATCTTCCTGTCCTTACACTGCCCCGCGTTGGGAGGAGAGGGCGAGTAGGAAAAGGACACGGACTACGTTTCCCATCGGCCCTCATGGGAGGTGAGAGCGGAGATCCGCAGGGAGCGCAGAGACAATGCACCGCGAGCATTCCACTCTCTCGCCTCTGCGGGTTGTGCGCGTGGAAACTACATCTCCCATCAGGCACATCCGAGGGAGGAAAGCGTAAACAAGAGCAACTGGATTTTATATTGTTGACAATTCGTTCAAAGTGTAATACTGCTGATAATTTCTACGATTATTGTTATTGATTACTGGGATCAATAATACTAACTGATATTTGTTAATTTATTATTGGGCATAATAAAAGCAGTGATCGTAATAGCAACGACTGGCCTCAGTCTGAGTCCAGCGGGCACCTTTAAGACCCACAAAGTTTTATTCAAGGTACGAGCTTTCATGTGGAAGCACACTTCTTCAGACACAGACTGGCCTTGTTTTTTATAATGTGTTATTACTGCATTGAGAAAGGTTGCTGTATTTTGAAAAGCAAAAAGGAGGGCATATTTCCCGACTGACTTCTTCAAACAAGTGATCACTCTGACAAACCTTATTTTAAATGCCCCTGCTATTTAAACTGTGGTAACTGCTTCTAACTTGGAATATTCCTAACCTTCCAACCCCGAAAGAGGACGTTTTCATCAGGTTTTTTTAAAAAACCCAAAAGAGGACGGACATACACAAAAAAGATGTCTTCTAAAAAGAGGACATCTGGTAACCTTATCTTAGAGATGTATTTATTTACCTCAGTTTTCTCCTCAGTATAATTGAAATTATCGTATCGCACTGTGTATGGAATAGCCAGGAGATCCCCAGAGGTAGTGTTCCCTCTAAGCTGAGTTACTGTGAGCTAGCTCACCGTTTTTTAGCCTCCAGCTCACGCATTTTTGTCTTAGCTCAGGAAGGGATGGCTCCAGAGCAAACTAATTTATGCAGTAGCCAAATGACTTGCTCACAACTTTTATGCCAGGAGCTCACAAAGGAGAATTTTTGCTCACAAGACTCCGCAGCATAGAGGGAGCATTGCCGAGAGGGACTGTTTGGCTGCCAAAGCTGCTGTTCTTTTTTGACACCACTGGTTGGCAAGCTATGCTTTTGTTGTTGTTGTTTGGCTGAGAGTGCTGTGACTTGCCTAAGATCTCCCAGCTAACTTCAGTTGGGGGAATCGAACCTGGTTCTCCAGATTAGAGTCTGCCACTCTTAACTACTACACCAAACTGGCTCACCCCAGTGAGTGCCCAAAAAAGCTTCCATATACTCCTCCTCCATTTTATTCTCATATGCTGTTAAGTGTGTTTCTGGCCCAAGGTAACCCAGCAAGCTTCCATGGCAGTGGACATTCAAACCAGTGTCTCACAGATTCTTGTACAATGCTTTAGTACAACATTATGCTGGTTATTAGGATAATTATTACACATATACAACTGACAAATTCCTTTTGCTAGAATTAATTATTACCAATTCTATTGCATAAGATTATTAAATATAATTAAAGTGATTAATCTTAATACTATATCATTATAAAAATATGGTTATGGCATAGCCATTGCCCACTATATTGGGGAAAGTTTAAAAAAGCAATTAATTATTTTTATTAATAATATTTATTTCCCATATTCTAAGTTATTATAGTAACTGCCTATTATATTCTTACAGGTGTGATTTGAAATAATACTGTTAATGACTAACTGTTCATAATTCTGTTTATTCAAAAAATACATTCTAAAGGAAAGTTCCTATGATATTTTCCTCTTATGATGTCTCCAATCTTCCTGAGAGTAAACCCAATATAAAATGAGACTTGCTTCTGAGTAGGCCTGCTAGGACTGCTCCCTATGTATTCTATTTTTCCTAATCCAGAAGACTCACCATTTTACTCTGCAATGCCTAACGGCACCTTGACATTACAATGCTCCCTCTATGCTGTGGAGTTTTGTGAACAAAAATTCTACTTCATGAGCTCCTGGCATTAAAGTTGTGAGTGAGCAATTTGGCTACTGCATAAATTAGTTTGCTCTGGAGCCATCCTTCCTGAGCAAAGACAAAAATTGTGCGCTGGAGGCTAAAAACAGTGAGCTAGCTCACACTAACTCAGCTTAGAGGGAACAATGCTTGACAACTACTACATTTAGTGGGTCAGAACCTCTTGGGAGCCCAGCTGGGAGATCTTGAGAGAAAAGGATGGGCTTCTCAAATAGGACGGGCTTCTCAAATAGCGCTTGGGGCTCTTTAGCTTGGAGAAACGATGGCTGTGGGGTGACATGATTGAGGTTTATAAGATTATGCATGGGATAGGGCAGGTAGAAAAAGAAGCACTTTTCTCCTTTTCTCACAATAGAAGAACTCATGGGCACTCGATGAAATTGCTGAGCAGTCGGGTCAGAACAGATCAAAGGAAGTCCTTCTTCACCCAAAGAGTAGGGCTGCCAAGTCCCCCGGTAGGGCGGGGGAAACACCGATTTTTAAAGCTTACCCCCGCTTTTTCAAAATTGGCCACCGGGGGAGGCAATGGCTGCCAGCAGGGGAACGTCGGAGCCTGCCCTGGCCTCTCCCTGCCAGGCCTGAACTTCTTAAAAGGGAAATGTCTGCAGAGAGCCTGCCCTGTAGTAAAAAGCCTCAACAGACATTTCCCCTTTAAGAGCTGAGCGAGCAAGAGAGCCCCGCCCAGAGATTAAGGAGGGACTAGGCTCTTTCTACTGAAGGGCCTGCTTTTGCATGTGGCGTGCAAAGTTGCTGCTGGGGTAAGCTGCTGGGGTCTGCCAGCTCTTTTCCTTCTCTCTCTCTCTCCCCCTACCCCTTTCTTTCTTTCTTTTTTCTGTCTGTCTGTCTCTCTCTCTCTGTCCCCATCCAGCAGAGGTCTATCAGTGGCTATTATTAGCCACAAGGTCTAAATTGAACACTTTGTCTGGGGCAGTGATGCTCTGCATTCTTGGTGCTGGGGGGGGGCAACAGTGGGAGGGCTTCTGGAGTTCTGGCCCCGCTGCTGGACCTCCTGAGGGCACCTGGTATTTTTGGCCACTGTGGTACTGGGTGGGCTGTTGGCCCGATCCACTGTGGCTTCTCTCCTGTTCTTATGATATGAAAATCATATTTAGCACTCGTGTAGCACTTAGTGCTTCATATTCTGCCGAGATGAGGAAGGATTCAGTAGGGCCGTTGCTCAGTGATAGAGCATCTGCTTGACATGCAGGAGGTATCAGCCTCTTCAGCTAAAAAAGGATCAGGTAATAGGTGACATTAAAGATCTCAGCCTGAGACCCCGGAGAGCCACTACCAGTCTGAGTAGTCAATACTGACCTTGATGGACCAATGGCCTGATTCAGTATTAGGAAACTTCATGAGTTCATGTGGAAGCAACATCACAGGATGTGACATCACAAAATGATGTCACTTCTTTTCTCCTGGCTCCACCCCCAAAGTCCTCAGATATTTCCCGAGTTGGACTTGGCAGCCCTACCAAAGAGTGATTAACACATGGAATTCACTGCCACAGGAGGTGGTGGCAGCTACAAGCATGGAGGGCTTCAAGAGGGAATTGGATAAACATCTGGAGCAGAGGTCCATCGGTGGCTATTAGCCACAAGGTATAGATAGGAACTCTCCGTCTGGGGCAAGTGATGCTCGGTATTCTTGGTGCTTGGATGGGGGGGCCATCAGTGGGAAGGCTTCTAGCGTCCTGCCCCACAGCTGGACCTCCCTCCTGAGGCCCCCTGTTCTTTTTGGCCACTGAGTGACCCAGAGTGTTGGACTGGACGGGCCACTGGCCTGAATCTGACTCAACTATGGCTTCTCTTACGTTTTTATGAACTAAAGGGCCTTTTGTCGCGGGAGGACTACACCTCCCGTGAGGCCTTGCGGGCCACCCTCCCTCACGCCGGGGCTCTCCGCCCCGGCCGCTTTTTTGATTCTCGCGCCGCCGCAAAGACTCCATCTCCCGGGATGCTCCGCGCGCCCGGCGCGACGTCCGCCTGCGCAGTGGCCCCTCTTTCTCTCGCCTGAGAGGGAGGGGAAAAACCCTAAGATGGCGGCTGTGGGGGCTTCGGGCGGCTCGGCGGGGGCGGGCGGCGGCGGCGGCGGCGGCGCGGGGTCGGCCTCGTCCTCTTCCTCCTCCTCGGCGGCGGCGGCGGCGGCGCCTCCCTCGCAGCCCCCTCCGTCTCAGCCGGCAGGGGCGAGCGGGGCGGAGGCCAGCACGGCCGCGGGGGCGGCGGCGACGACAACGGCGGCGGCGACGACGACGAGCGCGGCCAGCAGCAGCGGCGCCACGGGGGGGGGCCGGGGGGGGCTCTTCGGCGTCCTCCTCCTCCTCTTCCTCCTCCTCGGGGGGCGGCGGGGGCGGGGCGTCGGAGTCGTGGTACGTGGCGCTGCTGGGCCTGGCCGAGCACTTCCGCACCTCCAGCCCGCCCAAGGTGCGCCTCTGCGTCCACTGCCTCCAGGCCGTGCTGCCCCGCAAGCCCCCCGCCCGCGTCGAGGCCCGCACCCACCTCCAGCTCGGCTCCGTCCTCTACCACCACACCCGCAACGGAGAGCAGGCCCGCGGGCACCTCGAGAAGGCGGTGCGTCGCCCGGGGGGGGGGCGGGCGGGCGGGCGGGGGGACAGCACCTGTGCACGACCCCCCTTTTCCCCTCCAGCCAGAGCTCCAGGGGCATCAGAGGGGAAGGCCCAGCGGCGCCTTGGAGACCTCATTGTGGGACAAGTCGAGAGTCCACTGCCATGCGCCCTCTAAGCCAGGGGCGTCAGACTGGCTGGGTTTGACATACATTGGACTTTGTGGGTTGGGACGCGTGTGTCCTGAAATGTAATGCCAAGGAGCAGTGATAGAAACTCTTGACACACGTGGCCCAGCCAGACGACGTCCAATTTATGTCCAGTCCGGCCCTCATAAGAAATGGGCTCAACACCCCTGCAGTAAATAATCTGTGGAGTCTTGTGAGCAAAAATTCTACTTTGTGAGCTGCTGGCATTAATCTTGTGAGCGAGCCATTTGGCTGCTGCGTAGATTAGTTGGCTCTGGAGCTGTCCTTCCTGAGCTAAGGCAAAAATGGGTGAGCCGGAGGCTAAAGAACTGGGAGCTAGCTCACACTAACTCAACTCACGGGGAACACTGGTCCAGTGGCACCTTTAAGACCGACAAAGGTTTTTCCCAAGGTATGAGCATTTTTGTGTATGCACATTTTATCAAATACATTAGAATGGCAGGCAAGGTTCAAACTTATAGCCAGAGAATGAGCAACAAATTAACATGCAACATAGTGTTCATTCTCTGGCTATAAGTTTGAACCTTGCCTGCCATTCTAATGTATTTGGTAAAGTGTGCCTTGCACACAAAAGCTCATGCCTTGAATAAATGTTTGTTGGTTTTCAAGGTGCCACTGGACTCTAAATTTGTTCTGCTTCAGACCAACACGGCTGACCAACTGGATCAAACTTTATTGAAGCATAAGCTTTTGAGAAACACAGCTCTCTATGTCAGATGCTAACTCCTCTGCATTGTGCATAGTCATGAGTCAAAGCAAAGCTGGACAAATCCTGGTATGATCCAGGTAGTGTCGCTGTTGTCCTGTGGAAGCAAAGAAGAATAATTCAGGCAGCATCTAGGATCTGTGCAGCACTTTGTTATCAAGCCTCAAGTTATTCTGCTGTTTTTGTAACGTGAAATGCTTCAGTTATAATTTGGCATATAAAATGGCCCTATGGATTTCCATTCCTGTTGGTTTTACTGACATCCGCCTTGAGTCTTGGTGAGAAAGGCAGACTATAAACGACGTTAAATATGTTGTTTTTTTGGCATATTCATGAAATCTAAAAGTATGAAGAAATGCCACTGTATCCCGGTACCAGAGAGAAAGAGAGATGCAAACGGCTTGGCTTAAGCAGTCCTTTCTTAGTTTTCGATGTTTGAAAGGTGCAAAGGATGGAAACAGAAAATGTGGAAGATAGAAAATATGTTTTGTAGTAAACAAAATAGTCTCTTCTGGAAAGAAACAGTTAAGTCATACTGTGAATACAGCTTGTTTGAATATCAATTGAATATAGAAATTTTGATTTTCTTGTAGTGTATTATACATTTTGCAGGTTAATTGTATAAAAAAATTAGTTGTGCATAAACAATAAACGTGTGCTCAGAAATATGGTGTAGACGTCTACAGTATACACAGGAATTATTCTTTAGTACTATAGATTGCCTTACATAAAAATCTCCATACTGCATATTCAGAGTGACTAAAATCTTACCTTGAAGGGCATTCTGTTCATTTGAAGGTTTTTTTTTTTTTTTTTAAAGAATTATGCCCAATATGTTCTGGGGAAGAGTGAGGGAAAAGTTCTAGTTTTTCCTGCCATTTAACATCTCTGGTGAGATTGTGTAAATGAGGGGAAGGGGCCTCACCTGGATTATGAGAGGGGTGTTATATAAATGAAGGCATGGTTATCCAGGGCAAAGAATGGTAAAGTAGAGCTCAGCAAATCCTGGACACCAGATTGCCCCAACCTCATGCTGCCTCATGTTTGGCAGTTATTTTACTGTAGCACCATTCCGTGATCCTCAGTAGGAGCATATTGGCCATTGTGCCTCAGTATATGTTCTGTCATATGGCACAAATGCGAAGAATTTCTTATCGTTTTTGTTGATGCTGTAGATAAATTTCACAGTATTCACTGATAATGGATGAACTTGTTTCTTAACCAGATGCTTTCTATCCAGGCTCAATTCAGTATTTGTATATACTTAATATACTGAATGTTCAGTTCATCAGTATATTCACTAAAGTAAATTTTTAAAGAAGCGATGATGAAATGAGAGATTGGGAAGAAGTTATTTGGTTGGTGCTAGCTTTTCCTTGTAGTGACAACTAGGGATTTCCCCTCTTTTTACACTAGACACTTACGTTATGACATTAATAAAATAACCTAACTATGAAAATAAATTAGGATTAGATTTTGTATTAGCAATAATTAAGAAATGTCTTTAAAATATGTAACCCTGAAAACTGACAAATCAGTTTGGCTCTTAGATTCAAAGAACATCTGTCGAGCTCTGTAATAAAGGGCGCAGTAATAATGAGCAGTGGGAGGAGGAGGAGGAGCTGGATGCAGCTGTTTGGGCTGCAAGAAGGAGTGGCAGGGGGTGCTGAGAAAGAGCAACAGGAGAATCTTGGCATCACAATATTAAAGACAATTGAGAATATGGTGGGGACAGAGAGGTGTAAACTGGAAATTTTGAAACCTTGGAACATCCTTCTTTTTGGAAAACAGGGAAAAACAGGGTTTTTTGGGGGGGTGAGATTAAAAATACTCAAAACTTTCCTGTAAACACTAAGCTTACTTCATAGCTCTAGCAAGATAGATAGAGTTTCATACTAATAGATGTACCCTGTGTAGAACAGGGTGTGTTTGTAGGGGTGGGGAGATGAAAGCGAGGAGGGGGCTGTTTTATTTGCTTCATCATAATTAAGACTCTGTTACTTCTGCACAGTTAGAAGAAACACCTTTAGACATTTATCTGCTATTTTGACATGTTTATTGCTTTACAACTGTTGACCTTATAACCTTAACTTGTTATTTCGTTTTTCGGTTTGCATAACTTAAACATCATCATGTTACATGTTAATTTGCTGTTAAACCCCTCTGTCTATAAGTTTAGAACCTCCTCTACTCTTCCAACGTGTTTGAAAAAGCGTGCCTTGCACACGAAAGCTCCTACCTTGAATAAACCTTTGTTGGTATTAAAAGTGCCCCTAGACTCTAAATTTTTTCATCTGTAAGCACAGGCTCCATTAGCACAAGAGGGAAATGGAGGGAGAGTCCAGGCTGTGTTGAGTAAACATCTGAAAGGGTGGAGCTTCAAGATGGTGGTGAAGGTGGGGCTGAGAGAGAGAAAAGAACTGCTAAGGGGGTTTCTGTTCTTCCTGGATTTGCTCTCCTTCTCCCCCCCTCCTTGGGTTTTGTGCAGTGGTGGGGAATTGAGGTTCCAGGGGAAAAGTAACTTGTTTGTGTCTTGGAGGAGGAGCTGAAACATTGTTTCTTTGAATTTCTCTGTGCCCCATGCTGTAAGTTGCAGAAATCCCTAATTTTTCTTTATTTCTTTTACAGTGGTTGATATCACAGCAAGTATCCTTTTCTGCCTCTTGAAAACTGGTACTGTTATATATGAAAAGTTGCCGCACATTGCCTGGGTTTTAAATACCACAACTCCTTGGGCAAACCAAAAGCTTTCAAGACTTCTTGCATCTGTATCATGGCTTTGTTAATTTACATTTAGCTCTCTTACTGTATGAATAGTGATTTAAAACGATTCTAGTGCTGGAGTCTGCTGGTTTGCACAGAGATAAAATCTATTACGTTTTTATCCCATACTTATATTCTCTTCCCCTTACCTACCTCACCAACAACCCTGTAAAGATTAAGAGCTTCCAGGCTATTTAAGGCATTTGAACCCAGATCTCCCCCGTAATTTGTGAGACTCAACTATGATACCACCCTGTTTCTAAATATTAGCTGAGCACCAGTTTTTGGAGGGCAGGTATGGGGGGAGGCCAGGTCCTGTTTGCTCCTGTACTACTCTTTAGCATGTTTTTTTTTGCCACTGTAGAGCAGGGGATAGTGCTTTGTTTACATGGACTAATTGGGATGATCTTGTTGGGCTCTTCTTAGTGTTCTTATATTCTTAACTAGGATGCTACCAGATTCCTCAGTTTGAGGATGTCAAGTTCGAAGCAGCGAGCCTCCTGTCTGAGCTATATTGTCAAGAGGTAAGTAGAGAAAAGAGTAGATTTCACACACTGCCTCTTTGAATACTGGCATCTTTTGAGGTCTAGCAGCCAAAGAGGGAAATTTTTTTTTGGTTAAAGTTGCTTATTTCATTACGGAATCACAGTTCTCAGGGACAGTTTTATCTAGGACTATCCCTTTTAATTGTCCTATTTGTTTTTAAAATATACATGTTGTTTTCAATGTTCCCAGTTGACATCCTGAGCAGAATGTAACTGCTGTAATCTTAACGTGGGCAATGGGCTGTGCAAGACCCTGCATGGTTCCAGATTGCTGCTGAGTGGGGCTTCCTGTGTCAATGAGCAGTCGCTCACACAGCTTAGAGGGACCACTAGTTGTTTTCCATTGAAAAAAAATCAGTGATTAGATTTTATTCATCTGGCTTTTAGACCATCAGAATGATTTGCTGATGAAACTGAAATGCATTTATAGTTCTGTGTTCCTGGGAAACGGCTAGCATTGAGAATCCTAAAGGGAGAAAGTTCAGTTCTGATGGTGAATGTTTGGTTGAAAGTTAGCAACAACCTGCTGCTCATTATTGGGATAAAGTAGAATAACAAGCCTGTATAATATAGCTGAAGCTGAACACTGTATCTAACAACATTTTTTATAAAACAGTTTCAATTATATGCAACAGCTGAATAATCGGAAACATTGTGTGAAACTTTATTAAAACAATTGAAATTGTTTTATTACAAATTGTTGTTACATACAGTGTTTAGCTTTGACTATATTATACTGGCTCATTATTGGGAGCCAGTTTTCCTTCACTTTTAAGAATGGGAAGTATTTTTATTTCAATAAAGTGAGGGCATTAAAACGGCTCTCCCTTGTGAGAATTCAAGACACATCAGTATTGGGTCTGCCAGACTGCTGATCTCTTTCAAGCATCCTGGTTCCTGCTGTTTAAAAACAAAACAAAACTGGAATGTTTTCCTGTCTGTCACATATATGTTCCAGCTTTCTTTCAAGGGGCTTTTGAGTGATGTATGTTATTTTCCTCCGTTTAATCCTGTGAAATAGGTTGGGCTGAGAGTGAGTGGCCCAAGATCACTTCATGGCAGAGTGGGGATTTGAACTTGGGTGAGGTCTTCCCAGTCCTAATCTGACACTAGGCACTACACAGCCCTGCCTCCTAAGAGCTTTGCCTGGAAGCTTAGTGCAGCCTTCATGCAGAGAGAAGGTTACCTCTGAACACTGGGTTATAAAGACAAGCGACAGGCCTCTCTGCCTCATCTCTAAGAAGTGTTTGGCTAATGCCCATTGGAGGCCCTATGATGCTGCTGGACCATCAGACCGATGGTCTACCATTAACTTTGACTAGCAGTCCTTTCCCTATTCTTAGCCCTGTTCTTCGAATTTCTTTAACTGGAAATACTATGGTTTGAATCTGGGATCTTCTGCATGGAAACCTATGCCCTACCTCTGAGCTTTGGCCTTCCTCTAAATACACAAGGCTGCCTTGAACTGGTTCCTCCCCCTTAGTATTGTCTGTGTTGGCCAGCAGTGGTTCTCAGGCAGAGAAGGGCCTTTTCCAGATCCTGCTGCCCTTAGAGCCTTGGAACTGGAGGTGGCTGGTGCTGAGCCTGGGACCTTCTGCATGCAGAGCAGGTGTTCTGCCTCTGAGCGCCTGATAAACAGTTCTGGTCTTCTTTTCCTTTAGGATGTAAGCAAATTCCATGGACGTTTACAAGCAGCCACCTTAAGTGAGAAGTGTGCATTTTGTTCGCGTAGAGTTCGTAGACAGATGGAGATGGTTGCTTGTAGGGTTGGGAAACTTGCTAATTCATCTATAATTTTTGTGTTGTACTTAACTGCATTTCTTTTAAAGTCTCACTTTCTTCCTGCTGGTTTTGTTGCTTTTGCTTTCTTTTGTGTCCCTTCCCCACCCCACCCCACTCATGAGTTGATTTTTGTCTCTGGCTTTTCAGAACTCGGTTGATGCGGCAAAGCCGTTGCTGCGTAAGGCCATCCAGATTTCACAGCAGACTCCATACTGGCACTGCCGCCTCCTCTTCCAGCTTGCAGTAAGCTTGTTTTGGATGCTGTTTCTAAAATGGGTGAAAGTACAGCAGAGCCATTTTATTGGGTGGGTAGGGTCAGCTGTGGTGTTTTCTCAAGGTGGAAGGAAGCAAGTGGAATGGTGCACAATGCAGTCTCCTCCAAAGCCACGCTGAAGTAAAAGCTTGGTCAGAGGAGCAAACTCCCCAGCATGGGGCGGAAGAGGCAGCAGAGCCACGAAAGGCCACCCTTGAGGAGCACTCGCCATCTTGTGAGCCGGCCTTTCCCACACACGTTTGACGCAAAGTCATTTATGACCAAAAGGGGGAATGTTTGTCTTGTCTGGTTGTTTGTCCAGAGTTTCCTTTCCTGCAAGCAGCTCAGTTTACGGCCTTAGTTATACAGATGGGTAGATGAAATGGTGGAATTCCTTGGTTTGGGTGCTGTCTTGAAATGTCAGAGCTTAATGTGGTGTGGGTGGAATTTCCCCCCTTGAAAATTAGCAGACATCTGTTATATGAAGCTGTGCTCTGCTAACAGCAAATCCTGCCAACAAGTGGTGGAGGTTGCGGCAGCCGAATACAACGCAGCTGAATCCATTGGCTAATGAGACACATTGCATCCCTCCCTCCACTGTGAACTTGTCAGTGGTTTGGAAGCCAAGGGGAGAAATGTGCAGAATTTAAGAACCTTGTCCTAGTTCTGGAAGAGCGAAGAAATCACACCAGGTTCTTAAGAAGAGGTTTCACATGATTTCAAACATGAGAGCCGGCACAGAGCTTCAATAAAACATTGATCTGAAGGGCTCTGTTTACGTCTCTATCAATGCAGTCCTAAGTAGGTCTACTCTAAATCCCACTGAAGTCTACTTAATGGTGCTTACTTGCAGGAAAGTGTTCTTAGGAATGCACTGTATATCCTTTTGCTGATTATCGTCACTTTTTTAATATAGATGCAGATTGTTAACCATTCCACTCTGGCATTAAATCAGAGTCAATTGGCTGTTTTGTAATGGTGCAGTTAACTTGCCTGATTGGACAGTGAGCGTGTGTTTCTCTTTTTCTTGGTTTAGCAACTCCACACGCTTGAAAAAGACTTAGTGTCAGCCTGTGATCTTCTGGGAGTTGGAGCAGAATATGCCCGGGTGGTTGGGTCAGAATACACAAGGTAGGTCCCTTTCCACCTGTTTAGGATTCTCAAGGATGGCATAGAGATCTGTAACAAGGTTGGCAGAACCGTTGCATCCTGTGCTGGATTGTGAAGTTAACCATGAAGCTTCCTTGTAACCCATATTATCACAGTACTGCTTAGCATTGCTTGCTCTGACTAGCCATTGCTCCTTACATGTCTCAGGTGGAGAGAGGGATCTCTCCCAGCACCTGGTTGGAGGTGTGGAGGCCTGGGGGAAACTCCCCCCCCCCCCCCCCAGGGAGAAACTACTTTTTCTGAGCATTTTTCCAATGGAAAACATAAGAAATTGAGGCGAGTGCTGAAAAAACCCTCCTATTGGATAGTTCTCTTTTTTAATGAGTGAAACAGTTTTTAAAGAAAGTTGTACTGACTCAAAATATGTAGCATGAAAAAAAATTATACAAGAGAAGTGGTAACGTTTGCTAAAACTAGTTCAGGTGCGTGCTTTAAACATAACAGTGCATCTTAATTCTTATTGTGGCCCCATCTGCTTATACTTACTTAATGAAATTTCTCTACAAAACTGGGAGGAAAATCCTGTGAAGTTGCATAAAATGGAGGAGGTGGGGTTACCCCCCCCCCCCGAAGAATATTATCTGCACTTTCCGCTATTATTGGTCATTTCTTTTTTCCATTTCTGAACGAAATCAAAAGCCCCTTGTGTTGTTACCTCTGACACCGCTTGTGGGGTTTATACTTAACCTTGGCTTTCCCTGGCATTTTCTGTCACCCGGCAGAAGGTGGCTCAGCATGAGTCCTCCAGCAAGCTCTTCTCCTTTTGAGATCTTCCACTTAAGCTTTGCGAAAGAACCAAAGCTGCTGGCTGTGAAAATCAGAGCTCACTGATTCTGCTCTGTTCGTTCCATTCTTAAGTTTTGTGGTGTGGCCGCCCACCCTCTACACTGAGACTGCCGCCGTTCCAACAGTTTAGCTTAGTGGACTGAAGAGTTGAGTTTGGTGTTTCTTGCTGTGCAACACTGGTGGTTTTCGTTAGAATTTTGATGCATTCTTTTCTCCCCCCCCCCCCCCCCTTCCAGGGCATTGTTTCTACTCAGTAAAGGCATGGTAAGTAGGAGGGGCGTTTTTGGTTTTGGGACAGCAGGGCTCTTAAAGGGCTCTTAAATTTTTATCTCTGGTTTTTATTAGATTAGAAGACTGTGGGCAGGGTTTGTTCCATTACTGTGCCAGAGGGGCACACAGAAGGTAGGCCGTGGTCCTCTGGTGGACTGCCAGCCAATGTTCCCTGTTAATTCTCCCCTCCCGTACTGAGCGGAGCAGTCTGCATCCTGACCAGAACATAACTGCTGCAATTTCAAAATCAGCAGTGGGCAGTGCAAGACCCTGCATGGCTCCAGATTGCTGCTGGGGGGGCTTCCTATGTTAATGAGCTTCCTGTGTTAATAATCATCCTGGTGAGGCAGCGGAAAGAGGAGGAGAGCATCTCTGAAGACACAGTGCAGGCACGCACACACACACAAGCAAAAGGGGGCCTCGGAAATCTTGAAAGCAGGTGGAGTCTGACTCCTATAAACTCTTCCCTGTGGAGTCCTGCAGCTGTCGCAGTGAGAGCCAGGTTGGCAATTGTTTAGAAGATTGGGAGACAGTTTTCAAAATTCCCTGAAGACTAGCCAACAGGAGTGTAAAACTCACTGGATGTCTGAAGATAAATTGTATTGAAGATGACCCCAGTCTGTGGTGGACTGCTGCACACTTTCTCATTGCTAGGATTCTTGCAAAATCTAGTGGGCATTGATCTGATCTTGCATAATGTTGCTCATGTTCTTCAGCAAGAATGCGGACTCAGGGTCACTAATCTCAGGTTAGCTGTGCTTTGATTGTTAGAGGTCCTGAGTCTGCTTAGAAACTCTCCCAAGAACAGGTAGATGAGTTTTGCTTATTCTTGGGCTTTAGGTTCCTGATAGGAATAAATGAAAAGTTACTCCCCTCCCCCAACCAGATTGACAAATCGATTCTGCTCAGTTAGTGTATTTTGGGCTTCCATCCACTTCACCTTGTGACTTGAGCTGAAACGGAACTATGTTGTCTCCGAGGAAAGTACAGCACTGCTGGTGCAGAGCACGAACTGTAGCTCCTAGTCTGGATTTTTAGGCCTGTTCAGCCATTTTGGTACGTAACAACCTCTTTCACAGCTAGATCCAAAGCGCAAGAGTATCCACAATATGTCTGCCCAAATAATGGGCTAGGTTTGAGCCTGATAGCACCTTAGAGACCAAGAAGATTTTGGGGATACAAGCATTCGAGAGTCAAAGAGCTCTTCATCAAATACAAGTAGGAATGGAAACACCCAAATCCTTATATCCATTCCTACTTGACTCTGACAAAGGGAGCTCTGACTCCCGAAAATCTTGTGGGTCTTTAAAAGGTAAAGGTTTTCCTTGCCCAATCTGACTCTAGGGGGCTTATCTCCGTTTCCAAGCTGAAGAGCCAGCGCTGTCTGAAGACTTCTCCATGGTCATGTGGCTGGCATGACTAAACGCCAAGGCGCACGGAACGCTGTTACCTTCCCACCGAAGCGGTACCTGTTTATCTACTTGCAGTGTCTTGCTTTTGAACTGCTAGGTTGGCAGGAGCTGGGGCCAGAGACGGGATCTCACGCCATCATGTGGCACTCAGGTCTCGAACTGTCGAGCCACCGACCTTCCGGTCTGCAGCTCAGAGGCTTAACCACTGAGCCACCGCAGCCTCGAATCTAGATGTTCTGCTGTAGACCAACCCGGCTTCCCTCTGAAACGTCCTCTTCCACATGTGTTTATGAAGTCCTTGAGTGCCCAGCAAAAATGCTCCATGTCCCTGAGTGAAGATGCGAGTGAAGCCTTTTAGGTTTTCTGTTCTTGACTACCACCTCTTTCTTCTTCCCTCAAAGCTGCTCCTCATGGAGAGGAAGCTGCAGGAGGTGCACCCGCTCCTGACTCTCTGTGGGCAGATCGTGGAGAACTGGCAGGGAAACCCTATCCAGAAGGAGTCGTTGCGGGTGTTCTTCTTGGTGCTGCAGGTGACACACTACCTGGATGCTGGTCAGGTAAGCAGGTGTGCTGAGCCTGGAGTTCCTCCCGTGTGCTGCATATCGGAAGATGATCTTTGGAGCAGAGAGGGCCAGTGAACAGCTTGAAGGCTGCGTCAAGAAACAAAATGGGGCAGATTTGAAAGGATCTTTAATAGTCGTACAGCCCCTGTATGTTTTGCGTGCAGCTCTATCGGGAAATCCTTCAGGTTCTTTTTAGTTCTGTCTCCGTCCGTACACTTAGATAAAAGTTTAAAGGAGAACAAATGTTTTCAAGCTGTAAGAAATTGATTTTACAGACACCTACTTTTTTCTGTTTTGTATTTAACCCTTGTGTGTGCTTTATCAATCTTATGCTTTTATAACTGTGAAAATGCTAACTTTGTTATGCAGCTGGCCAT
This sequence comes from Lepidodactylus listeri, assembly GCA_029233225.1. Lineage (NCBI taxonomy): Eukaryota > Metazoa > Chordata > Lepidosauria > Squamata > Gekkonidae > Lepidodactylus > Lepidodactylus listeri. The sequence goes on from JARCFY010000002.1 coordinate 178,474,695, forward strand.
TGCTGGGGGTGGGGGAAAGATGTCGGTTTGTATGGCAAAAGTACACGTTAGACTTGAAAGACACACACACACACACCTTCCTCCAAAGCAAAGATCCCGTCCCTGGAGAATACAGATTTTGGCCTTCTCAACTCCCACGAGAAGCGCATTGTGCCGCCTCATCTCTGGCCTTGAAAATGATAAGGCCACGAGTCCAATTAGCAACACCTGCAAGATGGACTAGACCCGTTTCTGTCCACATCTACCCTCAAGAGGGAGGCCAGGGGGGCTCTGCCTCACAGGCGGCAGGTACATGGGCCTTTGGACTTGGGCCTGGGATTTTTTTATTTTTTTATTTTTATTTTGAGATTTATATCCCGCCCTCCCCGTAAACGGGCTCAGGGCGGCTTTGGGATTCCAAGGCTTTGGGGGGGGGGGGGGTGACGTTCATGAGTCAGTGGTCTGCTGGGTGGTTACGCTAAGATATGATGCTCGCTGGGCCAGACTTCCTTTGCCTCATTGTTCTTGCGGGACTGTGAACATAATGGGTTGAGGAGAATCTTGTACACAGTTCTGAGAGTCTTGGCAGAAAGGGGGGGGGGGAAATGAAATGTAATAAAATGCTGATAATGCTTGTATCCCACCCTTCCATCGAGGAGCTCAAAGTGGTGTATATGGTGCCTTCTTTCTTCCTGTTGCAAGCAGCAGCTAGGAAGGTTCTCTAATGGCTGCTGCCACTCTGGTATGGGTCTCCTTGGGAGGGCCCAGGGCACCCACCCGACCCCTTTATACACATCTTTTCCAGTATGTTTTCCCCATATAGAAGGAGAAGAAGAGATTTGCTTTCTACCCCATCCTTCACTACCCAAGGGAGTCTCAGAGCTGCTTACAATCTCCTTTCCCTCCCCCTCCCCACAACAGACACCCTGGGAGGTAGGTGGGGCTGAGAGAGCTCTTTCGAGGACTACCCTTGAGAGAACAGCTGGCCCAGAGCCATGGCTTGCACAAGGTCATCCAGCAGGTGCAAGTGGAGGAGTGGGGAACCAAACCCGGCTCTCCCAGATTAGAGTCCGTGCACTTAACCACTACACCAAACTGGCTGACTGAATAAGTGACCGAATGAGGCGTGAGGACCCAGACAGAGTAACAAACTATATTTTTTGAAGAGTTTTAACAACAACTGTAATTCAATAATGTATAGGAAAAATGAGCACAGGAAAGGTAGGTAAACTAGCAAGATAGGAAATCCTGACGTGTCTGACTGTACGGTCCTAGCCTTCTCTAGGCACCTGGTCTCAGACTGACTCACCCCCTTTGGCCATAGCCTCTCCCCAGCTCTGCTCCCTGAGAGAGAGAACCCCCCTCCCCACCTTGGGCAAGGCCTTTTATTCCTCCTTCCAAGGCACCACCCTCTACTCTGCTGGTATAACTTTTCTCTCCAAATCCCCTGTTAGCCAGTCTCAGGGCCCAAAGGGTGACCTGGGCAAGGCAGGCCCTGTAGTCACTTTAATACAGACCTCCCTAGAGCCTGTAGGCCACACTGGTATAGGCCTAAGATCGGGACACTTCCTCACAATAACTTCGTGAGGTAGGTTTGAGCGGTTGGTCTTCAGGCCATCCAGCTGGCTTCATGGTTGAGAGAGGACTTTCATCATGCTCTTGCGAGCCCTTATCTGACGCTCTGACCACCACTGGCTACCTAAATAAGCTGGAATACTTCGAATGCAGGGACCTTAACATTGTTCATCTAATTTTGATGTGTTCCACATATTTTTAAGACCCCCAAGCATCATGCTTGAGAGCCTGCAGTCCCAGCGCCCCTATGCACACTTAATCACCTTCGTAGCTCTGGATACGGTGCATTTGGCCAGGCTCGGTTTTGCTCCTCACCTCTGGGTGTTTTCAGCCAGCCTGTGGCAATTCTTTCCTGAGGCCATTCCTCCCCGCAGGTGAAGAGCGTCAAGCCGTGCCTGAAGCAGCTTCAGCAGTGCATCCAGACCATTTCGACCCTCCACGATGACGAGATCCTGCCCAGCAACCCCGCGGATCTCTTCCACTGGCTGCCCAAGGAACACATGTGTGTGCTGGTCTACTTGGTGAGTCGCCCTCCTGTGTGTTGCTCAAGCAGACTTTGGCTGGGCTAATCCCATCTCTGACTGACCACTGCAGGAGTCTCCAGTTCCAGGACCTTGATGGGCAGGTGTTGGGAGGGGTCTTTCTGGGCTTGACACTGCTGATCAGGGAAGGTGGTGCTGAGCTTGGTGGACCACTCATCTGACTAGGGATAAGGCAGCTTCCTACGTCCACCTGTGCCATAAAAATACAGTTCAGCAGCAGCCGTCACAGAAACACTCACCATGAATACACGCTGATGGGATCCGAACTGGTGGAGGCTGACCAGGAGAGAGATCTTGGAGTCGTAGTGGATAGCTCAGTGAAAATGTCGAGACAGTGTGCGACTGCATTGAAAAAGGCCAACACTATGCTGGGGGTTATTAGGAAGGGGACTGAAAACAAATCAGCCAGTATTGTAATGCCCTTGTATAAACCGATGGTGTGGCCTCATTTGGAATACTGTGTACAGTTCTGGTCACTGCACTTCAAAAAAAATATAGCTGTGGAAAAGGTGCAGAAAAGGGCAACTAAAATGATTAAGGGGATGAAACACTTCCCCTATGAAGAAATGTTAAAGAGGTTAGGGCTCTTTCACTTGGAGAAATGACGACTGAGGGGTGACATGATAGAGGATTACAAAATTGTGAATGGGATAGGTGGAGAAAGAAGTACTTTTCTCCCTTTCTCACATTTCAAGAACTTGTGGGCACTCAATGAAATGAATGAGTAGTGGTTTTAGAACAGATAAAAGGAAGTCCTTCTTCACCCAAAGAGTAATGAACACGTGGAATTCACTGCCACAGGTAGTGATGGCAGTTACAAGTATAGACAACTTCAAAAGGTGATTAGATCAACATAGAAGAAGAGAAGAAGAAGAGATTGGATTTATATCCCGCCCTTCACTCACTTGGAGTCTCAGAGCGACTTACAAACTCCTTTCCCTTCCCCTCCCCACAACAGGCATTCTGTGAGGTAGGTGGGGCTGAGAGAGCTCTTTCCCAAGCTGTCCTTGAGATAACAGCTGGTACAGAGCTATGGCTTGCCCAAGGTCATCCAGCCAGGTGCAAGTGGAGGAGTGGGGAATCAAACCCGGCTCTCCCAGATTAGAGTCCACACACTTAACCACTACACCAAACATATAAAGCAGAGGTCCATCAGTAGCCTTTAGCTGCAAGGTATAGATGGAACACTCTGCCTGGGGCAAGTGATGCTCTATTCTTGGTGCTGGGGGGGGGGGTCAACAGTGGGAGGGCTTCTGGAATTCTTGGCCCCACTGGTGGACCTCCTGATGGCTCTTGGGTTTTGGGCCACTGTGTGACCCAGAGTGTTGGACTGGATGGGCCATTGGCCTGATGCAACATGACGTATCTTATGTTCTTAATGGAGGTGTTCAAATTCTAGTTATGTGGGCGATGCTGGGTATTGTGCCCGTGTACAGGTTGTGTTTCGCTTGCTATGGTGGGAGGGCCAAGGCATGTGGCTGGCCACCTGACAGTGACGGGTTCTGGTGTTCCCTGCCAGGTGACGGTGATGCACTCGATGCAAGCCGGGTACTTGGAGAAGGCTCAAAAGTACACCGACAAAGCACTCATGCAGTTGGAGAAACTCAAAAGTGAGCAATGTTTAAAATTTTTGGTGCGGGTCACTAAGTACTGTTGGGTGTGGCTTGGGTACCTTTTTGTCAAGGTTCTGTGCTTGAACAGCAAAGATGCATGTTAAATTGCCCTGCTGGTGCTTATATTTTGGCTTTTTATTTTTTGTACAAATGCCCCCTTTATTACTGCTCTTCAGGAGCTAAAAATCACTTTCCCAATAATAGCTTCCCTTTAGACGTGAACAAACCATTACCTTTTTGCAAAGCTTAACTCTTTCTTGTGCCAGCAAAGAGTATTCCTTGGCATCTGTGGATTAAGGCCCAGTCCTTTTTGGCTCATGCAGAGCAGGCATTCTGTGCCTCCCAGCTAGTGGGTATTTTCCAGTCTTGTTTTCCCACAGAGGACAGGGACGGGAGGGGATTCTCTGTTGTGTGCATGCGTCTTGAAGGGTGGCTTTAGCCATCCATAGGGCTCCAGGGGGAACAGCTAGCACCCCTCCAGGATTCCCAAGCAGCTGCTTTCCAGCACTCAAATAGGCCCCTCGCCTTGGGGAAGCCACCTATGGTACCGGCTGCCTCCTCGGATGCAGGGCTGGTGTGTTTCTCATTCTCCCCCATCAGCCCCTCAAGTCACTGCTTTCTTTCTTCCTTCCAGTGCTGGACTGCAGCCCAATCTTATCATCCTTCCAAGTTATTCTGCTAGAGCATATCATCATGTGCCGGCTCGTCACAGGGCACAAAGCTACAGCGTTGCAAGAGGTAAAGGCTGTTGCTTTAAAAGGGGGTGGGGGGGTCGTATGAGGAAGGGGAGTGAGAGACCTGAGCTTGAAATTCAGGTGTGGCCCCAGCTGAATTTTTTCATTTTAAAGAGCCCTCCTGGGTAATTCCGAAGTGGGCCCATTTATTCCAGCATCTTTCCTCTCACGTTGGCCAGCTGGACGCTCCCACAGAGCCTACAAGTAGGGGCACCGAGGCTTAACCCTCTCACTGTTGTTGCCTCCAGGCAAATTGCATTTGGACGTATACTGCCTCTAAATGTGGAGGCTCCATTCGGTTGTCCTCGCTGGTAGCCATTTAACAGATTTTTCCTGTGAATTTTGTCTCAATCCCTTTTTGAAAGCTCTCAAAGTAGTGGCCATTCTGTGGCAGTGAGTCCCACAATTATGAGTTTATTTGCAACATTTTTAGCTAGAAATTATGAGACAGCTTTTAACCACTGGCCCATACAATCTTTATAACTAATGGATGGCTAGAAATTATGAGGCAGCTAGAAATTACGGGGCAGCTTTTAACCACTGGCCCATATGATCATTATAACTAATGAATACCATTTAAAGTCACGACAGAATCTCTTAGGGTGGCTTACAATAAAAATCCTGAGGCATCCAGGATGTAAGGGAGAATCCCACCTTTGGTGACATAAACTCAGAGGCTTTAGTGGAAAGGAATAAAGCAGCTGGGTGAGGAGAGCCCCTTAAATGCGGCCTAGCAGCTGGGAAGGCTTCTTCCTTGCCTCTGAGTCAGGGCCCAAGACAGGGTCTTTGACTAGAAGAAGAAGAAGAAGATACTGGATTTATACTTCACCCTTGGAGTCTCAGAGCGGCTTACAGCCTCCTTTCTTCCCCTCCCCACAACAGACACTGTGAGGTAGGTGGAGCTGAGAGAGCTTGCTCGAGAACTGCCCTTGAGAGAACAGCTCTGAAAGAACTTATGACTGACCCAGGGTCACACCAGCAGCTGCATGTGGGGGAGTGGGGAATCAAATCTGGTTCTCCCAGATTAGAGTCCATGCACTGAGAGAACTGTATTTACTCAAGATGGGGCAGTATCTGGAAGCCCCGCGTAGGTCAGGGCCCCCAGCTAGCCTGAAATGGGCCTTGGTATTGAGCTCCCCCTACCCGGGTCTTCAGATGTTTTTTTTTTCTCAGCTTGTGCAGAAGCAGCCACGTATGACTGGGGGGGGGAGGTTGCATCACTGTGGGAGAGCATCCCTGGGGTTAAATAAAATGCTCTGTTCTTTCCTGTTTGCTGACAGATCTCTCAGGTTTGCCAGCTCTGCCAGCAGTCTCCCAGGCTCTTTTCTAATCACGCGGCTCAGCTGCACACTCTTCTGGTGAGTATAATGTCCCTCATGCAAGACTCTATTCACCTTCAGATAGTGGTGGCTTAGTCAGATTTGTACATCAGTCTTAATGTTCTCAGAGAAGGAAAGTGAGTGACATTTCCCAATGTCAAGTTGCAGCATCCATTTGTGTGTGTGTGTGTTTAATTAATGGGCACCTGACATTTGGTGGCATCTCAGCATGAGGAAAACCCCACCTGTGCAATTCATAGTCCGCTGTAATCCAGTTTCAGTCGATTGTACATGCTGTTTAAGTTGCCTGGGACTCCTGGAACAGCGCAGACCCTTGTGGCTCAGAAAAGTGAAGGGTTTACTGTGGGTGAGGGGATGGATGGGAAGCCCATGCCTGTGTATCCATTGCCCCCTAGATGAAAGATTGAACCCCAATGAATGGAGGTAACTTATTTATTTGCAACTCATGGCGGGGGGGGGGGGCATGGCTCAGTGGAGGAGCCTCTGCTTTGTATGCTGAAGTTCCCTTGCACTCTGCTGATCAACATCTGCTGGTTCTCCCTGGCCCAAGGGATGTCTGCTTAGCCTCAACTAGGGCCAAGGCCTCTGTCCTGCCCCCTACCTGGTGGAACAAGTTCCCACTCAAGATCAGGGCCTTGTGAAACTTATTACAGTTCCACAGGGCCTGTAAGATGGAGCTGTTCTTCCAGGCTTTTGGTTGAGGCAGTGGACACCCAACTAGTTGGCCTCCCTGCATACAAGTGCCCTTGACCATCCGCTCCATGTGGAGTCCTGATATTATATGAGCGTGGTGTGACTCCAGCAGCCATCAGTCTGGCTTATTGGGGGGTGGGTGTGTTGAACTGCTGTGTTTATTTTGCCCATATTTTAACTGTTTAATGATTTTAATTGCTTTCAGAATTAATCATATTAATTTGGTTTTGATTGTTCATGCACCTTGATGTGACCCACCCTGAGCCCATTTGGGAAGGGTGGGATATAAATTTAACTAATAATAAATAAATGAATGAATGAATGAAGTCTTGTCCTCAGCATCTCCAGTTAAAAGGAGAAGGCAGGAGGTGATGTGAAAGACGTCCACCTGAAACCCTGGACAAGCCACTTCCAGTCTGAGCAGACAAGGCTCACCTTGACAGACCAAGGGCCTGATTCCGAATAAGGCTGCTTGATGTGAGCTCAGATGTCTCCATGTACAAGTTGGGCATAAGGCCTCTTTATGTATTTATGCAGTTTTTTAGGCACTCACCCAGAGGGTCTCTTGGCAACTTACAGTACTTAAACAACCTTATAATCAGTGTTCCCTCTAAGCTGCGTTAGTGTGAGCTAACTCACAGTTCTTTAGCCTCCGGCTCACACCTTTTTGTCTTAGTTCAGGAAGGCTCCAGAGCAAACTAATTTATGCAGCAGCCAAATCGCTCGCTGACAACTTCAATGCCGGTAGCTCATAAAGTAGGATTTTTGCTCACAAGACTCCACAGCTCAGAGGGAGCATAGCTTATATTAAATAAGTTAAAAACCAACTAAAATAAGATAATCTGTATAAAATATAAAGATACTTGACTCAGCACGATACTACTGTCAAACCAGTCCAGAACATCTGGTTAAATCACCAAAGATCCACCTGAACGATTTCATCTCACAAGGCCTGTGGACGCTGAGCAAGCCCTGCAGGGCACGGAGTCATCCGAGAGGGGCCATAACTAAGAAGGCCTTTCCTTTGGTAACAGCTAACTGAACCATCCTGGGGCTGGGCACGTGCAAGAGGCCTCTGGGAGGATGACCAAAGGGGGCACCGGGGGGGTTATAATGGGAGAGGCAGTCCCAAAGATAAGCGGGTCCCAGACCAGAAAGGGTTTTAAAAGTTAACACCAATGCCTTGAATCGGCTCCTCAGACTAATTGGTAGCCAGTGCAGCTGCTGTAAAACTGCAGTAATATGAGTTGACGGTGATATTTCGGACAGCAGCCTGGCATCTGCATTCTGAACCCCTTGTAGTTTCCAAAGTGTTTTCAGGGATAGCTCTCCTATGTAGCGAATTAACATAAGAACATAAGAGAAGCCAATGTTGGATCAGGCCAGTGGCCCCTCCAGCCCAACACTCTGTCACACAGTGGCCAAAAACACCAGGGGTCCTCAGGAGGTCCAGCAGTGGGGGCAGGACACTAGAAGCCCTCCCACTGTCCCCCCCCCCCCCAAGCACCAAGAAGACAGAGCATCACTGGCCCCAGACTGAGAGTTCCTATCTAAACCTTGTGGCTAATAGCCACTGATGGACCTCTGCTCCAGATGTTTATCCAGTTCCCTCTTGAAGCTGTCCGTGCTTGTAGCTGCCAGCACCTCCTGTGGCAGTGAATTCCACGTGTTAATCACTCTTTGGGTGAGGAAGTACTTCCTTTTATCTGTTCTAACCTGAATGCTCAGCAATTTCATGGAGTGCCCACGAGTTCTTGTGAGAAAGGGAGAAAAGGACTTCTTTCTCTACCTGCTCTATCCCAGGCATAATCTTATAAACCTTGATCATGTCACCCCTCAGCCATCGTTTCTCCAAGCTAAAGATCCCCAAGTGCGTCAACCTTTCTTCATAGGGAAAGTGTTCCAACCCTTTTATCATTCTAGTTGCCTTTTTCTGCACTTTTTCCAATGTTATAGTATCTTTTTTGAGGTGTGGCGACCAGAATTGTACACAGTACTCCAAATGAGGTCGCACCGTCAATTTATACAGGGGCATTATGATACTGGCTGATTTGTTTTCAGTTCCCTTCCTAATAACCCCCAGCATAGCGTTGGCCTTTTTCATTGCAGTCACACACTGTGTCTACATTTTCATTGAGTTATCTACTACGACTCCAAGATCTCTCTTGGTCAGTCTCCACCAGTTCGGACCCCATCAACGTGTATTTATAGATATGATTTTTGGCTCCAATTTGGATCACTTTGCACTTGGTCGTATTAAATCCCATTTGCCATGTTGATGCCCACTCGCCCATCCTCAACAGATCCCTTTGGAGTGCCTCACAATCCTCCCTGGTTCTCACCACCCTGAACAACTTTGTGTCACCTGCAAATTTAGCCACTTCACTGCTTACTCCCAACTCCAAATCATTAATAATATTGAATTGCAGTAGCTGAGTCCAGAGGGGACTGTTTTCAGGGGTGGCTCTATATAAAGCGAATTGCAGTAGTCCAGTCTGGAGTTGAAAGTTGCATAGATCAATGTGGCAAGGACTGACCCAGACAAATAGGGCAGACATTGCCTCCGCATGGGGACAGAGAAGTGGAGAGCAGTATCGGGGAGAACTGCTGTGAGTCTGAATATAACTCTGGGTCCCTGGAGGTTATACTTCAGTAATGCAGACGAATTGAAGAATTAAAAGGCGTGTTCCACTGATACCACCCCAGACCTCAGCACCTGGTAATACACGGGATGAGTGTGAGACAGCCCCCCCACACACACACTTGGGGGGACACACACACCCCCCAGATGTGCCACTGAATTCCCCTTCCCCAGGCTGTTGCTTCTCCTGTTTGCCTCAGGGGGCAGCAGGTGTTTTAGAGGCCCGCACCCTCCCTTTCTTCTTGTTCCTTGTTTTTCTAGAGGGCTGCAGTCCATGTTTGAACCCTGAAATATGCTTTCTGTGTTTCTCTTGAAGGGGCTTTACTGCATTTCTGTCAACTGCATGGACAACGCAGAAGCGCAGTTCACCACAGCACTGCGGGTAAGGCCAGATTTCAAACTGAGATCCAGGGGTGGCTCAAAGCCTGCCTTGTTTTGGGTGGGTGGGTGGGTGTCTCTTCTTAAGAAAGAAAACGCTGATGGCTTGGATGCCGTGAGGCAGCTGTGAGTTGCAGAAGCCCCGCCCTGCTTTAACCCTGGCCTTTCTCGTTCTCCCTGCGGCAGCTCACCACCCATCAGGAGTTGTGGGCGTTCATCGTGACAAACTTGGCCAGCGTCTACATCAGGGAAGGCAACCGGCATCAGGAGGTAGGGGGGCCACGGCTGCCGTTTCCGGGTTGCTTTGCAAGCAGGCTATGCAGAGTGACTCGTACCAAAGTGTACCGTGTTTATCTCACGCTCAGACATTTGGTAAACGCACACGTGTTACCGTCCAGCATGCTTGCTAAGGAGCCAAGATTCAGTGCAGCTTCCCATTGAGTAGGTGCTTGTGGGGAAAGCTTGCCTTCGCCTCCGCGTTGTTGCCCTTTCTCTTTTAGCTTTCAAGGGGCTGGTCAAACCAGGATTGCTTCCGAGGGCATTTGGTTTAAGCCAAAGGGGGAATAAGTGACAATAAACGCACTTTATTGTTGGCAGTTTGCTTTTTGGGCTCTGCTGATTTTGCTGACTTAACATTCTGTGACTGCTGACTTGTTGGTTGTTGGCCTCTGATTTATTGATGGATGGTGTTTGTTATATTCAAATATGATACTTTGTTTTATTACAAGCTGCCTTTATGAGCCAAAATCCAAAGGGAGAAAAATAACTTTAAAGTTATGTGCCTAGATTCCCCCGCCCCCCGGATTAAGATGTTTAAGACTTGGTCAAAGGGAATGACATTCAGGAAGCAGTATTATTGCATAGTATTTTATTATTTGCCAATGCAAACTTGGTGGCGCTGCTAAGCTGAATCGTGGAACCTGCATGGATTGTGTAACACTGTGTGTAATTTTTCCTTCTAACTTTGGTTTGGTAGTCATAGAGATGGCTGAGAAGCTAAGTAGGGCCTTGAAGCCTGGCCTATCAGGCAGCTCTGTGGCTGTCTAAGGGTCCTGCAAGCATTACCCACACGGTGTTGACCATATCTTTCTAATGATAAGGGCCAGAAATGTTTTTTTCTGAATGAAAGGGGAGGGTATCAGGGAATGCAGGAGTTGCTGTGGTACATCCATGATTGCAGCCCCCAAGTGTCGGGTCTGTCTTTAATGCTGCTTTTGTAGCACTTGGCATAGATACTGGCAGTTCTGCAAGAGGTCGGAAACGCTTCAGTGCCCTCGGTTTGGGTGGCCTTTGCACCATCTTCCAGGTTCCCTTTTTTCTCCTTCCTGGGCTGCACGAGAGTACGGATTGGCAAATGTTTAACCCCCCTTCTTCGTTTTCTCCTTCTCTGACTCTAGCTTTACAGTTTGTTGGAAAGGATAAATCCAGACCACAACTTCCCCGTCAGGTATGTAAGCCAGTTACGCATGCCACCAACGTCTTTTGTGAAGGGAGTGGTTTCCTAATATGGATAGCGCAGCATTGCTGACCTCAGTTGGGCACTTTCCACAAGACCATTGCGTTAGACACGCGGGCGGGGCAGGTTCGGGTGCTTGTGCTGGTGCGTGGTTGCCCCCGGCAACCAGCTGAAAACAGTGAGGCCTGTTGGGCAGGGCCTGGAGCTCCACTCTGCTTTTTGCTTTCAATTAAGCCTGAACAAAGCAGAGTTGAGGGTGCCTCCAAGCATGATGGTTGCATAGCGATTAGCCCAGGTTTTAACATTGTACTCACAGCCTTCCCCTACCCTTCCTGTTCGAAAGGGGTGATGTTGACTTGTCCATGTCTGCTTTGCTGCTACTGCTATAGCACATGCACCCCAGAAAAAGCAAGATGATAAGCACAGGAACCAGTTCCCCATAGCTGCTTCTATTAGACCCAAATAGCGACAGTGAATGACAGACAAGGGAGCAGAGAAGCTGGGGGGGGGGGGGGAATATGAAAGCAGAAAACACGCTTCAGATTTCTTTAAAGCTTGAGTGATGAACATCAGAGAAGCTTCGAGTGCCCAGCAGCCTTTAACCTTCACCTGCCCAAGCGTCTGGAGCTTGGGGGCTTCTGTGGCTGGCCTCTTGCCCTTACAAAGGCTGATGATGAGCAGTTTCCTGTAAGGTTGCTATCAGGGAACCTTAAGCCTGAACCCCGTGGGTTCCCAGGGGAGTTACACAAAAGTAGCCAAAGAGTTGATTTATTTTTTAAAAGATATATAAAGTTTATTTCAATTTCTGATACCAAAGAATTTATTCTATTGCCAACACGTCACTCTAAAATCATGCAGCAACATAAGAGAAGTCAATGTTGGATCAGGCCAGTTGGCCCATCCAGTCCAACACTCTGTGTCACACAGTGGCCAAAAACACCAGGTGCCCTCAGGAGGTCCAGCAGTGGGGCCAGAACTCCAGAAGTCCCTCCTGCTGTTGCCCCCCCCCCCCCAAGCACCAAGAATACAGAGCATCACTTGCCCCAGACTGAGAGTTCCTATCTATACCTTGTGGCTCACGGCCACTGATGGACCTCTGCTCCAGATGTTTATCCAATTCCCTCTTGAAGCCATCCATGCTTGTAGCCGCCGCCACCTCCTGTGGCAGTGAATTCCACGTGTTAAACACTCTTTGGGCGAAGAAGTACTTCCTTTTATCCGTTCCAACAGATAAAAAAAATAAGAAAGCTAGCTCAGCTGTCTTAACACTTTCAGGGCTTATGTTAGACAGCAAAAACTTTAAATTCCAAAGGCGAAGGCCACACCTCAGGTGTTGTCTACACAGCTGGCAATTGCGGTTCTAGGGGTGTGCAAAAAAAAAAATTTGGTATTTTTCGGATTCGGATATATTGTACCCAATTTTTTTGGTATTCTCGGATAAAACCCGAATATCTATATCGGTATAGGGTAGAAAACCGAAAATTTTCAGTATTCCCGAATTTTTTGGGACCGTTATACCCTATGGGGCCATTGTAATCAATGGCAAAAAAGTCTGAAAAGTTTTCAGGGGGCTGGGGGGGGGAGGGGGTTTGAGGTAGAGGCTCCAAATTTGGACTGTAGCTGCTGAAGCCTCTCCCCAAAGGACCCCCAAAGTTTTGAAAAGATTGGACCAGGGGGTCCCATTCTACGGGCATCCCCCTCCACACACACTGTTAACCGAATTGCTTTAATTTAGGATTAGCAATTAGCTAGACAGGAACTTGACACCTGGGCAATGTTGGATGACTCACTGGGGCCAGGGCAGGCCATCCTTTTGTCTCTTTAATGGCCCTCGCTGGCCACTTGGTGGGAGGAAGATTAGCTGCTAGGTAACTTCGTTTAGCATAATCCTTTCAGGTATGTTGGAGGGGGCAGGAGTTGACCTGTGCAGTGTGACAGAAAGAAACCTTATTGCAAAAGGAGTCTTTGTCTCCGTCTTGGTGAACTATGGTGGGTGCCAGCCTCCTGGAGTGGACTGGAGCTTCTCCCAGCAATGGAGAATGCCTGTAGCCCTTACAGCACAGCGACCCAAGTTCGAGGTCATCCAATCCAACCCGACATACAGCGTGGCAAAGTCTCAGACACCTCCCCATCCACTCGCACCCCCAGCAGACCCTGGGCCCTGTCCTGAACAATGATTTGCTCAAACTGACTCACTGTGAAGTAAACACAGCCCACTCAGCTGGAGAAATGAGGAACCATGTTCTTGTTAGATCTGAACTGGGTCTTCCTTCCTCCGGCCAAGGAAGTGCTTCTGTCTCTCCAGGCATGTGTCAGCTTACCTTGACATACATCTGCTCGTGTGTCTCAGGTGGCCCAAGCAGACTCTGTCTGCAGTGCACGGCTAGACTCATCATGGACTCTGGGGAGGGGACCCTCAAGGGTCATCTAGTCCAACCCCGGTCTGCACAAGGGAATTCACTAATACCTCCCCCTCCATTTGCCCAAAGTGTGTGACTTGCTGTGAAGTGAACTGCAGCCCACTTAGTCGGATGCTTGGAGTGGGTTTCTAGTTAACACAGAAGGTGGCCATTCACGCATCCAGCCAAGGAAGTAGCCTCTCTGCCTCATCTCATGATGTCAGCTTACTGGAAAAGATGTGGCCCAAGACTCCACGGCTACAGTTGGAAGGAACTTGGTTGGAACTTAGTAGAACTCGGGAGGGGACCCTCAGGGTCACCTAGTCCAACCCCACATGGTGCAGGAAAATCTCAAACACCTCCCCCTCCACACATGCCCCCAGTGGACCCCTGTCCTGGGCCCTGTCCTGAACAATGGGTTGCTCAAACTGACTCACTGTGACGTGAACGCAGCCCACTTAGTCGGAGGAACAAAGTGCCATTTCTTGTTAGATCAGAAGGTGGGTCTCCCTTCCTCCGTCCAAGGAAGCCCCTCTGTCTCTCCAGGCATGTGTCAGCTTACCTTGACATACCTCCATTCGGGTCTCATGTGGCCCAAGCAAACTCTGTCTGTGGCTAGACCCATCATGGACTCTGGGGAGGGGACTGTCAAAGGTCATCTAGTCCAACCCTGGCCTGCACAATGTAGGGGAATTCCCCAATGCCTCCCCCGCCTCCACCCCCCCCCCCCAGTGGACCCCTGTTCTGAACAATGATTTGCCCAAACTGTGTGACTCACAGTGAAGCGAACGCAGCCCACGTAGTCGGAGCCACAAAGAGCCCTTTTCTGGCTAGATCAGAGAAGGAGGCTCTTCATGCCTCCGGCCAAGGAAGCCCCTGTCTGTCTCTCCAGGCACGTGTCAGCTTACCTCGACATACATCTGCTCATGTCTCAGGTGGCCCAAGCAGACTCTGCGACTGCAGCTAGACTCATCAGGGGACTTTGGACAGGGAGGGCAGGGGACCCTCAAGGTCATCCAGTCCAACCCCAGACACAGTGCTGCAAACTCTCAAACCCCTCCCCCTCCACACACACTCCCAGCGTACCCTGGGCCGTGTCCTAAGCAATGATTTTCTCAAACTGACTCGCTGTGAAGTGAACGCAGCCCACTTAGTCGAAGGAATGAAGATCTGTTTCTTCTTAGATCAGAACTGGGTCTTCCTTCCTCCGGCCAAGGAAGTGCCTCTGTCTGTCAGCTTACCTCAACAAAAAATGCCCTAAAATTTAAACCCTGCAGCAGACTCCAGGCAGCAGTGACTCTGAGCTCACTCCAGGCAGGCAGGCAGGCCAGGCTGGGAGGAGAGGCCAGAGGCTCAGAGAGCAGGGGCAGCAGCCAGCCACACTCTCCAAGCCAAGCTCTCTCAACTCTCTGACCAGTACAGCAGCACCAACCGTCCAGGAATAGGAAGAGAGTCAAGGGAGGGTGCAGGACAGGTCTGCTTTTATGATCTCTGGGCATACACAGAGGTTTCCTAACAGAAAACCTTCTGTGAATGGCCAGAGAGCGGATACCAAAATCCTATTGGCTGCCAGTGCCAGTCCCTGGGAGTTCCATAGATGTTTGCAAAGTTTGCAACTGGAAATGCATTGCACTGATTGGCTATCCACAGTCCCTACTCCCCCTCCCTCCCTGGGATCATTAGCAAAAGGTGGGAAAGAGGCTACAGAACCCCCACCCCCCACCCCGGGAAACGAAAGTGTAACTAAACTGTTACTAAGCTTCTGGCCTTCCCGGCAGTTAAGCCCCCCTGAGGCTATGATAATTCTTTAACCCCTGAAATGCCGAAAAGCCGGATTTCTCGGCTTGTTTTTTACCAGGATACCAGGGAAGCATGCTGCAGCATTCCTCTTATCCGGGAAACACAGAAAAACCCGAAACGGAGTTTTCCGGCTTTTTTCGGCTTTCCACAAAGCTGAAATGCACACCCCTATGCGGTTCAAGCAGGACATAGTTTGGGCCTCTTGATCAGGATCTCAGCTAGCCTAACATCTTCTTCGTGGTCTCTGTGCATCACACCTCTGGGATTAAGTGCACCTGCGCCGATCCCGATCGGTAATCTTCAAAGCCTAACGGATTTTCGCGCCAGCTCCCCGGTCACGTGCACGTCCCACTGTGCATGACCCGGGGAGAGGCATGAGGATCCCACCAGTTCTCTTCTGACCGCCGCGTCGTGAGGATCCCCTCTCCGCTTCGGTCGGTAGTTTACTTTCGTTTCCAACTGGAAAAGCCTTTCGGACTTATTTTTCCCTTTTTTCCACCTACAGACTGTATTTTGGACTCGCTTTTGGACTTTCCTTCGTTTCTCCCCGCTCGGCCTATGGCCCAGCGGTGGGGCTTCTTTAAACGCTGTCTTAAGTGTGGGAGCAAGATAGCGCCTCTGGACAAGCACTCTCTTTGCCTATTGTGCTTGGGTGAGTCGCACCGTGTGGACACTTGTTCCAGCTGCGCTGCCTTCTCAAAACAGACCCGCAAAAACCGAGCGGCTAGACTGAGAGTGGCTCTCTTGGAAGCAGCGTTATCCCCGAAGATGTCTTCTGCCGATGCTTCGGGAGCATTGCCATCGGCTCCGACGGCTCCGGCATCGTCTCCGGTAAGGAGCACCACCAGTACCGAGAAATCGGCACCGAAACGACCACTCCCTCTGCCACACACTCCTGCAAAGAAACGCAGAGAGGGCAAGGAGGAGAAGGGCAAGCTGAAGCACAGGAAGGCTCCTAGTGCTCCGTCGACGCACCCCGCGCCCGACGTGACCCAGCTCGGGTCTCCACAGCTTGACCCTTCTGGACGTGAGCGATCCCGGGGTAGTTCCGCCTCCCCGATGCCACAGCCCATCCAGTTGACGGACTCGGATCCCGACATCGACCTGACTCAGGTCCCTCGAAGTAGCCCCGAGGTCGGGCCCGATCCGTTACCGACACCGAGAAGTGATCGAGACTGGCGTCTTCCATCCTCCTCGGTGCCGTGGGACATTCAACAGTGGAGGTACCTTTACGGCTCCTACCCTCCACCACCGCAGTGGTATCCGTCGGAATGGGACCGTCAATCGATGTCGTCCAGAGTCTCCCAATGCCGCAACCCTCCGACTCCGAGGTCAACTCCACCACCGATACCGATGCCGACACAAACCCCACCCGATGTCGATCTCCCTCCCTTCCAACAAGACCCGTCGAGCCTGACTCCCATGTCACCATCCGAACATTCCGAACAGTCGATACCAGACTCCTCCACATCTTCCGTCTCGGGTGACGAATCACCCACCCATCCGTCTCCAACCCCCAATGTCGCTGACAACTTACCAATTTTCCCTTCCGAGGATGTAAAATTGTATGGGGAGCTCATCAAGAGAATGGCCCACTCTTTGGCCCTAGCAATGATCCAGCCGACCGATGCCATCTTTGACATCGTCCAAATGGATACCTCCACCGCAGTAGCCTTATCGCTGATTTCGGTGGAGGTTCCTGGGGACACCCCTCTTCGACTCCCATCTCTAGTAAGAGATTGGATTATATGTACAAGCTCCAAGAACCTGGAGCAGAATTCTCGTTTATACACCCCAAACCCAACTCGGTCATTGTGACCCCCTCCGCCAAGGGCCGCAGTGGACATTCTTCCCCCCTTGACAAAGAGGGACGGAAACTGGACTCTTTTGGGAGACGTTTTTATTCGGCAGGTGCATTGGGCATAAAAACTGCAAATTACACAGCCTGTATGAGCAGGTATCAATACTCTCTATGGGAGCAGATGACACCACTTCTAGCCCATCTTCCTGAGGACAAACAGCGTCTAGCCAGGAAGATCCAGAAGGAAGGCATGGTCTTGGCAAAACACCAGCTCAACGCATCCAAGCATGCTGCAGATGTAACTGCCAAGACGCTCACCTCAGCGGTCGCCCTTAGACGCCACGCCTGGCTGAGGTTGACTTCTCTTCCCCAAGACACTAAATCCTTGGTGGAAGACCTTCCCTTTGAGGGTGAAGGCCTGTTCAGCTCCACAACGGATACAGTTCTACACGAACTGGACAAAAGCATGAAAACATCTCGTAACCTGGGCGTCTCTCAGCCGAGACAGCAGAAACAAGACCTGGCAAAGATCCTGGTCTAAGAAACAGCTACAGCGGTCTCCCACTGAACCCCAATGGCAAAGACCTTCCTCCTCCGCTTATCAGCAGAAACCTTATGGCCATAAGCCCCGCTTTACAACCGCTTCCAAGTCGAAACCCCCTAAGCCGAACAAACAGAGTCTTTGACTCCCACATCCGCTCCGGTCCTCCCACCCGTCTGTCACCCTTCCTACCCGCATGGCAACTCATTACCTCAGACAAATGGGCCCTCTCAGTAGTAGCAGAGGGCTACCGGATAGAATTCTTCCAGATACCGCAGCCGACACCGTGTCATCAGAAGTCGAAGCCCTCCTATCCAAGGATGCCATAGAGCCAGTACCCGTAGCCCACCTTCAGCAGGGTTTCTACTCCCGCTATTTCACGGTACCAAAGAAGGATGGCAGACTCCGTCCCATACTAGACCTTCGGAACCTCAATGCCTTTATCATCTACAAGAAGTTCCGTATGACCACCCTACAGACCATCCTACCACTTCTAGAAGCCAACGTGTGGACGGTGACGCTGGACTTAAAGGACACATATTTTCATGTGACGATTCATCCTTCACACAGTCCATTCCTCCGCTTTGCGGTCGGTCCGCGCCACTTCCAATACAAGGCTCTCCCCTTTGGCCTTTCTACGGCACCCCGTGTTTTTACAAAACTCATGGCAGTAGTGACAGTCCATCTCCGGCTTCAGGGTGTCCACCTTTACCCGTATCTGGACGACTGGCTCCTGGTTGCGCCATCCGCGACAACTCTACAGAGCCACATCTCAGTAACCCTCCACACCCTAGACTCCCTAGGGTTGACAATAAACCTAAAAAAGTCCATGCTCACTCCATCCAGACGGGTGCAGTTTATCGGAGCCATCCTGGACTCCCTGCAGTGCAGGGCCTTTCTGCCCCCCAACAGGGCAAGGGACATAGTCTCCCTCCTCCAATCCATCCGGGAGGACAAGGAGGCCACAGCCAGACAAATACTCCATCTACTAGGCCTGATGGCCACAACCACGGCGGTGATCCCGTTTGCCAAGTTGTGGATGAGACCATTGCAACGTTGGTTCCTGAGACGTTTTCGTCCCAGTATTCACCCCCTCTCCAAGCGTTTCCAGCTCTCAGACTCGGTCCTGGAAACCCTGGCTTGGTGGCTTGTGCCCCAGAACTTACAGTCGGGCGCACCCTTTCGGCTCTCGCCCCCCCTCGGCAACCATCACCACAGATGCCTCCCTATGGGGCTGGGGAGCTCACCTGGATGGTGTCGGTGTAGGCGGCAAGTGGGACCCTGCTGTGGCCCACAACCATATCAATTTCTTGGAACTGCTGGCAGTTCTTTACGCGGTGAGATCCTTCTGCCAATCTCTGTCGGGAAAGACGGTGGCTGTTCCCACAGACAACATGACCACCATGTATTATATCAACCGTCAGGGTGGGACGGTCTCCCGTGGACTCTGCCGCTTAGCTATCGAGCTCTGGGACGAGTGTCAGTCCCCTCAATATTCATCTCGTAGCAACTCACCTTCCCGGCCTGCTCAATGTCCAAGCAGACTTCCTGAGCGGGGAGGAGCATCCCTACACGAGTGGGAACTAAACCCCCTCTATCTGACCCCAATTTTCAATCGTTGGGGACACCCCTCCATGGACGTGTTCACCTCTCGAGAGAACAGGAAGTGCCCTCTCTTCTGTTCCAGAGCCGGCACGGATCCGACCTCCCTCGGGGACGGTCTCCTTCTCCAGTGGATGGGGAGACATCTGTACCTATTCCCCCCGATCCCCCTGATCCCACGGGTGGTACACAAGCTATTATCAGAACGTCCATGGGCGATTCTCATCACACCGTGGTGGCCACTTCAACCTTGGTTCCCCACGCTCCTCCGTCTCTCTCTTGGAGTGTATCTCCACCTCCCGACGGACCTAGATCTGCTCTGGATGTACGGGGGACAGGTGCTTCACCACGACGTGCCCAGATTGAAACTGACAGCTTGGTTGATTCAACCCCAGGAATAGACACACATATTGCACAAGTTCTCTTGAACTCTCGCAAACTCTCCACGCGTCGCTCATATGTGGGAAAATGGACTAAATTTCTGTCATTTCTGGCCTCTGTAGGACAACCCTCCGTCCCCACTACCCTTAATGATGTTTTTGGTTTCCTTTTATCGTGTAAGGATAGAGGACTGTGCCACTCATCTCTCCGTGTTTATCTGTCAGCCATCTCGGTCAACCATCCTAAGGTTGACGGCTACTCAGTATTTTCTCACCCAACCACAAAGCAATTCCTCAAGGGAATGCATCGCCTCTACCCACCAGTACGGACACCGGTCCCTGCATGGGACCTACCCCTGGTCCTTACCAAGTTAATGGGCAAACCCTTTGAACCTATGGCTTCCTGCAGTCTTCAGCTCCTTTCTTGGAAGGTTGCTTTTTTGGTAGCCATCACTTCCGCTCAGCGTGTGAGTGAGCTGTCGGCGCTTCGTTGCGATCCACCGTACCTCACATTCCACCATGATGCTGTCGCCCTGGCTCCCGATGTTGCCTTCCTGCCCAAGGTGGTCTCGGATTTTCACATCGGGGCGGACATTACGTTGCCAGTGTTTTTTCCTGATCCTCAGGACTCGACACAACGCAATTTACACTCACTCGACGTCAAGAGGGCTCTCTCCTTTTCCTTGCACCGGACAAAACCGTTTCGCAAGTCTCCTGCTCTCTTCGTCGCCTATGCCTTGCCCAGACAGGGACAGAAACTGTCGTCTCAAAGACTCTCAAAATGGATTGTAGAGATGATAAAACTTGCCTACCTTTTGGCCAAAAGGCAGTTGCCAGCATCCCTCCGGGCACACTCCACTCGAGCCGTGGCTGCCTCCAAGGCGTTCCTCAAGGGCATTCCCCTGGGAGACATCTGCAATGCTGCTACTTGGGCATCTCCTCACACGTTTGTGAAACACTACGCCCTAGATGTCCGTGTCCATCAACGTGCTGTGGTGGGCCGTGCAGTTCTGCAAGCAGCTCAGGTGTGAGACCTCCAGCACCCACCTCCAGGTATGTGGTGTGTTTATTGCTCGCTATTCTCCCAGAGGTGTGATGCACAGAGACCACGAAGAAGATATACAGGTTGCTTACCTGTAATTGGAGATCTTCGAGTGGTCATCTGTGCATTCACACCACCCGCCCTCCTTCTCCTCTGCTTTCGGTCTCCCTCATTTTTTTCTTGGGGCTGTTAGCAGCGGTCAGAAGGAACTGGCAGGATCCTCATGCCTCTCCCCGGGTCATGCGAGCTGGCGCGAAAATCCGTTAGGCTTTGAAGATTACCGATTGGGATCGGCGCAGGCGCACTTAATCCCAGAGGTGTGAATGCACAGATGACCACTCGAAGATCTCCAATTACAGGTAAGCAACCTGTATTTCTCCTGGGCCTAAGCTGAATTATAGTTTTTGGCCCAGCCAGGTTAGGCGAGGATGACATCCAGTCAAACCACATTGTCTAGAGAAGCCTGAGAAAATTATTTCTTCACCCCGGCTCTCCTCCCCTCCCACCCTCAAGGCAGCAGGTTTTCATGGGCAGTTAATCACGCTGCCTCCACCTCTGGTTTTGAAGTTGATAACTGTATAGGCCAAGAAACCAATTAACAGCACCTGCAGGATGAACGAGGCCTGTAATTACATTAACCCTTGAGGGGAGGCTGGGGGCGCTTTGCCTCACAGTAGCATGTTCTGCTGATGGCTACAGATGTCTGTACTGTCAAGAGTGTGACAAGAGATATCCGGTCAGGGCAGGACAACTGGGCCACAAGCTTCCTGTTTCTGCACAACAGATCTGGAAGCTAGATCAAGAAACTCTGTCCCATGAAGGGTGTAATATGATTTTTTACATCAAAATCCAGTTGCTTGAATAGACTGAAGGATACAAAAGTAACCTTTTTGGTAAATGAAGAAAAGCTCAGTGAGGCACACGGACACATGAATCTGCCTTCTACTGAATATCCTGGGTCCATCAAGGTCAGTACTGTCTGCTCAGACTGGCAGCAGCTCTCCAGGGTCTCAGGCTGGGGTCTTTCCCATCACCTCCTGCCTGGTCCCTTTAACTGGAAATGCTGGGGATCGAACCTGGGACCTTCTGCACGCCAAGCAGAAACTGTATCTCTCTTCAAAAAGCTTACTGTACAGAATTTGGCTGGCTTTCCCATTAGAGGGGGCTGTAAATGATAGCGCATTATGCCACCAGGCCGTTCTCTGCCTCTCAGCACAAGTGTCCCCCCCACATCTGCACCTCCCACTGCTACTCTTTTTTAAAAAATTTAATTTTTTTATTGTAAACCCTGAAACATAGTAATAACATCATCCAACAATATATGATAAGAAAACAGTATCAGAAAAGAATGGGGGGGGGGGACGACCCAGGATTGACTGGGCAATGCAATAAAGACATAGAAATCATTCTAAATAGATTATATACTTAGCAAGTGAATTACAACTGCAACAGGTCAGTACTGGGTAGATATGACTTGGAACTTCTTCTATTGATAACATGTAATTTAACATCAGATGCCAAACTGCAAAAAAGTCTGAACTAGATTCTGTTTTTCCATTTTGTTGATTGCAATAAGATATCTTTTCTGTTGCATAGAATCTACATATTTTGTCAAACCATGCCACTGCTACTCTCGATGTACCCTTACATAGCTGTGTGTCTGTGTCGCCTCCAGCTCCCACTGCTTGCGGGCTGCTGCCTTTTACATCCGAGGACTCTTCTCCTTTTTCCAGGGGAGGTACAACGAAGCCAAGTAAGTGTATGTGTGTGTGTGTGTGTGTGTGTGTGTGCGCTTTTTGGGGGAGGGGGCAGTTTTGCAACGCCCGTCGCTCAACCCAGTCACACGTCGTCAACATGTTTAGCCATGGCCAGTTATGGTTCAGGCTCTTCTGACTGCACGGGTATTAGCACTATTCAAGACCACCCAGGATGCGGTATAAAAATGTAATACATAAATAAAATATTGTATGGTTTTTTGCCGGGAGGGGGGTCACCCAAGAGTAATGGTAAGAGTGAAGACCTCTTCTCAGCCTAGCAGGAACTGGGGTTCTCCACACACTCTTACTCTAGGATCAGGCACCTCTTGCCTTGCTGATCTCTGGAGAGCTTCTTCTGCCCCCTGGAGGGATGTAAAATTTCCAGAAATTCCAAAGTTTTAGAAGTGTTCTTCAAAAAAAACAATTTTGGGGGAAATGGAAATACTTCCTCATCGAGCCTTAAACGGCTTTAAAAACATAAAATTAATTATTTGTCACTTGGCATAAAAAAGTAGTATTTGGCATATTTTTACAATTTGAAAGTTTTCTGGAACCAAAATTGCAAATGCACAAAGTACTAAGAGAGAGCTGCAAAGTGAAGAAGAGGAGATTGGATTTATACCCCGCCCTTCACTACCCAAAGGAGTCTCAGAGTGGCTTACAAACTTCTTTCCCTTCCCCTACCCACAACAGACACCCTCTGAGGGAGGTGGGGCTGAGAGAGCTCTCTTGAGAACTGCTCTTTCCATAACAGCTCTGGAAGCAGTTGTATGTGGAGGAGTGGGGAATCAAATCTGGTTCTCCCAGATTAGAGTCCATGCACTTAAACACTACACCAAACTGCACCGAAGTGCAGCATCCTGTGCTGTTTTAGCACACGTGTCTTAGTTTATGCCATCTGAGAGAGAGGGGAAAAAGTTGAAAATAGCAAAATGTTGGCGTTACAAAAAGTGTTATTTCAACAGAAACAGTCTCATACAGTCACAGCACTAGGACCATACTTGGTTATCAAGTTAAACTTTGTAACACTGAATCCTTCCATGATATATTATTGTACATATTGTAACACATTGTAGACAGAATTAGTAACATTTAAAGCAATAAATGTACACCTGAAAATGTGTTGCATATATCTGTGGCTTCCAAAAGAATTATTTCCTAGTGATGCAGACTTATATTCAAATCTACACATTCTGAATGAATAAAACCTTACCTTAAAATTTATTTTGCTCTTTCCAGAAGGGAAAATGTTTCATATACAGATGTTTTTCAGTGCTTTCCAGAAATGTCTTGTTGGGAAAAAAGTCGGTACCTCTAATTTCCTGGGCCTTCACATATCCAGCTCTCCCTCTCCTCTCCCAGTTACACCATTCAGACCAATTTCTCCTAGTGGCTATTCACTGGAAGTGTCACTGAGAAGGGGGGTGGGGGCGAGGAGGAAGTGAGAAGCAGGACCAAGCAAGCAGTAGGTCCAGGTCACGAGAGTCCAGGGACCCTCCCCTCCACGCATTCTATACATTTTACTTTGTGGATCTGTTTGTTTGTTTGACTTATATTCTGCACTCCCCACAAGCGGGCTCAGAGCGGCTCCCATAGTTGGTACGCAATGACCATTAAAACCACATAAAAACATTTAACAATTCACATATAAAATCATAAAAACATAAAAGCATAGGTGCTATTACTAATTCCTGAATTCCTTAATTACTTAGTTGCTCAGATGGTGTGCAAAGCGCTATAAGCAGGCAGTTTGATGATCTTCCTTGTCCTTGATCCTCCTGAGTCACGCAGTGGCAAAGGCCAGATGTTAAGACTGAGGGCCAGGGTCCATAACCACGATTGTTGGTGGTAGTCATGGGGGCGGCTCCTTAGTTGAAGGCCTGGTGGAAGAGCTCCATCTTGCAGGCCCTGCAGAACTGTAATAAATCCCGCAGGGCCCTGATCTCCTCCAGGAGCTCATTCCATCAGTGTGGAGCCGCCCTGGAAAACGCCCTGGCCCTGGTAGTGGTGAGCCTAACATCCTTAGGGCCCGGGAGGGTCAGTCAGTTCAGAGACCTTGACCACAGTGCTCTCTGGGGTATGTATGGGAAAAGGCGGTCCCTCAGGTATGTCGGACCCTGGCCATTTAGGGCTTTAAAGGTAAGTACCAGCACCTTGAAGCAAATTCGGTATGCTATTGGCAGTCAGTGCAGTGTCTTCAGCACAGGCTGGATGTGCTCCCATCTGGGGATGCCCATCAGGATGTATGTAATGTAGGGGAACTTAGAAATGCAGGAACCTTTTCGTGGACTCCCACTGTGTTCACTGGGGAGGGAGAGAAACTGGCAGGGATCCCAGCTGCATCCAGAGAGACACAGCAGTTTCAAAGAACCTCTTATTTATTGAACTTCAACCCCAAAATGCAGAACCTTCCAAACATACAAGAATCTGGTACGCAGCCTACAAAATTGACTCATAATTCTTAATTCAATACTTAAATATAATGCACTATAGTTCCACAAAGGACATCCTTGGTTGCTCTGTCAAGACCCATAACGGAGGGTGGTTGGCCAAAACAACCAGGAACAGGAGTAAACCCAGATATTAAGTACCCTTTTCTGTCCATAGTAGCTCATGTAACTGTCAGTCAGGTCTGTGCTGAGCATCTGATGTACTCGACAAAATCCAGCCCCTTCCACACAGTAAGGCGTGAACTTTGCCTGTCGTTAAAACAATGTCCATGCGGGCAAGAAGCCCCAACTATCCTGGCGTCCCTTCAAGTGATAATCTGCATTTTATCGGTGGTTCAGGATTACTCTGGGTAACCTCTCTGTATCAAGGAGGGAACCATGGAGACACACAGCCCATATCTGGATGTTTAGACTGTTACCCTGGCCTCTGAAAATGTAAACCATTCTTCCTCGGACAGAGTGCATTGTCTCTGACAGTGCTTGCTTGGGAGCAGCTAACCACAAAGCTTTATGAGAAAGAACCAAAGATTCAACCACAGAATTTAATACAAAATGAGTTTGCAAAGGACGGGGGGCTCAGTCGAGGCCCCAGTTCTGCACCAGTAAGCTTCACTGTGATCTGAGTCTGGCTTTGAAAAGCCAGTTTGGTGTAGTGGTTAAGAGTGACAGACTCTGATCTGGGAGAACCGGATTTGATTCCCCACGCCTCCACTTGCAGCTGCTGGATGACCTTGGGCAAGCCATAGTTCTGTCAGAGCTGTTCTCTCGGGAGCAGTTCTCGAGAGAGCTCTCTCGGCCCCACCTGCCTCCCAGGGTGTCTCTTGTGGGGAGGGGAAGGAGAAGAAGATTGTAAGCCGCTCTGAGACTCTGAATGAAAGGTGGGGTATGAATCAATCTCTTCCACCTCCTCCTCGTAGTACCAAGCAGACGCCAGAGAGCAGTTTTATGTAATTGCTGGTATTCCTCCATTACTGTCCTCTTAAAGTTAAGGCCCAGGACCACTTCGAGCAAACAGAAGGCTGGTAGGTGAGGCACAAACGCCCCTATCTGCACAAGCTCTCTCTCTGACATCGTCATCCCCAGCAGGGCCCCCCCCCCCCCCATCCTGCCCGCTGACTCCTTTCCTGGCTCCCGCCGGGTGGGGGGTGGGGCCGTGCAGGGCTTTTGCCCAACAAGACTTCTGACTGGCAGTTGGAGATCTGAGTGGCTGTGCAGATGTTTAAAAAGGTTGCTTTGGCAGCAGCTGCCACCACAGGACAAGGACCGGCACCGTATGACTGAAGGGAGGCTGCAGTAGCCCTTTAGCGGCAGCCATTTTGTGGTGGTGCCCACCATGCTGGGTCAAAATTCTGAAGGTGCCCACAGGGTCAAAAAGATTGGGGAACCTGAGATATATCCTCTCTAGTTGTTAGGTCATATTGCACACACCCACACCGGTGTAAATGTTTTCTACTACTGAAAGCTGTTCTACCTGGTGCTGCTGCTGCAAGAACAGTTTCTGTAGCACAAGCCCCCCTCCCATCCTTCATGAAATAGTTCAGGGGTGGCCAAACTGCAGCTTCGGAGCTGCATGTGGGTCTTTCACACCATCTAATGTTAATAAAAAGCAAATTTGCATATTTTCCAATAAAAATGTGTGTGTAATATTCACATCTTGCGGCTCTCAAACATCTTGACATTTATTCTATGTGGCTGTTACATTAAGCAAGTTAAATGGTGAAGGAAGTTTAACACAATGGTTAAATTTATCAACTCAGTAAAACAGGCAAATGAAGAGAAGAAAGGGGAGAAATAAAAATAGGTGTACTTAAAAGTGATACAAGATTAAAGTTTGGTTCAGGAACAAATGGTTGCCAAATTGGTCTAAAATGTATCTGGATCGTTTCTCTTTGCAATGCACAACTCACTCTTTAGGTAGCTCTTCTAGACAGTCTCCAGACAGGTTCTTATTATTTATTTATTCACTTTATATATTTATCCCACTTTTCTCCCTGATGGGGATCCAAAGGGGCATAGATTGTTCTCTTCTCTGTTTTATCCTCACAACAACCCTGTGAGGTAGATTGTGTTGAGAGTGTGGAACTGGCCCTAGGTCACCCATCAAGTTTCTGCAGCAGAGTGGGGATTCAAACCTGAGTCTCCCAGATCCTAGTCTGACATTCAGATCACTACACCACACTGGCTCTTGGAGGTAGAACTCATAGAAGTAGAGAGTATGACTTCCAGAGCTCAAATGAGATCCAGGTGGGTAGCCATGTTGGTCTCAAGCAGCAGAACAAAGTCTGAGTCCAGTGGCACCTTTAAGACCAATAAAGTTTTATTCAGGGTATGTTTTTGTGCGCATGCACACTTTGTATCTGAAGAAGTGTGCATGCACGCAAAAGCTTATACCTTGAATAAAACTTCGTAGAGCTGAAATAAATTAGCTTTGATATATAGTAATCTGAAATGGAATCTTACTCAGATCTGTTCAGTGCGGCTTATTCCTACGAGTGTTCTTAGGAATGCAGCATAACAAACTCCAGTAGGTGCTGGAGGAGTCTCAGCATTGGTGGAGGTTACCAGTTGTGCATTGGCATGCAGGAGAAAAAACAGGTTTAGGAGTCATCTTCCCTCTCTCTTTTTAAATTAGGCGTTTTTTACGGGAGACGTTGAAAATGTCAAATGCAGAAGACCTGAACCGCTTAACAGCCTGCTCCCTTGTTCTCCTGGGTCACATCTTTTATGTATTGGGGAATCATAGGGTAAGCACTGCCAGTTTATTTCTGCTTTTGCTTCTCCTGTACTGAAGACTCAGTGGGTAGGTTGGAGGACTGGGGGCATGAACTCAATCTTACTAAACTCCCACGAGGTGGTATTTGAACACATGTTGTATGTTGACAGATCTGTGACATTTGCAGTCCGTCATGCCATCTTCCAGACAGCAGCTGGCTGGCTTGAGAGAGATTATAAGCATGAATTCTCAAGCTGCCTGCCAGGGCGTACAGGTTTCCTCTGGGAGGGTTGTGAGAAACAAATGAATGAAATGGAGGGTTGTGTGAGCCAGAGAGGAAGCTGTGTCTGTTGTCTCTGCATGACTCCCTGGTCTGTCCTTGCCTCCTTTCCATGAAGTTGTCCATGCCTGGCTTTTCATTTGAGTCTCTCCAGATAATGGCCCTAGACCAGGCAAGGGCCATAGTCAAGTAACAAATTCTCAGTGTCGAAAGACAGAATGATATTGCCAGGATTGCAGACTCCCCCCCCCCCCCCCCCCCCGGGAGATATGTGGTTTCTCCCGCTTCTTAACTGTCGGGCTTGGGAATCCCGTCCTACCGAAGGGCCTTTTCTGTGGCCCGATGCAATATCTTCCCGTCTGTGATTGCAGAAGGCCATTCAGAAAGGTCCCGTTGGCCGAGCCCTTCTGCCCTGGTGGCACTGGTAGAGTTGAAATGATTGAGCATACTTTGTTAGACGGTGGGTACTATCAAGCAATTCGTGCTAAATACTTCCAGCCTGTACTGGAGAGATTTCCAGGTCTGCCAGATTTGGAATTAAGTAATATCCTCTTGCTGGATTCTAACCCCCCGGCCACGCTTCCTTGTGCCAGATTCTTGGCCACAGCCTATAAAATCTGCAAAGAACATGTTAAGAAGCGACACAGACAATCCTTGAGCCTTTTGAACTTCTTAATTTTTAAAAGACTAAAAATTCTGTTCTTTAAAAAACATTTGTATTTTTAAAGTCTTTATCTAGTTATTTCCAATTTGACGGCTGTGTTCCTAGAGTGTGGTATCCCACTATGTATCTAACTGATTTGTGCAGCTTAAGTACCGAAAATAAACTCTTGTTGTTGTTGTCGTCGTCGGTCATCCTTCCCAACCAGTCTGTATATAGGGAGGGGTGGTTCTGTTGTGCCTCGGCATTGCGAGTAATGGTGCAGAGAGAGGTAGTGCAATCATACAGTGGCCAGCCCTCGGAGGAGGAGGTTGTTCCTTGCCATCTCTGCACGGTTCACTGTTCTGGGCTTGCTTTCTTACCAGAGGCATGTCTGACTGTTGAGGAAGCTCAGGTCGGTGGACTGCTTCTTTTTATTGTGCAAGCACAGCAGTGACTTGGCTATCAAAAGGGATTGCAAAAGACCCTTTTGCAGGAATAAAGGTTCTCTTGCCTGAGCAGCTGGATTTGCGTCCAGCAGCACTTTAAAGACCAACAAGATTTTTGGGCTGCAAGCTTTCAAGAGTCAGAGCTCCCTTTGTCAGGTATGTAGCTTTGACTCTCGGAAGCTTATACCCCGAAAATCTTGTTGGTCCCTCGGGTTGCTGGACTTGAATCCAGCTGTTCTACTGCAGACCAAGACAGCTGCCCTCTGGAACTATCTTACCGGAGCAGTTTGGTACCGTTTTTGGTGGATTGGTTTTAAAACTGGTTTGTCCTGGGCAGATCATTCCATGCGGGGTGGGGTTGTAATCGCCACGCTTGTTTTGACCAAGAGTAATTTGTCCCTAGGAGAGTAACAACATGGTGGTCCCAGCCATGCAGCTTGCCAGCAAAATCCCGGACATGTCTGTGCAGCTGTGGTCTTCGGCTCTCTTGAGGGGTGAGTTATGCAGAATGAAGAAGGCTCCTCTTCTGTTCAGTGGAGGAGTGAGCCTGGGTAGTCTAAAGAAGGGGTGAGTTGAAACAGCCACTGAAATCCGCAGTCTCTGGAAGCAAGCAGGGCTTGGGTACTGGGGTTGTTCACGTACTGGACATCACTTTGCTTTCATGGATGGTCTTGCAGGGCACTGAAAGGAGAGAGGTGAAAGTGCTCTCAGTGCTTGGAGCAATCAAGGTCTAGTTGAGAGGTTCCGCAACCCGCTCCCCCTGGGCTAACTCTGGCTCCGTGACCCCAAAGAGGCCAAAAAAAGAAGAGGGGAAGAAAAAACAACTGGATAAAGTGGCATCTGAGAGAAATGTTCTCTGTGTCACAGACTCATTGCCTCCACAGTGTAGCCAGAAGGGCTAAGCTCCCAAGTCACGGAGCCCGCTTTTGGCGGGTGATTGGTTTGGCAGAAGTGTGAGCCCACGTACCTTGGGGTATTGCTGCCACCAGCCCCTTAGGCTGTCTAGACAGCCAGAGAGACCAAGCCTCTAGCCCTGCCAGGGTCTGAACAAGAAACCAGCCCTGTAAGGTTGTCCACTCACAAGGTGAGTCCTGAAAGCAAGTTACTTCAGTAGTAGTAGCCAGCTTGAGCTAAAGTACTGGATTCAGATTGATGCCTCCTGAATGCAAGAAGACACCAAAATATAATGAAAGTGATATATTAGAAGGGCATGCAAGAATATACAACAAGGAGCAAAGAACAGTGAAAATGAAATAACAAAGCTAAAAGGGCAAAGCTAGAATGAAGGATGCTTTCCTTTATCCCCCACCGCCTGTGCTGGCGTGATTTGGGCTTGTCAATCAGATGTAGGCCCAGTGTTGTAACTGAATTAACCTTTAGTGTTACTGACCAGGTGATGTAACCAATCAGATAACATTGCCAATTAGTTTCTGCTGTTCTGCAGCTGCATCAGCTCCCACAAGTCCTTGCGCTGACTAAATGGAACGTGGGCAGCCTTGAAATGATCAGAGCAGATGAGACATCCTGCCCCTGTGAGTGGGGATTCCCCGTGTTCCTGTAGGCCTTCTGCCGGAACCAAAGTTTTAGTTTGAACAAGAGACTATGAAGAGGCCTAGTCTCCCGACCGTCTGCTGACAGGCAGCGGGTATTTGAGCCACTGACTTAGCACAGTTAGTTCTTCAAGTAGTCCCCCAACAGTTGACGTATTAACCAAGACTAACTCCGTAGCTAGTCGTGAAGCAGGGGGGAATTTTTCTTTTAACCAGAACAAAACTTCTGTGCTGACTGTTTCTATTTATAAGGGAAGGGAGGCATCATAGCCTTCGCAGGCAGAAAAGGAAGATGCTACCTTTATTTTATTCACTTTATTTATATACTGCCTTTTCCCCACAGTGGGGATGCAGAGTGGTTTATATCATTCCCTTCTCCCCCCTTTTTGATTAATTTTTTATTTCCTCAAGAGAAGTGGGATACAGAAGGGGATAGGGGAAAATACAGATTCGTCAGGTTTATCAATTATTATGAGTTGTCCAGTGTTCCCTCTAAGCTGAGTTAGTGTGAGCTAGCTCCCAGTTTTTTAGCCTCCAGCTCACCCATTTTTGTCTGAGCTCAGGGAGGATGGGGCTCCAGAGCAGACTAACTTATGCAGCAGCCAAATTGCTCACTCACAACTTTAATGCCAGTAGCTCACAAAGCAGAATTTTTGCTCACAAGACGCCACAGCTTAGAGGGAGCCTTAGTTGTTACATACATACAAGTAAAATCAAATGTATTATCAGATGTATTACATATTTCAATTATAGAAGCAGACAATAACACATCAATATTACAGTGTTTTGGGATAGATTCGCTCTTTAAAAGAATAAATAAAAAACTTTCCTAACATTAGCGATACTCTGATAACAGTAAAAGAGATTACAACTTTAGCAGTTGAATAAACATATATGCCATAATTAAATCATCGCTAAAATTGGAATATTGTCTAAATTTTATTCTGACTAAATATTTAAATACTAGTGTAATACAAATAAAAATATTAAAGCTATAATCAATATTTTCATCACCTTTAATATGATATTCAGATAATTCCAAAACTAAATAAATAAATAAATTAGCTATTTCCATAATATGAGTAATAAACTTGCAGGTTTTGCTGAAATTCTTTCAATGGTCTTCTGTTTATATAATTAGTTTTGCCAACCCTTTCCCCTCTTTATCTTCACAAAAACCCCATGAGGTAGGTGAGGCTTGAGAGTGTGCGCCAAGGTCACCCAGCGAGCTTCCGTGGCACAAACACGGATTCGAACCTGGGTTTCCGAGCTCCTAAGTCTGACACTTTAACCACTACACCACACCCGCTTCCATGGCACGAGTGGGGATTCAAACATGGGTTTCTCAGACTGTCATCCAGCACCCCACCCCCGCTCTCCTGCTGCCTTAAGGGAGGGTAGAGTAGCCTTTTTCATGGGACCGGCTGGCAGCAGCTCTGCTTCCTGTGGGAACTGCCGGTGAAGTTGAGCCCAAGGGATGCCAGTAGTCAACGCTTGTAGTGGGAAGAGAAGGGCCCAGGATCAGCAGTGTGAAGTTCTCCCTGGCCATTTTCTCCAGCATGGGTCATCATGACAGAGGAACTGCACTGGTGGAATAGGCTGACTTTCATCTGGTTTCTTTGACTCAGCTCTTTAGCCTGAACCCCGAGCAGAAGTTAAACCCATGCATACAGAATGGTACCTTCTGTGCATTCTGTGTTATCTCCCACGGCATAAAGGCATCCAGCGCAGTAGGACTAGGAAGAAGAAGTTCAATGACGGCATGAGCAGCAGTCCGAGCAGCAAACGGCGTAAGGCAAGGTGTAGTGAGAGC
Organism: Lepidodactylus listeri; assembly: GCA_029233225.1. Taxonomy (NCBI): domain Eukaryota; kingdom Metazoa; phylum Chordata; class Lepidosauria; order Squamata; family Gekkonidae; genus Lepidodactylus; species Lepidodactylus listeri. The sequence continues at coordinate 178,506,863 of JARCFY010000002.1, forward strand.
AGTGCAGAAAGTGTTCAGGTGCACAGCCAGCTGGTATTTAATGCTTCCAGTTGATTTGTTCCCATTAAACAAATGGAATTGTGGCTATGTGCCTTGTTTTCCAAGACTATCCCCCAACCCCACTCCCATGGAGGCATTTACTAGAGACATAAGCACTGCTTTGCTTAGTGCAGGTGCTGGGTTATGCATTAGGCACTGCAGGCAGAGAGAGAGAGCAGGCCTGCCTCCTCTCTTTCTCCCGCTGCTTCTGTTTGAATTCCTGTAACTGCTGTCTAATTTGTGCCGGGCGGGCTCCTTAGTACTGGCCTCTTTTGCTTCCCAGCAGTAGTCTGGTGAGTGGGAAGGGGCGAGATTTCTGGAACACATTTTCAATCCCATTCTTTCGCTTCAGCCCATGTTGTTTTTCTTTTCGGAACATCCTTGAAAGTCCTGATTTATCACCTGTGCAGCACACGCTTTACCCAGAAACAGCAGAGTTTGCACCTCACCTCAGTCACCTGGATGACGAGACATTTCAGAGTGCCTCTGGATATACTCTGCACTGAAAAGAAATAATAAAAGTTTGGTGGCCCAGCAATCTGGATTGTGCAGCCTGTATAAATTATGCAGGTTCTATCTCCTTGGTCCTTGTGCCTGTAGGGACATGCTGGCAATCCCTAGGTCCAGTAGGAAGCTTACGATATCTTCAGTTGGAGACAGGCATTGCTCCATGGATAGCATGGAGAAGGTCTCAGGTTCAGGCCCTAGAGCATCTCAGTTTAAAAGGCTCAGGTGATAGGTGATGTGAAAGACCTCTGCTTGAGACCCTGGAGAACCGCAATCAGTCTGAGTAGACGGTATTGACCTTGATGGACCAATGACCTGATGCAGTATAAGGCAGGTTCAGGTGCTCATAGATAGTGTCACATTTTATGATTATTGTCTTTGGCAGCTAGGAGTCTTTCCCCATGGATATCTTACAGACTCATAGGCTTTAATGTCTCCATTTGTATTTTGCCGATTCTGCTGCCTGTTGAAAGCTTGATTGTCCCAGATTAACAATCGTATGTTGGAAAGACAGGAAGAGTTCCCTCGCATGGGCCAGTGTAACTTAACCTATGATCTCTCTCCTCTCCTTCCGTACCCAAAGATCTGAACAAAGCATGTGGGAATGCGATTGACGCCCACGAAGCAGCACAGATGCACCAGAACTTCTCTCAGCAGCTGCTCCAAGACCACATCGAGGCTTGTAGCCTCCCAGAGCACAACCTCATCACGGTACGTTGACATTTGGGTCATGGTGGGACTCCTTTGTTTCCAGCCTTTCCCTGTGTTGCATCATCACCCCGATCCAAAGACACTCACCTGCTCAGCACAGCAGCCTGCACATGAGAGTGGCTGGAGCACATGTATGCATTCTAAGTGCTCACTGTTCCACAGGGATGGCTGCCTGTGGACTGGGAAAGAGAATACGTCTCGAGTTCAACATTTTATTTTATTTTTAGAAATACTGAAAATACTAAAGAGGGTATTTTTACTTGATTCTACCCTGCTCTTGTTTATTAGTCTCTTAATTTCTTCTGTTTTGTAAAAGCTTTCCATGCCTCTTTCAGTGATCCTTTTAGAGGGTCTGTGGATTTTGTGTTTAAGTAGTCCTAATTTTGTGCCTTTTGACTATGTGTTTAGTTGAAGGCCATAGAATTTCTGTGTCTGAGAAATGAGGTCTCATGTCTTAATGACACCTGAGCACATTGTATTTGCTTTTTTAAAAAAAATAGAGTTAAAAATTTCCATAAAGAAACAGTTCAGGTAATTTACAGTGTGGGCTGCTAAATGAGTGGCGTACAGATGCTGACTGGAAAAGCCACCAAACCAGAGTTTTTTTCTGCTTGTTTCTCCCCTCTCCTTTGCCAGTGGACAGACGGACCGCCTCCCGTACAGTTTCAGGCACAAAATGGACCCACGACCAGCCTGGCCAGTCTCTTGTGAAAGAGCAACACCTTGCCTGAAAAGAAGACAGCTTTCCTTAACGCTGAGCTTTTTTTACACGACGGATGGGCTGCAGATCCCTCCTCTAGTGGGATTTCTCTAGGACTCCTCTTCTAGAACCTTGCAGGAGATGCACTTGGGAGCCCATTTCAGAGACTTGCCGGTGTGATGCAAACATTTGGAACTCTTCAGATTTCCGCGTGGGAGTGTTATCCCTTGGGTGGTGTGCGTGTGTGTTGGCAGGTAGTGTTATGAGAGGTGGGAGGGCGGCTTTCAGGGCACCCCCCTTCCTGTTGCTCAGCACTAGGTGTTACATTATCCAGAGATAGAGCTCCTTCAGTTGGGCTGGAACTTAGCATTCTTTCTTTTAAAATAAAGAAAACACATCCTCTAGTAATGAAGGAAAGGCGTGGTATCGGTAGGAAAAGGGTGTTAAAAAAACAAAACCCAAGCTTCCTTCTTGAGAATTAAAACCATCCCTGAAAATCCCACGATTGTTCTTTTAACTTGTGCTGTGTTGCCCTGATTGTGCCTGAAGGGGTTAGATCGTTTTTCTGATGAAGCTTGTGTTGGAAAAGGTCCCAAGGTTGGTGTCCATTCCATATTAGTAATGCAGGCTGCATGCTCACTGTCCGTGTAACTGTGGCTGCCTCTCATGTGGGAATTGGTGCTGTGGGCCTGTTGTGCACTTTTTGAAAAGACCAGCACGTGGAGGGCAGAAAGAAAGTGGTTCCTACTTCTGTGTGGTGCTGTAGATCACACTCCATCTTGGAGGGGAGTGGCCAGAACGGAGTCCAAAGAGACTTCAGGATAATCTGAACTCCTCCCATAACCCTCGGTTAACCTCCTTTAGCTCCCCAGAAGGATACATCTAATCCCTTCTGTCTTCTAAAACACTTTTTCTTTAGCCTAGCTTGTTTGTGGATCTGAGAGGACTTTTCCTATTTCCCTGCTCTCTGATATAAAAATGAGTGTATTCCTGTTCTCTGATAATTTCCTCCAATAACAAGCAGTGCCACTTTCCCAGACTGACCGTTCTAGCATCTGATGAACACTAAAGAAACAGATGCCCCCCTGGGCTTATCCGGTGTTTGCTTACAGCAAGGTCTTCCAGGAGAAAGGGCTACTGAATGCAGAGCGGAGCTTCCTGAGAGTCTGTGTTTTTCATTAAGAACAAGTTCCTAGTCCTTATTGTTGCGAAGATGTCCTCAAAAGATGTAGGCAGCACCGCTCTGAAGTCTCAGAAGCCAGAGGAGTGTCCAGCAAAGATGGATCGAGGTGGGCTTTGGTGTCCAGTCATGCGCCTTCCCTCTTTCTCATAACCAGCACGGTAAAAATGGCTGGCAGTAGCATGCAGGCATATTGTATTTGCCTGGGTTTACACAGTAGAGACGTAGGCTTGCTTACTGTTTTTTAATTGAGTTCCTAATAATGGATTAGCACTGAAACAGTTGATCATGTGAAAACAATGGTTAACCCCTTGCCAAACCAGAAGATTGGTTTGTTTTGCTGCTCCTCCCCCCCCCCCCCCCCCCGCTCCGTGAAATTGCTCCAGGAGAAACTAGCTTGCAGTGCATGGAGGGGAGAATAGGTGGGGAGAAACTTGAAGGAATTGTGATGAGGACAGGCATGAGGATCGAGAGATGAGAATCCCTTGGACTTAGCCTTCACCCCCGGATGACTGAGCTTTGATTGGAATATCTGCTAGTATAAATCATGTTCGTTCACAAATATAGGAATGATGTGGTAGCTCCTGAATACACCCCAGTCGGAAGCAATGAACGCTTGTGTGATCATGCCAGTGCTGACAGTAGTTTCTTACTCGTGGAAGAGAGACAAAAGTGCAATAACAGTTCGTATGGATAGGTTGTCTTTGACAGTCCTTGACTGGTGGGCCAGTCCTAACACTGCCAGACGTATGCGCAAGAGTATGGCTCCATTATAAAGTCAGTGGAAGCGTACAGGTCCTCCCGATCACCATCCAGTGGGCTGGACGCAGGGCTCCTCTCTTCTCTGTCACCTAGGACAGCGGTCTTCACCCTTTCCAGGTTCCCTGGAGCTGCACGTGCCCGACAGGAAGAGATGTGACATCAATGTCCCCGCATGAGAAGAGTGGCGGCTGGAATTATTGTGATCTCGCCAGTTTTCAGGCCTGGACCAAGATTGCTGAGAACTACAAGGAGGCACGCAAGGAGCAAGCCACGTATCAGAGCCATGGAGGAATCTGGTCCATCGAGTGAGCTCCCCTTGCCGTTCTGCCAAAGGAAAGAGAAGTGCTGCCTTTGTTCATGGTAGCAAGCAAGGCCTTCCAAAAGGCAGCCTCAAAAAGTCTCATCTGTTCAGGCAGGCAATCTGACAGGTAGGGCTCTGGGTCCCAGCCCATGGGTTGAAGAACACTGCAGTGCAGCGGAGGAAAAGGGTCTTTTTTGGCTTGGGCCAGATTGGAGGGTGCCCTCCCAGCCTTTCTCTTGCTCGTGTAGCAGTGGTCAGAAGGTCCAGGCCTGGCCTACTCCACTGGTCCAGTCTGGTACTGCTTGGCCTTTGTTTTCCTTGCAAATGAAACTTGGAAACTGTTGGTCCTCCTCATTACCTTGGCTAGAGAAATGGGATAGAATCTTGTGGGCCAGATCAAACTGCCTTCTGGCTCACAGGCCACCCCTGCCATAACACATCTCCTGTTGCGTTCCCATCCCAAGTTCTCTTTCTCAGCTGCTCTGCTCTCCATTCTCCCTCCCTCCCTCCCTCCCTCCCTCTGAAAGCCTCATTTCTGTGTGGGTGGGTGAGTGTATGGTGGAGTTGTATTTTTGTTTGTTTTTGCACTGTTTGAATGTGGCACCTGCCTGTTTGGCTAAGACCACCTGCTTCAACACTTCCTTCACTTGTGAAATTCTCCTATTATGAAATGGCTCTTTTTATCAATATACTTTTTTAAAAAATGTGTACTTCAGTAAATTTGTACAGTTTGTCTTTTAGCCTTTTCAAGAAACATTTAGTCTTTTCCTATAGATAATTGTGCAAACATTAAAAAGTTGCATAGAGATTGGTTATTTGTCTTTATTTTAGGATTCAAAGCACTTTTCGGGTAGTCAAGGGGAGAAAGACCTCAACTTGTGTTTGGTGGTGAATATTTTTTGGAGTATGATTATGCCACTGTTCCAAGAGAGTGCAGAAAAGGTGCAAAACGTGGCCATGGCCACAGCACTCAGCTTCCTGAGAACCTGTTTCATCATGATGTTTAAAAAGCAAGTTGCCAGCCCAATGATGGCAAAGATTAAATGGAAAGTTTTGCAAGCATAGCTGGCAAAAATGTAAGATCCAAAGAGTTACGGCTGCGTAGCTCCTTGATTCTTCCTCCAAGTGGAATTTTCAAGAGAAATTCTGCACATTTACTTAATTTATTCAGATAGCAAACTTTGGTTCCTTGGTGAAAAATAAACCATAGAAAACAAGTAGAGGGGAGGAATATAGCTCATTCACACTGGTGATGCCCGTGTGGTATTGCAGGGCCTGGTTTTATAGAAGACCAGGCCCGTTGTGGGAAGAAATACAACAAGCTCTAGAAAGAGGCTCTGGGAGAGTGTCAATGCCTTGGGCACTCAGCATCAATTTGCTGTGGCAGCCTCAGCAGGGTATTCTGACACAGAGTCCACCATTTTCTCCAGGGGGACTGATCTGTGCTACCTGAAGAGCAGTTGTAATTTTGAGTGATCTCCTGCCCTCACCTGGAGATTGGCAACAGTGGTTCCCCAAGAGGGAATTGCTGGTTTGGAGGGCAGAGTCTATGGCATTGTACCTGTTTGAGGCCCCACCTTTCCTCAAACCTCACCCTCTCCAGGCTCCACCCCTCAAATCTCCAGGAATTTCCCATCTGGAGTTGGCAACCCCATCTCCTTCCCAGCCAAGCATCAACCTACCTTTATTTCCCACTCACTCTTCAGGTTTCCATCTCCCCCCCCCGACCTGCAGCCTCTATCGTGCCCTGAAGCCCTGACTGCTGAAGCTCTGACTGCCAATCAGCAGGGTATAAGGACACAGAGTCCACCATTTTCTCCAGGGGAACTGATCAATGCCATCTGGTGTGCAGTTGTAATTCTGAGTGATCTCCTGCCCTCACCTGGAGATTGGCAACAGTGGTTCCCCAAGAGGGAATAGCTGGTTTGGAGGGCAGAGTCCATGGCATTGTACCTTTCTGAGGTCCCACCTCTCCTCAAACCTCACCCTCTCCAGGCTCCACCCCTCAAACCTCCAGGAATTCCCCACCTGGAGTTGGCAACCCCATCTCCTTTCCAGCCAAGCATCAACCTACCTTAATTTCCCCCTCGTTCTTCAACTTTTCTCTCTCCCCCCCACCTGCAGCCTCTACCATGCTCTGAAGCCCTGACACTGCCCTTTTTGAGGGTCAGTGAGACCCTTGTGGTCAAATCTCCCTATTTGGAAATGGAATCTGCAATCTTTGGGGGATCCCTGGAAGGTTGGCAACCCAAGGGTCTGGCCTTTCCTTGCTTCCCTGGGCTACCCCTTCCCTTTGGTATTTGCAGAGTGGGGAGACTATGGGGTCAGAACACAAGACAGATTATTGGTCCTAATAGAATAATTTATTTTAGTATTTACACAATTATGGAGCACACACACACACTAAATGAATAAGGGACAACTAAATAAAACGGGTTAAACACAATCCTCCCTGGATGGGCTGGGATCTATATTGATGGTGCCCCACCCCTTGGGAGGGTCCCTCTTTCCCCGCAGTTTTTGGCCTTGGGGCAGCTGGGAACTGTAGGCCAGCAGATGAGGAAGCCCCATTCAACCCAGTGAGTGATACCCCTACAGGCCCCTCTCTGGAACTACAGCTCAACTGAACCTTATGGGGGAACATTTTAAACAAACCACAGACAGCAGCCATCTTATAAATACAGGTACCTGCTATTTCGTTTCACCTACCAACAGCCACTGAGGTAACAATCCCCTCACAGGAAGGAAGTTGGAAAAGTGTCTTCCTCAAGAGCAAAAAACCCGGCACAGAGGCTGAAGGAGTGGGCGGGGAAGAGGAGTAGACCCAGCCAATGGCATGCAAGTATTCACAGCCAGTGGGTAGGGACAGCTTCTGATTGACAGGCCAGGGGACCAAAGGCTGGGGTGGCATGTGGAATCTTCAGGAGCGTGCCACCACCATGCAGAGGATTATTTTATAGAGAGATATGACCTTTCCCCTGTGAAGCCACAGCCTCCCACACTTCCTGCCACCTATCTTGGTTTTCTGTACCCTTCCTCTTTCCCCAAGTCAGCTTACCATATGGGACACCATACTGTAGATCTGAGAAGGATATGCATACTGGAGGGAAATGACCCCAGAGAAGTAGAGGATCTGGTGTACTAAACCACTCTACCCCTGGCAGGGTGGAGGGTTGTTCAGGGAGGTGATGAAACCAGATGAATCCAAGTAGGATGAACTATCCCAGGCTAAATCTTCTCACTTTTTTCTCAAGGCAAGACGCTGAAGGCCGAATAGCACATGAAGTCCTTAGGCCAGCCTAGAACAGTGTGCCTATATTGCCCTGTTAGGTTCAGGTCTCTTCCTTAAGCTGCCCAACGATGATTTTTTTGGGTAGTAGAGATTTGGATTGATGCTTTCCATAATTGTGTAAATACACTCTGTGAGACCTTGGGATGGTGGCAACCAAGAATGAGGTCAGGTTCATGGGCAAGGGAGAGCTGGAATAGAACCCACCAAACTGCACCCTCCTTTGAGTGTAGCAGCTGTTACCTGTGACATTTTTAAGGGTCAAAGCTGGTCTGTTCATCCTTCAAATGCAGTGATGTGCACGTTGGACACCATAACCCCCTTAACCACCACAGACAGTCTGGTCCCTTCCTGAACGTTGTGTGAGGAGGCCGCAGCCTATGCAGTCTTGCTCCCCAGAGGGATCTCATGTGAGGTTGGAAATGCCGTTTTGAGTATGGGGATGCCTCAATAGCCCTCTTCCTGTCTCATTGACTCATTTTCCGGTATGCTTTGATCATGTGGCTGTTGGAACGGTTTGTGTTGAATGCTTGCTTTAAATGGGTTGCTTTACATTTTGGAGAAAGTAGGCGTGTCACTTAGAATGCAAAAAGCTGGCTGTGTGACTAGCTTCCTCGGCTGCCTATCTGCTTGGAAAATTCCGCTTGCTTTACCAAAACAAAAGTAGCCCTGAATCTTCCAGAAGTCTTTGCAACTGAGGCATACTTTGTATTTGGGAGACATCTCCTTTATAGGCTAGTTTTAGTGTAGGTAAGAATTCCTGGCCCTCCGAGAAGCCTGTCCGTATCACGTTCACGGGTTCTAACTTGAGACTCTTGAGGAACTAGAAGGGACGTGCCCAGTGTTGGAAGACACTGTCTCTCAGAGGGCAGCAGTCGTCTCTCTCTGGGTCTCTTAGGGCTGCAACGACTACAGCGGGGGGGAGGGGTCACCGATCCCGAGAGGCTGGCCGACTGCGGGGGGGGGGAGGGAAGGCCACGGGTACCCCTCCTGCAGAAGTGGGCAGCCTCTGCGCCGGTGGGTCCTGCTGGCCCCGGCCTCTACCGGCGGGCCCGACAGAGTGCTGGCCAGGGAGGAGAGAGTGGCTGAGGAGAGGGCGCGGGGAGAGCTCCTGGACAAGCACTGATCAAGGGACGGCGGGGTCGAAACAACAACCGCCAGTTCCGCCCAGCAGCCCCTCCGAGATAGGACGGGAACGTCCGGAAGATTAGCCGGTCGGGCTGACTGACGGACGGACGCGTTTGGCGCACGCGGAAGCAGGGGACTTCCGTTCCCGCCCGCCCGCGGAAACTCCGTCACAAGAAGCGGAAATTAGCGACGGCTAGTGCGCCAGCCCCGCCCACTCCATCGAAGCCGCCCTCCTCGCCATTTCCTGTGTTTAAACCGCAACTGTTTCCCGCCCTTCGCTACCCAGTTGAAAGGATGCGGGTTGGCACGCCGCAGAAGAGACACGTCGCTCTAGGATCTCTCTCGCTTTTTCCCTTCCCTCCGCTGACAGCCCACCCTCGACGACACATCCGGCGTCGCCTCGCTTCCCGACCGGAAGTTCCGGCTCTGGCGAGTGGAGGCTGGGGCGGGAGAGTCGCCGCGAAGGCAGTGCGCATGCGCCAGGAGCACTACCGCGGGAAGGCGAGGCGGCTCCTTTCCTCACGCCCTCTCGAGCGACTCCTCTTCCCTCGGTTCATCCCCCCCTGCGAAGTGCGCACGCGCGGAGAGGAAGGCGGTGGCGGCCGAGGAAGGGCCGCGACGTCAGGAGTCTCCGCCCAGCGCCGCGCGCCAGTAGCCCCGCCCGCCCCCCCTCCTCCTGTCAGCGGCCACCTGAGGGAGCCCCCGCCCCCCCTCCGCCCGCCAGTCTGGCCCGGCCCCCGGCAGGAGGAGGAGGAGGACGGAGCGGCGGCGCTGAGGGGAGGTGAGCCCGGGGGGGGGGGGGGGCGCGGGTCCGGGTCCGCCGGGCCTGGCTGCAGTCACGCGTGGGGGCGTCCCACACTGAGGCGGGGACACGTGCGTGGGGGCGCTGTGGGGGGGGGGAGGGAGGGAGGGGGACCGGGGGGGGGGGAGGGGCCGCCTGGGAGCAGCAGCACCACCACCCCCCCACCCCCGGTCAGGCAGGCAGAGAGAGAGAGGTCCTCCGGGCGCGGGGTCTGGGGGGGGGGGGGCGCCCTGCCCTGCCCTGCCCAGAAGGCCCGGCCGGAAAGGGGGAGGGGGAGCGGCGTTCCCTCTGAGCCGGGCGAGCGTGCGCCAGGTCACCCTCCCGTTAACCCCCCGGCGGCGCGCGCCCTCTCTGCCTCCGCGCGGGACGGGGAGGGCGGGCTCCGGAGTAGCAGACTGATCGGTGCATCCGCCCGCCCGCAGATCCCATGCCGGCAGCTCTCGAAGGGGGGCTCCGCGGCTCGGAGGGAGCCTGGGCGGGGTGAGCGCGTCGGGGGGGGGGGGGTTTCTCCCTCTCGGGCACCCCCTCCTCCCTCCCCCCCACGCAGGGAGACCTGGGGAGCCGTGTTCCCGCTGAGCAGAGGCGAGTGTGAGCCAGCTCGCAGGTTTTTGCCTCGGCTCAGGAAGGAGCTGGCTCCAGAGCAAACTCATTGATGCAGCCGCCAAATCCCTCCCTCACAACTTTAAGGCCAGGAGCACTCGCACAGTAGGATTTTTGCTCACAGGACTCCCCACAGCTCAGAGGGAGCACTGCCGGGAAGGCAATCAGAGGGGGCATCCAGCACGTCGCTGCGCTGCCCTTCCTCTTGCATGTCCTTTTGTGTTTCCTTCTTCGTTTCTTCCTCCCAACAACCCTGTGAGCAATGCTCCCTCTAAGCTGTGGAGTTTTAGGAGTGAGAATTCCACTTTGTGAGCCACTGGCATTACAGTTGGGAGTGAGTGCTTTGGCTGCTGCATTAAATTAGTTTGCTCTGGAGCCATCTTTCCCAGGCTAAGGCAAAAATGTGTGAGCCGGAGGCTAAAAAACTGTGAGCTAGCTCACGCTGACTCAGCTTAGAGGGAACACTGCCTGTGAGGTAGGCTAGACCTAAAGAGCGTGGCTGGTATTTGTAGTTATTATATATGGAAAACAAAATAGGGTTGGGTTCTTGTCTTTAGGTAAGAGAAATCTCAGTAGGACTAATGTGTTTGGAATCGTGCTTCACGGAGAAGAAGTTTGAGTAAATTCATTTTGTTGCATTGAGCTGGAGGCGGAGTGGCGATTGGCTGTGAGGTCTGACACTTGGGTCACTAAGCCACATTGCCTCTGCAAAACATGCTGCTGGACAGGATGCACTGATGAGCTTTGTCCTCAGAAAATGGAGGGCAGGGAGAGGTGGCTGGCAGGATGCTGTGGAGATGTGCTGGCTGGCTGAGGTGCCCCAGAGGAAGCGCACCTGAGGGTGGGTGGGATCATTCAGGCTGGCTCAAGGTCTGCCAGGGATGGGAAAGTGCTTGCAGGGCAAAATGGGGGGGGGGGTGCCCTCATCATGGGAAGTGCTCCAGTGGAGGGCATTGGCAAAGGAAGCTTTAGTCTGTTGGTGGGGGTGGTGGCACCAGGTTCAGCAAGAGCGCTGGCACAGGCAGTGTCAGGAAACAGAAGAATAAAATGATGGACAGAGAGCATCTTTGTCACCGGGAGATGAGGAGGCCCCTGTGGAAGTGGGTTGCTCAGAGTGAAGGGAGTGGCTGGGGTGCAGTTGCTTCTGCTGCCTGGGGAGGGGTCACTGTACCAAATGTAGCAGGAGAGAGGCGCGCCTGAACTGAAAGGGCAGCTGTTGTGACGTAAGGCTGTACAGGAGGCAGCCTGTCTAGATGCATTGTGAGAGGAAGCTGTTGGGGAGATACAGGCAGTTGACTGGTGAAAGTGGATACTGTTGACTAAGGGTCTTTAAGAAGCATTTGCCTGTGTTTTTGCTGGACAGTGTGCAGCATTCATGAAAACAAAGAGGCTGCTGGTATTTTGGGGGCACTGTGTGTATCTAGAGTGGAATCTCTGTGTGTGCACCAAGGTGTATTGTATTGGCAGGGCACTGATGACTTGAGGGAAACCCGTGTGCCAGAAATTGTAAAGGCCACTTGAGAGTGTGATGTAAGAATGTGGTACCTCTGGACAGAATTCCATTTATACGCACAAGCATGTATATGATAGCCAGAGGGGCTAGCACAACAGGCAAGCGGTGGCTAGTGTCAGCTAATGCTGCCATCTCCTGCCCAGGAGGTGGGATGAGCGAACCCTTGACCTTGGGTCTGTGGAATGTTATGTTATATTTCTCATGGCATGCTTATCGCTCTTCGAGCTGCTCTGACCTTGGGAGACTGTTGGCGCCTGCTCATGTCTGACTATAATTTTCCCCTTTTTCCCTGGGAACTGTAAACCAGTATTTTAAGCGCCTTTTCTTTGACATGGTGCTTGGTTCCAATGTATCACCAGACCCCTTTTTGAATTCTGTATAATTGTCCTGCTTGGGGCTGTGTCAGCTATTACTAACACAAGAAGTGCAGATGACCATAGCAGGCCTTCTTCAATAAAGCATTCCTGTTTAAGGACATTTGTTGGTGACTGACTCTGTAGGACTCTCACAGCTAGATGAATCCTCCAAAAGGGCTTTTGGGGAGTCAGGTTGCTCCAGAGGCTGTTTTCAGAGAGGTGGATGCTGAAACCGCATGGACACATGTGTGCTCCTTGGAAAAGTGTTTTGTGGGTATTCTGCAAGGGTTGTTCCAGGAGGCCTTGGGAGCACAGGCTGTTGACCATTCACTGGTAGGTGTGACTGTGCTGCACAGCAAGTGTATCTGCAGAGCCAGATGTTCCTGGCAGATATTCTATCGTTACTTTGTGGGCTTACAAAGGAACCGATGTAAAAAGAATAATGTGTTCCCAAAGTAGCTACCTCGGTGTACTTATATACAGGAAACAAGATTCTTTTTTTCTCCCAACCATAGTAGGAATTCTAGCCTTTTGCATCTGTAACTTTCTGCCAGTCTAATGCCATTCGAGGAACACAGTTGGAATGCAAAATAGGCCACACAAAATTAACGCAACACAGAATTAAAGTTTTATGTTGAATGTGTCTTCTCCCCCCCCCCCCCCCCCCCCCCCGGTGAGTGGCCTTTTAGCTGTTGCTTGAGGACATTTTCAAATTGTTGTATTACTTTTTGAAATGATGCAATAGGACTGTTGCGTGTGTGTGCAAGAGTGAGTGATGAATGAGGTCTACAGATGATGATGCAAAGTGCAAGAGGCAACTCTGTCTAGGGACAGGTATTTAAGAGTTGTAGTTCTAAATCCAGCGGTGCCCTTCATCATCCTCTGCAGCATGTTGGGTTCCTACAGCGGCAAAGACGTACCGTTTCCTCAGCAAACAAGTCTGTATAGAATGATTTATCTGAAGACAGATAACTTGATAAATTTGAAAATTTTATTAATTTCACTTATTCCGTGTGTTTATCCTCAGTGGGAACCCCAAAGCAGCTTTCATTATTCCCCATTTTATCCTCACAACAACCCTGTGAGGTAGGTTAGGCTGAGAGTGTGACTGGCTCAAGGTCACCTAGAAAGCTTTCACAATAGAATGGGGATTTGAACCTGGGTCCATCAGATCCTAGTCCGACACTCAAACCACTTTCCACACTGAAAAGCAGGGCTGTCTCTGCACACCATAGCTGGGTTTCTGTTTGCCTGTATTTTAATGGGATTACATAGAACTGGGCAGCAGGGCTGCACCCGGTGAGTTAGTGTGGTGTAATAGTTAAAAGAGTGTTAGGTGAGGATCATCTGGCCCATGGTGCCCTGCTGGGAAACCATGGGCCAGTAACACTGCCTTAACCTACCTCACAGGGTTGTTAGGATAAAAAGGAGGAGAGCAGAATGATGTAAGCTGCTTTGGCTTACCAGCAGGGAGAAAAGCAGAGTAAAAGAAGTAAAAAAAATACCCGTAAGTCAAGTCTAATTAATGGACACATTCTACCACTTACTACCTAATGTTGCCAGAGGAGAATCTTGGCTACTACTATATTTGACATTTTGCAACCTTGTGTGTGTGTTAAGTGCCATCAAGTCGCTTCCAAATGACCTCCAAAATGTCTTACGGTTAACAGCCTTGCTCAGGTCTTGAAGACTGAGAGCCATGGCTTCCTTACCTGAGTCAGCAGCACCCTTGGGTATCTCAAAACCCAAGTGTCTACAAGTCACTGAACAAAAACAAGGGCCAGAAGGAGAAAAAAAAATCTCTGCAAACTTAATTTGCTCCTGAAAAGATAGCAAAGCAAATGGTAATGAAATAAAACAGTGTGTGGTCTGCTCATCTAAGAAGCTTGGAATCTGCAAGTAGTCCACAGAAGTGACTAGTCCATAAAATACTTCCTGCTTCTGAGCCCTACCTGTGGCATAAAATGTGTGTGTGGGGGGGGGGGGTGCAACTTGTTTGCCTTCAGGTGATTCCTACATGCTGGTTGTGGCAAGTAGCTAGGCCAATCCAGTAGCCAGAGCCCCAAACCTCCCTGTCCTGCTCCCTCCTTTCAAAATGCTGTACCTGCTGTGCGATGCTGTCTGTGAAACGGAGAAACAAATTCTGGTTCTTGTCCTTCCGATGGCCACCTACCCCTGGACAACTGACATGTCCTTGTCGTAGCTGGAGGAAGTAAGAAATTTCTTTCCTCTTGGATGCCCGTGGCAGGGCTCTTATAAAGGAAGGAGGACAGCCCTACCTTGAAATTATTAAGCCATTCTTCTTGCATGCTAACTCAGGAGGGCACCAGTAGACAGATCAAGATGGGTCGCCGTGTTAGTCTGTAGCAGTAGAAAAGAGTCCAGTGGCACCTTAAAGACTAACAAAATTTGTCAAGTCTGAAGAAGTGAGCGGTGTGACTCATGAAAGCTCATACCCTACCACAGATTTTGTTAGTCTTTAAGGTGCTACAGGACCCTTTTCTGAAGCCAAGCCTGATTTGCATGCCACTCCTTTATCCTCTCCTCATTCTGAATGCTGTGCTTTTTATGGAAAACTTCCTGTGCTGTCTCAGTGAGAGGCAGTGCACCTTTGCTACAAGTATACGAAGTCTTCTCTACAGTGCAGCTTTAGAGCTGGTATCAAATAACTGCCTGTAGACCTAGGAGAATCCCGCTTACTTTTAAAAGCTGCATGTGTTGCGGTGCTATATCCTTTTCTACCTTTCTATAAAGGAAAGACAGACCTTTAAAAGTAAATGAGTTGTAAACATTTGTAAATGAGTTGTAAACATTTGAGATGTGAAAGAGGAACATGAACCAGCACTCTCCCAAAGTTTTCTGGTGTAGTACTCTTACTTGCCAAGTAGTGACCAGTTTAGTGGTGATTCACACCCTTCACGGTTTGTTTGCATTGTCTGTAGAAGCTAATGAGGGAGCCCACTGCATGATCACAGGGAGAGACCCGCCTCACCATCCCATCAATCAAACAAGCTCCTTTGATGGGTACAGGTGAGAGGGCCTTTTCAGTAGCAACATCCCCAGGGAGGTGCACCTGGCCCCTTGCTTGCTGTTTTTAGGAGGTAGCTGAAGGTCGTTTGATTTAGGACCACACTGTGACTTTGATTTTTGCTTATGTATTTTATCTATGTTGTAAGCCACTTTGAACTCCATGAGGAAGAAAGGCCACTAATGTTTTAAATAAAAAAAAAGTGTATGGGAGGAGTCCATGCTGCAGCTCCCTCTGGTATTTACCATCTTTCCTCCTGGGGACTGGTGGCTTAGGAAGAAACTGTGGCAAACTATTACGGATCCTGCTTGGGACAATGTCAAAAGGGGTCATAACATCATCCATCTTAACTAACTTACGAAGCACTTTTGACCAAACCCCAACACTTGTTCCACGAGATGAAAGGACTGGCCCAGTGACAACATTTCCTTGGGACCAAAAGTATTGATGAGTTCATTTGTGGAGTAAGGAAAGGCTTCAGGTTTCAAACTTTCCAAGTTCAGGATTTGAGATCTTGGCATTTAAAGTATAAATTCAGCCAGCTTTGGTGCCTCATAATCTGCCTTGAGTCTTAACGAGAAGGGTGGACTAGAACTGAAGTAAATAAATAGTCTACCAGACCTCCTACAGTATCAGGAATATACAGTGTTTCATGTGCACAAAGTTTCCCACTGCTGTAAAACCAACTGTAGCAATACCTTGTTTAGGACCTAGCAGAGTATCAAAAATAGTGCCTAGACCTCTCCATCAGGCTAAATGTTGAAAAAGGAATGGGCAAGAGAAAAGACATTGTCTAAAGTCAGTGGTAGCAAAGACCCTGGTCCCTTCCCATTACCACTGTATGCTAGACTGCACAGTTTGTTGCATAAATGAGTGAGTTTGAAAAAGAAAAATCAAGCCCTTGTATCTGTTCACAGGAAGTTTGCCCTGGACTTTTCCCTCACTGCTGTGAGCACCTTTTAGCAGTCAAAGGCAACCAGGGTGTTTGTAGTGGACGAGGCAAGGGCTTATCCAGCTGCGTTCTATAGAAGAAAATGTTTTGTTTCCAAGGTGTGCCTTTCCCCTCTACTTCACATTCCTTTTTATCTAATTAAAAGTGCACAGAGGATCGGGAACTCAAGCCCTTGAAACCTTGTCTTGTGCCCCATCCTTCCAAAGAATATGAAACTGAAAGGCTGAGGTTAGATAAACTGAAATTTTCTATTTCTAACACACTCGCACCTACAGTTTTAACTGGAAGGGCAATGGATGTACGTTCTCATTTAAGGCGTTTGGCCGCCTTACAGACACAGTTCAGTACCTTGTGTGCTCCTCACTGATCTCTTACCTTGGTCACTACCATCTCTTTCTGCCATTGGAGTCTTTGGTGTGTCAGCCTCCTGTTATTAAACCGATCCTTGAAAATAATTGGACATTCTGTATTCAACATACTTTTGCATCCAAGTTTTGGAAGCTACTGGAAAACCTTAAGAACATGATGTCATAAGAAGAGTTCTGTTGGATCAGACCAGTGGTCCATCTACTCCAGCATCCTGTCTCTCACAGTGGCCTCAACCAGTTCCTCTGGAGGGCCAGCAACAGGGCAGAGAGGCCGAGGCCTTCCCCTCATAAGAACCTCAGAAGAGCCCTGCTGGGTCAGACCACTGACGGTCCCTCTAGTCCAACATCCTGTCTCACACAGTGGCCAACCAGTTCCCCTGGAGGGCCAACAGCAGGGCACAGAGACTGAGGCCTTCCCCTGCTGATACCTCCTGGCACTGGTATTTAGAGGTTTACTGACTCTGAACATGGAGGTTCCCTTTAGTCAGTTTCCCTTCCCCAAACTGTATCAATAATAGTAGAATGCAGAGAAATGATCTTGCCTTCAGCCATACAACTGGTCTCACAGCCATAGAATACACTGCTGCCCTCTGTGCTTGACACTTTAGAATGACAATTAAAAAGGAAGAGTTCTCTGCCCAAAGAAGCTTCCAGCTGAGGGCCAGAGGGGGCTGCTGAGGTGTTGGTTTGGCCAAGAGAGCGTGGCTGGGCCAACGCCACCCAGTAAGCTTCCATTTACTGATATTAAGTTATTTCCAACCTGCCTCACAGCAAAAACACAAACAAAACCCCTCACAAGGTGATATACAGGTTATGTACACATTAAAAGGCACAACGATGAAAAAACCCCTCATGAGGTGGCATACAAGTTATGCACACATTAAAAGGCACAACAATTTATTTTAAAATCCAGGGCTCATTTCGTAGCAGGAGCTCCTTTGCGTGTTTATTTATTTATTCATTCATTCATTCAATTTCTACCCCGCCTAGCCAGCGAACCGGCTCAAGGCGGCTAACAAAACACAATACCATTAAGGTTTACAATATAAAACCATTAAACAATATAAAACCGTTAAAACATTACAATACAACTTCCTAAGATGGCAACTTCCTTGTTTCCTGGCAAACAGAGGCCACAAGGGTACGCCAACAAGACCAGGGCGATGTTAGTAGATCAGTTCTCCACCCGATGACGGCTCCTATTTGAAAGCCTGGCGGAAGAGCTCCGTCTTACAGGCCCTGCGGAACTGCAATAAGTCCCACAGGGCCCTGATATTATCCGGGAGCTCGTTCCACCAGTAAGGAGAAAGCCCTGGTCCTGGTGCAAGTCAAACGGGCTTCTTTCGGACCGGGGCAAGTCAGGCAGTTTTGCGTGCCTGACCTCAGTAACCTCTGGGGCTGATATGGGGAAAGGCCGTCCCTCAAGTAGGCAGGCCCCTGACCATAAAGAGCTTTAAAGGTTAACACCAGCACCTTGAACCTGATCCGGTATGCAATAGGCAGCCAGCTCCTTTGCATGTTAGGCCACACACCCCTGATGTAGCCAATCCTCCACGAGCTTACAGTAGCGCGCCCCCCCCCCCCCCCATAAGAAGAGCTCTGTAAGCTCTTGGAGGATTGGCTACATCAGGGGTGTGTGGCCTAACATGCAAAGGAGCTCCTGCTACTAAATGAGCCCTGAAAAAGCCTAATAAGCCATGAAAAATAGAGCGACCACATTAAGAATGATAAATACAGTTTAAAAACTTGAGCAGCTAACAAAAATAACTTCACAGCAGACTCTTAAAACTCAAACTCTAGACTGTTTAAAACATCAGCAACTTAGTACATAAGGCTTCATTTGGTTTGGGGACTCCATAAAGTAGTTGAAGAAAAATTTCTGACCCCCTCCCACATTGTGAAGAAAGTGTATTTCAAAGGGTGTGCGCACCAATCCTAGGCATGTTTACCTGGAAGATGCCCTGTGCTCAGCAAGGCTTAGTCTCAGAAACGTATGCAGAGAAATGCAGTCTCAAAGTTAAAATCTTCCATGTTTCTTAAATATATAGCCAGATTGTGGTTTGCAGATTTTGTGTGTCTCTGCCCCAATAGCTAATTTGTAGCCTCCCCAAATCGAACACCCTTTTCCATTTTACTATTTATTTTTTAAAAATTAGGCTGCCTTTCCCCCAAGGCGACAAACATAAAACCCTTGAACAATTTGTGAGTTATCTGAAGAATCAAAACAGATATTCTGAGATGTTGCACTCACTGCTACTCTTTTCTTTTTTTAGCATCACACCAAACATCCCTAAATCAATTTTTTAAACTTTAAATGCAACCCTCTTTCGCTCCTTTCCCATGCACAATCGGTTGAATTGCTGTCTCATAAAATACAAGGATTCTTAGATGATGGGGGGAGGGCGGTGGGTGCCCCGCTTTGCAGGGAAGGTAGCATGAAACACTGAGCCGTAGAACAGAGTTTGTAAAATCTAGATCAGACAAGATGCCACAGGAAGAGGAGAGGAAGGGAGGGGCGAGGGAAAAAACAGGATCAGCCAATTAATTGTGTAAGATCTGATCTCTGTCAACAACTTCTCGAAGGCTCCAATTATTTAAATGATTGGCTGCTCGGCTGCTCTGAAGCAATGTTGCTGAAAAAGTGGGGTGCCGGCAGTTTGGTGAAGGCATTTGCACTTGCCACTGAGACACCGCTTGTCAAGATGGCTGTCTCGATGGCAGCCAAGTAGGCAGAAGGCCAGCAACTTGCCTTTCTCCTTCGGGTGGAGTTGGAAGCGGGTGAGTCTCCTGTGTGCTTGTTCGCCAGTCCCCTAGACAGTCCCCTTGGTATGGCCGTGGTGGGAATGATTCTCACTTCCTTGGGAGTAGAACATGCACCCAATAACTCGTCTCTTTCTAAGCTCACCAGATGGTGCTGGGGATGTCCTACAGCCCGCTCCCCAGTCTGGAAGCTGCAAAAGGAACTAGGAATGTTCTGCTTGTGTCCCAGGCCAGATCTGTGAGAGCTACCTTTCAGCTTTGGAGTTCTCCTTTAATTATTCTTAATATTTATTGTCATTTGTTCTCGCCTTCTCAGAGACTGTGCTCTGCAGTACCACTTGCCTGTTCAACAAAGGTGCAACCGCGATTTATTTATTTAGATATTTATACCCCCCTTTTCTCCCCAAACTGGCTTACATCATTCTCCTCTCCTCCATTTTATCCTCACAACTACCCAACTGCGTGGTAGGTTAGGCTGAAACTGGGTGACTGGCCCAAGGCCACCCACCAGATTTCCAAGCAGCGCCTACCCTAGTGTTCTGCCTGCTACACCATGCTGGAAACTATACCTGCATGTATGAACCACTGAAGTGTCTGCCATCCAGATTCTTTAGAAGCATGTAGGCTGTGTCCAGCCTGGGTGGATGGGCTGAAGGTCACTGCTAGAGTCCATCAGTGTTTGGGGTGGCCTACCTGGAAAGGCTTCAAAATATTTTTCTCCTACCTTCTTTGACAACCTGCATCTGGTAACTCTTCAAAATATGAGGATTGACATCTAATAAATTTACAAGAATGAGTTCCGCTCAAGCAATATGACTCTTTTGTTGGACTCCTGTTGGCTTATTTGCCAGACTGGATCACTGTTCCCATTTTACAGATAGAAATGTGGTTGAAAGACAAGCTAGCCTGTTGCTAAAGCCACCAAGCAAAAAGGTTTGAGTGGCTTATTTTTAAGAAAAAGCTGAGTTGAAATCCCAGCCTTCAGCTCCTAGTTCCTCTGGATTATGTTGGACTTCCAGCCCAGTCTAAAGCTAGTTCACCACATTACTTTTGGAAATACTCCAGATTGCATCATCACAGGTTTAGGGCCAGCAAAACAAGGCACTTTCCCTCCCTGTGCTTCTCACTGTACAGACCCAAGTCTTTCAAGTGACACCGGCTCATCTTTCCCTTGTAAGTCAAAATAGCATTCCCCCCCCACCCCCCCGCCGCCCCAACTTTTCAGCATCCATTCAAACTGGTTATGCTTTTGGCCTGTATTGCAACTGAGCAAGTCCCCCACCCCACTTGACAAGGGTGTAACTTCACTAGCAAATATGGTTGTCCTTCCAATTTACCAACTTCTTTGCGGTTTGGTTGGCACCCCAGTCAGAAGTTCCCTGAAGTCAAGAAAGTCACTGTATAGAAAGCAGCTTTGCTTTTTAAAAATTTTGTTGTTGTAATTTGCTTGCCGCTTAGGCCTGCAAAGGTTGGGGTGAGCCCTACTAGCAGAGCAAAGTTTCCCGAAATTAGCAACTTTCTACAACTGCAGGTATCTTTAAACATTAACAAGCTGGTTGCTTTTGTTCTAGCAACACTGCTTTTAAAAACCACCATTTACCTTCCCTGTTTGTTTTAATTTCCTTTGTTTTTTAAAAAAATAAAATGTGACAGTTGGCCATCCCTAGGGTTCCAGGATAAAACCCATATGTCTTTGTGAATGGTTCTAAATATGATCCATTCACATGAACAGGAGTGTTATCTAATAGTGTATAAAGTTATAAAAAATCCATTACATTTTAAAAGAAAAGTTAAATCTTATTGAGAAACAGTTCGGTTTTCTGTTTAGCGCAAGCATCAAGTCTGTCAATGGCTTAAATATCTTTTTTGTTGCTTTTGAATAAAGTTAATTCCTTTAAAAAATACTTGAGAGTAGTTGGCCAGTCAGTTGACCAGGTGTTTTTTTGAGCAGTCAAATGGACAGTCTCAAGCTTGCACACTCTGTTGAGCTATTCTGGCTGTTCCTGGCTTTTGCTGTCGACCTACGTGACTGGCTGTCACCTCAGCCCTAGCGGAGGAGGGCTCTTGTGTCCCCTGGGAAAGTCAATCCGCCATATTGGAAGCACTGACTGCTCCAAGCCACCATGTTGGAAACACTGACAGTTTTCTGTTCCTCACAGGGGAGACCCCCCCCCCCCACAGCACCATTTCCTAGGGCTCTCTGCAGCACAGGGGGCGGGCAGGCAGGAGCATGGATGGACTAAGACTCCCTGGCGCAGCCTGCACTGTACTCACTGGCAAAGGGAGCGTCAGAGAAGCACAAGCATTGCCCAGAAAGTAGGCCCGATCCCCAGGTATTGGCAAAGAGGGCAGGATGCCAGGAATTAAGGTTTTTTTACAGCTATGCTGTGATTTCAAGGTTCCTTACCTTGTTTGAGAAACTCTGCCTTTACATTCTTTTACCTCGTGCTTTAGAACTGTCTTACTTTTTGTGGGTTCAGATTCTATCATCCTGAGGAAGAATGTTTGTGTAGGGGGGGGGGGGTGCTATTTTGCAAGTTACTGATTGGATGGAATCAGCTGGATTTCTCACATCCCCTATTAAACTTGCAAACAGTCACTTGGCCTGGGGTGAATAGGAATTTCCGGGAGGGGGGGGGGGAAGCTTTATTAAAATCAGCTCTTTTTCTCTCCCTTAAGCCTCAAAGTAGCTATAACAGGCAGCAGCATAAAACAAGCACGTTTGTAATTTTTTTTCATAGCCATTAACTTTTGTATATCTTACTGGCAAGGCTACTCCATGCAAAATGATCATCAGTCACAGCATGGGGGGGGGGGGGGAACAAGGCTCATACAGATGTTGCAGAAAAACAAGGCAGAAAACAGTTCCCCCACTTCTCTCTAGTCCTCCACCTCGCTTCCTCCATTGGTTGCATAGCTTATGGACCACTTGGTCACCACCCCAAGCCAGAACATAACACGCGCAGCCTTGGAAACACATATTTGCCAAAGCGCTCTATACGCCAGTCTGACCACGCTTATCTTAAGTCATTTTATTTGCCATATTTTGATCTTTCTTTCCAGCCAAAAGAACCACTCTCGAAACAAATAACACTCCGTATGGGCATGTGGATAAGTGTACTTGGCCAATAAGTTTAGTCTAGCAGCAGCTGCCTCACATTGGTAGCCCCTTGGCATGCCCTGTGTCTTGGCATCCCCTGTGTCTTCTCTCATAAAACAAGGAGGTACTTTAGGATGCCTTGGGAGACCTCAAAAAGGGAAAGGTTGGAAGGATGCTTTGTCAAAGGAAAGGTTACATCTCTGTCTGGTTTCCTGACCTGCTCACACAGAGTTACAAGCCAACAGTGTCACAAGCCATCAGTAATTTATAGCCTGCATTTCTTACTGAGAGGAGAGGTAGATAATGAAATTGAAAAGAAACAACACAATCTACAATAAAAACAGTACAACACACAAAAATGATGCAATGAAGTTGGAAAAGAATGCAACAGAGCAGTGTAATATGGACTATAGTCAGTGCATTGGAACTGCCCCAGTTTTTTCACACTAAAACTACAACCCCATTTCCTTTTTATGAAAATTAGATTTTCATCACTCTCAGCTGCGTCTCAGGACTGCAGTTTATTTACTTTTTTTTTAATAATAAAACCATTAGAAACTTAGCCGTGCTTTGGGTTCTACTTCCGGGGCACACAACAGTGTGGAAGAATCTTGGGGGAACTGGCTTTTTGCAGGTATTAATTACCAGCATTTCTAACCAACTTTTCGGGGGGGGGGGGGGGGGGAGTAGCGTGGTATTTGCTTGCCAGGCGTACCCAAAGATCTCCTGGCCCAAATCACTTTATCTTCTTTTTGTGAAGCTGGAAGAAAAATCTATTCTCTCTCCTAAACTTTGTTTAAGTCTGAAGGTTGGAACCTGAAACCTGCTGGGTTAAAGTCTGAAATACTCGTTGGCTATTCTGAACGGTACAACAACGCGCACTTTCCTATGGCTGCTCCTTAAACTGAAGCCTATTCCCTGATTCCCATCTTTTCTGTCTGTCCTGTATTTTAGTCAGAATGGGGATGTTCAGATATTCCCATGCTGCGCTCGGGAATATTTCGTCCGTGTGGAGGGCTCTCAGGCAGGCCAGTATATTTTCAACATGCTTATTGAGGTAAAGAAGGGGGTCCCGTTGCTGTATGTCAGTGGTCCCCAGCGTGGTACCTGTGGGTGCTGTGGTGCCCACCAGCCCCTCTCTTGGTGCCCACTGTTTTTAGAACGTGGGTAGGGTCAGCTCGACAGTTTGAGACCCGAGTGCCGCGTGACGGAGTGAGCTCCCGTCTCTGGCCCCAGCTCCTGCCAACCTAAGAGTTTGAAAGCAAGAAACTGCAAGTAGATAAATAGGCACCACTCCGGTGGAAAGGTAACAGCATTCCATGCACCTCGGCGTTTAGTCATGCTAGCCACATGGCCATGAAAAAATCTTCGGACAGTGCTGGCTGTTCGGCTTGGAAACAGAGATGAGCACCACCCCCTAGAGTTGGATTCGACTGGCTTTCGAGCAAGGGAAACCTTTACCTTTTAGGGTCAGGTGGGGCTCTTGCCCGGTAGGGGCTTCTGATTTGCCACTGAAGATTTGATTGGGTATGCAGATTAGCAGCTGCTGCCACCACAGGATTGGTTTTATTACCTCTTTCCCAGTGAATTTTTTAAAATTACCCTTCTTCTCTCCTGCACTTGGGCTTCCTGTGTGTCACTGGCTCCGCCCCCTGCAAGTAGCTTTGTATAATTGCACCCACCACCCTGCATCAGAATTCCCAATGCGCCCACCAGTCCCTTTTGCTACCTGTCATCGTTTTATCCAGCCCTTCCCCCAGTGAGCACAGAGCAGGGTACGTGGGACTCACCCCCCATTTTATCCTCACTACAACCCTGCAGGGCAGGCAAGGCGGGCTAGCCCAAGGTCCTCCCCTGTGAGCTCTGAGCCAGGCTCTCCCTGGTACTTTCACAGCAAGCGTGACGAGCAGAGGCCCGGATGTTGGGGGATCTGCACTGGAACTACTGCAAGCAGAATCTTGTCTGCCCCCCCCCCCCGAACGATCACTGAGCTGTCACTCAAAGCTTTGCCAAGGTTTAGGACAGAGAGTGGGGTCTCTCTCTCTCAGCCCCCTTTTTCACCAGGGATTGAACTGGGGGCCTTCTCCATGTCAAGCTTGTGCTCCCCCAGAGAATGAAGGGCACCCTTTGTACACTGCTTCCACGATCCTTTTCCAGTGCAGCCAGCATCAGGGGCTTGGGAGTCAGCTCTGTCCTGCTGCCCTGCCCTGTCCTGCCCAGGGAGCGGGTGGCAGCCATTCACTTACAGCAAACTTTGGCAGTGATTTTCTCAGTGCTTACAACCACTCTCCAGGGCAGGTCATGTTGCTAGCTGGCATGAAGGCTTGCTGGGTGACTTTGAGCCAGTCACACCCTCTCTCAGCCCAACCTACCTTGCAGGGCTGTTGTGAGAACCATGTTAGCTATTTTGGGTGACTATCAGAGAAGAAGGTGAGGTATAAATGCATTAGCAATTCAAACTGGACAGTTACTAAATCAAAGACGAGTCTTTACACTAACTCTGTAATTGCACAGGTAAGGGTGGAGGGATGAAATAGACACTGCCTGTGGAAGGTGGGAACTACAGCTGCCCCTCAAGAGCTGCTTAGCCCCCAGACCCAGGAGAACAAGTGCACCGAGATCAGAACTTGCTCCCAAGGCCCAGGGGACAGAGAAAATGAGAACTTTCACAAGAGCCTCTTTTATTCATGCAAGTGACAGCTAGAGGCCTTTGCCAGTCTTCATTAAACTGCGTACAGAGGGGAGGCCTTTGCTAAGCCCTCCATCTCCGCTTGAGGAGGGAGTCAGTCTTTGGCCCATCTCTTGCTTTTGTACCAGGGTGGGAGGGGTAAACAATACTGCTACTCTTCTCAAGCTTTGCTCAAATCCATCAGTAATTAAAAAAAAGATTCCCAGTCTGTTCCCTGCTGGCCTAACTCACGTGGCAAGTTAGCTGTTCCCCTCTGGGCCCACCCTGCTCCTGCCATCCCTGTGCACCAAGCCACGAGGGAGCGCAATTAACACAGCGCAGCTGATGCCTTCTGCCTCAAAATACTGTGCCACCTTAAGGTCACACCCTGGAACACGCAACACCTGGAATGCTGACAGCCATCTTGCTCCTGGCGACTGAGCAGATCACATGTTTGGTTAGATTTTCCCTTTGGTTTAAATACGGGTAGTCATGTTTGTTGATTAGTCAGCGTCACTCTACAATGCTAGAATTCATTTATTTACTTACTATGGACTGTGTGTCCACCTTCCTCACTGAAACTCCGAGTAGATTTGGCTGTGTAAATCAATATAATCTGGATTTTTATAAGAAAAATTGAAGTTGGGAGGGGAGAGGAGAGGATGGGAAAAAGGAGAAAAGTTGCTAATAACTTTTAAATTTACAAAGTGCTGGTAGCTGTTTAGAATGGTAGCTACGGCAGATTGTTTAGATCAGTAAGTCCCAGGCAGACGCATCAAACTGTTTAATACCTTAAAGTCTCCTGGTGCGCCCAAAACAACCTAGCCACAGAGAAAGCTGCCTGCTGCATCTCTGAGTGATTCACTGTTCTGGTCCTACAACTCCTTTGAATCAGGTCTGCTCCCCATCCCTCATAGTCTTTGAACCCTCCATCACTCCCAATGCAGAGACCTAGCAAAAACAAACATGTGCCCATCTTCAGAATGCCACTGCACTGCTGCATCAGGGCCTGGGCCCCTCGTTCTAGCAAGGAAGCCCCTGCGGAAGAGTGAGTTGTGCAGAAGCACAGGGGCGGGGGGCTTTTCTGAGAGATAGTCACCCCTGTGGCACCACAAACTTTTTCAGGAGAACACTGAAGGAAGCGCAAGAAAGCAACTGCTGGGTCCCTGCAGAGCTGCTGCATGCCAGGTCCGACCCCTGGTCCAGCCATCCCAGTGCCGTCTCTTCTGTTCTTTGGGCAGACAAAGGTCTTTCCCAGACCCCACAGCCTGCAGGGGCCACCTGCAGATACCTGGAGGTGAACCCGGGACATTCTTCAGGTGCTCTGCTGCAGAGCTGTGGCCTTCAACCAGGTCCATCTTGAACCCCTGCGCAGAACTTAACATTGGTTTGGTGCTTTTATTTTAAACTCTCTCCTCTGCCAGCAGCTCCCTTACCTTTTCATTATTTTTTTTACCTGGGAAGGGAATAATGTGATTGGTTTTGCTGGAGCAGACCAAAGGTCCATCAAACCTCTTGCTTCCCATGCTTTGGGGCCCGGCCAAATGCTTCTGGGGAATCCACAGGGCGCAGGAGGACAGCAATCTGCCCCAATGGCCATTCTGCCTCTCTCTGTAAATAATTACAAAGTGTTCCCCTGGATGTGGACACAGACGCACTGCAGATGCACACTCCACAACAGAGTTCTTTTTTAAAGATCTCACCCACTTCCTTCGGGGGGGGGGGGAACAATGGTCTCTACTTTATCCTTACAACAATCCTGTGAGGTAGGCTGGAGGAGAGAGAGAACCATAGGTTTTATGAACTTCGTGGAGCTGGGATGTAAACACAGGCCTCCCGAATCCTCATCCAGTTTAATCACAACACTGCACTTGCCCACACACCAGGACTGAACAAATGCCTGTCGTCACTCAGAGCTGACCACCAGAGAGCAACTGGGTCAGTCCTAAAATAGAGCAATTAAAACTCTTCTGTGTGTAATTCATGCTTCCCTTCCCCTTCATGCTGCCCAGGAACAAAAATCCCCAGCATGCAGAACACTAGGGCCCTGGACCCCCTTCCCTGCTCCCCTTTACACCAAGCTTTTGCCACCGGATTTCTTTTAGCATTAGCACAGACACCCCATACTGGCAGGCTCACAGGTTAGGGGCCTCTCTCGTCCTCAAGAAGCTGACCTTTCAAGAAATTTATTTACATTATTAATATCCCACCCCCCTTTCTCCCCAGTGGAGACCTAAAGAGTTTTACATTGTTCTCCTCTCCTCCATTTTATTCTCACAACAACCCTGTGGGGTAGGTTAGATTGAGAGTGTGTGACTGACCTGAGGTCATCAAGCAAGCTTCCACAGAGCGAGTGGGGATTTGAACCTGAGTCTCCCAGATACTAGTCTGACATTTTAACCAACTACCCACACTGGCTCTGAACAGACTGGAACAGGGAAGGATTGTCAAGGCCAACTGCAAACTGTAAAGAGTTCTATAATTTTAAAAGCAGCTTCCCACCTTTCCTTTCTGCCACCTGCACAATTAGTAGCAGCTAATGAGTTTAAGGAAAATACATTTTAAAGAAACAGAACATCCAGTTAAGGGGGGGGAGGGGGATCTGAGGGCAGCACCTAAGTTCTTGGCCGTTTGTTCCACCTGACCGAACCCAAACGCAGGGTTAGGAAAATAAATTTTTATTGATTCAAAAAATTCTTAACCACAAAGTAACGTTGAAAACAAATATATAAGGAATACTTGAACGACATTAACTATTTCAACAATGTTAAGCATACAACCAAACTTTAAAACATTTCTACAAATTAGAATAAAAGTTTCTGCAAATTACAATAGATGCATTCGTTACAACAACACAACATATAAAACAAATTTCACAATTGCAGCTACGAACGCACAATTAGGCATGCATCCTACCAATGAAATCTAGTGGCTGCTTTGCTTTACCCCGGAGTAGCAGCCCCCCCCGCCCCCCCCCCCCCCGGTAAATGGGGCTTACATCTGAGTCAACAAGTCCCTGGTTAAAAGAAGAGGAGGAGCAATAACAATCCTCAGCCGCAGGGCCTTCCTTGTGATGCCCTTTCTGAGCCAAGCCTCACACATCTGCCCTGTGCGCCTCCAGGGAAAGCCTGCCTCCATTTTACTGGCCTGCTGTCATTCCTGCCTCGATGACTCACCAGGGCCAGCCAGTCGCTCTGGACTCGGGTGTTTCACGGGACTTCTCCTCCTCCGTGGGAACACCGCGCTGGAAGGGACCACGTGGGTCATCTCGCCCACCCTCCCGGCCCAATTCCGGAAATCCACAGCTCCCCCTCCGCCGCATGCCCAGGGGAAGGCCCAAAGCCCCCAGGGGATCCCCGGGCGTCCTCCGGCTGGGAGGGCAGACCCTTCCTGGCTCCAGAGTGGCGGGAGAAGGCCCGTCCTTGAGCTTCTTCCTCCGGAGGAAGGCCCCGCGGGGCCGGCTCTCAGAGGG
The DNA here is from genome assembly GCA_029233225.1 of Lepidodactylus listeri. Classification (NCBI taxonomy): domain Eukaryota; kingdom Metazoa; phylum Chordata; class Lepidosauria; order Squamata; family Gekkonidae; genus Lepidodactylus; species Lepidodactylus listeri. Next base: position 178,535,099 of record JARCFY010000002.1, read on the forward strand.
AAGGGTGCGCGGGCGAGAACTTGCGGGTCGCAGCCGGGGGCGCACGCCCACCCTTGGGGGCCCGGCCTCTCCCTCAGCCGCCGTCCTCGCCACGTTCTTCCGCGGCCTGCTCCGAGCACCGGCCCGCAGTCCGAGCCGCTCTCCCTCCCCCCGCGACCCCAGCGAAGGGCGCTCCCTAGTCCAGAAAGGCGCCTGGAGGAGGATGCGGTCGGGAGGAGAACGCGCGCGGCGCCCAAGAACGCGCAGTAGTCCCGGGCCTGGCGGAACTCGCGCGGGGGGGGGGGGCAACGCCCGGCCAAAGCCCGCCCGACCCCGCCGCCGCCCCCCCAACACGCGCAGGGACGCCCCCGCCCCCCCCCGGGGGTCTTCCTAGCTCCAGCTCTACTTTGCCCGCCTCGGCCCGTTGGCCCGGAAAGTGGGGCTCTCTTTCCTCTCTCCGCCGCTGCGCTCTCCCACGGCTGCCTTCTCTTCCTCCTCCGCCGCCCCCCCTCATTTCCTAGCCCCTCCGATACGCACCCCCCCTCCCGAACCCCCCGCTGCTGCTCCCGCCGCTGCCGTGACCTGGCCGGCCGGCCTCCACGCTCCAGCTGCTCCCGTTTTGGTGCAAAGGGAGGGAAGGCCCCCTGTGGGGGGAGGGGGGGTTGGAAAGAATCGCCTCCTGATTAAGAGTCGGGGGGGAGGGTCCAAGCGAAGGGGACCGACCCTGTGTGCGCATGCGCCTCCGGGCGCCTCCATGTGTCCTCGGAGCGCATTACTGGGTATCGCGGGGGGGGGGGGGGTGGCTCGGCGCGGAGTAGGAGGAAGGAAGGAAGGCAGGAGGCTCTTGCCGGTGGCCTGGAAAGCGGAGGCTCCTCTCTCCCCCACCCCCCGCGGCGGCAGGAGCCCGGCGGCGCCGGACAGGGACGGGACTGGCGCTGCTCCCCTCCGCCTCCCTTCTCATCCGGATCGGGCCCCGAGGATTGTAAGTGGAGCCTCTTCCGAAAAGTTGGGGGGGGGGGGGTTCCGCCGAGAGGGGGCGTGCTTCTGGCCTCTGCCGCGGGGGGTTCCCGGACGGCGTCCTTTCCTGGGAGGGGGGGGGGAATGCCCTGTTCCCCCACTCCCCAAATTGGACGGGGACTTCATCTGCCCCCCCCCCCAGTTTTGAAGAAAGAGGTGCAGGGGGGAGGGTTGTTGTTTTTTTTAAGTCTCTCTTCGGGCGAATGGCTTTCCAGGTCTGGGAGGGGGGGCGCTCAAAGAGGGTTCTGTAGGGGGGGGGGGAGAGTTTGGATGGGGGGGGGAGGACCGAAGCGTCCAACTTGACCCCGAGTTTAATGGAGGCGACGCTGGAGTGACGTGGGGCCGGGGGAAGGGGGGGTGGGGGGAGAGCCACGCTCCTCCCCTTCTCCCCCCCCCCCTTGCAATATCTTTTCTCCTTCCCGAGAACTTTTTCTTTCTTTTCTTCCCCCGCCTTCAGCGGGCAGTTCCGGCGCCTCCGAGCCGGCCTTCGGGCTTCCGCTCTTTCGCCCCTCTGTCGTTTTGCAAAGTTGGAACCCCCACCCCGGCCGGCCCCCCCGCCTCCTCCCTCCCACCGTCACGCCCCCTCCCCCGCTCCGACTGCGGGGCAGGAGCGGTGGCGGTGGCGGGGGGCGGGGGGCGGCCGGGCCAGGCAGGCAGGCAGGGGGGAGGGAAGGGGGGGGCGCCCACCTGTTGGGTCGTTGCCCTTCTCTCCCCGGGAGAAGTCGCGGCGCAGTTTGCGGGGCTCCTCTTCGGCGAAGACCGCCCTTGGCTCGCCAGCCGGAGGAGGAGGAGGGTCGCCTTGGACGGGGGAGGGGAGGGCTGCCAGGTCCAGGCTGGGGAAACTCCGGGCGCTTTGGGAGCGGGGCCAGTGGGGAGGACTCCAGCGAAGCCTTTCTCCGGGGGAGTCTGCAGATGAGGTGTGATTCTTCTGGGGTGTCCCCACCAATGCTCTCTCTAAGCTGGGGAGTCCTGTGAGCAACAATTCTACCGTGAGCTGCTGGCATTAAAGAGGTGAGCGAGCGATTTGGCTCCGGCATCAATTAGCTTGCTCTGGATCCATCCTTCCTGAGCTGAGACAAAAATCTGTGAGCCAGAGGCTAAAAAACTGGAAGCTAGCTTACACTCACTCAGCTGAGAGGGAACACTGAGCCCCACATCTCGCCGGGAGGGTGGCATCCCTGCAGAGGAGCTTAATTCATCTGGTTGCCGCAGATGGGGGTGGCCAACGACCTGGAGGAGAAAAATGTCTCCCTGTCTAAACAGAAGCTTAATGGGATGAAATGTAGCAGGGGATGTTACTTGCCTCTGTGCACTGCATTTCCAGCAGTTCAAGTCCAGTGGCACTTTAAGACCAACAAAGTTTCATTCAAGACGTGAGCTTTCGTGTGCTATGGCAGACAATCCCCCCCCCCCCCCATTGTCTGACGAAGTGTGCATGCACACGAAAGCTCACGTCTTGAATGAAACTGTTGGTCTTCAAGGTGCTATTGGACTCTTACTTTGTTCTATTGTTTCAGACCAACACTGCTGCCCACCTCAATCCATTTTCAACAGAACAACCCTCCAGTTGTTGAAAACACTGACACTGAATGTTGGAGTAAAAGCGCCCCCCCCCCCCCAGAATGGGTCAGCACTTGTGGAGGGGGAGGGTATTGTTGAAGCTTCCCCCTCTAGCCTCAAGGCCATTGCTGGCTCTGCCCCCTCTTCCCAGACTTTGGCATTTCTCCCTCTGTCTTCGACAATATTCCCTGCCCCTTCAGTTTGAATTCGCCACACCTCATTGCCTGTTCCTTTAGTATTTTTTTTTACTTATTTCTATTTGGCTTACTAGCTAGGCCAATTTGGAAAAAGTCTGAAGTTTTCTTCCCCCAAAAAATTATTCCGAAATGTGCTACAAATTCAGATGGCTCTGGTTATAAAATTATTAATAGAGCATAGGGCTGCCAGCCTCCAGGTGGGGCCTGGGGATCTCCCGCTTTTACAGCTGATCTCCAGCTGACAGAGATCAGCTCCCCTGGAGAAAATGGCTGCTTTGAAGGGTGGACTCTATAGTATTGTACCATACTGAGGCCCCTCCCCTCCCCAAACCCCACCTTCTCCTGGCTCCACCCCCAAAGTCCCCAGGTATTTTCCAACCCGGACTTGGCAACCCTAATAGAGCAGAGTGTGAATTTTTGCTCCCTTTCCTTTCTTTTAATGCTAAAATTTGAGGGTTGCTCAGCGAACTTGAGAAGGCAAAGCCAAGGAGTATTTATGATTCATGAAATGCATAGTTCACTTGCAGAACTTATTTTCACAAAAGATGTGATGGTTGCTATTTTTTTAAGGTTGCTTTAAAAATTACTTTAATTCTTGAAGGGCTGTGTTGAACCTCCAAGTGTAAAGGCAGTATACCGTTCAGTATCTGAGATGGGGTGGGTGAAGGCTCCTCGTATTAAAATGTTTGGTTCTCTCACATGACTGTTCTGTGCTGAAACTATGTAGAACCCAGACGCTCCAGTGCTTCATTTCGAGTTAATATTATTAATAGTATCTTCGTTTATAGCCCATCTTTTTCACTGGGTCTCTTCAGGGTGGATTATAAAATACTAAAAACAATTCTGTCAGAAAGCAAAGATCTCCAGTAAATAAACAATGCAGTGGGAAAGCTCGTAGGTTTTGACCCCTAAAATTCTCTGGTCATCTTGCTTCTTTAATTCTTTGTATTCACCTAAAACAGAGGCTGGTGGGTAATGTGTATATGAGACCCCCTTTTTTGGGGGGGAAGCCTGTTGGAGCCCAGGAAAGAGAACCAATACTCTTGCAAAAAAAAAAATGCAACCAGCTCTTGGGGAGCTCCTCCCCACCCCAACACCCAGCACCTTCAGTGTCTCACTTAATTTGTTTCAGTCAACAGGTCTTCTGAGGCTGAAAGTAGAACAGACACTGAAGAGGTCCAAGGGATCTGGTGCGGGGGGGTGGGGGGATAAAGTTTGTGTGGAGTAGCAAAGGTGAGCAAATACGGGGGCTTGGAGCCCATGAATCTTTAGCAACAGTACTTTGCTTGTGGCCAAGGAAGACTTCTGTTGATGCAAGAGGCAAGCGGCGTTAGCTGTCTGATAAGTTCACATTACTGTATATTTGAGGGGGGGTAGCATGAAGAAGGGTCTCTTGTCATCCTTCCTTGCTTGTGGGCTCCCCATTTGGGACATCCCTGTTGGAAACAAACGAGTGGGTTAGGTGGATCCTTAGTTCCGGCGGGGTTGCTTCTACAGAGGAAAATGCCACCAGCTTCCTCGGAGGACCTTGGGCCAGTTCCGCTCACTGACCCGAGGCCAGTGCTGCCTTACAGCGGTTGTTGTGAAGGTAAGAGGGTCAGGGGTGCTTTGGAGGCAGGGCAGGAGGATGCAGATGAATGGGTAGATAGAAGGTGGGTCCCTGCACAGCGAGTAGCTGTGAATTAGAACTTCCATGCTGAGGAGCACTATACCACTGATACTGAGCGCAAGCTATGGTGAGGGTGATAGCCAATGCTCCCTCTAAGCTGTGGAGTCCTGTGAGCAAAAATTCTACTTTGTGCACTACTGGCATTAAAGTTGTGAGCGAGTGATTGGGCTGCTGCATACATGAGTTTGCTCTGGAGCCATCCTTCCTGAGCAAAGACAAATGTATGAGCTGGAGGCTAAAAAACAGTGAGCTAGCTCACACTAACTCAGCTTAGAGGAAACACTGGTGACAGACATAATTTCCAAGCCTTTCCTGTCTGCATCTGCATCCTAACAATGAGTGTGCTGGATTATTGGGTAGATCCAGCAGGCCAACTTCTGACATTCTGGGGGTGGGTGGTGCTCTGTGCCATCTTTGGGACAGTTTCCCTTTGAATACCCGATGCTGGGGTCAAAATGGGAAGTGTGGGAGCATTTGCAAGAATCCGGATGACCAAGAAAGCTGGCTGGACACACTGTGGGTCTGATCCAGCAGGGCTCCAGAGTTCCTGCGTGGATCTTTCGGACAGTTCTTTAGCATCATTAACTTTCCGAGGCTGTGTGCCTTAGACTCTAGCTGCGTTCTCTCAGGTTAAAAGTTGTCCTTCGTGGTAGTTGTGTTGGTTTTGCTTTCATTTTTTAAATGCTGTTCCCTTTTTCTTTTCTCTCAAAAGGAACTTCGGAGGGTACTTCTAGCTAGTCTGCAAAAGCAGGTCGTTAGCTTCAGGTGTCCCAAGCAGGGACCCGGGCTTCTTGCTGTGCAGGCCAAGGGGGGAAGATAAGATCATTCCCCCCCTCCTTCCAAAGTGTGGGGTGAGCCCAGCAGCAGGGAAAAGAGGGCACAAAAGTTGGGGAAAGCCGGGGGGGGGGGGGGGGGACTCTCTGCCCTGCTCCTCACCTACGATTTGTGGATTGTGACGCTGGCCTTTCTGCCCTGCCCTGGGTAGCCCAGCCTAGCCTGATCTCATCATATCAGATTTGGGGGGGGGGTGGAGTCTGAGGGGGGGGGGTTGTTGGGGCCTGATGCCATAGAGTCCAACATCCAAAGTGGTCATTTTCTCTGGACGAACTGATCACTGACACCTGGAGATCCAGTGTAACAGCGGGGGCTCTCCAGCCGCCCCCTGGAGGCTGGCAACCCTGGTGGAGGCAAATCACCTCCTTTTGTCTCTTGCCTTGAAAACTACGGGGTCGCCGTAAGTCGGTTGCGCCTTAGCAGTCTTCCTTGCAGCGCTGTTGTAAGAACTTCTGGATTGATGGTGGCGCCAGGTATGAACACTGCCTGTTGCTCTGGGCTAAGAATTGCAGCTCTGCTTTTGGTAATCCTTCCTGGACAGAGGCATGCAATTCTCCTCCCCTCGTGTGTTTCATCCTCACAACAATCCTGTGAGGTAAGTTCGGCTGAGGGAGAGAGGCTGCCTGGCTGAAGGCTGCACATGTTTGAACCCCAGTCCTTCCCAGCAGGCCCAGACCTAGAATTTTATTTTTCGGGAGTCCTTTAATTTTTAAGGGGGCTTGGGTCTAACGGCAAACTAACTGGGGGGGGTGTGTTGGGTGGTGTACATCTGGGTAGCACACAGTAACCCTGCCGGGGGGGGGGGCTCTCACCTTTCTGGGGGGGCCCCAATGAGGAGGGGGAGAAAAGATCCCACAAAGTCTTTGTCGGGGATTATCATGTCTGTTTGGTGCACGCCTTTTAAAAGTGATAAAAAATGAATTAAACATTTTTAAGGGAAATCTTGTGGGGCTGGCCCTTTAAGGAAGGGGCAGAGCCCCAAATGACTCCACTGTTGCTAGAAGCCTGCTTCCCAGTCCTGTAAAGCCACTGTGAATCCCCCGGGGGGGGGGGGGGGGGGGTAATGAAAGAAAAATCCGACTCTTCTCTGCTTTGCATCCCTGTACTGCAGTGGGGCAGAGGAAGCCCCTATTTTGTATGCTGGCTTCTGGGTGCAGGCAAAAGCGGAGGGTGTTGCATTGTCTGTGTTAAGTGTTGCGTTTGTGTGTGCATTGCAGGCATCTTCTGCGACACTCACCTAGTCTTTTCCCAGGCGTTGCTTATTTTAACACCTGGATGCTGAAGAAGTAAGCATTTGGACGTTGACCAGACTGCGGTGGGGGGCAACTGGGGAGGGGGCATTCTTTGAGTGTTTCTGGGGCAACAGAGCATGTGGCAGCCATTCCCATCTTGTCCCAGAAAGGGTCTGACTTTCTATGGTTGCCAGCTTCCAGGTGGGGCCTGGAGATCTCTTGGAATTACAACCAATCTCCAAGCGACAGAGATCAGTTCCCCCTGGAGAAAGTGGCCGCTTTGAAGGCTGGACTGTATGGCATCATACCATGCTGAGGCCCTTCCCCTCCCCAGGCTGTACCCCCAAATCTCCAGGCGTTCCTCAGCCTGGACCTAGCAACCATAGCGTGATCTGAGTCCCATCCGACAACTGTATCCGGAAGAGTTCATGTGAGCCTCCACAAATGATCCAGATTTTTCCCCGACTTATCAAACTGGGCATCATCAACTATTCAATAGAAAAGAGCAAGAGTCCAGAAGCCCCCTTAAAGACTAACAAAATGTGTGCCAGGACATGAGCTTTTGTGAGTTGCTGCCACATATACAGACCTGGACTCTGGCTCTTTCCTACTGCTACAGACGGACTGACACAGCTCCCCAGCTTGATCTGTCATCTATTCAGTTTTTCTTGAATTTGGGGGGGGGGGGGGGGGGTTAGACCAGGCGTAGTGATTTGTGGATTCTTCTAGCCTACCCTAATACTTGGGGACAATGCGAAGGCGCTCACCTGTTCTCCTTCTCCACGCACCCCACAGTGGTGTTTGGTGGCAGCTACTACAGCCTTGCGGTTGATCTTAACTAAAGATGGCATGTTGACGGGGGGGGGGGGCGTGCTGTGAGTGTATCTTTGCCTGCCGAGTGCTGAAGCCCTCCCCCCGGAGATCTTTTTAGTCGAAAGACAGCATACCAAGCAAGCAAGTAAATAAAACTGAAGGCATAGGAAAGGGGTGTGTTTTTTCAGGACTGCTGAGAAATAGCTGCCCCAAAAGCCCGACTGGATATTTATTTTATTTTATTTATATTCTGCCCTCCCTGCCTAGGCAGGCTCAGGGCGGCTAACGTAGGATGTATAAGACAACTAAAACAAAAAATTGAATACAATCACAACAGTATAATGATAAAAACGTAACATAAAGGCTAGTGCAGTTCGTAAGCGATGGCAGGCATTAGCAGCATCCAGTGTACGCATACAGTCAGCTAACATCATCGTCTAGGTTACATCAGGGTGTTAATAATGATGTTAATATTGTTAATTGTTAATATTGTTGGGGCCAAGGCTTCCATTTATTGAGTGCGGCTCCCTAATCAAAGGCCTGGTGGAAGAGCTCCGTCTTGCAGACCCTGTGGAAGTGTAAAAGGTCCTGCAGGGGCCTGATGTCCTCCGGAGCTCTTTCCACCAGTGCAGAGCCACCACTGAGAAGGCCCTGGCTTCTCTGGGGCCAGAAGGGCCAGACAATTTTGGGACCCTGATTGAAGTGCTCTCTGGGGAACATGTGCGGAAAGGTGGTCCTTTAGGTATGTAGGTCCCTGACCATATATTTGAGGGCTCATCCTGACTAATAAATCAGTTGGGTATATTTGCTTAGGCTGAACTGCCCTTCGGCAAAAGTAGCATGGAGATCTCAGGGAGACGGTCAAGCAGCTGGGCTCGCAAAGTAACTTGGTGTTTTGAATGGAGCAGAGCCAGAGTGGTTCAAATACCGAAGAAGTTGGGGGATTCATGGAAGGGAGTTGCAGACTCCTGAGGAATCCCATTCCCCTGATTGGTTTTTCGAGTGACTTTATTCAGAGTCTATTGGGCCCTTTGCCTTGTGTGGTTTGTCACTCCTTCGCTTGGCCACCTGTGCAGATACTTCACAAATACGCCACCACCCTCCATTTCAGCCCCCGTGGCCACAATTCAGTGAAGCTGTGTGCGTGTCACAGACCCACATGTAGCTTTCCTGGAAAGCTGAGACCGCTGAAGATAGATTCATGGAGAAGTCTACCAGTGGCTACTAGCCATGGTGGTTGAGGGGAGCATTCAGAGGCACTAAGCCTCTGAATCCCAGAGCCAGGAGGCAACCTCAAGTCCGGGAAGGCCTTGGCCTCTGAGCCCTGGTCTGATCCAGCAGGGCTTTTTCTTATGTTCTTGTCAGGGAAGGCCTCAGCTTCTCTCTGTGCCCTGTTGGCCCTCCAGAGGAACTGGTTGAGGCCACTGTGTGAGACAGGATGCTGGACTGGATGGACCCTCACTGGTCTGATCCAGCAGGGCTCTTCTGATGTTCTTATCAGGGAAGGCCTCGGCCTCTGGGCCCTGTCGTCAGCCGTCCAGAGGAATCGGTTGGCCTCTGTCTGAAACAGGATGCTGGACTAGAGGGATGCTCACTGGTCTGATCCAGCAGGGCTCTTCTGGTGTTCTTATCATGGAAGGCCTCAGCCTCTCTGCCCTGCTGTTGGCCCTCCAGAGGAACTGGTTAAGGCCACTGTGTGAGACAGGATGCTGGAGTAGAGGGACCCTCACTGGTCTGATCCAGCAGGGCTCTTCTGGTGTTCTTATCATGGAAGGCCTCGGCCTCTCTGCCCTGCTGTTGGCCCTCCAGAGGAACTGGTTAAGGCCACTGTGTGAGACAGGATGCTGGGAGTAGAGGGACCCTCACTGGTCTGATCCAGCAGGGCTCTTCTGGTGTTCTTATCATGGAAGGCCTCGGCCTCTCTGCCCTGCTGTTGGCCCTCCAGAGGAACTGGTTAAGGCCACTGTGTGAGACAGGATGCTGGAGTAGAGGGACCCTCACTGGTCTGATCCAGCAGGGCTCTTCTGGTATTCTTATCATGGAAGGCCTCGGCCTCTATGCCCTGTTGTTGGCCCTCCAGAGGAACTGCTTAAGGCCACTGTGAGAGACAGGATGCTGGACTAGAGGGACTCTCACTGGTCTGACCCAGCAGGGCTCTCCTGATGTTCTTATCAGGGAAGGCCTCGGCATTTCTGCCCTGTCATTGACCCTCCAGAGGAACTGGCTGGCCACTGCGTGAGACAGGATACTGGATTAGATGGACCACTGTTCTGATCCAGCAGGGCTCTTCTTATGTTCTTGTCAGGGAAGGCCTTAGCCTTTCTGCCCGCCATCCAGAGGAATTGGTAGGCCACTATGTGAGACAGGATGCTGGACTAGATCCATACAATGGTCACCTCGAGACTGGTTACTGTAATGCCCTCTACACGGGGCATCCCCTTGTCGCAAATCCAGAAGCTGCAGCTGATGCAAAATGCTGCAGCCAGGCTGCTGATGGGACTCCCTATTCGGGAGCACATCCAGCCTGTGCTAGAGGCACTGCACTAGCGGCCTATACCATACCAGATTCACTTCAAGGTGCTCGTCTTGACCTTTAAAGCCCTTTATGGCCAGAGTCCTACCTACCTTCCCCATATGTACCCCAGAGAGCGCTGCGATCAGGGACTCAGAATCATCTGGTTCTCCTGAGTATTAAGGAGGCCAGGCTGGTAACTAGGAACAGGGCTTTTTTCAGTGGTGGCCCCCTTGTAGTGGAACAAGCTCCCAGAGGAGATCAGGGCCTGTAAAACAAAGCTCTTCCACCAGGCTTTTGGGGCCACTACCACTACCACCACGATTATTAGTATCACCACTAGCAACAACTGATATCTTTGATGGAAGTGCCCTCATCTGCAAGTCCTCAATTATTGCCCAATTGTCCTTCGAAATAAGTAGACCAATTGAGCTGATGCCAAAAGTGAAGAATTTGAACTAGCACTTTATGATTGTTTGGTTTTAACATTGTATTTATTTTAATTGCTGTTGTGTTTTAAGTGTTATTGGATTTTAACCTTGTTTCTGAGCCATTCTTGGGTGGGAGGGCGGGATAAAAATATAAATAAATAAAATAGATTGACCACTGGTCTGATCCAGCAGGGCTCTTCTTATTGTCTTGTCAGGGAAGGCCTCGGCCTCTCGGTATGCCCTATTGTTGGCCCTTCAGAGGAACTGGTTGGCCACTGTGTGAGACTGGATGCTGAACCAGATGGACCCTCACTGGCCTGACCCGGTAGGGCTCTTCTGAGGTTCTTGTCAGGAGAAGGCCTCGGCCTCTCTGCCCTGTTGTTGTCTGTCTAGAGGAATTGGTTGGCCACTGTGTGAGACAGGACGCTGGACTAGAGAGACCCTCACTGGTCTGACCCAGCAGGGCTCTTCCGGTGTTCTTCTCAGGGGAAGGCCTCAGCCTGTTGGCTGTTCAGAGAAACTGGTTGGCCACTGTGTGAGACAGGATGCTGGACTAGAGGGACCACGGGTCTGATCCAGCAGGGCTGTTCTTATATTCTTCTCAGGGAAGGCCTTGGCCTCTCTCTGTGGCCCTGTTGTTGGCCCTCCAGAGGAACTGGTTGGTCACTGTGAGACAGGATGGACCACTGGTCTGATCCAGCAGGGTTCTTCTTGTGTCCTTATCAGGGAAGGCCTCGGCCTCTCTGCCCTTCTGTTGGCCCTACAGAGGAACTGGTTGGCCACTGTCTGAGACAGGATGCTGGACCATAGGGACTGTGATCCAAGAGGGTTCTATTTATGTTGGTATGTAAGAGGCAAGCCGTTTTTTTGAAGTGTTGACCCCAGAAAAGTGGCTTGCCTCTGCAGCACACATCAGAATATTCAAAGAAACCCCTTTTGCAGGGTCAGCACTTTTCCTCTCATACTCCTAGTGGCTGTGGGGATCTCCCGAGGCCCAGTCTTAAGAACTACTGGATCTCGATCGAAACAACACCCGGACTTCCTTCTTGGTTTTGCACAGCCTCTGCACGGTGAGGCTGGTTTAATTCACATCTTATCGCCGCCCCCTGAATACAGCCTGAGGGAAGCCATACCCTGCCTGAAACTGGCAACTTCTGACAATGGCAGAGGCAGGATAAGAAGACTGGCCTCCCCTGTCGGGTTGTTGTCAGGATTGCTCGGTAACCTGTGTGAGATACTGATGTGAGCCGGGAAGGTCACTGAGTTTCTACGTCCGTCCGTGGCCTGAATTCGCTGTGTGGTTATTCTGAGCCATTATTGTGGGGAGGGGGGGTGGACTCAGAGGCCATAGGTTCCATTTTAGGTGACTGTTCTCTGCTGAAACTGAGCCCCTGTGGAGGTTTGGAGTAGCAGCCCCCCTTTGTGCTAAAATTAAGGGAAATTGACTGACCAGCAGGAAGCCCCTTTCAAGGAGGCTAATTATACCCCCCCCCCCCAATCCCCTGGCTGCTAAATTAAGAACTTCACTCCTCTCTGTAATGATGACTTTTGCCGTTTGTCTCCCCAACCCGGGCTGTTGTTCTCTTTTAATGGACAACATAAACTGGAGATGGGCCAGCACAAAAGCCCAGATCTCGGCTTGCCAGGTCTTAACGTTTGGGCAAACTTTATATATGGCAAATGATGATTATTTTTTTCATTATGATTATCATCAGGGGCCTGTTTGCGCCATCCTAATGGTGTCCGTGTTGTTGGGTCCCCAAGGCAGTTGCTGGGCAACACAGGTTCTCTGGCGAGTCTCTCTCGAGAAATTTTAGAAGTCTGAGAGGCTGTGAGTGGAGCCAGGCTGGATTTCTTTAGGGCTATGTTGCTGGAGGTTTGTTTGGTGGCTTCCCCCCCCCCACCCCACCCCACTTCTCTGCTGCACCACTGGGTGTAAGCCATGGTTTTTTACTACACCTGCCCAGGGCTTCAAGCTTCATTGGTGCTTTGTTGCTGATCAGATTTGTGAGCCTTTTGAGTATTTGTGGGCGCCTTGGAGCCAGCAGGGCTAGACTGCCATTCCAAGCCTAAACTAGGTAATCTGGGGGGGGGGGGGGGGGGGGGCGCATGGCGTCCCAGCAAGGCCTGTCTCCTCGCCTAATCTACATGTCAGGGTTGTTGTGAGGATCAAGGGGTGGTAAGCGATTTGGTTATATCTCAAAGGTTACACCAACCTTTTCAAGTCTCCGGGCACCTTTGGAACTCTGGCACAGGGTGGTGGGTGCAACCACAAAATGTCCAGCATGGGAGGTGGAGGTGTCTCCCACACAGAAACTCACACGCAGGAGGTCCAAGTAGAGGGGGCGAGAGGAGTAATTTTAAAAAGATGCACTGTGGGAGACGAAAGGAGAGACAGAGTAAAACCGACACTGTGGATGAAGCCACCACTGAAACAACATTATTTTAATCTGTACAGCGAGTCAGATCTCCAGTGACCAATCAGAAGCCCTGCTGGGAAGGAGCCCCACCCACTTTCTGAAAAAACTTGGTCGGCATCAGGAAAGGTGCCCCTGGGAACCACGTGGTGGGCCCCTGGTGCAGATGGCTGCAGGAGGATCGGGTTCCGTTTCCTGCTGGATCTGGGGCTGGTTCCACTTGCTCTCTGCCATTCCTACCCCACCAGGTTTGCTGTGAGGGTGAGAGAGGCTATCCTTTATAGGAAGGATAACCTAAAAATGTACGGGGGGGGGGCATGTGAGCACTCAGTGCAGATTTCTCTGGTGCCCTTTTTTGGGCCTGAATTGCAAGGATACACACGATGGGCAAAAGCCACTGAACCTGCTTGCTGGAGCCCTTTTTCCTGAACTTTACAGCTTGTGTTGTATAACTGAAAGCCAGAGGCCTGGCCTGCCTCACTGGGGGGTTTTGTAAGAGCTTGGGAAGGTGTTCTTGGACCAGCCCGGTGAGGTTGGCCTAACAGTGAGTGGCCTAAGGACCCTGGGCTTCCACTGTCTACATCCCATGTGGTCTTTCCTTCTCTCAGGTAGGCTGAGTGCGTGGTTCTCGTTCCCACCCCCAACTGCCTTCCTCTCCCCTCAGTTCTGAACCACAAGCGCTTTATCCAAAACAGTGGGTGCCCTCTGTTCCCCAGGGCAGTCCGCTCCCAAGGGTACAGGGAGTGCCTTCACCTCGAAGGGCCCTCTGTTGCTCGGGAAGGAGCCCTGCCAGGAGGCTGGGGACTGACCAGTGGAAGTGGCCAATAGTGGAGCTGGGGTGCTGGGGAGGGGGTGGGGGGCTTGTGCTTCCTGTGGCCTCCTTGGCCACACCGACTGGCCCGTCTCCACTTCCTGCCCCCCCTCCTTTGTCTTGCACCTTGAGGACCAGGAATAATAAATAAAACGTTGTCTCTGGAAGGCATTGCGGATTCAACTCATACTTGTGAAAAAATGTTTTTGGGGGGAGGGGCCGTGGCTCAGCGGCAGAGTATCTCCTCAGCATGCTAAAGGTCCCAGGTTCAGTCTCGAGTTCAGGAACTTTGCCTGAGACCCTGGAGAGCTGCTGCCCATCTGAATACACAGTATTGACTTTGATGGACCAAGAAGACTCAGATTCAGTAGAAGGCAGCTTTGTGGGTAGGGAGATTTTGGGAAACCGCAGAGGTTTGGGGGTGGGGGACGACCCCAGCTGGGTACAATGCCAGAGAGTTCCACCGTCCAGAGCAGCCATTTTCTCCAGGGGAACTGACCTCTGTAGTCCGGAGATCAATTGTAATAGCAGGAGGTCTCCAGATGCTACCTGGAGGTTGGCAACCCTATTTCATGTGTGGTCTTAGTAGCACCCCCCCTTTCCCCAAATCGTGCTTCTGCATCAGTCCATCTTGTTGCTTCCGTGTGGCTCTGCCTCGATTTCAAACATTTCCTTCCTGGCACCTTTAAAAAAAAACTTTAGTTACGTTCCCATCAACTTTCCCTCTTCTGGCAGATTTTTCTCTCTTCTGCCAGCGAGGCTGGCTTCTTCCTGTGGTTAGCTGTTCTGTGAGTGGCTGGGGTGGGGTCAGCTCAGAGAGAGAGAGAGAGATCTTATCTTTGATGTTAAAGGACAGGGTTTTGCTGCGAGATGGTGGTGGGGATGGCGCTGGATGGGGAGGAGGGAGGGAGGCTTGATTCTTATGTGGGTGTGGCTTTGCTATATTCAGTCCTGGCCTGGAGCCAGCACCGCATAGCAATGACCACTTGAAGGCCGTCTGTTGTGCTGCCCACTCCCCACCCTGCGGGTGGGGGGAATTCCTGGGCAATTTTAGATTATCACACAGATGACCCTTTTGGGGTGAGGTGCAGGCCGTTGGCTTCTGTACCGGTGAGGTGGTGGGCAGGACTGGGGTTCCAGTCCTTCCTCGGCCCTGAAGGTAGTTAGATGACCTTGCTATGCCTAACCTACCTTGCAGGGTTGTTGTGAGGGTGCATAGATTCCCATACATGGCTGGGTATCTCAGCTAGGAGTTGCGCACGTGTTGAGTGGCACAGAAGAACTTTGCATCCTGAGTGCATCCACTTTCAGCTTTTTAAGAACAATTGTCTGACAGATCGGGGCCTTTGGCTTGATAATACCTCTGTGCAAACGTGTGGCACTCCAGTGCTGACCTGATTTGTCGCCAGCGGCCTTCCGAACAGTGCTTCCTCTACACTGTGGAGTCCTGTGAGCAAAAATTCTACTTCCGGAGCTCCCAGCATTAAATTTGTGAGCAGGTGTTTTGGCTGCTGCATAAATGAGTTTGGTCTGGAGCCCTCCTTCCTGAGCAGAGACAAAAATGTGTGAGCCAGAGGCTAAAGAACTGTGAGCTAGCTCACACTAACTCAGCTTAGAGGGAGCATTGCTTCCAAGGGGCAAGCAGTGTTCCTGGGCTGAAGGAGCAGGAGAGGCACCATTTTGGGAGAGTGCATTTTAAAGTCCATCCTGGAGACTGCAGATTAGTAGACTTGCTGTATTTTTAGATTGGAGTGTGTGGCCTGGTGGCAGATGTGAGTTGGACATAGGAATCAGACTTACACCTGGCCAGTCCTTGGTCCTGCTGGCTTCTCTGCCTGGGAGCAGCTCGCCACAGTCTAAGGTGGAGGAAAGGCCCTTTTCTGAGCCCCTGCTTCCTGGGTCCCTTCAGCTGGAGATGTCCAGAGGGGAGGCTGAGGCTGGGACCTTCTCCACGCATCACACAGGAGAGCCAGTCTGGTGTAGTGGCTAGGAGCGCGGACTCTAATCTGGGAGATTCATGAAAGGCTTTGATTCCCCACGCCTCCTCCACGTACAGCTGCTGGTGTGACCTTTGGTCAGTCACAAGTTCCCTCGGAGCTGTTCTCTCAAGGGCAGCCCTACGTACCACACAGGTGTCTGTTGTGGGGAGGGGAAGGGGAAGGAGATTGAAAGCCGCTCTGAGACTCCTTTGGGTAGTGAAGGCCAGGATATAAATCCAATCACTTCTGCTGCTGCTGCTTCCGCCACCACCCAAAAGACAGCTGTGTTGGGCATAACTGGGTACCCGTAGCTGACATCTTCCTTGTACTGTAATACTGCTGAGCAAGAGCTTCCCCCTGCCCCTGAACTTGGAATGTGGAATTCCCTAGGAAATAGCACTGTTGAAACCTGTGCCTATCCACCTGGGTATCTTCTAGGATTCCTTTTTTTGCGGGGGGGGGGAGGCAGGCAATGTCTCCCTTGAAGGAAGTGGCTTCTCAGTTGGAAAAGCAGCCTTGTTGGTGTTGGTCTGACTTTGAGATGTGTGTGGTGTTGAATGCCGCGCCCCCCCCCCCCATCCCAGCCCACGTTACTGGTTTCCTGTATTTCCTGGTGGTGGTCTGTGTCCTTTCCAGCACCGCAGAGGCACAGGCTAGAAACGCTTGCTCCGGAGGTGAACTCCAGACCTGCAGAGCGAAGGAACCGCATGTGAGTCTGTCTACGTTTGGGAGGCCGTTGCCCTTTGGTGCCGGTGGCAAATCCTTTCCCAGGCAGGGATCCTGCTCTGTTCCAGATGGATTTTTGGGCAGTGTCTGCTGGACTTGTAGCCATCGGCTGAGTCAGGGAACTTTCTAGCCCACCCATTTCATTCCTAAATTTTTTGCTTGTGGCTGATACCTAGACTTTGGCGGTGAGTCACAGCTGACTTATGTGGCAGCCCCTTTGGGTTTCCAAGGCAAGAGACATTGCCTGCCTCTGCATCGTGCCCCTGGACTTCCTGGGTGGTCTCCCATCCAAGTAATGACCAGGGCCGACCCTGCTTAGCTTCCATGACGTGGCGAGGTCGGGCCAGCCTGGGCTATCTGGGTCAGGGCCTGAAAGGTGGAAAGCTTAATTTAAAAAAAAAAAAAACGAATTTGCCAAGAAGTTTACTTTTAAGTTAACTAGGCCATCCACACTTTTACTAGCCTGCGAGCAATGAAGCCGGTCACGTGTGTGGCACACTGATGATCTCAGCAGATGAGAGGAGCTGCCCGTCCAGTTTTGACTTGCTCTGTTTGGTTGTGGGGGGGGGGGGGGGGCAGCCATTCTGGGCTCGCCACTGGCAGCTGGGCTGCTTAGGATGGCCTCTCACTCTCTGCTGGGACCTGACTGGGGTTCTCCTTTTGCTTTTTAATCAGCATAGAAAAGGAAGGAAAAGCCACAGTGTTGCTGGGCTTGAAGGAGACAGCCTCATGTGTCCGTCCATCTCCCCCCCCCCCCCCCCCCGCAGCTGGAGTGCTTCCAGGCTGCTCACTGTGTTCACCTGGGGCAGCAGCAGGGCCCAGGAGCACGTGACCTGGACCAGGAACTCTGAGAGATGGGGTGGGGGGCATCTTGGAAACCCCCGTGTTGGAGGAGGGGTGGGGAGGCTCCACGGGATGTTGTGGGCTAGGAAGCCAGGGGAGGGGATGGCCCTCCTTCTGGCCTCCTTCAAGAAATCATGCTGAGCGTGGAGGAAGCTCCCGAACAAATGAACGAGGCCTCTGGTTTCTGCCCAGGGACACCCCGCTGCCATTGCTCCTCCTCTTCCTCTGGAGCACGGAGGTGCCTGCAAAAACGCCCTCTGGCTCTGGCCCGGCAGAGGCTCCCGACTTGCTCCTGCTCGCACATTCCACCAAGGCATTGCAACATGTCATTCAGTCTGGGTCCGGCACTTTAAAGGGAAACCCACCTCTGCGTTCACAGCTTTCCATGGGCAGGTGCCGATGCTTTTCCCCTTGAAGCCCAGAGGAATTCCCAGTAGAGACACAAGACTGGTTTTCTTTCTCTTCCTCACCTCCCAACCCAGTAGGGTAGGCTGACAGCACTCCCAGGACTAGTGTTCCCTCTAAGCTGAGTTAGTGTGAGCTAGCTCACAATTTTTTAGCCTCCAGCTCACCCATTTTTGTCTTAGCTCAGGAAGGATGGGGCTCCAGAGCAAACTGATTGATGCAGTAGCCAAATCGCTCACTCACAGCTTTAATGCCAGCAGCTCACAAAGTAGAATTTTCACTCACAAGACTCCACAGCTTAGAGGGAGCATTGCCCAGGACCCAAATCAAAGTTAGGGATGGGTGTAGAGGATGAGCCCACTGCTTACTATTGAGAAGAGAGAGAGAAGAGATTGGATTTATAGCCCGCCCTTCACTACCTGAAGGAGTCTCAGAGCAGCTTACAATCCCTTTTCCCTTCCCCTCCCCTCAACAGACACCCTTTGAGGTAGGTGAGGCTGAGAGAGCTCTTTCGAGGACTGCCCTTGAGAGAACAGCTCTGAAAACTTATGACTGACTCAAGGTCACACCACCAGCTGCGTGCGGAGGAGTGGGGACTCAAACCTGGTTCTCCCAGATTAGAGTCTGCCACTCTTAACCACCACATCCCTTGGGATGTGCAGGGAACATGGAATTCCCCGCTCCCTTTGACCATCTTGGGCTTTGACATGCATGTGAGAAAGGCCCAGAGACAGGACGAAGGGTAAGGTTGTCAGGTCCTCCCTTCCCCCCCCCCCCGAATTAAGGGGGTAGGGTTGCCAGATCCAGGTTGGGAAGCTCCTGTAGATTTGGAGGTGGAGCCTGGGGAGGCCAGGGACCTCTGTGAGGTGCTGTGCCATAGAGTCCACCCTCCAGAGCATCCATTTTCTCCAGCAGAGTCTGGAGATGAGCTGTAATTCGGGGGGGCCCCAGGTCCTACCTAGAAGCTGGCATCCCTGGATGTGGCCCCCTCCCTTGTGATGGCCCCTGACTTTGCCACCCTCTGGCATCAGCCTGGCCCATCTCCCTGGGCATTGGCTTGACTAATGAGTTCTCGGCTCCGCTGCTTCGCCTGCTGCTGTGCCCCGGCCGGATCTCCCTCTGTACCTCTTCTGCCAGGACTGGCGCTCGAGGCGAGGGAGGGAGGGATCTTCCCAGCCGGCTCTCTCTCTCTCTCTCTCTCTCTCTCTCTTGGTTCCTGCCTCTTTGAATACGATCCCTTCTGTCTCTGGAGTCCTAAGGTCATCCCTGCAAAGTGCTCCGGAAGCATAAAGCCAGCTTAGAGGGGCACCAGCCAGCCTCTTTTATTGGTTCGTGGGAGGAGGAAGCTTTTTTTCCCAAGAATCTCCCTCCCTGACTTTGGGGAACGCCCCCTGGAAGGAGCTTTCGGTCTCTCCGGTGTGACATTTTGAAGACATAGGTAACCCCGACTGTTTTCTTTGGGGGGGTGGAGCTGTGGGGGGTGGGGGTCAGCTCTCTTGTTCTTCCCAAGGAGGAGAGCTCGTCCTCCCCTCCCTCCTTGGCAATTCAGAGGATAGTTCTTGGCTGGCGTTGGAAGTTGACACCGAGTTAGAGGCAGCCCGCACTGCCTCTCTGCCGGGAAGAAGAGGAGTGGAGGGGGCGGGTTGTCTCTCGCTGTGGCTGATCGCTTCTCCATTGTGAGCCACGCATGGGTCAGGAAGAAGGGAGCCCAGCCAGCACTGAAGGAGAGCCCCCACCGGGCAGGCGGGTGGTCTGGTGGCCAGAGGCGTCCCTTTCCACAGAGCCTGCGAGATTCTCAACTCTTGCTCTAGGAAGAGCTTCTCTGGATGCAGCCTCTGCCTGGGGAGGGGCAGGGGCCCTAACGCTCCTTGTCTTAAAACTGCAGGGGAGGGGGGGAGTGTGGAAGTCCCAAGTCCTGCTGTCGGAGGAAACAGTGAATTCAGATTTACTGAAGGGACAAGTGGGGCGTGCGTTTGGTGTGAAGGAAATAGATCTGTGACCTGTGTGGGCTTTTGCAGGCAGCCCAAGGCCACCAGTGCCCCCCCCCCCCGGGGGAAGTGATGTAACTCACTTTTTTACTTTTTTTTTTTTTTACTCAAAGACACTAAGTATAATACAAATTATTTACATAATCAGCAACTCACTGTTAAGTCTTGTCCCCAGGCCACTTGGGAAATCCTGTCTTCTACCCCTCTTGGAAAATCCTCTTCTCTTCTCTTCTCTTCCCCCCCCCCCCCCTTTTAAATCCCTTCCTTTACCAGCTTGTCTAGAAGCATTCTGTCTTCAGACTGGAAGTTCTTGGGACATTAAGTTATGGGCCGTGTTCAAATTTAGGGGGTGCGCCCACCTGACTGGGTGTTGTGTGCTAGTTCAGAGAGGAGAGCCAAGCAAACTGTCTGCTATGGTTGGCATGATGTGTGTCTTATAGCTGGCTTATACAGAGACAGGCCATTGGTCCTCCCAACCTAGTATTGTCGATTCTGATTGGCAGTAGCTCTCCAGGTCTCAAGCAGGGGAAGTTCTGCCCCTTACATATGGACCTGCTCTCCAAGATTCTTCAACTGGAGGTTGAGCCTGGGGCCTTCTGTGTGCAAAGCTGGTGCTGCCCGCTGCATCTCTGTATGATTAATTGCTCTGGTTTTAACTCTTTCAATTCCAGCATGTGCTGGGGTCCCACCCAGTGTCCCCTCCGAGCTGAGTTAGCGTGAGCTAGCTCACAGTTTTTTAGCCTCCGGCTCACACATTTTTGTCTTGGCTCAGGAAGGCTCTGGCTCCAGAGAGCAGACTAGTTTATGCAGCAGCCAAATCACTCGCTCACAACTTTAATACCAGTAGCTCACAAAGTACAATTTTTGCTCACAAGACTCTCCACCGCTTAGAGGGAGCACTGGTCCCACCCTTGTGCTGGGTTTGAATATTCAATTGCTCCCAATGCAAAGATGGAGCAGAGCACCTGCGGTTGGCGGAGGATCCCTGATGCAGCTCTGTATGAGATACTGTTCCTGGGGGATTGCTTACTCCAGTAGCGTTGAGAACCTGGATTGGGGCCTCATTACGAAACAGGCTGATTGTTTGGGTGTGTGTGTGTTGAGAGATGGTTCTTACTCTTCCACTCTAAAAGTAAATATTTTCTAAGCAGGAATAAAAGGGGAGGTGCCTGAAAAGCCTCGGAACTTCTGGCTGCTTCTGCTTTTAAATATTTCTGAAGCTGCTTTATCCTCCACCCCTCTGGCCTGCTGTGGCTGACAGCAGCTCCCTATGAGCCGACACAAAAGGGGCTGTGTGGTGCAGGATCCGTGCTGCTTGCCAAGCACTGGGCCCTCGCAGCAGCATTTGTGAACGGCCCGCTGTGCCGCCTTCCCTGGCAAAGGAACGGGGCATCAGGCTGATGGATGGGTGGCAGGCCGTGGTTCCCCTGGGCTCCCGAGGGAGCAGGTGGCTGTGCGAGGGTGTGGGTGGCTGGGTCATCCTGTGTGCTAAGTTTAGAATGCTGAGCGGAACAGTGCTCTTTAAATGCTGGGTGGCTTTGTCTTGGTGATCTGTACAGCAGTCTTGCGAGGCAGGCCACAAGCAGCAGAAGACCCGTGTGGTTTTTGTTTCTAATTAACACCAACCGAGCGGTCACAGGTCAGTGGACTGGGGATGCCAGCCTCCAGGTGGGGCCTGGGGTTCTTCCAGTGACCCCTGGCTGCCCAACAGTGAATACATGCTTTGAAGTCCCCCAGAACAACTTGAGAGGCTGGGTGTGCAATGCTAAAAAACAAAAAAGGGGGGCGTGGCAGGGTAGTAGGGAATGGTTTGGGCCGTGATGGAGAAAAACCCCAAGTCTGCTGTGTTTGAAAAGGAAACCAACTGGACCAGATTGGATTTTGGATGGTGTTGGGCGCAAGACTCTGGTACAGCTTGCAGTTTGTTTACTGGAAGCCAAAAAGCCCCCCCCCCCCCCCCACACACACACAGTATAAAAGCCAGCAGTTGATCAGATCCTTTTCCAGTATCAGGGCTGCCAATCTCCAGCTAGTGGCTGGATATCTCCCAGAATTACAATTGATCTCTAGACAACAGAGATCAGTTCCCCTGGAGAAAGTGTCTGCTCTGGAAGGTGGACTCAGTGGCATTACAACCCACTGAGGTCCGTCCCCTCACAAAACCCCAACCCTCCCCAGGCTTCACCCCCCAGATCTCCAGAAATTTCCCAGCCCAGACCTGGCAACCTTACCCGGCACTCATTCCAACAGGCAGGTCCCAGTGGAGAGAGCAGAAGGAAACTTTGGGAATCGCCGTGTTACCAAAGCTGGAGGTCTTGGATGGATTCAGTGTTAGCATTTCCAGAGAGGGCAAGGAAGTTATATGGTCTGGATGGAAACCCTTCCACTTGTAGAAACACCCTGATGGATCCATGTCCTGAATTTTTAAGATGAACTAAGTCAACAGCTGGCTGAAGCCACATTAGGTTGTGTTACCTATTTTTTTTATTTATCTATACGCCGCCTTTCCTTGCAGTGGTGGGATCCCAAGCAGCTCATACCATTCTCCTCTCCTCCATCTTATCTCACAACAACCCTGTAAGGTAGGTTAGACTGAGAGTGAGTGGGTGGCTTAAGGCCTGATCCAGGAGGGCTTCTTTTCAAGGGCACAAGCATTTGAACCCGTGTCTCCCAGATCCTAATCTCATACTCTAACCACTGTGTCACCCTGTACGGAGGGCTTCTTGCCTCTTCTTCCCCACATCAGTCAAGAGCCAGCAGAGGATTATCTTCCTCCCAGTGGAGTATCTCTAAATGTGGAGTTTTCTCAGACAGCTCAAGATGGTCAGCCAGGCGTGCTGGCTGTAACGGACCAACCTGCAGTCTTTGTCCTCTGTGGGTGTCTGAGCCCTTAATGCAGCTTTTTCCTTTCCTTCCCCTGTGCAAATACAACAACGCAGTCTACTTTTGAAACTCCTGCTTGCTTACAAAAAAGGGTTTGACCAATTCTTAGGGTCCTGGCCTCTGTTTCTTCAGTGCGGTTGAGCTTTCCATGCGACTCTTGCAAAGTTTTGTGATTGACTTTAAAAGAAAACTTGGCCCTAGCAGAGCCCCAGGTAATCTGGTCACAGATAGTTTTGCAATATGTTTGTTGCACATGTCAAGCCGAATTGCAGGAATTCGGTTCTGGTTTCACAGTGGCTCTTCCGTCTGCCCTGCCGGAGCTTGGACTCAGGAAGGCTTGAAAATCCCCGTAAATTAGAGATAAGTTTAGAGACATCTATTTACATGTAAAGTTTTTTGGCCCTTCAGAAAAGACAAAGACGTGACTAAGATTGAATTAGTGTGGCAAGAAAGTTTCACTGCTGTATGGAACAAACAGTATTACTGTTTCTTATTTGTGGTTGTCTTGTCTCACTGATTATTGTGTAAACAATCTGATCTAATGTGTCTCCTTCTCACTACTTTTTTTCTTTAAAAAAATCCAGTAAATGACCTGGAACATCTTCTGTTCTCTTGGCAGGTTTCGTGCTGACCCGGAGGGCGCCCACCTTCCTTCAGAACTCATGTGTGTCTCTGACAGGTAGGAGTCCACTGGGGAGAGCTGGGTTTTTAAGTAGCCTGGTGGTGCGTGCAAAATGAACTGTAAGAGTCCCGGCAGCACAGTGGAACCTCCATGTTCTGAGGCAGTCTGTCTGAGTACCAAATGCTACGTAAATTTCCTTTATGGCAATGCAGTGGAGCTTCCATTCTCAGTTGTAGGGCCTTGCACGGGGGTCAGCAATGGTACCTTCGTGCCCTGTTTGTGCACCCCCTGGGGGCAGCAGTGAACGGGACTAGAGGCGCTTGTTTTGGTGTTCCAGTCAGATCAGCGCTTTCATGTTGCTGCATGTCAGAGTGCTGGCCAGCTGGGGTGGAGGTTTTTGGTGTGGGCTGCCATTCGGAAAACTCCCCTCCCAGAATGATAGAACTCGAGGGCATCCAGTGAAGCTGGTGGGCAGTAGGTTCAGGACAGACAAAAGGAAAGACTTCTGTACACAGCGAGTGATTAAAATGTGGAATTCGCAGCCAGAGGTTGTAGTGATGGCCACAGGCACAGACAGCTTTAAAAAGGCATGAGACAGATTCAGGGGGAAGAGGTCAATCAGTGGCTATCAGCCATGGTAACTAAAGAGAACCTCCATATTCAGACGCAGTCATCCTCTGAAACCCGGTGCCAGGAGGCAACATGAGGGGATGGCCCCAGCCTCTCTGCCCTGTTGTTGGCCCTCCAGAGGAACTGGTTGTCAGCCATGTGAGACAGGATGCTGGACTAGATGGACCACTAATACGATCCAGCAGGGCTCTTCTTGTTGTGAGATTGTCCCAAAAGATGCAGTCTGCAACAGGTCTTCTTAACCAGAAAGTCCTTTATTTGCAAAGAGGCTCTTATTGGAATGGTTACACTTTTTCTGTTAGTAATGGCTTTATTGTAAACAAACAGTTAGTCTTATACTAAGCAATCAAAATCCCCCTCCCTGCGACTACACCAATCATAAAACGTAAAAGGTTGTTCCAGCCCCTGAATAAGTTTCACACAGAAATGGCGGCAAACAGGTTATTATGCTTTTTGTTCCCATGGAACTTCTACTAAATGTTTTCTAGAGCAGCTGCAAAAAGAATAACATGGCAGGGGAGGATTTGTCCCAAACCTTGAGCAAGCGGGAAGCGAAGCAAGCAAGCTGGGAGAGCAGCAGACCAAAGTGGGGCGTGATAAGGAAGCCAGACAACTAAACAGCACATGAGCACATTCCAATGGGGGGGGGGGTTACTGGTCGAGTCCCAACCCCCAGGAGGGAGATGGCAGTGTAACTGACATTCAAGAGATGGAGATGGCAGTGTAACTGACACTCATGTTCCTAAAATCCTCCCAGTGTATTGGAGGCATTCTCCTTCATAATCCTTGGGCTTTGGATGTGTTGCCCCAAGTCAGCGCTGCTTGGTTAATTTATCAGTTCTAACAGCCTGCTCTGTTGGAAACAAAGCAAAGCAGAACATAATTCATTGAAATTGGGGCTATTTTTCACTCCCTCCCCTCCCCTCGCCTCCCCTCCCCTTTCTTGATATATCCTCTCACTCCCAAAGCATCCCGGGCAGGTTGGACTTAAAATGCTTCTAAGGAGATCAGATTCAAAGAGTTTTGAAAGGGAACGGAGTGTGTTGCGCCCCCCTCCCCCATGCCCCCACCCTTAGTGTCTGAGGAGGGACCCTTGTTGAAATGAGAGGGTCTTTGGCTGTGGGAGGAGCACTTGGTGTGCTGGCAGTTGGCTGTTGTGTGACCCTGTGTGGTGGGGGGTGGGGGGTGGCGATTGTGCTATAATGATCCAGAGGAAGTTATCCGTGTTAGTCTGTTGTTGCAAAATAGTAAAAGGCCCAGTAACACTTTTAAGACTAACAAACTTGATTGTAGCATAAGCTTTTAAGAAACACAGCTCTCTTCATCAGATGCTACAATAAAGTTTGTTAGTCTTAAAGGGGCTACTGGGCCTTTTACTATTTTGCCATAATCTCTGAGCTCCCTCGGTGGCCTTAGACCAGTCACCATCTCCCAACCTAGCCTGCCTCGCCAGATGGCAGTATAAAATGGGAAACCCCTGACACACACACACGCCCATACCACCCACCCACCAGAATTCCTTGGAACAAGGGCAGCACGGAGGGCCGACACACACCAGTCCACGACTGGAACCAGAAGGACTTCAGAGGTTTTCCCTGTTGCCAAGGGCCAAGGCAGTTGACCGGTTTTGACTCTGGGATCCCCCTTTGATATTCTGGTTGGTGCATGCAGGAGATTTTCTTGAATTTGTTGGGAGCGGGGGGTGGAGTGGAAAGAGAGAGGGAGAGATTGAATTTATGCCTTGCCCTTCACTACCCAAAGGAGTCTCAGAGTGGCTTACAATCTCCTTTCCCTTCCCCTCCTCACAACAGACACGCTGGGAGAGCACTTTCCAGGACTGCCATTGAGAGAACAGCTCTGAGAGAACTTGTGACTGACCCAAAGTCACTCCAGCAGCAGCTGCATGTGGAGGAGTGGGGAATCAAACCTAGTTCTCCCAGATTAGAGTCCACGCTCCTAGCCACTGCACTAAAAGGCAGGGGAAAGACCACCAGGCGGGCAGGGAAGCATTGAGCAGGATCCCCTAGGGGCTCCCGTGGCCACCTGATGGACTGCGCATGGGAAGCCAGTGAGTTAATGGGCAAGCTGGAACACTTCAAGCCAGGAGATGGGGGGGGGAGGCTTGCTTGAATACAGCCTCAAGCCCCCAGCTTATGGGGAGGGGGCGTAGCAAAGGGAAGAGGCTTCTGAGCTAGAGACACCTGTTGCAGCTTTCACAGTCCTGCTGGCTTATTTTGAGTTTTGGAAGGGTCAGCTGTGCAGCTGGGGGCTTGTGCTGTGCCCTGCCTCTCTATGCATCCAACAATTGGTATTGGGGGGATGGATGGGTGGGAGACTCAGCTCCCCCCTCCCACTTGGACAGCCCCCCCCCCCCGGGTGCTTCTCTCGAGGTCCCTTGGCTGCTGGTGGTGTCCCCCTGTGACAGCTTTCAGTCCAAGTTCTGAAACTGCCTGGCTGAATATGCGGCTGCACCCACCCCCTCGCAAAAAAAGGCCCCCGTTTTTATGTGCAAGCATCCCAGTGGCTTCCGGACACAGCAGGACACTCAATTCCATCAGGTACGTGGACTGGGCTAGAGAACCCCTGTCTGTGGCTGTGTTTTATCAAGTGGGAAAGTACTCTAAGCATGCTCAGAAGTGCCCTCTTCTCCAGCCAGCACAGAGATAGACAAATCCTGTCTGTGAAATTCACAGGGGTAAGAGTTTCTGTGTCCGTTGAATTCAATAGCTGGACTTGCAGCCCTGTTAAAAGGGAAGCCCCGTGGACAAAGGATCGACGCTGGTCACCCTTATCTCCAAAAGGACATGGCAGAACTGGGAAAAGGGCATAGGAGGGCAACCAAGATCCTTAGGGGGTTGGAGCACATCCTCTGTGAGGAAAGGCTGAAGAGTCTGGGACTTTTCCGTTCAGAAAAGAGACGACTAAGTGGGGGACATGACTGGGCCTTTTACTATTTTTTATAGTAGGTTTATAAAATTATGCACGTGGTGGAGACAGTTGATAAAGACAGATTTTTCTCCCTCTCCCAAAATACTAGAACTTGAGGGCATCCAGTGAAGCTGATGGGCAGTAGGTTCAGGACAGACAAAAGGAAAGACTACTTTACACAGAGAGTGGTTAAATTGTGGAATTTGCTGCCGGAGGATGTTGTGATGGCCGCAGGCACAAACAGCTTTAAAGGGGGATTAGGTAGATTCCTGGAGGATAGGTCCTTCAATGGCTATTTGCATGGTGACTGAGGGGAACCTTCCCATTCAGAGGCACTATTCCTCTGATCCCAGAGACAGGAGGCAACCTCGGGGGAAGGCCTCAGCCTCTGTGCCCTGCTGCTGGCCCTCCAGAAGAACTGGTTGAGGCCACTGTGTGAGACAGGATGCTGGACTAGAGGGACCCTCACTGGTCTGATCCAGCAGGGCTCTTCTTATGTCCTTATCAGGGAAGGCCTCGGCCTCTGGGCCCTGCTGTTGGCCCTCCAGAGGAACTGGTTGAGGCCACTGTGTGAGACAGGATGCTGGACTAGAGGGACCCTCACTGGTCTGATCCAGCAGGGCTCTTCTGATGTTCTTACCAGGGGAACGCCTTGGCCTGTATGTCTTAATTTTGGCCCTCCAGAGGAACTGGTTGGCCAGTTTGTGAGACAGGATGCTGGACTAGAGGGACTATTGGTCTGATCCAGCAGGGCTCTTCTTATGTTTTCAACAATTGCCCCTTGGGCAGAAATTCATAGTGTGAGACAGTTATAAGGCTGATGAGTGAGAGCTGCACCCACTGAATTTCTGTCCTCCATGCTCTGCTGAAAGATACTGCAGCTCCTTGTGTGTTACACCTCCCATGCTGCTCTGAGCCAGGTGCTGAAAAAACTCTCTTCTGGTGGAATGAGCAGCTATCCCATTGAAACCCCAGAATTGTGTTCTTGAATGTCCCTCCTACATTAAAAAAAAACCCCTCCCTGCAGGTTAAAAAAATATCACATTTTCCTTGATGTGCTAGCCTTCTGCGTGCAAGGAGGTATGATTCTTTTTCTGTGTAAAGCAGCTCTGATGTAGCGTGCCATCCCTTTCTTTGGCTGCTGCGTTTTCACTGCACTCTTTGTCCCACCTGGTTTGGGAGTCTCAGACTGGTTTTGTAACTCTTTTGGCCACAACCTTCACCAGCTGGGGAGAGGTCTGCAAATTCCTGCGATATCTGAATAACCCTGATCTGTATAGTTGTGAAACTGTTGGCAGAAGAAGTTGTGTCTGGCTTCCATTTGCCTGAGGAATGGAGCCCAGGATGTGGGGCTGGGGTGAGGGGGTTGCCCAGAGCAGGGAGGGAGGGGGCCTTGCCCCCAGCCTCTCCACAGACTGTACCCTTTGCCCTGTAGAAGTGACCACATTGGAGTGCTCTTTGGGGGGATCTTTCCTTTAACTCTGAGCTTTCTTGAAGATCCGGGTCCTGTTGCAAGGGTTTTTTTTTTCCACCAGAATATGCTTCTCTGTGTGTGTGTGTGTCCCAACCCCACCCCCTCCATATTTCCCAACAAATTAAAATCCAGGTTTCTAAAACCAACATTCTAAAAAACCCTTTCAGACTACCCTGTGGTTTTCAGTCTTAAAAACAAAATTTGACATTTTTAGAAGGTAAAAACAACAACCCCCCCCCCCCCCAAAGCCAGTGTTAAACTATGTGGGTTTTTTGTAACCCCCTTCCCCAGCCAAGGGGGTTAGGCCTCCTCAAACCTTCCCCTCCTGCCTCAAAAGATCAGTGCCCCTTAATTCCTTTTGCCTGTGAGCCCATGAGTGACTGACATGCAGGCCTTGCCGGGGAATGTGGCACAGAAAGGGTTAAGGTCTGCCATTTTGTTATGTAACACCCTCAGTGGACATCTGGGTGAGTGGCATGAACATGGCAGAGCTTAACCCTTCGCGTGCTGCAGCCCAGGCCTCTCCCTCAAGTCTGTCTTGTGTGGGTTTTTTTAAAGCTTTCCTCCCCAAAATAAGCTGGTATTTCCCTCCCTTAGGCAGCAAGCCCATTCTGTCGCCCCTGCCCACCCACCACCCACCCCGCCCCGCAAGGGGTGTGTGGAACTTGGCCAGTTTAATAAGATATAAAACTTTTTAAAGAAAAAAACTGATTGATAGATTTGACCTCGTCAGCCCCATCCCCCATGTATATAATAGTTTGTTTTAAAATACCTGTTCCCTTATTTTATGGGTGTGGGGGGGAATTACAGACTAAAATTAATAACGCAAGGAACTCTGTTGCCAGTAAACCAGCCTGTTAGATTTGGATCCCACCCTCCCTTTATTTATTTATTTTTAAATTACCCCTGGCAAACCTCAGGAGTTGTAAAATAAGCCAGGAGGGGTACAGGAATTTTCTGTGTACGAATGCAGGCTGGGGGTGGTGATGGTTGGAGTTTCTGATGCCAGGGAGGCTTTGGGGGGCAGGAGGGGTTTGCGTGTGACCCCGTGAGATGTGAGCTCCCCCAGCTTGCCGCTCACCTTCCACGCACACGTCTTCTCTGGAGACCTTTTTGCCACTCCAAAGGGAATCAAGGGACTCTTACTACTTTAAAAAAGGAAAAGCCAAGGACTTCTAACTCCCATGGCTATGTTTTCCTCCTTGGTGGCTGGCCTGGCTTCTGCCTAGCCCCACCATCCTCTGCCGTCCTCAAGGGAGTCTGCCCCCTGCCCATCTAGCTGGGGCTGCCTCTAACTCATCCCACAGGTTTCTCTTTTGCCGTGACGTCTTTGGCATATTCCCCCCTGATGCCTCTTCCTGGCTGAAATGGCGCTAGCTGCTTCCGCTGTTTTGTCTCCACCTTTTCTTCACTTGGGGCAGGTCTTAGAGCAGAAGCACACTGGGCTTGGAGGAGGGGGCTGCTGGATGCCAGGCGCATTGAGGGACACCACCCCTGTCTGTCTATCTTGCTGTCTTCCACCCATTCGTATTTCAGCATCCCCCACCCCTTATGCCAAATTAAAACCGGTCTTGCATTCCTGTTGTTAACTGGACTTGAGAATCTCTCTATCTTGGAAGCAGGGCCTGTGCCGGCCCCACAGCTTTGGGGTGCTCTTCCAGGCTGCAGCTCCAACTGCTTCTGGAAAGGGGTTACCCTTAGAGGTTCTGAGCTGAGCTTAGTAACCTGTTGAATGCCAGCAGCTGCAGCTACATTTTGGTGGCTTGTATAGGTGGCAAATGTGGATTTAAAAAATAAAACTGCTTAATTTTGGTGTTGTAGATTAAGATTTGTGAAGTAAAGGTGCCTGTTAGTAAAAAAAAATTAATGTGGGGGATAGTGGCCTAAAGCCACCTAGTTGGATTTGTTGAACATTTGGTTGCCAACTTCCAGGTGGGGCCTGGAGTTCTTGCAGAATTACAGCTGACCTCCAGACTACAGAGATCAGTTCACCCTGAAGAAAATGCAACTTCACAGAGGGCAGACTCGATGATATATCATAGAGTCTAAGTGAACCCTCCCCAGATTTCCCACTCTGCAGGCTCTGCCCCAAAATCTTCAGGAATGTCCCCAACAGGGATTGGCATCCCTAAGAAACACAGAAGCTCTCTTGGTAGTCAGCCTTGGAAGAGCCGTGTAAGGTAGGTCAGCTTTCCCCATCTCAGTTATGTAGACCAGGGGCTTGAGAGTGCCAGAGACACTAAAAGGTGACTTCATGACAAACGGTGACATTTCAAACCCGGGACTTGGTCACTGCCTTCTTCTCCTAGCTCTCATAGTTACAGGCCGTGAACTCAGGGTGGGAAAACAGCCATGAAGGGCCACTGACGGCCTTTCCCCTGGGAGAATTTTTATTTGACTTGGTCAGAGAAGCTGTTGGTGTCCAGAAGGAACTGTTCCCAGAGACGCATGGGTCCTCCTTTTTTGGTATTGTTAATTTTAACTTTGTTATTTATTGGGCTAGATGAATCTGTTTTTGAAACTTTTGGGTTTATTTTAAAAGGTGCCCCCAAGTAGTTGAGCAGCGGATTTTGTTAAGAAAAATATTTCAAAGGTAAATTCTTAAACCCCCACAGGGGGAGAGACAGGCCACCTTTTCCTCCTAGGAGACATCTTTTAAGCTGGGGAACCTCCCGAAGAAGAACCCTGCTCATTTCCAGCCATGGCCTGTGTGAGGACTGACGCAGAGTTACTTGCGTGACCGTTTAGCTGTGTAACCAACTGAGATTTCTGTAACTGGACAGCAGCCTCAATTCCTGGGAAGGGGGCTCTGTCTCAGGGGTTGAGCATCTGCTTGGCGTGCAGGAGGTCTCAGGATCAATTCCCCAGGCATCGCCAGTCTGAGGAGACAATATTGACCTTGATGGACCAATGCTCTGATTCAGTCTATGGCAGTTTCATGTGTTCCTTCTGGGCTACTCTTGAAACTTGCATACCTTCCGCGTGTCTCAAACTGGAACTCATTTCTGTATTTTTGTCTGTTCTGCAACTTTCCCTTACAGAGGCGAAAGTGAACGATAATTACCCCCCCCCCCCCGCGTGTGCGTGCACGCAAGTTTCTCCCTCTGTGCCCGTCCTTCCACACAAGGAGGCCTTTTGGTCAATACGCGATAAAATTATTTCACATCTCTTAAGGGTGGGGTAAAAAACTTGCCCATTTGATTCCCTCCGACTGTGGTAATAAGAGTCCATATCATTGGCCTGAAGACCCTGGTTTTCAGAGTGTCATAAACAACTGGTCACCTTCGTAAATTAAAACCCTCCCCAGGTGAATAGGCACTGTGTAAGATGGATGATGCTTTGTTTTTTGATCCTGTTGATCTAAATGGTTTCCCCCTGTTTTTCAATTTTTTCCATGTATAAAGCGGGTAGGGGATTTTTCTTCTCCCATATGGTGAGAACTTGAGGGTAAGGATGGGCATTCAGTGAAACCAATGGGCAGGACATTCCAAATCAACTGAAGAAATGGTCGGAGGGTTGGTCTGCAGTGCAGTAATACCTTGGAAACCAACACAGATATTCAGGGTATAGGCTTTTGAACGTCAAAGCTCCATTCCTACTTGTAACAGTTACAAAATGTCATTGTTTTATGAGTTGGTCAATGACCATGACTGAAACTTAACTTACCTACTTGTATCTGAGAAAGGTAGCTTTGACTCTCAGAGGCCGCCTCCTTCTGCCTCTGTGTATTCCTGCCTGGGAATTAAGGTCACTGGGAGCGGTCCACTCGACTGTCTCATCAATCCAAGAAGCTCATTTGGTGGGTATATGAGGGAAGGCCTTTTCAGTAGCGGCCCCACGATTATGGAACAACCTCCCCTGGGAGGTGCGCCTTGCCCCTCACTTTCAACCTTTAGAAGGCAGCTGAATAGGGTTTTATATAGGACTGCATTTGGTTAAGTCGACTAGCAGTCCTAAGTTGTGATTTTGATGTTGGGGTTGATGGTTTTAATGTATCCCGTTTTATATGTATTTTATCTATGTTGTAAGCTGCCCTGAGCTCCATAAGGAAGTAAGACAGCTAATAAATGTTTTAAATAAAAATAAAGTGTATGCCCTGAAGATCTTGTTGGAATCTAAGATGCTACGGGGCTCAAACGTAGCTAAGCTAAGGAAGTCTGTCTTCTGCTCGGCGTAATCACCTCATGAAGCTCACGGCCCCAAGGTCCCTGGCTTAAAGAGTGCTAAAAAGGGGCTTGCAGCCAGTTTCTGGAGAACAGGTTCGTCAGTGGCTGTCGCAGATGACTGTTATTTATTTATTAGAATAGAGGGGGTCACCTCCCCTCCTCGCTTGCGCAGGTCTCAAGGCGGCTCACAACAATTTGGTTCCACTCAGTGTAAAATAAGCTGAAACCATAAAAACACAATATTTAAATCATTCGGAACGTTTAAATGTTTGAAAGACAAGAGGGCAGTGCTGGCATTTGGTCATTGGGGGGGGGGGGATTTCCTTGCCAGGCAGATATAAGCAACCATCACTGGCCTCAACCAAAGGCCCGGTGGAACATCTCCATGTTAAGACGCAGTCCACATCTCAGTGCTTGGGGGGGAGGATAATGACATGGGGGGGGGGGCTTCAGGCCCCACGCCCTCTGGCTCTCTGCCCTGCTCACAGGCACTCTGTGGACAGTCTGGCTGGCAGCTGAAGAAAGCAGTGTGGAGCTAGATGTCTGGACCCAGCAGGGCTCTTCTAATCTTCCCCCCGCTATCCCACATATGAGGAAAAGACCGATAGAGGTAGCTGGGCTAGTTCTTAAAAAGATGGCAATACAGGGTTGGGTGTCGGCACGGAAGCTGACACATTTATTTGTTTACTTTGTTTATATCCCACTTTCTTCTCTGGTGGGGACCCAAAGTGGCATACATCGTTCTCCTCTCCTCTGTTTTACCCTCACAACAACCCGGTGAGGTAGGTTAGGCTGAGAGGGTGTGTGACTGGCCCTAGGGCACCCAGGGAGCTTCCGTGGCAGAGTGAGGATTTGAACCTGGCTTTGCCCGGATCCTAGTCCGACACTCCAATCACTACTCCACGCTGGCTCTTCTGTGGATTTATTTGATGCAAATGCATGGCTTTTTGTGTGTGCGGGGTGGGGGGGGAGTTCCGGTGCCACCAGCAGCCGTTTTCACCATGATACCACTAGCGCGTCAGCTCATTGTGTGTTCACGCAGCATGGCGCTCACAGAAGGGTCAGGACTACTCTCCTGGAGTAGCAAACCAAGTTTGGCCCCAAGTGGCAAAGGGCTACAGCAGTCTTCTGAGCTGTGACATAGGCAAAGGGCTCTTGAACCCCTTCCTCCCCAGTGCGAATGGCAGCAGAGGGCTCTGTCTTGTGACTCCCAATGCCAGGTGAGCCAAGATACAAGGCAGGTGAGACTTGGCTGCTGGAGCCGGTGGGAAGGCTCTGTTGCTCCTCGGCCTGAGGGACAGTTAGAGCCCTTTGCCTCCTGGGAAGCAACCCAGTGGCCTGAGCAGAGTTCTGCACGAACTGGACTGCCAGTATGGGTTCCTTCTAGACTCTGGGAAGCTCAGTTCAGAAGTTAGTTTGTTCCAGTGCTCTTTTTCTGAATCTGCATGCGAGACGGTTCTCCTTGGATCTGGTGGTGAAAGGGTCTCTGTTGGCTCTTAAGTGGTAGAGGCGGTCCATGGGCAGATAAACTGCATTGTGGCATTTCCCAGGTGCCAGTCGTGGGTCACTGCTGCCCTCACCTGAGAGGCTGTTGAAGGCTTATGGTGGGCTAGG
The DNA here is from genome assembly GCA_029233225.1 of Lepidodactylus listeri. Lineage (NCBI taxonomy): Eukaryota > Metazoa > Chordata > Lepidosauria > Squamata > Gekkonidae > Lepidodactylus > Lepidodactylus listeri. Next base: position 178,568,829 of record JARCFY010000002.1, read on the forward strand.
ACCCCCCCCCCCCCATCATGTTCAGCTTTGGAGGGTGTCTTCTCTTCTCCCGCCCACGTTCAGCCATAGAGGCCTCACCTCTAGTGGGACTTCTGTGGCCAGGCGGGCTCCCCAGCTCCAACTTTCCTGGCCAGGCTAATGTCAGAACAGTGGACACCCACAGCGCCTCCTTTACAGATTCCTAATTCTCAAAGTTCTGCTCTGTTTCTCTCTTTCCCTGTTTCTCAAATGCGGAGTGCTGTCCTCCAAGCTGCCTAATCCTTTCCCTTTGCAACAGATGCCCAGCCTGGGTAGAGGAAGGGCCCACCGCTCTTGCACGCCCCTCCCTCCTCTTTTTAAAATCTTCTCTTGCAGGCCGGGGCATCTTGGGAAACCTGTCCGTTGCCACCCCTCCCCAAAGTCAGAACAAAAGTTGGAGGGATTTGGGAAGCGCTTTGGCCAGCTTTTCCCTTCCCCTCTCCTAGTTTGATCTCCCTTGTCTCCTCCCCCTCTCTCACACACCCCTCCGAAGTTTTACTTGCGGGCATCTGTTTTTCCAAGACTCCTTTGGCAGCTATCCCCGCGCTGCGTGCACTGCCCCTTTAAAAGAGCATGGGGGGGGGGGATGCTCTGGGCTGCCTGTGCTGGAATGCTGGCTGCGCAGCAGCTCTTGGGCTCTCTCTGTCTTGCGTGCAGGCAAGCAGATGCTGTCGCTGCTGCAACAGTGGTGTCTCCCTGCGAGGGGTTAACAACACTTAGCTTGTTGTCTGGAACCAGTTCAGACCGGTTTTCTGGAAAGTGCTTTGTCTCTCCGACTGAATCCTGGGAAAGGTCATGTGTGGACCTAGTGATGTCATGAGATCACAAACTGACTCAGCTCTTTTGCATCAGATATGTGTGTCTGTCTTACAGGTAACAGTGGAACAGGCTTTGGGGGGGGGAGCGGCCAAGGGGCCAGGGGAGAAGTGGGGGAAAGCCCCCCTCAAACTAACTTTGGGAAGCTCCTTTCCCTGGAATCACCCCATACGGATTCCTAGAGGACCTCACGCACTTCTTGCACAGCAAGTTTTGGGGACTGTGTTAATTAAGAAAGCACTGACTTAAGTGCTTTGGTTTCAGAGGCATCCTCAGTCTGATTAGCAGCCAACGGTGAAGGCCAGCAGGCTGCATGTGGCGGTCGTGAAATACCTTCCTTGCTTTTGGAGTCCAGTAGACAGTCCAGAATGTGCAGGCAGGTGGCTTCGAAAAACCCTGCCCCAGAATTCCTAAAAGGCAAATTTCCACGCATGCACGGGGCGGGTGGGGGTTTCCAAGGCCCTTTCCAGTGGGGAAACTCTCTTTCGGCAAGTTTTCGTCCTGTGCTGGTGTGGGTCTAACTTGCTCGGTTCGAGCACCGGCGGAGGCGTGGAGCCAGATGGCTCCTGTTGCACCTGAGCCTGGGCCTTCTCTGGAGACCAGCATGGCCTGTAAAAACAGGTGCTCATCCCGTGGATAGGTCGCAACCCAAATCACACCTCTGTGTTTCTTCTCTCTCTCTCTCTCCCCTCTCTCGTGTTCTTCCCAGAGCACCATAATGACCGAGGAAGCCTGCCGGACGCGGAGCCAGAAGCGAGCGCTGGAACGCGAGATCAGCCAGAACGACGTGGACAGTAAAAAGATGAAGCTGGACAAAGGCCTTCTGGGGGCCCCAGAGGCCAACGCAGAAGGCGGGGACCTTAAGATAAAGACTGAGCCCACATCCGGGAGAGTCCCGGGATTATTGAAAGGCGGGGAAATGAAAGCCACCCTCAAAGTGGAGGTACAGGCGGGGGATGAGCCGGTGGACATGAGCACCTCCAAAAGGTAGGTGGCCGTTGCGGCAGCAGTTACCCTTGATTCTGCAGTTCTGGGTTGAAGCGGCGTTAGGTCTCCAGGAGTCTCGGAGCAGGGCTGTTTCGCATGTTCAGGGCCACCCTGGAGCTCAGAGCTGCAAAGGCAGCAGCTTAGAGGCCTAGAGCCACAGAGGCGGGTTTTGCTAGTGGCTTGGTGGAACTGCCACGGTCAGGGGCAGTCTACCTCAGAGTACCTGGAGGATAGTAACCGGTTTTGCAAGTTTCCCAGAAGCATCGGGCTGGGTGCTGTCCAGCCTGGTTTTAGACTCAGCGGACCTTGGCCTTGCTTTGTCTTCCAAAGTAGACCTTCGAGGCCCCGACTCACTGAGATGGTTTACTGCGGATAATCCAGGCATTATGAATGGTGCAACTCCAGTAATCCCATAGTATTCCTGCCTTCTGGAAACCGACCCCAGCCAGTGTCCGTGGGGCCAAACACTTTCCTCTTAGGTGCCGCCGCCAGATCGATTTTTGGAACGTTTGGGCTGGAAAGGAGTAGAGGAGGAAAAGCCTGAATCGAACTTCCTCAGCAAGGGGGGGAGGAGTTTTCAGCCTGCAGCTGTCCTAAACCATGTGGCTTTGTCTAGGCGGGCTGGGGGTTCCTCTCTTTATTCTGGCACATGGCCACACACACACCTCCCCCAAAGTAGTTTTCCCAAACTGTGGAGCATCCTGCAACCAATGCTCCCTCTAAGCTGTGGAGTCTTGTGAGCAAAAATTCTACTTTGCGAGCTGCTGGCATTCAAGTTGTGAGCAAGCGATTTGGCTGTTGCATAAATTAGTTGGCTCTGGAGCCTTCCTTCCTGAGCGAGGACAAAAACCTGTGAGCTGGAGGCTAATAAACTATGAGCTAGCTCACACTCAGCTTAGAGGGAACACTGCCTGTGACTTCATCCCCTTTTTCATGTCCCCTTTCTACAAGCACCCAAACAGAGCCTACAAGCTAGGGCAGAAAGAGGTGTGTGTGTGCCTTTAAGTTCAGCTGCTGTGGGTGGGCGGGGCTGTAGGTCCATGGTGGAGCACTTGCTCCGAAGGCAGGTTCAGTCCTCAGCACCTCCAGTTAAAGCATTTCAGAAAAGGCTTTTCTCTGCCCAAGACCCGGAGGACAAGACAAACTCAAGACCTTGGAGTCAGTATTATATAACAAAATTGTACCTTGGTTGAAACAAGACTTCTGGCTTTCAGTTTTGCCTTTCCCCCCCATCAAGCCGAAGCCAACTTATGGCAACTCCATAGGGTTTCCTAGGCAAGACACAAGTTTTATTGGCACTTCCGCCCAAAGGGCTGAAGCTCACTGAGAAACAGGTGAATTCTTCAGGTGCCCCCTTCCTAGGAGCCCAGGTCAACAGGCCTGGGTGGTGCTCTGTTGCATCCTCATAAGACTCCTGCTAGTGGGTAAGGCAGGATGCAAGGAGCTCACCGGCCCCAGATCCACCCCACCCCATCTTGAAATGACACACAAGCGGAACCTGAGAGCGTCCCAAAGCTGGTGGGAGTTTCTCCCCCTTTCCACTCTCTCACAAACACGAAGAGGGAGGAGAGTGTTTGCAGATGATGCATCTGCTGAGAAATCGCTGTCAGGATTCTGACAAAACTTTACAAAAGGCCTCTGGAATGTGCAGGCGATCCTCTTGGAGCCCGTGAACTGCAGTCAGACCTTTAATCAGTCTCGCTAGCTAGCACCTTCTATGCTTCTGTCCCCCAGCTGACCAGAAGTGGCTTTTCAGGGTCTCAGACAGGCAGAAAAAGCCTCTTCTAGGACCTGCAACCTGGAGTCCTTTGGCCTGGAGGTGCCAGGAGTTGAGCCCGGTACATTCAGCATGCGAATCACAGAGCAGCTCTGCCACTGAGCTGGGGCCCTTGCTTAGCTTGTCGGCGGTATCCTGTGGCTGGTGAGCTCAGAGCAGCGTTGTTAGCTTCGTGGCTGATTTTCGCTCCCCGGACAGGGACTCTGTGTGTGATGCTGGTGCCTAGTATGAAGTGTGAAAAGCACCAGTTTTCCCTCCAAGCTGAGTTAGGGTGAGCTAGCTCACAGTCTTTTAGCCTCCGGCTCACAGATTTCTGTCTTAGCTCAAGAGGGAGGGCTCCAGAGCAAGCTAATTTATGCAGTAGCCGAATCGCTCACTCGCAGTTTTAATGCCAGTAGCTCTCACAAAGTAGAATTTTTGCTCACAAGACTCCACAGCTTAGAGGGAGCATTGACGAGCACCCCTCGTTCCCCAGGACCTTTAAAGATCCTCACAGGTGCCTGATGCATCGTCATCCTTGGCTTTTCCGGTCCCTTCAATCACACGGCTGGGGTGGTTTTTAAAATAAGTCCTCAAAATTGAAAAGAAGAACCTGCTGTGCCGGGAGGGCAAGTTCTGCTGGTGAAACTCCGTGCTGTACTTTCCTCGCCCCACCCTGCAGCTACTGCATTCGGGACACAATTTTAGCCTGGGTAGGACGTTCCTCTGGTTTTGGGCAATGGATGGCAGACTGAAATAGAGAGAGGACTTTATTTTGTTGGCTCGCATTGGCACATAACTTGATTTCACATACACCGGGCCAGGGGCAAGGGGAGGTCTGTTAGGAAAGGGGCGGGCTGGGGGGGGGGGGAACAAGCCAGTATCTTACTGTTCTTGCACAGATGAAGTGGGGCCCATCCCAATGGAGTCTCCCCACTGCAAAAACAAATGTCATAGGGCAGGAAAAAAGATCAGGAATTGCCAGAGTTATCAAGGGTTGGTGCACCTTTCCTATGTGACACAGAGGTTTGGGTTTTTCAGTTCTGAAAACGCAGGCTACCCACCCCCAGCACGCACACATTTTTTAAACTCCATTGGGTGGGGGAAACGGCTATAGAACTTTTTCTCCCTTTTCTGAAACATTAGTACTCCAGGCTATGGTAAAGGTAAAGGTTTCCCGTACTTGAAAGCCAGTTGAATATGACTCTAGGGATGCGGTGCTCATCTCCGCTTCCAAGCCAAAGAGCCAGCGCTGTCCAAAGTTGTTTTCGTGGTCATGTGGCCGGCATGACTAAAACACCGAGGCGCATGGAACGCTGTTACCTTCCCACCGAAGCGGTACCTATTTATCTACTTGCAGTTTCTTGCTTTCGAACTGCTAGGCTGGCAGGAGCTGGGGCCAGAGTCGGGAACTCACTCCGTCATGCGGCACTCAGGTCTCGAACTGCTTAACTTACCGGCCTTTCGGTCTGCGGTTCAGCGCCTTAACCACTTGAGCCACTCAGGGCTATCCACTGATAAAAGGCAAAGGCGTGCCACAAGCTTGCCTCCGGCCCACAGAGTCCCCCATGTGGTACCCCCAGATGGGTTTTTCAAGGCAAGAGATGTGCAGAGGTGGTTTTGCCGTTGCCTCCCTCTGCCTCGCAGCCCCCCTCTCTCTTGCTGGCCCCGCATCCAGGTGCCTGCCAACGCTCCCTCTGGGCTGTGGAGTCTTCTGAGCAAAAATTCTACTTTGAGAGCTACTGGCATCAAAGTTGGGAGCAAGTGCTTTAGCTGCTGCATACATTAATTTGCTCTGGAACCATCCTTCTTGTGCTGAGACAAACATTTGTGAGCTGGAAGCTAAAAAACTAGTGTGAACTAGCTCACACTAACTCAGCTTGGAGGGAACACTGGTGCCATCCCTGCTTAGCTTCCGAGCTCCGACCAAATCAGGTCAGTATGGACGATTAGGGCTGCCACCCACTGATAAGATCGTAAGTTCAGGATGAGCTAGAAGGAAGTCCTTTTTTTTTGCAGCTCATAATTAACCCATGGAACTCACTGCCATAGGATGTCGCAAGGGCCTCTAGCTTAGACAGCTTGGGGAATTAGAGAATGTCATGCTGGGTAGGACCACTGGTGGCTTTTAAGTATGATGGCAAAATGAAACCTCCATGTCTAGAGGCAGTGTACCTCTTTGTGGGCTTTCCGGAGCATCTGTTTGGGTATGATGGTAAATGCTGTGCTGCTGAACCTTTGGGTTTTAATCCAGGAGGGTTTTTCAGATATGTGTTCCAAAGAGCTGTGTTCATTAGTCATTCACCCTTTGCGATGAGAACTTTTGGAGGATGAATGTTCTTGCTGGCTTAAGATGCCACCTTTTCTAAATTAGGACCCTTATGAATTTGTCTTCAAAAGTGTAAAACTTGCCTCCGAGTGCTGACCCACTGCCTTAATTCCGCAGGAGTCCCCAGACACAGTGTTTGGGCAGACAGTTCATCGTCTTGAGGCTTTGTTTAAAAATACGTTTGCAGTCCTTATGGAGGCCGATCAAGATGGGTAGCCATGATAGTCTGTCTGTAGCAGTAGGAAAGAGCCAGAGTCCAGGAGCACCTTTTACCAACTCACAAAATTTGTGGCAGGGGAGGAGCCTTCAAGAGTCACTGCTCACTTCTTCAGATACAGCTAGAATGGAACTCTGTCTGTCCTGTAAATTGGAAACTGGAGTGATACAGGACAATACATAGGACAAATGGACTCCCATTCTAGCTGTATCTGAAGAAGTGAGCGGCGATTCACGAAAGCTCCTCCCCTGCCACAAATTTTGTTAGTCTTTAAGGTGCTACGGGACTCCTGCTCTTTTCTAGTCCTCGTGGTTACAGAGGTATGCTTTGGAAGTGCACGAGCGATGCTGGTTGAAGTCCGAGAAGCCAGAAGGGTGGCTGGACAAAACGTTCAGTTGTCCCGGAGTACCAGCTAAAGTTGTCAGGCAGGCAGCTTAGTGTGGCCTTTCTGTTCTCGACCAGAGCCCCCCGGCCCTTTCCCACCATGGCTGCGGCTTCAGGGAACAGGCCCCCCTCAGTAGGTCCCTCTGTGAAGATCTTCTTTGCCAGGGCTTTTGAGGGCGTTCAAGTGGCAGGTATCTTGGGGGGTGGGTAGATTTGGGGTTTTGAAGATGGCATGATAAAGCCCACTCTCGTCAGATCTCAGAAGCTAAGTAGGGTCGGTACTAGGAAGGGAGGCCACTGAAAAAGACTCTGTGGAGGAAGGCAAGGGCAAACCCCCTCTGCGTACTCACTTGCCTTGAAAGTCCCTTGCTGGGGTTGCCAGAACTCAGCTGCAACTTGATGGCATTTTATTCACTCATATTCATTCATATTCATTCATTCTCCCTCCCTCTCTCTCTTCCCCCACCACCACCTTGAACCACGAGGAAAGACAGGAGATAAATGCTTTAATCGTAACCATGAGGGGGCTTGCCTCTCCTTGACCCTCCCAACACCACAGTCAATCATGCATTATTTTCTTAACACATTTACAAGTTGCAAAATTAGGGAATTTTTGGTGTGAGTGCAGCTGGCTACTGGTAGTTGACGGTACTTGGTATTCGTACACTGCTGGAGAGGGTTCAGATCACTTTCATGCGCGTGATAAGCCTCGCGGCAACAGCCCTATAGGGGAGGCCTCTGCTGGAGTGATGTTTCTGGGTTGTGGAGACCAGAGGCCGCAGGGTTTTCAGAGTGCTTCGGCTGCCTCTTGAACTCTAGGCGAGGCAGATCCTGCTGGAAAAGGTGGAAGAGGCCTGAAGGAGCAGAGGGGGCTGTACCGGTTCACCCAACAGTTGAATGCTTTTCAGTGTGTAATAACACAAAGCACGACAAAGGCCAGTCTGGGTCAGACTTTTTCATCCTGGTGTGCTAGCTTTCTTCCAGCAGGGAGCACTTTATTATTTTTCTTTAAGCATCTCCTTCTCCAGTCTGAGTAGTCCATGTCAGGAGTCCTTAACCCTTTTTGAACCTGCAGGTGCATTAGAATTCTGTCACAGGATATAGTAGGGGCAGCACAGGGCCGTAGCTGGCGTGGGGCCAAGGGGCGATGCCCCCTCTTGAATCCCCAGTGCCCCTCTGAATCTGGTGGAGGCAGTGGGCTGCGTAGGCAGGGCTGGGGCACAGACCTGAGAGGCAGGTTCTAGTTTGCTGCCTCACGAGGCCCCAGTGCAGGGCAAGTGTGCAGAGACCTTTAACCGTGCTTGTATGCACCGCAGCTTGCTGGGCCACCGGAAAAGGGGCTCACTCTGGCGGCAAAGCCATCCTGGTGGCTCCGAGAGCAGACCCAAGCTCGTTTCTTTGGCCTGGGCAGAAACACTAGAAGTCTCCACCGCCTTCCACCCTCTGGCGGCTCCCCCAGCGCCAGGCCCCAGCCACAGGGTTGCCAGCCTTCCCTCCCCCGATGCGGAGGCTCCGGTGCGGCTGGAGCTGGTAAGAGCCGGTCAGGGAAGTTGGTGGTGGGCTGGGAGGCGCCACGCCCCGCTTCCTCCGTGGCAAATTCACTGGGGGTGAATCAAAATGGCCGCAGCAGGAGGTGGAGCCAGCCACAAAAGGAGTACCGTAGCTTAATTTCAGTAACGCTGCGTAGATCCCTGGGCTCGGGTGGCAGCTGCTGCCAAAGCAACATTTTAAAGAAGTCTGCACAGCCAATCGGAAGCCTTGCTGGGCAAAGCCCTCGCTGCCCCCGCCCACTTCCCCGAAACACTTGGCAGGAGTCAGAAAAGGGGTCAGCACGTGCCGTGGCACCCACGGGCACCACGCTGGGGACTCTTAGCCGACACTACCAGCTCAGGACTCTACCACACACGGACCAGTCCTGGCACTCTATACATAAGAAATTGCTGTGCAGGATCACCCCAGGGGCCCACCTTGACTTCCACAGTGCTCTTGGCCAGTTAAGTAGCCCCAAAAGGCAGGATGTTTCTGCTCAGTGGATGGCGGCCAGCTTGCTGCTTCTGCACATGGAAGCTCCATTTGTATTTTCTTGTTTATCTGTTGCTTGAATTGCCTTGGTGGGTTGGCTCAGAGCTAAATCTGTTCCAGAGTTCTGTTTCCCCCCCTCTAGTAATCTTAGACAATGGCCTCTACCTTGTTGCTTGTCCCCGGGATCCGGCAGTCAGAGGTAGGTGACTCCCAGTCACGGACGTGTTTGTGTACACACAGTCGATCTTCGACGTGTTCTCTGTGCTTCACACCCGTGGGTTTCTGCGCCTGCGCCAAAATTCATCGGTATCTGGAAAGCTTAACGGATTTTCCCGCCCAGGGCCTCCGAGCATGCGCAGGCCCCATCACGCATGCCCAGAGGACCTGGGCGCAGACATCCCGTCAGTTCTCTTCTGACCGCCACGTGGCTAACAGCTCTTCATCGATTCGGAACAGCACTTCGGAAAGTCTTCTTTGTCTTTAAATCAACGGACTGTTTTTTGACCACTCTAACGGATTACGGACTAAACTCGTCGACTAGGACTTCAAATTCGTTGTGGGAGGTAAAATAGGGGGAGTCTCTGCTTTCGGAGATGTCCGCCCCCCCCTCCCCCCTTGCATGGCTCAGCGGTGGGGGTGCTTCAAGCGTTGTGCCTCCTGTGGTAGCAAGCTTGCCGCCCCAGACGGGCATTCTCTTTGCATCTTGTGCCTCGGGGAATCCCATTGTCCCGAGGCTTGTGCTCATTGCACGAAGTTTTCAAATCAGACTTGAAAAAACCGCGCGGCCCGTCTCAAGGTTGCGCTCCTAGAAGCAGCTCTCCAGCCTCGTGGCAGCGCTCCGACAGTCGGTCACATGGAGTCCTCTGACGCTCTCGGCACCGAGGTCCATATCGATACCGACGTTGAAGCCCACGTCGACAGTCACCTCTAAGCCTCCTGTATCCAAGGCTTCATCTGACTTGGGCACCTCTTCCAAGCGCCCTGCGCCACCCCCCCCCCCTTCTTCTTCTACTCCGACTAAGAAGAAGAAGAAAGACAAGGTGGAGAGGCGTCTAAAGAAAGCTGCTACTGGTAAGTCCCACTCGAAGGGCTCGGAGCAGGCTCGTACCCCGCCGGTCGTATCAGTACCGACCCCAAGAGCGGCACCAGAACAAGCCGGGATCATACACCTATTGGACTCGCCAATTCAGGAAGTCGACATCGATCTCCCTGATCAGATCCTGGACACTCCGAGGTTCCCGGATTCGGGGTATCCTACAGACCCTACCAATCGGGATCGATCACACCAGGGCTCCTCCCCGTCTCCATCCCACTCGGTCTCATCCGACAGAGACCCTGCTCAGTTGGAGCTGGATGTTCGTCGCCCATCGGAACTGAGGTCTCCACGTCGACCTCATGTCAATTACAGGACAGGAGACTACTATGCTCGATACCACCCTGTTTCCTACTCCCCGTCGCATTGGGATCAATGCCCGATGTATCCATATGGAGCCCACTCGATGTCGTCCTCCATCCCCTGGCTCCTTCCTTCACATTTGCCTGACCATCCGCGGTCGCATCGGTCTCGATCTCCAGCCCTCAGCCGTCACGCAGACCTTTTCAGACCTCAGGAGGACCCTCAATACCGGGTCTTTGACAGGCCTCCAGAGGACCCTCTATATCGAGAATTCCGGCATCCACGGTCCCCATCACCGCCATGGAAGCCACGACAAGGGCACTCTCACCCAGCACAAGCGGCCCCGCCTCCACCTCCCTCGATCCCGACACAGTCTCAACACCAGGAGCTGGACCTCCCAACCCCACCGCCTTTGGACTCGGATTCCTCTGAGGGCGACTCGGATGGGGAAGCATCTTTGACACACACTTCTCCAGAGGTCCCCTCCCCTAAGCCGGACATTACGGAAAACCAGCCCATCTCCCCATCGGAGGATGTTGCCTCATATGGGGAGCTTGTGAAGCGTATGGCTCATTCTCTAGGAATTCCGGTGGCGCAACCCACCCCAGTAGTATCTGATCCAGTATTCGACATTGTGCAGAGAGACACTTCGGCATCGGTAGCACTGCCCATGTTTTCAGTCTTACTTCAGGCAACGAAATCCCAATGGGATAAACCTGCATCAGCACCGATCTCTTCGCGTAGACTTGACCAAATGTACCATCTACAAGAAGCCGGATTAGAATTCCTCCTCAACTACCCCAAACCGAATTCCATGGTGGTTTCCTCGGCCTCAAGGTCCAAGAGATCCCATTCCACACCTCTGATCGGGAGAGTCGGAAGCTTGACGCCTTCGGCAGAAGGTTTCATTCCGCTGGCGTCCTTGGTTTAAAAACAACCAACTATCTAGCGTGCATGGGGCGTTATCAGTATGCTCTTTGGGAGCAGCTGGTGGACTGTTTAAGTTACATCCCAGAGGAGAAACGACTGGCCTTTAGGCAAGTCCAAAAAGAAGGGTTGACCTTGGCCAAGCAGCAAATCAATTCAGCTAAACATGCTCTAGACGCTGCCTCAAAGACCATGTCCTCCGCCGTGGCCCTCAGACGTCACTCCTGGCTCCGCACAACCACCTTACAGCAAGATACTAGGTCCCTCACAGAGGACCTACCCTTCGATGGCCAGGGATTATTTCATGCCACCACTGATGCTGTGCTTCAAGACCTAGACAAAAGCATCAAGGCCTCACGCACGCTTGGAGTCTCGACCCAGCCAGCTCGCCCCTACAAGAGCCGCCAGTGGGTCACAACCATGGTCTACGAGACCCTCTTCAGGACATCTCCAGATAGGACGTGGCGTACATGACCGTCCCCTACACATCAACGGCAAACCTATGCGCCTAAGCAAAAATTTACCTCTCCTCCACAACAGGGCCGTCAGAAGTTTGCGTGTGCACCTAAGCAGGGACTTTGACTTCCAGCTCACTTCTCTGCCGTCCACCCGTCTGGCTCCCCACATACGGTCATGGACAACAATAACTACAGATGCCTGGGTTCTCTCAACCATAACCAAGGGGTATTTCATAGAACTGGTCCAGACCCGCCCTTCTGTATTCGTCACCACCCCACCCTCACCATCTCTTCTCCAAGAGGTGGACGCTCTCCTGGCGAAGGGTGCTATAGAGTGGGTTCCCTCCCACCATCTAGGAAAAGGCTTCTTCTCCCACTACTTCACCATTCTCAAACGAGACGGCGGCACGAGGCCCATTCTAGACCTCCGCGGCCTCAACCAATATGTCATCTACAAGCAGTTTCGTATGGTCACTCTGCACTCCATCTTGCCCCTCCTTCGCAGGGATTCCTGGATGGCGACCTTGGACCTTCAAGACGCCTACTTCCACCTAACCATTGCCCCGTCGCACAGGAGGTTCCTGAGGTTCACGGTAGGCCACAACAAGTATCAATACAAGGTCCCACCATTCGGCCTAGCCTCCACACCACGAGTATTCACAAAGACTATGATAGTGGTCGTCGCCTATCTACGGCTCCAGGGCATAAAAATCTTCCCGTACATAGACGACTGGTTGGTGGTGGCGGAGTCTCAGAACCTTCTCAACGCTCACGTGTCATATACCCTCAACCTCCTCTCGGATCTCGGCCTCCAGGTGAACAGGGCAGAGCATCTTCTATCGTCTCCCTTGCAGCACAGATCAAGACCCAGCCTTCATCCTCAGCGCTAGCCATACAGCGCCTCCTCGGCTTGATGGCGGCCACTACCTTTGTTCTTCCATTCGCGAAACTGCGGATGAGACCCCTCCAAATTTGGTTTGTGGCCAATTTCCGACCACAGACGCAAGCTCAATCTACCCACCTCTGTCCCCCAGCTGGCGTCAGAGACTCCCTCTCATGGTGGACAAACTATTCCAACCTTTTCCAGGGAGCTCCGTTCCACCTTCCTTCACCCACCATGACACTGACCACAGATGCCTCCCAGTGGGGTTGGGGAACCCACCTGTCGGGTCACTCCACCGGAGGCCCCTGGGACGCATCCTTACGAAAGAAGCATATCAACTTTCTAGAACTGATGGCCGTGGCCTTCGCCCTGCGGGCATTCTTACCACTCACAGAGTCCCGGTGCGTCGCTATTCTCACGGACAACACTACAATAGTAGCGTATATAAACAAGCAGGGAGGAACTGTATCCCGTTCGTTGTGCAAACTGACCCTGCAGCTGTGGAACAACTGCATTGCCAGGAATATTTTCCTAAGGGCTACTCACATCCTGGGAATGCAAAACACCAAGGCAGACCTCCGCAGCAGAGGCAGAGCTCATCCACACGATTGGGAGCTTTCCCCCAGGTATCTTCAACCCATCTTCGACCGCTGGGGGACCCCCGAAATAGATGTCTTCGCGAACCGCTCCAACTCAAAATGCAAGATGTTCTGCTCTCAAGGCGGCGTAGACCCAGCCTCGTTAGGCAACAGCCTTGTCTACCCTTGGACAACAGGATTCCTCTATCTGTTTCCCCCCTTACCGCTACTGCCCAGGGTGGTGAGGAAGATTCTGCAGGATGAGCCGAATTGTATCCTCATCGCCCCTTGGTGGCCGAGGCAGCCGTGGTTTCCGGTGCTCCTCTCCCTAGCACAGGACCACTACCTTCACCTCCGGACCCAGACTTGCTGACCATCACCGGGTCTCCACTGTGGCATCACGATGTGCCGCATCTCAAACTGACGGCATGGAAACTTTTCCTACAACCTTTTCCAGCAGAGTGACTAACGTACTTCTGAACTCACGCAAGCAATCTACTAGACAATTTTACGCTTATAAGAGGGCGCATTTCTCTTCTTCCCTAGACGGCACAGACACGTCGCCTACCTCTGCGGGCCTGGCTGCTATTTTCAATTTCTTACTCTCTCTGGCAGATTCCGGTTTATCCCACTCCTCCCTGAGGGTCTACTTAGCGTCCATATCTGCGTTTCACAACCGAGTTGATAACTTCTCAGTTTTCGCTCATCCTCTCTCCAGACGGTTCTTGAAGGGACTGCTACACCTCTACCCGCCAGTAAAACGGCTACTCCCACTCTGGGATCTTCCTCTGGTTCTGTGACACCTAACCAGAAAGCCCTTCGAACCGCTGTCAACGTGCGACCTTAATCTCCTGTCCTGGAAGACGGCCTTCTTGGTGGCCATCACTTTTTCAAGGAGGGTTGGAGAAATCAGAGCTTTTCGTCATGATCCTCCTTACCTCTCCTTTCTCCCCAACGGGGTTCGCTTACTCCCGGACATATCTTTCCTCCCCAAGGTCGTATCGGAGTTCCATCTGCAGGCGGAGGTGTTTCTCCCTGATTTTTTCCCAAACTTCTCTTCGGAGGAAGAACGCCTCCTCCACACCCTGGACATCAAGAGGGCTCTTCTTTTCTACCTGCATCAAACTAAGACAACTAGACGAACACCTCGCCTCTTCGTCTCTTACGCAGCAGGATGTCAAGGGATGCCCATCACATCTCAGAGGCTTTCTCGCTGGATCGTGGAACTCATAAAGCTGTGTTATGAACTAGCTCATACCCCACTCCCAGAGCCCCTACGAGCCCATTCCACCAGAGCAATGGCTACATCAACGGCGTTCCTCAAGGGCACTGCACTCACAGACATCTGCAGGGCTGCCACTTGGATTACGCCAAACACTTTTATAAAACACTACGCTATTGACATCTCGTATGGAGATGGGCAGGAGTATCCTGTCGACCGCATCTCGTTAGCAGCCTGTCTGCACCCTCCTCCGGGTAAGACACTGCTCGCTAATCTCCATGGGTGTGAAGCACAGAGACCACGTCGAAGATAAGACAGGTTGCCTTCCTGTAACTGATGATCTTCGAGTGGTCATCTGTGCATTCACACCGCCCGCCCTACCTTCCCCGCTGCTGCCAAGCTGCCTACTATTGTACTGGTGGCGGCAGCCAGAAGGAACTGGCGGGATGTCCGCGCCCGGGTCCTCTGGGCATGCGCGATGGGGCCTGCACATGGTCGGAGGCCCTGGGCGGGAAAATCTGTTAAGCTTTCCAGATACCGATGAATTTTGGCGCAGAAACCCCTGGGTGTGAATGCACAGATGACCACTCAAAGATCATCAGTTACAGGTAAGCAACCTGTCTTTCTCTTTCCAGGCTCATGTGATTATGTCAAGCCCTCAGTTTCAGCTGGGTTGCATCGCCAAAGGGGAAATTCCCACGAGAAGTTCAGTGTCAAGCTGCGCAACTTGTAGGGCTCCCTGACTCCAGTGACCACGAGCGTTATGCAGCTAAGGGGAATTAGACAAATTCATGAGGGACAGGACCATCCATAGCCATTAGCCGCACTGGCCAAATGGCGCCTCAATATCCAGAGAAAGTGAACCTCAGAGTACCAGGGGGCAATAGGGGGAGGATTTTGACCTTAGTGCCTTTGCTTGTAGGCCTTCCTGGGCTGTGTGGGATGGCCACTGTGAAATGGGATGCTGGTTGCGAAGGTTCTGACCCACTGGTGCTGTTCTGATGTTACATTGCTACCTCCATTGAATGTGTAGTCATACAGCAAAGTGTTCCATTTCTTTGCACGGTGCAGCAATTAATCTGCAGAAGTCCCTGATCATATTGTATTGTATGTATTTTAGTGTATTTTATTGATGACTGAATTATTTGATATTGGGGGATTTTAAACTGCTGTTACCTGCTCTGAGCCGGTCTTCGGGAGACCGGGCTATAAAATAATAATAATAACAGTATTAGTTGTTATTTACTGATACTACTACAAAGTGGTGCAAAATTGAACGTGTGCGTGTATTTTTTCTTTTGCAAATGCCTTCCCCCTGCTTCCTTCCGAGTCAGTCTCTGTAACTATGAACGCATCCATTCTTAACGCATCCATTCACACACACACACACACACACCGAAACCTTCAGTCCTGTGCATGTTGACTTGGGAGTGGGCCCTACTGGATCCACAGTGGCCTCCTTACAATTAAACACGCACTGGATCAGGTGGTACATCGTTGCACACCCTAGAATGCATCTGAAAAGTGTCATTTTGAAGGACCCCTGCGAAAAACTCTGTGCGTGCGTGTTTTGGAAGTTGGGGGGGGGGCATTTTTTCTTTCAAACTTCCTTTTTCTAGTTCTCAGCACGAGACGCCAGGGCCAGTCAAGGGAAGTTTTGCATGCTCGCAGTTCTGCTGGCCGCCCATCACTGCCTACCTCTTCCTCCCTCCCTCCCTCCCTCCCTCCAAACTTCTCGGGTCCACTCCATTTTCTTCTTCCGCTACCTGTCTCCTCCTCCTCGCTGACTTCACAAAATGAGAGCTGGGTGTCAGGAAACCGGTTCCAACTGCCTCGTTGCCATGGCTTTTTCCACGAGGTGGGAAGGAATGGTTAAATGGGTCATGTGACTGGCGGGGGAGGGTGTGCCCCAGTCACGTGACTCCGGGGTGGCCTCGTTAGCATCCAGGAAGCTCAGGGGGATGCTCTGGTGATGGATGGGGAGGGAAACATGCGAGGGGGCTTGCGCTCCCCAGTGAGGGGGGGGGTGGGGACCATGGGAGGGGCTAGCCCTCGGGGACCTCTTGGGCCACCCGCTGGCACTTCTGGGGCCTGGTTGTTGCCTTGATGTCTGGTCCGCTTTGCAAACTTAGGTTTGTTGTTTGTGGCATCGTTCTGGAAGCATGGCTCGGTCTGAATCTGCCCAGTCAAATCCAGTGCTGGAAGCCCACATTTCTCCTCCTCTCCCACCACTGATGAAGGTGTTATCCAGGGTGTGCTAAGTTTAAAAAGAAAAAATAATGCCACGAGGACCAAGATAGGATACGGCCTTCTACAGCAGAGCTGGGTGCCGAAGAAAACCTCACCTACGAGTTTCAGGTGATGGAACCCCCCCTGCCCTGCAAAAAAAAACCCCTCCTGCTTAGAACCTTGTGTGTGCATGCACGGAGAACACTGCGCAGAGGCATTTGCTTTGAAATGGCACTAGGAGACCTCCCCGAACTTCTTGAGAAGCCTGCACCCATTTCTCAGCATGGATGTAAAACTGTTTCAGAGCCAGTGTTTGCTTTCCAAGGGCTGGGAGTTGGGATCTTCGTACCTGACCAGAGTAAATCCAGCCTGTTTTGAGGTAGTGTGCATGGGGGTGGGGGAAACATCCCATGGAAATCCCTACAGAATTGTGGTCCATGAAAGCCAGTATCCCTGGATTGCTGTTGTCTGTTGGATCGGGTTGCCAAAACGGCGAGCTCATGTTCTGCAGTGAGCCCCAAGCTTTGGGAAAGGGATTTTGAAAGCAAGATAGTTCACTTAAAACAAAAAGTCTCTCTGGCCCAGTATTTTGACAAGGGTGCTTCTGACGCAGGCCGTGTCTTCGTTTAAGTCCTGTGTGGTGTGTTTGCTTCCTTACTTCCCCACCCCCTCATCTACCCATGGGGTTTGGCGCACTTTAATAATGGGAACCCCCTTTCCTCCCAGCTGGCTTCTATCTTCAAACTTCCAAAACTAGTTTATTTATGTTGGCGTGCCCTCTAGAGGCACTGTGCAGAATTACAGCTGCCTCTATTTTCCTTCCTCTTCTACTGATCAGTGTGTGAAACTTGCATCCATGCTGTCTGGTTTGGTGCTTCCAGTGTGTATGTGTGTCTCCTTTCCACCAGCCCACCTCCTCTGAGCCATTCCCCCCATCCAGGTCCGCTGGGGCAGTGTCCTTGGGTCACATGCTTGATGTCACTAGAGTTTTAAGAACCACCTTGCTGGATTGGACTAGAGGTCTAGCAGTCTGGAAGCCTAGAAGCAGAGTATGAAGGCCACTGTCCTCCTTTGCAGGATTGTTCCTGTGGCTCAGAGGTATGGACGATGGCCAGCAGTAGGAATTGTCTGAATTGTTAATGTCTTGCAGAAATCCTGTAGTTCATGGCAAAACCCTTCTTGGCTTGGGGCCGGGGTACCTGAAGGATCGTCTTCACCCATGCCTTCCATCCCGGGAATTAAAATCACAGGGAGAGACTTGTCTGGGTGGATACATGAGATGGGGCCTTTTCTGTGGCGGCCCCACAATGACGGAACCACCTTCAGAGGGAGATGCACTGGCTCCCCTCATTGTCAATCCGCAGAGGCGGCTGAAGACAGTTTTATTTAGGGTGGCATTTCATTGCTTAAGTTCTTTTGTTGGCAGTCCTAAGTGGAGTTTTTAAATTGTTGGCTTTTCATTGCGTATTTATAATTGTTCTCATTGTGTTTTATAATAACCTTCTATTTATATTGCAAGCCGTCTTGGGTTCTGCAAGGGAGAAAGGTGGCTAATGAATGTTTTAAATAAATGGCCACTCGGGGGTGCTGTGTTGTACCACTGGTTCTGGCAAGCGGCATAGCATTCAAGTGGTCAGACGGGCCATTGGGGGATCTCCATTGGAGCAAAGCGGGTGACCCCCCCCCACCATGATGTTGCCTGCGCCCCTTATTGCCCACATAACTGTCGGGGAGGGGGGATCAGGATGTAGCCTTCCAACTCTTTTCTCGGCTGAAAGGCAGCCTTCTCACCACCTTGCCGGGAATTTCCCCCATTGCATCCCAGGGCTGTCCTGCCGTGGGGGAACTTCCCGGAGGTGGGGGGTGGGCAGAATGCCGCCTCAGCTTCCTGGTCCGGGACTCCTATTGCCTGGGAATCCTCTTGCCAGGTCCCAGTAGGGAAGCGATCAGCAGATTCCCGTGGGGGTGGGGGGCAGGTGGACCAGAGTGCCCACTCTAAGATGAGAGCCCGGGGTCTGGCCTCCGCAGCGGGTGGGGCTGCACAGGCTGCATGGGGCCCGTGGACCTGTCCGTTGCAGTTCTGTGCAAAGCCACACACCCTTCTCTGCAGCATTTGTGAATGTGTAAGCAGCCTCCTTTGGCTGAATGGTATGCTTGAAACTTTGCACGCAGGTGGTCCCCAATCTGATCCCCACACTGTCCAACTCAAAAGGGCTAAGGACAGCCACCAGTCTGAATCTTTGGGGATTCTACTGGCAAACAGAAGAAGCCTTTCTTGGACAAAGCAGAATTTGTGTTCTCGCTTGGCTCCTGTGTGTATGCTTTGTAAATCCTCAGGGATTCAATTTTGAAATTTTCAGTGGCTTCCCTGCCCTGCAGGGCTATATGAAGAAGCCCGGCTCTGTCCTCTGTGCTAAAAATTCAAGATGCACATGACTGCGTCCAAGTAATCAGAACTTTCCACCAATGCTCCCTCTAAGCTGTGCAATCTTGAGAACACAAATTCTACTTTGTGAGCTCCTGGCATTAAAGCTGCGAGTGAGTGATTTGGCTGCTGCAGAGCCAGTTTGATGTGAGAGCCAGTTTGGTGTAGTGGTTAAGAGCACGGACTCTATTCTGGGAGAACCAGGTTTGATTCCCCACTCCTCCAAGGGGCAGCTGCTGGTGTGACCTTGGGTCAGTCACAAGTTCTCTCAGAGCCGTTCCCTCAAGGGCTGTTCTCGAGAGAGCTCTCTCAACCCCACCTACCTCCCAGGGTGTCTGTTGTGGGGAGGGGGAGGGAAAGGAGATTGTGAGCCACTCTGAGGCTCTTTTGGGAAGTGAAGGGTGGGGTAGAAATCCAATATCTTCTAAATCAATTTGCTCTGGAGCCATCCTTCCTGAGCTAAGACAAAAATCTGTGGGCTGGAGGCTAAATAACTGTGAGCTAGCTCACATGAACTCAGCTTAGAGGGAACACTGCTTTCCACCAAGGAGACCTGGATACAGCATGCAAATCGAAAAAGTGTGTGTGACTTGCCTTTCTGGGTAATCCTTTGGTTCAGTTCAGTGAAGGCACTACTTCGCAGGGTCCCAGCTCCACACCCGGCAGAAGCAGGGAGGGAATGCTCTGACTCAACGGTGGATGCCGCTCTGATGTTCTTTCTCTTCTGGGCCGCCCACAGTGACGCCAAGCAAGAGCGGAGAGTCCCGTCGCCAGATGTGATCGTCCTCTCAGACAACGAGCCGTCCAGTCCCAGAATGAATGGGCTGACAAAAATAGCGATCAAGGAGACCAGCGCGGAGGTGTTGATGGTGAGTTGGGATGCCAGATTCCCAAGGGGAGGGCTATACCACCCATTTCTCCTTCGACGCAATATTTGGGAGAATGGAAATGTTCAGTGGCATCTATCGGCCCAGTCGGCAGCCTGTCCCATTTCGCCCTTCCTTTGCTCACCCACATTCGATCTGCCACAGTGTTTCACGTTGCAGTTTTCCTTGTCCGGAAAGCCAAAACATCCGTCCTGTCAGAGAATCATAGAGTTGGAAGGGACCTCCAGGGCCATCTAGTCCAACCCCCTGCACAATGCAGCAAATTCACAAATCTCTCCCCCCACACACACACACTCCCAGTTATCCCTGCTCCCTGCGCAGAAGATGACAAAAAATCTCTAGCATCCCTGGACAATCAGGCCTGAAGAAAAATTCCTTCCTGACCCCAAAGTGGCGACCGGCATTTCCCTGGGTGTGTAAGAAAGGGCCACGAGAATTGAGCACTGATGGTCTCTGCAGAACTTTTGGGTTATGCTGTGCTTGTCTCCTGAAACCTTCCTGGCTTGTGTCACATTGCTGCCCAAAAAGCCCCCTGCCAGACCCCACTCGTTCCTCCGGCTGCTCAACCCGTTTGTGAACCTTCTCATGCTGGACTCAGTCCAAAATATTTGGACCTTGCCTTCTAAACATTCCCCTCCCTTTGCAAAGTCTTCTCTCCCCTTCATGCTCCACCTCTGCACTTCTTAGCTATCCAAGGTCCTCTTTCTTTCTTTAAAAGACTTCTACCCACTTTCGCACAGCCCTGGGGAGCCAGCTCCTGGAAATGGTTCTGCTTTCCCCCCTTGCTACATGTGGTCTCTTGAAACCCACCCCGAAAGGCGGAGGTATTCTCTTTCTTATATGCTTTCAGGTGGGAACTGGTGTTGGTCTGCAGTAGCAGAGCGGGACTCAAGTCCAGTAACACCCTAAAAGACCAACCAGACTGTCCAGGAGAGAGGGCTTTTCGCGAGTCAAAGTTTGCTTAGTCAGATCCAAGTAGGAATGGAGATCCCCGATACGGATGGTGGATATAAGGGGTTGGGGGTCTTCTTTCCTGCTTGTATCTGACAAAGGGGGCTTTGACTCTTCGAAAGCCCTGTCTCCTGGAAATATCTGGCTGGTCTTCAGCGCCTGGACTCGGATCTCGCTTCTGTAGTGCAGGCCAACACTGTTACCCAGGCCTTCTCAGAGGTCAAGGCTGGCCCAGCCACTTCCATTTTTGAGGGGCCCCTGCCCTCCCGTAAGTTAAAAAATGAAAAAGTGTGAAAACAATGATACAAAATCAGGAGTATTGTGTTTTAAACCTTTACATTTAATACAATAAGAAAAAGAACATTGTAAGACTTTGTAATAAATGTTTCCGTTTTTATTTAACAAGTGATTTAACGTCAAAAGTGTAAATTTGAGGGCCCCCAAGGCCCTGGGCTAAATGGCCCTGCTGCCCGCCCCGCCCTGCCCCCCCCCGGCCCTGCTGTTACCCACCTGAAAGTATATTAGGGAGAAAACAACTGCTTCGGGTGGGGGGGTGTTCAGGGGATAACAGGATAACCCCCTGAGTTTGGGATCAGGAAGGCATTTTCCTCCAGACCAGATTGACCGAGGGATCCTGGAGCTTTTTGTCTTTCTCCGGGCATAGAGCAGGGGTCACTGGG
Source organism: Lepidodactylus listeri (assembly GCA_029233225.1). Classification (NCBI taxonomy): domain Eukaryota; kingdom Metazoa; phylum Chordata; class Lepidosauria; order Squamata; family Gekkonidae; genus Lepidodactylus; species Lepidodactylus listeri. The sequence continues at coordinate 178,589,994 of JARCFY010000002.1, forward strand.
TGAGTGGGGTAGCTGTGAATTTCCTGCATTGTTCAGGCAGAGTGGACTAGATGGCCCTTGGGGTGTCCCTTCCAGCTCTGTGTTTCCATGAAGGGTGCTTTGACTCCCAAACACTTGTACCCTGACAAATCTTGTTGGCCTTTAAGGTGCTACTAGGCTTGACTCTTGCTCTGTCCTTTCCTCCTGACTTCCGCGCTTCATTCTCTCCGTTCTCCCTTGCTGCCCTGAACTGAAAGAGAGCCTTACTCTTTCTTCTCTTCCACTCCACCCCCCCTTCCTTCCTTCCTTCCTTCCTCTGCAGAAAAGCAGCCCCGAAGAGCGAGAGCGAATGATCAAGCAGCTGAAGGAGGAGCTGCGGTTAGAAGAGGCAAAGCTGGTGCTGTTGAAAAAGCTCCGACAGAGTCAGATACAGAAGGAAGTGACAACTCAGAAGGTACCCAGCTGGACTCCCTTCTTGTTTTTCCTTTAAACAAACAAAACAACATGCCAGGTTAAAGCTTCAAAACGGCTGCTTCTGTGTTTAGAAAAGTAGAATACAACTTTATTTTACTTTTTAAAAAACCTGCTGATTGCCTCCCTGCCTCTGGTATGTCAGAGGTAAACTGCTTCTGAATATGGAGGTTTCATCCAGCATATAGGACAGGTGTTAACAAACAGCCGATCTGGATGAAACCAAAGGTCCATCTAGTCCAGCATCCTGTTTCCAACACCGGCCAGCCAGGTGTTTCCAGAAAGGCCACAGAGTGTAGGGCGTTTGCCACCCGTCTGCAGTTGGTACTCAGAGGTAGATAGACCATGCATGGCCAGAGCTATTTAGTAATACCCGTTAATCCATGCTGATGTTCCCAAAAAGACATTGCAGAGCTGGGGAAAGTGCAGAGGAGGGCGACCAAGAGGATGAGGGGACTGGAGCCCCTTCCCTAGGAGGAAAGGCTGGAGAGTCTCTGGGACTTCTTCTCAGTTGAGAAAAGAGACGACTAAGGCGGGACGTGAGAAGAGAGGCTTATAAAACTATGCATGCAGTGGAGAGAGCTGGCAAAGAGAAATTTTTCCTCTCTCCCCAAATACGAGAACTCGAGGGCATCCAGTGAAGCTGATGGGCAGCTGGTTCGGGAAGGACTAAAGGAAATACTTCTTTACACAGAGAGGGATTGAAATGTGGAATTCGTTGCCAGAGGATGTCATGACGGCCACAGGCATAGACAGATTTAAAAAGGGGGATTAGGTAGATTCCTGGAGGATAGGTCCTTCAATGGCTACTAGCCATGGGGACTGAGAGGAACCTCCACCCTCAGAGGCACTCATCTTCTGAATCCCAGAGCCGGGAGGAAATCTCAGGGGAAGGCCTCGGCCTCTACACCCTGTTGTTGGCCCTCCTGAGGAACTGGTTGGCCACTGTGTGAGACAGGATGCTGGACTAGAGGGACCCTCCCTGGTCTGACCCAGCAGGGCTCTTCTGGTGTTCTTCTCAGGGGAAGGCCTCGGCCTCTCTGCCCTGTTGTTGGTCCTCCAGAGGAACTGGTTGGCCACTGTCTGAAACAGGATGCTGGTCTGGTTGGACCGTTGTTCTAACCCAGCAGAGCTCTTCTGATGTTCTTATGACTCTCCACCTCCTCTTGGGGTTTGCTGAATTCTTCATAAGATCCATCTTAGTGTGGGTGGAAAGGGCCGTCAAGTCTCAGCCGACTAATGGCGACCCCGGAGGGCTTTCCAGGCAAGGCACCGGCAGAGGTGGTTTGCTGTTGCCGGTCTGTGCGCAGAGTCTCTGGACTTCTTCGGTCGTCCCCTGTCCAAGTACTGACCAGGGCCAGACCTGCTGGGTTTCCAAGATCTGACAAGATCAGCCTAGCTTGGGCCATTCAGGTGTGGGCAAAAATCCATATTACCCTACTGGTCTCTAAACTCTGGTGGGTTACCACAGACATTGTGCTGTCGTGAGAGGGCTGCTGGCTCTTGAGGGCTGTTGGTCATGGGAGCGAAGCAGAAATACCCTGTGAGTGGAAGCAGGTTCCCTCTGAGGCACCGAGTGCTGGAGGGGGCCAGCACCTGGTGGGGTGGTCATCGCTGGCACGCTTTTCTGGGGAGTTTCAGGAGAGGGGTATCTGGCAGACAGTGCCCCTGGTGCGGGGCTTTAAAAGAAGAGGAAGAAGAGGTGCCAGAACTGGAAGTTTTCAATCTGTATACTGAAAATTTATGAACTTTTAAACTTTTTTTTTGGTACAATATATTTTATTAAGTTTTCGATGATAATACAGACATAGAGTACAGGTAAGTAAGTTACACAAAGTTGTGGGTATAAGTGGACAAGGTTGACATATAATAAGATATCGTGCACTTTAACAATGTAGGTAGCCGGTGTTTAGTAACAAGAGTGATTTTTGAGACTTATGGTTATCAAGAACTCAAACCAACGTTAGTATGCAACTATATTAAGTTAACTAGCACTACCATACCCATAAATCACCCCTTGCTATAGGTACCTCTTGTTGCTTCGAGAGGTATTCCAAAATGTGGAACCATGTTGAGACAAGCTGGTAGGGGCAGGAATCTTGTCAACACGCGTAAGATTATCTGAGAGTTTAGCCATTATATATAAATCCCACATCTTTTTGTGCCATTGTGAAAGAGTGGGTGTCACTGTCATTTTCCAGTTCGTGGCAATGACAGTTTTAGCCGCAAAAAGCATTAATGAGACCCCTTCTATGATGGATTTAGAAGAAACTTTTAAACTTTTTAAAAAGAATTTTGTCAAAGAGATTCCTGAACTCCGTTCCAGCACATTCCCCCAGAAGTTTTAAAAGCCTTGTCCTAGGCTATGTGAATCTGATCCTGCAGGGCTCTTGTTAGGAGCCTCAGGAAGAATGGAACCTCCATGTGCAAAGACAGAATACCTTCAGTTGCTGGGGGGGAGGGACCAGCAACAAAGGAGCGCCCTGCCCTACAGTCTGGGAAAGAAGATAGTCTAGATGTCTGAGCTGCTGATAGACTCTTCTTTTTTAAAAAAAAATCAGTCATCTAGCTTGGCTTAACACATCTGTTGTTCCCCCACCCCCACCCCCTGCTCTCTCGTAGCCTGCTGGCTCCTCAGGAAATACTGTGGCAACCCCTCCACCGTTGGTGCGGGGAACACAGACCATCACTTCCAGCAAGTCATCCCTCCTTCAGGTCAGTAGATGGGGAGGGGGAGGGTCTCTTGACTGGCTCTGGATGGGCCAGGTTGCTGGAGGTGAAGTGGTGTGCCTTAATTGGGGGGGGGGATGCATTTGCCTCTGGTCTTCTGCACCACCCTCCCCTGAAAGTTGTTAGGACTTTTGTCCAATAATCAAGAATATTCAGGGTAATGGATCTTGCTTTTCTGGAAAGAAGAGATTGCTTCTTTTAGTTTAAAAGAACTTTATTACTAAAGGAAAAAGGGAAACGGGATTAGCTACAAATAAACAAAACATGCTTCCTAAGCAGCATTGTGCTGCGTCTGCACACTAAGACATCCTGCTACAGAGTGAGAGAGATTACAATGGAGGATCTCTCCTCCTTCTTGACCCCTGAAAGGAAACACCTGATATCAGTAACCAATTAGCACAATAGTAGACCTCTCGGTTTCCCGGGCTTAGAATTAATTGGTCAGACACCAGGTATCACTTCCAGGCTAGCAAAGGTAAACAAACAAGTTGCATCGGTTAACCCTATAATGACTGAAATTCTCAGGCCTTGTGTTACATACTCATTTTCCCAACAAAAGTGACAGTGAGCGCCAGTTCTGCTTCTGCAAAAAGGAAACCATTTGCAGGGATCATCCATGTGGCTGGGCAGGGCAGGGCAGGATTGCAGGTGCTCTTCCGTGGACGGGAGGGCTTCTTGAGTTGTGCTCTTGAAGTCTTTGAAGAAGGGCTGTCCCTTGGAGGAGGGCAGGGAGCTGTTCTGTTGGCAGCAGAGGAGAGGACTCGCAAGAATGGGTTTATATTAAGGGCCGGAAGGTACTGACTGGATATTAGGGGAAACTTTTGTACAGACAGAGTTGTGGAACTGTGGACTCAGCCGCCTCAGGAGGTGATGAGCTCCCCCTCCCTGGTAGTCTTCAAGCAGTGGCTGGATGATCAGTTGTCAGGGATGCTCTAGGCTGATCCTGCACTGAGTGGGGGTTTGTACTAGGTGGCCTGTACGGGCCCTTCAGATTCTCTGAGTTCCCAGGCCCAGCCTCTGTAGGGAACTGGAGCGGGTTGGCTGCCAAAGTCAACATCTATTTTTTTCCCTAATCTTCTAGAGCTTTTTGGGGAAGGGATGTATTCCCCCCAGTCAAAGAAAGCTGTATCGTGTCCCACTCTTCCATCTGCTGTGATTCTGCAGAAGTTGTAGTTTTGTGTGGAAGAACCTTAGAACAGTGACTTGCGCAGAGATGCGGCAGGCAGCCCTCTCCAAGGGTAGCTGATTCTTCTGCAGTTTCTTCAGCCCTTTGTGCTGAACGTAGATCAGGAGAAGGCCAGGACTGGAATCCCCCTCCTGTGCAAATGCTCCATTTTCCCCTAGGCTCCTTCTCCTGCCGTGCACTTTCGGAGTGGCCAGTCTGCATACGACTCTTCCTTAATACTTTCAGCTTGTTGGTTCTGCCTTCTGTTAGGATAGGAGGATAAAAAATAATGTCTTTCTGCTTTCACAAAGTAAAACTGGTTTCCGTCTCTTCCCTCCCTCCCACCATCTACTGCAGAATTCTTCTTCCCGTATCCCCGGGACTGTGATTCCGCCCCCATTGATCCGTGGCGGGCAGCAGGCCTCCTCGAAGCTGGGTTCTCAGCAGAACACACAAATAGTCATGCCCCCTCTCGTCCGAGGGGCCCAGGTGAGTTGCTTGCTGTTCTCCCACCACGCTCTGCCCCCATCCTCCGTGCGCACGCACCAAAGCCTTGGTTGGCTAAGAAACCCGGGTGGGGAGGAGTGTGAACATGCTCTGTGGCACACTCCAGGCCACAGAGTATGTGCCGGAAGAAGAATGTGTTTTTCGGGGGGGAAAGGGCTTCTTAGCTGGTTTGCAGCAGAACCAACTTCTTCCGATCCCCTTAATGGATCTCGCCTCCCAGACTCGCCTCCCTTCCCTCTTCTTACCTATGCAGATGTCCTTTCCTGTCCCCCTTATCAGTGTTATGTCCGCACCTGGGTAAACTCTGACCCTCTTCCGCTGGGAACCGGGGTTTGCAAGCACCAGGTTAAAAGATACGGATTAACTCTTGTGTAGCTGGGATAACTCGAACCGTGGCTAGTTTCTCACACCAGGGTTTTTAAAAGCTGTGCTTCCCAGCTAAACCTGGTTAGGGGTTATCCTTGGTGCTGAAACCATTCCATGGCACACGGTGATGGGGCACGTGCTGTCTCTCCCCATGGAAATATGGTGCCTCACTGTTCAAGCGAAGCCGCAGTTGTGGGCAAGGCTCCCTCTTAAGCCTTGTGAGTAAAAAAATGTGTGCACCGGAGGCTAAAAAACTGCAAACTGGAGAGCTAGTTTGGCATAGTGGTTAGGAGCGCGGACTCTAATCTGGGAGAACCGGGCTTGATTCCCCACTCCTCCACTTGCAACTGCTGGAGTGACCTTGGGCAAGCCATAGCTCTGTACCAGCTGTTCTCTCTCAAGGGCAGTCCTCGAAAGAGCTCTCTCGGCCCCACCTAACTCCCAGGGTGCCTGTTGTGGGGAGGGGAAGGGAAAGGGAGATTGTAAGTCGCTCTGAGACTCCTGCGGGTAGTGAAGGGCACGGGGTAGAGATCCAGCTCTCCTCCTCCTCCTCCTCTTCTTCTTCTCTAACTCAGCTTAGATGGAACACTGGTTGTGTGGGGGGGCATTGTGTGCTGTTGTGTTTTTTGAGTCACGTTAACGGTGTTGTTCTCCACCTGTCTCTTCTGTGTCGCTCCCGTCATCACATTGTCCCCCTTCCTCATCATTCGGCCCTTGCATCCGCCCCTCCCCCCCCGACGTCTGTCCATCCCTTCTGTGGATCCATTGTATCAGCCCATTTCTGTGTCTCCTCAGCAAATCCACAACATTCGCCAACACTCCACCTCAGGGCCCCCTCCACTGCTGCTGGCTCCCCGGGCCTCCGTCCCCAGCGTGCAGATCCAGGGCCAGCGGATCATACAGCAGGGCCTGATCCGCGTTGCAAACGTGCCCAACGCGAGCCTCTTAGTCAACATCCCACAGGTGAGTCTGAGAAGTCCACAACTGGCCAGCATGACGGTTTGGAAGCCAGGTCTAAGAGTTGTAACAGAGTCGTGCAGCAGCGGAACTGGCTGCCTAGGGAGGTGGTGAGCTCCCCCTCACTGGCTGTCTCAAAGCAGCATTTGGACAAACACTGGTCAAGGATGCTCTAGGCCTGAGGTGTCAAACTCATTTGTTACGAGGGCTGGATCTGACATTAATGCTGTTTTGTCGGGCTGGGCCATGTGTGCCATAAAATGTAATACCAGGTACCGGAAATAGAAACTGTATAAAGGACAGCAGCTGGCAAGCTCCAGGTTGGTGTCTCCTCACTGCAAGGCCCCCTGGGGTGGGAGGAGGGGTGCAGTGGAAAACCCGTATGGGCAAACCAGAGAGCCAATGGCCCAGCACTGGGCAGACACTCCCAAGCTGCTTGACTGCTGCAGAAGAGGAGATTCCACCGTGCTGAAGCCACAATCAGAATGACTCCCCCCCCCGCAGTCTCCCATTCCCTCCCTTGCACCAGCTGCTCGCAGGCCGCGTAAGAGCCCTGGATGGGCCAGTTCCAGCCCCCGGGCCTTATGTTTGACACCCCTGCTCTGTGGTTCAGGAACAAGATGTGCCTCCAGCATTAACGATGAGGGTGGGGGAAGTGTATTGGAACTTTGGGGCCTGCTTCCATGACAACCACTTTGCACCAACGCATTGTTGGTGGAAGTCTGTGTTTGCCGAGTCAAGGCCGGCTCAGACCGGAACCCTAAGCCCTTCTTCCTTCCTTCCTCCCCCCAAGGCCTCTCCGACTTCCCTCAAAGGCACGGCAGCGACGTCGGCCCAGGCAAACGCAGCGGCCACTCAGACCAGCGTGGCCTCCATCGTCAACTCCAATGACTCCCCGGCCAGCCGGCAAGCGGCCGCCAAGCTGGCCCTTCGGAAGCAGCTGGAGAAGACCCTTCTGGAGATCCCCCCTCCCAAACCTCCAGCGCCCGAAATGAACTTCCTGCCCAGCGCAGCCAACAACGAGTTCATCTACCTGGTCGGGCTGGAGGAGGTGGTGCAGAACCTCCTTGAGAGTCAAGGTGAGCGGGGGCAGCCTGGAGCCACTGGAGGCTTTTACTGGGTTGTGTACAGGAAAACTGGGTTCCGTGGAGATAAATCAAGAAGGGCAGCCATGTTAGTCTGTCTGTAGCAGTAGAAAAGAGCAACAAGAGTCCAGTAGCCTCTTAAAGACTAACAAAATCTGTGCCAGGGTTAGGAGCTTTCACATTTGGTGAGAAAGGAGATATCTGTTTGTATCTGTGCAAGTTTCTTCACAAGGTTGATGGAATGCTATTCTGTACAGCTAAAGGTGGTGCCAGGCCCATAGCCAGGGATTTCTAAGTCGGGGGGCATTTAAATTCGGGGGGGGGGGGGGCGGCACTGGCTAATTCAATTTAATGTAATTTAATTAATTTGTTCGGTGCGGCACAGGAGAGAAAGGTGTGGGGGGAAGGCAAGGAGAAGGGGCAGCCTCGGCAGCAGGGGGGAGTTCACGATGGCCGCTGCATCTTGCCTGAGAGTCGGGGTCTGGGCCGAAAGGAAGTCGGGGGGGGGGGGGCTGAAATGCCCCCACTGTAACTATGGGCCTGTGTGGTGCCTTTCATGGAGATCTGGAAGAGGTGAGCAGTGACTCACAAAAGCTCCTACCCTGCCACATATTTTGTTAATCTTTTAGGTGTTATTCTTTTGGTAATCTTGGATTCTTTGGTTTGCGTAAGTCAGGAAAATGCTGTTTGCCTGACTTTGTGGATCATCGGTTTTAGTTTTGTTAGGCATGGGGGGGACCCCAGTATCCCCTTCAGGGGCACTGAAGGCCGCTTCCCCTCCCAGTCACTCCTTGGCTTCAGAGGTGCCAGCTTCAGAGATGCCGGCAGGGTCTTGCTGGAAGTCTGAACCCTTTGAAGTGCATTCTTGGATCGACAAGGGCTGGACCAGGGGTCCCCAACATGCTGCTGGCACCTCTTCTGGCACCCACCAAGTGTTTTTAGGAAGTGGGTGGGGCCAGGTAGGACTTTTGTCCAGCAAGGCTTTTGATTGGCTACTGGAGATTTTGATTGGCTGTGCTGATTTTTTTAAAATGTTGCTTTGGCAGCAGCTGCCACCACAGCACAAGGATCTGCACTGTGTGACGGAAGTCAAGCTCTGGCTGTCATTTTATGGCCAGCTCCAGTAGGACCTTAGAAACCAACAAGCTTGGTGTAGTGGTTAAAGAGCGTGGACTCTAATCTGGGAGAACCAAGTTTGATCCCCCACTCCTCCACATGCAGCGGCTGGGATGACCTTGTGTCAGTCACAAGTTCTCTCAGAGCTGTTCTCTCAGAAGCAGTCCTCAAGTGTGCTCTCTCAGCCCCACCTATCTCACAGGGTGTCTGTTGTGGGGAGGGGATGGGAAAGGAGTTTGTAAGCGGCTCTGAGACTCCTTTGGGTAGTGAAGGGCAGGGTATAAATCCAGTCGTCTCCTCCTCCTCTTTTTGAGGATATAAGCTTTCAAGAGCCAAAGCTCATCAGATACAAGTAGGAATGGAGATAAGGACTGGGGGAGTCTCCATTCCTGCTCGTATCTAATGAAAGGAGCTTTGATTCTCAAAAGCTCATCCCCTCCCCCAAATGTTGTTGGTTTCTAAGGTGCCACTGGACTCGAATCTAGCTCCACTAGTTATTAGTTGTCCCTCTTCTCCCCCCCCCCCCCCCCCAACACACAAACCTTGAGGCCAGTTTGATCTCTCGGTGGCTTTTGATGGCACCCTTCACAGCAGCTGGGGCTGACTGTAAGGATAAGCCGCCCCAAATCTCCTACTCTGGGGACTGAAAACAGCCACTCCAGCAGTCAGGATGCGCTCCCCTTTTTATTTCGTGAGCGTTGAAAGCTCTGCATTTACCAGGCCTCGACTTCCCACCCTCCGGGTTTGTTCCAGGGTGCACCGACACTCAAGTCAGCAATTCCAGACACGGCTTGAAACATAAATCAACTTTATTAACTTAGGGAGTGTTGCAAAGCGTAAACCGCTCGGTCACAGGCAAAAACATAAAGCAAATAACCCTCACTGTCCCTGCATAGATTCTGCCAGTCTAAAAACTTTAGATCCCACTATGGTCGGGCATCCCTCTTTGGTCATCCATCTGACCCCTCTGACAGAATCCAGGCCCTCTTCACGGTTAGCTGGTGTAGCGTGGTGACATGCCAAGGTGGAAGAGGTGACATGAAAAGTAGCCATCCTTTCTAGCCATCAACGCATCACCCTGCAACTCAGTGGCCAGTTGGGGCCGACTGGTTAATTAGCGTCTGCTGTGAGAAGAAACTGGGGAGGCGAGAGAGAGACTCAGTCCGATGGTCTCCCAAGGTCGACTCTTCAAGGAAGAGGAACTGCTCACAGGGGTCGCAAATCACCCGAGAGAGCCCTTTCCGCTATGCCCAAATCCCAGCACTACTCAGAGCTCCAAATTTCTTTATTTTAATTTACTTTATTAAATTTCTGAATTGCCCACCCTGCAAGCAGGCACTTGGCGATTTACAACCTTAAAAGCAGTTAAAATTGCAATCAGCATAAAATTGTTGCAATACTCCAATAAATTAATCAGTCCAGATGGCGAAGTAAACCCCCTTTTGCCAGCTACAGTGCTGTCTGCGCAACAGGGCAGGGAAGGGGACGTGGGGGTCATAGGAAGAAAAAGAGAGGGTGACAGTCTTACCTGTTGCTGTCCTCAACTAAAAGCCTGGCGGAACATCTCCACCTTAAAGGCCCTGTGGAATTGCACCAGATCCCACATGTCATTTGGCAGAGAGTTCCACCAGGTCGGGGCCAGGACCGAAAAGGCCCTAGTTGAGGACAGCCGGACCTCTCTAGGGTTGGGGATCACCAGCAAGTTGTTGTCAGCTGATCTCAGCATTCTTCTGGGGACATATTGGAGAAACGTCTGGAGACAGAGTCCCATGAGGAAAGGTTGAAGGAGCTGGGTATGTTTAGCCTGGATAGGAGACGACTGAGAGGGGATAGGATAACCATCTTCAAGTACTTGAAGGGCTGTTATGTAGAGAGGATGGGGCGGAGTTGTTTTCTGTTGCCCCAGAAGGTCGGACCAGAACCAACGGGTTGAAATTAAATCAGAAGAGTTTTGAGCTAAACATTAGGAGGAGCTTCCTGACAGAGTGGCTCCTCAGTGGAACAGGCTTCCTCCTGGGGAGGGGGGGCGGGCTCTCCTTCCCTGCAGGCTTTCATGCAGAGGCTGGATGGCCATCTGACAGCAGTGCTGGTTCTATGAACTTGGGCAGGTCATGAGAGGGAGGGCAGGAAGGGTGGCCTCAGTGCTCAGCTCTCGTGGCCCTTTCTTCCATGCCCAGGCCAATTGCCACTCCGGGGTCAGGAACTGTGTTCCCTCTAAGCTGAGTTAGTGTGAGCTACCTCACAGTTTCTTAGCCTCCGGCTCACACATTTTTGTCTCAGCTCAGGAAGGCAGACCCCAGAGCAAACTCATTTATGCAGCAGCCAAATCACTTGCTCACAAATTCAATGCCAGCAGCTCACAAAGTAGAATTTTTGCTCACAAGACTCCACAGCTTAGAGAGTATGTTGGTCAGGAAGAATTTTTCTCCAAGCCGGTTTGGCTGAGGATGCTGGAGGGTTTTTTTTTTTTGCCATCTTCTGGGCATGGAGCAGGGGGTCACTGAGGGTGTGTGTGGGGGAGGTATTTGTGAATTTCCTGCTTTGTGCAGGGGGTTGGACTGGATGACCCTGGAGGTCCCTTCCACCTCTATGATTCTAAGGTCCAGTCACCTCACCAGAGCCTGAAGCCTGAATGTGCAAGTTCCTCTTACCAACTCTCCCCCTTCTGCTCTCCCCCCCCAGGCAAAGTGTCGGTCGCCCCCTCCTCCCAGGAGCCCTACACCTGCGTCCAGTGCAAGACGGACTTCACCTGCCGCTGGCGGGAGGAGAAGCGGGGGCTGATCATGTGCGAGACCTGCATGTCCTCCAACCAGAAGAAGGCCCTGAAGGCCGAGCACACCAACCGCCTGAAGGCCGCCTTCGTCAAGGCCCTGCAGCAGGAGCAGGAGATCGAGCAGCGGATACTGCAGCAGGCCGCCTCCCCGGGGCAGACCAAGCCGGATCAGCTCGCCCAGCAGCATCTTGCCCTCAAGCAGGTAGGGGCTGGGCGGTGGGCCGGAGATCTGGGCAGGCCAGCACCCTCGGTCTCACGGTGGCCATTCGGATGCCTCTGGAGCAGGAGTCCCCAACATGGTGCCCGAGGGTGCCCACCAACGCCTTTCTCAGTGTCCGCCAAGTGTTCTTAGAAAGCGGGCTTTTGCCCAACAAGGGTTTTGATTGGCTGTGCCTTTTTTTTTTTAAGTTGCTTTGGTGGCAGGTGCCACCACAGTACAAATACCAAGTGACGGAAGCTAAGCTGCAGCATCTATTTTGTGGCTGGCCCTGCCTCCGGCAGCTGCCACTCGTGGCTGCTGTTTTGTGGCTGTGCCCACCACAGGTATGTCAGAATCCAAAAGGTGCTCGCAGGCTCCAAAAGGTTGAGGACCCCTGCCCTACAGGCAGTTCGTAGGTAGCCGGGGGGGGGCACAGTAAGGGAGCCCCCCCTGAAGTGGTCTCACCCATTGCAGCATTCTTTTTCCAGCTATGGACAGCTGAAGAACCACATGCGGATCACAGCTAGGTTTTTTATCCCCTCTCTTACATCAAATTCTTAATGGGTTGGTGGGCATTTCTGTACTGCTTCTCTGGGGGTGGTTGGCTTCTGATGGCAGTCTTTGTGGTGTAGTGGTTAAGAGTGGCCGACTCTAATCTGGAGAACTGGGTTTGATTCCCCACTCCTCCTCCACATGCAGTCAGCTGGGTAACCCTGAGTCAGCACAGTTCTCTCAGAGCTCTCTCAGCTCCACCTACCTCACAGGGTGTCTGTTGTGGGGAGAGGAAGGGAAGGGGATTGTAAGCCACTCTGAGAATCTGAGTGAAGAGTAGGGTATAAATCCAACTCTTCTCCTCCCCCTCCTCTTCTTCCCATAAAAAAACAGACAGTAGAAGTGTTGGGAATGTCCCTTGAGGTTTCCCCGTAGTGCCTGCCTTGCCATCTTCTAGGTGCCCAGACAGAACATTTCTCCAGAGCCAGTCTTTGAACTGAAGGGTTACACTGCCCAATTTTGCCTGGTAGCCTCTGGCCTGAAGGCAGTTGGACGACAGCGGGTTTTATGTCCTTTGCTAAATTGTTTTATTGTTGTCTTATGCTGCCAAAAACGTTGCGGTGCTTTTATGCTGCTTATGCCCAGGTGGGTGGGCAGTCATTTAAGAAGTGGGGGCAGTGCATGGGTTTGCACTTTGAACTGCCTGAAGCTGGTCTATGTCAGGGTGTGTGTGTGTGTGTGTGTGCAGCCTATAAATGTTCTGAACAAAACAAAACTAGACCTTTTTAAATAATTCAGAAAAATCTAGCAAGCCCATGAATGTAACTTTTTAGATTGCAGTGAGTCTGAGAGGAAAAAGTACTTGGTTACTCATTTCACAAAACAAGTTGACAGGGAACAAGTCGTCAGGTTCCCCAGTCTGACAAGCTTGTGTTGTGTGATTATAATGTCTGGGGAGAGCGGTTGATCACGGCAAGTGCTGTCTAAATGCAACAGGATGTTGGGAGCAAAGAGAGCAGATTGAGGTCCGGCTCACGGACTGCAGCCTACACAGGTTTCATGCCTCAGACTGACGCCACCTTCCTCTCCCTGGTTGCCCCACAGACCTCCAGCCAGCTGCCCCGAAGCACCAGCACCCCCCGTGGAGTCTTGCATGCATTTAGCCCGTCGCCCAAGTTGCAGAACGCATCCGGCGTGGCCGTACTTGGTGGCAGGCAAGGTAAGCATGCTCCGAGGCCCATCGGGAAAGGCGGTGCTTGCACTTGGAAGAAGACTCTCGCCAACGCAGGTAGATGGCTCGCTCTTCTCTTGTCACTGCTGGCTGCACTCCCTTGTTCGGCCAGCAACTCAAAAAAAAAAACCCCGACTTCTCGGTGAAAAGGGTGCTTCTCTTTGGTTTTCCCTCCTCCTCCTCCTCCCCCTCCTCTCTCCCTCGCTCTCTCCTCCCTCTTTACGGTGTGTCCATTATGGGTGTGTTTCAAATATAGACTTGGACCTCTGAGAATCCTGGCTGTGGAGGGGGTTTCTCCTCCCATTGCCCCCCCCCCCAAAAAAGATAACTTGTTACTTCAGTGCTTAGCAGTACAGCAGAATAGGTCCCAGCAGTTGTCCTGCAACCAGGATTCTAAATCGACCGCCAGCACAATCCCGTGCAGGTTTTCTCAGAAGCGGTTCCCAAGAAACGTCTGCCCTGATTGAATCAGAGGGCACGTTCGAGCTGTTGAACCGTTTTCGAATCGATTGTTCTGATCGGTCGATGATTGCAGTCCCTGGTTCTTGGCTGTCTCGTCCAGAGGAAAACGTCTTCCTGCAGCGGTCTTGCAAACTAGAGTCCTGCTGTAAGCAGAGCAGCTGGGGACGAGGCTGCCAAGCATGGATCTCCATGATCACGGGTCCCCCATTACTTTCAGCCACTGTATTCAAACCCTCTCTCCAGCCAATTAGCATGCCAGAGGTCCTTGTGGTCTCTCGCAGCGTAGTGGCTGGAACTGAACCACAGGCCTAAAAGCCTAGATGCAAGTCTCACCTCTAATTTTGCACCACAGCCTGCCATAGGGGGGTAATACTGGCCGACTTGGCAGGGTGGGGTCCGACTGGGAGTACTCAAGAGCATATACAAAGGGCGTGGGATGCTTCATTGCAGAGGTGTGCTTTTATGTTAACTGCACAGGGCCATTTTTTCTGGGAACGACAGAAGGTCTGTCCTGTGTCCAGCAGACAATGATAATAATAATCATGTGGCAGTGTGTGTAGTAGAGCCCAGAGATCCTAAGATTGTCTGGCAGCCAGAAGTTCTAGCTCTTTTGGCATTACACACCACTAGGTGGCAAGCTAGACTTTTCAGAGGTGGTCAATGCCATGGCCTACCTCTGCTTCACGCCCCTGGTATTCCTTGGAGGTCTCCCATCCAAATACTAGCCAAGGCTGAGCCTGCTTGGCTTCTGAGATCTGATGAGATCAGGCTTGCCGGGGCTACCCAGCAGAGCTTCCAGGGCAGGCAGACCCAGGTCTCTGCACCCAGCAGCAGTTGTTCCTTACATCTGAGAATCTGAGGCATGCTGAGGCACAAGTGTCCAGCTAGACCTGGATGCTGAGGGAGAATTTGCCTCTGTCGACCCCAACACCTCTGGAGGCCCTGGCCATTGAGAGTCCCCCGATGGCTTCTGTCTGCACAGAGATCCAGCCAGCTCAAGGCGCCCCCCTTAAGGTTTTCAAGGCAAGAGACATTCAGAGGTGGTTTGCCTCTTGTGTTGTGACCCTGGACTTCCTCCTCGGTGGTCTCCCATCCAAGTACTAACCAGGGCCGACCCTGCTTAGCTTCTGAGACCTGACAAGATCAAGTTAGCCTGGGCCAGCCAGGTTAGGGTCACCAAAGACAGTTGCTATAATACTACAGTGTTAAAACACTGTAGTGCTATACCAGGTGGTGGTGGAAAGTGCCAGTAAGTTGCAGCTGACTTCTGGTGACCCCGTAGGGTTTTCAAGGTAAGAGACATCCAGAAGTGGTTAAGAGCATAAGAGAAGCCAGTGTTGGATCAGGCCAGTGGCCCCTCCAGTCCCACACTCTGTGTCACACAGTGGCCAAAAACACCAGGTGCCCTCAGGAGGGAGGTCCAGCAGTGGGGCCAGGACACTAGAAGCCCTCCCACTGTTGCGCCCCCCCCCCCCCAGCACCAAGAAGACAGAGCATCACTGGCCCCCCAGACATAGAGAAGCCATGTTGAATCAGGCCGTTGGCCCATCCAAAATCAAGAGCCACAAGGGTCAGAAAGAAGCCTGATAAAGGGCCAATATTAAAAACCTAGTTAAAACTTATACGAAAATGCATGCATTTATTAGAAAGGCACTTAAAAACAAATCAGGGCCCAATGAAAGCCTCGCAGAAAAGTCCAAGCGGCCTGGACACAAAGGGCCGATACACACAACCAGACGCATTTCCGCCCTATCGGGGGGCCTTCTTCAGCAGTCAAACAGTTTGAGGTACACACGTTACACTATTGCATATTACAGTAAGATAACCAATACATTAATACTGGACCAAGAAAAGGAGAGTTCAGCAGCAAGAGCGACAGACACACACAAGACAAAGATGTGTGTGAGGCCTCTAAAGACGAGAGTCCTGTGCCTGGCGTCAAATGCACAGCTGCTGAATTAGAACTTCTTCCAGTTTTGGTCCAAAAAGCACCTGTGTGGCTATCTCAGTCAAAGCTAAAGTCCAGCACTCTGCGTCACACAGTGGCCAAAACCCAGGTCCACCAGCAGGGCCAGAACTTCAGAAGCCCTCCCAGTGTTGCCCCCCCCCCCCAAAAAACCCCACCAAGAATACAGAGCATCACTTGCCCCAAACTGAGTGAGTGCTCCATCTATGCCTTGTGGCTAAGAGCCACTGATGGACCTCTGCTCCATACGTTTATCCAGTCCCCTCTTGAATATGTCGGTGATTGAAGAAGTACTTCCTTTTATGTGCTCCAAGCCCTACTGCTCATTAATTTCATGGAGTGCCCACGAGTTCTTGTATTGTGAGAAGGGAGAAAAGGACTTCTTTCTCAATCTTCTCTGTCCCATGCATAATCTTGTAAACCTCGATCATGTCACCCTTTGGTCGTTGTTTCCCCAAGCTAAACAGCCCTAACCTCTTTAACCTTTCCTCATAGGGAAGGTGTTCCAACCCTTGTATCATTCTAGTTGCCCTTTTCTGCACTTTTTCCATTGCTATAATATCTTTTTTTGAGGTGAGGTGGCCAGAACTGTACGCAGTACTCCAAAAGAGGTTGCACCATAGCTTTATACAGGGGGCATGAGGATGCTGGCTGGTTTGTTTCCAGTCCCCTTCCTAATAACCCCCATTGCCTGCTGGTGCGTAGAGACCCTGGACTTCCTCAGCCGTCTCCCACCCAGGGACTTGACCAGGGCTGGTGCTGCTTTGCCAGCCAGGCCAGGGCGACAAAAATCAGAGAAGTGTATTTTTCAATTTTCGATGCCTAGTGATGGCCCTTCTCAGTATCTCCTGCCCTTCGACCATGCCTGTGAAGCCTCACCTGTTTGTTCCGTTCCTCTCCTTTCCAGGTGGGGCCCTCAATTTTGTGAGCCCTAGCCTCGCCGTGCACAAAACAACTTCTTCGGCCGTGGACCGCCAGCGCGAGTACCTTCTGGATATGATCCCACCGCGATCCATCCCGCAGTCCGCCACCTGGAAATAACTCAGGAGCCTCCACCTTCTAGTTGGGAGACTTTGATTTTTTCAGGGGGAGGGGGTAAATTCCTCACCCACCCACCCCATTTGAGTCTGCTGCCTTTCTCTGCCTCCCCCCACCCCTCTATTTCACCGTGCAGTGGAAAATCTGCTTTTTTGAGCCTAGTTGGATTTGCCCCGGGGCGGGGGGGGCCTGCAGGGAGGCTTAATTTTTCTTTGGTCAGTCCGGCCGAAGGTTGCCTCACATTCCACAGGGTGGAAGGAATGCTCTTTTTTTTTCTTTTCTTTTTTTGGTGTGTGGCGGGGGGCAAAAGCAACGACGCCAGGCTACCAAATTCATGCGGCAAAGGCTGGCTTGGATTGGAGAGAGCAATCTTGGTGATTCTTCTTTATTTTTCCTTTATGTAGTTCTTTTTTCTTTCTTTTTTTTAGTTTTGGGGGCTGATGTTTTTGTTTTTCCCCCCCAGTCAGCACTAGCACAGAGAGAGGAGGACTGCACAAAGTCAACGTGCTCTCGGCTGCTTTTGGTTCCCTTCCCCGCCTTACATTTATAGTTATTCGGGTTTAATTTTTTGTTTGTTTGTTGGGGTTGTTTTGGTCGATCGTACGACGGTCGGTAGCGATCAAAGGTATACTTCTTCCCGCATGCGGAAAACAGAACTGGAACCCAGCGATAGCAGACAGAATCAGAACGGGTGAGATCGGCGCCCCTCTTCGTCCCTCCCTGGTGCCCCCCTCTGCAATTCCCAAGGAGGCCATGGGGCTGATGGGTGGGATCTGACTCTGCCCCTCTCAATCCGATCATAAATTATGAAGCAGCGCATACGGATCTAACTGCTGTCGGAAGAAACAGGGCAAGCGAACACAGGGCTGGCTGTTTCGTAAAACCGCAATCCGCTTACGGACGTCTTGCCTTGGACATCCAATGATCTCAGCCCCAAGAATTACTGGATGGTGAAAACCCAAAGAACGTCTTGAATCTCCTTCTGGAAACAGTCAACGTGTCGGGATAGTCGGGGGGGGGGGTGTTCTGTCGAGAGCTCCCCCTTGTAGAAGAGGTCAAAGGAAACAGGAGTAATTTTTACAGAACTATTATTTTGGGTTTTTCTTCCTCAGTGACTCCTTTTTAATTTTTGCCCCCTTGGCTGTCTATGAGCAGTGTGCAATTTCGGTTTGTTGAGCAGACGGGACCAGAGGCGGAAGAAGTCTGGTGGTTTTTTAAAAAATAAAAATAAAATGGAATTAAACATGAGACAAAATCCTGCTTGTCTCCATTGCTGCTGCTGTGGGTGAGGAGCGGGGAAGACGAGTA
Organism: Lepidodactylus listeri; assembly: GCA_029233225.1. Lineage (NCBI taxonomy): Eukaryota > Metazoa > Chordata > Lepidosauria > Squamata > Gekkonidae > Lepidodactylus > Lepidodactylus listeri. Next base: position 178,607,839 of record JARCFY010000002.1, read on the forward strand.
TGGAGCTCGTTCCCATTCGGACAGTTGTGACTTGCCAGCCACGGGGGGCAGCAATGTCGGAGAAGCAGGCGGCTTCCGACGGGAGATTTTCCGTTTGCTCAGCATGTTCCACCATCCTCTTTTGGGGGGGGGGGGGAGTTCCCTGTAGCACCTTGTCTGGCTTTAAATTCGTTCTGCCCCCCCCCCCCAAATTCCAGCTGTAACGCAGAAGCTTCAGATTTGACGTTTTCACCCCTCCCTCTTCATCTCCCCCCCAGGTTTTGTTTTCTAGCAGTGGAGAAGATGGACCTTTCTATTACAATTTGTAATAACATGTCGGCAACTGACTCTAGTGCTGACACAGAAGGTGCATTGAAAAATTATATATATATATATATATATATATATATATATATATATATATATATATATATATATATATATATATATATATAAAGAGGAGGGGGCAGGAAGGGGGGTTAACACTGTGCAGTTGAACCGTTTTTTGGGGGGAGGGGGGCTTGGGTGGGTCTGGTATTTTGTTAGCTGCAAGTTAGATACTTAATTTAAAAAACAACAAAAACAACTGTGGCTGTACAGGGGCAGAGGTCCCTCTTCAGATTAATGACTATTGCATTGTAATAAAAAAGCTCCTTCTAATCGGTTTCTTCCTCCCCCCCCCCCCTTTCTGTTTGCCTGAATCTTGACTTGGTGGGTTTTGTTTTTAACAGATAAGTGGAATAGTTGTGCGTTTATGTCATTGGCGGCTGAAGAACTGGAAGAAGGGACCGGAGGGGAGAAGCCACTATTTCCCAACGAAATTTGTTCTTTGGCAAAACAAAAAACCCTCTGCTAAAATGTGACCCCCTTTGGTTTCATACTGGGTTCCCCAAAAATTGACACCCACCAATATGTCCCTCGGTGCCCACCAAGTTTTTCAGAAAGTGGGCAGAGCCACTGTAGGCAGGGATCATTATCGGCTCCCCTCCGTCAACTGAACAGGTTTTCCCATGTCTGTAAAGCAGGGAAGGAAGGTTTTGCATTCAGCTTCACCTCTTGCGGCAGCTGTTTTAGTGTCAGGCTGGTGGTGCTCTTTGTTTCCCTCTCGAAATTCCGTGGGTGCCTGCAGGCCAAAAAAAGGTTGGGGACACCCCCCCCCCCCCCCGGATTTGATACTGTCAAAAGCTGGAGCTGCGGGCTGCCCCTCACCTTCCAAGATTCAGCAAAATGCGTCTCTGAAACAAGCCCCTAGCCAGGACTTTGTGGCTTGTGGGGCAAAAAAAATTCTGGTGGGGCTGCCGTTATTTACCGTCATGAAGGGGGGAGGGTGCACCCCTTCCCCTCCCCTCCTGCAAGATTTAAAGGGCCCTCCAGCTGATCGACAGGCCACGTGCTCCCTGCTGATCAGCTGAAAGGTCCTTCAAACCTTACAGGAGGGGAGGGAGAGGAGCCCATGCCACCCCCCTTCTTCTCAAAAAGTGGGGGCCCTTTAAAGAAGGGGGCTGGCCCCTTAAGGAAGGAGGCAGAGCCCACTGTAGCTACAGCCAGCTCTGAAATGTGAGTGGCCTCTTGACTGTCAAGCGGTTGAGCTCGCTGTTGCTCCCAGTCTCCTTCTGATTAGTTTTTTTTTTTTTTAAATCACGAAAACCAAGATGCAGTGCCACCCACTGAGCAACTGTGTAACCTTCCCCTCTTTAGTGTGGGGTTGCCAGTGACACGGGTCATTCCATCTCATTGGTGGGCCAGGCTCATCTTCCGTCCTGAGAGGAATGGTTGAGGGCAAGGCGGGGGAGATTCTGTGAGCAGAACAAGAACTTAAAATGCAGGCAGGGGCATTCCTGACTTCTTTTAAGCGAGAAGTGAAAGACAGAAAAGTTGCTGGGAAGTGGTGCTGCTTAATTCCCTGTCTTGGTGCCGTCAAGGACTAGAAACTTGTTTTTTTTGTTTAAAAAGGGAAGCAGTTTGCCTGCATGAACTTTTCCACCCACTTCCCTGTTTCTAGCACAGAGCAGGACCACCTGCTGGTCCTGCTGCCAGTTTGGTGTCATGGTTAAGTGCGCAGACACTAATCTGGGAGAACTGGGTTTGATTCCCCACTCTTCCTCCACGTGCAGCGGCTGGTGTGACCTTGGGTCAGTCACAAGTTGTCTCAGAGCTCTCTCAGCCCCGCCCAGCTCACAGGGTATCCTTTGTGGGGAGGGGAAGGGAAAGGAGTTTGTAGGCGGCTCTGAGACTCTGAGTGAAGGGTAGAAATCCAATCTCCTCCTCCTCTTCTTTGTGCTCCGCCTGCTTTATTTTATTTATATCCTGCCTTTCACTTCAACGGAGAGCCAAAGCGCCTTACATCCTTCTCCATTTTATCCTCTCAGCAACCCTGTGAGGTAGGTTAGGCTGAGAGCATGTAAGTAGCCCAAGGCCCCCAGCCAGCTTCCATGGCATGGGTGGGGATTTGAACCTGGATGTTCCAGCTCCTGGCCTGACACCTTAACCATGCTGGCTCTCCCATTGCGTCCGGCAGCCTGTGGCCATGAAGTTTCCCCACCCAGCCAGCCAGGGGGTACTGTTGCATGCCGTTCTCTTCTCAAGCCGGCTTTCAGCCACAGCTGAGATGGTTTGCCAGGTTTTATAGCAAACGTGGCGTCCCTTCTGTTCAAAGGGGGGACCCTCTAGCAGGCAAGAGCTTGCTTTTCATCCTTCTCATAATGCCTGTTCTCGGAAAATCCTGGTAGGTTTATGAGTGACAAAAAGAATTTCTTTCATAACTTCTGGACCTCACCACTGCAACATCTATGAGTCCAATGCTCCCTCTAAGCTGTGGAGTCTCATGAGCAAAAATTCTGCTTTGTGAGCTGCTGGCATTAAAGTGGTGAGCGAGTGACTGGGCTACTGCATAAATTAGTTTGCTCTGGAGCCCTCCTTCCTGAGCTAGGACAAAAACGTGTGAGCTGGAGGCTAAGAAACTGAGGTAGCTCACACTAGCTCAGCTTAGAGGGAACACTGAAGACTGATTGCTGAGACCGTTGTAAGAAGGGGATCAGACTGATCTAGGGTTCCCAGGTCCCCCTTCGCCACTGGCAGGAGAGGGGGTTAGGTTGGGAAACTCCTGGCGATTTGGTTGTGGAACCTGGCAACGTGAGAGAGATGTATAAAGTTATGGACAGGGTGGAGAGAGTGGTCAAAGAAATAATAGAATGTGAGAGCATCCAATGGAGCTGATGGGCAGTAGGTTCAAGGCAGACGAAAGGAAATACTTCTTTACACAAAGAGTGATAAAATGTGGAATTCACTGCCGGAGGATGTTGTGATTGTCACAGAAATAAACAGCTTTCAGCGGGGATTAGATATACTTATCCTCCATTAATCTATCAGTGACTACTAGCCACAGTGACTGAAGGGAACCTCCACGTTCAGAGGCACTAAGCCTGTGAACCCCAGAGCCAGGAGGCAACATCAGAGGAAGGCCTTTGCCTCTCTGTCCTGTTGTCGGCCCTCCAGAGGAATTGGTCAGCCACTGTGTGAGACAGAATGCTGGACTAGGTGGACCATTGGTCTGATCCAGCAGGGCTCTTCTGATGTTCTTATCAGGGGAAGGCCTCGGCCTCTCTGCCCTGTTGTTGGCCCTCCGGAGGAACTGGTTGAGGCCACTGTGTGAGACAGGAGGCTGGACTAGAGGGACCCTCACTGGCCTGACCCAGCAGGGCTCTTCTGAGGTTCTTCTCAGGGAAGGCCTCGGCCTCCATGCCCTGTTGTTGGCCCTCCGGAGGAACTGGTTGAGGCCACTGTGTGAGACAGGATGCTGGACTAGAGGGACCCTCACTGGTCTGACCCAGCAGGGCTCTTCTGATGTTCTTAATTATACCATGGTTGTTATCTTTATGAAAGTTCCTTCCCAAGCTATTCCGTTATTGGCCTATTTGTAACGATGCCCACCTGCACAACTGTCTTTTAGTTTGACATAGTTTGTGGAATGAGTGAAGTTCAGGAGGAGACTCCTGCACTCTACGCATTCCCTTCCACCCACCAAAGGCCATTCTATCCCCCCCCCCCCCCCCGTTTGTCAGCTGCTTTTTTTTTTTTTTAAGGTACTAGTCCATTTTATGGGAAGACCAGGGAAAATGTGCAGGCCAATTTCTCCCCCTTCTCTCAGCAGGAAGGGAACTTCCTTGTGTGTTCATCCCGGTGCCTTCCATTGTGGGTCAAATCAGCAACATCTTGGGGATGTATTCATGAAATTTTAAAAGCATCGGCCTGCAATGTGGTTCGGTGCAGGCTTATCTGTCCCACTCTTTGTATATTCCCAAATCCAGCACGAGGCTTGGGTGCGTTTTTGGGTTCTAAACCAAGACGGGGAAATCTCAGCTGCCTGAGGAATGAAATAAAAATGGTCTCCCTTTGCCTCTCCCCAGGCTCCTGAGGTCAGGCCGCTCCTGCCCATGAGGCAAATCGATTAAGTCTTAACATGAGATTTTGGGTGGCTTGATGTCCCCGGCAGGCTTGTGTCCAGCTGGCCTCTTCTTGCCAGTTCTGTAAAGTGGATTGTGTTTTACATTTTCAGTCAAAGCCTGGCTGTCCAGCACAGAAAACACAATGCTAAAAAGACATCGAGGTGTTAAGTATAATGTAGATCAAGTATGTTTGTTTCATTTGGCCATAATTTCATCCTTTTAGCCCACTGCTGGAAAAAGGGGCTAGAAAAAGACCCCCCCCCCTTTTTATTTTTTTAATAAAATATTTTTGCTGTTGCCTGTAAGGTGCATTTCGGTTTGAAGGCATTCCAGAAAACCTCCCTGTGGAAAGGAGCGAGGCAGCGCCCGCTTGGAGGGGGGACTGGAGTTTGCAGGTATTTCAGCAGACGCCGCCGGGAATATTTCAAGAGCCGGGCGCTCTGCACATGCTCAGCACTTGGCCCTCACAGCCTTTCAACGCCCGTATTTAGGGAGAACTGCACAATACGCCGGTGAAGTCTGTGTGTGTTTTGTTTTCACTGCTCGGGGGAATGCGCTCTGCTCACGCGGGCGCTCCGACTCAGACGCCCAGAACGAGTCATGAAACGGTGACCGCCCGCAGAGAAACGACTTGGACTGGAAAACGGGGCAGCGGGCGACCGTCAGACACGCGGGGCGGTAGGCAGGGCCCCGTCTTTTCCGATACATACGGTAGCAGGCGTCGCCCCGGCGGCCGAGGGAGTCCCTGATTGGCGGCAGGCGCGGTGAGCGACGTGAAGGAGGGAGGGCGCCGGCTGCCCGCTTCCAGGATGGCGTCGGCGGCCGTGGGGAAGGTGAGGCAGGACATGCCGCCCCCGGGCGGCTACGGCCCCATCGACTACAAGCGGCACATGCCCCGGCGGGGGCTCTCAGGTGAGGCCCGGCTTCCCCGCCAGCAGCTCCAGCCCGGGAGGGGCCGAGGCCTCCCCCTCCCCGGCTCGGACGCCTGCCCCCCCCCTCCCCCCGGCGGGTGGGCTGGAGAGGGTCGCCCACTCCCGGTCGGCGCATCCCTGGGGATTGGGGCGGGCGGCGCTCCCTCTGAGCGGAGCTGGTGGTGAGACAGCGCACAGCCCTCGGGCGGGGAAGAGGAGGAGAGAGGTTGGATTTATACCCCGCTCTTCACTACCCTTAAGGCAGGGGTCCTCAGACTTTTTAAACAGGGGGCCAGTTCACTGTCCCTCAGACCGTTGGAGGGCCGGACTGTAGTTTTTAAAAAAAAACTATGAACAAATTCCTATGCACACGGGGGGGGGGGGGGGGGGTGGCAAGCCTCGGGAGTCCTAGGAGCGGGCTCCAAGAGCTGCATTCCGTCCTTGCTTCCTCCTCCTGGGAGGTCAGAGGACGCTTCCTACCGGGAAGGATTGAAGCCTCCCCAGGGGAGGCTCAGTACCCTACAGAAAAATTTGGGAGGGGGGCCAGCTCCCCAGCCCCCCTGAAGTCTACGCCGATGGCTGCTTCCCATCCCCCCTCCCCCGGAAAACATCCCCCCCCCCCCCCCCCGGCTCCTGGGCGCCCAGGACTGGCGCAGGTCTCCTAGCCGGCTCAGAGGCCTCTGAGCTGGCTAGGGGACTTGGGGCCGGCTGGAGCGCCTGCCCTTGCACACTTACCCTCTTCCTTTTGCCTCCTCCTGGCCGACTGGGGGGAGAGGGTGGGGCTTGATCATGTGTCCTCCCCCCAGGCTCGTCACTCCTGGAGCGGTGCTCTGGTGAGCTCCCTCTCCAAGGGACCCCTGGCGGCACACCCGGCGGGCCAGAAAAATGCCCTCGGCGGGCTGCATGTGGCCCACGGGCCGTAGTTTGAGAACCCCTGCCTTAAGGGGTCTCAGAGCAGCTGACAAACCCCTTCCCCACAACAGACACCCTCTGAGGGGTAGGTGGGGCTGAGGGAGCTCTTTTGAGGACTGCTCGTGAGAGAACAGCTCTGGGAGAACCTGTGAGTGACCCAAAGTCACACCAGCAGCTGCATTTGGAGGAGGAGTGGGGAATCAAACCTGGTCCTCCCAGATCAGAGTCCGCATTCCTAACCACTACACCAGACTGGCTCTCATTAGCCTCCAGCTCGCACGTTTTTGTCTCAGCTCAGGAAAGGACGGCTCCAGAGCAAACTAATTTATGCAGCAGCAATGAATCGCTCACTCACAACTTTAATGCCAGTAGGGCTCACAAAGTAGGATATTTTTGCTCATAAGACTCTACAGCTGGGAGGGAGCCTTGGTTTGGCCATGAGGTACTGTAGAGTCCGGCGCTCTGAAGCAGTCTTTCCCTCCAGGGTCATCATAGACCCAGAGGAGTCAGCCAGGTTAGTCTGTTGCTGCCAAATAGTAAAGAGCCCAGAAGCACCTTGAAGTCTAACCAACTTCGTTGTCACAGAAGCTTTCGAGAAACATAGCTCTTTTCGTCAGATGCATGGAAGGTATGAAGAAACTGGGCAGAGATATATAGGTATTCCATTCAGATTCATCAATCGAAGGAAAGAAGGGGTCATATCCAGCCTGGATCACACATTTTACCCTTTTCATGACTTCTGCAACTGCTTTGCCTTTCCATGATGCTTTCTGCATCCCCGTACCACCTATATATCTCTGGCCAGCTTTTTCATACTCTCCAGGCATCTGATGAAGAGAGCTGTTTTCTTGAAAGGTAACAGCATTCTCTGTGCCTCAGCAACTAGTCATGCCAGCCACATGACCACGGAAACGTCTTCGGACAGCGCTGGCTTTTCGGCTTGGAAATAGAGATGAGCACTGCATCCCTAGAGTCAGATTTGACTTGCTTTCGAGCAAGAGAAACCTTTACCTTTATGCTATAATACGGTTTGTTAGTCGTAGAGGTGCTACTGGGCTTTTTACTGTTTTCTCCAGGGAGACTGGTCTGTCTCATCTGGAGATCTGTTGTGATTCCGGGAGATCTTCAGGTCCCAACTGGAGGTTGGCAAACTTGGTCTGGGAGCTTGAACTATCCTTCTCCCCTTGTTGGTGGTTAGCCCCAGAAGAGCTTTCCTTCCCACAGAGATTTGCAGGAATTGTGATTCATATGTTTGGTATGTGCAGAGGTCATTTTGTAGAAAAAGAGGTGCAGGAGCTCATTAGCATAACTAATTAGCATAACTTATTTGCATATGCTACACCACCTGACATCACTAGAAAGTATATCAGAAGGCAAGAAAGAAGAGAGAGAGAGAGAGCTGGCAGAGAGGGGACAGCTACTAATCCAGGCCTCAGAAATACCAGTATTCTGGGAGGAGAGCTTCAGTGGAGGCTGAAGCCTTCAGAAGGCTGGTCAGAGGAACCTTTCCAGGGGATGGGGTCATTTTGCTGCAGCCATGACACAAGCAGGCATTCCCCCTTGGGGGGGAGGCTGGAACCAACTGCCGGAGCTGCGCTCCCCCGAGCTCCTGCTCAAAATGACCCCTGGGTATGTGCCTGTGTAACCCTCAGGTGGGTATCCATGTCAGTCTTCAAGAGAAGAGCAAGATTAGAATCCAGTAGCACCTTAAAAATTTACAGGGTATAAGCTTTGAGAGCCACAGCTCCCTTCATTAGATATGTGTCCAGACAGACTCAGAGTAATTTATATGCTAAGAATCTTTATCCACCAAACTGAATTAATAACTGTTTAGTTTATAAAGTATAACCCCCCCCCCCCAAGGCATTATGCTCACTGGAGAAAGAACTGCTTGTGATTCCTGGTCCCGAGTCCGAGAAGTAGTTGATTAGCCTTGACCAGAGTTCTTCCAGCTGAGATCCAGGCCCTGCAGGACCTGTTGCATTTTTGCAGGATCTATAAAACAGAGCTGTCCCACCCATCCTGTGGCTGAGGAGAACAAGAGTGCCACCCAGTGGGCCCTCCTCCAGTTCCCTCTTCCTTCCTGCCTCCCCCAGGACTGAGGTGTCTAAATTTGCACCTGATGAAAGTGTGGCTGTGTGGTTATGTGCCATCTGTCTTGGTATGATCAGTATTTTAAGGACTGTTTTAACAATTAATTTAAGGTTTTTTATAAACATGTTGTTACCTGCCCTGAGCCTCGCAGTAGCAGTGGATGGCGGGTTATAAATCAAATTAATAAATCAATCGAGTTAATGAAATAAATGTAACAGCAGCTGGCTCCTGTGCAGAGCAATAGAGCTGCCCGTAGAGGGTTGCTGCCTACTTAGGGTATACCCCACTGTAGATGTGGGAAAATAACTCTCTTGTCAATTAAGAAAAAGAGGAAGCAGTCCTCAAGAACTGGCCCAAACAGTATGTCGAGAGCAGCCGGCGAAAGAGGCATGTGGAGATCAGCTGCTTGAAAACCCTGGAGAACTTTGAGAATCCTGGGGGGGCACGTTTGGGGGAAGCAGTTTCTTGGTTAGTAGCAGCGCACCTGCCTACTTTGTCTCTTCCACAGCGGACTTGAAGGCCCCGTTCTGATCCATGCTGCCACACAGCAGACAATGGAGTGATGGCCTCCTACCAAAGGGGGACCTTCCATGTGGGCAGCAAAATCTCATCTTTTAAAAAATGGGGCAAGAGGAGCACTCTCTTCTCCCTGCTTCAAGCCTTCCAATAGGAACCAGACTTTCAGAGGCCTAATGGTTGGAGGGGCGTGGGGAAAGTTGTCTGCTGGGAGACAGATGGTGGCAGCTGACTCGGAAAAACTGGCACCCGCCTGCTGATTAGCATCAGAAAAGGAGATTTGCAGGCTGAAATATGGGATGATTTGCAGGGGGGGGGGGGGGGAGGAGAATAGAGCCCCAAAGTACTGGGAAAGAGAACAAACAAAATCTTACGGGTGTTGTTGTTGACTGCATCCTTTCTAGGAGAAAAAGAGCGCCTAACAGTTTAGAAAATCCACAGGATAACATTTGTTGAAAACAAGTCAAATTAATGGTGTTTTGGAAAGCATATTCATGTAACAATTTGGGGGGGGGATTGGTAGCATCTAAACATCGGTGGCTGGGATGAACTCCATGCTGATGTTCAATTTCTCAGCAGATTGAAGAAACTGATATAAAAGTCTACAAAAAAAGGAAAGGAAAATAGGCTTTAAAGGTATTTGGAAGTGTGTTGTCAAAGGGAAGGAAACAAGAGATAGCAATATAGAAGATCTGGACAGGAGGGTAAAGAGAGACCTTGTTATATAATTACTTAAAAGAGATGGGAGGCGTCCTGGGGCAGAGTTGGTGTCATCACTGCAGAAAAAAGAAAGGCGGAAGCAGAGAATCATGGAAGGCACGGCGGGGGGGGGGGGGGCATCTAGATCACTATAAGTGATGACATTAGTCAAAAAAACATAAAAGATTGGGGGGGTTGGATATATGGAAAGGGATATTTTAAAAATAGGCTGGAGGTGGAGAAAGAAAATTTGAGCAGCTTTCTTCTGTAAACCATTAGGAAAGATAATATGTTGTAGAAAATTCCTGCACCACTGAGGGAGCAAATTTGGCTGATGCATCCAGAAAGCAGAAAAGAGTTGGAAAGGGTTTTGGGAATGAGGGGGCCTGAGGCATTTAAGCCGAGCAGAATCAGGGGCGGGGGCAGTATAAGAGAAAAATCAGATTTACTATAAAAAAGAGAATGAGGGGAAAAAAACCTGAAGATGTGTGGGTTTACCCTGCAGAAACGAGAAGCGAAAAGCCAGTATGAGGGAGTTAAGGGTGGGTTGTGGCATGTTAAACACCCAGAATCCTTTGCAATACTAAGCATGGAGTCAGCAAAGATGCTAAAGGAAAGCTGACTGTGCACATAGCATACACATGTTTCAGTTGAAAGAGAGCCTAGTATGCTTTAGCGAGCAGCAAGCCAGACTTGGATTCAAATCCACGCCCAGCTGTGAAGCTTGCTAGATGACCTTGGCCTGGTCAGCCTCTCTCAGTCTCAACAGGGTTGAGGTGAGAGGAAAACGAGGGTGCTCGTGTAGGCCATTGTGAGCAGCACAAGAAGCATGCAGGAGCTAAGAGGCCACAAAAGGAGGCGTGACCAAATTATTGTGGCCTAGTAGCTATCAATAGCACACCTCTTCATGCCGGCTAGTAACCTTTGAGAGCCTGTTTGCTATTCTTAGCATAAGTATGTAGTAAAATGTGGGACGTGAGACCCAGGTTGAAATCCCCGCAATCGTATGAAGCTTGCTTGGTGAACTTTGGGCCAGTTGCACTTTCTCAGTGGAATAATCTCTCTTACGGGGTTGTTTTGAAGGTAACCTGGAGGAAGGGAGGCTTCTGTATACCACCCTGAGCTCCTTGGATGGAAGGCAGGATAATGATGAAGGAAATAAATGGGAAGCTGCTGCTGCTACCCAGTCTAACCTCTCTGTTTCTTTATTTTTCTTTTGTTCTGCCCAGGTTATAGCCTGTTTGCCCTTGGAATTGGGGTGATGATGTTTGGCTATTATAAAATAGTCAGGTGGAATCGAGAAAGGAAGTAAGTTGAGAGCCACGAGCCACGTTCAGCAGACCTTATTCTCCCCCAGCCCATCATTCCCCTTCTGCTTGTATGTTGGAGCATCATCTTCCTGAGAGAAACGATGCACGTGCCTTCCCTGACCCAGCCCAAGTGACAGAGGTGGTGGGATCCTAGGAGAGCGCCACTAGCCAAAATGCAGGTCCGAGCCCTGAGCAGCCTGGCAAAGGGGGAGGTAAAGGTTTCCCTTGCCCAAAAGCCAACCGAATCAGACTCAAGGGGGCAGTGCTCATCGCTGTTTCCAAGCCGAAGAGCCAGCGCTGTCTGAAGACTTTTCCGTGGTCATGTGGCTGGCATGACTAGACGCCAAGGCACATGGAACGCTGTTACCTTCCCACTGAAGTGGGGCCTGTTTATCTACTTGCAATTTCTTGCTTTCAGACTGTTAGGCTGGCAGGAGCTGGGGCCAGAGACGGGAGCTCACTCCATCATGCAGTACTCAGGTCTCGAACTGCTGAGCTACTGACCTTCCAGTCTGCAACTTGGCGTCTTAACCTCTGAGCCACAGGGGCCCTAAAGGGAGAGGTAGGGGGGAATATTAACTGAACTCCACCCCCCCCTTGCTGTTGCAAGGAAGATCAAGAAAATATATCTAGGGCCCTGACTAGTGTCTAGGCAAGTCTGATCTTGTCAGATCTTGGAAGGTACGCAGGGCCAACCCTGGCAAATATGCCCCCCACACACGCACACACGAACACAATACCAAAAAGGAGGGGGGGATATATCTAGGAATTCCCTTTACCCTAAGAACAAAGTGGCTGGATTCCCAGCCTGTAGATTAAGGACAGACGCACAAAGGAAAGAGAGTGAAGGGAAAAGGCAGAGAAGATCAGATCAAGAATGTCAAAATTGAAGGCACAAGCTTAAATCCATAGATGGATCTTATCTCCTTTTAAAGCCATCTAGAGCTACCAGCTGTTACTACATCATGGGGCTGTGAGTTCCACATGGTGTGAAGCGTTGCCTGAATGTGCTGCTCCCCCCCCTCAACTTCATTGCCCCCAAGTTCTAGTGTTATGAAAGAGGGAGATTTGTTCTCTCCGCTTTCTCTGCTCCAGCCCTAATTTTCTGAGCTTCTATTATGCCTCCCCGTTCATCTTTTTCTCTACACGAAAAACCTCCTAGCTTTTCCTCACAGGGAAGGTACTTCACCACCGCCACCACCACCCATTCTTGAGGTAAGCCACGTATCACATAAGTAGGACGTGTTTCCTCCCCCACGGCAGGACTTGGCAATCTGATTCTTGTGATCTGTACATTTTGGGTGGGGATTTTACTGTTTTAGTAGTCATCTTTATTTCCCTCAGAAGTAATACTCCTCTTAAAAGAGGAAGCAAGCCCAGAGATCTCTTTTTTTGGGGGGGGGGGGGGGGAGCATCAAGTTGCAGCTGACTTATGGTGACCCCTTCGGGTTTTAAAGGCAAGAAACTGATAGAAGCAGTTTGTCATTGCCTGCCTCTGTATCATGACCCTGGATCTCCTTGATCAGGCCCCATCCTCCCTCTATTGGGCCACTCCAAGAAACCAGCTTTTCTTTTCTGAGGGACCACAGTCTTGTGCTGCTTCACCTCAAGCCTTGTCTGAAATATTCCATCTTCTCCTCAGGCGTCTGGCTATTGAGGATTTGGAAACCCGGATTGCCCTGATGCCCCTTCTGATGGCTGAGGACGACCGAAGGTAGGCGCTGATAGCGGGGTCCCCATGGGGGACAGGGTCTGCTCCCCCACACTGCCCTAAGTGGCCCTTTCTTTCCCTTCCTCGTAGCCCCTCCCCTTACAGCGAGAGGCTGATCTTACTGTCCCATCAAGTGGGGCACCTCTGAATCTGCCCCCAGCCCAAGGTAGTTCCTCATGCTGCAGCTCAAGTCCCAAGACTGCTCCGGTATCTCAGCTGACTGATTTCAGGCACATGGGCCCCTCGCAGCTGATGTTTCCACTCATAATGACATTTTAAAAAGATAAACTACAAATCTCAGCTCTAGGATAAGCTGCCCTCCAGCTGATGGTCCAACCAGACATGACCACCCCGGGGGGAGGGGGAGAAGATGGCCTTGTCCCTCTGTGCTGTGGACCCTATCCGGATCTCAAAGCATTTTTAAGTGGCCACATTCTTCTCTAAGATGGCGACCATAGGTCAGACCCGTAACGTTTAGTTTGACTCTGAGTTTTTGAGAAAGGTTTGTTGGCGTGGGAGAAGGCCCAAAAGATGGAAACTGAAAATGTTATGGTGTATGCCATCAGTTAAGCAGGATAACAGGGAACATTAGAAGAGATGTGCTGGATTGGACCGAAGGTCCACCTCCATTGTCCATCCCAAGGACTGGTCACGTGCCTTTGAGAAGTCCCCTCACAGGACACAGAAGCAACAACCCTCCCTTTTAGCCCACCCCCAACAGTTTCCGGTCTTTGCAGGTAGACTGCCTCTGAACATGCATGTTCTGTTGAGCCATCACAGCTGTGATAGTACATTCTTAGCTCTGTAGGCCACCCTTTTCACAACTGTTACTGTTGCCAAACATGGAAGCTCTCCAAAATGTGGATCCAGCCCTTCCTCTATGGTAAAACCCAAGAATGTGTTTCTGCTGAATGTGGTGTTCCTTGGCCCTAATAGCTTAATTAGTAATGACGACCTTGCAGATGTAGCTGTGGTTTATAGTTTCTTCCAGAGACACATTCTCGAGATTGAGCCAAATGCTGCCTATAAATCAATGCATGCAGGGTAATGCTTCTCCTTTTGAAGGAAAGAGTCTTTCTCAACCAAATGAGACTAAACCAATGCAGGGTGCAGGATAGAGCTCCTTTATATGAAGCCAGTCTGCTCCATGCCCAGGATCTGAATTGCCCACATCCAGTTATCCAGCTTGTGGTGTAGATGTGAGGCATATAATTTACCCAAGACCAGAAGGGTAATTATTAGCAGGGTCATTTCTTGCCCGTCTTATTTTATTTATTTAAGTTTGGTGTAGTGGATAAGTATGTGGACTCTAATCTGAGAGAACTGGGTTTGATTCCCCACTCCTCCACTTGCACCTGCTGGATGACCTTGGGCAAGCCATAGCTCTGGCACAGCTGTTCTCTCAAGGACAGTTGTCTCAGAGCTCTGTCAGCCCCACCTACCTCACAGGGTGTCTGTTGTGGAGAGGGGAAGGGAAAGGAGTTTGTAAGCCGCTCTGAGACTCCCTTGGGGAGTGAAGGGCGGGATATAAATCCAATCTCTTCTTCTTCAAGGTCGAGAAAGTGAGGGAGGCGATAAGCAAGCAGCTAGCATGAGAACAGTGAGCACCTTCCAGTGGAGGGGGCTCAGGTAGGCGGGAACCAACTCCCACCCGGGGGATGGCAGCATTAGCTGACATTCTGCCCTCCCAAAAGCCCCTCCATATCACCCCCTTGCTTCAAAGGGTACAATTTGTGGAAGGCCGAAGCTTTGCAGGAGCGTTAACCTGTTTGGACTCTACCCATTCAAAATCACGCCACTTTACAAGATAGAACAAGCGGCCACGTTTACATTTAGAGTCCAAAATTTGGTCCATCTCATAATGAGGTTCACCATTCATCATCAGAGGAGGAGGAGATGAAGATTGGGGTCTCCATTTGTTTGGTCCCGCGTCCTTTTTCAAGAGGCTGTAATGGAAAATGGGTTGAACAAGTTTCAGTGATTTAGGTAACTGCAATTCAAAAGTCACATTGTTGATTTGCCTAAGCATAGTAAAGGGTCCCACATATTTCCACCCTAGCCTGTGACTAGGTTGGAGGCCTTTGATGTTTTTAGTGGAGACATAAACAGAGTCCCCCAGAGAGAGATCCCACCCAAGAACCCTGCCCTTGTCCGCATGTTTTTTGTAATCCGCTTTAGCTGTTTCCAAAGTCTTAGCGATGAGTGGCCTGGAGTCCCATAAAGAGTTCTTTCATAATTGGTGGACATGCCCAGTTGTTCAGTTATTTTGGAGTCAAATACTGAGTGAAATAGCATCAATAGTGGGTGTCCAGGTTCCGCAGGATCCTAAAATTATTTTGTTAAATCTTTGGTATGATTCTAAGATATTTACTCCTACTCAAGACTTGATCTCTGTAATGCTGACAGTAGCAAAGAACATTTTGGCTTCTAAATGGAAAGAGCCTAACCTTCCTACTGTAGTCTCTTGGTTAGCTAAGGTTTGGGAATATTTTATACTAGATAAGATGACATGTGATTTGAATACAACATGTTCTACAAGGTCTAAATTGTATTTTGCTAAGAAATGGATGCCCTTTGTTAAAACAAAGTTTTAGTGTTACAAATTATAATTTTTGGACTAACAGAAATTTTCTGTTAGTGACCTAGGATATTTGAGCCAGTTTGGTGTAGCGGTTAAGTGCGCGGACTCTAATCTGGGAGAACCGGGTTCGAGTCCCCACTCCTCCACTTGCACCTGCTGGATGACCTTGGGCAAGCTATAGCTCTGTACCAGCTGTTCTCTCAAGGACAATTGTCTCAGAGCTCTCTCAGCCCCACCTACCTCTCAGGGTGTCTGTTGTGGGGAGGGGAAGGAAAAGGAGTTTGTAAACCGCTCTGAGACTCCAAGTGACGGGTGGGATATAAATCCTATCTCTTCTCTCTTCTTCCATTTGAGTAGCTTGTAATAGTTATATAAGTCTGTTTTGTGTAATTGTAACTGTGAATTGCTTATGTATATATTTTGGATTTATGTTCCACTACGACATTGTTTACGCTTGGTTGTATGTTTGGACTAAAGCTCAATAAAATTTATAAAACTAAAAAAACAAAAACCCTAAGTTAACTTCATCCAGTAACACCAGATCCCAACCAAGCACTTTTCTAGAGGTCTGTTAGAACTGAATTGAGGGGGCATTGAGCAGAGGGGTTCCCAGACCCAGAGCTAAATTCCTGTGTCGGCCTGGGCAGTTGAACCCTTTAGGAAACCAGTAACTCTATTCCAGAAAGCTTTGCCATCATAATCCGTGGTGTCATGGATTTATATGCACCTTTTTTCATTCTGAGTACAGCCCTATATAGTTGCTTAGTTTTTAGATAAAAGGTGAGGGAAGCATAAATTTAAATTTTTGGTAGGCTCTTGACCTCTGCTGACTTGTGGCGACCTTCTTGGGTTTTCAAGTCAAGAGACGTTCAGAGGTGGGTTTGCCATTGCCTGCCTCTGTGTAGCAACCCTGGGCTTCCTTGGGGGTCTCCCATCCAAGTACTAACCAGGGCCGACCCTGCTTAGCTTCTGAGATCTGACGAGATGGGGCTAGCCCCGGCCCACCCAAGATAGGGCACTTCCAGCAAGAAACCACTGATTCTACCTTGCTTTGGAGTAGCCGTCAGCTTAAGTTCCCCTGGCCTGAAAAAATGCTTCAGTTTGCCCATTTCTGAAGGACCACAGAGATTAGCACAGACCTGCGGCCCCTTTAAAACACAATTAAAATGTACTTACCGCATAATTAAAACATGCTCAGCAAGAGCCTCCCAACCACATGCAGCCTTGATCCGTGCCCTTCATGGCTTGTAAGAGCTGGCCATGAAGGGTTGCGAGGTGTCCTCAGGGAGATTGTGAACAAGTCCTTCGCGGAGGGACTGTTCCCTGGGGCACTCAAGGAAGTGATGGTCCGCCCTCTCCTGAAAAAACCATCACTGGATCCGGCCGAATTGGCTAACTATCGGCCGGTTTCCAACTTGCCCTTTTTGGGCAAGATCTTGGAGAGTGCGGCGGCGGTTCAGTTGCAGGGCTTTCTGGATGACACTTCTGTGCTAGACCCGTTTCAGTCCGGCTTCCGACCGGGCCATGGGACGGAGACAGCACTGGTCGCCCTCATGGATGACCTCCGGCGGCATCTGGATCGGGGTGGTACGGCGGTACTGGTGCTGTTAGATCTGTCGGCTGCGTTTGACATGGTCGACCACCAGTTACTGGCCCACCGCCTCGCCGATACGGGGGTTCAGGGGCTTGCCTTACAGTGGCTTGTCTCCTTCCTCCAAGATCGGGGACAAAGAGTGGTGCTGGGGGAGCAGACGTCCCAGAGGCACCCACTGGTATGTGGTGTGCCTCAGGGGGCAGTCCTATCCCCGATGCTGTTTAACATCTATATGTGCCCTCTTGCCCAGATTGCCCGGAGGCACAGACTGGGTTGTCATCAGTATGCGGATGACACCCAGCTGTATCTGTTGCTGGGCGGCCAGTCTGGAGCCACCCCAGAGGACCTGGAGCGGGCGCTGCAGGACGTGGCGGGCTGGCTTAGGCTGAGCCGACTGAAATTGAATCCAGCGAAGACGGAGGTCCTGTGCCTGAGTCGGAGCGGTTCGGGCGTGGGGACCCCATTACCGGCCTTCGGGGGGCTCCATTGGTGCCAGCCCCGAGGGTTCGGAGTCTGGGGGTGCTCCTGGATGCCTCCTTGACTATGGAGGCCCAGGTAGCGGCCACTGCCAAGGCAGCCTTCTACCATCTGAGGCTGATTAGGCAGCTGGTTCCCTTCCTTGAATGCAATGACCTGGCTACAGTGATCCACGCAATGGTCACCTCGAGACTTGACTACTGCAATGCTCTCTGCATGGGGCTGCCCTTCTCCCAGCTCCGGCGGCTGCAGCTGGTGCAGAATGCCGCAGCCAGGCTGCTGATGGGCCTCTCTTTGAGAGACCATGTCCGGCCTGTGCTGAGAGCACTGCACTGGCTGCCTATAGCATACCGGATCTGGTTCAAGGTGCTGGTTTTAACCTTTAAAGCCCTTTATGGCCAGGGGCCTGCCTGCCTACCTAAGGGACCGCCTTTCCCCATACATACCCCAGAGAGCACTACGGTCGGGCACGCAACATTGCCTGGCCCTTCCTGGCCCAAGAGAGGCCAGGTTGTCTACCACTCGGAACAGAGCCTTCTCAGTAGCGGCCCCCTACTGGTGGAACGAGCTCCCGGAAGACATCAGGGCCCTGCGGGACCTTTTGCAGTTCCGCAGGGCCTGCAAGACGGAGCTCTTCCGCCAGGCTTTTGGGGCCGCTGCTGGGGGAAATGGCCACCCATAGGTGGCCAGAGAAGCACACAGGCCCGGAATAACAGAGAGTGGTAGCTTCCTGGCGGGGGGGGGAGCTGTTGTTGCCCTGGTATCGGCACCTTAAATTATTGCCAATTATATCTGGAATTTGCCGCCAACTGAAATTAAATTATATTGTATTTTATGCCGCCAGTTGAAATTGAAAGTGAAATTTTATTGTATTTTAGAGTATTAATTTATTGTTGTACTGTTTTAATGCTGTGAGCCGCCTAGAGCCACTATGGTGGTTAGGCGGGATATAAATTTAAATTAATAAATAATAAATCAATAATAAATCAATAAACTGATACCAGGCTTGAGACTTTAGAAAGTTACAAGAAATAGATTTTGAAGAACTTGGTGGCCACCAGTGGCTACCCTCCATGACAATTTGTCCTGGGCAACTTAGAGGGACTGGCTGGAATCGACCCCGTTGGTCTGGAGCAAGCAGAGTGTTGTCTGTACGAGAAGGAGAAGAGACTGGATTCATCCCCCACCCTTCAATACCTGAAGGAGTCTCAGAGTGTGGCTTACCATCTCCTTTCCCGTCCCCTCCCCACAACAGACACCCCATGAGGTAGGCGGGGCTGAGAGAGCTCTTTCAAGGACTGCCCTTGAGAGAACAGCTCTGAGAAGAACTTGTGACTGACCCAAGGTCACACCAGC
Source organism: Lepidodactylus listeri (assembly GCA_029233225.1). NCBI lineage: Eukaryota > Metazoa > Chordata > Lepidosauria > Squamata > Gekkonidae > Lepidodactylus > Lepidodactylus listeri. The sequence goes on from JARCFY010000002.1 coordinate 178,626,424, forward strand.
AGCTGCATGTGGAGGAGTGGGAAATCAAACCTGGTTCTCCCAGATAAGAGTCTGCACTCCTAACCACTACACCAGACTGGCTGTATGCAGCACAAAGTAAATAGCAGAACTACACAACAATTTGGGAGCCTCCAGTGAAGCTTAGGGGTGTAAGGCAGTAAAGGAATAGTAACTGCCTTCTCAAAATAGTAACTGCTAGCCGGCCCTCACAGCAGTCAGGTGGGAGGTGGGAGGGGGTTGAGAGTGCAGCTCTTGGCCACGGGGGGGGGGGGGGCTCTCTGTGGCCGGACTGGCCAGTCTCTTGAGTCTTGATTTCTTGACCTAAATCCCTTCCTCTTTTTCCATCCTTCTGCGAAGGGTACTGCGCATCCTCCGGGAGAACTTCGAGGAGGAGTCCAAGATCATGAAGGACGTTCCAGGATGGACGGTGCGGCCCTTGGAATGCTTTAGGGAACAAGAATGTAGTAGCCAGGGGAGGTGTCCCGCTTACTCTGTAGCCCCGCCCACCCCCAGCTTCTCTCTGTAAGCCACACCCCACTCATTGCCTTTAGGATGCTTCCACGGGACATAGCCCGGTGGGGGGGTTCCCCAATATTTTTGAGCCTGTGGGCAACTTTGGAATTCTGACAGAGGGTGGAGGGCGCAACCCCAAAGTGGCTGCCATAGGGGTGGCGCCATAACACACAGGAAGCACATGTGGTGGGAAGAAGACGGATAATTTTAAAACAATACCCTGGGAAAGAAACATGAGAGGAAGAGAATAAAGCTGACACTGTAGTGGAAGTTAGTTATAGAAAAGATCAAACCATGCATAAATAACAAAAAATATATATTCAGCATTCAACGATATTCTAAACCTATATACTGTAGTTTTTCAAAAATACAGTATCATAGAAACTCAAAAATACATGGTTTAAATACACAAACAATCCTATTAAACATATGGACTTTTCACTGTGTGAGGGATTTGACTTGAACTATTTCTGAAGGTGGATTAATAGGATTGTTTGTGTGTTTGGACCACATTTTTGAGTTTCTGACTTATCATATTGTATTTTTGAAAAACTACACTATTTATATAGGTTTAAGAGTATCGTACTCATTGAATGTTGAATATATATTTTTCACTGCTTAGGTATGGTTGATCTTTTGTATAACTTACTCCTTTCCATGATTCTCTGCTGTTTGGGTTTCTTAACACTGTGGTGGAAGCTGCTGCTGCTGGAAAAATGTTGTTTTAATCTGCAGAGCCGATCAGATCTCCAATGGCCAGGCACCACCCCTGCTGCAAGAGAGTCTCACTCGGCGCCAAGCACTTTTCACCCAGCACCAAGCATTTTTTAAAAACACTTGGCGGATGCCCTGGTGCCCATGGGAGCCACGCTGGGGACACCCGACATGGCCTGTTTCCCCCGCAGCTTTTCAAGTGAACAGGGCCAGGGAAGCAAGCCTAGACAAGAGAGCTGCTGCTTTGCTCTTCAGCGCCCCCATTGCCTGTGGCCAGAGGTGGTGCTGCAGCTACCACTTGAGCAGGAACAAAATGAAACAAGGAAGTAACACTGTGGTCCTCAGGCCCTGGTGACACTTCAGTTTGAGAAATATATGGTTCAACCGGGGACTGAGATGCTTCCCGGGTTGATTCCCTCCCAGGTTAGTCTTTGCTTGCCTCCGGTCCGTCAGCCGTAACACCTTTTCCTCCTCCCTTGCAGGTGGCCGAGTCTCGCTTCTACACCACACGCTGGGTGCCCCCCACCACTGACGAGCTGTACTATTTGCGCCCCCCAAGTGAGCTGGACAACGCCAGATTTGGTTGCCAGTTTTACACATGAGCAGGGGAGGGAACGGCACCCCTCGTCTTCCAGAAATAGCTGGTTTGCTAATAAATTTCGATGGAAACAATCTTGCGGTGCCCGTTGTGTTCCTGTAGAAGAAGGAGCGAAGAACTGCGGAAAGACATCCCAAGAGGGAGCTGAGTGCCAAACATGGTTGTTTTTATTTAGGCTGCAATTTCTTGTCAAGTGGTCAGTCAGAGAATTCAATTTAAAACGTTGGATTCAAAAGGCGCCTCCTCAATTAATCAGGCAGCAGACTTTAGGCAGGGTTATTTTTTTTAATCTCTTTTTGTGAGGTGTGTGTGTGTGTGTGTGTGTGTGCGCGCGCGCGCGTGCGCGCCTGGAAGTCATGGTTGACTTCTGGCGACCCCTAGTGGGGCTTGAATGCTTCAGAGAGGTGGCTTGCTATTGCCTGCCTCTGCCTCCTGGCCCTGGTATTCCTTGGAGGTCTCCCTTCCAAGTACTTGTTAGGGCCGACCCTGCTTAGTTTCTGAGGTCTGATGAGATCGGGCTTGCCTCGGCTATCCGGGTCAAGGGCAGACTTTAGGCAGGACTGTTAATGACTGTTAGCACAAGACCACAGGAATACCTCCTCTTCTGAGACTGGGTGCCATCTTAGAAGAGGTCCCCCCCCCAGCCTGGAGGGGAGGGAGGGGCCTGTGTCTCTGCCTCCTTGAAAGAGCACTTAAGGCCTCCGTTTACCTGCTTCTTATCCCCTCTGCTCTAGCATCTACGTGAAACCTCTGGGTGGGTGAGGTTCTTGGGAGATTTGGGCTGGGTTGCCACCGATATGCAGATGACACTCAGCTCCATCTTAGGCTTCTGGCTGATCCCAGGGAGGCTGTAAAAACCCTGAACTGGTGGTGCCTGGAGGCAGTTTTGGTGTGGATGAGAGCAGATAAACTGGCCCTTGATCCCAATAAGACAGAAGTCCTACTGGTAAGCAGACCTGATCCAGGATTTTAAGGCGTCCCCTGTTCTGGATGGGGGTCATGCTCCCCTGGAAGGAGCAGGTCCATAGTTCTGGGGGTGCTCCTGGGCCCAGGGCTACAGATGGATAAGCAGCTGGCAGCTAACGCCAACAGTGCCTCTTACCAGCTTTAGCTGATTTACCTAGGCAGGGAAGAACGTAAGAGAAGCCAATGTTGGATCAGGCCCATCCAGTCCAACACTCTGTGTCACACAGTGGCCAAAAACACCAGGTGCCCTCAGGAGGTCCAGCAGCGGGGCCAGGACACGAGAAGCCCTCCCACTGTTGCCCCCCCCCCCCCAAGCACCAAGACTACAGAGCATCACTTGCCCCAAACTGAGAGTTCCTATCTATACTTTGTGGCTAATAGCCACAAAAGGGCGCTCCCCCCTTCAGCGCAGCAGAGGATTTTTATAAAATGGGGCTCTTCCTTTTGCCTCAGCCCTTCTTGGGTATGGGGGTGGAGGAGCCCTGACCAAATATGAAGTTAGACCAGCCCCATTTCAGCAAACTTTTGGGCGATGCCTGCACGTTTGTGTGGCAAGAAAATTTGTTTGGCCTGAAACTCCTGTCACTTTGGAGGTGCCAGCTTTGGCCATTGGGGGCAGCAGTGAGAACATAAGAACGTAAGAGAAGCCGATGTTGGATCAGGCCAGTGGCCCCTCCAGTCCAGCACTCTGTGTCACACAGTGGCCAAAGACACCAGGTGCCCTCAGGAGGTCCACCAGCGGGGCCAGGACACTAGAAGCCCTCCCACTGTTGCCCCCGCCCCCAAGCACCAAGAATACAGAGCATCACTTGCCCCAGGCTGAGAGTTCCTATCTATAAAGGTAAAGGTTTCCCTTGCTTGAAAGCCAGTTGAATCCGACTCTAGAGGGCAGTGCTCCTCTCCGTTTCCAAGCAAAGAGCCAGCGCTGACCGAAGACTTTCTGTGGTCATGTGGCTGGCATGACTAGACACCAAGGCACACAGAATGCTGTTACCTTCCCACCGAAGTGGTACCTATTTATCTATTTGCAATTTCTTGCTTTCAAACTGCTAGGTTGGCAGGAGCTGGGGCCAGAGACAGGAGCTCACTCCGTCACGCGGCACTCGGGTCTCAAACTGCCGAACTACTGACCTTCCAGTCTGCAGCTCAGCGTCTTAACCACTATACCTTGTGCCTAATAGCCGCTGATGGATCTCTTCTCCATGTGTTTATCCAGTTCCCTCTTGAAGCCCTCCATGCTTGTAGCCGCCGGCACCTCCTGTGGCAGTGGATTCCACGTGTTCATCACTCTTGGGTGCTTGCCCTGGTTACATCTATTATTGCTGTGTGCTCTGCATAAGGCTGCCTTTGAGAAGCGTTCAGAAACTCCAGCTGGTGCACAGTGCCGCCACTAGGATGTTGACTAGACCAGATGACTCCGGGCTGCCAGGTCCCTGTTGGGAATGGGTGTTCCCCTGCCCCCAGTGTGTGCTCCCCACCACCACTTAGCTGGCTGGCGGGGGGGGGGGGAATTGGTGCCACAATGCAGGGAATGTACACATCATCCTGACATGACGGTGTTACCCCCTCCATAAACCATGGAGTTTTACCCAAATGCCAGAGCACTGTCAGGGATGCACTAGATGTTTGGAAATCAGTTATAGAAACAAGTGCGTAGATTTGCCGCCAGTCTCACGATTTTGTCTTGTATTTGTTTTTTTAAAAATTTACTTAGTTGTCAGATTTAAAGTTTTTAGTTGCCATATTTTAAGGTTTTTTAGTAGTCAGATTTTAAGGGGTTTTTTTTTAAGTTTAAGTTGCCAGATTTTTTTTTTTTAAGTAATTTTTAAAAAACCCTCCAGTCTTGGCCTGTCTACACTGGCTCCCAATATGTTTGCAGGCACAATTCAATTAAAAAAACAACAGAGTTCAAATACATTCAAAGCATAAAAACAGCAATTAAAACATTGGTTAGGAAGGAGGAATCGTAAGTGAACGCCAAATGAAACAAAAAAGTTTTCACCCACTGGTGGAAGACATCAACAAAAGGGGGCAGATGTTCCTGGGGAGAGTTCCAGAGCTTTGGAGTCATGACCGACAAAGCCGTCTCCTCGGTTCCTACCTGCCTCATCTCGGAAGGCAGGGACACCAAAACAGGGCCTCTGAAGGTGACAATAGAAGTTGGGCGGGTTCATAAGGGAGCAGGGGGTACTTCAGGCATGTTGGTCCCACCCCATATCAGGCTTTGAATTCACTGCAGAGATTTCTTTATTTACTACCAGTGTTGTGTCACGATGGTTAGCGTGTTGGGCTAAAATTTTGGAGGCCAGGTTCAAAACCTCACTCTGCCAGGAAGGTTTCCTGGGTGACCTTGGGACACAACCACACTTTCAGCCTAACCTATGTCACAGGGTTGTTATGAGGATAAAATGGGAGGAGAGGAGAACAATTCAATCCACTTTGAGTCCCCAGTGAGAAGCAAATGAATAAACACGCTCCCTGCCTTGCCAGCTTTTCCCGAAACCTGAGCAGCAGCCAGTGCCAGAGAAATGGAATCAGTCCTCTGCTCCCGATTTCATTGCAGCCAGTTCCTGCTGTCCCATGGGTTGCTGTGAGGAGGAGGGACACAGACTCTCTCTCTTGCCATGTTTTGCTCTGTGAATAGTTCATTTGTGCTTCGTTTCTGTGGTTTAATCTGGCAGCAAGTTCTGTGATTTTTTAGAAAGGGTTTTTTTAGAAAGTGGGTGGAGAACCAGGTGGGGCCTTTGCTTCTGCTTGCCACTCGATTACACCGTGTAATCCACCTTGTGTCTCGAGTAGAAAACTGGCAAATAAGTAATAAAGTAGAAATAAGTAGTACAATATATAAATGATGAAGGGCTGACCAACACTGTAGTCATTTGTTGTTCAGTTGCACAGCCGAGTCTGACTCTTCTTGACACGATGGATCACATAACGCCAGGCCCTCCTGTCTTCCGCTGTCCTCCGGAGTTTGCTTAATTTCATGGTTGTTGCATCGATGACGCTGTCTAGCCATCTCACTCTTTGCCGTCCCCTTCCTCTTTGACCTTCAGTCTTTCCCAGCATCATCAGGGTCTTCTCCAGTGAGTTCTCCCTTCTCATTTGGTGGCCAAAATATTTCAGCTTCAGGATCTGGCCTTCCAAGGAACAGTCAGGGTTGATTTCTTTTAGGATTGACTGGTTTGATCTCCTGACAGTCCAAGGGACTCCCAAGAGTCTTCTCCAGCACCATAATTCAAAAGCATCTATTCTTTGGCCTTCCTTGTGGTCCAACTCTTGCAGCCATACATCACTACTGGAAATACCATGGCTCTGGCCATATGGACTTTAGTTGGCTGGGTGATGTCTCTACTTTTTATCATGCTGTCTAGGTTTGTCATTGCTTTCCTCCCAAGGAGCAGGCATCTTTTAATTTCATGGCTGCATTATTACTCATTTGCCTCTACCAGTAATTTTTTTCTGGCAACAGGCAAGATGTGGCAGCCATTTTGTGCCTGGCTACACCCCTGAAGCAGCGGTATCATGGCAGCCGTTATGTGGCTGGGCCCACCACGTGTCAGAATTCCAACAGTGCCTGTTGCCTCAGAGGGTGGGGTGGGGATGAGTGAAGTGTGCCTTGATTGGATGGTATCTGTACCCAGTTTGGTGAGAGCCAGTTTGGTGGAGTGGCTAAGTGCGCAGACTGTAACCTGGGAGAACCGGGTTTGATTCCCCACTCCTCCAAAGGCAGCTGCTGGATGACCTTGGGTCAGTCACAAGTTCTCAGAAGAGCTCTCTCAGCCCCACCTCCCTCCCAGGGTGTCTGTTGTGGGGAGGGGAAGGGAAAGGAGGCTGTGAGCCACTCTGAGACTCCTTCGAGTAGTGGAGGGCGGGGTATAAATCCAATCTCCTCTTCTCCCCTGGGAGGTGGAGTAGACTGTTTTAGTTCGAGGGTTTGTGTGCGAGAGAGGAGAGAAGCAGCGGAGGGGATGAGACAGAGAAATGCTAAGTGCCACTGATGATCCTGACCACAGAAACCGATCATGAATCCGTATTCAGAAGTAAACTTTGGTTCGTTGCTTCAATGCATCCCGGGAAACGGCTAGACCAGGGGTGGGCAAACTGTGGCTCGGGAGCCGCATGCGGCTCTTTCACATGTATTATGCGGCTCCCGGCAGGGCGGCTGGGGAAGCTAAATATCATTAGCAAACAAATATCATTGGACAAATTAATATCATTATCAATATCTGCTTTTACCCCTTTTGTTATTATTTTTGGCAGTCTCATTTAATGCTAATAAAAAGCAAATTTGCTTATTTTCCAATAAAAGCAGGTAATATTTGTTCATGTCTTGTGGCTCTCAAACATCTGATGTTTATTCTACGCGGCTCTTACGTTAAGCAAGTTTGCCCACCCCTGGACTAGCTGCTGTCAGGCTGCTGTTCTGTGGAAGGGCTTGTGGCCTCCTTCCGGCCAGCTGCGACGGCGCAGCGCGCGTTTCTGACGCCAGCCAGCCTAGCTAGGTGAAGACCCATCGGCACTCTGTACCGGTCACCACAGGCACTTTTCAGAGCTTCTCGTAGCCTGGGAAGGAGGAGGCGGCCCGCTGCTTGTCTGGAAAAGAGAGAAGCCTCCTGAGTCGGGAGAGCCCGGCCCACTCAGGAAGTGAGGGCGGAAGTCTGGTGCGCGGCGCCGCTCTGGCCTTTCTCTATGGCGATCCCCCTGGGGGGCCGCTCCCCCTCCGGCTGCTGCCTCCCTTCTCTAGGATGACCCTCAAGCGACGCCTCGATACGTTCCTACGCGCGGCGCGTCCCCGTACGTACGTACGCACGCACGCACGCACGTCCTTCCCTCCCGCGCGCCCCTTGCGCATGCCCCTCCAACCTCGGGTCTTCTCTTCGTCCTGCCCCGCCCTCTTTCCTCTCGGGGTCTCCCACCCCTGCCGCATCATTCTACGTCAGAGAGAGAGAGAGAGAGAGCGCGCGCGCGCGCGCCACCCCGTGACGCGCCAGACGCCCGCTGACGCGCCGAGGACCGCTGGCGTCTTTTCCCTTCCCCGACTCCGCCCCCCTCGCCCACTTTCAGCGCGCGCATGCGCATGCCGGACTCGGCGCGTGGCGGCAGGAGGAGGTGGGGCCGTTTCCCTCAGCTGACCGGCCGCCATTTTGTCAGCCGCCCCGGCGTTTCCCCGAGAGAAGCGCCGCGAGGGGAGGCGGTCTGCGGGGAGCCCCTCCTGCCGTGGGATGTGAGCCGCGCCCGGCGCTTCCCCCTCCGCAGCCGCCTTCTGCTCCCGGCCGGGGCTGCCGCGGCCTCGTCCCCGCCCGCACCCCCCCCCCCCGGGTCCCCGCCCCGCCGCCGCGATGGCGCTGAAGATGGTGAAGGGCAGCATCGACCGCATGTTCGACAAGAATCTCCAGGACCTGGTGCGGGGCATCCGCAACCACAAGGAGGACGAGGTAGGCGGGCGGGCGGGGGGGCGGGGGAGGAGGTGCCCGGCCCGGCCCGGCCTCCCCTCAGTGCAGCTTGGCCGGGGGCTGCGAGGGGCGGGCGGGCAGGCAGGCATGCTGGGGGGGGGGGGATGTCCCCCAACTCGTGTTCTGTCATCCGCTCGCGGCCTGGTAGGAGAGTTCTTAACACAGCTGCAGTCCGCCTTGAGTCCCGGGCGAGAAAGACGGGCTGCACACGAAGCTACTAATAGTCGGGGGGGGGGGGGGACGGCGGGACGGCGAGAAGTCATTCAGATGGGCGCGGAGTGAGAACAGTCCCGCTTTTATAGCGCCCCCCCCCCCCGAGCACTGTGGATGTGGGAAAGTGCAGGAAAGGGGGGGGGTATAAATGAGTACTCCGAATGTCGGTCGCCATAATAAGATGTTTATTGGATCTCTAATATCATTCGTTGGAGCTTTTTGCATGATAACCCCCGAGGGGAGGGGGAGGGAAGTATTTTAAATGAAGACTAGCAACTTATAATAGCATTTCTGTTGTGCATCTCAATCCCTGGCGTGCTACATAAATACTGGCTGCTGCCATTATCACTGGAAGCTGTCTCAAGTATCAGTGTGGATAATAGGCAGGGCCAGAAAGGCTTCAAACAAATGCTAAGAGCTGCAGTAGCATTTCCGTAGCATGCTCAGATCCCAGAAGCACTACACAAGTGTTAACTATCTTATGCAGGAAGTATGCTGGTACTAATAGTTTGAATAGCTTGTTTATCATGTGTTCAGAATCCCAAAATGTTTTTATGGTTCTTATAATAACAGTGGTGCAAACGGAATTTCAAGTGTCTTTAAAACCACATGTAAGCACAACAAAGGTAAGTGTGTAGGCGATGTAGAAGCATGATGCTGCCAGTCTCAATTATAATAGTATTTATAAGGCACCAGAAGGTGTACATAAATGCCCTTATAACGGCTAGTAGCAGTATGATTGTATTAATTATAGCCATTAAGGGTCTGAGAGAGAGTGATATATAACGTTGCCACAGGTGATAATTCTTAGGATTATACTTTATAGGCATAACAATAATTGTAATAGTAGTTACATGGTGTTTCAGAGCCTCCAAAGCACTCTATAACAGCTGCTTTTATAATAGTGAGTCGGTGTGGTATATTGTTTAGAGCACTGAAGTAACGCTGTGAGATAGGTTAAGATGTGTGCATGACAGACACTAATAGTAACTCTACAAGGCTCATGGTCTTCCAGATCTTTGTGAGGCTGAAATGCAGAAGGGAAAGTCATGTGTACTGCTTAACGGTCTTCAAAAGAAGTGAGATAAAAGCATACCAGGCTGATAGATAGTATTAACTTGCCCTTTCCTTGTGGCTTGTAATTATAAAAATTAAACAGGGGTGGCTTGTAATTATTAAAATTACAGTTTCTGTGAAATCATACTGGCTTTTGCAGTATCTCCGATGTGCCACAGAAGGGGCATTGTGTATCTTATACAGGAAGCATGTATGCCGTTTTTACCTTGTTCTCCCTCCAAATAGTTCTCTCCCATTTCATCTTCACAACAGCCTGGCAATATAGGTTAGGCGAAGTGTGTGGTGGGTCCGGTGTCACCCAGTAAGCTTTGTAGCTGTGGGGGAGGGGGCTTAAACTCAAGCACCTCCAGTCCAGCTCTATAACTACATCACTGTATTGGGTTTGTCATAATCCCCAATAATGATGATGATGACGACGATAGCATTTAAATAGTGCTGTAAAGATTTGAATGTGATAAATGAATGATGCTGATTATAATTATTCCTTTAATGTGCATGCTGCCTTAGAAAATGTGAAGACAACTTGCTGCCCTGAGAAATTTAGTCTAAAGTTTAATGAAAGGGAGATCAAGTTGGGGATCCACAGGGGAAGAATATATGTTCCTTCATGTTACAGATACATAGAATCGTAGAATTGGAAGGGACCTCCAGGATCATCTATTACAACCCCCTGCACAATGCAGGAAGTTCACAAATACCTTCTCTTCCACACCCTAGATTGTGTTTGAGTGGCCAAGAGGCAGCTGGTATTAGAACAGTAACAATATGGTTATTGATTCAGGTGGGTAGCCGTGTTGATCTGAAGCAATAGGACAAAGTTTGAATCCAGAGGCACCATTAAGACCAACAAAGTATCGTTTTGGGTATAAGCTTTCATGTATAACTTTTTGGGACTCAAAATATGGTTATTGTACTTTGCACATATTTCACCTCATTGTAGTCCTTCCAACAGCCTTGCAAGTCAAATGAGGGCTGTTGCATTCCAGACTGATGGGAAAGAGAACAGTAGCCAGGGACAGGGTGGGGAAAAGTAATGACCGATTGTTAGGTATAGAAATGCCGTTTTTATTACTGTTGTTGCGTATATGATGTAGTGCTCTAATGCTGCTAAGAATTATAGCATGGGTTGTGCTTTGGAAATTTTAAAAGGCTTGTATACATACACCCGCATTCACAAGGTTGTTAATATTTTTATTAGACTAAGGGAGGAGATGGAGGTGTATTCTCCTAGGAAATGTCCCTGTTTGTTTCATAGGAACATCTAGCTAGCCATAGTTGGAAACCAGATGTTGAGCTCAGTGGGCTCTCAGTCTGGCCTTTCTCCATTGTGATCCCATCTGGTCGTCTTGTGCTTTCTGCTCCTGAGAAAACTGTCCCTGGTTTTTCTTTGGGAATATTTCTCTTCTGTTTGTCTCCCCACCAAAGTGCAAGTACAACCAGGTCTGTTGTGAAGTTGAACATTCTTAGATGTTAAACAAAGTTTGCGTCTAGTGGCACCGTTATGACCAACAAAGATTAATTCTGGGTATAAGCTTCCGTGTGCATGCATGTGTCTTCAGATGCATTTGTGTGCATGCATATGAAAGCTTATACCCAGACCTTTGTTGGTCTTAAAAGTGCCACTGGACTCAAACTTTGTCCTGTGGCTTCAGACTAACATCTGTTCTTAGATGTTGTTTGTTTTTATTTTGTGTTTGGGAGGGATGCTCAGATAATAATCCCCATTGTGGCTGCAGTCAGCTGGATGCCTCTTTGGGAGTAAGTCCCATCAGACTTAATATGCAGAGTTTCTAGCGACATGTGTCAAAGTACATGTGTAGTTATTTTTATCTGTGAACGTTGGAGGCCATGGAAGTTTGTCCCTCAAGTGTGGAGGGAGGACAGATAGCTTAGCGCTCCCCCCCCCCCGTCACAAATGCATAACAGTTGTATTGATAATTTGCATCTATATAGGCTCTTTGAAATATTTGAACCTCTTCATGTACATTATCCTCATCTGCTCTTAGAAGGTAGGTCTGTACAGTTGTACAGTTTGCAGATGCGGGTTCTAAGAAATTGCATCTTGCCTTAAGAACCTTTGGTGACTTCAGGGCAAAGCAAGGCAATCACTGAGGACATCCTCCTCTGGGGTTCACTATCTGGGCCAGCAGGCTGAGTGTGCTTCCGAGCACCTGGAGAGTGCTGTTAGCCAGCCTCACTGCATTTGGTCCATGCTGATCAGAGTCCTTTTCAGTATTTATTTATTTACTTTATTTACAGTCCTGCTTTTCTCAGTTGGGACTCAAGGCAGAATGCACAGCAGGTGGGGAGTGTGCACACCCAGTGGTCTCTTCTTCTGCCACTTTGTGGATGCTGAAAGGTCCTTTTTTAGCATTCTGATGTGGTTCCATGTGCACATCTGAATCCTTCAGCATCATCTCAGGGTGGAGCACTGCCCATTCTCCTAGTCCTCCTTCAGACAAAAAAAGCGACACCTTCCGTTTAGATTAGTCTGTGTGTCTCTATCAGATGCTGGAGGGGGGACGACCTCTTCTTTTGGGGAGGTCGTTCTACCACCTCCTCCATATTAAGTTAACGATGGAGGCTCCTGAACCCCACCCTCTGTTCCTCTAGTGCTTTCCTTTCAACATTGGAACCTCAAGGCAGGGGCACTGGTGAATGCTTCTGCACTTGCCCGTTCTGGGGTTTAGTTTAAGAAGATGCCTTCTCTTCCCTTTAATGACGATCACCTCACCTTGTATTTGGGAGGTTAAAATCTTCCCTGCTGCTTGTCATTGTTAGAACTCAAAACAAGCGATTGCTTTGTTGCAATGAGGGAGAAGGGTTTTTTATCTTCCTCTTTGCGAGTAAGCTTGGAATGCCTGCTGAAGAGGGAGGAACAAAAACAAACCAACATAAGCCTTTGGTTCGCAGGCCCAAAGAGGAAGGAACTCTTGCTGAAATGTGGTCAGGAGTAGATGGTGGGGAATAAAGAAGTTGCAAGAACCCAGGGGGTGGGGGAGGAACTGTGATTTTGTCATCTGGTTTAACTTTTTAAAAGTGTGTGTTCTGTTACAAATCGTGACAAAATTGTGTTGCTTTAGGGGCACAACTATAAACAGAAAAAAATTCATGTTGCAGTGCTTGAATTCTGCAGCCTGGAAACCCTATTTACTGGGAAATTTTAAATGTTTCTGATCTTATCAGTACCTGATATAATCTGTTATATTATTAACCAGCTAAATAAGAGGACTGGAGGCAACAGAATAATTAGCCAGCAAGAATACCGAGTTGTCTCTCCTTACTGAGCTGAGTAGTTTCTCTTGATCACCCTGTGGCTGATTTGATCCATCCAGAAGTTCTGCATATCTTTGGAAGTCCTGCTATGAGCGACTACTTTGGGCAGCTGTGTGACCCTGTCCTTGAAGTGTTTGCTGTGATAACATGACTATTGTATGCTTGTGTAGTAGCTCAAGGCAATTGGTGATAACACAGCTACACAAAGTATCTCATTGTGGGGTACATTTGTCCCCGCATTGAGATTGTGTGTCCTGCTTCTCTTTGGCTTAACTGCGTTTCATATGCTTATGCCGTCACCCAAACTATGGGCATTGCATTAGTGATTAAAGCACACAGGTGTCTGTACAATGCAACCTTTTAAATAACCATGTGGCAGGTAATAGTGATGTCCAGACCTGCCAGCCCCAACCCCCTTATCCCTTTCTTGCCTTCTTCCCTATTCTTACTGTTTTTAGACAGGGTGTGTCCTCTTTTGAGTCAGCGCTTTGTTTTTAAACAGTACATAAATTAACATTTGTATATTAGGAAGGATTTACTTTCTAAGTGGTTGACATGCAACAAAAGTTACATGAGGGTAGGTAACTCTTGCGTGCTGACCAGGCTGCTGTGAAGATCACTGGATCAATCACCATTCCCTGGACGTCAAGCAGTGCATCCTGGGTAGAAGCGCTGTGCAAGGGACCACGTCCATAAAAGCAGCTAAATGGGGGTGGGAGTGACTTTGATGGTGTATGAGGTTGTTCTTTGGATCTGTTGCTGAGTTTTCTGATAGACACTGAATAGTACCACTGAAATGGAAGCTGAAGTGCGCTTCACTCATGCCACTGCCAAAGCTTACATGTGCTGTGGAAAGGAGGCAAGTGAAGAACCATCGTGCCCACTTGCTGCATCAGCACAGCATTTCCTCGTCTCCCATTTCCGGTGCTCAGAGAAGCAAGATGCTCTCTATGGCTTTAAGAGGCTGATAGATCATCCCAGACTCAGTTTCCCCAGACTGCCTCCTTCAGTCTCCCAGATCTCTCCCCCCCCTGTCTCCCACTCCCCCTCTCCCTCCCCCCAAAAAAGACACCCACCAAAGGTACGAGCTATAGAGCCACTCCCTCCTGCGAGCATTGCTCAGGAGCTTATATCATTTTTTTCTCAAGAGAAATGAGGACTTGGGAGCCATTTTTGACCTGAAGTATGTGAACAGGTCACTTCTGTGTGGAGATCCTATGATCCTTCAGACCTCCACCCATGTCACGGAAACCTGCTTACACATTCCCATCCTTTTAGGACATCACAGGTTTCTCCAGTTTGCCTCCAGTTCAGGGTTCTATCCTTTTGCCTAACATCAGCTCCTTGGGTCTTACCCAGGGTCCTCATAGTTCTAGTGGCCCTAATCCACCAGCAAGGAAACTAAATCCTTCCTTATCTGACAACATCCTGATCTGTTCTCCTACTTGGGAGCTAGCAATCAGGGACACCCTCAGAACCATTCCACTCCTGGAAATCCATGGTTTCACTTTAAACCAGGAAAAGAGCGATCTTAGCCCATCACAAGGGCTAAAATAACTCAGCATGCTCATAGACACATGCTAGAATATCTCCTCCCCCCCCCCCCCACCCCCGGCAGACAAGGCCTCCAGAATTTTTGAACTTGGCCAAAAGTTCTGGTCAAAGCCAAGACTACCCGGCTGACATCCCTGGAACATTTCCAGGGCCTAATAGTCTCCTGCCCAGGGACAGCTCCGTGGGCCTGGTTTCACCTGCCAGACCACTTCAGGGGTTCCTCCAGCTCTATCAGCTAGAAGTCCTGCAGAGGAGCAATGTAACCCCAAAGCTAAAATGGCCTCTGAGACAGAGCACGGTCTGATGAGCTGTCTCCTACAACTTAAGATGGGACCAATCCTAGGTCTCGGACCATGAGTCTCTCCATCTGGGCAGTGCCACTGCTCAGCTGTCCAACCCAAGGCAAGTGGATGTCAAAGGAAAAGACAATGGGCATCAGCGCCTTGGAACTTAGAGCCGTTGGGAAAGCGCTCATCATCTTCTGGGCAGACATTAATGAGTGGCGTGTACTCCATGGATAATTTTTCAGCCAAGGGCCCTATCAAGCAGCAGAGTGCCCCAGGTCATCCCCTATATGCAGAGGCCCAACTCATCTATTTTTGGGGTGGAGGAACACCTACAGTCCATCTCAGTAGAACGCATCCGGGGATGTCTGAACATCCAGGCAGACTTGCTGAGCATACAGGTAATCAACAAAAACAGTCCATCAAATGGAAGGTCTTCCTAGTAAGAGCAACCCGATTTGGAATGCTGGAAGTGGATCTCTTTGCCTTGGCGTCCAATCATCAAAGGACACTGAGATTTCCTCCAGATCCCTCAGTCTGAATGAGTGGATGCTGTAACTTCTCCGTAGCCCAAGGGCCTACTGTGCGCCCCTCCAGTGATCTCAAGCTCTATGGAAGGTATGTCAGGAGCAGACGGAGGTGATCTTTGTGGCTCCAGATTGGCCCCACAGGGCATGGTTTCCGTCCTTGGTGGAACTGCCTAGGAGAATTCCTTGAGCCCAGACATATTGCAGCAGGGGCCAGTTTGGCACCCGAATCCAGAGTGGCTCCATCTAACCATGAGGCTCTTGAAAGGAATGGGCTCCTGAACCTCGGCTACTCCTCAGAGGTCACAAAGGCCATCATGGCTTCCAGGAGGGCCTCCACAAGATGCATCTACACAATACTGCATGGGAAAGAGCCGTCTTGGGGTGATGCCAGTGCAAACACGTCAGCCCTCTAAACCCTGGCCTGGGCCACCGAGTAGCTCTTATTCAGAGGGGGTTTATCAAAAACTACAGATGTCCACCTTCTGTTGCCATGTTGCAGCTATCACCACAATCCTCTCTTATATAACTGGCATCTCTTGACTAGTAAAGTAAAGGTTTCCCTTGCTCGAAAGCCAGTCAAATCCAACTCTAGGGGGCGGCACTCCTTTCCATTTCTAAACCGAAGAGCCAGCGTTGGCCGAAGACTTCTCCGTGGTCATGCAGCCGGCATGACTAAACGCCAAGGCACACAGAACACTGTTACCTTCCCACCACAGTGGTACTTACTTATCTACTTGCAATTTCTTGCTTTCGAACTGCCAGGTTGGCAGGAGCTGGGGCCAGAGACGGGAGTTCACTCCATCACGCGGCACTCCGGTCTCAAACTGCCAAGCTACCAACCTTCCGGTCAGCAGCTCAGCATCTTAGCCTCTGAGCCACTGCGAGCCCTCTCACCTCTTGACTAGACATCCTTAGATCTGTGTTCTCCAAGGGGTCACCCAGATCAACCCTGCCGTGGTCTACAGATTGTCTTCATGGAGACTGTATAGTTCTGTAGGCACTCGCTAATCCTCCTTCCGAGTTCTTACATGGTGTTTCCTCTGAAATGGCCATGCACAAAACCCCGTCTTTCTCATGGCAGCGATCTCAGCCAAAGGGCATCGAAACTGGGAGCCTTGTCCAGCTGCTATTTCAGATCCCCGTGGGCTTTGTGCACCTCTCAAAGTCCTGACTAGCTCAGCTGGGGGCAGCCAGAGACACGTTTTGCCTGCCTTGGCCCTCTGTCCTTTGGCGAGCTTTGCCAGCGGCGGCCAGATTTCTTACCATCCCTCCCAGGCTTCATAGGTGGGCTTAACATGACTTGCACTAATTATCTTTCAGTCTGCTCTGGGGGTGATGAGTTCTTCTGTCACGATTGGCCTTCAAGGGTCTGGGTATAAGTTGCCCTGGAGATGTCATCCCTGAAATTTTATTTATTTTATTTATTTTGCGATTTATATCCCGCCCTCCCCGCGAACGGGCTCAGGGCGGCTTACATGGGCCCAAGGCCTAGTCAAACATTAAAACATTAAAACCAATAAAACATACAATAAATACAGTTCATACATGTAAAATTCCATAAAATCCTTCAGATGGCCACTTAATGGCAGGTTTAACCCCCCCCCCCCCCCCCCCCCGTGCCGGAACCAGACAGGACCAGGGCTACAACACTGATGTCAGGTGGTAAGTAGTTTCGGCGGCGGCTCCTATTCAAAAGCCTGGCAGAAGAGCTCCGTCTTGCAGGCCCTGCGGAACTGCCTCAGATCCCGCAGGGCCCTGATCTCTTCCGGGAGCTCATTCCACCAGATAGGAGCCGCCACCGAGAATGCCCTGGTCCTTGTACTGGCTAGCTTTACGTCCTTGGGGCCAGGGACACACAGTCGATGTTTCGACCCCGACCGTAGTGCTCTCTGGGGTACGTACGGAGAAAGGCGGTCCCTAAGGTATGTTGGACCCTGGCCATATAGGGCTTTATAGGTCAGAACCAGCACTTTGAAACGGACTCGGTATGCTATAGGCAGCCAGTGCAGTGCCGCTAGCACAGGCCCATTGTGGTCCCGCCTAGCAAGACCCATCAAAAGCCTGGCTGCGGCATTCTGCACTAGCTGCAGCTTCCAGGTCTGTACCAAAGGCAGCCCCATGTAGAGAGCGTTGCAGTAGTCTAGCCTCGAGGTGACCGTCTCATGGATCACTGTGGCTAGGTCATCACGGTCGAGGTAGGGAACCAACTGCCTCGCCAGCCTCAGATGATAAAAGGCCGACTTGGCAGTGGCTGCTACCTGAGCCTCCATTGATAAGGATGGCTCCAGGAGCACTCCCAAACTCCTAACCCTCGACGCAGGCACCAATGGTGCCCCGCCGAAGCTTGGGAGCGGGACCCCCGTCCCAGGCCGCAGCGACCCAGGCACAGGACCTCCGTCTTCGCCGGGTTCAATTTCAGCCTGCTCGACCTGAGCCAGTCAGCCACGGCGTGCAATGCCCGGTCTAGATCGTCTGGGCCAGAGTCCGACCGGCCGCCCAACATCAGATAGAGCTGGGTGTCATCCGCATACTGGTGACATCCCAGCCCAAACCTCCGGACAATCTGGGCAAGGGGGCGCATATAGATGTTGAATAGCATTGGGGAGAGCACTGCCCCCTGCGGCACACCACAATCAAGTGGGTGCCTCGAGGACTGCTGCTCCCCTAGCACCACCCTTTGTCCCCGACCTTGGAGAAATGAGATGAGCCATTGCAAGGCCCGTCCCCCTATCCCCACGTCGGCAAGGCGGCGGGACAGCAGCTGATGATCTATTGTGTCGAACGCGCCCGACAGGTCGAGCAACAGCAGCACTGCCCCACCACCCTGATCCAGATGTCGTCGGAGGTCGTCAGTTAGAGCGACCAGAGCAGTCTCTGTCCCGTATCCCGGGCGAAAGCCGGACTGAAAGGGGTCCAAAACCAAAGCGTCATCCAGATACCTCTGTAACTGTAACGCCACCGCCCTCTCTATTAATTTGCCCAAATAGGGCAAATTGGACACCGGCCTATAATTGGCCAGATCTGCCGGGTCCAGGTGTACTTTTTTTAAGAGTGGGCGGACCATCGCTTCCTTGAGAGCCCCCGGGAATTTCCGTCTCTCTAGCCGTCTTAGCTCCCGCTTCAGCAAGGGAGGTGTTAGTAATTTCCCGGGCGGTACCTCGTAGCCGCTCGTGGCCAGTCCTTATTAGCCAGGAGGGGCACGGATCAAGGATGCACGTGGTTGGACGAACAGTCAAGAGCAGTCTGTCAACTTCCTCAAGGTCAAGCAGGTCGAACCCATCTAACCCCGGAAACGAAGACGTGCAAGGGGCCTCGAGTTCACTTACTGTATCACTTGTGGCGGGGAGGTCCCGGCGGAGCGACAAGACTTTCTCCGCAAAATAGCTCGCAAATGCCTCGCAGCCAATTTCCAATTCCCTAGCATTTGCTCTGCCATCTGGCAGTACTGCAAGTGACCGAATTGTCCTAAATAATTGGGCTGGGCGTGAGCTAGCGGATGCAATCTCGGCAGCAAAGAACTCTTTCTTTACTGCCTTAGTTGCCATCTCATAGGCTTTCATAAACGTCCTATAAGATGTTCTTGATGCTTCGTCGCGAGCGCGACGCCACCGTCTCTCTAGCTGTCTTAGCTCCCGCTTCATTTGGCGTAGCCCCTGGGTATACCAGGGAGCCAATCTATTGCGAGGGCGAAGAGGGCGCCTGGGAGCGATCTCGTCGATAGCTGAAGCGAGCCGGCTGTACCAATCGTCAACCAGCTCATTCAACGAGCCGCCAGGGGGCATCGGTTCCAGCAAGGCCATCTGGAACCGCTCAGGGTCCATTTGGCTTCGCGGGCGAGCCAAAATAGGCTCACCGCCTAGGTGCTGGGGTGGGAAGTTCAGACGGGCCCCCAGGGTAAAGTGATCCGACCATGGCGCTACTGCAGTTGTAATTCGGTCCACTACCACCCCCGCGGCAAAGATCAAATCGAGCGTGTGTCCGGCCCGGTGTGTAGGGGCCGAGATGTACTGGGAGAGTCCTAGTGCCACCATGGATGACACCAGGTCCATCCCTCGGCCCGAGGCGGCGTCATCAGCATGGACGTTGAAGTCGCCCAAAACCATAAGGTTAGGGTACTCCAACGCCCAGCCTGATACCGCCTCCAGCAGGGATGGCAGGCTGCTGGCTGGTGCATTAGGCGGTCGGTACACCAGCCATATAGCCAAACTCTCTTCACCCTCCCACACAAGGCCGACACACTCTATGCCCGTGATCTCTACCGCCGGGAGCGCCCTGAAGGAGTAAACCTCCCATATGAAGATCGCCACCCCACCCACCCCCCGTCCCTTCGTCCGTGATTGGTGAAGGACCGCAAAACCTGGGGGGGCCATTTGGGAGAGCGAAACCGTCTCCCCCTCCCGCACCCAGGTCTCGGTCACGCACGCCAGGTCAGCCTTCTGGTCCTCCAGGAAATCCCGGAGGACCATGGCCTTGTTGTTGATTGACCTGGCGTTACACAACACCAATGACGGAGGGGGATTACTCCTAGCCCCACTGCCAACATCCGTCGGGATGGGTCGCAGGCTAGAAGGGCGCCGAGCTTTCCCATTTCTCAGTGCCCTTCCTATTTTCCTATGCCTGGACCCACCGCTCTTTCTCCTCCCCAGGAGCACCAGAATTTCAGACTCGAGCCTGCCAGACTCGAGCCTTTGCACAAGGCCTCAGATCCATAATGGCCCGGCACTAACAATCCCTGCCCCCTTGTTAGCGTCGTCCTACAACCTAAAAATTTAGGCCAGAAATCCTACTCTACTTACTTCTACCTACCCCTCCCACCCCAACCTCTTTATGTGCGGTTCCCCGCACCTAAATCCTAATACTAACTAGTTCCCTATCTACTTACTTAAGGGTGGGGGGAACGAGGACTGCTAACACCTAACTACTAACTCCTATCCTATTCTAATTCTATATTCCAATCCGAGCCCTACTATCCTGGCTGGATAACCCAAGGTAAAACACATCCAGCTCCAGTCCAGCTTGCCATGTCTGCCTCTTCGGACTAGTACCAGACCCAGTCTGAGTTTAGGTCCGTGGCTCATAGGCTGACATCCATCTCTCCCTCCAATACCAGCTAGGAGGGCCCTGGGTCTTAGTTGGCCTGCAGACAAGTGCAGCGCTGCTCCTTCGCAGGTGACAAATAACGCCGCACCAACATCCACCAGGGCACCCTCCAACACCGGTCAGGGGGGTCCTGAGCCTTCGTTGGTCTTTGCAGGCACGGCAATGCTGCTCCTCCGCTAGTGGCAATAATGCCACACCAACATCCACCAGGACACCAAAGATCGTCGTCAGCATCAGGTGGATGAAATCACAGCCCACTGCAGCGGGGTCACTGGGGAGCTAATCTTGTTGTTAATTCTCTTGGGAGGGGGGGGGAAGCGGGAGGAAAGCCAGTCAGCCTTCGAGTGGACAAAGAGAGGGCAACAGCCCAACGCCCGTCGGCCTTATAGGGCCACAGAGACTAAACACTGGCCTGTCTGGGCCTCCGACGGGCCACGCCGATGTCTTTCAGCGACCCCTAAGGGGCCAGACGATCGAGTCCTCCCGAAGGGCGTGCCTGTTGACCCACACAGGTCATCACACGGCGACGTCACCACCCGGCGCCTCGGTCCTCCGACAGCCCACAGGGTCCCCGTTGACGGCTGGCTGCACCTCGATCTTAATAGGCTGCAGTCCGGCCCCTCCGCGTCGACGCTGGTCCCAGCCGTCGGGCGTGGCCTCTCAGTCCAGCGACCCCACAGCTTGTCGACCGCTCTTCTGACTGGCTTCTGGCTCCTCTGGCCGCTCCCTCGTCTCCCTCCGCTCCTCACCTCCTCGCCCCACCAACCAAGGCTGGGCCCGCGCCAACCACACGGCCCAAGCGACGGCTCCGTCGGTCGGCCCGGGTAACAATGCCAAGCCCCGGCGAAGCCCGGGAGACGATGCCGAGTCTCAGTGGAGCAACCAGGAGTTCCCGTTCCCTCCAAGCTCCGCAGCTTGTCGCTTTCCCGCCGCTGCACTACAACTAGCAGTCAGGGTAGAAGAGCAGGTAGCAGTACTCTTACGTTAGTTTGTTAGGTTTAAACTACTTCGTTATGTTGTTTTAATTTGTTCTCGGCGGAGCTCATTCCCCGAGCTGCACGCCGGTCGCCATCTTGGATTAACATCCCTGTTCCCTGTTCTCTGATTCTCTGCAGGTGTTAGCCAAATTTTGCTCCTTTTATAATGGAACTTGAGATAGTGGCCAAAGGATTAAATCGCTTCTTGGCTAATTCCTGGGAGGGCTGAAGAAGCATGCTTTATGAAGGCATAGTTATAGCAATGGTTTGTTGTGTTTGCTGGTGTGTGTGTGTATTGTTCATGCTATGCAGCTTGTGACCTATTTTATTGTAGGAGAAAAGTGGGATGGAAATAGACATACATCCAAACTACAGGGCTTGCAACCATTACATATTTAAATGCAAAAACAGTCTCTCCAGAGAGGTTTCTCTGTGACTGAATTAGGCTTTTTTAATTTAGTGTGTGAAAAATTGCACCTGACTCTCAACAGCTTCACATGACAGAGCAAAGTGAGAATTTATTTTTTTTATTTTTTTGGCTGGAGGAATCAAAATTCTTGGGAAGGGAGCAGCAGAGTGTTTCTCTTGTTGATGAAGCTCTCGGCCTGAGCCTCAACCTTTCTGCTGCCATTGCCTCTTCTCTTTCCTCTCCACTTTCTCTCTTTGATGTAATTTCAGTTTTTGTAAGGTGCAGCATTTACTCAAACGCAAGCCTTTTTTTCATAGATAAGCCATGAGAAAGGAGGGAGCTGTCTTACATTTGCACACAATTTATAGCTATGCCCAATAATATTTTTTGTGAAACGTTTTTAAGGGAATGGTCTTACATTGAGGTTATCTTCCTTTTGAGTACATCCAGTATTTTCAAGACACCCCGCCCCCCCCTTTGGCACGAAGAAATAAGGCTGTAAAAGGCTGCCTGCATGAACTTTGTAACCCTGCCTAGAATTCATACCAGTTGATATGCAGAGATTCTTTTAGAACTTTGCAAACAGCCTCTGGTATGAATTACCATCCTACTTGAACCTTTTTTATCCAGTATAATTTTATTACATTTTTGAGTATAATACAGACTTGAAGTTGACAAAATGAGCATGTATGCGTGTTACACACAATTATTGTTTAAGTGAACAAAGTTAACATATCAAGAAGTACTGTGCACATTGACTGCCTGGGTAAACATTATTTTGTAATAAACAAGATTTTTGAGACCCTAACTTGTGTAAGCTTACTTTAAAGTTACCAAAAACTCTTATTGTTCATATTCTACAAATT
This sequence comes from Lepidodactylus listeri, assembly GCA_029233225.1. NCBI lineage: Eukaryota > Metazoa > Chordata > Lepidosauria > Squamata > Gekkonidae > Lepidodactylus > Lepidodactylus listeri. Next base: position 178,648,954 of record JARCFY010000002.1, read on the forward strand.
CCTAGCACTACCATAGCCATAACTCATCCATCACTGTAGGTACCTCTTGTTGTTTTGAGAGATATTCCAAAATATGAAACCATGTTGATACAAACGTGGTAGAGGTAGGAATCTTATCAAAGCGCGCAAGATTATCCGAGAATTTAGCCATTATATATAAATCCCACATCTTTTTGTGCCATTGTGAAAGAGTGAGTGTCACTGTCATTTTCCAGTGCAAGGCAATGACACTTGAACCTTTTTTTGACAAAATGCAGAGAGAAGTGGCTGTACAACTTTGTCCTCTTCAGACATAGTCATCATTAGTAAACTGTGCCCCCAAAGTATTTTTGTTGCAATATTTTTTATTTTATTATTATTTGTTTAATCTGTTACATCGAATGTTTATTAATTTTTACAATTTCATCCCTTCCTTCCCTCCCTCTCTCCCTCTCTTTTATTCGTAGTCTTTTCTCCCCCAGCCAAGGGCACAAAGTCTTAATCTTCCACTGAATGTCCTTCCTTCCTTCAGTCAGTATCCAATCTAGGTAGGTCTTCCATCTGGTCTTGATTTCCGTGGATTTTTCTTCCCATGATATTCCCTTATTGATTGATGCCACGATATCTGACTGTACAAAATCAAACAGATAGTTGTGCCAGATTTCTATTGACCATTCACTTTTGTCTTTCCACCCCAGAGCAATGATTCCCGCCAGTATCATAGCTTTAATTAGATTTTGATTAGTCCTATTCAATAATGGGCTACCCATTTTACTTAACAACATTAGGTTAGAGTCTATAGTTAATGTTATATTGCATATTTTTCTAATATTTTAAATAATTTCCCCCCCAAAACTTCTTTACTTCTACACATTCCCACCACATGTGTGCATACTAACCCTTGAGATGTTTACAGTGCCAGCACAGGGAGCTCAATCCTGGAAACATATTAGCTAGTTGTGTCTTGTACCATTTTGTAAGGAATTTATATTCAAGCTCTTTAAATCTGGTTACTTTAATCCAGGGGTGGCCAACCTGTGGCTCGGGAGCCACATGCGGCTCTTTCACATATATTGTGCGGCTCCTGGCAGGGCGGCTGGGGAAGCAAAGGGGAGGCATGCTTTTTCTCTCTTTCTCCCTTCCTTCCTTTCCTCCTCCCTCCCATCTATTTGCTTTCCTAGTTTCTCTCTCTCTCTTTCTTTCCACTTATTTATTTATTTATTTTGTTTGTTTGTTTGTTCAATTTATATCCCGCCTAGCCAGTGAACCGGCTCTAGGCGGCTTATTTAATTCTTTCTTTCCATCTCTCTCAATATCATTAGCAAACAAGTAATATCATTATCAATAACTGGTTTTCCTCGTTTGTTTTTATTTTTGGCAGTCCCATTTAACGTTAATAAAAAGCAAATTTGCATATTTCTAAAAATAAAAACGTGTGTGTGATATTTGTTCCTGTCTTGCGGCTCTCAGACATCTGACGTTTATTCTATGTGGCTCTTACGTTAAGCAAGGTTGGCCACCCCTGCTTTAATCTCTTCTATTCCTTTCATAATTTTTTCTGCCATCCTCTCTGAAATCTGGCCTTCATAGCACCATCTCTTTTGTTTTCTATTATTCTATTATTTTGTTTTTATTTGTTATCATCCTTCTATATATTTTTCCCACCAGTCCCTTTTTTTGCTTGGCCATTTCTTTATATATTTCTTCCATTGGTGCTTCTGTCCAGAGATCATCCTTTTCGCTGATCTTTTTAACTGACTTACATAGCCCTGCTATTTTTAACCAATACTGTTTACCTACCTCTTCTGTTATTTCCTGTAGGGGTTTTAGATTTCCGCCTCTAAACATATCACCCACTCTATAGTATCCTTTATTTTTTAGCAATTCTCACAATTTAATTTCTTGTACATACTTATTAATAGTTTCGAGGGGTGCCCATCTTGAGACTTTCCCTAACCAATAAGGATGCCATTTCCTCCAAGTTTCTAATGATGCTCTTCTAGGGCCTATTGTTAGTTTTAAATCTCTTGTCGATACCATAGAAAAAATGCCAAATCTACCTATGCCGCTATTAATTTCATTCTCAAAATTCACCCATTTCTTTGCCTTTTCTTCGTCTATTTCTAATGTTGATTTTAGTTGAAAGGCTTCATAATAGTTGTTTCAGTCCGGGATTCCCCACCCTAATTCTGATTTGTGACAATATAATATTCTCTTATGGAACCTACATTTTTTACTATTAAATATCCACTCTTTTAAAACTCTGTTCCATTGTGCAATTTGTTTTTTCTTCAATCCTAGAGGCAACGTTTGGAATAGGTACGTTAACTTTGGTACCCAGAACATTTTAACACTTCTTATTCTACATGATATCCCTAGTGTTTTGTGTTTCCATCTTTTCATATCCCTCTCTATTTTTTTCCATGTTTTTCCATAATTGTCCTTTATCATTTTATCAATATTTTTTTGCAAAACTATACCTAAATTTTTAAATTTCTTAACACCCAGTCCTATGTTCGTGATCCTATTTATCTCCTGCCTTTCTTCTCTATTAACATTAAGGTATAAGATTTCTGATTTTGCCATGTTAACTCCTAGCCCTGAACACTTTTCAAAGTCTTCTAGAATGATCTTAACCTCTTTGATTCCTTCCTTGGGTTTGTCATGATTACTATGATGTCATCAGCAAATAGGTTAAGCTTCATTTCTTCCTTGCCTATCTTATATCCTTCTATTCTTCCCGAATTTCTAGTCCGTTCTGCTAATTGTTCTATTGCTATTATGAATATAAGTGGTGATAGTGGGCAGCCTTGTCTTACTCCTCCTTGTATGGGAAATACCTGTGAGTGTCCACTATTTACTCTTACTTTCGCATTCCCTCCTTTGTAAATCTCCTGAATTGCTTGTAAAAACCCATTCTCTATCCCCATTTTCTTCATTATTTGCCATAGGTAGTCATGTGAGAGAGTATCAAAAGCTTTATACACATCCAATTTTAGTAATCCTATTTTCTTTTGTTGACCATGGTATAGGACGTTTAAAATATTTCTAATGGGGTATTGTCAGGTTCCTGTCATGTTTTGTTTCCTTGTAGTTTTCCCGGTTACAGATCCCGGCGGGAGCTCGGCATCAGTTCCTGCTCTGACGGCTCAGTTCCCCCTCCTTCCCAGTCCCCCCCTTCTCCACTCCTCCCTCCTATGGGTGAGCTCATGTGTTTTGCTAGACTTCAGTTATCTATGTTGATTCCTTTTGTAACCTTGGGCAACTGGGCTCTGCTTTTCCAGGTGTCTTATGCAGGGGCCTGCAAGTAGCTTTCACACAGGGTCAGGGTGGGAATTTAGTTTCAGCTTGTGCGCCTTTTCTTCCCTGAGAAGCAAGTGTTCCTGAAAGACCAATAAGGCCTTGTGGTTTGAAACAAAGTCTTTATTTCTTAATGGTCTTTCAGGAACACTTGCTTTGTTTGTGGTATCACATACAGTAGGGAGGGGATTCATATACTGTATTCAAACAGGAATAGAAGCATGGGTACCAATCAGAAGTAAAATAATCAAGCGCCAAAAATCTATTCAGAAGTCTCACAGGTATGCAATATTTCTACCTTTAATGAACCCATATTGGTCCTCTTTTATAATTGTCGGGATGACTTTCTTTAGTCTATTTGCCAAAATTTTAGCAAAGATCTTGTAGTCTTGGTTTAGGAGACTTATAGGTCTATACGAACCTACTTCTTCTGGATCCTTCTGAGGTTTTAGAATTAATATTATTTCTGTTTCCTTCCATGTATCAGGGGCCTTCTTCCCTTCCAAAACTTCATTAAATACTGCCTGCAGTTCGGGTGTTATAATCTCTATCATTTCTTTATAGAATTCACTTGTAAAGCCATCTAGCCCTGGTGATTTGTCTTTTTAAAGTTCTTTTATTACATCCCTTATTTCCTGAATTGTATTCTCGCCCTCTAGTGCCTCTTTCCCTTCTTTCTCCAAGGGTAAACCAGTTGCCTCCTCAGCCTCCGTTGTGGTCTTTTTCTTGTATAAATTTTTATAAAAATTCTCGAAGGCCTTAATAATTTCCTTAGGACTTTGTGTTGTGTTATTAAATTTTATACTCCTAACCGTCTGTTTTGCTTTTTTAGTCTTCAGACAATTTGCCAATCTTTTCGCTGTGTTAATGTTATTCCTCTGGAAATCATTCCTTACCATTGTTTCCTTTTTCCAAATTGTTGCTGTATCTAATGCTTCCAGTTGTTTTTGTATCTCTTTGATTTTGTTCTGTAGAGTTAGGCTATATTTTTCTACTATTTACCTTTGTAACTTACCTAGTTCCTGGATTTTTGATTGTCTTTTTTTTTATACCAGTCTCTTTTTATGCTCTTTTCTTTCTTTATACAATGGCCCCTTATTACCGCTTTAGCAGCGTCCCATAATATATTAGTGGGCACCGTTCCTCTGTTTTCCTTAAAGTATAGTTTTATCTGTGTCATCATATATTCCCTGTCCTCTTCTTTTGCCATTATTAAATTGTTGTATCTCCAGGGTCTGTTTGTCCTGGGTAGTTTAAGTTCCAGTACGATACTTATGGGGGCATGGTCGGATATCCAGATTGGAAAGGTTGGTGATCTCTTTTACAGACATTTTTTTTTCCAGGATTATATAATCTATACAAGACATCGTTTTATGCCTACTAGAAATATGTGTTTGTCTAGGTTTTGTACTTATAAACTCATGCACCACCTTCAGGCCCCAATCTCCTAGCTTAATGCTTTTGTTCTTTGTTATGTCAACATTTAGATCTCCTGCTATAATTAATTCTCCCTCTAAGAACTGTTGGGTGTTCTTAAAGACCTTAGTTAGAAATTTCTTTTGCTTTTTATTTGGTGCATATATATTTGCTATAGTGACTCATACACCTTCCAGTTTAAACTTAACTAATAAATATCTACCCTCCTTGTCTACTAGCTTTTCGATATCATCCACTTTAAGGGTCTTATGAATCAGGATTGCCAAACCCCTGGCTTTGGTATTCCCTCTTGCTTCTGCTTAAACTTGCCACTTCGGATCATTTATTAGTGACTTTCTGTCTTTTTTTTGTGTGTCTCCTGTAGGCACAGCAGATGTATCCTTTGCTCCCTAGCCATTTTAGGATCTCTGAATCTCTCAAGATTTGAGGTTAAGCCATTTACATTCAGTGAAAGCACTCTTAAGGGTCTATCCATTTTCTTTATTTTTTTGAATCTTAGTTCTCCCTGGCTATGGGTACTTTGCTTTATTTGTTAAGAAAAACCCTCCCCACCCTCTTTTCCCCTGTGGTTGAGACTGTAGTTTGGATGAAGGCATCATCCCGTCTTCCCACCTGCCAGAGTATAGGCACCCCAAACCTCCCCATCCTTCTTATTCTTAAAGTTAGCTCATTATACTTTTGTATAATTCCCTTTATATGGTGTCCGTCCGCCGCCTTTTGTCTTGTCTAGTTGAAGCCCCTTCTCCCGGGTCGTCCACATCCTCCATAGCTTCTTCCTCACTCTGGACACTTAGGTCTTCTGTGACGATACTCAGTTGCCTGAAGAGTTCTCTTGCTTCCTTGGGGTTTCTTGCTATCAACCTCCTGCCTTCTTTAAATATTATAATTGAAGCTGGATACCCCCATGAGAATTTGACATTGTTATCTAATAGTTTTTGCCCAAAGGGTCTCATTTGGCTTTTCTTCTTAATGGTTTCTTGGCAAAAATCCTCTCTTACCCAGACCCTTTTCCCTCTAAAGGACAGGTCCTTCTTTTTTTCAAGGTCTTAAATACTTCTTGCTGAAGCTTTTCTCTTGTGAATTTAATTATGATATCCCGTGGGGCTCCTCCTTCCTTCCTCCTTTGCAGTCTATGGGCTCTTTCAATGTTTTGAGGCTGCAGTTTAACTCCATTGTCTTCTACCCATTCTTTAAGTGAACCTTCTAGCAATTTATTATTTATCTCTTCTGAGATACCAGAGATAATAAGGTTTGCCCTTCTGTTCCGGTCTGATAGATCAGTGAGCTGGGTAGATAACTGTTCTATCTTTTGTTTGTTATTTGTTGCCAAGTCATTTGCTATTTGCTTTGTTTCTTTAAGTTCAGTAGCAATTTCTGTAACCGCATCTTTAACTGTCCTAATTTCAACTTTTATCTGTTCCTGAGATTTTAACATCATATTCTGGAATACAGATAATTGCTCTGAGAGCTCTTTTATAGTTTTAGCCATTGTTCTCTATCAGAGCGTCAGATAAGGGCTGTATATTTGGCCTGGGTGTTGCCTCCTACACAGAGTAATAAATAAATGCTATCTTACCCTCTGAAGTCTCAAAGAGGGATCTCTGTGTTCTCCAAAGGTTCGTACATTGATTCCTTCTTTTTGTTAACCTTGCAGGCGGACTAATTACCTTCTTTTTGAGCTTTTAAGATAATATTTCAAAGGGGAGGTCAGGCAAAACAACCGGCTTCCTCAGCGCATGCGTACACTCTCCCTGTTTGGTGTAGTGGTTAAGTGCGCGGACTCTAATCTGGGAGAACTGGATTTGATTCCCCACTCCTCCACTTGCACCTGGCTGGATGACCTTGGGCAAGCCATAGCTCTGTACCAGCTGTTCTCTCAAGGACAGCTTGGGAAAGAGCTCTCTTAGCCCCACCTACCTCACAGGGTGTCTGATGTGGGGAGGGGAAGGGAAAGGAGTTTGTAAACTGCTCTGAGATTCCAAGTGAGTGAAGGGCGGGGTATAAATCCAATCTCTTCTCTCTTCTTCTTCTTCTTCCTGTGCCCCCAAAGTACAGCCACATTTACAAAGATTTCTTTCTGTAATAAAAAGAACCCAGGGTATAAAACAACCCCAGAAATCTATTGTTTTTTTATCATTGGAGTTCTTTTGTACCAAATACCCCATGAAGGCCCCCCCCCCCCCAAAAAACCCACTGATCCAGGGAAGCATTTTAATTGCTGTGGAGATTAATCCTACTAATTAGCTGGAGAATAGGTGTTTCCCTTAAAGCATACAAGAGGTTGTTCGTTTTCTAATATCTTAGATGCAAAATTAGCTTTTGTTTCAGATTGAAAATAAAATTACAGCTTTATTGGAAGAACAGAACTGATGTGAATTGTTCAGATAGGTGAAAAGGGAGGGGGCGAATCTATCCAGACAAAACATTCTGGCTCATGTCAAAGTGTGTTTTCAGGCATGCTGTGTTTAGGTGTGTGACTTGTGCTACTAGAGGTGTTTTTGTGTTGTTGCAGCTTTTCTATCCCCAAGATACATGGTAATTTGGTTTTGAGTAGAATATACTCCCAGAATATAAGGTATCCTCAGACTTTTTGTACTTTTTATTCTCCTTTTGTGGCACACTGACTTTATTTTATTGGAAGCATTTATCTTTTTTGTCTTTGGTTCTCAAAGCCCTAAATGGATTGGGTCAAGTTTATCATGGAAAGAGCCTGCTCCCACATGAAACCACCCCCTCCAGATCGGCTCCATTCAAATCGGGGCATTCAGTGTACTTTAGCCTAATTATTAAAATATTTGTATCTTGCTTTTCCCACCAGCTGTGATGACTCAAGGCAGGGAGGGTACAATGACCTTCTAAGCAGGCAACTGTGAGGCTTCTGCACTAACAGCAGTAGATCAGACCTTTGGGTTAAAGCAAAGCTCTTTATTTCTAATACTGGAACAGGTACTCGATGCTTGTTAGAGATACAGAAAAAAGATGACATGGGTTAATATACCTTCAGGCATAGGTGCTTGCACATAAACATCCAATCATAGTACATACAAAAACGTGGGAAGAAAATGGCAACCGTTTTGTTCCCACCAAAGGTGGGAAAGTTATAAAAATTCCCTTCTTGCCCTGAGTGACCCAGATGTGCGAACCCTAGGCAAAACATTTGATCAGCAACAATAAACTAGCCTCCAAGGTTGTAACAACTTTGATAACATGCTCCAAGCCTCAAAGGGGAGGGAGAGTGAACAGGACGAGATAGCTTCTGTTATTTATGTGACGACTAGGAATGTGTCAGGCCACCCTCTTGGGAAAAAGTAACACTAAGCAGGACAGTTGTTTTTACTTCAAGGGAAGCAATTAAACATTTGGTGATAGTGAGGCACAAAGAAACAGAAAGTAACATCAGAGTAACCATAGAACAAGCAGGTTATTGTCAGATTCTGACATCCTGCTCCCTTCAAGATTGCCCCCCCCCCCAGGTTTATCAGGAAAACATCTGTGGAAAGAACAAACTAATTTAGGAGCATGTACATTATCAGCAAGGACCCACTCATTAAGCTCAGGACCAAAATCCACCCACTTTACAAGATAGTAGACCCGACCCCGGCGTAACTTAGAGTGCAAAATTTCCGAGATTTCAAAATGCGGCTCTCCCTCCTTCAGAGGAGGAGGAGGAGGGTGCCATGCATTCTGCCCAGGATTCTTTTTCAGGAGGCTGTAATGAAAAACAGGATGCACAGAACTCAATGATTTGGGCAATTCAAGTTCAAAAGACACCTCAGAGATTTTTCTTAGCACTTTATAGCGCTCTACGTATTTCCAACCCAGTTTTCTACTGGGCTGCAGTCCGTGAATGTTTTTGTTTGAAAGATAGACAGAGTCCCCGAGCTTCAGATCCCAACCTGCAGCCCTTCCCCTGTCAGCATATTTTTTGTAATCCGCTTTAGCTTTGTCCAAAGTTTTGGCTATCAGGGGCCAAGACTCCTGAAGCCTTGACCACCACTGGGTGAAATCCGAGTCGGTGGCCGTGTTGCAGTCTTTCAACAAGGGCAATGGCTTTCCTTCGAAACCCCCCCCCCCCCACCGCCATGAAAGGTGAGACGCCTGCGGAAGAATGCACTGCATTGTTGTAGCTATATTCTGCAAAGGGGAGTAAGTCTACCTAATTGTCCTGGTGATAGTTAGTGTAACACCATAAGAATTGTTCCAAAATTTGATTAATGCGTTCGGACTGTCCATCGGTCTCTGGATGATAACCCGAGCTTAACGCAGGTTCAATGTCCATGACTTGTAAAAGCTCCCGCCAGAAGTTGGCAACAAATTGGCTCCCCCATCGGAGATTATGCGCTTGGGAAAAGTATGTAGTTTGATCACGTGATTAAAAAACGTTTTGGCTAGACTCTTGGCTGTAGGCAGTTGTTTAAATGGGACAAAATGCGCCTGCTTTGAAAACATGTCTACAACGACCCAGATAACCATTTTCCCCTTTGAAGGAGGGAGATTTGTAATAAAGTCCATTGATACATTTTCCCAAGGCCTGGAGGGAGTAGGGAGAGGGTGTAGTAGTCCCGGAACCTTCCCCCCCCCTCCATTTACACATCAAACACACTTGGCAAGAGGTAACGTAGTCTGATACATCCTTTTGCATGCGTGGCCACCAAAATTGCCTCTGCACTAGGTTTAGGGTCTTAAGTGTCCCGACAGTTTCAACTCATAGCAAGAAACCAAAATTTCCCTTCGCAGGGAAATGGGCACAATCAGCTTGGAACCATGGTACCAGCAGCCATCCAGAGACTTGGTGTTTTCACAGTCCTCAGCCCACTCCTGGACTTCCTCCTCAGTGTAAGCATCCCCACACCTCACAGTCCAAGAAGGGATCTCTGAGAGGGGTTTCTTTTGGCTACGGGTAACGACTGCCCCTCCCAGTTGCTGCGGGGAGAACATGGAGTCAAATACTTCCTCCCTCTGGGATTCGTGCTGGGGTAGTCGGGACAACACGTCTGCTAAAGAGTTTGCCTTCCCGGGGAAATGCTTGAGCACAAAGTTGAATTTAGAAAAGAAATCTGCCCAGCGAAGCTGCTTGGCGTTGAGGGATCTGTGTGTGCGCAAGGCTTCTAGATTCTTATGATCAGCCCAAATCTCAAACGGCCGCTGCGCTCCCTCCAGCCAATGCCGCCAAGTAGACAGGGCCAATTTAATAGCAGCAGCCTCCTTGTCCCACACTGACCAGTGCTGCTCCGTTTCAGTAAACTTTTTGGAGATGTAAGCCAAGGGGTGTAAAACACCCTCAGTCTTTTTGCAGTATCGCCCCCCCCCCCATCGCCACATCCAAGGCATCCACATGAATTACAAATTCCTTAGTCTCATCTGGGTGGGCAAGAATGGGCTCGGAGGTGAATAACCGTTTCAATTCGTCAAAGGCCCTCTGGCATTGGGTCCAGCATAGCTTTTCCCCGGGTTTTCCTGCTTCCGGGCCCCTCCCCTTAGTTTTCAATAGTTCTGTAAGGGGTAAGGTGATCGTAGCAAAGTCTTTTAAGAAGGTTCTATAAAAGTTGTAAAACCCTAATAGGCTTTGCAGCTGCCATCGACTTTGGGGGGCCTCCCATTGGACCACCGCCTCTACCTTGGCAGGGTCCATTTCTAGCCCTTGCTGGGAAATGCGGTAGCCCAAAAAATCAACCTCCATTCGGTGAAACTCACACTTAGACAGTTTCGCATATAGTTGGTGCTCCAACAGGGTTTCCAGCACCTTCGCACTAATTTCACGTGTGATTTCTTATCAGCCGAATAAATCAAGATATCATCAAGATAACAGAGCACCCCCTTAAATAAATGCTTATGTAACACTTCGTTGATCAGACTCATAAAAACGCCTGGAGCGCCACTTAAGCCGAACGGCATCACCAGGTATTCGAATTGTCCTAAGGGAGTGTTAAAAGCTGTTTTATACTCATCCCCCTCTCTAATCCGCACCCGAAAGTACGCATCTCTTAAATCCAACTTCGTAAAAATCTTCCCCTTAGCGGCCTCCGCCAATAAATCTTTAATCAAAGGGAGGGGGTAAGCATTTGAGGCGGAAACTGCATTCAAGCCCCGATAGTCGGTGCAAAGTCTTAAGCCCCCGTCCTTCTTTTTCCAGAATAACACCGGGGCTGCAAACGGGGACTTTGCAGGACGGATAAAACCCTGTTCCAGATTTTTGTCCAAAAATTTTCTCAGCTCTTCCCTTTCGGAGGGGCTCATTGAGTATAATTTTCCCTTTGGTAATTTCTCCCCCGGGAGTAGTTCAATAGCATAGTCAGTGAGGCGGTGGGGGGGAAGCTTGTCCGCTTCGGTCTCACTGAACACCTCTCCCAAGTCTCTATACTCCTCTGGGATGGGCAGGGGAGATAGTGCCAAGGCAGCAGGGGGGAGGGGGACGGGCGGCCCTTTCCCCCAATCAGGCTCCCATTTATGTTGGGAGCACTTAGGATCAATCCAGGATATCTTCCCATCACTCCACTTGATATAGGGGTCATGGGAACTCAGCCAAGGGCTGCCTAGCACCATGGGAAACTGGGTGTTAGGCGTAATCACAAAAGCCCTTTTTTCCCAATGCCCCCCCATCCCCAAAATCAGTGGTTCAGTCTCTGCCCCACAAGCCTCTTTCATTTCGGAGCTGTCCATCTGGGTGAATCGCAGAGGCTCCCCAGCGGGGTTACTTTTGGCCCCAGCCCCTCAACCACTAATGGGCTGATTAAGTCTCTGGCACACCCTGAGTCTATAAGGGCACGGACCCGCACGTGAGTCCCGGTGCTCGGCACCATTACAGTCACTACCATGTAAAGTAAGGGGCCAGGGATGCTCACCGGCAATGGCGTGTCGGCTGGCGGGACCTGCAGTTCTGCGCCGGCTACTGCAGGTTGTTGAAGTTTCCCGACGGCTGGGTCTCGACCAGTTCCAGCTCGCCCTGCTCACACGTTGCCCCTTCCAGCTGTAGTGCCCGGGGTTTAAACGGTGTCTTGGCAGGTCACGGGGTCCCTTCTCCCACCGGCGTGGAGGTCTTTGGCGAGGGCAGGCCAAGGCGAAGTGGCCACTCTCCCCACATTTCATGCACAAGCCTTGCTTGAAGCGGGCGTCGCGCAGCTTTTGGAACACCAACTTCCCCTCCGCTTTCAGGGCTGCCTTGGGCTGGTGGGAAGCAGATGCCCCTAACTTGATCAGGGTGAAGCGCTCCTCCACATCAGCTGCGGCCCTCATCCAGGCGGCCAGGGAGACGGGGCGGCCGTTTCTCAGGATCGTCTCATAGATCTCGGGGTTCAGTCCCCCCCGTACTTTTCTATGAATAAATCTTTGGACCACCCCTGAACTTTGGCTGCTATGCACCAGAAACGGTCGGTGTAGTCTCTCACCGAGGAACGCCCCTGTACCAGCTTGCACAACTGGTTCCGGGCTTTCTCTTCACCCAACGGATCTTCGTAATGCTGCCTCAGTGCCCACATAAAATTATCTACAGTTCGCAATTCGGGCCCTGGGGGGTTGTGCAGATTTACATACCAGTCGCTCGCGGTGTCCCGCAGCTTGGAACCGATGTATCCCACGCGGTCCCACTCGGTTGGGTAGAGGTGGCTCCAGGCTGCCAGGAACCGCTTGATCTCTGTGATGAAGAACCGGAGCTTTTCCGGGTTGCCATCGAACGTCGCTGTCGGGGTCGCTGGGCGCCTGCCGGACCATCCCTCCTCCTGGCACCAGGCCCCCTGGGGCAGGCTGCGGGGGGGGCCCCCAGCGGGGGAACGACAGGGCCTACGGGTTGAGCCAGTACTCCACCGCGCCCCCCCCCCCCGGGGGGCTGCACAGGCGGCACAACCCCGGCCCCACCACCGGGCTGGGGCTGACCGGGTAGCGGTACTGCCCCAGCTGCGATTGCCCCCATCAGCTGCTGCTGCATCTCCAGCATGGCCTCCCGCAACTCCACGGCTATGCCAGTGTTTTTCAACCACTGTGCCGTGTCACACTTGTGTGCCATGAGATATTGTCAGGTGTGCCGCTGGATTTTTTCAATGAAAGAAATGTGCCTTCCGGGCTGACCTTCCGGGACGCGTTTGCGCATGCGAGAAAGAACAGTGGCGCGGTCTTGCTGTTTCCGCTCGCACGCTCTGTGGTCGGCCTGAGGTAGGGTGATTTGCACCAAGACATTCCAGTAAACATGAATATGTTTGATGGTAACAGCTAGCTGTTTCTGTCAGGGTGGGGTTCAAATCAATCCCTCAGCGAAGAATGGGTGTACTGTGCTTCTCTTCAAATCACTTATGGTCAGCGGAATGCCGTTCACATAAGAGTAAGAGTTTAAACTCTCTATTTGAAAAACTTTAGCAGAATCGCAGTATTAAAATATATCCAGATTATATTTCTTCTGAAACTCAGGTCAATGTTATGGGAAGGAGCCATTATACTTTGGATCGGTAACTTACGATTTCAAGTTGAATGGCTGTTACGTGTATTTGTAATACTGTCATAGTTAATATTTGAGCTGAGGCAACTAATGACCCATTTATCTTGTATTTCAGTGTTTTTCAACCACTGTTGTCAGGTGTGCCGCGGGATTTTTTCAGTGAAAGAAATGTGCCTTAGCTCGAAAAAGGTTGAAAAACACTGGGCTATGCGGTTGTGCATTTCGCCAAGCCTCTGATCCAGTATTCGGTCCAGATCCTCTCTGGCAGGATCCGACCCTCTGGACGACTGGCGGTCTTCGTCCTGAAAGCTGTAGCCCCACGCTTCCGGACCTCTCTGGAACCCACGATCCTCGTCCAGCATGCTCAGGCGACCGAACTCCGATCGGTCTCTGCTGAAGCGCACACGGGCCCCCTTTCGATTGTGGATGTACGTCTCGGTAGTGCCGGTCTCGAACATCGCCCATGAACATCGCGGTGAGGCCGGCAGCCAGGTTAGCCTAGCTCCTGTGCGTGGGGGCTGGTAGAGTTCCTGCCCCGTAGTCACTGTCACCGGTTGCTCTGCCGGCCCGCTAGGCGCCGTGGTGAGTGGGGTCTCCGTTGTAGTCACAGGGATAGTCCCATCGTCTGACATGGTCAGGTATGAGACAAACCCCAAAGCAGGATCTCTATTTGGGTTAAAGCAAAGCTCTTTATTTCTAATACTGGAACAGGTACTCGATGTTTGTTAGAGATACAGAAAAAAGATGACATGGGTTAATATACCTTCGGGCATAGGTGCTTGCACATAAACATCCAATCATAGTACATACAAAAACGCGGGAAGAAAATGGCAACCGTTTTGTTCCCACCAAAGGTGGGAAAGTTATAAAAATTCCCTTCTTGCCCTGAGTGACCCAGATGTGCGAACCCTAGGCAAAACATTTGGTCAGCAACAATAAACTAGCCTCCAAGGTTGTAACAACTTTGATAACATGCTCCGAGCCTCAAAGGGGAGGGGGAGTGAACAGGACGAGATAGCTTCAGTTATTTATGTGACGACTAGGAATGTGTCAGGCCACCCTCTCGGGAAAAAGTAACACTAAGCAGGACAGTTGTTTTTACTTCAAAGGAAGCAATTAAACATTTGGTGATAGTGAGGCACAAAGAAACAGAAAGTAACATCAGAGTAACCATAGAACAAGCAGGCTATTGTCAGATTCTGACAGCAATCCCCAGCATTTTAAACCCCAAGCAAGCCAGATTCCAAAGGCAATTTCATCAGTCACCTTCCCCAAGCCTCAACTCTTTACAAACTTTAGACTGTTCCTGAAGGCCACATTGTAGGCATTCCCCTTACATTTACTTACTTAGAATGTGTCTATGCCACTCCTTCAGAAGCATGTTTGAGGCGGCTTACAGTCAAAACAACATCAGATTGTTTTTAACAATCTGTTGGGCATAAACGGGGCCACAGTGGCACAGAGGTTAAGCCCCTGAGCTGCAGACCAGAAGGTCAGTAGCTCAGCAGTTCGAGACCCAAGTGTCGCATGATAGAGTGAACTCCCGAATCTGGCCCCAGCTCCTGCCAACCTAGCAGTTTGAACGCAAGAAATTGCAAGTAGGTAAATAGGTACTGCTTTGGTGGGAAGGTATCAGCATTCCATGCACCTCGGCGGAAGCATGGTGCAGAACACAGAAAAAGCTCTGTCTAGTTACCACTCACCTGATCTCCGAAGGAAGAGGTGCAGAGAGCAAGGCTTGAGAGGCAGACTTTTGGGTGGGGGGGCTAGATAGAATGGGAGGAGGCAGTCCTGCCCCTAAGCCATTTAGCACCTTAAAAGTGAGAAGCAGTGCTTTGAAATGCGTGTGGAAACAGAGCTCTCCAAATGCTGATCAATCATCTTCAGGGGATGGCTGGACTAGGAATAGTCTGGGACAACCTGAGACTCATAGCGGGATGGGCCATCATTTGAGAAGCCTGGTTCCAGGTTGTATAGGGCTTCGGAGGTTAAACACAGCACCTTGATTTTGGATCTGGGACCGTATAGGTGAACTGTGAAGCTGTTTTTGGATGGAAGTGCTTCCACCAGCGACCCCTAACCAGTTGGTGAGCCGTCCAGTTCCATACCACCAGCAGCTTCTGGATCATGGCTCCTCTTAGGTTCTTCATAGTTGCCCCAAAGTGCCACTGCCGTCTCTGGGGTACACACCAGCCCCCTTCATTATCTGTCTTCCAGGAGCAGATAAAAGCTTTTCTTTAACTGGCCTTCCATGAATTTTCTTTTTTCACCTTTGTCTCCTAGAGCTCAAGAGGTGTTTTTTTTTAAAGTATGAGTGCTTCATTTGCCTAAACTTTTTTTATGGTGGAGGTTTGGTTTGTGTATTGTTGTTTTTTAAAATGTCAGGCACTGGTTTGAGGTTGTGTAAAAAAGTGCCTTGTAAATACTTACAAGTAAACGTCACAAGGTCTCAGCTTTTTGTCCCACTTGGGGTTGGCCTTGGGTATCAACCTGCCTCAGAGGCTTGGTTTTAACTGCCTGTGCAGTTTGCATGGTAATATCTAACAGCTGGTGTTGGGAGAAACTCTTTGCCGGTCACAGTTGTTGCAGCCTTGGAAATGACACTTCATACAACAGAGTAGCTTGCAATGTAGTCATAGCCACCAAGGCCCGTTGAACCAGCTATGTGCATGAAGGATTCCATGACATCTGTTTTCTCTTGCTGCGGTGTAGTCATCAAATATTTAACAGCAGGTACAGTCCGTTAAGAGAGAGCCAGTGTTTTGTTCCAGGGAGTTCTTCCAGCAACCCTCCCTTCCCGTGCTTCAAGCAGTTGAACAGGTTTGCAGGTAGGGGCTTCCTACCAGTGTTCCCTCTAAGCTGAGTTTTTTTAGCTTCCGGCTCACACATTTTTGTCTCAGCTCAGGAAGGAGGGCTCTAGAGCAAACTAATTTAAGAAGTAGCCAAATTGCCTGCTCACAACTTTAATGCCAGGAGCTCACAAAGTAGAATTTTTGCTCACAAGACTCCACAGCTTAGAGGGAGCACTGCTTCCTACTGCAACATTTCTCAGCTGTGAGAAATTTCTGATTCTATCACATTTATCTGCATTTGCATCAGAATCACATTTATCTGCATTTGCATCAGAATAGAGGAAACTGGTTTGATAAAGGGCTGTTCGAGCCTCTTCTTGGAAAGACCATGTGGTTAATATTCTGTTCTCAAAATGGCTTTGCAGTCCCTTTCAAACTTTCATGAATCTTCCTCAAAGAGCTCAGGGCAGGAGGGGGGCGGAGCTAGCGGCGCATGGCGGACGCCTGAGGATAGAGCTCCCGTCCTTCCCCCCTGAAAGTCGTCTGGATCTCTGCAAGGCTCACTCTAATGCCGAGGAAAAGCATTAAGAAGCAGTCAGGTATTACCCCAGATCACTCTGGGAAAGGCAAGTCTTCAGTAAAAGACTTCTTTCAAGCGGTTCCCTCCTTGAACCCAGTGACGATAGGGACGGCTGGATTAAACAAAATGGCGACGTCTCCTACCCCGTCGGACAACAACGAGGCTTTGATCAACCGGCAAGACCTTAAACTTTTTAAGGAAGAAATTCTTACTTCAATGTCAACACTGGTTGCTGATCTCCTCAAACCGGTTCAAGCATCACTAGAAGACCTCCGAAAAGATATCAGAGAGGCTTCTAAATTGGCGGAGACTACGTCGCAGATGGCGCTGAATTTGCAGGAAGAGGTAAGAGCTCTTCAAAGTTCAGAGCGGTCTACCTCGATCAGACTGGCAGTTCTGGAAAGCAAATGGCGCCAGAACAACCTTAAACTTCGCGGTTTTGAGGAGGAGGCAGAGCAAAATGGAGATTTAGCTCTATTCATTTCAAACTGGCTAGCTAAAGTGTTAGATCTAGAGAATGGAGTAGCCCCGGCTACAATCAGAGCTCACCGGGTGGGACCTATTGCATCGGCTAGACAAGGCAGACCCAGGGACATACTTATTCAATTCCTCTACCAAAGAGCGAGAGACAAGATCCTAGTGGAAGCGAGAGCACGTAAATCACTACAATTCCAAGACAGTAAAATCATGGTTCTTCTGGATTTGCCTCCGGACGTTTTAGAGGAGAAACTTAAAAATTATTACAACTAAACTTAATGAAGCCAAGATCAGATTCAGATGGTCTCTTGTCTCAGACGTCATGGTATATAAGAACGGACTACAATACCAAGCAAAGGACAAACTTACTGGCAAAGCTCTCCCTAACTCTTTGGGAGTCCACCTATCTAAAGTTGAAGAAGACGATCTGCTAGCCACTTGAACTAGAATTCCATGAATATAAACCTTTGCATTTTAATGTAAAAATGCCCGGCTTTATTTCCTAACTGTTTTTCTAAAGTTAGTGACTGGTGTAACCTCAGAACTTTTTTTGTTTGAGTAGAATAGGTTTTGGAACAAATTATAAATCTTTTTTAATAGTATAACATATAGGTTAGGAGGTTAAGCATAGTAATATTAAGTTCTAGTTAGAAATATATTAATAAATGCAAGTAGACAATATAATATAAGGAAGGATATATTTTAAGTATCTAGGTTTTAAGGTCTCTTTTACTATTTTCTTGTTTACATAAAGTTTTTTAAGCCATTTACCTCAACCATATATAATATGTTACAACTTAATAGTTAGCTAAAATATTGTTAATTATTAATAGAATATAGACGTGTTAATAATTTCTTAACCTATTAAAGGTATATAAATACAATAAGATAAATTTGTAAGACAATAAATGTTTAAGGTAAACTTGTATATCTATATAGAACAAGTTTTAGATGGTTATTTTATTAAGGACTGTTTAGCTCGTTTTGGGGGGGGGGATGGTAAAAATCTTTGTTAGTTGTATTTTTGATATTGAATGTCCCCTCTCTTTTTGGTTTCTAAAGAGTACTTTAGCTAAGGGGAACACTTAGTTGTCACCCTTATAAACTGGACGGTGGTACCAGTTTATTAAACTCTGGCCCTCTAGAAGGGCAGTTATTCAAGGTTAACATAAGTGTTTGTTGGGAGTGTTTATATATTTAGTAGGAAATTTGAAGTTTAAATTTTATATAGTTGTATTTTTAAGATTGAAAAGTAAAGTTTTTCTTTTTTGGGCTCTATGGCACAAGAGTTTCAATTCGTATCTTGGAACGCAAGAGGTCTTAATAACGTTGTTAAACGAAGGAGAATTCTAATTTTTGGGCCAAGCAATGTACCAATATCTTATGTTTACAGGAAACCCATCAGAAATCAAAAGATAGAACAGTACTTCCAAACAGCTGGTTTACACAGCAATTTCAAGCTCCCGATTCCTCCAAGGCAAGAGGTACTGCAATTTTAATTTCCAAAAATGTACCTTTTTGTATTCAAGACACAAAAATTGATCCAAAGGGTTGTTTTATTTTTATTAAGGGGCTCCTTAATGGTGAACCCCTTACAATTGCCTCCATATATGCACCCAATTCTGAACAATTAACCTTCATTAGAGAAACTTTAAAATTATTGCAGGAGTTTAAACATGGTGAAATCCTGATAGGCTGTGACTTAAATTTTATGGTTAATCCTAATATAGATAAAACACAAAAGACAGCATTTAAAAAGACAAAAAAGGTATTTTTTAAATCAGTGCTAGAAGAAATTTTTAATCACTTTAATTTAGGTGATGTATGGAGATCTTTCAATCCAGGGACACGGCAATATACCTACTTCTCTCCCAGGCATCAGGTATATACAAGAATTGATTATATTTTGGCTACTAAAACTCTATTCCCTAGTCTCAAAATGCCAGATATTGGCTCTATTACAATTTCAGATCATGCTTGGGTTAAATGTACAATTACTAAACAACAGACAGACAATAAGGGGCCATTTTGGTCCATGAATAAGCTTTTATTGCAAAACGAAGCTGCCAAACAATACATTCAACAACAGATAGTTGAATATTTTAAATTTAATGCAGATTGTAAAGTAAAGCAACCTATTATATGGGACGCTTTTAAAGCAGTTATGAGGGGTCATCTTATTTCTGCATCAGCTTCCTGTAAAAAAGAAAAACAAAAAGTTATTGAACAATTACAGAGTCAAATTAGTAAATTGGAAGTGAGACACATGTAATTTGGAGGCAAAAAAACATTTAAAAAGTTGACTCGAGAGAGGAAAAATTGGAAGTATTAGATACAACAGCTACTCAAAAGCAGCTTTTAATGCTTAAACAAAAATATGTTACGAAAACTCCAAAATTTATAAAATTACAAAAAACATACTCGTCTCTGATCCATTCTATCAGAGATGAAAAGGGAAACATCTTGAATATGGCAAAATAAATTACGTCTGTGTTTTAACATTTTTTTAAACATCTTTACTCCTCTTCTAACCCTGATAAAATAGGAATTTCCGCATACCTAAATTCAATCAAATTTAGCAATGGTCTTACAGTAGAACATGCGAAATTCCTAGATCAACCCATTACTACTCAAAAATTTTTAGAAGCCCTGTCATCTGCTAAAAACAATAAGGCCACTGGAAGGGATGGTATCCCAGTAGAATTTTATAAATTTTTTTAATTGGATATATTGAACCACATGCAAAAAACAATGAACGGAATTTTAAAAGATTGGAGAGATACCAAATTCTTGGACTGAAGCGAGGATGATAGTCCTCCCAAAACCTGGGAAGGACCACCTACTAGCTGCATCTTACCGTCCTATATCCATCCTCAATCATGATTTAAAAAAATTTTCCTCCATTTTGGCCGCACATCTTAATAAAATTATAACTGAGTATATCCATAAAGATCAGGCTGGATTTATGCCGAATCGTATGATCACAGATAATATCAGAAAAACTTTAAATTTAATTGAACATTGCAGGTCAAAAGCCATCAACTCGGTAGTTCTTTCACTTGACGCTGAAAAAGCGTTTGACCGAGTGGAACCAAAATATTTGATAGAACTAATGTCTTTTATGAAGTTTGGTCCTGCATTTATGACAGCTATAACAGCAATTTATAAAGCCCCGACAGCCCAAATCTGTGTTAATAATTTTCGGTCTGAAGAACTATATCTTAAAAGGGGTACCAGACAGGGTTGCCCCCTTTCCCCTATTTTATTTGCAATTTCCATTGAGCCTCTGGCATTTGCTATTAGAAATGACCCTAAAATTAAGGGAATTAAAATCGCTAAAGATCATTGTAAAATGAGCTTGTTTGCAGACGATGCAATATTTTATTTAACTGACCCTAAATTTTCCTTGCAATCACTGATGGACCATATCTCCAAATTTAGTAAAATTTCAGGTTTTTCAATTAATTTTTCAAAATCAGAGATATATCCAATTTATTTAATGGAAAAAGACAAAATTTCAATTACTAAGACATTTCCGTTCAAATGGGTCACAAAAGTATGGAGGCATCTTGGGATTACTATCCCACTAAATCTGGAGGAGCTATATCAAGCTAATTATGTACCTTTAACTAAATTGTTAAATGATAAAATCCAAGAATGGATTAAACTTAATTTAACTTTATTAGAAAAAATAGAATTGCTAAAAACAATCTTGTTACCAAAATTTCTTTTTCTTTTTCAAAATATACCGATTCCTATTCCCCAGACTGATGTTACTAAGTGGAATACTTCTATTCATAAACTTTTATGGGGGAAAGGAAAAGCCAGAATTAAAAAGGTAATATTACAAAAACCTATAAATAAGGGAGGTCTGGGTCTTCCAGACCTTTACCTTTATTTTATTGCAGCTCAGTTAAAACATATTTGTTATTATGCTAACCCAGAGATTGACAAAACTTGGGTTCATATAGAAGGCAATTTTTTGGAACCTGATAACTTATCAGAATCGATCTGGAACCACCCTAAATACAGATGTAACCTATCTAAACAAAACAAATTTTTAAATTATACACTAAAAATATGGGATATATATAGACACGTTCTGTCACCTGGAGTTTCTATGGTAATGTCATTTTTAGGTCAACACTGGTTCACTCCAGGTAGATCTCAATCGCAATATGTAAATCTACGGAAGAAAGGAATTTTTAGAATAGGAGATTTACTACATAACTATAAGTTAGGATCCAAGGAATTCTTAGAAAATAAATATTCGTTATCAATCCCTTGGTTTCAGTACCAACAACTATCTCATCTTTTTCAGGATTTAAGCAAAACTTCCAACTTTGAAAGAAACTTAACTTCTTTTAAAAAAAGCATTTCGGTAAACAATTATAAATCAAAAGGTTTAATTGGTATAATATATAAGCTTTGGAATCAGAAATCGAGTATTCAGAGGTCATGGGAGGAAGTATGCCCAGATATTCAAGAAAACTCCCACTGGGATAAAATTTGGAGTTCTTTTTCTTTTAAAACACATAATTTACTGGTTAAACTTCAAACTTTTAAAATATACTCTAAATGGTACTTGACTCCAGTTCGTCTTTTTCACTGTAAATTCAAATCAATCCCCTACTGTTGGAAGGGGTGTAATCAAAATGGTACTTTCTATCACTGTTGGTGGGGCTGCAATTTCATAAACAAATACTGGGATCAGATCCTGGCTGAAATTTCAAAAATTTGTGGTCATGTGTTGCCAAATACCATTCAATCAGTATTACTTAATTATTGGCTGGACTTAAATCTTCCAATCTACACTCAGGAATTGGCAACTCTATTATTGTCTGCGGCTAAAACACTTTTAGCGCAATCTTGGAACCAACCTAAAATTCCAACCCTAAATCAGTGGATTGCTAAATGCTGGGATGTAGCAGCAGCGGATAAATTGACAAGCCAATTAGTTACTTCACAAAGCCCTAACAAGAAAAATACCTTTTTGGAGAGATGGTATTCCTTTTTCCATTATTCAACAGTTAGTTCTAAATATAATTACAAAGTTCCTGACAAGTATTTAAAATTTGCATTTTACTGATGTTTGTTATAACTCTAACTTGTTATCGGCAATAAGAAACTAAGTGAGATAGATTTAGTTATTAATAGAGTTATATGTTGGTTTTATTGGTTGTTAGTTATTGTTAATGAAAATTTGCGAAGTTTTATGTACAGAAGTTATGTCATTTGTATGGCGAATTGTGGATATCTGTATTTTTGTTTGTATAAAATAAAAATTTATAGTTAAAAAAGAGCTCAGGGCAGGATGTGTATGATTGTATCTTTGCCCTCTTGAGGTGTTAAGCTTGAGAGGTGGTGGTTGATCCAAGGTCACCTGGCTCTGTGGCCAAGCAAATGTTTGAGGGCAAGTGTGCCCATCTGTTCACTCCACCGTGTCGGCTCTGTCAGTTTGAAAAACAGTGAGTTGCATTACTGGGGATGTGGCTTGATCTTGAAAGGGCCGGAGTGGGAATAGGGTTTGGACTAGGACCTGCATTTGCATCCCTACTCAGCCTTGAAACTCAGTGGGTAAATGTGAGCTAGTCAGCTTCTTTCAGCCTAAACTACTACATTGTGCCACGTTTCTACTTTGGGTGTTATTGGATTATTCAGTCACTCCAAGTGCAGAGAAATGACAGAATTGGCCTCTTGGAGAAGGCTTCCCATTGTCAGCTTACCCAGAGTGGTTATTCATATGCTAGCATTGAGCTGGGGGGGGGGGGGGGGGAGATGTGACTCTCTTGAGAGCAGGTACTTCTTTCTTGGTCACTTCTTTCGAAATGGAGCTTAAGAGAGAGGACATGCCTCTGGTTTTAATTCAGTGTGCTGTCAGTTTGGAAAACGCTGCCTTGAGCAAATGTGTTCTGCTTTCCTCTGGCTGGTTTCTACCCTGTGGAGCACTTCCTGATTCTTGCTCTTGCTCTGCCCTTTCCATGAGCATCTCGTGCTCTTCTCTGATGTGGCGTGGTGAAATCCCATGACTGAGAGCATATGGATCCTGTTAATGCTTTCATGCCAAGGCCTGCAGGGAGCTGGGAAGTCCCAGGCTCTCCATTTCGGAAGGGAGGGAAATCCAAATCCAGCTGGCTGAGTTACTGTAAAACCTTTGGGGCAGAGCAAGACCAAGGTGCTACAGAGATTTTATAGCCCCTTCCCCACTCATGCCAGTGGTCGTTTCTGCCAGTCTTAAGGCTCCTAACTCCTTTTTCAAAAACTAATTTCTTTTGCATGTGTTTGTGCAGTGCTGAAGCTGCAGGGAGAACAGAGAAGTGGCCTCTGGCACTGGCTGACTTGGGAGCAGGGCTTGCTCTGGTTGATGAAGTGTGAAAATTTGACTGTGGTTTTCTTTCTGTCTGAGCTGTTTTGTCTCCCCTGATTGTTATGGGGCTCTCCCATCCAGCAATAGTGTTTGGCTTTGAATTCTCCCAGGTCCTGCTGTTGGTACTGGAAAAGTTCCTGTGCTGGATTCTTGTTTGTGGTCTGGTGTCTTGTTTATGGTTCCTGCTTATGGACTGGTGTCTGTCTCTGCGAACAGGAAGATTCGTAGTTCCGACCTCCTGCCTGATCTTATCTTGAGCTACAAGAAGAGCAATGGAACTTTACCTCCTCAGCCTGTCTCCTTTTCAATGACAGGTTCCATATCCTTCTATCAGTACTTCGGGTGGAAACTCTTTGATACGTTGACCACCCCCACCACCCCCAGTACATTTGGCATACAGGGAGTACTCTCCAGACACACACTGCCTATCACAATGGACTTTTCCCTAGTAAAACGAAACAGAAGTGCTTCTGAACTTCTTTTTTGTTCAGCTCAAGTAGATCTGCCCTAACCCAGGCTAGCTCAAACTTGATCCAGGCTAGCTCAAACTTGTCAGATCTCGGAAGCTAAACAGAGTTGGCCCTGGTTAGTTCTTGGATGGGAGATCTCCAGGGAATACCAG
This sequence comes from Lepidodactylus listeri, assembly GCA_029233225.1. Classification (NCBI taxonomy): domain Eukaryota; kingdom Metazoa; phylum Chordata; class Lepidosauria; order Squamata; family Gekkonidae; genus Lepidodactylus; species Lepidodactylus listeri. The sequence continues at coordinate 178,672,933 of JARCFY010000002.1, forward strand.
GATTGTGACAGGGAGGCAGGCAGTGGCAAACCACCGCTGACTGTCTCTTGCCTTGAAAACCCTATGGGGTTATCATAGATCAGTTGACTTGGTTGTGACTAGTATTCTGGCTGAGGCATATTGTCAAGCTGAGGAGAGTAAGATATTTAAATTCTAGGTGCCCAACTCTCTTTATTGGAGTACAGTTGCCCACACTTTGGGTTGAAAGTATCCCAGTTGCTGACATGGCATTACCTGCTCTATGCGCACCAGCCCAGAATTCAGCACAAGCATAAGCTTCAGAAATGGTCTTTGGGGAAAATGTTTTGGCTCCACCAGAAAATGGGAAGCTGACACACAAAGAGCAGTAAAACTATGTGCTATCAGAATGCGTGGCATAAAGATGTCCAAACAGACCTGTCACCTGAACTATGGGAAACAATTTGGCAAACACATGCTAAGATTTCCAAGTCCCAAACTATCCAGGAAGCAGCATACAGAGTGCTGTATTGATGGTATTTAACCCCGGCCAAGTTATCCAAGATGTATCCCCAAGCATCCCCTCTATGTTGGAAGAGATGTGGGAGCAAGGCCACTTTTTACCATAGTTGGTGGAAATACCCACTCATTGCCAAATTTTGGGAACAAATCGTACAGCAGATAGAGAGATTAACAGGATATGCCTTACCTTTAGCTCCAACAATGCTGCTCCTGCATCTGTGGCCACCAGTTGGAGAGCCAGTTTGGTGTAGTGGTTAAGTGCGCGGACTCTAATCTGGGAGAACCAGGTTTGATTCCCCACTCCTCCACTTGCACCTGGCTGGATGACCTTGGGCAAGCCATAGCTCTGTACCAGCTGTTCTTTCAAGGACAGCTTGGGAAAGAACTCTCTCAGCCCCACCTACCTCACAGGGTGTCTGTTGTGGGGAGGGGAAGGGAAAGGAGTTTGTAAGCCGCTCTGAGACTCCCTTGGGGAGTGAAGGGCGGGGTATAAATCCAATCTCCTCCTCCTCCACCACCAGATGGTACACCTGAAATAACAATTCAGTTAATTAATGTGTTAATAATAGGAGCAAAGGTAACAATAGCTCAACAGTGGAAATCTACTATTCCCCCTATAACCCAACAATGGCTGCACAAGATATGGGAATATTTTTAGTTAGAGAAATACAATATGATTACTACCACAGACCCAGCTGAAAGAGAAACAAATGGATAAATGGTACCTGATTCTAGAAAAACTAGATGTAGGCAAGCTTGAATGGGAATCCATAACAGAGACAAAATTTAAGCTTCTAGCTTAAGGTTAATGTACTGGTTGGTCAAGAATTTAACTATAAAAAGTCACTAAGATCATAGCTTGTTCCCTGTAGCTAAAAATATTTCTTTTTCATGTAACTCCAAATATTATAATGTTATACTAATGCAAGAGTTTGTAACCTCCACCGCAATGGTGGTATCTTTACAGATGTGTTTGAGATGTATATAAGTGTTGATTTCCGTACTATTTCTTAACATTCATTGAGTTATCTTGTATGCTGTTTATTAATTTTTAAAAAAATTAAAAAGAAAATGGGAAGCTCTCACCTAGCGCCTGGGACTGACAGCGCCTGGGTATCTGAATTTTCTTAGCTCATGGCATGGTGCTTGGAATAAAAGCACACTCAGTATTGAGACTGTGGTTTGCTTTATGTGAGCAAAAAGTCTTGCTGAGTTTCCTTACCAAGAAAATGTGCCTGCACCACCAACTTAAGCCTGGAATGATATTTCCCATGCTAGTTACCAGGCTTGAAAGAATCAATGTGCAAGAAATTAAACAGTTTAGAGACTCCTTGGGAGGTTGGTCTTCTAAAAGGTAAGGAAATTTTGCTGTCTCTCCTGCATTGGGAGCAATCAGAAGGTCCAATGGCACTTGCTACAGAGATATTGCAGAATGGGGGAAGTTGCCTATTGTGTCTGTGATGAGGCGGAGAATATGCATTTTAGTGCCACATAGAGGATTAATCCTGTTGCATTTCAGCAGAGGCATTTTAAGTATTTTGGCATGTCTCAGTTACAGGAGTGAAACAAGGTTCTGAAATAGTGGATTTCGGGAATGTTGGCAAAGTAGGAGTTTGACTTTCTCCCCTTCTCTCCCTTTAGGCAAAGTACATCTCGCAGTGCATCGATGAGATCAAGCAAGAGCTGAAGCAGGATAACATTGCAGTGAAAGCAAATGCCGTTTGCAAGCTTACCTATGTGAGTATCTCCCTTGGGTAAAGGTGTATTGATTTCATGGCCTTCCATCCTCCCCCTGCTTAGGAGTCAATTTGCCTGTTTCTTTGGAGTGCTGGGACTGTCCCTGTGTACAACCATCCCTGCAGTAGAAGTTTTTATTTCTTTTGCAGGACACAATGGATGAGGTTTTGGCTCATGCAGAATGTGGAATTCGTTTCAGTGGGGTGAAAGTATAAAGACGTGGAAACCCAGAAAAATTAAGGAAAGGAAAAAATGGGCTTTATGAGAACTGTTTTTCTCTTGTCTTTTGGACGGAGTGAAGTGCTTTTTATGAAACAATTTTACTCATAATATTTAATACAAAGGGCTTTTTTAGCCTAAAGCACTGGAGAATAATTCCTGTCTGAACTTCAGAAGTATGCAATATTTTCAAGCGTATGTTTAGATGTGGCTGATTTTGTTCACAATTAATATGCTATAATATGTATGATAATGCACCACTGAACAACTGTATGGTTACCTCTGTATACAAATATGTGCTAGCCCTTATGTGACTGAGCATTTCTGTCCGCATAGCACACTTTAGCTTACTGCAGAATGTATGGGCAAAATTCAAGTCCAGTAGCACCTTCAAGACCAACAAGATTTCCAGGGTATATAAGCTTTTGAGAGTCAAAGCCGTTTTGGTCTTAAAGATACAACTGGAGTTGAATCTTGCTCCTCTACCGCAGACCAATGTGGCTACCTAACTGAAACTACAAAATTTATGGGTTCTAGTTTTACTGGGTCTTTTTTCCATTCCCAAAAGATGGTAAACACTTAGATACGTGATAACGGTTCAGTTTAGTACAAATTATAATTCATACATTTTTTGTTTAAAGCAGTGAAATGGTCAGCTTTCCCCAAAATGTCTGATTGCAAAATTTCTCCGAATTTTACTTCTCTAAGAATTACCTTGCTGGGTCAGATCAGTTGCCCATTTGGTTTCTGACTGATGCTTCCAGGATGCCCACAAACAGGCCAAGAAGCTGAAGTACTCCCCTACTGTTAAGAGACACAGTATCTCTAGATTTGAAAGTTTAATTTTGGTTATTGAGGTTAATACTTGTTGGTAGACGTTCACCTCCATGAACTGGACTAGTCTCTTTTTTTAAACGCCATCTAAGCTAGTTGCCATCACCACTTCTTGCAGCATTGAGCTTGACCAGTTGTTAATTTTGCATTGGGTAAAGAAGTCCTTCCTTCAGTTTATTCCGAACTGAATGCTATTAAGTATTGTTAGTTTCCTCCAAATCCTAATGTTGTAAGAGGAAATAGAGAAATACGCACATATATATATTTGCTTGTTCTCTCTCAAATAGTGTTGAGATCTTTCTCTTCCTCCTCCATTGTCACTACTTTAATGAGGGGGTGAATGTAGCTCCATGGTGGAGCACATTGAGTTCCAGATTTAGTCACAAGGCTCTGGGATACCAAGTGCTGGGAAGGACCTTTCTTAGCCTGAACCCTTAGATCGATGCTGCCCGCCAGAGTGGTGTAGGCTTGTGAGCCATCTCCCTTTTATATGCTTCATGGAGAATGCACGGTCCAGTTGTGGAGTATCTCTTTTACATGCAGAGGAGTCATGGTTCAATCCTCAGACACCCCAGTTAAAGAATCTCCAGTCGCAAATGTGGGGAAGGACTCTGCAAAGCCCCCTCCAATTGGAGAAGGCAGGACTCAACGAGCAGGGCCTGTGCACAGTTGATGCAGATGCTGCTTCGGGTACCAAGCTTAAAGGCTGGGTATTAAGTTGCCTGTTGAAATTTAGAGGATCGTTTCTTTGGCCCTTCTTGTTTGAGATTTTCCTCTTGTTCCCTACAGCTGCAAATGTTGGGTTATGACATCAGCTGGGCTGCCTTCAATATCATCGAAGTCATGAGTGCATCAAAGTTTACCTTTAAAGTAAGTCTTCAAGCTTGGGTTGCCTAACTTCTCCTTTGGCAGAGTCTTAACCTGTTTTCTTCAGGGGTGCTAACAGATGAAATGCCGCCCCCCCCCCCCCCCCCCAGCATTTAATGGGGCTGTAATCTTCAGACTTCCTGGTCTAGGAAAAGCTAGAACTAGCCCTCTGTTTGTTAGGCACTCCGTTTTATTCCAAGCCCTATGCCAAGCAAAGCTGGATTCTGCAACCTGCACAGATGGTGCATGTCCAAACCATTTACTCTTGGTTTTGCTAGTACATAGGGAGTTGTGGCCCCACCTCCTGGATTCAGCCACTACTCTGGGCAGTAAGATTCTGCCTGGCTTTCCTTGCATGCTTCCGAGTGTGGTTTTCATAACCAGAAGGGCCCCTCCTTAAAACAGGAGCTGAACTTCCAAGAAAGCTCAGTTCCCCTGTGGCCTCGTGTTGTGACCCTGACAGTTGCCCTGCTGTAGCTGTTCCGTTTGCACCAGCTGTGAACTTGCAGAACACTATGTGTATCGCAGTCTGCTGCTAGACACCTCTGTACATGAAGACGATACGGCTATTTCAGCCCTTGGTTCAGACTGTTCTCTTCCTTCACTGCACAGAGGATTGGATACTTGGCTGCCTCTCAGTGCTTTCACGAAGGAACGGATGTCATCATGCTGACGACCAACCAGATCCGAAAGGTGAGTGACTCCGTTCTGGAAGGGGGAGAGCTCAGTCGTTGCTGAGATGCTGCTGTCCTTAACTACTTCTGCATAAGTCTCCCTCCTCTGGTGTGGTTTCTCACCCTTGTGCTTTCTCTTCTCCCAAGCCCTTGAGTGGAATCCTTTTCCTTCTTACCTCACTTATTCTTCTCTCACTTTGCAAGACAACTTGTTTCCCAAAGCGGTTCTCTGTAATTAAAAGGTTGTCTGCCAACGCGAGCAGGGGGGACAACACATGACACACTGTAGATGAGAACAATTGAGACAATCTCAGCTTTTGCTAATATTTTTGCAGGTATTCTGATGTGGTGCATTGCTTGGACTTGTTAAACTCCAGTGCTAGATTTGAAAATTGGGTTTGCCAGGTAGACTGAAGCTGTTCTCTCTTTTCTCTCCCTCCACCATAGGACCTCAGTAGCCCTAATCAGTATGATACTGGAGTTGCCCTGACTGGTCTGTCCTGTTTTGTGACTCCAGATTTGGCTCGAGACTTGGCGAATGATATCATGACCCTGGTGAGTTGTTGGAGTGGGGGCCAAGACCCTCTTCCTTCCCTGTCGCCTACGAAGCTACCTTATTCTGAATCAGGCTGTCGGTCGATCAAAGTCAGTATTGTCTACTCAGACTAGCAGTAGCTCCCCAGGGGGTCAGACAGAGGTGCTTCCTGTCACCTCCTGCCTGGTCCACTTAACTGGAGATGCCGAGCATTGAACCTGGGACCTTCTACATGCCGAGCAGAGGCTCTTCCCCTGAGCGGTGGCCCCTCTCTGTCATCCACAACGCTTCTATTGTTCCTGCCTTCTGAGGGAAAGCTGCATCTTTGGAGCCTCCTTGAGGCTTTCTGCCACCCCTTTGAAGGTCACTGTCCAGAGGACACGCGTGGTTGCACTACACTCAGCAGTTATTCCAAAGATTGGCTGGATAGGTGGAAATTGCCCCGAGGAGTAGGCATTGGAGTACTTGTGCTTGCAGACCGCTAATGAACAGCTGTGGTTTAGTGTGCTCCCGGGGGCACCAATCATGTGGAGTGACGGTGAGGCCAGTGACTCTTGGAAACTTCCTGCACCCTGAAGTCCCTTTTGGTGCCTGGGGTTCTGTAGCAGACGCTAGCTGGCAAACCCCTGAGCTGAAGAACAAAGCACGGCCTGTGGCTCTTAACATGAGAGAAGCCCCGGTTAAGATCAGACCAAGAGTCCATCTGGCCCAGCATTCTGTTTTACACAGTGGCTAATCAGATCCCCTGGGATCTGGCACAAAAGATTAAGGCCTCTCCCTGTAATTGCCCTCCTGCTGCTGGCATTCAGAGGCACTGCCCCTCTGCACATGGAAGCTCCATGTAGCCCTCAGGGCGAACAGCCATTGATGTCTAATTCTAGTTAAAAGCAATCAGCGGCCCTCACTGTTTCCTGTGGCAGCAAGTTCCACTGTTTAGCTACACCCTGGAGACATTTTCTCCCCGCCACGGTGGCATTGCCAGAACAAGTGGAGCCGTGCAGCTCGTTGCACCATGTTTCCCCCATGGTATGACAGCTCCACATTCCTCTGAGGGCAAGAGGGTTGTGGGATGAGCCCCTAAGATAATCACACATCCAGATTTGGTTTTCAGCGGTCAGTTATCTGGCTGCCGGTTGCTGGTGCTTTTGCACAGAAGTTGTATCCTTTTTTTTGGTCTGCTGTTTTGGATCCTTCCTCAGGCAAGCAGAGCCATGCCTTTTTCCATGCCTCTCTTTATCTTGTTCCCAAGCTACTGGGCAAGCCTTGGAGAGTAATTTCTTTCACACAACAGACTCTTAAGCATTTTTGGGGGGGGGGGGGACGCTTTGCGGGCAACCATGGAACACATCTTAGATAAATCGCTGTCAGACTATGAGAGGCACGCAACTAGCGTTTCCTTCTGTCTCTTCTCCCTCCACCAGATGTCTCACACCAAGCCTTACATCAGGAAGAAGGCAGTGTTAATCATGTACAAAGTGTTCTTGAAATACCCTGAATCCCTTCGGCCTGCATTCCCTCGCCTTAAGGAGAAACTGGAAGACCCTGATCCCGGTTAGTGAGTGGACGGAAACAGGAACCAGAAAGTTCTGCCTTGCATGGGGAGGGCATATCTGATAGTAGTCAAACTGGTGAGAGACAAATCTCAAACAATAAAATGAAGCAAGAACCAGTTGCGGGGGGGGGGGGGGGGGGAGAAGAAGGGGGAGTCTATGGCAGTGAAAAGTTTTCCAGATGTCTGGAACTTTTGGCTGGTTTTTTCCTGCCTTTCCACTCCAGTGTCCAAAATGCCCTGTCCAACACCCCCTCAGCAGATTGGATCCTGTGGCGGATTTCCATGGGCAGAAGAGATGTGCATGTGATTTTTCACAGCTTTCCCCCACCCTTCCCCCGTGGGACCTTTGACTTCCCCCCTTTCTCCCTGGAACAGCAGTTCAGGGGTGTTTTGAAGGGAATCGAGGAAGTCACTTTCCGCAGGCAGAAATCCTTTCCGTCTGTAGAAATGCTCCCTGGGATTCACGCCAGCATTTAGTCTACGTTCCTTGTGCCACAGTGCCTCCATGTTTTGCATTTCCTCCCTTTTGGCTGGCACAGCAGCTGTCACCTACAGCCTGGTGCCAGGGCAGAGGCGTGAGGATGGGAATGCGTTCTTGCTGGATGGCAAGGAGAAGAGAATCTAGTGCTTAGTTGCTGCCTTCAGTGATGACCACGGCGGGTGGGTTAGGGTTAGGATTCTTGGTGCTTTTTCCTTTGCTTTAGTGAAAGGCTGGACCAAACAAAGCCCTTTCCTCTGCCTTGTAGTATACGCCCCCTTACATTTTCCACTACTTTGATCCAGTGGCTAAAGTGTTGGGGTTTAAATATACTCTCACATTCCAAGCTCTGTATCTCTGCATTAATCCCCCTTCTTTGTACTGTGGCAACCATCAAAAGCTTCTCTGAAATAGTGAGCTGGCAGCAAGGCCAGAACACATCTCAGGAGCAGATGTCCAGTTGCAAGTTCTTTCACATGAGATAGAAGGATTGGGAGAGCTTGTTTCCTGGTGTTGTTTTTGGGAGATGGCTTGTTTTTACACACAGTCTTGCCTCAAAATATATTTGTGTCAGTTCACTGAGGTCAGAAAGAACAAGGAGACCAGTCTGTCACTGACTGTGAACATGCCTTTGGGCCTTCTTTCCTTTCCTTCCCCATGTACCTTGTTGCTTGCTTCAGAAATCCTGTGTTGTGGAGGAGCTGCAGTAACGAAGGAGAATCAAGTCAAACTGTGTCCTCCTGCTGCTGCTAGCAGCTCCCGTCAGCAGAGGAGGGAGAAGACCAGGGTTTCCCCTTATCCTTGTGGTGGCTTACAGTGTCGTGAATTTTCTTTGCCTCTCAGAGAAGATTTTTGGGACAAAAAGCGAGCTGCTTGGGGAAAGATCTGTGAACTCTTCAGTTGGATCCAGCCCATAGTTTTGTAGTTTGGCTGTAAAAACAAAACATGGCTTGCTGTAGAAGTTTAACTAGCCCCCTGTGTAGTGGGGAGGGGAGGAGGGAAGCTGCCCCATTTACAAAACCACAAATTGCGGCTATGTCTAAAACAGGCTATAGAGACAGAGAACAGTGTATGTTTCACAGCAGTCACTTCTGGATTGGAATTCTGCCATGAACAGGGCAGAAATATACCACAAGACGATAATGCCTTTCTGAGAGCCAGTTTCTGAGAGAGAGAGAGATTAAGAGCAGCAGACTCTCTGGAGAACCAGGTTTGATTCCCCACTCGTCCACATGCAGCCAGCTGGGTGACCTTGGGTCAGTCGCAGTTCTCTCAGAGCTCTCTCAGCCCCACCTACCTCACAGGGTGTCTGTTGTGGGGAAGGGAAGGCAATTGTAAGCTGTTCTCCCTCTGAGGTGGAGGCCATCTTGTGGGTGATTCCCACCTATCTCCAGGGAGGCAGGATTAAGTAAATCTTCTTCCTGTTTCCTGTGGTGGGAGTCACCCTCAACTCAGTTTCGTTTCCTGCCTCAATAGGGAGAGCAGCTGGAACTTTTGGCTCTGCCAACTTCCATTGCTAATTCTTTCTCAATACCTATTTTATCTACTTATACTTTCTCCTTACTATTCCTTACTTCATTCTACCTCTCTCAAAAAGCAAATAACAAAAAAAGAAGCCTTCTTCCCTCTTCTCCGATCCAGCTTAAGGGGAAGGGCCCTGCCCCCCCCCCCCCACTGTCTCTTTCTCTAGCTGTTCACTCAAGCCAGCAGAAAAGCCTCATAGAGAGACACGGATGGAGCGGAGTGTGCCTCCCGATGCTCCAGGAGCTGGCAGCAACAGAAAATGCCCAGCCGCAGAGGAATGCTGCGGGGAGGCCCACAGCGGCGGCGGCACTAAAAAAAGTGCGCCAAAACTGGCCATCTTGGGGCTCTGGAAGGCCCATCTACATCAACAGCGGTGGCCATTTTAGAAACATTGGGCCGAGTTTGACAAGTCGGGAATGGCTCTGAATGCCCCCCCCCCCCCCCCCGCAGTTTGACAAGTCGGGAATGGCTCTGAATGCCCCCCCCCCCTGCACTCCAACTACCCCCGGGCCCCAGGCCAATCGGGGAAGAACAGATCCGGCTAATCCAACAAAGTTTTGCCGGTGGCACGGAGGAGGAGGGAAAGTATGAAGGCGAGGCTCTGGAGGACAACTTGGTAACGTACAAGGCGATTTACCTTTTTCCCCTGAGGCAATGGCTTTTTCCAGAAGAGCTATGTGGGATGAGATGACCCGTTTTTGCTCCTCGGGGGGGTGTCCTCCCTCTAGGTCTTTGTCCCTCTTATCCCCCCCCCTCTCCAAATAGGCCCCCTCCTAACTGGGGTAGATGGCTCACTAAGGCAGCTCAGAAGAGCAATGCCAAATATCATCACATGGAATATAATTACCCAGAGGATGATGACGTTGTATCCCATGTTTCTATTGAAAAGGAGGAAGGGGAATTTTCCTCTAATGAGGAAGAAGGGGAACCTATTCCAAAGCCTCAATCTGCTAAGGAACAGGCTTTTAGATTCCTTAAACCAGAGGATCTTCATTATTTGTTTCATAAAACCCTGGCTGCCCTCCAAGTCCAGGGCAATCAAAAGGCAGTCAAGCCCAATCCCACACCACAGGATCAGGATGAAGGCTTAGATGTCTTTGATGAATTTTTTCCTCCTGTGGATCCTTTGGAAATAGCCTTTCCTTTTCCAGGTTTTTATGTCAGGAAGGTTAAAGCAGAGTGGGAAAGGCCCTTGACCTCAAAACCCTTCCCGGGTTCCACCATAAGGCTGTACCTTTTGCATTCATCTGCCTTAGATTTATTACAGGTCCCCGTGATTGACGCGCCAGTGGCAGCTCTGCAATCAACAGGCGTAGTTTCAGAAGATGGTCACGGTACCTTGAGGGACAATTTGGGTAAGAGAGCTGAATTTGCATTATGCAGGGCTCACGAGGCTAACACTCTGGCAATTAGGGCTTCCTCTGCAGCTTCCACAGTATCTCGAGCGTCCATAGTCTGGATGCACAGACTCATTCAGATGCTGCCTGAAAGCAATCGGGGACTACTGGAGGGAGCCAACAGATTACTCAAGGCAACCTCCCTTACGGCAGACCCCACCCTGGAGTCCATGGTTTTTTCTGCCAGGGCAACCTCTACAGCAGCAGCTGCACGACGCACTCTCTGGCTGAGAGCATGGCCAGCTGATTACCAATCTAAAGCTATGGTGTCGGCATATCCTTTCCAAGGGGACAAGCTTTTCGGGGACCCCTTGGAGAAAATCATGGTGGAGACCCAAGACAAAAAAAAAAAGAAGACACTGCCCAGAACCATCTGCACCGGAGATAAGAGACCCGGTGCAACATCTTCCTTTCGTCCCTATGGTTCTTCCTACCGATCTCGACCAGATACCAGACGTTCTACCTGGACACAGAATAAACAGCCTTTTCGTAGAGGAGGATTCCACAGCACCAACAGACAAGACCAACGATCCCAAACCTTCCAAGGTGTGACTATGTGGAATTGGCTGTGGGAGGTCGCCTACTTCTCTTCAGTCAAAGATGGCTGACCTCCCAACCAGACTCCTGGACCATGGACGTGGTGTCCATGGGCTACAAGATAGTCTTCAAATATCCACCACAGTCGCATTTCCTTTCCTCTCCGGTTCACAAAACCCCGATAAAAACGGAACAGAACACTTGGTGCGATAAGTCATCTACTTCACATACAGGCAGTAGAACCAGTGCCTCAGGAAGAGTAAGGGACAGGGGTGTACTCAATATTCTTTACAGTGCCAAAAAGAACGGGGATTGGAGGGCAATCCTCAATTTGAAGTTCTTAAACAGATTTGTAGAACTCAAGCACTTTTGTATGGAAACGCTTCGATCCATTGCGGAATCCCTTCAGGCGCAGGAGTTCCTAACGTCAGTAGACCTGACGGAAGCGTATCTTCACATACCCTTTTTTCCTCCACACAGAAGATTTCTTCATTTCTGCGTTGGGGACACTCACCTGCAGTTCCGTGCACCCCCCTTTGGTCTGTCTACAGCTCCTCGAGTGTTCACAAAGGTCCGGATACCTCCCCTGAGCATCCTTCGTCAGCTTGGAATCCATGTCCATTCGTACTTAGATGACCTCCTGATTCGTTCGGCGTTAGAGGCTCAAGCATTCAGAGATGTTACACAGACTATTCAACTCCTAGAGAGCTTTGGCTTCCTGGTCAACTAGACAAAGAGTCACTTAAGACCCACGCAACGTCTAGAACACCTAGGAGTGATAATAGTCACGAGTTCTTGCAAGCTTCTTCTACCCTTACCCAAGGCGCAGAAGATCATGTCTACAGCAACCCAAGTCATCACAGCACGCACGTCATCTCTTTCCCTACTGGTCAAACTGATGGGCTTGATGGTTTCCACCTTCGACACCCAGCAATGAGGTTGTTTCCATTCCCAGCAGCTGCAGAAGTCCCTACGACCCTTCCAGAATATCATAGCCCTAAAAATGGACATGTCAATGAAGGTTCCACTACAGGTAAAATCAAGCCTACGCTGGTGGACCTTTCGTCACAGCTTGACTCAAGGAAGATTTTTCTGGATTCAGAACCAGGTCCAGATCTTCACGGACACCAGCCTATCGAGCGGGGGGTCTGCCCTTCTTTGTCATCCGATTCAGGGGATGTGGTCGAGTGCAGAATCCAACTTACCCATCAATCTCCTGGAACTGCGGGCCATTCGATTGGCCCTAACTCACTTTTCACACAAGATGCAAGACAAACATGTCATCAGCAAGCAAGGCGGTGTGAAATCCCCGAGACTGGCCAAGGAAGCACATCTCCTCCTAACCTGGGCAGAAACTCATCTGTCTTCCCTTACCGCAACTCACATTCAAGGCTCAGCCAACATTCAAGCCGACAGGTTGAGCCGACGGACTATCCAGGAAGGAGAGTGGTCCCTACATCCAGAGATATTCCAGCTCATTTCATCGGAGTTGGGAACCCCGAAGGTGGATCTCTTCGCGTCAGCCACCAACACACAGCTAAAAAGATTCTTCACGAGATTCTTCCACCCAGAGGCAGAACAGACGGATACACTACTGTCTCCATGGCCTCACGAGCTCCTGTATGCATTTCCTCCTCTTCCAGTACTTCCCAGACTTCTGAGAAGGATTCAACTCTTGCGGGTGGAAGTCATCCTGGTTGCCCCATACTGGCCACGTCAACCGTGGTTCACGTCTCTACTAGAGTTAGCAGTGTCTCCTCCTCTTCGACTGCCGGTCCGGGAAGATATGCTCCTACAAGGTCCAATCAGACATCCCGACCCAGGATGGTTCCATTTGACCGCGTGGAGGTTGAAAGGCAGAAGTTTGTTAGATTAGGTTATCAAGAGTCGGTAATAAATACCATCTTAGATTCTAGGAAACCATCCACAACCAGGATTTATAACACCACATGGAAAGCCTTCATCAGATGGGTCAAAAAAAAAAAAAAAAAAGATCGATCCTCTCCATCCACATTTACGCTCCGTCTTAGACTTTTTACAAGACGGCAGGACTCTGGACTAAAGGCCTCCACACTAAGAAGACAACTAGCGGCATTATCCACGGTGCTTCCCCTATACAGGGGGCAGGTAGTTTCCCAACATCCTCACATAAAGCGGTTCTTAAAAGGTGCTGCCTTCAAGGATCCCCCAATTTGTCACAGATTTCCCACGTAGCGTTTAAATTTGGTCCTTACCACACGGACAAGAACTCCATTCGAGCCCATACAGAGTATTTCGCTTAAATTTTTGAGACTGAAGACACTGTTTCTCGTGGCCATCACTTCAGTTAGAAGAATCTCTGAACTTGGAGCCCTTTCCGTCCGTTCAGATTTATGTGTCTTTCATAAGGACACCATGGTCCTACGCACGAATCCCTCTTTTTGTCCGAAGATTAACACCAAATTTCACAGATCTCAAGAGATTTATCTACCGTCCTTTGTTCCGAACCCCACACATCCAAAGGAAAAGTCCTGGCATACTCTGGACTTGGGGAGGGCACTTAAGTGCTACATCCGGAGAACGGATTCAGTTAGGCGTATGGAAGCCTTGTTCATCAGCATGTCTCCCCCTCACACTGGAAAAAAGATCTCCACATCGGCCATCAGTCGTTCGATTCGAATGTGCATCGCAGAGGCGTATACCATCATGCACCTTAAAGTGCCACAGGGAATCACGGCACATTCAGTACACAGCGCCGCCACCAACGCAGCATTCCTCAACAGAGTATCTGTAGATGAAGTGTGCAGGGCAGCCACCTGGTCTTCCTTATCTACCTTCATAAGGCACTACAAAATCAATACCTATGCATCCACGGACGCTGCCTTCGGTCGTCGTATTCTGCAAACTATCCTGCAAGAGAATGACGATCCCCCACCCAAAACATAGGACCACTGCTCTGGGAGGTCCCACAAGATGGCCTCCACCTCAGAGGGAGAACGACCAGTGGTAACTTACCGTGAGGGGTCCTTCTCCTCTGAGGGTTGGAGGACATCTTGGCCCTCCTCGGATTGTCACCCACAGGTAGGGGCATGCATACTGACTGAGATAGAGGTGCATGGGTGATATTGATTATGGTCATCCTCATGGTACTTCACTTTGATTATCTATGAGAGAGTACCTTCTTAACTTTGTCTTCCTGTTTCTAACTGTTATATTTGAGTTTAGCTTTTTCTAGCTGTCGGAGTTACCGAAACTGAGTTGAGGGTGACTCCCACCACAGGAAACAGGAAGAAGATTTACTTAATCCTGCCTCCCTGGAGATAGGTGGGAATCACCCACAAGATGTCCTCCAACCCTCAGAAGAGAAGGACCCCTCACGGTAAGTTACCACTGGTCGTTCTGAGACTCTTAAGTGAAGAGTGGGGTATAATTCCGATCTCCTCCTCCTCTTTCTGTATGCTACACTCATCTGCTCCCCCTTCCTCCTTGACAGAGGTTGCCCCAGATGTTTAACTGAGTACTAGGAGTGTTGTTGTAGTTTTGTTGAGTCCATGACCCCTTTGTTTCTTCAGATCACACCCCCGCCTTTCTCTTCCAGGGGTCCAGTCAGCGGCCGTGAATGTTATATGTGAGCTCGCCCGGCGTAATCCGAAGAACTATCTCTCCCTCGCTCCGCTCTTTTTTAAGTTGATGACGTCCTCCACCAACAATTGGGTCCTCATTAAAATCATCAAACTGGCAAGTCTCAGCGGGCCCTGCGGCTGGCCCTCCTTGTTAGCAGAGGGTGCGAAACAAGCAGCAGACCTGCTGCTTGCAGGTGGAGCAGCTGGGAAGAAGGGGAGAGAGGCAGGCGGCATGCATAATGAGCTTAGGGAAGTGTCACAAATCTGGAAGTGTTAAAAGCTTGGGTGGGGGTGTGGGGGAGAGATGAAATGCGCAAGCCTGGAGAGGAAGACGCCTTCCTTGACTAAGAGCCTGGCCAGTGATTAAGGGGGGGGGGGGCTGCAGGGCCTGCGCACGTCTGTAAGATCACCTTTAGGAAGAAGGTCAGCGCAGGGGAAAGGGATCGGGCCTGTTGCTGTGGGAAGCCACATCTGGGTGACAGATTCTGAGTCTGTCTCTTAATGAACCTGCTTTGTGCTGAATCAGACCATGAGTCCATCTAGCTCTGTACTGTTGACTCGCAGCAGGGTTTCAGCATTTCTGATACAGGCCTTTCCCAACCCCTGCAGCCTAATTTAAAAAAAAAAAAAACCTGTAAGTGCAGGTATTTGAACCCTGGATTTTCTGCTTGCAAAACTGAGCAATGGGCCCTTCCACAGGGGTGTGCCAACTCAGAGGGAAGCCTGCCCGGGAACCCCCCTGCTTCAGCATATGGGCATTCGATTATCCTCAGAGCAAAGATGGAGCAAAGTCACCTGTCCTCAGAGAATGTTGCGTCTCTGCATGACATGCTGTTCAAACTGTGACTCATTCCAGTCAGGAAGCACAGTCCTGCAGAAGCATTGAGGTTGGATTCTCTGGGAGTAGATAACTTTTTATCCCTGCATTCTGCTCCTTCTGGGTCTTTAGTTACATGAAGTATAGAAAGTGATGAGTTGGTCTCTCTAAAACATATAGAGAGCTCTGTGTTGGTTACGGAGATGCCAATGCAGTCTTTGTTATGCTTAACTCTCAAAAACAAGCCCTGCTTAAGAATTGGAGGGAGAGAGATGGTAGTTCATATATTGTGACTTCTGTGTAGAGAGAGCGGAAGCATCTCTTTGTCTTCACGTACCAGAAGCTGAGTGTCACCCAGGTAAGTTGACTAACAAGTTCAGGATAGGCACAACGTGCCTTGCAGAGAGCACTGTTAACCTTCAGAATTCCCTGCCCCCGGATGTGACAGCTGCTTGCTCAGATGCCTTTGTAAGTAGACTAGACAAATCCATGGTGGCAGAAGACTGTCGAGGATGCTTAGCAATGATGACTAAATAGAACCTCTGGGTGGAGAAGTAGGCTACCTCTGAGAAGCCAGGCACACCAGACAAATGCATCTGTCGTGCTATTCTTGCAAGCACATGAGGCACCTGGTTGGGACAGTACTGAGATAGCAACAAAGGGGAATGCTGTTGTAACATATACACACCATGGAGGAGAGGGAGAGCTGCACTGTTCCTTTCGGCCCATGAAATGTTTTTAGGGGGCGGGGAGAAAGGTTCAGCAAGAGGGGGAGGCAAGGGAATTCCTTTTAACATGACTGGTCTTGCGCTGCTTAGGATCCAAGTCTTTCTTTTCTGGCATCTTCAGGAGTCTTTCTTTTTGGAGGGGGGAGAGGTGTTTGTGGGGGGAGCCACCCTTGGAAACAGGACACTGGGTCAAATAGGACTTTGAGCTCTGGTCCAGCACAGCAACTCTTGCCTTTGTCCAGCCTGCCAAAGCAGTCTGTTCCAGGGAGATTCTCCCTTAACCCTCAGTGACTGCCGTGGATAGCGTATTCCCATCCTCTGACAGCTGTTGAGCATCTGGCTCTCTCTTCTCTGTTTCACACACAGTTTGGTGCCCTCACTCCATTGGAACCCAGGCTGGGGAAGAAGCTGATAGAACCCTTGACCAACCTCATACATAGGTAAGTTGTTAGGGTGCTGCTTCTAGGGTCCTGGTTAGGGTGCTGCTTCTAGGCTGCCGCCGATGAGCCATGTGTGTGTTTGACATCTCTCGACTCTCATAGCGAAGCTTTGGGTGTACGGCCTCTGGGCATCATCTTCAGGGCCTGCTTCTCTTGCTGCCATTGCCTTGAGCCGGTATGCCTCAAGCGGGCACAACAGCGCCACCCCCAGGATGCTGCTGCTGCTGGCAACGGGAGCAGGAAGACATGTCAGTAGACTAGAGGAGAAGGGGAGAGATGGAGCATTTTCTCTAGGAGATTAGAGGGAAGGACCCGGCAGTGTCCGCTTTAATCCTCCTTTCTTTCTCAAACAGCCAGCGCGCTCTCTTCCAATTACCTAAAGAGGGTAAAGTTCATTGCAGCACAGTCAAAGATAAAAATGTAGTGGGCTTCCAAGAAATGCAGCCAAGCAGACAGTATGTATACTTTGAACCCACCCCTCGTTCCAGTCTCCTCCTCACCCTTCTCCCAGTGTAGTCGATTAGCTGCCGGGCCTTTTAGCCGATGACCTGTGAGATTCCCAGCTGGTGTAAACCAAAATGATACTGTTGATTCTGCTTTCGCACGATCCCTGGGGCTCAAAGCCAGCTGCCTCTTGCTCCCTGCATAGATGGCAGTGGAATGGTAGACCTTGGTGGTTCTAGACTTGTGGAAGCCACGTGTTGGATGCCGCTTCCTGAAACGGCTGACTGCTGTCTGCTAAATTGTTTTCGAAATTTGTCTGTTGCAGTGCGGGCTAGTCGCTGCCTCTTACTAAACCAGTGGCCCGTTGCAGACATAATCCTTAGCTGTGCTTTGGCATTAACCTTGGCTTGTAGCTGTCACCCTGGTTAAGACACCGATGTGCCATGAAACCGTGGCTGACCACGGTCCTGCTTCCTTTCCCTGCTTGTCATATCACAAGTGGCTGGAAAGGTAAGGGGAAGGGCCTTAACCCTGGTTTGCTTGGCACAACTCTTAACCATGGTTAATGTGAAATGTGATTTTCAGACCCACTTGGAAGCATAGTTTCACATTGCTGGTTGTGGCCAGTCTTTCCCCATGGCTTCCATTGTAACCCTTTTGTCTGCAGTAGGCTGAACAGGGCTCAGCCCCAGCAGCAGCAGCAGCAGAGAACTCTATCCCTCTATTTTATATGGGTGGCTGGCTGAACAGGGCTCAGCCCCAGCAGCAGCAGAGAACACCAGCAGAAGAAGCAAACGCCTCAGGTCCAGTCAATAATTTAATCCTTTCAGACTTTCCGTACTCAAGAAAACCCTTCACCTTGACTGCTACAGAGACACGGTGATGTTTTGGCAAACTTTTGGCCAAGTTGGCTTGCCTACCCTAGTATTTTGTCTTCCTGCCCTTCCTCCAAGGAGCCTAGGGCCCTCTGCCTTCTGCATGTTATCGTCACAAGCCTGTGAGGTTAGATTACTTTACATGGGTTTGCCATTGCCCCCCATGCTCATACAGCAGGCTTGGTGGCAGCCTGGGAATCTGAACCCTTGTCTCCCAGATCGTAGGTTGACATTCTGGCTACTCCACACTGACTCCTCACTGGCTGTCGTTGACCTGGAAGACAACCAGTTCTCCCCTACAGCTGTGCATGGGGGTGTGGGGTGGAAGGCAGCCTACTATTTGGGAGTATTCTAGGAAGCTTTGGAGGAACTGCTGTGATGTGTTATAAATGCTGTCAGAAGCCCCTTGGCTTAGCCATGATTGCTACTTGCAGTTTGAGCAGACTGCAGAGATTGTGTCATCTCCTGGATTCAAGTAGAAGGGGTTCCCAACGTGCTGTTCGCAGGTGTTGACCTTCTCATGGCTGCCATTTTGTGGTTGTGTCCACCGACTTGTGTCAGAATTCCAAAGGTGCCCACAGACTGAAAAAGATCGGGGAGACCTGCTGTAGCCAATGCCCCCTCTAAGCTGTGGAGTCTTGTGAGCAAAAATTCTACTTTGTGAGCTACCAGCATTAAAGTTGTGAGCGAGCGATTTGGCTACTGCATAAATTAGTTTGCTCCTTCCTGAGCTAAGACAAAAATGTGTGAGCTGGAGGCTAAAAAACTGTGAACTAGCTCACACTAACTCAGCTTAGAGGGAACACTGGCTGTTTCACTTCATAGTACGGGAACCATAATAGAGATGGAGGGTGCCTGACTTTTGAATAAGCTGTTGACAATACCCATGGCTGGCTTTTTCCCCCCCTTGATGTCACTGTACTGCTAATCCAGTAGCCCTTACTTGCCTTCCTCTTTAAATGGATGGTGCTTCTCCAGAAAGCAAAAAAGACTCTGGGGAGTGGGGAGAGAGGAGATGAGCTGGCTGCTTTCATTTTTTGAGAAATGGTCTGATTGCTTTTCCAGCAGCAACACTGCAGGGGCCAAAGCTCTGTAGCAATGACAGCATTTGGTCCTTCTGGCACCGCCCACCTCTCACCCCAGGTGAGATTTGGTTTGTTGTCAGAAGCCAAGACCCAGGGGGTTGGGCTGGCACTTCTGGCTTCCAGTGGAACACGGCCTGCTTTAGGTGACAGCGGATGATGCCTGGTGAGCAGGGAGACGCAAGAAGTTCAGCCTCTCTCCTGGCACCCGCCGGCATTATCATTCTGCCGCCTAAGTTATTTTCTAGTGGTAACTGAGAGCGAAGTCTTTGTGTTGCCCTTGTCTCTTGGCTTCGTGGGATTGTGGTGTGGCCCCTCCATCCTTTCGTCTCCCCCCCCCCCCCAGCTCTTCATGGTCATGGAGTCGTGGCTGATTGCTGTTTCGTGCGGACTGCAGCCTGCGATCGTGTGGTGCACCTTCCCAGTCAGCATCTAAGATGGCAGGGGAGAAGAGGGGCCAGGGTGGATTGATCTGGATCAGAGGCCAGCTGTGTTGAGTGGTTAGATCACCAAGAAGAGAGACTGACTTAAATCACACATGAGAGTACGTGAAGCTGCCTTGTAACTGGATCGGAGCCTTGGTCCCTCAAGTTCCGTATTGTCTGATCAGACTGGAATCAGCTCTCCAAGGTCTCAGGTTGAGGTTTTTCCACATCACCTGCTGTCTGGTCCTTTTAACCGGAGATGCCAGGGATTGAACCTGGAACCTTCCACATGTCGAGCAGAGGGTCTTCCACTGAGCCACAGCCCCTTCCCTAAGTTTCCTAAATCAAGTTTATCATTCTTGCAGATTTAATAGATTGCAAGGGTCCATGTAGCATTAGTGCAGTCAAAACCTCTGACACTTTGTAGTGATGGCTGCTTAAAGCTGAGTAGCAAATGAAATAATCCATGCAGTTTAGCTGACAGGTGTAAATATTGTCAACACCTCAACAATCCCTTTAACCTTATTTAATATAACGTTCATGTAAAGATTTGGGGTTAAGAATTGTTCTATTGTAATCATTATAACAGCCCTTTGAAGCAGTTTACTGACACCCTCATATTGTCGGACAGGGAGGGCGGGGCCTGCAGCCGGGAGGGAGCGAGGGGCTCACCAGAGGCTGTTTTGTGTGTTTGTGGCAGGAAGGATCTGAACCAGGGAGCTCTGTGGCTCAGCTGGTTTTGCTGCTGCAGTGCACCAGCTTCATGTGGATCACCTCTGATCTCAAAAGTCAAGTCCTGGGCTGGATCCCGTGGATGCTCTCAACAGTTCCCTCTAGCACAAGGAGCCCTTCCATGCTAGTGTAAGGGATTTCTCCCTGTGGGTCACTCTTCAGTGACAAAAAAAACCCCAGTCTCGCTCCATAGTTTAGAAAGCTTGACTTCGACTTGTCGTGAGGCCTGATTTGGCAAGGCACGATCTGCAGTTGGGCTGCAAGCCTGAATCTGAGACGGTTTTGTTTCCTCATCTGCCGGGGCTTCTCCAGATCACCTGCCAAGGCAGCTCACAAATCATGGCTTGAAATTGAGTTCCCAACCGTGACTTGTGGTATGGTTGAGCACCTGTCTGCTGCTGTTGTCTTCCACAGCGGCTGCTTAGTCCAGGTATAACGCCAAGCGTGGCTTGTGAGAGCAGTCATTGAGAAGCAGAACTGTGCTTTGTGTCGCCAAGGTTTTGATCCTGACATGGGTCAGAGTAATTTGTCTGCTTTGTCTTTTCCCCCATCTGCTGATCCCATCCCACCTCTCTAGAGGCACAGGCTCGGCCATCGTGGGTTCGATAAAAGATCTTGGATTCTGTTTTAAGAGGCTGTTACTGTAGGTTTCTGGTGCACATATAAGCCATATGAAACCAGTGGTTTTTAAAAAAAACAACAACACTGAAATAAAAGGCGGGGGGATCTAAGATATAGTCCAGGGGTGGCCAGACTTGCTTAACTTAACAGCCACACAGAATAAATACCAGATGCTTGAGAGCAGCAAGACATGAACAATTATCACCCGCACGTTTTTATTGGAAAACATACAAATTTGCTTTTTATTAACATTAAATTAGACTGTGTGAAAGAGCCGCATGCGGCTCCTGAACTGCAGTTTGGCCTCCCCTGATATAGTCTTAAAAAGTAAGAATCAAGATTTTTATCCACTCTGGAAAGAACCTACCACAAATATAAAGTGGGGGTGGGGGGTGGGAACTGACAGTCGTGATGCTGCCCTGAACCCAGGAGAATGCCTTTATGTCTCAGATGCCGGTGTTGTCTTTCTCTCTCCCAGCACATCAGCCATGTCGCTCCTCTATGAGTGTGTGAACACGGTGATAGCAGGTAAGGCAGAAGACATATGAACCCCAGTTCCCTTTTGGGCACAGTAAGAAACAGATGAAAATGACATGGGTGCAGGCCTTTAGGCAGGATTTTGTGGCTTGAGGGGCAATTTTTTTTCTGGTGGGGCTGAAGTTCTCAGTGCAGAAAGAAAGGCCATTTAGCCAGTAGAAAGCTGTTACCAGGAGAGATCTCTAAATCACAAGGTGTCAACCACTTGAGATGACAGTTCTCAGCTGCACCAAGTTAATCACTTCTGCTAGCCTAAGCAACAATTCTGATGACAAGCCGGCAGGTGGGGGTGATGACCTCTACAGTCAAGAAAACAAACAGGCCAAAAAACTGTCTTCAAGGAAACCAGTTTCTTCGCAGAGTTAGAAGGGATCTTAGAGGTCACCTACTCCAACTCCCTTGCTTAGTGTGGGAATTAGTCGACTGCAGCACCTCACTCTGTTTAAAGGAGCACAACCCTTTAAAAAAATGTTTTTAAATTATTGAAAAAAAGCATTTACAGGAGAAATTCTCTTAAGGCTCTGCCTTTAAGAAAGGGGGCAGAGCCCCCCAAAGCCCCACTATAGCTGCAAGCGTGCATATGCAGCTTCAGCATCATACAGTTGTGCCATTTTGTATGCCTCTTCTTGGGTCTTCTGTTAGTTGAGAGGGCTCCTACTGTTACCGATGCCCCTGTTTAGAGGCAAGAACAGAGAAGGGGTTTATTGTGGGTTCTTGTGGGGCTAGGTATCTGGCTGACCATGGTGGGGAACCAGACATCAACCAAGCTGGACCTTTGGTCATGTCCAGTAGGGCTTTTCTTAGGAGGAATTTGAGGGCTGTGTTTGAATCTGTGTGCTGTCAAGAGACCTGGAGCAGGTTCGTTTCCTGAATCACCCTTTCTGCTACCTGTAGAATGGGAATGATGAATGAGTCTTAGTGGAGTGGCACTTCAGCTATTCACTCTTGTGCAGGAAGGGGGGTGCTCTTGGGCCTCTGCTGTTCGGAGATGGAGATGGGGAGGGCTGCGGAAGTTGCTTGCTTAAACATCCAAGAGCTTGCACAGCATCCTAAGGGGGAGGGGTATGCTAGACCCTCGAGTTAGTCCCACTGGGGAAAGAGCACTTTACCCAGACGTGTGGGGTAGAAAGCTTTCTTTTCTTTTTTTTAAATTTTATTTTCCTTTTATTTCCACCTGTATCCAATATACATTTAAATTTACATGTATTCCTTTACAGTAAATCACACGATACATTACATACATTCCTGTTATCTTAGCATGAAACATAAAGTTCGAGTCTAAATTTACACTTTTGTCTCTATCCACTGGTATACATACAACCATCTTTTCCTAAATAGTTTTCCAATGCTGTTTTTCCGTGGAAAAATTATCCGTGTGTCTCGATTCATGAGTATCATAAAATAATGGATGCCATGGCCAATACAACGTGAGGCAAGTGTGGCAGTTTCGGAGTAGTAGTTATGGGTGTGCAAAAAAAATCATTTTTTTCGGATTCGGGTATATTGGACCCAAATTTTTTCAGAAATCCCAAAAAAACCCAAATATCTATATCGGTATAATGGTAATATCTGGAAATTTTTGGGATTCCCGAAAAATTCGGGTCCATTATACCCTATGAGGGCATTGTAATCAATGGCAAAAAACTTCTGGAAAGTTTCCAGGGGGCTGGGGGGGGGGGTGGTTTGAGGTAGAGGCTCCAAATTTGGACTGTAGCTGCTGAAGCCTCTCCCCAAAAGACCCCCAAAGTTTTGAAAAGATTGGACCAGGGGGTCCAATTCCAGGGGAGTCCAAAGAGGGTGCCCCCAGTCTCCATTGTTTCCTATGGGAAAAACTAAAGGCAGGCAGGCAGCAGACAGTGTCTCCCCAAGAATCTGTCTAAGAAAGTAAGTGAGGTGGTAAGGGGCATGTTTGCCAGCCAGGCCAGCAGCAGAACCTGTGCAATCTGCCCCCCAGAAACAGTGCCACCGTGCCAGTCAGTGCCCAAACTCAACAGAACTCAGATGATCTCTGCAGCATAAACTGAGGAAGCTGGAAGATGTAGGACTAGCCTCTCCTACAATGATTTGCCCAAATCGTGGCTTGCTGTGAAGTGAATGTAGACCACTTTGTCAGAGGCATGAACACCCACTTCTTGTTAAATCTGAGGGTGGGTCTTCCTGCATTTGGCCAAGCAAGCGTCTCTGTCTCTCCACCCATGTCAGTTTACCTCAACATACATACATTTGTGTCTCATGTGGCTCAAGAAGACTCTGCGGCTAGACTCATGGAATTGGAACGGGGAAGGAACCCTCAAGGTCATCTAGTCCAACGCCACACAGTGCATGGAATCCACCGATACCTCCCCTTCCACACACACACACCCAGTGGACCCCTGTTCTTATCCGAACAATGGTTTGCTCAAACCGTGCCTTGGTCTGTGACGCAGCCCACTTCGTCAGAGGCACGAACACCCAGTTCTTGTTGGATCTGGGGGTGGGTCTTCCTGCATTTGGTCAAGCAAGCGCCTCTGTCTCTCCAACCATGTCAGCTTACCTCAACATACATCCGTTTGTGTCTCATGTGGCCTGGCAAACATGCCCCTCACCACCTCACTTGCTTTCTTAGACAGATTCTTGGGGAGACACTGCCTGCTGCCTGCCTGCCTTTAGTTTTTCCCATAGGATACAATGGAGAATGGGGGCACCCTCTTTGGATGCCCCTGGAATTGGACCCGCTGGTCTAATCTTTTCCAAACTTTGGGGAGAGGCTTCAGCAGCTACAGTCCAAATTTGGAGCTTCTACCTCAAATCCCCTCCCCCCCAGCCCCCTGGAAACTTTCCAGAAGTTTTTTTGCCATTGATTACAATGGCCCCACAGGGCATAATGGACCCAAATTTTTCGGGAATCCTGAAAATTTTCAAGGGGGGGGGGGGGGGTTTCCAGAAAGCTGAAAATGCTCTGTGGCACCTTCCCAGCATCCCAAAACCCGGAAAAAAACGAAAAAGTTTTTTCGGGGGGGGGGGGGGGGGGTTTGGATCC
Source organism: Lepidodactylus listeri (assembly GCA_029233225.1). Taxonomy (NCBI): domain Eukaryota; kingdom Metazoa; phylum Chordata; class Lepidosauria; order Squamata; family Gekkonidae; genus Lepidodactylus; species Lepidodactylus listeri. The sequence goes on from JARCFY010000002.1 coordinate 178,697,089, forward strand.
ACAAACTCGAATGCCTAGTAGTAATGACCCCCCCCCCACTTCCATCGAAATTGTCAAGAGTAGCTAGCCCTCCCCCCCCCCCCCCCCCCAATATGCAGGCTCATTTCCAAACCATGGGTTCAGATTCGAACTGCAAACACAAATGATGGTTTAGCTCTGCTTGTCCATGGCATATTCCACCTGTTTGCCATTCTTGTTGTTCCTATTTTTAAGTGGAGTCACAGGTGCAGCCTGTGATGGTAGCTTGTCATTCTGGTCAGATACCAGTTTGTAAGCTCAGCTTCACAGGCTTGGCTCTGGCTCAGCAGCTCAATCCCACACCAAAGATTGGCGTGATGTTTGGACTGAACTGTACGAAGACCAGGTCTACATAAGCAGCGGGATGAGGAAGTTTAATCCTGAGGCGGTAGAGTGGGCCATACCACTTTAGCCTGCAGGGGTGTGGGTGTGGAAAACTTGGCAAGTAAAAAAAAGGGTTTTTTTTCTAGCATCCTATTTGTGATGTTTTTGTACCGGTGGTCGACCTTCTTGAAAATGCCTGCCGTGGAATGTGGGGTGGTCCATTCTACCACCCTGTTCTCTGGGGACCTCAGAGCAAATTTACAGCTTCACTTGTGGAGCTGCAGCCTCCAGGTGGAGAAAGGCTTCCCTTCCTTCCCTTTCTGGTCACCTGGCAGGCCACCTTGTGTTCTGTGACAGAACAGCAGGTTGTAAACCTGGGGCACATGAGTTACGATGCAGTCAGCTTTACATGGTAGGGTTTCTTTTCCCTCCATTGTGCAGTCCAGCTGCTTTCAGAAATAACAAGTGCCTGCTTGTGCATTTCAGTCTTGATCTCTCTCTCTTCGGGGATGCCCAACCACAGTGCCAGCATCCAGGTATGAACCTTTTGCTCCTCCCTTTTTTTCCTTTGTTCGCGGCACCTTAATGCTTCCCGCAGCCAGGGAAGGTATGGTCAGAAACAGCATACGTCTGCTCCATCAGGTGCTGGACCGCGAGCCCCAGGCCAGGGGGCGGAGGCAGAATTCTGAACCAGATGGATATTTTACGCACAAGGCCGTTCTGACACTGTCTGATGCTTGTGCATCAAGCAAGTTCCCGTTTCTTTATTATCGTCCACTGACTTTGGTCCAGTATTGTTGGATGTTCTGAGAAGCCAAGATGGTCCCTGGGTAAGAGGCAGGTCCTCTTGGTTTTGTGATGCGATAAGCCATTGGCCGAGACAGGAGACCTGCAATTATTGGCGGCAAGCACAGTGGCAGGGCCGTTTTTCTCCAGCTTTACCATAATTACAAGCGTCTCCAGACACAGAGGACTGGCCTTTCAAAAATCATGATGTTTCCTCAGGGGTGAAAAACATCATCAAGTCACAGCTGACTTATGACGACTCTGTGGGGTTTTCAAGGCAAGAGACGTTCAGAGGTGTTCTGCCATTGCCTGCCTCTGCATCATGACCCCGGACTTCCTTGGTGGCCTCCCACCCAGATACTAGCCAGGGCCGACCTTTCTTAGCCTCTGTGATCAAACGAGATAGGCGATCCTGGGTTGTCCAGGTCAGGGCAATGTTTCATTACAGGGTTTTAAAGTGAATTTCGTTGTTTAATAAGAATTGTTTTGGTTTCGGCTTTTTTTTTATAGCTGTTTTGTGGCAAGACTAGTTTGTGTCAGGACAAGCCTATTAACCTTTAAAATGCCACATGGCTTTTTTTGTTTGCTGCAGAAAACTAATGCAGCTACGCCTTTGAAATTAGATTTGCTTTAACTAGTACCAATATCAAACCTGCTGACTAAAGGATTTTTTTTTTTTGCTGTACAGTGAATACTCTAAGAATATTTGACCAGTATTTGACAGGCGAGCAGGCCAACCAACAGCCAGCCTTCTCTCCCCCTTTTTGAGGAAGGCTAACCTTTCACATTCTCCTTGCAGCTGTGCGTGCAGAAGCTGAGGATTCTAATAGAAGATTCAGATCAGAACTGTGAGTCTGTGGCTTCGTGGAAGTGGGTTTGCAGCGGGGCAGGACTGCGCTCTAAACACAAAGCCCTGTTGTTCCACAGTGGTATTGGCTCTTCACAGGAAGTGGTGCAGATCTGTGCAGGGGTTCTGAAGACCCTTTCCTTAGTCACTGTGGGTGTTCCATTCCTTAATGTGACGAGGTTGATTCCTTGCCCACCAGTGTTGAAGTTCCATTTCTTACGGTCGAAGAATCAGATATACAAAATCAAACAACTAGACATACCAATGAGACAGTTCTGAAAGTATTTATATACAATGAAGGATACAATAAAAATGCAAAAGCTAGAAAATACAGGTCACTAAACCAGTGCTGTACCGCCGTAGACTCTGGCGACCGCACAGAATCTTGCAACTGTGTCTGAGATTCCAGGCTCAAGGTCAGCTAGAACAAAGGATGTGTGCCATTCCTCCAATCTTCCTGGAATTTTGTAGAGGACGGGCTGAATAAAAGTGTGTCTGAGGTCATCATAAGATGGGCAACGCAGCAATAGACATCCAGCTATTTCAGCTTCCCCAGTAGTACAGGGGCCTAAACACGCAAGACAGCATGAATGGTCACTATACTGATTGTATTTGGAGTTGGATCCGACTGGCGCTGCTGACGGACCCTGGCCTTCTGTTTTCTTCCCCTCCCCCTAGCAACCCCGGCATCGCTGGGGGTTGACCATTTGGGTTTGGGGGCTGCAATGAGAAGGGTAGTCAGGTGAGATGGCCCCTCTTCCTTCACCACAGCATCGGTAGGATCCAGCCCTTTGAGCCTCGCATAGAGATGTCGCGTGAGAATTCTGTGTGAACGGGGGCTCAGCGTGATAACTCCTTGTAAAGGTGAAGCACTGCACGTCTGTCACGGAGGAGGGAGAGATCCTCTTAGCTAGTGGTGTGGGGACAGAGGAGAATATAGAGCAGATCAGAGAGCGTAAACATCCGATATATTAATGAGAGAGACGAAAAAGATGTGGCTGTTTGGCAAAAGCTTCCTCTTTCCTGGGCAGGAGGGAACTTGGTGATGAATGTACTTCCTAAGATTTTGATTTTGTTTATGAATATTTTATATGGGTGGATGGCTAAACAAGGCTCAGCCCCTGCAGCAGCAACAGAGAACGCCAGCAGAAGAAGCAAAACCCTCAGGTCCAGTCAATAATTTAATCCTTTCAGACTTTCCGCATTCAAGCATACCCTTCAACTTGACTTCATGGAGACTCTGTGATGTTTTGGCAAACTTTCGGCCCTGTTCTAGAGCATATTATTGTCTTGCCTGCCCTAGTGTGGGTTTTTTTTCTGTCCTTCAAGCCGCTTAGGGCCCTCTGCCTTCTGCATTTTATCGTCACAAGCCTGTGAGATTAGATTACTTTGGAAGGGTGTGCCATTGGCCCCCATGGTCATACAGCAGGCTTTGTGGCAGCCTGGGAATCTGGCCACTCCACACTGACTCTTCACTGGCTGTCCTTGACTTGGAAGGTAATCAGTTCTCCCCTGCAGCTGTGCATACCCGGGGGAGGGGGGCATGGCAGGCAGTCCACTGTTTGGTAGTATTCTGGGAAACTTTGGAGGAACTGCTGTAGTTTTGCTGTGGGTGGATGACCCCCACGGCTGGGCAGCTGAGATAACTTTATATAGAAAAGAATTAAAAGGTACTGCGAGTTTCTCAGTGTCTTGATAAGGCAGCCAGAGTTGCACACTTGGCAGAATAGTTGATACCCACATAACCGAACAATGTGTAGGGCCTTGTTTGGTTCCCGAGGTAAAACAATCTGTAAAGTATTGTCGGTAAAATCTAACTCAGAAATATTAAAAATTAAATTAAAATCTGTCGCAAGTTCAGGGTTACCCCTATTATTTTTTATAATGAGCTGATAAAAAAAAAACAGTGGGAGTTTTTTTTAATGTAGAATAAATTGGATTTTTGACCTTGGAAGATCTATTTAAGAACAAGAGGGGGTTTCAGTCATAACACAAAGTATTAGCACTAATGAGAGGGAGGCCCCCATTCCTCTCTTGGTATGTCCAGTGAAGACATATTTAGGGTGTTTTGCTTTTTAAAGTGTGTATGGAAATCTGAGGCAAAGGCAGTTTGAAGCAGTCATTGATAACAGTACTTTAAAAAGGTGAATTGCCTCTATTTATTCAGCACAGTTCAATCCGTAACTTGTTATGCTGTTTGAAACAAAGAAAATGAGAGAACTCTTGAGAGGAGCATAAATATGCTGGCAGCTGCAGAGATACACATGGCTGTGAACTGGCCACTGCCAAGGTCAGAACCGGTTAGTAAAATCTGGGGTGACAAATCTTCTAATTTGCACCCAGTCTAGAGATCTGCCCTGAGCTCAGGTGTTGGGAAAGTTTTTCTCATTAGCTTAACAGACTGCAGACCCCCCCCACCCCCCCCCACCCCCCAAGGTTAGGCCTGCTGTCGGACAGACTCTCTGAGAGAGAATATGGTCTCTTGAAGCACTGTGGAATTTTCAGCGTCATGGTCTTTTGCCAACCGAATAAGCAGAGAACTTCTTTGAGTTATTGGTTTTATTTTAAAATTAAGCATAACTCTTTTTATTTGGTAAGAGCTTGGTAAGTTTAAACAGGTACTAATTAATCCTACCTGCCCAGGAAAAAAAATGCATGTCATAAAAAAATCAGGTCTCCTGACATTTCTCAAACTTAGCTATGTACATAAGATTACGGTGCCAAACAAGTTTTAGCCGACTGGCGGAATGCTGTTAAAGATCTGGAAGCCCTGTGCACAGAGGTCTCATTCAAGATCTTCTGAGCTGGGTAGCTGTGTTAGTCGGAAGCAACACAGCAAAGACCAACAAAGTTTTAATTCTGGGTATGAGCTTTTGTGTGCACACACCCTTCATTGAAAGAGACTTCGCCAACCATCACATATAGGTAGAGAGGGCCCTTCCTGGCAACTAACCCACCACCACCTATGTGTCATGGTTGAGGATGTCTTGTTTGAGAGCCAGTTTGGTGCAGTAGTTAAGAGTGGCGGACTCTAATCTGGGAGAGCCGAGTTTGATTCCCCACTTCTCCACGTGCACCTGCTGGTGTGACCTTGGGTCAGTCACAAGTTCTCTCAGAGCTGTTCTCTCAGGAGCAGTCCTTGAAAGAGCTCTCTCAGCCCCACCTACCGCAGAGGGTGTCTGTTGTGGGGAGGAGAAGGGAAAGGAGTTTGTAAGCCACTCTGAGACTCCTTTGGGTAGTGAAGGAGCTGGAGATAAATCCAGTATCTTCTCTTCTTCTTGTTTCTCTGTATCTGAAGAAGGAAAGGGTGCCTTGCACACGAAAGCTCGATACCCAGAATTAAACTTTGTTGGTCTTAAAGATGCCACTAGACTCCAGCTTTGTTCTAAGATCTTCTGTCTCTGGAATCTAATAGCAAAAAGCCTGATTAGCCTCTTACGTCACACTTTTTATAGAGAAGGTAACAGGAACAGAAATATTTTTATAACACATGATGGTTCTCCAACTGAAATTGGTCCCCAAAGGGATTGTGAAGATAACAGGTGGACTAAGAATACATCTTGGTAGCTCTCACCAAATTCTCAAAGCAAAGTTATGAGGCTAAAAATAACACCTGTTCACAATAAAAGAGAAATAAATCTCCTTTTTCTTAAGAACATAAGAGAAGCCAGTGCTGGATCAGGCCAGTGGCCCCTCCAGTCCCACACTCTGTGTCACACAGTGGCCAAAAACACCCCAGGTGCCCTCAGGAGGTCCAGCAGTGGGGCAAAGAAACACTAGAAGCCCTCCCACTGTTGCCCCCCCCTGCCCCCAAGCACCAAGAAGACAGAGCATCCCTTGCCCCAGACTGAGAGATCCTATCTATACCTTGTGGCTAACGGCCACTGATGGACCTCTGCTCCATATAAGAACATAAGAAAGAAGCCAATGCTGGATCAGGCCAGTGGCCCCTCCAGTCCCACACTCTGTGTCACACAGTGGCCAAAAACACCAGGTGCCCTCAGGAGGTCCAGCAGTGGGGCCAGGACACTAGAAGCCCTCCCATGTTGCCCCCCCCCCCAAGCACCAAGAATACAGAGCATCCCTTGCCCCAGACTGAGAGATCCTAGCTATACCTTGTGGCTAACGGCCACTGATGGACCTCTGCTCCATATAAGAACATAAGAAAGAAGCCAAGGTTGGATCAGGCCAGTGGCCCCTCCAGTCCCACACTCTGTGTCACACAGTGGCCAAAAAGAACAGGGGCCCTCAGGAGGGAGGTCCAGCAGTGGGGCCATGCTGTGATAATGAGCTGTCAGGTTGAGAGGCCTTCCTGTAGTTTTCCTGCTGAACCTTGATGAATACATAATTGAGATGAACACTTATGGTCAAGGGCTTTCCAATTTCCTGGGGGTGGGGTACTGGGGCTGGGCTGCCAGTTCCCTCCCTCTCCCTCCTCCCCCGCTAGCAAGGCGGCTGTTGGGCACCTCCCAAGCTGCAGCTGTTGTGCTCTGGGGTGAGTGGCCCACTTGCTGCTAGGGCTGAGCGGTGGGAGGCCTGCAACGGGTCCCCGGGTGGTCGGCAATGGAGCCAGCAGCGCTGAGCACCCCGGTGTGGGCAGCAGCCTTCTGGTGGCACCTGTCCAGCCCGGAGCAGCAGCAGGTGCTGGCAGGCTGCATGGTGGCAGCGGTGCTGGGGCACACCTTCTGCATTCCGTGCGGGCGCTACTTGGCTGAGCTCCTTACCTGCCTCGCCTCCCCCCCCCGGGGCCAGAAGTGTGGGTCCTTCCTTCCCCAGTGGGCCCCCTAAGTATCAAGGAAGGCGGTGCTCACGAGCCAGAGGAAGGTGCGCTTGGCCCGCCTGGGACCCCTGCTGGACCCCCCCCCCCCATTCTCCCCTCCCACGCACCAGTAGGCATAGTGGGTGAGGAAGAGCCAGGAGGAAACAGTTGGCCCAGTGGTGGAGCTGGGTGCCGTTGCTGTGGAGGACGAGGAGTAGTGGCAGCAGCCAGGAAGGAGGGCACCTCCTGCACCACCCAGGCCAGGTGGGCTGGCACTGGTTGCCCCAGGGGGGCTCATTCACCCTTGGAAAACTTTGGTGGTGGGGTGCTCCCAAGCCCCCCCCCCCTCCGGGTAGTTGACGCCTGTGGTAATGGTTAGAGCCATGAATACTTGACCCTGGAAAGTAAGCCTGACGACTCAGCTAACTTCTTATGCTTGCTCTGCATTTGTAGAATGGTGGGCTTCCTTTGTAAGGTATTCATACTCTATGTTCCAAGATGGCGTTTGTCGGTATGTGTTTTCAGCATATTGTAAATGGTGTAGAATTCATGCAATTAGCTGTCCTTTGACTCAAGGATCGGTAAATAATGGGTGAATCTAACCAGATTTTCCACTGTTGAAAAGGGAAGAGGAGGTCCTCTTTGATCACTGAACAGGATATCCTGGAGCTCCCGGGCCCTGTAGGGGTGAAAGACGTGTGGTGAGGGCTGTACTGGGGAGTGGGGCAAGACTGAATGGAAAAGCCAGCTGGATCCAGCCCAATGTTTATCTTTTTTTAAAAAAAATTGAAAAGATAATGTCAACTTTTTCTGCTGGCTTATGTTCTGTGGACTGAGAAGCCATTTTGAGTTTCTGACAAAGTTGGCTCTGTCTGTCCCGCAAAAGCCATCAGCTTCAATATGTCTGTTAACCTTTAAGGTGGCACAAGATGCCTTTTTGCATCCCCCAACCCTGCTGGGAATCTTACCCTTCCCTCTGGCTTCTGACATTCATTGATCGTTCCTCCCTATCTTTGTAGCATGAGGACCAGAAACTTGTCTCCAAACAGACAGAACAGCAAAAACAGGGACTCTCAACTAGCTGACATGTTCGGATTCCCCTCGAGCTCACTGCACGTGCAGTTCCCATGAGAGAAAGGGAGGGCCTCCAGTGAGTGATTGCCTGGGAGAAAAGGGATGTTCTAGGCGGGCGTTCAGAGGAAGAATGAATGGAAGCAGTTGGATGGGAGGTCGCTGCAGAGCTTGCCAAAGACCCAGGCTCCCAGTATCCACTAATGAGCACCTGCCTTGGGCTGCCAACAGCGTCTCTGTCTGTGGCCTGGTAAAAAGAAAGGTCGGCCGCACACAATCCCGCTGTGTTTGTGACTCTGCTCTGTTGTGTCTTCCCTCCCCAGTGAAGTATTTGGGGCTGCTGGCAATGTCCAAAATCCTGAAAACTCACCCCAAGTCCGTTCAGTCTCATAAGGATCTCATCCTCCAGTGCCTGGATGACAAGGACGAGTCCATCCGCCTCCGCGCCTTAGATCTTCTCTATGGAATGGTGCGTTCCCTTGACATCCTTCTCACCCCGGCCGTGTGGCTTCACCTGCTTGGTTCCTCTCCCCCCCCCCCCCCCGGTTGCCAGTGGCAATAAGACAACTACGGCACCATTGTAGTCCTGTGGCTGGCTCCTTGAATGGGAGTTGTCATCTTGGGCAGGGTCCCCCTCATTCCCGTCGCATGGAGTGGGCCTGCAGGGGAGGACTTGGCTGTTGCAAGGGCCCCTGGAAAGAGGGCACTGCGTAGTTGCACACAGACACACGACAGCTGCCATGTACTGCATTCGGCTCTCGGTCCGTCAGTGCTGTCCGCTCGCACTGGCAGCAGGTCTCGGGCGGAGATCTGTCACATCAACCACTAACTGGTCCTTTGTAACCAGGGATGCCAGGGATTGAGCCTGGGACCTTCTCTGTGCCGAGCAGAGGCTCTGCCACCAAGATGCAGCCCATCCCCAGACACCTTATGTGCACACCAGCTGCTGGATCCCCAAGCATGAGGGCTAGGTCACCCTGTGTCAGGGGGTCAGTGTGGGGCAGCATCTTAACCCTCAGCTTCTCTTCCTACTCCCTGAGGGACGACCCTGCAGCCTGGGCCAGTCACCCAAGGGCCGGATGAGTCTCCCTCAGCCGCCTCTGACAGAGCAGCAGACGGGGCTCATGCACACCCTTCCACTCATATTTTTGTAGCCCCGAGAGCTGGAAGCTTGGCTTCTAAATTCAGAGCCTTGCGCCCAAAGGGCTGGGCACCTTCCAGCCGCCTCCCCACCCCCGGTTCTGGCTCTGGAGATTCATTCCGTTATCGCTCATGCGTGCGTCTGTCTTTGATAGAAGGCGGCCTCCTTGAATAAAACCCGGGAAGCTCAAGAAGCCAGATCCTGTGCTTTTCCTGCCATCCTGGGGTGCACATTTTTCTTGGCCGCTGCTCCCTCCCACCCCAGGGGTGGTGGGATGCATTGCAGGCGAGTGAGCTCTTGTGCCCGACACCTCCCTTGTGCCTCCTGCCTTTGCCCCAGGTGTCAAAAAAGAACCTGATGGAGATCGTGAAGAAGCTGATGATCCACGTGGACAAAGCCGAAGGGACGACCTACAGGGATGAGCTGCTGACCAAAATCATCGATATATGTAGCCAGTCCAATTACCAGTACATCACCAACTTTGAATGGTCTGTAGTCAGTGGTCCTGGGGGGGGGGGGGGGGCTGCTCAGGAGCCAGAGAACTGAGGCTTTAGAACAGCTTCATACCTTGCTGCCTCATGACGGGATGCCCGCCTTTTTTTAATTTTTAAAGTAACATTTGTTGAATTTTAACATTAATTGTTACCAATCTACTACAATAATACTTATCACCAGTGTTCCCTCTGAGCGGAGTTAGTGTGAGCTAACTCACAGTTTTTCAGGCTCCAGCTCATACATTTTTGTCTGAGCTTGGGAAGGAGGGCTCCAGAGCAGACTAATTTATGCAGGAGCCAAATCGCTCACTCACAGCTTTAATGCCAGGAGCTCACAAAGCAGAATTTTTGCTCACAGGACTCCACGGCTTAGGGGGAGCATTGCTATAAATCACAGATCATAACTGAGGCTTAAGTTGATACAGTACAATAGATTTGGTGCATAGGAATGAGCACAACCATCCAAGAATAAGAAGAGACACAACACAATAGCTAGCTTTTAGGTTTTACCATAAACCTAAGTCATCTATAACTTTAGAGGAGAAGAAGAGGAGGTTGGATTTATACCCCGCCCTTCACCACCCAAGGGAGTCTCAGAACGGCTTGCAAACTCCTTCCCCTTCCCACAACAGACACCCTGGGAGGTGGGTGGGGCTGAGAGAGCTCTGAGACAACTGTCCTTGAGAGAACAGCAGGTACAGAGCTATGCCTTGCCCAAGGTCATCCAGCGGGTGCAAGTGGAGGAGTGGGAAATCAAACCCGGTTCTCCCAGATTACAGTCCATGCACTTCACCACTACACCAAACTGGCTCACTTTAGGAATTTCTTGTTGGGAGGACAAATACTCTAGGATAGGTAGTTAGCCAGACAGAGGAGAAGGTAGAGTGTGAAGGTTTATTAAAGTATGCCAGATTGTGAGTCTGGCCATAATATATAAGCTCCATATTTTTTGGTGCCATTGTGAGAGGGTCGGTGACTGTTGATTCCAATTCATAGCGATGATGTTTCTAGCCACATAAAGCAACAAAGACACTCTTTCCGTGTTAGAATAGGAGCCATCCTTGGAGGCCCAGCCATTCAGTGAGAGGTGTTGTGGTATGATATTGAGGTCTGGGGATACCCTCCTTGAAAATACCCAGAGGAGGAGGAGGCTTGGAGGAGGGACAGTTGTGCAGGGGAAAGGGAAACCTCTTGGGAGGGTGGAGAGTCGCATGGCCAGGGGAGTGTATGTACTCCTTGGGAACCACCAGCCAGGTCTTTGGCTCCTGTAGGTTCCTCCCCCCACTTCTCTTATCAGCCAGTCTCCCCGCATGTGACACGGGGCCGTCTCCTCCTCCTCTGCCTGCCTGCAGGTACATCAGCATCCTAGTGGAGCTGACCCGGCTAGAGGGCACTCGCCACGGGCACCTCATTGCCTCCCAGATGCTGGATGTGGCCATCCGCGTGAAGGCCATCCGCAAGTTTGCTGTGTCACAAATGGCAGTGCTCCTGGACAACGCCCACCTGCTGGCCAGCAACACCCAGCGGAACGGGATCTGCGAGGTGCTGTATGCTGCTGCCTGGATATGTGGGGAGTTCTCTGAGTAAGTGCGTCAGGGCTGCGCGCAGCAGTGGGAAAGGGCTCAACAGCCTGGGGGAGAGGGCGGCGTGGTTGGGGGGAGCCTCCCGTACAGTCCTCCTTCCCACTTCCAGAGGTGGGTTAGTGAGACGCTGGCGTATGCTTACACTCGAAGTTCGGATTAACCAAAAGAGAAGCAGTGAGACTTCCAGTGTTTGCTCAGTTGGCAACGATGGGATGTGCTGCGCAGGGCTTCTAGGGAGGGGGGAGGAAATGTTGAGGGCAGCAACAGTTAAGACTGGCATACTCTTTCTGGGGGGGGGGGGTGTTCTCGTGACCTCCACCTGCTGTTCCCTGCCTTTCTGCACAGACAGCCCTGTAGCCAGCCAAAGGGGTCCATATCCGCCATCTGGGCTGTTAACTTATTGGATTATTGTGATAATCCAATTGTATTTGAACTGTTTTAAGATGGTAAATCTCCCAGAGCCTGCTTGCAGGGTGGGCGATTCATAAACTTAACTCAATAAATAAATAAATACCAGGGGACCCAGGCAGTGTGCTAGCGGGACAGCAGCACAGGGCCCGTTCTAATCTTGGTAGATTCAAGTCCAGTAGCACCCTAGAGAGCCCAGCAAGATGTTTGGGTATGAATTCTTGCAAATCAATGCTCCCTTCATCAGATACAAGTAGGAATGGAAATCCATGAGTCTTATATCCCATTCTGAAGATGGCAGGGGAACTTACTGGAATCACTTCTACTCAACTTTTGGCTGGTGTACCACTAACAAAACAAAAGGCAGAACTAGCCTCCTATTGCTAATTGCGGCAAAACTCTTGATAGCCCAAAATTGGACAAAACCCCTTCCCTACACCAATGGGTTTCTAAAGTCTTGGGATATAGCAGCAGCAGATATAGTGACTCAGTTGCTTGTAACTGAAACACCGACAAAGAAAAATGACTTTGTTGAAAAGTGGTTCTCTTTTTTTGAATGTCACGTTAAATTCAACAAAATTATATAAATTAGCTAAGAAATATATGAATTTTATGTTTTATTAGCGATTGAAGTTAATTACCCTGGCTTTATATTACTGAGGTTTACTGATGAGCTAAAGTATATCTATGGTATGTTACCTTTTTTAATGTTCTGGTTACAGTTGTTATTGTTGGTTATGTTAATGCTATTTTTATAGTTACCGTAATTGTATTTTTGATTTTGATTTTTTTTTTTAATTTCGTAAACAGAGAAGACAGGGGCATTTTAGTGAAAGAACTCAGGCTGCAGAGGCACATTTTCCTCCTCTGTTCTAATCAAGCTGGTTACGTTTTGCACTGCACCTCCATATCCTTCCTTTCGAGATATCTGACGAAGGGAGCGTTGACTCTCGAAAGCTCATGCCCTGAAAATCTTACTTGTCTCTAAGGTGTTCCTGGACTCCAGTCTGGCAGTTCTCCTGCAGACCAGTGTGGGTCTGCCCCTCTGTGACATTCTGCTCTTGTTTGTGTCCCTGGGGGCGCTCCGCAGGCATCTTTGCTCGGGGGCTGGCGATGGCTCTCGGTAGCCCACACGGGGCACAGGCTCTGATGTGTGCTTTCGTTTTGCGATGTGTGCGCTGTGCGTAATCCTGGTTGCTCAGTCCCTGGGCCCTCTCAAGCTCCCCGTTCTCCTCAGGCACCTTGAGGAGCCGCAACAGACCCTGGAAGCCATGCTGCGGCCAAAGGTCACCACCCTCCCGGGCCACATCCAAGCGGTTTATGTCCAAAACATGGTGAAGCTTTACGCCTCGATCCTGCATCAGAAGGAGCAAGCCAGCGAGAAGGAGGAGGCGCAGGAGACCACCCAGATGATGGTCGACCGCTTGCCTCAGTTTGTGCAGAGCGCCGACCTCGAAGTTCAGGAGAGGGTAACGAGTCGCTCCGAGAGCTTTCCGGACCAAAAGGGTTTCCGTGCACACATTTGAGGGGTCTTGCGTTGCAACTTCCCCCCTTCCTTTCTTTTGCTCCGCAGGCTTCCTGCATCTTGCAGCTAATGAAATACATCCACAAGCTTCAGTTGAAGGAGGTGCCGGTGGCTGAGGAAGTGATTGCCTTGTTCTCGGGGGAGCTGAACCCTGTGGCCCCCAAAGCCCAGAAGAAAGTTCCGGTTCCAGACGGGTAAGATTCCCCCTGCTCAGCACCAGACTATTTACTTCAGCTCCTGGCTGTGTGGTATGGCGGCCCAGGGCACGCCTGTTTACAGAGCCAAAACCTGCACGAGTTTGTGGGATGAAGTCTCCTGATGACTTTAATCATTTTTAAGGCAATCTCTTAGGCATTGATGGCAGCAGGAATTAGCGTGGAAATGGGTGGACAGAATCTGTCAGTTACACAAGCCAAGGAGACTCAGAAGTTTGGATTTTTGTGGGCCAGGAAGGATGGTTTCTTTGGGGGGAGGAGGCTCCTTGGGAGAAACCCTTGTCCTAGACTTCCCTCCACGCTGACTGCCGCCTCATCGTCTCCAATAGCAGGGATCCCCAGTGTGGGGCCCTTTCCTGGTGCCCGCCACGTGGTTTTAGAGAGTGCATGGGGCCACATGGAGCTTTTGCCCAGCAGGTTAATTGTTCGTCAGAGATTTGATTGCCTGTACAGATACCTTTAAAACATGGACTTTGGCAGCAGCTGCCACCACAGCACAAGGGTCATCGTTGTGTGGCTGAAGGAAAGCCATTGGCAGCCATTTATTCTGTCAGAGCCCCAAAGGTGTCTGCAGGCTCAAAAAGATTGGGGATGGCTGTTCTGTGGCTTCTGGTGAGGGAGAGATACCCTGAGCCTTCTGGGAAAAGAGGGGTTGGGTGGGGGGAGGTGGAGCCGATTGATGCTCCGGATATCTCTTGTGCTTCTGTGTAGTCCAGGACCATCATTTTTCTCCCAGCCCTCTGTCAGGTGGGTTTGAATGCTCCTTTTAGTTATTTTTCCCATCGATAAAAAGTTTCACGAGCAACCTTTGCACATAACAATGATCTCAGAGCGACTCAAGTTTGTTAAAATGTGCGGCTGGAGGTGAACTATTAATGATCAATTACAGCCGCTGCAGTGCGTTACTCAAGCCTGAAGTTTTGGATCCTCTTTGTGATCAGAGGAAGCTTTGAGATGCCATGGAAACCGTAGAGGGAGCAGGCTTTGGCAAATCTCCCTAGGAAGAGAGCTTAGATCGAGGTTTCTAAGTGGGGGGTGGGGGACTCTTCCCTATTTCCCAGCCCAACTGGTCTCTTTAAAAGAGGGAAGAGGTAGGGCCAGGTCACAGCACACATCTTTAAAAGTCTGGGAGTGTGGGTGTGTACACACCTTCCCCTCGTCAAGGCTTTGAGAGATGTGGACCTCCCCACCCTGTTTGTGGGCCTTCCAGTGGCGGTCTGGTCTGGCAAGCGTGGTCTGATTCAGCGGAGCTATTCTGATGGTCTTAAAAACAACTTTGTTGTTGCCTGTGATGCGCACCCATAACCCCAAGGCCATTCTCATGTTCACAGTTTGGACCTCGATGCCTGGATCAACGAGGCTCCTTCAGACAGCGAGTCGGAGGACGAGAAGCCCAGGACGATCTTCCATGACGAAGAGCAGCGGCACTCGCGGCACCGGCAACCTGAGATGGACGAGGAGGAGCTAGCGAGGGTAGGCAGGCTGCCCCTGAACGGCTGCAGCTGGGGGTGCGGTTCCTTTGGTGTGCAGGAGAGGTCTCGAGAAGGCTCTGTTGGGGAAGACCTTTTTCTGCATGGGACACCTGGGAGAGCTGCTGCCAGTCAGCTCAGGGTCCTGCACTGGACTGACCAGTGGTCTGACCGTGTTGCATCGTGGGACTTCTGGCATCAAATGGCATCTCTTCCCCTCTAACTGCGTTTGGCTGTTTGAGTCGGTCACAGCATTTTTAGTGAAGGAGACCCGCCACCCTCTGGGCAGTGCTGTCACGCTCCTGGCCTTCTTGCTCCTTGTTTGGCATCGCGGGAAGATCATCTCAGCAAGGTCTCTTAAAATATATGCATATTGAGAGTGCAAGGCAGTCCCACTAATCCCGCTTTGGAATCTGTCTCTTTTCCTCTTCAAGCGCCGAGAAGTCCGGAAACAGGAGCAAGCGAACAACCCGTTTTACATCAAGAGTTCTCCTTCCCCACAGAAAGTAAGTCTCGCCTTGGCAGAAGTGCCAGTCAATAGAACTGTGCTGGGCCTACTCACCTTCTGTGGCTGGGTTACAGTTCTGGATGCTCTAGTGGAGAAGAGAGACTTGATAGCTGATTTTTTTAGTTGAGGAGTGTTCTGTGTTGCTGTTGAGCGTGGCCAGTGAATATACCTATAAATTTCCCTTCTCTCTCCCCTCTCTGGTGTTTTCCAGCGGTACCACGATGCCCCTGGCGTTGAGCACATACCTGTGGTTCAGATTGACCTCTCTGTTCCCCTAAAGGTCCCCGGTAAGAGCATCCCTTCTCTAGCCAGTGGCTGACAGTAACAGCTCCTCTGAAATGTGGGGGAGGGGCTTTGCAGGGGGAAGCATGTGGCTCTCAGGGGCCTTCCCTTCAGTTCTGCTGAGCAAAACAAAGGGAAGTGGAACACAGTCGAGACGGCAGGATCTCTGTCCTGCTCCAGACACACGAGATTTGCCGGGGGAGGGGGGGGCAGCTTTCCTTGTGGTTCCTTCATACCCTTTTGATTGGCCCACGGAAAAGAACCATTGTCATGCGTGCAGCAAAAAGAGGCACATTCTACTTTGTAAAATGCTTCGCTTTCCTTGAGGTTAGGCATTTTGTTGCTGTCACTCATAAGAACATAAAGGAAGCCATATTGGATCAGGTCAATGGCCCGTCCAGTCCAGCACTATGTCACAAAGTGGCCCAAACCCAGATGCCACCGGGAGGTCCACCAGTGGGGCCAGAACTCCAGAAACCCTCCCACTGTGGCCTCCACACTCCTAGAATACAGAGCATCACTGCCCCAGAGTGTTCCCTCTATATCTTGTGGTTAAGAGCTACTGATGGACCTCTGCTCCAAATGTTTATCCAATTCCCTCTTGAAGCTGTCTATGGCTGCAGTCACACGGCCCTTAATTGCGGGAGGAAGGGCTATTTCCTCCCGCATTTAAAGGGGCCGTCTACAACGGCCGCAGAAAGTCCCGCGCCGAAGCAGGCTCAAATGCAGGTTCCTCCCGCATTTTCCGACCCCGGGAAAATCGACAGTTTTCCCGGGAGTCGCGGGAGGAACCCGCATTTGAGGTATCTGGACAGCCCTCTCTCGCAATGATTGCGAGAGCAGGGCTGTCCAGAGGGTCCTGTCGGCCATTCCCCCCCCCCCCCTTTTACACTTGGGCGCTTGGGCAGTCAAGCGCCCAAGTGTAAAGGGGGGGGAACCCCAAACTTACCAGGCGGCTGGCGGGTCCTTTGCTGCTGCTTCTGCCGCCGCCGCCGCCTCTTCTGCGGCTGCTGCCGCTGCTTTTGCCGCTGCCGCCTCCTTCGTCGCCTCTTCTGCGGCCGCCGCTGCCGCCGCCGCCGCTTCTGCCACCACAGGGGTTGGGATATGTAGACATCCCAACCCGCAGTAGAAAAATGCGGCCCCTTTAAATCCGGGAGTGCTCCCGGATTTAAAGGGGCCGTGTGACCGCAGCCTAGGCTTTTAGCTTGCCACCACTTCCTGTGGCAGTGAATTCCATGTTTCAATTACACACACACACCCCAGGAGCCAAAACAGTGATGGTGATGCTCCTCTGGGCACGTGGGACAGCTGCACATTGACACCTGCATGTCCAGGAAACATTCTATTATTCTTGTGCACTGCAGTCCCTTTAAAGTTTAAAGGAATTGCACAAGAAAGCCCCAAAACAGCTGAGCGGCAGGAAGCAGGCTCAGCTGTTGTTTGGGCTTTCTGCAAACCCTTGTTGAAGAGACTGCAGTCCCCTTCAACGGTGTTTGCAGGGCCACGAACCATAACAGGTTTGGTTTACAAACAAACTTCCTAGTTCTATGTAGTTCGGTCCATGGTTTGGCTAGAAACCACATTTTTTTCCCAGTTCATGCCCATCCCTGTTTGTGACACACCGATCAGTAGAAGTCAGAATAAGTTCCTTGTTTATCTGAAACCAGCATGTGCTCCTTCTCCCTCCCCCCCCCATCTCCTGCAGGCATGCCAGTGTCTGACCAGTATGTGAAGCTGGAGGAGGAGCGCCGGCACCAGCTGGAGAAGGACAAGAAGAAAAAGAAGAAGGAGAAGCGGGGGAGCAAGCACCGGCGCCACAGCTCCCTCCACACAGAGAGCGACGAGGACATTGCACCCGCCCACCACGTGGACATCATCACAGAGGAGATGCCAGAGGTAAGCCCCAGAGCGGGCCAAGCTGGGGGCCATTCCTTGCTGGACCTGCGAGGCATCCTGCAGACTTCCGTGTGGGTGGGGAGGGAAGTTCATGAGTCTGGCGCTTTGAGCTGTGATCCAGCCCAAGGAGACATTCCTCCAGTTTGGCATAGTGGTTAAGTGCGCGGACTCTAATCTGGGAGAACCGGGTGTGATTCCCCACTCTTCCACTTGGCAGCTGCTGGTGTGACCTTGGGTCAGTCACAAATTCTCTCAGAGCTGTTCTCTCAAGGGCAGTCCTTGAAAGAGCTCTCTCAGCCCCACCTACCTCACAGGGTGTCTGTTGTGGGAAGTGGAAGGGAAAGGAGTTTGTAAGCCGCTCTGAGACTCCCAAGTGAAGTGCAGGAGGAAAGTGCTGCTACTGCTCACGGAACAGATGTGCAGGAGCCAAACTCCTAATGCGGCTTCCCAGCTGAGCCAACAACCAAAAGAACTGCTTTGTGGCATCAGGAGAATGTCTTGAATTGCCGGACCAGCACTGGGGGAGAGTTTTCCGCTTTTGCTAGTTGCTCGTTCGGCCTTCACCAAACCCTCCCAGCACTTGATTTAAGGCGTGGGAAGGAGACGGTCCATCCATTTCAATCTTCCCGGGGTTTTTTTTAACCTAAAAAGTTATTGCAGGGGTGGGGGTTGGATAAGGTGGGTGGCCTCAGGCAGTGTTCCCTCTAAGCTGAGTTCATGTTAGCTAGCTCACAGTTTCTTAGCCTCCAACTCACAGATTTTTGTCTGAGCTCGGGAAAGAGGGCTCCAGAGCAAACTCATTTATGCAGTAGCCAAATCGCTCGCTCACAACTTGAATGCCAGTAGCTCACAAAGTAGAATTTTTGCTCACAAGACTCCACCGCTTAGAGGGAGCATTGGAACTGGCCTGTTGCCTTTTTGTTCCAGCATTGACCCCCCCCCCCCCATCTGACATGGCTCTTCTGCGCCTTGTGCTTCCAGAATGCTCTGCCCAGTGACGAGGATGACAAAGACCCCAATGACCCCTACAAAGCGCTGGACATTGACCTGGACAAGTAAGTGCCCGGCAGTGCCGTCGTCTCACAACTTGACAGTCGATTCGGGAAAGACCGGGTCTTCTGTCTCTCCTCCTGCTGCTTCTGCATGGGAAGGAGACTGAGCCCTCGCCCTGCAGTTCATTGCTAACTTTTGGCTTCCACCAATAAATTTCATGTGACAGCAGGAGAAACGTCAAGTCTCCTGACTGTCATGTTTGTTGCACTGGGTTGGTGTTAAAAGCTAAGAACTGGCAGTCCCGGCTGGAAGCCTGCTTTGTTATTTTACTTATTTACAAAATTTGTATCCCAGGCTCCTGTGCCCACAAGGGCCACCAAGGCAGCCAATGATTTAAAACATACCTGATAAAATCACATTGCAAAACCATTAAAATCACCCGCCCACCCCCCATAAAAGCCACACATCATTAAAACAATTAAAAGCAGTTAAAATACATCCCAAACATAAAAACAGCAATTAGAACACTGGTTAGGAAGGAGGAATCATTGAGGGAATGCCAGCCGAAACAAAAAAAAATCTTCACTCGCTGGCAGAAGACAGCAGCAGACAGGCACAGGTGACTCTCCCTGGGGAGAGAGTTCCAGCACTTTGGTGATTAATGCCATTGAGAGCCAGTTTGGCGTAGTGGTTAGAAGAGCATGGACTCTAATCTGGGAGAACTGGGTTTGATTCCCCACGCCTCCACATGCAGCTGTTGGTGTGACATTGGGTCAGGCACAAGTTCTCTCAGAGCTGTTCTCTCAGGAGCAGTTTTCAAAAGAGCTCTCTCAGCCCCACCTAATTCACAGGGGGTCTGTTGTGGGGAGGGGGAAGGAAACTCCTTTGGCGAGCGAAGGGTGGGGTATAAATCCAGCCTTTCCTCTTCTTCATCATCATTAGGTGCACTGAAGCCCTTTTTGGTCTCTGGACCCTCTGCTTTGAAAAAGATTAGTGGGGATCCAGAGCAGTGGCCCCCTTTTGGAGCTCAAACCGATCTTCTCATTGTGGTCAGAAGGGGCTGGTGGAGGGGCTTGCAGCTTGGTGGAAGAGCGTCTGCTAGGAACACAGAAAGTCCCAGGTTCAATCCCCAGCATCTCCAGTTGAAAGGACCAGGCAGAAGGTGATGCAAAAGACCTCTGCCCAAGACTCGGGAGAGCTGTTGCAAGTCTGAAGAGACAATGTTGATCATGATGGGCCAAGGTCTGGTTCAGTACCAAGCCACTTTGTGCATATGCCAGTCTCTCCAGAATCAGCAGTCCAGCCGCTGTCCTTGCCAAGAGCTCAGTGCATCCACCAGCACTTGCTGAGCGGAAGTGGCCACCACTCCTCTCCTTAGTGTTCAGACAGTCCCATTTTCTCCCTCAACTGCTCCTCCCAACCTTAAGCGAAGGCTGGGCCGCACAATGTAGGCCTTGCTGTCCTTCTGGGGAGAGCTACTGCAGTGCAGCTTTTCCTTTGTGTTTTCAAGCGCTCCTAGTTGGCCCGTAGCCCTCTTTTTTTTAAGACCAAAAGAGCACACGGCACCCGGTTTTTCTGAATCAAGAACCAAAAAGGTTAGTTACGAACCAATACAGGGCCAATTACTAAAAACCATATGTATAACCTAAATACTATCCAAAGTATGTGTATTTATTTTTCAAATGGTTAAAAATCATTTATAGACCCACCTGTAGTCTCATTACAGAATAAAAATTTGATGTATACAAAAGGGAACTATTGCGATCTGATGTGTTTTGGCCCAAATCGGCCTTCTTCAGTGGTCAGAGAATGTCTGTGCATTAAGGCTCACGAGACAGTAGTAAAACAATATGCAGAAACAATGTACAAGTTGATAATAGGACCAAGAAAGGAGTTTCACCATCAAGAACAGATTACACCAGGCAAAAGAATGTATGTGAGGCCTCCTTGAGTCTGGCCTTGTGCTTCCATCAATTGCCTCGTGCTTTAGTACCATAGTCCTGTCTGTGGTACATTGGCTCTGATCAGTAGCTGGCACCTGGACTCTCTGAACAGAAATTGGAAGGCGTATAGTGAAAAAACATCACTCAGGAGTAGCAAACTTGGTGGTCCAAAAGAAGACCTTGGTCTTCACTGCTCACCCGAAGGCAGATGGTGAAATGGGTGCATTTTGCAACTGTGTGCCGTGCTCCCCTGCTGTGTTCTGGAGTGCCCCATGGGGTGTTCATTGAGGACCACAGCAGACAGAGCGGTGTTTGTTGCGGTACTTGGCATGGCACCTCCCCACATCTGTGTCTGGCTGTCTCGTTCTCTGGACTTCAGTGTGGCGATTTCCTCTTCTTTTCCTTTGTGTGTTGTGTGGTGGGTTTGGGCCCTGCCAGTCAGTCTGGCGTGACAGGGGCAGGTTGGTTGCCATGCCCTGGTTCTTGCCCACGGGAAGAGTGGTGTGTTTCCTGCAAAAGAGCAGCATTGGGCGGCCAGGCGCTGTGGCACAAAGAAGGTTGTAGATCCTGCATTACCTCCTCCTGCTCTCAGCTCTAAGGTTGTGTCTCCCCTTCCCACATCAACAAAGTAGTTGATGAGGAGGTGGCAGATAGGAGACACGAATTCTATCATGTAGAAGGTTTCAGAATCAGCACACATTTATCCAGCTGACCAGGAAAGAGGTCCATCAGAGTGGCCAGCTCAAGGAAAAGTCACGGTCACGTGCAGCGGCAGTGAGAAAAAGGCAGAAGAATGAAAGCAACGTGACCAGCATTTTAGCCGTTACCTGCACAGTGTGAGCATGTTGGAGCCTGGGGCTGAAATGCTTCCAATCCTCCAGCGTCACACTTAAAATGCAGCCTCAAATAGGTTATCCTCAATCTCAAAAGAGGTGTGGGGAAGTGCAAGCCAAATGATCAAGGGGTTGGAGCACTTTTGGTGTAGTGGTTAAGTGCGCGGATTCTAATCTGGGAGAGCTGGGTTTGATTCCCCACGCCTCCACTTGCACCTGCTGGATGACCTTGGGCAAGCCGTAGCTCTGTACCAGCTGTTCCCTCAAGGACAGTCCTCGAAAGAGCTCTCTCAGCCCCACCTACCTCACAGGGTGTCTGTTGTGGGGAGAGAAAGGGAAAGGAGGTTGTAAGCTGCTCTGAGACTCCCTTGGGTAGTAAAGGGCGGGGTAGAAATCCAATCTCTTCTTCTTTTCTGCAAAAACAAACAAAATGGGAATTTTTTAGTTTGTGGAAAAGATTGCCACGGCAGGGACAAGACAGGGGTTTATAAAATTCATGAGATGGAGGAGAACTCCCTCTCTCCTTTCATAACAAGACAGGGCATCCAGCAACAACTGATCAGGAAGACAGACTAACGGAAGTCCTTCACACAGCAGGTGACTTGTGGAATTTGCTGCCATGAGATGCCACCAGGGCTGCTAGCTTAAGAAGGGAATTAGGCAAATTCCGGGAGGGCAGTTGGCCTTGATGGCTGAATCTCCAGGTTCAGAGGCAGTCTATCTCTGAGTAGCTCTTTGGGGGGCAATAGCAGAGAAGGCACTGGACTCCCTTCTCTGCTTCTGGTGGCTGTTTTGCCAAGCAGGATGCTGGTGGGATCCAGTGGGGCTGCTACATTCTTACGTGCTGGGAGAGTCCTGGGAGTGAGAAGAGGTCGATCGTTCCTTCTTGCACCCTTGCAGGCCTTCCTGAGGCCCTTGGCTGGCACAGGGGGTGGCAGAAGAGGGGGTGGGTCTCTGCAGGGTCCATCCCACCTGCCATCGCTGGGACCTCTTGGGACACCGCTCTCTTTCTTCCTGCTCTTTCCATCCCTGCATTCTGTCATCGTTTTTTTCCCCTTTATCCTTTCTCTCTCTCTCTCTCTCTCCGTCTCCCACACCCAGTCTGGTTTCAGGGAGGCCTGGCAGGTAAGAGGATCTCAAGTCTCTAGAATCGTGGAAGGCTGGCTGCTTCTGTCACACTGTAAACCACAACAGGGCCGTTGTGTTCCGGGTGCCGCTTCCAGTTGTCAGCAAGAGGCTCTAATCCCGTCCTGCCCGTGAAGCCACAAAGTGATTGACTGGCCAGCGTTTACTTGCACGTGTGTGCCAGAGTGGCTTGGCAGCCTGAATTTTTTTTAAAAAACGATCTCTGTCTAGCATGCCATACTTGGTTGCTCGGTCGCTTGCAGCCAGGCTCTCTTCAGCACAGGGGGAAGGGGCTATTCCTACATGCCCAGGCTATATGCAGGCTGGGTGCATCTGAAGCTGCTGCAGAAAAAGAGATCCAAAGACCTGCTTGGTGCCGGGTCCCTGACCCTGTTGAGCTTTACAGTGCTTGGCTGTTGCCTCTCCCAGTTCTCCTTTCCCAAGCGAGAGTAAAAGTCTTGCAGGCAGCTGGGGTTGGCAGCTGTTCCGAGGTGCCCGCAAGTCTGCTTGGCCGCCTGCAGCACTGGCAGTGACCAAAGGACGTTCCTGATGCAGGCTCTTCTTTCTCTTCTTTTTTAGCACACCCCCCCCCCCCCCGCCTCTTCTAAATGCTGGCATTTTTAGCATTTTCAGTAGTTGAGAGACAAGCCAGTGGAAACAGGATTTGGGGGTTCAGTGCAAAAAAACAAAAACCCTCCCTCTTCCACGTTGCTCCTCTACACTTGCCAGCAAAGATACCTGTTTGATCCATGAATGGGGCTTTTTTTCCTGTTGCCCTTTCAAGTGGTTTGAGATGGGCTCAGCAGCTGGTCTGGGACCAATTCAGGCCAAGAGGGTGCTGATTTTGAAGTGCTGTTTGCAGCCCGGGTAGAGTTTCCACACACCCCTTGGGAAGTGCGCAGGTTGCCGCTTCTCCAAGGTAGCCGGTCTCCCTCTCTCTCTTTGTGAAAAGGCCCTTAGCTGATAGTGAGAAGCTCCCTGTCCAGAGGCACAGGAACACCGATGGCCTGAAGTCTCCACAAGATGCCGAAGTTCCCCCCTTAGAGAAGAAGAGCAAGAAGCCGAAAAAGAAGGAGAAAAAACACAAAGAGAAAGAGAGGGAGAAGGAGAAGAGGAAAGAATGGGAGAAGAAAACGGAGGAGGAAGATAAAAAGGTAAGCCTCCCCAGTTCTGGGCAGAGCAGGTTAAAAGGGGTCCTCAATTCTACAAACATACAGATTTAGACTGATCTGCAGTGTACAACCTGGCCTGTTCTAAGAGCCTGGGAAATAGGAAGGGATGGATTTAAAATGGTGCGTTTTCATTTGCCATGAATGCGCCCTGGGTGACCTTGGGTCAGTAATGTGCTTTCTCAGCCTAACTCAGTTCTACAGTTTTAGGGATGGCATTCGTAAGACAGAGCAACAACAACAAAAACAAAACCTCATTCCAAGGGTCAGTAGCTAGAAACATTCAGAGCAGTCGAAAGAGTCATTGAAATGATAATAATGAAAGTCTAGAATCTAGAAGGGTGTGGCCAGTCATGATCAAGGCCTGCCTCGCAGTGTGGTTATGAAGAGAGGGCTACAGATAAGCATCCCTGAACGAAGCGTTCTTTCCAACCTCAGGCCTGCATTAAAAAGAGCCAGTAGCTTTTACGCTGTTCGCCCAAGAGGCAAGAGGGACACGCAGTAGTTTGATCTCTGACTTGACAGCCCTTCACAGTGTGAGGCCATTTGATACCTCCAAGTATGCTGGCCCTGTTGAGATCACGTGCCTGTGTCAGTGACCGAATCCCCAACATGTGAGCCTGCTTCCCAGCAATGCAGGCAATGCGTCTAGAAATAATAAGGAAGAGTTTGTGCATCTTTGCGCCCAGACCGTGTTCTGCAAAACCTGGAACCAGAGGCCCTAAAGCATTCAGGGCAGGGGCAGCTCTTTGAGGAAGCGAAATGTCAAAAAGGGCTAAACGTCATCATCCAAAGTCCTGCTCAAGCAATGAAAGCAAGGGTTCCCCTATGGCTACTTACTGAGTCCTTTTAGGGTAGAGGCTTGACCCTCGGCTCAGCATTGGCCGGCAACAGCATCAAGTCCTTGGGGACTCTGAACCTAGTGCAGTTCCACCACCTTCAGCTTAGTGTAATAATAACCTGAAAGAGCTGCTACCTAGGACAGTGATTCCCAGCCAGCGGCACAGGTACCATCTGTGGGGCTCAGAAGCAGTCCTGGAGGAGGGGGGCAGGGTTTACCATTGAGAACCAGCTCTCCCTCAGTCCTCACATCCACCTGCAAAGGTGCTGTGCCATCTCCTGCTGACCTTACCTGCCACAGGTGATCCGTCTGTGACTTTGAGCAGATGGTGCTTCTCCACATTCTCCCTCCCTTCTGCCCACTAGCAAGTGACTTTGATGTGCCACTTCCCGCCCAGTCCTACCCACCAGGGATCATTCATGGTGCTTCTGCAGTTTTCTGTGTTCTTAAACTTCACTGTAAATAATAACTAAACTAGCAGAATGCCTATAAATGTATAAATGTTCTTTGTGGGGGAGCTTTTTGTTGCCCTCAAGGGGGAGGCAGGTACAGCGACTGGTGGTGAGATGTAAGATACAAAAGGTAGAGAACCACCACTCCAGTGTATTGAGAAATCAGGACCTCCCCCCCCCCCGCCCCCTCAAAAAATAGGTTGGCTGGGAATAATGGATGTATTTTCCTGGACACGGAGGGGGAATTGAATACTATTTCACCAGTGGCGTGTCTAAATAAATCAGATACTCCAGTATTTCGAAATGTCCATGTTATGCCAACTAGCAATCCGGTCTTTTCATTACTCTCGTGGAAGCTAAGGGGCTGGCACTGTGGAATGAGAGAAGCTCACATTATTGAGTTTATCTCTAATTTTGACACAATTCTCGCAGGGAACTTGGTATTGAGAGCAAACGTTAAGCCATGGGAATGCTTGCTTAAGAGCTGTAGTCACTTGCTGTTAACCCCTCTCTCTCTTTTTTAATGGTTTGCTTTAGCCTGGTGACATGGACTTCTGGCTTTCGGACGCTCCACTTCCTGCAGCAGCAATGGAGGCAGAGGTGAGTCGGCACAGTTGGTGCTGCCACAGTGCTGTGAAACATCCCAAGACCCCAGCGTTTCTGAGATCGTGTGCTGCAGTGGGGCCCCTACAGGACGGTCTTGGCCTGGACAGGTTGGACCCAATGTAGCTGGCCCAAGCAAGAGCTCTGAGATAAAAGCGTCTGGGTCCTTGGCCAGCAGGCTCCTTAACGGGTTTATACAACTGCTGCCAACCTAGAAGATTTCTGACAGCACCCATGGAGGGTTCTCCACCTCCTTGGTGTGCCTGTCCCACTGTCTTGGGGTGTGTCCTGCCATTCTCCCCCCCCCCCTCAAGGAAGGGACTGCCCCCACAGCCTGAAAGTCCTAGGCTAATGTGAGGGGGGGACTGTGCTGCAATCCACGGGGGTGCTTCTTTCCAAAACACACTGCCTTGAAATGGCCTCTTCAGACCAAGCTGGAGGTGAGCGTGGACTCAGCAGAACCCGGAGAGCCGGAGGAAGCCAAGAAGGAGGGCCAAGAGGAAAAAGGTGAAGGAAAGGTGAGCCTGTAAATGGCAGTGGTGAGTTCCCGCTAAGCTGTGTGTTCCCTCTGAGCTGAGTGAGTGTGAGCTAGCTAACAGTTTTTTAGCCTCCGGCTCACACATTTTTGCCTTCGCTCAGGAAGGATGGCTCCAGAGCAAACTGATTTATGCAGCTGCCAAATCGCTTGCTCACAACTTTAATGCTACTAGCTCACAAAGTAGAATTTTCGCTCACAAGACTCCCCAGCTTAGAGGGAGCATTGCCTGTGAAGCCGCAGGGTTTGCCAGTGTGTGTCCCAGCAGAGGGGGTCCCTCTTGGGTAACCCCTGATGAAGACACAAGGCATTTTGGAGGCAGCAGTTGTCTTGACTCTTGTAAAGCTGTTGGTTTGATTACCAAGCTGCTTTTAGCAAAAAGCACTGGGAGGGTGATGACAACATGCGGGGGTGGGGGGGGGTAGCAAATGCTCCATTATGAGAGAGTAGCTGTGGAAGGAAGACGCCAGACTGCTGTGGCCCTCCCTTGGGGTGGAGGCGAGCCTTGTGCCTAGCAGCTGGGCTGGAGACAAGGCTCCCCATTGTTGACTCTTGGTTCTGCTGGCCCAGTAGAAATCCGCCAAGCACAAGAAGAAGAAGCATAAAAAGGAGGAGAAGTCCAAGGACAAAAAGAAATCCAAGAAACTCCATGGAGAGGGGCCACCGCCACCACCAGAGTCTGTGCAGAATGGGACCCTGGAGGATGAACCGCTGCCGGTGAGGAGCTGGATGGGGGGTGGGAAAGGCGCATCTTTCTTTGGTGGGCCTCGGAGTCCAGATGAGCCCCTCCATCATTGCAAATGCAGCACGATGGCCACCTAGCAGAGCATGGCTGTGGAGGGAGGGAAAGGTCGCTGCGGCCTCGGGGCTTGAGAAGCTGCATTTGGTGGAGTGAACATTCGGTTTTGTTGAAAATGGAATTATTAATTTTTGATTAAATTGTTTAGTCCATTCAAAGAGGGAGCCCAGATCTCTCGTAGACATAGCTCAGTTGTCTTATTGATATCATCTGTTGCCAGACCACGTGTTTCTGAGGTCTGGAACTTCATTTCCCATCAAGCTTACAACCAGTGTTCCTCCTAAGCTGTTAGTGTGAACTAGCTCACAGTTTCTTAGCCTCTGGCTCACACATTTTTGTCTTGGCTCAGGAAGGATGGCTCCAGAGCAAACTAATTTATACAGCATTCACATCGCTCGCTCACCACTTTAATGCCAGCAGCTCTTTTGGTCACAAGACTCTGCAGCTTAGAGGAACCATTGCTCACAACTTGTGCTTTTCTCCTTTTCAGCCAATGTCAAGTTACCGCCTTCTTGCTGAAAATGCATACATTACCATGGTAAGTGCTAGATTTGTGTCTTCCTCTCTCTTTCCCCCTCTCCAGTTGCCTTGGGAGGAAACGGAGTGTGTTCCTGCAGTCTGTTGGAGGGCCTTGGAGGTCCCAAGTTCAGTCCCTGGCTTCTCCAGTGAGAAGGTGCTTAGCTTGCAGGTTGTTGGACTCACTTGCAGGTTGTTGGAGTCACTCCAAATGGCAGTGTAGGTCTCCAGCAGAGAACACAGTCCAGATCTGGATGGATCAGTAGTCTGACTTGATTAGCTATGTAGCCCAACTGAAAGGGGAGTGGATAGGGAAAAGCGCATTCTTTTCTAGCCACAATGGAAAGGACGGTGTGTCTTCCAGCTAGCGCCTGTTAGCGGGTCACCTGGAGACAGGCCCACAAGCCTCAACAGCTGAAGCTGTGTCTCAGGCATGCAGAGCCAGGGCCGATGGTGTCCTGCACCATTTCAGAGCACTCGATGTTTGCCAAGCTGAGAATTTTACAAAATGAAATAAACAGGAAATGCAGCGTGAGAGCTCAATACAGAAACACACCACTGCGTGAAAAGGATTTGCCAAACTTCAAACAAGTCTCACTGCACCATTCAATAAGGGTATGTTACATATAAAAAAAGACTTGTTTATTCCTTCTTCAAAATGGCGGCCAATCAGCTCAGTAAATGTACGTACCCTGTTGCAGCCAACCATCAACCAACCACATAATATGAAAACTTAATAGAAAAAGCAGCTGATCAGCTCAGCAGATATTATACATCTAGCCTTGAAGTCTGAGAATCGTGGCTCCACTGTGCAACTCTGCAATGGGAAAAGGCCCCCAAATCCCTTGTTTCAGCCGTAGCCTTTATCACAAGCCAAAACACTTCTTCAGACAGCAGGAGAAAAACTTCCCAAAGTATTCGCTTGCCAGTCATTAGACTTTGAAGGACTGCTGTCCAGTGGTTGAACATTAATGGCATGATGGGTGCTTTAAAATGTACAAGAGGTTTTGTTCCAGCTGTGTGCAGTTTTTGTGAACCTGGGACATTGCGTGTGCAGAGTTCTGATTCTGAGCCCAGTGGTTGCTTCTGCACCTGACATTCCCGCCCTTGCAAATTTCTCTCTGCAGACCTACGACATTCAAGGGGACCTCCAGCACGACAGCCAGGTCACCATCTCTGTGATCTTTGAGAACAAGAGCCGCAGCTTCCTCAAGAGCATGGAGCTCAATGTGCTGGACTCCCTGAACACAAAGATGCTCCGGCCGGAAGGCTCCTCAATACATGACGGCATCCCTGTTCCTTTCCAGTTGCCTCCTGGTAACGATCAGCTGGCGCCGGGCAAGCGGGGTTTCAGGAGGAAGCGGCAGCAAAGGGTCGGGTGGATTTTGCAGCGCTTTGGAACCCTTCTGTGTGTGTTTTTTAAAAAGAAAACAGCAGGATCTCAGCCAGACCTGGTGCTGGGCAGGCAATGGCCCAGGCTGGACAACAGAAGCACTGCAGTCCCACTGCCGCCAGCTAATGTTTCCTCCTCCCTTTCTGTTTTAATTCAGGGGTCTCGAATGAAGCTCAGTTTGTCTTCACCCTTCAGAGTATCATCATGGCCCAGAAGCTAAAAGGAACCCTGTCTTTCATAGCGAAGGTAAGGCCTCCTCTTCTTTTGATGCACCCCCCCTTTCATGAACTCTGCAGCTTGTCCCATCCGTGGATGGTTGAGGGCCTGTGCAGAAATCTTAGGAAACCACCCCACACACACACACACCCTTCTCTTGTGGAGATGCCACAAGAATAAATGTAGATGCCATGAGCCCCTTTCATGTCCATATCAAAAAGCAAATGAATCTCTTTCCCTGTTGATTTCGTGTTAAAGCTCCCTTGTGGCATCTGCAAAAGTCTGGAGCTTTCCTCTGTCATCCCGTCCCCCCCCCCCACCGCCGCCGCCCTGGTCCCCACATGGACCTGCGGCAAGAGGTTATTTCAAAGGTGCTAAGGGGGCGTGGCGTCGGCGCCGTGAGCGATGGACGCCTGAGCAACGAGCTCCTGATCCCTTCTCCCTAAATTAGCATTTATCGCCAACCGACTCAACCCCAACGCTATTTTTAAGACATGGGAAAAAAGACCGGACCTAACACCAAGCAACAGACCATCGTAAGTAAAGTGGTTACGACGTATTTTCCCAAGTCCCATTCCCCCGGGCCCGCAATAATCGAGACCTCCGAGCTACCTAAAATGGCAGCGGATCCCCCGGTTATGCAGCAGGAGGGACTAGTCGATTCTCACCAGGAGTTCCACGATGCTATCAAGTCTCTAGAAAAGACTGTTGTCCAGATTACGCAAACAGCAGAAACGGCAGTAGAATCGACAGTGATCCTTTAGGAAGATGCCAGTTTCTTCTACAAACGGGACGAATGGGCAACGGAAAAAATCATTTTATTGGAGAACCAATTGAAAGCAAATAATATTAAATTTCATGGAATCCCAGAGAACTCAGAACAGTCATCCAATTTAAAATCTTTTATGAGGGACTGGCTTCTTGAAATACTAGAGTTGGACTCAGAAAGTTACCCCTTTATTGATTACGCATTTCGCACGGGGTCTGTGCGGGGTCGCCAAAACAACCTTCCCAGAGATGTAATAGTGAAGTTCACTGACTCCCACTTGAAACAAAACGTTTTTGCTAAAGCAAGAGCGAACGGCTTTCTCTTACTCAATGAAACCAAAATCCAAGTACTCCAAGATTTGACTTCAGAGCATTATGACCCATCACATCGGCCCTGGCAGCCGCAAAGATCCAGTATCGATGGACTGCCTACTACAAACTTCAAGTGCAGCACCAGGGAACAACGCTCCAAGCATCAGATTTGGATTCGGGACTACAACTTTTACAAGACCTTCAAATTCAACTTCCAGAAGACATCTCTACAGAAACGGATCCTAAGCAACTCCACCGAGCTCAACAGCGATGGCTACCAGCCAAGGAAAGGCGGGAAAGGCGTAGTAGGATTATTTAACCACTTAAAAATAACTTTCCCTTTTTTATCTTTATTTCAGACATTCACAGGACTTTACCACTTTTGAGAAACTCATGGAGTTAGTAACCTGTTATCTTTATATAGCTGTAGTATTATCTTATAGATTAAATGCATTGTGGGGCACTGAAAGAAACATTTTAATTGGCCTTTTTTGCCATATTGTGTTATTTAAAGTTGGCTCTCGAGGTTTTTTTTTCAGAGCACAATTAGTCTGTTTTTACTAAAGGCATTTTGGTTCTAAGACTTTTATAAATGATGCTAGTGGCTGGGTGTTTTTATATTCATTATTAAAGCATAGCAGCTGGCTTAGTATAGTTAATTATAAATATTTAGATTTTCATTGCTAGACTTTCATACTATGTAAATTCCTAGAAGGGGGAAGGGGGGGAGACAAGTTCAGCTCCTGTAGCAGCACAAATGTTGTTACTGTTTTTGCTTTTGTTCTTATCCCTGGTGGAAAGAGAAGGCGAAACTGATTGTAAAGCTTCGCCAGTTTTTAGTTACATGTTGTCAGAAGTTGGTTTTTAAGTTTTGGTTTTGAGATAATGGTGAATCAACCAAACCTTTCAATTTTAAAAGACAATTTAATGTATTTAATATTTTGGTATATATTTGGGATATGTTTGCTCAGGTTTTTAATTGTACTCAACTATTGTCTTATTCCTCAAAATGTAACAAGGGCTATAATGCTTACGAGTCAATTATGCTTTTTTAGCAATTTTTTATTTTTATATCTTAAGTTTTGGAATCAATAGTGATTTCTGGTACATATCTGTAGTGAAACTTATGATATCCTATCCACCATGATGGCTCAACAACAAATTTATGTCCTGGAATTGTAGGGGTCTAAACTCACCCATTAAAAGGGCGAGGGTGACATCAGCTTTGTTGAAACAAAACCCAGATATTATTTTTTTGCAAGAGACACATCTTAAAGGAAACACTGATTTAGTTCTGAAGTCAAAGCGCTTTTCTGCATAATACCAAGCTCAGGGTTCGTCAAACTCCAGGGGTGTAGCAATAATTATTTCCAAATCAATTCGATTTCACTTGAAAAAATTAAATAAAGACCCTAATGGGCGGTTTATATTTTTGAATGGTACGTTGAATGGTAAGTTGAATGGTAAAGATATTACGCTAGTATCTATCTATGCACCTAACAATGGCCAATTGGACTTTATTACAGAAACATTTCACAAATTACTAGCTTTTAGTAATGAACCCGTCTTTGGATATTGCTAGGCAAAATAAGAATAAGAAAAAGGGCAAAAGTAATCCAATATATGTGCCCAACAATTTGTCTAAATTAGCTCTAATTATGAAAGACTTTGATGTAATTGACATATGGAGATCCCAAAATCTGACAGCAAAGGATTATTCTTATTTTTCCCCAAGATTTCAAACACATACTAGAATAGATTATATATTTGTCTCCACACATTTACCTTATTTTTCGGACCATAAGACGCACTTTTTCTCCCCAAAAAAGGGGAGGGGGGAGTGTGTGCGTCTTATGGAGCGAGTACTGCACATTGGGGCAGGGTGACTTTAAAAATTCCTGAGGGGGGGGGGGGTGCTGTGAAGGCTGTGTTGGTGCTGCTGCCGCCAGGCCGCTGCTGATGGTGCTGGCTCGCGCGAGGCCTCGCTGACCAGCGCGGAAGGCACAAGCCTCCCCCCGCGTCTTATGGACAGGTGCGTTTTATAGAGCGAAAAATACGGTAGCTCACACCTTTGTTGATGCTTCAATTGGTGTTCGGGTGTGGTCTGACCATTCTTGGATTTATGCCTCTATGATATTGAATGAAAATACACCACGCCAATACTCATGGAGTTTAGATTCGAAACTTTTATTGTTGCAATCAGTTACAGACTCGGTTGAGGGTGAATTAAAGGAATATTTTAAAAATAATTCCAAATGTGGAGTTCCCCAACATATAGTGTGGGATGCTCATAAAGCGGTTATCGGGGAAATTTATTGCACTCTCCGCACACTACAAAAAAGCTAAAGCTCAGCTTTGTCAAGAGATTCTCAATAGAATTAAAATCCTAAAAAATGAATATAAAATTTCAGGTCGGAAAAAAACATACAAGCAGCTATTATTGGAAAGGAAAAAATTAGAAACACTGGAAGTTTCCCAAATTCAAAAACGCTTAGCATTTTTAAAACAAAAATACTGGTTTAAGACGCCGCAGTCCATCAAATTATTGGCCTGGAAATTCAAGAAAAAACTTTCAGACAATACAATCCATGCGATCCAGAAGGAATCAGGAGATCTGCAATATAGCAATAAAGATATACTAAAAATATTTAAAAATTATTATACAAAACTTTATACATCTACTTCTCCTTCTATTGTTAAATTAGAACAGTTTTTATCACAATATCCTCTTTCTAAGGTATTAAGCTCGCAACATAAAAATATGTTGGAAGCACCAATTACACCTCAGGAGATTACAGAAGTTATAAAATCTCTTAAAAAAAACAAATCTCCTGGAAGAGACAGTTTTACCGCAGAGTATTACAAAAAGTTTGCATTTATTCTTGCAGATCCATTGGCAAAGGTGTGTGATCAACTACTAGAAGAAGGCATAATGCCTCACACCTGGAACGTGGCCAAAATTATTTTATTACCCAACCCTGACAGAGACAATACATTAACGGCATCATACCATCCGATTTCTTTGTTAAATCAAGATTATAAAATATTTACAGCAACATTAACAGCCCGTCTCAATAAGATAATCGAAAATTATATTCACAATGATCAGTCGGGCTTCATCCCCAATAGAGAAATTACCGATAATACAAGGAAAATTATTAACACTATTCAATATTGTAAGCATTTAAATGTAAAGTCTTCTTTTATTTTGTCACTAGACATTGAAAAAGCCTTTGATAGTGTGGAGCCGTCCTATTTACATTATATTCTTACTAGTTTAAATTTTGGCCCAAAATTTCTTAGATCAATTAAGACAATCTATAAAGGTTCATTAGCAAGCATACAACTCAATGGCATTGGGTCAGAAGATATTCAATTGGCACATGGTACAAGGCAAGGCTGCCCAATATTGCCGTTACTATTCGCATTAGCCATTGAACCTCTTGCTGATGCTATAAGACAGAACACTTCAATTCAGGGCATCCAGATAGCTGATAAGCAAATAAAACTAAGCTTGTTTGCTGATGATTTGTCCTTAACCTTAACACAACCTCAAATTTCTTTACCTGAACTAAATTTTTTACTTCAGGCCTTTGGTGCTGTTTCTGGTTTGAGAGTTAATAGTTCTAAAACCATCTTATATCCAATAATGCTTTCTCAAGAACAAAGAACTTATATAAGAAATAATTATGACTTTTGTTGGACTCAGAATAGCTGGAAGTTTCTGGGTATTAATATATCTTTAAATATCTCGAACCTTCTACATCATAATCACTTAATATTTATTAAAACCGTGGAAGATCTCCCTAAAGTTTCATCACCGCCTCTACTATCATGGATAGAAAAAATTCAAGTTTTGAAATCTTTTATTTTTCCAAAACTATTATTCTTTTTCAGAGCTATTCCAATTTGGATCCCAAGATCATACATACGCCATTGGCAACAATAATTTTTGAAGTATATTTGGAATAAATCAATCCATAGAATCAATTTTGACACTTTGAGGAAACCTTCTACACAAGGCGGGTTAGCAATACCTGACCTGTATATTTACTACCAAGCTACTTCTTTAGTTGGGCTTTTAAAGCAATATAACCCTGATAATCAAGCCGATAGGAAATTTTTGGAATCTACCTATATGGAAGATAAAACATTCCCGGAATTACTTTGGGAAAAACCAGTAAAAAGACCACCAAGTTTATCAAAAAATCTCTTTCTTGAGAATACGATGAAAATTTGGGACAGATTAAAACCTGTATTGACTTCGAAGCCATCTATTTTAACTACTTAACTAAGGCAATCGTGGTTTACCCCAGCCTTGATGCCCAGTTCTTTTAAACTTTGGACATCTAAAGGAATTTCAAAATTTATTGATATCAGTAAAAACTTTTGCTTATTGAGCAAAGAGGCTTTGGATACTCAATACCATGCTCTTTTAATTGGTTTGAATATAGTCAACTTAAACATTTATGGGAGGCAAATTTTAAAACAACTGAAACTCCCAGGTTGCTTACCTTCTTTGAAAAATTGCTTTTAAAAGGTGGCAATTCCGCAAAAGGCTTGATTTCACTGTTATATTCAGAATTATTACAATTGACCATTAAATTGCCGTCAAAGTGTCAGTTGTCCTGGAATAAGGACTGTAATATCCCATTGGAAAACTCAACTTGGCATACTATATGGCATTCTCCAAGTATGTCTTCCAGATCCTTGAACATCAAAACTCAAGAAACTAAACTACTATTGCATTGGTATTTTACACCCTTGCAATTACACCACATAAACAGTGCATACTCACCTTTATGCTGGAGATCCTGTGGAGAGATAGCCTCCTACTTTCATTGCTGGTGGACCTGCAGGAAAGTCAAACGGTTTTGGATTATAATTTTACAATTAATAAATAAATAACAAATATAGACTTACCTTTTTCACCTATTATAATTTTATTGGATCAGTTGCAAGGTGTTGAAATTCCTTCAAAAATGCAAGATTTAATTTCAACTTTGTTCATGGCTGCTGAATCAGTCATTACTTTTAATTGGAAAAGTACAAATCTTTTAACTTCTCATCAATGGTATATAAAGATATGGGAATATTATACTATGGAAAAGATAGCTCTGTCAGTACCACCCTATAACTCAAGCAAGTCACGTGCCTGTTTTTATTCCAAATGGCTTCCGTTTGTGGAAGCGGCATTTAATGATGTAATTCCCCAAGATTCTATCCCGAAGAGGTATTATGACATTATCTCACTGTTTTAAGGTTTATTAGAGAATACTATAAGCAAATGTTTACTATTATATATTATCTTAAAAGGTTAGATTAATTAAGTATATGGTTTTTACTTTGTACAAGTTTTAAAGATTATTGTATTACAAACGTAAGACTACAACTTACGCCATTGAAGGTAAATCTATGGATCTTCTTCGTGGTCTCTGTGCATCACACCTCTGGGATTAAGTGCGCCTGCGCCGATCCCGATCGGCAGTCTTCAAACCCTAACGGATTTTCGCGCCAGCTCCCTGGTCACGTGCACATCCCACTGCACATGACCCGGGGAGGGGCACGAGGATCCCGCCAGTTCTCTTCTGACCGCTGCGTTGTGAGGATCCCCTCTCCGCTTTGGTCGGTAGTTAGCTTTCGTTTTTCCAGTTGGAAAAAGCCTTTCGGACTGATTTCTCTCCTTTTCGACCTACGGACTGTTTTTTGGACTCGCTTTGGACTTTCCCTCATTTTACTCCCCACTCGGCCTATGGCCCAGTGGTGGGGCTTCTTTAAACGCTGTCTTGACTGTGGAAGTAAGATAGCGCCTCCGGACAAGCACTCTCTTTGCCTCCTGTGCTTGGGCGAGTCGCACCGCGTGGACTCGTGTTCGAGCTGCGCTGCCTTCTCTAAACAAACCCGCAAAAACCGTGCGGCCAGACTGAGAGTGGCACTCCTGGAAGCAGCGTTATTCCCGAAGATGTCTGCAGCCGACGCTTCGGGAACATCACCTTCGGCCCCGACGGGCCCAGCATCGTCTCCGACAAGGAGCACCATCGGTACCAAGAAATCGGCGCCGAAACGACCCCTCCCTCTGCCGCACACTCCTGCAAAAAAATGCAGAGAGGGCAAGGAGGAAAAGGGCAAGCAAAAGCACAAGAAATCCTCTAGTGCTCCGTCGACGCATCCCGCATCTGACGTGACCCAGCGTGGGTCTCCGCAGCTTGACCCTCCAGGGTGTGAGCGATCCCGGGGTAGTTCTGCCTCCCCGATGCCACGACCCATCCAACTGACGGACTCGGAACCCGACATCGAGTTGACACAGATCCCTCGAAGCAGCCCCGAAACTGGGCCCAATCCGTCACCGACGCCGAGAAACGAGCGAGACTGGTGTCTCCCCTCCTCCTTGGTGCCGTGGGACGTTCAACAGTGGCGATACCTATACCGCAGTGGTACCACCACCGCAGTGGTACCCGTCGGAATGGGACCGCCAGTCGACGTCGTCCAGAGTCTCCCGATGCCGAGATCCCCCGGCTGCAAGACCTACTCCGTCACCGATGCCGAAACCAATGCCGGTACCGACACAAACCCCACCCGATGTTGATCTCCCTCCCTTCCAACCAGACCCGTCAACCCCTATGTCGCCTTCCGAACACTCCAAACGGTCAATACCGAACTCTTCCGCTTCCTCCGCTTCAGAAGATGAATCTCCCACCCACCCGTCGCCATCCCCCGATGTTGCCGACAACCTACCGATTTCCCCTTCCGAAGATGTGAAATCATACGGGGAGCTCATCAAAAGAATGGCCCATTCCTTGGCCCTTGCCACGGTTCAGCCAACCCCCACCGCTACTGATGCCATCTTCGACATCGTGCAGATGGATACATGTACCGCAGTAGCCTTACCGCTTATCTCGGTGCTCTTGAGCACCGCCAAAGAAACTTGGGGGCACCCTTCCTCAACTCCAATCTCTAGTAAGAGACTGGATCATATGTACAGGCTCCAAGAACCAGGAGCAGAATTTTTGTTCATACACCCCAAACCCAACTCAGTTGTGACCCCCTCCGCTAGGGGCCGTAGCGGACATTCCTCCCCCCTTGACAAAGAGGGATGGAAACTGGATTTGTTTGGGAGACGTTTTTATTCAGTAGGTGCATTGGGCATAAAAACTGCGAACTATACAGCCTGCTTGAGCAGATATCAGTACTCCCTATGGGAGCAGATGACACCGCTTCTGGCCCACCTTCCTGAGGATAAAGAGCGTCTAGCCAGGAAGATCCAGAAGGAAGGCATGGTCCTGGCAAAACACCAGCTCAACGCATCCAAACATGCTGCAGATGTCACTTCCAAAACGCTCACGTCAGCAGTTGCCCTTAGACGCCATGCCTGGTTGAGATCGACTTCTCTTCCACATGACACAAAATCCTTGGTGGAAGATCTTCCCTTTGAAGGCGAAGGCCTGTTCAGTTCTACAACGGACACAGTTCTCCACGACCTGGACAAGAGCATAAAGACATCTCGTAACCTAGGTGTTTCCCAACTGAGACAACAGAAGCAGAAAACCTGACAAAGATCCTGGTCTAAAAAGCAGCCACAGAGATCTCCCACTGAACCCCAATGGCAAAGACCTTCTTCCTCTGCTTATCAGCAGAAACCTTATGGCCACAAGCCACGTTTTCCAACAGCTTCCGCCTCCAAACCCCCCAAACCAAACAAACAGGGTCTTTGACTCCCGCATCCGCTCCGGTCCTCCCACCCGTCTGTCACCCTTCCTACCTGCATGGCAACTCATAACGTCAGACAAATGGGCACTCTCTGTAGTAGCAGAGGGCTACCTGATAGAATTTTTCCAGATACCACAGGACTCCTACTTCGTAGTCACCCCTCCCTCCGACACCCTGTCATCAGAAGTCGAAACCCTCCTGTCCAAGGATGCCATAGAGCCGGTACCCATAGACCACCTCCAGCGGGGTTTTTACTCTCGCTACTTCACAGTACCAAAAACGGATGGCGGACTCCGTCCCATACTAGATCTTCGGAACCTCAATGCATTCATCACCTACAAGAAGTTCCACATGACCACCCTCCAGACCATCCTACCACTACTAGAAGCCAACGTGTGGATGGTGACATTGGACTTAAAGGATGCATACTTCCATGTGACAATTCATCCGTCTCACAGACCGTTCCTACGCTTTGCGGTCGGTCCGCATCACTTCCAATACAAGGCCCTACCCTTTGGCCTTTCTACGGCTCCTTGTGTTTTCACAAAACTCATGGCAGTAGTGGCGGCCCATCTCCGGCTTCAGGGTGTCCACCTTTACCCGTATCTGGACGACTGGTTACTGGTTGCGCCCTCTGCGACAACTTTACAGAACCAAATTTCAGTAACCCTCTGTATCCTAGACTCACTAGGGTTAACAATAAATATCAAAAAGTCCATGCTCACCCCCTCCAGACGAGTGCAGTTCATCGGAGCCATTTTGGACTCCCTGCCCCCCAACAGGGCAGCGGACATAGTCTCCCTCCTCCAATCTATCCGGGAGGTCAAGGAGGCCACAGCCAAACAAATACTCCGCTTGTTAGGCCTGATGGCCGCAACCACGGCGGTGATCCCGTTCACCAAGTTACGGATGAGACCATTACAGCTCTGGTTCCTGAGACGCTTCCGTCCCAGCGTTCACTCCCTCTCCAAACTTTTCCGACTCTCAGATCAAGTTCTGGAAACCCTGACTTGGTGGCTTACGCCCCAGAACCTACAGTCAGGTGCACCCTTCCGGCTCCCTCGGCGACCATCACCACAGATGCCTCCCTGTGGGGCTGGGAAGCTCACCTGGATGGTGTCGGTGTGGGCAGCAAGTGGGATCCTGCTGTGGCCCACAATCATATCAACTTCTTGGAGCTGCTGGCAGTTCTCTATGCGGTGAGATCTTTCCACCAATCCCTGTTGGGAAAGACGGTGGCTGTTCTAACGGACAACACGACCACCATGTATTATATCAACCGTCAGGGTGGGACGGTCTCCCGTGGACTCTGCCGCTTAGCTATCGAGCTTTGGGACGAGTGTCAATCCATCGCATTCACCTCGTAGCAAATCACCTCCCAGGACTGCTCAACACCCAAGGAGACTTCCTGAGCAGGGGAGGAGCATCCCTACACGAGTGGGAATTAAACCCCCTCTACCTGACCCTGATCTTCGATCGCTGGGGTCACCCCTCAGTGGATGTGTTCGCCTCTCGGGAGAACAAGAAGTGCCATCTCTTCTGCTCCAGAGCCAGCGCGGATCCGACCTCCCTCGGGGACGGTCTCCTTCTCCAGTGGGCGGGGAGACAGCTGTACCTCTTCCCCCCTATCCCCCTGATACCACGAGTGGTACACAAACTGATGTCAGAGCGACCATGGGCGATTCTCATCACACCGTGGTGGCCGAGGCAACCGTGGTTTCCCACACTCCTCCGTCTCTCCCTAGGAGTCTATCTCTACCTCCCGACGCACCCAGACCTACTCTGGATGTACGGAGGTCAGGTGCTGCACCACGACGTACCCAAGTTGAAGCTAACAGCTTGGATGCTTCAACCTCAGGAATAGATTCGCACATTGCACAGGTTCTCTTGAACTCACGCAAACTGTCCACACGTCATTCCTATGCAGCAAAATGGAATAAATTTCTAGCCTTTCTGGTTTCGGCAGGACGGCCTTCCGTCCCTGCTACTCTTAATGACATTTTTGGTTTTCTTTTGTCCTGCTCGGATAGAGGACTGTGCCATTCATCTATACGGGTCTACCTGTCAGCCATCTTGGTCACCAACCTGAGATCGAAGGCTACTCAGTGTTTTCCCACCCGACTACGAAACAATTCCTTAAGGGAATGCATCGCCTCTATCCACCAGTACGGACACCGGTCCCGGCATGGGACCTACCCCTGGTCCTTACCAAGTTAATGGGCAAACCTTTTGAACCCATGCCTCCTGCAGCCTTCAACTCCTTTCATGGAAGGTTGCGTTTTTGGTAGCCATCACGTCCGCTCGGCGTGTGAGCGAGCTTTCGACGCTTCGTTGCGACCCATCGTATCTCACTTTCCACCATGGTGCCGTTACCCTGGCTCCTGATGTCGCCTTCCTGCCCAAAATAGTCTCAGACTTTCACATAGGGGCGGACATCACGCTACCTGTGTTTTTTCCTGATCCCCAGGATCCGACACAACGCAGTTTACACACTCTTGATGTCAAAAGAGCTCTTTCTTTCTACTTGCACCAGACAAAACCATTTTGCAAGTCTCCGGCTCTCTTCATCTCCTATGCCTTGCCCAGGCAGGGACAGAAACTGTCGTCTCAAAGACTCTCAAAGTGGATAGTAGAGACGATAAAACTCGCCTACCTCCTGGCCAAGAGGCCATTGCCGGCGTCCCTCCGGGCACACTCCACTCGAGCCGTGGCTGCTTCCATGGCATTCCTCAAGGGCATTCCCCTGGGAGACATCTGCAATGCTGCGACGTGGGCGTCCCCTCACACGTTTGTGAAACACTACGCCCTAGATGTCCGTGTCCATCAACGTACTGTGGTGGGCCATGCAGTTTTGCAAGCAGCTCAGATGTGAGACCTCCAGCACCCACCTCCAGGTATGTGGTGTGTTTATTGCTCGCTATTCTCCCAGAGGTGTGATGCACAGAGACCACGAAGAAGATATACAGGTTGCTTACCTGTAATTGGAGATCTTCGAGTGGTCATCTGTGCATTCACACCACCCGCCCTCCTTCCCCTCTGCTTTCGGTCTCCGTCATTTTTTTCTTGGGGGCTGTTGGCAGCGGTCAGAAGGAACTGGCGGGATCCTCGTGCCCCTCCCCGGGTCATGCGCAGTGGGACGTGCACGTGACCGGGGAGCTGGCGCGAAAATACGTTAGGCTTTGAAGATTACCGCTCGGGATCGGCACAGGCGCACTTAATCCCAGAGGTGTGAATGCACGGATGACCACTCGAAGATCTCCAATTACAGGTAAGCAACCTGTATTTTTACCACCTTATACATCCTTTTATTGTGTAATGCTATGTATTTTGAAATTTGTAATAGTTATAAAGGTTATAAAAGTTATAAATAATTTTTTTTTAAAAAAAGGTGCTAAGTGAGCTGTCCTGTTGGTATGCTGGAACAGGGCACTCAGTGACACTGTCAGCCCGTTTGGTGTAGTGGTTAAGAGCAGCGGACTCTAATCTGAGAGAACTCGGTTTGATTCCCCACTCCTCCTCCACATGCAGCTGCTGGTGTGACCTTGGGTCAGTCACAAGTTCTCTCAGAGCTGTTCTCTCAAGAGCAGTTCTTGGGAGAGCTCTCTCAGCCCCACCTACCTCACAGGGTGTCTGCTGTGGAGGGGGGAGGGAAGGAGATTGTAAAATGCTCCTTGACTCCTTCAGGTAGTGAAGGGCAGGGCATAGATCCAATCTCTTCTTCTCCTCCTCCCCTTTCTCTGCACGTTGCAGGACGATGAAGGTTCAACGCACGAAAAGCTAGATTTCAAGTTGCACTTCAGTTGCGCCTCTTACCTGATCACGACGCCGTGTTACAGGTAAGCTGCTTTGGGTGGGATGCGAAGTGGCTGGTGGCAGTCTGGAGAACAGGTCTTGCTCTCCCTTCATAGATATGGAATTGTGGGCTTGCAGTGCCCTGTTTCTGGGGCTGCTGGGTCAGCTGGACTAACAACAAGACGTTCCTGGAAGCAGCAGGGTTTCTCCTTAGATGCCCAGTTGTGGTTCTTGATTTGGTTAGGTCTGCCTTCCGTACCAGCCTCGGGAGAGTTGAGAAGGGGCATACCAATGATGCAGGGAACACCCGTGAAGCTCCCTTCCTCAGAGTCTGTCTTTCTGGCTCCGTCTGTCAGCTGCAATGGGAAGCGGTTCCCCAAGTAGAGAGAGGTGTTTCCCCGCATTTGCTGTCTGAGATCTTTTTAAGTGCTGGGGCCATTGCATGTTGGTTGCAAGAGGGAAGCCTCACCCCTTTTCATCCACACTCTTTCTTGTCTGTGCAGCGACGCTTTTGCCAAGTTGTTGGAGTCCGGGGATTTGCATGGCAGCTCAATTAAAGTGGACGGCATCACCGCCCCGTTCCATCACGTGTTGGCAAAAATATGTTTCTACCATCACTTCTCAGGTGAGTTCCTGTTGGTGGGTGTTGTGGCCCCGGTGGTTCCTCCCCCCGGTGATGAGCAGGTACCTGTTTATTTAACCTCGGAACTTCAGTGGCTCTGCATAGCTCCCTATTCCCTCTAAGCGATAGCAAAGTTTGTCTGAACACACTCGTTCGCACCCACTTAAGCGGCTGGCTCTTGCTTCCTTTGGCACAGCTCGGATTATTACCCCCCCCCCCCCCGGCTGCAAAGTGCTCCTAGCCAGCGCGTTGACATAAAGTACCCCTCCCTCTTCGGTCCGGCCACATCTGCTTCAGGTGTTGCCCAGTCCCCCTTCTGGTAGTATGGTGGAAACCTACTGCACAGATCTGGTACTCACTGAACTGTGTCAGGATTGCCCGTGTGGCCTTGAGAACTCAAGCTTCCTCTGGCTGGAGGCTTTGGACTCACAGAGGAGGCTGTCTGCTGCATCTATGTATGATGCCCTGTTCTGGTCCTCTTGCCAGTCGAGGGGTTGGTGCCTCTTCCCTATGAAGAAACTCTGAAGACCTGTGGCGTTCTGGTTTAGAGGAAGAATGACTCCAGCGAATAGAAGAAGGGCATGAGATGTCCATAACATCCTGCATGGTGAAGAAAAAGGAGCTAAAAGTTTTTGCCCCGCTCCCATAAAGCTTGTATTTGCGGGCATGTAATGACGTTGACAAGTGGTTGATTCAGGGCTAGCAAAGGCGAATGCAGCTTCACCTTGGGATGAAGGGATGCAGTTCGTTCCCCCAGAGGTAGCTTCAGAGCATCTAAGTGAGTGGCAATAAGGGGAGGTCCATCTTTGGCTGGTGGCCCCGATAACTAAACAGAACCAACTGTGTTCAGAGGGAGTCCATCTCTGAATACCAGATTTTGGGGTCACCAATAGCTATGGCCTCCATGCTGCTGCTTCTGGGCGTCCTCTCAGCATCGAACTGGACCCAGCTGGGAAGAGGATGCTGGGCGGTCCAGTTCTTTCACCTGTAGCTGGGGTTGCCCTCTCTGGACTGGGGAGAGGTTAGGGAGCAGGGCTTGTGGCTGGAGGAATTTCACCTTGGGTCTATGATATCACGTCTGAAGCTGCCATTTTCTACAGGGGAACTGGTCCCTGTAGTCTGGGTGGGGTCAGTTAGAATTCCAGGAGAATTCCAGGCACCACCTGGAGGGTGGCAAACCTACCCACACCTGTCACGAGAATTCTGTTCTGGCTCTTCCAGGTTGGGGGCACATTTTTTGGCTGGACCTGGGTGCAAATTAGGAGGTTGGCCTAACAAGTGTTCTGTCTTCCCTCTGAGGTTTTTACTGGGAGGAAGGCAGTTCTCAGCTGGAGTGGGACCCAGGCCCCATGGAAGTGAGTCACATAGGAACAGTGTTTTAGAAGGTGTATAACCCAGGAGTTTTTTTGGGGGGGGGGGGCAGTGTCTCTTAACAGACCTCAAGAAAAATTCTGATCAAAAGCTTGGAGGGAAACTACCGTAACATTCCCTCCCCACACACATACACGAGTATTCTTCTTTCAGTTGTGGAGCGAGTCGAAGCCTGTGCGTCCATGTACAGCCGTTCAATCCAGGGCCATCATGCCTGCCTGCTAGTGAAAAAGGTGAGACCGGGGCGGGGAACTCATGTGTCCAGGAACCCACTTACTCAGGGGTTTGGGGGAGCTGGCGTCAGGGGAGATCCTGTCCCCCCTTGTTAAATTTCAAGAAGAGGGAGAAGGTGCCAGAGGTCTGTCTTACCGTCTGCTTTCTGGGGTGGCTGTCTTGGAGCGTGTTTGTCCTGAGCCTCAAGGAATTGTGCTTTTGGGCTCCAGGTGGCCATGAGGCTGCTTCCAGGGGGACGGGGGGACTTCCAAGTTTTTCTCATCACTCCTCAGAAGAGCTGGCGGGGGCATCGGGGACTTGCCTGGTGGCACCCCTCCTCTTTCTAGAGTGTTCTCTGGCATCATTGATGTTTGTGTTTAGTTCCATATCAGACTGGTGATTACAATACACTTTGTGAGAGGAGATATAAATAATTTTAGTTTGGGTCTTGATTTGACCTGTACAGCAAACCAAAGGAATTCATAAAAATCAACAAAGCATGTGTCTTAGGCAACCCCTGTGGAGAATCACCT
This sequence comes from Lepidodactylus listeri, assembly GCA_029233225.1. Classification (NCBI taxonomy): domain Eukaryota; kingdom Metazoa; phylum Chordata; class Lepidosauria; order Squamata; family Gekkonidae; genus Lepidodactylus; species Lepidodactylus listeri. The sequence goes on from JARCFY010000002.1 coordinate 178,741,151, forward strand.
GAAAAACATCAGCTACAACTTTGAACCCGCAGCGCTTCCCTAGAATCGTACTGGTTCCTGACCTCAGTTTATTGTGGTTAAAACCTATGCAACGAAATCTTAAGAAATGGAACATTTCCCACAGAAAAATGAAGTCTCAGGGAATGTTCCGCAGCAAGTTGGATTTACTAATTATCTGGTTCTCTTTAAGGGAGAGAATTCTGTGTCTGTCGATGGGAAATGTGATGAATCTACCCTGCTGAGCAACCTGCTGTCTGAACTCAAGGAGACCCTTTCAAAGTGCTGAGTCCTCTTGGGGGAAACTGGCGCAGCCCTCCACTCCCCCACCTCCCCCGACAAGATCAGCTCACAGACTGACCCCAGCCAAGCATTCGGTTTCTCCTTCATCATCTCTCCTTGTGTGTGCATGTACCATGCCCAGGACGTGTGTGTGTGTGTTTCAATTCGATTCCACCCTGGGTTGTGTTCTGGAATTATTATTTTTTTGTTGGTTGGTTTTGTTGCCGTTTACACATCCTACAACTGTATTCCTACTCTCCCCCCCCCCCCCAGTTTTCCCCCTATTTCAGACTCTGAGACCACTCGTGGTGTCGGCCCCCTTCTAGGTGACCGGTGAGATCCCCGCTGTCGATGCCTCCCTGCATGGGCAGGCCAGTTATGCACGGCATGGTAGGGGCCACGTTGGGGCCATGCCTGGCACAGAAGTGGCCTCTTGGGGAGAAGCACTGGCCCACGGCCTCAGGCGCCTTCTGCTGTGGTGGGAGCCCATCTGATCAGATCCCCCTTGTGGTCCCTGGGAAGGGATAAAATCAAGGGGATTGACCGCCGTTCATTTCCACGGTACCCAGCTGAGTCTTCTCTCGTTGGAAGAAAGCACCTGTAACTTCGCGTCCCGGGATGGACCAGACTCTTCCGTTCCACCCCCTGCTTCCCGCAGCGGGGCCTCTGCTGGTGTGCTTTGTGATGTCCACTTGAAATAATCACATCCCTGAAAACAAAAAAATTGTAGAATGTAGCAAACAAGAGAACTGGAGATCCAAAGGCTTCTTGTTTTTGTTTTGGGTTCTGTTGTTCCCTTTCTTCTACCAGTCCCCCCCCCCCCCCCCCCCGGGCTCGCTGTGTGAGATTGACCACTACCGGGCAGAGACTGTCCCAGCAAGCTGCCTCCTCAGCGACGCATTCTCCTGGCCCCATGTTTCAAAACTCTGAGGTGGGCCTCAAGAAGGGTGAATTTGTGCTGGTCCTGTCTTCTGTGTGTCCGTGTTGCTGTGCCTCCGTGTTCCAAACCCAAGAGGAGGTCAGAGGTTGAAAACGACAGAATGGTGTAGGATACGACCAGGTGGACCCAGTCTGGGGACAACTTGAAAACTCTACCTTTGGCTGGAAACTTTATTTTCTCTCTCTCTCTCTCTCTCTCTCTCTCCAACTCCCCTTCCTTCTACAAACCCATTTTTTGTCCCCCAAAGTCGGGAGTCACTCCTTAGCGGTTATTTATTTGAAAGCCTGGGTAGAGCAGCTCTAAATGAAGTAAAATTCTCCAGTACGTCAGCACTTCAGAACTGCATCTGTTGCTAAGAAGTCAGTATTGCACAGGGCGCCCCCCCTTCCTGGATTAGAATCCTAGATATATTTGGGGGGGGGGGGGTGAAAAGGAAAAAACTCGGGAGGAAGCATCGATTTCATCTTCTGACTTGGTTTGTGCTTTGGCTTCAAGACACTTGGTGCCTCCATACCCTTCTCTGTGGCTTGGGGTTATTTTTTCCTCCCTAAAAAAGAATCAATGGTGGGATCAACTCTGTTTTTACACTCTTCTGGTGGAACTTTGATTTATCACAAGAATCTGGGTCTCTTCCCCCATTCCCTGCAGTACACGGCTGCTCTTTGGGGTGTTTGGCCAGCCTCATGGGAGGAATCAGGTGCATTTCGGGGGGGGTGGGGAGGCTCGTGCTTGTTTGGAAAAGCGTCCAAACAAGAAACCTAAAAGCTCCTTGGAATTAGTGGATTTAAAATATATATATATATTTTTCCCCTGGATGAAAACTGTCACTTTAGCATGTTGAGTCTGTTCTCTTACAGAACCCTGTGTGGTGATTCTAGAAACTTTTTTTTTCCTGAGAACTTGTATGAAGTGTTATATTTAAAAAGAAAAGAAATCCTTATTTGCTATGGACATTTCCCCTGAGTGAGTGAGAGAGAGAGAGAAGGAAATAAAACACACACATACCAGGAAGCTGCTGTAGCAAATTTTGTGTCAAGGTAATTTCAATAAAATTTCAAATCTAGTTGACCGTGAAGGACCTTTTATACCCTCCATTTGTTTAAAAAAAAAAAAAAGCTTTACTGCCAATTATTGCAAACTGAGAGCAAGTGATTCCTTTTATTCTAGGAAATGCAACAATGCGGTTAATGGGTTCGATGTCCATGCGATATTGGTGGTGTCAGAAAGTGCCATTAAGTTGTAGCCAACCTACTGCAACCCTGTAAGGATTTCAAGGCAAGAGGGATTTGGGGGTGGTTTGCCATTGCCTGCCTCTGTGCAGCAATCCTGGTCTTCCTGGTGGTTTCCCATCGAAGTACTAATCAGGGCCAACACTTGCTTAGCTTCCAAGATCTGGTGAGATCAGGCCTAGCCTGGGCCCATCCAGGTCGGGGTAATGACAAATGGAGGTGGGTGTGAGGCTTCTGCCCTAAGTAGTCAAGGATCAGACCTTTGTTGATGAAACAGAGTTCTTTATTTCCTATTACTACATTACTACAGGTCCTCGGATCATTGTTAGAGATAAAGTATACAATAGAAGCAGGATTAATATACCCTCCAGTACAATTTGAATTACCCATAGGTAACCAATCACAGGGAGGGAAAAACCGCGGGCTAAAGGTCCTTTGACCGTTTGCTTCGCACAGGAAAAAGGTTAAGTGTGAAGCTGTAAATTTCCCTTCTTAAACCAGGCCCCTCAGATGTATCCATCTTGAGCATAACAAATAACTTCGCCAAGGCCTTCACACGCCGATAAGAATTGGTCCGTGTCTCCCCCAGCAGGGAGGAAAGGAATGCGGAGGCGCGGGGGTGAGAGGCCGATTGTTCTCAGGGGCTAAAGTCGCCACTCTCCCGGACCAAATGGTTACATTGACCAGACCCAGCTTGAGCCATAAACCCAGGGCAATAAAAGAGAGCCTAATACATGGTGATTGAGATAACAGGATGTTACAGAGGGACTTGCAAAGACAGGTTACATAGGAAGGGATTATACAAAGCATACAAGCATATAAGCAAACCTTTGTTAGAATCTTTAGATTCTGACAGTGGGTTTGCCACTGACTGTCTGTACATAGCAATCCTGGGTTTCTTTGGCGGTCTCCCCTCCAATTAACCTGGGCTGACCCTGCTTAGCTTCCGAGATCTGACAAGATCAGGCCAGCCTGGGCCATCCAGGTCTTGGGAAAGATGAACAGAGGTGGTTTGCCATTGCCTGCCTGTGAGTAGCAATCCTAGATTTAACTTAGTGGTTTCCCATCCAAGCACTAATCAGGGCCAGCCCTGCTTAGCTTTCGAGATCTGATGAGACTGGGATAGCTTGGGCCATGCAGGTGTGTGACCTTGCCAGCTGCTAAACTGTGGTCAGTGGAGCCAGACAAGGGGTCACTCAATCCCATCCACTCACCCCTTTGACCCAGAAATTCCCTCACCTGTCACTGTGGTCAGTTTGGTCTTAAAGGTGCCCCTGGACTCTAAATTCGTTCTGCTGCTAAGTTCAGACCAACACGGCTGACCACCTGGAACTATCTGCATATCTGATGTCCTAACTCAGCACTCCCTCTAAGCTGTGGAGTCTTGTGAGCAAAAATTCTGCTTTGTGAGAGCTACTGGCATTAAAGTTGCATGGGAGCGGTTTGGCTACTGCATAAATCAGTTTGCTCTGGAGCCCTCCTTCCTGAGCTAAGGCAAAAATGTGCGAGCCAGAGGCTAAAAAACTGAGCTAGCTCACACTAACTTAGAGGGAACACTGGTCCTAACACCAGCCTGGGCTTGCTGTCATCTTGGGTTTTACACTTTAAAAAATAAATAAACAAACCCTGCTTTAACATCAGTGTGGATGGTGAGTTTCTCGTTAGCCTTTGCTGGGGTGGCACCATATCCAAAATTGGGTGGGTAAATCTTGCTGAAACCTCCAAAGTTGAGCAGTGTTTTCAGAATAAGACAATTGGGGGGGGTAGAAGCCCCTCTCCTTTCAGTGTTTAGCAGTACAACAGAAAGTGCCATTGGCTCCACTGAAGATCTCTTCTCTGGTGTGTGCAGAAGTCCACAGCATGCCAACATCAGGGGAGCTAAGGAGGGTTGGGGTCTGGGTGGAAAACTGCCAGAAAACAAACACACACACCACAACATATGCTGTTTTTGCATTCCAGGTAGAAGGAAAGCAACGCAGGATATATAACATTTGGTAAACTGGTGGAGTGACTTTAAGACATTGGGGGGGGGGGGCCTACATTTTAACAGGTTGCCTGCTTGCTGGGTCCTCCCTCTCCTGCCATGCTGTTGAAGCAGAGTAAAGGTAAAGGTTTCCCTTGCTCGAGAGCCGGCCGAATCCAACTCTAGGCAGCGGTGCTTATCTCTGTTTCCAAGCCGAAGAGCCAGCGCTGTCTGAAGACTTTTCCCAGGGTCATATGGCCAGCATGACTACAACACCAAGGCGCACAGAATGCTGTTCCCTTCCCACTGAAGCGGTACCTATTTATCTACTTGCAATTTCTTGCTTTCTAACTGGCAGGCTGGCAGGAGACAGGACCAGAGACGGGCGCTCACTCCATCCCATGGCACTCGGGCTTCGACCTGCCCCCCTGAGCCCCTGCAGCTGAAGCAGAACTCCCTCATTTGTCTCATTAAATGTATTAATCACCCAACCTGCAAGCAGGATCTGGGTGGTTTGTGGCCATTGTAAAAATATTTAAAATACAATTTAAAACTGATCCAGATAAGCAGTATAATAGCCCCCCCCTTTAACCAGCCACACTGATGACTCCACCCATAGGGTGGGGGAGGGTACGTGGGGGCCACAGGAAGAAAAAGGAGGGGTGTCAGTCTCAACCTCCCATTGCTGCCCTCAACTAAAAGCGTGGCGGAACATCTCCGCCCTACAGGCCCTGCAGAATTGCACCGGATCCCGCAGGGCCCTGATTTCATCAGCAGAGAGTTCCACCAAGTGGGGGGGCCAGAACTGAAAAGGCCCTGGCCCTAGTCAAGGATAGCCGGGACCTCCTTGTGGTGTCCTAGTACCAGAGGGGGGGTACCACATCCCCAAAGCACCATTTCCTTCCTTTGTAATACGACATGCTGGAAGTGAGTTGGGGTATCAAGTAATTGACATGTCAGGCCCCTTTCTTTGGTCACAATTTTATTTCGTATGTCCAGCACGGTTCTCGGTGCTACAGAAGGGAGTTGACTGGGCAGCTGGACTTCAGCAGTTCCACCATCACCGCTTCCCCACTGCTCTCGTTCTTGGCCTTTGCTGTGAGCCAGTTCTGGGACAGTGTGGCATTGATACCTTCAGAAGGTAAGAAGGAAACATCAAGGCTGTTACGTCTGGCACCATCCGCTCTGTTTTGGACCTGCTTGCAAAAAGTGATGTTTCCTTTAATCAATCCTGTCTCCTTTCTGCCTGTCATAGGGCCCGTGAACTGGCTTATGAAAGTTTTAAAACATCAGAAGAAAAATGGAAGTGGATCTCAGGGGTTGGAGTTCACTTCTCTGAAGAACTGGAACAAAGTTCCAGTGGCTAGCCCAACAAAGCTTAAATCTGGGCATAAGCTTTCGTGTGCATGCACACTTCTTCAGATGTCCAGTACCTGAAGAAGTGTGCATGCACACGGAAGCTGACACTCAGAATTAAGTTTCATATGCCTTAAAGGTGCCACTGGACTCAAGCTCTGTTCTGTTGCTTCAGACTGAATCTCCCTGAAGAAAGGGAGCCAGGGTGCCGTAAGAGCACAAGAGCATTCAAGTGCAGAGATGTGGCTTCATGGCGTTGGGGTTGCGCTGCACGAGTCACAGGCACACACCCTGGCTTATCTCACAGGCTTGCTAGGAGGGCAAAACAGAGAACCACATACTGTTCTTGAAAGGACGGAATAAAAATACAGGGTTTGCCCATGCATGGTCTTTGGACTGCTAAAAAACAAGCCCTTTCGTTTCTCTGAGCCCCGGTGCTCTTGCTAAGGGAATACAGTTGCTTTCTTGAATCAGGCCAATGTCTGCTTCTGGTGGGCAATCTCCAGCAGCAATTGAACTCCTCGCTCCTACCCCAGAATGTATCCCAGAACCTTCCACGTTCTCTGGGAAGAAGAGTGCTTGCACCTGAAAGCTTATACTTTTGCTGGTCTTAAAGGTGCCACCGGACTCAGACTTTGTTATGCAGTGTCTGTGAGGGGAATGCTTTAATCTTCTGTTTTAGCAGGGGACAAAATACTTAGAGAAGAGATCTAAAGTAAGCTAATAAAACATTCACCCCACCCAAAGAAGTGACAGTAAAATTGGCATTTGCATCATGACAGAACCTCTGATGGTATTGGAACGCCTGGTTTTTCCGAAGGATGAGTGAGAAGGGGGGGGAGGGGTCCACCGGAGTAGAGCTTACTGCGGATCAGAATAACCTCTTCAGTTTTCACTGCCGAATTGGCATGTCAGAGAGTGAGGAAATTAACAAGAGTGGAAGACTGTGGGACTCTTAAGCTCGACTCCGTCCGGGGAAAGTCTGGGGCAACGCGGACATTTGTTTCTTTATACAGCAGCGTTTGAAACTTACTATCAAAGTTCAGATTCTCAAGGCTGCAGAGAGAGAGAGGAAGAAGCAAAATTAAATCCGACAACTTTGTAACAGTCAGTTTTGAGAAAACCCTCCTAAGAGTGAACAAACGGGGTGTTGTAAATTAATTGTCTTGGTGGGTCAGGCCAAAGTCCAGCATCTCTCTCTCTCTCTCTCTCTCTCTCTCTCTCTCTCTCTCTCTCTCTCTCACACACACACACACACACACACACACACACACAGAGCAGCTGGACGATGTCACAGGGAGAGCATGAAGGTCATGTAGGTTTCTTATTCAGTGAACAGAGGTAGAGTATTTCTGGACATGGAAGTTCCGCTGTAGCCGTCATGTCAGATGCCCAGTGGCAGAATATTTATTCTATGGACATGTCTCATCTGTTTTTTAAAACCCTCTGAGCCGCAGGACTCTGCCTGCATCTCGTGCCCCAGGGAATTCCGCAACTTGATGGTGCCGGCTCTTCTGCTTCAGGCCCCTTGGATTGATCTCAGTTGTGCGCTGGAACCGCACTGGTTTGCATACTTGTGTGTATCTTGAACGACAGTACCTCTCCATCCCGAAATCCCAGTGGATCCCAGTGAGGCTTAGTACAGTTTGCTCCCTCTGTGCCCTCCTCCTACCCTTGGGGGCCCAAGCGCACTGCGAATTCCCACAGCCTTCGGGATGTTTGGTGTAGGGGTGAACCACAGTTCCCACCTGCAGGCACCAGTTAACATTGCTTGCGGAAACTTGACCAGGTTCATACACCTGGCTTCACCTGTCACTGAATTTCTGTGTCCTCATGTGGCTGACAGCTGAATGGCTTTTTTTGTAAGTCAGAGGAAGCTACAGTCCTAAGCTTGGAAGACTTAAGCGGAGCTGTTAATAGGACATTTTGGAGGTTATTCATTCATTCATTCATTCATTCATAGGGTTGTCCCAAGCCAGAAGCAATTTGACAGCACTTAACACACAAAAGTCTTAAACTTTTTTTGATTCTTGCTTCCCTGGGAGGGGCCCTTTCCCCACCAATGGAGCAGCTTTTTGTGGTCTCAACAGGCTGCAAGGAGAAAAGGGAAGCAAGACCCTTTCTCACTCAGCTACAGTGGCCCCCCAGGGGGGGAGGGACCTGGAATTCTGGCGTTGCAATGGATCTTCAGTCTACAGTGATCTGGTCCCCTGGTGAAAAATGGCAGCTTTGGAGGGAGAACATGACATAAGAAAAGCCAATGTTGGATCAGGCCAGTGGCCCATCCAGTCCAACACTCTGTGTCACACAGTGGCCAAAACCCAGGTGCCATCAGGAGGGAGGTCCACCAGTGGGGCCAGAACACCAGAAGCCCTCCCACTGTTGCCCCTCAAGAACCAAGAATACAGAGCATCACTTGCCCCAGACATAAGAACATAAGAGAAGCCAGTGTTGGATCAGGCCAGTGGCCCATCCAGTCAACACTCTGTGTCACACAGTGGCCAAAAACACCAGTTGCCCTCAGAAGGTCCAGCAGTGGGGGCAGGACACCAGAAGCCCTCCCACGGTTGCCCCCCTGTCAAGCACCAAGAATACAGAGCATCACTTGCCCCAGACCGAGAGCTCCTATCTATACCTTGTGGCTAACAGCCACAGATGGATCTCTGCTCTGTAGGCTTATCCAATCCCCTCTTCGAGCTATCTCTGCTTGTAGCTGCCACCACTTCCTGCGGCAGCAAATTCCCCATGTTCATTACCCTTTGGGAGAAGAAGTACACTCCGCGGCATCACATTCCTGTTGAGCTCCCTCCCTTCCCCAAACTCTGCCCTAACTGGGCTGTGCCCCCCGTATCTCCAGGAACCCCTCAAGCAACCCAGCTCTGCATGCTCTGTTGCCTGGGCTGAAGACGTGTTTGGCAAGCAGGCTAAAAAATGTTGGAGAGTCTACTTTAGCTGTGTGGTCTCTCTGGCTATGGGCAGGGCAACGTTGAGCAGCGATGTCTTTTGCTTCCCCCTTTTCGGCTGCTTGTTCTTGCCTGCAGCCTGACATTCAAATGATGAACATGTACGTGAAAGGGAGGGCCTTCGTGGGGCAATGAGGTCCATAAACAAAAGGTGCCATCTTGGAGGCCTGGCACGGTACCCTTGCTTACCTGGTGTCCGTGCAGTTGCTGAAAAGACAACACAAAGGAAAGGTTTAGCCAAAGGCCTCAGTTGCGCCCACTGAGCATTTCTGCTATAGCCTTTTCAGAGTAGGAATGTAGGGAGAGGGGTTTGATTCTTTTTTTAAATATATATAAAACTATATTAAAAATTATCTCTTCCACTACAAAGCTATCCCTACACAAAAAAAGAAAAAGAAACAGAGAATATAAATTTGCATTAAAGATGCATATGGAAATGAGTATTCCCTTACAAGTATCAACAAGAACGTGAATATACAGCTGAACTAAAGCTGGGTAGGCTGATGCAACTACATGCACATGGTCTAAATTACTAACAGTTTTCCCTTAAAGACATCTAAACAGATAAAAAACTACTTCCCCCTCCTCTCTCTTCTTTTTGGCCTAGCCTGTTCTCTTTGGGCTGCCAGATGCTTAGGGGCAGCTGCCCCCTTAGCTGAATCAGAGTCCTCTGAAGTGCTACTTGATGAACTTGATGAATCTTCCAAGTCATGTATAATGCCTTCTTCCTCCTCTGCTGACTTCTTCTCTTCCCTTACTTTTTGGTAAAAATCCAAGAAAGTCTCTGCTTCTTTAAGCGAGATAATCTTTTCCTTCTTCCCATTGTAGGTTAAAGCCAAACCTTCTGAATAAATCCATTTATAAGGGATGGAGTTCTTTTGCAAGAATTTAATCAGATTTTTATACTGCTTCCTTCTTTTTCTTATTTCAAATGGAATGTCTTTTAAAACCTTAATTTCTGCTTCCTTGATTTTCAAGGTAATCCCATTGGTGGCCTTGAGCACCAAGTCTCTTGTTGTCCTCTTAGAGAATTTCACCACGATTTCCCCTGGCAGGTTATTCTTCACAAAATCAGGATATGTCCTGTAGACAATATCCATATCACTTTGTAGATGATCCGCTTGCAAACCTGCTATAGGGGCTAAAGCTTCACTTAAAATTTCTTTTAAATTCTCTGACTTTCGCTCCGGAACACCTTGAAATCGTAGAATATAAGATGCTCTTTCCATTTGTAATTTCAAAAGTTGATCCTTGTCAGTTGCATGCTCCTTCTCCACCACTTGTAGCCTTTGAGACAGTTCTTTTGTTTGGATTTCTGCTGATTTAGATGATTTAATAATTTTCTCTATCTTATTTATTTATTTATTTGTTCGATTTATATGCCACTCTCCCCACTGTTTGCAGGCCCAGAGCGGCTAACAAGTCTTGGCGAACCAAGATTCATACATACATTAAAAGTTAAAACAGTTAAACAGTTATAAACAGTTATAAAAACCTTCCCAATTCAGCAGTACAGTTTGAATAAAATACTCAGTGCTTAATACTATCAGATGTCGTGTCATATACCCCACTTGGACTCTATCCCATCTGGACAGTATTTGGACCGCATGCTTGTTAAAAGTTACTTGTATCTTGCGGTTGGATTCTTTGGTCTCTTTTTGAAGAGCATCAATATTTGGGTTCATTACAGCCATCTGGTCCAGTACAGGGCGCAGTGCTGCAGACAACATGTTTGAAAGATCTATGGTAGCTTCCTGCTTGGAAATAGGAAGAGAAGCTGTAGCCTTTGGAGAGGGCTTCCCTCTGGGCACCATTTTTTTTTCCCTGCCAGAATCGCTTTTTCAGAGGAAAAAACTTTAAAAACAAGCTTCAACAATTCCCCACTGTGCTTGTGTTACAGGAGCTACTCCAGCAGTCCCAGACCTCTGCTTAGCAGATTTTTTTTTTTAAGTTCTAGGTTGGGGGGGGGCAAACCTTTTCCTCCCCCTCCGCCACTTTTCTTCGGGTCCGGGACACACTTAAGTGCCCTCTTGAGAGGGCACCGCTAACTCACGGTTCTGCACTTGGCCGCCGCAGGTAGGTTTCTTTCATTTCTTGCACTGTATTCTCTGTCTGCTTGTCCGGTGTGCCGCTTTTTGTGCCCGAAGGCTCCCCAATGTTGGGGCCTATCGGGACATCGAGGCACCTCAATCCCTTGGCTGACACCTTGGGAGAGGCACCTCTCACGTCCCAGGCTAGGAGCCCCCTACAAAGGCTCCGGGGGGGGGACCAGAATCCAGCCAATCCTCCTCCCAATCACCGGGTTTGTGGGCCACTCCATACGGAGCGCCATTGGAGCATGCCCGCCATCAAGTTGCCAAAACTGGAAGTCGGGAGGGGTTTGATTCTGAGTCAGGATCTGGTGTCTCCAGTCTTATTTACTGGGCACCACAGCAACTCAGTGGGTCCCTGTCCATGCATGTACAACCAGAACTTCTCTGTGGCCATGTAAGAGTATAAGAAGAGCCGTGCTGGATCTGACCAAAGTCCAGGCTTCAGTTCACACAGTGGCCGTCCAGCTGCCGCTAGGAAGCTCACAAGCAACAACATTCTTCCACCTATGCTCCCTGGCAACTGATTGGAAGAGGCAGCATGCCTCTGCTACTGGAAGGAGTAGACATCCATCATGACTAGTAGCCAATGATAGCCCTGCACTCCATGAATTTGTTCCCCTTTAAAGCCTTTCAAAAGGATTGTGACAGGGTTGGTATCTGAGGAAGTGAGCAGTGACTTAGGAAAGCTCATAGAAAGGTAAAGGTTTCCCTTGCTTGAAAGCCAGTCAAGTCCAACTCTGGGGGCGGTGATCATCTCCATATCCAAGCCGAAGAGCCAGCGCTGTCCGAAGTCTTTTCTGTGGTCATGTGGCCAGCATGACTAAACTCCAAGGTGCACGGAACACTGTTACCTTCCCACCGAAGCGGTACCTGTTTATCTACTTGCAGTTTCTTGCTTTCGAACTGCTACGTTGGCAGGAGCTAGGGCCAGAGACAGGAGCTCTCTCTGTCATGCGGCACTCGAGTTTCGAACTGCTGAACTACCAACCTTCTGGTCTGCAGTTTAGCGTCTTAACCTCTGAGCCTTGCCACAAATGTTGCTAATCTTTAAGGTGCTCCTGGACTCTGGCTCTTTTCTGTTGCTACAGACAGACTAACATGGCCACCCTTCTTGACCTATCAACAGGGTTGCCAGACACCCCAGTGGAGGCGGAGGTCCCCCACCACCTCACTGCTGATCAGCTGGCTGGTGGGGGGCCGGGGGCTTACCAGGAAAAAGAGTAAGGCCTGGGCGACATTGCAGTGCCGTGCCTACATCACTTGCAGCATGACCTGGAAGTGAGTTCATGTCGGCGACATCAGGGCAACGCTCTGGTATTTGGGAAAAAGCTCTGTGGTAGAAGCCAAATTTACCATAGAGTTTTTGCCCAAATACCAGAGCGTCACCCTGACTTTGCTGCCTGATGACATCACTTCTGGGCCACAACAGAAGACACAAAGACACATCACTGCAACACCAGTTGGGTCCCGCTCCCAGTAAGTCCTCCCTCATCCCCCGCCGGTTGCCAGAAGGGACCTGGCAACCCTCCCTTCCAAGTTGGCAGCCATCACCACATCCTGCGAACAGTGCATTCCACAGCTGACCTACACGCTGTGAAGAAGTGCTTCCTTTTGTCTGCCCTGAATCTCCCACCCCTCGACTTCAGTGGAGGACCCCCGGTTTTGCAAGTTTGCAACCATCCTCTAATCCCAAAGCAATCAAAGTGCATTTGCTTAGTTGAGAGGTACAAAACCACATGCCACGGTCAAAGAGCTTTGCAGAATGGGGGTGGGGCAGAATCTTTTGGCAAGCAGCCATCAGCAGACATGACTGGGCCTGTGACTCATAACCCCTCAGGCTTCTCGGCCATCTCTGTATCCATCCCTGTACTTGTTTCTCAACTGCACCGTTATCAGCCCACTTCCAGGCTAATGCATCCATTTTGGTGTAGTGGACTCTAATCTGGAGGAACCAGGTTTGATTCAACCCACTCTTCCACAGGCAGCTGCTGGGGTGACCTTGGGTCAGGCCAGGGCTTTTTTTGTAGAAAAAGCCCAGCAGGAACTCATTAGCATAATAGGCCACACCCAACAGCAGAAACTTATTAGCATATTAGGCCACACCCCTGACAGTGCAACTCATTAGCATATTAGTGGGGGGCTGGGAAAGCACAGGACAGGCATGGAAGCTTGCCTCTTTCCCCGCCTGAGCTTCTCTGTCCCACTTCAGCATCGCCTTTCTAGTCTCCTACCCCCCCCCCCAACCAAACAGCTGGGGAAAGGCACTGCTGAAGTGCCTGGGATCTGAAAGAAAAGCATCGCCTTTCTACTCTCCTAGTCTAGTTGCGGGGGGGGGGGCATGGTTAAACGCCTTTCTCTCCCTCCCCCAGATCGGGGAGGGAAAGAAAGGCATTTCAAGGTGCCTGGGTTCCCTGCCTGCCCTTTTGCAGCTGCCACATGTCAGCTAGAGAAGGAAAGGTGGAGAAAGGCTTTTCCTTGTCAAGATCACTCTCAGCTGACTGGGGGGGGAGTGAAATTGACAAGTTTTAAGTATTGAGCAGGAGGCGATGAATTCAAACAAACAGGCTTTTATTCAGTGACATTGTTCAGCTCAAAAGACAGCTCTATGAGAGCAGTACTTTCATTTATACTGTTCCAACACATAACTTTCAACAATGTAACTATATACAAGCAATACTATTGGACCCAAGCAGGGCTCAGTGATTGGGTATCTAGATTGGCTTCAGGACCAATGGGAGTCTTTATTAATCGGCCAATAGGAATTGGAGCTTTAGGATACCAGAGCCCTTTTCAAGCTATTACTGCTTCATATTCTAAACAAACACAATACTCCTCCCCCCTAAGTTCAAACAACAAAGTCCCTTAGGTGCGGGGGCGGTCGCCTGGTCCGTCGGGACTGGCGCAGCAAGGGTGAACCCGATGGAGAACGTCCTCTTAAATCTGGGGACTCCATATGGGCAGGCATGAGCTGTGGTGGCGGACTCAAGGGGTAGCAGTCCGTAAAGTCTGGGAGCTCCGAGAGTTCTGGGGCATGACCCAGCTCCGGCAGGGGGCCTACCTCGTTCCGAGCTGGCAGTTGCTCAGCAGACTGTTCCCTTGGGATGTCCCGGGCTGGAATTGGCGGAGGGTTGCCCTCTGTCAGGCGACTCCCGCGGGCGCCAGCATCTTGCTGTGCCAGGAGATCTCCCAGGCCGGCCTCATGAACCAGGGTGCATTGTAAATATTGTCCTGACGCAGGGACTGGGGAGCGTGGCAAGTGTTGCTCCGGCTCAGGAACTGGGGAGCGTTGCAAGTGTTGTTTTGGCTCAGGAACTGGAAAGCGTTCTCCGGATGTTTTCTTCTTTCCCCACTTCAAGATACCGGTAAGCAAATTGTTTTTCGTTACCTTGTGTTGTTAATAAGGTGCAGCTGGAGTTCCTTAGTTTAAACGTTGTCTTCTTTCATCAAGGAATCAGGATAATGGAGATTTTAAGCTGATTTACAGCCCGGTTCAGTTCTCTAGAGTTGATCGCAGAAACCCTTGCCGGGAGAGGAGGTCAAGGCTGCAATAAATCCCCTCCGGAACTTATCGCAAGCCGATCTCAACTCTCTACCTTGGGTTTTATTGCTTGCAAGTCTCCCCCCTGCCTGGGGTGAGTTGTATTTGGGGCTTAAAAGCTCCCAAACCATCGATAAGAACAGCCATTCGCCCTCTCATAGAAGAACGCATCAGATCTCCATTTTTCCTGACGGAAAAGCTGGGCAGTGATTTGAGCATTTGACTGAGTTTGTTTCCAGCTTTAAAAAACTTGAAATTTGCCCAAAAATAGCTAAAACCTGTTCTGTTTACCATTCCTGTGGTTGATAAAAGAGGGGCTGGAGAAGCTCTAAACATCGCGAGAGCCACGTCTCACAACCTTATACAGGAAGTGACATGTTGTAAAGAGCAGACAAGAAGGAACAAAAACGGCGGGACCCAGAGGACTCCAGCAAGCAAGTTGTACTTCCGGGTGATGACAAACAGGAAACTGAAAGTTTAAAACTTTAAAACCAAATATCTCAAAGACTATTTATCTTAGAACTGAAAAAATAACATCACTGGACTCTGCATATCAAGATGGATTGAATGAGCCTACAAGCAAGTAAATTGGAGAACATTGAAAAATCGGAGTTTTTTTTTTTAAACAGAGGGGGAAAAGACGGATGCCATTTTGTGGACTTTTTAAACTTTAAAAATTAATATCTTGAAAACTACAGGTCCTAGAACGGCAAAATCAGTATTATTCAAGTCAGTATTTCAAGAGGGTTTGAAAAATCCTAAAATTATTCAAATTAGTGAACCCCAAAAATATTGATTTTTTTTAAAAGGGGAAAAACAGAGCCTGAACAGAGAAAACGGGCTGCAACACTCTCTACCCCAAAAATGACTACAAGAAAAGAGGCAGAAATTGCTGTAATGATAGAAAAGTTGGAAAAGAAGTTGACAGATGGAATTGGGGAAATTAGACAGCAAAATAAACAAGCAGCAGTGCAAATGGACAAAAAAATAGGTGAACTAACTGAGCATGTTGAAAAAAAATTAAATGGTCTGGCTGAACAAGTAGATAAAAACTTTGGAGAGCTGAAGAAGGACTTTCAGAGCCTAGTAAAGGAAACAAATGAGATTGAAAGCAAAATGATGGCTCTGGAAGAAAAAAACTATAAAACAGAAACAATGATAGCTTACAGAGAAATGCAAACACACTTGAGATTTAGAGGGGTAGAGGAAAAAGTGGGAGAGGATATATTTTCAAAAATGACAGAAACGATGAGTGAATATTTGAAGAACGAAGAATCTGAAACCTAATATTGATTTGATTTATAGAGTGAATTCAGATTATGCTACTAAGAAGAACTTGCCCAGAGATGTGGTTGTACAATTTACAACGAAGAGAGTAAGAGAACTGATTTACAGAAAATGTTTCACAGAGCCCTTTGAAATGGAGGGAAAGAAGATAATTGTAATGAAGGAAATTCCAAGGGCAATACTGCAAGATAGAAAGAAATACAAAAAATTAGTTGATAAGCTGAGATTGAAAAACTATAAATATAGATGGGAGGTTCCTGAGGGCCTCAGCTTTTACCATCAAGGCTTAAGAGTTGGTATCAGAAATACAAATGAGATGCACTCTTTTCTGGATGACAACAGTGAAGAGTTTGGAGACATCTAATAAACATAATCATGGAATACAAACTACTTTCATGGAATGTTAACAGACTAAATTCACCTAATAAACGTAAAATTGTAGGACATTAGTTAGAAAAACAGAAATGCAGTGTGATTTGTTTGCAAGAAGTACATATTAAAAAGAAGGACCGCAAATATTTGACAAAAAAAAAATTGGGAGAAGAATTTATTTCCTTAGCCACCATTAAGAAAAGAGGTGTGACAACATATGTTAAGAAAGAATTGAATCCTAAGGAAATTTTTAAAGATAAGGAGGGAAGATATTTGGCAATTGAGACAACCCTGAATGGTGAAAAAACTCTTATAGTCAATATTTATGCGCCTAATGGAACCAAAGAAATTTTTTTAAAGACTTAATAACAGACCTAGATCAAGTGGACTATGAACATTTAATATTGACCGGTGACTATAATGGTACAGTGAACAACAAGATGGACAGATATTCAAAATCTAAAGATGACACTTTGGGGAAATTGCCTAAGGTATTTTTTACAATGGTAAAGCAAGAAAACTTGGAAGATGTCTGGAGAAAGTGGGATCCCTGAACCAAAGACTATACTTTTTATTCTAACAGGCATGATTCATGCTCTAGGATTGATATGATGTGGATGTCAGTAGAGCTAACGTTAAAAACCAGAAAAATAGAAATTCTACCAAATACTTTTTCTGACCATAACCCTTTGCTGTGGATATCGAAACAAGGTGCAAAACAACGGAGATGGAGATTGAATGAAGATTTGTTGGATGATCAAGAAATAATTAATAAAATACAGGTAGAGACAAAGGCATATTTTCAGACCAATCTCCAACATGATGTAAACCCACAAGTTGTATGGGATGCTTATAAAGCTGTAATGCGAGGACTTTTGATATCCTTAAATAGCAAAGAAAATAAAAAAGAGAGAGACCAACAGGACAAGATTACTCAAGCAATAAAAACCAAAGAGAAAGAACTGAAAAAGAGACCGGGAAAAAAGAAACTCAAAAAGAAATACATCTTTTACAAGACCAACTCCAAGCCATTCTGAACCAGGAAATATATTGGAATTTTTAAAAACTGCAACAAAAAGCCTTTGAGGGAGCAAATAAGCCAGGAAAATATTTGGCATGGCAATTAAAGAAAAAGAGAGAAAATAAGACTATTAGTAAAATAGTGGTGGATGAAAAAGAAATTTTGGATATTAAAGGTATAAAGAGGGAATTTTTTAAATATTATGCCAAACTTTTCCAAAAAGAAAAGATGAACTTGATGAAGATTGAAGAATATTTAGAATAGCTAAAGCTGCCAAAACCGAATGAAGGTGTCAAAGAAATGCTGAATAGTCCCATAACATTGCAGGAAATACAAAAAGCGATTGACAATTCAAAGCTTGGGAAAGCACCTGGACCAGATGGTTTTTTGGCCAAATTTTATAAAAAAACAAAAGAATCACTTTTGCCAGCTTTGGAATTGTTGTTAAATGAAATAAGATCTACAGGTAATATTCCAGATACATGGAAGGAGGCAACTATACCACTTATTCCAAAAGAAGGACAAGATTTGACAAATGTTAAAAATTATAGACCAATCTCCTTGCTGAATAATGACTATAAAATTTTTGCTAAAATATTGGCAGAAAGGCTGAAAGAATATTTGAAGGTCATAATACAAACAGAACAAGCAGGCTTTTTGCCAGAGCGGCCGATAAAAGACAACTTAAGAGTAGTTACAGATGTAATAGAATACTATGATAAACATCCTGAAAAAGAGGTGGCCTTTTTATTTTTGGACGCTGAAAAAGCATTCGATAATTTAAACTGGGGTTTTATGTTTGCGGTTTTGGAAAAATTAAAGGTTGGGAATTATTTGTTGAATATGATTAAAGCAATCTATATGGAACAAAAGTCTTCAATTATTATTAATAATGAAAAAATGGAATATTTTAAAATGGAAAAGGGAACAAGACAAGGATATCCACTATCACCATTATTGTTTATTTGGATATTAGAAGTCCTACTAAGTAATATTAAAGAAAACAAAGAAATTAAAGGATTGAATACGCACGGTTTTTCTTTTAAATACAGAGCCTTTGCAGATGATGCGATGTTTATCACTGAAGAACCAACAAAGACATTACCATATTTAATATATAGAATCAAAGACTTTGGAGATCTTGCTGGATTTTATATAAACCGAAACAAATCAAAAGTGATGTGTAAAAATATGCCAAGTAAAAAACAGTTGGAATTACAACAATTAACTAAGTGTGAAGTGGTTAAAAAGACAAGATATTTAGGCATTGACATAACCATGAAGAACATAGACCTTTTTAAAAATAATTATCAAAAGCTTTGGACTCAAGTTATAACTGACATCGATAAGTGGAATACTTTAAATTTATCACTGTTAGGAAAAGTTGCCACAATTAAAGTGAATATTTTACCACGTTTAATGTTTTTGTTCCAAACAATACCAATTGTGAGAGATTCAAAAGTTTTCCAAAAATGGCAAAGAGATTTATCAAAATTTGTATGGGCGGGGGGAAAGCCTAGAATTAAAATGAAGATTATGTGTGATGCAAAAGAAAGAGGAGGTTTTCAATTACCTAATTTGGAATTGTATCATGATGCGGTTTGTCTGACTTGGTTAGAGTCTTGGATTTCTCTAGAAGATAGAAAATTGTTGGCATTAGAAGGTCATGACTGTAGATT
This sequence comes from Lepidodactylus listeri, assembly GCA_029233225.1. Lineage (NCBI taxonomy): Eukaryota > Metazoa > Chordata > Lepidosauria > Squamata > Gekkonidae > Lepidodactylus > Lepidodactylus listeri. The sequence goes on from JARCFY010000002.1 coordinate 178,759,871, forward strand.
TGGTTGACATGCATATTTGTATTATGGTAAGACGAAACTGGACAATATGTTTAAACATCATTACATCAGAAGAACTTTAATTGAAACATGGTTTAGGTATAAGAAGTTTTTTCTTGAAGAAAAACCACTGTGGATAGTACCAGCAGAAATAATAAAACCTTTTTCAAGTTTTAGAGGCCAGGACTGGTTGAAGTACAGAGACTTGTTAAGAATGGAAAATGGAAAGTGGACTCTTAAAGAAGAAAACCAATTGGACTTTGACTATGGTTGGTTCCGATATAGACAAATTTATGAGCTGTTTAAGGAAGATAAAAACTGTGGTTTTAGAAACAAAAGTAATGAAATTGAACAGGTCTGGGAACAAGGGGGGGGGAAGTAATCTCTAAAATGTACAAGATTTTGTTGAAATGGTATAATGCTGACGAGCTTGTTAAAGAACAAATGGTAAATGGGCAATTAATATGAATAAGGATATTGCCATGTCCTCTTGGGAATTTTTATGGAAAAATGCTATGAGTATTTCTACATGTTATAATCTTAAAGAAAACTGTTTTAAAATGATGTATAGATGGTATATGACCCCGAAAAAGATAGTAAATATTGGTCAAAATATGTCTAACAAATGTTGGAAGTGTAAAGAAAAAGAAGGATCGTTTTACCATATGTGGTGGACTTGTGATAAGGCGAAATCTTTTTGGTGTATAATTCATGCTGAAATGGAAAAATTTTTGAAATGTAAATTTAAAAAACGACCGGAAATGTTATTGCTTGGTCTTAGGCTAGAGGACATAAGTATTAGTAAAAGAACAATGATATGGTATATGGTAACTACTGCAAGAATGGTCTATGCGCAAAATTGGAAATGTGAAAAAATTCCGGAACTATGGGAATGGTTGAGAAAACTTCTATTTATGGCAGAAATGGACAAATGGACAAAAATTAAATGATCATGACTCAGCAAACTTTTTAGAGGAGTGGAAAGATTTGAAAGATTATATGGAGCAGTACTGGGATATGAAAAATAATATTTTTACATTTTCTAACTACTGAAAAGTTAAAAGATGTCTGTATTTTAAAGTTAAATGATGATTAAAGTTATTTAGACTATATATTGTAAGATGTAAGAGTAAAAGGTTAGAATTTAAACTGTTCCAAACTGATGTAATTGATATAACTTTTCTTTAAAAGGTATAATGGTGTCAGTAGGCAAAATAACGTTACCCTAGGATAAGAATATTTTTAAAGATATGTTTACCGATTGATATATGAGATGGTGCAGGGGGAGTTGGAAACCGCTTAATATCTGGGTTTTTTTCTTTTTTTTATAACCAAAGAAGTAATTTTATAGAGTTGGATATGTCTATAAAAGTTAAATGTATGTTAACAATGGGGGAAAAAATAAAATAAAATTATTTTCAAAAAAAAAAAAAGGAACTGGAGAGCGTTGTAACCGATCCTCCGGCGCTGGCCACCGGCATCTCAGCTGGGCCAGATGTCTGCGATGGACCTGCCCCGTGTCGTCCCTCACCTCGTACGATATAGAGCCTGTTGAGCACACAACGACTGCTGGAACCCAGTGCAGACCTGCCCCATAGTTCCGGGTGTACACCGTGTCTCCTGGGGCAAAGGACCGAGTGGACCCTGTGGTGATAGGGTCGTGGTGGACGTCCGGCGCCAGGTCGGAGTGAAGGCAGCTCAGGCAAGTGGACAGCTGGCGGCCCATAAGCAGCTCCGCCAGCGACTTCCCGGTGGCAGCGTGTGGCGAGGAGTGCTGCTGCAACAAGAACCCAGCGAGGTTGGCTGGGAAATTCCTGTCACCCATCCTGCGGAGCGAGTCCTTCATTGTTCGCACCATTCGCTCAGCCTGACCATTCGTCTAGGGGTGGAAAGGAGCCGAGGTGATGTGCCGGATTCCTCGCTTGTCCAGGAAGGTCTGGAACTCTGCAAAGGTGAATTGAGTTCCATTGTCATACACGAGGAGGTCCAGCAGGCCGAAGGTGGAGAAGAGACGGTCTAGGCTGCGGGCAAGGACGGCCGATTTCATGGAGGTGACAGGGATGACCTCCAACCATTTGGAATACGCATCCACAATAACCAAGAGTGTCCGGCCCTGGAAGGGCCCAGGAAAGTCCACGTGAATGCGGGACCACGGGCCCCTCGGCTTCTCCCATGGATGAACAGGAACCTCTGGAGCTGCTGGCCTCAACTCCTAGCACGGCTGACATGTCCGGAGTCCGGACCCACTGCTCAATCTGCTGATCCATGCTGGGCCACCAAACATAGCTCCTAGCAGTGGCCTTCATCTTAACGATGCCCGGGTGCCCTTCATGCAAGGCGTCCAGCACCCATTGGTGAAGTGAGGGAGGGACGACGACTCTGTTTCCCCACAACAGGCATCCCTTGTTTACCGACAGCTCAGATGATCTCGACTGGAATGGCTGGAATTCGGCATCGAGTGTCCCCGACGGCCATCCCCTCCACATATGGTTGTAGACTCGGCTGAGCATTCGATCCTGGCCGGTGTGGAACGCTACTTCGGCAACGGAGAGCGGAGGCTGCGGCAGCTCCTCGATCAGGAAAACTTCCTGAAGTGGGGCCTCGGGCGGTCCTAAAGATGGAAGTGGCAGACAGCTAAGGGCGTCAGCATGCCCAATGGTCTTCCCAGGCCTGTGGAGGAGGCGGAAGGAGGAGGCAAATAGAAGAACTGCCCAGCGCATCATCCGGGAGGACAGAATCTGGGGGGTTTGACGGTCAGCTGTAAAGATGCCAAGCAGCAGCTTGTAGTCGGTGATGATTTCAAATTCCCGCCTGTAGATGAAATCATGAAATTTCTTCACTGCAGCGATGATTGCTAGTGCCTCTTGATCCCTCTCGATCTATCTGGGTGTAGTTTCTCTCAGCGGGGAATAACGTTCTGGAATAGAAAGCAATAGGGGTCTCCCGGCCAGACGACAACCGGTGACTGAGCACAGCCCCGATCCTGTAAGGTGACGCATCACATGCTAGGACGAGGGGCTTCTTCTCATCATAGTGCACAAGGACAGCATCGGAGGCAAGGAGGGCTTTGACAGCTTGGAAGGAGGTGTTTTCCCAGCGACCCCATGCCCATGGAGCTGACTTGTCCAGTAAATGATGGAGTAGTTCTGCAAGAGCTGCTTTGTTGGGCAAGAAGGCATGATAAAAGTTCAATAGTCCTAAGAAGGACTGCAGCTCTTTCTTAGACTTTGGAGGGGGCGCATTGCGGATTGCAGCAACCTTGTCTGGAGCAGGGTGGAGGCCATCAGCGTCTAGGCAGTAACCCAGGAATTGAACGGTAGGGACGAAGAACTTGCATTTCTCCTTCTTCAGCCGAAGGCCAACGTCCTGTTGCCGACAAAGGACCTCTCGCACCCGAGTAGCCAGTTCAAGATCAGAGGCCCCGGCAATTAAGACGTCATCGAAATAGGGTACGATGCCAGGCAGACCCCGAAGAAGGCGCTCCATAAGTTCTTGAAAAATGCCGGGGGTGACGCTTACCCCAAACTGCAGCTGGTTTACTTTAAAAGCACCTCGGTGCGTCACGATAGTCTGTGCCTTGGCTGTGACTGCATCTACCGGCAACTGCTGATATGCCTGGGTGAGGTCGATCTTGGTGAACACCCGGCCCCCAGAGACCGAGGCTAGAAGGTGGCTCACCACGGGAACCAGGTATGCGTGTGGCTGTAGGGCCCGGTTGATGGTGCACTTATAGTCAGTGCACAAACAGACGGAGCCATCGGGCTTGAGGGGAGTGACGACAGGTGTCTCCCACTTGGCTTTGGGAACTGGCTCGAGGATCCCTTGGGCCAACAGCTTATCAATCTGCTCGTCAATCTTGGGCTTGAAAGCGACAGGGCAGCGTCTGGGCTTGAGGCAGATCCAGGTTAAACGACACAGGTGGACCCTTGTAGCAGCCTAGCTCTGTCTTGAAAACCTCCGGAAACTCTGTCTCAAGGTCCATAAAAGGCTGCGGCTCGACTTGGTTCACGCCAACAACGTCTATGCCCAAGGCAGCGAACAGCCGTATCAGGCTTGTGCGGCAACCCTCTACCACGAGCAGGTTCAGATGGCCGGAGAATTTCTTATATTTAACCTGGACTGTGGTGATGCCGACGACTGGAACTCGGTTCCTCTGGAAGTCGAACAGCTGTAGGGTGCATCTCTGAAAGCGGTGAGCAGCGAATCGCGGGCAGACTTGTTGGAACGGGCTCCAAGAGATGATGGACAATGCTGACCCAGAGTCTACCTCCATCTGGCACACTCGACCTTCGATGAAGACAGTGGCTTTGATTTTCGGACACGGATGTAGCCCCTGGTGTATATATAGGCGGTTGGTGTAGTCCTCGGACACGCTTGCTTCATTGCTGTACCTTTGTCTTTGCCCGGACGGCTGAGATGACTTGGAATGATATGATAGGCTGGGGGCATTCACAGACCCTCAGGTACGCTGGAACTCGTCTGGAGCATCATGACCCTGAGACGAGTGACATACTTTGGCGAGGTGGCCCGTTTTCCCATACACATGACAGATGGCATTGCGGAACTGACAGTCTCTATGCGCATGCGCACATCCACAACCAGCACAACCTTTTTTTGTGGGCTTTTTTGAGAGTGGCGCGGGCTTTTGCAATGGTGGCGCAGCTTCTGATTGGCCCTCGCGTTGAAAACTCCGTCATTGGACACTTCAGATTGGTCGTCCCGGGCGTCATCAGACTCAACGGTACTACCCTGGTGTACAGCATCAGAGCGGCCTGGCGTGTGGCTTTCGGGACTCAGTCACAGTTCGCAGAGGGATAGGTTGGTGGCCTCTGCTTTCAGGGCCTCTTCGTGGGCCAATTCATATGTGAGAGTCTTTAGTAAGAGTAGGGCTCGCCTGATGCTCTCGTCTCTGAGGCCACAGAGCAGCCGATCTAGGAGGACGGACTTCAAATCGGTGAAGTGACAGTCTCGAGCAGCCCGCCTCAGTGCAGTGAGGTACTCCATGATAGACTGGCCCCCCTTCTGGTTCCACTGATGGAACGCGCATCTGTGTGTGGCAGCCAACGTCTTTGGGGTGAAGTACTCGGTCAGCCGGGCCTTGATGATGCCGAGAGGAGTCTCGAGTAACTTAGAGGTGGCAACTAAATCTCGAGCAATGTTGAATACAGCCTGGCTGTAAGTACTCAGAAAAGTGGCACAGCAGACATCATCTCCATCAGTACGGTTTGCTACGAGGTAGCATTCAAACCGATCGAGGTATGAATTTGGGTCGAACAGTTCGATATGGCCCTTGGATGCCATGCCTGTAGTGATTTAGCTCTGGGCGCCCTTAGTGATTTCAGCTGGGCAGGCAGAGTGATTTCAGCCGTTCAGTTAGGACTGGGATCCCATCCTCATCGCCAGGTGTAAGTATTGAGCAGGAGGCGATGAATTCAAACAAACAGGCTTTTATTCAGTGACATTGTTCAGCTCAAAAGACAGCTCTATGAGAGCAGCACTTTCATTTATACTGTTCCAACACATAACTTTCAACAATATAACTATATACAAGCAATACTATTGGACCCAAGCAGGGCTCAGTGATTGGGTATCTAGATTGGCTTCAGGACCAATGGGAGTCTTTATTAATCAGCCAATAGGAATTGGAGCTTTAGGATACCAGAGCCCTTTTCAAGCTATTACTGCTTCATATTCTAAACAAACACAACAACAAGGAAATCCCAAGGGACTCCTCAGAGGGAAAGAAGGCATTTTAACATGCCACCTTTCCCTCTCGTGTGTAACATGGGGAGGGCAGCATACTCTGTAGCCACACATGCCAGAGGTTTTGGTTGTAGGCGTGGCCAACTCAGGAGCCAGCCGGAACTCCATTCCTGTGCATTCCTGCCCCAAAATAGCCCTGGGTCAGGCACAAGTTCTTTCAGAGCTGTTCTCTCAAGGGTGGTCCTCAAAAGAGCTCTCCCAGCCCCACCTACCTCCCAGGGTGTCTGTTGTGGGGAGGGGGAGGGGAAGGAGATTGTAAGCCACTCTGAGTCTCCTTCAGATAGTTAAGGGCATGAAGTATAAATCCAATCTCTTCGTCTCCAACGTGGTGCCCACGGGGGCCCCCAACACCTTTCCTGGCACTCACAGAGTGTTTTGAAAAAGTGGGTGGGGCCAGGTAAGGCTTTGGTCTGGGGAGGCTTCTGATTGGCCACTGGAGAGTTGATTGGTTGTGGAGATTTTTGGGAAATGTTGTTTTGGCAGCAGCTGCCATCACAGCACAAGGATCTGCACTGGGGGGCTACAGGGAAGCTGCAGTGGCCATTTTGTAGCTGGCTCCATCTCCTATGGCAGCCATTTTGTGGCCGCATCCACCACACTGTCAGCATTCCAAAGGTGTCTGTAGGAGGAGGAGGAGGAGATTGGATTTATACCCCGCCCTTCACTTAGAATCTCAGAGCGGCTTACAATCCCTTTCCCTTCCCCTCCCCACAACAGACCCCCTGTGAGGTAGGTGGGGCTGAGAGATCTCTGACAGAAACTGCTCTTTTTCAAGAACAGCTCTGACAGAACTGTGGCTTGCCCAAGATCACCCAGCATCTGCATGTGGAGGAGTGGGGAATGAAACCTGGTTCTCCCAGATTAGAGTTCGTGCACTTAACCACTACCCCGAACTGAGGAGGAGCCCTGGTCTGCTGAGTGATCAGGGAAGGTCACTTACCTGAAGACAGGGAGTTGCTTCAGGGCTTCCACCAATTCTCCCGGTGTCCTGTGGATGCAACCGGCAGTTTCAGAAGGTGCAGTTTGGTAATGGCAAGGCCTGTCCCCTCCCAGGCTCCCAGACACATTACGTTCGCCCACCCCCCACCCCGGGCTTTGCATAGCGAACGGCGGTGGGTGAGCGGCTTGTTAGAAGTGGAGGACTTGGCGCTGTCTCCAGTCTCAACCTTGAGAAGATGGCACCAGAGAGTTTAGACAGATAGAGAGGTCAGGACACACAGAGCATCCTTTCCTTCCTGCTATCTGATACTTTCCTTTGAAAGTATCCTTTGACCATCCAGCTAGTTACAATAGGTAATCTATATCTATCTCTTACCTGCACTCTCAAGCATGTATTTCCTTTAATAAATGCTTATTAGTTTTTAGACTGTTGACTCTTTGTGACTTTGTAAGTGTGTTGCCACACCAAGCCCCAAGCTTTGCTGCGTTTAAGCCTTTGAGCACTCTGCTATATTTCTGGCGGTTCCCTGGCAGTACTTAGTCCAGTGAATCCAACAGCTTTCGGGCCCAGGGAAAAAAGCCTTAAGTCTGCCTCTCACTGATCATAACAAAAGGTCAGTTGTTAGTGCGAGACAAAATGGGGAAACAGGGTGTGCTTGTGGACGGAGCAGTCAGCAGGTAACAGAGAGGGTCAGGATGGCCCATATTCCCTTTACTTGGAAGGGAAGCATCGTCTTGTGATTTTGGATCCCGATAATTTCTATGAATGGAAGACAAGACTGATCATGGTGTTAGAGGAGGAGAAAGTGAAGAAATATGCAATGGAAACAATCCCTGAAGGCAGGACAGCAGCACAGAAAACTGTGTGGGAGGAAGGCGACCTCAAGGCGAGATCCCTCATCATGTCAAGTAAGTGGCCAGTACTCACCGTCTGTTATGAAAATTACCTCGGCCAAAGAAATGTTTGATATGCTAATCCGGTCTCACCAGTCAACCTCTTGGACTTTTAGAAGTGGCTTAAGGCACAAATTAGCATCTCTATGAGCTACCTCCCCTCCCCCCAACTCTTGCTATTGCCAAATGATGTCCTACCCGTCAGCTGCCCGAGCAGGTGCTATAGACGCTAGTGCTGGGCTCTTTCCAGGGCGGTGGTCCCAAAGCTACCTCATGGGTCTCTGTCTCATGATCTCCCATTGCCTAGATTTAGTGAGCTTCTGTCCATTTATTCTTTGTCATAGGGACCAATGCTCCCTCTAAGCTATGAAGTCCTGTAAGCAAAAATTCTATTTTGTGAGCTACCAGCATTAAAGTTGTGAGCGAGCGATTTGGCGGCTGCATCAATCAGTTTGCTCTGGAGCCCCATCCTTCCCGAGCGGAGACAAAAATGTGTGAGCCAGAGGCTAAAAAACTGTGAGCTAGCTCACACTAACTCAGCTTAGAGGGAACACTGATCGGGACCAGCCTGTTGATCCAGTGAAGAGGGTGGAAAGGCACTGCTGACACATGGAAGCACGTCGCTGACACAACTCATGCTAAAACAGTGTATTGTTAACAACCTACAACCCATGCTGGGTAGTGACAATTCCCCACAGACAGCCTACTCACCTCAAACAACTTCTCTGCCACAATGATAAACTACTTAACAGTCACCTGGACTCTGTTACCGAGGCCTACAACAAAACAAGAGGTCAACTTTGGTCTCATATAGATCCTAGCGACACCATCAGTGGATCCAGCGACATCAGCCAGGCCCTCTCCAGTTCCTACTCCTGCACGTCCTCAAATGTGACTGATGCCACCATGTGTCAGCAATGCCCTTCCACCCTCTACATTGGACAACAGTCCCTACAACACAGAATAAATAGACATAAGTCTGACGTTCGCAACCAAAACATTCAAAAATGGTAGGAGAACATTTTAACCTTCCATGACACTCAAAGTAGCAGTCCTCTTACAAAGGGATTTCAAAGGGGGAATAGAAAGAGAGACTGCTGAATTGCAACTGATAATGAAGCTCAAGACAGCACAACTTCCAGGACTGAATCGAGACTAGGCTTACCAAATCCCCCTGGGGGGCGGGGAAATCCTGCTCGATTGGCCTGCTCCCCGCCAGCCCGAATTGGGCCGCCAGAGGGAACCCCACCCCCAAATTGCCGGGCTGCGGAAATGTGCAGACCCGGAGGTGATGTCATCATGTCGGGCACATTTCGGGGGGGGGGGGACGCTCTATAATTTGAGGGAAAACTCCATGGTTTCCCCTCGAATTACAGATGTCCCACCACAATGTAATCCTGTTCAGAGGTGACTATTTTCTTATTAGTCATTCCACGTTAATTGTTTCTACAGGAAGGCCCTTGTTTTAAAATGCCAGTGAACTGAGAAAGCCTTGTGAAAGGAATCTGCTGCTTTCTTCTTGGTGTTTTGTAAACGAAACCCAGTCTTTCACGCCACCTCTACTTGGTGCCTCTGCTGTTCCCTTAAGTTTGCTACAAAAGAGCCAGAATGCTCCCTCTAAGCTGTGGAGTCTTGTGAGCAAAAATTCTACTTTGTAAGTTACTGGCCTTAACGTTGCGAGCAAGCCATTTGGCTACTACATGAATCAGTTTGCACTGGAGCCCTCTGTCCTGAGCTAGGACAAAAATGTGTGAGCCAGAGGCTCAAAAACTGTGAGCTAGCTCACACTAACTCAGCTTAGAGGGATCACTGAACCTGATCCCTTCTCCTGGCATTTTCCGATTCCTGGCTCGCTCACTCGCCCTCCGCCTCTGCCCATTGCCTCAGTGACTGATTTTCCCTCTTTCGCCAAGCCAAACCTCTCTTTAACACTGTTTGGAAACCAACCAAATGCTGGCCTCTGCCGTGGGGAGGTTTTCTCCCAAGAAGGCACGCCAGGGCAGTGTGTTTATCTCGGAAGGGGGGGAATCTCCATTACCAACCGATGACGATAGTTTTAAAATTCCCGACTTACGTCTTCAAATTGGTTCTGAAAGAGAAAACAGGCAGGGGGCAGGTGCATCGGTCAGGAATTGAGAAGGCCTCACATCCGTGTGGGCTTCATAGAAACAAGGAGAACTGGCCGGTTCCAGAATGCCATAAAATATGCAAAACATTAAAATTCAATATACAACTTAACAAAAAATCAAATCCACAATAAAAGATCCAAGATGGCATCCTATAATGTTTTTTATCCCATTTCTGGACTACTGGCCAATTTTCTGAGCAGGGGGAAAGGGAATCCAGAACAAAAGGAGGGGGTGGGAAGGAAGGGTGCCAGCCAGTAAGGAAACTGTTGCTGCTCTCAACCAAAAACCTGACAGAACACAGGTCCTGCGGAATTGCATGAGACCCCACAGGGCCCTGATGTCATTTAGCAGAGAGTTCCACCAGGCCGGGGCCAGAACCGAAAAGGCCCTGGTCGAGGACAGTCAGAGTCAGACATCCCCATGGCCAGGGATCACCAGCAGGTTGTTATCTGAAGAGCACAAGGCTCTCCCGGGGGCATCCTGGAGAAGATACCATAGATACGTTGGTCCCACTCACCCACTCTGTAAGGGAGGGGACACTATGCTGAACGTGCGCAGCTGGTTCATGCTCTCAGTCTGTCTCTCCAAAATCTCAGGGGGAGGATTTCCCGTCTGTCTGCTACCCAGTTTGAGTGAAGATGCCAAGAACGCAACCAGGATCCTTCTGCATGCCAAGCAGGTTTTTGGAGCTCCAAGCAACAGGACCCTCGATATTGAACCAGAAGGGCATCCTGGCCCATTCCCACCTCCCACCCAGTTGGTCCCTGTGGGGCATAGATCCTGGCGCTGACTTACATGTAGGCATACAGGCCTTGCAGGGCACCTTTCCATTCTTTCGAGGACCTATTGGAGAAACAGAAACAGGGGGGGGGGCTGTATGCAAGATGCAGCTAGTGAGATTTTGCGTGGGATTCGGGAGCAGCCAAGGACGGGCGTGGCGTGGCTGGGTGCTCTCATGCGCACAGAGGAGTCCGGCTGTGCACAACCCACTCTGTCCTGGTCACAGGTCATGGCCATGTTCTGTGTCCTGCTTGAGGAATGACCAATGAAACCTCTGCAGAGTCTGGGGGGGGGGGGCGAGTTTGCCCAGAACTCCATATATGCATTGATTATGGAACCTGTGAACACAGAGCTTCAGAAACTGCCGCTTATCTCCTTTTAGAGTTGACAAAGCTCAGCAGGAACAGAGCGGGGAGCAAAGGAGGGGGAAGCCAGTGAGATCCCAGAAGAAAAACTCCCAGCTACGGCCGGAGACTTCTATAAAGTTTTGGACTGTGACGGCAGGATTCTGTGAAAAGTGTAGAATTTGGTAACCATGGCCAAGGGCAGCTCTCGCAATTCTGCCAGTGATGCCTACCAGCACACAAAACCAAGAATTTACTTCTGTATTTTATTTATAGTCTGCCTTTCTCACCAAGAGTCCAGGCAGATATTGGTAGAGCTGTTCTGAGACGGCCCTGCGCAAACACAGAGTTTGGCATTTGGATGCTGCGTTCAGTGTCCTGGAATGGTTTGATTTTGAAGTAAGCTTTTAGTCCTTTTTTTTTTTTTTGGTGAGCATTTGCTTGTGTGTGTGCCTGGAAGTCGTGCTTGACTTCTGGCGACCCCTAGCAGTGCTTGGATGTTTCAGAGAGGTGGCTTGCTATTGCCTGCTTCTGCCTCCTGGTCCTGGTATTCCTTGGAGGTCTCCCTTCCAAGTACTTGTCAGGGCCGGCCCTGCCAAACTTCCAAGATCTGTTGAGATCGGGCTATCCTGGGCCATCCAGGTCAGGGCTGACATCCCTAATATACGCATATTTCCCCTTAAATTGTAGAGTTACTAACAAGGAATCAAACTTTTGCATCTGCCTGCCATCCAAATTTTGGTTTAGGGGACGTGGGTCTGTGTACCCATGTTGAGTGCTATGAATGACTTGTATTCTCCCAAACACTAGCCCCACCCCCACCCCCAAAGACAAAGAAAAGGCTATTCTTACTCGCAATTATATCCAAAACAGCTTGGTTTGGTCACGTTACACGTCTCGCAAGAGATGGCCTCATACCAGTTTATTCCTGCAGCATAGATAAGATGGGAAAGTACTGAAGATGGGGGAAGGGTTTTTTTCTTCTAAATATGGGTTTGTCCTTGAAAGGGAAGTCCGGGGTTGGTTTATACCAGGGATGGCCAAACTGTGGCTCGGGAGCCACGTGTGGCTGTTTCACACATATTTGTGGCTCCTGGCAGGGTGGCTGGGGAAGCAAAGGGGAGGCATGCTTTCTAGATCGATCTTCCCTTCCCCAGCCAGTGTTTCCCTCCTTGAGTAGGCCTGAGGTGGGGAGGAGCAGAGAAAGAAAACTTTAAATGTGTTCTCAATGCCCCCCACCGGCTGGCTTGGAGAAGGCATTTGTCTCATGGGGACTGCGCAGTCGCAGGCCAGCCACGGAAAAAAAGATTTCCAAGTTTTCTAATGGACTAGGAGCGCCCCTCCTCCCTCTGGCGCTTTCCCGCCAAAATGCTCACATGACTAGGAGGAGGGGCGCTACTCCCTCAGTTCTCTTTTTGCCGCCGCGGAAAGAAGTTCTCCACTGCTGTTCTCTGTGTTTGTTTCCTCACCTCAGTTTTGAGGCTGAGGAGATTTTTTTCCCTTGACAGTTTTTATTCTAGTGAACAAAGAAATACATCTAAAGAAGAAATATTTTGTGGATTTCCACTGTGTCTTTGTGACTAAAAGTGGTGCTGTTAAACAGCCATTCTCTGTGCCTTGACTGCCTAGGGATTCACACAGCAGAGCTGCCTGCTCTCGCAGTCACCAGTTTCCCCTGAAGGCATGAGTGGAAAGAGCTGGACTCAGATCCCCCTCCCTGGTCAGGAGAGGTGGACAAAGAGCCTGGCCTCAATAGCCCTCTTCGGTCCCCCACTGCGGAGGTGGAATGGACAACTAATGTGGCGTTAAAGGGCCCCTTCGGGGGTGCCTGTGCCCAGAGAGCCTGATAAGGCATATTCCCCCCACGGCGGAGGTGGGGTGGACAACTTGTGGGCGTTAAAGGACCCCTTCGGCGGTGCCTGTGCCCAGAGAGCCTGATAAGGCATATTCCCCCACAGCGGAGATGGGGTGGACAACGTGTGGGGCGTTAAAGGACCCCTTCGGCGGTGCCTGTGCCCAGAGAGCCTGATAAGGCATATTCCCCCACAGCGGAGGTGGGGTGGACAATGAATGTGGTGTTAAAGGACCCCTTCGGCGGTGCCTGTGCCCAGAGAGCCTGATAAGGCATATTCCCCCACAGCGGAGGTGGGGTGGACAACGTGTGGGGCGTTAAAGGGCCCCTTCGGCGGTGCCTGTGCCCAGAGAGCCTGATAAGGCATATTCCCCCACAGCGGAGGTGGGGTGGACAATGAATGTGGCGTTAAAGGACCCCTTCGGCGCTGCCTGTGCCCAGAGAGCCTGATAAGGCATATTCCCCACAGCGGAGATGGGGTGGACAACGTGTGGGGCGTTAAAGGACCCCTTCGGCGGTGCCTGTGCCCAGAGAGCCTGATAAGGCATATTCCCCCCATGGCAGAGGTGGGGTGGACAATGAATGTGGCGTTAAAGGACCCCTTTGGCGGTGCCTGTGCCCAGAGAGCCTGATAAGGCATATTCCCCCCACAGCGGAGATGGGGTGGACAACGTGTGGGGCGTTAAAGGGCCCCTTCGGGGGTGCCTGTGCCCAGAGAGCCTGATAAGGCATATTTCCCCACACCGGAGGTGGGGTGGACAATGAATGTGGCATTAAAGGGCCCCTTCGGGGGTTGCCTGTGTGCCCAGAGAGCCTGTTAAGGCATATTCCCCCCACGGTGGAGGTGGGGTGGACAGTGGGCCTGGCCTGAATGTCCTTCTTCAGAGATTTCGCCTGTGTAGCAGCAGTCTGAATGGAGGTGTACCCCCTCCCCCCCCCCCCCCCCACTGCTGAGCTGTTGTAGACACAGCCTCAGAAGAACTGGCTCTATTCATGGGCTTTGGCTGTGTGCCTTGAAGTCACAACCCCTCGAGGTCAAAGCGTTTCTGCCTGGTCGTTCCCTCAGGGGTCTCTGGCCTCTGTGCCTTCAAGGTCAACCTAGAAGCCCTTACCTCCCCCTTCCCTTCTCTCGGGAGAGAGCTGGCCCCTCCCTTCACTTTGGATGGGGAGGCTTGGAGGGGTGCCGCCTGGCAGAGACTGCCTGCTTGCCTGAAGGGTCCCCTGGCCACTCCCATCGCTTCCAGTGAAGCAGCTTGAAGGCATATCTGTCTGACAGAAACTTTCCCCTTCTCTGCTTTTCGGTCAGTTCTGACCAGAAGCCTGTAAGTGTGGCCTCTTGAGGCCCATTTTAAATCTTTGCTGTGCCTGACTGAAGGAACCTTTCCTTACCTGTCCTCAGGTTCAGGGTTGTTTAACACAGCCTTGCAATTCTCTGTGCAATTCTCTTGTGGAAGGTATTATGTGTCAGAAGGGTATTGTGCCATTTAGTTGGGGTTGTTTGGACCTCTTCAGCTTCTGTAACTTTGAAGAGTGGCTGAACTGGGCAGAGTTTCCCCTTCAAGTTGTTAGCCATATCCTGAGGCAATATACTTATGTTTAAGTCCTAATGTGGTTTTTGACTACTCACTCTGTTGGGATTGCCTAGATTCCAAGGTCAGAACCTGGTCTCTGCTGAGCTCTGCTCCATGCCCTGTTCCTAAGATCTAGTTTCCACCTTTAGGGGGAACTCAGAATTAATCACCAAATATGCTTGCTAGACAAGCCTAAGTAGTTTGCCACTCCTCTCGGTTCCATGGCATCCTTCGGAACCGTCAATGAATTGGGGGATTCCTTAGCCCATGCAAGTCACTCTGTGGTGACATCATTCACAGCAAGACCCAGTGTCATATGTGGATTCAGAGTTGGTCTGGCACTACAAGACCAGCTTCAAATATCAAACTGTGTTACAATTTCCTGACCTTGTACCTTCACAGCTTCTCATGGTGCCCTATCTTGCAGGGTTCTAGTGAGGATTAAAAAGAAAGAAGAGGTGTTATAAGACTCTTTGAGTCCAATTTACAGAGTAGGATCTACTCCTCACCTCTCTTTTTAAAAGGCAGCATATGTTTTCTCCTTCTCAAAACAGCTGCCCTAACAGATAAGGGTCCAACGGGCACACTATAATTAATGGTTCTTGTTGCATCCTCTGCTACAATCAATTATTGTATTCTTGGTTCCATGGGTCCTCTATATTGTCCCTGTTGGCCTACAGATCAAATATCTTTATACTGTTCTGTTTGAACATATATTAATGCACTGTGACTCACGACCTATGCTGGTAATCTGCATGATAAATCTGTTCCTTTAATTCAGATCACTCACGTTACCCTACCCTAGTCCCTGCTAGGAGTTAATATAACATTAAAGTAAATGATCTCCTCACAGACACTGTGAAATCTGCTGTCCGGTCAAACAACATTCTGGGGGCAATAACAGGCTTGTTGTCAGATCCCTGAGTCACGTTTCTTTCCCGCCTTCACTTAACGTGAAGTCTCAGGGTTCTACATACCTTTTGTTCATGTACAAGAAGCCAAGTTCCATCCTTGGCATCTCCTACTGACAAAGTCTCTGGTGATCGAGATCCTTTCACCTCTGCTGTTTGTCCACCAGGCTTCCTGCAATTCTGTGTGCACCTATGTCACTTGGTGAACTTAGATCCAACAGTCTGCCCTCCTCTCCTCTATATGAGGGCTACCGGTCTCCAATTGATTTTATCATTCCATTTAGTGATAAATGGGGAGGATCTATAGCTCAGTGGAAGAGCATCTGCTTGGCATGCTAAGGTCCTAGGCCCTCCAGTTAACAGTCTGGCGGTGGATGATGTAATGGACCTTTCTCTGCCTGACACCTTGGGGACATGCTGCCGCCGGTCTGAGTGGGCAGTACTGACCTTGGTGGACCTATGGTCTGATCCACTATAAGACAGATTTGAGGTGCTCTGTCACATCTCCCCCCCTCCTGGGACAGGAAAAATGATGTGATTTCAACTGTCTTCAGTGCAGCACCTGAAGAGAAGCCTAGGATAGACCCAGATCCGGTGACTCATAATACATGTCTCTTGCTGGGCGGTTCTGTGTCTTGACTACTCTCCTGTTCCCGCAGACAGTACCCCTCTTCCAGAAGAGGGAAGCTTCCAATGGTAGAATTCCAGTGTTCCCTGTCACTGGGTTTATACTTAGCTGCCTCTCAATGTGCGTAGAGATTAGCGTGGCCTATGTGAAGCTTTCTATATTAAATTTTTCCCTGCTACTGTGACAGATCTTTATCGATCCTTTTCAAAGCAACCTGCCTGAATTCCCCCCCCCCCCTTGTTTAATTAAGTTTGTTAGCTCTGTTCAGCTTTCACTGCTGCATTTCCTGACATTTGTACATCTCTATATGTGACACAATACACAAAACTGTTGTTTTGCTGTGTCTTTTACCCTTTACAGGATGCCCGGACTTAGTTTTTCTTCTTTCTGAGACAGACCTACTATGCATCATGCCTGTGGTCTCAACACAGTCCTTTCTCTCACAGCACTTCTTTTGTCTGTGATCTGCTGGGAGTAGTGCCATTTCTGATGGCTCCTTCGCTATGCGGGGGAACTTTTCCCAGTAACTCCTGGAGTTCTGCGATATTAATTGTCTTGATGTTACTTTACCACAACATGATGGGCATATTTACTTTGTCTCTGGTGTTAGTGCAGACTCCACAGAGTTAAAGGAGGCATTGTAATTATGTTTTTAACTGATTAGCAGACACCAGTTCCCTAGTTTCTGATAGGAGGTCTGGGCTACTTGGTATGGCCGCATAATATAATATTCCAGGCCCTGGCCTAACAATAACCTTGTCATGGAGGAATATACTTCTAATCCCTGACAAAGACAAACTGTCTCTATGCCATTTTTTAAAATCTGTCTGTATTGCTGCACAGATTGCTCTGCAGACTACACAAGTTCCCCCCTTTGTGGCGCATTATATCCATCCTTTAGCCACATCTCACCTCTTTTTCACCTCCTTCCTTACCATTGTGCAGATCTTATTCTCACTCTTGCTGCCAAATTAATACGTTCTGCATCACCTTTCCTGCATTGTAGCAGTAGCCTCCCATTTTTCAGAGTGGCAAACACTACTCTTGTAGTAACAGACCTTGCACCTTTAAGTGGGGAGGAGAGTCTCTATAAAAACTGCAGCAAACCTTGGACCCTACTTCCTGTGCTATTGGATGTTTTGGGTAACTGATTTGAAAACAAACAAACAAACAAACCCTCTCTGATTTTTTTTCTCCTTGTTGGATTACTAAGCATGTTACAAAAGAGGGGTATAACCCCTTGTTTTATTTTGGCACTTACATGGTGCTTCATTTATGATAGGGTTCTAACTTATATCCTGTCCATGTTTGAAGTTTCAAAGGGTGATGACCTGCTGGAATCCCCTACCAAGGGTTGTCTCTCACTCCTCATGTAATGCATGGTCAGCATCCTGACACAACCATCCTTGTGGATCGGTTGATGCTGTCACACTTTTGAGTGCACAGTGTTCATTACCACTCTATGTATGATGTGTACCCCCCCCCCAAAAAAAAACAAAACAAGAGTGCTCTTTTTTCTTTACCACATTCCTACATGTATTTTGGTGAGGACACTTGCACAGAGCTCACTGCTCTGGTATAAGAGAGTTCTGGGTGAAGGTCAATTTGTGCCGCTAAACAACTGTTGATAAAGCGGTCCTCTGTGGTCTCCTTTTGAGAGCTTCACACCCACCTCCTTCACTCAGTGATCTTGCTAATCTCCCATGTGGGACTGCACAGAAGCCACAATGATGAAAACAAGGTTGCACTTACCTGTAACTGTTGTTCATCGAGTGGTCTTCTGTGCAGGCACACATCCCTCCCTCCTGCCCCGCTGTGAACTCTCTGGAACTTTAGTTGTCTAGGGGTCTCCGGCGGCGGCATGGAGAGAACTGAGGGAGTAGCGCCCCTCCTCCTAGTCATGTGAGCGTTTTGGCGGGAAAGCACCAGAGGGAGGAGGGGCGCTCCTAGTCTATTAGAAAACTTGGAAATCTTTTTTTCCGTGGCTGGCCTGCGACTGCGCAGTCCCCATGTGTGCCTGCACAGAAGACCACTCGATGAACAACAGTTACAGGTAAGTGCAATCTTGTTTTCTCAATGCCCCCCACCGGCTGGCTTGGAGAAGGCATTTGTCTCTTTAAATCCCTTCACCAAGCAGGTGTGTGGGCATGGGGGGGGGGGGAATTGGAGAACACATTTAAAGTTAAAGCAGCTTTCTTTCCATCTCTTCCTTCCTTCCTTCCTTCCTTCCTTCCTTCCTTCCTTCCTTCCTTCCTTCCTTCCCATTTATTTGCTTTCTTTCCATCTCTTTCTCCCCCCTTCCTTCTTTCCTCCCACATCTATTTGCTTTCTTTACACATTTCTTCCACTTTCTCCCTTCCTTCCTTTATCTCTTTCTTTTCCTTCCTCCCTCGCCCATCTATTTGCTTTGTTTCTGTTTCTCTCTTTCTCTCTCCTTTTCATCTCTTTCATTCTTTCCACCCCTCCCTCCCCATCTATTTGCTTTTTGTTTATCTCTCTCCCTTCCTTCCTTCCTCCCCTCACTCCCCATCTAGCTGCTTTCTTTGTTTCTCTCTCTTTCCCTCTTTCTTCCTCCCTCCCCCATCTATTTGCTTTCTTTCCACCATCCTTTCTTTTTCTCCCTCCCTCCCTCCCTTCCTTGTCCCAGTCCTTCTTTCCTCCCTCCCTCCCCTCATCTATTTGCTTTCTTTGTTTCTCTACCTTTTTCTTTCCACCTCTCTTTTTCTCTCTCTCTTAGACAAATAAATATCATTAGCAAACAAATAAACATCAGTATCAGTATCTGTTTTTACCCCTTTTGTTTGTATTTTTGGCAGTGTAATTTCATGGTAATAAAAAGCAAATTTGCCTATTTTTCAATAAAAACATTTGTGTGTGATATTTGTTCATGTCTTGCAGCTCTCAAACATCTGGCGTTTATTCTGTGTGGCTCTTACGTTAAGCAAGTTTGGCCACCCCTGGCTTATACATTCTCCAGTGATGGACATATCCAGATGGGGGCAGCTGTGTGGGTCTGGAGCAACAGAACAAAGTCAGAGTCCAGTCAGGCACCTTGAAGACCAACCAAGTTTTATTCAGGGTGTAAGCTTTCGTGTGCATGTACGCGGACACTTACACCCTGAATTAAACCTTGTTGTTCAGTGATGGAGGTTGCCCGGTGGCTTTGGATGAGTTGCCATCTGTGATGCACCTACCTCACAGGGTTGTAGTGAGGATGGGGTCTGAGTGAATGGGACAAAAACCGGGACAAACTCCCTCTGACACTGGAAACCTATAATGAGAGCACTTGACCGTTGTAGGGGTGGAAAGGGCTGTCAAGCGGCAGCCAACTTCTGGGTTTTTCAAGGCAAGAGATGTTCAGGGGTGGCTTGCCATTGCTTGCTTCTGTGGAGCAGCCCTGGACTTCCTTGGTGGTCTCCCATCCAAATACTAGCCAGGGCTGACCCTGCTTAGCTTCTGAGAGCTGACAAGATCCGGCTAGCCTGGAAGGAGGGCTCCAGGGCAAACTGAATTATCGAGATCCAGCTAGCTATGCTCAGGAAGGAGGGCTCCAGGGCAAACTGATTTATGCAGCAGCCAAATCACTCACTCACAATATGCAGCTACAGAGCTTTTTGGAAGACACCTCTATGTTAGAGCCTTTCCAGTCGGCCAGGTCATGGGACGGAGACAGTGCTGGTCGCCCTTACGGATGACCTCCAAAGGCATCTGGATCGAGGCGGCACTGCAGTGCTGGTGTTGTTGGACCTGTCGGGAGCGTTCAACACGGTCGACCACCAGGTGCTGCGCTGTCGTCTCGCCAATATTGGAGTCCAGGGGTTAGCCTTACAGTGGCTTTCCTCGTTTCTCCAGGATTGGGGACAAAGGGTGGCGGTAGGGGATCAACTCTCCCAGAGACACCGGCTGGATTGCGGTGTTCCGCAGGGAGCAGTTCTTTCCCCTATGTTATTTAACATCTTTATGTGCCCCCTTGCCCAGATTGTGCGGAGGTTTGGGCTGGGCTGTCATCAATATGCAGATGACACCCAGCTCTATCTGTTATTGGGTGGTCAGTCCTCCTCCAGCCCAGGTGATCTGGATCTGGCATTGTCGGCTGTGGCTGGATGGTTCAGACAGAGCCGAATGAAGTTGAATCCGACGAAGACGGAGATCCTATGCCTGAGTCAGAGCGGTCCAGGGTTGGGGATCCCTCTTCTGACCTTCGGGGGGGTGCCGTTGGCGCCGTCGGCGGAGGTCAGGAGTTTGGGAGTGCTTCTGGACTCCTCGTTAATGATGGAGTCGCAGGTAGCAACGGCTGCGAGGTCAGCCTTTTATCATCTGCGGCTGATCAGGCAGCTGGTCCCTTTCCTTGAACGCAATGAACTGGCGACAGTGATCCATGCATTGGTCACCTCAAGATTGGACTACTGTAACGCCCTCTACATGGGGCTGCCCTTGTGCCAAATCCGGAAGCTGCAGCTAGTGCAGAATGCTGCGGCGCGGCTGCTGCTGGGCCTCCCGAGGGGGGAGCATATACAGCCCGCCTTAAAGGCTCTGCACTGGCTGCCAATAGCGTACCGGATAAGGTTCAAGGTGCTGGTGCTTATCTATAAAGCCCTATATGGCCTGGGACCTGTCTACATGAAGGACTGCCTCTCCCCATATGCTCCCCAGCGAGCACTACGGTCTGGGACCCAACACCATCTGACCATCCCCGGACTGAAGGAGGCGCGGCTGGCTACAACACAGGTCAGGGCTTTTTCAGTGGCGGCCTCGTACTGGTGGAATGAGCTCCCAGAGAACATCAGGGCCCTGCGGGATCTGATGCAGTTCCGCAGGGCCTGTAAAACGGAGCTCTTCCACCAGGCCTTTAGGTAGGGGCCGCCCAAGGCAAACATCTTAGCCCTGGCCCAGTTCCATCTTGCCAGCCCGTCTACCGGTATTCCATCTGCCTGCCCATCTGTGGCACCATCATCTGCACACAGAGACTTATGGGAATGCTTCTCGGACCCACCTGTGGGTTGATTTTTATTCTGCCGCCAATTTTGTATGGATTGTATTTTAATGTATGATTTTAATGTTGATATGTTATTTTTAAAATGATGTGAGCCGCTCTGAGCCTGCCTCTGATGGGGAGAGCGGGATATAAATTTAAGAAATAAATAAATTAATTAATTAATAAATTAATGCCAGGAGCTCACAAAGTACAATTTTTGCTCACAGAACTCCACAGCTTAGAGGGAGCATTGCTTCCGATCACCACCACTGCACATCACTTGGCCTGAATTCCATTTTAAAAGAAGAATGAGGAATGTACATACAGCCTGATCCCATGCATACTCCCAACTAAGGGACTTAAACCCAGGTGGTGGCTGCAGAAACCACCGTCACATCACAGCCAGACTTATGGTGACCCTATGGGGTTTTAAAGGCAAGAGACATTCAGAAGTGGTTGGCCATTGCCTGCCCCTGTTTCATGACCCTGGACTTCCTTGGAGGTCTCCCATCCAAGTACCGACCAGGGC
The DNA here is from genome assembly GCA_029233225.1 of Lepidodactylus listeri. Taxonomy (NCBI): domain Eukaryota; kingdom Metazoa; phylum Chordata; class Lepidosauria; order Squamata; family Gekkonidae; genus Lepidodactylus; species Lepidodactylus listeri. Next base: position 178,781,183 of record JARCFY010000002.1, read on the forward strand.
CGACCCTGCTTAGCTTCTGAGATCTGATGAGGTCGGCCTAGCCTGGGCCATCCAGAATTGCTCTTTGACACATCCCTTTCTGTATTTAAAAACCAAGGCCTGGAATTCACTTACCACAGTGGCGTTCACACTTCACCCTACCTGCAAAGAAAAGAGAGGTTTATTTTTGGGGAAGCTGACTCTATGGGATCATCGGAAAACAACAACAGAGGATTCAAATTAAGTTTCCCAACATGTCATTACTTTTATTGGTTTAAAAACATAGGGGCTGATAACCACCACCACCCCCGCACTTAACTTTCCATTTAAATGGATCTCAGTTACCGTAAAGAAGAAGAGATTGGATTTATGCCTCGCCCTTCACTACCCAAAGGAGTCTCAGAGTGGCTTACAATCTCCTTTCCCCTCCCCACTACAGACACCCTGTGAGGTCGGTGGGAATGAGAGAGCTCTCTTGAGGACTGCTGGTTTGAGAACAGCTCCGAGAGAACTTGTGACAGACCCAAGGTGACACCAGCAGCTGCATGTGGAGGAGTGGGGAATTGAACCCAGTTCTCCCAGATTAGAGTCCGCGCTCCTCACCACGACACCAAACTGTCTCTCTGAGAGAGAATCCTACCCCCCTCCTAGGCCTATTTCTGGGGCCCATTTTCAAATACAAGATTGAGTAATAGCTTGGGGAACAAGAGACCGTAACAAAATGCACCCCCAGATCCACCTTCTATATCTACTGGTACCAGCTTGCAGATTTTCCACATATTTGGGTTACTGGATAGTCACATTCTCCAATTGTAATTTTCTTGAAGTATACAAAATATTGTTATCTTCCAATAAAACCACCAAGCATTAATAAAACGTCCTCTTTTTAGCTGCAAAAATGCAAACAATTCTTGGGAATGCAGACACCTGCCCTCAATGTGTTATAGGAGAAGAAGAAGAGGAGGAGGAAGAAGAAGAAGAAGAAGAGATTGGATTTATAACCCGTCTTTTACTACCCGCAAGAGTCACAGAGCGACTAACAAATCTCCTTTCCCTTCCCCTCCCCACAACAGACACCCTGTGAGGTAGGTGGGGCTGGGAGAGCTCTTTTGAGGACTGTTTTTGAGAGAACAGCTCTGAGAGAACTTGTGACTGACCCAAGGTCACACCAGTGGCTGCATGTGGAGGAGTGGGGAATCAAACCCGGTTCTCCCAGATTAACCACTACACCAAGCAGGTATGGGACACTTTCACTGCTGACAAAAGACCTGCACAAATTCAAGCTATCACCCATATTTGACTCTTATATAACTATATAGAACAAAAAGGGATTCTTCCTTTTCTTATCATTTGTAGACTCAAATAAGAGATCTGGCAGATGTTTTGAAAGATCAGGTTCTTAAAAAGTAAAAGAAAGAACACGATATCAATTGATAGATGCACAATTATGGACTCCTTGTTTGCCGGGGGGGGGGGGGGAGGACACCAGAAGAGGGACAGGTGGGGTACCCACTCTCTCTGTCCTACATTTGTGGGGTCAGCCGTGTTGGTCTGAAGCAGGAGAACAAATGTAGAGTCCAATGGGGGCACCTTGAAGACCAGCAAAGTTCTATTTGAGGTGCGAGCTTCCATGTGCACGCACACTTCTTCAAATACACTGGAATGGAAGGTAGAGTTCAAACTTATAGACAGGGGCTGGACAGCAAATTAACATGCAACATGATAAAGATGTTTTAAGATATGCAAAGACAAAACGAAATAGCAAGCTCAGGTTATAAGGTCAACAGTTGTTCATTTGCTGTTCAGCCTCCATCTATAAGTCTGAACCTCACCTTCCTTTCCACTGTATTTGAAGTAGTGTGCCTGTACACGAAAGCTCATACCTTGAATAAACTTTTGTAGGTCTTAAAGGTGCCCCCACTGGACTCTAAATTTGTTCTGCTGCATTTGCTAAGGTTAACTAGGAATGGGAAGAATTGCTGTGTCCAACTCACTTTCAATGATGGCGTCCCGTAGCATTGCGACTTGTTCCTGGAATATGGAACGCAGGGTTTCCGGAAGAACACCTAGGAGACAAGAGAGGCACCTGGAGGGACAGGGGTGCACACAAAGGGGCTGCACCTCGGTGGAAGAGCACGTGATCTGGGGGTACGAAAGTACCAGGTTCACGTATCAGTTTCCGGAATCAAAGACTGGAGAATCCTCTTGTCCTGTTTACTCACACCCAAGTTGTACTGGTTTTACTGTCATGGGGGGGGGGGGAATCCTAGGGGAATTGTAGTCTGGTTGAAAGTCCTGCGGGTTCTCTGCTAAAGATTTCCCAGACTTCTCCTAGGACAAGAAATTGATGTTAAACTGGTTTAACTCTGTAGGAGGTAACAGATATGGTGTTCAGATTCCCATAGGCCGGTTATTTATTTAGAACATGTCTTCGCGGCCTTTCTTCCTCGCAGGGCAGTTTGTAATTGAAATAAAATACATAAAATAAATAATAAAACACATAAAATCAAGTACATAAAAATGCATAAGACCAAAATTTAAAATCATGATTTAGGATGGCTTTAATCAAAAGCAGTCCTAAATACAACTGTCCTTTAAAAAATATTATTAAATTTTCATAGAACAACATTTTCTAACTTATAATGGAGCAGCATAAATAATACATCTCAGAATGAATACAGGGCATGAATTGAGAGTGAATTCCCAGGCCTTAACAACTCAAAATATAAAAGGTGTTATAAGACAGCTATAATATATATTGAAGACAAAGTATAAAGACCATCCAGTTTGATCAGAATTCAATATGAGCATTTACATATAATTATTTCATAAAAGGGGCGAGGAATCTGAGATCTCGCCATCAAATTATGTTGAAATGATGCCTCTAGAAAAGGGAGCCATTCATGTGTTTTGTTAGTATGACTTCTAGACTTGCCAAACACATTAACGCTGTCTGCAATTTTGTCCATCACAAACAGCTCCCATGCCTTGACATACCAAAGATTCAGATGAAGTGGACTGGGATACTACCAATTTAGCAGCAACTACCAAAGTTGATTTCAATTCTTTGCTGCCTCCTAAAGATTGAAGTAAGGGGGAAGGCAGGCACACCTTTCCAGGGAGGTTGTTCCATAAGAATTTATTGTAAAATACAACAACAGCAATAGAAGCCTTTTACTGAATTTCAAAAGCGATAGGTCCCTCCCTCCAAGGAGATGACAATATTAGTTTTGGTAGGAAGGAAACGGAGGCAAGGTGGAGAGGAAAAGATTCAAAGGGGGGAGAGAGAAGAGAAGGAGGAGGAAAGGGATTAGAAACAAGATGACAAAAAGGTGAGATCAAGATTAATTTCTCCACAATTTAAAAAAAAGGCGCAAAAACAAAACCTGACTTACCTGGCTTATACGTTTTCCCTCTGAACACAGTATCGAGTTTTGCATAGATTTTCACTGCTATCTCCCGGAGTTTCTCAAAAGCTGGGTGGCAAGAGGGGAGAGATCAGAAGCCAGACCAACATGGGGAGGGGGGGAGACAGGATGCGGCCAGAGCCTCTCCCAGCACACAAGAAGTTTTCCGACAAGAAGAGGATAAAGGGCGACTTGATCCATTCCCTAACTGGCCCTTTCAATAGGTGATGCCGGGGAATCGAACCTGGGACCTTTCGCATGTAGACCAGATATTCTACTACTGACACACAGCCCATCCTACTGAAACACAGCCCATAGCCAGGATTTTGTCTTGTGGGGCAAAATTTTTTCGGTAGGACTGTCAGCTCCAATCTGCCCCCAAGCACTGCTGCACGACTGCTGCCCCCAAGCACGACAATCTGCCCTCCCCCTCTCCCCCTGCATGATTTAAAGGGCCCTTCCACTAATCGGCAGGGAGCAGGTGGCCTGCTGATCAGCTGGAGGGCCCTTTAAATCTTGCAGGCGGGAAGGAAGGGGGTGCATGCCATCCCCCGCTTCTTCTCAAAAGCATGTCAAGGATTCCTTTAAATGACTTTTGGTAAGAAGGGGGGACTTTATGTAGGGGGGCCTTTAAGGAAGGGGGTGTGGCCTTTAAGGAAGGGGGCAGAGCCCCCAATAGCCCCACTGTATCCACGGGCCAGTCCTTATGTGCTCACTTTGACAGCATGTATACCAACACTGGAACGATCCACTCCCAAACTGGGTGATGGGATTGGTGGCATGCTAATGGGGGGGGGGGTTGGCAGGGGAGGAGGGGGACTCCAGACTGACGACTGTCACTACATCTGCTGACACTGAGTTCCACAGGCTAATTCCACAGATGCATGTGTCTGCTATGTGGCCGCACTCAATCAAATAGCATGGCACTTCTCTTGGGCTGTAGAATCTGGTGAGCAGGTCATTTTAGAGGCGAGACTCTTTTGCGGGATACGGTGGCCAGCCTCCACGTGGTGAACAACCAATAAAACTATCCAAACAACTGTGATATAATTACTAAGATATTATTTTATGAAAAATGTTATGTATTTACTATGAAGTCTTTTAACATTGGTTGTGGTCACATGCGCAAGATAAAGCGTGGGGGGGAAGAGAGGCTATTTCCTCTGGCAGAAGCTGACCCGCAGTTGCGCAATTACACAGTTTTTAAAGCTGCAGACAGAGCCTGCCACGGCGTCATCAGATGCAACTGCAGGTGAGTTGGGGTTTTGGGGGGGGGGTTGCCGTTTGTCTCCGATGTGCTTAAACGAGGGATTGATGATTCGCACCTCAGCCCTGCGGGCTCCCTATGGAGTAAGCGATGATGCGCATACTGAGAAGGGCAAAAAACAATGGCACGGAATCGGGATGGCCTGTTCAGACCATCCCGGTGCCCTGAGAGTGTGCTGGAGCGATCAGACACAGGAAAGTCCTTCTGTGGCCCATAGCAACCCGTTTGCTACTGGACTTTCTGAGGTGTCTTTTAACTCTGCTTGTGTGGTGGAGCAAAACGGGTTGCCGATGGCTGCGGGGCACTTCCCAGATGATGTTGTCTGATCGCGCTCCTTTAATCCGCCCGGCATTCACACCTATGTTGGGACTAATTGTCCATGTGATTGCAACCATTAATAGATTTTCACAATACATATAATTCTTCCATTATGAACAAAGTGCTTAGGTCGAATAACTGTCCACACAGTCACTCTGAACTTCTCACTGTCAACTTCTTCATCCATTCAAAGTTCTATGTGGCAATCCCTCCTCTTGACAATTTTCATAAAATAATATCTCAGTAGTTACATCACGGCTGTTTGTATAGTTTGTGTTGGTTGTTGGACTTCTCCCGTGATCTCTCATAATTTGTAACCTGCAGATGGCCCACTGTTACAACGGATCTCCAGCCTGGAGACAGAGATCAGTTCGCCTGGAGAAAATGGCTGCTTTGGAAGGTGGACTCGATGGCGTGATATCCCACTGAAGTCCCTCCCCTCTGTGAGCCCCACCCTCCTCAGGTCCCACCCCCAAAATCTCCCAACCCTGAGCTGGCAACCCTTCTGTGGGAGCAAAGGAGGGCCAATTGTTCCAGTGAGTCTCATTGCTTCAGTCCAAGTTCCACCGGACTCTCCTCAGGGCTCTAGATTTGGCCCTGGGCCTTCCAGTTGCCAGTCCTTCTGCTGTACGCACAGTTTGTGAAATACTGTTGTACACTCTATTTTTTGCCACTGACTTAGCAGGTTGGCTTTGTTGAGCACACTTGGCATCTTTCTGGCATAGACAGACACACAGATATGCTAAGTGCCATTGATGATCCTAATCACAGAAACAGAAATCAAGCATGAATACATATTCAGGATATTCACTTTGGTTCACTGCTTAAATGCATTCTGGGAAATAGCTAAATGCTGACAGGCTGCTGTTCTGCTAAGGCTTATGGCCTTGATGGGCCAGCTATAACTGCGCATGTTTCTGTCTAAACAAAGAGCGATGGTACCCTGTAAACCATATCAGCTATACAGATACTTTTAGAATTTCACAGTCTAAGAGAAAGAAGCACTTCTTGTTCAGCCAAAGGAAAAAACTTTACTTAGGAAAGCCCGGCCCAAAAGGTTTTCCGCCAATCCAAGATCTGTTAAGTCAGAGAGCTGATGTTTGATGGAACCAATAATTTTGTTTTGTTTGTGTGTGTTGTCTTGAGTATAAAATCCTATGTCACCCGTTGTAACACTCGAAGAGTCTGCTGGGTATTCAGGGGTTCAAAACCTTGATATCTGTTCTCTTTCTTTATTAATTAATAAATATTTTTTAGTGTTTTCCTCTCTACAGGACCGCTGTGTGTTTTTCTCAAACTGGGCTGGGAGAACACAGCTAGGGTCACTGATTGTGTCAAACACTTAGAACAGACAGTTCTGTATAGGGTTGCCATCCTCCAGGTGGGATCTGGAGATCTCCTGGAATTACAACTGATCTCCAGACAACAGAGATCAGTTCCCTGGAGAATGGGTTGCCAACCTCCAGGGGGTAGAAAATAGTCAATGGCAACCATGATATATTTACGACGGGAATATCACTCTTTTATAGAATTTCAAAAGATAGATCACTATTAATACTAGTACTAATCCAAATACATTTCTGTACATTCGTACAAGAATCAACATCAAAAAATGACTCCACAGTATCGAGCATTATGCCACACGAAGATTCATGATGGATGGATGGACATTCTTTGGAGCTACACGTGTTCTGCTCCAAAGAAGCCTTATGAGACCAGTGAAAATGGCTGCTCTGGAGGGTGGGCTTGATGGCCTTAGACCCTGCTGAACTCAAGCCTGAACTCCCCCTAGGTGCTCAAATGACTCAACTGAGGCTATTGTCCTTGGGTCACATGCTGAGACGACAAGAGTCACTGGGAAAGACAATAAGGCAGCAGGGAAAGCGGAAGGCAGCAGGGAAAGAGGAAGACCCACCCAACAGGAGGTGAATCGAGTCAATCGAAGAAGCCCTGAGGGCCCTCCGTCTGCAAGACCCAGGCATGGCTGTTAACAACAGGACATTTTGGAGGTCAAGATAAATCGGAAGCGAATTGATGGCCTTTAACACCCCCCACCCACTGGCTCAGGTCCTTCTCCCCAAACCCTGCCCTCCCCAAGTCTCCACCCCCAAACTTCCAAGAATCTCCCAACCTGGAGCTGGCAACCTTGGGGGGTGGTGAATGGGTGCTTCCGCCAACCACGGCTTCATTCTAGATTGCCGTTTTGAGAACAAATTCACAGTTTCATAAACAAAGCAGCTGGCCCTCATTGTTAGAAGAAAGGTCCTGCCCCTTCTGAGGCGCCTTTTTCAACTCCCTTCCCAACACTAAGATAGGGTTGCCAGCTTCCAGGTGGGGCCTGGAGATCTCCCGCTTTTACAACTGATCTCCAGCTGAGAGAGATCAGCTCCCCTGGAGAAAATGGCTGCTTTGAAGGGCGGACTCTATGGCACGGTACCCTGCTGAGGCCCCTCCCCTCCCCAAACCCCGCCCTCTCCCAGATCCACCCCCAAAGTCTCCAGGTATTTTCCAGCCCAGACTTGGCAACCCTAACACCAGAGCAAAGATAAAGTAAAACACCTGGCCCGCCCCTTCCTCCTTAGGCTTCGAGTAGCTTACAACAGGCAGAAATTTGACAAGCAAAACGTAAACTGTCTAGGGAAGGCCATTCTGAGATAGGGGATGTTCCTGAGGATTTGGGGGTGGAGCCTAGGGAAGGCGGGGTTTTGCCACCAGCACAGCAAGGGGGCAGTCTGACATTTGCAGTGCCACAAGCCACAACCCGGGGGATGAATCTGACCCCCTTTGCACAGGATTCTAGGTCTCCTAGAGAAGCGGGGGGCACACAGTCCTGTATGGTGACTCACGGATCTCCAGGGGCACCTCGAGGTGAATCTCCCGCAACGTGTCCTGCGCCCAGCCTCGCAGCCGCCGACCTGCTGCTGGCACATCCCCGAGACCCCAGGACTTGCGGCTCAGGCGGGGGATGTAAGAGGCAAACTGGACAGTGAAACTCGGATCGCACTGCAAGCAATTCCGGGCTGGGCCCGGCCCCAGGGCCAAATCCACCACCAAGGCCAGAAACAGGGTCTGCCTGACCCGGCCTCGGGGATCCATTCCTCGGGTTGGCTACCAGAGTGTATTTAAAAGGGATCATGATTCCAGAACCCAGGACTGCCTGTTGACACAATGGGGGTATTTCGCTGCAAGGCATGCTGGTTCCATAGAACTTGCCAGAATGTTCTGGAACATTCCTTTGTTTTACATGGCCCAGCAGCCCCCAACCAGACTGGTAAAGTTTAGGGTTGCCAGGTGTGGGGTGGAAAATACCTGGAGATGAAGCACTATAAACCAAGAATAGAGATTTCCCAATGATCCTAAGGTCCGAACATCAGGTAGAGAAGAAAGCCTTTATTTTTATGACGTCAGTCTCGGCAATGGTAATCCATTAAAGCTACCGAGCCCAGATTTTACTGAGGCTTGGCGTTTTATACCAGGGGGTGGGGACGCACAGAAAGGAAGGGGACAGTGTCATACAGCATCATATTTGTTAACAAATCATACGATATAACTCTGCCTAACTAGCTGCTCAAGTGTTAGGAATGTTTCTATCTAAATGTTGCTAATTGCTTGCCATTCCCATGGTTCTTTAGCCCAGCCTAAGTGCAATAATGTTGCACACTAAACAGTGTAAGACTGTTAGCTAGATGTTGTTAGTGTTCCATGTAACAGCAAAGAATCTTGTTTCATTGACCTTGCGTTTCAAAGCTTCTAACTTATTAAGCAACATGCAGAGTTTTATTCAGCATAATTATTGATTAATTTTTCTTATTGCTTCAGAGACTTTGGGGGTGGAGCCAGGAGAATGTGGGGTCTGGGGAGGGGCCTCAGCAGGGTACCGTGCCATAGAGTCCACCCTTCAAGGCAGCCATTTTCCCCAGGGGAGCTGATCTCTGTCAGCTGGAGATCAGTTGTAAAAGGATCCCCAGGCCCCACCTGGAGGCTGGCAACCCTAGTGAAGTTTAAGCGGACAGTCAGGGAGGATGGGCTGGTTGCCAATTTTTTGGTGTTCCTCTATACAGGCAGATACATTTTCTCCCCTGTCTACTATATAACACAGGCTGCCAATTTGTTTTTCTGGCTGGGCGCCTGTGTTTCACTGGTGAAATGTTTCCCTGTGATGCATTTTCTAGAGGCACAAAAGCACTACCAGAAAAAAAAGTTGGCAACGCAAGTTATACAGAGCCGAAGGGGGGAATGTATTCCAATTTATGGACAGACATTTAAAAAAGGGAACAGGATACTTGGCTACAGTAATCTTAATTTGTCCCAAGCAGCAGCGAACCAGAGAATTTGTCTCTGGTTCACAGAAGCAGAGAAACAAATCAAGAAGACAGAAGATAGAAGAGATTGGATTTCTACCCCACCCTTCACTACCTCAAGGGAGTCTCAGAGCGGCTTACAATCTCCTTTCCCTTCCCCTCCCCACAACAGACACCCTGGGAGGTAGTTGGGATTGAGAGAGCTCTGACAGAAACTGTCCTTTTTCAAGAACAGCCATGCCAGAACTATGGTTTGCCCAAGGACATCCAGCAGGCGCAAGTGGAAGCCCTGGGTTTAAAAGTGGCCTCTGACCAATTCTCCCGCTAAGCTGTGAAGTCTTGTGAGCAAAAACTTCTACTTTGTGAGCTACTGGCCACTGGAGCCATTCTTCCTGAGTGAAGACAGAAATGTGGGAACTGGAGGCTAAAAACCTGTGAGCTAGCTCACACTAACTCACTAACACACTAACCTCTGTGGCACAGGGAATAATACTGGCCAACTTCACGAGGCTGTTAAACATTACTGAGTAACAGGACACTGAAAGGGAGCAGTAAGAATCTTCCTGGCATTCTTTGTACGGCCTTGAGGCTACGGGTCCTTGGTCCACCCAGAGCTGGTTGAAGTTAAATCCAGGCAGTCCGCCGTGTAGGTCTGAAGCAGCAGAACAAAATTAGAGCCCAGCGGCACCTTTAAGACCAACCAAGGTTCATTCCAGGTATGAGCTTTTGTGCGCCTGCACACTTCTTCAAATCCTTTTGAAAAAGTGTGCATGCACACAAAAGCTCACTCCTTGAATAAAACTTGGATGAAGTTAAATCCATCTAAGACAGAGATCATCTGGCTGGGGAGGTCTGGACCGCCAGGGGGTCCTTCAGTTCCCAACACTTGACAGGGTCCAACTTTCATTAGTGAACTCTGTTAAGAGTCTGGGGGTCTGGCTTGACTCCTCCTTGATTCTGGACAAGCAGGTGTCAGCCGCAGCAAGGACGGGGGTTTTCTATTTGCACCAAGCCCTGTTAGATCCACTGGTATGGTACAGGCAGGAATCTCTATAACACAGCAGAGTGTGCTAGCAGCAGCAGCTTCCCCGTACTGTGTGTGCTAGCAAATTTACGGCATTAGAAAGAGCCACTTGTCAGTTTCAAACTAACAGGAGTTCTTTATTTAGGGAAGTCCATTCTAGACAGTACAGGTAAGCGATAGGGATAGAATCTCATCTAACTAGCTAGGATGGATGCAGATGCATAGATGCTTGTTCCGCATCCATGGTGGATAGAGTTGCCAGGTCCTCTTCTCTCACTGGCGGGAGGTGGGAGGGAGCTTTCTGGGAGTGGAGTGTGGGCACTAGTTTCGCCCAAAATACTAGAGCATCGCCATGCAACGTCCCCGGCATGATGATGTCACTTCCACATGATGTCATCATGCCAGGAACATTGCGATTGGTGGTGGCTGTTGGGGGTGGGGTTTTCCTATGCCAGCCAGCTGGCCAGTGTTGGCCAGCAAGGCACTTCTAGTGCTCTTATGGATTGTACTATTCATAAGCTTGAACTTATGTTGCTATGCTGTAAGGACTACAGGCATTCTCCATTGCTGGGAGAAGCTGCAGTCCACTCCAGGAGGTTGGCACCCATGATAGTTCACCAAGACAGAGACAAAGACTCCTTTTGCAATAAAGTTTCTTTCTGTCACACTGTGCTGGTCAACCCCTGCCCCCTCCCACATACCTGCAAGGATTATGCTAAACAAGGTTACCTGGTGTCAGGATGCTGACAATAGTTTGCTTGTGCTATGCCATTCTGAAATGTTACTTTCTATTTCTTTGTATTGTGAGTGTTTTATGACTTGCCTTGAAGTAGAAATTGCAGTCCTGCTTAATGTTACAATTCCACTCCGGGAGGATGGACTCGGACATTCCAACATGTCACATAAACAATGGCTATCTTGCCATGGCTTCCTTCCCCTCCTGCTGAAACTTCTCAGGGTGCTATCTGAGCGGGCATAGCCTTGAAAGTTATTTTATTGTCACTGCCCAAATGTTTTGCCTAGGAGTTAACACATCTGGGTCACACAGGGCAGGAAGGGAATTTTTATAACTTTCTCACCTTTGGTGGGAACAAACGGCTCCATCTTTTTTCCCGCATTTTTGTATGAATGCTGATTGGTGGGATTTGTTTATGCAACCATGCTTGTAGGTATATTAACCCAAAGTTTCTTTGTTTGTCATCTCTAACAAATATCGGGACCCTGTCCCAGCAATTGAAAAATAAAGAACTCTGTTTAATTACAAAGGTCTGATCTTTTGCTGATAGTACAGAAGCCTCACAGATTGTTAGAGATCTGTGTTTAGGGTTCTCCCGTACCTGGCCATGTCAGATGACGGGAGCAATCCCATTACTCCGCTGGAGACCCCAGTCACCACGGCTCCCGTTGTGCCTGTGGAGCAACCAGTGCCGGTGACTGCGGGGCAAGAGCCATGCCAGCCCCCGCGAATGGGGGCTAGGGTGACCTGGCCGCCGGCATCCCCATGATGCTCGTGGGCTACCTTTGGGGGCAGCACATCTGAGATGTGGATCCACGATCGGAGAGAGGCCAGAGTACGCTTCAGCGGCGACCGATCGGAGTTCGGCTGCCCGAGCGTACTGGAGGAGGATCGGCCTCCCCAACGGGGCCTGGAAGCTTGGGGCTTCAGCTTCCAGGACGAAGATCGCCAGCTACCCAGGGGCCCAGATCCTACCGGAGAGGATCTGGACCGCGTCCTGGATCGAAGGCTGGATGAGATGCATGACCACATAGCAATGGAGCTGCGAGAGGCTGTGCTGGAGATGCAGCAGCAGTTGATGGGAGCCCTCGCAGCAGGAGTAATCCCCCTTCCGGGCCAACCCCAACCAGCTGGAGGGCCGGTTGGAGCGCAGCCGGTGCAACCTGCGGGGGGAGTGGGGGGAGCTCTGGCTCAACCCGTGGCCCCCGTCGCACCACCGGCTGGAGGACCCCCTCCACCCATCCCGGGGGTCCCAGTGCCAGGGGGGGGCATGATCCAACAAGCACCCAGCGATCCCGTGATGGCAACATTCGATGGCGATCCAGAAAAGCTCAGATTCTTCCTCATAGAGATCGAGAGATTCCTGGCGGCGTAGGGCCATCTCTACCCAACCGAGTGGGATCGCGTGGGCTACATCAGCTCCAAACTGCGGGACACCATGGCAGACTGGTACGTGAGTTTGCACAACCCTCCAGGGCCCGAATTACGTACTGTAGATAACTTTATGTGGGCCCTGAGGCAGCACTATGAAGACCCTTTGGGTGAGGAGAAAGCCCGAAACCAGCTGTGCCAGCTGGTACAGGGGCGCGGCTTGGTGAGGGACTATACAGATCGCTTCCGGTACATAGCAGCCAAACTCCAGGGGTGGTCCGAAGACCTGTTCATAGAGAAGTACTGCGAGGGGCTGAATCCAGAGATCTACGAGACAATCCTGAGGAACGGGCACCCTTATTTGCTGGCAGCCTGGATGTGGGCCGTCGCAGATGTCGAGGAGCCCTTCACCTGAATCAAGTTAGGGGCTGCTGCCTCTCACCAACCCAAGGCGGCCCCAAAGCAAGAAGGGAAGTCGGTGTTCCAGAAACTACGCGACTCCCGTTTCAAGCAAGGGCTCTGCATGAGGTGTGGGGAAAGCGGCCACTACGCCTCGGCTTGTCCCCGCAGAGGGGCGAAGACACCCAAGACCTCCACCCCAGTGGGGGGAGGAACCCCACGTCCCCCGAAGACACCGTTTAAACCCTGGGCGTTACAGCTGGAAGGGGCAACATGCGAGCAGGGCGAGTTGGAGCTGACCGAGATCCAGCCGTCGGGAAACTTCAGCGACCTGCAGTAACCGGCGCAAAGCTGCAGGTCCCGCCAGCCGACGCGCCATCGCCGGTGAGCATCCCTGGCCCTTTACTTTACATGGTAGTGACTGCAATGGTGCCCAGCACCGGGACCCGCATGCGGGTCCGTGCCCTAATAGACTCAGGGTGTGCCAGAATCAGCCCACTAGTTGTTGAGGGGCTTGGGCTGAAAGTAACCCCCTGGGGGAGCCTCTGCAGTTCACCCAGATGGACGGCTCGGAAATGAAGGAGGCTTGTGTAGCAGAGACTGAGCCACTGATTTTGGGGGCAGGGGGGCACTGGGAGGAGAGGGCTTTCATGATTACTCCTAACACCCAGTTCCCCATGGTGTTGGGCAGCCCCTGGCTGAGTTCCCACGACCCCTACATCAAATGGAGTGATGGGAAAATATCTTGGATTGACCCCAAATGCTCTCAACATAAATGGGAGCCCCGTTGGGGGAAAAGGCCCCCTGTCCCTCCTGTCCTTGCTGCCTTGGCGTTATCGCCTCTGCCCATCCCGCAGGAGTATAGGGACTTGGGAGAGGTGTTCAGCGAGACCGAAGCAGACGAACTTCCCCCTCATCGCCTCACTGACTGTGCCATTGAACTGCTCCCTGGGGAGAAGTTGCCTAAGGGGAAGTTATATTCCATGAGCCCCGCAGAGAGGGAAGAGTTAAGGAAATTTCTGGATAAGAATTTAGAGCGGGGTTTTATCCACCCGGCCAAATCCCCATTTGCCGCCCCAGTGTTGTTCCGAAAGAAAAAGGACGGCGGCCTGAGACTTTGCACAGATTACAGGGGTTTGAACGCTGTGTCCGCTTCCAACGCTTACCCCCTCCCCTTGATCAAAAACTTGCTGGCGGAGGCCGCCAAGGGGAAAATCTTCACCAAACTGGATCTAAGAGATGCATATTTCCGAGTGCGGATTAGGGAGGGGGATGAGTACAAGACGGCTTTTAATACACCCTTAGGACAGTTCGAATACTTCGTGATGCCGTTCGGCTTAAGTGGCGTGCCAGGCATTTTTATGAGTTTAATCAATGAAGTGTTGCACAAGCATTTGTTTAATGGGGTGCTCTGTTATCTTGATGATATCTTGATTTATTCAGCTGATAAGAAATCACATGTGACTTTGGTGAGGGAGGTCCTGGGGACTTTGTTAGAGCATCAACTCTATGCCAAACTATCCAAATGCGAGTTCAATCAAGAGGAGGTGGATTTTTTAGGCTACCGCATTTCCCAGCGAGAGCTAGAGATGGATCCTGCTAAAGTGGAGGCGGTGATTCAATGGGAAGCCCCCCGAACCAGGCGCCAACTCCAAAGCCTATTGGGATTTTGCAACTTTTATAGAACCTTTCTGAAAGATTTCGCCACAATAACTTTGCCGCTCACAGAACTGTTGAAAACTAAGGGGAGGGGCCCGGAAGCAGGGAAACCCGGGGAGCGGCACTGTTGGACCCCCCCAGTGTCAGAGGGCTTTTGATTAATTAAAGCGGCTGTTTACATCCGAACCCATCCTGGCACACCCAGATGAAACCAAAGAGTTTGTAATCCATGTAGACGCCTCAGATGTAGCCATGGGGGGGGGGGGGGAGATTCTACAAAAGGACTCTAATGGTGTGTTACACCCCCTCGCCTATATTTCAAAGAAATTTAATGAAACCGAGCGAAATTGGTCGGTGTGGGATAAGGAAGCAGCAGCCATTAAGTTAGCCCTTTCCACTTGGAGGCACTGGCTGGAGGGTGCGCAGAAGCCGTTTGAGATCTGGACTGACCACAAAAACTTAGAGGCTTTGCGCACGCAATGCTCCCTCAATGCTAAGCAACTCCGGTGGGCCGATTTTTTCTCCAAGTTTAACTTTGTGCTTAGACATTTCCCCAGGAAGGCAAATTCCCTAGTAGACGCGCTATCCCAGCTACCCCAACACGAGTCCCAAAAGGAAGAGGTGTTCGATTCTATGTTCTCCCCGCAACATTTGGGGGGGGGGGCAGTGATGACTCATAGCCAGACCAAAACCCGCTCAGAAACCCCTTCCTGGACTGCAAAATGTGGGGAAGCCTATACGGCTGAGGAAATCAAGGAATGGGCTGAGGACTGTGAAAATACCAAGGCTACGGATGGTTGTTGGTATCATGGGTCAAAGCTGATTGTGCCTAGTTCATTGCGAAAGGAGATTTTATTGTTTTGCCATGAATCTAAGTTGTCGGGACACTTTGGGTTTTTAAAGATTTTAAATCTGATTCAGAGACAATTTTGGTGGCCACGTATGCGTAAAGACGTTTCGGATTATGTCACCACTTGTCAAGTGTGTTTGATGTGTAAACGAAGGGGGGGGGGGAGTCCCGGGTCTTCTACAGCCTCTCTCTACCCCTTCGATACCTTGGGAAAATGTGTCAATGGACTTTATCACGAGCCTTCCCCCCTCGAAAGGAAAAACGGTAATCTGGGTGGTTGTGGACATGTTTTCTAAGCAGGCGCATTTTGTCCCATTCAAACAGCTACCCACCGCAAAAAGTTTGGCCAAAGCTTTCCTCAACCACGTGATTAAATTACACACTTTCCCTAAGCGCATAGTTTCCGACAAAGGGAGCCAGTTCGTTGCCAACTTTTGGCGGGAGCTTTTACAAGTCATGGACATTGGACCCGCACTAAGTTCGGGTTATCATCCAGAGACCGATGGACAGTCCGAACGTGTTAATCAAATCCTGGAGCAATTTCTGAGATGTTACACAAATTATCACCAGGACAATTGGGTGGATTTACTCCCTTTTGCAGAATATAGCTACAACAATGCCGTCCATTCGTCTACTGGTGTTTCCCCCTTCATGGCTGTGGGGGGTTTTGAAGGACAACCACTGCCTTCCTTGGCAAAATGTGACACTGTTACAAATTCAGACTTTTCGCAGTGGTGGTCGAAGCTACAAGAATCCTGGCCCCTCATTGCTAAAACCTTAGATAAAGCGAAAGCTGATTACAAGAAGTATGCAGATAGGGGTAGGGCAGAAGGTTGGGACTTAAAACCTGGGGATTCGGTTTATCTCTCCACCAAAAATATTCATGGACTACAACCCAGCAGGAAATTGGGTTGGAAATATGTTGGACCTTATAAAGTGTTAAGGAAAATCTCTGAGGTGTCTTTTGAACTTGAATTGCCCAAGTCACTGAGTTCTGTGCATCCTGTTTTTCATTACAGCCTCCTGACGAAGAGTCCTGGGCAGAATGCATGGCGTCCGGATCTACCGATTCCTCCTCCTCTGATGAAGGAGGGAGAACCACACTTTGAAATTTCTGAAATTCTGGACTCCAAGTTACGCAGGGGTCGGGTTCACTATCTTGTAAAATGGGTGGATTTCGGCCCTGAGCATAACGAGTGGGTCGTTGCTGATAACGTTCATGCTCCTAAGTTAGTCCGTTCCTTTCATAAACGCTTCCTGAACAAACCTGGGGGGAGCCAATCTTGAAGGGGGCAGAATGTCATGATGCTGACAATAGTTTGCTTGTGCTATGCCATTCTGAAATGTTACTTTCTATTTCTTTGTACTGTGCTATCACCCAAGTGTTTTATGACTTGCCTTGAAGTAGAAATTGCAGTCCTGCTTAATGTTACAATTCCACTCCGGGAGGATGGACTCGGACATTCCAACATGTCACATAAACAATGGCTATCTTGCCATGGCTTCCTCCCCCTCCTGCTGAAACTTCTCAGGGTGCTATCTGAGCGGGCATAGCCTTGAAAGTTATTTTATTGTCATTGCCCAAATGTTATGCCTAGGAGTTAACACATCTGGGTCACACAGGGCAGGAAGGGAATTTTTATAACTTTCTCACCTTTGGTGGGAACAAACGGCTCCATCTTTTCCCCCGCATTTTTGTATGAATGCTGATTGGTGGGATTTGTTTATGCAACCATGCTTGTAGGTATATTAACCCAAAGCTTCTTTGTTTGTCATCTCTAACAAACATCGGGACCCTGTCCCAGCAATTGAAAAATAAAGAACTCTGTTTAATTACAAAGGTCTGATCTTTTGCTGATAGTACAGAAGCCTCACACCTGGCAACTAATCTTCCACCCATCAACTGGCCAGCTAGAGCCATTAAGGGACAATGAAGTGGCCCCAGTGAGTCATCGGACCTTGCCCAGGTGTCAAGTTCCTGTTTAGTTTCAGTTCCACAATATTGTCCACTCCCCGGCCCTCCTCCTTTTGTTCACCTTTAACCTATGGTAGGGTCAGAAAGGGATGGACCGCCTAGTGGTCTGCACAGCCCGCCCCCAAGACCATCTAATAAAAGACCTTGCACAGCAGGCAATCGGCCTCTTGAGCCATCGCCCTCTATCTGCTTTACCCCCCCCCTTATGTCCAGCTTGCTATCCCACTACCTTGCCTCCATCTTTAATCCCTGGTTTACGCAGCCAGGAAGAAGCGTGCATCTGCAGGTTTAGATCACGCTCCCCCATTTTTCCTTTCCAATCCCTCTAATCTTCTGTTGGAACAAGGATCCATCTCCAGGATAGGTAAAGTATGGCATTGAACTTGCCATCTGCCTCACATGCCTTTTTCCTGGAGAACTCCAGGGAGGGGGTGGGACCCTGGTACAGCTGGCAAGAACTCGGTATTTTGCCAATTGCTAACTTTAAATTAAAGCAATTCGGCTAACACCACCAGTGGGCAGGAACCCGCCAAATTGGGGAATCCCCCACTCCTACCTGGTGGCTGGCAACCCTAATGGTGGGCAGATAAAGAGAGTGTGCTGCTCCTTCTTTGTGTGTGTGTGTGTGTGTAGTGTGTGAGAGAAGGTGTGTTAAGCTGGAAGGAAGGAAGTCTCATCCCTAAGAATAGCATTCTGCTTCAAAGGGAAGCAGATAGCAGGAAAGAAAGAATAGTGTGTGTTCTGACCTCTCTATCTGTCTCTAAATCTATGGTGCTGTATCTGAAGCCACTTCCAACAAGCCCGGCAATCATCTCCATATCTGTCCCATTCTAACCTAGCTGTGGTGATTCATGCTACAGTCACCTCCTGCCTAGACTACTGTAGTGCGCTCTATGTAGGACTGCCCCTGAAGGCACTCCAGAAATTACATGCTTTCCAGAATGCAGTCGCAAGATTGCTGACTCCTTGGAGAGATCATCTCTCTCCTGTCTTGAAACAGCTGCGTAGGCTGCTGATTGAGTTCCAAATCGAATTCAAGGTGCTGGTGATTACCTTTGAAGCCCTAAATGGTCTGGGATCTTCATACCTGGTGAATTGCCTCTTCCGACATGTCCCCTGCCCCCCCTCAAAATTTGCATTCTTTAACCCACAACCTGCTTGTGGCGCCTGGCCCCCAGGATCTTTCCCCGGAACCCACCAGGATGAGGGCCTTCTTCGTGGTGACACCGTCCTGGTGGAATCAGTTGTCAGACAATATGCAGACAATATGCAGGCCCTGTGGGACTATCTAAGTTCCGCGGGGCAGGCAAAGCAGAGCTCTTTCATTTAGCTTTTTATTAGTCGGGTCTGTTTATGTGGGCTGCCTTTTAGTTTCATCTGTATTATGTTTTTAATTGATATCTGTTAAGACTTGATCCAGAGGAATCAGCCGTGTTAGTCTGTTGCTGCAGAACAGTAAGAAGCCCAGTAGCACCGTTAAGGCTAACAAACTTCATTGTAGCAGAACCTTCCGAGAAACCCAGCTCTCTTCGTCAGATGCATGGAGGGCAGGGCTCGATTTCAGCAGGAACGCACAGAAACGCCATTCCGGCTGGCGTCCGAGCCTGCCCCGCCCCCTCCCTGCCCAGCCTGAGCTTTTTACACTTAAAGCGAAAGTTCCTGCAGAGAGCTGGCAGGAAAAAGCTCCACTGGGTGCTTTCCCTTTAAGAGCAAACAGCCAGCAGGAGAAAGCCCCGGCCAGAGATTAAGCACAGGGGCTAGGCTTTCTGCATTTGGCTTGCTGAGGTTGCGTGGCTTTCCCTGCTCCAGTAAGTGCCTCCCCATTTCTTTTCCTTCTCTCTCTCTCTCCCCCCCACCTTTCTTTCTGTCTTTCTCTCTCTCTCTCTCTCTCTGTCCCCACCTTTCTTTCTTCCTTTCTCTTTCTCTCACTCCCTCCCCCCTTCCTTTCTCTCTCTCTCTCCTCCACCTACCTACCTTCCTTCCTACCTTCCTTTCTTCTGTTCTTTCTGTTTTTATTAAAAAAATTATTGAAAAGGGGGGGGGATGTAAAAAAGCAGAGAGCCCAGGAAATGCTGCTTTTGACAATATCTTTAATTTTTGAGAATCTCTTTAGTTTTCTCATGGCATCTTCTGCTTAAGAAAAGTAAGTTTGAAGCCTGAGTTCATTGTTGTGTCTTGTTGGGAATGGCTTGCAAATATATGTGTGTCTAAAGTCTGTATTAAAGTGGTTTGGTGCTTACTGCCATGTAAGAGAAAAATCTGAAAAAGTAGCTTCATTGTTGTATGTGTTGGCAGAACACTTGACTGTTGCATGGGGGACTTTGGGAGACATCTGCAAAGCAACAGAGTTGTAACTAAAAATGAGCATGGTCAGCTGCACTTTGGAGATTGCCTGTTTTGTGAAATTTAAAAAGTGGGCAGAGTTTCTGAAGAAGATGATTGTCCCTCTTCTCCTGCCACTGGGCTGACATCTGCCTTTAATGGGCCAGCAAAGCTGATGTTCTTAAACCTCCTAATAAGAGAGATTTCCGCTTCTGAGGAGTTGACTTCCAATGATTGGTGATCTTGTGATGGTAGTGATACTTTTATGTGGTAAAGACCACCTGTTCACAGGATAATTTTACCTGTGGGACAGACTCTGCATGGTGACCACTCCACTGGTAGATAATTGCTTGTAAAAAATATTATAGTGTAATAATTCAGGTGGGTAGCCGTGTTGGTCTGAAGCAGCAGAACAAAGTTGGAGTCCAAAGTTTCATCCAAGGTATAAGCTTTTGTGTGCATGCACACTTCTTCCATCTGAAGAAGTGTGGGTGGCACATGAAATCTTATACCTTGAATAAAATTTTGTACCTTGAATAAAATAGTCCACAAACTACTCCCATCCAGTGCATCCACAAACCTAGAAGAAGAAGAGATTGGATTTATACCCCGCCCTTCACTACCCAAGGGAGTCTCAGAGCGTCTTCAAACTCCTTTCCCTTCCCCTCCCCACAACAGACACCCTGTGAGGTAAGTGGGGCTGAGAGAGCTCTGAGACAACAGCTGGTACAGAGTTATGGCTTGCTCAAGGTCATCCAGCAGGTGCAAGGCGGGATTGGGGAATCAAACCCGGTTCTCCCAGATTAGAGTCCGTGTACTTAACCACTACACCAAACTGGCTCCTAGCATTGTTCTGCCAGTGAACTAGGGTTGCCAACTCCAGGTTGAGGAAATCCCTGGAGATTTGGGAGTGGAGGGTGCAGTTTAGGGGAAGGAGGGACCTAAACAAGGCATAATGCCATGGACTCTACTTTCCAAAGCAGCCATTGACCTGATCTCTGTAGTTTGGAGCTCAGTTGTAATTCCAGGACATCTCCAGACCCCACCTGTAGGTTGGCTACCCTAAAAAATCATATTCAGCATACTAGTTCTGCAGGAAGGCAACCTGATTTCCATGGGAACCTAACCCTTAGGAATTGATTCCAATCCAGTGTGGGAGTAATTGTTGGACATAAGATATTGGTTCAGGCAAGGTTTTGTATTGATGGGACAGAAAATAATGTTTTTATTGGTTTTGTCAAAACTGTTTTGACAACAAGGTAAACAGAATAAGAAGCAAAAGGTGGATGTGGCTGGATGACCACACTTCTGGGAACATTGGGTGTGGCCTAATATATTAATGAGCGGTGCTGTCAGGGGTGTGGCCTAATATGCTAATGAGTTCCTGCTGGGCTTTTTCTACAAGAAGAGCCCTGATGGAGGTTATGAAGAAACTGGCCAGAGATGTGTAGGTGGTTTGGGGAGGGGGGGGAGAGGATGCAGAAAGGGCCAGGTAGATGCAAAGCAGTTGCAGAAGTCACGAAAAAGCTTGAATGCACAATCCAGGCTGGGTGTGACCCCTTCCTCCCCCTCCCCTTGCCACCTATATCTCTCTGGCCAGTTTCTTCATGCCCTCCATGCATCTGATGAACAGAGCTGTGTTTCTCAAAAGCTTATGCAACAATAAAGGGTGTGTTCAGATGGGCAGCTAATCCCGCCATTGGCCCGGCTGTAATTTGAGCTAGATCTTTTTGATCCAGTGTTGCATGACCAGACAGCTCCCCCGTGAAGTGCTTTACCGCACATGACTCCACGGTGAATTGTCTAGATGGCATCCACCGCAAGGAGCCATGTGGTTGGGTTTTTTAAAAAAAATCCTGTTTGCGCATGCGTGCCTCACTGTCTACTTGTTTTTCCGCACATGCACGGACTAAAATGGTAAAAGCACCGCCAGCAGTACCTTCCTCTAGGTACTGTTTCAGTTAACAAAGTGCATGCAATCAGCCAATCTCCCTACAACCCTGCAAACAGGCTACCTTATAGTCCCAAATTGGGGGGGGGGTGTTTTGGAGGTGGGGTCAGCCGCAGAGACCCTTCCTTGGGCAACACAGTGCCCCTCCCCTGCCTCTTTCTTCCTCCTCCTCACTGAACCCCTGGGCAGTTAACAGGTTTGGTAGACCACGGCCAACAGTCTGGCTTCTGAGTTTTTTCTCCTCACCCCTTGAATTCCCCAGGCAGAGATCTAATCTCTTCTTCTTCTTCTTCTTCTTCTTCTTCTTCTTCTCAGCCAGCAATTCTGAGGGTCTGTCGTTGCCAGCCTCCAGGAAGGGTCTAGAGTTGTAATTCTCCCAGAATTATAACTGATCTTCAGCTCAGTTCCCCTGGAAAAAATGGCAGCTTTGGAGGCTGGATCGTATGGCATGATACACTGCTGAGGCCCCTCCTCTCTCCAAACCCCACCCCTCCAGGTCCCACCCCCAAATTTCCAGGAATTCTCCATGTCAGAGTTGACAGTCCTATTAGCTGCCAGCAGCCATCCTGTTAATTCACCCCAAGGAAAGGCTGCCCTGAGCTTTGGAGAGGGGTTTTTTCAGCTGTTTTCTTCCCCCACCCCAGATCCCTGCTCCCAAATCAGGATTCTAGAGTTGTCAACACCAGGTTGGAAAATTCCTGGAGATTTGGCGGGGGTGGAACCTGGGGAGGGCAGGTTTTAGCAAAGGGCGGGAGCTCAACAGGGTATAATGCCATACAGCCCTCCCCCAAAGCTGCCATTTTCTCTAGGGAAACTGATCTCTGTTGTCTGATGATCAGCTGTAATTCTGGCCCCACTGCTGGACCCCCTGAGGGCACCTGTTGTTTTTGGCCACTGTGTGACCCAGAGTGGTGAGACTGGATGGGCCACTGGCCGGATCCAACATTGGCTTCTCTCTTATGTTCTTACGGGGGATCTCCAGGCCCCACCTGGAGGCTAATACAAAAACTGAGTGTCACAGTGTTAAGGAGATATTGGGAAAATATATGATACTGTGTATAATAGATGAATTCTTAAGGTAAATCTATTTTGTGCTTTTGGTGTGAGGACCAGTTTGGTGTAGTGCAGGGGTGGCCAACCTGTGGCTCGGGAGCCACATGCGGCTCTTTCACACATATTGTGCGGCTCCTGGCAGGGCGGCTGGGGAAGCAAAGGGGAGGCATGCTTTTTCTCTCTTTCTCCCTTCCTTCCTTCCTTCCTTCCTCCCTCCCATCTATTTGCTTTCCTAGTTTCTCTCTCTCTCTTTCTTTCCACTTCTTTAATTCTTTCTTTCCATCTCTCTTTTTCTCTCTCTCTCTCTCAATATCATTAGCAAACAAGTAATATCATTATCAATAACCGGTTTTCCTCGTTTGTTTTTATTTTTGGCAGTCCCATTTAACGTTAATAAAAAGCAAATTTGCATATTTTTAAAAATAAAAACGTGTGTGTGATATTTGTTCCTGGCTTGCGGCTCTCAGACATCTCTATGTGGCTCTTACGTTTATTCTATGTGGCTCTTACGTTAAGCAAGGTTGGCCACCCCTGGTGTAGTGGTTAAGTGCACGGACTCTAATCTGGGAGAACCAGGTTTGATTCCCCACTCCTCCACTTGCACCTGTTGGATGACCTTGGGCAAGCCACAGTTCTGTACCAGCTGTTCTCTCAAGGACAGTTGTCTCAGAGCTCTCGCAGCCCCACCTGCCTCACAGGGTGCTTGTTGTGGGGAGGGGAAGGGAAAGAAGTTTGTAAGCCACTCTGAGACTCCAAGTGAAGGGCAGGGTATAAATCCAATCTCTTCTTCTTCTTAATTTTAATTTTTTAATTTTTCTATACTATTACATAAATATTGGTGTCAAGTATCACCAAACATAAGTTTCACGGAAACAGTACATCAAAGGGCAGGTTTACTCTATGTTCAAACATTCAAACAGCATGTTGTCAGTTTCACAATCACTAGTCCCAGGGGACTCTAGCAATCTACCCCTATTGAATCTTTTTCAAGGACAGTGATGTACATACAGGACATAAGGCACAACAGAGCCTCTTTGTGAGTATGAAACCTATGTTTGATAATACTTGACACCAGGGCTCTTTTTCAGCAGGAACCACCAGAATGCCATTCTGGCTGGCATCCGAGCCTGCCCCGCCCCCTCCCTGCCGGGCCTGAGCTGTTTACACTTAAAGGGAAAGTTCCTGCAGAGAGCTGGCAGGAAGAAGCCCCACCTGGCGCTTTCCCTTTAAGTGCAGAGAGCCAGCAGGAGAAAGCCCCACCCAGAGATTAAGCAGGGAGCTAGGCTCTTTGCACTGAAAGGCCTGGCTCTGCATTTGGCTTGCTGACTTGCGTCGCTCTCCCTGCTCCAGTAAGTGCCCCCCCCATCACTTTTCCTTCTCTCTCTCTCCCCCCACTTTCTTTCTGTCTCTCTCTCTCTCTGTCCCCACCTTTCTTTCTTTCTTTCTCTTTCGCTCTCTCCCTCCCTCCCCCTTCCTCTCTCTCTCCTCCCCCTTCCTTCCTTTCTCTCACTCCCCTATCTCTTTCTGTCTTTCTTTCTGTCTTTCTCTCTCTCTCTGTCCCCACCTTTCTTTCTCTTTCGCTCTCTCCCTCCCCCTTCCTTTCTCTCTCTCTCTCCTCCACCTTCCTTCCTTTCTCTCACTCCCCTTTATCTCTCTCTCTCCCTCTCCCTCCCCCCTTTCTTTCTTTCTCTGTCTCCCCTCCCTCCCTCCCTCCCTCCCTCCCTTCCTCTCTCCCCCCCTTTCTTTCTTTCTTTTTGTTTCATTTTGTTCTTTGTGTTTTTATTTAAAAAATTCATTGAAAAGGGGGGGATGTAAAAAAGCAGAGAGCCCAGGAAATGCTGCTTTTGACAGTATCTTTAATTTTTGAGAATCACTTTAGTTTTCTCATGGCATCTTCTGCTTAAGAAAAGTAAGTTTGAAGCCTGACTTCACTGTTGTGTCTTGTTGGGAATGGCTTGCAAATATATGTGTGTCTAAAGTCTGTATTAAAGTGATTTGGTGCTTACTGCCATGCAAGAGAAAAATCTGAAAAAGTAGCTTCATTGTTGTGTGTGTTGGCAGAACACTTGACTGATGCATGGGGGACTTTGGGGGACATCTGCAGAGAAACAGAATTGTAACTAAAAATGAGCATGGTCAGCAGCACTTTGGAGATTGCCTGTTTTGTGAAATTTAAAAAGTGGGCAGAGTTTCTGAAGAAGATGATTGTCCCTCTTCTCCTGCCACTGGGCTGACATCTGCCTTTAATGGGCCAGCAAAGTTGATGTTCTTAAACCTCCTAATAAGAGAGATTTCTCCTTATGAGGAGTTGACTTCCAACAATTGGTGATCTTGTGATGGTAGTGATACTTTTATGTGGTGAAGACCACCTGTTCACAGGATAGTTTTACCTGTGGAACAGACTTTGCATGGTAACCACTCCACTGGTACATAATTGCTTGTAAAAAATATTATAGTGTAATAATTCGGGTGGGTAGCCATGTTGGTCTGAAGCAGCAGAACAAAGTTGGAGTCCAAAGTTTCATCCAAGGTATAAGCTTTTGTGTGCATGCACACTTCTTCCATCTGAAGAAGTGTGGGTGGCACATGAAATCTTATACCTTGAATAAAATTTTGTACCTTGAATAAAATAGTCCACAAATTACTCCCGTCCAGTGCATCCACAAACCTAGAAGAAGAAGAGATTGGATTTATACCCCACCCTTCACTATCCAAAGGAGTCTCAGAGCATCTTACAAACTCCTTTCCCTTCCCCTCCCCTCAACAGACACCCTGTGAGGTAAGTGGGGCTGAGAGAGCTCTGAGACAACAGCTGGTACAGAGCTATGGCTTGCCCAAGGTCATCCAGCAGGTGCAAGGGGGGATTGGGGAATCAAACCCGGTTCTCCCAGATTAGAGTCTGCGCACTTAACCACTACACCAAACTGGCTCCTAGCATTGTTCTGCCAGTGAACTTGGGCTGCCAACTCCAGGTTGAGGAAATCCCTGGAGATTTGGGAGTGGAGGGTGGGGTTTAGGGGAAGGAGGGACCTAAGCAAGGCATAATGCCATGGACTCCACTTTCCAAAGCAGCCATTGACCTGATCTCTGTAGTTTGGAGCTCAGTTGTAATTCCAGGACATCTCCAGACCCCACCTGTAGGTTGGCAACTCTAAAAAATCATATTCAGCATACTAGTTCTGATTTCCATGGGAACCTAACCTAACCTAACCCTTAGGAATTGATTCCAATCCAGTGTGGGAATAATTGTTGGGCATAAGATATTGGTTCAGGGACAGATGGGACAGAAAATAATGTTTTTATTGGTTTTGTCAAAACTGTTTTGACAACAAGGTAAACAGAATAAGAAGCAAAAGGTGGATGTGGCTGGATGACCACACTTCTGGGAACATCAGGTGTGGCCTAATATGTTAACGAGCTGTGCTGTCAGGGGTGTGGCCTAATATGCTAATGAGTTCCTGCTGGGTTTTTTCTACAAAAAGAGCCCTGCTTGACGCCAATAGGTATCCATTATACACCGAGTCATGTATTTTTCCATACCCACCTGGAGGCTGGCAACCCTAAATGATCATTTCCCTCTGGAACTGGCAAGGGATTAGTCCTGAAGGAAGAGAAGGACATCTCTTTCCTCCCTTGTAGGAAAAAGTCTTCCATTAACCACATGGTTTAAACCCATGCCAAAGTGGGCTCAGGTGAAAGGCTACCGGGGCTGGGGGAAGCGCCTATCTCTGGGCCCACCATTCATTACAAGCAGGTCTGAAAGTGTTAGCAGGTGTTAGCAGAGATGAGAGCTGAACCCCGGGCCTCTTAACTAAGCTTGATTTGTACAGCAGCTTGTCAAAGGGAGATGAGTTTTGCTGCTCATTAGGGAACCGGTCTAATTTGTTGCTCTTGGACCACATGCCAGGCAGAAATTCCACTGGTACAGCTGCAAATGTGAGCTGTTTTGCTGAGATTCCTCCCCTGGGGGGAAAAGGATGGGAAACTGGTATGCTTGGTGTACTTAATACCCTGTATACAAATATGTGGTGAGCAGTCCGTGCTTTTGTGGTTACAGTGTCCTTGTTTGGTGGCTCCTTCCTTTGTGGCGGGGTGGGCAGAAAATTCAGCTGGTGCAGCTGTAAGAACTGCCCTGCAGGATCCCTCCAAAAGTCCACGCAGGGTTCTGTTTCTAGCAATGGAAACACATAGTTTGTTTTAGGGTGGAAAGATTTATACAATTATGCTTGATATGGAGAAAGTAAATACAAGTAGAACTTTGTGTGTGTGTGTGTGTCTCACTGTGATACTCCTAGAGTCTTCCCACAAAAACTGAAAGGCAGCAAATTCAGGATGGACAAAAAGAAACTCTTGCGGAACTCTCTGCCACTGGGTGTAGGGATGACTCCTAGCTTTTAAAAGAGCATTAGACAAATTCATGGGAGGAGAGATCCGTCGATCGTTACAAATCAAGACTGCCAAATGGAGCCTCCCTTTTCAGATGCAGTCTACCCCTGAACGTCAGTTGCAGCCATGGCGGGGGGGTGGGGGGAGACTTTAGCCTCTGTGCCTTGGCTTGGAGCTTCCTGAAGGCATCTAGTTGGCCACTGTGGGAAACGGGACTCAGGACTAGATGCTCTTATGCAGTTCAAAAAGGCGTTAGATACTTTGAGGTATACTTTGCCTGAACACAGAGATTTTCTTTGGGCCATCATGTCTGCGAGTCACGGAGTCAGAGCCATCCTTTATTAATTTGTTTGACAGTTGTGTAGTGGCATTGACCTGGGAGCTGGGAGACCCAGGTTTGAATTCTAATTCTGCCGTGGGTGATCAGCCAGCTGTTTGTTTGTTTGGCTACAAATATTCAAATGAATAAAACAGCTCTCTTCTGTGCCACCAGGTCATCTGTGGCTCCAAACACAAGGGGACTCCCTACTGGCTTTTCTCTTGTTAGTAGCGTTGCCAACCTCCAGGTGGGGCCTGGGGGTCTCCTCGAATTACAACTGGTCTCCAGACATTAGAACAGAAGAGAAGCCAGTGTTGGATCAGACCAATGGCCAATCCAGTCCAACACTCTGTGTCACACAGTGGCCAAAAACACCCCAGGTGCCATCAGGAGGTCCAGCAGTGGGGCCAGAACACTAGAAGACCTCCCACTGTTGCCCCCCCCCCAAAAAGCACCAAGAATACAGAGCATCCCTTGCCCCAGACTGAGAGATCCTATCTATACCTTGTGGCTCATAGCCCCTGATGGACCTCTGCTCCATATAAGAACATAACAGAAGCCGATGTGGGACCAGGCCAGTGGCCCCTCCAGTCCCACACTCTGTGTCACACAGTGGCCAAAAACACCAGGTGCCCTCAGGAGGTCCAGCAGTGGGGCCAGAACACTAGAAGACCTCCCACTGTTGCCCCCCCCCCCAAGCACCAAGAATACAGAGCATCCCTTGCCCCAGACTGAGAGATCCTAGCTATACCTTGTGGCTAACGGCCACTGATGGACCTCTGCTCCATATAAGAACATAAGAAAGAAGCCGATGTGGGACCAGGCCAGTGGCCCCTCCAGTCCCACACTCTGTGTCACACAGTGGCCAAAAACACCAGGGGCCCTCAGGAGGTCCAGCAGTGGGGCCAGGACACTAGAAGCCCTCCCACTGTTGCCCCCCCCCCAGCACCAAGAATACGGAGCATCACTTGCCCCAGACCGAGAGTTCCTATCTAGACCTTGTGGCTAAGAGCCGCTGATGGACCTCTGCTCCATCTGTTGATCCAATCCCCTCTTGTTTGTTTGTTTATTTATTTATTTATTTAATATCATTTCTTCCCATTTACAGCCCACCCTTCCCAGGAGTGGGCTCAGGGTGGGTAAAAACATTTCATTTATACAAATATATTAGTTAGTACAATAAAACTTGAAATTTAAAACATTGTCATGAATATAATATTAATACGTTGAAATGGTGGTCACAGCTGACAGCATAGCAATTCTGGGTTGTGAGAGGTTCCTGGCCAGAGCCAGCGGTTGTTACAGAGCTAAGAGAATAACAGGGTGACAGACACCTCAGGGATGCCAGGTGTAGACGCCCGCTGCCTCAGCCAAAGGCCTGGCGAACAGCTCTGTCTTGCAGGCCCTATGGAATTGATGGAGATCCCGCAGGGCCCTGATCTCAATGGGGAGCCTGTTCCACCAAGCAGGGGCCAGGGCGGAAAAGGCCCTGGCGCTGGTCGAGGCAAGACAGACGTCTTTTGGGCCAAGAACTACCAGGAGGTGATGATCCATCGAGTGTAGTGCTCTTCGGGGCCTACGTGGGAAGAGGCGGTCCCTCAGATACGTTGGTACCAGGCTGTGTAAGGCTTTAAAGGTTTTTACCAACACCCTGAAATAGATCCGGAACTCTACTGGTAACCAATGCAACTGGTGGAGTACCTGCCAGACGTGAACCTGCATAGGTGTCGCCATTAGCAAGCGCGCCGCTGCATTTTGCACCAGTTGTAATTTCCAGGTCAGCCTCAAGGGTAAGCCTGTGTAGAGCAAATTACAGTAGTCAAGCTTGGAAGTCGTAGCTTGTAGCTGCCACCACCTCCTGTGGCAGTGAATTCCGCATGTTAATTGCCCTCTGGGTGAAGGACTTCCTTTTATCCATTCCAACCCGACTGCTCAGCAATTTCATCAAGTGCCCACAAGTTTTTGTATTGTGAGAAAGGGAGAGAAGTACCTCTTTCTCTACCTGCTCTATCCCATGCATAATCTTATAAACCTTGATCATGTCACCCCTCAGCTGTCGTTTCTCCAAGCTAAAGAGCCCCAAGCGCCTCAGCCTTTCTTCATAGGGAAAGTGTTCCAACCCTTTCCAAAACTATAATATCCTTTTTGAGGTGTGGTGACCAGAATTGCACGCAGTACTCCAAATGAGGTCGCACCATCAATTTATACAGGGACATTATACTATTATACTAGGGGATATTTGGCTTGGAAACTGAGATGAGTACTGAATCCCTAGAGTTGTATTCGACTGGTTTTCCAGCAACGGAAACCTTTACCTTTACTATTATGAGACTGGCTGATTTGTTTTCAGTTCCCTTCCTAATAACCCCCAGCATGGCATTGGCCTTTTTTACTGCAGTTGCACACTGTCTCGATATTTTCATTGAGTTATCTACTACGACTCCAAGGTCTCTCTCTTGGTCAGTCTCTGCCAGTTCAGACCCCATCAACGTGTATTTGTAGTGTCGTGCTCCGCCTTCTTCCCTCCAGGGCCCCCTCCCGTGGCCCTGACGTCCACCGGTGGTGGGTGGCTCTGAGCGGTGTTGGGGCAAAAAAGGGGCGAGGAAGAGCCTCAGATTGGCAGAGGGTGGGGTTTACAGCACCCTCTTCACCCCTCTGCCTCCGTCGGTGTTCTGCTCCTGGCGTTCTTCTCTCTCTCCTGTTGCCATAAACACCTCCTGGCTCATCCTCCCCGGCCCTTCCTCCCCAGCCTCCTTTTATTCCCCTCCCCACTCCCCCAGAGCCACCCGGGTGTCCCAGCCAACTCCTCCCTCCTGAGCCCCGCCCCCCTTTAGAAGCAGAGACGCCGGGCCCCACTTCCAGGTCTTCTGGGCTTCGCTCCGGAGTCCCACGGAGGAGGCTCCGCTGCCTCTGCCGACTTTCCTTGGTCACTGGCCTCCCTGGTGCTGACGAGGGCCGAGGGCCTGTGGGGCTCAGCTGCAGTGCTCCCGGGTGCCTTGCTTGCCCCATCTTTGGCGGCGGCACCGTCGCCATGCGGCGCCGTGGGTCTTCCTGCGGCGGTTCTCGTGGGGCTCCAGCTTCCCGGGCGTCTCGGACTGGGCCGGGTGAGTGTGGGGCCGCTTCGGCCGGGGGGGGGGGGGGGAGAAGGCCCGGTCGTTCCTGACCGGGACATGTAGTTAGGATTTTTGGCTCTAATGTGCATCACTTTGCACTTGGCCACACTGAACCCCATTTGCCATGTTGATGCCCACTTGCCCATCCTCAACAGATCCCTTTGGAGTGCCTCAAAATTCTCCCTGGTTTTCATCACCCTGAACAATTTCGTGTCATCCGCAAATTTAACCACTTCACTGCTTACTCCCAGTTCTAAATCATTAATGAACAAGTTAAAAAGCATCGGACAGAGTACTGATCCCTGTGGAACCCCACTGCTTACCTCCCTCCACTGAGAAAACTGCCCATTTATACTCACTCTCTGTTTCCTATTCATTAGCCAGTTTTTGATCCACAAGAGGACTTGTCCTTTTATCCCATGACGATTGAGCTTTCTTAGGAGCCTTTGATGAGGAACTGTATCAAAAGCTTTCTGGAAGTCAAGGTAAACAACATCCTTTGGGTCCCCCTTGTCCACATGTTTGTCCCCCTCAAAGAACACTGACAGGTTAGTGAGACAAGATCTTCCCTTACAGAACCCATGCTGAGTCTGCCTCAATAGTTTTTGTTCATCAAACCATAGACATCAGCCCCCCTGGAGAAAATGGCCACTTTGGAGGGTGGACTCTGTGGCATTGTACCCCCCCATGCGCTCCCTCCCTCCCCCAAACCCTGTCCTTCCTAGTCTCCACCTCCAAATCACCAGGAATTTTCCAACCCAGAGTTGGCAACTGTATCCGAGAATGGTGCAACCTTAACTATTTTCCCTTTCAGATGTTGAAACACACTTCCTGTTCACAGCTGGGGTGTGTGGGTGTGTTCCTGTGTTTCACAAAACATTTTTTTATCGTTCTGTTGCCAAAACATCTTCCTCGGCCACCTCCCCCCCACACACAGCCCCCCCCCCCGGGCACATGGTGGGGGAAGGGTAAAAGTGTCTGCCTGTGGAATTTCCAGGGTCGCCAACCTGCAGGTGGGGTCTGGAGATCTCCTGGGATTACAACTTGTCTCCAGTGTTCCCTCTGAGTTAGTGTGAGCTAGCTCCCAGTTTTTTAGCCTCCGGCTCACCCATTTTTGTCTCAGTTCAGGAAGGATGTGGCTCCAGAGCAAACTGATTTAGGCAGCAGCCAAATTGCTCACTCACAACTTTAATGTCAGTAGCTCACAAAGTAGGATTTTTGCTCACAAGACTCCACAGCTTAGAGGGAGCATTGCTTTAAATCTCCAGTTTCAGAAAAGAGCCAGAGCCCAGGAGCACCTTAAAGACTAACAAAATCTGTGTGGGGGAGGAGCTTTCGTGAGTCACAAGTTCTGAGGAAGTGACCGCAGTGACTCCCGAAAGCTCCTCCCCTGCCACATGTTTTGTTAGTCTTTCGGTGCTCCAACCTAGCAGTTTGAAAGCAAGAAATTGCAAGTAGATAAATAGGTACCGCTTCGGTGGGAAGGTAACAGTGTTCCGCGTGCCTCGGCGTCAAGTCATCCCGGCCACATGACCACGGAGAAGTCTTTGGACAGCGCTGTCTCTTCGGCTTGGAAATGGAGAGGCGCAGCACCCCCTAGAGTTGGATTCAACTGGCTTTCGAGCAAGGGAAACCTTTACCTTTACCTTTAAGCTGCTTCTGGACTCTCACTCTTTTCTGCTGCTCCAAACAGACAGACAAGCATGATGTAGCAAAGGGCCTGAGCCCAGGAGCACAAATTGTGGGCCCTTCTCCCTGGGACTTCAGTGGGGCACAATGGCACACAGAGTCCCCCCTCCAAAGCATCCCTTTTCTCCAGGTGGAACTGAGCGCTGTTGCCTGGAGACGAGTTGTGAGCCCGGGGGGGGGGGTCCCCCGGCCCCACCTGGAGGGTGGCATCGCTAGCAGGGGAGGACCCTTCGTGAATCCCAAGTGCCTCCCGCAAGCTCCTCCCCGGCCACAGGTTTCGTGAGTCTTCCAGGTGTTCCTGGCTCTTTTCTGCCGCGACCCATCTTGACTGAAGCCTCCAGGAATCTCCCCCGCCCCCGCCCAGAGTTGGCAACCGCCCTGTGGGACGCCTCCCTCCAGCGTCCACAGGCCGAGGCGTCTACGGCAGTGCTCCCTCTCAGCCGAGTCCGGGTGAGCCAGCTGGCCGTTTCCTAGCCTCCGGCTCCCAGGGGTTTGCCTCCGTTCGGGAAGGGAGGGCTCCGGAGCGAACTGATTCATGGCGTAGCCGCCCGGTCGCTCGCCCCCAACCCTTCCATGCCGGGAGCAGCGGGGCCGGCGCGCGGGTCCCCTTTAAGAAGGGGCGGCGCCGGAGAGTTGGCCGGGATCCGCGAGGGGGCGGCGCTGGGCGGGCCTCTTCTCTCCCTCCCTCGGGGGCAAGTCTCGCTCGCTCCCCTGGCCCTCCGGACGCCGCTGCCACTGGCGAGGCTGCTCCGCTTCCGGGGCGCGCGCAAAGCCCGGGGGAGCACGTGGCGACTCGTGAGTAGGGGGCGGCGGCGGGGGGGGGGGGTCTCTGCAAAAGCGGTGGGCGAAGATGGCGGGGAGCGGCCTGGGCAGGCGAAGGGGTTTTTTTTTAATTGGGGGGGGGGGCGGGGGGTCCATAGGCAACGCCCCCTCTAAGCTGCGGAGTCCCGCGCGCAAAAATCTCTGCCTTGTGAGCGCCTGCCATTCAAGTCGTGAGCCAGCGATTGGGCTCCCGCATAAATCAGTTTGCTCTGGAGCCCGCCTTCCCGAGCTTGAGACAAAAATGGGTGAGCCGGAGGATAAAAAACGGCCAGTTACTTAGCTCACACTGACTCAGCTTAGAGGGAACACAGGAGGTCGTCGGGTTGTTTCTTTTCACCTGCTTTACTTTTTACAAATGTGCCCGCCGTAATAAGTATTTGCATTTTTGTACGAACTTATTTTGAGAGCTTGACCTTCGTATATCATGGGGGTCATAGGGTTGCCAGGTCTCCCCCCCCCCCCGAACACTGGCGGGAGATGGGGGGGGGAGGGTTGCCAGCTCCAGATTGGGAAACTCCTGGAGATTTGGGGGTGGACCCTGGGGAGAACTGGGACCTCAGTGGGGTACGATGCCTCAGAGTTCACTCTCCAGAGCCAGTTTGCTGCAGTGGGTAGGAGTGCAGACTCTGATCTGGGAGAACCGGGTTTGATTCCCCACGCCTCCGCATGCAGGTGCTGCTGGAGTGACCTTGGGCCAGTCACAAGTTCTCTCAGAGCTGTTCTCTCAAGGGCAGTCCTTGAGAGAGCTCTCTCAGCCCCACCTACCTCACCAGGTGTCTGTTGTGGGGAGGGGGAGGGAAAGGAGATTGTAAAAGCTCTGAGACCCCAAGTGAAGGGTGGGGTATAAATCCAATCTCTTTCTTCAAAGCATCCATTTTTCTCCAGGGGAATTGATCTATGTAGCCTGGAGATGGGCTGCAATTCCAGGAGCTTCCCAGGCCCCACCTGGAGGCCGGCATCCTATTTCCTTCTGTATGGTCTGGTTCCTTTGAAATTATAGTCTTCTTCGTTTCTAGGGGAGGCAATCGTGTTTTCCGGTCTGTGAGCTGCAGCCAGTCACGTGAGGATCTGGGAGGTTTTCTTGCGAATTTCTGATATGTGTATGGGGGCGGGGCGGGGCGGGGCGGGGGGGGGGGATGAATTGGCTCATCTCTGCTCTTTCCTAGGAAATGGCAAAAGCTGACTTTGCCCCTGGTCTCACTGAGGCTCTTTCACCTCCTGACTTCTGTGCTCCTGGAATGAGAAGTCATGAAAAGGTCACTGAAGCCAACTCCAGTAGGAATGCAACAGGGAGCAGATTATGATGATGATGATTTTATTTGCTGTTGTGTTATTTATTACTTGGCATAATTTATTTAAGTTATTTGCCTTTCTCTCCCTTGGAGACCCAGGGCGCTTACATTTCTCCCCTCCTCCATTTTGTTCTCTTCACATCAACCCTGTGAGGGAGGCTCAAGATTGAGCTTCCATGGCATGAGTGGGGATTCAGACCTGAGTCTCCCAGATCTTAGTCTGGAGCTCTTAACCACTGCGCCGCGCTGGCCCTCCGTGAGGTTAGCTGCTTTGGGCCGATTCTAGCATTGGGATGCATATATTTCAAAGAAACCAGATTGTGGGTTTGCAAGGAGGTGAGCTGAGGGCCTGATCCTCCTCTGCCTAGTCCTGCAGATTCTGTTGCATGGTCTACTCTCTGAGCAGCAAATGCAGAGCCTGTGTGGGGCCGGAGCCAGCTGGACATATCAATATGTTTCTGCTTCGTATCAGATTTATTATTTTTTTCCTGGTTCCGAGTATATTTATTAGATGTCTCTTCAGAGGGACTGTTCACAGTTTACACTGTGTAATCCGCTTTGAGTCTTTGTGAGAAAGGTGAAATAGAAATACAGTTTATAAAGAAATAAATCCCAGTTTCCTTTTCTTGGGGTGCACAAGACAATGTCATACTGAACTGGGGCTTATTTGACACAACTGGAATCTGTAACCTCCTGCAGCTGTTCGTGTGAGAGGCCTGTGTGTTTTTAAAGAAGGCCCAAGTTTCTAGACCTCATGAGGGTTGCCAGAATTTCTAATGGAGAGTGACGTGTGTATTGTTATCCAGGATACATATGTACCTTCTTTATAATTTGAGTGGCTTGTGGATTGAATTGGGGGGGAATGGGAGACAATTTGTGGAGACTACTTATGAAGAGCTGCGGTATATAGAATTGGCCTGCTGGACCTCTACCGGAGTAGCAGCCCTCCCAACTCTTGGGGTAGAGAAGCGTCTGTCCATGCAGTGAGAGTCAAAATCTGAAATGCGAAATGAAGATTTTATAAGCCCGGGATGGTCAAAAGTAATGGAGCCGTAGAACACTGTAGCTGGAAAAAAATTAAGGGTGGAAATCTAAACTGTTGGCTGTTGTTCAGTGGCGAAATCCCTGTCGGTTTTCCAGTGAGAAATATGCAAGGGATTTCCTGTTGGAGGAAATTAGTTTCTGAAAAGCTGTCATTTCAAAGAACTATTAGGGAATGAGGAATCCAGTTCTTTGAAATGGCAGCTGGTTTCAAGATGACCCCCCCCCCCCATGAAAAACGAGAATCCACAAATAACCAGAAATCATTGGCATTTTTTAGGAAACTTCTTAAACACTGTTTTTAAAAAAATCTACTACCCGGGGATTTCTCCCTGCTGGGGCCCCAAAACACCTTACCCGGCCCCCTCTCCTCTATTTCATCCACACAACTAATCTATGAGGTAGGTTAGCTGAGAGGGTGTGGCCAGTCTACGATCACTCAGCAAGCTTCCATGGCAGAGGGGACACTTGAACCTGGATCTCTACGCTTCTAGTCTGACCCTTTAACCGCTGCACCACGCTGGCTGTCTCATTGATCCAGGAAGGAATTCCAGCTGGCACCAAAAGTGGAACTCGACATCAACAATGTGGTTTGGTTTTCCGCGTACAGTAGTGTGGCTTCCCTAAAAGGGAATAATGCAACTCTAACGCATTACTCATGGCAGAGGGGGCAATATTATTCCGGAGGCTGAGAAACTTCGGCGCAGCTGGCGGCTCAGAGGGTGGGTCACGTTTTGAGGTCTCAGAGTAGGCCCCCACCAGCCCCCTCCCTGCCCTGTGAGGGGGATTCCCTTGAAACCAGGTCTTCCTCCCCTGCTTTTGGAAACTCCCTCCGACAAAGCCATGGGAAGTTCCCTGCACTTCTAGCAGGGGGAACGAAATGAATGTGTGAATTTTTGCTGGTAGGAAGCCTTCTTGTTGAGAATTTGGGTACGTGAGGCTCTGTTTGCTTTGAGAGTCTTGTGTTTTGGGGAGGAGAAGCATGCGGAGCATGTTCGGATACACAACATCCAGTGCTGGACAAGAAAGTTTTTGTGGCTGTGACTTGGGGAGCATGCAGAAGTTTTGCATGCGCAAGGTCTTGAGTTTATATTCCAGTTTAAAGGATTTGGGATGTTGGGGAAACTCTCTGCTTGAGACCCTGGAGAGTCTCTGCCAGTCTGGGACAAACAAACAGAAAATCCCAGCTTCGAGTATAGGCTGATGGGATCTGAGCTTGCTGAGACGGAGAGGGGAAGAGATCTTGGGGTCATAGTGGATAGCTCATTGAAAGGGTCAATCCAGTGTGCTGCAGCGGTGGAAAGGGCAAACTCTATGTTAGGGACTATTAGGAAAGGGACTGAGAAAAAAATGGCCAATATTGTAATGCCCCCGTATAGATCTATGGTGCAGCCACATTTGGAATGCTGTGTACAGTGCTGGTCACACTATCTGAAAAAAAGACAGTTGCAGAGCTGGGGAGAGTGCAGAGGAGGGCAACCAACATGGTGAGGGGGTTGGAGTGCCTTCTCTAGGAGGAAAGGCTGGAGAGTCTCTGGGACTTCTTTTCAGTTGAGAAAAGAGACAAGTATGGGGGGTGGGGGCTGAAGAGAGGTTTATAAAATTATGCACAGGGTGGAGAGAGTTGACAAAAATACATTTTTCTTTCTCTCCCTAAATGCTAGAACTTGAAGACATCCAGTGAAGCTGATGGGTAGTAGGTTCAGGATGGACAAAAGGAAATACTGCTTTATACAGAGAGTGATTAAAATGTAGAATTCGCTGCCAGAGGATGTAGTGATGGCCACAGGAATAAGCAGCTTTCAAAGGGGATTAGGTAGATTCATGGCTACTTGTCATGGTGACTGAAGGGAACCTCCACAGGAGGCAACATCAGGGGAAGGCCTCGGCCTCTATGCCTTTTGATGGCCCTCCAGAGGAACTGGCTGGCCACTGTGTGAGACAAGATGCTGGACTAGAGGGACCCTCACTGGTCTGATCCAGCAGGGCTCTTCTGATGTTTTATCAGGGAAGGCCTCGGCCTCTATGCCCTTTTGATGGCCCTCCAGAGGAACTGGCTGGCCACTGTGTGAGACAGGATGCTGGACTGGATGGACCATGGGTCTGATCCAGCAAGGCTCTTCTGATGTTCTTATCAGGGGAAGGCCTCGGCCTCTATGCCCTTTTGATGGCCCTCCAGAGGAACTGGTTGGCCACTGTGTGAGACAAGATGCTGGACTAGAGGGACCCTCACTGGTCTGATCCAGCAGGGCTCTTCTGAGGTTCTTCTCAGGGGAAGGCCTCGGCCTCTATGCCCTTTTGATGGCCCTCCAGATGAACTGGCTGGCCACTGTGTGAGACAGGATGCTTGACTAGATGGACCACTGGTCTGATCCGGCAGGGCTCTTCTTACTTTTGTATGAGTGGGAAGTCCTGGTCTAGGCTCCTAGGAGACAGCCTGCTTTCTTTGGTAACTCAGAACCTCCATGTACAGAGGCAGTGTACCTCTTAATGTCAGCCTTATTGGGAACTTCCAACCATCAGTGGGATGGCTTTTTGGAAAATGCTGTTTGTGCTCCGGCATAACTGCTGTGAATGTTTACTGGGTAATTGTATCCACTTTGGGGTGTGTGTGTCAAAAAGTATGCCGTAAAAGTATGTGTTAAAGGAGGCTACCCCGCCGCATCTCTGCCTGTTTTGCTGCTCTGGCCTTGGTTCCTCTGCAAGTAGTCTGCACCTTAATTGTGCCCTGTCTCTGTACTTTGCTTGACTGGATTGTTCAGTGTCCCATAGCTTTCTGAAACCTTTGCTGCTCTTGGAAGAGGCTGTCCGTTGTTGCTCTGTGCGAGTTGCTGCTCCCACATGGGTGAAAGTCTTACAGAATCATGGGTGGGGTGGGAGAAGTCTTTCGCAGTCTAGACGCTGGCCATTGTTTTGGAGGACCCTTTTGCTTTAGAAGTTATTAATAGCCATGCACCCATTTCAGTCAGCATTACAGGGTGGCATTAAACACCCTCCTTTCTTCACTGGCTCGCTGGATTCTTGAGGCCTGGGCTTTAAAATAAGATCTTCTCTTTTTTTCATTGTTCCTTTTCCGCTGGTTGGGCAGATCTTGTCACACTTCTGCTTTCTTGCAAGAAATGAATTTCTGTTCACAGGATGTGGTTAGAGCAGGCTGTGACTTGGTTCTTAGTAAGGGGGTGGGGGAGGCTGCCGCTTCTCTGTTCTGCCCTTGGGGACCTCCCTTTGCTCCCACTTGCAACTTCCTTAACAATGCGTCAGTCTAATTAAAAACGTCTGAAGCGCCTTGGGACACTGATCGACACCTAACCTTGGGGAGTCCTTTGCGGTGCCGCTCTTCCATTCCGGTTGCAGTTGGATTTTGTTTTGGGTGTATTCTGTGGTGGCTAGATCCATCTGAAGCTTTGGGGAATGATGACAAAGTGGAACCTCCAGGTTTGGGGGCAGTTTATCTGAATTCAAGTGGCAGGGAGGAAGCCATTACCTTTGCCGTGCTCGTGGACTTTGGCTGGCCATTAGATACTGGCTCCTGAAGCAGATCACCTCTCTGGATGAGAACAAAAGTCTGTTACGTTCTTATGACAGGTACGTGGAACCTCCATGTACAGATGCAGTCTATGCCTGAATGCTGTGTTCTGGGGATAGGAAAGGGCTGTTGCTTTCATATCCTGCTCAGGGGCTTCCTGAAAGAAGAAGGAAGAGGAGGAGACTGGATTTATACACTGCCCTTCACTACCCGAAGGAGTCTCAGAGCGGCTGACAGCCTCCTTTGGAGAGGGGAACGATGTGAGCTGCTTTGGGTACCCAGTGGGGCAGAAGGCAGGGGGGATACACAGATTAAGTAAATAAATTTATCCAATTTTCTGGGAACCAGTTGGGGAGGGGACTCCATTTTGTGCATGTTGAGATCTTTCTGCTCCCCACCCCCCAGCCCCTTCCCTACCACCTGCCTTGGTATCCTGTTGATGGGCGGCCAGTCCGGGGCTACCCCAGATGACATGGAGCGGGCGCTTCAGGACGTGGCGGGCTGGCTCAGGCTGAGCCGACTGAAATTGAATCCAATGAAGACGGAGGTCCTGTGCCTGAGTCAGAGTGGATCGGGGGTAGGGAGGGATCCCATTGCCGGCCTTCGGGGGGGCGCCATCGGTGCCAGCACCGAAGGGCTGGAGATTGGTAATGCTCCTGGACCCCTCGTTAACGATGGAGGCCCAGGTAGCAGCCACTGCCAAGGCAGCCTTTTACCACCTGCTGCTGATTAGGCAGTTGGTTCCCTTCCTCGAACACAATGACCAATTTTCCAGTGATCCAGGCAGTGGTCACCTCGAGGCTGGACTACTGTAACACTTTCTACTTGGGGGTGCCCTTGTCTCAGCTCTGGAGGCTGCAGCTAGTGCAGAATGCCACGGCCAGGCTGTTGATGGGTCTCTCAGTGCGGGACCACATCCAGCCTGTGCTAAGGACACTGCACTGGCTGCCTATAGCGTACTGGATCCGGTTCAAGGTGCTGGTTTTAATCTTTAAAGCCCTGTATGGTCAGGGGCCTGTCTACCTACCTAAGGGACCGCCTTTCCCCGTATATACCCCAGAGAGCACTGCATTCAGGCACCCAACACCACCTGGCTCTCCCCGGCCTTAGAGAGGCTAGGCTGACAACCACCAGGACCAGGGCCTTCTCAGTGGCAGCTCCCTACTGCTGGAATGAGCTCCTGGATGACATCAGGGCCCTGCGGGACCTTATGCAGTTTCACAGGGCCTGTAAAGCGGAACTCTTCCACCAGGCTTTCAATTAGGAGCCGCCACTGAGGGGGGGAAAGGGGGCCCTTGGTTAGCGCCAAAACAATCTACGTGCGCAAGCCTGTTGGTCGTGGGCCTGGACATTTCTGGCTTGTTTTGGAAGTAATATTGCCTGCCATATCTGGAGGATGTCTGTAACTCCTGTTTTAGGTTTTAGCTGTGATTTTATATGTATACCGATTAATGTTGTAAGCCACCTAGAGCCGGCTCATGCTGGCTAGGCGGGATATAAATCCCAATAAATAAATACATAAATATCCTCTTTTCTATGGTATTTCCTTCCTCTAATTGACATCTTCTCCCACGATGGCTTGTGGCATTCCAGATGCAGTGGCCCCGTCGGTCTATGCAAGGGCACCACAATATTTGTGGTTTTATTTTCTGCATGGGATTTTGCCATTTTCTCGATTGTGTGAATTGGTGGCCCAGATCCCTCCCCCCCCCCCGGCAAAAAAAGAGACTAAGGATGTCTAACTTTTTTTATCAGTAAAAAAGAGCCAGAGTCCAGTTTTTAAAAAAAATGTATTTGGATTTATATCCCGCCGTCCCCACCTCTCGGCGGGCTCAGGGCAGCTACCAACATAAAATATACAGAGTACAGTATACATATCATTAAAACATTTAAAGTACAGATCAAACATGCCCTGTTTCAAGATGGCATCTTTATCAGAGTGGCGCCTTAGATGCCAAACCAATCCAGACGCTGGGAGCCATTCAGGCCAGCGGATTCCCAATCAGGCCAAAGATGTCACTGTTAGGCGGCCCCTACCTAAAGGTAGGGGCCGCCTATCTTACAGGCCCTGCGGAACTGTAACAAGTCCCGCAGGGCCCTGATGTTATCCGGGAGCTCGTTCCACCAGTGTGGGGCCGCCACTGAAAAAGCCCTGGCCCTTGTGACCGCCAGCCAGGCCTCCCTCGGCCCTGGGAGAACCAGGCAATTCTGGGATCCTGACCGCAGCACTCGCTGGGGAACATATGGGGAGAGGCGGCCCCTCAGATAGATAGGTCCCAGGCCATATAGGGTTTTATAGGCAAGCACCAGCACCTTGAACCTTATCTGGTATGCTATAAGCAGCCAGTGCAGTGCTTTTAAGGCGGGCTGAATGTGCTCTCATACTGGGACCCCCAATAACAGCCGCGCCACCGCATTCTGTACCAGCTGCAGCTTCCGGATTTGGGACGAGGGCAGCCCCATGTAGAGAGCGTTACAGTAGTCTAATCTTGAGGTGACCAGAGCATGGATCACTGTAGCCAGTTCGTTGTGTTCAAGGAAGGGAACCAGCTGCTTGATCAGCCGTTGATGGTAAAAGGCTAACCTTGCAGCAGCTGCTACCTGGGCCTCCATTGTTAACAAGGGGTCCAGGAGCACTCCCAAACTCCTCTCCTCTGATGCTGGTACCAACGGCACCCCACTGAAGGCCGGGAGAGGGATCTCTAACCCTGGTCCACTTCGACTCAGGCACAGGACCTCCGTCTTCATCGGATTCAATTTCAGTCGGCTGTGCCTGAGCCAACCAGCCACGGCTTGCAACACCAGGTCCAGATCACCTGGACTAGAGTCTGACTGACCACCCAACAACAGATAGAGCTGGGTATCATCGGCGTACTGATGACAGCCCAGCCCATGCCTCCGGGCAATCTGGGCGAGGGGGCGCATGTAGATGTTAAACAACATTGGGGAAAGTACTGCTCCCTGCGGCACTCCGCAGACCAGCGAGTGCCTTTGGGA
Source organism: Lepidodactylus listeri (assembly GCA_029233225.1). Classification (NCBI taxonomy): domain Eukaryota; kingdom Metazoa; phylum Chordata; class Lepidosauria; order Squamata; family Gekkonidae; genus Lepidodactylus; species Lepidodactylus listeri. The sequence continues at coordinate 178,822,980 of JARCFY010000002.1, forward strand.
GAGTTGTTCCCCAATCGCCACCCTCTGTCCCCGATCTTGGAGAAAAGAGGGCCAGCCCTTGAATCCCCGTATCGGCGAGGCGGTGGACTAGTAGCTGATGATCAACCGTGTCAAACGCTGCCGACAGGTCCACCAACATCAGCACCGCCGTACCGCCTTGATCCAGATGCCTCCGGAGGTCGTCTGTAAGGGCGACCAGCACCGTCTCTGTCCCATGGCCTGGTCGGAAACTGGACTGGAATGGATCTAACACAGAGGTGTCATCCTAAAATAAGTACCTTAAAGATTAACAAAATAGGCGGTAGGGTACGAGCTTTCGTGAGTCACTGTATCTGAAGAAGTGAGCAGTGACTCACGAAAGCTCCTCCCCTGCCACAAATTTTGTTAGTCTTTAAGGTGCAACTGGACTCTTGCTCTTTTCTAGTGCTACAGGCAGTCTAACATGGCAAACACTGCTCCCTCTAAGCTGTGGAGTCTTGTGAGCAAAAATCCTACTTTGTGAGCTGCTGGTGTCAAAGTTGTGAGCGAGCGATTTGGCTACTGCATACATTAGTTTGCTCTGGAGCCATCCTTCCTGAGCTAAGACAACAATGTGTGAGCCGTAGGCTAAAAAACTGAGCTAGCTCACACTAACTCAGCTTAGAGGGAACACTGGCGCTATCCATCTTGATTTATCTTTTTAATATGTGTCTCATTTGCCCAGCAGATTGCCAGACATTGGGAGAACCAGTGGCATTTAGAGGAACCTTTTTAATAAGAACGTGACTGTTGGAATAGCCACCCATTGGAAATTGCCCGGCTGTGTGGGTGAAAGACTTGGGGGGGGGGGGGGAATGGCAAATCCTTTGAAGCAGGTTTTTAACAAAGACAGGACCTTCCGCCCCAAGCGGAAGTTTGAGCCTGGGACTCAGCGCTTTGAGCTGCACAAGAAGGCCCAGGCGTCGCTCAACGCTGGGCTGGATTTGAAACTGGTGGTCCAGCTGCCACCCGGCGAGGACCTTCACGACTGGGTGGCGGTTCATGTGGTGGACTTCTTCAACCGCGTTAACCTCATCTACGGGACCATCAATGATTACTGCACAGAGAAGTCGTGTCCGATCATGTCTGGAGGCCCGAAGTACGAATACCGCTGGCAGGATGAAAAATACCGCAAGCCCACTGCCCTCTCGGCCCCCAAATACATGAACCTCCTCATGGATTGGATTGAGGTGCAGATAAACAACGAGGACATCTTCCCCACAAACATTGGTGAGTTCCCTTTGCGGCCAGATCAGATGGTTGGCTTTCACCAGCACTGGGTTGCCGGGGTCTTGGGTAGAGAATCTTTTCCAGACACTTGCTGCCTCAGATCTTCAAGCGGAGATGTTGGGGGACTGAACTTGGGACTCTCTGCTGACAAATCATAGTATCTATCACTGAGCTGTGGCCCTTCCTGGGGGCACCCAATTGGGGGACCTGTTAGTGTGAGCCCCACTCCTGAAGACAGTAGCTCTCCTTACCTATCTCCTTTGTTCATGCTCAGATCTTCTTAAGAATCTTATTATAATCTAATTCTGAAGTGGGCCATAGAGTGTGGATGAAAAAATCTGCATAGTGGGGCCAGAGACAGATGGGGAGATTTCTCTGCAGCTAGACAAAAAGAAATACATCGGGGGGTGGGGAGAACGACCAAAATCATAGAAGCAATATTGGCTTCATTTATTTATTTATTGAGATTTATATCCCGCCTAGCCAGCATGTGCTGGCTCTAGGCGGCTTCATTAAGAAATGTATGCCACTGAGATCTCGGTGGCCATTTTGGATGTTGCTGGGCAACCTGCCATCTGCGTGTCTGAGGATTCCAAACCTCAGTTAGTGTCAGCAGGTCCCCTGAGGGATACTAGCAGCCCCTGAGAGACAGTTTGGTGGAATGGCTAGGAGCACGGACTCTAATCTGGGAGAACTCGGTTTGATTCCCCACTCCTCCTCCACATGCAGCTGCTGGTGTGACCTTGGGTCAGTCACAAGTTCTCTCAGCTGTTCTCTCACGGGCAGTCCTCAAAAGAGCTCTCTCAACCCAACCCACCTCACAGGGTGTCTGTTGTGTGGAGTCTCAGAGCAGCTTACCATCTCCTTCCCCTTCCCCTCCCCACAGCAGGCACCCTGTGAGATGGGTGGGGCCAAGAGAGCTCTTTTGAGGACTGCCCTTGAGAGAACAGCTCTGAGAAGAACTTGTGACTGGCCCAAGGTCACCCAGCTGGCTTTATGTAGAGGAGTGGGGAATCAAACCCGGTTCTCCCAGATGAGAGTCCACTGCTCTTAACCACTACACCAAACTGGCCATGGATTCTAACAAAGCATCTCCACAATAAAATGTGTGGCAAATTTCTTTTGTGGCTTTTTTTGTCTTCAGAATTCTCTCCTTCAGAGAAGTTCCCCCCATCACCACCACCAGAAGCTGGAGCGCAAAAATGTGGGGCCTGGCTGGCAGACCTTAATTCTCCAGCAAACATGTCTCCAAGCAGGTGGTTTTCTTTAAACGAGCCACCTAGGCCTTTAAAGGGGAACAGAGGCACCTTGAATTGTGCCCAGAAGTGAGTGGGTATCGAGTGGAGCTAGCAAGATGCGGTCCCCGTGTCTTAAGGCAGCTAGCTGTACTTTGAACTAATTGGAGCTTCTGAACAATCTCCAAGGGTGGATCCACTTAGAGCACATTGCAGTAGTCCAGCCAGTACGTCAGGGGTCCCCAGCCTTTTTGAGTCTCTGGGCACCTGTCGCGAACAGTGGCTTAAAAAGTTCTCTAATGGCCACCCCCACTCTGGTATGGGTCTCCTCGGGAGGGCCCAGAGCACCCACCCGACCCCTTTATACACTCCTTTTCCAGCAGGTTTCTCCTCATATGTGACTGAATGAGGCGTGAGGAAGACCCAGGCTGAGTAACAAACTAGTTTTATTAAAGAGATTTCACAAAAACTGTAGTTCAAAACATGTAGGATAAATGAGCACAGGAAAGGTGGGTAAACTAGCAAGATAGGAAATCCTGATGTGTCTGACTAAATGGTCCTAGCCTTCTCTAGGCACCTGGTCTCAGACTGACTCTCACCCCCTTGGACGAGGGATCCCTCCTTCTGCTGCACCTTCACACCAGCTCTGCTCCCTGGGAGAGAGAACCCCCTCCCCACTTTGGGCAAGGCCTTTTATCCCTTCTTCCCAGGCACCACCCTCTACTAATCCGCTGGTGTAATTTTTCTCTCCAAATCCCGTGTTACCCAATCACAGGGTCCAGAAGGAACCTGGAAAATGGCTACTCCAATACAGGCTTTGCTGGAGCCATTAGACCTCCCTGGAGCCTGTAGGCCGCACCGCTCTAGGCCGAGGATCATGACAGCCCCTTTAGAATTCTGACACAGGGTGGTGGGTGCAACCGCAAAATGGCTGCCGCAGGGGCAGAGCCAACCACACAGAGAACCACACTTGGGAGCAATGTTCCCTCTAAGCTATGGAGTCTTGTGAGCAAGGATTATGCTTTGTGGGCTAGTGGCATTAAAGTTGTGAGCAAGCGATTTGGTTACTGCATAAATCAGTTTGCCAATGAGCCATCTTTTCTTAGCTAAGACAAAAATCAGTGAGCTGGAGGCTAAAAAACTGTGAGCTAGCTCACATTAACTCAGTTTAGAGGGAACAATGCTTGGGAGGAGGAATGGGGTAGTTTTAAAAATACATTGGGAGAGAGGAATAAGGGAGAACAAAACCAACACTCTCGTGGCCACTAAAACAATGTTATTTTAATCTGTACAGCCAGTCGGAATCCCTTCTGAGCAACAGCCCAACCCGGACCCACCCACTTTCTAAAAACACTTGGTGGGCGCCAATAAAAGTACCAAGAAAAGTGCCCTTGGGCATCGTGTTCAGAGTGTGAATAACCGCCAGACCTCGCCAAGCAGGGAATGAGCAAAGCCAGTGTACCGGCTGAAGCAAGTGAGGTCCTGGGACATGTTGTCCCTTCTACGTATCCAGAAGCTTCCAGGGTGTTCTACCGCTGTCCTGGCGTTAACTGCTTAGCTTTACTCTCTCAGCCCCCCCCCCCAGCATTGAGCACCACAGAGAGTGTTTTGTGGCGTCCCCAAAACCCAGCACAGCGTTAGCTGCTATCGTGCTCGTCCTCGCCTCTGTTGTCAAATTAATAAAAATGATCTTTTGGTGTCTTTCAGGGACTCCGTTCCCCAAAAACTTCCTCCAAGTGGTGAAAAAGATCCTTTCCCGGCTCTTCCGGGTTTTCGTCCACGTCTATATCCACCATTTTGACCGGATCGCCCAGATGGGCTCTGAGGCCCACGTGAACACCTGTTACAAGCATTTCTACTATTTTGTGAAAGAGTTCAACCTCATCGACACCAAGGAGCTGGAGCCACTGGTAAGTAAGTGGGAGCTGGTGGGAGTTGCGGTTGTGGGTAGTGGAATCCGGTATCGTGTGCAGAACCCTGGAAAGAGATTCTTGGGTGTCATCTGCAGTGACGTTTCATGCTGCTGTTTGGTTTTTCAGCATTCCTCATTTAGAATCATGGAGTTGGAAGGGACCTCCAGGATCATCTAGTCCAGGGGTGGGCAAATGGCGGCCCGGGGGCCACATGCGGCCCGCCACAGAGTTTTTTGCGGCCCACCAAGACAGTTGGCCACTGTCAGCACCTGAGGAGCTGCAGCTTGAATTTATTGACATGCAGTCAGATCACACTGTGAAAAAAATGTTTAATGCTATGACATTAGTTGACTTTTGCAAATCTTTGTCTGCTGAAAAGTTTCCACGTATGAAGAAATTTGCTGGGAAAATGTTCTCTGTATTTGGGTCAACATATATTTGTGAGCAAAGTTTTTCTTGCATGAAGATCAACAAGAGTAAATATAGACATTAACAGACATTTGACAGACATTAACTTGCAGGCTGTGATGAGAATCTCAACAAGCAATCTCACTCCTGAGTTCAAAAAAATTGTAGAAAAGTGTGATAGGGTACATTTGTCTCATTAAATTGATTCTAACATTAAATGTGCTTGCAGCTATAGATGATATGAAATTAGCACAATAAATAAATTGGATAAAACTACCACTATTTTATTTAATTTATATTTATTGCTTTTTAGGATACAATTTATACCGTTTCTGAAATGCAAAGTTAACTAATGAATGAAATCATTTTAAAAGGTGCGGCCCTCCGCTAACCTCTGCTCCCGCAAAGCGGCCCCCGAGCCAAAACAATTGCCCACCCCTGATCTAGTCCAACAAAAACTGAGGGGAAAAAAGGGAGGGGGGAACTCAACCTAAAATACGGCTGTGATCTAAGAGGGTCAAGCTAACAAAATAACTTACTATAAAAATACAAATATTTATTATGGTGTGTACATTTATAAAAGATGAAATAGGTTAAAAGCAATGGTCCAAATATCAGACTCTTGAAACTTTTGACACACAGAGATGAGTTTTACCTATGCAATTGATGGGTATATCTGATGACCAGTAGGCCATACAGGTTTCGGCCCCTTAGGGCCTTCCTCAGTGGTCAATATTACTATTGTAAGACAACACACACTCAGAAATAGGTATATGAAAGAAGATTTTCTTTAGAGCCAGGTGTTGCTTTCTCCTGTGATGTGCAGTTGCTAAAAGAGACACACATCCAGGCACACTGGATATTTGTTACCAGAACAATCTGGAGAGCATGTGTAGTTACAGTGAGAGATTATCCATGGCCCGCTGTGTAAACTTCTAGGCTCTAAAGGAAAACTTTTTTCTTATATCTATTTCTGGGTGTCTGTTGTCTTACAATAGTAATATTGACCACTGAGGAAGGCCCTAAGGGGCCGAAACCTGTATGGTCTACTGGTCATCAGATATACCCATCAATTGCATAGGTAAAACGATCATCTCTGTGCCAAAAGTTTTAAGAGTTTGATATTTGGACCATTTCTTTTAACCTATTTTATCTTTTAATAATGTGTACACCATAATAAATATTTGTATTTTTATAATTTATTTTGTCATCTAGTCCAACCCTCTGCACAATGCAGGAAGTTCACAAATACTTCCCCCACCTCCAGTGGCCCCTGCTTCATGACCAGAAGATGACAGAAAACCTCTAGGTTCTCCGGCCAAAGTGGCCTGGAGAAAAATTCCTTCCTGACCCCAAAGTGGTGACCGGCATCTCCCTGGGTGTGTAAGAAAGGGCCACGAGAACTAAGCAGTGATGCAACCCTTCCTGCCCTTCCTCTCATGATCTGCCCAAGTTCACGAAATCAGCATTGCTGTCAGATGGCCATCCAGCCTCTGTTTGAAAACTTCCAAAGAAGGAGAGCCCACCACCTCCTGAGGAAGCCTGTTCCACCGAGGAACCGCTCTAGCTGTCAGGAAGTTCTTCCTAATGTTTAGCCCCAAACTCTTCTGATTTAATTTCAACCTGTTGGTTCTGGTCAGACCCTCTGGGTGTTCCCGCAGTGCTAAAGACCACTGCAGGAGCCCTGCTGGATCTGACCCATTGGTCCACCGAACCCAGTATTCAGTTTTCGACTGTGTCTGGCTGGATGTTTGCCACTTCCTGACTACAATGTCCCTCCTTTTTTGTTGGTTCCCCTGGAAGCTGATAAGCAGTGCTAGGCTGCCCTGGAAGATCCAGTCATCTTTTCATAGCTGATAGGGCTAATGCCAAACATTGCCTTGCTGGGTCAAATCAAAGGTCCATCTAATTCTACATCCTGTTTTTGGGTACGTACCTTCAGGAAGCCTACCAACAGGGTATGGTTTTTAGGATCTGGTCTTTGGAGGTAGGAGATCTCTGAACGGGAGCGTTTTGTTTAGTGCAGCTGACAGGTCTGTTCTCCATTAATTTTGTGTAATGCTTTTTAAAAAAAATGCAATCTGAACTAGTTTTTGTGTTTTTGTAATATGTGTACAGAGAGAAAGAAGTAGGGATAACTAAGGGGCAAGAGGACACAAGAGACCTTAATGAGGGTGGGTGTTTCTTTCTGAACCAATTTGCTACTACAACTTGGACAGGCATTTCTGTCCTACTCCGCTGTCTCCCTCCTTCAAAGCCTTCAGTATGTTGGGTATTGTGAGTCTGCATGCAAGAAGATCTGGGAGGGAAAGGGTTAAGAGAATTCTCTCACTGGGGTGCACTTGGCAACTGGCCCCCAACCCTCTCATCATTTTGATGTTGAGGCCCTTTGGCCCTTGCTTGCCTTCTGTTTCATCTTATATAGGACCTCTTTTCTCTCTCTTACATGTAGGTACATTTAACTTATTGTATATGTCATGTAAGATGTGCTTCTATTTTTGAAAGTAAAATTTCTTTCTTTTGTCACCACTGGAGTCAGATCATCTTTGTAATTTGTTTGAACAGCTTTCCCCCCTTAACTGGGAACCATGGAGGATTTGGGGGGACGGACGGGGGGGACCGTATAAAGCTTCTGTGCTTCCAAGGCAAATAATTTTTTTTTAACGTTTAACCCCCTACATGAAGCATAATTTTTTGCAATAGCAGAAATGACCTTACCCCTCTCCCAGGGCAGCTTACCGATCTCCAGGAAACTTAGCTTCTGAGGGACGGGGCCTTGAAGAATGGCGTGGAGGCCGGAGCTGCTGCAGAAGTGGGGTGTCAGTGGAAATTGCCCACTTAGTTTGGTCCAGCCTGTTGTCTGCTCCACAGGTTTTCAGAGGCATTCGTAAGGGATACTAACTTGACCTTTTCCTTTTTAAAATGCTGCATTCTGAAACATACTCTGCTTGCTAAACTGCAAAAACAAAACAGCCGTTTGCTAATTCTGTGACACGAAAAAAAAAATCTTGTCCTTATACTTAAATAATAAGTTCTTCTTTTTTTAAAAAAATGCCTTTTTTGCCCTGTCTTTTAACAGAAGGAAATGACTTCACGAATGTGCCATTGACATTCCGGGACTTTCCTCCCATCCTCCAAGCTATTCCTGCTCCGACTCTCTCTCGGGACTGCGGAACCGCCTTCTACTAGAGAAAGCACAGCGATCGTAGAAGTTTTTTCCTTTTTTAAAAAACGAGAAAATAATATATATATTTTAAAAAATGAGTTTTTCTAAAATGTTTTAGAATTTAATGCATTGTGGAAATATTTTATGAAATGCTTCTGATTGTTAGATTTTTTTTTTAAAACAGACATTTATCTGCCACTGGGTGGGATCACCACTTTTACAGAATTGTGTTGAAATAGAATGTGTTAAGGTCACAATCACTTTCATTTTGCCTTTGGGGGGTTTGGGGGAGCTACTTCATGGTTCCCAGAATGCTTTGCATTGCTGAGAAGGATTTGGGGTGCACCTCTGGGGTCGTGCGGTGAAGGCCAGCAAAATGTCACACGTGTGGGGTTTTTTTTAATGCATCTTGGAACAGTGTCTGTGCCACTGGCTGGAAATATATATAATGCTTAATAATAAAGCGTCTCTATACTATCCCCCAGTGATATCTTCTGTCCCCATCTTATGGTGTGTCGGTGGGTAAATGACTTAATTATGGTCAAAAGACCTGTTCTAAAATGCAGATGGATGCACCATTATTACGTAAAAGGTTACATAAGTTGTAAAGGTGCCTGGGTGCCACTGCGGGGGGAGGGGGGGCGCGGTCTTAGCACGTGTTTTCGTCTGTAATCCAATGGCCTTGAAGAATTTCTGTTGCTCACGTCCACAGGAGCCGGGCATGCTTTTTAATCTTGAGTGTTTTGAGCACTGCCCAAAATTAGTTCGGTACCAGACCCGTTTTGCCTGTCTTGGCAGATTGCCTCCGTGCCTCACAATAGGCAGGGCCACTTTCTCTTTAAAAACCAGAACCGTCTCTCTTGATTTCCTCCATGGGGGGGGGGGGGGGGATTTCCACAGCACCGTGAGAGTTTCCAGTCTTGTGTGTTGACAGATTCCTTGATCTTTTAAGACCTATGGGTGGCCAGTTACTGGACTCTAAATGGGGACTTTTGGAAAGGAACGGGGGGGGGGGGACTTTTTGTAGGAGGACAGGGACTTCACACCAAAAAACCCTACCAAGTTAGCATCTTGGGAAGAGGCTGGCAGGACTGAATTCCTCTATATCCGTGATCCTGAGCCTGCTGGCAGTTCTGGAATCCTAACCAAGAGTGGTCAGCACAGCTACAAAATGGCTGCCGCAGGAGGTAGAGCTAGCCATAAAGTGTCAGGAAGTGAGGTTATGCATAACTGCCATAGAAACGCTTCAGCATTTCACACTGAAGCGCAGCCTGAACATATTGTTTAAAAATTTATTTTTGCTTACACACAGCTTCCCTTCAGTCGGGTGGTGCAGTGTTGGCAGCTGGTGCCATGGGGGGGGGGGTTGCTAGCCCCCAGGCCTGAAGGGGGAATCCCCCACTTTCGAGGGCTTCTTCCCACTGTGGACCAGCTGGCCTGCAGGAGAAATCCCACCCCAACCCAGGATGTTGCTGTGCGACATGACATCCCCGACGCAATGACATCACCCAGAAGTGACATCATCACATCAGGGATGATGTCCCCACCCACCCTGGAACAACCCCCTAAATCCCCCCACCAGATCAAGGGGACCTGGCAAACCTCTGCCATAGCAATTTTTTAAAAAGTCTTCTCAACCAATCAGATCAACAGTGGCCTATCAGGAGCCCTGCTGGCCACGCCCACATTCTGGAAGGTGTTCGCATGTGCCATGGCGCCCACGGGAGACCTGTTGGGGACCCCTGCCCTCGATGGGCCTTTGGCCTGATCTGTAAGGCTGCAGGACCTGCCTCCAAGCTAGCTTCATTCAGGACCTGTCCTCCTCCTTTGCTAGCAAAGGGTTTAAATTATTACAATTACTGGGAGGGGGCAGCTTTGGTGCATTATTCCTTGCAGTGAGGAAAGTAGGCCTCAAATAGGGAGGGGCCTGGGGCAAAGGGAAGGGCAAGGATTCTTGTGCCACCCTTGTGGGTATGTTGTGTGTGTGTGTGTGTGTGTGTGTGGTGGTGGGGGGACAGGCTTGGGTGTGCCAGAATGCTGCCTAGCACGAAAAGGAGAGCATACTGGAACCTGCCAAGAGGTTGCAGAACGTCCGAAGTTTGTTTTTGTTGAGTGGTCTTTTTGCTGTTGCTTTGGAGAAGAAGCGGAAGAGATTGGATTTATACCCTGCCCTTCACTATCCGAAGGAGTCTCAGAGTGGCTTACAATCCCTTCCCCTCCCCACAACAGATACCCTGTGAGGTAGGTGGGGCTGAGAGAGCTCTTTCAAGGACTGCTCCTGAGAGAACAGCTCTTACAGAACTTGTGACTGACCCAAGGTCACACCAGCAGCTGCATGTGGAGGAGTGGGGAATCAAACCCGGTTCTCCCAGATTAGAGTTCGTGTTCCCAACCACGACACCAAAGCAATTAGGGTGGCTTCATGCAAAGCGGTCTGGAGATTGCAGCTCTAATAGTCAGAGACATTGGGGGGGGGGGGAATGACGCATGTCCTGCACAGTGGACAACGCCTGTTCAGAACGCGCATGTGCCAACGAGACTTCGAATCTGGCGTCACAAGCAAGAGATCCCAAAAACTGGCCTGCTGATGGCGTCAAAATTGCAAAGCTGTCAGTTGTTCCCAGGGAAGCTAGACTTGGCCTGTGGTTTCATCAAAGCACATATAGAATATCCAGAACGGCATGGATTTGAGGGGGGAAATAAAAACCCACCTTGTAAATTGTATTGAATCTATAGGAGGAGCCGAAAACGGAAGTTCTCCCAAGAAGGGGGCAGTCTTGGGGTTGCCAAACTCCGTGTGGGGCTAGCTCTCCTCTCTTTCCTCTCTCCTCTCTCAAAAGAGAGCCAGTTTGGTGTAGTGGTTAAGTGCGCGGACTCTAATCTGGGAGAACCGGGTTTGATTCCCCCTCCTCCACTTGCACCTGGCTGGATGACCTTGGGCAAGCCATAGCTCTGTACCAGCTGTTCCCTCAAGAACACCTTGGGAAAGAGCTCTCTCAGCCCCACCTACCTCACAGGGTGTCTGTTGTGGGGAGGGGAAGGGAAAAGGAGTTTGTAAGCCGCTCTGAGACTCCCTTGGGGAGTGGAGGGCGGGGTATAAATCCAATCTCTTCTTCTTCTTCTTCTTCTTTCAAGCTCTTTTGACCCAGAGCATCTTTGTTTCTTTAAGGAAAATGCGGTGGCGACTCGCAAGATGTTTGGCCACTGCCAGCGTGGTCCTTGGATCCTGTGGGCCCAGGCTAGCCTGACCTTGTCTGATTTCAGAAGCTGAGCAGGGTCAGCCCTGGTCAGTACTTGAATGGGAGACCCCCAAGGAAGTCCAGGGTCGCTACACAGAGGCAGGCAAGGGCAAACCACCTCTGAACGTCTTTTGCCTTGGAAACCCTACGGGGTCACCATAAGTTGGCTGAGACTCAACGGCAGTGTTCCCTCTAAGCTGAGTTAGTGTGAGCTAGCAGTTTTTTAGCCTCTGGCTCACACACTTTGCCTTAGCTCAGGAAGGAGGGCTCCAGAGCAAACTAATTTATGCAGTAGCCAAATCACTCACTCACAACTTTAATGCCAGCAGCTCACAAAGTAGAATTTCAGCTCACAGGACTCCACAGCTTAGAGGGAACATTGCTACCACCACATGGGTGTCAGCTACGCTGTCATATCCCGTCCGGGAGTTGAGACTCGACCAGTGACCCCGCCCATGGGAATGTGCTCATGTGCTGTTTAGCTGTCTGGCTTCCTTATCACACCCTGCTTTAGTTCGCTTCCCTCCCAGCTTGTTCAAGGCCTGGGACACATCCTCCCCAAGGATGCTATTCCTTTTACAGCTGCTCTCGAAAACATTTAATAGAAGTTCCCTGGGAACTAAAGCACAATAACCTGTTTGCTGCCATTTTCGTGTGAAACCTGTTCAGGGGTTGGAATAACCTTTTACGTTTTACGATTGGTTTAGATGACGTGAGGGGACTTCCAATTGCTTAGTATAAGACTAACTGTTTGTTTACAATAAAGCCATTACTAACAGGAAAAGTGTAACCATTCCAATAAGAACCTCTTTGCAAATAAAGGCCGGGAACCCTAGAGTCCCCACTCTAGGCAGCAGTGCTTATTGCCAAAGACAGTAGAAGGCCTTACATTTAAAGTCTGTGGCGGTTCAGAGCAGTGTTCCCTCCAAGCTGAGTGAGTGTGAGCTAGCTCACAGGTTTTTAGCCTCCGGCTCGCACATTTTTGTCTCAGCTCAGGATGGGTGGCTCCAGGGCAAACTGATTTATGCTGCAGCCAAACCGCTCGCTCACACTTCAATGCCAGTAGGTCACAAAGTGGAATTTCAGCTCGCCGGACTCCCCGCAGCTTGGAGGGAGTGCAGGTTCAGAGATATGGCAGAGGAAAGAGCTGCAGAGGGGGGGAATGGGGTGATGGTTGGGTTGAGATGTAAGTGTGAAATGTCCTTGGTAGTCTTTTGCACAGGTGTATGATTCTCTGCTCTTAACTTGTTCCATAGCTGTTGTTCTCATAGATATTGTCCCCACAGCAATCGGCACATTTCCAGGGCTTTCCCCTGATCTAAGAGCCAGTTTGGTGGAGTGGTTAGGAGCGGCAGACTCTAATCTGGGAGGACCAGCTGTGATTCCCCACTCCTCCTCCACATGCAGCTGCTGGTGTGACCTTGGGCCAGTCACAAGTTCTCTCAGAGCTGTTCTCTCAAGAGCAGTCCTCAAAAGAGCTCTCTCAGCCCCACGTACCTTACAGGGTGCCTGTTGTGGGGAGGGGAAGGGAAAGGAGATTGTAAACTGCTCTGAGACTCCAAGTGAAGGACAGGGTATAAACCCAATCTCTTCTTCTAACTCAAACCTGCTTTGCTGTGAAATTTTGGGAAAGATCATGGTAAGGCCCGGCTGGCTATGCAGGTTTGAAAGCCACTGGGGAGGCGGAGCAGGTCTTAGCTGGGTTTTTTTTTTTAATTTTTATTGATTTTTTATCAACTATTTCTACAAACTACAACGCTAATTTCTAAGCTAAATTACCTTATACAGAAAATGCTGTAAAAATATTCATTTTTAACAAATTAATAAACTTGAAAAACACAAATATTCTTGGTTTAACTGATTACTTATGATACTGCTTCTATAGTTTACACAAACTGATTGGCGGGTACACATAGTATTGAAGATTGCTTATTACTTCCATTTACATTCTCATATAGTGCGCCACATTTAACAACAATGCAAAATTTATTTCTTCTTCGGTCCTCTTCTTGTCTTTTTAGACTCTTTACTGGATTTGGGAGCAGCCGCTCCCTTTTCCGAGTCCGACACGTCTTCTTCGCTTTCTGAGCTGTCAAAGCCGCACATACTTTCCTGCAGTGCTAGCGAATCGTCTGAATCTCCCTCTTTTTTCTTTTTCTTGCTTTTTTCCAAAAAGGTTTTTACTTGTTCAACAGAGTCAATCTTATATTTCTTGTCCTTATAGCTGAAAAACAGTCCCTCTGGAGAATTCCAATCGATATACAATTGACTCAGACTGAAGCCAAGTAGTCAAACTTCTATAGGCTCTTCTTCTTTTTCTTATTTCAAATGGGATATCCTTTAAGACCTTGATCTCTTCCTCCTGGAAGCGATGTTCTATTTGTGGCTTTTAAAACCACATCTCTTGTTGATCTTTTGGAGAATCTTATCATAATTTCACCTGGCAGGTTTTTCTTTTTAACAAATTCTGGATAGGTCCTGTAGATCAAATCCATATCGCTTAGTATTTCTTCCGCTTTCAAACCTGTCACTGGTGCTAATGCTTCACTCACTAGTTTTTTAAGATCCTCCCCTTTTTTCTCAGGAACATTCTGAAGTCGCAGGAAATAGTTTGAACGTTCCATCTGAAGTTTCAAGACATTATCACATTGAAAAGCCTTTTCTTTCTCGATTTTTTGTAGTCTTGAGTAATGCTTACTTGTAGTCGCTTTAACTTCCAAGAGATCTTGTTGCAGCTTTTCTGTTCGTTTGCCAGACTCTTTCATTTCTTTCTGTATTGAGTCCATTTTAGCATTGAGAGTAGTCATCTGATCCACCAGGGGTCGCAGCATCGCTGAGAGCATTGAGCTCATCTCTGTGGTGTCGCCCTTTGAACTCGGTATTCCGCTTCCTGGTTTAGGGGAGGGTTTTGGTCTCCCCGTCATTGTTGCTGTTTCGCTTTTGTTTACAGTTAGATAAGACGGACCGTAGAAAGATCTATCTTTATCGCACTAATGTCGTTCAAGAGATTTTTTCTTCATACATGCGATCCAGCCCTCCAGCATTTCCAAAACGCTTCTAATACTGCAGTAAAGCCGTGGGAAAGTCTCGAACGCTTCGGTAAGGGCGGGGGGAACGCGATCCACCCATTCCGTCCCAGCCGCTTTATTTACAGTCTTTGCTTGAGACTCACGGTTTTCACCATTGCGTATCAGGGAGTTTAGCTGTTTCTCCGCCCGGCATTTTCTGCTGCTTCTCGGTCGCGCTTACGCAGCCCGAAGGCTTCCTCGGCAGGGGAACCTACGGGGGTGATGAGGGGGGCCTCGATCCTGCGGTCGCCACCGTCAGGAGAGGCTCCCCCTCATGCCACCCCAGGCAGAGCCCCTTCGCTAGGGTCTCTGGGGGTTCGGCACCAGTCCGAAGCCCCTTCACCCCGCCGGGCACGGATCGCCTCTCCCGCACAAGCGGAGAGAGGCGTCCGCCATTGAGCGCGTCTCTTCCGGAAGTCCTTAGCTGGGTTTTTTAAACAGATCTCTCCCTGAAACTTTCTTGGACAGTTTTGGGGTATGCCCTCTAGAGGGTGCTGTTTTCCCATCACGCTGCAAAAGAAAACGCCAGGCCTGTAAGGTTCTCAGCTATTTGTTGACATCCCGGTTTTACTGGCCTTCTTTGCAGAACTGCAGGGTTTTACAGTGGACAAGTTGGTTGCTAGGAAAAAGATTTGTACTTCTTGGTCAACCAGCAGCTCTCTCTCCCCCTTCCTCAACCGCCCCACCCTCTTCTACCAAGGTATAAATCGATTCGTGGAAAGGTGTTAACTCTGCAGAGTCGACATAGGGAACCCGGGCACAATAGGTGCAAACAGCCCCTGGCTTAGATAATTGGTTAAGAAAATAGATCAATGGGGTTGACCAGGCGCTTTTATCCCAAAAAACGGAACCTCCTTTTACAGAGGCAGTATACCTCTGAATAGGGCTCCCCCCCCCCCTCTTTTTTTGGAAAAAGAGGTGCTGGAACTCTCAAGAGGGAAATGAAGTTTACCATCTGTATACTGAAAACTCATGAACTTTTAAACATTTTTTAAAAGAATTTTGTCGAAGAGGTTCTGGCACGTCCCCCCAGAGAAAAGAGAAAAAAAAAGCCCTGCCTCTGAATCCCTTGACTTGGATGGTTCGGGCCAGCCCAGACTTGGAAGCTAATCAGTACTTGGGTGGGAAACCACCAAGGAAGTCCAGGGTCGCTACACAGAGGCAGGCAAGGGCAAGATCCCACCCACCTGGCATGGCATTAGGGTTGCCAGCCTCCAGGTGGGGCCTGGGGATCTCCTGCTTTTACAGCTGATCTCCAGCTGGCAGAGATCAGCTCCCATGGAGAAAATGGCTGCTTTGGAGGGTGGACACTATGGCATTGTACCCTGCTGAGGCCCCTCCCCAAACCCCACCCTTTCCTGGCTCCACCCCCAAAGTCTCCAGGTATTTTCCAACCCAGACCTGACACATGGGGTGCTGCTTCTAACATAAGGGGAGGGTCTCTCTTTTGTTGTTGTTGCAAGTATTGATAATTTTTTTAAAAAAACGATTAGTGCCTGATCTATCCTTTTAAAAAAGTTTTTTAAATCAGGCAGCTGGACAATTGCAATTCTGCCTAACGACTCTTCTAAAGCTGTGGCAATGTCCAAGTTCTCAAAGGGAAAGTCTCTCTCTCTCTCTCTCCCCCCCCCCCCCCATCCCAGGTTCAACTCTGGCGAAGCCCGCCAAGTTCCTAAGGGACGTTCCTATTTATAACAGAGAGACTCTATTCTGGGGTTGTGTTTTGGAGCAGGATGGTGAAAGGGGGTGGGAGTGAGGGGGTGTGTGTGCAGAGGGCAAGAGACTCCGCTTACTGGATGACATGAGTGAAATGACCCCCCTGGCTTGAATGAGCCCCCCCCCCCCCCCCGATCTCTCTTTTTGGGCCTTCATTCCCATGTATGGTGCACACCCAGGTCGCTGGCCCTGGGTCATGAGAGTTCCATGTTGTGGTTCAAAGGCTGAATTTCCAAGAATGAGCGGGGGGTGGGGGTGGGGGTGGGGGGAGTAGCTTTCTTCTTGGAAAGAAACTAGAGTCGGGGGTGGGGGTGCGTTGTTGGTATTGGTAGCAAGAGAGGCCAGAGGCTTTTAAGCCTTTTGGCTGGAGGCCTTGTGGAGCAGGCGGAGAACATGGATGCTGCAGATTCAGGAATGACATGGCGGGGGGGGGGGCATGTCTCTTGCAACAGCCGTTTTCTTGGTGCTCTTCCTTCGTCTGCATTCACTGAGCCACAGTTTGAAACAATATCTGATGCATTCACCTCCAAGCATGTGCAGAGTGCTTTTCATACCTCCACACAAAGCCAGTTACCACAATGATTTTGATCTATCTTATTCCTTTATCATATTTTTTTTATCCCACCTTTCCTTCAGGGAGCTCCGGCCAGAACCTGTGGTTTCCCCCCACGACAACCCTACAATGCAGGCAAAGTATGGAGCAGTGTTCCCTCTAAGCTGAGTTAGTGGTGAGCTGGCTCATATTTTTTTAGCCTCCGGCTCATGCATTTCTGTCTCAGCTCAGGAAGGATGGGGCTCCAAAGCAAAACTAATTTATGCAGCAGCCAAATCACTTGCTCACAACTTTAACGCCAGGAGCTCACAAAGTGGAATTTTTGCTCACAAGACTTCGCAGCTTAGAGGGAGCACTGGCAAGGAGCTAGCCAAAAGTGGAGGGTAGATGCACCCTTGTCTTCTCTATCAAAGTCTAGCCACCGTTCTGACTCTCTGGCCTGGCCCGATGGGACGAGAGCGGAGTCACCAATTAGTATGTCCCCAGTTCGAATTGTGGCTCTGCTAGTGTCGCAGGCCAGGCTGACCAGTCTGTGTCCACTGTGGCTGGAGACTCCTCAGGAGTTGAGGAGCAACAGGCAGCCAGCTCTGGAAAGCTGAAGTTAGTGAATTGCACAGGAGCCTCAGGGTTCATTGCTGGCAGCTGACCTTGACCCACCCAGACACAGCTCTGAAGTAGCTAAGGAAGCACAGCTGCAGGACAGCAGCCCACCAGTCTCCCCCTTCATTTGCTGAACAGCAGAGGGAAAAGCTCCAACAAGACTCAAGGACATACAGAGGGCTCGCCTCTCAGCTCTGTGCCAGCTGCTTGATGACAGCAGTTCTGAGTAAGTGCAGGAGCACCTCTGAGCAGATGGCTCAGACTTGTTAAGGAAGGCCTATATAAATCAGACCTGGAGAACTGTGGATTGTGGAAGTGACATGTCACAACTCTGTGAATGGTGTGACTGCAACGTTGGACTCTGCCTACCCACTGTGACCTTCAGACTGGCCCTTGACTCTGCTTTTTGGACCTACGTGAACCTTGCTGATAAGCAACCTCGGACTACCTTGGCTCTGCTTTCCTGAACAACCCATGAGCTCTGACTGCTGCTAAACTTATATTTGAACCCTGGACTGGACTGTGATCTACTGTGGATGCCTTGTTCTGTGGCCTAGCTCTGTTGCCTTACTCTGCCTGTATTCCAGGACAGCTGGGACTTTGCTAGGTGCCCCAAGATTCACCAGTCTCCATTGGCTCAGTCTGTAACATAAGGTTAAAGATTCTGACCTACCTTATAGGGTTGTTGGCTGGAATAAGGTCATACTATATTATTTGAAGTTTGAACATTTGAAAGCTTGAAAGTTTGGTGTAGTGGTTAAGTGTGCAGACTCTAATCTGGGAGAACCGGATTTGATTCCGCACTCCTCTACTTGCACTTGATGGACGACCTTGGGCCAGCCATAGCTCTGTCAGCTGTTCTTGAAAAAGAGCAGTTTCTGTCAGAGCTCTCTCAGCCCCACCTACCTCACAGGGTGTCTGTCTGTTGTGGGGAGGGGAAGGGAAAGGAGACTGTAAGCCACTCTGAGACTCCCATGGGTAGTGAAGGGCAGGATATAAATCCAATCTCTTCTTCTTCTTCTTCTTCATACTAATGCCATGTGCTATAATAAGTTGACTAATGAGGAATTGTAAACCAGAAAGGGATTTGGTGCTTTGTGTGTTAGATTTTTACAATTTGGGAGATCCACATTCAAATTCCCACTCTACCACGAAGCTTACTGGATGTCCTTGTTCCATACCCAAATTCTTTCTTAGCCTCTCTTAGCTTGACTACTTCACAAGATTGTTGTGTGGATGAAAAGGGGACATAGAGTTGCCAACTCTGGGCTGGACAATTTCTGGAGATTTGGAGGTGGGGCCTGCGGAGAGCAGGGTTTGGGGGGGAGACCTCAAAAGGGTATTAATGCCAGAGAGTCCACACACTCCAAATCAGCCCTTTTTCTCTGGAGTGGGGGGGAAGTGATATCTCCAGTCTGGAGAGCAGTTCTGATTCTGGGAGATCTCCAGCCCCCACCTGGAGCTGGCAACTGTATGGGGAAGGGAGACTTAATTATCGGTCCTGGTTTGAGTTCCTAAGGGTGGGATAAACATGTTCTAGACTGATAGGCCTGAGCAATGCCCCCTCTAAGCGGTGGAGTCTTGTGAGAAAAAATTCTCCTTTGTGAACTACTGGCATTTAAAGTGGTGAGCCAGCGATTTGGCTGCTGCATAAACTAGTTTGCTCTGGAGCCAGATCCTTCCTGAGCGAAGGCAAAAACCTGTGAGCCAGAGGCTAGAAAACTGTGAGCTAGCTCACACTAAGTTGGCTTAAGAGGGAACACCGGGCCTGAGGGCCCCCTACCCTAAACTAATAAGAAATGACTTCATCTTCCTTCTTATTTCCTGTTCACACTGTGACAGAGCAATTAACTAAAAAACAGGACAGAAAACGATTCTAGGGAGTCTAGGCCTTCTGCTAAGTGCAGCTGGGTTCTTCACTCTTTTCTCTTGGCTTTTGAGATGCCCCACCAAACTTTTGCCAAGTTGGTAGCCTGGCAGGATTGCCTTTACCTGCCCCCGTGGGTCTGAGGCCAAGCTCAAACCGGCTGCGGTTTTCCCACCGGGAGGCCTGCCCCCCTGGAAAGCAATACTTGGCTTCTCTGCCAGGGTCGATCTTGCTTTTTGGTTTCTAGGAAATTATGTAACCGGGAACTGGATCCTGTCCATGTCTCCTTGGGTGAGGGCACAAGCCACCCAAACACTTGTGCAACCTTGGCACAGAGGAGCAGATTTCCCTGGCTGCCAGCGCCACCGATCACTGACCACAGCAGCAAGCCCCCTTCAGCTTGGTGGGCCTGACTGCTGGATAGTCCTGCATGGAGCTGGGCTGCTGGATATTAAGGAAGACCCTGTGCCAGGTGGGCAAACAAGCAGGGAGAATGTGGCCAGTAACGAGATCAACCAAACATACAAAAGCGACCTTGAAAAGTATCTTTTTTGCAAAAGTATAGTATTATACCAGGGGTGGCCAACCTGTGGCTCGGGAGCCACATGCGGCTCTTTCACACATATTGTGCGGCTCCTGGCAGGGCGGCTGGGGAAGCAAAGGGGAGGCATGCTTTTTCTCTCTTTCTCCCTTCCTTCCTTCCCTCCTCCCTCCCATCTATTTGCTTTCCTAGTTTCTCTCTCTCTCTTTCTTATAACTGGTTTTCCTTGTTTGTTTTTATTTTTGGCAGTCCTATTTAACGTTAATAAAAAGCAAATTTGCATATTTTTAAAAATAAAAACGTGTGTGTGATATTTGTTCCTGTCTTGTGGCTCTCAGACATCTCTATGTGGCTCTTACGTTTATTCTATGTGGCTCTTACGTTAAGCAAGGTTGGCCACCCCTGTATTATACGGTAAGTTATAGGGCTCGCGGTGGCTCAGAGGTTAAGATGCTGAGCTGCAGACTGGAAGACTGGTAGCTCGGCAGTTCGAGACGCATGACGGAGTGAGCTCCCGTCTCTGGCCCCAGCTCCTGCCAGCCTAGCAGTTTGAAAGCAAGAAACTGCAAGGAGATAAATAGGTGCCGCTTTGGTGTTTCGTACACCTTGGCGTTTAGTCATGCCAGCAACATGACCATGGAAAAGTCTTTGGACAGCGCTGGCTCTTTGGCTTGGAAATGGAGATGAGTACTGCCCCCTAGAGTCGGATTCGACTGGCTTTCGAACAAGGGAGACCTTTACCTTTACCTTTAAAAAAGTTATAAAGTTCAAATGAAGTACAAAGCGTGTACTAACATTAAGAGAATATGGCTCGGTCCCTTTAAGATTGTATTTCAGCAGGGTTTACATCCTGCTTGTAATTGTATGTCCCTTAATGTTATTACACGTTGTACTTTATTTGCACTTTCATTTATAACTTATAATACTATTAAATATTTTTGCAAAAAACAGACTTTGTTTACACTTCTCAAGGTTTCTTTTGTATGTTTGGTTGATCCTCCAAGTGGGGTTTGGGGATCCCCCAGAATAACAGCTCCTCTCCAGACTACAGAGATCAGTTCCCCTGGAGAAAACAGATGCTTTGAAGGGTGGACTCTATGGCATTGTGCCCCACTGAGGTCCCTGTCCTCCCCAGGTTCCACCCCCAAATCTCCAGGAGTTTCCCAACCTGGAGCTGGCAACCCTACACGCCCCCCTCCTGCCAGTGGCCAGGGGGACTTAGCAACCCTACACTTTAGAAATTTGTCTGAAGCTCAAGGCACAAGGAGGGGAGAAGCTAGACTCCCCATTTCAACACAACTTTGGAAAGGTGCCTTCCTTTTGCATCTAGGCCCTTTCTGGCCTGCAAGCACAAGACAAGCCATTTTTGAGACCGGTATTTCAGTGTCTTCCTGGGTATGGTCACCTTCTTTTCCTGGTTTGGGGAAATGTTAGCGAATATCCAAAGAAAGAGAGTTGCTAACTTTGGGGATGATGATGTGGGAGCGGGGCAGCTGTGTTGGGTTGACATAGGATTGCCAGGTGAGGCTGACAAGCTAGCTGGGGACTGTCCAGGAGCCTCGGGAGAGGGGAGGGAAGAAGCATGCCTATATTCCGATGGGAGTTCTGGCCATCACATTTAAAGCGACCACGCTCCTTTCCTTTTAAATGTTTTCCCTGCATTGGAAATAATGGAGGATGGGGGCACCCTCTTTTTGGGCTCATAGAACTGGCCCCTCTGGTCCAATCTTTTTGAAACTTGGAGGGCTTTTTGAGAAGAGGCAGCAGACCTATGCTGAAAATTTGGTGCCTCTACCTCAAAAAACAGCCCCCTCAGAACCCCAGATACCCATGGATTAATTCTCCATTATAACCTATGGGGACAGGTCTCCATAGGGTGTAATGGAGCTCCCAACAGGCACCTCCCCTTGCTTTCTGATAACCCTGAAGTGGGGGAGCAGGGCCTCCAAACCAGGGGGGATCCCCTGCCTTCAACGGGGGATGGCCAACCATAGACTGACATGGAAAACATATCTCTTGACATTTTAAAAATATCTGGTTCCTGGGTCTCTTGAGTCTCCCCCCTCCCCCTTGTTTTTCTTTTGAGAGCAGGGAGAAGCTTTGTAGAACTCAACAATGAAAGAGTGCTGCCTAGTATCTTTGATGCGCCAGCAGCTGGCTCCAAAACATTGCCAGGGTGTTTTTCCTGGTCTGTTGGCAAAGCTGGTTTATGGCGTGCGTGCGTGTGTGTGTGTGTGTGTGTGTGTGTGTGTGTGTGTGTGTGGGAGGGGAGTCTCAAGCAAACCCAGGATTTCCCGGGCAGGTGGTCTCTGGAAGATGAAGCCCTGCAGAAATGCATGCTTGGGTGTGTGGTAAAGGCCAGACATCACTCCAAACCATCAACAAGCACCTCTTTCTGTCTGTATCCCAGCAAGATTGGACTTCTGCCCCCTCCACCAAACACAGAGAAGGTGGCAGGATGTTAAGCATTTCATGCCTGCCCCGAACCCAGCTAGAGCTCTTAGAATCTGCTGTGACATCCCAGCAGTCCAGCCAGGAGCCACGGAAGTAGGGCCGGTGCCAGGCTTTTTGGCACCCTAGGCAAGGCTAACTACTTGCGCCCCCCCCCTCCCTTACCAATTTTCAAAAACAGATGAATTCCAGGGAAAATTAAAAGCAAAAACTTGACATTGCTGATTTCCAACCCCCTTCAGCGTTGCCCTTGGCTTCCACAGGCTTGGGTGGGGGGAGGCAAGCGTTTGGCCTCTGGGCCGCCTTCGCCCTCTAATTGCCCTCATTTAACTCCAGGGCCAGGAGGGTCACTCATTTCTCCCTCCCTGGCCGCTGGGGAGTCCCTGCCTCACTTCTTCCCCCAAGCTGGGTGTATTCAGTGGTTCCTTGTCTGGTCTTGGACTTCCTGGGGCTCATGGCTGAGGAGTGTGAGTGAATGGGAGCTGCTGCTGCAGCCCCTGCAACTGCCCAGAGTAAAAGCGCGGGAGAGCCGGGGCTGGTCAGTGAGTGAGTATGAGAGCTTGCGACCGGTTGGAGGGGCACTGATTGTCTGTTCTGCACCCCTCTCAGATCTGCACCCTAGGCGGTCACCTTACTTGGCCTAATGGTAGCACCAGCCCTGCGCGGAAGAGCTTCAGCATTCTACAATTAAGGATACATCAACCTCCAGTGTTGACATATTTATTTCCTTCACTGTTTTTGCCTGAGAACTGAACCCAAACTGTATAAACTAAGCTCATTATTCTGGTTTGATCCTTGTATCTGTTAAACATCTTTATTATGCTGTATGATAATTTAGAAGAAGAGATTGGATTTAAACCCCGCCCTTCACTATCCGAAGGAATCTCAGAGCAGCTTACGATCTCCTTTCCTTTCCCCTCCCCACAACAGACGACACCCAATGAGGGAGGTGGGGCTGAGAGAGCTCCTTTGAGAACAGCTCTGAGAGAACTTGTGACTGACCCGTGGTCACACCAGCAGCTGCCTGTGGAGGAGTGGGGAATCAAACCCGGTTCTCCCAGATTAGAGTCCGCGCTCCTTAAACAATACACCAAACTGGCTCTTCTGCTTATCCTCTCTACCTATACTGCTTACCCTCTATTGCTTACCCTCGACCTATATGTATGGATTGGTAATTTCCAATTTTGTTTCTGTCTCTGTCTTGACTCTAATTGGCCCTTCATGGCAACCAACCTCCCTACCTTCTCTCTTTCTATATGTAATGGTTGAGGAAATTCTTTGGAAGTTCTGAGGAAGTGTGTTTGCACAGGAAAGCTTACACCTTGAAGAAAGCTTTGGTGGTTTTAAAGGTGCCACCGAACTCAAACTTTGTTCTGCTGCTTCAGACTGACGTGGCTACCCACCTGGATCTACTGGAGTTACAGGCTGACGGTAGTTTGTTGTCTGTAGCTCCCCTCCTTAGGGAGAGAGAGAAGTAAAACTGAATCCCCCCCCCGCCGCCCAGCTGTTACTGAGGGTTGCTCCATTTTCTCCACCGCAGTGTTTATGTCTTCCAGGCATCCAAAAACCGCCCCTCCTGGCCTTCCAACCAAAAGACGAGACACCCAAAGCTGGGGACGGTTGACAGCTGTTCACTTGTCACCCGACACCGGGGAACAGTGTGGTAACTGAGCTGGGGAGGAGGGAAGGATTGGGCCTCAAACTTAACTGGTCTAGAGGGGTAGACAAGGTCAGGCGCTCCCGACGGTGGCCCTTCCCTCCAGCCAGACTGTGGCTTGGTTTCTGTCTTCACTTGTTTCCCATTGTCCAGGGCCTTCAAGGGGAAAATGTTGCAGGAATCTCAGGGCAGGGGATGTGGAAAGGGCGTCTCTTGCATTCTGTACAGGGTTGCTGTGACTCCTTGGCCGATTTCACACTGGCCAGTTGCCTCTCGTTCTCTCCAGAATTTCCCCTCCCAGTTTCCTCCGGAGTATTTTCTTTATTTCCCCACTTGGAACTTCAGCCCTTTCAATATAGCGTGAGGAAGGGTTTTCTCCAAAAAAAATTAGAAACTCCCACAATGGGGCGGCCCTGATGAAAGGCGGGCAAGTGGGCGTGTTTTCATTTTGGGTTCTCCCCCGGAGCAAACAGGAAAATCCTCTAAAAACAGGATTTATTTGCTCCAGGGAAACTCCAGTGCAGCAAGGCGATACTCCAGAGCAAAACGTGAACCCAGAGCAACTGGTGTGAAATCTGCAGGGGCTGCGGCTGGGGCACCCCAGACACAGGGCAGCGGTCATCTCTCGAGCCAATGGCGCCCGGTTCCTGCTACCAAAAAGCCCAGCAAATCCTCCTCGCCGACACAGTCCCTGTGGTGGGTTCTTGTCTCGCTGCCTCATTATTTCAATATTACGTTAGGAGGGCTCATTTAAAAAAAAATTGAAGAAATGCCCACTACGGGGCAGGCCAGATGGAGGGCGGGCGAGTGGGTGTGTTTTCGTCTCGGCTTCTCCACCGGAGCAAACAGGAAAATCCTCTAAAAACAGGATTTTCTTGCTCCGGGGAAGCTCCAGAGCAGTGTCGCGATACTCCTGATCAAACCATGAGCCCAGAGCAACTGGTGGGAAATCGACCAGAAGCTCCTGAGCAAGCATCAGGGCAAACGCTAGTGCGAAATCGCCCCTTCTGTTCTGCCCACTTTTCTTTGCTGGGGGGGGGGGGGGGCCCTGATGCGTCTTGATGCCGGCTGCCATCGGTGCTGTTGTTGCAGTGCCATTTCTGTTTGACTAAAGTAAATGAAGAAGCAAAAGCCTTGTCTGTGGAAATATCAAGGCCAGTTCCAAGAGAGCTAACTTTATATTAAATCACAAAATAGGAAAATTACACTGGTACTTGTGAGGATGTCAAGCGAACATCTTTCCTATGACCAGGTACAATGATTAATAAATTCTTTTATTTTATACTAAGGGAAGGCATGTAGTGAAAATTGTTGGATTTTTGGTGGGTGTTTTTTAAATATTTACAGTGTGATTAAAGACTTTGTGCTTTTAATATCATTCCAGCTCTTTTGGAAATGAACTATATTTCCATTGTTCTCCTTTTCTCCTTTTTTCTTACTTTTTTCAACCTCTTGGGTTACCTGGCTTGTTCTGGGTTGAAATCCCCCCCCCCCCATTTTAACAAAATTCAATAACCAAATAACAAAAAAAGGCTCTTGTTAGGAGTGGGAATCAAAGCTATGAATTTGCAACATTCAGAAACATGCCATAAAGAGCATCAATGGGCCGCAGAGGGGTTGTGGCTCAGTGGCAGAGCATCTGCTTGGCATGCAGAAGGTCCCAGGTTCAATCCCTGGAAGCATCTCCAGTTAAAAAGACCAGGCAGGAGGTGATGGGAAAGACCTTAGCCTGAGACCCTGGAGAGCTGTCAAGAGAGGCTGTGGCTCAGTGGCAGAGCATCTGCTTGGCAAGCAGAAGGTCCCAGGTTCAATCCCTGGAAGCATCTCCAGTTAAAAAGGACCAGGCAGCAGGAAAGACTGAGACCCTGGGGAGCTCTGCCAGTCTGAGCAGACAACACTGACTTTGATGGACCAAGAGGCAGATTCAGCAGGAGGCAGAGTCTCATGTGTTCATATTGATTATTTGGCTCACAATTTTTTTTTAACCCTACCCTTCCTCAAGTTGCTCCAGGCAGCCATTTTATCCTCACAATAACCCAGTGAAGTAAGATTAGGGAGGGGAGAGGCTGGCCCAAGGTCCACCTGGTGAGATCGGTGGCAAAATGGAGACAGGCTCCTCCCTGTCTTAGTCTGTGTGTCACTTGTGTGCTTTTAAGTCGTGCCATTGAAACATTTAGAGATGCAGTGGGCAGCCTCCTTATATTTTATTTATTTTTATTTTTTGGATTTATATCCCGCCCTCCCCGCCACACGGCAGGCTCAGGGCAGCTCACAACAAGAATTAAAATACAGTCACTTTAAAACAACATACAATCCAAAACAAGATCGGCAGCACAGTATTTCCACAGGTGAGTCGGAACAGCACTCATATATAAACCTTGTGTAAACATACACAGGCAGGCAGTTCGAATTGCTGGCAGATGGAACTGGGCCAGGGCTAAGATGTTTACTCTAGGCGGCCCCTACCTAAAAGCCTGGTGGAAGAGCTCCGTTTTACAGGCCCTGCGGAACTGCATCAAATCCCGCAGGGCCCTGATGTTCTCCGGGAGCTCATTCCACCAGTGCGGGGCCGCCACTGAAAAAGCCCTGGCCCGTGTTGATGCCAGCCGCGCCTCCTTCAATCCAGGAAGGGCCAGTTGGTTTTGGGATCCCGATCGTAGTGCTCGCTGGGGAACATATGGGTAGAGGCGGTCCTTCAGGTAGGCAGGTCCCAGGCCATATAGGGCTTTATAGGTAAGCACCAGCACCTTGAACCTTACCCGGTACGCTATAGGCAGCCAGTGCAGTGCCTTTAAGGCAGGCTGTATATGCTCCCGTATAGGGAGACCCAACAACAGCCGCGCTGCGGCATTCTGCACTAGCTGCAGCTTCCAGATTTGGCACGAGGGCAGCCCCATGTAGAGGGCGTTACAGTAGTCCAATCTTGAGGTGACCAATGCATGGATCACTGTCGCCAGTTCATTGCGTTCAAGGAAGGGGACCAACTGCTTGATCAGCCGCAGATGATAAAAGGCTGACCTCGCAGCGGCTGCTACCTGGGCCTCCATCGATAACGTGGAGTCCAGGAGCACTCCCAAACTCCTGACCTCCGACGCCGGCACCAATGGCACCCCACCGAAGGCCAGGGAAGGGATCCCCAACCCTGGACCGCTCCGACTCAAGCATAGGATCTCCGTCTTCGTCGGATTCAACTTCATTCGGCTCTGCCTGAACCATCCAGCCACAGCCGACAACGCCAGGTCCAGATCACCAGGTCCAGCTGGACTGGAGACCGACTGACCACCCAATAACAGATAGAGCTGGGTGTCATCCGCATATTGATGACACCCCAGCCCAAACCTCCGTGCAATCTGGGCAAGGGGGCGCATAAAGATGTTAAATAACATAGGGGAAAGAACTGCTCCCTGCGGAACACCACACTTCAGCGGGTGTCTTTGGGAGAGTTGATCCCCTACCGCCACCCTTTGTCCCCGATCCTGGAGAAACGAGGAAAGCCACTGTAAGGCTAACCCCTGAATTCCAATATCGGCGAGGCGGCAGCACAGTAGCTGGTGGTCGACTGTGTCGAACGCTGCCGACAGGTCTAGCAACACCAGCACCGCAGTGCCACCTCGATCCAGATGCCTCCGGAGGTCATCCGTAAGGGCGACCAGCACCGTCTCCATCCTGTGGCCTGGTCGAAAACCGGACTGAATTGAGTCCACAGTTTGGACAGGGCTTTACAGGCAGTAATGCTACACCGCGGTAAATTTGGTGTAGTGGTTAGGAGCTGCAGACTCTAAGTTGGAGAACTGGGTTTGATTTCCCCACTCCTCCACATGCAGCTGCTGGTGTGACCTTGGGTCAGTCACAAGTTCTCTCAGAACTGTTCTCTCAAGAGCAGTCCTCAAAAGAGCTCTCTCAGCCCCACCTACCTCACTGGGTGTCTGTTGTGGGGAGGGGAAGGGAAGGGAGATTGTAAACCACTCTGAGTGAAGGGCGGGGTAAAAATCCAATCTTCTGTTGGCCACGCCTACAGCCTCCCCCCCACCCCCCCGAGTTCCCCAGGCGCCTTGCAAGCCGTGGGGTGCCTGGGGAGGCCAAGCCGATCCAGGGAGGGAAGGCAGTATAAATGGGGCGCCTGGGGAAGCCGATCCAGAAACTGCCTTCCTTCCTTCCCTCAGGTTCCCCAGGTGCCCTGCAAGCCTTGGGGCGCCTGGGGAAGCTGATCCTGGGAGGGAGCTGTGCTGTCGGGGGTGTGGCCTAATATGCTAATGAGTTTCTGCTGTTGGGTGTGGCCTATTATGCTAATGAGTTCCTGCTGGGCTTTTTCTACAAAAAAAGCCCTGTTGTTATAATTTGTTTAATGATAAATTTTGGTCAGAACAATCTTCTGTCCAATCTGCATGGCATAAGACTGTGGGATAGAATTTACAGGTAGTCAGTGGTCAGCGATATGGGCTAATTATATGTTTACTACTAAATCTATGAATTTAAGATTATAAAATTATAAGCTCTATGCATGCTGGCGCCTTACTCCTGAACGTCTGTTTAAATGTAAATTTAAGTCTACTGTTTGCTGGACAGGATGTGATAATATTGGATCTTTTATCCACTGTTGGTCGACCTGCCCCCAAATTTCTAAATTCTGGGACTGTCTTTTAAAAGAAGTGAGAAAAACAACAGGCCAGATATTACCCAGATCTCCAGCGTCAGTTTTACTTCACTGCTGGCCTGGGGCATTCTTGACAAAACAGGAATCTGAATTAATATCCTTGCTTCTACTTGCAGCAAAATATGTAATAGCGCAAAACTGGAAACTAATCAAAATACCTACCTTAAAACAATGGATATCAAAAGTATGGGGCATTGCAGTTTCAGACAAAATAGCAACCCAATTACTAACAATGGAAACACCAACAAGGGTAAATAACTTCACCGGGAAACGGTTTTCATTGTTTGAGTGTGTGTCTTTGAACTCAAAGCACTTATACAACTTGCCTCAGAAATACATGAACTTTGTGTTCTATTAATATAGTTGTGTGTTACACAATGGTTTATATTACACTAGTGATTGGTGAGCTTGTGTTATTGTTATGGCTATTGAATGTTAATATTGTTATGCCGTTCAAATAATTTTTCTAGATAATATCTCCGTTAATACTGCAACAGATGTATTAATCAGATGTTTTCCAGTAATGTGTTGTATATGTTAATAAATTTTAATCAGAATTTCCCCCCCTCAAGATTCTATTAGAAAAGTCTTTCAGAATAATTCAAGAGATTACAACACTTGTACTGATGGGCACCCAGTTACAGTTTGCCGAAGAGCCATTCTGTAACATTGCTAAACTGGTATTCCCCCGAGATGAAGCTTACAATCTGGAACCGTCACTGAATACTTGACTGAAGAATTTGATTCTGTATACATATTGTTGTATTGTGGTTTCTATATATCTTCTTGTATTTTTCTAATATAGTTTATTGTATTTCTAGTGTCTTTTGTGCACAGAATTCTGAGAGTGCCTGCAGGCTCAGAATTCTAAAATATGCAGGGTACAGAGTGTGTGGGGGGGTGGAGGATTAGAACTCTGATGACAGAGGAAGTTTTTATAAAAACTGTGTTCTCTGCTCCCCTATATGATAATACCCACCTCCTGGGCTGTTTCTACCCTGCATGGGTCGGGTTGCCAGCTTCGTGTTGGGAAATACCTGGAGATTTGGGGGGGGGGGGTGGAACTTGAGGAGGGCAGAGTTTGAGGAGGGAACAGACTTCGGTGGAGTATGATGCCATCTTACATTCGTTTTAAATTGGTTTTAATGCTATTAGTTTTATTATATGTGATGTTTGTATCTTGTTTGTATGTTGTTCCTAAGGCTTAATGCCATACTGTACATCGCCTAGAGCCTGCTGCAAGTTGGGATAGGGTGATCAATAATAAGTCCAAATAATAATAATAATTTGTTGTTGTTCAGTCGCACAGTCGAGTCCAACTCTTTGCGACCCCACGGACCACACCACGCCAGGCCCTCCTGTCTTCCGCCGTCCTCCGGAGTTTGCTCGATTTCATGTTTCCTGCATCGATGACACTGTCTAGCCATCTCACCCTTTGCCGTCCCCTTCTTCTTTGACCTTCAGTCTTTCCCAGCATCAGGGTCTTCTCCAGTGAGTGCTCCCTTCTCATTTGGTGGCCTAAGTATTTGAGCTTCAGCTTCAGTATATCCGGCCTTCCAGGGAACAGTCAGGGTTGATTTCCTTTAGGCTTGACTGATTTGATCTCCTTGCAGTCCAAGGGACTCTCAGTAATAGAGCCCACTTTATAAGATTTCCGTTTCCTCCAGGGAAACTGACCTCTGCCGCCTGGAGATCAGTTGTAATCCCAGGAAATCTCCAGCTACCAACTGGAGGCTGGCAACCCTACTCCATGGGAGCACAAAATACTTTTAAAAATTCTTTATTGAGTCTCAATTCTATTGGGGTTAAATGTAAAAAAAATCATCTACTTTAAAAGCACAGAAGCTTTACACAGTATCCCGGATCATCCACCTTTCCCAGTTAAGGGGGAAATGCTGTTCAAACGAATGACAAAGATGATCTGCCTCCAATGGTAACAAGAGAAAGAAATTTTACTTTTAAAAAATTGGAGCACAATTTACAGAACATATTCTTGTAGGTACCTTTAACTTATTGTGAGGAGATTAACTTCCAAAAAGGTTAACTTGCTACAGCTCCAAGCCCAGGTGAGAGAGAGAAGAAGAGAGATATAAAATGAAACAGAAGGGGAGCAAGGGCCAAAGAGGCAAAACATCTATTCAACACGAGGGTGGGGCCAACCACCAAGTATATCTGAGAGAATTCTCTTAACCCTTTCCCTCCTAGATCCTCTTGCATGCAGAGTTACAACATCCAACAAAATCCTTTCATTCATTCATTCATTCATTCACCGACCTTTACTAGCATATCATCAGTCGTAAGGTGTATAAAACATTGTACCATAAAATTAAAATCTAAGATTCCATATAACTTAAGTCCAATCAAAGTAGTACTATCTAAAATTTTGTACCTTAAGAACTTCTGTAAGAACTTTGACAATATCATTAAGTGATATCAGGGATCGAATCATTCAAAAGAAGTTGACATTCTGACTTACTACTCAAATAACTTTTAGGATGAAGCCAAGTTAGAAGGGATTTTCTGCAAGGTAGCTCATACAGGGCACATTCGACATATATAAATAAATATAAATATATCAGGGCAGCCCTCTGGTTTAAGCATCATTTCCCCCCTCTCGTAAGCTTATGCAAACAAATTTATGAATGAAGAGGAAGAGGAGATTGGATTTATACCTCACCCTTCACTACCCAAGGGAGTCTCAGAGTGGCTTACAGTCTCCTTTCCCTTCCCCTCCCCACAATACCCTGTGAGGTAGGTGGGGCTGAGAGAGCGCTGACAGAAACGGCTCTTTTTCAAGAACAGCTGACAGAACTCATGACTGGCCCAAGGTCACACCAGCAGGTGCAAGTGGAGGAGTGGGGAATCAAACCCGGTTCTCCCAGACTAGAGTCTGCGCACTTAACCACTACACCAAACTGAATGAGAAACATCTAATCCGAACCAAGGCTTTAAAAGCCAGGATTTTTCATTTTGTGGGCCAGATTTTTTTTCTTGTGGGGCAACCAATATGCTTATACTTAAAAATAATAAATAACTGGAGATTTTGGAAGTGGAGCCTGGGGTTTGGGGAGGGGAAGGACTTCAATGGGATATAATGGGGATCTCCAGCCACTGCCTGGAAATTGGCAACACCAGGAGAGCGAGAGATTGACTCCTCCACCATCCATCCCCATGTGCCTTCTCCACCCCCCCCCCTTTGGTCAGTTTCACTCCCCCTCCTAACAGCTGAGCCACAGGAGTGAAACTGACCAGAAGCTGCAGGGGGACTTCCCTTTCTTTCTCCAGCCTCCAGCTGTGGGGCCAGGCCCACTGGGGATGGGGATGTCTGGCATCATCAGGTGGTGGGGCAGGGCTCGTGGGTGGTGGGGCTCTGCCTCCAAATGCCCCACTGTGGCTACGGGCCTGATCTGAACGTTGCTTTCATATTGTACTGTGCTGGAGACTTGGGGTCTACCTGAGGGTTTTGCAGTGCTCTTGTTGAATGCTTGTGGCTTCCTTTTGTCCCGGGTAATCTCTTTTGTGCACTAGGAAATATTTCTTGGGTGTCCTATCTTGACACAGAGTGTGATTGACCTCTGGAACTCTCTACCACAGGGTGCAGCGAGGGCCACTAACTCAGATGGTTTTGACTGTGTGTGTGTGTTGATAAATTCATGGAGGGGAGGTCCAGCGATTACTATCAGTCATAATGACTCAATAGAACTTCCTGATCAGAGGCAGTCTATCACTGAATACCAGCTGTTTGGGGTGGGCGACGGCAGAGAAAGGGGGTGGCTACTGTGCCTGTTCTGGGGGGGAAACAGGATGCCAGACTAGTTGAACCTAGGGTCTGATCCGGTGGGTGTTCTAGGGTGGCCAGTCCCCTCTGGCCACCAATAGGTGGGGATAGGGTTGCCAGCTCCAGGCTGGGGAGCTCCTGGAGTTTCGGGGATGGACCCTGGGGAGGACAGGGACCTCAGTGGGGCACAATGCCACTGTGTCCACCCTCCAAAGCATCCATTTCCTCCAGGGGAACTGATCTCTGTTGTTTGGAGATGAGCTGTAATTCCAGGGGATCCCCAGGTCCCACCTGAAGGCTGGTGTATGTAAGTTCTTACATCGGGCTGTTAACTTTTAAATCACATGTAGACTGTGTTTCTCCTTCTTTAGGCATCTTTTGCTGGATGCCCATGTCTCACTGCAAAGATCGTTAGCCACCTTTAGGGCAGGAAGGTGAATCAGAAACGTTCTGAAATAAAGACTGAGTTCCCTTTTTTAAAAAACCCAAGTCTTTGTCCCTCGAAAGCCCTGCACATACTCAGAGGCAGCAAGCCAAGAAGTTTTGCAAATAAAAGCCGCCTTGTGGATCCCCAGCTGTTTCGAGATGTCTTGCTCCCCACCGTGTCTGGCAGATTTCCGGGGAGGGTGTTTTGGTTTCTGCAAATGCCAATGGCCCTGCGCTGACAGTTTCAGTTCTCCTAATCCAAGCGGCTTTCACTCTCACAAAGGTCAGAGTGTTGACCTGCTTAGCATTCTCCATCCCTGGCTGTTGGCCGGGCACTGGCTATGTGTGAACGCAGAAGGGGTAGGCCTTCAAGGCCGTGCCGAACCCGGCCTCCCCTCCCCTGAGCTGCATTCTGTTTGTTGCTTCGCTGTGGCTTCCTTTAGAACATTTTGTGTTGGCTCCAGAGTTGCCAGCAGTTGACGGAGTGTTTGCTGAGCACCTGGGAGCCAGGCCAAAGGAGCAGATAGGATCTCTCCAGAGTCATGAGACTGTGGCGTTGTCGAATAATAACCTTGCGCTGGCAGTGTGGGGCTGGAGCCAAGCACACCACACCGCCACCTGAGTTCCCAGACACAGGCAGTGAGACAGCTGTACTTAAAAAAAAAAATTGTGCTAAAAGCTAGTTCCAGAAGTTCTCTTGGTCATGCGCTGGTGTAGCCACAGGTTCTTGGGATCCTCTGTGCTTGAGCAGGTTCATCTTGGCAGAAAAGGGTTCCTTTAAAAAAAAAAAAAGGTAGAAAGTGTCCCAGAAAAGGAGAAAGCTTGTGGGTTAATAAAAGGGGACCCTGGGTACAAAGATGTGAACTCTCGGCTGTGGTCACACGGCAAGGTAAATGCAATTTTGGTATAAATACAATCGGGAGGTTTTTTTCCAGGTTGGGGATGATCACACATCCCTCCCTGAACCGCAACTATTGCTTGACGAGGCTCTGAGCAGCTTCTAGATAGCCACGCTGCCGTTTGGGCGGCGCAGCATGAGATTTTTTTAAAGAAATTGCTTTGTGCATGCGCACCTGTGTATGGCCGAATCACCACCCCCACTGGACTCACCCGACCCTTCCTTCCCTGCCTGCCCACCTCCCCCCCAGCAACTTTTTCTGCTGTCTCCTGCTGCCTGTCTCCAGACAATGGGACCCATAGGCGTAAACTATGGGGGGGCTTGAGGGCTCAAGCCACCCCCGAAATTTCCCAGGGGGGGGGCTCAGCCACCCCCGGGAAAATGGAGCGCCCAGGCCGGCTGGCTGGCCGGCTGCCGCTGCCGCCACCTCTCCCCCTGCTCTGTTCCTCCCTCCCTCCATCCAGGAACCAGCTGGGTAAATGCCCAGCGTGCTGGACAGAGGAATGGAGGCAGGAGCAGGCGGGGGGGGAGGCGGCGGGGATATTGAACTTGTGCCAACAGGCGCGGGCTGCTGCCTCGTTTGCCCGCCCGCCGGCAGCTGCCGCCGCCGCCTCCCCCCCTGGGATTGACCTGGCACGCTGGGCAGTTGCCCAGCTGGCCCCATGGAGGCAGGAGTGGCCAGGCTAGGCCAGTCTGGGGGGGGGGGGGGCGGCGGGGACATGGTCCCAGCGTGCACGCACGCGCGCACAAGGCCCCCGCCCCCCCCCCGGATTTTAAAAGTCGACGCCTCTGATGGGACCCTCCCCGGTCTCCTCTTAACCAAGGGCCCCTGAAAACCAGGGAAGGCAGCAGCAGTGGCTGCCTAGAGCACAAGGGTTCCTCTGCCAAACCAGCCTCTCCCTGGCACCAGGGGCTCCCTCCCCACCTCCTAACACCACAGGTATATAT
This sequence comes from Lepidodactylus listeri, assembly GCA_029233225.1. Classification (NCBI taxonomy): domain Eukaryota; kingdom Metazoa; phylum Chordata; class Lepidosauria; order Squamata; family Gekkonidae; genus Lepidodactylus; species Lepidodactylus listeri. Next base: position 178,857,346 of record JARCFY010000002.1, read on the forward strand.
GCGCTTAAATGTTGCGTTTGTTCAGTACACAATTGCTCATGCACTCAAAAGAGGAAGCTTGAAAAAAAATTGCGTGAAGAATGATCAGATGACCCTAATCGCAATCCAAGCAAGAGCTGTCTATCCAGATCGGCAAAAATGTGGATTTAAAGCACAAATACCGGGGAAAGTACTGGATTTCCCCAGTGTTGGAAAACACACTAGGGAACCGGGAGCATTGCGGGAGTGAGCCCGCTTCGGCGCGGGAGGCGGATCAGCCCGTCTGATCAGTAAATTTAAATGCGAGAGTAAACAGTGGCGAAACCCGATCAAAACGATCATGTGACCGCACCCCTAGAGTGTGATCCTCCCGATTCTTCTTCTATCCCTCTGAACCTCAGGTGTGTTTGCATCTCTTTGTACAGCATCATTGTCTCCACTTTGTAATTTTCTTTTGTTACTTTCTGGATATTTTGTTCTAAAATTGTCACTTTATTTTCAATCTCATTTGTTTTGTTTACTAAACTTTGAAAGTCTTTTTTCAAGTCTCCAAAACTTTTGTCTACCTGTTCAGCCAGTCCATTTATTTTTTTCCCGACATGCTCAGCTAATTCACAGATTTTCTTATCCATTTGTACAACTGTTTGCTTATTTTGCTGTCCCAGCTCACCTATTCCATCTGTTAACTTCTTATCAAGTTTTTCTATCATTGCTGCAATCTCTGCATTTCTTTGCTCGGGCTCCGTTTTCCTCCTTATTTTATTTTTAAAAGAGATTAAAAAGTCCGATTTTTTGAGGTTCTCCGATTTTGATGAAAGTAGACTCAATCAAACCGTCTTAAAATGCTGATTTTAGTAATGTTAATTTTGCTGTTCTAGGATGTATATTTTTCGAGATATTTAATTTTTAGAAATTTAAAAATCAACAAAATGGCGGCCGAAATTTTGAGGTTCTCCCATTTACTTGCTTTTGGTCTCATTCAATCCATCTTGTAGAGCTGAGTTCAGTAATACTATTTTCGCCGTTCTAGGGTGTATAGTTTTCAATATATTTAATCTTAAAGTTTCAAACTGCAACAAAATGGCGGACGTCTTTTTCTCCTCCATTTAAAAAAAACCCCAATTTTTTACGCTTCTCCAATTTGGATGATTTTGGGCTCCTTCAAACCTTCTCAAGATGCGGAGTCTAATGATGTTTATGAGCAGTTTGGCCCGACACAGCCACCCCTCCCCTCCGGATTAAATTGGCAGAGTCAGACAGCCGCTTCTGTCAGGCATTCCCCAGGCATCCTTACCCCATTGAAAGACGACTTGGAGATAGGTCAAGAAGGCACCACATCACAAGTGGTGTTTTTGGTTCCCCACACATTCATTGCACATGGCCAGATGTCTGAACGCGGGGGAGCGCGCGCTAAACAGATTGGCAGTCTGAACCTGCAGAGCCATTTCTGCAGCTGGGATGGTGGTTTTTTGAGTTTCCCCCCATATGCACCTGTGCACACCATTAGCACATATGTGCCTACCTGCATTTTTAAAAGCAACTGGCAGAGTGCTCCATGGCTGAGGGGCTGCAGTAATGTGGATGCTTGACCAGGGGATGGCAGCATTGGTAACCCACAGCAGGGTGCGCTGTCTGGATGATATGCCCCGCAACATTTCTCACCGATACAATTAGAGGCGGTGCCACCAGTGTGACCACACCCCTCGACTGAATAGTAGGGCTACCAACCTCCAAGTGGCGGCCGGAGATTTCCCGGAAATACAACTAATCTCCAGGCAACAGAATTCACCTGGAGAAAATGGCCACTTTGGAAGGTGGACTTCATGGCATTATACCCGACCAAAGACCCTCCCCACCACAAACCCTGCCCTCCTCAGGCTCCACCCCTCAAATCTCCTGGTATTTCACAACATGGAGCTGGCACCCCTATCGGCAGGGTATAATGCCATAGAGTCCACCCTCCGACGCAGACATTTTCTGCAGAGGAACTGATCTCTGTCATCTGGAGATCAGTTGTCATTTCAGAAGATCTCCAGCTCCCTCCAGGATCTCCAGCCTAGCTGGCTGAGGTCACCCGTGGGAGAGAAGGACCGCTGGGCACTAGCTGGACCCCCGGTTGCACTGGGAATCCAAGCAAATAACCCCAAGCATGGGTGAGTGGAGGTGTGGAGGACTGTGAGAGGTCAGGAAGCAATTGTTCTCCAGGCCAGTTTGGCTGGAGATCCTGGAGAGTTTTTTGTCATCTTCTGGGCATGGAGCAGGGTCCACTGGGATTTATGTGTGTTGCAGGGGTGGGGAGAGGTGTTTATGAATTTCCTGCATTGTACAGGGAGTTGGACTAGATGACCCTGGGGGTCCCTTCCAACTCTATGACTCTAAGTCCCCAACTCCAAACGCAGTTAGAGGGTCTTCTGGCAGACCCACCAGCCACCTGGAATGTGCCGTTGCGCCTACATGAACCAGCAAGGCATGTGCTCAGGTTGAAAGGATCCTCTCCCCCCGGGCTCCTGCATGTCACTGTGCCAGCCCTGTCAAGTGATTTATGCATAGTTCCAACAGGCAGCCTCCCCTAGAATTAAATCATCCCTATACTCCCTGAATAGGGAGCAATTAGATGCACTCTCCTATGATGCAGAGAAGGGGCAATTCTTGCAGCAGAGTGCTGATGGAAGGAGACAAAGCAAGATCATACAGAGATGTAGTGGGCAACCTCGTCTGAGGGAATCATCCTGCTGTATGCTGCCAGTGGGAGTGACTGGATTGTGTTATGGAATTCCACCTGAAGTTTATATCCAACAAAAATCTCTGACCTGCTCCATCAGAAGCCCGTTGGAATGAAATGAAGCCAGAGCAATGAATCATGCAGAGATGCAACAGGCAGCCTCATCTGAAAGACAGAGTCGTTCTTCTCTTAGAGCAATTTACTTATTGAATCACACTTGGTGCAGGGACATGGGGGGGAAATACTCCTGTACTTCCAGCAGAGAAGATTAAGCCTGAGCACTGACTCACACAGAGACGTGGCAGGCACTTCTGGGCTTCTTTTCTGGCCAAACTGCTTCAGCTTTGCTGAATCCTTTCCTTATTTAATGGTGTTCTGCTCTTAAGGCTCCTGATTTGGGAATAATTCGATGGCACACAAGGAAGGTCTCGCTATTCCAAACAGTCTTCTCGAGGCCGTCTCAAAGGGAATGCCAGAGATCCTCTTCAGGCCTCCCCGTTTCTCAGAAATGCACTGTCTGGGTGGTGTCGTGTGTACCGGATTCTTGACAAAAACATGTTGTGCTCCGCAGCGAAGGGAGCGACTGTGGGCCAGGAAGGGGAGGGAACCAATCAGAGTGAGCTGTTGGTTCTTGGTGCAACTGTTTTCTGGCAATAAGAACTGTGGTGGGTCCCTCCCTCTGGACTCGTTCACCCGGGAGTAGACCGGTCAAAAGTTAAAGGCAGAGGCTTGGCGACTGGGCTCCGCTCTTTGAACCCATGCTAACTGGTGCCTGTCTGCCCCATAACGTGTGGAGAGCATAAGGTTGTCAGCTTTTCCCCACCGAGAGAGCTCTTATGTCTGTAACAGTGGCTGGGCAGGCTACAGGCAGTGAAACTTCCTCCTGCTTTTTAATTTCCATGCTGGGAAAAGGCTCTCCTAATAAATCTTTCTCTCCTGCAGCTGTTAATGGCACAGAAGCCTGTCCTCAGGAGGTAAGTTGGCAAGTTGATCGTGTTTAAAGCGAAAGAACTCCCTCCTTCTCCCACAATGCTGGAATTCAGGGAAGCATACCCGAAGGAAATGAACCTCCACATTCAGAGGCAGGCAGCCTCTGAATCCCAGAGCCAGGAGGCAATGTCTGGGGAAGGCCTTGGCCTCTACGCCCTGTTGCTGGCCCTCCAGAGGAACTGGTTGGCCACTGTGTGAGACAGGAGGCTGGACTAGAGGGACTCTCACTGGTCTGATCCAGCAGGGCTCTTCTGATGTTCTTATCAGGGGAAGGCCTCGGCCTCTCTGCCCTGTTGCTGGCCCTCCAGAGGAACTGGTTGAGGCCACTGTGTGAGACAGGATGCTGGACTAGAGGGACCCTCACTGGTCTGACCCAGCAGGGCTCTTCTGATGTTTTTATCAGGGAAGGCCTCGGCCTCTATGCCCTGCTGTCGGCCCTCCAGAGGAACTGGTTGGCCCCTGTGTGAGACAGGATGCTGGACTAGAGGGACTCTCACTGGTCTGATCCGGCAGGGCTCTTCTGATGTCCTTATCAGGGAAGGCCTCGGCCTCTCTGCCCTGTTGCTGGCCCTCCAGAGGAACTGGTTGGCCCCTGTGTGAGACAGGATGCTGGACTAGAGGGACTCTCACTGGTCTGATCCAGCAGGGCTCTTCTGATGTTCTTATCAGGGAAGGCCTCGGCCTCTCTGCCCTGTTGCTGGCCCTCCAGAGGAACTGGTTGGCCACTGTGAAAGGCAGGATGCTGGACTAGATGGACTATTGGTCTGATCCAGCAAGGGGCTCTTCCTACGTTCTTATCCGAGGAAGGCCTTGGCTTCTAGGCCCTGTTGCTGGCCCTCCAGAGGAACTGGTTAAGGCCACTGTGTGAGACAGGATGCCACACTAGAGGGACCCTCACTGGTCTGATCCAGCAGGGCTCTTCTGAGGGTCTTATCAGGGGAAGGCCTCGGCCTCTCTGCCCTGTTGTTGACTGTCCAAAGGGACTGGTTGGCCACTGTGTGAGACAGGATGCTGGACAAGATGGACCACTGCTCTGATCCAGCAGGGCTCTTCTGATGTTCTTATCAAGGAAGGCCTCGGCCTCTCTGCCCTGCTTTTGGCCCTCCAGAGGAACTGGCTGGCTGCTTTGTGAGACAGGATACTGGACCTGATGGACCCTCACTGGTCTGACCCAGCAGGGCTCTTCTGATGTTCTTATCAAGGAAGGCCTCGGCCTCTCTGCCCTGCTTTTGGCCCTCCAGAGGAACTGGCTGGCTGCTTTGTGAGACAGGATACTGGACCTGATGGACCCTCACTGGTCTGACCCAGCAGGGCTCTTCTGATGTTCTTATCAGGGGAAGGCCTCGGCCTCTCTGCCCTGTTGCTGGCCCTCCAGAGGAACTGGTTGGCCACTGTGTGAGACAGGATGCTGGACTAGGTAGACCCTCACTGCTCTGATCCCGCAGGGCTTTTCTGATGTTCTTATGTTCTTTAGTGATTTTTGATGCTCTGTTATGAACTCGCTGCCACAAGATGTAGCGATGGCCACTAGCTTGCATGGCTTTTGTTGAGGGGGGAAGATAATTAGAGAGGATGAGAAGGCTAGTAATTGGCTGTTAAAACTGGTTGTTAAATGGAACCTCCATGTTCAGAGGCAGCATACCTCTGAATATTTGTTGCCAGGAGGTGTTTGGGTCTCCCTGCCCTGTTTGCAAGGCGTTCCAGGAAGCAGAATGGGACAGATAAGACTCCAGCAGGGCTGAACTTCATTGGGTCACACCCCCCCCCCCAATTTTTGTATTATGGAGGAGAGAGGGGAGAAGATCCCCTTTTTGCACACTGCATGACTTTTATTAACCTCAATCAAGTTCTGCTTTAATTGTCCAAAACTTCAGAGGGCTAAATCTGTTTGGAGGGTGGCCACCCAATGGACAGTCAGGGTGCGATCACACAAGCTGGTTGGCCCGACATAGCCACCCCAACCCTCCGGATTAAATAGGTGCCACTGCCCCATATCTCAGGCCCCCACGCATACTGACTCTGTCATAAGATGACTTGGAGCTGGGTTAAAAAGGCACCACATCACAAGTGTGTGACCTGGAGTGCTGGACTGGATGGGCCACTGGCCTGATCCAACATGGGCTTCTCTTATGTTCTTAAGTGGTGTTTTCAGTTCCCTTTGCATCCATTGCACGTGGCTGGATGTCTGGATGTGGGGAAGCGAGCACAGAGCAGATTGGTGGTCAGAATCTGCAGATCTATTTCCGCCACTGGGGGTGTTGGGAGTTTTTGCCTATATGCGCATATGTGCATGAACACATAAGCGCACCCACCCACCTGATTTTTTTTTTAAAGGACCAGGCAGTGCATGCTGTGGCTGAGGCGCTGGAGTAATGTGGATGCTTGACCACGGGATGGCCACAGCAGGGTGTGCTGTCTGGATGATATGCCCCGCCACACTTTAAACCGGTACAATTAAAGACGGCGCCATACCGCGCCAAGCCACCAGTGTGACCGCACCCTAGGTTCAACGACAAAGAGAAGGGCTCGTCTCCCAAGGACTGCACTGTGAACCCGTGGAATTCCCTGCCACAAGACTGAACAGCAGCATGATGTGGGGTAGGCATCGAACAGATGTGGGGTGGACTGTCTTGATGGGGAAATTTGAAAAAGTGTGCCTTGCACATGAAAGCTTATACCCTGAATAAAACTTTGTTGGTCTTAAAGGTGCCCACTGGACTCTGAATTTGTCCTACTGCTTCAGACCAACATGGCTGACCACCAATGCTTCCTCTAAGCTGTGGAGTCTTGTGAGCAAAAAATCTTCTTTGTGAGCTTACTGGCATTAAAGTGGTGAGCGAGCGATTTGGCTGCTGCATAAACTAGTTTGCTCTGGAGCCCTCCTTCCCGAGCTATGACAGAAATGTGTGAGCCGGAGGCTAAAAAACTGTGAGATAGCTCACACTAACTCAGCTTAGAGGGAACACTGCTGACCACCTGGACTTGTGTCGATGGGGCACATTTAGTACGAAATGCTGAAAGCGTGCAGGGCCTCTTTCGCTGGGACTGGGTGAGAACGGCACACGAGATCTTGCAAGCGAGGCCGGCAGCTCAGTTTCCTAATCCCCCGTCCCGTCCCCCACTTTCCCCGCTGTGCTTACGCAGGGCAAACTGGCAGGCCGCTCACGCTGGCCTTTGTGTACCATCCGTGCCTCGTGGTAACCTCTCTGTGCAGCAGCTCGGGGAGGGGCCATTGCTGTTCCGCGCTGATAACTCCCTCTGCCTTCCAAAACACAGCACCCTGTGTCCCTGCAGAGTCCAAGGCCTGACTGATCCCTGGCTGTGATGCTCAGGTTTCCTGCAGGAGAACAGCAACAAGACATCGGAGGAAACAGTGGTGTCTGGATCGGGATTCGAATCCCTGTCCGGGTCCCGTTAATAGCAACACCCCTGGAAGGGGGTTCAGGGACGGCATGTGTGCGCATGGGGTGTGGGGTGTGTAAATGCAAAGTTTCTCTGCATATGCAGAGAGGCATCGGACCACCTCCCTGTCTGGGAAGTCCACACCACTGCTGTGTCAGAAGTGAATCTGAGCCCAGACTGCAAATCTGGTACCTGCCAATTTGCTTTAAGCATTCACAAATAAAGGGGTGGGCAGCAGAGGGAAGGAGCCAGTTTGGTGTAGTGGTAAGAAGCACGGACTCTAATCTGGGAGAACCAGGTTTGATTCTCCACTTCTCCACATGGTGGTGTGACCTTGGGTCAATCACAAGTTCTCTCAGAGCTGTTCTCTCAGGAGCAGTCCTCGAGAGAGCTCTCTCAGCCCCACCTTCCTTCCAGGGTGTCTGTTGTGGAGAGGGGAAGGGAAAGGAGACTGTGAGCCATTCTGAGACTCCTTTGGGTAGTGAAGGGCAGGGTATAAATCCAATCTCTTCTTCTTCTTTTCCCTGATGACCCACCACTGAGACCAGAGTCTGCTCCCCGCTACACAGATCCATTCTTTCTGATTTCATTTATTTATATCCCACCTTTTCCCCCAACGGGAACCCAAAGCAGCTTGCATCACTTTATCCTCACCACAAGCCTGTGAGGCAGGTCAGGCTGAGACAGTTCGACTGGCCCAAGGTCACCCAGGGAGCTTCCGTGGCAAGAGTGTGGATTTGAACCTGAGTATTACAGATTCTAGTCTGACACTCTTAACCGCGACCACATCTGCATGGCATCTGTTTCGTGGTCACAGTAGCACATGACAAAATCTCTTGGTTACATTTTGCCCTGTTCTCCCTGCAGGGGGCCCAGGCAGGTGTGCTTGTCTCCCTCCTACTGCATCCTCACAACGGTCCTGTGGGGTAGGTTAGAGAGCAAGACAGAGAGCATGCGTGACTGACCCCAGCTCACCCACCGGGCTTCACAGCTGCTCGGGGCTTTGATCCTGGGTTCCTCCAGTCTAATGCTGTAACTCCAAGGTGTCAAACTCATTTGTTATGAGGACCAGATCTGACATTAATGCCACTTTGTCAGGCCAGGCCAATATGTGCTATAAAATGTAACGGCAGGCACAGGAGATATAAATGTTATAAAGGACACAGGCAAACCCAGTGAACGATATTATTTTGACTCAAAATACAAACAATTGATTCCTAGCAGCGAAAGCAATTGATTTACTGGGGAGCCCAAAAAAGCCCCAGGAAATGTATTTAATCACACGCAAGACTAGATTTTTCCCCCAAGGGATACCATAAAAGGGGGAGTAGCTGACATTTCCATACATACCAGTTGCTCACACACACACACACACACACACACACACACCCCTCCAGGAGTCCCACAAGCGGGGCCTACAAAAGCCACAGCTCCCTCTCTCTGAAGCATTGGCTCCTCAAAGGTAGATTGCCTCTGAACATGGAGGTTTTATTCACTGGCCACGAGACACAGAAGTGATTGAGAAGCACGGCGAAGAAAGAAATAATCCCACCCTGATGGTTCAAGTGAGTCTGTGCTTGCAGGCACTCAGGGAGAAGGGATTCTGCAGGGCAGCCTGCCAGCGAGAGGGTAATTAAGGCAGACATCAAAGTTCTCTGAGCGCCTATGTGCCACACCTGGAGCTGGAAAGCCCTGGCCGGGGGACCTAATTTATCTCCAACTCAGAATGTTGAGGGAGACCTGTAATGGCTTGTTCATGAGCTTGGCCTGGGGAGGCTGCCTGCTGTATCTCTGTATGAGTCAGACACTCTGGTCCGGTCACCATTGAGGCAATTTTTGCTGTGGGCAGATCATTCTGTCTCCGCTTGGCTTTCGATCATTTCATCTCTCCTTTTGTAGAAAACCCCCAGAGTTGCCTTCCTTCGGAGAGGATCTGTGTGGTGAGTTGCAGTGCTGGTCTTGTCTCCTTTCACTCGACCCAGTTGGATTGTCTTGTTGTTCCTCGTGCAGATGTGTACACCGAGGAGACTGCCGCACTGTGTCTCCGTATGAGTCCCTGCTCTTCACCTGCCTGCAATTGAGAAGTATGCTCAAGACATTGTCTTGCAGGGGGGCAGGCCCCCTCACAGCTAGGCTGGTCTGACTCTGAAAGGGCACAGCACGGCCGTTGGGAAGCTGGGAGACTACCTGAGCTGGAACACAAACACTGGGGTTTTGAATGCTGAGAGGCCATGCAAGTTTCCAGTCCTCATGATACCATCTCCAGGGGAAATGATCTCTGTAGTCTGGAGACAAGGTGTAATTCTGGGGGATCCCCGGGTCCCGCCTGGAAGCTGGCATCCCTACCTCCGATCCTAGAGGGAAGAGCTGAGGAGGATTCACACTAGCTGGTGTGTGTGTGTGTGTGTGTGTGTGTGTGTGTGTGTGTCAATGCCCCGATCAAAAACTAAAAAGGGAGGGAATAACCAAACAAAAATCCCAGTCCAAAGAAGCAGATTAGGTAATCATAAGGGTTAAGTAGACAAGCTCCATAAATATACAAATGAAGGGCCCAAATTTAAGTTTTGATGATACGTTTGCCAGTAGGCAGTACAGCCCATTAAAAAAATAACGCCAGGATTGAATCACCAATAATGCAGTGTGTGAATCTGACAACATGGCAGGTATATCCCTTTCCTAGTTAATAAAGAATGATCTACCTATAGATCAAGATGAGTAGCTGCGTTAGTCTGTCTGCAGCAGTAGAAAAGAGCCAGAGTCCAGGAGCTCTTTAAAGACTAACAAAATATGTGGCAGGGGTCACTGCTTTCCTGAGTCACGGCTCACTTCTTCAGATACAGCTCCCTCTAAGCTGTGGAGTCTTGTGAGCAAAAATTCTGCTTTGTGAGCTGCTGGCATTAAAGTTGTGAGCTGGTGACTGGGCTACTGCATAAACTACTTTGCTCTGGAGCCATCCTTCCTGAGCTAAGGCAAAAATGGGAGCTGGCAGCCGGACAGTGAAATCTACCACCCACAAGTCAGGTCTCAAATTGCCAACAAGAATAAATTCAGGTGGGCAGCCGTGTTGGTCTGAAGCAGCAGAACAAAGTTTGAGTCCAGTGGCACCTTTAAGACCATCAGAGTTGTATTCTGGGTAAAAGCTTTGGTGTGCATGCATGCATGCATGCATGCACACCAAAGCTTCTACCCAGAATAAAACTTTGTTGGTCTTAAAGGTGCCACTGGACGCAAACTTTGTTCTGCCAACAAGAATGTGTGTGGTTTGGGAGAACTGCCTTTCACCAAGGTCGGAGGCAGTACGTCCTTTTTTTGGAGAGCAGCTGACAGAGTCCTGGCCCGTTCCTCTCCTCTCTTCAAAACCTCTTACCACTAAAACCAGTTTCTGATCCTGTGCTCTAAGGTTCCCAACCGCCAGGTGGGGTCTGCAGAGATCCCGCAATTACAGCTGGTCTCCAGGCTACAGAGACGAATTCCCTTTGTGAAAAGGGCAGCTTCAGGACAGACAGTGTGGCACTATATCGCCCTGGGGTCCCTCTCCTCTCCAAACCCCTGCCTCCCTAGGTTCCACCCCCAGGTCTCCAGGGATTTTCCAACCCAGAGCTGGTCACCCTGTGCAGGCCCCTAAGCGGTCAGACCTGATCCCAAGTGCATTTACAACCCTATTTGCACAACAATGACTGCATTGACACTTAGGCCAACATGCTTTTCCTGGAGTGATCTCGATGGAATCAAGTGGAACTTACTTCTGAGTAAACCTTTCCCTGGCTTGTACTGTTATTTCCTAGTAAGCATATTTTTAGGCTCATTTTAGGAACCTCCCCCCCAAATTAAAATTACGTATGGCATTGAGTGTAGTATAGCCAGGGGCTCCTAAGACTGTCTGGCAGTCTGAAGGTCTAGCTCTTTTAGGTGGCAAGCTAGAGTTGTTTTTTGGGCTGAGAGAGCTCTGCAAGAACAGTGACTGACCCAAGGTGACCCAGCTGGCTGCATGTGGAGGAGTGTGAAATTGAACCCGGTTCTCCAGATTAGAAGAGAGAAGAAGAGAAGAGATTGGATTTATACCCTACCGATCACTACACAAAGAAGTCTCAGAGCGGCTTACAATCTCCTTTCCCTTCCCCTCCCCACAACAGACACCCTGTGAGGTAGGCCTGTAAGCCATTCTGAGCCTGCCTCAGTGGGGAGGGCAGGGTATAAATCAAACAAATCAAATAAATAATCGGTGGGGTTGAGAGAGGTCTCTCGAGAACTGCCCTTGGGAGAACAGCTCTGAAAGAACTTGTGACTGACCCAAGGTCACACCAGCAGCTGCATGTGGAGGAGTGGGGAACCAAACCCAGTTCTCCCAGATTAGAGTCCGCGAACTTAACCACTACACCAAACTGGCTCTCGGATTAGAGTCCGTTGCTCTTAACCATTACACCACGCTGGTAGTATGTTACTATAACACAGAAGGAAAATATTAATGAATGTTGTTTGGATCATTTTATTTGTAAGCTGGTGTTTCTCCGCACGTGCAGAAAGACAGGGGAGGACTGGGGTCACAGAGGGAAGGGGGCACGCTCCACCAGCTGCTGGTGCATAGAAGCCAGCCCTCCCAAGGTCTCGGAAGGTGGCCGGCAACATTTACCCTGACCTGAAATAAAGCCATGATTATTCACATTCAGATTCATACAGTGGTTAGAGTGCCGGAGTAGGATCTGAGAGAACCAGGTTCAAATCCCCACTTGTGCTATGGAAACTTGCTGGGTGACCTTGGGTCAGTCACAGACTCTCAGGCTAACCTCCCTCACAGGGTTGTCGGGTGCCTAAAACAGGGTTGCCAACCTCTAGGTGGCACCTGGAGATCTCCCACTATTGAAATGGATCCCTAAAGGGCCAAGATTAGGTCCCCTGGACAAAACGGCAGATTTGAAAGGCGGACTCCTTGGTATTATATCCTGCAAGTCCCTCTCCTCCTCAAACCCTGCCCTTGGCTCCACCCCCCCAAATCTCCAGGTTTTTCCCAACCAGGAGGTGGCAACCCTAAAAATGGAAGAGAGAAGAAGAAGAAGAGACTGAATTTATACCCTGCCCTTCACTTGGAGTCTCAGAGTGGCTTACAATCACCTTCCCCTCCCCATAACAGACACCCTGTGAGGTAGGTGGGGCTGAGAGAGCTCACTCGAGGACCACCTGTGAGAAAACAGCTCTGAGAGAACTTGTGACTGACCCACGGTCACACCAGCAGCTGCATGAGGAGGAGTGGGGGATCCAACTCGGCTCTCCCAGATTAAAGTCTGCGCTTCTAACCACGACACCAGATTGGCTCTCCATGTCAGCCACCTTGGGTCCCCCACTGGGGAGAAAGTTGAGGAATAAATGAAATAAATACATGAATAAATATTCCATTCCTCCAATGTTTTGCATCCTGTCCTCTGACACATTCCGGGAGGGTGGTGTAAACTGTAATGTAACAGCGCGTAAACACTGTTTGTTTAATAACTGGGGGGGAGGCTCTTTTCCAGCTCCTCCACAGCCACCTCTCCGCATTAGACCAGCAGCCCTGCCCTGCTAGGTATGGGATTTAGAGTTCTGATTTGAAACATTTGATACGAGGCCACGGCAAGGACAGGCCCCGCAGGCATGGTCAGGGATGGTTTCCTACGGGATTGGAGTAGCGTGGAGGGGGGGAGGGAAGGAAACAGGCTGTTTCGAGTTTCCTCAAGGGAAGCGCGGTGGGGGGGGGGGGACGACATTGTGCAATATTACCCGAGATTGCAGCAGCAGGTTATAGCTGTACGTCTCGTAGAGGAGCAGGGGAAATCCCTGTGCTGGCCTGTGCAGACTTCTGAATCACGTTCATGCTCTTGGGCTGGCCAGTGCTGAGTCCAGAGAGTCCCGTGCGGCCACTCATGCTGAGAGGCGACAGGCAGCATCTTCGGAGAGGAGAGGTCCTGCTGAGTTGGGCCCAAGTGACACACACGTCAGAAATAGCAGCTCCTGGATCCAGCTGGCCTTGAGGGTTCCTGAGGACAGCCAGGTGCTGGGACCCCCAGCTCTGACCCCTCTACTGGAGGGACTCAAGGGAACCTGATTTCTGCTGCTCCTTATGGGCCCTCCCAGCTGGAAATGGGAGACTGTCCAAAAGCTCCCTGTGATGGCAGAAAAACAGCCTTGCTGGATCAGACCGAAGCTGAGTTAGTGTGAGCTAGCTCACAGTTTTTTAGCCTCCAGCTCACAGATTTTTGTCTTAGCTCAGGGAGGATGGCTCCAGAGCAAACTAACTTATACAGCAGCAAAATTGCTCGCTCACAACTTTAATGCCAGGAGCTCACAGAGTAGAAGTTTTGCTCACAAGATTCCGGAGGGAGCATTGGCTGTGGTCTATTTCCAACAACACCTGGCCAGGAGCCACGAGGAGGGCCTGCCGGTGACGGCCATCCCCAGATGACTGCATGCCAGAAACTCCCCCCCCCCCCAATCCCATTTGGCCATCCAGGCTAATAGGCAGCGCTAGGCCTGGGGTTGCTAACTCTGTGCTGGGAAATTCTTGGAGGTTTGGGGGCGGAGCTTCCAAAGGAAGTTTAGAAAACTACATAAAGGGCCGAAAGTTAAAAACATCAGTAAGTATATACAAAAGTGTTCATGTTTATTTCAAAAACAAATAAAAACCTTGTGGGGGCCCGAATGAAGCCCCATAAACCGTTCAAAGTGACAAACGCGCCAAAGAGAACAATATATGTATGACCTGATGCCTTTCAGCTCGCAAGAGCCTTTTCCAGAGGTCAAATGGTGCCGAATACAACATGCAACAACGTCCCTGTTACACTTGTAAGGCGGTCAGCAATTGATACAGGACCAAAAATGGAATGCTGTACAGAGAAATTAAAAAATTATTTGATTAATATTAAATTACCCAGTTGATGGGGCTTAGCATGGATGATTTGATCCTTCTCTTGGAGAAGCATGCTTTTGGCATGCTTGAGCAGAGATTAATCGACACAGAAATGCAAGAACTTCGAAGTCTTGCTTCTGGGCACTGTTCTCCCATTTATTGGGGGATTTCTTTCAACGGGCCGCTTGCAGAGTATTTTTCCTGCCTGCCTGACCCCCACATTAGAAGCGTGTTTATGCTGGCCCATTTAGATGTGCTCCCCTCCGCTGTGCTATACGGGAAATTTCAAAAAATACCATTCTCGGAGAGGTTATGCCCCTGTGGGCTGAAGGAGACTGAAGGCATGGACCACGTCCTTTTCTACCAGGACCTACCTACGTACTTTTCACCTCCTTCCTATACTGTGATCCTTGGAGGGCAAATCTGAGGAAAGTAAGATAATGAACTTCCTAGCTTCAGATAGGGCTGCTGTTGTTGTTCTGCCAATAAAGGTTTGTGGTTGTGCGTGCCGCTGAAAAATCCCATCCAATAGGAGAGGAGGCGGTTTGGTGGAGGGGCCTCGGCAGGAATGCAATGCCAGAGTGCGTCCGCCCCCTCCAAAGCTGCTGTTTCTTCCCCGGGGAACTGATCTCTGTAGTCTGGAGATGGGGCGCAATTCCGGGAGAATGCCAGGGCCCACCTGGCATTTGACCCCTGTTTATTTGTCCATCTAAGTGGGCATCAGCCATACCTTGTGGCTGTGAGTTCCACCAGTTGTCTACCATTTTCCTGAAGTAGTAGTGAAAGGCAGAAGAATTTTTAACTTTATCCACTTTCGCCATCCAGGGCATGGTTGTTTAAGCCTCTAAGTTGGCACACACACAAACCCTGGTTGCCTTTCTCCCCTAAACTAAAAAGCCACAGGTACTTCAGCTGTGCCAGGTCACATACCAACCCCCCCTCCCCCCCAGTCATTTGGGTTGCCCTTTCCGGCACTTTCGGCATGCCGAGTTGACATGTTCAGGTCCTCCCCGACCCCAAAGCCTCTGTCTTAGCCTCTCCCCACTGGCTCAGACCCCATCAGCATATAGATGGAACTAGACTTTTTTGGGCCCCAACCTCCATCCCTCCCTCTGCCATTTCATCACCCATTACGGTTGCCCACTCTGGGTTGGGAAATAGCTGGAGATTGGGGGGGGGGGGGGGGGGCTGAGGAGGGACTTTAATGGGGCATAATGCTACAGAGTCCAGCTGCCAAACAGGCCATCTTCTCCAGGTGAACTCATCTCTGTCACATGGAGATCAACTGTGATGTCAGGAAGAAGAAGAAGAAGAGGTTGGATTTATATCGCGCGCTTCACTTTGGAGTCTCAGAGCCGTTTACAATCTCCTTTCCCTTCCCCTCCCCACAACAGACACCTGGTGAGGTAGGTGGGGCTGAGAGAGCTCTCTCAAGGA
Source organism: Lepidodactylus listeri (assembly GCA_029233225.1). Taxonomy (NCBI): domain Eukaryota; kingdom Metazoa; phylum Chordata; class Lepidosauria; order Squamata; family Gekkonidae; genus Lepidodactylus; species Lepidodactylus listeri. The sequence continues at coordinate 178,872,753 of JARCFY010000002.1, forward strand.
CTGCCCTTGAGAGAACAGCTCTGAGAGAACTATCACGCCAAGGTCATGCCAGCAGCTGCCTTTGGAGGAGGGGGGAATCAAACCCGGTTCTCCCAGGTTAGAATCGGCTGCTCTTAACCACAACACCAAACCGGAGATCTCCACCCACCCCCTGGAGGCTGGCAACCCTACCACCCATCTACCCAGTGTGGACTTTCTTTCTTCTGGAGCTCCTCTGTTATGTTTCCACCATCCTGACCAATTCAGTGTCCTTCCCAGACTTCCTTCTCCCATTGTTCGCCACCCCCCAATTCCAGGTAATTTATGAATGCACTAAATTGCACCAGTCTGAACCCTGACCACTGGGGGGGCCCACAGCTCACCTTCTGCCCACGGTGGAAACTCTCCGTTTCTCCGTTTGTATCTGACGAAGGGAGCTTTGACTCCCCAAAGCTCATGCTCCAAAAATCTTGTTGTCTAAGGTGCTGCTGGACTCGAATCCAGCTCTTCTACTGCGGACCATCTGGAATCGTCTCCATTTCAACCATTTCAACCATCGTCTCCATTTCACTCTCCCCTTTCTCTTTTTCAAAACCCAGCTGCCAGTTCACAAAACGGGCCCTCCCCTTCCTCTTCTCCCATGGTGATGGTGCAGTGGTGAAAGTCAGTGCGGTATGGAGGTTAAGAGCAGCAGACTCTAGTCTGGAGGCCCGGGTCTGATTCCCCCGACTCCTCCACAGGAAGCCTGCTGGGTGACCTTGGGCCAGTCCCAGTTCTCTCAGAGCTCTCTCAGCCCCACCCACCTCACAATGTGCCTGTTGTGGGGAGAGAAAGGGAAAGGGGATTGTAAGCCGCTTTGAGATTCTGTAAGGTAGAGAAATGCGGGGTATAAAACCCAACTCTCCTTTGGGTTTTGATGTAGTGGTGAGGAGCACAGACTCTAATCTGGGAGAACCGGGTTTGATTCCCCATGCCTCCACATGCAGCTGCTGGCATGACCGTGGGTGAGTCACAAGTTCTCTCAGAGCTGTTCTCTCAAGGATGGTCCTCGAGTGAGCTCTCTCAGCCCCACCTACCTCCCAGGGTGTCTGTTGTGGGGAGGGGAAGGGAAAGGAGATTGTAAGTCACTCCGAGACTCCTTCGGGTAGTGAAGGGTGGGGCATAAATCCAATCTCTCCTCCTCCTCCTCCTCCTCCTCCTCAGAGAAAGGTCTTAGGAGAGGCCTCTTGGTTTTTGGGAGTCCAGGCAGGGATGGTCTCCCCTTTCTGATGGGGAGGGGCAGCCAGGGAAGGGGAAGCAGCCAAGTGCAAATCCCACAAGCCCTCCTTTGGGCTCAGGAGTTACTGCTGGGATCTTTCTGGACGGCCACCGGCTCTGTCAGTCGCACCGGGAGCCAAAGGCATTGGGCGTGCATAGAGCAACATGGGCCGATCGGAGGGCATTTCCCTTGGGGGTCCCCCAAATCTGGAACCGACGGGACCCTGCATTCTGAAAGCTGTGGGGAGAACACTGTTTGGCAAGGAAAGGGTTTCAAAGGGAGGTGCTGGTCCGACATTTGCGGACCTGGGACATGTCTGCCAGTTTGAGGCTGTTTGTTCAGGGCTCAGTGGAGATCAAAGTTTTCTTTCCGCTCCCGGGTGTTAAATCAGCACAGCAAGGAGAGGAGGATTGTGTTCTTGTGACCAATTGTCTGCAGGGCAGCCCCTGGAGTGCTCTTGCGCTTCTTTGAGCTCTGCAGGGGAAATGCCACAAGCTCTCCCTCTTTCATCCCACGCTGTTTGAACTCCACTGTTCAGCTAACACCAGGATACAATTTGTAGTGCGGTCTTCAAGTCTAAGGCCCTTCCCAGCATTTTCTGAACTACAAGCCCCTAATGTGAAGTACTGATCCAGGATTGCCTTGATCAGGGATTGCCAATGTTTATTTTCAGAAATCATGGTGTCTCTGAGCATACACAGAGGGCATTGGCTTACTGAAAGGGATGACTTCTCCATTAACAACAAGGATTTATGGACCAGGCGTCCTCTGAGCATGCACAGAGAACTACATGTGAAAAGCAGCTGTTTCAGAATTGATGGCTGGATACACAGAGCCCCTGAGCCTGTGCAGAGGGCCCTTGTGAGGAGAGGGATATTAGCTTGTTCTCTTTTTAAAAAGGGGTGGGGAAAATGTGTCTGTAAAGTCGATAGGCTATTAGTTCAGGCCAGACAAAAAGAAAGGTGTGAGGAACGGGATGTGCCTGTCTGTAGAAGACATTTGGGACAGGGGCTTTTAAAAGGGGACTTGATTGGGGCCAATCAATCCCCTGCTAATTTTGGGCGCCAGTGCACCCCCGGAAAGAAGAGGATCAAAATATGGCTGAAATAAAGAGAGCAGATTCCAAGTTACTGTCCTGCGGTAAGTGGGAGACTTTAGGGAGAAGTTCTTTCCAAGAGAAAAAACTGATCCTACAAAAGCCAGCAGGGTCTAGTCCCATTCCCCAAAGAAATTTACTCTGCACATGCTCCCACTCTGCAGGGCCTTTCAAGCAAGGGACACAGACTATGTGCTCAGAGGCATCCTGATCTTAGAGCCCTTATCCCTTTGAACAGAGGGGCACCACGTTCGACTTTTTCAAAATCACCGTTTGTTCCCTTCACAAAGGAAAGGTTACTTGAATATGGTTGCCACCCCTGAGTTGGGAAATACCTGGGGATTTTGGGGGTGGAGCCTGGGGAGGGGAGGGACTTCAGCGGGGTGTTGAACTCATTCGTTATGAGGGCTGGATCTGACATGAGACCTTGTTTGGGCCAGACCATGTGTATCATGAAATGTAATGCCAGGTAGTGGAGATATAAACTTTATAAAAGCAGGGGTCATTTTGAGCAGGAGCTCGGGGGAGCTCAGCTGCGGGAGTTGGTGCCAAACCCCACCCCCTCCACGGGGGAATGCCTGCTTGTGTCATGGCTGCAGCGAAATGACTCCCCGTCCCCTGGAAAGGTCCTTGTTCCTCTGACCAGCCTTCTGAAGGCTTCAGCCACCACTGAAGCTCTCCTCCCAGAATAGTGGTATTTCTGAGGCTTGGATTAGTAGCTGTCCCCTCTCTGCCAGTGTTCTCTCTCTCTCTCTCTCTCTCTCTCTCTCTCTCGCTCTCTCCTTTCTTGCCTTCTGACATACTTCCTGTAATGTCAGGTGGTGTAGCACATGCAAATTATTTATGCTAATGAGTTATGCTAATACGCTCCTGCACGTCTTTTTCTACGAAATGACCCTTGTATAAAAGACACAAACACAAACGATGGTTTTTTTACTCAAAGTAAAAACACGCTTAAAACGTTAGCACTCTTGCAATATTTTGTTTATTTAAGAGTCTCTGATAACTGACACCTCTTTCTCTGAATTATTGCATCAAAATGTCTGTGCTGTTGCAATCTTGAGTATGCTGTTCAGGTGTGTATCTGGAGGCTGTAAACCTACTTTTGACTTATGGACATTCGCCCCAGAAATATCATGCTCAGAGTTCTGAGTCTAGGACCCAGGGGGAAACATGAAATGGCTGAGCGACTGAGAGAGTCTGGCAAACCAAGCTATGATGCAGCAGCAGCAACAGAACTGGAAGCAGGAGATGACCCCTCGGGCCACATGTTTGACACCGTTGCCCTAGACGCCAAAGCAGCCATTTTCTCCCAGGGAAACTGATCTCTGTCCCCTGGAGATCAGTTGTAATGCCAAGAGATCACCAGCCATCTCCTGGAGAATGGCAACCCAGAGGTACCTGGGCCCCCTTTTATCCGGAATGCGGTGCAGGGAAGAGAACTCTTTGCACATGCTCAGAAACGTAGTGGTTCTTCCTGGGGGGGGGAAGTCAACATTTGCCAGTCCTCTCGCCCTCCCTTTCCTAGTCTTTTTCTTGAGGGAGGAGAGGGCAAAGCTGGAGGCACTCTGACCATGCTCAGGGACACAATGGGCCTTGCCTACCCCCCGCCTTCTGGGGAAACTAAAAGCTGCCAGTCCTCTTTGTTGCTTTTGGTTAGAAGAGGAAAAGGAGGTGTAGTGGTTAGGAGTGTAAACTCTGTTCTGGGAGAACCGGGTTTGATGCCCCACACCTCCTCCACATGCAGCTGCTGGAGTGATCTTGGGCCAGTCACAAGTTCTCTCGGCGCTGTTCTCTCAAGGGTGGTCCTTGAAAGAGGTCTCTCAGCCCCATCTACCGCACTGGGTGTCTGTTGTGGGGAGGGGAGGGGAAGGGAAAGGAGATTGTAAGCCGCTCTGAGACTCCTTCGGGTAGTGAAGGGCGGGTATGAATCCAATCTCTTCTTCTTCACTCTGCACATGCTCAGAAAGGCACCTTTTATTTGTCCCTGAAGCCGCTGGTTTCCTTTCCACCGCCTCCGGGACGAAGCGAGAAGCTTCATGCACGAAGCAAGAAGCAGGCACTCCTTGCTCGCATGCATGGGTTTGGGGGGGGGGGCGGAGGTAAAATGGCCTGTGTCCTCCCCTATGCTCCCTCCAAGCTGTGGAGTCTTGTGAGCAAAAATTCCACTTTGTGAGAGCTGCTGGCATTAAAGTTGGGAGCGGGCGATTTGGCTGCTGCATCAATGAGTTTGCTCTGGAGTCCGCCTTCCCGAGCTGAGACAAAAACGTGCAAGCCGGAGGCTAAGAAACGGTGAGCTAGCTCGCACTAACTCGGCTTAGAAGGAACGCTGGGACTCCTCCCCCTTCGACTTAAACCAGCAGAGACAGGGAGGGAAGCACTCTGTGCATGCTCAGGAAAGCGCCGCATGCTCTTCATCGGGGAAACAGAGCAGGGCTTTCCCCCCTTCCCGTCGAGCCCCTGGCGACGCTCTGCACATGCCCGAAGCCGCTGCCGCTGCCGCCGCCTCCTCCCTCCCTCCTCCTCCTGATGCAAACGGGCCGGCCTCCGGCAGCGCCTATAAATACGGGGCCGGGCGGGAGGGAGCCGCGGATCCTCCCTTCCCGTCCCTTCCAGCGGCCGCCGGGGCTGGCCGGGCCTTTCCATCGGCAGGGGCGGCGGCGGCGGCGGCGGCGGCAGCACTGCGGAGCCCGGGCAGGGTAAGGCAAGGCGTCGGCGGGGTGGGCGGGCACCGGGCACCCCCCTTTCTCTCCCCCCCCCCCCGGCTTTGCAGCGCCTCGCATGGCACCCCGGCGGAGGCCCGATCCGGTGCGTCGGCGGGTGTTTTGCAAAAGGGGAGGGGTGGGCAATGCAAGTCGGGGGAAGAAGAGGTCGGGAGGGCGGCCCCCAGGTTTGCAAAAAAACCCCTCTCCGCTTTTCTATTTTGCAAGGTCTGTTGTTTTTGGTCCCCGTTTGCTCAGGACGAGGGGGGGGCCCTAGAGTAACCCTTCAGCTTCCCCTCCCCTTCGGTGGATATGAGGGGGGTGGAATAAACTCACCGCCGTTACAACAAATGTCTGCAATCCGGTCGCATTTTGCAAGCGATGTGCCTACTTGGATTGGGGGGCGGGGGGGCGGGTTGATGGAAGAGGGGGGGCTTGCTTTTTCCTTTCTCCAGTTGTCTTGCTTTTCTCCCCCCCCCCCCCCACGTATGCAATCATAAGAAACGAGTTCAAGGTTGGGGGGGGGGGTAGTTGGGGCGACGCGTACGCCCCCGAATCCAGGAATGCATCAGATCAGAGGGGAGGTTTCTTCCCCTCCTTGGAATGAAGGGGTCCGGACTACAGAGCGGCCCCCCATCGCGAAAGGATATCTGCAATGCAGTCGTCCGCCCCCCCCCCCCCTTCGTGTTGCAGGTTTGAGAACTGAGGGGGGGGGGGGAGAGGCGGATCTTGCAAACTTCGGTTTCTTTTGGCGAGGTCGAGATTTCGTCTTTCGCCAGCGTCCCGTCAAAATGATGGGGGGGGGGGTGTTGCTTTGTTGGAGGGGAATTTCCCCAACCCCCCCTTTGATGTTCAGCACCCAGTTTTGCAAAAATAAATAAATAAAAGTATGTCCGGCAGGGGCTTTGTGTGCGTTTGTGACTCCTCCGTGCACGCCCCCTTCTGTCGCTGCAAGACTCAGAAGGATTCAGACGTGAGGGGGGGGGGGAGAGAATAAAAACTGGTGTATTCCTGCAGATCTTAGTGTGCTGGGATTTGTGAACTGTGTTGAAAAAGACAACCTGCAACGTTCCCCTTTATTCTGCCCGTTGCAGGACGGCAGAAAGAAATCAACCCCCCTCGCTGGAACAAAATCTAATTTTCTTTGTAATAAAGGCTCTCCGTGGGAGAAAAGGGAGACCAGAACTGTCAATATGTAAATTGGAGGGCTCTTTATTTTTTGAAAAAGAGGATTATTGACAAAAAGGGGGCTCTACCTAGGCCAGGAAACGGAGCGCCGTCTCTTGCCCCTAGCAGTTCGAAAGCAAGAAATTGCAAGTAGAGGGGAAGGTAACAGTGTTCCGTGTGCCTTGGCGTCTAGTCATGCTGGCCACATGACCACGGAAATGTCTTCGGACAGTGCTGGCTCTTCGGCTTGGAAACGGAGAGGAGCACCACATCCCTAGAGTTGTATTCGACTGGCTTTCGAGCAAGGGAAACTTTTACCTATGTGTAAAAATTCTCAGGCAGCAGCTGTTGGTTGGCTCTTGTGTGTTCCCTGGGGACCTACTCTGCTCCCCCCCCCCTTTTTTTTTTTTTTTTGCAAAAGGGATGTAGATAAGTTATCCCTCTCCATTCTGTCTTTCTCTGCCCTGTCCTCATTTCAGAAGTCTGGGATTCCCTTTCATTTTGAAATTTAGATTTATTTCAAGCTGCTTCGTGTGTCCAGAGTTTTGTCTTTCAGCATAACTAATCTCTCTCCTTTCTGTTTCCCCCCGCTTTATAGGGTCTCCAGTATCAGCTCTGGATTAGCTCCGATTCCCCCCCCCTTCTTGCTTTCTTTTATTTAATCCCACCCACCCCCATTTTTGAATCCCCCCTCCTTTTTAAAACACTCCTTCCTGAATTTTAAATTCTTAAGATGGTGCAGAAGAAGACGGCCGAGCTGCAAGGTTTCCATCGCTCTTTCAAGGTAAACCCTTTTCTCTTTGGAATAAAACATGCGGTGGGGCTCTCAGCAGTTTTAATGCGTCTTTTTCGGAAGGGGTCTTAGGTTCAGAACTCACTGGGGAAATTCCTGCTTTAGCCTTTCCTTCTCTGTAAAACAGAAGTTGCGAGTAAGTTTTGTTTCCTGCTTTTAAATTTTAGAAAGGAAACCCAAAGGCCACTGCAGCTGGTTTGTTTGGTGCGTGAATGATTTGGGGCTGTACCTGGGGCGGGGTGTGATGCAGAAGGGGGGTGGGCAATGGAAATGACTTTGGCAGAGAGGGTGGTTCTTGGAGCATCTGTTCCTGTCCAGATCTGCAAGACGTTGCATCATCCTGGCATTGAGGTTTTGAGGGAATCTCGGCCTCCCCTGTGGCGTGCAAAAAAATGCAGGGTGTACAGTTCTTGGCTGTTGATGTGCCTCCTATTTCACGGGAACACCGAGAAGGTGACCGTTCCTTCTCCGAGGAGCGAACACGCATTCTAGGATGTGGCACCCTGGAACGTAGTTGTCGTCACTCAGCAGAGCTTCCATGGCAGAGCCAGGGTTTCGAGCCCGAGACTCCCAGACTGTAATCTCACTGGCCAGGTTGAGTGTGGCCCAAACCAGCTTCCCAGTTACAAGCTGCTCCTTGGTAATGTTCCTCTTGCGGCTGAGAGACAACTTTACAAACTTAGGATTCGAGTGCACTCGAGATGAGATCTTGGAGATGAACAAGGTTTCCAGGGTGTGAGCTTTCGAGAGTCAGAGCTCCTTTGGTTGGGTACCTCTCGAAAGCTCACAGCCCTGAATATCTGGCTGGTTTCCAGGTTCAAATCTGGCTCTTCTCCTGCAGATCAACACGGCTGCCCTCGGAGACGGTTTTCAAACTCTGTGTCTTTAAAAGTCCTTCCAGGGGGACGGGGTGTGCCTGATGCCTGGAAGCTCACCTGGGTGAGGGGGCTCGCCTGGACGCTTAGAGAGAGAGACTGGGCTCTGCATTTGGGGGGCCTTTGGCTTCACTGCACGGATCACTGGCTGATTGTGGTGTCGTTTCCCCTCCGGGTGAGATGGCATGGGCTAGAAGCTTGGGTGCAGAATTTGGCTTACTGGGGATCCCAAGGGGGTGTGTGTGTGTGTGTGTCTGTGAGAGAGAGCTCAAGCCGAGTCCAGGTTTCAGGGTGTCTAGGGTCTGCGGTTTCGAGAGTCTCATCAGAACATAAGAGAGAAGCCAATGTTGGATCAGGCCAGTGGCCCCTCCAGTCCAACACTCTGTCACACAGTGGCCAAAAGCACCAGGTGCCCTCAGGAGGTCCAGCAGTGGGGCCAGGACACTAGAAGCCCTCCCACTGTTGCCCCCCCAACACCAAGAATACAGAGCATCACTGGCCCCAGACTGAGAGTTCCTATCTATACCTTGTGGCTAACAGCCACTGATGGACCTCTGCTCCATATGTTCATCCAGTTCCCTCTTGAAGCCATCCATGCTTGTGGCCGCCACTACCTCCTGTGGCAGTGAATTCCACGTGTTCATCACTCTTTGGGTGAAGGAGGACTTCCTTTTATCCGTTCTAACCCGACTGCTCAGCAATTTCATGGAGTGCCCACGAGTTCTTGTATTGTGAGAAAGGGAGAAAAGTACCTCTTTCTCTACCTGCTCTGTCCCATGCATAATCTTGTAAACCTCGATCATGTCACCCCTCAGCCGTCATTTCTCTAAGCTAAACAGCCCCAAGCACTTCAACCTTTCTTCATAGGAAAAGTGTTCCAACCTTTTTTTATCATTCTAGTTGCCCTTTTCTGCACTTTTCCCAATGCTATAATATCTTTTTGGGGGGTGTGGCGACCAGAACTGTACACAGTACTCCAAATGAGGTCGCACCGTCAATCTATACAGGAGCATTATGATACTGGCTGATTTGTTTTCAATTCCCTTCCTAATAACCCCCAGCATAGTGTTGGCCTTTTTCATTGCAGTTGTACACCATCTCGACAGGTACAAGTTGAAACGGAGAGCCCCGAGTCCTTGCCTCCCACTCAGAAGGTGGGAGGGGCTGCTGCAAAGAAGGGATCCAGGATCTAAAGATGCAGGGTAAAATGGTCCGCATCACAGGGAGCGTCTGTGTGTTATAACCATGCTTCCAGGGCTTACGGATGCAAGGAGTTGTATGGATGCAAAGGGTTGTATGGTAAATTCCAAAAGGCAGTGACTGAATAAGGTTAGAGTTGGGCTTCAGGGCCTTTATTTATGGGGTCTTTCACATATGCTAAATAACAGACTTTTGATCCACTTTCAGTCCACTTTGCAACTGGATTTTGCTGTGTGAACTGGCAAAATCCACTTGCAAATGGCTGCCGAAGTGGATTCCAACTGCAGCATTTAGCATGTATGAAAGTGGTCTGTTGTGTCTTCCCACGTAGAATTCAGAACAGTAAAACGGCAGAGGGACTGAAGCCAAGTCTCTCCCCCCCACTTCCTGAAACACCATTTGTAGCAACTAGCTGTGTTTGGCCTGGAATAATACTGTCGGATCTCACCGCCTGCCGAACTGCGATTTTCGTGGGCCCGTTTATCGGAATCGTTGGCTTTCACGCTTTAGGATGAGGAGAAGGAAATCACTGCAGCTCGCACCCTCTGCAGCCCCATAGCTAGGGATTCATTTGGGAGGGGGCCTTTGGGGGGGGGGTCACAGCGAATGAAATCAAAGCTAATTATGTTAATTCAATTTGGGGCCAACCTGGGAGGGAGGGGGCCCAGAAGAAACACTGCAGGGACGGGCCCCGATTGGCTCCTCATTGTTATGGGCCTGAGTCCCCCCCCCCCCCGCGCTTCTCCTGCTCTTCTCATTGGCCCCCGTGTGCCCATTTTACAGGTGGGACAACTGAGTCTGTGGAGCATCATGGCTGATGCGGAGCCTGAGGAATGGTGTCTCGCCTCCGAGGCTGCAGCTGAGAATGCCGCCCTGCCCTTGTTATGGGCCCTCCCCAGCGTGTTAATTCCCCCCCCCCCCCCCGGGCTGCCTGTGCACTCAAAATCACAGGGACAGTCCCGCAATTTGTCTCCTTCCTTCCCATCTGTCTGGTGATCGCATCCTGTTGCTGATGGCGGCTCCTAATTATGGGATGTCGTTGTCCTACTTGGGAGTTCCTGGGAGCGCCGGGGGGGGGGGGGGCTGGCCCAGCCAGGCACCAAGCCAGACTCGTCGATCCAGTTCTGACTCTGAACTAGGTGTTGTTATGGCTTGCGCGGTTAGGGTTTGCCCCGGGGATTCGGGCCCTGCAGCCTGGAGGCTGTGGGCGTGACTTGTCTCAGTCCTGGCTTGATGCAGGCAGAATCCATTCTGGATACATGGAGCAAAAGAGTCAAGGCAGACTGGCAATCTGGACATGATATTTGTGGCATTCGGCAGCTGAGATTGCGTCCAGGCTAGGTTTTTCCGACCGTGGTTCTGCCTTCAGCCTGAACAGTCCTGAAAAAGCTTGCTTTGTTCAAAACTTACCCTCCCTCCCCAAGTTTCTAGTCCTTATGGTGGCGAGCGCTGAAGATATGCTGTGTGTGCCCATTGCAGTGGGGGGGGGGCAAGGGGGAAGTGGACTTTGGTGTCCTCAGCAAGAGGATTTGGGTTGTTGTTGTTTAAACTTATAGACCACCCTTCCCCAAGGGGCTTAGGGCGGTGAACAACAGGTTAAAAGATACAATAAATTAATTACAGATTACCAATAAAATCAGTGAGATGAATCGATGGCTTAAAGTGCAATTTGTTTCCTCCGCTGGGCAGATCAGGGACCATGCTCAGTGGTAGAGCATCTTCCTGGCATGCAGAAGGTCCCAGGTTGAATCCCCGGCACCTCCAGTTTAAAGGACCAGGCAGGAGGCGACGTGAAAGGCCTCTGCCTGAAACCCTGGAGAGCTGCTGCCAATCTGAGTAGGCAATACTGACTTTGGTGGATCAAGGTGGATCAGTATAAGGCAGTTTCATGTGTTCCTGTGTGTGTTCACAATGAAAGCCATAACGTAGGCCGTTGCTGTCCTCAACTGTAGGCCTGGCAGAACATCTCTGTTTTTCACGCCCTGCGGAACTGAGCTAGGTCCCGCGGGGGCACGTGTCACCAGGTGGAGAGTTCCACCAGGCCGGAGCCAAGACTGAAAAGCCCCTGGCTCTAGTGGAGGACAGCCAGACATCTCTTGGGCCAGGGACCACCAGCAAGTTTTGACCTTCCAGACACAAGGCTCTTAGTGGGACATGCCACGTGGCCCTTTCAGTTTGCACAAACGCATTTACGAAATCTGTGTCCCACCTTCCTCTCCTTGCAATGGTCACTAAGGCACCTAGCAACATAGATCTACTTGTGGACTCCTGGATCCTGCTACTGTTCCCTGCCTCGTGGTTTAAATCAGGGTGGCGGGTGTCTACTGTATAGGGCTTGGTTTGTCCCGCCTGGCCTCAGTTATTTTGGTGACACTGGACATGGGGGATGTTTGGCGGGTTGGTTTTGTTTGTCACATGTCAAAGCTGGGAGTTGGTCATTTGGGTTAATAACCCTGGGGTGAGTGTTTGCGGGGGTCTAATCTCGTTGGGTGTTCGGAACCCCAGGATCTGAGGCTGGGTCCTCCTCGCAGGGTTCCTGGAACTGCTCAAGGCAATATTGGGGTTTGAGGTTGGCAGCAATGAGAAACCATTGGCTTACTATAAATACCTGGAGACTGGTCTTTAGTGTTTGGCCAATAGATTGGTCCATCTAGTCCAGCATCCCATCTCACACAGTGGCTTTTAACCAGTTCCTCTGGAGGGCCAGCAACAGGGCAGAGTGGCCGAGGCCTTCCCCTGAGAAGAGCATCAGAAGAGCCCTGCTGGGTCAGACCAGTGAGGGTCTCTCCAGTCCAGCATCCTGTCTCACACAGTGGCCGATCAGTTCCTCCAGAGGGCCAGCAACAGGGCAGAAAGGCCAAGCGCCTTCCCCTAATGTTGCCTCCTGGCTCTGGGATTCAGAGGATTAGGGCCCCTGAATGTGGAGGTTCTCCTCAGTCCCCATAGCTAGTAGCCATTGACAGACTTATGCTCCATTAATCTATCGAATACCCGTTTTAAAGCCATCTATGCCTGTGGCTGTCACGATGTCCTCTGGCAGCAAAGTCCACTTTTTAAACACTCATTAAAGGACGTTCTGTCTGTGCCATTTTCACTCAGGGCAGAGGTGGCACTGACCCCAACAACAGCCCTGCAAGGTTGATTGGTGACTTTCAAGGCTCTGGGAGGATTTGAACCTGGATCTCCCAAGTCTTTCAGGGTGGGAGAGCTCTCGCTCTAGAACTGTATGTGGAGCTTGCTATATGTATGTGGAGCGTATGGAACTGTATGTGGAGCGTGCCTTCCATCGTCTCTTAATTTCTGAATTTACGTTTTTTGGCCCAGAAAGTGAGGTTTTTACCCAGCCCTCTCTCTGCATGTGGTGTTGCCAGTCTGTGTTGCATAAGTTAAAAGTCTACTTTTATTTTTAGGGCAGGAGTCTGTTTGTTCATTTGAGTTGGATTAGATGGCGAACCATTCTCCCCCCACCCCCATTGGTTTTGGGATTTGTTGATTGCTGTGGCCACCACATAAGAGGGTTTCCCTGCTTGTATTTTTCCCGGAGGTGGTAGAATTGTTTTGGACGCCTCACCTGGGAGTTCTCTCAAAACCTTTGGCCCTTTTGGAGGCCCACGAGACCTTCCTTTTCCTCTTTGCGCGAAGATGCACTGAACTAGAGGGCCCAAACTTGTCAGATCGCAGAAGCTAAGCCGGGTTGGCCCTGATTAGCGCTTGGATGGGAGACCAGCCAGGAAGTCCAGAGTCTCTACACAGCGGCAGGCAACAGCAAACCACCTCTGTCTGTCTGTCTCTTGCCTTGAAAACCCCACGGGTTCACTCACTACCACAAGATGCGCCGCAAAATGCTTAAGCATATCCAGCACTGGTTTAGTTTTTTAACTTTCTGGATTCTTGCATATGTGTAGCGATCAGGAGCCAAAGTGGATCTTATACACATAGATCCAAATTGTGGAGAAAGGTGATTTGTGTATAATCACACAAGGGAATCCCACTGTCGATAGTGTCCTTGCAAGTTGTTTAAACCTGGTGGGATGCTCTTGCCTGTCTGAAATATTTGGCTGCACCAAAACAAAGCACTGAGCTGGCTTTAAAATAACTCCCTTGTGTTGCAAAACTGTCAGTGGGGCCAGGCGGAAAGAAGCTCTTGTGTTGTTTGTGTTTGGGGGCATTCTGGCTGGTCACTGGAGGCGGTGAAGTGAGGGGGGGCTGGTGGGGGCTCCTGGCTTTATGGCTTCCTGGTGTCGTTGGCCGTTTGGAAACTGTTGGATTTTTTTGGTATGTGTGTGGGCGCCCGGGTGCAGCTAACTTGTACACAGAGATAAGAGTGATGCAACTTCTGTTTGTACCTCGTGGTCTGGGTGTGAGGGTGGTGGTGGGGTGGATGCGGGGAGGGGGAGGAGGTTGGGCAGGCAAGCGTTATGTAACTGTCTCTTAGTTGCCATAGTTGTGTGGCGTAAAACCAAAATGGGGGGTGGGATTAAAAGGCGGGATTGAGCAAGCTTCGAAGCACAGAAGGTTAGGGTGTGTGGAGAAAGCGCTTTTTTGTTTGTTTTAGAGAAAAGATTTCCCAGAAAGGAGATTAGTCCTGTGTGGCTGGAGGTGTGCAGTGCCGCATTGGGGAGAAACAGGGCTGGTTCTTGGTTTTCCTAACTCAGGATTGTTTTGGGGGCGGAAGCCCCCCAAATCTGGCTTTTTGTCTCCCTCCAGGTGCCAGAAGAACCAAGGAAATGGGGAGAGGAAGGGGGAATAAAATCTAAACCGTAGTTCTCCCCCTACCCAAGTTGGCCTGAGCATTTTTGCATTCTGCGGCTGTCTCTTGTGGCAGCCCCTCCCTCTCCAAGCCCGCATTGTTCGCAGGGCTGCTGCCTCTTGATATATAATCCGTTCCTCCAAACCTCGCCCCCCCCCCTCCTGTGCCCTCCAAGCAAAGCATTCTGGGATGGGGGCTGAGTCTTCTAGCACAGCAAAGCTTGCACTGTCAACATGCGTGGTGGGGGAAACGCGCATGAAATTTCTAGATTGGCTGGCCGGGCTGGAAACAATTTGATTGTGGTCCTGGCCTTGGCCGCCTTCTGGGGTGGGCTGAGGGAGGGCGGGCGGTTGTTTTTTAAAAAGAAAAAAATTACTGGGGGGAGGGGTCCCGCTTCCACCCAAACAGGCTTCGTAACCAGTTGAAAGGTGGCTGAGTCTGGTGGTGGATAAACATTTGTCTCCCGGGTGCCTTAGATTGCTGATGCTGTGCCTGCCCCTGGTTGTTTCCTGGTGGGTGGGAGCTGGAGAAAGAGTGGGGGAGGAGTGTCTGCAGATGATGGGCTGGATGGGGGGTGGTGATAAGGTGACGGGTGCAAATGCAGCTGGGTGCATATTGTTTTTTGAACTTTTAGCGGGCAGTGACCTCAGAGAGTAGATTGCACCTGGTCGATGCGGAGGCCTGGCCAATGTGGGAATTAGCAAGGAATGTTTTTAATTTCCAAGGCATGTGCTGAGGTTTTTTTGGGGGGAGGGGGGTTGCACCCAGGAGATCTGAGCGGTGTGTCTTTCCTTGGGGCTTTAGAAGACGAGGGGGCAGTTTTGGAATGCTCTCTGGTGAGCACAAGGCACTTTCTATGGTTGTGCAAATAAATCGGCCAAGTTTCCAGAAGCATGCATGCTTTTTCTTTTTTTTGCAGTCAAGTTGCAGCCAACTTTTGGTGACCCCCATGGGGTTTTCAAGACGAGAGTCGCTCAGAGGTGGTTTGCCATTGTCTGTCTCTTGCATTGCGACCCTGGACTTCCTCAGAGGTCTCCCATCCAAATGCTGACCCAGGGCCAAGGCTATTTTGCCTCCAAGATCAGGCTAGCCTGGGCTATCCAGGTCAAGGGCAAGCACACATACTAGTGTTCACTTTACCTGTAATGTGTGTGAACAATTTCGTAAAATAAGCCAGAGTGAGGTCTTGATCTGTTTTTGATATTTATATGATGTCAAAATACTGGCAGTCATGAAGTGTTGCCCATTTGAGTGGTGGGCTGTGTTTTAAAACAACTCTTCCCCCGGCATGCAGACATCTAGTGTATCAGGAAGCGAAGGTCTGTTTTTTCTTGGGTTTTTATTTATATTTTTCATATGTGAATGTGTGTGCACCTGGAAGTCATGGTGACCTTTGGTGACTGACCCGTACTGGGGGCCTGGAGGATTTTCAGGGAGGTGGCTGCATAAAGCCTGCCCCAGCCTCCCACCTCTGGTATTCCAAGGAGGTCTCCCATCCAAGTACTTGCCAGAGTTGACCTTGCTTAGCTTCTAAGAACTGACAAGATCCGACTTGCCTGGGCTATCCAGGTCAGGGCTGGTCTGTTTTTTTTCTTGGGAGTCCTAGTTTTCTACATTCAAGTGATCCGTGCAGGTGTGAAACCTATTCCCCTCCCCCCCCCTCCAATCTGAAGCAGTAATGCCCTTCCTAGATCATCAGATGTGCTTTTGGCGATTGGGTGGTTCAGTTCTTGGCAATTCCTAACTTGTTTGTGTGTTTTTTCTCTCTGCTTGGGTCAGCCCAGATCCGGCAGTTGTGTAAGCTTATCACCAAGTGTCAGCTTTGGATGTTCCCTGGCTTTGTCTGTCCCAGTTAACTGGCCTCCGCCCAGCTCATTAGGGGCTGCTGGTTTGGCCAGCTGGTGCAACGGCGTTCCAGCCAAATCTTGCTCTCCAGCCGCCTCGTGGCTTGTTCCATTTTGGGAGACCTGCTTTGCAGGCTGCGAGTGAATAATTCCTCCAGGGACTGGATACCAGAGAGAGTCTAGTTTTTCTTCATTGCTCTCTTCCGGGGGATTCAAAGGAGGGACACAATTCCTGAACCCTCTTTAAGATTTCTGCATCGAACCAATCTACCCAAACATCTAGTCCATAAGCAAGTATACTGGTATGCATTTTCTCTTTTAAAGTTCCTGTGCCTGGTTACCTGCGGGTGTGTTTTGCTCGCCATAGGTGACCAGGGGTGCATCTCATAACAAGGCTAATTTGAACAGGGTTTTTCTCCCCAGGCCATGCACACCCACTTCTTGCAATTGTGAGGGAGGTCAGCAGTGGTGGCCC
This sequence comes from Lepidodactylus listeri, assembly GCA_029233225.1. Classification (NCBI taxonomy): domain Eukaryota; kingdom Metazoa; phylum Chordata; class Lepidosauria; order Squamata; family Gekkonidae; genus Lepidodactylus; species Lepidodactylus listeri. The sequence continues at coordinate 178,888,892 of JARCFY010000002.1, forward strand.
GGAGCCCATATTTGCCCCTCGGAGGGGGTACGCATGAAGCTGCCTTCTACTGATTCAGACCCTTGGTCCATCAAAGTCAGTATTGACTATGCAGGCTGGCAGCGGCTCTCCTGGGTCTTTAACAGCACCTGTGACATGACTCTTTTAACTAGAGATGCCAGGGATTGAATTTGGGACCTGCACATCAAGCAGGTGCTCAGCTTAGCTGTGACGGTTTCTGGGTGACGATGTACCTCAATCTTCCCTACTTCACAAGATTGTGGAGGGGGTAAAACAAGGGGAGGGAGAAGCATAGACACTGGAGAGGGTGGGAAAGAAATGTAAAGACACCCCCCCCCCATGCTCTTTTTACTTTAGTTTCTCAAAACCTGTTTTGTCTGGAGCAGGGGTGTCACAAAGTTTTGCTTGGATGTGGCAGGAAGCATTGGATCTTCGACGTGGTCTCTGTGATTCACACCAGTGGGTTTCTGTGCCTGCGCCGAAACTCATTGGTATCTAGCAAGCTAACGGATTTTCGCGCCCAGCTCCCGGGTGCATGCGCGGGGCGCCCACCGCGCATGCCCAGAGGAGCCGGGCGCGGACATCCCGCGAGTTCTCTTCTGACCGCTGTTCGGCTAACAGCCTCCCTCGTCGGTTCGTTGACAACGTCTAGGAAAGCTAACTCTTTTCGGGTTTTTTTTTTTTACCTACGGACTGTCTTTCGACCACTCTTTGGATCTTGGACATCAGCTTTTCCAACTCCGGTTCCCCTCCGGGTTCCATGACTCCCCGTTTCCCCCCCTTTTTTTCTTATTCCCTTCCCTTTCGCGAGGCCCCACTGTATGGCTCAGCGTTGGGGGTGTTTCAAACGCTGCACCTCCTGTGGCAGCAAACTTGCAGCGCCTGACGGTCACTCCCTTTGTATTCTCTGCTTGGGAGAATCCCACAGACCTGAGTCCTGTGTGCATTGCTCCAAATTCTCCAACCAAACCCGGAAGAATCGAGCGGCCCGTCTAAAGGTCGCACTTCTGGAATCAGCTCTCCGCCCCTCCTCCACAGCGATGGATACCGCGCTGCCTTCGACATCGACCCCGACACCGACCATCACATCGAAGCCGCCAATACCGAAGGCGGCTTCTGACGTCGAACGTCGCCCGTCGAAACGACCTCTGGCTCCACACTCTTCCTCTTCGACACCCACGAAGAAGAAGAAGAAAGACAAGTCGGAGAAACGTAAACAGCGTCCAGCCAGTAAGTCCCGCGACAAGGGCAAGGCTCGGAGCGAGGTGGTCCAGGACAGTCGACCTCGGGGAACTTCGGTACCGACCCCGTCAGCGCTTCCCGACATCTCTCGACCACCGCCGCCTCCGGAGATTATCCAACTTTTGGACTCTCCTCTCCGGCCTCCAGGCCCAGAGCTGCCTGAGACTGTCCTACAAACACAGGACTTGGCGTCGACAGCTTACCACTCTCTGCATGGACACTGTTCCCAGCCGCCCTCCTTGCACTCGGGCTCGCGACGCTCAGAGTCACCGGTCGGCTCCGAAGGTTCGCACCGACACCCTGCCTACCAGAGTCCACCTCGGGACCCTGATGTGCCGTCTGCACCTCGACATCCAGGTCGCCCGCGAGGCCTGCACCCTCGAGATCCACCTCGATCCCCACCACGGTATGACTACTGGCAGTGGGACCCCCGCGGCTACTATCCATATGGAACGTATCCGCTGTCGTCAACGCTGCCTTGGCTCTCCCCTTCCCGATCGGCATGGGATCGCCTGACCAGCCATCGATCCCGATCGCCAAGACGCTATCCATACGAGCCTCTGCCTCCACACCGTCAGACAGACCATGATGGCAGGCGTCGAGACCGTCACCGATCCCGATCACCGACGCCACTGCCTTGGACACAGGTTTCCGTGCCGCAGACCGTCCCGCCCCCTTCCACACTGGCACATCCACCACGCCAGTCGACACCGAAGGTTCCGTCAACACCGCAACGGCCGCCCACACCAGCCCCGCTGTCGGCATCGGGATCTTCCAATGCCGACTCCGATGTCGAAGACTCTTCAGACAGCTCACCTGATCGGCCATCTCCTAAACCTGACACTTCGGACAACTTGCCCATTTCACCATCTGAGGACGTCTCCTCTTACGGAGACCTCATCAAGCGGATGGCCATGTCCCTTGGGATCCCCATCGCCCAGCCACCGCAATCAGTGTCGGACCCGGTATTTGACATTGTCCAAATGGACACATCACCTTCAGTCACCCTGCCACTCTCAGCTGTCCTGCTCCAGGCGACGAAATCCCAATGGGACAAGCCAGCTTCGGCTCCAGTTTCTTCGCGCCGTCTGGATCATATGTACAGACTTCAGGAAGAAGGAATCGAGTTCCTGTTGACCCACCCGAAACCGAATTCTATGGTGGTTAACTCCTCCGTCAAATCAAAGCGGGCTCACTCCACTCCCCCAGACAAAGAGAGTCGCCGTCTGGACGCATTTGGCAGAAGATTTTACTCTGCAGAAGCTTTGGGCATTAAAATGGCCAATTACCTTGCATGCATGGGTAGATACCAGTATGCATTGTGGGAACAAATCTCCGCCCTTACCCAAGGTCTGCCGGAGGAAGCACGGTTAGCCCTGCGTAAAATACAAAAAGAGGGCCTACTGCTGGCAAAACAGCAGGTCAATTCCGCGAAGCACACATTGGACGCCTCCTCCAAAACAATGTCCACGGCCGTGGCTCTGCGCAGGCACTCCTGGCTGCGCAACACTTCCCTGCAGATGGACACCAGGACGCTCATCGAGGACCTCCCCTTTGATGGCATGGGACTGTTTCACTCCACCACTGACACAGTCCTTCAGGACCTCGACAAAAGTATTAAGGCTTCGAGGACCTTGGGAGTCTCTGCCCCCAGTACAAGATCTTTCAAGCTGCACACCTGGTCAAGGCCTTGGTCCCGCCACTTGTCTACCAGGGGCTCTCCTGATCACTCATGGCGCCCACGACCTTCGCCCACTCAACAACGACAGCCCTACCAGGGAAAACAGAGACCAGCAGCGACCCAACCTTCCGGCCGCCAAAAATTTTCAAGGGGCCCCAAGCAGGGCCTTTGACTCTTTTCCCCACCTTACACAACCCACGCGCCTCGCACCCTTCCTAGAAGCCTGGCGCGAAATCACCACGGACACGTGGGTTCTATCCATTATTGCCACTGGCTACCTCATCGAGTTTCTCCAATCTCCTATATACCAAACTCTTACCACCACCCCGCCAACCTCCGAACTCCTGGCCAAGATCGCAACCCTGCGCCTCAAGGACGCCATAGAACCGGTTCCATCTCCACAACGGGGAAAAGGCTTCTTCTCCCGTTACTTCCAAGTACCCAAACGGGACGGGGGCACGAGACCCATTCTAGACCTCCGGAACCTCAACGCGTTCATTCAGTACAAGTGGTTCCGCATGATCACCCTACGCTCCTTCCTTCCCCCTTCTGCGGCGAGGCTCCTGGATGGCCACTCTGGACCTCCAGGACGCATACTTTCACATCACCATCGCCCCACAGCATCGCCGGTACCTCCACTTCAAGGTGGGAGAGGACCAATTCCAATACAAGGCTCTCCCCTTTGGCCTCTGTACAGCCTCCAGAGTGTTCACCAAGACGATAGCAGCCGTGGTAGCCCACCTCCGCCTACAGGGAGTCGTCATTTTCCCCTACATCGATGACTGGCTTCTGGTGGCGGACTCGCCGAAAACCCTCTCCCTCCACATCACCCGCACTCGCAATCTCCTGGCTCGCCTCGGTCTCCGGGTCAATGAGGAGAAGTTGCACCTCCATCCTTCTCAAAGAGTACAATTCATTGGAGCAATCCTAGACTCCACCCGTCTGACAGCCTTCCTCCCACAAGACAGAGCATCTGTCCTGTCAACCTTAGCAGAGCACATCCGGACCCAGCTATCAGCGTCGGCCTTCTTACTCCAACGCTTGCTAGGCCTCATGGCGGCCACCACGGCAGTCATTCCAATCGCCAAACTGCGTATGCGGCCCCTGCAGCTCTGGTTCCTCAGTGTCTTCCGCCCGAACCAGGACGCCCAGTCTTCCGTACTTACACCCACTCCGCGAGTACGGCACTCCCTGCTATGGTGGACGCAGACCTCCAACCTTCTTCATGGTGCTCCCTTCCACCTGCCCTCCCCCACTTGGACACTCACTACAGATGCCTCCCTCTGGGAGTGGGGCGCACACCTGTGCGGCCACACTGCAGGGGGTCCTTGGGATACCCGCCAGCGATCCAATCACATCAATTACTTGGAGCTTCTGTCGATCCACCTGGCCCTCCACACGTTCCGCGACCTCCTCCGTGGCCACTGCGTAGCGATCTTATCGGACAACATGACAGCAGTAGCCTATATAAATCGACAAGGAGGCACAGTATCCCGATCACTCTGTCGCCTCTCCCTTCAATTGTGGACCTGGTGCCTCCGTCACGACATCTATCCCCGGGCCACTCACATCCTCGGCTCCGAGAACACCACAGCGGACCAGCTGAGCAGAGGACTCGCCTCTCCCCACGAATGGGAACTGTCCGAAACACATCTCCGCCCAATCTTTCACAGTTGGGGCACTCCGGACATAGATGTGTTCGCGAACCGGGCCAACAGGAAATGTCGCCGCTTCTGCTCCCGAGGAGGCAGGCACCCCGACTCCTTAGGAGACGGCCTTCTCCTCCCCTGGTCGAGTGGGCTTCTCTACCTCTTCCCCCCACTCCCCCTACTCACACGGGTGATCACAAAGATTCCGGCCGACAACGCAAACTGTATCCTCATAGCACCTTGGTGGCCCCGTCAGCCCTGGTTCGCGCCCCTACTGTCACTGGCTCAGGGTCAGTTCATTCACTTCCCACCTGACCCGCTTCTCCTCAGCATCACCAACTCCCCACTTCTCCACCACGACGTTCCCTACCTGAAACTGACGGCGTGGAGACTTTTCCCCTCGGCTTCTCCCCCAGAGTAGCCAATGTCCTCCTGAACTCACGGAAACCGTCCACACGGACATCTTACGCCTATAAGTGGGCCAAATTCAGTCGCTTCGTAAGCCCCGAAGCTGCCTTGCCCACCTCGGCCGGCCTCCCACACATCTACGACTTCTTGCTGTTGCTGGCCGATTCTGGCTTGTCCCACTCTTCCATCAGAGTCTACCTGGCAGCCATTTCTGCCTTCCACAACAGGGTAGACAATTTCACGGTGTTCACTCACCCCCTCTCCAAGCGCTTCCTCAAAGGGCTTCTGCACTTATACCCACCATCCAAGCCACCAGCGCCCCTCTGGGACCTCCCCCTGGTACTGCGCCAGCTTACCAGGAAACCATTTGAGCCACTGGTGGCGTGCGACCTTCGGCTCCTGTCTTGGAAAACCGCGTTTTTGGTCGCCATCACCTCAGCGCGCCATGTAGGAGAAATTCTTGCCTTCAGGCACGACGCACCTTTCCTCTCCTTTCCTCCGAATGGAGTTCGTCTCCTCCCGGACATCTTTCTTGCCAAAAGTAATTTCAGAATTCCACCTTCATTCAGAAGTGATTCTGCCTGACTTTTACCCCAACTACTCCTCGGAGGAGGAGCGCTTACTCCACACTCTAGACGTTAAGCGCTCCCTCCTCTTCTACCTCCAGCGCACCAAAGCAACGCGTCGGACTCCACGCCTTTTCGTCTCTTACGCCCCAGGTAGATTGGGCACTCCTGTCACTTCACGTAGACTCTCCTGTTGGATAGTCGAACTCATTTCTCTCTGTTACAAACTGGCCAAGGTCCAGTTACCAGGCCCAGTACGGGCACACTCGACTAGAGCCATTTCCGCCTCTACAGCCTTTCTGCAAGGTGTTGCCCTGTCGGACATATGCAAAGCCGCCACCTGGGCTTCTCCTAACACCTTTATTCGGCACTACGCCCTCGATACTCGAGCATCGGACCGAGCGGCCATGGGTAGACTCATCTTATCTACTACCTCCTGAACGCCGGCCGGCACCCTCCTCCAGGTAGGACTGCTCACTAATCTCCCACTGGTCTCCCACAGAGACCACGTCGAAGATAAACAGGTTGCTTACCTGTAACTGATGATCTTTGAGTGGTCATCTGTGCATTCACACCTCCCGCCCACCTTCCCCTCTGCGGCCAGGCGGCACACACTGCTTCTGGTTGCAGCGGTCAGAAGGAACTGGCGCCACGCGCATGTGCCCGAGAGCTGGGCGCGAAAATCCGTTAGCTTGCTAGATACCGATGAGTTTCGGCGCAGGCGCAGAAACCCACTGGTGTGAATGCACAGATGACCACTCGAAGATCATCAGTTACAGGTAAGCAACCTGTTTTTCTCCTGAACCATTTGGGATTATTTCGAACCGGCTTTCTAATTCCAGCCCAAATTTGGTTTTTGTTTTGCTACCCTCTCGCTTAACGTCTCTCTTGCTCTTTCTCTCTCCGACCAGGGCCAGAATCCGTTTGACTTGGAGTTTTCCCAGTCGAATGACTTGGAATGTGTCTTCAGCTTCGAATGCCCAACCCGCCCCGGTGAGTCTGGGTTTGTGTCATTGGAACATGAAACTGGACTGGAGGGAAGCGGTTTGGATCGAGTGGTTCCAAGAGGACTTTGCGGTCATGCCTAACCCTATTTGGTTTAAGGAGGATGGGTATTGAGATGAACTTGCCCCACAGTTAAGATCGACATTCCCCCCTCCCTTTGGAGGTGAGATGGGCTGCCCCCCACAGGCAGGGCCTTGACTATTGTAGCCCTGTCTTTGCAAACTGTTACCTTGTCATCTTCTCAGACAGATGATACAGCTGCACCAAATTGAAATATTTGTTTCCACCCAAGCTCTTTTCTTCATTTTTGACCTCTCCAGCTTTTTTCTTTGTTTGTGGACACCCCCTCCCCCAAAGACCATCAGTTGAGATTTTTGTGCCATTTTAGTTACAGCACTGCTGACTTGGAGCTTTTAGTCTTGTCAGTGGTTTTAAGTGACTAATTTTATGCTGCTGCATTAATGCTGGATTTTCTTTAAAAAACGGCATCTTACTGTCATCTGTTTGAAAACCAGAGTGGCAGGCTGGAGTCATAATAGCTAAATGGAACTTCCATGTTCCTGAGCAGCTTAGCTGTGAACACCAGATACTAGGGATGTGGCAGTGAGATTGCCTATTTTTTTTTAAACTTTGGAGAATCATTGTCTTTGCAAACCACACAGGGTGGATTTGATTTTAAATCAATTTAAATCATGATTTAAATAATGGTTTTCTACATAAAGACTCATTCTTGCTGGTATAATCTTAATATTTACAACTAGATGAAGGCTTCATTTTTAGAATAATAATTTTTCATATTAGTTTTACAGCTATATCAAAAATTACTGATTTGGTTATACACTGACAAATATGATAAACCTCAGGCGATACACACAAAAAGTTCCCAAGACTTGTGGAGTATTCTGCTCAAAAGGTTTCATTTTCATTGTTACTGCTTGCCCCTCCCTCCTGACACTTAGCTCCTTGTGCAGATCTGTCCCACTCCAAACAATCTTCTGTTTATTGAACTTTCTGAAACTTAGCACTTAAGAGATCAGGGGTTGATTCTGTGAACATAGATTTGCGGAGGAACAATGGAATTAAGGTCTTTTTCTCAACTCTGTATGTTTATTTTGTAACGTTTTTGCTGTGAAGAGGAGGCATGTGATCTCTAGGGATTCTCTAGTCTGATTGAGCTACTGATCTAGCTGAGCCTGAATAAAAGCCAATATTATTCAGCTTTTATTCGGGCTCAGCTTCACTCACCGAAGCGGTGCGAGTTTACCCACCTTCTGGTTAGGTTTAAATGGCTGCAAGCGGGGGAAGGGAAAAGGGATCGATGAATCAGCTTCCAGCCATGTCAGCCTAACAGTGGGCATCCTTACCCACCCTGCTGTTAGGTGAAGTTCAAAATAGGTTTAAAATGCCTTCTGAACCTGCCGAGTTGTGCCGCTGCCATGGTGCAACTCGACAAGTGAACTCAGAAGGCATTTAAAGTTTAAATGCTTTTTGAGTTCACTCGCAGCAGTGGCACAACTCAGCAAGTTCAGAAGGCATTTAAACTTTAAATGCCTTCTGAACTCCATTATCTATATATCTAATAGCCAAGTGCCCCCCCCGCGTGCGGATACCTAATTCCGTGCCGGGGGGGGACACTTGGAGGGCAGGGGGGGGGGGTTCTGCAGGGGGGGGTGACCCCCCCGCCTGCAGAAAAATCCAAAAAGTTTGAAAAACTTCTTGGGGGATATTTAAATCCTCCGAAAAGTTAAAGCGTTCTCTGCGCAGGCACAGAGAACGCTTTGGCTGGGAGGAGGGCTCGGCAGGTGGCAGGCCTCACCGCCGCCACTATTTTGGGGGGGGAGGGGGGAGGAGGCTCGGCGCACGGTGACCGCCACTGCCGATTTCTGGGGAGGAAGGGAGGAGGGAGGGAGGAGAAGAGGCTCGGCGCGTGGCAGCCACCGCCAATTGAGGGGAGGGGAGGGGGAGAGACAGAGAGAGGAGAGGAGGCTCGGCGCGTGGCCACCGTTGCCGCCGATTTCCAGGGGGGGAGGGAGGGAGGAGAGGTGGCTCGGCGTGCGGCTGCTGCCGATTTTTGGGAGGGGAGGAGGCTCGGCGCACAGCTGCCACCGCTGCCGATTTTTGGGAGGGGAGGGAGGAGAGGAGGCTTGGCGCGCGGCCACCGCCACCGTTTTCCGGGAGGGAGGAGAGAGAGGCTCAATTGCCCCCCCCCCGCTAGTATCTTTTACTACCGGGAGCCCGTGGGGGGGGGGAGGGGGCGAGCGGCGGGCCCGGTGAGATGGGGGAAATGCCCCCTCCCCGGAAGTTTCTTGCAGGTCTCCCCCAAGCTGCCAAAGGGGGAGGGGGTAAGGGCTCGACACGCCAGGGGAGAGGAGGAGGAAGAGACTCACTCCCCCCCCGCGAGTATTGCGGGTCCACCGGCTTGTACTCTATAATGCCAGTTATAGTTTGCACACCCCTAGTTATCTCTGCAGGGGCTGCAGTGGCTCAAGTGGTTAATATGCTGAACTCCACACCAGAAGATCGGTAGTTCAGCAGTTCGAGACACGAGTCTCTGGTCCCAGTTCCTGCCAACCTAGCAGTTCGAAAGCAAGAAATTGCAAGTAGATAAATAGGTACTGTTTCGGTGGGAAGATAACAGCGTTCCATGCACCTCGGCGTCTAGTCATGCCAGCCACATGACCACGGAAACGCTAGCTTTTCGGCTTGGAAACGGAGATGAGCACCATATCCCTAGAGTCATATTTGACTGGCTTTCGAGCAAGGGAAACCTTTACCTACCTTTAACCTAGTTATCTCTGCAGACTCAAATTCACAATTTTGAGAACTTGCAAAACTAAGCATCTGTGAAAACATCTTCTAGATAGAAAAGTTGCCCAAATAACCTTACAGAAACCTCTGGGAGTGCATGACATTGTGAATGGATTAATGGTATTCATCTACTGAAAAAAATTAAACATTGCATAAATATCCAGCCTCATGCTACATAATTAAAAACTAATCCACGTTTCATGATGAATAGTTTTTGGACTATAGTGTATCTTAAATAGAAAACTATCTTTAGATAGATTTTTTCCTTAAGAAGTATTCTTTTGAAACAATCTGATTTAAATTAACCCCCCCAATTTAAATGTTAAAAATCAGATTTTGATTTTTTTTTAAAAAAAGAAACCATTGGTTTTTATCCAGCTTGCCACTACACAAATGGCAGTGGCCTGCCACTTCTCCCTCCGTATTTTGGAAATTCATCTCCAGTTTGAGAGGTGCTGGGGGTGGGGGGTGAATGGGGAGGATCTCCCAGTCTCTGGTCAGGACTTCTAGGAAGCACCGGCACACCCCTCCTATTTGCAAAACCAATATCCTAGGGGAGAATTGTGAGTTACGTTATGTTCCAGCAGGGCCTTATTTTGACTCTTCTAAAGTTCTTCTCTTTTACTCCTCCTTTTGTTAAATCTCGTGGGACAGACATTCCCTCCAGCCAACCCATTGACATCCCTAACGCCAAGAAGAGGAACAAGAAGAAAAAACGCTGTCGAGCTACGGACAGTTTTTCAGGGAGGTTCGAAGGTGAGATTCTTGGATGCGGTCTTTTTGGCGTGAGCACACTGTAGCTCCCCAACTTCCCAGAGACACATGAAAGCTGCTTTATCCTGAATCAGACCTTTCAGTCTGTCAAGATTGATATTGTCTACTCAAGCTGGCAGCCGCTCTCCAGGGTCTCAGGCCGAGAAAGGTCTTTCGCATCACCTCCAGCCTGGTCCTTTAAACTGGAGATGCTGCCGGGGATTGAACCTGGGACCTTCTGCGTACCAAGCAGATGCATTACCACTGAGCCACAGCTCTGCCCCAGAAGTGAGATGCTAACCGGCATGGTGGGGTGGGGAGGGTGTCAGCCAGGGATCTGGGAGTCCCAGGTTCAATTCCCCACACTCCGCCATCTGAACTTGCTGGGTGGCCTTGGATCCATCACACACACTCAGCCTGACCTACCTCACAGGGTCGTGAGGATAGAAACTGGGGATAGGAGAATGATATAAGCTGTTTTGGGAAAGGGAGAACAGTGCAGTGTATACATGTGAAGTAAAGGACTAGCTCTCAGTTTTTATTTAAGACATGTATAAGCTGCTTTTCTACTTTAGAAATCTCCAGATTTTTAAAAATTTAAACAAGTTGGGGGAAAGAATTGTGCTCTCCCCCGCCCCCCCCCCATGAGAAATACGATAGAATCATAGGAAGGGACCTCCAGGGTCATCTAGTCCAACCCTCTGCACAGTGCATGAAATTCACAAATACCTCCCCCTCACACCATAGTGACAATTGTTCCACACCCAGAAGATGACAAAAAAAACCCCAGGATCCCCGGCCAAACTGGCCTGGAGAAAAATTCTTCCTGACCCCAAAATGTCAATCAGCATTTCCGTGGGCATGTAAGTTATAGGGACTCTGTAAAGATCTTTGTAATGGGACCTGCTGGAGAGTTCAGAACCCCAGAACAAAACGTGTGCATGTTAAGTGTATAGGAAGGCCTTAAGCCATGCACTCCATGGGGGCTAGGAACTTCAGTAGTGGAGGGATCTCAAAATTGAGGAGAAATTTGGCAGGGACCCATAAGTCTCTACTGTGGGGCCTCTGGTACAGTCAGCTCTTGACAACTGGGTTGGGGGCAGTGTTCCCTCTAAGCTGAGTTAGTGTGAGCTAGCTCACCATTTTTGAGCCTCCGTCTCACACACTTTTGTCTCAGCTCAGGAAGCGTGGTTCCAGAGCAAACTAATTTGTGCTGCAGCCAAATTGCTCGCTCACAACTTTAATGCCAGCAGCGCTCACAAAGTAGGATTTTTGCTCACAAGACTCCACAGCTTAGAGGGAGCATTGGTTGGGTGTCGTAATCTTTTTTGTTTTTGAAGTGTTGATTACTCTTTTCCTCCCCCCCCCCCTTCCCGGCCCGGTCCAGCAGATGTTTACCAGCTCCAAGATGAGATCCTTGGGGAAGGGGCACATGCGAAAGTCCAGGCCTGTGTTAACCTCATCACCAACAAGGAGTATGCAGTGAAGGTAGGTACTGTTCCAGAGAGGCCGAAATGCATCCATATGGGCAGGCATCTTGTCCACTAGCCAAAGGCTACTGGGTCCAGATCAGCTAAGCCGCACCTGAACTTTGAGACCCAAATGGTTGTGGGGGTTTTCTCTCTCTTCCCCTGCCCCCTCCCTCCTCACCAGCATTTGCAGGACTGCTTTTCTGGTGGCTGGCTAGTAGGGAGAGGCAGAAATCCCAAAGCCGCCCCCCCTCTTTTGTAGCCTGTCTCTGTAACTTCTGGAGGGCACCAGGGAAGACTTGATTTTTGCCTGGTGGAGCCAGCACCCAAATCCGTCTTCTCAGTCGTAAGGGTTTTGCGTTGTCTTATACGTGGTGATCCGGATGATTTTCTTGTCGAGAGACGGGCCCAAGGTCTCGGGGGGGGGGGGGGGGAGGGACTGTCTGTTCGTTTTCGTGAGGCCATTGTTCACTAGCACATGGTAGGTTCAGGACAGAAAAAAGGGAAGAATACTTTACAGAGAGAGGGATTAAAATGTGGAATTCGGGGCCAGAGGATTTCATGATGGCCACAGGAATAAACAGCTATAATGAAATGGATTCATGGAGGAAGAAATCTACCAGTGGCTACTAGCCATGGTTTCTGAGGGGAAACCTCCACATTCGGAGACACTAGTCCTCGGAATCCCAGAGCCAGGAGGCAACGTCATGGGAAGGCCTCGGCCTCCGTGCCCTGCTGTTGGCCCTCCAGGGGAACTGTTGGCCCCTGTGTGAGACAGGATGCTGGACTAGAGGGACCATTGGTCTCATCCAGCTGGGCTCTTCTGATGTTCTTCTCAGGGGAAGGCCTCAGCCTGTATGTCTTTAATTTTGGCCTTCCAGAAGAACTGGCTGGCCACTGTGTGAGATGGGATGCTGGACTAGATGGACCCTCACTGGTCTGATCCATTAGGGCTCTTCATATGTCCTTATCAGGGAAGGCCTTGGCCTCTGTGCCCTGTTGCTGGCCCTCCAGAGTAACTGGTTGGCCACTGTGTGAGACAGGATGCTGGACTAGAGGGACCCTCACTGGTCTGATCCAGCAGGGCTCTTCTTATGTCCTTATCAGGGAAGGCCTCGGCCTCTGTGCCCTATTGTTGGCCCTCCATATGAACCATTTGGCCACTGAGACAGAATGCTGGACTAGAGGGACCATTGGTCTGATACAGCAGGGCTCGTCTTATGTTCTTAGTCTGTGCTTGGTGGCTAACTTGGCTCCCATGCGTGGGGGCTGTATAATTACTGTTAAATATTCTGTTTCCCTCTGCACCAATTAGTTTCTTCATCCTCGCTTTGTCTTGGTGGGTCCCCATTTTTCTTCATGTTCTCCCAAAGGGGATTTGTTAAAGTTCTTTATAGTGACACAAGTTAGGCAAGAACAAATGCCATAAAACAGGGGTGGCCAACCTTGCTTAACGTAAGAGCCACATAGAATAAACGTCAGATGTCTGAGAGCCGCAAGACAGGAACAAATATCACACACAGGTTTTTATTTTTTTAAATATGCAAATTTGCTTTTTATTAACGTTAAATGGGACTGCCAAAAATAAAAACAAACGAGGAAAACCAGTTATTGATAATGATATTACTTGTTTGCTAATGATATTGAGAGAGATGGAAAGAAAGAATTAAAGAAGTGGAAAGAAAGAGAGAGAGAGAAACTAGGAAAGCAAATAGATGGGAGGGAGGAGGGAAGGAAGGAAGGGATAAAGAGAGAAAAAGCATGCCTCCCCTTTGCTTCCCCAGCCGCCCTGCCAGGAGCCGCACAATATATGTGAAAGAGCCGCATGTGGCTCCCGAGCCACAGGTTGGCCACCCCTGCCATAAAAGCTTGGGGGGCTGTGTGTGAATCCTCATACCTCTGGATAACTTTGCGGCCACCAGTCCCTTTAACTAACCCTGCAGCCAAGAGACTAAGGGACAGAGTCGCTAGCCACATCAGCTCTCAATCAGGATGCCAGCCCTGCAAGGCGGGACACTTGCAGTCTCTCTTCCACAGAGCAATTGCTCTTGTTGCTGTGGTCAATGACGGCCTAATGCCCTGGATGCCAATTGAAGCCCCCAAACCTGAAGAATACCACAAAATATTCTTAAGGAAGTTTATTAAAGGATTGTGCAGGACTGTGCAAATGTAAGAACTGTGAACAAGGGTAAAATAATAACTTAAGCTGGGTGTGTGTGTGTGTGTGTAAGTGCCATTGTGTGGCTTCTGAGTTATGATGACCTTATGGATTAATGACCTCCAGAACGCCCGATCTTTAACAGCCTTGCTCAGGTCTTGCAAACGGAGGGTTCTTGTGGCTTCCTTTGTGGAGATTGTCCGTCTCATGTTGAGTCTTCCTCTTTTCGTGCCGCCTTCCACTTTCCCTGGCACCACTGTCTTCCCCAGTGACCTCAAATAAGTATAGATCCAAATAAGTATAGATAAGTCTCCCCCAGCTAACCTCAAATAAGTATAGATCCAGGTAGTCAACTGTGTTGGCCTGAAGCAGTGGAACAAACTTAAGAGTCCCATGGGGGCACCTTGAAGACCAACAAAGGTTTATTCAAGGCATGAGCTTTCCTGTGCATGTACAATTCCCACAATTAGAAAAGATGCCTTTTCACATTTATCCCCTATTTTGACATGTTTATTACTTTGCTGTCCTTTCCCCCCTTAATTAAATCAAAACAACTGTTGACCTTATAACCTTAGCTTGTTATTTAGTTTTGACTTTGCATCTCTTAAATCGTCTGCATCAAGTTACATGTTGATTTGCTGTTCAACGTCTGTCTTATAAGTTTGAACCTTACCTTCCATTCCAATGTATTTGAAAAAGTGTGCCTTGCACACGAAAGCTCGTACCTTGAATAAACCTTTGTTGGTCTTCAAGGTGCCACTGGACTCTAAATTTGTTCTCAAATAAGTATATAAGCTTTGGTTCTCTAATCCAGATGTTACCCAGCCAGACTGAGACTCGGTCCAGACTGAGTTTTCAAAGTCCAAAAAAGCAGATCTCCCAGCCTCACAGGGCACCAACCAATGGTCAAGAAGTGACCCAAAAGAAGGTACCAAGTAGAACAAAAGGTTTTCCTTTGTGCCAAACTGCCTGCTGTTAGCATGATCCAGGTTGACCAGTCTGATGCTCTGCTAATCAGGTGGCCTGACCAATCAGGAGTGTTATTAGTATGAGACCATATGCTCGGCAGCTGTGTGTAGGTCCAGTTAAGCAAGCCACGCTCCCTGGCCCGGGAATGCAAGGGCAGAAATCCCTCCTAGTTCTGGCCTTGAGAATCTGTAGACCCCATGACCTCACTGGCATCTAACTCCCATCTTCCTCCTTCTCTCTTTCTTGGAAACCGCAGTCACCATGACCTTGAGTTCTCAGAGAGAAGCTTCCAGGATCTGGCTAGGCCATAAACCTGAACCAAAGTTTCAGAAGTGAAACTTGAAAGGCTTAGAGGCCAGTTTCTCGACAGGCTCGATCCATCCCTTTCAAATAAGCCCCTAAATGTCTAGCTCACAGATCATTTCTTGCCCTCCTGCTCTTACTTGATGTTGCGTTCAAGTAGGAGGAGATGTCTTCAGGGGCAGGTTGGTCACCTGCAGGTGGTTCTTAGTTCGCCCTGGGTGAGCGTCGACTTGAGAGACTGACTTATTAATTAGTGTTTGGAGTCTGGGGTTTGGGAGGTGGCTCGGCCACACAAACTGGTTGGATGGCTTTGAGCCGAGGCGATCCCTTTTGGGCCCAGCCCTCCTCATGGGACTGGTGAAACGATGTGGACAGGATGAAAATTGTGATGTTTGCTTTGTGAATGCAGCAGGAGGGAAGGTGGTGTGGTTTATAGCCTGATCTTGTCAGATCTCAGAACCAAAGCTGGGTCAGTACTTGGATGGGAGATCACCAAGAAAGACTCTGCAAAGGAAGGCAAAACAACCTCTGCTTGATCCCTTGCCTTAAAAACCCCTTGCTGGGGTTGCTGTAAGTCGGCTTTGACTTGATGGCACTTCACACAGCTGAGGCGTCTAGCGAAGTATCATTCAGGTGTGACACGGATTCTCCCTTTGCAGCCTTGGTTGAATCCCTTCACCATTGGGATTATTGCCGGTGCCTTTCCCCCATTCAAAGATCATTAACTGTTCCTCTGGCTTTTAGTGTCTCTGCTTGTTATGGTGTGGAATTTGAACACATCCAGGCGAGGCTGGGTTCCTGAGCAGCTTGGCAGCTGTGCTTCTTTGCGTGTTGAGTCTGTGGTCCAAAATCCCCTATGCGTGTTGCACTGAGCTGCTGGTAATTTATACCCAAGAAGACGTGCAAAGGATTCGGTCGCATTTATCTGAACGGCAATTCAAATATTAAGATTAGCCTCATGTGTCTGGGAACTTGATCTGATACTCCCCTCCAAGAACAATAAAGAATTTTCTCCCATAAGTAAAGGGGGAAGAGTTCTGGGGCTTATTAGCTGATAAAAAATTGGCTTGAGGGTGAGGTGGAAAGCCAGTTTCTAAGGTTGTCCAAAGCCTGAAGAAAGCAGATAGCGAGAACTTTTTATCCCTCTCCTGAGAACTTGGGGCTGTCCAATGAAATTGATCAGCCGGAGGTGGAGGACAGAGAAATCAAATCGCATGAGGCACAGTTAACTTGTGGAACTTGCTGCCACCGGGATGGAGTGGCCGCTAGCTTAGACGGCTTTAAAAAGGGGGTCGGACAAATTCGTGGAGGAGAATGGCCATTGGCTGTGAAACCTCCGTGTTCTGAGGCAGTTGACCTCTGAACGGTGGTCCTCCTGCCTTATGGAAATCATTTATGGTGGGTGGGGAGAGAGATCAGTTCATCATTATAATATGAAATTGTTTTTGCTCATCTGGAGAAATCAGTTGAGTCACCAGAGGGGACCAGTTGAGTGGCTCTTTAGGAACCTGAACTTCAGTCCTCACAGAGCTTCCTTTCTGAGTTGGTGGTTCTCCTTTCCCTCCCTCCCACTGTTTCAGCATAGGCTTGAGCCCCTGCACTTATTTATTTATTACCAACAAGGAACAAAATATATTGGTTACTCAACTTTTAGATCTACTGGAAACCTTTCAGCAGATTTGGAGGGGGGGACTTTGTTTTAGAGTAATTAATTGGGTTGTTTGGTTGCTGGTATATTATTTTAAGAGCGGTGTAGCAAAAAAAGAATTCCAGATGGAATAATAAAAAATAATATTTTATCAAATAAAATAACAATAAATAAAATGAAAAAATAAACTGGTGTTTCGAGTCATCTGAAAGACTCTCAAGATTATGGTCCGTTGGAAGCTGACTTTTTCAGATGCTCATCGAGTCCGTTGAAAAATTAATTTCTTTTAAGGACAAATGGCGATCCCAGCTCCATCCCTAAAACATGACTTCTGCAATCTTTTGAGAAGCTGGTGGAAGTTAGTGGAGACGTTCTTCAGAGCGGGGGGGGGGGGGGGGGGGATAGGGGAGAATTGAATTTTTCAAGTTGGCTGGGATTCCCTCTTCGTGAAAAAAAGCTAGACTCAATATGCTTTTCCTTTTTCAACATAAATTTTCCCCTCCTGATTCTCCTTCCCCGCCTCCCCAGTTTTAGTTAATAAAAAAAGCACTCCCCTTTTCTGACTGGCATAACCAGTGAGTGATGTGGGTGTAGCATTTGGCTGGGATCTGAATAGAACGGGTCGGCCCTGGCAGCGTCTGTCTGTTTGGGACAGATGCAGGAGGTGGCTGTAAAAAGGGGAGGGGGAAGCGCTGAGGTTAGAGGTCTAACCTCCCTGGTTAGAGGGGATTAGAACAGCTGCTGCATTGAGTTGGCGTCTCCGCAGGCCTTTTATTGGCAAGGGGAGACGGACAAGGGCTCTCTTCATGCAGCTCTGGGCCATGAAATTTTGTCAACGACAGTGCATTTTAAAAGCCAGCCCTCTTCCCTGATATAATTCAGGTCTCTCCCCCCTACGCCCTCCCCCTTTCTGCTCAGCAAGATGCACAAGTTCTTTATTTTGGAAGCCCGTTCTGTCTGGCTTTCTTAAAGGGCGTGTAACTTCTTGGGGCTCTGGAGAGAAACAAACAAATGTGCTTCTCTGACATCAACGTCAACGACAGAGACTGTCCCTTCCTCAGGAACGGGGTGGCTAAAACAGGAGTTGAATTTTTGTTCTCCCCCCCCCCCCCCCGCTCATAATGGGAAGAGGTGCAGTCACACAATTTACATTTTAAAACCCACCAAACCCAATGTTTTGGCTACCCAGGATGCGAACGAGACTTTGGCATTTAGCAGGAGAGGCATATATGTTTGTGTCGTGTAGCTTGCATGCAGAAAGTTAGCATCTCAGGCAAAATGGCCCAACTCCTCTTGAGTTGCAAAGGATTTGGGAGGTGGGTAGGTGAACTGGAGCATCCAGTTACATGAGCTTGGACCTTCAAGCCTTCGCGCTCATTTAAAGAAAAAAATTCTCCCTTTTAAAGATCATCGAGAAGCGCCTTGGACACATCCGGAGCAGAGTCTTTCGAGAAGTGGAGATGTTGTACCAGTGCCAGGGACATAGGTAAGTGTGTGTGTGGTTCAGGACTCTAGTGTGGTTCAGGACTCACAGGGTGTTAAATCTGAACCCATGCCTCCTTTGCCTGAGGATCAAACTGTGTGATAATGTTTTTTGATAGGTCAGTGTAAAGGATGAGATCTTAAATATGACATTCAAACAGAGGTGGTGTGATGCAAAGTTCGACCAGCGTGGTCTCTACCAATGCTCCCTCTGAGCTGTGGAGTCTTGTGAGCAAAAAAATCTACTTTGTGAGCTGCTGGCATTAAAGTTGTGAGCAAATCGTTTGGCT
This sequence comes from Lepidodactylus listeri, assembly GCA_029233225.1. Taxonomy (NCBI): domain Eukaryota; kingdom Metazoa; phylum Chordata; class Lepidosauria; order Squamata; family Gekkonidae; genus Lepidodactylus; species Lepidodactylus listeri. The sequence continues at coordinate 178,907,323 of JARCFY010000002.1, forward strand.
GCTGCATAAATTCGTTTGCTGTGGAGCCATCCTGCCTGAGCTAAGACAAAAATGTGTGAGCCAGAGGCTAAAGAACTGTGAACTAACTCTCACTAACTCAGCTCAGAGGGAACACTTTCTACCCCAACCCTCCAGCTGACAGATTTAACCCGTGTGGCTTCTGAATAGAATAAGTTAGCACCTGGGAAGTCTGTGAGGCTTCTGGGTTAACACTATCAGACCAGACCTTTGAAGTAAAAGCAAAGTTCTTTTATTTCTAATAATGACTCCAGGTTCTCGATGTTTGTTAGAGATACATGACAGTAAGCAACAGTGGTTAATATACCTTCAGTCATATCCGAATACAGGTAGAGGACCAATCAGATTCAATACAGCTAAGCGGGAAAAAGGGTGACTGTTAGGTTCTCACAGAGAAGGTGAGAAAGTAATAAAAATTCCCTTCCTGCCCTGGGTGACCCACATGTGTGAATGATAGGCTAAACATTTGGTTAGAAACAATTAAACAATTCCCAAGGTTGTAACACTTGATAACATTTTCCGAGCAAGGCATACTATTGTCAGATTCTGACAAAGCCAACGGGAGAATAACAGTAACTTTTATTTACTTCCAAGGATAGGGAAACAAGGTGGTTCAGAAAAGAGGTTGGAAACTATTCACAGGTGTAGCACAGTTGATAATTTAGTTGTATTGAGAGCAGCGACCAGTGAAGTTTGTATCCATGAGGTGAATGTTGGTCACCCCCTCAACCTCAGGATTCTCACCATCCAAATGTGAGCTCCTCTCAGAAACCACAGGTCTTGCACAAGTTTCCCTCAGAAACGGGGGCTTCACAGACAGTGGCGGTCTCTTCGTCAGGACCGCCTGCCTCATCGTAAAAGACAGGTTTCCCGAGACAGGTTCACTCTCCACTAACACTTTGGAGAGGCAACCCCTTGGCTCCACACGTTCGCTCGCACAGGAGACAAACTCGGAGACCGGGAGCCCTCCAGTCTGTTGGTGTGTTTCAGACTGGGGCAGGACCTTTGCCCATCCATCACAGTTGGTTCTGAAGAACTTGACTCACTTTCCCCTCAGCAGCTGTGAGGAAATGTTTTTAAATCCTGTGGGATCCCAGTTTGGCTCAGAACTGTAGCGTGGGGGGAGGAGGTGCTCCTTGCCATTTCCCTGAGCCAAAAAGGCCCAGGAGAGGATTTATTTGCCCCATTTTGGAACTGCACATGCGTGGAATATTCCATGTGAATTTCCAGAATGGGGCAGAGATCCCCCAGGGTTGTTTCTCCTCAGGGAAATGGTGAAGGGGGGGGGGGGAGAAGGAGCCCCTCCAGCCCCTGCTCCACAGTCCCGAGCCAAAAGTGGATCCTAAAGACTTTAAAAACAACACACCCTACAGAGAGAGTGAAATGGGCTTTAGTTTGCGGTGGGGCAGTTTTGTCTCTGGTGCTGAGCTTTGGACTCCTTACCATTGCCGTCTGTGTACTGTGGAGGATTCTATCTCACTTCTAAGACTCATGCTAGTTCCATGGCAGAATAAAGGCCGTGTCCCTTTCAATTTGTGGAATTGAGTGTTGTGATCCTCCAGTTAGGTTAGGCTGGGGAAGACTGAGAGATCTGAAGTTACTGAGTGAGCATCTTGGTAGAGTGGGGATTTGAACTTGGGTCTTCCCATAGGCATAGACTACGGGGGGGCTTGAGCCTCCCCCGAAATTTCCGGGGGGGGGACTGAGCGCCCCCCCCCCCGGGAAAACGTAGCGCCTGCTGCCCGTTCCTCCCAGGACCCTTCTGAGGCTGGCTGCTGCTGGTGCCTCTCCCCCCCCCCCCCCCGCCTGGCCACTCTTCCATCCTTCCCTCTCCCTCCCTCTTTTCCCGGCGAAGGGAGAGAGGGAAGGAGTGGGGGGGGAGAGGCCCTGACAGCAGCAGCTGGCAGGCCTCGGAAGGGCCCAGGGAGGCACAGAGGTTTCCCGGCCAGGGGGGGGACATCGCCCGCCCCAGCGCGCACACACGCTAAAGAGCCCCCGCCCTCCCCCCCCCCCCCGGAATTTACAAAACTACGCCCCAGGGTCTTCCCAGTTTGAGTCCGATGCTTTGCTGTGTCGTTCCTAGTTCCAGAGCTGATGCTCCAATCCTCTTAAATGCACCTGGGGGCGGGGAATAGGGTTAGGCGTTTCACCTGTGCAGACACATATTCTGTCCTTTGATTTGAGAATGCTAGAGAAACTATGTCCACGATGTGGCAAATGCGGCTGTGTGTACTTGCTCCCGCTGTGTACATGTTACAGTGTACCCCTGTGCATTACTGCATTCTTCCTCCCGCCAGTGCTGGGCACAAGTTGACAGTTCTCTGCTGCTCACTCAGGCATCTTGCGTGTGGTGGCCACTTCTCCTGGCGCCAACCCTTCTCCTTCTTGGCCTTCTAGAACCTTTTCTTGGCAGATTTGTTTGAAAAAACTTTTCTCAACTTTTTTTTGGGGGGGGGGTTCTTTCTGATAGGAACATCTTGGAACTGATTGAGTTCTTTGAAGAAGAGGACCGATTCTACCTCGTGTTTGAGAAGATGAGGGGAGGTGAGCGACGTCCTTTTGATTTGATTTTTCTTTTTTTTTTCTTTTTTTTAACTTAATTTTTATTAAATTTTTCATATAACCTCAAACAATAATTTATAACAATTAACAATTAAAACAACCTTATGATTACAATACATCGTACATTGATACTAGCTCAATAAAACATAACATTAGAATACCTCTTCGGTAAAGTAACACTGTTATTTTTAGATGAATTAACATATTCAAAAAAAGAACTACTTTTCTAAGAAAATATTTTTCGTTTGAGGAGTTTCTGCCATAATGATTTGAGAGGCCAACTTATCCACAACCGCCAAGTCCCAGGCTTAAGTTCTCCCTCCGCCTGAGGCATGGTTTGATCTCCTCTTGTCACGAGCTTTCCAGCTAGGGTGGCTTTGGGCCACCCGTGGCTCTTGTGGATAGTCTCCAATTTTTGCAAGCCGCTGAGGCTGGCAATAAGGCAGAGGAGGGTGTGAGAGGGGATTTTTTGCCTGAGTCTTAAGAGCTGAGGTTGGTAAGTTGGCGTTCTTGTGGGCAGCGGCTTCCAACAGTGGGAATTATACGGCTTTGCCCAACTTGTGGAACTCGCCACGTCAAGCTGTAACCATTGCCACTGGCTTAGAGGGCTTTATAGGGGGGGTGTTGACAAATGTGGTCCCTTGGAGACTGTACACTGTGATTGCTAAATGGGGTGGCAGTGGGGGGGGGGTGAGGATTGAGATGGGCCTTCTCGGGTGTCTGGCCATTGTGGGAAACAGGGTGCTGGATCTCTTTGTCTGACCTTGCTGATCTCTTCTTACCTGCTTTTGGAATATGGCTTTTACCCAGGGGAATGGAACCTATATATTCAGCAGAAGTCTACCTCTGCTTATCAATTATTATGGACTGCGAGTTGTTTCTTCCTCCTGGGCTTTTTGAAAGCAGCTGGCTGGACTTGAGAATCAGTTTGGTGTAGTGGTGAGGAGTGCAGACTCTAATCTGGGAGAATTGGGCATGATCCCCCACGCCTCCACATGCAGCTGCTGGTGTGACCTTGGGGCAGTCAAAAGTTCTCTCAGAGCTGTTCTCTCATGAGCAGTTATTGAAAGAGCTCTCTCGGCCCCACCTGCCTCACAGGGTGTGTCTGTTGTGGGGAAGGGAAGGGAAAGGAGATTGTAAGCCGCTCTGAGACTCCTTTGGGGAGTGAAATCCAATCTCTTCTTCTTGATAGACCTTTGATCTGATCCAGCAGGCTCCCTTCTCTAATGCGCTGCCCTCTTTCTCTCTCCTTTTACTCCCCAGGCTCCATCTTAACCCACATCCATCGTCGGCGCTATTTCAACGAACTGGAGGCCAGCATGGTGGTACAAGACATTTCGAGTGCCCTTAATTACTTGCACAACAAAGGTGGGCACATTTTGGGGGTACGATCTTTTTGAGGGCTCTGGGTCCCTTCTGGTGTTGCCCTTCTCTCTTGCCGCCTATCAGGGTGATGTCCTTCACCAGCGCCCTCTGTGGCCCACAGCAGCATGTGGGTGTGGAGTTTTGCCCTGCTGTGGAGCATCCGGCCCTTACTGATGCCGCCCTCCTTTCTTCTCGCCGTGCTGGTTGAGTGGAATTTTAAAGCATAATATTTTTTTAGGCTCCAGAGGAATTATGGGCAGGTGCCCTACTTGCTGTTCAAATCTTGTTTTTCCAGTTCTTTGCCAGCTGGAGCGAGGCAGGGAAACAGTCAGGCTGGCACTCCCAGCTCTGTGGAGTCAGCGCGATGCTCCACTTCAGAGCTCTTGCCTGGAGTGACATCAGTTGCTAATGTTTGTGTGTGGAGGGAACAGGTGGCTCCTGTCACCACCTCCTTTCCTGGCAAAATTCACTGACTTCTGATAGGCATTTAGAAATGAGCCCTCCTGTCCTTTTGGAAACCGACTTTGCAGCTAGCCCTCAAGGTTTTCCTTCTTCTTCTTCTTCTTCTTCTTCCATAACCCTAGAACAGAGTAGGGCCCAACCTTTTTGAGTCTGTGAGCCAGTTTGGTGTAGTGGTTAAGAGTGTGGACTCTAATCTGGGAGAACCGGGTTTGAGTCCCTACTCTTCCACTTGCAGCTGCTGGTGTGACCTTGGGTCAGTCACAAGTACTCTCAGAGCTGTTCTCTCACGGACAGTGCTCGAGAGAGCTCTCTCAGCCCCACCTACCTCACAGGGTGTCCGTTGTGGGGAGGGGAAGGGAAAGGAGATTGGAAGCCGCTCTGAGACTCAGATAGTGAAGAGCAGGGTATAAATCCAACTCTTCTCTTCTTCTTCTCTTAGTCCAGTGGGACTTCCATGTACATGGGCAGGTCTGTGCTCAATGCCAGGATCAGGAGGCCTTTTCTGCAAGTTGAATTCCACTGTGGAAGGGAGGCAGAAAAATAAACGCAGTCATTCAAAACAAAAATGTGGCTGGTGACCATTGAGGCGTGAGGGTCTGAGTCAGCGGATAGCACTTTTTGGGGTTTTTTGGCTTGTGTTATTGCCAGCAGGTATTGGGGGGGGGTTTCTGTGTATAGGGGGGAGAAATCCAGTCTGTTTCCAAAACCTTTGTCTGGATGTGGTCGCCTGGAGAGCAGCCATTCACAAATTGCCCCCTGCAGCTCGTACCCCGGGGCACACTATTAAAAGGGTAAATCCACTTTCTTCATTACCACATTAATCTCGGCAATAGAATATTTTGGGTGGGTGGTGGGGAGGATTTTTGCACCTGGCATATTTAATCTATGACCTACCTCTCCCCTTTCCTCTCCCTAGGAATAGCACATAGAGATTTAAAACCAGAAAATATTCTCTGTGAGAGTCCCAATCAGGTAAGTAGCCCCGTTTAAACTTCTGGGTCGTCAGGGTGCTCAGATTCTCTTAAGAGGGTTGGTGGAACTTATTGAGGCCACAAGGTGTTAAATATTATTGTGAGAAACGAGGGTCAGAGCTTTTCAGAAGAGAGGCGAAGTGGGAGGGGGTTTATTTTCAGTGCTTGATTTATATACCTCGGCAGCATGAAATTAATGGCTGGTTTTGGTGGTTGCTGCTGCTGTTCTTACGCTTCTCTCTGCCCCGGATGCCAGGTTTCCCCGGTTAAAATTTGTGACTTTGACTTGGGAAGTGGAATCAAGTTGAATGGCGATTGTTCCCCCATCTCCACCCCGGAGCTGCTCACCCCGGTAAGACACCCCCCTCCCCAAGGGTGGAATCCTGGAGGAGATGTTAGAAAAATGCTGTGTGGTTTGGGTAGAGGAAATGTGGCTTCTCCTGCTGGTGTAGTTCTCGGGTTCGCCGGACCACCTACTGGAAACGTGTCTGGTTCTGTAGCAAAGGGCTGCTTTGCACAGCCTGTAAATGGACTTGTGGAACTCCCTGCTACAAGGTGTCTTGGTAACTGCTTGCTTAGTTCTGTGGTCTTCAGTCTGTGGACCATGACCCTCCCGGGGTGTGTGTGTGTGTGTCACAAGCCTTTACAGAGTAGCCATTTTGTTTGCTGCCATTTGGAAAGCCCTCCTGCGTAGAGAGGGACAGTGTTGTCCCTTCTGTCTCTCTAGGCATGCTGAGCACGGTAGCACAACTGCCGTGTGAGGTCAGTGGAGAGGTTTCTTCCACGGCTCTGTCCCTCGGCCTGCTCTTTGCTGTGATCCAGATCCAAGTTCTTGGCTTGCATGCCTGGCCTTGACACCAGTGAGTTCGTAGCCCTGGCTCCCCCTCTTTAGGTCATGTGACTCTTGACACATGACTTCCTGTCATGTGGAAAGGATGATGAAGACAAAACACACACACACACCCCATTTTTGGTTCCTTCCGAGAAACTGTGGCTTGCAATTGTGTTCTGCTGAGGTTTTATAATTGTGAGGTTTCCTTGCCGACTTCTGTAAAAACGGAAATAACGTGGTGCCTAGCTGTCCAGGTAAACAGGGTGTTGCCCCCATTTCCTAAACAGGTTTATACAGAGCCAAACACCTGGAGCAAGTAGAACTTCCTCGTTAGGTGACCAGGCTGGAAAAGGGGTTGTCAGGTGGAAGTGCTGTTGTGTCTTTTCCAAGCTGGAAGTGTGCTTTAATGACCAGCACTGGTGTTGTATGAGCTATTAAAAAAACACGGGCAAGTAACTTTTGCATGCTTATTTGCATTAATAGAGCCCTGCGTGGCCAGGTTTCCCAGTTACTGACCTTTCACTTTCCCGTTGCCTGTCCTATAATCTGCCTCCCTCTTTGAGTGCGGTGGTTGTTCTATAACCTCTCGTGGTCCAGAACTGATCAAAAGTGAGTGTCGTGAGTTCAGTACCCTTTACGGGCTTGTGGGGAACATGGGGCAGGAGAATACAGCCCTCTGTTAGGATCCCCCTCTGGGAATCGGGGTATGGTGGGGAGGTGACCCACTTGCCTATGCAGCTTGGGCTGGGGGGACCTGAATTCCTTCCGCTGAACCCACCTGTCCTTTCCGTCGCCTCTGATGCGGTTCTCCTAGGCATCTCTTCCATTTGTGATGGCCGTCGGTTGCGTATCAGGGCGGTGTAGCGGTTAAAGTGTCGGACTAGGATCTGGGGAGGCCTGGGTTCAAATTCCCACTTGTGCCATGGAAGCCTGCTGGGTGACCTTGGTCCAGTCACACACTCAGCCTAACCTACCTCACAGGGTTGCTGTGAGGATAAAACAAAGGAGAGGAGAACAATGTCAGCCGCTTTGGGTGCCCGTTGGGGTGGAAGGTGGGGGTATAAGTAAAGTAAATAAGAAATAATTGAATAAGTGTGCCAGAATAAGTGTGTCCGTTAGTTTTACATCCCCCATTTTTTGGCATTGTTGCTCACCTCGATGGCCCTGTGAGAGTATTGCATCCGTGTGGCAGCTTCTGGAAAGAGTGTCTTGCCCATTACTCCGTCCTCAAGGGATGTTTACCTCTTCCCCCCGCCCCTTTCGAGAGCTGGTTGGAAGAAGAGTGTCATTGTAGGGGTAAGTCTTGTGAGATGTGGAATTTTGTTTCAAACCCTGGCACCAAATTTCATTCCAATATCTCAAATGGCAAGCGTTTGGTTTGATTTCGACACGTGGTTTCCCTGATAGGGGTGAACTGGTGGCCCTCGAGTTCACACACTCCTTCATTCCCTGGTGTGTCTCTGGCTATCAAATCCCTGCTTTTGACACAAACTCTAGTAGGATGTGCTGTGTATGAATGGCTGCATCCAAACTGAGGTTTGAACCTGAATTGAGATGCGGTTTTCAAGAAGATCGTGACGTGGATGGAGTTGATGGTTTACACAGCAGTGCAAGTATCGAATTCTGGAGCCACAGTTCTGGGGAGGATGGAGTGAGTGGACCCAAGAAGTTGTCTTCTGGGCATGGTTCTGTAGACATCCAGGACGAAACAGGAATGAAACTGAGGGTTGCGTTTCGTTTGTCCAAGACGTGGCTCTCTTGTGTGTTCAGGATTTCTAGGCGAGTCATGTGGAATAGACAAGCTTGGTAAAAAGTTTTCCCAGTGAAGACGAGAATGAAATCCATGGAACACCTTTCATTAGGACCAACCAGACTGACACAAAATATTACATGGAGATTAGAGGGATTTGGGTTTTTTGCTTTTGGACTTTGCATGAACCAATATGGCTGTTCACAATTTTTCAAATTAGGCCTTTTTTAAAAAAATGGTTTTTAAACTATGTTGAGGTAGCACTTTACCATCCCCCCTCCCCTAGTAAAACTGGTTTGGGGCAGAGTTTAAAACAAAATTAAAGCTGCAAAGTATTCCTTGGTGCAGAGACGCTTAAAGAGTGTGTCCCCCTTCCCCGTGTGTCCCGGCTGTTGAGAAACAAGGTTTGTGATGCCGTAGTTTGGACTTGCCCTCACCTAGATGGCCCAGGCTGTACTGATCTAATCAGATCTCAGGAACCAAGTCGGCTGCCCTGGTTAATATTTGGATGCGAGACCACTGGAGAAGGTTCAGGATTGCTGTGCAGTAGTTTGAACTTGCCCTGACCTGGATAGCCCAGGCTAGCCCGATCTCAGAAGCTACGCAGGGTCGGCCCTGGTTAGTACTTGGAGGGGAGACCCCCGAGGAATACCAGAATCGTGACGCAGGGGTAGGCAGTGGCAAACCACCTCAGGGTGTCTCTTGCCTTGAAAACCCAAGGGCATTGCCTAAGCCTCCTGCAGCTCAGCAGGCACTTTCCACCAAGCCAGTTTGAACTGCCTGCATCCGGTGGTTATCTAGAAAGTGTGCACCATCTTTCTGACTGCAAATGCCCTCAACTTTCAAGGAAAGGGCTGCATGGATTGTAGGCTGCAGGGGAGGGCCCATCCTTTAACAGTTTCCTCTCTACTTTCAAAAATCCTGGTGGTCAGAAGGTGAAAAAAATCTGGGATCGTGCCCTGAGTGTGCACCGTGTTTCACCCCACCATCGTCGACCTTAGAGGGAGGGATCGTGTTATGGCCTTGCGCATGGTTGGCGGCGGGTGTGTTGTGTGTTAATCCAGCAATCTGAGTTCTTGAGTCGCAATCTCAGCCTTACATAATGGTTTTTAATTCTTTGCTTCACTCCCCCCCCCCCCCCCGCGGTGCCTCCTCCTCTCTGAACATGCCCGGCTGGCGGGTTGGAAATGCAATGCACGGTCTCTTCCACTGAGCCAAGGGTGGCGGCCTTGCTCCCGCGGCTCTGGGAAAAGATCTGCCCTTAGCAACAGTTCGCCTGATTGGCTGGCCAGGCAAGGTTGGTATTTGCAGATTGGGTTGGGCTCCCTCCCCCCCTTCCCTTTCCTCCCCTCCCCCTTGATGTGGGAGGTGAGGACGCGTGCCAAAAAAAAAAAACTGGGTCAGGCTGGTCTTTCATCTAGAGGCTGGGGTGGTGGCGGCGGTGGCTAAATCACCCAGTAAATCAGCATATGTGCTCTGTGCGTGTGTGTTTGTGTGGGGGTTGGGGGGGGAGTTGGCTGCACAAAACTCTCTGGTGTTGACTGTTGTGTTTTCTTGGCCTCCCTCAAAGGAAGTCTCTGGCTTCCCACACCCTTTTCCTCCCCCCCACGAAGAGGTGCGAAAAGTAACAAGTGCTGTTTTTAAAGGAAGTGTGGATCTCTCTTGTCTGGAATTGGATTCTCTGGTTTAGATCCAGATTTAGGCCCCCCACCCCGACCCAGCCATGCATGGGCTTTTCATCTCTCCCTCTTCTCTTCCCCAGAAACTGAACCCGAATCTTGGCTGTGCCTCGTGAAGTCCAGTCTTGTAAGCTCCTTGGGGCAGGTGCCTCCCTCCTTCTTCCAGTGTGGGGCCCTGTCTGCACTCTCCTTTCAATCCGTGTTCACCGCGGGGTCCTCCAAGCAATTCTGCACTAAAATCGAATCCAACTTTCTTTTTAATCTGGGTTCCCCCCACCCCCCATTTCTGCATAAAGTCCCTTGAAAGGTCTTTGTAAGGATTGCCCAAAGATTTTTTTTTTATTTCTGCCCCTCCTTTAAAACCTCACTGTAAAACATGAGCCTGTCAAAGTTAACCTGTTGATCATAACACAGTATAACGGCCCTCATGGTCGGCTGGTCCCCGTGTTGCAGGTACAGGTAAGAGGGTACAGCATACCTTAGGCCCGTGGGTGAACGGGCAGCCCCTTAAACCCACGCCCTCCTGGATCGCAGCCCACTTCCTCAGCTGCCACACTTCACGTTCGTTTTCTGTTCTTTTCTGAAGCTTAGCTGGACCGCGCTCAGTGTGTGCGAGGAAGACTCCGAAGCGGGTTTGGCGTGGGGTCAAGAAGCTGACAGAGAGGGGGAAAGCCGGGCCTGTTTCCGGTCTAGCATAGAGCTTGCCCCCCCCCCCCCCCGGGGGCCTGCTTTCAGAATCGGAGGGCTCTTGGCCTGCCCTTTGGGGATCCAGGAGAGGTTGCAGGATTAAAAGGGGTTTCTCCCTTCTCTAACTCCCCCCCCCCCCCAATACATGGCCTGCTGTCTGGCTCTGCGGTGGGGCAGGTGAGAGAGGCTGTCGGCTCCACCCCACCCTGGCCGGCTTCCTCTTTGGGTCAGCTCAGGCTTTCTTCCCAAGGGAGGGGCAGCTGATGCAACCTCCATGCAAGGAGCTGGTAACTCTGCACTTTGCAGTTCCATTCCAGCCTGGCTGGGGTGGGAGGGGGGAGGGTGGACGCTGGTATCAGGGGAGCTGCTGTTGCTCCCGTCTTGGGCTCCCTTCTTTATGTGGAGAGGGGGCTTAGTTGCTGTGCGTGCGTGCTGCTTTGCGCAATCCATTGGCAGGGCACCATTCACTTGTGCATTGCCTGCACCCACAAAGGGGTTTCTTGAACATGCAGAGAATGCCTTTCCCCTGGTTGCCAAGGACTTGCAGTCCGCCCCTTTTCCTTGGCTCATTTTTCCCCCTTCCTCTCCCAGAATGCTAGATCTTGAGGTCATCCAATTAAGGTGATGGGCAGTAGGTTCAGGACAGACACAAGGAAAGACTGCTTTACAAAGAGAGTGATTAGAATGTGGGATTTGCTGCCGGAGGATGTGGTGATGGCCGCAGGAATAAACAGCTTTAGGGGGGGGGGTAGATTGATTCATGGCAAGTAGCCATTGGTAGACTTATTCCCTCCCTCCCTTTCTTGGAGGCAGAAGAGAATGCCTGGGGGGCTGGCCGGCTGCTTTGAACCTGTGGCCCTTTTTTTCCTGGAAATGCTGGATCCTTTTTATAGCTCTTGGCCCGAGTCTCGCTGGTCTTGGCCAGAAAGCTTCGGGGAAGGAATTGTCCTTGCTATTTCAGTGCTCGGTGACACACAGGTAGGGGAGTGCAGCCAGGGTCGGCTGTTGTCTTTACTGTCCCAGAACACCAGGAGGTGCCTTCCAGCAACGAATGTGAGCCTTAATAGAACATAATCTTTTGCTGGTTCTGGCAATGAAGGCTTTTGTCTCCACCTGTGGTTGGCAACAAGCGGCTGGTGAGGGTCCCAATCGTGCCCCCCCCTCCTGTTCATTTGCGGCATCTGGTATTCAGCGGTATACCACCCGTGAACTTGGTGCTTTAGTTCAGTATCGTGTTTGACAGTTATTGTCAAGAGTTTCTTCTCCATGAATACTATCTTGTGGCGTGGAGTTCCACAGGCTTAAGTGTGTTTGTATGCATAGTTTCTGTTCAGGCAGCCCTGAATCTGTTCTTGGTCAATTTTTCCTTGAATGACCCTGAGTTTTTTTATCAGAAGGAGGGCATCTCTGCTCTCCAGCATTTACCGTTCCAAAATAACCAGCTGCTAGTCCTTCTAATTCATACAGAAACCGGCATCTGTTCTCAATCCAGTTTGCTGCTTCTGCCTTCCTGGTGGGAAAACTTGGCTGTTTCAGTCTGGGTACACTCCCTGTGAATGTCTCAATGTCAGGAATGTGTCAATAGTATACCATACAGACGCCCAACCCTTTTGAGCCAGCGTGGGGTACCTTTGAAATTTTCACTCTGCAGACGCACAAAATGGCTGCCACAGAAGTTGGAGACACATAGAGGAAGTCGAGGGGTAGAAAAATACTTTTAAAAAGAGGGGTGAAGGAGAATAAACTGAATACTGAGAGGATACAACGAACACTGAAACAAAGTTGTTTTAATCTACCTAGCCAATGAAACCTTCAGTGGCGAATCAGAAGCTGTACTACACAAGAACCCCACCTGGCCCCACCCACTTTTTAAAACCACTGGATGGGTGGGGCCAACAGACGTGTGGCTTAGGTCATGAATCTTTTGCTGGACCTTTAAGGCCACCCAGACCTCCTAACTCTCACTTGCTTGTATCTCCTCTCTCCCTGTGGTCTTTCTTAGTGCGGTTCAGCGGAATACATGGCCCCAGAAGTTGTGGAGGCGTTCAATGAAGAGGCCTCCATCTACGATAAGCGCTGTGACCTGTGGAGCTTGGGGGTTATCCTCTACATCATGTTGAGTGGCTACCCGCCCTTCGTGGGGCACTGCGGGACGGACTGCGGCTGGGACCGTGGAGAGGCCTGCCCTGCCTGCCAGGTAAAAGCAGCAACAACAACAACAACACACACAGAAGCTGTCTGGCTTTCAAACTGCACCTCCCAATAGGAGGACTGCCTAAACCTTGATGGGTTTGGGGGGGGGGGGCTGTCCACGCAGATTGCCTCACTTGTTTGAGTCCTTCATTTTGTGTTACACAAATCCCATTCCTAATTGCTCAGGTCCTGCTCCTGGTATCTTCAGGTGATGGTCTGACCGGGCTGTAGCCCTCTACAATTGCTAGCTGTTTTGCACATCCTGGGTTTGATTTAATAAAATCAGGTTGGTGACCACCCAGGAGAGGCACTAAAACTCGAAACTCTGTCCCCAGGGAGGCTTGTCTGTCCCCTTCTGTTGCCGTCTTCTGCCTGCAGGTGAATGCTGTTTTTGTGTAGATAGGCATTCTTCCAATTTTTTATGATTGTTTTATGTTCTTTTTTGTGTTTTAGCTCTGATTTTAGTGGTTTTAATGATGGTGTTTTTGGGTTGGTTTTGATAGTTTTTAAGTTGTGATTTTATTGTGTATGTTTTTATTTGTTAGCCATCCTGGTGGCCCTTACGAGGTCAGAAAGGTTGGGTGTAAATTTTGTAAATAAACAATGACCCCCTTACTTCCATGAAACCCAAATATTTGGACAGCTTGTCAATCAGTCTTCATAGCAGCCCTTGAAAGTACGCCAGTGCTTCTCTACTGAGGGGCCCCTTCATGGCTGCTGTGGAAACCCTGTCTGCCTCAGAGGTTTCTGGGAAGGGAGGGAAGCTCCGCCTCACCTTTATCATTGCAGGAGCTGAGATTGTATGCTTCCTTTTGGTGGGCAAACTTAGAGGAACCTCTGAAAAACTTTCAAGGAAAACCCCAGTTTGAAAACTGCTGCGCTAAACCAGCATTTATTTAGGTATTTCTGGCTTATATTCAGGCCCGTAGCCAGGATCTTGTGGCTTGTGGGGCAGTTTTTTTCCTCTGGTGGGGCTGAAGTTCTCAGTGCAGAAAGAAAAGCCATTTAGCCAATAGAAAGCTGTGACCAGGCTAGATCTCTAACTTGCAAGCTGTCAGCCATTTTAGATGGCAGTTCTCAGCTGCTGCAAGTTAATCACTTCTGCCAGCCTAAGCAGCTGTTCAGAGAACAGTGTGGGGTGATGCCTTCTATAGCCAAGAAAGCGAACTCTTAGGCAGAAAGACTCTCTTAAAGGAGACCAGTTTCTTGACACAGTGTTTCTGATTTATACTTGGCACAATCCTAGTACCGTGTCATGGTTAGAGTGCTGAACTAGTTCCAGGGAGATGGGTTCAAACCCTCACCCTTGCCCTGGAGCTCACCTGGTGATCTTGGGCCAGTCACTTTCGTTCCTTAACCCAACATACCTCGCAGGGCAGTTATGCGGATAAAATGGAGGAGGGGGGCCCTGAGTCTTAGGTAGACAAGAATTCTACGGAGGTTTGGAAGGAAGGAGTTTTGAAACGTGCATGTCCAATAAATCCATCAAATGTAAATCTGTCAAAATGCAAGCCATCCCCTTTTGTCAAGACCCAGTTTTACAATGTCGGGTGTCAAAAACTAGGTTTCAAGACCCAGAATAAATTTCAAAGGCCATACTGGTATGTCTGAAAGTTGGCAGTGACCTATGCTTAGCAGTAAAACGGGCATGGGAGTCTGGGATAGGGGCATGTGCCCACATATGCTCTGAGGGATGAGACCCGAGAGCAGAGTCAAATGAGCAAACCTGAGAAAAAGGTTTTGCAGCCTAAAAATGGATCAGGCTGGGAGCAGGTCAGTAGCCCTTGATGGGTGGGGCTTCAGTAGGCCAGAGAAGAGGTCTTGGTGACCCTCCACCTTCCCTCTAGGTCAGTGGTCTTCAGTGTAGTGCTGACACCTTTCCTGGTGTCTACCAGATGTTTTTAAAAAGTGGGAGGGCCAGATTGTGACTTTTGATAGCCTCATTCCTTGAGGTTTTGTGGCTGGCTTAAGAACCTAGAAGTGTCCCGTCCCGCGGGACTTGCCGCCACCCCCAAACCCAGCAGGAGCACTTACCCCACCTGCGCGACCATCGAGAGCGGACGGGGCCGTTACGAGTCCAGCTGGCCCCGCTGCGTCCCAGGACGCGCCCAAAGCCATCGCGCCGGCTCGCGGCGCGGGAGCGCCGACAGTAAAAAGCCCCGTTACCGCTCGCGCAAGAGCGGCGCCTCGCGGTCCGCGGCACGGCCGCGGCATTGGGGAGTGGCTCGGTCCCGGCACGGGCTGATCGGGGCTTGGCGGGGCGGGAGGAGGAACGCCCAGATCCGGGCGCGGCGCGGCGACGTCCCTGAGGAGGAAGAGCCGATGACTGCAACCCCAGGAGCGGCGGAGTCGCAGATGGGAGGGGCACGGGGCTTCCGGCGGGGCTGCCCGGCGTCTCCTGTTATAAACGGGGGCGGGGCCAAGGGTGAGATCGGGGGTGGGTACAGGTGAGGGGAGCTCTGGGAAGGGGCTGCAGGAATAAAAGCAGGAGAATGGATGGGCCGAGGAGGAGGTGCCAGGGAGAGCCAAGTCTAGCGGTTGCGAGAGAGAGGGAACTGCTGATAAGGAACTTGACCCCTGGAGGCAAAAGGGAGCTTGGGTGACGTTTAACCCGCCCCAGTGCCATATCTGAGGCCCAATCTCTCCGCATTTCCAGCACAACCTTACCCAGGGCCTCCTCAGTTAAAAGGGGACCACGGCTACAGGGGGCGCTGACCAGGGGCAGGAGGCGGAGCTTGACAAGAAGGTTAAGTGAATTGAAGTCAAAGGGCCCCGGTATTTAAACAACTAAATATAAGTCGTAAATGATTGTCAGATATACAAAAAAATATGTGCGTTTATTACAAAGTGATTTAAAAGCAATTACAGCCCCCCAAATAGCCTTGATATAGATAAAACCGTACAGATATCTTAAACATAGACCATAAGCAACCCTGACTGATGTGTTTTGGCCTTCTGGCCTTCTTTGGGGGTCAAGCCTAGTTGTTACACATTGGCTCCAGACATTGCAATTGTATAACAATAATTACTCATTATGTATAGGACCAAGTTGGGATTGTTTATCTAATCAATGTCCGTGACTCAAGGCAGAGATGTAATTAAGAGGTCTCATTTGAAATCACCTTCTGCCAAAGTACATGTATCTTGAGTGATAATTAGATTGTGTACCTTCCTATTCTGATCCAAAGGAAATCACTTTCAAGTGCAGTAATGGAGCCAATGTAACATAGTAGCAGACATTTTGTGGTTATGCTGATCACCTTGTGTCCAAATCCCAAAGGCACCTGCAGGCTCAGGAAGGTTGGGGGACCCCTGCTCTAGTCTGACTGGGGAATGTGCACCCTCCCCCCCCTTCCCTACGTTGCAGATTGATGCGTGTTGTGGGCAGTTGATGCCAAAGAACTTGTTTTGGCCATGATGCTCTGATGTAGCCATTAGTGGCGATGTACAGGGAGTGCTAGTTTGTTCCAGAGTCAAGGGTATTTTCTGGCTGTCAGGTGCCCTGCCAAATGTTTCATTGCTCTGACAAATGTTTCATTATAATTTGCTTTGTCTGCTTTCGTTTTCTCTGATCAAGTGAATTGCTTGTTTGCATCCTTGTCTGTCTACCCCCCTCTTCCTCCCCTCTTCACCTTGAGATATTTTGCTCTTAGGAGATCTGGACAACGTTACTAGTTTTAGGCGGGAGAATGGCGACCCTGCATTCCTGCACGTCACCAAGAACAAATGGCCTTCCCTCCCATGCATCCCTCCTCCCTTCTTTCCGGGCCAGGGAATGTCTTATCTTATTGTGAAACCTTGGAACTCTGTTATTGTCACCCAAGCAGCTTTGTTGTGTATATCTTCACACATGTGGGTCACTCAGATCAAGAAGGGAATTTTTACAACTTTCTCACCTCCCTGTGGGAACCCAAACGGCCCGCTCTTCTGTTCCCGTGTTTTGCATTTTAATTCTGATTGGTTTAATGTCGGGGTTCAAACGAACGGGAGGGTATAGTAACACTGACTGTATTCTATCTGGCATCTCTAACAAACATTCGAGAACCTGTTTGCAGTATTGAAAATAAAGAGCTTTAGTTTATCAACAAAGGTCTGATTCCTTGCTGTCTATACAGAAGCCTCACACTGGCCTCCGTCCAACAAGTATTTATTGGTAAGATTAGAACCCAGCTCACAGCTGGCTGTCAGCCACTAGCTGACACTGTGCCGTATCACATTTGGGAGAGGAATCATGGCTGTTTGTTTGTTTGTTTCCTTCAATTTATATCCTGCCCTCCCTGCAAAGCAGGCTCAGGGTGGGTTCCAACCACAAATAATCTGCTAAATGCAGATTTACAACAATAAAAACAGAACAAGATACATCTAATAAATACAATAAAATAAATACCACACTAAATACTTTAAAATAAGTCATTTTGTCATTTTGACTGCCCTAGTGCTAATGTACCACCCTCCCTCCTCCCCTACAGAATATGCTGTTTGAAAGTATCCAGGAAGGAAAGTACGAATTCCCTGATAAAGATTGGGCTCACATCTCTTTCGGAGCCAAAGATCTCATTTCGAAGCTCCTTGTGAGGGATGCAAAGAAACGCCTAAGTGCGGCCGAAGTCCTCAAGCACCCATGGGTACAAGGGGTGAGTGATTTGGTTTATTTTCCTGTCGGCTCCTTCGTTGCCCAAAATCACCAACCTGTCTCTACTCCTCCTTTGCATGATTTGAATTCCCGAGGCTGTTTTTGTACTTCTCTCTTCCCCCCATGTCTTTTTCCGCTGTAAAATCAGCATTATTTCTATATCAATAAATTGCAGTTCTAGGCGTAAAGCATGCATGTTTATAAATGTTCTGTGAACTGTGTAGCTGAAAATGGTTCGGTAAGTGTATGCGATGCACAAAGGTCTGTGAAGCTGGCAGTACAAAACAGAGAACTTGAAAATGTTCCCAAATTTTCAGTGAATCTTAAAAAAGGATGAAATAGGAATCATTTGATCCTCTCTCTTTGGGAAGATGATTGGAAGAGGCAGGCAGGCTGGTACAGGAGGAGGGGGTGTGGTCCTCTGGGATCTTGGGCCATTCCAGACTTAGAATGGAAGTGTTTGATTTTTGGATTCTACCCTAAAACCAATAAGGTAGCCTGTGTAGGAATACTGGAGATCTGATAAAACTGAGAAGGGGGTTCATGGACGATTGGCAGGGTATGTTTTTTCTTTCCATCATGTGCAAACAGAGAGCCAGTGTGGTATAATCTGGGAAACTGGGTTTGTGGTGAACAGATTAACTTCCAAAAGGCTAACTTGCTATGGCTCCAAGCCCAGGTGTGTGTGTGTGTGTGAGAGAGAGAGAGAGAGAGAGAGAGAGAGAGAGAGGAGGAGGAGGAAGAAGAAGAGGAGGAGGAGGAGGAGGAGGAGGAGAAGAAGAAGAGGTGGTGGTGGTGGTGGTGGTGGTAGTAGTCCTATATAATATGAAACGAAAGGCAAGCAAGGGCCAAAGAGGCTCAGCATCTAATGAATGAGAGGGTTGGGGGCCAACTGCAAAGTGTACCCTTTCCCTCTCAGATCCTCCTGCATGCAGAGTTACAATATCCAACATGATTCCCAACTCCTCCATCTGAAGTCAGCAGGGAGATCTTGGGCCAGTCACAATTCTCTCAGGACTCTTTCAGCCCCACCTACCTCACAAGGTGCCTGTTGTGGGGAGAGGAGGGGAAAGGCAATTGGAAGCCTCTTTAGACTCCATAAGATAAGAGAAAAACGGGGTATAAAAACCAACCCTTTTTGTAATAAATCTTGTTACTGTTGGTTGGGAAGTTTTGGTAGACAATCTTGATTCTTAAATCTTAATCCCCCCCTTTTTTGGGTTTCTTTCAGTGTGCCCCAGATAACACCCTCCCAACTCCAATCATCCTTCAAAGGTGAGTGAAATTTCCTCTGAAACTTTTGTTCTTTTCAACTTTTTCAAGAAACGTAGAGATAAAAGTAGAACTTGGGTCTAATCTGTGGAAGTTAAAAGAAGGTGAGATTTATCCCCCCCCCCTTTTAAAATAAATGATCTCTAAGGCTCGATTGAAAATGACAGTATATTACAGTATGAAAACAGTAGCTAAATGGAGCCTCCAGGTTCAGGAGCAGTCTCCATCTGAGTACCAGACAGAAAAGCAAACAACAAGATCTGTGTGAGAATATCCCAATGAATATAGTCCACAACAGGTCCTGTAAATAAAAGTCCTTTACTTGCAGAAAAGATTATTGGAGTCATACACTTCTTCTGTTAGTAATGCATTGCTTTGGGTTACATGCATTGATATACTAAACTCATAACATGGCTACAGGTGTTCTACCAATCAGTCTACAGTACTTTAGACGCGCAACCAGAAAGAGCAGCAGTTCCCACAGAATACGCGGGAAACCCTTTTCTCAGGGAATAATGATGTTGAACATTCTAAAAACCAGTTCACAGAGACCTGAGATCATAACATCGGAATAGTTTCTCTCCACACCAGAGCCTTTCATGTTCAAGGACAAGACATAAGATAACCAGCCAGAAGGGAAGGTAGCTAGACGTCTGTGCAGGCGCTGGGAACAAGCCAAGCGAAGCATAAGCGAAGCTGAAGCAAAGGAGGCGGGGGTTGCGGGAGGAGCGCCGGCTGACTCCGCATTCCTAGGGGCTGGGTAGGAGTCCCGTTGTGAACTCCCAAGCAGGACCTATGGGGAGGATAGAAGCAAGGTTAAATGTATATAGTTTGAAAGCAAGATTAACATACTGGTATGGCATAGACATAAAAGAATGTATGGCAGGTACAGAATATATGGCAGGCACTGACATTTTGTTGCATTTGGTCTGCACTTTCAGGTTTTCTCCAAAGTATGTGGTTACTCACAGTTGAAAGCAAGATGATGGGTATTAATGAGCCAGCAGGACTGTTCTTAGATTTGACATTTCAGTTGGTTCCACTGTGGAGAACTTGGCTTCTAGAAAGCAAGCTTCTAGTCCTTATGGCTGCACAGATACACTTAAAAACACACACAATGCTTTTGCTGAAATCTCTGAAGCCAGAGGGTTGACTGGACAAGCGCTGGCTGCTGGAAAGGCTGCGGACAGACTCGGTACCCAGCATAATTCCCCTGCTCACCCCTCATAATAACCCGGCCAGGTAGTTTAGGTTGAGAAAGAGGCCAGGCCCATTGATCACTCATTGAGTTTGAATTGAACCAGTGTGAGGTTGGAAGTAGCATTGCACTGCTCTAGGATTCCTCCTAGAGTGGCACTGCCACGATGTTGCATCCGGGTTTGAGCCCTCCCCTCCACAAGCCCCGTATTCAAATCCCTAACCCCACACTTCTGTTGGTGAAATTTCCATTTTTCTTGATGCAGAATTATTCACTCAGGGGAGCATGTTGGTGTCTGGGTCCGGGATCGGCTGACTAACCTTCCCCCGCCCCTTTCCCCGCCTCTGGTCTTTCAGGAACAGCAGTGCCAAAGAGCTGACGTCCTTCGCGGCGGAGGCCATCGCTGTCAACCGGCAGCTGACGCAGCATGAGGAGGAGGCGGCCACGGAGGAGCCCCGCCTCATCGTCATTAAAGCTACCTCAGGTTCTATGCAGCTGTCCCCCCCTTCGGAGTCGAAGCTGGCGAAGCGGCGGCAGAAAGCCAGCCTGGCCAAAGCTGAGGCCAGCCAGCATCGGGGGGCCCCCTTGGTCCTCGTGGGGGACCATCTGTGACTCTCTCTCTTGCTCTTCTTGCCCCCCCCCCCCCCCCCGGTGTAGATAAGCATTCTCTTCTTCCATTTTGTTTTCCTTTTTTGGATGATGATGACAACCGGGAGGGGGGAGCTTTTTGGGGGCCGCTAGCGAGCAAGATCAGAATTCTCCAACATTGGCTGGTTTCCAACGTTTTACTTTGTTTCCTGATCTTGTTACCACTGGCTTTATTCTCTCTCTCTGTGTCTCTTTCTTTTTAAAATAAGTATTTAACTCCCCCCTGCCCCTTATGAGACTTTTTTGCTTTCCTGAGGCAAACACTAACAATTCGTAATGTATGATTTGCTTTTTAAAACCCCTGTAAATCCCCCTATTCCCACCTCCACCCCAACAAAGCAGATTTGCTCACCCCCCCCCCCTCCAAAAGAAGGATAATTGGTTTAAGTAGCTACTGTGTTTCTTTTTTCCCTATCGGCTCACTTTTTATACTGTGAAAAGGGGAAGGGGGAAGAGGAAGTCTTTTCCTAAAATCTCTCAACTCTAAAGGTAGCATTTTTAACGTTCGGGTGCATTGCTTCTGTTTCGTGTGTGCGTATTTTTCAATGTGGTTCTTCTGATTTCTTTCTTTTTAAAAGAAGCATATGGATTTTGACTCTTTATGTTTTTGTGTACTTGAGTTGGGTGGGGAAATGGCACGTTGCTCGTTTCCCGTCCCAGAAGGCATTGCGGTGGGTCACGTGGGGGGTGGTTCCTAAGGTTCACAAATTGCATCACTCCCCATCCTTTCCTCCCCAGCCTTTTGCTCTGCTGACAGGGAACGGTCTAGGATTTTTGCGGGAACGTCCTAGACATGGGGGCTGGCGATTGTATCTGTATGCCCCCCACCAATGTGGTAGGCAGCAGGGCCCGAGTACAGATCCTGTCTTTTTGAAATGTTGCGCCTATTTAATTTGCAGTCCTTTTTGTTTTGTTTTCCTTGTTACGAGGGCCAAGCAAGACATGATTTTGGCAGAACTGATTTGCTGAAGGGGCGGGGGGGGGGGTGTCTCTGTACTCATGTATGCATGGGGGGGGGGCTGAACTGGTTCGGCAGATGGGGGAGCCCTTTCCCTCACTAGCTGTTTGTGGCTGAGCTTCCTGCGGTCTTTCCCGTTCTCTAGTGCTTTTTTCACTAGCTCTGCTCCATTACAGGAATTGGGCAGGGGGAGGGGCTGTGAGGAAGCAAGGGGAGGGGTCATGAGGAGGGATCACTGCTGTTCCATGTCCACTTCTTTGTTCTAAAAAATCCCCCCCACCACCACCCAGTTCGATAGATCTAGTTTGGTCCTGATTTGGAAGTAAGGTGAGAACGTGGGTGGGGTCTTTCATCTTGGCCAGATTGACCAAAGAAGCTGCTATGAAAACCTAGGAAATGGGCGCGCATAAATATCATTTGATGGGAGGAAAGTCCGCCACCAGGGGAGCAAGTCCTCCTGGTTCTTGGCTACTCTTTTTCCTTTTTAGAAAGCTGCCCTCAACAGGGCCAGAGTGTTCAAGTCACTGGGTGGGCTCTCTTCTGAAGGATCTGGACATTCTTAAAGAGTTTGTCATAGATCCACTTTGGGGCTGGGGGGCGGACACTTTTTTTGGAAGACGAGAGAACCAACATCGGCTTGCTCCACCTTCGCCTCATGATAGAATTTCTGTTCATGCAATTTTTTTTATTTTAAATTAAACTTCCAGGATCTCCCCCCCCCCCCCCGCCACTAAGAAAAAGACTTCCCCAGGTAAATTCATTCTTTTCTCTTACTCTGTTCTCTGCCCCACTTCAAGATGTGTTTTTTTCTTACAAAGTGATTTTT
Source organism: Lepidodactylus listeri (assembly GCA_029233225.1). Taxonomy (NCBI): domain Eukaryota; kingdom Metazoa; phylum Chordata; class Lepidosauria; order Squamata; family Gekkonidae; genus Lepidodactylus; species Lepidodactylus listeri. Next base: position 178,929,377 of record JARCFY010000002.1, read on the forward strand.
ACTGGCTTGGCTTCTTTCCAAAGAACTTTTGAAATAGTTGATCTGTGCAGGGAACCCCTGCCCCTCTTTGCTCTTCTTTCTCTGCTCCCATGTTTGCTGAACTACAGTTCCCAGAGTTCCTTGGGGAGAAGCCAGGGCCCTCAGATTAGTAGAAAGCTCATAGGATGGACCTTCAGCAAGCTGCATTTCAGCAATTGGTGAGAGGATTAATTAGGATGGTACATTGGGGGGGGCGCTCAGATAGCAAGTAAGGATCTTCTGACAACGCTTAACATTTTATGCTTTAAAAACCACTTGGGGCAGCGGGAGATGAGAAACCACCATTGTGTCCAGCGTGTTTTATTTTCTCATGGTGCCAAATCTCTGGCTCCCTCAGCAATTCAGGCATCACCTGGTGGGTTTTTTGTGTCCGTGTGTACATACAAAATCTTTTTGGAAAGAAAGGTCTGATACTTCAGAAGACTTTTCTGTGATGACTGTTGGAGAGCTGAGGCCGCCTGTGGACTTTCCGGCCTTGATGGAGCAATGCGGAAGGAGCAGCGTAGCTGAGAAGTACCTTGGCTTGTTCGCCTCTTCTTTTTTTTGTGGTGGTTCTGAAAAAAGAGACCTTGCTGGAAACCTTGGCTGTTCTGCCCGCGATGGGAATGGATTTCTGGGGGACGGCAGAAGCCCTGAAAGAACCTGCTCCTTAAACTGGGCACGTGTACATTGGGGATTGGTTCTCGCTGGTGGAATGAAACGGAGGGGGGGGGTCTTGACGCCAGGCTTGCTGGCCTTCATCTCCCCCTCCCGGAGGATGCTTGCGGTCGTTGTGGTTGCATGAATTTAAACGAGAGACTTGTCCCGTACCTCACCTTCTTGGCATCCAAGGCATCTTGCCAGCATTCCTCCGTAAAGTGTAGAAATTAGCCCGGGCGAGGAGGGCCCTGTGTACATAAGCATGTGCACCTGCACATGTGAGGGCCTTCCGTATGTAAGCGTGTGCACCCGCGGGAGCTAGAGGTACATAAATACGGGCACTCACGTGTGTGGAGACCTCATGTATGCGTGGACGTGGGTTCCGTGTGTCTGCTGGTAGCCAGGCCTCAAGTGCTGTGTTGCACAGCGGGAGGAAATTGGGGCACTGCGTTGTGAAACCAAGTTTGATAAAACTTGTTGGGGTGCAGAAATGTTACAGGATGGTAGTTTTTTGGGGAGGAGCCACCAACAGCTACACGGGACCACAAATATGTGGGCCAGGTGAGGATCGATCACCTTTAGTGTGAGGCAGGATGTCGGGGCAACTTAGTTGTTGCAGGGCTTTCCATTTCTTCCGTTGGTGGTTCGGAGGTGATGGTCCCCAGCAGAGAAGTCAGAATTGGGAGAGAATTATGGGTTTGGTGGGGGAGGGTGGAGGGGCAGAAGGGTACAGCCGGCTGTGATCCAGCCTCAGGCCTGCATCTTTGCACGAGAGGAGGCCCCGTTCAATGTAGGATTGACCCGCCAATGTTCCCAGGCCATGATCCAGAGTGTTGTGCGCTCGGCTTGGAAGAAGGCCTGTTTCCAACAGGCGGAACTGGGCTGTTGGTATAATTGGGGAGGTGACACTGACTGCGCAGATCCAGATGCGTCTGGAAGGTGACAGTTGGGGTGGTCCCCCCCCCCCCCCGGTTTGTATGCGTTTCCCCAGTCGGGGGCTGGTGTCCATGGGGGGTACTGACGCCATCAGATCATTCTGGTTTTACCATCCCGAATCTTTAAGCCAGGTCTAAACATCACCATCGCTTCTTTTCCTTCTGTATGGTATCTGAACTGTGGATCCTCCACACCTAAGGGCCCCCCCCCCTGCCCCCGGCACCTTTTTGCCCTGTGATGGGATAAAGTCTGCCATGACAAAGGGGTTCGTGAAATGAGGACTGCTCCTCAAGTGATGGCAGATCGAGGGTGCTGAACAGCCTCCGCTTGGCCTTCCTTCCTTGTGTGTTCTTTGTTTTCTTGTTTGAAAAGCGACCTCATTAGCTCTTGCTCAGATGTGCAAATCGGGGCACCGCTGCTCAGAGCATGCACCTGTGATGGGTTGAATGCTTTTTTCCCCGAATAAGTTTTTAAAATTGCTTACGATACTATGCAATTGTGTTTTGTCTGGAGGGGGGTTGCAAGTAGCAAATGACTTCTTGGAATACCCGAATATGGATGGTTTCGGACAGCAGGATGGAAATGGCAAGATGAGTATTTTGCTTGCTTTCTAATCAGTGTGCAGCCTTCGCCTGTGGATGCCTGCTTCGTTGGGGGAGGGGGGATGGCACCCGGTTCTTGTGGGCTCTTTCGGGAAGCCTCCACCTCTGAACTGGAATAGGTGACTACCAATGTGAGCAAAAACCTCCTTTTTTAAAAGGAGGTGTATGTGTGTGGGGGGAGCCTTGGATACTTGCTAACACATTTTGAGCTTGCTTGCTTAAGGGTTTTTTTTGGGGGGGGGGGTGAAAAAATATACTTGAACAACATAAAATTGTAGTCTTTGCTGGAAGTTATGGATTTGGGTGTGAGAGAACGCAGAAGCCCTTCCCCCCTTGACTGGGACGGGGGTTCTCCATCTTGTCTGAAAGGGTTAGCTTGCAAAAGACGGGAGTAGCTTGCATATTCTGCCGTTGCCTTTAGCTCTTGCTCTTGGGCGCTTGAACTCAACCAGTTCTTAAACAGGCTTGGAGACCCGGGGCTGATTTCTCACGGCCTCCCGTCCCTGCTCCAGAGAACGGGGGGGGGGGGGGGGGGGGTAGTATGCTGTTGTGGAAAGATTCCTGGTACTGCAGCAAGATTCTCTGGAGTCCTTTGGCTGGGACCCATGGGTGGTTCAAGCCCATTTTCGGAACTGGTTTTTAGTCTTAAGATATAGAGTGGAAACCAATGACGAGGAGAAAGATCGGTTTTGTTCCTGGATAGTAGCAGCAGCATCTGTGCAAAACTGCAGTCCTTTTTCTTAAAAACACAACAGGATTTTGGCTTTCCCAGGAATGTGTGCAACACCCCAGAATGTGTCTCTCTACCCTGCATCACCTGCATTGTCCAGTTCGTACCACCCAAGGAACCAGAAGCCTTGGATCTTGCTACGTGGGGCCAAAATGGGGGTTGCTGTGAGCTCTCACAGTAAAGTGCCCCAAAGTGGGTGATCCCTTGCAGAAGCTGGGCTTTCACACTTTCTTCTCAAGCACCCTTCCCCCTTCTTTCAAATAGGTTCTCAGGTCTATTTCAGTATGCAAAGAATTGGTCCGATGGTCCTTCTAGTTGTAGCTTGCGTCTGAGATAACTTTTTTTAAAACCAAACAAACCGTGCATGGTTGCAAAGTCAGTGCAGAATACAGGTTTTGCGACCCTCCAACGCACCAGCCCTCTCAGACCAGGTGTCATTTCTCTGCTCCAGATTGCATGTGGCCCTTTTCTTGTCTGCATGCAAACCCAGCTATAAAACGGGCAGAACAAAATCTGCATTGGGGTGCAAGACAGCCAGTGGGATCTCCACCAAACCAGCATTATAATAGAAATTGTTTGATTTTTGCTCTCTTTCTTAAAAAAAAAAAGTTAAGCTATCCTACTTATGAAGTCCGTGCCACCCTCTGTTTCCAGGGTAGTGAACAATCTCTGTATATTCTTGCAGGAAGTTTAGAGCGTATTAGAAATTGATCTGGGGGGGGGGGATTTATTTCACGCCCTACAAAAATATGCTGTGATGGAGTTTGGCTGGTGTCTTTGGGAAGACGCCTGTTTCAAACAGCACGTGTGGCGCAGTCCTCCTCATGCAGAATGCTACGTCCGGCCTTCTCCCAGGTTAGGACCGGCTTTGCCCCGAAGGGTCCAGGTTTCGGAGATGGTGCATTTGGCACTTCCTTTCTCCACGGCATGGGCTGGTCAGGGCAAACTTGGGCCAACGAATCTCAACTCCTTGAAATGTGCTTTTATAATGAGCGGATGGGGCAGGGAGAGGTGTGGCTAGCCGCTGAAATGAGATTTGGCACGCTGCTTGTCCCTGCCATCTCTCTTCATGTCATGTGTGAGCTATACTGGGGGGACTCCTCCTTTTAAAAGAGACATGCAGGGAGGGAGGGAGGCTTCCAATCAGACTGCAGCAAACGGTAATGATTGACCGTGATTGGTCCTCACACAGCTCTCCCATTTTCATTCATTTTGGGGGCCTCTCTGGATATCTCTGACTCCATTTCCACCTCCTCCCCCCTTCGCTCCCAGAACATGAGTGAAATCTGCCTGGGTTGTCAGACTTGTGTCTCTAAACGGTGCCTCCCGCCTTGATGTCTTTCCCCTCCCCCCGCAACGATGTGCACCTTTGTTTTTGGAGACCTAAGATGGTGCTTAGATTTCTCTCCTTCCACGTGAGGAGACAGTTATGAAATGGCTCTGTTTTCTTTCATTGTTTTTTTTTTCCTCCAGAGTCTTCCAAGCTTGGGAGCACATTTCTACCAAAAAATTCTTGCGCTTGTGTTCACCTCTGAGGATGTGTGCTTAGAATTCTCATTCTCTGCTGGAGAATTCTAAGCTGCTCCATCCTGTGTCTGTAATGCCCCTTGGCTCAGAAGCTACAGCAGTCAGACTTTCAGTTTAAAGTTACTAGTCCTCATTGAGGAAAACTGGCTTTATCTTTGGCTAGGGGGTGAGTGGGGAAACTCCCAAATGCCTCTTGACATCCCCACAAGCAGCCAGTCTCTCTCAACATAGTATGTAGAAAACAATGTATTAGTTAAGCGTTTTTCTTCCCCCCCCCCTTATTTTTAACACTGTGTGAAGAATTCTAACCCTGCCTTATCCAGAACTGCGTGAACTCTTTTTCTGTCCATCCATGTTTTCTTCTCTTTCCTTGGAAAGCATCTCTCTTTGCAAACCCTTTTCTTGTTTTGATACCTCCTTTAGTTTTCTCTCTAGCTGCAAAAGGGGGGAAGTGCAAGTTTTAGACATCACCTTCCTTTCCCACAAATAAGTCAAACGTTAGAAAACCGGTTAGTGACTTTTTTTTTTTTACTGTGAAATCCTGTTTTTCTTTTTATGAGAAAAATCAGTCCAGGAGAAAAGATGTGTCCCACTCCACCAGTTACCATAGAAGACTGCCAAAGGATTGTGTTTTGACATGAAGTCACCTTAACATGCTGCTGAGGGATGAACACTCAGTAAGGAACTGGTTGAAAAATGAAACATCCCCCCCCCCCAAACCCTTAAAAAAACAAAAAAAACAAGCACTTTATTATATGTACCAGGTGAACTGATACAGCTTGATGGAACTTTTCCTTTGTAACACCTTCTTGATGCCAGAATTTTTTGTATTCTGTTTTGTAAGAATTTAATAAATGCATTGAAACACAGGAATGAGTCTTGTCTGTTTCTGAAAGTTAGAACTCCGTTAGTATTGGGAATTGAGCCTGCTCACCAAATCCCCCCTCCCCCATCCACCAAATGCTGCCTCTTCCCATCCGCCACTAACCCCAAGTGAAGCAAGTACACTGCATTGGTCAGGCTGCAGTTCTGGAGGCCTCACTTCAAAAAGGATGTGGACAGAATGGGAGCACGTGCAGAGAAGAACACTGAGGATGAGGGGGGGGGGGGGCTGGAAACCAAGCCCTAGAAGGAAAGGCTGGGGGACTTGGGAATGTTCAGTCTGGGGAAGAGGAGGCTGAGGGGGGACGTGATTGCTCTCTTCAAGTATCTGAAGGGCTGTGTCACTCAGGAGGGCAGGGAGCTGTTCCTGTTGGCAGCAGAGGAGAGGACTCGCAAGAATGGGTTTGAATTAAGGGCAGGAAGGTACCGGCTAGATCTTAGGAAAAACTTTTTGACAGGAAGAGCTGTTCAACAGTGGAATCGGCTGCCTAGGGAGATGGCGAGCTCCCCCTCTCTGGCAGTCTTCAAGCAGCGGCTGGACAAACACTTGTCAGGGATGCTGTAGGGCAGGCTGATCCTGCACTGAGCAGGGGGCTGGACTAGAAGGCCTGTAGGGCCCCTTCCAACTCTCTGATTCTATGATTCTAAGCGGTAGACTGGCAAAGTGAGAAGTGTTCCTTTCCCTAGCATGAGGAAGAAGATAGGTAGGCAGATGGTGTCATGCCCTCCTTTTGCATCTGTTTGCACACTTAGTTAATACATTGTGCCAGGAGAAGGGCAAACAGCACTTACCATGAGAACATAAGAGCCCTGCTGGATCAGACCAGTGGCCCCTCTAGTCCAGCATCCTGTCTCACACAGTGGCCAACCAGTTCCTCTGGAGGGCCAACAACAGGGCATAGAGGCTGAGGCCTTCATAAGAACACCAGAAGAGCCCTGCTGGATCAGACTAGTGGTCCATCCAGTCCAGCATCCTGTCTCACACAGTGGCCAACCAGTTCCCCTGGAGGGCCAACAACAGGGCATAGAGGCTGAGGCCTTCATAAGAACATCAGAAGAGCCCTGCTGGGTCAGACCAGTGAGGGTCCATCCAGTCCAGCATCCTGTCTCACACAGTGGCCAACCAGTTCCTCTGGAGGGCCAACAACAGGGCAGAGAGGCTGAGACCTTCAAGAACATCAGAAGAGCCCTGCTGGATCAGACTAGTGGTCCATCCAGTCCAGCATCCTGTTTCACACAGTGGCCAACCAGTTCCCCTGGAGGGCCAACAAACAGGGCAGAGAGGCCGAAGCCTTCTGTGAGAGTTCTGCTCAAAGTAGTCAAGGATCAGATCCTGGTTGGTTAACCACAGTTCTTTATTTCCAATCTCTACATTAGTACAGCGTCTCGGATTATTGTCAGAGATGAGACAGATAATACAAGCAGGTCTATTATACCATTCCAAGGAGTTTGAATTACCCATAGGTAGGCAATCACTATAGGGGAAAATTGGCGGGCAAAGAGGAGTTCTGGCCGTTTGGTTCTCACAGGAAAGAGAGTGAGGTGTCAAGCTGTAAATTTCCTTTCCCAAACCAGACCCCTCAGATGTTACCAGTTCACATAACAATCAATGGCCTCAAGGCTTTTGCATGTGATAAGAGATGAGAGGTATCCTCCCTTGAAGTCTCGGCCGGGGCAGCTGGAATGCGGAGGCAGGGATGTGAGAGGCCTCCTTGTTCACATACTTTACCGATGTCACCCTCCCGCTTCACTTGCTATAATCTCCCGGTCTGGTCAAGCAGTAAAACAGTGATACATAACAGTTACAAGCACAGAATTAAACATAGAGCTACTTAGAAGGTACAGGCATGATTAATATAATGTCTGAATTAGCAGATTCTGACACACTGGCCTCCTCATAATTGCCTTCACCTGGCCTTATCAGGAAACAATTTATGGAAAATTCTAACTAGTTTGGGAGCATGCACATTTTCAGAGCGAATCCATTCATTGTGTTCAGGACCGAAATCAAGCCATCTAACTAAATAATACAGTCGGCCCCTACGCATTTTAGAATCAAGAATCTCAGTTATCTCGAAATGAGGGGCCCCCTCCTTCATCAGTGGAGGAGGAACTGGAGGAACTGGATGCCATGCATTCGGCCCAGGATCTTTCTTCAGCAAGCTGAAATGAAAAACAGGATGCACAGAACTCAGTGATTTAGGCAGCTCCAATTCAAAAGACACATCTGAAATTTTTCGCAACACTTTGTAGGGCCCTACATATTTCCATCCCAGTTTTCGACTGGGTTGTAAGCCATGTATATTTTTAGTGGAAAGATAGACAGAGTCCCCAGGCTGGAGATCCCAGCCTACTGCTCGGCCCCGATCCGCATATTTTTTGTAGTCCTCTTTCGCTTGGTCCAGTGCCTTGGCTATTAATGGCCATGAATCTTGTAATGTCGTCCACCAACTCCTGAAATCCGTGGGGGGGGGCATTGGGCACATTCTCAATGGTGGGCAACGGTTTCCTTCAAAGCCTCCCACGGCCATGAAGGGGGAGACGCCCGTGGAAGAATGCACGGCATTGTTATAGCTATACTCCGCAAACGGCAATAAATCCACCCAATTGTCTTGGTGGTAGTTGGTGTAGCACCTTAAAAACTGTTCTAGAATTTGATTAGTTCGCTCGGACTGTCCATCGGTTTCTGGGTGGTAACCCGAGCTTAGTGCCGGTTCTATGTCCATCATTTTCAGGAGCTCCCGCCAGAAGTTGGCAACGAATTGACTGCCCCTGTCGGATACCACCCTCTTAGGAAAAGCGTGTAATTTTATCACCTGGTTGAAGAAAGCTTTAGCCATCCCCTTGGCCGTGGGCAGTTGCTTGAAAGGGGTGAAATGGGCTTGCTTCGAAAACGTGTCCACCACCACCCAAATGACAGTTTTCCCTTTCGAGGGTGGCAGATTAGTAATAAAGTCCATAGCTATCGCCTCCCAAGGGCGGGAAGGGGTAGGCAAAGGATGCAAGAGTCCCGGAACCTTTCCCCCCCTCTTTTTGTACATTAAGCAAGTTTGGCAGGCCGAGACGAAATCGGAAACATCCCGGCGCATGCGCGGCCACCAAAACTGATGTTGAATTAAGTTAAGCGTCTTTAGAAACCCAAAATGCCCCGCCAGTTTGGAAGAGTGGCACGCCAGTAACACATCCTTACGCTTGTTTTGGGGCACCACCAATTTGTCCCCATGGTACCAACACTGGTTTTCCCTCCTTGAACATTCAGCTAGTGCTTCCAGTTCCTCGACTTCCTCGGGAGCATAATTCCCCCCCCAATCACACGCCTCAGTGTCCATTTGGGTTCGTTTGTGCTGGCTTCTAGTAACGACTGCCCCTCCCAGCTGCTGGGGGGAGAACATGGAGTCGAACACCTCTTCTTTCACGCTCTCGTGTTGAGGCAATCGGGAGAGTGCGTCAGCTAAGGAGTTGGCCTTTCCGGGGAAGTGTTTTAACACAAAATTAAACTTTGAAAAGAAGTCAGCCCACCGCAGTTGCTTCGCATTTAGTGATCTCTGCGTGCGCAGCGCTTCTAGGTTTTTATGATCAGTCCAGATCTCAAACGGGGTTTGCGCCCCCTCTAGCCAATGCCGCCACGTAGTGAGAGCTAGCCGGATAGCCGCGGCTTCCTTGTCCCACACTGACCAATTTCTTTCCGTGTCGTTAAACTTTTTGGAGATGTAAGCTAGGGGGTGTAGCTTCCCATCCGGCCCTTGTTGTAGAACGGCCCCCCCATGGCCACATCGGAAGCGTCTACATGGATTATGAACTCTTTGGTTTCGTCTGGATGGGCTAAGATGGGTTCAGAAGTAAAAAGGGTTTTCAATGTCTCGAACGCCCTTTGGCACTCCCCATTCCAGGCGATCCTCTCCCCAGGTTTCCCGGCTTCCGTCCCCCTCCCCTTGGTTTTCAGTAAGTCCATTAGGGGGAGGGTAACTGTCGCAAAGTCTTTTATGAAAGTTCGATAAAAGTTACAAAATCCTAATAGGCTCTGTAATTGTTTTCTTGTTCGCGGAGCTTCCCACTGGACTACCGCCTCCACTTTTGCTGGGTCCATTTCCAACCCCCTCTGGGAAATGCGATACCCTAGGAAGTCTACTGACTCACGATGGAACTTGCACTTTGACAACTTAACATACAGTTGGTTTTTCAGCAAGGTGGAAAGGACCTCTCGTACTAGTTTCACATGCTCTTTCTTATCAGCAGAGTAAATCAAGATATCATCTATGTAACATAACACCCCCTTGAACAAATGCTTGTGCAACACTTCGTTTATCAAACTCATAAAGACCCCAGGAGCGCCACTTAAGCCGAACGGCATCACCAGGTATTCAAACTGTCCCAATGGAGTGTTGAATGCAGTCTTGAACTCGTCCCCCTCCCTTATGCGCACCCGGAAGTAAGCATCCTGGAGATCTAGCTTGGTGAATATCTTCCCCTTGGCCGCTTCGGTCAATAAGTCTTTTATTAATGGGAGGGGGTAGGCGTTGGAAGTGGAAACCGCATTCAGTCCCCGGTAGTCCGTGCACAAGCGCAGGCCCCCGTCTTTCTTTTTCCGGAACAAAACGGGGGCGGCGAAAGGGGACTTCGCTGGGCGGATGAAGCCTCGCTCCAAATTTTTGTCTAGAAACTTGCGTAGCTCCTCCCGCTCTAAGGGGCTCATGGAGTAAAGTTTTCCCTTGGGGAGTTTCTCGCCCGGGAGCAGCTCTATGGCACAGTCCGACAGTCTGTGGGGGGGTAGCTCATCCGCCTCGGTCTCACTGAAAACCTCCATCAAGTCTCTATACTCCCGGGGGACCGGGGAGGGGGCGAGGGCAAGGGCGGCCGGTCGGGGAGGAGAGTTTGGCGGTCCTGGACCCCACTCCGAGTCCCATTTGTGCGTCAGGCACCGGTCATCCACCCAGGAGATTTTCCCTTCACTCCACTTGATGTAAGGGTCGTGCGAACTCAGCCAGGGGCTTCCCAGCACCATGGGGAATTGGGCGTTTGGGGTGATGACAAAAGCTCGCTTCTCCCAATGCTCCCCGGTTCCCAAAATCAGGCCCTCAGTTTCAGCCACACACTCTTCTTTCATTTCCGACCCATCCATTTGGGTGAATTTTAGGGGCTCAGCCAGCGGGGTGACTTTTGGTCCCAACCCTTCCACCACTAAAGGGCTAATTAAGTCCCGAGCACACCCAGAGTCAATTAGGGCGCGGACTCTCATGTGCGTGCCCGATCCCGGGGTCATTACTGTCACTACCATATATAACAGGGGGCCAGGGATGCTCACCGGAGATGGCGCTTCTTGGCGGGGGACCTGCAGTTCTGCGCCGCTCACTGCAGGCCGTTGGAGTTTCCCGACATCTGTGTTTCCATCAGCTCCAGCTCCCCTTGTTCGCTCGTGGCTCCTTCCAGTTGCAGTGCCCGGGGCTTGAGCGGGGTCTTCCCTCTGCTAGGGGTGCTCCCCGCCACGGGTGTAGAGGTCTTCGGCCCCTTTCCTCCCCCCCTTGGGCACGCTGAGGCGAAGTGGCCACTCTCCCCGCATTTCATGCACAACCCTTGTCGAAACCGGGCATCTCTGATGTCTTGTACACTGGGCTTCGGCTTCGCTCTCGGCACTACCTTGCTGGCCGCTGTAGCCGACGTTCCCATCTTAATGAGGGTGAATCGTTCCTCCACGTCTGTCGCCGCCCGCATCCAGGTGGCCAACGTCCCCGGGCGGCCCCCCAGTAGAACGGTTTCGTAGATTTCCGGATTGAGACCTTCTCGGTACTTTTCCATGAAAAGTTCCTCGGGCCAACCATGAATCTTGGCCGCGATGCGCCGGAACTTATCGGTGTAGTCCCTCACTGTGGACCTCCCCTGGAACAGCTTCCATAGTTGGTTCCGGGCCTTTTCTTCTCCCAGAGGGTCTTCGTATTGGTGTCGGAGGGCCCACATGAAGTTGTTCAGCGAGCGTAACTCAGGACCGGGGGCATCGTGCAGGCTCACATACCAATCGCTGGCGGTGTCTTTCAGCTTGGACCCGATGTAGCCAATCCGCTCCCTCTCTGTGGGGTAGAGGTGGCCCCAGCTGTCCAGGAACCGCTCGATCTCCAACAGGAAGAAACGCAGCTTCTCGGGGTCCCCATCGAAAGTAGCCGTCAGAGGGTCGGAGGGGGCCGGGCGAACGATCGGCCCTGCCGGCACCGGGGCCGGCGCTGGGGCGGGACCTGGCACCTGAGGAGGGACAACTGGTGGGACCGGCTGTGCCGGCGGCCGCGGCTGCACGGGCACCTGTGGCTGAGCTGGGACTCCTCCGGGAACCGCCGGCGGCTGCTGAACTCCCGTCGCGGGGGCTGGAAGAGCCTCTTGCATGACCCTCATAGCGTCTCGAAATTGGTACTGGAGATCGAGGGCCAATTCTCGTAGTTCGGCAGTGAGTTGGAGCCGTAAATCTCCCATCATCCGGTCTAGAGATGGCATCTGGTCTCCCCGATACGGATCGGGCCCATACGGGCCGGTTCTCTCTCCTTCCATGGGCTGGCGACGCGGATCTCCTCCGTAGATCGGCTCGCAGTCTTCTCCCAGGTAGCTCGGCCTCCCTCGATCTAGTTGATCGCCAGGGAACGAAACCCGTGCCCCTTTCCGGTCGTGCACCCAAGAATCCACGGTCCCACGACCGAACTGGCTCCAGGCGTACTTGGGGGTCCCGCTCTGAAGAGGAGGTAGGCGCGGGATGTAGTGAGCCCCCTGAATCGTAGTCACCGGCACTTCGGGCTCCCCTCCGCCGCCTCCACCACCGTTCCCCTGGTCCGCCGGAGTGGTGGGGGTATCTTCGGGGGTAGTAGGGGTGAGGACCGTGTCGTCGTCTGACATGGTCAGGAACGGCTAAGTCCCAGTCACAGATCTCTGACAATCTGTGAGAGTTCTGCTCAAAGTAGTCAAGGATCAGATCCTGGTTGGTTAACCACAGTTCTTTATTTCCAATCTCTACATTAGTACAGCGTCTCGGATTATTGTCAGAGATGAGACAGATAATACAAGCAGGTCTATTATACCATTCCAAGGAGTTTGAATTACCCATAGGTAGCCAATCACTATAGGGGAAAATTGGCGGGCAAAGAGGAGTTCTGGCCGTTTGGTTCTCACAGGAAAGAGAGTGAGGTGTCAAGCTGTAAATTTCCTTTCCCAAACCAGACCCCTCAGATGTTACCAGTTCACATAACAATCAATGGCCTCAAGGCTTTTGCATGTGATAAGAGATGAGAGGTATCCTCCCTTGAAGTCTCGGCCGGGGCAGCTGGAATGCGGAGGCAGGGATGTGAGAGGCCTCCTTGTTCACATACTTTACCGATGTCACCCTCCCGCTTCACTTGCTATAATCTCCCGGTCTGGTCAAGCAGTAAAACAGTGATACATAACAGTTACAAGCACAGAATTAAACATAGAGCTACTTAGAAGGTACAGGCATGATTAATATAATGTCTGAATTAGCAGATTCTGACACCTTCCCTGGTAAGAACATAAGAGCCAGGGGTCATTTGGGGCTGGAACGAGGCGGAGCAGTGGGCACTAGGGCAGCCACGGGCCAAATCAGATTCTCTGATCTGATTTGGCCTGCCACCAAATTGCTGCCAAAATTCGGCGGTGGCTTAAAAAGTGGCTGGAGGGGAGGGGGTTTGAGGGAGAGGCTCCAAACTTACAGGGTAGCTGCTGGGGCCCCTCCCCCAAATACCCACCAAGTTTCAAGAAGATTGGACCAGGGGGTCCAATTCTACGGGCCCCCAAACAGGTTGCCCCCATTCCCTCCATTGTTCTCTATAGTGGGAAAAAAGTAAAGTAATGGCCCATAGGATATAATGGGGCTGAAACTGACATTCTGTGAGACTTCTGATTAGATCCGATAAGTCAGGCCTTGTATTTCAAAACAAAGTCTTTACTCTTAATGGTCTTTCAGGAAACATTTGCATTGTTAGTGATACCAGATACAAGAAGAAGAAGAAGAAGAAGAGATTGGATTTATACCCCGCCCTCCACTCCCCAAGGGAGTCTCAGAGCGGCTTACAAACTCCTTTTCCCTTCCCCTCCCCACAACAGACACCCTGTGAGGTAGGTGGGGCTGAGAGAGCGCTTTCCCAAGCTGTCCTTGAGGGAACAGCTGGTCCAGAGCTATGGCTTGCCTAAGGTCATCCAGCCAGGTGCGAGTGGAGGAGTGGGGAATCAAACCCGGCTCTCCCAGATTAGAGTCCGCGCACTTAACCACTACACCAAACTGGCTCTCTACACCAAACTGGCTCACCAAACAGAATGGGAGGAATTGATATACTGTATTCAAACAAGGGTGAAAACGTGGGTACCAATGAGAAAAGAATTATCAAGCGCCAAAATGTGCTACCGTTACTTTCTCAGGAAAAAGGCGCGTAAGCGGAGCTAACTTCCCATCCCTGGCCCTGTGTGTGTAATCTACATGCAGTCCCATGCAAAAGACACCTGGAAGAGCGGAGGCCCAGTTGCCCAAGGTTACAAGTGCAGCAACAGAGATAACATGAGTCTAGCAAAATATCTGAGCTCATACTGAGGAAGGAGGGGGGATGGGGGGAACCACCAGAATGGAAGCTGATGCCGATCTCCCGCCGGGACCTGCAACAGGGACTTACAAAGGGAAGCAAAACATGACGGGGAACCTGACATCCTGCCCCTCCCAAAATCAACCCCCACCAGATTTAGAAGGGTAATGTTTATGAAAGGCATGAATCAACCGAGGAGCATGAACATGATCAGCCACCACCCACTCATTACATTCAGGACCAAAATCCACCCAGTTCACAAGGTAAAACAAACGTCCTCGTTTGAGTTTAGAGTCCAAAATGCTGGAAATCTCAAAATGTGGCTCCCCCTCCATCAGCGGAGGAGGTGCTAAAATCTCCGGATGCCAGGAATTCGGCCCAGGGCTTTTCTTCAACAGGCTGTAATGGAACACAGGATGAACAGAGTTCAGTGACTTAGGCAATTCAAGTTCAAAAGATAACAGGAGAAATCTTGCGCAGGATCTTAAAAGGGCCAACGTATTTCCATCTCAATTTCCGGCTCAGCTGCAAGCCGCAAATGTTTTTTGTAGACACACAAACAGAGTCTCCAGGCTCCAACTCCCAACCAGGAGCCCTCTTCCAGTCCGCATATTTTTTGTAATCTGCTTTAGCCCGATCTAACGTTTTGGCAATAAGGGGCCAGGAGTCTTGCAGCTTAGTCCACCAAGATTCAGAAGGAGAGGGTGAGCTGTCTCTGGGAGGTAGGATATTTGGCAGTGGGTTACCTTCATACCCCCCCACCGCTAGGAAAGGGGACACACCAGTAGAAGAGTGCACTGAATTATTGTAGCTGTATTCAGCAAAAGGGAGCAAATCCACCCAATTATCTTGGTGGTAGTTTGAGTAACACCTCAAAAATTGTTCCAGGATCTGATTAGTTTGTTCGGATTGTCCATCAGTCTCTGGGTGATAAGCAGAACTGAGGGCGGGTTCAATGCCCATAGTCTGTAAAAGCTCCCACCAAAAGGTGGCAACGAACTGACTTCCCCTATCAGAAGTTACACGTCTAGGAAAAGAATGAAGTTTCACCACGTGATTAAAGAACACTTTGGCTAAACCCTTAGCTGTGGGCAATTTCTTGAACGGAACAAAGTATGCCTGCTTGGAAAATAAATCCACTACCACCCAGATTACAGTTCTCCCTTTGCTGGGTGGTAGATCAGTAATGAAGTCCATGGAAATGTCCTCCCAAGGCCGGGAGGGGGTGGGCAGGGGTTGTAAGAGACCCGGAGGCTTTCCCCCCCGTTTTTTGCACATTAGGCAGGTTTGGCAAGAAGTTACATAGTCTGAGACATGTTTACGCATCCGCGGCCACCAAAACTGCCTCTGAAGTAAGTTCAACATTTTCAAGTACCCAAAATGTCCAGAAAGCTTAGATTCATGGCAAGCATTTAAAACGGAGAGTCTAAGAGAATTGGGCACCACCAATTTCGAGCCTTTATACCAGCACCCATCGGGCTTCTGTTCCAAATCCTCCTCCCCACGCCATTCATCCCGATCCTGCTGAGAATACTCCATCGCACATTTTGTAATCCACTCAGAGGAGGGAGCCGTGGGGAACGGCTGCTTTTGGCTTCTGGTGACAACAGCCTCACTAAGTTGCTCAGGTGAGAACATGGAATTGAACACTTCTTCCCTCTTAGATTCATGCTGGGGAAGCCTGGACAACGCGTCTGCTAAAGGGTTAGATGTTCCAGGGAAATGCCACAGTTTAAAATTGAACTTGGAAAAGAAATCAGCCCACCGGAGTTGTTTTGCGTTCAAAGTTCTATGGGTCCGCAGTGCCTCCAGGTTTTTATGATCAGTTCAGATCTCAAACAGCATCTGCGCCCCCTCCAACCAATGTCTCCAGGTGGACAAGGCTAAGCGGATGGCGGCTGCCTCTTTGTCCCACACGGACCAGTGTCTTTCAGTCTCATTAAATTTTTTTGAGACATATGGCAAAGGGTGCAGCTTCCCATCCTCCCCTTTTTGCAGAATTGCCCCCCCATGGCCACATCAGAAGCATCAACATGTACAATGAACTCCCGAGTCTCATCTGGGTGCGCCAGGATGGGCTCTGAAGTAAAAAGTTTTTTGAGCTTGTCAAAGGCTGCTTGACATTCAGGCGATCAGTTCAGGTGCTCACCCAGCTTGCCAGCTTCAGGACCCTTTCCTTTTGTTTTTAACAGGTCAGTTAAGGGAAGGGTGACTGTGGCAAAGTCTTTTAAAAATGTTCCGTAAAAGTTGCAAAATCCTAATAAGCTTTGAAGCTGTTTGCGTGTACGGGGGGCTTCCCACATGACTACTGCATCCACCTTGGCAGGGTCCATCTCTAAACCCCTGGGGGAAATGCGGTAACCCAAAAAGTCAATTTCAGTACAGTGAAACTCGCATTTTGACAGTTTGGCAAAGAGCTTGTGGTTCATGAGGGTGGACAACACTTCTCTCATCAATTTAATGTGGGAAGGTTTATCTTGGGAATAAACAATGATATCTAGATAACAGAGAACCCCCTTAAATTAGTGCTTGTGCAACACCTCATTAATTAGGCTTATAAAAACTCCTGGAGCTCCAGCCAATCCGAAGGGCATAACCCGATATTCGAATTGCCCCAGGGGGGTATTAAAGGCAGTCTTAGATTTACCCCCCTCTTTGATGCGCACTCGGAAATAGGCTTCCTGTAAATCCAGTTTGGAAAAGATCTTCCCCTTAGCCGCCTCTGCCAACAAGTCTTTGATCAGGGGTAAGGGGTAAGCATTGGAGGCGGAAACGGCATTCAATCCCCTATAGTCCATGCAAAGCCGTAAGCCACAGTCCTTCTTTTTCCAGAACAGAACAGGGGCGGCAAAAGGAGATTTCGCTGGCCGAATGAAACCCCACTCTAGGTTTTTATCCAAAAACTTCCGCAGTTCATCTCTCTCTGTGGGGCTCATAGAATATAACTTTCCCTTTGGTAACTTCTCCCCAGGTAACAGTTCTATAGCACAATCAGTAAGTCTATGGGGGGAAGTTCATCAGCCTCTGTTTCACTGAACACCTCAGCCAGGTCTCGGTACTCCGGAGGAATTTTGTTTAAGTCCTCTGAGACCAAGCAAGCGAAGGGGGTGGAGGAAGGTCCCGAACCCCAGCTGGGATTCCATTTGTTCTGTGTGCATTTGGGATCGACCCATGTAATCTTCCCTTCACTCCACTTGACATAGGGGTCATGAGCTCCCAACCACGGGCTTCCCAATACCATAGGGAATTGGGCGTGGGGGGTGATGACAAAGGCTCTCTGCTCCCAGTGATCCCCAGTCCCCACAATCAAAGGCTCAGTCTCTGCTACGCAAGCCTCTTTCATTTCAGAACCATCCATCTGAGTGAAGCGCAGAGGCTCAGACAGCGTGTTAACTTTGGGTCCCAACCCCTCCACCACTAAAGGACTAATCAAGTCTCTAGCACACCCCGAGTCAATAAGGGTTCGCACCCTGACGTGGGTGCCACTTCCAGGGGCAATAACAGTCACAACCATATAGAGCAAAGGTCCGGGACCGCTCACCGTTGGCGGCGCGGCTGGAGGGTGGTCCTGCATCTCTGCGCCTCCTACTGCAGGTCTGGGAAGTTTCCCGACGGCTGAGTGGTCACAGCTTCCAACGTGGGATTCTCACTCTCTGCTGGTGCCCCTTCCAGCTGTAATGCCTGGGGTTTAAAAACTCCTTTTGTGGGTCGTGGTGTTCCTCCGGGAGTCGGCTGGGAAGTCTTCGATGCTTTTGGAGCTCCCAGGGGACAGGAAGATGCAAAGTGGCCGCTCTCCCCGCACCGCATGCATAGCCCTTGCTTAAAACGAGCATCGCGGAGCTCTTGAACGGCGGTTTTAAATTTGGGCTTTGGTGTGCTCTTAGCAAGGGAGTGAGAGGCCGGTGAACTCAGTTCAATCAGCGTGAATCTCTCCTCCACGTCGGCCGCCGCTCTCATCCAAGCCGCCAACGAGCCGGGCCGATCATTTCTCAACACAGTCTTATATCTCATGGTTCAACCCCTCCCGATACTTCTCGATGAAGAGATCTTGACCCCAGCCCTGCACCTTTGCAGCTATTCTACGGAACTGGGCAGTATACTCCCTTACAGAGGATCGGCCCTGAACCAGCTTCTGCAGCTGATTCCTGGCTTTCTCCTCCCCCAAGGGATCCTCGTAGTGCTGCCGGAGGGCCCACATAAAGTCATTTACTGATCTCAATTCAGGACCCAGGGGGTTGTGCAGACTCACATATCAGTCACTTGCAGTGTCCCGCAGCTTCGAACCAATGTAGCCTACCCTCTCACGTTCAGTAGGGTAAAGGTGGCCCCAAGTTCCCAAAAACCGCTCAATCTTGATGATGAAAAAGTGGAGTTTGTCAGGATCCCCATCAAACGTAGCTGTCAAGGGATAGTTTATTTATTTATTTATACATTTGATTTATTGATCGCTGCTTCCCACACGCAGGCAGGCTCGTTGGGTGGCTGCCGGTATAACCGGTCCACAGGATGTGGGGGCAGCTGTGCTGGTGCTGCTGGCAGCTGCTGGGGACCCACCGGTGGTTGTTGCACAGGCCCCACTCTGCCATCCTGCTGCTGAGCTGGCACTTCTCCTCCCCCTTCAGTTCCTGCCAGAGGGACCGCTCCCGCAGCTGCTCCCAGCACGGCTTGTTGCATCTCGAGTAGCGCCTCTGCCAGCCGGTCGTGCATCTCATCGAATCTCC
The DNA here is from genome assembly GCA_029233225.1 of Lepidodactylus listeri. Lineage (NCBI taxonomy): Eukaryota > Metazoa > Chordata > Lepidosauria > Squamata > Gekkonidae > Lepidodactylus > Lepidodactylus listeri. The sequence continues at coordinate 178,948,014 of JARCFY010000002.1, forward strand.
GGTCCATCTGCTTCCAGAGGTCATCTGTACCTCTCTCCAATGGCCAAGGGGTCTCACGTTCGTCTGGGACCAAACACAACCTCCAGGAGTTCCTCTCCTCGTCCGAGAACCGCATGCGCGATCCTCTCCTGTCATGGACCCAGGACTCCAAAGTACCCCCACCAAAGGTTGACCAGGAATACCTTGGGAGGGGGACTTCCGGTAGCTGGCGCTTTAATGGCGGGCGCTTCTCTCTGCTGCTGTGGGAGAGGCGACCCGCTCTTGGCAGGATAGAAGGGGTCCTGGACTGGAGCCAGACCCCCAGGGACCCTAAAGAAGGGACCCTGCCTGGGGTGCTTGAAAGTAGCTTCTCCCGGCAGTGGCGACCACGGGATTGAGGCTCCTTCTTACCCCTATAGGTTCACCTGCCACAGAAGCCTTCGGGCTACTCAAAGCGTAGTCATGAAGCTGCTGAAAATGCAGAGCAGAGAAGCGATGGGCTCTCAGATACGCAATGGCTAAATCGTGAGTCTCAAATGAACTTTTGAAATTGAAGCGGAGGAGTGGGTTGGAGGATCGGATTTCCCCCCCCCCTCCCTGTAACTCAAGGTTTGAGACTTTCCCATGCTCTTGCTGTTATCCTGGAAGCGTTGCATTGGTGCTGGAGTGCTGATCGCACAGAAGAAGAAGAAACTCCTTAAAAGCATTAGTGTGATAAATCGATATTATTTTCTTTGGGATCTCTTATCTAACTGTAAACAACTGAGAAAAGAAAGGACAAATGGCGGGGAGAAAAATCTCTCTGAAAGTCGGAAGTTCTGTTCCTAGTTCAAAGGGTGAAATTACTGAGCTGAATGTAGTTTTGTCAACAGCACTGCGACCCCTGGTGGAACAACTGGCTTCAGTCAATATCAAGCTAGATGCTATGCAAAAGGAAATCACGGAGTCTGGCAAGAGATCAGAGAAGCTGCAACAAGAACTCCTGGAAGTGAAAACTGCGGTAGATAAAAATGACTCAAGACTGCAGAAAATGGAAAAAGGAAAAGCTCTTCAAAAAGACAATGTCTTAAAACTTCAGATGGATCGTTCAAACTTCTCCTTGAGATTTCAGAACGTTCCTGAACAAAAGGGAGAGAATCTTAAGAAAGTGTTATGTGAAGCACTGGCACCTGTGACAGGTTGGGAAGCAGAGAAACTACAAAGCGATATGGACATGGCCTATAGGACATATCCAGAATTTGTCAAGAAGGAAAATCTGCCAGGTGAGATCATGCTAAGATTCTCCAAGAGATCAACCAGAGATGTGGTGTTAAAAGCCACAAACAGAAAAGTTCTGAAGATCCAAGAAGAGGAAATAAAAGTTTTAAAGGATATACCATTTGAAATCAGGAAGAGAAGAAAAGCTTACAAGAGCTTGACTTCATGGTTGCAGTCAGAGACTATTTCCTATCGTTGGGACATCCCGGAGGGCTTGATGTTCAGCTATAAAGACAAGAAATATAAAATTGACTCTATTGAAAAGGCAAAAATATTTCTGGAAAAGCATAAGAAGAAGAAGGCAGAGACTGATCCGGAAGACTCCCTAGCACAGCAGGAGAGTATGTATGGATTTGATGGCTCAGAAAGTGGAGAAGCTGGAGGAGAGGACTTGGACTCAGAAAAAGGGGTGGCCGCCCCTAAGTATCAGAAAGAAGGCAAGAAGAAAAGAAGAGAACCAAAGAAAAAATAAAGTTATAAATGTTTATGTTGTTATAACACACTATATCCTATAGAGTTCAAGTTTATGTTTTAAATTGCTTCATCTTCTGTATGTGACTCAGTTATCTGGCTTTTAAAATTAATTGTAAACAGCAGGAAGGACTCAGCAGTTAATACCAAGAAGTAATATTGCTTTTCAGTTATTATAATGTTGGCTTTTTAATATATATGACCGCATTTTCTGTATACCTTAGGGTAGTTTAGTTTGTAGCTTTTAGTTTAGGTGTAGGATAAAAAATCAATAAAATCTTAAAAAAAAAAAAAAAAGGAATACCTTGGCAGGGGACCTGCACCACCTGTGGCTCCCCCCCGACTGAGGGGAGCATAGGAATCATAGTTCGTGGTCACCGGCTCCACAGGTGCAGTGGAGACCAGTGTTTCAGGGGTCGAGGTGGGAATGAGGGACCCATCATCCGACATGGCCAGGTCTGGGTTTCACTCCTTCCTGAATGGAAGGATCACTAACAATCTGTGAGACTTCTGATTAGATCCGATAAGTCAGGCCTTGTATTTCAAAACAAAGTCTTTATTTCTTAATGGTCTTTCAGGAAACACTTGCGTTGTTAGTGATACCACATACAGAATGGGAGGAACTGATATACTGTATTCAAACAAGGGTGAAAACACAGGTACCAATGAAAAAAGAATTATCAAGCGCCAAAATGTGCTGCCATTACTTTCTCAGGAAAAAGGCGCGTAAGCGGAGCTAACTTCCCATCCCCGGCCCTGTGTGTGTAATCTACATGCAGTCCCACGCAAAAGACACCTGGAAGAGCGGAGGCCCAGTTGCCCAAGGTTACAAGTGCAGCAACAGAGATAACATGAGTCTAGCAAAATATCTGAGCTCATACTGAGGAAGGAGGGGGGATGGGGGGAACCACCAGAACGGATGCTGATGCCGATCTCCCGCCGGGACCTGCAACAGGGACTTACAAAGGGAAGCAAAACATGACGGGGAACCTGACACATTCAGCCGGCCAAATGGGCTTGCTTTGTCAAAACTGACATGCGGGGGTCATTTGGCACTCGGAACAGATGTGGCCTAATTTAGCCTGATCTGAATCGGGCCAATTTTTTTTTATTTGTACACCCCTAGTGGGCACAAATGGCAGTGGTGGCAAGCCCCTCTCCCAGCGGGCCTGTGGAGGAAATGAAGCGAGAAGGGGTTTAAAGTTTAAATCCCTTTTGTTTAGGGTCGTGCAGCAGCACAATCCTTCCATTGTATTCTATGGGGCCCTTCTTGCTTTGCTCCCCTCCCCCACCTTGGCAGGCCAGCTGGGAAAGGGAAGGGGCGGCTTTGAAGATGCCTTCCCTTTCTGACAGAGCAAAAAAATTAAATCTGTGTAATATTGTTTTTGTGTGAAAAAAAGAAGATGCCCTCCCTTTTGTTTCTTCCTGACACACTTCCGGTGATGTTAGGGGGGCGTGGCATATGCTAATGAGCTCCTGCACCTCTTTTTCTATGAAATGACCCCTGAGAAGAGCCCTGCTGGATCAGACCAGTGAGGGTCCCTCTAGTCCAGCATCCTGTCTCACACAGTGGCCAGCCAGTTCCTCTGGAGGACCAGCAACAGGGCATAAAAGAGGCCGAGGCCTTCCCCTGAGATGAACCTCAGAAGAGCCCTGCTGGGTCAGACCAGTGAGGGTCCCTCTACTCCAGCATCCTGTCTCACACAGTGGCCAACCAGTTCCTCTGGAGGGCCAACAACAGGGCATAAAAGAGGCCGAGGCCTTCCCCTGAGATGAACCTCAGAAGAGCCCTGCTGGGTCAGACCAGTGAGGGTCCCTCTACTCCAGCATCCTGTCTCACACAGTGGCCTCAACCAGTTCCTCTGGAGGGCCAACAGCAGGGCAGAGAGGCCGAGGCCTTCCCATGATAAGAAGACCCCCTACTGGATCAGACCAATGGTCCAGCTGGTCCAACATCCTGTCTCAGTGGCCAATCAGTTCCTCTGGACAGCCAACAACAGGGCATAGAGGCCGAGGCCTTCCCCTGCTATTGCTTCCTGGCTCTGGGATTCCCCCCTTAGTAATCTCTTTTCTCAACTGGAAAGTCCCAGACTCTTCAGCCTTTCCTCGTAGGAAAGGTGCTCCAACCCCTTGAGTATCTTGTTTGCTGTCCTCTGCCCTTTTTCCAGCTTTGCAACAAATACTTCAAAGGTCGGCAGGCCCAGGAGGATTCTGGGCATGTGGCTGTCAGCAGAACTCCTTCAGATGCTCTTAGCTTGGTGGGCATCTTAGTGGCGGTAAACTTCCCTTTCTGCCTTTGCTATTCATTCAGTCCTTTTTTCTTTCACTTGCACATTACAGTGAATCCTGCAGTGGCCCTGTCCAAAGGCAATCTGCGTCGTTCTCCCCTTTGGCAGTATGGAAGGTACCCTGCCCCATGATTTATTTATTTATTTATATTTATTTTTCACATTTATATCCTGCCCTCCCCGCGAGCGGGCTCAGGGCGGCTTACATGGGCCCAAGGCCTGATCAAAACATCAAAACAACCTATAAAATCAATTAAAACATTCCAATAAATACTATTAAAACATATAAATACCCATAAAAGCTTCCATAGTACAGCATCCGATGGCAACCAGATAGCAGGTCTGAGCCCCCCCCCCCCCCCCGGCAGCCATAGCCGAGGCCGTGTTGGACCAGGGATACATCGTGGTAGTTACGATGGTAGATGGTAGATGGTATCCCCAGTATCATCGGTGGCGGCTCCTATTCAAAGGCCTGGTGGAAGAGCTCCGTCTTGTAGGCCCTGCGGAACTGCATCAGGTCCCGCAGAGCCCTGATCTCCTCCGGGAGCTCGTTCCACCAGACAGGAGCCGCCACCGAGAAGGCCCTGGTCCTTGTTCTGGCCAGCCTGGCGTCCCTGGGGCCAGGGACACTTAATCTGTGTTCTGACCCTGACCGTAGTGCTCTCTGGGGTATGTCCGGAGAGAGGCGGTCCCTAAGGTATGCTCCCCCCCCCCAAATAAAACATGTGTATGTGACTCATTAACCATCGGTACGTGCCCTGGCAAATTGGCGGTCTGCCAAATACAGGTGTCGAAATTTATTCTGTGAGAACAACAACTGAGGCCTGAAAAATAAAAGCTTCCTGCTTGGACCTGAAAATGGCCACAGACCTGCTGCATCTCTGTATGATCTACTGTTCTGTTTCCAATCAGTTTCTTTTGGAAGAAGGTGATAACTTTTTCCTTTGGGTGGGATTGCTGTTTCCTGAATTAGGAAACCCAATGAGATAGATTAATAGACAGTGCCCCCTCCCCCCTGGGGGGAAATATATACTTGGTCTCTCTTCACCCTAAAACAACCCCCATATTTCTAGCGAGTTTATTGCTGTTAACTGCTTGCTGTAATTCTCTAAAAAAAATTAGAACCCTTCATTCTAACAATGAGGGAGGGGGAGATGAATGTTATTAAATGATATTGGATTGAGGGGGGAGAACTGTAAAGAACAGTTCTAACGCCCTGTAACAATAATCATAAAAACTGAATCTATTACACCCCACCTTAATGACCATAATAAAATGGAGGAGGGTATAGATCTCTGAAAATACCAAGGCTGTTTTCAAAGGTCCCCTTTGCTCTATTTCTCTGTCAGCATAAAGATGAAAGGTTAATTAAAAAAACTCCTTCCCTTGCTGATAAAAACAGTTGTGAGGCAGAGTTTCATAAAACAGAATAGCTCCCCTCTGATTTGAGTTGGGGTAAGTTCATTCCTTTTCTCCCATTTGAAGCTCACTGATTCACAGAACTTGAGCAGCAGAAGATACTTGCTTATTATTTTTTTCATGCAAAAGCCAGTTTAGTGGTCAGAAGCGCGGACTCTAATCTGGGAGAACCAGGGTTGATTCCCCATGCCCCCCTCCACTCCGCTCCCAGCCCAGCAGCTCCTGGGGGGGGGGGAGGGAGGGGAAAGGCATGCTGGGAGATGTAGCTTGGGAGGGGCGGCGGGCAAGAGAGGGAGAGGGCACCGGCTCAAGTGCTTGCAGGGGGTGCAGCTGAGCTCCGGCAATTTGCAAGCCCGTCGCCGTCCGGGGTTGCTTTCAGAACCCTCGCCGCAACTCAGGAGCGAGGGCAATCAAGGGAGGGATTGGCCTAGCAGCCGCGGGTTACATTGGAGCCTCGCCGGGGCAACCGGGGGCGGGGGGAGGCAGGGGGGGAGAGGAAGCTCCTTCTCTCCTCCCCCCTCCCCGCGGGTCCCGCCTCTTGTGTTTATCTAATTCCCTCTTGAAGCCGTCCATGCTTGTAGCCCCCCCCCCCCCTCCTGTGGCAGTGAAGTCCACACGTTAATCACACTTCGGGTGAAGAAGTACTTCCTTTATCCGTTCCAACCCGACTGCTTAGCAATTTCATGGCGTGCCCACGAATTCTTGTATGGTGAGAAAGGGAAAAAAGTACTTCTTTCTCTACCTGCTCTATCCCATGGTATAATCTTGTAAGTCTTGATCATGTCATAAGAACATAAGAGAAGCAATGTTGCATCAGGCCAATGTCACCCCCTCAGTCGTTGTTTCTCCAAGCTAAAGAGCGCTTCAACTTTTCTTCATACGGGAAAGTGTTCCAACCCTTTTATCATTTTAGTTGCCCTTTTCTGCACTTTTCCCAATGCTACAATATCTTTTTTGGGGTGTGGCAACCAGAACTGTACCCAGTACTCCAAATGAGGTCACACCATCGGAGCAGTCCTCAAGAGAGCTCTCCCAGCCCCACCTGCCTCCCAGGGTGTCTGTTGTGGGGAGGGGAAGGGGAAGGAGATGGTAAGCTGCTCTGAGACTCCTTCGGGTAGTGAAGGGCGGGGAAAAATCCAATCTCCTCTTCTCTTCTAAAAGGACTGAGACAAATTTTGCAGTTGCAAGAGTAAACTTGGGATCCTTATTGCTGAGCAGGAGAACCAGGGTTTCCAGAGTGCAGGGAGGCGGTTGGCTGATTCAAGGCTTAGTTTAGTGCTCCTTTATATTCTCAAAGAATCTGCATTCAAGCAGGGCATGGGAGGATGTCTCTCTCTTCTAGTAGGGCCACAAGGGCAGATTGTACCAGAATAGGGCCTATTCAAAAATCTCCCCTGTAAAACCATTGTAGGAATAATGTTCAGTCTTGCAGACAAAAAACCTCTACAGTATTGTGAGATGGTAAGATAGTACACATGGGGGCGGGGGGGTAAAGATCTTGGGAAAGAAAGACCAAAAGATAGGGGAGAGCAAACTCTGCTCAATGCCCAGTCGAAGTTCCCACTTGAGAATTTGGCTCAAGCAAGAGAGAATTCAGTAGTGAATGGTAGGGGGGTCATATTTGCCAATCCCCCCCCCCCCGCTGCAAACTTTCACCTCTGTCTTGCTCTACCTGGGGGGGCTGACCCCCATACCAAAGGAATATGGTTACAAACCATCTCCTGGAATTACAGTGAACTTCAGACTACAGAGATCAATTCCCCAGGAGAAAACGGCTGATTTGGAGGATGGACTCTGTGGCTTTATACCCTGCACTGAGAGACCCCTCCCTTCCCCAAACCCTGCCAGGTTTCACTCCCTCCCAGGCAACCCCCACCCAAGAGCAACAATTCATGGATCATTTTTTTGGCTGCAGCTGCTGATGTTAGGGGCAAGAAAACCTCTTCCAGTCAGTGGAGATATCCTGTGGAACGCAAGCCACCATCTGCGACCCGAACGCAAAAGGACTTTGGCTTCACATACTCAGGGGAGGAGGGGAGCTGTGTCTGGCTGTGGTTCCCCTGTCTGGCAACTGGGGGGTTATTAAAGCAGCAGTGTGGGGCATGACAAAGACTGGCCGTTGCATTTCTGTCTGCTGCCAAGCTGGCTTGCCACAAGCCATGTGAGTTCCCCTAAGGCCAGCCAGGGGCCCCCTGGGGGTCCCCAACATCTTTGAGCCCATGGAAGCTTTAGGGATTCTGACAGTGTGGTGGCCGCAGCCACAAAATGGTTGCTGCTGCCACAGGCAATGTAACCAGGGTTGCCGTTCCCTCGATGGGGCCAGGGGATCCCCTGATTTTGGGGCGTCCAATCTGCCACGGACCAGCTTGGCCAGTGGGGGAAGCCCCATCCCTGACAAGCTCCCTTCCAGTGCCGCCGGCGCAGGTGTGATGAAGTGACGTAATTGTGTTTCCGACGTCAGGGTGACACCCTAGGTTTGGGGCAAAACTCTATGGTTTTGGGCAGAGGCGTTGACTTTTAAAATCCGGGGGGGGCGGGGGCTCTTGTTCGCGCGTGCGCGCTGGGACCATGTCCCCATCGGCCCCCCCCCCCCGGACTGGCCTAGCCTGGCCACTCCTGCCTCCGTGGGGCCAGCTGGGCAACTGCCCAGCGTGCCAGGTCAGTCCCGGGGGGGGGGAGGCGGCGGCAGCAGCCGGCGGGCGGGCAAACGAGGCGGCAGCCTGCGCCTGTTGGCACAAGTTCCATATCCCCGCCGCCTCCCCCCCCGCCTGCTCCTGCCTCCGTTCCTCCGTCCAGCACGCTGGGCACTCGGCCAGCTGGTTCCTGGACGGAGGAAGGGAGGAACGGAGCAGGGGGAGAGGCGGTGGCGGCAGCTGGCTGGCCTGGGCACTCCATTTTCCCGGGAGTGGCTGAGCCCCCCCTGGGAAATTTCGGGGGTGGTTCGAGCCCTCGAGCCCCCCCGTAGTTTACGCCTATGGTTTTGGGGCCCAAAAAACCATAGAGTTTTGCCCAAAACCTAGAGTGTTGTCCCCAATGTCGGAAACGAGGTGATGTCACTCCTGGGTGATGTCATCGCGGTGAGTGTGCCAGAAGAACTACAGGAGGAATTGGGAGTCCCCCCCCCCCCAGCATCCCTAAATGTACCCAGCCGCAAAATGGCTGCTTCAGCTTACCTTCAGCCAGCCGGTGAAGATTCTTGTACTGTGGTGGTGGCTGCTGCTGCAGGAACGGTTTTTTAAAAAATCACAGCCGATCAGAAGCCTTGCTGGGCTAAAGCTCCTGCCTGGCCCCACCCACTTGGCAGGCTCTCTGCTCTGCTGAGGCTGTGTTCATCCACAGCCGCCATCTGCGCCCCCCCCCCATTTGTAAAGGAGATGCTTGCCTTGATGCTGCTGCTGGGGGGGGTGCAAATGTATGGCGTGTCTCACTCGCATTTCAGTCTGGCCCGCATTGCCTGCCTGACTCCCCAAACTAAGCATGTTCACAACGGTCAAGTGAAACTCTTACGCAGCTGCCTTATACGGAATCAGACCTCTGGTCCAGCCGAGTCAGGGCTCTCTACGCAGACTGGCCGTGGCTCTCCAGGGCCTCAGCAGAGGTTCTTTCACCACACCGGTCCTTTTAACAGGAGATGCCAGGGACTGAATTTCAGACCTTCTGCATGCCAAGCTAGGGCTGCCAAGTCCAACTTGGGAAATATCTGAGGACTTTGGGGGTGGAGCCAGGAGACTTTGGGGGTGGAGCCAGGAGAAAGGACGTGACATCACTTTGTGATGTCACATCCTGTGATGTTGCTTCCACATGCTGACACATGAACTCATGAAGTTTCCTAATACTGAATCAGGCCATTGGTCCATCGAGGTCAGTATTGACTACTCAGACTGGTAGTGGCTCTCCAGGGTCTCAGGCTGAGATCTTTAATGTCACCTATGACCTGATCCTTTTTTAGCTGAAGAGGCTGATACCTCCTGCATGTCAAGCAGATGCTCTATCACTGAGCAACGGCCCTACTGAATCCTTCCTCATCTCGGCAGAATATGAAGCACTAAGTGCTACACAAGTGCTAAATATGATTTTCATATCATAAGAACAGGAGAGAAGTCACAGTGGATCGGGCCAACAGCCCATCCAGTACAACACTCTGTGGCCAAAAATATCAGGTGCCCTCAGGAGGTCCAGCAGCGGGGCCAGAACTCCAGAAGCCCTCCCACTTTTGCCCCCCAAGCACCAAGAATGCAGAGCATCACTGCCCCAGACAAAGGGTTCCATTTAGACCTTGTGGCTAATAACAGCCACTGATAGACCTCTGCTGGATGGGGACAGAGAGAGACAGACAGACAGACAGACAGACAGAAAAAAGAAAGAAAGGGGGAGGGGGAGAGAGAGAGAAGGAAAATAGCTGGCAGACCCCAGCAGCTTACCCCAGCAGCAACTTTGCACGCCACATGCAAAAGCAGGCCCTTCAGTAGAAAGAGCCTAGTCCCTCCTTAATCTCTGGGCGGGGCTCTCTTGCTCGCTCAGCTCTTAAAGGGGAAATGTCTGTTGAGGCTTTTTACTGCAGGGCAGGCTCTCTGCAGACATTTCCCTTTTAAGAAGTTCAGGCCTGGCAGGGAGAGGCCAGGGCAGGCTCCGACGTTCCCCTGCTGGCAGCCATTGCCTCCCCCGGTGGCCAATTTTGAAAAAGCGGGGGTAAGCTTTAAAAATCGGTGTTTCCCCCGCCCTACCGGGGGACTTGGCAGCCCTATGCCAAGCTGAGGCTCTAACCCAGGGGTCTCAAAGATCAGGCTTAGGGGCCGGAACTGGCCCATCCTGAGCTACTAGTGCAAGGCAAGGAACAGGAGGCTGCTCGGGGGGGGGGGGGAGTGGGGGGGAGCCATTCTGGTTGTGGCTTCAGCATGGCGGAACCACCTCGTCTGCAGCCATCAAGCAGCGTGGGAGCATCTGCCCAGTGCTGCACCACTGGCTCTCCAGTGCACCCGTGTGGGTTTTCCTCTGCACCCCCCTCCCAGCCCATGGGGCCTTGCAGTGAGGAGACACCAACTAGGATCTTACCAGCTGCTGTCCTTTATACAGTCTGTATCTCCGGTACCTGGCATTACATTTTATGGCACACATGGCCCAGCCCGACAGAGGGGCATTTATGTCAGATCCGGCCCTCCGGTAACAAATGAGTCTGACACCTCTGCTCTAACCATTGAGCCCGGCCCCTCCCATTCTAAGTTGGCTGGGTGTTTCGAACCAGGACATTCTGAGTATGCATTACCAAGATAAAACGCCACTGACTCACGGGCACAAGCGTCAGCATATAGGCTCTTGATGTTGCTGGTTTTGAATGGGGGGGGCCTGCCCCACCCAGAATGACCCCAGGGCATCCATCATGCTAGCAAAACACTCCATTGCTCCCATGTGCCAAGAGCAGCTGCTCGGCCCCACTGAACGCCATGAAACAGCACGGTTGCCTGATTTCTTTTGCTGCCGAGGCGTGAGGAAATCATTCCGGAAAAGACCCAGAGAGAGCCGGCATATTTTTTTCGTTTTTTTTTTAATGTCAGTTAATAAAATATTTGTATAGAGCCCCCCAAAAGTTCAAAATAGTGCAAAACATGTCACTTGTCATGCATCCATTGGCCAGGCACCAATGTTCAATCCACTTCAGATATGTACAGAACAGACAACATGGAACAATTTGCCAAGACGTGAATTAACTTGATCGGACTGGTCAGGGTTTTACTAGGAGGGCTTTTTTGCTTCTATTTTGTTTGTTTCTTTTGCTTCAACCACATGCCAAACAAAAATTGGTGAGGACAGGGCAGGGGGAGAATCAGTCAAGAGGGAGATGGGCAGGTGGACCGAAGTGGGGAGCATTGTTCCCTCTAATTCCCCACCCCCCACCGAGTGGAGCAGTTCACATCCTGAGGAGAATATGAGCTTTTGTGTGTCACTGCTCACTTCAGATACTTCTTTGCTTCTTCAGAGAGCAGCGACTCACAAGAGTTCACATCCTGCCACACATTTTGTTAGTCTTGAAGGTGCTGCAGGACTCTTGCTCTTTTATACTGCTACAGACGGACTACCCTGCTTGATCTATGAGCAGAATGTAACTGCTGTAATCTTCAAATGGGCAGTGGGCGATGCAAGACCCTGTGCAGCTCCGGACTGCTGCTGAGTGGGGCTTCCTGTGTTAATGAGCAGCCGCTCACATGCACAGCTTAGAGCAGGGATGGCCAAACTGCAGCTCAGGAGCCGCATGAGGCTCTTTCACACAGCCTCATTTAATGTTAATAAAAAGCAAATTTGCATATTTCCCAAGAAAAATGTGAGTAATATTTGTTCATGTCTTGCAGCTCTCAGACATCTGGCATTTATTCTGTGTGGCTCTTACGTTAAGCAAGTTTGGCCACCCCTGGCTTGGAAGGAACACTGACTAGGGAGGAAGGTATCATAAACTGGCTTCTTACCTTTCGGCAGACTCTGGGGGTCAGGGAGGCGTGAGGTCCATTTGTGCAAAGGTGGACCTGAAGGGAAGTTTGGTGTCAAGGGGGTGTAAACCCGACTCTTTCTCTTGCTCTGACCGATGCTGTTTATAAAAGTTTGGATTGGGTTGTGTGTGTGTGTGTGTGTGTAAACATTCAACTCAAATTTCAGACACTTTGGTCCCAGGCAAGTTGTACTGAGAGAAATAGACATTTACAAAAAAAAGAGAGAAAGGTATATGGATCATTTGGAGACCAGCCGATATGGGGAAAAGAGGTTGGTGGAACTTGGGGGTCAGATACCCGAGACGCTTGGAGGATCTTTCAAGGAGCAGCAAATGGCGGGAGGGGGTGGCTAGCTCAGAGTGCCAGCCTTCAGCTTGGTAACAAGCAGTGGTTGGGCCCTGCAGAGGCCTGGGTGGGGTTGCTTGGGAAGGAAAGATGGGCAGAGAATTCTCTGCAGTGGCCTCAGGCTACAATTCCAGAATTCTTTGGGGAGAAGGGGTGAGAACGGTCAGGGCTATTTTGGGGCAGGTACGCACAGGAACAGAGTTCCGGATGGCTTCCGAGTTGGCCATGCCTACAGCCTCCCCCTCCCCTCGGGTTCCCCAGGTGCCTCGCAAGCCATGGGGTGCCTGGGGAAGCCAAGCCAATCCAGGGATGGAAGGCAGTTTGAACTGCCTCCCCCCACCCTTGGGTTCCCCAGGTGCCCCGCCAATCCAGAAACTGCCTTCCTTCCCTCGGGTTCCCCAAGCACCCCACAAGCCGCGGGGCACCTGAGGAAGCTGATCCTGGGAGGGAGCTGCGCTGTCAGGGGTGTGGCCTAATATGCTAATGTATTTCTGCTGTTGGGTGTGGCCTATTATGCTAATGAGTTCCTGCTGGGCTTTTTCCACAAAAAAAGCCCTGAGGACGGTAGTCAATACAGCATCGATGGGTCTGATCTCATACCTGGCAGGAAAATGACAGAGGGCGGGGTGAACCTAGCTAAGCGTGGAAATGAGAAAGGTGCCCTGTGTTTGGGGGGGGAGAGCCGGCCACAGAGGACCTGCCACGCACCCAACATGACCACTGAAGTGGACGGGCCAAACGGGTGTGTGTGGGTAGAAACGGGAAAAACGTGGGAAGTAGAGCCCTTCCTCTAGAGATGTGCCACAGGAGAAGAATATCCTGTTAAGAGGGTTGCCCAGGTAGCCCTCTCCACTTTCAGTCTCTCCCCCACCCCCGCTCTCCTAAATCTCTCTGCCCCATTAGGGCTGCAATCCCCAGACTACTTTACAGTGAAGCCACCCTGCTTGCTTTGGTGTACTGGTTAGGAGTGTGGACTCTAATCTGGGAGAACCGGGTTTGATTCCCCACTCCTCCACATGCAGCTGCTGGCATGACCTTGGGCCAGTCACAAGTTCTCTCAGAGTTGTTCTCTCAAGCGCAGTTTTTGAGAGAGCTCTCTTGGCCCCACCTAGCTCATAGGGTGTCTGTTGTGGGGAGGGGAAGGGAAAGGAGATTGTAAGCCGGTCTGAGACTCCTGTGGGTAGTGAAGGGTGGGGTATAAATCCAATCTCTTCTTCATCATCATCAAATATCTCCTGAATCTTGTCCCTTTAAAGTCTCTGTGGTTGTGTGCAGACTCAGGAGGGTTTGGTATGAATAGGCACAACCACTTACTGTCAGAGGAAGGGAAATGGACTGCAAACCTTATCTCATTCCTGTTGAGAGCCAGTTTGGTGTAGTGGTTAAGTGTGCGGACTCTAATCTGGGAGAACCGGGTTTGATTCCCCACTCCTCCACTTGCAGCTGCTGGTGTGACCTTGGGTCAGTCATGAATTCTCCCAGAGCTGTTATCTGACGGACAGTCCTCGAAAAGAGCTCTCCCAGCCCCACCTACCTCACAGGGTGTCTGTTGTGGGGAGGGAAAGGGAAAGGAGATGGTAAGGCGCTCTGAGACCCCTTAAGGGTAGTGAAGGTTGGGGTATAAATCCAATCTCTTCTTCATCATCATCAAATATCTCCTGAATCTTGTCCCTTTAAAGTCTCTGTGGTTGTGTGCAGACTCAGGAGGGTTTGGTATGAATAGGCACAACCACTTACTGTCAGAGGAAGGGAAATGGACTGCAAACCTTATCTCATTTCTGTTGAGAGCCAGTTTGGTGCAGTGGTTAAGTGCACGGACTCTTATCTGGGAGAACCGGATTTGATTCCCCACTCCTCCACTTGCACCTGCTGGATGACCTTGGGCAAGCCATCGCTCTGTACCAGCTGTTCTCTCAAGGACAGTTGTCTCAGAGCTCTCTCAGCCCCACCTACCTCCCAGGGTGTCTGTTGTGGGGAGGAGAAGGGAAAGGAGATTGTAAGCCGCCCTGAGACTCCCTTGGGTAGTGAAGGGTGGGGTATAAATCCACTCTCTCTTTTTCTTCTTGTTTTTTTCCTCTCTGCCAGGACTGAAAGCACCCCACAAGGGGGGAGGGCAATTTTCACTGGGGAAACTGTGTGTGTGCGTGCGTGGGGGAGAGTTAATCCCCCTTTGCCAGCCCTGTTTTTCCCCAAGTCATGGTTGCTCTACCCCCCAAGTGTGAGCCCGATCACATCCGGCTTTCTGTGCAAGCGACACTGTTAAAGCAGATGCAAATTCCCTTCTGGAAGCCCCGCAGCAGGCAAGAGGCCCATGCTTTTGCCAGGGATGCAGACAGGCTTCTGGGCTCCCTAGTCCAGGAAAGAAAGTGCTCTTGGAAGAGGGGGAGGGAGAATGAGGTGTGGGAAAGGGGGGGGGTCACCTCCATAGGTGTCTCCCCCCCTCCAGAAAGAGGTGCTTTGGGGCAGATTTGGCAATTTTGCAGAATCTATGTGAGTGATCCTTGGCAGTGGGAGAAAACTCCCAGATGGAGGATTTGGGTGAGTGGGGACAGATTTGCAAACTCTTATGGCTTTGACATGGCTGTAAAAGAGAGGGGGGGGGGAGGTGGTTCTAGCAGCATGTGGGTGGAAGGAAGGAGAGAGGAAGGGAATGGGGGGAAGGGCCTTAGCTGCTCCCCTCCTCCGCAGAGCGGGTGTCCGACTTCAGCTTGACGAACTCCTTGGCCACCTCATCGTTGTTGCGCTGGGAGAGGATGCGCAGGACCGTCAGCCCCGTGTCGTCCATGTGGATGCGCCGCCCGAGAGGCAGCCAGCAGGCGCAGCTACCCCTCTGCATGATGTCTTTCAGCTGGAGGATGGCGATGCCCACCGTGCGGTCCTCCCGGGCAAAGCAGTAGTCCTTCACGCACACCTGCAGCTCATAGCACTCCGGCCCCGTCTCTGTGCCCAAGGCGCTGCAGGAGATGGAAGAGGAAGGAGGCACAGCTGGGTCAGTTGCATACGTGTTTCCCTTTGGGTGGAAAGTGCGGCCCTGTGTGTTCGCTCTAAGCTGAGACAGCATGAGCTGGCTCACAGTTTTTTAGCCTCCGGCTCACACCTTTTTGTCTTCACTCAGGAAGGATGGCTCCAGAGCAAACTAATTTAATTTATGCAGTAGCCAAATTGCCTGCTCACAACTTTGATGCCAGTAGCTCACAGAGTAGAATTTTTGCTCACAAGATTCCACAGCTTAGAGGGAGAAGTCACAGCCGATTTATGGCAACCCCATGGGGTTTCAAGGCAAGAGATGGACAGAGACAGTCAGCTATTGCCTGCCTCTGTGTGGCAACCCTGGACTTCCTTGGTGGTCTCCCACCCAAGTACTAACCAGGGCCAACCCTGCTCAGCTTCTGAGATCTGACGAGATCAGCCTAGCCTGGACCATCTGGGCCAGAGCATGTGTCCCCTAGCCAATATTTATTAACAGGGGTCATTTCGTAGGAAAAGAGGTGCAGGAGCTCATTAGCATAACTCATTTCCATATGCCACCCCCCCTAACATACCGTGTGTCAGAAGGCAACACCCACCCCTCAGGCTCCACTCCACAGGTGAGTGAAACTGACCTGCTCTTCCTCCATTCCCTTCCCCATCCAATACTTTGTGCAATAAAAATAAGCGTAAAGAACACACCCTCATTCTCTTCCTGCTCCCTTGAAACCACCAGGTTTCAAGTAGACTTGAGATACCCAGGACATGTGCACCACCCATCCCTTCCCCTTCCCCTCCCCACAACAAGACACCCTGTGAGGTAGGTGGGGCTGAGAGAGGTCTTTTGAGAACTGCTCATGAGAGAACAGCTCTGAGAGAACTTGTGACTGGCCCAAGGTCACACCAGCAGCTGCATGTGGAGGAGTGGGGAATCAAACCCAGTTCTCCCAGATTAGAGTCCAACTCCTGACCACTACACCAAACTGATAAGATGGAAGCTGCTGAAGGGTTGGTGAAATTTCTCCAGTACTTATGTGCCATGTGCCCAGATAAAAAATGGTATACTTAGAAAATTTATATGCCACCTTGAGCAAGTCTCTGGAAAAGCAGCACAGTCATAAAAGGAACAATGATAAAATTATCAATATTAAAGCAAAACATTAAAACAATAAAGACCCTAGCAGGGCTTTCCCCGGGGCGCTGCGCCTCTGCACTGCTTGGGGAAGCCGAGGAGGGGGCGGGGCTTGGTCATGTGCCCGCCTCCTGGGCTCCTCACTCCCGGAGCTGCGCTCCTGTGTGCTCCCGCTCCAATGGACTCCTGTTTATTAAACCCGTCAAACCCTTGCACATATGTTCACAGACCAATGGGCATGCTTTGCGATGCCACGCGTTGTGTCTGTTGTGCTGGGGAGAGGGGCAAGAGGCGGGACCATGCATTGCTGCGTGTCCTGTTCTTATACCCTTGGGTGAGGAGAGAACTAGATTTGGTCCCTGCTGCCTGGTGACCCCCAATAACCAGGGCAGTGTTATGTATCGCGATCATGGTTGCCATGCGGTCTTGTAATGGCGACTGCCACATGGTTGTCCTCACAAGGTGCGAAGCTGCCGAGCTGCCAAGCTTCAGCCAGGGAGAACAATAGAGAGCCGGATCCTAACTGGCCACCAATCATGGACCTAGGTTCCCCTAGGGGACCTATGCCAGGTAACCATAATCGTAAGGTCCTATCAGGACATTTGGGCGAGGTCGGAGGATTATCTCCGACAGGCATAAAAGAGGGCTCTGAGCCCCGGGGATTCTCATGTTCCATTTTACCTGCAATAAACTACCATGCTGGTTTCACTACAACCGGCCTCCCGACTCCAGTACTTTTCAGGTGGGTTCCCCCCCACCCAAGTACCAGTTGATGACCGAGCCCAAATTCATCTGCAAAATCCCATTTAGGGAACTGTGTCTTGGTCACATGAGCAACCAAGAGATGGAAACCAGATACTGGTACGCGCATGCACTTACACAAGCATCGTTCCTTTTTTATCCCTAGATGTAGACTCCTTTATATCAGCAGGAAGGTGGTCAGGTGTGATTTGTACTGGCCCTTGACTCCCATGGCAGTCTCTCCCTTCTGAGCAGGGTTGCCAACATCCTGGTGGGGCCTGGAGATCTCCAGAAATGAGAACTGATCCCCAGACTACAGAGATCAATTCTCCTGGAGAAAATGACTGTTTCAGAGAGTGGGCTCCATGCATTATACCCCCCTGAGGTCCCCTCCACTCCCCAAATCCAGCCCTCTTCAGGCTCCACCCCCAAAATCTCCAGGAATTTCCCAACCTGGATTTGGTAACTTTATTTCTCGGGGCTTTTGTGGGGAATTCCTGTGATGAATGTTGTGATGCATAAATTTGTGGAAGGAGATCAAACCTCTCCACCGACAAACCTGGGGTCCTTCGGTCACTTCCCTAAAATTCAGCTGTGGGGAAATGGTCTTTTCTGTTTTAGGTAAGTTCCATGGCTGTCAATCAAATCGGGGGAGGGGGCAACAGTCTGCACTGCAGAATGCTGCAGTCCTAGAGCTGAATTAATGTGCTGTTTAATTTTTTTAAAATATCACTCTAATAGTAAACTAGCCACTCCCACATGGAAGATGAAAGCCACAAGCAGAGGCCTGCCAACAGACAAGGGAGCACATATACACATGAACGCACCTCAAGCTACCTTATGATTCAGACCCTGGGTCCATCAAGGCCAGGATTGTCTACTTAGGCTGGCAGCTGCTCTCCAGGGTCTCAGGCTGAGGGTCTTTCCCATCACCAACTGCCTGGTCCTTTATAACTGGAGATGCCAGAGATTGAAACTGGGACCTTCTGCATGCAAAGCAGAGGCTCTGCCACTGGGCCACAGCCATTCCCCTAACTTGGTGGGCACCCCAGGTGTGCAGGACAACGTCACTGCCAATTAATTAAAAGGGGGAAAAGTTTTTTAAAAATGGTGTGAGGAGGCCTGGGTATATACTAGGCAGTGTTCCCTCTATGCTGAGTTAATGTGAGCCAGCTCACAGTTTTTCAGCCTATGGCTCACACCTTTTTGTCTTAGCTCAGGAAGGATGGCTCCAGAGCAAACTCATGTATGCAGCAGCCCAATCGCTCGCTCACAACTTGAATGCCAGCAGCTCACAAAGTAGAATTTTTGCTTACAGGACTCCACAACTTAAGGGGAGCATTGGCCCCAGGGTATTTGAATGTGGTTTTGAGCTGCAGCTCTGGTAAAACAATGGCGGGAAAAGCCAATGCAGAATCGCCCAAAGTGTCATTCCCAAGTCCCCCCCCCCCCCCCCCCCCATGATTTCTTGCAGTCCCCTAACTTGTTCTTTTTTGGTCAACAGTTTTGATTTCCCACTTTAGATTCCTTTGCATCATGGACACATGTGAATTTTTAGAAATACACAACATGGGTGGCATTCAGCGATGCTGTCTTGTAACATATAGAAGAAGAAGAAGAGAAGATTGGATTTATATCCCGCCCTTCACTCACTTAAGAGTCTCAGAGCGGCCTACAAACTCCTTTCCCTTCCCCTCCCCACAACAGACACCCTGTGAGGTGGGTGGGGCTGAGAGAGCTCTTTCCCAAGCTGTCCTTGAGGGAACAGCTGGTACAGAGCTATGGCTTGCCCAAGGTCATCCAGCCAGGTGCAAGTGGAGGAGTGGGGAATCAAACCTGGTTCTCCCAGATTAGAGTCCACACACTTAACCACTACACCAGACTGGCTCTGTCTAATGCCTGTCTAATGATGAACAAGTAATGCTGAGAACTTTTTACATTTTGTGTGGGGAACTGAATGTGACAGGATATAAAATGGCACAAAAATAAAGAATTTATTTGACCAGGGAATAGATTGGCCCAGGGCTGAAGCTTGGCTCGTAGCTAATGCCCCCTAGTGTTTCTTCTGGGCCCCCTCCCTCCTGGGCTGCCCCCAAAGTGCCACAACTTGACACTTGCACTGTGCTTTGATTTAATGAGCTGGCAGCTCCCCCCCCCCCCCAGGCCCCCTCCCGTAAAATTCCCTAGCTATGGGGCTGGCTGAAGCACAACTGAAACAATTATTTCCAGATCAAAAACGGCAGGGATGGAAAATTTGAAATCATCCTATTGACAGCTCTGCCTCAGCCAAAGTTGCCAGGGAGTGGAGAAAGGGAAACAGTGTGTGTGTGTGTGTGTGTGTTTAATACTCACAACTGGATACTTTCGTTGTATTTGGGAGACCAGCTGTTGTTTTTCGATTTGGTGGCAAACTTCCTCTTCTTATCGCTGAGGTGCGGCCCAATGATGTTGACCTCGATGAAGGGACGGAAGATGCCTGAGGTCTGCCACTTGAGGTCGTTGGCGGCCACCACTAGGGTCAAGAGAGGGAGAAAGAGGAAGGTCGAACAGTAGTTAGTGCGGGTCAAAGGGAGGGGAGGCACTCCTACATTAGAGTGGAGTTGAGAGTTCCAGCATTTGCATGCACCTCAGGTATTTCGGTGAACCCGGTGTTGAAATGAGTGACTCAGCATGCTTAGACATGCCCCCCGCCCCGCTACATCAGTCTAAGGGTGTGTAAGTATTATCTCCTTGAATGGGATCCTTAATCTGGGAGCTGCCCTCTGGCCCCTACTTTTCTCCCCTTGTCCTCTCACTCTCCTCACATGGCCTTCCATGGAGACACATGTCTCAGCAGGTTTCTCCTGTAGAGATAACAATACCCTCATATTCTCTCTCTCTCTCTCTCTCTCTCACACACACACACACACACACACACACACAAACACACAATGCTGGCTAAGCTGGCCATACATGACTCCCCAGAGCCTTTCTACATCAGCTCCCTCCCCAACCTTTTCTATTGTGAAATGTGGTGTGTCAAGGTAGACTGCCTCTGCACAGGGAGGTTTCCCTTCTCAACCATGGCTAACCGATGCTGTCTTCCCTCCTGCAACATGTGAATCTGTTTTCCATGCTAGCACACTGACCTTTGACAGTGACTTTGTGCTCTCCAGTGCCAGGATGGGTGAACAGTTCGACATAGATGGAGACTTCTCCAACAGGGTCGTCTACACCGGACCCTGCGTGGCAAAGGGAGGATGTTAACTCCTGAAGATGTGATGCAGGAAGTCTCCTGGTGGCTTAGCCTGTGGCCTGATCCCATTCTGCCCCCCCCCCAACATGAAGAAGGACTCAGATCCACCACTTGCTTCAGAGCTATCCTGAGGCGCCCTGACCTGGACAGCCTAAACTAGGCCAACCTCCTCAGATCTCAAAAAGCTAAGCAGGGTCAGCCCTGGTCAGTATTTGGATGGGAGACCACCAAGGAAGTCCAGGGCTGCTATGCAGAGGCAGGCAATGGCAAACCTTGGATGGGAGACCACCAAGGAAGTCCAGGGTTGCTATGCAGAGGCAGGCAAGGGCAAACCGCCTCTGAACACCTCTTGCCTTGAAAACCCTACGGGGTCACCATGACTTGGCTGTGAGTTGATGGCAAAAAACAAACAAACCCCACTTCCCCCATGCGTCTTGCCATTGCTGGTCAAAAATGCTTTGGAAACAACACAAACTCCTGAAGAATCTGATCTGAAGGCAGAGGTGTTGGCGTGCTTCGAGCAGGGTGGGCAGGCGGGCGGGCATCCCTTTTCAAACTGCCTTTGGTTCTCAAAAATCCAAAGAGTCCTCTTTCCATTTCCTCTGGCGTTTCCCGAAGGCCTCTCCTTGTCCAGGGGGCTGCCAAATCTGCCTCCTTCCAAGCTCCAAGCTCGCAAGCTTCTGTGATATGAGTCCCTCAGCATTACAAACCCTTCCCTGCCTCCCCATTCAGTAACAGGACCCTCCCCTCTTCAGCGGTTTTCCCATTAATGCTCCAAGAAGCAGGAGATTGGGATGGTGGTCATTCAAACAGGCTGTTTCATGAAGGAATTCCACATGCAGCAAGGGGAGGGGGGGAGGAAGGTTGCAATGACCAGCAGGTGCCTCAGAGTGTTGGATCGTAGACGGCAGTCCAGCATGAGTGGTGGGAAGGGGTATGGTGGGAAGGGGGGGTGGCGGAGCGATCTTTCAAATTCTGTGATTTCCACACGCTGGAGGACAGGGATCCTTGTGGGTTGAAGAGCAAGGCTGTGGATTCCAGACCAAGGGATAGAAATGGGGACCAAACCCCAGAATCTTAATGGGCCACGTCTTGAGTCAGAATCCTTGCCCTCTTGCACCCTGGGCTGTCACCTATGACTGGTTCTCCAAGAAGTCCGGGGGAAAAGGGTCTTCCCCAAGATCTGCCCTCTCTGACCCTTAACTCAAGATGACTGTCCCTGGGATTTTCTGTTTGGGACGGAGCTGATCCCTTTCCAAACTGAATCGTGCAACAACGACGGTTTCCACGTGGGTTTTCTGCCTCAGATGCAAAGCTTTTGGGAAGCAAGGTTTCCCCCCTGCTTCTCCACAGTTGCATTTGTGCCAGGGTTTCTGTTATGTATTGACCATGCAGTCGCCATGTGCTCCAGCAATGGCGACTGCCATGTGGCCAGAGCACATGGCCAAGAAACTACCTGAGCTTCAGCCAGGTAGAACAAAGGCCAGGTGGATTCAAACCGGCCACCGATCATGTACCTAGGTTTTTCCCAGGGAACCTATGAGATGTAAATAGACTGATAATAGCCTATCAGGCCAGTTGGGTGAGGTCAGGGGATTATCCCTGACCAGCATAAAAGGAGGTCTCCGAGCCCTGGGTTGTATGCTTCATCCGGACCAGCAATAAAGATCTAGCTGTTTCACTGTTCCATGGACTCCTGACTCCAATACTTATCAGTGGCGACGAAGGTGGGATTTATTTATTTATTTATTTATTTATTGCATTTATATCCCGCCCTCCCCGCAAGCGGGATCCCAATGAGCGACTCTCCAGCCGACCGCAGCAGCACAGCGAGCTCTGTTCCGCCGGCCGCAGGCATCTCCGAGCTCCAGTGCTCCAACGCCTCGCCGCAAGCCGCTCTGAGCCCCGATCCTCCGGCACTAGGCAGCGCCAAGCCTCAGCGCTCCCCAGCACCGCCGCAAGACCACGAGGACATCGCTCAACCCGCCGCCGCTGCTCCTGCTCCGGTAACTATGGCAAACGCTCCGGGACCAATTACCCCTTTCGATATGTCTCGCCCAGAGACGTGGGAGTCCTGGCTCAAGACGCTGGGTTGCGCCTTCAGGGTCCGCGGAATCACAGAGGCGGACCTGAAGAGCGCCTGGCTATTGAGTTCCAGAGGGGTGGAGGTCATGCAGGTGGCCCAGAACCTACTCGCCCCGCAAGACCCCACCGAGGGGCCTTATGACGTACTCATCAAGGCCCTCGGC
Organism: Lepidodactylus listeri; assembly: GCA_029233225.1. Taxonomy (NCBI): domain Eukaryota; kingdom Metazoa; phylum Chordata; class Lepidosauria; order Squamata; family Gekkonidae; genus Lepidodactylus; species Lepidodactylus listeri. Next base: position 178,970,576 of record JARCFY010000002.1, read on the forward strand.
AATTACTTCGCCCCGAAGCCATCAAAACTGGCCAGGCGCTGGGAGTTCATACAGCGCCAGCAGCAGCCAGGGGAGTCAGCCGCCACTTTCCTGGCTGAACTCCGTCAACTAGCCGTGGGCTGTGAATTCCGCCATGTGGATGACCACGTGGAGACTGCCTTCATGGGAAGGATCCGTGAAGCCAAGCTCCGCCGGCGCCTCATTGCAAAGTCGGAGCCAACCTTGGAGAAGATGCTCCAAACAGTAGCAGCATTCGAGACAACGCAAAAGGACAAGGCAGCCACCAAGGTCCACCAGGCGGCCCCTCCCGAACCCGACTCAAGCGAAGAAGAGGACGTCCACCGGATGCAACCACGCTCGAAGAAGGGTGAGCCCGGCGTCTCCAGGCCCAAGGGCCGGTGCCCAGCATCTGTCTCTGTTCCCTCTTCTGCTTCCCTCAACAGGCAGGCCCCAACGTGCGCAAGCTGCGGGGACCACCATGACAGACGTACATGCCGCTTCCGTGATGCTGTCTGCCGTGCCTGCAGGAAAGCAGGCCATCTCGCCCGGGCCTGCCGCCTAAGGAACAGCCACTGTGCCCCAGCAGCGAACTTCGAGGAAGTGGACAGCGTCGTTCCCGCGGCCACGGTAATGAACTTGCCCCAGCCCATTCCGGGCGCGATTTCCGTGTCCCTCCGGATTGAGGGAGTTCCCTGTTCCATGGAACTGGACTCAGGGTCCGCATATTCCATTGTGTCCGCAGCAATGTTCAGCCACCTCTGCCTGAAGGGGGCATGCTGGCTACAGCTGCCAGCTGGGTTGGTCCTCCGGGACTTCCAAAAAAACCCAGTGGCTATTAAGGGGCTAGCCAGGGTCCGGGTCCAGTACCACGCATTTAACGGTATGCTAGACCTCCTCATGGTGGAGCGCAATCTAACCAGTCTTCTAGGTCGCGCCTGGTTCAAGCCGCTCGGAGTGCAGTGGACCGGAATACACCGCATGGGCTCTACCAACTTCTCGTCCATCTGCGAGGAATTTCCCGCCGTTTTTGATGGCTCCTTGGGCTGCTACAAAGGACCCCCGGTTTCCTTCGACCTGGACCCGGCAGTCCGACCCATCCGCATGGCCGTCCACCGCTCGCCTTCCAGCCCAAAGGGGAGGCGGAGCTGGAAAAGCTCGTGACACAAGGGGTGCTCAAGCCAGTCTCCCATGCCAAGTGGGAGACTCCCATTGCGACCCCCCTCAAGGCTAACGGGGAAGTTCGCATCTGCGCGGACTATAAATGCACTATTAGTAAGGTGTTACAAGACCACGCGTACCCAGTACCAGGGGTCAGCCACGTTCTGGCCTCCTTCGCGGGAGCCAAAATATTTGGAAAGATCGACCTGGCCGAGGCCTATCAGCAGCTTCCTGTAGACGATGCAGCAGCCGAGGCACAAACGATTGTGACTCATAAGGGAGCGTTCAAAGTGAAACAGCTCCAATTCGGGGTCAGCATGGCGCCAGGGATTTTTCAACATCTAATGGATTCCCTCCTTAAAGATGTTCCAGGTGTGAAACTGTTCTTCGACGACGTCCTCATCGCCGCCCCGGACGTCGACACATTTGCGGCACGCCTACAGATGGTGCTGCAACGGTTCCAGGACGTGGGTCTCAAGGTCCGAAAGGATAAATGTACCCTGGGTGTCTCCTCAGTGAACTTCTTGGGATTCAAAGTGACCGCAGACGGCATTCACCCAATAAAGGAGAAGGTAGCGGCGATTACGGAAGCACCCCGTCCGTCTTCGAAGGCGGAACTTCAGGCGTTCTTGGGACTTTTAAACTTTTATCACGCCTTCCTTCCACACAAAGCAGCCATCACTGAACCCCTGCATCGCCTCCTGGACAAGGGAGCGGCTTGGGCCTGGGGTCCCAAGCACGACGCAGCCTTCCGGGCCGTCAAGGACTTATTAGTTTCAAATGCGGTCCTAGCGCATTTCGATGAGAGGCTCCCTGTCATTCTGGCCTGCGACGCATCTCCCTACGGAGTCGGGGCAGTCTTGGGGGCACCGGCTGCCCAACGGCAAGGAAGTACTGGTAGCCTACTACTCCAGGACCGTCGTTGGCGGAACGTAATTACGCCCAAATTGACAAGGAGGCCCTTGCGATTGAAGCCGGTGTCAAGAAATTCCACGATTACCTGTATGGGCGATCGTTCACCGTGGCTACGGATCATAAGCCACTGCTGGGTATCCTTGCTCCCCACCGGCAGACCCCTCACATGCTGTCCCCGCGGGTCCTGCGGTGGTCAATTTTTTTGTCTGGTTACTCCTACGACTTGGTGCATCGCCTGGGCAAGGCGATGGGACACGCCGACGCCCTCAGCTGTCTTCCTCTCCCATCCTGCAGCCCGGATCCTGCTCCAGCCTTCCACGTAGCGCTCCTGGAGGACCTACCGGAGCGCCCCGTGCAGGTATCAGATGTGGCCCATCGCACGTGGCGGGACCGCGTCCTTTCCCGTGTCTTGGACTGGGTGGGAAGGGGGTGGCCGGAGAAACTGGGGCCGGAGTTTGCTGCTTTCACGGCACGGAGACACGAACTCTCGGCCCACAAGGGGTGCCTGCTATGGGGATCTCGAGTGGTGATCCCCGGGCCTCTGCGGCCCCGAGTACTAGAGGCACTACACGAGGCCCACCCAGGCATAGTACGTATGAAGGCCCTGGCCTGTAGTTACGTATGGTGGCCAGGCCTGGACAAAGATATTGAGGGGCGGGTCCAGAAGTGTACCAAATGTCAAGAGTCGCGGCCAGACCCGCCACACGTTCCCGTCCAATCCTGTGAATCCACTAACAAGCCCTGGTCCCATCTACACCTAGACTTTGCGGGACCGGTCCAGGGCCGGTTGTTTCTTATCATTGTTGACAGCTACAGCAAGTGGCTTGAGGTGGTTCCGGTAGCATCGACCTCCACCAACGCAGCCTTACAAAGTCTCTGGCCAGTCTTCGCAACCCACGGGATGCCTGACACTCTCGTGACCGACAACGGGACCGCATTCACCTCCAGCGAGTTCCAACGGTTCGTGGAGGCCTGCGGTCTTAGCCACATCCGCTCCGCTCCGTTTCACCCTGCAACCAACGGCCAGGCCGAGCGCATGGTGAGAACAACGAAGGATGCATTAAAGAGAATGGAGCACGGCGACTGGGAACAGCAGCTGTATAAGTTCCTGTTCAGCCAACGGAACACACCCCACTCAGGGACCGGGCGTCGGCCAGCCAAACTTCTGATGGGAAGACGACTGGGAACCGTCCTGGACTGCCTACATCCCGACCAAGCAATCACCGGAAAGAAGAAGAGAAGAAGAGATTGGATTTATATCCCGCCCTTCACTCACTTAAGAGTCTCAGAGCGGCTTACAAACTCCTTTCCCCTCCCCTCCCCACAACAGACACCCTGTGAGGTAGGTGGGGCTGAGAGAACTCTTTCCCAAGCTGTCCTTGAGGGAACAGCTGGTACAGAGCTATGGCTTGCCCAAGGTCATCCAGCCAGGTGCAAGTGGAGGAGTGGGGAATCAAACCCGGTTCTTCCAGATTAGAGTCCGCGTACTTAACCACTACACCAGACTGGCTTTCAACCCAACAATGGAGGACCAGCCAGCTGCCCGACGGTTCGCTCCCGAAGACCCCATATACGCTAAGAACTACGCGCAGGGTCCAACATGGATCCCCGCGAGGATCATCCGAGTCACCAGGCCTTATTCCTACGAGGTCCTTACGGAAGATGGCGTAATCTGGAAATGACACATCGACCAGATTCGACGCCGTATACAGAGCCGCGATGCTACCCAGGCCCCCGAACTCCCTGCACCAACGGACCATGACAAGATTCCAGAAGCAGCGCCAGACCCAGATCCAGAGACTGCGGAGACTCCGCTCGTGCCCCATGAAGCAGCAGCTGCGCCATCCACACCTGAACGACCATCGAGCAGACTGGCCCCGCAAGCAGAACAACTACCCACACTGCAACCTTCTGACACAAGCAACCCGCCCCGTCTTACAACCCCCCGGCGCTCTGGACGCGAGCGCAGACGCCCGGACGATCTCAAAGACTATGTGTGCAGAGGGGTTCTGGACTATGGGGGGAGGGGTGTTATGTATTGACCATGCGGTCGCCATGTGCTCCAGCAATGGCAACCGCCATGTGGCCAGAGCACATGGCCAAGAAACTACCTGAGCTTCAGCCAGGTAGAACAAAGGCCAGGTGGATTCTAACCGGCCACCAATCATGTACCTAGGTTTCTCCCAGGGAACCTATGAGATGTAAATAGACTGATAATAGCCTATCAGGCCAGTTGGGCGAGGTCAGGGGATTATTATTAAAAGGAGGGCTCGGAGCCCTGGGTTGTATGCTTCATCCAGACCAGCAATAAAGATCTAGCTGTTTCACTGTTCCATGGACTCCCGACTCCAATACTTATCAGTTTCCCTGGCTTTCTGTAGTCTTTCTCAAACACACTTTGCGCCAAGATTTTGGGAAAGAGCACCATCAAGCCAGGATGGCTGCTGCATGGATGGGAAAATTCTGATTTTCCAGCCCACATGGCAGACATTTCCCCTGGTCCTGTCCCTGCCACATCCATCCCCCCCTCTGGGTTTTTAATTTTTTTAAAAAAAGAATCAGCACTTAAACATTGTTATATTGATATACCACTGTAATAATTAGGTGGAGTGGGTTCTCTAAATTCTTAGCTTTCATTTTTTAAAAAGTAGCTCTCCAGCCTCTTCTCTTGTGATCAAAGGGAAAAGGCATATATTTGCAAGGGAAGAGACTAGAGAGATACTTTTTATTTTTAAAAAAGAAAGGTGGGAATTCAGAGAACCTGAGATACCCATTGTTAGAGCAGTATATCAATAGTGATATTCTTGTGCTTTCTTATTGCAGAAGCCCTGGTGGTCTGGTGGGGGTCACTCTGGGGGATTGGGGCAGGGAAACTGTGAGGAAACCTGCCATGTGGAAGCTCCATTGCAGCTGTGTGTTATCTTCAGCTGCCCCAGCAATGGGGAAAGCACAGAATCCCGTTCAAGTGTGGAAGACACCAAAATCTGCTCAGCTTGAAAACTCTCAATAAATCAACCTAACTGCTGGACATGAGTGACCTCTCGAGTCTGGCTGGTGAGCCGAGCTTTGGTTAGTTGAGTGGTGTTTGGACTGCTGGACTCGTACCAACTTAACTGCCATGGCTTCCCCCACAAAAAGGCTTGGGAATTTTAATTTAGAATCATAAGGTCGGTAGGGGTCTTGCAGGCCATTAGGTCCAACGCCTTGCTCAGTGTAAGAAAGGGGCAGAATTTGCTAAAGGGGTGGAGCAGTCTGACTTGGACATCTCTCCTCATTTCCCCCTATAGAACTACATTTCCCAGGATTCTCCAGGAAGAGGGGAAAAGAAACGCACAGAGCTGCGAAAACACTCAGGATCTCGGGATGAGCAAATGCTCCTGAATTTCCATTTGCTGTGTAATGTTGTTTCAGGACTCTGCTTCTGCTTCTTTTATAGTTCGATTCAACTGCGTCACTGCACACTTTTCATACACAATTTATACACTCAGTGGACTTCACTTATGCAAATAATGCTGACCGGTTGATGCTCGTGTTGAAAATTGTCTGCATTTTATGAGGAAAGGGTCGCAAAACTGTGTGTCGCCAGGTGTGATTTGTGAAAGGGATGCCCCAAATGGAAAGCGTTTTTGAGTCTCAGCAGCATGGATGAGCATTTTCGGCACATCCCTAGAAAGCATCCAAAGAGCCAGGAGCTATTTCCTTACAAAGATTGCCCCACAAAGAGGGGAAATGGACCCATGGATGGGTGGGGGCAGTGCTTTTAGTTCCATAGCCTTTGCCCCTTACATGCTGGACAGAGAGCCCCCCCCCCCATGCATATTTTTTCCTGTTTCCAGCAGTATGTAAGGAGTTGGTCATACTGTGCATGTAATTGTACCATTCCCCCCCCCCCCCCCACTCCTCTTATGCGCCTTCTACCTGGAGTCACGTGCAGAGACTCGCTCAGGCCAGGAACCAATCATGTCCAAGTGCCAAATGCAAGCATGGGTGCACCCCCCCTTCCAGAGCAGCCCCCCTGGAGCTACCCTCCTGTCTCTCCTCCGTCTGCCAAACAGCGTTCATACAGGCAAGTGTGCCCCTAGAGGTCATTCTGATGCATTTGATGCACTTGCATTAGAAGGGCAGGGGGGCAGGTGGGGCGGGCAGGCGGGGGGCAGGGCAGCACCTGGAGCAAGGCTAGTAACAGATCCCTTGGGGGGTGGGGGTCTTGGCTTGCAAAACAGAGCTGTTCCACCAGGCCTATGGCTGAAGCTTTCTGACAGATGAGAATTTTAGCTCTATCCGATTGGGCCCTCTACTCCCTTCTCTCTCCTGCCTTTCCTCAGTTCTGATGTAATCAAATCCCCCTGATTAGGTTATTTACATTGTTATGTGCCATCAGTTTGTTGTGATTAGTATTTTAAGAACTGTTTTTAATAATTAATTTATTATTGTTTTTAGAAAGATGTTGTTACTCACCCTGAGCCTTGTGCTATCAGGGGAGGGCAAGGTGCAAATTGAATACAATAAATAAAAAAACAGGTTGCTCACCTGTAACTGATGATCTTCGAGTGTTCATCTGTGCAGTCCCACACATGGGTTGGGTGCCTGCGCACGACCTCGACTGGAGAACATTCCAGAGCTTGCCTCAGAAAAAGTTTTGGCGGGCTCTCTTCCCGCCCTGGGGAGCAGACACATGCGCATGCCTGGAGCGGGGGAGAGAGCCACCTCCCACTCAATTCCTTTTGCTACTGGTAAGTCCCATCAAAAAAGGTAAGTGATCAGGATATGCCAGCAGTGGGATTGTGGTGCTGCACAGATGACCACTTGAAGATCATCAGTTACAGGTGAGCAGCCTGTTTCTCTTCGTCGTGGTCTCAGTGCAGTCCCACACATGGGTGATTAACGAGCTCAACCAGATGGCGGAGGGAGCCGGCAGCTGAAAAGACAATCAAACAGGTTAGGAGACAGCCATATGATTTTAACTTACAGGTCCTACCTGAGAATGTGGAGCGTCATGCGAAGAGAGACTGCAGTACTGCCTGGCTGAATGCAGCATCCCATCGGGCTCGAACGTCAAGTGCATAGTTTGATATGAAGGTTGAGCCAGAAGACCACGTGGCGGCAGCACAGATGTCTCCAAAGGGATGCTCGCCAGGAAAGCTGTCGACGTCAGAACTGCTCTCGCAGAGTGAGCAGTAATACAGGCAGGTATGGGCTGATTAGCGAGCTCATAGCAAAGGGCTATGGCCGAGGTCACCCATCTGGATAATCTTTGAGATGAGATAGGCTCATCTAGGACATACGCTACAAAAAGCCTCTGAGTCTTCCTAAAGGATTTAGTACGGTGGAGATAGAAAGAGAGAGCTCTACGGACACCGAGAGAGTGTAGTGTCCGTTGAGCCGTATCAGCTGGGTTCGGAAAGAAGGTTGACAGATGACAGGTAGAGACTAATTTAGGTAGAAAGGTAGGGTCTGGTCTTTATGGAAAATAGTATAAGGAGCATCTGCTCTAAAGGCAGCAAGCTCTCCCACTCAACGGGCAGTAGTAATAGCAATTAAAAATGCTGTCTTCCAGGATAGGAGATGCAGGTCAGGGGAAGCCATAGGCTCAAAGGGCCTATGAGTAAGAACCAAGGAGAGACTCCAAGGCTGCAGTCACACACACTAGCTAATCCACTTTCAGTGCATTTTCCAACTGGATTTTACTGTGTGGACTGGCAAAATCCAGTTGGAAAGTGCTTTGAAAGTGGATTGAAAGTGAATTAGCTAGTGTGTGTGACCGCAGCCCGAGATGTTACCATCGGCTTCCTTGGTGGACAGAGGTGAAGAAGGCCCTTCAGAAAGGATTTGGTGAGTCGATGAGAGAAAACCGTAGAACCCTGGATAAGGGAACCATTAGCAGAAATGGCAGCAAGATGCACTTTCACAGAGGAATAGACGAGGCCAGACTCCTTCAAGGAGATGATATATGGAAAAAATGTCAGGTAGGTAGCCTGAAAAGGATCGAAAGAGTGTTGCTGAGCATAGAGTGCAAAGCGGGACCACTTCTTTCGGTACGAGGCATGAGTTGATGGTTTCTGAGCATTGAGTAAAATCTCTGAAACGTGTGGAGGAAAGGTCACTGTTGAATCCTCCATGCCGTAAGATGGAAGAATGTCAGATTGTGGTGCAGGATTTTGCCTCTGTCTCGAGACAGAAGGTCTGGAACTCGAGGTAGAGGTAGAAACCGACCCTTCGAGAGGTGGAGAAGGTGGGGGAACCACACCTGCCGAGGCCACCATGGTGTTATTAGAATACAGGATGTGGCATCCTCGACAATCTTTTGAAGAACCCATGGAATCAGCGGGAATGGGGGGAAGAAGTAGAAGAGGCTCCCATTCCACCTGTGGAGGAATGCATCCTCGAGAGAGCGGGAGGATGGTCGACCTTGGGCAAAAAATAGTCGGCAATGGGCATTCTCCCGGGTGGCAAACCCGTCTATGGCCGGACAACCGAAGAGGTGAAAAATGCATCGCAGATACCTGGGATGGAGAGACCACTTGGTTTCCTGTGGGATCATGCGACTTAGCAGATCGGCTTGCACATTCTGGATCCCCGGGATGTGTATAGCCACAATAGAAATGGAGTTCTGAAGACACCACTCCCATAGACGTATGGCAGCTTGGCAGAGACAAAGTGATGCAGTTCCATCCTGTTTGTTTATGTAGAAGACGGTGGCAATGTTGTCCGAGGTGATCTGGACCACCATGCCTGTCAGCACTGGGAGGAATGAGAGTAGGGCTCGATGCACCGTCACTAGGTCTAGAGCATTTATGTGGAGAAGCCTTTCTTGAGGAGTCCACGTTCCTTGCACCGACAGATTCCCGCACTGGGCTCCCCAACCCCAGAGGGATGCATCTGTCCACACTTCAGAGTGTGGATTACTATGTAGGGGATCAAGAGCACTGTATCCAAATGAGCCCATTGAGAGCTGAAGTTCCTGACGAACCAGTGTTGAAGTGGCCGCATTCGAAGCCTGGCAAGAGGAACCACAAACACTGTGGAGGCAAAATATCCCAGAAGCCTCATGATCGACCGTGCAGACTGAAGGGGTTGCTGCATAAAGGTTGTTACCAGGGACATTATGTCCTTGGCTCTGGATTCCGGGAGAAAGACCAACTCTTTGAGAGTGTCGAGACAAGCTCCCAGGAATTGTAAAACCTGAACCAGTTGAAGAGCCGATTTTGTGGGACTAACACATAGACCTAATTCGGTCAACAGAGCGAGAGTAGAGTGGATTTCCAGTTGAAGTTGAGATTCCATGGACCCCACGAGAAGCCAATCGTCGATGTATGGATAAAGGATAACTCCTCGACGATGCAGTTCTGCCGCAACTACCGCCATCATCTTTGTAAAAACATGGGGTACTGTTGACAGGCCGAAAGGGTAATTACCCTGTACCCTGTACTGGTAATGGGAGGTCCTGATGGCAAAACAGAGAAAACGTCGATGTTGCAGCCGAATTGTGACATGAAAGTAAGCATCATGAAGGCTTTCAGAGTGTCATCTGTAGTACAGTGGAAAAGACTGTCACCATCAAATGGTAAATCCTCAATTTTGAATTTCACATCAAGTTGAAGAGATGTGCTCCTGAGCCATGCATGCCATCGAAGAGCAATTGAGGACGCCAGAACTTTAGAAGAGCAAGTGACTGCGTGTCTGATGGAATTAATTTGCTGTTTAGAGACAGTAAATATTTATGGCAGCACAGCAGATAAAGTAGTTTGGGAGTCCTCCAGTACGGTATCAAGGATCGGACGCACTGCTGATGCTACATTAAAAGCACAGGCAGAAAAGTAGGAAAGATAAGTATCAATGCGAATATTCATGGCAGCGACAGAATAGGTCTTTTTAGCTATGGCATCTATCTTACGACCCTCCCTGTCCTGAGGGACAGATTGTCGAGGTTGCTTCAGTCTCGAAGAAGAATGAATTATCATTGAATTCGGTAAAAGATTATTAAAGAGGAACTTTCCAGAGGACTCCTGAATCTTATAGATGGCATCATATCTCTTGGACAGTGGGGGTACAGATGCTGGGGGATCCCAGGATCCCTTTAAAGCAGAAAGGTTAACTGGGAGCAGTGGTAAAATGGTGGAAGGTGGCAAATCCGCTTGGACCAATTTGTGAACTGTATCTGTGACTGCAGGAGTATCAGTTGTGCCTTGCACCTGAAGTGCAGTTGCCATTCTGGTTATAAGCTCCAAATAAGCTTGGGGGCTTTTGGCAGGCGAGAGAGAACCAGCACGAGGGCCATCATCGTCAATCAATATGAGATCTCGCTCCAGATCGCCCGATATGGAATGGTCAGAGACCGAATCAGGAGATAGCGAGCATAGCATCTGCAGGGCTTCAACAGGTGCTTTGCCATCAGGCTGAGGACGAGACCGAGGTTCAGAGGGAGAACGCTTCGGGACATCTGCAGAAACGTCTGTTGGTTGGTCAAGGATCATGGAATGCATAGAAGCATCCGATAGAGAATGTCTACCATGAGAGACAGTTGAACATAGTCAACAAACATCCCAAGATGGATGGTAACGGTGTTGATGAGGAGTCAGTGACCTTGAATAGGAGAAAGGAGGGTAGGACCTGCGACATCTGGGGTCCAGAGACCAAGTCCGATAATCAGATTGTGAGGGAGACAGGAACAACGATCTACGATAAGCATAATTCCTGCAATCATAGCGTGACTGAGGTGATTGAGATCAACTTCTCATAAAGTGTTCCCCTTCATCCAAAACGAGGATAAGGCAGTTGGGAGTCACGAGATGCAGATTGGTGTCTAGAGGTCCGGGAGTCATGACCAGAGTCAGCAGACGGTTGCACTGGAGACCTATCATGTTGACCAGGTGTAAGATGGTCCACTGATGACAAAAGAATCAGCGTCAAAAGAGGAGGATGAGTCTTGACCTTGTGGTGGTGTAACCTTCAGTGTTGATGTCGACAAACCCGATATCACTACTGGATCAAGCTTCGGGGCGGCACTCAACATCTAAGGTTTTGATTTCAAGGATGCAGAAGTCTTGTCATCGTGTTTTTTAGTCTTCGGCTTCAGTTTTGAGGGTTTTCCTTCCTCTGCCTGAGTCTCTGGGGCTGAGGAGGAGCGCAAAGCCACTGAAGACATGGCTGGGCGAAGGGCAGCTTCTAACAGCAAAGTACAAAGATGGGCAGCCTGATTTTTACGCGCCTGCCTGGTAAATTTTGCGCAGTGTGGGCACGATGCAACCCGATGAAATTCCCCTAAACAAACTAGACACAGGTCGTGACCGTTGTTCGAGGGGAGTTTAGCCGGGCAACAGCGACACATCTTAAAAAACAGGGTGCAGCCCATAAAAACACCTTCCCTAACAGGGAAAAGGGGAAGGGAGGGAAAAAAGGAAGAATAATACTTTTAATATATATATATATAGACAGAAGAGAAGATAGTGAAGTAAAACAAAGGAAAAACTCAGCTGAGGCGATTTTGAAGAGCAAGCGTCAGAAGTGTGAATGTGAGGGCAGTCAAAAAGGAACTGAGTGGGAGGTGGCTCTCTCCCCTGCTCCAGGCATGTGCAGTGCGTGTCTGCCCCCCAGGACGGGAAGAGAGCCCGTCAAAAAGTTTTTCTGAGGCAAGCTTTGGAATATTCTCCAGTCAAGGTCGTGCGCAGGCTCTGTGGGACTGCAGAGATCACGACGAAGATCAAAAATAGACCTTCCATGCAGCTAAGAGTTGTATTATAACCTTGTATTAAACCTTTTTCAAAGCATCATTTCCTTAACCTCAGTCCCTGTAGGGACCATTCCCTCCTCCAAGGTCTTTTTCAGGCTTTTAAAAAGAATTGCTAATACTATATCATTAGAGTGTCATGTTATAATTATGTATTGCAATAACATACTCGTTCCCAGTTTTCATTTAAAAGAAATAAAAGAAAGTCTGCAGCCCTTTTGTTTGTGGAGTTTTAAGGAGAAAGTTATTATAGCTGCACATTTCCCCTCATAACTCTGCAACCAAAAGGGCTAGAAACTTCTGTTTAAACTGAAAGCTGCAAACAACTATGTTGTTGCAATAGATTGTTATTACGTGATAACAGCTATGACTGATTGTTTTTTAAAAAGGCCTTACCGTGGCAGGGGAAATGGCAGCTGTGGCAGGCTGAAGCAAGGGAAAGAGTGGCGGGAAACGTCTGTGTGGAGGCTCCATTGCCACTGCAGATGCCTCTGTATTTGCAACAACAACATGAGAATCCACATGGAAGTGCTCAGCAATCCATTCCCGGAGGAAGGAGGAGCAGGGGAGGAAGCAGAGTGGCTCCACCTTGACCGTAAAGGCAAGTGCAGACCTCGCAGACTTCTTAATGCACAAAGACATGCCACCCTTTTCAATGCTGGGCCAACAAACTATCCCAGCCGAGATTCCCCTGACAGCCCGATTTCCTACTCCCCTGAACAATGTCACATCAGCTCTGCAGGAATTTGGCTCCATCGACTTTCCCCCAATCCTGTCTTGTCTCCATTCCTCATGATCAATTACAGAAGATGGCCAGAACACGTTAAGCCCGGCCTCTTGTGGGGGCTGCAGCCATGCAGATCTTTGCTGCCGCATCCCTCCATCTCTGATTGGCTCACACTGGGAATTTGTGGCAGGCTGGCTCCCACCATCCAATCAAATTGCAGCAGCTGGTGTATAGGGTCTTTTCAAGCCCCAGAGGCATCTGAGGAGATCCAGAGGGGTACTGGCAAGTGAGTTTCTGGCCCAGCCCCCGGACTACCTCCCTCACTTCTCCGTGGCCAGACAGATGCTTCCAAGAAGCCCAGCAGAAGAGGCCCTGCTGATGCTCCTCCAGCAACCTGTGCTTGGAGGTGACCTGCCACTGAACACAGAGGTCCACTTAGCCAGCATGGCTGGTAGCTGTTGACGGACACCAACCGGTCCAATCTCTTTTTAGAGGTGTCTAAGCTAGTGGCCATTCCTACACCCCATGGCAGTGAGTTGCTCAAGTTAAGCATGGGTTGTGTCAGGAAACACTTCTATCTGTTCCAAATCGACTGCCCATCATTGGGTGACCTCAAATTCTAATATTACTGAAGGGGGAGCAGCAGCAGCGCTCGGTGACTCTACTCACTCTGTACTGCATGTGATTCTATAAACTTTTACCTTAGTCATCTCCCCCCGCCCAGGTCAACTTCTGCCAAGGTTGCCAACCTCCAACCTGGGGATCCCCTGGAATTACAGCTCACCTCCACAATACAGATCCCTGCCCTCAAAGTACCCAGATTTGGCCGACGTGCCCAGTGCAATGATGTCACCTGGAGGTGACGTCATCGCGCTGGGCACAGCGGGGGGGGGGGGGGGAACGGACGGATGGACTCTCTAGCAATCATGGTAACATAGAGTTTTCAAGCTGAATGCTAGAGTGTCCACCAGCGGTGTGCCCAGCATGATGATGTCACCGGACTGGGACTCCCCCCCCCCCCCCCGCCACAACACATAAGTAACCTGGCAGCCCTAGAAAACAGCTGCTTTGGAAGGTGGACTCTGTGGCATGATATCCTTCTGGGGTCTCTCCTCGAATCTTCCCCTCTCCAGGTCCACCTCCAAATCACTAGGAATTTTCCAATCTGAAATTGGCAACCCTTTCTCTCTCTCCCCCCCTCCCCCCCCCCCCCCCCCCGTCTTCAGCTTTTCATGGTATGGCTGGATAACCTCGTCCAAATGGCTGGGTCAGCCCACCAGCCACAAAGTCTTCACTTTGCTCACAGGAACAGGATCCACCTTCTGGGATTTTTACTAGCCCTGGCCTGGGTGTTTCCCGGGTGGGTTTTCCAGGCTGGGTGCAGCAGGGAAGGGGAGAGGAAGAAGTTTCAGAAGAATGCGAGACGTACCCTTTTCAGGATAAGTTTCTTCACTAAGTGTAAACCTAACACCTTTTCCACCATGAACTAATAAAGGGAAAACATAAGGGAGAGGACAGAGACAGAGAGAGAGAGAGAGAGAGAGAAGGGAGGGGGATTAAAATGAAAGAAGAGAGAAAACATCCATCAGGAGGAATGAAAGGCCACCAATGATGGGGAGAGAGGGAAAGAGAAGAAAGAAAGTCAGCTGCTGCAGACACAAACCAGGGGTCCAAACTGCCTGCTGGAGGTTCCAGAACACAGGTCATACAAACGCCAGCTCCTGTAATGGCTGCAGAGCAATTGCACACGTGTGTGCACACAGTTAGCCAGTGAAGGATTGGAGACCCCAGAAGCGGGGGGACCCCCGTCTGGAGCTGGGGGCTAGCAACCCCAGTGGTCTCGCTAGGGTTTCTGGGAAGCTACAGTAAAAGCTTAGAGCAGGGGTCCCCAACCTTTTTGAGCCTGCGGATGCCCTTGGAATTCTGACACAGCATGGTGGGTGCGGCCTCAAAACGGCTGCTGCAGGAGGCAAAGCCAGTCACCAAATGGCTGCCACAGCATACCGTTAGTAACTCAGTGAAAATCCTCGTTCTGTAGTAGCAGCTGTCACCAAAGCACCTTTTCTAAACATCTGCACAGCCAATCAAGTCTTCAAGGGTCAGTCAGAAGCTTTGCTGGGCAGAAGCCCCACCTGGGCCCGCCCACTTTCTAGAAACACTGAGTGGGCGCCAGGAAGGGTGTCAGTGGGTGCTGTGGCTCCCATGGGCACCATGTTGGGGACCTCTGGCTTAAAGCAAGAATATTCTCCTGCAGGTGGGACTCTGTGCTGGGGTTAGGCCAAGGGAGGTGTGAACAGCCTCTGCACCCAGTGCCAAGGGCTGGCATAGCTGCACGCCCGGCAGAGGGCCTATGGCCCACTCCTGGCCCATCTCCGGATGGCAACAGTGAAGGATACACAACACAAGAGAATCTTCTCCGGGTTCCCTTCCCATTGGGAAATGGGAGATTGCCCCTCTAGGGTAGCCACAGTGGATGCGGGGAATGGAAGAAAAACTGCGCCTAAAAGGACGCAGAGAATGGAAGAGAAACTGTGCCCCGTGAATATCGGCAGTCACCCCTGCGTGGCACTGCTGTAAGTCACCAGCTTGTTCCCAGGCCAGTTCATCCTGGGTAGAGACAGGGCAGGTATTGAGAAGGGGATAGGGACGTTTTGCAAAAAGAAAATTCTTGGTCTAGGGGAATATTTTGATGCTGCCCTTACGATTAGGACTGGTGGATTCTGAGAGTGGGATGAAACACAGACACGTGACTAATTCAAAGTTCCTTCCCCATCGTTCCAAGACAGGGCACTCGTGGTCCCCCAGGAAAGCCAAATGGCCCTGTCTGGACCCAATACACTCAAGACCACCAGGAATTTATCCTATGGATGAGTCGGTTTCACCGGCTCTGTCAATATTCCAGAATTCGTCTCTCCCTTACATTCTGCCCCTCCTGAATTTCAGATTTCACTTGGAGACTTACTAAAATTTATTCTGGAATTAAATCATGTGCTGTTGGCCACAGATTTCACATGTGCCACATGTGCATCTTCTCGTCTTCTGTATCCTTGTTGCACACTTGTTGCCTCCCCCCCACTTTAATATGACCACAAATGGTTATCACACTGTGATTCTTTCCAGGGCACTGTTTTCATGATGTGCGCATGTGCTTAAAGCACCACAGTTATATTCAGATTTTATTTTTGCTTAAAACACCACAGTTCTAAGAAGATCCATTTTTTGCAGTGCCTTGTTGCTGCATCTGGGAAGGGAGAGGGCGTGGCATCGCCCGATCTCGTCAGATCTCAGAGGCTGAGCCGGGTCAATACTTGGATGAGAGGCCACCAAGGAAGGCTTTGCAGAGGAAGGCAACAGCAAACTACCTCCTTGGAAGCCACTTTCTGGGGTCACCAAAGGTTGGTTGCAACTCAACAGCACTTTACACAAGTTATTGCATCTGAACTGAGAAGGGGCACACGGACGGAAGGAACGGCAAAGTGTGCCTGCACGTACAAAATTCAGAAATTCAAAAAAAAAGGAACACTGGAGAATTTCTAATGGATTGATTCCAGTTGGGGAAAGATACCAGGTCATTCTGAACATTCCCCTTTGGGAAGCATCCCCCGGCTTCCGTACGCGTCCCCCACACCCCCTGCTTACCCTGAGCGGACTGAGTCTGGACAAATGTTTTGATGAGCAGGTCTGTGGCTTGCGTGTAAAGCGAGAGTGCGTAGCGGAGTGATTGTAGGTCGGGACTCTTCTCAAGGAAGGTTTTCTTGAGCCCAACTCCTCCGGCATGGAAATATTGCTGGGGGGGGGGAATTGAGGGGAGGGGGAAAGAAGACAAGATCAGGGACAGAGCAAAGTTTGGCAAATGCTATCAAAATTAACAAGGGGAAGGTAAAGTTGAATGGGAAAAGAACTGCAAATGCTTATAATTATAAATTACATCACTGATACCATTTTAATGCAACTCTAACATCATGATGTTCTAAGAATGCTCGTATACGAATGCTGTAGGGATTTCAGGTAAAGCCTGCTTCCAAATTATACCTGCTTCAGATGTTGATTGTGTCTGAGTTTCCACATCACCCTTTAAATATTTTAAAATAATTACCCACGAAACCACTTCAACCTCAGAATGTTCTAAACATAACCAAGGATAAAAATCTGCAACCGATATATTCATTTGGAGATTTACCTTGGAAACATGTTGGCATGTTCGAATGCAAATTTAATTCAGGATGCTACGAATTTCATAGCAAACCTGTTCAACAGGTGAGCATACCCTTTTCACCATTTGTGATCAGACCGCGAGCTGACTGAAGATACATTTGGATTGCATCAAGTAATTTGGACAGCCGCAGAACAGGACTGCAGCTGCCTGTTGGTTAGAAGCTGGCTGACAGCTGACTGGGAGATCCGCTGGGAGTCGGGTTCTGATCTCCCAGTACTTCCCTGAATCCCAGCCCCTGGGGTCTGATCACCCCTCATATTCCCCCGGTCTGGGGATCCAGGAAATGGTTTGAGTTTGCTTACCTATTTAACATGTTTGCACTCCAAACACATTCCCATTCAAATCAAATCATATAATCAAAACCATTTCACAATATCCTTAAAACAACCCTACTGGGGAGACTAGAGGCCCGCAAATTCTGACAACTGAGCAGAGGAGTTTGAGGCAGCCCTGCTTAGCTGTTGAGACTGGGCTAGCCTGGGCCATCCAATTCAGGGCAGGGGTCCCCTCATATTGTTCTGCAAACCAGGGGGGGGGGGTTCCTAGGTTTCCAGAAAATGCACTGTAGCCTTGTGCCCCCCCCCCTTCTGTGGATTCCTCTGATTCAAATGGGAGAAAAAGTCCTGTTTCTCCTTCTCTCAAGATATTAGAGCTCAGGATGGGGTTGGCAAGAAATAGATTCAGTACATTTCCTCACAGCGTATAATGAACATACCAAATTCGTTACCACAAGGCATAGCAGTGGCCGTGAGGGCAGATGGCTTTCAAAGGGACAAAAATGTTCCCTCAGGCACCTGACTGGCCTTTCCTGGAACCAGACGGATCCTTGGTCAGATCTGGCCAGGCTTTCGGCATATTCCTCAGTCTTCAGTTTGTACTTGCAGGAGAGGGGCCGTGGCTCAGTGGCAGAGCCTCTGCTTGGCTTGCAGAAGGTCCCAGGTTCAGTCCCTGGCAGCATCTCCAGTTGAAAGGACCAGGCAGGAGGGGATGGGGAAGACCTCAGCCTGAGACCCTGGAGAGCCGCTACCAGTCTTTACAGGCTGTTATGTGCTGCCCCAGCAGGAGATATATTAAGGATATCAACAGGGCGTTTTTTGAAGAAAAAGCCCAGCAGGAACTCGTTAGCATAATAAGCCACACACAACAGCAGGAACTCATTAGCATATTAGGCCACACCACTGACAGCACAGCTTATTAGTATATTAGGCCACACCCCCATGTTACCAGAAGAGTGGTCATCCAGCCACACCCACCTTTTGCTTCTTATTCTGTTTACCTTGTTTGTTGCCAAAACCCAGGGCTCTTTTTGGTAGCAGGAATTAATTTGCATGTTAGGCCACATACCCCTAATGTAGCCAGACCTAATGAGTTTCTGCTGTTGGGTGTGGCCTGTTATGCTAATGAGTTCCTGCTGGGTGTGGCCAGCTCAGGAGCCAGCTGGAACTCTGTTCCTGTGCGTTCCTGCCCAAAAATAGCCCTGGATATCAAGAACATTAGTGCAAGAAAATAAGTCCTTTACCTTTGAAGTAATGCATGACGGGAATTGCAGTTCATTAACCCTCTAGGTCAGATATTCTGAGATAGCCTTCCTTATTGGTTACACATAAGTTCCTTTTCCAGAAGCTATCATGCCCACCAAACCCATTTTTTATAAGCCTCTTCCCCTTTTGTTTAGAAATCACCAATGGTAACAAGATGCACAGAATCATCTCTTTCCCACCAAGTCATACAAATGGATTCAAGTCGCTAAAGATGAACTCTCTTACTCATTCAGAAGCTGGATTGTAAGTTAATGAGCTTATCTGAATGCATGAGGAGTCAAATGAAATGATGGACTTATGCTGATCACTTGCTTGCAAACGAGGTTCAGTGCCCTGGTAACCTTGGAGCAGGAACATGCTACCAACCTTGATGGACTACAGATCTGATTCAAGCTGAGGCAGCTTCATAAGTTCATGTGGGGGTACCTTAAACTTGTTACCAATTATTTATCAGGAAGGCGGGTGGTATTTGCTGCCTTGCAGGTGTTTGGTGTGGGGAGGGGGCGGGGGATGCTTGAATCTATGACCCTTAATTTCCCTGGTGCTCTCCTTAGACCTCTGTTGACGCTCACAAGTTGAGCAAGTCTGGAAAAACCCCAGGTTGTTTTTTGTTCTGTCAAGGGACAGAGGCAGTGCTACAAATAGGTGTTATGTTTCTTCTATCCTCAGGGATGATATTTCTGCTCTTCCAGAGCTCCAGTAGGCTAGTAGTCGTCGTCGGCGTCGTCGTCATTTTATTTCATGATTACTACTGAAAACAATTTTGCTGTATAGAGGAGGGAGGTGTTAAAAAATGATCTGTTCCAGGTGTCAAAGATGCCAGGTACGCCGCTGGAGGCCAGTTGTCCTTAGGCCATGTCTAACCCTCCAACTGACCACTCCACATTGGTTCTTGATGAATCCCTGAGGAACTGGATTGGACAGATGTGGACACAGCCAGCGTTCTCTCTATGCTGAGTTAGTGTGAGCCAGCTCACAGTTTTTTAGCCTCCAGCTCACACCTTTGTGTCTTAGTGCAGGAAGGGATGGCTCCAGAGCACACTAATTTGTGCAGTAGCCAAGTCGCTCACTCACAACTTTAATGCCAGTAGCTCAAAAAGTAAAATTTTCGCTCACAAGATTCCACAGCTTAGAGGGAGCATTGTACGTAGCATGTACAACATCCAGCCTGCCCTCAGGAGTCCTGAATTTGGCGGTCGGGAGTAGACGGGGCAGGCTTACCTTGATGGTGTCCAGGGCAAGCTCCACCACGGCACATTGCTTGGGGGTCAAACTCTTGGCTTCTTCTCGCACCATGTGGTCCTTGGAGGGAAAAAAATAAAACCCTGTGATGGAAGTTCTCTTCTGTCTTAAAACAACCTGAAGCGAGGGGTGTGAGGAGGGGACCAGCAACTCTGGGTCCCAGCTAGGTGTCTTAGGGGTAGCCGTGCCCCAGTCTTAGGGGGAGGTGAGGGAATTGATTGGGGCCATCTCCATTTCTTCTTTAATTCAGGGCTGAGTGGGAGGCCACTTCCCCATCTAGGGTCACCAACTCCAGGTTGGGAAATTCTTGGAGATGTGGGGATGGAACCTGGGAAGGGCAGGGTTTGGGGAGCAATCTCACTGGGGCATAATTAGCATTGCCAACTCCAGGTTGGGAATCCCTGGAGATTTCAGGGTAGAACCCAGGGAGGGCAGAGCTGTTTGGCTGAGAAGACAGCTGCTCAGCTTTTCACTGTTGGCTTTGCCAATTTGTTTGTTTATTTATTTTCACATTTTTACCCCGCCCTCCCTGCAAGCGGGCTCAGAGCGGCTTACAGAGTGGCATAATGCCAAGTTGAAAATACAATTAAAACATTTTAAAACATTAAAATTACCAATAAAGTGCTCACAATAAAGTGCTGGAAATCAGCTTAAAATCAGATGGCGTCCTCCAATTTCTTCTGTGATCTAGTGTGACTTTACTCGGGCAGGCCCTCATCTCTGGTGGTAGTGGAGATGGCTGATGCAAAATAGATGGTGGCGGCTCCTACTCGAAGGCCTGGCGGAAGAGCTCCATCTTGCAAGCCCTGTGGAACTGCATAAGGTCCCGCAAGGCCCTGATCTCCTCCGGGAGCTCGTTCCACCAGATCGGAGCCACCACCGAAAAGGCCCTAGCCCTAGTACCAGCAAGCCTGGCCTCTCTTAATCCCCGGACCGAGAGTCAATGCTGTGATCCTGACCAAAGTGCTCTCTGGGGTACATGCGGGGCGAGGCGGTCCCTCAGGTATGTTGGACCCTGGCCACATAGGGCTTTAAAGGTAAGCACCAGCACCTTGAAGCGAATTTGGTACGCTATAGGCAGCCAGTGCAGTGCTGCCAGGACAGGCCAGATGTGATTCCGTTTAGGGAGATCCATCAATAGCCTGGCCGCGGCATTCTGCACCAGCTGCAGCTTCCGGATTTGCGACAAGGGCAGCCCCATGTAGAGAGTGTTACAGTAGTCCAGTCTCGAGGTGACCGTAGCATGGATCACCGTGGCCAGGTCATCGCGATCGAGGAAGGGAACCAACTGCCTAGCCAGCCACAGATGGTAAAATGCTGACTTAGCAGTGGCTGCTACCTGGTCCTCCATAGTTAAGGAGGGATCCATGAGCACTCCTAGATTCCTAACCACCGACGTGGGCACCAGTGCATATTGTCAGTTAGCACTGCCATAGATATGGGTAACTGTATTGTCATGATCAGTAAGGTTGCTGAACGTCAGTGTTTGCTGTTTTACAATCGGGGTTGCTGAACTATTAATATTGCTTTGTGTTTCAAGGTTTTCCCTGACCCTCTTACATCCCGCTCAGGAGATAGCATCAGGGACCCGACTCCCACCTTTGGAATGCGAGCTTTGCTGGCCTGCTTTGCTTTGCGCATGCTCATTACTCATTTGCTTTTCCTCCCCTCTTATCTCTAGCTGGCTATTTCCTAGCTAACGGCCTTGAACAGAAGAGCCTGCTGTTATGTGTTACAAGAATCACAGGTGTTATGTATTTCTTTGCTTGGTTGTCTCTGGGAACATCTTCTCCAAAAACCTTCAACAGTGTTTTTCCCTCAGAATTTGTTTCCCCGCTCTTTCCTTGGCAACAGTGGGCCAGTGTATTTGGGTGCCAATAATTCTCACTGTTGATTGGTAGACGAGCCATATTTCATATCAAGTATAATTGCATTTCTAAGCTTGGGCATTACTAACAGGAAAAGTGTTTGATCAACATGATCTTTTCTACAAATAAAGGACTTCCTACTTAAGGAGACCTGTTGCGGACTATATCTACTGGCACATTCTCACACATATACATGCTGCATTTAAAAATGCAGTTTTGTTAGTGTTTTTTTATTCCTATGCACAATGCCAGTTTGTACCAGGCTGATTTATTGGTGTGCAAAGAACATTGAGAAATGTGCATATTTTGGTGGGGCAGGGGTAAGTGCAAGAGACAATAAACTGTAAATATTGCAGAAGTGATTTTATTTGTAAAAGCAAGATGGTAACATGGTGTTTGTGTGTGGGGAGTGGATTTTCAGACTGAAACAGCAGCAGTGAGAAATCTGAACACACCCCTGCTTCACCATGAGGTCCTTTCGCCCCGCCCTTAATGCCGGTGATGCTAACATCAGCCCCCTCTCCCAGATCCCCACCCACGGGGGAGTGTCTTGCTCCCTCCCACTGCCCCCCCCCCGCTCAGAAAATTCGGCCATCCCCTCCTACCTTGAGCTTTGATAGCTGCCCCAGCTCCTTCGCTGCATTGAAAATCATTTGCGTACCCTACAGTGCAGGAGAAGGAACCAAAAGAAAAGAAGGGGAGAAGAGGAAAATAGAATAAAGTAAGAGGGGAAAGATTTTTCTCAGACAGACATTGTGACTCCAGTGACGCATTTTCAGATCTGAGAGAATCCCCTTCATTTGACAGCGACCAGTTTCAGCAGCCGGCCAGCAAGGGGCTCTTTCGCACAGGCAGTTTTCACTCCAAGGGCATATAATGTCACGTGTGAAAGGCCCGTTTCCCCCCATGTGTGGGAGAACACATTGTCGGAGCTTCTCAACAAGCAGCTGAGGGACAACAGGCCTTTGTGTGGTCAGCCGCAAAATGAACCTGCACTGGAGGATCTCTTCTGGACAAATTTTGGCCCTGCCTCTCTCCACATGCATGGGGCCCGACGAAGACCCCCTTGCCAGCCCCCTCAGAGGCAAGCCATGTGCTGAGGGCAACCCCTCTTCTCGCTGCCAAGACCGCATGGGGATTCCCGCTAGGTCAAGAACTTGGCATCAGTACCGATCCGTCTTAACAAAATGGTGGTGATGATGAAGATGGAGGAAGGCTGAGAGAAGGTCTGAGCGTCACTTGTAGGGATTTCTGCTGGGGGGGGGGGATCGGGTCCGATGCACAAAGAGATGCCTTGCCTTCGCATGCCAGGATGTCAAGGGTCAGGGTGGGAGGGGCAGCTGGTTTCATCCCCACGGCAGTCCTCCCCATTATTTTCCCCTGTGGGGGCCCTTGTGGCCCCTTGACTCCTGAGAAGAGGGTGGGTCCTGTCTTTACAGCTCTCCTCCCCTTCATTTGCATAGCCCACCCACCATGGGTTTCTTAGTCACACAACTGTGTGTCAGAATGGGGGGAACTTGGGTAAAGACACAGCAAGATAGAGACAGAGAGAGAGAGAGAGTTAGATACAGGTAAAGAGAGAGAGAGAATAACGCTCATAAATATTCATCTGTAAAGTCCCTTCTCCTTTGAAGTCCCTTCCCTAGCATTCTGTCATTCTCCTTAAAACCTTAAAGTACATTTGGGAAAAAAAAGGGATAGACACATTTTGGAAAATAATGAGCCCCATCTTTCCTTTATTAGAGCTGGCACCAAAATGTATTTATTTACAACATTTACATCCTGTGTCTGTCAGGGCCAACAAATATGACCTCCCCCCCTCAAGCTTCCAAATATATTCAGTCTTGCAATTTCAGAGGTTGAGTCCAATGGCACCTTTTATTTATTTATTTCTATTTATTTGATTCAATTTCTATCCTGCCTTTTCCACAAACGGGCTCAGGGTGTGTTACAAACGTGAATTATAGAACAATAAAGCCAGAGCTTTTAAGACCAACAAAGTTTAATTTTGGGCTATATGCTTATGTGTGCATGCACACTTCTTCAGATACATTGAAACAGACTTCCTCAAACCATACATATAAGTGTGGGGGGAGAGGTTAGTTGCCAGGAACGGCTAGTTAGTTAAGATGCATAAGTAACTGGGTGATAAGTATAGCTAAGACTGGATTAAGACCTGTGAATAGCAGCAAATTAGCAGAGAAGTGTGCATGCACACAAGAGCTACCCAGAATTAAACTTTGTTGGTCTTAAAGGTGCCACTGGACTTGAACATTGTCCTCTTGCTTCAGAGCAAGATGGCTACCTACCTGAGTCTAATTTCAGAGGTTGCAATTTTGGACCCTTTCGCCTTCATTTTTCAAACACCGGACCACTTTCTATTTTCTCCCAAAATTAGATGCCACCCCACAATGACCGTAGATACTTGACAGCATGTGAAAAATTTATTTCCCATCAGCCACTTCTTACCGCCCTTCTCCCGGAAGTAGAGGAAATAATTTCTGGTCAAGGAGTCACAATTCCCAGTGGATTTGGCCCTAGTGGGAGACGGGGGGGGGGGGGGGGGGAAGGCAGGCGCTTACTGCGTGGGGAGGAGGCGGTGATCTTCGCCGGTGCATGATGACATCACTTATGGCACTGATATTGCACCAGGGTGATGCTCGTTGGGGATCAATGCAACAGAGTGGTCCCAGTACAATGCCAGAGCTTCTGGGTCACACCAGAAGTGATGTCACCGCTATGCACCGATGAAGATTGCTGGGCCCCCATTTTGCCAGCCTGCTTCTGCCCGCTGACCAGATGAGTGTCAGCAGGGATCGGCAACAATTACCAGGAGTCTGCCTACCATTAGCGGGCACTTGGTAAGACTATTTGGCCCCCCTTTTTTAAATTTAACGCCTTTATACAGGGACTATGCAGATTCATTCCAAAGAGACCTCTGATTCTGTGCTTCCCCATCCCCCACCAGTCTCGTTCCCACTGCTGCCTTGGTCCTCCTGTGAAAACATAGGGACCTGCGAACATTCGCCTGTGCCGTTCAAGACAAAAGCAGAGCCCTTCGGGACCAGGCCAAAGATCCATCTGCTTAATTATTCTGCTTTCCATAGTTGCCAATTAAGTACCTCAGGGAAATGCTCACAGGCAGTTGCCAATTAAGTCTTTCTTACAAGGCCCAACCCTGTGCTGTATCCGCAGGCATACTGGACAAAGTTTGAGTCCAGTGGCACCTTTAAAACAGACGAAGTTTTACTCAAAGTGTAAGCTTCAGTGTGCAAAGTGCACTTCCTCAGACAAGTGTCTAAAGAAGCGTGCTTTGCACACGAAAGCTTACACTTTGAATAAAACTTTGGTTGCGATCACATGCACAGTTAGCCCCGACATAGGTGCGAATGCTGGGCGGATTAAAGGAGCGCAATCAGACAACAACATCTGGGAAGCGCCCCACAGCTGTCGGCAACCCGTTTTGTTCCGCTGCACAAGCGGAGTTAAAAGACACCTTGGAAAGTCTGGTAGCAAATGGGGTGCTACGGGCCACAGAAGGACTTTCCCGTGTCTGATCGCTCCAGCGCACTCCACGCCATTGTTTTTTGCCCTTCTCAGTATGCGCATCATCGCACACTCCATAGGGAGCCCTCAGGGCTGAGGTGCGAATCATCGACCCCTCGTTTAAGCACATTGGAGACAAACAGCAAAAAAAAAAACCTGACTCACTTGCAGTTGCGTCTGATCATGCAGTGGCAGGCTGTGCCCGCAGCTTCAAAAGACTGTGTGATCACACAACTGTGAGTCAACTTCTGCTGGAGGAAATAGCCTCTCCTCCCAACCCCGCTTTATCTCCCGCGTGTGACCACAACCTTTGTTGGTCTTAAAGGTGCCACCAGATCTGCTGCTTCAGACCAACACGGCTACCCACCTGAATTTTTCTCCACAGGCGCACCATCTCTACAAATGAAGGTTCTACTTTTGCCTATCCGGTATTGGTGATTTTTGGCAGAACCGAATTTGTCTGACCCTCTCTCCTCTTTTCTTTTTGAAAGGTAAGACTTGCTGCAGCTTCTGACAACCAATTCCACCAACAAAGCATTTCCTTTCATCCATCCTGAATCTACTGCTCCAGGTTGGGATGGCCCTGAATCCTCCTCACAGCCCAGGAGAAAAATAAGTTGACTCTGAACCCTCTGCCCCACTTTCGAATGTAGACTTGAAAGACTCCAGCTGAGTGAACCAGGTTCCCAGACAGGCCTCGGGGAGGTTTTGCGGTACCTCAGAGGTAAGGCCTGTCCACAAGGGGCATTCACGCATCCAGTGGCTAGTCCTGAAGTGGCCGGTGATTGTGTGGGGAGAGAGAGCAAATGAGGCCACTTGAATGTATGAACAATCCCCTGATATTTGCTCATAACAATTCCTCTGCGTTGTGTCCCCCTCACCCCCGAGATCAGCTTTGGAACTGACTGGCTTTACCCAAGACAGTGTAATCTAATGCACCATCAACACTCACCCCTTCTTCAGCTTCCCCCAAATCCTCCTGCCCACTTTCAACCCTGCTGTGGCAACTCCAAGGACTAGAAGCTTGCATTTACACACACACACACACACACACACACACACACACACACACTTATTAATTTATCATTTTGATTTATATCCTGCCCTCCCCACAAGAGGGCTCAGGGCAGCTCACAACAATAAATATAATACATACAAGAAATCCACAAGTTTTTTGCCATCAAGTCAAGCTGACTTCTGGCTGCCCCTAGAAGGCAAGGGGTGTTCAGAGCTGGCTTGCCATCACCTGTCTCTATGTCATGACCCTGGTATTCCTTGGAGGTCTCCCAGCCAAATCCTTAGCTTCTGAGATCTGACAAGATTGGGCTTGCCTGGGCTATCTGGGTCAGGGCTGAAATCCACCAGTCTTTGCAGTTGCATGCTGTAACTGTAGAGTAGGTTTGCCAACTCTGGGTTGGGAAATACCTGGAGATTTGGGGGGTTGAGCCTAAGGAGGGCTGGGTTTGGGAGAGAGTTCAGTGGGGTACAGTGCCACAGCATCCACCTTCCACAGCGGCTATTTTCTCCAGGGGAATGGATCTCTGTTGCCTGGAGATCAGTTGTAATCCCAGGAGATCGCCAGCAACCCTACTGTGTAGAACTTCCAGCCCATCTCCAGACTACAGAGATCGGTTCCCCTGCGTAAAATGGACACTTTGGAGGGTGGACTCTGTGGCATTGTGCCCCGCTGAGGTCCCTGTCAAAGCTAGCCCCTGGATGTTCACTGAGGTTCTAATCTCCCTCTGGCGACAAAGAACAGAAAGCAAAAATCCCGGTGTCAAGAAAAGCCATGGATGGCATCATCCGCCTCACTGGGATGAAACAAAACCCGGCTGGCCCTGGCAGGGCTCAGTGGCTAGAGGCAGAGGATGGGGATTAGATAGCGGCAGGGCTTTTTTTGGTAGAAAAAACCCAGCAGGAACTCATTAGCATAACAGACCATGCCCAACAGCAGAAACTCATTAGCATATTAGGCCACACCCCTTACAGAGCAGCTCCCTCCCAGGATCGGCTTCCCCAGGTGCCCCGTGGCTTGCGGGGTGCCTGGGGAACCCAAGGAGGGGAGGCAGCTTAAACTGCCTTCCCTCCCTGGATCAGCTTGGCCTCCCCAGGCGCCCCACAGCTTGCAAGGCGCCTGGGGAACCCGGGAGGGGGGGGGGAGGCTGTAGGCATGGCCAACTCGGAAGCCAGCCAGAACTCCGTTCCTGTGCGCTCCTGCCCAAAAATAGCCCTGGATAGTGGTGGCATATAGGCAGAGTTTTAGCAGAGGTCTGCAGGCAACTTGTGGGGCCCAGTGGCCAAGCTTTGGAATTGCCCCCTAGACAGCTAGCCCCAAACCATATCCATATGGCCAAAGAGAGAGAGAGAGATCTAACCCTCCCCCTGGTGTGCTAGGAGACTGAAATGGCTAAAGACTGCTGGAGGTGGAATATACCCCTTGAGTTGCAGCTGAGTCATGGTTGACCTCACAGAAGAAAAAGAAGAAGAAGAGAGAAGAGAGAAGAGATTGGATTTATATCCCACCCTTCAGTATCTGAAGGAGTCTCAGAGCGCCTTACAATCCCCTTTCCCTTCCCCTCCCCACAACAGACAGACACCCTGGGAGGCAGGTGGGGCTGAGAGAGCTCTTTCCCAAGCTGTCCTTGAAGGAACAGCTGGTACAGAGCTATGGCTTGCCCAAGGTCATCCAGCCAGGTGCAAGTGGAGGAGTGGGGAATCAAACCCGGTTCTCCCAGATTAGAGTCCGTGCACTTAACCACTACACCAGACTGGCTCTCACAGAACTTTCAAGGAGAGAGACAAACAAAGGCTGGTTTGCCAGTTCCTGCCTTTGCGTAGTGACCCTGCACTCCCACCGTGGTCTCCCCCCCAAGCACTAGCCAGAGCAGATGAGATGAGGCTAGCTTGGGCCGCCTAGATCAGGGGAGCCAGGGATTGCCTTTCACATTTTCCCCTAAAAGGTTCTGGTTTCTCAGAGGAGGATCCCTTGAAAGGCTCCACACTCCTCCACCGCCATTTCCTTCTCAAGTATGGTGGGAATCACTCCCCCCCCTCCTCCCCCCGGGGCTCCACCTCTTCTCGCTCCTGCTTCTCTCTCCTTCCGCAGGTTTTGGTGTTGTGGGGGAGGGGATGTCACAGACTTCCAGCGGGAGTCTCCAGCTCTCTTTGAAATCCCTCAGAAATTCTACGCAACCTCTACCATTCATCCGAGGATGGCAGGTGTTCAGCACGGCAGAGGCGAAGGCAGAGTGGTTTCAACAAGCAGCAGTTTATTGCATCGCAACAGGAATGCTTTACGTGGGGCAACTGTCCTAACTATATATGCCTAAGCCACTCCCAGCCCCCATGCGATTGGTGAGTTCAAATGGCCTCCGGGCTCCAGATTGGCTGGCTGCCTGTCAGAATCTGCTGATTCAGACAAAGTATTTCTAGTTCTTACAGTTATGCATTCTGTCTAGTTTTCAATTCTATCATGTTATACTCTATTGCCATGTATGTATTATAGATATATGCTTGTAGATGCCATGTTCTAGTGCCTAACCAGGCCTGGGTTTTGTAACTATTAGAGCGGGAGGGTGACACCTGCAATGTATGAGAACAAGAGGGCCTCTCACACCGCTGCCTCCGCATTCCATCGGCCCCGGCTGGGACTTCAAGGGAGGATGCGTCTCATCTCTTATCACATGCAAAAGCCTCGAGGCCATTGATTGTTATGTGAACTGGTAACATCTGAAGGGTCTGGTTGGGAAGGGAATTTACAGCTTCACACCTCACTTTCTTTCCTGTGGGAAACAAACGGCCAGAGCCCCTTTTTGCCCGCCGTTTTTCCCCTATAGTGATTGGCTACCTATGGGTAATTCAAACTCCTTGGAAAGGTATAATAGACCTGCCTGTATTATCTGTGTTATCTCTGACAATAATCCGAGAAGCTGTACTAATGTAGAGATTGGAAATAAAGAACTGTGGTTTACCAACCAAGATCTGATCCTTGACTACTTTGAGCAGAACTCTCACAGCTGCCCTCAGGGCCCAATCCACAGGCAGGTTCCAGGATCCTGCCTGCCTTTGTTCTGGAGCTTCAAGCTCCAACTAGGTGGCCTGCCCAGACAAGCCCAGACATGCCTCCTTATGCTGGCTACCAGCAACTTCAGCAGTTAAGCCTGAGTGGAAGATTGCACATGTCCAGACATAACAGCAGGTAACATGCAATGGATTTTTCTGATCAACCTTTGCCTGATACATGATGAATTTCTGGTTTCTCCAGTGTCCAAGCTTACTAATTGGTCCTCAGTGCCTCATATAGTGCCTACTGTCCTAGCTCTTGGTACTGGACTTGGGGTAAGCATCCTGCAGGAACTGTGAGCACAGTAGGGTTGCCAACCCACTGATGGGGGGCGGGGTTTCCCCTGCTTTCCAGCCCCCCCAATCCAGTGCTGGCCAGCTGGTTGACGGAGGGGGGGGCCCTGCCTCCAAAGAGCCCCGTCGAGCTCGATGCGATGACATCACCCAGAGGTGGTGTCATCACGCCAGGCACGTCGTGTGGGGGACGTTCTAGTGTTTGGGTAGTGAAGAGTACTACATTACAGGTCATATCCAAGTGCTAGAGCACCCCCTGCACAACACGTGTGGCCCCTCTATGATTCCAGGCCATCTTGTCCTATGGATGCCACACCGCTCTGGGGATAATCAATAAGGATGGGAATATTCTACTCATCTTCAATTCAGAGGGGAGTACGTTTTGAAAATTAATTTGGGATTCAGATCCTGAATTATGTGCTGCAGGTTTCCCTCCTTTGGTTCATTTGTACATGCACACACATAAGAACATAAGAGAAGCCAGTGGCCCATCCAGTCCAACACTCTGTCGCACAGTGGCCAAAAACACCAGATGCCCTCAGGAGGTCCACCGGGGGGGGGGGGCAGGACACAGAGAAACACACATGCACCCCCATCTGCTGGGGGGCACTTAGAAACTCCAAAATCCAGGGAGGGATGTCAAAGAGAACTCCTTTGCAACCAACAACTGGGTGCCAGAAACTCTTTCCCCCCAGCTTCTGAACTCAATGCCCCCCCCCCCCCCCCGAAAAACAAGAATCAAGGTGTCTATTGGCCCAACAATGCTTCTTCTGCTAGTTCCTACATCTTTTTTTTCCCTGCTATCCCCACCCGGCACCCCGTCCCTGTCCTTCCAGTTCAGATGCCAAATCCCCCCCCCCCCCCGCCATCACAGTCCACTCCACCGCATGCAAACAGGCAGACGAGCAAGCTGAGAATCAGATGGGGATTTTTCTTTTTAAAAAACAACAGAGATCAACAGACAAAAAAATAATTATTCAGCACAGGGTTGAAGACAGCAGCCAGGTCCAGGCCGCACGGCCTGAAGGCGGGGGCGGGGGGGGAGAAATAGACAAGGCAGACATACGGACTGGAAGACCACAGGCAATATGGACAGAGGAGCTCTATGGACAAAGGGGAAGGAGAGGAGAGACCCAAGCAGGCTAAGAATTAAATGCAATCTCCTTACTTCTGTGTGACTGGGGATTTTCACCCTGCTCTGTGAAAAGAACAGGAAGGTTTATATACCGTTAAAGCATCCAACACAACAACAACAACAACAACACACACAAAAGGCAATCTCCCTCCCCAGCATCAGATTCCATCACTGGAATGGTGACTTTCCCAGACAGCCATTGCAGAATTGGTCTTCCCTGTGTATGGAAATTGGCTTACTTGCCCCTTCTCTCCCCCCATAAAAACCTACACCCCTTCTGAGGAAAACCTGGAAGTGACATAGGGTAGCTCTAGGTATTGCTGAAAACTCCATCATTTTGCTTGAGGGTCCATTGATGCTGAACCTGCCCCAGTCTTGCACCTGTTTGTCAAGGTTTTCACCCAAAGAATCCTGGGAGTCTTGTCAAGCCCCCCTTCCCCCAATTCAGAATATACATATATATCTCTGTTTCTGGAAATTGCCATCTTTTGGTTCTGCCCATTTTTCGTTGTTTTCATCGATGCCATGTTTGACTCTATCCACGCACAAACAATGCTGAAACAGGTGTTACAAATAACAGGAACAAATTCTGCAAGAGAAAGCCCACAACGAAAATCAAAGGCTTTCGGGTCCACTTTTGAGCAAGGGAGATGTGAAATTGCATTTGGGATTGTCAGTGATGAACAAGCAGAGATGAGGAATTGAAAATCCTCTTGATGCAAAACTACAGCTCCGTGTGGCTGGCTTCAGGGTTGGCACCTACGGGCAGCGGACAATGGCTCACTCTCCTGGGCGGCTTCCCTGCCGCCTTTTTTCCGCCCACCTCCTCGGCCCAAGCAGCAGCAAGGGCTTGGGCTCCAGGGCCTTTCCCCTAGCAGGTGGAGAGTGGGATCCCAACACAGAAACTTCCGTTTTCGTCATCAGGAACTTTTTCGTTCCATTCTTTTTCATTCCCAATTTGTTTCTCAGAGGCCGCTTCGACACCACTTCTATGGCAAAACGAAGCAAAAACAACGGTAGAAAATGTGTCCGTGGCAACGGGAAAGCCACCAAGAAATTGGGAGAGTATGATAATAAAGACTTGCAACTTCACTTTACCCCAGGAGGTTGAAACGGGGATGTTTCGAAATTTGGTACCGCTCACCACCTGCCCGGAATGGTGGAGGAAGAGGAGCTGTTGCCCTGGGAAGGTGAGTAGAAAACAAAGCACTGGCTGTTGTTCCCTACCTCCACCCTAGGGTTGCCAAGTCCAGGTTGGAAAATACCTGGAGACTTTGGGGGTGGAGCCAGGAGAAGGTGGGGTTTGGGGAGGGGAGGGGCCTCAGCATGGCACAATACTATAGAGTCCACCCTTCAAAGCAGCCATTTTCTCCAGGGGAGCTGATCTCTGTCAGCTGGAGATCAGTTGTAAAAGCGGGAGATCCCCAGGACCCACCTGGAGGCTGGCAACCCCACTTTATCCCTCACACTGTGGACCAAAGGCCTGCCTCTGCAAAGCACTCATTTGCCTTCCTGAATGGTGGACTGGAGGTTCCTCTTTCTTCTCTGCCAGAGTCAGCCATGGCTGCCCATCTCCATCAGCCACTTGCTAGCTCCAGAAAAGGGGGAAGGGGGCTGCAGCCAGTGGCTTGGATGCCTACCCTCCACTCCAAACGGGCCAGGGAAAGATACCTGGATATTTGGGGGGTGGAGCCTGGGGAGGGGTGGGTCTGAGGAGGAGAGGGGAGGGACCTTAGTAGGATATGATGCCATACAGTCCACCCTCCAAACCTGCCATTTTCTCCAGGGAAACCGATCTATGTAGACTGGAGATCACTTGTAATTCTGGAAGACATCTAGGACCCACCTGGAGGCTGGCAACCCGAGGAAGGAGGACCTTCAGTGGAGGCTGAATGGGAAGTGTTGAAGGGAGCCCACCAAGTATGGGGAAGGCTTGGAGAGGTCCACCAGTTGTGGACACCAGAAGACATTTTGCCAAAGGAACCTGGTTCCCTGGGGTGAGGGAATGATGAACAAAATAATTTAAAAGAGAGGGACTCCCTTAGGATCACAGAAATTCAGATTTGGAAGAGCCAACTTACTCTACAGAATTATAGGTCCCAGGAGTAATCGTGACAGTTAAAACCTGCAATGTGGAGATTCCTTATTCTCCTCCCTCACCATCCCCCTCGTCAGTCTGCTAGCAGTGAAACTCCCCCAGTTTGGCATATGGCAAAAAATCAGGGTGCAGAGCCCCACAGTTAAGAGCAGACTGTACCACTTTGGGGGAGGCGGGGGGATGCCATTTTTTGAATGCTCGTCCCATACAAAAACTAACTCTGCAAATAGAAAGCTAGCTTATCAGGCAGAGCAGGTTTTGTCCAGCCAATTGCTGCGGTGGACACTTTCTTCTTACAGGGAATTTTAATCTGGGAGGGGGCAATAAAAAAAAGGTGATCTCCCATCTGCAGTCTGAAGTGGTACTGTCCACTCAACCACCGCACGTCCATACCGGGCCTCAGATCCTTTGCCAGGAACGAGGAGGCGAAGGAGGATCTTCGGACTGGCTTCAGCAACATTTGGGTGACACCTCTAGCTAAGGCAGGCTGGACGCTGCTTTAACATCTGTAATGTATATTCAAACACCTCGTGAATTGCCTGAGACAGGAGAGTGTGTGCATTATACATACTAAGATTATAGGGAGAGGCCCTCTTGATGGTCCCATCAGCCCAAGAATTCAACTGGTGGGCACAGTAGACAGGGCCTTTTCAGTTGCAGCCCCATGATTATGGGACACCCTCCCCAGAGAGGTGCACCTGGCCCTCTTGCTCTTTAGGAGGCAGCTGAAGACAGTTTTATTTATGACAGCATTTGATTAGATTTTCTGCCCATTGGCAGTTTTAAATTATTGATTTTAACTAACGGTTTCTATGTCTTTTATTGTATTTCACTATCATTTACATTGCAAGCCACCTAGAGTTCCTATAAGGTAGAAAGATGGCTAATAAATGTTTTAAATTTAAAATATACTAAATATACTAATATTAAATACTAAATACACTATACGCTAAATATACTAATACTGCTTTAATACTGAATGCGCTAATTCTCTGATCAAGCAGATGCTCTGGTAAGGTCAAACAGACAGATGGTCCCAATAAGCCACCAGATTGGCCAATAGGAAGAAGATGACTTCATCAGTAAATGTCCTTGACCAAGTCTGTGCTTTGGGTCAATTGGCCTGACCCAGAACAGAGACTATGTCCAGTGCATTCACTCTTCATCGGGATCCTTAGGCTGAGAAGAAAAGGGGAGGTCAACCTGGCCCGTAGCTATTGTGGGGCTATTGGGGGCTCTGCCCCCTTTCTTAAAAGGCCAGCCCCACAAGATTTCCTTCTGATTTTTTAAAATTAACCTTTAAACATTTTAAAATGTTTTTTAAAAAGAGTGTGGTTTTGCATTTCATTTATGTCTGGGGTGGCTATTGTGGAGGGCGTTTAATTAAATTAATTATTAGTATTATTGTATTTATTATTATTTAGAAGTACAGTTGTCTAGAGACCGAAAAATAATGGCAGCCCCACCAGAAAAAAAAACTGCCCCACAAACCAAAGGATCATGGCTACGGGCCTGAGGTCAGTCCTCCAGTCCTCTTGCACTGAGCAAGGCAGAGTGGGGGCTGTTTTCCTGGAAAAGACGTCTCCATTCTCAGGACTTTATGCCCAGGAGGACGAAAAGCCCCCACTTTTGAATAGGCAGGGCAAGGGGCAGAAATTACTTTAGGCAGGGCAAGGGGCAGAAATTACTTTAGGCTATATGCCAAGGGAGGGTGGCCAGGCCATGTCTGGCAACTGGCAGGAGTTTTGTGAGTGGGGATGTGGAGGGCTGATGTGCTCCGTGCCACTACATCACTTCCAGAGAAAACCTGGAAGTGATGTAGGGTCACTCTAGGAATCGCCAGAAATTCTATTGTGAAACCATAGAATTTTCTGGCAATTCCTAGAGCTACCTTATGAAACTTCTGGGTTTCCCCTCGAAGTGGTGTAGCGGCACAGAGGATGCCAACTTTTCCCTGCCTGCCACCACTCCAAGTGCATCAGCTGATGCGCTAGAAACACTATGGTTTCTGATGTCTGACATCATGTCCATCATCGGCTGATGTCTGACATCATGTCCAGATTTTTACCAAGATGTAATGTTGGCTCATAGCTTGATATCATGTCTGCCCCCCCAGTTTCGCTTGACAGCCTGAGAGTCAAGGGCAGGTGGAAGCATCCATCGGTGGGAGACTGCCCACCCAAAGCAGGCGCTTGTCAGTCCTATATCGAAGTCGAAGGAAATAAATAAATATATCACCTTGAACATCAAACTGAAGTTTCTCATGGTTGAAGTGTGTCCAGAAGTATCCCACTGATAAACAGGTATTGCTGGACCTATACCTCACAAAGCACAGCTCTTCTTTCCTCAAATAATTCTTTTGAAGGCCGCTTTTCCGGTGAAGCCTTTCCATAGCCCCCTGCCATTTTTATTCCAAACCAAAATGGGAATTTGACACTTTGGTTCCTCACCCCTTCTGCCTCTTCCAGCTTGATTTTAAGAAAGGCCAAGGTGGGGGTAGTGCTGCAGAAGCACCGGTCCCCACGGGGCAGACTGCCAGGACTCTGAGTGGCCGTGGCCCGTACCGCAGCTTTCCACGTGGGGTCTCTGAGCTCAGTGACTTACAGCTTGGGAGTGGGGACGCCACGATCACAAAAAAGCACCCTTGGACATCAAACTACTCTGCTTGCAATGGTTGTTTTCTCTTGAATTGAGTACTTCATGTGCTTGCACTGGTGATTTGCTCATTATTTATAAGCAGCAGCATTCTGAATGCTTTTTGGCATCTCCACATTGGGGGTGGGCATTCAGCACCCCCCAGGCAGTTGGACAACAGCAACTGTTGGTGCAAA
Organism: Lepidodactylus listeri; assembly: GCA_029233225.1. Taxonomy (NCBI): domain Eukaryota; kingdom Metazoa; phylum Chordata; class Lepidosauria; order Squamata; family Gekkonidae; genus Lepidodactylus; species Lepidodactylus listeri. The sequence goes on from JARCFY010000002.1 coordinate 179,005,936, forward strand.
CTTGGCATCTGCTAGATGGCAGGTGGGAATTGTTATTTTCTTGGCCCCTCTGCTCAGTTTGGTGTAGTGGTTAGGAGCACGGACTCTAATCTGGGAGAACCGGGTTTGATTCCCCTCTCCTCCACGTGCAGCTGCTGGGGTGACCTTGGGTCAGTCACAAGTTCTGTCAGAGCTGTTCTCTCAAGGGCAGTTCTCAAGAGAGCTCTTTCAGCCCTACCGAGGATGATCGGGGGCCTGGAGACCGAGCCCTATGAGGAAAGTCTGAGAATGTTCAGTCTGGAGAAGAGGAGGTTGAGGAGGGACAGGATGGCTATCTTGAAGTATCTGAAGGGCTGTGTCACTCAGAGGAGGGCACGGAGCTGTTCCTGTTGGCAGCAGAGGAGAGGACTCACAAGAATGGGTTTAAATTAAGGGCGGGAAGATACCAGTTGGGTATTCGGAAAAACTCTTTTACAGTTAGAGTTGTGCAGCAGTGGAATCGGCTGCCCAGGGAGGTGGTGAACTCCCCCTCTGGCAGTCTCTAAGCAGTGGCTGGACAAACACTTGTCAGGAATGCTCTAGGCTGATCTTGCCTTGAGCAAGGGTGGCCTGTCTGGCCCCTTCCAACTCTGTGAGTCTATGATATCCCCCCATGGGCAAAGGTTCCACTCTGAGACTCCATGAGTACTGGCCTGGGTCTACACTTGGCAGATCACTAAAATCGTAGTCTACGCTACTTTGAGGCCTGTTTTTGGATGTAAGTCTTGTACCACATGGCAAAACTTTTGGAAGTGCAAGATATTTTGTTGTTTTGTGTTCTGTACGTCTTTTGATAATCTGCTGGCTGCAGTTTTAATACCTTGTCTATTCTTTCAATAAATTATATAAATATCCTTAAAAGAACATCAGTCTGGTTACTTGTGCACTCTTGCCCTGGGAGCTCATGGGGTCACCCTGCTAGGAAGTTATGCTGGGGAAAGTCTGAGAAGAGGGGAAGCTAAACCCAGGTTGAAGCCTCTTCCTCTGTTTAAAGAGCCTTCCTCATAGCCCGTTAGTCCCTCCCCCCCTTTGAAAATGTAAGGTTTATGGCTTGGGGAAAAGACGGACTAGTGGGGGGGGGGGCAAATACTGTCAGAAAGGGGCTGTGTCAGCATTGTTGGGCTCTTCTGCAGTGTTATTTTTGTCCCTCGTTTGTCTCTATTGCTTCAAGGTCCCCCCCCCATGTGTTTTGCTCTTTCTAGTAGTCCCAGAGGGAGCAAAACACATGTGGAAAAAGGGGGGGAACCCAAAGAAATAGGGACAAAACAGCGACAAAAATGCCTTTGTGTATGCCCATGGGCGGTTTGTGAGCAAGCACCTGAACGTTTCTGAGCATTCAAAGGGGATACTTGCAAAAGTGCAGGGGGGTTGGAATTGAGCACAGAAGTATAAACTTGTCTGTCGGTGGTATCCTCAAGGGCAGCAGGTGGAAGGTCCCTCTCCATTGGCTGGGAAAGTTTATCTTGTGGTACTAAAAGCAGGCCTGTCCTGTCCAGAGGCTTCCAGCCTGGGGAAGGTGGAGTTTGGGGAGCAGAGGCAACTCAGCAGGGTGTGATAGCATCCTAGGATATCTGTTCCTCATAAACTCTATGGTATACCATAGACTCCACCCTCTGGAGCTGCTGGATCTTCCAGAGAAATTGATAGTTGTACTCTGGAGATCTTTGGGAGATCTCCAGGCTGCACCTGGAGGTTGGCAACCTGACTTCCAGCTCTCTCTCTCTCTCTCTCTCTCTCTCTCTCTCTCTCTGTGTGTGTGTGTGTGTGTGTGTGTGTGTGTGTATAGCACACTGCTATTCCCACCCAGGCCTAAACAGGGCGCTGAAGCCTGAGCACATAATAGTCCATGGGTCCTGTTGACATCTCTGGTCAAAGCAGGCTTTGTCGGGTTGTTTGAAGCAAACTAGAAAACCTGATTACCAGAGCTGGGCGCCCACCTGAAGGGCAGACTTTGTTCTCTTTCCCCAGATTGGAACGAGGGTTGCCAAGTCCCTCAGACCTGCTGGTGGAGAATGGGGGTTGAACTTACCAGAAGTGGGGAGGAAAACCGAAAATAAACGCAATGTTCCTACATGACCCAGAAGTGAAGAAGGCACATCAGGGACATTGGGGTGGGTGACGCCCTGGTTTTTAGGCAAAACTATGGTAGAATTAGTTTCTACCATAGAGTGTTGCCCAAAAACCAGAGCATCACCCCCTGATGTCCCTACATCACCTCTGGGTCACATAGGCACATCATGTTTAATTTCCACATTCTTCCCTGTTTGGGGGTAATCCTCCCTGCCATCCAGCTGACTGGTGATGGAGAGGTGACACCTGAAAACGGGGGATCCCGACCCCCGCTGGGGTGTGTGTGTCTGGTGTCCCTATTTGGAACTCCTCATTTACACACATCTCTTTACAAATCATCTGTGTTCATAATCATAAATGGCCAGTAATCCCCACCTTTCTTGAGGGGAACCCACAAAACAGAGACACCCGACCTTCATCTGTGAACCAGCTGTATCACTTGCACCCCATGATGTGATGCACTGAACCCCCGTATAGACCGAACGCCACGAGGCACAAGTTTCCGGACACCACTCGACCCAGACAAAAAAAACTCAACAGGACACACATCTGAACAACACAAACTACAAAACACAACAACCAAACTCGAGGCCAACATTCAAGGCCTTGCCCCCTCTTCCTCCTCCATGCCATGATCCACAGTGAAGCTGGGCTGGGATTTTGGTTTCCCTGTTTTTGATTTTGGTTCGGGCCCTGTCCCTACAGACAGACAGTCAAAGAACCAAAGCAGTGGAGTTACCTTCTCTGTCCCCTTGCCATGCTTTCGCAAGAGTGTCCCCTGTAGAAACAATATCACAAATTGATCAATGCAGTTGTGGAACGGGAGAAAATGGAAGTCACGTACTGGGAAGGAAGGGAGAGGGGGAGGTTGGTTACGCAAGCTCCATGACCCCACAGCTGGCTCCAAAGGGCGGTGAGGCTGGCTTCCCTTCACAGTGCTGTTAAGGGCACCCAAGAAAGTCAGTATGCTACTACAACATTTCCGGGTGTTAACGAACAATGATTGCCAACTCCGGGTTGGGAAATTCTTGGCGATTTGGAGGGTGGAGCCTGGAAAGGGTAGGACTTCAGCAGGGAACAATGCCATAGAGGCCCCCCTCCAAAGCAGCCCCAGGGGAACTGATCTCTGTAGTCTGGAGATGAGCTGTACTTTGGGGGGATCTCCAGGCCCCACCTGGAGGCTGGCAGCACTACATAAAGTCCACCCTCCAAAGCAGCCCTTTTTCTCCAGGGGAACTGATTTCTGTAGTCTGGAGATTAGTTCTACCAAGCCGGTGGACCCGCATACTCGTGGGGGGGGGGGGGAGTGAGTCTCTTTCTCCTCCTCTCCCCCGGCGCGCCGAGCCTCTACCCCCTCCCCCTTTGGCAGCTTCCCCCCTCCCTCCCTTCAAAACGGCAGTGGCGGCAGCAGGGAGATCGCCGTCCGCCGAGGCTCCCCCCCTCCCCTCCTTCCTTCAAAACGGCGGCGGCAAGGAGACCGCCGTCCGCCGAGGCTCTCCCCCCTCCTCGAAAACGGTGGCGGCGAGGCCTCGCCGCCGCTTCCCACCCCCTCCCGTACAGTGGCCAGAGTGTTCCCTGTGCATACACAGGGGACGCTCTTTTACTTTTCGGGGGATTTAAATATCCCCCGAGAAGTTTTTCAAACTTTTTGGATTTTTCTGCAGGCGGGGGGGGGGGGGGGGTCATCCCCCCTCCTGCAGAACCCCCCCCTCTGCCCTCCAAGTGCCCCCCCCCGTGCGGATATAAGTATCCGCACGCGCGGGGGGGCACTTGGGAATTAGATATATAGATAGTTGGTGATCTCCAGGCCCCACCTGGAGGTTAACGAAAGCCCATTAACCCACGAATATAATAATGAAACATTTATAAAAATAACTTGTAATAAACTTTTATCAAAAGTTCCAATCTGAATAAAGAATATTGTACAAAATGTCTCTGGTGTCAGTCCAATATCGAGAGCACCTCCAGGTCTCGACAAAATCCCTGTCTGAAACAGTGAAGCAACGAAGTCTGATGTTGATGGAGACAAGGTGATCCTGTTTTGATGGGGCACCAGTAATGTCCTGTTTCCACAGTTCTTCAGAACGGGTACCACAAATGAACAAAACGAATCCCGATTGCATGTAATCTTCCTACTTCCTAGTTTGGTCTGATAAAGCAGCTCCAAAATTTTCAAAAAAAAGTTTATGAGTTATTTTTTATACATTCTTCGTTATTATGTTCACGGGTTTCTGGTCTTTTGTTAGTTTCTCCATACTATGAATCTCCACTTTTTGCTTTGATACCTTTTTTTCCACCTGGAGGTTGGCAATCCTACAATGCCCCCACCCCCCTTATGCAGGGCGATGGGACCTGGTGAGAATTGCCTACTCAACGGTCCCCCTCCCAAAGTCCTGCCGCCTGCACTGAGTTTTTCAGCTGGGTCTGAGTCGAGTAATCTCTGCAGGGATCAAACCCTTTGGGTTCTTCTCCTTGGGCCTTTGTAGCTGCCCTGCCTGCCCTGCTCCTCACCAGTTATCCTACCACTCCTTTGGCAGCAAACTACCCGTACAGTTTGAGAGAAGGAGGAGCTGGGACAGTCACCTGCTGAAGGAGAAGCGAGAGAAGTCTGCATGGAGAAAGGACTCTGCGGTCGCCTCCTCCAGCTTTCTCTGTCTGGAAACGCTTAGCAGCCAAAATCAATGTTCCCTCTGAGCTGAGTGAGTGAGAGCTAGCTCACAGTTCTTTAGCCTCCGACTCACATATTTTTGTCTTAGCCCAGGAAGGATGGCTCCAGAGCAAACTAATTTATGGAGTAGCCAAATTGCTTGCTCACAAGTTGAATGCCAGTAGCTCTCACAAAGCAGAATGTTCGCTCACAAGACTCCACAGCTTAGAGTGAGCATTGGCCAGAAGTCACCTTTTCTTGTGGTTCATGTTGATACAATGGATGTCATGCACAGGCAGACCGAGAGGAGACTTTCGAATCACAATTTATCACAAAACCATTGCAACCTTTCACACCGGCGTTAACAGAAGGGCTATGCGCAGTGCTTGAGCCGGGATTCTTTTCTTAGCAATGTACCCAGCACCAAGTCCTCTAGGTCAGTGGTCTTCACCCCATGGGTGAAGACCATCAGGCGGCTTACGAAGACCTCCCTACTGGGCTGCAAGCCCCTCCGGAGCAGCTTTGTGGAAGGACCTGCTGCTACAATGCATGAGTAAAGAGCAAGGGTGCCATGCCTCCCGCCTCTCCCTGCATGCATGCTGAAAAGCAGCAGCAGGGAGACAGGATGAAATCAGTCAGTGGCAGAGAGGATTTTTCCATGGAGCTGACCCTTGGCTTGTTCCTTATTATGGTACACCACCTGCGGCTCAGCTTGTCTCCCCTGCCCTGGCTCTTCTGGCCTGATGCCCATCATCTCAGCCTTGACATCAATGAGGTTATAACTCTGGCTGCTCCTCTTCTGGTCATGTGACTGTGAAGTCACATGCTTGCAGCGTAGAGGGTGCCCTGCTTCTGCCCAGGGGTTAAAAGTGAAGCCTGGGTCTGGGGAAACTGAAGACTGGCGCTCAGGGTTGCACATTTGTGTGCAATCAGAAGATAAACATAGCTCTGAGTTGAGGTTCTGAATTTTCACACAGATCCTGGGCTTGTGCACGTGCAGTATGTCCACAGCTTCCTCTGGTGGCATGTATTGATTGGTGCATCACTGGCTATGAACCAAAATCCGTGGGACTAGAATGCCAGTTGAAAGAGATGGGCACACGGAATTCGGATAAACGCGTTTTGCTCTCCTTCCCATCCCCTCCTAGAGCCAAATGTGGTGTCGCAGTTAAAGTGTCAGACCATGATCTGGGGGACCACCGTTCAAACCCTCACTCTGCCCTAGGAGTTCTCTGGGTGACCTTGGGCCTGTTGCATACGCTTAGCCCAACCTACTTCACAAGGCTGTCGTCAGGATAAAACAGAGGGGAGGAGAATCTTGCAAGCCGCTCGGGGTCCCCGTTGTGGAGAAAGTTGGGGTACAAACGAAGTCATTAAGTAACTTGTTTCGGAATGAGTGGAGCAAGGAACGTCTTCCGTGGACTGACACCACTTCTTGGCAGGCTGGATCTGGCCAGGGAGGTGCTAACTGTTGACCCCCAAACATCTTTTTTTAATTCTGGAGAGAAAGCCCCCAACTCAAGCTAGGGTCCAAACACAAAAAAACTTGCTGTCCCAGGGCAGCAGGTTTGGGCAGCTCCATGGGATGTCTCATTTGTCTGACTTCGTCCCCTGGCTGCTCCATTCTTAGTTAGTCCCATTATCACAGTCCCATGAGGGCTGGAAACCAGACGGTAAATAAGGAGGAGCTGCCATTCTCGAGTTACTCACTGATGGACTCCTGCGTGTTCTACACACCGGGGTAGCCTAATAGTGAAGCAGCTGAATCAGGAGGCAGCGGTTCCTGGCTTGAAGCTCGCCTCCCTCCTGCACTGACTAGGGGTTCTTACCCAACCCCCCCTTCTCAGCCCGCCATAACTGCAATATGGGAGTTTAAAAAAGCTGCCCCAGCTTGGAGGGCTGTTGTACGGAGTAGGGGATCATGTGTGCAAAGGGCATCAGTCATGGTTGAGGGGCCGGAGATCTGCTCAGCATACAGAAGGTCCCAGGGTCAGCCTCCAGTGAAAAGGATCGCCAGTGTTGGGAAGGGTCTTGATCTGGTTGAGGCTCCTGGAGCGCTACAATACTGAACTGGGCGGACCCGGGGGTCTGGTTCAGTATAGGCAGCATCAGTTTTGCTCAGCAGTATACACCCTGGCGGTATGCTCCCCATGCCTAAATGGGGAAGGGCAATGTAACAAAGGCGCTCCTTTTCTTGCAGTAAAACAGCAAGGGTGCGTAACCCTTGTATGTTCGGATTTACACATGGTCAGGACTCCCTTGCTGCCAGAACATAACCTGAAGCCCAGCAGAGAAACTGAAGCTGTGAACCAGTGTGGCGTGACTGTGTCACATTTGAATCTTGGAGACCAGGGTTCAGGTCTCTGAGCCGCCATGTACTGCATGGTTGTGCGCCAGTCCACACTCTCTCAGCCTCACAGGGTCACTGAGAAAGCAACATAGGGAATGGAGAATCAATGTGTGTCATCTTGAGCTCCTTGGAAGAAGGATAAAAATGTACTAGGTATAGACAGGGGGATGGGTAGCCCTTCGGTCTCAAAGAATGCACACCCTGTTATAGCCCCTCAAAAATTAGCCCTTCACAGCGACATAAATTGAAACTGGAATTGGGTTCTGAGTTTGGGGTCCCCCCTGTGAAACTGGCACACTCCCACCTGCTTTCAGCTACGGGAATCCCCCCCCCAACCCCCCCCCCCCAAGAAAGCAACCCAGGCATAGAAACCGGATGGGGTGGGGTGGGCAGCAAACTTTCCACCAAGACATAATAGCTGGCACGAAGCAGCTCAGCAATGGCGGGGGTATCACAGAACGAGAAGAGGCAAAGGATTCCGGGGCGGGGGAGACGAGAGCGAGGAGGGGTAGGCACAGTGGAGAGGGCAGGCAGCCACAACAGAAAAGGACAAAAAGACCAGCTCAAGTTCTTTTTTTTCTTTTTCTTTTTCTTGAAAAGGAGGTGGGAAACTGTACGCAAGGCACATGGACAGGAAGAAAGAAAGAGACAGACAAGACAGACAGGGAGAGCTGCCGTACTTACAATCATCTGCCGGGGTGAGGGGAGCGGAGCAATTGGAAAAAATAACGGTCACGTGAGTGAGCCACAGTCTTCAATGCACGGCACCCTCTCCAGCCCTCCCCACACGCACCACCGTCCCTCCTGACCCACAGCCACACAGACAAGGGTGCTCGGGGGGGGGGGTTGCTTCTGTAATGAGAGTCTTTTTGTTCTCTCCTTTTTTGTTACTCCGTCATTGTTTCTCTCGCACAGTTGCTACGCAAATACTTTCCAACATGGCGTAACACTGAAAAGGAAACATTCGGGGGGGGAGAGAGAAAGTGGCGCAAAGTTGCAGGCTAGTGGGGTTTGTTTTGCACAGGGGGGGAACAAAACGGGGGCATTTCGTGTTGGGGGAGGGCTGAGAGATTGGTAGCACCTCTACACAAAACAGTTTTCTATCTAGCACAAGCAAAGACAACGGCCTTGACGTGTACACACACAGGTACACACACACACACACACAGGCACACACACAGGTACACAGGCCCCACGAGAATTCACCACATTTAGAAATCTCCAAGTGGATGTTTGCAGTTCTGCTTCATTTTCCTGAAGGCCCCCCCCCCCCCCCCGAAATCTGCTGCACAGGTAATCATCGCTCCAAACATTTTTTTTAAACAAGGAAGAAACTCCACGTGCCTAAATTTGAAAGGGAGAACCATAGAATGCGGGATTATAGAATGTCCAACGTCCCCCAAGAAAAGGAGCTATTTAGAAACACTTTTGCTTTTGCTACACAGCTCAAATCTAGGTCCTTGTAAGACTGCAGATGTCAGATTTAGCTGAGTTGTCTTCTCTTGCAAAGGCAACAGAGGTTGCCGAGAAGCTGTCACGTCTTGCAATGGGGTTGTTTTGACACAGCAGCTCTAGAAAAGTCAACAGAAGAGCTCTAGAAAAGTTTACCAGAAGTGCAATCAACATTTTTAAAGGAAATGTCGATGCAGAGGAAGTGTGCCCTTATTATTTTGTTTTTTCTTTTTCCAAAAGTATTTTGCTCCCTCTAGTGGTCGATTCAATATTACATCTCTGTATGTCCAGCATAAAAACTTGCAGTTGACATTTTATTTCGGACATAAACCAGTGTAATGTCGAATTGACCACTAGAAGGAGCAAAACATGTGTGGCGAAGAAAAAAAATGAAATGATAGGGACACACACGCGGAGAAAATGAGAACGTGGAACAACTGTAAGTCAGGAAAGGAGATTTTGAAAGAGGAAAAAATTGTCTGTCTCCCATCCCACCACAAAGTAGAAATCTTTGAGAAATCTAAAGGGTTGGATGACTGTTCTTTTTGAGACCACAAATAAAACTATATTTACTGACTTCTGCTCCCATTTCTGCAAAATCACAGGTTCAGTTTCACAAAATCAAGATATTTATCCCTCCTTAAACTTGTAGGAAACAACCGGGCATCAGGATCAAATGGATCCTGATTAAGTAATAGATGGTTTTACATATGAGTGCATGACTCATATGTAATGTAACCAGCAACCCCCCCCCCCCATCCCCGAACAAGGATTGGTTAGAGTGCTGACAAACAACTATACAGGAATGGCACTGGGGTCTATAAGGACTCCAGGCATCAATTTTTATGAGCTGACTTACTCTAGAGAAGCAAGTAGCAAGAACAGTCTATTTCAAAAGTGAGAGCATGGAAATGCATTGGAGGGAAGACTTTTTATGCGAGGTATTTCTCAGCCTCAAAGTAAGATGCGTCACCCTCTTTCTCTGCCTCTGGACCCACATCTGGGATTGTCTGTACACAGCATTACTATATGTAGAGATCAAAACTCATCCCACAAAATGTGCCCGCAAGATGAGAGAAGTAGTGCATGTGCTTGAGCTCCGATGCAAAATACTGCAGTCAGCACTTCCCTGTCAAGAGGGGAGCAATCATAAGCCCACCCCAGAAGTTTCCAGAGAAATCTTCCTTCAGCCTCCAGAAAGGGGGGGGGGTATCACCTGGTCTCATTCTTTGAAACAACAGACAACCTGCATCTGGGCTGCTCCACTTCAGGCAGCAGGAGGGGAAAACAAAGAAATTCTCTGCACATAGAAAGCTAAGCTAGAAACCATTCCCCTGACTTGCCAGTTTTCTCTGCACGAGGATTATTTGTACTGAAAAACTTTGAGTCTCCACCTACAATCTGAAATCGTACAGCCCGGAAGATGGCTTACGACCTCCCAGGGCTTTTTATTTTTTCTGGAAAAAGAGGTGCCGGAACTCTCAAGGGGGAAATGAAGTTTTCAACCTATATAATGAAAACTCCTGAACTTTTAAACATTTAAAAAAAAAAATTCTCAAAGAGGTTCTGGAACTCTGTTTCAGTTTGTTCCCCCCAGAAAAAAAGCCCTGCTAAGAACATCCCTACCCAACCATGGAAAAGATGTATCTAATCCAACATCTGGCTGCTCCCGGAAGACTGACAAGCAGGTCTGGTAGGGAGAGGTATGCTGCCTCTGAACATGAAGGCTCCATTTAGCAATCACAGCTAGCAGTCACAACTCTCCTCCAATCCCCCTTGAAAGATGCCAAAGCTCATGGGCAACAATCACATCTTGTGGCAGGGAGTCTGTAAGTTAATTGTGTTTGTTTCCTGTTTTCTAAGAGCAAGGCCTTAGACGCAGCTGTGCCTGTTCCTCCAAATAAATGCTGGAGAGACTGGCAGTACCAAGACCTATGGAATCACACCTACCCTTAGTACTGGGTGTGTGTGGTGGTGTGGAACCATCCTGGAGCTCCCTGTGGTTTGTCCACAGAGCTGACAGATTTTGGCACGAGGGGGGATAAATTAGGATAGCTGTCTGTTTTTGAACAGCTGAACTGAAAATGTGCACCAAGTCAACCTTCTTTCCATCCTGGCAAAAGCTATTTCCTGTATCCCTTAGGCAAACTAAGCAAATTCGCAGAAAGACATATATGCACAGAATTTTCGTGTGCTTTTTGGCATGGAGGCCATAACGCCCTTTTCCCGAACACGAAAGACCTTACTTGGCGAACTCACTGGCTGCGGAAACTTCACCAGCCACTTTCCACACACGTTCAAACAAAGCTTCTCATTCAAAAGAAGAAGCAGTCTTACTTGATTAAAATGAAAGCTGAGACCTCAGGGACGAACAGATTTCCCTCCCGTTCTGTTCAACTGTTGTTATGGAAAAGTTCACTGTGCTGTTCTTCATTACTCCCCAGTTCCAGTTTAACCAGGAGGAGTTTCTAAGATTAATTCCAAAATTTGAACGTGTGCAGATTACTGCAACTTTTATTTTGTTCGCATCTTTCCTCCCCCCTCCATGATGGCAATGTGCTTGAGTACACTGATAAAACAGAGTGATGTTCACACAATCATCCATGATGACTGCATTGAGATTCTACCGATGTGCATACGCACTCTTCAGCTTTGGTCAAAGAACCATCTCAGAGCAATTATCCTGTAGAACGACATAAAGATGTTTTTCTTCTGCACTGTCTTTTCCATGCACCAGTGCGCATTGGTGAGGGAGAGGAAGGGGAGAAGATATGATGGAACAGGGGAAAGATATGAAGGAATGTGCAACACTTCATGTGCAACACTTCAAAATTAAACAGTGGGGCAACAGAAAATTCCTTGGTTTTGCTTTGGGAGTGAGATGAGGCAACTGGTTGGAACTCCAGAACTAGAGGCATCAGCCTTATTGATGTTCAGCGCACTGACTTCTGCAGCCACAGTACCAAGTTTACACTCGCAGAAGGTACAAAACCTGGAAGTTATCTCCCCAACGAATTCAGGATTTCCACACCGCTAGAGGACTGAGAGGGATTGAGGGGAGGCACAGCCTGTCCTTGCTATGCCTACTGGCCAGCACTTTGAGGAGGACTCACCGTTTGGTCAGTGAGGGGGGGAAGCACGATGGTCTTCTCCATGGTGTTCATGACCAGTTTCCAAAGCTCCTTCAGCACTCGTTTCAAGACTGTCTTCTCACAGATCTTGGCGAAGAGGGTCAGGCTGTAGGGAGAGAGAAAGGCATCGGCACGGGGAATGATCCAGAGATCTTTTCCTGAATGGGACTTGCTTCCAAGTAAACATACAGGACCTCGGCTGGTGGAAAAGGTAACACATGAAGTGCTGGGCAGAACGTCCCCCCCTTACTCCTGCTTGCAGTTGATAGTAAAAACTAAGATGCGCTAAAATGTCTTAAAGTGGACACTGCTAGTGTCTTTGCCTCTCTCATTCTGTCTCCAGCTACTTCACATAGGCCAGCTGGATCTTGTGTTGGAAAGGTGCAGATGGTGCTCAAACATCTGGCAGTTAGGTTCACACCCTGTTCTCCAGGGGCTATCAAGCAGCTGATTAATCCGTGGGCTCTTTAGGTGTTTGCATCCTATTTGTATCTATTCGCAAGAACAGGATGCTTGCCACTGTTGGAATCTGACTCCCAGCTGATGATGGATCAGCTGAGAGTCCACTTCTAATCTCCTGCTGGGGAATTTTTGCTCTCTACCTGACAACGTTTGGGGGATGTGGAGGTGGACAGGGAACTGATTCCCAGCTGATCTTCTGATCACCCATCCCAAAAACTTTGCTGCGTCCCAGACCTGCTGAGATGCAACAAATATGGCCATAACGGGATGTGTGTGTGATTAGAAGCTCAGCTTCGTTACCTTCCTCTTCTCCCCACTCCAAGCTGTTGGCTTGGGCGGTAGAGAAAAGGAGAAAACTGCTTCTGTTTTCCACAGCCCTAACTCTCAATTGGGGGGGGGGGGGGATGGACCACACATCACTTGTCTTCTTCCTACACTGTGCTGTTGGCTTAGGCTGCAGACAAAAGGATTAGATCACTTGGGCTCCAGAGACAAGGGAGAAACTCTCTCTTTCCCCTCTACCCTTTCCAGTGGAGAGGTCAGAAGCGTTGCTTCTGTTCCCTACTTCCCAGCTTGGAGGGAAAGGAAGACGAATGATCTCTTTCTCCTCTCCATTTTGGAATAAAGAGACCAGAAGCTGATTGTTTCAGATCTCCAATTTCACTATGCAGCTATTCTTCTGAAGAGAAGAAGAGGAGGAAATTGGATTTATACCCGGCCCTTCACTACCTGAAGGAGTCTCAGAGTGGCTTACAATCTCTTTTCCCTTCCCCACCCCACAACAGACACCCAGTGAGGTAGGTGGGGTTGAAAGAGCTCTTTCGAGAACTGCTCTTTCAAGAAAAACAGGTTGCTTACCTGTAACTGATGATCTTCGAGTGGTCATCTGTGCATTCACACCACTGGGTTTCTGTGCCTGCGCCGAAACTCATCGGTATCTAGAAAGCTAAACGGATTTTCGCGCCCAGCTCCACCACGCATGCGCGGGGCCCCACCGCGCATGCCCAGAGGAGCCGGGCGCGGACATCCCGCCAGTTCCTTCTGACTGCTGCAACCAGTAGAAGCAAGTTCCGCCTGGCCGCAGAGGGGAAGGTGGGCGGGAGGTGTGAATGCACAGATGACCACTCGAAGATCACCAGTTACAGGAGAGCAAACTGTTTATCTTCGACATGGTCTCTGTGCTTCACACCATTGGGAGATTAGCGAGCAAAGTCCTACCTGGAGGTGGGTGCAGGCAGGCGGTCAGCGAGAGGCACTTGACAGGATGAGTCTGCCCATGGCTGTCTGATCTGATGCTCTGGTGTCAAGGGTGTAATGTCGAATAAAGGTGTTGGGAGATGCCCAAGTGGCAGCTTTGCAGATGTCCGACAGGGCAACACCCTTCAGGAAGGCCGTAGAAGCGGAAACAGCTCTAGTGGAATGCGCCTTCACTGGGCCCGGCAGCTGAGTGAGGGCCAATTTGTAACATAGGGAGATCAATTCGACTATCCATCGGGAGAGTCTACGCGAGGTGATTTGCGTGCCCAGTCTGCCTTGTGCATATGAAACAAAAAGGTGTGGGGATTGTCTGGTCGCTTTAGTGCGCTGAAGATAAAAGAGGATGGCCCGTTTGACATCGAGGGAGTGTAGCAAGCGCTCTTCCTCTGAGGTATAGTTGGGGAAAAAGTCCGGGAGGAAAACTTCGGAGTGTAGGTGGAATTCTGACAGTATTTTAGGTAAGAAAGAAATGTCGGGAAGCAGGCGTACTCTATTAGGAAGAAAGGAGAGATAGGGTGTGTCGCACCGGAAGGCTAGGATCTCACCCACACGCCTAGCCGATGTGATGGCCACCAAGAAAGCAGTTTTCCACGTCAGGAGTCTGAGATCGCACGACGAAAGTGGCTCGAACGGTTTCCTGGTAAGCTGACGTAGCACCGGGGGCAGGTCCCAGAGGGGTACCGGCGGTTTAGATGGGGGGTACAGATGTAACATCCCCCGAAGGAAGCGCATGGAGAGGGGGTGGGCGAACACCGTGAAACTGTCAACGGTGTTGTGGAACGCCGAAATAGCTGCCATGTAGACTCTAATGCAGGAATGTGACAATGCAGAGTCAGCCAAAGACAGGAGAAAGTCAAATATGCGTGACAGGCCAGCCAAGGTGGGAGAGGCATTATCTGTTCGGAGGAACTCAGTGAACATGGACCACTTGTACGCATAGGACGTTCGAGTGGATGGTTTGCGTGAATTCAGGAGGACATTGGCTACTCTGGAAGAGAAGCCAGAGGGGAAAGTCTCCACGCCGTCAGTTTCAAGTGAGGAACGTCGTGGTGCAGAAGTGGTGAGTTGGTGATGCTGAGGAGGTGCGGATCTGGGGGAAAGTGGATGAACTGCCCCTGAGCGAGCAATAGAAGGAGAGAGAACCATGGCTGGCGGGGCCACCAGGGTGCTATGAGGATGCAGTTCGCTTCTTCGGCCCGAATCTTCCAGATGACGCGTGTGAGAAGAGGGAGCGGAGGAAAGAGATACAGGAACTTGTCTGTCCAAGGGAGGAGAAGGCCATCTCCTAAAGAGTCAGGGTGTATTCCTCCGCGAGAGCAGAAGTGGCGACATTTGGAGTTGGTCTTGTTTGCGAACACATCGATGTCTGGGGTGCCCCAGCAATGAAAGATCGGGAGCAGATGTTTGTCCGACAGTTCCCACTCGTGGGGGGAAACCAGGCCCCTGCTTAGCAGGTCTGCTTTGGTGTTCTCGCATCCCGAGATGTGTGTGGCCCGGAGATAGATGTTGTGGCGGAGACACGAGTTCCACAGGCGGAGGGATAGGTTGCAGAGTGACCTGGACACTGTGCCGCCTTGCCAATTGATATAGGCGACTGCGGTCGTGTTGTCGGATAAGATCGCAACGCAATGGCCTTGAAGGAGGGTGCAGAAGGTATGCAGGGCATGGAAAACTGCCAGGAGTTCTAGGTAGTTGATGTGTCTGGAGCGATGGGAGGTGTCCCACGGGCCTCCTGTGGTGTGTCCGCACAAGTGCGCGCCCCAACCCGAGTGAGAGGCATCCGTGGTGAGTGTTCGAGTGGGTGAGGGGAGGTGTCAGGATCATAAGATCCTAACAGGGTTTCCATTGTGCTTTTTGTAACTTGCTATCACTCAGTAAGAAATGTAACCATTGCTGTCCCTTTCAAGTTGTCTCCTGTCTCCCCCTCCCTTTATTGCCCTGAGTTATATTGCTTTTTGAAGGTCTGGTCAATGTAACCATTTCATCCAGGAGAATGGCGACCCCACATATTTGCACGTCACCAGAGAACAAATGGCTTTTCCTCCCATGCATTCCCTCCTCCCATTTCCTGGGACACAGAACTGTCTTATCTTGTTGTGAAGACCTTGGAAGGCCGCCGGAGCCACTTTGTTATGCATGAGTTTCACACATCTGGGGCGCCCAGTTCAAGAGGGGAATTTTTATAACTTTCACACTTCACCTTTCCTGTGGGAAGCAAAATGGCTCAGGTCTTTTTAACCGCGCTTTCTCCCTCTATTGTGATTGGTTGAATGTCGGGGTTCAAACTGTACTGGAGGGTATATTAACTCTGACTGTTCTTTATGTGACATCTCTAACAAACATTCGAGAACCTGTCAAGCAGTATTAAGAAATAAAGAACTCTGTTTCATCAACAAAGCTCTGATCTTTTGCTGTTAAGTACAGAAGCCTCACAGGAGGTGGAAGGGAGCTCCCTGAAGTAGGTTCCCGTCCTGAGTCCACCATAGCAGAGAGTCTCGGACGTCGTGAGGGGGGGTGAGAGTGGCCGACTGAGCATCTTGGTTCGGGCGGAAGACACTGAGGAACCAGAGTTGCAGTGGGCGCATGCGTAATCTTGCTAGTGGGATGACAGTGGTTGTGGCCGCCATGAGGCCAAGCAGACGTTGGAGCAGGAAGGCTGAAGTGGTGGGCTGGGTTCTGATCTGATTCGCGAGAGCGGCCAGGACGGGTGCCCTGTCGTCTGGAATAAAGGCTGTAAAGGGTGTTGAGTCGAGTATCGCCCCAATGAATTGCACTCTTTGCGAGGGGCAGAGATGTGACTTCTCCTCGTTGACCTTGAGGCCCAGGCATACGAGCAGGGCACAAGTGCGAATGATGTGCAGTGACAGGATTTCTGTCGAGTCTGCCACCAACAGCCAGTCGTCGATGTATGGGAAGATGGTGATTCCCTGCAGACGAAGGTGGGCAACCACCACCACCATGGTCTTGGTGAACACCCGCGGCGCCGTAGAGAGGCCAAAGGGGAGGACCCTGTACTGGAATTGCTCGTTTCCTACAGCGAAACGAAGAAATTTCCGGTGTTGAGGAGCTATAGTGATGTGGAAATACGCATCCTGGAGGTCCAGGGTCGCCATCCAGGAGCCCCTGCGGAGAAGGGGGAGGAAGGAGCGTAGGGTGACCATGCGGAAGCGTTTGTACTGGACAAAGGTGTTGAGATTCCGGAGGTCCAGAATAGGTCTCGTGCCTCCATCCCGCTTGGGGATCTGAAAGTAGCGGGAGAAGAAGCCTTTCCCTAGATGTGGAGGAGGAACTGGCTCTATGGCGTCCTTGTGGAGCAAAGTAGTGACCTCGGCTTGTAGCGCAGGGGTTGGCGAGGTGGTCGCAAAAACCTGGTATGGCGGCGGTTGGATAAATTCTATGCAGTAGCCTGTGGCGATGATAGATAGCATCCACTCATCTGATGTGATTTCGCGCCATGCGTTGATGAAGGGTGCTAGGCGCGTGGTTGGGACGGGGGAAGGGGAAGAGTCAAAGGCCCTGCTTGGGGCCCCTCGGAAATTTCTGGCGACCAGATTGCTGGTTTGCTGCTGACCTCTGCTTGCTCAGATAGGGCTGCCTGTGTTGAGTGGGCAAGGGTCGTGGGCGCCAGGAGCGTTCCGGGGAGCTTTTAGCCGAGGGTCGGCGTGATCAAGGCCTTGACCATGTGCGCAGTTTGTAAGGTCTTGTAATAGAGGCAGACACTCCTAGGGTTCTTGAGACCTTAATACTTTTATCCAAGTCTTGGAGTACTGAGTCTGTGGTGGAATGGAAAAGTCCATGGCCATCAAAGGGGAGGTCCTCGATTAATGTCTTAGTGTCTTGCTGCAGTGATGTGTTGTGCAGCCAAGAGTGTCTCCTTAAGGCTATGGCCGTAGACATGGTTTTGGAAGAGGTGTCTAGCGTGTGTTTCGCCGAATTGACTTGCTGTTTGGCCAACAGCAAGCCTTCTTTTTGGAGCTTCCGTACTGCTAGCCATTTGTCCTCAGGTAGACCCTGGATGAGGTCTGAAATCTGCTCCCACAAGGCATATTGGTACGTGCCCATGCAGGCTAGGTAGTTAGCTGTTTTGATGCCCAAGGCTCCTGAAGAGTAAAATCGTCTGCCAAAGGCATCCAGACGATGGCGCTCTCTGTCTGGAGGGGTGGAATGAGACCTCTTGGACCTGGTAGAGGAGTTGACCACCATAGAGTTTGGCTTGGGGTGGGTCAGCAGGAATTCTATGCCCTCTTCCTGGAGCCGATACATATGGTCTAGTCGACGAGAGGAGACTGGAGCAGAAGCGGGTTTGTCCCACTGGGACTTCGTTGCTTGCAGTAGGACCGATGACAATGGAAGGGCTATCGATGGCGACATGTCCATCTGGACGATGTCGAAGACCGGGTCCGACATGGTTTGAGGTGGTTGGGCGATAGGGATTCCCAGAGACATGGCCATATGTTTAATGCGGTCTCTGTAGAAGGAGACATCCTCTGATGGCGAGATGGGTAGATTGTCGGAAGTGTCTGGCTTGGGGGATGGCCGATCCGGAGAGCTGTGGATCGAGGAAGTGTCGGGATCGGAGTCAACGTCGGAAGACTCAGATACAGAGGGCGGGATAGGAGGGATCGGTCTCTCCGGCTGCTGGGTCTGTGGCATCGACGTCGACTGATGAGGTGGAGGTGCCGTGTGGAAGATGGTGGTTGGCGGTGCATGTCCTGGACCGGCCTCCACATCGGTGAAGGGGATCGGGATCGACGATGCTCTCGACGTTGACCCTCCGGTTCCGCCAAGCGTTGAGGGGGTGCAGCTTCATAATAGTAGCGTCTTGGCGATCGGGATTGGTACCTGGGCGGATGTTCCCATGCCGATCGGGAAGGAGAGAGCCACGGCATCATGGTCGAAAGTGGGTAGGCTCCATATGGGTAGTACCGCGGTGGTCCCATTGTCGGTAGTCATACCGTGGTGGGGACCTAGGTCGATCTCGAGGATGGGTAGGGCCTCGAGGATGAGTCGGATGTCGAGGCGGAGAGCGGGTATCTGAGTCTCGAGGTGGGCTCTCATAGTCAGGTGGGTGATGTGATCCCTCCGTGCCGGCCGGCGATGCCGAGCGCCTGGAATCGGAGCGCGAAGAACCGGCACGGGAACAATGTCCATGCGGAGGCAGGTAATCTGTAGGGCCAAAGTCTTGAGTCTGTAGGACTGACTCTGGTAGGTCCGGGCCCGGCGGTCGAAGGGGAGAGTCCAATAGTTGGATGATCTCCGGGGGTGGTGGCAGGCGAGAGATGTTGGGGAGGGCCGACTCCGTAGCCGTGGTTGACATCGGAGGTCTGGTGTCTTGGTCCGCATGGCCCCGGGCCTTGCCCTTGTCGCGGGACTTACTGGCCGGGCGCTGCTTGCATTTCTCGGTTTTATCCTTTTTCTTCTTCTTCGTGGGGGTCGAAGAAGAGGAGTGTGCGACCATTGCCCGTTTAGGCGGACAGTGGCCGAAGTCGGAGGCAGCCTTCAGCATCAGTGGCTTTGATGTGATGGTCGACATCGGAGCAGCCGTCGACGTCGAGGGCAGTGAGGGGGAGTCCATCGGTCCTCTGGGAGCGGTAGACGGGCGAAGAGCGGATTCTAAGAGTGCAACTTTTAGGCGGGCCGCTCTGTTTTTCTGATTTGAGAATTTGGAGCAATGGACACAGGACTCTGGCCGGTGGGATTCGCCTAAGCAAAAAATGCAGAGAGTGCCGTCGGGGGCTGCAAGTTTGCTCCCACAAGAGCTACAGCGCTTGAAACAGCCCCAACGTTGAGCCATACAGCGGGGTCTCAGGAATGGGGGGGGGGGGGACTCACAGAACCCCAAGGGCTAAGAGGGCCCAAAGTTGGTAGTCCGACGTCCCTAAGGTGAAAGAGTAGTCTAAGTCCAGTCCAAGAGTCGATAAACCGTTAAATCGAAAGCTTTCCAGAAGTTGTCCACGAACCGACAAGAGAGGCTGTTAGCCAAGCGGCAGTCAGAAGAGAACTGGTGGGATGTCCGCGCCCGGCTCCTCTGGGCATGCACGGTGGGGCCCCACGCATGCGTGGTGGAGCTGGTCGCGAAAATCCGTTTAGCTTTCTAGATACCGATGAGTTTCGGCGCAGGCACAGAAACCCAATAGTGTGAAGCACAGAGACCACATCGAAGATCAGCTCTGACAGAACTATGGCTTGCCCAAGGTCACACCAGCAGCTGGATGTGGAGGAGTGGGGAATCAAACCCAGTTCTCCCAGATTAGAGCCCGCGCTCCTAACCACGGCACCAAACTGAAGGGAGGGGGCAAACCAGAAGCCTATTCCTAGCTAATTGCCTGTCAGCTGCAAGTCAGCTTCTGCTTCCCCTCAAAGCTTTCCTATGTCCCAGCACAACAAGACTGGGATACAGAAAAGCACTGGGAGATTGGAACCTGACTTCCAGCGGACCCCCCAATCAGCTGGGAGTCGGCTTCCAGCGTGTGACCGCAGCCTCAATGTGAAAAGGGTATATTCAAGTATCAAACAGGGTCACTGTGAAATTCTCGGCATCCCAGGAAGGTCATTGGGAGGTATCCTACCACTTTGTTGCACTAATGACGTCTTCCAACACATGGAACCTTCCTGTAGCACAGGGGTCTCTCCCTTTTATAATGCTGAGAGCATCGGAAGCCTTAGCTTCCACTCTGCATTTTACATGTACAGCTTGTGAGCCAGCCCTGTGATTGGGGAAAAACATTTGTGTTTAGTGGTTCCAGTAATGGGCTTTGTGTGAGGCAAATGTGGCTAAGTGTTCTCGTTGGACCATGTGCCAGTCAGGTTCAACAGTTTCTCTTGCGATGGAGGACATATACAACCATTATTTATTGGATAGAATTCTCCAAAAATTTTATTAAAAAATAATGTAAAAGAACACACACAGAAACAGAACAAAGTCAGAGTCCAGTGGCACCTTTAAGACCAACGAAGTTTTATTCAAGGTATAAACTTCCATGTGCGTGCACACTTTTTCAGATACACTGGAATGGGAGTTACCAGTCCATGCATAACTTCCATTTCAATGTATCTGAAGAAGTGTGCATGCACACGAAAGCTCATACCTTAAATCAAGCTTTGCTGGTCTTAAAGGTGGCCACTGGACTCGGACTTTGTTCCGCTGCTTCAGACCAACACGGCTGCCCCCACCTGGATCTACACACAGTAACATTCCCACATGATACTCACAACATTCCCCACCCCGGGTCTCATCCAGGTTCACTCACTTGCTGTCCAGAAGATCCATGATGGGTTGCAACACGTTGTCAGCATCCTGAGCCACACTGCTGCAAGCGCTGGCGGGAACGTTTCCCGTGCCCTTTACCTGACTCAGGATGTCTCCCATCTGCTTCACACACTCCTCGATATGTGGCTGAAAACTGGGGGGAGGAGAGAGAGGAAGAAGAGAAGAGATTGGATTTATACCCCGCCCTTCACTCACTCGGAGTCTCAGAGTGGCTTGCAACCTCCTTTCCCTTCCCCTCCCCACAACAGACACCCTGGGAGGCAGGTGGGGCTGAGGGAGCTCTTGTCAGAATCTATGGATTCTAACAAGGGATTCTGGGGCTTATTGCTATATCTATGTATATCCCCCTTCTATGTAACCTATCCCTGCATTTGCTATGTAACCTATATTTCAGGCTTGCTTGTTTGAACCATGCAATCCACTATGCAATGTCCCTTTTCATTCCTTTATGACCCTGGGTTTATGACTCTGGCTAGGGCTGGTTAATGTAACCATTTGTCCTGGAGGGTGGCGACTTCAGAGCATGAGAACAATCGGCCTCTCACCCCGCGCCTCCGCATTCCTTTCCTCCCTGCAGGGAAGACGGGGACCAGTTTCTTATCAACGTGTGAAGGCCTTGGAGAAAGCTATTTGTTATGTGAAAGATGGTTACATCTGAGGGGTCTGGTTTAAGAAGGGAAATTTACTGCTTCACACCTAACCTTTTTCCTGTGGGAAGCAAACGGTCAAAGGACCTTTTAGCCCGCGGTTTTCCCCCCCTGTTGATTGGTTACCTATGGGCAATTCAAATTGTGCTGGAGGGTATATTAGTCCTGTTTCAATTGTATGCTTTATCTCTGACAATAATCCGAGGACCTGTAGTAATGTAGTGATTGGAAATAAAGAACTGTGTTTCATCAACAAAGATCTGATCCTTGACTACTTCGAGCAGAAGCCTCACAGCTCTTTCCAGAACTGTCCTTGAGAGAACAGCTCTGAGAGAACTTGTGACTGACCCATGGTCACACCAGCAGCTGCTTGTGGAGGCATGAGGAATCAAACCCAGTTCTCCCAGATGAGAGTCCGCGCTCCTAATCACTACACCAAACTGGCTATCCAGGATTGCTGTCCAGAGGCCTCATCAGATGTTTTCCAGGTATGTGTTTGTGGGTGTTATGTATTGGGGCTGGAACATCCCAGGACTGTCTACAGAGACTGGCTGAGCTTGGAGCTCTAGAACAATAGCCCACCAGGACTCTGGAGATGACCAGTGAGGAAGTAATGTTATGTAAATCGCCTATCGCTGGGAGTTGGGTGTGGTTCTGTGCGGTGTTTGCATGCTATTTAAACTGGGCTGTTGACCTGGAGTTTAGTCTTATATCTGCTGAATCACTAATAAAGCTGAGCTGATCACCAGTCGTGGGATCTGCTCATCCATGGAACCCAATATTTAACAGTGGGGGAGTTCTCAATAGGTCAAGAACATAAGAATATCTTGGCTGGGAACTGTCTAGTCGAGCATTTGGTTTCCAGCTCTGCGAAATGCGCAAGGAAGGCATTAAGACAGGAACCTTACTGTTTGTCTCCCCTGACTGGCGTCAAGAGGTAGACTGCTCATGTGCATGGAGGCACTCCGAGCGAGTAGCCATTGACAGGTTCACCCTGTACAAGAAGAGGAGCACAGCAAGAAGACCCATCCTGCCCAGCCCCCTGGGTCCAAAGTGGTCAGTGAAGGGCTTGCAGGAAGCCTGCCCAGCAGGGCATGACGAAACAGCTCTTCTGCTGTTTGTTTGTTCCCAGTAGGGAGAGGTGAGCTGCCCCCGCGTATGAAGGTTCTGTTTGGCTATTACAGCTAATTGCCAGTGATAGACCTCTATCACGTGATGGCTCGCTCCCTTCCTTTTTGGCCTTGCCAGTGTTGGAAACAAGATCCCAAACTAGGTAAGCCCGTTGGTCTTTTGCAGCAGAGCTCCTCTTAGGTTTCCATTGAAGAAGAAGAAGAGAGAAGAGATTGGATTTATACCCCACCCTTCACTACCCGAAGGAGCCTCAGAGCAGCTTACAATTTCCTTTTCCTTCCCCTCCCCACAACAGACACCCTGTGAGGCTGGTGAAGCTGAGAGAGCTCTGGCAGAAACTGCTCTTTTTCAAGGACAGCTGTGCCAGAACTATGGCTTGCCCAAGGTCATCCAGCAGCTGCAAGTGGAGGAGCGGGGAATCAAACCCGGTTCTCCCAGATTAGAGTCCACGCACTAAACCATGACACCAAACTGACCGACGAGTTGACCCAATGAGCGTTTCTGGTTCCCACCATCTCTTTTTTTTGCGTGTGAATATTTTGTGCATGTCTTGTGTGTTGGGGATCAATCGGCTGATGCTGAGATTCTGCGGCTCTGAGACTCAACCAGCGGATGCTGTCGACGACCCGGAGACGGTGGAGGCAGGTCCTAGGGCCCCAGTTGCTGAGGACAGCATGTGCTCCGGCCCCATGAGCACTGGGAACACGCAAGAGGCAACCCGGAGAGGTGGCGCCTCAACAACCCAAGACCTTGGGGAGACTTATTTATTTATTTGATGTATGCCCCGCCCTACCTCACAGGCTGCCTTGCCTCCCCTTTCCCTGGAGCCAGCGGAACGCAGAAGGCAGTGGGCATGCTTGGAGCTCCTTGAGAGGAGGCAGAGCACATGCCTCGCTGCCTGGCAACGGCCAACATCAAGAGGAACACCTGGGGTTATTGAGCCAACAGATGGCTCTCTCGTAAGCAATGAGACCCAGCTGTGAGCCATCCAGAAAGGATGGGGCTGGCGTGGGAGCAACTTGTCAACATTCTGGAGATGTGCGACCACACCACCTGGACCAGGTCCTGTTCTGCAGCTCCTGAACCTTCGGCTTCAACCCCAGACCTGCTCGGACTACACTTCTTGGACCCGCTCAGACTCTGCTCCTTGGTCCCTTGGCCGGCTTCCCTTGTGTGTGACTCCTTGACTGAACTCTCGCCTTGGCGATTCTGGTTCGTGATTTTACCTCGTCCCCTTGGCTGAGTCTGCTCTGATCCAGGACAGCGTGTGTGTGTATGTGTGTGTGTGTGTGTGTGGGCCTGGAAGTCACAGTTGACTTCTGGTGACCCCTAGTGAGGCTTGGATGTTTCAGAGAGGGGGCTTGCTATTGCCTGCCTCTGCATCCCAGCCCTGGTATTCCTTGGAGGTCTCCCTTCCAAGAGCTTGCTGGGGTCAGCCCTGCTTAGCCTCTGAGATCTGATCAGATCGGGCTTCCCTGGGCTATCCAGGTCAGGGCTGGTTCCCACAATCTCAAAGACTCAGGGTGGTACCAACATATTACAAATAAAAAACCCCTTCCCCTCCAGCCCACCCTTCCCATTAGTCAGACAGGATCCCTGACTAGATAAGCCCACTGGCCGTTTGTAGCAGAGCTCTTCTTAGGCTTTCACAGACCAACCAGTTAACCCCACGAGTAATTCCAGGGCCCACCATCTCAAAGTCTCAGGGTGGTAGCAACATACAATAGACCAAAACACCTCCCCCTCCAGCCCACCCTTCCCATTAGCGGTACCTGGTGGCAAACACCCGGCTCAGCTCATCCAAGACATTGTTCAGTTTCACCTGAAGCTCTTTGAGGATGTCACTGGCCTCTGTGTCCAGCTGGGGGGACAGAAAGCAAAACTGTCATTTGGGGGAAAGCAAATCACCTTTCTTGGGTAGTAAGAAAAAGAGGGAGTCTTCACCTCTCGGTTTCATGCCCAGGAGCTCACTTAGAATCATAGAGTTGGAAGGGACCTCCAGGGTCATCTAGTTCAACCCCTGCATGATGCAGGATCCCCTGCCCAATGCAGGAAAGTTTGTTCCCAATACTTATGCACTGCAGAACCGAAATAGTACCCTTATTTTTTTGTCCAGAATGGGTGGTCCCATACTTAATCACTTTCTGTTAAGATGAGAAGAGAGCCCTAATCCTTCTCCCACCTTATCCAGTGTGATGGGCTTTTCTGTAAATGAATTTTTTGGGAAGAGTGGAAGCTTAAGGAGAAAAACCCAGTTGGCTGGGAGACAGCAATGTGATTGGAGGACATAGGAATGCCAGTCAGAGATGAAGCTTATGTGGTGTGAAAGTTGATTAAAAGTTTCAGTTGGACCAAGCATCTGTCAGACACATACCTGCTGGGTTACCTGCTCCCCTCACTGCCCCTCCGTTCATTCTGATTAGGGAATTGATTCTGTTCTTATAGCGTTCTCCTGGGGCCTGAGATGGAATGCGTAGATGAATGTGTGTAAGCGAACTTTCTGAATGATGTGCTATCCATGCAAGGCTGAGCCCCAGCGCCTCTCAGTTTAGAAACTGGGCCCAGCCACCTAATTGGTTGATTAAGTAAGCAGAGAAAAGACAAACCTCTTTCCCTCCCATGGCCTCGAACATCTTCTCCAGCTGGACACGAAGCTGTTGAATGTTGTTCATCAAGATGCAGGGCTGGAGTAAGGAGAAGATCAAAAGAGTTCGTAAGGTGTCAGGATCAATTATTCCATCGGCGGGCATTAGAGTGGATACAATATGTTAGTACTGGCATATGACCTCAACAGGGGTCATTTTGTAGAAAAAGAGGTGCAGGAGCTCATTAGCATAACTCATTAGCATAACTTATTTGCATGTGCTATACCACCTGACATCACTGGAAGTATGTCAGAAGGCAAGAAAGGCAGGAAGGCAGGAAGGCAGAAAGGAAGAAAGAGAGGAAGAAAGAAAGAAAGAAAGAAAGAAAGAAAGAAAGAAAGAAAGAAAGAAAGAAAGAAAGAAAGAAAGAAAGAGCGACCTGGTAAAGAGGGGACAGCTACCAATCCGCGATGGGGGGGCTGGCACCAACTCCCAGAGCTGAGCTCCCCCGAGCTCCTGCTCGAAATGACCCCTGGACGCTGAAAATATTTGCCTTGGGGACATACTCTTGTCTCTCCTTTTGAGAGACCTTGCCTGGCCCTGATCTCTCACCCTAGTCAGGCTTATAGTTTTCTGTTTTGCTATTTGTAAACATTCTCTTGCTTACAGTTTTCTGATGCCACACAGAATTCTGATTCTGCTTTTATAGCACAATACTTTTAATACCCTATACCACCCCCTCTTAACCCTCTGTTAATATACAGCATAAGAACCTAAGGTGAACTCTGCCAGATCAGGTCAAAGGTCCATGTAGTCCAGCATCCTGTTACTCAGGAAGGAGGGCACAGAGGCCAAATCCTCCTGCTGTTGTGCCTCCCCCCCAGCAACTGGCATCCAGACGTGCCCTGCTTTGAACCACCAGTATCGCTTGGAGAAAATCCTGGTTGCTAAGGGACCTTTGCTATGTGAAAGACAAGAGTTCAGTGACCAAACAGGATACATCACCACTTTCTCCTTCTCTTTGGAGCAGTAGGAGGCGAAATCCTTTGAGATGATCTCAGCATACTGCAGCAAGACATTGCTAATGGTCTGAAAGCAAAGAGGAGACAATCAGAGGAGCAAGATGCAAAAAGCCACTGGTTGGTCTGTAGCAGCAGAAAAGAGGAGGAGTCTAGTAGCACCTTAAAGACTGAGCCTGCGCAGCAGGGAGAGTGGCTTAGAAATCAAATAAATAAATAAATAAAATAAGACTAACAAAATTTGTGGCAGGATATCTGAAGAAGTGAGCAGTGATTCACAAAAGCTCACACCCTGCCACAAAGTGTGTTAGTCTTTAAGGAGCGAAGAAGTGAGCAGGGACTCACAAAAGCTCACACCCTGCCACAAATGTATTAGTCTACTGGACTCTTCCTCTGTTCTGCCTCTGAGGGCTAGACACTTGTTTTGTTTTTTTTAAAACCCAAAATACGAGATTCTCAGGACTGCAGCAAAAACACAGCCTAGGCTCACAGACAATAACTATCCTTAGCATTGAGAAAGCGCTTTCATTTTTGTCTCTGTACTGCTGATTGGGTTGCGGCTGAGGGAGTTTGACAGATGTAACACCTCCTTATGAGTCTATAGTACAGACAGATCTCAGCTAAGTTGGGGATGTCCCTCCCCCCCCCCTTTAAAAGTTTCTTTCTGCTTTGGTTTTTATTTTGGCATTTTTTGGTATTTTCCAGTGTGTGTGTGTGTGTGCACGGTGACCTCTGGTGACTGACCCCTACTGGGGGCCTGTAGGATATTCAGAGAGGGTGCTGAATAAAGCTGGCCCCTGTCCTCCCATCCAGGTACTAACCACAGTCAACCCTGCTTAGCTTCCAGGATCTGAAGGGATCAAGCTTGTCTGGGCTATTCAGGTCAGGACTCTTTCTGCTTTGTCTGTCATTGCTTCGAGCCACTCCTCTCCTTACCTTGGCAAACCTGCGCATGTAGTGACCCACGATTTGCGGATCAGGGCACTCCAGCTTCTTGATGATCTCAAAGCTCTGGTTCAGTTGGGAGAAGACGTCCACCACAGAGCAGGAGAAAAGGGCGTGCTCCGATGTTTGCTGGAACTGCAGGGGAGGCACGAAGGCAAGGGGGAGAGAGAAACTGAGTCCCAGCTGCCAGGAGGACTAGAAAGAAGTTTTTTTTGTTTAAAAAAAGTAAAGCATCTTGTTCCTAAGGTGCTGCTGCCGCCATCAAGCAGCAGGAATATTCTATATATTGAATTTTGCTTAAAATATTACAAGTGCAGTTATTTGTATGTTTATGTTATTATTGTATTTATGAAGGAATCACTGAGGATTGCTGTATTTGAATACACTTTATGGATCTCTACATGTATCTTTCAGCATGATTCTTGAAAAAATGATTAAAACAAATCTATAACCGGGGGTTCCACGAGTCAGCTGACAGAGACACACCACTGCATCCTTATAGTTCAAGGACTTTTTTGAATTTATTATTACAAATTACTTTGGGGAGACTTCACCTGTGAATTTCTACCTGTCTATTCATTGTGCCACAGGAAAATCTGTTTTGAGTATTATATATATGTAATATCTATACATTTATTAAATCATTGACTTTTGATGTTAAATCTGATCACGTGCATTTTGTTCTTGCAAACCAGCAGGGGGCAGATTTAACTCTTAACAGAGTTAATTAACAGAATTACCCTTTACTCCGCTGTTTCCTTTTTAAAAAATGCTTCTTTTTAAGGTCTGTGCCTACCTCTTCCCTGGCAGTTGTCACTGTTTGGGTGGAACCTAGAGGCGCCACGTACCCATCAGGAGCAGGGAAATCTCCTGCTCCCAGCTCTCATTGGCTGCTGCTGCTCTGGCGGTGGATGAGAGAGAAAAAAACTGCAGTTGCCACAGCAGCATCAGGTCCCTTCTGGGGGAAATCTGAAAGTGACATCTCTCCCCTCATAGTATTTGGGGAATCACCCTATATACTATGGCTTTACCATAGAATTTCTGGGGATTCCTAGAGTGGAATGATGCCACCCCCAGGTTTCCCCTGGGAACGATGTCAATGCGATTCGCCGACAGTGTCCCCGTGGCCCCGCCTTCACAGGCTCCCGCCAGTTGGCAGCCCTAGTGGAGCCCTGATGGAACTGCAAGTCAGGAGACTGACGTGGAGCTTGGAGAAGGGCATGAGGGATGATTTAACCCTTTCCTTGTTGTGCAGTACCCTGCCTGACTTCCTGGGGCCACTCGAGGTTGCTCATCCTTCCCAGGGGGCCCAGTGGTGCCAGGAGTAACAGGCCCGCTCCTCGATGTCAAAAGCCCGCTTGTGGGGAGGGCAGGGTAAAAGTGTCAATTAATAAGTACAATAAATAAATAAATAAAAGCTAATCCAAGAATTCCAGCATCACATGGGGAGACTGATTGTCTAACATAAAGCAGTAGAGTAAAATCAAATGTATATTCCTTCTGATGAAGGGCTTCAGGCATGGGATAGAGCAGGTAGAGAAAGAAGTCCTTTTCTCCCTTTCGCACAATACAAGAACTCCTTGTGGGCGCTCCATGAAATTGCTGAGCAGTTGGGTTAGAACAGATAGAAGGAAGTCCTTCTTCACCCAAAGAGTGATTAACACGTGGAACTCACTGCCACAGGAGGTGGCGGTGGCTACATGCATGGACGGCTTCAAGAGGGAATTGGATAAACACAGGGCTATTTTGGAGCAGGAACGCACAGGAATGCAGTTCTGGCTGGCTTCTGAGTTGGCCACGCCTACAGCCAGAACCTCTGCTCATGGGGGGCTACAGAGCATGCTGCCCTCCCCACATCGCACACAGGAGGGAAAGGCTGCATGTAAAAATGCCCTTTCCCTCTGGGGAGCCCCTCCAGATTTCCTTGTCAATTTCACTTCCTGCCAGTCAGCTGAGCGTGAAATTGGCAAGGAAAAGCCTCTCTCTGCCTTCCCTTCTCTAGCTGACATGTGGCAGCTGGAAAAGGGTAGGCAGGGAACCCAGGCAGCAGCAGAGAAGCTCAGGGGGGGGAAAGAGGCAAGCTTCCATGACTGCCCTGTGCTTTCCCAGCCCCCCCTAATATGCTAATGAGCTGCGCTGTCAGGGGTGTGGCCTAATATCTAATGAGTTTCTGCTGTTGGGTGTGGCCTATTATGCTAATGAGTTCCTGCTGGGCTTTTTCTACAAAAAGAGCCCTGGATAAACATATGGAGCAGAGTTCTATCAGTGGCTATGAGCCACAAGGTATAGATAGGAATTCTCAGTCGGGGGCAAGTGATGGGGCTGGGAGGGCTGAGGGGCAACAGTGGGAAGGCTTCTAGTGTCCTGGCCCCACTGCTAGACCTTCTGAGGGCACCTGGGTTTTTTTGGCCACTGTGTGACCCAGAGTGTTGGACTGGATGGGCCACTGGCCTGATCCAGCACTGGCTTCTCTTATGTTCTTATGTCTTGTTTTTTATAATGCCATATGAAACATCAATCTCCAACTTGTGCCATTTCCCACTGCGGCTTAGCTGAACAGCGGGAGGAAAATGGGGGGGGGGGGAATGGGAAGTGATCAGCGGTTTCTTGACTTGATGATGTCATTTCCAGTGTGACCAAAAGTGATGCCATCATGTTGCCAGCAATGCTCTAGCCCAGGGATGGCCAAACTTGCTTAACTTAAGAGCCAAATAGAATAAATGTCAAACGCTTGAGAGCCTCAAGACATGGATATTATACACACATTTTTATTCAAAAATATGCCAATTTGCTTTTTATTAACATTAGATAAGACTGCCAAAAACAAAAGGGGTGAAAACAGATATTGATAAGGATATTTGTTTGCTAATGATACTTATTTGTGTGTGTGTGTGTGTGTGTGTGTGTGTGAGAGAGAGAGAGAGAGAGAGAGAGAGAGAGAGACAAAGAAAGCAAATAGATGGGGGAGGGAGAGAGGGGAAGGAAGAGAGAGAGAAGAAGGAAGGAAAAGAAAGAAAGAAAGAAAGAAAGAAAGTAGATGGGGGAAGGATTGAAAAGAAGGAAGGGAGAAAGAGAATTGTAATGTAGTATGCTCTGTGTAGCAACCAGCCTGCCATGTGCTCCCAGGTAATGGCGCCCGCCGCATGGCCAGAGCACATGGTCAGGCAGAGAGGGGAGCTTGAATCTGGAGGAACAATAGACGTCCGGATTGAAAGCCTCCACCAATGTGGGACCTACGTTCTCCCTGGGGAGCCAATGCAATCAAAGCCTCCTCCAGGGAACCTATGACAAACATGCGCATATGTTAAGCCCCTATCAGGTCTTTTGGGTGCGGCCGGAGGTGTGGCTCCGGCCAGCATATAATGAGGGCCCTGGAGCCCTGGAAGCATGCTTGTTCTGACCATCTACTGGGCATGCTGAATCACTCAATAAAGGCTTCATGATTTCACCGTTCCTGGTCTCCCGAGTCCAGTACTCTTCACTGGTGACGAGGATGGGATCCCGATGAGTGACTCCTCGGCCGACACCAGCACCGCATCAAGCCCAGACCAGATCCATCAGCCACCAGCCCCGCTCGGCTCCAGCACCACTGCACCACCATCGGCTCCCGAGGATCTCGCTCAATGCACTGCTACACATCCCAGAATGCCCACCGCTCTGGGAACCACCCACCCATTCGATCCAGCCTGCCCCGAAGCCTGGGAAGCCTGGACGGACCAGCTCACATCCTACTTCGATGCACAGGACATCACAGATGCTGGGAAGAAGTCGTCCTGGCTCATGGCCTCCTGCGGGGTAAAGACGCTGAAGTTACTCCGCAGCCTGCTTTCCCCTCGTACCCCAGCGGAGGCCACGTACAACGACATCATGGCGCTCCTAAGGAACCACTTCTCACCGAGACCCTCCAAGAACACGTAGCGGGTAAAGTTCTTCCGCCGGCTGCATCAGAAGGGTGAGTCTGCCTCCAATTACCTGGCGGCCCTCCGACATCTCCTGGTGGGGTGCGAGTTTGTGGCCGTAGAGGACATGCTATACTCCGCGTCCCTGTGTGGGGTCCATGACCCCAAGCTTCAAAGGAAGCTGATGGCCAACTCCACCGCCACCCTGGACGAGATGCTAACCACAGCTTGTGCCTTTGAGGTCTCTCAGCAGGAGAAGCTAGGCACATCCACAGCCGCCCACCAGACCGAGGCCGCTGCAGACTCCAACGTATCCAAGGATGACGAGACACTCCAGGTACAATGCCGGCCTCCGGGACAGGGGTCCTGCAACTTGGGTGAGAAGGCTTCCCGCTCAGCAACACCACACTCCAAACATTCCACGTGCGCTAGCTGTGGCGATCAGCATGACCGCCGGACCTGCCATTTCCGGGAAGCAGACTGCCAGTCATGCGGCAAGAAGGGCCACATCACCCGGGCCTGCCGCACCCGATCCAACTGCCGCACCCAAGCCGCGCACCAGGAGTCCGCCGAACTCCTCCAGACAGCAGCAACCCGCCACCACCACCGCAAGACACAGCAGGTAATGAACTTGCCCCCCGACACCCCCAACAAAATTAAGGTCTCAGTTTTGATTGAGGGGACCCCCTGCCAAATGGAAGTAGACACCGGGTCGTCCTATTCCATAACCTCAGAGTCCACCCTCCGCAGGCTCTGCCCCACGGGGGGCCCCGACTTCGGAAAGTCCACGGCCTAACCCTGCGGGACTTTCAGAAGAACCCGATACCGATAAGGGGGTTGGGCAAGTTCCAGGTCCAATTTAAGAACTTTACCGGATGCTTGGGCCTCCTGGTGGCGGCGGGCAACCTCACAAGCCTGCTGGGACTCTCCTGGTTCCAGACCCTAGGGCTGGGCTTCACCAGGGTACACAGCCTGCGGCCCACAGATTTTGCCGACATCTGTGAGGAATTCCCAGCGGTTTTCGACGGGGCACTGGGCTCATATACGGGGCCACCCATCACCCTGGACCTTGACCCTGCAGTCCGGCCTGTGCGCATACCGGTCCGCCATCCGCCGCTCGCAGTGCGGCCCAAGATCGAGCGGGAGCTTGATAAGTTGGTCGCCCAGGGTGTACTAGAACCAGTGTCCCACGCCCGATGGGAGACCCCAATTGTGATGCCAGTGAAGGCAAACGGGGACATCCGCATCTGTGCGGACTATAAGTGCACCATCAATAAGGCACTTCAGGCCCATGCCTACCCAGTCCCGGTCATCAGCCACGTGTTGGCCTTTCTGGCTGGGGCACGAGTGTTTGGGAAACTAGACCTGGCCCAGGCCTACCAGCAGCTGCCGGTCGACGATGCCACAGCAGAAGCACAGACCATTGTGACACACAAGGGGGCGTTTAAGGTAAAGCGCCTCCAGTTCGAGGTTAGCGTAGCCCCCGGGATCTTTCAAGAGTTAATGGACCATTTGTTAAAAGGTCTTCCAGGGGTGCAGCCCTTTTTCGACGACGTCCTGATCGCGGCTCCGGATGTCAAGACTTTCTCGGCCCGCCTACGCTCTGTCCTCCAGCAATTCCAGGACGCCGGCCTGAAGGTGAAATGTGAGAAGTGCCTCCTCGGGGTGCCTGCGGTGGATTTCCTCGGCTTCAAGGTGGACGCCCACGGAATTCACCCCACTAAGGACAAGGTGAAGGCCATCTCCGATGCCCCGGCCCCCAAGTCCAAGGCTGAGCTGCAGTCTTTTCTGGGACTCATCAACTTCTACCACGCCTTCCTTCCCCACAAGGCGGCGGTAGCTGAGCCCTTACACAGGCTCCTGGACAAAAGCGCCACCTGGACGTGGGGTCCCTGCCAGGCGGCGGCCTTCCAGGGAATCAAGGACCTCCTAATGTCCAATGCGGTCCTCGCCCACTTCGACAATGCCCTGCCTGTCGTATTGGCCTGTGACGCATCTCCTTATGGGGTGGGGGCAGTTTTGGTTCACAAACTGCCGGCTGGCCGGGAGGTCCTGGTCGCATATTACTCCTGGACCCTAGCCCCGGCTGAAAGGAACTATGCTCAGATAGACAAGGAGGCACTTGCGATCGTGGCCGGGGTCAAAGAGTTCCATACTTACGTGTACGGGCGCAAGTTCATGGTCGCCACGGACCACAAACCTCTTCTGGGCCTCCTCACCCTGGATCGCCTCACGCCACAAATGTTGTCCCCACGAGTCCTCTGATGGTCGATCTTCCTCGCGGGGTACGACTATGACTTGGTGCATCGCCCGGGGAAGGCCATGGGCCATGCAGATGCACTCAGCCACCTTCCGCTGCCCTCCTGCGACCCTGACCCAGCTCCGGCATACCACGTCGCTCTGCTCAAGGACCGGCCGGACCGGCCACTTCAGGTATGGGACGTGGCCTGGCGCACGGCCCGGGACCGTCAACTCTCCTGGGTCTCCGACTGGGTGGGAAGGGGGTGGCCCTAGAATCCGGACCCTGAGTTCGTGGCCTTCTCAATCTGGCGCGCAGAACTCTCCACCCACAAGGGGTGCTTACTCTGGGGCTCGAGGGTAGTGATTCCGGAACCCCTCCACCCGCGAGTGCTGACCGCTCTGCATGAGCACCACCCTGGGGTAGTACGAATGAAGGCCCTGGCCCGGAGCTACATCTGGTGGCCAGGCCTTGACAAGGAGATAGAGGACCGGGTCCGCCGCTGCGAAAAATGCCAAAAGACCCGTCCGGACCCTCCACACGCTCCCGTCCACCCCAGGGAGTCCACCCAACGCCCTCCATGTGGACTTTGCGGGCCCGGTACAGGGGCAGCTTTTTTTTATTCTAGTCAACAGCTATAGCAAGTGGCTGGAAGTCGTTCCTGTGCATGCCACCTCCTCTGAAGCCGCCATTCGAGCAATGTGGTGCATCTTTGCCACCCACAGCCTGCCAGACACCATTGTCTTGGACAACGGCACGGCTTTCACCTCCGTGGAATTCCAGCGCTTTGTGGAGCTCCATGGCATCCGGCATGTGAGATCCACCCCTTTTCACCCGGCCACGAACGGCCAAGCAGAGCGAATGGTCTGCACCACTAAGGAGGCGCTGAGGCACATGGACCAGGGGGATCTGGGGTTTAAGTTAACGGCTTTCCTATTCTGCCAGCGCACCACTCCTCACTCAGCTACCGGTTGCAGCCCCACAGAGCTGCTCATGGGCTGCTGGCTGACAACCCAGCTCGACTGGCTCCACCCCGATTGGGCGCCGGCCGCCTCCAAAGAACCCAACGTCCCCAAAGCTCCCAGAGGGTTCTCGCCCGAGGACCTGGTCTACGTCCGCAACTATGCCCGGGGACCCCCTTGGTTGCCGGGGCGGATTATCCGCGTCACTGGTCCCCTCTCCTATGAAGTCGCGGGTGAGGAAGGACAACGCTGGAGGCGCCACGTGGACCAACTTCGCCGCTGCCTGCACGCCTTCTCCGCGGACGATCCAGGGCTGGACTTCCCAGATGCGGAACCCAAGGTACCAGAGACAGACGATCCGCCTGCCCCATGACCGGCCGAGATTCTGCAGGAGGACCCCACAGAAGCTGGCCGCCCGGATATCACTCCAGTCGCCGTACCTGCACCGGCACCAGACCCGCCTCAGCCCGTGGCAGATATCCCCGAATCTCCGCTCCCTACACTGGCGGCTCCGGCGACCCCGCGCCGCTCGACCAGAGAACGGAAACGTCTCGTGCACCTCAGAGACTATGTTTCCAAGGGACAGTCCGGACTATGGGGGGAGGGGTGTAATGTAGTATGTTCTGTGTAGCAACCAGCCTGCCATGTGCTCCCAGGTAATGGCGCCCGCCGCATGGCCAGAGCACATGGTCAGGCAGAGAGGGGAGCTTGAATCTGGAGGGACAATAGACGTCCGGATTGAAAGCCTCCACCAATGTGAGACCTAGGTTTTCCCTGGGGAGCCAATGCAGCCAAAGGCTCCTCCAGGGAACCTATGACAAACATGCACATATGTTAAGCCCCTATCAGGTCTTTTGGGTGCGGCCGGAGGTGTGGCTCCGGCCAGCATATAATGAGGGCCCTGGAGCCCTGGAAGCATGCTTGTTCTGACCATCTACTGGGCATGCTGAATCACTCAATAAAGGCTTCATGATTTCACCGTTCCTGGTCTCCCGAGTCCAGTACTCTTCAAGAATGAAAGAATTAAAGAGGTGGAAGGAAAGGAGAGAGAGAGAAACAGAAACAAAGATGGGGTGAGGGAGGGAGAGGTGGAAAGAAAGCAACTCCAAATGCATCCTCCAAGGCCCCCCAGCCCCCATGTAGAGCAGAGGCTCTGCCACTGAGCCACAGCCCCTTTACAGTTCTCCAGGGTCTCAGGCAGAGGTCTTTCCCATCCCCTCCTGCCTGGTCCTTTTAACTGGAGATGCCGGGGATTGAACCTGGGACCTTCTGCATGCCTAGCAGAGGCTCTGCCACTGAGTCACAGCCCCTTTACAGTTCTCCAGGGTCTTAGAGGTGGAGGTCTTTCACATCACCTGCTGTCAGATCTTTTAACTGGAGATGCCAGGGTTTGAATCTGGGACCTTCTGCATGCTGAGCAGATGCTCTGCCACTGAGCCACAGCCCCTCCCCTCCTGCCCCTATTTCCACACCTGCTAAGAGGACCATGGGGGATGAGGCCAAGGTCACTCAACGGTGGAAAGCATTCCTTTTCAGCACAAGTATGTTCACAGAACCCCCTACTGCCCCAGAAAGCCCTCACCTGTCTTCTATTTTCCCCACCCTGCCAGTTGGGTAGGGTTGCCAGGTCTTACCAGGCTTGGGGGGGGGCTGCTCCTGGCTCCGAGCCTGGATCTCCTGGTTGCGTGCTGCATGATGACATCACCCAGAAGTGCCGTCATCATGCTGGGCACATTGCACATAGAGTTACCATAGAGTTTTGGTCTAATTGCTAGAGTGTTGCTGTGCAACGTGCCTGGCAAGATGACATCACTTCAGGGTGACATCATCACACTGATGCCACTGGAGGGGGCTGTTGGGGCTTCCCCTGCCGGCCACCTGGATGGCAGCAGATTGGAGTCCCCGTAATTGGGGGAAACCCCACTCTACCGGGGGTCTGGCAACCCTACAATTGGTCCTCCAGTGGTCCACGCACACACCTGTGACTCAGAGGGCCCCCCCATGCCAGTGAGGTTGTGATTCTGGTTCTTCTTTATTTTTGTCATATATTTGTTGCCTGGTTACAGCTCAGTGGGGGCCATGTGGTCACCTGGGGGTTAGAAGTAGGTCTGGAAAGGTTGAAGCTGTTTTAAATGGGCATGCCAAGGATAGAGCTTGCGTGATCCTCTGCCTACAACACACTAAGGAGCTGCCAGTAATTTATGCTGCTCGGCAGCGCCACCAACGCTGGTGGCCAGAGGCAGTACTGCACGATGGGGAAAATGTTAAAACAATCTCCTCAGCTACCTAATTTTGACCTATTGCATTTCAGCCATAGCCGCTTTCCAAAACACCATACTTACCCCATCCTTTTTGTCCCGTTCCAGTGCTCCATGCAGGAAATCTCGTGAAACTTCCTCGTTTTCATCCAGCCATTGTATGACAAAAGGCTCAAACCATCTGGTTGAATTCAAAAGAGAGAAAAGACTGAAGTCAAGAAAACAACCTTGGCTCTAGAATGCCAAAGCAATCCCAAGACAAATCTTGTGGCACCATCAAGATGAACAGCAGGAAGGTTCGCGGAGGAGAGCCCATTGCTTCAGGGGCAGTGGAGTGAGTTCTCCATTTGCAGGAGGTTTAAAAATGGGTATAAAAGGCAGGAAGCAAATGGCAACCATGCCGAAATTGAAGAGCCGCAATAAGTGGGGAGTAAGGAGGCCCACCACTCACATTCTGTGGTTCTTAAAATGCAGCCATGCAAAAAGCAGGAAACCAAGGCATAGCTCCTCCCCTTTTTTATCCTCAGAACAACCCTGTGAAGTACATTAGGCTGAGAGCCTGTGACTTGCCCAGAGTCACAAACGTGGGAATTTGAAACTGGGTCTCCCAGACCCTAGTCCAGCACCCTGACCAGTATACCACACTGGGTCTCTTTCATCAGCTGTGTCAAGTGGGACTCATCCACTTGCTCTTCCACCAAAGAAATATCCACTATTATGGGTCAACAATGCTCTTCTGGCCTGGGCTTTTCCCAGGTGTTGGGGGCCCTCAGGCAGAAAGCTCCCAGGTGTGAGAGTCCTACAGAGTCAGTCATCAACAAGTGTCCTTAAATAGGAATGCTTTATTGAGAAAGGTCTGCTATGGTTATCTGCACTTCTTGTGTTAGTAATGGCTGATGCAGCCCCAAGCAGGGCAATTATACAGAATTAAAAAGGGGGTCTGGTAATGCATTGCAACCAATCACCATGTCAGAGAAAAGGTGCTGAAAATACTGGTTTACAGTTCCCAGGGAAAAAGGGGGAAGAATTACAGTCAGACAGGAGAAGAGATACATAGGCAGGCACCAACAGTCTCCCAAGGTCAGAGCAGCTCGAAGAGTGATAAGCATGCCATGAGAAGTATAACATAACATTCCACAGACTCGACGTCAAGGGTTCACTCATCCCACCTCCCGGGCAGGAGATGGCAGCATTAGATGACACCAGGATCCTCCTCTTCTCAACACAGGCCCTCCTCTCACCCTCTCCTTTTCCCTACCCTGATGCGTTCCTCCCGCTTGCCTGTGTGCCCTCCATCTGCCCACTTGCAGGCCCTCCCACCACCCATGCTCACAGCCCCATGCACTGCTTATCCCTCCTTCCCCGATGGCACCAGCAATGAGAGCATCTAGGAGCATGGGTGGTGGAGTGCTAGCAAGTGGGGGCAAGGGGTGACAGTACCAGGTATGGCCAAAAGCCCTGGCACCTGCCACACCTCAGGGCATGCTGATGCCATTCCCTGCCTTCTGCTGTCTATACTGGACAACCATGCCAGTCCTGTGCAAAAGAATAAATAAGCACAAATCTGACACTGAGAATCAGGGGAACATCTCCATCTCCTAGGACACTCTGTTGTGGACCTGAAATTCACCAATCTTCCACTAAAGAACTTCAAAGATAGACTCCAGCGTGAGAAATGCCAATCTGGGATTCATTAAGAAGTGTCATGCGACCTCCCATCACCCCAGCTTGAGCAAAGACTGTTAAGTAGTTTGGTGTAACTAGTGATTGCTCTCTGTGTTCTTCCCTCCCTGGAAGGAAAGGTGCGATAAAAGGGTGACAAAGAGAGGAACAGCAGGGACGAAAAAGCGCGAAACACCCCTAGACTTACGCAGGATATTCGGGGACCCGGGTCTTGAAGGAAGGGAGGTCGGTGACGTATTCGTTATACAGCCACTTCACCTTAAAGTGCAAATTCATATAGTCGGCACTCTTGCACAGACGATGCTTGTCATGCTCTGTTGAGGAGAGGGAAAGGGTGAACAGGGAGGATTCTTAGGGGTTTCCCACAGCTCTACCGATAGCTGTACCCTGAGCAGCTATGGGGCTCTGCGGAACCATGTTCCCCAAGGCCTATTTTGCCCCCCTCAACTCTGCAGGGAGACTTTTCCTGCTTATGGTTGTCAAACTCCAGATGGGGCCTGGAGTTCTCCCAGGATTATGACTGATTTGCAGACCAGAGAGACTGGTTCGTCCTGGAGAAAATGGCAGCTTCAGAGTGTGGACTTTATGGCATGCCATCCAACACTCCCTCTAACCTGTGGAGTCTGGTGAGCAAAAATTCTACTTTGTGAGCTCCTGGCATGAAAGTTGTGAGCAAGCGATTTGGCTGCTGCATAAATTAGTTTGCTCTGGAGCCATCCTCCCTGAGCGGAGACAAAAACGTGTGAGCTGGACGCTAGAAAACTGTGAGCTGGCTCACACTAACTCAACTTAGAGGGAACACTGAATTGACATCCCTTCTGAGCTGCCTCCCTTCCCCAAACTCCGCCCTCCCCAGAATCTTTTGTTTACCAAAGAATTTGCTGCCTACCTTCCAATTCCCCCATGCCCACACCTCTCAGATAACAAAAATTAAGGTATCTATGCTAAGGTAGCACAGGATGCATGAAATGGCAACTCTGTCTGTCATGACAAGTGATGCTCTGTATTCTTGGTGTTTGGGGGGGCAACAGTGGGAGGGCTTCCTGCCCCCACTGCTGGACCTTCTGAGGGCACCTGGTGTGCCTTTGGCCACCATGTGACCGAGTGTTGGACTGAATGGGCCACTGGCCTGATCCAACATTGGCTTCTCTTATGTTCTTATGTTCTCTTATGTCTTAAGTATCGGGTACATTTCCTGACAGAAAACTCAAGACATCTGTATTTTTAAATTCCATAAGTATGCCAAATAATACAATTTTATAAGCTATCTTAGCTATAAATTATGCCAAAGCTACCGTCGTGATGATACCCACTCTTTCACTGGCATAAAAAGTTGTGGGACTTCTATCTTATGGCTCAGCTCACAGATAATCTTGCGCATTTTGACAAGTATTCTTCATCAGCTAACTTTACCTCTGTCTGGTTCCCCATTTTAGAATATCTGATTTCTCAAACTGATTGATGATCAATGTTTGTGGTGAAATTTACATTCCAATCTTTGTATTTTGCAATTTGATGTCTGCATATTGATATGATTTTTCATAGCCTCTCACTTCTCTCTGTAACACCACTTTGTTTATAAAATTGATTGTTATATGTTGAATATCTTCTTACTGCTTCACTATGTACTATTCATAAAAATTCAATAAAACATTAATTGGAAAAAAATGTAGGTTTGATTGGAAATTCAGAATTGCATGTCTTTCTGTTTCAGTACTCAGACCGGAAATCCTATTTCTGGTCTGCCAAGACTCTTCCCCATTCTAAAGCCCAAAGAAAGCCGCCCCCAACGAGAGGGAGCCAGGGAACTGGGTGGCACAAGAGACAACCCCCGCCCCAGTCATTTTGGATTCACACTCGGCTGCACCAGCTTGAGTTGTGCAGTGACTCACCTTCCATTGCATATTTCATATCCTGAGCGAAAAGGTTCCACATCACTTCAGCACTGATCTTTCCAACGTTCAGCTCTTGAGGGAACCTGGTGAAGAAGGTGGAGAGAGCACCAGATCATCTCGAAGGAACAAAGTTGGTTTGGCACCTTTGTGCAATGATAGGAAATCTCGCTTGGGTGGCAAAGTGAGAGCGAATATTTGGTTCCATACTTTAAACACGTGCCGTGTGGAATTTATTTACCCAATGAGAGCTTGCTAGACCTCAAGTATATTCCTTCCTTCCCTGCTTCTTTGTTTCTTCTTCCCAGAATGCAAGTCCTGTAATCTAACACCTAAAGATAAAGGTAAAGGTTTCCCTTGCTCGAAAGCTAGTTGAATCCAAGCCGAAGAGCCAGTGTTGTCCAAAGACTTCTCCATGGTCATGTGGCGGGCATGACTAAATGCTGAGGCGCACGGAATGCTGTTACCTTCCCACCGAAGCACTACCTATTTATCTACTTGCAGTTTTTTGCTTTCGAACTGCTAAGTTGGCAGGAGCTGGGGCCAGAGACAGAAACTCACTCCGTCACGCGGCACTCGGGTCTCAAACTGCTGACCTACTGATCTTCCAATCTACAACTCAGCGTCTTAATCTCTGAGCCACCGCAGCCCCTAAGCTAACACCTGCAGGGATCCAAGTGGGGGGTGGCATGCCTGCCCCTGACCCCAGACCCAGTGCCTGACAGCCGAGGACAGGAGGACTTGGCTCAGTTAACTGAAGAAGACGTAAGTCCTGCAGAGGATCCACAGCCAAGTTCTCAGCAAGACCCACCTGAGGCTGGTCAGGCAGTGGCTGGGCCGAGCAATTCACCACCGGACTCGCCTCCTCCTGTCAGCAGGCTCCGTGAAAGGAGACAGCAAGAGCTGAATAGGCGACGCAAGGAAGCACGCAGGCAAGGGCGAAGATCATTAAGTCCTGAGTACTAACAGAAACCAGGACTTCGCACAGCGGTGCTAAGTGGCTAATGAGCCAGAATGCTATTTGAGAAGACTGCCGGCCAGAAGCAATTCATGCTGGCAACATCGTTGGCAGAACCATCCGTTCCGTGCGTACCTTGCCTCTGATCCTGTTTGATTCTCTGGCTTCCGACCCGGCTTGCTTCTTGGACTTCTGACCTCTGCTTCCTGATCCTGGACCCCGGCTTTTGACCCTCTGCATTCCTTGACTCCGGCTTCTGATCTGTTTCTGACTGACCTCGGCTTGATTTATGGACTCTGACCTCCGGTACGTTCTGACTACGCTCATGTTTTGAGATTGGGACTTGCCGCAACGCTCTGCTGACTTTCCCCATCCAAGTCACCCCCGGGGCGTGCTCGCCAGCCTGTCTGTCCAGCCGGACTACCGGGCTCTGCCGTGACAGGGGGCCTGCCAGTAACTGGCAGTGAGAGGGTCTTAAGATGCAGGCCTGGAAAATTTGCTTTTCTCCTCCCTCATTTTTAATGTTTTAAAACATTTGTTGGATGAAGGGTCCTGTTAAAGTTACCAGATACCCTCTTTTTAGGGGGCATGCCCTCTTTTTTTGTTGTCCATCTTCTTTTGGGCTCTTTCAAAAGAACCTATGAAAATCTCCTCTTTTCAGGTCAGGAGGCCGAGCCTGTTTTGCCTTCGAGTTCCCCAGCAGAGGCAAGTTTCAGCTTAAATAGAAGGGGTATTTAAAAAGAGATCTCAGTTTACTTCCCACAATTAGAAAAAGATGCCTTTTTGCATTTATCCCCTATTTTGGTATATTTATTGCTTTGCTGTCCTTTCCCCCACATAATAAAATCAAAACAACTGTTGACCTGATAACCTGAGCTTGCTATTTCGTTTTGACTTTGCATCTCTTAAATCATCTTCATCATGTTACATGTTAATACGCTGTTCAGCCCGTCTATAAGTCTGAACTCTACCTTCCATTCCAGTGTATCTGAAGAAGTGTGCCTTGCACACAAAAGCTCACACCTTGAATAAACCTTTGTTGGTCTTAAAGGTGCCCAACTGGACTCTAC
This sequence comes from Lepidodactylus listeri, assembly GCA_029233225.1. Taxonomy (NCBI): domain Eukaryota; kingdom Metazoa; phylum Chordata; class Lepidosauria; order Squamata; family Gekkonidae; genus Lepidodactylus; species Lepidodactylus listeri. Next base: position 179,047,881 of record JARCFY010000002.1, read on the forward strand.
ACTTGTTAAGAAGAGATTTGTCATCATAGTGATCAGTTATCAGCAGAGGAGCTTCTGCCCCCTTGCCATCAAAGTCCCTGGGGCTTCTTGAGCATGTGGTCAAGTATATTTTCTTTCCGTGGGTGTGTGGGAATCCACTGCATTGTCCTCTTGCCTTCGGGAGGTGGAAGGGGACTTGCCCAGAGTACTCTGCCTGTCTTTCTCTTGCTTAATAAACTGTGCTGTAGCTGCGAACTTGTGTCTGTGAATCTCATCAGATCTCAGGAGCTGAGCAGGGCTGACTCTGGTCAGTGTTTGGTTGGGAAACCACCAGGGAAGTCCAGGGTTGCTACACAGAGGCAGACAACGGCAAACCACCTCTGAACATCTCTTGCCTTGAAAACCCTACTGGATCACCATGAATTGGCTGTGCCTTGATGACACTAGACACGCAGAATTGGACTTTTATTACACTGAGCCTGGAAGCTGGAGGCATGGAAGAGAACAACGAAAAAAGAGGAGATATTTTGGAGACTGCCAGCTTGCTGTCATCACTGGAGACAACCACATTCTTCTGAGGACCTGAAACTTTTTTGGGGGGGGGGGGGCGGTTCCAGCTGCATACTTACTGGTTGGTAAACAAAGTGAGAGAGAATCACGGAAAGCAGATCAAAAAGACCAAACAGAACCGCAAAAAAATTACTAAGAATCTTCTATAAATATATTGATTAAACATGTCCCATCAACCGACAGGAATATTCACATCACCAATTCCTTGTAAGGTGCATTACAAACAGAAAATTTAATTTCTCAAAGGATCTACGGTCCACGCTAGAAGCGATTCTTGTCCGTTTCAAAGCGCCTTGTGCAGTACAGAAATCCTTTCTTGTCTCCTGAAGTTCTCAGCACGAGAATAACGATCGCTGAGATGTGAATGATGCTTTACTCTGCCTCAAAGTTGATTAAGTCTTTCCTTTATAGACTATGCAGTAAACAACCAAACAGTGCAAGGACACTATGAGAAGCACACGTTCCGTCTGACGGATTCTGCTAGCCTGTGGACCCATTTCACTTGGTGTTTTGTCAAAGGAGGAACAATTCAAAGACTTAACGCTCCATTTATTTTTCACATCTTACATTCATCCACTTCATACATATACAAGGCCAATGCTCACAATTCTCACATACTTACTGGTTGAGGCAGGGTGTGTATGAGTTCTTGTCTTCCTCAATGATCGACACTATCAAGGTGATAAGTTTGGACCAGAAATCCAGATTCTTGATGCTGGGGCCTTGTTCCTCTGGCGGTACTTCTCCCTTCTTGGTCTAAAGGGGAAAAACCCAAACAGAAGAGAGATCAGCTCTGGGGCAGCCACACACGTACAGTTCTCTCTGAGTGAGCCCTGTGCAGGGTTCTGCTCCACCCACTCACCGGGTCAGTCTGATATTCGCGGCTGTAAAGTTCGTGGCAGTTGTTGAAGATGTACTCATATGTTGAGTTGAGGCAGGCTTTCACGCAGTCTTTTACCACTTGGCTGGCTCGCGGCGGACTCTGGAGTTCTTGAACCTGCATTGGTGGGGCAGACCATGTTTGTCAGAGGTTGTAAGCTGGTCAAACCTTGCTTTGCTTCGCTTCACATAGTTTGTCATAGATGCTGGGGGGAGGGGAATTCCTGGGGTGGGGGGAAGTGAATGTGGTGTGTGTATGAGCATTCTATCTTAGACGGCAGAACAGTTTCCTCAAGACGTGCCTCTCCCCAGTTCACAGCGGGACGTCCTTGAAGCTTTCAGTGCCAGCCTGTGTAGTAGATAATGGGATCCAGGGGAAGGGGGTAGAGGTGCGGGAGCCTGGCTGCATGACATGATGTATGTACGGGACTTAGGAGGGGTTACAGTTTGAACTTTTGATATCTATGCATGAACCCGCCAAAATGCTTCAGAACTGACACAGTATTGATCATGCGTGGAACTTGCTTAACTCAATAAAGCTTTTCACTGCCAAAGACAGTGTGCTTGTGGGCAACTTGGCCAGGGAGTGTGACAGCCGGGATCCCAGAACTTTTCAGCCTATGGGTACTTTTGGAATTGTGACACAGGGTGTTGTGGGTGCAACCACAAAATGGTGGCCACAGGAAGTAAAGCCAGCCACAAAATGGCTGCCAGAGGAGGCAGAGCCAACTGTATGCTGCTGATCTTGTGATGTAAGTTTAAATGTTTTAATTGATATTGTATGTATTATCTATGTGTTGTTAGCCGCCCTGGGCTCGCCATTGGTGGGGAGGGCGGGATATAAGCCACATGAAATAAACAAACAAACAAACAAACAAACCACAAAAGGTCAGGGCGTCATTCTCATGCTAACTCCTCAACATTTCAGGCAGAAGCAGAACACATTGTTTTAGTATATTTTTTAATGTCTACGTAGCTTAGCTTCAGCCACACAGTGAAGATTGTTTTTTTAAAAAAATTCTGCACAGCCAATCAGATATCCAATGGCCAATCAGAAGCCCTGCAAGGCAAAAGCTCCACCTGGCTCCGCCCACTTTCTAAAAACACTTGGGAGCCGGGAAAGGTGTCAGCAGGTGCCATCTTTAACCTTTCTTCACTTGATCACTTTAGTTGCCCTTTTCGGCACCTTCTCCAGTGCTATGATATCTTTTTCGAGGTGCGGTGACCAGAACCGTACACAGTATTCCAAATAAGTCCACACCATGGATTTATACAGGGCATCATGATACTGGCTGATTCGTTTTCAATCCCCTTACTAATAAACCCCAGCTCTTCAGGGGTTCTGCTTCAGGCATCCCTGCCATCTGAGGCTAGATGGGTGGTAGCAACCCAAGAAAAAGCCTTCTTGGTTATGGTACCAAAACTCTGAGATCCCCCTTTCACAAAGATTCATCCGTATCCCTCTATCACTGTCTTCTGCAAGCAAGTGAAGTCTTCTTCTTTTTTAAAAAAAATTGGCATTCCCTTATTAAACTCTCCTTGGCCCAGTTTGTTTGTCTATGTGTTTATATGTTTAGTCTATTATTTTAAATATTTGGTATATACTTATTCGTATTTTAATTAATTAATTTTTTGCTGCCTTGAAGACTCTTAAGTTTGGTGGAAGGATGTCATAGAAATTGTTTCAAGTAAATGAAATAAATAAATATGGAGCACATATGAAGAAGAAGAAGAAGAGGAAGAAGAAGAGATTGGATTTATACCCTGCCCTTCACTCACTTGGAGTCTCAGAGCAGCTTTAAAACTCCTTTCCCTTTCCCTTCCCCCACAACAGACACCCTGTGAGGTAGGTGGGGCTGAGAGAGCTCTGACAGAAACTGCTCTTTTTCAAGAACAGCTGTGCCAGAACTATGGGTTGCCCAAGGTCATCCAGCAGGTGCAAGTGGAGGAGTGGGGAATCAAACCCGGTTCTCCCAGATTAGAGTCCGCGCACTTAACCACTATACCAAACCATTATACCACACAAGAAGTTTCCTTATACTGAATCGGACCCTCGTAAGAACATAAGAGAAACCGTGCCGGATCAGACCAATGGCCCACCCACTCCAACACTCTGTGTCACACCGTGGCCAAAACGCAGGTGCCATCAGCGGCTCCTCAGTCCCTCAAGGTCAGTACTGTCTACTCAGACTGGCAGCAGCTCTCCAGGATCTCAGGCAGAGGTCTTTCACACCACGTCCTGCCTTGCCTTTTCAGCTGGAGATGCTGAGGATCGAACCTGGGACCTTCTGCATGTAAAGCAAAGGCTCTAACACTGAGCCACAAAACGGGTCTAGTTCAGGCCGGATCATGACTTCTTGTTTTCCAGCGGCTGGGGGGTATCCTGGCTCCAAGTGTCACGCCCTAGCTTCCCAGGGTCTCCGGTGGGAGGGCTGGGTGGCTCCAGAGTATGATTTCTCCTCAGAGATAGAGTGCATGGCTGTCAGCTAAGGCTGTCATTTCCCAGGTGGGAGGTGGTCACGTCCCCGCCAGAACCTCAGGTCTGTGGAATGTTTGAACCAGCCTGTTCTCAGAGCCGCCGATTGCCTCTCTTGCTTTCCTGACATTGGCTGCCTGTATGCCAGCTGCGGTTTCCTTTCAAATGTGGAGATGCTTCATTCCCGCTTTTTCCTTGGGAACAATGAGCCAGTATTTTTGGGCGCCTTTTAATCTTTTCTGTGATTGGAGGTATTACCATATACTAACCTTTTTGATTTAGGTATAATTGCCCTGGCCTACTGCTTACATGTCATTACTAACACAAGAACCGTGGATGACCAGTAAGACCTCTCTTCAATAGAAGTTTTCCTGTTTAAGGACACTTGTTGTTGACTGACTCTGTTGGACTCTCACAATGGCTCCAGAATTGTGGGTAGACTTCACTCGGGTCCCTCTTCCTCACTCTCGGGCTCTATTGCTGGGTCTGTCCTTCTCTCTGTCTCCCTCTCCCCATCTTGCTGTTCCTCCCCAGCCGGCTTCCCTGTCTCCACTTAAATCACCGGGCCCTAGCCCCACCCCTCCCTCCTGGTTCAAGGCTTCCTTCTCATTAGAGTGAGGGGAAAGGGCTTTATCACTCTTTAACCCCCACACCTGCGTCCCAGCACTTTTCCTCTCTGTTTCCGTGGCATCGGGTGGGGTATGTAGCCCAACCTCCCTGGCTTCCCTTTGCCGCCCCAACTCCCCAGGGTGGGATGTGAGGTAGGGGTTTAAGGGACCTATTCCCATAGCTGAGGGACTGCCCGAACCCTTGTATGCCTCTCCAGACTTGGGGGGTTGTCTCTCCCTTTCTCGCGCTTGCCCCCTCTTGCTCATGGCTGGTGGGTCCTTGTTGTCCCTCTGGGTGAAGGGGTGTCTCCCCATTAGGTCTTCATCCCCTTAGATACCCTCTAGGGGAGAGGACGGGGTTATCGGCCAACACCTCCCCCCCCCCCCTGCCGCCGGACACAAGATTACAGTGCTGAATTCCTAATCCTTCTGCCTTCCCAGGAGAAGGAAGGACCAGGTGAACTGACTGATGGTGGACAGTTGGATTACCTTCATCCGGAAAAAGGTGATGCTGGTCAGCAGGTCCACGGTTGATTTGAGGTCTTGCAGCCTTTCGGGGCTGCTGGCAGGGAAGTTATTCTGCCAGGGAGAAAGTGAATGGAGAAGTGATCATTCCACACCTCCAGACCTCACAAGCCACGGCCACTCCTGAACCTCTCTTTGCACGGAACTGGTGGCCAACAGCTGGATCACCTTTGACAAGAACTGCAACATTCATTCCATTCATCAGTTGGAGGAATCAATTAAAGGTCTTTTGATCTATGACAAAGGTGCCCTGATTAACCAATCAAAACATTTTTAAAAACCAAAGTTTCTCCCCCTTTCTTTAAAACAAAAAGAACAAGGGGAAAAAACTTAAAAACCAGCAACTAAACAAGATTTTTAAAAAAAAAGAATAAAAAGGTATACATAAAGACAAAAATATCACAACACTGGTGGCAGATCTACACATAAGTTTTTATAAATTTTCAAGTATCTAAAAATGAGTCTGTATGCAATTGCTGTCTATAGGCCATTAGAAAACTCAAAGTTAATTATTTTTAACCCAAATTATTTAGAAATGCCACTGGCCACCACTGTCACCTTAGAAGACGGGTCTCTCTTTTTCTTGCACACTGAGGGACAATGAGTGTTGTGACTCGTTTAAAAACAAAGAAAGGTTTCCCCTCCTTGGGAAGAATGGCTTTATTCCCATACAAATGTTTGCAGCTTCAACCATTTCTTTAATTTGTATTTGTATGATTCATTGACTTCGGGTATGTGACCCTGGGATTCTGCGTTTGGGACTTCTGAGAAGGAATGCCAGCTTCCAGGTGAGGCTTGGGGATCCCCTGGAATTATAACTCCTCCTCAGACTACAGAGATCAGCTCCCCTGGAGAAAATGGAGGGTGGACTCTATGGTCTTGTGTCCCACTGAGGTCCCTGTCCTTCCCAGGCTCCACCCCCAAATCTCCAGGAGTTTCTCAGCCTGGAACTGGCAACCCTCCACTCCCCATCTCCTGCTGGTGACTAGGGGGGACCCGGCACCCCTACTCCCAAGTTGTCATTTGATCCTAAAAGCCGGTGTGGGTGTGTTCATAATATAAGTTAGGGTCCACATCAACTGGGAATGGGGGTATCTTTTTATTTCACACCATCCTATCCCAATCTTCTTTGAATATGGGTCCCTGGGTCCCCCCCCCCCCCCCCACCCACAAGGGCTTAAAGCAGCCCAGGAGGCTGTTTTTAATTGGGGAAGCAATATAAGGGGGCTGATATGGCCTCCACGATTTTTAACCCCCTCTTCCCCAGCACCACAGTGTCAAGCATAGCTTGTCCCTAAGATTTGTGCAGTTGGGTGCCAATTAAGAACCTAAAAGTTTAAACACATACGCATAGGAGGGCCCAGTCTTAAAATCAATAGCTACAGAACATTAACATACAGATAATACAGGTTATAATAATACGTGTATTTATTACAGTTGATTTAAAAACAGTTATAGGTCCAAAGGTAGCCCCAATAAGAATTCAAATTGTACAGTATTCACAAATAAGACCTGGCCTTCTTCAGCGGTCCAACATAAATCATACATGTAGACTCAATGTTGAAATAATAAAACAAAGTATTAATTAATATAGGACCAAGTGAAAATTATAATGAAAAGGAAGGGGAAAAGGGAAGATTCCCCCCCTTTTTCATTACTATTTTTTCATTATTAAAGAAGAAGAAGAAGAGATTGGATTTATACCCCGCCCTTCACTCACTTGGAGTCTCAGAGCGGCTTATAAACTCCTTTCCCTTCCCCTCCCCACAACAGACACCCTGGGAGGTAGGTGGGGCTGAGAGAGCTCTGACAGAAACTGCTCTTTTTCAGGAACAGCTGTGCCAGAACTATGGCTTGCCCAAGGTCATCCAGCAGGTGCAAGTGGAGGAGTGGGGAATCAAACCCGGTTCTCCCAGATTAGAGTCCGCGCACTTAACCACTACACCAGACTGGCTCTTAAATTGCAGACAACTGCAACTGGGTGCCAGCCATACCTTCTAGCTGACAGGCAGCCCATCTCTCCTTCCTGTCTTGCCCTTCTCTATCACCCTCCCTTACTTCCTGCTTTGAAATTATGCTGTAGATCAATATGCGTGTGTACATAAGTGCATGGAGGCATCCAAAATCAGTACACAAGAATCCAGCAGTTTTTAATCCATTTCATACAAATAAAACCAGGTTCTGGGAACCCAATTTTCTTAAACCGTTTCCCGAATTTTCATAATGCCCAAACAACCAGAATTGTTTTGTTTCAAGTTGAAAATTCAAGGAAGGGGCTTATAAGAACTTTGAGTCAGCTCATCTCCCAGCTAGTACATCTAGGACACGGTCAAATCCCCCCCCCCCCCCCCAAAAACATGCTTCCACAAGATACCCTTACCCGGTACATGGAGAGATCGATCCGAAGGGAATTGTGTAGCTGGTCCAGCAATTTGACAAACCGTTCTTTCTGCAGAAAAAGATAGGCCCCAGAAGCAGGTAAATGGAGTAACAGAAAAATTAACTCTCCCCCACCCACCCCCATCATTCAAAACAGCAACTAGCTATTAAGAAACAAAGTCTTGGCTTTAGGACTGCATGCATGTTGGGGCAGGGAACTGACCACGTCATACAAAATGTCATACAAAACGAGAATTCTTTTTTTGACCTACAGACCAAAAGCATCTGCCACTCCCTGGTGTGTCTGATCCACTCCGTTAGTTTCTGAGTATCAGCCTGCAGAAATGTGTCCCTTCTCAACTCCTGCATCATTCATGGAAATCCTTCCTCACCCCCAAAACATATGGGAGCCATTGGCTGGGACGGGTGGCAGTGGAGCTTTCCGGGTTCAAAGAACCAGTGTCAGACTAGCGTCAATTGGGAACAGTGAAGGTTGCCGGCAACCCAAATTCCATTTTATTATGGACCAGAAGGTTTGGGAAGGCCTACCCAGATGCGGCTGCAGGGTACCCACATTTAAATGTCATTCTGGGGATGGTAAAGTTGCCAAAGCTGTGGTAAGGTGCCAGAAATCTCAAATGGGGGGCACTCTAGCAAGTAAACCCTAATGCCACTCTTTGTCACACCTGGGAAACGGCTGGCTATCTGCTGCACTTGGGCACCACCCAATGGCCAGAAAGTTGTAGTGCAGCTCACTGAGGCAGCATGTGGTCAGATGACACAAGGGGTCCAATAGGGAATCACTGGGATCTATTAAAGACTCAAATTCTGAGATGTTTGGCTCCATTGAGCCTAACGTCTAGCAGGCTTCTCAACGTACCCAAGTTGCCTTCCTTATTTGAGCACTAGCTTGATCCCAATACGGCAGTTCCTCTGGCATGGCACCCCAGACCCCAACCGCTCACATTCCTTGCAAACCACTCTGGCTTTTCATGCTCTGGGCTTCATAAAAAGGTAACCCTGGATCCAAGACTTCCTTAGGCTCAAATCAGCGTAGGGACATAGAATGTTAAGATCAGGGCACATTTCCCCCCCATCTGTCTGAAGACTGAGGTTGTTCCAAAGGGCTTCTATGGAAGAGGATGAATTGGCTTAAAGATTACACACCACAGGGCAGGGACCCCCAGATCACATCACCTGGCCACATGAAGAAGGATCCTTATCCAACAATACTTGTGAGTGGCCCATACTAAGGATGTGCTTTGACCGGGGGGGGGGGGGGGTCACTCCCTCTGATGGTAGGCCCCAGAGACACAGCTGTAATGTACAAGCTCACAGCTGTATGCTCCATATTCTAGCATAATTCAACCTTTTAATGTTTTCTGGGGAGGTGAGATAGGGGATGTGACCCCATGTTCTAGCCTGACAATACTCACTCAGCAAGCAAGACGGAACTTCCACCAGGGCCCCTGGGTTCATGCCACCCCCCCACCCCCAACCCTCCCCACCCTTCCCGTTCCCCGAAGACTCGTGAGCAAAGCAGATAGGACAAGGGAGTTAGCATTGGTGCGACGTTGCATGCAAACAGCAAAGACAGTTGTTTGGAAAACAGTGGTCCCTTCTGGGGAATCCCAGGTCTTTCCCTGAAGGCTACATTTACTTAGTCCAATAGAGGGCAGACACACTCCGCTCCCTAACTAGCTATTGTTTGCCCCACATGTATGTGTCCATAGCTAGTGCTCGAAACCCCCAGTCCTGGCTACCATGTTTCTTTCTCTGGACTGCCATATGCCAATCAAGCACAGAGTTGCCAATGGACATCCAGGACCATTGGGGTTCGCTATTTTATGTTTGGTTTTAAACTGCAAATGTTTTAACTATTATTCTAAGCCACCCTGAACCACAAGGAAAGGTAGGGTATCAGTGCCTTAATAAATAAAATGTTGGGTTTTCCAGGTGTTGCCCGCATTACTTAACAATGTTTTTTTTAAAAAAAGAAAACTTGGATCGTGTGGTATTAAGATGTAATGGAATACATAATGTAACAATCAATGTCTAACATTTAATATGTAACTGATGGTAATAAAAGCTAGGTTTTAATAATAAATATATTGAGGATGTAAAAACTTTCCTAGTACTGTGTATTTTAAATGTTTATGTTAAATACTCTGTATTTACTCTGATGTTGATCGTCCTTGTTATGAATGAGTTTATGTTATGAATATATTATTATAATATTTATATCTCCCATTTTCTCTTGTTTCTCTGTATCCCCATTTTAATTCAAAATAACAATAATAATTTTAAAAGCTCTTTAAAAAAATTGGATCGCATGGAGTGTTTCTGCAGATGGAAGGATTTCCACCAGCCACATATGATTCCCCCCCCCCCCCTTCCCTGTCCTTCTGCAATCCAAAAAAGTGTTGGATTCACTGGACTAAACACTGCCAGGGAACCGCCAGAAATATAGCAGAGTGCACAAAGGCTTAAATGCAGCAAAGCTTAGGAGCTTGGTGTGGCAACAGACTTCCAGAGTCACACGGAGTCAGCAGTCAGACTAAAAACTAATAAGTATTTATTAAAGGAAATACGTGCTTGAGAGTGCAGGTAAGAGATAGATATAGATTACCTATTCTAACTAGCTGGATGTTGTTGGATGCTGGACGCAGGTCCAGCCTCCATCTTTGTGCGTGCGAGGGAGAGAGAGAGAGAGAGAGTGTCTGAGGGGGAAACGGAAGCAGAGGAAATGGCCCCTAAGAGTAGCATTCTTCTTCAAAGGAAAGGATCAGATAGCAGAAAGGAAAGGATGCTCTGTATGTCCTGACCTCTCTATCTGTCTAAACTCTTTGGTGCCATCTTCTCCAGTCTGAGGCAGGAGACAGCGCCAAGTCCTCCACTTTTAACAAAAAGGCCCCCAAAATCCTGCTCTTGGGGCTTCCCTCTGCCCAAGAACAAACTTTGGGGGTGAGGATTTGAGGCTGCAGTGGGAGGAGGGAGGTGAATACGTAATGCTTCGAAGGTGGCAGTCCTTCCGTCAGCAGCAACAGTCCAGTGAATCCAAGCCCATGAATTCCCCATCTATATGAACAGCCACAGGCTGTGTGTGGCTTTGATGTTGCAGAAACCCTGATGTTCTACTCAGATGGAACAAATACTTTTGCAGTGGGTGGGAAAATTTGGGTTTTCCTGCCCATGTGGCAGCCTTCCCCCCCCCCCCCCCCCGCCCCAGCCACAGCCATTTCCTCCCCCCGCCACCAGGGGGCTTTTAAAATAACCAGCGGTAGAATATCATAATAGGGATATACTATTGTAACAATAGGGGTAGCAGATTTTCTTTTTATTTCATTTCCCCCCAGTATTTAGCAGATTTTCTGAATTCTCAACTTTCATTTTTTAAAAAAAAGTAGATCTCTATCCCTCTCCTTGTGGAATTATAAGAGAAAAGGCATATCTTTGCAAGGAAAGAAGCTAGAGACATACCTTAAAAAATGGAAAGCTGGGCATTCAGGGAACCTGCTACACCTATTGTTAGAACAGTGTGTTGATATAATGATATTCTTGTGTCATTTTTTTAATTGCAGAAATTCTTGTGGTCCCACAGGGGAGCACTTCTGGGAGACTGGGGTAGGGAAACTGGGGGGAAACCGGCCATGTGGGAGACCCCTTGCTGCTGTGTTTATTCTGAAGCCACACCACAAAATCCTGCCCTAGTACAGAAGAACTACAAGCAAGCCAGAGAGGCTAAAGACTTGCTCTGTTTTTGCCCCCTCATTCTAGTGAAACACTGGAGAAATTTCAGGGAAAGTAAAAAGGACTTTGATCAGGGTCCTCAGGGACATTTGTCATCTGGGCGGGAGGGTTCGATTGATCCCCTGTTCACAATGTTCGGTTATGAATAGTCCATTCTGTGCTTAATGGCTTCTTCATGCACTCAAAACGTGTTGTCATGTACGTTTGGCAATAGGCACATTTTAAATGAATTTAAAATGGTCTCCGAGGCACAGCTCTCTGCCAAGGCGAGGACTGTGGACTGCCTACTGCTGCCCCCTGGACGCAAATCACTGCAGAGAGACAGCTGACTTCTGAAAAGTGCATGGGGAAGGCATGCTTACTCTTCCAGAAGAAAAAGAAGAAGAAGAGATTAGATTTATACCCCACCCTTCACTCCCTTGGAGTCTCAGAGCGGCTTACAAACTCCTTTTCCCTTCCCCTCCCCACAACAGACCCCCTGTGAGGTAGGTGGGGCTGAGAGAGCTCTTTCCCAAGCTGTCCTTGAGAGAACAGCTGGTACAGAGCTATGGCTTGCCCAAGGTCATCCAGCCAGGTGCAAGTGGAGGAGTGGGGAATCAAACCCGGTTCTCCCAGATTAGAGTCCGCGCACTTAACCACTACAGAGTCATAGGCGTCAACTTCAGGGGGGCTGGGGAGCTGGAGCCGACCCCTGAACTCTTCCAGGAGGTGCTGAGCCTCCCCCGGAGACAATGGCCTGTGATGTCTCTGGCCCAGCCCCAGCTCCAGCCCCCCCGCCCCCCAGGGGGAAACTGGGAAGTCTACAGTCAGGAAGCCCCTGGTTTAATCTGGTCTGGCTTCAATCGATTCTGGGCCAGGCCTTGTTCTTTGCCTGTGCAAAATAGCCAAATCCCAGCCCTGGGTGACTTCCAAAGGGTCTGAATGTGCTTTTCACCACCCTTGTCCTAAACCCTCCCCCTCTCCTTCTCTCATCTTCATCATTTAGGGCTGCCAGGTTCCCTGGGGGAAAGTTGTCTGCTCTAAGGGCCTCTGACCCACTGACCTGGATCCGGAGGTGATGTCATTGCACCAGGCACGTCATCAGGGGATGCTCTAGCGTTTGGGCTTAAAACTCTATGGTACCGTAGAGTTTTAAACCCAGACGCTAGAGTGTCCCTCGATGACATGCTTGGCGTGATGATGTCACTTCCGGGTGACATCATCGTGGCACGCATGCTATGCGCACGTGCGTCTTCCGGACACACAGCCCCCCCCCCCCCACTGGATGCCAGGTAGGGACCTGGCAACCCTATTGCCATTCCTATTTTAATTTGCGTTGTCCTTGAGGAACAAATCCTTTTTCTGAAAACTGCCTTGAACAGAGGCAATGTTATTTTATTATTTTTTTAAAAAAATCGTTGTTAATTTAGGGTTTCCAGCACTGGGTTGGGAAATTCCTGGAGATTTGTGGGTGGAGCCTAGGGTAGGGTTTAGTTAGAGGAGAGACCTCAGCAGGGTATGGTGCCGTAGAGTCCACCCTCCAAAACAGCCATGTTCCTCCAGGGGAACTGCTCTATATTATCTGGAGAGCTATCGTAATTCCACAAGATCTTAAATTATTATATGTCTATAATTAAATTATTTTATTATATGTTAAATTATTATTACATTATTAAATTATTATATTAACTTATTACATTATTATATATTATATTAAATTATATTAAATTATTATATGTAGTCTGTACTAAAGCACCAGTCTGCATGCATCCCTTTCTTAATCCTCTCTAGCCTTCTGTACATTTTGCCGCTATGATTCCATCCAAACTCTGGTCCCACCGTGCTAGGGTTCCTGGGTTCTTGGCTACTCCCCTCCCTGGCCTATGTTTCACTTCCTACCTCTGTCCAGCCCCCTCTTCCCCAGCCCTGGCTGAATCTCTCCCTGCCCTCTGCCCGGCCTGCCTCCTCCTTTATCGCTAGTGCACGAAAAGACAACAAGAAGCAGTTCTTGCAAAAGACGTGCGCAGCGCACAGTTGCACATCCGCCACAACACAGCCTCCGTAGCACGCCTTAGCACCGGCCATGGCACACAGAGGGTTAAAGCGACACAGTCTGGTTTTTTGGGGGGAGGGAAAACACCCAAATTTTAGGTTCTCTGAGAGAAAAAGAAGAAAGAAACAAGGTTTTGAAACAAGAAAAGCCTAACATTTTTTGTTTTCTCTAATCAACGCGATTTGCAGGTCACAACCCGAAAAGAACGAGAGAGAGAAAGAAGAAGAAGAAGAAGAAGACAGTCTGTCGAGGTCTAAACGTATCCCTGACCGGCGAACAAAATCAACTGAATACAGAAGCGCAGCGGAGGCTTTGTTTACACACATGGTGGTTGTGGTGAAGGGGATCTTGTTCTCCTCCCCAACTGGCTTGTCTTTGAAGTGCAGCTGTTGGAAATTGAGTGCCCTCCTCGGCCTCAAACGAGGTTGTTTGTGGTCATCGTGTGCAATACTGGAGAGCTAAGCACACTAGGCACTGGAACAGGCGGGTACGGTGAACTCCAACCACGGACCAAAGAACTGTGTGTGAACATGCCTTCACTGGTTGACTTTTGAAAAACGAATGCGGACAAGAAAACCCAGTTCTTAAAATTCCCTGGAACCCTGTTAATACATAGAGGCAGAGTAGTTGAAAGAAACCTACACGTCATCTTGTTTCTCCCAGTGTAAATGGTGAGGGTTGCCAATCAGTCCCCTGTAACAGAATCTGGGGTTCTGCTTCCCTGAAAGAGTATTCCTGAAACCCACATTGCTGCATCTGCTATGAAGTTTCTGTGCATGAAGATTTTGCTCCCAGTCACTCTGCATCATGGATTTTAATCATCCTAAGGCTATGTATGCATGCAGACTTGAGACTACCAACTCATGATGCTATGCACCTGCAGGCAAAGCATAAGTATATGAAAACATCTGGGCCTCCACAAGTTGAGCCAAAATCCTTTGCTAAGACACTATCTCCTGTTCCATCACTTTGGTGGCATGATAATTGCACCAGACTTTCACGGACAAATATTTTGTATGCAAAAAATTACTCTGAGGCCCAAAATGTTCTCCAAAAAGTTCACCAGACTTTTTGAAATTCTTGCATCTATTCATTCCTGCAGTGGCTAACTTTTTAAAGGGAGTTATCCTGATTGGCTGCATGATCTAGCCAATCAGAGATCTTGTCATTAGTGTCATCTGGCATCTCTCCATATACAGGCCCATCTTGAAAGTGGCCCTGGCAGAGCTACAAGTTGAAATGGGCATGCATCAAGGTCACAAAGGCAAGACTTTCCTACAGCAAACTTAAATCTTTTTCTAGCAGAAGATTCCAGATGTTCACACTGAGATCCTCCACAGGCAAAGATCTGCCACCCACTGAGGTACATGGTTATCCAGCTCAGTCTTCTCTGAGTAGCTCATCAAGGTCTCAAGAAGACCTTCCCCAGACCTGCTACCTGGACATGCTGAGTTTCTTCAGACTTTCTGCCTTCAGGGAACATATAAGCACCACAATCTCCCTGCCAAGGGACCCTCGCTCAACTGCTACAAACCTTTGCACATTGCAAAGGATTCTGGGAAATATTCTGAGGCACATGCCTGGTTGACATGCAACTTCAGCTCTCATAGGCTGAGGGTTAAACAGCAAGAGTTGTGGCCCTATAAAACAGCCGTGGTGTGCAGGTGTGTGTGTGGGCGTCTTAACTCTTCTCCATCACAACTTTCCTTTTCTAAAGTGGCCTCCAAAGGCTGCTTCACATAGGGAAGCAACAGGTCAGTGTATGGGGCCTGACGGTTTTCCCTCTTGGGGCTAAAAGCAACCCAGATGGCCAGTTTTGGTCAGGGAAACAATGCAGGGAGGAAGGATTAGCTTCCCTTCCCCCAGAGCATTCTGCCTGGCAGCTATTTACAAAACATGTTAGGAAATCCTAGTCACAGAATAATGGTGCCCCTATGCCTGCTGTTGCAAGGGATGATCAGATATGGATATAACGAAAAGAGGCTGGATCTCCACTTAGGATTGTCAGGTGTCCATGGGGTGCAGGCAATGGCACTGACACCACTTCCAGGGAAAATCCAAACGTGACACTGTGCCTCTCTAGGAATCCCTGAAAATTCTATGGTAATCCATAGAGTTTCCAGGGATTCCTAGAGTGGACTGACATCACTTCTGGATTTCCTCCAGAACTGATGCCATGCAGCACTAGTGTTGGGGGAAAGGTGGGGGAACCTGGGACCCCTACCATCCCTGACCTTTCTGTTACCAAATCTCTGATGAGCTTTAGGATACTTCAGACCCAGTTGCTGAGTTATTGTCACAGACACCCCAGCCCCCAGGCCCCCCACCTTGAAAAACTGAAGATTGGGAGAAAAAAATAGCCAGAAAATGGCCTCTATAATTATGTTGTACAAATTTCCCAGTGTATCTATGGTCTTTCCCACAGAGATCAGGTGACACTCCTAAAGTGTCAGCCAGAAGGGACATCCTCCCAAACTCCACCCTCCTCAGCAGTGACCTCAGAATGTCCCAGTATTTGCCAAGCATCTCAAGCGACCTGAAGCACAGGGGCCCCCTCGACAGGGGCAGGTCTCCTTCTTGTTCCGTTCCTAGCAAAAGGCAAGAGTCAACAATAGGGAAACTGAAATCTACCCTTTGGTGCCTGAGGCCAGGGCTGGATCGGCTCCACCCTGCTTGGTGACCCCATTGCACTGAGAGAAGCGAAGACGTCAAGACCGGAGTCCTTTCAAAACTCTGCCACCTCTTGTTCACATAGAAAACCCATCACCTTTAGGAAGTCTTCCTGGCTTAATCGTCACTTGTGCATACACATTTATTTATATCTTTCACAACCCCCCCCCCCCCCCCCGGCCAAAAATGGTTCCCAAATCAGCACACAGAAATGTTTTTAAATAAAAGAATTACAAAAGACACATTCAAGGTAAATATTTTCTGTTGGGAAGGAGACTCTGCTGAGCTGGATGGAGGATTGCCTGGTTGTGCCTCCAGTTTGGTGTAGTAGTTAGCAGCGTGGTGTAGTGTTGTGGTTAGGAGCCAGTTTGGTGTAGTGGTTAGGAGCGCGACTCTAATCTGGGAGAACCAGGTTTGATTCCCCACTCCTCCTCCACTTGCAGCTGCTGGTGTGACCTTGGGTCAGTTACCAGTCCTTTCAGAGCTGTTCTCTCACAAGCAGTTCTTGAAAGAGCTCTCTCAGCCCCACCTACCTCCCAGGCAATGCTCCCTCTAAGCTGTGGAGTCTTGTGAGCAGAAATGCTACTTTGTGAGCAACTGGCATTAAAGCTGTGAACCAGCGATTTGGCTACTGCATAAATTAAGTTTGCTCTGGAGCCATCC
Source organism: Lepidodactylus listeri (assembly GCA_029233225.1). Taxonomy (NCBI): domain Eukaryota; kingdom Metazoa; phylum Chordata; class Lepidosauria; order Squamata; family Gekkonidae; genus Lepidodactylus; species Lepidodactylus listeri. The sequence goes on from JARCFY010000002.1 coordinate 179,064,412, forward strand.
TTCCTGCATGGAGACAAAAATGTGTGAGCCAGAGGCTAGGAAACTGTGAGCTAGCTCACACTAACTCAGGGGAACACTGCTCCCAGGGTGTCTGTTGTGGGGAGGGGAAGGGAAAGGAGACTGCAAGCCACTCCGAAACTCCTTCGGGTAGTGAAGGGTGGGGTATGAACCCAATCTCTTCTTCGTCTTCTCTTCTACTGATGGCCCCACTGATGAGAGTTAGAAGTAGGACGGAGGGGGGCTCTCAGCTGGAGAGGGGCCTAGGTATGATGGACACCCTTATTGTTACCTCCCCTTCTCTGAGGGCCTCTCAGCTGGGACAGCATCCAGGCATGCTGTGGGAATACCTGGCTGCTGCCTTCCTCCTCCTCTTGGGGTTTTCAACTACGATGGGATCCAGGGAGGATGGAGGGATACCTGGTTGTTGCCTCCTTCCTTCTGACGGGGCTTTCTGCTGAAGTAGCATCCACATATGGTGCAGAGGGATGCCTGGTTGCTGCCTTCCTCCCTTTTCTGGCTAGATACAGTTAGATACAGGCATGATGGAAGGATGCCTGGCTGCTTCCTCCCTCGCTGTGATTTGCTCTCAGCCGCATCTGGATCCAGGTAGGATGGAGGGATACCTGGCTTTCGCCTCCTTCCCTCTCATGGGGCTCTCAGCTGGAGCAGCACCCAAGCAGGGTGAAGGGACGCCGGGGTGCTCCCCTTTCCTTCTGTGTTCCCAAACAGGTGGCAGCTGGACAGGCACATGGGCAGGATTTTTTAAAGGGCCCTAAGAAAAGTGGGGGGGGGCTCTGAGATTTGCATGTGACCCACTGGGCGCAGCCCCCACTTCTCCCCCAAAGCATTTAAAGGGACCCTGCATGGCTTCCCCTGGCTTCTCCCTAAAAATCTGGGGGCCTTGGGAAGAAATTGGGGGGGAAGGAGGCCTCCTGTTGGAAGCCAGAAAAAAAGGACTCTCTCCTTGGGCAGCATCTAGGCATGATGGAGAAATGCCTAGCTGCCCCCTCCCCTTCTTCTGAGTTCTCACCACTGACAGTTGGATGGCAGGGGGAAAACAGATCTCCCCTTTAGCTGGCTGAGTTGCACAGCTGCCTCCAGCTGCACATACACACATACAAACACAGCGAGCCAGAATTTGTACTTTAGGGCACCTTTTCTGGTAAAAGTGTCCAAGAAGCACACATTCCCAGTTGATTCAGGTGGGCAGCCGTGTTGGGCTGAACAGCAATAGAACAGAGTTTGAGTATATACCCGGAATTAAACGTCCTTGGTCTTAAAGGTGCCACTGGACTCAAGCTTTGTTACGTTCCCAGTAGGTTTGCTTGTTCTGTTTCAGTGCTGATAGCTCTGGGGAAAGACTAGGACCAATTTCGCACAAGCTGCTGCTCTGCCCTTGCTCTTCCCTTCCCCCTGATTGTATGCGTCAATTTCCCACTATGTGCTGTGCGGCTGCATTTTGGCCTGCAGCTTTGCCTGATTTCCCTTGTGTCTTCTCGATCCTGTTTTTTGAGGACCTAGAAGACGTGGGGGAAATCAGGCGAAGCTGCGGGTCAAAATGTGGCCGTGCAGCACATAGTGGGAAATTGACACTTGAGTTATCTAGGACCCTGGCAAACCAGTTCTTAGGCCTTGGAAATTCCATTCAACTTTGTTTTGGCTTTACGGATTTCGCCAGGCCTTTGCACACAGATTCTCAAGCCTCCTGTTTGCTTTGAACTGCTTGTTCAAGGGGTGTGTTTTTAAAATGTGATGTTGCAGTTTTCATTTCTTATGAGCCAATCTGGACAACATGATTTAAGGAAGAAAAGTGGCATGCAAATAATGCTGCTACAGCCACAAGGACTAGAAGGCTGCTTTGTGTCAAATGAATGCGGAGGAGTGCTGTATTCGGCGTCCAGCAACAAACATTCCACATGTTTTCCATGTTCTTGCCCAGGCTTAGGGACATACAACTTTACAGCCCCTCCTGAGTCTACAAGTCGGTGTCCGATTCCATTTAGGAGCACTTTTTGACCACGCATGCATTTTCAAAATGAAACACATTCACAACTATTTGGGGAGGGGGACTCAGAACCACTAAGCCAGGAGGCTTCGGCCAGGTTTTGGGTCGCAACAACTGCTACACAGACTGTAGAAAAGATCACCATGGAAATGTCCAAGTAACATGCTCTGTAAATCAGTCTGTCATCTTTGTATTATTAAATGAAGACGTAATTAGGGTTACCAGATGTCTTCTTTTTAGAGGACATGTCCTCTTTTTTTGATATCCTTTGGGCTCTTTTAAAAAAAAAAACTGGTGCAAATGTCCTCTTTGCTGGGTTGGAAGGTTAGGAGTATTCCTAGTTAGTAGCAACAATCACAGCTTAAATAGGAGGGGTATTGAAAATGAGATTTGTCATAGTGTGATTGGTTGTTTGAAGTAGTCAGTCGGGAAATGCTAGGGCTGCCAAGTCCCCCCGGGGGACGGGGATACCCCCCTAAATGGGTCCCCAATCCTCCGGTCTGGATCCGGCTGGCGGGGGGAACTCCACCCCCGAAGTGGCCCGATCAGGCCGACGTGCCCGGCGTGATGATGTCACCCAGAAGTGACGTGATGACGTCACCCAGAAGTGATGTCATCACGCTGGGCACATTGCCGAGGCAATGCTCTAGCAATCGCCCTGAAAACCCTATGGTGCCACAGTGTTTTAGGGCAATTACCAGAGCGTTGCCCCGGCAACATGCCCAGCATGACGACGTCACCTGGAAGGGCTGTACTCCTGGGGAGGGACCAGGACTCCCCCGCTTTTTTCAAGGTAAGACTTGGGAACTCTAGACTTTCAAAACATGGTAACTCTAGACTTTATTTATTCATTCATTCATTCATTTATTTCTATTTTAAATTTTATGAATCACCCAATCCCTGTATGGAGAGGGCTCTGGGCGATGTATGACAAAAGTTAAAAAATGTCAAACAAGAAAAGTTAAAATTAATAGATAACATTTCTTATATTCTTAATAATCTCAGATGGCATTACTAATCTGTGTTTAAACCCATTCCAGACTGTATTACCGCCTCATAGGCAGGGTAAAGAGGAGGCCAGAACAGGAGAGATGGCAGAAAAGGGGGAGGGTGCTGCTCTGGTGGAAGATGGTCGCTGCCCTCATCCAAAAGCCTGGCGGAACCTCTCTGCCTTGTAGAGGCCCTGTGGAACTGCGTTAAATCCTTCAGGGCCCTGATGGTATTTGGCAAAGAGCTCCATCATAATGCTCTCCTGGGGACACACCAGAGGAGGCAGTCCCGAAGACACATGCATCCAGGGGTCCTTTGCAGCCGGATCAAGTTGGAACGATGCTCCGCCAGCCCAGGAGTGGCCACTAGGGCAGCCACAGGCTGAATCAGATTCTCTGATCTGATTTGGCCCGCCGCTGAATTGCCGCCGAAATTTGGCGGCATCTTTAAAAGCGACTGGAGGAAAAGTAACATTTTTTCCCTCCATAGAGAACAATGGAGGGGATGGGACAACCTGTTTGGGGGCCCATAGAATTGGACCCCATGGTCCAATCTTCTTGAAACTTGGTGGGTATTTCGAGAAGAGGCCCCAGCAGCTACCTTGCAAGTTTGGAGCCTCTCCCTCAAACCCCCTTTCCTCCAGCCCCTCATATACCCTATGAGTTTTTGCCATTGATTTCAATGGCCCATAGGGTATAATGGGGCTCAAACTGACATTTCCTTTCTGACACACTTCCGGTGAGGTCAGGGGACGTGGCATATGCTAATGAGTTATGCTAATGAGCTCCTGCACCTCTTTTTCTACAAAATGACCCCTGCATGCATCCCAGACCACTCAAGGCCTTGAAGGTCAGTACTAAAACCTTCAGCCTGACTTGCTATTCCATTGGAAGCCAGTGTAGCTGGTGCAGTACAGGTTGTGTATGTGCCATCTGTGGCGTTCCCATCAGGACTCGTGCTGCTGCATTCTGGATCAATTGGAGTTTCCAGGTCAGTCTCAAGGGCAGGCCAGCATAAAGGGAGTCACAGTAACATAGCCTGGAGGCAGGGCTCAATTCGTAGCAGGAGCTCCTCTGCATATTAGGCCACACACCCCTGATGTAGCCAATCCTCCAAGAGCTTACAGTAGCCCCTGTAAGAATAGCTCTGTAAGGTCTTGGAGGATTGGCTACATGAGGGGTGTGTGGCCTAATATGCAAAAGAGCTCCTGTCTGGAGGTGACCGTTGCATGGATTACTGTGGCTAGGTCCGGGTGCCACAAGAAAGGGGCTGATTGCCTTGCTTGGCGCAGATGAAAAAATGACAGCCTGGCAATATTTGTGACCTGGGCCTCCATAGTTAAGGAAGCATCCAGGACCACACCCAAACTCTTGATGGATTTGCTTCCACCCATGCTGCATCATGGGTTCGGTAGTCTTTAAGCTGCATGCTTTACTTTAATTCTTTTCGCTATCCTCAGAGAACCATCTGCGGTGTTTCTACAGGGGGCTCCTTAAGCAAATTCCATCCCTTTCAGATCAACCAATTTTTCTGGCAGAATCGCATTCTTCCCTATGAACTTTTTCTTTTCAAGGGGGAGAAAAAGGAGTTTCCTTGGCTTGTGCATGCAAAACGGCAGGGAGACGGAGAACAATTGTGCTCCATGGTGATGTTTTCATGAGGCCCCTTCTACCACCATGCACCCACTCCCTCTCCCCCAAAAAGGCATAGAGAGAAAGAAGTAGGAAAGGAGTGTTCTACGCACCATCGGACTTACCCCGAAATTGGAAGCAGCAAAACGGTCAGAGGCAGAGACGTTGGTGGAGGCAGTGGTGTGAGCATAGTAAGCATTGATGTTGGCCAAGAGGGTGCTCATAACTGCCGGCACCCCAGGGCACATGTATTTGGAGGAGAGACAGGCAAAGTGCCTGCAGAAAGAAGACAAAGAGACGTTAGGGAATTGTGGGGACGGGCCTCATTTGTCAGTGGCTATAAAAGAAGAAGAAGAGGAGGAGGAGGAAGAGGAGACTGGATTTATACCCCGCCCTTCACTACCAAAGGGCGTCTCAGAGCGGCTTACAATCTCCCTTCCCTTCTCCCCCCCCCCAAACAACAGACACCCTGGGAGGTAGGTGGGGCTGAGAGAGCTCTTTCAAGGACTGCCCTTGAGAGAACAGCTCTGAAAGAACTTGTGACTGACCCAAGGTCACTCCAGCAGCTGCATGTGGAGGAGTCAGGAATCAAACCCAGTTCTCCCAGATTAGAGTCCGCGCTCCCAACCACTACCCCAAACTGGCTATAGCCACTTATTAAAAACAAAAGGATCCCCGTAGTGTTTCAGACATGGGTCCCTCTAGTGGAGTGCTCCGGGTTTTTTTTATTTTTTTATTTATGTTACATATTGTCCTCCTTTCTCACAGGGACTTTGGGCAGATTACATAGAGAAAGTCAACACAATCAACAGGATGGGACATTTCAACAAACAATAAAATAGGATTTGGGTCGGAGGACCAACCAGAAATCTAAAAAACACAACTGAAGCAAAGCATAAGTGTTAACAAGACACATGGAATTCACTGCCCCAGGAGATGATGGCGGCTACAAGCATGGATGGCTTCAAGAGGGAACTGGATAAATGTATTTATTTATTTATTTATTAATTTAGATTTATATCCTGCCTAGCCAGCAAGGCCGGCTCTAGGAGCAGAGGTCCATCAGTGGCTATTAGCCACAAGGCATAGAGGGAACTCTCAATCTGGGGCAAGTGATGCTCTGTCTTCTTGGTGCTTGGGGGGGGGCAACAGTGGGAGGGCTTCTGGTGTTCTGGCCCCACTGCTGGACCTCCTGAGGGCACCTGGTGTTTTTGGCCACTGTGCAACACAGAGAGTGCTGGACTGGATGGGCCACTGGCCTGATCCAACACTGGCTTCTCTCATGCTCGTATTCAGTGATGCAAAATTATATAGTAGGATCCAACTTACTGCAAACTATACACAGTAGTATAGGCCACAGTCCCTAATAATTTATACATGTAAGTTTGTGAATTATTTGGAAGCTTTTCAGAGAGACCTCCCCTGTTTTTAGTCTCACTCTGGCATCAAATACTCTGTGGTATACTACTTCAGCACACTGAGGCTTAGCAGATTTATCACAGAACTCAAGGGAACATACCCAAGGGATATACACCTGGGAGGCCATCCATGTCTGCACAAGAGAGTTAGGGTGGTTTTAGAATTGCCAGGCCTAGGAGATCTTTGGGGTGGGGCTGCGTCCAACCCTGGAAGAGATGTCACTTTTGACTGATGTTCTAGGAACCCCTCAAACCCCTACGATAAAAACCAGCATCAGGGCTTCTTCTGTGGCAGCCCCTCACCTTTGGCATGACCTCCGCATTGAGGGTCGACTGGTGCCTACTTTACTGTTTTTGAGGTACCAGGTCAAAAGAATTGTCTTTGCTAAGGCTTTTTTGACTGACTTCTTCAGTTGTATGTTTATGGTCAGCATCTCACCTCAGGGCTGTTCTGTAGACTCTGTTTTACACTGCCAAAGATATCTTTATGTTGTTTTTATGCTGCGGTGGGACCTTAGTGTCTTTACCAGTTGGTGTTTGTACTAATGATTTATGTGGTTGTACTGTTCTTACTTTATGAGCTGCCTCCAAAAGGTTGCTGGCGAGGCGGCATATAATTTTCTCCTTATATCAATGACATCACCCAAAATATACCCTTTGAAACCATCTGGACTAAAGCCTAGGAAGACTCTAACTCTAAGCCTTATTCATATGGGCCCAACCTGCATCTAGCATTTGCTCCGTTGTTTTACCAAACCCACACTGGAACAGAAAAAGATGTGGCTCAAAACCACATTAAAATACCCCAGGCCAACACTGTACTGACTGCAAAGACTGCAGACCCCTGAACGCCCATAAAACGGCCAAAAATCTATGCAGACAGCCACCATAAAACTGAGAGATTAAACGAAGTGAAAGCTCTGGACACTGCTATAAAATCCGACAATCAATCAAAGTGATGGTGGCATGCAATGCAGAGGGGAATTTCTGTTCCAACATGGGTTTGTTAAAACAGTGGAGTGAATGCCAGGTGCAGAATGGGCCAAGGACTCACGTCATGGCCTGGTAGATGGACTCGACCCCATATCTCATAGCGAACTCATCCACAATCTCTTGGGCTGTCTCGTCGAAATAAACTTTCCAAGCGTCATCACCCTTGGCGTCTGGGATTTTTACCACACCGTTGTTTTGGATGTCCGTCACAAAATGAAAGAGGTTCTAGAAAATGGAAGGAAGGAGAGGAGTCTGAGTTAAGGAGAGGCCTCCAGGTGGAGAACAGGAAACAGTGGCGGCACAGAGACATTACAATGATCTGTGATTTTATTGACCAGAGTTTGATCAAACCCCACCCACTTAGTTACAACATCCACATGTAAATGGTCTGACGGCCTGGGATTTTATTGGATGGCCCTGAAGCAGGGTGTTGAGCGAGGACTTACAGCTGGTTGGTTAGTCGTTGTTCATAGCAGTTGCGGTTGGTTGTGACATTTAAATTCACACACCAGAGTTTATCAAGTAGCACGGCCCCTGGTGAATGGAGGGCCGAAGAAATGACAGGATAGATAAGATAACCTCCAGGATATCCTCTCTGTGGGAAGGCAGCAAGAGGACAAGAAGCAGGCAAACCAGGGTTCCTTATTTGTTCCTTTTGTTTTCACACATCATGGCTGTGATCATCTGTGCTTTGCCTGTTATCGTTGCTGGTGCCCCAAATTCTTTTCCTGCTTTGACGCATTTAACTGATGCCAAGGTTACATCAAAAATAGCATCAGTGTGACAGGGGAACGTTCAATGAGAAGTAACAGCAAACAGAGCAAAAAGAAAGATTTACAGGTTCTGCTTCTCCAAGGGAGAAGCAAGATGCAGAAGAACAGGGGTTGGGGATCAGAACAGCAGAACTGAAAAATTCAACTTTGTCTGAGCATGGAGCTTGTGAGTGGTGACCGGGGAGAGCAATGCCCGCTGGCATCTCACTCACCTCGTGGAGGCAGGTGTATTGCACATGGTACGGTGCCACTTTCTCCTCGCCTTTGATCTCCACGCTGATGTGCAGCCGGATGGCACCAGAAACAGCTGACTTGTCCGTCCGCTTGTCTAAACCAGACAGAGCAGGAGACGGTTTTAGCAAGACATTTTCCCGTTTGCCTGATGGACATTTATTCATTCTGCCAGGAATATTTCATGATAAGCCCAATGCACTGGATCGAAAAGGGGGAGCTTTTCAGAATGCTTTCAGCCAGGCTGTGCTGGGGTTGTAAGCACCTACCAAGATTGTACCAGACGTCCATCTCCCCACTCAGAGTCCGCACTTCGATAATCGTCTGGCCCAAAAAGTCGTCGGACTCTCTCTTGAAGCGCTGCTTCACTCTGGACTTGATGTCATCATCTTCGTCCCAGACACGGACTTTGATTCGGTCAGAAGAGTTATGGCATTCACTGATGGGAAGAAACAGGCAAAATATTTTTTAAAGGACTGGTTTCAGGAACAAGACCTGCTCAATAAATATAAGAAGAGTCCCACTTAAAGGAGGAGGAGGAGAAGACTGGATTTATACCTTGCCTTCGCTACCAGCTTGCAATCTCCTTTCCCTTCCCCTCCCCACAGGTAGGAGAGCTCTTTCGAGAACTGCTCTTGAGAGAATAGCTCCGAAAAAACTTGTAAGGTCACACCAGCAGCTGCATGTGGAGGAGTCAGGAATCAAACCCGGTTCTCCCAGATTAGGATCTGTGCTCCTAACCACTACATCAAACTATGTGAAATGTGAAACCAAAGATCCATCTAGTCGATATAACTGGAAGTGGGTTTTGGTTTCAGTATTCCTCTTTGTAGGCCTTCCGGTGGCATCTGTTTGACCACTGTGCGTAACAGGATGCTGGACTACATGTAAGCATTGTCCAGACCCAGCAGGGTTGTTTTATGTTCATTTCTGACAGCTGAGAAGCAAATTCAAAAAGAGGAATATTCAAACTGCACTAGCCGGCTTGCAAAATTTGGCCACATCCTTATTTCCCTGGCTCCTGAATACCAAGCCTCATTTCCACCTTGATCATGACAACAGTGCATCAGTCTGAATGAATGCCCCACACTTTGGTGATTGGGGCTGGTCCACTAAGAGATGGTACAGCCCCCGTTCCCGAGGAATATTAGAGACGGGGAGGTCACTTACAAATGGAAGTTCTCCTCCCAGACCGGGTTCAAGTTGCCATAGATGGTTTTTGTTCTCTTTTTGGTCTTCCCAACCTGGACGGTGACATATGGATCGCTAGAACCCGTCTTGTCCTTTGCCTGCAGGCCTTGCGCACAAACAACTGCCAGAGAATCACACAGGTACAGGGGTGGTTAGGGAGGTTCCGACTCTCCTGGCTTTCCACAAACTATTCAAAACTGAATTATTCAGGAGTGCTTTTCTGCGTAAGAAATAGAGCCACACTGTACTAAATGATTCACAAAGTTACTTAGATATATTGTCAGGGACTGTGATTTCTACTGCTCTGTAGAGTATGCTGAAACAAGGATCCTACCAGTGTTCTTTCTAAGCTGAGTTGGTGTGAGCTAGGTCACCGTTTTTTAGCCTCCAGCTCACACATTTTTGTCTTAGCTCGGGAAGGAATGGCTCCAGAACAAACTAATTTAGACAGCAGCCAAACTGCTTGCTCACCACTTTAATGCCAGTCGCTCACAAAGTAGAATTTCTGTTCACAAGACTCCACAGCTTAGAGGGAGCATTGGATCCTACCAATGCAAGTGGGCGCAAGGGGTGAGAGTACCGGGTCCGGCCAAAAACCCTGGCACCTGCCACACCTTCAGGGCATGCTGATGCCATTCCCTGCCTTCTGCTGTCTATACTGGACAACCATGCCAGTCCCTGTGCAAAAGAATGAACAGGCACAAATCTGACACTGAGAATCAGGGGAACATCTCCATCTCCTAGGACACTCTGTTGTGGACCTGAAATTCACCCATTTCCACTAAAGAACTTCAAAGATAGACTCCAGCGTGAGACGTGCTAATCTGGGATTCATTAAGAGGCTTCATGCGACCTCCCATCACCCCCGCTTGAGCAAAGACTGTTAAGTAGTTTAGTGTAACTAGTGTTTTTGCATCCTGCAGCGTGTCATGTTAACGCTTACGCTCTGCTTCAGTTCTGTTTTTAGGCTTCTGGTTGGTTCTACAACTAGGGTTGCCAGGGACCTTAACAAGAGCTGCAGAGGGGCTCATCTCATAGGCGTAGAGTACGGGGGGGCTCGAGGGCTTGAGCCACCCCTGAAATTTCCCAGGGGGGGGGGCTCAGTCACCCCCGGCAAAATGGAGCACCTGCCACCGCGCCTCCCCAGGTCCTTCCAAGGCCCGGCTGCCACTGCTGGAGAGGGAGAGGGAAGGGGTGGCCGAGGGGGGGGGAGAGAGGCACCGGCAGCAGCGGCTGGCAGGCCTCGGAAGGGCCCAGGGAGGCACGGTGGTTTCCCGGGGGGGGGGGAGAACATCTCCCCAGCGAGCAAGTGTGCTTCGCGCACGCCCTAAGGAGCCCCCCCCCCCGGAATTTCCAAAAGTCTATGCCCCTGGCTCATCTGACCTACAGCAACGTGCCCACATCACTGCCCATGTGACTTGGAAGTGACATAATCACACCTGGGATGTTGGGAGCAACACACTTGGCATTTGGGCCACAAGATCCATGGTAAATTTAGCTTCTACCATGGAACTTTTGCCCAAATACCAGAGTGTCACCCCGATGTCCTGGATGTGATGACATCACTTCCAGGTCATGCAGGTAGTGAAGTAGGTACATCGCGGCACATTGGATGGATCTCCCTCCTATTCGGGGTAATTTCTCCCCTGCTGGCCAGCTGATCAGTGGTGGGGTGGGGGGGCCTGGCAGGAGGGGACCCACTGGGGGGGGGGGGACTGGCGACCAGTGTTCCTTCTAAACTGAGTTAGTGTGAGCTAGCTCACAGTTTTTTGGCCTCCAGCTCACAGATATTTGTCTCAGCTCAGGAAGGATCTGGGTCTGGAGCAAACTTACTTATGCAAGAGCCAAACCGCTCACTCACAACTTTAGCGCCAGCAGCTCACAAAGTAGAATTGTTTTGCTCACAAGACTCCGCAGCTTAGAGGGAGCATTGCTGGCAACCCTATTTCCTTTTGCAGTGTTCACTGAATGTCCCATCTTGTCAATTGTATTGACTCACTCTGTGTAATCCGCCTTGACCCCAAGTGAGAAAGGCAGACTATAAATAATGCAAATAAATAAATAAGGGAGAGGAGGAGGCAGGAGGAGAGGAGAAGGAATACCATCTTTTCCCCTCCCCAAATCAAGGGATGTCTTGTACGAAGAAAGATCGGGGCAACCTTACAGAGGTCAATCGGAAGCTGGTACCTGTGATGCTGATCTTGGCCGACCACTTGGAGGTGCCGTCCAACACACTCTGCTTGACAGCCTTCATCTGCTGGGTGTGAGTGGTCTTGGAGACCGCAAATATCTCCTGGATCAGCTCAAAGATCTCCGGTTTATTGCGTTCCCGGATCTTCATGCGATCTTTCAGCACCATGATGATGTTCTGTGTCCGGTCCTCGGCGCCGTGCTTAGAACTTTTCTCTGCCGCTCCTACATGTGCAAAGGGCAGGCACCAGACTCTAAAAGGGCTGCTTAAAAACTAAAACGGCAACTGTAACTAGAAGACGACCTGAGGTGAGATGGGTTGACTCAGTGAAGGAAGCCTCAGCCTTCAGTTTGCAAGGCCTGAGCAAGGCTGGCTGGCGTCAGAAGGGGGATGGATGAGGACACTGGAACACTCTGGCCGCCAGTCTGGACAACTGCCCAGGCACCATTTATAGGGAGGAAGAGATCTATAAGTGTCAGAATCATGGGGGTGTTTGTCAAAACAGGAAGGTGTTCTGGGAGACTTGTGTCAGGAAATAAGTGTTCATTCCTACGTTATTTATTGCTTGGGGATTGGCTTTCACTTGACTGTGCGAAGCTGGAGAAGGAACCCACCCATTAATGACCTCCAAAATATCCGATAGTTAACGAGCTTACTCAGATCTTACAAACTGAGGGCCGTGGCTTCCCTGGTTGAGTCAATCCACCTCATAGGTATTTCATAAGGTAAAGGTTTCCCTTGCTCGAAAGCCAGTCAAATTTAACTCTAGGGGGCGGTGCCCATCACCGTTTCCAAGCCGAAGAGCCAGTGCTGTCCGAAGACATGTCCGTGGTCATGTGGCCGGCATGAGTAAACGTCGAGGTGCACAGAACACTGTTACCTTCCCACTGAAGTGGCACCTATTTATCTACTTCCAATTTCTTGCTTTTGAACTGCTAGTTTGGCAGGAGCTGGGTCCAGAGACGGGAACACACTCCACCACACAGCACTCGGGTCTCAAACTGCCGAACTACCGACCTTCCGGTCAGCAGTTCAGCATCTTAATCACTGAGCCATCATGGCCCCTACATTTTCATAGGGGTGTGCAAATACACATATCTCATTCCTTTCTGTTTTCATATATTTTGTCAGAAGCCTTTCCTTTCTGCCCATTTTCACTGCTGCCATCAGAAGAGCCCTGCTGGATCAGACCAGTGAGGGTCCCTCTAGTCCAGCATCCTGTCTCACACAGTGGCCAACCAGTTCCTCCGGAGGACCAACAACAGGGCAGAGAGGCCGAGGCCTTCCCCTGATAAGAACATCAGAAGATCCCCTGCTGGATCAGACCAGTGAGGGTCCCTCTAGTCCAGCATCCTGTCTCACACAGTGGCCGATCAGTTCCTCTGGAGGGCCAACAACAGGGCATGGAGGCCGAGGCCTTCCCCTGATAAGAATATCAGAAGAGCCCCTGCTGGATCAGACCAGTGAGGGTCCATCTAGTCCAGCATCCTGTCTCACACAGTGGCCGATCAGTTCCTCTGGAGGACCAACAACAGGGCAGAGAGGCCGAGGCCTTCCCCTGATAAGAACATCAGAAGATCCCCTGCTGGATCAGACCAGTGAGGGTCCCTCTAGTCCAGCATCCTGTCTCACACAGTGGCCAATCAGTTCCTCCGGAGGACCAACAACAGGGCAGAGAGGCCGAGGCCTTCCCCTGATAAGAACACCAGAAGAGCCCTGCTGGATCAGACCAGTGAGGGTCCCTCTAGTCCAACATCCTGTCTCACACAGTGGCCAATCAGTTCCTCCGGAGGACCAACAACAGGGCAGAGAGGCCGAGGCCTTCCCTGACAAGAACATCAGAAGAGCCCTGCTTGATCAGACCAGTGAGGGTCCCTCTAGTCCAGCATCCCGTTTCACACGGTGGCCAACCTGTTCTTCTGAAAGACCAACAGCAAGACATAGAGGCTGAGGCCTTCCCATGATGTTGCCTCCTGGCTCTGGGATTCAGAGGCTTAGTGCCACTGAATTTGGAGGTTCCCCTCAGTCACCATAGCAAGGAACCACTGACAGACTTATCTGAATCTATTTAATCCTTTTTTATAGCTGTTTACTCCTGCGGCCATCACCACATCCTCCGGCAGCGAATTCCACATTTCAATCCCTCTCTGTGTAAAGCAGTCTTTCCTTTTGTCAGTCCTGGACCTACTGCCCATCAGCTTCACTGGATGCCCCCAAGTTCTAGTATTGGCAGCATCCTGAATATTTCACTCATTCCAAGCCTGGCTTTTGGACAATCCCCCCCTCCCCCTGCCATCCCTTGTGGGCCCGAGGCCCAAGCCCATGCTGACAACCGAGCCCCCTCTCACTTTGTAGGCAGTCAGCGTTGAGGAGATCTTGGCACTTCTCGTGGCATTTCACTCCACACTCGGTGCACCGCATCCCTTGGCGCGCGATGCCCCACAGCAGGCCCTCACACTCGTAGCAGTAGGTGGGCGTGGTGGCTGTCCACACCTCAAAGTTGTGGGGGGTTGTGGAAGAGATGGGGTAGATTAAGGCTTGAAGGGTCTTCTTGTAAACATGGTTTTTCTGTGGGAAGAGAACAAAGACAGATGCACATTCAGGCTCTATTTATGGCGCTTTTGCAGTCTGCTGTCTTTCAGAAAAGGACACGACGTATGTGACAGAAACCCTAACACCTTACCAGGGCTCAAGAGTGTCACACAGAGCATCTGGGATCTTGGAAACCTGGTGTTACATCAGAATAACCCCATTCATTTCTATTCCACATTGGACCATTCTGCCAGAGTTGTTGCTGTTATCATATGGCATTGTGTGTAGTACAGCCAGGAGATCCTAAAATTGTCTGGCCGCCTCAAGTTCTAGCTCTTTTAGTGTTAAGTGGCGAGCTAGACTTGGGGGGGGGGGGCTGAGAGAGCTCTGAAGGAGCTGTGACCGACCCAAGGTCACCCAGCTGGCTTCATGTGGAGGAGTGCGAAATGGAACCCAGTTCTCCAGATTAGAGTCTGTCGTTCTTAACCACTACATCACTCAAGCTACACCTGCCAGAGGTAATCACTTTTGAACAAGGGACAATCTGGTTTGGGGCAGACCACCTCTTTTTGTCATGGAAGTTCAGAGCCATTACAAGATGTTCGATGGGGGTAGGATTATATTTGATAAATCTCTGATCAATAACAGTAGCTTCTGACATCAGAGCTTTGCGTAGGATTGATGGAATCAGCTCGTTACTCTTAGGAGACTAGCTTAGGTCCAGTTCCCTTGACCATAAATATCTGGACCTTTAGGACTTTTTCTTGTCCTCAGTTATCAGTCTTCAGCAGATCCTGGGGTCCAAAGGAGGTTGCATACGTGTTAAGGACTTCTTCGACATATACAGGTTGCTTACCTGTAATTGGAGATCTTCGAGTGGTCATCTGTGCATTCACACCTCTGGGATTAAGTGCGCCTGCGCCGATCCCGATCGGTAATCTTCAAAGCCTAACAGATTTTCACGCCAGCTCCCCGGTCACGTGTACGTCCCACTGCGCATGACCCGGGGAGGGGCATGAGGATCCCGCCAGTTCCTTCTGACCGCTGCTAACAGCCCCCAGAAAAAAAGGTGAAGGAGACCGAAGCAGAGGGGAAGGAGGGCGGGTGGTGTGAATGCACAGATGACCACTCGAAGATCTCCAATTACAGGTAAGCAACCTGTATATCTTCTTCGTGGTCTCTGTGCATCACACCTCTGGGAGAATAGCGAGCAATAAACACACCACATACCTGGAGGTGGGTGCTGGAGGTCTCACATCTGAGCTGCTTGCAGAACTGCACGGCCCACCACAGTACGCTGATGGACGCGGACATCTTGGGCGTAGTGCTTCACAAACGTGTGAGGGAACGCCCACGTTGCAGCATTGCAGATGTCTCCCAGGGGAATGCCCTTGAGGAATGCTGTGGAAGTAGCCACGGCTCGAGTGGAGTGTGCCTGGAGGGACACCGGTAATGGCCTCTTGGCCAGGAGGTAGGCGAGTTTTATCGTCTCTACTATCCACTTCGAAAGTCTTTGCGACGATAGTTTCTGTCCCTGTCTGGGCAAGGCATAAGAAATGAAGAGAGCTGGAGACTTGCGAAAGGATTTTGTCCGGTGCAAGTAGAAAGACAGGGCTCTCTTGACATCTAAAGTGTGTAGACTACGTTGCGTTGGGTCCTGGGGACCAGGAAAAAATACCGGCAATGTGATATCCGCCCCTATATGAAAGTCCGAGACTATCTTAGGCAGGAAAGCGACATCTGGAGCCAAAGTGACGGCATTATGATGAAACGTGAGGTACGGTGGGTCGCAACGGAGCGCCGAGAGCTCACTCACGCGTCGAGTAGACGTGATGGCCACCAAAAACGCAACCTTCCACGACAAAAGTTGAAGGCTGCATGAGGCCATGGGTTCGAAGGGTTTTCCCATCAGCTTAGTGAGAACCAGGGGCAAGTCCCATGCCGGGACTGGTGTCCGCACTGGGGGATAGAGGCAATTCATTCCCTTGAGGAATTGCTTCATTGTTGGATGGGAAAACACCGAATAGCCATCAATCTTAGGATGACTGACTGAGATGGCTGACAAGTAAACTCGGATAGATGAGTGACACAGTCCCCTGTCTTTACATGACAGGAGGAAACCAAAAACATCTTTAAGCCCGGCAGGGACTGAGGGCCGTCCCACAGACGCCAGGAAGGTTAAAAACTTAGTCCATTTTGACTCATATGAACGCCGAGTGGAGAGTTTGCGTGAGTTCAGTAGAACTTGAGCAATGCGTGATTCTAACCCTAAGTTTGGATCAGCCAAACTGTCAATTTCAGTCTGGGCACATCGTGGTGCAGTACCTGGCCCCCGTGCATCCCGAGGAGGTCTGGGTCCGTCGGGAGGTGGAGATACATCCCTCGTGAGAGACTGAGGAGCGTGGGGAACCAGGGTTGTCTCGGCCACCATGGGGTGACGAGAATTGCCCACAGTCGCTCTGCCAACAGTTTGTGGACTACTCTCGGTATGAGAGGAATCGGGGGAAATAGGTACAATCGTTTCCCCGTCCACTGGAAGAGGAGACCGTCTCCGAGAGAGGTCGGGTCCGTTCCTGCTCTGGAACAAAATAGGTGGCACTTCTTGTTCTCTTGAGATGCGAATACATCCACGGATGGATGCCCTCAACGGTCGAAGATCGGAGTCAGGTAGAGGGGGTTCAGTTCCCACTCGTGTAGGGTTGCTCCCCCTCTGCTTAGGAAGTCCGCTTGGACGTTGAGTAGTCCTGGGAGATGAGTCGCTACCAGGTGAATATCTAGTGCCTGGCACTCGTCCCAAAGCTCTATCGCTAACCGGCAAAGTCCACGGGAGACCGTCCCACCCTGGCGGTTGATGTAAAACATGGTGGTGGTGTTGTCTGTAAGGACAGTCACCGTCTTCCCCGACAGGGATTGTTGGAAAGATCTCACTGCGTAGAGAACTGCCAACAGCTCTAGGAAGTTGATATGGTTGTGTGCCACAGATGGGTGCCACCTGTCGCCCACACCTACACCGTCCAAATGAGCTCCCCAGCCCCATAGGGAGGCGTCCGTAGTGACGGTCGCTGAGGGGGGTGGAAGCCGGAAAGGTGCACCTGAATGTAAATTCCGGGGCACAAGCCACCAATTCAGGGTCTCTAGGACCTGGGTCGATATCTGAAAACATTTGGAGAGGGAATGGAAGTTGGGGCGGAAACGCCTCAAAAACCAAAGCTGCAGTGGTCTCATTCGCAATTTGGCGAAGGGGATTACTGCTGTTGTCGCGGCCATCAGGCCTAGCAGGCGAAGGATTTGTTTGGCTGTAGCCTCCTTGGTCTCTTGGATAGACAGGAGAAGGGAGACTATATCCGCTGCTCTGTTGGGGGGTAGGAACGCTCTGCATTGCAGGGAGTCCAGGATAGCTCCGATAAACTGAACCCGTCTGGAAGGGGTAAGCATGGACTTTTTGAGGTTTATCGTCAGCCCTAGTGATTCTAGGGTACGAAGGGTAGTAGAGCTGTGGCTCTGTAGTTCCGTCGTAGAGGGGGCGACTAGAAGCCAGTCGTCCAGGTAGGGGTAAAGGTGGACACCTTGAAGTCGCAGATGTGCCGCTACTACTGCCATAAGCTTCGTGAAGACACGAGGAGCTGTAGAGAGGCCAAAGGGTAGGGCCTTGTACTGGAAGTGACGCGGACCGATCGCGAAGCGTAAGTACGGTCTGTGCGATGGGTGGATCGTCACATGGAAGTATGCGTCCTTTAAGTCCAGCGTCACCATCCACGCGTTGGTTTCTAGTAGCGGTAGGATGGTCTGTAGAGTGGTCATACGGAATTTCTTGTAGGTGATGAACGCATTGAGGTTCCGCAGATCCAATATGGGACGAAGTCCGCCATCCTTTTTTGGGACCGTGAAGTAGCGGGAGTAGAACCCCCGCTGAAGGTGGTTTGTTGGTACCTGTTCTATGGCATCTTTTGAGAGGAGGGTTTCGACTTCCGACGATAGGGTGTCAGAGGGGTGTGTGGTTACGAAGTACGATTCTTGTGGTATCTGGAAAAATTCTATTCTGTAGCCCTCTGCTACGACCGACAGTGCCCATTTGTCTGTCGTGATACGTTGCCATGCTGGTAGAAAGGGTGATAGACGGGTGGGAAGATCGGAGCGAATGGGGGAGTCAAAGACTCTGCTTGTTCGGTTTGGGTGGCTTAGCCTTGGAAGCAGGAGCGGACGGGAATCGTGGCTTGTGGCCATAGGGTTTCTGTTGATAAGCAGTAGACGACGGTCTCTGCCATTGGGGTTCAGTGGGAGATCTTCGCGGTTGCTGTTTGGACCAAGATCTCTGCCATGTCTTCTGCTTCTGTTGTCTCGATTGTGAGACACCCAAGTTACGAGATGTCTTAATGCTCTTATCTAAATCATGAAGGACTGTGTCCGTTGTGGAGCTGAATAGTCCTTCACCCTCGAAAGGGAGATCTTCCACCAAGGACTTTGTGTCTTGTGGAAGCGAAGTCGACCTCAGCCAGGCGTGGCGGCGAAGGGCGACTGCTGAAGTGAGTGTCTTGGACGTGACGTCCGCAGCATGCTTCGATGCGTTAAGCTGGTGCTTTGCTAGCACCATGCCTTCCCTCTGGATCTTCCTAGCAAGGCGTTGCTTATCCTCAGGAAGATGGGCCAGAAGTGGTGTCATCTGCTCCCAGAGGGAGTATTGGTACCTGCTCATGCAGGCTGTGTAGTTTGCCGTTTTTATGCCCAGTGCACCGGCTGAATAAAATCGTCTCCCGAAAGAATCTAATTTCCGTCCCTCTTTGTCCAAGGGGGAGGAATGTCCGCTGCGGCCCCTGGCCGAGGGGGTCACTACAACCGAATTGGGCTTGGGGTGGATGAATAGGAATTCTGCCCCTGGCTCTTGGAGCCTGTACATGTGGTCTAATCTCTTGTTGGAGATTGGAGTTGAGGAGGGGTGGCCCCAGGATTCTTTGGCAGTGCTCAAGAGCACCGAAATTAGTGGCAACGCTACCGCGGTGGATGTATCCATCTGTACGATGTCGAAGATGGCATCGGTAGCGGTGGGGGTTGGCTGGACCGTGGCAAGTGCCAGGGAATGGGCCATTCGTTTGATAAGCTCTCCATAGGATTTCACGTCCTCGGAGGGAGAGATTGGTAAATTTTCAGCCACATCAGGGGATGGTGACGGCTGGATGGGAGATTCATCATCGGATGATTCGGGAGATTCGGGTACCGAATGGTCGGAACGTTCGGAGGGAGACATAGGGGTCGACAGATCTGGTTGGTAGGGAGGGAGGTCAACGTCGGGTGAAGTAGGTGTCGGCATCGGTGGTTTCGGTATCGGTTTCGGTATCGGAGTCAGTGTCGGTGTCGGTCTCGGAGCCGGGTCTCGGCATCGGGAGACTCTTGATGACGTCGATTGGTGATCCCACTCCGCCGGGTACCACTGTGGAGGTGGCGGGTAGGAGGAACCGTACAGGTATCGCCATTGACGGACGTCCCACAGCACCGAAGATGGAGGAAGGTGCCAGTCTCGCTCACCTTTCGGTGCCGGCAGCGGGTCGGGTCCGGTCTCGGGACTGCTGTGAGGGATCTGCGTCAGCTCGATGTCGGGTTGCGAATCTGTGAGCTGGATGGGTTGCGGCATCGGGGAGGCGGGGCTGCCCCGGGGTCGCTCGCGCCCTGGAGGGTCAAGCTGCGGAGACCCATGCTGGGTCATGTCGGACGCAGGATGCGTCGACGAAGCACCCGAGGTCTTGTGCTTCAGCTTGCCCTTACCCTCTTTGCCCTCCTTACGCTTCTTAGCGGGAGTTCGTGGCAGTGAGAGGGGTCTTTTTGGTGCCGACTTCTCGGTACCGGAGGGGCTTCGCATCGGTGGCGACGTCGGGCCCGTCGGTGCCGATGGGGATGTTACCGAGGCGTTGGCTGCGGACATCTTCGGTGACAACGCTGCTTCCAAGAGAGCCACTCTGAGTCGGGCCGCCCGGTTCTTACGAGTTTGTTTGGAGAACGCGGCGCAACTCGAACAGGAATCGACGCGATGCGACTCGCCTAGGCACAACAAGCAGAGGGAATGCTTGTCTGGGGGAGCGATTTTACTCCCACAATTAAGTCAGCGTTTAAAGAAACCCCACCGCTGGGCCATAGGCCGGGCGGGGAGTAGGAAGAGGAGAATCCGAAAGCGAGTCCAGAAAAACAGTCCGTAGGTCAAGAAGACAAGAAAAATCAGTCCGAAAGGCCTTTCCAATTTGGAAAACGAAGGTTAGCTACCGACCGGAGCGGAGAGGGGATCCTCACGACGCGGCGGTCAGAAGAGAACTGGCAGGATCCTCGTGCCCCTCCCCGGGTCATGCGCAGTGGGACGTGCACGTGACCGGGGAGCTGGCGCGAAAATCCATTAGGCTTTGAAGATTACCGATCGGGATAGGCGCAGGCGCACTTAATCCCAGAGGTGTGATGCACAGAGACCACAAAGAAGATCTTGTTACTGCAAGGAACTCTACACATGCTCTGAGGAACCTGCTAACAATGTGTTTTGCAGTGCAAACCAGGATGAGGATCCTCCTGAGAATTACAGTTGATCCCTGACAAGCAACGGGTGTGTTCTCGCAGACTGAGCAACTCATGAAAACACGAACACTGCCTTTACATTGAGTTAAAATGGATGGAACCTGGGATCCCGTGCGGGCCAAAGGGGGGCACTCCGCCATCAACCCACGCCTCAGCATGGTCTTCTCTGCCTGGCAGCGGCTCTCCAAACAACTCAGGCAGAGAAAGGTCTTTTCTAATGCCTCCGATCCAGGATCTCCAGCCTTTTTGAGCCTGAAGGCACCTTTGCAATTTTGAGACAGGGCGATGAGCACCACTTGCCGGAGGTGGAGCTATACCCAACATGGCTGCCACAAGGGGTGGAGCCAAACCCAACATGGCTGCCATGGGAGGTTAGCCAAACACAATACTTTGCAAATGAATTAAAGAAAAGAAGGAAAGCCCAAGGGGGAAGGGTGGGAGGAAGAAAGAGATTGGGAAATAAAAAGAAATGAAGGCCAGAATGGAACTACACACCGACTAATGGACACATGGGTGCTTACCAGTCCTCCTGCTCTTCCAGTAACTAGTGCAGCCCTGGAAAAGCCGTCGGCATTCCACTCCTTCCTAAGCCCGGGTTAACTAGGAGAATCTCTAAACTTAACTCCAGCATTGTAACAGGCACAAGCTGCTCATCGTTTCCAGTTCTTCTGGCCCATTAACATTATCCTCCTCTCCTACATGACGTGTTTGTGAAACGCTTGCCCCCCAAAAGAAAAGCAATCTTGATGCATTAGTACATATGACTTCCTCAAGATTCTTTTTGAGCATTGTTTTATTTGGGGCTGGTGTATCTTGGTAAAACATCACACAAATAGAATCCAGATGCAACCGTACATACCGTTGGATCAAGACTGGGGAGGACATGAAGATCCAGCGCATGATGCAGGAGCAACCCTAAATACAGATGTGCCAGCATAGTCTCTACTTAGGTGTGAAGCTCTGTGGGAGACTCCCCTCTCTGTCTTGCCTACCTCACAGGGTTGGTGTTAAGATAAAATGGAGGAAGAGAGGATTCTATACATCACCCTGAGCTCCTTGGCCAGGATAGAAATAGGGCAGATAGATACAAAATTCAGAAACAAAACAACAGAGGAATACATTAGCTGCACTTTGGAAACATAACTGAGTAGCCTAACAGTGGAATTGGGAAGGAGAGAATTTTGGAAGTTTTCTTAATGTATGTGGAAACCATGGAGCTGGGGATGGAGCAGTGGAGGGAAACACAGACCAATTGCAGAAAGGCAAAATCTCTCAAATATGTGAGGCATACCAATCTCAAACCTAACGGGAGGGGCTGTAGCTCAGTGGAAGAGTCTCTGCTTGGCATGTAGAAGGTCCCAGGTTCAATCCCTGGCATCCCCAGTTAAAAGGACCAGGCAAGAGGTGATGGGGAAGACCTCTGCCTGAGACCCTGGAGAGCAGCTGCCAGTTTGAGTAGGCAATACTGACCTTGATAGACTGATAGTTTGATTCAGTGTAAGGCAGCTTTATGTATGTGACTTTTGTAGGCCAAGTTCATAACTGCAGTAAAACCCTGTTGTGTATTTGCAAAAGGGGGGGGATCATACTTACTAGCTCTTCGTTGTTTAAAGTGCTCGATGCAAGTGCTGACGTGATACCAGCTTTCCTGGACTGGACCAAGGACTGTCAGAAGGAAGAGCAAAGAAGAGTAAACAGACAATCTGCTGAGAAAACAGCCGGCAACAGTGGAGGGTCCATCTTGCCCTTATTCTAGAAAGACACCACAATTGCGTCAACAGCTACCAGGGGAACACTCTGAGCCTCTGGAAGGGTACTGAAGGACACATCTGGAGGACATATGAAATGAATCAACCCCACCCCTTTCCCAATCCTCCCCTCTTAAAATTTGCCAGCAAATGTTCTCTGCATGTGCACACCCTTGGCAAGTATGCTCTGGATGGTCACCCAGTCATCCAACATTTGATATTTGGTATTAAATATATGAAGGTTTCATGGTGACAGTTAAAAAAAATTTTTTTTTGCATTTTATGTGTGTGTGTGTGTGTGCGCGCGCGCCCATGCCTGAAAGTCATGGTGACCTCTGGCGACTCCTGCTAGGGTTATCAAGCCGCTTCTCTGAATGCATGGAGGACATTCAGAGAAGCGGCTTGATAGCCTGCCTTTGCCTTCCAGCCCTGGTATTCCTTGGAGGTCTCCCATCAAAATACTTGCCAGGGTCGGCCCTGCTTAGCTCCTGAGATCTGATGAGGTCTGGCTGTCCTGGGCTGTCCAGGTCAGGGCACTATTTGACCATCTTTGATGGGCAAGAAGGAGGAATTCTCTCAATGGCAATCTGTACGGCTATTTAGCCCACCACAACCGTCAAAATGCAGAAGTCATACATCACTTCCAAAATGCAGGTGTGAAATTTGGGAGTGGATTTTTGAGCCTGAAATTCAAACTGCAAATTTGAAATACTGCCATACCATCTTAGGTCCTTTCCACACTAGGATCTCATCCCTGGTTTTATCAGAGTTCAACTCAGGATACAATACCTTGCATTTCTCCCTGGTTATAATGGTCCTTTCCGCACTAGACCTTAAATCCTGGTTCAGCCCTGGCCCCTAACTTACATTCTACACTACTTACAGTCTACACTACTTATCACTACACTAATTATCTTGGGGCATTTTTACATTCTACACTCGAGTTCACCCCTGTAATTATCTCACAGTGTTTTTTGTTTCCACATTACATTGAGGTCACCCCAGTTTCACCCCACACTTGTCCTGGGATAAACAGATGCTGTTATAACCAGGGATAAATGCAAGGTGTTGTGTCTCAAATTGAACTCTGATAAAACCAGGGATGAGATCCAAGTGTGGAAAGGACCAACAGCATCTGTTTATCCCGGGTCAAGTGTGGGGTGAAACCAGGGTGACCTCAATGAAAAGTAGAAACAAAAAATACCCCAAGGTAATTACAGGGGTGAACTTGGGTGTAGCGTAGAATGTAAAAATACCCCGAGATAATTACCGGGGTGAACTAACGTGTAGTGCAGAATATAAGTTCGAGGACAGGGTTGAACCAGGATTTAACATCTAGTGTGGAAAGGACCATAGAGGTGTTATTCCCCGCCTTTGAAACAACCAGCAATGTGTCTTCTAAACTGGTTATCTGTCTCAGCAGAATGGTGGTTGTGTTCATATGCAAATACAGGTAGATTTCTCCAATTAACTGATTGATTAACTGATTAAAGTACACTTCATGAATCAACTAAGGTTTCTCAAATCTGCTATTGGCCCTACGGTACCAACAAGGGGGGGGGGGCTACAGAACACAAAAAAGGCCCTGTGGAATCAGACCCAAACTCCATCCAGTCTGCCATTCTGTTTCAAGTAGTGGCCAAAGGCATGCACCTGAGAAGTCCATGAGCATGGCATGAAGACTTTTTTTTTTGCCAGGGTAGACTGCTCCTGTACACAGAGGCTCTGTTACACTATCCTGATTTATAGTTGCTGATAGATTCATCCTCCACAGAAATTTATGAAAAGTCTTGCAGGACTGGACCAAGGTCTTCTCTAGATTACCAATCTTTTTCTCTTAATTAACAATTGATGGTCAGATGCTTCTAGAAGGTATAATGAGGGCATCAGCCACCTTCTGTCCTGGAACTCCAACCACCACTGGACCAGAGATGACACCTGGCTAACGTCAGATTCACTGGTTTCTTGTGCTTCCAGTTAAATACTTCGGCCTTGTAGCAAGACCATAGCCAAGCTCCAGCCTGGATGCCCCTTCCAAGCCCCTGAGAAAGAACTGCGAACCCAGAATCAAAATAACGAGGGAAGAAAAGGGCAATACTCACCATGGCCTGTCAAATGTCAGGGCAGCCAAAAACGAGCAAGATTGGGAAGGAAAGGACAACCAGTTAACAACCAACCTACTGGGAAAACCGGAAGACGAGACTTTCCTCCCTAACTTGCCCCATGATAACGAGATAACTGAAACCGATGAAGATTCGGCTGAACCGAAACTTGCTTCTGGATGTATAAAGCCCTAGTGGGATTGGGAGCCACATCCCTCTCTTCTCAGGCTTTCTGTAACATCACCATCACCACCAGCTGCCCAAGAGCAAAGCACTCAGCAGCTTATAGGTACGCTGCTTTGTTTCTCTTGGTCTGAGCAACGTCCCAAACCTGTGAAGGACCTTTTTTATAAGAAGAAAAAATGGGTTGGCTTTAAAACCAATCGACCTTCCAGCTGGTGCCCATTTTAGATTTTGGGGGCCCTTTGCAAAATGTTGCCCAGTGTTTCCTCCTCCTCCCAGGCACAGCAGATAACAGCAGGTAGGCAGGTGGCGGCTGCAGATCCTGTCACTCTCACTGCATTCTCAGGCAGGTGAGCCAATGGTGGTTGCCGGCCAACAGCAGCCTTCACTGGTAGTGGAAGAGGAGGGGGCACAGCCAAAGCAGGGAGGCCCAATCCCACTGCTAACACCACACTGCTGCTCCCCCTGGGCCTTTGGCATTTGCCCCAGAGTGCTTACACCCACTGCCAATCCTGCTCTCATACATCAAGCGAATGTAGCTAGGATCTCCATGGCTGTCTGGCCACTAAGGAGTTCCCCTTTCCCTTGGAGGTTCTCCAAAACCCTAGTCTCGGTCTCCTCCCAAAACTGGCAAGGACAACTTGTGAAAGCGCCAGCTGACTTTAAGTGGGGAAGCAGCTCCCGTACTCGACCCACAATGCCGTCTTCCTTCTGACCTGGATCGGTCTTGTGGGGACGAATCTCTCTGCTTCAACTGGGGAATTCTCAGAGTGGAAAGAAGCCCTCTGGAGATGGCGAATATTCATGTACAGTGAGCACATGGAAAGCAGGAAGCGGGAGGGTGCCTACCTTCTGACCTTCAAGTGGACAGCATCTGTGCAGAACTCGATGCACTATCAATCAGGCCCTCTAGGCAGAGCTGTGTATGTGAAGAGCTCTCTCCCCGCAGTACACTACAGCTTCTATACACGAACGCCATGAGATTATGCAAGGCAGTTTGCATAGAGAATGGGGACAGATCCTCCTTTGCCCCTTTACTTGTTGATCATTCTAGGGGGCTGCTGGGGGTTGAAGGTGGAGCAAGCAGCAAGCACCTAAAGGTGACCCCCTACCCCTTTCCAGGGAGCTCTGAAGGTCTAGCTGTGTCCCCCTACAACTCTCCAACACTCCCACCACCACCACCCCAGTTTTTCCACAGGGAACACTGCAAGCCCCTCTGAGACTGGAGGCATTCTTCTCAATGGAACCACCCTGGAAATAACACAGATTTGCAAGTAAAAGAATCCCAGTGACCCCAGCCCCCGTGCTCGCAGAAAGCACCGGTTTAAAGATGTATATCTAGACCATCATCACCATCCAGACCTCCCACCCACCTCCCAAACCCTGGTACCCACACAAAAGACAGAGGCATCAGCACACACTCCCCGCCCCCACCCAGACAGGACAGCCAGACAGAGGGGGAGACCAGAAAGAGGCAGCCACACCAATGGGAAGGAGCGGAAGCAAAAGACAGACAAGTCCAGCTGTTGCAGGCAGGGAGTTAGACACAGAGAAGCAAGGGACCTCCAGGAGTCCAAAACATCTGGCGCAGATGGGAAGGCCAGCACTTAGCCTGCAAGGCTGCAAACTGAGCTGCACTGCAAATTGCACCTGAAACCAGTTTCTCTGTTGTATCCCTGGCTTCACTGCTAAGATTCTTGGGAACTATAGTTTTGAGGAGGGCCTTGGGAAGACCACAGCGGATGTCTCACAGACTACAACTTGCTGGGTTCCTTAATTACGATGGTTCCATGGGACATAACCCAAGCAAAGAATCCTGAGAACTGTGGATCTAAGGGAGGGCTTGGCAATTCCCCTGAATTCTAAGCAGCTGCACAAAAACTACAGTTCCCAGGATTTGAAGGAAGAACTGGGATATCCAAGTGCAAATGCTGAGAGCCCCCAGAACCTGGACGCTTCCCACACATGCATGAGGAAATGAGCACCAGCCTAACCCTTCTCTTTGACATAATTCTTCAAGAAACAAAGAGAGAGTCCTGTTGACCTTTGCTGCTGACCACAAGATTTTTTAAAGCTACGGCTGATGTTGAATTTCTCATGGCTGCCGTTAACTTCCAAGCCAAGCCAGATTTTCCTTGTCAGACGTATGCAGTTTGTCAATTAACTCTGGACACTTTCACGTGTAATTTTGAATCTCCGTATACACATAGGTTTGATATATGCAGAATGCTGACTGATTCATGCCCCCAAAACACTGAAAAATACATACTGCAAAAAATCAGTGCATGGAAACAGAAAAGAAGATACAAAGGGCCTTTCCGCATTCTCATTTTCCTTGTGTGTATGCCTTCCTGTCGCTTTGGGTCCCCCCCCCCCCCCGCATAGTTCTGCACATGTTTTGCTCCCTCTAGTGTTCAATTTGATATTACATTACTTTATGTCTGGCATAAAACCCTGCACTTTCAATCTGCAGGGAGATATGCTGGACATAAAGTGCTGTAATATGAATCAACCACTAGCAGGAGCAAACAAAAGCAGAACGGGGGCGGGGGGGGGGATCAACCCTGAAGCAACAAGAACACACAAGTAAAGAAAATAAACATGTGGAAAAGTCCAAAATTAGACTGGGGATTTTTCAAGCTGAAACAGCAGCGATGACAAACTCAAAACCATTCTAACCTGTAAAATAGCCTGAGAGCCGGTGAGGTACAGTGGTTACAGCACTGAACTAGAATTCAGGAGCCCTGGGTTCCACTCCTCCAAGCTGCTATGAGCTTTAGTGAGTGACACTGGACCAGTCACCCTCTCAGCCAGCTTACCTCACAGGGTTGTTGTGAGGATAAAACAGAGGAGGGGAGAACAGCATATGTCACCATGAAATCCTTAGGAGGGAGGAGGGTGGCAAACTGATATGGGGGTGGTCAAGGAGAACATTTACAAAGCCCAAAAGAACTGTGTACCAAGACACTAAAAGCACAATTTACTACAACATAATATACAATATACAATAACTGCACTGGAAAGCTGTGGCTGTTGTTAACTGTGAAAGTTTGATGAGTCTAGACAGAAAGTTCTCGTCAGCCTCAACCGAGGAAGATTGATCAAAACCAAGTCCTACTATCTGGAGTCTTCATCTCATCCGGACTTACCAATTCATTCATTTGGACTTTCCTGATTTAACTCAGACACTTTGCCCTTGTAGACCTAATCGGTCCCTTGTAATAATTTTTGGAAGCATTAGTGTCAGTTGCAGACCTACAGATCTCAGTAAATTCATATATTTGAAATGATATTGTATTGGATACTCACCTGTTAATATATATTTACTTGTTGGATTGCTCTACAACATTGATACTTAGAAGTTTTCATAAGTTTCCTTGTTACTCTGCATACACTGCTTATGCAGTTATTGTATATTTTATATGATGCTATAGTAAATTGTGCATTTAGCATCTTGGTACACAGTTATTTTGGGCTTTGTAAATGATATTTACTGTGTGATCGCTACTGTCTTGTGGTCAAGGAGAGCCACTGGATCCAGATTTGACATCCTTGGGAAGGTGCCTAGATTCTGTGGCCATCCCTTGGCTTACTATCTCAAGACCCAAAGAGGACCAAGTCCTGATGCAATTGTGTGCATGACAAAACACTGCAAATTTTCAGGAACATAAGTTGGGTGTGCACCTGGAACTATCTTATAGTGAAGTCTAGCCCAGGGGTCCCCAACCCTTTTTGAGCCTCCAGGTGCCTTTGGGATTCTGACACAGCGTGATGGGAGCAACCACAACATGGCCACTGCAGAGGGTGAAGCCAGCCACAAAATGGCTGCTGCAGCTTTCCTGAAGATCCTTGTGTTGCGGTGGCAGCTGCTGCCAAAGCAACGTTTTAAAAAATCCGCACATCATGTTGGGGACGTCTGGTGTAGCCAATTACTGCCTGTTGATTGGCTGAATCCTTTTTAAGGCCCAATTTACACCTCCCCTCTGAAGTAGTTTGACTGCTGTTTTTCCCAAGCTCATTTCACGCTGGTTTCAAATTTCACTCCAGGGGGTCTGAAGAGTACTAAGCAACAGCATTTGTTTAAAGCAGTATAATGCTAGCTTGACCACAGGAGGGCAATTAACGAATGTAAACATTAATTTATAAACTAGAACAAGTATGGTTTGAAACTAGAAACAGGTATAGACAGTTTTTTTAAAAAACTAGAATGATTCTAGAGGGAAAGTCAGATGTAAATTTGACCTTAAATAATTAAAAAAAAACAACTGTTGATAACTGAGATAGAAACTGGCACCTTCTGCAGACAACACAGGGGCTCTGCCACTGAACTATGGGATCTGCAAAGTTGGTATAGCACTGAAGAGCGGGGTCACAGACCAAGGAAGCATGCCAGGGAAGGTTGGCAGGGTACGTTACAGCTGTGCTTTGAAAGGTACACTTCTGTTGGGTGGGTGGTGGGAAAACAAAACCGGAAAGCTGGAGGAAGACAGACTGATGCCCTTTATTGGACAGGGATTCTGTTTCTGTTAAAGTGACAGCACCTTACGCAAACAGCCAACCAATACCGAAACATCTTGCGAGCCAACCGAAAAGACGGGAGGCCTTATTCAGGAGTCTTGGATCCAGATGGAACAGAAGGAAACCCTGCATCTGGTTCTTTGATGCATTCCATAATGGGTCTTGGAATGGGTTTACAACATTGAGAGCACTGAACTTAGTATATGGCAACCAGCGTTCCCTCTATGCTGAGTTAGTGTGAGCTAGCTCACAGGGTTTTTTTAGCCTCCGGCTCACACATTGTTGTCTGAGCTCAGGAAGGAGGACTCCAGAGCAACCTAATTTATGCAGTGGCCAAATCGTTTGCTCACAACTTTAATGCCAGTAGCTCAGAAAGTGGAATTTTTGTGCACAAGACTCCACAGCTTAGAGCAGGGGTGGCCAAACTGTGGCTCGGGAGCCGCATGTGGCTCTTCCACACATATTGTGCGGCTCCCGGGAGGCTCCCCATCTATTTGCACTCTCTCGCTCTCTCTGTCTTTCTTCCTTCATCCCTTCCCCTCCCTCACCCATCTATTTGCTTTCTTTGTTTCTCTTGCTCTTTCTATCTTTCTTTCCACCTCTTTCATTCTTTCTTTCCATCTCTCTCTCTTAGACACGTAAATATCATTAGCAAACAAACAAATAAATATCACTGGACAAATAAATGTCATATCAATATCTGTTTTTAACTCCTTTTGTTTTTATTTTTGCCAGTCTCGTTTAATGCTAATAAAAATCAATTCTGCATATTTTTCAGTGAAAACACATGTGTAATATTTGTTCACGCCTTGTGGCTCTCAAACATCTGACGTTTATTCTGTGTGGCTCTTACATTAAGCAAGTTTGGCCACCCCTGGCTTAGAGGGAGCACTGGTGGCAACCAGCCGTTGGAAGAGAAATGCCAACTCTTCATTGGGAAATTACTGGAGATTTGTGGGTGGAGGCCAGAGAAAGCAGTTTGGGAAGGACCTCTACTATGGGCATAGGCGTCAACTACAGGGGGGCTCAAGGGCTCGAGCCCCCCCCCCCGAAATTTCCCGGGGGGGACTGAGCCCCCCCCCTGGGAAAATGGAGCGCCAGCCGCTGTGCCTCCCTGGTCCCTTCCTAGGGCCACTGCCGCCTCTCTCTCTCTCCCCCCCCCACGCCTGGCTGCCTCCGTCCCTCCCTCCATCCGTCCGTCCAGGGGCCAGCTAAGCCCAGCTGGCCCCTGGAGGATGGAGGGAGGTACAGAAGCAGGAGTGGCCAGGCGGGGGGAGGAGAGGCAGCGGGGACATGGTCCCCCCCCCGTGGATTTTAAAACTCTCTCCCTCCCTCTCTCCCACTCGCTCGCCCCCCCGCTTCCCTGGGACTCTCCCCCCAGCAGGCGGTGCCTCACCACCACCGATGTGCCAAGGGGGCGGGTGGGCCAGCGGGCGAGGAGCAGCCAGCTCTGCTGCCTGGAGCGCGACTCGAATGGCGAGCACTAGCCCGCGCACGTCCTCTGCAGGAGCCAGACGGGATGGAAAAATTGCCCCCCCTGCTCCGGGGCCTGTCGTCTCCTCCCAACGCCCCTGCAAAGCGGCTGGGGAGGCTCTGCCTGGAAAGCTGGCCCCCAGTTTCCCTGGCCAGCCAGCTGGCTCGAAGGCTACTCCGGGGAGGGGGGGTGTTGGGGGGGGAGATTCTCCCGCTTTCTTCTCCCCCTGGCCAGGGCAGGGGGCCTCCCGGCTCAGCAGCTCCTCCTCCTCCCACCCGAGGGCTCAAGGGCGGCGCTTTCCCCCCTGCTCTGGCTTGCCCCCCCCCCCACGCCCTCCGGGGCTGGCCGTGGCCAGGAGAGGAGAGCAGATGGGACAACTGCAGGAAAGCCTGGCAAGGACACCCACGTGGGGGAGGACAGTTCAGTGCTTGGGTTGTGCTTCTGTTTTGTTTTTTAAATGAACTCTTTTCTTCTCCCCCTGGCCAGGCGGGGGGGGGGGGGAGGCAGCGGCGGCGGGAACATGGTCCCAGCGTGCGTGCGCGCACACAAGAGTCCCCAGCCCCCCCATACTCAGAGGTACTCATTTCACTGCATTAGGGCAGGGGTGATGAAGCAAATGAGCTCTTGGTGGGTGCGAAGTGTCTCTGGGCTATCTATGCGCGAAGACCGACTGCATATGCAGGATGTGTGCAAATCCATAGGGACTGGACTTCCCAATGTCAGGCACACCCGGTGCATGTGTCCAAAACCAGCCCTGGAAACGGAACCTGGCCATATCATCCTGCCCATTATAACTCTCTCGGGCGCACTGTGATGGCTAGCTTCCATGTGGGGAATGGTTTACAGCAACTGAACTTGGGGACATACATTTCAGCTGCTGTAAGCCATTTCCCATGAGGAAACTACATGGGCTTTTCCACATTCCCATTTTCCCTGCGGATTTAAACTACAAGTTTTTATGCCAGACATACATCAATGTAACATCAAATTGACCACTAGAGGGAGCAAACACATGTGCAGCAGAACCCATCCACTCCCGGAAGAAAAACGAACTTACAAGTGAGGAAAAAGGAAATGTGGAAAAGCCTCAGTCCTGAGCTTGGGGCAGGGAAGATCTACAGGAAATGCTTTATCAGAACAGAGAAGAAGAGTTCCATTATGTAACCCACAAAAGCTCCACCAACAGAGGATCCTTCTGGCTGAGACAAGGTCCTTGCCTTAAGCTCCTCTTTACCAAGCCAGCGCCAATCCGGTTGAACTCTCAAGAGGGTGCATGGGATTGGGGTGTTTAGGGAAAAGGGGATCCGTAGGGTGCTCTCTCTTTAACCACGTTCTCACCAGATCGCTGATGACTAGAGGAAGCGATTTACGTCCCGGCTTAATGTCAGGCATGCTGTCAATACAGCGTAGAAACTTGACCGCTGCACCCCTGAGGGAGTACCCAGCCAAAACAGCCATCATAGAGAAGGGGGAAAACAACAGAAAAGAAAAAAGAAACAAGCCATATTAGCTAAGCAAAGCAGAGCCAGTCCCATGAGATGTGGGACTCTGGAGCCATCGGAATGGAAGACAGGGCCCTCATCCTACCCAGCTGTTCTCAAGATGAAATTGGGGGTGAGGAAAGAAATTTCCTCTCATAACTAGTGGCTTGGAAAACATTAACATTACATTGTCCTCATTTCCCCTTCTTAGATGTCACCCTTATGGATGCTTAAAGCTAAAGTCCTAACTTTAAACAGCCATCGTTATTATCAATACCAATAATCATAACAGTGGCAACAATACTAATAATGAATCTGAGAGCAGGTGTGATATAGTGAACAAAGATGCCATCTCTGCTACAAGTCACATTGGTTTCAAACCGGTTTGAAGTTTCCCTGAAAGAATTCTGAGAATTGTGGCTTGTTGGAAGTGTGTGGAATTCTCTGGGGGAAATCCTGTGCTGATACCTCCACGGAGAACTACAGTTCCTTGTAGAATGAGAAAGATTGTTGAATTACGTCTGTAGTGCAAACATGCTCCATCTTGAATTCAAATCCCATTTCCGTTTGTTAACTGACAGGTCTTGCGAACGGAAGGGGACTTTGTGGCTTCCTGGATGGAGTCCCTCCACCTCCTGTTCGGCCTTCCTCTTTTCCTGCTGCCTTCGACTCTTCCCAGCATGACGGTCTTTTCCAGTGACCGATGGGCAGAGGGTTCAGGACGGACAAAAGGAAAGACCACTTTACACAGAGAGTGTTTAAAATGTGGAATTGGCTGCCTAGATAGGGTTGCCAAGTCCAGGTTGGAAAATACCTGGGGACTTTGGGGGTGGAACCAGGAGAAGGTGGGGTTTGGGGAGGGGAGGGGAGGGGCCTCAGCATGGTACAATGCCACAGAGTCCACCCTTCAAAGCAGCCATTTTCTCCAGGGGAGCTGATCTCTGTCAACTGGAGATCAGCTGTAAAAGCGGGAGATCCCCAGGCCCCACCTGGAGGCTGGCAACCCTATGCCTAGAGGATGTCATGATAGCCACAGGAACAAACTGCTTTAAAAGAGGATTAGATAGATTAATGGAGGATAAGTCTATCAGTGGTTACTCGCCATGGTGGCTGAGGGGAACCTCCACATTCAGAGGCACTAATCTTCTGAATCCCAGAGCCAGGAGGCAACCTCAGGGGAAGGCCTCAACCTCTCTGCCCTGTTGTTGGCCCTCCAGAGGAGCTGGATGGCCACTGTGTGAGACAGGATGCAGGGCTAGATAGACCACTGGTCTGATCCAGCGGGGCTCTTCTGATGTTCTTATCAACGAAGGCCTCGGCTCCTGTCCCCCGTTGTCGGCCCTCCAGAGGAACTGGTTGTCCACTGTGTGAGACAGGATGCTGGACTAGATGGACCACTGGTCTGATCCAGCAGGGCTCCTCTTACGTTCTTATGAAGGCCTCAGCCTCTGTGCCCTGTTATTGGCCCTCCAGTGGAAGTGCTTGGCCTCTGTGTGAGGCAGGATGATGGACTGGATGGACCCTCACTGCTCTGACCCAGCAGGGCTCTTCTGAGGTTCTTATCAGGAGAAGGCCTCAGCATCTCTGCTCTGTTGTTGGATCTCCAGAAGAACTGGTTGGCCACTGTGTGAGACAGGATGCTGGACTAGGTGGACCACTGGTCTGATCCAGCAGGGCTCTTCTGAGGTTCTTCTCAGGGAAAGGCCTCGGCCTCTGTACCCTGTTGTTGGCCCTCCAGAGGAACTGGATGGCCACTGTGTGAGACAGGATGCTGGACTAGGTGGACCACCAGTCTGATCCAGCAGGGCTCTTCTTATGTTCTTATGTTCTTATGTTCTCGTCTTCTCATAATGTGACCAAAGTACAATAGCTTGAGTTTAGTCATTTTAGCTTCTAGGGAGAGTTCATGTTTGTTTTGATCTAGAAATTGCAGGATTAGATACGATGTTATATGACACCAACTCTCAGAAACCAGAATACTGAATTTGGCCAAGTTTTACCCTCCAGGCACTTAATTTTTAAAAAGTGTCTAGGAGTGACCTACCATTTTTGTCCCATTAAAGACCTCTAAAACCAAATTTCAAAATGTTCAAAATGTTCAAATGGGAATCCTGCATGTTGCCCTACTGAAAAATCGGAGGCCATCTTGATTTCTGCATATCTATATGATCGGAAACCCTTATTCCATTCACCCGGCTCCAGAGCAAAGATCCTGCAGTTCAGGACAGAGGAAGCCAGCAGCTGCCGGAGAGAGAAGAAAACGTTAGGGAGAAAAACCTCACCAAATCGCTAACTAGGGGGATGGGTTTTCTCTTG
Organism: Lepidodactylus listeri; assembly: GCA_029233225.1. Classification (NCBI taxonomy): domain Eukaryota; kingdom Metazoa; phylum Chordata; class Lepidosauria; order Squamata; family Gekkonidae; genus Lepidodactylus; species Lepidodactylus listeri. The sequence continues at coordinate 179,098,738 of JARCFY010000002.1, forward strand.
CGAATGTCGGGCATGCTATCAATTATGATCAGCCCTCCTCCAGGCCTAGAAAAGAGACACAAAAAAGTCAGACATCTCAGAAGTACAAAGAGATGGGGAAAAGGAGAGGGAAACATGACCAGGACAGGGAGATGCAGAAATGGACAATCAAAGCTGGCCCCAGAATAGGGGCACTTGTGGCCAAGAGCTGGCCAACCCAATAGCGCCGTTGTTCTCGATCTGCACCGGAAGGCCTGGATTCTTCATTTGTATGACTGTCCTCTTCGTGGTTAAAGGGATCTGTTGAGAGTGATTCTGAAGCTAGAATAGCAGACAATTATTTCAAAGGAAGAGTGTTGACCGACAGGTGTGGGACACGGACATTTTTTTAATGCCCCACTGCTGCTTCTGGTCAAGCAGATTTTGAAATGATAAGAGAGCCTATTGAACCTGTTTCTCAGAGGCATAAACAGGCTGCGTGTCCAATGGGGATGAGCTATTGGGAAATTTTTTTCATATCTTTTCGATTCTGAATGTCGCTATTGGTCCACCGTTGCTGCCATTGAGGAGTCTGTGGTTTCTCGTACATCGTTTTGATGGCAGCAATACGCCATTGAAATGCCACTGATGTGGAAAAGGTGTGTTAATTTTGATAGGAAAAACGCAGCACGAGGAAAAGGGAACTGATGTGATGGGAGAAATGAAATCCAAGCAGGGCTATTCACATTGAACTGGACTGCTTGCAGAATTTGGTCTCATCCCTCGTCAGGTGTGTAGCCAGAAAATTTTGATTGGTGGGGCATGGGGAAATCTGGGAGGGCGCCCCAGCCATGCCTGCTGCTCCTCTTGCAGCAGAAGCAGCTCCAGCTCTGCTGCGACCTCTGGTCCTCCTCCAGCCCTTTCACTGGGAGAGGCTCGATTCCAGGCTGTTTCTCTGTGTAAGCTGGGGGGGGGATCTCCAACACTCTCTCTTTTGCAATTTTATTATTAGTATTATTATTATTTTGCAATTTTATTTTATTTTGCAATTTTATTTTATTTTATTTTGCATTTTTAAAAACTTATTTATTTTCAAGCCAGAGCAAAACAAAAACAAAAAAACCCACCCCTTAGCTCCAGTTCAAAGAGGAAATGGCTGGGTGGCTGTGAGTCAAGAGATAATTTCCAGAATTCACAGGAAAAGCTGACCTTTCGATGTAGAAAACCAGTTTCTGAAAATTTGTTAGATTTTGAAGTGATGCGAAATTTTATTTCAGCAACAGAATGGGACTGCCAGACCAGTTTTGTCTTCTTCATTTGTGATTTGAGGCACTGAAGACTGAAGTCCAGGGTTCAGCCCTGACATAAAGCATTCAGGCCTGAGGACCATAGAGTTTCCCCCTCCTTCCAGTGGTAGCAGATAGAAGAGCAGACAAAACCCACTGCAGCATTAAGATCCCCCCCCCAGTTCTCAAAGCAATTGTACGTTTGGGAAGAAGATGCCTTTTTCAAAGTTAATAAGGCAGTGAGCGTAGAAATGTACTGATGTTTGTGCAGTACTTTAAAATGTTTTTTTTTTGGGAAGCCTAAGGATAAGACTTTTGGCTTAGATAGCTTTGGATTTGTTGACACGCACATCGTCTGAGGGGGCAGCTCACATCTGTTGGGGGCGTTGCCCTCAAATGCCCCCTGTGCCTACAGGCCTGTCCCTCATGTATGTAACATGAGCCTCAGCTTCTCTCTTTCAAAGCTCCACTGGGTGAAGATGGTTCTAATGCATCAGAAAAGCCTCAAAGGGCATCCCTTGGCTGCTTCATTCCCAACTGAAATGCAAGATGTGCGTGTCAACAAATGCCTCACTACTCTGTACCAGATGTTGTCAAATATTGCTCCTGTATATCAGTGGTCAGAGCCTGTCAAATACTTTTCTAAATGTGAGTATATTTTAAAATCCACAGATGACAGTTCTGGGGCACATACCTCTGGTGCAAACTGGTTTCGAAACCATTATATGATCACATTAATAACTATTTATTATTTATTAACTGCTTACAGGGAAGCAGTTTATTTATTTATTATTTATTAACTGCTTACAGGCACCTCACATACCTGTTTTTAAAAATACAGCTTCCAATCGGTGACTTCGATTCTCTCAGAAACCGAATATCTATCTAAGAGATTTGCAGTCTAGAAGCACACTCAAGATCTGTCACTCACCCGCCTTTAAACCACAGAGATTTGGATTCCCCGGATCCTTCACCTCGGGCCTGAAAGACAGAAATTACCAAAGTTAGTTCCTGTGCTGATGGAAGCACGGCATCCAGGACTCAAAGACAGGGCCTCAAATAAGTGAACCAAATCATTGCTGAGTTTATGCTCATCATATGAAAAGTAAGCTAAACCACACTCCGACAGCAGAGAATACTGCAGGCTTGTATATGCACATAGGAAGGACAGGCAATATAAGCACAGAAAAGCGCTTCTGTATCCCCTCACTCTTTCTAAAGAACGGGCAAAGAAGAATCTTGATGGACAAATGCTTCTGCCATTGCTAGAATGCTATTGCTTTTATGCAGCGTATTATCAATGCTTTATCATACCCATCGCTAGCAGTGGGAGTGGGAGAGAAGATCTGAATTACCTAAAGGGATGGAAAAATGTGGTGGCCTGATAACATACAGGGGATGCTTTTTGAATCATGGTATTGTTAGTAATTCAATAACATTCATTTTCATTTCTGCTACCCTCCAAAGGGAAACTAACTCGTTTTACAACCGCGTATCTCAGATATTTTCCACCAGGAAATACTTATGTCTAAATACTTTTTTGATATGGATGTTTCAACATCATTGTTTGCGTGCTACCTAACAATGAAGCTTTTGGAAGCCTTTCATCATAAACAGAAAATGTGAAGGAAATATGGATAAGTGGAGGGGGAGAATTGAAAGATTTTGGCTTTTTGAGTGGGAAAGCTTCCTGGAGTTTGGTTACAAAAGCTCCTGGATTGCACAGCTTCTTTGTTTCTTGACTTTGTGGGCTTGCTCCATGGGGCAGTAAAAATGAATCCTTTGGCGTATGTTTGCTTAGCCTTGTCAAAAAAATTATGTACAATACTTGGGCTTAAAATAGATTTAACTTAACCAGCTTCTTTTTTACAGCCCAAGCTTAAACAGTGCAGAAAAATAGTGTAAAAATTATATAAATCAAACATTCAAAACACATAAGCTAAGTGAACCGAAGACCAACATGAACAAGAATAGAAATGGAAACATGGACAAAGCAGCAAATAGATAAATAAATGAAACGGAACAATTCACATCCATACATTAGGAATGGTTTTGAATTTCTCATTCTTGCTACTTTGACCTGAAAATCCCCATTTCGATTTAGCTTCTAAATGAGAAGGAAATGATCTGGGCTGAGATTGTTTCTTGTCATGGCTCATTTGCTGTAAACGAGTTTATCAAACAAACTTATCGTGTTTGATGACAGTGATTATAGTGAGTCGATTCTCAGATCAGTTTGCTGGTGTGGCAGACATCCTGAAGGCCTTACAACTTGTTGGCAGAAGCAACATAGATTTTTGTTCCTAGCCATAGTTGATCTCTGGATCCTTTGATAAACTGCTCATGTGTGATGGGTACTGCTAACTACTGACATGGGGAAGACACAGCTCCCCTAGTCGTCTGAGAAACGGCACGTGCGTTACACAGCATGCACAACACATAGGCCGGTCATGTGTGCAAACGTGCATGCTCTTGTGGTAGACGTGCAGCTGCCCAGTGAACTCCGACAAATGGCTCAGTGAACACGGTCCAATCATCAATCAATTGATTCTGATGTGATCCGAACCTGCAGGAGTTCTGGCATCCCTATCGTTAGATATTATTACCTAGTTTGGCTGGATGGACCACTGGGTCTGATCCAGCTAGGCTCTTTTTATGTTCTTTTAAAACAAAATAAGAACCATTATCCCTATCACACATCCTTGATACGTGTACTGCTCCATTCAAAATGCGGAGATTAAAATATGAACTGTGGGGGATTCTCAACACATTGGTTGTGCTGCGGAAACAAGGTCTCAGGTGATTGCAGACTTCAAGGCCCGAGGGGAACATCTCTTCCAAACATTGGAGGCAACTTGGATTTTCACTGAATTTTCATGCCTCGCTAACCCTGAGAAAAACTACAGGCGATCCGGTAAAGGGAGAGCTTTGCTTACCTGCACTCATGCTGCAAGGTGGACCGAGCAAAGTTGGTGGAAATGATGACCAACTGAAAAATGGGATAAAGAAGCACCCAGGAGGGGTCGCTTTGGAGACAAAAGAAAATTGGAACAGAAAAAAAAAAGATGGCAGATGCATTCTAAAAACGAAGCAAAACAAGATTACATTCAGCCAACTCAAGTAACGGGGAAGAAGGGCAGGGGTCGAGTGGTTGCAGAGATGCAGGAGAAGACACACTTAAGCCAATTTACAAAAAGACACTTATTGGGACAGGGCTGGGCATGTCTGGGATCTGGGGGCTCCAGGACAGCCCAAAACTGCGCAGGCAGAATTTCCTCCGACATGGATCTGCAGCACTAGAAGGGCAGTTTCAGTTATTGACTTTCTGGCTGCTGTGGAGCCATGAAAAGCTCTGGAACCTTGCTGAAAAAACAGTCAGTGACTCCAGTTACATGGAATTGCATTGAAACCTGGATGGCCCAAGCTAGCCTGATATTGTCAGACCTCAGAAGCTATAGAAAAATATATAACACTGTTTGTAATAAATGTATACTTAAGGTAAATCTATTTTGTGCTTGTTCTTGTTCTTTTTTTTCTTCTCAAGTTCTATCAGGCAGCCACGAGGGATATGCTCTCCTAGATAACGTTATTATGTTTGCTGCAAGGGTTCCAATAGGACCCTAGAAAAATGCGGCTATTTTAAGAGACTTGAACTCACAGAGAGGATTTTTGTGCCTTATGTCTTGTATGTATATCACTGTCCTTGAAAAAGATCGTATTCTATATGGGTAAATTATTGGAGTCCCATGGGATCAGTGTTTCCAGGGGTCCGTTGGGGCCAGAGCGAGGCGGAGCGAAGCTCCACCAGCTCAGGACTGGCCGGTAGGGCAGCCACGAGCTGAATCAGATTCTCTAATCTGATTCAGCTCGCTGCCGAATTGCCCCCAAAATTCGGCGGCAACTTTAAAAGCCACTGGAGGAGAGGGGGTTTGAGGAAGAGGCTCCAAACTTGCAGGGTAGCTGCTGGAGCCTCTCCTCGAAATGCCCACCAAGTTTCAAGAAGATTGGACCAGGGGGTCCAATTCTACAGGCCCCCAAACAGGTTGTCCCCATTCCCTCCATTGTTCTCTATGGTAGGAAAAAAGTTAACATTTTTTCCCTCCATAGAGAACAATGGAGGGGATGGGACAACCTGTTTGGGGGCCCATAGAATTGGACCCCATTGTCCAATCTTCTTGAAACTTGGTGGGTATTTCGAGGAGAGGCCCCAGCAACTACCCTGCAAGTTTGGAGCCTCTCCCTCAAACCCCCTTTCCTCCAGCCCCTCATATACCCTATGAGTTTTTGCCATTGATTTCAATGGCCCATAGGGTATAATGGGGCTGAAACTGACATTCCCTTTCTGACACACTTCTGGTGATGTCAGGGGACGTGGCATGTGCTAATGAGTTATGCTAATGAGCTCCTGCCCACTCAGGACCCCTGAGTATTTCTGAAACCGACCAGGTGCTGTTTGAATGTTTGTACATAGTATAAACCTGCACTTTGATATATTGTTGTGGTGAATCTATGTTTTGAAATACTTGACACCAATATTAATAAAATACTACAGAATTTTTAAAAAAACATAAAAATAAAAAGCACAAAATAGATTTACCTTAAGTATACATTTATTACACATAGTGGTATATATTTTTCTATATCTTCCTAACACTGTGACCATTAGTTTTTGTACTATTAACCCCAGAAGCTGAGCAGGGTCAGCCCTGGTTTAGTACTTGGATGGGAAACCACCAAGGAAGTCCAGGGTTACTATGCAGAGGCAGGCAAGGGCAAATCCACCTCTGTTTGTCTCTGCCCTGCCCTGCCCTGGATGGCCCAGGCTGGCCCAATCCCGTCAGATCTTGGGAGCTCAGCAGGGTTGGCTCTGGTTAGTACTTGGGTGGGAGACCACCAATGAAGTCCAGGGTTGCTACGCAGAGGCAGGCAACGGCAAACCTCCACTGAACACCCCTTGCCTTGAAAACCCTGTGAAGTTGCCACAAGTCAGCTGCGACTTGACAACACTTTATACACACACACAATAGAACTGTAATATACCAACATGGAAAGCCTTATCTTGTCAGATCTTGGAAGCTTAGCAGGGTCAGCCCTGGTCAGTATTTGGATGGGAGACCACCCAGGAAGTCCAGGGTTGCTACGCAGAGGCAGGCAATGGCAAACCACCTCTGAATGCCTCTTGCCTTGGAAACCTAAGTCAGCTGTGATTTGACAGTCTTTCCCACCACCTGCTGGCTTGGCACATAAGCCCTTTAGCATGGCAATTAAAACTACACGGAGGAGGAGGGAAAGAAAGAGCAGGTGCCAAAGTGGCTGAAATCATCCCCAGACCTCCCCACAAAAAATGACTGTAATCCCCGAGGTTTCTGCGGGCCAATGATTATAATTAAACTAATGTAACTGCAGGATTCTTGTTGAGACTGTAGGTGCCCTTCCTCTAAGCAGTTCCTGCAAAACGCGAAGTCTGCTATCTATTTAGCCTTTCTGTCTCTCATCCTGCATCCATCTGCCTATCAACATAACTTTCTGTCCACGCCTATCTGCGTATCTGTCTAGACAGGCAACCAACCAACAACATCAACCGACTATTTTCTAGTCCGGGATGTAGGAACAGAAAGCAACAGCGTGGGGAAGGAGGGTGGAGACCTGAGGGCATGCGGGTGGAGTCTTTGCCTGAATCTTCCCGAGATGGCTGGCAGGGGTAGGCAGCGGGGGGGGGGGGGGGGGGGGGCTAGGGGACAACTTGCCTCTTGAAGCTGCATGGTAATTTTGTTGAATGCTCGTAACCAGTTGGCTTTCGCCCGCGCTTTAGGGTCCACTGTGATCTCCGGCTCTCTCTCCCTGTAATCAGAACGCAGAAGGCGGGGATCAGAGTCAGCTTCTGGGCTTTCTGCTGAAAAGTGCGAACCCAGAATCTGCACCGCAGTATCAACACCTGGGGAATCTAATCCAAGACGGTTCAGCCGGCCCCACCCCTGTTCTGCATACATCAGCCAACAAGTGTCTGTCAGCCAGAGATATTAATGGAGCAGCCTTATGCATATTTACTCAGAAGTAGCCCCCACTGAGTTCAGTGGCATTTACCCCAAGCGAGGAATGTAGCTTGAAACAGTCCGGCAGCTTTATACAAGCCGGTGCTTCCTAGGGTTGCCAAGTCCGGGTTGGAAGATACCTGGGGACTTTGGGGGTGGAGCCAGGAGAAGGAGGGGTTTGGGGAGGGGAGGGGCCTCAGCAGGGTACAGCGCCATAGAGTCCACCCTCCAAAACAGCCATTTTCTCCAGGGGAGCTGATCTCTGTCAGCTGGAGGTCAGTTGTAAAAGCGGGAGATCCCCAGGCCCCACCTGGAGGCTGGCAACCCTAGTGCTTCCTCAGGAGCAATCTGCCTTGAACACACTGGGCTTTGTGTTGGCGTAACAGGGTGTTCAATGTGGATTACGCCCAAGGAAGCAAAAATACCAAAGGTTCTCTACATTATTGGGGTGGGAGTGTTAGAAAGATGAAGAAGAAGAGATTAGATTTACACCACACCCTTCACTCGGAGTCTCAGAGCAGCTTACAAACTCCTTTCCCTTCCCCTCCCCACAACAGCCGCCCTGTGAGGTAGATGGGGCAGAGAGAGCTTTCTCAAGGACTGCTCTTGAGAGAACAGCTCTGAGAGAACTTGTGACTGGCCCAAGGTCACACCAGCAGCTGCATATGGAGGGGGTCAAACCCGGTCCTCCCAGATTACAGTCGGAGCTCCTAACCACTACAACAAACTGGCAGATCTTGATAATCATTCTCCTTTTTAAGTATTTCAATAAAACATGTGCTCTATTTAGGAAAAAGTCACTCTGCATACGCTCAGAGGCACTTAGTTCAAGACATCATAATGTTTGAAGACTGAGGTAATCCACTCCCAATACATGTTATCTCCCCCCACCCCCGGTGCTAGATGTGGGCTCCAGGTTTATGGTATCGAGCACCAAGACAAAACTGGATTTCTTACCTCTCCTCTGTTTCAGGGGGTTCTTCCTCTTGCTCTTTTTCCTTGGCCAAGGTCTCCTCCACGGGCAGCTCCTCCTGGGGGATGGGGAGAGCTTTGTCCACCTTCTCCCCTTTCTGTTCCTGCTGCTGCAAGGGCTGGGGCTTCTGTTGCGTCTGCTGCGTTGGCGGCAGTTGCGGTGGCTGCTGCATTTTTTGTTGCAGCGGCTGCTGCTGCTTTAGTTGCACCTGTGGTGGCAGCGGCTGCTTTTGTTGCGCCTGGGTGGGTGGCTGAGCTTGTTGTGGCTTCTGCTGCTGCATCTGTGGCGGCTTCTGTTGCTGCTGCTGCTTTAGTTGTGCCTGCGGCGGCGGCGGGACTTGCTGTGCCTTCTGCAGTGGCAGCTGCTGCTGTAGTTGCACCGGCTGCAGGGGTGGTGGTTGAGCTTGTGGCGGCTTCTGTGGCAGCGGCTGTGCCTGTTGCGGCTTCTGCTGGGGCAGAGGGACTTGTGGCGTCTCCTGTAGCGGGGCTTCTGGTATCTCGTCTTCGGGGTAATACTCCTCATTGTCGCTGTACTCGTCACTGAATTTGTCCTCCTCCAGAGAGATGTCCTCCTCATCTTCATCCCAGTCTTTGTGGTAACTCACCGAGCTGTGGCAGGAGTGATAGGAGTCCCCGTCCCGCTCATCTAACTCCGACCCTTGTAGACTAATGTCTTCGGGGTCAAAGTCATCACTAAGCTGGGAACTCCCCTGGCTCAGCTCGGCCGATGAGGCATACCGGCTGCTCCCCGTGGGGCTGCAGTGGTGGGGTAGGGATTGGGGGGGGGGGGGGGACAGAGAAAGCAAGAAAAAGAGGAAAAGGGAGAGAGATATGCAGAGGCTTACAAAAGAGCCTAGGCCCACAAGGCCCACCTCTAAGCTGGCCTGCTACGGTTTCCCAAAATGGCTGCCTGAGGCACTGTAGCTGACGCACCCTCAATCTTTGAAAAGAGTCTCCCCCCCCCGCCCCCCAGTCTTATGGTTCTCTAGTTTGGGAACCTGTGGGATTGAGACATCATGGGGGCACACATGTTGTCAGACCATGTCTCAACAAATGGAAACCATTTCTCATCCTGGTTTCAACTGCTATGGCTGTGAGCAACCTACGCTTTCAGAAACAGTGCGGCTGTTTCTTGATGAAAGTTCATTAGCATCCTCGAAATGGCTTTGAAAGTGGTTCATATCTGTAGTTGCAGACAGGTGTAGATTATCAAATTAGGAATGATTGATCCACTGATTTTAATCTGTATTTTTGTATGTTTTTAACCTGTTGTAAATCATGCAGAGCCCTGTGTACTCAGGGACTGGGAGATTCAGAAATTCAGTTGATGAGGATGGTGATGGTGGTGGCGGTTCCTCTGACTCTGGTGGGGCATGTAGGGTTGGATGCTTGGGGTGAGGAGGAATCTCCACAGCATTGGCATCATTACTTCAAGGAGTAGAGTGACACGCGACTGGGCTATTTAGGTGGCAGATAACCAGGGCTATTTTTGGGCAGGAACGCACAGGAACAGAGTTCTGGCTGGCTCCTGAGTTGGCCACGCCCAGCAGGAACTCATTAACATAATAGGCCACACCCAACAGCAGAAACTCATAAGTATTGGCTACATTAGGGGTATGTGGCCTAACATGCAAAGAAGTTCCTGCTACAAGAAAAGCCCTGGGTTTTGACAACAACCAATGGTGAACAGAATAAGAAGCAAAAGGTGGGTGTGGCTGGATGACCACACTTCTGGTAACATGGGGGTGTGGTCTAATATGCTAATAATCTGTGCTGTCTGGAGTGTGGCCTAATGTGCTAATGAGTTCCTGCTGTTGGGTGTGGCCTATTGTGCTAATGAGTTCCTGCTGGGCTTTTTCTACAAAAAAAGCCCTGCAGATAACGATCATCACACAAAAAGCTGGTGCCACCCCCCAATCTGGAAATTCTGCATACAACGGGGGTGAGGCTCCAGGCATGCCACCACACAAATTATGGCCTTGGTATAGAGGGAGGGAATGCCACACTTCAGAGTGCCCTCAACATGGCAGCCACAAAACAGGCACTAGGCCAAAGCCTGCTCAGTTTATTGTTGCTTGTGATGTTTGTGTGAGGGAGGTAAGGATTCGCAAGCATGGCCTGGCAACCAGCAGGAGACAGGGGTGGGGACATGGGGGCCACTGTTGGTGACATTACTTCTGGGGAAAGTGATGTCAGTCATCTCTAGGAATCACTGGAAATTATGGGGAAACCACAGAGCTTCCAGCGATTCCTAGAGAGGACTGATGTTACTTCCAGGTTTCCATTGGAAGTGATGTCATGATGTCATGTTGATTTGTCTCCTACTGCCGCTCAGAGTAGCAACAGGAAACGAGAGCTGGGGGCTAGGCAGCCCTACGGGAGGAGATGGAATTTTTACAACGGTCAGTTCACATATCCTCCTTTCAATGTGATGTCTCTCTTCTGTGAAGCAGTTTGTTTTTGCACACATTTCTCCTTCCTTGATACCTCCTTTTTTTTTTTTGTTACAATCAACCCATTTTAGGTTGTGTTGCTTCTTTTATCAGACATCTTCCTGTTAACTCTCAATCGATGCCATAGGTCCTTTCCGCACTAGACCTTAAATCCTGGTTCAATCCCGTCCCCGAATTTACATTCTACACTACACTCGAGTTCACCCCTGTAATTATCTTGAGGTATTTTTTGTTTCCACATTACACTGAGGTCACCCTGGTTTCGCCCCACACTTGTCCCGGGATAAAGGGATGCTGTTATAACCAGGGATAAATGCAAGGTACCGTGTCTCAAATTGAACTCTGATAAAACCAGGGATGAGATCCAAGTGTGGAAAGGTCCAAAGTCCTAACTTTTTAGCACCACCTTAAAACCTTCTCATTCGCCTGGATAAGGTCGTGAACTCCAGCTTGGGAAATTCCTGGAGATTTGGGGCCGGGGTCTGGGAAGGGGAGGGAGCTCTGCTAGTATGTGATGCCACACAAAGGTACCCTTTCCGCCAGGGGAACTGCTCTCTCTGGGCTGGAGATGAGTTGTAATTCCAGGAGAACTCCAAGCCCCACCTAAAGGATGCCAATCCTAGGAATGGTAGGTGGGGTATACTTGCCTGATTTAGTCAGCTAGTTAGCCCGATTTATCTATTTGGGTCTTTTTGCTTGTTGTTTTTAATATTGTGGCTATTCTCATGGCTGCTGATTTCAGATTTCGATTTTAACACTGCTCTTGGTTGTGCTACCCTGCAGTTTTTCAGGGGAAGAAAAAGGAAGCAGGGTTTTGGGGGTTTTTTTTGCATGAGGTGAAGAACTTGTGGAACTCCCTGCCACAAGATATTATGATGGCCCTTGGCTTGGGTGGCTTTAAAAGGCGATTGGAGAAACTCATGGGAAGATAGGTCTGATGGTAGCTACATGGAACCTCCCGGCTGAGAGGCATGATTCTTCTGAAAACCAGTTGTTAGGTGGCAAAAGGCGGGGAAGCTTTGACCTCCATGCTGGTACATTTCCCAAGGGCATCTGGTTGGCCACTGTGGGAAACAGGATGATAGAACGGTTCATCCAGCTGGGCTCTTCTTACGTCTTTTATGTTCATAGGCTGAATGTGTTTCTTCATTGGTAACTGACAATTCTGTTGGCTATATGGCATAACAGAGACACAAGATAATTTAATAAAACTATGCAGAACCACCTCCCCGGTAAGATATGGTTGTTTTTGCTGGCCTTGTTTCTGGGCTTTAAAACATCAGCATGGCAAATAAAACTATGTCATTGACAGATTCATCTCCTTCCCAGAATCCCACATTAAGCAACTGCCTGAGGCGCAGCAAGAAAGCCGGGGGGGGGGGGAGGATAGCTGCCCTATCTTGCGAAAGGGGGGAGGGGGCTGCTTCTCTATTTTCTCAGCTTCCTGCCACCCAAGATTCTGGAGAGTGTGGAATAGAATTCTTTTAAATAAATACAGCAGCCCTTTCTTGCTGCGGGATAGTATCCCGGGAGCCCCTCTACCCATTTCTCTCTCCCACAAATAGGAAATGCCTCTACCAGTTGCACATGGGGGAGCAGTGCATTCTTGGTGGTGGCCCCATCCACAGCAGAATATCCTCTCCATTGTTATCCATTGTTTGCAATGTTTTTGCTCAGGACAGGGTGGGGTGGATGGTGGGAAGGAATACCAGTTTCTTTCTTATGGCATTGCCAGAAGGATGCTGTAAGTCACTTTTACTGTATCCTGGCTTTTAATAATGCCATGTTTATTGAGGTAGTCAGCCGTTTTGGTCTGAAGCAGTAGAACAAATCCAGTGGCACCTTTAAGACCAACAAAGGTTTATTCAAGGTAGGAGCTTTAGTGTCCAAAGCACACTTTTTCAAATACAGTGGAATGGGATGTAAGGTTCAGCCCATCTATAAGTTTGAATTCTTACCTTCCATTCCACTGTATTTGAAAAAGTGTGCTTTGCACACTAAAGCTCATATCTTGAATAAACCTTTGTTGGTCTTAAAGGTGCCCCAGGACTCTAAATTTGTTCTGTCATATTTATTGCTCGCTGTGGTCTTCATTTCCAATTATATTCCATTGCTTTCATTGTTTCTCGTTGGGGGAAATTTCAGATTCCTGGAGCTTTTTATGGAAAGGCAAGAGGTCAACAGAGAAAGTCAATGATTAAACGCTACTTCTAAGTGGACCAGTGCGGTGGATCTAACAGAGGAAACTGACAAGGGGCATCCCCGAGGCCAAATCTGCCCCCCATCAGTAAGGGCCGACATAGAAGGAGAAGCAGAGAGCCAGTGACAGCAGACCCTTCTGTGGGGTGGGAAGGGGGTGGAGACAGGAGCCTGCCAGGCAGTGTTCCCCCTAAGCTGAGTTAGTGTGAGCTAGCTCACAGTTTTTTAGCCTCCAGCTCACACATTTTTGTCTTAGCTCAGGAAGGAAAGGCTCCAGATGGCAAACTCATTTATGCAGCAGGCAAATTGCCTGCTCACCACTTTCATGCCAGTAGCTCACAAAGTAGAATTTTTGCTCACGAGACTCCACAGCTTAGAGGGAGCACTGCTGCCATGTGCACGCCATTTCCCCAATGGATCTCATCCAGAGGTTGCTGACCGGTGACTGAACATGTATGGCAGGGGTCTGCCGTCTATGGCTCCAGATGTGGCTTAGTATGGAACCAAATACAGCTCTTTTAAGATAAAATCTTTGTTGAGGTATATTGAAGGGGTACGTGGGGTGCAAGGAATAACCAGCCTGAAGGGAATGGAAGATCTTGATAGATCTGAAAGGTTTTTTAAAGATGCTCTGTGGAAAGGGAAATAACAGAAGTGAAAAAATTGCTGGGAATCCAAATGTGATCCATGCACAGCTGGGTGCACAAATAATTGTGCAGGGTGCTTCTGAGCAAATGTATGATTTAGGGCTTTTTCACATTCTGATATTCCTTGCTTGTAAGTTCCTGTTTCTTGGGGGGGGGGGGGGGAGGAGTCCTGCTCTGCACATGTTTTGCTCCCTCTGGTGGTTGATATGATATTACACCAGTTTATGTCCGCCATATCTCCTTGCAGATTTAAACTGCAGGTTTTCAGGCCAGACATATTTATTTATTTATTTTACATCCCACCTTCCCTGCCAGGCGTACACTGGTGTGATAAGGAATCAACCACTAGTGGGAGCAAAAGAATGAACTCCCCCCGCCCCCCGGAAGAAACAGGAACTTACAAGCGAGGCAAATGACAATGCAGAAAATCCCTTATTGTGAGGCTTCACGTACACCACTTTCTTTAATGAAAAAATTGCAATAAGCAGAGTTTGGACTGCAGAAACTTGATGGATTATCAATCAACACATCAATTATTAGTAACATTCAGTTGTAAATTTTCACTTACGCAGTCAAGCTGTCTTTTAGTGGCTTTTTGTCGATCTCTTGCTCTGAATTGTGATGTAGTTTGTCTCTTTGATGATCAAAGGTTTGACAGCCCCTGATGTGAAGTCTGACCCTGTACTCAAATCTTTCACTTGGAGGACCTTCTCCTGCCACCCTGCCCCAACCTCTTTCCCCCTCCCCATTGCATCCTCCCACAGCTGGCCCCAGAGATGCGGGCAAGCCACTAGCACACCACAAGACAGCAGCCAAGAACACAGAAACATGGAACCACAAACAGTAGCCCTGTCCTGTGTATGTGCGGGTTCCTCTCATGATAACTTCATCCCAGCCTGGGCTGTTAGTACATCTGATGGGACAATATTCATGCCCCATTCAGAAGCCATGCCCTTATACAACTGATCAGGAAGGCACTCTACCCATGTATGGAGATGCTGTCTTCTTCCACAGAGGCCCCCCAAAAGGCTCCCCACCAGTTTCTAGGAATTCTAGACCTTGGTTCCAGATCTCAGCAAACCTTGTAAAGAAACGCAGAACTCCACTCCCGTAACCTTCTTAGGCTGGACCCCCAGCTTTGGCAAAAACAACTTACGGGACATGAGTTCAGAGCTCAGATCTATACTTCTCCCACCTGGTCTACTACATGGGTATCAGAATGATCCAGTAGAGTCCTGAGCTCTGGTTGGGTGGACTGTACCACATCAGGTATCAAGCTGTGGATACCCTTTCTCTCCCACAGTAAAGGAAACAACACCCTACAAGTAGAATATCAGCATCTCAGCCCTCTCCTTGCTGTACTTGTTCCTGGCTTTCAGAAAGTCCTTTTTCCAACTGGGAAGAATGCAAAAATGTGATCATTCACTGCTGCTGTCCGAACTGGTACAGTCCATTTGATCACCTGTTTGCTCTATCGCCTCGTTACGTTTATGTATTATGTAAAATAACTTCTCAAACATTTTTTTCCAAACTTTGAGGACCTTCTCCTGGGGGAAGAGCTCAGTCCTAAGAGATATACTACAGATTTGCCAGACAGTCTCTGAGCAAGTGCAGAAGGCTACAGGAAGCACATGCAGACATGATACGGGACGCTCCTGGGTTAGACCGGAAACACACCTCCAGCACTGGCAATCGGGAGGAGGGGGAGAGGTGAGGGGCTCTCACAGGGGTGCCCATTGATTCATCCCCCATCTTAGAAACAGAAGAGGGGAACCCTGAGGAATGATTAGCCTGCCAGGAGTCTGCTAACCATCCTGCATGTGAGCTTCAATAGGAATAGGGGGGAGAATTTTCAGAGGGTGAGCGAACCAGGCGGCTTTCTCAAGGTCACACGGTCTGCAGCTGGATCAGCAAGGGAGATGGGCACAGTTCTTTTGCTGATGCTAAGCGGATCTTGCCCCATCAGGAGCCTGGAGGATAAAGCACCCTGAAGGTTATATAGAAACTCTTTGGAGGTAAGGACAGGAAGATGCAATGTGGCTTGAGGGCAGGCGTCAAAGGTCAGCAGCAGACCTTTGGCAGCCACAGTTACGTGCCTCCATCGACTC
This sequence comes from Lepidodactylus listeri, assembly GCA_029233225.1. Classification (NCBI taxonomy): domain Eukaryota; kingdom Metazoa; phylum Chordata; class Lepidosauria; order Squamata; family Gekkonidae; genus Lepidodactylus; species Lepidodactylus listeri. The sequence continues at coordinate 179,114,393 of JARCFY010000002.1, forward strand.
TAACCCCAAAATAGGAGACCCCCCCCCCCCCCATGGACCCAGTAACCCTCTCGGACAGCAGTTTCCATCTTCCTGCTAGCAAGGGCACCTGAAGGAGGAAGCTGAGTGTAATTCCTTGGTGCTGGGGAGGTTCCCTAGTATGTGCCCCAGAGAGCCTTGCGCTCCACAGATCAGTATCTGCTGGTTGCCCCCCGCCCAAAGGACATCTGCTTAGCCTCGACCAGGGCTTTTCCTGCTCTGGCCCCAGCCTGGTGGAACATGCTCCTATTGGAGATCAGGGCTCTGTGGGACCTATTACTGTTCCACAAGCCCTGTAAAATGGAGCTGTTCCATTTTAGGTGAGGTGGTGGGCATCCAATGACGCCATCTTCTGGCCTCCCCTGCTGAACCTTCCACCTTCAAATGGCCCGTCGGGGGAAGACCCACAGTCTGGTCTCCAACCCAGCAGCTCCAGTTCTTGAGATTACTTTGCCAAGCGACAGTGTTATCTGTGTTAGTTTATAGCTCTGTTTTAAGCTGCTCTAACTATTTATTGTGAAATATTTACTGTGAAATATTTTAGCTCCTCCTGTGAAACGTTTTTAATTCGTACTATGGGTTCGCTGTTGTCATCTGCTCTGAACCCGCTTGCGGGGAGGACAGAATACAAGCCAAAATAATCAAATAAACAAATAGTTCAGGAAAGAATTGCAATCCTTCCAGGGAATAAGAGGCTGTCCCCTATGAGCTAGCTGGAGCCTCCAAGGAGATGCCTGTGAATGCAACAGAATGCAACTTCTGTTCTGTCTTTGAACCCTTGCCCGCAGTTTTGCAGGGCCTTGCAACCTTGCAGGAGAACTGGGGGAGGAGACGGGGGCAGCCATTGGTGACAGTGTGATGTCACTTCCAGAAAAAAAACTCCAGATGTGACATCACATCTCTCTGGGAATCAAGGGGAAATCTATGGTAAAACCATAATTTTTGGCAGTTCATAGAGAAGATCAACTTTACTTCCAGGTTTCCTCCAGAAGTATCCCAGTCCTCTCTAGGAATTGCCAAAGACTCTGTGGTTTTACAACAGAGTTTCTAGCAATTCCTAAAGAGGTGTGATGTCACTTCCTGGTTCCCTGGGCATTAAAAAAATATTCCTCCCACTGTCACTAAATAAGAGGTGGGGACAGGGGATTCCCTACCCCCACTGGGGGGCTGACAACCCTACTTGCCCACACTCGTGAGAGAGTAAAAAGGATACATGCAGGTCCCCCCTCCGGGTCATTGTGTGTGTGCAAACATGCCCAAAGGGGTGGTGGTACCGAGGGAACCTGGCCTAAAGGTAAAGATAAAGGTTTCCCTTACTAGAAAGCCAGTCGAATCCGACTCTTGGGGGCAGTGGTCACCTCCATTTCCAAGCTGAAGAGCCAGCGCTGTCTGAAGACTTTTTCCAGGGTCATATGGCCAGCATGACTACAACGCCAAGGCGCACAGAACGCTGTTACCTTCCCACTGAAGTGGTACCTATTTATCTACTTGCAATTTCTTGCTTTCGAACTGCTAGGTTGGCAGGAGCTGGGACCAGAGACGGGGGCTCACTCCGTCATGCAGCACTCGGGTCTCGAACTGCTGAGCTACTGATCTTCTGGTCTGCAGCTCAGCATCTTAACCTCTGAGTACTGGAGGGAATCTGGCCTACAGCCCCTCAAAATCTGGTGGAGCCTGAAATGCAGCAAATGAGGAAACGATGGATCAAATGAGGAAAGAAAGGCTGAGAAACCCAGAGGCTTTGTACTGTCAGTCATGGGGGGCTAACAGTGAAAAAACGTGCCCCTCCTTTCTGCCCTGGAAGAGGTCACTAAAACCTGAGCTGACTCAGCTTCTCAAGTTCAAGCCCTCAGCGATAAAAGGTGAACTGAAATCTAGTACTGATTTAAAAGGCTGCAAAATTTCAGAATTCAGTTTCTCCAGTTAGGATTCTGACCCTTTTTGGATCCCACTTTTCAAACGTGACTTTGGTAAGACATCCTTTCTTGGAAGAGACATTTTTTAAACAATTATTTATTTACAGAAACTTTGGCCATTGCGTTGTAAAGCAATTGTTATGGGCTAGCTTCACCCCCTTCTTCCTTTTGGTGGGTTTTGTTTTTGTGCTACAAATAGTTTAAATCTAACACATTTTTGCTGAGGGGAATACAAATTCAATCCTCACAAGCAAATTCCTGCGATGAAAATTCGCTTGGGAATTTTCCCCATCCCCACATCTCCACCGAATATCATTTCAGCTCCATTTGGTGAGCAGTAAACAGCTGAGGGGGAGAGTGCAAATAACAGACTGTCGGCTGAACAGCACAGCTTCGGTGAGGGAATGAAAGAGTTTGGGGCTGTGGAGGCTTGCAGCAACCAGTTGCTGTTTTCATGAAAGGAGGGTGGGCAGAACAATGCTAGAAAGGCTACTAACTATTCAGTAGGGTGGCCAACTCTGGGTCGGGACATCCCTGGAGATTTGGGGGGCTCAGCCTGGGGAGAGCAGAATTCAGGCCGTGGTTTCGGCATAATTTGAGCATAATTCAGCTCAGTAGGGATGTGACGCTACAGAGTCCAGAGGAAACCGATCTCCATAGTCGGCAGATCAGTTGTAATCCTAGGAATACTCCAACCCCCAACTGGAACTTAGCCGCCCTCAGTTTGTCCTCATTTTTGAGAATATAAAATGACCGCAGCCCACTGTGTATATGTGTGCATGTTCTCCTTTAATTAAGCATTCCAGTGCACTTCGTTTGTAGAATTTATTTCTGTCCAAGAGCCGTGCTTAACGAGCAGTTAAAAAGCTGAAATCAAAGTGCTTGGAAATGAGACCCTGTCCTCCATAAATCCTTCAGATACTTCAGGGGGTGTGGGGGTAGAGAACAAAATGCACTCTACAACATGCCTTTAAAAATCAGCATTGAGAAACACCTTGGACCCCTGGTGAAACCTGAGTTCAAATTCTGAGTTGTTTGTGAATTTAAAAATGGGGGAGGGGGGTTGGAGGGGGAAGACGGCTGCTCCAGCTGGATAGGTGATAACGGCCTAACCCAGGTTACAAACCAGAAACTACCACAGACTCTGCAAAGAAGAGGCACACGGCGAAAGAGAAGATAAAGACCCACCTATCAGATAGGTCTAGGGAGTGCCTGCTCTCGAGGGAGGGCTGGCGGCTGGTATGCCTGCTCGATTCGGAAGCGGACTCAGCACCACTGCGCCCGTTCGCGGCAGAATCTATGCTACCATAGCGTCTGCCGGGGGGGGGGGGGGAAGAGGAAGAGGGTCAGCATACAACAGGCAAAACACAAGCCAAACAGACAAAAACAGGGCCTTGTGGCATCCAGAGATTGCTCCGGATGGTTGCTAGGGGGTGGAGTAGGGGGGACTGTTTGGCCCTCAAGGGCAAAGGAGGCTCTGCATGGCTTAGACCTGAGTGAGACGTTAAAAAAAAAAAGGTCACATGATGAAAGTCATCCCCCTCTCTAAGCCATGTGTTCAGAAAAATCACATGATGAATTCACCCCCTGAGCCACACCCTCAGGAAAGTCATGTGATGGAGTTGAGTCACTCCCCCCCCGAGTCACATGTTCGAAAAAGTGACATCACAGAGTTACTCCCCGCGCCATACATTCAGAAAAGTCATGTGATGGAGTGAAGTCACTCCCGCCCCGGAGTCACGTGTCCAGAAAAGTCACATGTAGTCACTACCCAAGCTACATGTTTTGAAAAGTCATGGGATAGTTTCAGTTGCAGGCAGGGTTGCAATGGCCATCTGTACTGCCCTGATCTGGGAGGGTGCTCGTTGTGTGTGTGTGTGTGTGTGTGTGTGTGTGTGTGTAAAAGATCAAGGGAGATGGAGAGACGATGTTTACCCCATTTTTTCTAAAAAGTTTTTAAAAATCACATACCGCTCTCGATAATCAGTAAAAAAGAAATGGCTCTTCTGTATGTAAAGGGAGTATATCTTAAGTTATTAAGGGCGGAAAAGAACAACAGGGGAAACTCTGCCCTTGTGATCTTCCAACAGTCATTTGGGGAACCACTATTGGAGACAGGCTCGGAACATCCCCCCCCGCCCCCCACAGCACGCCCTCGTGCACCCCCCCCCCATTTTCTCTGCAAGGCCAGGGGCTCCTTCCTTCACAGAATGCCCTTGGGCCCTTTCCATGACAGGTCCCAGCTCTTCCCACTTTACCTGATTGGCCGATGGTCTGAGTAGTCCATCTCATAGTTCTCTGGGTAGGAGTCGTGGGATGCTCGCTGCTGGTGGCGCATGGGGTACTGGTGGACTGATGCGTTGGGCTGGGAGGTGGTGTAGTATGGGGGCGGGATGCTATTGCTGGTCTCACTGCGGTAGTCGCTGTCCCGGTCGTCCACCATGCTGTCGGGGTCGTCATCTGGAAAAGGGCCCCGGTATCACACCGAGTGAGTCACTGAGCTAGCAAATGGCTTTCTTTTATAACCAACAGTACACAGATACTGGAGAAAGGCTTGTAGGCTGCGAGGATTCCTCAAGAGTAGGGGCGATGAATAGATATGGCCATTTTCACCCCCTTTTGAATTCCTCATCTGACAACCGGAGTTTTGACTCGAAAACTTATACCCCGGGATCTTGTTGGCCTTTAAGACGCTACCAGTCTTGAATCTTGCTTTTTAACGCCTCATGTGGTCATTTAAGGCCCCCTGACATTTGCAATGGATGCAAAACAATTTCAAAAATGCAGACTCTGATGGGAGGGAGGGATCAGTATGAGGAAAGAGAAACAGATGCAAAAGCAAAAACTCACCCCCTTGGGTTTGTTTTTCACAGGGGACATCTGGAATTCTAATCAAATCAGACAGCTTTTGAAACACTGCCTCATTGCAGCTTGCTTCTCTCTGCACAACGGCTTGTGGGGGGGGGGGGGGGTCACCTTTCAAGAAAAGCCAGACTGCTTAGTTTGTCAGATAAAGGGGCAGGTTTGCTCTCGTTGAAATTTTGCTCCACAGGTTGGGCTTTATCATTCATTTAGATCCATGGACTTAGGATCAAGAGTCAGGCCTCTCAAATGGGTTGTGGAACCTGACCTGCTGGGTTGTCGTGACCTGTGAGCCCCTTACAGAGCTGCCGGTTTTGGCTGCTTTTGGGGGGGGGGGGAGGAAGGACCTGTTGCTAACGTGTCCGTGCAGAGAGCAAGGGTGTCCCACCATGAAGGGGGCAGAGAATCTGAAAACCGGCGTCACACAACACCATGACATCATTTCCGGTTGCATGCCCAGAAGTGACATCATCACTGTGTCAGTGATACTCTAGGAATTTCCCCAATCTCTGTGGTTTTTTACCACAGAGATTGGGGGAATTCCTAGATTGTCACATGATGCCATGCCGTCACATCATCACTCTGCCAGCGATACTCTAGGAATTTCCCCAATCTCTATGGCTTTTACTACAGAGACTGGGGGAATTCCTAGAGTGCCATGCCATCACTTCTAGGTATGCAACTTGAAACAATGTCATGGCATCACCGTTTCCCCCCACATCTTTGCTCCCACTGCTCCATGGAGCAGTAGGAGGAGCCTGGAGTGTGGGGGTGGGGGGGTGGAAGGTTGCCAGCTAGGCACCCCAAATGACCTCCACACATCCTGACTAAAACAGCAGGGTGACGAAGCAACTTCACACAATAGGCCCTTTTTGCCTAGGCTTGTACAAATCTGGGTCCTCTTCTTTCTGTCATCTGACTGTGACGTCATGTGACTTTCTGTTACATGCTCAGTGGATCCTACGGCTGCCAAGTCTCCCTGGGGGGCGGGGATTCCCCCGCTAAAGGGGTCCCCAATCCGCTGGTCCGGATTCGGCTGGTGGGGGGAACCCCACCCCTGAAGTGGCCTGATCCGGCCGACTGCCCATCGTGATAATGTCACCTGGAGGTGACGTCATCACACTGGGCATGTTGCCGGGGTGATGCTCTAGCAATCGCCCTAAAAACTCTATGGTACTATAGAGTTTTAGGGCGATTACCAGAGTTATCACCCCAGCAACGTGCTCAGTGTGATGACTTCTGGGTGACGTCACTGCGGCGTGCACGTGCTTTGTGCTTATGTGTGGGGCTCCCGAGGACAGGACAGGACTCCCCCGCTTTCATTCAGATGAGACTTGGCAACCCTAGTGGATCCCATGTGGTAGCCTGGGGTTTGAAGTTGGGTCCTGTGTCTGGGAAGGGTGAAAACCACAGACTAAGGGATAAACTAGACACAGCGGTGTCCTAGTGGCCGCCATGAGGAAGCGACTGCCATTGTAAAGTTATATAAAAATGCCATGAGGGCCCAATCCTGATTACATTTGAAATGCGGCTAGCTGAGGCACACTTGTTCCTCCTCCGCATCTGATCAGGCACTGAGACTGTGGCACCCTCCCCTGTAGCTGTTTCAGAAAGGCACACGGGGGGAAACGGAGCACCGTTCAGTGGGCCTGATTACTTTAAAATGGTGGCAGTGTTCTTGTGGTTGCCACGAGAATGCCACCATGTCTACTTTGGCCCTTAGACCACAAAACAAGGAAAGGGATACACCTCAGGAATACTATCAAGGGTGTGTGTTAAATTTTCTACCTGTTTCTGTGGCACATAACCACTGAACACCAAGCCCCGTTTTGCATAACTCTGCCTCTCTATTGGCATACTTCCAGACTCATTTCTGCTTCTTGGGTTCCCCCAAGAGTGTAATAGAACAACGGGAGCTAGATTTTACAGATGTAAATTCCTAGTGTGTTCTACAGGAATTAGGCCCTGGGCAAGGTAGCAGGGAATTCTGATGGTTTCAAGAAAGGAAAGGACCAGTCGGGGAACAGATGTTAATTTGGGGTTTAGAGAATAAGGATACCAGACAGAGAACAACAACAACAACAACAACAACAACAAAACTATGGAAAAAGAGAGGAGAGTACAGAGAATTCAGTAAGGATAATTTTGAAAGAAAGTAAAAAAGCAATCCAACGGAAGGTGAAAGAGGGAGCCAACACCGAGAACAGAAAAAGAGGGCCAACATCATCGGAATGGTGTGCAGCACAGATAGGCAGAAAAATATTTAGTCATGCCAGGGTTTTTTTTTGAGGGGGCAATGCTCACTTCTTGTGGGTATCGATGGAATGGAGTGAAGAGAGAAGAAAAGGGAGGGCAAGGGGTGTACATGAGGGAATACAGGTTGGAAATTGGAAAAGCCCCTCAGCAAGCGAATCTATCCCGATAGAATTTTGGCCCCAAAGGGCTGGTCACGAGGTGGCAGAAGGCTGGGGTAGCAGCATGGAAGGCAGAGGAGGTTCCCCCCCACAAATTCCCTCCACATTAGAAGAAGAGATTGGATTTATACTCCATCCTTCACTACCCGAAGGAGTCTCAGAGCGGCTTACAAGCTCCTTTCCTTTTCCTTCCCCTCCCCCCACAACAGACACCCTGGGAGGTAGGTGGGGCTGAGAGAGCTCTTTCGAGGACTGCCCTTGAGAGAACAGCTCTGAGAGAACTTGTGACTGACTCGAGGTCCCACCTGCAGCTGCGTGTGGAGGAGTGGGGAATCAAACCCAGTCCTCCCAGATCAGAGTCTGCACTCCTGACCAATACACCAAACTAGCTCTCCTTGGCAATGAAACACTAGCAGAATATGCAAAGGCCAAGCTTGAACTTTTCTCCTTCATGTGTTGATTCCCTCCCCTTATGTTTACATGGAGGAATGTTAAGAATATGACCAGTCCCCCTGATGTCTGAAGTGGTATGACCCATTCAGAATATTGAATATTGCCACCTCATTTTGCTGTCTGTGGGCCTCAGGCCAACCAGCTCTGAGTTCAAGGCCAAACCTAATACTTGTGTACAACTATAATTTTCTCCCCTTCTTCCCCTGACACCCTAGAAAAAAACTTTGAATTAATCCTACGCATATGTACTCAGAAGGAAGTCCCATTGAGTTCAATGGAACTTATTTCTAAGAAGGTGTATATGGGATGACACCAGGATCCTCCCCCCCCCCCCCCCCCCCAAGCTCCCATTTCAAGCAGCAGCGGTGTGTGGGGGATTAAAAATTCAAATAAATAAAAAGTTTTAAATTAATAAACACACACCGGCATCGCCGGCATGATATCACTTTTGAGGAATACCTGGAAGTGGCGGGCAGTGGCTCTAGGAATCGCTGGAAACTCTGTGGTTTTAACATAGAGTTTCTGGTGATTCCTTGAGCTATTGCATTGCTTCCAGGTATTCCCCGGAAGTGATGTCATCATGAGGGTGACAGTTTGCCCATGTTCTCCCCACCACCACACACACCAGTTGCCTCAGCCTGGCAACCTTAGATAGATGTTTAAAGATTTTTCAGCCCATCCATGCTTACAACAAAAGATTACAATTGTACAAATTAGGGTGAAGCCAAATTGATCTATTTTTTAAAACTGAACACTGTTGGCCGTTTTGAAAAATGGCCCTCTTCCTTAGCACTCCTTGAGGAACACCCTTCATTTGATTACTCAAAATGTGAGAATTGGCAGCTGAATATGTGACTTGCATTTCGGAGTTATACAAAATTTCTACCTGTGTCGTTATTATGTGGGCCCAGGGTCTCATTCTAGGGGCCTCTTGTCAGGGAACTTGTGAAAGGTAAGGCTGAATAACGCTCCTCGTTTATTTTATTTTTATTTTTGCTTCAGGTTCTCTGTTTTTTGCTGTCAGCTACAAGCGTGTCGGTATCAGGTATGCAGGCTGTACAGTTGTGAGGGGCAATTTATAGGGTATTTCTGTGTCATTTATCAGTAACGTGTTTTCAGCTCATTTTTGGACACACAAATAACATTGAAAGGGGCATTCTCCATGGGAAGGTTTTGGAGTGAGGAAGCAATGGCATGCAAATAAAGAACCAGGGGTGTGATTTGCACAAGGAAGAAGCAAGAGTGCGTTGAAACAGCAAAAGCATGAAATTTGAAACCACCCCTACTGAAAGAGCTCTGAGAAGCTCCCCTGTTGAGTCCACCCGCAACACATGAGTACACGGAGTGGGCGCGGAGCCATAGGGTTGCCAGGTCTGGGTTGGAAAATACCTGGAGACTTTGGGGGTGGAGCCAGGAGAGGCCGGGGTTTGGGGAGGGGAGGGGCCTCAGCATGGTACAATGCCATAGAGTCCACCCTTCAAAGCAGCCATTTTCTCCAGGGGAGCTGATCTCTGTCAACTGGAGATCAGCTGTAAAAGCGGGAGATCCCCAGGCCCCACCTGGAGGCTGGCAGCCCTACGGAGCCACCAGCTATCAACAAGGGTCCTTTCCACATTTTCCTGCCACTCCGGATTTCCTCAGTGTTTGAGTCAAGGCAATTTAAGATCCCTTCCGCAATTGCCCGCCCCTCCGGATTTTCACAGTGTTCGAATCGAGGCAATTTAAGTCCACAGCAAAACAGCATCCAAATAATCCTGAGCAAAAGCAGGCTGAAACCAGGCTGACCACTGAAGGGAGGTGATGTAATGCAGACTGGGTGGAAAACCCGGAATAAAAAGAAGGTTGAACTTGATTTCAGTGCAGAATAGGAAAAAAAATCTGGATTAAAAAAAAGGTTGAATGTGATTTTAGTGCAGAATTGCTTGGAGGACATCGCGGTGAACATGGATTAAAAGGAGAGTGCCGGCAGGGCCAAGGGCAAGCCAAGGGAGGAGAAAGGCCCCGGTCTGGATCAGGCCCTGACCTTTTCTCACTGTCCCCTGAGGCAGGAATGTCTTTACTGTGCCTTCCGAAAAAGGTGAACCTGCTAGGATCAGATCTGTCCTTAGTCAGATAGCAAAAGGTCTCTGGAGGGGGGCGGTGGTTTCGGATACTTACTTTGTTGATCTCCCCAGCCAAAATAATTCCAGTTGCCTATAAAGAAAGCCAAAAGACATGTCCCTTTAAGAGACAGGCCAACTCTTGACACAGCCAATACTTTCAGTTCCAGAGGGGGAGAGGAGATGCCGGGGGAAGACTCGGCAGTCAGGTCGTGTGCCTCAGGCACTTGAGAGTAAGGTTCCGTCCTGCCCAGAGACCTGCTCAGCAGAGGCAGACGGCCTTTGAACACCAAGGTTCCATTTGTCTATCAAAGTTTGCAAGTGTCAATAGGCCCATCCTCCACAAACTCATCTCCCCCCCCCCACTTTTCTCTTTTATAGCCATCTCTGCTCTGTGATGAGTTTTCAACAGTTCAAAAGAACTATATTCAGTTTTATTCATGGTTGCAGGCAACTAGTTTTTGATTCCTTGGAAAGGGAATTAGGCAAGTTTATGGAAGCAGAGGGGTATCCCAAGAGTTATTGGCCAAGACAAACAAAAGGAAGAGTCCCTTAGCCAGGATTTTTTTTAATTTGGGGGGGCCTTTTTAAAAGTTGGGGGGCACTGAAATTCATGCACGGCCCCTGCTTCTCCCCCACGGCATTTAAAAGGTCCCTGTAAATGCCTTGGGGTAGAAGCGGGGGCTGCACGCCTGCATGCCAAGTTGCGAATTTGAGGCTTGGAGTGCAGGTGCATGCTAGGGACCCCCTGCTTCTCTCTCCAAGTATTTAGTAAAGTTTAAATGCTTTGGGGGAGAAGTGGGGGGCTGCTCGCCTGCACTCCAAGCTGTGAATTCGCAGCTTGGAGCGCAGGTGTGCATGGCTCCCCCCCCCCCCACTTCTCCTGGGGCCTTGGAGGAAGTCAGGGGGCCAGGCCCTGGGAGGCCCCACCGTAGCTATGCACCTGAAAAGGAACCTCCCTGCTGAGTAGCAGTCTACCTTTTGAGTACAAAAAAGTTCAACCGAAGAAGGACAGCCAGGACCATCACACTTTGATCTCCAGCTGGCTGGAAACCGGATGCCTGACTAGAGAGCCCTTGGCCATTTTTAATAAGAATCAATAATTAATCGATAGTTGATAATTAATTAATACATAACTCAAGGTCATTTTAAGGTCATTTTAAATAAAAGTTAGATCACTTACAGAGGCTTAGTGTCTTAGTGCACAGCAACTGCTTGGCATGCAGGAGGTCCCAGGCTCAAACCTCAGCATCTCTGGTTAGAGCCCCAGGCAGTAGGTGATGGGAAAGACCTCAGTCTGAAACCCTGGAGAGCTATGGAGGGGGCCGTGTCTCAGTAGCTGAGCATCCGCTTGGCATGCAGAAGGTCCCAGGTTCAATCCCCGGCATCTCCGGTTAAAAGAACCGGGGAGGAGGCGATGTGAAAGACCTCCACCTGAGACCCTGGAGAGCTGCTGCCAGTCTGAGTAGGCAATACTGACCTTTATGGACCAAGGGTCTGATTCAGTGGCATGGGCACATTTGGGCCACTCCACTGAGCCGTCCTTCCTTAACACCCGCTGGTATTCCACTCCACCTTTCTAGTACATATGGATTCTCTTCAGCCACGGTGGACTGTGTCTCCCACCCATTACTGTTCAACAGTCAACAGAACGTGGGGAAACATGGTGGGTGGGGGACAAAGGGAGGAGGTCGGAAAACACAGAGGGAGGGGTTGAGAAGGAACGGTGGAAGCAATGACTCTCCCGCTTTCCCAAGTCTCCTAAAGAGCTGAGAGATACCAACACCCAAATACAGTGGCGGGAGGGGGAGATACATAATAAGCCTGTGCTTGGGGGGAGCACCCCACCGGTATGAGATTCACTTACAGCACTGCGAGCCAGGCACTGGGAGAGGTTTCTCTTGCTCTTCCCGGAACGAATACTGTTGGGGAGGGGGCAGAGGGAGAGGAAATGAAAAGCGAAACGGTCAGAGTATTTTGGAAATAGCACAACACGTATCCCCTCCCCCTCCCGCACATCCGCTGTGAGGATAAAACAGCAGTGTTGCTCGTGACTTCTTTCCTTCAGCGCCTAATCCCCAGTGATGCGAGCGCGCTCTGCAGATACATGAAGAGCCACTGTGTGGAGGGAGGCAGAGAGTCGTTCTCGGCCACTTCACCAGCCAAGCTGCTATTAGCATTTTGAAAGGGAGGGGGGAAATCCATTGGTTTTTAAAGGGTACTGCTTCCTCCCCTGTTAAGTGCTAATAACTGCACAGGAAGCCCTGTTTTGAATTAGTGAAACCAACAGGAGGTTGAAGGGCTAAATCCCCCCTCCCCTTTCCTTGTGGATCATAGAATAGACAGACAACCTTTACTGGCATATCAGAGATAAGAATTCATTAAAATTTATGAATACATCTAAAGTATGGCTGTCAGACAGCGAACAAAAAAGAACTGATCAATGAATAGTTTCCCTGGTTCAAATCACAGATGGAAGAAAACAAGCAGCATTAAAAGTTGCAGAAACGTTTTGCCCAGAGAGTAGCAACTGGACCTTATTTATTTATTTATGTATTTATTTTATTTATTTATATCCCGCCCTCCCTGCCTCTCAGGAAAACCACGCCATGTAAAAAGGAAGGTTTCCAGACATTTTTCTCGAGTCTTAGTATAAAAGGGACAATTTAAAAGAACATGGGAAATGGATTCGATAGCACCCTGACTACAGGGGTATTGTCTAAGCTCATAGGGGATTTTTTGGCATCTTCCAGAGAAGATGGCCGATGGCAATGCGTTAAATCTGGCTAACATAAATACTCTTCTTTGATGGGGATCAGGTAGAACTATTAACTCGTCTCTCCAGAAGTTGCTAGAAGTTATATTTGGAAGGACTGGTAAGTTCTGCAGACTCCCCTAGGAGGCTGTTTTTAATTATCAGTATATTATTTATTAGCCCTCAAAATAGACAGGGTTGCCCTGTTTCCTTGATTTCCCCTTTCCTTTTCTACAATTTATAACAGCTGTGGGTTTGTGCAGGGGTGAGGGGAGAGGGTTTGATTACATCATATATATGGGCTGAAAAATGAAAATCTACTCTGATTTACAAACCCATCCTGGTCTTAAAGGCTTTCTTTCTTTTGTTTCTCTGCACGCCTCCCTCCCTCTCCCTCTCTCTCTCTCTCAGCTTTCCTGTATTCTCTTTTTTCACTTGCAAGTTTACTTGGGGGGGGGGGGGAGGTCTGCTCCACATCTGTTTTGCTCCCTCTAGTGGTCAATTGTATATTACACCAGTTTATGTCAGGCATTAAAACCTGCAGCTTAATATTGAATCGACTACTCAGTGAGCAAACACGTGCAGAACAGATCACTTTCTCCCTTCCCCTGAAGAAGCAGGAACTTACAAGTGAGGAAGATGAGAATGTGGAAAAGCCCTTTCTCTCCTCTTCTGCATACAAAACATTCCATCTCCCATTTTAAACCAGGAAGAGAGGCTGGATTAGGTGCCATTCACTTACATCATCCTGGTCTCGCATGGCGTTGAGCTGTTCCAGTTTTTTGGCCCAATAGCGGGCTTCTTCCTCAGGGATATCTGCATGGAAAGAGAGAGAGAGAGATGGAACTAGTTCATACAATCAGCAGCATCAAAAGGCAACCTGTTCTGCACCATTATATGCTATTGTATATTTGAATACCACACACACACACACACATATGGTTGAAGGATAATCACACTTAATGCAGAGATTTGTCAGGCCTCCCATTCCCCCTAAGTGGAGGCACAGACAGAACAGGGACGCATGTAGAGATGTGACAGACAGCCTCCTTTGAATTTTATGTTCATGGGAGCAGTTTGGGATTCCTTTCTTAACTAAATATAAAGGGGAAAGTGTGTGCCAAACTCCACACCAGGCAAAGCACAATCTTGTGTGATGGTATTTCCACATCCATAATTTTCTTCCTTGTTCTTTTTGGTATGGTAAAAGCCAGCATGGCTCAGAGGCACAGAAAATGGTGTGTCTGAGAGAGACCTGAGAGGTCTCTGGTTTAAATCTCGCCTGTGACACAGGCTGGTCAGATGGCCTTGGTAGCGATGGAAAATGCCATCAAGTCACAGATGACTTATGATGATGATGACCCTGAAGGGCTTTCAAGGCAAGAGACATTCAAAGGGGGTGTTTTTTTGTCATTGCCTGCCTCTGCGTAGCCACCCTGGACTTCCTCGGAGGTCTCCCATCCAAATACTAACCAGGGCTGACCCTGCTTAGCTTCTGAGAGCTGAGGAGATTCAGGTATCCAGGTCAGGGTCAACCCTTCCCATCTGTAGTAATAACTCTGGCCTACCAAAGAGGGCTGTTGTCAGGACTACAAGAGGGGGGCGCTTGAGAAACGCTTTGACAAGACTCTGTACAAGTGAAATGCTAGCGGGGACTGTACCCAGTGGCAGTTCGAATCGGGTGTCCAAGAGGATGCGATGGAAGGTGGGATCCTTGGTCCCAGAGATCTCGTTGTCGGTCATGATGACGTGAGAGTCGAGGGTGATCCACTCCCCCGGGCCTTCCTGCAAAGGAGGTGGGGGAGGGGAGGCAGGAAAAGAGAGAAGAAGTTTGGCACCAGCTTGATACCTGTGAAACCAGAGATTCTGCACCGCAGAAAATCTCAGCTGGATCAGACCAAAGGTCCATCTAGTCCAATATCCTATTTACAGCAATGGCCAACAAGATTTATGTATTGAGTTACGTATTCTATTTGCTCCTACGCATTTCTTGGACAGCACAGGTGACAAACGAACAAGTATTGGAGCACATAAAATCAGGCATGTCATTGGAAGGAAAAATCATAAAACTGCAACAGACTTATTTTGGCCATGTCATGCAGAAGAACTCACTAGAAAAAGCAATTATGCTTGGACTGGTTGGCGGCAAAAGGAAACTGGGCCGCCAAAGAATACGGTGGCTAGATGCCATAAAAGTCGACACCAATCTGAGCATGGATCAATTCAAACAGGACAAGATCGGAAAACGTGGCGAGAGATGGCCTATAGAACATTTAAAACATTTATCATAATAATCCCTTTTTAAAAAAACCAACATAGAGTTTCTGGTGATTCCTAGAGAAGTATGCTGTCACATCTAGGGTTTTCCTGGAAGCGACATGACAGCGGCCCTGACAGCTTTTAAAAAACTCCTGTCTCCCGTGGGCATTTGGGATCACCCGTCCCTAGTGAGAATACGGCATCCCTACCTCACACCAATACTTTACCGTTTTCTCCTAGCAGGCCCGTTGCTACAGTGAGGCTTTTGGGGGATCTGCCCCCTTTCTTAAAGGCACAGCCCCACAACAATTTCTCCTGTAAATGTTTTTTTCAATCGTTTAAAACATTTTTTAAAAGGCATGCACTCCTTTAAGCAAAGTGGGGTGCTGTAGTTGACTAATTCCTGCACTGAGCAAGGGGGTTGGAGTAGGTGACCTCTAGGATCCCTTTTAACTCTGCGTCAAGAAACTGGTCTCCTTTAAGAGAGTTTTTCTGCCTAAGTGTTAGCTTTCTTGACTATAGAAGTCGTCACCCCACATTGTTCTCAGAACAGTTGCTTAGGCTGGCAGAAGTGATTAACTTGCAGCAGCTGAGAACTGTCCCCTAAAGTGGCTGACAGCTTGCAATTTAGAGATCTATCCTGGTCACAGCTTTCTGTTGGCTAAATGGCTTTTCTTTCTGCACTGAGAACTTTAGCCCCACCAGAAAAAAAAATCTGCCCCACAAGCCACAAAATCCTGGCTATGGGCCTGCCTCCTAGGGAACCTTCTGTACTCACTTGATCTATTTCTATGACATCCTTTTTGAGACAGGATGACCAGAACTATACAAAGGATATATTGTATATGTAGATGAGGACATATCCTATGTAACTGAGTTATCCCCTCTCTCACACACACAAAGGTCCCAGGACTGAGGGACACAAATTGATGCACACCTCATTGGATTGCCGAATTGTGCGTAGAGGGATCCAGACCGTCCCAACCATGGTGTCCCAGATAAGACCTTTATTCCACACCTCCACCGTCAACCCGAGGTCCAGGCGACTGATTTCACTAGAAGAGAGGCATGTGTATTAGCGCATACCGAATATTCCATGCCTACAAGTGCAGGTTATTAAGAGCAGAAATGAGTCTTCATTTCCCCATCTTTCCTGCCATCTCACCCCACCCCAGCCCTGACTGTCACCACATTTCCCAAGGTTTTAAACCGAACAGTCTTCACAAAACCCAACAGCAACCCCTGCAGACTGCTAAAGAAACAACAACAGGATGCACTTCACCCTACTTTGGTGCTGTTCAATGAACTCCAATACACTACCAATATGTTAGTAGGAGTAGCATCACCAAGTTTCTCTTGATTTTAAGAATTTTTTTCACATGTTCCAAATAAGTTTCGGGTCTGCTTGTAGGCTCCACACCCAGTTCCTGCCCATTCCCAGTCCTCCTGCCCACAACTGTCAATGGCTTACAACATGAAATCTTGTTCCCAGCACGGAAGGTTTCCCCGCACTGCAATCGTGGTGCTCTTCACATTCTGCACTTTGAGGGTCACATATGTGTTGAATTTTTCTGCCAGGGAAAGAGAACAGTCAACACTGGAGAGCCAGCAGAGGTAAACAGTTAGTGCTAGGCTGGGTGCAGGCAGACCTGCATTCGAGTCGCCCCTCAGCCGAGAAGCTCAACAGGTGACCTTGGGCAGGTTATGCTCTCTTTCAGCCTCACCTACCTCACAGGGCTGTTGTGAAGATACAATGGCAATGGTGTAAGACTAAGGGCCAAACTAGATGTGCTTGTTTTTAAAAAGTTGGGTCCTGGCAAACTGCTGCACTGTAGCTGTGGGGAACCCAAGTTGGGTCTAGGAAACCTGAACATGTAGTTTGGACCTAACATTCAAAACTAGGTTTGCCAGGTCCCCCGGGGGGGGGCAGGGGTTTGCCCTCTCAATGGGCCCCTTACCTGCCAGCCCGGATCCGGCCACCAGGGGGAACCCCACAACTAAAGTGCTGGGATTGCAGTGACGTGCTCGGAGTGATGACATCACCTGGAGGTGACGTCATCGTGCTGGGTACATTGCGAGAGGGGGGGACGCTGTATCATTCAAGGGGAAACTATGGTTTTTATGATTCTGGTCCCGCCCCCAACGTGCCCAACGTGATGACGCCAGAGAAGTCCCAGAGAGGGGCTGGGACTCCCCCACCGCAGGAAAGGTAGGACCTGGCAACCCTATTCAAAACGGTGAAATTTCAGCACAAGGAACCAAAAGTACACAAAACGAAACAAGCCCTCCAGCCACACTCCTTCCCCTTTCTGCCCTGGTGCTGGCAAAGGCCTTGGGTTGGGGGCCACCTCTGGGGCAACCCTCACTCCAGCTCCCCCCTGAAGGCTGGCAAACCTACAGCAGATTCACGCTGGGTGCACTACAAACACTAGCGTTGCCAACCTCCAGGTGGGGTCTGGCGTTCCCCCGCAACTACAAATGATCTCCAGATGACAGTGATCCATTCCCCTGGGGAAAATGGCTGCTTTAGAAGGTAGACCCTATGGCATTATACCTAGGATTGCCAACTCTGGGTTGGGAAATACCTGGATATTTGGGGAGCGGTGCCTGGGGAGGGCGGGGTTTGGGGAGGGGAAGAACCTCTGCAGGGTCTAATGCCACAGAGTCCCCCCTCCAAGGCAGCTATTTTCTCCAGGGGAACTGATCTCTGACTGACAGAGATCAATTATAATAACAAGAGATCTCCAGACCCCACCTGGAAGTTGGCAACACTAGATACTAACATGCTGACAATCCTACTCAGCTCAAGAGGTCACATGAAACAGTAAAGAGGGACTCACCTTGAGGGCCATCAAACTTGGCTTTTTTAACTGCAGAGAGAAACAGAAAAGGAATAGTTAATGGTCAGACCAAAAGGGAAGTTTCTAGAATAACTGAAGTAGCTTCTAGAACAACTCATACATCTGAAGACAAGTCTCTACCCATCTATCCACCCACCTGTCCTCCATTGGTCAACTCAATGGGGACATTCCAGAGCACAATGTATGGAGGCCCAATCTCAAGTCCCCTTGGATAGTGCCCATTTGGAGAGGAGGACCTAACCCCCAGTAACTGAGGAAGAACCCTCCGGAGACATCTGAAGGAATCCCACACCAATAGTTCCCACACCTGGGAAGGCAAGTCCAGCTTTTCGGATGGCGATTCTGAATGGATCTGTTCACTGCCTGCAACTGTTGTTGTTGCTTGACATTCCTGATCCGTTTGTTTCTTCGAAACCGTTTTTAATGCACAGATGCAGAAATGGTGTTAAAAATGGCACATATGTCATAAGACAATTTGGCCAAAAGATGCAGAAAAGGAAATGACGCTCACTCACAGCTTCAGTTTGTGCAATGGGAAAAATGAAAACAGGGCTTTATTGTACAGCTGTTCAGTTGCACCATTGTGGAGGAGTCAGAAAGCAGAATCCAGAGCTGTCCAGTGGGGCTACATGATGGGCAGTAGGTTCAGGACAGACAAAAGAAAAGACTACTTTAAATGTGGAATTGGCTACCAGAGTGAAGGCCACAGGAATAAACAGCTTTTAAAAGGGGTTAGATACATTCACGGAGGATGAGTTTATCAATGGCTACTAGCCATGGTGACTGGAGGGAACCTCCACATTCAGAGGCACTGAGCCTCTGTATCCCAGAGCCAGGAGGCAACATCAGGAGAAGGCCTCAGCCTCTCTGCCCTGTTGTTGGCCTTCCAGAGGAACTGGTTGGCCACTGTATAAGGCAGGATGCTGGACTAGAAGGACTACTGGTCTGACCCTGCAGGGCTCTTCTGATGTTCTTAATCCTTCTGTTTGCTGCTCCCTATAGCCATTTTTCCTGATCTTGGGCTGCATTCGAACCTGGATCTATCTTCTATTATTTTAATCCATGTAGCAGGACAGTCCTGCTCTGGACTGCAGGTCTTGTTCCACTCTGCCCTGCTGGGTTTTCCCAACACCTGGAGGTGCTCTTCTCCTCCACTTGACCTTTATAGGACTCCCTGCTTCTCTTCCACGTTCTGAGGCCTTGCCTCTGTGTTGTCTCCCACTACTCAGCGGGGACAGCTTTGCTGCCTTGTACAGCACTAGGGGGGATGAAGACTGCCTTCCCCTCCTCCTGGCGTTTCTTTTCTTTTTTTTTGCCATCAAGTCAAGCTGACTTCTGGCAATCCTAGTGGAGCTTGAAGGCAAGGGCCGTTCAGAGGTGGCTTGTCATCACCTGCCTCCCAATGCTCCTTCTAAGCTGTGGAGTCTTGTGAGCAAAAATTCTACTTTGTGAGCTACCGGCATTAAAGCTGTGAGCGAGCGATTTGGCTGCTGCATAAATTGGTTAGTTCTGGAGCCCTCCTTCCTGAGCTGAGACAAAAATGTGTGGGCCGGAGGCTAAAAAACTGTGAGCTTGCTCACACTAACTCAGCTTAGGGGGAACACTGCATGACCCTGGTATTCCTTGGAGGTCTCTCATCCAAATACTAGCCAGGGCCAGCCCTGATTAGCTTCTGAGATCCGACAAGATCAGACTTGCCTGGACTATCCAGGTCAGGGCATGGTGCTCCTTTTAAGAGAGAGTGTCCAAGACAATGGAAGTCTGTGTGGTACAATACCAGGATCAAAAGGTATAAAGCGTTTATTAAAAAGAAAATGTTCACAAGCATACTTTCAGCACAGCACCAGGTTGAGCGAGGGATTCAAAAGAAAAGGGCAAAATGCAATCCCTGTGCCCCTCCTTCTATATGGGCCCTGTCCGTTGTTAAATATAAGGCAGGCTCCTTAGCTTAGAAAGTTACAGATTTTTACAGGGGTGCCATTACCTCCAAGCCTCCTTCCAGTGTGTAGGCTAGCACATAGCAATGGCCTCCTCCTCCAGACCTCAGTTAAGTGCTCTGTCTGCTTTGATGGAATCAGCACCAAAGAAACCTCCCTCCTTCCTCCCAGGAGTTTTATCATCTTTCTTTTCCCCACCCATTGACCAGGTCAGGCTGGGTCAAAGAAGATTTTCCTGAAGCCTCTGGGAGTTTCTTCCTGAAGTCCTTCTAGTACTTAACACCTCCAAATCTCAGCTCCCTGCTTGGGGAGGGGAGAGACTGCACCATGCCATTGTCTATCTGGACCTATTAGCATTTCTTAAGAGGCAGTTGAGGCGAGGCTGGAAAGCCACTGAACTGACTTCCCCCTTCATGCCTGTTCTCTGCCCAGAGAGAAAAGCTTTTAAAAACTCCTGGTGAAGATTTTACTCAGTTCAGACCTCTACCCAAAAATGCATTTCTTCACAATCCACAAATAAAAAGATACTAAAATAAACCCATACGAAAATGGTATCCCAGAGTGTCCAGACTGTGCAAAGCTCTTTTTGGTAAAGATAAAGGCTTCCCTCGCTTGAAAGCCAGTCAAATCCGACTCTAGGGGGAGGTGCTCATCCCCGTTTCCAAGCTGAAGAGCCAGCACTGTCCGAAGACTTCTCCGTGGTCATGTAGCTGGCATGACTAAACGCCGAGGCGCACGGAACACTGTTATCTTCCCACCGAAGCGGTACCTATTGATCTACTTGCAATTTCTTGCTTTCCAACTGCTAGGTTGGCAGGAGCTGGGGCCAGAGATGGGAGCTCACTCAGTCACGCGGCACTCGGGTCTCGAACTGCTGAGCTACCGGCTTTCCGGTCTGCAGCTCAGCGTCTTAACCTGTTTTAGAGACTGCCAAATTAATAATAAAATATGATATATTTTAGCATGGTATAGATGAGAAAAAATTAATCTGATTCTAACAGAAATGATATGCTAGGGCCATTTACTGGATAGTAGAGGAAGGAACCATTAAAGGAAGCTTATTTGGTCTCACATGGAACAAAGGTTGAGCCTTTGTGTGAGACAGGAGGCTGGACTAGAGGGACCCTCACTGGTCTGATCCAGCAGAGATCTTCTGATGTTCTTCTCAGGGGAAGGCCTCGGCCTCTCTGCCCTGTTGCCCTCCAGGGGAACTGGTTGGCCACTGTGTGAGACAGGATGCTGGACTAGAGGGACCCTCACTGGTCTGATCCAGCAGAGATCTTCTGATGTTCTTCTCAGGGGAAGGCCTCGGCCTCTCTGCCCTGTTGCCCTCCAGAGGAACTGGTTGGCCACTGTGTGAGACAGGATGCTGGACTGGATGGACCTTCACTGGTCTGACCCAGCAGGGCTCTTCTGATGTCCTTATCAGGGAAGGCCTCGGCCTCTCTGCCCTGTTGTTGGCCCTCCGGAGGAACTGGTTGAGGCCACTGTGTGAGACAGGAGGATGGACTAGATGGACCCTCACTGGTCTGATCCAGCAGGGCTCTTCTGATATTCTTCTCAGGGAAGGCCTCGGCCTCTGTGCCCTGTTGCTGGCCCTCCAGAGGAACTGGTTGAGGCCACTGTGTGAGACAGGATGCTGGACTGGATGGACCCTCACTGGTCTGATCCAGCAGGGCTCTTCTGATGTTTTTATCAGGGAAGGCCTCGGCCTCTGGGCCCTGTCGTCGGCCGTCCAGAGGAATCGGTTGGCCACTGTGTGAGACAGGATCCTGGACTGGAGGGACCCTCACTGGTCTGACCCAGCAGGGCTCTTCTCATGTTCTTATCAGGGAAGGCCTCAGCCTCTCTGCCCTGTTGTTGGCCCTCCAGGGGAACTGGTCGGCTACTGTCGGAAACAGGATGCTAGACTAGAGGGACCTTCACTGGTCTGATCCAGCAGGGCTCTTCTGGTGTTCTTATCATGGAAGGCCTCAGCCTCTGTGCCCTGTTGCTGGCCCTCCAGGGGAACCTGCTGGCCTCTGTGTGAGACTGGGTGCTGGACTAGATGGGACTATTGATCTGAACCAGCAGGGCTTTGTGTGAAAGCCCCCCTCGGCCTGAGACCCTGGAGAGCTGCTGCCAGTCTGAGCAGATAATACTGACCTTGATGGACCAAGGGTCTGATTCAGTCTCAGGCAGCTTCCTGTGTTCCAAGTCCCAGGCTGTGGTCACACACACTAAATAATCCACTTTCAGGGCACTTTTCAACTGGATTTTACTGTGTGAACTGGCAAAATCCAGGTGGGAACTGCACTGAAAGTGGATTTTTTAGTGTGTGTGACTGCAGCCCTAGACTCTTTTGGAGTTTTCTTCAGCCCACATTCCCTCAACAGTTTATGAGAGGCGACTCCCCCTACTGACCAAAGAATGCAAAGAAGCTTCCAGGAAATTTTTATTAAAACTCCCCATAAGTTCTTCAGACGTTGCACCGCCAAGATTGCTTCTAATTTGCACTTCCAGGGAAAGCTGGCTGCATATCAACAGCCAAACGTAACAGCGCCTTCCATCACTGGTTTAGGAGCGCCCAGTCCCTCCTCCTGCATGATTTGCATGTCCTATATCCAGCTGGCTAGGAGACTGTATTAAATTTATTCCTTCGCTCCCGGAAAACCATTGACCTACTTCTGAGCTGTCGGCATGACATCGCTTTTCTCACTGCCGCAAACCCTCTGGGGGTAGACGGATCCACGCTTGCTGGAAGTCAGCTGACTCCTACGCTCTTGAATGGCTCCAGACCAGTACAGATGAGTCAGAACACTGGCCTCTCTCTGAATGACAGAGCAATTTATTTTTCTCTCATGCATTGAATGGACAGTAGCCCCAGCCCCAAATCCTAGCCACCAGGACCAGCTGTGCCAGTGGATACTCAGAGACCAACATCACTGGTTTCAGGGGGTCCCTCGGGGTCAGAGTAGCAAAGAGGGCTGCTTTCTTATGGGCAATCACCTTTGCAGAATCTTGGGCCTTCACATGGTTTATTTATTTATAAATGAGATTTTTGAACCGCCCTCCCCCATACTTGGGGCTCAGGGGGGTGTTCAACACCTATAGTGGTGAGTTCCACAAGTTAAGTATGCATTGCCTGAAGAAAGACGTCCTGTTGTCTGTCCTAAACCTATTTATCTCAACTTCAGTGGGTATCTTCAAGCTCCGACATTATGGGGAAAGGATAGGAAGTTCAGAGAGGAGAAAACAGTCCCTACTTCATTTTCTGTTTCAGTATCTTTCTCTCCTTTCACTGTGGCCATTGGCTGTTCATTTGTTTAATGCCTGTCATTTATAAGGCATAAATCTGTACACAGGGGTCATTTTGAGCAGGAGCTCAGGGGAGCTCAGCTCCGGGAGTTGGTGCTAGGTCCCCCCCACCCTGGCAGGGGAATGCCTGCATGGCTGCAGCAAAATGAGCCCGTCCCCTGGAAAGGTCCTTGTTCCTCTGACCAGCCTTCTGAAGGCTTCAGCCACCACTGAAGCTCTTCTCCCAGAATAGTGGTATTTCTGAGGCTTGGATTAGTAACTGTCCCCTCTCTGTCAGCTCTTTCTTTCTTTCTTTCTTTCTTTCTTTCTTTCTTTCTTTCTTTCTTTCTTTCTTTCTTTCTTTCTTTCTTCTGACATACTCCCAGTGATGTCAGGTGGTGTAGCATATGCAAATAAGTTATGCTAATGAGTTATGCTAATGAGCGACTACACCTCTTTTTCTACGAAATGACCCCTGTCTGTACACCTAATTCTGAATGTGGTCCCAGAGTGCAGATTGTAAAAATCCACCTAATGGGGCCAAGTATTGAAAGGGGAGAAGTTGCTACAAATCTGGAGGGGAATGCAGGTTTGCGGGGGAGGGGGGGAAAACAAAGCAGAGCAAACAAACATGAGGGTTATCCCCCCCCCAGCCTCCCAAAAGCATACTGCATAATGCCGTTGGGATCACAGATCTTCTGGTCTATCCATCAGGTAACCAGTTGGTATCGTGTTATGATGTAGAACCAGAATGCGGGAGACCCCGGTTTGCATCCCCACTCTGTCATGGAATCATTGGGTGATTTTGCATCTATCATTCGCTCCACATTTTCTTGACTGGGAGGGAAAAGTGCAGCTGAAAACAGGCCTGTCGCGACAGTGGGGCATCTCCAGGCTGGGCCCCCTGACTACTGGCAAGACCCCCCCCCCAACTTCCCATCCAGCCCAGAGCCCCCGAGCAGCAGCAGGTGCAGGGAAGGAGCCAGGTATTCCTTTAGTTCAATTAGCCAATGCCCCCTAAGAAATTTAAATGCCCACGACTGAAAAAATCCTGGCTGTGGGCCTGGCTGAAAACCAGAGTAATGCTATACTGACTGCAAAGTCACCCCTGAACGGCCATAAAAATGGCCATAAATCTATGCAGAAGGTACAATAAAATCCAATAGTCAAATAACTCGAAAGTGGCTTGGAGTGTGGAAGCTAACATAAAACCTGATAATCAAAGGAAGCAAAAGCAGCATGCAATGCAGAGGGGAATTTCTGTTCCAGCGTGGGTTTCGTAAAACAACAGAGGGAAAAGCCAGTGCAGAATCAGCCATAGAGTTGGAAGGGATCTCCAGGGTCATCTTGTCCAACCCCCTGTAAAATGCAGAAATGACCAGTGTTGGGTGACCATTGGCCAGTCTCACTCTCAGTGTAAGCCCCTCCCCCATATCCTATTGACAGCCAAGCTGATAGTAGAGACAATGTTGCACAGTGATTAGAGTCTCAGGTTCAGGTTTGAGATATGTGGCTTCAAGTCCCCATTTCTCCGTAATTCCCACTGGCTGATTTTGAGTCAGTAATGTCCTCTCAGTCTAACCTCCCACAAAGGGGTGTGTCATGGAGATAAAACAGCAGAGGGGAGAAATGCGCCCGCTGCCCTGGGATCACTGGAAGAGCTGAGGGCACAAAGGCAGCTGAGGGATTTTGCTTCCAGAGGGCAGCAAGAGATCCTCGTCTGGTCTATCCAAAGCAAAGGGAGAAGTCTGAAGCAAGGCAAAAAAATCAGGTGCAGAGAGGAAGAGGCGGCCACCCACGGAACAGGTGCTCCATCATCCCCCGCGATGGGAGGAGATGTCGTTCTGGGTGTGCAATCACAAATGCCATTCTTTCCCTGCTGTTTCCTGAACAGCTCCATCAGCTGCCTATTGTGGGGTCTGATCAAGATGGGCAGCCGTGTTAGTCTTTCTGTAGCAGTAGAAAAGAGGAAGAGTCCAGGAGCACCTGAAAGACTGACAAAAATTGTGGCAGGGGAGGAGCTTTCGGGAGTCACTGCCAATGCTCCCTCTAAGCCATGGAGTCTTGTGAGCAAAATTCTACCATGTGAGCCCCTGGCATTAAAGTTGTGAGTGAGCCATTTGGCTGCTGCATAGATTAGTTTGCTCTGGAGCCATCCTTCCTGAGCTGAGACAAAAGAGTGCGAGCTGGAGGCTAAAAAAACTGAGCTAGCTCACACTAACTCAGCTTAGAGGGAACACTCACTGCTCACTTCTTCAACAGTGACTCACGAACGCTCCCACCCTGCCACATACTTTGTTAGTCTTTAAGGTGCTCCTGGACTCTGGCTTTTTTCTGTCGTGGAGTTTCTTTGCTTCTGTTTGTGGCAATTGGGGGAGGGACATGGGGGAGGGATTTCTGCCCAGGGCCTTTCAGTTAGGGACGATTTTCAAGTCTTCCTCCCTGCGGTTTCAACCCCCACCCCTGTTCTGCTTGCACCCCTCCCTTGGGCAAGTGGAATCAGTTGGACACTCTCCGGTATGTTGGAGATTCAAGTTCAAACCCCACTTATCCCGGATAAGTAGGAATTTGAACCCGGATGAAGCTCATGGGTTCAGTTCAAGGTGTTGGTGTTGCTTAAATGTCCTTCGTGACTGCCTGGCATCCTCAGATCTGCAGGACTGCCTCTGCTGATAGGGTTCCCAACTCCGGGTAGGGAAATTCCTGAAGATTTATGGGGTTAATTCTGGGGAGGATGGCATTTGGGGAGGTCAGGGACCTCAGCAGAGTATGATACCATAGAGTCTGACCTTCGAAGCAGCCGTTTTCCCTAGGCGAACTGATCTCCATAATCTGAAAATCAGTCGTAATTCCAGGAGATCTCCAGGCGCCACCTGGAGGCTTGAACCAGTCTTCTGATAAATAGTAAAAAGCCCAGTAGCACCTTTAAGACTAACAAACTTTATCGTAGCATAAGCTTTTGAGACACATAGCTCTCATCGTATCTCTCAAACGCTTCTGCTACAGTAAAGTTTGTTAGTCTTAAAGGTGCTACTGGACTTTCTACTGTTTTGCAGCAACAGACTAACTCCTCTGGATCTCTGTCTTCTGATACGCTCTGCACAGGGTTTCCAGATCCAGGTTGGGAAATCCCTGGAGATTTGGGGATGGAGGCAGGGGAGAGTGCTGGGCGGATGTAATGCGATAGGAGGTCCCCTCCAAAGCGGCCATTTTCTGCAGGGGAACTGATCTCTGTCGTCTGGAGATCACCTGTGATTCCAGGAGATCTCCAGGCCCAACCTGGAGATTGGCAACCCTGGCTCTGCAGCAGCATTTCCGCTCATCTAAGCAAGGCCTTTTGACAGTGCTGCCTGCCAGTGGGTACAATCAAGGGCTGGCCATAGCAGAGCGTTTTCTATGGCACCCCCATCTGGTGGATTAACCGACCCCAATCTAGTATCCTTCTACAGAACAAACAAGAATTTTCCCAGAGGACATTTTTATAAAAGAGAAACCATTCCAGTTTTGAATGTCCGTCGAAAGTTTGCAAGTGGCTTTTCGTGTTATCTGTTTGTGGCTGTAATTCCCCTTAAGTCTCTGATGGAAAAGGCGGACTATAAGTTAAACGAAATCAAGCCAGTCCATTTCTCTCTGCCTAACCTACCTCACAAAGTTGTTGTGAGATTAAAACACCAGTGTAAACACTGACAATCCATCCTATTCCCCCCCTCAACAAATCCTTGGGGACCGGGAGGGTCTGTGTGAAAGGGCACAAAGGTCAACCATTCAAGATCACAGAAGGCCCCTTTGTGAGTTCAGTTGGGGCTGAGGGGAGACAGAGATGCCACCTCCCTCACAGCTAAAAAGAGAGGTTTTGCTGTAAGTTGCCACTCTCTGCCTACAGCTCTTTTATCTCCCACCCTGGGAATTTGGATTGTTAGGAGAGGTTCAGCATGCCTGGACACTGGAGACGCTACATCACTCTTTAGTGCGTCTAGGTGTTATCTCCTTGAATGGGTTGTCCCTCTCTTTGTCTTAACCTGGGAGCTGCCCTCTGACCCCCCCTCTCTTGCTCGCTTTGTCCTCCCACTCTCACCTCATGGCCTTCCATGGAGACACAGGTCTCTGCAGGTCTCCCCTGTAGAGACAGCAACACCCTCATCCCCCCCCCACACACACACACAGGATGCCGGGCCAGCTGGCCACTTGTGAGGGGGGGAGGGCTCTTTAGAGCAGGCTTCTCTCTCTCCCCTTCAGACTGCAACCGGAATGTGAACTGGATCTCCTTGAAGAAATGTAAGTTTATCCCTTTTTCTTTTTTTTGCAGTATACTTCTTGGGAGATTCATTTACTGCTCTCAGGATGACGTTTCTATGACTGGGCAAAACTCTGCTCCATCCCCCAGGGGGGGACCACGTTTGGCCCGGCTTCCTCTACCCACTGCCAGATCCAAGCTCCATGCCATCCCTCTCCTCTTCCTGTATCCTTTCCCCATTTCTCACTCAGTTCCGCCCCCAATCCTTAACATTTGTCAGACTATTTTTAAATCTTCCCGTTAATGGGAGTAACCAGATGGTGCATGTGGAACACGCACACACACACACACACACACACACACACACACACACACACACAGCAGCAGCAGCGAATGACTGCTGCGGCACTGTCAGATGGGGCTGCGCACGGCCGCATGGTAAGTATGGCTTAGAGCTTCGGTGCATTGGAATGGCAGACCTGGCCAGGCTCAAAGGGTCCATCCCGCTCAGCCTCTGGGCCATGTATGCAGATGCTTCTCAGAACTTCCTGCCTAGAGCACGATGGGAATATCTACCCCTCTCCTCAGTATTAGGTTTCAGTATCTGGTAGTCAAAAAGAGGTGCAGGTGAGAAAAATGAACCTGTTGCAGACAGGGTTGAACTTTGCCTTGTGGCTCCACCCTCTCTCCTTTAGCCACACTCTTTTAGCATGACCAGTCAGTAGCCTTAAAAAAAAAAAAAAGTACAGCCAGCATGGTGTAGTGGTCAAGAGTGGTGGACTCTAATCTGGAGAAGCAGGTTCGATTCCCCACTCCTCCACATGAAGCCATATGGGTGACCCTGGGCCAGTCACAGTTCTCTCAGAGCTCTCTCAGCCCCCAAAATGGGCTCTACATGGGGCTATCCTTGGTGCAAACCTGGAAGCTGCAGTTGGTGCAGAATGCCGCGGCCAGGCTGTTGATGGGTCTCGCAAGGCGGGACCATATTTGGCCTGTGCTGGCAGCGCTGCACTGGCTGCCTATAGCATACTGAGTTCGCTCCAAGGTGCTGGTTCTTACCTATAAAGCCCTATATGGCCAGGGTCCAACATACCTAAGGGACTGCCTTTCTCTGTATATACCCCAGCGGGCACTTCAGTCCGGGTTATGCCATCGACTCTGTGTCCCGGGTCCTAGGGACGTCAGGCTCACCAGAACTAGGGCGAGGGCCTTTTCGGTGGCGGCTCCTGTCTGGTGGAATGAGCCCCCAGAGGAGATCAGGGCCCTGCGGGACTTAATGCAGTTCTGCAGGGCCTGCAAGACGGAGCTCTTCCGCCAGGCCTTTGAATAGGAGCCGCCACCAGTGATACCACCCATCACGAATGATACCTGTGATGTAGCTGGCTCTAGTGTAACCCAGTCCTGGTGGCAGGGGGGCTCGGACCCACCATTGGGTAGCTATCTGAAAATAAGATATCTGGAAGCATTTTATGGGAAATTATGTTAGTTATTGGTACTGTTTTTAGGTGATTTTATTTGTTTTAATGTACTGAATTGGCTTTGTACCCGTGTAAGCCGCCCTGAGCCTGTTCGCGGGGAGGGCGGGATACAAATCTGAAAAATAAAAAAATAAAAAATAAAATAAAATAAAATAAGTCTAGCTCACCACCTAGTACTGCATAACAGTAAAAGGAGCTAGTACTTAAGGCAGCCAGACAATTTTCTGATCTCCTGGCTGTACCACACACAAAGCCATACAATAATAATAACAATATTTTAAAAACAGACCAGTATGAATTACCAGCATGCATTCTCTACTTGCCCTGAGCTGGATAGCCCCGGCCGGCCTGATCTCGTCAGATCTCGGAAGCTAAGCTAAGCTGACCCAGCCCTGGTCAGTATTTGGAAGGGAGACCACCCAGGAATACCAGGGTTGTAACATGCAGGCAGGCAATGGCAACCATCTCTGAATGTCTCTTGCCTTGAAAACCCCACGGGGCCACCATAAGTTGGCTGCACATAAATCCCCAACTCCTGAAGCAGTGGGGAGTTCCAGAGCAACCCTACAGCACTCTGCTTCCATCCTGTGAGGAGCACCCAACACTGAGAGCCAAACGGCACACAAAGCTGGAGTTTCTGTAACTGGAACGCTAATTTAGCCCCAAGAAACAGCTACTGAGAGAAGAAGCAGGTATGGATTGAGGCTGTGATGCTAGGAGGGTTACCAACCTTGAGGTGGGGCCGGAAGTTGTCCTGGAATTCCACCTGACCTTCAGACTACAGAGCTTAGTTGCCCTGGAAGAAATGGCTGCTTCGGAAGGCAATGGTACACCACAGAACCGCCCGCTTGCGGGGAGGGCGGGATATAAATGCGAAAAATAAAATAAAATAAAATAAAAATATAAAAGAAACAGCTGTCCTAGAGGGGCTACAGAGGTTTGATGCTCTAGGACTTCCATATCTCCAAAGGCATACTACAGAGACTCAGAGAACTGGATAACAATCATCTGGGGCTGCAATCAGACAGGCAGTTTGAGCCGCTGTTGCCCTGCCTCTAATTGAGCCAAGTTATTTTATTACAGAGAATCCTGATCAGACTTACCCCTTTTAGCACCCTTCAGTGCACTTTTACCTGTGCTTGAGTGATCAGACAGCAGCAAGCAGGGAATCAGCCTGTCAGCCATCCTTTGAGCATGCCCACAAGCACTGATGTGCCTGCTGGCAAAAATAGTTCATGGGGCTGTCAGCCATTTTTTTTAAAGTGTGTCCTCTGAGCATGCACACAAGTGCCGATCAGCCTGCTGGGACAAGTAGTCTTCCCTCTCTAAACTTTTCAATTTATCCATTCCCCAAACCACAGAAAAAAGCTGCAGTACAGGAGTGTCTTTCTTTGAAAGTTTTTATGAAGAAAACAAAGTTTAGAGCAGCCCCTGTGGGAGAGGGGGAGAGAGAGAGTGGTGTGAATATGCAGTTATGTGCACTTTGCTCACAAGTTTTTAAAAATGGTGGCCGGAAAATGAGAGATCAGTCAAACCTGCCTGACTGCTTGGGTGCACAACAGAACAGTCAGACAACAGCAAATCTGTTTTGGAACCAGCTCAGACCAACAGGACTGGACTTTTTCAGGTATCAGAGAAAATCACAGTAAGGGGGGAATGGATCAAACTGCACGTCTGATCACAGCCTATATCAAATATTTTGGATCACAGGGTTATAGTATTTACTTTAATGCCCAAGCAGGTTTTTAAATTTTCTCTAGACATGCCATCAAAAAAAGGACTGGGTGGTCTTACATTTGCAAATAAAGTTATGTTCAATAAAGATTTTTTTTCTTGGTGTATAACTTTTGCGGGGAGTGTCGTCTTACATTTGGGGTTGCCTTCCTCTTGAGTAAATATAGTAGCATGACATACCAAACACGTGCCTACCGAAGCCTACAAGTGAGGTACAGTGAGAGAAAAAGGCGGTGAGGCAGGAAATTTGAATTCTGGTGGGAGGAAGTGACCTCACAGAGGGTTTGGGGCAGCCAAACCTGGACATTGCCCAGGTGGGACATCACAGAATGTGACATCTCCCCTCCCCAAACACCCAGCCTTCTCCAGGCACCCCCCCACTCCAAATCTCTAGGAATTTAAAAATCTAGAGTTGGCAATGCTAGATGATAAGGAACGGGCATTTAGGTCTTCGGCCTCCTCACTGTTTCCCAGTCAAAATGCTCCCCTACCTTGGATGCCTGAAGCCACAGAAGAACGAAAAATAATCCCTCCCAGGGTTTAAGAAGAAGAAGAGATTGGATTTATACCCTGCCCTTCACTACCCAAAGGAGTCTCAGAGCGGCTTACAATCTCCTTTCCCTTTCCTTCCCCATGACAGACACCCTGTGAGATGGGGCTGAGAGAGCTCCTTCCAGGACTGCCCTTGAGAGAACAGCTCTGAGAGAACTTGTGACTGACCCAAGGTCCCACCAGCAGTTGCATGTGGAGGAGTGGGGAATCAAACCCGGTTCTCCTAAATTGGGGTCCGCGCTCCTAACCACTACACCAAACTGACTCCTAACAACTACACCAAGCGTAAAGGTATTGTCAATGAGAAATGCATGGAGGGGGTCAGCAGTGATATCTCCCCACCTCTGGTGACACCCCCACTCTTACCGGCTAATCACGGTCCTCTTCCTCACATCTCTTTGGCACTACAACGTGGGTTTTTGGTTGATCCATATTGGGGGCCTGTGAAGAACTGCAGATTTGGGGAGATGACTGGGATCAATTGCCCCCATCCCAAACTTCTCTTTCCAAGATACTTATTCCTATAAGCTCTTATGGCCTTTAGCTGGCTGGTTGCCCTTCATTTCCCTTCCTTAACATTCCCTGTCTCTAAGAAGGCAATGGGCAGGCTCAGTCCCCATCAGTCCTCCAAGAAGGCAATAGGCATGTTGAGTCCTTATCAGGATTTTTTGGGGATAGGTGGGAGGGAGGTATTCTTTTAAATTTACAAAGTGGTATTTTCTGCACACTAAGGGAGTCCCCTAAAATCCCCAACCCTGTGGGCAGCCCAGTTCTGCTGTCCCGCAGATAGGGACCCCGCTGTCAATGTCACCATTTAATGTTGCCAACCTCCTGGTGAGATTCACAGAAACAGGCTAAATACAGGGGGGGGAGTGAACAGATTTCAAGAACTATATTACAAATATTCAACACTTATTAAAGACTAGTAATAAGGCCTGTTGCAGAAACAAATGCAATGGGCTCTAGAAAGAGGGTCTGGAGACTCTGCTGGGAGAGAAAGAGAGTTGGAGGAAGGGATGGATGGACAGGCGGGCAGGGGAGGAAAGACTGAGGCCGATTCCGCACCAGCACTTTGCTCCCCTTTCCACCTGAATTGAATTGCCCCAACTCTGTTTGCATGGTTCCGCACTACAGAATTCTGCCCCACGTCTTCATTTCCGCATTTGCTCTTGCCCCGGCTCTTGATTCCCCGCCCCTCCTTTGCCCATTTAAAAAAAAAAAAGTAGGCGGAGTTGCGTTGTAACATTATAACGTCATGACGTTCTCGCAACCCACCCCTTCTCCTTTTAGGGAACCCTCCCAGTAAGCGCCAGGTATGATCATGCATGCACAGATTTCCTTTTTTTTTTTTTGCACATGTGTGGTTTCATTATGATGTAACGACGTCACAACACTGTCGTGTCCACACCTCCAAGACACCATTTACCTCATTGTCTAGTAGCTGCCGCTATTTGCATACTAAGTTGGGGGGGGGGGCAGGGAAATGGCCGCTGTGCCAACAGCACACATATATTTCAGCATTGCAGCCAGCTTGAGGTCATTGTTGCATTGCAATGAAACCAAAACATTGATGTCTCATTTCATGCCAGCAACCGTGGAGGGGCGTGAGAGGGAGGCGGTTGAGGAAGGGAGAAGACAGTGGAACACCCCCACTGCCCTGAGGGATTTACATTCCCGTGACTCAACTTAGAATAAAATAAACTCAAATTCACTGAGATGGAACAACAGCCCTACCAGTTCAACAGCACACTTGCAAGAGGGATCAGCAACCACCCTCTGGTTGTTTTACTTTTTACTCTTTCTGTCTCTTGACCGCGGGAGTGCTGCATGATCCCCCTCCATTTCCCATCCCTTTCCCACCCTCCAATTCCCCTCCAACCCTGGTGCAATTTTTTTTCCGCAGGCATTTCCTAGTGGCGAAAGTGACCAGAGTTGTTTCATGCGCATGCGTGGAGGACCTTGCCGCTCTGTGGGATGGTTCATCACAATGAAACTCCACCTACATTAAAAAGGGGTGGGGAGGGGCGGGTGCATGATGTACTTTCCCGGGAATTATGAAAACCCTTGGCCAATCATGATCTTGTTGCATCACGACGTTATAACAAAACTCCGCCTACATTTTTTTTTAAAATGGCGGGCGGGGGCTCAAGATTTGGGGCAAGGACAGATGCGGAAATGAAGAACTGGCATCAACCCGGGTCAAATTCATGTAATGCGGAAACGTGCAGACTGATTTGGACTAATTAAACCCGGGAGGAAAGGGAAGCAAAGCTCTTGTGCGGAA
This sequence comes from Lepidodactylus listeri, assembly GCA_029233225.1. NCBI lineage: Eukaryota > Metazoa > Chordata > Lepidosauria > Squamata > Gekkonidae > Lepidodactylus > Lepidodactylus listeri. Next base: position 179,147,525 of record JARCFY010000002.1, read on the forward strand.
TCGGCCCTGAAAATCCAGGAAACAGAAGATCCGGGGGGAATGAGGATTACGTTCGAGCCAAATGCAGACCCGGGGCAACAGGTGGGGAACTGTTAGGGCCTTTTCTCACTAGCCTTGCCCCCAGTTTACGTTCCTGCCTGAGCCGGTGCTTCTCGTCAATTTCAGAACAGTTGTTCCCGGCTCTCACTTTGTTCGGGGGTATTGCAGAGCTGCATCGGAGTTTGCTCGGAGCAAGAAAAACCTGTTTTTTGAGGTTTTCCAAATTCCCTCCAGAGGCAAAGCTTGAAATGCGCCCGCACATGCGCCCGCCCTCTAACAAGACCGCCCCATGGTGGGAGTGACTTTTTTTTTTATCATTTACACTTTAATAACGGTATTTTGTTATTACACCACAATAAAATATAAGTTGCAATTATTTCACTGTATTTTATACTTGTGAGAGGTTTTTTTAGTGATGGCACTGTTTTTAACCTATTCCTAAGGACCATTTAGTTTGTCGGGGGAAATCTTTTGGAAGGGGGAAGGGGGAGCGTTAAAAATCCGGCAGCAGGAAAAATAAAGCCGAGTTTGGCGAAAGGAGGGCGCCTGTGGTCCCTGCCGCTGACCGGCGCCAACTTCTCCTGTGCGTTTACTCCCTCCGCCCCGGCCGCCCATTCCCCCGTGGAAGGCGACCTTCTCTGGCCTTCGAGCAGATGCTCCCCGTCTCCCGGCTCTCCCCTCTGTCCTCCCGCCCTCCCTGCCCCGTGCGCTCAGCCCTGCCTGCCCGGGGCGAGCACCTCTAGCTTCCCCTGTCTCCCTCGCTCCACCCTGGCTCCCTGGCTGCGCTCCCCCTCGGAGGGCGCCTGTGGTCTCTGCCGCTGACCGGCGCCGACTTCTCCCGTGCGTTTACTCCCTTCGCCCTGGTCGCCCCCCCCCCCCCGTGGAAGGCGACCTTCTCTGGCCTTCGAGCGGACGCTCCCCGTCTCCCCCCTCCGTCCTCCTGCCCTCCCTGCCCCATGCGCTCAGCCCTGCCTGCCCGGGGCGAGCACCTCTCGCTTCCCCTGTCTCCCTCGCTCCACCCCGGCTCCCTGGCTGCACTCCCCCTTGGAGCAGGTCTATTCTCAAAACAGCACTTCGGTGCAGGGACATTCCATTTTCCCCACAATTAAATGTGTGGTTGTGTGTGTGTGTGTGATGGGAAGAATGACTTCTTCATGAGGTGAAGACACTAATTGCAATTGCATGCTGTATGGAATGCAGCTGCCTGTTTCTCAGAGGCATGTGGGGAGCTGCCTGTGAGATCATTAGTAAACAATGAGGGGAGGGGAGGGAAAGAGGAGGGGAAAAGGACCGACAAGACTCGAAGGAAATCTTGTGCGAACGGAAACATTCAGGGAGGAAACGAGGGTGTGTGAAACTGGGGGAAATGTTCCAGAGAATACTTAAAGGGGAAAACCAGATGCAATTTGGAAGAAACTAACATGTGCGAAAAGGCCCTTACTCTGCCGTGTGTTTTTTCGGGGGTCCACGTCGGAGCAACCGCTGGTGTGGAATCAGCCTGAGGCAGGACGACAGAGTCAGCTAAGGGAGCAGGACTCCAAAGAGCCCCAAAACAGAATTATATATAATGAGAGATACTATTATCCGTGTCCTTTGAAATTGTATTGTTTGAAAGATTTATCTGCTATGTTCTGAAAACGATGAACTATTTGGAAAGACTTGACTGCCATATTTTGAAAACAACCAATTGATGACTTTTTTTGATGCGGGAACTTTGGTCCTTCAAATATACTGGATGAGAATGGAAATGATTATGGACTGAACATATATGTATTACACTTTGGAACTGTTGTATGAATAGAGTACATGGATGTTAGTATCTTTAATAAGCGCTGAATATTTATAATATATTTCTTGTAAGCTGTTTATGTTTTTTTCCTTGTATTGAACCTCCAGGTGAGGCCCGGAGATCCCATGGAATTTCTGAAGACTTCCAGACCACAGAAATCAGTTCTCCTGCAGAAAACTGGCTGTTTCAGAGGGTGGACTTTATGGCCATTACATCCTGCTGGGGCCCCTCCCCTCCCCAAATCCTGCCCTCCCCTAAAAAGGTAAAGGTAAAGGTTTCTTTCCCTTGCTCAAAAGCTAGTCGAATCTGATTCTACAGATGCGGTGCTCATCTCCATTTCCAGCCAGCGCTGTCCGAAGACTTTTTCCATGGTCATGTGGCTGGCATGACTAAATGCCAAGGCACATGGAACACTGTTACCTTCCCACCGAACTGCTAGGTTAGTAGGAGCTGGAGCCAGAGACGGGAGCTCACTCTGTCACACAGCACTTGGGTCTCGAACTGCTGAGCTACCAACCTTCCAGTCTGCAGCTCAGCATCTTAACCTCTGTGCCACCGCGGCCTACATAAGCTCAATCTAGAGTTGGCAACCATATAAACTATTAGAAAGAGTGGTGCTTCTATTGGCATGAAGATTCCTGCTGTTATTGTCCATCATTTTCACTATTCAGTCCTGCTCATAGCTGAGCGACAGTTATCTTTCTCAAATTTGACCAGAAGCCGTTACGGCCTGTTTTATGGAAGGAAAAGGGTCTTTTTTAAAAAAAAAAAATGCATTGTTCTAAGGTGTGCGGATTTTTGCCTTGCTTTTGTTGCAAACCGGGCTTCTCTTTGGGAGCTCTGCTTCTCAATGCCTAGCCCGATTTCAAAGCCAAAGCCAGAACATGTTGGATCCATTTCCAGCCTGGTGCAGAACGGTTACAAAGCCTTCCCGAAATACAAAGGCAGAACTAAAAGCAGCAGAAGCACCAGGTGGCTGGGAACAAAACGCTGACCCAAATTTCACTCGTTGCCAGGCTGGGGCCGCAGAAGAGGAGCTGCCCCAAAGGAGGCCCCGTTCTAGCACAGGGACCAGCGGCTTCTGTCCGAGCCTTCCCCAGTCCTGTATGTTTTGCCAGGTTGCCAGCCTCCAGGTGGGGCCTGGAGATCATCCAGAATTACAACTGATCTCCAGACTAAAGAGATGAGTTCCCCTGCAGAAAATGGCATCTTTGGAGGGTGGATTCTATGGTATTCTACTCTGCTGAGGTCCCTCCGTGCCCCAAACCCTGCCCTCGCCAGACACCACCTCCAAATCTCCAGGAATTTCCCAACCCAGAGGTGGTAGTTCTAACACTGCCTGACATTGGATGGGGTGCCATTTTTTATGGAGTTGGCAACAAGGGTCGCCAAACTCCAGGTGGGCCTGAAGATCTCCTGGTATTTCAACTGATTTCCAGGTGACAGAGACCAGTCCCCCTGAAGAAAATGGCCACTCCGGAGGCTGGACTCTCTGGCAATATACCGTCTTGGGGAGGTCCCTCCTTTCCCCAAGCCCTCCCCTCCCCAGGCTTTACTCCCCAAATCTCCAGGTTTCCCACAACCTGGAGTTCGCAGTCCTGTTATTTAGTGCGATATGAATCTGCAGCAGCTCAGGAAAAGAGGAGGAGGAGGAGGAGGAGAAGAAGAAGAAGAAGAAGAAGAAGGGTTTTATACCCCGCTTTTCTCTACCCTAATGAGTCTCAGAACAGCTTACAATCACCTTTCCCTTCCTTTCCCCACAACAGGCACCTTGTGAGGTGGGTGGGGCTGAGGGAGTCCTAAGAGAACTTGTGACTGGCCCAAGGTCACCCAGCAGGCTTCATGTGGAGGGGCGGGGGATTAAACCCAGTTCTCCAGTTTAGAGTTCGCTGCTCGTAACCATCACACCAAGCTGGCTCTGAGGAATGGCAATAAGGAAGAATTCTGCTTCCTGAGATCTGGGGTTGGGGGAGCGACTTTCTACTCCTCAGGACTACGAAGAGAAGTTCCAAAGTGCCTGGACAATGTGTGCTGACCTCTCAGAGGGAGGGACAAATAAGGAACAAATAAAATTAAAACAGGCGGTGAGCTGATAGGGCTGCCTTTTACATTTCTGTTTTTAGTCCCTATGCTGTCACAATTATCTCCTGCTTCTGCTGCCCCTTGCTGAGCTTTGTTTCCTTCTAGGCCCTGCCAGCCTAGCAGTTCGAAATGAAGAAATTGCAAGTAGATAAATAGGTACCACTTTGGTAGGAAGGTAACAGCATTCTGTACGCCTCAGCATCTAGTCATGCTGGCTCCATGACCATGGAGAAGTCTTCAGACAGTGCTGGCTCTTCGGCTTGGATACAGAGATGAGCACCACTCCCTAGAGTCGGATTCGACTGGCTTTCGAGGAAGGGAGATCTTTACCTTTATCTTTAGGCCTTTCTTAACAGCCTGTGGGCACCTGGCCTGATAGAAAAAGAACTGCTACTAACATCTGCGTCCGGTCAGCAAGGGCAGTTTTTTCTGGGCAGTGGCACCCTGCATCTCTCTAATCCAAAGCGCATTCAGGGCTGCCTTACTGGGGTCTGTGTATTTAGAGCAGTTGCCAACCTCCAGGAAATGCCAGGAGATCTCCTGGAACGACAACTGATCTCCAAACGACAGAGATCGGTTCCCTTGGATCAAATGGCTGCTCTGAAGGGTGGGTGGCAGGGCGTTTTAATGTGTTGCTGAGGTCCCACAAATCTCAAGGAATCCCCCAACCCAGAGTCGGGGACCGTAAAACTGCCCTTTCTGCGTGGCCAAATGTCAGAGGGGGTGCAGGCGGGGGAGGTGCCTAGGTTTGCCAGCTCCAGGTTGAGAAATACCTGGAGATTTTGGGGGTAGAGCCTGAGGGGGGGGTGTTTGGGAAGGAGGGACTTCAATGGGGCATAGTGTCACTAGGGGTGCCAGGTCCAATTGTCCTGGCGGCGGGGGGTGGGTGGGAGGGAGCCAACCAGGAGTGTAGGAGGTGGGGTGACGATGCTGCGCACAATGTCGTTGGTGCGATGATGTCACATGGAAGTGACATCACCATGCCAGGGACGTTGCACATTGACACTCTAGCATTCTGGCCAAAACTCTATGATTACCATAGAGTTTTTGGCCAAAATGCTAGAACATCAATATGTGATGCCCCCGGCTTGATGACGTGACTTCCGCGTGACGTCATCATGCCAAACACGTCAACGTGCAACAGCGCTCTTTTGGGGGTGGGGCTTCCCCTGCCAGCTTGCTGGCCGATGGCAGTTTGGAGCCCCGAAGATCAGGGGATTCCCTGGCCAGATGAGGGGTCTGGCAACCCTAAACGCCATGGTACACTTGAAGTTGTCAACTTGGAACAAGGCAGCTGCTAGCTCCGGGCTGGGAAATACCTGGAGGTTTTGTGGGTGGAGCCTGAAGAGGGTAGGGTTTGGGGATGGAATGTACTTCAATGGGGTATAATGCTGTAGAGTCCACCTTGCAAAGTGGCCATTTTCTCCAGGGGAACTGATCTCTGTTGCCTGGAGATCAGTTGTAATCCAGGGAGAGCTGCAGCAACTACCTGGAGGCTGGCAACCCTAGGGGTGCCATTTTTATAGATTCTTCTGGGGTGCCCCCTCCCTTGCAAAGAGTTCTCACCCCCCCCCCTCCAGTGCTCCCCCACAGCCTGTGTGGAGGAGAAGACCTAACGCCTGGGTTTTAGCTACCTACTGATGCATTGTTAGCGAGATGGGGGCGACGGCCTAGTTTGGAGAATGCGGGAGGCAGCTCCGGAGAAAGAGGGGGAGAGGTTTGGAGAAAGAGGGGGAGAGGTTCGTTTGATTCTCCCCCCCCCCCCAAGCAGGCTGGCACATTGTCAACCCGACCTACAATTAACAGCCCTCAACCATCTCTGATTGGCAAAGCCAGGTTCCTTTTCGACCGGGCACCCAAAATAGCAGCTTGTTTAGGAGGCGTGACTGCGGGGAGGGAAGTGAGGGGGTGCCGCAACTGCACTCTCGGCATCCTCCCAGGGTGCTACATGGAAGGGGCCTGGTGCTGGCGCTGAGGTTGCCCTGTTCCGAGAAGCCCCAGTGAAGCCGAGAGAGACCGCTCAGGCAGGGAGGCCGGCCTCCAGGTGGGACCAGCTGGGGATCCCTTGGAATTGCAGCTCATCTCAAGACCACAGGGATCAGTTTCCCTGGAGAAAAGGGATGCATTGGAGGGGGGACTCTGTGGCATCATACCCTGCTGAGGCCCCTCCCTTCCCCAGACCCTGAACCTCTCCTGGATCCACCCCCAAAGTCTCCAGGTATTTCCCAACCCAGACCCGGCAATCCTAATTCTACCCCATGGAGATCCCTGTCCTCCTCAGGCTCCGCCCACAAACCTCCAGGAGTTTCCCAACCTGGATCTGGCAGCCCTACCTCCTCCATCCCTCGCTGGTGCCCAGGTAGTGTTGCCAGCTCTGGGTTAGAAAATACCTGGAGACGTTGGGGGTGGAGCCAGGAGAGGCTGGGGTCTGGGGAGGGGAGGGGCCTCAGCAGGGTACAGCGCCATAGAGGCCACCCTCCAAAGCAGTCGTTTTCTCCAGGACAGCTGATCTCTGTCAGCTGGGGATCAGTTGTAAAAGCGGGAGATCTCCAGGCCCCACCTGGAGGCTGGCAACCCTATGCCCAGGGGGGACCTGGCCGTGCTAGAAAGCTGGGAATGATGCAGCCTAGAGTTTGCACTCGGATTTGCAGAAAGCAAGCTGAAATTGGAGAGACCAGTTTCAGTACGGTGTGGCTCAAGGCCCACAGGCCCATAAAAAAAAGCACAGATCACAGACTGGGCCCTTGCAGCAAATGCCTTAGCAGGACGAGGGCATATCTTACTTTAGGATTAAAGTCCGCACTCTTAAGCACTACGCCAAACTGGCTCTGGTCCTAGGTCCATCTAGTCTCATATGTTCTATTCCAGACTAGCAGGCTTCACCCCATCCACGTACCGACCCTGCTTGGCTTCCACGGTCTGATGAGATCGGGCTGTACTGTGCCACTGCTCCTCCTGGTGGCTTTTTTTTGGGGGGGTGAGGGTGAAATAGTCAGCAACCGTCTGGTTGATAAATGAGAGGGTCTCCAGGGGAACTGATCTCTGCAGTCTGGAGATCAGCTGCAATTTTGGGAGAAGTTGGCCACTCTGGTGGAAAGGACTGCCAAGTCACAGTTGACTTCCGGTGACCTCAGAGGGTTTTCAAGGCAAGAGACAAGCAGAGGTGGTTGGCCATTGCCTGCCTCTGTGTAGTGACCCTGGGCTTCCTGGGTGGCCTCCAATGCTCCCTCCAAGCTCCCTCTTGTGAGCAAAAATTCTCCTTTGTGAGCTCCTGGCATTAAAGTGGTGAGTGAGCAATTTGGCTGCTGCATCGATTAGTTTGCTCTGGAGCCATCCCTTCCTGAGCGGAGACAAAAATGTGTGAGCTGGAGGCTAAAGAACTGTGAGCTAGCTCACACTAACTCAACTTAGAGGGAACACTGGTGGCCTTCCATCTGAGTACTAGCCAGGGCTGACCCTGCTGAGCTTCCGAGATCAGAGGAAATCCGGCCAGCTCAGGCCACCCAGGGCAGGGCAGGGAACTCAAGTAACAGATTCAGAATGGGGCCATAAGGGCGAGGTGGGTTAATTCTTTTCCCACAGCAACGCTGGCCAGTCTGAACTGATCTAACTTGTACTGCAATTAGCTTTCAGGGGGCAGGGGAGCTCTGGCCTGCCTTCATGGTGGCAACTCACAGCGGTGGTGTTTTCAACTGGGGGACGATAGAAAAGTTCAGGCCCTTCCTCCTCACCTCTGTCCGAATCTGGGCTCTGCGTGGGTGTTCTGTCTGTTTAAAAAGCCGTGCAAAAGCTGAGCAACGACTCTCCGTGTGTCTAGTGAGAAGCTCTCTTGAAATGTTCTTTATTTTCAGCACATCCAACGACTGTCTGTTCTGGAAAGAAAAGGCATGGGATACAAGAGCTATTTGCAGCGCCAGGACGGAACACCAGCTCTGGAGTGCGGAGTGCAACGCAAGGCCCCATGCTGGGCTTCTAACGAGCACAGAAGCATCACAGAAGAAACTTCCTTTGCAACAGGGCTGTCGGGTTTCTCTTCTCCAGCATTCTGCTTCCTTGGGCTGCCTGACTCCCAGAAGGCATAAAAAGGACAACAAAACTAACCAATTTTTCTGCCTTGGCCCCTTTTACGCCAACACTTGTGAATGATTTTTAGAACATTGCCACCCCATGGGCGGTCCAAACTGGGTGCAGCAGCAGCACCACCACCACCTGTTTGCAAAAATCAGACATGCTGTGTGCAGTCAGGGTTACCAACTCCAGGCTGGAAAATTCCTGGAGATTTGGGGGTGGACCCTGGGGAGGGGCTTCAGCGGGGTACAATGCCATAGAGTCTACTCTCCAAAGTGGCCATTTTCTCCAGGGGAGCTCATCTCTGTAGTTTGATTCCAGAAGGTCTCCAGACCCCACCTGGAGGTTGGCTAGCCTATGCACCACCTCAGTGGAAGTGGGTGGGGTAAACTGAGCTGTTCAAAGGGGAAGCTGATTCGCTGATTTTCTGGAGGGGTGTCTGACATCAGAGTCCTCTTCAGAAGAGATCTTAAAGACCATCTAGAGCAGGGGTGTCGAACTCATTTGCCATGAGGGCCAGATCTGACATAAATGAGACTTTGTTGGGTGGGACCATGCGTGTCATAAAATGTAATGCCAGGTAGTGGAGAAATAAACTTTATAAAGGACACAAACACAAAGGTGGGGTTTATTTACTCAAAGTAAAAACATGCTTAAAACGTTAGCACTCTTGCAATATTTTGTTTATTTAAGAATCTCTGATAACTGACACCTCTTGCTCTGAATTATTGCATCAAAATGTCTGTGCTGTTGCAATCTTGAGTATGCTGTTCAGGTGTGTATCTGGAGGCTGCAAACCTACTTTTGATTCATTGACATTTCGCCCCAGAAATCTCATGCTCAGAGTCTAGGGGGAAACATGAAATGGCTGAGCAGTTGAGAGAGTCTGGCGAAGCAAGCTATGATGCAGCAGCAGCTACAGAACTGGAAGCAGGAGATGGCCAGTTCCAGTGCGGGCCTGATATGGCCCCCGGGCCGCATGTTTGACACCCCTGATCCACAGGATAGACTCTACGACACTGTATGCTGAGAAACCTGGCAGCCCTACCCTGAGGTGCCTCCCCTCCCCAGGATCCACCCCCCCTCCAAAAAAATCTCCAAGGTTTCCAGCCGGGAGTCCTGCCCTGCATGAATGACTCTCTGCCCAGGCTGGCATGGCCAAGCCCAGGGAATGCCAGGCCTGCTGCAAGGGAAATGGGGGAAGGAAGGCCTAATGAATGGGTGCAGCGGTGTTTGCTGGAGCGGACGTTTGTCTCAAGCCAAATGGGGGTGTGGGAGGTGAAGAGGCTGGCCAGACGACTCCATTCTCTTCCTGCATGGAGGGTGGGGGTGGGCAGGGACTGCAACAGGGAAGGAAGAACCTGGTTTGAGGGCCAGACTTCCCTCCAGAGGTCAAAACATCCATTGCCTAGCCTCATGGGTCCCTCCCTCTTCTCCTTGTGGTCTCTCTTGACTGGCAGCGGCTCGAACAGAGGAAGATTTCTCCTAGCCTGTGAGGCAAAGCACCCCGGAACCAACGCTCCCTCTATGCTGCGGAGTCTTGCGAGCAAAATGAGTGAGTGATGTGGCTGCTGCATAAATCAGTTTGCTCTGGAGCCAGATCCTTCCTGAGCTAAGACAAAAATGGGTGAGCCGGAGGCTAAAAAACTGTGAGCTAGCTCACACTAACTCAGCTTAGAGGGAACACTGCCCAGGACACACACACACACACACACACCCCCAGGGTTGATGTGAATGGTAATAGGCCTATTCCATCCTACAGGTGTTACTGATTGGTCTCTCATCCTGCACAGCCCCTATCATCTTCAAGGCCAGAACTAGAAAAGTGTTAATTAACTTCTCATGAGAACCTGCGACTCACCGGATGGGAGGGGGGAATGGGAGAGTGAGATAATTTTCTAGAGGGTTCCAGCAAGAATGCATCCTGATTGGGTGTCATCATCTCCTGATGCTGATTGGCCAAAAAACTATAATTGAGCTAAGAGCCTGGAGAAAAGAGGCTCACTGGGATTCTGGTGGACTGAAGGCCTGGATGATGCTATGCTTATATTGCCATAGAGAGCAAGGCCGAGAATGCGTGAGCCGTGGCCTTTGACTCTTGGACTTAAGGTTTGTGCCATCTAACACAGGTTCTGAAAACGTGTTCAGTAGATAAGCTAGTGTTCTTCTTTTCTTGCTGTATAGCTTTAGAGCACTGTGTTGCCTTTTGTTTAGACAAATTAAATAAAACTTCATATTATTGTTATTTTTAACCGAGAGAGGTTTGGTTACTGGTGCTGGGGACCCACGGGGTTTGGTTTGGTACAGGGGTCATTTCGTAGAAAAAGAGGTGCAGGAACTCATCAGCATAACTCATTAGCATATGCCACACCCCTTGGCATCACCGGAAGTGTGTCAGAAGGCAACACCCACCGCTCAGGCTCCACCCCCAAAATCTCCAGGTCTTTCCCAACTCAGAGCTGGCGAGCCAGCTTTACCCTTTGACTAAAGACACTTGAGGTTCCCTTTGCTCTTGCAGGGAAGCTCCCCCACGACAAGCTCGAAAATACAAATCCAAGTTAGTCTGCTTTTGCTTTTTTCCCGCAGCACATCCCCATAGGTGCCTGCTCCTGGGCTTGTGACTCCCGGAACGGCGCTCCTGCTCGAAATGACCCCTTTGGAGACTTTGGCACAACCCTACAGCCTGAAGTCCTTCGACTGGAGCTGCCTGGGCTTGAGCTTGGAACCTCCCTGCATTCAATATAGGGGCTCTGCCACTGAGCCACAGTCCCTTCCCCAAAGGAGGCTATCAAACCGAGACTTCTCTTGTCCTGCTTCCAACTGGGTCGTGTGCCAGGCTAGGGACGCATCTGCTTGGCTTGCAAAGTTCAGTCCCTGGCAGCATCCCCAGTTAAAAGGACCAGGCAGGAGGATGTGAAAGACTTCAACCTGAGACCCTGGAGAGCTGCTGCCAGTCTGAGTAGACAATTCCAGCCTTGATGGACCAATTCAGTATGAGAAGAGAGGAAGAAGAGATTGGATTTATACCCCACCCTTCACTTGGAGTCTCCTTTCCCTTCCCCTCCCCACAACAGGCACCCTGTGAGGTAGGTGGGGCTGAGGGAGCTCTTTCGAGGACTGCCCTTGAGAGAACAGCTCTGAGAGAACTTGTGACTGACCCAAGGCCACACCAGCAGCTGCACATGGAGGAGGAGTGGGGAATCAGACCCAGTTCTTCCAGATTAGAGTCCGCACTCTTAAACACTACACCAAATTGCAGCCCTGTTGGAGCCACAGGCCCAGTGTCCAGGGACTGTGGTGAATGCCCACTTTCTGGAACCAAAGTCCAGTCAACCCTGCAGGTGGTGATCTTTTAAACCTCAGAGGCCTTCAGAGGGGAGGCAGGTAGCATCCAGAGACTGAGCTCTTTCAGTCGTGGCACCTCGTCTGTGGAGTGCCCTTCTCCTTGAGGCTGGCTTGGTGCCTTCCTTGTTTTCTCTTCGGTACCTGGCCAAAACATTTCTGCTCATCCCGGCTTTTAATTAAGGGCTCGATCTTGTAACACTGTTCTAGAGCCTGCTTTTAGTCAGGAAAGCTGCTATTTTAAGACGTTCCACTCTTGGTTCTTAGGCTCCAGCTGGGCTTTTGAAGTCTGGATTTTGATCAACAACTTCTACCATTTTATGTTTTTACGATATTTTTGTTTTGTCAGCCGCCAGGGGCAAACTCCCTGGCAGGGATGGACTAAAAATGTTCTAAATAGATATGCCAGGGTTGGGGATGCCAAGGATTCACTGATGCCCGGAAACATCCATGTCTGCCCCGATTCCTGCCCCCCCCCCACGAGATTCTCCCAGAGGAGTCAGCTGTGTTAGTCGGTTGCTGCAGAATAGTAAAAAGCCCAGGAGCACCTGGAAGACTAACAAACTATACTGTAGCAGAAGTTTTCAAGAAGAAGAAGAAGAAGAAGAGATTGGATTATACGCCCTTTACTATCTAAAGGCGTCTCGGAACAGCTTAAAAACTCCTTTCCCTTCCCATCCCCACAATAGACACCTTGTGAGCAGTCTGCCTGCTAAGCTGAGTTAGTGTGAGCCAGCTCACAGTCTTTTAGCCTCCAGCTCACCCCTTTTTGTCTTAGCTCAAGAAGGATGGCTCCAGAGCAAACTAATTTATGCAGTAGCCAAATCACCTGCTCACAACTTTAATGTTGGTAGCTCTGAAAGTAGAAATTTTCCTCAGACTTCCAAAGCGTAGAGGGAGCATTGCTTGTGAAGTAGGTGGGGCTGAGAGAGCTCCTTTGAGGGCTGCTCTCGAGAGAACAGCTCTGAGAGAACTTGTGACTGACCCAAGGTCACACCAGCAGCTGTGTGTGGAGGAGTGGGGGATTGAACCCGGTTATCCCAGATTAAAGTCCGCTGCCCGTAACCACTACGCCAGACTGGCTCTCAGGGAAAGAGAGCTGTGTGTCTCAAAATCTTCTGCTACAATAAAGTTTGTGAGTCTCAGAGGTGCCACTGGGCTTTTTACTAGGTTCTACCAGACTCCTCTCTAATTCCTCCAAGCACCACTTTGGGTCTGGCTGGTTTCAGCTTCTCAGGGGTCTGCAAAGGAACAAGGGCTCGTGGTGGTGGGGCCAGGATCAAGGAAGGCTGCTTTCACTTCCCAGCGTATTCGATTGGTCAGAATCCAGATTAGGATCAGCGGGTCCTGTATTCAAATCCCACAACACACCCAGAAGGCTTGTCATTCTTTCACACCTCTACCCTACCTCACAGAGTTGTTGTGAGAATAAAATGGGTGTGGGAACCAATGCTCCCTCTAAACTGTGGAGCCTTATGAGCAAACATTCTCCTTTGTGAGCGCCTGGCACTAAAGTTGTGAGTGAGTGATTTGGCCACAGCATGAATTAGTTCGATCTGGAGCCGTCCCTTCCTGAGCTGAGACAAAAATGTGTGAGCCGGAGGCTAAAAAAGTGTGAGCTGGTTCACACTAACTCAGCTTAGAGGGAACACTGGTGGGGACACGTAGGCTGCCCAGAGAAAAGGCAGGATTCAAATATTTTTGCTTCCTGATCACTGTGTCTAATTGTACAAGATGTTGTCTTTGTGGGGGGGCCCCAGGCCAGCCCTGGGTCCAGTTGACCAGAAGTATGCTGGGATTTCCCCACTCAGAACTTGTCAGGCATGGGGGAGGGGTGGGTTTGGATCAGAACCATGGCACACCTGCCCGGAGATCCCTTCTTTGCCCTGCCAAAGGCAATGGCTCCATTGTAGCATTTCTCAGTGGGGCAAATAGTGGTTCAGGATGGGGGAAATGACATGGGGAATAGGGTTGCCAGCTCTGGGTTGGGATATTCCTGGAGATTTAGGGGGTGCATCCTGGGGAGGGTGCAGGGCTGCCAGCTTCAAGGTGGGACCTGGGGATCCCCTGGATTTACAGCTCATATCCAGATGACTGAGATCAGTTCCCCTGGAGAAAAGGGATGCTTTGGAAGGTGGACTCTGTGGCATTGTACCCCATGGAGGTCCCTGTCCTCTCCAGGCTCCACCCCCCAATCTCCAGGAGTCTCCCATCCTGGAGCTAGCAACCCTCCCACCACCTCCCGCCAGTGGCCTGGGGGGACCTGGCAACCCTAGGAAGGGTGGGGTTTGAAGAGGGGAGAGACCTCTGCAGGATATAATGCCACAGAGTCCACCCTCCAAAGCAGCCATCTTCTCCAGGGGAACCAGTCTCTGGAGGCCAGAGAGCTGTAATGCCAGGAGATCTCAAGGCGCCACCTGGAGGTTGGAAACCCCAAGGGGAGGTATATAACCATCCTGTCTCATGCACCACAATTCTGACTGAGACCACACCCCTGTGCCCTTGGGCATTCCGTTCCCAGGACCATGCTCCCTCTAAGCGGTGGAGTCCTGTGAGCAAAAATTCTACTCTGTGAGCTCCCGGCATTAAAGTTGTAAGTGAGCAATTGGGCTGCTGCATACATTAGTTTGCTCTGGAGCCCTCCTTCCTGAGCTGAGACAGAAATGTGTGAGCCAGAGGCTAAACACCTGTGAGCTGGCTCACACCAACTCAGCTTAGAGGGAACGCTGCAGCACATGTCTGGGTGACAGACACATGTGATAAGTAGTGGAGTCGGGAGTCTGTGGAACAGTGAAACAGCATGATCTTTATTGCTGGTCCGGATGAAGCATACAACTCAGGGCTCGAAGCCCTCCTTTTATGCTGGTCAGGGACAATCCCCTGACCCCGCCCAACTGGCCTGATAGGCTATTATAAGTCTATTTACATTTCATAGGTTCCCTGGGAGAAACCTAGGTACAGGATTGGTGGCCGGTTTGAATCCACCTGGCTGAAGCTCAGGTAGTTTCTTGGCCATGTGCTCTGGCCATGCTCTGGCCATGCTCTGGCCATGCGGTCGCAATTATGGGAGCACATGGCGACCGCATGGTCAATACATAACACCCCTCCCCCCATAGTCCAGAACCCCTCTGCACACATAGTCTTTGAGATAGTCTGGGCGTCTGCGCTCACGTCCAGAGCGCCGGGGGGTTGTAAGGCGGGGCGTGTTGCTTGTGTCGGCAGGTTGTGGTGTGGGTAGTTGTTCTGCTGGCGGGGCCTGTCTGCTCGGGGGTCGTTCTGGTGTGGATGGTGCGGCTGCTTCGTCCGCGGGCAGGAGCGGCATCTCCGCAGTCTCCGGATCAGGGTCTGGCACTGCTTCTGGAGTCGCGTCGATGTCATGGTCCGTTGGTGTAGGGAGTTCGGGGGTCTGGGTCACGTCGTGGTTCGGTGTGCGGCGTCGAATCTGGTCGATGTGCCATCTCCAGACTACGCCATCTTCTGTAAGGACCTCATAGGAGTAAGGCCCGGTGACTCGGACGATCCTTGCGGGGAGCCATGTCGGACCCCTCGCGAAGTTCTTCACGTATACGGGGTCTTCGGGAGCAAATCCTCGGGCGGCTGGCCGGTCCTCCGTTGTCGGGTTCCCCTCGATTGCTCGGTCGGGATGTAGGCGGTCCAGGACGGTTCCCAGTCATCTTCCCATCAGAAGTTCGGCTGGCCGGCGCCCGGTCCCTGAGTGGGGAGTGTTCCATTGGCAGAACAGGAACTTGTACAGCTGCTCTTCCCAGTCACCATGCTCCATCTTCTTTAACGCGTCCTTCGTTGTCCTCACCATGCGCTCGGCCTGGCCGTTGGTTGCAGGGTGGAACGGAGCGGAGCGGATGTGGCGAAGACCGCAGGCTTCCACGAACCTTTGAAACTCGCCGGAGGTGAATGCGGTCCCGTTGTCGGTCATGAGAGTGTCTGGCATTCCGTGTGTCGCTAAGACCGGCCAGAGACTTCTTAAGGCAGCGTTGGTGGAGGTCGATGCTACTGGCACTACCTCAAGCCACCTGCTGTAGCTGTCTACAATGATAAGAAACAACCGCCCCTGGACCGGTCCCGCGAAGTCTAGGTGCAGACGGGACCAGGGCTTGTTAGTGGATTCCCAGGATCGGACGGGAGCGTGTGGTGGATCTGGTCGCGACTCCTGGCATTTGGTACACTTCTGGACCCGCCCCTCAATGTCTTTGTCCAGGCCTGGCCACCACACGTAACTACGGGCTAGGGCTTTCATGTGTACAATTCCCGGGTTAGCCTCGTGTAGTGCTTCTAGCACTCAGGGCCGCAGGGGCCCGGGGATCACCACTCGAGATCCCCATAGCAGGCACCCCTTGTGGGCTGATAGTTCGTGCCTGCGTGCTGTGAAAGCGGCGAAATCCGGTCCCGGTTTTTCCGGCCACCCCCTTCCCACCCAGTCTGAGACACGGGAAAGGATGCGGTCCCGCCGCGTGCGACGGGCCACATCTGATACCTGTACGGGGCGCTCCGGTAGGTCCTCCAGGAGCGCTACGTGGAAAGCGGGAGCCGGATCAGGGTCGCAGGACGGGAGGGGAAGATGGCTGAGGGCGTTGGCGTGTCCCATTGCCTTCCCCGGGCGATGCACCAATTTGTAGGAGTAGCCTGACAAAAAAATTGACCACCGCAGGACCCGCAGGGACAGCATGTGAGGGGTCTGCCAGTGGGGGGCAAGGAGACCCAGCAGAGGCTTGTGATCTGTGGCTACGGTGAACGACCGTCCGTAGAGATAGTCATGGAATTTCCTGACGCCGGCTACTATTGCTAGGGCCTCCTTGTCGATCTGGGCGTAGTTCCGTTCCGCCGACGACAGGGTCCTGGAGTAATAGGCAACCGGTACCTCCTTTCCGTTGGGTAGCTGGTGTCCCAAGACTGCCCCAACGCCATAGGGGGATGCGTCGCAGGCCAGGATGACAGGGAGCCTCTCGTCGAAATGCGCTAAGACCGCATTTGAAACTAGTAAGTTTTTGACGGCCCGGAAGGCTGCATCATGCTTGGGACCCCAGGCCCAAGCCGCTCCCTTGTCCAGGAGACGATGCAGGGGTTCAGCGACCGCCGCCTTGTGCGGAAGGAAGGCGTGGTAGAAGTTCAAAAGTCCCAAGAACGCCTGGAGTTCCGCCTTTGAGGATGGACGGGGTGCACCTGTAATTGCCACTACCTTCTCCTTTGTCGGGTGAATGCCGTCTGCGGTCACTTCGAACCCCAAGAAGGTCACTGAGGAGACTCCCAGGGTACACTTGTCTTTTCGGACCTTGAGACCCGCGTCTTGGAACCTTTGCAGCACCATCCGTAGGCGAGCCGCGAACGTGTCGACGTCCGGGGCGGCGATGAGGACGTCGTCGAAGAACGGCTTCACCCCTGGAACATCTTTGAGGAGAGAATCCATCAGATTTTGAAAGATCCCTGGTGCTACGCTGACCCCGAATTGGAGGCGTTTTACCTTGAACGCTCCCTTGTGAGTCACAATCGTTTGTGCCTCGGCCGTTGCCTCGTCTACGGGAAGCTGCTGATAGGCTTGGGCCAGGTCTAGTTTTCCAAATATTTTGGCACCTGCGAGGGAGGCCAGGACATGGCTGACCACCGGTACCGGGTACGCGTGGTCCTGTAATGCCTTATTAATAGTACATTTGTAATCCGCGCAGATGCGGACTTCCCCGTAAGCTTTGAGGGGGGTCACAGTGGGAGTCTCCCACTTGGCGTGGGAGACCGGCTCGAGCACCCCTTGTGCCACAAGCTTTTCCAACTCCGCCTCCACTTTGGGCTGGAAGGCGAGTGGTGGCCGGCGGACGGCCACGCAGATGGGCCGGACTGCCGGGTCCAGGTCGAAGGAAACCGGGGGTCCTTTGTAGCAGCCCAATGAGCCGTCGAAAACGGCGGGAAATTCCTCGCAGATGGATGAAAAGTCAGTAGAGCCCATGCGGTGTATTCCAGTCCACTGCACTCCGAGCGGCTTGAACCAGGCGCGACCTAGGAGACTGGTTAGATTGCGCTCCACCACGAGAAGGTCCAGCAGGCCGTTAAAGGCATGGTACTGGACCCGGACCCTGGCTAGCCCCTTAGTAGCCACTGGGTTTTTCTGGAAGTCCCGGAGGACCAACCCAGCCGGCAGCCGCAGCCAGCGTGCCCCCTTCGGGCAGAGGCGGTGGAACGTAGCTGTGGACACAATTGAATATGCTGACCCTGAGTCCAGTTCCATGGAACAAGGAACTCCCTCTATTCGGAGAGACACAGAAATCGCGCCTGGGATGGGCTGGGGCAAGTTCATTACCGTGGCCGTGGGAACGACACTACCCACTTCTTCGAAGTTTGCTGCTGGGGCATGGTGGCTGTTCCTCAGGCGGCAGGCCCGGGCGAGATGTCCTGCTTTCCTGCAGGCGCGGCAGATGGCATCACGGAAGCGGCATGTCCGTCTGTCGTGGGGGTCCCCGCAGCTGGCGCACGTTGGGGCCTGCCTGTTGAGGGAAGCAGAAGAGGGAACAGAGACAGATGCTGGGCGCTGGCCCTTGGGCCTGGGGACGTCGGGCTCACCCTTCTTCGAGCGTGGTTGCATCCAGTGGACATCCTCTTCTTCACTTGAGTCGGGTTCGGGAGGAGCCGCCTGGTGGACTTTGGTGGCTGCCTTGTCCTTTTGCGTTGTCTCGAAGGCTGCTGCCATTTGGAGCATTTTTTCCAAGGTGGGTTCCGGCATTGCGATGAGGCGCCGGCGGACCTTGGCTTCCCGGACCCCTCCCATGAAGGCAGTCTCCACGTGGTCATCCACGTTGCGGAATTCGCAGCCCATGGCTAGTTGACGGAGTTCAGCCAGGAAAGTGGCGGCCGACTCCCCCGGCTGCTGCTGGCGCTGTATGAACTCCCAGCGCCTGGCCAGTTTTGATGGCTTCAGGGCGAAGTAATCGCCGAGGGTCTTGGTGAGCATGTCGTAAGACACCTCGGTGGGGTCTTGCGGGGCTAGTAGGTTCTGGGCCACCCGCATGATCTCCACCCCTCCGGAACTCAAGAGCCAGGCGCTCTTCAGGTCTGCATCTGTGATTCCGTGGACCTTAAAGGCGCAACCCAGCATCTTGAGCCAGGACTCTCACGTCTCGGGGCGAGACGTATCAAAAGGGGTAATTGGTCCCGGAGCGTTTGCCATATTTACCAGAGCAGGAGCGGCGGCGGCTGTTTGAGCGATGTCCTCGTGTCTTGCGGTGGTGCCGGGGAGCGCTGAGGCTCGGCGCTGGCTAGTGCCGGAGGATCAGGCTCAGAGCGGCTTGTGGCGAGGCGTTGGAGCGCTGGAGCTCGGAGATGCCTGCGGCCGGCGGGACGGAACTCGCTGTGCTGCTGTGGTCGGCTGGAGAGTCGCTCATCGGGATCCCATCCTCGTCGCCACTGATAAGTATTGGAGTCGGGAGTCCGTGGAACAGTGAAACAGCTAGATCTTTATTGCCGGTCCGGATGAAGCATACAACCCAGGGCTTGAAGCCCTCCTTTTATGCTGGTCAGGGACAATCCCCTGACCTCACCCAACTGGCCTGATAGGCTATTAGAAGTCTATTTACATCTCATAGGTTCCCTGGGAGAAACCTAGGTACAGGATTGGTGGCCGGTTTGAATCCACCTGGCCTTTGTTCTACCTGGCTGAAGCTCAGGTAGTTGCTTGGCCGTGTGCTCTGGCCATGCTCTGGCCATGTGCTCTGGCCATGTGCTCTGGCCATGCAGTCGCAATTATGGGAGCACATGGCGACCGCATGGTCAATACATAACACATGACTACAGGGTATTGTGTAGTTAGGCCTTCGATCTATCCTACTTGATGAACCTGCTTCTTAAGAGAGCCAGTCTGGTGCAGTGGTTAAGAATGCTGGACTTGGCTCTGAGAGACCCCGGTTCAAATCCCTCTTTGTGCCCAATGGGTGACCTTGGCCCAGTCGCACACTCTCAGCCTAACCTACCTCACAGGGTTGTTGTGAGGATAAAATGGAGGAGAGGAGAATGATGGGAGCCGCGTTGGGTCCCCGCTGGGGGGGGGAGGGGTGTAAATGAATTAAATTAATGAGAGCGGCACGACCTAAAGGGGCGCTGAGTGGTGCTGGGAAAGGGTTTCTTTCCAGTGCTCTTCACAGCTTGGCAGAAAGGATGATTCCCAAAGAAGGGAAGGGGCTGGCGGGCGTCGATCGAAGGAAGAGACAGAGGACCAGAGATCACTACAAAAAGAAAAAGCTAGACTTCTCCAGTTCTCTCTCCTCCAAGGGTGCCCTGGGAACTGTTCACCACTTGGAAGATGCACATTAACATGCTCGTAGAGAGCTCTGCTCCATGTCCACCAGGTTTAATGTCATCTAACATAGGCAGGCTCTGCTCCTTGAGCTCCCCCCCATCTCCGGAAGGTTTCATCCTGCCCTTCCAGCCCTACCTACATAGGTGCCATTGGCAACTGACTTACGGTAAACTCCAGCTAATCCAGCAAATGGCTTTCAAGGTGGGGGGGGGGGAAGCAGAGGTGGTGTGCCCTTGCCTTCCTCTGCAGAGCCTTCCTTGGCAGTCTCCCTTCTAAGTAACCCACCTGGCTTAGTTTCCGAGATCTGACGAGATCGGGCTGTACTGTGCCATCTTCCCTCCCTTTAACCCCAAGGATTTGGATTTGGACGACCTCCAAGGAATACCAGGGTCATGACATGGTGGGAGGCGATGTCAAACCACCTCTGAACCGTCTCTTGCCTTAAAAAAAACACAAGTCCAGCTCACCACCTAGTGGTGCATAATGCTAAAAGAACTGGAACTTCTGGCTGCCAGACAATCTTAGGATCTCCTGGCTATTCTACTCACAGTGCCATACAATAAGTATAATTCATTATTAATTATTATTATGCCCAGGGTCTTGAAGATATGCTAGAGCTGCTTGATTCCCCACTCCCCACAAATCTAAAGCTAGCAGACTTTGCCACATCTTGTGTAGGGTTACCAGCTCTGGGTTGAGAAATACCTGGAGATTTTGGGAGTGGCACCTGGGGATGGGAGGGTTTGGGGAAAGACCTCAGCAGAATAGAATACCATAGAACCCCCCCTCCAAAGCAACCATTTTCTCCAGGGAAACTGATCTGTATTGTCTAGAGATTAGCTGTAACAGCAGGAGAGCTCCAGGCCCCACCTGGAGGTTGGCAATGCTATCCTCATGGCAATGAGTTCTACAAGCATTTCCTTATAGCAAGTCACCCAGTATAAGATCATTGAGTTGAGCATTGTCTGGGAGCCACTTGCTAGGATCATCGGGAAGAGAAGAAGAAAAGAGAAGAGGAGATTGGATTTCTACCCCGCCCTTCACTACCGGAAGGAGTCTCAGAGCGGCTTACAAACTCCTTTCCCTTTCCCTTTCCCTCCCCACAACAGACACCCTGTGAGGTAGGTGGGGCTGAGAGAGCTCTCTCCAGAACTGTCCTTGAGAGAACAACTCTGAGATAACTTGTGACTGGCCCAAGGTCACACCAGCAGCTGCAAGTGGAGGAGTGGGGAAATCAAATCCGGTTCTCCCAGATTAGAGTCCACACTCCTAACCAGTACACCAAACTGGCTCTCCACTACATCAAAGGGCTTGCTAGAAAGACCAAGGATTGAACCTGGGGCTTCACCAAGTAAAGCGGGTCTTTGGCCCCTGACCCAACAGCAGGGCTATTTTTGGGCAGGAACGCATAGGAACGGAGTTCCAGCTGGCTCCTGAATTGGCCACACCCAGCAGGAACTCATTAGCATATTAGGCCACACCCAACAGCAGAAACCCATTAGAAGTGGCTACATTAGGGGTATGTGGCCTAACATGCAAATTAATTCCTGCTACAAAGAAAGCTCTGGGTTTTGACAACAAACAAGGTAAACAGAATAAGAAGCAAAAGGTGGGTGTGGCTGGATGACCACTCTTCTGGTAACATGGGGGTGTGGCCTAATGTGCTAATAAGCTGTGCTGTCAGTCGTGTGGCCTAATATGCTAATGAGTTTCTGCTGTTGGGTGTGGCCTATTATGCTAATGAGTTCCTGCTGGGATTTTCTACCAAAAAAGCCCTGCCCAACAGTATCTCCCCCTTGGGTTCCCAGCCTCCAGGTGGGGCCTGGAGATCTCCTGGAATTACAGCTGATCTCCACATGACAGAGATCAGTTCCCCTGGAGAAAATGGCTGCCTTCGAAGGTGGAGTCTACGACATTGTATCCCTGCTGAGCTGCCTCCCCAAACCCCACCCCTCCTCATGCTCTATCCCCCCAAATCCCCAGGAATTTCCCATCCTGGAGTTGCCAACCCTCATCTCCCCACTTCCACAGAGGGCTCAAACAGGGTGGCCTTCGTCAGGCATGTCGTATGTAAAACGGTGGCGCTGGAACCATCTCTCGGGTGCCTGTTCATTCATAAATCCTTTCCGGCAAGCACATGTCGCCAGAAGCAGCCTTGGTGCACACCTAGTTTCCTTTGACAGCCAGGAAGGCTTTGATTTTTATATTTGGAACAGGGACGTACATTAGCGTCTCCTGTTCTTTGCAAGGCGGTCCCCCTGAGCTCCGATGTGCCCCCACACACACCCCTTGCTATTTCTTCAACAGCCAAAACAGAGAATGTGCATAGATATTTTTTTAATGCCCCATGAGTATTTCATACTCGGCAGGCTTTTGTGAATGAAGATGCTGTGGCCTGTGATTGGGCTGGGTGAAAAGCCTGCCCGATGCTATTAAAAGAATGGATTTATTTAGGTAGAAAGCTGACTTAGGGTGACCCTGTAGGGTTATCAAGGCAAGAGACATTTAGAGACTGTCTACCATTGCCTACCTCTGTGTGGCAGCCCTGGGCTTCCTCGGAGGTCTCCCATCCAAATACTTACCAGAGCCAACCCTGCTTAGCTCCTGAGATCTGACAAGATCAAGCTAGCCTGGCCTATCCCAGTCAGGGTCTAAAGGAAACAGGGACATGGAAACATGAGGTCCATGGTCTGTTAAGCTCCCCATCCCATAGATATATATTAGCGGTAAATATTTAACAACAAATGGAGGATTGATTGGTGGGTCTCAGGAAACTCCCTTAAGCCTGTTGAGTAAAACAGCTGAAGACCTTTTCAGGGTTCTGCTCTAAACTGTTCTGAGTCTTTGGTTTTTCTGGCCGGGGGGGAATCCCAGGAATTGTCTGGATGGATGTGACCAAATCTCCATCTTGGAATCATGTTTGCAACACTGGTCAGCCAGAAGTCTTGGGAAGCCCCTAAAACCAGTGTGACGATGACGGGTGCCCCTTGCTTCTACCATCCAGATTTCAAGGGTATACTGCCTCTGAGCAGAGAGGCTTTACTGATAGCCATGGTGGGCAAGTGGCTACAGATGGACCAGAAAGAACTGCCTTGCTGGATCAGACTATTGAATCAAGCCAACTGGACACTTCTCAGAAGCGCGGTGTGATGGTGGCCCTCCCCCACCCCCTGTTCTTCTTCCATAGCTTCTGGAATACAGAGGTAGACTGTCTGTGTACATGAAGGTTCTGTCTTTAGCCTTCATAGCTGCCACACATTGGTAGATCTAACATTAGAGCAGTCAGGCTGAATGACATCAAAGGGGCAGAATGCTCGCCATCCTGATTCCAATGGGACAGCCGGAAGATTCTAGGAACCCCCCCCCCCCCCGTGCACCCAATCCAGGGCCCGGAGCCAGCTGCCTTCCCCTGATTTTCATCTCCAGCATCCAATATTCAGAGGTACACTACCTTGGCACATGAAGGGTCCATTAGTAACCATGGCTTATTGCTTTTCATTGACTACCTCCTCTCCATGAATTTATCTAGTCCTTTAATATTTTTAAGGAAACACACATTAACTACCAGCCACCACAATACGTTGGGGCCCTTTTAAAATATGGGATTATGAATAACAGTCAGTAAAAGTGAAGAATAATTATGCATAGAATCACCCTATAGCTGTCGTTTCTTTCCATTGAAATTCTCTTAGAGAAACAAGATTGCCCCTAAAATTTACCTTCGTGGTGGCAGAAGGAATAAAGGAAGGGGGGGAAGAGATCAAGAGCTGTCACTGACCGGTTCTAGCTTTTTAATTTTTTTATAATTTTATT
Organism: Lepidodactylus listeri; assembly: GCA_029233225.1. Lineage (NCBI taxonomy): Eukaryota > Metazoa > Chordata > Lepidosauria > Squamata > Gekkonidae > Lepidodactylus > Lepidodactylus listeri. The sequence goes on from JARCFY010000002.1 coordinate 179,170,951, forward strand.
CAGGGATAGGTGCTAAATCCAGACCTTTCTTACCCCCCCCCGCCAAAAAAAATACTCCAAAAGGGGAAATCAGATCACTGTCCAAATTAGCATCGGGAAACCAGCATTCCTCCCCGACTGATCAGCTCAGCCCTTTGTGGAGATCTAAATGGGGAAATTCTCAAATTGGTCCTCTGTTCCACACACTCACACTCACACACACAATAACCATACCCTCGACCTGCTGTCTAAAACTCAATGCCCATTCAAGAAAAATGCATTTTGCTCCACACCAAAGATAGATCTCAACCGCTTGATGGAGAGATGGGCACACACATACACAAAAGCATTTGGAAAAGAAAAGGAGCTCTACTCAGCCTGCCCATCTCTCGTCTCTCTATACATCATGGCAATTCTTCCGGAATGCAGTCCCTGAGTGCCAGTCCTTTCTTGCTTTCCTTTATTTCTGATAATGTACAAGACCCCCCAACCGTAGCCCACCCTGGTCAACATTGCAGCAGCCTTTAGCACCTTTTTCTTCTTTCAAAAAATCAAGCAAGCAAGTGCACGCCCATCAAATCCACATATTTGCACAATGGATGCATATATTTTAAAAGCAGACACATGCATGTTATCTGCATAGGTTGCTCACCTCCAACGCACAGCAGAGACATGGTAGTGGCTTCAATCTCAGGTTTTTTTCCTTCCAGCTGGGTTTGGCTCGGTGGCTTGGCTTTCAGCTGGGAAAGGGTGTGTGCCGACTGCCAGAGCAATCACATCCTTTCCCACATCTGCTCGCTCCTCCTTCCAAGTGTCTTAGCAGCCAGCCATCTTGTTTCAGCACCAAGGCCTGTGGACAGCTTCTGACGTCAGGATGATGAAAAAGAGAGAGAGGCAAGAAGGGGAGGGGTTTTTATTGAGGACCACCTGATCAGCTGAGGGTGGTTTTTATTTTTTGCTTCTTAAAGGAACCCCTCAGTCTGTAGACGCTTCTTTCTGAGGAGGCCATCACAAACATCTTCATAGATTCAGTGGGCACATTTTGTTCATTTTGATGCACATTTGAAGATTCCAGACTAACGTCTGAGTCATTGTAAGAGAAAACAAACAAACAAACAAAACAAGAATTCCAGGACAAGTAGAGAAATTTCTTGGAGGGCGGATCAAAAAAGGAGGGGTGGGCCTGGGAAAAGCGTATCCAGTTGAAAGAAACACACTTTTCTTTTAATGCCTGTGCACAGTGGAGAAGACGTTCCCGCCCTCCCTACCCTTTGGCAGTTTTCCCGTTTTTGGTTCCTTTTGTGCTACTTTTATGCCCTCGAGGCAACACAGGTGTCTATTTTAACAGCAACATTTCTATCCAGTTTTGTTAATGAGGTCAGGGAAAGGGACAACAGTGGTTTCACCAAGACGGGAAGGTACCGCAAGAAAAATTTGAATTTTCAAAGAAAACCCGATATTATTCCAGTTCTAGAGGCTGTTCCTAGATACAAACCTGTGTGGGACCCGCACTCCACCCCAAGCAAGCTAAACAAGCCTTTAGACCCTGATTATGAACTTCCAGAGGGATCCAGCAAGCGACTTTGGGACACCAGAAGGTAGCCTCAATGCACCTCTGCTCTGATTCCACGATGCAATTCTTGTGAATGCTGCCTGGTGTAACCCTCCCTCTAGTGTTGAAAGAGAGAACTGCACTTTTTAAATTTGGTAAAGGTAAAGGTTTCCCTTGCTTGAAAGTCAGTTGAATACGACTCTAGGGATGCGGTGCTCACCAGTTTGGTGTAGTGGTTAAGTGCGCGGACTCTATTCTGGGAGAACTGGGTTGGATTCCCCACTCCTCCACTTGCACCTGGCTGGATGACCCTGGGCAAGCCATAGCTCTGGACCAGCTGTTCTCTCAAGGACAGCTTGGGAAAGAACTCTCTCAGCCCCACCTACCTCACAGGGTGTCTGTTGTGGGGAGGGGAGGGGAAAGGAGTTTGTAAGCCGCTCTGAGACTCTTAAGTGAGTGAAGGGCGGGGTATAAATCCAATCTCTTCTTCTTCTTCTTCATCTCCGTTTCCAAGCCGAAGAGCCAGCAGTGTCCGAAGACATTTCTGTGGTCATGTAGCCAGCATGACTAAACACTGAGGTGCATGAAACGTTGTTACCTTCCCACAAAAGTGGTACCTATTTATCTACTTGCAATTTCTTGCTTTTGAACTGCTAGGCTGGCAGGAGCTGGGGCCAGAGACGGGAGCTCACTCAGTCACACAGCACTCGGGTCTCAAACTGCTGAACTACCGACCTTCTGGTCTGCAGCTCAGCATCTTAACCACTTGAGCCACCGCAGCCCAACCAAGCTGTTTGTGGCCCTGACCTGGATGGCCCAGACTAGCCTGATCTTGTCAGATCTTGGAAGCTGAGCAGGGCCAGCTCTGGTTGGTACTTGGACTGGGAGACCACCCCCAAGGAAGTCCAGGGTTGTGGCATGGAGGCAGGCGATGGCAAACCACCTCTGAATGTCTCCTGCCTTGAAAACCCTGCAGGGTTGCCATAAATCAGCCACAATTTATTTTATTTACTTCATTTATACCCCACTTATCTCCCCCATGGGCACCCAGAAAGTGGCTTACATCACTCTTCTCTTCTCCAGTTTGTCCTCACAACAACCCTCTAAGGCAGGTCATGCTGAAGAGCGTGTGACTGGCCCATGGTCACCCAGCCAGCTTCCATGGCAGAGCAGGGATTTGAAACTGGGTCTCCCAGATTCTAGTCCGACACTCTGACTATTATTTATTTATTTATTATATTTATATCCCGCCTTGCCAGCAAACTGGCTCAAGGCGGCTAACAAGCATAAAATACCTTTACAACAAAGGTTTACAATATAAAATACACAATTAAAATTAACACCACATCCTACACAAAACAGATGGCGATTTCCGGGTTCTCGTGGCGAACAGAAACAGCAAGGGGTGCTACCAACAGGACCAGGGTGATGTTACCAGATTGATTCCTCCCCCCGGTGGCGGCTCCTAGTTGAAAGCCTGATGGAAGAGCTCCGTTTTACAGGCCCTGCGGAATTGCAATAGATCCCGCAGGGCCCTGATGTCATCCGGGAGCTCGTTCCACCAGTAGGGAGCCGCCACCGAGAAAGCCCTGGCCCTGGTGCAGGCCAACCGAGCGTCTTTCGGACCGGGGCAAGTCATTTCGGACCGGGGCGATGTTGAGTGCCTGACCTCAGTGACCTCTGGGGCCTATATGGGGAAAGGCGGTCCCTCAAGTAGGCAGGCCCGACCATTCAGAGCTTTAAAGGTTAGCACCAGCACCTTGAACCGGATCCGGTGTGCTATGGGCAGCCAGTGCAGCAACTGCAGCACAGGCTGGATGTGGTCCCGCAAAGAGAGACCCATCAGCAGCCTGGCCGCAGCATTCTGCACCAGCTGCAGCTTCCGGATCTGAGACAAGGGCAGCCCCAAGTAGAGAGCATTACAGTGATCAAGACGTGAGGTGACCATAGCATGGATCACTGTAGCTAGGCCTTCGCGTTCGAGGAAGGGGGCCAACTGCCTAATCAGCCTAATACCACACTGGCTCTCATGATGTGACGGAACTTTCCGCCACCAAGGGCCAAATGACATGTTATGTTTTGTAACTGATCTGGTTCGTGGAACCCAGCCCCAATTCGCTTTTCCCACATCCACATAGCTGTGGAGGGGAACAGCGCTTTAAAGGAATGCAGGAGCCCATTCGGCTTAGGGGCATCTTCCTGAGCCGAAATGGCCCCATGGAGGTGCTGCTGTTCAAAAATAGAGCGAATAACCATCTCTGGCCTGTTTCATCTAGGAAAACCACAGGCCCATAGCTTCAGTGGGGCATTTCGGGGCCCGCCCCCCCCCACTTCCATTTAGCCCAGGCCCGCTGCCGCCATTGCTGCCCCTTCCCCAAGCATGGCTTGCTTCCCTGCTGCTGCCACTGCCCCTTCCCCAAGTGGCTGGTCAATTTCCTCTGGCAAAGGCAGCACGATCTGAAGGCAAAGACCTTGCCCGGGTCCCAGAGGAAGACCTGCTGCCTTCCCAGAGCCCATGGAGGCTGGAAGCCAATGAGGGAGGCAAGGGACGGTGGCTGGGGGGGGGGGCATTTACCAGGGCAGTATGGCCTGCCAGCAAAGGAGCAGCAGTGCCAACAGCCCTGCCTGGCTACGGGGCTCTGGCGGCATCAACCGAGGCATCTTCGGGAGGCAGAGCAGGACAGCCACATCATGTGCAGCAGTGGCTGCAAGACCTGTTAGGAGTCCAGCGGGTTGGGGAAGAGGCTTGGAAGGGAAGGCAGGGCTCCGCCCCCCAAAGGAGTGGGAGAAGCCAAGGGCGGGCCAGGGCGGCGGGTGCTCGTGGGTTCTTCTGCCTCCCTCCCTGCGGGGCCAGGCCAGCCGGCATCAGGCTGTAGCGCTCGGAGCCATCTCGCCTGCCCAGGCGCAAGGAACACACACTCAGGAACTGCGCCCATCCGATCTATGGCAGCAGCACGAGGAGAAAGGGCAGGCAGAGGCTATGGCTCCCTCGATTGCCCACTCCACCCCCTTCGGGCATTTATACAGGAGAACTCAGCAGCCTCCTTGGCTCTGAGCAATTTACACGAGCTCCAACTGGCCAGTTTGAGTTTTTAAGATTTCATTTTAATTCTATTTTTTATTCTTGTGATGTCAGTGCCCCCCCTGACTTATTTAAAGGCCCCCTGAATTAAAAAAATCATGGCTACGGGCCTGGAAAACCAGGGGGGTTGGGGGGGGTGTGGAAACCTCTCCTTGTGCTGTGGCCCCAATCCAAATCAGGCCCTGCAGAAACGCCATTGCCTACAGCTGCTGTGCGGCTGTGGAAAAAGCAAGTGACTCATTACAAAACATCACCAGTTTAGTGTTGTGGTTAAGTGCGTGGACTCTAATCTGGGAGAACTGGGTTTGATTCCCCACTCCTCCACTTGCAGCTGCTGGTTGACCTTGGGCAAGCCATAGTTCTGTACCAGCTGTTCCCTCAAGGACAGCTTGGGAAAGAGCTCTCTCAGCCCCACCTACCTCCCAGGGGGTCTGTTGTGGGGAGGGGAAGGGAAAGGAGTTTGTAAGCCGCTCTGAGACTCCAAGTGAGTGAAGGGTGGGATATAAATGTCCTTGTAAGCCACACTGAGCCCGTTCACGGGGTGGGCGGGGTATAAATGTAAAATAATAAATAAATCCAATCTCTTCTCTCTTCTCTTCTCTATCGCATGTAGCTTGGCCCTAAGGATCTGCACTTAGATAATAACTCTCTACCTCTTCCCACAGTCTCTCTTCCCTTCTGTGTCTTCTTTTCGTAGGGTATTGGTTAGAGTGTTAGGCTAGGGCTGAGGAGGCCCACATTCAAATTCACCCTTCACCAGAAAGCGCCCCAGATGAGCTTGGGCCAGTTGATGTCTCAGTCTAATCTACTTCACAGGGTTGTGCGTGAGAATAAAGTGGAGGAGGAGGGGTATCCCAGAGGATGGGATAAAAACATGGAAGTTTGTAAACTCAAGGGTGTTTCTTTAACATCATGAGCCGCTCTGGGGAGCAAGGTACTGAAAAGTAAAATAGAAATCTAACTGATAAACAATGAAATAACTAAAAACATATAATCCAGTAATGTTGAGATAATATGGCATTTGATTGCTAAAAATTCCAGCCATCGGTGATCTCCAGAAATTGCCACTATTCTGAACTAGCACCTTGCTGTCCACTGTTCATCGTTGTCCAAGCTGAGGGAAAGAAAGCCAGAGAGGCAGAAAAGCTCGAGACTGAATCAGCAGACAATCTAACTGATTGGGGCGTTCTCCAACCAGAAGAGTTGGCAGATGTTTCTGCCAATTGTCCTCATACCCATTTCTGTGCAGAGCAGACTTTCCACTTTCCACCATCACTGGCTTGGAGAGGGCTTTTTTGAGTCTACTGATATTTTGGTTTCCGGTGTTGTGGTTGCAAGGTGGGCAGAGGGGCAAACACTTTGCTTGTCCATGCTGGAAAGCAAGCAATTGCAGACAGGGCAGGCGAGGCAGAGTTGTTTCTCCTCCTGAAGGAAAGGCAGGGCCCAAACAGATAAAACATGAGAAGTCAGCAATGGGGGTTCCATTTCTGAGATCTCATGATGTCTTTAATAGTATTTAGAAGGGGGTAATTTGCAGCAGGATTGCAATCCAGGAGTGCGGCGAGGAAGCCAGCAACCGGCAGGGCCAGCATGGTGATCCATGTGGGGCAGGACTGCCTGTTTTTAAAGAACTTGGAATGTGCATGGAAGCAAGGACATCTGGACCAGTGTTCCCTCTAAGCTGAGTTAGTGTGAGCTAGCTCACAATTTTTTACCCTCCAGCTCACAGATTTTCATCTTAGCTCAGGAAGGATGGCTGCAGAGCAAACTAATTTATGTAGTAGCCGAATCGCTTGCTCACAACTCTAATGCCAGGAGCTTGCAAAGTAGAATTTTTGCTCACAGGACTCCACAGCTTAGAGGGAGCACTGATCTGAACCCCTTTCTCCTCTCACCAAAGCTGTGGGGAAAGTGACAGAATCAGCACAGATGGGGAGGCAGATTTTATCTCTTCAGGGGCCCCGCACTTTTACTTATTTAATTTATTTTATTTCATATTTATTTATTTTTCGTATTTGTATTCTGCCCATTCCGCAAACAAGCTCAGGGCGGGTCACATCATATTTTGACAGTTACAATAAAATTTAAAAACACAATATGAACATTTAAAATCACTACAACTACTGGTAAGAGTTCTGACCCATGAATACCTATGGATATAGCCAGTTACTGATAGATGGATAGCCAGTCGGTGGAAGACAGCAACCTTGGGGAGGCCATATGTGGACGCCCGCTGCCTCAACCAAAGGCTTGGAGGAACAGCTCCATCTTACAGGCCCTGCGGAACTGAATACGATCCCTCAGGGCCCTGATAAGAACATAAGAGAAGCCAAGGTTGGATCAGGCCAGTGGCCCATCCAGTCCAACACTCTGTGTCACACAGTGGCCAAAAATACCAGGTGCCCTCAGGAGGTCCAGCAGTGGGGCCAGGACACTAGAAGCCCTCCCACTGTTCCCCCCACCCCCCATCAAGCACCAAGAATACAGAGCATCACTTGCCCCAGACCGAGGGTTCCTATCTATCTCTTGTGGCGAATAGCCGCTAATGGACCTCTGCTCCAGATGTTTATCCAATTCCCTCTTGAAGCCGTCCATGCTTGTAGCTGCCACCACCTCCTGTGGCAGTGAATTCCATGTGTTAATCACTCTTTGGGTGAAGAAGTCCTGCCTTTTATCCGTTCTAACCCAACTGCTCAACAATTTCATGGAGTGTCCACAAGTTCTTGTATTGTGAGAAAGGAAGAAAAGGACTTCTTTCTCTACCTGCTCTATCACATGCATCATCTTATAAACCCCAATCATGTTACCCCTCAGTCATTGTTTCTCCAAGCTAAAGAGCCCCAAGTGCTTTAACCTTTCTTCATAGGGAAAGTGTCCCAACCCTTTTATCATTCTAGTTGCCCTTTTCTGCACTTTTTCCAATGCTATCCTTTCTGAGGTGTGGTGACCAGAACTATACACAGCAGTGTTCCCTCTAAGCTGAGTTAGTGTGAGCTAGCTCACAGTTTTTTAGCCTCTGGCTCACCCATTTTTGTCTTAGCTCAGGAAGGATAGCTCCAAAGTAAACTGATTTATGCAGCAGGCAAATTGCTCGCTCCCAACTTTAATGCCAGTAGCTCACAAAGTAGAATTTTTGCTCACAAGACTCCACAGCTTAGAGGGAGCATTGGTACACGGTACTCCAAATGAGGACGCACCATCGATTTATACAGGGGCATTATGATACTGGCTGATTTGTTTTCAGTTCCCTTCCTAATAACCCCCAGCATAGCGTTGGCCTTTTTCATTGCAGTTGCATACTGTCTTGATATTTTCTTTGAGTTATCTACTACAACTCCAAGAGATCTCTCTTAGTCAGTCTCCGCCAGTTCGGACCCTATGAACGTGTATTTATAGTTATGATTTTTGGCTCCAATGTGCATCACTTTGCACTTGGCCACACTGAACCCCATTTGCCACATTGATGCCCACTCGCCCATCCTCGACAGATCCCTTTGGAGTGCCTCACAATCCTCCCTGGTTCTCACCACCCTAAACAACTTTGTGTCATCTGCAAATTTAGCCACTTCACTGCTTACTCAATGGGGAGCATGTTCAACGGGGGGGGGGGGGGGGCAGGGCAGAAAAGGCCCTGGCCTTGGTCGAGGTGAAACAGACATCCTTTGAGCCAGGGACCACCAGGAGATGTTGATTGTTAGAGCGTAAAGCTCTTCGAGGCATATACTGGAAGAGGTGGTCCCTCAGGTATGTTGGTTGCAGGCCGTATAAGGCTTTGAAGGTTATTACCAACACCTTGAAGCAGATCCAGTACTCAACTGGTAACCAGAGCAGCTGGCAAAGCACATTCCAAACGGGAGCCCGCACAGGCCTCAGCGTCAGTAGGTGCACTGCCACATTTTGCACCAGTTGTAATTTCCGGATCAGCCACAGGGGAAAGTCTGCATAGAGCAAATTGCAATACTTGAAAACAGACTCACTTGCCCCCCGCCCCATTCCTTTCAGGGTCCTGGGGAAGAAGGGAGAAAGGTATCAACCTTCTCCTGCTTTCACATGCTGGCTCCGCAAGCCAGGTTTTTAGTGGACGGCTCAGGCTGGGCCAATCTCATCAGATCTCAGAAGCTAAGCAGGGTCGGCCCTGGTCAGTATCTGGATGGGAGACCACCAGGGTACAGAGGCAGGCAACAGCAAGCCACCTCTGAACGTGTTGTGTACTAGGACCACGATCACATGGTCTCCCGTAATGGTGACCGCCACATGGTCAGAATCTACCTGAGCTTCAGCCAGGTAGAACAATAGCCAGTTGGATCCTGAGTGACCACCAATTACGAGCCTAGGTCTCCCGCTGGGGGACCTATGAACTACAACCACGGACTTAAGGTCCTATCAGGACCTGGGGGCGAGGTCGGGGCATTGTCTCCAGCCGGCATAAAAGAGGCCTCTGAGCCCGGCGTTCCCCATGTTCCATCTGACCCTCAATAAAGAGCTTAACTATGAAATCACTACCACTCGCCTCCTGACTCCAATACTTTCCACTGGTGACGAGGATGGGATCCCAATGAGCGATGCATCAGCCGACCCGAGCAGGAGGACACCGAGCACCGATCCGCCGGCAACAGGCTCCATCGAGACCCAGCGCGCCGAAGAGGACATCGCTCGCAGCGCCGCTCCTACTCCGGAAGTTATGGCTGCGGCCGCAGGAAACATCCCTCCATTCGACCCATCCAAACCCGAGACCTGGGACGCCTGGGCCAGGCAACTCGGGTTTCTCCTGAAGGTGCGTGGAGTCACCGAGGCCGACATGAAGCGGGCCTGGCTTCTGGGCCACTGCGGCGTCGAAACAATGCGCCTCGCACAAGATCTCATCTCGCCCCAAGACTTGCTGGACGTCACCTACGATGACCTGATAAAGCAGCTCGGGGGCTACTTCGCGCCGAAGCCATCCATGCTGGTGCTCCAAGTCCAGTTCCTCGAGCAGAAACAGCAACCGGGAGAGAGTGCAGCCACGTTCCTCACCAACCTCCGCCACATGGCAGTCGGATGTAGAAGACCACCTTCTACATTGGCATGTAGAAGACCACCTTCTGAGCAGTTTTGTGACGGGAGTGCGAGAAGCCAAGCTCCGGTGGCGGCTGATCACGCTCACAGAGCCTACCCTCGAGAAGGTGCTGTAGACTGCCGTCGCGTTCGAGACGACATACAAGGACAAGCTGGTGACCAAGGTCCACTGCACTGCCACCTCCGGGTCAGAGTCTTCCGAGGACGAGGACGTACACCAACTCCGACAGCGGTCACAGAAGGGTGAGTCCAGCTACCCCCGGGGCCGCTCCCGGCAGCCAGCATCTGCTGCCCCTTCTCCCTCGTCTCCCAAAAACAGGCTGGCCCCAACGTGTGCAAGCTGCGGGGACCCCCACGAGCGACGCTCCTGCCGCTTCCGGGATGCTGTCTGCCGATCATGTGGGAAGACGGGCCACATCGCCAAGGCCTGCCACTCCCAGATGAGCCGCCAAGTGCCCACCGCGAACTACGAGACGATGGAGAACATCATTCCGCAGCACAGGTACTGAACCTTCCCGAGCCCCTTCCTGAAGCCATTAAGGTCGAACTGCGGATTGGGGGTACCCCATGCTCCATGGAGGTGGACTCCGGGTCTGCTTTCTCCACAGTTTCAGTGGCCACCTTTAAAAAACTGTTGCCGCGGGGCGGGGGGGGGGGGGCCGGCTACGCCGCCCAGCAGCACTAGTCCTCCGAGCTTCCAAAAGAACCCGGTCGAGATCAAGGGCCTGGCCAAGGTTAAGGTTCAGTACCATGACATCGGCCGCTCCCTCGACCTCCTTGTGGTAGAGCGGGACCTCAAAAGCCTCTTGGGGCGCGCATGGTTCAAACCCCTGGGGATGGAAGTTGCTGGGGTCTACTGTTTGGGGTCCAAAGATTACGCAGCCGTCTGCGCGGAATTTCCAGCCGTTTTCGACGGCACCCTAGGCTCCTACCGTGGGCCCCCAGTCTCTCTGGACTTAGATCCTGCTGTTCGCCCTATCCGCGTGGCGGCCCGGTGGCCTCCCCTGGCCATACGGCCAAAAGTAGAGGTTGAATTGGACAAGCTGGTAGCTCAAGGCGTGCTTGAACCAGTCTCCCATGCTAGGTGGGAGACCCTGATTGTCACCCCTTTGAAATCAAACGGGGAAGTCCGCATCTGCGCGGACTACAAATGCACGCTGAACCTGGCTTTGCAAGACCACGCATACCTGGTACCAGTGGTCAGCCATGTGTTGGCCTCTCTTTCGGGGGCCAAGGTCTTCGGGAAGCTGGACCTGGCACAGGCCTACCAGCAGCTTCCCATGGACGATGCCACGGCAGAAGCACAGACGATCGTCACGCACAAGGGAGCTTTCAGAGTAAAACGGCTCCAGTTCGGCGTCAGCGTCGCCCCTGGTCTTTTCCAACAACTAATGGACTCTGTTTTGAAAGGTATTCTAGGGGTGAAGCCGTTCTTCGACGACGTCCTGATAGCGGCCCCAGACATCGCCGTCTTCAAGACGAGGCTGTGGGCCGTCCTCCAGCGGTTCCAAGACGCCGGGCTCAAGGTACACAAGGACAAATGCACCTTGGGCGTCCCGTCTGTGACATTCCTGGGCTTCACGGTCGATGCCCAGGGCATCCACCCCACCCCGGAGAAGGTAGCGACCATCACAAAGGCGCCCCAACCCACAACAAAGGCAGAGCTACAAGCGTTCTTGGGCCTCGTGAACTTCTACCACGACTTCCTCCCCCAAAAGCAGCGGTCGCGGAGGTCCTACATAGGTTACTGGACAAGGGGGCAAAATGGGGTTGGGGGCCGCGGCATGAGGCAGCATTCCAAGCGGTGAAGGACTTACTGGTTTCAAACGCTGTTTTGGCGCACTTCAATGAGTCCTTGCCAGTAATTCTTGCGTGCGATGCGTCTCCGTACGGGGTGGGGGCGGTCCTGGGCCATCGGCTTCCCGACAGCCAGGAGGTGCCTGTGGCTTACTACTCCAGAACTCTATCGTCGGCGGAACACAACTATGCCCAGATCGACAAGGAAGCCCTGGCCATCGTCGCTGGGGTGAAAAAAATTCCACAACTACCTTTACGGTAGGGCGTTTACAGTGGCCATGGACCACAAACCTCTCCTGGACCTCCTCGCTCCCCACCGCCAGACCCCACAAATGTTGTCCCCCTGGGTCCTGCGGTGGTCTATTTTCCTTGCAGGCTACCAGTACGACCTCGTGCACCGCCCCGGAAAGGCCATGGGTCACGCAGACGCCCTCAGCCGCCTCCCGCTGCCGTCCTGCGATCCGGACCCGGCTCCTGCGTTCCACGTGGCTCTCCTCGAGGATCTCCTGGATTGGCCCATCCAGGTTTCTGACGTCGCCCGCTGCATGGCCAGGGACCGGGTCCTCTCCCACGTTTCGGACTGGGTGGGGAGGGGGTGGCCCGACCATCCGGGCCCTGATTTTGCCGCTTACACGGCAAGGTGGCACGAAGTGTCCACCCATAAGGGATGCCTGCTATGGGGCTCCGCTCTAGGGTCCTGGCAGCCCTCCACGAGTCCCATCCCGGAATCGTCTGGATGAAAGCCCTGGCCTGCAGCTACATGTGGTGGCCCGACATGGACAAGGAAATAGAGGAGTGGGTGCACAGGTGCAGCAAATGCCAAGAGTCGAGCCCCAATCCTCCTCATGCACCCATCCGGCCCTGGGAGTCAACCGACAAGCCATGGTCTAGGCTCCACCTAGACTTCACAGGGCCGGTCCAGGGCCAGTTGTTTTTCATTGTAGTAGACAGCTACAGCAAATGGCTGGAAGTAGTCCCGGTACGGTTGACCTCGACGGAAGCGGCTGTCAGAGCTCTGTGGTGCATCTTCGCCACCCATGGGTTGCCCAACACACTTGTGACAGACAATGGGTAAGCCTTCACGTCCGGGGAATTCCAGCACTTCGTGGACTCATTCTGTATCTGGCACATCCGCTCGGCACCCTTCCACCCAGCAACCAATGGCCAGGCTGAACAAATGGTAAGGACGACCAAGGACGCCCTCAAGAGGATGGACCCAGGGGACTGGGAGCTACAGCTGATAAAGTTCCTATTTGGCCAGCGGAACACACCACACACCGGGACGGGCTGCCGACCGGCAGAGCTACTGATGGGTCAGCGCCTCGGCTCCCTGTTAGATCAACTCCACCCAGACCGGGCCATCAGCAGCGATGCAAAGCATGAATTCCAGCCAGCAGCCAGAGGGTTCTTCCCCGAGGACCCTGTCTATGCTCGGAACTATGCCCGAGGTCCAGCGTGGGTCCCCGCAAGGGTCATCCACGCAACCGGACCACTCTCCTACGAGGTCGGCACTGAAGACGGGCCAGTATGGCGGCACCACGTTGACCAGCTCCGGCGGCATCTCCCGGGCAACGCACCCGACGTCCATGAGTCGCCTGCTCCTGCAGAACCAGTACCGGCCCGACTACAGGACCCTGACCCTGAAGGGGAGGCCGCGGAACCCCTTCCTGCGGACCAGCCCGATGAAGAAACACTGCCCGAGCCACCTCCGAATGTTCCCGCAAGCGACCCCGGCAAGCCACTAGTGACCCTGCTCCCCGAGACTACGAACGCGCCACGGCCAGCAACCCCCTGGCGTTTGGGACGCGAACGTCGCCGGCCGGGATACTTGAAAGACTATGTTTGCAAGGGGGAACTGGACTATGAGGGGAGGGGTGTTGTGTACTAGGACCACGAGTGCATGGTCTCCTGTAATGGCGACCACCAAGTGGTCAGCGCACATGGTCAGAATCTACCTGAGCTTCAGCCAGGTAGAACAATAGCCAGTTGGATCCTGAGTGACCACCAACTACTAGCCTAGGTCTCCCGCTAAGGGACCTATGAACTACAACTATGGACTTAAGGTCCTATCAGGACCTGGGGGCGAGGTCGGGGCATTGTCTCCGGCCGGCATAAAAGAGGGCTCTGAGCCCGGGGTTCCTCATGTTCCATCTGACCCTCAATAAAGAGCTGTACTATGAAATCACTACTACTCGCCTCCCGACTCCAATACTTTCCAGAACGCCTCTTGCCTTGGAAACCCTCTGAGGTCGCTACAAGTCAGCCATAACTTGACAGCACTTCCCGCCACCAAAAAGAGAACAGGCTGGAAAACTGGCCTCAAAGAAATTGAATGAATTTCATTGGGGGTAAATGGTAAGCTCTGCATTTAGGTGGGAAAAATCAAATGGATAATTATAGGATGGGGGAGACTTGTCTTGGCAGTAGGATGTGCAGAAAGGATTCAGGGGTCTTAGTAGACCATCCACTGAACATGAGTCAGCAGTGTGATGTGGTTGCTAAAAAGGCAAATGCAATTTTGGGCTGCATCAACAGAAGTGGAGTGTCCAGATTGCATGAGGTGATGGTATCGCTTTGCTCTGCTCCGGTTAGACCTCACCTGGAGTAATGTGTTCAGTTTTGGACACTACAAGTCAAGAAGGATACAGACAAGCTGGAACGTGTCCAGAGGAGAGCAACAAAGATGGTGACTGGAGACCTAGTCCTGTGAGGACAGGTTGAAGGAGCTGGGGATGCTTAGCCTGGAGAGAAGACGACTGAGAGGTGAGATGATCACCATCTTCAAGTACTTGAAGGGCTGACCTATAGAGGAGGGTGTGAAGTTGTTTTCTGTTGCCCCAGAAGGTCGGACCAGAACTAACAGGTTGAAATTAAATCAAAAAAGTTTTTGGTGAAACCAGGGCTTTTTTTGTAGAAAAAGCCCAGCAGGAACTCATTAGCATAATAGGCCACACCAAACAGCAGAAACTTATTAGCATATTAGGCCACACCCCTGACAGTGCAGTTCCCTCCCAGGATTGGCTTCCCCAGGTGCCCTGCGGCTTGTGGGGCACATGGGGAACCCAAGGGAAGGAAGGCAGTTTCTAGATTGGCTTCCCCAGAGACCCCGCAGCTTGTGAGGCACCTGGGAAACCCAAGGGTGGGGTGGACGCTGAAGAAGAAGAAGAGATTGGATATCTACTCCACCCTTCACTACCCAAAGGAGTCTCAGAGTGGCTTACATTCTCCTTTCCCTCCCCCTCCCCACAACAGACACCCTGTGCGGCAGGTGGGGCTGAGAGAGCTCTCTCCAGAACTGCCCTTGAGAGAACAGATCTGAGAGAACTTGTGACTGACCCAAGGTCACTCCAGCAGCTGCACATGGAGGAGTGGGGAATCAGACCTGGTTCTCCCAGATTAGAGTCCACGCTCCTAACCACGACACCAAACTGGTGTAAAGACTGCTCGTTCTCATGCTGAATCAGACCAGTGGCCCGTTGACCCAAGACTAATTCCAAGTTTTTTGGGGGTCCTTGGAGAAAGAGGGGCCACAGTGGCTCAGTGGTTAAGTGGAAGTTCAAGACCCGAGTGCCGCGTGACGGACTGAGCTCCCGTCTCTGGCCCCAGCTCCTGCCAACCTAGCAGTTTGAAAGCAAGAAATTGCAAGTAGATAAATAGGTACCACTTCAGTGGGAAGGTAGCAGCGTTCTGTGCACCTCGTCGTCTAGTCATGCTGGCCACATGACCACAGAAATGTCTTTAGACAGTGCTGGCTCTTCGGCTTGGGAATGGAGAGGAGCACCACCCCACAGAGTCGGATTTGACTGGCTTTCGAGCAAGGGACACCTTTACCTTTACTGGAGAAAGAAGTGGAGCAACAATTCCTTTTCTGTCTCAAGATGCCAGCCAGGCTGAAAGGGATGCATGTTCTGTTCCTGTCAGACGCATTTCCCATCAGGAGATGGGCAACTGCCAATGAACAGGGAAGGCCTCTGTGGCAAATGAATGGCCAGCATCAAGAGCTGGCATGGAGAGGCAACTCTGTGTGCCAGAGCCTAGCAGACGGCCAGCCAGAGAAGCTTGGCCCGTCCATTCCAACCAGAAACTCCTGATGAAAACAGATGACTCAAGAGCTTCTGGCCCATTCCTGGTACCTCTGACTCCGGACTGTCCAGTTTCCCTGGCAATCGCCAAGCAGGATTTCCAGCTCTGGGTTGGGAAGTTCCTGGAAATGTGGGGGTGGAGCTCGGGGAAGCGCAGGGTTTGAGGAAGGGAGGGGTCTCAGGAGGGTTTAATGCTGTAGAATCCTTCTCCAAAGCAGCCGTTTCCCCCAGGGAAATTGGTGTGAGGGAAAGCTCCGCTGGCGCCTCTCAAGGCTTCATGGGAACAGGAACGGGCCCAGTTCATCCTGCAGGTGTTGCTAATTGGCCTCTTGGCCTGTACAGTTCTTATTTCCTTCAAGGCCAGAGATGAAGGTGGCATGATTAGCTTCTACGGTTGCCAGGTCTTTGCCTCCTGCCAGCGGGGGGCTCCAGCCCACTCCCCTGAGTCTTCTGGCTGGCAGGGGGAACCCCGCCCCCAAAGAACCCTACCCCGTCTGACATACCTGGCGTGAGATGTCACCTGGAGGTGACGTCATCGCTCCAGGCACATCATACAGGGGACTTTCTAGCATTTGTGCCTTGTGTGACATGCCAGTGACATGCCAGCGCACGTCAGACGTGGTGATGTTGCTGGCAGTGTTCCCTCTAAGCTGAGTGAGTGTGAGCTAGCTCACAGTTTTTTAGCCTCTGGCTCATCCATTTTTTGCCTTAGCTCAGGAAGGAGGGCTCCAGAGCAAACTAATTGATGCTGTAGCCAAATCGCTCGCTCACAACTTTAATGCCAGGAGCTTACCAAGCAGGATTTTTGCTCACAAGACTCTCCACAGCTTAGAGGGAGCATTGGCAGAGACCCTGAGGGACTGAAGGCTTAAATTATGTTCTGCTTGAACTACAGTTGGGAGCAGCAGAGATAATTTCTGAGCTTTGGCCTGTGACTCTGGAACTTTATGCCACCTAATGCATGCTCTGAAATAGTTAGAAAGTTGAGCTAGTCTTTCTTGTTTTCTTGCCGCAGGGTTTTAGAATAACATATTGGCTGCTTGATAAACCTTCCTAATTGATTGATTCTATATTAAACTTTACAGATCTTTTGAAATAAACGACAGTCTGGCTACTCGTGTGCAACCGCCCTGGGGACCCACAGTCTCTGCGGCCTAGAGATCAGTTGGGATTCTGCAAGATCACTGGGCCTCGCCTGGAGATTGGCAACCCAATCATCAAGCCTGGCCAGAAACGAATCTTTCTTAGCTCTGGATCTTCTGAATCTTTCTCGAGCTGAACACAAAGGGCCCCGATTCAGATCAGAGTTGGATGACAAAAGGGGTTTTTCACTAGATTTGCCAACCTCCAGGTGGTGGCTGGAGATCTCCCAGAATTACAACCAGTGTTCCCTCTAAGCTGAGTTAGAGTGAGTTAGCTCACAGTTTTTTAGCCTCTGGCTCACAGGTTTTTTGTCCTAGCTCAGGAAGGATGGCTGCAGAGCAAACTATGCAGTAGCCAAATCACTCCCTCACAACTGTAATGCCAGTAGCTCACAAAGTAGAATTTTTGCTCACAAGACTCCACAGCTTAGAGGGAGCATTGATTACAACCGACAAGAGATCTGTTCTGCTGGAAAAAATAGCTACTTTGGTGAGTAGACTCAGCAGCATTAGACCCTGCTGAGGACTCTCCTACTACCCTCCCCAGGCTCTAGAGAGAGCCAGTTTGGCGTAGTGGTTAAGAGCAACAGACTCTAATCTGGAGAACCGGGTTCAGTTCTTCACTCCTCCACATGCAGCCAGCTGGGTGACCTTGGGCCAGTGACAGTTCTCTCAGAGTTGTTCTCTCAAGAGCAGTTTTCTCAGAGCTCTCTCAGCCCCACCTACCTCACAGGGTGTCTGTTGTGGGGAGAGGAAGGGATGGAGACTGTACGCCGCTCTGAGTAAAGGGCAGGATATAAATTCTGTTCTTTTCCTTCCTTCCTGGTGTAGTAGTTAAGAGTGGTGGACTGTATTCCGGAGAACCGGGTTTGATTCCCTACTCCGCCTCCACATGCAGCTGCTGGTGTGACCTTGGGCCAGTCACAGTTCTCTCAGAGCTGTTCTCTCAACAGCAGTTTTCTCAGAGCTCAGCCCCACCTATCTCACGGGGTGTCTGTTGTGGAGAGAGGAAGGGAAGGAGATTGTAAGCCACTCTGAGGCTCAGAGTGAAGGGTGGGGTGTAAATCCTCCTCCTCCTCTTCTCCGCCTCCTTCTCCTTCTCATCTCCAGGGGTTTTCCAGCTGGCAGCTGGCACCTCTTCCTTTAACCCTGCCACCCTGCATGGTTTTGCTAACTGAAACTCTCCAGGCTGGCAGGGCCGCAATTTGCCTTTCGAAGAGAAAAACTGAGATCTGGTTGTGACTTGGTTTGAGCCAGGAGGCTGGGGGCTGATCTCTGCAAAGCCACCACTGCCGATTCTTTCTGCTCAGTTGCCAAGGGGGAAATCTTTGCATGCAGGGAGGGGCAGGGGGGGAAGAGCTGCCAGCCTGCCTGGAGTTGCAAGGACTGAAGCCGCAGTGCGGTTAAGGGCAATTACAAAGTCCTGGAAAATAACCCGTCTGGTGGTGGGGAAGACCTCACCTCCCACCTTGCAAATCTCAGGCTGGAGTGGGGGGGGGGGAAGGGAAGGGTATGGAGGGGAAGCTGGAAGCAGAGAAATCGGCAGCTGCAAAGCTCAGGGAGGGCCTGGGCAAAACCGTCTTCTGGGCCACTCTGCAGAATCCCCAGCTAGGGGGTTCAGTGGGGTACAATGCCATAGAGTCCACCTTCCAAAGCAGCCCTTTTCTCCAGGGGCACTGATTTCTGTCCCTGGGAGATCAGTTCAAATCCCAGGATATCTCCAGCCGCCCCCTGGAGGTGGCCAACTCTAGGCTTTCATGAGAGATGAGACCAAATTTTGAGAACTGCCGGATTCAACTCAGATATTCCCATCTTTGGGGCTCTTCCCCCCCCCCCCCAGAAAAGGAGGTGCCAGAACTCTCAAGAGGGAAATTAAAATTTCAATCTGTGTACTGAAAACTCATGAACTTTTAAACATTTTAAAAAGAATTTTGTCAAAGAGGTTCCAGAACTCCATTCTGGTGCATCCCCGCCCAAAAAAAAGTCAGAACAAGATGGGGTTCTGAGTCCAGTGTTCCCTCCAAGCTGAGTTAGTGTGAGCTAGCTCACAGTTTTTTAGCCTCCAGCTCACACAGTTTTGTCTGAGCTCAGGAAGGATGGCTCCAAGACAAACTAATTTATGCTGTAGCCAAATCCCTTGCTCACAGCTTTAATGCCAATAACTCACAAAGCAGAACTTTTGCTCAGCTTAGAGGGAGCATTGGCTGCTTGAAAAGCCCTGCTGGACCAGACTACCTGCCCTGCGGCATCTAGGCAGAAGCAAGGAACAAATCCTGCACCCTCCCCTGCCGTTGTCCCTCAGCCACCAGAGTTCACAGCTACACTGAACAGGAGGCTCCATTTAGCGATCCTAAGATATTGCTTTGCTAGTGTGAGGCTTCTGATGAGAGCCATTAAGCCAGGCCTTGTATTGCAAAACAAAGTCTTTATTTCTTAATGGTCTTTCAGGAAACACTTGCGTTGTCAGTGATACCACATACAGAATGGGAGGAACTGATATACTGTATTCAAACAGGGGTAAAAAGTCAGGTACCAATCAGAATAACAATATCAAGCGCCAAAATGTGCTACTGTTACTTTCTCAGAGAAAAAGGCGCATAAGCTGAGCTAAATTCCCATCCCCGACCCTGTGTGTAATCTACATGCATTCCCACGCAAAAGACACCTGGAAGAGCGGAGGCCCAGTTGCCCAAGGTTACAAGTGCAGCAACAGAGATAACTGAAGTCTAGCAAAACAGATGAGTTCACTCCGAGGAAGGAGGGGTAAGGAGGAGGGGGGGGGAAGCTGATGGGAGGGAAGCCGATGCCGTTTTCCCGCCGGGACCTGAAAAGGGACTGGGAAAAAGAAGCAACTATGACAGGGAACCTGACATCCTGCCCCTCCCAAAATCACCCCCCACCCGGTTTAGAAGGATAACTGTCAGAATCTGTCAATTCTGTCAATGTAATCTTGCATGCATACTATGTATTCTATTATTCCTTATGTATTGGACCTGTATCTTCTCCTGCCTTGGTCGGGAGGGTGACAACCCCTGGGGTGAGAACAAGGAGGCCTCTCATCCCTGCCTCCGCATTCCAGCTGCCCCGGCAGTAACTTCAAGGGGAGGAAGGCTCTCATCTCTTATCTATGCTAAAGAACCTTGGAGCCATGAATTGTTATGTGAACGGAGGGGTCTGGTTTGGGAAGGGAAATTTACTGCTTAACACCTCATTTTTTTCCTGTGTGAACCAAACGGTCAAGACACCTTTTAGCCCGCCAATTTTCCCTACTGGGGATTGGCTACCTATGGGTAATTCAAACTCCTTGGAATGGTATAATAGACCCGCTTGTATTATTTGTCTCATCTCTGACAATAACCCGAGATGCTGTACTAATGTAGGAATAGGCAATAAAGAACTGTGGTTAACCAACCGAGATCTGATCCTTGACTACTTTGAACAGGATTCTCACAATAACGTTTATGGAAGGCACGAATCAACTGAGGAGCATGAACATGGTCAGCAGCCACCCACTCATTACATTCAGGACCCAAATCCACCCAGTTTACAAGGTAAAACAACTGTCCCCGTTTAGGTTTAGAGTCCAAAATGCTGGATATCTCAAAATGCGGCTCCCCCTCCTTCATCAGAGGCGGAGGAACTGGAATCTCCGGACGCCAGGAGTTTGGCCCAGGGCTTTTCTTCAGCAAGCTGTAATGGAAAACAGGATGAACAGAGTTCAGTGATTTAGGCAGTTCAAGTTCAAAAGACACAGGAGAAATTTTGCGCAGGACCTTGAAAGGACCGACGTATTTCCATCCCAATTTCTGGCTCGGCTGCAAGCCCCGAATGTTTTTTGTGGACACATAAACCGAGTCCCCAGGCTCCAGCTCCCAACCAGGAGCCCTATTCCAGTCCGCATATTTTTTGTAGTCCGCTTTAGCCCGATCCAGTGTCTTGGCAATAAGGGGCCAGGATTCCTGCAGATTTGTCCACCAGGATTCAAATGGAGAGGGTGGAGTGTCTTTAGGGGGTATGACATTTGGCAATGGGTTACCTTCATACCCCCCCACTGCCAGAAAAGGGGACACCCCTGTGGAAGAGTGCACCGAATTATTGTAGCTATATTCAGCGAAAAGGAGCAAGTCCACCCAATTATCTTGGTGGTAGATTGAGTAACACCTCAAAAATTGTTCCAGGATTTGATTAGTTCGTCTGGATTGTCCATCAGTTTCTGGGTGATAAGCAGAACTGAGTGCGGGTTCAATGTTCATAGTCTTTAAAAGCTCCCGCCAAAAGTTGGCAATGAACTGGCTCCCCCTATCGAATACTACATGTCTAGGGAAAGAATGAAGTTTCACCACGTGATTAAAAAACACCTTGGCCAGACCCTTAGCTGTAGGCAATTTCCTAAACGGGACAAAGTGTTCCAGCTTGGAAAATAAATCCACTACCACCCAACCTACAGTTCTCCCTTTGCTGGGTGGCAAATCAGTAATGAAGTCCATAGAAATGACCTCCCAAGGCTGGGAGGGGGTGGGAAGGGGTTGTAAGAAACCCGGAGGTTTTCCCCCTTGTTTTTTGCACATCAAGCAGGTTTGGCAAGAAGTCACATAATCTGAGACATGTTTCCGCATTCACGGCCACCAAAACTGTCTTTGAAGCAAGTTCAATGTTTTCAGATATCCAAAATGTCCAGAAAGCTTAGACTCATGGCAAGCACCCAAAATAGACAGTCTAAGAGAATTGGGTACTGCCAACTTCGAGCCTTTATACCAGCACCCATCTGGTTTAAATTCCAAACCCTCCTCCCCACTCCATTCATCCCGATCCTGCTGGGAATACTCCATAGCGCATTTTGTAATCCACTCAGAGGAAGGAGCCAGGGCAGATTGCTGCTTTTGGCTTTGGGTGACAGCAGCCCCACTAAGTTGCTCAGGCGAAAACATGGAATCGAACACTTCTTCCCTCTTAGATTCATGCTGGGGGAGCCTGGACAATGCGTCTGCTAGGGGATTAGATGTCCCAGGGAAATGGCGCAGTTTGAAATTGAACTTGGAAAAGAAATCAGCCCACCGGAGCTGTTTAGCGTTTAAAGTTCTACAAGTATGCAGCGCCTCCAGGTTTTTATGATCAGTCCAGATTTCAAACGGCATCTGCACTCCCTCTAACCAATGTCTCCAGGTAGACAAAGCTAAGCGAATTGCGGCTGCCTCTTTGTCCCACACCGACCAGTGTCTTTCAGTCTCACTGATTTTCTTAGAAACATATGCTAAAGGGTGCAGCTTCCCATCCTGTCCCTTTTGCAGGATTGCTCTCCCCGTAGCCACATCAGAAGCATCAACATGTACAATGAATTCTCGAGTCTCATCGGGGTGCGCCAGGATGGGCTCTGAAGTAAAAAGTCTCTTAAGCTTTTCAAAGGCTGCTTGACAGTCAGGTGACCAGTTCAGCCGCTCACCTGGCTTACCAGCATCAGGACCCTTCCCTTTTGTTTTTAAAAGATCGGTTAGGGGTAGGGTGACTGTAGCAAAGTCCTTTAGGAATGTTCTGTAAAAGTTGCAAAATCCTAATAGGCTCTGAAGTTGTTTGCGTGTATGGGGGGCTTTTCATGTTACTACCGCGTCCACTTTGGCAGTGTCCATCTCCAAACCTCTAGGGGAGATATGGTACCCCAAAAAGTCAATTTCGGTACAGTGGAACTTGCATTTTGACAGTTTGGCAAACAGCTTATGGCTCATGAGGGTAGACAACACTTCTCTCATCAATTTAACGTGGGAAGGTTTATCTTGGGAATAAACAATGATATCATCTAGATAACAAAGGACCCCCTTAAATAAATGCTTGTGCAACACCTCATTAATTAGGCTCATAAAAACTCCGGGAGCTCCAGCCAATCCGAAGGGCATAACCATATATTCGAATTGCCCCAGGGGGGTATTAAAGGCAGTCTTATACTCATCCCCCTCCTCAATGCGCACTTGGAAATAGGCTTCTCGTAAATTCAGTTTGGAAAAAATCTTCCCCTTAGCCGCCTCTGCCAACAAGTCTTTTATCAGGGGCAAAGGGTAGGCATTGGAAGTGGAAACGGCATTCAGCCTGTGCAAAGCCATAAGCCACCATCCTTCTTTTTCCGGAAAAGAACAGGGGCGGCAAATGGGGATTTCGCTGGGCGAATGAAACCCCATTCCAAGTTTTTATCCAAAAACTTCCGCAGTTCATCTCTCTCTGTGGGGCTCATAGAATATAACTTTCCCTTTGGCAACTTTTCCCCAGGTAACAGTTCTATGGCACAATCAGTGAGTCTATGGGGGGGAAGTTCATCAGCCTCTGTTTCACTGAATACTTCAGCCAGGTCTCGGTACTCCGGAGGGATTTTATTTAAGTCCTCTGAGACCAAGCAAGCGAAGGGGGTGGAGGGAGGTCCCAAACCCCAGCCAGGATTCCATTTATGCTGTGTGCATTTAGGGTCGACCCATGTAATTTTTCCCTCACTCCACTTGACATAAGGATCATGGGCTCCCAACCATGGGCTTCCCAACACCATGGGGAATTGGGCGTGGGGGGCGATGACAAAGGCTCTCTGTTCCCAGTGATCCCCTGTGCCCAAAATCAAAGGCTCAGCCTCTGCTTCGCAAGTGTCTTGCATTTCAGACCCATCCATTTGAGTGAATCGCAGAGGCTCTGTCAGCGTGGTAACTTTGGGTCCCAACCCCTCTACCACCAAGGGACTAATCAAGTCTCTGGCACACCCTGAGTCAATAAGGGCTCGCACCCTGACGTGGGTGCCACTTCCAGGAGCAATAACAGTCACAACCATATAGAGCAAAGGCCCGGGACTGCTCACCATTGGCGGCGCGGCCGGAGGGGGGACCTGCAGCTCCACGCCTCCTACTGCAGGTCTGGGAAGTTTCCCGACGGCTGAGTGGTCACAGCCTCCAGCATTGCACTCTCACCCTCGTTGGATGCCCCTTCCAGCTGTAATGCCTGGGGTTTGAAAACTCCTTTAGGGGGTCATGGTATTCCTCCAGGAGTCGGCAGGGGAGTCTTCGAAGCTTTCGGGGGGCCCTGGGGACAGGAGGATGCAAAGTGCCCGCTCTCCCTGCATCGCATGCACAACCCTTGCTTAATATGGGCATCACGGAGCTCTTGAATGGTGGTTTTAAATTTGGGTTTCGGTGTGGCTTTGGCAGCAGAGTGGGAGGCCGGTGAACTCAGCTTAATCAGCGTGAATCTCTCCTCCACGTCGGCTGCCGCTCTCATCCAAGCCTCCAATGAGCCGGGCCGATCATTTCTCAACACAGTCTCATAAATCTCACGGTTCAGCCCCTCCCAGTACTTCTCGATGAAGAGATCTTGACCCCAGCCCTGCACCTTTGCAGCTATTCTACGGAACTGGGCAGTGTACTCCCTTACAGAGGATCGGCCCTGAACCAGCTTCCGCAGCTGATTCCTGGCTTTCTCCTCCCCCAAGGGATCCTCGTAGTGCTGCCGGAGGGCCCACATAAAGTCATTTACTGATCTCAATTCGGGACCTGGGGGGTTGTGCAGACTTATATACCAGTCACTTGCAGTGTCCCGCAGCTTCGAACCAATGTAGCCTACCCTCTCACGTTCAGTAGGGTAAAGGTAGCCCCAAGTCCCCAAAAACCGCTCAATCTCGATGATGAAAAAGCGGAGCTTGTCAGGATCTCCATCAAACATAGCTGTCAAGGGATCATTGGGTGGTTGCCGGTACAACCAGTCCACGGGACGTGGGGGTGGCTGTGCCGGAACCGCTGGCGGCTGCTGTGGACCCACAGGTGGTTGCTGCGCAGGTCCCGCTCCACCATCCTGCTGCTAAGCCGGCACTCCACCGTCCCCTCCGTCCCCTGCCGGAGGGACTGCTCCCACAGCTGCTCCCAGCACGGCCTGTTGCATCTCGAGTAGCACCTTGCGTAGTTCGACCGGCAGCCGGTCGTGCATCTCATCGAATCTCTGGTCCATTTGTTGCCAGAGGTCATCCGTACCTCTCTCCGATGGCTGAAGGGGTTCCCGTTCGTCTGGGACCAAGCTCAATCTCCAGGAGTCCCTCTCCTCGTCCGAGAACCGCACGTGTGATCCTCGCCTGTCATGGACCCAGGACTCCAGGGTACCCCCACCAAAGGTTGACCAGGAATACCTTGGTAGGGGACCCGCACTACCTGTGGCTCCCCGCTGACTGAGGGGAGCATAAGAATCATAGTTCGTGGTCACCAGCTCCACAGGTGCGGTGGAGACAGGTGTTTCAGGAGTCGAAGTGGGAACGAGGGACCCATCATCTGACATATCCAGGTATGGGATTCACTCCTTCCCGAATGGAAGGATCACTAACGATCTGTGAGACTTCTGATTAGATCCAATAAGCCAGGCCTTGTATTGCAAAACAAAGTCTTTATTTCTTAATGGTCTTTCAGGAAACACTTGCGTTGTTAGTGATACCACATACAGAATGGGAGGAACTGATATACTGTATTCAAACAGGAGTAAAAAGTCAGGTACCAATCAGAATAAAAATATCAAGCGCCAAAATGTGCTACCGTTTGTCAGGATCTGACAATGACAGGATCTGACAATGATGTCCTTGTGTTTTCTGCATTTTACAATGATGTCTCTGTGCTTTTTGCATTTTGCTTTCGATTCCTTTGTTCTAGCAGACCCTTGCCAGCACCCCTTATCTGTCTCCTTCATCCTCCCCCCCTCCAGCTATAAATGTTACTTTGAAGTGGGGATTGTACTCTGGTTAATGTTGCAATGTCTGGGCGGGAGATGGCGACCCAAATTCCTAGGTGTCATCCCTAAACAAATGGCGAATACTCCCTTGCATTCCCTCCTCCCTTTTTCTGGGCCTGTGTATGTTATCTTGTTATTGAAACCTTGAAGCGTTGTTTATGGCCAGGGCTTAAAGAATGTTGTGCTTAAGTTCACACATGTGGGTCACTCAGATCAAGAGGGGAATTTATAACTTTCTCACCTTGCTGTGGGAACCTTAACGGTCCTTTCTACTTCTACTTACTATTCACCCTCTTGCCCTGATTGGCTCAGGACCAGGGTTCAATTGAAAACTTGAGAGTATAATAGTACTGTCTGTATTGCATTAAGCATCTCTAACAAACATCCGAGAACCTGTTTGCAGTATTGGAACAATAAAGAACTCTGCTTCAACAACAAAGGTCTGGTTTCTTGCTGTCAATACAGAAGCCTCACTGATTGTTAGAGATCTGTTTTTGGGACTTTCTCATTCCTGACCATGTCAGATGATGAGACCATTCCCGTAACATCAGCGGAAGAGACCATGCCGGCGGAGAGCGTACCCGCTGGCCCGGCGAACCCGGTGACCACGGCTCAGGGAGCCTACCAAATCCCATGTTCGGGATTAGGGCTACACTGGCCACCGGTGTCACCCCGATATTCATGGTCCAATTTTGGCCATGGGACTTGCAAATCATGGATCCACGACAGGAAGGGATCCCATGTGCGGTTCAGTGGGGATCACACGGAGTTTGGCCGTCCCAGCCTTATGGAGGAAGAACGGGGCTTCTCCCGGGGCCAGGATGATTGGCGTTACCGTTTCCTGGACGAGGAGTGTGGGATGCCATGCGGTCCCAATCCTGTGGGCGAGGATCTGGGATGGGTGCTGGACCGGAGGTTTGGCAAGATGCAAGACTGCATCACAGTGGAGCTACGGGAGGCCGTGCTCGATATGCAGCAGCAAATGTGGGATGTTGTGGCTGCAATGCAAGCTCCGGTGCCGGGTCCCCCTCAGGGAGGGGGGGCCCCGGTCCTGGCCCCCGGACCTGTGGGTGGCGCACCACCCCAACAAGTGCCCCCGGCTGGTCCGCCCGCTGAACCCCCCCCCACAACCGGCGCCTGGGGGGCCCATGGTCCCAGATCGAATGATCCGGCAGGCCCCTACCGACCCGCTGACAGCCACTTTTGACGGAGACCCAGAGAAGCTCCGGTTCTTTATCATCGAGATCGAGAGGTTCCTGGCGGCTTGGGGGCATCTGTACCCTACCGAGAGAGACCGAGTTGGGTACATTGGTTCGAAGCTCCAGGACACCACGAGCGACTGGTATGTCAGCCTGCACAGTCCCCGGGGCCCGAACTACGTACTGTTGATAACTTTATGTGGGCCCTGCGGCAACACTATGAAGACTCGCTGGGGGAAGAGAAAGCCCGGAACCAACTCCGGAAGCTGGTGCAAGGAAAGTCCTCGGTAAGAGAGTACACCGACCGCTTCCACCGCATCTCGGCTAAGGTGCAGGGCTGGTCCGAAGACCTCTTTGTGGAGAAGTATCGGGAGGGGCTGCATCCCGAAATTTACGAGACTGTGCTGGGGGGGACGACCCATGTTGCTGGCCGCTTGGATGAGGGCAGCGGCGGATGTAGAAGAGCGGTTCACCCTAATAAAGCTAGAGGCCTCTGCAGCAGCCCAGCCGAAGGCGCCCCAGTGTCAGGATCATAAGATCCTAACAGGGTTTTCATTGTGCTTTCTGTTACTTCGTATCGTTCAGTAAGAAATGTAATCATGACTGTCTGTATGCCTCCCTCTTAGCCTGTCACTGCTATGAGATATATTGCTTTTGGAAGGTCTGGTCAATGTAACCATTTTATCCGGGAGAATGGCGACCCCGCATACTTGCACGTCACCAGAGAACAAATGGCCTTTACTCCCTTTCATTCCCTCCCACCATTTCCTGGGACACAGGACTGTCTTATCTTGTTGTGAAGACCTTGAAAGGATATTATGGCCGCCAGAGCCCTTTGTTATGTATGGGTTTCACACATCTGGGTCGCTCAGTTCAAGAAGGGAATTTTTATAACCTTTGCACCTCACCTTTCCTGTGGGAAGTAAAACGGCTAAGGTTCTGTTGCCCGCGCTTTTCTCTTTCATGTGATTGGTTGAATGTCGGGGTTCAAACTGAACTGGAGAGTATATCAACCCTGACTGTATGTTATGTGGCATCTCTAACAAACATTCGAGAACCTGTCATGCAGTATTAAGAAATAAAGAACTCTGTTTTAATAAACAAAGGTCTGATCTTTTGCTGTCAGCACAGAAGCCTCACACCCAGAAGGCGAAGGGGAACACAATGTTCCAAGAGCTACGGGATATCCGTTTTAAGCAAGGGCTCTGCATCAAGTGCAGGGAGAGTGGCCACTTCGCATCTTCCTGCCCCCGAGGTGGCACGAAGGCACCCAAGACCTCCACCCCGATGGGAGCCACCCTTCGTTCTGGTAAAGTGTCATTTAAACCCCGGGCTCTACAGCTGGAAGGGGCAACTTGTGAGCAGGGCAAGTTGGAGCTGGTCGAGGCACAGCCATCAGGAAACTTCAGTGACCTGCAGTAGGAGGCGCAGAGCTGCAGGTCCCCCCATCCGGTGCGCCATCCCCGGTGAGCATCCCTGGCCCCTTACTTTATATGGTCATGACTGTGATTGTCCCCTGCACGGGAACCCATGTGCGGGTGGGTGCGTTGATAGTCTCGGGGTGTGCCAGAGACTTAATTAGCCCCCTAGTAGTGGATGGACTGGCCCCAGAAGTAAAACCTCTGGGGGAACCCCTCATCTTTACTCAGATGGACGGTTCGGAGATGAAGGAGGCGTGCGTGGCCAAAACGGAACTTTTAGTAGTGGGCACAGGGGAGCATTGGGAAACAAGGGCTTTTGTTATCACCCCAAATACTCAGTTCCCTATGGTACTGGGCAGCCCCTGGTTGAGCTCTCACGACCCCTACATAAAGTGGAGTGAGGGAAAGATCTCCTGGGTCGACGAAAAGTACATTCATCATAAGTGGGACCCTGGTTGGGGACCGGGTCCCCCAGTTCCCCTCAAAGCGGCGGCTCTGGCTCTAGTGCCGGTGCAGATTCCCCTAGAGTATAGAGACCTGGCAGAGGTGTTCAGTGAATCAGAGGCGGATGAACTACCACCCCACCGCCTCTCTGATTGCGCCATCGAGCTGTTACCCGGGGAGAAATTACCCAAGGGAAAATTATACTCCATGAGCCCAGCCGAGCGAGAGGAACTGAGAAAAATTTTAGACAAAAACATGGGGCGCGGTTTTATCCATCCTGCCAAATCCCCTTTTGCGGCCCCGTGCTTTTCAGGAAAAAGAAAGATGGGGGTTTGAGGCTGTGCACGGATTATCGTGGACTGAATGCGGTATCCGCCTCAAACGCCTACCCCCTCCCGCTCATCAAGGATTTACTGGCGGAAGCGGCTAAAGGGAAATTTTTTACAAAGCTAGACTTGAGGGATGCATATTTTTGGGTGCGCATCAGGGAGGGGGACGAATACAAGACGGCATTTAACACCCCTTTGGGACAGTTCGAGTACCTGGTGATGCCATTCGGCTTGAGTGGCGCGCCGGGAGTTTTTATGAGCCTAATCAACGAAGTGTTGCATAAGCATCTGTTTAAGGGGGTGCTCTGTTATCTAGATGATATCTTGATTTATTCCACTGATAAGCGATCCCATGTGAAGTTAGTGAGAGAAGTGTTGGCCACGTTGCTGGAAAACCAGCTCTACGCCAAGCTGTCTAAGTGTGAGTTCCATCAACCAGAAGTCGATTTCCTGGGTTACCGAATCTCTCAGCGCGGGCTGGAAATGGACCCAGCCAAGATTGAAGCGGTGGTGCAGTGGGAGGCACCCCGCACCCGAAAGCAATTGCAGAGTCTGTTGGGATTTTGTAACTTCTACCGCACCTTCCTCAAAGACTTTGCGACAGTCACCCTACCCCTCACTGAACTCTTGAAAACAAAAGGGAGAGGACCAGAGGCAGGGAAGCCTGGGGAACGCATAGGGTGGAATGGAGAGTGTCAAGCGGCTTTTGAGAAGCTTAAAAGACTGTTCACGTCTGAGCCCATCCTAGCCCACCCGGATGCAACTAAACAGTTTGTGATTCATGTTGATGCCTCTGATGTAGCCATGGGAGGGGCGATTTTACAGAAAGGTGCCGACAATGTCTTACACCCTTTGGCGTACATTTAAAAAAAGTTTAATGAAACCGAGAGACACCGGTCGGTGTGGGATAAAGAGGCAGCGGCCATACGGTTGGCTTTAACTACATGGCGGCACTGGCTAGAGGGAGCGCAAACACCGTTTGAGATCTGGACTGATCATAAAAACCTGGAGGCTTTGTGGACTCAGAGGTCTCTCAATGCCAAACAGCTCCGCTGGGCCGATTTCTTCTCGAAATTCAACTTTGTACTGAAACACTTCCCTGGGAAAGCCAATTCCTTAGCAGATGCATTGTCCCGCCTACCCCAACACGAATCCCAGCGAGAGGAAGTGTTTGACTCTATGTTTTCACCCCAACAGTTGGGGGGGCGGTGACCACATGGAGTCAGAGTAAGACTGCCCTCGAGCCCCCTTCGAGTAAAACCACCCCCGAGCCCCCAACCTGGACAGAAAGATGTGCGGAGAAATACACTGGGGTGGAAATAGAGGAGTGGGGGGGGGATAGCGAGTGTTCCATTCACCAGAATAAGTGCTGGTACCACGGAACCAAACTGATAGTGCCCCAGGCCCTACGGGGAGAGGTGCTTAAATCCTGCCACACGTCTAAACTGTCGGGGCATTTTGGATTCCTAAAAACCCTCAATTTGGTTCAGAGGCAGTTTTGGTGGCCGTGCATGCGCAAGGATGTGTCGGACTATGTAACTGCATGTCAAGTGTGCCTTATGAGTAAACGCAGGGGTGGAAAGACCCCGGGACTGTTACACCCTTTACCGACCCCCAGTAGACCCTGGGAGAGTGTATCTATGGATTTCATCATGGGGCTCCCGCCCTCCAGGGGCAAGACAGTCATCTGGGTGGTCGTGGACATGTTTTCCAAACAAGCTCATTTTGTCCCTTTCAAGCAGCTGCCTACGGCAAAGGGGCTGGCTAAAACTTTCTTCAATCACATGATTAAGTTACATGCTTTTCCCAGGAGGGTAGTATCCGACTGGGGTAGCCAATTCGTTGCCAACTTCTGGCGGGAGCTTCTCAAGATGATGGACATTGAACCCGCTTTAAATTTGGGTTATCATCCAGAGACTGATGGATAATCCGAACGAGTTAATCAGATCTTGGAACAATTTTTGAGATGTTACACCAATTATCATCAGGATAATTGGGTGGACCTGTTGCCTTTTGCAGAATACAGCTATAATAATGCAGTGCATTCCTCCACTGGAGTATCTCCATTTATGGCAGTAGGGGGGGTTGAAGGAAAGCCTCTCCCCACCATCGATGACTCTAGTGAGCCCTCCTTGACTGACTTTTCCCAGTGGTGGGCTAAACTGCAAGAATCCTGGCCTCTAATAGCTAAGACACTGGAAAAAGCGAAAGCTGACTACAAAAAATACGCTGATAGGGGTCGGGCTGAGGGGTGGGACTTGCAACCTGGCGACTCGGTCTATCTTTCCACGAAAAACATCAATGGACTCCAGCCCAGTAGGAAACTGGGGTGGAAATATGTCGGACCTTATAAAGTATTAAGGAAAATCTCAGATGTTGCTTTTGAACTTGAACTGCCTAAA
Source organism: Lepidodactylus listeri (assembly GCA_029233225.1). Lineage (NCBI taxonomy): Eukaryota > Metazoa > Chordata > Lepidosauria > Squamata > Gekkonidae > Lepidodactylus > Lepidodactylus listeri. The sequence goes on from JARCFY010000002.1 coordinate 179,202,165, forward strand.
TCACTGAGCTCTGTACATCCCGTTTTTCATTTCAGCCTGCTGAAGAAGGATCCTGGGCCGAATGCATGGCACCCAGTACTGCCGACTCCTCCTCTGCTGATGAAGGAGGGGGAACAACACTTTGAAATCTCTGAAGTGTTAGACTCCACAATGAAAAGGGGGAAACTACTGTATCTAGTGAAATGGGTTGATTTTGGGCTGGAATTAAATGAGTGGGTCTGGGCCGAAAATGTTCATGCCCCTAAACTTGTCAAAGCTTTTCATAAACGTTTCCCTGATAAACCGGGATAAGATGTATTTTAGAGGGAGTAGGGTGTCAGGATCTGACAATGACAGGATCTGACAATGATGTCCTTGTGTTTTCTGCATTTTACAATGATGTCTCTGTGCTTTTTGCATTTTGCTTTTGATTCCTTTGTTCTAGCAGACCCTTGCCAGCACCCCTTATCTGTCTCCTTCATCCTCCCCCCCTCCAGCTATAAATGTTACTTTGAAGTGGGGATTGTACTCTGGTTAATGTTGCAATGTTTGGGCAGGAGATGGCGACCCAAATTCCTAGGTGTCATCCCTAAACAAATGGCGAATACTCCCTTGCATTCCCTCCTCCCTTTTTCCGGGCCTGTGTATGTTATCTTATTATTGAAACCTTGAAGGGTTGTTTATGGCCAGGGCTTAAAGAATGTCGTGCCTAAGTTCACACATGTGGGTCACTCAGATCAAGAGGGGAATTTATAACTTTCTCACCTTGCTGTGGGAACCTTAACGGTCCTTTCTACTTTTCCCGTGTTCACCCTCTTGCCCTGATTGGCTCAGGACCAGGGTTCAATTGAAAACCTGAGAGTATAATAGTACTGTCTGTATTGTATTAAGCATCTCTAACAAACATCCGAGAACCTGTTTGCAGTATTGGAACAATAAAGAACTCTGCTTCAACAACAAAGGTCTGGTTTCTTGCTGTCAATACAGAAGCCTCACACCATTACTTTCTTAGAGAAAAAGGCGCATAAGCTGAGCTAAATTCCCATCCCCGACCCTGTGTGTAATCTACATGCATTCCCACGCAAAAGACACCTGGAAGAGCGGAGGCCCAGTTGCCCAAGGTTACAAGTGCAGCAACAGATATAACTGAAGTCTAGCAAAACAGATGAGTTCACTCCGAGGAAGGAGGGGTGAGGAGGAGGGGGGGGAAGCTGACGGGAGGGAAGCCGATGCCGTTCTCCCGCTGGGACCTGAAAAGGGACTGGGAAAAAGAAGTAACTATGACAGGGAACCTGACATCTAGGTTAGGCCAAAAAGTTCATTTAGTTTAACATCATGTTTCCACTGATGGTCCACCAGATGGCCCTGAGCAGTCCCCACAAGCAAGTCAGGAATTCCCCTCCCACCCCCATCTAGCATCTGGTTCTCAGAGGTAGATTGGTTGAGAGCCAGTTCGGTGTCGTGGTTAGAAGCACAGACTCCAATCTGGAAGAACCGGGTTTGGTTCCCCACTCCTCCATGTGCAGCTGCTGGTGTGATCTTGGGTCAGTCATAAGTTCTCTCAGAGCTGTTCTCTCAAGGGCTGTCCTCAAAAGAGCTCTCCCAGCCCCACCTACCTCACAAGGTGTGTCTGTTGTGGGGAGGGGACGGGAAAGGAGATTGTAAACTGCTCTGAGACACCTTCAGGCAGTGAAGGGCGGGGTATAAAGCCAGTCTCTTCACTTATTCTTCTTAATGTGGAAGAACCACATTATCATATACCTCTCCTCCATAAGTCTGTCCAAGCTGGCAGCTATCACCCAAATCTTGTGGCGGTGAGTTCCTTATGACAATTATGCCCTGCATGAAGAAACACTCCTGACCCAACCCAGTTTAAGCGATTGTGGCTAAGAGCCACCAGCCAATCGCTCTTTTCCTCCAGGATGCCAAAACAAAAGCATCTTCTGGAGGACAACCATGCTGCCATACGCCCTGAGCCTAATCAGTGGCTACGGTGTAGGCCAGTGGAGCCTCCATGCACATGAGGAGACTACCTGAAAATCTGCCAGGGTTCAGAAAATGCACGGCTTCCCCTTTGCTTCTTGGCAAATCTAATCCAGCACACTGATTCTTAAGTTCTCGGAAGGAACACAAAGAAACCACGACACCCACTCCCAGGTAAAAGCCACCCGATGCTGCCGCTGCAGCCGATGTCCGCTGCCCCCCTCCCAAACCACAGCCTCCAGCCTCCAGAAAATCTGCTTCATTCCCCTCCCCCTTCATCCAAACCCAGATGGGGGTGGGGGGGCTGGCGGAGAGGAAAAGAGTTCCCAAGGACTCCAAGAAACCAATCATTTAGTTTTCACCCCCTTGGTTCTTATCCCCCCCGCCCCGGGGAGACACACCCTCCGTGTCGCATCACCAGCCTGGGTTGTTTGTTGTTGTCGGTTTTCCCCTTGCCTGCAAGGCCACCCAGACACCGAGACGTCCACTCCAGCCAGGCTTCGGTTCAGGAATGGTACCCTGTTTTAGAACTTTTTGCCCTGCTGAATGGCACAGCCTAGCGGCACTTCCACCTTCTTCTCTTAGGCACCGCCTGGCCCGGGTGTGTGGTCCCTCACCTCTGCGGGAGAGTTAATTTGGTCCTCAGTCCAGAGAAGGAGACGGCGGCGGGTGTTGTCTTCCAATTCAAGGATGCGGATTGAAGCCCCCGGGCAGCTCGAGGGGCCTGCGAGACACTGGAATGTTGGTTAGGATCCCCAACCATTGTTTCCAGTGACATGGAGTCCCCCAGACTCACCGGACAGTCCGGCCAGAGCGGAGAGAGCACGGTGAAATGGCAGCTTTGTTACAACATGGCAGCCAAGACCTGGTGGATGGTGAGTGAGCGGCACTCGGTTGGGGCTGTGTCATAAGGCCCCTGTATAGATTGACGGTGCGGTGGCCTCATTTGGAGTACTGGGTACAGTTCTGGTCACCACACCTCAAAGAAGATATTATAGCATTGGGGAAAGGTGCAGAAAAGGGCAACCAGAATGATTGAGGGGGTGGAACTGCTTTCCTATGAGGAAAGGTTGAAGAGGTTAGGGCTTTTTAGCTTGGAGAAACGACAGTTGAGGCATACACATGATAGAGGTTTATAAAATTATGCATGGGATAGAGAAGGTCAAGAAAGAAATGCTTTTCTCCCTTTCTCACAATACAAGAACTCGTGAGCACTCCATGAAATTGCTGAGCAGTCGGATTAGAACAGATAAAAAGAAGTCCTTCTTCACCCAAAGAGTGATTAACACATGGAATTCACTGCCACAGGAGGTGGTGGCAGTTACAAGCATGGACGGCTTCAAGAGGGAATTAGATAAACATCTGGAGCAGAGGTCCATCGGTGGCTATTAGCCACAAGGTATAGATAGGAACTCTCAGTTCGGGGCAAGTGATGCTCTGTATTCTTGGTGCTTGGATGAGGGGGCCATCAGTGGCCATCAGGGGCCATCAGTAGCGTCCTGGCCCCACTGGTGGACCTCCTGATGGCACCTGGGTTCTGGTCACTGTGTGACACAGACTGTTGGACTGGATGGGCCAGTGGCCTAATCCAACATGGCTTTTCTTATATTCTAGATGGGAAAAAGATGAGTAGTTCTGGCAGAGCTGGAAAGCTCCAGAATAAGTTGAAAAACCATCAGTATTTTCTCATTTCAAAAACATTAGCTGCTTTAAAATTCCAGTCTTCAAGAACATAATTTTGAGGATCATTTTTTGGGGGAGGGAGCCTCGGTTCCTAAAATTTATCATTGACTTAACTTGCCTTGAGGGCCCCAATCCTGTGATCCATTTGTTGCTCTTCCCATCACTGTGACCTTTTGTGGGCGGGATGTCAAGTCGCAGCTGGCTTATTGCAACCCCGTACAGTTTTCAAGGCAAGAGATGTACACTACAGGGGTGGTTTGCCCTTGCCTGCCTCTGGGTCACAACCCTGGACTGCCTTGGTGGTCTCCCATCCAAATACTCACCACGGTCGACTCTGTTTAACTTCTGAGATCTGATGAGGTTGGGCTACCCAGTATCTTAGTTACATCTAAACTAAGCCTCATGATTTCAGTAGATCTTAAGAACTGCTAACGGTTTTCCATGTGTCTCCTCAATAAACTGCCAAATTTGACAGGATTTGAATTTTGAAGGGCGGGGGGAGGGAAGCAATTTTCAAAGGGAGAGAATATGCGTTCAAAATTCTCCCTTTTTTGCATGCAAAGACAGGAGAATTTGCTTGAGAGTCTCCTCAGAAAATTTTAGATTTTTTAAAATTCCCTATTGTTTTTTTTAGCAAGTCGGTGTTCATGGGGGGGGGGGTACATGAGTTTCTGGGACCTCTTTTTAATCCAGGAAAATGAAATAGGGAACATTCTGGGTATCCAGCCGGGCCAGAAAGAAAGGCAGATTCTGCGCCACAGAAATCCAGCGCAGCCCGGGACTATGGTGAGCTGGGTTCAAGGTCGTGCAGGCAACAGTTAGGGGTGTTATTGATGTCCGTGTTTTTGCCTGGGAGATCCCCAGTTTTGACTGTGCTTCATCTGCCTTTGTGCAAATCGAAGCCAGACAGACAGACAAAAAGCGAAAGAAGGCCGGAGAGATCTTTGAAAGAGACACGTTTCTCCTTTGTCAGGCTGCCCTTATTTCTCTCACACACCTCTCACCGTGGAGGTCTTTTTAAAAAACAATCTACAAGCCTGCTACATCGGCTTCAACAGAAATGAAAATAGGATGAGGCATGAGCCGAGGGCCCTCCGTCAAGTGGTTTCCAGTTCTCTGGAGAGAGTGGACATCTTTCCCAGCTTCCAGCCCGAGGTGAGAACGGAAAAATACACAGGAACGAGTGAGTCATGAGGGGGAACTTTCATTGATAAGGCTGTTGAGTCAGTAACTTACCTCACACTTCCTTCCGTATCTCAAAAAAAAAATAATGTTACCTGTACTGAAATGTTGGTAATATGTAAGGTTTTTTTTTAAAAAAAAAATGGGTTGGTAAATAGGATGGACGAACTCAAAAATGTTTTGACTCTGGCCAGCCGTGAAGAGAAGGCTGCACGTATCCTTTCATTCTCTCCCACCTAAGCTGTATGTCACACTTACTAAGGGGCTTCCATATGGTTGCCAGCTTCAGGTCGAGAAATTCCTGGAGATGTAGGGGGTGGAGCCTGGGGAGGTCAAGGTTTGGGGAAGGGAGGGTTCAGTGGGGCACGATGCCATAGGGTCCGCCTTCCAAAGCAGCCCTTTTCTCCAGGGGCACTGACTTCTGTCCCCGGTAGATCATTTCGAATCCCAGGATATCTCCAGCCGCCCCCTGGAGGTGGCCAACTCTAGGCTTTCATGAGAGATGAGACCAAATTTTGAGAACTGCCGGATTCAACTCAGATATCCCTATCTTCAGGGCTCTTTTTCCCCCCTGGAAAAGGAGGTGCCAGAACTTTCAAGAGGGAAATTAAAATTTCAATCTGTGTACTGAAAACTCATGAACTTTTAAACATTTTAAAAAGAATTTTGTCGAAGAGGTTCCAGAACTCCATTCTGGTGCATCCCCCCCCCCCCAAAAAGTCAGAACAAGATGGGGTTCTGAGTCCAGTGTTCCCTCCAAGCTGAGTTAGTGTAAGCTAGCTCACAGTTTTTTAGCCTCCAGCTCACACATTGTTGTCTGAGCTCAGGAATGATGGCTCCAAGACAAACTAATTTATGCAGTAGCCAAATCACTCACTCACCATGAATGCCAGTAGCTCACAAAGGAGAATTTTTTCTCACAGAACTCCACAGCTTAGAGGGAACACTGGTTCTGACTGCATTTCTTCCTGCTGAGAAGCGAACCCCTGAGTCTTGATTTCCGCTCCAGTTTCTGTTGCCCAGTGCCACATCTTTTCCCATCAAAATTATTATATTTTGAATACTGTTTTTGCATCAGTGGTGCATGAGGCTCACGAGTGACCTCAGAAGTCCATAGAAGAACCTGGACTATCATCAAGTGAGAGCAAAGAAAATTAGGTAGTCTCTAATATATGGACAATGCACAAGAATTAAACAGGGAAGGAAAATGGCTCTTGTGGGAGCCTTTCTCTCCACTTGCCGATTCTGTCCCAGGATTTGCTTTTCCTCCCTCCATTTTCCTCCAAGTCTCTCACAGTTTTGCTGGATCTCTCTCAGAAACCATTTCTCTACTGTGTTCCGTCACTGTAACAATCCACCCTAATAAATTTTGTGGCTGCTCCTTTGTTCGGATGGCAGGCCTGTAACTACGGTGACGCTTTCGCGGGCTCTACCCCCTTTCTTAAAGGCACAGCCCCACAAGAATTTCTCCTAAAAATGTTTTTTCCAATTATTTTTATACATTTTTAAAGGCATGTGCTCCTTTAAGCAGAGTGGAGTGCTGTAGTTGACTAATTCCCACACTGGCAAGGGGGTTGGAGTAGGTGACCTCTAGGATACCTTCTAACTCGGTGTCAAGAAACTGGTCTCCTCTAAGAGAGTTTTTCTGCCTAAGTGTTAGCTTTCTTGACTGTAAAAGTCATCACGCCCACCTGCCTACTTGTACTCAGAATTTATTTGTTAAACTTTTACCCTGCCCTCCCAGCAAAGCCAGCTCAGGGCGGCTTACAACAATATAAAATTCAGCAAACAATACTGTATACAGTATAAAATTTTGCAATGCACAATTCAAAACCATAAATATCACATATAAGTATCACACATAAAGTGCTGGCATTAGTTCCTCGGTACAGTCAGCTAATTAATTCCCTTCAGATGGACACGGTACTCGGTAATTAGACATAAGAGGGTGGGCATAAGCAGGGGGAGGGGACCCAGGGAGGTCGGGCTCATTTGTCATGGCTGTCAAATGTCCGTGGTGACAATGACGGTAGTGGTGGTAGTGGTGGTAGCGGTGGCGACTCCAAAGGCCTGGTGGAAGAGCTCCGTTTTATAGGCCCTGCGTAACTGTAACAGGTCCCGCAGGGCCCTGATTTCCTCTAGGAGCTTGTCCCACCAGAATGGAGCTGCCACTGAAAAGGCCCTGGTCCTTGTTATTACCAGCCTGGCCTCCTTGATGTTCAGGAGGACCAGCCAGTTCTGGGTCCCCAAACACAGTGCTCTCTGAGGGACATATGGGGAAAGGCAGTCCCTCAGGTATGCAGGTCCCTGGCCATAAAGGGCTTTAAAGATAAGAACCAGCACCTTGAACCGAATCCAGTATGCTATAGGCAGCCAGTGCAGTGTTCTTAGGGCGGGCTGGATGTGTTCCCGCACAGGAAGACACAACAGCAGCCTCGCCACTGCATTCTGCACTAGCTGCACCTTCCAGATCTGGGACAAGGGCAGCCCCACATAGAAGGCATGACAGTAATCCAGTCTTGAGTTGACCATCGCATGGATCACTGTTGCCAAGTCCTTGCATTCGAGGAAGGGAACCAACTGCCTAATCAGCCTAAGGTGATAAAAGGCCAACTTGGCAGTGGCTGCTACCTGGGCCTCCATTGTTAAGGAGACATCCAGGAGCACTCCCAAACTCCTAACCCTCGGCGTTGACACCAATGGTGCCCTGTCGAAGGCCGGGAGTGGGATCCCTGCCCCTGAACCGCTCCGACTCAGGCACAGGACCTCCGTCTTCGTCAGATTCAATTTCAATTGCCCCACCAGTGACAAAATTGGATAGTCCCAAACCATATGTTATGAGAAAAACAGTAGGTGCATCATAAGAATAAGTTAGATTTTAAAAGGTTTAAGTATTGAGCGGGAGGCGATGAATCAAACAAACAGGCTTTTATTCAAACACATTGCTTCAGCTCAAAAGACAGCTCTATGAGAGCGGCACCTTAATTTATACTGTTTCCAACTCATAACTTCAAACAATGTAACTATGTACAAACAATCCTATTGGACCTAAGCGAGGTTCAGCAATTGGTTACCTAGAGTGGCTTAAGGACCAATGAGAGTCTTTATTTGTAGCCAATCAGAAAGGGCCTTTTGCATCCCAAAGTCTCTGCAAGCTGTGGCTGTAAAATAATAAGAATACAACAAAAAGTAAAGCTTCCAGTGAGCATAAAGTTGTCATTGGGAGAGGAGGTTGCGGCTGCATCTCTGCATGAGTCACACTCTGGTCCTGTGTCCTTCCAATCAGCCAGCACTGGGGGAGAGTTGGTAATTCTCCCACAGGGAGTGCGAATAGATTATTCAGTCATGCCGGTGACTTACAAGGAAGGCTGTTAAATGTCTCATTCCTGTCATTTTGATCCCCCCCAAAAAAATCCATTCTGATTTTACTTGGTGTGAACGGAACCTGTGAATTTTTGAGCTCTTTTCTGTTCCCTGGCACTAATTCACCTCCATGTACTCAGTTTCTGCACTGTTTACACCTTGATAAATCAGCTTCATACATACCATGCCTCCACAAAGAAATAACAAATCTGACAGCAAAAAGCAGGAAAGCCAAAGGTGGTGACAAAAATATAAAAAGAAACAAAATGCAAAACCCATTTTCTGATACCTAAGTCAAACCTCCCTATTGTGCCTCTGCATGAGTCTATGTTCTGGGCTCACCTCCTTCCAGTCAGAAGGCAAAACAGCATCCTTTGCTGATACTTTAAACAACTGGCATGCAGAAGGTCCCAGGTTCAGTCCCCGGCATCTCCATCTGGAGATCTTTCTGTTTCAATGCTTGAAACCCTGAAGAGGTCAGAGTAGACCACACCGAGCAAGATAGACTGGTACTCTGTGTAAAATAGTCTCATCCCATTCCAAGCCAATCCCAACGATTTGTTTTGGGGAGGGAGTGCGGCTCAGCAGCCGAGCACCAACATGGGATAAGGGAAGCTCAAGATACAGATCTTGGCATCTCCAGTTAAAATAGCTCAGATATTCGGTGTTGGGAGAGACCCTTCTCTGTTTGAGACTGTGGGAAGCCCCTGCCAGTCAGAAGAGACTGAGCTGGATGGACCAATGGTTTGGTTCTGCATGAAGCAGCTTCAGATGTCTGTGAGTCAAAACAGGAAATCATGTTGTTTTGCATTTAGCCAGAAAGTCCACAGCTCAGTTGAGCACCTGATTTGCATCTGCAAAAATTTACCTTCAGTCCTTGGCACTGCCTGGTCAAGAAGAAGAAGAGATTGGATTTATACCCTGCCCTTCATTACCCGAAGGAGGTAATCCGAAGGAGTTTCCAAGCAGTTTACAATCTCCTTCCCCTCCCCCTCCCCCTCCCCACAACAGACACCCTGTGAGGTAGGTGGGGCTGAGAGAGCTCTTTTGAGGACTGCTCTTGAGAGAACAGCTCTGAAAGAACTTATGACTGACCCAAGGTCACACCAGCAGCTGCCTGGGGAGGAGTGGGGACTCAAACCTGGTCCTTCCAGATTAGAGTCCGCACTCCTAACCACGACACCAAACTGGCTCTCTCAAGGTTCTCAGGTCACAGATGCTGGGGCGTTCCTTCTTCCATCTTGCGACCCTGGAGAGCCAGTGCCGGGTAGAGTGGACCGTGCTGTGGCGCATGGACCAAGGGCCCAGCATCTCCAGCCAAAGGATCTCAGGGGCTGCACAGACTCTTCTCTGCCTGAGACTAGGGGGAAGAACCGCAGCTCTGAAGAAGAAGAAGAAGAGATTGGATTTATACCCCGCCCTTCACTCACTTGGAGTCTCAGAGCAGTTTACAAACTCCTTTCCCTTCCCCTCCCCACAACAGACACCCTGTGAGGTAGGTGGGGCTGAGAGAACTCTTTCCCAAGCTGTCCTTGAGAGAACAGCTGGTACAGAGCTATGGCTTGCCCAAGGTCATCCAGCAGGTGCAAGTGGAGGAGTGGGGAATCAAACCCAGTTCTCCCAGATTAGAGTCCGCACACTTAACCACTACACCAAACTGGTAGCTTTCTGCATTCATGGATGCTTACAATGAGTGCCCACACTCTGAAAACCAAAAAAGAACATGCATCTAACAGAAATTTTGGGTCAAGGCTTCCCTGGCTTCCCCTGAGAGCAAAGGAGAAGTGCCAGCCAGCCGTTCTGCCACAGAAGCAAACAATTTGCTCGGAGAGAGCAAGTCCTTCCGATAATTGCCCGTCTATCAGAGCACAGTCTATTTAGATCTCCGTGCATGGGAAAGATCTCAGTGGGTGGGCCGAGTTCCCAGCTGCCCGGTGCGGTTATGCCAAACCAAAGCCCAGGCCAAAACACGGCAGCCTGGGCCAGTGACACGAGGCCCTCCCAGTAGTTATGAGTACCCCAGATATATATTAAAGCACTGGAAGAATCTTGCTAGATTGGATTTTTGGAGGGGAGGGTGCAGGCCAGGAGTCGTCTTGTGAAAAATTTAGCAGGCAGCCGTGCATGGGAAAGATGTAGGCACTTTATCAATAGTGTAGGCACTTTATCAATAAAAGATGATGGATATTTTAACTGCTGTCAAAATGATTACAAAAGGGACACACAGACACAAACGTGTTCCCTGATAAACCTTTCCCCAAAGTTTCTAAGAGTGCGTTCAGATGGGCAGCTAATCCCGCCATTGGCCTGGCTGTAACTTGAGCTAGATCTTTTTAATCCAGCGTTGCACGACCAGACAGCTCCCCCGTGAAGCACTTTACCACACATGACTCCCACAGTGGATTGTCTACATCCACCATAAGGAGCCGTGTGGTTGACTTTTTTTTTTTAAATCCTGTCTGCACATGCACATATGCGCCTCTCCAGCTACTTGTTTTTCCGTGCATGCGTGGACTAAAATTGTAAAAGCACCACCAGCAGTATCTTCCTCTAGGTACCATTTCAGTTAATAAAGTTGATAAATTTCAGGGGACTGTCAAAAACATAAAATTGTTTGGATTGTTTGAGCGGAGCTCTGGGGACGTCACATGTTTAACTGGTTATGCGCACATTGCTAAGACTTTTTAAAAATGGCGGCCATTCGGGATGGTCTGGAGACCATCCCTATGGGCTGATTGCGCACTGGTGGAACAACCTGATGGGGGAAAGTCCACCATTGGCTAGCTTTAGACCAGGATTTCACCACTATCTTAAGTACGGATCCCCGATGGGGACTGACGGGCTACTCACGAAAGTGGCACGATTCCCAGATGTTGTTATCTGGACGTGCACTTCAAATCCACCAGGCACTTGTGCCTGGCGCAGCTCAAAAGAGCAATATGAATGCACCCTAAGAAGGATCTTAGACAGAAAGTCTACACACTTCCCTGGGAGTAAAATTGCATTCTCGGAAGCTCTTGCATAAAACCTGCATCATATTTGGACTTTTTAATCTGTAATCAATTTGCAATTTTGATTTCAGTTTGCGCAATGTTGGAAGCTGCCTTCTATCTCGTTTCTGGCTAATTTTGGTCCAACAAAGAACACCATTCTGAAACTGCATTGAATCTGTTCTGTTAACTGTTTGGCAAAGAATTTGTGAAGAATCTTGTAGCATCTCCTTTGGGGAAGGGGGGATATTTGTTCACAATTACCACTGAGCAAGGGGCCGCGGTGGCTCAGAGATTAAGATGCTGAACTGCAGACCAGAAGGCTGGTAGCTCAGCAGTTTGAGACCCAAGTGCCACATGACAGAGTGAGCTCCCATCTCTGGCCCCAGCTCCTGCCAGCTTAGCAGTTTGAAAGCAAGAAATTGCAAGTAGATAAATAGGTACCGCTTTGGTGGGAAGGTAACAGCGTTCCGTGCGCCTCGGTGCCTAGTCATGCCGACCACATGACCATGGAAAAAGTCTTCGGACAGTGCTGGCTCTTTGGCTTGGAAACAAAGATGAGCACCGCCCCCTAGAGTTGGATATGACTGGTTTGGGGGCAAGGAAGACCCCTTGACCTTTACCCCTGAGCCCCCGCTCTCCTTCCCCATCCACTCACTTTAGCTTGTGATTTTTTTTGAACATTTAGGGATGAATCCAACGAGATTCAGAAAGTTTGACCCTGGTCCAAGGTGAGCAAGTGAGGGGTACCATTCCATAACTGGGGTACCACCACTGAAAATGCCTCTGTGCATGCTTTGGAAATCCAGGCCAGCAAAATGGGCCAGGGCAGAATATGAAAGAGAGAAGGCAGGCAGCTCACATTCTCCCCCATCCCCAGCAAGATCGCCATGAAAAATATCTCTTCTGTAAGTTGTCCCCCCCCATTGGGTGGGGGGCAGATGGGGACGGAGACAGCACTGGGGAAGCAGGACAAGAGCAGTCACAGCATCTGCAGCACTGGATAAGAGAGCAAACACCGGCAGGTACCATTCTCAGTGTAGCCAAATCTGCAGATACTTAAATCCAGATACTGGAACCGTGAACAGACAAGAGAGTCTTTCTAGAAGTCTGAAAAATGCCCCAGGTTTGCAGAAGAACCTGAAATTTGTTTAAAAAACAACACTGTGGTGGGGGAGGGGAAAACAGGATGTCCACACAAGTTCCCATTACTCAAAATAGCAGCAAAACTGCATTTCGGATTGCTGATACACACACACACCATTCATGTGCCTCTCTCACACATTCAGGCTCTGAAGGTTGTTGTCCATACTTCAGTAGTGATTCTTGCTCTTATGTCTTCTGCCTCTTTCTCCCTGGGCCTTTGCCAGAAACTCCTGAGATATTGGAATGCCCATAAACATTCCGTAACACCTCAGCGACTGAGCCAATAGTGAGGAAAGGCTCAGCTTCAGCCCATGTTCCAGCAGTTAAGAGCTCTCTAGAACTTTCTTAAAGGCTTGCCTCCTGAATTTGTGTTTCTGGCTAGGTTAACTAATGGTGTGGAACAGAGTTGATTAACGAGGAAAGCACAGGTTTTCTACATGTCTTGATGTGCTGTACAGTTCCTCGTTTGTCTCTCTAGTACAAGCTGTCATCCAAAGATCAGAAAAAGCAGGCGTTGCCTCTGTTTCTTTGCAGAAGAGACAACAGGAGAGTAATAAATTAGCACTTAGGGAGATACAGCTGGGAACTTAAATCAGAATCCAAACAGGAAAGCAATGGATTTGTAAGTCTGGGCTGAACCCAAACAGAATCCCTTTCAACATTTAGGAAGCCTTCTGGTCCTATTCGTGTTCTATTTATTTATTATTTATTTATTTATTTTTTTGATTTATACCCCGCCCTCCCCGCGAACGGGCTCAGGGTGGCTTACATGGGCACACAGGCCAGAGAATACTACATTAAAATAGCTAAAAACAGTTAAAACAGTTAAAACAGTTAAAACAGTTAAAACAATTGTTTTAGTGCTTCATTGTCTGGTTTCAGCTTTCTCAGCAGCAGGAACAGAATGAGGTAAGAGGATGGGGGATATCAGCAGATATGTACCTGAGAGGGACATTATCCAGCCAGCACAGTTTGCAGATGTTCTCATTGAACAGGACAGTTCCTATTGGTGATTTATGTACACAGCATTACTACTTCCCACTAGCAACTGTGTTATCAGTGCCCTTGTGTGTGGGGTTTTTTTTTTTTGGGGGGGGGTTCTGGTTCCATATAAACATGAATCCAGTGCTTCCATGAGCTGTTTGGTTCTCTGGGGCTGTGACTGCCCAGTCTTCAGGGTATGAGAAAGGAAAAAAACTTGCTTGTATTATCAGGTGTATGTACAAAACAGGAGAGGCTCAGGTTACCCCCTGGTAATAAAGTGTCTAGGATCTGGGAAACCCGGGTTCAAATCCCAACTTTGCCATGGAAGCTGGCTGGGTGACCATGGGCCAGTCACACACTCTCAGCCTGACCTACCTCACAGGGTTGTTGTGAGGATAAAATGGAGTAGAGGAGAATGACAGGAGCCGCTTTGGGTCCCCACCAACAGACACCCTGTGTGGTAGGTGGGGCTGAGAGAGCTCTGAGACAACTGCCCTTGAGAGAACAGCTCTGAGAGAACTTGTGACTGACCCAAGGTCACACCACCACACACACCGCAGCATGTGGAGGAGTGGGGAATCAAACCTGGTTGTCCCAGATTAGAGTCTGCACCCCTAACTACTACACCAAAGTCGAGAAACGGCTGAGAAAGGATCAGATTCTCTCTGTGTGACAGAAAAGCTGATTCAGGACCTGAGGTCTCTCGGATGTCTTTATATCATTTACGAACCGCCACAAGTGGGCCCTGATATATTCAAGCCTTCCCATCCACATATAAAACAGAGGGGAGAAGGCCGGCTTGAAAATGAAACCAGAGCATGTGGGAGTCCACCCAGTGGTATCTTACCATGCTCCATTCCATGCGTCAAGGCATCTTTTGCCAGGTTCTTCTGATACAGGATTTGGCATCTTTTATTTATTTATTTATTTATTTATTTATTTATTTATTTATTTATTTATTTATTTATTTATTTCCCGATTTCTATTCTGTCTTACCCCACCAAAGCAGGTTCAGGGCAGTTTACACAGAATAAAATACACATTAAAACAATCAAAATCACAATAAGCAATTCATTAAAACAATACAATATTAAATATTAAGGTGCTAGTGATGTTATTCTAATGCCATAACAGTGGTATTACCAGTGCATTCCATACGTTGTTCAATTTCCAGCTCACTGACCTTACCCAGATATACTCAGCGTGCACAGGCTGTCAATAACTAACCAGGAACCAGGCTGAAAATATTGGGGACCCCAGTAGAACGAATTAGAGCAGACTTCTTCCCTCTAAGCTGTGGAGTCTTGTGAGCAAAAATTCTACTCTGTGGGATACTGGCATTAAAGTTGGGAGCGAGCGATTTGTATCATTAAAGTTTTGGGAGCGAGCTGCTGTATCAATTAGTTTACTCTGGAGCCCTCCTTCCTGAGCCAAGACAAAAATCTGTGAGCTGGAGGCTAAAAAACTGTGAGCTAGCTCACACCAACTCAGCTTAGAGGGAACACTGCGAGAGGTGTTGAACTCATTTGTTACGAGGGCCAGATCAGACACAAATGTCACTTTGTCAGGCTGGGCCATATGTGCCATGAAATATAATGCCAGTTATCAGAGATATAAGCTTTATAAAGGACATGTTCATGACAGGCAAACCCAATTAACAATATTTTTTTAACTCAAATTGGAAACAAAAGCAATTGATTCCTAGCAGTGAAAGCAACTGATTAACTGGGGAGCCTACAAAAGCTCCAATAAATGTATTTAATCATATGCAAAACTAAGTTTTTTCCAAGGGATATCATAAAAGGCAGAGTACCTTATAGTTTCATACATACCTGTTGCTTACGGGCCAGGTAAGAGCTCTGGAGGGGCCGGTTCTGGCCCTCAGGCCTTATGTTTGCCACCCCTGAATGAGATGATCCCAGAAACAGAAGGAGAATTCATGCCTGCCCGTGCCACCTCCTATCCACCTGAATTTTGCAGTCGTATTCAACTGACTTTCGAGCAGGGGAAACCTTTACTTATTGGGCAAAGGGTGAAATCCTTAAGAATTTTAATCCCAGTATAGGTGGCTGCAGTGGCTCAAGTGGTTAAGACGCTGAATTGCAGACCAGAAGGTTGGTAGTTCAGCAGTTTGAGACCTGAGTGCTGCATGACGGAGTGAGCTCCCGTCTCTGGCCCCAGCTCCTGCCAACCTAGCAGTTCGAAAGCAAGAAACTGCAAGTATATAAATAGGGATTGCTTCGGTGGGAAGGTAACAGCGTTCTGTGTGCCTTGGCATCTTCGAACAGCGCTGGCTCTTCAGCTTGGAAACGGAGATGAGCAACACATCCCTAGAGTCATATTCGACTGGCTTTCGAGCAAGGGAAACCTTTACCTTTACTATAGGTAACAGGGGACCTGCTCGAGGGAAGGTGTTTCCCATTAAAACCTTCAGGCTGATTTCTTGACATTTTAATTCCACTACTAAAGCACTGTTAAATACAACAAAAAGGAAGGGGGTGGGAATACCCTTGTTTGGTGCCATCACCAACCACTGGCATCGGCATGCCTTACAGGAGTGTCGTCGTACAACCAAAGCACTCATTAGACTTTTCAGCTTGCGTGCCTGCAGCTAGAGAGGCCTGGCTAGCAAGTTTGCAGACCTTCGGTAGTCGGGAGGCTATTTAAAAGACCTCCTCCTGATCCCTCCCTCAACAGAAGGAGGCACAAATCACCAGCTCCAGCCACCACTGAAAAATAAAGTAAGCGCTTGGATTCTTGGAACCTCAATTGCTCTGCCCACTGGATGGCAAAGCTGAATTGCTAACAGCTGGCTTTAGGAAAGGGGAGGGGGGGAATCAGTGTTAGTCCACTCCATTGAGAAGGAAGGGTGGACATAAGAGGCAGCAGGAACGTGGGAACGATCATGCAAGATCTGCCTGAGATCCACCACAGAGCCAACAAACAGGGCTTTGAGGCTACGGTCCTTCAGTCTCTTGGAAAGCCCTGCTCTTCAATTTCATGTACATAGGGGCTCTGGGGAGAAAGCACTCTATATGTGCTCAGAAGCCTCTCTCTTTAGTAGCTGCTATGCTACAGAAGAGCATTCGGAAGAATGGTTTGGGGCTGAGCCCCTGCTTGTATTGAAGGGCTTTATTAGGAGGGCTTGTTGGGATCACAAAAGCACAATCCTCCATGCATTCATTCAAAAGGAAAGCCGCCCCCTCCCAACCCAGGTGAGGAACGCTTCCAGATAAAACCAAACAGGATTAAAGCCCAAACATGGGACATCTGTTAAACATATCTGAAGAGTGTAGAATCACTCCTGCTGGTTCTTAAAGTCTCATTACAACAACCCTGCAAGGTGGGCCTTTATTATTAGCCCAAACAGCATGCACAGCAGCTGGATTTGCCTCAAGGTTACAGTAAGGGTGAACTTTGAGCCTGGGACTGCCTGTCCCCAAAACTCCATGTGACCACGCTGTGCCACCTCTCGTGAATGTGGGAACAGACATACAGGCCTGACCATGTTAGGAAAAATTATGTCCCAAACCTGACACCTGTATGCCGCGATAGCAAAACAGAGCCTCCATGCCTAGAAGCAGGGGTCATTTTGAGCAAGAACACGCAGGAATGCCATTCCGGGAGTAACAAGCGGGCACATATGGTGATGCGCTGTGGAAAAAAGCAAAAGCCTACTAACTCGATCTGTATTTTCATGCTTGTTGTAGGGTAGCTTCCCTGCAAGAGCAAAGGAAACCTCAAGTGTCCTTAGTCAAAGTGTAAAGCTGGCTTGCCAGCTCTGAGTTGAGAAATCCCTGGAGATTTTTGGGGTGGAGCCTGAGCGGTGGGTGTTGCCTTCTGGCACACTTCTGGTGATGTCAGGGGCTGTGTCATATGCAAATAAGTTATGCTAATGTGTTATGCTAATGAGCTCCTGCACCTCTTTTTTTACAAAATGACCCCTGCTTAGAACAGTCAACCTCTAGATGCCAATCACTACTATAGGGCTTTCACACATGCTAAATAATGCAGTTTCAATCTACTTCAGTGACCGTTTGCAAGTGGGGTTTGCCATTTCACACAGCCAAAATCCAGCTGCAAAGTGCACTGAAAGCAGATTGAAAGGGTGTTGTTCAGTGTGTGTGAAAGCGCTATAAGCGTTGGTGCCTTCCTTCTGTG
This sequence comes from Lepidodactylus listeri, assembly GCA_029233225.1. Taxonomy (NCBI): domain Eukaryota; kingdom Metazoa; phylum Chordata; class Lepidosauria; order Squamata; family Gekkonidae; genus Lepidodactylus; species Lepidodactylus listeri. Next base: position 179,219,636 of record JARCFY010000002.1, read on the forward strand.
CCTGATGGGCTGTCTGGATGTATCTGCCAAATTTGGGGAGGGGAAATACCTGGAGATTTTGGGGGTGGAGCCTGGGGAAGGTGGGGTTTGGTATTATGCCATGCAGCCCACCCTCCAAAGCAGCCATTTTCTCCAGGAAAACTGAATTGGTTGTCTGGAGCTCAATTATAGTAGTGGGAGGTCTCCAGGTGCCCCCTGGAGGTTGGCAGCCCTAGGAGGGAGGATTCCTTCATCAGGCCTTGATTAGGGAAATGAAGGCAGTCACCCTCTGTGCACTTAATGCAGGAGAAAGCGGGCTTAATAGAGTTGCCAGCTCCAGGTTCCGGGATTTCCTGGAGATTTTTTTTGGGGGGGGGAAGTGGGGGAGGATGAAGTTTGGGAAGGGTAGGGACCTCAGCAGGGTATAATGCCATAGAATCCACCTTCCCAAACTGCCATTTTCTCCAGGGGAACTGTTCTCTATAGCCTGGGGAACGGCTGGAATTCTGGGAGGCTGGGAACCCTCATTCAGGCAAAGACTGAGGTCCCTGTCTTGCAAGATGTGGGCCAAATCCAGGTCACCGGGAAGGAGGGCAGCCACAGAAATGACTGGCTGAAGGAAAGTATGGATTATAAGCGGGTTTCTGAACATATCTGAGTCTACTGTCCTAATGGGTAGCTGTGTTGGTCTGTCTCTAGCAGTAGAAATCCTGCCAACCTAGCAGTTCGAAAGCAAGGCATTGCAAGCAGATAAATAGGTACTGCTTTGGTGGGAAGGTAACAGCGTTCCGTGTGCCTCAGTGTTCAGCCATCATGCCTGCCGCGTGACCACGGAGATGTCTTCGGACAGCGCTGGCTCTTCGGCTTGGAAATGGAGATGAGATGCCCCCAAGAGTTGGATTCAACTGGCTTTTGAGCAAGGGAAACCTTTACCTTTACTAGCAGCAGAAAAGAGTCAGAGTCCAGTAGCACCTTAAAGACTCACAAAATATGTGGCAGGGGATGAGCTTTCTCGAGTTACTGCTCACTTCTTCAGATACAGCGACTCACAAAAGCTCATCCCCTACCGCCTATAGTCTTTAAGGTGCTAGTGGACTCTTACTCTGTCCTAATGCAATGTAGCTACTTTGGACGCTTAAATAAACAACACAGCCCTTGGGCAGCAGAAGTTTCTGTTAGTCCTGCAAAATAGAAAACCACACCAAGAAATGCGAAACCCCATCTCAGCCAAAAGATTCATTTGCTGGGTGGAACGTTGCTGGTTGGCATAAAGTTAGCGGTGGGTCCCCTGATGAAGGGAGGGGGTGGTTTGATTGCTTTGCTTTATCCTTCCATTCTTCCTGCAGGGATCTGCCACTTCCTCTTTCTGTTTTTTTATCCTCACAACAACCCCGGAAGGTGGGTTAGGCTAGGACCGGTGTGGCCAAACTTGCTTAACATAAGAGCCACACAGAATAAACATCAGATGTTGGAGAGCCACATAAACAGATATTACACACACGTTTTTATTGAAAAATATGCAAATTTGCTTTTTTTATTAACATTGAATGAGACTGCCAAAAATAAAAACAAAAGGGGGGAAAGCAGATATTGATAATGATATTTATTTGTCCAATGATATTTATTTGTTTGCTAATGATCTTTATGTGTCTAAGAAACAGAGAGGTGGAAAGAGAGAGAGAAAGAGCAAGAGAAACAAAGAAAGCAAATGGATGGGGGAGGGAGGGGGAGGGATGAAGGAAGAGAGAAAGAGAAAGAGAAAGAGAGAGAGAGAGAGAGAGAGAGAGAGAGAGGAAGGAAGGAAGGAAGGAAGGAAGGAAGGAAGGAAGGAAGGAAGAGCAAACAGATGGGGACCCTCCCGGGAGCCGCATGATCTGTGTGAAAGAGCCGCATGAGGCTCCCGAGCCACCATTCGGTCACCCCTGGGTGAGGAGATAAAGCTTGGGCCAATGTCACTCAGAGGTCTTCGGAGCAGGTTTGAACCCCAGTGTGAGTCCCTAGACCAGTGTGCTGGACAGCTCGTTCCAAACCATGCACTCCAAAAGCTTCCCGTAAACCTGGCGCACCCTTGTTGCATTTTTCTTGCCACTAGGTGGCAGTGGTGGAACACGTGAAATGTATGGGAAGGGTCCTTTAAAGCACTACCTGGCAGGCAGGAGATCAACTGGTGATGTTTCCCGTGGATTTGTAAAAGACCCCTCCCCCAGTGTGAATTGTTGAAAGGGAGAAAAATGGACAGGATGAGATCTGAAGCTGAGCAAGTTTATTAGGAAAGGGACTGAGAAGAAAACAGCCAATATTGTGATGCCCCTGTATAGATCTACGGTGCGGCTGCATCTGGAATACTGTGTACAGTTCTGGGCACCGTATCTCCAAAAATACACTGCAGAGCTGGAAAAAGCGCAGGCGAGGGCACCCAAGATGTAGCATCTTCCCCCTGAGGAACGGCTGAAAGTCTGGGACTTCTTTTCAGTTTAGAGAAGAGATGACTCAGGGGGGACATGAGAGCAGTTTATAAAATTATGCATGGGGGTGGAGAGAGCTGACAGAGAGAAATTTCTCTCCCTCTCCCAAAATACGAGAACTGGAGGGCATCCAATGAAGCTGACAGGCAGTAGGTTCAGGATAGACAAAAGAAAATACTGCTGTACACAGAGAGTGATTAAAATGTGGAACTGGCTGCCAGAGGATGTTGTGATGGATACAGTAATAAACAGCTTTAGAAGAGGATGGGATAGACCCATGGAGGATGTCTGTCAGTGGCTACTAGCCATGGTGACTGAGGGGAACCTCCACATTCAGAGGCACTAAGCCTCTGAATCCCAGAGCCAGGAGGCAACCTCGGGGGAAGGCCTCAGCCTCTGTGCCCTGTTGTTGGCCCTCCAGAGGAACTGGTTGAGGCCACTGTGTGAGACAGGAGGCTGGACTAGATGGACCTCTGGTCTGATCCAGCAGGGCTCTTCTGAGGTTCTTATGAAGGCCTCGGCCTCTGTGCCCTGTTGTTGGCCCTCCAGAGGAACTGGCTGGCCCCTGTGTGAGACAGGATGCTGGACTAGAGGGACCACTTGTCTGATCCAGCAGGACTCTTCTGATGTTCTTATGGCCCAACTAAAATTGCCAACTCCAACTTGGAGAATTCCACAAGCTTTGGGGGTGTTGCCTGGGGAAGGTGGATTCGGTGTGATGCCACAGAGTCCACCCTCCAAAGCTGCCGTTTTCTTGGGGGGTGGGGGGACTGGTCTCTGAAGTCTAGAGATTGGTTCTAATTCTGGGAGATCTCCGGGCCCCACCTGGATAAATGGAGCATTTACATTACAAGCATTGATTCAGTGTTGCTTTGATTTCCAAAACTTATGCGTGGCAGGAAGGAAGTGAGTAAAGAGATATTTTCTCCCTCTTTCAAACTACTAGAAATTGGAGGGGAGGGGGGCGTTAATGAAGCTGATGAAACACAAGATAAACACTCCCAAAAGGCGCACCCCAGGAGCATAATTCACCTGTGGCACTCACCGCCACAGGACACTAGGAGGGCCGTTTAGTTTAAGTGGTGTTCAAAGAAGCTTAGACACATTCGTGGAGGAGGAGTGGTCCATTAACAGCTATTAGCCATGATGGCTAAATGGAACTTCCTTGTTCAGAGGTAGTCTACCTCTGAAGATCAGTTGCAGAGAGGGTACTGACTGGGGGAGGCTGTGGCCTTCATGCCCTGAGGGCTTCCCTAGGGTTGCCAGCCTCCGGTTGGGAAATTCCTGGAGATTTGGGAGTGGAGCCTGGGGGGGGGGGGTTTGGGGAGGGGCCTCCATGTGGTATAATGCCATAAAGTCTGCAAAGGGACCATTTCCTCCAGGGGAACTGATCTCTCTGTTCTGGAGGTCAATTGTGATTCGGGGTGGGGTCTCCAGGTGGCACCTGGAGGATGGTAACACTGGAGGCCTCTTCCTGGATGTTCAGCTTGGTGTCGCGGTTAAGAGTGGCAGACTCTAATCTGGAGAACCAGGTTTCTTTCCCCACTTCTCTACATGAAGCCAGCTGGGTGACCTTGGGTCAGTCACAAGTTCTCTCAGAGCTGTTATCTCAAGAGCAGTCCTTAAAAGAGCTTTCTCAGCCCCATCTACCTCACAGGGTGTCTGTTGTAGGGAGAGGCAGAGAAGGAGATTGTAAACTGTTCTGAGAGTGAAAGGTGGGGTATAAATCCAGTCTCCTCCTCCTCTTCTTCTTCTTCCTCCCCTCTTCCTCTTCTTCCTCCCCTCTTCTTCGTCTTCCTCCTCCTCTTCTTGGAGGGGCCCTTGGCCTGAGCCAGAACAGCATGGGCACTTTTGCCCGAGCTGAATGCGTGCGCCCTCCCTCCATCCGCTTGCCGTGCCCTCTGCCCGTCTGAAGGGGCAGAACCTGCTTGCAGACCGTGGCGAGGGTGGCTCGAAGGCGCGTGGCGATCCGGTCCTTGCCGCTGGCCGAGCTGGGGGCGGCGTGGCAGGCGGCCCTGCCCGCAGGGGTCAGGCTGGAGCTGGCGAAGAGCCGCTCGGGCGGGCGCTGGCTGGCGACCAAAGAGGCGCAGGCGGAGCGATCCCAGAGGCCCCCAGGCTGAAGGGGCGGCGCCTCGCCCTTTCGCCGTTTAGCGGGGGCTGAGTCATCCGAGGGGCGGGAGGGGCCGGAGGAGAAAAGGCCCCGGCGTCGGCCCCGGGTACCTGCCAGGAGGCACAGGGCACGGATTGTGCTCATGAAGCAATGCTTGGTCGTCATAAAACAGGGGGTGGGAGCTTCAGCCCACGCACAGCCCGACAGAAACGAGTGACAAACCCAGAGGAATTTGCCTGTTGTGCCTCTGCACTAGGCACTGTTCCTGACTGGCACCTTCTGGGAATTGGGGGGGGCGGAGCAATTCTGTTACCTCCCTGTACTTGATGAGATTACCTCATTCCATTGCTCCTTATGCAGAGATGCAACACAATTCCCTGGTCTCAGAAGAGGCCGCCTGCGGTTCTGGGCTTGTTTCCATCCTGACAGCCTCTACTGGGAGCCGGTAATCTGGTTGCTTTTCCTCATCTGGGTGTTGTAAAAACCAACCTATTCTCTCCCAGGGGTAGACATGGGACAGGACTTGCCTGTCTGCAGAGGAGACTGCCTGTTGCTTCCCTTAATGAGTCCCTGATCACTGCCTTCAACCTGAACCCAGACCGGTGACTCAGGCAGGAATGTGGATGACGGTCTCCCCGACTTTTCCAGGCTGCCAGAAGCACCTCCAGTTCACTGCATGCTTCACTTCCCCACAACAGACACCCTGTGAGGGAGGTGGGGCTGAGAGAGTTCTGAGAGGAGGGTGACTGACCCAAGGTCACCCAGCTGGCCGCATGTGCAGGAGGAGTGGGGAATCAAACCCGGTTCTCCAGTCCACCACTCTTAACCGCTACACCAAACTGGCCGCACAGGCTGAGCAGGCTTTTCCGTGGAAACCTTGGCAGTTGGGGAACCTGGGGAAACCTCCACCCCTTCCCCCGCCACCCCCAATTCCCCCTGGAGAAAACAGCTGCTTTGCTATGGCATCGGACCCTCCCAGGTTCAAACCCCCCCCCCCAAAAAAAAATCTCCAGGAACCTCCCAACCAGTATTCCCTCTAAGTTGAGTTAGTGTGAGCTACCTCGCCGTTTTTTAGCCTCCGGCTCCCACATTTTTGTCCTCGCTCAGGAAGGGATGGCTCCAGAGCAAACTTAATCTATGCAGCAGCCACATCGCTCGCTTACGACTTTAATGCCAGGAGCTCGCAAAGTAGAATGTTTGCTCACGAGACTCCACAGTTTAGAGGGAGCATTGCTCCCAACCCAGAGTTAGCAACCTCAGTCCCAGAGGCTGAAGCTGGGGCAGAAAACCAAGGGAGGGAACAGAAAGCCACCCCCCCCCCCCCCCCCCCGCCAGTGCCACTCTGGGCACCGATGCTTTAAACTGGCACCACTCCAGCTTCCTGGTGACAAGGCACCGAGGGCGGACAGCCGTTAGGCCAAAGTCTGCGGCGGGCAACCCCCCCCCCTCCAAAAAAAAAAATCAACCCCTCCCAAGGTTGCTTGTTAAAAAGTCTCTGGTGGATTAAATAGTTGTCTAAAATGTCCTGGAGAGGTTTCCCTCCCCCCCCCCCCCCAAACACACACACACGGAGAGATGGGAAAAGATCTTTGGGGCTGGAGCAGCAGAAAACTCGACGGGGAGGGGGGGAGGGCAGGTCTGCCTGTTTAATGACCATCGGTCCGGTGCCAACTCTTTAATCCGTGCGGAGTTTTAGAACAGGCTGTACCAGCGGTTATATAAACCGGCTCGCCCTCTGTTTGTTTAATTTGCTTCTTGCAAAAAAAAAAAAAAAAGCAAAGGGGGGAGAGAAAGAAAGCCACCCGTTCTTTGCCTGGCCAGCCAATGGCGCAAGGGGGAGGGGCGGGGGGCGGAGGGCCGACGGCTGACCCTGTCTCCCCGCACACCCCCCCCCACACCGCCGAGCTACTTGTGCGTTCCGAGGGGGCTTTTCCATGGAAACCTTGGCAGTTCTGGGGAAACCTCTTCCACCCCTTCTACTCCCCCCCCCCAACATTGGAGGCGGGGGGGGGGGGGCGCCTGGCTGCACGGATTGCAACATTTCCTGCAGCTGGGGAAGCAGCCAAATGCAAGGAAAACACACACAGGAGGCCCCCCCCCCTTTATTCCGGAAAAGAGGCCCAAGCTGAGGTCAGGTCGGGAGAGGCTTCAGACAGTGACTCAAACTGCCAACTTTCCCTTGGCTCTGCCACCTGTGTGCATTTGACAGTAAGCTGGAGGCAGGAAATGAAGACCGGGATTCTCCCCCCCCCCCCCCCCCATAAATACCCTGACAGACTGCCATCAAATGCATAGGAGCGGGACGCTGGAAGAATAGTTGGCAACCTTGCCTCTTGGCTTTGAGCCCTGGCACTTGGCTTCTAACCAGAAAGGAGCCCTGGTGAAGGAGGTTTTGTTAGGAATGCGGATAACTTTTTATAAATGCATGATCTCCAGTGCTCGATCCTTTCCTGGGAGTAAGTCTCACCGAATAGACCTGAGCCGAATTCTGAGTAGACCTCAGAATATTTATTGTTGTTGTTATTACTACCATCATAATTACTACTGCTTATAATAATAGTTTAGTTTAGTTTATTCAACTTATATCCTGCCCTCCCTGCCGAAGCAGGCTCAAAATAATTGGTAGACACTGTTCCTGAAATAACTATTTCAATAGTGAAGTGCCCCTGGCAACTATACTTTCCTTGAAACACAAATAATCTTGGTATAATGGAGAGGTTTCACTTTGTTGCTAAACTCTGGATTTAAATCCTTTTTCGGTTTTAATATTGGATTTCAAATTTAAGGTCCTACTATTTACTTGTATTTCTTTTAAAGGTTTTTTTTTTAATTAATTGACATTTTATGGAAAGATAAATATGAAATACAGAGATTCAAGAATTTAACAACAACTGGTATAACAACAACAAAATTAAAGTTTTAAACCTAATTTTTGTCCTCTATTTTATAGTGATGGTTTTGTATTAATTTTAGAAATTTTTATGGATTATAGCTGTTGGATTTATACTTCTGTTTTGCCTAAATATGCTTGAGAACCTCTGGTCATATAAGCTGAATAAACTGAATAAATAGATATAATAATAATACAATCCTAAAGTCTACTCAGAATCCACAATTACAGTTCTTACACTGCTTGATTGACTTTGCAGCCCTCCCAGTCCATTTTCTTAAAATCGTCACAACAACCCCCTGTCCTGAGATATTAGAACTTGGGGCGGGCATCCAATGGAGATGACAGGCAGTAGATTTTAAAAGGGGTAGAAGGAAGCCCTTCTTCAAGGGAGGATGAATTAGTGGATGCAACTCACTGCTATAGGTATGACCATCAGCTGAAATGTTTCTAAAAAGAGAATTCAACAAATTCATGGTGGAGGAGAAGGATCTCAGCAGCTGTCAGCCAAGATGGTAAAATAGAGCCTCCATGTTCAGAGGCAGAGGAGCACTTGTACAAGGCAGGGATTTCTGTAGAATGCAATATAAACTGACCAGCCTGCATTCATCAGTTGGATTTATAATTATTTTGGTTTGAAAGCTTAAACCCACCCCCCACCCCAGCTTTCGGTCCATTGCTCTTCAGGGGCCTTTTGTCAATGAAAATTAAAGTAATAGAAATACAGTAGCAGTCCATGCAGGTTCAGAAGTTTTATTGGCAACAGACACAGGAAAAGATGCAAATGTACATCAACATAGAACCAGAAAACTAGGAAGGAGCAGGACAAAATAAATACATGAATAAGAATGCCATCAAATGAAGACAAGGCAGAGCTACGAGAAGAATGCCTTTAGCCTCTGTGCCCTGTTCTTGGCCCTCCAGAGGAACTGGTTGGCCGCTGTGTGAGACAGGATGCTGGACTAGATGGACCCTCACTGGTCTGACCCAGCAGGGCTCTTCTGAGGTTCTTCTCAGGGGAAGGCCTCGGCCTCTCTGCCCCGTTGCTGGCCCTCCAGAGGAACTGGCTGGCCCCTGCGTGAGACAGGAGGCTGGACTAGAGGGACCCTCACTGGTCTGATCCAGCAGGGCTCTTCTGATGTTCTAATCAGGGAAGGCCTCGGCCTCTCTGCCCTGTTGCTGGCCTTCCAGAGAGGAGGAGGAGGAGGAGATTGGATTTATACCCCGCCCTTCACTTGTAGTCTCAGAGCGGCTTAAAAACTCCTTTCCCTTCCCCTCCCCAGAACAGACACCCTGTGAGGTAGGTGAGGCTGAGACAGCTCTGAGACAACTGTCCTTGAGAGAACAGCTGTGCCAGAGCTATGGCTTGCCCAAGGTCATCCAGCAGGTGCAAGTGGAGGAGTGGGGAATCAAACCTGGTTCTCCCAGATTAGAGTCTGTGCACTTAACCACTATACCAAACTGGCCTCTGTGCCCTGTTCTTGGCCCTCCAGAGGAACTGGTTGACCACTATGTGAGACAGGATGCTGGACTAGAGGGACCATTGGCAAGTGTTCCCTCTAAGCTGAGTTAGTGTGAGCTAGCTCACAGTTTTTTAGCCTCCAGCTCACACATTTTTGTCTTAGCTCAGGAAGGGTGACTCCAGAGCAAACTAATGTATGCAGTAACCAAATGGCTCACTCCCAACTTTAATGCCAGTAGCTCACAAAGTAGAATTTTTGCTCACGAGACTCCACAACTTAAGAGGGAGCATTGATTGGTCTGATCTAGCAGGGCTCTTCTTATGTTTTCTTTGAAGTACAGGACCAGTTTCATGTTATTGATTATCAAAAAACCACATATAGGATGAAATTTAACCAGGTGGGCATTATGTCTCTTCCAAAAATACTTGATATAAAGAGGAGAACTGTACTATGCCCCAACCTTTGGAGGCATTAAGTAATAAATGGATTTAAGACCTTTTTAAAAAACTTGAGGGCATAAAATTACTGGTGTGAATGGAAAATAAGAGAGACAGTGAAGGCAGCAAACAACAGGCAAAGGGCAAACAAAAGCAATAGCCCAACAAGGGCATTTGGGGTTCCTTCGGGTTCCACAGATGAGTACCAACTTCTGCTTTAGCCCTCCACATTTTCTTTGCCAGTCCTTGGTTTGGGTCCCAGCTCGAAAAATAACATACATTTCAAGCCCTGACCTGGACAGCCCAGCCTAGCCTGATCTCACCAGATGTCAGAAGCTAAGCAGGGTCGACCCCACCTAGTATCTGGATGGGAGAGCCCCATGAAATGCAGAGGGAGGCAGTGGCAAACCTCCTCTGACTGTCTCTTGCCTCGGAACCTTACAATGACTTGATGGCACTTTCCACCACCATCACACCCATTTCAATTGGGAGGGAAAGTGGTGCAAGGGAAGAAAGTGTTCCTCACTGTGGGGGGGGGGACCAAATGGAAATGGGGAGACACAAGTGTGATTAGCAGTTTTGCTAAATACTGACTGGCCCCTAGGCAGGCCCTGCCCCCTCCCCCAAAAGACATTGGAAGCAGTGGACAACCTGGGGAAGGAGAAATGTTTTTGCCCGAGGATAAATCTCTACCATTGAGGGGCCATGACACAAAATGCCCTGCTTCCTGTACATGGCCCCTGTTCTGCCGATGGTGAGAGGAATGGTTTGCGATGGTCTTAGGGTGTTCCTAGTCCAGAGGTCCTCGGCCATTTTGAGTCTCCATGCCCTTTTGGAATTCTGTTATGATGTGTGCCACAAAAAGGCTTCCGCAAAATGGCTGCCCCAGGAGGCTGCCCCAGGAGCCACAAAACGACTGCAGCTTTCCTTCAGTCACACAGCACAGATCCTTATGCTGTGGTGGCAGCTGCTGCCAAAGCAACGTTTTTTTCAAAATCTGCACAGCCAATCAAATCTCCACTGACCAATCAGCAGTCTTGCTGGGCAAAAGCCCCACCTGGCTCTGCCCACTTTCTGAAAACACTTGGTGGGAGCTGTGGTGCTCCTGAGCACCCCATTGGAGATCCCCGTCCTTCTCGATGGGTGAGCTCCTACAGCAATAGAAAACCTGGAATCCGGTTTTGTATGTAGACTCAGGTGATGCCATTTAGCATTTGCTTATTTATGCAGAAAACATATACTCTATCTATCCAGAGACCTGTTGAAGGCAGTTAACAAGGTGGGAAAATCAACAATAAAAGCATTTAGAAAGTTATTTAGTAAAGAAAAGTAGCCATTTTTGGAGGGAGAGAGTTACCAAAGCATGTGCAGAGTGCAAACCTAGGGCCATATGTCCCACCCATTTTAGGGATCATTCAGACGGGAAGGGGTTCATGGTTGAGCTGGTGGCTTCTGACCAGCTCTTGCTGCACAGCTTTCAGCTTTTGGACTTTGCCTTGAGCCCCCCTCCCCCCAGTGTGGACTGCTGCACCATCATCTACGAAATGTCTTGAATCTTCAAATCCCCTCTTCCTTTGGGCAGCGAACCTTCCACTCCCCCTCCCCTTAAAAACCCACTATTACAGGAAAGCAAAACGGGTGGGAGAGGAGCCCATCATCCAGGAATGAATGACTTCCTGCAGTTACAGGTTTACCTTGGCTGCGGGCTTCAAAGCTGCAGACATGAAGGGCAGGGTTGTTTTTGGAGGTGGGGGAGGAAGGAAGGGAGGAAGGGAGGAAGGGAGGAAGGAAGGAAGGGAGGAAGGGAGGAAGGAAGGAAGGAAGGGCATTTCCTTTTCTTTCTGACAGTTGCCTGAAAAGGTAAATGCTGGGAGGGCCCGTGTTTCAGTGGCAGAGCATCCGCTTGCCTCACAGAAGGTCCCCGGTTCAATCCCCAGCATCTCCTGCTAAAAGGATCAGGCAGGAGAGGATGTGAAAGACCTCAGCCTGAGACCCTGGAGAGCCGCTGCCAGCCTGAGTAGGCAATACTGACCTTGATGGACCAATGGAATGGTTCAGTCATAGCTCTGTACCAGCTGTTCTCTCAAGGGCAGTTCTCAAGAGAGCTCTCTCAGCCCCACCTGCCTCACAGAGTGTCTGTTGTGGGGAGGGGAAGGGAAAGGAGTTTGTGAGCCCGCTCGCGGGGAGGGCGGGATATAAATGTGAAATAATAAATAAATAAGCCGCTCTGAGACTCCAAGTGAGTGAAGGGCGGGATATAAATCCAATCTCTTCTCTCCTTCTTCTTCTTCTTCTTCTTCCTCATTCTTCTTCTTCTTTCTAAGGCAGTTTCCTGTGCTCATTGATGTGTTAATACCTGCTATGTGCTAGCAATTTAGAAGAAGAAGAAGCAAAGAGAAGATTGGATTTATCCCCCATCCTTCACTACCCAAAGGCATCCCAGAGCAGTTTACAATCCCCTTTCCCTTCCCCTCCCTGCAACAGACACTCCCAGAGAACTCTTTCAAGAACTGCTCTTGACAGAACAGCTCTGAGAGAACTTGTGACTGACCCAAGGTCACTCCAGCAGCCGCACATGGAGGAATGTGGGAATCAAACCCGGTTCTTAACCGTGCTCTTAACCAGGACACCAAACTGGCTCTCTTTGTAAAAGTTTGTCGTTTGTAAAAGTACTTCCATGTGTGCTCAAGACCTCACGGGAAGAGAAGATTCCTGCAGAGGCGAAGATCCAAATTGTGCACAGCAATGAGGTACATGTGGGAACATGCCCGGGTTTCACATCGGGCACTCACAACTCCAACAGCATCCCTGGTTTTATTTGCAAAACTCCATTCCCCTACCTAGCAGCCTCCCGTCAAGCCTCAGTTCACGCATGCATACATCAGATTCCGGACCGTACAGAACCAGCCGCTGTATGTTTGAACTGGCTCCCTTGAACCTTCTGGTGATTGTGGCCCTTCTATACTAGAATGCCTCCCTCACCTGCAGATGGGTCAGGTCACAGTCCACAAAGAGGTCGCAGTCTAAGCTTTGGCTGATGGTAGGAGAGGAAGGGGGGGGGGGTTGTGGCTCAGTGGTGGAGCCTCCGCTTGGCATGCAGGAAGTCCCAGGTTCAGGCCCTGGCAGCATCTCCAGTTAAAGAAGGGACCGGGCAGGAGGTGATGTGAAAGACCTCAGCCTGAGACCCTGGAGAGCAGCTTCCAGTCTGAGTAGGTGTCAAACTCATTTGTTATGAGGGGCGGAACTGACATAAATATTGCTTTGTCGGACCAGGCCATGTGCGCCATAAAATAGAAAGCCAGGTACCAGAAATACAAACTTTATAAAGGACACAGGCAAACCCAGATAACAGTATTATTTTGTACTCAAAACACAATCAAAAGCAATTGATACCCAGCAACGAAAGTTATTGATTTATGGGGGAACCTACAGAAGCCCCAATAAATGTATTTATTCATATGCAAAACTAGGGTTTTTTCCAAGGGATTCCATAAAAGGGGGAGTACCTTATATTTCCATCCATGCCAGTTGTTTGCAGGCCGGGTGAGAGCCCTGGAGGGGCCGGTTCTGGCCCTTGGACCTTCTGTCTGACACACCTGCAGTAGACAGTACTGATCTTTTAAAAAAATATTTTGTTTGTGTGTGTGCATTTTGTGTGCTTGCCTGGAAGTCATGATTGACTTCTGGCAACCCCTACTGGGGGGCTTGGACCTTTTCCAAGCGAGACGGCTTGATTAGCCTGCTTCTACATCCTGCCTTTGGTATTCCTTGGAGGTCCCCCATCCAAGTACTTGCCAGGGACAGCCCTGCCTAGCTTCCGAGATCTGGTGAGATTCTGGGTCTGGTGAGATTCTGGTATCTGGGTCAGGGTGACAGTATAGATCTTGATGGCCCAAAGGTCTGATTCAGAAGAAGGCAGCATTGTGCAGGGCCGGTGCTACCATTAGGCCAACCTAGGCGGCTGCCTGGGGTGGAGACCTCAGAGGGGCACAGAACTGACAGTCTGCATTACTGTGCAGGAGACCTGATGCCAGGCCCAGCACCAGCAATTTCAAATTTTGTGGTTTTCAGTCTTTCTAAAATGCATTTATGTTTGAAAATTGGTGGGCACATGGGGGGGGCACCAGAAGGTAGCCTCGCCTAGTGTGCAAAAAAACCTGGCCCTGGCCCTGGCCTCGTGTGTGTGTGTGTGTGCTCAAAAGAGGAAGGCTGTCCTGTTTTGTCTTTCTCTGCCTGGCGGTAGCCTGACAGTTTAAGGGCTTGGAGTATCACTTTGCGTGGGAGGTTTTGAAAGAAATCTGTGGTTTGATTTATGGCGTTCTACTAGGCATGTTCGTCTGAGTCATGCTGGGATTTCTTGGTTGGACCCATTCTCTCTTGTGCACAAAATTTACATGTTTCTCAGGGGAAGCAGCTCAGCTTTGGAGCAGGGCCAGTCCATCCTCTGCTAAGGCCCACCAGCCTCTCTCCCCACTTGGGGTCCGAATGCCCACCTGCTTCCCCAGCAACCCGGGGCAGATAGGAGGGTGGAATCATTTCTCAGCGGTGCAGACTGGGTGCAGCTGGAATCGGTTGGGCTCAGGTGTGTTGCCAAAGTCCTCTTCCTTGCCAACGGCCTCTCTCCTTTCTGATCATGCCAGGGCGTCTGGGTGCTTGCTTTTGGAAATATTTGCACGTGGCTATGTGGGCGAACCTCTGCTCCAACGCTCTCCTTGGCACAGTCGGCTCTCAGCACAGGCAGAGGCGCACGGCTTCATCAGAGTCCAGTGATCCAAGAAGGGTGTTCTAGATATTTGGCAAGACTAGAACTCGTGCTAAGCAGCTGCCATCTCTGTTGCCCAACCGGGTGGCCCAGAGCCAGGGAGTCAGATCTGCTTTTTGAAACGGGAGGTGGGAGCCCTCCAAGCTCTTTGGATGTGTGAAATTTTTGTTTGGGACTCATGACAGGCACATGGTTATGAGCGCGCAGCAGTGAGGGGTCAGAGACATTGTTTGTCATTAAGCATTAGGAGAGTTTTGCAAATAGGATGCTCAAAAACTGAACTGGTTGGCAGTGTTGCTGTCCTCTGGAATGGAGCACCCCCTGAGATCACCTCAGCGATTTGTTGGTAATTGAAACCCAGCAGTTCAAGTTGTTAGTCTTTGCGTAGTTGGTGACAACGGGCATGGCCAGTCGCCAGGTAGTCTCTGCTGGCACAAGCTTACAGCTTGCTGGTTCGCTCAGCATGTCCAGACCGGACCTTTAAAAATCAGCCTCCTTTTGAGCTCATGTTCTGATGGAGCGCCTGTGCAATCCCAAATGCTCAACATGTCTCGGTCCATGCTTAGAACTCACCGGAGTGAGCAGCGGTTTCCCTGGTGGCAGTGTGGGAACATGGGAAAGCAGATGGGAGAGGAAGACAGCTGTGGGAAAGCAACGTGAGAACGCATCAGGCGGAAAAAACATTTGCAATACAATTGAGAACAATTCTTAGCATTTGATACAAAGTGAACAGAGGTTTTTTTGGGGGGGGGGGGTTGTGAGTGCTCAGAGTGCTTCTTGCAATTTGTGATCCAGTCATGAGTCTTTACTTTAATTATACTGTTGAAAGCCTCATGGGCTACCAACAGAGCAATGATACAATCAATAAACAGTTGTGTAATGTAGTATGTTCTGTGTAACAACCGGCCTGCCGTGTGCTCCCAGGTAATGGCGCCCGCCGCATGTCCAGAGCACATGGTCAGGCAGAGAGGGGAGCTTGAATCTGGAGGAACAATAGACATCCGGATTGAAAGCCTTCACCAATGTGGGACCTAGGTTCTCCCTGGGGAGCCAATGCAATCAAAGGCATTGCAATGCAACCTATGACAAACATGCACATATGTTAAGCCTCTATCAGGTCTTTTGGGTGCGGACGGAGGTGTGGCTCCGGCCAGCATATAATGAGGGCCCTGGAGCCCTGGAAGCAAGCTTGTTCTGACCATCTACTGGGCATGCTGAATCACTCAATAAAGGCTTCATGATTTCACCGTTCCTGGTCTCCCGAGTCCAGTACTCTTCAAGCTGCAAAAAACATCTCCATGCAGAAGGTAACATTGAAAACAGAATCTGAAAGAAGCCAACTAAACTTAGATTTGATAGTTGTACAAGACTCCGGAATTAGAGAAAACAGAGGCGAAAGAAATTTCTTCCTTGCTTCAGCTGTCAAATGGCAGTCAAAGACCATATGCGCTATGGTCTCAATCAGTGTTCCCTCTAAGCTAAGTTAATGTGAACTAGCTCACAGTTTTTTAGCCCCCCCACTCACCCATTTTTGCCTTAGCTCAGGAAGGATGGCTCCAGAGCAAACTAATTTATGCAGCAGCCAATCGCTCACTCACAACTTTAATGCCAGTAGCTCTCACAAAGTAGAACTTCGGCTCAAAAGACCCCACAGTTTAGAGGGAGCATTGGTCTGGGGTCAAAGCAATCTTTGCACATTGTGAGTCTGGAATACACAACTCAGGCCGGCATGCTGTTAGGGGCTGAGAGCATTTGAGGCTCAGCTGAGTCAAAAATCTCACACAATTTCTGAATTGTTGCATTAAAAATGTGGGGGAAAATATTTCAAATGTTAGCAGCCTCTTCTGGAATTTTGGCACTGGACGCTTGCTTTGGATGTTCTTTTCTACCACCATTGTTCTTTTGAGATAATAAACAGTCTGATATATATATATTGTATTGAAAGCCAGAGTATTCAAAACTAGGATCTGGGAGGCTTGGTTTCGAATCTCCACTCTGCCATGAAAGGTGGCCAGGTGACCTCACAGCTGCACCTACCTCGCAGGGTTGTTGAGAGGATAAAATAGAGGAGAGGGGAACGTGGCAGGCCACTTTGGGGAGAACGGCAGGGTGTCAGTGAAGAAAATAATGTGGTGCCATTTTAAAAAATTATATACTTTGAAAAGCAATTTTGAATGTAAAACCATTTCAGAGAGCACAAGAGCTATGAAAATGAATATCTGGAAATCCTGGGCTAGAATCTCACTAGTGCTGTTGTCAAGCTCCGCCTCCTTCCCCGGGGGCGGACCTCCAGACGCCGTGTCAGCCTTTTAAGCGGGGCAGCCCTGAGAAGATGGGGTAGGGAATTTGGAGGAATTCTGCCTCAGAATTGGCAGGGGGCGGGGTTTAAAGACACCCAGGTCGCCCTCCTGCCTCCGGGATGCCAGGCTTTACTTTGGCCCTCTCTCTCTCTCTCTGGCAGTCTTTCTCTCTCAGTCTCTCTCCCTCCATTGCTCTCGCACTCCCGGCACTTCCTCCTCGGCGTCCTTATTCCTCCTCCTTTTATTCCCACCTGCCACCTTCCCAGACCTCCTCTTGCTCCACCCACCCCCCTTCCTCCGTTGCCCCGCCCCCCTCTATAGGCTGAGATGCGCCCGGCGTCCTGAGGGCGAGGCTCTGGGCCACTTCCTGGCTTCCGCGGCGGCCGCACAGCACTCTGATGCCTTCTTCGCCAGCCCACCCCGGCGTCGATTCTCTGCCTCTGAGGCTCTGCCGCTGCTGTCCCTCCGACTCCTCTGAAGCGCAGGGGCGGCTGCTCTCGGGGGGTCTTCCGCTGGCCTCTCCTTCAGTTGTGGGCCGACTGTCACTTCCCTTGACGGCCCTGGTCGGGCGGGGGCCCCTGGAGGATGCCCGAGCCCGGCGGGGCCGCGGGACACTCGTCACGGCGACGTCATCTCTCTGCGACCCGGGAGATGCGCTGCAGGACATCGCTTGGGGGACTCTGGAGGCTTCTGCCGGCGGCTCCCTCTGTCCCGGTGAGTCCGGGGGTTGTTTGGCGGGGGGTTGGAAACAGGCCCGGCCGTCCCGGACGGGACACCCCCCCCCTCTGGGCTCCAAGCCCGGGTCATTGTCCTCAAAAGGGCAGGACAGATAGTCAGCGACCCGATGGTCCACTCCGGCCTGGTGGCGAACTGTAAATGAAAAGGGGAGAAGTGAGAGGTACCAACGCATAATGCGGGGATTGGAATCTTTCAACCGAGCCATCCAGTGCAGTGGGGCATGATCCACAACTAACTCAAATGGGTTATTGACGAGGTAATATTGTAATGTCCCTACGGCCCATTTTACGGCTAGGGCCTCCTTTTCCATCGTGGAATACCGGACCTCGGCCGGTTGGAGCTTCCGGCTAATAAACAGCACTGGCCGGGTGGTCCCTTGGACGTTCTGGGCCAACATGGCTCCTAGGCCCGTCCCCGAGGCATCTGTGTGTAGTTCAAAGGGTGGGGAAAATCAGGGTTCTGCAAGACAGGGGAGTCCGACAAACTGTGGCGAAGTGCCTGAAATGCTTGCTCTTCCTGAGGCCCCCAGGAGAGCCGGTTGGGGCGCGTCTTGCGAAGACAGTCCGTAAGCGGGCTTGCAACCGAGGCAAAGCTGGGGATGAATCGGCTATAGTAGCCTACAAACCCTAGAAAGCGTCGCAACTGACGTTTCGTCCAGGGTCGGGGTTGAGCCTCCAGGGTGCACACCTTTTCTGGTAGGGGGCGGAGTTGCCCCTTCCCTACAAGATAACCAAGATATTTTAGCTCTTGAAAGCCTAGGCGGCTCTTCTTAGGGTTGGCCTTTAAACCAGCGCTGTCGAGCGCCCGCAGTACCTGCCGCAGATGAGACACATGGGAGGCCCAGTCCGGGCTACAGATTATAATGTCATCCAGGTAAGCGCGTGCGAAGTTGCTGAACTGAGCCAGTGCGCGATCCACCAGTCGTTGAAAGGTTGGAGCAGCTCCATGTAGTCCGAACGGCATGCGCTTGAACTGAAACAACCCTTCTGGGGTTGCAAACGCAGTCTTCTCCCGATCCTCCGGGGCGACCGGTACCTGCCAATATCCTTTGGTCAGGTCCAGGGCCGATAGGAAGCGCGCTTCCCCCAGCTGATCTATCAGGAGGTCGGCTCGTGGCATGGGGTATGCGTCAAACTGGGCCAACTTGTTCACCTCCCGATAATCGACGCAAAAGCGGACTGACTGATCGGGCTTGGGCACCAAGACCACGGGGCTCCGCCATGCACTGCGGGAGGGCTCAATCACATCTAAATGTAACATGTCTGCTACTTCTTGGGACATCACCTCTCTCAATTTTGGAGGCACCGGACACCAGGGACTCTGCGCTATTTTACCTGGGGGCATGGGGATATGATGTGTTGCCAATTGGGTATAACTGGGCCAAGTGGAGAAGACTCAAGGCTTCTCATTCAGCAGGTGGCGTAAGTCCTCCTGCTGAGTAGGTGAGAGAGCCTCGTCGAGGACTGGGCTTTTGCCTGAACCCGGAGTGACACACCACGGTAAGGATCCATCGGGCAACTCGCCTGGACTCTCAACCAGCATCCCTTCCCGCGCCGTGGGTTCCCGGGGACGCCAAAGCTTCAAGTCATTGACGTGGATATGCTTGCGGCGTTGGGACCCTGGGTCACACTGTACTTCATAGGACAAGGGCCCTAATATGCGGGTGATCCGAAAAGGTCCCTGCCAGGGATCCCCACTAGGGTTGGCCATTACGGCTTTAGATACCAGGACACAGTCTCCTACCTGAAACGCCCGCGGCCGGGCCCCTTTGTCGTAGCGTCTCTTTTGGTTGCTCTGGGCCTTCTCCAGATTCACCTGTGCTTCTTGTCGTACCTGTTCCAGCCTCTCCTGCAATTGTCGGACATATTCACCTGGGGCCGCTCCATCTTCCATCACGGGTTCCACCCTGTCCCCCTCAACAACTCCGAGGATTCCTCGGGGTTGGCGTCCGTAGAGGAGTTCAAAAGGCGAAAACCCTGTTGAGGCTTGGGGGGTCTCCCTGAGCGCCAACAAGAGAGGGTCCACATAGAGATCCCACGACTGTGGGCGGTTGTAGGCCACCTTTCGCAGCATCGCCTTCAAGGTTTGGTTAAGGCGCTCTACCAGCCCGTCCGTCTGCGGATGGTGTACGGACGTGAACAGTTGCTTAATGTTGAGCGCCTTACACACCTGACGCATTAGCTGTGCCGTAAAGGGGGAACCCCGGTCTGTCAAAAGCTCGTGGGGAAGGCCAACCATGGCGAAGAAGCGCATAAGGGCCCTTGCCACCCCAGCACTCTTTAGGGTGGGTAGCGGAATGGCCTCCGGAAAGTGGGTGGCATAGTCCATTAGGACCAGGAGATACCGTGCTCCCCGGGGTGTCCGAGGCAGGGGCCCCATGAAATCCATTGCCACCCTCTCGAAGGGGGTGCGGATAATCGGGAGCGGTGAGAGAGGGACCCGTGGCTCCGGGCGTCGGGACATTCTCTGACACACCTCACAGGAGCGACAGTAACCCCTTACATCCCGGGCTACAGTGGGCCAAAAGAACCAGGCCAGGATGCGTGTTAAGGTATTTTTGACCCCTTGATGGCCCACGCAAGGGTGGTCATGGGCGGCCTGCATGACGGTGCTGATGTGACACTGAGGGACCAGCAGTTGTCTTCAGGGCCCGACCCTCCCTTTTACCTCCCGGAACCATGTTCCCCCATCTAGCACAATACGGGGCAGACGGTCACTCCGTCGGGGGTCCACTACCCATCCCTCACTCACCGCCACATGTTGCCGTAATCCTGCCAGGGCCTCGTCTTGGTTTTGAGCCGCTTGGAAGGCGGGGTCATGGTCCCAGCCGGGGCCGATCTCCAGTGGCGCGCCTGCGTCCTCGTCCCTGTGCTGCTGAGTCGTGTCGCCGAGGGGAACCTCTGCTGCCGGGGCTGCAAACTCCGCGGGGTCGGTGCTCTCTGACAGCGAGAGGGATGGCCCGGGATCCGCCGCTCATAACGCGGCCGTGAAGTGCGGTGCGGCGCACCCCAGGAGAACCGGGTATGGCAGCCGGGAGACTCGGGCCACGGGAAGCTCCCACTGCTGGCCAAGATATGTCAGGGTCGCCAGCACCACTGGGCAACGCTCCTCATGCCCGTGGAAACACACAATGGAGGCGGTGCGGAGCTCCGGAAGAGCTTGGGGTAGGAGATGGGAGCGCACCATGGAGATGGAGCTGCCGCTATCTAACAAGGCCAACATACGGCGGCGTCCCAGGGCCACCGGTAAGACCCAGGCTGGAGGTCGGCGCCCCCCTGCTGAGGCCTGCATCATCGCATCTCCACCCAGGTCGCACTCCATCAGGGGGCAGTCCCATTTAAGATGGCCCCACTGGCCACAGGTGTAGCACGGGCCCAACTCCGGACCCCGGCGTGCCGGGCTTGGTGCTGGTGGTGGGCCCGGGGCCCCAAGGCTACCCCCTCCAGGGACCTCCCCCACTCGGCCCACGGCGGGCAGATAGAAACGGTTGCGGGAGTCTGCCCCGCTGGGAATACCCTGGGAGAAGTTGGGACGGGCTCTCCCCGGCCGGCCTGGATCCTCCCGGGAGGTAGAGGCGCTACTTCCGGCGGACCCTTTTGCTACCGGTCCCGTCCCCCGGCCGTGACGGCTCGTCTCCATCTTGGGGGGCTGCTCCCGACCTTCCGCCGCCTGGTAGTTCTCCCACAGTTCTTGGGCCCCACTGAGCTTTGTGGGCTTCCAAAAAGCCAGCCAGTGGCGGGTGCGGGTAGGAAGAATGTGTAAGAGTTGCTCTATAACGACCATTTCCACTACCCACCGGCCATCGTCTGTGGTGGGGGCTAACCAGCGTGTAGCTGACTCACGTAGTGCCGCGATGACTGCCCGTGGTCTGGCCGTCGTCTGTATCTGCATACTGCGGAAACGCTGCCGATACGTCTCAGGAGTTATCTCCAATCAGTCGAGGATGGCGGCCTTCACTTTCGCATAATCGGCGGCATCTGCCTTCTCCAAGGCCTTGAGGGCTGCCTGCACCTCTCCCGTCAGGTACGGCCCTAAAATATGTGCCCACTGGGCATGCGGCCACTGTGTGGCTTCAGCCACCCTCTCAAATGCCTCCAAAAAGGCCTCTACGTCATCCTCCGGCCCGAGCTTGGCCAGGGCCGGCCAAGGGGTTCTCCCTGGTGCCGCCCCACCTGCTGCAGCTGCCCCAGCCCCGGCGGGCTGCGCTGTCAGTATCCTCTGCAGGTCTCTCATGAGTGTGGCCTGGGCGGTTTGCTGCTGCTGAGCCAAGTCCCGAATCAACTGGGCCTGATGCTTGGCCAACCATTGGCCGAATTGCGATAGGTCCATCTCGGCGGCCGGGACTTCCTCTGGAACTAGGTCCCCTGCAGGTGGGTTCTGGAGTGCAGGCTGAAACGTCGGGGGCCACAAGGGGCCGCGGGCGGGCGTCCAGCCTATGGGGGTCGGGAGGCGGGGTAGCGGGCGCCCTACGGGACGGGCAGTGCCCGCATTCTCCACCAATTTGTCAAGCTCCGCCTCCTTCCCCGGGGGCGGACCTCCAGACACCGTGTCAGCCTTTTAAGCGGGGCAGCCCTGAGAAGATGGGGTAGGGAATTTGAAGGAATTCTGCCTCAGAATTGGCAGGGGGCGGGGTTTAAAGACACCCAGGTCGCCCTCCTGCCTCCGGGATGCCAGGCTTTACTTTGGCCCTCTCTCTCTCTCTGGCAGTCTTTCTCTCTCAGTCTCTCTCCCTCCGTCGCTCTTGCACTCCCGGCACTTCCTCCTCGGCGTCCTTATTCCTCCTCCTTTTATTCCCACCTGCCACCTTCCCAGACCTCCTCTTGCTCCACCCACCCCCCTTCCTCCGTTGCCCCGCCCCCCTCTATAGGCTGAGATGCGCCCGGCGTCCCGAGGGCGAGGCTCTGGGCCACTTCCTGGCTTCCGCGGCGGCCGCGCAGCACTCCGATGCCTTCTTCGCCAGCCCACCCCGGCGTCGATTCTCCACCTCTGAGGCTCTGCCGCTGCTGTCCCTCCGACTCCTCTGAAGCGCAGGGGCGGCTGCTCTCGGGGGGTCTTCCGCTGGCCTCTCCTTCAGTTGTGGGCTGACTGTCACTTCCCTTGATGGCCCCGGTCAGGCGGAGGCCCCTGGAGGATGCCCGAGCCCGGCGGGGCCGCGGGACACTCGTCGCGGCCACGTCATCTCTCTGCGACCCGGGAGACGCGTCGCGGGACATCGCTTGGGGGACTCTGGAGGCTTCTGCCGGCGGCTCCCTCTGTCCCAGTGAGTCCAGGGGTTGTTTGGCGGGGGGTTGGAAACAGGCCCGGCTGTCCCGGACGGGACAGCTGTGGACTTGCCTGGCGGCCTCAGTCCTGCCAGACTCTCCCTGCCAAAGACCACCCCCATCAATGTCTTGGGGAAGGGGCGTGGCTCAGTCATAGAGTGTCTGCTTGGCATGCAGGAGGTCCCAGGTTCAATCCCTGGCAACATCTCCAGTTTAAAAGATCAGGTAACAAGGGATGTGAAAGACTTCATCCTGAAACCCTGGAGAGCCGCTGCCAGTTCAAGTAGACAGTCCCAACCTAGAAGACTGATCCAGTCTGAGGCAGCTTCATTTGTGTGTTCTTATAAGCAAGGCTTATAACAATGTACTAAAAGGATTCAGGGGCTGCAACATCTTACTCCCAAGGAGTCTGGAGCTTTCCCATTTCTCTGAAGATGGCTGAAAGGGGGGAAGGATGGAGCTTTATGAAGTTATGGATGGTGTGGAGAAAGGGAAGAGAGAGAACTTTCCCCTCTCCCAGAATTCGAGAACTTAGTGGTGATGGAAAGGGCCACCAGATTGCTGCTGTCTTATTGGTGACTTCGTAGGGTTTTCAAGGCAAGAGTTGTCCAGAGGTGGGTTTGCCATTGCCTGCCTCTTTGTAGCAGCCCTCGACTTCCTTGGTGGTCTCCCACCCAAGTACCGACCAGGGCTCACCCTGCTTAGCTCCTGAGATCTGATGAGATCGGGCTAGCTTGCGCCATCCTGGTCCAGCAGACAAGAGGCATGCAGAGGTGGTTGGCCATTGCCTGCCTCTGCGCAGCAACCCTTGTTGGTCTCCCATCCAAGTACTAACCAGGGCTGAGTTCTGCTTAGCTCCTGAGATCTAATGAGATTGGGCTAGCCCGGGCACACCCAGCGTCAAGCAGAAGATAGGAAGCCTTTCTTCCCATCAGATGTGGGTCGTTTTCGAAACTCACTGGAACAGGGTGTGGCGAGGGCCACTGATTTAGATGGCTTACCTTAGTGGATTAGGGAAACTGATCTAGGAGATCAGATCTCCTAGGAGATCTGGGATCTAGGAGATCTGTGCAAGAGCATTGGCCTTGGCCTCTATGCCCTGCTTGTGGACTTTCCCAGGCTATCTGATTGGTCACTGTCCAAAACAGGATGCTGGACTAGATATTGCTCTCTTCTGATCCAGGAGGACCCTTCTAATAATGCACGTTCAAGACTCTGAGGACTCTCAGAGAAGTATACAAATTCTGAGAATCATCACACTGGAAGCCAACTGTGGGCAGGCCTGTAGCTAGGATTTTTTTTGTTCGGGGGGCATTTACATTTTTAAGGGGGCAGTTAAATAAATTAATCTGAATGCCTGTCTTTAAAGGGGGAGACTCTGAGCCTGTTTCTAGACTTTCCTTTCAAGGGACGGGGCAGGAAGCGTGTCAGTTGCTAGGAAAAAACAACTCATTTAAATGCCTTCTGAGTTCCCTTCCACAGGGCAAGACAGCTTAGAAAGGCATCTTCGATACATCTCCAATGACCCCCCCTTTCTGCTAGCCCAGCTCCACCTAGGTCATGGTCAAAAATAACGGTTTTGGCATGGCTATTTGTGGGGCGGGGCTATTAATTAAGGGGGCAGGACCCCCAAATGCCCCACTGTGGCTACAGGCCTGACTGTGGGAGACTTAAGGAATCATGCAATCATAGAGTTGGAAAGACATTTAGTCCAATCCCCTGCTCAGTGCAGGATCAGCCTAAAGTACCTCTGACAAACATTCATCCAGGTGCCGCTGGAAAACTGCCAGTGAGGGGGAGCTCAGTGCCTTCCCAAAGCAGCCAATTCCATTGCAAACTACTCTTGCTGTAACATTTTCCCCTAATATCCAGCTGGTACCTTTCCATCTGTATTTAAGCCCATTCTTGCGAGTCCTCTCCTCTGCTGCCAACAGGAACAGCTCCCTGCCCTCCTCTAAGGGACACAGCCTTTCAGATACTTCAAGGGAGCAAACATGTCCCCCCTCAGCCTCCTCTCCTCCAGAGACTGAACAGTCCCAAGAAGTCCCTCAGCCTTTCCTCCTAGGGCTTCTTGGTCTCCAGGCCCCTGTTCATCCTTGTCGCTCTCCTCTGTGCCCACTCCATTCTGTCCACATCCTATTTGAAGTGAGGCCTCCAGAACTGCACACAATACTCTCGGTGTGGCCTGACCAACACGGTATATAGCGGGACTATGACATCTTGCAATTTGGATGTTATGCCTCTGTTGATACACCCCAAGATCGCATTAGCGTTTTTTGCCGCTGCATCACACTGACTGCTCATATTTAGCTTACAGTCCACCCATACCCCACGATCTGCTACACCAAAGCACTGCTACCTCATCCAGTAGGCGTGCATCTCATTTTTGTTACCCAGACACAGGACTGTGCACTTATCCTTGTTGAATTGCATCTTGTTCACATCCACCCACTTTTCCAGTGTGCTCAGATCCTATTGATTTCTGACTCTGTCTTCCAGGGGGACTGTTTGAAACACTTGAGCCTGAAACCTTCTTGGTAAATTTTAATGTAAAACTGCTGAATTATCTAAATGTTAAATTGATTGTTCCCGTTTGTTAAGCAGGTGAAGAGAGACCGTCCACTTTTATACTCTGGGAAAGATGTGAAATTCTGCAGGTTTCTGATTAGTTTAAGCAGAGAACCCAAGGAGATAATGTTACAGGGAGGGAGAATTAATATCCAAGGAGGTAGCTGTACCAAACTGCGGTTCAGGATCAGTTGAGCAGGCAGGGGACCTGTAAACTCTCATCTTGTTTCTTTTATTTTTGGTGCCCATCCTCAGGATACAATATTGAGTAAAGTACAAGCTTACATCTAAGGCTGTGCTAGGGCTGACCTATATAAATCCTCAAACTTGGAGGGTTTTACACCCTGCTAAGATCTTGGTCCTCAGCCAGGTTTAGGGGTTAGGAACGCAGACTCTGGGAGAACTGGGTTTGATTCCCCACTCCTCCACGTGCAGCTGCTGGTGTGATCTTGGGTCAGTCACAAGTTTTCTCAGAGCTGTTCCCTTAAGGGCAGTTCTTGAGAGAGCTCTCTCAGCCCCACCTGCCTCCCAGGGTGTCTGTTGCGGGGAGGGGAAGGGAAAGAAGATTGTGAGCTGCTCTGAGACTCCTTCAGGTAGTGAAGGGCAGGATATAAATCCAATCTCTTCTTCTTCTTCTTCTATTGAATATAGCACAATCTGTATATTTAAAGGTGAACTAGGTCTGGTCTGTAAATGAAATTACAATTCCTGTGGAGCATGTATGAAGATAGGTTACACCACCACACCAGATAAGGATGTGAACTGAATTTCATGGCCATGTGGTTCTGAATTGAAAATCTTCTTTTCAGATGTGAGTTCTCCCTGCGTGGGGTGAATTTCCCAAACATATGTAGGGGTTACTGTGGTGAAAACTGACAACCATTTTGGTGAGGACTGCATAAAAGAATTGTGTATGCCATAAACAATGGCGTCAAAGAAACAAATGAAACCAGAATGTGGTGATAAAAAATCTGCGAAACCAAATGTGAAAGCAATAAAAGGAAGAACTGTGCTATGTCCTGAGCATCATTTTCACAGCTTGTGCTACTGAAATGCACTCGGTGGATAACTGAAGACCTTTGGAGTGATGGGGAGGGCTGTTCAGCCTCCCATCCATCAAGGCGATTGAACTGGTCCCTGCAAGACAGTCGGTGGCTGCCCGATTATCCCGTTAATCTTGTTATCCAACGAGTTTATCCGAAGACGGGAATGAGTGGATGGCTGGGTAACCTGTGGTCACAGGGTAAACAGGGATCAGAACCGTTGAAGGTCACAGACCCCAAACCTGGTTTTTCTTGGGGTGGGGGAAATTCACACATGACTCTTCCACAGCCCTAAAACAGTCTGATGACCTCATGGGCCAGTTAGGGTGATTCTAGGTCCAGAGGATTCTCTGCCGTGCCCAGAACCATGGGTGAAAATTTCATACACAAACCCTTTGGGGACAGAAATCCCTGCTTTGATTATGTGCAGAATGGACCTCGGAATCTATTTTTCTTTATTTCCTCACCTCAGATCTTTCCTGGGAAATGTGTGCATTCCAAAGATCATTTTGTTGGATATTGTAACTCTGCATGCCAGAGGATCTGGGAGGGAGAGGGTTAAGAGAATTCTCTCTCACTGGGGTGCACTTGGCAGTTGGCCCCCAACCCTCTCATCAGTTTGATGTCAAGCCCCTTTGGCCCTTGCTGGCCTTCTCTCTCATCTTCTATAGGACCTCTCTTCTCTCTCTCACCTGGGCTTGGAGCTGCAGCAAGTTAACCTTTTTGGAAGTTGATCTGGTCACAATAAGTTAAATTTCTCTGTGTGACTATGTCATGTAAGGTGGGTGTCTACTTTTGTTAGTAAAATTTCTTTCTCTTGTTACCATTGTAGTCAGATCATCTTTGTAATTAGTTTGAACAACATTTTCCCCTTAACTGGAAAAAATGGAGGATTGAGGCCACTGCGTGAAGCTTCTGTGCTTCCAAGGCAAATTATATATTTTTTTACATTTAACCCAACACATTTTGGCATGTGACCGATACTCCTTGCGTACCTGTTGCGAAAATGGCATTCAAGTGGCACCAAAGAAATGAATGAATTGGCACTCCAGCAGCAAAAAAATGGGCAAAACAAAAAAGCTAACTGGCAGCAATGTATGAAAATAAAAAGAACTGGAAAAGAACTGGCATCCAGCATGATGGAAATGCAGGTCATGCACTTAAATCCGTCTAGTACACCTAGTAATCCTGCCCTTCCCTTAAGGTGCTCAGTGTGGTGGTGTCCACAGTTCATCCTTCCTCAAAACAACTTTGAGAAAGTGCGACTGGTCCAAGGTCACCCAGCATTCGAACCTGGGGCCCCCAGATCCCAACCCAACATTCTAAGTACCACATTGGATCTTTGAATGACTTCCAAATTGGCACAAAAGAAGACAACAACAACAATGTGAGGGGTTTGAGAGACACATCCTACGAGGAGAGACCAAGAAACCCTCTGAGGAGGAAAGGCTGGGGGACTTCTTGGGAATGTTCAGTCTGGAGAAGAGGAGGCTGAAAGATGGGGGACAGGAGGGCTCTCCTGGAGTCTCTGAAGAAGGGCTGTGTCCCTTAGAGGAGGGCAGGGAGCTGTTCCCATTGGCAGCAGAGGAGAGGACTCGCAGGAATGGGGTTGAATTAAGGGCAAGAAGGTACCCGCTGGATGCAACACAAGAACTCGTGGGCACTCCATGAAATTGCTGAGCAGTCAGGTCAGAACTGGAAGGAAGTCCTTCTTCACCCAAAGAGTGATTAACACGTGGAATCCACTGCCACAGGAGGTGGTGGCGGCCACAAGCATGGACGGCTTCAAGAGGGAATTAGATAAACGTATGGAGCAGAGGTCCATCATGTTGGAGAAATGAGCATGTAATGCAAGGCCTGAGAAATTCAGTCATTATAGGGTTAACTATGCAACTTGTTTGTTTACCTATGTTAGCCTGGAAGCAATACCTGGCAGCTGGCCAATTAACTGTAGACCCGGGAAAACTAAAGGTGTACTGTCTTGCTAATTGGTCAATGATATCAGGTGTTTCCTTTCAGGGGTCAAGAAGAAGGAGAGATCCTCCATTACAATCTCTCACTCTCTATCAGCATGTCTTAGTGTGAAGATGGAGCACAATGCAGCTCCTTAGAAAGCATGTTTTGTTTATTTGTAGCTAATCCCGTTTACCTTTTCCCTTTAGTAATAAACTTCTTTTAAACTAAAAGAAGCAATCTCTTCTTTCCAGAAAAGCAAGATTCATTACTCTGATTTTTCTGATTATTGGACAAAAGTCCTAACACATCAGTGGCTGTTAGCCACAAGGTATAGATAGGAACTCTCAGGCTGGGGCAAGCGATGCTCTGTATTCTTGGTGCTTTTGGGGGGGGGCAACAGTGGGAGGGCTTCTAGTGTCCTGGCCCCACTGCTGGACCTCCTGAGGGCACCTGGTGTTTTTGGCCACTGTGTGACAGAGTGTTGGATCCAACTGGCCTGATCCAACACTGGCTTCTCTTATGTCCTTATGTAACCAGGGCAGCAGCCGTGCAGGCAGGGTTGAATGGAGCCTGGAGGAATCCGGATCCTTTCCCTCCCTCCATGTACATGTGAGCCCATGGGAGTGTGGGGAAAGGGGAGGCTGGGGAGCCCAATCTTGTTCTGACTGCAGGCTAGTAGGGGGCAGATAGCCCCTTCTTCCTCCTCCTGCTCCCCGAGCTCCAGGCGGCTGCTCCCGTGGAGGGGAAGGCAAGTGGAAGGGAAGGCCTTGTCCCAACTCCTCCTGTGCCCGGGGCCCCATCCATCAACCCCAACTGGGCGTGACTCCTTTGCAAAAGCAACCCTCCCTTCCCTTGGGGGTGGGAATCGATGACTCAACAGAAGCCATGCCGAGTCAGCAAATCAGTTTCCCAAATTCCGTGTGTGTGTGGGGGTTCTGCCTGGGCCGGTCCCGACAGCTTCCTCTTCCTTCCTTCTTTGTCTTCCGGGGGGGGGGGGGGAGGCAGGATGAGAAAGGTTTCCCTTTGGGGAGAAGTCAGTGTCTCAGTTCTCCCACTGGGGAGATGGCTTTGATGTGGTGGGTAGTGCTTTCTCTCTCCCCCCCAAGGCAGGTTCATGCAGGGACAGTCTGTCGCAGCACGTAGACTCTCGAATTTTGGTGGGAGTCAATGCTCCCTCTAAGCTGTGGAGTCTTGTGAGCAAAAATTCTACTTTCTGAGCTCCTGGCATTAAAGTTGTAAGTAATTAGTTTGCTCTGGAGCCATCCTTCCTGAGCTAAGATGATAATCTGTGAGCCGGAGGCTAAAAACTGTGCGCTAGCTCACACTAAATCAGCTTAGAGGGAACATCCCGCAACCATGCTGAACGCAAAAAAAGAAATGGGGGAAAGCGGGGCATAGAACTGGAAAGCTGATCTGGGAATAGAATAGTTGTACTTGGGAGGCAGTGTGTACAGTGGTTGGAGCCAGTGTTCCCTCTAAGCTGAGTTAGTGTGAGCTTCCTCACAGTTTTTTAGCCTCCGGCTCGTACGTTTTTATCTCAGCTCAGGAAGGATGGGGCTCCAGAGCAAACTAATCTATGCAGCAGCCAGATCGCTTGCTCACAATCTTTTAATGCTAGTAGCTCACAAAGTAGCATTTTTGCTCACAAGACTTCACCGCTTAGAGGGAGCACTGAGCATATGTGGAACATCGTTTATAGTACAATACATGTGTATCTGGTGGTGGATTCAGGTGGGGTTAGCCATGTTGATCTGAAGCAATAGAACAAAGTTTGAGTCCAGCGGCACCTTTAAGACCAACAACACTTAATTCTGGGTATCAGCTTTCATATCAGAAGGAGGAGGAGAGGAGATTGGATTTATAGCCCCGCCCTTCAGTACCCGAAGGAGTCTCAGAGCGGCTCACAATCTCCTTCCCCTCCCCCTCCCCACAACAGATACACCCTGGGAGGCAGGCGGGGCTGAGAGAGCTCTCTTGAGAACTGCTCCTGAGAGAGTCATGGCTAACCTAAGGTCACACCAGCAGCTGCTTATATGCAGAATTAAACTTTGTTGGTTTTAAAGGTGCCACTGGACTCCAACTTTGTTTTATCTGGTGGTAGAAAGTGATGTCAAGTCATAGCTAACTTAGGGCAGCCCTGTAGGTTTTCCAAGGCAAGAGACAAACCAAGGTTGTTTGCCATTGCCTGCCTCTGCGTGGCAACCCTGGACTTTTTCTGTGGTCTCCCTTATCCAACTGCTAACCAAGGCTGACCCTGCTTAGCTTCCAAAATCTGACAAGATTAGGCCAGCCTGGGCCATCCAGATTAGGGAGCATGCTTCCTTACTGGGGCAATGGTTAAAAAAAGAAAGAAATGCATACATAATGGGGAAAACTAACGGAAAATAGTGGAAAGATCAAGATCCGTGGGTTCCATCAGCAGAAGGAGGGAAGGAGAACCAGGGGTTGAGATGGTGGGGAGGAGAACACAGCGCCTCCTCAGTGATCACAGCACCTGGCCTTGCAGCCGCCCAGAAGTGTACCTCTTTCCATGTCCCCAGCCAATGTTCGCTCTAAGCCATGGAGTCTTGTGAGCAAAAATTCTGCTTTGTGAGCTCCTGGCATTAAACTTGGGAGTGAGCAATTTGGCTGCTGCATCCATTAGTTTGCTCTGGAGCCATCCTTCCTGAGCTGAGACAAAAAAGTGTGAGCTGGAGGCTAAAAAACTGTGAGCTAGCTCACGCCAACTCAGTTTAGAGGGACACTGTCCCCAGAGTAACTTCAGTCCTCGCAAATTTGGCCCAATCTGCATCTAGCATTTGCTCTGTTGTTGTACCAAACCCACACTGGAACAGAAAAAGATGTGGCTCAAAAGCACATTTAGATACTGCAGAGTCGCCCCTGAACGCCCATAAAACGGCCATAAATCTATGCAGACGGCCACCATAAAACTGAGAGATCAAACTAAGTGAAAGCAGCACGCAGTCTGGACACTGCCGGAAAACCCGACAATCAACCAGAGTGTAAGTGGGCATGCAATGCAGAGGGGAGTTTCTGTTCCACCGTGGGTTTGGTAAGACAGTGGAGCAAAAGCTAGATGCAGACTGGGCCTTTGTCCTTCCCCATCAGACAACGGCTGGTCCCTGTTTCCCTCCCAAAGTGGTTATCCATAAGTTCTTTCTTCTCCTGCTGCCACGAAAGCAGACCTTAGGCATCTCCAGAAGCTTTGCCCGCAGAGTGAGATATTTTGGCACAGGATAATGGTGGCAATCAAACCGGGAATGGGAAGAACAGTCCCACAAGATCCTGAGATTATCATCCTCACCTAATTTGAAAAACCTGGGTACAAAACCAAAGGTTGAAAGAGTATGGTGTGGCCCTGATCTGGATAGCCTAGGCTTCCCAATCTTGTCAGATCAGTAGAAGCTAAGTAGGGTCAGCCCTGGTTAGTATGTGGATGGGAGACCACCAAGGAAATTCAGAGTTGCAACACAGGCAATGGCCAATCCACCTCTGCAGGTCTCTTGCCTTTGAATCCTCATGAGAGGTCACCTATAAGCCGGTTGTAATTCGACGGCAAGAAAGGTGAATTGGTTGTAATTGTAAAAATGTAATTTGTTTTTTGCATTATTAATTTTTTGGGTATTTTTAATATGTGTATGTCTGTGTGTGTGACTGTGTGTGACTGTGTGTGCATCTGGAAGTCACGGCGACCTCTGGTGACTGACCCCTTCTGAGTGCCTGGAGGATATTCAGAGAGGTGGCTGAATAAAGCCTGCCCCCACCTCCCGACTGCTAGTATTCCAAGGAGGCCTCCCATCCACGTACTTGCCAGGGCTGGCCCTGCTTGGCTTCCGAGATCTGATGAGATGGGGTTCTTTCTATCACTGAGATTTGCTAACCTTAAAATTTTTCCTCTTCCGTCTGGCTCCCATCCATTGCCCCGGGGGGTCACCAGACATCGCCACCCACTAACTGGCCAGGTTGGGGGAGGGCAGTGATGTTTTCTTTTTCATCCAGCCAAGCTTTTCGACTTAAGAATCAAATCAGCTTGTGTCGTGCCAGCTGCTAAGGACCCAAATCCCACCCTGCCACCGGGTTTAAAAATAGTTCCAGGGCTCAGCGGAGAGTGCCAGGCACGCCAAGGTTGGTGGCACTGGTGACGAGGGCTCGTGGAAGGCAGGGAGGGACTCCCAAAACTTTCCATTTAGGGAGGATGCTTCTTTTATTTTGTCTCACTGCACATGTTGGCATCTGGTTTGCACTAAATAGGTGCCTGGAGCTGGCATTAGTTCATCAGAAGTGATCTTTCTTTATAGAGCTGCCAAATAGCATCACCCGGAGGCAGATTTGTAGAGTAAGAAGCAGATGGTGAATCGCTTCGGGAATGGGATGAAGGTTCAGAAAGGGAGACCTTCAGAACCAAGGAGAGCTCCGAAGCAAGGGAGACGTTGCTCCCACAAACCAGTATGGAGGTTCTGGCCTTTCTGAAAGATTTTAAGACTACCCCCCAGACCAGTGTTCCCTCTAAGCTGAGTTAGTGTGAGCTAGCTCACAGTTTTTTAGCCTCTTAGCTCAGGAAGGAGGGCTTCAGAGCAAACTAATTTATGCAGCAGCCAAATCGCCTGCTCACAATTTTAATGCCAGTCGCTTGCAAAGTAGAATTTTTGCTCACAAGACTCCACAGCTTAGAGGGAGCATTGCCCCCAAACCTCCTGCTCCTCGGTGGAGTATGGAACAGACTTGAACGGGTCGATTTGGAGCATCTTTCCAGTGCTGACAAACGAAGGACCTGGAAGAATGTCTCTCTTGTTGAATCTGGATTTGGAACTTGTGCATTAAATGAAGGTGACATTTGGCCATGGTGGAGGTTGCGTTGCTAAGGCGTTCCTCACCTGTTGCTTATGGCTCTCCCCCCGCCCCCGCTGCCCCACATAGAATTTTCAGCTCCTTTGTTCCCCTGTGCTCTGGGGGCTCAGCTGGGATCACACCCCATGATCTCTGCTCCTACCCTGGGGAGCTGCCAAAACAGAACATGCAGGAGGCCCCAGGAGACCAGCCCGTTGCTTACCTACACCGCCAGGGAAATTAGCAGAATATTATGTGGCACCAGCAGGCAGGGCTTGACAGGTCAGGTCTGCTGCCAACAAGAAGGAAGAAGAAGAAGGAAGAAGGAAGAAGGAAGAAGAAGAGGAGGAGGAGGAGATTGGATTGATACCCCACCCTTTACTACCCGAAGGAGTCTCAGAGCGGCTTATAGTCCCTTTCCCTTCCCCTCCCCAGAACAGACACCCTGTGAGGTGGGGGGGCTGAGAGCTCTCTCAAGAACTGCTCCAGAGAGAACAGCTCTGAGAGAAGTTGTGACTGACCCAAGGTCACACCAGCAGCTGCATGTGGGGGAGTGGGGAATCAAATCTGGTTGGACCAGGTTAGAGTACGTTCTCCTATTCACTGCACCAAACTGGGAGGGGGGAGAGCAAAAATTAAAAGTGGATGATGTCCATGCCATGAATACGCCAAAACAAAAACAAAAAGTGCCATAAAAGGAGGAAGGAGTAGCAGCAGCATCAATGAGCAAAACAAACAGGCCAAAAAGAGGAGGAGAAAGGGTGCTCTGGGGCACGGGGTTCGCTGCATGGAAAGTCTGAACTACAACGTAGTGATCAGCATTGGTTAATTGAGTACACAACAAAGAGGGAAAATAACCAGCCGAAGGCCAACTATATACACCCTCTCTGGACACACCCTCAGTCCCACTGGTGGGTTTAAATTTCCTGCCAGAGGTCTTATTGGCTGACTGCAGGTTGCTCAGGATCCTTGGCCCCTATTGTTCTCCGGGACCAAGCTAAGGCTAAGGGCGCTGGCACCACAGACATAACAGATGCATTTGTACATCCCAAATTACCTTGAGCTGGATCCTAACAGCAACCCTGTAAGGCAGGCCAGTTATTATTATCCCCAAATTGCAGATGGAGGTGGGCGGATGAGGCTTGTAAGTTCGTTGCAGAGCTGAGCTTTACAGCGGAATCCTATGCACAGTTACTCCGGTCTAATCCTATTGAAATCTACGAGTTCAGACTAAAGCAACTCTCCATAGGATTGCAGTATTCGACCTCTTGATTCACAATTCAGCCGCTCTGCTAAGTGGCTCTCCTTTCACACCAGTGGATTCTAGGGCAAGACAGTGAAGCATCGCTTCCACAAATCCTAACATTCTTCTAGGTACCTGTTTCATTCTCCAAAAAACATGCAGGCAGGCCCCTCTGGCCAGGACCCAGCAAAGCCACACAAAAAACAGCAGGGGGCTGATATCTGGGCACACCTTGGGCCTTGTGGGAAGCAGATGGGTGCTTTTTGATTTTCCACACCCGGGCTGACAACGCATGGGGGTGGGGGGAGCGCTCGAAACCTTGCGTGTGATTGGATGTTACTTTGCCTGGTCCTAAACAAAGAGCAGGGTTGCTGACTCCAGGCTGGCAAATTCCTGCAGATTTGGGGAGCTGAAGGCTGGGGAGGGAAGAGGAGGGGCCTCGGTGGGGCATCAGTGCCTCAGAGTCCATGGCTTCCTGGAACCTTGCTTGTTTCTTTGTTCTCTTCTTTTTTGGTGTGTGTGTAAAGTATGCATTGAGAAGGTGGCTCTAAAAACCACTCCCAGATGATGTGCTCATGAGACGCCAAAACTTTTAGAAGAAGAAGAAGAGGTTGGATTTATACCCCGCCCTTCACTCGGAGTCTCAGATTGGCTTACAAATTCCTTTTCCTTCCCTTCCCCACAACAGACACCATGTGAGGTAGGTGGGGCTGAGAGAGCTCTCTCGAGGACTGCCCTTGAGAGAACAGCTCTGAGAGAATTTGTGACTGACCCAAGGTCACCCAGCTGGTTGCATGTGGAGGAGTGGGGGATCAAACCCGGTTCTCCAGATCAGAGTCTGCCGCTCTTAACCATTACACCAAACCGGCTCTCCAGTTTCCAGCAGGTCAGCTGCTTGGAAAACATGATTTTTTTAGCCCTCTGACCTAACAGGGGTCTCTTGTGGAGTGGGGTGGACGCCAGGCTACGCAGCTGGGGAAACCAAAATACCTTACTGACCTGCCAGAAGAACTACTAAGGTACTCGAACAAAGGACTGTGCAGGTTTGAAGGCAGGATGCAAATGGGAAATGGCTGCATGACATCAAACAGCTTGCCTCTGGGTCAAAGGGGATAAAACGTTTGCCAGCTTGACACAATGCCAAATTTTCTGATTTTGGATTAGCATTGTGTGTCTCTGGTATTGGTTTCCACACTCTAACCACTTGCCCAGATTGTTCCTGCAAGACCATTCCTTATACTTTAGCTTGGTGCAAGTAGGCCCAAGCCTTGTTTTCTTTTCAAAGAACAAACTGCAATGTCACAGAGAGTTGATTTTGAATATCTTATCCCTGCTGGAGAAGACTCTTGAGAGTCCCTCAGACTGCCAGGAGATCAAATCAGTTGGTCCTAAAAGAAATCAACCCTGACTGTTCCCTGGAAGGCCGGATATACTGAAGATTAAGCGCAGATACTTTGGCCACCAAATGAGAAGGGAGCACTCACTGGAGAAGACCCTGATGCTGGGAAAGACTGAAGGTCAAAGAAGAAGGGGACTGCAAAGGGTGAGACGGCTAGACAGTGTCATCAATGCAATGAATATGAAATTAAGCAAACTCCAGAGCACGATGGAAGACAGGAGGGCCTGGCGTCAGAGGCGTCGACTTTTAAAATCCGGGGGGGGGGGGCTCTTGTGCGTGCGCGCTTCACACGTGCGCACGCGCTGGGACCATGTCCCCCCCCCCCCGGACTGGCCTAGCCTGGCCACTCCTGCCTCCATGGGGCCAGGTCAGGCCCGGGGAGGGGGAGGCGGCAGCAGCAGCCGGCGGGCGGGCAAACGAGGCGGCAGCCCGCGCCTGCCCCGCCGCCTCCCCCCCCGGGCAGCGGCCGCGGGGCTCAGTCCTGAGGGGCGGCAGCGACAGTGCCGGTCCCTCCTCCGCCTCTCGGCCGCCGCTCCGGGGGCCGCTGGCTGGAGGGTCCCGCCGGCCGCTTAGTCCGTGGCGCAGTGGGCGGTTGGTCTGCTCTCGGGGCTGGCTGGCTGGCAGCGGCGGCAAGAACCAGGAGCCCCGGGCACGCCACTTCCAGGGCGCGCGCGTGCGGGGGGGGGGAGGGAGCCTGGCGGCTGGAACCCCACGGGAGGGGCGGGAAAGCGAAGGCGGCCGGGGTGCCTGTGGAGGTGGTCGGGGACGAGCCCGACCCCCCCCCCCTCCTGGGGCGCGAGGCGCTCTCGAACCCCGCCACGCCGACCCTGCTCGCCCGCCCCCAGCGGGGGCTGGCAAAGTTGAAGTCAGGCTCCTGGTTCTTGCCGCCTGCCCCGCCGCCTCCCCCCCCCCCTGCCTCCGTTCCTTTGCCCAGCTGGTTCCTGGAGGAGGGAGGAATGGAGCAGGGAGAGAGGCGGTGGCGGCGGCAGCCAGCCAGCCGGCCGGCCTGGGCACTCCATTTTCCCGGGGGTGGCTGAGCCCCCCCCCGGGAAATTTCGGGGGTGGCTCGAGCCCTCGAGCCCCCCCATAGTCGAGCCCCCTATGCCTGGCGTGGTGGGGTTGCAAAGAGTCAGACTCGACTGAGCGACTGAGCAACAACAACTGCTTCAACCCCCCAAATCCTCTTCTCCCTTAAAATCATAGAATCACAGAGTTGGAAGGGGCCCTGCAGGCCATCTAGTCCCACCCCCTGCTCAGTGCAGGATCAGCCTAGAGCAGGGTGGGCAAACTGTGGCTCGGGAGCCGCATGCGGCTCTTTCACATATATTATGTGGCTCCTGGCAGGGCGGCTGGGGAAGCTAAATATCATTAGCAAACAAATATCATTGGACAAATTAATATCATTATTAATATCTGCTTTTACCCCTTTTGTTATTATTTTTGGCAGTCTCATTTAATGTTAATAAAAAGCAAATTTGCTTATTTTCCAATAAAAGCAGGTAATATTTGTTCATGTCTTGTGGCTCTCAAACATCTGATGTTTATTCTGTGCGGCTCTTACGTTAAGCAAGTTTGGCCACCCCTGTTCTAGGTGGCTCTTACGCTGAGCCAGTCTGCCCCCCCCCCCCAGCCTAGAGCATCCCCGACAAGTGATCGTCCAGCCGCTGCTTAAAGACTGCCAGGGAGGGGGAGCTCACCACCTTTCTAGATAGCCGATCCCACTGATTCTCCCTTGGATAAACCAAACTTGTGTAACTTGGTTTTCTCACCATTTCCCCATTTTCTCAGATATTTTCCACATTAAAAGATTTATTTGTGCACTGATGGATCAGTGTTATACATCGTATGTGTATTATATAGAGCCAGTTTGGTGTTGTGGTTAGGAGCGTGGACTCTAATCTGGGAGAACCAGGTTTGAGTCCCCACTCCTCCACATGCAGCTGCTGGTGAGATCTTGGGTCAGTCATAAGTTCTCTTGGAGCTGTTCTCTCAAGGGCAGTCCTCAAAAGAGCTGTCTCAGCCTCACCTACCTCCCAGGGTGTCTATTGTGGGGAGGGGAAGGGAAAGGAGATTGTAAGCCGCTCTGAGACTCCTTTGAGTAATGAAGGATGGGGTATAAATCCAGTCTCTTCTTTCTTCTTCTTCTTCTAAATGATGACCATTGTATCATACGAGTTGCACCTTAAAAACTGTGCCAGGAACTGTCGCTCAGTGGTAGAGCAGCTGCTTGGCATGCTAAAGGACCCCGGTTCAATCCCCAGCATCTCCAGTTAAGAACATAAGAGGAGCCATGTTGGATCAGGCCAGTGGCCCCTCCAGTCCTCCACTCTGTGTCACACAGTGGCCAAAACACAGGTGCCATCAGGAGGTCTACCAGTGTGGCCAGAACTCTAGAAGCCCTCCCACTGTTGCCCCCCAAGCCCCAAGAAGACTGAACATCACAGACATAAGACATACTGTGAAAGGCCTCTGCCTGAGACCCTGGAGAGCCACTGCCAGTCTGAGTAGGCACCATGGGCTTTGACGGATTGATGGTCCGAATGAGTAAAAGGCAGCTTCACAGACAAATGCACAAAAGTCCATGTGGTGGAGATCAACACACCGGCCTCTTCTTGTGGTGTGGATTAAAGTAAGGTGGCCTTGTCCACTGTGTGGGGGGTTGCGGACGTGTAATGCACGCATGCAGAGCAAACAAGCGTGCGAGCGGGAGTGTGCATTAAAATTAGCGAGTAAAAATCTAATGTGATTGTGTTAAGATTTCTCCCTCCCATGCGACAGAACCCGGTGATGCTTTGAAGGATATCCATGCACATTTTTGCTGAGGCTGGCAATCTGGAAAGTTCACACTAAGTGGTTTGTGTCACCATAAATAAAGCTGGAACTCTCTCTCTCTCTCTCTCTCTCTCTCTCTCTCTCACCATGGCAATTTTTTAAATGAAGGGTTTTTTTAATGTGCACAGACTAGGCCTCGGGCTCCGAGGTTTAATCAGGCTGCAAACAAACTGTTGTCGAGATAAATGACAACCCCTGACACGCTGTGAGTTTTCTTTCACTTTTTTGGTTTGTAGGGGATGCATTTCTTTGTTCCCACTTTGTCTCCTGCCAATGGCACTGGAGCCCTGACCTGGATAGCCCAGGCTAGGTTGATCTTGTCAGCTTTTGGAAGCTAAGCAGGGTCGGCCCTGGTTTACTACTAGGATGGGAGACTGCCAAGGAAGTCCAAGGTCACTACACAGAGGCAGGCCATGGCAAACCACCTCCGAACGTGAACCACCTTCGGACGTCTCTTGCCCTGAAAACCCTACAGAGTCACTAGAAGTCAGCTGCAACTTGACAGCACTTTCAAACACTACTAATATTACCGGTGTCTGGATACAACCCTTTTAAAGTGCTATTTGGGGCCAAATGGCATCTATCCTGGGGAGTGTTTGGGTGTTCAGTTGGGTAGACGCTTGCTCCAATCCAGTAAGACATTAGTTCTGCCAGTGGCTAGTAGCTAAGACAACTAAAACCCTCCTTCCTGCTCAATGTCTTAATTGTTAGAACAGATTTAAAGGAAGTCACCCAAAGAGTCATTCACACGGGGAGTTCACTGCCACAGGTAGTGGTTTCAGCTACAAGCATAAACAGCTTCAGGAGGGGATTGGATAAACATATGAAGCAGAGGTCCATCAGTGGCTCTTAGCCACAAGGCATAGATGGAACACTCTGTCTGAGGCAGTGATGCTCTGTGTTCTTGGTGCTTGGGGGGGGCAACAGTGGGAGGACTTCTGGAATTCTGGCCTCATTGGTGGACCTCCTGATAGCACCTGGGTTTGGGGCACTGTGTGAGACACAGAGTGTTGGATTGGGTAGGCCATTGGCCTGATCCAACATGGCTTCCCTTAAGCTCTTATGATCTCGTATGTTGTTGTTTTTATTTTTTAATGTATTTTAGCATTAGGTTTTAATGGCTTTTAAGGTGTGTGTTCTTACTATGTCTGTTTTAAGTTGTTAGCCACCTTGATGGCCCTTCTGAGAGCAGAACGACAGGGTATACATTTTGTAAAATAAATAAAAAGTGAATGATGAATGGAAAATCCACATTCAGAGGCCGACTCATAAATGGTGGGAATATATAACGGGCGAAAGGGTTTCATGACCTGTTTGTAAGATCCCAGTTGGACACTGCTGGGAACAGAAAACAAGACTAGATGTATTTGGGGTCTGATTGAGCAAAGCATATACTTGCTTTCACAACCATCCTGTGTGGTAGGCAAATGTGATTACCCCATAATGCAGATGGGAGAGGGCAAGAGAGACGGTGGTTGAACAAAGGTCACCTTGTGAAGTCGTGGCTGAGATCAAAGGGAACTTCCTGGCTCTCGATTCACCCCCTGGATCACTATGCTACCCCGATGCTTCAGAGGATGAGGGAGAAAATTGTACCCTGTGCAAACCTCCATGGTCAGTAGCAGTATACCTCTGGTGAGCAGATACTAAGGACAAGTGGTGATGTCATTTTCCATTACTGGAGAAAGTATATCTATACCCAAATGTAAATTTGCAGAATTCCAAGAAAGACAAAAAAGAAGAGAGAGGCAAATAAGTTTAACTTTTGATATTTATATGTTTTTAAAGTTTATTGTTAGAGGACATTTGTATTTACTACTTTTAACAGGACAATGACTGCATATTAAAAATGGATACATTTCCATGACTGGTATCCCCTGGAGTATGGGAGGGCACACAGCAGCAGAATCCCAGCAGAATCCCAGATGCCACCTTCAAGACACCTTACTGGTTCCCCTTGCCTCCCGTTTAACCACACAACAACCCTGCAAGGTACATGAAGCTGAGAGACACCCACATCCTTTCTGCAAGTGACCCTTTTTCCGGCCTGAGAACACAGGAGGAGCCTGCTGGATCAGATCAGTGAGGGTCCCTCTAGTCCAGCATCCTGTCTCACACAGTGGCCTCAACCAGTTCCTCTGGAGGGCCAGCAACAGGGCAGAGAGGCCGAGGCCTTCCCCTGATAAGAACATCAGAAGAGCCCTGCTGGGTCAGACCAGTGAGGGTCCCTCCAGTCCAGCATCCTGTCTCACACAGTGGCCGATCAGTTCCTCTGGAGGGCCAGCAGCAGGGCAGAGAGGCCGAGGCCTTCCCCTGAGAAGAACATCAGAAGAGCCCTGCTGGGTCAGACCAGTGAGGGTCCCTCCAGTCCAGCATCCTGTCTCACACAGTGGCCTTAACCAGTTCCTCTGGAGGGCCAGCAGCAGGGCAGAGAGGCCGAGGCCTTCCCCTGAGAAGAACATCAGAAGGGCCCTGCTGGGTCAGACCAGTGAGGGTCCCTCCAGTCCAGCATCCTGTCTCACACAGTGGCCTTAACCAGTTCCTCTGGAGGTCCAGCAGCAGGGCAGAGAGGCCGAGGCCTTCCCCTGAGAAGAACATCAGAAGAGCCCTGCTGGGTCAGACCAGTGAGGGTCCCTCCAGTCCAGCATCCTGTCTCACACAGTGGCCTTAACCAGTTCCTCTGGAGGGCCAGCAGCAGGGCAGAGAGGCCGAGGCCTTCCCCTGAGAAGAACATCAGAAGGGCCCTTCTGGGTCAGACCAGTGAGGGTCCCTCCAGTCCAGCATCCTGTCTCACACAGTGGCCTCAACCAGTTCCTCTGGAGGTCCAGCAGCAGGGCAGAGAGGCCGAGGCCTTCCCCTAATGTTGCCTCCGGGCACTGAGATTCAGAGGCTTTTGGGACCTCTCCTGACACACCATCTGAGTCATTTTATTTATTTACTTATTTGAATAAACTCATGAATTGCCCACCCTGTGTGAGGCTTCTGCTCGAAGTAGTCAAGGATCAGATCTTTGTTGATGAAACACAGTTCTTTATTTCCAATTTCTACATTGCTACAGGTCCTCGGATTATTGTCAGAGATAACATACACAATAGAAGCAGGTCTAATATACCTTCCCGTACAATTTGAATTGCCCATAGGTAACCAATCAACAGGGGGGGAAAACCGCGGGCAAAAGATCCTTTGGCCGTTTGCTTCCCACAGGAAAAAGGTGAGGTGTGAAGCAGTAAATTTCCCTTCTTAAACCAGACCCCTTAGATGTAACCATCTTTCACATAACAAATAACTTTCCCCAAGGCTTTCGCACGTTGATAAGAACTGGTCCCTGTCCTCCCAGCAGGGAGGAAAGGAATGCGGAGGCAGGAGTGTGAGAGGCCCATTGTTCTCATGCTTTGAAGTCGCCACTCTCCCGGGCAAACGGTTACATAGACCAGACCTGGTCAGAGCCATAAACCCAGGATCACTGAATATACAATCACAAGGGTCAAACTAATAAGCAATAGGAAGGATTACATAGTTATTACAGGAACAGATTGCAAAGCATAGCATGAATTCCCAGAAACCCTTGTTAGAATCTGCAGATTCTGACACCCTGCAAGCAGGCCCTGGGCGATTTACAACGGGGATTAAAAATGCAAGAATACATGACCAAAATCCCTGATGATAAACAACTAAACCAAAAGGTTGGCTAGATGATCTCGGCTGAACAGCTCTTGCCTTCTCACATAAGAGCCCTGCTGGATCAGGCCAATAGTCCCTCTAGTCCACCATTCCCTCCCTGGGATTCAGAGGAGTTGTGGAAGTTTCCCTCAGCCACCATGGCTAGTAGCCACTGGTTGACTTGTTCTCCGTGAATCTGGTCCTAGAGATGGTTGCTGAGATGGACTGGCCCTTGAGCTTACAGGGACAATTCTGGATAGGCAGTCAAGCCCCAGGAGCTCTTCCAGGCCAACAATGGACGTGAAGAGTACTGGACTCAGGAGACCAGGAACGGTGAAATCATGAAGCCTTTATTGAGTGATTCAGCATGCCCAGTAGATGGTCAGAACAAGCATGCTTCCAGGGCTCCAGGGCCCTCATTATATGCTGGCCGGAGCCACACCTCCGGCCGCACCCAAAAGACCTGATAGGGGCTTAACATATGCGCATGTTTGTCATAGGTTCCCTGGAGGAGCCTTTGATTGCATTGGCTCCCCAGGGAGAACCTAGGTCCCACATTGGTGGAGGCTTTCAATCCGGATGTCTATTGTCCCTCCAGATTCAAGCTCCCCTCTCTGCCTGACCATGTGCTCTGGCCATGCGGTGGGCGCCATTACCTGGGAGCACATGGCAGGCTGGTTGCTACACAGAGCATACTACATTACAGGATGCTGGCTCACCCACTGCCACTCCTGGAAGCAGTGGGTAAGCGATGCCCTTTTTTCATGCCCTCGGCCAGGTAGCATTGTGTCCTTGCTGTTTCTACCTGCCAATCTTCTTTCAAGTCACAAGGTAGTTTTTAAACATTTTTTCCAGGTTTTTAAAAATTCCCTTCACTAATAATGCTGTCTGTCTCCCCAAAGCACCTCACATCATTTGTCGCTCCTCCATTTTATCCTCACGACAGCCCTGTGAGGTAGACTAGAAAGAAAGTGTCACTGGCCCAAAGTCACCCTACACACTTGCATGGGCAGAGTGGGGATTCGAACCCATCTCTCCCAGATCCGAGTCCAACACTCCAGTCGCTACACCATGCTGGCTCTCTTGTTGCAGTCTTTACCACAGCCCTGACAGGTAGTCCACTATCGCCAGCCCCATGCAGCAGAGGGGAGACAGG
The DNA here is from genome assembly GCA_029233225.1 of Lepidodactylus listeri. Taxonomy (NCBI): domain Eukaryota; kingdom Metazoa; phylum Chordata; class Lepidosauria; order Squamata; family Gekkonidae; genus Lepidodactylus; species Lepidodactylus listeri. The sequence goes on from JARCFY010000002.1 coordinate 179,262,725, forward strand.
AGTGGGGAATGAGCCAGTTTGTGGCAAGGGGTGAGATCTGAATGGGGTTCTTGCTGGTTGACTGTTCCTCTGTTAATTTTTATTTATTTTATTTATTAGGTTTCTCGACCGCCCTTCCCTGCTTGGGCGGGGCTCAGGGTGGTTTACAACAGATTAATTCAGTGCATTATAAACCCTTTCAAAAAAATCAATATTAAACACATTGAAGGCATTTAAGCCTACAAAGACATTTTAAGAAACAGTGCTAACATTCAGTCATGGGAGGGGGGTGCCAGGCAGATGTAAGGGAACCGTCACTGGCCCCAGTCAAAGGCCTGGTGGAACACCTCTGCCTTACATGCTCTGTGGAACTTTAATAGGTCAGACGGGGCATAGATGTTGTTCCGCAGAGAGTTCCGCCAGGGCAGGGCCAGGGCGGAAAAGGCCCTGGCAGAGGCCAGCTGGATATCTTTGGGGCTGGGGACCAGCAGAAAAATCTTATTGGCTGATTGTAATGCCCTTTGGGCACCTCCTTTGCTCTAGGGCAGGGGCGGCCAAACTTGCTTAACCTAAGAGCCACATTGAATAAACATCAGTTGTTTGAGAGCCACAAGACATGAAGAAATATTACACGTTTCAATTGAAAAATATGCAGATTGGCTTTTATTAACATTAAATGAGACTGCCAGAAAATTAAAGCAAAAGGGGTAAAAACAGATATTGATAATGATATTTAAAGAGACAAATGCTTTCTTCAAGCCAGCCGTGCTTTGGGAATGCATTTAAAGTAAAAGTGGCTTTCTTTCTCTGCTCCCCCCCCCTCGCCTCAAGCCTACCCAGGGAGGGGAACACTGGCTGGGGAAGGGAAGACAGATCAGGGAGGCATGCCTCCCCTTTGCTTCCTCAGCTGCCCTGCCAGGAGCTGCACAATATGTGCCACCCCTGCTATAGGGGCTGCTGCTGGCTCCTGGGAATCTCTCCTCAGCTTTTGTAGTGCCAAATCCAGTCAGTGTTCCCTCTAAGCTGAGTTAGTGTGAGCTAGCTCACAGTTTCTTAGCCTTTGGCTCACAGATTTTTGCCTTAGCTCAGGAAGGAGGGCTCTAGAGCAAACTAATGTATGCAGTAGCCCAATGGCTTGCTCACAACTTTAATGCCAGAAGCTTGCAAAGTAGGATTTTTGCTTGCAGGACTCCCCAGCTTAGAGGGAGCATGGGCAGACAGTGTGGATGTCTTCTGGCTAAAAGCAGTTCCCTGTTTCAGTGGGGGCCAATGCTCCCTCTAAGCCGTGGAGTCTCGTGAGCAAAAATTCTATGTTGCGAGCTGCTGGCATTAAAGTCGTGAGCAGGTGATGTGGCTGCTGCGTGAATTAGTTTGCTCTGGAGCCATCCTTCCTGAGCTAAGGCAAAAACGTGTGAGCCGGAGGCTAAAAAACTATGAGCTAGCTCACACTAACTCAGCTTAGAGGGAACACTGAGGGCAGTTGTGGCTGAATTGGGGGGGGGGGTTTGCTATGGTTTTCTGGGAGAATCCGTAGAAGGGATCCTTTCTCCCCACCCCCACCTCCTGTAGATAAAGCCAGTCTCTGAAAGGACCCCCCCCCCAAAGCTCCCTCTCCCCCCCCCCCATCCAAAGGCAACTGGGTCCCTCAATCAAAACTGGGTCTCTGGGAAGCGCTGAACACGACTGGAAGGACTGTGGTCCCTCTGCCCATGCTCAGAGACCCTTCTCCTGCCTTGGCCAAGAGGCAGAGATGTCTGCCTCCCCCCCCCGCTGCCTTTGCCAAGTCCCCCCCCCCCCAAGCCAGACCCGATTCTTTCCAAGAAACACCCTGAAGATAAAATCCAATTTAAATTCCATTTACATCCCATCAGCTTTCTTCTCCGGGCGCACTCCCTCCCGCATCCGCCTGGCGCAGACAATTTGGAGATGTTCTCTCCCTCCCTCCCTCCCCCCCCCCTCAGGCTCGCAACCTGCCGGCATGGCTCCCCCCCCCATTCATTCCCCTCCCTCCCGGACACCCCCCCTTCCTGGGACTACCTTGGGGGGGGGGGGCGAAGCTTGGAGGGACCCCCCCCCGAGCGCCCTCCCAGGCCCGGCTCTGCTACTCTTCCTCTCCCCCCCACCCCGCAGAAGAAAGGGGGCGGAGCACGGGGCGGGGTCTGGCGGCGCCGGACGGGAGAGGGAGGGCGCGAGCGAGGGAGGTCGGCCAGGGGTGCAGCTGGCGAGGCGAGCAGCCGGGAGCCGCGCTAGCCCGGAGGGGGGGGGGGAGCGGAGGCGGGGAGGGGGAGAGAGGCGAGCCGGCTGTCTTCCCCCTCTTGCGGACGGCAGAAGACGCGAGAAGCGGGCGCGACGGAGGTCGGTGTGTGTCGCCTGAGCCGGCCTCGCTCTCTCTCCATCCGCCCCCGCCCCCCCCCCCGAAGCTCCCGGCTTTGCAAGTCATCAGTTCTGCCGCTGCTAAAGCCAGCCACCCTCGGGCAGCCGGGAGCCCCAAACAGCAGACGATTTCCCTCCCCCCCCTCCCCTCCAACCCCCCGAGTCCTTGGAGGGGGCGGGCGTCCCGGGCAAAGTGAGGCGTCCCCTCTCGCCCCCCCCCCCCGCCCCGATTCCATCTGTCGCAACACCCGCCGCCGCCGCACCAGAGTTCAAAGCATCCACTTCACAGCCCCTGTTGGGGGTCCGAGCTGGGGACGAGAACGACTCTTGGGAAGGGAGAGCCGGCCTCCAGCGGAAGATCTAGGCAGGAGGGGGGGTGCAAAAGAAGAGCGAGGGCTCCATCAACCTCCCCCCCCCCCCCCCGGCACGCACACACACTTTAAATCTTCCCTCGAAATTTGGGGACGCCTCCAGCGCGGGCTGTTTCCGACCAGGACCAAAACAGACGCCTCCCTGCCGTCCGTCCCCCCAAATCCGTCCCCCCCAAGATGCCAACCCACGGCAAGATGGTACCTGGGAGATGAACAGACGCGGCCAAGGAGAGAAGATCGCCCGGGTTTGACCCCCCTCCCCACCCGGTCCTCCACGCGCACCTATAGATGTCTTGGAACTTGGTGGGACCCCGCGTTTTCCCCTCCCCCTCGCCATAAGCTCCCCTCTCTTCCTTCCCAGCGCTGGCTTTCCGTCGGCACCGACGCGCTGGTCCATTCCCTCCGCGCGATGGTAAGTTTCATGTCAGTTTCCAATCCTTCTCGGGGGACTTGTTGGGGTGGGGTGGGGCGGGGCAGAACTTTATGGTTGCTTCGCAAAGCCGGGACTGGGGGGGGGGGGGAGGGGGAAAGTAGAAGGCAGGTGGCCCAGAAATAGAAAGGCGGGGGGGGGGGGGGTCGGTCCTGTCAAAAGCAAAGCAGGAATGGAGAGCTTTGATGGAGGGGGGGGGGGGGAGAGAAGAGGGCTGGCTATCTATCCCCCCCCCCCCCCCAATTCTGGCAGGGGATGCTCTTCCAACAATCTGGTTGAAGATCCTCCCACACACACACACACCCGGTGCTTGTTAGAGTGAGCGGGGGTGGGGGGTGGGGGGCTGAGATCCAGGGCTTTTTAAGTCTGTGGAGTGTCTGGCCACATTCCCTTGGCCGCGGTGCGCTTTTACGCATGGAATTGGGGAGGGGGGAAATGCGTAAGATCTGCGCCGGGGACGGGGGTGGGGGGAGGGGGAAGTCTGTACGGCAGCCGCTCTCGCTCTCTTGGCAGCCAGCTCAGCAGAGCCCAAGATGTAGCGGAAAATGGCCGCTCTGGCGCGGGGGGCGGGGAAGGAGGGAGGGCCAGCCGAGCTGAACTTGGAAATGACGCCCGGCAGCCCGAGAGCGCGCGCCACAGAGCCAGGCGGCCAGAGAGGCCGAGCTTCCCGCGGGGGCTGGCCGGGGCCCCGCAGAGCCCCCCCTCCAGGAGGGAGCCACAAGGACCCGCACCTGGGGGAAGCCGGCGGGGCCCTGCGGCAAGCAGGCAGCCTCACAAGGGCGCTGCGGGGCACACGAGGGGACGGCGGGAGCTCCAGCAGCGCCGCCGCAGCTTGCAGCATCAACCCCCCCCCCCCCAATCAAACACACACACCCTCCATCTATCCTTCGGCCTCCTGCCCCTTTCCTGCCCCCCCCCCAGCTCCCCCTCCCTCCAAAAAAACCCCAGTGGGGTTCTCAATAAAGAAATAAGTTGGGCTCCGGCGTTCTTGAGCCGCAGTCCTTCCCTAACAGCCCAGCCTGGAGAGGAAGTCCCGGCGAGTTCAAGGGGACTGGCTCTTGAGTAAAGACGGCCGGGGCGCGCTGCTGCTGCTGCCGCCGCCGCCGCCGCCGCCTCCGGCCCGGGTCTCCTGAGTCTATAATAAAAATCTCAATGGCAGGCTGGACCCGGCGGCCTCTATTCCCATTCGAGAATCTGGTATCGACCCTTGATCTCTTCCGTTCGAAGATCTGAGCTCCTGGATCAACTGCCTTCAGACCGGGGTGGGGGGGTTTCTTTCTTTCTTTCTTTCTTTCTTTCTTTCTTTCTTTCTTTCTTTCTTTCTTTCTTTCTTTCTTTCTTTCTTTCTTTCTCTCTTTCTTTCTTTCTCTCTTTCTTTCTTTCTTTCTCCCTTTCTTTCTTTCTTTCTTTCTTTCTCCCTTTCTCCCTTCCCTTCCCTTCCCTTCCAAATTGCCTTGGCCATAAAAGCCGTAGTGGAATGAGTGAGACTTACTTTCCTGTAAACATGCCAGGGATCGGGTTCCCTGAGCCAGCGAGGCGCTCAACTTCTAGCAAATGGTTTCCTCGAAATAAAATAAGAAACAAAATAAATACCGGGGGGGGGGGAGAGAGAAGTTAGCAGAAGACTTTTTTTTTTTTAACAGGAGGCACCAAGTCTTCCAAGGGTGACAGCCGGGCGATTTGCCGCAGTGGTTGGGTCTTCTTTAGCCCTTCAAAATGCCCCCCCCCCATTCCTTTCAAGCCACCTCCCCACCGCAAACCCTTCCGGTTTTATAGGTCTCCCCGCCTGCTGCCAAGAGATGCCGCTGACTTAGTAAGCAACAACTCCCCTCCCCCCCCCCCCCCCCCCCATAACCTCACTTCGAATTCTGCCTTGATTTTCCACCGAGCGCCCTGGGGTGGGGAATCGCTTGCGTTTCCCTCCACCATCCATCCTACCCAGAGTGGATCTCAGGGAAGAGAAGGGGAACTGGGGTGGGGGGGAGTCTGCTAGGGTGGTCAGGGTGTGTGTGTGTGTGGGGGGGTAGCACTGACCTCTCCGGGAGGGGAGGGCTGAGCGTTTCAAACTCTGCAACAGAATATAAACTCAGGCGTTGATAATTTAGGGAGCTGAAGGTCCTGAGGCGATACTCAAATACCTTTGAAGTACAAATGGCTCCTTCAGACCCCCCCCCCGTCGCTTCCCCCCCCCCCCCCCGCAGAGTCCCCGAATCAAATTCCTAACACAACACCGATTCTTATAACTGGGGCCTAGTTCACACATAAATAGCAACGGGGGGCGGGGGGGGGCGTGCCCACGTGGATTTAGGCTGAACCACTTCGGGTGGGACTATCGAAAAAGCCATTTCCCTGCCGTCAGAAAGCTACTTCCAAGGGACTGTATTCGGGCACTGAGAAGAGATTGACCCGCGCGTGCTGGGGGCGTTAGGGTCAGGGGGGGGGAAGCGACGGCGGCAGGAAGAAGGGTTGGAGGGGATCTGTGGTGCCCTAAACTTTCTAGCGGTGGGAAGGAGGGCTCTTCTCTCGCAGGTGACCGGGCAAATCCACCCGCTGCTTGGTCGGACAGCGGCCCCGGAAGGAGACTAGAGTGGCCCCATGGACTTTCTCAAAGTTTCCCTCCTTTTCTCCCCCCTCTTCAATTTTCCTCTTGGCCTTTACATTTCGAACACAGTCCCCTGGAGGTGAGCTTGACCGGAGAATCAACTCCACAGAAGGCCTCACAAACCCCGCTCGCTTATAATTAGATGTATTTTTTTTATTAGACAACTCTCTCTCTCTCTCTCTCATCTCTCTCTCTCTCTCTCTCTCTCAGGGCCTTGTAACCGCCCCGCCCTGGTGTTCAATAAATAAAGTCACGCTTTTACGGTGGATTTTAATTTTCTCTTCTGGCCTAGATCGGCTTTCCGCCAGTCTCCCCCAAGGCGCCTTACAAAAAAGGTTGGCTCTTCCTTTCAGACCTGACAAGCGCTTTTATTCGTGGCGGTTGTTTCTAATAATATATCGAGGGACGGCCAAGCGGTGATGCATCAGGGCGTCTCTTCGTGGTCCTCACCACCCCGCCAGTCCTCGTGGGTTCTCCTCGGAGACCGCGCCTTTAAAGATTCTCATTTCTAGTGGAACTCCTGAGCGGCTCTCAAACTCCTCACGGCGAGCATTGAAGAAATGTGTTTTGGGGTCTTCCCAGAAACTGGCGGGGCCGGGTGGAAATCAGAAGTATATGTACTCGGAAGCTTTGGGGGATAGCAGTTTATGATGAGAAGGAGTTGTTTTTGGAATCTTCTGCGATCCGTCTGAACGCGTCGCGGAGCAGGGGCTGAGAATTGGGGGGGGGGGGGGAGCAACCTGCCCGTCTTTAACGAGAAGGCGTTCGAAAGAAAGAAAGAAAGAAAGAAAGAAAAGAAAGAAAGAAAGAAAGAAAGAAGAAAGAAAGAAAGAAAGAAAGAAAGAAAGAAAGATCCTATTCTTAATCCATCTGGATTGAAAGGAGGTGAAATTGACCAACCTCTCCATACTTAGCTAGGAGGTGAAATTGACGAAGGCCGGGTCAATTTCAACAGTGCAGGCGCCGGCATTCTAGTCGATTTGGGCGCGTTAAATTTCCTGGAAAGGGAGACTACTCCACCCCCCACCCCCACCCCCGTGGATTTAGGCAATTATTAAGAAAGGAGAGTTTTCAGTGAAAAATGTTAGGAGATGAGAGTGGGTCGGAAGTTAGAGACGAGGAGAAGAAATCGGTGTCAACCCGTGCAAAAGAAGTATTTGGACGAGACAGAAGATTTTAATTCCTTGGCGCAAAAGGGTACCCCCCCCCCCCCCGCGCGCACAGTCAAGAGGCACATTTACTTCCCCAAGGACTTAGGGGGGAGGGTCCACTAGATTGGGAGGGGAACTTTAAGGAGTAGATCTGTCCAATGCTGAAGTTTGGAGAAAGAAAGAAGTGGGGTAGATAAGGCACCCAAAGTGGTTCTTGGCTGCAGTTGGACCCCCCGGTCCAATAACCCCGAATGACGGCCCGCGGTAAAGAAACCCACCTTTTAAAACGCTCCCCCTTCTCAAAGTGCCCCAACTCTCATTTGATTATTTTTGAGAGTCAGCCGTGGGGCTTTTGGTCGGGGTTTCGCCGGGTGAGGAAGAAAGAGAGTCCGAGGAGAATTCGGTCGGTGAGAGTCCAGTGGAGCTGCCGAGGGCAGGGACGAGAGGAGAGTTCTTTGGCCGCCGAAGAAAGTCCCCCCCCCCCCTTTCTCACCTTCATGTCGTTGGATGGGGGCGCGGGGGGGGGGGGTAATTTCTTTTTTTTTTTAATTTTAGGAGATGGAATTCTGGCGGGCCTCTAGAGGCGGAGGGTTTTTCTATGCCCGGGGGGGGGGGGGCTTGATCGCGAGGAACTCCATCGGGAAGGGGACTTTTGCACAGTAATCTATCTGCTCGGCGGAGAGATTTCCCGGGAGTCTCACTGCGACGGAAAGTCTTTATTCCCAGATCTTCTCCCTCGCCCCCCCAATCCTATTTCCTGGTGAAGTTACTGGCTCCCCCCCCCCCCCCCCCCAAGCAGAAGTTGGCGGTGGCGGAGTGTTTGTGCGCGGGGGGCTGCGGTTAATGTTATAAGATTTTCGAGATTGACATCACGTCACTCCCCCCCTCTCCCCCCCCCCCTTCTCTTCTCTTCTCTTCATTTCCATCTTTCGTTTTTGCCTTCTCTTCCCCTGGGTCGGAGTCTCCTGGAACGGCACCTATTTTAATTTTTTTCAGTCCCAGCTTCCATAGACCTTCCCGCCCCCCCGCCCCCCTGACTCTCGACCGGGAGGAAATCTGCCCGATTTTATTTCCCTCTCCTCTTTTGCAAAGTTGGGGGGGGGGGGGTTGAAATGGCAAGAGGGGGGCGTGGGGGGGAGTGGAATGCCTCTTCCTCTCGGCCAAAAGCTCCCTTTCTGGTGATTCTCCCCCCTTGGAAAAAAACACCCCCTCCCTAAAAGCTCGAACGCTAGATTTTAATTTTGTCTAGTTCGGGGCAGGTTTCTTTTTCGTGGGTCTGTTTGCGTGGATGCCGTCCTTCTGAGAGAGAGATTTTTAAAAAAGGATAAAACTTCCTTTGAAAATTGACCGCTTGATAGGATCTCCATCTCCCCCCCCCCCCACTTTCAAAGTTTGGTCCTTTCTTTCGGTTTTTTTTGGGGGGAGGGGAGGGGAGGATTCCCCGCTTGGTCCCACCCCCTCCTCTTCCCCTCCCCTGCCGTCTCCTCCCCTCCCCCGCGCTATCCATCGCCAGGAAAGAGAGAGTGTGCGAGAGAGAGAGAGGGAGGAGAGAGAGGGAGAAAGGGGGGGGGGGAGAGTGAAAAGAAAACTCTCCTCGCCGCCGACATGACTCAGTAACTTCTCAGCTGGGAATCTGCCTTTCCCACCTCCTTTCTCCCCCCCCCCCCCCAACATCGAGACCGCTGGTCCCCCCGACAGCCTGGAGATGTATTCGTCGCCTCTTTGCCTGGCCCAGGTAAAAAACAAAAAGCGCCCCCCCCCTTTGCATTCTCCTTTGCAACCCCCCCCCGCCGCCGCCGCCGCCGCCGCCGCCGCGCGTTTTGCATTGCTAATTTTTTAAAACTCTGTTTCCTGTTTGTAGCTAGATTTTCTTTCCCTTTTTTTCAAAGTGATCCTGGAGTCTGCTCTGTGTGTGTGTGTGTGTGTTTTAAAGAAAAGAATAGCCCTCCCTTGCGGGAAAAGTGAGGGGGCAAGGAGGGGGGAAAGAGGGGGCTTTCTGGGGCAGGGGAGTTTGGGCGAGAGCCCCCCATCCCGTCCCGTTTTCTACGCCGGTTTCCCCGCAGAGGGGAAGAGGGCGAATTCAAACCGCTTCGTTATTAGTGGCTGGCTTCCCCCCGCCCCCCCCCCCCCCCGTGCCAAAACAGTTATTTTGCCTGTTTGAGCTTTTCTTCGAGGGTGGGGCTGGTGGGGCTTGGCGCTGAAAAGCGTGTGTGCCTGTGTGTGTAGCAGTTACCGCCTTTAGGCAGTGCCCTGATTGAGGGGGGACGACAATTCTTGAGGGGGGGGCTGTCCCCTCTCCTCAGTGTGGTGGACAGCTTGGTGATAGTTTGGAAATAACAGAGGCTTTCTTTTCTTGGGGCCAAAGGGGATCCCCTTCCCTGGTTAGGGTGCGGGCAGCAGGCAATGGGGGGGACACCTAGATGAGGTTCCTAAAAACTGCTTTCCCACAAGCCTGACTATAGGTAAGTTAGAACTGGGGAGTGGGATATGCGATCACACATCTACCTAGGACAGGAGTGTTTCCGTGGCAGAAACTATGTGGCTCAGATTATATGAATGTCATATGTATTACTGTATCGTGTGTGTCATGTTATGCAGGCATTCTGAGAGTCTTGCAACATGTGGAAGGTTGCTTGTGAATTTGTGCCATTTGTGCCAGAGAGAATGTGCTCTCAAGCAACGGGGTTAATGACCCTGGACTGTTGCTGGTGCGGTCCTGCATTCAAGGCTGTGTCGGAGGGTGAGGGCCTGGGCGCCCCTGTGTGTGCCATCGAGCATGCACGCTCGTGCAAGGGACGAAGCGCTATGTCCTCTGCACCATGTGTGCAGGGAAAGGCAATGGCTTCCAGTGTTTGTTGGGATGTGGAAATGTGCAAGCGGTCCTTTTTCTCTTCTTTGCACACTGGTTCCACGTGCCCTTAAAAGTGCGTGAAAGACCACTTGTGTGTGAATGAAGGGGAGCAAAGCATGTGGCCTGCCCCTTGTGCTGTCCCATCCGTCGTCGATCAATTCACTACGCTTGTGTCGCGCTAGGACATGAAATATTCACACACCATGCTGTATATTTCATGGCAAAGTCCTCTGTGGGAAATATGTACACTGTGCGTCTAGTGTGGGTGGTGAAAAATTCGGGGCCGGACATTTCTAAGACCCCCCTCTATTTTATGGGCCTGTTAACAGAGGGAACCGCAGGCCTCTATCCTGTGACGGCCTCTCCTTTGCACTCACAGTTCATTGGCAAAAATCTGCTGCACTGCATTTGGGATATGCGTCTATAAACAGTTGAAGCTTCTCTCTAAGTGTGTGTTTTGGAAGGCGAAAGGCATTTGTGTTTGTCGGTCGTGTGACGGCTGTGTCGATGCGCGGGCCATGTTGTGGCATGCTGCTAGGGCTAGTTGGGGGGGGGGGTCAATGCGCTGTGTGTGTGTGTGTTTCACGCGCCATTTTAGAGGACGTGATGTTTCTCTGTCCTGGCATAGCATTGCACTCTGCTCTGGAGCTCTATGGACTTTTTTTATTTTGGAGAGGGCCAGCTTGCGTCCGGTATGTGAGTGTGCTACATTGTGCTGCAAGCGGCAGAGTGGGCTCTTTGAGACTCCTGTTGGATGAGGAAGGGGTGTTCTGGAGTTCCGCTGGCTGTGCCCCCCAAACTGTGGTGGACTGCTCTCTCTCTTGCTCCCCCTTCCTGATATTTATTTATTTATCGAACCAGTCTCTCCTGGATCCCGTGTAATGCCTTCCTTTTCCGCTAGCTAAATGAAAACCCTGTAAGCTGAAGAGATTCTCCAAAGTGGAATTCTGCTGGTGACCACCTTCCTTTCCAGTTGGGCCAGGATGGTGCCTTAATAATACAACATGGAGGGGGGGAGCAATGTGGAGGCATGTGCTAGGTCACTCACTGTGATCTTGATATTTTTCGAAGCAGGGGATGCTTTCAATTGAGGCTTCTCCCTTCTTTGGGGAACACAGCATGCCGAAATGGCACAGAGTGAGTTTTTGATACCTGGCCACAAGAGAAACCAAAACTGTGTCAAATCTTGGGCCAGAACTTAGGGCAGGTGCTGGAATTTTCGACTGACGAACAGTGCGCGCACACAAACGCTTATATCCAGAATTAAACTTTGTTGGTTTTAAAGGTGCCACTGGACTCAAACTTTGCTCTTCAACTTTTCTCAAGTTTGTCAAAGTGACTCTGAGGATGACTTTTCTCCAGAACGTTGTTCTTCAAAAGCTCTGTTTTTATATTCCATGTATTTCACCTATTCGGGAAACCGTGTTTCAGGCATTTTAAAAAGATCTACCTTAAACGCCCACCCTTGCCCCCAGTATTTAAATTCTAACTCTGGGATTTTTAAAACAGATTTTGGGTTGGCAATTTGGATGAGAACTGAAACCTTTGGTAAATCTCCAGGCAATGGAAACTGTGGCTGAAGCTGTCTGTCGTGTCTCTGCATGGTCACTGTTCTGTGCTCACTTCTTTCCAATGCAAAGCCATTCTCAGGTCTGCAGCTCAAGCAGAAACGGGCAGCTGGGCTCCTCTGACAGAGGGCGATCACCTGCTCTTACAGACTGGAAACTTTTTGTGGCTTTCAAGCAGAGAGTGCGTCTGATTTTAGTCCAAATGACAGTTAGGCCTTTATTCTTATAAACTATGGAACTGTGGCGGAAACATACACTTTTCCAAGCAAAATTCAAGTGGAGAGCACTGTCTGGGAATCTCCTGCACCCATAAAAGTAATTTCTATGCTAGGAGAAACCACACAAGGCTGATAAAACTTTCTCTGGCCTTTCAATATTGAGAAAGAGGGTGGGTTTCCAAATGCTTTGCGATGGCCTCCACAGCGACAACCTGATGAGGTAGGTAATTGGCAGTGTCGTAGCTTGGCTCCAGAGTGCACGCTTTCCATGCAGGAAGACCCAGGTTCATATATAGAATCATAGAACTGGAAGGGACCTCCAGGGTCATCTAGTCCAATCCCCAGCACAATGCAGGAAATTCACAAATACCTCCCCCTCAATACCCCCAGTGACCCCTGTTCCATACCCAGAAGATTACAAAAAAACCTCCAGGATCCCTGGCCAAACTGGAGTTTTTTTGACATCTAAAATTTGCACTGTCCCCATTTTGCAGGCTGGGGAACTGAGGCTAAGAAAATGTAACAGGCTGGAGAGCATGCAATGAGTAGGTGAAGAAAGTGGGGTTGCAAAGCCTGCCCCCCCCCAGCCGTGAGGTCCCCGCACCTGTCAAAATCATTACCTCCTGTGACGCTGCTTCTGGCCTGCCTAACTTTCCCAGGAAGTTCCCAGAGGCCTCGGTTGGGTTCAGTATGAGCTAGGTCTGCTGGGACAATTAACCTCACGCTCTTTTCAGCAACATTAGGCAACACTGAAGGAACATTCCCTCTGAACATGTGCAGAGTGCAAGGAAACCTACCGCACAAGTTAGAAGGGCAAGGAGGAAGGCTTACAAACCTTTCCCCTCCTTAAGAGAGTGATTGGCACTCCAGCAGGAGATCTGAACACGGCGTATAAAAAGTATACGCTGAGTTCAGATCTCCTACCGGACTGCCAGCCACTCTCTTTGAGCCTCGCCTACCTCAGAAGGTTGTTGTTGTGAGAATCAAATGGAAGAGGGGAGCGCCATGGAAGAAAGGCAGAATAAAATAAAAAATAGATGAAGCCTTTGTTAAATTGGCAATAGGTCCCGTCCCCCCCGGTGGATGGCAATGCTGTTGCCAGACCCTGGATTATATGCCCTCTGGATCTGAATAATAATAATAATAATAATAATAATAATAATAATAATAATAATAAACAATGCAGCATGCAACCTTAGTTTATTTAACCAAATTCAAAACTTTTTGACTGGCTATAGAAAGGTTGGCTCCCATTCATTAGTTATTTTTAATACAATTATTTATTAAAGCAGCTGATGTTAAGATCCATGGCAGAAGCAGCATTCGACTCCTGAGGAGCGGGCTGGCAGGTGAATGCCCCTCCTGGCGGAGACAATGCCTCATCTCCAGACTGAATGAACGTGGTTCGTTTTTGCCCACAAATGTATGCAGGTCAATCAGTTACCTGATAAATCAACAGCATATTTGTAATCGGAGGTAATCATATTAATAATAAAGCGTGTTGGAGCACTTCCCTCCCTGCTGATGAATTATCAAAAGGATTTTGAGCTGCAGGGTAGAAGATGCTTTTTTTGGACAGTGACTTAAGCCTTTGTTTTTCTGAGCGCCGCAGCCAGGACCTTGAGTAGAAAAACTACCCTATGGTGTGGTGGGATTTTGTTTCCTATTTCTGTAAAGCAAGCTTCTAGCCCTCAAGCTTGCCACGACAGGCTTGAGAGATTGATACCTTTCTGGGACTGCGAAGTGGGGTGTCTCGGAAGAGGTTGTTGAGCCCCCCTAGGTGGGCCGCGAACATCTGTTGCCCCTCCCGGTTTCGATCCTATTGTTGTGATGTCAAAGTTCAGAAGCGCACTGTTTTTCTTCTCTTCTGTTTTAATGGAAATCCAAGGCCGACGGTTCATGTTTGGCTCGGCGGGTTGCCAGTAGCGCCGTGAATTGGAGCATTATGTTAGAAAAAGTTGAGTGAGCTCTGAATTGCAGTTCTAATCACGATTCTTCTGGCCTTATTTATCAATAAATAAAAGATTCTCCCCCCCCCCCCAAGAAATTAAGAGACTACACTTAGCTTGACACACACACACCAATTTTTTCCAGCTCTTCCCTGAGCATGGGCAGAGTGATCCTCAAGGGACATGGACTTTCACTTGCACCTCCAGGAATCCAGGCAGAAGGCCTGGTGGTTGGGGAGGCCCAGCTTTCATTCATGCCGGAGCCCTGACAGTCATCTGGAGAGAGAATCCGCCCTGGCAGAGAACTGTCATGTGCGCAGGAGTTAAGTCCTGACTCGGGAACATCCTTTTTCTTGGCCGGGTAGCCATGACGTCTGTGGCTCTCCATGCCACTGCCGCATCAGGAGTTCCCTCCCCTCCTCCCTCTTGCCCTGCACGATCCAGCAGGCCCAAAAATAGCCCTGGCAAAGCCTGTGCCAGGCCTCGGCAGGGCTTCACAGTGACCCGCCTGGTTCTTATCCCCGGTCCTTGACAACTCTGCTCCAAGTCCTCTCTGGCTCTCTCTCTGCCTCCCTCCCTCCCTCCCTCCACCAAGGGTCTCCCTCCCGTCTGGCCTCCTGCAAAGGCGGCCTTCGAACCGGGATTTATTTTTAAGAAATCTGGATCCAGGGCCTTAGCTCAGCGCTCCATGCGGTACCTGAGTGCCTTCCCCTCCTTGGAAATTTAAAATTTGGAAGCCGGCTTCCGTCTTTGCCTCCAAAGCTTCCATCCCGGGAAGCGCCTGTTTGTTGGTTGTGCTTTCTGCACAGTCCACGGTGCTGGGGGCGCTTCCTGACTGGAAGAGCAGTGGTGGATACAGAGCCATGAGAGGCAGACTCCTGCGTGGGGGGGGGGGGGGCAGGCGGGCTTCTCTCACCCGAGGTGAATTTTATCCTGGGGTTCTTGGCTGTATTTCACATCACAAGTACAGGTTGCCAAACACTGTCTCGTTCTCTCCTGATCACTTGCTGTTCCGAGAGTGACTCCTCTCCTAGCAGGGCTGGCTTCAGCATGAGAGCGGGAACACAGTGTGCCCGGCCGCCGCCTCCAGCCTCCCCTTCCCTCACAACATGGCGGCTCCCCCAAGGTGGCTGCTGTATCTCACAAAATGGCCGGTTGCCCCAAGATCTGTGGAAGGCTCCCCCACGTGAGGGAGAGCACCCAGAGACTACAGCTTTAAGTTGTAGGAAATGGGGGGGGGGGGGGCCATCCCAGACGCCCCCTGTGAGGTTGTTCAAAATAGGAGGTCACCCCAGATGCCTCTGCATTAGTGTAGGGAACAAATTAGTGGGAGGAAAATTCAAGGGAATTAGAGGGAACGGCAACCCAATGAAATGAGGGGTTTGGTGTAGTGGCTAAGAGCGGCGGACTCTAATCTGGAGAACTGGGTTTGGTTCCCCACTCCTCCTCCACGTGCAGCCAGCTGGGTGACCTTGGCTCAGTCACAGTTCTCTCAGAGCTCTCTCAGCCCCACCTACCTCACAGGGTATCTGTTGTGGGGAGAGGAAGGGAAGAGGATTGTAAGCCACTCTGAGACTACAAGTGAAGGATGAGGGTATAAAATCCAACTCCTCTCCTCCTCAAGTTTTTAAAGGAACGACCTTCTCACCAGATTCAGGTGGGTAGCTGTGTTGGTCTGAGGCAGCAGAGCTCCAGTCGGCATGCCCAGTCTGCACACAAGAGCTTCTACCCAGAATAAAACTTTGTTGGTCTTATAGGTCCCACTGGACTCTAACTTTGCTCTGCTGCTTCAGAACAGCTACACACCTGAATCTGTCTGAAGAAGTGTGCATGCACATGAAAGCCTCTACCCAGAATAAAACCCCTAGTCTTAAAGGTGCCACTATATTCGAACTTCTCGCCAATCTTGGAGAGATATTCCTGCTTTTCCCACACAACCCTAAACATCCTAACATTAAAATGCTAATGTATATTTGTGGTTGGCTGGGCTTCTCTGACACCACAGCAAGGGAGGGGAAGGCAGTCTCTGCTTGCCTAAGGTGCTAACGATAGAGAGGAATAGATAGAAGGGCTCAAGGAAATGTTCTGGCCCTAAATGGAGGGGGAAGGTTTAGAGACGAGGATTTTGAGAAGGGACAGGAAATGGAAAGGAAAGGAAAATGGAAGAAAGCATGGCAGAGGTGTAAGGAGAGGCAACAGCCAGTGTATATTTAAAAAAAGGCTGAAGTTTGCATGCAAAATTCTCAACCAAACGTTGTCACCCATTTCTATACTGTAACATTCAAAGGCACTGGTCTTTAATCGTTCCAGACCCAGGACCCACTTTCAATCCCGGGCCTTTCAACTGCTGAATGGGACAAGAAGCTGCAGGCATCTGGCAGGAAGTAATATGACATCACAATCAGGAGGCAGGAAGAGGAAGAGCCAGAGCAACAAAAATGTAGTCCTATCAGGACTCATAGTACAGAGAGGGTGGGGACTGCAACCCATCTGCTCCCACCACCAATTAAAGACCAAATCTAAGGGATCTGGCAGCAATGAAACTCTAGGCGTTGGTTGGCTGAGCTGCTGTGATGTCACAGAGGGACAGGCAGGCGAAAGTGGTGTTTTTGGATGTTGTTGGCTGAGATCCACGAGGGTGTGTGGCAGACAGCAGCAGGCTAGGGGAGGAGGAGAACAGCAGCTGAGCAAAGGTCCAGAGTATAGGGTTGCCAGCTCTGGGTTGGGAAATTCCTGGAGATTTGGGGGTGGAGCCTGGAGAGATGGAATTTGGGAGGGATGGAGCTCAGTAAGGATACCATATCATAGAATCCATCCTTCAAAGGAGCCATTTTCTCCAGGGGAACTGATCTTTGTAGTCTGGAGAGTTGTTGTAATTCCAGCAGATCTCCTGGCCCCACCTGGAGGTTAGTAACCCTATTAAATAGCTTGGATGTGTAGGCCAGTGTTTTGCTAAGATACTTCCATGTTGGATCCAAGGGAAGGCATTACTGTAATGAATAAAAGAGGAGGCAGGAGTCCATGAAGGACAAAGGAAGGGATGGGCAGCCAGATAGTTAAGAAGAGAAGAAAGAACATTGCAGAAAAGACAAGGTAGAGAAGAAAGCCAAAGGGAAACGTCTAAGAGAGAGAATGGGCACCAGAGAGTGAAACTCGACACCTAGACGGGAGCTGGAGAAGCAAGAGAGGTCATAGAGGGATCTGAGTAATCAGCCAAAGTTTTTGTGGCAGGGTCTGTATTTTCTGTTTCAAGAAGCAACATTTCTCTCTAACCTGCTTGGGACTGGAATTCTTGCCAGCACTGCCAGATGCATGGAAGCTGTGCAAGGCTTGCCGAGTGTGCAAACTCTACCATTTCATGGGGCAACCCACACACACACATGCATGCAGAAACAAACTCTCTTAACGTTTAACAGAAAGACCTGAGTGCCAATATTAAAATATTTACTCTGGTTTTCTTAATGGTGGTGGGGTTAACTTTACTTTTTGGAAACTCTGGTGATTATGCAAGTGGGAAGGGCAGCAGTTTGGAAGCCAGGGAAACAAGAAAGTGAGTCTTCTAGCATGAGAGAGAAAGAATGAGGAAGGTTACGGGAAAGAAAGGGCCTAGTGTTTTCTCCAAACAATCTGCCACACCAGACGGCAGAATCGAAAACTGTGTTGCAATCTTATCTTTTCCTCCCCTCCTCTCCTTCCCCTACCCGGACCAGCTCCAAAAGTTTCAGCACGTCATGCTCCCCAAACAACTTGGGATGGTGAGGGATGTGTGTGTATGCATGTATGCGGAGAGAGATCATGTGCTCCTGACATACTGTGTCTTTGCAGAAGAACAAAAAAAGGGAGAGAGAAAGAGGCACGCTTTATTGTTAGGTCTGTGTATCATACACATATCAGGTTGTTCAGATGGGCAATTTTAATTTGGTGGTGGGAAAAAAACTCTCAGACCTATTACAGACTAGGCCCCGGGGTTGCACGGCAGCAGGGTACAGTTGCCAACTTTAGGTTGGGAAATTCCTGGAGATTTGGGGGGGGGGGGTAGAGCCTGGGGACCACAGGATTTAAGAACATCAGAGAAGCCATGTTGGATCAGGCCAGTGGCCCATCCAGTCCAACACTCTGTGGCACACAGTGGCCAAAAACCATGCACCAGCAGGAGGGCCACCAGCAGGGCCAGAATTCCAGAAGCCCCCCCCCCCCACTGTTGTCCCCCAGTCACAAAGAATACAGAGCATTTGAGGAGGGGAGGGACCGCCACATGGTATGATGCCACAGAGTTCACCCTCCGAGGCAGCCATTTTCTCCAGGGGAACTGACCTTTTCCAAACTGTAATGTAGTATGCTCTGTGTAGCAACCAGCCTGCCATGTGCTCCCAGGTAATGGCGCCCACCGCATGGCCAGAGCACATGGTCAGGCAGAGAGGGGAGCTTGAATCTGGAGGAACAATAGACATCCGGATTGAAAGCCTCCACCAATGTGGGACCTAGGTTCTCCCTGGGGAGCCAATGCAATCAAAGGCTCCTCCAGGGAACCTATGACAAACATGCGCATATGTTAAGCCCCTATCAGGTCTTTTGGGTGCGGCCGGAGGTGTGGCTCTGGCCAGCATATAATGAGGGCCCTGGAGCCCTGGAAGCAAGCTTGTTCTGACCATCTACTGGGCATGCTGAATCACTCAATAAAGGCTTCATGATTTCACCGTTCCTGGTCTCCTGAGTCCAGTACTCTTCACAAACCCAGCTGAAGTACAAATAAATGTCCCTTCTGTATATTACATAAATAGGGTTTCCAAACTCCAGGTGGAGGCTGCAGATCTCCTGATATTACAACTGATCTCCAGGTGACAGGGATCAGTTCCCGCAGAGAAAACATCCGCTGTGGTAGGTAGCTTCCATGGCGTTATACCCCACTGAAGTCCCTCCCTGCCCCAAACACCGCCCTCCTCAAGCTCCACCCCTATAATCTCCAGATATTTCCTGACCCGGAGCTGGTGTTCCTGACCCCATTGAAATAGGTAAAATCCAAAAGAAAGCTAGAACAGGGAGATCCAACTTTGCTGGAAGGTTCTCTCCCTTCCTTACCGTGTCTGTTTTTCTGTTATATTTAGGCAACTTTTTTGGCTACCAGTTCAAACTGGGCAGGTCTGAGGAAGGCCCGTTCAGAGGATCCTCTGGGGAGGGATCCATCCGAAGTTTCCGCATGGCAGGCAGGCAGGCTGCTGAATTCGAACCTTGGCCTCTCCCATTCTGCCATTTCTTAATCATTAATTCACATTAAGCGGCTCGTCCCCTGTCGTGGAGAGAATAATAATGCTATCTATTGTTTCTCCCAAGCAAAGGACATTTGATTTGATTTGACCTTTTTGCTACTTGGGGGGGGAAAAAAGAAATATCCAGTCCCAGAGCTGAGATGTATCTCATGGAGAAAAAAACAAGCCTCTAGAATACGGTGGCCTGGCAGCCAGAGGGAAACTGAGGACGACATGTGGTGTGCGGGTGGCTGTCACTGAGGGCCTGATGTCACTTCCGGGAAAACCTGGAAGTGATGCCACGTCTCTTGAGCAGCTTCTGGCGATTTCTAAGAGTTTCTGGCAATCCCTAAAGAGGACTGGTGTCACGTCCAGGTTTTGCCCAGAAATAATGGAGCAGCGGCAGGAAATGGGACCCAGGGGTGGGGCAACACTGCTCTAGAATTTGTCTCTGAATCCGATTCTTGTTGAGTTATTGTTAGGAACTTTATTAGATGAATCATTCTGATCTTGTTGTTTGTGACTTATAAACCTGTTATTAATCCCGTTGCCACCATTGATAAAGGCAGCCTTATTAATATGTTATACTGCAAATTTAATGTCCTGACCTGGCTGGCCCAGGCCGGCCTGGTCCCATCAGATCTTGAAAGCTAAGCAGGGTCGGCCCTGGTCAGTACTTGGATGGGAGACCACCCAGGAATTGTAGGGTTGTTACATAAATCTTATGGGGTCACCAGGAATCAGCTGTAACAGTGGTGCTTGGGTTGCCAACTCCAGCCTAGGGAATTCCTGAAGTTCTGGGGTCAGTGCTTGAGGAGGGATGGGTGTCTGGGGAAAGGTTTCACCTAGAATCCACGGTATAACCACAGAGCCTGCCCTCTGCCACTTTCTGCAGGGCAACTGATCTTTGTGGAGATCAGTTGGCGTTCCGGGAGAACTCCAGCTCCCACCTGGAGGTTGGCAAGCCTAATAACAATAGACACTGTTGATTTAATGGGCTGACCTCCCCAAAATGCAGAAGATCCTGAGCTGAGTTTACCAGTTGGCTTTTGAGAGGGCTGTGTTGCTACCTCTGAAAACCAAACTTGTGGTTAGCCATAATGCAGGCTTGCAAAGAGCAATTTGCTTTGCTCACCCCAAGACCATTCTTATTGGCAAGGCCGAAAGTGGATTCTTTCTTCGCTGTTAGGCGAGACATGCCCAGTCTCCGTTTGTGTGGGCCGGTGGGTAGCGAAAGGGTTTTGTGGGCTTCTTGGCCATGGGCTTATTAGCATAGCCCTGGTAAGGACAAGAGGATCGCGCCTTTTGTGTAGGCCCCACCCTCCTGCCCAAAAAACAAAGACAGGTTTTTAAAAGGCAAATGGTTTTGATGAGTGAGGAGAAAACACCTACTGTGTTCAGCCCACCCCCCAAATTACTTATATTTTTGCAAACATCCCTTCTGAACACTCAAAAACGCTCGACTGCCGTTTGTGAGCACTCAAGGGGATTTGTGCAAACATAGCTGTTGCGTGCGCACACAAATAGGCGACCCCCTCACCAGTTCCCTCCTCTCCCAAAGCTTCAAATGTTGCCTTATGATGGTATGTGGGTGGGTAGAGGGCTCCCAACCTCCAGGTGGGGCCTGGAGACCTCCCAGAGTTACATCTGATCTCCAGCTTACAGAGGTCAGTTCTCCTGGAGGAAATGGGAGCTTCAGCAGGTGAACTCTGTGGCATCACATTCACATCCCTGCTGAGGTCCAGCCCCTCCCCAGCCCTTGCCCTCCCCAGGCTCCACCCGCAAATGTCAGGAACTTCCCAACCTAGAGCTGGCCACCCTAGCCGGGGTAAACTTCTGCAGGAGATGGCTCTTCAGCCATGCTTGAACATTCCTAACCTTTCCACAGCACTTTTAGAAAAGAGCCAGTGTTGTGTTTATGTTTAGAATATGAAGCAGTAATAGCTTGAAAAGGGCTCTGGTATCCTAAAGCTCCAATTCCGATTGGCTGATTAATAAAGACTCCCATTGGTCCTGAAGCCAATCTAGATACCCAATCACTGAGCCCTGCTTGGGTCCAATAGTATTGCTTGTATATAGTTACATTGTTGAAAGTTATGTGTTGGAACAGTATAAATGAAAGTGCTCCTCTCTTAGAGCTGTCTTTGAGCTGAACAATGTCACTGAATAAAAGCCTGTTTGTTTGGATTCATCGCCTCCTGCTCAATACTTAAAAGCCAGAGAGTCCAGTAGCACCTTAAAGACTGACCAAATTTGTGGCAGGGTGTGAATTTCTGTGAGCCACGGCAGGGCACGCTTCTTCAGAACTTGTGATTCACGAAAGCTCCTCCCCTGCCACAAATCTGACTAGTCTTTAAAGTGCTCCTGGACTCTGGCTCTTTTCTACCGCTACAGACTATTGTGATGATTACTCATCTTGATCTATCCCCAGCACTTTTAGATAGTCAGCAAAGTGGCAATCTGCTCACCTCAAGAGAAAATGGAAGGAAGAAGGAGGTTGGATTTTCAAGCACCTCATTTGTGCACATTGCGAAATCTTACCCAGTGAACAACTCTGGAGGCCCCTCATGGGCTTTTAGACGGCACCCTGATGGATGGTTCAGACTTGTGATCTCAAAATCTTTCTAAACCAGTGGGGAACTAAACATAAGGATGCTGGCCTCCAGGTGAGACCTGGGGATCCCTCGGAATTACAGCTCATCTCCAGACTACATAGATCAGTTCCCCCCTGGAGAAAATGGCTGCTTCGGAGGCTGGACTCTGTGGCACTGTACACCACTGAGGTCCTGTCCTCCCCAGACTCCTTCCCCAAATCTCCAGGAGTTTCCCAGCCTGGATCTGGCAACCCTATACCCCCTCCATCCCCTGCCTATGGCCAGGGGGGACCTGAAAAGCCAACCAAGTCCAGATTCTGCTGGGCTTCTTCCAGATTGTGCTTTGGGTTCTTATTCCAGCTTTGCATTACCTTTAACCAGGGAAGGGAGATGCATCAGTTTTGCAGTCAGATCTGGCAGGCAAAGATTGCTGTGTTTATTGCATAGACAGACAGACAGATAGATAATGAATAGATAGAGAGATAGACAGATCGACAGAAAGATAGATAGGCAGGTAGGTAGACAGACAGACAGACAGACAAATAGATAGGTAGATGATAGATGATTGATAGATCATCTATAGATAGATAGATAGATAGACAGACAGACAGACAGACGGACGGACGGACAGAAGATAGATCACACACACACACACACACACACACACACACACACACACGTTTGCTATCAAGTGACCTCAGAACTTATTCCAGGACCATTTCTTAACATCTTATTTATTATTTATTTTATTGACTTCATATATTTTATTTAGTCATTTACTTCATTTACTTCATTGACTTCCTGTCTTCCCACTGGGGACCCAAAACAGCTTACACCGTATTCCTCTCCTCCATTTTAGCCTCACAACAGCCCTGTGAGGTAGGTTAGAATAAGAACGTGTGACGGTCCTGAGGTTGGCCAGCCAGCGAGCCTCCGTGGCAGAGTGGACGTTCGAACCCAGGTCTTCCAGATCTTAGTCCGAAACACTGACCAGTACATCATGCTTTTTGAAAGGGTGTGGGGAAACAAGAAAGATTTGTTCTGAGCTTCGTCAAAGGGAAGGGGGGAGAGGAACCAGCTCACATCAGCCCCCACCCATTAGAATAAAATCTGATGTGTTTTCACAACAGGAAACTGCTCCATACTTGTTATGCAAAGCTGAATGAACTACATTTCCCATGATGCACCAGAGGCCAAAGGGTCCCTGCCATTTGCCAACAGATCCATGCCCACCTTCAAAGCCAACCAGACCACTCTTTTGAGTCCTTGGAGTTGGTTTCTCTTGCATCTAGGGATGCTCGGAGAACATGAGATGAAGGGGGAGGAGCTTGGGGGGGTCAATGGGTGGGCACCTGGCAGATGAAGAGGGGGCATTTGAGGAGGATAAAGATGGAGTCTTGCGGTATATGACTGGGGCAGAGGATGATAACTCAGATACAGTTGCCAACCTCCAGGTGGAGCCTAGAGATCTCCCACTATTACAATTGATCTCCAGATGACAGAGATCAGATTACTTGGAGAAAATGGCTGCTTTGGAGACTGGACTCTATGGCGCTGTACCTCTGCTGAGGTCCCTGGCCTGGCCTCCCCAGGAGTATCTCAACCTGGATCTGGCAACTCTAACCCCCCCCCCCCCAAATATCCTGGCAAACCTTCTTGCCGGGCATCGTACGGAGGCCCACAGGTCTTCCTTCCCCTGTTACTTTTCAGGTGGGGGCAGCCATGTTGGTCTGAAGCAGCGGAACAAAGTCTGAGGCCAGTGGGGGCACCTTGAAGACCAGCAAAGGTTTATTCAAGGTATGAGCTTTCGTGGGCATGCACACTTTTGAAATATTTGGAAAAAGTGTGCATGCCCACGAAAGCTCATACCTTGAATAAACCCTTGCTGGTCTTAAAGGTGCCACTGGACTCGGACTTTGTTCACTTGTCATTTTTGTTCCTGGTATGTGGAATTTTGAGGTATTTGGCTTCTAAGCATGGAGGCTGATTTTGGGGGGATGGGTGGGGAGGGTTGGTTTGGGATTCCTGGCTGGTAGCTGTGAAGCCTAATGTGCTAAGCCACATGCTGCTAATGATTAAAGCAAAAAGTCTCCATGTCCAATAGCAGTATACCTTTGCATTCCAGATGCTTGTGATTCATAACAAATATGACGTTGGATCAACCTAGTCCAGAATCCTATTTCCAAAAGCAGCCAGATGGACTCTTTGGGCAGCATCTTCCCTTGTTGTTCACCCCACCCAGAAATCTGATACACCGCTTCTGTACGTGGGTTCGGTTTAGTGATCATAGCTCATTGCCGCCAAGAAGCTTCATGAATATATCTGACCTCTCTCTCTCAAAGTGGTGTCTGCTGATGTACCTGGTGGCGATGAGTTCCGCCAGCAAATTACAGGTTCCTTTCAACTTCCCAGATTTATGAGGCTGACGATGTTGCCAGGAGAACCGATAACGTGCCAGTCGGTCCCTCTGCCAGCTCTGCATGCCACAAGGAGGAGTGCCTCTCTGTTGTGAAAGGGGTGTTAGGAATCCATGCCGGCTGGGATGTGGTTTTGTGCCACAAATAGATTTATTGGTGAAGTGTCCAGTGCTTTGAAGAGTGCATTAATATTGAATTACCCTTCGTCACCTGCCTGTACCCCATCCCTCTTCTTCTGAACACAATCAGCAGCTAAGACACAAACAGCTTAGGTTGCACCTGTATATCTGGGGCTGTGGGGGTACGTTTGGTTTTCTTGGAGCAGAAGGGGGAGAACTCATGTCTACTTGGGGACCATTTGAAAACTCTCCCCTTCCAACCGCCTCCACAGATGTTGGAATTCTGACTTACCCTGTTTTGTTTGCAAAGTGGAACCTCCATGTTTTGCTGCAGTGCTTTTTAAATCTCCAGATTTTGCACATGCGCAGCATGCTTCAGGTTCTTTTTCTGCTCAGGTGCATCTCCCCCGCCCCAATGCCACCAATGTGCATTTGCACACTGATCAAGCACTGCAAGGGGGCAGTCAGTCTTGATGTGGCAGCATGCACAGAGATTTCTAAACCCTGTTTGTGTTTGGCCTTCTACCCATGCGCAGGCGCTCATATGTGCATCTGTAAAACACAAATCTTGGTGAAATCATAGCTACAGATGCATTGAGGTTGTTCTTGGGGGGGCAATGTTTAAACCAGGGGTGGGCAATTGTTTTGGCTTGGGGGCCACTTTGTGGGAGCAGAGGTTAGCGAAGGGCCGCACCTTTTAAAATGATTGTATTCATTAGTTAACTTTGCATTTCAGAAAAGGTGTTAACTGTATCATAAAAATCAATAAATATAAATTAAATAAAATAGTGGTAGTTTTATTCGATTTATTTATTGTGCTAATTTAATATCATCTATAGCTGCAAGCAAATTTAATTTAAGAATCAGTTTAATGAGACAAATGTACCCTATCACACCACGTGGCCAACTGTCTTGGCGGGCTGCAATTTGCCCACTCCTGGTTTAAACAATGCACAAGTGTATATCAGGAACATGTGGCTGGGGGAGAAATGCTAATGAATTAAAGCGATTAATCAAAATTGCAGTAATTGACTCTAGAACATATTTATACTAGAACTCATGTATTAGGGGAAGGGACTTTGAAGTCAGAAAGTTCAGATTTAGTTCTCAGAACCTTCATTTTCAAGAGTCAAGAGTAGGATTGCCAGATCTGCTTTGGAGATTTTGGGGGTGGAGCCTTGGGAAGGCAAGGTTTGGGGAGGGGAGGGGCCTCAGCTTGTGGGCTCTGGTACCCGTCCCGGATCTTGCCAGCTACAAGATTAAAAAGATTTCCCTTTGGCTGGTTGCAGATGATTTCTCTTTCTTTTTGCCAGGTCTCGGACCCTAGCAGTGAAGAAAGTAAAACTTGTGGCTTGCCCTTTGCTTAGCTCATCACAGCTATAGATAGCCGGCATTCAACAGGAGCCTGTGAAACACCAGCGCCCTCGGAATGCTCAGGGAAGAGAGTCAGCAGACTTGGGCCGTGTGGGGAGGGGAGGGGCCACGGAGGCAAGGTGGCGGGGAAGGAAAGACCCAGAAAAATAAAACACCCCAAACTGATTCTGAGGGGGCTTTTGTCCCGTCCTCGAAGCTGAAAGTTGTCAAGGCTGCTGTGTGAGATGTCCCTCTGGTGAAGCCACAGAATGGTCTATGGGCTGACCCGGGTTTTGGTGGCACAGGGCCGGTTCCAGATTTCGTGTGGCCATGGGTAGAAAGTGCCCAGGGGCAGTGTTCCTTCTAAGCTGGGTTAGCATGAGCTAGCTCACAGTTTTTTAGCTTCCAGCTCACAGATTTTTGTCTTAGCTCAGGAAGGCTCTGGCTCCAGAGAGCAGACTAGTTTATGCAGCGCCAAATCACTCACTCACAACTTTAATTCTGGTAGCTCACAAAGTAGAATTTTCGCTCACAAGACTCTCCACAGCTTAGAGGGAGCATTGCTCCAGAGCAAAATAATTTATGCAGCAGCCAAATTGCTCACTCACAGCTTTATTGCCCGTAGCTCACAAAAATGAATTTTTGCTCACAAGACTCCGCAGCTTAGAGGGAGCATTGCCCAGGGGTCCCCTTTCCTGCTGTGATCACCACCGAGACCCCTCAACTCCTGCCTTCCTTCCAGCCCACACACATCTCCCCCTCCCTGTGTCATCCCTTTTGCGGTAGGGTTGCCAACCTCCAGGTGAGGCCTGAAGCCCCCCCCCCAGGATTACAGCTGTTCTCCAGATGGCAGACCCATGGAGAAAATGGTTGGTTTGGAGGGGGGACTCCATGGCATTATAGCCCAAACCCCACTTTTCCCAGGCTCCACCCTCAAAGCTCCAGGATTTCCCCAACCCAGAATTGGCAGCCCCGATCCCTGGCCCATTTGGGAGCCTTCCCACTGACCATAAGAGGTCCCCCCAGGGATGCTGGGTGGTGTGTGCGGACAGAACCCATATGCCCTCCCGAAGGGCAGCCATTGTGCCATACCTGCAGGTTCTTTCCTGGCAGGGTGTGATTGGGCTGCTCTGCTGCAGTATGCTGACGCCAGCCCTAGGTGGGAAAAAGAAAAGGCATCTTACTGAGGCTGCCAACCTCCAGGTGGTTCCTGGAGCTCTCCTGCTATTATAGTTGATCTCCAGGTGACCAAGATCAATTCCGCTGGAGAAAATAGCTGCTTTGGAGGGTGGTCTCTATGGTAGTATACCCTGCTGAGGTTCTCCGTGCCACAAACCCTGCCCTCCGCAGGCTCCCCCCCCTCCAAGTCTCCAGGAATTTCCCAACCCGGAGCTGACAACCCAGAGCTAATCTTAACGGACACATTTCTAGGACAACTGTATGTTGTTGTTTTATCCCAGTTGTACCGGCGTGGCTTCTCCCCCAAAGGATTCTGGGATGCGTGCAGTAGCTTACAAAATTGAGAAATACAGTTGCCAACCTCCAGGTGGTGACTAAAGAGCTCTCATAATTACAGCTGATTTCCAGGCTACAGAAATGAGTTCCACTGGAGAAAAATGGCAATTTTGGAAGGTGGACTGGGGTTGCCAACCTCCAGGTGGTGACTGGAGAACTCTCAGTATTACAACTGATCTGCTGGTGAGAGAGATCAGTTCCCCCAGAGAAAATGGCCACCTTGGAAGGTGGACTGTGTGGCACTGCACCCCATTGAGGTCCCCCCTCCAAAAGTCCTGCCCCCCTCAGGCTCCACCCCCAAAATCTCCAGGTATTTCCCGATCTGGCAACCCCAGAGAGAGGCCCTACTAGCTAGAACTATAGTTCCCAGGATTCCCTGGCAGATGCCGCCAGACTAGAATAGGGGAGTGGACAGGATTGGTGGAGTTCGTTGGCTCAAGATAAAAGCCCTCGTTACATCAAATCTGTGTACAACGCATGTACAATGTACGCTTGATTTTTCTTTATTTGTGCCTTGTGTGATGCTCATGTTACATCTGACGTCTGTCCAGCTGAACATGTGATTGTTCTTGGCTTTGTTTGTAAAGTGAACACGCAGTGGCTCTTTCTCATAATCCGATGTATGAACATGGCTCTAGTGAATAAAAATTAGACCAGGGATACTCACTCCGAGGTTTGGGAACAACCAGTGGCTCTTTGACATGCCACCCTGTTGCTCCTGTGAGCACTGTTCCCCAGTGTGGGGCCTTCCCCGTGCTTCAGGCCATGGGGCTTGTGGTTGGCAGGTGGTTTCCACCTTGAAACTGCTGCCTCCAGAAGGGAAAGCTTCAGGCTACTTGTGGTGTGGGCCTCAGGCCAGGGATGGAAGTGACTGTGGCTCTTTGGGTTGAGGGTCATTGCAAATGTGGCTCTCCACAGGCGGCGGAACAGGTAGCGCTGGTTTGGACAAGTGGAATCTAGTCAGGATGGCTAAATGGAGAGAGTTGTGTGGTGGAGGGGTCACACCGTGGTGAAAGGACTAGGGTTCTAATCCCCACTCAGCCATGCTAACTGGGTGATCTTTGGGCCAGTCACTCACTCAGCCTGTCTCTTAGGGCTGCCCATGCCTCCATTGGGTGCAGGGGACCCCCTGCCCCAGTTCCTGTTTCCTGTGGAAGAAAAACTTGGCTGCCGGCCCAACAGTGTGATGTCACTTCCAGGTTTCCCCACAATGTCACCGACAGTGGCTCCCTGTGTCCCCCTATTTCTACTTTGCACGGCTGCAAGAATAAAAAGGAGGAGAGGGGAATAATTTCATCAGGACAGACCGCAAGACATTTCTTGTCAAGCTTAGGGAATTAACTGCCACAAGATGGCGGCTTAGATAGTGGCTTAGATTGCTTCAAAAGGGGACTTAGACAAATTCATGGAGGATCGGCCCATCAATGTTTAATTACCAAAAGCTCAAAATGGAACCTCCACATTCAGAGGCAGTATACCCTTGAAAGCCGATTGCAACAACAGGGGAGGCTTTGCCCCCCTGTTCCCCTGCTCGCTAGCTTTCCAGGGGTATCTCATCAGCCAGGGTGGGAAACAGGATGCTGAACGAGATGGACTGTTGGCCTGAACAAAACCCTTTTGATGATGTGAAATGATACCAAAAATAATTCAAAATGAAGTTTCCTCTGGGCATGTGCAGAGTGGCTGTGGGCCCTCCTGAACTTTGCTCAGATCAGAAGGAAGGGCTCCTTCTTGCCCAGGCTGTGAGGTCGGGTCGAGCCTCTGCTTCAGAAACTGAAAATGGACCTTCAGAGGCCTTGCTTTTCTGGGCCCCTGGTTTCCCTCTCTTTCGCTTTCGCCTTCTTCTCCCTCGGCTTCCCTCTCTGCGGGCCTGCAGTCTTCTTGAGGCCTGATGCACTGTGCCTTCCCTGGGAGGGTGGTGTTCCCTTGCTCGCTGCCTCCTCTCTCCCTTGCTTCCTCTGCAGTGCTGCCATGTAATCCCACTCCACCCCCCCACCCCTGTGTAATAGAGTTCCTGGCTGGCTTGTAAACTTGGCCGGCTGTTTTGTGGAGATGCTACGCAGATGGATTTGGCTGGGCTCACTGTGCCTGGCTGGATCACTGCAGGGGAATTTTCCTTCCTCTGGTTGACGCTGGGGCGTGCTGGAGCCAGAATCCAGAGGCGCTTTCACACAGTTTGACGGCATCACCTTGAGATGCCTGGTGCGTGTGAAACAGCCCTTTTGCACGCTGTGATATCTTTTGGGGATATGTTCCTTGTTCCCGGGGCTATTGGTTTTTGGAGGGCGGTTCGTGCCTTTTCACTTATTAAGGATGCCTGGGGGACCCTTGGAATTACAGCTCATCTCCAGACCAGTGTTCCCTCTAAGCTGAGTTAGTGTGAGGTAGCTCACAGTATTTTAGCCTCTGGCTCAAACATTTTTCTCTTAGCTCAAGGAAGGATGGTTCCAGAGCAAGCTAATTTATGCAGTATGCAAATCGCTCACTCACAACTTTAATGCCAGTTGCTCACAAAGTAGAATTTTTGCTCACAAGATTCCACAGCTTAGAGGGAACATTGCTCCAGACTACAGAGATCAGTTCCCCTGGAGAAAATGGATGCTTTGGAGGGTGGACTCTGTGGCACTGTACCCCACTGGGGTCCATATCTTCCCGCAGCTTCATTCCCAAAACTCCAGTTGTCAACCTGGATCTGCCAACCCTATGCCCCCCGCAATCCCCTGCCAGTGGCCAGTGGGTGACCTGGATGCCCTATCACTCATCTAGGTTTTTTATGAATAGTCTGAGTTACAGTGCAGTCTTAGGCTCAGCAGAGAACCATAGAGTTGGAAGGGACCTCTATGGTCATCTAGTCCAAAACCCGGCACAATGCAGGAAACTCACAAATACCTCCCCCCCAAAAGATGACAGAAAAACCTCCAGGATCTCTAGCCAAACCGACAGTGAATGGAAAACACTGATGAAAATATAAAAGAATATTGAGACTCCTTCGGATAGTGAAGGGCGGGGTATAAATCCAATGTGCTCCTCCTCCTCCTCCTCCTTCTAAAAGAACATTCACTCATAGTCCCAGCAGAGCTGAAAACGCCTATCTCAGCTGCCATTGGCTGAGCTGCTGTGATGTCACAGAGGAGCTGTGCTCCCGGAAGCAGCCGGCCCAGGAGAACAACGTGAGCTGGGGGAAACAACAACAGCAAGGAATGTGCAGTCCTGTCGGTCAGTTCACACAGTCATTCCCCGGGGGAATATTAATGTGAAGGGCGCATTAATATTTCAGAGGTATAATAGAGAGACTGAGTGATAGGCATCTGGACGAAGCCCACAGGCCAGAGAGGTCTAGTGGCTTGTTCGGGCCGCCCCCCCCCCTCCGTTGACAGACAGCCCCTCCCAGCTGCCCGGCCTTCCCACTGCCAGCGTGCCCAGGAGTCCTTGCTGGCCTTCCTCCAGACTCCTCTTCTTTCCCTAGCTTGCCCTTTTCCCTTCCTTCCCTCTCTTGGGGGTGGGCATATGAACTTTTCACCCCGATCCCCAGGCTGGAGACCCACGATCTTGTGCCAGCCAATCCCCGCTGGCAGCCGGCAGCCCCCTCCCCGTGCAGAAGTCCTGGGCTATTTTTAAACTGCCATGGAGTTGCTCCTTGCTTTGCTGGCCTGGATTTCCACCGCCCCCCCCTCCCCTTCTGTGCTGGAGAGGAGCAAGGGGGTGACAGACGGCCATGCAGAGGGTGAGTGGGGCAGTGAAGGCGGGGGGCGGGGGGAGTGGGGCTGAAATGGTAGGAAATTGGGGGTGTCCCCTGTTCGAAGCCTAGGAAAGTGTGCAAACTTGTCGTTTTGCTGCTGAGAACCAAAACGTGGCTTCTGTTAGCCCGAGGACATGAGTTACCATTGGAATCTGGCCTCAGGGCTTAAGTCGGGACCGGCTTTCAGTGTTGGGGCTCCTGTGGAGAGAGGTCTCTTGAGCCTGTGCAGAGTGCCCTTCCTTTTCTTTCCCACAAACGGGGAGAGGCAAATCTATGCTTCTGGGCTTCTGGATGCAATCCCCCCCTCCCCGGTATGTTGGAGGCCCAGCATAAAGGAAACAGGAAACTCACCTCTGGCAGGATGGGATGTCACTCTCTAAGGATCACAGGACAGTGTAGCTGATTGTCCTCCAGTTTGTCCTAGCAACAACTCGGTGGAGTCGGCTAGAGAGAGAGTGAAGGAGCCGGAGAGCTTCATCACTGAGTGGCAGTTCAAACCCGGCTCTCACTGGTTCATGTCTGACCACTATTAGTGGCTTTCTCTGGCAGCTTTGCTCTGAGCCAGCTTGGTGTAGTGGTTAACAGCGGCGGATTCTAATCTGGAGAACAGGGTTTGATCCCCCATGCCTCCACATACAGCTGCTGGATGACCTTGGGTCTGTCAAGGTTCCCTTAGAGCTGTCCTCTCAAGAGCAGTTCTTGAAAGAGCTCTCTCAGCCCCACCTACTTCACAGAGGGTCTGTTGTGGGGAGGGGAAGGGAAGGGAGTTTGTAAGCCACTCTGAGACTCCAAGTGAAGGGTGGGGTATAAATCCAATCTCCTCCTCCTCCTCCTCCTCCTCTTCATTGAAATGTATGCTCATTGAGAAGTTATTCTTATGTAAGGTAAAGGTAAAGGTTTCCCTTGCTTGAAAGCCAGTCGAATCTGACTCTAGGGTTGCGGTGCTCATCTCCATTTCCAAGCTGAAGAGCCAGCACTGTCCAAAGACGTCTCCGTGGTCATGACTAGACACTGACACGCACAGAATGCTGTTACTTTCCCACCAAAGCGGTACCTATTTATCTACTTGCATTTCCTTGCTTTCGAACTGCTAGGCTGGCAGGAGCTGGGGCCAGAGACGGGAGCTCACTCCGTCATGCGGCACTCGGGTGTTGAACTGCTGAACTACCGACCTTCCAGTCGGCAGTTCAGCATCATCCACTGAGCCACTGAGATAAAACTGGATACTCTTGTTTGTTGTTGTTATCACCACCACCACCATCATCATTATTATTAAGCCCTATATGGCCAGGGTCTGGCATACCTAAGGGACCGCTTTCCCCCATATATACTGCAGAGAGCACTACGGTCGGAGTCACAACATTGACTAACTATTCCAGGCCCCAAGGATGCAGGCTCGTGGCCACAAGGACCAGGGCCTTTTCAGTGGCGGCTCCTTACTGGTGGAATGAGCTCCCGGAGGAAATCAGGGCCCTGAGCGACCTTTTACAGTTCCGCAGGACCTGCAAGATGGAGCTCTCCCACCAGGCTTTCAATTAGCAGCCACCCAGCACCACCACCAACTACCACCATCTGAACATCCGTGGTTGGCCCTGGCGTGGAGATAGAGCCATAGTTCCACAGGAGGCTGGAAGATCGCTGAACTGGGAATTCTGATAGTAGATTTTAGAGTGCGTCATCTAATTTAACTGACTGATGGATTAGCACTGTGAGCACTTTAAATGCAGGACTATTTTAACCTGTTTTAAAATGTTTTAAATGTTTTACGTAGACCAGGTACACCGTACCAACCATTGTAAGTTGCCCTGAGTTCGCGGGGAGGGCGGGGTATAAATGCAACTAATAAAATAATAATAAATAAAATAAAATTATCTTCCTCCTCAATGGAGACCCCAAGTGCCCTACATAATTCTCCTCTCCCCCATTTTATCCTCACAACAACCCTGTGAAGTAGGTTAAACTGAGTGCGTGTGACTGGCCCAAGGTCACCCAGCAAGCTTTCATGGCATGAGTGTGGACCCTGGAGGTTTTTTGCCTTTCTCTGGGCATAAAGCAGCGGTCCCTGGGGGAGCAGGGAGGTAGTTGTGAATTTCTTGCATTGTGCAGGGGTTTGGACTAGATGACCTTTGAGGTCCCTTCCAGCCCTATGTTTCTATGAACCCATGTCTCCCTGTACCTAGTCGGACACTGTAACGACTAAACTATACTTGCACTCATTATTAGCTGCACAATTGCTATCACCACCATTTATTAATATTACCCTTACTGTTATGATTTAATAATAATCAACTGCCAACAGTAGTCATTAAGAAACAAGAGTAATTTAAAAAAAAAAGTTGTTTATCCCATTATTCCTCCAAGGAGATCGGACAGCCCTGATGTGTCTCTCCCACCCTTTTAAATTCGCAGAACAGCCCGAGGAGGAAAGTTAGGCTGTTAGAGAGTAACTGACCCCAGGTACTCACAGCTGGTGGGGATCTGAACTCAGCACTCCTTAGTCCAAGCTAACCCAAGCTTTATTTATGCTGGTTATTGCAGTGTTCCAGGGTTGTGTGAAAAAGGCGATGTTTTCTCTAGAAAAACACCCCCCACCCCCCTGCCGGTTGCCTGGGTGTACCTGTCAACTAGGGTTGCCAAGTCTGGGTTGGGAAATACCTGGAGACTTTGCGGGTGGAGCCAGGAGAGGGTGGGGTGTGGGGAGGGGAGGGGCCTCAGCATGGTGCAATGCCATCGAGTCCACCCTCCAAAGCAGCCATTTTCTCCAGGGGAGCTGATCTCTCTCAGCTGGAGATCAGCTGTAAAAGCGGGGGATCCCCAGGCCCCACCTGGAGGCTGGCAACCCTACTGTCAACCCTAGGGAGGAAGGGTGGCAGATAAATGATGTTTTCTCTAGCAAAACAATCCAGGTGACGTTTTCTCTAGCAAAGCTACTGGCTCCATAAACTCTAGAGTCGTTCTGTAAATTCTGGAGTCCTTAGATACTGGAGTCTCTCTTGATGGTCAAACCCCCCCCCCCCCTATCTTTGCATCTCTCTCTCTCTTATCCCGAGGTAACTGCAGCCAAACAGTGGCTGAGCGAGACAGAGTGAGGAAACTGGACTTGGCAGGAGTGAGGTGCTCCAAGTCCTGGCCTGTTGGTAGCATCCTTGCAATGCCTTCTGGGAAACTGCTGCAGGCCGAGTGGCTGGTCCCAGTTGGGGAGGAGAAGGGGAAGATCGGCCAGGGTTGTCAAGCATTTTGGTCCAGGCCCGTAGCCAAAAATTTTAAAGTCGGGGGGGGGGGCATTTAAATTTCTTAGGGGGCACTGGCTAACCAAATTAATGCAGGGGAGAAGGCTGTGACACCCTGGGCTGGATGGGGAGTCAGGGGGCCTTGTCAGCAATTTGGGGGGGGGGGCTAGCCCCGAAGTTGTAGCTACAGTTGTAGCTACAAGCCTGTTTTGGTCCTGCACTCTGATAGCATTTGCTTGGGGCGATGGGTCTGGTTGGAACATCTGCTTTCCCAGGTCAATGGCAGAACAGCTGCTTTGCCCACTGGAGGGCCCAGGTTCAGTCACCAGTTAAAAAAAATCTTTGCAGAGATGGAGAAGACCTTCTGTCTGCCTGAGACCCGGAGACGCCATGGCTGGTCATAGGAGACAATACCAGACTGGCGTGGGCCAATGCTGCCTTTAGCTCTGGAAGAACCCATAGGTGGAGCACCAACTTTGCATGAGACAAGTCCTGGAAAGTTTAGTGCTGGTCAACCTTGCAAGGTGGTTGTAGGGCCTGATTGTTAAAATATAATTTGCAGCCTCTTTCAAAACGTCTTTCAAAAGTGCTAAACATTACTGCTAGGCTGGATCAGTATTTTCCATTTTTAAGATTTGCTTGGTGTTTGCAATTGATTCTTTTTTTTTTTTGTAAAAATTTTTTATTTTTCAAAACATTAAAATTAATACATTTATCTTATACAAATCCTTTTTTCCATATTATATAACGTTTTGTTCTATTTGTATAATCTTGTTTTTATCTTGTATTGGCGGTTTCCCACCACATCTGAAGCATAACACATTTTCCACTTTATCCAAAATAGTAATACTTATATCTATGTTTACATTTCTGGTAACGGTCATATACCTTAAAAATACTTATATACTAATTCTTACTTTCTATATTCTTATATAATTCTAAAATAAAAAACAACTTCATTATCTAATTATCCTTAATACATTCATAGACTCTAATTCTATTGCTTTATGTTATTATAACCATGTATAAATGTAATTTTTCATGTCCCAGTATTTTTCAACATATTCTTTCAAATCTTTCCAATCTTCTAAAAAGGTCTCTGAGTACAGGTCATTTAACTTTCTAGTCCATTTATCCATTTCAGCCATATATAACAATTTTTTCAACCATTCCCACACATCTGGTATTTTTTCATTTTTCCAATTTTGTGCATACACCATTCTTCTTGTTGTTATCATATACCATATTATTGTCCTTTTCTTTACATTTATCTCTTCTAATTTAAGTCCAAGCAATAACATTTCAGGCAACTTCTTAAATGTACATTTCAAAAATTTTTCCATTTCTGCATGTATTATAGACCAATAAGTCTTTGCTTTATCACAAGTCCACCACATATGATAAAAAGAACCTTCTTTCTTTTTACATTTCCAACACTTGTTAGACATATTCTGATTAATATTTGCAATTTTTTTTGGTGTCATATACCATCTGTACATCATTTTAAAACAATTTTCTTTTAAGTTATAACATGTAGATATACCCATAGCATTTTTCCATAAAAATTCCCAAGATTCCATTTCAATGTCTTTGTTAAAGTTTATCGCCCATTTTACCATTTGTTCTTTTACCATTTCATCAGCGTTAAACCATTTTAACAAAATTTTATACATTTTAGAGATCATTTTTTTCCCACCTTCCTCCCAAACTTGTTCTATTTCATTATTTTTTTCTCTAAAACCGGATTTTTTATCACTTCTATACACATCATATATTTGTCTATATCTTAACCAACCATAATCAAAGTCCATCTGGTGTTTGCAATTGATTCTGATCATAATAAGTTTACGGTTACCTGTTCACCTGTGGAGAGGGTGAATCTGTGTCAGGGGATCCCCCTCAGAAACTCATTTTTCAGACCACCGATGTGCTGCTGCTATTTTTTTTTTTTTAATGGCCAGATCAGTGCACCTGTAGTTTCTGTCTCTGAGTCTCCAAATAAATTTCCTCCCAGGTTGGACTGGCAACTGGACCTGTCATCTTTGCAGCTGGAGGACTGGATTTCTTTATCGCCATGCCACGGAATATTTGCTGGGTGGGAAGCTCACTTTTCAGTGATGGGCATGCTTGTGAGCCATTGTGTACTCCGGGGTGGTGGTGACAGGGTTTTTTGGTGTGTGTGTGGTAGAGGGAATTCAGCATGACGCTCATTAAATGCCTTGCAAGAACTGCAACTGCACCACAAGGAAAAACACACGAATTAAGTAACGTTCAAGCCCCCTGTACCCAACCCGCAGAGGAAATTCTTTGTAGTATCTCTGCACGATTCCCCATTCTTATTCTCCTACTTCAGGTCAGCCTCTCCCCCATTCTTGCCAGCCTCTGCCTTGGTTATGAGTGAGACACTGTGGCTGAGGACAGACTGGCAATCTGAAGCGGAGGCAAAGCGGAGGGAACTGGAGCGGGGGAAAAAACCCACGGAGCTGGCCGTTCACACTGGCCAGAGCAATGCGGATCAGCGGCGATACGGAGCGTTCAGACTGCCGCATAGCCAGCGCGCGCGGCTTGCGCGCGTGGCTGCACTTTTTTTGTTTTCCTTTGATGTTTTTCGCATGTGTGCACATGCGCATATGCGCAAAACTTTTTGCCGGTGCGTTCACACTTCCTCCGGATGCCTCCCGCTTCTTCCAGTTCACACTGTTTGGAAGCGGGAGGCATGCGGAGGAAGGCCCCTGAACACCGGGAAAAACCAGTGTCCGGGTAAAGCGGAAGGAAAGCGACTGGGAGACGGGTAAGTACGCAACGGAGCCGACGGGCAGATGCGCATGTCTGAACGTGCTCCTTTCCTCCGTTTGCGAAGCGTGCCTGCCCCGCTTTAGATTGCCAGTCTGTCCTCAGCCTCAGTTCTTCCCAGTTTAGAGGCACAGCAAAATGACTCGTCCTTCTGAGGAGCCAGCTGCCCTTTGCGTCTCTGCATGAGTCACCGTTCTGGGTTTGCTTCTATCCGGCCAGGATGTGCTCATGCAGAAGGACAGGGCTCAGGCTCATCCGAGGCGGTCTGATGCTCTTCAAAAGTCAGAAGGAAACGTTGAGGCACTCCTCACTTTTATGGTGAAAATTTTGTTTCAGTTAGGAAAGGCCAGAATTTTGCCTCTTCTCTACTCTGCTGGCATGCCGTTCTGCCCTCTCCTTTCCCTCTGTCTCCCTGAATGTTTTGACTGGAGAGATCCTTGGGTGAGGGACCTGTCTTTTTGTCCACAGTCCCTTTCCAGGCAGTCTGTACACATCAATTATCCTACACCAGGTTCCTTAATCGGCTGCTTGTTCAGCACAGCCCCACCAGCTCTCTCTGTAGAAATTATTGCAAGATGTCAAATATTCGTGCATCACTGTCTGTCTAATCACTCTGGCGGCTTCTCTATGCTGCCTCCCCCAATGGCTGGTACTCTCCTGAGCTCTTCTTATGCCCTCCTTGCCTTTTGGTTTTGTAACTCCAGTGCTGGCACTCTTTTAATGGGTCCCCCCATGGCTCTTCTTGTAGAAAGCCCAGCAGGAACTCATTAGCATATTAGGCCACACCCCTGACAGCACAGCTCATTAACATATTAGGCCACACCCAGTGTTCCCAGAAGTGTGGTCATCCAGCCACATCCACCTTTTGCTTCTTATTCTGTTTACCTTGTTGTCAAAGCAGTTTTGACAAAACCAATAAAAACATTATTTTCTGTCCCATCTATACAAAACCTTGCCTGAACCAATATCTTATGTCCAACAATTATTCCCACACTGGATTGGAATCAATTCCTAAGGGTTAGGTTCCCATGGAAATCAGGTTGCCTTCCTGCAGAACTAGTACGCTGAATATGATTTTTTAGGGTTGCCAACCTACAGGTGGGGTCTGGAGATCTCCTGGAATTACAACTGAGCTCCAAACTACAGAGATCAGGTCAATGGCTGCTTTGGAAAGTAGAGTCCATGGCATTATGCCTTGCTTAGGTCCCTCCTTCCCCTAAACTGCACCCTCCACTCCCAAATCTCCAGGGATTTCCTCAACCTGGAGTTGGCAACCCTAGTTCACTGGCAGAACAACGCTAGGAGCCAGTTTGGTGTAGTGGTTAAGTGTGTGGACTCTATTCTGGGAGAACCGGGTTTGATTCCCCACTCCCCCCTTGCACCTGCTGGATGACCTTGGGCAAGCCATAGCTCTGTACCAGCTGTTGTCTCAGAGCTCTCTCAGCCCCACCTACCTCACAGGGTGTCTGTTGTGGGGAGGGGAAGGGAAAGGAGTTTGAAAGATGCTCTGAGACTCCCTTGGGTACTGAAGGGCGGGGTATAAATCCAATCTCTTCTTCTTCTAGGTTTGTGGATGCACTGGATGTGAGTAGTTTGTGGACTATTTTATTCAAGGTACAAATTTTTATTCAAGGTATAAGATTTCATGTGCCACCCACACTTCTTCAGATGGAAGACGTGTGCATGCACACAAAAGCTTATACCTTGGATGAAACTTTGGACTCCAACTTTGTTCTACTGCTTCAGACCAACACGGCTACCCACATGAATTATTACACTATAATACTTTTTACAAGCAATTATGTATCAGTGGAGTGGTTACCATGCAGAGTCTGTCCCACAGGTAAAATTATCCTGTGAACAGGTGGTCTTTACCACATAAAAGTATCACTACCATCACAAGATCACCAATTGTTGGAACTCCTCAGAAGCGGAAATCTCTCTTATTAAGAGGTTTAAGAACATCAACTTTGCTGGCCCATTAAAGGCAGATGTCAATCCATTGGCAGGAGAAGAGGGACAATCATCTTCTTCAGAAACTCTGCCCACTTTTTTAAATGTCACAAAACAGGCAATCTCCAAAGTGCAGCTGACCATGCTCATTTTTAGTTACAACTCTGTTTCTCTGCAGATGTCCCCCAAAGATGTCCCCCATGCAACAGTCAAGTGTTCTGACAACACACACAACAATTAAGCTACTTTTTCAGATGTTTTCTCTTACATGGTAGTAAGCACCAAACCACTTTAATACAGACTTTAAACACACATATATTTGCAAGCCATTCCCAACAAGACACAACAATGAACTCAGGCTTCAAAGTTACTTTTCTTAAGCAGAAGATGCCATGAGAAAACTAAAG
Organism: Lepidodactylus listeri; assembly: GCA_029233225.1. NCBI lineage: Eukaryota > Metazoa > Chordata > Lepidosauria > Squamata > Gekkonidae > Lepidodactylus > Lepidodactylus listeri. Next base: position 179,301,583 of record JARCFY010000002.1, read on the forward strand.
AGATTCTCAAAAATTAAAGATATTGTCAAAACCAGCATTTCCTGGGCTCTCTGCTTTTTTACATCCCCCCCTTTCAATTTTTTTAATAAAAACAGAAAGAACGGAAGGAAGGAAGGAAGGAAGGAAGGAAGGAAGGAAGGAAGGAAGGAAGGAAGGAAGGTAGACAGACAGACAGAGGAAGGAAGGAAGGAAGGAAGAGGTTGGTGAGGGGAGAGAGAGAAAGGAAGGAAGGAAAAGGAAGGAAGAAGGAAGGAAGGAAGGAAGGTAGACAGACAGACAGAGGAAGGAAGGAAGGAAGGAAGGAAGAGGTTGGTGAGGGGAGAGAGAGAAAGGAAGGAAGGAAAAGGAAGGAAGAAGGAAGGAAGGAAGGAAGGTAGACAGACAGACAAAGGAAGGAAGGAAGGAAGGTAGGTAGGTGGAGGAGAGAGAAAGGAAGGAGGGAGGGAGAGAGAGAAAGAGAAAGGAATAAAGAAAGATGGGGGGGCCAGAGAGAGAAAGACAGAAAGAAAGACAGAAAGAAAGGTGGGGGGGGGCCAGAGAAAGAAAGACAGAAAGAAAGGTGGGGGGACCAGAGAGAGGGAGAGAGAGAGGGAAAAGAGAACAGAGAACTTACTGGAGCAGGGAAAGCCACGCGACCTCGGCAAGCCAAATGCAGAAAGCCTAGCCCCTGTGCTTAATCTTTGGGCGGGGCTTTCTCCTGCTGGCTTTTTTTGCTCTTAAAGGGAAAGCACCCGGTGGAGCCTATTCCTGCTGGCTCTCTGCAGGAACTTTCCCTTTAAGTATAAAAAGCTCAGGGCGGGCAGGGAGGGGGCGGGGCAGGCTCGGAGGCCAGCCAGAACGGCGTTCCTGTGCGTTCCTGCTGAAATCGAGCCCTGGGTCCCCCTAGAATGTTGGTAGGGTTTCTGAAAAGTACTGGAGTCAGGAGGCCAGTGGTAGTGATTTCAGCATAGCAAGTTTATTTCAGGTCCAGATGAAGCATAAGAAAACGGAGGTCAGGGGGCCTGTTTATATACACAGGTAAGCTGCACCCCTGACCTTGCCCAAACAAGGCAGTTGGATAAGGTAATTGAATAAGTTCCAAGGTAATTGAATAAGTTCCAAGGTAATTGGATAATCACAGATTTAATCACAGAACATAACAGTTTCCAACTCTGGATTTAGGGGTGGAGCCTGAGGAGGGCGGGGTTTGGGGAGGAGAGGGGAGTGGCCTCATCATGGTACAATGCCATAGAGCCCACCCTCCGAAAAAGCTGTTGATCTTGGTCGTCTGGAGATACATTGATCTCAGTTGACTGGAGATACATTGTAATAGCAGGAGATCTCCAGCCACCACCTGGAGGTTGGCAACCCTGAACACTGGGTGGCATGGCCCAGCAGTTTGCCACCCCTGCATCTTGCCTGTTTGGGGGTAAGGTTGTCCACTCTGGGTTGGGAAATTCCCAGAGACTTGGGGGTGGAGCCTGGGGAGGGCAGGGTCTGGGGAAGGGAGGGACCTCAGGGAGGATATGATATCGCAGAGCCCGCCCTCCAAAGCAGCCATTTTCTCCAAGGTGACTGACTTCTGAAGTCTAGAGACCGATTGTCATTCCAGAAGGCTGCCGGGCCCTACATGGAGACTGACAACGCTATTGGGGAGGCGCTCCAAAACGGATTAACTCATGGAGGCATCTTTGTGCTGGTGCTAATCTGGCAGGAGGGAAAGTTGTCAGAGTTTGTGATTGGATTTCAGCCCCCTCGCCCCTGTTTTGTGGTTCATTGTACATCCTGGCCTAATCCCAGGGATTACTTGAGGGGGGGGGGTCTAAGGGACCTTGGGAAGGACCTGGGATGGAGATCATGTGACTTTACATTAGGGTTGCCATTAGTAACCTCCCGGTGGTGGCTGGACATCTGGCATTACAACTGATCCCCAGGTGACAGAGATCAGTTCACCTGGAGAAAATGGCCCCTTTGGAAGGTGGACTCTAAGGCAGGGGTGTCAAACATGCGGCCCGGGGGCTGGATTGGGCCCCCGGAGGGCTTCTATCAGGCCCGCACTGGAACTGGCTGTCTCCTGCTTCCAGTTCTGTTACTGCTGCTGCATCACAGCTTGCTTTGCCAGACTCTCTCAGTCGCTCAGCCATTTCACGTTTTCTCCTGGGCCCTAGACTCAGAACTCTCAGCCCGAGATTTCTGGGGCAAATGTCCATAAGTCAAAAGTAGGTTTGCAGCTTGCAGATAGACACCTGAACAGCATACTCAAGATTGCAACAGCACAGACATTTTGATGCAATAATTCAGAGCAAGAAGTGTCAGTTACCAGAGACTCTTAAATAAACAAAATATTGCAAGAGTGCTGATGTTTTAAGCATGTTTTTCTTTTAAGTAAAAAACCCCCACCTTTGTGTTTGTGTCCTTTATAAAGTTTATTTCTCCACTACCTGGCATTACATTTTATGACACACATGGTCCCGCCCAACAAAGTCTCATTTATGTCAGATCTGGCCCTCATGACAAATGAGTTCGACACCCCTGCTCTAAGGCACGACACCCCGCTGAAGTCCCTCCCCCCCACACCTACCCTTCTCAATCTTCATCCCCCAAATCTCCAGGTCTTTCCCAACCTGGAGCTGGCAAGCCTAGTTTACATTAAGAACCTACTGAAGAAACCTTGGCTAAATCCCTTACCCCTTCTCTGAAACTTAAACCTGAAGACGTACAGCTAAACTGAGTATATAACCTTCCCCCTTTAACCTTTTGGGAAATATTAATTTTTATTATCTGTCAACTATAAGCAGGGCTTTTTTTGTAGAAAAAGCCCAGCAGGAACTCATTAGCGTAATAGGCCACACCCAACAGCAGGAACTCATTAGCATATTAGCCCACACCCCTGACAGCGCAGCTTATTAGCATATTAGGGCACACCCCCATGTTACCAGAAGAGTGGTCATCTAGCCACACCCACCTTTTGCTTCTTATTCTGTTTAAATGTTGTCAAAACCCAGGGTTTTTTTTGTAGCAGGAATTAATTTGCATGTTAGGCCACACACCCCTAATGTAGCCAGTCCTAATGAGTTTCTGCTGTTCGGTGTGGCCTATTATGCTAATGAGTTCCTGCTGGGTGTGGCCAACTCAGGAGCCAGCTGGAACTCCGTTCCTGTGCGTTCTTGCCCAAAAATAGCCCTGACTATAAGTATAATACTTGAGCCATGTTAAAATATGATTACAAGATTGCTTTCCAGATGCAAGGCTCTGGATATGATCGTCACTTTAGCCAAGATTTTTATTTGGCTTTTAGGTAGGATTAGGATGGATTTAGGGAGAAAAGCTTAATTTTTAGGAGATTGGTAAGCACCCTGGTACACATCCAAAGCACAAAATCTACCTAGGCAGCATCTGAGAACTGAAGACTAAGATTGTAGGACTCGTACCTGAGAGACATGAGTTCGGATCCCCACTGCGCCATGAATACTAGCTGAGTATCTTGGGCCAGTCACACTCTCCCAGCCTAGCCTACCTCACAGGTTGTTGTGAGGATAAAATGGAGGAGAGGAGAATTGATGTAAACCCATTGGGAAGAAAGGTGGAGTACAAGTGAAATAAATAAAAACCTGAGTTTGGCTACCAGGTCCAGTAAACCTCCTAACCTAAATTAATTGTTCTGGGGAAAGGAAGACAAATCTCACCTCAGTGTTATTTATTGTAAATTGGATCAGTTACATAGTATTAAATCCCTTGGGGGAAAGGTTGTAACTGCTGGGTTGCAGCTGAGGGTCATTTTCCCCATTTAAGCTGAAACTTTCCACACATAACACTTACTCTATGGAACACCCCCCCCCCAATTGAAGAAAAATGTGCTGTTTTGCCTCGACACAGTGTCTTGAGAGCCCAGTCAAATATTTAGTGAAGGGGGAGCTAAATTTACCTCATAACTGCGTCCAATATTATTATCAGAGTCTGTGAAGAAAAGACCTGTGGGAGACATGCAGTAATACATACTTCTAGTACTTCTTTATAAAATCATATCGCCCATTCTCATTAATAAGAACACAAGAAGAGCACTGCTGGATCATACCTATATGATCCATCCAGTCCAGCATCCTGTCTCACACAGTGGCCAGCCAGTTCCTCTGGAGGGCCAGCAACAGGGCATAGGGAGTGAGAAATATTGGAGTCGGGAGTTCATGGAACAGTGAAACATCTAGATCTTTATTGCTGGTCCGGATGAAGCATACAACCCAGGGCTCTGAGCCCTCCTTTTATGCTACTCAGGGATAATCCCCTGACCCCGCCCAACTGGCTTGATAGGCTATTATCAGTCTATTTACATCTCATAGGTTCCCTGGGAGAAACCTAGGTACTGTCAGGAACTGACAATAGCATCTCTGTACTTTGCTTTCGTTTTCTTTGTTCTACTGGATTCCTTGCCTGCATCCCTTATCTGTTGTACCCCCTCCCCTTTGCATCTGCAAATGTCACTTTGAAGTATATTGGTTGCTCTGGTTTATGTTACAATTTCTAGGCGGGAGAGTGGGGACCCAAATTCCTGAGACGTCACCTAAAACAAATGGTCTTCATTCCCATGCATTTCCCCCTCCCTTTTTCCGGGCCGGAGTGTGTTATCTTGTTGTGAAGACCTTGGGCGCTTCTTTATGGCCGCTTGCCTGGAATTGTTGTGCCTAGCTTCACACATATGGGTCACTCAGATCAAGAAGGGAATTTTTATAACTTTCGCACCTTGCTGTGGGAACCTCAACGGTCCCCTTTCTTTTCCCGCGTTCGCGCTCTGACTCTGATTGGCCTAAGGCTGGGGTTCAATTGAGACTGGAGAGTATATTAACACTGACTGTATTTCATTAAGCGTCTCTAACAAACATCGAGAACCTGTTTGCAGTATTAGACAATAAAGAACTTTGATTCAACAAAGGTCTGATCTCTTGCTGACTATTCAGAAGCCTCACAGATTGTTAGAGATCTGTGCTTGGGACTTTCTTGTTCCTGACCATGTCAGATGACGAGACTATTCCCGTAACATCGGCAGAAGAAACGGTGCCCGTGGAAAGCGGACCCACCGGGGCGGGAGTACCAGTGACATCCAGCCAGGGAGCCTACCAGATTCCGTGCCCTGGGCTTGGACTGCATTGGCCCCCGGTCTCGCCCAGGTACTCGTGGTCCAACTTCGGACACGGGACCTCAGAATCATGGAACCACAACAGTAAGGGATCCCGCGGGCGATTCAGTGGGGATCGCACGGAGTTTGGCCGTCCCAGCCTGATAGAGGAGGAACGGGGTTTCTCGAGAGGCCAGGACAATTGGCATTACCGCTTTCCGGACGAAGAGCGTGGGATGCCATGTGGTCCCGATCCTGTGGGCGAGGATTTGGGATGAGTGCCGGACCGGAGGTTCGGCGAGATGCAAGACCGCATCACGGTGGAGCTACGGGAGGTCATGTTAGACAAGCGGCAGCAAATGCAGGATGTCGTGGCTGCGATGCAGGCCCCCGTGCCGGCTCCCCCTCCAGGAGGGGGGGAGCACCCCCGGTTCCTGGTCCAGCGGGAGGAGCGCCTCTGCAACAGGTACCTCCGACAGGCCCCCCAGCGAGGCCCCCTCAGCAACCTGTGCCTCTGGGGCCCGTGGGGCCTGATCGCCTGATCCGTCAAGCCCCTGCCGACCCGCTGACAGCCACTTTCGACGGCGACCCAGAGAAGCTTTGTTTCTTCATCATAGAGATCGAGAGGTTCCTGGCCACTTGGGGACACCTGTACCCAACCGAGAGAGATCGGGTAGGCTACATCGGTTCGAAGCTGCGGGACACTGCAAGCAACTGGTATGTAAGCCTACACAACCCCCCTGGGCCCGAGTTACGTACTGTCGATAATTTTATGTGGGCCCTGCGGCAACACTATGAGGACCCCCTGGGCGAAGAGAAAGCCCGGAACCAACTGCGGAAATTGGTGCAGGGGCGGTCCTCGGTGAGGGAGTACACCGATCGCTTCAGGTGAATCGCAGCCAAGGTGCAGGGCTGGTCCGAAGACCTTTTCGTGGAGAAATACCGAGAGGGGCTCCACCCAGAAATCTACGAGACCATCCTGAGGGGCGGCCGACCTTTATCGCTGGCCGCTTGGATGAGAACAGCAGCTGACATGGAAGAACGCTTCACCCTGATCAAGCTGGGGGCCTCCGCAACCGCTCAACCGAAAGCCCCCAGAAGGCGAAGGGGAAGTCAGCCTTTCAAGAGCTGCGGGATATTCGCTTCAAGCAAGGGCTCTGCATAAAGTGCAGGGAGAGTGGGCACTTTGCATCCTCCTGCCCCCGTAGCGGCATGAAGGCGCCAAAGACCTCCACCCCAGTGGGGGGGGGACTCCTTGTCCTGGCAAAATGGCGTTTAAACCCTGGGCACTACAGCTGGAAGGGGCAACGTGCGAGCAGGGAGAGTTGGAGCTGGTCGAGGCACAGCCGTCGGGAAACTTCAGCGACCTGCAGTAGGAGGCGCAGAGCTGCAGGTCCCCCCATCCGGTGCGCCATCCCTGGTGAGCATCCCTGGCCCCTTACTTTACATGGTCGTGACTGTGATTGTCCCTAGCACGGGAACCCATGTACGGGTGCGTGCTTTGATAGACTCGGGGTGTGCCAGAGACTTAATAAGCCCCTTGGTGGTGGATGGGTTGGCCCCCAAGGTAAATCCCCTGGGAGAACCTCTCACCTTCACCCAGATGGACGATTCGGAGATGAAAGAGTGGCAGAGACTGAACTCTTGGTGGTGGGGTCTGGGGAACACTGGGAAAAAAGGGCTTTTGTCATCACACCGAATACCCAATTCCCCATGGTCTTGGGCAGCCCGTGGCTGAGTTCCCATGACCCCTATATAAAAGGGAGTGAGGGGAAGATCTCGTGGATAGATGAGAAATGTACCCGCCACACATGGGATCCCAGTTGGGGCTCCGGACCCCCTGCCCCTGTCACAGCAGCAGCCTTGACCCTGGTGCCAACGCAAATCCCCCGAGAATATAGAGACCTGGCTGAGGTGTTCAGTGAGTCAGAGGCGGATGAGTTACCACCCCATCGCCTCTCTGATTGTGCCATCGAATTGCTACCGGGGGAAAAGTTGCCAAAGGGAAAGCTATACTCCATGAGCCCAGCGGAGCGAGAGGAGTTGAGGAAGTTCTTAAATAAGAACTTGGGGCACGGTTTCATATGCCCCGCCAAATCCCCTTTTGCAGCCCCAGTGCTATTTCGGAAAAAGAAAGACGGGGGTTTGAGACTGTGCACCGATTACCGGGGATTGAATGCGGTGTCTGCCTCGAATGCCTACCCCCTCCCTCTAATCAAGGATTTGTTAGCCGAGGTGGCCAAGGGAAAGATCTTCACGAAACTGGACTTGCGAGATGCATATTTTCGGGTGCGCATTAGGGAGGGGGACGAATATAAGACTGTGTTTAACACACCTTTGGGACAGTTCGAGTATCTGGTGATGCCATTCGGCTTGAGTGGCGCTCCGGGAGTTTTTATGAGCCTAATCAACGAAGTGTTGCACAAGCACTTGTTTAAGGGGGTGCTCTGCTATTTAGATGATATCTTGATTTATTCCACTTATAAGCAGTCTCACGTGGGTTTGGTGAGGGAAGTACTGACCACATTGTTGGAGAACCAACTCTACGCCAAGCTGTCCAAATGTGAGTTCCACCAGACTGAGGTCGATTTCCTAGGCTACCAAATCTCGCAGCGCGGGCTGGAGATGGACCCTGCTAAAGTAGAGGCAGTGGTGCAGTGGGAGGCCCCTCGCACCCGTAAACAACTACAGAGCCTGCTGGGATTTTGTAACTTTTACCGCACCTTCCTCAAGGACTTTGCCACTGTCACCTTACCCCTCACCGAACTGTTAAAGACTAAGGGGAAGGGACCGGAGGCGGGAAAACCTGGGGAGTGCTTGGGTTGGACTGAAGCGTGCCAAGCTGCGTTTGAGAAACTAAAGAGACTGTTCACTTCAGAACCCATCCTAGCCCACCCTGATGAGACCAAGGAGTTTGTAATTCATGTAGATGCCTCTGATGTAGCCATGGGGGGGGGCAATACTGCAGAAGGGCTCAGACAACGCCTTGCACCCCTTAGCGTACATCTCAAAGAAATTTAATGAGACAGAGAGACACTGGTTGGTGTGGGATAAAGAGGCGGCAGCAATACGGTTGGCACTAACTACCTGGAGACATTGGTTAGAGGGAGCGCAAAAGCCGTTCGAGATCTGGACAGACCATAAAAATCTGGAGGCTTTGCGGACTCAAAGGTCCCTCAACGCCAAGCAGCTCCGATGGGCCGATTTCTTTTCAAAATTTAACTTTGTGTTAAAACATTTCCCTGGGAAAGCCAATTCCCTAGCTGACGCATTGTCCCAATTGCCTCAACACGAGTCCCAGAGGGAGGAAGTGTTTGATTCTATGTTCTCGCCTCAGCAGTTGGGGGGGGCAGTGACAACGCGGAGCCAGAGCAAAGCCGCCCATGAGCCTCCGTCCTGGACTGAGAGGTGCGCGGGGGAATACACTAAGGAGGAAACAGATGAGTGGAGTGGGACTAGTGAATGCTCCATTCAGGAAAATAATTGTTGGTATCATGGGTCCAAGTTGATAGTGCCCCAAACGCTGCGTAAGGAAGTGTTGACGTCGTGCCACGCTTCCAAGTTGTCGGGGCACTTTGGATTTCTCAAGACCCTAAACTTGGTTCAGAGACAATTCTGGTGGCCTCGCATGCGCAAGGATGTCTCAGACTACGTGACTGCTTGTCAGGTGTGCCTTATGTGTAAGCATAGAGGGGGAAAGACCCCCGGACTGTTGCACCCTTTGCCCACCCCTTCCAGACCCAGGGAAATTGTGTCTATGGACTTCATCACAAGTCTCCCACCTTCACGGGGCAAAACGGTCATCTGGGTGGTCGTAGACATATTCTCTAAGCAAGCTCATTTTGTCCCCTTTAAGCAACTGCCTACAGCCAAGGGGCTGGCCAAAACCTTCTTTAACCACGTGATTAAGCTACATGCTTTTCCTAGGAGGGTGGTATCCGAAAGGGGGAGCCAATTCGTTGCCAACTTCTGGCAGGAGCTTCTCCAGGTGATGGACATTGAATCCACACTTAGTTCGGGTTATCATCCAGAGACCGATGGACAGTCCGAACGAGTTAATCAGGTTCTGGAACAATTCCTGAGATGTTACATGAATTACCATCAGGACAATTGGGTGGATTTGTTACCCTTTGCCGAATATAGCTACAACAATGCTGTGCATTCGTCTACTGGGGTGTCTCCTTTCATGGCGGTAGGGGAGTTCGAGGGGAAGCCGCTGCCCACTCTAACTGACTCGACACAACCCCCCCGACTGATTTCTCCCAGTGGTGGGCCAAGCTGCAAGAATCCTGGCCCTTAATAGCTAAGACTATTGATAAGGCGAAAGCTGACTACAAAAAATATGCAGACAGAGGCTGAGCCGAAGGGTGGGACCTGCAGCCTGGTGACTCTGTCTACCTCTCCACGAAAAATATTCATGGACTCCAACCCAGTAGGAAATTGGGATGGAAATATGTAGGGCCGTATAAAGTGTTAAGAAAAATATCGGATGTTTCATTTGAATTAGACTTGCCTAAATCACTGAGCTCTGTGCATCCTGTTTTTCATTTCAGCTTGCTGAAGAAGGATCCTGGGCCGAATGCATGGCACCCAGTACCACTGGGCACCCAGTACCCACTGATGAGGGAGGGGGATCAACACTTTGAAATTTCTGATATCTTGGATTCTAAAATGCGTAGGGGCCGCTTGCTGTATCTAGTTAAGTGGGTAAATTTTGGGCCAGAGTTAAATGAATGGGTCCTTGCTGAACATGTTCATGCTCCTAAACGTCTTAAAGCTTTTCATAAACGTTTTCCTCATAAGCCGGGGTAGAATGTATTTTGGGAAGAGCTGGGTGTCAGGAACTGACAATAACATCTCTGTACTTTGCTTTCGTTTTCTTTGTTCTAGTGGATTCCTTGCCTGCATCCCTTATCTGTTGTACCCCCTCCCCTTTGCATCTGCAAATGTCACTTTGAAGTATATTGGTTGCTCTGGTTTATGTTACAATTTCTAGGCGGGAGAGTGGCGACCCAAATTCCTGAGACGTCACCTAAAACAAATGGTCTTCACTCCCATGCATTTCCCCTTCCCTTTTTCCGTGGCCGGAGTGTGTTATCTTGTTGTGAAGACCTTGGGCGCTTCTTTATGGCCTCTTGCCTGGAATTGTGCCTAGCTTCACACATATGGGTCACTCAGATCAAGAAGGGAATTTTTATAACTTTCACACCTTGCTGTGGGAACCTCAACGGTCCCCTTTCTTTTCCCGCGTTCGCGCTCTGACTCTGATTGGCCTAAGGCTGGGGTTCAATTGAGACTGGAGAGTATATTAACACTGACTGTATTTCATTAAGCATCTCTAACAAACATCGAGAACCTGTTTGCAGTATTAGACAATAAAAAACTTTGATTCAACAAAGGTCTGATCTCTTGCTGACTATTCAGAAGCCTCACAGGTACATGATTGGTGGCTGGTTCGAATCCACCTGGCCTTTGTTCTACCTGGCTGAAGCTCCGGTAGTTTCTTGGCCATGTGCTCTGGCCACATGGCGGTCGCCATTACTGGAGCACATGGTGACCGCATGGTCAATACCTAACACCCCTCCCCCCATAGCCCAGAACCCCTCTGCACACATAGTCTTTGAGATAGTCCGGGCGTCTGCGCTTGCGTCCAGAGCGCCGGGGGGTTGTAAGACGGGGTGGGTTGCTCGTGTTGGAAGGTTGCGGTGCGGGTAGTTGTTCTGCTTGTGGGGCCGGTCTGCTCGGTGGCCGTTCAGGCGTGGATGGCGCGGCTGCTGCGTCAGAGGGCACGAGCGGAGTCTCCGCAGTCTCTGGATCCGGGTTTGGCGCTGTTTCTGGAATCTTGTCGATTTCACGGTCCGTTGGTGCAGGGAGTTCGGGGGCCTGGGTAGCATCGCGGCTCTGTGTACAGCATCGAATCTGGTCGATGTGTCGTTTCCAGACTACGCCATCTTCTGTAAGAACCTCGTAGGAATAAGGCCCGGTGACTCGGATGATCCTCGCAGGGATCCATGTTGGACCCTGTGCATAGTTCTTAGTGTATACGGGGTCTTCGGGAGCGAACCCTCGGGCTGCTGGCTGGTCCTCCGTTGTCGGGTTTCCAGTGATTGCTCGGTCGGGATGTAGGCGGTCCAGGACGGTTCCCAGTCATCTTCCCATCAGAAGTTTGGCTGGCCAACGCCCGGTCCCTGAGTGGGGTGTGTTCCGTTGGCTGAACAGGAACTTATACAGCTGCTGTTCCCAGTCGCCGTGCTCCATTCTCTTTAATGCATCCTTCGTTGTTCTCACCATGCGCTCGGCCTGGCCGTTGGTTGCAGGGTGAAATGGAGTGGAGCGGATGTGGCGAAGACAGCAGGCCTCCACGAACCGTTGGAACTCGCCGGAGGTGAATTCGGTCCCGTTGTCGGTCCCAAGAGTGTCAGGCATCCTGTGGGTTGCGAAGATCGGCCAGAGACTTCATAAGGCTGTGTTGGTGGAGGTCGATGCTACTGGAACCACCTCAAGCCACTTGCTGTAGCTGTCTACAACGATAAGAAACAACCGGCCCTGGACCGGTCCCATGAAGTCTAGGTGCAGACGGGACCAGGGCTTGTTAGTGGATTCCCAGGATCGGACGGGAGCGTGTGGCGGGTCTGTTGAGGCTAGCAGAAGAGGAAACAGAGACAGATGCTGGGCGCCGGCCCTTGGGCCTGGAGATGCCGGGCTCACCCTTCTTCGAGCGTTGTTGCATCCGGTGGATGTCCTCTTCTTCGCTCGAGTCAGGTTTGGGAGGGGCCGCCTGGTGGACTTTGGTGGCTGCCTTGTCCTTTTGCGTTGTCTCAAACGCTGTTGCTGTTTGGAGCATCTTCTCCAAGGTTGGCTCCGACATTGCGATGAGGTGCTGGCGGAGCTTGGCTTCACAGATCCCTCCCATGAAGGCAGTCTCCACGTGGTCATCCATGTGGCAGAATTCGCAGCCCACAGCTAGTTGATGGAGTTCAGCCAGGAAAGTGGCGGCTGACTCCCCTGGCTGCTGCTGGCGCTGTATGAACTCCCAGTGCCTAGCCAGTTTTGATGGCTTCAGGGCGAAGTAATCGCCGAGGGCCTTGATGAGTACGTCGTAAGGCACCTCGGTGGGGTCTTGCAGGGCGAGTATGTTCTGGGCCACCCGCATGACCTCCACCCCTCCGGAACTCAATAGCCAGGCGCTCTTCAGGTCCACCTCTGTGATTCTGCGGACCCTGAAGGCGCAACCCAGTGTCTTGAGCCAGGACTCCCACATCTCTGGGTGAGACGTATTGAAAGGGGTAATTGATCCCGGAGCGTTTGCCATAGTTACCGGAGCAGGAGCAGTGGCAGCGGGTTGAGCGATGTCCTCGTGGTTTTGCGGCGGTGCCGGGGAGCACTGAGGCTCGGCGCTGCCTAGTGCCAGAGGATCGGGGCTCAGAGCGGCTTGCGGCGAGGCGTTGGAGCACTGGGGCTTGGAGATTCCTGCTCGCTGTGCTGCTGCGGTTGGCTGGAGAATCGCTCATCGGGATTCCATCCTCGTCGCCACTGAGAAGTATTGGAGTCGGGAGTCCATGGAACAGTGAAACATCTAGATCTTTATTGCTGGTCCGGATGAAGCATACAACCCAGGGCTCCAAGCCCTCCTTTTATGCTAGTCAGGGATAATCCCCTGACCTCGCCCAACTGGCCTGATAGGCTATTATCAGTCTATTTACATCTCATAGGTTCCCTGGGAGAAACCTAGGTACATGATTGGTGGCCGGTTAGAATCCACCTGGCCTTTGTTCTACCTGGCTGAAGCTCAGGTAGTTTCTTGGCCATGTGCTCTGGCCACATGGCAGTTGCCATTACTGGAGCACATGGCGACCGCATGGTCAATACATAACAAGGAGCTTCCCCTGATGTTGCCTCATGGCTCTGAGATTCAGAGGTTGACTGCCTCTGAATGTGGAGGTTCTTCTCAGTCACCATGGTTAGTAGCCACTGACAGACTTCTCCTCCACTAATCTATCTAATCCCCTATGAAAGCGGTTTATTCCTGTGGCCATCGCAACATCCTCCGGCAGCAAATTCCACACTTTAATCACTCTCAGTGTAAAACAGTCTTTCCTTTTGTCCATCCTGAACCTAGTGCCCATCAGTTTCAATAGAGGGGGAGAGAGAAAAGTTTATCTTTGTCAACTGTCTCCACCACGTGCATAGTTTTATAAACCTCTATCATGTCCCTCCCTTAGTGATCTCTTTTCTAAGCTTAAAAGCCCCAGACTCTCAAGCCTTTCCTCCTAGGGAAGGTGAATGTGAACGGTTTGTGATTCAAAGACAGAGAGAGGCTAGTGTGACGCAGGGCCCGTTTCCTTAAGGTTCAGGGCAACTACAGAAGACCCTGAGGGAATTTCAAATGATATAACCCTGAAGATAATTAAGGCTTGAGCCTAGAGTCTAGTTGCAGCAAAGCATCATCCTACTCAGGCTCCTCCCATAGGTGCCGCATTGAACTTTTAAACTTCATGACCAGATGGAGATCTGAACCTGGATTTTATCACTTATGGCCTATCCTCTACCCTGCCCTTCCTAGGTAGCTCGGGACAGCATACCTGGTTTTCCCTCACAACAATCCAGCAAGGGAGGCTAGGCCTAGAGTCACCCAATACGGGATATGAATCTTGGTTTTCCCAGTTCTGTGCTCCAGCTGCTATACCAAATGCTTTCTGTTCTGTGCGCTTCTCCACAGAGTTAGTTTGTGCATGTTGTCAAATGTGCATTAAGTGACAGACATGTGAGAACCCACTTTAATGAGCATTTGCAAATGTAACACCAATGTAATGTAGTATGTTCTGTGTGTTCCAACCAGCCTGCCATGTGCTCCCAGGTAATGGTGCCCGCCGCATGGCCAGAGCACATGGTCAGGCAGAGAGGGGAGCTTGAATCTGGAGGAACAATAGACGTCCGGATTCTAAGCCTCCACCAATGTGAGACCTAGGTTTTCCCTGGGGAGCCAATGCAGCCAAAGGCTCCTCCAGGGAACCTATGACAAACATGCGCATATGTTAAGCCCCTATCAGGTCTTTTGGGTGCGGCCGGAGGTGTGGCTCTGGCCAGCACATAATGAGGGCCCTGGAGCCCTGTAAGCATGCTTGATCTGACCATCTACTGGGCATGCTGAATCACTCAATAAAGGCTTCATGATTTCACTGTTCCTGGTCTCCCAAGTCCAGTATGCTTCAGCCAAAATCTTTTTTTTTTTTTTTGCTTTCATTTTAAAAATTAGTATGAAGGGGAGGGATTTGTAAACCTTGGCAGTGGACCTGTGCTAACTAAGTTTGGACTTTTTGTGTGTGCAGGTCTGTAATATTTTATGCACCTTTGGACAAGGGCGTAGACTTTCCAATTTCCCGGGGGGGGGGGGGGGTTGGGGCTGGGCCAGAGACATCACAGTCCATTGTCTCTAGGGGAGGCTCAGCACCTCCTGGAATAGTCTGGGGGGGGGCTCTAGCTCCCCAGCCCCCCTGAAGTTGACGCCTATGCCTTTGGATATTACTGGGTTCTTGAAATGAATAAGATCTAGACTGCATTTTGAAGCAGCTTTGAAACAGCTTTCTGTAAAGTCATACCAGTTTATCTAGCTCAGTACTGTTCGGTTTCACTGGCAGGGACTGACCATCTTAGAACATAAGGAGAGCCCCGCTGAATCGAACCAGTGGTCTGTCTAGTCCAGTAGCAGACATGGTGGCCAACCAGTTCCCCTGGAGGTCCAGCAACAAGGCACAGAGTTCCAGGCCTTCCCCCTCTTGGCACTGGGATTCAGAGGTTGACTGCCTCTGAATGTGGAGGTTCCCTTTAGGCACCATTGCTAGTAACCATTGATAAACTTATTTCCATGAACCATCCTTTTAAAACTATGCCTGTGGTCATCATTACATCCTCTGGCAGCAAATCCTAAATTTTAATCACTTTCCCGATACCAGCATGTGGAATCCTTTATCTGGCAGTGCCAGAAATTGAACTGGATTTTGGAGACATTCCATGTGCAAAGCAGGTGCTCAGCTCTTCCACTGTGGACCTTTCCGATGCAGTGTTACTTATTTTTACAAATAATGAGTTTCTTTAGTGACTTGGTTGGATTCTGAACCCAAGGAATGCCCTTGACTTCATTCCCCTCTGTTTTCTTAGCACCCCAAAGGTGCCCTGCATCAAGCAGGCAAGAGGATGATCCAGGCATCTGTTACCTCAGTAAAAGAGAGAGGAACTGTATTTTCCAGAATTTCAATGCTGTGGTGGGGAAAATGGAGTTTCCAATACCAATACCAACCAATACCAATATTTATTTAGGTTTAATAGCCCATGCACTATAAAATAAATAAATAAATATTTAAAAACGGAGTTTCCTAGGAATGGGTGCTTGCCAGTCCCTGTAGATCAGCTCCCCCCTCTCCAGAACCTGCCAAATGCCCACTGGTACTACAGTGTCCCTCCAACCTGAGTAAGTATGAGCTAGCTCACCGTTTTTTAGCTCCCAGCTCACACATTTTTGTTTTAGCTCAGGAAGGGATGGCTCCAGAGCAGAATAAATATGCAGTAGCCAAATTGCTCACTCACAACTTTAGTGCCAGTAGCTCACAAAGTAGAATTTTTGCTCCCAAGACTCCACAGCTTAGAGGGAGCATTTACACCTGTGTTAGCTTGGATTTTGGCTAGGTTAATGCTGGTGCATATTGTCTTACCCCCCAGCTGGGGTCAAATGAAAGTCACATTGCCAGAATCCTCTGTGATGGTGTAAGATGGGTATTTAAAAGAAATATTCCAGGAGAAGTTGAATGGGAAAGGGGGGGGGGTTGCTCAGAAGTCAAAGATTTTGTGTTTAGGGGGGAAAATTAAGGTGGCATGATGCATGGTACAGAGGAACTGGAGAGAGAGAGAATTTTCCCCCCTCCTTTCTCCATAAACACTAGAATTTGAGGGCACCCAAGATTTAGGGCAAACAAAAGGAAGCGCTTTTTGACAAAATGCGGTAGCCACTAGCTTAAGGGATTCAGCAAAATTCATGATGGATAGATCAGTCAGTGGGTGTCGTGATGGTTGAACGGAACCTCCATTTTCAGAGGCAGTATACCTCTGAACACCTGCTGTTAGGGAACATCAACAGTAGAACACAGTTGCTATGCTCCTCTGGTGTGAACCTGAACCTAAACTCTGCATTCCTGTGATCCACAATAAACCCTTAAACATGAAAAGCAGTAATGGGGTTGAAACAAGTGGTCCAGCAGCAGGGTTGCTAACCTCCAGGTAGGGCCTGGAGATCCCCCAGTATTAGAACTCACCTCCAGATCACAGAGATCAGTTTCCCCTGGAGAAAATGGCTTCCTTGGAGGGTGGGATTGTACCCTACTGAAGTCCCTCCCCTCTGCAAACCCTGCCCCCCGGCTCCACCTCCCCAAATTTCCAGGTATTTTCCAACCCTGAGTTGGCAACTCTGGCTTGGGAGGGGAGGGGAGGGCAGGGCAGGGAGGGCTCCATTCTGCTCCAGCTACATTTGGAGACGCTCAATTTCTCAGTCAGCCTTCTGAAAAGAGGAGGTTGGAGGGGGTGAAGAGGCAGATTTGGGAGGCCGGCCTAACACTGGCCTCCTCCTAGGCCTCAAGTAGAGGCCTTGGCCCCCTGCAAGCAGCCAGGTCTCACGGTGGAGAATTCTTGGACAGAGGCTGGAAGCACCCCGGGGCTCTTCGGCTCTGCAGCTCCTCTTTGCTTGCCCGTGTTCCAAATCCACGCAGGGTAAGTTCTCATCTTTTGTGAAATTATTAGGACTTTTTGGAAGAAAAGAGGTGTGTGTGTTTGTAGGGCTGCCAGCCTCCAGGTGTGACCTGGGGATCCCCGGGAATTACATCTTCTGAGGACTGAGATCAGTTCCCCTGGAGAAAATGGATGCTTTGGAGGGTGGACTGTATGGTGCTCTACCCCTCTGAGGTCCCTGTCCTCCCCAGGCTCCACCCCCAAAGCTCCATGAGTTTCCCAACCTGGATCTGGCAGTCTTACCCCTATCCCCTGCTGGTGGATGGGAAGGGGGGGCGACGGCCTGGTAACCCTACTGTGTGTGTGTGTGTGGGGGGGGGTTATAGGAAGGCTATGAGAAGTGAGGAAGCTGTGTTTGAAAGGGAGGGCAATAGGAACGATGTTTATTTAGCTTATTCATAAAAGGATCGCTGGAGAATTCTGGCCAAGGCATCCCTAGGAAGCTAAGCCAAAAGTGTAATTTTCACCTTTGGTCTCAACCAATGCTTCCTCTAAGCTGTGGAGTCTTGTGAGTGAAAATTTTCCTTTGTGAGCTACTGGCATTAGAGCTGTGAGTGAGCAGTTTGGCTGCTGCATCGATTAGTTTGCTCTGGAGCCATCCTCCCTGAGCGAAGACAAAAATCTGTGAGCCAGAAGCTAAAAAAAACCTGTGAGCTAGCTCACACTAACTCAGCTTAGAGGGAACACTGGCCTCAACTGAGGACAGTTTCCTCCTGAAACACAGAAACTGTATATTGCTCAGTTGGTGTCCCCCCCTTCTTTCTTTTGGTTTGCAGGTTACTGTGCAGAAGCTGTTGTTTTAAAATTGCTGTACGCAGTTTACGTGAAATCATGTTAGTTAGTAAATGCTAAGGGCTAGGGAAGGAAAGGAATTATGGCACTAGGTTGATATTGCTTATAGATCATTATTATCTAGTGTCTGCCCCAGGAAGAATGGCCAATGAAAGGTTTATTTAAAAACAAAAACAAGCAGGAAATATTGTAGGGTTGCCAACTCTGGGTTGTGAAACTCCTGGAAATTTGGGGGTGGAGACTTGGGAAGGCGGAGCTTGGCAATCTCAGCAGAGTATAATTCTGAAGAATTCCCCTCCCCCCCCCCTCCGAAGCAGCCATTTTCTCCAGGAAAACTGGTCTCCATTGTCTGGTGGTCAGTGGCAATTCTGGGCCATCTCCAGGCCACACCTGAGGTTTGGCAAGCTAAAATATGCTAAGATTCTGCCTGGGAAGGAAATTATCATACTGTGGATAGAGTGGAAAAATTTAGGCCTCAGAGCCCCACTGGGATCAGAGACCCAAGAAGGCCTCAGAGAAAAAAACTGTATTTACTCAAAAGGAAGATGACCTTGAATGTAAGACCTCCTTAAAGTGCTATATTCACACACACAAAATTGTTATTGGCCATAACTGTAGATTTATGCAAATGTAAGGCAACCCCCGCTTTTCTTTTTGATGCCAGGTCTGTGAAAAAACCTAGCCTTGCATTTGAGTAAGTAGTACTGTAACAGCATGATCAATAAAAGAGATTAAAGTGACTCAATGTGATCTACTCCCATCCCTCTCTGATCAACCCGCCAACTGCACAGAATTATCTCTTTGAAACCAATATGCCCGAGGTCCACTGCAGGTACCAGGGCTTAATCTAATCACATTCATACTTCCTGGCTTGCTGGACAATTTTTCAGATTCCGAATGCACATTTTCAAATGTCTTGTTTGAGTTTTTCGCTTCTGATTGCTGCTCACTCTTCCAACCTTTGGAGGTAGATTTGAGCTGTGGGGTGGAAGAGAAACCCTGAGGGTGATTTGTTTCTAAAAAGTAAGCAACGTCCTGTACCCAGAAAAGCTGAACTTTGTACTCTCAGGTCAGCAAACGAAACACCTTTCTTTGTTTTGTCTTGGTTCATGTCATTCTGCAAATTATTATTTCTTCTGCAATTTAGTCTGGGTACACTGGCTGTAGGAAATAGATCCAGGTGGTCAGCCGTGTTGGTCTGAAGCAGTAGAACAAATGTAGAGTCCAGTGGCACCTTTAAGACCAGCAAAGTTTTATTCAAGGTATGGGCTTTCGTGTGCAAGTACACTTGTTCAAATACATTGGAATGGAAGGTAGAGTTCAGACTTATAGACAGGGGCTGAACAGCGAATTAACATGTAACATGTTGAAGATGTGCAAAGACAAAACTAAATAACGAGCTAAGGTTACGAGGTCAACAGTTGTAAAGCAATAAATATGTCAAAATAGCAGATAAATGTGTAAAGGTATCTTTCCAATTGTGGGAACTTCCAGCTCCCATTTACCACCCATCTTCTTTCCACAGGCACTAGAATTCTATAGGTGTTTCTGCAGGTTTATCTCTGGGCCATATGGGCTAGGAACGTGCTCGTTTTTCAAAACAACAACAACAGGATGTATTTTACCAAGCTGAATTCTGCATCTGTTGGCTTTTGTGGGATCTCAGCCTCGTTTGGGCACCAGCATGGAATTTGTGACTGCCAGGAATTGTGTAGCTGGGGAAAGGCAAGGAAGGGGACACTCTGCACTGCTCAAGGGGGGGGGGGTGTGCCCTCACGGAAGTCTGAAATCCAATCGGGATTATCCGAGACTGAACACAGATGTACTGGCTGGCTAATGAATTACTCCCAGTGCAGCCCTCACCTGGCCTGACCTCCGCATACCCTCCTCTGTTGCAAGGAGCAGCGTCCTCGTGTGACCTTGCTCCAGGATTTGCTAATTTCCCTGTTTTCTAGTCCTGCTCTTCCTGTCTCTGAAAGCTCTGGTTAGTCTAAGTGCGTGTTGGCAATGGAGGGAAATGCACAGATAGGAAAACGTGGCCTGCTTGGTGGCCCCGAGTTTTGCAGAAAGGGGGCAAAGCGGCACCCCAGTTTTTCTCCTCGATCAATCTGAAATTGGATCTTTCTTTTCTCTCCAGTTTCCTTTTTTCCTCTGTCAGCTGAATCACGTTCTGTTTCTTCATGGTCTCAGTTTCCTTTCCGGTCTTCTTTCGCCTTCTCCCTATCAACTGGGTGATTCTGCACTGGCTTTTCCCTCCATTGTTTTAACAAAGGTGCAGCTCAAAACCACCTTCAGATACCCCGGGGCAACCCGTCCTGACTGCGAAAGTCACCCCTGAAAGGCCATAAATCTGTGCAGAAGGTATCGTAAAATATAGGAACACCCCCCTACCCCAATTCTCAGGAATCAGTCTGGGATCAAATAGCTCCATGGGGTGGGGGTGGGGGAGTTTCACCTGCCTTGCTCCCTCTCCAAATCTCTCTTACCCCACTACAGTATTCATTCTTTCCCACCACTTGCAATGTTTCCCCCCCCCCCCCAATATTAGCCTACCTTTTAGGGCTGGTGGTAAGGACTGCAATATGCAATCCTGCAATCAACTGGGTGATTCTGCACTGGCTTTTCCCTCCATTGTTTTAACAAAGGTGCAGCTCAAAACCACCTTCAGATACCCCGGGGCAACCCGTCCTGACTGCGAAAGTCACCCCTGAAAGGCCATAAATCTGTGCAGAAGGTATCGTAAAACCCGATATTCAAAGAAAGTGAAAGAGGTGTGCAGTGTGGAGGCTACCATAAAATCCGATGATCAAAGGAAGCGAAAGTGGCATGCAGTGCAGAGGGGAATTTCTGTTCCAAGGTGGGTTTTGTAAAACAATGGAGGAAGAAGCCAATGCAGAATTGACCAGTATTAAACCCTGTAGCAAAACCACATCCTAGTCATGAATTTGCCCATTAGGAAGCAGGGGGGGGGGGGGGGGGCGCAGGATCGATCTGTTGTAAACTGAACTCTTGTATCTTTCCCCAAGTTGGCAGGAGGGGGAATGAGAGTTTCTGGTGAACCGAGGAATAGAGAATCCAGGTAGTTCAGCTCTTCAGAACCAGGGAAGTGTTAAAATATAGGATCACCCCCCTACCCCAATTCTCAGGAATCAGTCTGGGATCAAATAGCTCCATGGGGTGGGGGTGGGGGAGTTTCACCTGCCTTGCTCCCTCTCCAAATCCCTCTTACCCCACTACAGTATTCATTCTTTCCCACCACTTGCAATGTTTCCCCCCCCAATATTAGCCTACCTTTTAGGGCTGGTGGTAAGGACTGCAATATGATAATGTAATCACTGGGTGGAGGCAGTGTTGTGGGGTTAGACTTCATGAACGAACTGTGATTGTTGTGGAGCCAGAGGTGAAAGATATGGGAGGGGGTTTCATATTTATTTGTGCCCCTTTGGGAGACAGCTGTGACCCTAAATGTGTCGAAAGGATTATAAAATGAAATTAGTTTTTGCAAATTAGAGTAAACAACAGCCATAGATACACATTTTCTTGATTTGCAAAATCTGTTCCAAAGACAGTGTTGTGTTGTTCCTGATGAAGAATGTTTAACTTTTCTGTATAAAATGCAGATTAATTAATCTCCACTTTGCCCTGAAAACCAGGTTATATGGATGCAGGGGGATGGTCGGATTACAGGAGCTAGTTTGGTGTAGTTAAGAGCGCAGACTCTAATCTGGGAGAACCGGGTTTGAGTCCCCACTCCTCCACAGGCAGCTGCTGGTGTGACTTTCGGTCAGTTATAAGTTCTTTCTGAGCTGTTCTCTCAAGGGCAGTTCTCGGGAGAGCTCTCTCAGCCCCACCTACCTCGTATGTCTGTTGTGGAGCGGGGAAGGGAATGTCTGTTGTGGGGAGGGGAAGGGAAAGGAGATTGTAAACCACTCTGAGACTCCTTCAGGTAGTGCAGGGCAGGGTATAAATCCAATCTCTTCTTCCTTTGCTTTGCTTTGCAGTCATTTTTATTCTGAAAGTTCAGAATTCCTTTTCCCTTTCTCTCTTCCCCACATCCACATTGTAACAGATTCCTTCTTCCAGCACAGGGCCTGTCCAGCCCAGAGGGAAAGAGCCACAGATCCCAGTGGGGAAGAGAGAGCTGGTTGCAATCCCAAACCACAGAAAGAAAACCGTAGGCAGGCACGCTGTGTGAAGCCAGGCATTTCTGGCTTGGGGAAGGGGAACTGTTGTTGGTTCTGTGGTGCGATGCCCGATTATGCTTAAGGGGAACCAGACCCGAAGGAGGAGTTCCGTTTGGGAGGTACAGTGTCCTGCTGCTTTGAGCGGGCAGGGCCAAAATGGATCTCTAAGGTCTCGTGTTCGCGTGCAACAGCTTTGAAGTAGGCTTTTTTGAGTTGGTGGAATGGATTAGGCCGCTTCAGAGCATGGGCAGGCTCGGAAAACAGCATTTTAGAGTTTTCTCCTGTATTGAGAAGAATGAATAAACACCCCACAAGTAGAAAATTAGCACACTGAAGAGCAGACCTTTTCTTCCACCCAGCTAGTTTTCTGCTTGCTAGTAGCTGGGGGATTCTCTTTTGCATTTTGATGTGATGCTGTCCACTTGACCATCTGGGGATTCTGCACATTTTGCATGCTCAGGGAATGCCCACAAAGTATTTTAAAGATTAACATACAAAGAGGGCCGGGAGGCCAAAGGACAACTTTGCTTGGCGTGCCATTTGGTCTAGGATTCATGCTTACATGAAGTCACTAACCAGGTCTGTAATTCTCCTTCCTTCTAGTTTTGGACAGCATTGTACAGGTTGAGTGGTTCTTATTGTCCCAGTTTACCAGATTAAGTAACCATCTTCCTGTATAATAGTTTGTGGAACTGATTGCCACATGATGTAGTGCTTTAAAAGGAGAACAGGGGTGAGGAGGAGAGGTCCTTTAATGGCTATTAGCTATGGCTATATGGAACCTCCGTGGCCAAAGGCAGGTGGATCTGTGGCTCAGTGACAGAGCACCTGCTTGGCATGCTAAAGCTCCCAGGTTCAATCCCTAAGCATCTTTAGGAAGAAGAAGAAGAAAATATTGGATTTATGCCCCGCCCTTCACTACCCGAAGGAGTCTCAGAGCGACTTACAATCTCCTTTCTCTTCCCCTCCCCAGAACAGACACCCTGAGAGGCAGGTGGGGCTGAGAGAGCTCTTTCAAGAACTGCTCTTGAGAGAACAGCTCTGAAAGAACTTGTAAATGATCCAAGGTCACACCAGCAGCTGCCTGTGGAGGAGTGGGGAATCAAACCGAGTTCTTCCCAGCTTAGAGTCTGCGCTCCTAACCACTACTCCAAACTGGCTTTCCAGTTAAAAGAACCAGGCAGGAGGCGATGGGGAAGACCTCCACTTGAGATCCTGGAAAACCACCGCCAGTCTGAGTAGACGGTACTGACCTTGAGGGACCAAGGGGGGTCTGATTCAGTGTGAAGCAGTTTCATGTGTTCGAGTGTTCTTCTGAATACCAGTTTGTGGGCTTTTTGGAGCGCTTGGGTGGCCTCTGGGAGATACAGGATACTGGATTAGATGGACCAGGGGTCCCATCCAGGTACGCCTTTCTTATGTTCTTATGGTGTTTCCCCGCTCACCCTCTTGGCCTGGTTAAACTTCCAATTTTTGTTGGAGATATCATGTCAACTTTCTGTTAGTGTGCAATTATTAAAAGTTTCTCAAGTTTCAACCCCTCCTCTACGTCGCTGGAAATGACATAGATGATGGGAGAAAAGGGAACGGATTTATCTGGACTCTAGGGAGCATATATGTGAATGCATGTCAAGGAACACCCTTCCTTTAAACTTTCGAACTGCTAAATGCCCCAGAATGCTTTGAGGCTGCAGTCTGGTCGATTATGAGATCAACTCCTTCAGGATGGTGCAGTGGCTCAGTGGCAGAGCCCCCGGTTTGCATGCAGAGGGTCTGAGGTCGAAGCCCCAGCATCTCTTGGGATCTGGAGCAGCAGGTGATGGGGGGGGGGGACCTCTCTCTCTCTCATGCCAAGACCTTGGAGAGATGCTGCCTGTCAGCATAGATTAGATGGACTGATGGTCTGACTCTCGGCATCAGTAAGTATTGTGTCTTGCTGGGCAGGTGTGGGATCGGACAGGAGTGCTGGGAAAGAACTTTTGGTCTTGGAGAGCTGCAGCCATATTAGACAAGACTGAGCTTTGTGGAAAGGAAACTCTTACAGTCTTGTTGCCGAAATTCCCAGCAACAGGGTAAATTTGCCACTGACACTCACAAGGGACAAAGATATGCAGGAAAGGTGATTTCTTTTTTTTTTAAGCAGGGGAAAGTTATAAGTATGCCTGCACACACGCTTTTCTAATGTTGTTCCCTCTCTCGGCTGCTTTTCGTTAATGTTAACAAAGGGGGCCAGGCCAAGGCAGAATGAAGATGGAGAAACAGATTGGTGCAGAGAAGGAAACAGCGTCTTTGATAGTTAAAGTTCTGCAGACAGCTTCATCAGGAGGAATCTAATGAAATGATTAAAAATAGAACATATTTGATACCAGGGCTTTTTTTGTAGAAAAAGCCCAGCAGGAACTCATTAGCATAACAGGCCACACCCAACAGCAGAAACGCATTAGCATATTAGGCCACACCCCTGCCAGTGCATCTCCCTCCTGGGATTGGCTTCCCCAGGTGCCCTGTGGCTTGCGGGGCACATGGGGAACCCGAGGGAAGGAAGGCAGTTTCTGGATCAGCTTCCCCAGGCACCCCGCAGCTGCAGGGCACCTGGGGAACCCAAGGGTGGGGGGAGGCAGTTCAAACTGCCTTCCCTCCCTGGATTAGCTTGGCTTCCTCAGGCGCCCTGCAGCTTGCGAGGCGAACCCAAGGGGAGGGGGAGGCTGTAGGTGTGGCCAACTCGGAAGCCATGCGGAACTCCGTTCCTGTGCGTTCCTGCCCAAAAATAGCCCTGTTTGATACCATATTTAAAAATTGATAAAACACGGGACATTTTCACAGAACATGTACAGAGTATAATTTGTAATAAGCTGTTGTTGTTAAGAAAACCAAAGCAATATCTATATATCTAATTCCCAAGTGCCCCCCTGCGTGCGGATACTTAAATCCGCATGGGGGGGCACTTGGGGGGTGGGGAGGGGGTTCTGCAGATGGGGGGTGATCCCCCCGTTTGCAGAGAAATCAAAAAAGTTAACAAAAGTTTTCGGGGGATACTGAAATCCCCCGAAAAGTAAAAAAGCGTTCCCTGTGCATGCGCAGGGAACGAGCTTACCTTGGCTGCGGTGGGCGGGCGGAGACAGCGGGCTGGCCCGGCGGCCACGGCTGGCGAGACCACGGGGAGGGAGGAGAAGCAGCGGACTCGCCGAGTGCCACCGAGGCCCGCCGTAAAACGGAGGGGGGAGAGAAGCCTGGGGGGGGGGGGAGCGGTGGGCCCAGCGAGTGCGCCGAGGCCCACCGCAGTCCGTGGGGGGGGGAGTGCTGGCAAGGCCCGGAGCTACTGGGCCTCGCCGGGGCCTGGAGGGGGCAGGAGGAGAGAGAAGCGGCAAGGCCTCGCCGGTGGGCAGGAGGGGGGGAAGAGGACCTGCAGGGGGGGAACTCACCGAGGCCAGCTGGGGGTGGGAGGGGGGAGAGCTGCGGTAAGGCGGGGGAGGCGGCGCGGCAAGGCTGGAAGCCTGCTGTGCCGCCCTGCAAGACCGGGGAGGGGGAAGGAAACGAGAATGGGCCCGGGGGGGGGGGGGAAGAAATGCCGAGCCCGAGTTGCTTAGCACTCGGCCCAAACGAGAATGGGCGGCGGGGGTGGGGGGGGGAGAAGAAACACCCGGCTGAGTGGCTGTCAGCCACTTGGCCGAGCGAGAGTAGGCAGGGAGAGAGGGAGAGGCTCTGGACAGAGTGGCTGTTGGCTTCTCTCCCCCCCCCCGCGAGTATCGCGGGTCCCATCTCTTGTTAACATATAATTACATATCTATAAAGAATTCACAAATTAGTTTGTTAATTTGTACATTGAAAAAAACCATACTAACCTTCCAGATTCTTTTTAGTTAGCAGGGGGGAAAGGATTCAGTATGTCTGTACATCCCCTTTTCTAGTTGTTCCCTCTCCCGGCTCCTTTTCCTGAATGAAAACATGCTATGGCTTTGATCTGGGCCCTTACTGGGGCAGCAGCAGGTCCGGCTTTTTGGACTGCAGATAATGGTCTTGGGTGTGAGAACAGGGAGGCTACCAAAATGTGCAGTGGGGAAGGGTGTGACTTCAGCAGGGCCATCCTCAACCAAGGAGGCGGAATGGCTCAAGACAAAATTCTGCGTAACCTGAGGAGCGGCCAAAGCACGCAACTGTAAATCTGGTGGGCTCTTTGTTGAGGCAGAGAGAAGGAGGGAGCCAGTTGCTCTCTTTCGACTTTGTCAGCCTTGCAGGGGTGTTGCGAGGGCAATGCGGGGAGGGGGCAAGCTTGGAGGAAGGGTGGCATATAATGGCAGGGAAAGGATTTTTAGCCCAGGCCAGCCTGATCTCACCAGATCTTGGAAGCTATGCAGCGCCGGCTCTGGTTAGCACTTGGAAGGGAGACCACCCAGGAAATCCAGAGTTGCCATGCAGAGGCCGGCCAGGGCAGAACCACCTCTGCACATCTCTTGCCTTGGAAACCCCACAGGGTCACCACAAGTCAGCTGCGACTTGACGGCACTTTCCACCACCACAGGGGGTTGGCCTTGAAAGCAAATCCTGTGATTTGTGTTCATAAGATGGTTGGGTCAGGTTGGTGTTTGCAGGGAGCCAGAAGGAAACTTTGTCTGGTGGCTCTCAGCATCCCCGGTGTCCATGGAGCTACAGAACCTCACCTTAGGTCATTAGCTGGCTGCTGTTTCCCATTGTCCTCCCTCAGTGGCCGGGCTCCACTGAAACCTCGGCAGCCCCATTCCTGACTCTCCTCCTCTCTTGCCTCTCTGTTCTCCAGGATGAGTTCCATCCCTTCATCGAGGCGCTCCTTCCTCACGTCCGGGCCTTCGCCTACACCTGGTTCAACCTGCAGGCCCGGAAGCGCAAGTACTTCAAGAAGCACGAGAAGCGGATGACCAAGGACGAGGAGCGGGCCGTGAAGGACGAGCTGCTGAACGAGAAGCCCGAGGTGAAGCAGAAGTGGGCCTCCCGCTTGCTGGCCAAGCTCCGGAAGGACATCCGACCCGAGTTCCGCGAAGACTTTGTCCTCTCTATTACGGGCAAGAAGCCCTCGTGCTGTGTCCTCTCCAACCCCGACCAGAAGGGGAAGATGCGCCGGATCGACTGTCTGCGCCAGGCCGACAAAGTGTGGCGCCTGGACCTCGTCATGGTCATCCTTTTCAAGGGCATCCCCCTGGAGAGCACCGATGGGGAGCGCCTCGTCAAGGCCGCCCAGTGCACCAGCCCCGTCCTCTGTGTGCAGCCACACCACATCAGCGTCTCCGTCAAAGAGCTCGACCTCTACCTGGCCTATTTCATTCGCGAGAGAGGTAGGCGGCTCTCCTGGTTGTCTCGGGGGGGGGGGGCCTCTGGCGCTTCTTGTGTATCACAACCCCCCCCCCCCCAAATTGTGGGTCTTCTCTTGACACTTTTCAAATGGCGCAGCAGAGGAACGCAGGGCCCCCTGTGATTTATTAATGTCTTGCCAACTCAGGTTGTGCCTGAATTTTGAAAAAAAAATCCCCATTTTCCCATTGTGTGAATCAACCCTCTGTATTTTTCATTTTCCAACACTGTCTACCTCCCTATGACTAATTTGCCTTTTTGTTGATGTAGTAGTCTTTGGGAGGGGAAGCTGCATGGTATAGTCCGATTTTGGCAGATTTCGGACGCTAAGCAGGGCCGGTACTTGGAAGGGAGACCTCCAAGGAAGGCTCTGCAGAAGAAGGCAGTGGCATACCACCTTTCCTTCTCACTTGCCTCGAAGGCCCCTTGCTGGGGGTCGCCATAAGTCGGCTGCGGCTTTATGGCACTTTACACACATGCACAATATTGTCTTTCTGCTAGACGTGTAAAAGGAGCTTCAGGGGGCTTAAAATTTTGCAAATGTGGCGTAAGAAGTCAAGAAAATGGTGGGAAAAGAAAAGAATGAAAATGGGTGGAATGAAAAAGAATCACAGTGACAACATATGGAAGAGAACTGGGGGGAAAGACGGGGGGGGGAGATGTGTTTGTATATCCCCATCACTTCTATAATGTTGTCCGTGTGCTCCTTTGAAGTATGAGGATATATGTCCCTGCTCCAAGGAGCTTACAGTCTAAAATTTGATACAAGGGAGACTGTGGCTGTGGTCAGATGAGCAGTTTGATCCGATGTAATTGCTGTTCCCTTCCAGATTTAAAATACATGATCAGACAGCAATAGTAACCTCCCATCCCCCAGTTGTTGGCACCCCATTCTGACCTGCCTTCGAATCGGAGTTATTAGGCCCTGGGGAAAGTCCAGTTATGGATGTCAGCGCTTTCACCCTGCATTTCCGGGTGTCTGAACTCCCCTGTTGCGGACTCAAGCCAGTTGGAAAGTATGACTCTTCCTGTCTGTTTTCGACCCCCCCCCCAAGTGCCCCTGGGTGTTCAATCACCACTTGTACATTTATTTTTTACAGTTTACAGACCCCCCCCCCCCTGGGAACTTCTCAAGACTGTGTTTTTCCTAAGAAAACCTCCAGTGCACAGTTTCAAAAACACTTCCCACATGCTGCACTACATATCCCAGCAGCCTCTTCCAGCAAGCCCATTGGCCACCAGCCACCGCCATCTTGCCAGGAGTTTGAAGGCATGTCCTTAAGGGGGCAGAGCCAGAGCTGTCACTTTGGAATCCTCATTCAATTTCTGGCAGAGCTGAGCTGTCAAAAAGGAGTGGTGCTTCCAGTACGTGCTTCTGCATGTGAGTGAAAAACAAACTGAAAAAAGGTTGCTGCCTACCCGCCCACTCCATGGTTGCCACGCAGCAATAATCTGAACGGTCAGCCATGGGGGTGAGCGTGCGGTGAAGCTGGCTCAGGGTGGGATGTCTGATCAAATCTCCCAGTGACAAAATAAAACGGTGCAATTAGAGGCATGGCCAAAGTGTGCCAAGCCTGTCATCTGACAGCAACCTTTGAAGGGTGGGGAGAAGGCTTGTTATTAGATCCTGCCACAGAGAAAACGGAGAGCAGAGACAGAGACTAGATCTTAATAAATAACCTCCACTGTCCTCTGCAGAGATATCGGGGGGGGGGGGGGAGGCAGGGATTAATGCCTGGGGAGGCACCTGCATTTGTTCCTTTGGTCCACATTCATTTTTTTGGCTTATCGGGGGTTCGCCATGACAGTAAGGGTAGACGAGCTTCCTTGAATGACAGGTGGCCTGCTCGTGACCTTAAGAGCATGGTGCATTTTGAAAATCACTGGAGGATGTCAAACATTCTGAAAGCCCAACTCTAGCAAGTTGATTCCAAGGTGTTCTACACCAGTGGTTGACTCCGGAGGCATTCGCCGATCTAAACACCGCAGATGGGAGATTCTGCAAGCCATCTTCAGTTCCTTAAGCAGCAAGCTAAGCGGTAGATGTTCAGACTGAAATCGATAAAACTGGTAGAACAAACTGAAGGCCTGTGGAGATCAAGAGAGAGGAGGTATAGCTTAGAACAGGGGCGTCAAACATGTGGCCCGGGGGCTGGAATTGGCCTGTCCAGGGTTCTTATCTGGCCCACGAGCAACTGGTGCAAGAGAGGAAAGGCAGGAGGCTGTTGGGGGGGCGGGGAGCAGGTGTGTGGGCACACACGGTGTGGTGTGTGTGGTCAAAGCTGTCAAGAAATGAAAGGAAATGGCTAGGGGGCACGTATGGTATCCCTTGGAAAATACCGAGTCTTGCATAAGATGAAATAAATTTATTGGGGCTTTTGTGGATTCCCCGGTAAATCAGTTGCTTTCACTCCTAGGAATCAATTGCTTTTGTTTGTGTTTTGGGTAAAAAGTAATATCATTAATTGTGTTTGCCTGTGTCATTTATAAAGTTTGTATCTCTGGCACCAGGCAGTTCATCTTATGGCAAACATGGCCCGGCCATGTTTATGTCAGATCTGGCCCTCGTAACAAACAAGTTTGACACATCTGGCTTGGAACCCTTGCCCCAAAGACCTCTGCCTTCAAGGTTCTTGAAACTCTCAGGAGCATCAGTAGATCAGTTTCACCATCCCCCTTTGTCCTCCCCCCCCCCCCCCCCCCCCGAGTACAGTTCTGTACAGTTCTGGTTGCCACACCTCAAAAAGGATATTATAACTTTGGGAAAAGTGCAGAAAAGGGCACTAGAATGATAAAAGGGTTGGAACACTTTCCCTATGAAGAAAGGTTGAAGCGCTTGGGGCTCTTTAGCTTGGAGAAACGATGGCTGAGGGGCGACATGATCGAGGTTTGTAAGATTATGCATGGGATAGAGCAGGTAGAGAAGGAGGTACTTTTCTCCTTTTTTCACAATACAAGAACTCGTGGGCACTCCATGAATTTTCTGAGCAGTCGGGTTAGAACGGATAAAAGGAAGGACTTCTTCACCCAAAGAGTGGTTAACACGTGGAATTCACTGCCACAGGAGGTGGTGGCAGCTACAAGCATGGACGGCTTCAAGAGGGAATTTGATAAACATCTGGAGCAGAGGTCCATCAGTGGCCCCTATTAGCCAACAAGGTATAGATAGAAACCCTCAGTCTGGGGCAAGTGATGCTCTGTAGTCTTGGTGCTTGGAAGGGGGGGGGGGCAACAGTGGGAGGGCTTCTAGTGTCCTGGCCCCACTCCTGGACATCCTGGTGGCACCTGGTGTTTTTGGCCACTGTGTGACACAGAGTGTTGGACTGGATGGGCCACTGGCCTGATCCAACATTGGCTTCTCTTATGTTCTTATAAGTCTCAGCTTCACTCTCTGTTCCATGCCTCCTGGAGAATGCTCAGCCCTCACCAGAGAGTTTCGGGGCAGTTTTTTAAATGGTTATTTTACAAAATTGTGTGTTTATGCAAGCCCAGGGAGTCCCCTGCACACGTAAAGACCCCAAGCTTTTTCACGAATGGCTCAATTGCGCTGCTTTTGGGATCGGCACCAGGGCCAGCCACTTCATGTAGCAACAGCCAGGGAGGGCAGGCCATGCTGGCAGTCTCCACTGTGCAAAGAGACGGGACACGGAGTGGGACTTTGTGTCTGGTTGTTCTTTGATAGGGAGGGCTTTGGGGGTTTTTTTGCTCACTGTATCTGCTTCTAACGAGCTGCGGGAAAAGATTAAAAGATGAAATTTCTAGAGGATTTCAAATCTCTGTCTCTGTCAAATGCTCTCACCCTTTGATCAGAGGGAGGGTGAAAGGTGCAGGGAATGTGTCTCTGAACAGGAGCATTCAGTTTTATAAGAGCGTAAGAAGACTTTGTGGAATCAGACCAATGGTTTGTGGGGAGACCGAGGCCAGAACCTTTGCAGGGTGTCCTGCAGCTTGGTTCCTTGTAAGAAACCTCGGGTCTCCCTCTCCCTCCCTCTCCCCCCCCTTCCTTCCTTCCTCCTGCAGCCTCCCAGCCTTGACCCCAGACAGTCTGGGTCCCCCAGGCGGCCTTGGGATCACCTGATCTGCCTAATTGGTAACAAACCCAGGCAGTAAATACACAGCTGATAAGGCCTCCTTCAGCCTGTCACTTTCCCTTAGCCAGAAAGGCGGGCCTTTTTAAGGTGGCTCCAAGCTGTGGTTTAAGGCAGAATGGCGAGTCTTGGGACCTCTGGCCACCTCTGCACTCTCGAAGGAAAAGCAGGGCCCAGGCTGAACGGTGGCAAGCTTGCTGGCTTGAATATCCCCCCTGCTTTAATCCACTCTTCTAAAAACCAGACCCCATCGCTCTTTATTTTCGCACCTGTTTCCTCGCGCACAGCTCTTCCTGTAAGAAGACCGACATATTTTTCTCCCATGTCAGTTTTGCATGCCAAGGGCATCCGAGAGGCAAAGGGATCAGTGGCGCTGGAAATGAGGTGGATTAAAACCACGCAGGATCCAGAGGAAATGAAAACAGCCGTGTTGGCGCCATTAAAATGATTTGCCTGCAATGTGGCGTGCGCCATTGTTCTCACTGACGCTGGGAGTCGTGCGGTTGCCAAAGGGCATGGGTGCAGCCGTCATAAAAGGGGCCTTGTGCATTGCAGGAAGGTATGCATGGGTTGCATGCTTCCTGTTCGTGTGCTTCTAGGATCATGTGCCATGCAGAAATGCAGCCATCTGTGCTGGTGGCATAGTGGTGAAAGCATTGGGCATGGAGCAACGCGAACCTGGATTTGAATCCATGTCTCGATTGGGAACTGGACCGGCCAACATCCACCTCTCTATTTCAAAATCTGTCTTGCAGGGTTGTTGGTGGGATCAAATGTGTGCCATCTTGAGCTTCTTAGAGGGGGAAATCAGAGTCCAATGCACTGACATGAATGCATACATTCAGAGTGGGGGAGGGAGGCGGGCTTGTGGATCTCTGGGCAAAATCTTGCTGATGCTGCGCTCCCTCAAGCTACACATAAGTCAGCAGTAGAATCATGCATATCCATGCCTCCCATTGAAGCCCCTCAGACTTCAAAATAGTTACCTGTTCCCCCCCGCGTCTTTTGTTAGTGGCTCATCTGGGGTTATTCCAGTACCGCCTCCCAAATTTATTCGGTTAATTTTTTTTAAAGTGGGGTGCAAAAGGGGAAAAGGGTAAGGAAAAGTGTAAATACATCAGAAGTTATCAAATATCACGAATAGTTGCGTACAACAAGTAGAATCATCTGTATTAATAAAAATACGAAAGTTTCTGGACAGTTTTCAAAGGAAGCCCCTACACAGGAACCTGACTTCATGACTCTGGACTGACAGCTCTAAATCTGTTTCTAGAAGCTGCTCTGGCTCAGACTCTGGTAAGTCTCTGGAGGATGAGAAAATCCAAACCCAGTTATCCCAAATGCCTCTCTGCAAACCCTTGGTCCTGATGTGGAATGTTGCTGGGATTGTCCTAACGAATCAGGGACCACCTTAGCCAATCAGGGATTATTTTAGTGGTTTGGAGGAGGAATGGAATGGCTGCTTATGGTGTGGACATTTATTCTGCTTTTGCTTCTGACCAAACAATTGAGAGTAAAGCTTTCTATACTAGTCACAAGGGCTATCCCAGCCAATCAGCAATCACTCTTGACAGTTTGGAGGACGAATGGAATGGATGCTTATGGTGAGGGCATTTGTGCTGCTTTTCCCGCTGGCCAATGAAGCAAGAGTAAAACTTTCTATACTAGACACATGGTGTATCCCAGCCAATCAGGGATCACTCTAACAGTCAAGTGATCTCCTAATACCGATGTAAAGAACATAAGGACATAAGAGAAGCCAATGTTGGATCAGGCCAGTGGCCCATCCAGTCTAACACTTTGTCACACAGTGGCCAAAAACACCAGGTGCCCTCAGGAGGTCCAGCAGTGGGGCCAGGACACTAGAAGCCTTCCCACTGTTGCCCCCCCCCCCCCCAAGCACCAAGAATACAGAGCATCACTTGCCCCAGACTGAGAGTTCCTATCTATACTTTGTGGCTAATAGCCACAAAAGAGCGCTCCCCCCTTCAACGCAGCAGAGGATTTTTATAAAATGGGGCTCTTCCTTTTGCCTCAGCCCTTCTTGGGTATGGGGGTAGAGGAGCCCTGAATATGAGTTAGGCCTGCCCCATTTCAGCAAACTTTTGGGTGATGCCTGCCCCATTTCAGCAAACTTTTGGGCAATGCCTGCACATGTTTGTGTGGCGAGAAAATCTGTTTGGCCTGAAACTCCTGTCACTTTGGAGGTGCCAGCTTTGGCCGTTGGGGGCAGCAGTGAGAACATAAGAGAAGCCATGTTGGGTCAGGCCAGTGGCCCATCCAGTCCAACACTCTGTGTCACACAGTGGCCAAAAACACCAGGGGCCCTCAGGAGGTCCAGCAGTGGGGCCAGGACACCAGAAGCCCTCCCACGGTTGCCCCCCCTGTCAAGCACCAAGAATACAGAGCATCACTTGCCCCAGACCGAGAGCTCCTATCTATACCTTGTGGCTAACAGCCACAGATGGATCTCTGCTCCATAAGAACATAAGAGAAGCCATGTTGGATCAGGCCAGTGGCCCATCCAGTCCAGCACTCTGGGTCACACAGAGTGGCCCAAACCCAGGTGCCATCAGGAGGTCTGCCAGCAGGGCCAAGGACTCCAGAAGCCCTCCCACTGTGGCCCCCCCATCCAAGCGCCAAGAGCACAGAGCATCACTTGCCCCAGACAGAGTGTCCCATTTGTATACCTTGTGGCTAACAGCCACTCATGAACCTCTGCTCCAGATGTTTATCCAGAAGGGGCTTGTTCCAGCCTTTATTTCTGGGTGGCTCAAATGGTGGGACCGATGTGGGCATTTGTAGTGCCGTGGGGCTGGGCCACGGCCAGTCCTTGTTTAAGATGCTGCTGCCATCGTCCGTGACATTATCAGTCTGAAGCAGTTGCAGCCTCTCCCCACCCCTTGAGATAATGCTCTTTGCTCTTCCTCCTGTGTCAGCAAAAAATTCCCGCCGCCGGTTACTCTGCAACGGGCGATCCCGGAGCAGGCTACATGCCAGTCGGAAGGCTTGAAGGCTCCTTGCCTCTCTCTCTCTTCCCCCCCTCCCCCTCCCCAATGGCACTCCTCCTTCTGTGCCTCCTTTGGTTGGCATCTTAAGAGGGCATCTAGTCTGTCCTCTGCTTGAGGCAGGATCGCCCTGTCCTCTTGCCCTTTTGGACCTGTTCCTGGTCGTCCCGGGCCCCGCAATGCCGTGGCTCTTCCCAATCTATACTTGGAGCTGGATCGATCATGGCCCTCGCTTCTATCGGCTCCCCCTCCTCCCCAGGCTGATATTCTGCTCAGGACCTGGCAGGGTGACTGCAGTGGGGGGAGGGGGGATGTTCCTCCTGCACCCATTGGCTGAAACCAGGAGAGGAGGTCACCGCTGAAAGTCAAAAGCATTGCAGTGTAATGGTAATCAATCTCCCACATCGATCAAACCACAGCGCTGCTCCTCCGCTTAGCAGCCGGGCTAGAAAATGGCTTCTGTGCTCTTGGGAGGGGGTGGGGTGGGGGGAGCCCTGCACAGTTAGAAAGACCCTAATTAAATACATGCTGCGTTCACCGCTGCAGCAGAGGCAGACGGTACAAGAGTTATGGCACCCTGCAGGCTTGAGGGCTTGTGACAGCCAAAAAGGGTGCTTACTCGTGAGCAGTGTTCCCTCTAAGCTGAGTTAGTGTGAGCTATCTCAAAGTTTTTTAGCCTCCAGTTCACACATTTTTCACTTAGCTCAGGAAGGATGGCTCCAGAACAAGCTAATTTATGCAGTAGCCAAATCGCTGGCTCACAACTTTAATGCCAGTAGCGCACAAAGTAGAATTTTTGCTCACCACACTCCACAGCTTAGAGGGAGCATTGCTCGTGAGTAGGCCCACTTCCCAGGGAAGCTCTCCAGGCTTCTGTCTCAAAAAGCAGTACATTTGGCCGCAAGCGTAGCGTAGTGGTTTGAGTGTGGGACTAGTATCTGGGAGGTCTAGTTTCGAATCCCCACTCATTTGGTATAGTGGTTAGGAGCCAGTTTGGTGTAGTGATTAGGAGTGCGGACTCTAATCTGGAAGAACCAGATTTGATTCCCCATTCCTCTACATGCAGCTGTTGGTGTGACCTTGAGTCAGTCACAAGTTCTTTTAGAGCTGTTCTCTCACCAGCAGTCCTCGAAAGAGCTCTCTCAGCCCCATCTACCTCCCAGGGTGTCTGTTGTGGGGAGAGGAAGGGAAAGGTGATTGTAAACCGCTCTGAGTGAAGGGCAGGGTATAAATCCAGTTTCTCTCTCTCTCTCTCTCTCTCTCTCTCTCTCTCTCAGCTTGCTGGGTCACCTTGGGCCAGTCACATTCTCTCAGCTTAACCTACCTTACAGGATGGTTCTGAGGATGAAACAGAGGAGAGGAGAACAATAGGAGGCACTTAGGGGGTCCCGTTGGAGTGAAAGTTGTGGTACAAATGAAGTTAATAAAACTATGCAGCCAGCTCTTTTGCAAGGATGTATCCCAGCTTCCCCATCCAAATGGCAGACTCAGCCCCACCCTTAGTAATGGGACTACTCGGGAGTAAGTGCTTCCCCTTGATACGGCACTTCATTTCAGTGTCCTTGGGTGGAGATGCCTCACTTTTTTGCCCTAAGAAGGAAATCCGCTAGTGTGGACACCACTCTGGATTCAGTTTCTCAATGTGCTTTCTGGGATTCGTGGAGTTTCCTCTTCTCAGAATTAGAAGATTGGTCTGGGAGGGGCTTGTTAAACAAAGATAAACATGCGCGGGGACAGTCAGGTGCCTTTCCAGATACTAGTTTGGTGCAGTGGTTAGGAGGACAGACTCTAATCTGGGAGAACTGGGTTTGATTCCCCACTCTTCCACGTGCAGCTGCTGGTGTGACCTTGGGTCAGTCACAAGTTCTCTCAGAGCTGTTCTCTCAAGAACAGTTCTCTCAGAGCTCTCTCAGCCCCACCTACTCCCAGGGCATCTGTTGTGGGGAGGGGAAGGAGATTGTAAGCCACTCTGAGTCTCCTTCGGGCAGTGAAGGGCAAGGTATAAATCCAGTCTCCTCCTCCTCCTCCTCCTCCTTCTCATAGCTTAAGAGTGTGTGAAAAAATAAAGGGGATTTGAGGATCTGTGTTGGATTGCAAACTAGACCAGGGTTTTGAGAGGAGAGGAAGAAGAAGAAGTAGAAGAAGAAGAGGAGGAGGAGATTGGATTTATACCCACCCTTCACTCACTTGGAGTCTCAGAGCGGCTTACAAACTCCTTTTCCTTCCCCTCCCCACAACAGACACCCTGTGAGGTAGGTGGGGCTGAGAGAGCTCTGAGACAACTGTCCTTGAGAGAACAGCTGGTACAGAGCTATGGCTTGCCCAAGGTCATCCAGCAGGTGCAAGTGGAGGAGTGGGGAATCAAACCCGGTTCTCCCAGATTAGAGTCCGCGCCCTTAACCACTACACCAAACTGGCTCTCGAAGGGAGAATGAAGGGAGGGTGGCAGAATAAAGAAGGGAAGAGAGAGAAAAACAGAGTGGTGAAAGACCCAGCAAGACGGGGAGCTTTGGATCTCATGGTGGAAGTTAGTACCTTGTTGGTGAGGCACTGTCTTCCATATTAAGAGCCTGGTGGGGAGCGTTCATCAGGGCCTCGGCTGTGACCGTGTTTTAAATTTTTTCCAGGGCCAAATTTTGTGAAATGCAAGAAGGTGCAGACAAACTGCTAGAGCTGTCCCCCGCTCATCAGACCCACATGGCATGAGAAAAGTTTGGGGAAGGAGTGGCTATTGTGTTGCCTCTCCCCCCCCCCCCCCCATTGGCAACTGGCCACCTCTATTTACCAGCCCAACCCCTGGAAGGACAAAAAGCACACAGATGGCCCCCAATCTGCCAGTCTTTGTCCTTCTGCCAGGTGTGGCGTCTGTGCCAACTCTCCTGCGCCCACGCACATGGCTGAGACATTTCCCCCATATGGGGGTGAAACACTCCTTGGCAATAAGAGAACTGCCTTCGGCACAGGATCAAGCTGTCCGTCCCCTGCGTCTTTTTCTTTCTTAAATAGCGGGGATGGGTGTCACTAAGGTTAGACTACCAGGTCTGGTTGCAGCTCACCGACGTTTCCCACATCCCCTATCCCAGCGTATCAGGGAATATTGTTTGGGGGCCCCAAAGCGAGTCCTCCTTTGTGAACCCCCTATGGTGAGGGATTGTTGAAGCTGACCATCTATAGATGCTTTGCTGGTCAGTTTTGCCCTCCCTGCCAGTTATTTGGAATTTTGCTTTTTTCCGGTCATATTCTGTGCCTCTACGCTGCCTGATCAAAACCCTTAAAAAGAAAAAGTATTAATTTTTTTTCACTACAAAAAAAAGGTTGCCATACAAGAATCAAAAAGTCAAAAAGCGAAGCATACAACACTTGACAAGTAACAATAAGAACTTTACAACCATAACAATTTGTACAAAACTTTCCTAACCCCATAACATCTTTATAAAAATACAAATGTATACATATGTTCACCTCTAAATTGAATACCAATCATGGGTTAAATCTAGCCAGCACGCTCCTAAAACTTGCATTTATTCAATAGAACAGGAGCAAAGAATGCTGGTCTGTTTTACAAGATTGCTTGGTGTTGCTCACGATCAAAAACCTTTTGATCCCCTTCGGAACCTGGGCGGGGAAAACCTGTTGGGACAGAGACTGAAAAAGCTGGCTTTGCCATATCTCTCCAAACACAGATAACAACATCTAGATTGTGAGACAAAATGGGAATGCTGATGGTCGGTGAGCATGATAGACATGGAGTTGTACATGGGCAGGCTTGAGTGATTCCAGAATTGGGTTTGTGCCTACAGTGCTTAGAGACCTGTTTCAAACCAAAATTGATCACAGTGTCACCAAAGCAGTTTAGAAGTCCTCTTTGGATCTGTGTGGTGGTTTGGAAGCATGACTGATTTGGCATGATATTAAATGCAGTTTCTTTGGTGGTCATCCGATTAGTATGAGCTGTACTTTACGGGAAATTTGGGGTCTGCTTCTCAGCTCTTCCTCCGTTATTTTTTTATAGTTTATTCTAAAAGTCTGATGTTTCATATGAGAAGGAATGCCCTTAATTTGCTTGGAATTTCACTGGAAGTCCCTCCACTGGAAGTGAAATTTCTTAACCATCTGAGCAACATGTAGAAAACCCTCTACGAAATTTTGTGGCCCTTTGTTTCGATTTGCTGTTTGAGAAGGGAACCTCTAGGTTAGTTTTGAATTTTGATTATAGTTACAGTTGGGCAGTTTTTCTCCCTGTTCTGATAATCTGTTCTTCCAGAATTTATCTCTCCACTCCACCCCTCTTCAATTTAGCGCTATCTTGAAGAATTTTGAAAACTGATTCTGGAATTGGGGTTGCTGCAGATTTCACGCTTACATTTGTTAGCATTTTCCCTCCTCCATGTTACTAATGCACAAATGTATACTGGCAAAACACTAAAAAAAAGCAATCTTGATGAAGTCACAAAATATGCAGTCACATGATCCTTCCTGTAAAGTGTCTTGATGACGTGGCCCTGGGCATGGTAACTTATTGGTGCAAAAAACGTTCCTATGCATGGTGAAAATTGCCAGACCAGAAGAAACTTGACATAAATGCACATTTTGTCTCCTTAAGATAGCTTTGTTTGCTTTTTTAAATACCCCATCTTTCTCCCCAGTTGGGACCCAAAGCAGCTCACGTTTTTCTCCTCTCCTCCATTTCATCCTCACAACCCTGCAAGGTAGGTTAAGCCAGGGGTCCCCAACCTGTTGTCAACCTGTTGTCAACCTGTTGTCAACTGTCCCTGGGGCCCACCAAGTATTTCCTGAGAGTGGGTTGGGCCACATGGGGCTTTTCTCCCAGCAGGACTTCTGATTGGCCACTGTAGATCTGGTGGGATATGCAAATTAACGTAACAGTTCAGTGGCAGCTGCCTCCATAGTGTTGATTTCATTCTCTCTTTTGCCTCTTCCCCACTGTATTTTTAAAATTACCACACTTCTCCCCTGAACTTGGGCTCCTTCTGTGTCTGTGTCTCCACCTGCTGCGGCAGTCATTTTGAAGTTACGCCCGCCACCATGTGTCAAAATTCCAAAGGTGCCAATTAGATCTGCAGTGGCCAATCAGGAGTCCTTGGGTTAGGCTGGGTGTGATTGGCTCAAGGTCACTCAGCAAGCTTCTAGGGCGGTGTGGGGGAAGAAGAAGAAGAAGAAGAGGAGGAGGAGGAGGAGGAGGTTGGATTTATACCCCGCCCTTCACTTAGAGCCTCATAGCGGCTTACAAACTCCTTTCCCTCCCCCTCCCCACAACAGACACCTGGTGAGGTAGGTGGGGCTGAGAGAGAGCTCTTTTGAGGACTGCCCTTGAGAGAGAACAGCTCTGAGATAACCTGTGACTGACCCAAGGCCACACCAGCAGCTGTATGTGGAGGAGGAGTGGGGAATGAAACCCGGTTCTCCCAGATTAGAGTCCATGCATTTAAGTTGTAAGTTCTCTCAGAGCTGTTCCCTCAAGGGCAGTTCTCGAGAGAGCTCTCTCAGCCCCACCAACCTCACAGGGTGCCTGTTCTGGGGAGGGGGAGGGGAAGGAGACTGTCAGCTGCTCTGAGACTCCTTTGGGTAGCGAAGGGCGGGGCAGAAATCCAATCTCCTCCTCCCCTTCCCCTTCCTGCTTCTTCTCCTCCTCCTCCTCCTCTAGAGTTCACGGGGGCAGAAGAGATGATTTTGGCCGTGATGCTTTTCTGTGAGATTTGAGAATCTGAATTTATTTATGTTTGGGTCAACAATGGTCATACTCTGTTCGTTGTGGCCAGCCCCCCCTCCCCCCCCTCCCAGTAGGCTTCTCATGTCCATTTTGTGAACATTGCATTGATGGCAGGAGAGAATACATTTGCTCCGCAAAAATAGGTTGGTGGGAAGGGAAGTACTTGATCGCCCCTGCCGCCACCGGTGGCCAGCGGGGATCTGGCAGTCCTACTCCGGGTTCTAGCGTTACAAGGAAAGGTTGAAAATGTTTCTCCTCCTCGTTCTTTATATACTTGCGTTTCCAGATTTCTCCACCTTTACTGTTTTTTGAAAAGCACGCTCCCAGGGAGTCAGCTAACTCTGTCTGAAAGTCTCCTTGTCTCCTGCCCCTCTTTAGCTGGCTTTGGAGGGCGGAGGGGGGGCACTCTCCCTTTGGGAACCCTCCCTCTGCCCCCTGCTTCCAGTCCGCATTGGATGCCAAGGCAGTCACCCTCTTGCAGGGAGACCCGTGATGCCCGCGGCTGCATGGAATGGGAACATCTCTCCGCTGCGTGCCTGCACTCTGTACCCCATGAATTAAAGATGAGCTGGAGAGTCTCTGGCCTGCACCTGTTCCCCCCCCCTTTCCTCCGCCCTCCTCCTTTGGCAGCCTCCTTGCCCTCTAATGGGTTTGCAGTTACCCAGCTGGCACAAGGCCCGCCTTCATTCAATGCCATGATGGCGGCGGCGGCAGCTGCCAGGGCTTCCCACTCCCTCCCCCCAGCCCCGCCGCTTTATTGTACAGACTTTCCCCTGCCAAGAAGTCCATTAAGGGTTCACTCCATCCCTTTGGCAACGCTGCTGGCAGACAGAGAGATGCCAGGTTTGAGGTTGTGGGGGGGGGGGAGCAGAAGCAGCTCGAAGGGTGCAGAGACAATAATTTCCCCCGGGGATTACTTTCCGAAGTTGACAACTGTGGATTTGGGGTGGGGAGTGGGCAAGGGGGGGGATGTCTGTGTAATAAGAGCTCGGTGTGTACTTGTGTGCATTTGTATGTAGGGCAGCCAGTGCAAAGGGATTTCCCAGCTTAGCCAGATGGAGACTTGAGAATCTCCTTGCCCAGTTAGTTGAACACCCATTCAGTCCAGCATTTAGTGGCCGTCCATGTTTTGTTCACCCATGCTGGCATCCTCTCGAGCTTGTTTGTATCCTTGTTTGCAGAAAAAGATTTTGCAGGCGGGCCCAGTGAGAGCTTAAGAATCATGCTGCCTAACTGGTGTAAAGCCCTTCTAGTCTCGTATTCTATCTTCCAGTATTGTTCAGCCATGCTGCCATCCTGTCATGTCTCGAAGAAGAATGTTGGCCGGAGCTCCTGAACCTCTCTGTCTCTCGAAAGATTAAGATCTTCGACGTGGTCTCTGTGCTTCACACCATGGGTTTCTGCGTCTACGCCGAAACTCGTCAGTATCTAGAAAACTCAACGAATTTTCGCACCCAGTGCCTCCAGGCATGCGCGGAGCCCCTCCGCGCATGCCCAGAGGAGCTGGGCACGGACATCCCGCCAGTTCTCTTCTGACCACCGCGCAGCTAA
This sequence comes from Lepidodactylus listeri, assembly GCA_029233225.1. NCBI lineage: Eukaryota > Metazoa > Chordata > Lepidosauria > Squamata > Gekkonidae > Lepidodactylus > Lepidodactylus listeri. The sequence goes on from JARCFY010000002.1 coordinate 179,343,123, forward strand.
CAGCTTCTTCTCGTCGGTCCAGATTAGTTCTTCGGAAAGCCTTTCTCATCCTTACTTGACCTACCGGACTGTTTTTGACCATTCTTTATGGACATTTCTTCGGATTTGGCGACATCTGACTTCAGGGAAGTCCTCCTCTCCTTATTCCCCACCCCCACCCTGCCCCTCACACCCAAGTCCCTATATGAGGCATTGGGGGTGCTTTAAGCGTTGCACTTCTTGCGGGAGTAAGCTAGCAGCTCCAGACAGACCCTCCCTGTGTATCATCTGCCTGGGGGAATCACATCACCCTGAATCTTGTGTCCACTGCTCTCGGTTCTCTAACCAAACCCACAAGAATAGAGCAGCTCGCTTAAAAGTCACCTTGTTGGAATCTGCTCTTCGTCCCAGCACGGAAAACTCCGGCCGTATGGATTTATCGGCCTTACCCCCGACTTCGGCATCAACCTCGGCATCGATGGCGAAGCCTCCCATACCAAGGGCAGCATCCGATCTCGGATTGACATCTGTGAAGCGTCCAGCTCCACCGCAATCTTCTTCTCAACCCCCATTAAGAAGAAGAAAAAGGATAAAACGGAGAAACGTCTTAAAAGGTCCGCGACCAGTAAGTCCCACACTAAGGCCAATCCGTGGTTGAAGCTGCCGCATCCAACCAGTCAGCGCAGATAGACCGCCCATCTTCAGCTCCTATTCCACTGATGCCGACTGGAATCATACACCTACTTGATTCCCCTATTTGGGAGCCTGACGTTGACCTGCTGGAGGACGTTATAGAGACCCAAATATTCTCGGGGCATCGCTATCCCACAGAATCTCCACATCGAGATCAATCCCGATTGGGCTCCTCAGCATCGCCTTCGCATCGCTCAGGATCCTCCGGGGATAGGGAGCCGCCTCGCCGTCCAACCACCGACACGCGGCATCGATCTCCAGTCGCTAGGTCTCCATACTGACTGCAGTATGATACTGATAGGCGCCCAGATCGGCAAACAAGATCTCCACGCGACCACTATGGATATCCATCTCCTCCGCGTTGGGATCCTGGACGCCATCAATATGGAGCCTACCCTATACCCACAATGCCATGGCCTTCGCTTTATTGTCATGCCTGGGACAGACCTCCTTCACATCGCTCTCTCTCTCCAAGATGCGTCTACCCCTCCGCGGCAGCATCCAAACCCCCGGAGAAAATTTTTGTCGGGCACCGACATCAATCCCCATCTCCTGCGCCCCGTGCACCGGACTATCGTCAGCCTCGAGCGCCTTCACTGAGGCAGCATATGTCAACACCGACACCAGTACAGCTCCCGAATCCAGATGTACCGACTACCTCATCCGACGTCGGAGTCATCGGATGGGGACTCAGATGGCGAAACCTCCTCGGCACATAGTTCACCTGGTCGACCATCACCGAATCAGGAGGTCGCAGAAAATCTCCCTATATCTCCATCGGAAGATATCCCCACCTATGGGGACCTAGTGAAACGCATGGCCCATACTCTTGGAATCGCTGTTGTCCAGCCTACGCCAGTCATCACTGACCCAGTCTTCGATATAGTCCAAATGGACACTTCGACATCGATTGCTCTGCCTATGTTTTCTGTCCTATTGCAAGCCACAAAATCCCAATGGGACAAACCAGCACCTGCACCAGTCTCGACGCAGAGGCTAGATCATATGTATCGACTGCAGGAGGCTGGACTAGAATTCCTCCATAGCCACCCTAAGCCGAATTCTATGGTGGTCACCTCTTCCACCAGAACCAAGAAAACCCACTCTACTCCCCCGGATAGAGAAAGTCGAAAACTTGACTCCTTCGGGAGGCGTTTCTACGCTACGAGAGTTCTTGGTCTGAAGACCACCAACTACCTTGCTTGTATGGGGAGATATCAATATGCCCTTTGGGAGCAGATGTCGGAATACATCAATGTACTACCGGATGATAAACGCCTAGCGGCACGTAAAGTGCAAAAAGAAGGTCTACTCTTAGCCAAGCAGCAGATCAACTCAGCAAAGCATACCCTGGACGACGCTTCCAAAACAATGTTCTCCACCATTGCGCTAAGGAAATACTCTTGGTTGCGTACAACCACTCTACAGCAAGATACCAGGTCTCTCACTGAAGACTTACCATTCGACAGCCAAGGCCCTTTTCACTCGACGACAGACACAGTTCTACAAAACCTTGATAAAAATATCAAGGCATCGCGCACTCTGGGGGTCTCTGCTCCACTGCTTCGACACTACAAACCACGTTCTTGGCCAAGACCATGGTCTAGGAGACCTTTGTCCAGATCATCGCCTGAACGAACGTGGCGCCCAAGAGCCTCCCTGAATGCGCAGAGACCACAATATTCCAATATTCCAACAAACAGAAGACCGCTTCCGGCCAGCTAGCTACTCGCCAGAAATTCCCACGTCAATCCAAGCACGGCCTTTGACTTCCTGCCATCTTTCCAACACCGCACCCACCTAGCCCCATTCCTCCACTCCTGGCAGATGATAACATCAGATGCATGGATGCTCTACATAATTACACAGGGCTACTTCATAGAATTCACTGACCAACCTCCTCAGGTGGCCTTCGTGACCACACCACCTTCCCCGGCTCTCCTCAAAAAAGTAACTACCCTTCTCCAGAAACACGCTATAGAACCGGTTCCTGCACATCACCAAGGAAAAGGGTTCTTCTCTCGCTATTTTACCATCCCCAAGCGAGACGGAGGTACCAGGCCAATTCTGGACCTCAGAAATCTCAACCAATTCGTGAAGTACAGAAGATTCTGTATGGTCACCCTTCGATCTATCCTGCCACTACTCAAGCGGAACACATGGATGGCCACTTTGGATCTCCAAGATGCATACTTTCACGTGACCATTGCTCCATCTCACAGGAGGTCCCTCAGATTCACAGTAGGACCCAATCAATACCAGTACAAGATCCTTCTGTTTGGCCTGTCCATTGCACCAAGGGTGTTCACCAAGGCGATGGTAGTGGTGGTTGCCTCTCTACGTCTTCAGGGTATACAAATTTTTCCATACCTGGACGACTGGCTTGTGGTGGCAGACTCCAAAGACCTCTTAAGAAACCATGTCCAACAGACTCTGGCCCTCCTCTCGGAGTTGGGTCTCATGATCAACAAGGACAAATCCTGCCTTGACCCATCACAATGCATAAAGTTCATTGGGGCGATTTTAGATTTAACATCCCTCATGGCATACCTTCCGGAGGACAGAGCGTCCCCCATTGCCACCCTTTCGGAGCACGTCAGGATACATCCTTCCTCAACGGCCCTTACGATACAGCGGCTCTTGGGCCTGATGGCAGCCACCACTTCTGTCCTCCCTTTCGCGAGACTCAGAATGCGTCCCCTCCAAATGTGGTTCATCAGAGCCTTTTGTCCTCTAGTCGATCCGCAGTCCACTCCTCTATTCCCTCCAGCTCGAATCCGGGATTCACTTCTTTGGTGGATGGAATACAGCAACCTGTACCAAGGGGCTCCATTCCACCTCCCACGCCCAAGTGGACACTTACCACAGATGCTTCTTGTTGGGGTTGGGGTCCACATCTGCACGGCCGTACGACAGGAGGCCCATGGGAACCCGCACTTCGCTCCAAACACATCAATTTTTTGGAGATGCTAGCAGTGACCTTTGCTCTTTGCTCCTTCCTGCCCCTGATAGTGGGAAGTTGCGTAGCAGTCTTATCAGACAATATGACGATTGTTGCCTACATCAATCAGCAGGGTGGGACAGTTTCCAGATCAGTGTGCAACCTGGCCCTGCGTCTTTGGGACTGGTGTCTAAAGGAACGAATCTTTCTCCGAGTGACTCACATCCCCGGGATTTGCAATACCACAGCGGACCTTCTCAGCAGAGGGCATGCCCGCCCTCACGACTGGGAACTATCCCAACATTACCTCCTCCCGGTCTTCCACCTCTGGGGGCATCCGGAAATAGACATGTTCGCAACCAGACACAACGCGAAATGTCCCCTCTTTTGCACCCAGGGAGGGGTCGACCCCACCTCTCTAGGCGACGGTCTCCTATTCCCGTGGACACGAGGATTCCTGTACCTCTTCCCCTTGCTCCCACTGCTCACCAGAGTGGTGCAGAAGATACTCCACGAAGACGCAAACTGCATACTCATAGCCCCATGGTGGCCCAGGCAACCGTAGTTTCCCATTCTCCTGTCGCTCTCCCAAGGCCATTTTCTCCACTTCCCTCCCAACGTGGACCTCCTGAAACCAACCAACTCAGCTCTCCTTTATCACGACGTCCCACACCTCAAATTAACGGCGTGAAGAATTTTTCCGCAGAATTCTCTAGCAGAGTATCCAATGTCTTATTGAATTCCAGAAGGTTCTCAACCAGACAGTCGTACGCATACAAATGATCCCACTTCTCTACCTCCCTTAGAGATTCGTCTATATCGCCAACATCTGCAGGCCTCCCACACATTTTTGATTTCCTTCTCTCCCTACGGGAGTCAGGTTTATCACACTCTTCAATCTGAGTCTACCTAGCAGCTATTTCAGCGTTTCACAACAGGGTGGACAACTTCTCAATCTTTGCCCACCCCCTCTCCAAACGCTTTCTTCGGGGCCTCCTCCACTTGTACCCCCCGACTAAACCTCCAGTGCCCCTATGGGACCTTCCACTGGTCTTACGCCAACTAACCAGGAAACCGTTTGAGCCCCTTTCTACCTGCAATCTCAACCTATTGTCATGGAAGACGGCCTTCCTGGTGGCTATCACCTCGGCTAGGAGAGTGGGTGAGATTTTAGCATTCAGACATGATGCTCCATACCTCTCCTTTCTACCCAATGGTATCAGGCTGGTCCCAGACATCTCTTTTCTTCCTAAAGTACTGTCGGAATTTCACTTGCACTCCGAAGTCTTCCTCCCAGACTTCTTCCCGAACTACTCTTTGGAACAGGAATGCTTATTACACTCCCTCGACGTTAAAAGAGCGATCCTCTTCTACCTGCAATGTACCAGAGCGACTCGGCGAACACCCCGCTTGTTCGTCTCATATGCCTCTAACCGACTCAGAACGCAAATCACTTCCAGAAGACTTTCCCGGTGGATAGTGGAATTGATAACTCTATGCTACAAGCTAGTGCATACCCCGTTACCGGGTCCTCTGCATGCACACTCCACCAGGGCCATTTCCACTTCCACAGGATTTCTCAAGGGCACTGCACTTCTGATATCTGCAGAGCCACCACTTGGACCACTCCAAATACGTTCATTAAACATTATGCCCTAGACACCAGGGCATCCGAACGTACTGCTATGGGGAGACTCATCCTCTCGACCACTTCTCAGTGACAGCCTGCCTTCACCCTCCTACAGGTACGTCACTGCTCGTTAATCTTCCATGGTGTGAAGCACAGAGACCACGTCGAAGATAAACAGGTTTCTTACCTGTAACTGATGATCTTCGAGTGGTCATCTGTGCATTCACACAACCCGCCCATCCTTCCCCTCTGCTGCCAGGTTGTCTCTCCAGTTCTGGTAGTGGCGGTCAGAAGGAACTGGTGGGATGTCCGCTCCCGGCTCCTCTGGGCATGCGCGGAGGGGCTCCGTGCAAGCCTGGAGGCGCTGGGCGCGAAAATCCATTGAGCTTTCTAGATACCGATGAGTTTCGGCGCAGGCGCAGAAACCCATGGTGTGAATGCACAGATGACCACTCGAAGATCATCAGTTACAGGTAAGAAACCTGTTTGCCTCTTCTCTTCAGGGCTTCAGGGTTGAGTGGGAATTTGAACCTGTTATTCCTGAACACATGAAGTTGCCTTATACTCAATCAGACCTGTGATCCAACAGAGTCAGTATTGTCCACTCAAACTGGCAGAGGTCTCCAGGATCCTAGGCAGAGAGAGAGAGGTCTTTTGTATCACCTACTGCCTGCTCTTTTTTAAAACGGGAGATGCCAGGGATTGAACCTGGGACCTTCTGTGTGCAAAGCAGATAATCTACCACTGAGCCACAGCCCCTCTCTTTGGCTGTGGTCACACACACTAGATAATCCATTTTCAGTCCACTTTACTGAAATCCACTTTCAGTCCACACAGTCCATTTTACTGTGTGAACTGGCAAAATCCAGCTGGAAAGCACACTGAAAGAGGATTGAAAGTAGATTCTTTAGTGTGTGTGACTGCAGCCTTTGAGTCCTTTTTTGACTGGTATGCCATACTGGCTTTGGGAAGCTTACAAGCAGGGCACTGAAAGAGGGGACTTCCCCTAGCATCTGCTATATGGAAGTAGAGTGCCTCTGAACAGGGAGGTTCCATTAAAAAAAAAGTAAACATACACTTTTGTTACATTTTGTCTCTCCCTTCCTGGGAGGAACTCAGGCCCGAGTGTGAGTTTCTCTCTTCCCCACTGTAGTCTCACAATGTCCCCATGAGGTAGGTTCAGCTGACAGAGGGTGACTGGCCCAAGGTCACCCAATGAGCTGCAAAGGAGATTTTTTAATCCTGGGCTCCCAGATCTCAATCTGACTCTGACCACTATACCACCCTCTCCGGCCAGTGATGATAATTCCGCGAGTAGCTGCGAGCAAACACTAATCCAGACCCAAGCGCGGAACTGGTTCGCCCGTGCGCCTTGATTGCTTGATGAGAGCAAACCAGCAATCTCAAGACCATTTCTAAGTCATCGTGCTAGGGAACACTTTGCAACCAGGCCCAGTCAGGATGAATCTTTTATGGAGGGCTTTTAAATTTGCTAAGTGCTTTCTGAGTTTTTGGCCTCGGCTCAGAACTGCTATTGCCTGTGCTGGAATCTTCACGTGAGGGCCTCTTCCTACGCCACCAAAAAGGGGACACCAGAGATCAGACGGGGGGGGGGGGGCGGCGTGGAGGGAGAAAGGGGGCATGTACAACAATTCATCTCACCCTAGAAGTATGGCCAGCAGTGTCAGAGTTTCAGACAGGAGCAGGACTGGCACCAATGTATCTTAAGGCGGGGCATCTGCCACGGCCCAGATCTTTATGTGGCGCCTCTTGCCACTATCCCCTGCGTGTGCCCCCCCCCCCCCCCCCGCGCCACCTGCCTAAGCACCATTCCCCCTTTTGGCAACCATTCCCCCTTTTGGCACGCTCACAAGGACTGCTTCTCCCATTCTGTGGGCTGCCCAACACTGTAAGGGAAGGGCGTGGGGTCGGTGCAAGCACTTATAGCTGCGCACATCATCCAGTGTTGTTGTAGAAAGGGCGTCCAGCTGACGGTGGGTGTGGCTGATGGGAGGGGTCAGCAGCAGGCAGGCTGCAACAGGAAGGTGAAGGGTATGTGAATGGGGGCAGGAAAGGAACTGTGAGTGGGGGTCCTGGTGGGGGTCAGAGGAAGGCCCTGACTCCTCTCTGCCCCGGACCCCTCAAAAATCTGGCATGGGCCCTGCTCACGAGAACTGTGCAATCTGTGAGCTGAAGCATACTTAGATCATTGGCCAAAAAACAATAGTCCAGTGGCACCTTAAAGACTGACAACATTTTGTGGCAGGGCAGGAGCTTCCGGAAGTCACTGCTCACTTCTTCAGAAAAGAGCAAGAGTCCAGTAGCACCTTGAAGACTAACCACATTTGTGGCTGGGGATGAGCTTTCGTGAGTCACTGCTGACTTCTGAAGAAGTATGTGAAGAAGTGAGCGGTGACTCCCGAAAGCTCCTCCCCTGCCACAAATTTTGTTAGTCTTTAAGGTGCTCCTGGACTCTTGCTCTTTTCTACTGCTATAGACAGGCTAACGTCATGGCTACCCATCTTGATCTATCATTGGCCAAAGAATTTTCTGTGTGTGTTTTAGGCCTGGCTTACACGACCACGGGAGACCGTGTGTGGTGGCAGCACTCTGAGTGGGTAGTCTTTTCAGAGTGCTAGGGATGGATTCTCACTTGACATTTAAAAACAAAATGCAGAACTCCCTGAACTTAGAAAACTAGCAGAGAGGAAGGTTCTACCCTACACCCTGCTTGCCATTCTGGCTTTCTCTGTGCAGGGAGTTTTTCAATGTTGGGAACACTCCATTCTCCTGATCCTGCAATGATTTCTAGCTAGTGTGGGAGTTCATTCTGAATATATGAACATCTAAAATTGCCTTACACTATACCGTATCCTTGGTCCATCAAAGTCAGTATTGTCTACTCAGACTGGTAGCAGCTCTCCAGGGTCTCAGGCTGAGGTCTTTCCCATCACCTCCTGCCTGGTCCTTTCAACTGGAGATGCTGCCAGAGACTGAACCTGGGACCTTCTGCATGCCAAGCAGAAGCTCTGCCACTGAGCCACAGCCCCTCTTTACAGCTCTCCAGGGTCTCAGGCTGAGGTCTTTCCCATCACCTCTTGCCTGGTCCATTTAACTGGAGATGCTGGGGACTGAACCTGGGACCTTCTGCATGCCAAGCAGAAGCTCTGCCACTAAGCCACAGCCCCTCTTTACAGCACTCCAAGGTCTCAGGCTGAGGTCTTTCCCATCACCTCCTGCCTGGTCCATTTAACTGGAGATGCTGGGGACTGAACCTGGGACCTTCTGCATGCCAAGCAGAAGCTCTGCCACTAAGCCACAGCCCCTCTTTACAGCACTCCAAGGTCTCAGGCTGAGGTCTTTCCCATCACCTCCTGCCTGGTCCATTTAACTGGAGATGCCGGGGACTGAACCTGGGACCTTCTGCATGCCAAGCAGAAGCTCTGCCACTAAGCCACAGCCCCTCTTTACAGCACTCCAAGGTCTCAGGCTGAGGTCTTTCCCATCACCTCCTGCCTGGTCCATTTAACTGGAGATGCTGGGGACTGAACCTGGGACCTTCTGCATGCCAAGCAGAAGCTCTGCCACTAAGCCACAGCCCCTCTTTACAGCACTCCAAGGTCTCAGGCTGAGGTCTTTCCCATCACCTCCTGCCTGGTCCATTTAACTGGAGATGCCGGGGACTGAACTTGGGACCTCCTGCATGCCAAGCAGAGGCTCTGCCACTGAGCCACGGCCCCTTCCCACGTGATAAGGTTGTAGAGTTCTTGGTCCCGTTTCATTTCGGAGGGGCTGTTATACTTTTGGACGCTCCACAACATATTTTCCTGGGTCTGGTAAACCAGCATCCCAGGTTGAAAGGCTACAGTAATTTCCCCCTGAGATGTGCCAGTTTTGGAACATGCTGTTGGTGGTGGCAGCTCTGAGGAGCACAATAATTATCTGCCAGTTTCCTACATTCAAAACAATGATCCTGCCATCTGCAAAGAGTTCAATCCAGAATGCTGTGTAACATGTGGGTAAAGTTAGTCTTGGAAGATCCAACCTTGAATCCTTTTTTTTTTTGGCAGTTCAGCTTACTGGGTGACGTGGAACAAATCCTATCTCCTTGATGCTGAACAAGTCCACCTCTTTTTGGCACTAACCTTCCTCACAGGGTTGTTGTGAGTGTTCAGTGTGGCAGGGACAAATCCTGGGAATGCCGTTGTGAGCTCGTAATTGGAATTAAATTTTAATTTAATTTTCACATTTATATTCCGCCTTTCCTTGCGAGCGGGCTCAGGGCAGATCACAATCAAAACTTAGGCCTTGATACACTTGATAAAGGAAACACTTGATAAGTAGCATTAGATACTAGGGTCGCCAGCCTCCAAGTGAGGCCTGGAGATCTCCCACTTTTACAACGGTTCTCCAGCTGACAGAGATCAGCTCCTCTGGAGAAAATGGCTGCTTTGGAGGGTGGACTCTATGGCATTGTACTGTGCTGAGGCCCCTCCCCTCCCCAAACCCTGCCCCCTCCTGGCTCCACCCCCAAAGTCCCCAGATATTTTCCAAACCAGACCTGGCAACCCTGTTAGAGATACCCTTGATCTATGTCTTGCATTTGACTTTTGCCAGTAGTGCCTTTCCAGTCTTTGTACAGCTCCTAGTACCTTTCAGTGCCTTGACTGAACAGCACAACAAAGAAGCAGATATTTAGATCAATAATTACACTCATCTGTGCATGAATTTCTGAACTGTGCTCCGATCTGGCTAGCCATCTGGCTCTCCCCTCCCCCCATACAAAGACCCTCACCCCATTTCCCCCTCCTCCCCTTTCTTGGCACGAGGGTGGCCCCTGTCTCTGAGGCCCGTCGTTGGCACCCTTCCATGCCACCTTCTTCAAAGAGGCAGACAGACGCCTGCCATTTGGAGCGTCGCGGCCCTGGCATCTCCATTTGCCCGGGGAAGCCCAACAGCAGCTGTCACCCTGGCACTTGCGGGCACTTCGCTGATGAGGCCAAGCAGATGGCAGTGCCAGCTTTGGGCAGATGGCGGCAGGTGGGAAGGCGCCCGAGAGGGGAACAGGGCTGGGGTGGGGGAGGAGAGGTGCTCTTGTCTCATTTTTTTGGGAAAAAAGCAGGGGCAGTGGGCACCAGATGGCTGCTTGAATCTGGGCATCCCTGCCCTATCTTAACTGGCGAGGTCTTTTTGCATGACTGAATAAGTGCACAGAGGCGGTGAGTGCTTGTAGGGGGGAAGCGTGTGAGGAACACGGAACAGACATGCCTCGAAGCCGGGAGACTGGGGGTGCCTGGCTCCTTTCAGAGGCGTCTGTTTATTTTTGCCATGATGAGATTAGGGTTGGGGGAGCAGAAAGAGGAGGGGGGTGCCAGTGTCCCCTCTAAGCTGAGTTAGTGTGAGCTGTCTCACAGTTTTTTAGCCTCCGGCTCACCCATTGTTGTCTCGGCTCGGGAAGGATGGCTCCAGAGCCAACTGATTTATGCAGCAGCCCAATCACTCGCTCACAACTTTCATGCCAGTAGCTCACAAAGTGGAATTTTTGCTCACAAGACTCCACAGCTTAGAGGGAGCATTGGAAGGGGCGCAGTAAGGAATTTATGAAATTATGCCTAGTGCGGGCAGAAACAGAGAGAGGGTTCCCCTCCATGATCACCGGGAACCAGGTTTGCAAGTGATGATTATCGCATGAAATGGACAGGCAGCAGATTCAGGACCGACGAAAGAAACCCTCTCTTCCTGCAAGGTCTAATGTGCATTGGGTTGTTGCCACGGTGGCTTTAGAAAGCCACGGTTGGCCATTCAGGGCACCCGGCAGGCCTCTTGTGGATATCAGGTGCTGGACTAGAAGGCCCTTGGGCCCAATCCCAGTGTTTGGCTTGCCCTCTGGGCTGCTTCCTGCCTTCCACAAAGCATCGTCTTTCTTTAAAAAACCCCACAACCCTTCCCCGTTTAGTGCAGACTGTAGAATCTCCTGAGCTGCCAAATGGTACATACCACATCATCTCTCAAATGCCACCAAATGTTAAAAGAATGAATGACAGTATGGTGTAGTGCGGTGCTCTGCCCAGGGAGGTGCTGAGTACGAATCACTCGACTTTTAATAATCGCTCGATTATTAGGAAGGGAACTGAAAACAAATCAGCCAGTATCGTAATGCCCCTGTATAAATTGATGGTGCTGCCTCATTTGGAGTATTGTGTAGAGTTCTGTTCGCCACACCTCAAAAAAGATATTATAACATTGGAAAAAGTGTAGAAAAGGGCAACTAAAATGATAAAAGGGTTGGAACACTTTTCCTATGAAGAAAGGTTGAAGCGCTTGGGGCTCTTTAGCTTGCAGAAACAAGGGCTGAGGGGTGACATGATTGAGTTTACAAGATTATGCATGGGACAGAGCAGGTAGAGAAACAGGTACTTTTCTCCTTTCTCACAAATACAAGAACTCATGGGCACTCCATGAAATTGCTGAGCAGTCGGGTTAGAATGGATAAAAGGAAGTACTTCTTCACCCAAAGAGTGATTAACATGTGGAATTCATTGCCACAGGAGGTGGTGGCGGCTACAAGCATGGACGGCTTCAAGAGGGAATTAGAGCTATGGCTATTAGCCACAAAGTATAGATAGGAAGTCTCAGTCTGGGGCAAGTGATGCTCTGTATTCTCGGTGCTTGGGGGGGGGGGGCAACAGTGGGAAGGCTTCTAGTGTCCTGGCCCCACTGCTGGACCTCCTGAGGGCACCTGCTGTTTTTGGCCAGTGTATGACACGGAGTGTTGGACAGGAGGGGCCACTGGCCTGATCCAACATTGGCTTCTCTTATGTTCTTATGACTTTTAGGAGCGTTTGTCAGGTCCCTGACGTTCGCTCAAGCCTTCCGCATGGGGTTGTTGTGCAGAGAAAAAGGAAGACCTAACCCTAACCTGTCTTCCATCCATTCTGAGCTGCCTTGAGTGAGGAAGGGATGCCTATAGGGCCTAATAAGGCATGTGGGGAGCAAGTGGAGTCTTGTGAGCAAAAATTCTACTTTGTGAGCTCCTGGCATTAAAGCTGTGAGTGAGCAATCTGGCTACTGCATAAATTCGTTTGCTCTGGAGCCATCCTTCCTGGGCTAAGACAAAAATGTGTGAACCGGAGGTTAAAAAAACTGTGAGATAGCTCACACTAACTCAGTTTAGAGGGAACACTGGTGGGGAGTGCTGTCATGCACTGGTTGTAGGCCGTCTCAAATAATAAAATCGTGTGTCATTGAACGTCTGATGCAGATATCAGATCTTTGAGCCACGTCTGTCAGTCTACAAATGTTCGTAGCACTTTGGAGTTGGGGAGAAAAATAGCAGCCTCTCTCTTTGCAAGGATCTTTGGCAGGTGGAATGGCTGTCAAGTCTGTTCAGAACAGATCTGACGTTTCATGTGGCATTCCTCCGCTCGTTCCCTCATGCCGGTTGCACCCTTCTCACACCAGAAATGAAATCACGCACGAGAGGGGAAAACATGTCGTTTTAAAGCAGTCATTCCCAGATGGTGTGTTGTGGGAGACCTTCTCGTGTATGTGTCTCCATGCCATTAATTAAGGGATTTCAGAGCCCAAAGTTATCTTCCCACAGAAGAGGCTGTTCGCTGCAGCTCTGCGTGAGTTACTGTTCTGAGTTGTAGGCGAGCAAATGTATTGCCCCTCTGGATCAGGTGGGGTCAGTTCAGCCAATTGTGGCCAATGCAAGAGTGCAACAGAATTCTCTGGCTATGGAGAAGGCTGCCCATTGCATCTCTGAGTGAGTCACTGTTCTACATGTGCCTGCTTCCAGTCTAGAGGCTAAATTAGTTCATTGGTTCCTCTGTGGGAAGACAGTTTTACTTTTCTACCCTTTTGAAGTCATCTTTGAATTAATCTTTTGAGTGTCTCATGAGCCACTCGTGGGCTCTCTCCAGTTCTTTGCAATGCAGGTTTCTCTTTATTTTTTTTTTAAAAAATTATTTAACATATTTTATACACTGCTGTTCCAGGGTTCTCAAAGTGATTTCTTTACGGAAAAGGCCAGGCTCTAATAAATTAGAACCAGCATCTGGAAAAAAAACCCACCCCCAGGCCAGAACTAAAGGGGGAGGTAGCCAGAGGCCCACTTCGACAGATCTGCCTCCCATTCCTCTCTGAACCGGCAGAAAAGAGGCAGCGTAGTGCACCTTTCTTCCCCCCTCCTTTACTGCACCTCGAATTTTGCCTTGCTTCGCCCCCCCCCCCTCCAGTTATTCTTTGCCACCCATCCTGATTGTTAATTCCCTCCCCCCTTTGGAATCCATCTTTCCTTTTCTGTTTCCTCTCCCTTGCACCCGGGGACTCAGTTTTTCCATCTCCCTTTCCCGCTCACGGCTCCCTCGCCCTGGCCAGGAATGTGGGTCAGACCCGCCCATGGAAGGACTGTGGTTGCCGCCATCCGTGCGCCAGGGGTCATCCGAGGACGAGGCTCCGCAGACACTCCGCTTAAAGGCACAGCGGCAGCCTTGCACACGGCCTCCCCCCGCCGCCCCGCCGCCCCGCCTGCCTGGCTCTCCTTTCCCCTCCCCTGCTCAGCTTAGCCCTGCCTGACGCAGCCTAGCCAACAGGATCTGCTCTCCGTCACTGCTGGCCTGACGTGGCACCTCATCTGCTTCCCTGCACCGGGGCCTCTGACTGTGTGTGCAAGCCTTGTGCGTGTGTGTGTGTGGTGGTGGTGCGCATGTGAAGAGGGAGGGCGGGATCACATCCTGTTGCAGTTTTCTTTCTTAGTAGGACTAGATGAGTAGCAGCAGCAGCAGCACCACCTCCTTTTAAGGGGGAATGAAAGAATCTGGTGCTTGAAAGTTTAGAGGGAAAGAAGAGGTAAAAATGAGGGCGAGTGGAGTGCTGCCACAGGTGCCCGAGTTAGTGCAGGACTAATGACCCTAGGATGTCATTAGGGTATCCACACACCTGCAAAGGGTTACCAACCTCCAACTGGGACCTGAAGGTCTCCTCAAATGATGACTGATCTCCGAACGGCAGAAGTTGGTTCTCCCTTGGAGGAAATGGCAGCCCTGAAGAGTGACCCTTCTGTGGCATCGCACCCCTGCCAAATACCCTCCCCAGGCTGCACCCCCAAATCTCCAGGAATTTCTCAACTTGGAGTTGGCAACCTTACCTGACACACACTAAGTTTCAGACCTCCATGTTGTTTCTTTGGGCTTGTGCTTAGTACAACAATGCGCCCCACCCCCCAACATATACCATCTAATGAGCTGAAAATTCAGTTCTTTTTATTTGTTTCTTGCGGTGCCAGTTTGGTGTAGCGGTTACGAGCGGCGGACTCTAATCTGGGAGAACCGGGTTTGATTCCCCACTCCTCCTGCACATTCAGCCAGCTGGGTGACCTTGGGTCTGTCACAGTCCTCTCATGAAATAAAAGGAAAAATTAAAAAGAGAGAGCGAGAGCAGTTCTCTGAGAGCTGTCTTAGCCCCACCTACCTCACACGGGTGTCTGTTGTGAGGAGAGGAAAGGAAAGGAGATCGTAAGCCACTCTGAGACTCCCTTGGGTAGTGAAGGGCGGGGTATAAATCCAGTCTCTGCTTCTCTTCTTCAAAATATCCTAGTAGTGGGTTTGAAGCCCAAGGCCAGTCACCCCTCCCCAAATGTCTAGGCCTCAGTGAATTGTACTCTCCTCCCCACCCCCGGGTCCTTCACAAGTCCTCTGTAATGTATTACTTGTGTATCCTGATAATATTCCAAAGAGCTGAAGGTGGCCTCAATGTTTATGTTCTCAACAACCCTATAAGGTAGGCTAGGTTGAGACAAAGTGATATATCTGAGTATGCTTTATTTCAGAGTGGGGATTCGAACTCCAGCAAAAGGAATGAAGTCTTACAGAGTCCGTATAGCATGCTGATTAAGAGAATGACCGAGGAGGCTCTCTCAGTCCTTTGGCATGCAAAGTGTATAATATATTCTAACACATAATCAGACAATCGCGTCTTAGCTTCTTTTTAAAAAGTATAATTCAAACCAAAAGGGCAATGAACACAGTGAGGTCTGAAGATTTCTGTTTATCACGATACATTTGGATTAGACACAGTAATTGTAGTAACAATTCACAGCATTTTTGGTTTGGTTTTGATTGGTTAGTATCCAAATGCACCCCGCTGCAGGGCTGGCAGTCGCAGAGTCATAAGAACATCTAAGAACATAAGAGAAGCCAAGGTTGGATCAGGCCAGTGGCCCATCCAGTCCAACACTCTCTGTCACCCAGTGGCCAAAAACACCAGGGGCCCTCAGGAGGTCCAGCAGTGGGGCCAGGACACTAGAAGCCCCTCCCACTGTTGCCCCTCAAGCACCAAGAATACAGAGCATCCCTTGCCCCAGACTGGGGCCAATTCCGCACTAGTTGTTGCCCCAGTGTCACTCCCCTATAAAATCCGGGGTAGAGCAACAGTTCCCCACTTGTTGCTCCAGGGCTGCAGTTGGCCCGAATGTAATCCTCGGTTCCCCCGGATCTTCCGTTTCCGGGATTTTCAGGTTTGTTTTTTTTTTTACCACGAGAGTGAAGTCGGGGCATTCAGGTGGGGAACTCCGAAATCGGAGTTTCTTGCTCCACCCCTTTGACGCCCCTCTGCTTCTTTCCCTCTCCTTTCTTGCCTGTCCTCTCCTTTCCCGCCCTGGCACAAGCGGCAGTTGTTTTGGTTCCCCCCTTTGTTGCATTACAGCAACACGACACAACATTGATCCATCATTGTGTGGTTAACATTTTTTGCGGGGCCAATGTATTGCGTGGTGGTGTGGACACAATTTTTGCAGGGGTTACATGTGCTGTTGATGTCTCCACATTTCTGTGTTGCATGATTTGCACAAAAGTCGTGCCTGAGTCACACCACTATAAAAGTATGTATTGATGGCTTTGAGGCGCAGTGCGAGCTGTCCCCCCCCCCCCCCCGGTTGCATTACAACAACACGACACGACATTGATCCATCATTGTGTGGTTGACATTTTTTGCAGGGCCAATGTATTGGGGGTGGCGTGGTGATGTGGACACAATTTTTGCAGGGATTACATGTGTTGTGTTGCATGTTTCCCCTCCATTTCCCATCCCTTTCTCACCCTCCATTTCCCCTCCAACCCTGGCACAAGCTTTTTTTCCTTTTCGCAGGCATTTCCAAATGGCAAAAGTGATAACATGATGCAGTAATGGCGGCATGGAGGTCTGCCTACGTTAAACTCCGCCTACATTAAAAAAAGAGGGGAAGGGGCAGGTGCATGATGTACTTTCCCAGGAATTATGAAAAACCTTGGCCAATCATGACTTTGTTGCGTCATGACATCATAACAAAACTCCGCCTACATTTTGAGAGTTCCTATCTAGACCTTGTGGCTAATAGCCACTGATGGACCTCTGCTCTAGATGTTTATCCAATTCACTCTTGAAGCCATCCACGGTTGTAGCCGCCATCACCTCCTGTGGCAGTGAATTCCATGTGTTAATCACTCTTTAGGTGAAGAAGGACTTCCTTTTACTTGTTCTAACCCACTGCTCATTAATTTTATTGAGTGCCTACCAGTTCTTGTACTGTGAAAAGAGAGAAAAGGACTTTTTTCTCTGCCTTCTCTATCCTCATGTATAATTTTGTAAACCTCGATCATGTCACTCCTCAGGTGTCATTTCTCTAAGCTAAAGATCTCTAACCTCTTTAACCTTCCCTCATAGGGAAGGTGTTCCAACCCTCTTATCATTCTAGTTGGCCTTTTCTGCACTTTTCCCAATGCTATATATTTTTTTGAGGTGTGGCGACCAGAACTGTACACAGTACTCCAAATGAGGCTGCACCATAGATTTATACTGGGGCATTATGATACTGGCTGATTTGTCTGTGGATTAAAGCCAGTGGGAAAATTTTCAGCAAGGGGGGAGGGATGTCAGAAACACACAAGGTGTGTGGGTGTGTCGGTGTGTGGGTGGGTGGGTGGGTCCTGATTTTCAGCTGAGACATGGTGGTGGTCTGTGGTGGATGATGATAATGTGAAATGGAAAAGGGGGGGTGCCTTACCATCCAGTTCTAAGCAGAGTTAACGTTCTGCTAAATACATTGAGGTCAGTGGCCTTAGAAGTGTGGGACTCCGCTTAGATTTGCGCTGTTAATGATTACCTGCAGCTGGTCTTTGGCTGTTGTCAAGTGACCAGTCCCCATAGTGGTGTTCTGCTGGGATTGTCAATGCCTGGCCTGGCTTCTGTTCCAGTAAGAGCAGCTTTGGACTGCACAATCAACAAGTGAAACTTAGGCGGGGGGGGGGGGCATTGACAGACAAAAGGAAATATTCTGCTTTAACCAGAGAACAATTAAAATGTGGAATCTGCTGCCAGAGGATGTAGGGATGGCCACCGGCACAGAGAGCTTTAAAGGGGGGGCTGAGATAGCTCCGTGAAGGACAGTGGCCACTAGCCACAGTGACTAAAGGGAACCCCCATGTTCCGAGGCAGTCAGCCCCTGAATCCCAGGGCTAGGAAGGCAACACTGGGGGAAGGCCTCAGCTGGTTGCCCGCTGTGTGAGAAAGGATGCTGGCCTAGAGGGACCACGGGTCTGGTCCAGCAGGGCTGTTGTTATGTTCTTTTTGGAGGCAGTGCTCCTCACTCGTGCAGGGATCCTGAAATGTGTGACAGCTAAGGTATTCTTCCCACTCTGGGTGAAAACTGAAGGCAATCTCAGGCAGATTTGGCATATAGAATCATAGAGTTGGAAGGGACCTCCAGGGTCACCTAGTCCAACCCCCTGCACAATGCAGGAAATTCACAAATACCTCCCTCCCACACACACCTGCAGTGACCCCCGTTCCACGCCCACAAGATGACAAAAAAACTCCAGGATCTCCAGCCAAACTGGCCTAGAGAAAAACTGCTTCCTGACCCCAAAGTGGCGACCAGCGTTTCCCTGGGTGTGTAAGAAAGGGCCACGAGAATTAAGCACTGGATATTTATGATTAGATGTTGCCCCCTGGCAGAGGAATCCACGCTTTGTGTGTATCTGCATGAATTGCTGTTCTGGGTTTGCCCTTGGATTGGAAGGACGTTGTCCTGAGCAGAGCGGCAGGAGTCCGCCTGCCCTGTGAACAGTCGACCCTGCTTTCTTTCTGTGGCAGGAATGAGTGATCCAATCTCATCCACCGCAGAGACTGGCCAGGATTATCTGTTCCCCAGAAGAAAGAAGAGAGACCAGACCAGTGGATCCCTGGGAGGTGCATCAGGCCGCCTCTTCTTTTGGGCAGTTCCTTTGGCTCATGGGCGCCTTCAGTGATAATTGTGGCACATCAGTGCACTGACGGGGCTCAGGAGCAGAGTGGGAAAGTTGCCACCCAACTTTCTCTGCCTTTCCGATACCCCAACAAAGTCCCCCCCCCCCCCCCCCCAATCTTCTCTGTTAGAAACTTGAGGCTCCATATAGTGAGTCCTACTCCAACAAGTCCTGCCAGGATTTGCGGAGGGAACAAATTGTTTCATTGGGGTTCTTACATAAGAAGTGATTATACAAGCAGAAATGTTCCGGGTTTTATGTAAAGAGCTGCTGGTGTGTGTGTGTGTGTGTGTGTTGCTGAGGCACACACTGCAAACAGAGCTGCTTCAAGTGTGACCCTTTTCCCAGTGCGTAATACTCCAACGGTCCCTGTTTACCAGGAACAGAACTGTCTTGACTTTCCGGGACCCCTGGCCCCGATAGATCACTGTCTCCCGGGAGATCTCCGTGCTTCTTGCAATCACGCAGTCCTTGCCTGCGCCTCCCTCCAGGATCCTAGAAGTTAAAGTTCTGTGTGGGGTAGTGGATGCATGGAGTTTTTTGCAGGGGGGGGGGGGACCTTGGCAAATATGGGGGCCGGAGGGGAATGGTGGTGCCTGCTGCTTGGGCGAATGGACAGCCCCCCCTGTTAGGAGCAGAAGCTGCCCTTGCTTGCCTTCCTGCCCCTCTAGTTGGCAGCGGCTGCTCCTGGAAGCTGTCACTGGGCGATTCTGCATTGGCTTTTCACTCCGCTGTTTTAGCAAACCCACGATGGAACGGAAATACCCCTCTGCATTGTATGCTGCTTTCACTTCCTTTGATCATCAGATTTTATAGCACTCTCTGCATTGCATGCTGCTTTCACTTTCTTTGACCATCAGATTTTATAGCACTCTCTGCATTGCATGCTGCTTTCACTTTCTTTGACCATCAGATTTTATAGCACTCTCTGCATTGCATGCTGCTTTCACTTCCTTTGATCATCAGATTTTATAGCACTCTCTGCATTGCATGCTGCTTTCACTTTCTTTGGCATCGGATTTTATGGTAACTTCTGCAAAGATTTATGGCCGTTTTACAGCCGTTCAGGGGTGACTTTGCAGTCACTACAGCATTGGCCCAGGTATTCAAATGTGGTTTTGAGCTGCACCTTTTCCTCAGTGTTGAGAAAATGTGGAGCAAATGCCAGATGCAGAACCAGCGACTGCTGGCTCGGGAGATGACAGTGACCAGTGGCGTGCAGCAGCCCCTGCTGCCTGCCTCCCGACTGCCTGGTTGAGGAGGAATGGAGGAAGAAGACGGGTGCATGCTGAGGGCAAAGGAGGCACAGTCGAGCCCAGTCCCACTGCTGCCAAAACGCCGGGGGAGGGAGAGCAGGCGATGATTGCCGCCAGGGCACAGGGGTGGGCCTTCCCAGGGCCACGGGGTCTCAGCATCCGTCCAGCAATAGCAGGCCCTGATGCCAGCACCTTGGGCGCATTCAGACTCTCGTGCATGGGCATGAAAGGTTGAGGTGCCGTGTCGGATGCTGTTTTGAAGTGGTTCCCAGGGAATGTAATTGGTCCCGTCCCCCGTCCCCCCGTATATCTTCAAACAGAAGAACAAATCCTTCTCTCGTTGTTCCAAGGAGTGTAGCGCAGGCTGTTCCGGAGTACATGAACGCTTCAGGCAGACGGCAGGCATCAGCGGTGTGTCAGTTGGGCAGTGAGGAAACACAGATTGAAGGATAGGGACGTATGTGCAGTTTCAACTTTCTCCTCCCTGTCGTTTTGACCCCGTAAATTGCTGTTTCAAATGTGAATCGGGCTGGCGATTTGCACCACTTCTTGTATCCTCACTCTGAGTTTGTATCCCCCGGTGTTTTTCTGTCTCTTCGGATGTATAAACAGTGTACGAATTGTGGGCAAAACCTGTGCAAAGTTGGTATGCAGTGCAGACACAATCTCCGAACCTGATAGAAACGAATCTCCAGTAAAACAATGGTGGGATTGTTCGAGACTCCTTCCAAACAGATGTTCCGAATACCCAAGGGGGATCCTGATCTGAACTTGTAAAATGGATGACTTAGACAGATAAAGGGCACAACTCAAGTTTTTGAAATGAAAAGGGGGGGGGGGGAATGGAACGGCAAGGGAGACTGAGAATCACAGGTCTGAACACATTTACTTCTGGATCTCAAATTGCCAAATTTAGGGATACAGGGTAAGGGACAAACAGCTCCTGAGAGTTACCTTTATATTTCTAGCTGCCATCCATGGGGGCTCAATGAAACCTCCTTGTAAAGAAGCAGTCTTACCTTCTGGAAGAGGACAACTATGCTTTAGGGGAGGGAAACAAATGCTCTTTCTAAAAGGCCTATAACATTCCTTTTTTTTGTGGGGGGGGGGGGATGAGGTTCCAGCTTCTATCCCCACCAATTTAAAAAAAAAAGAATGGCAGAAAGCAGGGAGAGGCTGCTTATGAGAGAACCAGTTTGGTGTCGTGGTCAGGCGCGTGGACTCTAATCTGGGAGAACAGGGTTTGATTCCCCACTTCTCCACATGCAGCTGCTGAGGTGACCTTGGGTCAGTCATAAGTTCTTTCAGAGCTGTTCTCTCAAGTGCCGTTCTTGAGAGAGCTCTCTCAGCCCCACCTGCCTCACAGGGTGTCTGTTGTGGGGAAAGGAAGGGAAAGGGATCGTAAGCCACTCTGAGACTCCTTCGGGTAGTGAAGGGCAGGGTATAAATCTCTTCTCCTTCTCCGGCAGAGCTGACCTGTGGAACTCACTGCCACAAGATGCAGCAAGCACCTTAATTCACAGAAGATAGATCCTTCCATGGCTGTTTATCATGGGAACCTCTACGATGAGAAGTAGTGTATCTCAGAAAACTTGTTGTGACAACAGGGGGGGCCTTCTGGGGGCCTATGTTTTCGGCCACTGTGGGAAACAGGAGGTTGGACCGGATGGCTCTTTGGCCTGATCCAGCAGGGCTCCTCCAATGTTCTACGGCCGTTTGGAATAGGTGATGCGGTGGTCTGGTTTGAAAAGGCAGCTTCCTGTGTATGAAAAATCCCAGTTGTGTGCGAAGGAGGCTGGAGGAAGCAAAGTTTGGAGTCAGCTTTAAAAACCTGCTACTTGTCAGCCTTCCTTCTCTGCCCCCCTCCTTGGCTTTCCATCTTGGGCCTCTCCCAGCTGCTATTGATGGTAACTTTGGTGCCCCTCTTACAGTAATTGCTTGGGCAGCCGGCCAAGTCCAAGGCTCTCCCGGGCCTCACATGGATCCTTTGCGCTTTTCAGAAGCAAAGCACCGCCCCCGCCTCTTTCTTTGATCTTTCTTCCAAAATGCAAATCCTGATAATGGACAATGAAGGGTGTGAGTAAGGCTTGCCAGTTCTGGGTGGGGGAATACCTGGAGATTTTGGGGGGGGGGGGGGGGGCGGGACTGGGGAGGGGAGGGACTTCAATGGGGTGTAATTCCGTAGATTCCACCTTCAACTGTAATAGTGGGAGAGCTCCACCTACCACCCGGTATCAGAAAGGCATATATCAGCCAAGACCTCTGGGCATATGCAGAGTTTTCCCTAAATTGCTGAGTCAGCTTCCCATTGCGTAGCTGAGATTAAGGGGAAGGGTCTTTTGTGGCTCTCTTCTTAAAACCCCTGATTGTTAAGGATGGGTTTCTGTTTCTACCACCCCCCCTCCCCAATTTCCCATTTAAAAACTAAATCAAATAATTGTGCTTTTGCCTTGCACAAATCAAACCCTGGATTTAAACACAGATGCGTGCAAATTTTTCATTTTCCCCGCCATGGTTTTTTCCTGTAAAACGTTGATTCTTTTCATTTGTGTGCCAGTGAATCAATGCGATAGGTATATCCTAGGTTGAAATTGGTGTTTCCTTATAACTCGCGGAAACTTCTGTGGCCAGACTCCAGAATGTCTGTGGGTGTTCCAGCATTTATGGATTGTTTAGGGTTGCCACCTCTGGATTGGGAAATTCCTGGAGATTTGGGAGGGGAACCTGGGGGGGGGGCAGGGTCGGAGGGACCACAGTGGGGTATCATGCCATAGAGTCCACCTTCTAAAGCAGCCATTTTCTTGTTTGGGGATCAGTTGTAATTCCGGGAGATCTTCAGGCCCCACCTGGAGGCTGGCAACCCTAGCAATTATTTGGGCGCAGAATTACACGTGCCAGAGGATGAGGTAGCGGAATGAGCGGCACAACTTCTGACCAAGAGCGCAATCCCAGCTTTGAATGTTCCTTCCTCTTTGCAAGGAGAAACCTAGCAGACAGCGAAGAGGAAGGTTCTTTCCCCACTCTTTGCTTGCAGTGCTGGTTTTCTAGTTCTGGGGGATTTTTTAAAAAACACAGGAAGGCATTCTAAAAAAAATAAAAATGCATTTCTTTGCTCCAAGTCTGAAATGTTGCAGTTTCATCTAACATCTCAGGCCTCTGCTGTTTCCTTTGCCTGCATGTGTGATCTGCAACAGAAGCTTTTGCCTACATCTAGCATACTCTTTTTATGCCCCCCATCCCCCCCCCATCAACCTCCCCCTCCTCCTTTAAGTCCCCTGCATTGATCACAGTTGTAGTAGCTAAAGGGAGATATCTTTTTTTTCCTCCGCTGGGGAGCTTGTATGCTTCACTTGAGCATGAAAACAATAGAAGTCTTGAAAAATTGTGGGTCGGCATAGCTGGCCAGCCTGGTGTGTGGAGTTTAGGGTACCAACATGTGGGGTATTTCTTCATGCCATGTATGATTATTTATTTATTTATTTATTTATTTTATTGGATTTATATCCCACCCTCCCTGCTGAAGGTGTGCTAGCTGCTAGTTCATGTGGCTTTAAGAGGGAATTAGTGGAGGATGAGAGGTCCACTAATGAGTATTATCTCTGGAGCTTCCATACACAGCAGCAGTCCACTTTTGAATGGCAGTTGTGGGGGGGGGATCAGCAGGTGGACACCATATAATGCTTGGGAATCTGGCTGGCCTTCATTGGAAGCAGGATGCTGGGCTACAAGGATGATCAGTGTGATCCAGAAGGGCTCTTTTGAGGTTTGAATGCAAATTGTTAGGTAGTCTATCTGCTCATTACCAGCTCTGATTGTCTTGTTGGGAATCCAAGAAAGCAGCATTAACGGCCGTGGGAACCGACAGGCAGTTACTCTCCCCTTTGTTGGAAAGGTTGTGGCCAGGTAGGATCTTTTGCCCACTGTTGGTGGGAGTGCAGAAAAATTCAGTCCTTTTGGCATGAAATCATAAGATTCATCAAAAGAATTTTGGACATAGATATTATATTAACCCCAGAACACTTACTATTAGAAATTTGGCCCAGGCAAGTAACACAGCATCACCACAGGAACACCTTAGAAGCTATGCTCTATGCGGCTAGAGTGTCTATTGCTACACTTTGGAAAAATAAGAAAATACCTACAATACACACTTGGTTTACTAAATTGTGGGATCTCCATGTAATGGAAAGAATCACAGAAAAAATGCTGTTTCTGCTATAACACCTGAAGCTTCTGGTTGTGACGCAAAATGGTTTCCAATATTGGAATTCCTGTCTGAGCAAAATATCATAACCCCAGTGTGGGAAAACGTTCAAAGATGGTTACTATAATCCAAAAATTATCAACGTATTTAGTGGGAATAAATACAGTTTTTTCCTATTGAAAAAAGGTTTGTTAATTGAGGGTTAATTTCTAAAAATGATTGCTTTGTTATCAATGCTGTATAAGTTACCATTTGATATACGACGAAAAACTGTTTTATGAACACTGGATGACTTAAAGGCTGTTTTCTTTATGGTATGGATAATTTACCATGACTATGTAATATATTTATGTATTGTTCCTTATTCACATAATAAAATATTAAAAAAAAAGAAAGCAGCCACACCTCAGATTAAGCAAACCTTAATTTGCAAATCTTAATTCACAGAAGCTACGGAGCTTCTGGTTATGGCTTAGGTTTTTGCAAAGTTCATGCTTGTGAAACAACTCAGGTCTTGCAAGTTCTTTCGGTCTTAAGGTTTGGGCAATGCACAGAAGGTTGAAAAACAGCAGGGATGGAGACAAGAGAACCCCCCCTCCCCCCAGGCAGAAGAGTTCCCTCCAAGCTGAGTTAGAGTAAGCTAGCTCACAGTTTTTTAGCCTCCAGCTCACAGATTTTTGTCTTGGCTCAGGAAGGGTGGCTCTAGAATAAACTAATCTATGCAGCAGTCAAATCGCTCGCTCACAGCTTTAATGCCAGCAGCTCACAAAGTAGAATTTTTGCTCACAAGACTCCACAGCTTAGAGGGAGCATCGGTTTGAAGGAAATCAGGCCAGCTAACAGTGGAGCTGGTACAGAATGGGCAGAGTTAGTGGTGTAGTCTGACAAGATCTGGACTATGAACTCTGCGCTTCTCAAGCCTGTTGAAGTGGGACCCAGTTCTAAATCCAATCTGCTTTTCCGGGGAACTACTGGCAGTGCAGTTCCACATTACTTTCTCCTTGCCAAACATCAGACGCAAGAATCTCCCAACAGTTAACACAGAACAGATCCCTATTTTTGTTGCTGTTCATGTTTACCATTTATAAATATAGGGCACACTGAGCTAGAGGCTACATTTCACAGCCATTTCGCACAGTTTACACAGAAGCAAGCCCACATTTGTTATGGGGTACCTCAGGCTTGTCTCCCATGGCTCACCCTTCTGCCTCCATCCTGGTCTCACAGTCCACCTGCCAGATATCAGCTTTGGGGTCCTGGCCTGCCCACACTCCTAGTTCGAGAAACCACTGCTTTAACTGGTTTTTCACATCCCCAACTGAATGTCGTTTTACCAGTCAGATGGCTGGTTAGAGAAGCCCCGTGCCCACCAGCTTATTTTAATTTGCTTCTGCAGCTAACGGTATTGCAAATCGCTTTGCCGAATTGCTGATGGTGCCATTTGAAGACCCCCTGCTGTGGAATCTAAGACTTCATTTTTTTTCCAAGTTGGCCCATCTGATTTCAGATCAGGGCCCAGACAGAGGAAAGGGAGGCCACAGGAATAAACAGCTTTAAAAAGGGATTGAATAGATTCATGGAGGATAAGTCTGTCAATAGCTACTCACCATGGTGACTGATGGGAACCTCCAAATTAAGAGGCACTAAACCTCTGGATCCCAGAGCCAGGAGGCAACGTCAGAGGAAGGCCTCGGCCTCTGTGCCCTGTTGCTGGCCCTCCAGGGGAACTGGCTGGCCACTGTGTGAGACAGGATTCTGGACTAGAGGGACCCTCACTGGTCTGATCCAGCAGGGCTCTTCTGAGGTTCTTATCAAGGGAAGGCCTCAGCCTCTCTGCCCTCCAGAGGAATTGGTTGGCCACTGTGGGAGACAGGAAGCTGGACTGGATGGACCCTCACTGGTCTGATCCAGCAGGGCTTCTCTGATGTTCTTATGAAGGCCTCGGCCTCTATGCCCTGTTGTTGGCCCTCCAGAGGAACTGGTTGGCCACTTTGTGAGACAGGATGCTGGACTAGATGGACCACTTGTCTGATCCATTGGGGCTCTTCTAATATTCTTATCAGGTGAAGGCCTCGGCCTCTCTGGCCTGTTGTTGGTCCTCCAAAGCCACTGTGTGGGACAGGATTCTGGGTTAGATGGAGCATTGGTCTGATCCAGCAGGGCTCTTCTTATGTCCTTATGCCTTAAAATCTCAGGCTTTGCATGTTGTATGCTATTGTGGGGGGGGGGGGGAAATGCTAACAGGGCCTTGGCATCAATCCACACTGCAAGAGGCAGGCTTGGACATCTGCCATGGCACACAGAGGAAGGACCCCCTAACCAGTGTTCCCTCTAAGCTGAGTTAGTGTGAGCTAGCTCACAATTTTTTAGCCTCCGGCTCACACATTCTTGCCTTAGCTCAGGAAGGATGGCTCCAGAGCCGACTAACTTATGCAGTAGCCCAATTGCTCGCTCACAGCTTTAATGCCAGTAGCTCACAAAGCAGAATTTTTCCTCACAAGACTCCACAGCTTAGAGGGAGCATTGCCCCTAACCCCTTTCTCGGTTACCCATCTGGGCTTTGGTCAATAGTCAGGTTGCCAGTTTTGATTTGTCTTATAAGTGCGCTCTCCACACTGAAAGTTTAGTGGAAACTTTTTTTGCTGGAGATCAGGCAGCCAGGAAGAAAACAAACCCTTCACCTATAGAATATATGTGTCTCCATAGATTAGAAGTACCCAGCCCAGAAAACACATGGCAGTGCTAGCCAGAAGCCTGCACTGTCCCTTCTCTGCCCCCCCAAAAGAGGCCAGCAAAGTTTGGAAGGTTTGTTTGAGAGTCAGGATCCCCATCCATGTTCCAGTCAGGGCCAAATTGGGGTGGGAATTATGTAGGAACACCATTCAAAACAGTATGAAGAACAAGATTTGAGTCCGGCAGCACTTTAATGATTTCCAGTGTAAATCAAATCAAATGTTATTGTATGGTCAAAGACTAACACAGATAAAATAGCACACACACACACATCCAAGTTAAAATTGATATTGGTAAAAAATAACACAAATTAAAATAGACAACAATATAGACAGTAATATAGATGGGTGGTATTTACATAAATCAGAAGAAGAAGAAATTGGATTTATACCCTGCCCTTCACTACCCAAGGAATCTCAGAGTGGCTTACAAACTCCTTTCTCTTCCCCTCGTGACAACAGACACCCTGGGAGGTAGGTGGGGCTGAGGGAGCTCTGACAGAAACTGCTCTTTTTCAAGAACAGCTTTCAAGACAGAACTATGGCTTACCCAAGGTCACACCAGCGGGTGCAAGTGGAGGAGTGGGGAATCAAACTCGGCTCTCCCAGAGTAGAGTCCACGCAATTAACCACTACACCAACTGGCTAGTGAAAGCAACGGATGGATTTCATTGGCCATTGCACAAGATTTTGCAACTGAGGCTGTAGTTGGATTTCTGTCTTCTAGGAGTAACCTAACATATCCCGAACTCTTTTTTCCGGGTATTCTATTGATCAAAGGAGTGAGGGTCTGGATACAGGCATCTTGATGGGAGGGACAACGTAGAAGTCTACAGTCTCAATTTCTCCTTCATCGCAGGGGCAAAGCCTTTTCCCATAGGGGGTTCTATTAAACCGCCCCTCTAAAACAGCAGAGGGGAGTGTAGCACAAGTTGCAAGCAATCTTTCCTTCATTTTCAGTCCCTTCAACCATAGGTTGGTGGGATTATAGATAAAACAAAAACAGAACAGATCAATAAAACGATAAATAGTACGATCATTTAAAGACACGGGCAAAAAATCTAAGCAAGGGCTTCCAGCCAACTCTCATCGTTTGAAAACAACAGTTTCAGAGTAATATAATTACTGGAGCACTAAACGTCAAGAGTTGACAAGAGATCCCAGTGTATCATGCCTACCTTCAGTAAACAAAGGACAGTGTAACAGCGCACACGAGATGGTTTCCATTACTCCCAACGCACAAGAAAAAAATTCTTTCAATCCAGGGAATTATTTTAAACCTTCCTGAGTGTTTGGCTTTTGGGGGCGAATTACAGCTTGCCAAAAGAATTAAACATCTGTGTTTGGGATTTTTATATATATGTAGTAACCAAATAATTAGCCTCTGTAAAAGAAGTTGTTAGGGATATAGCAATAATACAAATGAGAACACTTACGGTATGAATCAGTAAGTAACCCAAACTAGTCATATGATAAAATTACTTCTGTTATTATTTTCAATAGGCGACCGGAGTAGTAATTAAATGGATTATCATATAACAAAAATCCCAGTTCACACCGTTTGTCAAAGAAGTCATGAGCACTTGATGATGAAAACGAGTCTCGCCTCATGTCTCAGGTAGCGAAAGAACTATTAAGATTTGGGAATCAATGGGGCAGCATTTGTTCTAGTGCAAGTGTGCGCCAGTTTGTGCCAGATTGAGCGGCCATGCTTTGCTGAAGGAAATATTGGGAGCTGTTAATTTGGCAGTAGTGGGGATGGCCTGGGAATTTTGTATGAGCAAAGGCCTAGCTTCTTTGGGGAATGGCAGTCCAGTTTGGAAAAGAAATAGACAAAGGGAGGGAGGAAAAGAGGGGGAAGAAGGAAAGGTTGGAAAGCAGAGGGTGATGGGAAGGAAAAGCATAATGGCTGAGAAGAAAGCACATTGGGTGGGAAGGAAAAAGAATAGGAAGGACGGAAGGGAGGGAGGAAGGAAGGGAGAGAGGAAGGAAGGAAGAAGAAAGAGAGAGAGAGAAGGAGGGAGGGAAGGAAGGAAGGAGAAAGAGGGAGGGAGGGAGGGAAGGAAGGAAGGAAGGAAGGAAGGAAGGAAGGAAGGAAGATGATAGGCAGGAAGGGAGAATGGATGTACAGTGTCTTAGATTGAAAATGGTATGGTGCTGCTGCTGCTGCTGCTCTGGGCAAGGTACATGGGGGCGTAATGCCATAAAGACATAAAAAACATTAAAATTCTACTGAACAATTTAATAAAACTAAAGACCCAATTAGAGTTTATGAGGATGGCGTCCTGGAAATTTCTGCCCCAGCTCTGGACAACTGGGCTAGTTTCTGGGCAGGGGGAGGGGGGGTAACCTGTAACTAGGAAGTCCATCGTGGACTGTTCAGCTGGACTGGCTGGTTCCGCCTGGCACCTTGAAGCCCGAGCTGTCAGAATCTAGAGGAAACACCTCATAGTCTGGTAGAGTGAACAAGTGTCTTCGTCTCAGTAATGCTGCAGGCGGCTGGAGATTTCAGGGATTGTGACGAACGCATGGCACGTCAGTCGTGTCCGATGGATGCTGTTTGGTTGACCTGGTGAAGACGGGGCTGGATTCGGGCACGGCAGGTTGGAGATATCTGATAGGAAGGCTGCGTGGAGGACAGCAAGGGCTTTCGTCGTCCCTCCGCTTTCTGCGCTCTTTGGTCCCACTGACTCTTTTCACTGCAAGAGGAAATAAGTTGTCCAGGAATTTCCATAAACACTTGGCAAGCTGAAATCTGTGCTCCCGTAATCCGCCACACCTGATGACTAGAGAAGACCATGTGTTAATGGGAGACTGGTATGTCTTTCCCTGGCAACCGAGGATTTAACCTGTGCCCTGCAATGATTGAGATACTGCTGCCTCAGCTGGAAAGCTGCTGTTTGGCACATGTAGCCCCAGCTGTGAGAAATGTGTGAATGTGGGGGCCCATGCCACTCTGGTGAGGCATGAAACAGCTTTCTCTTCCCACATTTCTAGTATCGCATAAACTTCTGGAGTTGAAAAACTCTCAGGCAAGTGACTTAAGGTGTAGCCCTGAGCAGTCATTCTCCTAGTGCTTCTACAAGACGCAGCATCATTCCTCTTCATCGTATGCTGATCCATCTCCCCAGTAAAAACAAAAAACCCTCCCCTTCCCCCGGGTCTTTTTGACTTTAATTTCTGACAGCTTTCTTCTCTGAAGTTAGACTATCTGTCAGTATTCCATGGCGTCAAGCTGCCCAGCCTATAGTGGACATGTGTGTGAGCTAGCGTGTCCTCACCAGAGGTGGACAGGCTCTTTAACTTACTGGGAAAGTTCCAGGTGGGGCTCTACTCTGGAGGGGTGTCTGGAGACTAGGAGCCAAGACCTTGCTGGTGGTGGCACATAAGGAGGTGATGGGCTGGCCTAGCCACATGGTTGATGCTTCCACTAGCTGGGTCTGAGCCAAGGGGACCCTGCAGTTCTACTACTATGGCCTAATTGGCCCTCAGCCATTGGCCTCTGATGGGGCAATGGTCTGTCACCAGGCTGTCTCGGCACAAGAATCCATTTTAATTCCCTCTATTTTTGC
This sequence comes from Lepidodactylus listeri, assembly GCA_029233225.1. NCBI lineage: Eukaryota > Metazoa > Chordata > Lepidosauria > Squamata > Gekkonidae > Lepidodactylus > Lepidodactylus listeri. The sequence continues at coordinate 179,373,413 of JARCFY010000002.1, forward strand.
ATGCCAAATGCCACTTCTTCGTTTCCCCGCCACTTGAGTGTTCTAACGCCTCTACGTCGCTGCCCCTTCTTTATAGGCTCAGGATCCTGGATTCCCCTCTCACTCCCCTGTGCCAAAAAGGAGACGCCACCCGATCCCCGGGCTGCGTGCTTTGGCGGTTCTCCACTGCTAATGATTTCCAGAAAGCGGCTGTGCGTGTTTTTAACGTTTTTGCAAACCACACATGGAGGGTGGAGGGCGCCTCTGTCTGAGTGTGAGCAGGAGGGCACGTGTGTTGCGGGTGCCTTCCTAGGTATTCCCTTCCTCGCACGATTTCTCCCTCCGTGTGCCCGCCTGCCTCCTTTCGGATTTCTGCCCCGGCTCAAATTGCTCACACACCCGAGACTTCCCGAGGATCCTCTGCCTCCTCTTTTTCTCCCTGCCAGGGAGTAGCGGCTTGTTACTAAGTTTAAAACTGAAAAGGAAAGGAGCGGGAGGCAACAAATGCCCATCTTGCCCTCTCCGAGCACTGCCACCCTATTTCTTCCCCTTGGCTGACATGTCGTTTGTGTCCCCCCCACCCCTCTCTCTCCAGGACAGTTGCAGGAATTCATGACAGTTTTTAAAAAATGGCTGCCAAGAAGGGAAAGGAAGGGAGGGCTGGATAAACTTTTTCGGAGCGCGCAGTTCATTGTGTGTTTGCTTCTGGTTTTCCTTTCAAAATGGCTGGCCATGAATGGCAGCCGTGTGTGTGTGTGTGTGTGTGTGTGTTTTTGTGCGGGGGGAGAAGTTGGAAACAAGCTGGGGAGGGGAATGCAGGGGGGACCCTGCAAATAAATCGGAGGGGGGGGGAAATCCCTCTGTTGTGTAAGGAGGGTGAAACCGAGAGCCAAAATTCCAGTTCCAAAGTAAACAGCCCGTGAACTGTGTGTTCTCTCGCCCCTCCCCGGTCTTTTGCAAACCCTGAATTCCCCCCCCTTTAATTTTTTATTTCCCATCTCGAGATAGCAAGGACATAATATAAGAAGACTGCATAGCTCTGTATGCTGGACGTTGCTTTGCACATAATACGGGGCATTTCTTTTTTTAAAAAATGTGTTGCGCTTTTAAATTAAGAACGGGTGCCTTTTTTGTTTTCGGACAGCAGTGAGTTTGTGAATGAGCCACCATTTTGTGGGAGGGAGGGACAGTTTGCCTGTGCTGGTCTAACAAACATTCCTTTTTTTGTGTGTGGGGGGGGCGACACTTGAGAGAAATTAAATTTGGGGATCGTTTTCATAGATCCCCCAGGAGGTGATTTTGTTGCGAAAGGAACACAAAATGGCCGCACGGGGGAGTAAACATTTGGCAAGTGAAGAGGGGGGGAAAACAAAATGGCTGTCTTGGCCAGTGACGTTCACCCACGAGGAGGTGCTGGGGAAGTCTTCCCCAGGGACCCTCTCTCTCCTTGCTTTTGAGTTCCCATCACCTAAAAAGTGTTTAAGAAAAAATATACTGTAATATGCCAAAAATTTGGGAGAAAGCGGGGAAGCCAGCTCATACCCGGATCAGATTTCCGTTCCTCTCGCCACCAAGGGAGTACAGCGTGTATTTCTGAAACCCTCTTTTGGGATGGTGGTCGAAAACACATTGGGGGGGGGGGGGGTAGAGAATGCAGAGACACCGCTGGATTGCATGGCAGAGCTGGGGCTCTGTGTAACGATTGTGGTGGATTTGGATCCTCTTGGATTTTCTCCCTCGAATCCTCTTCCCCCCCATCAATCACGCACTTGATCCCCACGTTGGCCTCAGGCTGTGAAATGCCATAGGCTGTGCTGGCGGGTGAAAGAGGCGGACCATGGAGAGAGAAATAAAAAGAGAAGTGTGTGTGTGTGTGTCAGAAAGAGATGGAAGGAGATAGGAGAGAAATATTTTGGCAAGGCACTCTGGCTCCGGACCAGTTTCTGAGGCTGTGCGTAGGCTGGGGTGGAAGGAAACGGTGGGCCAGACTTTTAGGGAAGAGCCAGAGCTGCCCTGGCTGGCGGGCTGAGGAGCTGGTTTTGGCTTGTCAACCCAGCCAGGTCACTGAACCAATGCTCCCCTTCGGGAACAGACTTTGTATTTATTAACCGCAACCCCCCATGGATTGCTACTTGCAAATCTGCACTTTGGATAAACCTGTTTTCCTCCTTTTTCTCCCAGCATTCCTCCAAGGAGCTCAAGGCAGCATTTGTAGTTTTCCTTTCCCCATTTTATCCTTTTAACAACCCTGTGCGGTAGGCTAGGGCCAAACAACACGCCTGGATTTTTAAGGATTAGGTCCAGGTTCCCTGGACCCAACTTGGGTTTCCTGCAGCCACACAGCAGAAGTAGGGAACGGCTTTTTAAAAAAGGAGAGCCCGAACTTGCTCAGAATGCCACCATGGGGGGAAGAAGAGCTCCCGCCTCCTTGCTGAGCCATTCTTCTATGCCAAAACAGCATGAAGGTGGTGGTGGGGAGTTATTTACCTGTTTTTGCTATTCCACATGGATTATTCTGCGCACATGGAGCAGCAAAAATGGGGAAATAACTCCCCCCCCCCAGTGCTGTTTCCACACAGGAAAAGGATTTAGGAAGGAAGGCATGAGCCCTTCTGCCTGCAAGGTGGTGTTCCAGGCCCATCTGGTCTCTCCTTTATTTTTCCAAGTCCATTCCCTGCAGCCTCTGTGAAGCTGTGGAGAACCCGAGTTTCCCAGGCCCAGCGCCTTGAAATAGGGTTGCCAAGTCCTACCTATTGAGTAACGGGGGGAGTCCGTTCCCTCCCGGGAGTCTTTTGGCGTGCGTGTGAAGCACGTGTGCCGCAATGACATCATCCATAAGTGATGTCATCGCGTCGGGCACGTTGGGGCGGGACCTATTTAATTTGAGGGAAAACCGTAGAGTTTCCCCTCGAATTATAGAGTGTCCCCCCTGAAACGTGCCCGACGTGATGATGTCACCTCTGGGTGACATCATGGCGCCGGGCATGTCCTCGGAGCCTGGCAATTTTGGGGCAAAGCTCCCCCCGGCGGCCCAATGTGGGCCGGTGGGGAGTGGGCTGCTGGAACGGGGTTTTCCCCGGCCCCCGGGGGGACTTGGGAACCCTATCTTGAAAGCCCTTAAACCAGGGGTGTCAGACATAAGGCCTGAGGGCCGGAACTGGCCCATTCATGGCTCTTATCTGGCCCACGAACAACTGGTGCAAGGGAGGGAAGACCGGAGGCTGCCTGGGATGTGTGTGAGTGGGTGGAGCCACTCTGATTGCCGCTCCAGCACGGTGGAACAACCTCGTCTGCAGCAGTCAAGCAGGACACCTTTGCATCAGTGCCAGCCTCACGGTTAAGTTGGGAGCCCCCACAGCCTCATTCATGCTGGCTCAGCCCACACACTTCTCCACTTGGCCTGCAGCTTCGGGGATGCTGTCCCGGATGGCTGCGGGGATCAGTGTTTGCACGTGGGGGGTTGTGTCCAGGTGATCCTCTCTTGGGGCCTGCTGGTGGCCTGTGCTGCCACCATATTCACGCCCCCCCCTTTGGCAGCCGTGTTTTGGCCCTTGGGCAGCCATTTTTTGGCAGTTTCTTCCACACATCGGGGGGCCTACTCCTGCCACCAAGTGCGTGGCTCAGCAGCCAGGCCTTTCTCCCCTGTAGACCACCTGGTGGCCTTCAGCTGTTAAGGGGTTTCCGCCTCGTGTGGGGGTGCTAGCGATCTCCAGTTATGCTGCTCATTGGGTGGCCTGGGGCCTCTGCCACACACATGGCCTTGTGTGCACAGTGGCCGCTCCCCCATCAGATGATGCGGTGGCCTTTGGTGGCTGCCGCATGGTGGTGGTGTGACTTGCCAACAGTCTCGGGCTTGAACCTCCAGCAGGGCTCATTTCGTAGCAGGAGCTCGTCTGCATATTAGGCCACACACCCCTGATGTAGCCAATCCTCCAAGAGTTTACAGTAGCCCCTGTAAGAAGAGCTCTATAAGCTCTTGGAGGATTGGCTACATTAGGGGGGGGCCTAATATGCAAAGGAGCTCCAGCTACGAAATGAGCCCTGGCCCCCAGCATCACCTCACCATGGATCTCCTTGCGGCCTTGGCTGGAGGCAGCCGCTGCTGCACGGGCTTCTCCAGCTTACTGGGCTTTACGTGGTCTGGGTCCTGCCGTGCATGTGGCCTTGGACCTTGGCTACTGCCCCCCACTTCTGCAGGCAGGGGGGTTAGTTTAAGTTGTCTTCCCCTTCCCCTTCCATGGTGGCTTAGGGGCAGGGGGCAGCTAACAATGCCCAGCTGCTTTGCATTTTTACTCTGGGGCCCGGGCTCACAGCATTAGCAGTGGGAGCAGACTAGGGAAGGGGTTTGCTCCCCCTCCAAGCAGTGTGGGAGGCTCCACCCAGCACTGCATTGCTGGCTCTCCAGTCCCCCTTGCAGGTTTTCCTCTGCACCTCCCCAAGCCCATGGGGCCTTACAGTTCCTGTGTAAAATGTATGCGACTGATACAGGAATTGTGGGTATAGGGATGACAGGTGGCACCTCAGCATCCCCAGAAGTTTTGGGGGGGAAGAGCAAAAGACAGAGACAACGTCAGGCTATGTGCCGATGTCACATCCAGGCAAAGACCATAGAGTGTCTAGGGTGGCAACTGAAGACTGATGTCATGCTCGGATTTGTGACTTAGTCTGATGTCATTTCTGCCCTCCACTGTTTCTTTCACCAGCCCAAAAGACAGGGGCGGGTGGAGGGGAGCCCTTCCCCAAGAGATTGGCAAGGATTTTGCGCATGTAATCAAATATATTTACATGCAAAGTAATTTAAAAAACCCTCCAATTTCATGGGAGATGGGGCAGAGAAGCAAAGCTCAGCATGGAAGTGAAGAGTTGTGGGTCTGATGCGCACAAAAGGGAAGCAGAACTTAAATGAGGCTGTTTGGGTGAAAACAGCACGAAGGAGAAATTCAAAATCTCCTTAACCAAAATCAAGGCCTGGACTGGGTGTATGACGTGAGACCCTGGAGTTGTGTGGTGGCTGCTACAGCTTACTTTCAGTCACACAGCGCAGATCCTTGGGCTGTGGTGGCAGTTCCTGCCAGAGTAACATTTTTTAAAAAATGTATACAATCAGTCAAATATCCAGTGGCCAATCAGAAGCCGTCCTGGACAAAAGTCTCACCTGGCCCCACCCACATTCCAAAACACTCGGCGGGCACTAGGAAAGGTGTCAGGGGGCACGATAGCATCCGTGGGCCCCACGTTGGGGACCCCAGGTTAGAGTGTTGGATTCGTGTTCAAATTCTTGGTCAGCCGTTGTTACTTGCTGGGTGACCTGTGGCCAGTCTCTCTCTTCTCTCATTCTAACTTGCCTCATGGGATTGCTGTGGGGATAAAGTGGGGGAGGGGACCATGTGTACCACCCTAGCCCCTTGGAAGAAGGGCTGGTTAAAAATCTAATTAATCACAAAAATTTAACAAAGCATGACCCAAAGGAGGGAAAAAGAGAAAGGACAGTGTGAATGACCAGATGTCGGGTCGATGCAGGATCTACTGAAGGAGAGTTGGAATGGGTCTCATGAACATGGTCAGTGGTCAAAATTACTGTGTGCAAAATTTGATCATTCATAGGGATGCCAGCTTCCAGGTGGGGCCTTGAGATCTCCTGGCATTGCAGCCAGTCTCCAGACTACAGAGATCAGTTCCCCAGAAAAAAACAGCAGTTTTGGAGGGTAAATTCTGTGGCATTTTATTTATTAGATTTTTTTTATTTAAAGCCACTGCTCACCCAAAGGGTCATGCGGTGACTCACAACATTAAAACCATATAAATAAGTTTAAAACAACATAAAAACAGATACACATACACATACGCAGACCTTTATTGGCGTAAGTCAGGTTACAAAGAGAAACATAAACAGATGAAGAAGTAACAAGGAGAAATGAATTAATCATATCTATCTATGCATTGCTCAATCGATCCTTAATTACCAAACTTAGAAATAAGGCAGCCTTTTTGGTTGTTTCAGGTGACAGATCATTCAGGAGATGGCGCACCTGCAGAGCATCCAGACAACCTGTCATGTTGGATAAAATTGGGTCTAAACGAGTAAAATGTGTATCATCATAGTTTATTTATTTATTTATTTCGATTTGTATCCCGCCTTGCCAGCGAACCGGCTCTAGGCGGCTAACAACATAAAATCATAGACATACAAAGTTAAAAACACAGCATATAAAATTTTAACTCATATTAAAATACAATTAACAATCAGTGGGGACAGTATAGGAGAATATGGAGAACTGAATCGACTTGATTTAGATGACACGCACAGAGTCTTGCTGAATATAGAATCCCTTTTTATCTACCCTGAGTTACAGCAGATGGAAAAAAACAGATAACAAATATAAAGTATTAACATTAAAATGTTCAACTATTAAAATATGCGGCAGGCACCACACCACTAACAAAAACAACCAAGACATGTGGATTACACTTAGGGTTGTGTCCCCTCTGACAACCCGCAAGGGCTTGGGGGGTTAGGGTGCCCAGATTCAGGTTGGGAAACTCCTGGGGAGGATGAGGTCTTCATTGGGGTACAATGCCATAGAGTCCATCCTCCAAAGCATCCATTTTCTCCAGGGGAAGCGATCTGTGTAATTCCAGGGGATCCCCAGATCCCACCTGGAACCTGGCATACCCAGGGGTCCGTTGGAGCGGGAGCGCACAGGAGCGCAGCTCCAGGAGTGAGGAGCCCAGGGGGCGGGCACATGACCAAGCCCCGCCCCCTCCTCGGCTTCCCCAAGCAGTGCAGAGGCGCAGCGCCCCGGGGAAAGCCCTGCTAGGGTCTTTATTGCTTTTAATGTTTTGCTTTAATATTGATAATTTTATCATTGTTCCTTTTATGACTGTGTGCTGCTTTTCCAGAGACTTGCTCAAGGTGGCATATAAATTTTCTAAGTATTCCATTTTTTATCTGGGCACATGGCACATAAGTACTGGAGAAATTTCACTAACCCTTCAGCAGCTTCCGCCCCATCAGTTTGGTGTAGTGGTCAGGAGTTGTACTCTAATCTGGGAGAACTGGGTTTGATTCCCCAATCCTCCATATGCAGCTGCTGGTGTGACCTTGGGCCAGTCACAAGTTCTCTCAGAGCTGTTTTCTCATGAGCAGTTCTCAAAAGACCTCTCTCAGCCCCACCTACCTCACAGGGTGTCTTGCTGTGGGGAGGGGAAGGGAAAGGGATGGGTGGTGCACATGTCCTGGGTATCTCAAGTCTACTTGAAACCTGGTGGTTTCAAGGGAGCAGGAAGAGAATGAGGGTGTGTTCTTTACTCTTATTTTTATTGCACCAAGTATTGGATGGGGAAGGGAATGGAAGAAGAGCAGGTCAGTTTCACTCACCTGTGGAGTGGAGCCTGAGGGGTGGGTGATGCCTTCTGACACACTTCCGGTATGTTAGGGGGTGTGGCATATGCAAATGAGTTATGCTAATGAGTTATGCTAATGAGCTCCTGCACCTCTTTTTTTACGAAATTACCCCTGGGCATACCTAATTACACTCCAAAGGCAAACCTAAAAAAAGTCAGCTCTGCATGCCCTGCGGAAACTAAACGATTATACCCTGCTGAAGTCCCTTCCCTCCCCAACTCTGCCCTCTCTAGGCTCCACCCCCAAATCTCCAGTAACTTCCCAACCTAGAGTTGGCAGTCTTAACCAAACAGGAGCCAAGCACCCAGCCTGTTTGGTTCATGCCAAACAGCCACAAACAGCTGCTGAACAGGTTTGCATCGGATTTTTGCAAAACTGTGCATGTGCAAAAATGTATTATCTATTTATTTATTCAAAACATTTGTTGGCTGCCTTTCTACCTTGCAGAACTCAACATGGGAAAGACCACGATTTAAAACCTCAGGACTGCCGATAAATAAAAATGAAATTCAGAGTGGTCAGCAGCCATTAGTGTCATTGAGGGGTATTCAGACGAATACCAACAACTAGGATTTTATTAAAACACAGCATTTATTTATCACTGATTTATATGATTTATGACTGATCCAATTGTCTAGTTAAACAGTTGCCTGCTGTGGGGAGCAGTTATGCAGCAAGGACAGGTAATCGTCAATCTCACGAGACTACTCGTCTGTGAGAAGCTGGTTGCAGTGAACGGCATGGTTAGGGAACGAATACAGTGAAGCAGCCTGACAAACAGCCACAAACAAGTCAATGAAACGGTTGAACTGATTATCAAAAAAACAGGCTCCCTGTTCATGACTGGTGAACGGGACCGAAGCCGAACCAGCGAGTGTTCGAGCATCCCTCTTGTCAAGTATATAACACAGATTTTCAATAGCCTCCGGCATTTCACAGAAGACAACAGAGAGATGCATTTCCAATATTTGTTTTATTTATTTATATACGTTATTTATAGTCTGCCTTTCTCATGGGGACTTAGGGTGGATTACACATAGTGGGCCAGTACAAGCGCAAAAAATGGATGTTCAGTAACCAGTGCATTGTGATTTTAGAAGCGTAGAACCACCAGAAAGACCTGAAGCATAGCATAAGTATTACACTACATAAATAGGATCCGGCTTACAGCACGCAGCAGTATAGACCGCAGTCTTTAATCATTTATCCAAGCATTTTTATTTCCACACCTAAATTCACTGCCTGCTCCTTGCTGGCTTTCCTGAAGGCTCTTCTCTGCCTCCTGGATATTGTCTTCATTTTATTCTGTAAGGGATGTTCCTGCACTGCCTTTAGCAGCAGGATTTTTTTTTTTTTTAGCAAGCTGACCATAGACATTGCCTTTAAAAAATAATAAACTGAATTGCACTTTGGATCTGGGGGATGCTTTAAAGAAAAGGTTGCAGTCCAAACACACCAAGCAGTAGTCAGAAGATGGATAGGGGGTTCTGAAACACGGGATGGATGGGAAACAGCGGGACTCATAAAAACATACAAAGAGCCCTGCTGGATCAGACTGATAGTCCATCTAATCCAGCATCCTGTCTCACACAGTGGCCAACCAGTTCCTCTGGAGGGCCAACAACAGGGCAGAGAGGCCGAGGCCTTCCCTGATAAGAACCTCAGAAGAGCCCTGCTGGATCAGACCAGTGATGGTCCATCTAGTCCAGCATCCTGTCTCACATGGTGGCTGACCAGTTCCTCTGGAGGGCGAACAGCAGGACATAGAGGCCGAGGTCTTCCCCCGATGTCGCCTCCTGGCTCTGGGATTCAGAGGATTAGTGCCTCTGAATGTGGAGGTTCCCCTCAGTCACTACAGCTAGTAGCCATTGACAGGCTTATCCTCCATGAGTCTTTCCAATCCCCTTTGAAAGCTATTTATTCCTGTGGCCATCACGACATCCTCTGGCAGCAAATTCCACATTTCAATCACTCTGTGTAAAGTAGTAGTTCCTCTTGCCCGTCCTGAACCTGCTGCCCATCATTTGGAGGGTTTGTGTGCGCATTGTATCCATGTGTGGTGCGTGTACCATCCAGGGCAGGTTCCAGGTTGTGGGGGGCCATGGGCAGGTTGTGGGGGGCCATGGGGGCCATGGGCCCCCTTCCCACCCCTTCACCCACGTGTCTCACTGGATGCACCAAATCCTTCCCCTGCTCTGCTCGCAAGCCCTCCCAACTGCTCATGCTCACCGTTTTCATCTGCACTGCCCTAATGGCACAGAGCAGTATGTGCAGCTCGGAACACGAGTGGTGAAGCACTCACCAGTGAGCAGCCAGGGAAAGAGAGTCTTGGGGGGTCGTGGGCAGCCATGAGCCCTGCCAGAAGCCATGGGCCTCGGCAGCTGCCGCACTTGAGAGTATACTGACACCAGCCTTGCAGGCACACAAAAATCTGTTTTATTTCTATATAAAACGTTTCTGTGCTGCCTTTCCACTCAAACAGGGTCCCCAAGGCAGAGTGCGGTAATAAAAAGCAGCCCCCCCCCGCCCTGATTTAAACCCCTGAGATCAATGGGATGGGGACGGAGATCTGGATGCATCCAGGTTCCTAGGTGTTCATGCTGGTTCTTGCTACAAAAGGCATCTCCCACAAAATGCCTCCACAAAAAGCAAAACCAGACAAATGTTTTGGCTCGAGCTGGGCATCAGGACAAAAGGACTGGTCCCTGCCACAAAGGTCTCATCAGCTTGGATTGCCTCTCTGCCACGTCCTCCTCCTGCATCAAGGATATTCAGGGACCTGTGTGTTCCAGCCAGAGGTTTCCGCATCAGAATCTGAGCTGAGCTGTGTGTGTGGAGTTGGGAGAGAGAGAAAGTGGAGACTGAATTGGAAGTTTCTCTCTCTCTCTCTCTCTCTCTCTGTGTGTGTGTGTGTGTGTAGGCTAATCCAGGATGCCAGTAGGAACCGATAGTGCTGAGCTCAGCGTCTGCAGTGGCTGCCCAAAGAGCTTGATTATTTTTAGATAAGATGGAAAGCAAAGCAGGCCACGTTCTGGGCTACAGCCCACATGAGGCGTGAGTTGTGTTTCTGATGAGGAAGAGAAAGCAGGAGGTGGGGGGGGGAAGGGTTGCGGCAACGTTCGTCTCTTTCTCCCTCTTTTTTGTTTTTGCTGTCTGAATGGCAAAGCCCCATTTCCTTCTTGAGGAAAGGGCTGGGGGGCATGCAATGTGGCATCAGGTTGCAAAGGAAGTCACGCGGCCTGTAGTCCGCCTGCGCTAAGGTTGCCAACTTTATGACGAAAACGGAAAAGTTCTCATGGCCTTGAAGCATGTGCTGCACCCCTAGTCCCCAAGTGGAGTTTAAAAAAAAAATTAAATACACAGTAAGACCAAAGCGTAACACTACCCCAGCTCCTAAAAGTGAAGGCGGTATTAGTTGGGAGGGTGTAACTGTTCAAAAGCGCCCAGCAAAATGGAGCTGGCTGCTTCTGTATGCAATGTTGAAAGGCTGGAGGGACTGTGGCTCAGCAGAAGATCATCTGCTTGGCATGCAGAAGGTCCCAAGTTCAATCCCGGGCATCTCCAGTTTAAAAGGACCAGGCAGTGAGTGATGTGAAAGATGTCCCCCTGAGACCCCAGAGGGCCGCTTCCACTCTGAGCAGACAATACTGACCTTGATGGGCCAAGGGTCTGATTCAGTATAAGGCAGTTTCATGTGCAACACCCCAACAGGGAAGCACATGGTGTGCGGGGCTGCGTTCCCAGTGTACATCTGCAGCCACTGCACTACTGAGAGGGCTGCTGTCCACCCACTGTTGCCCCCTCCCCAAGCACCAAGAAGACTGAGCATCACTGCCCCAGACAGAGTGTCCCATCTATATCTTGTGGCTAATAGCCCCTGATGGACCTGTGTCCCATCTGTTTTATCCAATCCCCTCTTGAAGCTGTCAATGCTTGTAGCCGCCACCACTTCCTGCGGCAGTGAATCCCACGTGTTAATGACTCTTTGGGTGAAGAAGGACTTCCTTTTATCTGTTCTAAGGCTACTGCTCTTTAATTTTATTGAATGCCCATGAGTTTTTGTATTGTGAGAAAAGTACTTCTTACTCTGCCTTCTCTATCCCACGCATTATTTTGTAAACCTCTGTCACCCCTCAGTCATTGTTTCTCCAAGCTAAAGAGCCCTAATCTCTTTAACCTTTCTACACAGGGAAGGAGTTCCTTTTTGGGGTGTGGTGACCAGAACTGTACTCAGTATTTCAAATGAAGCCAAACTGTAGTTGTCACTGATCTCGCTGATTTTGGGGTGGGTGGGTGGGGAAGAAGTAAACACCAAACACTCTCACCACCCAGGTTTGGAACTCGTATGATGGCAAGCAAAACCCCTGCCGTTTGTGCCGGTCCAGGATCCGCAATGGTGCCGCCTGCCCTGACTTTGTGGCGCCTCGGAGGTTCTGAGGTCAGGCCTGTGTCTGCTTCTGGCAGCCAGCAAAGAGAGGAGGCGGGGGAGGCTCCAATCTGTGGCGGCAGCTTGTTAATCACCAGGCCGGCAGCAAAGAGAGTGCTATGGGGGGGAGCACCGGGCGGGGGGGATTGTCCATTATTGCTAAAATGATATTACAAAGAACAGCCATTAGCATCCAGAGCCAACCCAGACAGCGGTCTCCTGGTCAGCCACTGTTTGATTCTGAACTGTGTGAGGGTGTATCACTGGAGTTACCATGTCCCCCCCCCCCCCCCCAATCTCAGGGCCCTTGTGCCTGTCTAACAGCTATATTTTGTTAAAATATTAAAATTTGCATTAAAGAAACCTTCTTCTGCACAAGTGGTGGCAGAAATCTATTGGGTATATCTATTACTTTTTTAAAATCCCAGCTTTCTTCTAAGCTGCCCACGGCAGCATGTATGGATTTCCCCTCCTCCATTTTATCCTCACCATGAGATGGCAAAGTGGACTGGGCTGAGAGAGAACGGCTGGGCCACAGTCATCCAATGAGTTTTGCAGCTGGGTGGTCATTTGAACTCAGGTCTCCCCAGTCTTAGTTTGGTGCCACGCAGGGCAGGCATGATTTCCTCTAACTCACATTTGCATGTGTGAATACACATATATTGAAAAATGTCATGTTTTTTATCACATCTTCCCTCCAAGACGATCAAGGCAGCATAAATTAACACACACACACCGATTTGATCCTCACAGCAAGCCTGCGATGTAGGCCAAGCTGCAACTGTGTGACTGGCCTAAGGTCTTCCAGTGAGCTTCATGGCCGAGCTGGGATTCGAATGAAAATTCCCTGCATTGAGAAAACTAACAGTGCAATCCTGAGAAAAATGATACTTTTCTAAATCCATGGAAATCCATTCTCTTTGGGATTTTGCTGTATGATCACTAAAATATCCCCCCCCCCCCCGGTCTTCAAACTTTACAATTTTTGTATTTGAGCAGCATTCAGACAAGTTTCTTAAAATCCTGAAATCAGTAGCCAGAAAGAGTTTCAGAGGAGGAGCTGTGCTCTTAAAACGCAAAAGAGAAAAGACCAGGGGTCCTTTGGGGCCGGAGCGAGGCAGAGCGCTGCTCTGCCAGCCCAGGAGTGGGCACTAGGGCAGCCATGGGCCGAATCAGATTCTCTGATCTGATTCGGCCCACCGCCGAATTGCCGCCAAAATTTGACGGCAGCTTTAAAAGCAGCTGTAGGGGAGGGGGTTTGAGGGAGAGGCTCCAAACTTGCAGAGTAGCTTCTGGAACCTCTTCCCCAAATACCCACCACGTTTCAAGAAGATTGGACCAGGGGGTCCAATTCTACGGGCCTCCAATCAGGTTGCCCCCATTCCCTCCATTGTTCTCTATGGTGGGAAAAAGTAACGTTTTTTCCCACCATAGAGAACAATGGAGGGGATGGGGCAACCTGTTTGAGGCCCCGTTGAATTGGACCCCCTGGTCTTATCTTCTTGAAACTTGGTGGGTATTTGGGGGAGAGGTCCCAGAAGGTACCCTGTAAGTTTGGAGCCTCTCCCTCAAACCCCCTCTCCTCCAGCCCCTCATATACCCTATGAGTTTTTGCCATTGACTTCAATGGCCCATAGGGTATAATAGGGCTGAAACTGACATTCGGCCGGTTATGCTCATAGGTATGCTAATGAGCTCCTGCACCTCTTTTTCTACGAAATGACCCCTGGAAAAGACCATATTTTTAAAATGTTAACACGAATCGTGTCTCCAGGGCAGGGGCGCGCTGTTTCAACTCTGCTGTCCTAGAGGTGACCTGGGTTGCTTCTTGGCTTTGGTCTGGCCCTAAAACTCTTGGTTTTGGATTTTTGAAAGGCAGCAAAAGGAACTGGTCTCATGTACAACTTGTGGTTTTTGTTTTCAGATTCAGATCAGAGCAACAGCCCGAGGACGGGAATCGGGTCAGACCAAGAGGACAGCAAACCCATCATCACACTGGGTGAGCAAGAACCGAAAGGGGGATGTGTGTGTGTGTGTGTGTGTGTGTGTGCGTGTGTGTTTGTGTACACAGGAATCTGTCTGTATCACTCTCTGCTCAAACTATGAAATGAAGGAAGACTATATTTGGCGAAACGGAGTGCAGGGTGGGCCTGGCTGGATCAGACCAGTGGTCCATTTAGACCAGCATTCTGTTCAACCTAGTTGCCAGCCTTTGCCCCCTCTCCAAAAGTGACGTTCGGAGATATACTGCTTTGGCACAAGGACATTCCATGTGACTAAGAACTTTGGACAGGCCTTCAGTGAATCATCTAATCCTGCCCTTAAAGCTCCCTGTAGCAGTGAGTTCCACAAGTTAGTTACGTGTCACATAAAGAAGTGCTTCTTTTTGTCTGTCCCGAATCTTTCAGTCATCAATTTCATTAGGGGCCCTTAAGGAAGAGGGAGAAGAAAGTTCCCTCTTTCCACTTTTCCCGCCCTCTTTATGGTTGTGGAACCCTCTGTCATGCCCCCTTCTTAGATTGCCTTTTTTCAGAACTAAAAAGTCCCAAAGTTTTCAGCTGTTCCTCAGAGAAAAGTTGCATGAAGCCCTGGATTTTTCTGATTGCCTCTTTTCGGCACCGTTCCCAGGTCTCTGATACTTTGGGTCAAACCTGAACAAGTGGGCAGCTTGAGTGCATTGTGGGTGGGCGGGACTGTTATCACAACCCTGGGAGGATCGGGACCAGAGCTCTGAGACAGAAGTACAGGAGCACCAACCCAGAGGGAAAACTCAAGTGCAGGATTAGATTTGGGCTGAAGGAGCGGATCAAACTTCCAGGCTGGACCACAGTGACGAAATTTCGTTTGCTACGAAATGCTGCTTGTTGAATGGAGCAGGCTGAAGAAAGCTCCTTCCATCTGAGCTGGAATTGGCTCTGGATCAGTTCAAAGTCCCAAATGCTGCATCCTCCCACGCAAACCTCCTGGGGCAATTTGGATGGGGCTTCACTGCTGTTCGGGATCCTTCCAAAATCCTATTTGTTGGAATTTCTTCCTGGGTTTTGAAGTCCCAAATTACCTGGCCTTGTTTCCAGAATTGAACATTAGGAAATTCCCCTTTGTTCCACACAGTATTTCTGATTTTTGTACAACCCGTGCATGCAGTCTTTGCCCCAGCGCTCAGCGCCTTCCGTTCATGTGCCTGTTCCTCCCCCCCAACTATGCCCCCAACGGGTGCATCGAAAACTGGAAAAATGTGATCTTGATATAACTGTATGTACAGTTTTATCTGGATTATTTTTTGAGGTGGCGATTTTGTGAACATCTAGGAGCACATGTGCACTTCAGGAAATCCTGAACAAAACAAAACAATACAATCCCCATTTGTGTTTGCATGAAGGGTCTTTTCTTTTTTCCTACAGAGTTTAATCAATGCATAGAGGGATGAAAAAGCCAATTATGATGCAGCTTGCAGGACGTGCATATAACATCTCGTGTCTTCTTTAAAAAATTTATATAGCTGTGTGGGGTTTTGTGTGAACCAGCAGAGGGAAAGGAGAGGGAGAACATCCCAAACCCTTATCTTCCAAATATGTCCTCTATCCAAATTGCTCTCTCAGACTGAGGAAGTGTGACTGGCCCAAGGTCACCCAGCATTCAAAGGTGGGGGGGGAAGGGCAGATCCTAACCTAAAATTCTAAGTACCACACCACAGTGGAACTTCAAATGATTTCCAAGTAGGCTCAAAAGAAGATAGCAAAAAAGATCACTGGTTTGATCTTGCTTTGGAGGTTTTTAAACAGAGGCTAGATGGCCATCTGACAGCAGTGCTGATTCCGTGAACTTGGGCAGATCATGAGTGGGAGGGCAGGAAAGGTTGCCTCAGTGCTTAGTTCTCGTGGCCCTTTCTTACACCCCCAGGGTAATGCTGATCGCCACTTTGGGGTCAGGAAGCAATTTTTCTCCAGGCCAGTTTGGCCGGGGATCCTGGAGGTTTTTTGTCATCTTCTGGGTGTGGAACAGGGGTCGGTGGGGGGGTGGGAGTTGTGAATTTCCTGCATTGTGCAGGGGGTTGGACTAGATGACCCTGGAGGTCACTTCCAACTCTGTGATTCTGTGATTCTGGGGTCAGACTAGATGTGATGCCGGCCACAAATCGTGCTGGGATTCTCCAACTTTTAGACAAGATGAGATATCAAGGAATGGACATTCCCAAGGTCACCGGGGCCGGATTCAGCTCAGGAAAACAACATGGGGGAAGGCTGCAGCCCCTTCTTTCCCTGTGCGGTGCTCTCAAGCTGAACCGGGCCCAACATGCTTGGGAACCTTACTTCCCTGATGTCACGTTTGTCAGAAAGTCGGGGAACCCCAACCCAATTCACAGCAGACATCATGTCTAGTTTGGCCCCCTGTATTCTGACACACATCTGGGGAGGTGTCATTTGGCTCCAGGATTTATTTCCTCCTGTTTCCTTGCCACCAGCTGCTATTACATTTCATTGATGTGTTTCTGATTCCTAATTTAATGTATTGTATTGATTTCTCTTGTTCTGAAAACTGCACTTCAAAACACAGGGCAGCCTAGCCAAGAAGGAGAAAAATCTGGAGGCAGTTCAGAAGGCAGGGGAGTTGGCAAGGGAAACCAGGAGGTTGTGCAGCCAAACTGGGCGTTAAGGAGGGGAAATCCTTCTTTGGGGAGAGGAGGCTGGAGCATGTCAAGAGAGTTGCTCCAGCAAGACCAGAATCTTGTTGTGGCCCCGGCTGGACCAGGAAACTTGTGGGCTGCAAGGGGGTGGAGTCATGCTAGGATCCACCCTTTCCTCTTTGTTCCTCCACATGGTGATCCTGATTGGCTCGCCCCCCAAACTGAGCTGGTGTTGTGGGTGACCAGAAAAAAGCCCACAGGAAAAAAACCCACAGAAAAACCCCATGGACATAAATGCTCACAGGAAAAAAGCCCACGTAAAAAATGCCCACGCAGAAAAATGCCCACGTGGAAATAAGCCCACACAGAAAAAAGCCTGTGCACATAAAAGCCCACACGGAAAGAAGCTCACATTGAAAAATACCACCTGAAGTGCCATAGATATTTATAATGGTGGATAGCTATTCATCTTCATTTATGAGAATGAACAGGTGTTACCTATAGTCACATGCAACAATTTGTGCTGTGATTTTATCAAATATAATCCTATATATATAATTGTCTTACATGTTGGCCATTTCCAGCTCTCCCATTGGCTATGCTATGCACTCCATCAGACACTGGCTATTCAACTGCCACTCAAGAGTACTCGTGTGCCATTTGCTGGGGGCTGGGTCCACTCCTGTGCAACTAACTTATCCTTCAGTGGCTGTTGCTAGGCAACCAAGCTTGGTTCTGTCAGTAAAAAGACAAAGGAAGGAAACCCTTTCCAGGCCTTTGTGAGGAACTCATTGGGACCAGTCCTGACTAGAGTTGCCAGCTCCAGGTTGGGAAATTCCTGGATATTTTGTGATGGAGTCTACGGAACCCAGAGTTTAGAAGAAGAGAAGAAGAGATTGGATTTATATCCTGCCCTTCACTCACTTGGAGTCTCAGAGCAGCTTACGAACTCCTTTCCCTTCCCCTCCCCACAACAGACACCCTGTGAGGTAGGTGGGGCTGAGAGAGCTCTGAGACAACTGTCCTTGAGAGAACAGCTGTGCCAGAGCTATGGCTTGCCCAAGGTCATCCAGCAGGTGCAAGTGGAGGAGTGGGGAATCAAACCCGGTTCTCCCAGATTAGAGTCCGCACACTTAACCACTACACCAAACTGGCTCTCCCCTCTTTAGGGAGGGGAGAGGCCTCAGCTTTTTTCCCGTGGGCTTTTTACCTAGAACCGGTGTTGTGACATGCTCCCTCTGAGCTGTGGAGTCTTGTGAGCAAGAATTCTACTTAGTGAGCTTCTGGCCCTGAAGCTGTGAGAGAGCAATTTGGCTGCTCCATAAATTAGTTTGCTCGGGAGCCATCCTTCCTGAGTTAAGACAAAAATGTGTGAGTCGGAGGCTAAAGAACTGTGAGCTAGCTCACACTAACTCAGCTTAGAGGGAACACTGTGAAGTGTCTGAAAAGGAACTACAGTCTAGGAGGCTGCTGGTTCAAATCTTTGCTCTGCGCAAACATAGCAGGTGGTCTCAATCAGTCCTCTCTTCCTCAGCCTTTATCCCTTCATCTGTAATACAGAGATAACTACACTGGCCTGCTTGTCATGGCAGGTGTAAAGACCACAACAAGATTATCTGTGTAAAGCAGTTTAAACACTAAGTTTTCTTAGCCATCGCCAAGTGGATTCTGAAATTTTGCAAAACAATCCGATGTAGGAGAACGAAGTTTGAGTCCAGTGTGCATGAAAGCTTATGCCTTGAATAAAATTTTGTTGGTCTTTGAAATGCCACGGGACTCAAACTTTGTTCTGCTGCTTCAGACCAACACGGCGACCCACCTGAATCAATCTGGTGTAGGGTTTGTTTGTAACTAACATCTTAAAAACTGCCATTTGTTGGGTTCTGGTGTGTGTGGGAGGGAAGGGAGGAGGTATGCAAGTATTTTAGTAATCTGAAGATTTTTCATTTGCTTTTCATCTCGAAATGAGTTCTCCAAGGAGAGAATGTTAACCTCCCCCCACATGTTAAACCAGCTATGAAAAAATAACAAACTAAAAATAAACCAAACTAAAATCAATCTCACACCGAAGTTTGCTTCAGAAGAAAAGTTTGACTTGATCTTCCTAAATAGGTCTGTCTATTGTATTTTACAATCCCAAAATTTTGGCCTGAAAATTTCCATTTTAATTTCAGTGCTCCCTTGTATGAATTGAATCCAGGAGCTTTTAAATTTGGTCTGTGTTGGGTTTATTTACGGTAGATCCCCCCCCCCCCCAGTTAACTTTACGCTACTTGGGGAAACAAGGCATCAGAGTAAGCAACAAATCTTCAAGGTCCTCTGTGACAGTTTGCAGAAAGAAAAAAGGTCATGTTTATACCACAGAGAAAGTGATGGGCAACTTGCTATATTGACATGCAGCTAGCCTGTTTTAAAAATTTCTGTATCTCTCCAAGTATAAAATTCAACATTTTAACAGTTCAGGGGGGAAAATGACTGAAATATTTTTTTCGGGGGGGAATTTCCCTTGACGTGTGAAAATAATCTCTCTTCTGTAGATGCGACAGATTTCCAAGAAAATTTTGTCACGTCAGGTGTCTTCAGTGTCACGGAGCTTATCCAAGTCTCCCGAAGTGAGTAGTTCACAGCTCCTTCTCTCGGGGGGTGGGGGGGGGGAGATTGTGGGGTTGTGTGCAAGGATGGCATTGAGGGCTGGAATACTAGCGCAGCTGCCCCAAACGAGTCCACTACCATCCCCTGATTGCTGACTGCTTTGGAGGAGAACCATGAAGAAGTTCTTGCTCCACAGCTTCCCTCTGGGCATCTCTTCCAGCAGGAAACAGGAGACTGCCCTAGAGGACCCGACTATGTCACAGAGGGCTTCTGGGGTACTTCCATTTCCAGCTGCAAAGTGTGCCCAGTCAGCTTCCTCACTCATCATATTATAGATCCATATGAACTAACTAGACATTCCCAAAAGATTTACTTTTAAGGCTCTGTTGAACAGTGAGAAAGCCTCTCTGGATCCTCAGGCAGAAAAGGCTTTGCAATCCAGAAGTTTGCTCTGGGAACCTTCGAACCAAAAAAGCATTTTTTTTCTTTTTTCCCCCTTTCCTTCCTCAGGGCTCATTTTGTAGCAGGAGCTCGTCTGCATATTAGGCCACACACCCCTGATGTAGCCAGTCCTCCAAGAGCTTACAGTAGCCCCTGTAAGAAGAGCTCTGTAAGCTCTTGGAGGATTGGCTACATTAGGGGTGTGTGGCCTAATATGCAAAGGAGCTCCTGCTACAAAATGAGCCCTGGCTTTTATACTTATTGAGACAAAAGGCCTTCCTCCCAAAAGCCTGCTTGATGTGTTTACAAGTATTCTTCCTAGCGTATGTAAATTTGTTAAAACACCGAGAGCCAGTTTGGTGTAGTGGTTAAGTGTGTGGACTCTAATCTGGGAGAACTGGGTTTGATTCCCCACTCCTCCACTTGCACCTGCTGGATGACCTTGGGCAAGCCATAGCTCTGGCACAGCTGTTCTCTCAAGGACAGTTGTCTCAGAGCTCTCTCAGCCCCACCTACCTCACAGGGTGTCTGTTGGGGGGAGGGGAAGAGAAAGGAGTTCGTAAGCCGCTCTGAGACTCCAAGTGAGTGAAGGGCGGGATATAAATCCAATCTCTTCTCTTCTTCTTCTTCTTCTGGGAGGAATGCTATTTGGCCACCCCAAAATAAGCAGAAAAGGAAAGAGAACTGAGGTGAGAATGCAGAATCCAAATATTTTAAGAGAGATGGAAATCAAATTAAATAACCTGATGAAAATAGAAGTCAGGAGAAACTAGGAATAAAGATGCAGAGGGTAGGATATTGACTGCAGTAATCACATGCTAAAAACAGAGTACAGTTGAAAGATGCCAAGAATGGAGCGTGTGTGATCTCTGGCCTTACCAATGCGGGGGTAGATGTGCAATCACTCCACCTCGGTGATACACATCCTGCGCCAAGCAAAGCTAAATTTTGCTCAGATCCAACCCTTCCTATGTCTCCCACTGCAATGACGGGCAGGCCTTGCAACCATATTGGCATAGTTTATTCTGCAACATTTACCTTTTGGTGTGTTAATACATTTGGGTTTTTCGCAAGTCCTAGTGAAGAGCAAGGAATTCTGACAGGTGCTGAGGACTACACTTCCTGTCAGACCACTAGAAACCCTGTTCCACTACCAATTTCTGACATTTCAGCAGGATTTCTTTCCACGGGCCTAAGGACTTAACTGTCTTCTTTTTTAACAGAAGCTGAAATTCTCAGTCTAGTCTGTCCTTGCCTGAAACAGGCATCTCATGTGTGAAATGTTCGAAATGGGACAGTCATATTAAGAAAGAGTTGTCTTTAAAAAGCATGATTCCATTCTAACTCTTGAGACGACCCAGCTCAAAATTTTGATTTTCTCCCCCCCCCCCTTTTTTAAAAAGTTCAGGTTCTTCAGCCTGAAACCTGACTAGTTCTTTAGATACTAAATTTAGGTTTAAGTACAGATGGTTTCCTGGCTTGACTCTGGACCAAACTTCACCCAGAGCTGGAGTTCCATGATGGGGATTCCAGATGTGTAATTTGGCCCTAAAAAGAATTTGGGGGAGGCAGTGTGAATTAAGGATGGGGAAAGGGGGAAGGTTTACTGTTCCCCTGCATACAATTTCCTTAATCAAATATCCCCCTTTCCCAAGGCTTTAAGCCCTGGTAGGAAGAAAAAACACAATGCTGGCATCTGTGCAGCTTAAAGCATTTTGGGAGGGGCATATTTTCAATTAGGATATGGTGCTCCTCCAGTCAAATTTACCCTCCTCCCCTTCTCTGAAGAAGTGAGCAGTGACTCATGAAAGCTCCTCCCCTGCCACAAACTTTGTTTGTCTTTATGGTGCTCCTGGACTTTTGCTCTGTTCTACTGCCTCCTCCCCTGTTCCAGTATATGTAGCTGCTGCTTTAAGCTACAGATCATACATCTGGAGTTTCCATTGTTTTTACTCAGAATTAGCTATTCTCCATCTAACTAAGCTTGGGGAGGCGAAACAATTGTGTCAGGTTCCTAAAGGCTGGAAAATGAGTTTCCCAAAGCCACCTCTGGTTCAGTCTAATTTCTTGGTGGCGTTAGGTAGTGTGAAGCTTCCATTGTCTAGCTCCCAGATTTTGGTACAGGATGATGGCATTATGGCTGGGTGTTATAGTAAAATGTCCATTATGAGTGGAAGGAGGGCAGGTTGAGTGCAAAACACCCTGAAAGGGGAAGGGGAGTTTGCTGTGTATCTCTGCAGAAGAGCACGGAAACTCTGGCATGGGATCCCCATTAAAGAAGACCGAGCTGTTCAGTATCAGAGGTGGAAAACCAAATTTTGTCCTTCTGTCTTCCACAATGGGTACCTGGCTGTGCATTGATGGGACTTCATCTCTGTGTCCTCTGCAGCGCCAGTGGTGACGGGCACGGGGCCAAATTTCTCCTTGGGGGAGTTGCAAGGACACCTGGCTTATGACCTCAACCCCTCCAGCACAGGGATGAGACGGACACTTCCGAGCACCTCCTCCAGTGGGTAAGTCTCAGCTGGGGTTGGGTGGGAGACGTTCCAAAGGCCATCCTGGCAGGACTTCGGCTGACCTTCTTCATGACCGTGAGAGACCAAGGCATTTCTGGAGACCTGAGCATATACAGAGTGTGTTTTCTATTCTAGTCCCTGGGGTGGTCAGAAGTTTTGAATCCCCTCCAAGGACTAACTGGAAGAACTGTCACCTCCCCTGTCTCCAGCTGAGGATTCAGAATGGAATCTGGTGATGGGAGGACTTACCTGTTGTGCCATGCTTCCTCTCTTTTTGGGAACTCACTTTCGGCTTGCCATTCCCCCGGGGGAACGGGGGATAGCTTGCTTTTAGGGCGCCCGATCTGCCGGCCTGGATCCGGCCGGCGGGGAAAGCTCTGCCCCCAAAGTGCTGAGTTTGGGCCAAAGTGTCCAGCGCGATGACCTCACCTGGAGGTGACATCGTTGCACAGGGCACATTGTGGGAGGACACTCTATCATTCAAGGAAAACGACAACATGCCCTGCACAATGACATCACTTCTGGGTGACATCACGCGCACACTGAAGATCTCCGGGACCTTCCCGCTGGCCCCCAGGTAAGACCCTGACTCAGTTTCTGCTACCCATTAACCACCTTCAGATGTTGTGTGCCATCAGGAGGTCAAGGGGGGGGTGCCTTCAGGTCATCTTCATCCAATGAAATATGCATCCGCAGAAGGACCTGGTAATGGCCTACTGATAGATCAGCTTGATGAAAATGAGAAAGGTATCTACGTACATTACAAGTAAATCACTGTCCACTTCAGAAAAAAAGACAGATTCTAGTAAGTCCAGTGGGTCAGGATCTGATTGTGTCTCTCTCAGGTAACCAGAGTCCTCTACTGTTGCTGATTCGTATGAAGAGACCAGGAGAGAAGGCAACGGTTCCCTATTTTGTTCCTTTTAATATGCGTTCATATTTTTGTTAGACAGTTTCGCTGCTGTCGGATTTCATGTGCAACGTTTACAGTATTTATGTGCAAAATGGAGGTCCTGTGTATGTAGAACACATGTGTCCTATAAAACTAATGTATTTATATGTAGGGAATGTTTTAATTTGAAGCAAGGTGTGAAAATTTTCAAAATCCCACTTGCACAAGGCAAACACAAATCCGAAACGAAGATTCTGAGCCCGAAACGGCATCACCTGCTGAGGAAGTTAAAAGCTGTCCTTAAACTAGGGTATCCCTCTCCCTGGGGTGGGGGGGGAGGGGAGTCTGATGGGTGATCCTCAGACCAAAGGCAACCGATTTGGGGCCTGTGAGATGGTGCCACCAAATTTTAATTCAGGGTGTGACCAACATTTTTCTCAAAGCTTCCCTTTTAAGAAGAAAGATGGTTTTCGAAAAGTTGACGTGTTATGGCTCCTCCCATAGCAACCTGTGAGTTGTAGGGTTTTTGGGGGGGGAGGCGGGGTAGAACTGCTAGTCACCTTTGCTTTTATTTATTTATATTTATTTTATGAGCTTTATATCCCGCCCTCCCCGCTATATGGCAGGCCCACCATACGGCAGCTTTCTAGTCACTTGAGTGAATGAGTGTAGCTGCTGCCAAAATCCCAAGCATCCCCCACCTCTCACTAACCCCCCCTCTCCCTCTGGTTGGTGGTCTGTGCCGCTTCTGGCCTCTGTCACTGCTCAGTTGGGTAGGCAAGCCAGTGGCAGACAGTGGAGTGAAGCACCCAGCAGCTATCTCAGTGGTTCCTTTTTGGTATGGTGACCCACAAGTTCAAATTTACTTGGTATGGTGGACCCACCCAGGGCTGGCCCAAGGTTTTTTTGGCACCCTAGGCAAACTGTGACTTTGGCACCTCTCTAGTTCAACATTCCATCATTTACAGTGTCTCAGCAGAGGTTTTTGAGAAACCAACAAACATCACAACAAGGGGGCAGCTGCCCCCACTATGAACCCCAAGCAAGTGGCCATCCAGCATACACAGATTTCACACAGAGTTTAC
Organism: Lepidodactylus listeri; assembly: GCA_029233225.1. Taxonomy (NCBI): domain Eukaryota; kingdom Metazoa; phylum Chordata; class Lepidosauria; order Squamata; family Gekkonidae; genus Lepidodactylus; species Lepidodactylus listeri. The sequence continues at coordinate 179,397,373 of JARCFY010000002.1, forward strand.
ATTCCAGACTTTGGTCACCTCCTCCATTCCTCCCTCTAAGATTCTCTCTACTTTAGTGACCATGAGGACATGCTTTACTTGATCAACATGTATATGCAGTGAAGAAAAAGATGCTGTTTCCAGGGTCAGATCTTGGTTTCCAAGATACACAAGAAAGCAATAGAAAGGGGGGGGGGTGTTAGGGAAGGGTGGCCCACGACCCACTTTTGGGTCCCAACCCACAGGTGGGGAAGCACAGGGGTGCCTGGCTATGGCCAGGGGGCCTGATCCCATTGCTAATGCTGCACAGGGAAAGAAAAGACCACTGCTGCACAGTGCCAGTGCCTGCCTGGCTGACCACTGTGTTGAGCACTTAGGTTTCACCAAGCTTGGATCCCATGTAGAATTACCAGAAGGGGAAACAAATCAGAAATTCCGTTTTCTGTCAAATTCCCCCTGCAGGATTCCGTGAGCTCTCAGGAACGTCAGTGGGTAGATTTCTCTCCCCCACCCCCCAGTGCCTGCATGTATACATTTCCCCCCCCCCCTTAATTATCTCTCAAATGCTGTCAACAGTCAGTGCATCCTGGAGGATGCTCAGATCTTATCAGGTCATTTGGGGGGGGGGGGCTTCCTATTCTTTGGGTTAATTCATGAAATGCTCAATTTCCACCTACCAGGGGAATCTTCAAGTCTCTAGAGACCCCTGCCTTGTGCGGTGGCCAGCCACGGTGTGCTGCTCTTGTGAGCAGTGCGCTGGGCAGCTCTTCTACTATTAGATGGAGTGAAGAATGCCAACTGCGGCTTTTGTTCCCCCCACAGGAGTAAACGGCACAAGTCGGGCTCTATGGAGGATGACCTGGACACGAGTCCAGGTGGTGAATATTACACTTCTCCTGGCTCACCCACAAGTAGCAGCCGCAACTGGACAGAAGACATGGAAGGGGGTAAGCGTGCGAGGATTTCTTTTAGGGGGGGAAGCTGCCTTCCACCCTCTTGGCTTCTATGCTTCCACTGTCTTTGTCGGGGCGGGGTTGGGGTGTTCCGGAATGAAAGAGGAGATGTTTCTCCAACCACGACTCCTGGAGGGGGAGGTCTATCTAAGGCGGTGGTCTAGGATGCCTTGATGGAGCCTCCATGTTCAGGGACAGGCTACCTGTCGATGTTGGAAATGAATATCAGGGTATAAGTGATTCACGGAGGGGCAAGCTATTAGGGGCTGTGGCTTGGTGGTGGAACATCTGCTTGGCATGCAGAAGGTCCCAGGTTCAGTCCCTGACATCTCTAGGTAAAATGGTCAGGTAGCAGGTGATGGGAAAGACCTCTGCCTGAGACCCTGGAGAACTGCTGCCATTCTGAGTAGACAGTACTGTGCCTCGATGGACTGATGGTCTGATTCAGCTGAAGGCAGCTTCACTTGTCACGAGGTGTGTCGTGTGCCGGCATCTGGTGATTTAGCACAGCAAAACAGTCCTCATATTTCTGTCGAGGGTGAGCCTACCGCTGCGTATTAGCCAAGATAGCTAAATAGAACCTCCATGTTCAGGAGCAGTCTTCCTCAGATTATCAAATGCCAGTGATAAGCAACAGGGTGTAAAAGGAGCATCTGCCTGGACAGTTTGGGAAAGAAGATAGTAGCATTGGGTAGATCTTTGTCCCGGTTCTGCAGTTGGCCCTTCTTGTATATGATGGAATCGTTCACTGCCATTTTACCAACGGAAAATCAGGGGAAGCCAATTTGTCAGCTGATCCTCAGCCCATTTATTTAGAAGTAAGTCCTGTTGAATTTGAATGGGACTTACTCTCACGCAAGTTTACACAGGATTGCAGTCTGGCTTTATTGTAAGAGTTCGATAATTTCCCCAGCTGAAGATAATGGAAATGTTTGGGGAATAATCCATTAAATGATTATTAAGTGAATATTACCCCTAATTGGTTTTGCCTGTTGCATTTTCCCTTGCTGCCCCTTCCCCCTTTTCTCTTCCTGAAATCTTGCTTCAGCTACGAATTCACTAAGTGCTGTCAACAAGCTGACTTCTCTGCTCATCTGCAATGCCATCAGTTATCAGAATACCTAAAAGTCAAGTGGCTAGCCCCCTGTGCTAGTCACAAAAGCAGGAAAAGCAGGCTACCCACAGATGAGATCAGAGTTTCTACATACACAGGAGGCTCCCCGGTAAGCTTACCAGCTGGCGGCTGGCGCTCAGTGGGAGACGTGTTGACAGCATGATGTCATTTCCGGGATCAACCTGGAAGTGATGGCACGTTGCTCTGGGATTCAGTAGAATCTCTTAACCATAGAGATTGTTTCAGAGGGTAGCCATGTCATTTTCCAGCAGAACAGTCAGATTCAGGCCTGTAGCTAGGATTTTTTATTTGGGGGGGGCTTTTAACTAAGTCAGGGGGTACCCCCCACACACCCCGGTGTGCAGCAGATGAGCCTGTCGCTTCTGTCATGCACAGTGGAGCCGCCAAAGCCCCAAGTGAAAGCAGGCAGCCAGGAGATGGAGCAAGGAAGGAAGGAGGCAACGGGTGGGCAGCTTGGTTCACCTGGAAGGCAGTGGCAATGGGGTGAGTGCGGTGGTAGGAAGGGTTGCTGGCTGGCTGGTTAGCCAGCCTGGGCTCTCTCCACCGGCCCCCAGCGGGGCCTGATTGCCTCCCTTCCTCTCCCGCAGTCAGGCTAAGGAACCCTGTAGCTTTCCCTTGGCTCCGGAGGGACAGAGGATGGCCTGAGGGACCGTGGAGCTTTCCTCCGGAGCAGGCGAGGACAAGAGAACAAGGTGGGGTGCTTTATTGACCCTGCCACAGCCACCACTTTGCTTCTTTCCCATGCCCCATCCAGTGGTGTCCCATCCAGCGGTGTGGGAATGGAGGGCGGGGCTGGCTGGTGAGGTCACGGCGTGAGGGTAGGGGTGGGACTCCAGCAGGCAGGCTTGGTGAGGGCAATGGCGTGGTGCGGTGCGGCACAGAAAAAGCATAATAAGGATTTTTCAGGGGGGGGCTGGGCTGGATGGGAAGTTGGGAGGGCTCTGGCAATAAGTCAGGGCCCCGGGCCCCAAGATGTCCCACTGCAGCTATGGGCCTGGTCAGATTCAAGTCCAGCAGCACCTTCGAGACCAACAAGATTTTCAGGGTATAAGCTTTCGAGAGTCTAATGAAAGGACCTTTGACTCTTGAAAACTCGCACTCTGAAAATCTTGTTGGTCTCAAAGGTGCTACTGGACTTGAATCAGACTGCTCTAACCATAGAGGTTCTGCTGAATCCTAGAGCGGCGTGACATCACTTCTGCCCCAGAAATGATGTCACACCAATTGCCATGACTGCATTTCCCCCCATTTTTGACCTGCTGGCTTGCTGAATAGTGTGGGATGTTTTTTTTCCAGGGGTTGCTAGCAGGAGATCTCCCTCTATATAAAGGAATGGTTTTTGCATTGTTCCCATTATTAATACTGCTTCACAGCCTGTTGGCTAAAACAAATATGACTATTATTAATAATAATATGTATTATAGTATAATAATGATAATAATGATGGTGTTAACGATGATGATAATCGTAATGATAACCATAAACTACATTCTGCCTAGAAATCTATTGCCAGCACTATCTGTCAGCATTCGGGGCTCCACCTTTCCTTCCCTGAGCACAGACGTACTCAGAAGCTGTGCAGGAAAGGGTTAGTTTCAATCCTGTACGGGATGTTCTATGAAATCCTCCTAAATGAGCGTCTGAGAAGGGACTAAACCCTTTAGTGGCATTGCTTCAGCCGACTGGCCCAGATAAATTGATGGGGGGGGGGGAGAGGAGGAAGGAGATTAACCCCTTCTGCACTGCACTCTGCCTGTTCCCTCCATGTCAGAGCAACCTCTTTGGAGAGCCAGTCTGGTGTAGTGGTTAAGAGCGCGGACTGTAATCTGGGAGAACCGGGTTTGATTCCCCACTCCTCCACGTGCAGCTGCTGGTGTGACCTTGGGTCAGTCACAAGTTCTCTCAGAGCTGTCCTCTCATGGGCAGTTCTTGAGAGAGCTCTCTCAGCCCCACCAACCGCACGGGGTGTCTGTTGTGGGGAGGGGAAGGGGAAGGAGATTGTAAACTGCTCTGAGACTCCTTCGGGCAGTGAAGGGCAGGGGTATAAATCCAGTCTCTTCTCTTCTCTTCTCTTCTCTTCTCTTCTCTTCTCTTCTCTTCTCTTCTCTTCTCTTCTCTTCTTTTTTAGCAGAAATAACATCTTTTCACATCCAGCACTCACATCTTAATAATCCCAACCTGTGAAATATCCAACTTCTAAACTGTCCTGTGCAGGCATCGACCAGCTTGCGGAGCTCACTGCCACAGGGTGTTGCAACAGCCACAAGCTTGGATGCTTTTGAAAAGGGGGATTATATGCACATTCATCCTTGACCTTGGCAGCCCCGGCTAGCCCAATCTTGTCAGATCTCGGAAGTCAAGCAGGGGTGGTCCTGGCTAGGTTTGGTGAGAGACCTCCAAGAAATACCACGGCCAGGAGGCGGAGGCAGGCCAGGGCAAACCACCTTTGAGACATCTCTGGCCTTGGAAACCCCACGAGGGGTGGCCATAAGTCAGCTGTGACTTATCAGTCATAAGTCAGCAAAAACAAATATTCGTGGAGGAGAGGGCTATCGATTTCTATTGATGAGTCATTTAAATAAATACAATGGTACTTAAATGGAGCATCCATGTTCAAAGGTAGTCTACCTCAGAGGTTCCTGGTGAGAGGTTCCTGGTGAGCATTCACAGGGGGAGGCCTCTGGGGCAGCTAGGCTGGGTCTGAATACCGACACTCCGATCTTCTGCTGGGGCTTTGTCAACAGAGTCTGATTTGTTAGTAACAAACAGAGGCAAATTCTCCTTTGACTTCCCTCCCCACCCAGGCATCTCCCCAACTATCAAAAAGGACATGGACAAGTCTCCTTTCAACAGCCCCTCTCCGCAGGATTCATCGCCCCGGCTGACCAGCTTCACTCAGCATCACCGGCCTGTCATTGCCGTTCACAGTGGTACGTCAGCTATCGTCAGGGAAGGCTGGGGAAGGTGGATTGCTGAACTTAGACCCAGTTTGCCTGTGTAAGAGAATAAGCCAGTAGCGAGGACTGTACCACGTCGGACAGTGCCATTTTAAATAATTCCCTTACCTTTTTTTTTTTTTAAAAAAGACCTCCCTACAAGCAGAAATCTTGCACTTCAGGGTTTTTTTTTGTCTTCTTCTCACTGTGGTGCTAGTTTTCTACTTGCAGGAAGCTGAATTTGAAAATGGTACAGTTCATTGCTCTGGGATTCTCCTGCCTCGTTCCGCTGGGTGTGTGAGATCCAGCCTGACAGTTCCAGGCTTTGGGGGTACAATTCTCCACATCAGGTTTCTTTCCTTGCCTCTTGCAACACAACGTGCTACAGACTTAACCCGGTTTGTTTCCCCTAACATTCACTTGCTGTTCTAGGAAACCCTTGGGATCTGTGGTCTTCCAGGGGATGGCTCTGCGGATCTGTTCCAGGGAATTCTCGTAACTCTTACCAAACTACAGCTCCCACAGTTCTTTGTTGGGGGCTGCTGCAACACTTAAAATGGTACAAAGCCAATACAGACTTGTTGAATAGACAAGACCTTTAACCTTCTGTAGGGGCCCGGGACTGCTAATTTGTCCAGAGAGAAATGGAAGGATCCTGAAATATTATGGGATGTCCACTAGTCTAAAACAATCAGCTCAGCTCCCCAGGCTGTTGTTTATCATCCCGTACCAAAGGATGCTGGGTAAGAAAGGCTAGTGGCAATGTTCCCTCTAAGCAGTGCGTGTGTGTGGCCACTCATTAACACAGGAAGCCCCGCTCGGCAGCCGTCTGGAGCCACACAGGGTCTTGCACAGCCCCACTGGCCATTTTAAGATTACAGCAGTTCTGTTCTGCTCAGGATGTGGACTGCTCCGCTCAGGAGTGGAGAATTGTGGGTAAAGTCACATGTCACACTGACTGAGCAAAAGGGGTGTGTGGGAAGTGCCTTTTCCACAGTCACGCCAAGATTCCTCTCCAGGGTCGAGCTCTGGAGGGAAAAATGAAATGGCTCTGCAGATTTCACAGAGAAGCAGAGCGCTGACCGGCTGCCCCTGCGTTGCCCCTTAATGTCTCCAAGGAACAACACCCCCCCCCCTCCCCGCAATATTTGCAGTTCCTTTTTGCCCCTTCAAAAAAGAAAACGTGTCCACCCCCCCTTTAATTAATCAGGTGACAAATTAGTTGACAAATGCATGTGGTGCTTTTTAAAAGGATGAAAACAGCCCCCGCAATTTGGGGAAGGCCAAGGGCTGCTAAGCTGGCGTTTGATTTGTTGCTATGCATGTCTGTCATTTCAGTTGCAGGGCTGGGAGAAAGTTGGCTTAGGAACCTGTTCAGAGCTCTCTCTCTTTCTCATTCTCTTGCTAAATAGTACACACCTTCCCACACTAGAGAGCCAGTTTGGTGTAGTGGTTAAGTGCGCAGACTCTAATCTGGGAGAACCGGGTTTGATTCCTCACTCCTCCTCTTGCACCCGCTGGTGTGACCTTGGGCTAGCCATAGCTCTGTACCTGCTGTTCTCTCAAGGACAGTTGTCTCAGAGCTCTCTCAGCCCCACCTACCTCACAGGGTGTCTGTTGTGGGGAGGGGAAGGAGAAGGGAAAGGAGTTTGTAAGCCGCTCTGAGACTCCAAGTGAGTGAAGGGCGGGATATAAATCCAATCTCTTCTTCTTCTTTTGTAATTGCTCGATTCAGGCAGGTCGCAAAGCACATTCCAGCTCGATTTTATCATAGCTAGGGGAAGGGGCTGCTTCTGAAATCCTCTGCATTTTAGTTTCTGCACTGATTTTGATGATCCAAAGTATCTGCCTTTGTTTCTGATGCATTAGCAATGTTAGGAAATCTCCATTGTTCTGTGTGTGTCCCCCCCCATTTCCAAAATTTGTACAGGGTGCATGTGTGCGCAGTTGACCGCAGCTTTCCATTCATATACATCTGCGTTATTGATGCACACCAAGTCCATGGATACAACCCTAACCTAAGGCCAACCTTGATGTGATCGTACGCTGGGTTCCATCAGGATTCTTTTTTTTTTTTGTAATTTTTTTTTATTTTTCAAAACATTAAAATTGATACATTTATCTTATACAAATCCTTTTTTCCATATTATATAACATTTTGTTCTATTTGTATAATCTTGTTTTTATCTTGTATTGGCGGTTTCCCACCACATCTGAAGCATAACACATTTTCCACTTTATCCAAAATAGTAATACTTATATCTATGTTTACATTTCTGGTAATGGTCATATATCTTAAAAATACTTATATACTAATTCTTACTTTCTATATTCTTATATAATTCTAAAATAAAAAACAACTTCATTATCTAATTATCCTTAATACATTCATATACTCTAATTCTATTGCTTTATGTTATTATAACCATGTATAGATGTAATTTTTCATGTCCCAGTATTTTTCAACATATTCTTTCAAATCTTTCCAATCTTCTAAAAAGGTCTCTGAGTACAGGTCATTTAACTTTCTAGTCCATTTATCCATTTCAGCCATATATAACAATTTTTTCAACCATTCCCACACATCTGGTATTTTTTCATTTTTCCAATTTTGTGCATACACCATTCTTGCTGTTGTTATCATATACCATATTATTGTCCTTTTCTTTACATTTATCTCTTCTAGTTTAAGTCCAAGCAATAACATTTCAGGCAACTTCTTAAATGTACATTTCAAAATTTTTTCCATTTCTGCATGTATTATAGACCAATAAGTCTTTGCTTTATCACAAGTCCACCACATATGATAAAAAAACCTTCTTTCTTTTTACATTTCCAACATTTGTTAGACATATTCTGATTAATGTTTGCAATTTTTTTTGGTGTCATATACCATCTGTACATCATTTTAAAACAATTTTCTTTTAAGTTATAACATGTAGATATACCCATAGCATTTTTCCATAAAAATTCCCAAGATTCCATTTCAATGTCTTTGTTAAAGTTTATCGCCCATTTTACCATTTGTTCTTTTACCATTTCATCAGCGTTAAACCATTTTAACAAAATTTTATACATTTTAGAGATCATTTTTTCCCACCTTCCTCTCAAACTTGTTCTATTTCATTATTTTTTTCTCTAAAACCGGATTTTTTATCACTTCTATACATGTCATATATTTGTCTATATCTTAACCAACCATAATCAAAGTCCGTCTGATGCTGCTCCTTCAATATAAAGTCTTTACCATGTCTTGTTAATAAGTCTCTATACTTCAACCAATCTTGTCCTTTGTGACGTGATACTGGATTTAAAACTTCTGCGGGTACAATCCACATAGGTATCTCTTCTGGAAAAAAGTTTTTATATCTTGTCCACGTATCGATTAATGTTCTTCTCAAATAATGATGCTTAAACATATTGTCCATTTTTGTTTTACCATAATACAAATATGCGTGCCACCCAAACCTACAGTCATGACCTTCCAGGGACAATAACTTTCTATCTTGTAACATAGTCCATGTCCCTACCCAAGTCAAACATACTGCATCATGATATAGCCTTAAGTTTGGTAACTGGAACCCACCTCTCTCTTTAGCATCACACATTATTTTTATCTTAATTCTTGGTTTTTTCCCTCCCCACACAAACTTAGTCAATTCCTTCTGCCAGCATTTGAATGTTTTTACATCTTTCACAATCGGAATAGTTTGAAACAGAAACATTATTCTTGGTAGCACATTCATTTTAACCACTGCAGTTCTACCCAACAGTGACAAATTTAATACATTCCACCTTTTAATATCTTGCATAATTTGCTGCCATAGTTTCTCATAATTATTCTTATACAAATCAATGTTTTTCATTGTTAGGTTTACACCTAGATATTTTGTCTTTTTCACCATTTCACATTCTATAAGATTTTGTAATTCAATTTGCTTATTATTTGACATATTTTTACACATCACTTTCGATTTGTTCTTATTTACATAAAACCCAGCCAAATCACCAAACTCTCTTACTCTCTGCAACAAATATGGTAGTGTAGTCATAGGGTCTTCGGCTATAAACATCACGTCGTCTGCAAAGGCTCTATATTTAAAAGAAAAACCTTTTATTGTTAAGCCTTTAATTTCTTTATCTTCTTTCAGATTTAGTAGCAAGACTTCCAAAATCCAAATAAATAGCAACGGTGAAAGTGGGCATCCTTGTCGTGTTCCTTTTTCCACTTTAAAGTAATCCGTTTTTTCAGTATTAATTATTAAAGCCATCAGGATTCTTTTGACATGTTGAAATGTGCGTGCTTGCATCAGTAAAGCACCATGCCCAGTAACACATATGTGCATCGTGTACAGGAATACATGTGTGTGTGTGTCAGTAAAATACTGTACCAAAAGAATTTTCATGGAAATCTCTGCAATCGCATCAAGCTTACTTTTTAACGAAGCTTTTATGAATTTGGTAAAGTCAAATCTGCAGGAAGAACTAAACGCTGCGGAGATTCTGATTACAGAATTTAATTTTTGAAGTGCTACTAGTGATTTCAGAATTGAGGCGTCATGAATCGAAGCACAGGTCTGGATTCTGTAGGGGGAAATAAAGCAGAGCAAGTTCTCCCAGCCTTTAGTGTAGCTAGATGTGAAAGCTGCGGAATAAGCCAGGAATGTCCCCTGGTCAGATCTGACTCTTGCGAAAATTCAGCTCAGCTCAGCTCTTTCTTCTTCTTCTTTTTTTATCTTCAGAAAGCCCAGTCATTTCTGGGGGTTGTGACATCATGTTCCTGGTATCCTGTGTGTATGAGTGTTCGTGTTTAAGACTGAATTTGGCAAACAAATTCTTGGTTGCCTTCGAAATGATCACGGTGATATAGTTGAGTTATTTTGAGGATCTGGCCCCCACAAATCTTATTTTAACTTCTTCTTTTTTTGGCCTTTGAAATGTGGCCTTTTTTAAATGTTCAGGGCATTTTACTTTGGTGCCCTAGCATTCATGGGAAGACAGAAGGGGCAGGAGCATTCATGGGCATCAGTAAAACATCAGCATTCTTTGTGTGTGGTGTCCCGTAACCCCACCATGCATCGGAGTCCATGTGCATATCGGTAAAACACTAAGTACTTCTTAGAAGCACATGTGCACACTGGTGAAACAGTGCACCAGAAGAATCTTGATGCAGTGTATTGGTGTTGAAAGTGGAGTGTATGCCAGGAGAAGGTGCGGTTCCTGCAGCTTGGCACAGTGTGGGTAGGAAAGCAGTTTTGGTGCCACTTGCCAGGGTACACGCAGGAGTTTTATCAGTGCCAATTGTACCCTTTCAGCCAGGTACGTAGCATAGGAAGGGGGGGGCAGAGCTGAGAGAGGTCTGGTGACTTCCCCAAGGAAGTTGAGAAGGGTGCCCCAGAGGGAGGCTGGCGGAAGGCCAGGTCATGTGGGGCTACTATGCTGCCCCGTCCCACCCGGTAGTCTCCGCAGTGGTGCCCGGGAGCAGGAGGGGCTGGGTGTGTGCTGGCGACCAAAGCCGCCCGGTCTCCTTTCTGTCTCTCTCGCCCCCTGCAGGTATCGCCCGAAGCCCCCACCCTTCCTCCGCTCTGCACTTCCCCACCACCTCGATCCTGCCCCAGACGGCCTCCGCCTACTTCCCCCACACAGCCATAAGGTACCCGCCTCATCTGAATCCGCAGGATCCTCTGAAAGACCTCGTCTCGTTGGCCTGTGACCCGTCCAATCAACAGCCGGGACCGGTAAGGATCTGCCAAGGGCTACGCCCGCCCTCTTTCTGTGCTCACATGTGATAGGACTGGGGGAGTCCAGGCTGCTGCCCAGCTTGGGGCACGATTTCAAGGGGTGCAGGGGGGACCAGTCAACCTGGTTCTCTTGAACGCCTGCAGGACAAGCACCGCCACCCCCCACCCACTTCTGTACCTTTGCTCTGCTGTCATGAGGTCTAGCAACCTGCTTTATTTTGGGTTTTCGGTTTTGTTTCGTTTTACTGTATGACTTCTGTGCTGCAGCTGTAAAATCCATGCCGTCTTAGAATGTGGGCTTTACGTTTCTGTAACTTGCGCGTATGCCCCAGGTGGATTTGCAGGAACCTGAGTGAAGTAATAGAAAAGAGCCAGAGTCCAGTAGCGCCTTAAAGACTAACAAAATTTGTGGCAAGGGAGGAGCTTTTGCAAGTCACCGCTCACTTCTTCAGAGTGAAGTAAGGCATCGTTAGGTGCTCTCAGAGAGTTCATTTGAGATGAGGTTGTTTGTTAGAGCTGCTCAGAAGTAGGGTGGCGCATTTGCCCTCTCAGGATCTGGGGTATGACCACCGGAGGGGGGGGAGCAGGGAGTGTCCCTGTGTCATTGTGTCCCAGGGCTGAGAGCTTCCGCCATGTTCATAAGAGCCCATGGCAGTGCCACAGCTAATGCATGGAGGGGGGACAGATGATGGGGTGAGAGAACAAAAGGATCGAGTAATAGCATTGGCCCCCTATATCTTGGCCCCCTATATCCCCAGAATTGCAAAAGTGCAGCCCCTCCTTGCATTCGCATTAGAGAAATCTCAGCGAAGACTTTGAAAGCTGGGGGTGGGGGGGAGAGGTGCTGAGCTGGAGGGAATGAGTTCAGGTTTGCTTTGATGCCAGGTGTTTCTGTGGGAGGGGGGCTCCTTATCGAGTCCACCGCCTGCAGTCGTGACACCTCCCTTAGTTCATGTACGCACACACATGTGCGCACACACAGATCTGCCATTTGATGTACAGCGTGCTTCCCAGCTGGCTCCCCTCCACCTCAGTGGGGAGCCCCTCCCGGCAGGTGGTCCCATCAAAGGGCAGCTGGAGGAGGATGCCGCGGGTGCATCCAAGACTTTTAACCTGCCCCTTGCTGCTATTGAGCCGCCTCCCCTTCCCTCCCACAAGCTGGAGATGGAACCGGAGGTGGTACGGTGGGGGAGACATCCTTGCTGGGAAGGTGGCTCGCCCAACCCAAAATGCTGTACCTTTGCCTGGTTTTCAGCAACTTTGCAGAATCTGTTTTAGCCAGAGGTGATGGCGGGCCAAACAGAAGTCACCACTGTGAACAAAGCCTTTGTGGTTCACACTGCCAAAGTGTCTTCTGCTCCAAGGCATAATTTTATACTTTTGGTGATTCAAACAAATTCTATTTGGCTCGATTTGGATCTTGTCCTCTCCACCTGCCCCCCCAAGCACATCATGGTAGCATAAACAGAGTACGGGGGTCTCCCTGCCTTCATTTTAATTTTCACAAGAGCCCTATGCGGTCAGTTAGGCAGGGAGAGGAGGGCTGGCCTAAAGTCATCCAGTGCACTGGGAACTAAGGCTGCAGACAGACGTGCCTTTAGATCCGAAGATGCCTGATAGATCTAAAGTGCACGATCAGACAGCAACATCTGGGAAAGGGTCCGCAGTAGTCAGCACCCCATCCTAGTCCACCTCTGAAATAGAGTAAAAAGACATCTGGGAAACTCTGGTCCTAATGCTTGCTGAAGGGCCACAGATGGAGTTTCCCTAGTCTGATCACTCAAGCATGCTCTCAGGCCGTCAGGATGATTTGCTCATTCCATCTCAACTGGGTGCCATTTTTTTCGCTCATTTAGCAATATGCACATAACTGCATAATCGTCCCCATCTCTAGGCCAGCTTTGATAGTGAGCAGGAAAGGGAGTGATCTTTATCAGGTGATCACAGCTCACTGTGAACCAAGGGGATCACAGTGCTACGTGGAAGTATCAGTGAGCGGTCAAAGTGGAGAATCGACTCCCGGAAGTTGGAAAGCACATGTGCAAAAAACTGCACTCTCATTTATGCACATGTACAAAAGCAGGCAAAAAACCCCCTCCTTACCCGTCCACACCGTCTGATCGCACAGCGACACGCTGATCCTGCAGCGAAACGGCTTATACGGGGATGTGTGATCAAGCGACTCCATTTCAAATACCAGCAGATGAAATAGGAGTGCTTCCCAACCATGCCAAATGGCACGTCTGACTGCCACCTAAGGGCACTTTCACACACTAAATAATGCACTTCAGTGTACTTTGCAACTGGGTTTTACTGTACGAAATGGCAAAATCCACTTGCAGATGATAATTTAAAATGCATCGGAAGTGGATTAAAAGGGCATTATTCCCCTCATGTGAAGCAGGATTTGAACCTGGGTCTCCCCAGACTGAATACAGTTTCAGAGAGTAGCTGTGTGGGTCTGTAGTAGAACAGTTAGATTCAAGTCTGGTAGCACCTTTGAGACCAACAGGATCCATCATTCATGAGCCAAGAGTTCCCTCTGATGAAGGAAGCCTTGGCCCTTGAAAGCTTACACTCCGAAGATCTTGTTGGTCTCTAAAATGCTAATGGGCTTGGACCTAATAGTCTTAATATGACACCCGAATCATTACGCCACAAAAAAAATCGTCTTACGGATGAATCGTGGCAAGCTTGCAATGAAAATGGTGGACTCTGTGGAGGGGGTGCATGTGCACACCCCACTTGAGGGGCCGTGGCTCAGTGGTAGAGCATCCACTTAGCATGCAGAAGGTCCCAGGTTCAATCCCCAACATCTCCAGTTAAAAGGATAAGGTAGGAGGTGATGGGAAAGACCTCCGCCTGAGAACCTGGAAAGCCACTGCCAGTCTGTGTACGCAATACTGACTTTGATGGACCATGACGTGGGCTTCCTTGAAACTTTGCAGTGCCCCCCCTTCCTGCAGATCTGTTTTTCGAAAACTTGTTTATGTATGGGTGTTTAAGTGCCCATGATCAACCATCTCAGATGCGGTGGGAATAAGGAAGTTGGTTTTAAATAGGGAGGACCAAAGACTTGAGATTCCTGATCTTTAAGAGTAAATTATGAAGCTCAAAGTTATGCATTTAAGCAGGGATTTTTGCTAGTAAAAGTAGACAGCGTGTGTGTGTGTGTGGGGGGGGGGAGCTGACAAAAAGAGACAGAAGAGGAACAGTCAGGGCTTTTTTTTCCTGGGGGAACATGCCAGAACGAAGTTCCGGAACCTCTTTGACAGAGTTCTTTTTAAAATGTTTAAAAGTTCATGAATTTTCACTATACAGATTGAAGAATTCATTTCCCTCTTGAGATTTCTGGCACCTCCTTTTCCAGAAAGAAAGCTCTGGGAAAGAGTGCTAAGTCTCTTTACCTCAGTCTCCACCAGCCTCCACTCCTTAGGAAGAAACATGCTTGGGAGGAGGTTTACCAGGAGAGAACTGGGGGGGGGGGGGGTGGAGTGCTCTGACACCCCACATTCCCCTTTTTGCTCTTAAAATCAGGCAGTTTTGGGCAGGGCTGGCTCTAGGTTTGCGGGGGGGGGGGGGGAGGCGCTCTGGTGTCCTCCCCTCAGAAGGAAGGGGCAGAACACAACCTTTCATGGCCTTGAGTCCCTGTTGGCATAGCCTGTACAGTTGTCAAGTCTAGCTTGGGAAATTGCTGGAGATTTGGGGGGGTGTGCCTGGGGGGCAGAGTTTGGGAAGAGGAGGGTGCTCAGTGAGGAATGTGATGCCATCGAGTCCACCCTCGGAGATCCCAGGGGAACTGATGTCTGTAGTTTAGAGGTCAGGTGTGATTTTGGGAGAATGCCAGCCCCCCCACCGCCCCGGACTGGCCACCTTAGGGGAGGGTCATGCTCAGTACACTCTAGGCAGCTCTCCCAGGATGCAGTGGGAGAGTGTTCCTGTGACATCAGAGGGACAAATCTCCCCTTCCTGATGGAAGCCGGCCAAAAATCTGTGCCAGGCCTTGGTAACATCCCCTATTTCTGGGCAGAACCCCCCCCCCCCCCCCGGTGACCCTTGTTTATTTAAATATTTGTATTTGTCCCCCATATTTCCCATTGTGGCTGAAGGTGACTTACAATCTCAGGTGAAAATATTGGCTCAATTAGTTGCAAACCACTTCAAATTAAGTATGCGAGTGGAGTGAAATTTAATGCCCCTAAATTAGGGGCTCCCGCAATGGGCCGGAGGTGTCGGTAGATCCTCCTTGTCACCCACCCCACAGCCACGCCTGCCCTGCCCTATCAGAACTGGTCTCTGCCCTTAGTTTCTTTATTGGTTCACTGGAAATATGTTCCTTTGCATCCTTCTCGTGTCCTCCTCTTTTTTTGTGTTCTGCTTTTAGATTTTTTTTTCATCTCAAAATGGGGTCCTTTCCAGAATAGGCACCAACCTTCCTGCAGTCTGTCACGTTTTTACCCCGCCCTTCCTCCAAAGAGCTTGGGGCGCCATGCACGGGCCTCCTCTCCCCTTTTTGTCTCCACGGCAACCCTGCGAGGTAGGTTAGGCTGAGCGAGAGTGAGTGGCCTCGGGTCATCCACTGAGCATTGTGGCAGAATGGGGATTTGAACCCGAGTCTCCTCAGCCCTAGCCCAGCACTCTAACTGCTACATGACTCCGATTCTGGGAAGCCAGTGCTATCGATTGCCATTTTGGTGTCCCTCCTCAGCCTCCCTGCTTTCCTCTTTCTCTTGTCCCACACATTGATTTTATGATTTGGGGTGAGGGGGGGGGGTGCAGAGGGTGAGCCTCTTGGATTCCTTTTTTGCCCCAGTCATTCCAGGGGTTTAGAGGAGCCCAAATTTCATCCTCCTCTGAAGGTGATAACCCGTTTTCAGATTGGAGGGAGGAGACGGTGGAATCCTGATTCCCTTGCATTCTGCTTCTTTCTCTGGGTTGCCCTAGATTTTCCCAACTCTCTTTGGCCATGTATCTGCCAATTAACTGGTCAACAAATTAATTGGAAAGGAATACAGACACAAGAATCTAATCTAATAGCCTAAACTAAGTGCTGTATGCTTTTTTAACAATAAATATTCAAATATCAGGTCTAAGGCTGCGGTCACACACACTAAATAATTCACTTTCAATACACTTCCAATACACTTCCAGTTCACACTGTAAAATCCAGTTGGAAAGTGCACTGAAAGTGGATTGAAAGTGGATTATTTTAGTGTGCGAGACCACAGCCGAAGTGCCCCCCCCCCCGTTTTTGTATTATGAAATATTCACAAGTATTCTAATATCCGATTTTCTATTGTTTCACACGCACACGATGGGAAAAAAAACACAATAACATAAACCGATCACAAGACAGAGAGCCCACCCTGCAGTACAAGGCCGGGGGGGGGGGTGTATTCACAAAGTCACCAAAGTGGAAAAAGGTCCTCTTTAGACAATTGTATCAATAAAGATATAAAACTTGAAACGGACCAGTATTTTCAAAAGTCATGGCACATCCACTGTGTGCCAAAATGAGCTTGGCAAGGCTTAGAACTCCACAATAGGTCCACATAGGCATGGCTGTCCTTAAATTCTTTAAATTGAGCTACTACTAACATAGATCCCAGGTAGTCAGTTTGGTGTAGCGGTTAAGTGCGCGGACTCTAATCTGGGAGAGCCGGGTTCGATTCCCCACTCCTCCTCTTGCAGCTGTTGGATGACCTTGGGCAAGCCATAGTTCTGTCAGAGCTGTCCTTGAAAGAGCAGTTCTCAAAAGAGCTCTCTCAGCCCCGCCTACCTCACAGGGTGTCTGTTGTGGGGAGGGGAAGGGAAAGGAGTTTGTAAGCTGCTCTGGGACTCCGAGTGAAAAGTGGGGTATAAATCCAGTCTCTTCTCTCTTCTTCTTCTAGTCTCAGGCGTTTCAATTCTTCATCGGAGAGTATTGCCCCTGCAGTCTTCCTTTGACAATTCTATATTGGAGCTTATCATTAGATATCAAAAGCATTTTGCACCCCCGGGGAGCAAGAAAGCTTCAAAAACCCATGAAGAATAGTGTCTTGTAATCCATGAGCTTTCTGTATCGTGATTGGTTTATGTTATTATATTTTTTTTCCATTGTGTGTGTTAAAAAAGCATATAGCATTTAGCTTAGGCTATTAGATTAGAAGGACCTGGCCAAGCCATGACGCCACCCTCTTCCGCCCGTACCAGCCCCGGCTGTGGGCATTGTTCCCTTCTTCATCAGCAGCAGTTATCTCCATTTCAGCCTTGTATCTCATTTCTTGTTTGCAGGGTTAAAAATAGTTCCCAATATTTCCCCCTTTCCTTAAAAATAAAAAAGCTCTTTCTCCCTTTCTGCTTCCTATTCCCATGGCCCCTACCCTCGAGTACACGTTCAGCAATAGAGAAAAACAGTCGGGGTCTTTTGTGTTGGTAACCTGTCATCTGGCCCGCCCTGGAAACAGCTAGTTATCTCTCTGGCCCAATAAACAGGGGCAGGATCAGTTCTTTGGGGGCAGCACTGGCCAAACTGTGGCCTACTGGACAGTAGAGGAAAGGGGAAGGCTTTGTTGAATGTTAAAATAAAGATGTGCATTTATTGAAAAGTGACTTGTTAGCTATGACCATTTTGGTGGGGCCACCACGCTGAGAGGCCGGCCGGCCGGCCGGCCAGGAGTGCCCCCCAGAGGCCGATAAGGTCTCTGCAGAAGCCTGTCCCGTTGTGAGGGGGAGGTTCCCCTGGGGTGGGCAGGCAGCTCCAGTGGGTGGTGCTAATGGCTTGCTGTGTGTGTGTGTGTGTTTGTTTTTTTTATTTTGTGTTGTGTCCCTAGTTAAATGGAAGTGGCCAAGTGAAGGTACCCGGGCACTACCTTCCCACACAGATGTTGGCACCACCGCCCCCTGGTATGCCGCGCCTGGCAATCTCACCTGATACCAAATCCACCACGACAACTTCCGAGGGAGGGACCTCTTCGCCGACATCACCCAGTAAGCAAGCAAGCCTGCCCACCTGACACCCACCTACCCACTCCTGAATGCCCAAGCCTTGCCCACCTCTCCATCACTGATCCCTCCCCATCCTCTGCCATGTTTTCAGACTCAGGGCGCTGTGCGATCCTGGTGGGGAGGGGCAAAGCTTTGGGGAGGGGCTTCCGGATGGGACAGCAGCTGGAGAGATTGATTTCAGACAAGGCTGTTCAAACTGTCGGTTTACAGCCTGGCTTGAATCCCCGAGAGGAAAAAAGGGGACCGATCTTGAACCATTTTGCAGCTTTCTCATGATTTCCCAGACAAGCATGCAATCAAATTAGTTGCTATAGCAAATTTTAATTTTTTTTTGCGTATGTTAAGTCATGACAACCTGGAACAAAAGCCATAGTTTCTGGTCTTGCAGCCTGCCTTTGCACCATGACATTTCATTTCTGTAGGGGAGAGGCATATCCCTGGGCTCTGGGTAGGCAAGGACACCAAGCAGGATCCCTTTTTTTGAAGTGCCCCTAGCTTTCAAGGATCTGGGAGCTCCCAGCCAAAACACAGTTTCTTTCTAATCCGGGAAGTAGAACTCTCCCCGTCTGCTTGGTTGACGGGACTCTAAATTTAAACAATAGTTGCGACATTGTCACGTAAACAACGCCACGGCCACAAAAGTCTGTATATTTCTGCTCCAGACTGTCCTTTTCCATAGAAGACCCGAGCTCTAATCTAGCACGTTTCACAAAAAGAGGAAAACAGAAGGTAGACTTCAAGACTGGTATTACATTCAGGTACCATTTAAAACCCGGCTATTTACAAGACACTTTTTTTTTTTTAAATAAAAATCTGATTTTAAAAAACAATTGGCTTTTGAGACCTTAGAATGCAGTTCTCGTTAATTACAGCACCACTCCTGTTTGTGAAAATGTAGCCAATTAAAAAAAATTAATTGATTTTAAGCGTCTCCGCATTGAACAGAAAATCTTGGCTTGTCATGTTGTGAATATCAAGCTTTCATTTATCCAGTGCAGGTAACAGCTGCTTTTAAAGACAGCTCCCCTTTTAAAGAAATCTTAAACCAGTGGCCATTGCATCATGTGGCAGGGAGTTCCACAAGTTAATTGTGCATATTAGGAAGAATGTTTCCTTTTGTCTGTCCTGAATCTACTGCCCATCCAATTCACTAGATTACTCCAAGTTTTAGAATTACGGGAGAGGAAGAAAAACATGATCTCCTCTTTCTCTGCACCATGCATAGTTTAATAACCTTCCATCATCTTGTATCACAATTCGAGTAGGAATTTCACAAGCCTTGGCTCGCTTGCCTCGCAGTGGAGCTGTGGTCTTGCCAGAATGTTGGCTTCAACCTTGCTTATTTTGGCTTTCAGTGGAGCTGAGGTTCTTCCAAGGAGCTCTGTTTTCAATAGCTCAGGGTTTGCTTATCCCCAGTTGCAGGAGAGCTGAGGTTCTTTCAGGGAGCTCTGCTATACTTTAAACTGTCCAACGTCTAGCAAAGCTGATGCCGCTTATCCAAACGTGCCAAGGAGCTGAGTTCTTGCAAACTGTTCTTTGACAGCTGAGTTTCAGCAAAGCTTATTTCGCTGCTCTTCTTACCAGGGAGTTAAGGTGTTTTGCCACACATTTATTTTAACCAGTCAGCTAATGCCAGGTGTGTCTTTCTCATCCCCCATCTGCCTAACCCCCCCCCCAATCTGTGCAAAGCTTATTTTGCTTATCTGCAGTTGCCTAGAAATGAAGGTCTTGCTCTGTGCTTTTGTTCAGAATCACATGTTTTGGAGTCTTTCCTTGGTCCCTTTCTCTGCAGGAAAGCTAGGCCAGATATAATAGTTTCAGGAATGCATCAAGATTGGGGATTTGTTTCAGTTGCTTCCCTACCAGCCTCATTCTGGCTACAATCACACACACTAATAATAATCCACTTTCAATCCACTTTCAGTGCACTTTCCAACTGGATTTTAGGTCCTTTCCGCATTTTCCTGCTGCTCCGGGTTTTCTCAGTGTTGAGGCAATTTAAGTCCACAGCAAAATAGCATCCAAATAACCTGGGGCAACAGTAGGCTGAAAGTGGGCTGACCACTGAAAGGAGGTAATGTAATGCAGAATGGGGGCAAACCCAGATTTTAGTGCATAATTGGGGGGGGGGGGGGGGAGCCTGGATTAAAAAAAAGGTTGAATTCGATTTTAGTGCAGAATTGCTTGGAGGACACCGCAGTGAACATGGATTAAAAGGAGAGTGCAGAAAGGGCCTTACTGTGTGATTTGGAAAAATCCAGTTGGAAAGTGGATTGAAAGTGGATTATTTAGTGTGTGTGATCGCAGCCAGAGGCCAGTTCACACAGTTAAAATCCAGTTTGAAAGTGGGTTGAAAATGGATTATTTGGTGTGTGTGATTGCAGCCTCTGTCTCCCTGCACCTTCCTCCTCTCCCTCCCTGTATATACAAACTACAGAGCGGCTGGGTGGAGAGACAGACAGGCTGACCTGGCCTCTCTCCTTTCCTTTTGGCCCAGAATCACTCCCTGACCTTGAGCAAGTCATAACATGTTTGCAGGCCTGGAGGAGCGTGTGATGCTGCTGCATTTGGACGATAATTGGTGTGTGTGTGCGTGCGTGTGTGTGTTGGTGGAGGGGTACTGTATAAAGTTGGGGGGGTGGGGGGTGTTGACAGGCCAGGCTCTAGTTTCTGGTGCCGGATTTTATATTCCTGAGAAATCTCTGCTTTAACGCACAAAGCAAGTTTCTGGTCCTCATGACAGCATAGATCCAGGTGGAGCCGAGTTCATCTACCCAGCAGGTTTCTGTCTTCCTTACGCTCCTCCCCCAGACGCTTTCACACTGGCTCCCCACCCGCCCTTAGCCACAAAGCAATTGGTGCAAACTCAAAACAGCAAATTTACCCACATTGCACACTGGGGTGGTGTATTGCTCTTTTTTCCCCTTTCGAACTCAGGACTGGAGGGGGCCCCATAACACCAGGGACCGGGGGCTAACCTCCGTTCCATTCCCTTGATTAAAAGTGCACCACCACCCCCACACCCCGGGCTGCTTGAATTCCTATCATTGTGCCTTTTTTCATTCCCAGAGTGGGCCTTTTCTGTCTGGGAAACGGTGACAAAGAGTTAACAGCATCTTTTTCAACGTTCCAGTCCACAAGCCCCCCCCCCCTCCTTTTTCCAGCTCACCTAGGGAGATCTGCTCAGAAATCTCCAATGTCTCCCTCTGCCTGGCAGCCGCTCTCCAACCTCTCTGGTGGGAGAATGGTCTTTCTGACCTCCAGCTACCTGGAACCCTTTTAAAAGGAGACGTGGGGAACTGAACCCAGGACCGAGCAGGGACCCGAACACTGAATGAGGTCCCACAGGGGTATCCATCTGGAATACACAAGCCAAAAATATACCTGAAATTTGCCTTTTTGGCTTGGGTGTATCCGAATCAGAAACAATCCCTCCTTGAACGCTGGGAGTAACAAAAAGCTCTGTCTCTCGGAACTTTGGGAGTCTGTTCGGGTTTCAGGCTCTTCCTCCCGCCTGTGGCCCTTTAATGTTTTTTTTAAAAAGAGAGAGAAGGGACAGGACGCATGACTTAACAGCTCTCTGGGACCACGCTATAGTCACTGGCCCTTCCTTCTGTGGGGAAGGAAGGCTTCCGGAGACTCCGAAAGGTTTCTGAAGCCTTGGGGAACCCTGCCTGGCTGTAATGTGCCACCAGGAACCCACGTACTGACCCAGCCACCTGGCAGTCATCCTTTGGCTTTTGGGGCCAGGGGGGATGGACTCTGCCTCCCTCAGAAGGAAGGGTGAAGGAATGTGAATGAGCCATCGGGTCACCATGTCTGTGAAGGCCAAGTAAAAAACTGAGGGGAACTTTTGACCCAGTGATGCTCCAGTGCGGTTATTTGTGGTTCCACCGAGGCCCTGGTGAGCCGCTAAGTCACGGCCTCCTTTCCCGTTTAAATTTTAAGGCTTCAAAGGGCCGTGGAGGGGAGATCCTTTTAAAATTTCAGGGCAGGGTTTCTCCAGATCAAATCAAGCCAGTCAAAGACAATAATGCTGGGAAAAGCTGAAGGCAGCAGGCAAAGTGGATGACCCAACATGAAATGGATGGACTCAATCAAGGAAGCCACAAAGGCGCCCCATTTGCAATCCCTGAGCTAGGCTGTTGATGCTAGGATGTTTTGGAGGTTGTCGATTCGTAGGGTCGCCATAAGTTGGAAGTGACTTGACAACACTTAGCGCATGCACCAGGTTTTTCAACAAGAGCATGCTTTTCCAGGCGCTGTAATTCCCGAAGCCCAAAACTGTGCCCACGAAAAATTCGTAAAATGAACACTCTGCCCTTTCTAATTGTGAATAATGAAAAGCAAGCCCTACAGAAAACCTGTACCCTGTACCCCACATTATAACACACCAGGGACAATAGATTTTGATTTTAGTTACCAGTTTATTTCAATGTTGAAATTTCAGTTTATTTTAATGTTGAAATTTCAATGTTGAGTACAGAAACAGCTGCCTGCTGAGATCCCCCAGTGATCCTGGATCTTTTAAAACAGACTTTCACTCTCTGTTTTGACAGGATTTGGCTGCTTAAAATGAACGCTTGATTTTATTTGACCTTATTGGCCAGTGCCTGGTTGGCTGCTAACCGAGACGGTTTATTTTCCCCTCTGCTTTTATCGCAATGGTTTTAATTCATTTTAGCTGCAGTTATTTGCTTTGAGGATTATTTGAGTGGAAGGCCGCTCAGAACAAACCAGTAAACAACCAAGAGGCATATAAGTGAGTGGGATCTGAATTCTTAGCTCCAGAGAGGGAACGACCACATTAGAATAGGAAACAGTAGAAAAGAGCAAGAGTCCAGGAGCACCTCGAAGACTAACAAAATTTGTGGCAGGGGAGGAGCTTTCGGGAGTCACGGCTCACTTCATCAGATCTTGAGCCGTTAGAATGGGACTTGGGCTGTGGTCACACATACTAAATAATCCACTTTCAATCGACTTTCAGTGCACTTTCCAACTGGATTTTCTGTGTGAACTGGCAAAATCCAGCTGGAAGGTGCATTGAAACTGGATTATTTATTGTGTGTGACTGCAGCCTTGGAGATGATTTTTCCTGGAAAACTGGGAGTTTTTTGGTCATCCGAAAGGATCCAGCAGACTTGTATCAAAATGATCAAATCCTGGCTTCCTAGCTGTAGGCTATGGAAATGCAATTCTTCAGTGGAAACACCAGAAATGCCGCTGGACTGCAAGTGCAGTTTGCCAAGGATCGCTGCTTTCCTCTTTGTTTTTAGAGCATGTTACTAGTCTTCAGGTTAGCAAAGAAAGCAGGTGGTCAGTTTTCAGAATCCCCGGAGCACCGCCAAATGAAGTGTTTATGCATCAAAAGCAGTTTGCATCACATTCCATGATGTACAGAGGCAGCTCCGGGATGGACGAAATGCATGGGCTTGAGTGGGGGGTGGGGGTGGGAATCAGTGAAAGTTTTTTCGGTTGAAAACAACTGCTACACTGCAGCCAGGTGTTTATCTTTTAAACCACCCTCTGCGAAATTGAGGTTGGAGAAGGAAGGGAAGCGTCGGAAATTCTTGCAGTTTCTCTCTAGGTTGTATCTGGCTTTGTTTCTGAATAGGCACAGATTCCCTTTTGATAACTTTCTGAATTTGGGACTGGGCGCATGCCTTTACAGTCTGCCACAGATTTCGGTTCTCCCCCCTTCGCCCACATCTCCCCGTGTCCCTCTTTACTGATGGTCATACTGCATAGCAAAAACATGAGGATACCTAATAGTTATGCCCACTTTTTTTCTCAGTTCATTTCATTCATTCCACAAATCACACGTGCACGTTAGTAGAATGTCATGATCAAAGAATCTGAATGCCCTTTCATCCGGGTTCCTGTGTTCACGGGGGTAGGTCCAACGTGCATGACCCATCGATGACATGGGGGGGGGGAGGGTGCTGAAGGGACTGGAAACTGTGGCTGTCTGCACGTGCTCCTCTCTCAAGATTGCATTTTAGAAATCTTCCTGGTTAAAAGAGGATGTGGGGCAAAGCAAAATTTTAGAGCAGGAAGGGAACGGAGGTGGGGGGGACATTGGCTCATCCCTAGATTTGGGAGTGGGATTTGGTGTTGATTTGGGCATTGATTGAGTTTGAAAAATAGTCTTCCTTTCTTTCTTCCACTTCTTCCCCGCTCCACTCCCTGCAGCCTACTCCGCCCCAGGCACACCCCCTGCGAACCGCTTCGTGGGATTAGGACCACGGGATCCTGGCAGCATCTATCAGGCCCAGGTGAGTCCGGCAGAATCTTTCTTTGAGTCATTGCATAGTGGGGCTGTTCCATGATACGCCCTAGCTGCCTCAGACCTGTGGCCCCTCTTGTCCAGGAGCCTCTGGGAGAACCCAACAAGCAAAAGTCCAGCAGCTGGAATTTAGGTTAGACTGCAACTGCAGCTGCAGGCTCCTCCTGGCTATCTTTGTTCATAAATGCTTGAACTGCCCATCCGCCAGGGAGTTATTTCTTTATTAGAGTATAAAAGCTGTATGGCTGAATAGAGGTGCCATTCTCCTTAGATGTCTGTCTCACCCTGTGTGTGTTTGTGCATGATTTCTTCATTTGTTAATAATGACATCCTAGCAGTGTTGTTTCCAGCAATGGCCTGGCAACTGGCTCCAGGAAAGCTGTCAGACAAAAGCAAAAATTCTACTTTGTGAGCTACTGGCATTAAAGTCGTGAGCGAGCAATTTGCCCGCTG
Organism: Lepidodactylus listeri; assembly: GCA_029233225.1. Lineage (NCBI taxonomy): Eukaryota > Metazoa > Chordata > Lepidosauria > Squamata > Gekkonidae > Lepidodactylus > Lepidodactylus listeri. The sequence continues at coordinate 179,421,843 of JARCFY010000002.1, forward strand.
CATAAATTAGTTTGCTCTTCCTGAGCTAAGACAAAAATGTGTGAGTCGGAGGATAAAAAACTGGGAGCTAGCTCACACTCACTCAGCTCGGAGGGAACACTGCTCACAGGTATTCTGCTAGTGAACTTGGAGGTTCCATTTAGTTTTAAAGTTCAGTAGCTCCATAGCGATTCTGGCTCAATAGCAAGATCTCTCTTTCCCATAAATGCCCATTTTAACATGTGCTACCGGGATGCCTGGACAGGGTGGGGGGCCACAAGCAACCATGGTCTCCCCCGGCTCCCAGTGCTTGCCCCTTGGCATCTGTAGACTCAGAGATATACTACGCTGAATATGGAAGTTCTGCTTTGCTGTTTAGTGTCATTTAAAATCAGAGTTCTGGTTTCCTGCCCTGGATCAGTTCCCCAGTTCCCAGTCCCTTCTCGTCCCAGATTCTGTTTCCGTGTTTTGGCTCTGATCCTCTGGCTTTCACAGAGCAAGTCCTGCCAGGATCTTGGCTGGCACTTTCCCAACTACCCTCGGGAGAGCTTTTTTTTTAAAAAAAAATGTGAAATGCCAGTGGAAAGAAGAGGGGGGGAACCTTGGCAGGAAGCAAGTTCACAGGCCGAATCTAAGCTCTGTTTCCCCTCCTCCCCCTACTTTCCCTCCCGTCTTGGCCAGATAGGATTGGCTGGCTCTCTTCACGTGATGGCTGCTTGCCAATGGGATATCTCTTCCTACCCGCCCCCCCCCCCCACACACACACTTGGCACCTGGCACCGGCCGTTAGGCACCCGCTTCAGTTGAAGGTGTGGTGAGAGGCAGAGACTGTTCACGAGACCCCCCCCCCCAACACTCCAGATGGATTTCAGGGACTGATTTTGAATACACTGGGTTTTGTTTCCTGGGGGGGGGGGGGGCGGGTTGCTTTTGCTTTTCTGCGGCTGGCAGGCTTGCGGGATGTTGCCCCAGACTGCACAAATGTGCTTAGTGGGAAACAGTCGCCATCCTGGGAACACCTGGAGAGTCTGTGGGTTGGGGAAGGGGGGGGAGTGCCAGGCACCTGGCAGGGCGCATGGCACTGCTGGGAAAAGAGTGGCTCATCCATCACGTGGGCTCACTTTGGAAACAAAAAGGGGGTGCGAAAGCTGGCAATGGCCTCTGTTGTTTTTGCCTGGAGGTGGGGGAGGTGGTTAAGAAGCAGTTCAGGTTGTCTCCACGTGCACCAGGAAAACTCTTGTGTAGGAAGGAAGTGAGTTTTGAAGGGCACCCCTTCCCCACACATACACACACGCGATCTACTGTCCAGGTCTGTCCAGTTTGAGGAATGGCCACCATCCTTCTCCCTCCCTGGCTCTCCCATATCGGTTTTTATATCTCTGCATGCACACATAAGAACATAAGAGGAGCCCTGCTGTCTAATCCAGCATCCTGTCTCACACAGTGGCCTCAACCAGTTCCTCTGGAGGGCCAACAGCAGGGCAGAGAGGCCGAGGCCTTCCCCTGAGAAGAACATCAGAAGAGCCCTGCTGGATCAGACCAGTGAGGGTCCCTCCAGTCCAGGATCCTGTCTCACACAGTGGCCAACCAGTTCCTCTGGAGGGCCAGCAGCAGGGCACGGAGGCCGAGGCCTTCCCTGATAAGAACATCAGAAGAGCCCTGCTGGAACAGACCAGTGAGGGTCCCTCTAGTCCAGCATCCTTCCTCACACAGTGGCCTTCACCAGTTCCTCTGGAGGGCCAGCAACAGGGCAGAGAGGCCGAGGCCTTCCCTGATAAGAACATCAGAAGAGCCCTGCTGGATCAGACCAGTGAGGGTCCCTCTAGTCCAGCATCCTTCCTCACACAGTGGCCAACCAGTTCCTCTGGAGGGCCCACAACAGGGCAGAGTGGCCGAGGCCTTCCCCTGAGAAGAGCATCAGAAGAGCCCTGCCGGATCAGACCAGTGAGGGTCCCTCCAGTCCAACATCCTGTCTCACACAGTGGCCTTAACCAGTTCCTCTGGAGGGCCAGCAGCAGGGCACGGAGGCCGAGGCCTTCCCTGATAAGAACATCAGAAGAGCCCTGCTGGGTCAGACCAGTGAGGGTCCCTCTAGTCCAGCATCCTGTCTCACACAGTGGCCTTAACCAGTTCCTCTGGAGGGCCAGCAAAAGGGCAGAGAGGCTGAGGCCTTCCCTGATAAGAACATCAGAAGAGCCCTGCTGGGTCAGACCAGTGAGGGTCCCTCTAGTCCAGCAACCTTCCTCACACAGTGGCCTTAACCAGTTCCTCTGGAGGGCCAGCAACAGGGCAGAGTGGCCGAGGCCTTCTCTGATAAGAACATGAGAAGAGCCCTGCTGGGTCAGACCAGTGAGGGTCCCTCCAGTCCAGCATCCTGTCTCACACAGTGGCCTTAACCAGTTCCTCTGGAGGGCCAGCAGCAGGGCACGGAGGCCGAGGCCTTCCCTGATAAGAACATCAGAAGAGCCCTGCTGGGTCAGACCAGTGAGGGTCCCTCTAGTCCAGCATCCTGTCTCACACAGTGGCCTTAACCAGTTCCTCTGGAGGGCCAGCAAAAGGGCAGAGAGGCTGAGGCCTTCCCTGATAAGAACATCAGAAGAGCCCTGCTGGGTCAGACCAGTGAGGGTCCCTCTAGTCCAGCAACCTTCCTCACACAGTGGCCTTAACCAGTTCCTCTGGAGGGCCAGCAACAGGGCAGAGAGGCCGAGGCCTTCTCTGATAAGAACATGAGAAGAGCCCTGCTGGGTCAGACCAATGAGGGTCCCTCCAGTCCAGGATCCTGTCTCACACAGTGGCCAACCAGTTCCTCTGGAGGGCCCACAACAGGGCAGAGTGGCCGACGCCTTCCCCTGAGAAGAGCATCAGAAGAGCCCTGCCGGATCAGACCAGTGAGGGTCCCTCTAGTCCAGCATCCTGTCTCACACAGTGGCCTTAACCAGTTCCTCTGGAGGGCCAGCAACAGGGCAGAGAGGCCGAGGCCTTCTCTGATAAGAACATGAGAAGAGCCCTGCTGGGTCAGACCAGTGAGGGTCCCTCCAGTCCAGGATCCTGTCTCACACAGTGGCCAACCAGTTCCTCTGGAGGGCCCACAACAGGGCAGAGTGGCCGAGGCCTTCCCCTGAGAAGAGCATCAGAAGAGCCCTGCTGGGTCAGACCAGTGAGGGTCCCTCCAGTCCTGCATCCTGTCTCACACAGTGGCCAACCAGTTCCTCTGGAGGGCCAGCAACAGGGCAGAGTGGCCGACGCCTTCCCCTGAGAAGAACATCAGAAGAGCCCTGCTGGGTCAGACCAGTGAGGGTCCCTCCAGTCCAGCATCCTGTCTCACACAGTGGCCTCAACCAGTTCCTCTGGAGGGCCAGCAGCAGGGCACGGAGGCCGAGGCCTTCCCTGAGAAGAACATCAGAAGAGCCCTGCTGGATCAGACCAATGAGGGTCCCTCTAGTCCAGCATCCAGTCTCACACAGTGGCCTTAACCAGTTCCTCTGGAGGGCCAGCAGCAGGGCACGGAGGCCGAGGCCTTCCCCTGAGAAGAGCATCAGAAGAGCCCCGCTGGGTCAGACCAGTGAGGTTCCATCCAGTCCAGCATCCTGTCTCACACAGTGGCCTCAACCAGTTCCTCTGGAGGGCCAGCAGCAGGGCACGGAGGCCGAGGCCTTCCCTGATAAGGACATAAGAAGAGCCCTGCTGGTTCAGACCAATGAGGGTCCCTCTAGTCCAGTGTCCTGCCTCACACAGGGGCCAACAACAGTACATAGAGGCTGAGGCCTTCCCCTGATGTTGCCTCCTGACTCTGGGATTCAGACTAAGTGCCTCTGGATGTGGAGGTTCCCCTCAGTCTTCATGACAAGTAGCCATAGATAGACTTATGCTCCATGAATCTATCTAATCCTCTGTCAGAGCTGTTTATTCCTGTGGCCATCATGACATTCTTTGGCAGCAAATTCCACATTTTAATCACCCTGTCTGTAAAGTAGTATTTCCTTTGGTCCGTCCTGAACCTCCTGCCCATCAGCTTCATTGGATGCCCTCGAGTTCTAGTATTTCAGGAGAGGGAGTAAAAATTCTCTTTCTCAACACACACACACACACACTCATGCATGGTTCTCTGTGGGAGAGGATGCGCCTCTCATGCCAAATGTCCCAGGTTCATCTCCACTTAATCCGATTGCTCGTAGCAGGGCTGCTGGATAGAGTTTTTCCAACTGAGACCCAGGAGGGCCTTCCCATATGAGAGCTGATGTGCCTGTATGTGTTCATCCTGCTTCTCAGCTTCAGCCACTGTTGCGAAAAATGAAACCTCCCCATACAGAAGCACTCTGCCTCTGAATAGAAGCCAGGATCCAAGGACAGGGGAGGGACAGTGTTGCTTACAACTTTTGCCCAAGGTTGGTCAGTGCCGGCAATAGCCAGCGGGGCCAACATTAATGTCCTGAATAACCCAGGCTAGCCCCATCTCATCAGATCTCAGAAGCTAAGCCCTGGTTAGTATTTGGATGGGAGGCCACCCAGGAAGTCCAGGGTCTTGACGCAGGGGCAAGCAAGGGCCAACCACCTGTTTCTCTGCCATGAGTTGGATAGCTCCAGCTTGCCCAATCTAATCAAATCTCAGAAGCTAAGCTTAATCAGCCCTGGTTAGTATTTGGATGGGAGGCCACCAAGGAAGTCCCAGGTTGCTACACAGAGGCAGGCAATGGCAAACCCACCTCTGAACGTCTCTTGCCTTGAAAACTGTATGGGGTTGCCATAAGTCAGTGGTGACTTGGCTGCACTTTCCACCACCCAAGAAAGAAAGGAGGGAAAAGGAGAAAGTCAAGTTGTGAGATTGATTTGTCCTCTCCTGGGAGGGGGAGACTGCGGTGGGGGGGGGGGGGGACGGCTTTATCCATGCCTGTTCTGGGGTTCGGAATCTCCCCCCCCCCCCCCAGTTTCCAAGGACAGCCTGTAGTGAGATTCGCAGGCGGCGCCTCTGAGTGCTGTCCACACACCCTCCCCACCCTCCCGTAATATTGTGGGGCCAAACATGTCATGCCGGAATTACATGCCTGGAGCTCAAAAAGTATAATTGGCTCCAAAAAACCAGTCTGTGTGAGGGGATTTGGATTGGTTTGTGGAGCTGGGGAGGGCGGGGTTGTTCTTGTGTCCTTTCCTTGGTCAGAAATGTCCCTTTCCTACCAGGCAGGCATGTTTCGACCAGGAAAACTGTGCCGGAAGGAGGGATTAATCCCCACCCAGCCCACCCAGCACCAACAGCCTCATCTGTAAGCCCCCTCTGCCACCATTGCTTCTTTGGCCAAAAACCACATCTGCCATTCAACGTTCCCTCTAAGCTGTGGAGTCTTGTGAGCAAAAATCCTACTTTGTGAGCCCTACTGGCATTAAAGTTGTGAGCGAGCAATGTGGCTGCAGCATAGATCAGTTTGCTCTGGAGCTGTCCTTCCTGAGCTGAGACAACAATGTGTGAGTCAGAGACTAAAAAACTGTGAGCGAGCTCACACTAACTCCGCTTAGAGGGAACACTGCTGCCATTCCCGTCCCAGAACTCCAGCATCACCGTCTGGGATAGGCTGGCCCCGAGCATGGCAATTCCAGGTTTTAGTGACAACAGCCAAATTTAGTAAGTTTGGGACCAACACAGATTACCCCTTTGCTACAGGCTGCTCAGGGATCAGACGCCTTTCCCCACTCCTGGGAGATTATGAACCACAGAACGGGCATGCATAAAGTTCCCCCAAGTCTCCCCCTCCCGGGAGAGGACAAATCAATCCCACAACTGGACATTCCCCCTTTTTTTGAGGACGTAAATAACGTGTAAGGGGCTGCAGTGGCTTAGAGGTTAGGACGCTGAGCTGCAGACCGGGAGGTCTGTAGTTTGGCAGTTCGAGACCTGAGTGCCGCGTGACAGAGTGAGCTCCCGTCTCTGGTCCCAGCTCCTGCCAGCCTAGCAGTTCGAAAGCAAGAAATTGCAAGTAGATAAATAGGTACCACTTCAGTGGGAAGGTAACAGTATTCTGTGCACCACGACGTCTAGTCATGCCGGCCACATGACCACAGAAAAAGTCTTCGGACAGAGCTGGCCCTTTGGCTTGGAAACGGAGATGAGCACCACCCCCTAGAGTTGGATTTGATTGGCTTTCAAGCAAAGGAAACCATTACCTTTACCTAAATAACATGTCCCAAGAAAGTTTTTCAGCTTGTGGAAATGATGCCCGTTGGACTAATTTTCAGAAATGGCTCATGTTTTGAGAGCCAGTTTGGTGTACTGGTTAGGAGCACGGACTCTAATCTGGGAGAACCAGGTTTGATTCCCCCACTCCTCCACACGCATCTGCTGGTGTGACCTTGGATCAGTCATAAGTTCTTTCAGAGCTGTTCTCTCACCAGCAGTCCCCGAAAGAGCTCTCTCCGCCCCACCTATCTCCCAGGGTGTCTGTTGCAGAGAGGGGAAGGGAAAGGAGATTGTAAACCGCTCTGAGACTCCTTCTGGTAGTGAAGAGTGGGATATAAATCCAATCTCTTCTTCTTTGTCATGGATTTGCCAAACATGGGGACAGGCAAGGAATTTTGGGGTATAATGAAGTGCCACCCCCAAACCAGTGTTGTGCAGTGGTTATGAATGTTGAACTCGTGCTTGACCTGGATGGCCCAGGCACGCCCAATCCCATCAGCTCTCGGAAGCTAAGCAGGGCTGAGCCTGGCAAGTACTTGGAAGAGAGACCTCAAAGGAATACCAGGGCCAGGAGGCAGAGGCAGGCAATAGCAAGCCACCTCTCTGAAACATTCAAATCTCAATAGGGGTTGCCAGAAGTCACCATGACTTCCAGGCATGCAAGCATACACACACACACACAATTAAAACTAAAAAAAAACGTTGGACTAGTACATAGGAGATCCTGGTTCAAATCCCCACTCGTGCCACGGAAGCTCGCTGGGGGACCTTGGGCCACTCCCACTCGCTCAGGGTTGTTATGAGGATAAGATGGAAGAGAGGAGAATGTGTTGGGTCCCCATTGGGGAGAAAAGCGGAGTACAAAGGAATTTAATGAAATCTTGTTAAGCCACTTTTCTGATGTCACTGCCCAGCCTTGGTAGGGGAGGGGCCGTAGTTCAGTGGCAGAGCCTCTGCTTGTCACGCAGAAGGTCCCAGGTTCAATCCCCCGCACCTCCAGTTAAAAGGATCCGGTAGGAGGTGACGTGGAAGACCCAGAGGCTCAGCCAATCTGAGCTGACAATACTGACCTCAAGGAGCCAGCGTGGTGTGTCCCCCCCCCCCCCCCTTTCAGGCACTGTCAGCCCTTGGAATGCGGTTTAATTCTGGCCCACTCTACGTTGGTTTGACTTTCCTCCCCCATTAATCTATTCCACTTCTCTTAACAGGTTGTTAAAAGCTTCCATAAGCATAAATTTGCTTATCTATGGGGTGAATAGATGAAGGTTCACAAATCCAAACGTGCAAAATGATCATTGCTGGGATGGATCGGACATGTGAAATTGGGAAATGGGTTGTGACTGCAATTATTATTATTATTTTAAAAAAGGGATTCCAAAGCTGAACAGTTTGGGGGGGGTGTGCTGAAGACACTCCTGGACTGGGGAGCCCTTTGGTCCCTGGCCAATCCTGGGTGGCACTAGGAGAGACCTGCACTGCCACCTTCTGGAAATGCACAAAATGGCAGGGTTGACATCCCATCAGCTTAATGTGACAATGGACTTTGGGGACGAGAGCTTCCGGACGTAGGGGGCCAGGGGCGTAGACTTTTCTGAAGTCCGGGGGGGCTTCCCCCCCCCCCCGAAAACCTACCGCCAGCCGCCGCGCCTCCCCGGCCCTTCCGAGGCTCACCAGCTGGTGCTGCTGGTGCCTTTCCCTCCCCCTCCGCCCTGGCCACTCCCTCCCTCACCCCTAAAAGAGGAAGAGGGAGAGATAAGGAGGGAGCAGGGCCGGTGGGGGGGGGAGAGGCACCAGCCGGCAAGCCTCAGAAGGGCCCGGGAGGTGCGGCGGCAAGGCGCCGGCGGCAGGCGCGACGTTTTCCCAGGGGGGCTCAGTCCCCCCCGGGAAATTTCAGGGGTGGCTTGAGCCCTCGAGCCCCCCCGTAGTTTACACCGGTGTAGGGGGCAGTGGCCCAACCGGAAGTCTGGTCGGAAGCATCTCACCGCAGAGGTCAGGCAGCAGTTTGAGAGTCCAGCACTTGCCATGTGTTCTCCCCCGCCCCGTGGTCTGTTGCATGAGTGAATATCTCATTCCGAGTGCTGGTGCCCACCTCCTGCTCTGGCTGTACCCCCTGCCAAGAAAACCGTGCTGAGCCTTCATTTGAAGCTTGGCCTGCCCGCCCGCTTGGAGGCACAAACTCATGAATTATTTGCAGCCCTGGAATTTTCAGCCACTTTGGCAGTCTGGGTTCGAGCAGAAAACCCTTCTCCACATTTATGGCCTCTCTGCGTTGGCTAGGAGTTTGGCAGCTAGCAGAAACACAAATCTCTTCCCCTATGGCTGGCGCCAGAGATTGGCAGGCTCTACCAGTCATAACTCCGTTGACTGGCACTCCTGTCTTGGCCCTTGTGAAAGGTTGAGCCCTCTCTGGGAAGTGGGGGTGCCCCTTTGCCCAAGCCCTGTTCCCAGCTGTGGTGTTGCAGAGGGGCTGCCGCAATACACACTGCTAGTCCCTGATGAACAAATGAATCCACTTTATACTGAATACATCCACTGGTCTGTCCAACTTGGCATTTTCTCTCTCTCTCTGATTGGCTGGAGTCTATCCTGGCCCCAGAACTTTTGATGCCAGGGCTGGTTCCCACATGAAGCTGCTCCAAGGGTGGTCTTGCCTCATCTAACTCTCCAGGGTCTCAAGGGGAGGTCTTTTGCATCTCCTGTGACTTTATCCTTCCCACTGAATGCTCCAGGGATTGAACATGGGGCCTTCGGCACATGAAACAGATGCCCTGTCCCATGGCCCCGAGCCATAGCTTGGCGTAATGACCCTCAAATAAGACAGTCCTCTATTAGGAACCTTTGAATCTGAATGAGATGTTAAGAATCTGCTTGTCTTGAACTGGGGGAGACTGACCAAGAGAGAGATCTCAATGAAAATGTCGAGACAGTGTGCGACTGCAATGAAAAAGGCCAACACTATGCTGGGGGTTATTAGGAAGGGAACTGAAAACAAATCAGCCAGTATCAGAATTCCCCTGTATAAATCGATGGTGCGACCTCATTTGGAGTACTGTGTACAGTTCTGGTCGCCACACCTCAAAAAAGATATCATAGCATTGGAAAAAGTGCAGAAAAGGGCAACTAGAATGTTAAAAGGGTTGGAACACTTTCCCGATGAAGAAAGGCTGAGGCGCTTGGGGCTCTTTAGCTTGGAGAAACGATGGCTGAGGGGTGACATGATCGAGGTTTATAAGATTACGCATGGGATAGAGCAGGTAGAGAAAGAGGTCCTTTTCTCCCTTTCTCACAATACAAGAACTCGTGGGCACTCCATGAAATCGCTGAGCAGTCGGGTTAGAACGGATAAAAGGAAGTCCTTCTTCACCCAAAGAGTGATTAACATATAGAATTCACTGCCACAGGAGGTGGTGGCGGCTACAAGCACTTTAGCTTGGAGAAACGACGGCTTCAAGAGCATATGGAGCAGAAGTCCGTCAGTGGCTATTAGCCACAAAGTATAGAGAGGAACCCTCGGTCTGGGGCAAGTGATGCTCTGTAGTCTTGGTGCTTGGGGGGGGGGGGGCAACAGTGGGAGGGTTTCTAGTGTCCTGGCCCCACTACTGGACCTCCTGCGGGTACCTGGTGCTTTTGGCCACTGTGTGACACAGTGTTGGACTGGATGGGCCACCGGCCTGATCCAATACTGGCTTCTCTTATGTTCTTATATGGAGCAGAGGTCCATCGGTGGCTGTTAGCCACAAAGTATAGATAGGAACTCTCGGTCTGGGGCAAGTGATGCTCTGTAGTCTTGGTGCTTGGGGGGGGGGGGAGGGGCAACAGTGGGAGGGCTTCTAGTGTCCTGGCTCCACTGCTGGACCTCCTGAGAGCACCTGGTATTTCTGGCCACTGTGTGACACAGAGTGTTGGACTGGAGGGGCCACTGGCCTGATCCAACCTTGGCTTCTCTTATGTCCTTATGTTCTTATGTCTTCTGGGATGCTTTAAGGGCAACGGCCTGTTTGCATCTCTCAGAGCCCCAGCTTCTCCTTAGCCCCACTGCCTTCTGTGAGCATCCCCATATGATCCCTTCCATTCTTTCTCTTCTTCCCACAGTGAACTTAGGGAACTCCCTGCTGCAAGATTTACTGCAGGCTGAGGAGGGCTTAGGCGGGGGTGTCGAACATGCGGCCCGGGGCCGAAACTGGCCCTCGAGCAACTGATGTGAGAGAGGGAAGGCAGGAGGCTGCTTGGCGGGGGGTACAGACGGTGAGGTGTGTGTAGTCAAAGCCGTCAAGAAATAAAAGGTAATGGCTAGGAGGCGAGTATGGTGTCCCTTGGAAACAACCTAGGTTAAATACATTTACTGGGGCTTTTGTGGATTCCCTAGTAAATCAATTGCTTTCACTCCTAGGAATCAATTCCTTTTGTTTGTATTTTGAGGGGGGGAAATAATATCGTTAATTGGGGTTGCTTGTGTCATTTATAAAGTTTATATCTCTGGTACGTGGCATTTCATTTTACGGCAGACGTGGTCCGGCCCGACAAAGTATCTTTTATGTCAGATCTGGCCCTTGTAACTTAACGAGTTTGACAACTGTGGTTTAGGCAGATTTAAAAAGGTATTTTCGTCACGTTCATTGAGGATTGGCTGTCTAGCGACAGCTCTTAACCATAGAGGCTCAATGGAACCTCCTTGTTCCAAAGCAGGTAAATGCTTGCTGATGGGGAGGGCGGGAGAGGGGAAGACCCTTCCCCTGTTAGGAGCAGGAACTTATTCTGATCTGATCTAGCCAAGGCAATTTCTTACAGATGGTAGCCATGAAAATCAAGATGGAGCCTCTATATTCAGATGCAGTGTATCGGTGAATACCAGATGCTGGGAACAGGTAAAAAGATGCCCCGTTGCCTTTGCACTCTACTTGTGACCTTCTAGGTGACCACCAGATAGGGTTGCCAGTCTCCAGGTGGGGCCTGGGGATCTCCCGCTTTTACAGCTGATCTCCAGCTGAGAGAGATCAGCTCCCCTGGAGAAAATGGCTGCTTTGGAGGGTGGACTCTATGGCATTGTACCGTGCTGAGGCCCCTCCCCTCCCCAAACCCCGCCTTCTCCTGGATCCACCCCCAAAGTCTCCAGGTATTTTTCAACCCAGACCTGGCAACCCTATAACCAGAAGGACTCTAGTCCAGAAGGACCCTTGGTCTGATCTGGCAGAGCTGTTATGTATGTTTTTGTTGGCCAGGGAACCTCCATGAAGAGAAGGGGAGTGACTCTGACAAACAGCCAATGGGCACACACAAGAGGTCTGGGTAGGGTTGCCAGCCTCCAGGTGGCGGCTGGAAATCTCCCGCTCTTACAACTGATCTCCAGGCGAAGGAGATCAGTTCACCTGGAGAAAATGGCCGCTTTGGAAGGGAAACTCTTCGGCATTAGACCCCACTGAAGTCCCTCCCCTCCCAAACCCTGCCCTCCTCAGGCTCCACCCCCAAATCTCCAGGTATTTCCCAACCCAGAGCTGGGAACCCAGGGTCAGGGGGTGTGGATGGATCCTTGGTGTAAACCTAGGGCTGCCAAGTCAAACTCACCGATTGGTGGGGGGGAGTCCCTCGTCGCCTGGGAGCCTCCCGGGAGCCTCCCAGGCGCACGCGCTTTGCGCACGTGCCCGGTGACGTCACCCGGAAGTGGTGACGTCACCTCCAGCCACTTTGGAAGCTGGCATTAAGCCCCAAACCCCAGCCCCTCAGGCTCCACACCCAAAATCTCCAGGTTTTTCCCAAGTCTTACCTTTTAAAAAGTGGGGGAGTCCTGGTCCCTGTCCAGGTGTCCGGTGACCTCCTCAGCGTAGTGACGTCACCCGGAAGTGACATCACCACCAGAGCCTCCGGGTGACGTCACTACGCTGGGGAGGTCATCCACGCTGGACGACTTCGGAGGCAGGGTTCCCCCCGACGGCCGAATGCCGGCCGGCGGATCGGGAACCCCTATAGCGGGGGATCCCCCGCCCCCCGGGCTGACTTGGCGGCCCTATGTAAACCAGGTGCCAGGGATGGCGCTTGGGCCCCTCTGCATTCAGAGGTCACCCTTGTAATAACTCCACAGCACCCAGTACCAAAACAGAATGGAGCTTTATTAGAACATAGGCAAGGCCTGGTCTGGGCCCTGCTAGACCATAACCAGCCACAGCCAGCAACCAACCAGACAAGTGAAAAGTGAAATTAAAAGCAAAGACTTTTCCCATAAGGGATAAGGCTGCCAAGTCCCCCGGGGGGGCGGGGATTCCCCCGCTAAATAGGTCCCCAATCCACCAGTCCGGATCTGGCCGGTGGGGGGAACCCCACCCTCAAAGTGGCCCAATCAGGCCAACGTGCCCGGCGTGATGACGTCACCCGGAGGTGACGTCATCACGCTGGGCACATTGCCAGGGCAATGCTCTAGCAATCTCCCTGAAAACTCTATGGTACCATAGAGTTTTAGGGCGATTACCAGAGTGACGCCCCGGCAACATGCCCAGTGCACACACACAATGGACACCTGGACAGGGACCAGGACTCCCCCACTTTTTAAAAGGTAAGACTTGGCAACCCTAATAAGGGTTCATGTTAAAATAGCTATACAATACAATAAGGGAACATGAACAAATTCACAACTCCCTACAATATAGCAGCCTTCCTACGGTTGCCAGTTCCAGGTTGGGAAAAACCTGGAGATTTTGGGTGTGGAGCCTGAGGGGCTGGGGTTTGGGGCTTAATGCCAGCTTCCAAAGTGGCCATTTCCTCCAACTGAACTGGTCTCTGTCGCCTGGAGATAAGGTGTAATAATGGGAGCTCTCCAGCTACCATCTGGAAGTTAAACAATAGGGACCCCAGGTGTATATAGTATGCAAAAATATAAACCGCAAGGGTAGACCATCAGAAGATTCACAGCTTTCACAAGTAAACAGTAGACAGTAGAAATTGGTGGTCACAATTCAAAAACACTATTTGCAAATTCTAAATACAAATTGATGATAGTGGGAAATATTCAACAGGAGACTCCTCTATATCCTTTGAATATAATAGTGTCCAAAAGACCTCAGAGTCCACAAAAAAGGCAGAAGAAGGACATTTTCAGCTGTTACAAGTTTGTATGTGCTTTGGGACATCCTCTGCCTTTTTTGTGGACTTCCCAGTATCATCAAATTGTAGTTTGAATTTGCAAATAGTGTTTTTGAATGGTGACCACCAGTTCTGTTGTATTTTTAATTTATTGTTATTGTACTTCAGTAGACTGATGTCTACTGTTTACTTGTGAAAGCTGTGAATCTTTTGATAGTCTACCCTTGAGGTTTATATTTTTGCATACCATCCGGCAGTTGGCAACCCTACACCCTCCCCTTCTTTTGTTAGAGATTTTGTATGTTGGGACTTGTTTTTATGTGAGCAGGATCGGAGAAGAGCCTAAAAAAGGTGGTCTGACGCTGCCCAGCTACCCACCAACACGCACACCCCACTGATGATCACTTCCCGCACAAGCCACACCAAACGCCTGCTGGGCCATCTCCACACCCTCCGTGTGGGTTTCTGCGGGCGGCATGCTCTCAGTGTGGCCCCAAGGACTGGCGGCCTCTCTCTGAGCTCCCTCTTCTAAAATTAAGCAGCAAATTATAGGGGTCCTGCTCAGAGAAGCAAAGGGAAGTTGCTGGTGCTCTCCTTTGGTTTCTTGGCTTGGCCTAAGATAAGGGCAGGGTAAGGCTGGGGCCTGCAGGAATTATGAGCTTTCCTCCTATGTGTTTACCAAGACAATCTATTAGGAAGGTGCAGGTTTCCTCTCCCTTTGCTTCCATCTCTGGCCTTTCTGGTGATCTGCAAAAAAAAAAATAAAAAAATCTTGAACTGAATAGCCCAGGCTAGCCTGAACTCATCAGATCTCAGAAGCTAAGCCGAGTTGGCCCTCGTTGGGAGGGATGGGAGACCAACAAGGAAGTCCAGGGTTGCGACACAGAGACAGGCAATGGCCAACCACTCCTGTTTGTCTCTGCCCTGAGCTGGCTGATTTCAGAAGCTAAGCAGAGTCAGCCCTGGTCAATATTTGGATGGGAGACCACCAAGGAAGTCCAAGGTCATGACCCAGAGGCAGGCAACGGCAAATCACCTATGAATGTCTCTTGCCTTGAAAACCCGAGGGGTTGCTGTCAACCAGCTGTGACTTTATGGCAACAACAACAACAACAACAAAATTACTCCAGCCTCGGCCAAAGTCTTCTTAAACACCCCTGGACTGCCAGTGGTCTGGAGAAGGGCAGATGACCAGTCAAGTTGACTCACAGCCTTGTGGGACTCACTGCTACAGAATGCAGCGGTTTTTGTGAGTTTAGATGGCTTTACAAGAGGATTAGGCACACTGACAGAGTAGAGGTCTATTAACAGCTTGTAGGCATAATGGCTAAATGGAACTTCCATATTCAAGAGGCAGTGTACCCCCTGAACACTAGTTGCAACAATGGGAGGGGGTGCCTTTGATCTCCATGCCTTGGCTCATGGCTTTTGGAAGAATCTGGTGGGCCAGGAAAACAGGGTCTGATGCATCAGGAGAGTTATGGTCTTGATCTGTAGTGAATGCTTGCTGTGTACCCTGTGGTAGAACTCACCACAAAACCTTGCTGTTAAAAAGTCTTCTCCTCCCCTCATCAAAATCATATGGATGTCTTGTCCAGTTGGCTTTTCAGGCAGAACATCTGTGTGATGTCAGAGCAGCCCAGCCAATGGCAGCCAAGCAGGAACCTTCACCACTGTAGGGATAAGCTGATGTTCTCCATTTTGTTTCAGTTTCTGTTTGTTCGAATTTTTGTCAGCAGCTTATAGCTGTATCAGTTGTGAATAAAAACCACGGAACACCAATGGGAAGAAACAAAAAACCCATTAAAGATCCACGAGTTCAGTTCACTCAAGGGAGAAATGAAATCAAAGCAGAAATTTCATACAGAATGCAGATATATCTATAAAGCCAAAAGCGAAAAGTAGGGAACCAAAACGAATGACAAAAATATAAACAAGGGTGGTTCACCTAAAAAAATTTCCATTTTGATTTTCTTTCCCCCTTTTTTCCAAATCAATCTCCCAAGTCTTGTTTTTAACGCTGTTTTCAGTTTCTCTGTGTCACTTCCCCCCAGTACCATTTATGAATTTTAATGCGATTTTTAGTATATAAGCGGCCTAAAAATTATGCCAAAGAAGTGAGTGAATCGGGAATACTTGTGATGATAATAGATAGTCCAGAAAGATGTACATTAACAACATACAGAAAGGAGGAGAATTGTAAAAGGGCAGATTCATACATTCTGAACACAAAAAAAGAAACAAAATAGGGAACACTGGATCATCCATTCATCGGATCTGGCGGGTTCCACTTGTATCGAGAGCTTTTGAAAGGAGTGATAAGTGGAACCTCCATATTCAGAGGCAGTGTATCTCTGAGTACTTGATGCTGGTGATAAGCAGGGGCGGGCTATTCGGTTTGTGTACTCCATGGAAACAGTTAAATTGAATGACCCCCCCATCCCAATTAAAGGGCATTGCAGGAGAATATTTGTGAAAGGGGGGAAGCTGGGGAAGGCGAAACTGTTTCCCATCAAAAAACTCTTTCTTTGCTGTCTTCTTCCAGTCCTGGTATTTAGGGTAGTTGCCGCTTGCTGGATCTTCACCTCCTTTTCCTACTGTGCTATGGGCTTTCTTCGAGGAGAGTGATGCAGCCCCACCCCACCCCCCACCCCCTTCAGCGCAAACCTTTGGTGGCAACGCAAAGCAAGCCAGAGAAACTGAGCGACAACATTGTGAGAGACTACAGAAGGATGGAAAGCAAGGAGGAAAGGTTCAGACTTTTTGAAAAAGTTGAAAACCACCTCTCCCTGCCAGCATCCCCCCCCCCAAAACTGAACAGTCCTCTTGGATGAGGCTTCTGGCCAGAAACACTATGCGCCTATCGATGGAAGATGGATAAAAGACGATGAGGCTGGTTCCTGCCAACACAACCCTCTCTCCAGCAAAACCCCCTACCTGCTGCATTCTCCAAAGGGATGTATATGCAAAAGTTTGTGATTGTTTTTTTCCATCTCTTGTGAGTAGGAGGAACAGATGTAACTGGGCCAACAGCGGACTCCTCCCCCTGGTTTTTTTTTGGTAACCCTCTTGGGGGGGGGATGTTAGCAGGATGACCAGGAGACTGTCGAACCGCTGGTCGAGAGGATCCCCTGCAAGATGCAGAGTTAGTACAACCTGTCTCCCAAGAGAGAAAAACGTGGGTCACCTTTGAACCTGTATCTCTTCCCACCCCCCAATATGTCTGGCTTTCGGATGGGGGCTTGCTTGGCCCCAGCAGTTACCGAGAGGGCGTTGTCAAGACTACAGAAAGGGCATGTAGCTTGTTTTCTGTACTCTTGGTCTGAAATGCTTCTGCACTATTTTGAAAGGGCCAAGCGTGGAGGTGGGGGAGAGGGGCCAGATTGGTCCGGCAGAGGCCAGCAGGGGTGGGGTGGGGGTTGAAGATAGAAATAGGAATGGATTTAAGCCACAGAAAGTGAGTATGAGTGTGATGGAACAGTGCAATCCTGGGCTGGGGGGGGGGTTGGGTGTGATGGAGGGGTTTTTTTGGGGGGGGGAGGTACTAAAAACGTGGCTGCGAATGTTGAAAACAAGCACGTTTTCTCAAGCTGCATGGGACAGATGTGGGTTGGATGGGGGGCAACGTTGCTGGGGATCATTCAGTTACCGTGTTGTGCTGATCCAGTGTCCACTGTACCTGCCAGCCCACCATGACTGGAGATTTAACTTTAATGTTTGCCTTAAAGTTGGAACTAACGGCCAGGCTGTTTTCATGCAGTTTGGTCAGGATATAGTTTGTTGGCCTGCAGTGGGGGTTGGACTCACACCCAGGGCTAGAGAACACAGTGTACACGGCCTATCGGCTCTTGCATAGCTTGTTGCTGTCTGCTGTGGTTCCCTGCTTGAAGAAGACACACATACTTATATACACAGACATATATCTCTCTGTGTGTATGTATGTGTATCTGAAACTCAGGCAGGAAATGGGCTGAAAGCCGTTGGGGTTTATGTGTTTTCCATCTTGGTGGCAACGTTGGGAGGGGAAGGGATTGAGCGAGGCACAGAGGGGTGGGTGCTCCGTCCTTCTGTCCCCCCCTGCCCCAACCTTGTATACAAAGAGCTATGCATGGTAGCCCAGCTTAGAGATGATTGCTAATATGGATTGCACATTTTTTGTAGGAAATGCACTTTGAAGGGGGGGGGGAGAGGAAGAAAGAAAATGTGAGGGGTGGGGATGTGTGGGGTTCCTAGTGGGGTTTGGGGGGGTGGATTGTGAATCTGAAACTGAAGGCATGGGGTGGGAGAGGAGGAAGTCAAAGCTAGATTTGGTGTGGGGAGCCAGAAATACTATATTCCACAGTCCCTCCCTTGCAGAGCTCTGTCCCCCACGAATCCCAGCACGGAGTCTAGAAGCCATCTTGGACTGTTTCAAGTGCCTACATCTTAATGCTTCAGTCCACTTTGTCAGGATGCAAAGGATGCTGGTCTGGAAGAAGGAATGAGATGAAGGGGAGAGTCAAGTCAAGCCAAGCTCCATTAGCACTTCAATACACCCTGTTCTCAACCAAGACCAAAGCTTTAAATGCCACGGATCAGACTCCCTTCCGCCCCGTCAAGGATAAAAGTCCTCTATGAGGGCAGAATTGATAATGGCCACACATGAGCAGCCAGTTGGATTCCAAACTTCCCCCCTTCCCCGAGGATTGATGCTGCTGATCATGACCTTAAAGCAAACCCCCCCCCCCCCCCCGGCAACCCTTGTGCCAAAGTATTGGGATCAAGAAGCAAACGAGCGGAAACAGCAGAAACAGTGTATCTCCCCAGAATACTCAGCAAAGTCAAAGGGCCCCATGGTCGCAGAGTGCAGTGGACTTCTTCCTTGGACTGTACAGGAAAGTTGTGGAATCCATAAGTGAAAACGTTCCTCCGTGGAGAGCGGACTCTCATGACTGTTCTAGGTTGCGCATTGGCCTAAGCTACAGAAGGGACACCTTCTCCACCTTTAAGAACTAAACTATGTTTTAACAAAAGGTACATCACCAGAGCTGGTTTTCCAGTTCCCTCTTCCTTGAGGGACCCTGGGAACCGTAGCTCTAGGCAAGGGGGAATAGAGCTGTCTCGTGCTGAGAATTGTCTGTATCCTCCCCAAAATTGCAGTCCCAAGATTCCTTTGCAGGGAAGCCCACAGACGTGAAACAGATGTTAAAACAGAATCGGTTTGCATTGTAGACATACCCTCCAGATGCTGCGAGATGGCTGTCGCCCTTCATTTTCCAGAGCAGAAGAATAGCAAGATTCAAGCACCCCTTCAGGTCTCCATATCCCCTCCACTACACTGATGCCTTTTACCAGATAAAAGTTCTGAGATGAACCCAGGTCCAGTTCTGCAAATTACTCCTACCAGCTCAGTTCTAGAGTTTGTTCCCAGTGCCTGGGATAGTACCAGTTCCAGTTTTTGATCCAGTGCGAGTCTTCAGATGGTGAACTTTTGGGACAATTCTCATTCCAGTGGAACCCTCACAAATGTGGAGACCCTCCTACTGTTAACTGAAGGTTGCTTGGGATCTTCCAGTGGACGTGGCGGAAAAGAAAGACAACGATCTTTCCTGCACGAGGAGAGGCAACCACCCAATTACCCTTTCTCAGGTGGATCTTCCAGCTTTACGAAAGCTTCTCTCTTCCCATTGAAGAACTTTCCGTCTTTGGTGGAACTTCCCAGCGGAAAAGCCCCCAGCAACTGACATGTCCCCTCAGCCATCGTGCTTCACGAAACGTCCGCTCTGCCTCCAGTGCTGAAATCTGTCCGACAGACAACTTGGGCTTGCATTTGTATATGCAAAACCTCTCCCTTCTCCCCTCCCACCTTCTAAGACTTTGCGAGATTCCCCCCACCCTGAATCTGGCATCAGTAGCAGGGAAAGGGGAAAAGGCAATTTCTGGCAGCTCTTGTTTAAATCCCGGCACTTTTGCGATAAGAGAAGTTGATGCCAGGTTCAACCAGGGATGGGTAGGGTAAAAATTGGGCAGGAGGGGAAGGACTTTCCCGTCAACCCCACTCTAGGATATCTTCATGCTAGACTGTACAGTGGGAGCGACAAGGGGGTTCCTGAAGGTGGTTGACCCAGAAAATTTTTACAAAGTGAAAATTTAAAAAAAAAAATCTGCAATTGGTAGAAAGGAAATGTTTTAAGAAAAACAAAACAGATTATCCCTTACAAATATAGATTGCATGGTGCTTTGAAACAGGAACTCATGTGACCTAGCTCAACCAATCAGCTGGCTGAGATTTTGCATGGCAAATATGTATAGGGGCTATTCTTTCCCCAACCCTCCCTCCCCCTCCCTTCTCTTCGGTCCGCCTCTTTGATGAGGCATGACGGCAGAAACAATCCACGTTTTCCTAATTTGCACGAGAAAAAAATGGAAAGAAAAATAAGTTTTATATCACATAATGTGCCTTGCCTTCTACAAAATACGTATTAACTCTACCGAGATCACTGCACAGGTGTGTTTTTGCATGCTTTTGATGCGTGTATGGGGGGGGGATGAAAGAAAAAATGGGGTGGGTGGGGAAGAGGGCGTACGCATCACCCTTCTTAAAAAGAATTAATAATAAGCAGATTGCTGTGTGAAGATGGGGCAGGTTGCAATAGGGGAAGAGATGTGAGATTTTTCTATTTCTTCAAGTTTGGTTTAAAATTTCAGTGCTCTTTCACGTGATCTGATGATGGGTGGGGGGAAGAGAGGATGGGACCTGTGAGGGGGGGATTGTTTTTGAGATGTGTGGCCGGTCTTTGCTACCTCTTGAAGGGTACGTTTGCACTACAAACGGCAAATGGGTTCAAATGTCATCGTTTTCTTCTCCCCCCAATCCCCCGAAGGCATGCACGGAAGGGTCAGACAAGGGCTCCCTAGCAGAGAATTCTCAGTGTCTGGGATAGGGGATATCCCCCAGAATTCCTTGCGAGAGACAGAAGCCATCCTGGGATGTCGAAAGAGGGATGGATCCCCCCAGTTTCCCCACAAGTGAGGGGGGGGGGGTCCGCTTCCACCACCCAAAGAAAGCTGTGTTGGGGTTCACAGGACCTGCATGAACTGGCGCAGCGTGGGAGGGGGATGTGACCAGAGGAGAACTGGGCCAGGTTCGGCAAGACAAGTGGGCAGGAGCCAACTCGGGAGAGGCGGAGGCCGTTTGGCCGGATGCCGCGTGTGCGTTCCGGGGGGGGCGGGGGGGGGCGGGGTGCGCAGTTCCCCAAACCCACTGGACTTGTTTGACCAGATGTGCCTGTGTGACCGATCTAATATTGTGTCTGCCACTGTGAGAAGTTACAGCCACTTTCAGTTCCCTTTAAGAAATAATCATTTTTTTTTAAGTCCCCCTCCAGACCCTGACAATCCAGCGCAAGAGCCCTTTGGCCTTGCCGTGTGGCCGGGGTCCCTCCTGAGAGAGGGGGAGGAGGAGGCGGGTTGTCCTTTTCCACCCACTCTGATGCCTGGGACCACGTTAATTATGGCGGTCGCTCTACATTAACAGTTTTTAACACCAGTTTGAAATAATCTTTTAAAAAAGAGGTCATTGTGTGTACTTTCTGTAGCCAAGTGTGTCCACACCTTGAGCATAACCCAGTTTTAGTACTGTGGCTCCTCCCCCTTTCCAAGGAACTCTGGGAATGATAGTTCTGAAAGCAGGCCGATGGCCTCTGAGAAAATATCCAGAAAGCCCACGCTACCCAGACTGAGGAAGCCTACAAGCAGGTAATGAAGGCAAAGCCCTCCCCTGCTGTTTTTACCTACTGTTTGCTAATCACCGGTAGACTGTCTTTGGCTGTGGAAGTTCTATTGAGCTATCATGCCTCATGGTTGCTGCAATTACTAAAGTTCCCACAGTTCCTTCGGGGTGTGGGTGGAAAGTTCAGTGAATTTTTAATCCATCGTAAAATACCCAGAAACTGGCAGTTTAGCACTGGAATTCCAGTGAGGCACCTTGAAATTATCCTGATATGTGCCAAGTGCAGGTGAGGGTGGGAGGAGGTGTGCTTTTCTCCTTCTTCTAAGCCATGTATTCTTTTTCTCTCAGAGAGGAGGTGAGAGGGGAGGTCTCCCCCCCTCCCCGCAGCTAGCGACCCCTCTAGCCTTTCAGATTGTCTTCCAGATGTAAATACAAATTGCATCCAGAAATATAAATATGCAATTCTCACCCCCTGCCCTGCACCAATATCCTGTGCTATTGTGAATAGATCTCTAGCAAATGCCATTTCTGTCGACCTTTCAGATGCCCTTTTTTAGGGGTGGGCTGGGTTTGCGGTTAATCAAATGCAAGAAGCTAGGAAGAAGTAGCGGTGGTCAAAGATCCAGAGAGGGGGGGGTCTGATGTAGTATCCTTTGCTTTTCAGTTGACCAAAGTTAGCAATTGTTAAAGCATCTCTCTTCCCCCCCCCCCCCCGCCATCCTGCCCACAAATGTTTGCTTTCAAAGGAGGGTCTTGTTCAAATGTAGTGTGTGGGGGGCATCCTGCCGTCAATTTGGGGGATGTGCTGAACCGTGCGAGTATGTGTGTGTGTCCGGGGGGGATGTTGTAACCTTGGGGTGTGCATTTTCCTGGAGATTGTTTTGTCCAGTTTGTTTTTAGGTCTGGAAATGTTCCTGATTTGGATCAGTTTAAGTGCTGTCATTGTTTTTTTCCCCTGTGGAAAACTTTGACATTAAGCCGGTGCAGGCCGATTTCATTCCCCAAGTTTGAAATCTGACCACAATTCTTAAGGCTGATGTTTTGATTTGAAAGTATGCTTTCAAAGCGTTAGATTTTGCCCAGCTTCATGGGAAGCAGGGAGGTGGGGAATTAGATCCTGCTCAACCCGCTGGCCATTAGTGGTCACCTTGTAGTGTGTCCGTTTTGCGTTCAGCTTGCTGCTAGGGCACTCCCGTCAGACAGTGGTTCTGGGATTTTGTTGCCCAGACTGTCATCCGTAAAGGATATACATCATAGACAATGAATGAATTTAAAGCACTTCTGAAATCAGAGTGCTTTTCCCAGTGAATAAAGTCCCTTTGGGGTCTCTGCATGAGTTCCTGCTCTAAGTTTGTGTCCTTTCAGCCAGCCTCAGTTGGAAGTCTGATTATGCCCCTCAGTCCATTGAATCTAATCCTGTTGTCCTGTCACCACCATGACCAAAATGATCGTTTCAGGAGGGTCACACTGTTGGCCTGCAGCAGAAGAGCTGGATTGGAGTCCAGGGGCACCATTGAAACCAACAAGACTGGTGGGGTAGAAGCTTTTGAGAGCCAAAGCTGTCAAAGGGGTCTTTGACTCTTGGAAGCTTATACCCCCAAAATCTTGCTGGCTCCTTTGCACAAAGGCATCTAGGCTGTCAGCCCCCAAGTGGGAGTGGAGGATCCCCTGATTTCGTGGGCTCCCACCCCCAACAGCCACACCCTGCCGTGACATAACCCAACGTGATGGCATCACACGGAAGTGACATCACGCCGGGGACACTGTATTGTTATCACAGAGTTTTGCCCAAAATACCAGAGCATCACTGCATGACATCCCCAGCATGATGACATCATTTCTGCATGATATCATCACGTCGGGGCGGTTGTGCACAATGACGTTACCCCGCCCCCCACTCCCAGAAAGGCCCCTCCCACCCCCCATCCCCCGCTGGTGAGGAGGGAAGACCTGGCTGCCCTAAATGCTTCAGGATGGTCTGTTAACAATGGAGGCTGACTGTTGAGTCTCTTTATGAGTCACTGGAGGCTTGCCAGAAGAATCCTGTGCAGGGATTCAGTGGGTGGACTCTGCGCAGAGTTAATTCTTATGAACTCTTAAGTAAACCTTTTGGGGCATTAGAGTGTGCCTTCAATTTTAATTCAAGAATGACTCACCTATCAAATTTGGGTTTCAGTAATGATCACAGATCCCAATTGTAGCATCCACTAGGGGGTAATCTTGGATTTTTCTAAGGACCCTGCTGTGTGTATATGGGATATCTTGGGGTAGACCCCGCCCCATACACCCTACATCTAACTCACAGTTCCCGGCACTGCACTTCGCCAACACAGTAAACTTTTTCCCAGTTGGGAAACATTCCAGATGTAAATTTGTATCATAGAAAGGCAGAAAATGAAAATAGAATAAAGTAAGAGATTTGCTGGCTTTTTTGTAATTATTTTTTGCTTTGTTTTTATTTGGCTGGGCAGATGGGATAGTTGTGGGGGCTTAATATTTTATAAAAAGGAAAAAAATAGGAAAAAAATACTTCCGTGGCCAGTGGCTTGTGGGAAGCCCCAAACGAACGGGCTATTCCCATCATTCAACCATCCTTTTACCCTTCACGTCAGATTCATGAGAAGGACGTCCTAATTTTTGGTCCCACTAAGTTTTGCTTCTCCCTCCGGCCTTTAATTACCACTAACTTTCTCCCGTGGTCAGTTCCGTTTCCAAAGCTGCTTCAAGAGGTACAGATTCTAGAAGGGTAGCGATCTTGGTCCCTTGCAGTCAAAACAACAAAGACTCATTTGGCAACTTAAACGCTAAGCAATTTCATTACAGCAACAAGTTTTGTGGGCCAGAACCCCTTGATCAAATCTTGTCTCGCTACAGAAAAGAACTGTCTTGCCTAATGGCTGAACAGTATGTTCTAGACCCAAAATGGCTGGCGGGGGGTTCTTGGGCCCAGCCCACCAAGCATTCCTAACGGGTCCTGGCAGTCCCCTCAGATGTGTGTTCTTTTTAAGCAGGATGTGTTTCCCAAGTAGCCCAGCAGCATCTCTTCCTAGAGAAGAATGTCCAAGCTGTGGCCCGGCCACCAACTGTAGGGACAGATAGGTAATATGAGCAGATCGCCTCTTAAGGTCTGCTGGGACAACTTTTGCTCCACTGCTGCCAAACCAGTGTCTGGAAGCCAGAGTTAAAAACAGAGAAACCACTTATCTCTGGGGCAAAGGTGGCACAAGAGGTATGTCTCTCCAGTCCCTTGCGGAGCACATGTGAATTCCAGACCTCCTCAGTGTTCTCCAGCTCCCAGAATGCACCAGAAGAACACATAAACCTGCACGGCATGGAAATTATTGTTTCAAGCGGGACATTTCCTTTCTGTAGTCAGAAAACTACTCCCAGGCCATCTCAAGGCCAAGCTGAAACCAACTCCGAGCCATTCTCATCCTACTGAAGCTCCGCTCGCTTTCCTCTGAATTCGTTGGGTGTTTCTCCCAAGTGAGAACCTCCAAATGTATCTGGGAGTTTCGTCTGAACCGAAATTTGGCAGCTATTCCAGATCTCGTGGTGTGGAATGGACGGTCTGGATTGTGTGTGTCCACTAGCCATGAACTGTCCCATGCTAGGGAGCAGATGGTGGCAACACCCAAAGCGTACTGTCTGCAGTAACCTTCCCTTTGCGTTGCAGGCGAAATTGCCCCTCCTACCTGAAAAATGTTGTTGCTCATCTTTACAAAACCCTATTGTCAGATTTCTCCAAGTGGAAACCTCTGAATTCAGTGTTAGGCCTGGTATTCGTGATTTGGCTTTGAGGTGACATCTGTATGTCCATCTTCCCAAGCTGCAGCTATGCGTGTTGCCAGTTTAAAAAAAATTGGTTTAATTCGCCTACACAAATATGTATGTCGGATATGGACATTGAGCCCACACAATCCTCAAATTCTTATTGCAGACTGGTACTGGTCCATCATTTTACCATCCTCTTTGTGGTTTCCCAGCTACTGTTGGTTGGGGCACAGTTTGCTAACTGGCATGAGAGGATCCCGCTCCAGACCACCTCAGATTCTACAACCAGGGCTCGAACTAAAGGAACAGACTCATATTGGATCAGTATACCATCCAAACAGCTGGGTCACTTCAAGAGACCCAGCATGTCATTCATGGCATGGGTTTGATTACCAGGCCTTAGGCAGGATTTGGTTGCATTTAAATGCTGGTCAAATTTGTGAATGAATTCAGGCTCACCATCTTCCTTTCTGTTTCTGGCAGTCCCCACTTTTCCGTGTTTCTCCCTGGCAACTTCTCACTTGACCAGACACCAGCATTTTATGGGCTGCATTTATCACAAAGTGTCCATAGAAAGGTGTCCATCACAGGCTCTGGGAACGGTTTCCCATCCTGCCACACTCCACAAACAGTGACAGCTCCCTGAGCCACTTGCCCATGGAAAGATTTGCTTTGTTTTGTGAGAAAACATTTGTGTCAAAAGCATTATGGGATGGGTAGGGGGGTGGGATCCTTTCTTTTTTTAAAAGAATGTTTTAGGATAGTTTGGAAGGATAGGGTATGGTTTCCCCCCCCCCCTCCCTCTCTCGTTTCTTTTTGTTTTATCTATTTGTGTAGAGTTTTATTCAAGCTGGATGAACAAGATGTGTGAACCGCAAAAGGGCCGTTGTGCAAATGCCCAGTGATTCTGTTTGTGCAAGAATAGTGTGTGGCCAGGAAGAATTTTAGCTTGTGGAAAAAAGAGTGTGACGCTGAGGGACTTTGACCATTATTAGAAACATCCCTATCAGACCTGGCCAACTCTGTATCGCCTGCCAATTGGTGAGGCCAACCTTGTACACTGCAATTCCTTCCTGTGCATGAAGAGGGTGCTGATGTGCATGCAACCACCGCTCTCCTGCTGGGCTAGACTCTTTCAGCTTCAGAGTACAAAGAATGGCCCCTTGAACACAAGATCTTGGCAGCACATGTTGCTGCCTAGAGAAACAAGAGGTGGTCGCCCTTGGTCATCTTCTGCCTCAAGGAATCTGCATACCGAATCCTAACACTGCAGTTACTATTTCTAAAGAAAACTAGTTCCACATCTCCCATGTCATGGGATGGATGGATGTAGAAGGCTTGGGGGGGGGGGGGGGGGTTGCAGTGAAATTGGAAGCATCCAAGTCTGGCTGTAGGAGCCTGGGTTGGCGTCCCCAGACACTAGGGGCATACAAATCCACACCTAATAATAATGTGCTACAATGCAGCTAATTAACTTGCTCTCTGCAAAGGGCATAGCGTGCATTCTAATGTCTTTCTACTACTATTTCTCTCCCCCCCCCAGATGTGTGTGTGTGTGTGTGTGTGTATATATACTAAAAAATCCTAATTGTGCAGCTTTCCTTTCAGGTGATGGAGATCGAGCTACCATGATGCAGAAAAGCATATTTTCTTTTTAAAACGCTATAGTTTCCCTCTTTACTGTACACTACAGCATTAAATCCCAGAGTGACAGCCGCGTTTATCTGTCCTCCTTGCTCTGGCTAGGTATGGCTTCTTGATAGGCACATGGGGTGGGCGGCAGAGGCTTCTGTAGACTAGAGGCCACTTCATCAGCGGTGTGAAGTGCGTCCCCAGTTGGGAGACCCATCGCTGCACTGGCGATAAGGAAACAGTCGACACCAAGACATTTGGGGTGGAAGCATGGCCCCTTGCAGTGTCTGTTGACAAGTTGATTCGTCCCTAAAACTGGGAAGTGATTCATTTTTTTTTTTAAAAGTCCAGCAACAATAGCAACACAGAATGGGACACTCCACCCCCCCGCCCAAGAGTAACTAATCCCAACAGAGTTCTTTTGCTCAGAGTGGTCAAGGGAATGGTGTAAAAGAACCCCTGGACGTTCTTCAGCGGGCTCGCTGAGAATCCCTTGTTCAGGGAGAGGGGCCTGCTGCAGGCATGGCTTTTTTTGTAGAAAAAGCCCAGCAGGAACTCATTAGCATAATAGGCCACACCCAACAGCAGAAACTCATTAGCATATTAGGCCACACCCCTGACAGCACAGCTCCCTTCCAGGATCGGCTTCCCCAGATGCCCCGCAGCGCCTAGGGAACCCGAAGGGGGGAAGCTGTAGGCGTGGCCAACTCGAAAGCCAGCCAGAACTTCATTCCTGTGTGTTCCTGCCCAAAAGTAGCCCTGGCTGCAGGTATGCCCTTATCTTGCTTTTCAAAACTGCCCACTGGATGACCCGGTAGGAGAGTTGCAGAGGGACTGTAAACAGTCCCGGCGATCTCAAGATAAGTCAGATTTTCTATCTAGGAGAGGGGGACACCCACCCTGAACCCGGACAGCCCGACCTTCTCTAGTTCAGACTCCACGATCTGGCAAGTCTGAATCACTCCCCTGTGCACAAACACTCACACAAACACACCAGCCATAACTGTGGCCCTGTATCCTTTCTTCTTTGTTGTGCGGACGTCCCATCCTGATTTGTGAAGGTGCTTAGAGGTGGGGAAGAAATCTTTCCTGGCCCGCATCATCGGATGCATCCGTTTGCAGTACCCATTGGAATACCCCAAAAAAGCCCTCTCAGCATCATCATTAGATAGCGCTTAAGTCGGTTTGCTTGTTTCTGAACCTGCAGCTGGCCAAGGAGGAATCTCAGAAATGAATGCACCTTATTAATTATCCTGAGCCAGCCGGGCCACTAAGACGTCTCCGTGTTCTTCTACAGCCCCCGTCTCCAAGATGGGGCTGCCTAGGAAACCAAGAGAGCAGGACTCCGATTTGCACTTTCTGACACAACCTCACAATTTCCAGTTGCTCTGCGTACGTCCCTCATGCATGTGAGGAGGTGGTGTTGGTCACAGGGTCTCATCTAAGCATGAGGTTACATCAGACCCCTAGAGAGGAGCTGCGGAATAATGGACCATTTGTGTAGTCCTCTATGTCAAAATGTTACAAATGGGGACCAGGGCCAGATTTCCCGGAATGCAAGAGGCAGGGCTTGTGTTCAAAAGCTTCCCAAGCGCAGAAGGATGGTAAAGGGATCCTTCCACATTTCCCTTCAGTTTGCAAGGTCTGTTAGCTCTATCCCTACCCCTCGCCCCCAGTTTCATGGCTACAATGACCCTCACTCAGGAAGACTGAAAAATCTGGACACACGTGAGCAGTAAGACTTTCCAAAATATGGAAGCATCCTTTGCAGAATGGCAGCTAACTGAGAGAGCAAAACGCACCCCAGGAATGGTTTTGGCAGGGGATGGCCATGGCAGCAGAGTGAGAGTCTTTGACCTTTTCCTCAGGCTCCGAGGTCCCCTCTTCAGTTTGGCTCTGTGGCCAAGCCCATCTCCTGATTATGAGGGCTTCTATCATTCACCATTTCGAGTAGTATGGGTACGACCGTACGCCTTTGGGAGTCTGCATGAAGTCTCCCTAGGAGCTTCTGCCCCCAAACAACTAGCCTTCAACAGCGTCTTCCCAGATGTGTCCATTTGTTCCCCCCTCCCCATCATTTTGAAGCCAGTCTTGGAGAATTTCTGGCCCGCTTGCCCTTCTGTAGCTGAAAAGCAAAGCAAAAACCCTTCTTTTTTTTTAAAAAAAAAAGTTCTTTGCCCAGTCAAATGGAGGTGATATTATTTTCCCCATCATAGGTGAGCAGGAAAATAATCACAAGCCTATTCTAGACAATCAGGAGGGGGGGGGGTCAAAGGGGGGGGCTGTTGGCACCTAATAGGGGCCGGGCTGTGAAGTGGCAAAGTAGGCCTCTTGGCTGCTCGGCCCATGTCGTTGCCCCCAGAGTGACAATACAGGAAGGGTGGTGGCCCTTGGTAGTTTCCCTTCTAGGTCAGGCCGAACGCTCACCGGCTTCTCATGCACTACAAGTTCCCTTAAGACACTTTTAAATATTTTTTTGGGGGGGGGAGATGAGGGATTGGGCTCTAATGTTTTAAAAGAGGAGGGTGGGAATAAATAATGTACATAATATTATATAGACCTTTATGGTGCTATCGGGAATTCAGTTACCCACGTCAGCTGTATATTGCGTCTCTGCCCCACCCCACTCCAGACAACAACATCACAGCTTCATAAAAAGTGTGTGTGTGTGTGTGGGGGGGTCTTCTTAGATAGGGTTGGCAGCCTCCAGGTGGGGCCTGGAGACCCCTCTCTTTTACAACTGATCTCCAGACTGCAGAGATCAGCTCCCCTGGAGAAAATGGCTGCTTTGAAAGGTGGACTCTATGGCATTGTACCATGCTGTGGCCCCTCCCCTCCCCAAACCCCGCCCTCTCCTGGCTCCATCCCCAAAGTCTCCAGTATTTACCAACCTGGAGCTGGCAACCCACTGAAGCTTAGAAGTGACTGGCTGAAGGAGGGGGCCTGGGGGCAGGGAAACGACCAGAGGATCTGAATAGACAATCCTTCCTTAAAAGCCAGGAAACTTTGCAAAGTGAGGAAGGAGGTAAGGTGTATATTAAAAAAAAATACTTTTTTGCAATGTGTGTTTATTAAATTGCTGCTTTAAAAAAAAAAGACCGTTTTGACTTGCACATAGTTGATCTTGGATTTGAGCGTTTGTGGCTTGTATATTCAAGGGAGTAACAAGGAACAAAATTATATAACCTAAACTTAAGTAGCCAATAATTTGGAGAGTTTTTGTTTGGAAAGGGCTGTTGGAAGGGGGGGGGGGGCAACAGTCTTTTTCAGCCCCCAGCCGAAAATTGGCACAGTATTAAAAGATTGCAGTTGAAAGGTCAGACCCCCTCCCCCCCAAAAAAAGATTGTCGTAAGGGTCAAATGTGATAGGTCCAGAGTTTCAGAGTGTCTCGGAATCAGTAAACACTCATTCCCTTCTACACGACTAGAAAACGGTTTGAATCTGGTTTAAGTCCTGCAGCAGAGATCACGCTCATCCTGCAGACCTTCTAGTGGAGTGTGTGTGTGTGTGTGTGTGTGTGTCTGTCTGTCTGTCTGTCTGTCTGTTTTCCTGAGCAAGTGTGTGAGCGCCTCTGCTTGTGTGTGTTTGAAAGGAACGTTGTCTCAGAAATATCAAAACTGGCACAAGGTCTTTCCTGGTGCCTCTCACACCCTGCCTCCGATTGGGAGAGGGCCAGGATCCCAGTCGACTTAAACACAGCGGTTAGTTACACTCAATAAAAATAAAAGTGATAACTGTTCGAAACGAGCAAGTGACACAAAAAAAAAGAAAAGGAAGAGAAGCCAGCAGAAGTATGAAATACCTGAAATACCAAAAAAATATCACAAGCTGTGCCTCTTCACTGCACTGCTGGCTTGTAGTTCCTTTCCCCTCCCCCACCCTTGAGTCTCTTCTTCCCCAAACTGCAGTCTGTGGCCTTCTTTCTGTGGGAGGGGGGGTCCCGGTAGAGGGGGGGAGGACTTGGTATCCGACGTACCCTTTCCTCCTTACACTGGGGCAGTGTGCTCTTGTGATTGGCTGGGTGGAATCAAGTGGGCGGGACTTGATCCAGGAAATAACATGGAAGGTGGGGCTAGAATTCAACCACCACCTGGGTTTTTTTTTCTATATTAGGATTGTGACTTCTCCAAAAGAAGCCTAGTGGATTAATTGTACGCTTTTTAATCAACTAATTAACAAACTAAATTTGCATATTGGGTTAAGAAATGGGAGGGGAGATCCTAATTTTGCTTCTCAGTCACTCATACTTATGTCACAGTAGGCATATCTTAAAAGAGGCATTCCCTCTTGGGTTTGAAAGGAAAAATTGCTTTTGCTAAGATGGACTTTTCCGCATTCTCATTTTCCATGCTTCTGTGTTCCTGTTGCTTCAGGTTGTTTTTCCCCCTGTTCCACACATTTTTTCCCCTCTCTCTACTGGTCGATTTGATATTACACTGCTTTATATCCAGTACAGAAAACCTGCGGTTACAATCTGCAGGGAAATATGCTGGACATAAAGCTGTATAATGTTGACTTGACCACTACAGGGAGCAAAACATCTGCAGAGTTTCAGACTGTCTCAGAATCAGGAACACACAAGCAAGGAAAATGAAAATGTGGAAACGCCCGGTGTTAGAAGAGGCATTTCACCCTGCATGAGAAAGGGGAATGCTTCATCTAAGGTTGCATTGGGAGAGGCATTCTCTCATCCTTTACGTTATCATTAGAAGAGGTATTCCTGAGGCATTCCTTCCTACGTGTGAGAGAAGGACAAATGTCTCTTCTGAGAGGGCTGTTGCCTCTTGTTTATATAGTTATATAGATGTATATATATACACACACACATTCGGTTTTTAATTGATTTGAACTTGAAGGCACTTTCTAAAACCAATCTAAAGGATTTTCTCCAGTGAACTGCAAGTAGCAGTGTGATCGGAAGGATCTTCACATGAAATTAAGTTCTGTATATTTCTATAGGACTTATCCCCCCCCCCCCAAATAAAGATGCATAGGATTGCATATTTACAGTGAGGGAGGCAAAAAAAACCCCATACTAGCTTGGTCGTTTTCATACAGAATCTGAAGGGTGTGGCTGGGGTATCTAAATGTATCCGTGGAGTGAGCCGGGTTTCTTCACTTTTTCCACAGACCCCAGATATGGCTTGGGGGTGGGGAGCAAGGCTTGGGTGGACCGGATGTAGACCCAAGGTCAAAAGTCATTTTGCTCCTCAGGGAGCCTGATTGTGGCCGCGGAGGGGCTGAGGTCTGTCCCTCCCTTTTATTGACAGCACGGCCCAGTGGGCATGTATCCCCCCACGTCACCTTCAAGGGACGTCCCCCACCCCTCACCAAACACCATTCAGTCTGGGGTGCCTCATCTTTCAGGTCTGATTTCCATTGTCACTGTGTTACTCTTGAGGAGGGCCGTGTTGAAGGCAGAGTCTGGGTGAGAGGGAAAGAGAACAAGCAGAGGTCTGTCTCTGAAGTGAGGCCTAAGTTCTGAGTGGCGAGTTTTTAATTTCCTTTTCCCCTTCCAGTCTCTCCCCCTCCATGCTCCACGCTCCATCCCTTTTCTTTTTGTATTTCAAATTTTGGAGTATATTACTTCTGCCCCACCCTGCCCCCATGCCTTGTCATTTATATTTTACAGAAATAATAGTTACTCTCTCTTTTTTTTGCTTCTCGCTTGCGACTTCATGTTAACACATACAAAACCACACTGACGCAACAGGGAAACGTGAGCCACCCCCTCTCCGATAGGAGCTCACCCCAGATAGCACATCTGCCCTCCTCCCCACACACCAAATTGAAACTTAAATTTCATTTATCCCTCTTCTGTGGTTCTCAGCACCCTCATCGAACTATAGTTCCCAAGATTCTTTGCAAGGGGAAGTTCATGATTGGTATAAACCTGGTACCTATCTAGAAGCATGCATCATCAGTGCACGGAGATGGGCAATCCAGATTTCCTTATTGGTTTCCATTGGCTAACTGGTCCCAGCAAATGCAGCAACTACAACCCACCGCTCCAATAGAGCAACATTAATAATGCCCCCTCCCTCCCTCCCTCCCAGATTCCCTCCCAGGTATGGCTCCCTTCCCTGGTGCTCTCACAATAGCATTTCTATGCGTTACTGTTAGCTAATGCGCCTCCCTTTTTATGTACTGAAAATCGATGCTGGTTTTCTTTTCTCTCTCTCTCTCTCTCTCTCTTAATTTTTTTCCCCTATGCAAAAGGAAAAAAAAATCAAAAAAACAATTTGGAAAAAAAGGAAAAAAAGTGGAAAAAATAAGAAAAGAGCAAAAAAATATGAGAAAAATGTATAAAAAAATAAATAAGCTATGCTTTTGACTGTCATGCCGTCTCTGTGTCTCCTTTCAGCCTCTGAGAAACTTCACAGCTCTAGAGAACATTGACTTCCAGCATTTTCTCCCATTGGGCTACGAAACCCTTCTGTGCTGCAAAGGAGCCTGGGATGGGTTTCACAACATGCGCTCGGAGGCCATCTACATGTCCTACTGAACAAATTGGGGGTGGAGCCTGGGGAGGGTGGGGTTTGGGGAGGGGAGGGCCTCAGGGAGGATATGATGCCACAGCGCCCGCCCTCCAAAGCCGCCATTTCCTCCAGGGGAGCTGGTGTGAGGCTTCTGAGTCGAATCAAATAAGCCAGGCCTTTGATGAAGCAAAAAGTCCTTTTATTTCTTAATGATGGTTCAGGGTACTCAATGTTTGTTAGAGATAACTGGTTACAAGCAACAGGGATTAATATACCATACACAGCAAGGTAAGGGCAGGCGAAGAGCCAATCAGGGCTAACATAAAAAAGCGCGAAAAACCCCAACCGTTAATTCTCACAGAAAAGGCGCAAAAGCACTAAAAAAACGCATGCCCCTTAGTGAATTCTACTTGCAATTCACAGGCCAGGCACCTGGCTAAAATCAGTTCAGCAGTTCTCCAAGGTTACAAAAGCAAGATAAGTCATTCGGGATGCCAGAGAGAAAAAAGGGAGGAGGCTAGGAAAGATAGCCAGACTGTTTATGTGACGTGATGGAATGCGGCAAGCCATCCTCCCGGGGAACGAAAAAGACACATTAAGCAGGACAGGCAATAAATTACTGATAGAGACCCAGAACCAGGGACTATTAATGTCAGAGGATCTGACATCCTGCCCCCTTCAAGAACACTCCCCCCCGGGTTTATCAGGGAAATGTTTATGGAATGCCCGAAGCAATTTAGGAGCATGGACATTTTCAACAGCG
The DNA here is from genome assembly GCA_029233225.1 of Lepidodactylus listeri. Taxonomy (NCBI): domain Eukaryota; kingdom Metazoa; phylum Chordata; class Lepidosauria; order Squamata; family Gekkonidae; genus Lepidodactylus; species Lepidodactylus listeri. Next base: position 179,455,419 of record JARCFY010000002.1, read on the forward strand.
ACCCATTCATTTTGCCTGGGGCCAAAATCCACCCACAGCACCAGGTAATACAGTCGGCCCCATTTGAGTTTAGAGTCCAAAACATCAGAAATTTCGAAGTGTTGCTCCCCCCCCCCCTTCATCAGAGGAGGAGGAGGAGGAGGATCCGGTCTCCATGCGTTCGGCCCAGGATTCTTCTTCAGCAAGCTGTAATGGAACACAGGATGCACAGAACTCAATGAATTGGGCAGTTCAAGTTCAAACGACACAGAAGATATTTTCCGAAGCACCTTATAGGGACCTACATACTTCCACCCCAACTTCCTGCTGGGTTGGAGTCCATGAATGTTCTTTGTAGACAAATACACTGAATCCCCAGGCTGTAAGTCCCATCCCCCATCCCGACCCCGATCAGCATATTTTTTATAGTCCGCTTTCGCTCGATCTAGAGTTTTTGCAATCAGGGGCCAAGAGTTCTGCAAAGTAAGCCACCATTGGGAAAATTCAGAGGGTAGGTCCGCTGCAGGCTGATGCAACGAGGGAAGAGGGTTCCCCTCGAACCCCTCCGCAGCCATAAACGGAGAAACACCTGTAGATGAATGCACTGCATTGTTGTAGCTATATTCAGCAAAAGGAAGGAGTTCCACCCAATTATCTTGATGGTAGTTAGTGTAACAACGTAGGAATTGTTCCAATATTTGATTAATGCGTTAGGATTGGCCATCAGTCTCTGGATGGTAACCCGAACTCAAAGCAGGTTCTATGTCCATCACCTGGAGAAGCTCCCGCTAGAAGGTGGCAACGAACTGGCTTCCCCTATCGGAAATTATGCGCCTCGGGAAAGCGTGTAATCTGATCACATGAAAGAAGAAAACCTTGGCCAATCCCTTAGCTGTGGGCAGCTTTTTGAAAGGTACAAAATGTGCTTGCTTGGAAAATAGATCCACCACCACCCAAATGACCGTCTTCCCCTTGCTGGGTGGCAAGTTCGTTATAAAGTCCATTGAAATGTCTTCCCAGGGTCTAGAGGGGGTGGGCAAAGGGTGTAGGAGCCCCGGGGGTCCCCCCCCTTTTTTGCACATCACGTCTTTGCGCATGCGGGGCCACCAGAACTGTCTTTGCACTAGATTTAAGGTCTTTAGAAATCCAAAGTGGCCCGACAATTTAGACTCGTGACAAGCCAGAAGAATTTCTTTACGCAGGGAGTGCGGCACAATTAGTTTGGACCCATGGTACCAGCAGCCGTCAGACTGTTTCTTGGCCTCACTGTCACTTTCCCACTCCTTCACTTCCTCTTCTGAATATTCCAAACCAGTTATCTCTAACAATCTGTGAGGCTTCTGAGTCGAATCAAATAATCCAGGCCTTTGATGAAGCAAAAAGTCCTTTTATTTCTTAATGATGGTTCAGGTACTCAATGTTTGTTAGAGATAACTGGTTACAGGCAACAGGGATTAATATACCATACACAGCAAGGGAAGGGCAGGCGAAGAGCCAATCAGGGCTAACATAAAAAAGCGCGAAAAAACCCAACTGTTAATTCTCACAGAAAAGGCGCAAAAGCACTAACCCCCCCCCCCCCCCATGCCCCTTAGTGAACTCTACTTGCAATTCACAGGCCAGGAACATGGCTAAAATCAGTTCAGCAGTTCTCCAAGGTTACAAAAGCAAGATAAGTCATTCGGGACGCCAGAGAGAAAAAAGGGAGGAGGCTAGGAAAGATATCCAGACTGTTTATGTGACGTGATGGAATGCGGCAAGCCATCCTCCTGGGGAACGGAAAAGACACATTAAGCAGGACTGGCAATAAACCTCAAGACTGGCAGTAAATTACTAATAGAGACCCAGGACCAGGGACTATTAATGGCAGAGGATCTGACAGCTGGTCTCTGTTGTCCTCAGATCAGTAGTGATTCTGAGAGACCTCCAGGCCCCAGTGGCAGGTTGGTAACGTTAGACTCCTATGGGTGGGAAGGTGAGAAAATTCCCGCCTTCCCTTCAGCCTCTAGTGCCCAAACCCCCTTTGAGGCATGGTTTGAGGGGGGGATTTAGTGAGGTGGGGGAAACTCAGGAGGCACATAGTCTCACAATGATGTTGTGCAAAAGAGTCGGAGTGGAAGGGGAGGGAGGAATACTAGAGGAAAATTTGCTTCTGAACCTGATCGTCCCCCTCTGGAAGGCTGAAGCAGCACGATTCCTCTTCAGCTGCTTTTACTCCCCCCCCCCCCACACACACACACACACTTTTAATAGATGCTGAGCTGCCCCCAACATTCTGTGCCTCCTAGAAGACTCATCCGAACATTTTACTGAGTTTCGTTCTTGGCAAATTCTTTCTTCTTTCGGTGTTGAAAAGGTGGCATTTTCTGCACAGCTGCAGAGCCTTCCAATGGCCCACCTCTGTTAATGGGTTGTTTTGTGTGGCAAACCATTTCTGAACACTGCCTTGAAAACCCTACCATAAGTCAGCTGTGACTTGACAGCTCTTTCCACCACCACCAGGGCTGGCTCTATCCCTAGGCCAACTAGGCAGTCGCCTAGGGGCGCAGCTGGTGAACAGGGCAGTGGAGAAGGAATGGCCAGTGGGTGAGGAGGGCTTATTGCAGAGGGCGAGAAGGCAGTGAGCCTAGCTGTATGTCAAACAAGGGAGCAGCACCTTCTCTGGGAAGGCACCCCCAGGCCCCCTCCAACCTTAGCCCCGTCTCCCCCCCTTCCTACAAGTGTGTGAGTTTCCTCCGGCTCGCAGTGGCTGTTGGGGACCAGCTTTGCCCGATTTGGGGGTGCTGCCTGTGGAGGTTGGCACCCCTTTATGTTTGAAAACTGGTGGGCACACGGGAGGGGGCTCCAGAAGGTATCCTTGCCTAGTGTACAAAAAAACCTGGGGCTGGCCCTGACCACCACCAAGGTGGTGAACATTAAAACTGTTTAAAATGTATGTGTAAAATGTTTAACAATGTGATAAAAACATGTAGACTGTCACGGGCTGGGTGCCAGTAGATCAGGAGCCAAGCCAAAGTCCGGGACAGTCCGAGGTCAAGCCAAGTCAGGCACGAGTTATCAAGTCCAAAACACTAAGCCAAAAGCAGAGTCAGTCCAAGCCAGGGTCAGAGAGGGAAACTCACGAGCAAACCAGTCCGAGGAGTCAACAAAAGCCGAAGTCAAACAGAGCCGAAGTCACGAGCCAGAGAGTCCAGAATCAAGCTGAAGTCAAACAGAGCAGAAGTCATGAGCCAGAGAGTCCAGAATCAGGTTAGCTTATCGCAAGCCGAGCGGGTGCAGAGCTTAGCCAGAATGCCTTGTTACTAGCACAAGTTGGTAGTCTCTGTGCTGTGCCTAAATGCCCAGCCACTTCCTGTGCTTGTTAGCAGCCGGCAGAGAGGTCCCGGCTCCCTCTAGAACTCAGGACTTAGTGATCTGTGACCACGCATGCGTGCCTCTTTCCTACTTGCAGCTAAGTCTTGCCTGCATTGGGACCTTAGACATTCCACCCGAGGAGGTGAATCAGGTGGGCTTGAGCTTGGCTGTGGCTCAGCTGCTGCTGGTGCTGGGATGAAATCCTGGGAGGTGCTTGCTTGAGCCTCATCTGGCTCAGGTGGAGGCTCCTCTGGAGCTGGGAGCTGATCCTCCACCTCACTTAGGTCCACAGGAGGCAGATCCTCAGAGCTACTCATGACATAGACATGCAAACGTAACGCAACCAGGGAGGAGGCCAGTGAGAGTTTACTGGTGGTACACCAATGGAAAAAAAGTCTTCGCCCACTGGCAGATGATGACAATAGACGGAGAAGAACGAATCTCCCTGGGGAGGCTGTGCTGAAGTTTTGGTGCCAGGATGAAGACAGCCCTTTCTTGATTTGCCACCTGTCTAGCCTCAGATGGCGGGGGCAACTGAAACACGGCCTCCAGAGATGACTGAAGTGAGCAGGTAGGTGACCTCACCAGGATACCCCAATCTCGTCAGATCTTGGAAGTTAAGCAGGGTCGGCCCTGGCTAGCATTTGGATGGCTGACCTCCAAGGAATACCAGGGTTGTGATGCAGAGGCAGGCACTAGCAAACCACCTCTGAACCATCTCTTAAAAGTCTAGCTCACCACCTAGTGGTGCATAATGGTAAAACAGTTAGAACTTTTGGCTGCCAAACAATATTAGGATCTCCTGGCTATACTACAGACACTGCCATATGGTAATGATTATTAGCAGGTTCATGTAGAAGAAGAGAATTGTAGAGTGTGTGGTCTATTCCCACAGGGAGCTCACCAGATGTATCAGGTAGCAAGAGCTGTGGGAGCTATACCTAGAACGCCACACATCTGTGGCCACTCCTCAGTTCTGGTGAGGTAGCATTCCTGACTCTTGGCTCTTCTTCTGCATTAGAAAAAGAAGAGTTGGATTTCTACCCCGCCTTTCATTCGGAGTCTCAGAGTGGCTTACCGTCTCCTTCCCTTTCTCTCCCCACAACAGACACCCTGTGAGGTAGGTGGGACTGAGAGAGCTCTGAGAGAACTGTGACTGAGCCAAGGTCACCCAGCTGGCTTCATGTGGAGGAGGAGTGGGGAACTAAACCCGGTTCTCCAGATTAGAGTCTGCCGCTCTCAACCACCACATCAAACTGTCTGTGCCCTGCAGCCTTCGTCCATATGCTTCTCCTCAAGAAAATCGAGATTGTCCCTCAAAGGCCTTTGGGGCATTGGAGAGGCTGCTGATACAATCTCCCATTTCCTTATCAGAAAGAATTTGGCAGGTTGATTCCACTTAGTGAGAGGGTGTGTGAATGTCCGTGAATGCCCACACATTAGGATTGCCAGCTCTAGGTTAGGAAATACCTGGAGATTTGGGGGATGGAGCCTGGGGAGGGCAAGCTTCAGGGAGAGGAGGGACATCAGCAGGGTACAATGCCACAGAGTCCCCCTTCCCAAGCAGGAACTGATCTTGGTCATCTGGAGATCAATTGTAATAGTGGGAGATCTCCAGGTGCCACCTTGAGGTTGGGATCCCTGCCATGCATCTGGGAAGGGGCAGATCGAGTGACACAGGATGGGGTATGGCAGCACAGAGGGGGCATCTTGCCCCAGTCTGCCCCACCTAAGTGACACATGAGGGTAATTTTAGTTTGCTGCAGTTGGCAAACAAAGATCCAAAGTCCTTCTGCGCTGACGACTGGTGTAGTGGTTTGGTGTAGTGGTTAAGAGCGCGGACTCTAATCTGGGAGAACCAGGTTTGATTCCCCACTCCTCCATATGCAGCTGCTGGTGTGACCTTGGGTCAGTCACAAGTTCCCTCAGAGCTGTTCTCTCAGGGGCAGCCTTCGAAGGAGCTCTCTCAGTCCCACCTACCTCACAGGGTGTCTGTTGTGGGAAGGGGAAGGGAAAGGATATTGTAAGCTGCTCTGAGACTCCTTCAGGTAGTGAAGGGCAGAGTATAAATCCAATCTCTAATTCTCTTCTTCTTCCTCACATTTTGTGGTTGACTCCACCTCCTGCAGAAACAATTTTAGGGTTGCACCCACCACCCTGTGTCAGAATTCACAAGATACCCACAGGCTTGAAAAGGTTGGAGATCCCCTGTTCTAGGTGAACTGGGCCTAAATGACACACCTGTTTTCCCTAGGGACATCCCTGGGTTGGCTCAAAAGAACTTGGGTCAGAGCCATGGCTTGCAGTGAGAGGTGGCTTCGACCTTCTCCCCACACCTTCTTCCCAACCTGAAATGGCCCCAGGTGTGAGAATGTCCCAATGAATATAATCCACAACCGGTCTTGTAAATAAAAGGTTTTTACTTGCAGAAAAGATTATTGGAGTCATACACTTCTGTTAGTAATGAGATGCTTTGGGTTACATGCATTGATATACTAAACTCATAAACGGCTACAGACATTCTGCCAATCAGACTACAGTACTTTAGGCGCGCAAAAAGAAGGAGTAGCAGTTCCCACAGAATACGCGGGAAGACCTTTTCTCAGGGAATAAGGATGCTGAACATTCTAAAAATTAGTTCACAGAGGCCTGAGATCATAACATCAGAACAGTTTCTCTCCACACCAGAGCCTTTCATGTTCAAGGACAAGACACAAGATAAATACAGGTTGCTTACCTGTAATTGGAGATCTTCAAGTGGTCATCTGTGCATTCACACCTCTGGGATTAAGTGCGCCTGCGCCGATCCCGATCAGTAATCTTCAAAGCCTAACGGATTTTCGTGCCAGCTCCCCGGTCACATGCACGTCCCACTGCGCATGACCCGGGGAGAGGCACGAGGATCCCACCAGTTCCTTCTGACCGCTGCCAACAGCCCCCAAGAAAAAATGAGGGAGACCGAAAGCAGAGGGGAAGGAGGGCGGGTGGTGTGAATGCACAGATGACCACTCGAAGATCTCCAATTACAGGTAAGCAACCTGTATATCTTCTTCGTGGTTTCTGTGCATCACACCTCTGGGAGAATAGCGAGCAATAAACACACCACATACCTGGAGGTGGGTGCTGGAGGTCTCACATCTGAGCTGCTTGCAGAACTGCACAGCCCACCACAGTACGTTGATGGACACGGACATCTAGGGCGTAGTGTTTCACAAACGTGTGAGGAGACGCCCAAGTAGCAGCATTGCAGATGTCTCCCAGGGGAATGCCTTTGAGGAACGCCGTGGAAGCAGCCACGGCTCGAGTGGAGTGTGCCCGGAGGGACGCCGGCAACGGCCTTTTGGCCAAAAGGTAGGCAAGTTCTATCGTCTCTACGATCCATTTTGAGAGTCTCTGAGACGACAGTTTCTGTCCATGTCTGGGCAAGGCATAGGCGATGAAGAGAGCCGGAGACTTGCGAAACAGTTTCGTCCGGTGCAAGTAAAAGGAGAGAGCCCTCTTGACGTCAAGTGAGTGTAAACTGCATTGTGTCGGGTCCTGAGGATCAGGAAAAAACACTGGCAATGTAATGTCCGCCCCGATGTGAAAGTCCGAGACTACCTTGGGTAGGAAGGCAACATCGGGAGCCAGGGCAACGGCATCATGGTGGAATGTGAGGTACGGTGGATCGCAACGAAGCGCCGACAGCTCACTCACACGCCGAGCAGAAGTGATGGCCACCAAAAAAGCAACCTTCCAAGAAAGGAGCTGAAGACTGCAGGAAGCCATAGGTTCAAAAGGTTTGCTCATTAACTTGGTAAGGACTAGGGGTAGGTCCCATGCAAGGACCGGTGTCCGTACTGGTGGGTAGAGGCGACACATTCCCTTGAGGAATTGCTTTGTGGTTGGGTGAGAAAACACTGAGTAGCAGTCAACTTTAGGATGGTTGACCGAGATGGCTGACAGATACACACAGAGAGATGAGTGGCACAGTCCTCTATCCTTACATGATAAAAGGAAACCAAAAACATCATTCAGGGTAGCGGGGACAGAGGGTCATCCTACAGAGGCCAGAAAAGACAGAAATTTGGTCCATTTCGCCGCATATGAGCGACGCGTGGAGAGCTTGCGAGAGTTCAAGAGAACCTGTGCAATACGTGTGTCTATTCCTGAGGTTGAATCAACCAAGCTGTCAGTTTCAATCTGGGCACGTCGTGGTGAAGCACCCGGCCGCCGTGCATCCAGAGTAGATCTGGGTCCGTCGTGAGGTGGAGATACACTCCGAGAGAGAGATGGAGGAGCGTGGGGAACCAAGGTTGACGCGGCCACCACGGTGTGATGAAAAACGCCCATGGACGTTCTGATAATAGCTTGTGCACTACCCGTGGGATCAGGGGGATCGGGGGGAATAGGTACAGATGTCTCCCCATCCACTGGAGAAGGAGACCGTCCCCGAGGGAGGTCGGATCCGTGCCGGCTCTGGAACAGAAGAGAGGGCACTTCCTGTTCTCTCGAGAGGCGAACACGTCCACGGAAAGGTGCCCCCAACGATTGAAGATTGAGGTCAAATAGAGGGGGTTTAGTTCCCACTCGTGTAGGGATGCTCCTCCCCTGCTCAGGAAGTCTGCTTGGACATTGAGCAGGCCGGGAAGGTGAGTTGCCACGAGATGAATATTGAGGGATCGACATTCGTCCCAGAGCTCGATAGCTAAGCGGCAGAGTCCACGAGAGACTGTCCCACCCTGACGGTTGATATAATACATGGTGGTCATGTTGTCTGTGAGAACAGCCACCGTCTTTCCCGACAGAGATTGACGGAAGGATCTCACTGCGTAAAGAACTGCCAGCAGTTCCAAGAAATTGGTGTGGTTGTGGGTCACAGCAGGGTCCCACTTGTCGCCCACACCGACACCATCCAGGTGAGCTCCCCAGCCCCACAGGGAGGCATTTGTGGTGATGGTCACCGAGGGAGGCGAGAGCCGAAAGGGTGCGCCCGACTGTAGGTTCTGGGGCACAAGCCACCATGCCAGGGTTTCCAGGACCGAGTCCGAGAGCCGGAAGCGCTTGGAGAGGGGGTGAATACTGGGACGAAAGCATCTCAGGAACCAAAGTTGCAATGGTCTCATCCGCAACTTGGCAAACGGGATCACCGCCATGGTTGCGGCCATCAGGCCTAGTAGACGGAGTATTTGTCTGGCTGTGGCCTCCCTGTCCCTCCGGATAGATTGGAGGAGGGAGACTATGTCTGTTGCCCTGTTGGGGGGCAGAAAGGCCCTGCACTGCAGGGAGTCCAGGATGGCTCCGATAAACTGCACCCATCTGGATGGGTTGAGCATGGACTTTTTTAGGTTTATTGTCAACCCTAGGGAGTCTAGGGTGGGGAGGGTTACTGAGATGTGGTTTTGTAGAGTTGTCGTGGATGGCGCAACCAGGAGCCAGTCGTCCAGATACGGGTAAAGGTGGACACCCTGAAGCCGGAGGTGGGCCGCCACTACTGCCATGAGTTTTGTGAAAACACGGGGTGCCGTAGAAAGGCCAAAGGGGAGAGCCTTGTATTGGAAGTGACGCAGGTCGGGTTTCCGGTCGGGGAAAAAATGGAAGTCTGAAGCACCCGATGAATGCACCGGGTGTACAGCTGCTCTTTTCAACAGTTCGGGTGCTTAACGCATCCGACGCAGCCCTCCCCAGGCAGGGGGGGGGACACCAGCAAGCTTCTATAATCCAAGAGAGAGTTGAGATCGGAGGAAGATAAGCCTCGGAGGAGGCTTTTTCTTCCGCCTTGACCTCCTCTCCCAGAGCGGATTTCTGCAAGCAACTCTAGAGAGCTGACTGGGCTGGAATTCCAGCATAAAACTTCCAAATCCCCGATTCCTTAACAAAGGAAGATCAATTTTAAATTAAGGAACCTCAACTGCACCAAAACATCAACAAAAGGTAACAGAAAAACTTTTACTTACCGTTACCATGGATGTAAAATAGAGGGAAACAACTGGATAAGTAGAGAAAGCATTTAAGAACAGACTGAGTCCTTTTCCGCTTGTAAAAGAGTTGGATTTGAAGGGAAAATTGCCTAAAAAAAATCTTGTTTAACATTCCTGCGGTTTTAAAAGAGGGGCGGCGGAGTGAGAAAGACTGAAATATCACGAGAGCCGCACAAACGGAGATCAACAGGAACTGATGTTTGAGCAGGAACAGATAAGAAGATCAGAAGAGGAGAGACACAGGAGAACTACGGCAACTGGGAAGCATTCTTTTTAAGAACAAGGAAGTAAGTGTGACTTGTGACACCCGCCATTTGAGTGGAACTTAAAGACGCATGTCATTTTGAGTGGATTGTAAAGACGCCCGCCATTTGAGCGGAAACTAAAAACGTTCGCCATTTGAGTGGAAACTAAAACTTTAAATTTGGATATTTCAAAGACTAAACTACCTCGAACGGCGAAAATAACATAGCGTGACTCAGCTTTTTAAGACGTATTGACTGACTTTAAGATTGTATAAATTGGAGAACATTAAAAAAACGGGTTTTTTTAAAGCGAAAGAACTACAGCAACTGGGAAGCATTCTTTTTAAGAACAAGGAAGTAAGAGTAAGATCTCTGACAATCTGTGAGAATTCTGCTCAAAGTAGTCAAGGATCAGATCTTGGTTGGTTAACCACAGTTCTTTATTACCTATTCCTACATTAGTACAGCATCTCGGGTTATTGTCAGAGATGAGACAAATAATACAAGCGGGTCTATTATACCATTCCAAGGAGTTTGAATTACCCATAGGTAGCCAATCCCCTTAAGGGAAAATTGGCGGGCTAAAAGGTGTCTTGACCGTTTGGTTCACACAGGAAAAAAGTGAGGTGTTAAGCAGTAAATTTCCCTTCCCTAACCAGACCCCTCAGTTCACATAACAATTCATGGCTCCAAGGTTCTTTAGCATGAGATAAGAGATGAGAGCCATCCTCCCCTTGAAGTTACTGCCGGGGCAGCTGGAATGCGGAGGCAGAGATGAGAGGCCTCCTTGTTCTCACCCTTAAGGGTTGTCACCCTCCCGACCAAAACAGAGGTCTAATACATAATGCATAAAGGTTACATAGGATACATAGAATGCATGCAAGAATACATTGGCTGAATTGACAGATTCTGACACCCTGCCCTCCTCATAATTCTCTTCACCTAGCTTTATCAGGGAACATTTTATGAAAGAGTTTAGTCAGCTTGGGTGCATGAACATGTTCTGAACGAATCCATTCATTGTGCTCCGGGCCGAAATCCAACCATCTAACTAAATAATACAAGTGGCCCCTTCGCATTTTGGAGTCAAGGATCTCAGTTATCTCGAAGTGAGGACTCCCCTCCTTCATCAGTGGAGGAGGAACTGGAGGAACTGGATGCCATGCATTCGGCCCAGGATCTTTCTTCAGCAGGCTGAAATGAAACACAGGGTGCACAGAACTCAGTGATTTAGGCAGTTCCAGTTCAAAAGACACATCAGAGATTTTACGTAGTACTTTATAAGGTCCAACATATTTCCATCCCAGCTTTCTGCTGGGCTGCAACCCATGGATATTCTTAGTAGAGAGATAAACAGAGTCCCCGGGCTGAAGATCCCATCCCGGTGCTCGCCCTCGGTCAGCATATTTCTTGTAGTCCTCTTTGGCATGGTCCAAGGCTTTCCCTATTAATGGCCATGAGTCTTGGAGGCTGGACCACCAATTTTTAAAATCCGAGGGGGGGGCTTGAGAGTCCTCCTTAATAGTAGGAAGTGGTTTTCCTTCAAAACCTCCCACTGCCATGAAAGGTGAGATCCCTGTGGATGAATGCACTGCATTATTGTAACTATATTCTGCAAATGGTAGCAATTCCACCCAATTATCCTGGTGATAATTTGTGTAGCATCTTAGGAATTGCTCTAGAATTTGATTAGTTCATTCGGATTGGCCGTCGGTCTCTGGGTGGTAACCCGAGCTTAAGGCAGGTTCTATGTCCATTAATTTCAAAAGCTCCCGCCAGAAGGTGGCAACGAACTGACTTCCGCGGTCAGAAACCACCCTCTTCGGAAAAGCATGTAATTTGATCACGTGGTTGAAGAAAGCTTTAGCCATTCCTTTGGCTGTGGGCAATTGCTTGAAGGGGGTGAAATGTGCTTGTTTAGAAAAAGTGTCTACCACCACCCAAATCACTGTTTTTCCCTTGGAGGGGGGCAAATTGGTGATAAAGTCCATGGCTATGGCTTCCCAGGGTCTTGACGCGGTGGGAAGGGGGTGCAACAATCCTGGGACTTTTCCCCCCCGTTTCTTACACATTAAACAGGTTTGGCATGCCGAGACGAAGTCTGAGACGTCTCGGCGCATGCGCGGCCACCAGAACTGACGCTGGATCAAATTAAGTGTCTTTAGGAAACCGAAGTGCCCGGCTAGCTTTGAGGAGTGGCAATTTAGCAAGATTTCCTTGCGCTTGGCCTTAGGCACCACTAATTTGTCCCCATGTAGCCAACAGTGGTCCTCTCTCTTGGAACATTCCTCCAAAGCTTCCAGTTCCTCTATCTCTTCAGGAGCATACTCCCCCCCCCCACTGGCAATTCCCCGTGTTGAGTTCGGCCTTCTTTGCTTGGCTCCGGGTGACTACCACCCCTCCCAGCTGTTGGGGGGAGAACATGGAATCAAACACCTCTTCTTTCACACTCTCATGTTGGGGTAATCTGGACAACGCGTCTGCCAGGGAGTTAGCCTTCCCAGGAAAATGTTTAAGCACGAAGTTAAACTTGGAAAAGAAATCAGCCCATCGCAGCTGCTTTGCATTGAGGGACCGCTGAGTGCGCAACACCTCCAGGTTCTTATGATCAGTCCATATTTCAAACGGAGTTTGCGCTCCCTCCAGCCAGTGGCGCCACGTAGTGAGCGCTAACCTGATGGCTGCGGCTTCCTTGTCCCACACCGACCAATTCCTTTCCGTTTCGTTAAATTTTTTTGAAATGTAAGCCAAGGGGTGCAGTTTTCCTTCCGAGTCACTTTGTAAAATGGCCCCCCCCATGGCTACATCAGAGGCATCTACATGAATTATAAATTCTTTCGTTTCATCCGGGTGCGCCAGAATGGGCTCGGAAGTGAAAAGGGTTTTTAAAGTCTCAAACGCCCTCTGACATTCCCCATTCCACGCCAATTTCTCTCCTGGCTTCCCGGCCTCGGGCCCCCTCCCCTTGGTTTTTAACAAGTCCGTTAAGGGAAGGGTGACTTTGGCAAAGTCTTTGATGAAGGTTCGGTAAAAGTTACAAAATCCTAAGAGGCTCTGCAATTGCTTTCTTGTTCGCGGAGCCTCCCATTGCACCACTGCCTCCACCTTCCCCGGGTCCATTTCCAACCCCTTCTGAGAAATGCGGTAGCCCAGGAAGTCCACGGACTCACGGTGAAACTCACACTTAGACAGTTTCACATAAAGCTGGTTTTTCAGTAAGGTTGAGAGAACGTCCCTGACCAAAGTCACATGCGCACTCTTATCAGTAGAATAGATCAAGATATCATCTATGTAACATAACACGCCCTTAAATAGATGCTTGTGCAACACTTCATTGATTAAACTCATAAAGACCCCGGGCGCGCCACTTAAGCCGAACGGCATCACTAGATATTCAAATTGCCCCAAGGGGGTGTTAAAGGCAGTCTTAGATTCATCCCCTTCCCTGATGCGCACCCTGAAGTAGGCATCTCGTAGATCCAATTTGGTAAAAATCTTTCCCTTGGCCGCCTCCGCCAAGAGGTCCTTTATTAATGGGAGGGGGTAGGCATTCGTGGTGGAGACTGCATTCAACCCCCGGTAGTCAGTGCATAGCCGTAAGCCCCCATCCTTTTTCTTTCGGAACAGCACGGGCGCCGCGAAGGGGGACTTGGCCGGGCGGATAAACCCCCTTGCCAAATTTTTGTCCAAGAACTTCCGCAGTTCTTCCCGTTCCAACGGGCTCATGGAGTATAATTTCCCTTTTGGGAGTTTCTCTCCTGGGAGGAGTTCTATGGCACAGTCCGACAGTCGATGGGGGGGCAACTCATCCGCCTCTGTCTCGCTGAACACTTCCAGCAAGCCTCTATACTCTTTAGGCACCATGGTAGGGGTGAGGGCGAGCGCGGGAGCCGGGGGAGGCGGGGTCGGAGGTCCAGGCCCCCATCCCGGGTCCCACCGGTGGCTCTGGCAGCGTTCGTCCACCCACGAAATCTTCCCCTCGCTCCATTTTATGTAAGGGTCGTGCGCCCCGAGCCAAGGGCTGCCCAACACCATAGGGAACTGGGCGTTTGGGGTGATGACGAAAGCTCGCTTTTCCCAGTGCTCCCCCGTTCCCAAAATCAAGCTCTCAGTCTCTGCTATGCACTCCTCCTTCATCTCCGACCCATCCATCTGTGTAAACTTCAGGGGTTCCAATAAAGGGGTGATTTTGGGTCCCAGCCCCTCCACTACTAGGGGGCTGATCAGGTCTCGCGCACACCCAGAGTCAATTAAAGCGCGAACCCGCATGTGGGTACCCGATCCGGGGGTCACCACCGTCACTACCATATATAACAGGGGGCCGGGGATGCTCACCGGAGATGGCGCTTCTTGGCGGGGGACCTGCAGCTCTGCGCCGCTCACTGCAGGCCGTTGGAGTTTCCCGACATCTGCGCTTCCATCAGCTCCAGCTCTCCCTGGTCGCTCGCTACTCCTTCCAGCTGCAACGCCCGAGGTTTCATTGGTGTTTTTCCACGGCTAGGGGTGCTTACCGCTCCGGGGGTTGAGGTCTTCGGGCCCTTCCCCCCTCCTCTTGGGCAAGCGGAGGCGAAGTGGCCACTCTCCCCACACTTCATACACAACCCCTGTCGAAACCTCGCATCTCGGACATCTTGCACACTGGATCGGGGCTTCACTCGGGGGGCTGCTTTGCTGGCCGCCGTCACGGACGCTCCCATCTTAATTAGGGCGAATCGCTCCTCCATGTCGATGGCTGCTCTCATCCAGGTGTTCAGGGTGCCAGGGCGACCCCCTAACAGCACGGTCTCGTAGATTTCCGGGTTCAGGCCCTCCCAATACTTCTCCATGAATAGTTCCTCCGGCCACCCATGGATCTTTGCTGCGATGCGCCGGAACTTGTCAGTGTAGTCCCTCACTGACGACCTTCCCTGGAACAGCTTTCTTAGTTGATTACGGGCTTTTTCCTCACCCAGGGGGTCCTCGAACTGATGCCGTAGGGCCCACATGAAGTTGTTCAGGGAGCGCAGTTCAGGTCCGGGGTTGTCGTGCAGGCTCACATACCAGTCGCTGGCAGTGTCTTTCAGCTTGGACCCGATGTAGCCAATCCGTTCTTTCTCGGTGGGGTAGAGGTGGCCCCAACTGTCCAGGAATCTCCCGATCTCCAGCATGAAAAAACGTAGCTTCTCTGGGTCCCCATCGAAAGTAGTCGTCAAAGGGTCGGAGGGGGCTGGGCGGGCGGCCGGCGCGGCCGGGGCTGGGGCCGGCGCTGGGACGGGCCCTGGAGCTGGAACTGGGACGACCAGCTGGGCTGGTTGCGCCGGTAGAGCGGGCGCCTGCGGTTGAACCGGAACCCCTCCGGGCGCCGGCGGCTGTAGTGGGACTCCGACCCCTTGACCGGGGAGGGCTCCTTGCATGGCCAGCATAGCATCGCGAAATTGGTGCTGGAGATCGAGGGCCAACTCGCGGAGCTCGGCGGTGAGTTGAAGCCGCAGGTCTCCCATCATCTGATCCAAAGGGACCGTCTGCTCCTCGCGATACGGATCGGGCCCATACAGATCCATCCCCTCCTCTTCGAGAGGCGGGCGACGCGGCCCTCCACGATAGATCGGCTCGCGGTCGTCTCCTAGGTAGCTCGGTCTCCCTCGATCGGGCTGGTCTCCGGTGAGCGAAACTCTCACCCCTTTCCGGTCGTGCACCCACGAATTCACGGTACGCTGACCGAAGTGGCTCCATGCGTACTTGGGGGTCACGCTCTGATGAGTAACCGGGCGGCGCGGAATGTAGTAAGCCCCCTGGCTCGTGGTCACCGGCACTTCGGGACCTCCTCCGCCGCCACCACTCCCGTTCCCCGGATCCGCCGGGGTAACGGGAGTCTCTTCTGGAGTAGTAGGGTTGAGGGGGACCGCGTCGTCTTCTGACATGGTCAGGAACGGCTGAGTCCCAATCACAGATCTCTGACAATCTGTGAGAATTCTGCTCAAAGTAGTCAAGGATCAGATCTTGGTTGGTTAACCACAGTTCTTTATTACCTATTCCTACATTAGTACAGCATCTCGGGTTATTGTCAGAGATGAGACAAATAATACAAGCGGGTCTATTATACCATTCCAAGGAGTTTGAATTACCCATAGGTAGCCAATCCCCTTAAGGGAAAATTGGCGGGCTAAAAGGTGTCTTGACCGTTTGGTTCACACAGGAAAAAAGTGAGGTGTTAAGCAGTAAATTTCCCTTCCCTAACCAGACCCCTCAGTTCACATAACAATTCATGGCTCCAAGGTTCTTTAGCATGAGATAAGAGATGAGAGCCATCCTCCCCTTGAAGTTACTGCCGGGGCAGCTGGAATGCGGAGGCAGAGATGAGAGGCCTCCTTGTTCTCACCCTTAAGGGTTGTCACCCTCCCGACCAAAACAGAGGTCTAATACATAATGCATAAAGGTTACATAGGATACATAGAATGCATGCAAGAATACATTGGCTGAATTGACAGATTCTGACACCCGGGTCTGTAGGCTTTAAGGGATACAACTTGTGAAACGCTTTGATTTTAACAGGGGCATGGACATGAGAGGCTTCAACCCATTCATTGTCTTCAGGACCAAAACGAACCCATTTAACCAGATAATATAAACGACCCCGCTTAATTTTGGAGTCTAGGACTTGGTCAATTTCATAGTGAGGCTGGTCATTCTTCATCAGAGGAGGAGGAGGGTCTCCATTCGTTCGGACCAGGATCTTTCTTCAGTAAGCTGTAATGAAACACAGGGTGTACAAATGTCAATGATTTCAGTTCAACAGACACTTTGTTAATACACCTAATCACAGGAAAAGGTCCTACATATTTCCAACCCAATTTTCTACTGGGTTGCAGTCCTTTGATATTTTTAGTAGACACGTAGACAGAGTCTCCAGGTGCTAAATTCCATCCAGGATCTCATTTTTGGTCTGCATATTTTTTATAAGTAGCCTTAGCATCTTCCAAAGTTTTAGCTAGCAATGGCCAAGAGTCTTTCAATAAGTTCCACCAATGGGCAAAGTCTGTGGAACCTTCAGCAGGCTGCAGTAGGTTCGGGAGGGGAACACCTCCAAACCCCCCAACAGCCATAAAAGGAGAAACTCCAGTAGATGAATGCACAGAGTTATTATAACTGTATTCAGCAAAAGGCAACAACTCAACCCAATTGTCTTGTTGATAGTTAGTGTAACAACATAGGTATTGTTCCAAAATTTGATTAATTCTTTTGGTTTGGCCATTGGTTTCTGGATGATAGCCACTACTCAATGCAGATTGGGTCCTCATAACCTGCAAAAGCTCCCGCCAGAGGGTGGCAACGAACTGAGGGCCTCGATCCGTAATTACCTTCCTCGGTAAACAATGGAGCCTGAGCACGTGGTTCACAAAAGCCTTAGCCAACGTTTTAGCATTAAGGAGAGCTTTAAAGGAGACAAAGTGAGCCTGCTTTGAAAAAGTGTCCACTATTACCCATATCACAGTCTTTCCTTTGGAGAGGGGTAAATCAGTAATAAAGTCCATAGAGATGACCTCCCACGGTCTACTGGGGGTTTCCAGAAGTTGCAGCAGACCAGGGGGCTTTCCCCCTCTGGATTTACTCATTAAACAGGTTTGACAAGAGAACACATAAGTAGACACATCCCCATGCATTCTCGGCCCCCAAAATTGCTGTTGCAATAAGTTCAATGTCTTTAAAAATCCAAAATGTCCAGAGAGCTTAGACTCGTGAGCTGCATACATTATTTTTTTGCGGAGGCTTGTAGGGAACACTCGCTTTTGATTTTTAAACCAACACCCCTCTGGACTCTGTTTTAGGGTCGGAATGGCCCGGAACTCACAGTAATCTTCCTCTGTGTATGCTTGGATGAATTTGAGAACCCACTCCAACACTGAGCTAGGAGGCTGGGATTTAGCTTGGCTTCAGGTTTGCACCCCCCCCCCCAATTGTTCTGGGGTGAACATTGTTTCTACTACCTCCGGTCTCTGAGAATCATGTTGAGGTAGACGCAATAGCGCATCTGCCAGCGAGTTAGCTTTGCCAGGAAAATGACGGAGGGTAAACTTAAACTTAGAGAAAAAATCAGCCCACTGCAACTGTTTGGCATTAAGGGAATGTTGGGTTCGCAGAGCCTCTAGGTTTTTATGGTCCATCCAGATTTCAAATGGCTGCCTGGCCCCCTCCAGCCAATGCCTCCAGGAGGTGAGGGCTAGTCGGATAGCTGCAGCCTCTTTGTCCCACACCGCCCAATTTCTCTTGGTCTCCCCAAACTTCTTAGAGACATAGGCCAATGGATGCAACTTCCCATCCGATCCCTCCTGTAGTATGGCTTCCCCCCATAGCCACATCGGACGCATTCACTTGGACAATGAATTTTTTGGTCTCATCTGGGTGAGCCTGGATCGGATCTGAAGTAAACAGTTTCTTTAGATCTTGAATGCCTGTTGACATTCAGGAGTCCATCTCAACTGGGCTCCAAGCTTAGTGGCTTCAGGACCCTTTCCCTTAGTTTTTAACAAGTCTGTGAGGGGCAAACTATATTGGGCAAATTGTTGATGAAGCCATGGTAGAAATTGGTGAATCCGAGAAATGACTGGAGTTGTTTGCGGGTTTTAGGGACCTCCCAACCCACTACCGCCATTACTTTCACTGGGTCCATTTCCAAACCCCGAGGGGAGATCCGGTATCCCAAGAAATCAATCTCAGTCTTATGGAAATCACACTTGGATAGCTTAGCAAATAGCTTATTCTGCTTCAACGTGGCTAACACCTCTCTCACCAACTTAACATGTGAATCTAAGTCATCAGAGTACAGTAAGATGTCATCAAGATAACAAAGGACCCCTTTGAAAAGGTGCTTGTGTAACACTTCGTTAATGAGATTCATAAAGACCCCTGGAGCCCCCTGGAGGCCAAAGGGCATAACGAGGTACTTGAATTGCCCCAGGGGGGTATTGAAAGCAGTCTTGTATTCATCCTCCTTCCGTATGCGCACTCTGAAGTAGGCATCCCGGAGATCCAGTTTAGAGAAGATTTTCCCTTTGCTGGCTTCATTCAACAAGTCTTTTATTAAGGGGAGGGGGTAAGTGTTGGACGTTGACACTGCATTCAAACCCCTATAGTCAGTACAAAGCTGCAGGCCCCCATCCTTTTTTTTCGAAATAGTACAGGAGCGGCAAAGGGGGAGGTGGCAGGTCTAATGAACCCCCACTCCAGATTTTTGTCTATGAACTTATGGAGCTCAATTTTCTCTTGAGGCGACATGGCATACAATTTCCCTTTAGGCAATTTCGGCCCCGGTAACAGTTCAATAGCACAGTCAGTGTTACGATGGGGGGGGTAGTTCATCAGCTTCCATCTCCTCGAATACATCCAACAAGTCTCTATAAACCGACAGAATAGCCAACAATTCCTCCTTTGCTAGGCAAGCACTCACTCCTCCTTTGCTAGGCAAGCAATGGGCCCCAGCTCACCTCCCATTTATGAGTGTGGCAATCAGGGGAGACCCAGCTTATTTTCCCTGCACTCCAATGGATGTACGGGTCATGGGCTTGTAAATAAGGGCTCCCCAACACCATGGGAAATTGGGCATTTGGGTAACTATGAAGTGTCTCTGTTCCCAATGCGAACATGTCCCCAAAGTAACAGGATCAGTCTCAAAGGTGCAGGGTTCTTTCATTTCAGAGCTGTCCATCTGTGTAAAATGCAGAGGCTCTTCTAAAGTCCACACTCCCAACCCCAACCCATCTACCACGGTCGGGCTGATTAAGTCCCGGGCACACCCTGAATCAATCAGGGCTCGCACCCGCATCTGGGTGCCTTGTTGGGGGTTGATCACAGTCATTAGTAAATACAAGAGGGGCCTGGGGGAGCTCACTGTTTGCGGCGCCTTGGAAGGAGGGACCTGCTGTGCAGCACCATTTGGAGCAAATCCTGGCCGTTTCCCTGCACCAGGTTTCGGTGGCTATCTCGGCAGCTTCGGAATGCTCCAGTTCAATTAGGAGGGACCTGCTGCGTAGCACCATTTAGAGCAGGTCCTGGCCGTTTCCCTGCATTGGGTTTCAGTGGCTACCTCAGCAGCTTCGGAATGCTCCAGTTCAATTACCTGCAAGGCCGTCTGCTTCAAAGCGCATCCCCTTTTTGACCAGGGGGTGTGCCAGCATCTGACCTGGTCCCCCCCCTTTCGGGGAGACCGCTGGGCAGGACGATGCAAAGTGCCCTGCTTCCCCACACCGGGTGCACAGGTCCATCTTCATTCACTGAGCACAGAGGTCTTGGGACGCCATCTTAGGGGAACCCTTCGGGTAATTAGCTTTTTGCCGCATACAAATCAAAGTGAAGCGGGCCTCAGCATCTTTGGCTGCCTGGATCCACCCATTAAGGGTAGTTGGGTTGACATTTCTCAGCATAGTCTCGTACAGTTCTGAATGCAACCCTTTGCGGTATTGCTCCACGAACACTATCTCAGGCCACCCTCGGATCTTAGCCTCCAATCTCTTAAAGGCGGCCATGTACTCCCGCACAGACATCTTCCCTTGCATCAGGTTGCGTACCTGGTTCATGGCTTTCTCCTCGCTCATCCGATCTTCATACTGCTGGCAGAGAGCCCACATGAAGTCATCCATGCTATCCAACTCAGGGCCAGGGGGGTTGTGGAGGCTTACATACCAGTCGGCCGCTTCCTCACGTAGTCTCGATCCCAAATATCCAACTCGATCTCCCTCATCTCGGAACAGGTGGCCCCAGTTCTGCATGCACCTCCCCACTTCGATTATAAAAAACTGCAGCTTGGCAGGGTTGCCGTTGAAGGTAGCCCCCAACAGCTCAGTTGGTACAGGGCGACAGTCAGCAGCCGGAGCAGGTCCCGGGGCAGGTGCCACCGGTGGCTGCGCGGGAGCTTGAAGGGGGGGAGGAATCAGAGGCTGCACGGGTACTTGCGCCGGGCCCGGCGGTGCCCCAGCCCCCCCCCCCCCCCAGCGCGTCAAGTTGTTCCCGGAGGACCTGACCCACGACGTTGGGCAGATCGGTCATCATCGCTGTCATCTCTCATTGGAGCCGTCATTGGATCGTGTCGAACAGCGCTGGCTGACTCCGCATTCCTAGGGGCCGGGTAGGAGTCCCGTTGTGAACTCCCGGACAGGACCTGTGGAGAGGCTTAAAGCACGGTTAAATGTGGGTAGGATCACAGCAAGATTAACATACTGGTATGACGTAAACACACAAGAATATATGGCAGGCACTGAAATATATGGCAGGCACTGACACCAGGAAGCCACTGTTTGGCAATGTAAAATCGAGCCCCTCCATATGTGTGGAGGAAAGAATAGCAGTTTCCTTGGGGGTGTTTCGGGTTGGGAAAAGGGCACGGGAGGGAAGGCCTGAGACCCTCTCCTTGGGCACAATGTCCCTAATTGAGCCAGGCCTGTGTGGGCCTGCAGGCACACGGATTTCCAAAACGCGCCTCTCTCCACCTGATCTGGGGACTGAATCCGACCATTCGTCCCTCTTGTTCAATCCACGCTGTTTCTGCTGACTGGCAGCAGCTCACCAGGGTCTTTTTTCCCCTTTTCTTTTGCCATCAAGTCACAGCTGACTTAGGTCAACCCCATGGGGTTTTCAAGTCAAGAGATGTTCAGTGATGGTTTGCCATTGTCTGCTTCTGTGTCACAACCCTGGACTTCCTTGGTGGTCTTGTTGGAGTGAGCCACTCCCCATGTCTGGACTTTGGGGAGGCACCACATCCCTCTAAATAACAACAACAACAACAATGTGTATAGGTGTTATATCCATGAATGGGATGCCCCCCTTTGTCTTAACCTGGGAGCTGCCCTCTGACCCCTCCTCTCTTGCTCACTTTCTCCTCTCACTCTCCCCTCATGGCCTTCCATGGAGACACAGGTCTCTGCAAGTCTGTCCTGTAGAGACAGCAATGCCCTCATCCTCCCACACACACACAGAGGATGCCGGGCCAGCTGGCCACTTGTGAGGGTGGGAGGGCTCTTTAGAGCAGGCTTCTCTCTCTCCCCTTCAGACTGCAACCGGAATGTGGACTGGATCTCCTTGAAGAAATGTAAGTTTACTCTTTTTTTTGCAATATACTTCTTGGGATATTTATTTACTGCACTCTGTATCACGCATCTATGACTGGGCAAAACTGCTATGTTAACCAAATATCCCAATAGGTCTCCCATCCAAATACTAACTAGGGCTGACCCTGCAGCTGAGATCTGACATGCCTGTCCTAGTCTGGACCACCCAGGCCAAGGTTTCCAGGGTCATACGCAGGGAAAAGTCTTTCCCACTTGAAAATTACCCTGCCTGGTGCTGTTAAATGCCTTGGCACCAGGCATGACTCTGCTACCAGTCCAGGTGATCAGCCGTGTAGGTATAAAGCAGTAGAACAAATTGAGAGTCCTGGTGCACCTTTAAGACCAGCAAAGATTTATTTAAGGTATGAGCTTTCATGTGCATGCACACTTTTTCAGATACATCGGAATGGAAGAGTACAAACTTTTAGAGTCCAGTGGCACCTTTGAGACCAGCAAAGGTTTATTCAAGGTATGAGCTCTCTTGTGCATGCACACTTTTTCAGATACATCGGAATGGAAGATGTTATGTATTGACCATGCGGTCGCCATGTGCTCCCATAATGGCAACCACCATGTGGCCAGAGAACATGGCCAAGAAACTACCTGAGCTTCAGCCAGGTAGAACAAAGGCCAGGTGGATTCAAACCGGCCACCAATCATGTACCTAGGTTCCTCCCAGGGAACCTATGAGATGTAAATAGACTTATAATAGCCTATCAGGCCAGTTGGGTGAGGTCAGGGGATTGTCCCTGACCAGCATAAAAGGAGGGCTTCGAGCCCTGGGTTGTATGCTTCATCCAGACCAGCAATAAAGATCTAGCTGTTTCACTACTCCATGGACTCCCGACTCCAATACTTATCAGTGGCAACAAGGATGGGATCCCGATGAGCGACTCTCCAGCCGACCGCAGCAGCACAGCGAGTTCCGTCCTCTGGCCGCAGGCATCGCTGAGCCCCAGTGCTCCAACGCCTCGCCGCAAGCCGCTCTGAGCCCCGATCCTCCGGCACTAGGCAGCGCCGAGCCTCTACGCTCCCCGGCACCGCCGCAAGACCATGAGGACATCGCTCAAATCACCACTGCTGCTCCTGCTCCGGTAACTATGGCAAACACTCCGGGACCAATTACCCCTTTTGATACGTCTCACCCAGAGACGTGGGAGTCCTGGCTCAAGATGCTGGGGTGCGCCTTCAAGGTCTGCGGAATCACAGATGCGGACCTGAAGAGCGCCTGGCTCTTGACTTCCGGAGGGGTGGAGGTTATGCGGGTGGCCCAGAACCTACTCGCCCCGCAAGACCCCACCGAGGTGTCTTACGACGTACTGACCAAGACCCTCGGCGATTACTTCGCCCCAAAGCCATCAAAACCGGCCAGGTGCTGGGAGTTCATACAGCACCACCAGCAGCCAGGGGAGTCGGCCGCCACTTTCCTGGCTGAACTCCGCCGACTAGCCGTGGGCTGCAAATTCCGCCACGTAGATGACCACGAGGAGACCGCCTTCATGGGAGGGATCCGGGAAGCCAAGCTCTGCCGGCGCCTCATCGCAATGCCGGAACCTACCTTGGAAAAGATGCTCCAAACAGCAGCAGCCTTCGAAACAACGCAGAAGGACAAGGCAGCCACCAAAGTCCACCAGGCGACCCCTCCCGAACCCAACTCGAGCGAAGAAGAGGACGTCCACTGGATGCAGCCACGCTCGAAGAAGGGTGAGCCCGGTGTCCCCAGGCCCAAGGGCCGGTGCCCAGCATCTGTCTCTGTTCCCTCTTCTGCTTCCCTCAACAGTCAGGCCCCAACGTGCGCCAGCTGTGGGGACCACCACAACAGACGTACATGCCACTTCTGTGATGCTGTCTGCCACGCCTGCGGGAAAGCAGGCCATCTCGCCCAGGCCTGCCGCCTAAGGAACAGCCACCGTGCCCCAGCAGCAAACTTCAAAGAAGTGGGTAGTGTCGTTCCCACGGCCACGGTAATGAACTTGCCCCAGCCCATCCCGGGCGCGGTTTCCGTATCCCTCCGAATAGAGGGAGTTCCTTGCTCTATGGAAGTGGACTCAGGGTCTGCATATTCAATTGTGTCTGCAGCTACGTTCAGCCGCCTCTGCCCGAAGGGGGCATGCTGGCTACGGCTGCCGGCTGGGTTGGTCCTCCGGGACTTCCAGAAAAACCCAGTGGCTATTAAGGGGCTAGCCAGGGTCCGGGTCCAGTACCACGCCTTTAACGGCCTGCTGGGCCTTCTTGTGGTGGAGTGCAATCTAACCAGTCTCCTAGGTCGCGCCTGGTTCAAGCCGCTCGGAGTGCAGTGGACCGGAATACACCGCATGGGCTCTACCGACTTCTCGTCCATCTGCGAGGAATTTCCCGCTGTTTTCGACGACTCATTGGGCTGCTACAGAGGACCCCCGTTTTCCTTCGACCTGGACCCGGCAGTCCAACCCATCCACGTGGCCGTCCACCATCCACCGCTTGCCTTCCAGCCCAAAGTGGAGGCGGAGCTGGAAAAGCTCGTGGCACAAGGGGTGCTAGAGCCGGTCTCCCACGCCAAGTGGGAGACTCCTATTGTGACTCCCCTCAAAGCGAACGGGGAAGTCCGCATCTGTGCAGATTATAAGTGCACTATTAATAAGGCATTACAGGACCACGCGTACCCAGTACCGGTGGTCAGCCACGTTCTGGCCTCCCTCGTGGGAGCCAAAATATTTGGAAAACTCGACCTGGCCCAGGCCTATCAGCAGCTTCCTGTAGACGAGGCAACGGCTGAGGCACAGATGATTGTGACCCATAAGGGAGCGTTCAAAGTGAAACGGCTCCAGTTCAGGGTCAGCGAAGCGCCAGGGATTTTTCAACATCTAATGGATTCTCTCCTTAAAGATGTTCCAGGTGTGAAACCGTTCTTCGACGACGTCCTCATCGCCGCCCCGGACATTGACACGTTTGCAGCACGCCTACAGATGGTGCTGCAACGGTTCCAGGACGCGGGTCTCAAGGTCCGAAAAGATAAGTGTACCCTGGGAGGCTCCTCGGTGACCTTCTTGGGTTTCGAAGTGACCGTGGATGGCATTCACCTGACGAAGGAGAAGGTAGCAGCGATTACAGGTGCACCCCGTCCATCTTCAAAGGCGGAACTACAGGCGTTCTTGGGACTTTTGAACTTTTACCACGCCTTCCTTCCGCACAAGGCGGCTGTCGCCGAACCTCTGCATCGCCTCCTGGACAAGGGAGCGGCTTGGGCCTGGGGTCCCAAGCATGACGCAGCCTTCCGGGCCGTCAAGGACTTATTAGTTTCAAATGCGGTCCTGGCGCACTTCGATGAGAGGCTCCCTGTCATTCTGGCCTGCGACACGTCTCCCTATGGCGTCGGGGCAGTCTTGGGGCACCGGCTACCCAACGGCAAGGAGGTGCCGGTAGCCTACTACTCCAGGACCCTGTCGGCGGCACAACGTAACGGGACCCTGTTGGCGGCGGAACGACAGGACCCTGTCGGCGGCGCCCAAATAGACAAGGAGGCCCTTGCGATTGCAGCCGGCGTCAAGAAATTCCACGATTACCTGTATGGGCGATCGTTCACCGTGGCTACAGACCATAAACCCCTGCTGGGTCTCCTTGCCCCCCACCGGCAGACCCCTCACATTCTGTCCCCACGGGTCCTGCGGTGATCGATTTTTTGGTCGGGCTACTCCTACAACTTGGTGCATCACCCAGGCAAGGTGATGGGACATGCCGACGCCCTCAGCCGCCTCCCCCTCCTGTCATGCGACCCAGATCCAGCACCAGCCTTCCACGTAGCACTCCTGGAGGACCTACCGAAGCACCTCGTGCAGGTATCGGATGTGGCCCGTCGCGTGCGACGGGACCGCATCCTTTCCTGTGTCTTGGACTGGGTGGGAAGGGGGTGGCCGGAGAAACTGGGACCAGAGTTCGCCACTTTCACGGCACAAAGGCACGAACTCTCGGCCCACAAGGGGTGCCTGCTATGGGGATCTCGAGTGGTGATCCCCAGGCCCCTGCAGCCCCGAGTGCTAGAGGCACTACACGAGGCCCACCCGGGAATAGTACGCATGAAAGCCCTGGCCTGTAGTTATGTGTGGTGGCCAGGCCTGGACAAAGATATTGAGGGGCGGGTCCAGAAGTGTACCAAATGCCAAGAGTCGCGGCCAGACCCGCCACACGCTCCCGTCCGATCCTGGGAATCCACTAACAAGCCCTGGTCCCGTCTGCACCTAGACTTCGCAGGACCAGTCCAGGGCCGGTTGTTCTTAGCGTTGTAGACATCTACAGCAAGTGGCTTGAGGTGGTTCCGGTAGCATCGACCTCCACCAACGCAGCCTTATGAAGTCTCTGGCCGGTCTTCGCAACACACAGAATGCCGGACACTCTCGTGACCGATAACGGGACCGCATTCACCTCCGGCGAGTTCCAACGATTTGTGGAGGCCTGCGGTCTTCGCCACATCCGCTCCGCACCATTTCACCCTGCAACCAACGGCCAGGCCGAGCGCATGGTGAGAACAATGAAGGATGCATTAAAGAAAATGGAGCACGGCGACTGGGAACAGCAGCTGTATAAGTTCCTGTTCTGCCAACGGAACACAGCCCACTCAGGGACCGGGCGCCGGCCAGCCGAACTTCTGATGGGAAGACGACTGGGAACTGTCCTGGATCGCCTACATCCTGACCAAGCAATCAATGGGAACCCGACAACGGAGGACCAGCCAGCCGCCCGAGGGTTTGCTCCCGAAGACCCCGTATATGCTAAGAACTACGCGCAGGGTCCAACATGGCTCCCCGTGAGGATCATCCGAGTCACCGGGCCTTATCCCTATGAGGTCCTTATGGAAGAGGGCGTAGTCTGGAAACGGCACATCAACCAGATTCGACGCCATACACAGAACCACGATGCTACCCAGGCCCCCAAACTCCCTGCACCAACGGACCGTGACATCGACACGACTCCAGAAGCAGCGCCAGACCCTGATCCGGAGACTGTGGAAACGCCGCTCGTGCACATGGACAAAGCAGCCGCACCATCCACGCCAGAACGACCTCCGAACAGACTGGCCCCGCAAGTAGAACAACTACCCGCACCGCAACCTGCTGACACAAGCAACACACCCCACCTTACAACCCCCCGGCGCTCTGGACGCGAGCACAGATGCCCAGACTATCTCAAAGACTATGTATGCAGAGGGGTTCTGGACTATGGAGGGAGGGGTGTTATGTATTGACCATGCGGTCGCCATGTGCTCCCATAATGGCGACCGCCATGTGGCCAGAGAACATGGCCAAGAAACTACCTGAGCTTCAGCCAGGTAGAACAAAGGCCAGGTGGATTCAAACCAGCCACTAATCATGTACCTAGGTTTCTCCCAGGGAACCTATGAGATGTAAATAGACTTATAATAGCCTATCAGGCCAGTTGGGTGAGGTCAGGGGATTGTTCCTGACCAGCATAAAAGGAGGGCTTCGAGCCCTGGGTTGTATGCTTCATCCGGACCAGCAATAAAGATCTAGCTGTTTCACTGCTCCATGGACTCCCAACTCCAATACTTATCAGAAGAGTTCAAACTTTTAGAGTCCTGGGGTACCTTTAAGACCAACAAAGGTTTATTCAAGGTATGAGCTCTCGTGTGCATGCACACCTTTTCAGATACATCGGAATGGAAGTTAGAGTTCAAACTTTTAGAGTCCAGTGGCAGTTTTAAGACCAACAAATGTTTATTCAAGGTATGAACTTTCGTATGCATGTGTCAGCTAATGCTGCCATCTCCTGCCTGGGAGGTGGGATGAGTGAACCCTTGACATCAGGTCTGTGGAATGTGATGTTATATTTCTCATGGCATGCTTATCACTCTTCGAGCTGCTCTGACCTTGGGAGACTGTTGGCGCCTGCCCATGTATCTCTTCTCCTGTCTGACTCTAATTCTTCCTGCTTTTTTCCTGGGAACCATAAACCAGTATTTTAAGCGCCTTTTCTTTGGCTTAGTGATTGGTTGCAATTCCTTACCAGATCCTTTTTTGAATTTTGTATAATTGTCCTACTTGGGGCTATGTCAGCCATTACTAACACAAGAAGTGTAGATGACCACAGCAGACCTTTCTCAATAAAGCAGGACACTTGTTGGTGACTGACTCTGTAGGACAGCATGCACACTTTTTCAGATACATCAGAATGGAAGTTAGAATTCAAACTTTTAGAGTCCAGGGGCATCTTTAAGACCAACAGAGGTTTATTCAAGGTACGAGCTTTTGTGTGCACGCACGCTTTTCAAATACATTGGACTGGAAGGTAAGGTTCAAACTTATAGACAGAGGCTGAACAGCAAATTAACATGTAACATGATCTTAAAACATCTTCATCATGTTACATATTCATTTGTTGTTCAGCCTCCATCTATAAGTTTGAACCTGACCTTCCATTCCAGTGTATTTGAAAAAGTGTGCCTTGCACACAAAAGCTCGTACCTCGAATAAACCTTTGTTGGTCTTCAAGGTTCCACTGGACTCCACATTTGTTCTTCGGCTACCGGTCTTTTTGTTCTTTGTACAAGGGCTTCAGAAAGCTGGGGGGGCAGTGGGCTAGCTCAGGAAAACTGCATTGTAGAAACACTTTCCCAATGCATCTCAGGGCTTCCCCACAGCTGCCTTTGAAGATGAAAGAATACATCTGGATTTGCAGACTCCAGCATCATGTGAAGTTTGAGATCTGGTTAGCACAGCTAGGGGGCCGCCCATATCTGCAAACATGTTAAATATTTCTAAAAAATAGGCTCTCCGAGCTAGCGGCTCTCACGGCAGCTTGCAGCTGCGTTGCATCTGTGTAAAATCAAGGCTGCGTTGCATCTGTGTAAAAAACAACAACACCCCGTTAACTCTTTCTCCCCGGCTCAATGCAAAAAGGACTCTCTCTGGCAACAACAGCTGTCCCAAATCAGCAATAGTCATTCTGTCTCCTTCTCTGATCAATGCAGGTAAGCGTTCTTGCCAGAAAACCAAATCGCCAGTCATCTTTTTGGTCGGTATGTGGGTAAGATCCCAAAACAAAGGCTGCTTTTGAATGGCTCAATCGGGCTTTTTGGAGCTTTCAATTTTGCTTCCCCCCCACTTTTTGCAAATTGAACATGGGATGCTTTATACCTAGGCCATCCCCCCCCCCAAAAAAAACTGTGCATGCTTCAATCTGCATTCTACACTGTATGTGTATGTCCAAAGTGCATTCATGTATAAATGGCACGATTTAAGACAGACAAGGAGCGCACCCCAGACCTCCTGAACCAAGCAAAGGATTGAAAGCCTTGGGGAGCAAACGGTAAAGACTTGGAAAAGAAAAGAAATGCGGGGGGGGGGGGGGGGTGTTGGCTCATCCCTGCGCCAAGGTCACCCAGGAAGGCAAAGCTGCTGCTCTCCCTCCCCAGCCGGCTACCTCCAGCCCCAGAGTGCTTTCAATTTTGCCGCAAAGCAGTCTCCAG
This sequence comes from Lepidodactylus listeri, assembly GCA_029233225.1. Taxonomy (NCBI): domain Eukaryota; kingdom Metazoa; phylum Chordata; class Lepidosauria; order Squamata; family Gekkonidae; genus Lepidodactylus; species Lepidodactylus listeri. The sequence goes on from JARCFY010000002.1 coordinate 179,484,493, forward strand.
AAACGCTGACACCGCACTTTGCCGCCTCCTGCCTCCAGACCATCTTGCCTCTGTGGTTCAACGCAATTCCTCTCTCCTAGAATCTCTGTCATGTCAATTAAAGGCCACCAGGTTCTTTGGTTGTTGTTGTTCTCATCCTCCCTCCCTTTTTAAAAAAAGGTCACTTTTAACTCAATGAAATGCTTTCTGGATATGCAGCCGTGGAACAGGGTGGCCAGCTTTGGGTGGGGAAATTCCTGGAGACTTGAGGGTGGGAGACTTACCAACTCCAGATTCCTGGAGATTTGGGGAGGTGCAGCCTGGGGAGGGCTGGGTTTGGGGAGGGGAGGGGCCTCAGCAGGGTGCAATGCCATAGAGTCCACCTTCCAACGCAGCCATTTTCTCCAGTTTGGCAAGCTAGTTTGGTGTAGTGGTTAGGAGACTCTAGTCTGGGAGAACCGGGTTGGATTCCCCACTCTTCCACATGCAGCTGCTGGTGGGACCTTGGGTCGGTCACAGGTTCTCTCAAAGCTGTTCTCTCAGAAGCAGTCTTTGAAAGACCTCTCTCTCAGCCCCACCAGCCTCCCAGGGTGTCTGTTGTGGGGAGGGGAAGGGAAAGGAGATTGTAAGTCGCTCTGAGATTCCTTCAGGTAGTGAAGGGCGGGGTGTAAATCCAATCTCTTCTCTTCTTCCAGGGGAACTGCTCTCTTTTACCTGGAGACCAGTTGTAATTCAGGGAAATCTCCAGCCCCCACCCGAAGACTATAACAAAAAATGGCTATACAGTGGGTGTAGTATACTAAATCTGAAAAGCACTGTAGTGAAGGAATACACACAAAATTCTATTTGAAATCACAAAAAAACTTCTTATTAACTATTCATCAAAGAAGCAGTACAAGTTGAATTTAAACATATGAAGCTAAACCACTATACATGAGGTTAACCACACAGCATTAACCACGGCAACAGATGTCTCAGGTGAATCTCCGTTTCAACCGTTCATTAGGCCATAATTATATGGGAAAGCTGGGAAAGAGTTGAGGGAACTGGTGCAGGACATGCACAGGCGCGTCTCCTCTGTTCCTAGCCACACTCCACTGCTCAGGCGTCATAACATGCTGAGGAGCTCTACGATTTCCCTTGACACTAAAGCCCATGCAGTGTTCCAACCGGCTCCACCACAGAGTCCACCAACAAAGCAGCCAATGTCTCCAGGGGAACTGATCACGGTAGTCTGGACACCAGTTCTTATTCTAGAAGATCTCCAGGCCCCACCTGGGGGTTGGCAACCCTATCCCTGTAAAAGTCTTCCTTCAGTCCCATTGATTCCTGGAGACCTTGTTGACAGACAGGCCACAGCTGCTGGCTTCTTCCTCACAGTACTGGTCGCAGGCAGCAGCTAGGAAGGTTCTCTAATTAGGGCTGCCAAGTCCAACTTGGGAAATATCTGAGGACTTTGGGGGTGGAGCCAGGAGACTTTGGGGGTGGAGCCAGGAGAAAGGAAGTGACATCATTTTGTGATGTCACATCCTGTGATGTTGCTTCCACATGCTGACACATGAACTCATGAAGTTTCCTAATACTGAATCAGGCCATTGGTCCATCAAGGTCAGTATTGACTACTCAGACTGGTAGTGGCTCTCCAGGGTCTCAGGCTGAGATCTTTAATGTCACCTATTACCTGATCCTTTTTTAGCTGAAGAGGCTGATATCTCCTGCATGTCAAGCAGAGGCTCTATCACTGAGCAACGGCCCTACTGAATCCTTCCTCATCTCGGCAGAATATGAAGCACTAAGTGCTACACAAGTGCTAAATATGATTTTCATATCATAAGAACAGGAGAGAAGCCACAGTGGATTGGGCCAACAGCCCATCCAGTACAACACTCTGTGGCCAAAAATACCAGGTGCCCTCAGGAGGTCCAGCAGCAGGGCCAGAACTCCAGAAGCCCTCCCACTGTTGCTCCCCAAGCACCAAGAATGCAGAGCATCACTGCCCCAGACAAAGTGTTCCATTTAGACCTTGTGGCTAATAATAGCCACTGATAGACCTCTGCTGGATGGGGACAGAGAGAGAGACAGACAGACAGACAGAAAAAAGAAAGAAAGGGGGAGGGGGAGAGAGAGAGAAGGAAAAGAGCTGGCACAAGCACTTACCCCAGCAGCAACTTTGCAGGCCACATGCAAAAGCATGCCCTTCAATAGAAAGAGCCTAGTCCCTCCTTAATCTATGGGCGGGGCTCTCTTGCTCGCTCTGCCTGAACTCTTAAAAGGGAAATGTCTGCAGAGAGCCTGCAGTAAAAAGCCTCAACAGACATTTCCCCTTTAAGAGTTCAGGCTGCGTTCCTGCTGGCAGCCATTGCCTCCCCCGGTGGCCAATTTTGAAAAAGCGGGGGTAAGCTTTAAAAATCGGTGTTTCCCCTGCCCTACTGGGGGACTTGGCAGCCCTATCTCTAATGGCCGCCACCATTATGGTATGGGTCTCCTCGGGAGGGCCCAGAGCATCCACCCGACCTCTTCGTACAGTAGTGTTGCAACAGGTTTCTCCTTGTACGTGACCAAATGAGGCTTAAGGACCCGGACAGAGTAATAGTACACGGATAATGCCAGTAAGGGGGAGAGAAGAAAAGGAACCCAGTGCCTGAACGCGACTAGGCTCACAGTCCCCAGTTCTCTGTCTTTGTTAGGCCTGCGTTTCCTCTCCCTGTCCTCAGGGGGAGGGCCTCTTTCCTCCAGCAGCCTTTCTACAGGCCCTGCTCCCTGGAAAAAGAACCACTCCCAAGTCCCAACCAGTCTCAGCTCTTTTGCCGCAATACTCTCTTCCCTCCTATTGGCCCGTTTTGGTGCCAAAACACATGCAGGAGCCCCTGGGAGTTGTAGGCCCAGCACTTTCTACTGCCAGTCAGGCTCCCCTGGCCTACCAGACCTGGCTGCCACAGGCTGGGTCATGACAGTTTTATGAAGAAATTTAACAACAACTTTAGATTAACAACAAGTAGGAAAAATGAAATTAAAAGACACCTGCTCCTTGGGAGGAAAGCTATGGCAAGCCAAGACAGCGTAACAAAAAGTAGAGACATCACCCTGTCAACAAAAGTCCGTATAGCCAAAGCAATGGTATTCCCAGTAGTAATGTATGGCTGTGAGAGTTGGACTATAAGAAAGGCTGAGCGCCGAAGAATAGATTCTTTTGAATTATGGTGCTGGAGAAGACTCTTGAGAGTCCCTTGGACTGCAAGGAGTTCAAATCAGTCAGTCCTAAAGGAAATCAACCCTGGCTGTTCCCTGGAAGGCCAGATATACTGAAGATGAAGCTCAAATACTTTGGCCACCCAATGAGAAGGGAGCACTTGCTGGAGAAGACCCTGATGCTGGGAAAGACTGAAGGTCAAAGAAGAAGGGGACGGCAAAGGGTGAGATGGCTAGACAGTGTCATCAATGCAATGAATATGAAATGAAGCAAACTCCGGAGGACGGTGGAAGGCAGGAGGGCCTGGCGTGGTGTGGTCTGTGGGGTCGCGAAGAGTCGGACTCGACTGTGCAACTGAACAACAACAAGAAGGGGAAATGAGCAAAGTAAAGGCAGGTAAATCCAGGAGTCATTTCGTAGAAAAAGAGGTGCAGGAGCTCATTAGCATAACTCATTTGCATATGCCACACCCCCTAACATACCAAAAGTGTGTCAGAAGGCAACACCCACCCCTCAGGCTCCACTCCACAGGTGAGTGAAACTGACCTGCTCTTCCTCCATTCCCTTCCCCATCCAATACTTTGTGCAATAAAAATAAGCGTAAAGAACACACCCTCATTCTCTTCCTGCTCCCTTGAAACCACCAGGTTTCAAGTAGACTTGAGATGCCCAGGACATGTGCACCACCCATCTCTCCCCCTTCCCCTCCCCACAACAAGACACCCTGTGAGGTAGGTGGGGCTGAGAGAGGTCTTTTGAGAACTGCTCATGAGAGAACAGCTCTGAGAGAACTTGTGACTGGCCCAAGGTCACACCAGCAGCTGCATGTGGAGGAGTGGGGAATCAAACCCGGTTCTCCCAGATTAGAGTCCAACTCCTGACCACTACACCGAACTGATGGGGTGGAAGCTGCTGAAGGGTTGGTGAAATTTCTCCAGTACTTATGTGCCATGTGCCCAGATAAAAAATGGTATACTTAGAAAATTTATATGCCACCTTGAGCAAGTCTCTGGAAAAGCAGCACACAGTCATAAAAGGAACAATGATAAAATTATCAATATCAAAACAAAACATTAAAAACAATAAAGACCCTAGCAGGGCTTTCCCCGGGGCGCTGAGCCTCTGCACTGTTTGGGGAAGCTGAGGAGGGGGCGGGGCTTGGTCATGTGCCCGCCCCCTGGGCTCCTCACTCCCGGAGCTGCGCTCCTGTGCGTTCCCGCTCCAACGGACCCCTGGGTAAATCAGTAAAGTAATAAATCCTAGCACGTCTGTCTACACAGTCCTAGCCACCCCTAGGTACTTGGTCTCAGACTGACTCACCCCTTTTGGAGGAAGGATCCCTCTCGGTCTGTGGCAGCCTCCACCAGCTCTGCTCCCTGAGAGAGAACCCCCCTCCCACTCTGGGCAAAGCCTTTTATCTCCTCCTCCCAGGCACCGTCCCCTGTTCCCCTACTGGTGTAGTTTTCCCTCCAAAATCTCCTGTTGCCCAATCACAGGGTCCAGGGGGAACCTGGGAAACATAGGCCTTGATGATTACTCCAATGCAGGCTTCCCAGGAGCCACTAGGCCTCCCCAGAATCTATAGGCTGCACTGCAGGCCCACAATCAAGACAGCACCTTAGGGTAGTTTCATCATAGGGTTGCCAAGTCTTCAAAACTCACTGGCGGGGGGGAGTCCTCCTCCGGCCGGGAGTTTCTTCTGGTGCACATGTGAAGCACTCGTGCCCAGTGACGTCACCGGAAGTGACGTAAGCACTTTGGGGGCGTTGCCAGGGTGACGCTCTGGCAATCGCCCCAAAACTCTATGGTATCATAGAGTTTTGGGGTGATTGTCAGAGCGTCGCCATGGCAACGCCCCCCAACGTGCTGACATCACTTCCGGTGACGTCATTACATCGTCCTCGCTGGTCAATGTCGGGGGTGGGGTTTCCCCCGCCGGCCAAATGCTGGCCGGCGGATCGGGAACCCCTTTAGCGGGGGATCCCCCGCCCCCCGGGCTGACTTGGCAGCCTTATTTCATCATGACGGTGGTGCACCCAGTTTACCCAGTGAGTGCGGATGCCTGACCGCCTCAGACTGCGCTCGTGAAAAGAGGCAAGAGAGGCTGATGTCCAGATGGTGCCTGGCCACAGGACCACGCTTGCCTCGTACTCAGCACAACTATGCTATTCACACAAAGAACACAAGAGGGGCCTAGCTGGAGTGGGCTGTCTAGTTTGGCATCCTGAGCCAAACCACTGAGGCCACAGCCTCTTCCTGTGTTCGTTCATTCGTTCGTTCTTTCTTTCTTTCTTTCTTTTCCTTCCTTCCTTCCTCCTTCCTCCCTTTTCTTCCTTCCTTCCTTCCTCTTTCTTTCTTTCTTTCTTTCTTTCTTTCTTTCTTTCTTTCTTTCTTTCTTTCTTTCTTTCTTTCTTTCTTTCTTTCTCTCTCTCTCTCTCTCTCTCTCTCTCTCTCTTTCTTTCTTTCTTTCTTTCTTTCTTTCTTTCTTTCTTTCTCCCACCCTGCAGAGCTGCAGAGCAGGCTCTGGGCGATTTACAACACTACAAATATGAAATATAGAAGAAGAAGAAGAAGAGATTGGATTTATATCCCGCCCTTCACTCACTTAAGAGTCTCAGAGCGGCTTACAAACTCCTTTCCCTTCTCCTCCCCACAACAGACACCCTGTGAGGTGGGTGGGGCTGAGAGAGCGCTTTCCCAAGCTGTCCTTGAAGGAACAGCTGGTACAGAGCTATGGCTTGCCCAAGGTCATCCAGCCAGGTGCAAGTGGAGGAGTGGGGAATCAAACCCGGTTCTCCCAGATTACAGTCCGCGCACTTAACCACTACACCAGACTGGCTCTCTATACTGGGTTCAGACACATTTATGCCTGAAAAGGATTACACCCCAAACACACCCCACTCCCAAGGATAGGCTATTTACACCCTATTGTTTCCTGACTGGTTTCCTCTAGGATACCTGTCTCCCTACTGGCCCATTCTAGGATCCTAGCGATCTATTGTTATGCATCCCAAGCTAAGTCCTTTTGCTAGTAAGTTCAGGCTATAACAAAACAGTTAAAAATACAGTTGATATATAATTAAAATCACAAATAATCAACATGAAGGTACAACCGATCAGGATGGTGATGAATGATCCTTCGTTGCCAGCCACACCGCTATCCTGCAGGGCAGGGTATGTGGGGACCATAGAAGAAAGAGAGAGAGGGAGGGTTCCAGTCTCAGCCTCCTGTTATGGCCCTCAACTAAAAGCCTGGCAGAACATCGCTGCCTTACAGGCCCTGCGGAATTCCATCACATTGGCAGAGATGTTGTTTGGCAGAGAGTTCCACCAGGTTGGAGCCAGGACCGAAAAGGCCCTGGCCCTAGTCCAGGACAGCCAGACTTCCTTAGGGCCAGGGGTCACCAGCAAGTTGTTATCAGCTGATCTCAGCACTCTTCTGGGGACATATTGGAGGAGATGGTTCGAAGGTGTGCAGGCCCCTGACCGCTCAAGGCTTTGAAAGTCAACACTAACACCTTAAACCTGACTCACCTTTCAGCAGCTGGTGTTCCAAAACAGACTGCTCCTGAACATGGAGGTTCCCTTCAGTCATCCTGGCTGCTGGTGGTGGAAAGGGCCATCAAGTCACAGCTGATTTATGGCAACCCCACACAGTTTTCAAGGCAAAAGACATTCAGAGGTCCATTTGCCGCTGCCTGCCTCTGCTTGGTGATCCTGGACTTCCCCAGAGGTCTCCCAACCAAATACTATCCAGGGCCAATCCTGCTTAGCTTCTGAGAACCAATTACCTCAAGCTAGCCCAGGCCATCCTTTATTCACATTATTTCTCCTGTCTTTCTCCCAGGGACTCCAGGGGGATTACAATGAATGAGTCAATACAGTAGACAGGATGGGACATCCAACAAACAATGCATTAGGATTGCAGAAGTCTGGAACCGACCAGAAATCTACAAGACAGAACTGAAGCATAGCATAAGTATTAACGCAACACATGAAGCAGTGCAAAAATAATGTAATGGGCTCCCACTTACAGTAACCTATAGACAGCCACATAGACCACCGTACCTAATCCTTTCTCCAAGTAAGTTGGAAGAAGAGGAAAAAGAGGAAGGAGGAGGAGATTGGATCTACATCCAAGCGGCTTACAAACTCCTTTCCCTCCCCCTCCCCACGACAGACACCCTGTGAGGTAGGTGGGGCTGAGGGAGCTCTTTTGAGGACTGCCCTTGAGAGAACAGCTCTGAGAGAACTTGTGACTGACCAGCAGCTGCATGTGGAGGAGTGGGGAATCAGACCCGGTTCTCCCAGATTAGAGTCTGCACTCCTAACCACGACAACCAAACTGGCTCTCCAGGTGCCACTGGACTCAAATCTAGTAGTTCTACAGCAGACCGACATGGCTACCCTTGGAGGGCACACAGGGCCCGTGCCAGGCTTTTTTGCACACTAGGCGAGGCTGCCTTCTGGCGCCCCCCCTCCCCCCTCCCCCTTCTGGCGCCCCCCCTCCCCCCACCGTGTGCTCACCAATGTTCAAACATAAATGCATTTTAGGAAGAATGAAAAACACAAAGACGAGGATTCCTGCTTGTAGTCAGGGCTGCTCTCCCCATCGTCCTCACCCCGCTTGCTGGCCTCTGCGCCGCTCAGGGTTCTGCACCCCTAGGCGGTCGCCTAACCTCGCCTTATGATAGCACCGGCCCTGAGGGCACAGAGAATCCAGAGAGGGGAGGTTTTGGTGGGCACGGTGGGAATTTCCAAATTCTTCCTCCTCAGTCACAAGTCCTCGCTTGTAATGCACCAAATGGGAAAATCAAAAGCCAGTAAAATCAAAATAGTCTTTGCTCCTAAGCATTATACCAAACCGGCTCTCTATAGAGGCTGCTGAGTTCCCTCCTTCCCTAAACCCCGCCCTCCCCAGACTCCATCCCCAAATCTCCAGGAACTCCCCAACCGACAGCTGACAACCCTATGAGCTAGTAGGAGCAATCACCTGATGTGACCGAAGTTACTTTTCTTTGGGCCAGTGGGAACTTGGAATTCTTGCGCTCTCCCTAACAGCCTCCAGCAGTTCTTAACACAGACTTGGTTGGGGGGATGGCGGGTAGGTAGAATCCTGCCTGGCCATTGGCAGTGTGTCTTTTCTGACAAAGAGAGAGCTGTGTTTCTTGAAAGCTCCTTCTACAATAAAGTTAGTCTTCGTGGTGCTACGGGGCTTTTTACTATTTCGCAGCAATCAGACTAACAGGGCTGACTCCTGAGGATCTTCAAAGCTTGGTCTTTTTATTCCTAAATTGTGGGCCTGCACTGTCACCTGCTGGTGAAGCAAGGAAACCCACACCCACCTTTTCAAAAAGAGGGACCCCCCTCCACTTTTCTTCCGTTGCATTTATTCCTCCATGTGGGAGTGTAAAGCGCTGTCAGAATTCAGCTGACCCTAGAGGGTTTTTAGCTTCCGGGATCTGACCAGATCAGGCTCGAGCCATCAAGATCAAGGCAGAGACGAACAGAGGTGGATTGCTATTGCCTGGGCATCCTTGGAGGTCTCCCATCCATCCAAATACTAACCAAGGCGAACCCTGCTTAGCTTCCAATGCCTGATGAGATCAGGCTGGCTTGGGCTATCCAGGTCAGGGCAACATTCAGGGTTGCCAGATCCCCTCCTCATGCTGGTGGGGGGGATTTGGGGGGGTGTTCTGGGACGTCCCCAGTGTGATGTCACCCTGAAGTGATGTCATTGTATCAGTTTTTGGATAAAACTCCATGGTAAAACTGGCTTCATAGAATTGTGGAATGTTAAGAGTTGGAATAACGAAATTGAACAAATTTGGGAGGAGGATGGGAAAAAAATGATTTCTAAAATGTATAAAATCTTGCTAAAATGGTTTAATGCAGATGAAATGGTGAAGGAACAAATGGTAAAATGGGCAATAAATTTTAACAAAGATATTGAAATGTCATCTTGGGAATTTTTATGGAAAAATGCTATGAGTATTTCTACATGTTATAACTTAAAAGAAAATTGTTTTAAAATGATGTACAGATGGTATATGACACCCAAAAAAATATTAATCAAAATATGTCAAACAAATGTTGGAAATGTAAAAAAAAAGAAGGTTCTTTTTACCATATGTGGTGGACTTGTGATAAAGCAAAGACCTATTGGTCTATGATACATACAGAAATGGAAAATTTTTTGAAATGTACATTTAAGAAATTGCCTGAAATGTTATTGCTTGGACTTAAACTAGAAGAGATAAATGTAAAAAAAAGGACGTTAGTATGGTATATGATAACAACGGCAAGAATGGTGTACGCGCAAAATTGGAAAAATGAAAAAATACCTGAGGTGTGGGAGTGGTTGAAAAAATTGTTGTATATGGCGGAAATGGATAAATGGACGAGAAAATTGAATAATATGTACTCAGAGACTTTTTTGGAAGATTGGAAAGATTTGAAAGAATATGTTGAACAATATTGGGATATGAAAAATTACACCTATACATGGATATAATAGTAAATGGAGATAGAAATATATGAATGTATAAATGATAATTGGATAAAGAAGATATTTATAGAATTGTATAAGAAAGTAAGAATTTATATAATGTATAACTATTTTAAAAGAGGTTTAAGTCGTTACCAGAAATGTAAAACATATATATGTATTTAAAGATTGGTTAAAGTTGAAAATGTGATATGCTTCAGATGTGGTGGGAAACCACCAATATAAGATTATAATAAGATTATACAATAGAACAAATAATGGATATAATATGGAAAAAAGGTTTGTATGAGGAAAATATGTTAAAATGTTTGAAAATAATAAAAATTTATTTACAAAAAAAAAAAAAGTTGGAAGGGACCTTGCAGGTTGTCTAGTCCAGCCCCCTGCCCTCTGCAGGAGCAGAGCCAAAAGAGAGCCCGAAAAATGGTCGTCCAGCCTCCACTTGGAAACGTCCAGTGCAGGAGCATCCACCACCTCCCAGGGCAGTCCGTTCCACTGCTCAACCACCCTTACAGTTAGGAAGTTCCTCCTGATATTTAGCCGGCGGTATCGACTCCCTTGAAATTTCTACCTGTCAGACCTAGTCTTGCAATCCAGAGCAAGAGAGAACAGATCTGCTCCGTCTTCTACATGACAGCCCTTCAAATATTTGGAGACTGCAATCATGTCCCCTCTAAGCCTTCTCTTTCCCAGGCTAAACATACCCCACTCTTTCAGCCTTTCTTCGTAAGACTTGGACTCCAACCCCTTCTCACCATCCTGGTTGCCCTCTTCTGGACACGCTCGAGCTTGTCAATATCCTTCCGAAAATGTGGTGCCTGAACCTGCACACAGGACTCCAGGTGAGGCCTGACCATAGCAGAATAGAGTGGAACTACCACCTCCCGTGATCTGGACACAATGCTTCTGTTAATGCATCCTAAGACTGCATTAGCTTTCTTCGCAGTCACATCGCACTGCAGGCTCATTTTAGCTTGTGATCAGCCAGAACACCTAGATCCCTTTCACATGTGCTGCTGTCAAGCCAAGTCCCTCCCATTCTATATTTGTGCTTCAAACCATAGAGTTTTGCCCTCAAACCAGAGCATCACTGCGTGATGTCCCCAACATGATGGTGTCACTTCCAGGTGACATCACTGCACTGGGGACATCGTGCAGCAGGATTTCCCCTACTGGCCAGATGACCAGCAACAGACAGAAGCCCCGAATACCGGAGGAACCCCCGCTGGGTCCTGAGGACTAGCAACCCTAGCAACATTTCTTTGGGGTCCCTTATTTATCTGGAACAAATAAATAAAATCCCTAAATGAATGCAGAGAGTGTGCTAGACTGGCTGTAACCACCCTGAACATGCAGTCTCCATTACATAAACATGTGTTGTTTGGATTTGGGGCATTTACAGTATATCCCGTCTTTCCCGCATTGTGAAACTCAGCCAGCACAGTCCTAAGCAGAGGTTACACCTTCGCAGGGCTTTTTTCGTAGAAAAAGCCCAGCAGGAACTCATTAGCATAATAGGTCACACCCAACAGCAGAAACTCATTAGCATATTAGGCCACACCCCCTGACAGCACAGCTCATTAGCATATTAGGCTGGGGGGCTGGGAAAGCATAGGGCAGCATGGAAGCTTGCTTCTTTCCCCTCTCGAGCTTCTCCAGCCCACTTCAGCATCACCTTTCTTCACTATTGCGGAGAGACTCAGGAAGTGCTGGGGGGGGGGCATGGTTAAATGCCTTTCTCTCCCTCCCCTAGATCGGAGAGGGAGAGAAAGGCCTTTTCAAGCTGCCTGGGTTCCCTGCCTGTCCTTTTCCAGCTGCCACATGTCAGCTAGAGAAGGGAAGGCAGAGAGCGGCTTTTCCTTGAGGATTTCTCTCTCTGGCAGGGAGTGAAATTGACAAGGAAAGCCCCACAAAGAGGGCATTTTAACATGCCGCCTTTCCCTCGTGTGTAATGTGGGAAGGGCAGCATGCTCTGTAGCCACACATGCCCAGATGTTTTGGTTGTAGGCATGGCCAACTCAGGAGCCAGCTGGAACTCTGTTCCCATGCGTTCCTGCCCCCAAAATAGTCTGCTGCCATGGCAGGAGGGGTTTGAATGCTCTGATCACAGCTGATGTATAGAGACTGTAAAATTCAGCCCGGTCTGATTGGATAGACACACTACAACCAATGCTCCCTCTAAGCTGTGGAGTCTAGTGAGCAAAAATCCTACTTTGTGAGCTACTGGCATTAAAGCTGTGAGCCAGCGATTTGGCTCTGGCATAAATCATTTTGCCCTGGAGCCCTCCTTCCTAAGCGAAGACAAAAATTGTGAGCTGGAGGCTAAGGAACTGTGAGCTTGCTCACACTAACCCAGCTTAGAGGAAACACTAACTACAACTAAGGACAACAATTGCCAATAGTCAATACATAATTACCAACAGAGAATGCATGCTTGCCTATAGGGAATAATGGAGATTTAGTATGCCCCCCCCCAAGGCTTGTGACACGTTAAAGAAATACCGATTTACTGTGGCAGAAAATTTCAAAGGAAGCAGGAAGTGAGACCACAGATATAGTAATGGGGAGTGGGAGAATAAAACTGGAAAGATATCAGGCCATGAAACAGAACAAATGTAGAGTCCAGGGGCACCTTTAAGACCAACAAAGGTTTATTCAGGGTAGGAGCTTTCGGGTGCAAGGCACACTTTTTCAAATACAGTGGAATGAGATTTAAGGTTCAAACTTACAGACGGGCTGAACAGCAAATTAACAAGTAACATGATGAAGATGGTTTAAGATATGCAAAGACAAAACTAAATAACAAGCTCAGGTTATCAGTTTTGATTTAATTAAGGAGGGGAAAGGACAGCAAAGCAATAAATATGTCAAAAGAGGAGATAAATGTGTAAAGGTATCTTTTTTAATTGTGGGGAGTAAACGGAGACTCTCCATTGGTCTCCTTTCAGGCGGGGAGGTGAACAGCATTTTCTTCTTCTTTGGGGTGGGTGCAGTAGTCTATCAGCAAAACATCCCGATATTCCTTGCATTACATTCAGTATTCCAATATACCATTCTGAAAAAAAAATACACTAAAATACAGAGCCTGTCCTTCTCGTTGAGAATACATGTGTGATGACCTGGAACTGGGCCATGAAATGTAATAGATCTGGCTGGGGACAGATGCCCCTTCTTGAACTCAGAACCTCCGGCGCCAGAGGAGAAAACCTTCGTCTCCAGTCAGTCCTCGGTGCGCCCTTTCCCCGAACGACATTCACTCCGTGAAAGCCTGTTGATGCCCAGCGGGTGACTGAGCCGCCGAGAGCTGGGCGTCCCAATGTTCCCTCTAAGCTGAGTGAGTGTGAGCATGCTCCCAGTTTTTTAGCCTCCGGCTCACACATTTTTGTCTCCGCTCAGGAAGGAGAGCTCCAGAGCAAAATGATTTATGCAGCAGCCAAACTTTACTGCCACCAGCAGCTCACCAAGCAGAATTTTTTTGCTCACAAGACTCCCTAGCTTAGAGAAGGAGCATTGGCCGGGACCCATGCAGAGACGCAGCTGTGCCCCCTCCTCCGCCGGAAGACGGGGGAATTGGCTTGGGGGGCGACCGGGAGCCAACCTCCCCCCGCCCCCCCCCCTCCTTCCCTCCCTGTCGTCATTTCCAGCGCAGGCTCCTCTCCCGTCACATCCGCCTCCCGGGAGCAGGAGGAGACGACGCTGGAGTGGGGAGGTGCATCCTCGCCGCCGCCGCCGCCTGAACGCCGGAGCAGCAGCAGCAAGAGGCGCAGGAGGAGCCGCCGTGCGCCCCGGCTGCCAAGCCCGGCGCGTAATGCGAAGCTCGGCGGACGGCGTCGGCGGCCGCCTGGCGGGGGCGGGGCGGGGGCGGATCGCGGGCGGCCGGGGGCTGGGCGGCTGAGCTGGGAAGGCGCCGGAGCGGAGCCGGGCAGGAGGCGAGGCGAGGCGAGGCGGGCCGCTCCGGAGAGCCCCCGGACTTGGCGAGGGGGGCGCCCGCCGGTGATTATTGCCATTTTTTATTGAACGGCCGTGCGCGTGCAAACGGGGTTCCTCTCCGCCGGGGAGGGCGGTGGGGTGCCCGGGGGCGTGTGTGAGAGGTTGCGTGCCCCGGGCCCCCTCGGAGCCACCCTGGAAGCCCCCAGCCGCCTCCCGCCTTTGGCGGAGGACCCCGGGCGCGTGGTTGCGTCGCCCCCGGGTGGTGTGTCCTCGCCTCTCCTCTCCCGGCGCTCCGGACCGGGCCAGCTGTCACGTCCCCTGTCTCTCTTCCGCCCCCCCCCCCGCCCGCCCCCTGCTCCCCGCTTTTGCAGAGGACAGCCTAGTCAGCGCGAGCCTCAGCAACCCAGCAAGCTCCCTTGCGCGCCCCGGCGCTGGAGTCTGAGCAGGCGGGCTCCCCTCCTGCTGCGGGCCAGTCGTGCGGGGCTCGTTGTGTGCATTGGCGAGCTTCCCTTGCGGAGCCCGGGACTCAGCCCTTTTTTGCCAGCCTGGGATCCTCCCGGGCCCGGAACCCCTTCGGAACAATCGGATTAAATTGCTGCGGGAGGCTGCGCGCCTGCGGAAAGGAGGGAGGGGGCCCGGGATTACACCCTGGCTCCGTGTGTCTGTTTCCTTTCCACTGCATGGTCCCTCTTTTTTTCTTCTTCCCGAGATGCACCGGACCAGGCTTATGTCATCGTCATCAGGTTGTTTGTTTGTTTTCTGGGGAGGGAAAGTAACGCGGCCTCCCGCGCTTTGATGTGGGATCGCTTGATCTGCCTTGGTCTGGCTCGCTCCCAACAGGTGCTGGTATTAATACCGTTGGGGGGGGGGGTAGGGGTGGCTCTTATGGTGGGAATGTTCCCTCTAAGCTGTGCTGGCATGAGAGCTGTGAGCCAGCAGTTTGGCTATTTCTTAAATGAGTTTGCTCTGGAGTCATCCCTTCCTGAGCAAAGGCAAAAATCTCTGAGCTGGAGGCTAAAAAAAATGTGAGCTAGCTCACACTAACTCAGCTTAGGGGGAACACTGATCAGGATCCGTGCAGGAGACGTGACCCTTGTGAAGCAGGGTTGCCAATTTCCTGGGCATCTCCCCGAATTACCCCTGATCTGCAGAGAGAACAGCTGTCCTGGAGGAAAGGGCTGTTTTGGAACGTGGATTCGGTGGCCTTGTACCCTGCTCCTATCTCTGCCCTCCCCAAACCTGTCCTCCCTATCTCTTGCCCCCCCCCCCAAATCTCCAGGAATCCCCCAACCTGGACTTGGCAACGCTGTTGTGAACCTGTCGTGTGCCTCTTTCGGCCCCTGTAACTCTCCAGTGTGCCTGGGGGCAGTGTTCCCTCTAAGCTGAGTTTAGGGTGAGCTAGCTCACCATTTCTTAGCCTCTGGCTCACACATTTTTGTTGTCACTTAGGAAGGAGGGCTCCAGAGCTACACTAATTTATGCAGCAGCCAGATCGCTTGCTCACGACTTTGATGCCAGGAGCTCTCCCAAAGCGGGATTTTTGCTCACAAGACTCCACCACTTAGAGGGAGCCTTGCCCGGGAGCCAGTTCCTAAGGATCTCAGTTACCAATTCATCTGTTGCTTTTTCCTATCTCTTTTTCCGACTTGCTAACAGTGGTGTTTCCGTGGCAGCAGCCAAAAGGTTTCCTGGGATTGGGATGTGTGTGTGTGTGTGTGGATGATGACTGGGATGCGGTTTTGAAGTGTCCCCTTTTGGGTGCAGCTGGGGGGGTGGGTGTGCCTTTGTGTGTGCTTTCTCGTGAGTCACGGGCCTTGGCTTTTGTGCTGAGGTTAGACTACGCGTCCCATGGCCGCCTGAATTACTCACCTCCCCGTGGTCTGACTGGCACAGGTGAGGGACCCATTGGGACGTGGTATGGTTTGGAAGGAGGGGGGCCTTGGAGTTGGTTAGAAGGGTGTGATTTTGTCTCTCCTGTGGACTTGGGCATTCCGGGAATGCTGCTGCTTCCCGTTCCCCAGACCTTCTGCCTCACGAGGGTGTAACACTCCCTCTGAGCTGTGGAGTCTTGTGAGCAAAAATCCCCCTTTGGGAGAGGTGCTGGCCTTGTGAGTTGGGAGCGAGCAATTTGGCTCCTGTGTAAATTAGTTTGCTCTGGAGCCATCCTTTCCTGAGCTATGGAGCCAGAGATGTGTGAGCCGGAGGCTAAAAAACTGTGAGCTAGCTTACACTAACTCAGCTTAGATGAAACACTGTTTGTGAACCCTGCTGGCATTAAAGTTGGGAGCGAGCGGTTTGGCTATTGCATCAGTTTGTTCTGGAGCCGTTCTTCCTGAGCAAAGACAAAAATGTGTGAGCCAGAGGCTAAAAAACTGGGAGCTGGCTCACACTAACTCAGCTTAGAGAGAACACTGGTGTGGGCTTGGTGGTGGAATCTAGGAAAGGAACGACGGCTGGTGTGGGTGTGGGAGCACAATAAAATAGCCCTCCCCCAACATCTTGTGCGCAATGGTGGACTGCCTCTGAAACTGGAGGTTCTAATTAGCCATTAGGGCAAACAGGTGTCCTCCAAGGGGTGTGTCTCACAATTTGTAGAGCTTGTCGCCATCGAAAAGGGGAATTACGCAACGGCTGTTTGCTTTCCTCCTAACCCTGTGGTTCAAAACCTCTCAGGGTTAGTGGGGAGAGACAGTTTACTGTGCGTTCCCTTGACCTCCCAAATTCTTCTTGAGAAAGCTTTCAGGCTTCTGAGAATCCACCAGACGTTGCCACATGCTACTCTACAATAATTTTGCAATCATGAAGGCTGGAGTCTCCCCCCACCACTACCCATACACACCAGATGAGACGACACCCCTTGCGTTTGACGGCTATAGCGGTGGCACAAAACCGTGGCATGTGCATTCCATAATGGCTGATGCTTTGGAAGTCAAATTCTGTCACATGTGCATGGTTTGCAGAGTGGGTTCCCTGTGTGCCTGAAAAGGTTTGTACCTTCAGATAGGCACATGGGTTTCCTGATGTGCGCATTTGGGACCAGCATACTCTCCAGGTGCTTTGATAACCAGTTTCCCCTCTTTCCCCAGTCTTTAGGAGGCTGCGCAGTGGAGCATGTGTCCAGCCGGAGTGGCTGTGGTTCTCAAGCCCCACGCCGGAATGCGGGAGACCCCGACCATGCCTGTTCCACAGAGACATGTCATAAAGATTCTGTTTATCTCCCTGGAAGCTAAAACACTTTCCTAACTGTCTGGATTTGCTGGTTTCGTGGTGAGGGTCTGGTGTTCCCTGTCCTCTGCCCTGAAAATTGTCCCGTCTCCCGAGTCTGTGAATCATCACCAGCCGCCATGAATGGGCTTTCGGTCAGCGAACTCTGTTGTCTCTTCTGTTGCCCGCCCTGCCCCGGCCGGATCGCTGCCAAGTTAGCTTTCCTGCCGCCGGAGCCCACCTACGCAGTGGTCCCAGAACTGGAACCGGCTGGCAGTTCTAGCAGCAGCTCCTTGCGGAGTAGCGCCCTGACCCGATGGAAGCTCCACTTAACGGACCGGGCAGATTTTCAGTATAACCAGCGGGACCTGGACACCATCGAGGTGTTCCTGACCAAGAGCAACCGAGGGAACCGGGTCAGCTGCATGTATGTCCGTTGCGTCCCTGGCGCCAGGTAAGCCGTGAGCGGGAAAGTGGTGCAGGCGGGTTGGGTGTGTATGTGTGTGGCTGACGAACCAGGAACCAAGGATGGACAGATGTCTCACTCCCAGGAACCCAGATCTTGGTGTCGCCTGACTTCCTATCTGCCAGAACATTCTGTCTTTTGAGGAGGGAAGATTCTGTTGCCTAGTTACGCTGCTCGGTAAAAGCCCACCTTAAGAACATCAGAAGAGCCTTGCTGGATCAGACGAGTGGTCCATCTAGTCCAGCATCCTGTCTCTCACAGTGGCCAACCAGTTTCTCTGGAGGGCCAGCAACAGGGCAGAGAGGCCGAGGCCTTCCCCAGATAAGAACATCAGAAGAGCCCTGCTGGGTCAGACAAGTGAAGGCTCCTCTAGTCCAGCATCCTGCCTCACACAGTGGCCTACTGATTCCTCTGGAGGGCCAGCAACAGGGCAGAGGCCGAGGCCTTCCCCAGATAAGAACATCAGAAGAGCCCTGCTGGATCAGACCAATAATTCATCTAGTCCAGCATCCTGTCCCACAGAGTGGCCAGCCAGTTCCTCTGGAGGGCCAGCAACAGGGCAAAGAGGCCTTCCCCTGAAGTTGCCTCCTGGCTCTGAGATTCAGAGGATTAGTGCCTCTGAATGTGGAGGTTCCCCTCCGCCACCATGGTGAGTAGCCATTGATCGACTTCTCCTCCCTGAATCTACCTAATCCCCTTTTAAAGCTGTTTACTCCTGTGGACATCATGATATCATCCAGCAGCTAATCCCACATTTCAATCCCTCTCTGTGTCAAGTTCTCTTTCCTTTGGTCCATCCTGAACCTCCTGCCCATCAGCTTCATCGGGTGCCCTCGAGTTCTAGTATTTTAGGAGACAGAGAGAGAGATTTCTCTTTGTCAACTATCTCTACCCCATGCATAATTTTATAAACCTCTCTCGTGGTTCCCCTTAGTCATCTCTTTCCTCACGGAAAAATCCCCAACTCTCCAGCGTTTCTTCATAGGAAAGGTGCGCCAGCCCCTTAATCATCTTGGTTTCCCTCCTCTGTACTTTTTCCACCTTGAGGACTAGAAGTATCCTAAATAGAGCGGGTTTTTTGGAAGAGGCTGTAGGGACTGGGAGTGGTTGAACCAAAAACATACTCCAGTTTTGTATCCTTGGTCTGAAATTTCCACTGCCTCCCTGGACAGTCCTGGCTTGGATCCGGGACTAACTAGAGGTCCGTCTCTGGGTGCAGTCCGGCCATTTGGAATCTCTGTCCTGAGCAGTTTCCCAGATCCTCTGTGTCTCCAGCACCCTTCTCAGTGGGTTCCCAGCCCCTATCCTTTGCTGGCTTTGTGGAGAAAGGAGAGCTACTTGGCCTCAAAAACAGGTAGGGAGGAAACTGGGAAGGAGGAAGTCCGGGTTGGATCAAGTCCACCCCTCTCCAAACTGTTTCCATCACAGCCTAGAAATATGTTAGAATGCGGAAACCAAATCCGGCTCTCTGAGACTTTAATCCAGTGCTTTAGGTCATAAGAACATAAGAGAGAAGCCAATGCTGGATCAGGCCAGTGGCCCATCCAGTCCAACACTCTGTGTCACACAGTGGCCAAAAATGCCAGTTATCATCAGGAGGTCCAGCAGTGGGGCCAGGACACTGGCAGCCCTCCCACTGTTGCCCCCCCCAAGCACCAAGAATACAGAGCATCACTTGCCCCAGACCATAGGCGTCAACTGCGGGGGGGCTCAGGGGCTCAGGCCACCCCTGAAATTTCCCAGGGGGGACTGAGCCCCCCCCCGGTGAAACAGGGCACCCACCGGCTCGCTTGCTGGCCCACCCGCTGGCCACCGCTATCCGCCCACCCACTGGCCGTTGCTGCCGCACCTCCCCGCAACCCACTCCCTCCCTCCCACCCGGGGCCATCTGGGCGACTGCCAGGGCGATGCTCGGGCGATTGCCAGAGCGTCGCCCTGGGAATGTCATCACACTGGCCCCGGGAGGGAGGGAGGGAGGGGCTTCAGGGAAGAGGGGAGCCGGGGGGGCTCTGGCGGTGGCAGCGGGGACATTATTCCGGCGCGCGTGTGTGCTTGGCGCGCACAAGAGCCCCCCGCCAAAGTTTAAAGAACTCTATGCCCCTGCCCCAGACTGAGAGTTCCTGTCTATACCTTGTGGCTCATGGCCACTGATGGGCCTCTGCTCCGTATGTTTATCCAATTCCCTCTTGAAGCCATCCATGCTTGTAGCTGCCGCCACCTCCTGTGGCAGTGAATTCCACGTGTTCATCACTCTTTGGGTGACGAAGGACTTCCTTTTATCTATTCTAACCCGACTGCTCAGCAATTTCATGGAGTGCCCATGAGTTCTTGTATTGTGAGAAAGGGAGAAAAGGACTTCTTTCTCCGCCTGCTCTATCCCATGCATAATCTTGTAAACCTCAATCATGTCACCCCTCAGCCGCCATTTCTCCAGGCTAAAGAGCCCCAAGCGCTTTAACCTTTCTTCATAGGGAAAGTGGTGTGGTCTGAGTTTTGCACAGGCTGACGTATTTTAAGTGTTAATCCTGGAAGGCTGGGAAACAGCCTGGTGAACTTGGGCAGTTGCCTTGCCCAGATTTTAAAAGACCTAAGAACTGGCAGAGTCGGTGAGCTGTGGATTCCAAATCTCACCTCAGTCACTTCTTCTCTTCTAGTTCTCTGCAATATAATACCGGCCCGCCGAATAGGCCTGTTGCAGGAATGTCTGGGATTGCTCCCTGCGAAGCTGGTAATAGGAAAGACGTTGGGAAGTTCGAGAGCCAGTGGGGCAGAGAGGTTTGAGGGGCAAGATTGGGAGACCTGGGTTCAATTTTTACACAGCCATGTAGCTCCTGGGGTGACCTTGGCCTAGCCAGAGTTTGGCATACCTCCCAAGGTTGTTGTGAAGATAAAATGGAGGAACAGGTACTGGCAAGAACAGTAGGACAACAACAGCAAAAGTGCAACAGTTTAAATTAGGAGTCCTCAACAGACCCGCAGCTACAGTTGGGCATTTCAGGGCCCTGCCCCCTTAATTAAAAGCCCCGCCCCACAAATAGCCATGCCAGAAACCTTATTTTTGAGGAGAGACAACCCCCCCCCCCGCCTGTTGCTGGCAGGGGCTGTGGCTTGCCCCCAGGCTTCCTTCTCTCTCCCACTGTGGAATTTGGGGGGCATCATGAGATCCGGGAAAAGACAGCTCAGCGGGCATTTAATTGCCTTCAGGAAGCATTCAAATGCCTTCTGAGTTCCCTTCTGCAGGGCAAGAGAGCTTAGAAGGCTCTCAAAAGCCCCTACCCCGAAAGGCTATGTTCATGCACTTCAGGCAAGGTTGAATCGGTAGAGCAGATGTTTTCCAGCTGCCCGTTCTACAGAGAGGCTCGTCTTAAAATTATTACCCCATTAGTCGATAGGATACCTGATCACATCGATGCAAACAAAGCAAGGCTTCACGGGCTCCTATCGGATCAGAATGCCGAGATGACACAGTCAGTTGCTGAGTTCTGTGCATTGATTCTTAGACTGCGGGAATCACATTTTAAAAGTTTTTAAAGTTAGATTTTTATTCTGTGTATTATCTCTGTTTTTCTCCCTCTTTCTCATACTATGTTTATACTGTATGCTGGCCTTAAGACTGTAATAATAAAACTAAACTAAAAGACCCTCAAGAGTGGCACCTTCAGTACATCTCCAACAAATCCCCCTTTCTGCTGGCCCAGTCCTGCTGTAGACCACCAAGGCTATGGTGAGCCTTTCAGAAGCATTCCCGTGAGCCTAAGGGAAAGATGCCATGACTTAGGTGGTATACCAGTTTGGTGCCGTGGTTAAGTGCGCGGACTCTAATCTGGGAGAACCGGGTTTGAGTCCCCACTCCTCCAGTTGCAGCTGCTGGATGACCTTGGGCAAGCCATAGTTCTGTCAGAGCTGTTCCCTCAAGGGCAGTCCTGGAAAGAGCTCTCTCACCCCACCTACCTCACTGGGTGTCTGTTGTGGGGAGGGGAAGGGAAAGGAGTTTGTCAGCTGCCGTGAGACTCCGAGTGAGTGAAGGGCGGGGTATAAATCCAGTTTCCTCTTCTTCTCCTATATACAGCAGGAGGTTTTAAGATTAATTTAAATAACTAATTTAACTGCCCCCTTACAAATTTAAATGCCCCCAAACCTGGTCCCCAACCCTTTTGAGCCTGTGGGCACCTTTGGCATTCTGACATGGCATGGTGGGCACAGCAACAAAATGGCTGCTGCAGAAGCAACGTTTTTTAAAAATCTGCACAGCCAATTGGAAGCCTTGCTGGGGAAAAGCCCTCCCCAGCCCCGCCCACTGCCTCAACACACTTGGTGGGCTCTAGAGAGGGTTTCGGTGGGCACCAGTTGTCCCCCCCCCCCCCCCGAAAGCAGGAAAACTGGCCTCTGCAGACATTCTCCCTTCCGAAGGGTCAGCGGGCGTGTCTTGGGGGCCTCGGTGCGAGTCTCAAAATGAATCTGCGTTATCAGCCAGAGTCACTCCAGCCGATCCGTGGCAGGGGGGAGGGAGAGAAAGAGAGGGGAAGACAAGGAAAGAAGGGAAAGCCAGGGAAGGGCAGTGTGGGAAATGTCAGTCCTGCGCAGGGCAGATAAGGGGAACTGGGTGGAGGGGCGTTCTCCGGTTGGAATTTCCTGTCCTCTTGCAACTGCTTTTAGGGCTCTTTTATTTCCATCATTTCTCTGGTTGCTGCAGCATGCTGGCGTCCCCTGGTTTCCTCCGGGCTTGGTAGCCAACCCTCCTCGCCAGCTGTGAAGTCCAACACTTCCCCCCCCCCCAAACTATTTCGCCTGTAACCATCAGATAATTTGAAGGCAAACTGGGCATTCTTCTGTGTGGACGGAAAGTGTTTTAGCCTGAACAAGAATTCAGCTGGCCTTCCTGAGGGCCGGCGGTCCCCCGTCTTCTCTCAATTAACAGACCCGTAGAATAGTTCTGTACTTCCAAGCTGTGATTAACTTTGTGACCTTGACCCATTTGCCCTTTCAAAATTCTGGATTTATTTGGTAAAGCAAATGTGTGGTTTTTATCCAGGCCTTCCAATGCATATGTTTTCCGACGAAGGGGATTTCTTTCACAGCATAAACTCTGTCTGTTTTCGGGTTTTGTTCACACCCCTGAACACGTCTATCATGTGGGTTTTGTGCATATTATAAACTCTGAATATTTGCTTTGGGAAGGGCTGCCGCAAAGTTTGGTTTGAATTCCTGTGGGAAAAACGCTTTGACACACCAGAGGAATACTGACACCTTCTTCAAGATGGCTGCCATTTTGATGGCTAGACATCCTGGAGTTGAATCTGCTTTTCCAGGGGAGGGGAAGGGCCACCGCTTAGTCCAGAAGGCACTGTTTGCCTGCAGAAGGCCTACCCGAGTTCTGATGCTGGCATCTTCAGCTGACAGGACTTCTAGTTGGAGGGTCACTGGTGGGGATAAGTCAGTCTGGTGTAGTGGCTAGGAGCACGGACTCTAATCTGGGAGAACCGGGTTTGATTCCCCACTCCTCCTCCACATGCTGGCGTGACCTTGGGTCAGTCACATGTTCTGTCCCAGCTGTTCTCTCAAGGGCAGTTTCTCAAGAGAGCTCTCTCAGCTCCACCAACCTCACAGGGTGTCTGTTGTGGGGAGGGGAAGGGAAAGGAGATTGTAAGACGCTCTTAGACTCCTTTGGGTAGTGAAGGGCCCGGTACAAATCCAGTCTCCTCCTCCTCTTCACTCAGAGTCTCAGAGTGGCTTACAAACTCCTTTTCCTTCCTCTCGAAGCATTAAGCCTCTAAATCCCAGACTCTGGCTGCGGTCACACACACACAAAATAATCCACTTTCAATCCACTTTCAACGCACTCTCCAAATGGATTTTGCCAGTTCACACAGTCAAATCCAGTTGGAAAGTGCATTGAAAGTGGATTGTTTACTGTGTGTGACCGCAGCCAGAGTCTGGGATTCAGA
The DNA here is from genome assembly GCA_029233225.1 of Lepidodactylus listeri. Lineage (NCBI taxonomy): Eukaryota > Metazoa > Chordata > Lepidosauria > Squamata > Gekkonidae > Lepidodactylus > Lepidodactylus listeri. The sequence continues at coordinate 179,507,715 of JARCFY010000002.1, forward strand.
GGCTTAGTGCTTCGATGATCTCCACAACGTGTGATGAAAGCGGTACAGTCCTGTCTGCCGTCTCAGGGCTCTACTGCCTCCTCCTGCAGTGTGTCTGAGCCAGGCACAGTTCCAGCATGTGCCAATGCTTTCTCTCTCTCTGTCCTCCAGGTTCACGGTTCTGTTCTCCCATGGCAACGCCGTTGACTTGGGCCAAATGTGCAGTTTCTACATCAGCCTGGGAACCCGAATCAGCTGCAACATCTTCTCCTATGACTACTCTGGGTACGGGGTCAGCACGGGGAAGCCCTCGGAGAAGAATCTCTATGCCGACGTCGACGCGGCCTGGCAGGCCCTCCGCACCCGGTAAGCCTCGAGGGGGAGCAATTGAGATGCTTGCGGTGCTTTGATTAACCATTACAGTTAGGGAAAGGAGCCTCCCTGTGCAGAGGTGGCATATCTGCAAGCAACAGGAGGAGAGGAAAAGAACGGGGAAGGCCCGCCGCCGCTCAGTGGTTTATAGTGCCAATATGCCAAGTCTTTTACATGTTACCCAACAATAATATCACAAGAGTTCCTTCCACAAGCGCTTCTAGGTGTTATAATTTATTGTTGCTTCAAGCTGGGGACCTGTGAACCATTGTGCAGCCTTTGCAAGGTTTTGCAATCTTTGTCTCTCCCCTGTGATCGCAGAGCCTCATAGAGTGGCAGAGGTAGAAATCTGTAGGGCTGTGTCCTCATGGCACCTTGCTTAGTGGGAGAATCAGTCAACTATAGCACCCCTCTCTGCTTAAAGGAGCTCACACCTTTGAAAAAAAAAAGTTTAAAAATGATTGAAAAAAAGCATTTACAGGAGAAATTCTTGTGGGGCTGTGCCTTTAAGAAAGGGGGCAGAGCCCCCGAAAGCTCCACCACAGCTGCAGACCTGGGTATACTGCATCTGAACAGGGAAGCGCCATATGCCACTGTCATGGGAGATCATTAAGGATGCCGCTGTAATGCTTAGTCTGATATATTGCCCCTGTATACAGGGACGATCCGAAGACTCAGAGGAGCTCATGTCTTTTCAAGAGGGGGCAGCCGCTTCCGAGACATTGCCTTCCTAGAGACTCTTGGGCACCAGAAGAGGTGTCAACGGGCACTCTGGCACCCACGGGTACCTTGTTGGCGACCCATGGCCTGGAGAAGTCACTGAACCTGCCACAGTGAATGTATATCCCTTTGGGATCTTCTCTCCCCTCTGTAGGTATGGCATCAGCCCGGAGAACATCATCCTCTACGGGCAGAGCATTGGTACTGTGCCCACAGTGGACCTCGCCTCTCGCTATGAGTGCGCTGCAGTCATCTTGCATTCGCCCCTGACCTCAGGCATGCGCGTCGCCTTTCCAGAAACCAAGAAGACATATTGCTTTGACGCTTTCCCAAAGTAAGTCCACGGGGCTCTGAGATACTTTCAGGTTGCCTTTCCTTCAGGGGCTCTGGGGTACACAGCCCCGCTTTTATCCTCACAACGTTCCTGCGAGGACAGCCAGGCAGAGGAAGAGTGATGGGATCAGGCTGCCCCTCCCCCAGTAGGCTTCATGACAGAGAGGGGGATTTGAACTCGGATTTCATTTTGTGGTAAAGGGGTGTCTATGGATTTGTGCGAGGAGGGTCCGTGGAGACAGTTGAGATGTGATGAGTCTCTTGGAGCTTCTTTGTTTTAATCCCCACCCCACCCACCCCCCACACACACATACACACACACAAGGCCCATAGTCAGGGTTTTGTGTCTTGTGGGGCAAAAATTTTTTGGTGGGGCTGCCATTATTTTTATGTGACCTCCAATCTGCCCCCAAGCACGACTGCTGACAGCCCCCCTCCCCCTCCCCTCCTGCAAGATTTAAAGGGCCCTTCCACTGATTGGCAGGGAGCAGGTGGCCTGCCGATCAGCTGGAGAGCCCTTTAAATCTTTCAGGCGGGAAGGAAGGGGGTGCGTGCCATCCCCCGCTTCTTCTCAAAAGGATTTCAAGGATCCCTTGAAATGCTTTTGGTAAGAAGCGGGGGCCCTTGCGTGGGGCCCTCCCCCAATTCTTCTCAAAAAATCTTCTCAAAAACACTTTGTGGGGCTGGCCCTTTAAGCTGCCTGAGACACCCAACAGCGAAATCCTTGACCAGCGTGTTTCGAATTACTGTGTGAACGTCGTGACTCTGGGCCAGACACCTGGTGCTTCTCGGCCCACCTTCCCTCCCACCCGGGATTTCCCATCACTTCTGGGCCAAGCCCTGCTTGATTCATACACACGATCCGAGCCCCTGGTGTGTAAATCAATTGCAAAAGGCAGCCATGGGGTTTTTTTTGGCGGGGGGGGGGTATAGATCAAGGGTATGATGCTGGGGGGGGGGGGTTAAAACTCTTTCCCTGACTGAAAATCCCTCGTAGCCTCCATCACAGCTCCTTTTTCATTTCGCTTTGTATTTTTTTACTTCACTTGTACACTGCCTTTCTCCCCGCAAAGTGGCTTATGCTGTTCTCTTCTCCGTTTTATCCTCCCAACAGCCCTGTGAGGTTGCATAGGCTGAGAGTAGGGAACTGGCCCAAGGGTGGTGATTTGAACCTGGAGTACCAGGCAATGCTCCCTCTAAGCTGTGGAGTCTTGTGAACAAAAATTCTACTTTGTGAGCTCCTGGCATTAAAGTTGTGAGTGAGCGATTGGGTTGCTGCATAAATTAGTTTGCTCTGGAGCAATGCTTCCTGGGCTGAGGCAAAAATGTGTGAGCCAGAGGCTAAAAAATTGTGAGCTAGCTCACACTAACTCAGCTTAGAGGGAACACTGGTACCAGGTCCCACTGGCTACTGGTGGGAGGTGTGGGGGGGAGTAGGGTTTCTATCTCCAGGTTGGGGAACTTCTGGAGATTTGGGGTGGAGCCTTGGGAGGACAGGGACCTCAGTGGGGCACGATGCCACTGAGTCCACCCTCCAAAGCATCTATTTGCTCCAGGGGAACTGATCTCTGTAGTCTGGAGAGGAACTGTAATTCCAGAGGATCCCCAGGTCCCACCTGGAGGCTGGCATCCCTATAGGGTGGTGGCGGGGAACTGATGGCCACAGGAATAAACAGTTTTAAAAGAGGGGTTAGTTAGATTCATGGAGGATAAGTCTGTTGTGGTTACTAGCCATGGTGGCTTAGGGGAACCCCCACATTCAGAGGCAGTTAACTTCTGAAACCCAGAGCCAGGAGGCAACATCAGGGGAAGGCCTCTGTGCCCTGTCGTCGGCCATCCAGAGGAATCGGTTGGCCACTGTGTGAGACAGGATGCTGGACTAGAGGGACCCTCACTGGTCTGACCCAGCAGGGCTCTTCTGGTGTTCTTACCAGGGAAGGCCTCGGCCTCCATGCCCTGTTGTTGGCCCTCCAGAGGAACTGATCGGCCACTGTGTGAGACAGGATGCTGGACTAGAGGGACCCTCACTGGTCTGACCCAGCAGGGCTCTTCTGGTGTTCTTACCAGGGAAGGCCTCGGCCTCCATGCCCTGTTGTTGGCCCTCCAGAGGAACTGATCGGCCACTGTGTGAGACAGGATGCTGGACTGGAGGGACCCTCACTGGTCTGACCCAGCAGGGCTCTTCTGGTGTTCTTATCAGGGAGGGCCTCGGCCTCTCTGCCCTGTTGTTGGCCCTCCAGAGGAACTGATCGGCCACTGTGTGAGACAGGATGCTGGACTAGAGGGACCCTCACTGGTCTGATCCAGCAGGGCTCCTCTGATGTTCTTACGGTCATGAATCCCCAATGTCATATGTAGTTTGGACTCTGCTGCCAGCAGGAGGGTATTCAGCACCTGGAATTCGCCCCCCCCCCCAGCCTTTCATTGGTAAAAGGGCCATAGCCCCTCCTTTGCATGCATGAGGTCCCGGGTTCGATTCCTAGTTTCTCCAGTGTTTAGTAGTGTCCCGGGGGTCAACTGCACTGGGCTCGGCCTGAGGCGGGTTCAGCGTCCTCAGTTCCTTTCTCTCTTGCAGCATCGACAAAGTGTCCCGTATCACGTCCCCCGTCCTCTTCATCCATGGCACAGAAGACGAGGTGATCGACTTCTCGCACGGCCTAGCCCTCTACGAGCGCTGTCCAAAAGCCGTCGAGCCGCTGTGGGTGGAAGGGGCCGGGCACAATGATATCGAACTCTACAGCCAGTACCTGGAACGTCTCCGCAAGTTCATTTCCCAAGATCTGGCCGGCCAGCATAACTGAGACCCTCGTTTGCGCCCTTCCCTCTGGCAACCACCCCCATACTCTCCGGTGGGGAGGCAGGGGGGACGCTTGCAACTCTGAGAAGCGGGACGTTGCCCATGCCACAAGTTCCACGCCCCCTCCGTCAAAGCGGGACTGGCCCCTGGGCCCCTTGAGACGGGCTCCTCATCTGTGCGGACCTCGGATCTCTCCCAGTGGTGTCTTGTCGTCAGATGATGGCCCCAGCGGTTCTCGCTCGACGCTGCCATCTTTGATGACGCCATATCTGTCTGTGAAGATGTGCCGAGGGTGGGGGTGGGGGACCGTCAGCTCCCGTCCCTTGACTTCAGACTGCAAGAGACTGGCTTACTGCCAAAATTTCTTTTTTCTTTTCTTTCTTTCTTTTTTAAATTACCATGCCCACAGGGACTGCACTGTGTTTTTGGCCTCCGCAACACACCTTCCTGTACGAAACCCTCGATTCCTCCCTGCGCCAAGCGATAGCAATAAGCCACTGGGGGTGGGAGAGGAGAGGGGGAAGGCCTGGGTGACCCCGATGCCGCCTCCTTGCATGATGGGCTTCTTCTGACATCCAGCCCCACCAGGCAGGGGAAGAGAACGCAGTCTGGGTTCCCTGGAGAGGCCGGGAACAGTGGAAGAAGAGCCAGATTGGAGACAGTCGCCGTCTGGAGCCAACCGCTCGCAGCAACTGAGTCACTGATCCACAGAAGCCAGCAGTGAACTGGGGGGGAGGGGAGGGGATGCCAGCCGTCTGGGGGAATGGATCCATTTGCCACCTCCCGGATTCCCCTGTTTTAAACACACACCCCTGTCCACAAGCTCCCCCATGTTCGGGTCATGCTCCTTTTAATTCCAGGTATGCAGACGGAGGGGTATGAAGCCTGCGACCCATTAGTTTTGGAAACAACATGGAATAAAAGTTTTAAAGGTCTGGACTGCTTTTCCAAGAAATGTTGCCTGGTGTGTCTCGGGAGATGGAGGGGATGGGGACGTGTTTGTCTTTTTGTATGTTTTTACCCTATCTGTTCTCCAGGGGAAGGTCAGGAGGACACGTGGAGGCAGTTTGGTGTAGTGGTTAGAAGCGCGGACTCTAATCTGGGAGAACCGGGTCTGATTCCCCACTCCTCCACATGCAGCTGCTGGTGTGACCTTGGGCCAGTCACAAGTTCTCTCAGAGCTGTTCTCTCAAGGGCAGTCCTCAGAAGAGCTCTCTCAGCCCCACCTACCTCCCAGGGTGTCTGTTGTGGGGAGAGGAAGGGAATGGAGATTGTAAGGCGCTCTGAGACTCCAAGTGAAGGGGGGGGTATAAATCCGATCTCTTCTTCTTGTGGGGGGGGGAAGGGAAAAGAGATTGTAAGCCGCTTTGAGACCTCTTTGGGTAGTGAAGAGTGGGGTATAAATCCAATCTCCTCCTCCTCCTCCCTTTCTTTTTTCTTCTTCCCTTTTGCTCCCACAACAACCCTGCGAAGTAGGTGAGGGTAAAAGAGGGTAACCAGCCCAAGGGTTGTGATAGCCGAGGAGGGGATTTGAACTGGGGGTCTACCAGATTGCAGTCAAAGATTCTAACCGCTACACCACCCTAACATTTATAACACAGTAGTGTCTTAAATATGAAGGTGCGTGTGGGTGTTCGCTTCGTTTTGTGAGCCTGTGCATGCTTTAGTTCCAATATTATCCAGAGTATCTGGGTTATTTTTCTCCTGTCTTGAGGAGTACCCTTTGCAGCTTGTATGAAGAATACTGGAACGCACGTCCCCATCCGATGGGAAAACGAAACAGCAAAACACATTATGATGCTAAAGGCAGTCGCCAACCCTCCGAGGCTGTACAGGAAAGAAAACCCACTGACTAAACAAAAAAACAGAAACTTGGGGAAGGGAAATGCCAAAAGCAGGAACTGTACTCAGAGCGGCTGCCTAAAAATAGCCGCTTAAATAATTTCAAAACTGTGGACTTGGGTGGAGAATGCCATTCCTCTAAGAAAAATCTCCGTAGGTCCCCTAAGGCCCACTGAAAAGGCGGGCATGCAAATTGGGCTGGGAGGCTGGCTGAGAAGGAGGCAGCTTGGACTTCCAGCAGCGGAGAGTTCCACAGAAGGGTGGCCCACCACCGAACAGGCCTGCTAGATCGTGCTTCTTGCAAAGCCGTCTCTTTGCCACTGGTTTTAATGGGGGTAGGGAGTCTTTGTGCCATTCCTCGGTGAAAGATTTGGTCAAGGGGCCTGCTAAAATGGTTCCAGAAAGTGACATTGCCATGACCAGCACGGCCTGGGCTAGTCAGATCTCAAAAGCAAAGCAGAGACAGCCCTGGTCAGTACGTGGTTGGGAGACCACCAAGGAAGTCCAGGGTTGGTATGCCGAGGCAGGTAATGGTAAACCGCCTCTGAACCAGCGTGCTGTAGTGGTTAACGGGCAGACTAATCTGGAGAACTAGGTTTGATCCCCCACTCCTCCACATGAAGCCTGCTGGATGACCTTGGGCCAGCCAGTTTGGTGTAGTGGTTAGGAGTGCGGACTCTAATCTGGGAGAACCAGGTCTGATTCCCCACTCCTCCATGTGCAGCTGCTGGTGTGACCTTGGGCAAGCCACAGTTTTCTCAGAGCTGTTCTCTCAAAAGCAGTTCTCTCAGAGCTCTCTCAGCCCCACCTGCCTCCCAGGGTGTCTGTTGTGGGGAGGGGAAGGGAAAAGAGATTGTAAACCGCTCTGGGACGCCTTCGAGTAGTGAAGGGTGGGGTATAAAGCCAATCTCTCTCAGAACTCTCTCAGCCCCGCCTACCTCACAAGGTGCCTGTTGTGGGGAGAGGAAGGGAAGGCGATTGTAAGTTGCTTTGAAACTCCTCGGGGTAGAGAAAAGCAGGGTATAAAAACCACAACTCTTCTGAATGTCTTGCCTCAAAAACCCTACAGGATCCCCATAACTCAGCTGCAATTTGATTTCCACCACCCACTTATTGGCTCCAGGCCCTGACCTGGATGAGCCAGGCTAGCCCGATCTCGGAAGCTAAGCGCGGTCAGCCCTGGTCAGTGCTTGGAGGGGAGATGTCCAGGGTTGCGACGCAGAGGCAGGCAATAAAAGCCCTGCAGCCAGGGATGCCCCAAGTCGACCGAGTGGCCTCGAGCGGAGGCCGTTTCCAAAGCATTGCAAGAAGCATGCTGTGTCTGCGTGGAGGAATCGGTTTGCTCGCAAGTTAAGACAAGGGAGCTCTGGTCTGCCAAGTCTAGCTTGCAGATCAGAAGTACTGTCCAGGGGTAGTTTCCAGCTCTTTTCCTCCCATGTGAACTGGAACCCTTGAGATTCAGGCAGAGTCAGGCGTTGGGCCCCATGTCCCAACGTGCAGCGGCTTCCTGAAGCAGAGACAAGCCTTGAATCCTTCAAGTGGCGACGGGAGGGAGATGTGGGCATTTTGCAGGCAGAGAGGGACATTCGGCTGTTTATGTGCTCCTGTTGCATTTTAAAAAATATAATATAACATGTTGCATTGAGGTGGGGCAGCAAAAGATCAGCCCTGAGGAGCTCCGGCCGAAGTACAGCAGTTTGGAGAAGGGTGATAATGTGTGTGTGTGTGTGTGTGCTGTGTGTCCCTCTCTGCTCTGCTCGGGCCCCTGCCACTTGCCAATCATTTCCAGGGGCCTTTGCAGTCATTGGTCAGAACACTGGCTGGGCGGGACAAAGGTTTACCTTTTGGGTGTAATGTTCCCCCTGTGTCATTTTCCTTAGGCTGGCTGTGTGTAGATCAAGACAGGGAGCCGTGTTAGTGTGTCTGCGGCAGTAGGAAAGAGCTGGAGTCCAGGAGCACCTTCAGGATTAACAAAATATGTGGGAGGGGAGCAGCTTTCGTGAGTCACTGCAGTCACTTCTTCAGATACAGGGGTGTGTGTGTGTATGCGTGCACATTTTTAAAAAGGTGCACCCCAGCATTCTGAACTGAGAATGGCTGGATTCTGCAACCTGTATGAATTTGAATAATTTTCTGGGTTTTGGTGGTGGGGGAGGAAGCAAGAAGATATTTGGGATGTCAACAGGCTAGAGTTGTCCCCAGCTCTGGGTTGGGAAGTACCTGGGGGTTTTTTTGGGGGGGGGGGGAGGGGAGGGATCTCAACAGGCTATAATGCCAGAGAGTCCACCTTCCAGAGTGGCTGTTTTCTCCAAGGGAACTGACCTTGGTCATCTGGAGAGCAATTGTAATAGTGGGTGATTTCCAGATGCCACCTAGAGGGTGGCGACCATATGACAGACAGCCCTACTGGAAATCATATTGAGCTGCCAATTGGGCAGAAAAGGAAGAAGAGGAGGAGGAGTTGGATTTATGCCCCGCCCTTCAATACCCAAAGGAGAGAGTGGCTTACAGTCTCCTTTCCCTTCCCCTCCCCACAACCCTGGGAACAGTGTTCCCTCTAAGCTGAGTTAGTGTGAGTTTTTTAGCCTCTAACTCACAATTTTTTGTCCTAGTTCTGGAAGGATGGCTCCAGAGCAAACTAATTTATACAGCGGTCAAATCGCTCGCTCACAACTTTAATGCAAGTAGCTCACAAAAGTAGAATTTTTGCTCACAAAGACTCCACAGTTAGAGGGAGCACTGCCTGTGAGATAGGTGGGGCTGAGAGAGCTCTTTTGAGGACTGCTCCTGAGAGAACAGCTCTGAGAGAACTTGTGACTGACCCAAGGTCACCCTGACAGCTGCATGTGGGGAAGTGGGGAATCAAACCCGGTTCCCCCAGATTAGAGTCTGCGCTCCTAACCACCACACCAAACTGGCTCTTTGACCAGCCGTTGCTGATAGACTTTGCAACCATAAGGTCTAGGAACTTGGAAGAGTGTTTTAAAAATGAAAACAGAGACTTTGGGGGAGCTGGATTCTGGCATCAAGAAGCAACATGTGCTTTTGGGGAATGGTGGCAAACCACTGTGTTTCCCTGTAAATAATGCCAGTGGCCTTTTAAAAAGTGGCAACTCCAGGGAAGGGGCCAGGAAGGGCCCTCATCCTGGCCCTGCAGGCTACCTCTTTACATAATACGGAGCAGAGATACCAAACGGAAGTTAACTGAGGAGAGATCCATCCTTGGCTATTAGTCATTATGGCTAGCAGAACCTCCATGTGCAGAGGCAGTGTACTGCTGAATGCCAGTGGCAAACTCCGCACCTCACTCGTTGGCCTTCCGGGAGCATCTGGTGGGCTGCTGAGCAAAATGGTGTCCACTGATGACTCTGTGGCTGGACTCTGTATAGCTCTTCTTGTGTTCTTAAGGGGTAGAAAGACCCGCTCTGTTCAAGGGGCTTCCCTCCCAGGTCAGTTTCCCTAGGATTGCCGTCGCCTGTTTGTAACAGTTTCAGAAGGAAGCTCTGTTGGTCCACAGTAAAAGAGCTAGATTTTAGGCCAGTAGCACCTGAGAAACCAATAAGATTTTCAGGGGATGCTGATGAAGAAGAAGAGATTGGATTTATACCCCAGCCCTTCCTTCGGAGGCTCAGAGCGGTTTACAATCCCCTTCCCCTCCCCACAACAGACAGACACCCTGTGAGGTAGGTGGGGCTGAGAGAGCTCTTTTGAGGACTGCTCCTGAGAGAACAGCTCTGAGAGAACTTGTGACTGACCCAAGGTCACCCAGCTAGCTGCATGTGGAGGTATGGGGGATCAAACCCGGTTCTCCCAGATTAGAGCCCGTGCACTTAAGCACTACACCAGACTGACACCTTCAGAGGGCTTTGACTGTCGAAAGCTCATAATCTTGTTGTTTAAGGTGCTACTGGACTTGAATCTGTCAGACTCTTGAACAAAATTACTCCCAAAACACTCTCCAGAAGGTGAAACGTTTATTTGGAAATAAAGTTGTTTCAAACTAAGACGGTCTCGTGTCAGAACTAACAAAACTGGCGCTAGGTTGGAAATTATACGTGATTCAAACAAGCCCCCCCCCCTCCAATCACCCTGTCCATTCAACCCACCTACATCTAGCATGCACCATTAGCCCTCCTTCTCCCACCTGCAGTCTACAGTTATTGTATCTATGACAGGCGGCTAGCAGAGACAGGCATTCAGGGTCGATTCTCATATTCCTCCAGTCGGGAGGCCGCTTAAGAAAACAGGTGCAAAGCTGCTAAGCTATTCCACACACACACACATTCACACTAGCTCTCCACCGTGGCCCAATACAAAATGCAAAACAGGATGATTACAGACAGTGAAAGCGAAATGCACAGAACTCAAGGCAAACGAGGTTCCCAGTTTGATGCTAACAGTCTAAACCAGAGGTCTCGAACTCATTTGTCATGAGGGCCGGGTCTGACATAAATGAGACTTTGTTGGGTGGGACCATGTGTGTCATAAAATGTAATGCCGGGTAGTGGAGATATAAACTTTATAAAGAACACAAACACAGGGTTTTTTTACTCAAAGTAAAAACACGCTTAAAACGTTAGCACTCTTGCAATATTTTGTTTATTTAAGAGTCTCTGATAACTGACAACTCTTTCTCTGAATTATTGCATCAAAATGTCTGTGCTGTTGCAATCTTGAGTATGCTGTTCAGGTGTCTATCTGGAAACTGCAAACCTACTTTTGATTTATTGACATTCACCCCAGAAATCTCATGCCCAGAGTTCTGAGTCTAGGACCCAGGGGGAAACATGAAATGGCTGAGCGACTGAGAGAGTCTGGTGAAGTAAGCTATAATGCAGCAGCAGCAACAGAACCAGTTTTCCCTCTAAGCTTAGTGTGAGTTAGCTCACAGTTTTTTAGCCTCCGGCTCACACATTTTTGTCTTCGCTCAGGAAGAGATGGCTCCAGAGCAAGCTAATTTATGCAGTGGCCAAATCACTCGCTCACAGCTTTAATGCCAGCAGCCCACAGAGTAGAATTTTTGCTCACAGGACTCCACAGCTTAGAGGGAGCATTGAACTGGAAGCAGGAGGTGGCCAGTACCAGTGCGGGCCTGATAGAAGCCCTCTGGGGGCCTCATCCAGCTCCCGGGCTGCTTGTTTGACCCCCCTGGTCTAAACAGTTACCAGTATGCCATGTTTTGCATGAAGAAGGCCCCTCGTCCGATCTCTTGCATCTCCTGGGCAGCAGATTTTAAGAAAGACCATTCTGACTCCATTTCAGAGGGGAGCCAGGCTGAGTCTTGAGCAGAACAGCTACATTTGAATCCAGCAGCATCTTAGAAACCAACATGTCTTGGGTGAATGAGCTTTCAAGAAGCAATGCTCCCTTGGTCTGATGAAGCTTATACTCTGTTTGTGATGCATCTCATGCATTTGTGCCTGCCCAGAATGGGAGTGTTCTGTATTTTGGGGTGTTCTCAGAACTTGCTGGGTCAAACAGCGTTTCCCTAGGAGAAGTGCGAGAACCGGCATAGGATTCAGACCCAATTTCGAGCACTTGCCTAACACAAAAACATACTCAGCCTTGGGGGCTTGCAGGGCATGCAGAATGGGCTGTGGGCTGGATTGAACCCGGGGCGGGGAAGGGCAGGGAGCGCCACAGGAGAACACTGGGAGAACATGCCAATGTTGAAAATATTACATAACAGTGAGACACACAGTATGTACATAAACACGAAGGATTAAGCGTGTGTGGCGTCAATACCAATGTCAAAAATCAATAAATAATGAGAGAAAATTCATTTACAGACAAATGAGCAAACCATGTAGACAATTTTCAAATCCTAGGCCAAATTATTCATACAACATACAAATCATAGGCTGCGATCACACGCACAGTTAGACCTGGCATAGGCATGAATGCCGGGTGGATGTAAAGGGAGCAATCAGACAGCAACATCTGGGAAGTGCCCCGCAGCTGTCGGTGACCTGTTCTGCTCTGTTGCAGAAGCGGAGTTAAAAGACACCGGGGAAAATCCGGTAGTAAACGGGTTGCAACAGGCCACGGACGGACTTTCCCCTGTCTGATCACTCCAGTGCGCTCTCATGCTGTTGGGATGGTCTGATCAGGCCATCCCAACTCCGTGCTGTTGTCCCCCCCCTTCTTAGTATGCGAATCATCGCAAACTCCATAGGGAGCCCTCAGTGTGGAGGTGCGGCTCATCAATTCCTCGTTTAAGCGCATGGGAAACCAACCGCAACAACAACAACTCACTCGCAGTTGCGTTTGATCACACACTGACGGGCTGTGCCCACAGCTTCAAAGGGAGATGTGATCTCGCAACTGCAGGTCAAATTCCTCCGGAGGAAATAGCCTCGCTTCCCCTGCGCTGTATCTGGCGTGTGTGACAACAATCATATTCAGGGCATCAGTGATTAAACGTAAGTCCTATATGTGGCCCACAAAGTCCAAAACACTCCAAGGTGCTCAGTCCTTCCTAATAAACAATATGCTTTGCAATACAAAGGAGGGAAATGAGCTTCCAGAAGATATCTACTCCAACAGTTCTGAAAAGGAACACTGGAAAGGTTCCAAAAGAAGAACAAACTACAGAATTGCCAGCTTCCTCAAAATGCTTCACCAATATGGCTTTATCAAGTTGAATGCTCATTGCTAAAGGGACAATCTTGTTGAGGACACTTTGGCTTGGATTGAACAGCTATTGAAAGGCACTTTCTGGTCCAGAAATTGTTATCAGTGAAATATTATTTGGCATATGACTGGATCTTGGGAGGCCTCCTGTATACTTTCATTCTATGCCTAGTAATTTTACTCTGGAACCATGCCTTTTTGGTCCATTTCATATCCATGCTGTATAATTGTATTGTATTGTGTACTGTGGTATAAGCCAGTTTGTTCCTCACTGTGTTTGGCCTCTGAAGAAGGCCCTAACAGGCCGAAATGCGTCAGGTCAGGTCCATTGGCCCTTGTGTGTATATGATTTTGGAATTTTTACATAAGGTATGATTGGGCCCCTATACGTTTTTTAACCCTTCACAAATAAATATATGAATTTTTACATATTATTTATACATTACATTTTAATTGTTGGCTGTCTACTCAGTTTGACATACCCTTTCAGGTTCTTGATCCTAGTTTTCCGGGTTTAGTTTGTTTCCCTTTTTTGTTTATCAACTATGAACAAAGGATATCACTGAAAATCCATCTCAGCGTATTCAGTTTACAATATCAGTTTCAAAACGGGGCTTTGCCTTCCCTGTGAGAACATTGCCCTGATTACGAATCGTATATAAGCCAACAAGCTCCCCACCCTGAGCGTTTGAGGGGGTGTTCACAGTTTGGGATTTGAGCAGAACAGCATTTGTACCATGCTAAGTGAGCGAAGCAAATCAGCTCCCTGCCCCAAGGAGTCAAAATTTTGACACGGGGAGGGGCTGTGGCAGAGTGGAAGAACCTCTGCTTTGCACGCAGAAGGTCACCAGTTTGATTCTGCTATTCTGCTATGGTCAGGCCTCACCTGGAGTCCTGTGTCCAGTTTCGGGCACCACATTTTCGGAAGGATGTTGACAAGCTTGAGCGTGTCCAGAAGAGGGCAACCAGGATGGTGAGAAGGGGTTGGAGTCCAAGTCTTACGAAGAAAGGCTGAAAGAGTGGGGTATGTTTAGCCTGGGAAAGAGAAGGCTTAGAGGGGACATGATTGCAGTCTCCAAATATTTGAAGGGCTGTCATGTAGAAGATGGAGCAGATCTGTTCTCTCTTGCTCTGGATTGCAAGACTAGGTCTGACAGGTAGAAATTTCAAGGGAGTCGATACCGCCGGCTAAATATCAGAAGGAACTTCCTAACTGTAAGAGTGGTTGAGCAGTGGAACGGACTGCCTCGGGAGGTGGTGGATGCTCCTGCACTGGACGTTTCCAAGTGGGGGCTGGACGACCATCTTTCGGGTATGTTGTAGGGCTCTCTTTCGGCTCTGCTCCTGCAGAGGGCAGGGGGCTGGACTAGATGCCCTGCAAGGTCCCTTCCGACTCTCACATTCCACGATTCTGTGATTCCCCGGGCATCTCCAGTTATAGTGACCAGGCAGTAGGAAATGGGACAGCCCTCTGCCCGAGACCTTTGTCCAGTCTCCTTTTGAAGTTCTCTGTGCCTCGAGCTCCGCCACTTCATGAGTAGCAGTGTGTGTGAATAAGATCTTGGGATAAGGGTGGACCAAAAGTTAAATATGAGCAGTCGGTGTGATGCAGCGATGCAAAAGGCTAATGCCATCCTGGGGTGTATCAGCAGAGGCCTAGCGTCCACATCGCGAGGTGTCTTCGTCCCCACGGGACACCGCATGGGTCAGGCCGCCCCTGGAGCATTGTGTGCCGTTCTGGAGGCCTCCCTTCCAAAAGGCAGGTGGCCAGGATGGAGTGTGTGCAGAGGAGAGTGGCGAGGAGGATCGGGGGCCTGGAGACCAAGAAGCCCTGTGGAGGAGAGGCTGGGGGACTTGGGAATGTTCGGTCTGGAGAAGAGGAGGCTGAGGGGGGACAGGATGGCTCTCTTGAAGCATCTGAAGGGCTGTGTCACTCAGAGGAGGGCAGGGAGCTGTTCCTGTTGGCGGCAGAGGAGAGGACTCACAAGAATGGGCTTAAATGAAGGGCGGGAAGGTGCTGGCTGGGTATTCGGGAAAACTCTTTCACAGTCCGAATTGTGCAGCAGTGGAATTGGCTGCCCAGGGAGGTGGTGAGCGCCCCCTCTCTGGCAGTCTTTAAGCAGCGGCTGGACAAACACTTGTCAGGGATGCTCAAGGCCAGGGGTGGCCAAACTGTGGCTTGGGAGCCACATGTGGCTCTTTCACACATATCGTGTGGCTCCCTGCTATCAGATCTGCTGCCATTAATTGTTCAAGCTGGGGTCTCTATCAGTAATTGTCTGTCAGTAATTTGTGGCCAGCCTTGAGGTTTATTGCCTGTCCTGCTTAATGT
The DNA here is from genome assembly GCA_029233225.1 of Lepidodactylus listeri. Taxonomy (NCBI): domain Eukaryota; kingdom Metazoa; phylum Chordata; class Lepidosauria; order Squamata; family Gekkonidae; genus Lepidodactylus; species Lepidodactylus listeri. The sequence continues at coordinate 179,522,723 of JARCFY010000002.1, forward strand.
GTCTTTTTCTTCCCCGGGAGGATGGCTTGCCGCATTCCACCGCGTCACATAAACAGTCTGGCTATCTTCTCTCGCCTCCTCCCTTTCCTCTCTGGAGCCGTGAATGTTTTATCTTGCTTTTGTAACCTTGGAGAACTGCTGAACTGTTTCTAGCCAGGTGCCTGGCCTGTGAACTGCAAGTAGAGGTCACCAAGGGACATGGGGGGGAATTTAGTGCTTTTGCGCCTTTTCTGTGAGAACCAACGGTTGGGGGGTTTCACACTTTTTTGTATTGGCTCTGATTGGCTCTTTGCCTGCTCTCACCTTACAGTGTATGGTATATTAATCCCTGTTGCTTGTAACCAAGTTATCTCTAACAAACATTGAGTACCTGAACCTTCATTAAGAATAAAAGGACGTTTTACTTCACCAAAGAGCCTGGCTTATTTGATTTGACTCAGAAGCCTCACACCTGCCAGTGTTCCCCTCCCTGGGTAGGCTTGAGGTGTGTGTGTGGGGGGGAGCATAGAAAGAAAAGCTACTTTAAATGTGTTCTCAAAGCCCCCCACCCAGCCTATAAATATTACTGGATAAATAAATATATATCATTATCAATATCTGGTTTTACCCTTTTTGTTTTTATATTTGGCCGTCTCATTTAATGTTAATAAAAAAGTAGATTTGCATATTTCCCAATAAAAATGTGTGTGTGATATTTGCTCATGTCTTTGTGGCGCTCAAACATCTGGCGTTTATTCTGTGTGGCTCTGATGCTGAGCAAGTTTGGCCACCCCTGCTCTAGGCTGATCCTGCGTTGAGCAGGGGGTTGGACTAGGCGGCCTGTCGGGCCCCTTCCTTCCAACTCTGTGATTCTATGATTTTAGACCCTGCAGAGCGGCTGCCAGCCTGAGTCGCCAATACTGCGGATCTGAGTCAGTATAAGGCAGCTTCATGCGTTCCTGTGGAGAGAGTGGCAGAAACCAGGCCCAGTAGGGCTGGGGGAAAGTGACGGTCTGCCTCCATCTTAAGACTTTCTCATTTCACGCTCCCCACCCATTTCCTGAGGGGCCCCAGCCCCCCGCCCAACTTTCCCCCACACAGTCCCTGCTTATCTTGGGGGGGGGGGGCACACTCTGATTCATAAAGCTGCTGGAACAGCCCGGAGCGCTTTAATCCCAACAGAGGACTGGCTTGTGCCAAAGGGGGGAAAATATTTTTATCCTCTTAGCACTGTTGATTTCCTGTTGGGGAGAGCCAGGAGGGATAGCGTGAGGTTAAGGTCAGGGCCAGTGCTACCATTAGGCCAAGTTAGGTGACTGCCTAGGGCGCAGACCTCAGAGGAGTGCAGAAATGGACAATCAGCGCCCCTCCAAGCGGCCACAGGCTCTCACACTCACTCACTCACCAGCCCCGGCTCTCCCATGCTTTTCCTCCTCCAGAAAGTCACAGCAACTGCAGCAGCAGCAGCTCCCTTCAGCTTTGCCTCGCACCCTGCTTGCCCAAGCCTGCACAATTTTTAAAAAAATTAGCAGGGTCAAGTTTTGTGCTTTTAATTTTCCCTAGAATTCATCTGTTTTTGATAATTGGTTAGCAGTTGGGGGGGGGGGCGCAAGTAGTTAGCCTTGTCTAGGGCACAAAAAAGCCTGGCACCAGCGCTGGTTGAGGTCCACAGGAAACTGGGCCACAAGAAGGGTGGAGGTCAAGGCGGGTGGGGTGGCAAGAACCCCTCCCATGCCAAAAGGCTAGACTGCAACAGCCAGGGCTGGTTAAGATGAGAAGGGAATAAGTCAGAGGTTTATAAAGCCCCCACTGTCGTATTAAGAACTGAGGAGAAGCCATGTTGGATCAGGCCAGTGGCCCATCCAGTCCAACACTGTGTCACACAGTGGCCAAAACCCAGGTGCCAACAGAAGGTCCACCAGTGGGGCCAGAACTCCAGAAGCCCTCCCACTTTTGCCCCCCAAGAATACAGAGCATCACTGCCCCAGACAGTGTTCCCTCTATACCTTGTGGCCAATGCTCCTTCTCAGCTGTGGAGTCCTGTGAGCAAAAATTCTACTTTGTGAGCTACTGGCATTAAAGTTGTGAGCAAGCGATTTGGCTACTGCATCAATCAGTTTGCTCTGGAGCCCCATCCTTCCTGAGCTAAGTCAAAAATGTGTGAGCTGGAGGCTAAAAAACTGTGAGCTAGCTCACACTATCTCAGCTTAGAGGGAACATTGTAGGTGAATAACCACGGATGAACCTCTGCTCCATAGGTTTATCCAATTCCCACTTGAAGCTATGTGTTGTAGCTGCCACCACCTCCTGCAGCAATGAATTCCATGTTTTAATGACTCTTTGGGTGAAGACGGACTTCCTTTTATCTGTTCTAAACCTACTGCTCATTAATTTCATTGAGTCCCCATGAATTCTTGTACGGTGAGAAAGGGAGAAAAGTACTTCTTCCTTTACCTTCTCTATCCCATGTACTGACAATCTGCATGCAAATGAGGGGCAGCCAGCTCATGGACAGCGAAAGGTTTTGTACAGTGTATATAACCTGTGGAACCCCCTGCCTCATGATCCAAGGATGGGCCATAAAGTTAGGAAGCTTTATAAATGGAACAAACATCACGCAGGGGAGGCCTCTGCGTGGCTCTTAATGGGAACTGCTCAAGAGATCTGTGGCCTGATCCTGCCTCTCAAGGAAGGGCCCAGTTGGCACGCCAGCAGAGGCTGGGTAAAGGTGCCCCAAGGGAGCAGAGACCTATGTTTAGTTCTGGCTCGTGAGGATTCTTTTTTCAAAGGCGACGACTGGAAGAACAAACTTACCCTGCATGCGGCGTTAGTATAGCTCTTGAACTGAGCATCTGTGATCTCTTTGCAACTCAAGCCTGTTTGGTGTAGTGCTTAAGAGCAACAGACTTGAATCTGGAGAATGGGGTTTGATTCCCCAGTTTGCCACATGCAGCCAGCTGGGTGACCTTGGGTCAGTCACAGTTCTCTCAGAGCTGTTCTCTCAGAACTTTCTCAGCCCCACCTACCTCTCAGGGTGTCTGTTGTGGGGAGAGGAAGGGAAGGAAATTGCAAGCCACTCTGAGACGCCTTTGGGTAGTGAAGAGCTGGTTATAAATCTAATTTCTCCTCCTCCTCCTCCAACATTTCAAGTCTTTTGTGTCTGTGCATTTGGCAGCAACCAGCATAACAACTGGGCAGGTGGCTGCAGACTGCGCGTGCACAAAGACTTCTGGGTTTGGGAGGTTACGTATGCTCCAGAATGGTTGTTGTCACCAGGTTTAGCATCCTTCCATGTTGTTTTGAACCCCTGAACCTGGCATTTACCACACTGGCTAACATTCTGTGCTACCTAGATGGAGCATAAGTCCCACGTGGCAGAATGAAAAGTCATAAAATATTGGAAAGACAATTTAGAATACATAGGGAAGATGCACAGCTTAGAAAGTCAGGCAGGTGACACGGACCAGGCTGGAATCCCAGAGAGGCAAAGTCGGCAGCTTCTGGCAGGCGAAAATTCACCAAGAAAAGCACCTCTTTTTAAAAGTTAAGAACATAAGAGAAGCCAGTGTTGGATCAGGCCAGTGGCCCATCCAGTCAAACACTCAGTGTTACACAGTTGCCAAAAACACCAGGTGCCCTCAGGAGGTCCAGCAGTGGGGCCAGGACACTAGAAGCCCCCCTAAGTTATGTTGGGTTTTTCTGTCAGGTGGGTTGGCCAGATAGACGCGGGGGCAGAGACAAGTGTAAAAAAGCGATGTGAGAACATGCACACATAATGCACATGTAATAGTTGGTGAAGTCTGTTTTAATGTATCTGAGGAAGTGTGCAAGCACATGAAAGCTTACACCTGGAATTAAAGTTTGTTGGTCATAAAGGTGCAACTGGACTCAAATTTTATGAACATAAGAAGAGCCTTGCTGGATCAGACCAGTGGTCCATCTAGTCCAGCGTCCTATCTCACACAGTGGCCAACCAGTTCCACTGGAGGGCCAACAACAGGGCAGAGAGGCTGAGGCCTTCATAAGAACATCAGAAGAGCGCTGCTGGATCAGACCAGTGAGGGTCCCTCTAGTCCAGCGTCCTGTCTCACACAGTGGCCAGCCAGTTTCTCTGGAGGTCCAGCAACAGGGCACAGAGGCCGAGGCCTTCCCTGACAAGAACATCAGAAGATCCCCTGCTGGATCAGACCAGTGAGGGTCCCTCTAGTCCAGCATCCTGTCTCACACAGTGGCCAGCCAGTTCCTCTGGAGGTCCAGCAACAGGGCACAGAGGCTGAGGCCTTCATAAGAACACCAGAAGAGTCCTGCTGGATCAGACCAGTGGTCTATCTAGTCCAGCATCCTGTCTCACATAGTGGCCTTAACCAGTTCCTCTGGAGGGCCAACAGCAGGGCATAGAGGCTGAGGCCTTCATAAGAACATCAGAAGAGCACTGCTAGATCAGACCAGTGAGGGTCCATCTAGTCCATCATCCTGTCTCACAAAGCGGCCAATCAGTTCCCCTGGAGAGCCAACAGCAAGGCATAGAGGCCGAGGCCTTCCCCTGATGTTGCCTCCTGGCTCTGGGATTCAGAGGCTTAATGCCTCTGAATGTGGAGGTTCCTCTCAATCACCATGGTGAGTAGCCATTGATAGACTTCTCTATGAATCTAATCTAATCCTCTTTTAAAGCTGTTAATTCCTGTGGCCATCACTGCATCTTCTGGCTGCAAATTCCACATTTTAATCACTCTCTGTGTAAAATACTTTCCTTTTGTCCATCCTGAACCTACTGCCCATCAGGACTTTGTTCTGTTGCTTCAGACCAACACAGCTACCCACCTGAATCTGTTTTCCAGGGATTGTTTTGTTGTTATATTGACTACATATTTTGTTTTAGGATTTTAATGGTATTGTTTTTACCCATAACACAGCCACCTGGAGCTGGACGCTGGAGAGGCAGCGAATAAATGATGTGCAAAACGTTTAGAGAACATGTTGAATCATTTCATTTTCAAATGTGATGCTTGAAAGTGTAACTCAGGAGTGTTTGCCCATCACTGGGAACTTTTTCAAGCCATGGGGGTTTGGTTCTTTTGTATCCTAGGAAAGTTCTGACCCTCCTCGCCTTATTGCAGGAGTCCCAACCTTTTTGAGCCTGTAGGACTTCTGACACAGCGTGGTGGGCACTGCCACAAAATGGCTGCCACAAGAGGCAAGGCCAGCCACAAAATGGCCACCCCGGCTTACCTTCAGCACAGTGAAGATCCTTGTGCTCTGGTGGCAGCATCCACCATTTAAAAAAATCTGCCACAGCCCATCAAATCTTCATTGGCAAATAGAAGTCTTGCTGGGTAAAGACCCCTGGGCCCTAAGGCTGCCAACCTCCAGGCGGTGGCTGGAGATTTCCTGGAATCACAGCTGATCTCCAGCTGCATAGATTGCTTATTTATTAGTCCTGTATTTATTTAAACAGATTCCACTTCTCCTGGATAAAATGGCTGCTTTGGAAGGTGGACTGTATGTACCAAGGTCCTTCCTTCCCCTCCCTAAGCCCCAGGTGCCACCTCAAATCTCCAGGTATTACCAAACCCAAAGTTAGCACCCGCTCCACCTGGCCCTGCCCATTCGTCTGATCCAGCAAGGCACCAAGTTGGGGGCCCCTGTCTCATTGAATACGGCCTACTCTAGATTTGTGAGACTTCTGAATCTAACCAATAAGCCAGACCTTTGATGAAGCAAAGTTCCTTTATTCTTAATGATGGTTCAGGTACTTCATGTTTGTTAGAGATACTTGGTTACATACAGCAAGAATTAATATACCCCCCACCTTCAGGTACAAGCAGGCAGAGGGCCAATAGAATTGGTTACAAAAAAGCACGAAATTCTCAGAGCCGTTTGGTTCCCACCAAAAGGGCGCTAAGGCACTAAAAATTCCCCCCATGTTCCCCAGTGACCTCTAAGTATAGATTGCAAGCCAGACACCTGGTAAGAATAACAGTTCCACAGTTCTCCAAGGTTACAAAAGCAGATAAAACACTCAAGCATCCGGAGAGGGAAGAGGGAGGTGACAATACAAGATAGCCGGGCTGGTTTATGACACGATGGAATGCAGCAAGCCACCCTCCCGGGGAGAGAAAGATACATCAAGCGAGACAGACCAGAAACTTCAAGACAATCCATTAATTACCGATACTCCAGATGGCAACAACAAATGGCAGAGGCTGATTGAAACAGACTCTGACAGATTCGGGTGACCAACAACCTGACTAATAATTGGGGGGGGGGGCTCCACCAACGCAGCTGAAAGTCCTCCGGTTGTCCACGTCCCAGAGGAGCCGGATCCAGTCCCTGCACAGAAATGCTAGGCCCAGAGCTCAGCCGGGAACCCTGGCCGCCAAAGCACCCAGCGAAGGGAGTGGAGGTCACGGGGAAGAATAAAGACCCCTTTGACAGTCAGGGCCTGCCATGCCCCAGTCATGGGATGCCCCTCCAGCAGCACCGGCCAGTCATGGGATCAGGCAAAGTGAATTAAGTCCTCTTAGAGGGGATTTTTCCATTCCACTCCCGCCTCCCCCCGGCCTACTGCCTTCCCCCCATTAGCTGTTCACGTGCTTGTCATCTGAACGGCCACGGCATAAAAGGTGCCGTGGAGGGACCCGGGTTTCACTGCCCAGAAGGAAGTAGGGGAGTGCAGGGTGCTCTGCTTTGGCCGTGAGTGAGATGATCCCGGGAAGATGCCCTTCTGAAGCCGGAGAGGTGGTTGGTAAGGAGGTGGAGAGGAGACCTCAGTCTCACCGGTGGCAGACAGAAGTGGTGGTGAACTTGGGGCTGGGTTACTGGGAGGGGCGTACTGTCCTCCCCTTTAAATCCCTCGAATGGGCTGTTTTACTATGTGTGGGGATTTGGGGCAGGGATGCCAGTCTCCAGGAGGGACCCCAGAATTACAACTCATCTCCAGATCACAGAGATCAGTTCCTTTGGAAAAAATGGATGCTTTGGCAAGTGGACTTTGTGACACTGTACCCCACCAAGGTCCTTGTCCTCCCCAAGCTCCACCCCCCAAATCTCCAGGAGTTTCCCAACCTGGATCTGGCAACCTGGTCCCCTGCCGGTAGCCAGGAAAGACCTGGCAACCAATGCTCCCTTTAAGCTGTGGCATCTGGTGAGCAAAAATTCTACTTTGTGATCTACAGGTATTAAATAAAATTGTCTTCAGCCACCTTCTGAAGATGGGCAGTGAGGGGGCCGGGCATACTGCTCTGGGGAGGCTGTTCCGTAATTGTGGGGCTACCACTAACAAAGGCCCTCTCTCTAGTACCCATGATGGGACAGTGAAAAGGGCCTCTCCCTCTGAGGTCCATCAGATAATGCCCCAATCCCAAGCGGGGTAGGGCTTTAAAAGGTCAGGACGGGTTTGCAGAGTTGTCCCAAGTGAATATTCCTCCAGGAAAATGCCACGCACTCGCTTTTGGAAGATTTGTTTATTTAAGATCATTTATGCCCTGCCCTTCTCTCCAGTGGAGATCCAAAGCAGCTGGCATCATTCTCCTCTCCATTTTATCCCCACAAGAACCCTGTGAGATGGGCCGACAGATGCCTACTCTCTCTCCAGTCTCAATTTCCATGTGCAGCGATAGGAGGAACTCTCAAGAGGGAAATGACATTTTCAAACTCTGTACTGAAAACTCACAAACTTTTAAACATTTTTTAAAAGAATTTTGTCAAAGAAGTCCTGGAACTCTGTTCCGGCATGTCGTCGTCCCCCCCCCCCGGAAAAAAGCCCCGCATACTAGACCGTTTCTTGGTACTGTTGACGTGGGAACGGCTGCAGTAAATGGGCTTCCTTTTAAAAAGAAGGCTTTTGACATTTTATTAATCATCAGTGTTCCACAAGGAAGAGCTTAGATGCCAAATGCTGAAAAACAAAATCGATGCAGGAAGAAATACCATTGGTGCAACTTAAGAGCCTTTAAAATTCCTTACTGGGTGCCAGAGATAATTTTAGCCTTCTTGCTCGAGTCTGATCTTGCCAGGAGTGATCAAAGACTGTTGATTCCTTAGCAGATTTTTATTTGTTCTTCAGAAATCCTCGGTACATATGTTCATTTTAGGGACTAAGTATGACCAGTAAACAAAGGTATAGAGAGTGAGAAAAGAATCTTGCACCTGAGCTAAATTTCCCACCAAGAAAATCTGTATTTTGCAACTGGCATAACCTGTGCAAATGGGCATGATGTCTATTGTTTTGCATGTTTACTGTTCTGCATATTTGCATCCAGCTTTTGTGTGCGTTTTCAGTCATGAGGGCCAGAAACTTGATCTTTTGCCTAAGTAATTAACTTCATTTAAATCCTGCCTTTCCCCCCATAGGGACCCAAAGAGGCTTACGTTGTCCTCCTCACCTCCATTTCATCTTCACAATGACCCTATGAGGTAGGTTAGGCTGAGGGTGTGTGACTGTCCCAAACAGGATTCCATGGCAGAGTGGGAATTCGAACCTGGGTCTCTGAGATCGTATACCTACACTCTGACCATTACACCACACGGGAAGAACTTCTTTGCCTAATTCCAAATTCTAAGCTCCAATGGCATGTACTCAGTACTGGCTAAGCCTTTTGCTTCCAGACTCACTCATTGGTGGAGCTGCTGTGATGTCACTGAAACTTAACATTCTTTGATGTTTCTCCCACAATGGAATGGGAAGAAAGAGTTTAAAGGGGAAGTAGGGTCAGCTTGACTCTGGAAGGGGGAAGAAAAATTATGTGGGATCAGCCAACTTTGTGCTGCTTGCAATATATCAATACAGAAAATGTGGTGTATCCTCTTCAAGAATCTGGGTAGTCAATTCAGGGCAGATTCATTCTCCTGCAAAGTACCTTTTCACATGACCCATTATTAGCCTGTGGAACTCATTGCCACAATATATAGGGTACGGCTGACAGCACAGATGGCTTTTAAAGGGCATTAGAGAAATGTATGACAGTTAAGTCTGTCCAGGGTGTTAGTCACAATGGCTAAATGGAACCTCCATGTTCCAAAGCAGTTTATCTGTGAATGCCAGTTGCTGGGGAACAACCACCCGGGGAGATTTTGGCCTCTGTGCCTTGCATGTTGGCCATCCAGAAAACAGGACGCTGGACCAAATACTAGCAGCCTCTTCCAGATCGGCTACCCCCCCCCAAATATGTTTCCAAACTACCAGCAAGTGGCTTTTAAATTTCTGGGTTGCTAATCAGTTTCGCATGGATGAATCCTCTCTGTCTTTTGCCAGCACTCAATATGGTATCAGTGGGTCTTGTTTTTCTCTTTGGCGCTACAGAAGGAGATGTCAAGAGATTTTATGGTGTAGATTCCAAGAAAACTCAGTGTTCAGACTGGGAATACCTTGGGGCAGAGACCTCTCCCCTTTTGCTTGTTATTCATTCAACAGCTGTTTTCTTCCCTGCCCCCCCGCCCCCATCCCTTTGGCAGGGTGCTGATGTATTCCTATCTCTTCTACCTTCAATTCCTGAAGAAGGCCGTGGATCTGCCTTTACTCTCAACAAGCAAAAAATGCCCCCCTTCCCAGGTTTTGTGGCTTTCCCTTTGTCATCCTATGCCTGGGAAACTCTTGGAGGCTGGGACGCTGAAGGGAAGGCCACGGCACTGCGGGTCCAGCTGGGGCAGGAAGACCCACCTCGCAAGGCCGGCGTCCAGGGCCTGCCGGAGATGCTCTACCTGATGGTTATCTCGCACAGTAGCAATCCTGCTTTATAGAGTCAGGCCATTGGTCCATCTAGCCCAGCAAAGTTTGGTGCCGTGGTTAGGAGTGTGGACTCTAATCTGGGAGAACTGGGTTTGATTCCCCACTCCTCCACATGCAGCTGCTGGTGTGACCTTGGGTCAGTCACAAGTTCTCTCAAGAGCAGTCCTAGAAAGAGCTTTCTCAGCCCCACCTACCTCACAAGGTGTCTGTTGTGGGGAGAGGAAGGGAAAGGAGATTGTAAACCGCTCTGAGTGAAGGGGCCCGACCCCTAAACTAGGAGCCCCATCTTGGAATATGACAGCAAGCCAGTAAAGCTGACATAGTCCCAGGTTCGAATCTCCAGTCAGGCATGAAATCTCCTGGAAGGCCTCAGACCTTCTCTTTCTGCCTGCACAATCCTAAATAGAAGCCAACAGGCTTGGCAAGTTGTCACACGGTTTAGGATTACCCTGTGCCTGATGCACAAAGGAAGGTTCCTGCAGTAGAGGGAGGTCAGCTATACCGCCTTGTGAAAATCACAATGCAACGCACTGCAGTGGTAGCCTGTACACATATGCCAGACATAATCTGCCAAGGGGAAAAGGGGGAAGCTGAGATTCAGGATGACTTACCCGCCTCCTCTCTGTTGCTTCAACCCTGGGGTGGGGGTGGGGAGAGCACCCACCATTTTGATTCCAGGAGAAACCAACCGGCGATTCTCACTTCTCCACCTGTCCCCCGGTATCGAATTGTTTCTCCCAGTCAGACGGACGCAGCTTCCAGAGACCGTAAAAAATCACCTTTATTGATCTACTGTTCAAGTCAATGTGGTTCATTGTGTGTGTGTGTGTGTGTGCGCGTGTGTGTGTGATAGATCTCTTGCCAGGTGCGCAGAAAAACCCTGGAAAGTTTGCATGAAGGGAGAGATGCCAGACTCCAGGTGGGACCTGGGGATCCCCAGAATTACAGCTCACCTCCAGATGACAGAGATGAGTTCCCCTGGAGAAAATGTATGCTTTGGAGGGTGGACTCCATGTGCCATTGTACCTTACTGAGGTCCCTACCCTCCCCAGCCTCCATCCCCAAATTTCCAGAAGTTTCCCAACCCGGATCTGGCAACCCTGCCCCTCCATCCCCAGCCAATGGCCAGGGGAGAACTGGCAATTCGACTCGCACATGATACAAACGACTGGCCAGAACCAAAAAGGAAAGCCAGCCTATAAATGCCTGTGAAAAGAACGAGGGAAGATTCGCCCCTCTGAGAGACGGCGGGATCAAATTCCGCAACTGCCAGAAGTTCACTCGGTGGGCTTCAGGGAGTCCACTCTACATAGCATATACCCCTTCCCACAATACCTGGCTAATCAAACCGGCCAGGTTTACAGGGCTGTTATAACAATGGCAGCCAATTAATATATCTGAGCTGCTCAGGGAAATGCCAACAAAATGCAAAGCATGAATAAAGACGAAGGCTGGTTGCCATGTTCGTCGCTTTTAGCTTCCCTTTGGTTTGTTTCTCAGGAACCACCTCTGAGCACAGGCTCAGAAGTACTTTTCTCCCTTTCTCACAAGACAAGAACTCATGGGCACTCCATAAAATTGCTGAGCAGTCAGGTTAGAGCAGATAAAAGGAAGTCCTTCTTCACCCAAAGAGTGATTGACACGTGGGATTCACTGCCACAGGAGGTGGTGGCGGCTACAAGCATGGACGGCTTCAAGAGGGAATTGGATCAACATCTGGAGCAGAGGTCCATCAGTGGCTATGAGCCACAAGGTATTGATAGGATCTCTCGGTCTGGGGCAAGTGATGCTCTGTATTCTTGGTGCTGGGGAGAGGGGGGCAACAGTGGGAGGGCTTCTAGTGTCGTGCCCCCACTGCTGGACCTTCTGAGGGCACCTGGTGTTTTTGGCCACTGTGTGACAGAGTGATGGGCCACTGGCCTGATCCAACTTTGGCTTCTCTTATGTTCTTACTAAGAATAAGGCCCGTTGTGGAAATAAATACAACGGGCTCTAGAAAGAGGCTCTGGGAGAGTGCCCCGGCCTCGGGCACTCAGTGTCAATTTGCTGTAGCAACCTCAGCAGGGTATAATGACACAGAGTCCACCATTTTCTCCAGGGGAAGATATCTGCCATCAGAAGAGAAGTTGTAATTCAGCGTGATCCCCATCCCTCCCCTGGAGATTGGCAACAATGATTCCCCATGAGAGAACGGGTGGTTTGAAGGGTGGAGTCGATGGCATTGAACCTGTCTGAGATCCCACACCTGCTAAAACCTCACCCTCTCCAGGGTCCACCCCTCAAATCTCCAGGAATTTTCCACCTGGAGTTGGCAACCCTATCTCCTTCCCAGCCAACATCAACCTCACTCTTCAACTTTCCATCTCCCCCCCCCCCTGCAGCCTTCCACTGTGCCCTGAAGCCCTGACTGCTATGTCACATTGGCTGTCATAAGGGGTCAATTTCAGCAGGGTATAAGGACAGAGAGCCCGCCATTTTCTCCAGGGGAACTGATCTCTGCCATCTGGAGAGCACTTGTAATTCTGAGTGATCTCCAGCCCTCGCCTGGAGATTGACAACCATACTTCCCCTGGTGGAAAAGTAGTCTTTCTCTGCAATGGGGACCAAAGCAGCTGACATCATTCTCCTCTCCCCCTTTTGACTTGCACAACAACCCTGTGAGGTAGGTTAGGCTTAAAGTCTGTGACTGGCCCAAAATTACCCACTCAGCAAGAACCTGGGTCTAGCAGATCTTGCTCTGAAGCGCTTACTGCTACGTCTAGAGTACCCAACCTCCAGGTGGAGCCTGAAGATCGCCAGGTATCACAATTGAACTCCAGACAACAGATTCCCCCCCCCCCCCCAGCGGAGATAATGACTGCTTTGGAGGGTGGCCTCTTTGGCATTCTGTTCAGCTGGCCCCAATGAGTTTTCTCCCAGAGCCCAACATAGGTGTGGAAAGGGGCTTTCAGAGAAGCAAGCTTGGTTGCCTAGCAACGGGCACTGAGGGGAAAGTTGCCAGCTCGGATGATGGAATAGGGTTCCCAACCTCCAGGTGGGGCCTGAAGATCTCCTGCTTTTACAATGGCTCTCCAGCTGACAGAGATCAACTCCCCTGGAGAAAATGGCTGCTTTGGAGGGTGGACTCTATGGCATTGTACCATGCTGAGGCCCCTCCCCTCCCCAAACCCCACCCTCTCTTGGATCCACCCCCAAAGTCTCCAGGGATTTTCCAACCCAGACCTGGCAACCCTATGATGGAAATACCTGAAGATTTTGGGGGGGTGGATCCTGTGGAGGGCAGCATTTTTGGGGTGTGTGTGGAAGGAATCAGCAGGGTATAATGCCATAGAGTCTACCCTCCAAAGCAGCCATTTTCTCCAGGGGAACTGATCTCTGTTATCTGGAGATCTATTGTAACAGCGGGAGATCTCCAGGTCCCACCTGGAGATTGGCAACCCTAGGGGGAAAGTCAACCGTGCAGCAGGGGGCTGAACAGAATGGTTTGATGGTTGCTGGCCCACCTCATTAGCCAGCCAGCCATGGTGAAGCTAAGCAGGAGAGAGAGCCTGAGGAATTTCACACAGCCAATGTGTTCCATTTCAGGAACTCTTCAGTTATGGTTTCAGGCATTTCACATAGAACCGCATTAGTACCGGTTCCCTAACGGAACATATTGGCCCTTTCACACAGAAATGTGCCTCTCCTGTTGGGGAAGCATTCCTGAGCCGGTTTACCTTGAAACTTCCTCCCAAGCGTTCTTCAGTTCTTGTACTGGTCCTGAAGCGCTACGGGGTGCTGTGTGAAATGGCCCCGTTTCACAGTTTATTCTGACAGTTTATTCTGGGCACACTGGCAGTGTGTGGAGGAGGGGGTTATGCTGAAAGTCCATTGTCTTTTTACTGACAGAAGCAGGCCACTGAGGGGACAGTTAGACTCACCTGGCAGTGGGCAGAGGAGAAGAGTGGACCCAGCACCCAGTTGGTCCTTCCCCTTCGCTGGCTCCCTCCTGACTGAGGCTGGGATGCTGGCCGGTGGCTCTGTGGGCGGGACTGAGGCAAAGCAGTGAGATAATGCAGCCAGGGACCCCCTTTTGAGTGGCAGTCCTTCCAGCCAACTGATTTTGGTACCCCATGGAATCTTGCCATTTGAAAACGGCTTTATATAACAGGAAAGATGTCTTCTTGCAGGCAAGGTGCTGTTAGTAGTTACCAAGTCACATTAGGATAGAGGAGACCCACTTTTAAATCCTCACTCTTCCATGGAAGCTCGCTGAGTGACCTTGGGTCAGTCACTTTCTCTAAGCCTAATCCACTTCACAGGCCTGCTGTGGGGCCAAAATGGCAGAGGCCTGGCTCCCAAAAGGAAAGGTGGGATGCAAAGGCGATACTGCAGGGGCCCCCAGACTTTCTAAGCCTGCCAGCGCCTTTAGAATTCTGGCACTGGATGGTGGGCGCCACAAAATGGCCACTGCAGGAGGCGGAGCTAGACATAAAATGGCTGCCGCAGGGGGCGGAACCAACCACATCAGGGAATTAGGTTATGTATAACTCTACTGGTAATTCTTCAAAATTTCAGGCAGAAGCTCAGTTGAACAGGACGCCTTTTAAAAGGAGTATGTTTTAAAATATTCTCTTGCATACGCACACAGCTTCTCTTCAGTCGTACAGAGAAGACCCCTGAGTTGTGGCGGCAGCTGCCGAAGCCGCTTCTGAAAAGTCTGTACTGCCAATCAGATCTCCAATGGCCAATCAGAAGCCTTGCTGGGCAAAAGCCCTACCTACTTTCTAAAACATAGGGCAGGCTTCAAGACAGGTATCAGTGGGTGATGTTATACCCATGAGCATCATCTTAACATAACAGAACATAAGAGAAGCCAATGTTGGATCAGGCCAATGGCCCATCCAGTTCAACACTTTTGTCACACAGTGGCCAAAAATATCAGGTGCCCTCAGGAGGTCCACCAGTGGGGCCAGGACACTAGAAGCCCTTCCACTGTTGCCCCCCCACCCCAAGCACCAAGAATACAGAGCATCACTTGCCCTAGACTGAGATTTCCTATCTATACCTTGTGGCTAATAGCCGCTGATGGACCTCTGCTCCAGATGTTTATCTAATTCCCTCTCGAAGCCATCCATGCTTGTAGCCGCCACTACCTCCTGTGGCAGTGAATTCCACGTGTTAATCACTCTTTGGGGGAAGAAAGACTTCTTTTTATTCATTCTAACCCGACTGTTCAGCAGTTTCATTGAGTGCCATGACTTCTTGTATTGTGAGATGTTGGGGAACCCTGTGATGCAGTAACCTTTAGATTTGAATTTCTGGGGTAGGGGTGGGGGCAGAGACCTTCCTTTTTTATCATAAAAAGTCATGCAATACACACTATCAAAAATATACCAAACCCGGGGGGGGGGGGGGGGGGCTTCAATATCTTATCCTTGGTTTGTTCCTGCCAAAGAACCACCACTCCTCATCTCAAATTCTATCTTGTTTCCAGTGTTCCCTCTAAGCTGAGTTAGTGTGAGCTAGCTCACTGTTTTTGAGCCTCCGGCTCACACATTTTTGTCTCCGCTCGGGAAGGCTGCTCCAGAGCAAACTAATTGATGCAGCAGCCAAATGTCTCGCTCACAACTTTAATGCCAGTAAGCTCACAAAGAAGAATTTTTGCTCACAAGGCTCCACAGCTTAGAGGGAGCATTAAGTTGTTTCTATTGATTAGGACATCCCAAGACTATCTCCAATTTGTCTGACATTTTTGATTTTGCCTGACCTCCCAGCCTCACAGAAGTGGTCAACTGGTGTTTGGACTGGAACACTTCAGGCTATATGCATGGACTTTCCATGACTCAATGCGACCCCTCGGGCCTCCCTTGTTCTCTGAGATGCTAGTTTTCTGCCTGCATGGAACAGTTTTGTTCAATGCTCCCTTTAAGTTCTTATGAACAAAAATTCTACTTTGTAAGCTACTGGCATTAAGACAAAAATGTGAGAGCCAGAGGCTAAAAAACTGTGAGTAAGCTCACACTAACTCAGTTTAGAAGGAACACTGGTGCCCAGCCCACAGGCTCAAAAAGTTTCGGGACTCCTAGTCTAAGGGGATGGGAGGAAGGGCCATGCCCAGATTCGCTGACTGATCCTCCCAAGCACAGTATCACTCAGAAATGGACAGGATGCCAAATCCCATCTCATCTGTCCAAACTGATAATGTAAGCTCATAGGGGCACAGGCCTTCTTTCCTATTGGCTCGTGCCAAGAAATTGCCAGGTGGGTTGGCACTGCAGTCCTAAGCATGTATTTTACTAGAATGAAAATGTAGCTTCCAGGGGCGTGGTGTCGGTGCTGATGAAGATGAACGCCTGAAACCTTAGCTCCGACCCTTACCCCCCCGGAACTATTGAAAAATCAACCCTAGAGTCTAAACTTTAATAATAGAATGGGAAGAACTGAATTGGCAACTAAAAACCAAACATAAAGGGCTTCGAGAGGGATCCAAAACTATTTTTTAAAACAGCAAAAAACCGGCCCCTCTGAAGAAGATAAGGAGGATCCTAACAAAATGGCGACCGGGACTGCCTCAACGCTCCCACAAAACTCACAGATGACAAATCTGGCCTTACTGACTCTCCTAGCCACAATGGGAAAAAAAAATTACTGGACAGCATAGCAGCCCTTATTGCCCCGATAAACGACCAGCTGGCTCAACTAAACATCTCACTGAACAAGGTTAGTGAAACCGCGGAAAGGGCCCATGACCTAAGTAAAAATCTAAAAACGGACGTTAACTCACTCCAAACCAAAACATCGTCCCTGAAGGAACATGTACTAATATTAGAAACCTCATCCCGCAAAACCCATCTGAAATTTAGAGGTTTTCTTGAAAAAATAGACAGAAACAAAGATTTACAAATTTTTGTTTCTGACTGGCTAGTGCGGGAACTGCAGCTAGAGGATGGGGTGGTGTGGCACCATTCGTTACGACCGCTTACCGGCTAGGGTCGATTGAAGCAGCACGCCTACGAGGGCCCAGGGATGTGCTGGCAGAGATTCCTGACTTCCGTACAAGGAAAAGAATAGTAGAAGTGGCAAGAACAAGTGGCATTTTAACTTACAAAAGATTTCCTATTCAAGTATATCCGGATCTTCCCAAAGAAATCTTGGCAAAAAGGAGGGATTTTCGCCCCGTTACAGAAACCTTGAGGCAAGCTGTAAGCCAGCAAGGCATATTATATGCTCTTATGAACCGTTAAAACCATAAGTTTGAACTTTGGGTTGTTATCTTGCAAAGGGCAAATGCACTCTCTATTGCAGTGAGAGGCTCCAGCCCACAGCAGGAGACTTCCTTCAGAGTTCACACCTACATGGAGACCAGGACTCCATTTCAAAGAGTCCTTCTCTCCTTAGCGCTGGCCACTTCACACCTTCCCCCAAAGTTCCTGTAAGAGATTATGTTAAGTGACATTGCTTAGCAACTAATCGTCGACCATCGAGTGACCTGGCCGAAGCCATCATGAGACCAAGGATTGGCGCCAAGAAACCTACCAGCTGGCCCAGGTGTTAGTTCCTGCTTAGCACCCAGATTTGCAATATTGACCACACCTTCCTACCTCCTTCTCCTTATTACACTGACCAATAGTAAGGCTAGTGGGGACGGACCAACTAGTAGGTGTGTCAAGGGGATGTGGTCGGTGCAGCCCGCCCCAATGCTACCTGATAAAAGATCTTGCACAACAGAAACCCATTGCTAGCCATCTTCGACCCCTATCTTCTTACCAACCTCTCACGTCCAGCTTTCTATCCCCAACACCTTGCCTCCATCTTTAATCCCTGGTTTGCGCAGCCAGGACGCAGTGTGTACCTGCAGGTTCAGATCACGTCCCCCATTTTTCCTCTTCGCCTCCCATTAATCTTCTTGTGGAAGTGGACCACCTATCTCCAGGACAGGTAACAGTATTACCCCTCAACGAAACTCCTGCTAATACAACAGTGCTATTTTCTGTCTAATTTTCCTAGGTCTTGCGTGTATGTGTGTGTGATTATGTTTTTGTAAGCTTGAACAACATTTTATAGTAAACATCATTCAAAGAAACCACTCAACCTCATTGCCTATTGTCTGGGAACTCCTGGAAGGGGCGGGACCTTGGTATAGCTGGCAAGAACCCGGTATTTCGCCAATTGCTAAGCTTAAATTAAAGCAATTCGGCCAACAAAGCCAAAATCAAATACAAGTGGCAAAATCTCGTAAACATCTCAGTTGAAACTGAAGAAGGCACCTTCATTATTAAAGATCTGGAAACCGGTTTTAAAGTGCTAGATGATCTAAATATAGACTCTCAGATGGACACTAGCAGGAACTCTAACAAAAGAAAGTTCCCGCCGTCTCCAGATAAATAAAACAAACCATCAACCAGCACGTTCAAACAGAGCCACAAGCACTGAACTCTAGTACTGAGGAAGAAAGACCTGCAAACACACAATTTAATGACAAAAGCCTGTAGCAGAAATAAGTACTCTAGGATATGTTGAGCACTATTCATAACTAACTACAGTTGGCTAAAGTTAAAGTATTTTAATTCAATCTAATGGTTTGGGGGGGAAGGAAGGATTTTCGTTATTTGTTTCAGTTAGCAGTCCTATTCTCTTCAGATAGGATTCTGTAAGTTCTGGTAGTAGGAGTGTTCTACCAGACTAAGTGGGTCTGCTTATTAAATCTGAGCACTAGGCTCAGCTTAGAAATACATACAAATAATTGTAGTCTAGTTTAAGTTTTATTGTACTTTATTAAAGTTTACTGTATCCATAACAACACTTAAATTTTTTTACAGCTAGTTAACTCCGAGTTCAAAAGCTATTATACTAACATTTTCCAAATTAATTTGATTATAAAAATCTAATTCATTGTTCAATCAATTTTTATCAGTTAATTGAGTATTTAATCTTACAGTGTTGCAACTTTTATATTGTGAGTAATTAGTTTCTAAATTGATTATCGTGGTAAATAGTGTGCTTATAGGTTTACAAAAAGCTAATTCATAGTGCAATCAATTTTTAACAATTAATTGAGTATATAATTTTACAGTGGTACAACTTTTATTCTGTGATTAACTAATTTTTTATTTGATTATAGCAACAAATAGTGTGCTTATAGATCTGGAGAATTTTTTTAATTATCATTTTTCTTCTCTTCTTTATTAAATAATTAACATAATTTAATATAACAAAGTCACAGCTTTCAGTACCCATAGTATTACAGTAGAAGAGAAAGTTAAAGTTAAAACCTGAAAGTGTAAATCATAATACTGTAATATTTGTATTGCTTAACAGAAAACTGCTTCTTGGAAATTGCACAGTGTGAATTAATCATTTTCTTACCTTGCAGTCACACCTGTAAAAGTGTTCAAATCGCATACTTAAAGGTACTGAAACTGCAGCTAGAAGTTCATCCTTGTAAAAGAGTTCAACTTGCATTCTTAGAGGTATTGAAGTCAGAGCTAGAAGTGTGTTTTCTTAATTTGCCTACATCAACTACACATTTACTTTCACATACAAGTACTTACTGCACAAGTACATTACCTTTTAAATACACAATTGATCTACGCTATCTCCTGAGGGTTGTCACACATAAACTAACTGTTTCTTAAGCTTAACTACGACATGACTCACACTCAAAAACTAAACATATCACTCACCAATTGGAAAGTCTTAACACAAAATGTGTGTGGCCTTAACAACTTGATTAAATGCAAGAGGGTGCTAGCAAACCTAGCGAAACCAAAAGCTGAGGTACTCCTACTTCAAGAGACCCACCTACACTCCAAAATCCAAAATGAACTTAATGCCAAATGGATACAATTTCAGTTTCATGCCAAAGGAAACTCAAAATCACGAGGGGTAGCAATTCTGCTATCAAACAAGGTCCGTTTTCAACATCAAGATACATTGGCAGATCCAGAAGGTCACTATATTTTTATACAGGGCATTCTCAATGACCAATTGATCACCCTTGCCTTGATCTACGCACCTAACTCCAATCAATATCCATTTCTACAAAAACCACTCACAACTTTGGAATCGTTTCAGGAAGGTGAAACGCTGATAGGGGGAGATCTCAATCTTTTGGTTAATCCAAGCATTGACCGCTCAAACATTAGGGCAACAGAGAAACAGCAAACGCCAACAGACACAGGATTAACAGACTTACTACAAAAATTTAAACTAACAGATATATGGAGGCAACTTCATCCAACAGAATTTTTTTTACCTTCTATTCACCAAGACATGACGTTTACACCCGCATCAATTTTATCCTCACTACATCCAATCTAGTTCACAAAGTAAAAAGTGCAGATATTGGTAATATAACATGGTCAGACCATGCAGAAGTGAGTATCCTCTTAACGTACGCCTCAGAGCAACCGATAACTAGAACATGGTCCCTCAACAAATCCTTGCTATATAACAGCCAATATGCAGAAATGATCAAAAATCATATTCAGCAATACTTATAGGAAAATGTCTCAGAAGAAACTTCCCCCTCTATAATATGGGATGCATTAAAGGCAGTCCTCAGAGGTCATCTTATCTCAATGACCACATGCCTGAAAAAAGAAAAAGCTGTGCAAAAGGAGGAAATGTTAGCTAAAATCAGTTACCTAGAAGAACATAAAAAATCCGGGAACAAGAAGATTTATAAACAACTTCTTCCTGAACGGAAGGCTCTAGAACTCCTTGAATGCGCCTCAATTCAGAAAAATCTCGTCTATGTGAAACAAAAATACTGGGTTAATACTCCCAAGTCTCTACATCTCTTAGCATGGAAAGTTAAAGACAAAAGATTGTCTCGACAGATAATGGCTGCTAAAGACCAGAACGGGAAACTACATACAGACTCAATAATCATCAATAAATTATTTGCAGAATTCTACCAGCAATTATATACATCCTCTAAACCCTCTCACGAAGACATCCATTCATATCTCTCTAATAACAAGAATATTCTGAAGCTCTCTGAAGAACACCACGAGATACTTGAAAGACCCATAGAGCCCAAGGAAGTCTTGGAAGTAATAAAAAACCTGAAAAACAACAAGTCAACAGGTCCAGACGGTTTCCTGCCAGAATTCTATAAAAAGTACGCCACATTATTAGCCGGACCATTGGCAGTAACCTGCAACAATATACTTTCCTCATGTCAACTCCCACTGTCTTGGAGCTCTGCATCAATAATAACAATACCAAAACCGGGAAAAGATATCACAAATCCAACTTCATATCGTCCGATATCCCTTTTGAATCAGGACTACAAAATTTTCACTACAGAATTAACTAGGCGACTGAACTCTTTCATCTCTAACTACATTCACCAAGACCAAGCGGGGTTCATCCCCGGAAGAGAACTAACAGACAGTATCTTCAAAACGCTAAATATCACCTCTGCATGTGAAAGATCCCAGGCAAACTCTGTCTTACTATCAGTGGACACAGAAAAAGCATTTGATTCATTGGAAACTTCATATCTGACCACTCTTCTTCAACACATGAGTTTTGGCCCTATGTGTCTTCGTGCCGTTAATGCAATCTACACAAACTCAACTGCAAGCATCAAAACCAATGGAATGACTTCCCAACAAATATTACTCAACAGACCTGACAAGGATGCCTGCTGTTCCCAATCCTCTTTGCCATAGCACTTGAACCCCTGGCAGCAGAGATCAGACAAGATCAAAATATCACCGGGATGAAGATTGGAGAGCACATGTTCAAACTCAGCCTATTCACAGACGATATGCTGGTATAGATCTCAAACCCAAAGATGTCATTATTCCATCTTCAATTAGTAATGAAAAACTTCGGCTTGGTCTCCGGTTTAAATGTCAGCCTCTCAAAATCATATGTAATGCCTCTCAAACTAACTAAGGACCTTGAAAGCGCTCTAAAAAATAAATTTGAATATCAATGGGCCTCCACTGAACTCACATACCTTGGAATCTATCTATCCAATAAAACAGAAGAACTATTCTCAAAAAATTATAACATTAAGATCTTAGAAATAAAAGCTGGACTCCGCAAATGGGAGAAACAACAGCTCTCTTACCTTGAAAGGTAGCCTTCATACTACCCAAAATACTATTTCTGTTCCACACGATCCCAATTATGCTAACAAGAGACCGGCTACACCAATGGCAAGCAATGTTGAACACCTTCCTATGGCAAAGCAAATGATCGAGGACAAGCTTTTCTACATTAAGGAGACGCACATCACAGGGCTAGCTAAACTACCCTGACCTGTCGCTCTATTATAAATTGGCTCTAATGGTCCCTATCATCAAGATCTTACGACAAGGAGATCAATTAGATTGGGTCAAACCCCTTACCCCGCTGACATCACCTCTAACTGTCCAGGAAGTTATCTGGAACCCCGCAAACTCTAGATCGCATCAGTATGAAGAAAACAGGTTCCTGATAGCCACCCTAAAAATGGGGACACATGCAGACCCATCTTGCTCCCTAAATATTTTTGATTCTCAACCATTCTGAACCAACCCTGGTTTCCTCCAGGAAAAGACCAAAAAATGACTGATGCATGGAGAATAGCTAAAATAACAAACTTTTCAGATATCTTAACAAAAGAAGGATTGCCATCCAAATCTGCGCTAGAGCAGAAATTGAAAAAATCTATCCCCTGGTTTGTTTGTTTTTTACTTGCAGCTAAATCATATGATCCATGGTAACAATGTGGCAAAAATTCTCAATGAACAACTTACCCCCTTTGAGAAACTCATTAACCCTAAAAATTGCAAATCAAAAGGTTTAATCACGACCACTTAGCACTCTCTGATCCAACACTTGGGTGACAAACCGCTGAGATAGCAACAACAATGGATGCAAGACTGCGAAAATGATATCACACCCCAGCAGTGATTGAAAATATGGACTTCTAAACTGATGTCATCTCCTGTAATTACAACCAAACTACAAACATACAAGATCATCTCCCGCTGGTACCTTACACCGGAAAGACTTTCTAAAACAACATCCTCACATTCTCCATCATGTTGGAAGAAATGTGGTGAAATTGGATCCTTTGCCTACTGCTGGTGGAAGTGTGATCATATTAAGAACTTCTGGTTAGAAGTATTGGTTCAAATCAAACATATCACAGGCTTGGATATCCCACTAGACCCCACACTAATATTTCTAGATATATGGAACATTAAAGGCATTCAACCACTCAAGCGTGAACTAATCACAAGTCTACTGGTAGCAGCCAAGACAGCTATAGCAACTAAATGGAAAGCAGATAAGGCCCCTACTATCACTGATTGGCTCAATGAAGTCTGAGACTACCTAATTTTGGAAAAAATCACAATCAGACCTCTATCCAAAACCCTCTAATTTTGTAGGAAAGTGGTCCTGGAATACCTATTTGCAACAGACACTCAACCATATAATCCAGTATATCTGAAATTACTTGACTGAATTCTCTAAACCACCAGAACACACAAACAACAATCTCAGGATAACACAAGCCTAATTCAATGAAATCCACAATCACCTTCTAGCTCTGACTCAAGCACTTATTGTTAACACTGTTTGTCAGTGATCATTAATAAGATTTGCTCAACTGAGTTAATGTTATATCTTTAACAATGATTTGTTATTTACATTGTGCAACACTTTATAAATCTGACTTTGTATATCTGTTTCTTTTTGAAAAACCAATAAAAATAATTATAAAAAAAGAAAAAAGAAAATGTAGCTTCCCTCCTCCACTACCTTGAAGCTTACTGGACAACCCTGGACCACTCACAGAATCATAGAGTTAGAAGGTACCTTTGGGGTCATCTAGTCCAACCCCGTGCACAATGCAGGAAATTCACTACTCCCCCCCCGCGCAACTCCTCTTCCATGTCCAGAAGATAACAAAACCCCTCCAGGATCCCCGGCCAAACTGGCCTGGAAAAAATGGCTACCTGACCCCAAAGTGGCCATCAGCATTTCCCTGGGCGTGTACAAAAGGGCCACAAGAAGTAAGCACCAATGCCCCCTCTAAGCTGTGGAGTCTTGTGAGCAAAAAAATCTTCTTTGTGAGCTGGCATTAAGGTTGTGAGCGAGCGATTTGGCTGCTGCATCAATTTGTTTGCTCTAGAGCCATCTTTCCCGAGCTAAGACAAAAATGTGTGAGCCGGAGGCTAAAAACTGGGAGCTACCTCACACTAACTCAGCTTAGAGGGAACACTAGTAAGCAGTGAACTAAGTCACACACAATCAGCCTAACCCACCTCACAGGGTTGTGTGGATAAAACAGGGAAGAGGGAACCATGTACGCCATGCTGAGTTCCTTTGTGGGCCGGTGGGCCCCATTTGAATTCTGAGACAGGGTGGTGGGGGAGACAACAAAATGGCTGCTGCAGGAGGCGTGGCCTACCATAAATTGTCAGAAAGCGAGGCCTATGGTTGAAGACAGCAACGGTTTCACATCGAGCCTGGCCTCCTTCACCTCTCCACCCCTCCAAGGGGTAGGACATATATAGTTTGTATGCCATCTGGAACAGTTGATCCTATTGTTGCTTTTAAGATTTTAATAAATAGGTGGGAAGGCAACAGTGTTTCATGAGCCTCGGTGTCTGGTCATGCCAGCCACATGACTTGGGAACAGAGAGGAGCACCGCCCCCTAAAGTTGGATTCGGCCAGCTTTTGAGCAAGGGAAACCTTTACCTTTATAACAGCATTTATTGAAATCCTATGATGTATTCATTGAATGCTGTAAACCACCCCGAGCCTTATTTGGGGGAGGGCAGTCTAGAAATCCAATAAATAAATAAATAAATAAATAAATAAAACAAGTCGAATGGTTACTCTTCAACATATCAGGCCTATGCTCTGTTTACAGGATACCTTTTAAAACAAAAAATATTGTTTTAGCATATTTTCTGGCATACATTGGGCAAAAGCCCCACCCCTTTTAAAAATACTTGCGGGGGGCATATTGGATATCCCTGAGACAGATAAAGAGACCAGGGGTTCATCTAGCCTAGCTTTCTGCCACCCGTGGGGCTCTTAGGAAGCAACACACCTCCTTCTGTGGCCTGCCTCTCCCAGCACTGGAGGCATACAGCCTTGGAACACAGAGGTTCCATTCTGCTGACCTCCTCTGCAAAATGTGTCAAAGGCCAAAATGCACACGACAGGATTGCCAACCTCCAGGTTGTTGGAGAAATGAGTATGAAAGACAAGACCTGGGATTTCAGTCATTATAGGGTTAACCTATGCAACTTGTTGTGTTTCTTAGTTTAACCTGGAAGTGCCTGGCAGCTGGCCAATTAATTCTAAGCTCAGGAAACCTGAAGGTGTACTGTCTTGCTAATTGGTCAATGATATCAGGTGTTTCCTTTCAGGGATCAAGAAGAAGGAGAGATCCTCCATTGTAATCTCTCTCACTCTGTAGTAGGATTTCTTAGTGTGCAGACGCAGCACAATGCTGCTTAGTAAGCATGTTTTGTTTATTTGTAGCTAATCCCGTTTCCCTTTTCCCTTTAGTAATAAAGTTTCTTTTAAACTAAAAGAAGCAATCTCTTCTTTCCAGAAAAGCAAGATTCATTACTCTGAATTTTCTTGAATATTGGACAAAAGTCCTAACAAATGGTAGCAGAGGATGATTTTTCTTAAAGCTTTCTGGACTGATTGAGAAAGAGAAACAGGGAATAAGAGCTAGAGGCTTGGATTTTTTAAAACGACCAACTTTTTTCTTTCCTGCTCTCAGAGCAGCCAGAAAGGCCCAACCCTGTTTCCTTGCTGATCAGGGGAAAACCTATGCTGGATTGCAGTTTGCCAGGAGCAAAGGATCTTTTTGACTGGATTAATTTTTGCCTGCTGTAAGTGGAGCTGAGCCTCGGAGCACCGGAGACGCTGCCGGGAGAACAAAGGAAAGGGAGGTGAGGCGAAGGAGCCTTTGAAATTCACGCTGCTGCTGCTACACGCAAAGGAAAGATTAACCCTGTGAGCTCCTGGAGAAGTAGATGAGTGAGCCGGATTCCAGCGAAGAGGCCAACACAGCACCAAAGTCTTCCCCTGCTCAACCTGTGCTTCTACCTCAAATCCAAAGGGATGTGAGTAACAAAATGGCTTTTAATGCCCCATCCCAAGAAATGCCAAACCTCAAACTTACAAAGGCTAACTATCAGTGATGGGAGGAGTATTTGAAGAGTCATCTGCAGACTCACGATGCCCTTCAAGTATTAACAATTGAAAATCCTCCAGAAACTGACCCTGATAGGACACAATTCCTTATGATGGATGGTTTTGCTAAAGCCCTGATTTTAGGGAGTATTCCCTACACAGAGGTACCAGGATTAAGAGGGCTAGCCACGTCCAGATTGATGCTTAAACACCTAAAGGGCAAGTATGATAAGCTCAGCAAGAGTAAAATCTATTCCCTCAAGGGACAGATTTTTGATTTCAGGATGAAGGAGGGAGCCTGCCTTCCCAAAGAGATGGACAAATTAATGGCCATTTACACACAGCTTAAAGACCTGAATGAAGCACCCTCTGATACAGCTATGATTTCTTCAATTCTTAAGGGTCTGCCTGGCGCCTATAAGTCTGTAACCAGTATGATTAGACTGAAAGATGATCTGAATTTAGGTCTTTTGTCTGCACTAACTGAGGAATATGATTCTAGAAATTTGAAAGAGTCTGTCTGATGAATTGTCTGTTTTGAGCCTAAAGCATGAACAGAGATTTAAAAGGAAAGTGGATTGTTTTATATGTGGGAAAAATCATCTTGCAAAATACTGCTCTTCTAAGTATGCACCTAATGATGAGCCCCAAGAACAAAGAGCCACAGGCGCACATGGTTCCACTAACAAAGAACCAGCCAGTGAAAGGGGAAGCCATTATGGGAGGAGCAGAGGTCACGTTTCACACGCACAGCACAGAGGAAAGAAGTTTGCAGCACAGACGCAGGGCAAAGGCCATAATCTTAGAATCACTGATGAGTTTAACGAAGATAATAACAAAATATTTTTAATTGATTCTGGCGCATGCACCCATGTATGTAAAGAAAGGGAATGGTTTTGTGACATGGGTGTTGAGAATAAACCAAGAATTTACCAAGCTAACAGGGAATTATTGAATGTAGAAGGTGTTGGAACTGTAAGATTACAATTGTATACTAAAGATAATCAATTAATTGATGTTGAATTGCGAAATACAGCTTATGCGCCCGAAGCTGTTGAGAACTTAATTTCAACAAAAAGCCTTATGAACACTGGACATATTGTACAGCTCAAAGCAGAGCAAGGAAGCAAGGTCTCTACCAAGGATGGAGAGCTTGAATTTAAAGTGGAAGAGAAAAATGGCTTTCATTACCTTGTAGCTTGTGATGAGGAAATTGAGACTGTTGATGATAAGGAGCAGATTTGCCAAACTACCAGTGATGCTAAATGCAAACATGAAAAATGTATGTATTCATGGCATATTAAAATGGGACATAGAAATTTGAAATCTGTTGAGCAGTTGTTAAAGCATGTGGAATACCTGTTGTGCATTGTGAAAAGAGTGAAACTAGGTGTGAAACATGTCTCAGAGCAAAGGGAGACGCTCCAAGTTATTCAGGGAAAACTCCAGTGCACAATCAAGAATTTCTGGAAACTGTATACAGTGATCTTGTTGGGCCCTTACCTGCATCCCTAGGTGGGAGCAAATATTTTGTGACTTTCACAGAGAATAAAACAAAATACACTTATGTGTATATGCTGAGAAGTAAGGATGAAACACTGCGTAGATTTAAAAATTATGTGGCTATTGTTAAAAATAAATTTGGCAAAGCACCTCAAAGCTTACTCACAGATGGAAGTGGTGAATATTGTAATGCTGAATTCAAACAATTTCTACAAGAGCAAGGAATTCAACATAAAGTGTCCATTGCTTATTCACCCCAGCAAAATGGAGCTTCTGAGAGATTAAATAGAACACTGCAAGGGATGTGCAGAGCTATGCTAATGCATGCTGGACTGCCAAACGGTTTATGGGCAGAAGCCCTGAACACAGCAGTGTATTTACATAACAGATTACCCTCAAAGATTATTGGAACCTCTCCTTTTCAGACCTGGTTTGGGAAACAGCCTGGTCTAAAACATATCAAAGCTTTTGGTGCAAAAGGATATGAACACATACCAAAAGAAAAAAGGGGAAAACTTGATTCCAGAACTGAAACTGGAATTATTGTAGGCTATCCTGTTGGTGGAAAAGGGTACAGGATATACGATCCCCAAACCCACACAGTTGAAGAACGCAATGTTGTTTTTGTTGATGAGACTGTATTGCCTAGTGTTTCCACTGCAGCTGATCCAAAGATGCCTGGGACTGCACCTGATGAGTTGGTTGCTTGGCTACCTGTAGTGACCGCTGGGGAACTGGCAAGTGAAGCAGCAGGTCCACCTTCTGAGGAAACTACTGAAACAGAACGGGAAGCAGAGGCCACACCAGAGGAAGCGGCTGAACCCACGGCAGAACCCACACCCGGTGTGAGGCGATCAGAAAGGAGCACTAAGGGAAAACCTGCAATGAAGTATGGATTTTGTGAACTTGTGCAACCTGCAAAGGAACCCAAGAACTGGAAGGAAGTTTGCAACTTACCTGCGAGTGAAAGAGGCAGATGGCTTGAAGCAATGGAACAGGAGCTGCTGTCCATTAGCGAAAAAGAGGCCTGGACTCTCACTCAACTACCTCAAGGCAGAAAGCCTGTTGGATGTAAATGGGTCTTCAAAATAAAGCACAAGGAAGATGGAACTGTGGAGCTATACAAAGCACGCCTAGTAGCTAAAGGCTACTCACAGCAATATGGGACTGACTATTTTGAAACTTTTGCTCCAGTTACTGACCAAGCAACATTCAGAACACTTCTAAGTGTTGCAGCATCTAGGAACATGATAGTAGAGCATCTTGATGTAAAGACTGCTTTTCTCAACGGAGAACTATCTGAGGAAATCTACATGGAACAACCTGAAGGTTTCAAGGTCAAAGGTCAAGAAAACTTAGTCTACAAACTCAATAAAGGACTCTATGGCCTAAAGCAAGGAGCAAAGGCCTGGTATGACAAACTTACTGAACTTTTAAAGAAGCAAGGGTTCAAGCAAGGGAAAGCTGAACCTTGTCTGTACACTAGAATCAGAAATGGACAATACCAGTATGTTCTTGCTTACGTTGACGACTTGATCGTGGCTTGTCAAAACAGAGGAGACATCAAAGCAATAGCTGATGGACTGAATAAGGAAATGGAAGTCAAACAGCTAGGAGATGTTCAACAATACCTTGGAATGCAAATTGAGAGACTCGAGGATGGAACTTTTCTTTTATGACAGAAAAGAAAGATTATGGACTTTATAGAATCTGTTGGCATGAAGAACTGCAAAGCTTCATCAATCCCACTTGAACCTGGATATCTGAAGGAGAAGGACGGCACACCACTAAAGGACATAGGAGGATACAGAGAGGCTGTCGGAAAGCTCTTGTACCTGAGCAAATCAACGCGTCCAGATATTACAGTGGCAGTTGGATTTCTAAGTAGAAAAGTAAGTTCGCCAAATCATCATGATTGGAGTGCAATAAAGAAGATGGCACGTTACCTAAGAGGAACAATGGACTTAAAACTGAAAATTGCACCAACTGAACAACCAAGACTAGTCGGCTACATGGATGCCAGTTGGGGAGAAGAGATGAACAACTACAAGTCTACCAGTGGATACCTATTCTTTTATGGAGATGGACTGATAGACTGGACTAGTAGAAAGCAGACTGTTGTAGCGCAATCCACAGCAGATGCTGAGTGCATTTCAGCAGCAAGTGCCTGCAGCAGACTTGAATGGATCTTTGAGATGTTGAAAGATTTTGGAATAATTGAACCTGTACCTATACTTATGTTAGAGGATAATCAAGCTTGTATAACTATATGTAAGGAAGAGAGCACGACTGCTAGAAATAGGTCTATAGGTATTAAATGTGCATTAGTTAAAGATTTGTACCAGAAAAGGCTGATAGAGATTAAGCATTGTCGTACAGAAGAGATGGTGGCTGATGTCCTGACTAAGCCACTGACCAAAGACAAGTTTGAAAGACTTCGTGAAATGTTGAATATGCTTGATGCTAATGTTGAATAATGTTTTGTTTATGCATGTATAATGACTTGCATTTTAGGTTTTGAGAAGGGGTGTTGGAGAAATGAGTATGAAAGACAAGACCTGGGATTTCAGTCATTATAGGGTTAACCTATGCAACTTGTTGTGTTTCTTAGTTTAACCTGGAAGTGCCTGGCAGCTGGCCAATTAACTCTAAGCCTGGGAAACCTGAAGGTGTACTGTCTTGCTAATTGGTCAATGATATCAGGTGTTTCCTTTCAGGGGTCAAGAAGAACGAGAGATCTTCCATTGTAATCTCTCTCACTCTGTAGTAGGATGTCTTAGTGTGCAGACGCAGCACAATGCTGCTTAGTAAGCATGTTTTGTTTATTTGTAGCTAATCCCGTTTCCCTTTTCCCTTTAGTAATAAAGTTTCTTTTAAACTAAAAGAAGCAATCTCTTCTTTCCAGAAAAGCAAGATTCATTACTCTGAATTTTCTTGAATATTGGACAAAAGTCCTAACACAGGTGAGGCCTGCAAATCTCCTGGGATTAGAACTGCTCTCCTGACTACAGAAATCAGTTCCCCTGGAGAAAATGGCTGCTTTGATGGGTGGAGTCTATGGCAGGATACCCTACTGAGGCCCCTCCCCAACTGCCACCTCCAAATCTCCAGGAGTTTCCCAGCCTGGAGACAGCAACCCCGTGCACCTGGTGAGTGGAAAAAACAGAAAGGTGGCTTTGAAGTGTCTGTTCGAAGATTGCATTATAAATACTTTTGCTGCACAGGGGTCATTTCATAGAAAAAGAGATGCAGGAGCTCATCAGCATAACTCATTAGCATATGCCACACCCCCTGACATCACCGGAAGTGTGTCAGAAGGCAACACCCACTGCTCAGGCTCCACCCCAAAAATCTCCAGGGATTTCCCAACTCAGAGCTGGCGAGCCAACTTTACACTTTGACTAAAGACACTTGGTTTCCTTTGCTCTTGCAGGGAAGCTACCCTACAACAAGCATGAAACTGCAGATCGAGTTAGTTTGCTTTTGCTTTTTTCCACAGCACATCCCCATAGGTGCCCGCTCCTGGGCTTGTTACCCCTGGAATGGCGTTCTTTCTTGAAATGACCCCTGATTTTGCAGATGGGAGTGAAAAGAGGAAGGTTTTAAAAGTGCAGCTGTGTTCATCTGGGAAAAGAGGAAAGATGTTTCAAATGTGCTCCTACTGGGTGTCGGAACCAAACAGGGACGCCGGGTGATTGGATCTGGTTCTCCCACCCTGATTTTTGCCTGTTTGCGAGACAGGGAGAGACATCTGGTCGAATGTTTCTTACAGCTATTTAAGCCACGGGCTATTGTCTGGCAAGGAATCTTGTATGTGGGGTAAAAAATATTAAATTTCTGACACTGCCTGTCCTGGAAACTACCCTCCCCCTGCACGCAAGCAACCCCTTGGGTGTCCTGAATTTGTGCAGGTGTGAAGCAGATTCCCTGCGAACATGAGATTCATCTTCTGGAAGGGGGACTACTGCCACCTACTGGACCCAAGGTGGAACCCCACAAATTCTCTACAGGGCTATATCTGATTTCCTTATTCTTATTTCCGTATTTTAATTCGAGAAGGAATCTAGCTGTTTTGAGGGAAGGGGGGTGGTATAAACAACAAAGTACTATGATTAGCATTAGGTCTCATCGGTAATATTAACAAGCTGGGGACTTGCAGGGAATCAGAATATTAATACACACACCCATTTGCCCTCTCCAGAATTAAGCTTTCAGAGTCTCGAGCGCATGGCCCTGACGAGGGCAGAAAGCCGGGGTATAGATAAGTTCCCCCGAATCCGGTTTTCTTGTCTGTCATCCACCCTCAACATGCTGCCCCGAAGTGTCAATTTCATCCTCCAGTTTTCAGATTCGGAATATGTTTACTTAATTGATATCCCGCCTTTCACCCCCGATGGGACCCCTAAAGCGGCTCCCGTCATTCTCCTCGCCTCTGTTTTCTCCTAACAACAACCCTGCGAGGTGGGTTAGGCTGAGAGGTCCAAGGTCACCCCGCCAGCTTCCATGGCACAAGAGGGGATCCGAACCTGGCTTTCTCACATCCTAGTCCGACACTGGAAAAGAGGTAAAAATAATAATTCAGGGAACCCCCCCCCCGGACTCTTTCACAGCCTGATCCTCTCCCGCAAGGGTTTATTCTGAACTAAATGAGGCAGTCGGTGCACACGTGGCGCCATACAGAGGGACCCTTTCGGCTCGAGAAAACGCCACGGGGGGGGAGGAAGCCCCCCTCTCCCCCGCCGAACCGTCCCCACGGCGGTTTTGCAAGCGAGTCCCGCGACCCACGTCACGTGCCGAGCGCGACGCGTGTCACCCGCGCCTAGCCCCGACCTCTCGGCGCTGGTTCGAGGAGCCGGGCGCGGGAAGGCGCTCCGCCAAGGCCCGCTCCGCCCTCCTTCCGCCCCTCCTCTCCGGCGACCCGACGTGCCAAGAGGTGGAGACTCGCCGGGGAGGAGGGTCACCGCCTCGGCTGCCCTCCGCTAGCCAACCTGATGGCACCCCGGCTGGGCGGAGCCCCGGGCCGGCTTCCCCTGGCTGCACGCTGCGCTAGGGCGCGGCACACACCCATCCCCGCGCCCCAGAGCGGCGGCTGCTGCGCCTGCTGCTTTTGACCGCCGCGCCCCCCGACGCCGATCCCAGAGGCGGCATGTCGGTCTTGGATTACCTGGCGGCCGAGTGCCTGATGTCTATCTCCAGCGGGGCCCTGATCCACCCGGCCTCCGCTGCCCCCCAGGACGACTGGACGCCGCGCCCCTGCTACCGCTCGACGGCTCTCCAGTCCGTGCGCTCCGGTGCCGCGCTCTCCGACGGCCTCTGCTCGTCTCCGCTGCCCGGCGGGGGCGAACTGGCCGGCGGCTTCGTCGCTTTCCAGGAGGGGTCCCGGCGCGCCCCCGACGGCGGTCCCAGCCCGGCCGCCGCCTCGCCCAAAAGGCACCGGTGCCCTTTCCAAGGCTGCGCCAAAATCTACGGGAAGTCGTCGCATTTGAAGGCGCATCTCCGGACGCACACGGGTAAGGGCGACCCCAAATGACCCCCCACCCGCCGTCGAGCTCCCCTCCCCGCGTCCTTTTCCCCTCCCTGGCTTGACTGCCCGTCCTTGGCCTCCGCCCACGTGGGGACCGCGCCTCCTCTCTGCCGTGCTGTTTTTTCCTTATCCCCCCCCCCCCCCCCAATTTTGGAGCAGAAGGTCCGCATTAGAACTCCGCCTGTTAGGAGATGGCCCCCGCCCTGAGGAAACCGAGCCCCTGGATCCCACGTGACGGCCTCGAAAGCGAAAGTACTTTTGCTGAAACGGGGGGGGGGGGGCGAGTGGAGGGAAACCTCCCCACCCCCCACCAGGAGACGATAAATTCGTGCTTTTCTGGCTCAGAGGAGCTTCCACGTCCCGGGGCAGTGTACCCGCCGACGGGGACAGCGGTTTCCTTCCTCTCCCGCTTGGGAGAGAGCCACATTTCCCGGGGAGAGGGAAGGGTGATCCATTTTTTCCACCCCCTCCCCCTCCTTGGTTCCCTTGGAGATCTCGCCGAACTCCCGGTCCCGCCCACTCCTGGCTCCGTCGCGCCGAGGAGGGCGCTGCCCACGCGGGTGGGAGGTGCGGCCGTGCGCGGTGTGGTCCGATTGGGCTGTGGCCGCGTTGGTGGAGCCGGGGCGGGGGAGGGAGGCATGCCCGGCCGGCGCTCGCCCCCGCCCTCTGAGGACCGCCTTATGCAAAGTGCGGAGAACAGGGCTGTGTAAACAGGAGGGGCGGCGGCGGCGGCGGCGGCAGCCGTGTCGCGGGCGTGCATGCATGCCATCGGTGGCATTCCACTCGCCAGGGTGCTGATTATGCATACAGGCTCGCTCGGGTTGCAGGCGATGGTTTAGGGTGACCCCCGGGAGGGTTTTCGAGGCGAGAGAGAGAGGAACGAAGGTGGTTCGCCCTTGCTTGGACTCTGCGGAACCCTTCCTCCCCTCTCCCCCAAAATTCCGGGGGGGGGGGAGTCTCCCATCCAAATAACTAACTGCTCAGCTTCTGAGATCTGATGAGATTGGGCCAGCCCCTGCCTTGAAAAGTGCTGTCAAGGTGCCATCTACTTACGGCAGCCCCATAGGGTCAAGGCAGGAGGCGAACAGGGGTGGTTTGCCATTGCCTGCCTCTGCTTAGCGACCCTGGATTCCCTTGGTGATGACCCCCCCCCCCAAGCGTTTACCAGGACTGGCTCTGCTTAGCCAGTTTGGTGTAGTAGTTAAGAGTGCGGACTCTACTCTGGGAGAACCGGGTTTGATTACCCCCACTCCTCCACATGCAGCTGCTGGGGTGACCTTGGGTCAGTCACAAGTCCTTTCAGAGCTGTTCTCTCAAGGGCAGTTCTCGAGAGAGCTCTCTCGGCCCCGCCTACCTCACAGGGTGTCTGTTGTGGGGAGGGGAAGGGGAAGGAAATTGTCAGCTGCTCTGAGACTGGTTCGGGTAGTGAAGGGCGGGGCTATAAATCCAATCTCTTCTCTTCTCTCAAGGTATGATGAGATTTGGCCAGCCTGGGCCAACCAGGTCAGGGCAGAGAACTGATCCCCAGCTCTGAGTTTTGGGTTGCATGCCGGGGGTGGGGGTGGGGAAGAGATGAGGCAGGGACCCCACACACCTGATCCCTTGCCTCTGACTGGGCCACCTGCGGAGCCATCTGGAGCGGAAGGTGGCCAGTGTGGTTGGCCTCTCTTCCATTTCATCCCCCCACCCCCATCCCTGGGAAGTGGGAGGGCGGGTGTGGTATAGTGGCTAAGAGCGAAGGACTCTAACCCGGAGAACCAGGTTCAATTCTGCTCTCCTCCACGTGAAGCCAGCTGGGTGACCTTGGGTCAGTCACAGCTCTTTCAGAGCACTCTCAAGCAAAAAAAAAAATTGGTCTTGCTCGCCACCTAGTGGTGAGTAACGCAAAAAGAGCTAGAACTTCAGATCTGAAGGAGTAACTCTCGGAAGCTCCTCCCCTGCCACGTATTTTGCTAGTCTTTAAGGTGCTCCTGAACTCTTGCCTTTTTCTACTGCTGCAGACAGACTAACACGACTGCCCATCTTGAACGGGAGACCGCCAGACAATCTTAGGATCTCCTGGCTATACCACACACAAGGCCATACGATAATCACTATTAATTTATTATTATTACCCCGGGAAGTAGGTTGTGCAGAGAGGGGGTGACTGTCCTGAAGTAGCCCTGTGCCTTTCAGCCTCTCCCTGGCCCTAATCCAACACCCCCACCATTAAGCCATACTATCTTTTGCAATAAATGAGTTTAAGGTGGCATAACATTCTGTGCCAGGGTGGGGGCGACAGTGAACAAACAGGGGACTGAAGAAGAGAAGAAGAGGAGACTGGATTTTTACCCTGCCCTTCACTCGGAGTCTCAGAGCGGCTTACAACCTCCTTTCCCTTCTCCTCCACACAACAGACACCCTGGGAGCAGTGTTCCCTCTAAGATGTAAGCAAAAAGTCTACTTTGTGAGCTCCTGGCATTAAAGTTGCGAGGGAGTGATTTGGCTGCTGCATCAATTAGTTTGCTCTGGAGCCATCCTTCCTGAGTGAAGGCAAAAATGTGTGAGCTGGAGGCTAAGAAACTGTGAGCTAGCTCAGACTAACTCAGCTTAGAGGGAACACTGCCTGTGAAGTAGGTGGGGCTGAGAGAGCTCTTTCGAGAACTGCTCTCGAGAGAACAGCTGTGAGAGAAGTTATGACTGACCCAAAGTCACACCAGCAGCTGCGTGTGGAGGAAGAGCAGGGAATCAAACCTGTTTCTGCCAGATTAGAGTCCGTGCTCCTAGCCACTGCACCAAACCACTACACCAAATGCCTAACCACTATACCAAATCAATGGAATCGTAAAATGGTGGCTTAAGTTTAACATGAAGCTTCTGAACACTGTCCCTGCTCAGGGCTGAATATGTGCTTCTTGCCCTCCTCCATTTAACCTCACAACAATCCTGAGAGGTAGACGAGGTGGGGAACGAGTGGCAGGCTCAGAGCTATGCAGGGAGTTCTATAGCAGATTGAGGATTCGAACTCAGGCCCTGGGAGAGCAAACTCTCAGCACCACAGGATTAATTCTACATCTGGAGGAAAGATAGGAGGGGACGGGGGCAGAACCAAAACTTCAGTTTCACTCCTCTTTCTAAGTGGGCAAGTGAGATCTGGGCAGATATCCTCAAATTGCTAGTCCACAGGGTGTTTGGTTGTCTAGAAAAGCTGTGGTGTGGCATTTGGATGTGGGCAGCAATAAAGTACAACCTGGGGGACGTGGCCGGGTTTTTGACTCCCAAACAAAAGGGCAAAGGAGATGGTAATGGAGTGAGCCAGATCGGGCACTGTTCTGGCAGTGACTCTTCCATGGAGCCGTGTGAAATGTCTTCACTTCCTGGCATGTGCCAAGCGCTGGCCCGTGCCCTTAATCCCCTTGTAGGCAGAGGGTTGGGTTGGCAGCTGCTAGCCTTGCACACGCAGAGGCTGAAAATCTTGTTTTTTGGGGAGCCTGTTTACCTAGATGCCATCTGGTTTAAGCAGTATGTTCCTCAAAACTTCTGGGCCCTGCTGGGGGGGGGGGGGGGGGGGACGACACACAAACTTTTCTGCAGCCAACTGTCTGTTCACCAGGCAAGCTTGTGTAGACCTTTGTATGTGGTTGTGTGTCTGTACACCCAAGGACCGGGTGCTGATGTTACCCTGGCAGGATATCTCTTCAGCTGAGATCCTGCGGCACCTTGAAGACCAACAAAGTTTAATTCTGAGTTTAAATTTTTGTGTGCGAAGTGTGCTTCTTCAGACAGGAAAGCTCATACCCAGAATTAAACTTTGTCAGTCTTAAAGGTGCCGCTGGACTCAAAACTTTGTTCATCTGCTTCAGCCCGACACGGCCGACCCCACCTGGATCCACCTCCCATTTACATCAGTATTTAAGAAAGCATATATTTTAAAATATACAGATATATCCAGGAATAGTTCCGATTTCCGGCGTATTCTTTTCCCTGCTGGGGATTCTCTGTCGAGCTGCCTGCTTGTGGCTCGGCCTCCACCCTTGCTGTTGGGTGCATCGCCTTTTGTGTCCTCTCGGTGGGTGTTCTTTTGGGGAGACCAAGGCCCCTCCCCCCCCCCAGATGGCATGGACTCCTCCTGGCAAGGTGATGCCCAGCCCCTCCCTGAGGACATCTGGGGCCCCTCCCCTTTCCTGGCGAGGAGGCCTGGCCTGCCCGTTGTGTGTGTGTGTGTGGGGGGGGAGCTGGTGCTTTGAGGTTAGCCGTGCCCGCTGGGAACCACATCTCCATCTGTCCTTTGGCAGAAGAGGGAACCAGGACGTTTCCTGGCATTGGCAGGATAAAAGGGTGTAATGGTATGTAAATTCATGCAAATTCAGCAGGGTGTAGCGGGTAAGGCTGTATTTTTCAAAAGGAATGAGCAACAGTTAGCATCCTGTGTTTTTGTTTTAAATCCTGCCGTGCATTCTAGGACTTCAGGGCAACGTCCCTAGCTCTTGCTGCTTGCATTTCTGTTTTCCCCAAAATCCTGCAAGGTAGGTTAGGCTGAGAGTGAGCGGCCAGCCTGCGGGGTCATCCCCTGTGAATTTGGCACACTTTTAACAGCATCACCGTGCTAGTTGCTTGTAGTAACTGGAGGGTTCAAAGTGCTATATATGGAGCGTGTATGTGTAAAGAAGAAGAAGAAGAAAAAGAGATTGGATTTATATCCCACCCTTCACTACTCAAAGGAGTCTCAGAGCGGCTTACAATCTCCTTCCCCCTCCCCTCCCCTCCCCACAACAGACACCCTGTGAGGTAGGTGGGGCTGAGAGAGCTCTGACAGAAACTGCTCTTTTTCAAGAATAGCTCTGACAGAACTATGGCTTCCCAAGGTCATCCAGCAGCTGCAAATGGAGGAGTGGGGAATCAAACCTGGTTCTCCCAGATTAGAGTCCACTAATCACTATATATGATCTTGTAATCTTTATGTCAACCACAGAAGGTAGGAGAATATTATCCACAAATATCAGATTGTAGAGGGGTTGCAGTTGGGAGAATGGGTGGCTTGCCAGAGGATATTTAGCAAGAGGTGAAGAAAAAAACAACGGTGCAGCTGGAAGGGAATTTTATTCCTAGGGAACTGTTACATGGTCAGTGTTGGGGGCTTCTTTCATCTTGTACCTTTAAAGCAGAGGAGTCAAACTCATTTGTTACAAGGCCAAGATCTGACATAAATATCACTTTGTCAGGCTCAGCCATGTGTGCCGTAAAATGTGATGCCAGGAACTGGTGCCAGGTACTGGTGACACAAACTTTATAAAGGACACAGGCAAACCCAACCAAATTTTTTTTTTACTCAAAATACAAACAAAAGCAATTGATTTCTAGCAGTAAAAGCAATTGATTTATTGGGGAGCCCACAAAAGCCCTGATAAATGTATTTAATCATACGCAAGACTAGATTTTTTTCCCCAAGGAAAAAGGGGGAGTGCCCTATATTTCCATACATACCAGTTGCTTGCGGGCCGGGTAAGACCCCTGGATGGGCTGGTTCTGGCCCCTGGGCCTTATGTTTGACACCTCTGCTTTAAAGCTTTGCTTTTGGTCTGTGAATGGTTAGGCATCTCCTCCCCACCCCCCACCGACCTCAGAAACTCATTTCTTGTTTTGTGCACGTGTGTTGATCCCCCTTTTTAAAGTCCAGCTGGTGTGAGGGTTAGCAAGCCCAGAGCAGTGACTTACATAGAAGAAGAGAGGAGATTGGATTTCTGCCCCACCCTTCACTACCCAAAGGAGTCTCAGAGCGGCTTACAGTCTCCTTTCCCTTCCCCTCCCCACAACAGACATTCTGAGATGTAGGTGGGGCTGAGAGAGCTCTTTCAAGAACAGCTCTGGGAGAACTTGTGACTGACCCAAGGTCACACCAGCAGCTGCCTTTGGAGGAGTGGGAAAGGTTCTCGGTTCTCCCAGATTAGAGTCCGCACTCCTAACCACTACACCAAACTGGCTCTCTGCGACGGCCAGCTTCTTCTTGGGCTGGACTTCTCTGTTTTGGGAGCGATTGGAATCATTTAATTGTATCCTGTGCAGAGAGCAGAATTATTCTCTGCAGCTCCAGAGGCCACAGATGAGGAAAGGCTAGGTTAGAGCACGCAGAGACGCAGTAGGCCACCTCCTCCTATCTAGGTGGTAACTCGGATTTGTAGGAGCCGTTAAGAATCTAATTCCGTTGACTTTTCTCAGCACAGAGCTTGGGGATTTGCTGAGATGTCGCAGGGTCTAATCCTTGAATCCTGGTTGTTGGTCCCCCGGCATTCGAAGACAGACTGCCTCTGTTTGTGAAGGTTCTGCCACGGTAAACTGTGACCCTTCTCTCCCCCTCCGCAGGTGAACGACCTTTCCCCTGCAACTGGCCCGGCTGCCAGAAGAGGTTTGCCCGCTCCGACGAGCTGGCCCGTCACTTCCGCACCCACACCGGGGAGAAGCGCTTCGCCTGCCCTCTCTGCGACAAACGGTTCATGCGCAGCGACCACCTGACCAAGCACGCCCGGCGCCATCCTGCCTTCCAGCCGGGCATGGTCCGGCGGTCCAACTGCCACGGCGCGTCCCCCAGTGACTCGGTCGCCAGCAGCCTGGCAGGGAGTCCCGCCCCAGACAGCCCCACCTCTGACAGCCCTGCCTACAACTCCTAGATGCCCCATGGCTCCAGCATCCAAGCCCGGTGGGACTGCCCATGTCGCGGCAGGGACTGCGATAACTGTACCAGCTGGGTCAGATATTTCTCATCAAAGCCCTTTGGACCCAGCTCTCTCCCTCTGCGTTGGAGCTTGGCTTGTGTCTGGGGCCTTCCCAAGTTGCCTCCACTTCGCGGTGTGAGAGACGGACTCCCTAGCTCTGCGGCTGGCATCCTGGGGACTCCACCGGCACGTGAAGGTTTTTTAATCCGCCATTTGCTGCCGCTTTCAGCTTTCTACAACTTTCTATTTGAGAACAGAAGACCGTGTAGTTCAAGGCCCATCTGACCCAGTTCTCTGTTTCCAGCAGTGGCCAGCCCCACACTGGAGCCTGCCAGGCAGTGTTGTTCCTCATAGCGCCAAAGGTATTCTGCCACTGAAGGTGGAGGCTCCATTTTTCACTCTCGTGGCGACTGATGGACGACGTCACCGTCCTTCCTGGATGGGTCAAATCCTTTTCGACATAGCTACCTGCATTCCTATGCCCTTTCGCCATGAATTCTGTAGACTGTTTAGATACTGAAGGAAGGAAGGATTTCCAATTTGAGACTGTTCCAGTTGCCCATCCCTGTCTGGTGTAATCAAACTCAGATACGCCGCTTCCTTCCTCCCACCTTCCAGAATTGCTCCCCCGTGGCTTGAATGGTTGCATCCCTCCCCCATTTTTCTGGACTTGATGTAAAGATATCAATATAATCCCCCCACCCCCAGAAAAGGATTCACGGTGTGTGTGGTTGATTTCTGCCCTGGGGTATAACTCAGTGGTACTTATCTATGTTAACTGATACCATTTGTAAATAATTTTTACGGGTGTGGTGGCTGTTGACTTGTTGTTTTTTTAAAAATAATCTGCTTATTGTAAGTGTAAAACCACGTGTATGGTAGAGGCAGGGTGGGGTTCCCATTTGCCTGCTTGTGGCGGGAGACTTCCAGGTGGTAATATCTGCTCTTGGCGAACAGAAACGGGGCCCGCCTCTCTTCTGGGGGAGAACAATTAAAGAGAAAAATAAGGCCTCGCCTACTTACAGAAAGCACTGACCGTAGAGATCCTGGTGATTCCTAGAGCGACCCAGAAGTGTGGGAATTGCCAGCATTTTGTATGGTCTAGGAATTGCCAGCATTTTGTATGGTCAGAACTTCCTGTAAGTAGACGAGACCTTATTTTTTTCTGCCAGGACGCTGCCCCGCTAACCCTCCCGCCGGTTGCAACTCTGGGAGGACAGCTGAGATTTAACGGCTCGGGTCATAAGCAACGTGAGGGGATTCGCGTCAGAGGAATGCAGCTTCCCCAACTCCTGCAGCCTTCTTCGACCCCCGAAATGGTGCTCCTTTTGATCGGTGGCGTTGAAGGGACGGCTCGTGGTACTAATCGGATCTGCTGCAGGAGGTGGGACTTGGCAAAATTCCTTTCCCATCTTTAGCCGGAAGGAAGGAGCTCCTGCCCCTACAGGAGCCTATGTTGTTGGCTTCTCCCTTCTTTGGAATACGGGTGGCATGGGTGTGGCCAGGCTGCAGCTAATCAGAAGGGAATCAGGTTTCCTAGCATGAGTTGACACACCTCAAAGCACTTTTCACAGAAGGGCAAATCAGGGATTCTTCTTCTTTTTTTTTTAAACTGAATTTTGATGCTTTGGAGGGATGGGAAAGGCCCCCGTAGGCACGCCTGATTTCCAGAGAGCTGGTGCGTGGAAACCAGGGTTCTGTTCTTTGTGTGTGGTATCGCTGTACTCTTTGTGGCCGTCTCCTTTTGGAAATTCTCAAGTTTCTTCCATACAGGATGAGGTCTGTTCCCCAGGCATTTCCCTTTTTGAAGCAGGGCCGATGGTGCCTGTATATGGAGATGGCCATTCACAGACATTTCGTATGAAGGCAACCGTTGGAATCTCTCTCTCTTTTTTTTAAAACACACAAAATAATCCGTGGGGTGGGAAGCATAACCACTGGCCAGATCCACGGTTGCTTGAATAACAGGGTGCTTTTGAGAAACTCGCAACTGCAAGTATTGGGTGACCAAAATGTCTCGGGGCCAGTTTAATCAGATGAATCTCGGCTGGGAACCTGATAAAACTCCAGCGTTCCAGAACTCTTCCTGAACTGTGTAGCTGACATCCCTAGGTCTAGCATGCTGTGGTATCCCCATGCTGTGATGGATTTGAACTCGGTGCTCAGGGATTTTGGAACGTAGGCTATGATTCTGGGAGGGAGAGTTGCTAACAAAGGCGTGCTTGCCTGACCCAGAGTTACAAGCCATGGGGGGAAAAGAGACCTGGGAAGGAATGGAAATTTTGGGGAATTTTAAAAAAAACCCCAAAACCAGACTTTGTTATCAGACTTAAAAATTTTCTTTAATTGCTTCAAGGGTCAAATGCAGTTTTCATAATTTTGGCTGCTTCTGCACACTGCTTTCCCCCTGCATGCAACACAGGAAGTCCCTGGATTGAAGGGGAACATCAACACATTAGCACAGCACTGTCAGAATTCCAAAAGTGCCCACAGGTTAAAAAAGGATGGTTTTGCCCTTAGATTTGAGTCCAGAAAGCACCCCAGAAACCAACAAAATGTGCCTTAAAAAGCATCTCCTTCCAACAGTCTATGTAATTTAGGGTAGGGTAAAATCTAAAGGGCCACGGTGGCTCAGAGGTTAAGACGCTGAGCTGCAGACCGGAAGGCCAGTAGTTCGGCAGTTTGAGACCCGAGTGCTGCACGACGGAGTGAGCTCCCGTCTCTGGTCCCAGCTCCTGCCAACTTAGCAGTCCGAAAGCAAGAAATTGCAAGTAGATAAATAGGTACTGCTTTTGTGGGAAAGTAACAGTGTTCCCTGCGCCTCGGCGTCTAGTCATGCCGGCCATATGACCATGGAGAAGTCTTTGGACAGCACTGGCTCTTCGGCTTGGAAACAGAGATGAACACTGCCCC
This sequence comes from Lepidodactylus listeri, assembly GCA_029233225.1. NCBI lineage: Eukaryota > Metazoa > Chordata > Lepidosauria > Squamata > Gekkonidae > Lepidodactylus > Lepidodactylus listeri. The sequence continues at coordinate 179,565,214 of JARCFY010000002.1, forward strand.
CTAGAGTCAGATTTGACTGGCTTTCGAGCAAGGGAAACCTTTACCTTTTTCTTTTTTTAAAAAAAAAGCTGGTATGCTGGGAATAGGATATTTCCTCCCAGGTCCTCACAACTCCAAGTTGCTTGCCCAGATGGAATTGGGGGGGGAGGAGAAATCCCCAACATCTGGGAAAGGAGCAGAACTGCATACAGCACCAGCTGTCCTGCACCCTGCATAAAATCTCATGTGTGTGTGTCAAACCGTGTAGAAGCATTCATTTTCCCCACTTGCTTTCCTGGTAGTGGAATTTCCCCCCCAAAGGGCCCATTCTGCCCAGTTATGAATTCCAAGATGCAAATATTTGAAAGAGGTATGTAGATATTTTTTTCAAGAGGTATTTTTGAAAGAAAAGATAAATTGTGTTGGCAGGCTTAGAAATGCACGTGAGTGCAAAAGCACTATTTTTCATTAATAAAGTTTTATGGTGGAGATTCCATTCCGCACGTCTTTGTCCTGTCTGTAGTGCAAGATGAGAGGGCGGGGGGTGGAGAGCCCTGCTGCTATGCATTTCGAGGTGCAAGGACTACTTCATTCCATGTGCCTGGCTTGGCTTGTGCGTAATCCTGTTGTTGGTGTGGAAGGGATGGTGTGGTCATGGATGGAAGGGAGCCAAGTGACTTCATGAGGCAGTAGCTTCAGAGGTACCTTAAATGGGACATACCAGTCCTTAATATATAATTAAGCCCAATTTTACTTTGGAATGGCCATAATTTGGGGGGGAGGAATTATGACCATCCAGAGCTTCTGCTTGAATCACTTTAATTGCTAAGCTCTGGCAATTCCCTAGGAACGACTGAATGAATGTGTTAATATTTATATTTATCTGGTAACAAGTTCAAGATCTGATTTTTTAAAAGACCGTATATATCTGGGTTTGTGGACTGTTGGTGCTGTGTAGAGTCCCAAGTGGGTATTTCCCCCGGTCTGTGTTGCTTTTCTATATAAGCACTGAAAGTTGTGTGTATTTTTCTCAAGTGAGGTTTTTAATTAAAAAAAAGTTGTATTTTAATTTGTGCCTGTGTGCTGTTTCTGGACGGAATGATCTCATCCCATTCGCACATGCTGTTTACTTCAGTGGGATATTATGTAACTGAGTCCACCTTTTGCAGCTTCCATTTTCACCAGGGGAACTGATCTCAAGTTTGGAGATGAGCTGAAATTTTGAGAGGTCTCCTGGTCCCATTTGGCGGCTGGCAACTATCACATCCCTGCTGGAGTCATTTCCCTCCTCATGCTCTATCAGGCACCACCCCCAAATCTCCATGAATTTCCCAAGCCGGACTTGGCAGCTTTACGACCCTGATTGGCCCAAGGTCACCCAGCAAGCTTCCATGGCAGGGTGGAAATTCCAAACTGTGCCTGCCTCACTGTCAGTCTAACCACTACACCACACTGAAAGACAGAAATGCTGCCTCTTGTTGTGTTTCCCCAGCCCAATTTGAGAAAACACATGGCACAATCCTGTAGAAGAGAACTTATCCAGAGCTTTATTAATAAAGGGGGGAAGCACAGGTACAACAGGGCTTTGGGCCCTCTAATGCCCACCCGCTCTCGTGAAGTTACAATGGGGGACGTAGGATTTTATACACAGTATCTGTCAAACTTTGTAATACGTCTGTTGTAACTTTCTGACTGGGCTCAGACCTTTTGGGCCGGGCTCTCCCGACTCAGGAGGCTTCTCTCTTTTCCAGCCAAGCAGCAGGCCGCCGCCTCCTTCCCAGGCTATGAGAAACTCTGAAAAGTGCCTGTGGTGACCGATACAGGTACAGAGTGCCGATGGGTCTTCACCTAGCTAGGCTGGCTGGCGTCAGAAACGCGCGCTGCGCCGTCGCAGCTGGCCGGAAGGAGGCCACAAGCCCTTCCACAGAACAGCAGCCTGTCAGCAGCTAGCCGTTTCCCGGGATGCATTGAAGCAACGAACCAAAGTTTACTTCTGAATACGGATTCATGATCGATTTCTGTTTCTGTGGTCAGGATCATCAGTGGCACTTAGCATAAGTAGGCCTATCTACCTCAGAAAGATGCTAAGTGTGCTCACCAAGGTTAGTCATGTCAACTCAGTGAGTACAGAGTGTACAACAGTGTTTCATAAACTGCGTACAACAACACTGCCTCGCATTTTGTTCCATTGCCTTTTAAAAGGCATTCGGTGGCCTTTCGTTACGTTCCAGCGCACTCTCCTTCCTCTCCCCGCCTTTTTTTCCTTCCTCCTCTTCAACTTTTCACCAGGCACTAGCATAGCCACCTCCCTCACTTCAACAGCCGCCCGTTCCAAGAGAGGGTCCTACCCTGCTCCTGGCGCCCTTCTCCGCTTACCTTCACGCCCCTACGTAAGATGGCGGCAAACTTCCGCCTCCCGCGCCGCTTCCCCCAAGTTCACCGGGGAACGCATACGCGCTCCCCTCCTCGCCCGTCTTCGAGATGGCGGTCCTTCCGCTTTCTGGGGGACGCGCAGGCGCACGGCCTCTCCTGCCCGCAGCTAAGATGGCAGCCGCCTGACGGGGAAAGCCTGTCTTGGGAGGCGGCGGTTGGGGGTCTCGAGGGGCGGCTTCTCTCTCCCGATGCCGCCACGATGCTCCGCTCCAAGGGGTTCTTTCGCGGCGTCGAGTGCCCCTTCGGGCCGGACTGTGGGAGGCCCTACTGCCACTTCCGACACCCGCCGGGGGCCGCTGACGCAGCCGCCGTCCCCGCCCGACGCCTCAGCGGTCAGGCCGGTCCCAGCGGGCGCCCTTCCGCCTCAGCGGCAGGTAAACCCCAGGAGGCCTGGGCGGGCGGGCGGACGGAAAGTGGGTGCGCTGTGGTGGGCCTCCCCCCCCCCGGGGAGGGGGGTCCTCTGCGCATGCTCAGAGGGAAGCGGGTTGGTTAACGCCCCGCACCTGAGGAAGGCGTTGGTGTCGCTCTGCGCATGCTCCGAATTCTCTTCCCCCGGTTAGTGTTGCCAGCCTCCCGGTGGGGCCTGGAGACCTCCCGCTTTTACAACTGGTCTCCAGGTGACTGAGATCAGCTCCCCTGGAGAAAATGGCTGTTTTGGAGGGTGGACTCTATGGCGCTGTACCCTGCTGAGGCCCCTCCCCTCCCCTCCCCAAACCCCGCCCTCTCCTGGATCCACCCCTAAAGTCCCCAGGTATCTTCCAACCCAGACCTGGGAACCCTATCCCCTGTCCTAAATGGGGCAGGGGGGAATTGGAGGGGCCGCTCTGTAAACCAGGGGTGGCCACACTTGCTCAGCCTAAGAGCCACACGGAATAAACATCAGGTGTCCGAGAGCTGCAAGACATGAACAAATATTGCACACACGTTTTTACTGGGAGATATGCAGATTTGCTTTTTGTTAACATTAAACGAGACTGCCAAAAGTAACAACAGAAGTGGTAAAAGCAGATATTGATAATGATATTTATTTGCCCAATGATATTTATTTGTTTGCTAATGATGTTTAGCTTCCCCGGCCGCCCTACCAGGAGCTGCACAATATGGGCAAAAAAGCCACATGTGGCTTCCGAGCCACAGTTTGGCCACTCCTACTGTAGAGGCTCAGAGGACTGGGGAAAAGTGAATGTAATAAATAAATAAACAATACAGCTTTTTTTTTGCCAATGCTCACTAATGGATTTTTGCCAATGGATTCCGTGTGTTAAGTGCTGCCGCGCCGTGGTCACCTTGCAGAGCCCCCCATGAAGGAGCTTTCAGTGCAAGTGAGAAGAAGGGGGGGGGGTTTGCTGTTGCCTTCCTCTGCAGAGGCTTCCTTGGTGGTCTCTCTCCCGCATGCCAACCCTGCTTACATTCCAAGATCTGCTGAGAGCGAGCTATGCCATGCCACCTTCCCTCCCCGAGGCGAATTACAGAGCATAAATCTATGTAGTCAGACAGCCAACCAATCGCGCCGTTGGGGCAGATTACAGAATAAGAAAACTGTGTGAACTACGATGGTCGTCTAAGATGGATCTGCTGTTAACGGTGCAGTAGGAACTCCTCTGTGCATGTTCAGTTGCTCCCTAGCCATTCTGCACACTCTCAGAGGCTTTCCTAAGTGTATGGGGGGGTAGTTTTTCCAGAGGGAGCACTCTCTGTGTCGAAGGTGGGGATGCTGCTCTGCACATGCACAGAGGCTCTTTAAAATGTGTGAGTGGGGAAGGGAGGAAGCGAAGGAACCTTGCTCCTCTCTGAAGTTAGGTGTCTGAAACCCGAGTCTCTCCCCCAACTGTCATCTCCTTCTGAAGCTGCCATCAAACTGGCTTGCGGTTATCCATTTGCATCTTTTTTTGTTTCATAACTGCATCACCTGGATTTGGCTTGCTTTATTATTTATTAATTATTCAAATTTATATTCCACCCCGCCCCCGAAGTGGCCTCAGGGCTGATCACAGCACAATATCAAAACATTTTTTTAAAAAATCAAAAACTATAACGTATAAATATAAACAAGACACTTTAAAAACAACATGAATTGAAAGTTAGCGCCCTGTTTGTCCCCATATTGAAGTTTCCAGTGTTATTACTGATCTGCTGTTTTTGTGTCCTCCCCCCCCCCCCCCCGGCAAATGAAAACTCCAGGCTAATAATGCAAGAAGGATGCCATAGAAGCAAGTGGGTGGCAAGGGGCCTCACGGCATCTCCCTCCCCTTCCTGCTGCCTGTGGTGAGAGGGCTGGGTGATAGTTGGGTGGGGTGTTCAGAGGCTCCTCCTGAGCGGCTGCCTTCTTTTAAAAACTGCATAGCAGTAAAATGGAACCTGCATGCTTAAGGGCAGTCTACCGGTAAGCACCGGCTGCTGGAGGTAAACCAGTGGGGGAGAGGACTGTTGCTTTCATGCCATGTTGGAGTATCAAACCTAGTAGATGATTCAGGTGTGTCTCTTTTTTGGGGGGGGGAGGGAATCTAAAAAGTCATAGCTTTGATATTTAATCAATATGTTGACCAAATGTGTCTTGGGGAGTTGGTGCAATAGCAAACAGCCTGTTGATGAGCTGTAGAGAACGGGAAAGCTTGTGGGCTGTTCTGTGTTACTTTGGTCTTAATAGCAGGTATGACAAGGTGTGGGCCATAGATTCCTCCAGTTCCCATGTATAGACTGGTGTCACCTAGTTGCCATTTACCAGCTTTTTCTTTTCTTTTTTTTTGTTGTACCCTGAAAGCGAAGGTGACTTTTGCACATCTTCCAACAGCCCGTTCCAGAGAATGCCGGCAGGGCGTCTCTTCCTCACTGGGGATGTGCTGTGGCACAGTGGAAGAGCGTCGAAGGTCCCAGGTTCAGTCTCCGGCGCCTCCGGTTAAATAGCACCAGGCAGTAGGTGATGTGAAAGAGACCCTGGAGAGCCACTGCCAGTCTGAGTAGAGAATACTGACCTTGGTGGACCGGTGGTCTCTAAGGCAGCTGCACGTGTGAACGTACCTCCCCCCCCCCCCCCCCCCCAATATTGTCAGCCTGCTCTCTGAACCCTGAGACTTGGTCTCAGGTGAAGAATGTTTCTGGCCAACTTTTTCTTGGTTTGTTTCCTTTTTCCATGTATGGGCATGATTGGGCTGCGGGGAAATGGGCAGGGAGCAAGTTGGTGGCAGAGGGGGGCAGGCTGTCTTAGCCGAGGTGGCTCTGCTCTGACTTCCTAATTTGCAATTCTGTTTCCTGAAGACGCATAGGTGTGCATGGGGCCTCAGTGCCCCTATACTCTGAAATATACCTTTTAGCGGCCTCAAAATCATACACGGATGCATTTTGCCCTGTAAATTTCCATGGCAGCATGCTGGACCCGAAACATTATTTTGACGCACAGTGCACTTTAGGGGCCAGCTCCATTGGCTGCACTCGTGAGGTTTGGGGCCAGACATCTCTTTGGGTGCGGTCTGCTGGCTGCTCTCTGTGCAACTTGGGGGAGGGGGGTAGCGCCAGGCACATTTTGGGGTGAGGTGCAGTTCCTCCTTGGCATGTGTGTTCCAGGCTCAGGTTCAGATTCCCACCTGCTGTGAAGTCCAGCGGACCAGTCCCACTCTCAGCCTGTTGTAGCTCCCGGGGTCGTTGCCAGGATAAAATGGAGGGGACGAGACCTGTGCTGGGGGGACCCTGAGCTCCTTGGACAAAGGATTAAAAATGTGACCTCTCTCTTCAGGGCCGGGGGGGGGGGGGGGGACAATAGTGGGAGGGGCTTCTGGCACCCTGGCCCCACTGCTGGACCTCCCTCCTGAGGGCACCTGGTGTCTTTGGCCACTGGGTGACCCAGAGTGTGGGACTGGAGGGGCCGCTGGCCTGATCCAGCATTCGGCTTCTCTGATGTTCTCTTCTGTTCTTATGACCAGGTCAACAATCCCAGTGCCTGTGCCTGTCTGGTTTTTGGGTTTTTTTTGAAAATAAATGGATATATATATATAAGCCCAGACATAAATATCAAGTACATACCCCATTCCCCATATAGAACAACCTACAGTGTACGCATAACAACAAAGAGAAAGAAAAAAGAATAAACTAAAAAGTGAGCAAATTAAGGCATTGGGAGAGAGCTCAACATTCAACATAAATTCAAAGAGAGGGAATTCTTTCCCCTTCTTTTTTCTTTTCCTATAAACATACATAATTAATGTATAGTTACGACATGATTAAAGTATAGAGAGAGGCCTGTGCCTGTCTGTAAACTTGCAAGCCAACGCAAATAGCTGATACCTTTTATTAAAAATGGGATTCATTTTTTTGTTTGTCTTTCAGGACCAGGGGTAGCTTTAACCCTTAGAAGACTTTCAAGCCCATCCACCCACTGAAATTGGCGCTTTGTGGCTTTTGTTTTTCTCTTCCTTCTTGCTGGGAGCCTGTTCATTTTGTGGAGGGCAGTGTCTCTTTAAGATGAGCACATGTGCAAGCCCTGGGCGGTTTCCTGCTTGCACTCCTTCAGCCCAAATTATCTCTGCCGTGCAGGGCCAGAGCAGTCAGGGCTGGGTACTGTGACATCTTCTCGGGCAGGGGAGCCAGGAGGGCGCAAGGAGGGACGTTGGAAAGAGGCCTCCCGGGGAGCATGAACAAGTACCTCCGTTGCTTGCTAACTCGCGAGAGCACAGGTACAACACCTCTCTGTTTCTCTCCTGCTTTGGCTGTGGAAGAGTCCAGCCAGAATTGCATTTCCCCCCAACTTGTGGAGGAAGGCAGTTCCCTTGCTGGGCTCGCTGTTCAAGCCTGCCACCCTACAATCTGGGGAAATTATTAGTGGCTTGGAAGCCTCCTGCATCCCATTTTATTTTATTTTTGTGCTTAACTGCATCGTGCTCTTGAGCGCTGCTTGGCCTCTCTTGTTTTCTGCCCTCCTAGACTTGCAAAAAAAACACCTGTGACTCAGCTGTTGCAGTCAGAAGCAGTGAGAAACTGGAAACGCGACTGAATCTAACCTGTGCCGCCATGGCAGGTTCACTCTACAGGTGCCAACTTGTGAATGGGCAAAACCGGCAACTTGTCCGTACACGCTCATTCTCTGCGGTGGTCTCTACCTTATGGAACAGCTAGCCTGATGTGGTTAGAAAGTCTCCTACCCTCCTGGCTTTCTGTAAGCTATGCAAAATGGAATTATTCCGGAGGGCTTTTTTGCACAGGTGAAAGGGCTGTACTGCAAAGGAATGGCCCAGAAAGGAGCTCTGATAAAGGGAAGGTGGAAGCTATACTACTGCATGTACTGTCTGTTGTTGTAAGTATGATTCGACTATGTATCGCTTAATTTGTCACATCAGTGCTTATGCTTTGCTTCAGCTCTGTATCTGATTTCTGCTTGTTTTCTGCAATTTTTACCCCACTGCACTGTGCATCAGATGTCCCACCCTGCTGTCCCAGCCTGCTGACTTAACACGGAATAGTCCATTTTGAGTCTCAGTGAGAGAGGCATATTGAAATAATTCAAATAAATAAATTTGCATTAAAAATCCAGTTGCATTAATATAGCACCTAATGCAGCTATACAGAGATTTTTGTTGTTGTTTTCAGTTGCACAGCATGTCCAATTTAAATTAACCTCCCAATATGATGCTTACAGGGGTTGAAAGACCCCAGAATCCTTACCTGTACACTTCTCCCCCATGGCCTGAGTACAAAGTAACAAATATTTTGATTGATTGATTTCATTTATACCCTGCCTTTCTCCCCAGTGGGGTCTCAAAGCAGTTTACATCATTTTCCTCGCCTTCATTTTGTAATTAGCATGCCATTTATCTTAGCTCCTCCATGAACATAAAACAGCTTTTGTCCTGTCGAATGAGAGCTTTCTCCATGTTGGACTCATTTAATCTTTTTTTTTTTGTGGTAATTCATTTACATTGGGGTGTAACTGACCCCCGTGCCTCTTTAATTAACCACTCTACGCATGGTGGGCTGGTTACGGGAGAGGGTCTTTGAAAGTTCATGGAGGAGCTGCTCCCTCTCATTCTAGGAAAATACACGAAGTGGCGAAGGCGAGTGTGCTGGGTGGCGGACTCTAATCTAGAGGTCTGGGTTTGATCCCCCACTCCTCCTCTTTTTGAAGCCTGCTGGGTGACCTTGGGGCAGTCCCAGTTCTCTCAGGACTCTTTCAGCCCCACCTGTTTTGGGGAGAGGAAGGGAAAGGTGATTGTAAGCCACTCTGACACTCCATACGGTAGAGAAAAGAAGGATATAAAAAGGAACTCTTCATTTTCTTCTTCTTCTTTGGGGGCTTAAGTGATGCTGCTACAAGAGGTCAATAATTAAGAATCTCTAAAACTTGATTTTGGGTAGCATGTTGACGAAACGTGTGAGAGGTTGGAAGCATTGGTCTTGAGCCAAAAGAACTGGGGCACTCCTTTTCAGCGCCCAGGGTCAGCCTTGGCCCGATTCATTGGACCAGTCACTGTATCTCTCTCTGCTAGGTGGCCAGCCAAAGGTTTGAAAATTCGTAGGAAACAAATAATTGTGCAGCCCCAGCACTTGAGCCTCTTTAATTACAATGCGGCTGCTCTGACTCTCAAATCAAAAGAAAGATCCTAATTCAGAAGAACGGCTGTTAAAGGTCTCTCTTGTTTCCGTGCTCTCTTTTCTGATTTGGAGAGTCCGCCGTCTAACCAGAATTTGTCGGGGTGACTGCATAGGATCTGAACAGATTGTGTGGTTTGGGTGGTTGTTTTGTGCCCCAAAAGCCAGAGTTTTAAAGTGTGGAGTTTTAAAGGGTTTTAAAGAATCCTCATTTGTAGGCAAGAAGCGAAGCACAGTTTTGAAAGCTTTGCCCCTTTTCACGGTCTTTACACATTCCAGATAAATTGGAGGCTTCTCTAATGCAGGAAGTCTTCGATCCGGGCCCAGCGTGTTGCGTGAGGCAGACTGCATATAGGCTGAGGGGCTTCCTGGCTCTCCCTCCTCACAACCAACCGGAATGGTTCATGTCTTCTGGATGCAGCCAGTGTGTTGTGCAGTGGAAGAGACTTGGGTTTGAATGCCTGCTGAGGGCAGAACAATATATTTCAGGGGTCTCCAACCGGTTGACGTTCCCTGGTTCGAAGGACGCCAGGCTCGCAGTCACCAGGGCCAGGGCCTTCTCAGTGGTGGCTCCATACTGGGTTAAAGAGGTTAGGGCTTTTTAGCCTGGAGAAACAGTGACTGAGGGGTGAAATGTCAGAGGTTTGCAAAATTAAGTATGGGATAGAGAAGGTAGAGAAAGAAGTACTACTTTTCTCCCTTTCTCACAATACAAAAACTCATGGGCACTCAGTGAAATCAATGAGCAGTAAGCTTAGAACAGGTAAAAGGAAGTGCTTCTTCACCCAAAAAGTAATTAACATGTGGGATTCACTGCCGGAGGAAGTAGTCGCATCTACAAGCAGAGATAGCTTCAAGCGGGGATCGGATAAACGCATGGAGCAGAGGTCCATCCATGGCTATTAACCACAAGGCATAGATGGGACACTCTTTCTGGGGCAGTGATGCTCTGTATTGGTGCTTGGGGGGGCAACAGTGGGAGGGCTCCTGGAGTTCTGGCCCTGTTGTTGGCCACTGATGGCACCTGGGTTTTTGGCCACTGTGTGACACAGAGTGCTGGAGTGGATGGGCCACTGGCCTGATCCAGCATAGCGTCTCATATGTTCCTCAGGTAGCTTTCCTTCTGTTCCCTAACTGGTGATATTTTGCCTGTGGAGGTTGCATGCTGTCCAGCCACTAGGTAACACTGCCAAATTAGGCTCCAGTTGGCTCTCCATGTTAACATACCACCCCGGGTTTGCTTAATGTAAGGATGTATCTCTTTCCCGGCTTTCTGAGAGACTTTGTATTGCTCTAGAAGGGCTGAGTATAAATCCAGTCTCCTCTCCTTCTGTCTGAGGCACCACCGAGTTTGCATCTTCAGAAGGAGAGTAGGTGTTTCTCCTTCTCTCCAGTTGTCAGGTGTGTGACCTGAAGTCTGTGAAGCAATGAGCAGAGCCTAATCTGTGCCGCTTTCCATTCATGCAGGATTATTCCCTCCGCATCCTCACTGGAAGCCCGTGCTCTGTTCCCCAGGGATCGCCAAAACCTGCAAGGAGCAGGGTTCAGGAGGGTCGTGGTGGGCTGTGGCAAGAAGGGGGAGTCAGGGAGGTTCCACTGCCCTTGTGGCCTGTGTCACCCCATCTCTGCTCCCTTTTATTTACTTCATTTGTACCCCACTTTCCTCCCCAGTATGGACCCAAGGCAGTTTACAGTGTTGTCCCTTTCTCCATTTTATCGTCACAACCGCTCTGGGAGGTAGGCTGGGTATGGGGCTGGTTCCGAGGTCACCCAGGAAACTTCCACGGCAGAGTGGGGATTTGAGTTTAGATGTCCCCTGCCCTAGTCTGACACGCTAACCCCTGCGCCACACAGGCCGTCAAGTCTGTTCTACATTTTGGGGCTTTTCTCGTCATGCCCTGAAATATCATCTCTGCCCTTCCCCCACCCTTGAGTTTTTCTTCTGAGCACCAGAATGTTTAAAATGTTCTTGTGAATTCAAAAACACTCTTTACTATTTTATTCTAATTTAGCCCTAACAAAATACTACTTTGCTATCGCTTTGGGATTATGTCTAAAGAGGTCACTTTTTAAAAAGGCATTTTGCGGGGCTGGAGGGGCAGGTATTTGCATTACGTTTTAAATATTCCATGCTTGCCCTGGTCTTATCCTGCTGATGATGTACGAGAGACTTTAAGCTTTGTCCCACAGGTGCTCGCAAGCGGTTGAGTCGTGCCATTTTTAATCCCTGGTTCAAAGAGTGAAACCCGTGGGGAGGTATTTTTAAGTAACTTTTGAGTTGCGTTTTTAGTTACAGTTTCTTAGGTTATTAGAGCTTCGAGCACAACCTAAGCAGTCTCCTGAGAGCACCCACTCTTAAATGCCACAGTATCTGGGGGGCAGGCTTTTCTCCTTTTGAAGATTTCTTTCCAGCCTTTTCACCTTTTGGGTTTTCAGATTAGGTTACAGGCTAATTCTGAACCTGGCCTCAGAGTGCGGATCAGAAAACCTGTACGATGGGGTTAGGTACGGAAAGGGAGCTGTGTCAACAAATCTGGGGGAACCCACAGATCTGCAAGAAAAAATCTTTTTTGAAGTTTAAAAAATGGGGTAAAATAAATTTTTAAAAATACTGGGGTAACCCCAAATGGGTGCTGTGGTTTCATTTTGAACTCTCAGCTCCCCTCGCGCCCCATGTCCTTAGGGGGAAGGAATGTAGGGGAGTGGGCTCTTTGACAAAAGGTTACAGGTGTCTCAAACCCTTTCCTTCTCTTTTACCTGGGTTCTCTGACCAGGTGAGAAGGAGGACATGGGCTGCAAGACACCCGTCAGTATTTGAGCTGCCGTTACACAAGATTCCGGGAATTGCACTTTTAAGAACAGCTGTTTGGTAGTTCTTTCCAGGAGTTTGTAGCCCTGCTCTTGGGTGCTGTGGGCTGCATACCCTTTCAGGGGCACCTCTAAGACACGTCGAGCAAGGCTTAGCACTTGGAACGAGAGCTAAGAGATCCAGGTGGCTTTCTTTGCCACCACCTCCTTTGTCATTTCAGCCTACGTTGGGCCACCCTTGCTACATTAGTGCAACTTCCTTCTCTGCTCTTCCAGTCGCCCTGCTGTGGTTTTATCATTAGCAGCCACCAACGATGTCAGGAGTTCTCCTAATCCCACCTCAGCCTTTGATGATCTTCCTCCTCCTTTTACCATGGGGGTGGTGCGTGCAGTCTTTTGACACTGACTAGGGTAGGGCCTCCTTGGTGGTGGTTCCTTGTCTGCGGGACTCCCTGCCCCTTGAGATTCTCTCGGCATGCACCATCTTTATCAGTCTGGAGAAGCTAGTGGAGACCTGGCTTGTCCCTTGCTGCTTTTGGCCAAGTGAATATGGCTAATGGGGTGATGCTTGTGTCTGTTGTGGCGCTGGGATTCCTTCCGGAAGAACGATCAAGATCTGGTCTTCAGCTAATGCTCCTAAAAATTGCACAGGCCTCTGTGTTTTTCCCGTTTAGCCCTAAGAGTCTTCTGCATGCTTAAGACTTAACGGGTGTGAGACGCTCAGAGTTGTCGGCGTGTTGCTCCTCCGTTGATGAATTAGCCACTTCCTCGTCATCCCGTGGGTTTGGACCTGCGCATCCATTCTGCTGGCAGAGACGCTTTAAGCCGTTCTTTAAGGCAAGGTATTCTTTGAGGGAGACTCTTTCTTCTGGAGGAAGGTGCCTCCACCAGCAGAACTGATATTTGGAATTCAGTCTACTGGATGGTGGTATTGTGATTATTTTAATATCGTTGTAAGTGGCTTTGAAGGGGGCCGCAGTGGCTCAGAGGTTAAGACGCTGAGCTGCAGACTGGAAGGTCGGTAGCTCAGCAGTTCGAGACCCGAGTGCTGCATGACGGAGTGAGCTCCCGTTTCTGATCCCAGCTCCTGCCAACCTAGCAGTCTGAAAGCAAGAAATTGCCAGTAGATAAATAGGTACCGCTTCGGTGGGAAGGAATCAGCATTTGCTGCACCTCAGCATCTAGTCATGCCAGCCACATGACCATGGAGTTGTCTTTGGACAGCGCTGGCTCTTTGGCTTGGAAATGGAGATGAGCACCACCCCCTAGAGATGGATTCAACTGGCTTTTGAGCAAGGGAAACCTTTACCTTTACCTTTAAGTTGCTTTGAACATCAGGTGGGAAAAGGGGGACAAATATTTTAAAAACTAGCTAACACAGGGACTCCTTTAGCAATGAGCCCTGACCCCGTTCATGGGGAGGGCAGTCTAAACATTGAATTAAATAAATAATGAAATGATAGCGGGAAGGGTTTTCAAGCCTTGCTGCAGCTCTGTGGCACACGGCCTAGCTGTTGTCTATTACGTCGGTGTCCCACTCTTTCTCCAAGAAGCTCAGAGTGAAATAGATTATTCTCCATTCCTCCATCTTACATTTAAGGCAACCCTGCAAGGCTGGTCCAGATATGGAGACAAGCCCAAGGCCACCCATGACTGAGTGTTGGTTTGACCCCAATCTCCCCCAATATTATTCCAGCACTCCAAACATCACAGCACATCGGTGGTCAAATAAAGAAATGTTTTTAAGGGCTGCAGTGGATGGTGCATTGAACCATGGAGAATTCTAGCTGGGGAGGGGTCTAGGGTGAGTTATTATTTCCCATCCTTTTTTCTTTTTGGTATTTTGTGTGTGCCTTCCTGGAAGTCATGGATAACCTGCCTCTGCATCCCGGCCCTGATATTCCTTGGAGGTCGCCCTTCCAAGTACTTGCCAGGGTCAGCCCTGCTTAGCTTCCGAGATCTGAAAAATGTGGGCGTGTCTGGGCTATACAGGTCAGGGCCTTATTTCCCATCCTAATAGACTTTGGGGTGTGTGTGGAGCTGTGTAACTAAAAAAGGGGTTGTCCCATTTGAACTACCTCAAGCTTCTGAGATGCCGCCTGAGAAGCAGTTGGGGGTAACAAGGCCTTGGCAAGTCTTCTTCCACTTTCTGAGCCACCCCCGAACATTTAGGGGCCAGACTTATTTTGAAACCTTCAGAGTTCTATATTTTCATGGCTATACTTTCTCATTATTGCCGCCATGAAACCTGACCCAAGGTGCACCACAACTTTTTGTCATTTTAAAAAAATCTGTAACAAAGGCATTGCAATGGATAAATAATTGTGGGGTAACCCTGGTTGTCATCACAGCCAGAAGCTGCCTTGTATCCCACACCTAAGTAATTTCTGTACTTCTGCTGGGAATCACCAAGAGGCATTTCCACTGAATGACTGCTGGAAATGCCGGGCGTGACAATGAAATTTCCAGGCAATTTGGCACCTGGGATTTGTCAAGCCCTGTGTGGTAACCATCAGATGCACTGTCCCTGTTTTACAGAACTTTGTTCGTTGGAGCTCGGTTGGAATTCTGAGCGTGAGACTGGTGTGTGTGTGTGGGGGGGGGGGGGGGGGTGCTGTCAACTCGTTTCTGACTTATGGTGACCCTGTGAATTCATGTCCTCCAAAACGCCCTATCATTAACAGCCTGGCTTCCATGACAGAGTCAGCCCATCTCTTGTTGGGTCTTCCCTCTTTCCTACTGCCTTCGACTTCCTAGCATGATTGTCTTTCCCAGCGACTCTTGTTTTCTCAGGATGTGACCAAAGTACGATAGCCTCAGTTTGGTCGTTTTGGCTTCCAGGGTGTGTTCTGGAAAGGCTTGGTTTGATCTATTGTATTCTCTCCCTTTTACAGAGTGCGGCTATGACCCTTACAACCCTGAACTCCCCAACCCCCCGGGCCAAAGCAGAAATGGGAGCTTGGAGGATGTTACCGACTCGGCCCCGAGTATTCTGGAACTGGAGCTGGTCAACCAGGCGATTGAGGCTGTCAGAAATGAAGTTGAGCGCGAGCAGAAGAAGTACGAAGAACTTCTGGAGACCACTAAGGAGTATGGGCCATCCGAGTCTCCGTCGCTGGTCTCCAAGGCTGCCGGGCCAGCTTCCATGACCAAAGCCAACTCCTTCACTTCCTTGGAATACACCCCAAGTAGCTACAGCGCGAGCAGCAGCGCCGACTACAACCCTACCCCTCTTGCTGCTGTGGCCACAAGCCGATCGAGCAAGTACACCTTGGATTCTTCCAATGGTGCCAAATCGAAGGGCCGCTCCCTGGAGTACGTTCCCACAGTGGTCACCCAGCCGAAGAAGTACAGCCGTTCCTTTGCGAACAGCAAGTACATCATAGACAACTCCAAGCCGTCAACGGACTTGGAGTACGACCCTCTTTCCAATTACTCTGCGAGGCTCTTGGGCAAAGCCAGTGCCAAGGAGCTGAAGGGGACCAAAAGGAACAGAGCCGTTGACCGGAGGGACACGTATTCTCCTCCGCTCAAGAAGCACTGTGACGCAGCTTCCAGCCCGGAGCCCATCGCAAAGTTCTCTGACTCGGAAGATGATGGAGATTTGGGAAGCGAAGTGGCTTCAGCTGGCGATTCAAAACGTAAAGGCAGCTTGGATAGCAAGAGGAGCGACCAGCCGGTCGCTGAAGCAAAGGGGACCCAACAGGAAAATTTGCGTTCTCGGCAGATGAAGGAGACGGCGGTGCAGTACGACATGGGAGACATTGAAAGCACCCAGGGGACCAATAAGGACCCAAAGTTGGCCAAGGCCAACCGGAACGAGAAAGAGAAAGGGAAAAATAAAGAGGGAACAAAAGACCAAGCAAAAGAGAAAAGTGCAGAGGGCAAGAAGGACGAAGGCAAAGCGGCAGAGAAGGAGAAGGCTGGCACAAAGGCACACAGGAGAAACGGGGAGAGGAGTCAGAAGAAAGGGGACAAGCCCCATGTCGGCGAATCTTCAAAGAAACCTGAGAAGCTGAAATCTGGGAAAGGGGCGGGTGGGAGGCAGGAGGCCTCTGGGAATGACAAGAGCGAGGACCACAGCAAAGCATCTAGCAGCGAGAAAGCCAGAAGCTCCAAAAAGGACTCCAGGCTAAGACCTGCCGATTCAGTGGGCAAGAAAGAGACACATGGGGCAAAGCAGAAAGATGGAAAGGCCAAGCTGCCGGCCTTGGAGCGACCAAAGGCAAAGCTGGCTGGCGCCCAGGGTAAGGGCAGCGCCAGGGGTGAGTGCCTGGCAAAGCAGCGGACCCTGAGCCACGCCGACCTCTTTGGCGATGAGAGCGGGGATGAGGGGCCCTTGGCTCAACCCGCACCGGTGGCTTTCCCCAACGTCAGTTCAGACTCAGATGGAGATGACGGCGGCTCGTCCTTGCCCCACTACAACGGGGTGCCAAGCCTGAAGCGTCCCAAGCTGTCCAAAGCCCCTCCGTCTTCCCCCTCCTCATCGTCCTCTTCTGATGACGTTACTTATTCTTCAGTCCTCGAGAAGGACCTGGATTTCGAGTCTGACCCAATGGAGGAGTGCCTCCGGATTTTTAACGAATCCACAGATGTGAAGACGGAAGACAAAGGCCGGCTGGGGAAACAGGTAAAAATGAGATGGAGCGGGTGTGTCACCAGAATTGCAGCCTGATATTAAACTTATAATAATAATAATTGTGCGTCCTCAAGTCACAGCAGACTTGTGGCGGCCCCAGGACTGCACAGTTTTTAAGACAAGAGATGAGTAGGAGTGGTTTTCCATTGCCTGCCTCTGCATAGCAACCCAGAACTTTCTTGGTGGTCTCCCACCCAAATACTGGCCAGGGCCGACCCTGCTTAGCTGCCAAGATCTGACTACAGCAGGCTAGGCTTATTGTGTTTATTACTTGGAAGTAGAACCAACTCTAGTTTCTGTGGAAGTAATGGTGTATGGTGGCGTACTGGTATAGGCTGGTTTTCGAAGCAAATATATACATATCCATCCATCCAGCTCTCCATCCATCTATCATCTCTCCCCCCTCCATCCTCTCCCTGTTTCCTGTGAGCGCGTTCCTCCCTGCAAAACATCACCCCCACTGCCCCCTCCCCCAAACTTTGAGGGCCTTATTGACAAGTGGGTTTCTACTCTTGGGATGAGGAGAGGAACACATTTTTTTTCCCTGCTCCTTTCTTAATTCTGGTTTGACTTGGAGAATTTCTTTCCCTTCAGCCTCAGGGACCCAACACACACATGTGTTGATGACACACTGCAAAAAAAACAACACACCATGCAGTAGCACATACGGCTGTTTCAAGACTTGAGTGTGTGCCTGTGTACGTGTCCCTTTAGTGATGTGCACTTGCTCTTCTGCAGGTGGGTGAAACGTGCTAGAAGCTTTCTGCCGCACTGGTACATACCATTGCATTGAGATTTGCTCCCTCTCTCTGGAAGGCCCTGTGGCAGTGGAAGATGGAAAGTGCAGTTTGTCCACAGGAGGCCTTGTCTGAAATGGCAGCTTTCCCTCATTTTAGTCCAGGCTCTCCTGATCTCCATCCTCTGGAGTGTAAAACTACCATTCAGCAAGCAGCAGCCAAGTTCCTTCTGGGCTGAGCTTGTTCTCCTCTCCTTGCAGGTATTAAAGTCCGGACAGGGCCAGAGCCGGTGGCTCACAGCCGGTGCCTTTGGAGGAGCCTTCTGCTCAGACCCAGACCAGGCCAAGATGTTGTGTTTGTTAGTTTATTTATATCCTGTGCAGGGCCGTAGCCAGCGGGGGGGGGGGGCATTGGGGCGCCCCTGATTATAATGCCCCCCAGTGCGGGCTGGGGCTGATGCTGACATGCGGTGGCTGGAAAAGATGGGGAGCCTGCCTGGTTTATGGCTGCTGCTGAGGCAAGGCGAGTGCAGGCAGGTGCTGGCTGGTGCGCCAAAGGGGGAGGGACGGAGGGGAGCAAAGTCATGTGACCTCACTGGTTCTTCCTGATGTGCTCGTTCTAAGCTTTCTGAGCAGGAAAGGAGGAAGGGGGGCTTTGAGAAGCCGGCTGCAGAAGCAGGAAGACCCGGTGAGGCCACCTCCCCTCTCCCTCCACAGCTGTGTTTAGTGTCCTGCAGCACCCCAGTGCAACCCCGCCCCCCCCCGAAGAATTCCTAGCTACAGGCCTGGGTATTAGCATGCCCTTAGGCAGGTCCGTAGCTAGGATTTTGTGGCTTGTGGGGTGATTTTTTTTTTCTGGTGGGGCTACCGTTATTTTCCAAATGAAAAAATACTCAAAATTCTTGTCTGTTGTACTTCCCAGCCTCCCTTCCCCTCCTCCATTCGCACATTCCAGAAAGAGTGCACCTTTAAAGAAATGTTTTAAAATAGTTTTTTGTAGAAAATCTTGTGGGGCTATTCGTTTGAGGGAGGGGGCGGAGCCCCCAGTAGCCCCACGGTGGCTAGGGGCCAGCCCTTAGGTGGGGCAGCTGCCGGGGCCCAATGCTTCTGGTGGGGCCCACTGTCATGGTCCCCCCCCGTTCACTTCACCTGCCCCACCTGTCCATTTGCCTGCAAGTCCTTTACCACCCCATGCTTCCAACTTCTCAGTGCTGGTGGAGAAATCCACGCAGGTGATGCACAAGGAGAAAAGCAGGATACATGTGTTTAAATCCTTTAAAATATCATTTTTTCCTCTCAGTTACTTTTTTTGTTAATTATCAATAAAATGTTAACACTATATAAGTACAGTGTGTTCAAATAAAACAGTATACATACAACGTGTGAAACAAAATAAAAACATAATAACATAACATTTCACTGGGTAATTGAACAGTAATCAGTCTGTCTGACCCGTATTGAAAATATAACTGTGTAAACACTTTGTAAAATATAACAAACATTATATTCCAAGATCAACCACTAATTGGGGAATTTCCCTTTGAGACAACAAACATTCAAGTGTAGGTAGCCACAGAGAAGGAAAACAGGACTGTCCAGAGGGCTGAAGCCTGTTATCCAGATTATCCATGAACTTTGCCATGATGGACCATTTCCATAATTTTTGATGCCACTGAGAAATTGTAGGAGATTGTGAAGATTTCCAGGTTAATGCCATAGTATTTCTTGCTGCATGATGTAATAAAGATGCTTTTTCTCTAATAGTGTATGAGTTCGTCAAAATCCCCCAATCTCCCAGAAGCAAATGTTCTGGTGTAAGATTAAGATTGATATTTGTAATGGATTTAACCTGCATCAGTATAGCTTCCCAAAAGGGAATAATTTTTGGGTAGGAGATCTAACATTAATCCAATATCATTTTGAAACTTTTTCCCCACCACCCCTCCCTTTCTAGCCTTCCAGAGAGGAAGAGGTTGAAGAAAAAGTAGCGGAGGACAGTTTAACCACCCTCTTTCCTGGCCAGAAGAGGAGAATCTCCCACGTGACCAAGCAAGGAAGCGTAAGTGGCTCTTTTGGAGCAACCTTGCAGGTGCGAAATACCATTGGCCCCACATAGGGACCCTGGCACCAGCCTTCACCCCTGACCTCTGGCTGATTAGGGACTCAGTGCACCTGAAAGGCCTGAGAATACCATTCGCTCAGAAACGGGGAATGTGGTCTGTATAATGGAAACACAAGGTATTATGGGTCTCTACTGATGAGATGCCGGAAGGTCAGGGATTGGATCTTCCCAGCAGTTTTTAAACCACAGTTGCGGCTATGCAGGGTCTGCAGTTTGGATTGGCCGGGGTGGGGCGGGATGTGGCAGGGCACAGTGCACAGGTGAGAGAGAGAGAGAAAGGGCTTCAGGCCTTCCCCAACCAGCCTGCGCCGTGTTCCTAACTGAGACTGACCGAACCTTTTAAAGCCGGCAGCCTGCCTTTCCTGTTGATGGTGAATAGTGCGTGTGTAGTTTCCAAAGGCACAGCACCGTGCTTAACACTGCCTTTCAGTGCCTCAGCGAGAGTCAAGTTTGATGTAGTGGTTAGAAGCGTGGACTCTAGTCTGGGAGAACCGGGTTTGATTCCCCACTCCTCCACGTGCAGCTGCTGGCGTGACCTTGGGTCAGTCACCCATTTCAGAGCTGTTCTCTCAAGGGCAGTTCTTGAGAGAGCTCTCTCAGCCCCACTTACCTCACAGGCAATGCTCCCTCTAAGCTGTGGAGTCTTGTGAGCAAAAATTCTACTTTGTGAGCTACTGGCATTAAAGTTGTCAGCGAGCGGTTTGGCTAGTGCATCAATCAGTTTGCTCTGGAGCCATCCCTCCTGAGTAGACAAAAATGTGCGAGCTGGAGGCTAAAAAACTGTGAGCTAGCTCACACTAACTCAGCTTAGAGGGAACACTGGGTGTCTGTTATGGGGAATGAAAGGGAAAGGAGGTGGTAAGATGCTCTGAGACTCCGGGTAGTGAAGGGCAGGGTAGAAATCCAATCTCCTCTTCTCCTTGTCTCCATTTCCTGGTCCATTGGTTGGAAGTCTTAAACCAGCGGTTCTCACCTTGCCGCTTGTGAGATGCCACATTTGCCTATGACCTAAAAGAGCCACATTTTTTTCCAAACCTGGCCTGACGTCAGGGAGGCTCACAGTTTCCCATTCCTCTGGCAGTGGCTGTTTCAAGGTAGGAATCCGTGGCCAGCCACAAGCCCAACTGGTCCCAGGGCCTTGCCAATAGAAGGCGTGGCTCTTAGGATAGCCTTGAAGCATGCGGCAGGTGTGGCTCTTAGGATAGTGCTGGCTGTTCGCCAGTTTGGCATAGTGGTTAGGAGTGCGGACTCTAATCTGGGAGAACCGGGCTTGATTCCCCACTCCTTCACTTGCAGCTGCTGGAGTGACCTTGGGCAAGCCATAGTTCTGTCACAGCTGTTCTCTCTCAAGGGCAGTCCTCGAAAGAGCTCTCTCGGCCCCACCTACCTCCCAGGGTGTCTGTTGTGGGGAGGGGAAGGGAAAGGAGTTTGTAAGCCGCTCTGAGACTCCTTTGGGTAGTGGAGGGCAGGGGTATAAATCCAATCTCTTCTATCTCTTTTCTTCTTCGGCTTGGAAACAGAGATGAGTACCGCCCTCTAGAGTTGGATTTGACTGGCTTTCAAGCAAGAGGAACCTTTACCTTTTACCTCCTCACACAGACCACGTCAGGGTCTTGCAGAACTGTAATTTACTTATTTAAAATGCCGGGAAGATCAAATCACAGCTCTTATATAGCAGCTCATCTCCTTTTACCGAAGCGTGCAATATTTGAAGGTTCCCAAAGCCTTTGGTGATGGTCATTGTTTAAATATAGGCCATGGTGAACAGCCAGAATTCGGTGTCAGCTGATGCTCACATGGGAAGGCTGAAAATCCCACTTGAATTTGGGCGAAATTGCCGAAGCAGGCATTTGTATGCAACACCCATGACTGCTGACTGGCCTCTAGGCTGCCTTCAGCTTTTCCTATTTATTTATTCACTTTTTTATTTTCCACAGATTCAGCTTATTATACATAATAAGGTAATAATGGTTAGGAGTGCGGACTGTAATTTGGGAGAAGTGGGTTTGATTCCCCACTCAGCTGCATCCAGCTGCTGGTGTGACCTCGGGCAAGCCATAGTTCTATCAGAGGTGTTCTTGAAAAGAGCAGTTTCTGTCAGCTCTCTCAGCCCCGCCTACCTCCCAGGGTGTCTGTTGTTGCGGGGAGGGGAAGGGAAAGGAGTTTGTAAGCCGCTCTGAGACTCCCTGGGTAGTGAAGTACAGGGTATAAATCCAATCTCTTCTTCTTATGATTATTCTCCTTGGTAGGGGTCCAGAATAGTTTACATAGTTCTAGTTGCCTCCATTTTATCCTCAGCAATGCTGTGAGGGAGGTTAGGCTGAAAGCATGTGACTGGGCCAAGGTCACCCCGCGCATTTCCGTGGCAGAAGTGGGGAATGGAGCCTGGGTCTCCCACAGCTTAGTTCGATGCTCTAACCACTACACACCACGCTGGCTCCCACACGTACTAGAGTGTGACTTGCCACTTTAGATACAGCGCACCTGTGTCTGGGATTGTGTACATTCACATGCAAATTCAAACGTGTTCCTACAACTTCGGCCAGTACAGGTTGGCACACAAGCCTCCCTCTGCATGGCACAGACGCCTTCTGCTCACCTCCCTCTTCAGATTGTCCATGCTAGGGGGGCTGATGCTGACCCGTTTTCCAAATCGAAATGGCCTTCTATTGGCAACGTGTGGAACTTTCTGCCTCCCTCCTGTGCCTGTCCCCACCCCCCCTTGGTCAGTACGCTCCCTGTTGTCACAAGGGAAACGTCTCTGGTAAGCACAGAGAAGCACGGGGGCCAGTTGTGCACCCTCTGTCAATTTACAGGTTAACTTCTTTCCCTCCCACCCCAAAAAGCAAGATAAGAGATTAGCATTAAATGGGTTGGAAAGCCCTGAACTCAAATATTTGCAGCGGCAAACCACTTTGGAAAGCGGTGTGAGGGGAGAACAGCATGTGCCATAATAACCGGAGCACCCCCCTTGGGTGAGATTCAGGCCACGCGATCCTTAACCCACTCTGCCCCGTAAATCCTTTTCTCAGTTTCAGTTGCAAACTCCTTTGAGAGCTGGTTTGGTGTCGTGGTTAAGAGTGGTGGACTCTAATCTGGGATAACCGGGTTTGATCCCCTACTCCTCCACACGCAGCTGCTGGGGTGACCTTGGGTCAGTCACAAGTTCTCTCAGAGCTGTTCTCTCAAGGGCAGTCCTCGACAGAGCTCTCTCAGCCCCACCTACCTCCCAGGGTGTCTGTTGTGGGGAAGGGAACGAGATTGTAAGCCACTCTGAGTGAAGGGCGGGTATAAACAGCCTCTTCTTCTTCCTCCTCCCTCTTCTTCCTCCTCTTCCTCCTCTTCTTCTTTTCCTCCTCCTCCTCCCCCTTCTTCCTCTTCTTCTTCCTCCTCCCCTCTTCTTCCTCCTCTTCTTCCTCTTCTTCTTCCTCCTCTTCCTCCTCTTCTTCTTTTCCTCCTCCTCCTTCTTTCTCCCCTCCTCCTCCCTCCTCCTTCTTCTTTCTCTTCCCCTCCTCCTTCCTCCTCCTTCTTCCTCCTCCCCTCCTCTTCCCCTTCTTCTTCCTCCTCTTCTTCCTCCCCTCCTCCTCCTCCAATCATGGGTAAATGGGAGCAAAGCTACCAAAGCTAGGCAAAAGGGCTTTTCAGTTGTATGTGTGTTTATAAAACCTCTCGCCTTTGTCTTTCATGAAAACAAACTGGCAGTGGAAGCACACCTTTCTGGATCAATCTGTTCAAAACACTGCCCCCCCACCCCCCCACCCCCGGTGCCAAATCCCGCCTGGCCTGAGCTGCCTGAGCTCCTCTTTACCTGCGCAAACCAACTCTGTGCCTCTTGGCCCTTGCAGGCGGAAGCCCCAAGCAAGCCGGCAGTCCGGCCCTACCGCCCGCCCACTGCTCAAGAGGTCTGCTACCAGAGGATCCGCCTGGCACAGCAGCAGGCAGCTCAGCTGGCCCTGCGGTTGCCCACGTTGCCACTCACAGCGCCTCCAAGGAGCTCCCTTGCGCTGCACAAAGGAGAAAAGAAGCGGATTGCCCACGTACCCAGCCGTGTGGCTCAGCCCGGGGCCACCCAGTGCGGTAAGCAAGCATTTCTCATCTAAGAACATAAGAGAAGCCAATGTTGGGTCAGGCCAGTGGCCCATCCAGTCCAACACTCTGTGTCACCCAGTGGCCAAAAATACCAGGTGCCCTCAGGAGGTCCAGCAGTGGGGCCAGGACACTAGAAGCCCTCCCACCGTCCCCCACCACCAAAGCACCAGGAATACAGAGCATCACTTGTCCCAGACCGAGAGTTCCCATCTATACTCTGTGGCTAATAACCACTGATGGATCTCTGCTCCAGATGCCTATCCAATTCCCTCTTGAAGCCGTCCGTGCTTGTAGCCGCCACCACCTCCTGTGGCAGTGAATTTACTCTTTGGGTAAAGAAGTACTTCCTTTTATCTGTTCTAACCTAACTGCTCAGCAATTTCATGGAGTGCCCACAAGTTCTTGTATTGTGAGAAAGGGAGAAAAGTACCTCTTTCTCTACCTGCTCTACCCATGCATAACCTTATAAACCTCAATCATGTCACCCCTCAGCTGTCATTTCTCCAAGCTAAAGAGCCCCAAGTACTTTAACCTTTCTTCACAGGGAAAATATTCCAACCCTTTTATCATTCTGGTTGCCCTTTTCTGCACTTTTCCCAATGCTATAGTATCCTTTCTTGAGGTCCAGGGGGGGAAAAACTTGGTTCACCGTACCACTAGGGTCAAATGCTTGTTGACCTTAACTCTTGGTGCTGGTTGGGAGAGTGTGATTTCGGGGGTTAGTGGTTGCTGAAGCTGAGCCTCCCGGCCTGTGGATGTCCCAGATCTGGCCTGGTTGGGTCCTTGACAGTGCCTTATAGCCTTTTTTTACGCTTACACAGCAGGCTTTTGTTTGTCTTCTGTAACGGGAATCATACCCTTATCTGGATGGCCCAGGCCAGCTTGATCTCATCAGATCTCAGAAGCTAAGCAGGGTCACCCTTGGGTGGAACTTGGGTGGGAGACCGTCAAGGAAGCCAAGGGTTGCTGCGCAGAGGCAGGCAATGGCAAAACCACCTCTGTTGCATGTCTTGCATTGAACACCCTTTGCAGTCACCATAAGTTGGTTGCAACTTGACAGGGTGGAAAGGCATGCTTCATCCATCCACTTCAAAAACGGTGCGTGCTTGTTTTTCTGATTAGTTTCCAAAGCCAGTCAGTCAGTCAGAATCTTTATTGGCATAGATTAAAAATAAAAAAACAAACAGCTTCATACAAACCACAGATTTTAAATATACAAAGAGAATCATCCCACCAGAGCTTTTTAACCCTATGTTCTCTAACCCTCACGGCGATAGAGAGGAACCTCGCCACTGCAAAGGTAATATGAGGGCAGAGATCTGATAGAAGGAAGGATATTATTCTGTCTTCCGGGCAACCATGCCTGCTGATGAAAAGTGGGCTGATTAGGACATTCCGTATTCTGTTGTAGAATTCACAACTAAGCAAGATGTGAGTAATTGATTCTGTTTTCCAGCTACTGCATAGACAGGTCCTTTCAGAGTAGGGAACATTAGCAAATCTACCACAAAGGGCCACAGATGGTAAAGAGTCGAAACAATACCTTTAGTTTCCAAAGCAGTGATAGGCATCCTTCCTTTAACCCTGACCTGTCTGGTCAGTGTTGCCTTCTGGTGTCCTGCAGTCCCTTCTGCCTCACCCCAGAGGGGGGTATAAATGCAATCTCTTCTTCTTCTTCTATCGTGCAAGCTGTGTCGGGGAATTCTTCTCTCCCCTTTTGGCCACTGCTGCCCATTTTGGGGTGGAGGAGAACTGATGCCCATACCTGGGTAGTCCTTGGGGGCACAGATATGGGCACGCTTCCCTCTTGGTGGCTTGGCTTGCTCAGCCCCTCTTGAGGCATCCTGGAGTGCTCCAGCCCCGAGACTTGTCATTGAGGCCCGATTGTCTCCGGCCGGCTACTGTTCAGCCGCAGCCTCTGAGTCAGGTAATTGCTCAGCTGTAAACTGTTCTTATCAATAGAGAACGTATCCCTTATTAACTGGAAACCCTTCTCCACTTTGGCTTTTGAAAATGTATTTATAGAAACGGAGAGTGCGTGTCCCCGTCAGTCTCATGCGAGAAGGAATGTGCCTTCTAAGTTGGCGCCTGCTAGGACACACACGTGCACCTCTTCAGTAGGCATTCAGCCCCCAACAACGGTGCCAAACTACTTATTTGAGATCATTCTTCCAAAGTATAGAAGGGCATTCATGCTAGCGTGCCTCAATGCCCTACCTTCAGCTGTGATGTCAGGAAGATTTAATGTGGTTTCATACTCAGATTGACTCTGTAATTGCAACTGTGGTAAAGTTGACTCTGTGGATCATATTTTGCTTGATTGTCCCAAACTTCCAGCTCTAAGGGATGAACTGATCTCCCCTTTATTGAATCAGGACTTCCTCACTCCAGAAGTGAAACTATCCTGGCTACTTAGAGACGAAGACAAACAAACTACTCTGCGTTTGGCAGAATCTCTAGCAGCTGTTGTCAAATCACATGACAACCTTTGCCGCAGCAACCTTTAAATTCTTCCATGTTTTCCTGTGGAATGAGGTTTATTGTGGGATGAGGGTCTGCTGTTTATGACTCCGGTTGCCAAAACAGTAAAGGCAAAGGCACGCACCATCTTAAAAACACAGCATGCCTTTTTCTTCAGAGTGGTTATTTTATTTGCTAGCAAATGCAATTGCAAAATGAACCGATCAGCACTCACGGGAACTTCAGGTTCCGTTCCTGGAGCTCTCATATTGCAGCGCTGGGCTTGCTTTTTTGAAAATGGGGAACCAAATGACATCTTAGAGCAATGATGGGGGGGCGGGGGGGAGGAAGGTGGCTGTCCCAGGAGAGCCAGCGGCCTTCAGTTGGATTGTCTGGCTGCTTTTGGCACAGAAGGGATCCAGCCAGTGGAAAGGCCAGAAAGACCAAACACATGAAAGGCAGTGTGATTGCTAGCTTGCGTTCTCCAGTGCATTTCTCAGACTGTGCTCAGCCTTGGGGAGGGGGCTGCAGGGGGCTACAGCAGTAGGCTTGTTTGTGTCTGTAGGAGAGAGTCAGAAGAGGTCGTGAGAGTGTAGGGGAACTGTCCCAGCAGCACGCTCCCTTTGCCTTGTTGCCTGTCGTCTGGTTCCTTAAGGAATGATGGATTTATCTGTAGGAGCTGGTATGACCAGACTGGTAAAGCCTCTGTGGACCTACTTAGTCTGTCTCTGAACTCTGATCGCTAGATGTCGAGGACAAACAATTGGAAGGGTGGCAACAGGGTGCTGGATTTGATGTCCTTTGGGTCTCACCCAGCAGGACTCTGCCATAGAAACGTTCCCTTAGCTGAGATCTGTCAGTGAAACGACCGTCTCTCCAGCCTCTTATTTTGGAAAACCCAGAACTGCGATAGAACCCTCTGAACAACCTGCCCTGTCGATCCAGCAGACTTTAGTTTGTCTCCTTTATTTGGGCCCCTGTGGGCCTGCCAGGATCTTTGCAAAGTAATTGTGCACCTTCAAGGGTATCTTTGGAGCGGAGAAATAATCGGTCTGTGTGAAGTGATCCTGTATTCCAGAACTCAGTTCAAAGTAATGGTTCTTAAGGCCCTAAATCAGGGATGTTAAATATATGGTCTGTGAGCCAGCTCCGGCTCCTGCAGGGCTCGGATCCAGCCCACGAGCAACTGTAGGGTTGCCAGCTCCCAGGTCCGGGTGGGGGCTCCCCTGCTTCTGGGGGCTCCAATCCGCTGCCGGCTTCTGGGGGTTCTAATCTGCTGCCGGCCACCGGGACGCCCCACCCCCCAAGCTGCCTCTCCTGCAGAGATTTGAAGGGCTTCAGCTGCCCCATGCACCGCACAGCCCCCCCGCTTGCAAAAATACCCTTTAAAGGGTCTTTTTGTGAGGCGACAGCCCCTCTCCCTCCCTGCTGAAAGATTTAAAGGGCCCTCCAGCTGATCGGTGGACCACATGCTGCTCCCTGTTGATCAGCTGAAGCCCTTTATATCTCTGCAGGAGGGGAGGGAGAGGGGTGGTCACGAGTAGTCGTGGCTTGGGGTGGACCTTGGGGGCAGCCCCACCCACCCCCGGAACTCCCCCCAAATCCCCCCGTGGAGCGGTGAGAAGACCTGGCGTCCCTGAGCAACTGGCCCTCTGTTGCTTCCTTCTCTGGGGCTGCCGCTGCCACCGCATTACAGCTGGCTTTTGCCCAGCTCCCTCTTCCTGCGGGAGAGAACCAAGCCTGGCCTCCCTTCCCTCCACTGGCTGAGCTCTCCTGCTGTGGGAGGAAGGGAGGAGAGGGAAAGTGAAAGCAAAAGCCAGTGTTTGGGCAGGAGAGAGGGCAACGCCTGGCTCCTTTAAGACCAGCAGTGTTTTATTTCAGGTATCAGCTTTTGTTCTTCTTCTTCTTCTTCTTCAAAGGGTCGGTGGGTGGGTAAATTCTTCTGCCAAGCACAATTCACCTTGAGAGCGCTCTGCTCTGCTGTTTTCTTTTGAGACTTCGTCCTCCGTCTGTCTGTCTCTCTGTATGTGTATTAAAAGGAAGGGGCAAGTTGGGATAAGAGGAAAGGAGAATTAAAATGAAATTGTTTTGGCTTATTCTAAAAAGGGTGTTTTTTTAAAGATTACATTTCTGGGGTTTTATTTTCTTTCGAAAAGACCCTGATTAGGACTTAAAACACTTGGATTAGATTCCATTGTTTAAATGGCTGGAAGTAGATGACTAAGTATTTAAAAATACATTCTCATGGTTCCATGTGTTCCAGTTCAACATGTCTCCCTCTCTGGCTGCCAGTCTTCACTCCCTCTTTGCTTTTGATGCACCAGCACTGATTTTGCCCAGTCTGATATCCAGGGGTCCGTTGGGGCCGGAGCGAGGCGGAGCAAAGCTCCGCCTCCTCAGGACTGGCCAGTAGGGCAGCCACGGATTAGATTCTCTAACGGATTAGATTCTCTAATCTAAGATTAGATTCTCTAATCTGATTCAGCTCGCCGCCAAATTGCCGCCGAAATTTGGTGGCAACTTTAAAAGCCACTGGAGGGGAGGGGGTTTGAGGGAGAGGCTCCAAACTTGCAGGGTAGCTGCTGGAGCCTCTCCTCGAAATGCCCACCAAGTTTCAAGAAGATTGGACCAGGGGATCCAATTCTACAGGCCCTCAAACAGGTTGCCCCATTCCCTCCATTGTTCTCTATGGTAGGAAAAAAGTTAGTATTTTTTCCCTCCATAGAAAACAATGGAGGGGATGGGACAATCTGTTTGGGGGGCCATAGAATTGGACCCCGTGGTCCAATCTTCTTGAAACTTGGTGGGTATTTCGAGGAGAGGCCCCAGCAGCTACCCTGCAAGTTTGGAGCCTCTCCCTCAAACCCTCTTTCCTCCAGCCCCTCATATACCCTATGAGTTTTTGCCATTGATTTCAATGGCCCATAGGATATAATGGAGCTGAAATTGACATTCCCTTTCTGACACACTTCCGGTGATGTCAGGGGGCGTGGCATATGCTAATGAGTTATGCTAATGATCTCCTGCACCTCTTTTTCTACGAAAGAACCCCTGCTGATATCAACAGATTCTTTCACTTGGAGAGACACCCCCCCCCTGTTTAAACAGATGAAGAAGAAAAAAAGAAACCTAACAGCACAGCTTGCAATCTTTATTAGAGGAAAGGAGCAAGAGTCCTAATCAAATTTGTGGCAGAGAATGAGCTTCCATGAGTCACTGCTCACTTCTTCAGATACAGCTAGAATGTGAGTCCATTGGTCCTTATATCTTGGAGAGTGGAGTGATTTCAAATGCCAAATGACAATATCAGGCAAACTGTTCCCTCTAAGCTGTGGAGCAAATATTCTACTTTGTGAGCTACTGGCATTAAAGTTGTGAGCGAGCGATTGGGCTACTGCATACATTAGTTTGCTCTGGAGCCATCCTTCCTGAGCCAAGACAAAAATGTGTGAGCTGGAGGCTAAAAACCTGTGGGCTAGTTCACACTAACTCAGCTTAGAGGGAACACTGTTTGGGGATGAGACAAGAAACCTAGGTCTCAGTTCAGTCCTGGAGGATTCATTGAGCTTCATTATCAGTTGCAATTTAGCAGTCTCTCTTTCTAATCTCCTTTTGAAATTCCTTTGTTAGAGAACTGCTGCTCTTAGGCCAGCAGCTGAATGTCCTGGACAGTTAAATGTTCCCCCAGTGGTTTTTTAATGTTGTGGTTTTTAAATGTCAGACCTTTGTCCATTTATTCTTTGCATCCTCCTGGACCAAACTAACACCTAGGTTTCCTGTCTCATTACCAGTACTGGTCTCTTCATGTCTGCTACCCCTCTGCACATCACACCTAATCCAACCAACCCTGCTATTGCCATTCAGCATCTGAAATCACCATTCTAAGTGTTCTGTCTCTGGTACCTCGTGTTACATTTTATGGCACGCATGGCTAGAGATGTGAAGGCCCGGAAGAATTCAGAAAAAAAAACAGTTTTTTCCCGTTTTTTTCCTGAAGCCTTTTTTGTTTTTTTCCAAAAAAAATGGAAAAATTGAAGAAAAAAAAAGGAAAGGGAAAAAATTGATTATGGAACATTTTATTTTAACATGAATAAAATATTTTAAGACAAGGTGTCTAGGAGAGGGTATTATAAGAGATTCTCAAAAAGACTGACACAGCCACTTTTAACTTTAAAAGGGTACTTCTCTGATATGAGGGGACATGTGAGGAAGAAACTGAAAGGAAAAGTAGAAAGGGCCGAAACCATTGGGGAAGCTTGGAGGCTATTTAAAATTACAATCCTAGAAGCTCAGAAAAAATACATACTGCAGGTTAGGAAAGGCACAAATAAGTATAGAAAAAAGCCTGCATGGTTAACAAACAAAGTAATGGAAGCTGTAAATGTTAAGAAGGATTCCTCCATTTTCAGCAGCATGTGAAAAAATCTGGTCTATGTTTGGAAACACTCACAAAAGTAGCTAAAGAAGCAGAGACTGAAATGGCTAATTACAGCTCAGAAAATGATTCTGATTAAATTTCATGCCCATTCATTGAAACTTAGTCCTACACTCCTTCCATACACTTCCCCCCTCTTCAATTCTTTTTATGAGAATGTGTTTTTTTAAAAAATTAATACTGTGGAGAGGAAATATGAATAATTGTTACTTCTGGATTTTTAAAAATTATTTTGTAGAGGATTTTTGTCCATTCCACATAAACTAGTAAACAGTTGTTGCTCCATATGTTATAATTACAAATAAATATAAAAAAAGTAAATTCTGTTTGTAATAACTGTTTGGACACACTATATTTTTAATACGCTAGTTGTGATAATTTCATGCCAAGTAAAATTGTCCACAGTCATATTTTATGTTCCTAAAGTAACAGAATGACTTTCAATCTGGAAAAGAAACAAGAAGTGCTAATGTAGCATTTTTTTCAGTTTTTCCGGAAATTTCCCTTTTTTTCAGGGGATGAAAACTGAGTTTTATCCCGAGCTTCAAAATTTCTGGAAATTTTACATCTCTACGCATGGCCTGTTCTGACAAAGTGATATTTATGTCAGATCCGGCCGTCGTAAAAAAATCAGTTCAACACCTCTGCCCTAAACAGCTTGAGGCCAGCGTATCCGAGGGCCCTGCTCCCTGGATCCCAGCTTTCAGACATCAGGCGGGTGACGACTGGACACTGGGTATTTTTGGTGGTGGCACCTCTCCTCTGAACACCTTCCCCCTTGAGGCCCGCCTGGTGCCTTCTTTAGCTTCTTTTAGGTGCTAAGACAGAACTACTCTTTTCCATCCAGGCTTTTAATTAGAGGGTTTTAATCTTACCATAGCGGCTGCAGTAGCCCAAGTGGTTAAGATGCTGAACTGCAGACCGGAAGGTTAGTAGTTCAGCAGTTCGAGACCCGAGTGCTGCATGACGGAGTGAGCTCCCGTCTCTGGGCCCAGCTCCTGCCAACCCAGCAGTTCGAAAGCAAGAAATTGCAAGCAGATAAATAGGTACCACTTTGGTGGGAAGGTAACAGCGTTCCGTGCGCCTCGGCGTCTAGTCATGCCAGCCACGTGACCACAGGAAATGTCTTTGGACAGCGCTGGCTCTTTGGCTTGGAAACAGAGATGAGCACTGCATCCCTAGAGTCGTATTCGACTGGCTTTCAAGCAAGGGAAACCTTTGCCTGATCTGACCATCTTTTTAAGGGTCTGCCTCTGTTTCATGGATCGTTTGTATGCTGTTTATGTCCAGTGGCTCGTTTATTTAATAGAGTGAGGTTGTTTTAATTATAAGCCACCTCAAGCAGAACTCAGAGAAGGTGACGTAGAAATATCCAAAATAAATTCTGTGGTCTTCCTGGTTAGATTAGTCCGAGTGCAGCTCTTCCCCACCCCACCCCCGCCGCCAAAGTCCCAGCAGACTCTGACAGAGGCCTGACTTGACTTGCTCTGGGTCCGCACATCTAGACATTTCTTCCCCTCTGCAGTGCATGGTTTTTAAGTCGATCGTGGGCCAGTTATTTGCTTTGTGTCCTTCCAGCCCCTGGAGGCCCTCAGAAAACGGTTCCACCTAGGACCATGGTTTCTGCCAACGGCACCGATGCGTTGTCCTTGAAAGCTCGCACGCTGGCTGGGATGGCCTCCAAAACGACCTCCACAAATGTCCCCAAGAGGATCGCACACGCCCCCTCACTGCAGGTAAAACCCACCCTGATGCTCGGCATCTTTGAGGGCCGGGGCGGGGGGTGTCGACCAGCTCATGGCGACAGCAGCATCATTTCTCTGAGGCGCCTGATCTTAGCTGCGAGGTACCTCTGAATAAAACCTGGATTTGACTTTTGAAAGATGTCTGAACGTTCACGAGTTCATGAAGTTGCCTCATGCAGAGTGGAACCCTTAGAACATGAGACAAGCCGTGTCGGATCAGGCCAGTGGCCCACAGTGGCTAAAACCTAGGCGCCATCAGGAGGGAGGTCCCCCAGTGGGGCCAGGACGCCAGAAGCCCTCCTCCCACTGTTGCCCCCCAAGCATGAACAATACAGAACAATACAGAACACCCCAGACAGAGTGTTCCATCTATACCAGGGGTGGGCAGACTGGCTCAGCGTCAGAGCCACCTAGAACAGGGGTGGCCAAACTTGCTTAACGTTAAGAGCCGCATAGAATAAACGTCAGATGTTTGAGAACCACAAGACATGAACAAATATTACCTGCTTTTATTGGAAAATAAGCAAATTTGCTTTTTATTAACATTAAATGAGACTGCCAAAAATCATAACAAAAGGGGTAAAAGCAGATATTGATAATGCTATTAATTTGTCCAATGATATTTGTTTGCTAATGATATTTAGCTTCCCCAGCCGCCCTGCCGGGAGCCACATAATATATGTGAAAGAGCCGCATGCGGCTCCCGAGCCACAGTTTGCCCACCCCTGATCTATACCAAGGACATCCGACTGTCCTCGACCAGGGCCTTTTCGGCCCTGGCTCCAACCTGGTGGAACTTTCTGCCTAATACCATCAGGGCCCTGTGGAATTTTATGCAATTCTGCAGGGTCTGTAAGGTGGAGATGTTCCGCCAGGCTTTTGGTTGAGGACTGGCACCCTCTTCTCTTCTCCCCCCTCCAACAACATCTTTTCCAATGCTATAATACCTTCTTTAAGGCGCAGTGACCAGAACTCTACACAGTATTCCAAACGAGGTCATACCATTGATTTGCACAGCAGCATTATGATACTGGCTGAGCCAGTTCGGTGTAGTGGTTAAGTGCATGGACTCTAATCTGGGAGAACCGGGTTTGATTCCCCACTCCTCCGCTTGCACCTGTTGGATGACCTTGGGTAAGCCAGAGCTCTATACCAGCTGTTCTCTCAAGGACAGCTTGGGAAAGAGTTCTCTCAGCCCCACCTACCTCACAGGGTGTCTGTTGAGGGGAGGGGAGGGGAAGGGAAAGGAGTTTGTAAGCCGCTCTGAGACTACAAGTGAAGGGCAGGGTATAAATCCAATCTCCTCTCTCTTTTCTTCTCCTTCTGATTTGTTTTCAGTCCCTTCCCTAATAATCCCCAGCAAAGCATTTGCCTTTTTTATGGCCGTCGCACCCTGAGTCGACCCTTGGTCTGCCTAGCTCATGGTCTTCTCCAGCCAGCAGCAGTGCCTCCAAAGCCTTGGACTCATTGGGATCATTCATTTGGAAGCACCTTCATTGGCTGCCAACCTGTTTCCAAGTTCAGTTCACAGTGCTGGCTTTGACCTTGAAAGCCCTTAACGACCTGGGACCCGCATATTTGAAGGACCGTCTCCTCCCATCTGTCCCTATGCTCCAACTATGGTCAAGCGGTCACCCGTTGGCTCTGCCACCACTTAGGGTAGCCTGTCTTGTATTGACTAGCGCCTGGGCCTTTCCCATCGATGTCTCCAGCTCTATGATATGGGCTCTCTGAAAAGCTGCAAACCCCTGCCCCCCCCATGGAGATCTTCTGAGGGTGACGCAAAGCCAGGCGGATTACCAGGGCTTTGGGGGCAGGGGTTAGCAGAAGTCTTTTAATGCTGGAGGGATTTGGGTTTTGCTGTTTCATTCTTGGTTTTAAACTGCAGAGGTTTTTAACTAACTGTCGTAAGCCACCTTGAGCCACGAGGGAAGGTGGAATCTAAATGTTTTGAAAAATAAATAATATCCAACAGCTATTCAGTTAGAGACTGCCTGTTAGAGGGCTTGAGCTTTGGGGGTTGGGCAGAGGCTGGATCACTAAAGCAATGTCAGTCCCCCCCCCCTTTATTCTTTCTAGAGTGCCACCTTAAAGCGGCCAGTTATCCCAACTGAGTTTGGTGCCAAGGTTCCCACCAACATCCGCCAGAGGTACCTCAACCTTTTCATCGACGAGTGCTTGAAGATCTGCTCTTCGCAGCAGGAAGCCTTTGACAAGGTGTGTGTGTGTGTGTGGGGGGGCAGCTTGCTTTTCTGCGGGTCGTGAAGAGCACCTCATCCATCACTGTTGGCACCTCTTGCCAGTCTGGTGTAGTGGTTAGGAGTGCAGACTCTAGTCTGGAGAGCTGGGTTTGATTCCCCAATCCTCCACGTGCAGCTGCTGGTGAGACCTTGGGTCAGTCAGTGGGTTAAAATATGGAAAGCTGCAAAATTTATGAGAGCAATACCATATAAAGAGAACATATATAAACTGTTTTATAGGTGGCACTGGTCACCTGACAAAATAGCTAGGTGTTAGCCTAATGTTTCAAATAATTGCTGGAAATGCAAGAAAAATGTGGGAACATTTTATCATATGTAGTGGAGATGTGGTAAAATGCAAGATTTTTGGCATAAAATACATAATATGATACAGGAAGTAACACACAGTGATATACCATTTACACCAGAAGTTTTGTTGTTAAACATGCTTCCAGATAGTTATGGAAAAAATGATGTATATATTATAACCTATATCTTAACATCTGCTTGAATATTAGTAGCAAAGGGATAGAAAGCAGAGGAAATACCCTCCAGAGATGAAATAATTCAGAGAATGTTGGACATTGCAGAAATGGATAGGCTGAATATATTGCAACAAGGGAAAGAGCAAGATGTACTTATTAGAAAATGGTGTAAAGTTTATACTTGGTTCGATAGAAAACAGAAAAACTAGACTTGCAAGGAATGTATGTAAAGGTTTTTAATGTTGTTGTACATTAGCATGACTAAAAATGATAAATAAACTGTTAACCCCCCCCAAAAAAAGTTCTCTCAGAGCTGTTCTCTCAGGAGCAGTCCTCGAAAGAGCTCTCTCAGCCCCACCTACCTCACTGTCTGTTGTGGAGAGGGGAAGGGAAAAGAGACTGCAAACCACTCTGAGACTCCTTCGGGTAGTGCAGGGTGGGGTATAAATCCCATCTCCTCCTCCTCCTCTGCAAGCTCAGGGAAGGGGTGGCAAGAAACTCCCGTCTCAGTGTGGACATGGCCTGGCATGATTGGAGCCCCATGAAACGCACTCAGGTCTGTGCTTGATTTTCCTTTTGAAAAAACTGGCTGAGGGGATGGTCCCTGTTTTAGAAAGAAATGTAGTCAAGCAAGGGCTGTAGGCGCTCTCATAAAAATGATGTATGACTTGAAGCTCCGCAGAGGGCACTGTTTCAGCTGAGACCATTTCAGACTGCCAGATGGAACTGAAATAGTCTGCCCTATCCAGCAAAAGCCGGGGAAACCTCCTCCGAAAAAACCCCCTAGCATATTGGGAAGAAGGGGAAGGTAGAACTTTTCTCCTTAAAGTGCTAGTTTTCCACATGGCAGTTGATGCGGAGTCTTTTTACCCATCCCTTGGGGAAAGCATTCCTGTTAAAGCAGACATGTGGGGACGAAGAGCCTCTTTGTCTGTTCAAAAGCGACACCTTAATCTCTAAATCACAGGACTGTATCAAGACGATGATTCTCTGCTATAACCATCTCTACAGGTTATCAGTCCTCTTGACTGAAGGGGTCAGAAGTTTGTTTATTCCAGGTGCCAAGGGAAAACCTTGTATCCCAGCCAATGACCATTTGTGTTATCTTTAAAAAAAAATTTTTTTAATCAGTCTAATCCTTCTTGAAACGGTTAAATATAATAGAATCAAAATCATACAAAAATATTTGCATATGTCAAATCAGAAGCAGAAAAAGCATACAGATCTTCTCTCCCACTGTTGCCCCCCCCAAGCACCAAGACTACAGAGCATCGCTTGCCCCAGACTGAGGGTTCCTATCTATACCTTGTTGGCTAATAGGGGCCACTGATGGACCTCTGCTCCAGATGTTTATCGAATTCCCTCTTGAAGCCGTCCATGCTTGTAGCTGCCACCACCTCCTGTGGCAGTGAATTCCATGTGTTAACCACTCTTTGGGTGAAGAAGTCCTTCCTTTTATCCGTTCTAACCCGACTGCTCAGCAAATTCATGGAGTGCCCACGAGTTCTTGTATTGTGAAAAAGGGAGAAAAGTACCTCCTTCTCTACCTGCTCTATCCCATGCATAGCCTTGTAAACCTCGATCATGTCACCTCTCAGCCATCGTTTCTCCAAGCTAAAGAGCCCCAAGCGCTTCAACCTTTCTTCATAGGGAAAGTGTCCCAACCCTTTTATATTCAGGGGTGTTTTGTATGTGGCTATCTTATAGAAGCCCAGTGATGCAAATATCACATGACTCTATCAAAACCATTTCAGTTTCCTCCGAAGATATGATATCAATGCCTCTGACTCTAGAAAGAATTCCCCACTGAAATAAATGTGGCAAATCTGCAGTCTGTTCCTGTTGTAGGATTTAGTTTTGGGCAGACAGCTAGTTATCTTTCTGAAGGATGGAACGGAGAGAGCGGTGTTGTTGACACAGAGCAAATAGATCTTTTGCAGAACTTCTTTTCTTCAGTCATTTATACTATTAACAGTCAGAGTATGTGACAAAATGATCCCCACCCCACCCCCACCCCCGGCCTGAGAGAGCTCTGGCTTTCCTCAACCAGTGGCAGGGCTTTTTCGGCCCTGGCCCCCACCTGGTGAAACTTTCTGCTGGAAAACATCTGTGCCCTGTGTGAGTTACTGCCTATCTGCAGGGCATGCAAGGCAGAGACGTTCTGCCAGGCATTCGGTTGAGGACAGTGACAGGATAGTCTGACATCTCATATACTCCACGCCCCCTCCCTTGCAACCCCTCCTCCCCACCCCCACCATCTGGAGTGCACGTTCTCTTGTTTAGTGATCTGTTTTTTAGATCGTTTTAATGCTGGGTTTTAATTTGAATTACTTATTGTGTGTTATGTTGTTGTAAGCCCCCCTGAGCCCTACTTGTAGGGAAGGGCAACCTAATAAATCTAGAAGAAGAGGAGATTGGATTTATATCCCGCCCTTCACTATCCGAAGGAGTCTCAAGAGCGGCTTACAAACTCCTTTCCCTTCCCCTCCCCACAACAGACCCCCTGGGAGGTAGGTGGGGCTGAGAGAGCTCTGAGACAACGGTCCTTGAGAGAACAGCTGGTACAGAGCTATGGCTTGCCCAAGGTCATCCAGCAGGTGCAAGTGGAGGAGTGGGGAATCAAACCCGGTTCTCCCAGATTAGAGTCCGCGCACTTAGCCACTATATCAGACTGGCTCTCTATAATGTCTATAATATATTATCAATAATAATGATGATAATAATAGAAGAGCATTCAGTCAAAATATGAGAAGCCCTACTGGATTTTGCCAGTCACCCAGTGCCCTTTTTCTGAAGGTGGCGGCTGAAATACCTCTGGAAACCTGTGACTAAGGGCCAGGAAGCGATGGCCTCCCACCGTCCTCACTGCCCAGCGCCTGGCAATTTAACTCAATTTATTTACTGCATTTATACCCCGCCTTTCTCCCCAGTGGGGCCCCAAAGCAGCTTACATCGTTCTCCTCTCCTCCATTTTATCCCCCCAACAACCCCATGAGGTAGCTTAGGCCAAGAGATCGTGACTGGCCCAAGGTCACCCCAGAGAGCTTCCACGGCGGAGTGGGGGTTCGAACCTGGATCTCCTGGATCCTAGTCCGACACTCTGACTGCTGCACCCCACTGGATCCTTAGTTTAAGCCTGAAGCCTCCATTGGGTGGTTGGGCTGACTAGCCATTCGAAGACCCTCTCCTCCCGGCCTTTATCAAATCTGCATAAGAACCTAAGAGAAGCCATGTTGGACCAGGCCAATGGCCCATCCAGTCCAGCACTCTGTTTCACACAGTGGCCAAAAACACCAGGTGCCCTCAGGAGGTCCACCAGCAGGGACAGAACTCCAGAAGCCCTCCCACTGTTTCCCCCCAAGCACTAAAAAGACAGAGCATCACCACCCCAGACAGAGTGTTCCCTCTATGTCTTATAGCTAAGAGCCACGGATGGACCTCTGCTCCATATGTTTATCCAATCCCCTCTTGAAGCTTGTGCTTGAAGTCTGTACTTCTTACCACCGCCACCACTTCCTGCAGCAATGACTTCCACGTGTTCATTACTCTTTGGGTGAAGGAGGACTTCCTTTGATTGGTTCTAAACCAACTGCTCATTAATTTGAGTGCCCACCAGTTCTTGTATTGTGAGAAAGGGAAAAGTAGTTCTTTCTCTACCTTCTCTATCCCACGCATAATTGTGTAAAACTCTATCATGTCACCCCTCTGTCGTCGTTTCTCCGAGCTAAAGAGCCCTAACCTCTTTCACCTTGCTTCATAGGGAAAGTGTTCCATCCCCTTAGTCATTGTAGGTGCCCTTTTCTGCACTTTCTTCGATGCTATAATATCTTTTTTGAGGTGTGGCGACCCAGAACTAAGGTCACTGACAAAGAAAGCTTTTGACTCTCAAAAGCTTATGTCCTGAAATTCTTATTGGTCTCAAATCTAGGCAGCCATTGCTGTTTCCGGTGGCAGTGAGTTCCCTAGGTTACATATTTCACAAAGAAGAGGACTTCCTTTGGCTATGAATCTCCTAGACGTCAAATGTCTCTGAGAGCCCACCTAGTTTTATGAGTGCGGGGGGAGTTCTCCAAACTTAACCACGCCATGCATGATTTTACAACCCCATCACCACCTCTGTCTCGTCATTTTTCTAAGCTGAAAAGCCCCAAACACTGTGGTCTTTCCTCATGAGAAAGGTGCTTGTAGCCCCTTGATGGTTCCCCCTGTTCTGAATACCCTTTTAAAAAGGTGTTTTGACCAGAACTGGACGCAGGATCCCAATTGCCGCTGTGCCCTGGACCTGCGTGCTGCAGCACTTGTCCAGTCCTGACCTGGGTCCCACCCCTTCGTGCTCTTCTGCATCAATCGCTGGGCTTGGGCGTTCGCCACTCTGTCCCCTTTGTCCTTCCCACTTGGGATTTCATGACTGTGTGCATGCTGGATTTACTTTGGCTGATTTTTATGCTTTACCCAAACCTGCCGTAGAACGTCTAAATACAATGCCGGTGTCCCCCGCAGGCTCTGTCTGAGGAGAAGGTGGCATACGAGCGCAGCACCAGCCGGAACATATACCTGAACGTGGCGGTGAACACCCTGAAGAAGCTTCGGAGCCTGCTGCCCAGCCCTTCCCAGGGCACGAGCAGTACGTACTCGTCATTCGGGTGACCCAGTAAAGGTTTATAGAATCCAGGTGCAACTGACCTATTTCTGCTTGTCACACAGTTATCCCCTGAGAGAAGGGGGGGAGTGTTACTGGAATCTGAGTTGCAGCGTAAAACACCTTAATGCTGTGATAATAAGAGCAATTCCCACCGAGTGGAGAGAGAGAGAGAGAGAGAGAGAGCGCGCGCATGCGCGATTCCCAGAAACACTCAATTTCTGAAAAACAAATCTATATGGGAAGAGTAATCAGAATAGAGGGCTGGGTAAATCTACATTGGTGCACATATTTACAACCTTTTAAACTTGTGATTGTGCCCTCTGCTGCATGTCAGCCATTTCATGGCAGTGCTCATTCCCAAAATGTCCATCGTTGTAAAAAGCACCTTTAGGATTAACGAACTTCATTGTCGCAGAAGCTTCCGAGAAACACTGCTCTCTTCATCAGATTCAGGGAGGGTATGAAGAAACTGGCCAGAGATATATATTGGGGGGGGGGGGGGAGGATGTAGATAGTGCTGTGTAAATGCAAAGCAGTTGCAGAAGTCATGAAAAGGGTAGAATGTGCAATCTTGGCTGGGTGTGACCCCTTCCTTCTATTGATGAATTGGAATGGAATACCTATATATCTCTGGCCAGTTTCTTCAATACCCTCCATGCATCTGACCAAGAGAGCTGTGTTTCTCGAAAGCTTCTGCTACAGTAAAGTGTATTAGCCTTAAAGGTGTTCCTGGGCTTTTTACTATTTTGTGGCAGCAGATGAACACAGCTAACTCCTCTGGCAAAATGTCCGTAGTGTTAATAAGATTGGAGGCCCCCGCTCCACAGCTTCGGTGTAGTTAGCCTTGAAAACTTTGGCCTCTGACACCTCACCCCTCCTTCCTCCGCCTCCCTGCTTCCTCCCTGCAGACAGAGGACCAGTGCTCCCCTAAGCTGTGGAGTCTTGTGAGCAAAAATTCTACTTTGTGAGAGCTACTGGCATTAAAGTGGTGAGCGGGTGATTTGGCTGCTGCACAAATTAGTGTGCTCTGGAGCCATCCTTCCTGAGCTCAGACAACAATGTGTGAGCCGGAGGCTAAAAACCTGTGAGCCGGCTCACACTAACTCAGCTTAGAGGGGACACTGCAGCAGACCCTTGCGGATATGGCACTGGGTGACTGAAGAAGGAAGGGGAGAGTCAGTGGAAATTACCCCTCCCCCCATTCTTACGGAAACAGAAGTGTCTTTCCTTTAATGCTGCAGTGCCCAACTTTTTAAAAGCCTCTTTAGCATTCTGATTTTTAACCTATTGCTCCAGTGCAGGGTTGCCAAATGATCAGGGAAAACAGAGTCCTGTGTGCTCTTCTGCCTTTTAACAGCTGCTTGATCTGAAGAGATGTTCAGGTGTTGCTTCAGGTGGCCTGGGGCTAAGCCATGTTGCCTGTAAACGCCTAAACATCAAGTTGCCGTCAAACAGAAGTAGGATAAAGATCTGTTTGTACTCACCTCTGGGGGAACCCCTGAAGAAGGAACGCAATCCTAGCCCAAGCACACACAAAGGTGACTTCTCAAGGACTGTATTGCCAGACTGGCAGAGGCCCTCCAAGACTGGTGGAGTCCGTCCATCACTGAGTCAGATAAGAAAATGTCCCTTCAGGTGCAAAGGGAATGAGAAAAACAGATGTCTTGGGCAGTGTTCCCTCTCAGCTGAGTTAGTGTGAGCTAGTTCACCGTTTTTAAGCCTCCGGCTCACCCATTTTTGCCTTAGCTCAGGAAGGATGTGGCTCCAGAGCAAACTGATATATGCAGCAGCCCAGTCGCTGGCTCACAACTTTAATACCAATCACTCAGAAAGTGGCATTTTTGCTCACAGGACTCCACGGCTTAGAGGGAGCATTGGTGAGCGAACCTGGTCACAGGAGAGGCTGAAAGGAAGCTGGAGTCTGACTCTTGCCATTTTCATTTTCACTTTCGCTTCGCTTTCCTTCTTCCTTTGATAAATCGGGCCCATCCAGTCATTCCTCCCCCTGGCCCGGTTGACAGGGGGCAGGCAGGTAGCCCTTCTCCTTGCAGTCTTCCTGCAGCAGCAGCTGCTGGCGGTGGGCGATGGAACTGGAGACCAGGCACAGCATGTCCAGCTCAGGGAGCTTGGTGTTGGGCGGCAGCAGCCTGGGCCTGCTGGTCTTGAAGTGCAAAAAACACCGTGGTCAGCACACATGCGGGCGGGCTCGTTGGCTCGCACACAAGCGTTGGCTGCGTTCTATTTGAGTTCTGTTGCAGCTGGCAGCTGTACGTTCTTTTGCTGGCCTTGCCAGCTTTGGGTGTTACTGGAGCCCACCTCTTCTCATGATTCACACCTTGGGGTATGACCGGGAAAGGGACCTTTTCCAAAGCTGTTTGGTGGGAAAGGGCACATTTGTGGTGGGGTGTCGCCCTTAGCAGCAGCCACACACACCCCCCCCCCCCCCCAGGGACAGTGAAAACCTCCTGGTGGTCCCCGGCCTGCGAGAGATCCAGCTGTCCTCAACCAGGGCCTTTTCAGCTGGTGGAACTCTTTGCCCGAGAATATCTGTGCTCTGCAGGATTTATTACCTTAAACCGGCACTCCCATGCCTCCTGTCTCCCTTCACCCTACTCTCGTAGGAAGCTACAGGGGAAGCTGCTGTTTTTTCCTGAACTTTAGCCATCTTGGAACAGTCTTTTATGTATTGATCGTATGGTATTTTTTTCTGGTTTTAACTTAGTAAATCATCTGTTGTTTTTTATCTTGTTGTAAACCGCCCTGAGCCCCTGCTGGCAGGAAAGGGCGGTCTAGAAGTCTAAATAAATAAATAATCGTCTGACCAGTGATCTGACCGGGCAGAAGTCATCTCTGTAAGGCTCAGGAGCAAGCCCTTCCGAGCCCTCTTGCCTGGTACATGGCGGTTCTCGCATCTTGACTCTCGTCCCCTCTCCGCTCCCCCTCCCAGAGCCCAGCAACAGGAAGGTGGTTTCCCACGAGGCCATGCTGGGGGGTAGACTGGCCACCAAGATCAGCTTCTCGAAGCTCAACCGATCCACCAGCTTGCAGGCGGAGGACCTGGCAGGTGCGTCCCTATTTCCGTGCAGACCCTGGGGTGGCGCCGGTGGCTTTTGGGCAACAGGAAGGGCTTTCATTCTTTCTTCCTCACCCCTCCTTTGTAATGGGGGGGGGGGGAAGAGGGTACAGAGCAGTGGTTCAAAACGTAAGAACGTAAGAGAAGCCATGTTCGATCAGGCCGATGTCACACAGTGGCTGAAACTCAGGTACCGTCAGGAGGTCCCGCAGCAGAGCCAGAACTCCAGAAGCCCTCCCACTGTTTGTCCCCCCCCCAGCACCAAGAATATGGAGCATCACTGCCCCAGACAGAGGGGTTCCATCTACACCAGTTTGTTGTAGTGGTTAGGAGCATGGACTCTAACCTGGGAGAACCGGGTTTGATTCCCCACTCCTCCACATGCAGCTGCTGGTGTGACCTTGGGTCAGTCACAAGTTCTCTCAGAGCTGTTCTCTCGTGAGTAGTTCTCGAGAGAGCTCTCTTAGCCCCACCTACCTCCCAGGGTGTCTGTTGTGGGGAGGGGAAGGGAAAGGAGATTGTAAGCCACTCTGAGACGCCGAGTGAAGGGCGGGGCATAAATCCAGTCTCTTTTCCTCTTCTGTATGCAAGGAAATGTTTTAAAATAATGTTTATTTACAAAGGCATGCTTTTCAACTTCACTCCCTGACATTTGGTGGTTGGCTCCACCTGCCGCGGCAGCCATTTTGCAGTCAGTTCCACAATCTGTGCTGGCCGTTTTGCGGTTGTGCCCCCCCCCCGGGGGGGTGTCTGAATTCCTAAGTTTCCTGTGGGCTCAAAAGGCTGGGGACCTCTGTGCTAAGAGCTTGGCAGGTGAGAGGGTTGAAAAGCTGGGGCCAGCCAGGGTCCCGTTGACCGGTTCCATGTCTCTCTTTCCTCGCCCCTCTCATCCTCAGGCGCTGCCTTGTATCGAAGGCTCAAGGAGTACGTGATGACCGAGGAGCAGCTGAAGGAGAACGGCTACCCAATGCCATGCCCTGAGAAGCCTGGCCGGGCCGTTGTGTTCACGGTGGAAGAGAAGAAAACGGCTGACAGTAAGTGCCGCTTTGGCCAGCCTGGGAAAGGCATTTGTGCATGCGGTGGCTGGCCACATGACTGCGTATGTGGATTTTCTCAAGCTTCGGTGGATGGATAAAGGTAGGCCTTCCCACCCTCTGGGGAGTTTGAGCGATATAATGAAACCAAAGGAGGGAACCCTTGAGGGCTAGAAACTTGAGAATCCCTTGGAGCTGTAATTCTTTGCAGTGCAGGTAACATGAGAAAATGTCACAGAATTCAGCTGCCTGGGAATTTTTCCTGTTCAGAAGCTGAAAGACAAAGGTGGTAGCCCCGATGTTTGAGAAAGCAGACTTGAAAGCATGTGAACAGTGCCCAGGGGCATCCAAGAAGCTGGAAGGGTGACTCATAAGTCTCCCAGTGTTTGAGGTTTTTAAATTTCTGGCACAGACCTTTGCCCACTCAGAGGAAATGATGCAGAACAGTTTTTTAAAAAGAAAGGAAAATCCCAAGCTGCGGGATAAAATTACACAGAACCTGAGAGGCCGTGCAGATGTGCCTAATCTATGTGGATCCTAGATTTTGGATAAGCAACCTCCATGCTGAGTTCCCAGAGCCCTTGTGCCTGGAGACTACTGCAGAAAGGGAGGCAAGGCTGAACGAGTGCTTTGCCTATATAGTATCTTGTAGTCCTGACGCCAGCCCTCTAAGGTGGGCTACAGTTTTAGTGGAGGGGCTGAGGCAGAAAGAAGGTAGCTGGCCCTAGTGAACTTGAGCCCAAGGTGACATTTGAACTGGGGGCCTCTCCCGGATGGTGGCTCATTCTGTTACCCTAGGGGTGTGCAAAAAAAATTCCACTATTTTTCGTGTTCGGGTAAATCAGACTCGAAAAAATATCAGTAAATGCCAAATTTCCCCAGTCCCAATACTGGTAAGGTATTGGATTGGGGAAATAGTCGGTATTGCCAAATATTTTGGGGGCTGATTTACAACACAAGAGGGAAAGGCGACATGTTAAAATGCTGTCTTTCCCTCTGGGGAGCCCCTCCAGATTTCCTTGTCAATTTCACTCCCGCCCATCAGCTGAGAGTGATCTTGACAAGGAAAAGCCTTTCTCTCCCTTCCCTTCTCTATCTGACATGTTGCAGCTGGAAAAGGGCAGGCAGGGAACCCAGGCATGTTGAAAATGCCTTTCTTTCCCTCCCTGATCTCGGGGAAGGAAAGAAAGTCATCTAAACTTGCCAGCTATTTCCCCCCCCCCCCGCTTTTGCGCAGTGGTGGAGAAGCTCAGGGGGGGAAAGAGGCAAGCTTCCATGCCTGCCCTGTACTCCCCCCCCCCCCCCCCGCTGCAGCGAGGGGCTGGGAAAGCACAGGGCAGGCATGGAAGTATGCAGAAAAGCAGCTG
Source organism: Lepidodactylus listeri (assembly GCA_029233225.1). Taxonomy (NCBI): domain Eukaryota; kingdom Metazoa; phylum Chordata; class Lepidosauria; order Squamata; family Gekkonidae; genus Lepidodactylus; species Lepidodactylus listeri. The sequence goes on from JARCFY010000002.1 coordinate 179,610,077, forward strand.
TGGGGCCCCAGGAGAAGCACAGGCAGGGAGTGCAGGCATGTTTCGAGGCCTTTCTTTCCCTTTCCGAATTTGGAGATGGAAAGAAAGGTATTTAAACATGGCTGGGCTCTCTGCCTGTGCTTCTTCAGCAGCCCTGGGGCAGCTGGAGGAGGGAAGGTAGAGAGAAGGCTTTCCCTGGTCAGTTTTACTCCCACAGCTGACTGGCAGGGAGTGAAATTGACTAGGGCAGCCTGTCCCTATTCAGCTACCCTAAAGCTGAAAAAGCCGAACAAATTCAGGAACCCGAAAAGTTTCCTGGATTTGCATTTGGCTTTATAAATACTGATAAGGTTTTTTCAGTATTTTTTCTGGTTCGGGAAATCTGAATGCACACCCCTATGTTACCTTTGTAGCAGGGAGTGAGAGGCAGGGAATTCCCACAGGAAGGAAGTGCGACAAGGAGCCAAAGTGTGACCCTGGTCCCGTACGAATTCTGAGGCTCGTGGAGGTATATGCAAGGAGCCAAGAGTCTTTGACTGGAGTCCTGGCCTCTCCGGAGCAAGGGTCTCTGCTGCACATGCCAGGAATAGGTTGAACTTTACAATCTGCGGAGCCTGGCTGTGCAAAGAACACACAGCTAAACGGGCCAGTGGTGTAACTCGCTGTAAGACTTCACTTGCGGCGTAACTTGCTATAACTCATTACCTGCAGTTCGTTCTCAGCGTGCAGAAAGTCCCAGGCATCTTAAATAAGAATAATTAATAATTACCATATGGCAGTGTGTGTCGTATAGCCAGGAGATCCTAAGATTATGGGGCAGCCAGAAGTTCTAGCTCTTTTAGCATTATGCACCACTAGGTGGTGAGCTAGACTTGTTTTCAGGCAAGAAAGAGATGTTTCAGAGGTGGCTGGCCATTGCCTGCCTCTGCATCACGCCCCTAGTATTCCTTGGAAGTTGCTTTTCCAGTTCCTAGCCCTGGCTGACTCTGCTTAGCTTCCGAGATCTGACGAGATCTAGCTAGCCTGAGCTATCCAGGTCAGGGCTTGGCACCTTAAGTAGCAGGCCCTGAAGAAGATCTTTTCTCTGCCTCAGTCCTTGGAGAGTTGTCCGTAAAGAATCCTGGCTGGGACAGACCCATGGCTTGCAGTATGCTCCCTCTAAGCTGTGGAGTCTTGTGAGCAAAAATTCTACTTTGCGAGCTCCTGGCATTGAAGATGTGAGCGAGCAGTTTGGCTGCTGCATAAATCAGTTTGCTCTGGAGCCATCCTTCCTGACCCGAGACAAACTGTGTGAGCCGGAGGCTAAAAAATTCTGAGCTAGCTCACACTAACTCAGCTTGGAAGGACCACTGAAGGTAGCTCATGCTGAATGCATGTTTTGCCTCTAGAAGGCCCCTGGTCCCGATCTCTTGTGTCTCCCAGGTAGCAGGTTTTAAGAAAGACCTTTCTGAATCCCTCCCAGAGGGCAGCTGGGCTGAGTCTTCAGCAGAACAGCGAGATCCGAGTCCTGTCAGCGTCTTAGAAGCCAACAGGATTTTCGGGGTGAGCGTTGATGGTCTCTAATGTGGTACCGGACTTGAAATCTGGCTGTTCCTTCTGCACGAGAGACCCCGGGAGAGCCACAGACAGTTCAGATAGATCATATTGGGCTTGAGAGGCCAGGACCCGTTGGTGCCTCAGCTCTGCGCCTTCACGTAGTGTGATCAGAGATGATGAGTCCGTAGCAGGTCGTGGTTCTCAAAGATACATGAACGTCTGAAGTTGTTCTCACTTGAGAACGTTTCTGATGGGAGCCATGCAGAGCTACCCCTTGTTTTTAGTTAGTTGGCAACCCTTGGGGTAAGTAGCACTAGTCTCTCCCGGCACACTCCCCCTCGTCCCCCCCCCCCCCCCAAATGATCAAGGTAGACGACTTTTGGCGGGGCATACCGCAGTTCAGGGCATCCGTGCTTCCTTTCAGTTTTGCCTCTGGGCCTGTGCCACAGTTCTCAGTTAGACCACAAGGGGGCATGATGGTGCCGGATCTAGAACACTCAAAAAACCCCGAACCCTCTTTCTCTTGACGCCAAGCAAGCTGCAGAAATGCCTGAATTTGTTCCGGCATGGAAGCAGCTTCCCAAAGTTCTTGTAAATGGAGGGAAAGAAGACGAAAGGCAGTTGCCTGGGTGGAGCTGGGATCTTTGCCCTTCAACACCCGCCTTTTTATGTGCTTGAAGATTCCTGCAGAGTTTGCTGCCGCTGCGGGACGGAGTACATGGTGACGCCGGCCGGGAACTGCGTCCGGAAGGAGGAATGCGTGCACCACTGGGGGCGGCTGCGCAAGCAAAGGGGTAATGTGTGCCCTGAGCGGCTTTTCGTTTGTCCTTGGTTTCCAGACTTGGAGGAGCGTTCAGAAACTTGGGGCCGGGAGAGGAGGTCTGGATTTGAGTTCCTGCTCGGTCCTGTAGCCGTACCTTACTTTGTTTGCTAGTTGTGAGGATGGCGGGCAGAGAAGCTGACAGACGTTGCCGCTCGGGGGAGAGGGTGTGGTCCGTCTTCATGCTTGCAATTTAAACGTGAGCCAGTCCTTCCACAGGCGCTAAGAGAGGCCTCTCTAGAGGCTATCTGGCTGTCCAGTGTTTATCCTGACCTCTGTCTAAGGAGCTCGGGGGAGTGTATGCAGACCAGGCATTTCACTCCTTGGATTTCTCCAAAATCCAAGCCTGACAAGTGTATACACTGTCCCCGTCTAAAGGCACACCAATGTCTGCCTGCAGCGGATTCACCCAGGGTGCCTCTGGGGAGGGCTAGAATTCTCTTTAAAAAGAGATTTTGGACAGATTCAAGTTTGGTGATTGTTCCAGCCTCAGACTTCAACTCCTTACGGAACCTGTGAGGGGGACAGCCTTACTCTGGTATAGATCTCCTCCTTTCTATCATCTACAGCCCTGTGAGGTAGGATGGGGCAAGAGAGAGGGAGTGGCTAGCCTGTGGTCGCCTGGAGAGCTTCATAGAGGGGGGTGGGGTGGGGAGGTTGATCCCAGTGGGGCTCCCAGTCCGACACTCAAACTGCACCAGCCACCAGGGTGGATAGGGGCAGGGGGTGATGACAGCAGTATTGGGGCTGTGCACTTGTCAGAACCAAATTGGGCCAGTCATGCTTCTCTGGCCTCAAGTGGGAGCCAAGGCTGCTTGTGTTCAGAGGCAATAAGTCTCTGAATCCCAGAGCCAGGAGGCAACATCAGGGGAAGGCCTCGGCCTCTCTGCCCTGTTGTTGGCCCTCCAGAGGAACTGGTTGGCCACTGTGTGAGACAGGATGCTGGACTAGATGGACCCTCACTGGTCTGACCCAGCAGGGCTCTTCTGATGTTCTAATCAGGGAAGGCCTCGGCCTCTCTGCCCTGTTGCTGGATCTCCAGAGGAACTGGTCGGCCACTATGCGAGACAGGATGCTGGACTAGTTGGACCCTCACTGGTCTGACCCAGCAGGGCTCTTCTCATGTTCTTACCAGGGAGGGCCTCGGCCTCTGTGCCCTGTTGTTGGCATTCCAAAGGAACTGGTTGGCCACTGTCTGAGACAGGATGCTGGACTAGATGGACCACTGGTCTGATCCAGCAGGGCTCTTCTTATGTTCCTGGGAAGGCCTCGGCCTTTCTGCCCTGCTGTTGGCCCTCCAGAGGAACTGGCTGGCCACTGTCTGAGACAGGATGCTGGACTAGAGGGACCCTCACTGGTCTGACCCAGCAGGGCTCTTCTGATTTTTTTATGCGGGGAAGGCCTCGGCCTCTCTGCCCTGTTGTTGGCCCTCCAGAGGAACTGGTTAAGGCCACTGTGTGAGACGGGATGCTGGACTAGAGGGACCACTGGTCTGATCCAGCAGGGCTCTTCTGATGTTCTTCTCAGGGGAAGGCCTCGGCCTCTCTGCCCCGTTGTTGGCCCTCCAGAGGAACTGGTTGAGGCCACTGTGTGTGACAGGATGCTGGACTAGAGGGACCCTCACTGGTCTGATCCAGCAGGGCTCTTCTGATTTTTTTATGCGGGGAAGGCCTCGGCCTCTCTGCCCTGTTGTTGGCCCTCCAGAGGAACTGGTTAAGGCCACTGTGTGAGACGGGATGCTGGACTAGAGGGACCACTGGTCTGATCCAGCAGGGCTCTTCTGATGTTCTTCTCAGGGGAAGGCCTCGGCCTCTCTGCCCCGTTGTTGGCCCTCCAGAGGAACTGGTTGAGGCCACTGTGTGTGACAGGATGCTGGACTAGAGGGACCCTCACTGGTCTGACCCAGCAGGGCTCTTCTGATTTTTTTATGCGGGGAAGGCCTCGGCCTCTCTGCCCTGTTGTTGGCCCTCCAGAGGAACTGGTTAAGGCCACTGTGTGAGACGGGATGCTGGACTAGAGGGACCACTGGTCTGATCCAGCAGGGCTCTTCTGATGTTCTTCTCAGGGGAAGGCCTCGGCCTCTCTGCCCCGTTGTTGGCCCTCCAGAGGAACTGGTTGAGGCCACTGTGTGTGACAGGATGCTGGACTAGAGGGACCCTCACTGGTCTGATCCAGCAGGGCTCTTCTGATTTTTTTATGCGGGGAAGGCCTCGGCCTCTCTGCCCTGTTGTTGGCCCTCCAGAGGAACTGGTTAAGGCCACTGTGTGAGACGGGATGCTGGACTAGAGGGACCACTGGTCTGATCCAGCAGGGCTCTTCTGATGTTCTTCTCAGGGGAAGGCCTCGGCCTCTCTGCCCCGTTGTTGGCCCTCCAGAGGAACTGGTTGAGGCCACTGTGTGTGACAGGATGCTGGACTAGAGGGACCCTCACTGGTCTGACCCAGCAGGGCTCTTCTGATTTTTTTATGCGGGGAAGGCCTCGGCCTCTCTGCCCTGTTGTTGGCCCTCCAGAGGAACTGGTTAAGGCCACTGTGTGAGACGGGATGCTGGACTAGAGGGACCACTGGTCTGATCCAGCAGGGCTCTTCTGATGTTCTTCTCAGGGGAAGGCCTCGGCCTCTCTGCCCCGTTGTTGGCCCTCCAGAGGAACTGGTTGAGGCCACTGTGTGTGACAGGATGCTGGACTAGAGGGACCCTCACTGGTCTGATCCAGCAGGGCTCTTCTGATTTTTTTATGCGGGGAAGGCCTCGGCCTCTCTGCCCTGTTGTTGGCCCTCCAGAGGAACTGGTTAAGGCCACTGTGTGAGACGGGATGCTGGACTAGAGGGACCACTGGTCTGATCCAGCAGGGCTCTTCTGATGTTCTTCTCAGGGGAAGGCCTCGGCCTCTCTGCCCCGTTGTTGGCCCTCCAGAGGAACTGGTTGAGGCCACTGTGTGTGACAGGATGCTGGACTAGAGGGACCCTCACTGGTCTGACCCAGCAGGGCTCTTCTGATTTTTTTATGCGGGGAAGGCCTCGGCCTCTCTGCCCTGTTGTTGGCCCTCCAGAGGAACTGGTTAAGGCCACTGTGTGAGACGGGATGCTGGACTAGAGGGACCACTGGTCTGATCCAGCAGGGCTCTTCTGATGTTCTTCTCAGGGGAAGGCCTCGGCCTCTCTGCCCCGTTGTTGGCCCTCCAGAGGAACTGGTTGAGGCCACTGTGTGTGACAGGATGCTGGACTAGAGGGACCCTCACTGGTCTGATCTAGGAGGGCTTTTCTGGTGTTCTTATCAGGGGAAGGCCTCGGCCTCTGTGCCCTGTTGCTGGCCCTCCAGAGAAACTGGTTGAGGCCACTGTGTGAGGAAGGATGCTGGACTAGAGGGACCCTCACTGGTCTGATCCAGCAGGGTTCTTCTGATTTTCTTATGAGGGGAAGGCCTCGGCCTCTCTGCCCTGTTGCTGGCCCTCCAGGGGAACTGGTTGAGGCCACTGTGTGAGACAGGATGCTGGACTGGATGGACCCTCACTGGTCTGATCCAGCAGGGTCTTCTGGTGTTCTTGTGTATGCCCGGTGTCTTCTCACTTTGTGTTCCTCTTCATTTTCAGTGCCCGGTGGCTGGGAGACGCACTACAGCTGCTGCTCGGGAGTGGTGGGTTCGCCAGGCTGCCAGGTGGCCAAGGTGAGTGTGGAACTGCTTTCCGAGGAGTGGGGCCATCAGGATCTCGGCTTCCACACTGCCAGCTCCAGCAGCTCTCCCGGCCTTGCTGTCCAAGGATTTTGTAGTCACGCATGCCAAGGACTGAACCTGAGGTTTTGTGTGCGTGTGTGCAAAGCCCGATGGAGGAGGCTGCGTGCAAAGCTGCCTTCCTTCCGGTCCAGTTGACTTCTCTCTTTTGGGGAGGGTCGGTTTCTGGGAGGGGCCTTCTTTCAGTGACCATCAGGTCCATGGGTCTGAAACGCCAGGGGCTTCCCGGGCTGGCCCTCCATGTGGAAGAGGCAACAGGGGTTCAGTATTGCTCCCTTTGCAACTCCTAAGGAGCTCTTGGTCTTTATCCCACTCCTGTGTTTGCCTCAGCTTTGTTTAAGGTAGGGGGCACTTGAGTGGGCCAGTCCCCTTGGCAAAGAGAAGGAGACATCAGCGACAGTGGGGGGTTTCTTAAAGGAACAGCCCCAGAATAATGTCTCCTGTAAATGCATTTTTCAATCATTTAAAAACATTTTTTAAAGGCATGCACTCCTTTAAGCAGAGTGGGGTGCTGTAGTTGACTGATTCCCACACTGAGCAAGGGGGTTAGAGTAGGTGACCTCTAGGGTCCCTTCTAACTGTGTCAAGGAACTGGTCTCCTTTGAGAGCATCTTTCTGCCTAAGTGTTAGCTTTCTTGACTATAGAGGTCATCACCCCACCAGCCGGCTTGTTCTCAGAATTGTTGCTTAGGCTGGCGGAACTTGCAGCAGCTGAGAACTGTCATCTAAAGTGGTTAACAGCTTGCAATTTAGAGATCTATCCTGGTTACAGATTTCTATTGGCTAAATGGCTTTTTTTTCTGCACTGAGAACTTCAGCCCCACCAGGAAAAAAATTGCCCCACCAGCCACAAGATCCTGGCTACAGCCCTGGGGGACATGTTCTTTGATTGCATCTTATTTTTTTATTTACATTTTTTATACTCTGCCTTTCCCACTGGGACTCGAGGCAGCTTGAACACACGTGCCTCTGCCTTCCGCTGAATCAGACCCCCTCAAGGATCCAGCAAGGTCAGTCTCGTCTGCTCAGGCTGGCAACGGCTCCCCAGGGTCTCAGGCAGAAGAGGTCTTTCCCATCTGCCTGATTTAACTGGAGACGCCTGGAATTGAACCTGGGACCTTCTGCATGCCAAGCAGATGCTCTGCCTCTGAGCCATGGCTCTCATCAACAAGATGGGATGTCCAGTAAGCCATGAAGTAGGATCCGGATTGTAGATTCAACCGGAAGTCTGAACGACACACCCGGAGCAAAGCATCAATGGGTTCACATGACTGCTTAAGCGATGCAAAATTACACCGTATGCAGTGGCATGGACCACAGTCCCCAGTTGTTTCTCCAGGTAACTGTGCGGCAAGCCCCCTTGAATAATTCAGTTCTGTGTGATTTGTGGAAAGCCAGGGACTTGGTTGTTTTGCTTTCTTGTCCCCTCTCCCCGGGGGGCAGGAGGTTCTCCTAAAAAGGTGGCACTACCAACCATACAAGATGGAAACGGCAAATGCTGCCACCCTGGGCCTGCTGGACGGTGTGCCCTTGGCCGCCCTTGACCTAGGAAGGACCTCAAGATGCAGTAGGAGTCCAGTTTTTAAAAGAGACCACTGTCTGCCTGCAACCCCCTTAAGAATGACTCAGGCCAATGAAACACTTAAAATCCAGAGCAAAAAAAAAAGAGTTTTGGATCAGTCTTTTGAAGATCCAGCTAACTGGACTTCATGTGGCAGGGAGTTCCAACCGGGGGTGCCTCTGCAAAGAAAGCTCGGGCCGTCATTCCCCACCCATCACTCCTCACGTGGCCAGTGGGACTTTGAGCAGATCTCAAGTTCACCTGTTCCTTTCTCTGGGTTCTACTGAAGTCTAGAGAGCAGTTTATTCTGGGTGGCTTTTACAAACCAGGCTCAACAGATGTTGACTGTTTTGAAGGGCAAAGGCTCGGCACAGCCCGCAGTCTCTCTCACTCCCCCATTTTTGACATCTTTCCGGAGTAGCATCACTTCCTCACTTCCCTGTCTTTCTCCCCCAGCAACATGTCCACGACGGCCGGAAAGAGAATCTGACGGGCTTTGTGAAGACCTTTGAGAAGCTGGCCAGTGCGGACGGCTACCCGGGCATCTACGCCTTAGACTGTGAAATGGTGAGCACCTGGGCTTAGGTGGGAGGACTGGGTGAGGGCAGGCCGTGACTCAGTGGCAGAGCATCTGCTTGGCATGCAAAAGATCCCAGGTTCGATCCCTAGTGCATCTCCACTTAAAAGGAACAGCCAGGAGGTGATGTAAAAGACGTTTCTCTGCCCGAGACCCTGGAGAGCCATTGGCAGTCTGAGTGGACAAGGTAACCGACCAACTGTTGGATTCAGTATGTGGGTTGATGGGGGTGAGGGAGTGGGACCCTGTGGGATTCTGCCCTCACCTGGTCCACATTTTCCCGCCTGAATACAAGGTGCAGCTGTTCATCTTGCATTCAGTGTTGCCTTTTGGAGCACCCAAGCTCTGTCCCCCAGACGCCTGGGGTCTATTTTGGCCACCTCTCTGCTCTGGGTCTGGCTCAAAGAACTTCTGGGTGTGTACTACCTTTGAGGTTCAGGGTGCAAGAGAAGGCTTGGGTATCAATGCAGTTTTGAAAACAGTGCTGTCCCAATTTTTGCTTTGGTGGATGCAAAGTATGGGGAATGGGGAGACATGGGCATGGCCACCCTCTGCTGCGCTGCTCGCAGCTGCCTGTCATTTCCCCCACCTGTTTAAAAGACGGATAACCCACGCACTCAGCACCGTGCTCCTTGGGAGGTTTCCAGGCCTAAGTGGAGGAATAAATAAAAACTGGTTAATAATGTGAAGTCCCACGTTGAAACCATCCATCTAGGCAAGTTAAAAAGAAAGATATTTAAAAGAAGCTTTAAAAAAACCCATAAAGGAAAGAACAGAATAAGAACAATGGAGCATCAGAAACCAAACCGTAAATGGAGGGTGCAGGGAAATCAGTCAAACCAAAGAATACAGCCAGAGTCCAGGAGCACCTTAAAGACTAACAAAATTTGTGGCAGGGGAGGATCTTTCATGAGTGACTCACGAAAGCTCCTGCTCCTGCCACAAATTTTCTTATAGATCCAGAGGAGTCAGCTGTGTTAGTCTGTTGCTGCAAAATAGTAAAAAGCCCAGTAGCCCCTGTAAGACTAACAAGCTTTATTGTAGCAGAAGCTTTCGAGACACACAGCTCTCTTGGTCAGATGGTGCGACTGGGCTTTTTACTAGTTTACAGATTTTGTTAGTCTTTAAGGTGCTGCCGGGCTTTTGCTCGTTTCTGCTGCCACGGACAGACCAACACGGCCGCCCATCTTGATCTATTTCCAAAGAGTGCAATTTTGTAAAATGTGGCATTAACCACTTGGGAGAACAAAACTGTTCTCACCTGACTCTTCAGAGTCTAGTTCCCAGGGGGAACCTGCCTGACAACAGGGAAATCACGGCCCCAGCGCTTGTTTGCTCCCTCACCTTATATCTGCAGGCGGGGCAGGTGTAAGGGTTGCCAGCCTCCAGGTGGGGCCTGGAGACCCCTCAGAACTAAAACTGATCTCCAGACTACAGAAGTCAGTTCCCTGGGAGGAAATGGCTACTTCGGGGGGGGGGGGGGGGAGAGCTGTGCCTGCTGAGACTCCCTTCCGAACACCGCCCTCCCTAAGCTTTATCCCGAAATCTCCGGGGATTTCCCAAGCCAGAGTTGGTGACCAAGACAAGGGGCTAGCTTTTGATCCATGAAGCATGGCTCCATTTGCCTTGGGGGCCTGCCTCTCCCCCTGCTGGCTGATGGGCTAGTTGCTGTTTGGGAATACAGCCCTGCTTCCTGAGCCCTTTTTGCAAAAGCTCTAAATGCTGTCAGCAAGACCCTTTTATTGTAATGATGGAATGTCTTTAGTGTGAGTCCGCCTCTGGCTGTCTTCAGTAAAAACTGCAGGTCTCAGGGAGAGAGGGTGGTCACAGCACAAGCTTGTTTTCTTCTTCTCTTGGTGGTTTTTGTGTTCAGACTGTTTTTAAGTAGTGCGTGCTGCTCTGGTTGTTGGAAAGTGGTCTTATGCAAAGCTGTTGGTTGAGAACGTTTTGGTTGTAGTGTCTCGGGGGGGGGGGGAGCGTCCTCCCTCCAAAAGACGCCCACCGTGACTCTGGCCCTTGGCCTTTACAGTGTTACACCAAGCAAGGCCTGGAGCTGACCCGGGTCACCGTGATCAACTCGGACCTGAAGGTGGTCTATGACACTTTCGTCAAGCCGGACCGCAAAGTGGTGGACTACAACACAAGGTGAGAGGTGCAGAGGGGGTCAGCCGTGGCAATCGAGGTTCAATAATATCTCTTGGAAATTCTTAAAAGCAAAACTAATAGAGGTAAATTTAGGAGAGAGGTTCAGAAATATGATTGAGGCAATATATAAAAACCAATTTGCTAGAATAATAATAAATGGCGACATATCACATCAGATTAACATAGAAAAGGGTACAAGACAAGGATGCCCCCTCTCCCCTTTACTATTCATCTTTGCCTTAGAAACGTTATGTGACCAGGTACGAGAAGATGCAAATGTTAAAGGTCTTAAAACTAAAGGACAGGAATATAAACTCTGTGCCTATGCAGATGACCTGATGTTTATTATAGAAAACCCTGAAGACTCACTAGGTAGACTATTGGAAATAATTAATAAATATGGGAAAGTGGCGGGTTTAAAAATAAATTTGAAAAAAACTAAATTATTAACAAAAAACTGCTCTAAAGTGGTAGATGATAAGATACAAACTGCATCTAATATCTCAATAACTAAAAAAGTTAAATATCTTGGTATCATATGCTCAAATAAGACAAGCTCTCTAATTGAAGATAATTACAAATGTTTAATAAATAAAGTTAAAAAAGATTTGGATAATTGGAAAAATTTGAATTTATCTTGGTTAGGTAGAATAGCAGCCATTAAGATGAATATCCTACTCAAATTTCTATTTTTAGCCCAGACAATTCCTCTTTTAAATGAAAATGCCTCATTTTATAAAGAAATTAATAGATTAACAAAAGAGTTTATTTGGTTCCCCAAAAAACCGAGAGTCAAGTGGAAGACACTACAAGGGGGGAAAGAAAGAGGAGGATTGGGGGTACCCAATTGGGAAATATATGGTCTAGCATCAGCTCTTATTTGGATAAGAGATTGGGTAAAGCTGGAAAATCAGAGAGTTCTAGCATTGGAAGGACACGATCTCTACATGGGATGGCACGCTTATGTGTGGTACAAGAAGTACAAAATCCATACTAACTTCAATTTACACACATTAAGGGCAGCCCTCATGAAAAATTGGAATAAAATCAAGGAAAAATTCTACCTTAAAATACCAAGATGGGTATCCCCACTGGAGGCTTTTATAAAGCCATCCTTGTTAACACAGAATAAGTTAATAAATTACGGGGATTTGCTGGATAAAAGAGGAAACCTTAAGTCTGAGATCCAAATGAAAGACGAATTAGGAATTGAATTGTCGTGGTGGGAAAATATTCAGCTGCAATCCAGATATAAAGAAGATAAGAAAATTGGTTTCAACGAAAACCCTAATGAATTAGATATTATTTGGTTAAATAATGAAGATAAATTAATCAAAAAAATATATAACTTTATGAATAATTATGAAATGCAAGATGATATAATAAACCCAACTATGATAAACTGGATGAAGGATTTCGGATATTCCATAGATACAGATAGATGGACAAAAACTTGGAATTCACTTAAATACCTGAAGGCAGCAAGTTATAAAGAAAAAATATATAAAGTTTTTCACCGCTGGTACTGGTCCCCCGACAGATTAAACAAATGCTATAAGAACATATCTGAAGCGTGTTGGCTATGTGAATCTGAAAAAGGCACGTTCTTTCATATGTGGTGGACCTGTAAGAAGATGCAAAAATATTGGAAAATGGTAGGCGAGTGGATATTTAAGATCTTTGCTGTTGTAATACCTATTAAGCCAGAGATTTTTCTATTGAATATACTCCCAGAGGGACTTAATAAAGTAGATCAGAAATTGTTAGCCTATATCCTTACCGCAGCGCGAATATTAAGAGCAAAAAAATGGAAAAGCTCTGTATTACCGGGCAGAATAGACATAGTATACAAGCTATTGGAATAGGCTGAATTAGATAAGTTGAGTTACCTATGTAATACAGATAACAAAACTGATCCAACATTTACATGGTCTAAATTATATCTGAATATGTAAAGAATATGTGCTCTATATTTAGAAATGTTTGTAAATAATTGTTTTAAATTGAAAACTAAATAAACTGGATCCATAAACCAGGCTGTGAGGCCAGCGTTCTCAGGGCAGCCTCCCCTGCCCCCCTACACAGCCCAAAGCATCTTGTAGTCGCATCGAGTCTGTCACACGCAGGAATGTGGAAGTGTCGTAAATGCCAGCTTTCTCCCCGGCAGATTCTCAGGTGTGACGGAGGCGGATCTGGAGGACGTGACTGTAACGCTGCGAGACGTCCAGGCAGTTCTTCTGAATATGTTCAGTACGGACACCATCCTCATCGGGCACAGCCTGGAGAGTGACTTATTTGCACTACAGGTACTGGGAAAGAGGGGCCTCGCTTCCTCTGTCTGGGGTGCTCTGCGTGGGGGGTGAGGGCACTGTAGCTGGGTGTGTGTTATGAGGCACACCTTGGCTGGCTGTTTTTTTGGCATTTTCTCTGTGTGTGTTTGTGTGTCTGCAACTGGAAGTCACGTTGACTTCTGGTGACCAACCCCTACTGGGGGCCAACTCTCCCATCTAAGCTGTGGAGTCTTGTGAGCAAAAATTCTACTTTGTGAACTACTGGCATTAAAGTTGTGAGCGAGAGATTTGGCTGCTGCATGGATTAGTTTGGTCTGGAGCTCTCCTTTCTGAGTGGAGACAAAAATCTGCGAGCCAGAGGCTACAAAACTGTGAGCTAGCTCACACTAACTCAAGCTTAGAGCCAGTTTGGTGTTGTGGTTAAGTGTGCGGACTCTGATCTGGGAGAACTGGGTTTCATTCCCCACTCCTTCACTTGTAGCTGCTGGATGACCTTGGGCAAGCCACAGTTCTCTCAGCGCTGTTCTCTCAAGGACAATTCTGGAAAGAGCTCTCTCAGCCCCACCTACCTGACAGGGTATCCGTTTGTGAGGAGAGGAAGGGAAGGAGATTGTAAGCTGCTCTGAGACTCGGAGTGAAGGGCGGGATATAAATCCAATCTCCTCCTCCTCCTCCTTAGAGGCAACACTGCCAGTGGGGCCTGGAGGATATTCAGAGAGGTGGCTGAATAAAGCCTGCCCCTGTCCGCCTGACTTGGTGTTCCAAGGAAGTCTCCCATCCAAGTACTAACCACAGTCGACCCTGCTTAGCTTCTGGGATCTGACAAGATTGGGCTTGCCTGGGCTATCGAAATCAGGGCAGCCATCCCCGAACTGAGCAGGTAGCCCCTTCCGAGTCCACTCCTCTTCTGAAGGTTACCGGGTCTCAGAAACCCCAAGTGAGTTTTGGAATGTAGAAATGACCAGGGTGTGGCTTTGCCTTCCCTCCTCCAGCTCCTCCACAGCACGGTGGTGGACACATCGGTCGTCTTCCCCCATCGGCTGGGCTTGCCTTGCAAGCGGGCGCTGCGCACCTTGATGGCTGACTACCTCAAGCGCATCATCCAGGACAGTGGTGAGACCTGGGGAGGGGGAGAAGGTGGCGGGGGGGCTGCCCCATAGCATCCCTGCATCTCCCATTCTTCAATTTTTAAAAACCCCATATTCTCGCAGGAAGCGTTGACCCCTATCCCCACCTGTTCCACTCCTCTTCCAAGTATTCCAGGTTGCCTTGTGTGATCATAAGAATGTAAGAGAAGCCAATGATGGATCAGGCTAATGGCCCCTCCAGTCCAACACTCGGTGTCACACAGTGGCCAAAAACACCAGGTGCCCTCAGGAGGTCCAGCAGTGGGGCCAGGACACTGGAAGCCCTCCCACTGTTGCCCCCCCCCCAGGCACCAAGAATACAGAGCATCACTTGCCCCAGACTGAGAGTTCCTATCTATACCTTGCGGCTAACGGCCACTGATGGACCTCTGCTCCATATAAGAACATAAGAGAGAAGCCAAGGTTGGATCAGGCCAGTGGCCCATCCAGTCCAACACTCTGTGTCACACAGTGGCCAAAAACACCAGGGGCCCTCAGGAGGTCCAGCAGTGGGGCAAAGAAACACTAGAAGACCTCCCACTGTTGCCCCCCCCAAGCACCAAGAAGACAGAGCATCCCTTGCCCCAGACTGAGAGTTCCTATCTATACCTTGCGGCTAACGGCCACTGATGGACCTCTGCTCCATATAAGAACATAAGAGAGAAGCCAAGGTTGGATCAGGCCAGTGGCCCATCCAGTCCAACACTCTGTGTCACACAGTGGCCAAAAACACCAGGGGCCCTCAGGAGGTCCAGCAGTGGGGCAAAGAAACACTAGAAGACCTCCCACTGTTGCCCCCCCCAAGCACCAAGAAGACAGAGCATCCCTTGCCCCAGACTGAGAGTTCCTATCTATACCTTGCGGCTAACGGCCACTGATGGACCTCTGCTCCATATAAGAACATAAGAGAGAAGCCAAGGTTGGATCAGGCCAGTGGCCCATCCAGTCCAACACTCCGTGTCACACAGTGGCCAAAAACACCAGGGGCCCTCAGGAGGTCCAGCAGTGGGGCCAGGACACTGGAAGCCCTCCCACTGTTGCCCCCCCCAAGCACCAAGAATACAGAGCATCACTTGCCCCAGACTGAGAGTTCCTATCTATACCTTGCGGCTAACGGCCACTGATGGACCTCTGCTCCATATAAGAACATAAGAGAGAAGCCAAGGTTGGATCAGGCCAGTGGCCCATCCAGTCCAACACTCTGTGTCACACAGTGGCCAAAAACACCAGGGGCCCTCAGGAGGTCCAGCAGTGGGGCCAGGACACTAGAAGCCCTCCCACTGTTGCCCCCCCTGTCAAGCACCAAGAATACAGAGCATCACTTGCCCCAGACCGAGAGTTCCTATCTAGACCTTGTGGCTAATAGCCACTGATGGACCCCTGTTCCATATGTTTATCCAATTCCCTCTTGAAGCCCTCCATGCTTGTAGCCGCTACCACCTCCTGTGGCAGTGAATTCCACGTGTTAATCACTCTTTGGGTGAAGAAATGCTTCCTTTTATCCGTTCTAACCCGACTCCTCAGCCATTTCATGGAGTGCCCACGAGTTCTTGTATTGTGAGAAAGGGAGAAAAGGACTTCTTTCTCTACCTGCTCTATCCCATGCGTAGCCTTGTAAACCTCGATCATGTCTCCCCTCAGCCGTCGTTTCTCCAAGTTAAAGAGCCCCAAGTGCCTCAACCTTTCTTCATAGGGAAAGTGTTCCAACCCTTTTATCATTCTAGCTGCCCTTTTCTGCCTTTTTTCCAATGCTATAATATCTTCCTTGAGGTGCAGCGACCAGAACTGTACACAGTACTCCAAATGAGGTCGCACCGTCAATTGTATACAGGGGCATTATGACTTGTTTTGACTGGGTTCATCATTGCCTCTCAAGGCCAGTCCAAGTGTGATGTGAAAACTGTGCCCTGAAGACCAGTCGAGTGCTTCTGCTTACAGTGAGCACGGTGGTAAAACTGGATTTCACAGTTAAAAGAGCAATGAAATAAAGCGGCACGAAAGCTTCCCATGAACTGGGTTTCGCAACTGGAGAACAGGGATACGATAGCTTGGCTTTCAAAAGGCGAGAGCTGTGATCTAGATCTAGGTTTCCAGCTACCAGTGGGGGAGGAATAAAGAGGGGAAAGCAAAGAAAATTGCTTGGAATTTCACAGGTGATTAAAATTAGGACCCTGCCTTCATACCCAGTGCTCTTCCCACAGCGTGTTTGTTTTCCCCACCTGTGGTCCTTCCCTCTGTTTTTATCCTATCAACCACCCTGCCAGGTAGGCTAAGCTGAGAAAGGGTGACCGGTCTGAGGTCACCCAGCAAGCTCCTCCTCAGAAGAAGGTGGAGAAAGTGTTTCACAGGCCTGGGGCTTGTTGCTTTTCCTTCTTAATGGGGTTTGCAGCGCGCCCCTGCCGATAGACCCCTGGGTCTCGGGGGGGATTTCGCATCGATTCCTGTCCAGTAGACGGTTAAGGTTTCTGGTGGTCCTGCTAAATACCGCATGCACCGGACGACTCCCTCCAGCAGGGAGCAGTGCGTTTATTTACAGCATGTGGCAGTGCTTGCTCTCTTCTATTTATTTGTCTTACAAAATTTGTATCTCGCTTTTCGGCCCTTGCTTTACTGGTATATGCGGCGGGGGAGGGGGAGGGATGCTATGGACATGAACGCTTTGGAAGGGTTTCCCTTAAAATTAAGGTTTAGGCAGGCCTGTCGCCAGGATTTTTAAATTCGGGGGGCCTTTAAATAAGTCCGGGAGCACCTCGCACACACCCCGGGTGAGCGTCACAAATAAAATTTTGAAATGGAAGGCAGGGAGCCTTGGTAGTAAGTTGAGGGGCGACGGCAGCCCAAGTAGAGGACTGGGTGAGCTATCACGCCAATGTCAATGACCCAGCCCACACTGATAGTAAGATAATCTCTTGTCTGCTCTGAGCAGGGGAGCTGCCGCAGAGGGCTGCATCTGCATTTATTTCCAAGTTTACGAACCCACTTGCCTCGAGGCAACCGTCATTCGCCCCAGGTGAGCTAACTTCCCTGTTTCTCGTTTTTTCCCCAGTGGAAGGTCACGACTCCAGCGAAGATGCCCGTGCCTGCATGGAGCTGATGATCTGGAAGATCAAAGAGGACTCGAAAGTGAAGCGATGACCTTGCCCCCCGCCCTCCCCCGCAGCAGCTCCTCCTTCCCGGCTGTGGCACGGTGCAATAAAAGTCTCCAGAGCAGCCTGCCTGTGTCTCTGGGATGGGTCGTCTCTCTCTGCCTTCCCCCCACTCTGCCTTCGGAGGAATCCCTGAGCATCGGGAGGGAGCTGCTACGGGCTCGTAGACTGGGTGCCCACCCCCTCTGGGCATGCCGGCTGAGACTCGAGAGACCCCGCGTGTCCCAGCTCACGGGGGGGCTCGAGAGCACTATCTCCCCTTCCCCGTTTTTATTTATGGACACACAAAGAAGCCTTCTGATTTAATCTTGCCAGTCCCCAGCTGGAGGACGTTTCTGCAGGAGTCGGCTGCGGCACTGGGTCCGCTGGGGACGTGGACGAGTGGGAGTTCCCGCAGGGTAGGGTGGGGGGCGGGGGACACGAACGGCACAGAGGGCAGCAGGTCTGGGAGAGGCTGATGTTGGTCACTGGGCCTCTCGCAGAAGCTGGGGGCTGTATGTAGGCCGGGGGACATCAAATCACGGAAGGCCAGAAACAGACTTGCAAACCCCTGCTTCGGGGGGGGGGGGGTGTGCTGGCAAGCTGGGGCATGTGGAAAAGAGAATAAATCCTCACGGGCTCTGCCGGTGTGATTTCTCTGGCCGGTGCCTCGTTTGAGCGGCAGGTTCAGGAAAGGGTGGGGCACTGCTGCCCCATGAGGGTGGAAGGAGGAGCAGTCTGCGGCCTGGCCCTAGGGCTGGAATGACCCCCCCTCCCTGGCTTGGCCCCACTGGCCATATTAGCATCGGTTGGGCAGAAAAGTTGTGCAAAGGGTGTTGACCTCCAGAGAGCGGAAAGACTCGGCTAGGCCCCCTTCCCTTGTCTAGTCTATCAACTGTTCATTCTGTCCCTTTTCTCTCTCTCCCCCCCCCCCCCCCCCCCCGTGCTAAAGGGGCAGGCAACCAGCCAAAGGCATCGGTAGCTCTTGGACTGGGAACCCAAGCGTGGGCAAACGAATCCCCTCCCTCTTGCATTTTTCTCCAGAAGAGGGGCACACTCCGGGGCTACCATGCTCCCAAGCAATTTTTTTAAAAGACTTTAATCATTTCCCCCTTCTGCCTGCTAGCTGCCTTCTGCTCCCCAAGACCCGGGCAGTGCCTCCTACCGAAACACAGAGTGGGATTTGTCCCTCACTGGCGCTTTCGTCGGCTCTGCCTCTTCAAGGGCATGTGCGGGCCGCCAGCTCGCCTTTCCCCATCTCTAAGACCACTGTAGTTTTTTTCTCACGTGCATCAAAGGAACAAAGTCAGTGCCACCTTTAAGACCGACAAAAGTATGATTCTGGGTATCTGAAGAAGCGTGCCTGCACAGGGGAGCTGGTACCCGGCATGGAACTTCGTTGGTCTTCAAGGTGCCGCTGGAGTCAAACTTTGTTCTGCTGCTTCAGACCGATGCGACTACCCACCTAAATGCCTTGAAGGAGCTCCAGATGCGTGAAGGCCCCAGCACCCATGTAACAGGAGCCACATATAAGTTTGGGAGGGGTGCATGTTGAGGCCGTTACACCCTAAGGGGGAAAGTGGGCACATCTGCTCCCAGGGGCAGGTTTTGGCTGTGAGAGTCATGGCCCCATTCCCAGGATTTGCCATTGCAGCCAGATCTGCTCAGCTGCAGGCCTCAAGTGAGCATCTTTGACCTCCTTCCCATGAGGGCTTCCCCTCCTTAGCTTCAGGGTTCAGTTGGCCCGTAGCTTTATAATGTTTCCCGAAATGGTCAGAAGAGGCAGCTTGCCTTGCTGGCGGGGGGGTGGAATTCACACAACCCATTTTTCTCCAGCCTGTTTGACTCAGAATCTGTGGCTTGTGTGGATCTGCGCGGGGCGAGAGGCGGTAGGTAGCGGTGCCCCGTCTGCCATAGCAGCTTGGGGTGTCTGGCAGAGGAAAGCCACCTCACCACCTCCAGCAGTACAGGTCTTCAGTCCTTCCTCCTCCCTGGGGAGGGGGTTGAGACAGCGCTTGGCACCAGGAATGCCTGGCTGCCCTGGCCCATTTAGTTGTTGCGCTTCCAAGGCCAGCCACGACACCTGAGACCAGTCGGACCAGGGTGGCATGCTTCCTCCCCCTCACTTGACCTACGTCCCACAGGCATCAGCTGTCTTCATATTGCCTTTTGCTGGAGGTCTCAACCAGAAATCGGGTAGATTTTACCCAGAGCGTTGCTCAGATACAGGTCAGCGGTCAGAATCCTTGACTCGGCATCGGTGTCTTCGGTTGCACTGGTTTTGTTGTCGGTGTGAGTGCCATTTTGGGGAGCCGGACTAAGGAAGACACGGCATGGGTTACCTTGTGAACCGTTACAGCAGCGAGTCTATTTTCGTACTCTCTTGAGTGTCCACCGGTTGGCGCCACCCGGGGCCTTCAGGGAATCGTTGCCTGGCGAGAGCAGCATGGTTCCTCTATGGAGGGGAGCCCAGCCCGGCCCTCCCTCCCTCCCTCCCTCCCTCTGGACGCCACTTCCCCATTCAGCAGGAAGGACCATCTTCTGATGCACTCCTTGAAACTTGGCTGCAAGTGTGAAGTTTCCTGGCTGCGCAGCCCAAGGTTTGCTCTTCCTCTCGGTGCCCAAAGGCTGGCTTTCCTCAAGCGAGCCTTTTTGGCACTATTCCCCCCGCCCCCCCCCCATTATATTGCTCACAGAGGTCAGAGGTTCTGCTCCAGTGCCCCACCCGGCACTCCCCCCCCCCCGCTTCTCCCCCGTGGGCTGTTGAACACTGGATTGGAATAATAATGAAACCCTGTAGACATTGTATATAGCAACTGTATACCTGTTTAACACTATTTTGTAAATCTTTCTAATAAAAACAAAATCCCAGATGAGTTGTTCTGATTTGGGGGTGGGGCGCAGCTGAGCTGGGGTCTTCTGGTAAAAGGACAGCAGAAACCCCCTTTAGTCCATGGCAGAGCTCCCTCTAAGCTGTGGAGTCTTGTGAGCAAAGCATTCTACTTGGTGAGCTACTGGCATGAAAGTTGTGAGCGAGCGATTTGGCTACTGCGTAAATCAGTTTGCTCTGGAGCCATCCTTCCTGAGCCAAGACAAAGATGTGTGAGCCAGAGGCTAAAAAACTCTGAGCTAGCTCACACAAACTCATCTTAGAGGGAACACTGGTCTATGGGTTGGAGTCCCATGCAAATACTACACATTTAGGATCATTTGATGTTTCTGTCTCCAAATTGTGGGTGGGGTGGAGAATCTCACACTTAAGTCTTGCTTTCTGTAAGAAAGAATGCCCAAACAGAAGGTTTTTAGAGGGTTTTTTAAAAAAAAAGATTTGGTGTAAAGTATAAAAGATCTTTTGGAGATTTTAGTCCACCTTTCTCATTGGGATTCAAGCAGATTACAAGTACAAAAAGGACTTCAAAGGGGATTAGACAGATTCATGGAGGAGAGGTTTTCCAGTAGCTATTAGCCATGGTAACTAAAGGGAACCTCCATGTTCAAAGGCACGAATCCTCTGAATCCCAGAGCCAGGAGGCAACATCAGAGGAAGGCCTTGGCCTCAATGCCCTGTTGCTGGCCCTCCAGAGGAACTGGTTGAGGCCACTGTGTGAGACAGGAGGATGGACTAGATGGACCACTGGTCTGATCCAGCAGGGCTCTTCTGATGTTCTTATCAGGGGAAGGCCTCGGCCTCTGTGCCCTGTTGCTGGCCCTCCAGAGGAACTGGTTAAGGCCATTGTGTGAGGAAGGATGCTGGACTAGAGGGACCTCACTTGTCTGATCCAGCAGGGCTGATGTTCTTATGTTCTTACGATGTTCTGGTCTGATCCAGTAGGGCTCTGCTCATGACAGTGGATTACAAGGTACCACATTTGAACCTCAAGGCAGGCAAGGCTGAGTGTCTGTGACTGGCCCAGAGCCACCCAGCAAGCTTCCAAGGCAGAGTGGGGTTTTGAACCCACGTCTCCCAAATACTAGTGTGGCATTGTTAATCACCACCCCAGACTGGTTCAACTATGTGATTTAGGCCCTGGACATACTAGTCTATAGCATGCTGCTCTTGCTGAGACTCAAGGTGTGTTACGGAACACTGAAGTGATGCAATCGGACAGTAGTTGTAGTTGTAGTAATACATTTATCATATTTGGCCACAGGCCTTCACAAACCAAAACACATTTTTAGCATGCATCTGTACAAGTTCAAAATTTCTCTGAAAAACCCAGGCATCTTTAAAAAAAATTTCTGTCCAGCTCAAAAATTACAATTCAGTTCAGTTGTTGACATTCTTAGAAACCACATTTGCTCTGATTTCCCCAGCAGCCAGAGCAAAAAGTGCCGTCCCATCGGAGACAAAAGAATCCACATCAGATAACATCGGTCTGCTAAAACCAGACAGCATGAAACGGCCGAGAACAAAGCAGTAGTAACGAGGATTGCAAATGTGAACCAGCTGCCTAAAGCAAAGTATACTGTCAACAATTCAGAAAGTGGAATTACAAAGACAGAAGGCGGCAAGGCAGTAAAAGGGGCTGTAGCATCATGCGTCGGTTCTTGAGCACCTATCTCTTATGCCAAAATCTCTGCTATCTGCACATAAATGTTCTCTGGTCATGGATGCTGAGAGGGACTCTTCTTTGCCTAAGACCCTGGAGACACCGTGCACAAACAATATATGCAAATAATATTTAATAAGAATATAATATGTGTGTATAATGTTCTAAATAAATATAATCACAACAGAGGTATTCACAAAATTCATACAAATCCATACATGGGTAATTGGATGCATAATCAAAGTAACAGAATATGAAGGGAACAGTCCAAACATTCTCTCATCTGAATAGCTAGCTCCTGCCCAGACGTAATCCAAAGCAATGCTCCATCTAAGCTGTGTGGAGTCTTGTGAGCAAAAATTCAACTTTGTGAGCTTTAAAGCTGTGAGTGAGCAATTTGGCCACTTCATCAATTAGCTTGCTCTGGAGCTGTCCTTCCTAAGCGAAGACAAAAATGTGTGAGCCAGAGGCTAAAAAACTGTGAGCTAGCTCACACTAACTCACCTTAGAGGGAACACTGATCCAAAGCAATATAATATTTCAGAGCTGTGCAGGAGCTAGATATTTAGACGAGAGAATGTTTGGTCTGTTCCCTTTATAGTCTTTGTTACTTTGATTATGCAACCGATTGCCTATGAATGGATTTGTGTGAGTTTTGTAAATACCTATATTGTGATTATACTTATTTAGAACATTACACACACATTATATTCTTACTGAATATCACTTGCATATATTGTATACTTATACACGACGTTTTCTATTGTTTTGTACTTATTCCATCGTGGCCCCTGTTTTTGTTGATGGGATCCTGTAGGGGCCTTGCCAGTTGGCATCAATAACACTGGTCAGTGGACCAAGGGTCTGATCCAGTATGAGGCAAATTCGTCTGGTTTCATGCCACTCTGATGCCTTGTTCTGGGGAGGTGGGGAGGCAGTGTGGCTCGGTGGTTGGCTGATTTTGCATGCACTAGGTCCCGGGTTCAGTGTGAGAGTTCTGCGCAAAGTAGTCAAGGATCAGATCTTGGTTGGTAAACCAGAGTTCTTTATTTCCAATCTCTACATTAGTACAGCTTCTCGGATTATTGTCAGAGATGAGACAGATAATACAGGCAGGTCTATTATACCATTCCAAGGAGTTTGAATTACCCATAGGTAGCCAATCACTATAGGGGAAAATTGGCGGGCAAAACGGGATCCTGACCGTTTGGTTCTCACAGGAAAGAAAGTGAGGTGTCAAGCTGTAAATTCCCTTCCCAAACCAGACCCCTCAGATGTTACCAGTTCACATAACAATCAATGGCCTCAAGGCTTTTGCATGTGATAAGAGATGAGACGCATCCTCCCTCGAAGTCCCAGCCGGGGCAGATGGAATGCGGAGGCCGCGGTGTGAGAGGCCCTTTGTTCCCATACCATGCAGGTGTCACCCTCCCGCTTTAGCTGTTACAAACTCCAGGCCTGGTTAAGCACTACAGCATAGCAGCTACAACCATAAAATGAGAATACATAATTGGCAATAGCTTACAATAGAACAGCATTCAAAAGGGAAGGTACAACTGTAAGAATAGAGATTACTATGTCTGAATCAGCAGATTCTGACACACTGGCCCCCCGATAATTACCCTCACCCGGGCTTGTCAGGAGACTTTATGGAAAGCTGTAATTAATTTAGGAGCATGCACATGTTCAGAACGAATCCACTCATTATGCTCAGGACCAAAATCAAGCCATCTAACTAGATAATACAAGCGGCCCCTACGTATTCTAGAATCAAGAATCTCAGTTATCTCGAAATGTGGTGCCCCCCCCTTCATCAGTGGAGGAGGAACTGGAGGAACTGGATGCCATGCATTTGGCCCAGGATTCTTCTTTAGTAAGCTGAAATGAAAAACAGGGTGCACAGAACTCAGTGACTTGGGCAGCTCTAATTCAAAAGACACATCTGAAATTTTTCGCAACACTTTATAGGGCCCCACATATTTCCACCCCAATTTTCTGCTGGGTTGCAAGCCATGTATATTTTTTGTGGATAGATAAACAGAGTCCCCAGGCTGGAGATCCCAACCCTCAGCTCGGCCACGATCCGCATATTTCTTGTAGTCCTCCTTCGCTTGGTCTAAAGCCTTGGCTATTAGTGGCCATGATTCTTGTAAGGTCGCCCACCAACTCTTGAAGTCCGTAGGGGAAGCATCGGACACATTTTCAATGGTAGGCAAAGGCTTTCCCTCAAAGCCCCCCACGGCCATGAAGGGGGAGACGCCGGTAGAAGAGTGCACTGCATTGTTATAGCTATATTCTGCAAACGGCAATAAGTCCACCCAATTATCCTGGTGGTAATTGGTGTAGCATCTTAAGAATTGTTCCAAAATTTGATTAGTTCGTTCGGACTGTCCATCAGTTTCTGGATGGTAACCCGAACTTAGGGCTGGCTCTATGTCCATCAGTTTCAAAAGCTCCCGCCAGAAGTTGGCAACGAATTGACTGCCCCTGTCGGATACCACCCGTTTAGGAAAAGCGTGTAATTTTATCACCTGGTTGAAAAATGCTTTGGCCATCCCCTTGGCCGTCGGTAGTTGCTTGAAAGGGGTGAAATGGGCTTGCTTCGAAAACTTGTCTACCACCACCCAAATTACCGTTTTCCCCTTTGAGGGCGGCAGGTTAGTTATGAAGTCCATAGCTATCGCCTCCCAAGGGCGAGAAGGAGTAGGCAGGGGATGCAGGAGTCCCGGGACCTTTCCTCCCCTCTTTTTGCACATCAAGTAAGTCTGGCAAGCCGAGACAAAGTCTGAAACATCCCGGCGCATGCGCGGCCACCAAAACTGACGTTGAATTAGGTTAAGCGTTTTCAGAAACCCAAAGTGCCCAGCCAGTTTGGAGGAATGACAGGCTAATAAAATGTCCTTTCGCTTAATTTGCGGTACCACCAATTTATCTCCATGGTACCAACACCGATTTTCACCCAGAGAACACTCAGTCACTGTCTCTAGTTCCTCGATCTCCTCGGGTGAATACTCTTCCCCCCACTCACACGCCTCGGCTTCTACTTGAGTTCGTTTGCTCTGGCTTCTGGTGGTTACCGCCCCTCCCAGCTGCTGGGGGGAGAACATGGAGTCGAACACCTCTTCCTTTAGGCTTTCATGTTGGGGCAACCGGGAGAGCGCGTCTGCTAATGAGTTGGCCTTTCCAGGAAAGTGTTTTAACACAAAATTAAATTTTGAGAAGAAATCAGCCCACCGAAGTTGTTTCGCATTTAGCGATCTCTGAGTGCTTCCAGGTTTTTATGATCAGTCCAAATTTCAAACAGGGTTTGCGCCCCCTCTAGCCAATGCCGCCACGTAGTGAGGGCCAGCCGGATAGCCGCGGCTTCTTTATCCCAAACTGACCAGTTTCTTTCCGTTTCATTAAACTTTTTGGAAATATACGCAAGGGGGTGTAGTTTCCCATCCGATCCCTTCTGCAAAACGGCCCCCCCCATTGCCACATCGGACGCGTCTACATGGACTATGAACTCTTTGGTCTCGTCTGGGTGAGCCAAAATGGGTAAAAAGGGTTTTCAAAGTCTCGAACGCCCTCTGGCACTCCCCATTCCAGGCAATTCTCTCCCCGGGCTTCCCGGCTTCCGAACCCCTCCCCTTGGTTTTTAGCAAATCTGTCAGGGGAAGGGTAACCGTGGCAAAGTCCTTTATGAAGGTTCGATAGAAATTACAAAATCCCAAGAGACTCTGCAACAGCTTTCTCGTTCGGGGGGCTTCCCATTGGACCACCGCCTCCACTTTTGCCGGGTCCATCTCTAAACCCCTCTGCGAAATGCGATACCCTAGGAAGTCTACCGACTCGCGGTGGAACTCGCACTTAGACAGTTTGACATACAGTTGGTTTTTTAACAGGGTGGAAAGGACTTCCCGGACTAATTTCACGTGCTCTTTCTTATCAGCACAGTAGATCAAGATATCATCTATGTAACATAACACCCCCTTGAATAAATGCTTGTGCAACACTTCATTAATCAAGCTCATAAAGACCCCCGGAGCGCCACTCAAACCGAACGGCATCACGAGGTATTCAAACTGTCCCAAAGGAGTGTTGAAAGCGGTCTTGAATTCATCCCCCTCCCTTATGCGCACCCCGAAATAAGCGTCCCGGAGATCCAGCTTAGTGAACACTTTTCCCTTGGCCACTTCAGTTAGCAAGTCTTTTATCAAGGGGAGGGGGTAGGCGTTAGAACTGGAGACCGCATTCAGTCCCCTGTAGTCCGTGCACAAGCGCAGTCCCCCATCTTTCTTTTTCCGGAACAAAACAGGGGCGGCGAAGGGGGATTTAGCAGGGCGGATGAAACCGCGCTCCAAGTTCTTGTCTAAAAACTTCCGTAGTTCCTCCCGCTCTAGAGGGCTCATGGAGTAAAGCTTTCCTTTGGGGAGTTTCTTGCCAGGAATCAGCTCTATGGCACAATCTGACAGTCTGTGGGGGGGTAGCTCGTCCGCCTCGGTCTCACTGAAGACCTCCATCAGGTTTCTATACTCCCGGGGAACCGTGGAGGGGGCGGGGGCGAGGGCAGCCGGTCGAGGGGGGTTTGGTGGTCCCGGTCCCCACTCAGAGTCCCATTTGTGCGTCAGGCACCTGTCGTCCACCCAGGAGATCTTCCCTTCACTCCATTTGATGTAGGGGTCGTGCGAGCTCAGCCAGGGGCTCCGCAGCACCATGGGGAATTGGGCATTTGGGGTGATGACAAAAGCTCGCTTCTCCCAATGCTCCCCCGTCCCCAAAATCAAGCCCTCAGTTTCAGCTACACACTCTTCTTTCATCTCTGACCCATCCATTTGCGTGAATTTTAGGGGCTCGGCCAGCGGGGTGACTTTCGGTCCCAACCCTTCCACCACCAAAGGGCTAATTAAGTCCCGAGCACACCCAGAGTCAATTAGGGCACGGACCCGCATGTGAGTGCCCGTCCCCGGGGTCATTACAGTCACTACCATATATAATAGGGGCCCAGGGATGCTCACCGGAGATGGCGCTTCTTGGCGGGGGACCTGCAGTTCTGCGCCGCTCACTGCAGGCCGTTGGAGTTTCCCGACATCTGCGTTTCCATCAGCTCCAGCTCCCCTTGTTCGCTCGTGGCACCTTCCAGTTGCAGCGCCCGGGGTTTGAATGGGGTTTTCCCCCTACTAGGAGTGCTCCCGGCCACCGGGGTAGAGGTCTTCGGGCCCTTCCCTCCTCCCCTGGGGCACGCTGAGGCGAAGTGGCCACTCTCCCCGCATTTCATGCACAACCCTTGCCTGAAGCGGGCATCTTGGATGTCTTGCACACTGGGCTTTGGCTTCGCTCTTGGCACGGCTTTGCTGGCAGCTGTAGCTGGCATCCCCATCTTGATGAGGGTGAATCTTTCTTCCACGTCTGCGGCTGCCCTCATCCAGGTGGCCTGCGTTCCTGGTCGACCCCCTAGCAGGACGGCTTCGTATATTTCGGGGTTGAGACCCTCGCGGTACTTTTCTATGAAAAGTTCTTGGGGCCAGCCGCGGATCTTGGCGGCGACACGCCGGAACTTGTCGGTGTAGTCCCTCACCGTGGACCTCCCCTGGAACAGCTTCCGCAGTTGGTTCCGGGCTTTCTCTTCCCCCAGGGGGTCCTCGTACTGGTGTCGGAGAGCCCACATAAAGTTGTTCAGCGAACGTAGCTCAGGGCCGGGGGCATCGTGCAGGCTCACATACCAATCGCTGGCGGTGTCCTTCAGCTTGGACCCTATGTAGCCAATCCGCTCCCTCTCGGTGGGGTAGAGATGGCCCCAGCTGTCCAGGAACCGCTCGATCTCCAGCAGGAAAAAGCGCAGCTTCTCGGGGTCCCCATCGAAAGTAGCCGTCAATGGGTTGGTGGGGGTCGGGCGAACGATCGGCCCTGCCGGTGCTGGGGCCGGCGCGGGGACGGGACCGGGCACCTGTGGAGGGACGACCGGCGGAACCTGCTGCGGCGGCGGCCGCAGCTGCACTGGCACCTGTGGCTGAGCCGGAACTCCCCCGGGAGCCGCCGGCAGCTGCTGGACCCCCGTTGCGGGGGCTGGAAGAGCCTCTTGCATGGCCCTCATGGCGTCCCGGAACTGGTACTGGAGATCGAGGGCCAACTCTCGTAGTTCGGTGGTAAGCTGGAACCGCAAATCTCCCATCATCCGGTCTAGGGATTGCATCTGGTCTTCCCGGTACGGATCGGGCCCATACGGGCCGGTCCTCTCTCCTTCCATGGACGGGCGACGCTGATCTCCTCCGTAGATCGGCTCGCGGTCTTCTCCCAGGTAGCTCGGCCTCCCTAGGTCGAGTTGATCGCCCGGGAACGAAACCCGTGCCCCTTTCCGGTCGTGCACCCAAGAGTCCACGGTCCCACGACCGAACTGGCTCCAGGCGTACTTCGGGGTCACGCTCTGAAGAGGAGGTAGGCGCGGGATGTAGTGAGCCCCCTGAATCGTAGTCACCGGTACTTCGAGCTTCCCTCCGCCGCCTCCACCACCGTTCCCCTGGTCCACCGGGGTGGTGGGTGTATCTTCGGGGGTAGTAGGGTTGGGAACCGTGCCGTCGTCTGACATGATCAGGAACGGCTGAGTCCCAGTCACAGATCTCTGACAATCTGTGAGAGTTCTGCGCAAAGTAGTCAAGGATCAGATCTTGGTTGGTAAACCAGAGTTCTTTATTTCCAATCTCTACATTAGTACAGCTTCTCGGATTATTGTCAGAGATGAGACAGATAATACAGGCAGGTCTATTATACCATTCCAAGGAGTTTGAATTACCCATAGGTAGCCAATCACTATAGGGGAAAATTGGCGGGCAAAGAGGAGTTCTGGCCGTTTGGTTCTCACAGGAAAGAGAGTGAGGTGTCAAGCTGTAAATTTCCTTTCCCAAACCAGACCCCTCAGATGTTACCAGTTCACATAACAATCAATGGCCTCAAGGCTTTTGCATGTGATAAGAGATGAGACGCATCCTCCCTCGAAGTCCCAGCCGGGGCAGATGGAATGCGGAGGCCGCGGTGTGAGAGGCCCTTTGTTCCCATACCATGCAGGTGTCACCCTCCCGCCTTAACTGTTACAAACTCCAGGCCTGGTTAAGCACTACAGCATAGCAGTTACAACCATAAAATGAGAATACATAATTGGCAATAGCTTACAATAGAACAGCATTCAAAAGGGAAGGTACAACTGTAAGAATAGAGATTACTATGTCTGAATCAGCAGATTCTGACATTCAGTCTCCAGCATTGCAAGCTTGAGAGTGCTGCAGGGCTGGGGAGAGCCCCTTTCCAAGGAGGCCGTAGCCAACAGCTTGTCCAGGGATCCTTAATGTGGTGCTGGTGGTGCCTGCTGACACCTTTCCTAATGCCCGCCAAGTGTTTTTAGAAACTGGGTGGGACCATGTGGGCTTTATGCCAGCAAGGCGTCTGATTGGCCATTGGAGATTTGATTGGCTGTTAGGGCGGCCAGGTCCAATCTTCTCTCCAGTGGGAGGATTAGGGGGCATTCCAGGAGGAGGCGTTGTGATCCCCGATGCAATGATGTCACTGGCATCCCTATTGGATGTGCAGATTTTTTTTTAAAGTTTCTTTGGCAGCAACTGCCACCAAAGAAGAAGAGGAGGAGGAGGAGTTTATACCCCGCCCTTCACTGCCCGAAGGAGTCTCAGAGAGGCTTACAATCTCCTTTTCCATCCCCTCCCCTCCCCACAACAGACACCCTGTGAGGTAGGTGGGGCTGAGAGAGCTCTTTTGAGGACTGCTCCTGAGTGGACTGCTCTAAAAGAACTTGTGGCTGACCCAAGGTCTCAGCAGCAGCTGCATGTGGAGGAGTGGGGAATCACACCCGATTCTCCCAGATTAAGCCACCCTGAGCCCGCTCATGGGGAGGGCAGGGTATAAGCCAAATAAATAAATCAATTAGAGTCCACATTCCTAACCACTACACCAAATATAGCACAAGGATCTTGACTGTATGACAGAAGGTCAGCTGCAGCAGCCATTTTGTGCGGCTGACTGCCATATCCCTTGGCAGCCATTTCGTGCCTGTGCCCACCACCCTGTGTTAGACTTCCAAAAGTGCCCACAGGCTCAAAAATGTTGGGGATCCCTTAGCTAGAGGGACCAATGGCCTAGCTCAGTTGCGGGCAGCTGCAACTAGCAATCTTGGCTTCAGTCTCCCCGCCCCACCGCCCGAGGTTGTTTGAACACACCTGGCTGGCCAGATTCCGCTAAACACACTCAACAGTGGGTTCATTTGCTTCATGTAGATCTCCTTTCCCACCCTGGACCTGGGCCGACACCCGGCAGACATCCCCACACTCTCTTAAAATATGACTGGGAACAAAATATTTACAAAAGCTTTCTGAGCCAACCAATGCAATGATGAAAACAAGACGCCAGTAAAGATGGACTTGGCAGAAGCCAAGAGGCTGGCTGAACATTGGTTAGCAGAAGGAACTACCTCTGTGCACATCCCTGCTTAAGCTGTGTCAATTGGAAGGTGTGCAACAACTCACACAGAGATACGCTCGGTGAACTCTAAGCATGGCAGCTCTCCAGTTACGGGTGGTGTGAAAGGCACATGAAGATCTAGCCTATCATTGAAGCCTGTGTGCTCCCCCCCCCCGGCCTTATTTTTATCATTACATAAAAAGTGGGTCATTCTTTATCCTTAGGCATCATGAACTGAAATTCCTGGTATAAAAATAATCCCTTAAATTGCTTTTAAAAGGATGCCTGCTATCAGGAATTGGGGGAACAGTTCTGCTGAGTGTTTGACCCTCCCAATGCAGAGAAATCAGGGCCACGGTCTCACCTCCTCTGTGCCCCTTGATGGTGGCATCGTGTCTTCATCTTGGGGTCAAAGGCCAGCCTGAGCTGACTTGACCTTCACCACTGGGGGGCTGTTGCGTTAACTTGTGTCTCTTTCTGTGCGTGAATCCCCTGGCGTGGCTCTCTGGGCGTTAGTGGCTGATCTCCACTCCGTCACCAAAGCCTCCCTTTGTCTGAGTTATTGATCAAGGTTCTGAGCTTCATTAAAGGACTTTCTCTGGTTAATTTCCTGGTGTAAGCTCTTTATTAGCAAAATCGGGCCTGTTAAGGTCCAGGGGGAGCAAAGGTGCAGAGCCATCAGGCAGCTGGGAGATGACTGGGGATATCGACCGATGTGTTGGAACCGATTTGTGCCTTCTGAGATGGTGGAAAGATGTCTCAGAATCAGAGGCTGCCATTGTGAGAACAACTGGTCCAGAATGTGTGAGGCTGGCACCTTATGCCTTGTGTTTTGTATGGCCCTAGCATGTGGAAGTTCAACAAAGTTGAAGATTCACCCATCTGCTGCAAGTTTCCAGTTTTCCCTCCCTGCTGATTCCACCTCATTGCAATTGTGATTTTCCTTTCTTCGTGCGAGCCTCTGGTTTCTGTGCCCTTTTCTATTGCTGCGCTGATCTTCTCCCTGCAGAATGAATGCATTTTGTCAACATCGCGGGTGCATCAGGAGATCGGTGGCATACGTATCAATGGCAAATGTTGTGGGTATAAATGTGTCAGATGAAGGACTTGCACACGAGACAAGTGAGTTGGAAGGAGGAAACTCAAGTCTGCCCCTGGCAGTGAGCGGTTTATTTTTAAACATACACAGACTTACACGCCGCGCCCTTAGGTTGCTGCGTCAGCGTTCAGTAGACAATCATCAATCATGGAATCCACATAGGGAATAAGGAGGAGATGAGACAACTGTCTCAAGAGCCACTGTTTGCAGTAGGGCTTATCATCCAGCCAGCTTCAGGAGGACAATGCTCATTGTATAGCAGAGAGGGTAGAATCCACATGAATGAGAGACATATGTCTTGAGAGTATACTGTTTGCAGGAGGGTTTATACAATGCTCATTGCATAGCAGGGAGGGGAGAGAAGCATGGACTTTGACCTGGCTGGTATCCCAGTCTCAGATCTTCCCTACATCCCACTCTTTTTTGTTTTTTAATGCAAGGGGGGTGTCCAGGCCAGGTCTCTGTATCATCTCTCATTCGATGTGTCGTCAAAGAGATCTGTCCAGAACTGGGTCTGTGGGCATAGGGTAGGCAGGCCAGGTCTCTGTATCAGATCTCTCATTCGATGTGTCGTCAAAGAGATCTGGCCAGAACCGGGTCTGTGGGCCTCCAAAAGTTATCATGGGGTAGGCTGAGTGCTTTGGGGTAGCTAACCGGCAAAGTTGACACAGGCTAGAGAGACATTATAAACCACAGCAAAATACAATTCCCAATACAGCAAACAACACACAATATTGAATAATCTGGCCTAACCACCCAGTGGGGATCCAGCTCCAGAGAGCTGCCCACGAGGCAGGCAGGATATCTTGTTTGATGGACTCCGCCAGGGCATGCAGATTCTGGATTTGACGATAGACCGCCTTGGAGTTGTCAGTGAGATTGAAGCAACATATACTGTCCAGTTCCACACAACCATGATGGTGTAACAAGAGCAAATAGTCAATTGCTGCGCGGTTCTGCAACGTGGCTTAGAGAAGGAGTTTGTTGGCAGCAGGCTTGCAGCTCCCCCCAGGGGGAGGGAGAGCAAGCAAAGGCAAAACAGAATGGTGAGAGTAGAATTAACAGTTATAACCACACAAATTGCAGCAAAAAGATTCTCTGGGGTCTGTTCCTTTCCCTGCTCCGTCAGGAGGCACTGCGCTCTGTTGGTGGTCTGCTTGACAGCTCCCCAGGTTATTGGAGGTGCCCTCTGCCAGGTCTGCCAGGACTGGAATAGGTGCTGCGCTTTTGACAGTCTGACATTTGTCACCTCAGGCAGGGGGTTGGAACTGTTGATGCTGCGCCATGCCATGACTGGGGTGAACACACTTTGCAGGAACCCACAGTGGACCTGTTGGAGACAAAACAGAATACCCTCTCCCCCAGGTTAGCAAAGGGACCAGACCCAGCCAGAGGATGGGGCAAAGGTGGACCAGACCGAAAATGTCGGTCAAAAAGCAGTATTTGGGGCATTATCAGCTCCAGAGGTAACATTAAGCTGATTAACAGTGAATAAAACTCAGGCCACGGCCTGTTGGTAAGGAGGGGAAAGTTCCTCTGTTTTTATTTGTTTAGATCAGGCTACAGGGTACAGATTGCATTAGAGTAAAGTGAGGAGGGGGGGATGATAAGCAGTTTCCCCCACAAAGTCAGCCAGAGCAATTTGCCATTTCACCCCTCTGAGGGGTTGCATCAGAATAGGTGTCAATAGAAACATGTAAAGACTTCCAAGGGGAGAATTCAGGGACCTGTGTGACTTCCATTTGCCAGAAATCATAGGGCCCATGGCCTCAGGGATTAGCTCCAGCCTCCGGGATGTGAGCTAATCCTGCACAGCTGGGACATGCAGAAACAATGCGCTGTGCTTCAGAGAGAGAAAAAGTTTAAAATCAGCTGTCCAAGCACAAACATTCTGAGGACAAACCAGGTGATTTTCAGTGGAATCAGAGGAAAGCAAGTGTACAGCAGCATCAGCTTGAGAATTGCCCTCAGTGAGAGACCCAGAAAGGGAACTGTGACTTCTAAAGTGGGCAACAAAAAACTTCTGAGTGTGGCTAGCTAACAGCTTTTGCAAAGTGAGAAATAAGATAAGCAGATTAGAGTCTATGCACGGAGCCAGGTGAGCTCTGTGCAGAGAAGTAAGCAGCTTCACTACATACAGTGAATCAGAAATGAGATTATAAGATACAACAAAAGAAGTTTCAAAATCTTGCTTAGAAAAACAACAACTATTTTTACTAAATCTTGTCCAGCACGTTCTAAGACATGCTGCCTGCCCTGTGAACAGAACAGAGCTACCAAGGTTAGGGGCTTGGAAAAGTGAGCTGGGGAACCAAGGGATGAGCCAGACGAAAGGATTTGAGAGCTGTGTCAACAAAATGCTGACAAGGAGTAGGTGAATTTAGCATGCCTTGAGGAAGGACAGTCCACTGAAAGCGCCTAACACTGGGACTGTGAACGCAAAGCACTGCCGGTCTGGTGGGTGCAGGGGAATGGTAAAGAAGCAATCTTTCAAATCAATAATAAACAGTTGGAAATCAGCTGGAATTAAATTTGGGTTGGGCGTGCCACATTGCAGGGAGCCCATGGGCTGCAGCTAACTGCTCATTCACTAAACTTTCCAGAGCAGTGAGCTTAACCTGTGGCAGTGGCCATTGATCCACCCATACTGGGGTGTCTGTGAGCCAGTGCAAGGGCAGGGCAGTGGAGTTAGCCATCAAAAGTTAAGGTGGCTCCAAGCCGGGAGAGTAAGTCTCTGCCCCAAAGATTTGCATGGACTGGCAACCCAAAAGGGTGCAGCTGATAAATGCTGTGCTTTGGCGAGCTGCCTGGCGTCCTCCCACCCCCCGGGTCCCGACATTCTGCCCCAAAATGTCCCGTTCTCCCGCAATTGAAACACTTTCCTTGGGGCTTCTGGCCTTTCTGAAGTGCTGCTGCTAATAAACCAGCCTGATGAGCAGGCCCCCCAACATCTGGACATGCCTGAATCATTTCTGAAAGACTGGGATTCCTTCCGAGACCCTGTATAACCCGGCGGCACTCAGCAGTTGCATTTTCTTTGGCCAGTTTTTGCATTAATTCAGCCTGTGCCTCTGTATTGTCAATTTGGCGCTTTAATGCTTGTTGCAGGCAATTAATAAAATCCGGGTAGGGCTCAGTTGCCTTTTGGCAAATGGAGGAAAAGGACTGCAAGGGAGTGCCAGTAGGTGGGACTTTTTGCAATGCACGAAAAGCACACTCAGAGGAGACCCGAAGAGTGGCCTCAGGTAGAACAATTTGCTGATCTACCGGGGCAAAGAGACCACATCCATAGAGTTGCTCTGCTGTGTATTGCCCTCCAGACTGAAGACCCCGGATCTGACATTGCTGCTGATATTCACTGTCCCATACCACATACTGTGCTGGAGTTAAGAGCATACGTATGGTGGTTTTCCAATCCTCTGGGACCAAGAGATGATTTCTCATGGTGGCCTCTAAAAGTCCTTGGACATAGGGACTGCCAAGACCCATGTCCCGGATCCCCTTGCGGAGTTCCATAAGCAAGTTATAAGGCAGGGGTTTGTACTCCACAATGTTGTGGCCGTTGGCGTCCTGTTGACCAGTATAGTGAACAGGACAGAGACTTAACATCTCAGTAAGATCTTCCAAATCAGCATTCCCATGCTCCATCTCTGCCTCAAGGACCTGGCGGACCAGGTTCCCTGGGCGGTTGGCTGGTCCCCCGGTTGAATTACAAGTGGGGGCCATTGGAGCTGAAGGCTGTCCAGCTGGAGGACTGGGAACAGTGGACAATGGGGCGGCCACCTGACAGACCGAATAAGGGGGAGGGTTGTCAGTTAATTTCATTTTTTCCTGAACGGGGCTATGCATCTCTACTGCATGTCGAACCTGATGCCAGACATACAGCATCTCCACTGCTGCCCTTGGGGGGGAGTGAAGAGCCCAACCAATTTTTTCCCACTGGCGTAGTTGTAGAGATCCCTCAAGAGGATACCAGGGGCACTCTTTTTCGATGATTTTCAAAATAGTCTGTATTTGAGACAGGGCTGCAGACCCGCCACAAGCCTGTATCAAATACCTAAGTTCCTTCGCATGCTGTTGTTGGGGGAGTGTTAAAGTTCCACCCATACTCACCAGTTGATGGGGTCATGGAGTCCCGATGACGAAAACGAGTGCACTCAAGGGGCCTATGCCAGGCGCTGGTGAGTCGTAGTGTGATCCTCTCACATGCCCCACGTTGGGTGCCAGATGAAAGACTTGCACACGAGACAAGTGAGTTGGAAGGAGGAAACTCAAGTCTGCCCCTGGCAGTGAGCGGTTTATTTTTAAACATACACAGACTTACACGCCACGCGTCAGCGTTCAGTAGACAATCATCAATCATGGAATCCACATAGGGAATAAGGAGGAGATGAGACAACTGTCTCAAGAGCCACTGTTTGCAGTAGGGCTTATCATCCAGCCAGCTTCAGGAGGACAATGCTCATTGTATAGCAGAGAGGGTAGAATCCACATGAATGAGAGACATATATCTCGAGAGTATACTGTTTGCAGGAGGGTTTATACAATGCTCATTGCATAGCAGGGAGGGGGGAGAAGCATGGACTTTGACCTGGCTAGCATCCCAGTCTCAGATCTTCCCTACAGTCAGGAACTGACAATAGCATCTCTGTACTTTGCTTTCGTTTTCTCTGTTCTGGTGAACCCTTTGATTGCATCCCTTATCTGTCTTACTCCCCTTTCCCTGGCTAGTTGTAAATGTCACTTTGAAGTATATTGGTTGCTCTGGTTTATGTTACCATTTCTGGGCGGGAGAGTGGCGACCCAAATTCCTAGGCATCATCTAAAGCAAATGGTCTTCACTCCCATGCATTTCCCCCTCCCTTTTTCTGGGCCAGAGTATGTTATCTTGTTGTGAAGACCTTGGGCGCTTCTTTATGGCCACTTGCCTGGAATTGTTGTGCCTAGCTTCACACATGTGGGTCACTTAGAAGGGAATTTATAACTTTCTCACCTTGCTGTGGGAACCTCAACGGTCCCCTTCCTTTTTCCCGCATTCACCCTCTATTCCTGATTGGCCTAAGGCTGGGGTTCAGTTGAGACTGGAGAGTATATTAACACTGTCTGTATTTCATTAAGCATCTCTAACAAACATTGAGCACCTTTTTGCAGTACTGACCAATAAAGAACTTTGATTCAACAAAGGTCTGATCTGTTGCTGTCTACTCAGAAGCCTCACAGATTGTTAGAGATCTGTGCTTGGGACTTTCTCGTTCCTGACCATTTCAGTATCAGAATCTGCTAATTCAGACAAAGTATTTTCTATTGCTTCTAGCCATGTATTCTGTTTTATTGCTATGCTTCCCCCTGCTATGTCTGTATGCCCTGCTATATTCATATTGCCATGTATGTATGCTAGATGCTTCCCTAACACCTGCCATGTAATCACCCCTTCCTTAGGTGAACCCTCACTTTGGCCAGTATGTATGTAGAATATGTGACCCCAGGTTTATGACCCTGACCAGGCCTGGTTTGTGTAACTGTCAGAGCGGGAGGATGACAACTTCAAAGTATGGGAACAATGGGCCTCTCTGTCAGAATCTGCTGATCCAGACATATTAATCCTGACTGTACCTTCTATGTTATCCTATATTTTATTCTATGTTTGTAACCGCCATGTTGTAGTGCTTAACCAGGCCTGGAGTTTGTAACATTTAGAGCGGGAGGGTGACACCTGCAATGTATGAGAACAAGAGGGCCTCTCACACCGCTGCCTCCGCATTCCATCCGCCCCGGCTGGGACTTCAAGGGAGGATGCTTCTCATCTCTTATCACATGCAAAAGCCTTGAGGCCATTGATTGTTATGTGAACTGGTAACATCTGAGGGGTCTGGTTTGGGAAGGGAATTTACAGCTTGACACCTCACTTTCTTTCCTGTGAGAACCAAATGGTCAGGATCCCTTTTTGCCCGCCAATTTTCCCCTATAGTGATTGGCTACTTATGGGTAATTCAAACTCCTTGGAATGGTATAATAGACCTGCCTGTATTATCTGTCTCATCTCTGACAATAATCCGAGAAGCTGTACTAATGTAGAGATTGGAAATAAAGAACTTTGGTTAACCGACCAAGATCTGATCCTTGACTACTTTGCGCAGAACTCTCACAGATTGTCAGAGATCTGTGACTGGGACTCAGCCGTTCCTGATCATGTCAGACGACGGCACGGTTCCCATCCCTACTACCCCCGAAGATACACCCACCACCCCGGCGGACCAGGGGAACGGTGGTGGAGGCGGTGGAGGGGAGCCCAAAGTACCGGTGACTACGATTCAGGGGGCTCACTACATCCCGCGCCTACCTCCTCTTCAGAGCGTGACCCCGAAGTACGCCTGGAGCCAGTTCGGTCGTGGGACCGTGGACTCTTGGGTGCACGACCGGAAAGGGGCACGGGTTTCGTTCCCGAGCGACCAACTCGACCGAGGGAGGCCGAGTTACCTGGGAGGAGACAGCGAGCCGATCTACGGAGGAGATCCGCATCGCCCTTCCATGGAAGGAGAGAGGACCGGCCCGTATGGGCCCGATCCGTACTGCGAAGACCAGATGCAATCCCTAGACCGGATGATGGGAGATTTGTGGTTCCAACTTACCACCGAGCTCCGAGAATTGGCCCTCGATCTCCAGTACCAGTTCCGGGACGCCATGAGAGCCATGCAAGAGGCTCTCCCAGCACCCGCAACGGGGGTCCAGCAGCCGCCGGCGGCTCCCGGGGGAGTTCCGGCTCAGCCACCGGTGCCAGTGCAGCTGCGGCGGCCGCCGCCACAGGTTCCGCCAGTCGTCCCTCCACAGGTGCCAGGTCCCGTTCCTGCGCCGGCCCCAGTGCCGGCAGGGCCGATCGTTCGCCCGGCCCCCGCCGACCCATTGACGGCTACTTTCGATGGGGACCCCGAGAAGCTGCGGTTTTTCCTGCTGGAGATCGAGCGGTTCCTGGACAGCTGGGGCCACCTCTACCCCACCGAGAGGGAGCGGATTGGCTACATAGGATCCAAGCTGAAGGACACCGCCAGTGATTGGTATGTGAGCGTGCACGATGCCCCTGGTCCTGAACTACGTTCGCTGAACAACTTTATGTGGGCTCTCCGACACCAATACGAGGACCCCCTGGGGGAAGAGAAAGCCCGGAACCAACTGCGGAAGCTGTTCCAGGGGAGGTCCATGGTGAGGGACTACACCGACAAGTTCCGGCGCATCGCCGCTAAGATTCACGGCTGGCCCCAAGAACTTTTTATAGAAAAATACTGCGAAGGTCTCAACCCCGAGATTTATGAAACTGTCCTGTTAGGGGGCCGACCGGGAATGCTGGCCACCTGGATGAGGGCAGCCGCGGACGTGGAAGAAAGATTCACCCTCATCAAGATGGGGACGTCGGCTACAGCCGCCAGCAAAGCCGTGCCAAGGGCGAAGCCAAAGCCCAGTGTGCAAGACATCCGAGATGCCCGCTTCAGACAAGGCTTGTGCATGAAATGCGGGGAGAGTGGCCACTTCGCCTCAGCGTGCCCCAGGGGAGGAGGGAAGGGCCCGAAGACCTCCACCCCGGTGGCCGGGAGCACTCCTAGTAGGGGGAAAACCCCACTCAAGCCCCGGGCGCTACAACTGGAAGGTGCCGCGAGCGAACAGGGGGAGCTGGAGCTGATGGAAACGCAGATGTCAGGAAACTCCAACGGCCTGCAGTGAGCGGCGCAGAACTGCAGGTCCCCCGCCACAAAGCGCCATCTCCGGTGAGCATCCCTGGCCCCCTGTTATATATGGTAGTGACTGTAATGACCCCGGGGACGGGCACCCACATGAGGGTCCGTGCCCTAATTGACTCTGGGTGTGCTCGGGACTTAATTAGCCCTTTAGTGGTGGAAGGGTTGGGACCGAAAGTCACCCCGCTGGCCGAGCCCCTAAAATTCACGCAAATGGATGGGTCAGAGATGAAAGAAGAGTGTGTAGCTGAGACTGAGGGCTTGATTTTGGGAACCGGGGAGCATTGGGAGAAGCGAGCTTTTGTCATCATCCCGAATGCCCAATTCCCCATGGTGCTGGGGAGCCCCTGGCTGAGCTCGCATGACCCCTACATCAAATGGAGTGAAGGGAAGATCTCCTGGGTGGACGACAGGTGCCTGATGCACAAATGGGACTCTGAGTGGGGACCGGGACCGCCAGACCCCCCCCCCCCCGACTGGCTGCCCTCGCCCTCGCCCCCTCCACGGTCCCCCGGGAGTATAGAGACCTGATGGAGGTTTTCAGTGAGACCGAGGCGGACGAGCTACCCCCCCACAGACTGTCAGACTGTGCCATAGAACTGCTTCCTGGCGAGAAACTCCCCAAAGGAAAACTTTACTCCATGAGCCCTCTAGAGCGGGAGGAGCTACGAAAGTTTCTAGACAAGAACTTGGAGCGGGGTTTCATCCGCCCAGCTAAATCCCCCTTCGCCGCCCCTGTTTTATTCCGGAAAAAGAAAGACGGGGGACTGCGCTTGTGCACGGACTACAGGGGACTAAATGCAGTCTCCACTTCTAACGCCTACCCCCTCCCCTTGATAAAAGACTTACTAGCTGAAGCGGCCAAGGGAAAAGTGTTCACTAAGCTAGATCTCCGGGATGCTTATTTCCGGGTGCGCATAAGGGAGGGGGACGAATTCAAGACCGCTTTCAACACTCCATTGGGACAGTTTGAATACCTGGTGATGCCGTTCGGTTTGAGTGGCGCTCCCGGGGTCTTTATGAGTTTGATAAATGAAGTGTTGCACAAGCATTTATTCAAGGGGGTGTTATGTTACATAGATGATATCTTGATCTACTCTACTGATAAGAAAGCGCACGTGAAATTAGTCCGGGAAGTCCTTTCCACCTTGTTGAAAAACCAACTGTATGTTAAATTGTCTAAGTGCGAGTTCCACCGTGAGAGTGTAGACTTCCTAGGGTATCACATTTCGCAGAGGGGTTTAGAGATGGACCCAGCGAAAGTGGAGGCGGTGGTCCAGTGGGAAGCCCCCCGAACGAGGAAACAATTGCAGAGTCTCTTGGGATTTTGTAATTTTTATCGAACCTTCATAAAAGATTTTGCAACAGTTACCCTCCCCCTGACGGATTTGCTTAAAACCAAGGGGAGGGGTTCGGAAGCCGGGAAACCTGGGGAGAGAATCGCCTGGAATGGGGAGTGCCAACGGGCGTTCGAGACACTGAAAACCCTTTTTACCTCGGAGCCCATTTTGGCTCACCCAGACGAAACCAAAGAGTTCATAGTCCATGTAGACGCGTCCGATGTGGCAATGGGGGGGGCCGTTTTACAAAAGGGACCAGATGGGAAGCTACACCCCCTTGCATATATTTCCAAAAAGTTTAATGAAACAGAAAGAAACTGGTCAGTTTGGGATAAAGAAGCCGCGGCTATCCGGCTAGCCCTCACTACGTGGCGGCACTGGCTAGAGGGGGCACAAACCCCGTTTGAAATTTGGACTGATCATAAAAACCTGGAAGCATTGCGCACGCAGAGGTCACTGAATGCGAAACAACTTCGGTGGGCTGACTTCTTTTCAAAATTTAATTTTGTGTTAAAACACTTCCCTGGAAAGGCCAACTCCTTAGCGGATGCACTCTCCCGGTTGCCCCAACATGAAAGCCTGAAGGAAGAGGTGTTCGACTCCATGTTCTCCCCCCAGCAGCTGGGAGGGGCGGTCACTACCAGAAGTCAGCACAAACGAGCTCCAGTGGAAGCCGAGGCGTGTGATTGGGGGGGGGAGTATTCACCCGAGGAAGCCGAGGAACTAGAGACATTGGCTGAATGCTCGCTGAGGGAAAATCGGTGTTGGTACCATGGAGATAAATTAGTGGTGCCTCAAAGCAAGCGCAAGGACGTTTTATTAGCCTGCCATTCTTCTAAACTGGCTGGGCACTTTGGGTTTCTAAAGACGCTTAACCTAATTCAACGTCAGTTTTGGTGGCCGCGCATGCGCCGGGATGTTTCAGACTTCGTCTCGGCTTGCCAAACTTGCTTGATGTGTAAAAAGAGGGGAGGAAAGGTCCCGGGACTCTTGCATCCTCTGCCTACCCCTTCCCGCCCTTGGGAGGCGATAGCCATGGACTTTATAACTAACCTGCCGCCCTCAAAGGGGAAAACTGTAATTTGGGTGGTGGTAGACACGTTTTCAAAGCAAGCCCATTTCACCCCGTTCAAACAACTACCAACGGCCAAGGGGATGGCTAAAGCTTTTTTCAACCAGGTGATAAAATTACACGCTTTTCCTAAGCGGGTGGTATCCGACAGAGGCAGTCAATTTGTTGCCAACTTCTGGCAGGAGCTTTTGAAACTGATGGACATAGAGCCGGCGCTAAGTTCGGGTTACCATCCAGAAACCGATGGACAGTCCGAACGAACTAATCAAATTCTGGAACAGTTTTTAAGGTGCTACACCAACTACCACCAGGACAATTGGGTGGACTTATTGCCGTTTGCAGAATATAGCTATAATAATGCAGTGCACTCTTCTACCGGCGTCTCCCCCTTCATGGCCGTGGGAGGTTTTGAGGGAAAGCCTTTGCCTACCATTGAAAGTGCGTCCGATGCTTCCCCAACGGATTTCAAGAGTTGGTGGGCGACCTTACAAGAATCGTGGCCACTAATAGCCAAGGCATTAGACCAAGCGAAAGAAGACTACAAAAAATATGCGGATCGGGGGCGAGCTGTGGGCTGGGATCTCCAGCCTGGGGACTCTGTGTATCTTTCCACAAAAAATATACATGGCTTGCAACCCAGTCGAAAATTGGGATGGAAATATGTGGGCCCCTACAAGGTGTTACGAAAAATTTCAGATGTGTCTTTTGAATTAGAGCTGCCTAAGTCACTGAGTTCTGTGCATCCTGTTTTTCATTTCAGCTTACTGAAGAAAGATCCTGGGCCGAATGCATGGCATCCAGTTCCTCCAGTTCCTCCTCCACTGATGAAGGGGGGGGCATCTCATTTCGAGATAACTGAGATTCTTGATTCTAAAATGCGTAGGGGCCACTTATATTATTTAGTTAGTGTCAGAATCTGCAAATTCAGCCAATGTATTAGCCAGATATAGAGTTAACTTCTTGCATGCATGTCTTTAACTATCCTATGTATCTAAAGTATATTTGAACCTATGTAACCATAATGCATTGTTTCTGTCTTGGCCGGGAGGGTGACAACCATGATTTGTGAGAACAAGGAGGCCTCACATCCCTGCCTCCGCATTCCAGCTGCTCCGGCAGTAACTTCAAGGGGAGGATGCTTCTCATCTCTTATCAAATGCAAAAGAACCTTGGAGCCATTGATTGTTATGTGAACTCGAAACATCTGAGGGGTCTGGTTTGGGAGAGGAAATTTACTGCTTAACACCTCACTTTTTTCCTGTGAGAACCAAACGGTCAAGACACCTTTTAGCCCGCCAATTTTCCCTTAAGGGGATTGGCTATCTATGGGTAATTCAAACTCCTTGGAATGGTATAATAGACCCGCTTGTATTATTTGTCTCATCTCTGACAATAATCCGAGATGCTGTACTAATGTAGGAATAGGTAATAAAGAACTGTGGTTAACCAACCAAGATCTGATCCTTGACTACTTTGAGCAGAACTCTCACAGATTGTCAGAGATCTGTGATTGGGACTCAGCCGTTCCTGACCATGTCAGACGACGACGTGGTCCCCCTCAACCCTACTACTCCCGAAGATACTCCCGTTACCCCGAAGGATCCGGGGAACGGGGGTGGAGGCGGCGGAGGAGGTCCCGAAGTGCCGGTGACCACGAGCCAGGGGGCTCACTACATCCCGCGCCTGATTCCTCATCAGAGCGTGACCCCCAAGTACGCCTGGAGCAAATTCGGTCGTCGGACCGTGGATTCGTGGGTACACGATCGGAAAGGGGTACGGGTTTCGCTGACCGGAGACCAGCTCGATCGAGGGAGACCGAGCTACCTTGGGGACGACCGCGAGCCGATCTACCGTGGAGAGCCGCGTCGCCCGCCTTTCGAAGGAGAGGGGACAGGTCCGTATGGGCCCGATCCGTATGGAGAAGAGCAGATAGTCCCCTTGGAGCAGATGATGGGAGAGTTGCGACTTCAACTCACCGCCGAGCTCCGCGAGTTGGCCCTCGATCTCCAGCACCAATTTCGAGACGCTATGAGGGCAGTGCAAGGAGCTCTCCCCGGTCAGGGGGTAGGAGCCCCACAACAGCCAGCGGCGCCCGGAGGGGTTCCGGTTCAGCCGCAGGCGCCCGCTCTGCCGGCACAACCAGTCCAGCCGGTCGTTCCGGTTCCGGTGCCAGGGCCCGTTCCAGCACCCGCCCCGGCCCCGGCCGCTCCGGTCGCCCGCCCAGCCCCCTCCGACCCTTTGACGACCACCTTCGATGGGGACCCGGAGAAGCTGCGTTTCTTCATGCTGGAGATAGAGAGATTCCTGGACAGCTGGGGCCACCTCTATCCCACCGAGAAAGAACGGATTGGTTACATCGGATCCAAGCTGAAAGACACCGCCAGCGACTGGTATGTGAGCCTGCACGACACCCCAGGACCTGAGTTGCGTTCCCTGAACAACTTCATGTGGGCCATCAGTTCGAAGACCCCCTGGGTGAGGAGAAGGCCCGTAATCAACTAAGAAAGCTGTTCCAGGGGAGATCGACGGTGAGGGATTACACTGACAAGTTCAGGCGCATCGCGGCCAAGATCCACGGATGGCCGGAGGAGTTATTCATGGAGAAGTATTGGGAGGGCCTGAATCCGGAGA
Source organism: Lepidodactylus listeri (assembly GCA_029233225.1). Taxonomy (NCBI): domain Eukaryota; kingdom Metazoa; phylum Chordata; class Lepidosauria; order Squamata; family Gekkonidae; genus Lepidodactylus; species Lepidodactylus listeri. The sequence goes on from JARCFY010000002.1 coordinate 179,653,831, forward strand.
TCTACGAAACCGTGCTGTTGGGGGGCCGCCCGGGCACCTTGGCCACCTGGATGAGAGCCGCCATCGACATGGAGGAGCGATTCGCCTTGATCAAGATGGGAGCTTCGGTGACGGCGGCCAGCAAAGCAGCCCCCAGAGCGAAGCCCCGATCCAGCGTGCAAGACGTCCGAGATGCTAGGTTTCGGCAAGGGCTGTGCATGAAGTGTGGGGAGAGTGGCCATTTCGCCTCCGCCTGCCCAAGAGGGGGGGGGGGGGGAAGGCCCGAAGACCTCGACACCCGTAGTTGGGAGCACCCCTAGCCGGGGAAAAACACCAATGAAACCCCGGGCGTTGCAGCTGGAGGGAGCTGCCAGTGACCAGGGGGAGCTAGAGCTGATGGAGACGCAGATGTCGGGAAACTCCAACGGCCTGCAGTGAGCGGCGCAGAGCTGCAGGTCCCCCGCCAAGAAGCGCCATCTCCGGTGAGCATCCCTGGCCCCCTATTATATATGGTAGTGACTGTGGTGACCCCTGGATCAGGTACCCACATGAGGGTACGCGCGTTAATTGACTCTGGGTGTGCGCGAGACCTGATCAGCCCCTTGGTAGTGGAAGGGCTAGGACCAAAAGTCACCCCATTGGTGGAACCCCTAAAGTTCACTCAAATGGATGGGTCGGAGATGAAAGAGGAATGCATAGCAGAGACTGAGAGCCTGATTTTGGGGACGGGGGAACACTGGGAGAAGCGGGCTTTTGTCATCACCCCAAACGCCCAGTTCCCTATGGTATTGGGCAGCCCTTGGCTCGGGGCGCACGACCCTTATATTAAATGGAGCGAAGGGAAGATCTCGTGGGTGGACGAACGCTGCCTTACTCATAGATGGAACCCGGAGTGGGGACCCGGACCCCCGACCCCTCCTCCCCCGGTCCCCGCGCTCGCTCTCACCCCCACCATGGTGCCCAAGGAGTATAGAGATTTGCTGGAAGTGTTCAGCGAGACTGAGGCGGACGAGCTGCCCCCCCACCGACTGTCGGATTGTGCCATAGAACTACTCCCAGGAGAGAAACTCCCAAAAGGGAAATTGTACTCCATGAGCCCGTTGGAGCGGGAGGAGTTGCGAAAGTTCTTGGACAAAAATCTAGCGCGCGGTTTCATCCGCCCAGCTAAGTCCCCCTTTGCCGCACCGGTGCTGTTCAGGAAAAAAAAGGATGGGGGTTTGCGATTATGCACTGACTATAGGGGACTGAATGCGGTCTCCACTACCAACGCTTACCCCCTCCCTTTAATAAAAGATCTCTTGGCGGAAGCTGCTAAGGGGAAGATTTTTACCAAGCTGGATTTACGAGATGCCTATTTCAGGGTGCGCATCAGGGAAGGGGATGAATCCAAGACTGCCTTTAATACCCCCTTGGGACAATTCGAATATCTAGTGATGCCGTTCGGCTTAAGTGGCGCGCCCGGGGTCTTTATGAGTTTAATCAACGAAGTGTTGCACAAGCACCTATTTAAAGGCGTGTTATGTTACATAGATGATATCTTGATCTATTCTACTGATAAGAAAGCACATGTGAAATTAGTCAGGGAAGTCCTCGCTACCTTACTAAAAAACCAGCTATATGTGAAGCTATCCAAGTGTGAATTCCACCGTGAGTCCGTGGACTTCCTGGGCTATCGCATCTCTCAGAAGGGTTTGGAAATGGACCCGGGGAAGGTGGAGGCGGTGGTGCAATGGGAGGCTCCGCGAACGAGAAAACAATTGCAGAGCCTTTTAGGATTTTGTAATTTTTACCGAACCTTCATCAAGGACTTTGCTAAGGTTACTCTCCCCTTAACGGACTTACTAAAAACTAAGGGGAGAGGGCCCGAAGCAGGGAAGCCAGGAGAAAAAATAGCTTGGAACGGGGAGTGTCAGAGGGCGTTTGAGACTTTAAAGACTCTTTTTACTTCGGAGCCCATTCTAGCGCACCCTGACGAAACCAAAGAATTCGTAATCCATGTAGACGCGTCTGATGTAGCCATGGGGGGGGGCCATATTACAAAGTGGTCCGGAGGGGAAATTGCACCCGCTGGCTTATATTTCGAAAAAATTTAACGAAACGGAAAGGAATTGGTCGGTCTGGGACAAAGAAGCCGCAGCCATTAGGTTGGCGCTCACTACGTGGCGGCATTGGTTGGAGGGTGCGCAGACTCCGTTTGAAATATGGACTGATCATAAGAATCTGGAGGCGCTGCGCACTCAGAGATCCCTCAACGCCAAACAGCTGCGATGGGCCGATTTCTTCTCCAAGTTTAACTTTGTGCTTAAGCATTTTCCTGGGAAAGCTAACTCCTTGGCAGACGCACTGTCCAGGTTGCCCCAACATGAAAGTGTCAAGGAAGAGGTGTTTGACTCCATGTTCTCCCCCCAGCAGTTAGGGGGGGCAGTGGTCACCAGGAGCCAAGCTAAGAAGGCCCAGTTGGACATTGGGAAATGTGATTGGGGGGGGGGATTATGCTCCTGAGGAGGTAGAGGAATTGGAAGCTCTGGAGGAATGCTCTAAGAGAGAGGATCAATGTTGGCTGCATGGAGACAAACTAGTGGTGCCGAAGGTCAAACGTAAAGAGATATTGTTAACCTGCCACTCGTCTAAGCTTGCCGGGCACTTTGGCTTCCTAAAAACACTCAATTTGATCCAGCGTCAATTCTGGTGGCCGCGCATGCGCCGAGACGTCTCCGACTTCGTCTCGGCTTGCCAGACCTGTTTAATGTGCAAAAAGCGGGGGGGGAAAGTTCCGGGATTGTTGCACCCCCTACCCACCCCCTCAAGACCCTGGGAGGCCATAGCCATGGACTTTATCACCAATTTGCCCCCTTCTAAGGGAAAAACGGTTATTTGGGTGGTGGTAGACACATTCTCGAAGCAAGCGCATTTCACCCCTTTCAAGCAATTGCCCACCGCTAAAGGGATGGCCAAAGCCTTTTTCAATCACGTGATTAAATTACACGCTTTTCCGAAGAGAGTGGTATCCGACAGGGGAAGTCAGTTCGTTGCCAGCTTCTGGCGGGAGCTCCTGAAAATGATGGACATAGAACCAGCCCTGAGTTCGGGTTACCACCCAGAGACCGATGGCCAATCCGAACGAACTAATCAAATATTGGAGCAGTTTCTGAGATGTTACACTAATTATCACCAAGACAATTGGGTGGAATTGCTGCCGTTTGCAGAATATAGTTACAACAATGCAGTGCACTCTTCCACGGGAGTCTCTCCCTTCATGGCAGTAGGGGGTTTTGAGGGAAAACCATTGCCTACCATTGAGAATGTCCCCAATGCTTCCCCATCGGATTTTAAGAGTTGGTGGTCTAGTCTCCAGGACTCATGGCCATTAATAGGCAAAGCATTGGACCATGCCAAAGAGGATTACAAAAAATATGCTGATCGAGGGCGAGCACCAGGATGGGATCTCCAACCCGGGGACTCTGTCTATCTCTCCACCAAAAATATTCATGGGTTGCAGCCCAGCAGAAAACTAGGATGGAAATATGTTGGACCCTATAAAGTACTACGCAAAATATCGGATGTGTCTTTTGAACTGGAACTGCCTAAATCACTGAGTTCTGTGCACCCTGTGTTTCATTTCAGCCTACTGAAGAAGGATCCTGGGCCGAATGCTTGGCATCCAGCTCCTCCAGTTCCTCCTCCACTGATGAAGGAGGGGGCCCCTCACTTCGAGATAACTGAAATCCTTGATTCCAAGATGCGAAGAGGCCGGTTATATTACTTAGTTAGATGGTTAGATTTCGGCCCGGAACACAACGAGTGGATTCGCTCAGAACATGTTCATGCTCCTAAACTGACCAAATTGTTTCATAAAATGTTTCCTGATAAAGCTAGGTGAAGTGAATTATGAGGAGGGCAGGGTGTCAGAATCTGCAAATTCAGCCAATGTATTAGCCAGATATAGAGTTAACTTCTTGCATGCATGTCTTTAACTATCCTATGTATCTAAAGTATATTTGAACCTATGTAACCATAATGCATTGTTTCTGTCTTGGCCGGGAGGGTGACAACCATGATTTGCGAGAACAAGGAGGCCTCACATCCCTGCCTCCGCATTCCAGCTGCTCCGGCAGTAACTTCAAGGGGAGGATGCTTCTCATCTCTTATCAAATGCAAAAGAACCTTGGAGCCATTGATTGTTATGTGAACTCGAAACATCTGAGGGGTCTGGTTTGGGAGAGGAAATTTACTGCTTAACACCTCACTTTTTTCCTGTGAGAACCAAACGGTCAAGACACCTTTTAGCCCGCCAATTTTCCCTTAAGGGGATTGGCTATCTATGGGTAATTCAAACTCCTTGGAATGGTATAATAGACCCGCTTGTATTATTTGTCTCATCTCTGACAATAATCCGAGATGCTGTACTAAGGTAGGAATAGGTAATAAAGAACTGTGGTTAACCAACCAAGATCTGATCCTTGACTACTTTGAGCAGAACTCTCACAGTTAGATGGCTTGATTTTGGTCCTGAACACAATGAATGGATTCGTTCTGAACACGTGCATGCTCCTAAACTAATTAGAGCTTTTCAAAGAAAGTTTCCTGATAAGCCCAGGGGAGGGTAATTATTGGGAGGCCAGTGTGTCAGAATCTGCTGATCCAGACATATTTATCCTGACTGTACCTTCTATGTTATCCTATATTTTATTCTATGTTTGTAACCGCCATGTTGTAGTGCTTAACCAGGCCTGGAGTTTGTAACATTTAGAGCGGGAGGGTGACACCTGCAATGTATGAGAACAAGAGGGCCTCTCACACCGCTGCCTCCGCATTCCATACGCCCCGGCTGGGACTTCAAGGGAGGATGCTTCTCATCTCTTATCACATGCAAAAGCCTTGAGGCCATTGATTGTTATGTGAACTGGTAACATCTGAGGGGTCTGGTTTGGGAAGGGAATTTACAGCTTGACACCTCACTTTCTTTCCTGTGAGAACCAAACGGTCAGGATCCCTTTTTGCCCGCCAATTTTCCCCTATAGTGATTGGCTACTTATGGGTAATTCAAACTCCTTGGAATGGTATAATAGACCTGCCTGTATTATCTGTCTCATCTCTGACAATAATCCGAGAAGCTGTACTAATGTAGAGATTGGAAATAAAGAACTTTGGTTAACCGACCAAGATCTGATCCTTGACTACTTTGCGCAGAACTCTCACACTCTCACACTCCTGCCTCCGCATTCCATTCGTCCCGGCTGGGACTCCAAGGGAGGACAAGTCTCATCTCTTATCAACGTGCGAAAGCCTCGAGGCCATTGATTGTTATGTGAAATGGTAACATCTGAAGGGTCTGGTTTGGGAAGGGAAATTTACAACTTGACACCTTACTTTCTTTCCTGTGGGAAGCAAACGGCCAGAGCCCCTTTTTGCCAGCCGTTTTCCCCCTGTAGTGATTGGCTACCTATGGGTAATTCAAACTGCCTAGAAAGGTATAATAGACCTGCTTCTGTCATATGTGTTATCTCTGACAATAATCCGAGAAGCTGTACCAATGTAGAGATTGGAAATAAAGAACTGTGTTTCCTCAACAAAGATCTGATCCTTGACTACGTTGAGCAGAAGTCTCACAGTCAGATGATGAGACTATTCCCGTAACATCGGGGGAAGACATGGTGCCTGTGGAAAGCAGACCCACCGGGGCAGCGGTACCGGTGACAACCAACCAGGGAGTCTACCAGATCCCGCACCCTGGGCTGGGGTTGCACTGGCCCCCGGTCTCGCCAAGGTACTCGTGGTCCAACTTCGGACACGGGACCTCTGAATCATGGATCCACGACAGGAAGGGAACCCGCGTGCGTTTCAGTGGGGATCGCACGGAGTTTGGCTGTCCCAGCCTGATAGAGGAGGAATGGGGTTTCTCGAGAGGCCAGGATGATTGGTGTTACCGCTTTCTGAACGAAGAGCGTGGGATGCCATGTGGTCCTGATCCTGTGGGCGAGGATTTGGGACGAGTGCTAAACAGGAGGTTTGGCGAGATGCAAGACTGCATCACAGTGGAGCTACGGGAGGTCGTGCTAGACATGCAGCAGCAAATGCGGGATGTCATGGCTGCAATGCAAGCCCCCGTGCCAGCTCCCCCTCCAGGAGGGGGGAGTGCCCCCGGTTCCTGGACCAGCGGGAGGAGCGCCGTACCCCCGGCTGGCCCTCCGGCGGGGCCCCCTCAGCAACCCGTACCCCTGGGGCCCCTGGGGCCCTATCATCTGATCCGGCAAGCCCCAGCTGACCTGTTGATGGCCATGTTCGACAGCGACCCAGAGAAGCTTCGGTTCTTCATCATAGAAATCGAGAGGTTTCTGGCCGCTTGGGGACACCTGTATCCCACCAAGAGAGACCGGGTAGGCTACATCGGTTCGAAGCTACGGGACACCGCAAGCGACTGGTATGTAAGCCTGCACAACCCCCCGGGCCCCAAGTTACGTACTGTCGATAATTTTATGTGGGCCCTGTGGCAGCATTATGAAGATCCCCTGGGGGAGGAGAAAGCCCGGAACCAACTCCGGAAGTTGGTGCAGGGGTGATCATCGGTGAGAGAGTACACCGACCGCTTCAGGCACATAGTGGCCAAGGTGCAGGGCTGGTCCGAAGACCTCTTCGTGGAAAAGTACCGAGAGGGGCTGCACCCAGAAATCTACGAGACCATCCTGAGGGGCGGCTGACCCCTATCACTGGCTGCTTGGATGAGGGCAGTGGCCGACATGGAGGAGCGATTCACCCTGATTAAACTGGGAGCCTCTGCAACTGCTCAACCGAAAGCTCCCCAGAAGGTGAAGGAGAAGTCATCTTTCCAAGAGCTGCGAGATATTCGTTTCAAGCAAGGGCTCTGCATCAAGTGCGGGGAGAGTGGCCATTTCGCATCCTTCTGCCCCCGCAGCGGCACGAAGGCACCCAAGACCTCCACCCCAGTGGGGGGGGACCCCTTGTCCTGGCAAGATGTCGTTTAAACCCCGGGCACTACAGCTGGAAGGGGCAACATGTGAACAGGGCAAGTTGGAGCTGGTCGAGGAACAGCCGTCGGGAAACTTCAGCGACCTGCAGTAGGCAGCGCAGAGCTGCAGGTCCCCCCATCCGGCACACCATCCCCGGTGAGCATCCCTGGCCCTTTACTTTACATGGTCGTGACTGTGGTTGTCCCTAGCACGGGAACCCATGTGCGGGTGCATGCTTTGATAGACTCGGGGTGTGCCAGAGACTTAATAAGCCCCTTGGTGGTGGATGGGTTGGCCCCCAAGGTAAACCCCCTGGGAGAACCTCTCACCTTCACTCAAATGGACGGTTCGGAGATGAAGGAGGCTTGTGTGGCAGAGACTGAACTCTTAGTGGTGGGGTCTGGGGAGCATTGGAGAAAAAGGGCTTTTGTCATCACCCCGAATACACAGTTCCCCATGGTGTTGGGCAGCCCGTGGTTGAGTTCCCATGACCCCTACATAAAATGGAGTGAGGGGAAGATCCTCTGGGTAGACGAGAAATGCACCCACCATACATGGGACCCAGGTTGGGGCCCGGGACCCCCCACCCCAATCAAGGCAGTGGCATTGACTCTGGTGCTGGCACAAATTCTCCGAGAATATAGAGACTTGGCTGAGGTGTTCAGTGCAGCTGAGGTGAATAAACTGCCGCCCCATCGCCTTTCTGACTGTGCCATCGAGTTGTTGCTGGGGGGGAAGTTACCCAAGGGAAAATTATACTCCATGAGCCCAGCCGAGTGAGAGGAGCTGAGGAAGTTCCTAGACAAGAATTTGGGGCGCGGCTTCATACGCCCCGCCAAGTCCCCTTTTGCAGCTCCGGTGTTGTTTAGGAAAAAGAAAGATGGGGGCCTGAGACTGTGCACGGATTATCGGGGCTTGAATGCAGTGTCTGCCTCAAACGCCTACCCCCTCCCCCTGATTAAGGACTTGCTGGCGGAGGCAGCTAAGGGAAAAATCTTTACGAAACTGGACTTGCGAGACGCATATTTCCGGGTGTGCATTAGGGAGGGGGACGAATTTAAGACGGCATTTAACACCCCTCAGGGACAGTTCGAATATCTGGTGATGCCATTCGGCTTGAGTGGCGTGCCGGGAGTTTTTATGAGTCTAATCAACGAAGTGTTGCACAAGCATTTGTTTAAAGGGGTGCTACTTAGATGATATCTTGATTTATTCCACTGATAAACAGTCTCATGTGGGGTTGGTGAGGGAAGTGCTGACCACACTGCTGGAAAACCGCCTCTATGCCAAGTTGTCTAAGTGTGAGTTCCACCAGACCGAAGTTGACTTCTTGGGCTACCGAATCTCGCAGCACGGGCTGGAGATGGACCCTGCAAAAGTGGAGGCAGTGGTACAGTGGGAGGCCCCCCGCACTCGGAAGCAATTACAGAGTTTGTTAGGATTTTGTAATTTCTACTGCACCTTCCTCAAGGATTTTGCCACAGTCACCTACCTCTTACCGAACTGTTAAAAACTAAGGGGAAGGGACCGGAGGCAGGAAAACCTGGGGAGCGCTTGGGATGGACTGAAGCGTGCCAAGCTGCTTTCGAGAAACTAAAGAGACTGTTCACTTCAGAGCCCATTTTAGCCCATCCGGATGAAACCAAGGAGTTTGTAATTCATGTAGATGCTTCCGATGTGGCCATGGGGGGGGGGGGGATTTTGCAGAAGGGCGCAGATGATGCCCTGCACCCCTTAGCGTACATCTCAAAGAAATTTAATGAGACAGAGAGGCACTGGTCAGTGTGGGATAAAGAGGCGGCCGCAATATGATTAGCACTGACCACATGGAGGCATTGGTTAGAGGGAGCACAAAAGCCATTCGAAATCTGGACCGATCATAAAAACCTAGAGGCTTTGCGAACTCAAAGATCCCTCAATGCCTAGCAACTCAGATGGGCCAATTTCTTTTTGAAATTTAACTTCGTGTTAAAGCATTTCCCTGGGAAAGCCAATTCCTTGGCAGACGCATTGTCCTGTTTACCCCAACACGAGTCCCAGAGGGAGGAAGTGTTTGACTCTATGTTCTCACCTCAGCAATTGGGGGGGGGGGCAGTAACAACGCGGAGCCAGAGCAAAACCACTTCTGAGTTTCCGTTCTGGACTGAGAGCTGTGCGGGGGAATATACTAAGGAAGAAACGGAGGAGTGGAGGGGGATTAGTGAATGCTCCCTTCACGACAATAAATGTGAGTATCACGGGTCCAAAGTGATAGTGCCCCAGAAGCTACATAAGAAAGTACTGATGTCGTGCCACACTCCCAAGTTGTCTGGGCATTTTGGATTTCTTAAAACTCTAAACTTGATTCAGAGACAGTTTTGGTGGCTGCGCATACGCAAGGATGTGTCAGACTATGTAACTGCTTGCCAAGTGTGCTTTATGTGTAAGCACAGGGGTGGAAAGACTCCCGGATTGCTGCACCCTTTGCCCACCCCTTCCAGACCCTGGGAAATTGTGTCTATGGACTTCATCACGGGTCTCCCGCCTTCGCGGGGCAAAACGGTCATCTGGGTAGTTGTGGACATGTTCTCTAAACAAGCTCATTTTGTCCCCTTTAAGCAGCTGCCTACAGCCAAGGGGTGGCCAAGACTTTCTTTAATCACGTGATTAAACTACATGCTTTCCCCAGGAGGGTGGTATCCGATAGGGGGAGCCAATTCATTGCCAACTTCTGGCGGGAGCTTCTCCAGGTGATGGACATAGAACCTGCCCTGAGCTCAGGTTATCATCCAGAGACTGATGGACAGTCCGAATGAGTTAATCAGATCTTGGAACAATTCCTGAGATGTTAAACAAATTACCATCAGGACAATTGGGTGGATTTGCTACCCTTTGCTGAGTATAGCTACAACAATGCTGTGCATTCGTCTACTGGTGTATCTCCTTTCATGGCTGTAGGGGGGTTCGAGGGGAAACCGCTACCCATGCTAAACGACTCAACTCATCCCCCCCCGACCGACTTTTCCCAATGGTGGGCCAAGCTGCAAAAGTCCTGGCCCTTGATAGCTAAAACTCTGGATAAGGCAAAAGCTGACTATAAGAAATATGTGGACAAGGGTCGGGCCGAGGGATGGGACTTACAGCCAGGTGATTCAGTCTACCTCTCTACGAAAAACATCCATGGACTCCAACCCAGCAGAAATTGGGATGGAAATATGTTGGGCCATATAAAGTATTAAGAAAGATCTCGGATGTTTCCTTTGAACTAGACTTGCCTAAGTCACTAAGCTCTGTACATCCTGTTTTTCATTTCAGCCTGCTGAAGAAGGATCCTGGGCCGAATGCATGGCACCCTGTGCCTCCGACTCCTCCTCTGCTGATGAAGGAGGGGGAACAACACTTTGAAATTTCTGATATCTTGGATTCTAAAATGCGGAGGGGCCGTCTGCTGTATCTAGTTAAATGGGTAGATTTCGGGCCAGAATTGAATGAATGGGTTTTTGCTGAAAATGTTCATGCTCCTAAACTTGTTAAAGCTTTTCATAAACGTTTTCCTGATAAGCCGGGGTAGAATGTATTTTGGGAGGAGCTGGGTGCCAGGAACTGACAATAGCATCTCTGTACTTTGCTTTCGTTTTCTCTGTTCTGGTGAACCCTTTGATTGCATCCCTTATCTGTCTTACTCCCCTTTCCCTGGCTAGTTGTAAATGTCACTTTGAAGTATATTGGTTGCTCTGGTTTATGTTACCATTTCTGGGCGGGAGAGTGGTGACCCAAATTCCTAGGCATCATCTAAAGCAAATGGTCTTCACTCCCATGCATTTCCCCCTCCCTTTTTCCGGGCCGGAGTGTGTTATCTTGTTGTGAAGACCTTGGGCGCTTCTTTATGGCCACTTGCCTGGAATTGTTGTGCCTAGCTTCACACATGTGGGTCACTCAGATCAAGAAGGGAATTTTTATAACTTTCTCACCTTGCTGTGGGAACCTCAACGGTCCCCTTCCTTTTTCCCGCGTTCACCCTCTAGTCCTGATTGGCCTAAGGCTGGGGTTCAATTGAGACTGGAGAGTATATTAACACTGTCTGTATTTCATTAAGCATCTCTAACAAACATTGAGAACCTGTTTGCAGTACTGACCAATAAAGAACTTTGATTCAACAAAGGTCTGATCTGTTGCTGTCTACTCAGAAGCCTCACAATGTGCAGCAGTGCGTTGAGCGAGATCCTCGGGAGCCGATGGTGGTGCGGTGGCGCTGGAGCCAAGCAGGGCCGGTGGCTGACGGATCTGGTCTGGGCTCGATGCGGTGCTGGTGTCGGCCAAGGAGTCGCTCATCGGGATCCCATCCTCGTCACCAGTGAAGAGTATTGGACTCAGGAGACCAGGAACGGTGAAATCATGAAGCCTTTATTGAGTGATTCAGCATGCCCAGTAGATGGTCAGAACAAGCATGCTTCCAGGGCTCCAGGGCCCTCATTATATGCTGGCCGGAGCCACACCTCCGGCCGCACCCAAAAGAACTGATAGGGACTTAACATATGCGCATGTTTGTCATAGGTTCCCTGGAGGAGCCTTTGATTGCATTGGCTCCTCAGGGAGAACTTACGTCCCACATTGGTGGAGGCTTTCAATCCGGATGTCTATTGTTCCTCCAGATTCAAGCTCCCCTCTCTGCCTGACTATGTGCTCTGGCCATGCGGCGGGCGCCATTACCTGGGAGCACATGGCAGGCTGGTTGCTACACAGAGCATATTACATTACAGAAACAGTACACAAATATCGGTCAGGTTCCTAGCCTTGTGTGTGTTCCTGGCAAAGGTGGCATGATTTGAACCAGGGACCTCCTGATTTATAGCCCTTGATTTTCTGAGCAGCTTGTTCTGGGTGATGGAATCTTAGGAAGAACATTGGTGTAGCAACTCCTAAACTTTGTCTAGAGTCAGGAGGAGGATAGGTGTGTCTCTCCAGACCTGCTTTGGGCCTTGGGGGAGGGGATAGAGCTCTAACCTGCCCCTTCCAATCCCAGACCTGGTTAAGAGATGGAGAAGGAGAAGAGAAGAGGATTTTGGATAAACATATGGGGCAGAGGTCCATCAGTGGCTATTAGCCACAAGGTATAGATAGGAACTCTCGGTCTGGGGCCAGTGATGCTCTGTATTTTTGGTGCTTTGGGGGGGGGCAACAGTGGGAGGGCTTCTAGTGTCCTGGCCCCACTGCTGGACCTCCCTCCTGAGGGCCCCTGTTCTTTTTGGCCACTGTGTGACACAGAGTGTTGGACTGGATGGGCCACTGGCCTGATCCAACATTGGCTTCTCTTATGTTCTTATGATTTATACCCTTCCCTTCACTACCCGAAGGAGTCTCAGAGCGGTTTACAATCTCCTTTCCCTTCCACTCCCCACGACAGACACCTTGGGGCTGAGAGAGTTTTGAGAGTACTGCTCTTTCAAAAACAGCTCTGAAAGAACTTGTGACAGACCCAAGGTCACCCAAGCAGCTGCATGTGGAGGAGCAGGGAATCAAACCGGCTCTCCCAGATCAGAGTCTGCGCTCTTAACCGCTACATTAAACTGGCTCTCAGGTTTTTGCGCAGTGCCATGGTCGATTCCGAGGGATGAGAAGGAAGGGGGGGGGGGAATCTATGGCTGGCTGCCTTTGCTAGCATCAATCTCCCCCAAAGTGGCATCCCAGCATGGGGCAGAGAGCCCCTGCTGTGCGGCATTCACGGGGCGTCTGTGCTGCTTACCCGTTTCCATCGAGCCACGGGGTCAGGGGTGACCAGGACTGATCGATCCTGCCTTTTGAAAGGCCTTTAACTTGTTTTGTCCCGACCTTTCGACAGGCGAGGCGAACTGGAGGGGCCCCGGTCAGCAAGGGATGGGGGGGGGGATGGGAAGGGAAGGGAAGGGAAGGGGCATGAGGGGGCAGGGTATTGATCAAGAATCGGGGGCCGTTTGGGAGACTGAAGTAAGCTCCTTAAGAAGTGACTCCCAAATGACACAGCGCATTCTGCCATTGATGGGTCAGCAGTGCTCCGAACGCATCTGTTCTCCCTTGCCTGAGATGAGCAGTTATGTCTCCTCCTCTCTCTTCACACGCCAGGCCTCTGTCATGCGAGCGCCAAAACTCTGGCACACCTGTTTTTGAAGTTAAAATGTTAGGCAAAGGTAAAGGTAAAGGTTTCCCTTGCTCGAAAGCCAGTTGTATCTGACTCTAGGGTTGTGGTGCTCATCTCCGTTTCCAAGCTGAAGAGCCAGCGCTGTCCAAAGACGTCTCTGTGGTCACATGGCCGGCATGACTAGACGCCGAGGTGCACGGAACACTGTTACCTTCCCACCGAAGTGATACCTATTGATCTACTTGCATGCAGTGTGGAGGGTGCCAGGAAACCCGATGATCAAAGGAAGTGAAAGTGGCGTGCAATGCCGCTCCACACTCCATGCCACTTTTGCTTCGTTTGACCATCGGGTTTTATGGTAGCCTCCACACTTCATGCCACTTTTGAGTTCTTCGATCATTGGAGTTTATTGTACCATCTGCATAGATTTATGGCTGCTTTATGGCCGTTCAGGGGTGACTTTGCAGTCAGTACGGCGCTGCCCCGGGGTATCTGAATGTGGCTTTTCCTCCCAGTTGAGAAAATGTGGGGTGAATGCTAGATGCAGAATCGCACACACCCCACCTCTGTGTTGGGCACATTTGGGTGCATGAGGGCAGAAGGAGGAGAGGAGACAGGGGCAGTGCCAGCGGGGGGGGGGGCACTTGAGAGCATCTTGTTTGTGGTCCCCCCCAAATCATGTTCTACTTGCAGAAGTGGGGGAGAGGATTCCCTGCCTGCCCCAGCCCACTCCCCAATAACTCAGAGCTACCCCCTGATTAGTTCTTCTCGCTTCACTTCAGTCTTACAGGTCTAGCAACATGGCAAAAAACACAATAAGATTTTGGAGTTTACAGAAAGAAGCCAGAAAAATCCCGGCTTCTTCCTACCCCAGTCCATGCCCAGGAGAGGTGGTGTTCATGGGGGCTAGTCAGGTTGCCAGCCTTCAGGTGGGGCCTGCAGATCTCCCGGAATGGCAGCTGGTCTCCAGACAACAGAGATCTGTTCCTCTGGAGGAAATGGCCACTTTTGAAGGCGGACACTGTGGCCCTGCTGAAGTCTCTCTCGTTCCCAAATTTCAGCCTTCTCAGGCTCCACCCCTGAAATCTCCAGGAATTTTCCAAGGAGTTGGCAACCCTAGAAGTTAGGGAGGATCCAAGGCAGCAAAGAAGTTGCTTCCTCGGTTCTGTGATTTCTCCCCCCCACCCCGCATGTCTTCTCCGAATACAGTACGACAGTTATCAGTACCCCAAATCGGGTGACTGTCGTGCAGCCAGAGCGGTTAGAGCCAATTCGACACTGCAGAGGAGAATTTCGAGGTCTACATTTATTTAATTCCTGCTTGTGTATCTTTGTCCAGAGTTCTCAGTTTCCTCCCATTGTACCCCACAACACCCTTGTGAGGTTGGCTAATGGAAGTAGTAGCAGGTGTAGCTCAAGGTGACCCTGTGGAAGTTAACAGGGAAGCCAGCGCAGAATGCAGGGCTAGGGGAACACAGGCGCAAACTCCCATTCGATGGCCTTGGTGCTAGTCCCTGTTTGCTGTGCCTACCTCACAGGGTTGTCATGAGGGTCAAATGGAGGAGGGGCAAACCACGTTGGAAAGTATTGGAGTCAGGAGGCGAGTGGTAGTGATTTCATAGCAAGCTCTTTATTGAGGGTCAGATGGAACATGGAAAACCCGGGGCTCAGAGCCTTCTTTTATGCCGGCCGGAGACAAAGCCCCAACCTCGCCCCCAGGTCCTGATAGGACCTTAAGTCCATGGTTGCAGTTCATAGGTCCCCCAGCGGGAGACCTAGGCACGTAATTGGTGGTCGCTCAGGATCCAACTGGCTATTGTTCTACCTGGCCGAAGCTCAGGTAGATTCTGACCTTGTGCGCTGACCATGTGGCGGTCGCCATTGCAAGAGGCCAGGCGACCGCGGTCTTAGTACACAACACACATACGCCACACTAAGCTCCCCAGAAGATGGAAGATTAAAAAATTAAGATGGAGGTAGATGGCATCATGTGGATTTGC
Organism: Lepidodactylus listeri; assembly: GCA_029233225.1. Lineage (NCBI taxonomy): Eukaryota > Metazoa > Chordata > Lepidosauria > Squamata > Gekkonidae > Lepidodactylus > Lepidodactylus listeri. The sequence goes on from JARCFY010000002.1 coordinate 179,668,872, forward strand.
CAGGGGTAAGATTCAGGTGTATAAAGGGGGGGGGGGGGGACCGTCGTCAGTTCAAGAATAATGTCAAAGAGCGTCTTCATTTTAATGGGGGAAAATAATTGGTGCAGGGAAAGAGACATTTGCATTTCTTCTTTTCTTTTTTTATAATTAACATTTTATTGAGAATAATATTCAATCAACATTATGCATACATAATATTCTCATATATTATTTTATATATGATATATGAACAAACTAAACCATACAACAACATATTAGATCACTGGGTTTGTGCATAATAGTCATTCTATTTGCTCTATATCTTAATCTTACTATGTAATCTCTTTATAGGATATAATAGCTTTATATTTCAAGACCAATAACCAACTGTGGAATTTCTCCTTGAGACATCACGTATCCAAGTATAGGTGACCATAGGGAGGAGAGAGAGGATTTTTTTTATGGGGCTTAATAATGTTGTCTAGATTTTCTGTGAGCTTTGCCATGATGTGCAATTTCCATAATTTTTGATGCCACTGTGATATTGTGCGGGATTGAGGTGTTTTCCAGACTAGGGCAAGAGTATTCCTTGCTGCCTATATTAATAGAGATGTTCTTTCTCTAAGTGAGTCAGGGCTTTCCAGTCTCCCAGCAGTGAGTGCTCTGGCGTAAGTTTAAGGTCTATACTTGTGATAGATTTAACCATTGTTAGCACAGATTCCCCAAAAGGGGCTATCTTGGGACAGGAGATCCAACAGTGAAGGTAATTTCTGATCTCCCCACATTTTTCCCAACATTTTGGGTTGGCTGTTTTAGATGTGTGAGCTAATTTGGGGGGGGGGGGGGTGAGATACCAATGTGAAATTAATTTAAAGGAGTTCATATGTATATCTATAATTTTGGAGTTGAATGGGGATGTAGCTCAAATGGACAACCAAATGTCATCTGTAAGATCACAACGACATTCTTTGTTCCATATGGTTTGGTATGTTAGAGGTTTCTTTACATCCTGCACCAAGAGAATTTTATATATGCGTGAAACTAAGCCTTTTTTTTTATTGGGATGATACTTTGATCCAAATCTGTCATAGGTTGTTTCAGGATGTGTGGAAGTTTGATAGAAGAACTTAGATGTGAAATTTGAAAGTATTATAATAATTGGGAAAGAGAGAAAGAGATGTTGCATTTCTTCTTAACACATGAGAGGCAGAATCCAAATGGCCATTTTTGAATTGACTCACATGTAGGGTTGCCAAGTCTTATGGACTCACCGGCGGGGGGGAGTCCTCCTGTGGCTGGGAGTTTCTTCTGGCGCGCGCGCTTCACGCGTGCGCCCGGTGGCGTCACCGGAAGTGACGTTGGCACGTTGGGGGCGTTGCCAGAGCTTCGCCCTGGCAATGCCCACAACGTGCCGACGTCACTTCCGGTGACGTCATTATGTCATCCTCGCCGGATGACTTCGGGGGTGGGGTTCCCCCGCCGGCCGAATGCCCCCTTTAGCGGGGGATCCCCCGCCCCCCCCCCGGGCTGACTTGGCAGCCCTACTCACATGCAGGGCTGTCAGGTCCAATACTCCTGCTAAGGTACGTGAGTAAAAATTCTGCCACGCTGGGAAACTCCTGGAGATTTGCGGATGGATCTTGGGACAGGGACCTCAGTGGGGTACAAGGCCATAGAGTCCACCCTCCAAAGCAGCCATTTCCTTTAGGGGGTCTGATCGAGCTGCAGTCCCACCTGGAGGCTGGTGTCCCTACCTGAGACAGCTTCTGATATTAGGCCTCATTTGTCGTTTTGATCCCTGTGTCAGTTTTCTAGAGTGGGACTCCGGCAAATGTGAAGCCGCTGTCGGGGTCTAGGACTGTTGCCCCCATTTCTCTTTTGGCCTGAAAATCAGACTGTGAGATGCCTCTTTGCATGTCTTTTTGGGCCTTCTGGGGGGCTGATTTGATTGGCAATTCTAATTTTCACTTTTTAAAAAAGCTAGTGGCATTTTGGTGGTGTTGTTTAAATCACCACTCTTTCTATTTCTTCCTTTAGCCTCCCACTGTTCTTTTCGAGGTTGGTCTATTGCTTTCCCATTTTGACTGTTGTCAGTTTTAGATCTTGCTTGGGGGTGGGTGGGGTTTGACCCTGTAAGCCCTCTCTACAGCCTCTCCTGCTATCATTTCAATAGCAGATTTCCTCTACCAGGTCGATGCCTCAATTTCTCCCTTGGGCTCTGCTCCAAACTGTCTCCAGCTGTAAAGAAAAGATGGTGGCGTGGGGGGGGGGGCTAGTGTTGAGGCAGTAGGGGGGGCGACAACGCATCCTTTCAGTTGTCAACATTCTTCTGCCCCTGCTAAAACTTTAATCCGCGCTCTGAATGAAGAGAAATTGAACCCCCCCCCCCCTAAGGACATGAGCGTAGCGTAAACCCCACTCAGTCCCCTTTGGAGGGGAAGGAGAAATTGGCTAATCCGGCTGAAGTTTCTATTGGATGTGGGATAGGCAGGTTGAGGGTTGGGGGGTGGGTTAGGCTGAAAAGTTGCCCCCCTCCAGCTGTTAAATAGCGGAGGAAGGCAGAAACGGGGCCCAGTCAGATTTGCCCGGCAGTGAAACAGAAGACCTCCAGAGCCATTTCAGGGATTGGTGAGTGAATCTGGGGCACGGCTTTTACCTTGGCAAAACAAATAAATCAATCCCGTTTATTATACAGGCTGTTGTGGAAGGTATAGAATGCAGAATAAAACTGGAGCAAAGCCTGAAATTTAAAAAAGCCGGAGGCAGGGGTGGGAAATACAGATTTTTCTTCTGCACATCATTCTCAGATCTTTCTGTTGGCAACTTTCGTCTTCTTTTTTTTATTTTTAAAACATTAACGATTGGAGCTTTTCCAAATTGCGGCTAGAGCTTTAGATGATTTCTTTGCAATATCCAACAGATAGCGAGAGCAGGATCTAAAAGTCTTATCCAGTGTTCCCTCTAAGCTGAGTTAGTGTGAGCTAGCTCACGGTTTTCTAGCCTCTGGCTCACACATTTTCGCCTTAGCTCGGGAAGGATGGCTCCAGAGCAAATAAATTTATGCAGTATCCAAATTGCTCACTCACGACTTTAATGCTGGTAGCTCGCAAAGCAGAATTTTTGCTCACAGGACTCCACAGCTTAGAGGGAGCATTGTCAGCAACCAATGCAACCAGCAGTAGCATTCAAATAAGCAGGAGACAGAATGGCCCCGCAGAGAAATTAATAAACAGCAAGATGTTTTTTAAAAAACCAAAAATCAATGATGGATGATTCTGAATCCCCCCCCCCCCCCCCGTTTCTATCTGAATTTTGTTTTTCTCAGCACAGACTAAATTGTTCTCCCTTCCCCACTTTCTCCTCACAACAACCCTGTAGAGTAGGTTAGGCTGAGAGAGAGGGACATGCCAAAGCCTACGAAATGAACATCAGGGCTCTGCAGGTATTTGAACCCAGGTCTCCTAGGTTCTAGTCCAACCCCAAGGCTATGCTAGCTCACATAGTGAGAGAGAAAAATAGAGATTTCAAACTCTGGACAAAATTATGAACACACAGAAGAAGAAAAATAGAGAGAAAAAAATCTCATCCTGACAGTGGGAAAGGTTCTTGCCTTCACTCCCATTGGATGGGTTGCTCTGATGTCACAGAGATGCTGTGCCTAAGGAAACAACTCAGAAACAGAAATTAATGTAATGAGAAACTAAATAGGGAACGTTAATCTGATATTGTCACATGACCTCTGTTTAGACAATCCTGGAGTGCATTGGAAGATCGACGGGGCTTTTGACGGCTTACAAAACTGAGGGTAACCCTTCATGTAGCTGATGGGGTGGGATGTGGCCTGTGGAACCTTCTGCCACCATGAATTTATTAGTCTTTAAGATGCCGTCAGACTTTTGATTGCTTTGGCTGACACGGACAAACAGAGTGAACTTCTGTTTCTGAACATGAGAGGACCCCTGCTGCCTCCGTTTAACTGAATATTTGCTTAATCTCCAGTATCCCGGGTTACAGGACATCAGAGTGCTGGAAAAGCAGGGCTCTTTTTCTGGGGGAATGCACCGGAACAGTTCCAGAACCTCTTCGACAAAATTATTTTAAAAATCTTTAAAAGTTCATGAGTTTTCAGTATACAGATTAAAAACTCCATCTTGAGAGTTCCGGCACTTCTTTTTCCAACCCCCCCCCCCCAAAAAAAACAGGCTTGCGGAAAAGACTGTTTTCTACCTGTCAAGATAGCGAGGCGCCCTCGTGAGTTCACCAGGAATCAAATCACATACAGACTAAATTTTAAGTTTTAAAATCAAAGTTTTAATTGCAAAAGAGGTTTTAAAATTAAACCTAAAATCCAGTAACACACTGCAGAAGCACAGAAAAAAAAACAAATAATTCTACCTTTAAGTTGGCACAGCTCCTAGACGGCTTGAAAATAGATCCAGACCGAGGAAAGTTGTATGACTCTGAGAACTTGCCAGGTTGGAAGCCCCTTCCTCCCTTTTAACTACTAGAAACGCCCCTATTTTGAGAATAACACCCAACAACCTCAGCTGCACTCTGTTGTTAATTAGTGGCTCTGCCTGACCTTGAGCAGACGGCCAGCTGTGTTGAACAGAGGATGACTCAGTTGTTAGACAAGTTAACCCTCTACAGGGACTTTTGCTTCACATGCCCCCCGAAAAGCTAAGACTTATGGGACAAGCCATAGTTGAAGCTATTACATTTCATAAGCAAAAGGAAGCCTTAACACAATAATTATAATACAGATCATATTGACATCATACATCCTATTTGATACTTTCATTCCCCTCCCTGTCGAGACAGACTGTCAGCCAAGACGTTTTGACTCCCAGGGATGTGGACCACCTGAAACTCAAGATCTTGCAGGCTTAATGCCCATCTTAAAATCCGGGCATTATTCCCCTTCATCCTGTGAATGAATGACAATGGATTATGATCGATTTCAACCACAAACTTAACTCCACTTAAATACGGTTTCAATTTTGTAAGAGCCCATACCAAGGCCAAACCTTCCTTTTCTATGGTGGAATACGCTTGCTCCCGAGACAAAAGCTTGCGACTTATGTACACAATAGGATGAAACTCCCCGTCTTCATCCTTTTGAAGCAGGGCTGCTCCAAGACCTCTTTCAGAGGCATCTGTCCTTACTACAAAAGGTTTTGTGTAGTCAGGGGGAATCATGACAGGAGCCTGAACCAAACGCTCCTTTAATGCATTGAACGCCTGTTGGCATTCAAGGGTCCAGACCACCTTAAAGGGAGCCTTCTTCCTGCATAGATCAGTCAAGGGAGAAGCCAATGTGCTGAACCCCTCAATATATCTTCTGTAAAAGTTGACTAGCCCAAGAAATGACTGCACCTCCTTCTTGGTGCGAGGTTGAGGCCATTTCCTAATACTAGCAACTTTGGCTTCCTGAGGTTTCATACTCCTTGACCCCACTATGTGTCCTAAATACATCACTCGATTGCATCCCAATTGACATTTAGCAGCCTTTATTGTAAGTCCGGCTTGCTGTATTCTTTGTAGGACCTGACGTATGTGTCCCAAATGTTCCCCCCATGAAGCACTATAAATAGCAACATCATCTTGATAAGCTGCTGCAAAAGGCAAGCCTTGCAAAACTCGATCCATGAGTCTTTGGAAGGTCTTGCTGGCCCCATTTAGTCCAAATGGCATTTTTATAAATTGATAATGGCCCAAAGGAGACACAAATGCCATCTTGTCTGAAGCCTCCTTACTTAGTGAAACTTGCCAATATCCAGAGGCCAAATCTAGGGTACTAATATAAACAGCTCCAGCCAAATCCTCTATCAAGCCTTCTACTCTTGGAGTGGGATAGGGATCTACAGTGGTCAATTTATTAAGTTTTCGGTAGTCCACACATAGGCGATATTCAAGGGGTGCATCTTCCTTTATTTTCTTTTTTGGCACCATAACTATTGGGGCCCCCCAATCTGAATGTGAACTTTTGATCACCCCCCATTTCAACATCTGTTGTATTTCGGCTGCAACTATCTCCCTCATTGGGCCATTTAGAGGGTAAGGTCTGGACCTTATGGGTGCCTGACTCCCCGTCTCTATATGATGTTCAATTAAATTAGTTTGACCGGGCTTGTTAGTGAATAATAGCTGAAAACATCTCAACACTTCCTTCAACTCTGCCAGTTGCTGCTCTGATAACGATGGATTTGTAGGTATTTCTTCCAATGCCCTCCTCTCTCCAACCTCACTTGTCCACTCTGGCATGTCAAAGTCCTCCTCCAGGGCTTGTACTGAGTATGTGCAACAAGGCCGTTCCCTGAACAATTTTAAACGATTAATATGAACGACCTGAGTACCTTTACCTTCCAGTTCTTGTATCAAATAGTTATCTCTTTCCAACCTTTGCAACACAAGAAAAGGGCCAACCCAAGCAGACTCTAGTTTAGTTATGTGAGCAGGCTTTAACAGCAACACCTTATCTCTTACAGCTAAACTTCGAGGTCGAGCTTTCTGGTCATAATATTCCTTCTGTTTAATTTGGATTTGTTCTAAAAATTCTCCAGCTGTAATCCTAGCCTGCTCTAGAGTTTGTTTTAGCTTTGCTAGGTATTCAGAGGCCTCTAACCCATTCTCCTCTATATTACCACCTTCCCAACCAGTTCTCAACAGCTGCAGAGGCCCTGCAATTTTTCTTCCAAAAATTAACTCATTTGGTGTATACCATCCCAAACTAGCGGTGGGTGCATCTCTAATGGCAAACACCAAGAAAGGTAAAGCCTCATCCCAACCCCTCGAGTATTCTTGAGCATAAGCTTTCAACATTTTACTCAATGTTTGCACATATCTCTCTACTAATCCATTCGCACTTTGATGGTAAGCTAATACAGGGGCATGTCTCACCCCAGCCAATTCACAAACCTTTTGCACAAGCCTAGAGGTGAAATTAGTCCCCATGTCTGAAGTGATAACCTCAGGCCATCCAAAGGTAGAACTAAATTCCATCAAAGCCTTTGCTGTATTATGGGCTGTGACGGATCCCAGTGCATAAGCTGTAAGATATCTAGTAGCATGATCTACAATCAAGAGTACATACTGCTTGCCTGATCGAGTTCGGGGCAATGGTCCTAAAACATCCACTGAAACTCTCTGAAAAGGTTGAGTAAGCACTGGGAAAGGCCTCAGTGGCACCCGAGGATGATCCTGTGGATACCCCACCTTTTGGCATATTGAACAGGTACTACAATATTCCTGTACACTCTTATGAATCTGTGGCCAGTAAAAGGAGGCTGAGACCTTTGCCAAGGTCTTTTTTATCCCTAAATGCCCCCCAAAAGGGGAATCATGTGCTGCATTTAGAACCTCCTCTCTATAATTCTTAGGGACCACCAATTGACTCACTAATTCAGTCCTTCTTGTGCCCATTTTATGGAGATATTCCCTGTACAGTAAGTCATTCCTCCACACAAACCTACATGTACCCAATTCATCTAATACACCTGCTTCCTTTTCAGCCTGAGCCCTGCATTCTACAAGAGATATACAGGAACGCTGTAAGTTCTTGAAGGATTCAGATGTTTGAAGATCTTTCACTTCCTTTTCTCTGGTATTTACTGAGTCAGGTACCGACGTCTGGTGGGGAAGAGTGAAGTTAAGACTCACCACAGTCTCTTTCTGCAAAGTTCCATTCTCTTCCCTGTTTCCTTTCAGTGTCTGCTGCTCTCTTTCCTCAACTGCAGTATTCTCTTCCACTGACATTTCTACCAGCCCCTCTCCCTGCCTGGGAGAGGGATAATCCAAGGGTACCATCTCCAGGGCTGGAGAAGTCTCTTCATTCTCCTCAGACATCACGACAGCTGGAGGGTTTGTTGTTAACTGGCCTCTCAAAGAATCATCTTCTAACAACTCATTTGTCCACATTCCATCCTCTCTCTGCCTCAGATAAGATTCAGCCTCTTTAAGCTTCACTTCCTTTACTATTCTCTGTGCTTGACTTCGAGTTACCACTTTCTGCTGAACCTTGGTCTCTTCCTTCTGACACATAGCATTTTTATAAAGGAGATCCCCTCCTATCAAAAACTTTGGGTCCCCATCTGAGTGCACCAAAACTGGGATTTCCCCAGAGAATTTCCTAAACTGCACCTTCACAAGAGCCATAGGTTGATTTGCAATTTTAGCATTATAGGTATGCAAGGCAATACTGCCCAACCACTGGACTGGGGACTCTAAGGCAGTCTCAGGGACAGAGGAGAAATCTGAACCTGTATCAATGAAGGCTCTCAAGGCTTTATTCCCATTCACAATCACCATGTCATCACGTAATTCATTTAGCCACTGTTTTTGATCAGCAGAGATCATCAATTTATAGGCAGCTATTTCATTCACACTGCCCTCGAAGATCTTTAGCTCAGCTTTCTTATGAGACCCACCGTCTAACTGCATACCAGCTGTCTTAAGTGATTTATCTTTCTTCACCATGGTGATTAAGGGAATTTCCTCATCTCCACATCTCTCTCCCCCTTCCTCCCTCCAATCTTCAGTGACTCTTTCAGTCACATACCTCATGGTGGGGGGGGCTTCTTTAAATTTTAAACTCGGACAATTTCTCCTGATATGTCCATATTCATGACATAGATGGCATTTTACCTTAGGAGTGGAGGTATTTCTTGCCTTGCTATTCCACGCTAAAGTGGAGCTTTGCTGGCCTCCAAAGTCCGTCTTATCACTCTTTAACAGGGTCTCCTCTCCCCTTTCCATAGTTGATTTCCATGGACCTGTTCTCCCTGAATCATATCTCAACTGAAACTTAAGTTGGTCAGCAAATAATGCCAAGTCATTCAAGGAGGATGGATTACGGGCTCGAACTAAAGCTGCAACATCAGGGCTGAGTGCCTGGAAAAACTGCTCCCTCAGTAATAAATCACATAACTGAACATAGGTGTTACTTTGAGCTGCATCAATCCAAGCATACAACAGTCTCCGCAGCCTTGCCATAAATGCAACATAAGTTTCTTTAGACTCCAAGCATGCTTTTCGAAATTGCAGTCTCAACTGTTCCTCAGATAAGCCCAAACGTTGTCGAGCTAACTTCTTAAATTCATAATAGTCTCGAAATCCAACTGGCAACTCACCCATCAGATTTCCCAGTTCTCCATGCACATGAGCTCGTAATAACCCTAAGTACTCCTGTTCTGGCACTTTATAATCCACACAAGCAGATTCAAAGCTTGCAAAATAACGCATTGGATCTTGACCTTCATGAAAGACAGGGAATTTTTTCTTCTCCCAACTCTGTCCTTGATGATGATTCATTAAGTTAATCTGCTGAGTTTGTAATTCCAAAAATGCTTTAATTAGGTCTTTCAAACCATCTGACTGAACTCCTGCAGCCTCAGTTTCCTCTCTTCTCGTCCCCAGACTCCTTTCAGACTCTCGGTTACAAGTCCTCTGTGTGTGCCCAACTGCTCCACACTGTTCCCGACTTCTACACCGACGGCTTTTACGTCTGACCTCAGAGGAGTCTGGTTTTTCTCCAGAGTTCACTACAATCGCCCTTTCTTCTTCTTCTTCTGAGCCACTTGAGGTGTCTGGATATTGTCTGTCAGCTTCATTCCCTTCACATATAGCCGACTCTTGCAGAATCACTTCAATTTCTGCACCACCATTCAACACACTCAGTGCCTCCTGACCTATTTGTTCCATGCCTAACTTAATAAAATAACAAACCCTCTGTACTCCTGAAGAGTGTGCTGGATTTATTCATATATGTGCATAAGACCCTGATCCATCACGCTGCCACCATGTCAAGATAGCGAGGCGCCCTCGTGAGTTCACCAGGAATCAAATCACATACAGACTAAATTTTAAGTTTTAAAATCAAAGTTTTAATTGCAAAAGAGGTTTTAAAATTAAACCTAAAATCCAGTAACACACTGCAGAAGCACAGAAAAAAAAACAAATAATTCTACCTTTAAGTTGGCACAGCTCCTAGACGGCCTGAAAATAGATCCAGACCGAGGAAAGTTGTATGACTCTGAGAACTTGCCAGGTTGGAAGCCCCTTCCTCCCTTTTAACTACTAGAAACGCCCCTATTTTGAGAATAACACCCAACAACCTCAGCTGCACTCTGTTGTTAATTAGTGGCTCTGCCTGACCTTGAGCAGACGGCCAGCTGTGTTGAACAGAGGATGACTCAGTTGTTAGACAAGTTAACCCTCTACAGGGACTTTTGCTTCACACTACCTGAAGCAGGGGTCCCCAGGATTTGAAACCTGTGGACACCACTGGAATTCTGACAGAAGATCATGGGTGCAGCCACAAAATGGCTGCCACCAGAGGCAGAGCCGACCACAAAAAGTCAGGGCGTGCAGGTGCGCATAACTGTCACAGAGGCTCTTCAACATTTCAGGCAGAAACTCTGCTTAATCTGATGCCTTTTCAAATGCTTAAAAAAATAATCTTGCCTATATGCACAGTAGCATGGTGAAGATCCTTGCACTACGATGGCAGCTGTTGCTGAAACAACTTTGAAAAACTCAAGGCAATAAGTGACCACACAGCAAAAGATCAGAAAACAAAGCAAAGTTGTGCAGAAAAGACGCTCAATACGACTAAAGTTAATATATCAAAGAACAAAATGCAACACTGTGACATGCAAAAATACATCTCTGTACATTATAAAGCTGATTTGGGGTGGCCACTTACGATGCGCTCCCTCAGCCATAGGCTGGCCCCGGGGAGGCTGGCTACTGGCCAATGGGGCACCGGCCTGAACGTGCCCCGCGATTCATCCATGCCGTGCTAGAGTCCTGTCCACCTGCCCACTGAACTCCTGCTCAGCCTCAGTAGGGCTGCAAGCCCACGGATGGGGCACACGGTCTGCTGGCAGCTGAAAAGAGTGGCTGCCGATGCCTGGACATCACAGGACGACTGAGCTGGCTGGATGCCAAACCTCAGCCTGCTCCTGCCACTGCTGTGGCCCACACCTGTGGGGACCCGCCGGCGAGTGCAGGTGGCTGCATGTGGGGCCTCAGGCTGCTTCTGATGGTGCCGCAACCGATGCCCATGTTGTACCTGGGTGGGTTGCGGGCGGCCATGGGGGGTACGCCGGTGGGTGCAGGTGGGGGGGGCCACACGAGACCCGACGGCTGCTAGAGCCCGTTGTATTGCTGTACTATGGGCCTTGCTCCTAGTATATTATAAAATAACTTTAAGATACAATAATTTTAAGATACAATAATTAAGATACAATAATAAACCTGCAATTCATCATACTGTATTATTTGATAGCAACTTGCGTGAAATTATTGAATCTTAAAATTATTTTATAATATATGTATTTTTGCATGTTGCATGCAACAGTGTAGCATTTTGTTCTTCTTTGATATATTAACTTTAGTTGTATTGAGTGTCTTTTCTACACAACTTTGAAAAACTCTGCATGGCCAGTCAGATTTCCAGCAACCCTACTGGGCAAAACCCCCACCAGGCTTTACCCACTTTCTAAAACCACTCAGTGGACATCAGGAGAGGTGTAAGTGGGCAACACGGTGCCCTCAGGTGCCCTGCTGGGGACCCCTGGCCTGGAGGCCTGCTGCCAGGCAGAGGGGACGACACCAGTTTGGTGAGCCAAGGGGTGGGCTCGGACCAAGGCAGCTCTGTTGTGCCTGATTTTCAGTTGCCTTCCCCACTCCTCCGAAAGGATGTTATAGCACTGGGAAAAGTGCAGAGGAGGGCCACTAGAATGATAAAAGGGTTGGAACACTTCCCCTATGAAGAAAGGTTGAAGCGCTTGGGGCTCTTTAGCTTGGAGAAACGACGGCTGAGGGGTGACATGATCGAGGTTTACAATGGGATAGAGCAGGTAGAGGAAGAAGCACTTTTCTCCCTTTCTCACAACACAAGAACTCGTGCGCACTCCATGAAATTGCTGAGCAGTCGGATTAGAACGGATAAAAGGAAGTCCTTCTTCACCCAAAGAGGGATTAACACGTGGAATTCACTGCCACAGGAGGTGGTGGCAGCTACAAGCATGGATGGCTTCAAGAGGGAGTTAGATAAACATATGGAGCAGAGGTCCATCAGTGGCTATGAGCCACAAGGTATAGAGAGGAACCCTCGGTCTGGGGCAAGTGATGCTCCGTATGCTTGGTGCTTGGGGGGGGCAAGAGTGGGAGAGCTTCTAGTGTCCTGGCCCCACTGGTGGACCTCCTGAGGGCACCTGGTGTTTTTGACCACTGTGTGACACAGTGTTGGACTGGATGGGCCACTGGCCTGATCCAACATTGGTTTCTCTTATGGTCTTATGTTTGGCTGATCATATCCGTTCTTTTGTTGACTCCCCCACCCTTTCCTTGGGGTTAGCCCAGTTTCTAGCCGAAGAAGGAGGACAACATGTACCATCTGCATGGAGGCTTTGCTTACCCACTGGGCCCTGCTGCCTCCTCATCACTAGTCTATGCTGTGCAGCTTCTGCCACAGATGCCGGAGTCCTTCCACCTGCTGGCTGGGCCCACGCCCCTGGCATCACCTTTCCACAACATCACCGTGATGGATCACTTAGCAGGTAAGAGGATGCAGAAGGGAGGGTGTTTCTCTCGTATCATTGGAGCTGGGTAATGAATGATTATAGGAAGAAACTTGGGACTCACCCATTCCCTTAAGGTCGCCTTTCGCAACTGTGAGTGGGCTGAGATTTGGCACGCCTGGTCCGTGGCTTGGAACACAGAGCACATGAGTACAGCAACCCAGTATCCCAGCCATGGGCGTAACGTGGCAAGTTGCTTCCCTCTCAGCACATGTGAGAGCCAGATTCTTTCTTGTTCCCATTCATCTGGGAGAGTTTCTGGAATTAGTTCCAGAACTGGGGCATGCGCAGAGTGCCATACATGTGAGTTCACTGACACGGCTGAGTGGGCAAAAGATAACCCCACAAACAAGTCCACCTGTGAGAGTCCTACAGAGTCAGTCACCAACAAGTGTCCTTAAACAGGAATCCTTTCTTGAGAAAGGTCTGCTATGGTCATCTGCACTTCTTGTGTTAGTAATGGCTGACACAGCCCCAAGCAGGTCAATTATACAGAATTCAAAAAGAGGTCTGGTAATGCATGGCAACCAATCACCATGTCAGAGAAAAGGTGCTTAAAATACTGGTTTACAGTTCCCAGGGAAAAAGCAGGAAGAATTAGAGTCAGACAGGAGAAGAGATACATGGGCAGGCACCAACAGTCTCCCAAGGTCAGAGCAGCTCGAAGAGTGATAAGCATGCCATGAGAAATATAACTTAACATTCCACAGACCCGACATCAAAGGTTCACTCATCCCAACCCTACGTCAAAGGTTCATTCATCCCACCCCCGCGCAGGAGATGGCAGCATTAGCTGACACCACCTTGATGAGACAATTGCATCCAGACTGTTTTTGTGTGGTGTGCGCCTAATGCACACAAGTGCCAAAGTTGCCAATCTCTAGGTGGCACCTGGAGATCTCCTGCTATTACAGCTGATCTCCAGGCAACCAAGATCAGTTTCCAAGGATCTTCTTCGTGGTCTCTGTGCATCACACCTCTGGGATAATGTGCGCCTGCGCCGATCCCGATCGGTAACTTCAAAGCCAACGGATTTTCACGCCAACTCCCCGATCGAGCGCCGGCCCCACTGCGCATGACCGGGGAGGGGCACGAGGATCCCGCCAGTTCTCTTCTGACCGCCGCGTCGTGAGGATCCTTTCTCTCCTGCTCCGGTCGGTAGTTTACTTTCCTATCTGAAAAAAGCCTTCGGACTGATTTTTCTCCCCTATTTGAACTCGGACTGTTAACTGGACTTGATTTTGGAAATCCCCCCCCCCCTTACTTCACCGCTCGGCCTATGGCCCAGCGGTGGGGGTTCTTTAAGAGGTGCCTGCAGTGCGGCAGTAAAATAGCCCCACCGGACAAGCACTCCTTGTGCCTTCTTTGTCTGGGCGAGTCCCACCGAGTCGACTCCTGCGCGAGTTGTGCGGCTTTCTCGAAGCAAACTCATAAAAATCGAGCTGCGAGGCTCCGGGTTGCCCTCCTCGAGTTGGCATTGTCCCCGAAGATGTCTTCTTCCGAAATTCCGGCGTCTTCACCGACGGGACCGACAGGACCGACACCGTCTCCATCCCGGAGCATCGGTACCGACAGACCGGCACCGAAGAGATCACTCCCCTTGCCCGATACTCCTGCTAAAAAGCGCAGAGAGGGCAAGGAGGAGAAGGGCAAGCTGAAGCACAAGAAACCCTCGAGTGCTTCGTTGACGCGCGGCGCGCTCAACTCAGCCCAGTCCAGGCTCGACCAGCTTGACCCGAAAGATCGCAAGCGACCCAGGGGTAGATCGATCTCCCCGATGCCGTGACCGATCACCTTGACGGACTCCGACCTCGACATAGACCTTACACAGGTCCCTCGGGATACCCCCGACGCCGAGGCAAAACCACCGTCGGCACCGAGAGGGGATAAGGATTACCGCTCTCCGGCTCCACCGGTGCCGTGGGACATCCAGCAGTGGAGATACCTCTACGGCTCTTACCCACCTCCGCCCCAGTGGTACCCCACCGAATGGGATCGACAATCCACCTCTTCCAGAGTGTCTCGGTACCGAGAACCTACATCAGTACCGACACTGACATCGGTACCTCCGAAACGGACGCCCAACATCGATCCTCGTCCGTTGCCGACAACACAAGACCTGTCAAGCCCGACCCCTCTTTCACCATCCGAGCACTCGGCACCGGGGTCCCCGGCATCGTCCGTGTCGGGAGACGAATCTCTTCCGCACCCGTCTCTGGACATGCAGGTCACCGAAAACCTCCCAATCTCCCCCTCCGAGGATGTGAAACCCTACGGAGAACTGATTAAGAGGATGGCACATTCACTGGCTTTGGCCACGGCCCAACCGACTCCGACGGCCACAGACCCCATCTTCGACATAGTACAGATGGATACGTCCACACTGGTGGCCCTCCCTCTCATATCGGTCCTGATGACTACGGCCAAAGAATCCTGGCCTCATCCCTCATCTACCCCCATCTCCAGCAAACACCTAGACCACATGTATAGGATCCAGGAGCCTGGGGCAGAATTTTTGTTTGTCCACCCCAAACCCAATTCGGTGGTCGTGACACCCTCCACCAAGGGTCGTAGTGGTCACTCCTCCCCATTGGACAAAGAAGGATGCAAAATAGATTCCTTTGGCAGACGTATTTATTCAGCGGGCGCATTGGGCCTAAAGATTGCAAATTACACCGCCTGCATGAGCAGATACCAGTACTCGCTCTGGGAGCAGATGACTGCCCTCATCGCCCATCTCCCAGAGGACAAGCTACGCAATGCCAGGAAGATCCAGAAAGAAGGCATGTCTTTGGCCAAGCTTCAACTCTCGGCCTCTAAGCATTCGGCTGAAGTAACCTCCAAGACGCTCACTTCAGCAGTGTCCATCAGATGACATGCCTGGTTGAGATCCACTTCTCTTCCTCAGGACACCAAGACCTTGGTGGAAGATCTTCCATTTGAAGGAGACGGGCTCTTCAGCTCAACAACGGACACAGTGCTTCACGAGCTTGATAAGAGCATGAAGACTTCCCGCAATCTGGGAGTATCTCAGCCTAAGCAACAGAAACAGAGAACATGGCAGAGATCATGGTCCAAGAAACAGCCACAAAGGCCTCCCTCTGAACCCCAATGGCAGAGGTCGCCGCCATCTACCTATCAACATAAACCTTACAATAACAAGCCCCGTTTCCCAACCGCTCCAACGTCTAAGGCAAACCCCCCCAAACCGAGCAAGCAGAGCTTTTGACTCCCACCCCCGCTCCGACATCTCCACCCATCTATCACCCTACCTGACAGCATGGCAACACATCACTTCAGACAAATGGGCACTCTCGGTCATCTCCGAGGGTTACAGAATAGAATTCTTCGAGATACCAATGGAACACTACTTCGTGGTCACTCCCCCATCCGACACTCTAACATCCGAGGTCGAGACCCTGCTGAGCAAGGATGCAATAGAACCAGTAGCGACCCAGCATTTCCAACAGGGATTCTATTCCCGCTACTTTACAGTGCCAAAGAGAGATGGGGGCCTTCGACCCATCCTGGATCTTCGGAACCTCAACGCGTTCATAACGTACAAAAAGTTCCGAATGACCACCCTTCAGATCATTCTACCTTTGCTGGAAGTGGGTTCTTGGATGGTGACGCTGGACCTGAAGGATGCATACTTCCATGTGACCATTCATCCTTCTCACAGACCCTTTCTACGCTTTGCGATCGGTCCACGTCACTTCCAGTACAAGGCACTACCATTCGGCCTCTTGACGGCACCCCGTGTCTTCACAAAACTAATGGCAACAGTAGCGGCCCACCTCCGCCTGCAGGGCATCCACCTATACCCCTACCTGGACGACTGGCTTCTGATCGCACCCTCAGCATCAGACCTGCAAGACCACGTCTCCCTAACGCTCCACACCCTGGAGACTCTGGGGTTGACAATAAATACAAAAAAGTCCATGCTCACCCCCTCCAGACAGGTGCAATTCATCGGAGCTCTTCTCGACTCCCTACAGTGCAGGGCATTCCTACCTCCCAGCAGAGCCTCGGACATCGTTTCTCTCCTCAAAAATCTGAGAAGGAACCAGGAGGCGACAGCTTGTCAGATACTGCGACTCCTGGGACTCATGGCGGCAACCACCATGGTCATTCCCTTCGCATGGCTACACATGAGACCTTGCAGCTGTGGTTCCTCCGTCGGTTCAGGCCAAGCCTACACCTTCTGTCCAAGAGATTCCGCCTCTCGGACTCGGTGGTTCAAGCCCTGGAGTGGTGGCAGGTGCCACAGAATCTCCAGACGGGCGCCCCCTTTCGCCGCCCTCCCCCGTCAGTCACTATTACCACGGACGCATCCCTATGGGGCTGGGGAGCCCATCTTGGCGATCTGTGCGTAGGCGACAAGTGGGATCCATCAGTAGCCCCCAATCACATCAACTTTCTGGAGCTACTAGCGGTCCGTTACGCAATCCGGTCCTTCCAACACCTTCTGTCGGGAAAGATGGTGGCTGTCCTCACGGACAACACGACCACGATGTACTACATCAACAGGCAGGGTGGTACAGTTTCCCGCAGTCTTTGCCGGTTAGCGATAGAACTCTGGACAGAATGCCAATCGCTGGATATCTATCTGGTGGCGAATCATCTTCCCGGTCAGCTCAATACGCAAGCAGACTTCTTGAGCAGAGGGGGTGCATCCCTACACGATTGAGAGCTCAATCCGTGGTACTTGACCCCAATCTTCAGCCTCTGGGGTCAGCCTTCTGTGGATGTCTTTGCTTCCAGAGACAACAAGAAGTGTCCCCTCTTCTGCTCCAGGGCAGGTACAGACCCGATGTCCCTGGGGGACGGCCTTCTCCTCTCCTGGTCGGGATTACACCTTTACCTGTTCCCTCCAATTCCACTGATACTGAGGGTAGTACAGAAGCTACTTGCAGAACAACCACTAGCAGTCCTGATCACACCCTGGTGGCCTAGGCAACCTTGGTTCCCCACCCTCCTTCGTCTCTCCGACGGGGTGTACACTCACCTTCCGATGAACCCAGACCTCCTATGGATGTACAAGGGTCTGGTGCTGCATCACGACATACCCAGACTGAAGCTGACAGCTTGGCGAATTCGTCCTCCAAAGTGGACCCTCGCATAGCGAATGTCCTCCTCAATGCCCGTAAACCGTCTACCCGTTGTTCCTACGAGGCAAAATGGAATAAGTTCCTGTCTTTCCTTGCTTCAATAGGACGACCTTCCATTCCATCTACACTGAATGACATCTTTGGGTTCCTCTTGTCTTGTAAGGACAGAGGATTGTGCCACGCATCCCTTCGTGTCTGCCTTTCAGCAGTTTCGGTTAACCATCCAACGATAGATGGCTATTCCGTTTTCTCTCATCCCACTACGAAGCAATTCCTAAAGGGAATGTGCCGTCTCTTCCCAACAGTTAAAACACCTGTTCCAGCATGGGACCTGCCTCTAGTGCTGCATAAGCTAATGGGCAAGCCATTTGAGCCTATGGCTTCTTGTAGCCTGCAGCTTCTTTCGTGGAAAGTAGCGTTTCTTGTGGCTCTCACTTCGGTTCGACGGGTGAGTGAGCTGTCGGCTCTTCGATGTGACCCACCATACCTTACCTTTCATCAGGATGCAGTGACCCTGACTCCTGATATTACTTTTTTGCCGAAGATAGTTTCGGACTTCCACATTAAAGCGGACATCACCCTACCGGTGTTTTATCCTGAACCCAGGGACCAGACACAACGTTGCCTGCATTCCCTCGACGTTAAGAGGGCCCTGTCATTTTACTTGGATCGGACTAAATCCTTTCGCAAGTCTCCAGCTCTCTTTGTCGCTCATGCCCTTCCCAGACAGGGACAGAAGCTGTCGTCTCAGAGACTGTCTAAATGGATTGTTGAGACGATAAAGCTCGCCTACCTCCTGGCCAAGCGGCCATTACCGGCGTCCCTGCGGGTTCACTCTACTCGAGCAGTGGCTGCCTCGACAGCTTTTCTCAAGGGCATCCCCCTGGGAGATATCTGCAATGCTGCTACATGGACGTCTCCTCACATGTTTGTGAGGCACTACGCCTTGGACGTCCGTACCCATCAGCGATCGGCGGTGGGCCGTGCAGTTCTGCAGACAGCTCAGATGTGAGACCTTCAGCACCCACCTCCAGGTATGTGGTGTAATTATTGCTCGCTATTCTCCCAGAGGTGTGATGCACAGAGACCACGAAGAAGATATACAGGTTGCTTACCTGTAATTGGAGATCTTCGAGTGGTCATCTGTGCATTCACACCACCCGCCCTCCTTCCCCTCTGCTTTCGGTCTCCCTTGTACTTTCTTGGAGGCTGCTTGCAGCGGTCAGAAGGAACTGGCGGGATCCTCGTGCCCCTCCCCAGTCATGCGCAGTGGAGCCGGCGCGCGATCGGGGAGTTGGCGCGAAAATCCGTTGGCTTTGAAGTTACCGATCGGGATTGGCGCAGGCGCACATTATCCCAGAGGTGTGAATGCACAGATGACCACTCGAAGATCTCCAATTACAGGTAAGCAACCTGTATATAAAGTGGCTGCTTCCAAGAGTGGACTCTATGGCACTGTACCCTGCTGAGATCGCTGAGATCTCTCCCCTCCCCTCCTCAAACCCCTCCCCTCCTTGGGCTCCTCAGGCTCCACCCACAAAATCTCCAGCTATTTGCTGGCAACCCTGGGAATGATAGGTTTGGAGCCCTCTGTCGCCACATTCAGTATGGAGAAAAATGAGAGCAAACCTTATTCCCTTGGCCTTTGAAGCACGAAGCACCGAAATTCAGTTCTGCCTGATTTTTTGCCCTTTGGAGTTGCCAGGTCTTCCCTGGAAGCTGGCATCTCTACACAGAGTCCACCCTCCAAAGCATCCGTTTTCTCCAGGGGAACTGATCTTCGCAGTCTGGAGGTGAGCCGGAATTCCAGGAGATCCCCAGGCCCCACCTGGAGGCTGGCTAGAGATGCCATCCCCCCGGTGGGGCAGGGACCCCCAGATTTTGGAGTCCCCAATTCACCACTGGCCAGCTGGCTGGTGGGAGAAGCCCCACCCCTGAGCAGCAGTGTCCCGTGGGGACACCGC
Source organism: Lepidodactylus listeri (assembly GCA_029233225.1). Lineage (NCBI taxonomy): Eukaryota > Metazoa > Chordata > Lepidosauria > Squamata > Gekkonidae > Lepidodactylus > Lepidodactylus listeri. Next base: position 179,688,510 of record JARCFY010000002.1, read on the forward strand.
TGATGCAATGATGTCACCAGTAGTGATGTCATCACACTGGGGGTGTCGCGCAGTGACACTCTAGCATTGGGGGAACTCTATGGTTACCCTCAACACTAGAGCGTCACCATGTGGTGGCCCTAGTGTGATGACATCACTACAGGGGACATGATTGTGCTGCATGGACAAAGCCCACACAGCAGGAAAAATCCCAACAAGAAGCCGGGAGGGCCCCCCCCTCCCCCTCCCCCTCCCCCCCCTTGCAGGTAAGAAGAGACTGGGCAACTCTAAGTCTGGCACCCCCCCCACACACACACACTCGGTGCCCTAGGCAATGGCCTTGTTCGCCTCCATGGTCGGGCTGGCCCTGGGGTAGGCTGTGATCAGTGCTTCGCCAGTGGGTGATTGCATTGGGCCAAGGAGTCTGTGAAGCCAACAGTTGCATATTTGTCCTGGACGACCTTCTGCGACAGCTAGGGTGGCCGGCCCAGTCTCCATATGGTGGCTTGGAGGTCTCCCAGAATTACGACTGGTCTCCCGGGTACAGAGGTCAGTTCCTCTGCAGAAAGTTTTATTTATGGTCCGCCCTTCTCCCAGGGACTCCAGGCGGACTGCACATCGTGAGTCAGTCCGATCAGCAAAATGGGGCATTCGGTAACCAAGGCATTAAGGTTTTAGAAGTCTGGAACCCCCAGAAAGACCTGAAGCAGAGCATAAGCAGTGTTCTCTCTAAGCTGGGTTAGTGTGAGCCAGCTCACAGTTTCTTAGCCTCTGGTGCACACGTTTTTGTCTCAGCTCAGAAAGGATGTGGCTCCAGAGAGCAAACTAATCGATGCAGGAGCCAAATCGCTCGCTCACAGCTTTTAATGCCAGCAGCTCACAAAGTAGAATGTTTGGCTCACAAGATCAGCAGCTCAGAGGGAGCATTGAGCATAAGTATCGACATGACACATTAAGGGGTACAGGGACTGCGTAAATAGGATCCTACGTACAATAAACTATACATGAGGGCATAGACCACAGTCCCTAACTGTTTATCCAGGTAAGGCTGAAAAACCATTTTGTACAGTACAAGTCTATTTTCTGCTTTGGAAGCAGCTTTGGAAAGGTGGGCTCTCTGGCATTATTGCCCACTGAGGCTCCTCCCCTCCCCAAATTCCACTAGGGTTGCCAACCTCCAGGTGGCACCTGGAGATCTCATGCTATTACAATGGATCTCCAGAGGACCAAGATCAGCTCCCCTGGAGAAAATGGCTGCTTTGGAGGGTGGACTCTATGGCATTGTATCCTGCTGAGGCCCCTCCCCTCCCCAAACCCCACCCTACTCAGGCTCCACCCCCAGTATCTCCAGGTATTTCCCAACCCAGAACTGGCAACCCTAAATTCCACCCTCCCTGGGCTCCATCCCCAAAGTCTCCAGGAATTTCCAAACCAAGGGCTGGCAATCCTAGCATGGGGGCTTGGGTTGCCAGGTCCCCCTTGACCACCTGCAGAGGATAGGGGGTAGGGTTGCCAGATCCAGGTTGGGAAACTCCTGGAGATTTGGGGGGTGGAGCCTGGGGAGGGCAGGGACCTCACCCTTCAAAGCATCCATTTTCTCCAGGGGAACTGACCTCTGTAGTCTGGAGATGAGCTGCAATTCTGGGGGATCCCCAGGCCTTACCTGGAGGCTGGCATCCCTACCGGGCATGTGGGGGACTGCATGTGAAGCACTACACCACTTCAGTGTAGGGCTTAGGAGTGTGGACTCCAGTCTGGGAGAACCGGGTTTGATTCACCACGCCTCCACATGTAGCTGCTGGCGTCATCCTGGGTCAGTCATGAGTTCTCCCAGAGCTGTTATCTGATGGGCAGTCCTGGAAAAGAGCTCTCCCAGCCCCACCTACCTCACAAGGTGTGTCTGTTGTGGGGAGGGGAAGGGAAAGGAGATTGTAAGCCGCTCTGAGACTCCTTCGGGTAGTGAAAGGCGGGCTATAGATCCAGTCTCTTCTCTTCCTTCTCCTAAGCAGAAGCAAGAGCAGAGGTGGATGTACATGTTTTTGAAAATGATGAAACAAGAGGAGGGTGGATTGGGTTTTTAAAACCTATTTAAGGGCGGGGAAGGAAATAGAAATTTAGGGGGAATAAGTGGACCCTTCTGTTTCCTCAAAGAAAAGCCTGCGTTCCCTCTTCTCTTACAAAAGGTGTTTCCCCCTCTGGACTTCCTTCTCCACCCTTTGTTTCTTCAACCAAAGTTTTATTCAGCGTGCTGATCCCTCCGGCGGCAAACAAGCAACAAGTTGTCACCTGCACCAGTGAAAATGCTCTTGGGCACGGGGTGGGGGTGGGGGCTTTCACTTGCTGTGATGGCACATCTCCCGCTACTAGGGTTGCCAGTTTCCAGGTGGTGGCTGGAGATCTCCTGCTCTTACAACCAGTGTGCCCTCTAAGCTGGGTTAGTGTGAGCTAGCTCACAGTTTCTTAGCCTCTGGCTCACACATTTTGGTCTTAGCTAAGGAGGGATGGCTCCAGAGCAGACTAATTTATGCAGTAGCCAAATCACTCGCTCACAACTTTAATGCCAGTAGCTCACAAAGTAGAATTTTTGCTCACAAAATTCCACAGCTTAGAGGGAGCATTGATTACAACTGATCTCCAGGCGACAGAGATCAGTTCACCTGGGCTGATTTCCCACAAGCCACTGCTCCCCCCCATTGCACGCGTCAATTTCCCACTATGTGCTGCGCAGCCACATTTTGACCTGCAGCTTCGCCTGATTTCCCCCACGTCTTTGCAATTCTGTTTTTTTGTTTCTATTGCATTCTGCCCCATTAAAATACCAAACCCCCCCTCCTCAGCCCCCCCCCACCCGACTCCGGGTATTTCTCAACCTGGAGCTGGTAACCCTACCTGCTAGGTTCAGCTTTCTCTTGACCTTCGGGGACACACCCTCCTCCTCTCTGTACCGTCAACATCTCTCAGTGGTGCAACGGCCAACAGGGCCAGCCGTCAGCAGACAGTCGGCTTGTTTGGAGAGTCAACTTAAAGCCCATCTCGGCTTACCTTTTGCTGTATTCTCCTGAACATCTGGTTCCTTGATCTTTCTTCTGAATACCAAAAGTGTTCAAATGTGTGTGGGGGGGGAGGGGGAGAGCTAGGGTTGCCAACCTCCAGGTGGGGCCTGCAGATCTCCTGGAGTTACAGTTGATCCCCGGGTCAGTTTCCCCTAGAGAAAACGGCTGCTTTAGAGCAGGGATTCCCAACGTGGTTCCCGTAGGTGCCAGGGTGTTCACCAAAACCTTTCCTGTCACCCACCAAGTGTTTTTAAAAGTGGGTATTAAATACTGGGTTCTGGATCCATTGCAGTGATCAGCTCTAGTTTATTGAGTGATTCCGGGAACACTACAAGGACTAAAAGTCCAGGGCTGGCTGCCCTGTTTATAAAGCATGCAAAGACCACACCCTAACACACCCCACTCCCATTGACAGGCTATTTACACAACCACAACGCCACATCTCTATTGTCCCACTCCTGTGAGGCTTCTGTGCTGTCAGCAAATGATCAGGCCTTTGTTAATTAAAACATAGTCCTTTATTTCAAATACTGGTACAGGTCTCGATGTTTGTTAGTGATACCATATACAGAGGGCAGGGGACTATTATACCTGCAAGCATGAAAGTCTAAACATTGATCACCAATCAGCATTCAGAGAAAAATGCGGGAAAGCAATTCACCTTTTGTCACCAGGGGTGAAAGAACATAAAAATTCCCAGCCCAAACTGTGTGACCCAGTGGTGCCAGGTCCCCAGCAAAACAGGACAGAGCAAACAATAAAACAATTCCCAAGGCTACTTCTAACAGATAGCAATGCGAGCGAAGAGGGAGGACACACCAGGGAGTGAAGGAAGAGATAGCTTTGTACTATATGGCATTCTGGTATGTGGGAACCTACATTCCCCGCCTGAATTGTAACATTAAGCAGACAAGCAATTGAGGATCAAGAGGAGGGGCAATAAAGCATCTGGCTAGGCGGGCACTACAAAGGAAACGAAAGTACATGATAGAAAAGCATCAATGTCAGATTCAATTAATAGAAACATTGTAGAAACATTATGAAAAGACCTCTTTGGCAAAGCAGAATCTGACACCCTGCCCCCTCAATATTAAACTTTACCCCCCGGCTTATCAGGGAAGCGCTTGTGAAAGGAGCGGACTAATTTAGGAGCGTGCACGTTTTCAGCGAGGACCCACTCGTTTAACTCAGGGCCAAAATCTACCCACTTAACCAAGTAGTAAACCCGACCCCTGCGCATTTTTGAGTCCAAAATTTCAGAGATTTCAAAATGTGGTTCCCCCCCCCCTTCATCAGAGGAGGAGGAGTCGGAGGATCCGGGCGCCATGCATTCTGCCCAGGATTCTTCTTCAGGAGGCTGTAATGAAAAACAGGATGCACAGAGCTTAGAGACTTAGGCAGTTCTAATTCAAAAGACACCTCCGATATTTTCCTTAACACTTTATAAGGTCCAACATATTTCCATCCCAGCTTCCTGCTGGGTTGGAGGCCATGACAAGTACACTGTGTCACCAGTTTGTCACTTTGTTGACAAGTACACTGTGTCACCAGGTTGTAAGTCCCAACCTGCGGCTCTTCCTTTATCCGCGTACTTTTTATAGTCCAGCTTTGCTTTTTCCAGTGTCTTTTCTATTAGTGGCCATGATTCCTGCAATTTTGACCACCATTGACCAAAATCTGAGCCCTGGGAGTTGTCAGAGCTGGGCAAAGAAGGGAGAGGTTTTCCCTCAAACCCTCCCACTGCCATAAAGAGTGAAACACCTGTGGAAGAGTGTACAGCATTGTTGTAGCTATACTCAGCAAAGGGGAGTAAATCTACCCAATTGTCCTGATGACAGTTTGTATAACACCTCAGGAATTGTTCAAGGATTTGATTAACTCGTTCGGATTGTCCATCGGTCTCGGGATGATAACCCGAACTGAGGGCGGGTTCAATGTCCATAAGTTTTAAAAGCTCCCGCCAAAAAGTGGCAACGAACTGGGGCCCCCGATCGGATATTACTCTCTTACGAAGCGTGTGTAGTTTGATCACGTGGTTGAAGAAGGTTTTAGCCAGGCCCCTCGCTGTGGGTAGTTGCTTGAATGGGACAAAATGAGCTTGCTTGGAAAAAAGGTCTACTACAACCCAAATGACTGTTTTCCCTTTTGAAGGTGGGAGACGGGTAATAAAGTCCATAGAGACTGATTCCCAGGGTCAGGAGGGGGTGGGGAGAGGTTGAAGCAGTCCTGGCACTCCCCCCCCCTCCGTTTGCACATTAAACACACTTGACAAGAGGTAACATAGTCCGACACATCTTTGCGCATTCCGGGCCACCAGAATTGCCGTTGCACCAAATTAAGCGTTTTTAAAAACCCAAAATGCCCAGATAGTTTGGATTCATGACATGACAACAAAATTTCCTTTCGGAGGGAGCGGGGTACAATCAGCTTTGAACCATGATACCAGCAGCCATCCAGAGACTGTGGCTTCACCATCCCCCTCCCATTCTTGTACTTCATCTGAAGTGTAAGCCCCCCCACACTTCACTGTCCATGCTACAGTCTCTGGAGCCATTTTCTTCTGGCTCCGGGTTACTACCGCCCCCCCTAATTGTTGCTTTGAAAACATGGAGTCGAAGATTTCTTCCCTCTGGGACTCGTGTTGGGGTAAGTGGGACAATGCATCTGCTAAGCAATTTGACTTCCCAGGAAAATGCTTAAGTATAAAGTTGAATTTCGAAAAGAAATCAGCCCACCGGAGCTGCTTTGCATTTAAAGCCCGGTGAGTCCGCAGAGCCTCCAGATTTTTATGGTCCGTCCATATTTCAAACGGCTTTTGTGCCCCCTCCAACCAATGTCGCCAAGTGGAGAGGGCTAGCTTAATAGCTGCGGCTTCCTTATCCCACACTGACCAATGTCTCTCAGTCTCAGTAAATTTCTTTGAAATATAGGCAAGGGGGTGTAGCACTTCATTAGAGTCCCTTTGCAATATTGCACCCCCCATAGCCACATCCGAAGCATCCACATGAATAATAAACTCTTTAGTTTCATCGGGGTGGGCTAATATAGGCTCTGAAGTGAACAACCTTTTCAGTTCATCGAACGCCTGTTGGCATTGGGGGGTCCAACACAGTCTTTCCCCAGGCTTCCCTGCCTCGGGGCCCCTCCCCCTAGTTTTCAACAGCTCCATGAGTGGTAAAGTAATGGTAGCAAAGTCTTTCAGGAAGGTCCTGTAAAAGTTGCAAAACCCCAAGAGGCTCTGAAGTTGCTTTCTAGTGCGAGGGGCTTCCCACTGTACTACTGCCTCTGTCTTGGCTGGGTCCATCTCTAGCCCTTTTGAGAGATGCGGTAGCCTAGGAAATCCACCTCCCTCTTGTGAAACTCACATTTGGAAAGTTTAGCATACAGCTGGTGCTCTAACAGGGTTTTCAGAACTTCCCTAACCAGAGTCACATGGGAGTCCTTATCAGCTGAATAAATCAAGATATCATCAAGATAACAGAGCACCCCTTTGAATAAATGCTTGTGCAACACTTCATTGATTAGGCTCATAAAAACACCTGGAGCGCCACTCAAACCGAAGGGCATCACCAGGTATTCAAATTGCGCCAGTGGGGTATTGAACACGGTCTTGTATTCATCCCCCTCCCTAATACGCACTCGGAAGTACGCGTCCCTGATATCTAGCTTAGTGAAGGTCTTTCCCTTTGCGGCTTCCGCTAACAAGTCCTTGATCAGGGGGAGGGGGTAGGCGTTAGAAGTGGACACCGCATTCAAACCTCTATAGTCCGTACACAGTCTTAATCCCCCATCTTTCTTTTTCTGGAATAGCACTCCCGGGGGTTGGGGCTCGCTGACACCGACAGGGCCACCGAGGCTTCCGACCCCGGAGGCTCTTTTCCCCAGCGCTGCTCCCAAGTATGGCTCGCACAACGGGAGTCAACCCATGAGATCTTCCCGTCGCTCCACTTAATGTACGGGTCGTGGGAACTTAACCAGGGGCTACCCAACACCATAGGGAACTGTGCATTGGGGGTGATGACAAAAGCCCTTTCTTCCCAATGGGTCCCCGTCCCCACCACCAACAGTTCGGTCTCTGCCACACACGCCTCCTTCATTTCCAATCCATCCATCTGGGTGAATTGTAGAGGCTCCTCTAGAGGGGTTACCCCGGACCCCAACCCATCCACCACCACAGGGCTAATCAAGTCTCTGGTGCACCCTGAGTCTATGAGGGCTCGAACCCGCATATGGGTTCCGGTGCGGGGTACTAACACAGTCACTACCATGTAAAGCAAAGGGCCAGGGATGCTCACCGGCGATGGTGCGTCGGGGGAAGGGACCTGCAGCTCTGCGCCGGCTACTGCAGGTCGTTGGAGTTTCCCGATGGCTTGGCCTCGGTCAGCTCCAACTCTCCTTGTTCACTTGTTGCCCCTTCCAGCTGTAATGCCCGGGGTTTGAACGACATCTTTGGAGCCTTGGGGGTGCCACCACCCACCGGGGTGGAGGTCTTCGGGGCCTTCATCCCTCCCCTGGGGCAGGCCGAGGCGATGTGGCCACTCTCCCCGCATCTCATGCATAGACCTTGCTTGAAGCGGGTGTCGCACAGTTTCTGGAACACCGACTTTCCCTCTGCCTTCGGGGCGGGTTTTGGGGGCTGCGTCGCAGGGCTTCCCAACTTGATCAGGGTGAAGCGCTCCTCCATGTCTGCTGCCACTCGCATCCAAGCCACCAGGGAGATGGGTCTCTCGCTTCTCAACATCGTCTCGTAGACCTCGTGGCTGAGCCCTTCTCTGTATTTCTCTATGAACAGGTCTTCGGACCACCCCTGGACTTTGGCCGCGAAGCACCGAAACCGATCAGTATAGTCCCACACAGTTCCGCGCCCTTGCGTCAGCCGCCGGAGTTGGTTCCGGGCTTTCTCCTCCCCTAGTGGGTCTTCGTAGTGTTGGCGCAGGGCCCACATAAAGTTGTCTACCGACAGCAGTTCAGGTCCCGGGGGGTTGTGCAGGCTTACATACCAGTCGCTTGCGGTGTCCCTCAGCTTGGATCCGATGTAGCCGAAACGGTCCCTCTCTGTTGGGTAGAGGTGGCCCCAGGACGCCATGAAATGCTCGATCTCGATGATGAAAAACTGGAGCTTTTCCGGGTCACCGTCGAAGGTTGCCATCACCGGGTCGTTGGGCATCTGTCTTACGTAACCTCCGGCTGGAATGGCGATAACGGGACCGGGAGGCACTTGGGGTCCCCCAGGGGGAGGCGCCCCAGCTCCCGCCGGTTGAGCGGGGGGCCCCCCCGCACCTCCAGCCAGGGGTGCAGGGGGTACTACCGCCGGGGCCCCTCCAGTGGGAGGCTGCCCCGGGGGCTGGACCACGCCCACGGCCAGCGCTCCCATCAGGTTCTGCTGCATCTCCAACATGGCTTCTCTCATGTCCGCCGCTAGACAGTCTTGCATATCAGCGAATCTCCGGTCCAACACTCGGTCCAGGTCCGCTCCGGAGGGATCAGGGCCCCTGGGCATCATGCGCTCCTCGTCTGGGAAGCTGAAGCCCCAGGCGCCCGATCCGTGACGAGAATGACGATCCTCGTCCACCACGCTCAGGCGACTGGACTCCGATCGATCGCCACTGAAGCGCACTCTGGCCCCTTTCCGATCGTGGATCCACGTTTCGGAAGTGCCTCCCCCGAAAGTAGCCCAAGAGCAGGCAGGGGAGGCCGGCGGCCAGATCAGCCGAGGCCCCGTGCGAGGGGGTAGACTCAGCTCCTGTGTGGTGGTCACCGGCACCGGTAGCTCCGCAGGCGTTGTTGCAGTCGTGGTGACCGGGACCTCCAAAGGAGGTTGGTGGTTGCTCCCGTCATCTGACATGGTCAGGTACAGGAGAAGCCTAAAAGCAGATCACTAACAATCTGTGAGGCTTCTGTGCTGTCAGCAAATGATCAGGCCTTTGTTAATTAAAACATAGTCCTTTATTTCAAATACTGGTACAGGTCTCAATGTTTGTTAGTGATACCATAATACAGAGGGCAGGGGACTATTATACCTGCAAGCATGAAAGTCTAAACATTGATCACCAATCAGCATTCAGAGAAAAATGCGGGAAAGCAATTCACCTTTTGTCACCAGGGGTGAAAGAACATAAAAATTCCCAGCCCGAACTGTGTGACCCAGTGGTGCCAGGTCCCCAGCAAAACAGGACAGAGCAAACAATAAAACAATTCCCAAGGCTACTTCTAACAGATAGCAATGTGAGTGAAGGGGGAGGACACACCAGGGAGTGAGGGAAGAGATAGCTTTGTACTATATGGCATTCTGGTATGTGGGAACCTACATTCCCACCCAAATTGTAACATTAAGCAGACAAGCAATTGAGGATCAAGAGGAGGGGCAATAAAGCATCTGGCTAGGCGGGCACTACAAAGGAAATGAAAGTACATGATAGAAAAGCATCAATGTCAGATTCAATTAATAGAAACATTGTAATACATTATGAAAAGACCTCTTTGGCAAAGCAGAATCTGACAACTCCTGAATCCAGGTAAGCTATTGTTCTGGGGTAACAAGCTCAACCCATTCCTGATGTCAGCTCAGGGATGACTCGTGCTCAGTACACAACAGTGGGTGAAGCTTAGGGTCGCCATGTCCCTTCCAAGTCTCCAGCAGGGGACTTTGGGGGCATGACTGGAGGGGGAGGGGACATCCCCAACACGATGATACCACACAGAAGTTACGTCATCACGTTGGGGACTGGCACACCCTTTCTTGCCAACAGCATTTAAAGGGTCCCTTTAAATGCTGTTGGGAAGAAGCAGGGGGGGGGGAGGCCGCGTGCCCCTGCACCCCAAGCCGCACGCGGCCACCCCTCTTCCTCCCTTGCTCCTGCAAGATTTAAAGGGACCTCCAGCTGATTGGCAGTCCACCTGCTCCTACCGATCAGCTGGAAGGCCCTTTAAATCTTGCAGTAGGGATGGCCGGTAGCTCACAAGGTAGAGTTTTTGCTCACGAGACTCCACAGCTTAGAGGGAGCATTGCTGGGGACCGCAGCTTCAGAGGATGGACTCTCTTTGGCATTATACCCTTGCCTCCCCAGGGTCCACCCCCACATCTCCACAGATTTCCCAGCCTCAAACTGAGAATCCTACGCAGAGAGGCTGAAACACTGTCTGTGCATATCTCTGGCTCCCCCTCCCTTTCCCCAGGTACTAGAGTTGCCACTGAAATGCTCCCTCTAAGCTGTGGAGTCTTGTGAGCAAAGATTCTACTTTGTGAGCTTCTGGCATTAAAGTTGTGAGCGAGTGATTTGGCTGCGGCATATACTGAGTCTGCTCTCTGGAGCCCCATCCCTTCCAGAGCAGAGACAGAAACGTGGGTGAGCCGGAGGGTAAACACCCATGAGCTCACACTCACTCAGCTTAGAGGGGACACTGGTTGCCAGGTTGCCGCTGGCTGCCAGTGGGAGATTTGGGGGGGGGGAGATTGGATGGCCAGCTACAGGTTGGGAAACTTCTGGAGATTTAGGGGTGGAGCTCAGGGAGGACAGGGACTTCAGTGGGGTACAATGCCATAGAGTCCCTCCCCCCCCCCCCCCGAAAGCATCCATTTTCTCCCAAATTAACTGATCTTTGTAGTCTGGAGCTGTAATTCCAGGAGATCCCCAGCTGGTCCCACCTGGAGGCTGACACACCTATCCCCCACCGATCCATAAGCACACATTTGGAAGAAGGGAGGAAGGGAGGAAAGAGAGAAGGGAGGACAAACGGCAGAGAAGAGGAAGGAAGGGAAGTGTGTTCTGATAAAGGGGTTGTGCATCTCGAGAGAGCTGGCTAGTGGCCATGAGAGCCGGCTGAGCTTTCTGGGTTCTGTTCTTGGTTGTCAGATGCTGGAGAGCAGTCAGCAGTCTGTGGGCCACCCTTGCAGGCTACCCTATGGCACAGGACTGCCATCTCCAGACTGGGAAATTTCTGGAGGATTGGGGGTAGAGCCTGGGGTGAATGAGGTTAAAGGTGGAGCAGGGCCTCAGCAGGATATAACACGATCAAGATTGCCCTCCAAAGCATCCATGTTCTCCTGGGGAACTGATGTCTGTCATCTGGAGATCAGCTGCAATTCTGGGGGATTCCCAGGTCACACCTGGAGGATGGCATCCTCCACACATGATTGGCCAGTATTTGTCAGGTTCCCTGTCATGTTATGAATTGCTACTGTTTGCATTTACAGGTCCTCCAGTCGGGAGACTGGCAGCCGGGTTCCTTCCCCTCGCTCCTTCCCCCTCCCATCCCGTTTTGCCGTTTTCCTTTGCAGGCCCTGCTTATCGCTGTTGTTGCCCGTTAACCTTGAGCTGTCTCACTCTCTGCTCTTCCAGGTGTCTTTGCGTGGGAATGCAAGTAGATTGTATGCAGGGGCATGGGGGGGGGATTATAATTTGCTCGCACACCTTTTTCCATGGGAATGCAACGGTTTGGGGATTTTCACGCTTCATGGTTTTACACTGATTGGTGCCTGTCATTTCTATTCTGTTTGAATACTGTATAATAAGTCCCAACCCCAGTCCCCTGGTATCCCTAACAAAGTACGTGTTCCTGAAAGACCATTAAGACAATAAAGGACTCTGTTTTCACACGAGGCCTGACTTATTGGTTCTCATCAGAAGTCTCACAGTATTGAAAATGGGAGACTGCACTTGAGGGCGGCTAGTCTGATCCAGCCAGGGTTCTTGAGAAGTATTGGGGTCAGGAGTCCATGGAATAGTGAAACAGCTAGATCTTTATTGCTGGTCCGGATGAAGCATACAACCCAGGGCTCCGAGCCCTCCTTTTATGCTGGTCAGGGACAATCCCCTGACCTCACCCAACTGGCCTGATAGGCTATTGTCAATCTATTTACATCTCATAGGTTCCCTGGGAGAAACCTAGGTACATGATTGGTGGCCGGTTCGAATCCACCTGGCCTTTGTTCTACCTGGCTGAAGCTCAGGTAGTTTCTTGGCCATGTGCTCTGGCCACATGGTGGTTGCCATTACTTGAGCACATGGCAACTGCATGGTCAATACGTAACACCCCTCCCCCCATAGTCCAGAACCCCTCTGCACACATAGTCTTTGAGATAGTCCGGGCGTCTGCGCTCGCATCCAGAGCGCCGGGGGGTTGTAAGATGTGTTGCTCGTGTCGGAAGGTTGCGGTGCGGGTAGTTGTTCTGCTTGCGGGGCCAGTCTGCTCGGTGGTCGTTCAGGCGTGGATGGCACGGCTGCTGCGTCAGAGGGCACAAGCGGAGTCTCCGCAGTCTCTGGATTTGGGTCTGGCGCTGCTTCTGGAATCTTGTCGATGTCACAGTCCATTGGTACAGGGAGTTCGGGGGCCTGGGTATCATCGCGGCTCGGTGTATGGCGTCGAATCTGGTCAATGTGCCATTTCCAGACTACGCCATCTTCCATAAGGACCTTATAGGAATAAGGCCCGGTGACTCGGATGATCCTCGCGAGGATCCATGTCGGATCCATGTCGGACGTAGTTCTTAGCGTATACGGGGTCTTCGGGAGCGAACCCTCGGGCTGCTGGCTGGTCCTCCGTTGTCGGGTTTCCGGTGATTGCTCAGTCGGGATGTAGGCGGTCCAGGACGGTTCCCAGTCGTCTTCCCATCAGTAGTTTGGCTGGCCGACGCCCGGTCCCTGAGTGGGGTGTGTTCTGTTGGCTGAACAGGAACTTATGCAGCTTCTGTTCCCAGTCGCCGTGCTCCATTCTCTTTAATGCATCCTTCGTTGTTCTCACCATGCGCTCGGCCTGGCCGTTGGTTGCAAGGTGAAACGGAGTGGAGTGGATGTGGCGAAGACCGCAGGCCTCAACGAACTGGTGGAACTCACCGGAGGTGAATGCGGTCCTGTTGTCGGTCACAAGAGTGTCAGGCATCCCGTGGGTTGCGAAGACTGGCCAGAGACTTCATAAGGCTGCGTTGGTGGAGGTTGATGCTACCGGAACAACCTCAAGCCACTTGCTGTAGCTGTCTACAATGATAAGAAACAACCGGCCCTGGACTGGTCCCGCAAAGTCTAGGTGCAGACGGGACCAGGGCTTGTTAGTGGATTCCCAGGATCAAACGGGAGCGTGTGGCGGGTCTGGCCGTGACTCTTGGCATTTGGTACACTTCTGGACCCGCCCCTCAATATCTTTGTCCAGGCCTGGCCACCACACGTAACTACGGGCCAGGGCCTTCATACGTTCTATGCCTGGGTGGGCCTCGTGTAATGCCTCTAGTACTCGGGGCCGCAGAGGCCCGGGGATCACCACTCGAGATCCCCATAGCAGGCACCCCTTGTGGGCCGAGAGTTCGTGCCTGCGTGCCATGAAAACGGCGAATTCCGGCCCGGTTTCTCTGGCCACCCCCTTCCCACCCAGTCTGAGACATGGGAAAGGACGCGGTCCCGCCGCGTGCGACAGGCCACATCTGATACCAGTACGGGGCGCTCCGGTAGGTCCTCTAGGAGCGCTACGTGGAAGGCTGGAGCAGGATCCGGGTCGCAGGACAGGAGAGGAAGACGGCTGGGGGCGTCGGCGTGTCCCATTGCCTTGCCTGGGTGATGCACCAAGTCGTAGGAGTAGCCAGAAAAAAAATTGACCACCACAGGACCTGCGGGGACAGCATGTGAGGGGTCTGCTGGTGGGGGGCAAGGAGACCCAGCAGTGGCTTATGATCCGTAGCCACGGTGAACGATCACCCATACAGGTAATCGTGGAATTTCTTGATGCCGGCTACAATTGCAAGGGCCTCCTTGTCGATTTGGGCGTAATTACATTCCACCGATGACAGGGTCCTGGAGTAGTAGGCTACTGGCACTTCCTTGCCGTTGGGTAGCCAGTGCCCCAAGACTGCCCTGATGCGTAGGGAGATGCATCGCAGGCCAGAATGACAGGGAGCCTCTCATCGAAATGCGCTAGGACCACATTTGAAACTAATAAGTCATTGATGGCCCGGAAGGCTGCGTCGTGCTTGGGACCCCAGGCCCAAGCCGCTCCCTTGTCCAGGAGGCGATGCAGGGGTTCGGCGACAGTCACTTTGTGCGGAAGGAAGGTGTGATAAAAGTTTAAAAGTCCCAAGAACGCCTGTAGTTCCGCCTTCGAAGACGGATGGGGTGCTTCCGTAATCACCGCTACCTTCTCCTTGGTTGGGTGAATGCCGTCCGCGGTCACTTTGAATCCCAAGAAGTTCACTGAGGAGACTCCCAGGGTACACTTATCCTTTCGGACCTTGAGACCCGCGTCCTGGAACCATTGCAGCACCATCCGTAGGCGTGCCGCAAACGTGTCGATGTCCGGGGCGGCGATGAAGACGTTGTTGAAGAACGGTTTCACACTTGGAACATCTTTAAGGAGAGAATCCATTAGATGTTGAAAAATCCCTGGCGCCACGCTGACCCCGAATTGGAGCCGTTTCACTTTGAACGCTCCCTTATGAGTCACAATCGTTTGTGCCTCAGCCATTGCATTGTCTACAGGAAGCTGCTGATAGGCCTGGGCCAGGTCGAGCTTTCCAAATATTTTGGCTCCCACGAGGGAGGCCAGAACGTGGCTGACCACCGGTACTGGGTACGTGTGATCTTGTAACACCTTATTAATAGTGCATTTATAGTCCGCACAGATGCGAACTTCCCCGTTAGCCTTGAGGGGGGTTACAATGGGAGTCTCCCACTTGGCATGGGAGACCGGCTTCAGCACCCCTTGTGCCATGAGCTTTTCCAGCTCCACCTCCACTTTGGGCTGGAGGGCGAGCGGTGGCTGGCGGACGGCCACGCGGGTGGGCCGGACCGCCGGGTCCAGGTCGAAGGAAACCGGGGGTCCTCTGTAGCAGCCCAATGAGCCGTCGAAAACGGCGGGAAATTCCTCGCAGATGGACGAGAAGTCGGTAGAGCCCATGCGGAGTATTCCAGTCCACTGCACTCCGAGCGGCTTTAACCAGGCGCGGCCTAGAAGACTGGTTAGATTGCACTCCACCACAAGAAGGTCTAGCAAACCGTTAAATGTGTGGTACTGGACCCGGACCCTGGCTAGCCCCTTAATAGCCACTGGGTTTTTCTGGAAGTCCCAGAGGACCAACCCAGCTGGCAGCCATAGCCAGCGTGCCCCCTTCGGGCAGGTGCAGCTGAACGTAGCTGCGGACACAATGGAATATGCGGACCCTGAGTCCAGTTCCATGGAACAGGGAACTCCCTCTATCCGGAGGGACACGGAAATCGCACCCGGAATGGGCTTGGGAAGTTCATTACCGTGGCCACGGGAACGACGCTGTCCACTTCCTCGAAGTTCGCTGCTGGGGCACGGTGGCTGTTCCGGCAGGCCCGGGCGAGATGGCCTGCTTTCCCGCAGGTGCGGCGGACGGCATCACGGAAGCGGCATGTACATCTGTCGTGGTGGTCCCCACAGCTTGCGCACGTTGGGGCCTGCCTGTTGAGGGAAGCAGAAGAGGGAACCGAGACAGATGCTGGGCGCTGGCCCTTGGGCCTGGAGACGCCGGGCTCACCCTTCTTCGAGCGTGGTTGCATCCGGTGGATGTCCTCTTCTTCACTCGAGTCGGGTTCGGGAGGGGCCGCCTGGTGGATTTTGGTGGCTGCCTTATCCTTTTGCATTGTCTCGAACGCTGCTGCTGTTTGGAGCATCTTCACCAAGGTTGGCTCCGACATCGCGATGAGGCGCCGGTGGAGCTTGGCTTCATGGATCCCTCCAATGAAGGCAGTCTCCACGTGGTCCTCCACGTGGCAGAATTCGCAGCCCACAACTAGTCGACGGAGTTCAGCCAGGAAAGTAGCGGCTGACTCCCCTGGCTGCTGCTGGCGCTGTATGAACTCCCATCGCCTAGGCAGTTTTGATGGCTTCGGGGCAAAGTAATCGCCGAGGGCCTTGATGAGTACGTCATAAGACACCTCGGTGGGGTCTTGCAGGGTGAGTAGGTTCTGGGCCACCCGCATGACCTCCACCCCTACGGAACTCAAGAGCCAGGCGCTCTTTAGGTCCGCCTCTGTGATTCTGTGGACCCTGAAGGCGCAACCCAGCGTCTTGAGCCAGGACTCCCATGTCTCTGGGCGAGACATATCAAAAGGGGTAATTGGTCCCGGAGCATTTGCCATAGTTACTGGAGCGGCGGGAGTGGGTTGAGCGATGACCTCGTGGTCTTGCGGCGGTGCCGTGGAGCTCTGAGGCTTGGCGCTGCCTAGTGCTGGAGGATCGGTCTCAGAGCGGCTTGTGGCAAGGCGTTGGAGCGTTGGAGCGTTGGAGCTCGGAGATGCCTGCGGCCGGCGGGACAGAGCTCACTGTGCTGCTGCGGTCGGCTGGAGAGTCGCTCATCAGGATCCCACCTTCGTCGCCACTGAGAAGTATTGGGGTCGGGAGTCCATGGAACAGTGAAACAGCTAGATCTTTACTGCTGGTCCGGATGAAGCATACAACCCAGGGCTCGGAGCCCTCCTTTTATGCTGGTCAGGGATAATCCCCTGACCTCACCCAACTGGCCTGATAGGCTATTGTCAGTCTATTTATATCTCATAGGTTCTCTGGGAGAAACTTAGGTACATGATTGGTGGCCGGTTCGAATCCACCTGGCCTTTGTTCTACCTGGCTGAAGCTTAGGTAGTTTCTTGGCCATGTGCTCTGGCCACATGGCAGTCGCCATTACTGGAGCACATGGCGACTGCATGGTCAATACATAACAGTTCTTATGTCCTAAAATGGCAGAGAAATAGACATAAGGGGAAATAGGGTGTGTGTGGGGCAAGGGGGCAGGCATGCCTAGCAGGGGAGACGCCCTTTGGAGGGCATTTTGTCCCACATCCCTTGAGGCCAGCCCTGAGTTCAAATCTTTCTTGGTTTCCCTCTCACCTCTCCACCCACCCCACTCAGAGGTTTTGCTGGAACTCCACTACGGGCTGCCCCACAAACAGCGGAGGAACCGGACGGCATTCACTAAAAGGCAGCTGGAGGCGCTCGAGAGCACCTTTGAGAGAACCCACTACCCAGATGTGGGGACCAGGGAACGCCTGGCCGTGTCTGTCAACCTGCCAGAGGCCCGGATTCAGGTAACCTTGGCGCCTACGCTCCTTGCCGCCTTCCCTCTCACCACAGTCGACACTGCAGTCCAGTTTTTGTAAAAGCCAGAGCATCTAAAGATCTCATTTTTCGTTTTGTAATGGAAGTCATGGCAGTGTCCCACACTAGAGTGACGTGGCGTCAGGAGGTGACCAGTCCCCCAGAATTACAGTTCATCTCCATACTACAGAGATCAGTGCCTTGGGGGAAAATGAATGCTTTGGAGGGTGGACTCTATGGCATGGAACCCCACTGAGGTCCCTTCTGTGAGAGTCCACAGAGTCAATCAGCAACAAGTGTCCATAAAACAGGAAATCTTTATTGAAGAAAGGTCTTACTGGTCATCTGCACTTTTTGTGTTAGTAATGGCGGAGAGGTGTAGGGTCAGGGAAATTATACATGATTCGAAAGGGTTCTCTATGATAATGCATCCCATCAAAGAAAAGAATTAAAGGGGCTAAAAAGACTGGCTCTTTGTTCCCAGAGTATAAGCGGGAAAGATACATGGCCAGACTGAAAAAGAAACAGCATCTGGCATCACAGTCTCCCAAGGTCAAAGAAGCAGGCGAGGCAATAAGCATGCCATGAGAATGGGGCAGGTAAGACATTCCACAGGCATGAGGCCCACCTGGCTCAGGAACCGCCTCCCACCCGGGGGATGGCAGCATTAGCTGACACCTGTCCTCCGCAGGCTCCATCCTCAAATCTCCAAGAGTTTCCCAACCTGGATCTGGTAACCCTACCCTCCCAATCCCCTGCCAGTGGCCATGGGGGACCTGGCAACTCTATGCAATCCCCTGCTAAAAGATCTCCACTTTGGGGGAAGCGTCTTTGCTTCTGGAGACCTTGGGGGATTTGGGGCCAGCTAGAACAGATCGTCTGAGGCTTACAGCAGCTTGCTATATTCAGTCTATGGATAATCCCCTCTACTGGTAGGGTTGCCAGCTCTGGGTTGGGAAATACCAGGAGATTTGGGGGGCGGAGTCTGGGGAGGGTGGGGTTTGGAGGGGGGAGGGGCCTCAGCAGGGTATGATACCATAGAGCCCAGCCTCCAAAGCAGCTGTTTTCTCCAGGGGAACTGATCTCTATCGCCTGGAGAGCAGTTGTCATTCCAGGAGATCTCCAGGTACCACCCGGAGGTTGGCACCCCTGCTTGGCTCTTTGCTCCAAGGACTGTTGTCTCATTAGTCCCCCCCCATCCCCCCAGCGTCTGTAGCCAGCCAGATGCCTTTGCCAACCCACTCGACCGGTTTAGACTTCCCTTCCCTTGTAACGAATGTTTTTAAAACGGTTTAAGCCTGAAATTGATCTGGCCGGGCTTCTCGCAGGGGGCGGGAGGCAGTGCCGCCCAAACATGCTTGCTGGTGTCATTGCTAGAGGGAGGGACTTAGGAAGGGAGGGGGACGCATTTGCAGCTACAGTTGGAGTGGGGGAAGACACAAGCTTGGGAGTCGAGAAGAAGCATTAATGTGGTGTGTCCCAAGTTTTGATCTCACCACAGAGCCTTAGGGCAGCACATGGAGTGCTCTCCTCCTCTTATTAGTGGCCTCACGACAACCCTGTGAGGTAGGATGGGTGCGTAGAAAATGATTGGATCAGGGTTACCCAGCAAGCTTTATGGCTGAGCACAGATATGAGCTTGGGTCCGCCTGGATCTAGCCTAACCCGGAAACCACTAGCCCTGATCACAGAAGGTGGCCAACCTCCAGGTGGAGTCTGGAGATCTCCCAGAATTACATTTGATTTCCAGGCTACAGTTACCCTGGAGAAAATGCTGCTTTGGAGGGTGGAGTCTATAACATTGTACCCTCCTGAGGTGCCTTCCCTCCCCAAACCCCACCCTCTCCTGGATCCACCCCCAAATCTCCAGGAATTCCCCAACCCAGGTGTCGAGGTTCATAACTGCATTGGGAAGAGCACAAGAGAGGAAGTTATTCTAGGCCAGTCTAGAACTCCCTGAGTTGCTAGCTCTTTACCTAGCGGGGAATTTCTGACCTGGAATTGAGGTTCATAACTGTGGTTCTCCCACCTGCTTTGGGAAGAGGTGCAGTGCCATAGAGAGAGAAAGTTATTCAGGGCTCGCCTAGAACTCCCTGAGTTGCTAGCTTTTTACCAAGTGGGGAATTTCTGAACTGACACTGAGGTTCATATCTTCCCACCTGCATTGGGAAGAACTGCAGTGCCATGGAGGACATAATGAGAGGCCGTGAGAGAGAAAATCATTCTAGGCTAGTCTAGAAATCCCTGAGTTGCTAGCTTTTTACCAAGCGGGGTATTTCTGACCTGGCGCTGAGGTTCATATCTATGGGTTTCCCAACTGTACTAGGAAGAGGTGCAGTTCTGAGTAGGGCATGGAGGGAGAGCATGAGAGAGAAAGTTTTTCTAGGGTAGTCCAGAAATCCTTGAATTGCTAGATTTCTTCCAAGTGGGGAATTTTAAACCTGGCATTGTAGTTCATAACTGTGGTCCTCCAAGCTGCATTAGGAAGAGGCGCATCCCACAGAGGGCATGGTGGGAGAATGTGAGAGAGTTAATCTAGACCAGCCCTGAACTCCTAGAGTTGTTGTACTGCATAGAAGGAGAACATGCCAGGCAGAAATTTAGCCTGGAATTCTCTGACCTGCTAGCTAACAACTGAATGGGATTTCCCCCCCTCCTGGCTTGGGTTTTTCCAATGGCGGTTCTCCAACCTGCATTGAAAGGAGGGCTATACCACATTCCCACCCCTGCTGAATTCTTCGATCATCCTTAACCCCCAGATGCATTCCCCGACACAGGTGTGGTTCAAAAACCGGCGCGCAAAATTCCGCAAGGGCCAGCATGGGCCGCTGAAGAAGCCCCACGAAGCTGAACCCTGCAGGGCTGGCGGTGGCCACGGTGCAGGAAGAGAGCAGCCTTCGTGGACCCCTCCAATCGGGCCTGCCTCAAAGAGCGCAGCGCTGGCAAGGGAACGGTTGGTCATGACGGTGGCAAAGGAGGGTGCGGTGCTCCCTGCATGGTGCATCTCGGAGTGCACTTCAAGAGTATCGGGGACTTGCCCGCTTGAGGTCATGTGGCTGGGAAAAGAAAGCGAAAGGCCCGGCTCAGCAGTTGGTTGTAGCCCAGGAGGGCCCTTCTGATCATATTAGTTGGCCAGGTATGCAGAGGTCCCTTATAGGGTTGCCAGCTCCAGGTTGGGAAATTCTTGGAGATTTTGGGGGTAGAGCCTGGGGAGAGTGGGGTTCGGGGAGGGGAGGGAGCTTGGTGGGATATAACCACCCTCCACAGCAGTTGTTTTTCTCCAGGGGAACCTGACCTCTGGAGATCTGCTGTAATTGCTGGCGCTCTTCTGGGTCCACCTGGAGGCTGGCAACCCTAGACTGGATGCAGTACATTCCCTGCTCTATTTTACTTCCAGAGTTGTAACTCCAGAAAGGGAAAAAGGCAGCCAAAATAATAAAAGGGGCTAAACCATTTAGGATTTAGTTTTGGCGGGGGGAGGAGAGGTGAGCGGTCAGTGTTCTCTCTAAGCTGTGTTAGTGTGAGCTGGCTCCCAGGTTTTTTTAGCCTCCTTTAGTTAGCGTGAGCTAGCTCCCTTCAGCTCACACATTTTTGTCTCAGCACAGGAAGGATGGCTCCAGACTAGCAAGCTAATTTATGCAGCAGCCAAATCGCTGGCTCACAACTTGAATGCCAGGGGCTCACAGAGTAGAATTTTTGCTCACAGGACTCCACAGCTTAGAGAGACCATTCGTTGGTGGGGGTAGCACAGTATGTATAAAGTTACACATGGGATAGAAAGAGTGGCTAGAGAGACCAGTTTTTCTCTCCCTTCCCCCTCTGCATCTTGTGACCGTGAGTTCTGCGGGCTAATTTCGTGTTCGGTGAGCCAGGACTGACTTTCTTCTGCCAGCCCTCTCCCTCGTGCCTGCCTATTTTGTCGGAAGTCCTTGTGTTAGACAAAAGGAAGCTCTTCTTCGTGGAATTAGCTCGTGGAATTCACTGCCATGGCAATTGGTACGGAGAGCCTTTAGAAGGGGGCCGGAGGAACGGGGGGCACAAATCTGCTTATGCATTTGAAATATATTGAGTTCAGATGCGTAGAGTGATCAACTCATAGTTTATTTAGTGATTACAGCAAGGAGGAGGAGGAGAAGACTGGAAATGCCTGCCCTGAGCCGGGCATTTATGCATGCAAAAGGTTACACCCTAAACACACCCCATTCCCAACGATATGCTATTTACATTGCATGGTTATCCTGTTGGTTTACTCTAGGATCCTTGTTTCCCTATTGGTCCATTCTAGGGTCCTTGCGATCCATTGTTATGCATCCCAAGCTCAGTCTTTTTGCGAGTAGTTCAGGCTCAATACATAACAGCACTGATCCGTCTGTCTCCCTATGGCCCTCTCCAACTGGGGAAGGTCATTGGGGGTCTTTAGCTAGAGACTGAAACTGAACGTTATGTATGCAAAGCAGGTGTTCTAGAGTGAAACAGAGGCCCCTTCGTGCTGTCATCCAGAATAGCTCAGTGGAACTTCCATGTACAGTGGCAGTATACCTCTGACTAGTAGATGTTGGGTTCAAGAAACTGTGCAGCCATTGGCTTCTCACGTTGCCTTTGAGCTTCTCAGAGGCAACCATCTGGACATAAAGACCCAGAATGCTGGGTGGACCTTGCCAGCTTCCAGGTGGGAAACAACAACAAATAAATGGGACCACACTGTGAATTACATCCTAAATTCCAAAATAATAATAACAAATCACTGTGATATATGGGCTACATTAGGGTTGCCACGTCTGGGTTGGAAAATACCTGAAGACTTTGAGGGTGGATCCAGGAGAGGGCGGGATTTGGGGAGGGGAGGGGCCTCAGCATGATACAATGCCATAAAGTCCACTCTCCAGAGCAGCTGTTTTCTTCAGGGGAGCTGATCTCTGTCAGCTGGGGATCAGTTGTAAAAGCGGGTGATCCCCAGGCCCCACCTGGAGGCTGGCAACCCTACTGGAGTCTTTGGGGGTGGAGCCAGGAGAGGGAGGGGTTTGGGAAGGGGAGAGGAGAGGAGGGGCCTCAGCATGGTGCAATGCCATAGAGGCCACCCTCCAAAGCAGCCGTTTTCTCCAGGGGAGCTGATCTCTGTCAGCTGGGGATCAGTTGTAAAAGTGGGAGATCCCCAGGCCCCACCTGGAGGCTGGCAACCCTAATACTACTGTACTTTATTTTGGTTAAGTTACATACAAATTTCACAACTATCATTAACATGGAAAAAACGACGATAACCACTGTTAAAAAAAGGGCTCATCCTTGTGTTATTATAAAACAAGACAAGGAAGTAGTTGTAAACTCATTTCGTGTTACAACTTCTTCAGAAGTTTTCGTTCCTCCCTAATTATCTTCCTCTTATTGCTCTGGGGTTATCTTCCTGTTGTCGCAATACAGCTTTTATTTAGCCAGTTTGGTGTATTGGTTAAGTGCATGGACTCTAATCTGGGAGAACCAGGTTTGATTCCCCACTCCTCCACTTGCACCTGCTGGATGACCTTGGGCAAGCCATAGCTCTGGCACAGCTGTTCTTGAAAAAGAGCAGTTTCTGTCAGATCTCTCTCAGCCCCACCTACCTCACAAGGGGTCTGTTGTGGAGAGGGGAAGGAAAAGGAGTTTGTAAGCCGCTCTGAGACTTGTAAGCTGCTCAGTCTGGGACTGAGTGAAGGGCGGGTATAAATCCAGTCTCCTCTTCTCTTCTTCTTCTTAAGGAGCAAGGTTTTGACAAGCAATTGCAAAACCTTCAGTTCTATTGATGCAAAACGCTCTCCGAAGTTACAAGCAACTGAGCCTTCACGAAGGAACTACCTATTGTTGCAATTCAACTTTTATATAAGGAGCAAACCAGTCCCTTTTCTTAAGTTCCATGGCTGGCCCATCGCTCTCAAAAGATACAAGCAACTGAGTCTTCATGAAAAAAAATATTTATCTAATTTTTATAAAGAGCATGCCAGTCATTTTTCTTGAGCAGGAGCTTGTACCTTTGGAGAGCGTGGAATTCCATTTGACTCTCCTGGAATTCCATCTGATCCCCAGATGACCGAGATCAGCTCCGCTGGAGAGCTTGGCACTGTTCCTTATGGGTTTTGAGGCTTTGATGCTCCTCTGAGATATAAAGTACTTTTGATGATTAATGATAAGCTCCAGTATAGAATTATCGACGGAAGACTGCATGAATTATGGTCTCTGATGAAGAAATGAAATGCCTGAGACTACCTGGGATCTGCGGTGGTGGTAGTGGTGGTAGTGGTAGTGGTGGTAGTAGTAGTAGTAGTAGTATTTCAATTTAAAGAATTTAAGGATTGCCACACCTATGTGTGGACATATTGTGGAGTTTGAAGAAGAAGAAGAGGAGGAGGAGGAGGAGGAGGAGATTGGATTTATACCCCACTCTTCACTTGGAGTCTCAGAGCAGCTTACGACCTCCTTTCCCTCCCCCTCCCCACAACAGACACCCTGTGAGGTAGTTGGGGCTGAGAGAGTTCTCTCGAGAACTGCCCTTGAGAGAACAGCTCTGACAGAGCTATGGCTTGCCCAAGGTCATCCAGCAGCTGCAAGTGGAGGAGTGGGGAATCAAATCTGGTTTTCTCAGATTAGAGTCCACACACTTAACCACTACACGCACTAAGCCTTGCCAAGCTCATTTTGACATTTCGTGGATGGTCCATGGCTTTTGAAAATACTGGTCCGGTTCAAGGTCTTTATCTTTATTAATACTATTATCTAAAGAGGACCTTTTTTCACTTTGGTGACTTTGTGAATACACACCCCAGTCTTGTTATTCATGAGCTTTCTGTCTTGTGATTGGTTTATATTATTGTATTTTTTCATTGTGTATGTACAAAACAACAGAAAATTGGATATTAGAATACTTATGAACATTTCATAATACAAAAACAAAAAAACCACTTAGACCTACTGTTGCTCTTCCATTCGCCCCTGCTGCATTGGTCAATTTCACACTATTTGCTGCATGGCTGCATTTTGACTCGCAGCTCCCCCCCCATTTCCCCCATGTTCTTTTGATCTAAAAAAACAAGGATCGAGAAGTCGTGGGGGAAATCAGGAAGAGCTGGGGGTCAAAATGCAGCTGCCGGGCGAATAGTGTGAAATTGACCAGTGCAACTGGGGCAAATGGAAGAGCGATGGCATCACAGCGGCTTGTGGGAAATCAGTCTTAGACTTGCTATTTGAATATTTATTGTTAAAAATGCATACAACATTTAGCTTCAGCTATTAGATTAGACTACTGGAGTTGGCAACCATATCTTGGTAAGATCCCGCAAAACAATTTCATACTGTTCTAATGTGAAGAATCGTTTTCCAACCTGTTCCCCAAATGAACTCACCCTCCACCACGTTTTGGAGCAATATGGTCTTCTCCTCGGCTGTGCCTAAGGAAGCTCCTCCCACCTGAGCCCACGAATTCTGTGCAGGCCAATAGAAGTGTGTGCTTGTGGGGGAGGGGTGAGTCTCTACTGTGTCATTTGATGTGGGCAGAATAAGGGAATGCGTTTGGAATTAAAACCTCAGCAGCAATTAAAGGATAGTATTTCTCCTTCCGCAGAGGCCTTGACTTCCTTCTTTTGTTCCAAATGTCTTTCTCCCCAGTGGCCACCCCCTCTCTTGCTGCCTTTTCTTGGTCTTCAGGGTTACTGCATTTCGAAAACACAGCATTTACACAAGAAGAGTGCCCTAAATTGGCTTGTGTGCCTAATACTTCTTCCTACCCCACAAATGAGAACATCAGAAGAGCCCTGCTGGATCAGACCAGTGGTCCATCTAGTCCAGCATCCTGTCTCACACAGTGGCCTTAACCAGTTCCTCTGGAGGGCCAGCAACAGGGCCTAGAAGCCAAGGCCTTCCTCGGATAAGAACGTAGGAAGAGCCCCTTGCTGGATCAGACCAATAGTCCATCTAGTCCAGCATCCTGCCTTTCACAGTGGCCAACCAGTTCCTCTGGAGGGCCAGCAACAGGGCAGAGAGGCCGAGGCCTTCCCTGATAAAAACATCAGAAGAGCCCTGCTGGATCAGACCAGTGAGGGTCCCTCTAGTCCATCTAGTCCAAACCAGTTCCAGGGAGGGCCAACAACAGGGCAGAGAGGCTGTGGCCTTCCCCTGAGCAGAACATAAGGAGAGACCTGCTGGATCAGACCAGTGGTCCATCTAGTCCAGCATTCTGTCTCACACAGTGGCCAACCAGTTCCTCTGGAGGGCCAGGAATGTCAGAATCTGCGGATTCTAACAAGGATTTCTGGTATCTCATGCTATATATTGTAACATGACTTGGCTATGCTGTGCAAACCTGTTCCTGTACCACCTATGTAATCATGCCTATTGCTATTCAGTTTGACAATTGTGAATGTATCTTCTGTGACCCCAGGGTTATGGCTCTGATCGGGCCTGGTCTATGTATCTGTTTGCCCGGGAGAATGACAACTTCAAAGCATGGGAACAATGGGCCTCTCACACTCCTGCCTCCGCATTCTATTCATCCCGGCTGGGAAGACAGGGGAGGACAGGGACCATTTCTTATCAACGTGCGAAAGCCTTGGGGAAAGCATTTGTTATGTGAATATGGTTACATCTGAGGGGTCTGGTTTGGGAAGGGAAATTTACTGCTTCACACCTCACTTTCTTTCCTGTGGGAAGCAAACGGCCAGAGAACCTTTTGCCCGCAGTTTTCCCCCCTTGTTGATTGGTTACCTATGGGCAATTCAAATTGTGCTGGAGGGTATATTAGACCTGCTTCTATTGTATGCGTTATCTCTGACAATAATCCGAGGTCCTGTACCAATGTAGAAATTGGAAATAAAGAACTGTGTTTCATCAACAAAGATCTGATCCTTGACTACTTTGAGCAGAAGCCTCACAGATTGTCAGAGATCTGTGATTGGGACTTGGCCGTTCCTGACCATGTCGGACGACGGCACTCTTCCCATCCCTACAACCGAAGATCAACCGGTGACCCCGGAGGACCAGGGTGCCGGTGGTGGAGGAGGCGGTGGGGAGCCCGAAGTGCCAGTGACTACGGCTCAGGGGGCTTACTACATCCCGCGACCACCTCCTCATCAGAGCGTGACCCCGAGGTACTCATGGAGCAATTTCGGTCGTGGGACCGTCGACTCATGGGTGCACGATCGGAAGGGGGCACGGGTGTCGATCCAGGGAGACCGCACCAAGCACGGGAAGCCGAGCTTTCTGGGAGACGAGCGAGAGACGATCTACGGAGGAGACTGGCGTCCCCCGCCTTTGGAAGAGGGGAGAGGGGCACCTTATGGGCCCGATCTCTACGGGGAAGACCAGACCCAAGCCCTGGATCATATGATGGGAGATTTGCGGCTGCAACTCACCGCAGAATTGCGCGAGCTAGCCCTCGATCTGCAGTACCAGTTCCGAGACGCCCTGACGGCTATGCAAGCAGCTCGCCCAGCCCCGGGAGGGGTCGGACCCCCAGGAGGGGGAGTCCCGCAGCCGCCGGTTCCCCCCGGAGGAGTTCCCGCAGGAGTCGTCCCGCCACAAGTGCCGCAGCAGGTCCCGCAGCCCGTTCCCCGTCCGGTTCCCACACCCATACCGGCGCCGGCCCAAGTGCCGGCAGGGCCGATGGTCCGCCAGGCCCCCGCCGATCCGTTGATGGCTACTTTCGATGGGGACCCCGAGAAGCTGCGGTTCTTCCTCATAGAGATCGAGCGGTTTCTAGACACCTGGGGACACCTCTACCCCACCGAGAGGGACCGGATTGGCTACATCGGGTCCAAGCTGAGGGACACCGCCAGCGACTGGTATGTGAGCCTGCACAACACCCCCTGGGCCTGAATTACGCTCCGTGCACAACTTCACGTGGGCCCTCAGGCACCACTACGAGGACCCCTTGGGAGAAGAGAAGGCTCGGAACCAGTTATGGAAGCTGACCCAGGGGCGGTCCTCAGTGAGGGAGTACACCGACAAGTTCCGGCGCATAGCGGCCAAGATTCGCGGCTGGACCCAAGATCTTTTCATCGAAAAGTACAGGGAAGGTCTTAACCCCGAGGTGTACGAGACGGTGCTGCGTGGGGGAAGACCGGGCTCGCTAGCCACCTGGATGAGAGCAGCCGCGGATGTGGAAGAACGCTTCACCCTCATCAAGATGGGAACTTCAGCGACCACCCAAGCAAAAGCCGCCCAGAAGGCGAAGCCCAAGCCGAACCTCCAAGAGATCCGGGACGCCCGTTTCAAACAGGGGCTCTGCATGAGGTGCGGGGAGAGCAGTCACTTCGCCTCGGCGTGCCCCCGCGGGGGGGGGGAAGTCCCCAAAACCTCCACCCCGGTAGCCGGGAGCACCCCCAGTAAAGGAAAGATCTCGTTCAAGCCCCGGGCACTACAGCTGGAAGGGGCCGCGAGCGAGCAAGGGGAGCTGGAGCTGACGGAAGCACAGATGTCGGGAAACTCCAACGGCCTGCAGTGAGTGGCGCAGAACTGCAGGTCCCCATCCACGACGCGCCATCCCCGGTGAGCATCCCTGGCCCCTTACTGTATATGGTAGTGACTGTGATAGCACCCGGGACAGGGACCCACGTCCAAGTCCGGGCTCTAATTGACTCAGGGTGTGCCAGGGACTTGATTAGCCCTTTAGTAGTGGACGGGTTAGGGCCCAAAGTCACCCCATTGGGGGAGCCACTTACGTTTACCCAAATGGATGGATCGGAAATGAAAGAGGCATGTGTGGCAGAGACTGAAAGGCTGATAGTGGGGATGGGGGAACACTGGGAGAGGAGAGCGTTCGTCATCACCCCCAACACCCAGTTCCCCATGGTGTTGGGGAGTCCCTGGTTGAGCTCCCATGACCCCTACATCAAATGGAGCGAAGGGAAAATCTCCTGGGTGGACGAGAAGTGTCAAAACCATAAGTGGGACTCGGGATGGGGATCGGGGCCCCCGGCACCTCTCCAAGCAGCAGCGCTCACTCTGGTACCTTCCGCCGTTCCCAGGGAATATCGAGACTTAATGGGGGTGTTCAGTGAAATCGAGGCAGATGAACTACCCCCCCACAGACTGTCGGACTGTGCCATAGAGCTGATCCTGGGAGAAAAGTTGCCAAAGGGAAAACTCTATTGCATGAGCCCTTCGGAGCGGGAGGAGCTAAGGAAATTCCTAGACAAGAACTTGGAGCGAGGTTTCATCCGCCCCGCTAAGTCCCCATTCGCTGCCCCTGTTCTGTTCAGGAAAAAGAAAGACGGGGGGCTGAGGCTATGCACGGACTACAGGGGATTAAATGCAGTATCAGCCTCCAATGCCTACCCCCTTCCCCTTATTAAGGACCTGTTAACAGAAGCAGCCAAAGGGAAGGTGTTCACTAAGTTGGATCTTCAAGATGCATACTTCCGGGTGCGCATCAGGGAGGGGGACGAGTTTAAGACTGCTTTTAACACACCGTTGGGTCAATTCGAATACCTGGTGATGCCGTTCGGATTAAGTGGCGCGCCAGGGGTCTTTATGAGCTTAATAAATGAAGTGCTACACAAGCATTTATTTAAGGGGGTGTTATGTTACTTAGATGATATCTTGATTTACTCTGCTGATAAGAGGGAGCATGTAAAATTGGTCCGGGAGGTGCTGTCAACTCTGTTAAAAAACCAGTTGTATGCTAAGCTGTCGAAATGTGAATTCCATAGGGATTCAGTGGATTTTTTCGGGTATCGCATTTCCCAGAAAGGGCTAGAAATGGATCCTGCCAAGGTAGAGGCAGTAGTGCAATGGGAAGCCCCTCGAACAAGAAAACAGCTTCAGAGTCTATTAGGATTTTGTAATTTCTATCGTACCTTCCTAAAAGACTTCGCCACGGTCACTCTCCCGCTCACGGAACTCCTTAAGACCAAGGGGAGGGGCCCGGAAGCCGGGAAGCCCGGTGAGAGAATAGCCTGGTCAGAGGATTGCCAAAAGGCGTTTGAAACCCTCAAGACCCTATTTACTTCGGAACCTATCCTGGCCCACCCCGATGAAACCAAGGAGTTTGTGGTGCATGTAGACGCGTCCGATGTGGCCATGGGGGGAGCCATCCTACAGAAGGGGCCGGATGATAAGCTGCACCCTCTGGCTTATATATCAAAAAAGTTTAATGAGACAGAGAGGAATTGGTCAGTGTGGGACAAGGAGGCAGCAGCCATACGATTGGCCCTCACCACCTGGCGGCATTGGCTAGAAGGAGCACAGACCCCTTTTGAAATCTGGACTGATCACAAAAATCTGGAAGCCTTGCACACCCAGAGGTCCCTGAACGCGAAACAGCTCCGATGGGCCGATTTTTTCTCGAAATTCAATTTCGTGCTTAAGCACTTTCCTGGGAAAGCCAATTCGTTAGCAGACGCGCTATCCAGATTACCCCAGCACTAGAGTCAAAAGGAAGAAGTGTTCGACTCCATGTTCTCCCCCCAACAGTTGGGAGGAGCTGTTACTACCCGAAGCCAGAGCAAGCAGGCAGCAGTAGAGTCGTGGGGGGATAAATGGGGGGGGACTACTCCCCGGAAGAGGCCGAAGAATTGGGAAACATACAGGACTGTTCCCTCCGGGAAAACAAGTGCTGGTACCATGGGGACAAACTCGTGGTACCTCGAGCCAGACGAAAGGACATACTGCTAACTTGTCATTCATCAGAACTGGCAGGGCACTTTGGGTTCTTAAAAACGCTTAATTTAGTGCAACGGCAATTCTGGTGGACACGCATGCGCAAGGATGTCTCGGACTTTGTTACTGCCTGCCAAACCTGTTTGATGTGCAAAAAGAGGGGAGGGAAAGTCCCAGGACTGTTGCATCCATTGCCCACCCCCTCTCGCCCATGGGAAGCGATAGCTATGGACTTCATCACCAACCTGCCACCCTCAAAGGGAAAAACCGTTATCTGGGTGGTGGTAGACATGTTCTCGAAACAAGCCCATTTTACCCCGTTTAAACAGCTACCCACCGCTAAGGGGCTGGCTAAGGCTTTTTTCAACCACGTGATAAAGTTACATGCTTTTCCCAGACGTGTGGTATCCGATCGGGGCAGTCAGTTCATTGCCAACTTCTGGCGGGAGCTTTTGAATCTGATGGACATTGAACCAGCCTTAAGCTCGGGTTACCACCCAGAGACCGATGGCCAATCCGAACGAACTAATCAAATCCTGGAACAATTCCTGAGGTGTTACACTAACTACCATCAGGACAATTGGGTGGAAATACTGCCGTTTGCGGAGTATAGTTATAACAATGCTATTCATTCGTCTGCGGGTGTATCCCCGTTCATGGCGGTGGGAGGCTTCGAAGGGAAACCCCTACCCACCATAGAGGAAACGCCAAATACCCCCCCCCCACGGACTTTAAACGTTGGTGGTCAACCTTACAAGACTCATGGCCACTGATTGCTAAGACACTGGACAAAGCTAAAGAGGATTACAAGAAGTATGCAGACCGTAGCAGAGCAGAGGGCTGGGACTTACAGCCAGGGGATTCAGTCTACTTGTCCACCAAAAATATACATGGATTGCAACCCAGCAGGAAACTGGGGTGGAAATATGTCGGCCCCTACAAAGTATTGCGCAAGATTTCTGATGTGTCTTTTGAACTAGAATTGCCCAAGTCACTGAGTTCTGTGCATCCTGTTTTTCATTGCAGCTTGCTGAAGAAGAATCCTGGGCCGAATGCATGGCATCCAGTTCCTCCGACTCCTCCTCCACTGATGAAGGAGGGGGCACCCCATTTTGAAATTTCCGAAATCCTTGATTCAAAAATGCGTAGGGGCCGCTTGCTATATCTAGTTAAGTGGGTAGATTTTGGCCCGGAACTGAATGAATGGGTTCGTTCTGAAAATGTGCATGCTCCTAAGTTAGTTAAAGCTTTCCATAATAAATTTCCAGATAAGCCGGGGTAGATTGATTTTTGGGGTGGCAGTGTGTCAGAATCTGCGGATTCTAACAAGGATTTCTGGTATCTCATGCAATATATTGTAACATGACTTGGCTATGCTGTGCAAACCTGTTCCTGTACCACCTATGTAATCATGCCTATTGCTATTCAGTTTGACAATTGTGAATGTATCTTCTGTGACCCCAGGGTTATGGCTCTGATCGGGCCTGGTCTATGTATCTGTTTGCCTGGGAGAATGACAACTTCAAAGCATGGGAACAATGGGCCTCTCACACTCCTGCCTCCGCATTCCATTCATCCCGGCTGGGAAGACAGGGGAGGACAGGGACCATTTCTTATCAACGTGCGAAAGCCTTGGGGAAAGCATTTGTTATGTGAATATGGTTACATCTGAGGGGTCTGGTTTGGGAAGGGAAATTTACTGCTTCACACCTCACTTTCTTTCCTGTGGGAAGCAAACGGCCAGAGAACCTTTTGCCCGCGGTTTTCCCCCCTTGTTGATTGGTTACCTATGGGCAATTCAAATTGTGCTGGAGGGTATATTAGACCTGCTTCTATTGTATGCGTTATCTCTGACAATAATCCGAGGACCTGTACCAATGTAGAAATTGGAAATAAAGAACTGTGTTTCATCAACAAAGATCTGATCCTTGACTACTTTGAGTAGAAGCCTCACAGAACAGGGCAGAGAGGCTGAGGCCTTCCCTGAGAAGAACATCAGAGGAGCCCTGCTGGATCAGACCAGTGAGGGTCCCTCTAGTCCAGCATCCTGTCTCACACGGTGGCCAACCAGTTCCTCTAGGGGGCCAACAACAGGGCAGAGAGACCGAGGCCTTCCTTGAGAAGAACATAAGAAGAGACCTGCTGGATCAGACCAGTGAGGGTCCCTCTAGTCCAGTCTCCTGTCTCACACAATGGCCAACCAGTTCCTCTGGAGGGCCAACAACAGGGCAGAGAGGCCAAGGCCTTCCCCTGATGTTGCCTCCTGGCTCTGGGATTCCGAGGATTAGGGCCTCTGAATGTGGAGGCTCCCCTCAGTCACCCTGGCTAGTAGGCACTGATAGACTTATCCTCCATGAATCTCTCTTATCCCCTTTGAAGCTGCTTATTCCTGTGCCCACCACGACACCCTCTGGCAGCCAGTTCTGCATTTTAATCACTCTCTGCGTACAACAATCTCTCCTTGTGCCCCTGTCTGAGGGTTTTGTGTATGTGTATGTGCAGGGGAAGTGGCTGTGGGAAAGGATGCAGAAGCAAACGGGTGGCCAGAAGGAGGAGTTATGCCCCCCCTTTCCCTCTACAGACGACTGCTTGAGGTGTTGTTGGCAGAAGGGCCTGTATCAGCATAATGTCAGGCGTGGAGCAGCTGGGCCCAGGGCTTTTGGAGGGGCCCACTGCGGCCAACCTCACTACATGCTGTTTCTGTGCCAGCTCACTTGTGAGCACTTTGCCACCCCTGCATCCAGCTGCACACCAGTGTACCATCAAGGAAAGAGCTGTGGGTAAGGTTGCCAACCTCCAGGGGGCGGCTGGAGATCTCCTGCTATTACAAGTGATCTTGAAGCAACAGAGATCAGCTCACCTGGAGAAAATGGCCACTTTGGAAGGTAGACTCTATGGCATTAGACCCCCTTGAAATGTTGGATACTGTAACTCTGCATGCCAGAGGATCTGGGAGGGAAAGGGTTAAGAGAATTCTCTCTCACTGGGGTGCACTTGGCAGTTGGCCCCCAACCCTCTCATTAGTTTGATGTCAAGCCCCTTTGGCCCTTGCTGGCCTTCTCTTCCATCTTCTATAGGACCTCTCTTCTTCTCTCTCTCTCACCTGGGCTTGGAGCTGCAGCAAGTTAACCTTTTTGGAAGTTTAATCTGTTCACAATACATTAAATGTCCCTACCTGAATATGTCATGTAAGATGTGCTTCTGTTTTTGTAAGTAAAATTTCTTTCTCTTGTTACCACTGGAATCAGGTTGTCTTTGTAATTTGTTTGAACAGCATTTTCCCCTTAGCTGGGAAACGTGGAGGATCGGGGATACTGCAGAAAGCTTCTGGGCTTCTGAGGGAGATATTTTTTACATTTAACCCTTGTGAGTACATTGCCACCCATGTGCCCAGCTATGCACACTGCTTGGTGGACCATCAAGGAAAGGGCTGCGGGTAGAGTTGCCAATCTCCGGGGGTGGGAGAAGGAGGAGGAGGAGGAGGAGATTGGATTTATATCCTGCCATTCACTCACTTGGAGTCTCAGAGCGGCTTACAATCTGCTTTCCCTTCCCCTCCCCACAACAGGCACCCTGTGAGGTAGGTGGGGCTGAGAGAGCTCTTTCGAGGACTGCCCTTGGGAGAACAGCTATGAAATAACTTGTGACTGACCCAAGGTCACCCAATAGCTGCATGTGGAGGAGTGGGGACTCAAACCCAGTTCTCTCAGATTAGAGTCCGTGCTCCTAACCGCTCACTCTCCTGCTATTACAACTGATCCCCAAATGACAGAGATCAGCTCAGCTGGAGAAAATGGCCACTTTGGAAAGATGGACTCTATTGCTATTGTAACCCATTAACATCCCTCCCTTCTCCAAGTCCAGCCCTCGTCAGGTTCCACCCCCCAAATCTCCAGGTATTTCCCAACCCGGAGCTGGCAACCCTAGGCCTGCGAACCGTGCAGGTCACTGTGAGCAGGGTGAGGGGCGATGCATGGACAGGAAGTCAGACACAGGGGAGGGTGGGTGGGAAGGGGGCCCCTGGGAACTCTCTGCCCAGGGCCCTCAACATCTGGAACTAGCCCTGGTTGGCAGCACAAACAGCTACCAGGAATTCTACATCCCTCCACCCCGAGCGTTTGGTTTAGCCCGGACAAGCGTGTGCAGAATAACAATGATAGCCCCTGGGCACGTAGCGCATGCCTTGCTCCTGAACAACCACAGAAAACAACTGTGAGCTGAATATCCCCGCAAAGATTTACAAAAGGAGACTTCAGTGCAGTGAACAATGTATCGAATGTGAAATAACTCTATTCATAAGCCATCACGGGAGAATACAGAAGTAAACATGTATTGACTTCTGAATTCTCCCGTGATGGCTTATGAATAGAGTTATTTCACATTCGATACATTGTTCACTCTACTGAAGTCTCCTTTTGTATATCTTTGCGGGGATATTCAGCTCACAGTTGTTTTCTGTGGTTTTTGGCTTTCCTTACTGTGTGCTGTACTGTTTTTTGTTGCTCCTGAACAATGCCTGCAGAGATGCCCTGTGGAAGACACAGGCCCAACTACTGGACCGGAGCATGTGGACCTTGCTCTCTCTCTCTCTCTCTCTCTCTCTCTCTAGACTAGGGTTGCCAGCTCCAAGTTGGGAGATACCTGGAGATCTGGGGAGTGGAGTTTGAGGAAGGCGGAGTTTGGGAGGGGGGGGCCCTCATTGGGATATGATTCCATAAAGTCCCCCCTCCAAAGCAGCCATTTTATCTAGGGGAACTGATCTCTGTAATGTAGAGATCGGTTGTAATTCTGGGAGATCTTAAGGCCCCACCTGGAGGCTGGCAACCCTACCCTGGACATTTGAGGTGGTAGAGTCCTAACAGAGTGGAACTCTGGACTGTGGCGCTTAACAGTACTGATTGGGGGTGGTGTTCCCTCTAAGCTGAGTTAGTGTGAGCTAGCTCAGTTTTTTAGCCTCCGCCTCACACATTTTTATCTTTGCTCAGGAAGTATGGCTCCGGAGCAAAGTAATTTATGCAGTAGCTGAATGTTTCGCTCACAACTGTAATGCCAGTAGCTCACAAAGTAGAATTTTTGCTTACAAGGCTCCACAGCTTAGAGAGAACATTTTTTGGGGGGGGGGGGGAAATGAATTTTTTTTAAAATGCTTTCCCATGTAACAACCTCCCTGCCAGTAAAACACGAGCGCATCAGGAATACAGATTCTAGCTCAGCCATCTGCCCGATGTGCTAGTTTGTGGATTATTGAGAGCCTGATCGTCCGCCTGCTGTCTGGAGTGATACTGTCCGATGTACGCCATCACAAGATGTCATAGTCCCACTGTACAGGCTGCACCGGGAGTCTTGTGTGCAGTTCTGGAGGCCTCACTTCAAGAAGGATGTGGACAGAACGGAGCAGGTGCAGAGGAGAGCAGAGAGCAGGAGGAAAGGCTGGGGGATTTGGGAAGGTTCAGTCTGGAAAAAAGGAGGTTGATGGCTCCCTTGAAGTCTCTGAAGGGCTGTGTCACTCAGAGGAGGGCAGGGAGCTGTTCCTGTTGGCAGCAGAGGAAAGGACTCGCAAGAATGGGTTTAAATTCAGGGCAGGAAGGTACCAGCTGGATATTAGGCCCAGGAGTCATTACGTAGAAAAAGAGGTGCAGGAGCTCACTAGCATAACTCATTAGCATAACTCATTTGCATATGCCACACCCCCTGACATCTCCAGATGTGTCAGAAGGCAACACCCACCGCTCAGGCCCCACCCCCCAAATCTCTAGGCCTTTCCCAACTCAGAGCTGGCGAGCCAGCTTTACACTTTGACTAAAGACACTTGAGGTTTCCTTTGCTCTTGCAGGGAAGCTCCCCTACAACAATCATGAAAATACAGATCCAGTCAGTCTGCTTCTGCTTTTTTCCACAGCGCATCGCCATATGTGCCCGCTCCTGGGCTTGTTACTCCAGGAACGGCATTCCTACGTGTTCCTGCTCGAAATGACCCCTGGGAAGAACTTTTTTGCAGTCAGAGTTGTGCAACAGTGGAATCGGCCGTCTGGGGAGGTGGCAAGCTCCCCCTCCCTGGCAGTCCTCAAGCAGCGGCTGGACCCACACTTGTCAGGGATGCTCTAGGCTGATCCTGCACTGAGCAGGGGGTTGGATAGGATGGCCTCTATGGCCCCTTCTGACTCTGTGATTTCTGTGATTCTATCTCAGGACTTTACCATCTCATTCTGCTGTGGGCCTACTCCAGGCTGGGAAGAGACCTTAAATATTGAACTGTGGCCATAAAAGAGGTGGGGCCCCAGTCCAGGGCCTTTGACAGCCACCTGACTCACAAGAGGGAAGATTTATCCCTGTCGTGTATGTCTGTCCCAAGGCAAACATCACCAGTTCAGTGCTGTTAAAGGTCCAAGGGAAGACCAAGCTAACCACTCCCCACCCCTAACCAGAGGAACTCCCTCCCACAGGATGCCCTCTGGGCCTGTCATTACCGAGGGGAGCACCAGGAGGAAATAGCTGGCATGCCCTGAGCTAAGCATGAATGAAACAATGTCTTCTGGAGAACTCGTTAGTTGAGGCTGAGACCCTCTGCCCGCTTCCCCGAGCAAGTTCAAATGAATTCAGTGGGACTTGCTCCTGAGTAAACACATACCTCAGGCGCATCCTGTAAATGTGTCTAATAAGTTAAGCTGCTGTGTTGGGCAACCAGAGAGAAGGTTGCCTGTCACAACTCTGCACGATTGACGACCAACCAGGCAATCTCACGGGTGTCTGATTTTTGTAGCCTCTCTGCATCAGGTCTGATTCAGTTATCCGGTCACTCATCATTTGTATTTTCAAAGAGCTGATGTGAAATTTCAGTCGCATCCCTAATCTTTTGTTATTGATAATTCGGCATCAAAGGGTGCTTCAGCTCTCTGAAGTCTGACCCTCCACGCTCCATCCTGGCCATTTTCATCTCACATTTCTGTCCCACCTTCCCTCCCACAAGCTCAGAGTGGCATGCATGGTTCTCCCTTCCCCCATTTTATCTTTGCAACAACCCTGCGAGGTCAGTGAAGCTGAGGGTGACCGGGCCTAAATCATCCTGTGAACTTCATGACACGGTGGAACAGCTAGATTTGAGGCCAGTAACATCTTAGAAACTGACAAGATTTTCAGGGCATGAGCTCTTTCGAGAGTCAATGCTCTCTTCGTCAGATACTAGTAGGAGTGGATATCCCCAAGTCCTTATATAGACCCGTAGCCAGGATTTTGTGGCTTGTGGGGCAATTTTTTTTTCTGGTGGGGCTTAAGTTCTCAGTGCAGAAAGAAAAGCCATTTAGCCAATAGAAAGCTATGACCAGGATAGATCTCTAAATCGCAAGCTGCCAGCCACTTTAGATGACAGTTCTCAGGTGCTGCAAGTTAATCACTTCTGCCAGCCTAAGCAACAGTTCTGTTAACAAGCCAGCAGGTGGGGGTGATGACTTCTAGAGTCAAGAAAGTGGACACTTAGGCAGAAGAACTCTCTTAGAGGAGACCAGTTTCTTGACACAGAGTTAGAAGGGAGCCTAGAGGTCACCCACTCCAACCCCCTTGGCTCAGTGCAGGAATTAGTCAACTACAGCACCCCACTCTGCTTAAAGGAGTGTATGCTTTTTAAAAAAAAATGTTTAAAAATGATTGGAAAAAGCATTTACAGGAGAACTTGTTGTGGAGCTGTTTCTTTAAGAAAGGGGGCAGAGCCCCCAAAAGCCCCACTGTAGCTACAGGACTGTCCTTATATCCATTTCTACTTATATCTCAATTCCTACTTGTATCTGACGAAGGGAACTTTGACTCTCAAAAGTTTATACCCTGAAAATCTTGCTGGCCTATAAGATGCTATGGAACTTGCATCTAGCTCTTCTACCGCAGCTGAACATGGCGATTCTCTGAAACTATCTTCATGGCACAGTGGAGACTGGAAGAAGAAGAAGAAGAAGAAGAAGAAGAAGAAGAAGAAGAAGAAGAGATTGGATTTATACCCCGCCCTTTACTCACTTGGAATCTCAGAGCGGCTTACAAACTCCTTTCCCTTCCCCTCCCCACAACAGACACCCTGGGAATTAGGTGGGGCTGAGAGAGCTCTTGAGAGGACTGTCCTTGAGAGAACAGCTGGCCCAGAGCTATGGCTTGCCCAAGGTCATCCAGCAGGTGCAAGTGGAGAAGTGGGGAATCAAACCCGGTTCGCCCAGATTAGATTAACCACTACACCAAACTGGCGTCTCACAATCTGGGTCATCCAAGTCCTAGCGTCATCCAAGTCCTAGGGTCATCCAAGTCCAAGGCTGCCCTGAGCCGGCTTTGCTGGAAGGGTGGGGTAAAAGTTTAACAAACAAACAAACAAACAAACAAACAAACAGGCTGAGAGTCTAACTCAGAGGTGTCAAACTCATTTGTTATGAGGGCCGTATTTGACATAAATGTCATTTTGTCGGGCTGGGTTATGTGCAGTGATCCCTCTAAGCTAAGTTAGTGTGAGCTAGCTTACAGTTTTTTAGCCTCCAGCTCACACCTTTTTGTCTAAGCTCAGGAAGGAGGGCTCCAGAGCAAACTAACTTATGCAGGAGCCAAATCGCTGGCTCAGAACTTTAATGCCAGTAGCTCACAAAGCAGAATTGTTGCTCACAAGACTCCACACCATAAAATGTAATGCCGGGTACCGGAGATATAAACTTTATAAAGGACACAGGCAAACCCAATTAACAACTTTTTTTCCCCAACTCAAAATACAAACGAAAGCAATTGATTCCTAGCAGTGAAAGCAACTGATGTACCGGGGAACCCACAAAACCTGCAATCATACACAAGATGAGGTTTTCCCCAAGGGATGCTATACAAGGGGAGTACCTTACATTTCCATCCATACCAGTTTTTTCTGGGCCAGGTAAGAACCCTGGAGGAACTCTGGCCCCTGGGCCTTATGCTGGATCCCCCTGCTCTGACTACCACACATTGCTGCTGATACATTCAAACTATTTTCAAAGGGAGGTGAATGAGATGCATCTATTCACTGCTCAGGAAATGCATCCTGGTGATTTCCAAAGAGCAGGATCAATTGGCACTGGGCGGTTCTGCGACTTGAGAGCACAGGCTTAATCTCTGCCTTCGGCTGCCAGGGATGCCGTGCTGACAGAGATCGTCACGGGAAGTGTTTCTGCCCGAGGGGGAGACCTCAGAGGACTACCCAGAGCTGACATCTGAGATTCAAAGGTGCGAGCATCATAGCCAGAGCGTGAGACTTGGGGTTTGGGTTTTGTGAACACATTGCCCGAAGTGGACCAACTCCACAATGGAAGAAGAGGTTTCGTAGAAGGCATGCAAAACCAGGTAACTCTCCTCCCCACCCCACCAGGAAACTGTTTCTGTTGCGAATCTGGACTTGCTACCCTTTGTACTAAGCCATGCCTTGAAATGCCAAGATGCCGAAATTGTCCCTTGTAGGCATGCAAGCAAAGACTGCCGGCTCCTCTTCTGAGTCGACGCCCCACAATTTGAAATCTTAAAGTCTTGTTTTCAAGCAGGAGGTTAAAGATGGGCGTGTTGGTACTCAGCTGGCATTTTAATATACATTGACCGTGTCTTGGGGAAATCATTTTTGAAGTCTTGGTTCCAAAGGGGACGTGAAACTTTTCATACCCAGACCACAGAAGTTCTGGATCTGGGGTCTGAACATCCACTGTTAGCAAACCATTTAGCCAGCAGAGTGTGCTGAATTTCAGCTTTGTGGCGGTGGGGGTATGATTGAGATGTGGTGGTGGTGGAAAGTGCTATCAAGTCGTGGCTGACTTATGGCCACCCTGCAGGGCTTTCAGGGCAAGAGACATTTAGAGGTGGCTTGCCATTGGCCGGCTCTGCGTCACGCCCCTGGTATTCCTTGGAGGTCTCCCATCCAAATACCAGTCAGGGCCGACCCTGTTTAGCTTCCAAAATCTGACAAGATTGGGCTAGGCTGGGCTGTTGGGGTATACAGCTCTTGGGAATGTTTTCACCCTAATCTTTTGGAAGGTGGGCTTTTAAAAAACGATTTCTTTTGTCGGATTGCCAGAGCTGGGTTGGGAAATACCTGAAGATTTGAATTATGGAGCCTGAGGAGGGTGGAGTTTCTGGAGGGGAGGGGCTTCAGCAGGGTACAATGCCGTGCAGTCCACCCTCCAACGCAGCCATTTTCTCCAGGGGAGCTGATCTCTGCCAGCTGGAGATTAGCTGTAATCGTGGGAGACCACCTGAAGGTTGCCAACCCAACTTTGGGGGTGAATGTTAAAAGCGCATGTCTGACTTGTGATACAGCGCATCCAGGTTTGTTTTGCTTGGGAGGGATGTTTCATGCTTGCTTCTTGACCTTAGGGTTGCCAGGTCACCCCTGAACCACAGCGGGGGTGGGGGGAGGGGAGGGTTGTCCAGTCCAGGCTAGGAAACTCCTGGAGATTTGGGGGTGGAATCTGGGGAGGTCAGGGACCTCAGCGGGGTAGAACACCATAGAGTCCACCTTCCAAAGCATCCAATTTCACCAGGGGAACTCATCTCTGTCAGATTGCAGATGTGCTATAATTCCGGGGAATCCCCAGGTCCCACCTGGAGGCGCGAGCCATTTTGCAAACTTACTCATATACACACGAACACACGCACACACACCTATGTTCCTTAATTCCAAGGTCAAAAGTTGCTCAGGGAAACTTTCCAAAGATCCCAACGGGTGAGGATGACAAGGCAGAGGACAGAAGCAGGAAACGAACACCTGTTATGGAGGGGTGTGGGGGTGGATGTGGAACAGCGTGAGCCGGTAGTGTGGGCAAATGAGAGCAGCAGATCAGAAACCGGGGAAACAAGTTCTGGAGCTTCTGGATTGCTGAGCAGATCATGTGCAAGAGGGAGACAGGCAGTGCTCATGTTTCACGGGTTCCCAGAGCCAATCCTTTTTTAATGTTATTGTTTTGCTAGGGTTTTTTTTTTTTGGGGGGGGGGGGGTAAAAAGCGCCAGAAGACCCAGATGCAGGATCAGACCAAAGGCCCATCTAGCCCAGCACCCTGTTTCACATTGGATGTGGTCACTGGGAGGCCCACAAGCAGGGCACAGAGGTCAAGGCCTGCCCCCGCAGTTGCCACTGCCTTCAGGGGTAGATAGCCTCTGAACATGGAAGTTCCATTTAGCAACTATAGCTCACAGCACTGATAGAGCTCTCCTCCATGAATTTGTTTGCCCCATCCCCTGCTTTCCAAAAACCCTCTATGTTAGTGGCCATCGCTACATCCAGTGGCAGTGAGTTCCTATGCCCTTTGTGAAAAGTACAGTTTGTTCATCCTAGGTTTACCAAGTCCTACCTGGCCACCCACAAAGGAATGGGGAGGTAGGATTGCCAGATCCAGGTTGGGAAACTCCTGGAGATTTGTGGGGGGAATTGTCCTGGCTGCTGACACACAGTAAGCACATGGAGTTCCTCTAGGTACCCTTTCAGTTTATAAAGTTAATAAAGTTCCGGGGACCATCAGAAACATTAAATTATTCAGATCGCTTGAGCGGAGCTCTGGGGACATCATGTGTTTAAGCAGTTATGCGTGCATCGCTAAGAGTTTTTTTAAACTCTTGATCTGGAGACCATCCCTATGGGCTGAGTGCGCGCTGGAGATACGACCTGACGGTGAAAAGTCTGGCATTGGCCTGTTGGCCAGCTTTGGACTGGACTTTCACTACTATCTTTTAAGTACGGATCCCCGACGGGGATCAACGGGCTATTCACGGAAGTGGCACAATTCCCAGATGTTATGATCTGGACGTGCACTTTAAATCCACCAGGCACTCGTGCCTGGCGTGGCTCAAAAGAGCCATATGAACGCTCCCTCAGAGTGGCTTACAATCCCCTTCCCTTCCCCTCTCCACAAGAGACACCAGACAGCTCTTTCAAGAACTGCTCCTGAGAGAACAGCTCTGAGAGAACTTGTGACTGACCCAAGGTCACCCAGCATCTGCATGTGGAAGAGTGGGGGAATCAAACCCGGTTCTCCCGAATTAGAGTTTGCGCTCTTAACTACTACACCAAACTGGCTCTCAGGGTAGCCATGTTAGTCTGTCTGTAGCAGTAGAAAAGGCAAGAGTCCAGAAGCACCTGAAAGACGGACAGGATAGGAGCTTTTGTGATTCGCTTTCTTGTGCTGAGCAGACTATAAAACTATAAAAATGTCCCCCCCCAAGTCTCTAGAAGTTCCGTCTCTGAGTGGTGCATGTGTGAATACACCTCAACGCGTGTTCCTGCACATACGTGTGAAGGTAGCTGTTGTGTACTAGTCACGAAATGGTGACCGCCATGCGGTCAGAGCACATGGCCCGATTCTACCTGAGCTTCAGCCAGGTAGAACAATAGACAGTCGGATCCAAAACGACCACCAATAGCCAGCCTAGGTCTCCCGCGGGGGACCTATGAACTACAACTTAAGACTTAAGGCCCTATCAGAACTATGCGCATATGCTAAGCCCCTATCAGGTATTTTGGGTGCGGCCAGAGGTGTGGCTCCGGCCGGCATATAAGCAGGGCCCTGGAGCCCTGGCTGCATGCTTGATCTGACCATCTCCTGAACATGCTGATTCACTTAATAAAGTCTTTGTTATGATCATCCTACAACTCGCCTCCAGACTCCAGTACTTTCCACTGGCGACGAGGATGGGATCCCGATGAGCGACTCATCAGCCGCGTCGAGCAGTAGAGCTCCGAGCACCGGGCCGCCGGCTCAACAAGCCCCAGAGGACATCGCTCGCAGCCTCGCTCCTGCCTCGGCAAACATGGCTGCCGCAGCGGGAAACATCCCTCCATTCGACACCTCCAAGTCCGAGCACTGGGACGCATGGGTCAGGCAGCTCGAGTTCCTCCTGACCGTGCACGGAGTCACCGAGGCCACCCTGAAGAGGGCCTGGCTAATGGGCCAC
The DNA here is from genome assembly GCA_029233225.1 of Lepidodactylus listeri. Lineage (NCBI taxonomy): Eukaryota > Metazoa > Chordata > Lepidosauria > Squamata > Gekkonidae > Lepidodactylus > Lepidodactylus listeri. Next base: position 179,731,125 of record JARCFY010000002.1, read on the forward strand.
TGCGGCATCGAGACAATGCACATCGCGCAGAATATCATAGCACCCCAAGACCTGCTGGACGTCTCCTACGACGACCTCAAGAAGCTGCTCGGGAACTACTTCGCGCCAAAACCATCCATGTTGGCGTTCCGGGTCCAGTTCCTCGAACGGAAGCAGCAACCGGGAGAGAATGCCGCCACATTCCTGGCCGACCTCCGCCGCCTGGCAGTCGGGTGTGAGTTTAAGAATGTGCAGGACAACCTGCTAGGCAGCTTCGTGGCAGGGGTAAGAGAAGCCAAGCTCCGCCGCCGGCTTATCACCACCCCCGAGCCAACCCTCGAGAAAGTACTGCAGGCTGCCGTCGCATTTGAGACGACCTACAAGGACAAGCAGGCGTCCAAGGTCCACCGCATCGCCTCCTCTGGGTCCGAGACAGATGAGGATGAAGACGTTCACCAGCTATGCCGGCGTGCGCAGAAGGGTGAGTCTCGAGGCTGAGCCCGGCACACCACAGCCGCCGACACCTCCGCTTCTTCCAACCCCAGCAGGCTGCCCCTGACGTGCGCTAGCTGCAGGGACCCCCACGAGAGACGCTACTGCCGTTTCCGAGATGCCGTTTGCAGAATGTGCGGGAAGACGGGGCACATCGCCAGGGCCTGCCGCTCCTGGAATGCGCGACAGTCCTCTGCGGCCTCCACCGCCTGCTACGAGGCAGTTGACAGCACCTCTTCGGCCACCCAGGTACTCCAACTACGAGAGCCCCTCCCCGCAGCGATCCAGGTCAACCTGCGGATCGGGGGCACCCCCTGTTGCATGGAGGTTGATTCCGGGTCTGCCTACTCCATAGTCTCAGCGGCCACTTTTAAAAAACTGTTTCCGCAGCAGAGCCCCCGGCTGCGCCGGCCAACTGCCTTCGTGCTCCGGGACTTTCAGAAAAACCCGGTCGCCATCAAGGGGCTGGTGCAGGTCCAGGTGCAATACCAGGGCGTATGCAAATCCCTCGACCTACTAGTGGTGGAGCGGGACCTCAACAGTCTGCTGGGGCACGCTTGGTTCAAGCCCTTGGGGGTGGGCATGACGGGGGTTCACAAAGTAGAGTTAGCAGATTACGACTCAGTCTGCGCGGAATTCCCGGCCATTTTTGAAGGCACCCTCGGTTCCTACCGGGGTCCTCCAGTCTCCCTGGACCTGGATCCGGCCGTACGCCCGATCCGGGTGCCAGCCCGGTGGCCGGCTTTAGGAATGCGGCCCAAGGTGGAGGCGGAACTAGACAAACTCGTGGCTCAAGGTGTGCTGGAGCCAGCTCCCCATGCAAAATGGGAAACCCCTATAGTGACCCCGTTGGAGTCTAATGGGGAGGTCCGCATCTGCGCGGACTACAAATGTACTCTGAATCGGGCATTACAGGACCACTCATAGCCGGTACCAGTGATCAGCCATGTGCTAGCATCCCTAGCGGGAGCCACGATCTTTGGGAAGCTGGACTTGGCTCAAGCCTATCAACAGCTCCCAGTAGATGAGGCAACCGCGGAAGCTCAAACCATAGCGACACACAAGGGCGCTTTCAAAGTGAAAAGGCTCCAGTTTGGGGTCAGCATTGCCCCTGGTCTGTTTCAGCAACTAATGGACTCTGTTTTAAAAGGCATTCCAGGGGTGAAGCCATTTTTTGACGACGTCCTCGTCGTGGCTCCGGACGTCACCACCTTCAAGACACGCTTACGAGCCGTTCTGCAGCGTTTCCAGGACGCCGGTCTCAAGGTGCGAAAGGACAAGTGCACCTTGGGAGTACCTTCAGTAACGTTCCTGGGGTTCCACGTGGACGCACAGGGCATCCACCCCACCAAGGAGAAGGTGAAAGCCATCACGGAGGCGCCGACCCCGATGACAAAAGCGGAGCTCCAGGCATTCTTGGGCCTCCTCAATTTCTACCACACGTTCTTGCCACACAAGGCGGCGGTCGCCGAGCCCCTCCATAGGTTACTGGACACAGGGGCGAAATGGGCTTGGGGGCCGCGGCACGACAGGGCTTTCACAGCAGTTAAGGACTTGTTGGCATCTAACGCGGTCTTGGCACACTTCGACGAGTCTTTGCCGGTGGTCCTTATGTGCGACGCATCTCCATACGGGGTGGGGGCTGTCCTGGGCCATCGTCTGCCAAATGGTAGGGAGGTGCCCGTGGCCTACAACTCCCGGACACTGTCAAAGGTGGAGCGGAATTACGCCCAAATAGACAAGGAGGCTCTGGCAATCGTGGCAGGGTAAAAAAATTCCACGATTACCTCTACGGCCGGGCGTTTACGGTCGCCACGGACCATAAGCCGCTTCTTGGGCTGCTTGCCCCACACCGCCAGACACCCCAGATGCTGTCCCCCCGGGTCCTGCGGTGGTCTATTTTTCTTGCAGGTTATCAGTACGACCTCATCCACCGCCCCGGGAAAGCCATGGGCCACGCCGACGCCCTCAGCCGCTTGCCCCTCCCGGACTGTGACCCCGACCCGGCTCCTGCATTCTATGTGGCCCTCCTCGAAGATCTTCCGGATCGCCCGGTACAGGTACCTGACATGGCCCGCCGCACGACGCGGGACCGCGTCCTCTCCCGGGTTTCTGACTGGGTGGGGAGGGGGTGGCCCGACCATCCGGGCCAGGAGTTCGCCACTTTCACAGCTCGGAAACATGAACTCTCCACCCACAAGGGGTGTTTGCTCTGGGGGTTGAGGGTAGTCATCCACGAGGCACACCCCGGAATCGTCCGGATGAAAGCCTTGGCCCGCAGCTACGTGTGGTGGCCAGGCATAGACAAGGAGATTGAGGATCGGGTACACAAATGCAGCAAATGCCAAGAGTCGCGGCCCGATCCTCCCCATGCCCCCGTCCAGCCCTGGGAGTCAACTGACAAACCATGGTCGCGGCTCCATCTCGACTTCGCTGGGCCGGTCCAGGGGCAGTTGTTCTTTATTGTTGTGGATAGCTACAGTAAGTGGCTGGAGGTAGTCCCGGTGCGGTCTACCTCGACCGAGGCGGCCACCAGAGCCCTGTGGCGCATCTTTACCACCCATGGAGTGCCAGACTTGCTCGTGACAGACAATGGAACGGCCTTCACATCGGGAGAGTTCCAGCGCGTCACAGACCTGTTCGGCATCCGGCACATCTGCTCGGCACCGTTCCACCCCGCAACCAATGGACAGGCAGAACGGATGGTTCGCACAACCAAAGACACCAGCAAAAGGATGGACACCGGTGACTGGGAGCTGCAGCTAATCAAATTCCTTTTCAGCCAGCACAACACCCCACACACGGGAACGGGTCGCCGCCCAGCGGAGTTGTTGATGGGCCGGCGACTCGGCACCATACTGGATCGTCTCCACCCCGACCGTGCCATCGATGCCGACGCAAGGACGGAGCTCCGGCCAGCCACCCGAGGTTTCGCACCCGAGAACCCTGTCTACGCCCGGAACTACGCTCGGGGCCCAGGGTGGATCCCGGCATGGATCATCCGAGCAACCGGCCCGCTCTCGTACGAGGTCGGGATGGAAGAAGGAACAACCTGGCGGTGCCACATCGATCAGCTCCGGCGGCGCACTCCTGACCACACACCAAGTGTTCCCGAGTCAGCACTTCCCGCGGAGCCATCACCAACCCAGCTAGGGGACCCTGATCCGGAGGACGAAACCTCAGAATCCCTACCGGAGGAACAGCCCGTGGACGGAGCGCCGGCCGAGCCGCGGCCCAGCGCTCCTGAAAGCAACCAAGAGGGCACCCTGATCCCAGGGCCTGCTGAGGCCCCGCGACCTGCAACACCCCGGCGCTTGGACCGCGAACGTCGCCGTCCAGAGTACCTTCAGGACTATGTCTGCCAAATGGGACCAAACTATGGGGGGAGGGGTGTTGTGTACTAGTCACGAAATGGCAACCGCCATGCGGTCAGAGCACATGGCCCGATTCTACCTGAGCTTCAGCCAGGTAGAACAATAGACAGTCGGATCCAAAACGACCACCAATAGCCAGCCTAGGTCTCCCGCGGGGGACCTATGAACTACAACTTAAGACTTAAGGCCCTATCAGGACTATGCGCATATGCTAAGCCCCTATCAGGTATTTTGGGTGCGGCCAGAGGTGTGGCTCCAGCCAGCATGTAATGAGGGCCCTGGAGCCCTGGCTGCATGCTTGATCTGACCATCTCCTGAACATGCTGATTCACTTAATAAAGTCTTTGCTATGATCATCCTACAACTCGCCTCCCGACTCCAGTACTTTCCAGTAGTGTTCACAGCCCGCCATGCGTAAATGCAGAGAGGGGCATGCACAGCCTTTTGTTTAAGACCACTGCCTTTGAACAGGGAGGCTCAATTTCCTTTTTTGGGGCTAGGAATGGCCGGTGAACCTCTCGCCCTCCATAGCTTTGCTGGCCCAGCTGAGGAGGCAGCCGGGATGATTGCTTGGGGTGGCAGAATTCCAGAAGCCCATTAGATAAATCCCGTCAGGGGAGCCATGCCGCAGACATTGGGGATTACAGACGCTCTTCAGTTGTTTGTTTACGGTGTGCCACCCATTTGCCTGACATCACCCAGAGTAACAGACAGGACTGCTACAGAGAGGCAGCAGCCTAGAAGTTGGCCTGGGAAAAGAGAGGATGAAGATGGCTAGGAAGCAGAGACGGTGCTGCTTGAGTCAGCCGAGCTGGCAACTCTGGTCTGGGAAATTCGTGGGGATTTGAGAGCAGTGCCTGTGGAGAGGAGGGCGTTTGTGGACCGATTTCATCTAGAATTGGTGGTATCCCAGAGTCTGCCTCCGGGAGAACTGATCTCTGTGGTCTGGGGATCAGTAGTAATTCTGGAAGAACGCCAGCCATCACCTGGAGGTTGGCAACGCTAGTTCCCCCCCACACACAAGGAGGAGGAGGAGGAGAGGGAGGAGAGGAAGGAGAAGATTAGATTTATATCCCGCCTTTCACTACCTGAAGGAGTCTCAGAGCGGCTTACAGTCTCCTTTCCCTTCCCCTCCCCACAACAGACACCCTGGGAGGTAGGTGGGGCTGAGAGAGCTCTGACAGAAACTGCTGTTTTCAAGGACAGCTGTGCCAGAACTGTGGCTTGCCCAAGGTCACCCAGCATCTGCATGTGGAGGAGTAGGGAATCAAACCCGGTTCTCCCAGATTAGAGACTGTGCTGTTAACCACTACACCAGGCTGGCTCTGAACCCTTTCGCCACTCCAGAGAAAGGTCAAAGGAACCAGCTGTGCAGGAGAATACAGCAACAGGTAAGCCATGGAGAGAGGTTTAAACTGACTTCCGAAACAAGCTACCCGTCTCTGGCTGAGTTCGCTGTTGTACCACTGAGAGATGTTCATGGTACAGAGAGGAGCAGGGGGTGTTCCCAAACGGCAAGATAAGGTTGAATCTAGTGGGAGATGCCACCCCATGAAGCCACAATGCCCTTGATGCCCAAGAATCCCTTTACGGGGGGTGGGGGCTTCTAAATTCGTTGTTTGCCATGGGAAAGATAAAAGAGGGAGGCTGGAGGACTAGGAGGTAGTGTTAAAGACTCCAAGAAGGCAGCTCTCAGGAAAGGCTTTGAAGCAACCAAACCTCCGGCACCATTTGCCCTGCCGGCAGCCTCTGGGTGTCCCTTTCCTTGACTTCTGCCTCTTTTATTTATTGACTTCGTTTGTACCCGGCCTGGAGAGCCAGTTTGGTGTAGTGGTTAAGAGCGGCAGACTCTAATCTGGAGAACTGGGTTTGATTCCGCACTCTTCTGCATGAAGCCAGCTGGGTGACCTTGGGTTAGTCACAGCTCTTTCAGAGCTCCCTCAGTCCAAAAGTTAAGTCTAGCTCACTCTGCGTAATGCTAAAAGAGCTAGAACTTCAGGCTGCTGGACAATCTTAGGATCTCCTGGCTATACTCCACACACCACCATATGATAATTATTAATTTATTAGTACCCTGTCTTTCTCCTCAGTGAGGACTCCCTTTTAGACTCACAACAACCCTGCAAGGTAGGGCTAGGCTGAGAAGAGCGTATGACTGGCCCAGCATCACCCAGCGAGCTTCCATGGCATGAGTGCGGATTCAAACTTAGGTCACCCAGAGCCTAGGCTGACTCCCTTAACCACTACACCACACTGGGTCTCAGTGTGAGAGTCCAACAGAGTCAGTCACCAACAAGCGTCCTTAAGGAAAGGTAGTCTTTATTGAGAAAGGTCTGTTGTGGTCATCTACACATTCTGTGTCAGTAATGGTTAGAACAATCCCCGGGCAGGGCAATTATACAGAATTCAAAAGATCTTGCAAAGGAATGTAACCAATCATATAAATCAAGCAAAAGGCCCCCAAATACTGGCCCTAAGTTCTCATGGAAAAAGCGGGAAGATACATAGCCAGACACCAACAGTTTCCCAAGGTCAGAACAGAGCAGGGAGCGATAAGCAAGCCATGAGAAGCATAACATAATATTCCATGCATCCAACGTCACAGGGCGACCCATGCCACCTCCCGGGCAGGAGAAGTCACTTGGAGGAGGGCAGGGAGCTGTTCCTGTTGGCAGCAGAGGAGAGGACTCACAAGAATGGGCTTAAATTAAGGGCGGGAAGATATTAGGGGAAAAAACTCTTTTACAGTAAGAATTGTGCAGCAGTGGAATCAGCTACCCAGGGAGGTGGCAATCTCCCCCTCCCAGGCAGTCTCTAAGCAGCGACTGGACAAACACTTGTCAGGGATCCTCAAGTCCCTCAGCCTTCCCTCCTAGGGCTTGGTCTCCAGCCCCCACCCCAATCATCCTCGTCGCCCTCCTCTGCACCCGCTCCATTCTGCCCACATCCCTTTTCTTTCGTTACAAACTGGTTTCACCAAATGTGACATTCTTTTATTTTGTGGAGGGTTGAAACTGGCACCTAAAGCCGGCCCCAACCTGATGGAGGTATTTTTCTTATGGTTTCTGAAGAATGGAGTTCCCTTATCAGACAGATCAAGGAATCTGACGCAAACAAAGAAAGAAGTGCGTCGATCATTCTTAACAGGCCGACTCCCATCTGTACCTCTGCAAGGGCCTTAAATGATGTCAAACCTCCAGGAAATGAAAAGAGTGTGGTGCAAACGGTGGGACCTTACCAAATCGGGGATGATTTCACATTTTTCCTCCATGACCTGAAAAGTTCTCTGAATTTAATGTTGTTGTTCCCTTCAGCAAATCTGGCCTGGATCCTTTACTTCCACACTGTAGTTCTGTTTTCTTGGACGCCGTTTCTCCCAGGTAAAACCAGTGTTATTCCTGCATCAGTAAATCAGGAGGATCCCCTACCTGGATGGCCCAGGCTGATGTGATCTGATCAGGTTCTCGGAAGCTAGGTGGGGTCAGCCCTGGTTAGTACTTGGATGGGAGATCACCAAAGCAGTCCAGAGTTGCTACGCAGAGGCAGGCAAGGGCCAACCATCTCTGTCTTTGTCCTGAGCTGGATGGCCCAGGCTGGCCCAATCCTGTCAGATCTTGGGAACTAAGCAGAGTTGGCTCTGGTTAGTATTTGGATGAAAGACCACCCAGAAAGTCCAGGGTCACTGCTCAGAGGCAGGCCATTTCAAACCACCTCCATTCATCTCTTGCCTTGAAAACCCTACAGGGTCGCCATAAGTCGGCTGTGACTTGACTGTGGTTTCCACCACCAAATCAGGATGATTCATCACCTTCATCCAGACTTGACTACTGTAATTCGCTCCATGCAGGCTTATCCTTGAGGCTGACCCGGAAATTACAGCTGGTACAAAATGCAGAAGCGTACTTGCTAATGGCGACACCTATATGGGCCCACGTCTGCATTGGTTACCAGTAGAGTTCCGGATCCGCTTCAAGGTGTTGACAATAACCTTTAAAGCCTTACACGGCCTGGGACCAACATATCTGAGGGACCGCCTCTTCCCACATAGGCCCCAAGAGCACTATGCTCGATGGATCATCACCTCCTGGTAGTTCTTGGCCCAAAAGATGTCTGTCTTGCCTCGACCAGCGCCAGGGCCTTTTCCGCCCTGGCCCCTGCCCGGTGGAACATGCTCTCCATTGAGATCAGGGCCCTGCGGGATCTCCTTCAATTCCATAGGGCCTGCAAGATGGAGCTGTTCCCCCAGGCCTTTGACTGAGGTGCCTCGCCCTCTTAACAACTACTGGGTATGGCCAGGAACCTCCCACAACCAGGATTCTGTTGTTGTTGTTATTAGCTGTTCTTAGTTGTTATATTAATATTTATGATGACGTTTTGAATTTTAATGTTATTATATTAACTAATATATTTTGTATAAATGATACGTTGTTACCCGCCCTGAGCTCACTCCTGGGAAGGGCGGGCTATAAATGTGAAGAAATAAAAAAGGATAATAGAAATAAACTAAATAAAAGAGTTGAGCTGGGGAAAGAGGCAGAAAACGGGCAGCCTGAAGGAGAAAGGGCCAGAGGCTGCCTTCTGGGTTCCAGGTACCTCTGGGGCTGGTTGTTGTTAGTTCCTGGCAAGACTCCTATGTCACGAAAGCACAAACTCGTCTCGTTTCCTCCTATGTGCAGAGACATGAAAGTTGACGGTCTGAATACGCACGTGCCCAGGTTCCCTGCCTGAGCTCTGCAGATAGAGCAGGCACCTAATAAGTCCATGAGGCATGAGAATGGGTGCATCCTAGGGCCCTTGCCCAAAAAGGGTTCCCCAGCTTCCTGGGCAGTTGTTTGTTTGCAACTGAAGTGGCTGACAACAACACACAACACGAAACCTGACGAAGAGCCAACAGAGCTGTTATGTGCTCCAGTAATGGCGACCGCCATGTGGCCAGAGCATATGGCCAAGAAACTACCTGAGCTTCAGCCAGGTAGAACAAAGGCCAGGTGGATTCGAACTGGCCACCAATCATGTACCTAGGTTTCTCCCAGGGAACCTATGAGATGTAAATAGACTTCTAATAGCCTATGAGGCAAGTTGGGCGAGGTCAGGGGATTATCCCTGACCAGCATAAAAGGAGGGCTTCGAGCCCTGGGTTGTATGCTTCATCCAGACCAGCAATAAAGATCTAGCTGTTTCACTGTTCCATGGACTCCCGACCCCAATATTTCTCAGTGGCGACGAAGGTGGGATCCCGATGAGCGACTCTCCAGCTGACCGCAGCAGCACAGCGAGCTCCGTTCTGCCGGCCGCAGGCATCTCTGAGCTCCAGCACTCCAATGCCTCGCCGCAAGCCGCTCTGAGCCCCGATCCTTTGGCACTAGGCAGCGCCGAGCCTCAGCACTCCCTGGCACCGCCGCAAGACCACGAGGACATCACTCAACCTGCTGCCGCCGCTCCTGCTCGGGTTACTATGGCAAACGCTCCGGGACCAATTACCCCTTTCGATACATCTCGCCCAGAGACGTGGGAGTCCTGGCTCAAGATGCTGGGTTGTGCCTTCAGGGTCCGCGGAATCACAGAGGCGGACCTGAAGAGTGCCTGGCTCTTGAGTTCCGGAGGGGTGGAGGTCATGCAGGTGGCCCAGAACCTACTCGCCCCGCAAGACCCCACCGAGGTGCCTTACAACGTACTCATCAAGGCTCTCGGCGATTACTTTGCCCCGAAGCCATCAAAACTGGCCAGGCGCTGGGAGTTCATACAGTGCCAGCAGCAGCCAGGGGAGTCAGCTGCTACTTTCCTGGCTGAGCTCCGTCGACTAGCCGTGGGCTGAGAATTCTGCCACATGGATGACCACGTGGAGACTGTCTTCATGGGAGGGATCCGTGAAGCCAAGCTCCGCTGGTGCCTCATCACAATGTCGGAGCCAACCTTGGTGAAGATGCTCCAAACAGCAGCAGCGTTCGAGACAATGCAAAAGGACAAGGCAGCCACCAAAGTCCACCAGGCGGCTCCTCCCGAACCCGACTCAAGCGAAGAAAAGGACGTCCACCAGATGCAACCACGCTCGAAGAAGGGTGAGCCCAGCATCTCCAGGCCCAAGGGCCAGCGCCCAGCATCTGTCTCTGCTCCCTCTTCTGCTTCCCTCAACAGGCAGGCCCCAACGTGCGCAAGCTGCAGGGACCACCACGACAGAAGGGACATGCCGCTTCCGTGATGCCGTCTGCCATGCCTGTGGGAAAGCAGGCCATCTCGCCCGGGCCTGCCGCCTAAGGAACAGCCACCGTGCCCCAGCAGCGAACTTCAAGGAAGTGGACAGCGTCGTTCCTGCGGCCATGGTAATGAACTTGCCCCAGCCCATTCCGGGCGCGATTTCCGTTTCCCTCCGGATAGAGGGAGTTCCCTGTTCCATGGAACTGGACTCAGGGTCCACATATTCCATTGTGTCTGCAGCTACGTTCAGCCGCCTCCGCCTCTACAGCTGCCAGCTGGGTTGGTCCTCCGGGACTTCCAAAAAAACCAGTGGCTATTAAGGGGCTAGCCAGGGTCCGGGTCCAGTACCATGCATTTAACAATCTGCTAGACCTTCTCGTGGTGGAGCGCAATCTAACCAGTCTTCTAGGTCGCGCCTGGTTCAAGCTGCTCGGAGTGCAGTGGACTGGAATACACCGCATGGGCTCTACCGACTTCTTGTCCATCTGCGAGGAATTTCCCGCCGTTTTTGACATCTCATTGGGCTGCTACAGAGGACCCCTGGTTTCCTTCGACCTGGACCCGGCAGTCCGGCCCATCCGCGTGGCCGTCCGCCGGCCACCGCTCGCCTTCCGGCCCAAAGTGGAGGTGGAGCTGGAAAAGCTTGTGGCACAAGGGGTGCTCAAGCCGGACTCCCATGCCAAGTGGGAGACTCCCATTGTGACCCCCCTCAAGGCTAATGGGGAAGTCCGCATCTGCACGGACTATAAATGCACTATTAATAAGGCATTACAAGATCACGCGTACCCAGTACCGGTAGTCAGCCACGTTCTGGCCTCCCTCGCGGGAACCAAAATATTTGAAAAGCTCGACCTGGCCCAGGCCTATCAGCAGCTTCCTGTAGACGATGCAACGGCCGAGGCACAAACGATTGTGACTCATAAGGGAGTGTTCAAAGTGAAATGGCTCCAATTCGGGGTCAGCCAGGGATCTTTCAACATCTAATGGATTCTCTCCTTAAAGATGTTCCAGGTGTGAAACCGTTCTTCGACAACGTCCTCATCGCCGCCCCGGACGTCGACACATTTGCGGCACACCTACGGATGGTGCTGCAACGGTTCCAGGACGCGGGTCTCAAGGTCCGAAAAGATAAGTGTACCCTGGGAGTCCCCTCAGTGAATTTCTTCGGATTCAAAGTGACCACGGACGGCATTCACCCAACCAAGGAAAAGGTAGCGGCGATTACGGAAGCACCCCGTCCGTCTTCGAAGGCGGAACTACAGGCGTTCTTGGGACTTTTAAACTTTTATCACGCCTTCCTTCCGCACAAAGTGGCTGTCGCCGAACCGCTGCATCGCCTCCTGGACAAGGGAGCAGCTTGGGCCTGGGGTCCCAAGCACGACGCAGCCTTTCGGGCCGTCAAGGACTTATTAGTTTCAAATGTGGTCCTAGCACATTTCGATGAAAGGCTCCCTGTCATTCTGGCCTGCGACGCATCTCCCTACAGAGTCGGGGCAGTCTTGGGGGCACCGGCTGCCCAACGGCAAGGAAGTGCCGGTAGCCTACTACTCCAGGACCCTGTCATCGGCGGAACGTAATTACGCCCAAATCGACAAGGAGGCCCTTGCGATTGTAGCCGGCGTCAAGAAATTCCACGATTACCTGTATGCGCAATCGTTCACCGTGGCTATGGATCATAAGCCTCTGCTGGGTCTCCTTGCCCCCCACCAGCAGACCCCTCACATGCTGTCCCCACGGGTCCTGTGGTGGTCAATTTTTTTGTCTGGCTACTCCTACGACTTGGTGCATCGCCCAGGCAAGGTGATGGGACATGCTGACGCCCTCAGCCGTCTTCCTCTCCCATCCTGCGACCCGGATCCTGCTCCAGCCTTCCACGTAGCGCTCCTGGAGGACCTACTGGAGCGCCCCATGCAGGTATCGGATGTGGCCCATCGCACGCGGCGGGACCGCGTTCTTTCCCGTGTCTCGGACTGGGTGGGAAGGGGGTGGCCGGAGAAACCGGGGCCGGAGTTCGCCGCTTTCACAGCACGGAGACAGGAACTCTCGGCCCACAAGGGGTGCCTGCTATGGGGATCTCGAGTGGTGATCCCCGGGCCTCTGCGGCCCCGAGTACTAGAGGCACTACACGAGGCCCACCCAGGCATAGTACGTATGAAGGCCCTGGCCCATAGTTACGTGTGGTGGCCAGGCCTGGACAAAGATATTGAGGGGTGGGTCCAGAAGTGTACCAAATGCCAAGAGTCACGGCCAGACCCACCACACACTCCCGTCCGATCCTGGGAATCCACTAACAAGCCCTGGTCCCGTCTGCACCTAGACTTCGCGGGACCAGTCCAGGGCCGGTTGTTTCTTATCGTAGACAGCTACAGCAAGTGGCTTGAGGTGGTTCTGGTAGCATCGACCTCCACCAACGCAGCCTTACGAAGTCTCTGGCCGGTCTTCGCAACTCACGGGGTGCCTGACACTCTTGTGACCGACAACGGGACCGCATTCACCTCCGGCGAGTTCCAACGGTTCGTGGAGGCCTGCGGTCTTCGCCACATCTGCTCTGCTCCGTTTCATCCTGCAACCAACGGCCAGGCCGAGCGCATGGTGAGAAAACGAAGGATGCATTAAAGAGAATGGAGCACGGCGATTGGGAACAGCAGCTGTATAAGTTCCTGTTCAGCCAACGGAACACAACCCACTCAGGGACCGGGCGTCGGCCAGCTGAACTTCTGATGGGAAGACAACTGGGAACCATCCTGGACCGTTTACATCCCGACCGAGCAATCACCGGAAACCCGACAACGGAGGACCAGCCAGCTGCCCAAGGGTTCGCTCCCGAAGACCCCGTATACGCTAAGAACGACGCCCAGGGTCCAACATGGATCCCCGTGAGGATCCTCCGAGTCACTGGGCCTTATTCCTACGAGGTCCTTATGGAAGATGGCGTAGTCTGGAAACGACACATCGACCAGATTTGACGCCATTCACAGAGCCACGATGCTACCCAGGCCCCCGAACTCCCTGCACCAACGGACCGTGACATCGACAAAATTCCAGAAGCAGCGCCAGACCCGGATCCAGAGACTGCGGAGACTCCGCTCGTGCCCTCTGATGCAGCAGCCACGCCATCCACGCCTGAACGACCACCGAGCAGACCGGCCCCGCAAGCAGAGCAACTACCCGCACCGCAACTTTCCTACACGAGCAACCCCCCGGTCTCACAACTCCCCGGCACTCTGGACGCGAGTGCAGACGCCCGGACTATCTCAAAGACTATGTGTGCAGAGGGGTTCTGGACTATGGGGGGAGGAGTGTTATGTATTGACCATGCAGTCACCATGTGCTCCAGTAATGGCGACTGCCATGTGGCCAGAGCACATGGCCAAGAAACTACCTGAGCTTCAACCAGGTAGAACAAAGGCCAGGTGGATTCGAACCGGCCACCAATCATGTACCTAGGTTTCTCCTAGGAATCCTATGAGATGTAAATAGACTGATAATAGCCTATCAGGCCAGTTGGGCGAGGTCAGGGGATTATCCCTGACCAGCGTAAAAGGAGGGCTCGGAGCCCTGGGTTGTATGCTTCATCCGGACCAGCAGTAAAGATCTAGCTGTTTCACTGTTCCATGGACTCCTGTCCCCAATACTTCTCAAGAGCTGTGCAGGGGGAGGGCGAAAACGCTGTGTCATCAGTTAGGCACTTTGCCTTTTGCCTTTAATCTCTACCATTAATTTGTCGGGTGGCCTAAGGAAAGCTGATGTGTCTTGGTGTCCTCCCCGTTCACCAGATCTGCAATTTAAATCAGACCCACCCTGCAGATTTTGGGTTTGTTTTTTAAAAAAAACAAATTAATAAATTTTCCAGGACAAAATATACAAAATATACAATACTAATACACATAATATCTCTCTCCTTCCTTCCTTCCTTCCTTCCTTCCTTCCTTCCTTCCTTCCTTCCTTCCTTCCTTCCTTCCTTCCTTCCTTCCTCTCTCTCTTTTTCTTCTCTCTCTCTCTCTCTTTCTCCTCCCTCCCTCCCTTCCTTTCCTGGCTTATGAAGCAGATGCCCCCTCATTCCACACATGCTTCTTAGTGACTTTAGCCTCTCCCCCCCCCCCCCCCCCCGTTAATCAAGATATATAATTGGGGGGGAGGAATATTTGGCCAGTGTGAATAAAGCAGGAACTAGCTGGAATCTGGGAGACCTGGGTTTGATCTCCCTCTCCGCTCTGCCATTTGCTGTGCCCTTGGCCCAGTCCCTCTGCCTCTATTTAACCTCCCCCGTTTGGTTAATGTGAGGATAAAATGGGGAAGGGAGAACTGGGGATACCCAGTGTCGTTTCTTGATTGCGCTCCATAAATAAAATTCAAATTGCAGGGGAACCTGCACGAGACGTTTCCCCTTCTCTTTAGGGAGCCAGCACTGAAAATTTCCCCTCCTCATATGCTTGAGTCTCCTTTGTGCCACTGCAAGCCCTTATGGGACAGACCTTATCTGGCAGGAGGGGAAGGAAGAAGGTTGCTAGCCTCCAGGTGGGACCTGGGGATCTCCCAGAATTACAACTCCTCTCCAGACTACAACGATCAGTTCTCCTGGAGGACACGGCTGCTTTGAAGGATGGACTCTATGGCACTATACCCTGCTGAGGTCCCGCCCCTTCCCAAACCCCACCCCCAGATCTCCAGGAATTTCCTAACCTGGAACTGGCAGCCCTAGCAGGAAGCTAATTTTGGTGGAGGTTTAGGCCGGGTGGAGGCCAGGAGAGGCTGATTCAGCACCTGGTATTCAACCCAGAAGCAGATTGGCCAATCAGCCTGGGCAGTTTCACCTTAATCCATCCCAGTGGACAGCTGTGATTGGGAAACAGACTCCCAGTGGTTCTGGAAGAACAAAACCACACCTGATCTGCTGGGAGTGCTGTGTGTGTGTAACTCTCCAGATGGATAGATTTGGCTGTCAAAACAGCCACAGGGCACTCCCAGAGGGATGAAGAAAGAAAAAATTGGATTTATACCCCGCCCTTTACTACCCAAAGAAGTCTCAGAGTGGCTTACAGTCTCCTTTCCCTTCCCCTCCCCACAACAACAGACACCCTGTGAGGTTGGGGGGGCGGAGAGAGCTCTTTTGAGAACTGCTCGTAAGACAACAGCTCTGAGAGAACCTGGGATTGACCCAAGGTCACACCAGCAGCTGCAAGTGGAGGAGTGGGGAATCAAACCTGGTTCTCCCAGATTAGAGTCCGCGCACTTAACCACTACACCAAACGGGAAGAAGGACATTCAGTGCAAGATTCGGACTTTGTGCCCGTGGCTGGGAATAAAGGACTAACGCATGAGAACAGAGTGGGGAGGGTGGAGGGTAGGAGGGAAGGTGAAGGGTTATAAATAGATATGAAATGTACAAGTTAAAAGACAATAACTAATATGTATCATAAACAAATAAAAATAAATTTAAAATTAAAAAAAACAAAACACCACACCAAACTGGCTCTCTGAGGCAGAGGTGGTGGGGAAGGACGGGGGGGGGGGGGGTCAAGTCTTCCTCCCTCCCTTGATCAAAAATGCCCCCCTTCCCTGCTGCTTGAAGCTCCGGTGTTATGTATTGGCAGTGAAACATTGCAGGACCGTGCCTAGAGGCTAGTGAGCTTGGAGCTGAAGAACAATAGCCCACCGGGACTCTGGCAGTAACCAGTCAAGGAGTAATGTCTTGTAAATAGCCTGTCGTTGGGAGTGGGGTGTGTTTGGGTGTGGCAATGGCAGGCTATTTAAACAGGGCACGCGGCCCTGGTCTTCAGACTGGCTCCGGCTGAAATCACAAATAAAGTTGAGCTGATCCCCAGCAGTGAGTCTGCTGATCCAGGGGGACCCACTACTGAACACTCGGGCCGGGGAAATGACAGGCACAAGGACAGGGCTTCCTTCCTTCCTAAAAGCCACTTGGTAAGGGGATTTTTTGATCAGTGAAACTACAGAGGGTGTGGGGCATAAATCGTTTCTCTGTACCCCAATGCTAATCCCTGCTTGTTAGAGTGCCGCTGGAGTTTCCCTGCAGTGACACTTGTGGCTCAGGTCAAGGGCTACCGCGCATCTGCCCCTTTTGCCCTCACAACAACCCTGTGAGGGAGGTCAGCCCGAGGGAGCAACTGGTCCAAAGTCACACTGGTGATGTTCATGGCCCACTGGAGACCTGACCTCAGATCTCTGAGTCCTGAGTCCTACACTCTACACCACCGTGGCTCTTTCAGGGAAAGTGCTGGATGCTCCTTCGCTGGACATTTCCAAGTGGAGGCTGGATGACCATCTTTCGGGTATGTTGTAGGGCTCTCTCTCGGCTCTGCTCCTGCAGAGGGCAGGGGGTTGGACTAGATGCCCTGCAAGGTCCCTTCCGACTCTCACATTCCACGATTCTGTGATTCTGTCTCCGCAGCCTAAGCTAAGCACAGCATGCTGAAGCACCGAATGCCAAAAAGTAGGGTTGCCACCCTCCAAGTGGGACCTGGAGATCTCTTCTATTACCACAGACCTCCAGATAACCAAGAGGAAATATGTGAGTCTGAGCATAAAAGTCCAGTTGAGAGGCTCTGAGGAAAAATAAAAGGAGAAAGAAATAATAGGGATAGTGTGTTGGGGGGTCTGCTAGAGACCGCCAGGCCAGGCAGAGGACTTGGAGGAGACGCTCCTAGAACAGATTACAAAGTTCTCAAAGAGATGGGACACAGTGGTCATGGGAGATTTCAGTTACCCAGATATCTTGGACGTCCAACTCTGCTAAAAATGAAAGGTCCAATGGATTTTTGACTTGTTTTGCTGACAGCTTCGTTTTCCAGAAAGTAGAGAGGGAAACAAGGGGATCTGCTATCTTGGACTTGATTATTACCAACAGGGAAGAACTGGTTGATGAAGTGAAAGTATTGGGCACCAGTGTTCCCTCTAAGCTGAGTTAGTGTGAGCTAGCTCACAGTTTTTTAGCCTCCGGCTCACACCTTTTTGTCTCAGCTTGGAAAGGAGGGCTCCAGAGCCAACTAATTGATGCAAGAGCCAAATCGCTGGCTCACAGCTTCAATGCCAGGAGCTCAGTGTTCCCTCTAAGCTGAGTTAGTGCGAGCTAGCTCACAGTTTCTTAGCCTCTGGCTCACACATTTTTGCCTTCGCTCAGGAAGGATCTGGCTCCAGAGCAAACTAATTGATGCAGCAGCCAAATCGCTCACTCACAACTTTAATGCCAGTAGGCTCATGAAGGAGGATTTTTGCTCACAAGACTCCACGACTTAGGGGGAGCATAGGTGGGCACCCCAGTAGTGACCATGTAATTTTGGAATTTACAGTCTTGGGGAAGGTAAAAGCCTTTGAGTTGTCACTTTACTGTGTGATGCTCTTACTAAACTGGGGTCAAGTCACCCCACTGTAAGACTAGTAAAGTGGTTTCCAGCAGGGGTCAATTGGGGCCGGAGCTAGGTGGAGCAGAGCTCTGCCAGCTCAGGAGTGGGCACTAGGGCTGTCACAGGCCGAATCAGAATCTCTGATCTGATTCGGCGCACCACCGAATTGCCGCTGAAATTCAGCGGTGGCTTAAAAAGTGGCGGGAGGGGGTTTGAGGGAGAGGCTCCAAACTTACAGGGTAGCTGCTGGAGCCTCTCCCCGCAATACTCACCAAGTTTCAAGAAGATTGGACCAGGGGGTCCAATTCTACGGGCCCCCAAACAGGTTGCCCCCATTCCCTCCATTGTTCTCTGGTGGGAAAAAAGTATATGCTAATGAGTTATGCTAATGAGCTCCTGCACCTCTTTTTCTACGAAATGACCCCTGGTTTCCAGTAAGTGTCGGTGAGCAGCCATAGCTTCATGAGAGGACAAGTGGGAACAACTGTGCCAGAAACTATATGGTGATGGCACATGATGGATCCACAGAGGAGAGGAAAGGGTCCATGGAGGATGAGAAGGGTTGCCTTGAGACCCACTGGTAGGGTTGCCAGCTCTGGGTTGGGAAATACCTGGAGATTTTTTTTGGGGGGGGGAGCCTGGGGAGGGTCGGTTTTGGGGAGGGTCGGGACCCCAGTGGGGTACAGTGCCATTGAGTCTGGCCTCTGAACCTTCTCATGTCATAAAAGGAAAGAAAATCCTTGTTAAAGCTTACATATGCCCAGACCTGGATAGCCCAGGCAGGCCCAATCTGGTCAGATCTCGGAAGCCAAGTGGGGCCGACCCTGGTAAGTAACGGGAAGGGAGACCTCCAAGGAATACCAGGGCCGGGAGACAGAGGCAGGCAATCAAGCCACCTCTCTGAACATCCTCCATGCCCCAGCAGGGGTCGGCAGAGGTTGCCACGACTTCCAGGTGCAGGCACACACCCACCCACCCAAGGGAAAATGCCAAGAACCCCCCCCCCCCCCGTATAAGTGCTATTCCCTACATAAGATTTCAAAGATCCCTCCTGCAACACAGGTCCAGCCTGGAAATCAAACAATTTAACATGCAGGGGAACCAACCTTTGTCATCTGGAGATGAATTGTAATTGTAATTGTGAGAGATGATAACTGGCAGTTGGAGACCCAACACGTTTGGCGGGGTTTGGCGATGTCATGGCATCACGTTGAATTGCACCAGGAATAGCACCACTTTCCAAGCACTGCTAGGTATGTACACTAGGAATAGCTGGGGGGTCCTGACCATGTGGCTGTGAGCAGAGGTATGAATTAGTTAAACCAAAAAAAACAACAATCGTATGGATGTTAACCAGGGGTCATTTCAAGTCATTTCAACTCTGGGAGCTGGTGCCAGCCCCACCACCACCACTGCGGGGGAATGCCTGCTTGTGTCATGGCTGCAGCAAAATGACCCCGTCTCCTGGAAAGGTCCTTGTTCCTCCAACCAGCCTTCTGAAGGCTTCAGCCACCACTGAAGCTCTCCTCCCAGAAGAGTGGTATTTCTGAGGCTTGGATTAGTAGCTGTCCCCTCTCGGCCAGCTCTTTCTTTCTTTCTTTCTTTCTTTCTTTCTTTCTTTCTTTCTTTCTTTCTTTCTTTCTTTCTTTCTTTCTTTCTTTCTCTCTCTCTCTCTCTCTCTCTCTCTCTCTCTCTCTCTCTCTCTCTCTGTTTCTTGCCTCCTGACATACTTCTGGTGATGTCAGGTGGTTTAGCATATGCAAATAAGTTATGCTAATGAGTTATGCTAATGAGCTCCTGCACCTCTCTTTCTATGAAATGACCCCTGATGCTAACCAATGCTCCCTCTAAGCTGTGGAGTCTTGTGAGCCAAAATTCTACTTTGTGAGCTCCTGGCATTAAAAGTAGTGAGTGAGTGATTTGGCTG
Source organism: Lepidodactylus listeri (assembly GCA_029233225.1). Taxonomy (NCBI): domain Eukaryota; kingdom Metazoa; phylum Chordata; class Lepidosauria; order Squamata; family Gekkonidae; genus Lepidodactylus; species Lepidodactylus listeri. The sequence goes on from JARCFY010000002.1 coordinate 179,750,456, forward strand.
CTGCATGAATTAGTTTGCTCTGGAGCCATCCCTCCTGAGCTGAGATAAAAAGGTGTGAGCTGGGGGCTAAAAAACTTTGAGCTAGCTCACACTAACTCAGCTTAGAGGGAACACAGGAGCCATCGTTCCTGAGTGAAGACAAAACGGTGTGTGAGCCAGAGGCTAAAAAACTGTGAGCTAACTCACACTAACTCAGCTTAGAGGGAACACTAACTATGTGCTAAAAGGAGACACTTTGAGTTTTTTGTGCTGGCTGCTGCATCCCATCGCTGCCATAAATGGGCATGCACAGAAGTCTCAGAAACCAGCGGTGGATCGATCTGCCTGAAGGCACACCAGCAGCTACCAGGGAACGGTCATTGGCTTACGAGCATCATGCTCTGAGTCACTTGTGGCATTTCGTGAGTGGGCCTCTTCCTCCCCCCCCCCCCCAAGTGTGGCCAGGGCGCAAGACTCTACGGTAGGATCCCAAACTGTCTTGGGAAAGAGGGGGGCGGGAGAGATGACAATCTGCCCAGGGGGGCTTCCATTGCAACAATGGGAGATTCCTGCATTGTGACAGCTTGCAGAATACTTCCTCCAGTCTCAAAAAATTATCCCCTGATGCCAGGCAGGTCTAGGTGTACAGTTACTCTCTAGTGAGAGGAAAACACTCTGCACAAGCTCAGAGCATTTCCAGCCTTGGCGTTCAGAGAACTGATTTAAGTTAAGGCCCAGGGAGAAAAAGTGAGGGGGAAAAACAGCTGAGAAGAGAATTTGGTCAAGGAGAAGCCAGTTAATTCAGCTCCAGATCCCCTGGCAGCTTCCCCTCCGCCATTCACTCCCAGGCGACCTGGAGAAGAAGAAGAGGAGGAGGAGGAGGAGGTTGGATTTATACCCCGCCCTTCACCCACTTGGAGTCTCAGAGCGGCTTACAAACTCCTTTAGTAGGTGGGGCTAAGAGAGCTCTTTCCCAAGCTGTCCTTGAGAAAACAGCTGGTACAGAGCTATGGCTTGCCCAAGGTCAAAATGCACGTTTCCCCATATATCTCTGCATTGAATAGGAAGAAGAGACTGGATTTATACTCCACCCTTCACTACCCAAGAGAGTCTCAGAGCGGCTTACAATCCCTTCCCCTTCCCACAACAGACACCCTGTGTCATAGGTGGGGCTGAGAGAGCTCTTTTCGAGAACTGCCCTTGAGAGAACAGCTCTGAAGGAACTTTTGACTGACCCAAGGTTACACCAGCAGCTGCATGTGGAGGAGTGAGGAATCAAACCCGGTTCTCCCAGATTAAAGTTTGCGCTCTTAACCACTACACCAAAGAGGGCCAGAGGCGTTTTTTAAACACACGCGCGCACCCCCCCCCCCCCACCGCTGGAATTTGAGCAGGGTGTGTGGCATATTTCTGAGGGGGCATTGCCACCATATGCCTCTGTAGCTATGGGCCTGAAGGTGCATGAATTCTGATATGCAGAAGACCCCCAATTTGCTCCTTTACATCTCCAGCTAAAAGGATCCCTGGTTCCTTTCCCTGTTAAGCAGCTGCCCAGTGGAATCAACAATATGAAGTTCAATGAGAAAACTTTGGATGTTTGTAGCATGAAATATGATCTCTCTGAGAGTACCTAGAGGAGGAAAGAGAGTCAGTGAGGCACAATCTTACCAGAGACCCTTCATTCTGCTCTTGCGCTTTGCAGACAGCTTCTGCACCCAGCCCAGTTGTCAAGAGGTTGCGACTGTAATGCTTCCATGAGCTCTGTTTTTTTTCCTGATTCATCATGGCAGAAATGTATGGCGCATTTTTATTGTTGATCAGAGTGAAAATTGAAGGAGCCCCTCAAAACCAACACACACACCGGTAAAAATGAACGTTTGTGCCAAAAGAAAAACCTGTTGGTCTTCCAAGTGTTACAAGATTCATTGCTTAGCTGTGGTTGCAACCGAGGAATGTGGCAATTTGGCTGGAGTTTCTCCACTGCAAGGGTTGCTTAAGCATGGGGTAGGGGTTCTAGTCTCTGTTTTTAGTGAAGAATGTGTTTCTCCAACCACTAGATCGCTACTGGTGCTGGCTTCTATTCACTTGTTACCTGGTGTTTCGACTAAAATGTATTGTTATGTATTGACCATGTGGTCGCCATGTGCTCCCATAATTGTGACCGCATGGCCAGAGCACATGGCCAAGAAACTACCTGAGCTTCAGCCAGGTAGAACAAAGGCCAGGTGGATTCAAACCGGCCACCAATCAGGTACCTAGGTTCCTCCCAGGGAACCTATGAAATGTAAATAGACTTCTAATAGCCTATCAGGCCAGTTGGGTGAGGTCAGGGGATTGTCCCTGACCAGCATAAAAGGAGGGCTTGGAGCCCTGGATTGTATGCTTCATCCGGACCAGCAATAAAGATCTAGCTGTTTCACTGTTCCACGGACTCCCGACTCCAATACTTATCAATTATCCTCCCATGAACTGAAGGATAGGGAAATGGCTGAGAAGCTGAATGCATTTTTTGCCTCTGTCTTCACTGTGGAAGATGAGAACTGCTTGCCCACTCCAGATCCACTGATTTCGAGAAGGGTGTTGAAAGACCTGAGTCAGATTGAGTTGACGAGAGAGGAGGTCCTACGACTGATAGACAACTTAAAAACAAATAAATCACCAGGCCTGGATGGCATACATCTGAGAGTTCTGAAAGAACTCAAATGCGAACTTGTGGATCTCCTGACAAAAATATGTAATCTTTCCTTAAAATCTGCCTCCATTCCTGAGGACTAGAAGGTAGCGAATGTCACTCCCATCTTTAAAAAGCGTTCCAGAGGAGATCCGGGAAATTACAGGCCAGTCAGTCTGATGTCGATATCGGGTAAGTTGGTGGAAACTGTCATTAAGGAAAGAATTAGTAGGCACATTGATGAACAAAATCTATTGAGGAAGACTCAGCATGGGTTCTGTAAGGGAAGATCTTGTCCCACTAACCTGTTAGTGTTCTTTGAGGGGGTGAACAAACATGTGGACAAGGGGGACCCAATAGATGTTGTTTACCTTGACTTCCAGAAAGCTTTTGATAAAGTTCTTCATCAAAGGCTCCTAAGTAAGCTCAGTAGTCATGGGATAAAAGGGCAAGTCCTTTTGTGGATCAAAAACTGGCTAATTAAAAGAAATCAGAGAGTGAGTATAAATGGGCAATTTTCTCAGTGGAGGGAGGTAAGCAGTGGGGTACCACAGGGATCAGTACTCAATCCGATGCTTTTTAACTTGTTTATTAATGGTTTGGAGTTGGGAGTGAGCAGTGAAGTGGCTAAATTGCAGATGACACAAAGTTGTTCAGGGTGGTGAGAACTAGGGAGGATTGTGAGGCACTCCAAAGGGATCTGTCGAGGATGGGCGAGTGGGCATCAACATGGCAAATGGGGTTTAATGTGGCCAAGTGCAAAGTAATGCACATTGGAGCCAAAAATCCCAACTATAAATACATGTTGATGGGGTCCGAATTGGTGGAGATTGACCAAGAGAGAGATCTTGGAGTCGTAGTAGATAACTCAATGAAAATGTCGAGACAGTGTGCAACTGCAATGAAAAAGGCCAACACTATGCTGGAGGTTATTAGGAAGGGAACTGAAAACAAATCAGCCAGTATCATAATGCCCCTGTATAAATAGATGGTGCAACCTCACTTGGAGTACTGTGTACAGTTCTGGTCGCCACACCTCAAAAAAGATATTATAGCTTTGGAGAAAGTGCAGAAAAGGTCAACTAGAATGATAAAAGGGTTGGAACACTTTCCCTATGAAGAAAGGTTGAGGCGCTTGGAGAGACGATTGAGGGGTGACATGATCGAGGTTTATAAGATTATGCATGGGATAGAGCAGGTAGAGAAAGAAGCACTTTTCTCCCTTTCTCACAACACAAGAACTTGTGGGCACTCCATGAAATTGCTGAGCAGTCAGGTTAGAACAGATAAAAGGAAGCACTTCTTCACCCAAAGAGTGATTAACACATGGAATTCACTGCCACAGGAGGTGGTGGCGGCTACAAGCCTGGACGGCTTCAAGAGGGAACTGGATGAACATGTGGAACAAAGGTCCATCAGTGGCTATTAGCCACAAAGTATTGATAGGAACTCTCGGTCTGGGGCAAGTGATGCTCTGTATTCTTGGTGCTTGGGGGGGGGGGGGGCAACAGTGGGAGGGGCTTCTAGTGTCCTGGCCCCACTGCTGGACCTCCTGAGGACACCTGGTGTTTTTGGACACTGTGTGATAGTTTTGGGCTGGATGGGCCACTGGCCTGATCCAACATTGGCTTCTCTTATGTTCTTATGTTATGTTCCCCTTTGTGGTAGGGTAGCCATGCTTTTTTTTTTTTGGTCACTTTCTGCCCTTTGAGAGACCTGTGTGTTTTGGACCTATCTGGTACCCAAATGCCATTGATGGAAATCTGCAGCATTTCCTGGATCCCCATTTATGGAACTTTATCCCAGCACCAGGAGGCAACGTCAGGGGAAGGTCTTGGCCTCTGTGCCCTGTTCTTGGCCCTCCAGGGGAACTTGTTGGCCCCTGTGTGAGGCAGGATGCTGGAATGGATGGACCCTCACTGGTCTGATCCAGCAGGGGCTCTTCTTGTGTTCTTCTCAGGGAAGGCATCAGCCTCTGTGCCCTGTTGTTGGCCCTCCAGAGGAACTGGGTGGCTACTGTGTGAGACAGGAGGCTGGACTAGATGGACCCTCACTGGTCTGACCCAGCAGGGATCTTCTGAGGTTCTTATGAAGGCCTAGGCCTCTCTGCCCTGTTGCTGGCCCTCCAGAGGAACTGGCTGGCCCCTGTGTGAGACAGGATGCTGGACAAGATGGACCATTGGTCTGATCCTAGGGTTGCCAAGTCTGGGTTGGAAAATACCTGGAGACTTTGGGGGGTGGAGCCAGGAGAGGGCGGGGTTTGGGGAGGGGAGGGGCCTCAGCAAGGTACAGTGCCATAGAGTCCACCCTTTAAAGCTGCCATTTCCTCCAGGGGAGCTGATCTCTGTCAGCTGGAGTTCAGTTATAAAAGCGGGAGATCCCCAGGCCCCACCTGGGGGCTGGCAGCCTATCTGATCCAGCAGGGCTCTTCTTGTGTTCTTCTCAGGGAAGGCATCAGCCTCCATGCCCTGTTGTTGGCCCTCCAGAGGAACTGGGTGGCTACTGTATGAGACAGGATGCTGGACTAGATGGGCCCTCACTGGTCTGATCCAGCAGGGCTCTTCTTATGGTCTCATCAGGGGAAGGCCTCAGCCTCTTTGCCCTGTGGTTGGCCTCCCAGGGGAACTGGTTGAGGCCACTGTGTGAGACAGGATGCTGGACTAGAGGGACCACTGGTCTGATCCAGCAGGGCTCTTCTTATGTTACTTAGACTACAAATCTGAGGGTTTTCCATCATGCCTCCCTCCCTCCCTGCCTGCTTTCCTTCCTTCCTGCCTTTATCTTTCTCTGCCTTCCTGCCTTCCTTTATCTTTCTCTGCCTTCCTTCCTTCCTCTCTCTCTCTGCCTCCCTCCCTCCCTCCCTTCCTTCTCCCAGAGTGCTCTCTCTCTCTCTCTCTCTCTTCCTCTGGATCTTGAAACTTTTTTGCAGAACACTTGTTTTCTGGCATTTAAAGTTACAGCATGGTAAGCACGCGCGTACAAATTTTTGTCTGTGTTTCTGGGTAAATACCCAGCTGTGGGGCTGTGCTTGTCTCCTGGGCAGGAGTATGGTCCACCACCGAGGCAACAGGCATCTTCTGCTGAGGGCTGGAAGCCTCCTGCTGCGTGCCACAGGGGAGCGGTTGACTGCAGTGAAAAAGCGAGGGCTCTCGGGACTGGCGGGTAGGCTGGAGCAGTAAGCACGCAGAGATACAATGGGCAGCCTCCACCACAAGTGGCTGCTTGAAGCTCGGGGAGTCTGACTAGTTCTGTAATGTCTTGCAGCTTGTGGGTGAGAAAATTCCCAGAATGTCATCAAGGGAGAGGGGGCAGGTCCTTCCCTGCATCCCTGCATGAATCACCATTCTGACTGGGCTCACCCTGACCAGTGACTTCTGCAGAAACTCAGGAGGATGGCCTCCTCCTCCTCCTTCTCCTCCCAGAGGTTATTTTCAACTGTTACACCTGTTGGCAAGCCAGTGGAGGCCTAGGGACTGGAGTGCGGAACTGGAGAGATTCCGAATTTGAACTCCCACTCAGCCAGGAACTTGATCTCAGGGTGACTTTCTCTTCGCCTAACCCTCCTGGCAGGGCTGAAGGAGAGGAGGAACCCAGGTCTTCCCAGGTAGGTGAGGGTTTCAATCTCAGGGGTGGCTGCTCGGTTTTCTCGAGTGCAGGGTCTCTGCCCACAAGGAGCCTACGCTCAAATCCCGAGGCTCCCCAGTTTGCAATGGGCAGAAGGCATTTGCAAAAGAAACCTGACTTGGACGGGATGGGGGCGGAATCGGCCTGTCTCTCTCTCTCTCTCTCTCTCTCTCTCTCTCTCGGGAGGGGGGGGGGTGTCGAGATCCCGCCGTTGTCTTAGGAGCGCTTGACGCAAAGGATCCTCCGGGGGCTCGGCTTTCTGGGGAAACGGGTGCCATGCCAACGAAGGGGGCGGGAGAGGGAGAGGGAGGGGAGAGTTTGGAGAGGGGGGGTGCGCGCCCTCCTGCCCTGCCATGGCTGCCCGGTTTGTTCTTCGGGGCCCTCCCTGGGCACGCACCTGGGCAGCTCCAGGGACCGCAGGCTTGCCAAGGGAGCGCTTCCCGGAGAGGGACGGGGTGTGTGTGTGGGGGGGTGGCGCTGCTGCCAGCCCCTCGACGCCGTGGCTTAAAAAGCCTCCCGTGCCCGGGGCATCGCCCTGGCTGCCTCGCTGCCGGCGCTAGGGTTGCAAGCACAGACACCCACGGCGGGTAAGGACGCCTGGCCAACTCCCGGGCGCGGGGGACTTCGCCAAATGGCCCGGGTATCCCGCACCAGCCCGCGGGCGGGCGGGCGGGCGGGCGGAGGCTAAAGGGGTCTTCCCGGGAAGGACCGAGCCTGGGGGCGGGCGGGGTGTGTGTGTGTGTGTGTGTGTGCGCGCGCGCGCGCCCGGGTGGAGCCGTCACCTGGAATGCCCGCCGCTGTCCGCCCAGGTGAGCCGTCCAGGCGTGGGAGGGGGTCTCTCTGTCTCTCTCTCCCATCTCGTCCGACCGTCCGTCCGTCCGTCCGTCCATCCTATCTATCTATCTATCTATCTATCTATCTATCTATCTATCTATCTATCTATCTATCTATCTATCTAATCTCTTCTTCATTCTGCAGTTCATCTTTCTGCGCCTCCCCTTTCCCCTTCCACAATCCCCCTCCCCTGTGATTGTTTGTACTTTTTAAAAATAAAGAAAGAGAAGAGAGTTTTTATTCCGAAGTTCCCGGCAGGAGAGGCAGGATAAGGAGAAGAAGAAAGCAGGGAGGATCTTCTAACTAAACCCACAAACCGGAGCGGGGTGGTTCGCAGGGAGGGGGAAATCCCTCAGGTCTCTGTCCCGAGGAGAATCCAGTGTAAAATCTGGCAATGGGGCGGGAAGAAAGGAGTGGAAAGATGCACCGGGCCATCTGGTTCTCCTTTTATTATCATATGTAACAGACCGTTGCTCCTTCCTTGTGCCTCAGTTTCCCCCCCTCTCCCCCCACCCCCCTTTTTGATCTGATCCTGCAGAACGATCTTGAGTAATTATTTTTATGGCAAATCGCCTCTGTTCATCTCTTGCTGTAAAAACCCTAGGGGGTCACCATAATTTGTCTGTTGATGGCTGAAAGCTTGGTGGCACCTCCATGTTTAGAGGCAGTCTACCTCTTATTTTTCAAATGCGATATGCCCTGCTTGCAGCTTCTTGACCTGTCTGGTTGGTCAGTTCGGCGTAGAGAGCCAGTTTGGTGTCATGGTTAGGAGCATGGATTCTAATCTGGGAGAACCAGGTTTGATTCCCTACTCCTCCACTCACAGCTGCTGGGGTGCCCTTGGGTCAGTCACAAGTTCTCTCAGAGCTGTACTCTCAAGGGCGGTTCTCTCTCGCCAGAGTTCTCTCAGCCCCACCTACCTCCCAGGGTGTCTGTTGTGGGGAGGGGAAGGGAAAGGAGATGGGAAGCCGCTCTGGGTCTCCTTCTGGTAGTGAAGGGCGGGGTGTAAATCCAATCTCTTCATGTTCTTCTTCTCTTTTTAGGGGAATGGGGGGGGGGGGGGTAAGGTAAGAGATGTCCTGTTTGTCTGATACAGCTCCCCCTGCTCTGCCCATAACTCCCTCTTCCCCAGGGCCAGCGGCACTGAAAGCTATGGGTGTCTTGCAGCTTTTCTTTATACCTCCTCCCAGGGAAAGGAGTTGTAGGAGGATTCCGTAGAGATGGTTGGAAGAAAGCGTGTCTTTTTAAAAAAACAATGCAAAGAATCAGGTAGGTAGCCGAGGGCCAGGAACAGTTTGGCTTTGATGTCTGTCCAGTGCTTTGAAAGGGCAAACCATCCGAAAATGTTATTGGCATCGACAGCAGAATGCAGGAATGGTGGAAGATGGCACTCATGCCAGGCAAAGGGTGTGTAGTGGTGTGTGTGTGTGTATGATATGTGAGCTCAGAAGTCTTTATACTTCTCTTTCTGAAAAACAGTTCTCTTTCCAAAGTCTTGGAAAAGGGCACTCATTTTTCTAAAACCTGTGCGTGTAAAAGAGAATTATGTGATTGAGGGACGCCAACCCTGTCGTTGTTGTTTGCCGTCAAAAATAGTTTTGAAAAATTAGGACGCTGATCATGTTCAGTAATTACTGCGATATTAACAATACATGAATACCTTTGGCTATGAACTCTTATTAATACATTTGATCAGAGCTATTTTTAGGCAGGAACGCACAGGAACGGAGTTCCAGCTGGCTCCTGAGCTGGCCACACCCAGCAGGAACTCATTAGCATAATAGGCCACACCGAACAGCAGAAACTCATTAGGACTGGCTACATTAGGGGTATATGGCCTAACATGCAAATTAATTCCTGCTACCAAAAAAGCTCTGGGTTTTGACAACAAACAAGGTAAACAGAATAAGAAGCAAAAGGTGGGTGTGGCTAGATGACCATTCTTCTGGTAACCTGGGGGTGTGGCCTAATATGCTAATAAGCTGTGCTGTCAGTGGTGTGGCCTAATATGCTAATGAGTTTCTGCTGTTGGGTGTGGCCTATTATGCTAACGAGTTCCTGTTGGGCTTTTTCTACAAAAAAAGCCCTGCATTTGATTAATATTAATGTCATGTTGGCAATGGCCTGACCTGGATAGCCCAGGCTAGACAGATCTCACCAGTCCTCGGAAACTAAGCGGGGGGTGGGGTTGTTGTTGTTAGTGCTTGGATTGGAGACCACCAAGGAATCCCAGGGCTGTGACGCAGAGGTAGGCAATAGCAAACCACCTCTGAACGTCTCTTGCCTTGGACACTCCTTGAGGGGTCACCATAACTCGGCTATTTTCTACCACCAGTGTGGGCAGAGATAGTGCTGCCGTACCTCACAATCCTTGCAGCAAAGTTTGAAGACTAAGGTTCTAGACCGCAAGGTTCCCCCGCCCTTTGCTCTGTAGTTCGCTTATTGGTGTTCGGGTTTTTTCATTGTTGTCCTTCTGCTCTGTTGCTGGATTTACATATTTGGTAATGCTTCTTCGATAAGTTTTTTAGATCTTTCCGCCCTCGTCTGCTGTTTTATTCCTCTTTCTCCGGTTAAAATTGAAATTATATTTGGCGTTCAGATTGTTTTACTGTTTTCTCAGCCAGCGAGAAAGGTGGACTATCAGACAAACAAGGAAGTAAAAAGCTACGTTGATTGCTGCTCCAAAAACCAGTTTTCTGGTTAAGAAGAGAAGAAGAGATTGGATTTATACCCCACTCTTCACTCACTTGGAGTCTCAGAGCGGCTTACAAACTCCTTTCCCTTCCCCTCCCCACAACAGACACCCTGGGAGGTAGGTGGGGCTGAGAAAGCTCTGAGACAACTGTCCTTGAGAGAACAGCTGGTACAGAACTACGGCTTGCCCAAGGTCACCCAGCAGGTACAAGTGGAGGAGTGGGGAATCAAACCCGGGTCTCCCAGGTTAGAGGCCGCACACCTAACCACTACACCAAACTGGCTCCCAGTTAAGAACCAGGGTAAGACATGTTTCGTATGAGAAATAAGTGTCACAGTAAATAATTTAGGGGAGAGGGCGTGGCTAGGTTGTAGAGCATCTGCTTGGCATGCAGAAGGTCCCGGGTTCATTCTCTGGGATTGCCTGTGGAAAGGACCAGGGAGGAGGTGATGGGAAAAACCTCTGCCTGAGACCCTGGAAAGCTGCTGCCAGTCGGAGGTGGTGGCCACACAGCAAGCTTATCCCAGTTTGTTCCCACTATAGATTTGATCGAGAATATTTTTGTTCGAGTTGGGATGACCATACATCCTTCCCTAAACTGCCTGCATTGCAGGATGAGGCTCTGGGCACTGTCCGAATAGCCGTGCTGCCACTTGGGTGGCACGGCTTGTTTTTGTTTTTTTTAATTGCCTTTGCACATGCGCATGTGCATATGGCCAAATCACCGCTCCCCCTGGGACTTGCTGTACAACCTTGTTCTTGAAGGTCCCCCCCCCCCCCCAACAATGAACAAAATTAACCGGCGACGTAACACTGAGCTCTGGAGTCTATATGTGTACTTGAACATTTATACACTGAATTTATTCAGAGCAGGATTGCTCATGCACACAATGACGGAAGCTTGGGGGGGGGGGGAACCATCGCGAGAAGGACGTTCAGGTGACCTAATCGCGATCATTGGGAGAGAGGGCTGTCCAGATAAATGGAATCACACATTCAAAGTGCAAATACCAGGAAAGTACTTGATTTCCCAGGTGTAGGGAAACTCGCTAGGGAACCGGGAGGACTGCACGAGTGAGCCCGCTTCGGTATGGGAGGCGGAAGCGGGCGTGTGATTAGCAATTTTAAATGCGAGAGGGAACAGTGGTGAAACCCAATCAAAATGACCGAGTGACCATAGCCTGGGTAGACCAAAAGTCTGATTCAGTATCTGGTAGCTTCATGTGTCACTGTGACAGAAATCCACATGTTTGATTGACAAAGCATGGCCCCAACCCTGGGCCCCGGAATCAGTTGTTTGCCATTCTCAGGGACACCCTTGACACAGTTGGATATTGTAACTCTGCATGCAAGAGGATCTGGGAGGGAAAGGGTTAAGAGAATTCTCTCTCATTTGGGTCCACTTGGCAACTGACTCACAACCATCTCATGGGTTCGATGCTAAGCCTCTTTGGCCCTTGTTCGCCTTCTGTGTCATCTTATATAGGATCTCTCTTCTTCTCTCTCTCTCACCTGGGCTTGGAGCTGTAGCACGTTAACCTTTTTGGAAGTAAATCTGTTCACAATAAGTTCAATGTCCCTACCTGAATAGGTCATGTAAAATGTGCCTCTATTTATGTAGGTAAAATTTCTTTCTCTTGTTACCACTGGAGGCAGATTGTCTTTGTAATTTGTTTGAACAGCATTCTTCCCTTGACTGGAAAACATGGAGGATCAGGGCCACTGTGTAAAGCTTCTGTGCTTACAAGTCAAATGAGCCAGTTTGGTGTAGTGGTTAAAGTGTGCAGGCTCTAATCTGAGGGAACCAGATTTGATTCCCCACTCCTCCACTTGCAGCTGCTGGATGACCTTGGGCAAGCCATAGTTCTGTCAGAGCTGTTCTCTCAAGGACATTCCTCGAAAGAGCTCTCTCAGCCCCACCTACCTCTCAGGGTGTCTGCTGTGGGGAGGGGAAGGGAAAGTAGATTGCAAGCCACTCTGAGACTCTGAGTGAAGGGCGGGGTATAAATTCAATCTCCTCCTCCTCTTCGTCTTCCCAACTTTGGGAAATTCCTGGAGAATTTTTTTGGGGGGGTGAAGCCTGGGAATGGCAGAATTTGGGCTGGGGAAGCTCAGCAGAGACACAACTTCATACAGTCCGCCCTCTGAAGCAACCATTTTCTCCCGGGGAACTGATCTCTGTAAGTCTGCAGACCAGTTGTGACTCTGGGAGATCTCCCGTCCCCACCTGGAGACTGGCAACCTGATCTGCGAGTGTTCTAGGGATGCTGAGGGTGTCCGCTTCATCCTGAAGCCCTGTATTTGGAGTTGCCTTCTACCCTCCCACCATCTAGCTGCCTGGGTGGCTCCCTCCTCTCCCAGTGGACCGCATCTAGCGCTTTCGGCATGCAAAGCAAGGGCTCTGAACCTCAGCCTTCCTGCCTGCAAATTCAGCCAAACGGTGAGTGGGAGGGGTCCCAAAGTCAGTGGCTCGGCACCTGCTTTGCATGGGCGAGGGCCCAGGTTCGACCACCAGCAACTCCACGAAAGCCACAGGGCCACCAGCCTCTTCCGATACAAAGGGAACAATAAGCAGAGAACTTGACATGGCTTCAGTCAGTTCCTCTGCCCCTATTTCCCCCTCTGTGTTTATCACCTCGCCATGAATTACTTGGCTCAGATGGCTAATGACCGCTGAGGCAAATACTGACACAGGAAAATTTGCATACCAATGATCTGAGGCAATGTGATGAAAACAGGTCATTCTGAGGCAAGGGGGAACCAGGTCGCGTGCTGATAAAATGTGGAGTGGATGCCAGATGAAGAATGGTCCGCTGAGGCACCAGGCAGTAGTCGTTTGCTTTCCCCCCCCCCCCCCCCCGGCCCCACCTCTTAGCACTTTCTCCTTTTCATGATCTCTGCTCTGACTATGGGATATTCCCCGGCTTGCTCTTTTGCTGCCCCCTAGAATTGTTTTGTAGCGCTGCTTCTGACTCCTCACCCACCCAGAAAGCTTGACTGTTCATGTAGCAACTCAGAGAGGCAAAACCTCTTGGGCCCATCCCGCAGGGTCCAAAGTAGGATGCTTGAGCTGGTGCTTTCTCTGGGGTGTTTTGCACACGTGGCGATGGCATCGATGCCTAGGGGGGTTGTGGGAAATTCCTGAAGATTTGGAGGTGGAGCCTGGAGAGGGCTCTCATCAGGGATGGGCTTCCATGGAGTCCACTCTCTGAAGCTGCCATTTCCTCCAGAGGGACTGCTCTCTGTCATCTGGAGAACAGGTGGCATTCCAGGAGAACTCCAGTTCCTACCCGGACGATGGCAACCTTGTGCGATGCCCCCGGTTGGCAGCAGAGTCATACCTGGCCAGATACCCTAATCTCCCTGGAGCCTGCACACTGCTGGAGACCGAGATCAGCGCCAGGCTGTCTGAGTCGTAATATTTTATGCCGCTTCATTCCCTGGTTGATGAGTGATTGCTTAGCAAAGACATGCCAGCATTTCCTCAGCTTTTCTCTCCCCTTTTTTCGCTCAGGATCTATCAATTTTCACCCTACGGATGTCTAAGAGGCTCAAGATGGGATAGTGTAGGGTTCCCAGGTCCTCCCTATCCACCAGCGTGGGGTTGGAGGGAGGTAAAGTTGCCAGCTCCAAGTTGGGAAACGCCTGGTGATTTAGGGGTTGAATATCAAAGAGAACAACAGCTACAGAATAAGTTCAGACCAGAGAGCCACAATTTCTAATATCTTCATAAGTAAATAAAGAACTCCTACGAGGTCTGGCTGATTCAACCATGGCAATTTCTCAACTCACAGCACATCTGGAATACTCCTACATCAATACATGTTGCTCAAAGGCATTGTAAAGCCATGTATTGATTTAGGAGTATTCCAAATGTGTTGTGAGTTGAGAAATTGCCATGGTTGAATCAGCCAGACCTAGTAGGAATATTTTATTTGCTTATAAAGATATTCTACTTGTTGGTCCATGCCTGATGAAGACTATTGGAAATGAATGTACCTACCGGATGTTTCGTTGTTGATGACTTTGGACTTCCGTCAATTATTGAATTAAATTGGATATATATTTTTTGCAATTAGTGTGTCTGTATGCTTTATTAGGAGAGTGTGTTGTTTCAGCTGTGTGGTTCTCTGGATTTAGGGGTAGAGCCTGGGGAGGACAGGGACCTCAGTGGGGTACAAGGCTGTCGAATCCGCCCTCCAAATAGTCTAGAGATGAGCAGTAATTCCAGGAAATCCCCAGGTCCACCCGGAGTTTGGCATCCCTAGCACAGTGAGTTCTTCTGCTTCCATTCTGTCCTCATGACAGCCCTGTGAGGTAGGTTAGACTGAGAGACCACGAGACGTCTAAGAGACCAATTTCCCACAAGCAGCTATGCCATGGTGGCTCTTCTATTTGCCATGGTTGCATTGGTCAATTTCACACTATTTGCCACCTGGGCGCAATTTGACTCTCAGCTCCCCCTGATTTCCCCCGAGTCTTCACAATCTTCAAAAAACAGGATTGAGAAGATGCGGGGGAAATTGGGTGGAGATGCGGGTCAAAATGCAGCGGCGGGGCAAATGGTGTGAAATTGACCAATGCAACCGGGGCCAATGGAAGAGTGAACGCAGCACAGCTTCTTTGTGGGAAATCGGTCAGATTGTCTGGACAGCCTTGCAGAAATTTGGGGGGGGGGGGGGTTTGAATTTGGGTCTGTCTCCAGTCCACGTTCGACAGACCAGCCGGGATGTTCACACACCTGACTTAGGGCTGGCGATGCCATGCTCTAGCCATTAGCAATTCTGCATGCAGAGAGCTGGGAGAGAAAGCCCAGCTCTTGCCTTTCTGGGTGTAATGTCGCCTCCTTCCCATACGGGATTTTGGACTGGCTAATTCTGGGAGGGGGAAGGGCTTAATCCCAGTGCTCCCCTCCCCCCAACCCCTAGCATTCCTATTTAGCGCCGGGATTTCAGCAGGCGAGGCCTCAGGCCCTTTCAAAGTATAGTTCTTTGGAAGAAAACTAATGCCTTGTTCTTAAAAGCCCCGAGATTCTCAGGAAACGATGCTGAGCTGCAGACCAGAAAGTCGGGAGCTTGGCAGTTCGAGACCCAAGTGCCACGTGAGGGAGTGAGCTCCCAGCTCCTGCCAACCGAGCAGTTTGAAAGCAAGAAATTGCAAGTAGATAAATAGGGACCACTTCGGTGGGAAGGTAACAGCATTCCGTGCGCCTCGGCATCTAGTCATGCTGACGGAGAAGTCTTTGGACAGCGCTGGCTCTTTGGCTTGGAAACGGAGATGAGCACCGCATCCCGAGAGTTGGATCTGACTGGCTTTCGAGCAAGAGACACCTTTACCTTTCACCTTTACATTTATTCAGGCCTTTCTGGCACAAGATTTGAATGAGTCGAAGACAGAATTTAGTTCCTTGGATCTGTCCTGGGTATAGAGTGGCCTTGTCTCACCAGATCCTGGATGCTAAGCAGAGTTAGCCCTGGTCTGCCTTTGGGTGGGAGGCCACCAAGGAAGTCCAGAGTTGCTAAGCAGAGTCGCTACATGATGGCAAACCACCTCTGAGTGTCCCTTGCCTTGGAAACCCCTCAGGACTGCCACGAGTCGGTTGCGAGTTGATAGCACTTCCCACCACCGTGTCTGCCCTTTCCCCAAGGAGCTGAAGGGGGTTCTTCCCCGTAAGAACAGAAGGGAACCGAAGAAAACATAACATAAGAGAACATAAGAGAGAAGCCAACGTTGGATCAGGCCAGTGGCCCATCCAGTCCAACACTCTGTCACACAGTGGCCAAAAACACCAGGTGCCCTCAGGAGGTCCAGCAGTAGGGGCAGGGCACTAGAAGCCCTCCCACTGTTGCCCCCCATCCTCAAGCACAAAGAATACAGAGCATCACTTGCCCCAGACCGAGAGCTCCTATCTATACCTGGTGGCTAAGAGCCGCTGATAGACCTCTGCTCCATATGTTTATCCAGTTCCCTCTTGAAGCTGTCCGTGCTTGTAGCCGCCACCACCTCCTGCGGCAGTGAATTCCACGTGTTAATCACTCTTTGGGTGAAGAAGTACTTCCTTTTATCTGTTCTAACCCGGCTGTTCAGCGATTTCATGGAGTGCCCACGAGTTCTTGTATGGTGAGAAAGGGAGAAAAGTACCTCTTCCTCTACCTGCTCTATCCCATGCATAATCTTATAAACCTCGATCATGTCACCCCTCAGCCGTCGTTTCTCCAAGCTAAAGAGCCCCAAGCGCTTCAACCTTCCTTCATAGGGAAAGTGTTCCAACCCCTTTATCACTCTTTTCTGCCCTTTTCCCAATGCTGTAATATCCTTTCTGAGGTATGGTAACCAGAAATGTGCACAGTATTCCCTTCTATTTTATTCCTCACAACACCCTTATAAGGTAGGCCAGAGAAAGAAAGATGGGCAGCTAGTCCCGCCATTGGCCTGGTTGTAATTTCATCTAGTTCTTTTTGATCCAGTGTTGCACAACCAGACAGCTCCCCCATAAATCGCTTTACCACGCGTGACTCCACAGTGGATTGTCTAGATGGCATCCACCATAAGGAGCTGTGTGGTCGGCTTTTTTAAATAAAAAATCCTGTCTGTGCATGCGCATATGTGCATCACCATCTACTTGTTTTTCCACGTGTGTGCGGACTAAAATGGTAAAAGCACCACCAGCGGTACCTTCCTCTAGGTACCATTTCAGTTAATAAAGTTGATAAAGTTCAGGGGACCATCAGAAACATAAAATTGTTTGGATCATTTGAGCAGAGCTCTGGGGATGTCGCATGTTTAAGTGGTTATGCATGCATTGCTAAGACTTTTTTTAAATGGCGGCCGTTTGGGATGGTCTGGAGACCATCCCTACGGGCTGATTGCGCGCTGGTGGAATAACTAGACAGGGGAAAGTCTGCCATTGGCCCATCGGCCAGCTTAGGACCAGACTTTCACCACTGTCTTTTAAGTACGGATCCCTGCCAGAGATCGATGGGCTACTCACAGAAGCAGCACAATTCCCAGATGTTGTGATCTGGACGTGCACTTCAAATCCACTAGGCACTTGTGCCTGGCGCGGCTTAAAAGAGCCGTCTGAATGTGCCCAGAGCGAGCGAGCAATAGGTTCCCCAAGTTGCTTTGCAACTGAGCAGTGATTTGAAACCAGGTTGGATCTTCTAACCACGGCAACCCCCCCCCCCCCCCGCTTCCTGCTGGTTGGCCTCCAGCAAGTGCAGCCTCTGCCCATACTAGATGCCCCAGCAAAACTGGCTGTGTTGCCTAAACAGGGGCAGATGGATAACACCTACTCATTAGTTTTATTTTGGAGGCAAAGACTTTGGCCCTCATCCTGACGGCTCTTGGGCATGGCAAGAAAAACAAAACCCTCGGAGAAGGTCAAGATTCCAGAGAAAACCTTTGGGCACATTTCCATCTGAAGGGGTATGCATGGGCATGAAAGCTGATACCCAGAAATAAACTTTGCTGGTCTTCAAGGTGCCACCGGACTCCAACTTTGTGCTGTTGCTTCAGACCAGCAGGGCGACCCCACCGGAATCCATTCTGCAGCAGTTAGGGCTAACATTGAACTTGGAATCCATTTGGTGCAGTGGTTAAGTGCGCGGACTCTAATCTAGGAGAACCGGGTTTTATTTCCCACTCCTCCACTTGCACCTGCTGGATGACCTTGGGCAAGCCACAGTTCTAACAAGAGCTGTCCTTGAAAGGGCAGTTTTCAGAAAGATTTCTCTTGGCGCCACCTACCTCACAGGGTGTCTGTTGTGGGGAGGGGAAGGGGAAGGAGACTATAAGCTGCTCTGAGACTTCTGAGTGAAGGGCAGGGTATAAATCCAATCTCCTCCTCCTCCTCCTCTTCTTCTTCTGGGTTCTAGGGATGCCAGCCTCCTGGTGGGACCTGGGGATCCCCTGGATTTACAGCTCATCTCCAGACTACAGAGTTCCCTTGGAGAAAATGGATGCTGTGGAGGCTGGACTCTGTGGCATTGTACCTGCCCTGAGGTCTCTGTCCTCCCCAGGTTCCATCCCCAAATCTCCAGGAGTTTCCCAGCCTGGATCTGGCAACTCTACGTCCCCACCCCTTGACGTTCACTGGGGAGGGGGAACCTGGTAACCTTAGTAGGTTTCCTTATAGGGCAGAGCCCCTGAGTCTGGGGATCTGGGGTGGTTCAAGGCTTATTTTGAGGTGTGAAGCTTTTCTTTAGTATCATCAACATTTGTGGATGGATTCACAAATGAGGAACTAGGAACCTCAAATGAATATGGGAACTGGAGACCAACTTTACCATTGTTGGAGTTGTTCGAGTTGGCTTGGAATTCTTGTTCTGGCGAAGGGAAGAAGAGGAACTCAAAACCAACCAGCCTTCCTACCCCCAACTTCACTCTCTTCCTCTTTCTCGCAATAGATTATTGTCTCGTGTAGTGGGAGGAAATCTGTGGGGTGGTAGAAAGTGTTTTGTAGTGGGAACCGAGTTGAGCAGATGGGTCTGAGGGATTTTAGAAGGATCTGAGGACCAGTAGCACCTTGAAGACCAACAAGATTTCCAGGAGATACTCTTTCAAGAGTCAAAACTCCCTTCTGACAAAGGGACCGTTGACTCTTGAGATCTTCTCCCCTGGACATCTCGTTAGTCTTCAAGGTGCTACCGAATGCAGATGTTGCTGTTCTACTGAAGACCAACATGGCTACCCACCTGAAGCTATCTGCTCGGAAAGGACCTAAGTTTTTCTGCTTTAAACCGAAAAGGAGAGAAAGAGAATTAACTTGTGGAACTCACTGCCCCATGTACAAGAATACTTATATGTCTGACAACCCAGAGCAGAAGAGAATACAGATTCATATTTGGAGGCAAATTTATTCTTCTGTACATGTAGAATGCAGAATTAAATTGTGGAACTCACTGCCACTGGATGTAGTGAGGTCCAGTGGTGAGAGGTAGGGCTGCCATCCTCCAGGCGGGGCTGGAGCTCTCCAGTTTGGTCTAGTGGTTAGGAACGTGGACTCTAATCTGGGAGAACTGGTCCCTCCCCACTTCTCCACATGCAGCTGCTGATGTGACCTTGGGTCAGTCAGAAGTTCTCTCAGAGCTGTTCTCTCAAGGGCAATCCTTGAAAGAGCCCTCTCAGCCCCACCTACCTCACAGGGTGTCTGTTGTGGGGAGGGGAAGAGAAGGGAGATTGTAAACTGCTCTGAGACTCCTTTGGGTAGTGAAGAGTTGGGTATAAATCCAGTCTCCTCTTCTCTTCTTCCCAGAATTCGAACTGAGCTCCAGACTACAGAGATCAGTTTCCATAGGGAAAGTGGCAGCTTTGAAGAGTAAAATCCAGTTGCAAAGTGGACTGAAAGTGGATTGGAAGTGTAATATTCAGTGTGTGAAAGTGTGATTTGGGGGTGGTGTCTGGGGAGGGCGGGGTTTGGAAAGGGGAGGAACCTCAGGGTAGTATAATGTCACAGACTCCACCTTCCAAAGCAGCCATTTTCTCCTGGGGAACTGATCTCTGCAAGTCTGGAGATCAGTTCTAATTCCCGGGGATCTCCAGGCCCTACCTGAACGTTGGCGCATGCAGCCCTATTTGGCTAGACTGGTTCCCCCCCAATAATAATAATAAAATATTAATAAAAACCCCAAACCCAAAGGACTTAATCTGCGTAAGGAAGGGAAAGAGGAAACTTGAAAAGCAGTCAGCAGAGGAAAGATCTGCTGTCCTGTCATGGTGTAAGAAGAACTGCAGGGAGGGGCTAAGTAACTGCCCATGGAGTCAGGAATTGCAGCAAGTGTCCCGCTGGCTTGTGATTTGTGTATGCGCGTCTGTGCGTGCAGGGTTGATTGAGCCATTCAGTTCATTTGCGCAAAACTAACGGCCGTCATGACAAGGAATCTAATAAAGGAGGATATTGAATGGTTGGATGCCCCACAGATATGCTAACGCCGTCAGGTAATCTTTTGAGTTCGGCCCACTGCTTTACCTCAGGTTTGAAAAATCCTGAAGGTTCAAGGGCACCTCCTTAGGGGGTTGTGAGAAACCTCACCTGGATGGCCCAGGCTAGCTTGATTTTGTCAGATTTGGGAAGTTAAGCAGGGTTGGCTCTGGTTCGTGTTTGGATGGGAGACCACCAAGGAAGTCCAGGGCTGCCACGCAGAGGCAGACAACAGAAAATCACCTCTGAACATCTGTTGCCTTGAAAACCCTACAGCTGTGACTTGACAGGACTTTATGGATGCACCCACAGAAACGCACAATGCAACAGGGGCTTGCTTCTAATTGCACTCCCCCCCCCCCCCGGTGTGTCTGAGTAATGTTAATTATTAATTTTAGTACACTAAAATTAGTTCAGTTATCTTCACTTAAATAGAGTTGCCACCTTCCAGGTGAGACCTGGAGAGTTGCTTGCATTACAACTGACCGCCCTCCCCTCCCTGAACCCTGCCACCCCAGGCTCCACCCCCAAAATCTCCAGGAATTTCCCAACCTGGAGTTGGTAACCCTACTCTCAAACAACAAGTTTTTTTTTTAAATTAGGAGACCAATAGAAATAACATTAACTAATGTTCAAGCTTCTGAGTTCCCCAGAACTCATTTGGCTGGACGTTCAATGACAAAAGGAAGGAAAAGGTACGGTTGTCAGTCTCCAGGTGGTAGCTGGAGATCTCCTGGAATGACAAATGATCTCCAGATGACAGAGATCAATTCCCCTGGAGAAAATGGATGCTTTGGAGGGTGGACCCTAGGGCATTCTACCCCACTGAAGTTCTTCCCCAACCCCTTCATTCCCACATCTACAGGAATTTTCAAACCTGGAGATGGCAACCTTAGAAAGATATAATGGAAAAGCCTCCCTAAACTGCAGCTTTGGAGAGGTGGCGGTGTGGGTGCCAAGCAGAGTTCAAGACGCACTAGAGGTAGGGAAAAGAGTCATTTGGAAATATAAATGTCAGGACTTTCTCTGGCAGTGATTCGAACACAGATCCCATGTGTGGCAGACTGCAGCAGCAAACGGGTGCTCCTTAGCTTACCAACGCTGGAGAATCATTTTAGGTAATGCACGAGGCAGCTATAGAAGAAGTCTACCTGGGGGATATGACCTCGTGGTTGGAAGGTCAGAAGCCCCTAGCTGCATGGGTCCATTTAAAGATCTCCAATTTTTTTGGCTTTCAAGTTACCGCCAATTTAAGGTGACCCTGTAGGGTTTTCAAGGCAAGAGGCAGTTTCCCATCGCCTGCCTCCGCATAGAGGCCCTGGACTTCCCTGGTGGTCTCCCATCCAAATACTAGCCAGTTTTCCCTCTAGGCTGAGTGCTGGGGGGGGGGGTGCCACAAAACTGTGGGGGGGGGGTTATGCAAAGACTTCTGACCTGGATGGCCCAGGCTAGCCTGACCTTGTCAGATCTTGGAAGCTAAGCAGGGATGACCTTGGTTAGTACCTGGACGGGACGCCACTAAGGAAGTCCAGGGTTGCTACCCAGAGGCAGACGATGGCAAACCACCTCTTGAAAACCCTGTGGGGTCGCCATAAATGGACTGCGATCTGATGGAACTTTCCAGCACCATGCAGGGGTTATGGACAGCCTCCAGCCAATGCTCCCTCCAAGCTATGGAGACCTGTGAGCCAAAATTCCACTTTGTAAGCATTAAAGTTGTGAGCGGGTGATCTGGCTACTGTATAAATTAGTTTGCTCTGGAGCCCTCCTTCCTGAGCGAAGACAAAAATGTGTGCACCGGAGGCTAAAAAACTGTGAGCTGGCTCACACTAGCTCAGCTTAGAGGGAACACTGCCTCCAGCTCACACATTTTTGTTTTAGCTCAGGAAGGATGACTCCAGAGCAAACTGGTTTATGCAGTAGCCAAATAAATAAATAAATAAATAAATAAAATCGCTCACTCACAGCTTTAATGCCAGGAGCTCACAAAGTAGAATTTTTGCTCACAAGACTCCATAGCTTAGGGGGAGCATTGTTTCTCAAACCCTGCTTTGCTTCTCAGATCTGATGAGATCGGGCTAGGCTGGGCCATCCAGGTCCCGGCTACCTAGCTCCTCCAATTATAGAATCTTTTTGTTGGACATCTAATGTTGGTATTTCCAGTGTACGCAAAGATTGTAGGCAGTTATGTTTGTGAAGCAGCAGGAACAATGATGACAACAATCACAGCAACAATAATAATTAATAATAATTTATCACTATGATTACAGCACCATAAATGTAGATGTCGTTTTATAGAAGTTAAGTCTCTGCCCCAGTTTCGAAACAAAAACTTGACACAGAGCAAGCCAGGATAGGAGGCAAAGCTGATGGAGGTGAGATGCGGCAGGGGAAGAATTTGCATGCAATTGCACCATTTGGGGTTTAATTTCCTTGCAACTTTGCTCTTATAAGCATTCTTAAAATAATATATGTGAAACAGAGAGGTTTCCCTGAGACCTTGGAGAGCCGCTGCCAGTCTGAGTAGGCAATACCGACTTGGAAGGACTAAGAGTCTGATTCAGCAGAAGGCGGCTTCTTGTATGAAGTGTGTCTTTTTACAGTGGTGGACATTGAGTTGCTTCCTTTCCAGTTTTACTTCATTTTGCTTTCTCGGACTGATTCTGGGATTGCAGCATTTGAACATCGTGGCTTTCCTTTGATTAATCTTTGCACCCTCCTCTGCATTCAGACAGTGAATATGCACCCGGGGGGGGGGGGGGTGGCGCACACCACTGTGCCCTGACTAGGATAACCCAGGCAAGCCCAGACTCATCAGATCTCAGAAGCTGAGCAGGGTCGACTCTGGCAAGTACTTAGACCTCATTGGAATACCAGCAGTTGGGAGGTGGGGGCAGGCTATATTCAGCCAATTCTCTGAATAACCTCCAGGCCCCCAGTAGGGGTTAGTCACCAGAGGTCGCCATGACTTCCAGATGCGCGCGCGCACACACACACACACACACACATATGAAAAATACAAAAAAACAAAAGGGGGGGAGAAAAAAACCTCTGTGAGATAAAAGAAAACAAAATTCTGATTCTACAATTCTGCATGATGTTTTACTGACATGCACAAATGCTCCTGTGCACTAATCTTTAATTCTTAGTTCCTTTGTTTCATTTAATGGGTAGAGGTCCGGGAATTTTAGCTTTTATTTTCTTCTATACATTCATAAAATTTTGACCATGTGTTTTCAAACTTTTCTTTATTATTTCCTGTCAATATCGTAGTCAATTTATCCATCTCAGCAGTTTCCAATGTTTTGGCTATAACGTCTTCTTTGGAAGGTACTTCTGTTCTTCTCCAGCATTTCACATATCGCATCCTTGCTGTTGTTAATATATGTATAGTAAGGTAAAAGTCTGGTCTTTTATAATTTTCTGGACTTATATTCCACAAAAATAGTTCTGGTATATAAGGTGCAGTATTTTCCAACATTTTTTGTAATTCATGTATCCAGGATGAGTATTTTTTACTTTTATCACAAGTCCATTACATATGATTATAACAAGGACAAAGAGGAAAATGAAATTGTTAAAATCTCCCTTTTATGAGTATATATGTTTCTTTGTCTTATCAAACTGAATAAAAATATTTTTTTTAAAGAAATGCTCCTGTGCGCTGGTGAAGCACAACAGAGGGGGAAAAAATTTCTTTCATGCAATGTGTTTATCAAGCGGTGTGTGGAGCGCATGTGGGGAACATGCAGAGGGGAGCTGGGGACTGTGGTCAAGCAGGCGTGCCGAGTGCCCTCTACAAAGTTCAGAATTTTTTAAAAAGAACAAAAGCTGAAGAATTCCCACTGTATCATTGAAAACAAGACTTGGTGATTTGGAACTCTACACCCCAGGAAGCAGTTTGGAGTGGGAGAATTTGGACGGATCCCCAGTCTATCACCAGAGTGACGTGCGATGACACATCAGAAGCAGCGTGAATGACAGTGGTTTGGTTTGTTGCCTTTCTAGATTTCAGAATGGCAGGCACGGAATTTCCTGACAGTTACCAGAAAGCAACAAAAGCTCAGCAAGGTATGTGAGAGGGGGGGTATAAAGAATGATTGGGTGCATTTAATTCTGCAGCACTGATGAAATGCTTGTTTTAATTGCTGTTTTAGATCTCTGCATTGTCTTTAAGTGGATTTCAGTGTCTTTTTAACTATTCACTGCCTTTAGGGCCCTATTTGGGTGCAAAGGTGGGATACACATATGCCAAATAAATAAAATGAAGGAAGCACTGATTTGGGAGGTTTGCTGTCCCTCCCCATGGCAAAAGCAGAACCTTGATGATTAAATATGATGATGAAATCAGTCTGTTGGCCAGTGCTCCCACACATCAGGAACAAAATCTGACCACACTGCAAGCAGGGATGCTGCAAATTTCACATCAAACATGTTCGAGGTTGAGCCATGTTCAAACATGTTGATCCGATGAGGACTGATTACCAGGTTTGTTCGGTTGACACCGAATGACACCAATGCCAGCCAAACAGGTTGGTATTTGGTGTTTTCAAAACTGAGTCTATGTCAAAACACCATTGATCCAAATGGATTGGTGGCCATTAACATCACTAAGCAGTTCTTGCTTAGTGCTTAGTTCTTGCTGTGCTACTGAAGTTCTGTGTTCGTTTGTTTGTTTTTAAAAATTGGTACCTGCTATTTTTTTTAAAAAAAGAAAACTCCTTAAAAAGCATTTCAGTTGTCCAGCAGGGAAAATGGCAGCCCCAGTGGCCAGATAGGAGAGAAGAAGAGAAAATTGGATTTATAACCTGCTCTTCACTACCCAAAGGAGTCTCAGAGCAGCTTACAATCTCCTTTCCCTTCCCCTCCCCACAACAGACACCCTGTGAGGTAGGTGGGGCTGAGAGAGCTCTCTCAAGAACTGCTCCTGAGAGAACAGCTCTGAGAGAACTTTGACTGAACCCTGCCCTTTCTAGTCTCCACTCCTCAAATCTCCAGGGATTTCCCAGTGAGGAGTCTACGGCTGCTCGAAGGTTCCAGGTTAGGGTCACATCCTGTTTACCAGGCACTTGAACAATTCAACTTTTGATGAGCAATTCAACTTTTCATTAATCCTTTTTCAGTTCTTCAGCAGGTTGTTTGTTTTCCTCTCCTAACTGTGCCGTATGTCACTATTGGCTTATCTGGCCATCAGTTTGGTGTAGTGGTTAGGAGAGCAGAATGGGAGAACCAGGTGTGAGTCCCCACTTCTCCACATGCAGCTGCTGGTGTGACCTTGGGACAGTCACAAGTTCTCTCAGAGCTGTTCTCTCAACGGCAGTTCTCAGGAGAGCTCTCTCAGCCCCCCCTACCTCACAGGGTGTCTGTTGCAGGGGGAGAAAGGGAAGCCACTCTGAGTGAAGAGAGGGGTATAAATCCAATCTCCTCCTCCTCCTCCTCTTCTGTGAGACTTCCTGGATGAATTCACCTCACATAAAGGCTCTTGAGTAAGACTTTTTTATTGGGGGATTTTCTTCAGGGTACACGTGTTGAGTTAGTAATGGGGATGGGTAATCGTGTTAGAATAGATATAGTGCTTTCAAAACGCCTACTGGCACACAGACCCCGCAATCCTCACCCAGGGAAAAACCCCGCACAAAACAGTTCCTAGGCTAAAGAGCGGGGAGATGGTAATAGATGGCACCTGCAACAGAAGTTAAAAACATAAAGCATGTCTGTGTGAAGCTACCAGTAACCTTGGAGAAAGATAACAGCCCTGTGAAGCTAACAAGCAGATAATAATTCCCATGAAGCCAGCAAGCAAGGGGGAGGGAGCACATTCCAGCTGGAGGCAAGGGGAGGAGTGGAATCATCCAGTTCAGTGAACGTGCACTGAGTACGGAGGGCTTCCAGGTTTTTGTGATCAGTCCAAACTTCAAACTGAACCCTTGCCCCCTCCAGCCAGTGCCACCTGGTAGTGAGAGCCAGGTGGATGGCTTCTTTGTCCCACACTGCCCAACTTTTTTCTGTCTCACCAAATTTTTTGGAGACATAGGCTAGTGGGTGTAATTTCCCATCGGTCCCCTCCTGCAAGATCGCCCCCCCCCCCATCGCCACATCAGAGGAGTCAACTTGCACAATGAATTGTTTAAGTTCGTTCGGGTGAACTAGGATGGGCTCTGAAGTGAAATGTCTTGAAGGCAGTTTGACATTCAGTTGTCCAATGAAGTCGCGCCCCAGGTTTGATAGCTTTATCCCCCTTCCCTTTAGTCTTTAGGATCTCCGTGAGAGGGAGACTACATTTGGCAAAATTATTGATGGATGAGCGATAAAAATTGGCGAATCCTAAGAAGCTTTGAAGTTGCCGCTGGGTGCGGGGCACTTCCCAGTCATTGACAGCCTTAACTTTCGCAGGGTCCATTTCCAACCCACGCGAGGAAATACAGCAGCCCAAAAAGTCAATCTCAGTCTTATGAAAGTCGCATTTAGACAATTTGGCAAACAGTTTGTGTTCCTTAAGGGTGGTCAGCACTTCTCGTACTAACTGCACATGGGATCTTTCGTCTGGAGAGTACAGTAAAATATCATCAAGATAACATAAGAACCCATTGAATAGGTGCTTCTGTAACACTTCATTAATTAGGTTCATAAAAACGCCGGGACTACCCTGAAGTCCAAATGGCATGACCAAATATTCGAATTGACCCAAGGGGGTGTTAAAAGAGGTCTTGTACTCATCCCCCGCACATATGTGAACCCTGAAATACGCATCTCTAAGGTCAAGTTTGGAAAATATTTTCCCTTTAGCAGCCTCTGACAACAGGTCTTTGATGAGAGGTAGAGGGTAAGCGTTTGAGGTGGACATGGCGTTTAACCCTCTATAATCAGTGCACAAGCCCAACCCTCCATCCAGTACTGGAGCAGCAAATGGGGATTGAGCTGGCCTAATGAACCCACTTCGTAGGTTTTTGTCTATAAATGTACAGAGTTCCGCTTTCTTGGAAGGGCTCATCGAGTACAGTTTCCCTTTGGGCAACTTTACCCCAGGCAACAGTTCAATAGCACAGTCTGTAGTCCAATGGGGGGGGGGAGCTCATCGGCTTCAGTTTCGCTGAAAACCTCCGCTAAATCCCGATATGCGGGAGGCATTTGTAATAAATCCTCTGCTGCCAGACACACTGGTTCCTTGGCCAGTTCGATACCCCAAGCTGTATTCCAAGTGTGCTGTTGGCACGCAGGAGCTACCCACTGGATTCTTCCTTCACTCCACATAATGTAAGGATCATGTCCACTCAGCCAAGGGCTGCCGAGCACCATGGGGAACTGGGCATGTGGAGTTATAACAAATGCCCGTTCCTCCCAATGCTCCCCCACTCCCAAGACCACAGGATGGGTTTCAAAGAGACAAGGCTCTTTCATCTCAGACCCGTCCATCTGGGTGAACCGTAAGGGTTCCCCTAGGGAATTCACCCCCACCCCCAAACCATCGAACAGCAGTGGGCTGATGAGGTTGCGGGCGCACCCTGAGTCTATTAGAGCCCATACTCGCATCTGAGTTCCGGTCAGGGGGGCTACGACTGTTACAACCACATGCAACAAAGGAGCAGGAGAGCTCACCACTTCCGGCGCCAAGGAGACGGGGACCTGTTGCTTCGTGCCTTTCAGCACAGGTCCTTCCTGTTTCCCGCCAGCGAGGGAAGTTCCATGATTGCCACTTTGTGTGAGCCTCCTCATCTGATTCCGAGCTTTTTCTTCACTCATCGGGTCCTCATACTGCCTTCGCAGGGCCCGCATGAAGTCTTCAACACGATCTAGCTCCAGCCCAGGAGGGTTGTGGAGGCTCACATACCAGTCAGCAACTTCTTCTCGCAAGCGGGAACCGATATATCCCACTCGGTCACCCGCGTTTGGGAAAAGGTGGCCCCAAGTTTGTAAGAACCGTCCGGCTTCAATAATAAAAAATTGCAGTTTCACTGGGTCCCCATCAAATGTAGCAGCCAGCAGCTCTTGCGGTACTGGCCGGCGATCTACAGGTATGAGGGGTCCTGCAGGCATGGGCTGTGTGGACATGGGTGCCGGCAGTCCCACTGGAATAGGCTGACCCACGGGGATCGGAGCTGGCAGCGCTTGACCCCCCAGGGCTCCCCCTCCGGCTGCCTGAGCGTCGACCACCCTCTGGACAATCCCGGGTAACCCCTCCAGCAAGGCGGTCATCTGTCTCTGCAGCAGGTTCTCCATCGCTTCCATGCGGCGATCCACATGGGACCACAAGCCTCCGAACTCGGGTCTCTTTGGACGGCGGGAGTCGCGGGATCGGGCCCCTTCTCCCAGTTCTCTGCTCAGCTCCATCCCCAAGGACCCCCCTTGACGAGAG
Organism: Lepidodactylus listeri; assembly: GCA_029233225.1. NCBI lineage: Eukaryota > Metazoa > Chordata > Lepidosauria > Squamata > Gekkonidae > Lepidodactylus > Lepidodactylus listeri. Next base: position 179,778,534 of record JARCFY010000002.1, read on the forward strand.
GGGGTCCAGGTTTCTGTGGGTTCTGTTCCGTATTGGGTCCACAAATACCTGACACCCCTGGGCCGACAGTCTACCCACGGGGTGGTGCGGAGAGGTACGATTTCCTCCTCCATGGATACGGGGACCACTGTGTCCCCTGAAGTCGCCAGGGGTTCTCCACCATCTTCCAACATACTCAGGAACGATGGGACCTCCCCAGAGAGAAAGAGGGATTACTAACTCTCTCTCTCTCTCTCTCTCCCACCCGGGAAAGTGGCAGGCATACCTGACATCTTCCTCCTCCTCCTCTTCCTCCTCCTCCTCCTCCTCCCTGTGCCAATGAGTGTTGTATTGCAGGCATCATGGGAAATCGTGCTTTTGACTTCCTCTGAGTTGTAATGTTTTGTGCCTGCAATTTTAAAATGCATATAGACTGTGGTGTGAAATGATGCAGTTCAGCATTATGCACCTCAAAATCTCTTTCTGAAGTTACCCATTTTTTAATTTGTTGTCCAGACCTTTTAAAAATCTTTTTGGAGTTTAGAGAGAGATAACTAAGACTCTCCTTTGTCTCCCCTTTTCTGATATGTAAATGCTGTATTTTTATTTTGGGGGAATATATATTATTAAAAATATTTTTTAAAAACGACAACTGCAACCTCTGGACATCTACGGCACCCCCCAAACCATGAAGAATAGTCACACCCCCACCCCCACCACAAAGAGCCAACCAAGCAGGGGGGTGGCCATAGATCTCCTGGGATTACAGCTGATCACCAGGCAATAGAGATCAGTTCCCCTGGAGAAAATGGCCGCTATGGATGGTGGACTCTACAACACTGTACCCCATTGAAGTACCTCCTCTCCCCCAACCCTGCCCTCCTCAGCTCCACCCCCTAAATCCCCAGGTGTTTCCCAACTCAGAGCTGACAACCCTATTTAAGCGGCTGCCATATTCGAGCGCATTATGCCCCATTGAAGTTCCTTCCCTCCCCAGACACCGCCCTTTTCAGGCTCCACCCCCAAAACCTCCAGGTATTTCCTAATGTGGGGCTGGTATCCCAGTGTGAGAATTTCAGAAGACAATGAAAGACTCTCATCACCTCTTGGGCTCCAACTTTTAAGTCATGGTGTCTTAAGTCTGAGTTCTGTATGGGAGCGTCCTGTTTTGATTCCCCATCCCTCTTTGTTGAATTAAACCCTACATCTATTCTACGTGTCTGTGGTTATAGTTGATTGGAGGGTCTGGGAGTTGTGTTTGGATGCCTTCCTTCCTTCCTTCCTTCCTTCCTTCCTTCCTTCCTTCCTTCCTTCCTTCCTTCCTTCCCCCTGCACCTCTCTACCCCCTTCCTTCCTCCCCCCTGCACTTCTCTCCTCCCTCCCTCCTTCCCTCCCTCCCTTCCTTCCTTCCTTCCCCCTGCACCTCTCTACCCCCTTCCTTCCTCCCCCCTGCACTTCTCTCCCTCCCTCCCTCCCTCCCTCCCTCCCTCCCTTTCTTTCTTTCTTTCTTTCTTTCTTTCTTTCTTTCTTTCTTTCTTTCTTTCTTTCTTTCTTTCTTTCTTTCTCCGGTGGGCTGGAGGCATCGATGCTTTTTTTTTTTGTTACTCCCTCCCCCCTTCCATTAACAAACCCAGGTCCCATAACTTCTTCCCTCAACTGGGGTTGGTGTGAGAAACTGGGGTTAACTTACAGTTAAATACCTTTGGAAAGGCTGATCCTTCCTGGCAGGCATGATATCTTGAGAATTTGAGACCTGTCTTCAGTGATGGCGCTGTATTGTTCTAGATTTCACCTGGATTGTGAAAGCAAATGACCGGGCTTATCATGAGCAATTCCGGAAGGGGTATGCCTACTGTCTGAAAAAGAAAAAATATGCGGTAAGGAAGGATTTCTGGAGTCTTATGGGGGGGGGGGATTTCTGCTCTCCACACTGACACATTCCCTCAAAATTCAGTTTTGGAAGCAATATATAACAATGAGAATTTTTTTTAAAAAAATAGAAATCTGAGAATTTGCCAGTTGAAGGCAATGCTCCCTCTGAGCTGTGGAGACTTGTGAGCAAAAATTTTACCTTGTGAGCTCCTGGCATTGAAGTTGCGAGCGAGCGATTTGGCTGCTGCATAAATTAGTCTGCTCTGGAGCCATCCTTCCTGAGCTAAGACAAAAATGTGGGAGCTGGAGGCTAAAAAACTGAGCTAGCTCACACTAACTCAAACTTAGAGGGAACACTGGTTGCAGGATGTATGTGAAGCTTCATGTCCACTCTGTCTTGAGTCATGAGGATGATTAGAGAGTCAGTATTGTGTAGCGGTTAGAGCCTGGGAAGTCCGGGTTGAAATCCTTACACAGAACTAAACTGTACATTTGTTTTCAAGTTGTATCCAGGTTTACCACTTTGATCAGAGTCAAATGTCAGCTCCAAGAATACTGCATTATAAGCCTCAGAAGCTGATTTTGCTGATGATAGACACCCGCAGTGTTCCCTCTAAGCTGAGTTAGTGTGAGCCAGCTCAGTTTTTTAGCCTCTGGCTCACACATTTTTGTCTTAGCTCAGGAATTTCTGCAGTAACCAAATTGCTCGCTCACAACTTTAATGCCAGTAGCTACCAAAGTAGAATTTTTGCTCATAGGACTCTACAGCTTAGAGGGAGCTCTGATGGAGGGCAGGGGGGAGGAGGGGGCTCCTCCTTCGCCCCCAGCCTTTCCCCTGAGCCTAAAGAACCCCCAGTGGGAAATTATTTGCATAACTTTGGTGTTGTGAGTGCATGGACTAAGGTGCAGTCCTTTCCTAAGCATGCTGCCGAATGCTCGCCAAAGCCCATTGAGCATAGGCCTGCGTGTGTAATCTCAGTTTGTGGGTTCTGTGGAGCAGAACTTGGAATGAATCTTGCAACAATTCAAAGAGAATAAAAGCTGTTTACTTTTCATTTAACATGGTTTCATGTAACAAAAACAAAGATCTTAGTAACACAGTAGAACAGTGGTCTTTTGAAGTCCAAGCAATTGACTTTTCCCTCCTTCGCGGCTTGCCACCCCCAAAGTGCATCTTTCTCCTTGTATCAATGGCCCCAGAAGTCTCCAGCTGAGCACTCTGCACCGGCTCCCAAGAGGAGGGTCCCAAATGAACTCCCCACTAGATAACACAGCCCTGAAACAATAATTCTAGAATTACAATTTAGAACACAAGTCTCCCCCAACTTGCCAGTTTCCATCCATAAATCATGGTTACCTTAAGCAAGGACCGATTCTGCAAAAGCAGTTGTTCCGCCCTTGGTCTGCCATTTCTCCTGGTTGTACTGCTCAATTTCCCGCTATTTGCTGTGTGGCTACATTTTGACCCACATCTCTCCCCTTCTGATTTTCCCCACGTCTTCTTGATCCTAAAAAGATGGGGGGGGGGAATGGGGGGGGGGGAGACGCAGGTCAAAATGCAGCCGTGCAGCAAATAGTGGGAAATGGCAGACCAAGGGCTGTTTTTGCAGAATCGGCCAAGGTGCTAAGACCCTCTGATTAAGGTTTAAGTTCCCCAGCAGTGCGGTCTTGCTTCTCACCTCTGATTTTCAGACAGTCTGCACCCTTCTGCATCTAGAGACTCTTATCTCTCCTGGCTTATTCCATTACTAGCTAGGGGTTACACTCCCAGAAAGGTTTCTGTGTGTGTGTGTGCGGGGGTGGGTGGGTGGGTGTTGACGCCTATCAGAAACAAAACCAACATTGGTCTAACTAATTTCATTGGCAGAATGTCTCTGTTGTGTACTAAGGATGAGTCAACACTAAACCAGCCCTGGGGTCAGGTTGAGCTTGAGTTTACAAACAATAGTTGGCTAGGATCCTAGAATGGACCAATAGAAAAACAGCGTTATGTAAATAGCCAATCATTGGGAGTGAGGTGTGTTTGGAGTGTGGTTTGTGCATGCTTAAAAACCAGGCTTCTGCCTGGGATTTTTGTCTTTCTGCTCCTTGCTGAAACCTGTCCTTATTATATAATTTCATTTTCCTCTGGCAACATTCTATGCCCTCCAAAATGAGTTGGCTGCCTGATGTGTCACTCAAGCTGTCCCTATCCACTGGCTGCGTTGCCTGAGTCTCACTCCCAATATTCTAAACAGTTTGCTGTTCCACTACCCCCAATAGCCAGTCGGAACACAGAGGTAATTTGCATTTGCAGCCTGATTGGCCTTTGCCTCGAACATTCTAATCCATTTGCTGTTGCTGTTGGATCATTGAATGTGGTCCTGAGATAAAATACATCTCCCAGTCTTCACTTAAATGGTCACTAAATGCTAAAATACATATCCCAATCTTGCCTTAAACAATCACTGGAGTTGCCAGTGTTCCTGTGGGGCCTGGAAATCTCCCAGAAATCACAGTGTTCCGCAGCCCCAGCACATCCCTGCTGAGGTCCCTCCGCACCCCAAACCCTGCCCTCCCCAGGCTCTGCCCCTCAAATCTATAAGTCTGGCCCTCCTCTTAGAATTGTCAGCCTCCAGGCAGCTCCTGGAGATCTCCAAGATCAGTTCTCCTGGAGAGAATGGCTGCTCTGGGCAATGGACTCTACGGAATTATACCCTGCTGAGTTCCCTCCGCACCCCAAACCCTGCCCTCCCCGGGCTCTACCCCTCAAATCTACAGGTCTGGCCCTCACCTTAGTATTGCCAGCCTCCAGGCAGCACCTGGAGATCTCCAAGATCAGTTCTCCTGGAGAGAATGGCTGCTTTGGGACTCTATGGCAATATACCCTGCTGAGGTCCCTCCCCATCCCTTCCCTCCCCAGGCTCTAACCCTCAAATCTACAGGTATTTTCCAACCCAGAGTTGGCAGCCCTGTAACTGGCTGTGGAACCGCCTTCCAGACCCTTGGAACCCAGAAGATACCGCATAGGAGGAGGTGCTTTTCTGCCTTAGCTGCCACTGCAGAGCCCCAAATCAACATAAGTCAGGAGGCTGTCCTCCCATACTACCCACTTGAGGCAGCAAAATGACTTGAGACAGCCCTGCCTTATAACTAACCAGAAGGAAATAAACATGGCTCGCCTCCCTCTATTTTCCCCTTCCCTCTGCCGCCGCACCGGCCACAGCCAGGACACTCACCTGGAGCTTCTTTCTAGAGCCCGTTGTATTTCTTCCCACAATGGGCCTTACTCTTAGTCATTAATAAAATAGAGCTGATCACTAGACTTGGGGTCTGTCCATCCATGGAACGAACTATTTAACAGTCTCCGTGCAGAGTTTTGGTACAGTGTGCTCAGATCTGCTAATTTTCCTCCAGGGCAACTCTATCAAGACAGCCAAGTACAACGTCCTTACTTTCCTCCCTCTCAACCTGTACGAACAATTTCACCGAGTGGCAAATCTCTATTTCTTGCACGTCATTTTATTACAGGTGAGAACTGACTAGCCAGCCGTTTCAGTTAGCCTTTCGGTGGGCTTTGGGAGCGGATGCCTTTGCAGGGTAACATGTTCCTAGCAGATTTGGGACTGTGGCTCTGCCATCTGCCTCAAGCTTGTAAATGTTGAGCATGCAGATTAGGGCTACATCCATGTTGATTTCTGGCTAAATGTAGCTTTTGTGGGGAACACACGCCATATTTTGTGAAGACCTCATCATGGACACCTTGATGGCAACAGCCAGTTTGGTGTAGTGGTTGGGAGCACAGACTCTATTCTGGGAGAACCGGGTTTGATTCCCCACTACTCCACATGCAGCTGCTGGTGTGACCTTGGGTCAGTCATAAGTTCTTTCAGAGCTGTTCTCTCAAGGGCAGTTCTCAAAGGAGCTTTCTCAGTCCCACCTACCTCACAGGGTGTCTGTTGTGGAGAAGAAGAAGAAGACATTGGATTTATACCCTGCCCTTCACTAACCAAAGGAAACTCAGGGTGGCTTACAATCCCTTTCGCTTCCCCTCCCCAGCAGTCCCGTAGTTAACTGGGGGCCCATGGGCCCCGGGCCCCTAGCGTTTCTTCCAGGGGTCCTCCCTCCCGGTCTGGCCCCAAATTAAATTAATGTATTTAACTTTTATTTAATTAGCTGTGCCCCCACAAGGCCCCCTCCCCCCAAATCCTTAGCTACGGGGCTGCTCCCCAGGGTGTGTCTGTTCTAGGGAGGGGGAGGGAAAAGAGACGGGAAGCCGCTCTGAGACTCCTTCGGGTAGTGAAGGGCGGGGCAGAAATTCAATCTCTTCTTCTCTTCTTTCCAGCCCTGTTTGCTAGTCTTACAGACATTCTGCATATAGCATTTGTTCTGTTGTTTTACCAAATTCACACTGGAACAGAAAAAGATGCAAGTCAAAACTATATTCAAATACCCTGGGCCAACGCTGTACTGACTGCAGAATTACCCCTCAACAGCAATAAAATGGCCATAAATGTATGCAGACAGTCAGGGCTATTTTTGGGCAGGAACGCACAGGAACGGAGTTCCGGCTGGCTCCTGAGTTGGCCACACCCAGCAGGAACTCATTAGCATAATAGGCCACACCCAACAACAGAAATTCATTAGGATTGGCTGCATTAGGGGTATGTGGCCAAACATGCAAATTAATTCCTGCTACAAAAAAAGCCCTGGGTTTTGACAACAAATAAGGTAAACAGAATAAGAAGCAAAAGGTGGGTGTGGCTGGATGACCACTCTTCTGGTAACATGGGGGGGTGGCCTAATATGCTAATAAGCTGTACTTTCAGTGGTGTGGCCTAATATGCTAATGAGTTTCTGCTGTTGGGTGTGGCCTATTATGCTAATGAGTTCCTGCTGGGCTTTTTCTACAAAAAAAGCCCTGCAGACAGTAGAGATCAAAGGAAGTGAAACCGCACGCAGTGTGGAGGCTACCATAAAATCCAACAATCAAAGAGAGTGAAAGTGGCATTCAATGTTGAGGGGAATTTTTTTTCTAATGTGGGTTTGGTAAAACAGTGGAGCAAATGCTAGCTGCGGAATGGGCCTTCAGTCTCCCACACCCTGTGGCACAATTTTGGATGGAGGGGGCTTTGGTTACAGCTTCTTCCCCCCTTCCTTCTTCCTCCAACCAATCAGGGACCACATAACTACCCTCTGTGAGAATTTTGAAAGCTCAAAAAGGTTGGGTACCTCAGACTTGGTTACATGATGTGGGCGGATCGGGCTGACGGAGTGTGAAAGGGTGACTTCACGGTCTCATGGGGGACCCTGGCTGATCAGGCCACCTACTCCTCTTCTTTCCCGTTTGAACACCTTTGCCCTCTTTTTGATATGGCGCCTGCACAAGGGATTGAGATGCCATTGAAGAACATGTAGAGGAAGCCCTAATTATTGCGCACATCCAAAATCGCTCCCCCTTCGTTTTAGAGCATCCCGGAGATTTCCACTCTGCCTTGGTTCGCCCTCCTGCTCCCTATCAGCATCCTCCTCAGCATCCGAGGCGTCCGGGACTTAATCGATGACATCGTGAGTACTGGTTTCATTTTGAGGCTGTAATTTCTTGTGGAAGGTGGGCTGTCTTGTGCCAAAAAAAGCCTCTGTACCCAACCCAGAAAGGTTGTGAAGGAGGGAAGCAGTAGCGATGTTTCCCACTTTGCTAAGGTCTCTGTCTGTACTGTGGTCCTTATCAAGATAGGATTGTCAGGCCTACTGCTATGTCAGGAAATCTCCTGCTGGCAGCCCTCTTTGGAGAAATTTAAAAACAAAACAGTGATGTTGATAAGGTAACTACACTGCTTCGGGGGGGGGGGGACCACGGAGTGACTGAGGGTAGCTCTAGGAATTGCTGAGAACTCTATGGTCTTATAAAGGGCAGCTCTGGGAATCGCTGGAAATTCTGTGGTTTTCCCATAGAGGTTCCAGTGATTTTGTTAGACACAACCGGTGTCCCTAGCTGTGTTTCTCCAGCTCAATTTGAGAAAAACACACAGTGGTCCTGTAGAGAGGAAAACACTAAATATTTATTTATTAATAAAGGAAGAGTACAGATATCAAGGTTTTGAACCCCTGAATACCCAACAGACTCTTTGAGTGTTACAATGGGTGACATAGGATTTTATACTCAAGACGACACACACAAACAAAACAAAATTATTGGTTCCATCAAACATCAGCTCTCTGACTTAACAGATCTTGGATTGGGGGAAAACCTTTTGGGCCAGGCTTTCCCAAGTAACCTTTGGGCCCGGGCTTTCCCTTCAGCTGGCATGGCAGTTGGTTCCTTTTCTCGACTGTGAGGACCTGGCTACAGTGATCCATGCAACGGTCACCTCGAGGCTAGACTACTGTAACACTCTCTACATGGGGCTGCCCTTGGTGCAAATCCGGAAGCTGCAGCTGGTGCAGAACGCCGCAGCCAGGCTATTGATGGGTCTCGCAAAGTGGGACCACATCCAGCCTGTGCTGGCGGCTGCCTATAGAGTACCAAATTCACTTCAAGGTGCTGGTGCTTACCTTTAAAGCCCTATATGGCCAGGGTCCAACATACCTGAGGGACTGCCTTTCCCCACACATACCCCAGTGAGCACTTCGGTTGGCAGTTTAACATCGACTTCAGGTCCCGGGCCCCAGGGAGGCCAGGCTCACAGGTACTAGGGCCAGGGCCTTTTCGGTGGCTGCTCCCCTCTGGTGGAACGAGCTCCTGGAAGAGTAGCGTTGCCAGCCTCCAGGTGGGGCCTGGGGATCTCCCGCTTTCACAACTGATCTCCAGCTGACAGAGATCAGCTCCCCTGGAGAAAATGGCTGCTTTGAAGGGTGGACTCTGTGGCATTGTACCATGCTGAGGCCCCTCCCCTCCCCAAACCCCACCTTCTCCTGGCTCCACCCCCAAAGTCCCCAGGTATTTTCCAACCCGGACTTGGCAACCCTACGGAAGAGATCAGGGCCCTGCGGGACCTTATGCAGTTCTGCAGGGCCTGCAAGATGGAGCTCTTCCACCAGGACTTTGATTAGGAGCCGCCACCGCCTACCACCAAATACCACCAACCATCGCTAGGAACACCAGCGATGAGGGCAGTCCCTGAAAGAAGCCCGGGCCGGGTAGTGGGCCGGAATATGACCCTGACGCTGGTACACAAGAGTACCATTAGGAAGCCATCCGAATGCCCAGGATTAACATCTCTGCAAGCACTTGTGCAAGTATATTGCAAATAGGTTTGGTATTGTTAGTACTATATTTTAAAATGTTTTAAATTGTTTTATTCTGATCGGGCACTGTGCGCTGCACTGTAAGCCACCCTGAGCCCACTTGCGGGGAGGGCGGGGTAAAAATGTGACTGACTGACTGACTGACTGACTGAATAAACAAATAAACAAATAAATAAATAAAATAAAGACGTTTCTTTTTTTAGCTAAACAATGGGCCTTCTTCTTCCCAGGCTCTGAAGCTCTAAAAAGTATCTATTGTAGCTGATGATGTTCTTCACTTAATGAGGCTAACCAACACCAGAAACATGCACAGTTGTAGCTGGCCAGCCCCTCTCCTCGGTTGTCCAGTTTTTTTGGGGGGAGGACTAGAAAGGCGATGCTGAAGTGCCTGGGAAGCTTCCATGCCTGCCCTGTGCTTTCCCAGCCCCCCCCCCCCCCAATATGCTAGTGTGTTGTGCTGTCAGGGGTGTGGCCTAATATGCTAATCCGTTTCTACTGTTGGGTGTGGCCTATTATGCTAATGAGTTCCTGCTGGGCTTTTTCTACAAAAAAAGCCCTGACAGAGTGTATAACAGTGTTTCATAAACTGTGTGTACCACAATTTCTATAGCGACCCTTTGTCACTTCCAGGTTTTCCCTGGAAGTCACCCCTCCATGATGCCACTCCCCTCCCTCCTACTGGTTGCCAGGTTTGGCCTAGCAACCCAATATAGGAAGGAGTGGGGAGAACTTTACTGCTCATCTGCCAGTTATGAAGAATTTTAAACCACAGAAAAATTCCAAAATGCAAAAATGGAGTTATAACTTTGGTTGCGGTCACACACGCCTTTAGATCTGACATAGCTGCAAATGCCTGACAGATCTAAAGGGCACTATCAGACTGCAACATCTGGGAAAGGTCTCGCAGTCATCGGCAACCTGTGCTGCTCCACCACAGAAGCAGAGTTAAAAGACACCGGGAAATGTCCAGTCCTAATGCTTGCCAACGGGCCACGGACATACATTCCCCTGTCTGATTGCTCAAGCACAAACCATTGGGATGGTCTGCTTATTCCATCCCGACTTGGTGCTGTCCCCCCCTTGCTTAGCAGTATACGCATAATTGCATTCTCCATGGGGAATCCTCAGTGCGGAGGTGCGATTCCTCATTTATGCACATGGGAAACAAATGTCAAACCCCCCTCCGCCAATTTGCAGACAGTGGTGTCTGATCAAACAGTGACGGCCTGAGCCCACAGCACAGAGGAATGCGTGATCTCGCAACTGCGAGTCAAATTCCTCTGGAGGAAATAGGGGTGTGGGGGGAGGTTTTTGACCCCCTGTCCTGCCTCTGGACAGGCAGCATCTCAGGGTCCCCTCCTGGAACCACCTCTCCCACGACCGGGCTCAAATAGTCATGGTACTGGCCATTCTACTCACCAAGGGGGAACTGTGAGGGAAAGAAACAATAGACAGGGACCCTCCCATTCAGGATGTTTGACCCAGAGGCACACACACGGAATTCCTAAGCATCAAATAGGAAGTTTATTAGTACCAAGATATAACAACAACATTCTTAATGGCGCAGAGTCAAAGAAACAAAGGCATAGCAGAAAAGCAGAAAGGATGCAGAGTGAGGGGCTCTGGGGTGCACTAAAGACAGCCAGCCAGTGTCGGTCCAAAGTGTGACAAGGAACCACTGGAAACAGGCAGATTCTTATACCCAAAGATCAAAAGAATTTGCTGAGAATTGACACTTTACATCATTACATCATTCTGACTTCAATCACTTGTTTGAACGCAAGAGAGGTTCTCTTTCTTGCTGACAGAAGTTCAGAAGAAGATTGTTTTGGGAACATCTTATAAAACATTTGCTCTCTGAGTTATAACACATTCTCCTCCAGTGTCTCTCTCTAAAGTGTGAAAGGTGACTGCCCTTTCATTCTTTGGCTCAATTAGGCTAGGGCAGGGGTGGGCAAACTGTGGCTCGGGAGCCGCATGCGGCTCTTTCACATAAATATATTATGTGGCTCCCGGCAGGGCGGCTGGGGAAGCTAAAGATCATTATCAAACAAATATCATTGGACAAATTAATATCATTATCAATATCTGCTTTTGCCCCTCTTGTTATTATTTTTGGCAGTCTCATTTAATGTTAATAAAAAGCAAATTTGCTTATTTTCCAATAAAAGCAGGTAATATTTGTTCATGTCTTGTGGCTCTCAAACATCTGATGTTTATTCTATGGGGCTCTTATGTTAAGCAAGTTTGGCCACCCCTGTTCTAGGTGGATCTCATGCGCAAGTTTGCCCACCCCTGGTCTAGGGGCTCTAAGCAGGGTTTTTTTCCTGACCAGGATCTCAAGTCTAGGGGTTTTTAACTTTATGGCTTTCCAGTTGTCTTATACAAAAGCTTCAAATGAGTTATGGGGCCTCTGTTTCTCAGGCTGTTTGAAAGCAGGGTGCTGCTGCAAAGCATTCTGGAAGTTCTGTTCTAATAGCAGAAAGAAAATTTCTAATATGGCTTAGGCCAGGGATGGGCAAATTGCGGCCCAGGGGCCACATGCAGCCCGCCACAGAGTTTTTTGCGGCCCACCAAGACAGTTGGCCACGTGGTGTGATAGGGTATGTTTGTCTCATTAAAGTGATTCTAAAATTAATTGTGCTTGCAGCTATAGATGATATGAAATTAGCACAATAAATAAATTGAATAAAACTACCACTATTTCATTTAATTTATATTTATTGATTTGTATGATACAATTTATACCTTTTCTGAAATGCAAAGTTAACTAATGAATGCAATCATTTTAAAAGGTGCGGCCCTCCGCTAACCTCCGCTCCCACAAAGTGGCCCCCGAGCCAAAACAATTGCCCACCCCTGGCTTAGGCATAAATGTCTGGTTTGTCTCATTCAGAAGGCAACTTTACAGAAATTGTGAGAATGCACAATTTTCTCATGAAAAGGGGCACTTCCCCTCCTCTCCAAATGGCGTGTGTAACCGCAGCCTTTGATTGGGCCAAACAAAACATCACAAAAACAGTGTGCAATTGGGTTGCCAGGTCCTCCCTGTCAATCATCATGGGGTGGGGGGACCTCACTGGTGATGCCCTAACATCACCATAGGTCACTTCCTGTGTGTACCGGAAGTGACGTCAGCACATTGGGACACTGCTGACATCCCCTCTCATTTTGGCACTGTTTCCCTGCTGTCAGGGAACTACTGATGACACAACAATACATATGTCAAGCAGCAGAACACAGGAAATGGTACAAAACATTCATTGTATTCATTTATTCATGACTATGTATGAATATATGGATAAATGAATATCTCGTCAGAATCAGAGCAGCTACCAAGACAGCAAAAGCTATTAAGGACTCAAACATCAATAGGGATGAACTTATTTTTTCTCTTTTGCTTCTCAGGCACGGCACCGGAGTGATGGGGAAATCAACAGCCGGCCCTGTGAGATCTTGACTGGGGGAAGGTGAGGAAGGGCTGAGCCAAAACATAGCAAGAAATTGGCAGCAAATATATTCCCCTTCCCCCGCCCCCAGGAAAATATTCCTATGAAACCTTCCTCCCCAACACTCATTCAGAGTGAGGAAGGTTGGCTCATTCTGAATTGGCTTCATGACATCATCCTGCAGCCAAATCTGATTGGCCAGCTGTTGTCATGCTCTCATTTCATTCACTATATGATTCCTGATTGGCTGGGATCACATGATTTTATTTACAAAGGTGGCACTGAAGCAGCTGCTGCTATATATATGTATATTTTCCAAGAAATCTTTGCAAAAGGCAGAGTGTCTTTGAACATAGGCAGAGACCACAGAAGAACATACCAAGAACCAGTGTTCCTCTAAGCTGAGTTAGTGTGAGCCAGCTCACAGTTTTTTAGCCTCTGGCTCACACAGTTTTGTCTTAGCTCAGGAAAGGACGGCTCCAGAGCAAACTAATTGATGCAGCAACCAAATTGTTCGCTCACAACTTTAATGCCAGTAACTCACAAAATAGAATTTTTGCTCAGAAGACCCCACAGCTTCGAGGGAGCATTGCCAAGAACCCTGATGGATCAGTCCCAGGCTCACTGTTTTCCCACAGTAGACAAATGGATGATGCTGGAAATCCCACAAACAGTGCTCAGGGGCCCTAAATGCCCCCTGTTGGTATATGGAGGTACATTGCCTTTGAATATGGAGGTTCTGTTTAGCCATCTCCCTGACCCGGATGGCCCAGGCTAGCCTGATCCTGTCAGGTCTCAGAAGCTAAGAAGAATCGGCCCCGGTTAGTACTTGGATGGGAGACCAACAAGGAAGTCCAGGGTCTCTACACAGAGGCAGGCAATGGCAAACCACCTCTGAACGTCTCTTGCCTTGAAAAGCTCTTGAGGAATCACCATGAGTTGCCTGCAACTTGTGCGACTTTATACACATTTAGCAATTGTGGCTGATAGATGTTTCTGGACTTCTCCTCCTCCATGAATTTCTCTAATCCTCATTTAAAATAATCTGTCACCACATTCTGGGGTTATGAATTACACGTATTAATTTGCTGTTGAGCAAAGCATGACTTCCTGTTGTCGATCCTGAATCTACTGTGCATTATTATTAATGGCAAGAAACTATTCATAGCATTCCCATCCTGTATATCTGGCACCTGTACTCTTCTTTTTAAAAAAATTATTTTTAGAGAATTAGGTAACAGAGTTATTTAAAATACATAAGATACAAATAATAAACAACATAGAAAGTAATATCAAAAACATCTGGAACATTTAAGATTAAGGATAGAAAAAAAACATAAGCCAAGCCAAACTTTGAAAATATATAAATTCAGAAAACAAATTTAAAACTAGTATGTTTTCTTAAGGAGACATGAGTTGATAGCATCAATATTACCAAAAACTATAGTATGCAGGTCAAGTCGAATTGAGAAAAAAAAAAACTTTGAAAACAAGTATAAAGCCAGCATATTCTCATAGCAAAAACAAAAAGAACTCTTTGCCAGTTGCATCTGTCAAAAAGAGATCAATGACAGATTTTATTCATGGTCTGAGGCATTACCCTGACCTGGTAACCCAGTGGAGCCCAATCTTGTCGGATCTTGGAAGCTAAACAGGGTTGCCCCCGTTTGGCACTTGGATGGGAGACCTCCAAGGAAGTCGAGGGTCATGATGCAGAGGCAGGCAGTGCCAAACCACTTTTCTCCTGTCCTGGATGGTCCAGGTTAGCCCGGTCTTGTAATCTCTTGCCTTGAAAATGCTACGGGGCTGTCATAAGTCAGTTGCAGCTTGAGGGCACTTTCCCCCACTACCAAGTGGAACATCCCTTGCCCTGTGTTTACCAGGAACAGGATGGTTTGGGGTGGGTTCAGGAAGAACCATAGAAGATTCATTCAGTCCTCCTTCCAGCACGATGTCATGTGACAGTGGGTTCCACTAGTTACTTAGGTGTTGTGTGCACTCTGAAGCTGTTGTCAGTTGCCATTATTGGGTACCCCAGAGCCCCTTTCTCCAGAGGCAGACCAAAGTTTAAATCTTCACAAGGGAACAGCAACAGACAGAAGGGTGGGTCTCCTCTTCCCCCTTGAGAATACAAAGTTGTGTTTTGTCTTGTTCGCCCTAGATTTTGCAAGAAGCAATGGAAGGACATACACGTGGGTGACATCGTTTGTCTCCGCAAGGACAGCTTCGTGCCAGTAAGTGAGCCCTGCTCTTCGCCTGTGCTTAGCTTTGTCCGTGTCTGGCAATACCTCTTAAGAGGAAGGTGCATGTTGTGGAATAGGGACTCCATGGATGTCAAGATTAGATTATTGTTCCTCTGGGGGAATCGCCCTGGAATGGACTGGTGGGGTATAAACAGAATAATCCAGGTTTGTTGGGAGTTCCCAGTTCGATGAAGGGGTCGTGATCCAGCAGTATGGCAAGTGGTAAGTGCTGCCTGAATGGGAGACCACCAAGGAGCTTTATATATCTAACTCCCCTTTTGCCTCTCCGGGTATATCCCCTGAAGAGCATCACGCTCTGGAGAGAAGAATCTCCTGGCCGGAAAGATACCTGGCTGTCCTCGACCAGAGAGGGTCAAGCTAACTAGTAAATTAATAAAAAAATTACAAATATTAGGGTGTACACATAAATAAAACATAATAAGGTTAAAAGAAACAGTCTAAATATCAGACTCTTAAAGCTTATTCTTATTAAGAACTTATTAAGAATTAAAGTTCTTATTAAGAACTGATACAGGGCTATTTTTGGGCAGGAGCGCACAAGAACGGAGTTCCGGCTGGCTTCCGAGTTGGCCACGCCTACAGCCCCCCCCCCCCCCCCCGGGTTCCCCAGGCGCCTCGCAAGCCACAGGGCGTCTGGGGAAGCCAAGCAGATTTTGGGAGGAAGCTGTGCTATCAGGGATGTGGCTTAATATGCTAATGAGTTACTGTAGTTGGGTGTGGCCTATTGTACTAATGAGTTCCTGCTGAGCTTTTTCTACAAAACAAGCCCTGGTTGTACATATCTAATTTTGACTTAAGGACCATACGCCCTATGGGCCTTCCTCAGTGGTCAATATTCCTTATTTTACAATGACAAACATCCAGAAATAAATGCATAAAGATTTTTCTGTATATATATATATATATGTGTGTGTGTGTGTATGTGTGTGTATATATGTATATGTGTGTATATATATATATGTGTGTGTGTGTGTGTGTGTGTGTATAAAACAGGTGTTGCTTTCTGAAATTGTTGAAAAGAAAAAGTCAGATTATTCTATATCAACTGTATATAGTAAATAATAAGAAATTTGTACTGGGGTTACCTTAAATGCTATGCATTTACTGTAATCTTATGCTGAACTATTGGATGTTATTGTTTTAATTTGTTGTGAGCCGCCTTGAGCCGGTAAACCAGCTAGGCGGGATATAAATCTAAATAAATAAATAAATAAATATGCAGTTGCTACAAATTTGTATAACGGGCCTGAATAGTAGCTGTACAAATTCTCCAAATTATTCTAGATAAAAATAGAAATATAATTATTAAAGTTTAAAACTAGATGCTGAACTACAGTCTGGAAGGTCTGTAGTTCAGCAGTTTGAGTCCTGAATGCTGCATGGAGTGAGCTCCTATCTCTGGCCCCAGCTCCTGCTAACCTAGCAGTTCGAAAGCAAGAAATTGCAAGTAGATAAATAGGTACCGCTTCGGTGGGAAGGTAACAGCGTTCCATGCACCTCGGTGTCTAGTCATGCCGGCCACATGACCACGGAAACGTCTTTGGACAGTGCTGGCTCTTTGGCTTGGAAACAGAGATGAGCACCGCCCCCTAGAGTCAGATTCGACTGACTTTCAAGCAAAGGAAACCTTTACCTTTATTAATTCTGGAATAATTTAGCCTAAAAGGGCCTGTAAGACAGAGATGTTCCACCAGGCCTATGGCTGAGGACAGCAACGGTCTGTCAAGAAGCCTTCCCCCTCCCCCCATATCGTTCCTCTCTCCCTCGTTAAGAAGGGGAACTGGTTTTTGAACACCACCAGAATAGCTCTTGAGTTGTTTACTATTTTAACTGTTTCATTGACGGCACAGTATCGATTGAAATGTATTGTGGGAATGTTGTTCACTGCCCTGATCCCCGTGCATAGGGAAGGCAGTCTATAAATGGAATCTATCTATTTATTTATTTATTTGGAATTTTTATCCCACCCTCCCTGACTCACCGCAGGCTCAGGGCGGCTACCAACGTACTGCCTAATACAATAAAATTCTGTAAAATCACATTAAAACAGCCAATAGAAACATTAAGACTACAATCCAAGATGGCGCTTTATCGTCTCCTTCCAAGTGGCGTCACCGGGCACTTTTCAGTTCTCATTTGGTGCAGATGGTCCGTGGTGGACTGCAGTAGTTGGGCCAGGGCTATAAAGTCGTGGTGGCCCCTACTTGAAAGCTTGGTGGAAGAGCTCCGTCTTGCAGGCCCTGCAGAACTGTAAAAGATCCCGCAGGGCCCTGATGTCATCCGGGAGCTCGTTCCACCAGTGCGAGGCCGCCACTGAAAAGGCACTGGCCCTTGTAGCTGCCAGTTGGGCCTCCTTGGTCCCTGGAACAACCAGGCAGTTTGGAAACCCGATCAAAGAGCTCGCTGGGGTACATATGGGGAGAGGCGGTCCTTTAGGTAACTAGGTCCCTGTTCATGTAGGGCTTTATAGGTAAATAAAGTGGGCTGACTGGGGTCCTGGGAAATATAAGATTGCCAGCCTCCAAGTGGGGCCTGGAGCCCTCCAAAATTCTTCAGGGATCTGTTCCTCTTCAGGGATCTGTTCCTCTTGAGAAAATGGCAACTTTGGAGGGCGGATTCTATGGTGTTGTACCCTGTTGAGGTGTCTCCCCCCACCCTCCAAACCCTGCCTTCTCCTAATTCCTCCCCCCACCTGGAGTATTGTGTGAAGTTCTGGAGGCCTCACTTCAGGAAGGATGTGGACAGAACGGAGCAGGTGCAGAGGAGAGCAGAGAGCAGGAGGAAAGGCTGGGGGATTTGGGAAGGTTCAGTCTGGAGAAGAGGAGGTTAAGGGGAGATATTGATGGCTCCCTTGAAGTCTCTGAAGGGCTGTGTGTCAGAATCCAGAATCTGGATAATGCATATCCTCGATCTGCAGTATCAGTTCCGGGACGCCCTCACGGCTATGCAAGCAGCTCGCCCAGCCCCGGCCGGGGTAGGACCCCCCGCAGGGGGAGTCCAGCAACCGGTGGTTCCTCCCGGAGGAGTCCCCGTGCAAGTGCCGCCGCAAGTGCCGCCGCAGGTCCCTCAGCCCGTTCCCCGTCCGGTGCCCGCACCCATACCTGCGCCGGTCCCCGCGCCGGCAGGGCCGATGGTTCGCCCAGCCCCCGCCGATCCGTTGACGGCTACTTTCGATGGGGACCCCGAGAAGTTGCGGTTCTTTCTCCTAGAGATCGAACGGTTCCTAGACACACGGGGGCACCTCTACCCCACCGAGAGGGACCGGATTGGCTACATTGGGTCCAAGCTGAGGGACACCGCCAGCAACTGGTACATGAGCCTGCACAATGCCCTCGGGCCTGAGTTGCGCTCAGTGAATAACTTCATGTGGGCCCTCCGACACCACTACGAGGACCCCTTGGGAGAAGAAAAAGCCCGGAACCAACTGCGGAGGCTGACCCAAGGGCAGTCCTCGGTGAGGAACTACACCGACAAGTTCCGGCGCATCGCGGCCAAGATTCGCGGCTGGACCCAAGACCTGTTCATTGAGAAGTACCGGGAGGGCCTGAGCCACGAGGTGTACGAGACGGTGCTGCGAGGGGGAAGACCGGGGTCGTTGGCCGCCTGGATGAGAGCGGCCGCGGACGTGGAAGAACGCTTCACCCTCATCAAGATGGGAACTTCAGCGATGGCCCAGGCCAAAGCCGCTCAGAAGGCGAAACCCAAGCCCAACCTGCAAGAGATCCGGGATGCCCGCTTCAAGCAGGGGCTCTGCATGCGATGTGGGGAGAGTGGTCACTTCGCCTCGGCGTGCCCCTGGGGGGGGGGAAGTCCCGAAAACCTCCACCCCGGTGGCCGGGAGCACCCCTAGCAAAGGGAAGACCTCGTTCAAACCCCGGGCTCTACAGCTGGAAGGGGCCGCGAGCGAGCAGGGAGAGCTGGAGCTGATGGAAGCACAGATGTCGGGAAACTCCAACGGCCTGCAGTGAGCGGCGCAGAACTGCAGGTCCCCATCCACGACGCGCCGTCTCCGGTGAGCATCCCTGGCCCCTTACTGTATATGGTGGTGACTGTAATAGCCCCCGGGACCGGGACCCATGTCCGTGTTCGAGCACTAATTGACTCAGGGTGTGCCCGGGACTTGATTAGCCCTCTAGCAGTGGAGGGACTAGGACCTAAGGTCGCCCCATTGGGGGAGCCACTCATGTTCACGCAAATGGACGGTTCGGAAATGAAAGAGGCGTGCGTGGCAGAGACCGAGAGACTAATTGTGGGGACGGGGGAGCATTGGGAGAAGAGAGCTTTTGTCATCACCCCTAACACCCAATTCCCCATGGTGTTGGGGAGCCCCTGGTTGAGCTCCCATGACCCCTATATCAAATGGAGTGAGGGAAAGATCTCCTGGGTGGATGAAAAGTGCCAAGACCACAAATGGGACATGGGGTGGGGGCCAGGACCTCCGGCACCTCTCCGGGCGGCGGCACTCACTCTGGTGCCCGCGGCAGTCCCCTGGGAATATCGAGACTTAATGGGAGTGTTCAGTGAGACTGAAGCAGACGAACTACCCCCCCACAGACTATCGGATTGTGCCATAGAGCTGATCCCGGGTGAAAAACTACCGAAGGGGAAACTTTACTCCATGAGCCCTCCGGAGCAGGAGGAGCTAAGGAAATTCCTAGACAAGAATTTGGAGCGCGGCTTCATCCGCCCCGCTAAGTCCCCCTTCGCGGCCCCTGTTCTGTTCCGGAAAAAGAAAGACGGGGGGCTACGCTTGTGCACAGACTACAGAGGACTAAATGCAGTGTCTGCTTCCAACGCCTACCCCCTCCCCCTTATTAAAGACTTATTAACAGAGGCGGCCAAGGGGAAAGTGTTCACTAAGTTGGACCTCCGAGACGCATATTTCCGGGTGTGCATCAGGGAGGGGGATGAGTTCAAGACTGCATTTAACACACCGTTGGGACAGTTCGAATACCTGGTGATGCCGTTTGGCTTAAGTGGCACGCCCAGGGTCTTTATGAGCTTAATAAATGAAGTGTTGCACAAGCATTTATTCAAGGGGGTGTTATGTTACTTAGATGATATCTTGATCTACTCTGCTAATAAGAAAAAACATGTGCAGTTGGTCTGGGAAGTGCTCTCAACCCTGTTGAAAAATCAGTTATATGCAAAGTTGTCTAAATGTGAATTCCATCGGGACTCCGTGGATTTCCTAGGGTACCGCATTTCTCAGAAGGGACTAGAGATGGACCCTGCCAAGATAGAGGCCGTGGTTCAGTGGGAAGCCCCCCGAACGAGAAAACAACTCCAGAGTCTTTTGGGATTTTGTAACTTCTACCGCACCTTCATAAAAGACTTTGCTACAGTCACCCTCCCGCTGACTGAATTACTAAAAACCAAGGGGAGGGGCCCAGAAGCGGGGAAGCCCGGGGAGAGAATAGCCTGGACTGGAGAATGCGAAAAGGTGTTCGAGACTCTTAAGACCCTTTTCACCTCGGAGCCCATCTTGGCTCACCCCGATGAGACCAAGGAATTTGTAGTTCATGTAGACGCATCTGATGTGGCCATGGGGGGGGGCCATCCTACAGAAAGGGCCCGATGGGAAGCTGCACCCTCTTGCCTACATCTCGAAAAAATTTAACGAGACAGAGAGAAATTGGTCAGTGTGGGACAAAGAAGCAGCAGCCATCCGACTGGCCCTCACCACTTGGCGGCATTGGCTGGAGGGAGCACAGACCCCTTTTGAAATTTGGACGGATCACAAAAATCTAGAAGCATTGCGCACCCAGAGATCCCTGAATGCGAAGCAGCTCCGATGGGCCGATTTTTTCTCAAAGTTCAACTTTGTGCTTAAACACTTCCCCAGGAAGGCCAACTCGTTAGCCGACGCACTATCCCGATTGCCCCAGCACGAGAGTTTAAAGGAGGAGGTGTTCGACTCCATGTTCTCCCCCCAGCAGCTGGGAGGAGCGGTGATCACCAGGAGTCAGAATAAGCAGGCTGCGGGAGAGCCGTGGGGAAGCAACTGGGGGGGGGATTACTCCCCGGAAGAAGTCGAAGAGCTAGAAACCTTAGGAGACTGCTCCCTCCGGGAAAACAAGTGCTGGTACCATGGGGACAAACTAGTGGTACCCCGAAGCAGGAGAAAAGACATATTGCTGACGTGTCATTCCTCTAAATTGGCAGGGCATTTTGGATTTTTAAAGACGCTTAACTTAATTCAGAGACAGTTCTGGTGGCCACGCATGCGCAAGGACGTTTCGGACTTTGTAACTGCCTGCCAGACCTGTTTGATGTGCAAAAGAAGGGGGGGGGAAAGTTCCGGGACTATTGCACCCACTGCCCACCCCCTCTCGCCCATGGGAAGCGATAGCCGTGGACTTCATCACCAACCTGCCACCCTCAAAGGGAAAAACTGTAATTTGGGTGGTGGTAGACATGTTTTCGAAGCAAGCCCACTTTACCCCCTTCAAGCAGCTACCTACGGCAAAGGGAATGGCCAAGGCTTTCTTCAACCACGTGATAAAGCTGCATGCTTTCCCCAAACGTGTGGTATCCGATAGGGGCAGTCAGTTCGTTGCCAACTTCTGGCGGGAGCTTTTGAAGCTAATGGACATTGAACCAGCCCTAAGCTCAGGGTACCATCCAGAGACCGATGGACAGTCCGAATGAACTAATCAAATTCTAGAACAGTTCCTGAGGTGTTACACTAACTACCACCAGGATAACTGGGTGGAATTACTACCGTTCGCAGAGTACAGTTATAACAATGCTGTGCATTCGTCTACGGGCGTCTCCCCATTCATGGCGGTAGGCGGCTTCGAGGGAAAACCGCTGCCTACAGTAGAGAGCGCACCAAACACTCCCCCCACGGACTTTAAGCAGTGGTGGGCAGCGTTGCAAGACTCATGGCCACTGATAGCTAAAACATTGGACAAGGCGAAAGAGGACTACAAGAAATATGCGGACCGTAGCAGAGCAGAGGGCTGGGATTTCCAGCCAGGGGACTCAGTCTACTTATCCACAAAAAATATACATGGCTTACAACCCAGTAGGAAATTGGGGTGGAAATATGTGGGCCCTTACAAGGTGTTGCGTAAAATCTCTGATGTGTCTTTTGAACTAGAGTTGCCCAAATCACTGAGTTCTGTGCACCCTGTTTTTCATTTCAGCTTGCTGAAGAAGAATCCTGGGCCGAATGCCTGGCATTCAGTTCCTCCGACTCCTCCTCCACTGATGAAGGGGGAGGCACCCCATTTTGAAATTTCTGAAATCCTTGATTCTAAGTTGCGTAGGGGCCACTTATATTATTTAGTTAGATGGGTTGACTTTGGCCCGGAACAAAATGAGTGGGTTCGTTCTGAAAATGTGCATGCTCCTAAGTTAGTAAAAGCTTTCCATAAAAGATTCCCAGACAAACCCGGGTAGATTTATTTTCGGGGTGGCAGTGTGTCAGAATCTGCTGATTCAGACAAGGTTTTCTGGGGCTTGCTGCTATGATTTCTATTGCTCTATTGCTTATTGTCTATGACAACCTGTATTTGCACCCATTATGTATACATGCTTCTTGTTTCTAGTTGCCCCTATGCCTACCATGTAACCCTAACTTTGGCCAGTATAAATGTAAGCTATGTGACCCCAGGTTTATGACCCTGACCAGGCCTGGTCTGTGTAACTGTTTGCCCGGGAGAATGACAACTTCAAAGTATGGGAACAATGGGCCTCTCACACTCCTGCCTCCGCATTCCATTCATCCTGGCTGGGACGCCAAGGGAGGACAGAACCCATCTCTTATCAATGTGCGAAAGCCTTGAGGCCAGCAATTGTTATGTGAATATGGTTACATCTAAGGGGTCTGGTTTGGGAAGGGAAATTTACAACTTAACACCTCACTTTCTTTCCTGTGGGAAGCAAACGGCCAGAGACCCCTTTTGCCCGCCGTTTTTCCCCTTTAGTGATTGGTTACCTATGGGCAATTCAAACTGCTCTGAAAGGTATAATAGACCTGCTTCTGTCATATGCATTATCTCTGACAATGATCCGAGAACCTGTACCAATGTAGAGATTGGAAATAAAGAACTGTGTTTCATCAACAAAGATCTGATCCTTGACTACTTTGAGCAGAAGTCTCACACTGTGTCACTCAGAGGAGGGCAGGGAGCTGTTCCTGTTGGCAGCAGAGGAGAGGACTCGCAAGAATGGGTTTAAGTTCAGGGCAGGAAGTTACCGGCTGGATATTAGGAAAAACTTTTTTGCAGTCAGAGTTGTGCAACAATGGAATCAGATGCCTTGGGAGGTATTGAGCTCCCCCTCTCAGGTTCTCTTCAAGCAGCGGCTGGACAAACCCTTGTCAGGGATGCTGTAGGCGGATCCTGCATTGGGCAGGGGGTTGGACTAGATGGCCTGTAGGGCCCCTTCCGACGCTGTGATTCTGTGATTCTAAATCTCCAGGAATTTCCCAAGCTGGAGCTGGCAACACTACCTCTGGTAGAAATCCCTCCTCTTTCTCCTTTGGTTTTTCAAGGCTGACCTGCTCTTGCTGTCCAGTTCAGAACCCAGCAGCCTCTGCTATGTGGAAACGATGGACATAGACGGGTAACGTTATTTTCTAGTTGTGGGAATTGGGCAGCCTTGGGCAAAAGCCCCTCATGACACTGGGGGGGGGTGTGTGTGGGATTGGGGGGTGCACAGCACGGGAGGTCTGTTTGGGCCTAGAGGGTGCCTTGTCCAGGAATATAAGCTCTGTAGCTCATCATCAGGGCCGTGGTGGCTCAGAGGTTAAGATGCTGAGCTGCAGACCGGAAGGTCAGTAGTTTGGCAGTTTGAGACTCGAGTGCTGTGTGACAGAGTGAGCTCCCGTCTCTGGCCCCAGCTCCTGCCAGCCTAGCAGTTCAAAAGCAAGAAATTGCAAGTAGATAAATAGGTACCACTTCAGTGGGAAGGTAACAGGATTCTGTGCGCCTTGGCGTTGTAGTCATGCTGGCCATATGACCCTGGGAAAAGTCTTCAGACAGTGCTGGCTCTTCAGCTTAGAAACGGAGATGAGCACCACCCCCTAGAGTCGGATTCGACCGGCTTTCAAGCAAGGGAAACCTTTATCTTTAGCTCACTATCACTGTCCTCGGTGCAATGGTGCTTTGGAAATCAGCATAAGAAATAGGATTGCCAAGTCCAGGTTGGAAAATACCTGGGGAATTTGGAGGTGGAGCCAGGAGAAGGCAGGGTTTGAGGAGGGGAGGGGCCTCAGCATGGTACAATGACATAGAGTCCACCCTTCGAAGCAGCCATTTTCTCCAGGGGAGCTGATCTCTGTCAGCTGGAGATCCATTGTAAAAGCAGGAGATCCCCAGGCCCCACCTGGAGGCTGGCAACCATAATAAGAAACCCCCCAAGAGGTGATTCTCTCCCCAAAGAAGCCTGCAGTCTAACATTTCTACAAGGGGGAGATAATGTGGAGGGAAGGTAAAGGGGAGGGCGGGAGAGGGGGACAGGTCTCCAGCTATAACTGTCTCCCACTGCTTACAACCCATTCTAGGGTTGCCAGCTTCCAGGTTGGGCTAGGGGATCTCCTGGAATTACAGCTGATTTCCAAAATGCAGAGATCAGTTCCCCTGGAGAAAATGGCTGCTGCAGATGTAGGGCTGCCAGCCTCCAGGTGGGCCTGGGGATCTCCCGCTTTCACAACTGATCCCCAGCTGACAGAGATCAGCTCCCCTGGATAAAATGGCTGCTTTGGAGGGTGGACTCTATGGCATTGTACCCTGCTGAGGCCCCTCCCCTTCCCAAACCCCACCTTCTCCTGGCTCCACCCCCAAAGTCCCCAGGTATTTTCCAACCCAGACTTGGCAACCCTATGCAGATGGTAGACTTGATGGCGTTAGATCCTGCTGGGGACCCTCCCCTCCCCAGACCCCAGACTCCCCAGGCTCCACCCCCAAATCAAGAACCACAAGGGTCAGAAAGAAGTCTGATAAAGGGCCAATATTAAAAAACTAGTTAAAACTTATAATATACAAACAATTATTAGAAAAGCAGTATTTATTAGAAAGGCAGTTAAAAACAAATCAGGGCCCAATGAAAGCCTCGCAGAAAAGTCCAAGCGGCCTGGACACAAAGGGCCGATACACACAACCGGACGCGTTTCCGCCCTATCGGGGGGCCTTCTTCAGCAGTCAAACAGTTTGAGGTACACACGTTACACTATTACATATTACAGTAAGATAACCAATACATTAATACTGGATAGGGTTGCCAGCCTCCAGGTGGGCCTGGGGATCTCCCGCTTTTACAACTGATCTCCAGCTGACAGAGATCAGCTCCCCTGGAGAAAATGGCTGTTTTGAAGGGTGGACTCTATGGCGCTGTACCACGCTGAGGCCCCTCCCCTTCCCAAACCCCGCCCTCTCCTGGCTCCACCCCCAAAGTCTCCAGGTATTTTCCAACCCGGACTTGGGAACCCTAATACTGGACCAAGAAAAGGAGAGTTAATCAGCAAGAGCAATAGACACACAAGACAAAGATGTATGTGAGGCCCCTAAAGATGAAAGTCATGTGCCTGGCGCCAAATGCACAGCTGCTGAATTAGAACCTCTTCCAGTTTTGGTCCAAAAAGCACCTGTGTGGCTATCTCAGTCAGAGCTAGAGTGTCCTCAAGCAAATAGTACTCCATTCCCAAATCTCCAGGAATTTCCCATCCTAGAGTTGGCAACCCTATGCCATTCCCAAGTGGTATTTCCAAGGCCAGCAGGATAATGTTGGGTGGAATGGGGGAGAGTGCCAGTGTCTCACCAGTGCATGATCTCCCTTTCAGCATAAAACTGAGAATGACATTCTAATGTTCGGGTGATGGAATGATGTGGTTTTTGGTTCTGTGATGTCATACACTGGCGTGATGCAGGCAGGCCTATCCTGGTCCCCAGTTTCTCCTGGGAAGTTTTTAGCTGCAGCTAGCTAGCCTTGCTTAGTAGAGGGAGGGCATAATGGCATATCTCCAGCCTGACTGACAGATACTTAGGGAACGGATCACACTTTGTTGAACATACCCCCCTCACACTGTGTTTAAGAAAAGATTCCAGAAAGATGGAAGTAGGTATAACATCGTAAACCATAGAGTTTCTCACGATTCCTAGAGATGACAGATGTTGCTTCTAGGAAGTGACATCACTGTTAGATTATTATTATTTTTAGATTGTTTGTTTCTGGCTGGCTGTGGCAGCAGTGGGGGAGCAGGGAGCGGGGGCTTGGCAGCTGTACCCCTAAACTAACTCTTCCATTTTCAGAGAGACGAATCTGAAGTACAGGCAAGCCCTCCTGGTAACCCACCAAGAGCTCGCCAGTGTGGAGAACATGGCATCTTTCAATGGTCAGTGACAGTCGCCAACGCTTGTATTTATTTTCTTACGGGTAGGCCCGAGACCTACCATGAAGCAGAGCGAGGTAGCATCTGAGGCCAGATTTTGGGCATCCTTAGAACAGCAGTGCACAGAACTAATTATTATGTATTCCATTTTTATTCCACCTTTCTTCCATCATAAAACTCAAGGAAGGATACATGATGGGGTTGAGCACTCATCCAGGCACCAAGGTTGCCAATTTCCAGGTGGGGCCTGGAGACCTCCCAAAATTACAGCTGATCTCCATTCAACAGAGACCAATTCTCCTGGTGAAAATGGCTGCTTTGCAGGGTGGACTCAATGGCATTGTACCCCACAGAGGTCCCTCCCCGAACCCTGCCACCCCAGGCTCTACCCCAAACTTTATTGTTTTGTCCTCACAACAAGCCTGCGAGGTACGCCTGTGAGGTCCTCACAACAAGCCTGTGAGGTACGCTGAGAGAGAGACAGTCTGGCCAGACTCACACAGTGAGTTTCATGACAGAGAAGGGATCTGAAGCCAACAGTCTAACCATTACACCCATCTGGATTGTAGGTCCTGAAGGCCAGTCCTATGTGGTATGACATAGGGCTGCCAATCTCCAGGTAGGCCCTGGAGATCACCCAGAATGACAACTTATCTCTAGATGACCGAGATGAGTTCCCCTGGAGAAAAAGGCTGCTTTGTAGGGTGGACTTTATGGCATCATACCCTGTTGAGGTTCCTCCCCACACGCAGAAGTGACGTCACCATGCAGGGCATGTTGTGGGGGACACTCTATCATTCAAGGAAAAACTCTATGGTAAACAGGTTTTTTTTTCTTGAGCGATAGAGTATCCCCTGCACGATGACATCACCTCCTGGTGACGTCATTGTGCCAGACGCATTGGTGGGGACAGGGTGCTTTGGGGGTGGGGTTCTCCTTCTGGCCGGATTGGGGCTGGTGGATCTGGGGGCCCGAAAGTGGGCAAACTCCCGCCCCCATTGAGGGAATGGCAGCCCTAAACTCCACTATTCCTGGGCTCCACCCCTTAAATTTCTAGGCATTTCACAACCCAGAGTTGGAAAGCCAAGGGGTGTGTGTGTGTGTGTGTGTGTGTGTGTTTGTTTGTGTGTGAGAGAGAGGGTTTTAAATTGGCCATGCCAAGGAGAAAAGTGGGTAGGTGGAGAACCATGTGCAGAGAAAAGTTGGCAGACAGCATCTTGTGTTTTGGTGGCTCAGGGAAAGTGACCTGTGAAGAGCCCAACAGTCGACTGCATAATTTCATTGGCACCCTGGAATGGCATGGCGAGACATACCCTCTGGACACTGAGCAGATCTTGTTGCGTGGCTGTCGGATCCGGAACACAGAGATCTGCTACGGCCTTGTCATCTACGCAGGTGAGCCAGGATGGTGAGGCTGAACCTGGGCGTGGCTGTGGGATACCCCAGATCCACAGCTCCCTAGCAAGTGCTTACCTGGAGAGGGGTGGTGGTGATGGATTTATTTGGGTTTTTAAACACGTTTATTTCCTGAATCTCTCTGATGCAGGTTCCGATTCCAAAATAATGAAAAACTGTGGCAAGATCAAACTGAAAAAGACTAAGCTTAACCGTCTAATGGATCGCATTGTACTGCTGGTAAGCTCAACTCCCTTTTAAGAGGTTGCCAACCAATCCAGGACAAGGACGTGGGAGCGGGAAGTAGGTGGTTTTGGGAACTGTGGTTGTAGCCATAGAGGGTCTATCATTTATTTCAGGGATCTCCAAACTATTTCGGCCTGCGGCCCCCTTTGGAAGTCTGACACAGCATGGTGGGCTCAGCCACAAAATGGCTGCTACAAAATGGCTGCTGCTACAGGAGGTGGAGGCAACCACAAAATGGCTATTGCAGCTGACCTTCAGTCACAAAGTGAAGATCCTTGTGCTGTGGTGGCAGCTGCCGCCAAAGCAATGTGTTAAAAAATCTACACCATCAATCAAATCTCCAGTGGCTGATCGGAAACTTTCCTGGGTAAAAGCCCCATCTGGCCCTGCCCCCAAACGCTTGGTGGGCACCATGAAGTGCTGGCTGGCATCATGTATGACAGACCCCCTGCTTCTTCTTTACTGTGAGGCAGATTTTCCCAC
Source organism: Lepidodactylus listeri (assembly GCA_029233225.1). Lineage (NCBI taxonomy): Eukaryota > Metazoa > Chordata > Lepidosauria > Squamata > Gekkonidae > Lepidodactylus > Lepidodactylus listeri. Next base: position 179,806,787 of record JARCFY010000002.1, read on the forward strand.
CAAAACACTGTTCCCCATTCTGACTGAGCAGCCTCTTAGTAGCGTATTTCAGTAATAGAATTATAACTTTCTGCGTGTCCCACCCTGTAATAGAGAAGTTACTTGGCTTTTGCCCAGGCCAGAGATTTACTGTAGCTAAGCAGGAGCCCTCTAATAAATCCCTTTGAAAATGGCACTAAAGTCCAAACAAGAATGTTGATTTTATTGAACAGGTACAGTTGGGTTAGGAATAGGCAGGGGATGAGAAGCTGAGGTAAATTTTGATGTTTATACAAATTATAATATTTTTAACAGCCACCGGGGTATAGTTGAAGCTTATTTTCTTAGAGACTAGGTCCTTAGCTAAGAGAGGTCTGTTGGTCTTGGAGATTTCGTTCAGCAACAAGGTGTCTTAATAAAGTTTCATATAACTGTCTGAGTTTCCTGGAAGTTAGTACTTTCTTTCTGTATTTAAATACTTTCCTTGTGGGATTATAACTTTCCCATTTTTACTCTTGAGGAGTCTAAGACCATTTCCCTTTTCACACAAACCAGGGGTCCCTTCTGAGTTGAACCCACTGAATAACTGGGTAAGAAATATCCTCTTCTTTCTAGGAGCAATGATCGTTTTCTGTTTGGCTGGACTGGCAGTTTCAACCTCCTCTCCAGTCTCTTCTGTCAAACCTAAACCCCAGTGCTGGAGACTGTGAATAAATGGAATTCAGCTAGGGCTGACACTTAGAGTTTAAGTTCTAATTTATGAACTTTTCCTCAAATGTGATGGTGCACAGTAAGGGCAAGGAGTGATGTCCCTTCACTTTCCAAGCGAACTTGACTGTTTCCCTCAGACCAACACATATACACCCCTCCTGATTGGCTATTGCCAAGCCAAAGTCCAAATGACTACTGACTCCCTCTGACAAGATTGACAAGACTTTTCACAGCTCTCCTCAGCTGGCGCTGACCAATGGGGGGGGGTGCACTCAGGCAGCAGCCTGTCAATCAAACTTTTCTTTGCACTGAGCCATTAACCCCTAATCTCCCAGCTCTCTGAATCTGATGCACTAAGCATCCTGGTTTTGGAGGTCAGTTCACCACACCACGGTGCCCAGGGGTACCACGTTGGGGACACATGACTTTTTAATTCATCTATGGCATTCTTTAATCCATATATTTTGGCCATATTTTAATCCATATATTTTGGCCATATATTTTGCTTCCGAATTAGCTGCTTAGTGAATATATATATATATATATACAGGGCTATTTTGGGGTGGGAATGCACAGGAACAGAGTCCCGGCTGGCTCCTGAGTTGGCCACACCCAGCAGGAACTCATTAGTATAATAGGCCACACCCAACAGAAGAAACTCATTACGATTGGCTACGTTAGGGGTATGTGGGCCTGCAACAGCGGGGAGAGCGGCCTAGAAATCGAATGAATGAATAAATGAATAAACAACATGCAAATTAATTCCTGCTACAAAAAAAACCCTGAGTTTTGACAACAAACAAGGTAAATAGAATAAGAAGCAAAAGGTGCGTGTGGTTGGATGACCACTCTTCTGGTGACATGGGGGTGTGGCCTAATATGCTAATATGCTGTGCTGTCAGTGGTGTGGCCTAATATGCTAATGAGTTTCTGCTGTTGGGTGTGGCCTGTTATGCTAATGAGTTCCTGCTGGGCTTTTTCTACAAAAAAAGCCCTGTATATAATATATATATCTCCTGCACCCCTGATCAGAGAGCTCCAGGAGTCTTACAGCACTGGTAAAACACACACAAATCTGGTTAAAATTACCATAAAATGTCAAACATGCGATGCAAATCTCAAAAGCCTCACACAACAAAACGGTCAACACAAGACCAACCCAAGATTCACGTAGAAGCCTGAAGTATCGAGGCATCAGCAGAGGGGAGGGCATAAACTGGCAAAAAAACCCAAACGAAAGTCCCAGCAAGTCTCCAAATCTACCAAAAGCCCTGGCTGAACAAAAGCGGCCTTTGCTTGCTGCCAGCTCCAGCACCAGCCAAGCATCTGGGGAAAGGGCAATCCAAAGGTCAGGTCCCATGGCTGAAAAGGCTCTACTTCTGTTCGTGGTCAGTGCAGAAACTTTTCAAGAACACCACTTTCAGCCCTGACCTGGATAGCCAGGCAAGCCCAGTCTTGTCAGATCTCGGAAGCTAAGCAGGGCTGGCCCTGGCTAGTATTTGAAATACCAGGGGCATGACGCAGAAGCAGGTCACCTCTAAATGTCCCTTGCCTTCAAGCCCCACTAGGGGTCACCAGAAGTCAGCTTGACTTGATGGCCAGATATATATACATACATATATATCTATTTAAAAGAACCCCACTTCCAGTCTGAAACCCTGCCTTCTGTGGGAGCTCCTCCCACACGATTTGCTGGCCTGCTGGCTGAGCTCAGACTCCCGTTTCCCCTTCTCCTCACTGCAGATCTCCCTGGTGCTCATCCTGACTTCGTTTGGCCTCGCGGTGGGCTCTGGGATCTGGGTGACCAAGTTCCGCCAGGAGCACAGCTACCTCTCCGTCTTCTACACCGACACCAGCGCAGCCAAGCACGCCTTCTACGCCTTCTGGGGGTTCATCATCCTCCTGAGTTTTGTGCTGCCAATGGCCATGCTTATCACGTATGTTTCCGCAACCCCCTCCATTTGCCATGCAAGCAGGGTGGTGGATCACTCGGAAGGGGTCGCTGTTGAGGCTGGCCGCACAGAATCTTCCCAAACAGAACGTCCATTCCCAGCAGTGCCTCAGTTTTCATTGGTGAACTCTTTCTGGCCACTGTCAAATGATGAGGGTGGCCATTTGCCCAGCCATACTTAGCACCAGGGGTCATTTCAAGCAGGAGCTCGGGGGCATAGGCGTCAACTTCAGGGAGGCTGGGGAACTGGAGCCCCCCCCCAAAAAACGTTTCCAGGACATGCTGAGCCTGTAATCTTTCTGGCCCAGCCGCAGCACCCCCCCCCCCCCCCCCGGAAAATTGGAAAGTCTACGCCCTTGGGGGAAGCTCAGCTCTGGGAGTTGGTGCCAGCCCCCCCCCCCCCCCCCCACGGGGGAATGCCTGCTTGTGTCACGGCTGCAGCAAAATGACGCCGTCCCCTGGAAAGGTCCTTGTTCCTCCGACCAGCCTTCTGAAGGCTTCAGCCACCACTGAAACTATCCTCCCAGAATAGTGGTATTTCTGAGGCTTGGATTAGTAGCTGTCCCCTCTCTGCCGGCTTTCTTTCTTTCTTTCTTTCTTTCTTTCTTTCTTTCTTTCTTTCTTTCTTTCTTTCTTTCTTTCTTTCTTTCTTTCTTCCGGTGATGTCAGGTGGTGTAGCATATGCAAATAAGTTATGCTAATAAGTTATGCTAATGAGCTCCTGCACCTCTTTTTCTATGAAATGACCCCTGCTTAGCACCAGTGTCTCCTCGAAGCGCCACAGAGCAAAAATTCTGCCTTGTGAGCAAAAAAAAAAGAAGCTAGTAGTATTACATTTGACTATTGCATAAATTAGTTTTTTAGATTATTTCCATAACCTTGTAAAAATCTCAGAATGAGTTCTTTTAAACTATATTTAAACTATATTTTAAGAATAATTTAAACATTATAAGAGAACAGAGAATCATCAAATTTTATTACAGAAAATGTTGTCCTTTATGGGGGTAGATCAGGCCTCTGGAGAATGGGTCGACCGGCCCCTTTCCACTATATTGGTAGACCTGGTCTCCAGAGAACGGATCAACCCACTGTTTCCACTATATTGGTAGACCTGGCCTCTGGAAAACAGGTCTACCCACCCCAGTCCACTATATTGGTAGACCTGGCCTCGGACTGTCGCCCTGCACTGAGCCTTAGAAAACATACCAGCACTTGGGGGGAGGACTCTTGCAGTCTACTTTGGGGTTTTTTAAAGTGAAATATGACAAATTTACAGGTCAAGTATAACAGATGTGGAACAATCACTGTCAGAACCCTGCCTAACCTAATAGGAAATTGCTTAAATGTTATCAGCCTGCCCAAAGTACTTCTTTATTCAAATATTTATATCTCACTTTTCCTGTGACTCAAGGCATCTTTTAGATCATACTGAAAAGCATAATAGGGGTGTGCAAAAAGATATATGATCCCCCCCCCCCCGCACCATTATAGTCTATGGAGACTATAATAGTCAATGGGTCCCGTAGGCTACAATGGAGATTTGATCTGCGGGGTTCTGAGGCTCTTGGAGGGGGGAGTTGTTTTTTGCGGTAGAGGGATCAAATGTTCAGCTTAGCCACTGAAAAACCCTCAAAAAGCCCTCCAAGTTTCAAAAAGATTGGACCACGGAGTCCAGTTCTATAGGCCCCAGATGGAGGTGCCCCGAAGTTTGTGGGCAGGCCGTTGAAACCTGTGAGCAGCCAGCTAAAACGCTGTGTGCCAGCACCCCCTAGTGCAGCTTAGCAGGAACACCCCCACCCTTGGCCCCCGTCTCCTACTCTCTCAATGATATGAGGAGTGGCAGAAAAAATGGGGTGGTGTTGATGACGATGCTCTAGGGATTTCCCCTGTCTCTATGGTAAAGACCATAGAAGACTGTAGAAATTTATGTAGCTTCACCCAGATGCAAAGTCAAATTCTCTGAACCTCTACACAGAAGTGACACCACATCCTCTGTGATACTCTAGAAATTCCCCCAGTCTCTATGGTCCCTGCCATGGAGATTGGGGGAATTCCATGTGTGTCACAGAGGATATGACACTCCACTCTCCCTCAAGCACTGCCCCCAAATCCATCAGTGTTTGGTGGTGCAGGGCCAGCAACCATACCAATGGCAGTGATATGATCATCCCCATACAATGCGGGTAGAGCTGGTCTTTTTGCTGACTCTTAATATAACACAGGTATGGTATCCTTTTTTAAATTAAAAATAACATTTCAGATTAGAGAAGAGCTGATTTTTACATACTGTGGGTTTGTTTGGTGAGGGCCAGTTTGGTGCAGTGGTTAGGAGTGTGGACTCTAATCTGGGAGAACCAGGTTTGATTCCCCACTCCTCCTCCACATGTAGCTGCTGGTGTGACCCTGGGTCAGTCACAACTTGTCTCAGAGCTGTTCTCTCATGAGCAGTCCTCGAAAGAGCTCTCTCAGGCCCACCTACCTCACAGGGTGTCTGCTGTGGAGAGGGGAAGGGAAAGGAGATTGTAAACTGATCTGAGACTCCTTTGGGTAGTGAAGGGTGGGGTATAAATCCAATCTCTTATCTTCTCTCTCTGGAGTCCCTGACTCTTTCCCTCTGCCATGCATACTGCTACTCAGTAATTCCAGGTGAATTTGGAGATTTTCTAAGATTAAATCTGAAATTGTCATTCCACCCCTGCCATGCTCCCAATGCACACTTCCATGGTAGAACAGTTCTACTACAGACCTTTATATTGTCTGTTATATACTGATCCCAGGGATAAATTTCTGGCAGGAATTTTACCGGCCATAAATCTATATTCAGATTCAGAAGATAGTTTTCCTGCTGTCTGACACTGATGCAGACATCTGCTATAGTTTTCTTGTTTTCCCTTGTAGCAAAGAAGATAAGGCCCAAGGCAGTACTTAAAGGGATAGTTTTTTAGCTATTGTAGCTTCATATATTTTAACCTGTTTAAATTGCTAAGGTTTTATCTGTTCTCTATTTCCTGCGGTTTTGCCAAATCTTTTTTTTTTGTTTTGAATTTTTTTTATTAGTTTATATACAGAAAGTGGGGAAGGGAAGGAAGGAAGGAAAGAAAGAAAAATACAGAAATATTAAAATTGCCAATTTGGCTTTACCAAATCTTGTGATGGCCAATGGCTATACACAATAAGTTACTACTACTACTTCAGACCGACATGGCTACCCTCTGGAACTTTCACAGAAATTACACATGACCTTTCTTGATATGATCCTACAACAAGCTACCCCTAGATATTTTAGTTACTAAATTTTTCTTAGATTCTAGGCCAGCAAATATTCTTTTCTTAACTAAATTCCTTGTTCAGGTCATGAGAGTTTGGGCAGCTTGTGAAAAACACTGTATCTAATATGGCTGTCCTCTCCGGCTCAAATGCTTCCTTTCTCCCCTTTATTCCTACCTGGGATTGATTGGTGCCATTGAAGACCTGTAGGTCGGGGGAGGGGGGAGGGAGAGGAGTGATACTAGTACATACGGATGCCAGCAAGATCCTTTGGGGGCAGTGTTCTGCTGACGCTTGCATGCGTTCTGGCATGTGGTTAAAAGCGCTATTTATTCATTTATTTATTTTATTCAACTTATATCCTGCTCCTTTCCTCGCAAGCAGAGATCAGGGCGATGGCATCTTTCCCCTAGTGTTTTACCAGTGAATATATTTCCTTTATTCATTATTCACTACCTCTACATCCTGCCTTTCCCCTCTATGGGGACCAGGGTTCCCTCTAAGCTGAGTTAGTGTGAGCTAGCTCACAGTTTTTTAGCCTCCGGCTCACACATTTTTATCTTAGCTCAGGAAGGATGGCTCCAGAGCAAGCTAATTTATGCAGCAGCCAAATCGCTCGCTCACAACTTTAATGCCAGGAGCTCACAAAGTAGAATTTTTGCTCACAAGAGTCCTCAGCTTAGAGGGAACATTGATGGGGACCCAAAGTGCCTGACATCGTTCTCTCCTCCATTTTATCCTCACAACAACCCTGTGAGGTAGATTATGCTGGAAGCGTGCAACTGGCCCAAGCTCACCTAGTGCGCTTCCATGGCAGAGTGGGGCTTCGAACCTGGGTCTCTTGGATACTAGTCCAGCACTCTGCCCAGGCACTCTGCCACACTGGTTCTCAGTATATACACATTATGTCTGGAAGGAAAAAATGTGCCTGACCTGAAGGAATAGAAGGCTGTGGGGACAGTGCACTTTCAGAAACAAAACTGGAACAAAGTAGTATTCCTAACACATCCGTTCCAGAGGAGACCGGTCATTCAGAACTCAAAATCTAGTGAGGCAAGGAGAATTCCAGGAGCATCCCTTTCCAAGACCCCCAGACATTGTACTCTTTCTTTAAACCCCCAGTCTACTGGCAACAGTAGGCACTGGCACATCAATTCAAAACTGGCCATGCTGGGCTTCTGAAATCCATATCTTAGTTCTGGCCAGGAGGTGGATACTCAGACTACACTTAAGAACATAAGAGAAGCCATGTTGGATCAGGCCAATGGCCCATCCAGCCCAATACTCTGTGTTCACACAGCGGCCAAAACCCAGGTCCACCAGCGGGGCCAGAACTCCAGAAGCCACCCAAGCACCAAGAATACAGAGCATTGCTGCCCCAGACAGAGTTTTCCCTCTATAGGTAAAGGTTTCCCTTGCTCAAAAGTCAGTCGAATATGACTCTAGGAACGTAGTGCTCATCTCCATTTCCAAGCCGAAGAGCCAGCGCTGGCCAAAGACGTTTCTATGGTCATGTGGCCGGCATGACTAGATGCCGAGGTGCATACCTTGTGGCTAACGGCCATTGATGGACCTCTGCTCCAGATGTTTATTCAGTTCCCTCTTGAATCCATCCATGCTTGTAGCCGCCACCACCTCCTGTGGCAGTGAATTCCACGTGTTAATCACTCTTTGGGTGAAGAAGTGTTCCTTGCATAATTGACACTGTTTCTCTTTCCCTAGTTTTGAGTTCATCTACCTGGTCAATAGCTGTTTCATCAACTGGGATTTGGAAATGTATTACGTTCCCAAAGATATGCCTGCCAAGGCAAGGAGCACCAGTCTGAATGACCAGCTGGGACAGATCCAGTATATCTTCTCCGATAAGACGGGCACCTTGACCCAAAACATCATGACTTTCAAGAAATGTTGCATTGATGGGCAGATATATGGTAACGTTAAGTCACAGAGATGGCTGGGATTAAAAAGGGGGGAGGCAGGGGAATCGGGTCTCACATGGTGCATGATTCTCTGCAGGTGGTGCTGGGGGGGGGCGGTGCCACGAAACCGTGGGGCGGGGTTATGCAAAGACTTCTGACCTGGATGGCCCAGGCTAGCCTGACCTTGTCAGATCTTGGAAGCTAAGCAGGGATGACCTTGGTTAGTACCTGGACGGGACGCCACTAAGGAAGTCCAGGGTTGCTACCCAGAGGCAGACGATGGCAAACCACCTCTTGAAAACCCTGTGGGGTCGCCATAAATGGACTGCGATCTGATGGAACTTTCCAGCACCATGCAGGGTGAAAAGTACAGGAGTCGGAGATGCATTTCGGTGAAATCAGCACATGTAGTTTATTGGAAGGATCAGATGGCATGTCTGAGCTGTGCTCGGGGGTCTGCTTATATGTGCTCCTAAACCACGCCCCCGGCCTCACCCACACACTCTGATAGGATTACAATTAATACACTTAAGTCTACCCAGGTCATTGCCCCTATTTGTATCCTGGTTGACCGATAGATCTAAATTACAATCCAGCCAGTCTATTGTGTTCTGGAGCGAAGCTCTGACTGCGCCTGGCCATGTGCTTGCCCCAGACTGCATGGCCTGACCGCATGGCAGTTGCCATTAGAACACAACACAGGGGTTATGGACAGTGTTCCCTCTAAGCTGAGTTAGTGTGAGCTAGCTCACAGCTTTTTAGCCTCTGGCTCACACATTTTTGTCTTAGCTCAGGAAGGAGGGCTCCAGAGCAAACTAATCCATGCAGCAGCCAAATCGCTGGCTCACAACTTTAATGCCAGGAGCTCACAAAGTAGTCTTTTTGTTCACAAGCCTCCACAGCTCAGAGGGAGCATTGGTTATGGATACAGTCTCATCTGTCCCTTCCCTCTCCTCTGCTGTAAAATGAAAATTATTGCAAGTAACCAATCCCACTTAACACAGGTCGAAAGAGGAGTTATAGAGAAAGATGGTTTTTTAGCCTCTGCTCTGCTGTTTCAGCCTGAAAAAATCTGCTTGGATTTTGCTTCTCCCTTGAGCAAACCTGTAGCGCGAGATGGGTAGCCGTGTTAGTCTGTCTGTAGCAGCAGGAAAGGGTAAAAGTCTGGCAGGTTACGATGCGAAAAACGAACAAAATTTGTGGCAGGTTACGATGACCTTTCACGAGCATCTGAAAAACTGAGCAGTGACTCATGAAGGCTCATCCTCTGCCACAAATCTTGTTAGTCTTTAAGGTGTTACTGGATTCTTGCTCTTCTCAATTGCCCAAGTCTTTGTTTTCATTTACTTCCTGTTTCAGAAATGCCTTCCATGAAAGGTATGCCTGTGTAGAAAAGGCCCAGACCTGGATGGCCCAGGCCAGCCTGATCTCGTCAGACCTTGGGAGCTAAGCAGGGCTGGCCTTCAAGTGAAATCCGCTCATGGTTTATTCGGAGGTTCTGGAACCCGTGTCTGAGCTGGGCTTGGGGGGTCTACTTAGATGCGCATCTAAACCGCGCCCCGGCCTTGCCCAAATAAACTGATAGGATTACAATTAAGTCTCCCCAGATCATTGGTCCCTATTTGCATCCTGGCTGACCGATAGGTCTAGATTACGATCTGGCCAGTCTATTGTGTTCTGAAGCGAAGCTCTGTAGGTGCCTGGCCATGTGCTTGCCCTGGACCACATGGCCGGACCACATGGCGGTCACTATTAGAACACAACACCCTGTCAGTCTCTCGCCTTGAAAACCCTATGGGGTCGCTATAAGTCACCTGAGACGGGATGGCCCTTTACCCATGCACGCATAGAGAAGATTGTTCTTGTTCGCCACATCCCAGGTCTCTGTGAGTTAGCAATGCCACTCTTCTAGGGTTGCCAAGTCGGTTAAACTTACCGGCGGGGGGGAGTCCTCCGCTGGCTGGGAGCTTCCCCGGTGCGCGCCAGCCAACATCACCGGAAGTGACATCAGCACGTTGGGGGCGTTGCCAGGGCGACGCTCTGGCAATCGCCCCAATACTCCAGAGTGTTGCCCTGGCAACACCCCCAACGTGATGGCGTCACTTCCGGGTGACGTCATTACGTGGGGGAAGTCGTCCAGGCTGGAGGACTTCGGGGGTGGGGAACCCTTGTAGCGGGGGATCCCCCGCCCCCCGGGCTGACTTGGCAGCCCTACAGTCTTCATAGATGATAAAGAATACGCTTTCCATTTAACTATTAAATTGTGTTGTTAATTCCCTTTATTTGTATTAGACAAGTACACATCTGGATTATGCCCTTAATATATTTCCTTCTTTTCAAAAATATTTGCAGGTTCGAACAGGAGTAGCAACAGCAGCCCGATGGTATGTGAAACATTCCTGCCTCAGATGGGATGGGTGGCTTAAGAAGAGGGGCTGGCGGGAGCAAGAGGAAACAGGGGATCTGAGGGGCTTGTAGGAAGCTGACAGAAGGGGCGGGAGGTTTACAGACATTGGGAGGAAGTGCAATTCACTGAGGGGTTTCCAGCTTCACCTCTGGAATGCCATAAACAGCCAACATGAATGCAATTCCACAGGCTAGAGGTTACCAGGATGTGGCAACTAGTGGATGCTGAAGGGGGGCAGGAACATGGGAGGCGCTGGCATTGTACGCACCGTGACATCACTTTCAGGAAAACCTGAAAGTGACATCACATCCTTTTAGGAATTGCTGGAAGCTGTGGTAAAACCAAATGGTAAAACCATAGAGTTTGCAGCAATTCCTAGAGCAAAGTGACTTCCAGTTTCCCCCAGAAGTGATGTCACAGCATGGATCACACCAATTGTTTTAAAAGAAATTCTTCTGCCACCACTCTGAGTGATGGCAGGCAAGAAGGGGTGCTGGGAGGAGGTTTGCTGCCATAGTGGGAGTCCTGGCAACCCTATTCACAGGGTGGTTGTGTGTATTTAGAGCCAAAGATAACCTGAACAGCTGCCAAACCTCCTTCAGAGCAAGGTCTGTTAGGGCTACCAACTTGTGACTAGGGTTGCCATCTTGAACTTGGGAAATTCCTGGAGATTTGGGAGTGGTGTCCAGGGAGGGTGAAGTCTGGGGAGAGAGTGCTCAGCAGGGGTGTGATGTTACATCCTGTGACATCACATCCTGGTCAAAACTCAGTCCTTCCAAACCCTTCCCTTCCTGTGAAGTCACTTCCTAACATGAAAATTCAAATTTTTAATTTAAATTTCCAGACTCATAACATTTCCACTTGGCTTTTTCTACCACTGTATAACTGTTGTAGGCCTCTGTATGTATGTGTTCTATATAGTATACTTACCTTGTGATCCTAAATATCTGTGCTGGTATGCCACTGGGGGCATGGGACCACTCACCCCTAGTTCTCTGGGAAGAAAATAAACAAATTGCCATTGGGCCCACAGCATAATATCACTTCCAAGGAAAACCTAGAAGTGACATTGGTCTTCTCTAGGAACCCCTGGAAACTCTGTGCCCCCATGACCCCAAAGATAACCTGAACAGCTGATCCAGTTACGTTCCACTAAAAACCTTTCAAAATCCTCTTCAGATTTTTCTCAGAGTTAAGGAGAAGAATCCTCTCTGAAAACCCAGTAGAAGGATGCCAGCCCACGACAGTCCTAACGTTCTCTCCATTCCCCTGCCCGCCTCTGCCTTTAGTATTTTTACAGGCAACGATCTGTTTGTCCTAGTTTCTATGCTATACCATAGGAAAAATGGAAGTCCTAGACAGTGTTCCCCCTAAGCTGAGTAAGTGTGAGCTAGCTCACAGTTTTTGAGCCTCCGGCTCACATGTTTTTGTCTTCGCTCAGGAAGGATGGCTCCAGAGCAAACTAATTTATGCAGTTGCCAAATCACTCGCTCACAACTTTAATGCCAGTAGCTCACAAAGTAGAATTTTTGCTCACAGGACTCCACACCTCAGAGGGAGCACTGGTCCTTGAGTATCTAGGCAGCAAGCACGCTTCCCAGATGCCTGGGCACAGTAGGGAATTCCCCCCCCCCCCCCCCCCAGGACCAGTCTCCTGTCCTTAAGAAATCGAGGAGCAAGAGGAAAAAAAGGTCTCCATAATGATGCTCTAGGAATTTCTCCTAGTCTTTATGCTCTTTACCATAAAGATTACAAGAAAACCATAGACTGTCACCTGGAAGTGAGATCACATCTTTCCCAGACTCTTCCGTCCACAGACTCCGCCCCTCAGATCTCCCGGCATTTGCCTAAACCAGGGGTGGGCAAACTGTGGCTCGGGAGCCGCATGCAGCTCTTTCACATATATTATGTGGCTCCTGGCAGGGCGGCTGGGGAAGCTAAATATCATTAGCAAACAAGTATCATTGGACAAATTAATAGCATTATCAATATCTGCTTTTACCCCTTTTGTTATGATTTTTGGCAGTCTCATTTAATGCTAATAAAAAGCAAATTTGCTTATTTTCCAATAAAAGCAGGTAATATTTGTTCATGTCTTGTGGCTCTCAAACATCTGATGTTTATTCTGTGCGGCTCTTAACGTTAAGCAAGTTTGGCCACCCCTGTTCTAGGTGGCTCTTACGCTGAGCAAGTTTGCCCACCCCTGGCCTAAACGGTATTTAGAACATTAGGAGGGAGTGGAGATGTGGGTGGAACCAGAGGATTTTGTCAGGAAGGAGCTTGTTGAGCTTTTGAAGATCAGAAGGTGGAACCAGAGGATCTGGTTGCATCGGGGGTGGAGTGTGGCAGATCTGGAGGTGCGAACAGAAAAAAATGGACTTTCCCAGATCAAAAGAACTGCTTTATGCAATACCATTTTTATTACTTATTAAAATATTGCTATGCTGCCTTCCCTTCCAGAAAGGCTCAATACCCCTAATACCTAGGGTTGCCAGCCTCCAGGTGGGGCCTGGAGATATCCTGCTTTTACAACTGACCTCCAGCTGACAGAGATCAGCTCCCCCAGAGAAAATGGCTGCTTTGAAGGGTGGACTCTATGGCGCTGTACCATGCCCAGGCTCCTCCCCTCCCCAAAGCCCACCCTCTCCTGGCTCCACCCCCAAAGTCTCCAGGTATTTCCCAACCCGGACCTGGCAACCCTACTAATACCTGACCGTTAGCAGTGCTGGGCCTGATCCATCCTTTATCCCTCTTTGGCTTTTCTTTCAGGAAGACCTCTTAAGTTGGAACAAATATTGGGACACGAAGCTGGAATTTTATGACCCTTTGCTGATGAGCACCATCCAGAGGGACGAGAACCCGGTCCTGAGAGAATTCCTGCGTTTGCTGGCCCTCTGCCACACCGTCATGGTGGAGGAGAAAGAGAGTGAGACGAGGGGCGTGGAATGCCTTTCTCCCCCCTGGCCTTTTAGTTACTCTTCATGAGTATCCACATTCCTTTTAACTGTACTGGCAGCTGCCTCTGAGACAGGCTTCCCCAAACCTTTTGAGCCTGTGGGCACATTTGGGAATTCTGACATGGCATGATAGGCGCAGCAACAAAATGGCTGCCACAAAATGGCTGCCATGGGAGGCGGAGCCAGCCAAAAAATGGCTGCCACAGCACAACTTCAGTCACACAGTGAAGATCCTTGTGCTGTGGCAGCAGCTGCTGTCAAAGCAACATTTTTAAAAATCAGCACAGCCAATCAAATCTCTAGGAGTCCATCAGAAGCCTTGCTGGGCAAAAGCCCTTCGTGGCCCTGTCCACTTCCTGAAAGCACTTGGTGGGCACCAGGTGCTGGCAGGCACCATGGCACTCATGGGCAACATGTTGGGGACCCCTGATCTGGGATAATTAGGGTTGCCAGGTCTTACTTTTGTTGCGGAGGGGGAGTCCTGGACCTTCTCCGGGACATCTTTGGTGTGCACGCAGCGATGACATCACCCGGAAGTAGCCATAGAGTTTTGGGGTGATTGCCAGAGCGTCACCCTGGCAATGCCCCCAATGTGGTGACGTCACTTCCGGGTGACGTCACTGGGCAGGTGCACGAAGCGCGCACGCCGGGGGAGCTCCCAGGCAAAGGAGGACTCCCCCCCGCCGGTGAGTAGAATTGACTTGGCAACCCTACCCGGAAGTGACATCATTGTGTTGGGCATGTTGGGGGTGGGACTACTATAATTCGAGGGAGAAACACAAAGTTTCCCCTCGAATGATAGAGCGTCCCCCCTGCAACGTGCCCCGTGTGATGATGCCACCTCCAGGTGACATAGGGTTGCCAAGTCCAACTCCGGAAATATCTGAGGACTTTGGGGGTGGAGCCAGGAGACTTTGGGGGTGGAGCCAGGAGACTTTTGTGATGTCACTTCCTGTGATGTCACTTCCTGTGGTGTCACTCCCAGGTCAAGTGGCAAGTGATGTCACTTCCCCTTTAGATGATGTCACTTCCAGTACACTCTTCAAAATACACAACAGAAAGGTCTAAGATCCTAAGGCTGAACACTGCCAAAACCCAGAACTACACCTTCATGCAGCAGAGTCACAACTGTCTTTTTAAAAAATCATGACTAGGATCCAGAGAGCTAAGTTACATTTGAATACATGTATTGTGCATAATCACATCTGCCCAGGGGCTGCTTCTAGATGAGGAAAGGGCAATTCCCAGGGCTTTTTTTCTGCGACAAATTTCTTTTAAAAATGTTATAAAGTTCATGATTTTTCAGTATACGTATTGAAAACTTCCATTTCCATCTTGAGAGTTGTGGCACCTCCCCCCCCCCCCCACCAAACCCTGAAAATTCCAAATAGCTGTATTGGCTTAGCTGGACAGTGTTCCCTCTAAGCTGAGTTAGTGTGAGCTAGCTCACAGATTTTTAGCCTCCGGCTCACACATTTTTCTTAGCTCAAAAAGGATGGCTCCAAAAAAACCTAATTGATGAGCCAAATTGCTCGCTCATAACTTTAATGCCAGCAGCTCACAAAGTAGAATTTTTGCTCACAAGACTCCACAGCATAGAGGGAACATTGGCACTGGAGCTGGAGGGAGGAAAATCAAAACTCATAAGAACATAAGAGAAGCCAATGCTGGATCAGGCCAGTGGCCCATCCAGTCCAACACTCTGTGTCACACAGTGGCCAAAAATACCAGGTGCCCTCAGGAGGTCCAGCAGCGGGACCAGAACTCCAGAAGCCCTCCCACTGTTGCCCCCCAAGCACCAAGAATGCAGAGCATCCCTGCCCCAGACAAAGGGTTCCATTTAGACCTTGTGGCTCATAATAGCCACTGATAGACCTCTGCTGGATGGGGACAGAGAGAGAGACAGACAGACAGACAGACAGAAAAAAGAAAGAAAGGAAGGAAGGGGGAGGGGGAGAGAGAGAGAAGGAAAAGAGTTGCAGCAGGCAACTTACCACAGCAGGGAGAGCAAGGCAGCCTCGCAAGCCCTCTCAGTACAAAGGGCCTAGCCTGGGCGGGGCTTTCTCTTGCTGGCTCTGCTGTTAAAGGGGAAGCGTCCTATAAGGCTTTTTCCTGCAGCCTCTCTGCAGGAACTTCCCCTTTAAATGGTTCAGGCCTGGCTGGGAAGGGGCGGGGCAGGCTCGGAGGCCAGCTGGAACTGCGTTCCCTGCGTTCCTGCTGAAAAAGAGCCCTGCTTACCAGCGCACACTAGGAAGAGACTGGAGGACTGAGCAGCCATTTTGTCCCCCACCGGACAATTTTGAAAAGGCGGGGGTGAGGAGTTAAAATCGGGGTTTCCCCCGCCCTCCCGGGGGGCTTGGTAAGCCTAAGGTGACATCATCACACCAGGCACGTCGCAGCGATCCTGGCACTTTGGGGGTGGGGTTCCCCCTGGCGGCTGATCCAGGCTGGCGGGTATGGGGCCTGTCAAGTGGGCAACCCCCCCCCCCCCGGGGGGGGACTGACAACCCTAGGGACAATGATTTCCAAATTCTCATATCTGCTCTTTCAGCTCCCAGAGCTTGGTTTTAGTTTTGCTTCTCCCTTTGGGCCAGTCAAACCCACAGTTTTCCAACTTGTGTTCTATTTCTTGGTGCAATTTCTCTTTCTCATAAAACGTACACATGAATTGGTGCATTGGTAAATCCCCATTCAAACACACATTATGCCTAGAAATTGGATGCGTTGTACATGTAAACACTATATACATCACATGTCGAAACCATGCAAGGTTTGTACACAATACAAAACACACCCATCAATCAGTGGCCAAAAAGTGAAGAAATGAAATTGTGGAGTAACTCCATCTCATGGGGGGGGGCGGGGGGTTAACTTTCCATGGGCTGGAAAGGAGACCATCAGACTTTAGGCAGGCCTTGGCCTAATCTCCTCCAGTCTCCAACCAGTAATCTGAGGGCAACTCCCTAGAAAGGACAGGAAATCCATCAAGGTTATATGGAGACCTGTCCCAGAATGCTGTAGGAGGGAGAGCCAATTCCTGGGTGGGAACTTAGGGTTGCCAAGTCCCCCCGGGGGGCGGGGAAACCCCTGCTAGATCGGCTTGCTCCTCGCTGGCCTGGATTGGGCCGCCGGAAGGAACCCCACCCCCAAATTGCCAGGCTGCGGAGACGTGCCTAGATAGGGTTGCCAGGTCTGGGTTGGAAAACACCTGGAGACTTTGGGGGTGGAGCCAGGAGAGGGCAGGGTTCAGGGAGGGGAGGGGCCTCAGCATGGTACAGCGTCATAGGGTCCACCCTCCAAAGCAGCCATTTTCTCCAGGGGAGCTGTTCTCTGTCAGCTGGAGATCAGTTGTAAAAGCGGGAGATCCCCAGGCCCCACCTGGAGGCTGGCAGCGCTATGCCTAGAGGTAACATCATCATGTCACGTTTCGGGGGGGTGCTCTATCATTCGAAGGAAAGCTCTATGGTTTTCCCTCGAATTATAGAGGTCCCACCCCAAACGTGCCCGACGCGATGACGTCCCGAAGAGGACTGGACTCCCCCTGCTATAAGGTAAGTTAGACTTGGCAACCCTATGGGAACTGCTGTATATATTATTGAGTTTTGGGGGCAGGAAGCCGGTCAGTTGTTTGGCTGGAGTTTGCAAGAGACAGAGGCAGGTACAGACATATTCCCAGGCCAGAGATGGTGGCCATTTTGGGGGGGATATGTTTTCCCAGCTTACTCCAGAGTCACAAAGTAATGTACCTGCCCTGCATACCACCCAGACGGGGCCTGGGTCTAGAGGAAGGAGAGAGATAGAAGCGTTTCTGTCAGCGTTATTTTGTTTCTCCTGGTCACTTCTGACGTCCTTGTCTATCGTTGTGAGTTCTGAATAAATCCTTTGATTGCTGAAGGACTGAAGTCTTGCTGTACCACATAGTTCCCCTGGCCACTTGGAAGCCCTAGGAGTGGGTCACGGAATCCCCAGGGAGGAGGAAAGTAGTAAAAACAGCCAGTTGCCAACTCCCCAGGGGAGCCCCAGGGCAGGTTAGGAGGCTGTCCCACCTAGTCAGAGCCCGAGACGGGGGCAGTGGTGGCAGCAGTACCTGGAGACTCCTTCAGGTACCGGGTCAGGCAAAGGAGGGGTAGGCAGAGCGGGGGCCACCAGCTGACGCAGGCCTGGTCCGCCACAGAAACCGTTAGCAAAAAGTGTAATGAATATAAAAAAGACAAAAAATGGGGAACACTTGGTTCTTTCTTGAGTGGTGGCATGGGGAGGAGAAGGAAGCTATAGGGTAGAGCCAGTCTGGTGTCGTGGTTAAGTGCGCGGACTCTAATCTGGGAGAACTGGGTTTGATTCCCCACTCCTCCACTTGCACCTGGCTGGATGACCTTGGGCAAGCCATAGCTCTGTACCAGCTGTTCTCTCAAGGACAGTTGTCTCAGAGCTCTCTCAGCCCCACCTACCTCACAGGGGGTCTGTTGTGGGGAGGGGAAGGGAAAGGAGTTTGTAAGCCGCTCTGAGACTCTTAAGTGAGTGAAGGGCGGGATATAAATCCAATCTCTTCTTCTTCTAAAGGAGGACGCTACAGTGCGAGTGCGGGGGAGCCCCACCTCTGGGACACAGTTTCTGCAGTGGGGAGGACAGACAGAAAGGAGCTGCCATGGAGGGGCCCATGGAGCCCCCGGTGCTCAAGGGTCCCTGTACATCCACAACCCCCCCCCCCCGGCTGACACCCCCAAGCATGGCTCACCTGTTGCTGAGAAAAACCCTCAGATCCTTGGTCTCTGAATTACCTGGAGTTTGGTCCTGGTCTGCTAGGGTTGCCAGGTCCCCCCTGGGGGTGGGTTTGCCCACTCGACGGGCCCCTTACCCTCCAGCCTGGATCCGGCCGCTGGGGGAACCCCACCCCCAAAGTGTCGGGATCAGGGCACCATGCCCCGCGTGATGTCATCGTGCAGGGCATGTTGTGTGGGGGGGGAACTCGATGTTTCCCCCTTGAATGGTAGCGGTCCTGCTCCCAGCGTGCCTGGGGTGCTGATATCACTGCTGGGTGATGTCACTGTGGCATGCATGAAAACGTCCTGGAGAGGGGCCAGGCCTCCCCCCCCCCCCGCCACCACAAAGGTAAGGCCTGGCAACCCTGTGGTCTGCTCCAGCGAAACCCCCCACTTGTGCAGGGACTGAAACGCTCTCTGCCCTCACAGCTCCCAAAGGTTCTCCTGTGCTGGGTTGGGTTGTGGCCCCTAGTGGGTAGCTACCTTAAAGGCTGTGGTCACGTGGCAAGTTTACTGCAATTTGTTCCCACCGCAGATTTGATCAGGGATATTTTTTTAGCGGGTTCAGAGGATCACACATCCCTTGCCCAACTGCTTGCCTTGCGCGACAAGGCTCCAGGCACTGTCCAGACAGCTGCGCCACCCAAGTCACTATGTATGCAAGACAAATGGTAAAGCCAGGATCATGATGAAGTCAAAGCATCAGGAACATTTGGGCTGAGGAAGCAGAAAACAGAGCAAGGGGGGGGGGGAATTGTTTCCATTTGCAGCAGGGAGAAATGGAAGCGGAAACAGAAGTTTTTCATAAGGTCCAAAACAGCAGGCATGAGAAATTAATAATCATCCCCGTTTTGGAAAGGCACAAATCCAGAAGGACAACTTCAGATGAGAATATTGTTAACTTCTCCATAGTACCCCCAAACCATGTGTGTCTGTCTCTCCTGGCAGGTCAGCTGATTTACCAAGCTGCGTCACCAGACGAGGAAGCTCTGGTGACAGCAGCCAGGAACATGGGCTACGTCTTTCTCTCCCGAACTCAAGACACCATCACCATCAGTGAGCTGGGCAAGGAGAGGACCTATAAGGTGCTGGCGCTTCTGGATTTCAACAGCGTGCGCAAACGGATGTCTGTTCTGGGTAAGCGGTTACGAAACTGGGATCCCTCTGGAAGTCAGTCTGTGTCTACTGCTTTCCCAACAAGGCAGAGCCCTCCTTTGTGAATTTTTCTCAATCCCTTATAAGCCAGTGGCCACCATGACATCTTGTGGCTGTCAGTTCCACACATCAACCCTGCATTCTGTGTGAAGAAGTGCTTCCCTTTGTCTGTCCTGAATTTACTTTGTTGGGTGCCTCCCAGTTCTAATATTTTGGGGAAGGCCAACCCCCTGTCTCTCATTTCTCCACCCCCAGCATAATTGTATAGTCCCTGATGAGCATGTGTCTCCTCCCCACCGGTTTGCCTTTTCTCTAAACTGAAAACAATTGCGTCTTCTCTAACTTATGGGGGTGGTCTCTTGGCTTCAGTCCGAGATCCCGAGGGACGAATCAAGCTCTACACCAAAGGGGCCGACACCGTGATCCTGGAGAGACTTCACAGTGATTGGTCTTCTGAGGCCTACACAGCCAAGGCTCTGAATGTAAGTCTGGCACAGAAACATGGTTCCCGTTTGCCCACAGGAGACCTCCAGGCGATTGTAGCCCTTGCCGACTGATGCTCAGCTGACTGGCGGGCAGAAACTGGGGCCAAAGGGGGAGCAGAGTCATCTAGGGAGAAAAATTAAAAAAGAAAAAGAAGGCCTTAGCTACTTGCAGGAAGTCTCCTCGAGCCACCCGGAAGTGACAAAGAGTAGTCTTAGCAATCTCCAGAAACTCTCTGGTAATCTTACAACCACCCCATCAGTGGCCTGGCCTGGGAAACCTTCACAGAAAGAGCTGGAGCCAAAAAGACACTCACTGCCTTCCCCCACTTTCCACTTTGGCATGGATGGCTGCAGGTGCCGAGGCCGAGACCGCCCATTGGCAAGCTGCTCTTGCTCACTGCTGTTCTGAGTGACGGCAGGAGAAAAACACCCCCCCCCCCAAAAAGTTGGCATGCTGTGCACAACTGTGTGACTTCTGGGGAAAACATTTCCTGGTAATTCCTACAGCAATCCTACATCACTTCTGGTTTTTCCCCAAAAGTGAAAATTCCTGGAGGTTTGAGAGTGGAGCCTTTGGAGGGCAGGTTTGGGGGAGGGAGGACCTCTGTGGAGTATAATGCCATAGCCTGCCCTTCAAAACCACCATTTTCTCTAGAGGAACTGATCTTTTTAGTCCGGAGATAATTTGTATTTCCAGGAGGTCTCCAGACCCCACCTGGAGGTTGGCAACTCTGAGATCCACCCTCTGAAGCGACCATTTCCTCCAGAGTCTCTGTAGTCTGGGGTGGGGCTCCCACAGACTATGGCAATTTGGGAGTGGGGTTCCCCCCGGCGGCCCAATCTGGGCTGGCGGGGAGCGGGCTGATTGAGCGGGGGTTTCCCCGCCCCCCGGGGGGACTTGGTAACCCTACTTGTTATTGTTCCGGAGATTCTCTCTGCCCTGCATGTAACATATTCTATTACATTTGTATCTAGGGTTCCCTAGATATACCCCAGCAAATCTCAGGAGATTTGAGGGATGGTGCCTGCAAAGGGCAGAGTCTGGGGGCAGTAAGATGTCACACTGAAGTGATAGTCTAGGCTGCGTCCTTTAGTCTTTATGGTCTTCACCATAGAAACTAAGGAAAATTCCTAGAGGGTCACTATGTAGAGGCAATTTTTTACTCCCATTTTTCAATTCCTTGGGGGCAGGAGACCAGAACTAAGCAAATCCCAGCCCTGAGCGGGCAAATGGGATGTCTACTCATATCTTATCCTTTGCAGCTTATAATTCTTTTGCATCTCTGCATCAGGACTGGTTCAGGCACCTGAAGGAGAGATACAGCATTCCCTTCTGCAGAGGCTGATGGGAAGGAGGCATGGCCAATTCAGTTTAGCTTATTAATTAACTGCCTCTAAAAATGCCTTTGCTGTTCCCAACAGCCTGAGCTGGTTCTAAGAACAACTAAGTATTTAACACACAGTCTTCATTCATTTGGAATCAACTTTATTCAACTCTTTATGCATCCAAAGGTTCAGTTTACTCACATTCCCTTTCCTGGTACTGATAAGAGACTTAAAGTCCTAAGTCTTTTGAATGATTCATGCAGTAAAAAGAGCTGCATCTCTCCAGTCTGCTTACTGAGAAGATTACAATCAACTGAGAAGAGGCAAAACAGTTTTCCCTGGGCAAATGTATCAAAGGAAAAAGGAGGCTGTATAAACCAATCAGGAAGGCTACTCTCAAACAGCTGACCTTAAGATTACTAAACTACATTACCCACAATTAGGGCTGCCAAGTCCAACTTGGGAAATATCTGGGGACTTTGGGGGTGGAGCCAGGAGACTTTGGGGGTGGAGCCAGGAGAAAGGAAGTGACATCATTTTGTGATGTCACATCCTGTGATGTTGCTTCCACATGCTTCCACATGAACTCATGAAGTTTTCTGATACTGAATCAGGCCATTGGTCCATCAAGGTCAGTATTGACTACTCAGACTGGTAGTGGCTCTCCAGGGTCTCAGGCTGAGATCTTTAATGTCACCTATTACCTGATCCTTTTTTAGCTGAAGAGGCTGATACCTCCTGCATGTCAAGCAGATGCTCTATCACTGAGCAATGGCCCTACTGAATCCTTCCTCATCTCGGCAGAATATGAAGCCCTAAGTGCTACACAAGTGCTAAATATGATTTTCATATCATAAGAACAGGAGAGAAGCCACAGTGGATCGGCCCATCCAGTACAACACTCTGTGTCACAACAGTGGCCAAAAATACCAGGTGCCCTCAGGAGGTCCAGCAGCGGGGCCAGAACTCCAGAAGCCCTCCCACTGTTGCCCCCCAAGCACCAAGAATTCAGAGCATCACTGCCCCAGACAAAGGGTTCCATTTAGACCTTTTGGCTAATAATAGCCACTGATAGACCTCTGCTGGATGGGGACAGAGAGAGAGACAGACAGACAGACAGCTTTTTCACTTACTCTTGCCCAATTCCCAGGCTTTATTTCTGGCCCTTGTTTCACCCAGCTGTTGTCCATGTAAGTCCCATAACTTCTCCCCCCCCCCCCCCCCCCAGCATAGGCTTTTTGGTGGCTAAAGAGGACCTTTGTCCTCCCCTTTTCGCCAGCAGAAAAGCTAGTTGGATCCATCCCTAACTTAAAATACCAGTTACTTGATGTACAAATGCTTTTAAAAATGCAGATTTTTACTGCCGGGGGGGGGGGGGGGGACACACGGTTGAAAGAAACAGAAAATTGGCATAAAAATGAGGAATCCCAACTTTTATTTGCAGAAGGGAAATGAGGATTGGGGGGACCCAAGCAGCCAGGACAAGACATTTTAAACAATCCCACTCCCAGACCTTCTACAGGCAACCTCTCCTTGTGATGTTTACCTCTTTGGAAGTGACAGTTTATTCCTTTGACAAAACCACAGTGGACAGACAGACAGAAAAAAGAAAGAGGGGGAGGGGGAGAGACAGAGAAGGAAAAGAGCTCGCAGACCCCAGCTTACCCGAGCAGTTTACTCCAGCAGCAACCTTGCACGGAAGCCCTTCAGTAGAAAGAGCTTAGTCGCTCCTTAATCTCTGGGCGGGGCTGTCTTGCTCGATTAGCTCTTAAAGGGGAAATTTCCCTTTTAAGAAGTTCAAGAGGCCAGCAGGGCAGGCTCCGAGGTTCCCCTGCTGGCAGCCATTTTGTCCCCCCGGTGGCCAATTTTGGAAAAGCGGGGGAAAGCTTTCAAAATCGGTGTTTCCCCCACTCTACCGGGGGACTTGGCAGCCCTACCCACAATTCTTACACATTTAAAGATGCAGTAAACAATTCTCTATACTTTGCTATTCTGATCTCTGCTGGGGGCAGCACAACACCCCTGAGGTGGTTTATAGCTCTTTTACACAGGGGTCCTTTCGTTAAAAAAGAGGTGCAGGAGCTCATTAGCATAACTTATTTGTATATGCCACACCCCCAGACGTCACCAGAAGTGTCAGAAGGCCACACACCCCTGACGTCACCGGAAGTGTGTCAGAAGGCAATACCCACTGCTCAGGCTCCACCCCAAAAATCTCCAAGGTATTTCCCAACTCAGAGCTGGCAAGCCTATCTAATGGCAAAGAAAGAAAGAAAGAAAGAAAGAAAGAAAGAAAGAAAGAAAGAAAGAAAGAAAGAAAGAGGAAGGAAGGAAAGGAACAGGAAGGAAGGTAAGTAGGTAGGTGGGGGGAGAAAGAGAAGAAAGAAAGAAAGAAAGAAAGAAAGAAAGAAAGAAAGAAAGAAAGAAAGAAAGAAAGAAAGAAAGAAAGAAAGGAAGGAAGGAAGGAAGGAAAGGAACAGGAAGGAAAGGAAGAAAGAAAGAAAGAAAGAGAGGGAGGGGGGAAGAAAGAAAGAAGGAAGGAAAGAAAGGAACAGGAAGGTAGGTAGGTGGGGGGGGAGAGAGAAAAGGAAGAAAGAAAGAAAGAGAAAGAAAGAAAGAAAGAAAGAGAGAGAAAGAAAGACTAGGTGCTTCTCTCCCCCTCGCTGACAGCCACTCGGCCCGGCGTTTCCCTCCCTGTCCCCCCCCCCCCCCCGGCTCACTCTTGCTTGGGCCCGAGTGGCCTAACGCCACTCGGGCCTGGCTTTTCCCTCCCTCCCACCCCCTCGCGGCCCGGGAATGGCGAGTGGGGGGGGGATGGGGAGTTTCTCTCCGGGCCGGCGGCCTGCTGCTGTCCAGGAAGGGTGAGCAGGGGGAGGGATGGGGAGTTTCTCTCTGGGCCGGCGGCCTGCCGCGGCCCGGGAAAGGTGAGCAGGGGGAGGGATGGGGAGCTTCTCCCGGGGGGGGGGGGATTGGGCCTGGGAGACGTGGTGGGGAGGGGAAGGCAGCCTCCAAAGTTGTCTTCCAGGCCCGGCATCTGGTGCGGGGCCTGGAGAATGCAGCGGCGGACCTGCTGGCGGCAGGGCTTCGTCATGTGCCTGCCCCCGGCCTCTTCACTCCCGGAGCACTCCTGGCTCCAACGGACCCCTGCTTTTACATATACCAAAAATTAATACAAAAAACTTTCAAAGTGCAATAAAAATTAAGTTAAAAGAACATAAGAGATCAATGTAATACAATTAAAAAAACATTTTCTCTGTAGTGCCCTTCCCCTTGTCACACCATTTCTTATCAATCTAATTTCAGACCCTCCAGAAAAGACAGGTCTTCAGTCCCACCTGGAAGGTCTTTAGGGAAGCAGTTGTCCTCACCTAGGGTTGCCAAGTCTGGGTTGGAAAATACCTGGGGACTTTGGGGGTGGAGCCAGGAGAAGGTGGGGTTTGGGAAGGGGAGGGGCCTCAGCAGGGTACAACAACATGGTACTCTAGTCCACCCTTCAAAGCAGCCATTTTCTCCAGGGGAGGTGATCTCTGTCAGCTGGAGATCAGTTGTAAAAGCGGGAGATCCCCAGGCCCCACCTGGAGGCTGGCAACTGCATCCTCACCTTCTCCAAGAGAGAGTTCCAAAATTGAAACACCCTCTGAACATCTCCTAAGCCTGGTTCCCAGAACAGGGAATCATGCAGAGATGGAGTGGGCACCCTCCTCTGTGAGTGATTGCTTGAGCTTGTCTAATGAAACCTCAAGGGAGTGCCAAGTTTGAGGGGTGGTGCTTTACCCCCCCACCCCCCGTGTAGCTGCTGGAGCTCCTTTGAGACCATGCTTGTGGGACCCAGAGCCGCCAATATTGTCCTCTTCCCCAGAGCTTTGCGGAGGAGACCCTCCGGACTTTATGTCTGGCTGCCAAAGAGGTGGAGGAGAAGGAGTACGCCCAGTGGAGCAAGAAGCACCATACTGCCAGTGTCCTGCTCCAGAATCGTGGCCCAGAACTGGACAAGGTCTACGAGGAGATAGAATGGGATCTCCAGGTAGGTGTTCAGTTTTGGGTGGGGCCGAGTCATAAAGATGATTTTTTTGTAGGCTGCCTTGATTCACGCGTTCCCCATTTTGATATCGCCTCTCTCTGGGGAGTAATGAATTTCTGGATTGATTTTCACACCATTTTGGGTGCACTCAGAAAGTGTCCTTTCCCAGGAAAGCCTTGTGTGGTAGGTTCGGTGACAGGCCCAGGGTCACATCGTGAGCTTCCATGATAGAACTGGGATTCTATCCCGGTTCTCCCAGGTCTTAGCCCAGCACTCTAACCACTATGCCACGCCAGATGACGTAGCGGTTAGAGTCTCCCTTAATATTTGGGGGGCATGACTCCTAATATCTTTTAACGTTTCCCCCCTTCTTACTGAGATTCCCCTCTGTCTGCATAACTTTGAACTGTAGCTGGGATTGGCCTTCTTTTGTGTATTTTTTGATCAGTGTCATGGCAATTTGTATATATAAATGACTAGCCCGATACCCGTGCTTCACTACGGTATTTAAGTTCTGTCAATCCAGTTATCATACTGATGATATGAAGTTTGAAATGTAAGATTTGTTGTAAGAATTCTAATGGAGAAGATTGTCGTGTAAAAAATGAAGTGAGGTATACGTACTGGTTTTTCTCTCTCTGCTGAAGGACCTCTCTGTAGACCACATTGGTGGTTCTGCCCTCAGGTGCTGAGATCGCCAGGCTGCTTGGTGAGCTCACTCTGTAGAAGGCCACATAGAACAGTCCATGTGAGAAGCAGTCGTCTGTTAAGTCAACTCCTGCCACCTTCCACGAAAGCGATGGCCTCTCTGCAGGTGTTCCTGGATTGTTTTGCTCATGTGGTGACTGTGTTGTTCTGAGCGCCTCCGGATGATCTTGCTGGTACTTGCTCAGTGCCCCACAGGAGTACTATGTGCAAATGTCTTTGCTGCATTCCTAAGTTGCCTCCTCCTTGTAGCGTTAAAGTGCCCTGGCCTGCTCCAACACCTGACAGACACTCGCCTGTCTGGTGTGTGGGGAGGGATTATGTTTAAAGGCATCTGGGAGGCTGGGCCAGCAGCAGGGCTAAGGCAATTTTGCTGAGCAAACCTCCCCGGAGTCTGTAAGCATCCCACCTCCTCTCCTCCACCTGACAGGCAGCTGCCTGTCCAGGGTAGGAGGGGGAGGAGTATTAGAAGCCACTGTGGAAGTGGGGCCAGCAGGATCACAAAGGCGTTACTGCCGGGGTGGGCTCCCTCGTGGCTTTAAGCACCCTGCAACCGCTGCTGCACCTGACAGACAACCACCTGTTAGGTGTAGGAGGTGAGGGGGAGTGTGTTGGAAGCCATTGGAGAGGCTGGCCAGCAGCATCACCGTACCTCACAGGTGGTTTTTGGCCATTCATGATTTCCTCAACTGCCGTTAACTCTCTGCAGTCTCCTGAAACTGTTTTTTTTTTTACCTCAGAATGCTGAGCTCTGCAACTGACCAATCAGAGAGTGGGGGGGGGGGGGTGCAAGGAGGCAGCCACATAGGAATCAATGAGGGGAGCACATTTTCCACTTAGGGGTCAAATTTCTAAAAATCCCTTCTTAGTGAGCACCTATGCCATAGTAGGAGCACTCTCCCCAAATTTGGTGCTTTTAGGTCCAGTGGTTTGGCCTGGGTGTTGATTTTAAGGTGAGGGGACTTTCTTTTGTACAGATAGATATATATTGTTCAATTCAACCCCCTATAAATGGCACATTAAAAAAATTACCATCTGCATAGACAATACAAGCAAATGGACAAAACCGACACTGGCAAGCAGAGAACCGAAACTGTCTACAAAAACATAAACAAATGTGACAAGAAACAAAAGAGGGAAGATTCACCTTTCCCTGCTTCAAAAGCCAGGAAGAAGTTTGGATGCAAGAGAAAAGGGGGTGTGTGCAGACAGGGCTTTTTCAGTGGTGGCACGTTGCCTTCAGAAAGCCCCTTTCCCTTAAAGCTCACTTGGCACTTACTTTACTGTCTTTTAGATGCCGGGCCAAAATATTTCTGTTTCCCTAGGCTTTGAACTGAGATGTGCTATTTTTGTGGCCTGCTTCTAGCCTGGGGCTCTTTAATGAATATTTCTTAAAATGTGTTTTTATGTCAGTGCAGGCATTTTACTCGTTTTATTGCTGGTTTTAATGCTGATAATTTTAATGCTTGCTTTTATCATTTTGTGGCTGCATTTGTTTTAACCTTGTGCACTGCCTAGAGCGGTTCTGTAGAAAGGCCACACGTAAATTTTCCGATCAAACAAATAAAACATTAGATGAAAACAATCTCAATACAACTGCATTAGGGCAGAAAAGAGTTTTATAAGTGTCATGAAATCAGCCAACCCAACCATCAATAAATTATGAATTTATTTATTTATTTATTTCTACTCATATCCCACCTAGCCAGCAAGCCGGCTCTAGGCGGCTAACAACATAAAATCAAAACATACAGAGTTAATATACGCAACATATAAAATCACATTAAAATACAACTTAAGCAATAAAATCGAACAGAGGCAGCAGATACTAAACCAACACCAAAACCAGCAAACCTACTTATTTCTGGCCCGGAGGCTTCCACCACAGATGTTCTAGAGGTGACTCACCAGACCACCTGCTAAGGGCCATTCCCTCTGGTGGCGGCCCCAAAAGCCTGGCAGAAGAGCTCCGCTTTGCAGGCCCTGCGGAACTGCAAAAGGTCCCACAGGGCCCTGATGTTCTCCGGGAGCTCATTCCACCAGTGGGGAGCCGCCACCGAGAAGGCCCTATTCCTGGTGGTTACCAACCTGGCCTCCCTCAGGCCCGGAAGGGTCAGGCAATGTTGAGTGCCTGACTGCAGTGCTCTCTGGAGTGTATACGGGGAAAGGCGGTCCCTTAGGTAGGCAGGCCCCAGACCATATAGGGCTTTAAAGGTTAAAACCAGCACCTTGAACCGGATCCAGTACACTATAGGCAGCCAGTGCAGCGCCCTCAGCACAGGCCGGACGTGGTCCCTCACCGAGAGGCCCATCAGCAGCCTGGCCGCGGCGTTCTGCACTAGCTGCAGCCTCTGGAGCTGGGTCAAGGGCAGCCCCATGTAGAGAGTGTTACAGTAGTCTAGTCTCGAGGTGACCATAGCATGGATCACTGTTGCCAGGTCATTGCGTTCAAGGAAGGGAACCAACTGCCTAATCAGCCGTAGATGGTAGAAGGCTGCTTTGGCAGTGGCTGCTACCTGGGCCTCCATGGTTAAGGAGGCATCCAGGAGCACTCCCAGGCTCCGGACCCTCGGCGCTGGCACCAATGGTACCCCCCCGAAGGCCGGTAGTGGGATCCCTATCCCCGGTCCACTCTGACTCAGGCACAGGACCTCCGTCTTCATTGGATTTAATTTCAGTCGGCTCAGCCTGAGCCAGCCCGCCACGTCCTGAAGCGCCCGCTCCAGGTCATCCAGGGTGGCTCCGGACTGGCCGCCCAACAACAGATACAACTGGGTGTCATCAGCATACTGGTGACAACCCAGCCTATGCCTCCGGGCAGTCTGGGCGAGAGGGCACATATAGATGTTAAACAACATGGGGGATAGCACTGCTCCCTGAGGCACACCGCATACCAGCGGGTGCCTCTGGGACATCTGCTCCCCCAGCACCACTCTCTGTCCCCGACCTTGGAGGAAGGAGACGAGCCACTGTAAGGCAAGCCCCTGAACCCCTATGTTGGCGAGGCGGTGGGTCAGTAGCCGGTGGTCGACCATGTCAAACGCAGCCGACAGATCTAACAACACCAGCACTGCCGTTCCGCCCCGATCCAGATGCCGTCGGAGGTCATCCGTGAGGGCGACCAGTGCCGTCTCTGTCCCATGACCTGGCCGGGTCTAGCACGGAAGTGTCATCCAGGAAACTCTGCAACTAAATTGCCGCCGCCCTATCCAAAATCTTGCCCAAAAAGGGCAAGTTGGAAACTGGCCGATAATTAGCCAATTCGGCCGGGTCCAGTGATGGTTTTTTCAGGAGAGGGCGGACCATCGCTTCCTTGAGTGCCCCTGGGAACAGTCCCTCCTGGAAGGACTTGTTGACAATCTCCCTAAGGGCACCTCGTAACGCCTCATGGCCAGCTTTTATCAGCCACGAAGGGCACGGATCAAGGCTGCATGAGGTTGGGCGTACAGCAGAGAGTAAACTGTCAACCTCCTCAAGGCTGAGTGGACTGAAAGAATCCAGAATAGAACTAGGAGACGTGCATGGAGCCTCGAGTTCACTCACTGTCTCAACTGTGGCAGGGAGATCACGGTGGAGCAACAAGATTTTATCTGCAAAGTAGCTCGCAAAAGCCTCACAGCCGATGTCCAATTTCCTATCATTTAGTCTGCCATATGGCAGTTCTGTTAAAGACCGAATAGTTCTAAATAATTTTGCCGGGCGTGAGCTTGCAGACGCAATCATAGCTGCATAGAACTGTCTCTTTGCAGCCTTGACAGTCATCTCATAGGATTTCATAAACATCCTGTAAGATGCTCTTGATGCTTTGTCGCGGGCTCACCGCCACCGTTTCTCTAATCGTCTAGGCTCTTGTTTCATCTTCCGCAGCTCCCCGGTATACCAGGGAGCTCACTTAGAACGAGGGCGAAGAGGACGCCTGGGGGCGATCTCGTCGATGGCCACCCGGAGCCGGCCATGCCAGTCCTCAACCAGCTCATCCAACGAGCCGCCAGGGGGCATGGGATCCCGCAGAGCCATCTGAAACCGCTGAGGGTCCATCTGGCTCCGTGGGCGAGCCAAAATACGCTCGCCGCCCACACGGGGTCTGAGTGGGACATTCAGATGGGCCTTCAGAGCATGGTGGTCCGACCATGGTACTGGCAAAGCAGTAATTGGACCCACCCCAATCCCTGCCGCAAAAATCAAGTCGAGCGTATGCCCGGCCTGGTGTGTGGGCACCGTGACAAGTTGGGTGAATCCTAGTGCTGCCATGGCCAACACCAGGTCCATCGCCGGCCCAGAGGCCGCATCATCAGCGTGGACATTGAAGTCACCCAGGACTACAAATCGAGAATGTTCCAACGCCCAGCCCGACACGGCCTCAGCCAGAGATGGCAGGCGGATGGGTGGTGCATTGGGTGGTCGGTACACCCCCCAGACAGCCAAACTCTCCCCGGCTTCCCACACCCGGCCCAAGCAGTCTATGCCTGCGAGTTTAAGCAAAAGAATGCAAAAGTCTTGATTTTTTTTCAACCTAAAATTTTTTAAATCCGATTTTTAAAAAAACCTGAATTACAGAGTTTTCAGCCAGATTTCAAACTGTTATGCATAGTTACCCATCTTGCTTCCTGTTTCAGCTCCTTGGGGCCACAGCCATTGAAGACAAACTCCAGGAGGGAGTCCCAGAGACCATCCATCTCCTCAAAAGGGGGGGCATGAAAGTGTGGGTGTTGACCGGAGACAAACAAGGTATGCCTGATTTGATTCCAGGGGCTCGGGTCTGGTGTGAACAGGGGCTCGGGTCTGGTGTGAAAACTACAGGAAGGGCAGAGTTGCCCCTCCCTTAATGCCTCCACCCCATGCAGAAACAGCACTCAGTTTGTTTCCTTCTGCAAGGCGGAGGCCGTAGCTTAGTGGGAGAACATCTGTTTGGCATGCAGAAAGTCCCAGGTTCAGTTCCTGGAATCTCCCGTTGAAAAATGAACTAGGCTGAAGGTGGCAGGAAAGACTGCTGCTTGAGCCCCTGGAGAGCTGCTGCCAGTCTGATTAGACAATATTGACTTTGATGGACCGATGGTCTGGTTCAGTATGAGACAGCTTTGTGTGTTGATGTGTTCAAAGTTTTGGCAGGCAGCAGAAATTTTCCATTCTGCCCCAACAAACCACCTCTAGAGGAGTCGTAGACAATTATCACTCATTCAGCCGCATGCCAGTTCAGAGTGTGGCCGATGGGTTAAAAAAGAATCCAAGTTAAGCACATGTATTATGCCTGCAGCTGCCCTTATACTGAATCAGATCATTGGTTCACCAAGGTCAGAGGTCCTCCAGAGACTCAGGCAGAGGTTTCTCCCTTCACTTGCTGCGCGTCTTGTGTTGAATGCCCCTGGACGGATCTATGGTGCAGCCCCATTTGGAATACTGTGTGTGTGGTTCTGTGAGAGTCCAGCAACAAGTCAGCAACAAGTGTCCTTAAACAGAGGAACTTTATTGAAGAAAGGTCTTACTGGTCATCCACACTTCTTGTGTTAGTAATAGTATGTATTCATTAGGGCAGAACAATTATACACTATTCAAAAGGCTGGTCACTGACAACACCTCCAATCATAGTAAAGATTAAAAGGCGCTAAAAATACTGGCTCCTTGTTCCCAGAGTAAAAGCGGGAATAAGGCTGCGGTCACAAGGGCCCTTTAAATCCGGGAGCCCTCCCAGATTTAAAGGGGCCTCATTTTTCTACCGCGGGTTGGGATGTCTACACATCCCAACCCCTGCGGCAGCAGAAGCAGTGGCTGCGGAAACGGCGGCTGTGGCAGAAACAGCGGCCGCGGCCACATTAGAGGCGGCCGCCGCGGCAGTGGCGGAAGCGGTGGCGGCTGCAGAAACGGCGGCAGCGGCTGCGGAAGCGGTGGCAGCCACAGAAGCGGCAGAGGAGGCGGCGGCCGCGGAAGCGGCGGCAAAGGACCCAACCGCCGCCTGGTAAGTTTGGGGGTTTTTTTCCCCCCCTTTTACACTTGGGCGCTTGACTGCCCAAGCGCCCAAGTGTAAAAGGGGGGAAAAAATGGCTGACGGGACCATCTGGACAGCCCCGCTCTCGCAATGATTGCGAGAGAGGGCTGGCCAGATGGCTGAAATGTGGGTTCCTCCCGCAACACCCGGGAAAACTGTTGATTTTCCCGGGGTTGGAAAATGCAGGAGCAACCTGCATTTAAGCTCGCTTTGGCGCGGGACTTTCTGCGGCCGTTGTGGACAGCCCCTTTAAATGCGGGAGGAAATAGCCGTTCCTCCCGCATTTAAGGGCCGTGTGACCGTGGCCTTTGACTTCTCTATACCTGAAAAGAAACAGCAGCTGGGAGTGAGACACTCTAGGTCAGCGAAGCAGGCGAGGGGATAAGCAGCCATGAGAACAGGGTGGATGAGACATTCCATGGACATGAGGCCTGCCGAGGAAGGAGCCACTTCCCGCCCTGGGGGATGGCAGCATTACCTGCCAGGTTCTGGTCACCGTATCTCAAAAAGGACATTGCAGATCTCAAAAAAGTACAGAGGAAGGCAACCAAGATGATGAGGCGGTTAGAGCCCCTTCCCTGTGAGGAAGGGCTGAAGAGTCTGGGACTTTTCAGTTGAGAAAAGAGATGACTAAGGGGGGGGACACAATAGAGGTTGACAAAATTATGCATGGGATGGAGAGAGCTGATAAAGAGAACTTTCTCTCCTTCTCCCAAAAGACTAGAACTCGAGAGCATCCAATTAAGCTGATGGGCAGGAGGTTCAGGATGGACAGAGAGTGATTCAAATGGGGAATTTGCTGCCAGACGATGTCATGATGGCCACAGGAATTAAAATACCGATTCATGGAGGAGAAGTCTATCAATGGCTACTAGCCAGGGTGGTTGAGGGGAACCTCCACATTCAGAGGCACTAATCCTCTGAATCCCAGAGCCAGGAGGCAACCTCAGGGGAAGGTCTTGACCTCTATGTCCTGTTGTTGGCCCTCCAGAGGAACTGGCTGGCGACTATGTGAGACAGGATGCTGGACTTGATAAGACTGTTGGTCTGATCCATCAGGGCACTTACGGCGACCCTATGAATTAATATCGTCCAAAACGTCCCGTCATTAACAGCCTTGCTCCAGTAAACTGAGGGCTGTGGCCTCCTTTATTGAGTCAAGCAATCTCATGTTGGGGCTTCCTCTTTTTCCTGCTGCCTTCAACTTTTCCTAGTGTATTCTTTTTTTAATTGATCCTTTTTTAGCAGGAGATGCTGGAAACGGAACCTGTGGCCTTCTGCATGCCAAGCAGATGTCCTACCACTGAGCCATGATCCCTGCCTAAGCAGAGGTGGTTTACCATTGCCTTCCTGAACTTAGCAATCCTGATCTTCCTTGAGTCAAAGCTCCCTTCATCAGGTGCCCCAAAAATCTAGTGGGTCTCTAAGGTGCTACTGGACTCAGATCTAGTTGTTCTACCACAGACCATGATGGCTGCCCACCTGAAACTGATCTTCCTTGTTGGTTTCCCATCCACATAGTAACCGTGGCCAACTTTACTTAGCTACCACATTCTGACAAGCTCTGGTTAGTCTGGGCTGCTCAGGCTGTAAAAGAACACCAGCTATGTGATAGGTCAAGAGCAAAAGAAACTAATAGCTGAAATATACACTAAACCAATAAATCATATAACAGAATAATGCAAAAATATCAATTTAATGCAGCAAACAGGGGTCCAAGAATCAACCAAGTATCTGGTAAATATATTAGTTTCTGGCAATCTTCATCAGGCGAGGACCATCATTTGACTTCATGAATGACCAATGGGACAACGTCCAAGAAAACAGTCCTTTAAGGTTCAGACTAATCCAACAATATCAATTTTTCATACTGGAATCATACACAGGGTACTCATACAAGGTTATACATAGCTAAGCAAGCTTCACAGTGAACCTTAAAGGATTGTTTTCTTGGACATTGTCCCATGGATCCAAGTACTAAAACCGCTTCTTAGATATCTTAACTGTACACAGTATGTAACAAATTGTCCATCTTGTATACCTTAGGGTAGTTTAGTTTTTCTTTTTGTAGTTTTTAGTATAGGTGTAGGGAAAAAATCAACAAAAATATTATTAAAAAAACCAAAACATTTCTTTTATAGTGTGATCTGACTGCATGTCAGTAAGTTCAAGCTGCAGCTCCTCAGGTGCTGTATCAATATCAGCAGTGATGGGATAAGAGTGCAAATTGAATTTAGGCTCAATTTTCTTGAAGTCCTGAAATCTTCTTGGCGGGCCGCAAAAAACTCTGTGGTGGGCCACATGTGGCCCCTGTGCCGCAATTTGCCCACCCCTGGTTTAGTGTATATTTCAGCTATTAGTTTCTCAGGCTGTAAAAGAGGCAGAGCCACTTCGCAGTGGCAGATCATCCACTTGGCATGCAGAAGGTCCCAGGTTTGACCCTCAGGTTCACCAATTAAAACCCAGAACTGGATTGTAGATGATGTGAATGCCAGCCTGAGGCATTGGAGAGTAGGCAAGACTGAAAGCGTGTCTTGGTTTACCTAACCAGGAGGTCCAGGGGTGGAGGCTGCAAGGCTGTTTTTGCTCGTGCTCTGGCCTCCACATTCCATCTGGGGTCTGCTTTGCGGTTTCAGAGACGGCGGTGAATATAGGCTTTGCGAGCCAACTCCTGTCGGACGACATGACCATCCTTGGGGAGACCGAGATCTGGTATGGAGGAGCTGGGGGGTAGAGGAGTAGAAGGCCTAGCCCCGTGGGTTCCTGCTTGACCTTCCATTGCCAAATAGTCCTCACTGCCCCACCAGTTAAGCTTGTGCTAGGGTTGCCAACCTCCAGATTGGCCTGGAGACCTCCCAGAATTACAACTGATCTCCAGACAACTGAGATCAGGAGAAAGTGACTACTTGGGAATGTGGACTAGGGATGGCCTGGAAACACATTTTTGTGGTTTGGTTTGTGGCTAAACCACAAACTGATACTAACTAGGAGGTTGGTTCGCAAACTGAACCAGTTCATATCAGTTTGTCCCCTGCTTTCTGCTCCCAGCCACTTTTCACCCTTTAAACCAAGCAGCTTAGTGGCGGGGAGCAGAAAGCAGGGGTTTAAATGGCTCCGAGCCATTTAAACCCCTGCTTTCTGCTTCCCGCCACTGAACTGGTTTTTTGTGAAGAGCAGAAAGCAGGGGTTTAAATGACTTAAACCCCTGCTTTCTGCTCTTCACGAACTGCCATGAACTGCCTTAAAATTCATGGAAGTTTGTGGTGGCTCTTCTGATCATGAACATCACTTTGTGAACTACAAACTGGCCAAAATTCATCACAAAGTTTTGTTAGTGAGCCGGTTCATACCCATCCCTAATGTGGCCCCACAGAAATCTGTCCCCTCCCCAAACCCTCCCCACCCCAGGCTCCACCCTCAAATCTCCAAGAATTCCCAAACCTGGTGTGGGCAATACTAACTAGCAAAGGAAGGCTTGTGGCCATTTGCAGGTGGGAAGCAGGTTGCTTACATTTTCAGAAAGTCAATCTGGTTCAGGAGCCCCTCCTGTTCTTCTGAACTTTTCTTGCAGTGAAATCCTCAAATCTTCTCGCAATGGCAACAACAGTATGGCTGGGAGTGGTGAAGGCTTGTTTGGTTGTGACTCACCTCAGGATTTCCAGGCATCCTCTATACATGACAAGATGGCTTTGGTGGTCTCCGGTGACTTCTTAGTAAGATCGGTTTTTGTTTTGCTGTACCTCACATTGCCAATGCAAATTCCTGAAGTGGGAATAAATTCATTGCCTGTTATTTAACTCCTAAAGATGGTGTCCTTATGTACCTAGTGTTGCCAGGCTGACAGCTGCAAATCCTGAGAACTTTTGGAGGGCAGAGCCTGGGGGGGGGGGGGAGCATCATGGGGGGGGTGTGGTACCACAGCCCAGCAGTGACAATCTAGGAATTCCGGTGATCTCTACGATGAAGACCATAGAGATTGGAAGGAAATTCATAGAGCATTGTGGGGGGGGGGGGGGTTGTTGTCTTCCCCACCCCCCGTTTTTCTCCTGCTGCTCAGTTGATTAAGCACTGGCAATTGATTGTGGGGGCTGGAGTTGGCCTGCTGTGGATGACAACCTGTTAACCCTATCTCTACTGGTTGTGTACATAATTCAAAAGCAAAATGGTGTGTTGATTGAATTTGATTAAAGATATACAAGAAAAGCATAACATGGTATCAGCTGTTCCAGCAGTGTCAAAATGGTAGATGTGCGCACCATGGCCTCTCAGTGTTCATTCACACACATTTCCACACATGTCATAAGTAAGACTCACTTCTCTCAGTGGGATGACTCCCAAGGAAAAACACAGAAGCACTGCTAGAGACTCAAGACACAGGGGCTGGAGAATTACATATTTAACAACTAAGCCAGCGTCTGTGGGTTTTTTCAAGGAGGGGACCCTAAAAATGTACCGCTGGGACTATGAAATCCAGATGTTGCAAATCAGGGCTGACACACAGTCCCCATAAAACTAGGGACAGTTTGAATTTGTGATTTCTTCACAGGACAAAATCCTTCACGCTACAGGGGAAGACCAGGGAAAGAGGAAGCAAAGCGCTTGGGAGTGGTTTCGCGGCTGCCAGTTGAAGGCCCAGGAGGACCACAGGGACTCGGTGGAAGAAGGCTTTGTGGAGCTGGCAACAGCGTGCCAGGCAGTCATCTGCTGCCGAGTGACGCCCAAGCAGAAGGCTCTCATTGTCCAAATGGTCAAGAGACACAAGAATGCCATTGCTCTGGCCATCGGAGATGGAGCCAACGATGTCAACATGATAAAAAGTGAGGTTGGATCCCACCTAGGGCTGGTCCCCTTACCTGCTGCCATTCCAATCCACAGCAGGAGTAAATTATTAAAAACCCACCGTCTGGTTTTCTTACTGGAGGTAGCAAAGGGTATCTCTAGGAATCACCAGAAACTCTATGGTCTTACCATAGAGTTTCCAGTGATTCCTAGAGCTACTCCATGCCACTTCAGGGGTAGGTCTAGGAGTTGCTGGAAACTCCATGGCTTTACCATAGATTTTCTGGCAATTCCTAGAGCTACTCTTTGCAACTTCCAGTTTTCTACCAGCAGTGACAGACCACTACATGCAATACTGTGGCCCACCATAGCCTTACCCATAACTCACCCGCTGGTTGCCAGGCACCTAATTTCACCACTCTTGTTCTTTGGCACTGGAGAAAAGGGAAGTTGGCCAATTTATCATTTTGAAAAATACCTGGTCTGGTGAACGCAGGGCACCTGGAGCCTGCTTAGAAATGTATCTATCTGCCCCTTTTCATGGATGTGTGTCTTCATTCATTTTTATCCACCTTTATGCCTGGTGCTCCCAACCTACCTCCCCCCCCCCGGTCACCATTTGTCCCCATTTGTAGACTAGTTGCCTTTTACGCAAAATACACACAACAATAATATTGAGAAATGCATTGGTTTTAATGGGAAAAATTTGGTGTGAGGAAGCTGAAAACAGGCAGACCGATTTCCCACAAGCAGCTGTGCTGCCGTTGCTCTTCCATTTGGCCCGGTCACATTGGTCAGTTTCACACTATTTGCCCCATGGCTGTATTTTGACCCGCATCTCCCCCCGATCTCCCCCACGTCTTCTTGATTCTGTTTTTTGAAGATCGAGAAGACACAGGGGAAATCGGGGAGAGCTGCAGGTCAAAATGCGGCTGCGCAGTGAATAGTGTGAAATTGACCAATGCAACCAGGGCAAATGGAAGAGCGACCGCGGCACAGCTGTTTGTGGGAAATTGGTCAAAGTCTCACAAGACTATTTATTATTTATGTATTTAATTCAATTTATATCCCACCCTCCCCGCCAAGGCAGGATCAGGGCGGCTTACATTAAAAGTTAAAATACAGTAAAACACAAAAGTTTCATTGCAAAATGAAGAAGCAAAACTGAAATGGGGAATTTCCAAGAGGAACCACCAGGGGCTGGCCAATTAGAGGGCATCCTGAAACTTAGGTTTTGACAGGCCAGATGCCTGACTTGGGAGGCTTTGGATGGTTGGAGAAGCTGTCAGATTTTGGGGGACCTGGGAGGAACTGAGCCATTTTTGACCAGGGTTCAAATATGACTGGGCTGTCATCTATCAGCACTGCATACTTTCAATGAGATAATTGATGGGACAAGAATTCAGAAACTCCTCCTCTTTCTACCCTGTCAAACAGAATCAGGGCAACAGTGTGTGGATCCAAAAGGCATAGGCATCAAATTCAGGGGGGCTGGGGAGCTGGAGCCCCCCCCCGGAACTTTTCCAGGACGTGCTGAGCTTCCCTTGGAGACAATGGCCTGTAATGTCTCTGGCCCAGCCTGTCACGGCAGAGCCCGGTAGTCCGGCTGGACAGACAGGCTGGCAGGCATGTCCCGGGTGGGACTAGGATGGAGAAAGTCAGCAGAGCGTTGCGGCAAGTCCCAATCTCAAAACACGAGCGTAGTCAACACGTACCAGAGGTCAGAGTCCGTAAATCAAGCCGAAGTCAGTCAGAAGCAGATCTGAAGCCGGAGTCAAGGAATGCCGAGGGTCACAAGCCGGAGTCCAGGATCAGGAAGCAGAGGTCGGAAGTCCACGAAGCAAGCCGGGTCGGAGGCCAGGGAATCAAACAGGATCAGAGGCAAGGTGCGCATGGAACGGATGGTTCTGCCAACAATGTTGCCAGCACGAATTGTTTGTGGCCGGCAGCCTTGTTAAATAGCGTTCCGGCTCATTAGCCACTTAGCACCGCTGTGTGAAGTTTCTGCTAGTACTTAATGATCGTCGACCTTGCCTGCGTGCTTCCTTGCATCGCCTATTCAGCTCTTGACGCCTCCTTTCGCGGAGCCTGCTGACAGGTGGAGGACGAGTCTGGTGGTGAATTGCTCTGCCCAGGCACTGCCTGATCAGCCTCAGGTAGGTCTTGCTGAGGACTTGGCTGTGGATCCTCTGCAGGACTTATGTTTTCCACAGTTAACTGAGCCAAGTCCTCCTGTCCTCAGCTGTCAGGTCTGGGGCTATGTCAGGGGCAGGCATGACACCATCCCCCCCCTCAGACCCCCCCTCATCCGAAGAGCCTGGTTTGTCGGGGTAGGTGTCATGAAAGTAACGGACCAGTTCTGGAGCATGCAAGTGTGAGGCGGGTTCCCAGGAGCGGTCATCGGGTCCATAGCCCTTCCAGTCTATGAGGTATTGTAGGGTGCCTCTGTGCACCTGGGTATCAAGTACCTGCTGGACCTCATACTCCTCTTCATCGTCCACCAAGACCGGGGGTGGTGGTGCTGGGGGTGCATCATGGTTGGGGTCTGGAGTGGCTGCCAACTGGAGGAGAGAGCGATGGAACACGGGGTGGATCCGGAGATGGTCGGGCAGGAGCAGGTGAAAGGCGACAGGGTTGACCTGGGTGACAATCTTGTAGGGGCCGATGAAGCGGGCCTCTAATTTGCGCAAGCACCCAGGGGACTGGAGGTATCGGGTGGACAGCCACACGAAGTCGCCAATTTTAAGAGGCGGGCCCTCCTGGCAGTGTCTATTGGCTGCCAGTTTGTAGGCCTCCTTGGCTTGTTGTAGCTGATCCTGGAGCAAGGCATGGATGGCATGGAGTTCTTGGAGCCTATCATCCACAGCGGGTACAGCCGACGAGGGGCCGTTAGGTGCGAAGAAGCGAGGGTGGTAGCTGTAGTTGGCCGAAAACGGCGTGGTTTGGGTGGAGGTATGTACCGTGTTGTAGGCAAACTCAGCCAGGGGAAATAGGGAGTACCAACTGTCCTGCTGGTAAGTGGTATAACAGCGCAGGTATTGTTCCAGAGTGGCATTAGTTCTCTCGGTCTGGCTGTCGGTTTACGGGTGGTATGCTGAGGACATGTGGCTTTCAGTCCCCAAACCACGATGCAGAGCCTGCCAGAATCGAGAAGAGAACTGCGAGCCCCGATCTGAAATGATGCACGTCGGAATGCTGTGCAACCGGAAGACCTGGTGCAGATACAGCTGGGCGGTTTCAGGTCCAGTCATTGCTGCATGGAATGCTGCATGGAATGCTGCCAGACCTTGCTGCATGGAATGAAGTGGGCCATCTTGATGAACAGGTCTATGACCACGAAGATACAGGTGTGCCCTTGGGATCGGGGAAGGTCGACAATAAAGTCCATGGAGATTATATCCCAAGGGCCAGACGGCACAGGTAGGGGACGCAGGAGGCCTGATGGCTTGGCAGGCACATCTTTGGTACGGCGGCAGACATCGCACGTGCTGACGTATTGATCGATGTCCGCCTGAACCCGTGGCCACCAAAAGTCTCAGGTCAGGTGGGTGGTTTTATGCCGTCCAAAATGCCCAGCGGGAAGGGTATCATGGGTGAGGCGCAGGATTCGGGTTCAGAGCGGCCCTGGAGGAATGTAGAGTTGGTCTCGATGGAAGAGTAACCCATCCCGAGTGGCCAGGTTTCCAGATGCACCGTCCTGCAGTTCCTGAAGGCGCTGTTGGGCCCAGGGGTCTGTAGCCTGACTAGCCCTGATGTCCTCAGAGAGGGACGGGGTGTTGGTGGCGGTGGCAAAGACTGTTGGCTGCAGAATGGGGGCTTCCGGAGCCTCTTTGGCTAGTGCGTATTCAGGTTTGCAGGACAAGGCATCGGCTTTTTGGTTCTGAGAGTGCGGGATGTACAAAATCTTGAAATTAAAGTGGGAAAAGAAGAGGGACCAGCGGATTTGACGCTGGTTTAACCGGTGGGTTGTCTGGAGGTGCTCCAGGTTCTGGTGATCTGTGAGCACTTGGACCGGGTGGCGGGCTCCTTCGAGGTGATGGCGCCATACTTCGAAGGTGGTTTTAATGGCCAGCAACTCCCTCTCCCAGTATAGTTCTGTTCCGCTGGGGAGAGTTGCCTGGAGTAGTATGTGCAGGGTTGGAGCAGTTGGGTGGGGTCGTCTCGCTGGGAGAGCACAGCCTCTATGGCGACACTGGAGGCATTGG
This sequence comes from Lepidodactylus listeri, assembly GCA_029233225.1. Classification (NCBI taxonomy): domain Eukaryota; kingdom Metazoa; phylum Chordata; class Lepidosauria; order Squamata; family Gekkonidae; genus Lepidodactylus; species Lepidodactylus listeri. Next base: position 179,847,397 of record JARCFY010000002.1, read on the forward strand.
ACTCCACAGTGAAGGGGAGTCGAGGATCGGGGTGACGAAGGAGCGGGCCGGAAGCAAAGCGCTGTTTTAGCGTGGCAAAGGCATGTTCGGCCTCAGGGGTCCACTGAAAGGGTTCCTTAGGCTGGAGAAGATGGGTCAGGGGTTTTGTCAGATCAGCATAGGCTGGTATGAACTGGCGGTAGTAATTGGTGAAGCCAAGGAGACATTGGACCTCCTTACGGTTCTGCGGAGCTTGCCATTGGAGAATGGCTTTGACTTTTTTGGGGTCCATCCAGGTTCCTTGGGGTGCGTTGATATGGCCTAGGAAGTCGACTGATTTTCGGTGAATTCACACTTCTCCAACTTGGCATAAAGTCTATGGGTGCGGAGATGTTGGAGTACTTGTCGCACATGCTCGATGTGTTGCGGCAAGGAGGTGGAGTAGACCAGATGTCATCAAGGTAAATAATCACAAATCGGTCTAGGAGGTCACGGAAGACGTCATTCATAAAATGCTGAAAAACCGCTGGGGCATTAGTTAACCCAAAGGGCATGACCAAATGTTCGTACTGGCTGTATCGGGTACCAAAGGCTGTTTTCCATTCATCACTGGGTTTAATACGAACCAGGTTATATGCCCCCCGGAGGTCTAGCTTGGAAAAGATCTGCGCCCCTCGCAGACGGTCCAGGAGTTCAGGGATTAATGGCAGGGGGTAGTGATCGCAGAGAGTGATTTTGTTCAATGCCCGGTAATCATTGCAGAGTCGAAGGTCCCCCGTCTTTTTTTTGACGAACAGAACCGGATAAGACAAAGGAGAGGTGGAAGGCCGAATGAATCCTCGGGCCAAGTTTTATCCAGGTAGTCCTGTAACGCAGCCAGTTCAGGTTCTGCCATGGGATACAGGCGGTCTGTAGGCAAGGGAGCGCCCGGTATCAGGTCAATGGCGCAGTCATATGGCCGATGAGGGGGTAGCTGATCTGCCTCTTTTTCATCGAACACATCTGCAAAGGATTGATAGGGAGCAGGCAGTAAGGTAGCCGCTCCTAGCAGCAAGGCCAAGGGCAACGGGTCCGGTGGAAGGACGGGAGACGGGGGCTCGGTGGTACTGTTCAAGGGCGTCTTTGGAGGGGAAACCGTTGTGAATTGAAGGTCCTGGTGAACCCAGTCGATGTGTGGGTTGTGGATGTGTAGCCAGGACAGACCAAGGATGACGGGGAATCGAGGCATCCTCACCAGATCAAAAGTTAGCTGTTCTTAATGTTGGTGGACCCATAAAGTGAGTGGTAGAGTTTCACGAACCACGGGTCCTGAGCAGAGTAAGCGTCCATCAATGGCTTCCACTAGAGCCGGGGCTTTCTTTTCTTGGACAGGGACATCAGGCTCTTTGGCAAAGAGAATGTCCATGAAGCAGCAGGCGGCTCCCGAGTCTAGCATGGCATGGATAAATAGCCATCTGCCATCCGGGAGCTGTAAACGCACCGGCAACAGGAAGGGGGCTTGAGGAGGATATGAAGAACTGGAAGACCCCAGGATATGCCCCAAACCAGGGGGTCTGGTCAGGTTTGGGGCTGCTCTTTTACTGTTGAAGCCAGAGCTGATGGGCGTCTCTGTTTAGCGGGGCACACGAAAGAGAAGTGCCCCACCTCCCCACAGTAGAGACACAAACTCTGGGTGCGCCGTCTCGTCTTTTCCTCAGGGGTGAGGCATGGGCGCACACCGCCTAGTTGCATAGGTTCTGTGTCCTGAGGAGGCGTGGGAGGGCCTGGAGACGTGGAAAAGCTTGGGGAGCCCCGGAAAGGGGGGGGTCTGTTTCTTGTTCTGGCGGCAACTTTGCAGTCAGCCGTCTTTGCGGAGGCACAAGTGGATGAGCTTCTGAAGTGTCTCTGGGCGGTCACTGCGGGCTAGCTCGTCCAGGATCTCATCAGACAGCCCTTCGGTATATTGATCTAGGAGGGCTGCCTCATTCCATGCCAAGTCTTGGGCTATCAGCTGGAATTCTGTGGTGTACTGAGAAACCGATGTTTTGCGCTGACTGAGAGCCCGGATTTTACAATTAGCCGTCTCTGTTTTGATGGGGTTGGCATAAGCGGCAGTGAAGTGGGCTTTGAAGTTAGGATAATTCGTTAAGAGAGGGGAAGCTCCCACCATTTGGCAGCTTGTCCTTTAAGGAGGCTTAAGACAAAACAGACCTTGGTTTTGTCTGTAGGAAAGTCCTGGCTATGTAATTCCATATACAGTTCACATTGAGCCAGAAAAGCAGGGAACTCGTCCACATTTCCATTAAATCGGTCAGGAGGGTTCAGAGGACAGCGTGGGGGAGGCACAGCAGCCGCTGTGAGAGCAGCAGCATTTGCAGCTGTTTGCTGTTGCAGCGTCAGCACAGCTTGAGTTAAGTGCTCCACCAGGTTTAACAGCCCTGCGAGCTGGTCAGCTCCTCCTGCTGCTTCATCTGCCATGGTGAGGACGAGTGGGTGTGGGTGGGTGCTGGCAATCTGTCACGGCAGAGCCCGGTAGTCCAGCTGGACAGACAGGCCAGCGGGCACGTCCCGAGTGGGACTAGGATGGAGAAAAGTCAGTAGAGCGTTGCAGCAAGTCCCAATCTCAAAACATGAGAGTAGTCAACACATACCAGAGGTCAGAGTCCGTAAATCAAGCCGAAGTCAGTCAGAAGCAGATCTGAAGCCGGAGTCAAGGAATGCCGAGGGTCACAAGCCGGAGTCCAGGATCAGGAAGCAGAGGTCGGAAGTCCACGAAGCAAGCCGGGTCGGAGGCCAGGGAATCAAACAGGATCAGAGGCAAGGTGCGCATGGAACGGATGGTTCTGCCAACAATGTTGCCAGCATGAATTGCTTGTGGCCGGCAGCCTTGTTAAATAGCGTTCCGGCTCATTAGCCACTTAGCACCGCTGTGCGAAGTCCTGGTTTCTGCTAGTACTCAGGACTTAATGATCGTTGACCTTGCCTGTGTGCTTCCTTGTGTCGCCTATTCAGCTCTTGACGCCTCCTTTCGCGGAGCCTGCTGACAGGTGGAGGCGAGTCTGGTGGTGAATTGCTCTGCCCAGGCACTGCCTGATCAGCCTCAGGTGGGTCTTGCTGAGGACTTGGCTGTGGATCCTCTGCAGGACTTACGTTTTCCTCAGTTAACTGAGCCAAGTCCTCCTGTCCTCGGCTGTCAGGCACTGGATCTGGGGCTAAGTCAGGGGCAGGCATGACACAGCCCCAGCCCCCCCCCCCCTGGAAACTCAAAAGCCTACGTCCTTGCCAAAAGGGATGTGTTCTGTCCCTCTCCTTCAAGATCTGCTCTGGCAGCTCTAAAATGTATGTTCCACTGTATGTCTCCATACACGTTTTTGACACAACAATTAAAATTTTTTTTACAGACTTTCTTGTTTCATTTGGCATTTCCTAAGTTTGGCATCCCCTCGTTCATGCCCAATGTTTTTGTTTTAAATACTTTCATTGTTCTATTTATGGCTTTTATTTTTCTTAGCCTTGGTTTTAGTTGCTTTAATGATGTGTTGTTGATGTTTGATTGGTTTTAATGGTTTTTAAGATATGGCTATATTATGTAGATTTTAATTTGTCAGCTACCTTGGTGGCCCTTGTAAGGGCAGAAAGGTGGGATATACATTTTGTCAAATGAATAAAATAATATGTATATCTTGCCTTTCTGCCCAACCCGGCCACTAGGCTGCCTAATGATTAAAAACAGAACATTATAAAACAATAATAAAACCAGAAGTAAAACACACACCCATATAAACGCAAGATGGGTAGCCATGTTAGTCTGTCTATGGCAGTAGAAAAGAGCAAGAGTCCAGAAGCACCTTAAAGACTAACAAAATTTGTGGCAGGGGAGAAGCTTTCGGGAGTCACTGCTCACTTCTTCAGATATCTCTAAAGTGGGCAGTGACTCATGACAGCTCATACCTTGCCACAAATTTTGTTAGTCTTTAAGGTGCTCCTGGACTCTGGCTCTTTTCTACCACTATAAACACAGACAAAAATACTCTTTACCCACTAGAGGAAGACAGTGATAGAAGGGGACAGAGGAATACCTCCAGGGAGGGAACTCTACAGGTTGGGTACTGTATCTATTAGTTATATTAGTGGAGGATAGGCTGGTACATTCCCTTCTTGCCTGCCTGCCATCCAATGTGTGATGAGTGGCAGAATTTCATAGGCTCCTTGCTAACAAAAAACGGTTCATGGAGGTTCTTGGGTCACAAATTTGAGCCCTGCCCAATCGATCCTCTCTCTTTCTCTCCAGCCGCTGACATTGGGGTGGGGATCAGCGGGCAAGAAGGCATGCAGGCGGTCCAATGCAGCGACTACGCCCTGGCGCAGTTCCGCTACCTGCAGCGACTCCTCTTTGTCCACGGCCGATGGTCTTACCTGCGGATTTGCAAGTTCCTCCGCTATTTCTTCTACAAGACGTTTGCTGGCATGATGGCACAGATCTGGTTTGCTTTCTATACTGGCTTCACCGCCCAGGTGACTCTTTCTTTCTTTTTTTACAAAAAATATCTACAGTTTAGGTCTTTTGATTCTGTCGCTCAGCTCTGAGCAGGTACAGCTTAGTGCAGGGGTGTCAAACATAAGGCCCAGGGGCCAGAACCGGCCCATCTAGGGCTCTTGTACGGCCCGCGAGCAACTAGTGCAAGGGAGGGAACAGGAGGCTGCTCAGGGGGGCGTGGGCAGAGCCACGTTTATTGTGGCTTCAGCTTGACAGAACAACCTCATCTGCAGTGGTCAAGCATCAAATGAAAACAAATCATGGGAACATCTGCCCAGTGCTGCACCGCTGGCTCTCCAGCCCACCTCCGGGGGGGGGGTTTCCTCTGCACCCCCCCCCCCCAGCCCGTGGGGCCTTGCAGTGAGGACACACCAATTTGGAGCTTGCCAGCTGCTGTCCTTTATACAGGTTATGTCTCTAGCAGTGTTCCCTCTAAACTGACTTGGTGTGAGCTAGCTCATAGTTTTTTAGCCTTCGGAATTACCCATTTTTACCTTAGCTCAGGAAGGAGGGCTCCAGAGCAAACTAATTTATGCAGTAGCCCAATCACTCACTCACAATTTTAATGCCAGGAGCCATAGGCGTCAACTACGGGGGGGCTCGAGGGCTCGAGCCACCCCCGAAATTTCCCAGAGGGAGTATTGATCTCCAGTACTTGGCGTTACGTTTACGGCACACATAAACGTAATGCCACGTACCAGATATATAAAGTGATCTGGCCCTCGTAACAAATGAGTTCGACACCTCTGGCTTAGTGTTTAGCGTGTAAGCAGGTAGATGTTTAGCAAACTAGGAAGCTCTGGATTTAAATATTTCCTTAGTCACAAAAAGCATCTTGAGGACAGTTCATGACCAGTGCTCCCTCTAAGCCGTGGTGTCTGGTGAGCAAAAATTCTACTTTGTGAGCTGCTGCCATTAAAGTTGTGAGTGAGTTATTTGGCTGCTGCATATATTAGTTTGCTCTGGAGCCAGATCCTCCCTGAGCGAAGACAAAAGTGTGTGAGCCGGAGGCTAAAAAACTGGGAGCTAGCTCACACTAACTCAGCTTAGAGGGAACACTGTTCATGACCCGTCCTCTGTAACACAGGGATACCAATACTGGGCTTCTTTTCTGGGCTGCTGAAAGGATTACTGAGAATGTGGCTTCAACTCAGATGGCAGTCTTCATGTTCAAGAAGCAGCTTTCGTCTGGACTGCAGATGCTAGAAGGAAATAAAAGACCAAGAACAGGATCTGGACATGATGGAAAGATGTCTGGCTGCCTCCACTTTTCCTTTATGTGTGAATTGTTCCCTGGGAGGCAGGAACTCTCAGCGGCAGTTGCACCCAGACATGAATGAAAGGCACCAGGCTGCTTTCTGCCCACCATCTGATGGCCCCACTAGTGGTCATTGGGAGCTGGAGGGGGAGCACGTCTTGGGGTTTAAGCTGGATCCAGGTGTGGTGGAAGGATGCCTGGCTGCTGCTCCCCCCCCTCCCCCACTATGATGGGCTCTCAGTTGCCACTGGATCCCCCAGGACAAGGGCCTTTTCAGTGGTTGCCCCCTCTGTCTGGAACCAGCTTCCTGGGGAAGTTCGAGTCCTGTGGGATTTTCCAGCATTCCATAGGGCATGTAAGGCTACTTTGTTTCAGGTGGCCTTTGGTTAGTGTTATGAACCAGGGAGCTGGCCAGCTGTTTCAGTTCTTCAGAGTGACATGTTGTCAGGTTGATGCGTCAGTAATTTTTTTATTATTACATAAATCAAGTGTCAGTTTTCTTGTTCTCTCAGCTGGAGCCGGGCATACATTTCTTAATATGTCACATGAACAAAACAAGTGATGGCCAGTTCAGTGAGGGACAGCTCCGCGTGGCTCTGTCCTGCCCTCAGTTGCCTCCCTCTGTTCTCTCTTCCCCTGCAGCCTCTCCTGGAAGGTTGGTTCCTGGCTCTTTATAACGTCTTCTACACTTCTTACCCAGTGCTCTGCATAGGGATGTTTGAACAGGTAAGGCGGGGCTGGCCTCCACAATCCGGCAGCTGGAAATAAGGACCTCTGTGTGTGTGTGTGTGTGTGTGTGTGTGTGTGTGTGTGTGTGTGCGCGCAGCCGTGGCCTCCCCCCACCCAACAAATCGGCCCGTGTTTCTGTTTGGCCCACAGCAGGCAGCGTCAGTTTCCCACAGCAAAGCTGAAGAGCCGATGCAGGGTTAGCAGGGAGGGAGTTGAACTGGGTTGTGGGGCGGGTTCCAAATCCACTCTCAGCTGCAAAGCTCTTTGGGCGAACTTGGGCTAGTCACTCTCACGGAGCCTAAGCTACCTCACAGGGGTGTTGTGAGAAAAAGGATTTATGCCACTCTGAGCTCCTTAGATGGCAATAGAATGAAAATTAGAAAGATGGATGGATACTTGCGGGGTGGGTGGGGAACTTTTTTAGTTAATTAAAAAAGGACTAAGGGCAAACTTCATGGGACGGGTACAGTATTGGCATCTACTTAAAAAAAAAAAAACAACCCGGGGGGAGGCATCTTTGATTGAGGAAGTGGTACGATGGAGAAGAGGGGAACTTCCTGTCCCCAGATCGTCCTCCTCCAGAGAGTCTTTTTAGGACCAAATCACACTTTTAGGGCCAATCAAGGTTCTTTGGCCGGTGGGGCTGATTGTAGTGGTATATGATACAGGTTGATTAGATGGGGCTGCCAGGTCTCCCACTTTGGCAGGAGATCTCCCACTGGCTGTGGTCTTTGCCTGCCATCACTTTTACCATAACGTTTCCAGCAGGGTTGCCAATCTCCAGGTGGTGGTTGGAGATCTCCTGGGATTACAACTGATCTCCAGGCAACAGAGAAAATGGTTCCCCTGGAGAAAAGGGCTGCTTGGGAAGGTGGACTCTGTGGCATTGTACCCTATGGAGGTCCCTCCCCTCCCCTCCCCACACTCTGCCCTCCTTGGGCTCCAGCCCTCAAACCTCCAGGTTTTTTCCAACCTGGAGCTGGCAACCCTAATTTTCTGAGATTTCTCAAGCTAACCTACAGTCAAATTTACATCTGACTTTCCCGCTAGAATCATTTTAGTTTCAAAAAACCCTGTCTATACCTGTTTCTAGTTTCAAACCGTACTTGTTCTAGTTTATACATTATTGTTTACATTCGTTAATTGCCATCCTGTGGTCAAGCTAGCATTATACTGCTTTAAACAAATGCTGTTGCTTAGTAGTCTTCAGACCCCCGGAGTGAAATTTGAAACCAGCGTGAAATGAGCTTGGAAAAAGACAGCAGTCAAACTACTTCGGGGGGGGGGTGTAAACTGGGCCTGCATCACATCAGGAGTCCCCCTCGGAGTGATGGAGTCACACCCCATGTCCCCACCCCCAACCCTTCCGCTGGTTGCCGGGCAGACTGACTGCCTTATTGACCAGACAAGAGGGAGGGTGGGGGAAAGTGGATGGAGAGGTTTTCCTTTCCTTCTCTCGTGCTGCTGGATTTCGGTGTCATTCCACGACATCAGTGCAAGACAGACCAAAGCAAGTTCTTCTTCACCCACTGAACACCCATTTCCTGATTTCTGGGATCAGGCCTTTTTTAGTCAGCGGTGGGCCCTCTGCCAACCCTTCGGCTGTGAGAGCACTGGAGGCAGGGGAGACCCCAAACCTGAGAATGGAAACTTTGGCATGTACGTGCCAGGGGTCAAAACAGGGACAAAGATTTACCAGGGACAGCAGCCAAAAGACGGGGACAACGGGGATTATGGCTTTTCCTTACTCACCTTGGCCTGCAGGGGGCAGCAACCAGGGGTCATTTCGTAGAAAAAGAGGTACAGGAGCTCATTAGCATAACTCATTAGCATAACTTATTTCCATATGCCACACCACCTGACATCACCGGAAGTATGCCAGAAAGAGAGAGAGAGAGAGAGAGAGAGGGGACAGCTACTAATCCAAGCCTCAGAAATACCACTCTTCTGGGAGGAGAGCTTCAGTGGTGGCTGAAGCCTTCAGAAGGCTGGTCAGAGGAACAAGGACCTTTCCAGGGGACGGGGAGTCATTTCGCTGCAGCCATGACACAAGCAGGCATTCCCCCCGTGGGGGGGGGCTGGCACCAACTCCTGGAGCTGCGCTCCCCCGAGCTCCTGCTCAAAATGACCCCTGCCAGCAACCACTGGGATGCCCACTCCTCCAGGCAGGGCTTGGTCCCTCCCTCCGATGCCTGAGCATCTTCTGTCCTTTTCTCTCCCACCGCCCTTAGGATGTGAGTGCCAAGAAAAGCTTGATGTTCCCAGAGCTCTACAAGGCAGGCCAGAAAGACCTGCTCTTCAGCTTCCGGACCTTCTGCCTCTGCTTCATCCAGGGCTCTTTCGTGTCCCTGGCCACCTTCCTCATTGCGCTCTGGGCCTGTGAGGACAAAGCCGGTGTCAGGATCACTGGGGATTACCAGTCCTTTGCCATGATAATAGCAACCTCGGCAATATTGACCGTCACAGTGGAGGTAAATCTTGGAGAGGGGGGCCAGAGTGCCATCCTTACTTGGTGTGCGAAGTGTCCACTTGCAGCGGGTGAACTCCTGCCCCCACCCTCCATTTCCCCTGCTTAATCAATTGAGAGGCAGGGAAAAAATGGGGGGATGACATCGCAGGCCCTGTGATGTCACAGTGTCCATGAAGGTCTAGGAATTTCCTCATAACTCTGTGCAGATTGGGGAAATACCTAGAGTGTCATGCCTGCTGTGGCATCACTTCTGGCCCATCACCTGGTCGTCATATCACAGCATCCATGATGCGGCTTCTACCCTAGCTGGCCATTCTGCTCACTACTTTTCCTATCAGGCGTGTAGCTCTGGCATCTCAACTGGCATCCCTGGTGAGCAGAGTCTCTGGCAGCACAGCAGCAGGGTGGAAGTTGAAGAGAGCTTCCAGGCAGTCTCCTCTCTCTCTGAGTCTTCTCAAGCTGTCTGTTCTACATAGGTGTTCTTAACCATTTAGCCAATAGAAAGCTGTTACCAGGATAGGTCTCAACTGTAAGCTGTCAGCCACTCTAGATGACAGTTCTCAGCTGCTGCAAGTTAATCACTTCTACCAGCCTAAGCAACAGTTCTGATGAGAAGCTGGCAGGTGGAGGTGGTGACTTCTATAGTCAAGAAAGCTAACACTTAGGCAGAAAAACTCTCTTAAAGGAGACCAGTTTCTTGACTCAGAGTTAGGAGGGATCCTAGAGGTCACTTACTCCAACCTCCTTGCTCGTTGGAGGAATTAGTCAACTACAGCGCCCCACTCTGCTTAAAGGAACGCACGCCTTTTAAAAATGATTGAAAAAAGCATTTGCAGGAGGAATTGTTGTGGTGCTGTGCAATGCTCCCTCTAAGCTGTGGGGTCTTGTGAGCAAGAACTCTACTTTGTTAGCTAACGGCATTCAAGTTGTGAGCGAGTGATTTGGCTGCTGCATCAATTAGTTTGCTCTGGAGCCACCCTTCCTGAGCTGAGACAGAAATTGTGTAAGCCGGAGGCTAAAAGATGGTGAGCTAGCTCACACTAACTCAGCTTAGAGGGAACACTGGTGCTGTGCCTTTCAGAAAGGGGGCAGAGCCCCCCCCCCCCAAAAAAAAGCCCTGCTGTAGCTACTGGCCTGTCCGAGAATTTCCCAACCCAGAGTTGGCAACCGTAGGGAACAAACCAATTGTTTATCTAAACCAGAACCCTCTTTCACACAGTGGCCAGCCATAGGCCTACAAGCAGGGCACAGAGGTCCAAAGATGTTATCTGTCCCTGGTTTTCAGAGGGTTACTGCCTATAAACATAGGGGTTTCCATTCAGTTACTGTGACTGATAGCCATTGATGGACCTGAGTTCCTCAGAAAACGTGTCCACTCCCCTGGAGAGCCTGAACCAACTTCTGTCCTCGCCTGGCCCACAGAGCGTGAAAGGCTGATGCTGTACCTGACTAAAGATACCCAAAGGAAACACTGCAGGGTGCCATGGGCAGAGGGCGTGCCAAGTGGATCTTCACTGCTCTTCTCCTCCTCCTCTTCTCCCCACTGTCTCCCTGGGCAGGTCATCCTGGATGTCAGATTCTGGACGGTCTTCTCCGCCCTGGCAGTCTTCCTCAGCCTGCTCCTCTACTGCCTTTTTTCCTACATCACCCAGAGTTTCCAGGCTTACGAGACAGCCCCCACCGTGTTCCAGTTCCCTGGTAAGAGGCTTCTTGCCTTTTCTCTTTACATGCAGGAGGAAAGGGCACAGTTTGGGTCTGGCTTTCTGTAAGCTGTGAGGCTGTCAAGCCTCACGGGAAAGGGGTCACTTCCCCAAACACGATACGAAACTGCCTGCGTGCCTTACCCCTTCCGGTTGAAGGAGGAGGGGTCCGGTGAGACGGCCTTTTCGTAATTACCTCCCACCAAATCCCAGAGTCAGCTGTAATTGCGATCTTGCATACAGCAGTTGCACAAGCCCTTACTGAGGTGAATGAGATTTTTGTGATGCATAGGAAAGGCACCGCAGGTCTCGAACACAGATCCCTGGGAAACAGGGCCCAAGCTGAGCACTCTGGGTCACATCTGGGTCTGATGTGAGCCACTGAACTGGCCTCCAAGTGGCCATTCCAGGAACTGCAGCCTAGGCCGGGCCAGCAGGAGCTTGTGACTTGGGGAGCCAATCAGAGCTGGAATTATCCAACCCCAGTTCCAAAATCCAAATGGTTTGTCTACAGCGGAAGGACCCAACTTTGCAAAACCCACCTCTCTGGAACAGCTGCAGTTTGGGATTACAGCGCCTCGTTTGGCTACAACTTTATATCTTGCCTACAGCCCGGATGATACCGCTGTCTGCCTTGTGTGGGTGGTTTAGCCTGGTCTGGTCCTGGCTGACCCCAAGAGAATAATTGGAAGCAACACCACTCCATATGGACATCTTCCTTGTACTAAGAACTTGACAGGTTTGGGAAGGGGAGGGCTGTTAGCTATTAGCCATGATAGTTAAATGGAACCTCCATCTGCCAAAGCAATATACCTCTGTCCTAGAAGCCCTGGACAGATAGGGCTCCTAGACATCCCACTATGATGGGAAGCCTCCCACTAGCAGCTGTAGTTACCATCTGCTGCTGAGAGTGGTGGGGAGAGAAATGTTTTTAAGGAAGCGACATCTGCGAAGCTCTAGGTGACTCTAGGAATTGCCAGGAACTCTGTAATTTCACCATAGAGTTTCTGGCAATCCCTAAAATTACCCAACATCACTTCCAGTCCCCCCCCCTGAAGTGTGGTAGCAGTGCTGATGATTTCATACCCCCAACCTTCCTGCCAGTTAGCAGGCACAGCCTGGTAGCTCTAGTAACAAATGGCATGCAGTATCGTATGTCTAATTTGTATGGTGCTCTTCTCGTGTGGATCTAAAAATCTGCAAAGTGGGGTCACCCAGGAAGAAGTTTGCATTTCAGTGAACCTGCTCTTTGCAGAAAAATGTAAAAAGGTGTGTCTTTATATGAGACAACCTCCCCCCCTCCCCCCTTAAAGACCTGGATTCAAAATGAGGAAAAGTTCAGAACTGGCAAAGGGTAAGAGCAAAGTGGAAGGGTTGGGGAGGAGGGAGGGAAGGAAAGTGCATGTGATGGAACGGTTGGTGGGGAGGAAACTGGTTGACCAGGAAAGTATGGAGGGGGGGAATGGGGGGGAGAGTTGAGCAGGGGGCATATGAAGAGGGGGGGGGCCAGCAAGGCGGCCCCACCCCGAGTTCTTCAGGGTTCCCCCACTTGCAGTTGCTTGTTATGGGATCTCGGCTACCTCCGACTTCCGCTTTCACGCAGATGCCTCTAAGAATGCCCTGACGGACCCAATGGCCCTGCTCGTGGTCTTGCTCTCTGTCACTGTCAGCATCATCCCCTCCCTCGCCATCCGCTTTCTGCGCAGCATCACAGTTCCGAGAACCATGTCGGAGGTAAGTGTTGCTCTCAGGACGGCCACTGAGTGGCTTTTGAGGGGCTGTGTGCTCAAGAGCCCTTGGTGAAGCCCGTCGGGAAAGTGGTCTGGAGGATAGGAGAAGGCTTGGTGGTTTTGTTGGCCCTCAGCAGGGCGAGGCAAGGGCTGGTTAGAAGAACGTCCCCTGCTTTGCGAGGGGTGGGTGTCAGGGGTGAAAGAAAAATTCACTGGTATAGGAAGCCAGTAATCTGTATCCAATTGTAGCAGAGTGCTTCTTTTTGTTCTATGTGTGCTAGCGTTACACAGAGCCACTTGTCAGTTTCAAACCAATAAGGAGTTCTTTATTTAGGGGGTCTCCATTCTAGATAGTACAGTGAAAGATAGGGCTACAATCTAATCTAACTAGCTAGGATAGATGCCGGTGCAAAGATGCATGTCCCGCATCCATGGTGCCAAAGAAGGAGCAGGGGTAAAGCACAGGCCTTGCCTGCGATGCAGTCCCAGTTTCAGACTTGGAGACTGGCAGCTCAAAGGAACGTGGGGAAGGCCTTTCTCTGCCTGAGACCCGGGGAAACTGTGGCCCGTCACAGTAGACAGTACTGAGCTAGAAAACCCTAGGGAAGTCTTTTCCTGGAGACTTCAGGGAAAGGTCCTGTGATTGGGTCAGTGGGAGGAGATTAGGGTTGCCAGACCCCTGCCCTGGTGGAGTCGGGGGGGGGGGGGGTCAGCTGGCTGGCAGGGGGAACTTACCTGGGAAAAGGGTGAAACCTAGTTGACGTTACAGTGACCCGGAAGTGATGTCATCACCTGGTGGTGTCAGGGTGATGCTCTGGCATTTGGGCAAAAACTCTTATAATAGAAGCCAAATTTATCATAGAGTTTTTGCCCAAATACCAGAGTGTTGCCCCTACATTGCTGCATGGTGACGTCACTTCCAGGTCACATCGGAATAGACATGTTGCTGCAATGTCGGCTGGGCCTCCCCCCCATCCCCCGCCAGTGGCCAGGAGGGACCTCTTCTCCCTGGAGGAGAAAGAGAGATGACAAAGCTCCTGGATGTGAGGAGGAGACGGAGAGAGGATAGGAGAACCATCTTCAGGTACTTGAAGGACTTGTTCTCTAGAGGACGGTGCAGAGTTGTTTTCTTTTGCCCCAGAAGGTTGGACCAGAACCAACATGTTGAAATTAAACCCAACGAGTTTTCAGCTAAACATTAGGAAGAACTTCCTGAGAGAGAGAGGCGTTTCTCAATGGAACAGGCTTCCTCGGGAGGGCGTGGGCTCCAGTGTTCCCTCTAAGTTGGGTTAGTGGTGACCTAGCTCACAGTTTTTTAGCCTCCAGCTCACACATTTTTGTCTTAGCTCAGGAAGGAGGGCTCCAGATCACAACTTCAATGCCAGTAGCTCACAGAGTAGAATTTTTGCTCACAAGACTTCACAGGTTAGAGGGATCATTGGCTGGGCTCTCCTTCTTTGGAGGTTTTCAAACAGAGGCTGGATGGCCATCTGACAGCAATGCTGATTCTGTGAACTTGGGCAGGTCATGAGAGGAAGGGCAGGGAGGGTTGCCTCCTTGCTTAGTTCTCGTGGCCCTTTCTCACACGCCCAGGGAAATGTGGATCACCACTTCGGGGTCAGGAAGCCATTTTTCTCTGGGCCAGTTTTGCCTGGGATTCTGAAGGGCTTTTTTGGTGGGTGGGGTTTTTTTTTTTTTTTTTGCATCTTCTGGGCATGGAGCAAGGGTCACTGGGTGTATGGGGGGGGGAAGTATTTGTGGATTTCCTGCATTGTGCAGGGGGGTTAGACTAGATGACCCTGGAGGTCCCTTCCAACTCTGTGAGTCTACGATTCCATGAAAGCTGACATCACTCTTAGCTGAGGTCTGCTGGAGGCAGCCGTTGCCATATGCAAGATTCTAGGCCGGAGCAGAAGCTTCAAGGTAGTTGAGAACCCTTTAGGAAAACTGTCTCCTTTTCAATCTAAAGAGCCTGCCTTGTTTTAACATCTGCTTGGGGGATGTACCCAGAGAGGGACGGAGGGGCAGCCTTTCCCCTTCCCCCTTTCGATCCCTCGCTCGACCTGGTGCTGTGCCGAGTGTGCCTGTGTGTGAGAACACGTTCTCTTGGCAGTAAATGATTTGTCCCTTGTAATGCTGCCAGCAGTCCCTCTGGGTCTTGGGGAAACCAGGCGAGGGGCATATGCCAAGCAGAGACCTCAGATCGCAGCTGAGAGGCCACGACGGAATAGGGCCCCCGGGCCAGGGGGGAGCTGTCCCGCCACCGTTCCAAGGGGACCCACTTATGTGCCTGCTCTTTCTTGCTGATTTTTGGCAGATCGCTCAAGCCAGGGACCTGGAGACGAAGCCAAGCACGGTGGAGCTGACTTCTCACTTCCAGAGAGATTCCCCCTGGAGGCGCTCGAGTTATGCCTTCTCGCACAAGGAAGGCTATGCCGACCTCATCTCCAGGGGCGCCAGCTTGCGTGTCAAGGGCCCCCATGTCCGCAGCCAACTCAATGGCTTCCACCACACACTGCTGCCCGGCAGAGAAGCCTCTCTGACCAGCCGGGACGTGGCCTCCAGGCATGGTGTTCTCCCCCAGCAGAAGTTCTTGCCTGGTTGACCTGGTGAGGGGCAGAGGCTTCAGGTGTCCTTATTTCAGTGTCTTGAAAACAGTCCTGGATCCTCAGACTGCCAGTGGTGGGGCTTGATATTGCACATCCCTTCTGCTCTTGGAGAGGTCTCTGAGCCCGCGCAGCCGGGCCATGAGGCTCTGGGGACAAATCCTGGCAGCCCTGGCTCTACTGAGAAGCTGTCCTTTTCCAGCCCTGGTGCCTGCAGATGAACTCCTGGTTTTTGCCAGAGACGCAGTGGCTGACTCACAAACGACCATCTTCCCACTGTAGTCATAAAGCAGGGGGGAAAGCATGGGCACCCAGGTACGCTAGCCAGTGTGAAGATCACCCCTCCAGGGATGAACCAACAAGTCCCTCTTTGGGCTTCATAGATCTTTTGGCCGGCAGTTTTGTTTCTTGGCTTTTCGCTGCCAATGTTCTCGACTCATTTGTCTCAAGTGCATATCTCATTGAGTTCTGATAGGCAAACTGTACTATACAGTTTGGTTCCTGGTGGGCAGCTCTGTTGGTCTGAAGCAGTAGAAAAAATTAGAGTCCAGTGGCACCTTGAAGACCAACAAAGGTTTATTCAAGGTACGAGCTTTCGTGTGCAAGGCACACTTTTTCAGATACATTGGAATGGAAGGTAAGGTGCAAACTTATAAGACAGACGCTGAACAGCAAATCAACATGTAACTTGATGCAGACGATTTAAGAGATGCAAAGTCAAAACTAAATAACAAGCTAAGGTTATAAGGTCAACAGTTGTTTTGATTTAATTAAGGGGGGAAAGGACAGCAAAGTAATAAACATGTCAAAATAGGGGATAAATGTGAAAAGGCATCTTTTCTAATTGTGGGAATTGTACATGCACAGGAAAGCTCATGCCTTGAATAAACCTTTGTTGGTCTTCAAGGTGCCACTGGACTCTAAATTAGTTGTACAGTTTGGTGTAGTGGTTAAGAGCAGCGGACTCTAATTTGGGAGAACCAGGTTTGATTCCCCACTCCTCCACACACAGCCAGCTGGGTGACCTTTGGCCAGTCACAGCTGTCTCAGAGCTGTTCTCTCAAGAGAAGTTCTCTCAGAGCTCTCCACCAGGCAAAGGCCTTTCCCATTTTTCTGAAACAGAATTGGTACCCCTTTGGGGAACAATGCTCAGAAGAGTCACAGGTAGCACGGCAAAGAGCCACACATGGTTTCCGAGCCACTGAGTGAATATCATTGAGACAGAGACAGTTCACAGTGTGCCACAGCCGTCGGGTTTTTGTTTTCCCGTCTGCAAAAAACCATGTGAATGCTAACAACACTGTGGAAAAAGCACTCGACGCACAGTTGTGTCAAGATTGCTTTTTGTGCAATACTTAAAAAAAACGCACAGATTTTTGGTGTGAATGCACAAATGCCCGTTGATCAGGTTGCATCAATAATATTTTGTGACTCATGCGCAGGAGTGCATTGCGTACCAGTCAAACAATGTGCCAAAAGAATCTTGATGCTGTCAGATATGCCCTTACCTGAAGATTAATTTTCTGAGCTGTATTCATGCGCATAAAGTGGGGGCATGAAGGAGGAAAGGAAGGAATAAAGAGGAAATTTGTTCATCCCTGAGTTTTATGCTTTAATAGCAATTTTAAGCAGTTTTATTAACTTGTGAGCTGCGTTGAATTTCTTCCCAGGACAGATGTATTTAAAATGAAATAAATAACTTATACATATAACCTCCTCTCCCAATAACTTAGGTAATAAAACGGTAGATTCAGGTGGGTAGCCATGTCGGTCTGAAGCAGCAGAACAAAGTTTGAATCCAGTGGCACCTTTAAGACCAACAAGGTTTTATTCTGGTATCAGCTTATACCCAGAATAAAACTTTCTTGGTCTTAAAGGTGCCACTGGACTCAAACTTTGGCAGTAAGGAACATCCATCAGCACTCAGAGCCTTCTCTGAAATTGGCAGGCCCTCAACCCAGCTGCATTACCAAGAGGATCCTCTAGAATGCGCCAGAACCACATAACGGTCAAAACTATTTGCTGCTGTAGCGTGTGCACAACTGCCCTCTGCTGGATAGATGCAGTACTGCCAAAGAGCAATTTGGTTTCTCTTCCCGCTTTAGCTAGTCTTAGGCTGTTTTTACATCTGACTTTCCCGCTGGAATCATTCTAGTTCCAAAAAACCCTGCCCATACTTCTGTGCGGTGTGAAACCGTGCTGCCACTGAATTGTCCACATCTACTAATTGCCCTCCTGTGGTCAAGCTAGTATGCAACCGGCTTCATTCTGCTTTAAACAAGTGCTGTTGATTAGTGCACTTAGACCCCCTGGAGTGAAATTTCACACCACTGTGAAATCAGCACAGGAAAAGACAGCAGTCAAACTACTTTAGAGGGGAGGTGTAAAATGGCCCTGAATCACCAAAAAATTAATTAATTCCCAGCTTTGTGGCTGATTTTTTTTAAAATGTAAGGAAGCTTCTGAAATTGTCCCCATCTGAATTTCTGCTTGGAATTCTGAGTTCCAAATTACCCATTCTGGTTTCCAAACTGGAACTGATGCATTAGGAATTCTCCATGGATCTGCTTTTTGAAAATTTACAGGTGATGTTGAGAGGGTGTTTTTCTTCTGCTCTCTGCCCTGCAGAGAGTTCTGATCAGCGCTCGGGATGGAGCTGATGAATTGCTGTTTTCAATATTCTCAAAGGTGGCATCTCCATTGCCCCCCCCCCCTTCTATCCAATTTCTTGTGGTCTCCATCACAAGGAGGCTACAAAGGGCAGATCTGGGGCTTCTCAATCGTGTCCTGAACTGCCCTTTTCTTCCTCCCACTCCTTTTCATTTGAAGCACCCAGCTTAATGAAGAGTTCTGGAGAACCTGAAAGCTTACTTGTTCTTTTGCGACAATTTGGTTGGTCCAGGCGTCATGGTGCTGCTATTCTGTGGCTCAGGTTGCTGAGGCGATGTCCAAAGATGTGAATGGAACACAAGTCTTCTGTTTTGTGGTTTTTGTAGGGGGGGATGTTGAAAAAGTCCTGGAGATTTGTGGGTAGAGCCTGGAGAAGGTGGGGTTTGGGAAGGAGAGCCAGTTTGGTGTAGTGGTTAGGAGCGCGGACTCTAATCTGGGAGAACCGGGTTTGATTCCCCACTCCTCCACTTGCAGCTGCTGGATGACCTTAGGCAAGCCATAGCTCTGTACTAGCTGTTCTCTCAAGGACAGTTGTCTCAGAGCTCTCTCAGCCCCACCTACCTCAGAGGGTGTCTGTTGTGGGGAGGGGAAAGGAAAGGAGTTTGTAGGCCACTCTGAGACTACAAGTGAAGGGCAGTGAATAAATCCAGTCTCCTCCTCCTCTTCTTCTTCCCCTTGGGATGTAATGCCTTAGAGTCCCCCTTGAAAGCAGCCATTTCCTACCGGGGAACAGATCTCTGCCATATGGAGATCTGTTGTAATTCTGGGTTACCCCCAAGACCCCCAACTGGAGGCTGACAGTGCTGTCCTGGTGCATTGTGGCATCAACCCAGTCTTGGTTTCTGTTTGCAAATATTCTTGTTTTGTGTTGTACATTTTTCCCAATAAAGCCAGTTCAGTGGCTTTGAAAATCCTGACTGGTCTTTGGCTCTTTATGTAGCTCTGCAGAGAAAAAAAATGAGGGGGGGGGGGTTGCTATCAAATAATAAGAGTTGGAAGGGGTCCTGCAGGCCATCTAGTCCAACCTTTCGCTCAGTGCAGGCTCAGCCTAAAGCATCCCTGACCAGTGTTCGTCCAGCCACTGCTTGAAGACTGCCAGGGAGGGGGAGCTCACCACCTCCGTCATCATTTCCAGCAACTGGATTCAGAAGAAACTGGCAAAGGGGGAGGGGGGCTTCATCAAAGGCTTATCAGAGACTCCATAAAGAGATGATCAATCATGGTTGACCAATTGTGGCATGGAACAAAGAGCTTTACCTAACCACATGACCTGCCCAGCAGCAAGGGAGCATTGGGTGGGTGCTAAGGCCCACTCCCAGAATCCCTTGTACCACACCAAGAAAATACCCTTCAGCTCAGCCTTGAACTGCTTGCAATTTTGCACACACTGTTGCCAAATGCTCAGAACAGGCACAATTTGTGAGCATTCTGTAGCTTCCCAAATTGACGGTGAAGTCTTCGAAAGCTCCAATCGCCATCAACTAACAATACAGGCATGCCTGAAGATAAGAATACCATTCTCCCAGAAGGGGCGTGGGGAGGGGAAATCCAGCAGTGGCAAGACGTGTGATGGTATTACGTGCATGAAGTTTCCCCCAGAAGTAATAGCAGGTCGTTTTAGGAATGGCCGGAAACTCCATGGCAAAACAACAGAGTTTCCAGAGATTCCTAGAGATCCCACCATCGCTTCCAAGTTTCCCCCAGAAGTGATGTCATTATGCCCATGACTCACACCCTACCATGTCTCCGCCCCTTGTCCTGGCAACCCTATCCCCAGATCAGCATCAAAACACAGGCCTATAGCCAAGGTGGAGGCAAACAGGGGCAATGCCCCCTCAAATATTTAGCATGCCCCCCCCAATCAGACCAACTCCTTCCAGCTTCTTGATAGGAAATAATGCAAGTTGAAGAAGCTGGAAAAGTGGCCATTTGTATGGGAATGCCTGTTGCCCCAGAGAGGATGAAGAAGAGCTGGAGGTGACCAGAAAGCACATATTCAGTGTAGATCTTCCCTTCAGCCCAAAATGTTTCGTTCTCCCTCTCTCCTTGGTGAATTGACACGGAGAATGGCTTTTAAGCAGACAAGAATTGCTTCAGACAAGCATGCTTGGCGCAGGGTCTGATTACAGAAGGTCAGACGGAAAGGTCACCGAGATCATCTTACTCTGAACGAGAAGTCCTGGATACTAGCTTCAATAAGATGTGGTCTGCACATCTGGACTTATTCCAGCATGGAAAGGTAGATTCTGTTTTCTGCAAACGTTACCTCCTGTTGACAATTTTAAAACGGTGCCTTTTCACCATAGGGACAGATTGACCATTAAGGCCACTGGAAAAATTCTCGGCAGGCTGGGCCCACTCCTGCCGGGGGGGGGGGGGGTTTCCCACACCCATTGCACTGATGTCACCCCCAGACTAGTGAAAGTTCCTGCCGCTGCTAGCCAGAAGCAGAGAAAGGGCGACAGCTGGCCCAGACTCCCGGGGCCCAGGGGGGCAAAGGGCTCGGGTGGCCGGGTCCCTCCTGACCATCAGCAGGGTCACAGGAGGGGCAGGGCGGCCAGCTCCAGGTTGGGGAACTCCGGCAGATTTGGGGACGGAGCCTGGGGAAGACAGGGACCTCAGCGGGGTACAATGCCATAGAGCCCACCCTACAAAGCCTCCCTTTTCTCCAGGGGAACTGGGTACAGGGTTGCCAGCCTCCAGGTGGGGCCTGGAGATCTCCTGCTTTTGCAACTGATCTCCAGTTGACAGAGGTCAGCTCCCTTGGAGAAAGTGGCTGCCTTAAAGGGTGGACTCTATGGCATCGTACCCTGCTGAGGCACCTCCCCTCCCCAAACCCGGCCCTCTCCCAGATCCACCCCCGAGGTATTCTCCAGGTATTTTCCAACCCAGACCTGGCAGCCCTAACTGGATGTCATTCTAGGACTTCTATTTCTCCTACCACTCTACGGTACACAGGAGTCCACCCTCCAAAACAGCTGTTTCCTCCAGGGGAACTGATCTCTGCAGCCTCGAGTTCAGCTGTAATTCTGGGAGACCTCCAGGCCCCACCTGGAGGCTGGAATCCCTATGAAGGGCACACCTGCCTAGCCTCAGTACGGTAAGGGATGCAGCCACCTCACCCCGGCCTTGCCGTAGTGAGGAATACAGCCATCTGTTGCAGCCAGGGTTTTCAACCTTCAGGTGGAGGCTGGAGGTCTTCTAGAATT
Organism: Lepidodactylus listeri; assembly: GCA_029233225.1. Classification (NCBI taxonomy): domain Eukaryota; kingdom Metazoa; phylum Chordata; class Lepidosauria; order Squamata; family Gekkonidae; genus Lepidodactylus; species Lepidodactylus listeri. Next base: position 179,868,264 of record JARCFY010000002.1, read on the forward strand.
ACAGCCAGTCTCCAGACTAGAGACATCAGTTCCCCTGGAGGAAATGGCCGCGTTGGAGAGCTAAGCAGTGCTGGCCCCATTTAGCATTTGGATGGGAGACCACTAAGGAAGTCCAGGGTTGCTATGCAGAAGCAGGCAATGGCAAAGCACCTCTGAATGTTTCATAGCAGTGTTCCCTCTAAGCTGAGTTAGTGTGAGCTAGCTCACAGTTTTTTTAGCCGCCAGCTCACAGATGTTTGTCTTGGCTCAGGAAGGAGGGCTCCAGAGCAAACTGATTTATGCTGCAGCCAAGTCGCTCGCTCACAACTTTAATGCCAGCAGGTCACAAAGTAGAATTTTTGCTCACAGGATTCCACAGCTTAGAGGGAGCATTGGAGTTGGCTGTAACTTGATGGCAAACCAACCAACCCGGAGGCTGAAAAATGACCCTGCCTCCTAAATTTGGGGGTGACCCCTTGGAACCAAAGAAAACTTCTCAAGGCCTGGCACTGATGTCTTTAAAATGAGATTAGACTAATTGATCGAGAACAGATCCAACTGAGCCTGTTAACCATGATAGCTGAATGGAACCTCCATGTCCAGGGGTAGTGTACCAGTGAAAGCTGCCGAACAGGAGTTACAGGGAAGCGAATCTGACCTCCGCTTGTGGACTTTCCTGGGTAACTGGATGCCGTATGATATGATATGGTAACAAAGAGGATGTTGGACTAGATCGGGGGTGGCCAAACTTGCTTAACATAAGAGCCACATAGAATAAAAGTCAGATGCTTGAGAGCTGCAGGACATGAACAAATATAATGCACGCATTTTTAGTGAAAATACGCAAATTTGCTTTTTATTAACATTAAATTAGACTCTGTAAAAGAGACGCATGTGGCTCCCGAACTGCAGTTTGGCCAGTGGCACCTTTAAGACCAACAAAGTTTTATTGTGGGGATCAGCTTTCGTGTGCAGGCACACTTATTCAGGCACCATAGAACCCACCCTCCAAAACAGCCATTTTCTGTTTTGTTTCAATTCTGGGAAATGCCCAGGCCCCACCTGGAGGTTGGCAACCCTAGCCAGCCTGAAATTTTGCAATGGTTTTCAAATGGAGGACCAGAGATTTTGCAGATACAGCAAGGCTGGACTGTACTTGGTAGGGAAAAAATTGCTGGAAAGAGATGGTTCTTTCCCTAATCTTGTCGGTAAAGGAACTGCGTTTATTCACCTGGGAAGAAGGAGAGGAACTCCACATATGCTCAGAGAGGCACTCTTTTCTATATTACTTTATGACTGCAAAGCCCTCGTACTATGAACTGGCTTAGGATTGCCCCCCCCCCCCCCCAACTGAGCTTGCAGTTTCACCGGCCACCTTCCTCTGTACTCCTTTGCCCCCTGCTGCCTTTCTAGCTATGGGCCTGGTGGCTGGGTTTCCTTTGAGGGCCAAGTCTGTATGCCGGGTCTAAGGGTGCACAGGTGTTATTTCCTTGAATGGGTTGTCCCTCTCTTTGTCTTAACCTGGGAGCTGCCATCTGACCCCTCCTCTCTGTCTTCCTCTTTGTCATCTCACTCCTTTCACATGCCCTTCCATGGAGACCGATGTCTCTGCAGGTCTCTCCTGTAGGTAAGAGTGGCCTCATCCTCCCACACACCTGATGCCGGGCAAGCTGGCCGTCTGTGAGAGGGAAAGTCCTCTTTAGATTAGGTGTCTCTGTCTCCTTTCGACTGCAACCTGCATGTGAACTGGTTCTGCTTGAAGAAATTTAAATTTATCCCTTTTGTTGCAATATACTTCTTGGGAGATCTATCTACTGCACTCAGTCACACACTTCTATGACTGGGCAAAACTCTGCTATATCAACCAAATATCCCAACAAAACTTCCACGTAAGGCTATTTTTGTACAGGGTATTTAATCTGTGTCATGGCCCTTTTTCATTTGAAGAGCAAGAATCTCTTTTCTGAATAAGAAAGCGTGGGCCTGGGAACCAGGGCAGATCAGCTCTGTATAATTTTTGCTGATTTCCTGGGTGAGTTGTTGGTTTCTTTGCTTTTCTTTTCCTTCCTTTCTAGTTTGGTATAGTGGTTAAAAGAGTGGACTCCAATCTGGGAGAACCAGGTTTGATTCCTCACGCCTCCACATGCAGTTGTTGGTGTGGCCTTGGGTCAGTTACAAGTTCTCTTAGAGCTGTTCTCTCAAGGGCAGTTCTCAAGAGAATTCTCTCAGCCCCACCTACCTCCCAGGGTGTCTGTCGTGGGGAGGGGAAGGGAAAGGAGTTTGTAAGCCATTCTGAGACTCTGAGTGAAGGGCGGGGTATAAATCCAACTCTTCTCCTTCCTCTTCTCCTCCCACCCCCCCTTTGCCACTGATATTTCTTTTGTTTGTTGGTTTATTTCATTTCTCTGCTGTGCGCTCAAAACTGATGATGAAAACCAGGTGTGGATCTGAATGGAGAAAATGTGTGATAACAGAAATGGGTGGGGAAACTGACAGGTTCAGTGTACGTTGCCTTGAACCAAGAGGAAAGCTGGGATATAAATATTTTAATAAATAGATAGATAAATTCATTTTGCACAAGAGAGAGAGAAAATATCACAATGGGGATATTCAAATGGAACCAGACATCTTTTCGGTCCCTTATGGCAGGGGGAGGGGGAGTGCTGCCAAGGATCATCCTGGATTCCCCAAAGATTCCTTTGGTTCGCCTCCAGTGTTCCCTCTAAGCTGAGTTAGTGTGAGTTAGCTCACAGTTTTTTAGCCTCCAGCTCACCCATTTTTTTCCTTGCTCAGAAAGGATGGCTCCAGAGCAAACTAATTGATGCAGCAGCCAAATCACTTGCTCACAACTTTAATTGCCAGTAGCTCACAAAGCAGAATTTTTTGGCTCACAAGACTCCATACCTTAGAGGGAGCATTGTTTGCCTCCATTCTGAAGAATTTACATAAGAGAGTCAATTTGAACAAGTTCAGTTGATAGTTCCTTGGGTTTTTTTCCCTTTTTTTTCCCTCAGAATTTTGACTCCTGAAATTTTGTAGAAGAATCGGGATATGGCAGAAGCATTTATGTTGGCTATATTTATTGTTGAATTATGCTGCACAGACCAAGACACATTATAGTGGAAGTGCAGACCAAAGTATCTAAAAATTTTAACTTGTTCAATTGGTTTGCCTCCAATTGTCCATTTGAATGGTTCCCAAGTTTTGGAGAAGACAAGTATATTTGATTTTTCATGGCTTAAAAGTAATTTGTTTGTTATAAAATATGAAAGACATTTATTTAGTGAATGCTTTAAACCAGGGGTGGGCAAATTGTGGCCCGAGGGCCACATGCGGCCCGCCACAGAGTTTTTTGCAGCCCGCCAAGACAGTCGGCCACGTGGTTTCTCAACAAGCAATCTCCTGATTTCAAAAAAATTGTAGAAGAGTGTGATAGGGTTCATTTGTCTCATTAAACTGATTCTAAAATTAAATGTGCTTGCAGCTATAGATGATATGAAATTAGCACAATAAATAAATTGAATAAAACTACCACTATTTTATTTGATTTATATTTATTGATTTTTATGATACAATTTATACCTTTTCTGAAATGCAAAGTTAACTAATGAATGCAGTCATTTTAAAAGGTGCGGCCCTCCGCTAACCCTCCGCTCCCACAAAGTGGCCCCCGAGCCAAAACAATTGCCCACCCCTGCTTTAAACCAACTTTGGAGCAGGACAATAGTACCATGTTGTCCGCATATAATAGTAGAGGGACATGGACAGAACCCAGTTTAGGAGAATGGCAATCAACAGCTTTGAGGTAAAGGGAGAGATCATTAAGGAACAAGTTAAATAGAAAGGGTGCTAACATACAGCCTTGTTTGACTCCTTTATTTGACGGGATTTTTGAAGTTACTTTCCCTGTCAGTTAGCATTTGATTTGGCATTTTGTTGATGTGTATAGCTTCTTTATAAGGTTAAGGAGTCTCTTATCTATGTTTAGTTGTTGTAGTTTATACCAGAGGAGTTCCCTGTCGATTGAATCAAATGCCCCTTTAAGATCTATGAAGAAATTTTGTATCTCTACTCCCTGTAGGGAGGCCAACCTCCAAGTGGGACCCGGGGATCCCCCGGAATTACTCATCTCCAGGCTACAGAGATCAGTTCTCTGTAATTCAGTGAGGTCTCCGGATCCTGCCTGGAGGCTGGCAACCTTATCAGGCCATTAGGACACTGTCACATCTATTTTGGCCCTAAATGCACAGTTTTGGGGGGTGGTAAACCTGAAATATGTTTCCAATTGTTATTCAGAAGATAATTGGCTTTTCAGAAATATGGAGTTGCTGCCTTTCAGAACAATATCAGCTGTGGCAGGTCGACAGCACCAAGAATACTAAGCCGGAGGAGTGAAACTGAATGACAAAAAATAATTTATTGAAGAAACCGAAAGCAGTAGGAGCATACAACACAATCATGGAACAGTAGATAACAACATGAACAAATAGAATTTCCCCCTCCCTTTTCAAAAAATCCATCCAGAGGACACCATGGGGTGCTGGGACCCCTGCTCCGAATGATACAGACTGTTTTCGGATTTTCTTTTTCTTTTTGGATAAAGTGCCCAACACATAAAAATTCATCTTCCGAAAAGAGCCACGAAGCAAACTGACATTTCCAAAAGAATGAAAAGATAGAATTGCAAAGACACAGAAGGAGATTTGCCGCCAGGTGTTAACAATAACATAATATATGTATGAGAAATGAGACCAGAACTCAGGATCTGTAGTGGGAGAAAAGCTGGGGTGAAACCCAAAATTCAGAATTTTAAACATGGCCATCCACATTGCTGTACCTAGCATATCCCTTCCCTCAGTTTAAAGAAAAATAAATCCTGAACTGGGCAGCCCTGACAGTGGGAGAAACTCCCCATTGTGCCAATGACCCACTGTGGTGGCTGGAGTTCATTGAATGGTTTCGTTGCTCCCAGATAAAAGCAGTTGTTTCCTCCCCCAAAATCTGGTCATTTCTGAACATGGAATGCTGACTGGATTGCAAAAGCAGATGAAAAGGGATCTCCAACCCGAAGGATTCCACCCCCCAAAGTCTGATCATCCTGGATGGAATGTACCTGTTGCTATTGCTAAACATGCAGCTTTTCCACATTCTCCATTTCCTTACTTATAAGTTCCTGTTTATTCTGGGTGGGTGGGTTCCATTCAGCACAGTGGTCGATTTGATATTACACCAGTTTACACTAGTGGTCGATTTGATATTACACCGGTTTATGTCTGGCATAAAACCTGCAGTTTAAATCTGCAGGGAGAGATGCTAGACATAAAGTGGCATAATATGAAATCGACCACCAGAGGGATAAAAACATCTGCTGAACAGCAACCTTCCCCTCAAGAAACAGGAATTTACAAATGAGGAAGTGGGAAAGCTGTTGTGTGGGAGGGTGTGTGTGCTTTGAAGCAAACTGCCCATCCCCCTTTATGGTCCGTAGGGATCTATTTCTCCCTTACTCCTTCCTTTTCTTCATTTTTCCATCCCAAGAGAACCATTTTGCTAACTGATTTGTTAACTGATTTCTACTCTTTTTCTTGTCCCCCCCCCCCAAAGAAGAAGAAGAAGAGATTGGATTTATATCCCGCCCTTCACTCACTTGGAGTCTTAGAGCGGCTTACAAACTCCTTTCCCTTCCCCTCCTCACAACAGACACTCTGTGAGGTAGGTGGGGCTGAAAGAGCTCTTTCCAGAACTGTCCTTGAGAGAACAGCTGGTACAGAACTATGGCTTGCCCAAGGTCATCCAGCAGGTGCAAGTGGAAGAGTGGGGAATCAAACCTGGTTCTCTCAGATTAGAGTCCACGCACTTAACCACTACACCAAACTGGCTCTCAGACACAAAGAGACTCAAGGCAGAGCAAAGGGTGATAGAAAGCACAAGTCCGGTGCCGAAAATGGCAGTCCAAAGATTTCCCATCCTCTAGTCACAAATTGCGACTTACAAAGTGAAGTTATGTGAATTAGATGATCTTCTGAAGCCCTGTCCCCAAGAACTGCAATGTCAGTCACTTCTGTCACACTGGGAAAAGGATGGATGAACACAACATCATGTTCAGATGATGACCAGGATTGGAGGAACTCAGCACTCCATCAACATTTCCCCGTGGCCAAATTGTGGTCCTTATCGGAGCTTATTCCGCCACTGTGGCGAGTGGAATGGAGTCCCACTCTTTGGCTTGCACCTCTGATTGGCTGGGTCCTCTGAAACGAGGGGGAAAGGGCAGGATTTGGCGGAAGGCCCTCTTGGGGAGAGTCTGCCATGCCCTCCTCTCGAACAAGCTGTGCATTACAGACGCATCATCGTCTCACCAATGCCAGCCTTTCAGGCACTCCATCTGCACGCAGCTTGCTGAGTTTCTGATCCCTAGATCACTCAACAAAACCTTCCATCCAGGTTCTGGAGATAGCATTTGGACCTGGGATGGCTCATTATTGCACAAGACCCTCCCCCTCGCCCTTGAAGAATCATGCATGTGTGAACCAGCTCTTGGGTTTTCGTTTCCGATTTAGATTCTGAGGTCCTCATGACAGAGGCATTTCCCTCCCTCCCCGTCCTTGTCTTTCTCCTCCTCTGGTCGCCTCCTTCACTGTCAGACTCAAGATTACATCATTCTGCCTCTCCTCCATTTAATCCTCACAACAACCCTGCAAAGTAGCTTAGGCCGAGAGTGTGTGAGTGGCCCAAGGACACCCAGCGAGCTTCCATGGCATGAGTGGGGATCTGAACCTGGGTTTCCCAGATGCTAGTTCAATGCTCTAGCCCAGGGGTGTCAAACTTGCAGCCCGGGGGCTAAATCAGCCCCCTTCCGAGGGCTTCTATTAGGCCCACTAGGGACTGGCTGTCTCCTGCTTCTTCCTCCAGTTCTGCTGCTGCTGTTGCATCATAGCTTGCGTTCCCAGACTCTCTCAATTGCTCAGGAGAGATAGATAGGCAAGCTTCTGCTCTCTGCACTGGGCTGAGGCTCCTCCCCCTCCCAGATTGCTACAGTACAGACATTTTGATGCAATAATTCAGAGCAAGAAGTGTCCGTTATCAGAGACTGTTAAATAAACAAAATATTGCAAGAATGCTAATGTTTCAAGCATGTTTTTATTTTAAGTTTTAAAAAAAACCCTTTGTGTTTGGTGTCCTTTAAAAAGTTTATATCTCTACTACATTTTATGATACACATGACCCGGCCTGGCAAAGTCCAGTTTATGTCAAATCTGGCCCTCCATAATGAATGAGTTCAACACCCCTGCTCTAGCCACTACACCACCCTGGCTGTTTTGGGTGGAGAACTATCATCTTGCTCACACCGTGCTGCATAGACACAGGAGCATTGATGGTTTGTATGTGCTGCAATGCAGTTTCAGAGTTCCCAAGCCCACCATGAGGCTCAGGGCTTCTGGGACCTCTCAGAACTAGTCTGTCTCTGTAATCACTACACCATTACACCACCTGGCAGGGCATTGAACATGGGTGCCTGTGTGCGACCAACGCTGCATCTACTTCCCATTGTGCTGAATGAGGATTCCCACGTAGGTGAGGGGAATCTAAACACCCGCCCATACTTCCACACCCAGTGTAGATCACTGAACTGTGACAAAGGTATCTACAGCTGGAGATGTGGGTGATGGAGAGAGTGATTAAAATGCAGAATTCGCTGCCGGGGGACATTGTGATGGCTGCAAAAATAAACAGCTTTAAAGGGGGATTAGATAGATTCACGGAGGATGAGTTTATCAGTGGCTACTAGCCACGGCGACTGAAGGGAACCTCCACATTCAGAAGTACTAAGCCTCTGAATCCCAGAGGCAGGAGGCAACATCAGGGGAAGGCCTCGGCCTCTCTGCCCTGCTGTTGGCCCTTCAGAGGAACTGGCTGGCCACTGTGAGAGACAGGATGCTGGACTAGAGGGACCACTGGTCTGATCCAGCAGCGCTGTTATGTACCTAGGATGCTGGACTAGATGGACTATTGCTCTGATCCACCAGAGCTCTCTTTATGTTCTTATGGGGATGAGAAGGCCCCACCAAAATGCCTGTGCAATTTTGCTAGCCTGACCCATTTGTCTCCCCCAAAATCCCCAGTTTTCATCAGCTTCTGCATTTACCTTGATGAAATATTATAGTAATTGGCAAATCTTGCCTCATCTAGGAACTAGCAACTATTCTTTCTTTTGTTTCTTTTTAGAGTCATATATTTTTGGTCAGCAGTTTTAGTTTTCCACTTTTTGCCATCCATTTAGTAGGTTTCATGCACCATTAATACAATATGCATGAGTATGTGTAGATCACTGGTACGTATAATGCATGTAATTGTGATTTGCTGACCTATAAATAATGTCAGAAAGGGGATACAGTTTGCGCAGGAAAGTGGGTGCCAGGAGACAGTAAGAAGTGCAAAACTAAAGCACCTTGATTTTGATTTGCACTTGGCAGAAGTAAAAATTGAAACTGCGGATTTTTTCCCCTAGGTCAAAATGGCAGGGAGGGGAAAATAGAACCTATTCCTAGACTCTTATCAGCTTTCCTCGGAGGTCCTTGTAGAATATCTTTACCAGCCCTGGAGTACATCTAGAGCTGGTAGGGCCAACATCAGAGCTTCATGAACAACCTGTTCATTTGAGGCAGCTTCTGGACACAATCCCTTTGGAAGCTGACACAGAGCTGGTTCCCTCATGTGCATGCATCACTCCATGATGACGTGTGTTCATCACTCAGTGACTACAGTAGGAAGGGGTGACTCGTGAGAAGGAGTCGTCCCAGGTCCACCATCCCCAGCCAAAGCTTTCAAATTGCCTCAGATGCTATGCTTCCACAATGGAGCCTGTGCACACATGCAACCCGTCGTGACAGCCGTGCTCATGAGGACTGAATGGCATATCCGGAATACGACACAGAGATACCACAAGATCATGACCTCTAGGAAAACAAGATGGGATATCACCCCCAGTCTCCTTGGAGGTGCCTTTCTCTAACTCCTGATGCCCTCCCTGCAACGACCACAGAGGAGTGCCGCACTGAATCGTCACAAAATTTGATGGGTGTGTGTGTGTGTGTGTGTGTGTGTGTGTGTTTGTGTGTGAAATGTGCCATTTCAAGGGCCGGGTGCCGCCGCCACCGAGAGCCCAGTTGTCTTCTGCCTGTAGCCAAGGGCAACAGAATGCCTGCCATGATCCCGCCCTCCTTCTTGCTGAGTGCTTTGCCAAAAGGGCGGGGCGCGCAGGCGTTGGATGAGGAGCACTGCAGCTGCTACTTTAAAGGAGGAAAATAATTTTGCCTTGATCCTCGTGTTGGCTTGAAACCGGGGCCTCCGTTTCCATGAAGGGGAAAGGGATCTCTGCTTCAGCTCAGCACGGCTTCAGCTATCTACTGCAGGTACCACCTGTAGCTACCTGGAAACACCTTGATTCCCAGAGATGTGCTTACAGGGGACAAGGTTTGATATCGAGAGTATCAGCTAGTGGAGCTGAATAGCAGTGCCCCGTCATCTGAACTTCTAATGATGCATCTGGCCAGTTCAGGGGGCCATGCCAAATATTCATCACAATTATGCTTACCAGGTTGCCCACTATGGTGGGCAATTTCTGAGCCCCAGCCCCCTCACCATCCTTTGCTCCAATGGGAACAAGATGAGGAGAGGGAAGTGATACAACACAGTGTTGTGATATCACTTACAGTTGTACTTGGAAAGGAACTCATGACATTCTAGGAATTCCACCAAATCTCTATGGTTTTTATCACAGAGACTGGAGAAATCCTGGAGTATCATAATGTCACTTCTGGGAACAACTGGAAGTGATGTCACAAGGTTGTGTGGCATTGCTCTGTACCCCCATTTATACCCTTGCTGGAGCAAAGAGGCAGCTGGTAACCCTAATTACAGTCTATGTTATGGGATTGTCCAAGGGCAAATTTGGTTCATAAAATAAGGTAACAATCTAGTAGAGCTGCTGTGGGGGAAAAAGAAATTATGCACAAGTCAAGCACAACTTATCTTTGTTTCTCTTCCATCCCTCCCCTTCCCATCCAAATGTTTTATTGCATTGGAATTTGACCTATTTTTTGCATCCTGTTTTCTCCTGCCAGGGGGTTGGCATTGCTTTCCCTGGTAGTTGTTGACAAACCCTTAGCAAGGAGAAAAGGACTTCCTCCTCTTCTTCCTTACAGTTCCAAAACTGTATACCTGAGGAACCACCCCACCACTTAACAATTGAGAGAATTGTCTTTAGGACGAGAGCTTGGATTGTCGATACCTCAATTTTAAACAATGGAAAAAAGAAGAAGGAATCTTTGGTCTGTTGAAGCGATTGTTCTTGAAGCCAGTTGAGGAATTGCAGGGGTGAAGGGTGAAAGTCATCAACAGCCATGGGGTGAGGATGTTGGACACATCAAAGGATGTTGTGCTTGATGTTCATTTCATGAGTCATCTTGGCTGGCCACCAAGGACTCTGGTTTGCCTCCAAGTCTCCAAATTCCTGGCCGTCAAAGTCCCAAACTGAGGTCAACTGTGGGATATATCTAATCCCGAGCATTTCCTACAACTCTCTTTGATAACTGTTATGGTCAATTTTTTTTTTTTGCATTGTGCCATTAAAAAATGGCCAGACTCTTAAACCAACACCATCCCTGCGAGAATCCATTTTGTAGTCTCTTGGGGGGTTTCTGCATTCTCATTTTCCTCACCTGTGTGTTTCTGTTGCTTGGGGGGGGGGGGGAGTATCTGTTCCGCATGTGTTTTGCTCCCTCTAGAGGTTGATTCAATATTACAGCACTTTATGTCCTGTATTATCTCCCTCCAGATTTAAACTGCAGGTCTTTATGCTGGACATAGTGTGATGTAAAATCAAATCAACCCCTAGAGGGAGCAAAACACATGCAGAACAGGACCCCCCCCCCCCCAAAACAACAGGAATACACAAGCAAGCAAAATGAGAATGCAAAAAAGCCCTTGGTTTCAAGAGACAAACGGTCTGCCCTATTGGCATACAATTCTTGAAGCAGCCGCTCCAGATTCGGTTTCCCCAGAGATAAAATGAGTTTGAGGGACTCAGACTGAACAGCTGGCGTCGACAGTATGTAAAACGTTCTCAGCTGTGCTGGGGAAAACCTGGAGAAACACTGACAAACAGATCTGCAGAGTCACTGCCAATCAGAATAAACTATACCAGGTTAGATGAGCCAGTGATCAGATTCGATTAGACAGCTGCAGACATTCAAATTCATATTTGAATTTTCTTGGAGATTTTTAATCGTTTGGCCTCTGTTACTGCATGTCTGTCCAAAGGGGTGCCACAGCAAGTTCTCAGGATAGCAGGATGATTGGAGTATATTGGGCATTCAGAAGTCTCACAGGGGCTTCACCTGGAGGCCTGGATCTAACCCTGAAAGGAGAAACTCATGGTCTCCTCTTGTCTTGATAAAGGCTCTCTGACAAAGGCCTGGGTCACAGTGCTCCCACTAAGCTGAGTTAGCGTGAGCTAGTTCCCAGTTTTTTTAGCCTCCGGCTCACCCATTTTTGTCTCTGCTCAGGAAGGATGGCTCCAGAGCAAACTAATTTATGCAGCAGCCAAATTGCTCGCTCACAACTCTAATGCCAGTAGCTCACAAATAAGAATTTTTTGCTCACGAGACTCCAAAGCTTACAGGGAGCATTGGTCACAAGCTACATCGCTGGGACCCAGCTTAGTTCCCCGCATTCCTATACAGCTATTACACATTTCAAGGTACTTAGGTGCTGGACCCGGCTCTTCCCAATCCAAGATGTCTGGCTAACTTCCACATCTGACTTTTGACCCTGTAATGAGGGAAAACTGCCTGGTACTTCCTGTTCTTCACTTGGCTCCTTCCCTTGGCCCCGCCTCTTCCTCTTTATGTGGCTCCTAATTTTGCTCACTGCCTGGGTTTTTGAGCCGAGCTTGTCCCTTTGCCTTGTTTGTTCTCTCTGATTGATCCCTTCTCCCTCTGGTGTTGTCTAAGGAGCTCCTGAGTAGGGCTTCCACTTTAGAATTTCCTCATCTTCCTAATTTCTAATTACTGCCCGGACTGATACTTTTTGAAACAAAACCGAGTTAAATAATACTGGATCTGGTGAAGAGAATTTTAACCTTATTGATTTTAGTGATCTGCGAGATTTAAGTTTTCTATTTGCACCATTTTGGATTCAAACTACTTTCTCTCCCCCTCTCCCTCCCGCAATAAAACCCCACTGGATTTTAGGGAAAATTTCAACTCGGCTTTAATATATAAACGAGCTCCTTAAATGATTATTTTGTGGGCATCAGAGTCCTCGAAGGTGGTTGAACGAGATTATCCCTCAGAGAGGCAAGGGGAAGGAACTCCACTGTGACCAGTCCAAAATGCTTACTGTATCTCTTTCTTTCCAGGGCTGGGAGTTTTCAAGCCATTTTACAAAGATCTAAAAGCAGTATAGCAGGAATACCTTTCAATATTACATCCTGATACTAGTTTGGTTTTGGTACTAGAGCCCAAAGAATTGTCTGAAAAATTGAAGCTGCTGTCTGAGATCTTTTGGTGGGAGATTCCCTTTGTCTCAAAGGTCCCAGTCAAAGGAGACTTCTTCCGATGGAGCTATCGGATTAATAGCATTTTTTGCAAATGATTGTCTTTCTCTCTTCCATATAAAGACACTTGTGAATGGATGCTAAAAGCAAACAAAGAGATCTGGATAAAGACACCAATGGTCACTGGCTGGAAAGGCGGAATGGATTGGGTTGGCTTTTCCCACAATCCTTTTGTTTTTGGTTGGGGCCCTGTGAACATCGTCAAACAGATCCAAGCCAACCCGACTCCTTCATGATTGCTATTGCCTCTCCCAACTCTTGGATAAGCATTTCCTAACACCCGCTGTTGTTGTTGTTTTACAACACAGTAACATACAAAGGAAAGAAGACAGCAGAACAAAAAAAAAAGTGATAAAGGAACGGCTACGATCACAGGGAAAAAAATATACTGGCCCATGCAGAGACCTCCGAGTCAAAATAAAAATCTTATCAGACAAACAACATGTTACCCCTCTCCTCCCACCCCACCCACCCCAATAATTATTACATTACTTCAAGAAAGAGTATATTTTTTTCATGCATAAATCAAATTTTCATTTTGTCTTTTTTTGGTTTTTTTTTCCTTCTTAAATTACATTTGAACACATTAACACTTAAATACTCTTGTCAGACATGACTTAGCAGAAAAAGTAACACACCCCCAGAGTAAAGGGCAATTAGTATTATTGGTGATTTTTTTTTTTAAAAGGACTTGTTTAAATATGAAATCTGTAAACTCCAAGAATCCTTCATTTCCCCCCCTCTCTCTTTCTTTCTCTCTCTTTTTAAAAAAATCACGAAACTAACCAGTTTCTCCTTGCCTAGCCAACATTCAATATGTCTCCCATTTGAGCACATCAATGAAATAACATGCCATCTTCTGCAAAATTATAATTTAACAGTATAAAGCTTCAAGTCGCAAATTCCAAAAACTAGCTAAGTAATTATTTTTTTTGTCACATAAACTATACATTAAATATTTTTGAGGTATTTCAGAGAACATTGTCAAAACTCGCCCGATTTGTGCTGGAGAGAAGGGGAAGGGGTTGGTTTTCCTCCTGTGCGGAAGAATATCTTTGGTATCAATAAGCCATTTGAGTACTGGGCCAAAAAGATGGAAATGCTTCAGTTTGGGGAAGAAAGTTTTTGGTGGAGAGATGGGTCAATCGTTTGAGGTCTGGGGGACATTGGAAATCACTCAATCCAGTTGGTGACATAGGTGACATCATATTTCAAGAGACACTGGGGTTGGATTACCCTAAAACACTCTCAAGGAACAAACATGGCTGCTGTACCCCAGATCCTAAGAATCATATAGCTGGAGTGGATGTTCTGCCCCACCTCCATATATTTCTTACTGATCTACTTTGGAAGCAGCAGAAAGAGGCTATATTAAGGAAATGCTATGAAAATACATAGAACCTCTCAATTTCAACTGCACACAAGTTGTAATATGGGAAACTCATTTTTGCCCAGAATGGTAAAGCAGCTTGAGTTGGCTTTGTAAAATGGTCACCCAATCAGCTCCGCTTTTGCAGGTTTCTTGAATGTGTTGTGGGGTGAAGGGAAACCCATCTGACCTTCTGTCTGTATGTTCAGAAAAAAGAGGTGGCTGGTGCTTTCTTGGACTTGGAAGGCTTCAGAATGCAGGAATGTATTTTCTTAAATGCTTGTTCCATTGCCTTTTTTAGGTGTCGCTTGCACAGATCACAGGTATGCACCATTACAAAAGAAATAAATAGATAGATAAATAAATAAATAAATAAAAGATTGGGAGGTCAGGGCCCAAAACATCACTGCAATTCACTTCATCCAGTCAGTGTTTGAAAAAAGAAAGAAAGAAAGAAAGAAAGAAAGAAAGAAAGAAAGAAAGAAAGAAAGAAAGAAAGAAAGAAAGAAAGAAAGAAAATCTGAAAACACCAGTCATCCCTTTTTTGTACCTGTGTGCTTCTGATGCAAGAGTTAAGGGCTGATTTGCCATCCACTCAAGAATTCCATGGATTCACATATACATAGGCTGGTGGCATACTGACATACCATGCTCAAAATATGTGAGGAAACATAAACTGTGGCACACAATTTTCTCTCTTCTGGGGTATGTCTGTGTGAGCCATAATCCAGAGGCAGAGCCGTGGTGACCATTTGCAAGATTTTCCAGATTCAAAATGCAACACTGAGGTCAACATTTCCATTCTGGAGTAGGAACTGGGCTCCGCTATCTGACGTTAGCCCAGCTGGGATGCCGTATCAGCTGTCAGATTTGTTTTGGCCACCTCACCCCACAAAAAGGTCTCAAAAGTTTGGTGCTATTTATTCCCAAAAACCTGCAGTTGCAGACATTTCTGATAAGCCATCTATGCAATGCCCTTTACTTTTGAAGTTCCCCCATTCTCAAAAACAATTGCTGGCATAGGCTGATGCTATTTTAGATAGCTGTTCTTGGCTTTTTCCTAGATAGCAGCTATGTACCCCAGTTTACTGATGCTAGGACTTCTGAGACACACAATGTCAACTTAACAAAGCTGAGTCAGATCATTCATCTCTCTAGATAAGTATGGTCTGCTCTGACTGGTAAAATCTCTCTGGGTCTCTAGAAGCCAAAGGTCTTCTATGCGCTTTTAAAGCCAGGACCTTAATGTTTGCAAAACTCTGAGCCACAACTGATAGTTTTGAAGGAAGGTGGTAGTCCCATGCATGCTACAAGATCTGAGCATCACCATTACTGGCACAAACACCAAAACCCATTTCTCATATGGAATCATTCTATGCACACAGTAGGTGTGTGTTGGGTGACCTGCATGTGCAAAATAGTGTGCATGGGTGCACTGGAGTGCTCCAGACTGGTGAAGAGGATACAGGACGGAGGTGGGAAAGGTTGTTTTCTGTCCCATCACCCAAAGGCTGTGAGAGTTACTAGGATCCATCGGATTAAGAGAACTGAGGTAAGATCATGTGAGTTTATAGGACGAAAAAGCAGAAAGGAATTGGTTTTTACACCTTTGGTACAAGGCACTCATCTAACACTCTAAAGATCATGTTCTCTCTCTCTCTCTCTCTCTCTCTCTCTCTCTCTCTGGGGAACTGGAATGGTTGGAAAGAGATCCAGGTAAAAGGGTTCTGGTGCATGTTTGTCAAGGTAGCAAGGGGAAGGGACAAGGAACTTGTGTGTTTTCCAGCACAAACCGGGTAAGGGGAACAAAATCTTTGGTATCAGACGTGATTTTCAAATCACAAAAATCGAAAATTCAAGTGAGGTAGCCTATATTTTTGGGTTCTCACTAAAAATGTCTTTGCATGTTCAGGACCTGTCATGTGTTAGCACTTTCTCTCATTCTGGCGGTGTTCTTCTTGCTCGACACCAGGTCCTGGGTGGTTGTTGTTGTTGTGTTATTATTATTATTATTATTATTATTTTTGGGTGGCTTCTCAGCCCTTAAATACTTCACAAAACCAGGTTTGGGAATCCACCATCCTCCTCCTCCATCGTTCGTTCGCATTAACACATCACGACAAGACAAGAAGACACGGCGGGGTGGGGTGGGGGACACTTGAGGGGTCCGGACTGGGGGGAGGGAACATTTTGTTTGGCTTCCTCCCCTTCTCATCCTTTGGCAAAACATCCCTTGGCATTTACTACATGTTCCTCTTGCAGCTTGGTCCTCTCTTCTGAAGCTGTTTTGGTTGGTTTAGCCATCTCCTCCCGCCCTGCATCCCAAACCCTGATAACCGCACCCAATAGCCAATATTGGGACAGAACTGGTTGTCAGATAGGATATATCAGTACAATCATGTCATATCTGTATAGTTGTTTGTTTGTTGTTTTCCCTTCCTCCTTTCTGCTTCAGTAACAACATTTGGTTGCATTTTCCTTTTTTGTTGTTGTTTCTCATCCCAGAAAGTGTCTAGCGGTGGCTTGACACATTGTCTTCAGCATAAAGTGAAATCAAGAAACTTTTGAGCATGAACGGTACTCATTTACCCGCATCAATTTGATATTGTACCATTTTTTTAAAAAAAAGAATCCTGTGTTACGCAGAGGGTGGCTAGGGTGGAATTCTCCCACCTGTGCCTCTTCTGACCTCCTTTTCTTCTGTTTTCCTAAATAAGGAGCAGCTCAGGAGATTTGATTGGTGGTGGCATTGCGTGTCTGCACAGCCATGTCATTTGTTGGTTGTTGGTTTCACCTCTCAGCTTCTTTGGACTGATCCTGCAAGCCACCATCAAGAACACAGAGGAAATGCTCCTTCTAGCGCTGAAGAGAAATACCGTCCTGTATCCATTTTTAATTATTTAAGGCAGCCTGTTGATTGGCACACACACAAAAAAACTGGTCGTCTTTTGTACGTCGCCAGAGATCCTTTTGAGAATTTCAGAGAGTTTATTATGTTGGGGAGTGAGGATGGGGGAGTGCATTTCCTTTCCTTCTTCTCCCCCATACTGTGTGTGCGTGCACATGCATGTGAGATATGTATATATGTGTGTGTGTGTGTGTGTATACACACACACACACACACATATATATCACAGACATAGATTTAAGGTACTGCCACCCTCCCCCAGTCATCCCAATATGGATTCTTTTGTATTTATGATTTCTGTTGTTGGGAACTGAGACAAGGAAAAGAGGCAGAAAGTGGGGTTGGTTGAGTATTTGGGGAGGAGCCAGAATAAAACCCAGCCTGGGGCTGGGCTTGCTCAGACTGGAAAAAAACCAAAGTCCTACAGAAGAAGGTCAGCTGCCAATCCAGTGTCTGGGAAAGAAATTGCAACTCCTCCTTGTCCAATGTCTTCTTTCCTCTGATTTCTTTAAAGCATTTTTTTAAAATACCCGATTTATGTACCTAAAATGTGCTTCGTGACCCGCTTTAATTCTCGGTGACACAGTGCAACTTAGCTTGGATTCCCCATGACTGATTCCAGAAGGGGGGGGGGGGGTAGAGGAGAGGGGAGTTGGTTCCGTCAAGTGTCTGCTTCCCCCTCCCCCTCCACACACTTTGGCTTGGAATTTCTTTGAGAGAAGTCATCAAAGAACAAGATATTTTTCTCTTGGGTGAGTCAGTTGATTTGGTACCATGTTGTGCACTTGGCGGTAATTTTAGTGGGTTTTCATGGATAGGTAACATTTCTGCTAATGAATAGGAGATGCATGGGATGAGTAAAGGCCCAGGTTAGATGTGCGTAAGAAGGCCATGATGATGGTCAGGTTGGTGATGCTTTCGGAAATGCCCATACCTTTCCTCCATTGGTACTACAAATGCATTAGATTCGATCCCCTTCCAAAAAAAACAAAACAAAACCCTCCCCATGTATATTTGGCTTGGAAATGGAAGAACATACCTGGACCACTTGAGCACATGTTGGAGTTTGGTTTTTGTTTAGCAATAAGCACTTGCCTCAAGACTGCAAATTTATTCCCACACAACTCAGTCAGTTGCCTTTTCCCATGCTGGAAATACATTCCCAGCTCCCTGTTTGAAACAGAGGCCAGTTACTGGATATTTCAAAACCTGGGGTGCAACACACACTCTATTTACTCAGGTGTCAAGGTAACCATTGTGAGGGGAAGGCTTGACTTTAATGGCTGGGAACTGGGGGCTGGAGAGCTAATAGATTTCTCTGTTAGCCAGGCTGTGCTTGTTTCATGTGGAACCAGGTCTTCCTATTCCTTGTCCTCCTGTCCTCACTTTTGGGTGCTGGGCTGTTTTAAGGCATACACCACCCACTGCAGATGCCTGACACCTGTCACTGAACAACAAGAGTGTTGCTTCTGTTGTGATCTTCAGCACTTGCTCTTGCAAAAAGCATCTTCCATTAAATCTGCCCACCATATTCTCCAATGGTTTGAGTCAGGAAGAATCCCATGCATTCTAACAAGTGAAGGGATTTTTCTCCCTCCCTGCTCCTAGTCAGAAAAAAAGTGAGAAGGAACACCTACACTCTGGCCTGGAATCCACTTAACTTTCTGTTTCCAAAGGCTTGCTCATGAAGTGAAATGGACCATCCAAATCACTAATGAGCTTGGGTAGAAACTTGGAAAGAGACAGAAGCTGGACATTCGCTACCGATGCCCTCAGAGCATCCCAAAGCATCCGACAGTGGATGGTTGTGAGGTGTTGTGTGGCCTGCTTGCCGTTGCATGTATGTGTGTGTGGAGAAGGAAATGGGCACTTTGTTTTGTGGAGTCAGAGGGATGGAGTGTGTGTGTGTGTGTGTGTGTGTGTGTGTGTGTGTGTGAAGAGAGACCTCATGCTTTGGAAAAAGTGCTTGTTGATGAAGAAGGGACTCCCGGGTTGGTTCCTGGCTCCTCCTGCCAGCGATTCATACACCTCCGGCGAGCATTCATGAAGAAATTGCTGACTGTGTTCAGCTCCAGGCCCAGCTGTTGGGAGATGGTCATCTGCATTTCTTTGGAGGGCCTCTTGTTCTCCTTGAAGATGGCAATCAGGGTGCGGCGCTGGAGGTCCGTGAAGACCAGGCGTTGCTTCTTGGGCTGCAGGTTCCGGTCTTTCTGCTGCTCCTGTTCTTTACGCTTGCACGCTGTATGTTCGAGGGAGAAAAAAAATAACAAAAAGAATGCCATCATTAAATCAGTGCAGACTGGACTGCTTCCAATTTTTCCACAGCTCCCACAAAACAGATAACCTAAAGCAGCCCTCCCTAGGTAACAGACCCTCCTCCCATTGGTATCTTGTTACTTCTGCGGCCCTTCATTTTGGGAGTCTGTAAATTATACATTTTTTTAAAAACTCTTCACCAAAGTATCAGGAATCTTGATTTCTGTACCTTGGCTGTGGTCACATACACTAAATAATCCACTTTCAATCCACTTTCAGTGCACTTTCCAACTGGATTTTTTTCTGTGCTAACTGGCAAAATCCAGTTGGAAAGTGGATTGAAAGTGGATTATTTGGTGTGTATGACCACAGCCCTTGATGCAAATTTGTACATATTTGCTTATCTTGGCATAATCACTTTCCCTTCTGTTCTCTGTGGGGAATTGTGGAAGGCACTCAGGCTCCACCCTCTGGCCATTACAAATCTTAGCAAACCCCCTTGTGGCTTCAGAAGACACGGATCATGCATTTACCCATTGATAAGGACTGGAAACACGGTGGTGGGGGGGGTGGGGGGGTGGGGGTTCCCATCACACAAAGCCCAGAATTCTTTCAGGATGCAGATTTCTGTGCTCAGCTGCACATTGATTTTATTTATTTATTTAATTCAGTTTCATAACTCGCTTTCCCCGCACAAGGATTTAAGTAACAGCTTGAGGGCTTTCAGTTCGTCACAGCTCTGGTAGATGATGCATATCCTATGGTAACATCCTGTCTTTCTAATTTGCTACCATGAGTTGCAAATAAGGATACTTCTGATATTTTTCTCCTGTAAATCTCTCCCTGGACATTGGCGTTTCAAACTACCTGGTCCTGTTTCCTCGATTGCTTTGGGGGTTGTTGTTTTTTAATGTCCAGATTTTGCAGAGTATGCTCCACATATTTTTCCTCCCTCTGCAATAGCAATGTGCTTGTGTGCATTGATCAACCACTGCCGTAAAGCAATTTTGATTTGTGCATATAACTGTGTCAAGATTGCGTGGATGCCTTTTGCAGATGCACACATCTTTGTATCTTCTAAAATGCCATGCAAAAATGGGACCTGGCAGAACCATTAGACCAGTCACATCAAGATCCTTTTGGTTCATGCTTCATACATGCATGGAAGTGCATTGTATGTCAAATGCCACACAAGAAGAATCATACGTACAATAGGATCACAGCTGCTCTCCTGGCAATGGTTCATCAATGTACATTGTTCATTCAAAAACACAGCAGGGAAGGGGTGCAAATTCATTATAAGCCATGACTCACTGCATATGTTCAAATTCCAAAGTTAACTTGAGACATTCTTCTAACTAAGCAGGAATTAGAGAGGACTAGAATGCATGGAGGAAGGATACAGAAATAGAACAGGAGAAATCCACTCATCTTTAATTACAGTTCAGTTTTGTAATTAAAAGAGTTTTGGCAAATTGAGTTTTTGGTTTACTACCCAGCTGGACCTGAACAATAGATTTTTTTTTTCAGAGAGCTGGGGGCAGACAGAAAGAGAGACATTGCTCATGAGACACAGTTTTGTTCCTGCTAAACAGGTTCAGCAAGTTTTTGCATTATCTCAAAAACCTGCAGCACCTGTTAGACCAGGTGGTTTTTGTTTTTTAAAAAGGATGTATAACACCATCTACTTTCAGTTATCTTCAGACCTATTCTGTCTCCAGCTTTCTTCAGGGGCTTCTGAAATTTTCATTTCATATTGGGATGCGGTGTGCCTCCTTTCCTCAACCAAACCCACAGCAGATGAATGGAAAAACCTACCCTATGACCATCAGATGCTTGCAAAGGAAACAAACAAAAATAAACCTTTTTTGGCATACAACAGTCACTTTAAAAAAAAATAAGACAGATTTGCAAATTAGAACTTGGGTCACAGCATTGGCTACAGTCAAAAAGTTTTCATTTCACCCTTTCCCACCCCTCCCCATCTTCCCATCAACCTCCGCCCCTGCACAAATTGATCTCATCATTGATCTATGAATACATTGATGTCACAAGCGAGGGGGAGGGAAAGACAGAGAAGACCCCTCCCTCAGCCCAGAGCATGACACATTTTGAGGCCATCTTGCATGCATGGAACAGATGACTGGGATTCTTCTGAGAAGGGGCTTACTATGGGATGTGACTGATGTCCACAGGGTGCTCCCTGTCCGTTCCAGCAGTTTTCAGTGTCTGAATGCTGTGTTCAGCTGCAGGATGCAGGGCTCGGGAGTGGCTGCAGCTACGCGAGAGCCGGCTCATGCCTTAGGCACACCGAGGTGATTGCCAAGGGCCCCAGAGGCAAATCCAGCCCTGTCACCTGCCCTAACTGCCCGCCTGTCTGGGGCGTCTTGGTCTGCTGCAGCCAGTCGCGAACCTGGGAAGCAACCCTCCCCCCCCAGCAGGCAGCCTCTGGCCAGTTGTCAAAGGGAGAGGGCAGGACAGGACTTCTCCTGTCTTCCCTTCTTCCTCCATTAGGGGGCAGGGCTGAGAAAGGGCCAGAGCCCTTTCCTTGGCTGGAAGGAGGAGGAGGAGGAAGAGGAGGAGGAAAAGAAGAAGAAGGTAGAGGAGGAGGAGGAGGAGGAGGAAGAGGAGGAGGAGAAGGAAAAGAAGAAGAGGAGGAGAAGGAGGAGGAAAAGAAGGAGGAGGAGGAGGAGGAGGAGGAGACTGGATTCACACCCTGCCCTTCACTCGGAGTCTCAGAGTGGCTTACAGTCTCCTTTCCCTTTTCTGAGACTCCTTCAGGTAGTGAAGGGTGGGGTATAACTCCAATCTCTTCTTTTTTCCCCGTGAAGAGATTCCGCACACTAACCACAGAGGGGGACAGAACACTTCCAGATTCCATTCGGATGCCGCCTGGTGGGTGTGGCCCTGGGATGGGGCAAGGCTAAGAGGTAGGGGGAGTGCTGGGAGCGCTGCCTCCTGGGGCTGGTAGTCTGCTGGCCCTCCTCCAGTGGGGCCGGCGGGCCAGGTCTATACTTCCCAGGGTGCATTGGGCCAGAGGAGGTGTTGGGAGGGCGGGAGGAGGCACAGGTATGCTTATTCACGATTTCTGGGGAGGGAGGGAAAAGGTGGCAGCGGCAGCACGCCTTTGTGGAACTTTCTAATACCAACACCAAAATTAATATAAATAATTGAAATATAAATAATTAATCAAAACATTGACTTCCACAGCATGGCTGTTTAATGAGGGGGCATGGCCCTTAAATGCCCCACCATAGCCATGGGCCCGTGTGGCATTCTACCCTGCTGATCTCCCCCCCTCCCCAAACTCCATCCTTCCCAGGAACCTGCCCCCAAATTTCCGGGAATTCCCACAACCACAAGTGGCAGTCTTTGACCCACGTGACAATTACAGATGGTATCACTGCAATGGGATGTATACAAGACTGGTTTGGGGAACTATTTTTAAAAATTCAGGAGCTCAATGCTTAACAGCAAGGTTCTTGTCAGCAGTGAGGCTTTTGGAATAGATTTGGTCGCTGTTCCAGCCGCGAGAGGGACCTCCGAGTGAAACCCCAGGCCCGACATGCGGGTTTTGATTTCTGACTAGGGACCAGTGAATCTTCCGTTGTGTCTTTTTGTTGTGCCTGTTTCTGTTGCCTCTCGGCCCTGTGGCTGTCTCAGGCTCAGCACTTCTGTGACATCAGAGCTCTCCCTGGGTCCTTCCCCACTGTAGGGACGACCAAGTGTTCTCTGTTTCCTATCATTGCCAACTGGTTTATGGTTTTGTTCACAGTTTCAGCTCTCTCCTTTTAATTGCTGGTTTTGTACATTTCTTTGTGTCACTTGCCCATTGCTTTTCATTTTTATAAGATTTTTTTAAAAACCCACTTTTTCAGGTTTTTCTGCCTGGGGAACCTGGGCAGATGGGGGCCACAGGCCGCTACTAGAATATAAGTTTGTTTTATTTATTTATTCGTTTATTGGCTTTATATCCTGCCCTATCCCAAAATGGGCTCATACGTGCAGGGTGTTTTATTGATAGGCATAAACAGACAAAAAGGACTGTGTAAATAACACAAGAGAATTCAGCACATTTTAAGAACTATAATGTAATTGACTTAATTCAGCAAGTAAGCACATAACAATAGGTAACAGGTAAGTACATACAAGTTACAACAAGTTGGAATAATCATAGTTCCGAAACTAATACAACAAGTAGTTTCGGTAATGTGATTATTCCAACTTGTTGTAACTTGTATGTACATACTTACCTCTTACCTGTTGTTATTTACTTACTTGTTGAATTAAGTGGATTACATTATAGTTTTAAAAAATTGTTATGCTTAAATTTGGTGAATTGTCTTGCGTTATTTACACAGTCCTTTTTGTCTGTTTATACCATACTGTGTTATCATCCTGTTGCTTTATTTATAGGCATGACATACGTGGCATAAGTTCCCAAATTTATTTGGCCTACTGGCCCCTTTTCAGAAAAAAAATTACTCAGTGCCCCCCTGGACATCTGCCTTCAAGAAGTGAACAAAAAGATGCAGTTTGTGGATCTGCACCTGGATTGTTCCAGCACCCCTGAGGGGCGGCATTGCCCACTTTGGGAACCAGTGTGGTGCATAATTCTGCTCTATTGATGTCCAAATATTGTGAAAGTGCATATATATTAAGGGGGGGGAATCAAAGAACAGAAGATGTCACTAAAATTGAGAGTCATGAGTTCAATTCATACAAGGGAGAAGCAAAACTGAAACATGCATTTTTGGGTTGAAATAGTAGAAACAAGACATTTGAAATCAGCTGTTGATGAACTCCTAAGCAGACGGTGTCAGATTCTGCTTCGCCAAAGAGATCTTTTTATAATGTTTCTACAATGTTTCTTTTAATTGAATCTGACATTGATGCTTTTCTATCTTGTACTTTCGTTTCCTTTGTAGTGCTTGCCTGGCCAGATGCTTTATTGCCCCCTCCTCTTGATTCCCAATTGCTTGTCTGCTTAGTGTTACAATTCAGGCGGGAATGTCGGTTCCCACATACCAGAATGCCATATAGTACAAAGCTATCTCTTCCTTCACTCTCTGGTGTGTCCTCCCCCTTCGCTCGCATTGCTATCTGTTAGAAGCAACCTTGGGAATTGTTTTATTGTTTGCTCTGTCCTGTTTTGCTGGGGACCTGGCACCACTGGGTCACACAGTTCGGGCTGGGGATTTTTTAACAAACATCGAGACCTGTTTTTTAACAAACATTTTTTAACAAACATCGAGACCCGTACCAGTATTTGAAATAAAGGACTATGTTTTAATTAACAAAGGCCTGATCATTTGCTGACAGCACAGAAGCCTCACAGATTGTTAGTGATCTGCTTTTGGGCTACTCCTGTACCTGACCATGTCAGATGATGGGAGCAACCACCAACCTCCTCTGGAGGTCCCGGTCACCACGGCTGCAACAACGCCTGCGGAGCTGCCGGTGCTGGTGACCACCACACAGGAGCTGAGCCTACCCCCTCACACGGGGCCTCGGCTGATCTGGCCGCCGGCCTCCCCTGCATGCTCTTGGGCTACTTTCGGGGGAGGCACTTCCGAAACGTGGATTCACGATCAGAAGGGGCCCAGAGTGCGCTTCAGTGGCGATCGATCGGAGTTCAGTCACCTGAGCGTAGTGGACGAGGATCGTCATTCTTGTCGCGGATCGGGAGCCTGGGGTTTCAGCTTCCCAGACGAGGAGCGCATGATGCTCCGAGGCCCTGATCCATCCGGTGCGGACCTGGACCGAGTGTTGGACTGGAGGTTCGCGGATATGCCTGACCATCTAGCGACGGACATGAGAGAAGCCATGTTGGAAATGCAGCACAACCTGATGGGAGCACTGGCCGTGGGCGTGGTCCAGCCCCCAGGGCAGCCTCCTGCTGCCTCCCACTGGGGGACCCCAAGTGCCTCCCAGACCCATGGTCGCCATTCCAGCCGGAGGTTACGTAAGACAGATGCCCAATGACCCGGTGATGGCAAACTTCGACGGTGGCTCGGAAAAGCTCCGGTTTTTCATCATTGAGATCGAGTGTTTCATGGCGTCCTGGGGCCACCTCTACCCGACGGAGAGGGACCATATCGGCTACATCGAATCCAAGCTGAGGGACACCACAAGCGACTGGTATGTAAGCCTGCACAACCCCCCGGGACCCGAACTGCTGTCAGTAGATAACTTTATGTGGGCCCTTCGCCAACACTACGAAGACCCACTAGGGGAGGAGAAAGCCCGGAACCAACTCCGGCGGCCGACGCAAGGGCGCGGAACTGTGCGGGACTATACTGATTGGTTCCGGCGCATTGCGGCCAAAGTCCAGGGGTGGTCTGAAGACCTGTTCGTAGAGAAATACAGAGAAGGGCTCAACCACAAGGTCTACGAGACGATCCTGAGAAGCGAGAGACCTGTCTCCCTGGCGGCCTGGATGCGAGCGGCAGCAGACGTGGAGGAGCGCTTCACCCTGATCAAGTTGGGAAACCCTGCGACGCAGTCCCCAAAACCCGCCCCAAAGACAGATGGGAGGTCGGTGTTCCAGAAACTGTGCGATGCCCGGTTCAAGCAAGGTCTATGCATGAGATGCGGGGAGAGTGGCCACATCGCCTCAGCTTGTCCCCGGGGAGGGATGAAGGCTCCGAAGACCTCCACCCCAGTGGGTGGTGGCACACCCAAGGCTCCAAAGACGTCGTTCAAACCCCGGGCATTACAGCTGGAAGGGGCAATGAGTGAACAAGGTGAGTTGGAGCTGACCGAGGCCAAGCCGTCGGAAAACTCCAACGACCTGCAGTAGCTGGCGCAGAGCTGCAGGTCCCTTCCCCCGATGCACCATCGCCGGTGAGCATCCCTGGCCCTTTGCTTTACATGGTAGTGACTGTGTTAGTACCCCGTACCAGAACCCATATGCGGGTTCGAGCCCTCATAGACTCGGGGTGCGCCAAAGACTTAATTAGCCCCATGGTGGTGGATGGGTTGGGGCCCAGGGTAACCCCTCTAGAAGAGCCCCTATGATTCACCCAGATGGATGGATCAGAAACGAAGGAGGCGTGTGTGGCAGAGACTGAACTGGTGGTGGTGGGGACGGGGACTCATTGGGAAGAAAGGGCTTTGTCATCACCCCCAACGCACAGTTCCCTATAGTGTTGGGTAGCCCCTGGTTAAGTTCCCACGACCCGTACATTAAGTGGAGCGACAGGAAGATCTCATGGGTTGACTCCCGTTGTGCGAGCCATACTTGGGAGCAGCGCTGGGGAAAAGAGCCTCCGGGGTCGGAAGCCTCAGTGGCCCTGGCAGTGTCAGGGAGCCCCATTCCCCAGGAGTACAGAGACTTGGGTGAGGTGTTCAGTGAAACAGAAGCTGATGAATTACCCCCCCCCCCATCGCCTCACTGACTGTGCAATTGAACTTTTGCCTGGGGAGAAATTACCCAAGGGGAAGTTGTATTCCATGAGCCCATCCGAGCGGGAGGAACTGCGGGCCTTTTTGGACAAAAATTTAGAGCGGGGTTTCATCCGCCCAGCCAAGTCCCCTTTTGCCACCCCCGTGTTATTCCGGAAAAAGAAAGATGGGGGATTAAGACTGTGTATGGATTATCGAGGTTTGAATGCGGTGTCTGCTTCTAACGCCTACCCCCTCCCCCTGATCAAGGACTTGTTAGCAGAAGCCGCAAAGGGAAAGATCTTCACCAAGCTAGATCTTAGGGACGCGTACTTCCGAGTGCGCATTAGGGAGGGGGATGAATACAAGACGGCGTTCAATACCCCACTGGGGCAATTCGAATACCTGGTGATGCCCTTCGGTTTGAGTGGCGCTCCAGGCGTTTTTATGAGCCTAATCAATGAAGTGTTGCACAAGCATTTATTCAAGGGGGTGCTCTGTTATCTTGATGATATCTTGATTTATTCAGCTGATAAGAACTCTCACGTGACTTTGGTTAGGAAAGTTCTGAAAACCCTGTTAGAGCACCAGCTGTATGCTAAGCTTTCCAAATGTGAGTTTCACAAGAAGGAGGTGGATTTCCTAGGCTACCGCATCTCCCAAAAGGGGCTAGAGATGGACCCAGCCAAAATAGAGGCGGTAGTGCAGTGGGAAGCCCCTCGCACTAGAAAGCAACTTCAGAGCCTCTTGGGGTTTTGCAACTTTTACAGGACCTTCCTGAAAGACTTTGCTACTATTACTTTACCACTCACGGAGCTGTTGAAAACTAGGGGGAGGGGCCCCGAGGCAGGGAAGCCTGGGGAAAGACTGTGTTGGACCCCCCAGTGCCAACAGGCGTTCGATGAACTGAAACGGTTGTTCACTTCAGTACCTATATTAGCCCACCCTGATGAAACTAAAGAGTTTATTATTCATGTGGATGCTTCGGATGTGGCTATGGGGGGTGCGATATTGCAAAGGGACTCTAATGAAGTGCTACACCCCCTTGCCTATATTTCAAAGAAATTCACTGAAACTGAGAGACATTGGTCAGTGTGGGATAAGGAAGCTGCGGCTATCAAGCTAGCCCTTTCCACTTGGCGACATTGGTTGGAGGGGGCCAAAAGCCGTTCGAAATATGGACGGACCATAAAAATCTGGAAGCTCTGTGGACTCACCGGGCTTTAAATGCAAAGCAGCTCCGGTGGGCTGATTTCTTTTCAAAATTCAACTTCATACTTAAGCATTTTCCTGGGAAGTCAAATTCCTTAGCAGACACATTGTCCCACCTACCCCAACACGAGTCCCAGAGGGAAGAAATCTTCGACTCCATGTTTTTCCAGCAACAATTGGGGGGGGGGGGGGCGGTAGTCACCCGGAACCAGAAGAAAATGACTCCAGAGACTGTAGCATGGACAGTGAAGTGTGGGGGGGCTTATACTTCAGAAGAAGTACAGGAATGGGAGGGGGATGGTGAAGCCACCAAATCTCTGGATGGCTGCTGGTATCATGGTTCAAAGCTGATTGTACCCCGCTCCCTCCGAAAGGAAATTTTGTTGTCATGTCATGAATCCAAACTATCTGGGCATTTTGGGTTTTTAAAAACGCTTAATTTGGTGCAACGGCAATTCTGGTGGCCCGGAATGCGCAAAGATGTGTCAGACTATGTTACCTCTTGTCAAGTGTGTTTAATGTGCAAATGGGGGGGGGGAGTGCCGGGATTGCTTCAACCTCTCCCCACCCCCTCCTGACCCTGGGAATAAAGTCTATGGACTTTATTACCAGTCTCCCGCCTTCGAAAGGGAAAACAGTTATTTGGGTTGTAGTGGACCTTTTTTCCAAGCAAGCTCATTTTGTCCCGTTCAAGCAACTACCCACAGCGAGGGGCCTGACTAAAACGTTCTTCAACCACGTGATCAAACTACACACGTTTCCTAAGAGAGTAATATCCGACAGAGGCCCCCAGTTCGTTGCCACCTTTTGGCGGGAGCTTTTGAAACTCATGGACATTGAACCCGCCCTCAGTTCGAGTTATCATCCCGAGACCGATGGACAATCCGAATGAGTTAATCAAATCCTTGAGCAATTCCTGAGGTGTTATACAAATTATCATCAGGACAATTGGGTGGATTTACTCCCCTTTGCTGAGTATAGTTACAACAATGCTGTACACTCTTCCACAGGTGTTTCACCCTTTATGGCAGTGGGAGGGTTTGAAGGAAAACCTCTCCCTTCCTCACCCAACTCTGACAACTCCCAGAGTTCAGATTTCGGTCAATGGTGGTCAAAACTGCAGGAATCCTGGCCACTAATAGAAAAGACATTGGAGAAAGCGAAACTAGACTATAAAAAGTATGCGGATAAAGGAAGGGCCGTAGGTTAGGACTTACAACCTGGTGACACAGTATACTTATCAACAAAGAACATTCATGGCCTCCAACCCAGCAGGAAGCTGGGAGGGAAATATGTTGGACCTTATAAAATATTAAGAAAAATCTCGGAGGTGTCTTGTCAATTAGAACTGCCTAAGTCTCTAAGCTCTGTGCATCCTGTTTTTCATTACAGCCTCCTGAAGAAGAATCCTGGGCAGAATGCATGGCGCCCGGATCCTCTGACTCCTCCTCCTCTGATGAAGGGGGGGGGGGGAACAGCATTTTGAAATCTCTGAAATTTTGGATTCCAAAATACGCAGGGGTCGGTTAAATGGGTTGATTTTGGCCCTGAGTTAAATGAGTGGGTCCTCGCTGAAAACGTGCATGCTCCTAAGTTAGTCCGTTCCTTTCACAAGCGCTTCCCTAATAAGCCGGGGGGGTGAAATTTAGTATCGAGGGGGCAGGGTGTCAGATTCTGCTTCGCCAAAGAGATCTTTTCATAATGTTTCTACAATGTTTCTTTTAATTGAATCTGACATTGATGCTTTTCTATCTTGTACTTTCGTTTCCTTTGTAGTGCTTGCCTGGCCAGATGCTTTATTGCCCCCTCCTCTTGATTCCCAATTGCTTGTCTGCTTAGTGTTACAATTCAGGCAGGAATGTAGGTTCCCACATACCAGAATGCCATATAGTACAAAGCTATCTCTTCCTTCACTCCCTGGTGTGTCCTCCCCCTTCGCTTGCATTGCTATCTGTTAGAAGCAACCTTGGGAATTGTTTTATTGTTTGCTCTGTCCTGTTTTGCTGGGGACCTGGCACCACTGGGTCACACAGTTCGGGCTGGGAATTTTTATGTTCTTTCACCCCTGGTGACAAAAGGTGAATTGCTTTCCCGCATTTTTCTCTGAATGCTGATTGGTGATCAATGTTTAGACTTTCATGTTTGCAGGTATAATAGTCCCCTGCCCTCTGTATATGGTGTCACTAACAAACATCGAGACCTGTACCAGTATTTGAAATAAAGGACTATGTTTTAATTAACAAAGGCCTGATCATTTGCTGACAGCACAGAAGCCTCACAACTGTGACCAAGGGCTGCAGTATATAAGACTGGTGGACTAGGGTCTGTGAGACTCGAGTTCGAATCCCCAGTTCCACCTTGGAAGCTCATTGGGTGACCTGGGACAAGTCACTCTCTCAGCTTGACCTACTTTGAAGGGCAGCTGTTATGAGAGTAATATGGAGGAGAGAAGAACAATATTATAAGAAGAGAGAAAGAGAAGAGATTGGATTTATATCCCACCCCTCACTACCCGAAGGAGTCTCAGAGCAGCTTACAATCTCCTTTCCCTTCCCCTCCCCACAACAGACACCCTGGGAGGCAGGTGGGGCTGAGAGAGCTCTTTTGAGAACTGCTCCTGAGAGAACAGCTCTGAGAGAACTTATGACTGACCCAAGGTCACACCAGTAGCTGCCTTTGGAAGAGTGGGGAATCAAACCCAGTTCTCCCAG
The DNA here is from genome assembly GCA_029233225.1 of Lepidodactylus listeri. NCBI lineage: Eukaryota > Metazoa > Chordata > Lepidosauria > Squamata > Gekkonidae > Lepidodactylus > Lepidodactylus listeri. The sequence continues at coordinate 179,898,704 of JARCFY010000002.1, forward strand.
ATTAGAGACCACTCTCCTAAGCACTACTCAGAACTGGCTCTCAAGCCACTTTGGGTCCCCACTGGGGGGAAAAGCAGGGTATAAATGTCTAAATTAATACATAATAAATTATCAATATGGCCCTTCTGCCAAAAAAGAAAGATATACACTGGACCGGTTATGGCTACAGTTTAGGATTCTGTAAACCCAGGCCAACCCCCAGATTAGTGGAAGGGGAAAATATTTTGTAAAAAAGGGGAGGCAGTAAAAATTACCAAAGACTTCAGCACCCAAGAAATCTCGAGTTCAGGCAGAATTTTGGGTTACCCAAAGCAGCCTAGATAGCCCTGACCAGCCCAATCTCATCAGAGCTTCAAAGCTAAGGAGGAGACTGGATTTATACCCCACCCTTCACGACCCAAAAAAGTCTCAGAGCAGTTTACAATCTCCTTTCCCTTCCCCTCCCCACAACAGACACCCTGGGAGGTAGGTGGGGCTGAGAGAGCTCTTCTGAGAACTGCCCGTGAGAGAACAGCTCTGAAAGAACTTATGACTGACAGCAACTGCAAGGTCATACCAGCAGCTGCCTATAGCATGCCAGATATGGTTCAAGGTGCTGGTGCTTACCTATAAAGCCCTATATGGCCAGGGACCGCCTCTCCCCGTATGTACACCAGCGAGCACTATGATCGGGCTCCCAGAACCTCCTGGTTCTTCCAGGGCCTAAGGAGGCCCGATTGGCGGCAATGAGGGCCAGGGCCTTTTCCGTGGCAGCCCCGCACTGGTGGAATGAGCTCCCAGATAACTTCAAGGCCCTGCGGGACTTTTTACAGGTTTTCCGCCAGGCTTTCAAGTAGGGGCCGCCTCAACTTTATAGCCCTGGCCCGACCATTGAAGACCGCCAATGAACCGTCTGCACCAATTGGAAGTCCAGAAGAAGTCTGCTGACGCCACTCAGGCAAGGACTTTGAAGTTTCACCATCTTGCACCGTATTTTTAAAGTTTGTATTGTATGTTTTAGATTATGGTTGTTTTTATGGAATTTTATAGGAACCGTGTTGTTAGCCACCCTGAGCTTGCCAAGAGGCGGGGAGGGTGGGATAGAAATCTAAATAATAAATAAATAAATAAATGTGGAGAAGTGGGGAATCAAACCCAGTTCTCCTAAGCAGGGTCAGCCCTGGTCCGTCCTTGGATGGGAGACCTCCAGGGAGGTCCAGGGCCAGTACACAGAGCTAGGAAATGGTGGATTCCCTTCCGCTCACCTGTCGCCTTGCAAACCCCATGGGCCTGTGACTTGATGGCATACGATGATTATCATCAGTAAGCCAGACTGGCCCACAGCATTGCAGAGGGGTCCACAAGTAAGGTGGAAGAGAGGGTGGAGAGGGGCCAAAGGCAACCGTGCGGGGGGGGGGGATCAGCAGAATTGATCCTAGCTATGGTTGCCAACCTTCGGGTGGGGCCTGGAGATCTCCCAGAACAAGAACTGATCTCTAAACTGCAGAGATCATTTCTCTTGGAGAAAATGGCCGCTTTGGAGGGTGGATTCTATGCCGTTATACCCTGCTGAGGTCCCTCTCCTCCCCATACTCAGCCCTCTCCTGGCTCCAGCCCCAAACATCCAGGAATTTCCCAACCCAAAGTTGGCAACCTTAGTCCTACCAGGGGGAGCTGGGGGCCACTTTCTTCCTCATAAGTCCTTAAAGCACCCCCACTTATCTTAAATCTCATTTTCAGCCCTGGCCCCCACCTGGTGAAACTCCCCTACAAGCTCAGGGCCCTGTGGGACTTGGCCTGCAAGATGGATCTCTTCTACCAGGCATTTGGTTGAGGCAGAGGACATCACCCCCCTCCCCCAACTTTTTGGCCAGTCATCCATCATGGCCTTTTCCTGATTGGACATCTGATTAGACATTGGACTTGATTTAACATTGGATCTCCCTGCTTTTACATGGTATTTTATGATATTATTAGGTGCAAATTGTTATTTTAACATTATTTTAATTGTATTATTTTAATTGCTGTACACCGCCCTGAGTCCGTTTGGGGAGGGTGGTATATTAAATAAGTAAATAAATGTTGAGTAGCCCTTCTATGGTAAGAACTAGGGAAAGGGCCTTTTTAGTGGTAACCCCCCCCCCCCCAAGCCAGTTATAGCATTCCTTTCCCAGAGAGGTTCGGCCTGTTTTATTAAAATGCTCAATGCCATTTTAAACAGTGTGGCATTCTACTAAGACCAATGAAGTCAATAAGCACAGAAGGATGCAGCTCTGCTGCCTTATTCGAAGAGGCTGTGCTTATGTGCTACTAGCAAAAGTGATACTCTAGAACAGGGTGGCCAAACTTGCTTAAGGTAAGAGCCACATAGAATAAACGTCAGATGTTTGACAGCCGCAAGACATGAAGAAATATCACACACAGGTTTTTATTGGGAAATATGCAGATTTGCTTTTTATTAACATAAAATGAGACTGCCAAAATAAAAACTAAACAGGTAAAAACAGATATTGATAAGGATCTTTACTTGTCTGCTGATATTTATTTGTTTGCTAATGATATTTATTTGTCTGAGAGAGAGAGAAAAAAGAGAAGTGAAGAGAGAGAAAATGAAAGAGGGGGAGAGAAAGAGAAAGAGAGAAAGAAAGCAAATGCGGGGAGGAAGGGAGAGAGGAAGAAAGGGAGAAAGAGAAAAAGAAAGAAAGCAAAGAAAGAAAGCAAATAGATGGGGGAAGGAAGGGAGAGAGAAAGAAACAAAGAAAACAAATGGCGAGGGAGGAGAGGAAGGATGGAAGGAAAGAAGATAAAGGTGAAAAGAATGAAAGAGGTGGAAAGAAAGGAGAGAAAGAGAAACAGACACAAAGAAAACAAATAGATGGGGGAGGGAGGGAAAGGTGGAAAAAAAGCAACTTTAAAAAAAAAAACTTTCTTCAAATACATTAGAAGTAGGAAACCAGTCAGGGAAGCAGTGGGGCCCTTGGATGACCAAGGGGTAAAAGGTGTAGTGAAGGATGATAGGGAAATGGCTGAGAAGCTAAATGCATTTTTTGCCTCTGTCTTCACTGTGAAAGATGAGAAGTGCCTGCCTACTCCAGAACCACTGATTTCAGGAGGGATGTTGAAAGACCTGAGTCAGATTGAGGTGACAAGAGAGGAGGCCCTACAACTGATAGACCACTTAAAAACAAATAAATCACCGGGCCTGGAAGGCATACATCCGAGAGTTCTGAAAGAACTCAAATGTGAACTTGTGGATCTCCTGACAAAAATATGTAATCTTTCCTTAAAATCTGCCTCCATTCCTGAGGACTGAAAGGTAGCGAATGTCACGCCTATCTTTAAAAAGGGTTCCAGAGGAGATCCGGGAAATTACAGGCCAGTCAGTCTGACATCGATACCGGGTAAGTTGGTGGAAATTGTTATTAAGGAAAAAATTAGTAGGCACATTGATGAACAAAATCTATTGAGGAAGACTCAGCATGGGTTCTGTAAGGGAAGATCTTGTCTCACTAACCTGTTAGTGTTCTTTGAGGGAGTAAACAAACATGTGGACAATGAGGACCCAATATGTTTACCTTGACTTCCAGAAAGCTTTTGATAAAGTTCCTTGTCACGGCAGAGCCCGGTAGTCTGGCTGGACAGACAGGCCGGCAAGCACGCCCCGAGTGTAACTTGGATGGGGAAAGTCAGCAGAGCGTTGTGGCAAGTCCCAATTGCAAAGCACAAGCATAGTCAGAACGTACTGGAGGTCAGAGTCCGTAAATCAAGCCAAGGTCAGTCAGAATCAGATCTGAAGCCAGAGTCAAGGAATGCCGAGGGTCATAAGCCAGGGTCCAGGATCAGGAAGCAGAGGTCGGAAGTCCAAGAAGCAAGCCGGGCCGGAAGCCAGAGAATCAAACAGGATCGGAGGCAAGGTACACATGGAATGGATGGTTCTGCCAACGATGTTGCCAGCACAAATTGCTTCAGGCTGGCAGCCTTCTCAAATAGCGTTCCAGCTCATTAGCCACTTAGCACCACTGTGCGAGGTCCTGGTTACTGTCAGTACTCAGGACTTAATGATCTTCGCCCTTGCCTGCGTGCTTCCTTGCGTCGCCTATTCAGCTCTTGCTGTCTCCTTTCACGGAGCCTGCTGACAGGTGGAGGCGAGTCTGGTGGTGAATTGCTCGGTCCAGCCACTGCCTGATCAGCCTCAGGTGGGTCTTGCTGAGAACTTGGCTGTGGATCCTCTGCAGGACTTAAGTTTTCCTCAGTTAACTGAGCCAAGTCCTCCTGTCCTCGGCTGTCAGGCACTGGGTCTGGGGCTAAGTCAGGGGCAGGCATGACATTCCTCATCAATGGCTCCTAAGTAAGTCCTTTTCTGGATCAAAAACTGGCTAATTAAAAGGAAACAACGAGTGAGTATAAATGGGAAATTTTCTCAGTGGAGGGAGGTAAACAGTGGGGTACTGCAGGGATCAGTACTCGGTCTGATGCTTTTTAACTTGTTTATTAATGATTTGGAGTTGGAAGTGAGCAGGGAAGTGGCTAAATTTGCAGATGACACGAAGTAGTTCAGGGTGGTGAGAACCAGGGAGGATTGTAAGGCATTCCAAAGGGATCTGTCAAGGATGGGCGAGTGGGCATCAACGTGGCAAATAGGGTTTAATGTGGCCAAGTGCAAAGTGATGCACATTGGAGCCAAAAATCCTAACTATAAATACACGTTGATGGGGTCCGAACTGGTGGAGACTGACCAAGAGAGAAATCTTGGAGTCGTAGTAGATAACTCAATGAAAATGTCGAGACAGTGTGTGACTGCAATGAAAAAGGCCAATGCTATGCCGGGGGTTATTAGGAAGGGAATTGCAAACAAATCAGCCAGTATCATAATGCCCCTGTGTAAATTGATGGTGCAACCTCATTTGGAGTACTGTGTACAGTTCTGGTCACCACACCTCAAAAAAGATATAGCATTGGAAAAAGTGCAGAAAAGGGCAACTAGAATGATAAAAGGGTTGGAACACTTTCCCTATGAAGAAAGGTTGAAGCACTTGGGGCTCTTTAGCTTGGAGAAACGATGGCTGAGGGGTGACATGATCGAGGTTTATAAGATTATGCATGGGATAGAGCAGGTAGAGAAAAAAGTCCTTTTTTTCCTTTCTCACAATACAAGAACTCATGGGCACTTGATGAAATTGCTGAGCAGTCGGGTTAGAACAGATAAAAGGAAGTACTTCTTCACCCAAAGAGTGATTAACATGTGGAATTCACTGCCCCAGGAGGTGGTGGCGGCTACAAGCATGGACAGCTTCAAGAAGGAATTAGATAAACATATGGAGCAGAAGTCCATCAGTGGCTATTAGCCACAAAGTATAGATAGGAACTCTCAGTCTGGGGCAAGTGATGCTCTGTATTCTTGGTGTTTGAGGGGGCAACAGTGGGAGGGCTTCCTGCCCCCACTGCTGGACCTTCTGAGGGCACCCGGTATTTTTGGACACTGTGTGACAGAGTGTTGGACTGGATGGGCCACTGGCCTGATCCAGCATTGGCTTCTCTTATGTTCTTATGTTCTTAACTTTAAATGCGTCCTCCAATCGCATTTAAAGTTAAAGTTGCTTTCTTTTTGTGCTCCCCCCACCTTAAGCCTACCCCAGGAGGGCAACACTGGCTGGGGAAGGGAAGACCAATTGGGGAGGCATGCCTCCCTTTCACTTCCCCAGCCACCCAGCTGGGAGCCGCACAATATGTGTGAAAGAGCTGCATGTGGCTCCCGAGCCGCAGTTTGGCCACGCCTGCTCTAGAACATTGTTTACTGGAATGTCCCCTTTTCTCAGACGTGAGAGATTTGTGGATTATTCCATCCCTAGGGTGGGATAGGAGGTGCATTGGTGGGAGAAATATTTGGGAGACTTTCAGCTGGGGTGGATACTTTGGCTGTTGCAAAAAAAAATCATCTGTTATAGCGAGTAGATAATGATTTTAAGATGATTGTTCAGCCTGGTTTATGTGGATTCTAATGTGACAGTACTCAAAACCTATAGGCTAAATGAGTAATATCATATAAGTTTAAGACACAATTCTACATAGGATGGCACAAATTTAGAGTCCAGCGGCACCTTTAAGACCAACAAAAGTTTATTCAAGGTATGAGCTTTTGTGTGCAAAGCACACTTTTTCAAATACAGTGGAACGGAAGTAAGAGTTCAAACTTACAATCAGGGGCCATGGGGAAATAATTTTATTCTCTTATTTTAATTACGTGGCTTCTTTTATTTTTTACTGTTTCATGACTGACTGTTCTGATTCATACAATCAGATGTTTTAAAATCTGGGACTGGCTTTGTGGTTTATCACACGTTTGTCTTTCTCCAGAAGTCACTTAATGAGGACAAAATTAGAAATGGTCTCAATATGTCAGTGGAGAGCCAGTTCGGTGTAGTGGTTAAGAGCAGTGGACTCTAATCTGGGAGAACTGGGTTTAATTCCCCACTTTGTGGGGAGATTGTGGGGAGAGGAAGGGAAGGAGATTGTAAGCAGCTCTGAGACTCTGAGTGAAGGGCGGGGTATAAATCCAATCTCTTTTTCTCTTCTTCTCTTCCTGCCCCATGCTCCTGAATTGGGGGTGCTGCTGGGGGGTTGGGGAGGACACCAGCAATTGAAAGTTCAGGAATGGTATGCAAGGGATGTCCCTTCTTTCATTTCATTTGGGATTCATTTTTGGTTTTGACAACAGCTTCCCTTCTCTGTTTTTTTGCTTGTTGGTTTTGTCGATTTGCTTGTAACGGGTACACCCACTGTACGATTTTCTGGTGTGATTTATGCCTCCTAAAGATGTTGATTTATGTGCATAACAGAATGCTTTTTTAAAAAATGCCTAAGTAAATGTTGGGATAATGCATCTGTTTTACACTAAAAAATTGGTGCACAGAAAATGGTACAGAAAGGGAGTTCCGGTTCCGCCCACCTCCTCGGCAGACACAAGGAGTGTGAGCTCTGAGGGTTTGCTTGTAACTTCCCTAGGATTACCAGGCATAAAGACTGCCTTTCTTTCTTCTTGTAGGGTGGGCTGAGAGTGTGGAGGTTGTGCTGGGGGGGAGGCAACCCCCTAGGGCAAGGGGTCTTCCCCTTCTCCTCTTTAAACTCTAAGCGGGGGTGCTAGGTTGGAATGCCGACGCTGTGGAAGTGGCTTCGGCTTGAAGAGGTGGGAGAGGAACCTTGCGGGACTGCGAGAGAACAACGACTGGACTGGACAACTCAACACCAAAAGCTGAGTAGAATTAAATCAATGTAAAATTCTATAAGCCTAAAAGAAATTAGAATAAAACTGAGAGAGGAACTCCCGGGCTAAAACGGCCAGAGATTTAGGGGGGAAAAAAAAGAGAGACGTGTACCGGGAAAAGAGGGGGTTGCTATAAGTAAATTTGCTGCACTAACCTCTGTTTTTCGTGTGTTTGTCTTGAGGTTATCCCGGTTTCTGAGCAAGTTTCTTTTGAAGAGTAACAGAGCGTGGGTCTACAAGCGAGGAGCGTAAAGAGGTCGGCGTTGGGAGTGGCTGGAGTGGAAAGGCACATGCGTGAAGGCTACGGAGCTACGCGAGGTTAGCAGAGAGTGAGAACACCGGAGCAAGCGGAGACAGCGGAGAGATACGTAAACAGCGTAACATACGTAAACAGCGTAAACAGCGGAAACAAGGGAAAGAGAGAGTGCAGAAGCGTCGGAGAAAGCTACGGAAGCTGCGGAGGCTACGGAAACTGCGGAGGAGCGTTAAAGGAGACGACGGAAGGCGAAAGACAGGAACTACGACTAGAACTACAGAAAAGCGGCTGGGAATATAAGCGAGGAGAAAAATAAAGGCAACAGAAGGACAAAGGAGTTAGTAGGCAGGGAAAGTAGCATTTGGGGGGTTTTGTGGAAAAATATAAGGGGAATTTTTGGAATAGATAAAGTATATAGGAGTGGTTGGTGTACAGTAAGAAGGGAAGAGGCTGGTTTGGAGGCTTAAGTTTATTTTGGAAGCTTAAACTAGATTGGTGTTGGTATAGGGGTGCACAGGTGGGGCTATATATGTACAAGTGATTTATTTAAACTGTTGATTGAATTGTTGTGATTTGTAAGTAATCAGAGGTGGGTAATCAATTAACCAATTAAGCAATTAATTAATTATTTAATTAATCAAACCAATTAACTACAAAATTATATACAAAGAAAATTAATTAATTAATTGGTTAAGAGTGAGAAAGACCAATACAGAGAAAAACAGTATAGAGAAAGGCAGAGATAAATAGATAACAGACAAATATAGTAACATTTAATAGGTTGATCAATTAATATCTGAGGAAACAGAAGATAATAGATTAAAGGAGACCTTGTAAATACTAAGGCAAAAGATTAGGATTTAAGTTCATAAAATCTAAATCCATATAATTTAAGCCTAGTAAAAGTGCTATAAAAACACAAGCATAACAAGTGGAGTAAACAATTCAGGCAAAATCATTTAATTATAAGTCAGATTGATTAATTAATTAAACTGGTTGAGAAATAGCCTACATAGGGGGAAAATTAGAATAATCACTAATACTAAAATCATAAAACACAGTCGGCATATGGCGGCAGGAAACCCTGGATACATAAGAAAAAGTTCCTTACCATCGCCATTGCATTTAAGCCTAATAAGCCAAATGAAGCCGTCTAGTAGCAATCCAACGCAAAGCAATAAAGAACTGAAGAGCATGATTGATGATTCAGTAGCAGCAGCTGTTAAAGCCGTCATAGAATCTACACTGCCTGTGTTGATGGGGAAGGTAGAGGAGAGGATCCCGATTATCATACAGCAGGAGCTGACGTCAATTATACAGCAGGAACTTGCGCCAATTAACACGAAGATTGACAATCTAACATCTCAAATAAAAGAGGAAATTGAAGAAATGAAGAACCAAGTCACCGCTAATAAATCGGACATACTTAGGCACGAAACAGACATTCAAGAATTGAAGGAGGGGAAGAGAAAGACTCGTGACAAAATGAGAGAACTAGACATGGACTGGCAAGAAATGAAGGCAAAAAATGAAAATTTGGAGGAGGCCTTAATTGGACTCGAAATGGACAAAGCCGCGCTGACAATTAGATGCCAGAATGTTCCTGAAAATCTGAGTATGGACTGGAAAGAAGAACTAGTTGCTACAATGGCTGACCAGCTAAAAGTAGGATCCGAGCAAGAAATATCTACGGAAATAGATGCAATGTACAGACGGAATACTGCGTATTCTAAACAGCATAAAACGCCAAGAGAAATTCATATAAAATTCAACAAAAGAAACATGAGAGACAAAATATTGAAAGCATCTTATGAAAAAAAAGTACAGATCCAAGAGGCGGAAATAAAATTTTTACGAGAAATTCCATGGCGAGTCCGAGAGAAAAGAAAATCATACCAACACTTAGCGGCATTATTACGAGATAAGAACATACTATATAGATGGAACATACCAGAAGGCATAATCTTCGAATACAAAGGGAGAAGATTCAAGCTGGACTCGGTGTTTAAACTGGATAACTTTTTGGAGACTTATGGATCGGACTTCGGAATAGTGGAAGAGGAAGAAGAATCGCAGTCAGAGAAAGAGGGAGAAGAAGAGGAAGAGAAAGAAGAAGAAAGAAAGGAAAGGAGAAACGAAAAAAGGAAAGAAAAAGGAAGATGCCAGAATCCCACTACAGATATAAACTAGAAATCAGGTGAGGAGTAAGGCGAAAGAAGTAGGAACAAAGAATGGAGCTGAAGCCTAAAGACTTTAAATTAATCTCAATCAACATAAATGGATTAAATATTCCACAAAAAAGAAGAAGAGTATACCATCAATTAACTAAAATAAAAGCTGATATAGTGTGTTTGCAAGAAACACACATTAAAAAAGATCACATAAAATATTTGAATTGTAAGAAATTAGGTACTGCATTCGTCTCAGTAGACGGATCCAAAAAAAAGAGAGGAGTAGTAACATACGTAAAAGAACACTTACACCCTAGGCTAATACATGCAGCTGAGAATGGGAGAATGGTGGCAGTCTCAATAATACGTCAAGGGAAGGAACATACCATTATAAACATATATGCGCCTAATGCCAACCAACAACCTTTTTTTAGTGAAATTGCGGAAATGTTAAAGAAAATTAATAGTAGTAATATCTATCTAGTTGGAGATTTCAACGCGGTGGTAGAAGCCAGGAGAGACAGGAAAAACATAAATAGTGTAAGGAGAAAGGGTAAAACCCTGCCAAGTACATTTTTCCAAATAGCGGAGGAACACGACTTATTGGATGTATGGAGAACTAAATACACAAACAAAAACACCTACACATGCTACTCGGGGAGACATAAATCCTGGTCTCGTATAGATATGGCTTGGATCTCAAGAGAATTAATAAGGGAATTAAACGATATTGAGATATTGCCTCTAACTTTTGCTGATCATAACCCGCTCCTTTTGTCGTTTAGGGAAATAAAGAAGAGTCCTAGATGGACTATGAATAAATATATACTAAAAGATACAATTTTTGTAGATAATATGAAAAAGGATATTAAAGAATTCTTTAAAATAAACATACAGCGTGTTACACCCATTAACATTGTCTGGGATGCATTTAAGGCTTATGTGAGAGGTAAGCTAATTAGTCATGTGGCTTGGAAAAGGAAACAGGAAAAGAAAGAGTATGACCATTTAGTTAGGCAGATTAAAATAGAAGAAGAACTTAGATTTAAACAACAAGGAGATTCAAAATGTAAACAAAGAATATTATATAGACAACATAAATTAAACTTGTTATTGAATAAAGAAATTGGGGAAAGAGTACAGTATAATAATTTTTTTTTTTTGAGAATGCCAATAAGCCATCAAGATGGTTGGCATATAGGTTAAAAAAAGAAAAGGCCAAAAGGACAATAATTTCCTTAAAAAATGAAAAAGGAGAAAATAAATATCTTCAAGCAGAGTTAAAGCAGATAGCAGAAGAATATTTTAGTAAAATATATAAACAGAATGAAGAAAAGACAGAGAATATAGGTATGTACTTGGAAAATAGCCTAAAGGGCAAAAAGTTTACAACAGAACAGAAGGAGAGGTTGAATGAACCAATTGCAATTTATGAGATTATAGAAGCTATTAAGAGACAAAAGAAAAACAAATCACCAGGACTGGATGGTCTTCCTGGAGAGTTTTACCAGGTTTTTGAGGGACAAATCTCGGGAACATTTAAAGATCTAATAAAACACATAAGCCAGACTTGTGCAGTACCAGACTCATGGAATTCAGCTTTGATTACATTAATACCAAAGGGTAATTAGGAAATTGATTCAATAGCTAATTATAGGCCAATCTCATTGCTAAACGCCGATTATAAGATATTTGCAAGCATCCTAGCAGAGAGATTTTAAAAAGTACTAAATCAAACAATTAGTAAAGACCAAGTAGGTTTTCTCCCTAAGAGACAGCTAAGGGAAAATATTAGAACTTTAATTAATACGTTGGAGTATTATGAAGCACACCCTGAAAAGTCGGCGGCACTAATCTTTATGGATGCAGAGAAGGCCTTTGACAATGTATCATGGAAGTTCTTATTATCAAAGTTGAATCGTTATAACCCAGGGGACTATTTTAAAACTCTGATAGAGGCAATATATAAAAAACAACTAGCAAGGCTATGTATTAATGGAGATATGTCACAAGAATTCCCAATAGAAAAAGGTACAAGGTAGGGCTGCCCCCTTTCTCCCTTACTATTCATCTTTGCTCTTGAATCTGTCTGCGATCAAGTTAGAGAAAATGAACAAATCAGAGGAATTAGGTGTAAAGGACAAGAATTTAAATTATGTGCATATGCCGATGATTTAATGTTCATTATTGAAGAACCAACAGAATCAATAGAAAGATGGATGGAAGATATAAATACATATGGTAAAGTGGCTGGACTTTCAATTAATATCAAAAAAACTAAAATATTACTCAAAAACGGATCAGAGCATTTGAATTTAGAAATCCAAAGACTAACTGGAATCCAGGTTGTTAAAAAAGTAAAATATTTAGGGTTAACGTGTACCAACAAAGCTAGTACCTTAATAGAGGATAATTACAATGTGTTATTAAAAAAGATTAAAGAAGACCTTAAGAATTGGAAAGATCTAAACCTGTCATGGTTAGGTAGAACAGCTGCAGTTAAAATGAATATTCTCTCCAAATTCATATTTTTGGCTCAAACAATTCCACTTTTGAAAAAAAATGCCCATTTTTATAAAGAATTAAACAGCATAACTAGAAAATTCATTTGGGCATCGAAGAAACCAAGAGTTAGATGGAAGTTATTACAAGATCTAAAAGAAAGAGGTGGTATAGGCGTACCAAAATGGGAAATATATGGGAAAGCAGCAGCGCTGGTTTGGGTAAAGGATTGGCTAACTCTTAACAATCGGAGAGTACTCGCATTAGAGGGACACGACCTATACATGGGCTGGCATGCCTATGTATGGTACGGAAAATACAAAATACATACAAACTTTAATACACATTTGCTGAGAAAGGCTTTGTTGGCAATATGGTTAGAGGTAAAAGACAGTTGCTATGACAAAACACCAAGTTGGATTTCTCCACTAGAAGCCTTTATTAAACCATCATTATTAAATCCACAAAATGTAATTGGTTATAATAAATTATTAGATAATAAAGGGATACTTAAAAATGAAACCCAACTAAGAGAGGAAGTAGGGTTGCAACTTTCTTGGTGGGAAAGTATACAGCTGAAATCTAGATATCAAAAAGATATAAAGAACGGGATCGAAAGTAAACCAAACGCCACTAGACGAGATTTGGCTACAGAATGATGATAAAATAATTAATAAACTATATAAATACTTTCTAAATAACGAAATGCAGGATGAGATTATAAAGCCCACTATGGTAGCATGGATGAAAGATCTAGGAGGGAATGTTGATATAGAGGCCTGGAATAAGATTTGGAGATCAGTTAAATTCTTAACAACTGTTAACTACAAAGAAAACATTTATAAGATGTTTTATAGATGGCACTGGCCTCCGGACAAGCTACATAAATTTTATAATGTGTCGAATAAATGTTGGGCATGCGGTAATAGAGGAACATATTTCCATGTATGGTGGACATGTGGGATAACTAGTAAATATTGGGAAATGGTTAAAAGCATGGTGACTGAGATTTTTGAAGTAGAGATACCTTTAGATCCGGCTCTATTTTTATTAAATATGATACCAGAAGGAATGACAAAAGATGATCAACGATTACTAACATATGGTAACAGCAGCTCGTATTTTAAGGGCTAAATGCTGGAAATCGTTGGAAATGCCATCACAAGAAGAATTAATCAGCTTAATTCTAAGTTGGGCAGAAATTGATAAATTAGGTTATCTCTTAAATCCATATGCCAAGAGAGACACAATCGCAATCTGGTCCAAATTCTATAATTGGATGGACTAAAAGGTCTTAAGAACTTCAGTCCAAAAAGTAGACATTTAATGGTTAATGTTCAATGATTAATGAAGAAACAATGTAAATATGATGTGGAATAAGAACATGTAAATGTGAATATGTTTATTTACGTAAAATAAAAATTATATACCCCCCCCCAAAAAAGAAAATGGTACAGAAAGAAAAGAGTGGGTTTGATTCACTGAAGGGTGACCCAACTTTCAAATGGGGATTTTAGGGGGCAAAAAAAGGTGAGGGCAGTAGTTCAAAAGTCTCACAATGCGAGAAGGAGGTTGAACGAACCCTTTATAGCCACTGGGCTGAAATCCTGATTGTTTTGCATTTCACCCAAGCAACATTGCCTTTGCTCTTTGTAATAGTTGCAATCTACTCTTTATACACATGGACAGATGCAGATCCTGAGATCTGCACAGTTTGATGCCGGATATGCACATATGATTTAGCTCCATGCAGCATCTAAGACCTACAAGTTTACACACTTGGATCTGAAAGATCTGTATTTATCTGAGTACCTACAGAGAAGGCAAAGAAAAACGTTATTTGTTTCCTCTCAGCTTGTTCTAACGTTCAGAAAAACTGAAAGGGAAGTTCAGCCAGCCCGGGGTGGCCCAGGGTAGATGCCCTGTCTATTGAGGGAAGAGCTGGCTGCCTTCCCATAAGTGATAACAGGCCCATAGCCAGAAAATTTTGGTTGGTGGGGCAGGGGCCAGGGCACTGGGCAGGAGAGCAGGGTGTGGTGGACTTTATTTGATTACTAATTAGATTAGATTAGTTCCTGGGAAGGTCACTTAGGGGCCTTCCCTCCCATTCCAGAGCCCCCCTGCCGCTTCTGGTCAGTTTCACTCTCCCTGTGATCAGCTGTTCCCTTTAAGGGGATTGAAGGGGAGTGAAACTGACCAGAAGTGAGGAGGTGGCTTCCCTTTCCTTCCACAGCCTTCCCAGCTCTGCAGGGGACTGGGGAAGGAAAGGGAAGTGGACCTGCTGCTTCCGGTCAGTTTCACTCCCCTCCAATCCCTTTAAATCTAACAGCTGATACCGGGCAAGTGAAACTGACCAGAAGTGGCAGGAGGTGGAGATGCTGGGCAGAGGTAAGGAGCGCAGCACAGAGGGGGGGCTGGCATCCTCCTGGGGTGGGGCAGGGCTCATCCCTGGTAGGGCTCATCCCCCAAATGCCCCACCGTGGCTACGGGCCTGAGTGATACCAAGAGATGGGCTTGGAGAACACAAAGGGGAACTGGTGCTGCTGAGCCAGGTACCTCCTGAAAGTGCCTCTCCAAAGGCCATGGGTTACATCCCACAATTCTATTCCACAGCTAGTCTGATGGAAGAAGAAGAAGAGGAGGAGGAGGAGATTGGATTTATGGCCCACCCTTCACTACCTGAAGGAGTCTCTGAGTAGCTTACAATCTCATTTCCCTTCCCTACCCCCCAACAGACACCCTGTGAGGTAGGTGGGGCTGAGAGAGCTGTTTTGAGGACTGCCCTTGAGAGAACTCTGAGAGAACTTGTGACTGACTCAATGCCACACCAGCAGCTGCATGTGGAGGAGGAGTGGAGAATCAAACCCAGTTGTCCCAGATTAGAGTCTGCGCTCCTCACCACAACACCAAACTGGCAGGTTCCATCAGAGATCTCCTGGCACCAGAGGAATATTCTGACATCATCAGGAGGGGACCATGAGGCAGCCAGTGTAATGTAGGGGCTCCTGTATCGTCTGCAGAGTGGGAGATCTGGGTTCAGATCTCCATGAAGCTCTCCGGGGTGAGCTTGGCCCTGTCACTCTCTGCCTCAAAGGTAGAGTTACCAGCTCTGGAGAATTGGGGAGGGTGGAGACTGGGGAGGGCGAGGTTTGTGGAGGGGAGAGGCTTCGACGGGATATAATGTCATAGAGTTTGCTTTCCAAAGTGGCCATTTTCTCCAGTTTGGTGTAGTGGTTAAGAGTGCGGACTCTAATCTGGGAGAACCGGGTTTGATTCCCCACTCCTCCACTTGCACCTGCTGGTGTGACCTTGGATCAGTTACAAGTTCTCTCAGAGCTGTTCTCTCAGGAGCAGCCCCACCTACCTCCTTCCAGGATGTCTGTTGTGGGGAGGGGAAGGGAAAGGGATTGTAAGCCACTCTGAAACTCCTTCGGGTAGTGAAGGGCAGGGATATAAATCCAATCCAATCTCCTCCTCCTCCTCTTCTTCCAGGCAAACTGATCTCTGTCACCTGGTGGTCAGTGGAAAGCCCCAGGAGATCTCCAGCCCCCACCTTGGGTCTGGGACCGCTACTTACAGGTTTGTTGTGAGGGTAAAACTGAGGAGTGGAGAATCATGGAACACCAGCCTGAGTTCCTTGGAAGAAGGGTGGGATTTAAAAAAGTGAAATAAACACTTTTCCACCCCAGAGAAGAGACACACATCCTTTCCAAACTAGTTTTGATAAGTACAGTCCCCCCCCCCCCCGAATATTTCAGACAAAGGGGGGGGGGGCTAAAAGGAAGATCTGCTTGGAAAATAAGAAGAGCCCTGCTGGATCAGACCAGTGAGGGTCCATCTCGTCCAGCATCCTGTCTCACACAGTGGCCAGCCAGTTCCTCTGGAGGGCCAACAACAGGGCACAGAGGCCGAGGCCTTCATAAGAACATCAGAAGAGCCCTGCTGGATCAGTGGTCCATCGAGTCCAGCATCCTGTCTCACACAGAGGCCAGCCAGTTCCTCTGGAGGGCCAGCAACAGGGCAGAGAGGCCGAGGCCTTCCCTGGTAAGAACCTCAGAAGAGCCCTGCTGGATCAGACCAGTGAGGGTCCACCTAGTCCAGCATCCTGTCTCACACGTTGGCCAAGCAGTTCCTCTGAAGGGCCAACAACAGGGCAGAGAGGCCGAGGCCTTCATAAGAATGTAAGAAGAGCCTTGCTGGATCAGACCAATTGTTATGTCCTAATGGCAACCGCACACATGGTCAGGTAAACGCACGTGGCCGGGCTGGCTACTGGAGCTTTGCTTCAGGAGACAATAGCCTGGTCGGATTGTAAATTAGACCAATCGGCCACCCAGATTCCGCCAGGGGACCAATGGTGTAAGGTCACCCGTAACGAACCCTAACAGGGAGATTGGGCGAGGCCGGGGGTGCGGTTTAGATGGACATTTAAGCAGACCCCCGAGCCCTGCTCAGCAATTGTGTTTTGTACCATCAATAAACTTATGAGCTAATTTCACTGCAACACTTCTCTGGACCCAGTACTTTATAGCAATAGTCCCTCTAGTCCAGCATCCTGTCTCATACAGTGGCCAACCAGTTCCTCTGGAGGGCCAGCAACAGGGCAGAGGCTGAGGCCTTCCTCTGTCGTCGCCTCCTGGCTCTGGGATTCGGAGGATTAGTGCCTCTGAATGTGGAGGTTCCTCTCAACCACCATGGCCAGTAGTCCTGGATAGACTTATCCTCCATGAACCTGTCTCATCCCCCTTTAAAGCTATTTATTCCTGTGCCCATCACTGCATCTTCCGGCAGCAAATCCCACATTTTAGTCGCTCTCTGTGTAAAGTAGTATTTCCTTTTATCCATCCTGAGCCTACTGCCCATCACTTTCACTGGATGCCCTCAAGTTCTAGTATTTTGGGAGAGGGAGAAAATTTTCTCTTTGTCAACTCTCTCCATATATAATTTTATAAGCCTCTCTCAGCCCCCCCCCCCCCCCAGTCATCTCTTTTCTAAACTGAAAAGTCCCAGACTCTTCAGCCTTTCCTTATAGGGAAGGGGCTCCAACCCCCTAATGTGGCTACTCTGTGATGAGACACTCTGCACCTGCTCAGAGGCCATTTCAAATCTTTCTGTGCTGAGAATTGAGTGCCAGGAATGTGAGAACATCCTAAGCCCTGTCCCATATGGCAGGTGGCTTCCGAGCACGTGCAAAGTGCCTTCCCCATGCACCTGAGAAATCACTGTTGGCCCTCAAACATCTGGAGTGTCTCCACATGGCTTTCCGGATGGGTAGGGTCAGCTTTTGGGCATCCCCACCCCCACCCCACCCCTTCTGTACACAAAGCACCGTTAACAATGAATCTCAGCTCTCCACTTGCCATTTTTTTACAACACAAATCCTTTTTGCGGGAGCCGCATCACGGGCCTGTGTGTGCAGCTCGATATGATTACAGCTCCACAGAGCGAGGATCGATAGCGACCGTTGTCAGATGGGGAGGCGGAGGCCCTCCGAAGCCACAAATGAGGGGCCGCTTTCACGTTTTCAATCCCCCACAGGCAGGCTTGATCCACTGTCAGAAGCCAGAGGAAGACGTGGGGTCACCCATGTCAGAAACCACTGTCTCTCCCCAGTCTACAGACAAATGAAGAGCATCGCTGGGCTCTTTTGAAAAAAAAGCCTGTCCGGAAAGCACAGCATCTGGGCAGGGGCTCCTGAAAGGCAGGCCAGCATTCCGTGGCCAGCTCTCTGCACTGTGCTGGGCAGGGCTGGTGATGTCACTGTTGTGATCCATGCCCATAGAGTAGGGATGCCAACCTCCAGGTGGGGCCTAGGGAGCCCCTGGAATTACAAACTACAGAGATCAGTTTCCTTGGAGAAAATGGATGCTTTGGAAGGGGGACTGTATGGCACTGTACCCCACTGAGGTCACTGTCTCCCCCAGGGTCCACCCCCCAAATCTCCAGGAGTTTCCCAACTTGGAGCTGGCAACTCTAACTCCCTCCTTCCAGTGGCCAGGGGGACTGGAGGACCCTCACACGGGGACAGGCCTAGAAAGGTTTGCTCAACAGGAGCCTTGTAATTAACCTGGATTCTCCTGCACCCCACATTCTGTTGAATAATTTGCTGCAAAAAACAAAACAAAACACAATGTATTGGAGTGGAATATTCTCCTGATTTATTTTTGGGTGCTTTGGCCAATTTGTAGGAATATAATTTGTAGGGATACATCTGGAGACATGCTCCTTATACGATATGCATGCTTCATGTTCATGAATTGGTGAGATATAATTTTCCATCTATGAGGAAGCCTTTGTGAGACAGAAAGTATATATGCTGGTAAAGTCTGTTAGATGGATGATTGCACTTTTACCATTTGGGTATCTATGGATGTGACAGGCATAAAGCACAAAGCGCTTTAAAATTTTTAAGAAGCACCTTAAGAATTTGAAGATAAATCTACTCAGGAGCAAGACAGTGATATCTGATAAGCACTTTACTGGATACAAAGCACAGTCTTGTTGACTGATTGAAATCTTCTGGAATTTTCTGCGCTTGTATCCTTTTGAACTGAATTGGGTCTACAGGTCTTTAAAATGACTCTCACTGAAGTCAATGGTATTGTATAATTTGTATTTCACTTTTGCCTCTATTATCTGTGATTCTTTAAACCTATATGCATCTGACCCTATGGACCTATATACTGTATGCAGGGGTCATTTTGTAGAAAAAGAGGTGCAGGATCTCATTAGCATAACTCATTTGCATATGCCACATACCCCTAACATACCGGAAGTGTATCAGAAGGCAACACCCACCCCTCAGGCTCCACTCCACAGGTGAGTGAAACTGACCTGCTCTTCCTCCATTCCCTTCCCCGTCCAATACTTTGTGCAATAAAAATAAGCGTAAAGAACACACCCTCATTCTCTTCCTGCTCCCTTGAAACCACCAGGTTTCAAGTAGACTTGAGATACCCAGGACATGTGCACCACCCATCCCTTCCCCTTCCCCTCCCCACAACAAGACACCCTGTGAGGTAGGTGGGGCTGAGAGAGGTCTTTTGAGAACTGCTCATGAGAGAACAGCTCTGAGAGAACTTGTGACTGGCCCAAGGTCACACCAGCAGCTGCATGTGGAAGAGTGGGGAATCAAACCCGGTTCTCCCAGATTAGAGTCCAACTCCTGACCACTACACCAAACTGATGGGGTGGAAGCTGCTGAAGGGTTGGTGAAATTTCTCCAGTACTTATGTGCCATGTGCCCAGATAAAAAATGGAATTAGAAAATTTATATGCCACCTTGAGCAAGTCTCTGGAAAAGCAGCACACAGTCATAAAAGGAACAATGATAAAATTATCAATATTAAAACAAAACATTAAAAACAATAAAGACCCTAGCAGGGCTTTCCCCGGGGCGCTGCGCCTCTGCACTGCTCGGGGAAGCTGAGGAGGGGGCGGGGCTTGGTCATGTGCCCACCCCCTGGGCTCCTCACTCCCGGAGCTGCACTCCTGTGCGCTCCCGCTCCAATGGACCCCTGACTTTATGATACCTTTTAAGGGTTATATAGTAGTACGCTTGTAAAATTTAATCACTTTTTTGTGTGTCTTCTTTTCTCGGCCTCATTAGGAGGACATCATTCTGGAAGAGCTAAACATAGTTCCAGATGGAAATGGCACTGGGGAGGAGAGATCTGAAAAACCGTGCAGAGCTTACCAGTTGTGCAGGATTGAACCAAGCTCCTTGGTTGGGGCTCAGGCTACCCTGCTAACTACCAGGACTGTGTCTCATTGGCACCCTTTTCAGGTACAGAAAGGAACAGCAGTCTGTGTGTCTGATGGGCTGTATGAAGCTGTATGGCTGTATGCCAGGTATAAATAATCAGGTGTTCTGCTTCATAGGGTTGCCAACTTCAGGCGGGGAAATTCCTGGAGATTGGGGGGGTGGAGCATTGGGAGGGCAGAGTTTGCAGAGGGGATGGGCCTCCGTGGGATATAATACTATGGTGCGCGCCCCCCAGTAGCCATTTTATCCAGGGGAATTGATCTCTGTAGCCTGGAGATCACTTGTAATTCCAGGATATCTCTAGGCCCCACCTGGAGGCTGGCAACCCCAGTGGTATCATGAACTGACTTGTTTATTTATTTTGTTTGTTTGTTTATTATTTATATCCCCCCTTGCCGGACAAGCTGACTCAAGGCGGCTTACAAGCATAAAAGTGATAAAACAATAAATACAATAAAATGTATATCATACATTTTCTTTTTCTCATGGAAAGGTAGGAAGGGAAATGATAGAGAAAAGGAAGGATCATGAAAAAATAGGAAGGGGGGAAGGGGGGAAAGGGCAGAGAACAAGAAAGAGGAGAAATGACAGGAAGGAAGGAAAGTAAGAGGGGGGAAATAGGGTTGCCAGCTCTGGGATAGGAAATACTTGGAGATTTTGGGGGTGGAGCCTGGAGAGGGTGGGATTTGAGGTAGGGAGAGGCCTCAGCAGGGTACAATGCCATAGAGTCTACCCTCTAAAGCGGCCATGTTATCCAGGGGAATCGATCTCTGAAGCCTGGAAAGCAAAGTTAATTCCGGGAGATCTCTAGCCACCACCTCTAGAAATAACCACAAATCTTATCTATCTATCTATCTATCTATCTATCTATCTATCTATCTATCTATCCATCCATCCATCCATCCATCCATCCATCCATCCATCCATCATCTCTCTATCATCTGTCTGTCTGTCCATTTAAATTTCTAAACTGCCCTTCCCTGTAGAACGGGCCTCAGGGCGGTGTACAACAGTAAAGTACCGTCACATATTAATTCACAGTTAAAACAATAAAAACACTGTTAACTGGCCTAACTCAATGACGCAAAACTTCCAATTGTGTCAGGAAGGAACTGAAGAAAAATAAAGAATAAGAGCCCTGACTTTGATAGTCCAGGCAACCCTGATTTCGTCAGATCTCGGAAGCTGACCAGGGTCGACTCTGGCAGGTCCTTGGATGGGAGACCTCCTTGGAATACCAGAGGCGGGAGGCGGGGGCAGGCTTTATCCAGCCACCTCTCTGAATATCCTCCAGGCCCCCAGTTAGGGTCAGTCACCAGAAGTCACCATGACTACTAGGTTCACACGCACTCCGACACACACACGCATACATGAAACGTACAGAAAAAAGTATACCAAATGAAGAAGAAAGGGGGAGAACTGAAAAGAAAGAGGCCAGGGAGAAAGGAACAGTGGCAGAGGCAGATATTATTCCTCTCGAGTTTCTTTTCCTTTTTCACCTATATCTTTTTAAGAAAGAGCCTTGGTCCTTTGTAACCCCCGTTGCCTAACTGCATAGCAACTTCATTCCCACGATGCAATCTTTGCCCACCCCACTGCCCCAAACAGCGGTGTCCAGCTGCCTGACTCGGCCTGGACCAGAGGGAGGGAAAGCAAGCCTTGGTGTCTTCCAGCACCCTGTCCCTCCGGCGACTGTCACTAGGGCGGCCCACTCCAGGCTGGGAAATCCCTGGAGACATGAGGGTGGGGCCTGGGGATGCTGGGGTTTGGGGAAGGGCTTCAGCAGGGTATCATGAAGGGTTGCCATGCAACCAGTGGGAACTTCCGGGGCATGGACATGGAGCTTCCGGGGCAGTGGGACTTCTGGGGCATGCCACAACGTCACTTCTGGGTTCTCCCAGGAAGTGATGTTACACAACACCCACTTGTTTTTTTTAATAGTTTTCTCCCATGACCACTTGGACTGGCAACAGACAAGAACGGCTGCTAGCAGGAGACTATACTGGCAGTAGGGTTGCCAGGCGAGATCATCGCACCAGCGGGGGGATTTGGGGGTGGTCTGGGAGTGGGTGGCAATGTCCCCAATGCAATGACATCGCGCAGAAGTGACATCATTGTGTTGGGGTGATGCTCTGCTTTTTGGGCAGACTCTATGATTAAAATTGGGCTCAAACCATAGGTTGCAGTCACACACATGAAATGAAGCCGGAGGGAAGAGAGGCTATTTTTTTCTGGTGGAAGTTCACCCGCAGTTGTGCGATCACAGTCTTTTGAAGCTGTGGACTCAGCCCGCCACGGCGTGGTCAGAGGCAACTGCAGGTGAGTCAGGGGGGGGGTGTTTTCCTGTTTGTCTCTGATGCGCTTAAACAAGGGATCGTTGACTCGCACCTCAGCCCTGAGGGCTCCCTATGGAGTACGTGATGATGCGCATACTGAGAAGGGGAAAAAACAACAGCATGGGATCAGACCATCCTGACACCATGAGAGCGCGCTGGAGCAATCAGATGTGGGAAAGTCCATCTGTGGCCCGTAGCAACCCCTTTTGCTCCCGGACTTTCCGGGGTGTCTTTTAACTCCGCTTCTGCGGTGGAGCAAAATGGGTTGCTGACGGCTGTGGGGCGCTTCCCAGATGTTGTTGTCTGATCGCGCTCCTTTAATCTGCCTGGCATTCGCGCCTATGTCGGGTCTAATTGTGCGTGTGATTGCAACCATAGTTTTGCCCAAAAAGCAGAGTATTGCCATGTGTCATCACTGAACAATGACATCACTTTCGTGTGATGTCATCACACTGGGGACATCGCTGTGTGATGTCACTGTTTGGGGTTGGGGTTTCCCCCAGCGGCCAGCTGGCTGGTGGTGGCCAAAGCCCTGAAGATCAAGGGATCCCTCACCCAGACCAGGGGTCTGGGAACCCTAACTGGTAGCCCTGGTCTAAAGCCATGGAGTCCTTCCTCCAATGTGTTGTAAAATGTAAGGTCTATAGGGCAACCGTAATGGCGACCGCCATGTGGCCAGAGCACATGGCCAAGAAACTACCTGAGCTTCAGCCAGGTAGAACAAAGGCCAGGTGGATTCAAACCAGCCACCAATCATGTACCTAGGTTCCTCCCAGGGAACCTATGAGATGTAAATAGACTGACAATAGCCTATCAGGCCAGTTGGGTGAGGTCAGGGGATTGTCCCTGACCAGCATAAAAGGAGGGCTTCGGAGCCCTGGGTTGCATGCTTCATCCAGACCAGCAATAAAGATCTAGCTGTTTCACTATTCCATGGACTCCCGACTCCAATACTTATCAATGGCGACAAGGATGGGATTCGATGAGCGACTCTCCAGCCGACCTCAGCAGCACAGCAAGCTCCGTCCCGCCGGCCGCAGGCATCTCCGAGCTCCAGCTCCAACGCCTCGCCGCAAGCTGCTCTGAGCCCTGATCCTCCGGCACTAGCCAGTGCCAAGCCTCAGCGCTCCCCAGCACCGCCGCAAGACATGAGGACATCGCTCAAACAGCCGCCGCCGCTCCTGCTCTGGTAACTATGGCAAACGCTCCGGGACCAATTACCCCTTTCGATACGTCTTGCCCAGAGACGTGGGAGTCCTGGCTCAAGACGCTGGGTTGCGCCTTTAAGGTCCGCGGAATCACAGATGCGGACCTGAAGAGTGCCTGGCTCTTGAGTTCCAGAGGGGTGGAGGTCATGTGGGTGGCCCAGCACCTACTAGCCCCACAAGACCCCACTGAGGTGTCTTACGACGTGCTCACCAAGACCCCTTTAACGGCCTGCTGGACCTTCTCGTGGTGGAGCGCAATCTAACCAGTCTCCTAGGTCACGCCTGGGTCAAGCTGCTCGGAGTGCAGTGGACCGGAATACACCGCATGGGCTCTACCGACTTCTCGTCCATCTGCGAGGAATTTCCTGCCGTTTTCGACAGCTCATTGGGCTGCTACAGAGGACCCCCGGTTTCCTTCGACCTGGACCCGGCAGTCCGGCCCATCCGTGTGGCCATCCGCCGGCCACCACTCGCCTTCCAGCCCAAAGTGGAGGCAGAGCTGGAAAAGCTCATGGCACAAGGGGTGCTCGAGCCGGTCTCCCACGCCAAGTGGGAGACTCCCATTGTGACCCCCCTCAAGGCTAATGGGGAAGTCCGCATCTGCGTGGATTATAAGTGCACTATTAATAAGGCGTTACAGGACCATGCATACCCGGTACCAGTGGTCAGCCACGTTCTGGCCTCCCTCGCGGGAGCCAAAATATTTGGAAAACTCGACCTGGCCCAGGCCTATCAGCAGCTTCCCGTAGACAAGGCAACGGCCGAGGCACAGACGATTGTGACTCATAAGGGAGCATTCAAAGTGAAACGGCTCCAATTCGGGGTCAGCATAGCACCAGGGATTTTTCAAAATCTAATGGATTCTCTCCTTAAAGATGTTCCAGGGGTGAAACCGTTCTTCGACGACGTCCTCATCGCCGCCCCGGACGTCGACATGTTTGCAGCACGCCTACGGATAGTGCTGCAACGGTTCCAGGATGCGGGTCTCAAGGTCCGAAAAGATAAGTCTTCCCTGGGAGTCTCCTCGGTGACCTTCTTGGGTTTCGAAGTGACCACGGACAGCTTCACCCGACCAAGGAGAAGGTAGCGGCGATTACAGGAGCTCCCCATCCATCTTCGAAGGTGGAACTACAGGCGTTCTTGGGACTTTTGAACTTTTACCACGCCTTCCTTCCGCACAAGGCAGCTGTTGCCGAACCCCTGCATCGCCTCCTGGACAAGGGAGCAGCTTGGGCCTGGGATCCCAAGCACGACGCAGCCTTCCGGGCCGTCAAGGACTTATTAGTTTCAAATGAGGTCCTGGCGCATTTCAATGAGAGGCTCCCTGTCATTCTGGCCTGTGACACGTCCCCCTACGGCGTCGGGGCAGTCTTTGGGCACCGGCTACCCAACGGCAAGGAGGTGCCGGTAGCCTACTACTCCAGGACCCTGTCGTCGGCGGAACGTAATTACGCCCAAATCGACAAGGAGGCCTTTGCGATTGTAGCCGGCAGCAAGAAATTCCACGATTACCTGTATGGGTGATCGTTCACCGTGGCTACGGACCATAAGCCCCTGCTGGGTCTCCTTGCCCCCCACCGGCAGACCCCTCACATGCTGTCCCCGTGGATCCTGCAGTGGTCAATTTTTTTGTCTGGCTACTCCTACGACTTGGTGCATCGCCTGGGCAAGGCGATGGGACACGCTGACGCCCTCAGCCGTCTCCCCCTCTCATCCTGCGACCTGGATCTGGCTCCAGCCTTCCACATAGCCTACCGGAGCTCCAGCCTACTGGAGCTCCCCATGCAGGTATCGGATGTGGCCCGTTGCACGCGGCGGGACCACATCCTTTCCCATGTCTCAGACTGGGTGGGAAGGGGGTGGCCGGAGAAACCGGGACCGGAGTTCGCCGCTTTCACGGCACGAAGGCACGAACTCTCAGCCCACAAGGGGTGCCTGCTATGGGGATCTCGAGTGGTGATCCCCGGGCCTCTGTGACCCCAAAAACTAGAGGCACTACACGAGGCACACCCAGGAATAGTACGTATGAAAGCCCTGGCCCGTAGTTACGTGTGGTGGGCAGGCCTGGACAAAGACATTGAGGGGCGGGTCCAGAAGTGTACCAAATGCCAAGAGTCGCGGCCAGACCCGCCACACACTCCCGTCCAATCCTGGGAATCCACTAACAAGCCCTGGTCCCGTCTGCACCTAGACTTCGCGGGACCGGTCCAGGGCCGGTTGTTTCTTATCATTGTAGACAGCTACAGCAAGTGGCTTGAGGTGGTTCCGGTAGCATCGACCTCCACCAACGCAGCCTTACGAAGTCTCTGGCCGGTCTTCATGACACACAGAATGCCTGACACTCTTGTGACCGACAACGGGACCGCATTCACCTCCGGTGAGTTCCAACGGTTCGTGGAGGCCTGCGGTCTTCGCCACATCTGCTCTGCACCGTTTCACCCTGCAACCAACGGCCAGGCTGAGCGCATGGTAAGAACAACAAAGGATGCTTTAAAGAAAATGGAGCACAGCGACTGGGAACAGCAGCTGTATAAGTTCCTGTTCTGCCAACGGAACACACCCCACTCAGGGACCGGGCGTCGGCCAGCCAAACTTCTGATGGGAAGACGACTGGGAACTGTCCTGGATGGCCTACATCCCGACCGAGCAATCAATGGAAACCCGACAACGGAGGACCAGCCAGCCGCCCAAGGGTTCGCTCCCGAAGACCCCGTATACGCTAAGAACTACGCGCAGAGTCCAACAGGGCTCCCCACAAGGATCATCCGAGTCACCGGGCCTTATTCCTACGAGGTCCTTACAGAAGAGGGCATAGTCTGGAAACGGCACATCGACCAGATTCGACGCCGTACACAGAACCACGATGCTACCAAGGCCCCCGAACTCCCTGCACAAACGGACTGTGACATCGACACGACTCCAGAAGCAGTGCCAGACCCTGATCCGGAGACTGCGGAGACGCCGCTCGTGCCCGCGGATGAAGCGGCCACGCCATCCACGCCGGAACGACCTCTGAACAGACCGGCCCCGCAAGCAGAACTACCCGCACCGCAACCTGCCGACACAAGCAACACACCCTGCCTTACAACCCCCCGGCGCTCTGGATGCGAGCCCAGACGCCCGGACTATCTCAAAGACTATGTGTGCAGAGGGGTTCTGGACTATGGGGGGAGGGGTGTTATGTATTGACCATGCGGTCGCCATGTGCTCCAGTAATGGCGACTGCCATGTGGCCAGAGCACATGGCCAAGAAACTACCTGAGCTTCAGCCAGGTAGAACAAAGGCCAGGTGGATTCAAACCGGCCACCAATCCTGTACCTAGGTTTCTCCCAGGGAACCTATGAGATGTAAATAGACTGATAAGAGCCTATCAGGCCAGTTGGGCGAGGTCAGGGGATTATCGCTGACCAGCATAAAAGGAGGGCTCGGAGCCCTGGGTTGATCTGGACCTGCAATAAAGATCTAGCTGTTTCACTGTTCCATGGACTCCTGTCCCCAATACTTCTCACAAGACAAAGCAGCCATTTCCTCCAGAGGAACTGACCTTGGTAGCCTGGAGATCAGCTGTAATGCTGGGAGATCGCCAGGCCCCACCTGCAGCAACTGGTGATCCTGTCCAGGGCCCAGTGGCTGCACCCTCCCGGCTGGCCCCCAAGCCAAAGCCAAGAATGGGCCCCAAACAACTGCCCCTCCCCCCAGCTCCCTTGGCCTCTTCCCCTTCCCATCTCCAAGCAAAAGTTCCCCCTGAATTATTTTGAGGGGAAGGGAGGGGGGGATAATGGGCACAATCGGGGGGGGGGGGCGGGCATTAGAACTCCCTGCATGAGCTTTTTCGAGCAATTCACTAAATATCCCCAATGGCTCAAGGCACACCGGACGATCAGCCGTTTCCCCCACCCCCGTGCTGCCTCTCCAAAGACTTCTCTTTCTCTTGGCCCTCTTGCAATACAATCTGTAATTTCCCAGGCCCCCTTTGGTGTAAGTAGCAGCAATTTCAGGCCAGCACAAAAGATGGCCGATGGATTTCAATACAGACACACTGCCTGTAAGAAAGGCAAGGGGGCGGGGGTGTAAGGCTCAGAAGAGGAGCTCGCCTTTCCCTCTTTGTGTCATCAAAAAGAATCATGGTCACTGCAGAATAGGTCCAGGCACCAAGAAAAATGTTGTTACGCATTCTGATCCAGGCTTCAAGGGGCCAAAAATCACCGACTCAGGTTTAGAATCCATGCCGTGTTCTGTGTTCTAGATTTTTGGGGTTATTGCTGCACACACACAGTGCAGACACTGTCCTGTTCAATGCGTGGCCAATTCAAGGGTCTCCCGAGCAGCCCCTGTGGCACAGAGCACGACCAAAATTGCATGGAATGCAGTACCCCCTCACCTCTGCTGAACCCCGAACCTCAGCCGTATGCAGCAAAGAGGAACCATTTTACCAGGCCCTCTGAAAAGATATCGTTTTTGCGCAAAAGCACCACATTCTGCTCAGCGCGCAGCTAGTCCAAAGGTCTCCCGCACTGCTTATCCGCAAAGGCGACTAGCTGCAGTGGAACTCTGTGCACCTCCCTTGCTGAGATCCAGTTGGAAGGAAGGATGCCGTCACCATCGTTGCCCAGGTGGGAAAAAACACAAGCTCTCCCTCTCTGTTTTTGTTGGCCTGGAAAGGAGCAGGTGGGCTGGTGGCTGGCCAACCACTTGTCTGCCCTCTCCTCCTTATTGCCACATCAGTGTTGGTAACCACACCAGCTCACCACACTAGCAAACACGAGGCAAACAATAGGAGTGGCCACCCTCTACTCCACCAGGTCGCCCTGCTGCAATGAAGTGCCAGCACCATCTACTGGCAATCTGATAAATAACCATGCGATGCACTTCAAGGTGTTCTTTGGTTCCCTTCAAAGCACAGTGAGACGTTGCCCTGTTGCGGAATGAGAGCATGGAGTTCTGATTTGCTGGGACGGCAGTGGGCTAGAGGAAGGTCTTAACGTCCACGCCTGCAGAACAAATTCAGCATGAGGGGTCAGAAAAATCTGTGGGAAACAGGGTTGCCAGGTCATAAGAGCATAAGAAGAGAAGCCAATGCTGGGTCAGGCCAAGGGCCCATCCAGTCCAGTGCTCTGTGTCACACAGTGGCCAAAAACACCAGGTGCCCTCAGGAGGTTGTTTTTGTCTGCCAGTGGGGGGTGGGAGGTATCTTCCCAGGAGCGGGGGGGGGGGGGGGATGTCACCGCACGAAACGTCCCTGGCATGATGATGTAACGTGGAAGCAGGGGTCATTTTGAGCAGGAGCTCGGGGGAGCTCAGCTGCGGGAGTTGGTGTCAGCCCCCCCCCCCCGCGGGGGGAATGCCTGCTTGTGTCATGGCTGCAGCGAAATGACTCCCCGTCCCCTGGAAAGGTCCTTGTTCCTCTGACCAGCCTTCTGAAGGCTTCAGCCACCACTGAAGCTCTCCTCCCAGAAGAGTGGTATTTCTGAGGCTTGGATTAGTAGCTGTCCCCTCTCTGCCAGCTCTCTCTCTCTCTCTCTCTTCTTTCTTTCTTGCCTTCTGACATACTTCCAGTGATGTCAGGTAGTGTAGCATATGCAAATAAGTTATGCTAATGAGTTATGCTAATGAGTTCCTGCACCTCTTTTTCTACAAAATGATCCCTGCGTGGAAGTGATGTCATCACACAGGAATGTTGCATGGTGACACTCTGTTATTTTGGGTAAAATAACTTGGGTAACTCTATGGTTACCATAGAGTTTTGCCCCAAGTGCCAGAGTGTCACCATGCAACATCCCCAGCATGATGACGTCACTTCCGTGTGAAGTCATCATGCCAGGGACATCATGCCCGGCCGTAGGTGTTGGGGTTGGGGCTTCCCCACTGGCCAGCTGGCCGGTGATGTGCTGGAGCCCCTGCTCCCACCTGGGGGCTGACAACCCTCATGGGAAAGTTAATAATTGTGGGTTTTGCTTGGGCAGAGGAAAAGGAAAATAAGACTGTTTCAATCAGCTGTCAATGCACATTGCACCTGGATTTTACCGTGTGAAATGGCAAAATCCGCTTTAAAATGTTTGCTGAAGTGGATTGAGACTGTGTGTCATCACCTGCAAAAGAGACAGTGGCCTTTGATACTGGGAGGCAGTAAGAAGGTTCTGGATTGGCCTAGCCTGGTGTAAGGAGAGAGAGAGAGAGAGAGAGACCACTAAGGGGGGGACATGAGAGAGGTTTATAAAATTATCCATGGGATGGAGAGAATTGACAAAGAGAACTTCCTCTCCCTATTCCCAAAGTATTAGAACTCAAGGGCACCCAATAAGCTGATGGGCAGGAGGTTCAGGATGGACAAAAGGAAAGAGAACTTGACACAGAGAGTGATTAAAATGTGGGATTAGCTGCTGGATGATATCATGATGTCCACAGGAATAAACAGCTTTAAAAGGGGATTAGATAGATTCATGGAAGATAAGTCTATCGAGCCACGGTAACTGAGGGGAACCTCCTCATTCAGAGGCACTAATCCTCTGAATCCCAGAGCCAGGAAGCCACATCAGGGGAAGGCCTCAGCCTCTCTGCCCGGTTGCTGGACCTCCAGAGGAACTGGTTGGTCACTGTGTGAGACAGGATGCTGGACTAGATGGACCACTGGTCTGATCTGGCAGGGCTCTTCTGAGGTTCTTATGAAGGCCTCGGCCTCTCTGCCCTGTTGTTGGACCTCCAGAGGAACTGGTTGGCCCCTGTGTGAGACAGGATGCTGGACTAGATGGACTATTGGTCTGATCCAGTAGGGCTCTTCTGATGTTCTTACCAGGGAGGGCCTCGGCCTCTGTGCCCTGTTGCTGGCCCTCCAGAGGAACTTGTTAAGGCCACTGTGTGAGACAGGATGCTGGACTAGAGGGACCCTCACTGGTCTGATCCAGCAGGGCTCTTCTGAGGTTCTTATCAGGGAGGGCCTCAGCCTCTCTGCCCTGTTGCTGGCCCTCCAGAGGAACTGGACGGCCACTCTGTGAGACAGGATGACGGACTAGATGGACCCTTACTGGTCTGATCCAGCGGGGCTCTTCTTATGTTCTTGTTAGGGAAGGCCTCAGCCTCTATGCCCTGTTGTTGGCCATCCAGAGGGACAGGTTGGCCCCTGTGTGAGACAGGATGCTGGACTAGAGGGACTATTGGTCTGATCCAGCAGGGCTCTTCTTGTGTTCTTATAATGGGTTTAGTCTGTCCTACAGCACCCCTTTGGCTGGTTTCTGGGCCATCTTGTGCCTCGGGATAAGATGCTTCTCCAGTGAGTTTCTCGGTGTGTTCTTTTGTGCCATGGGTCTAATTTCTGCCTTGGGGTTACAGCCCCCCCTAGTTAGAAAGGAAGTGCCATCTAAAATCTCCCCGGGTGCCTTCCCTGGTTCTTCAGAATGTTCATCCTTCTTCCAAAACTCTTTCCCCAAGAAGGCCCAAAGATGGCATTGCTGGACAACTAGATTACCACAGCAGTGGTGCAGCATGCCCTGACCCATGAGGGGCCACCATCAGTCAGCTGCAGAATTCCCTCTAAGCTGAGTTAGAGTGAACTAGCTCACAGTTTTTTAGCCTTCAGCTCACAAATTTTTGCCTTAGCTCAGGCAGGATGGCTCCAGAGCAAACTAATTGATGCAGCAGCCAAATCCCTCACTCGCAACTTTAATGCCAGTAGCACTCACAAAGTAGACTGTTTGCTCACAGGACTCCACACCTTAGAGGGAGCATTGGTCAGCTGTGAGTGACTTGATCTCACATTCCAGACACGCAGGGACAATCAGTCCTTTGTGTGTTATAAGCGGTGCTGACCACTGGGTGGCAATGTTGATACATGGCCAAAGGCACAGGCATCTACTCCCCCCCCCCCTTCCCCCTCCCCATGAGGTGAAATTTTGCACTGGGGTAAAAATGAGGCCGCCTCACCCAACAAACGCATAGTGAAACATTTTGGACGTTTAGTGACCAGGCTGTGTAGCAGACAGAAATAAGAAAAGCACAGCTGGGTCAAGCCAAAAATCTGGCACCCTGTGCTCAACCGCCAGGAATGAGCATAACAAGATGACAGCACCCTTCCCCTAGCTGTTAGAAGAAGAAGAGATTGGATTTGTACCCTGCCCTTCACTAGTCGAAGGAGTCTCAGAGCGGCTTACAATCTCCTTTCCCTTCCCCTCCCCACAACAGACACCCTGTGAGGTAGGTGGGGCCGAGAGAGCTCTCTTGAGAAACTGCCCTTGAGAGAACAGCTGGGACAGAACTTGTGACTGACCCAAGGTCACGCCAGCAGCTGCATGTGGAGGAGGAGTGGGGAATCAAACCTGGTTCTCCCAGATCAGAGTCCGCGCTCCTAACCACTACACCAAACTGGCTCTCTCTGCACCAAACTAGCGGTATGCTGCCCTGGCCCTGAGCAGAGGTCCTGCCTAGCTGTTGGGGCAAATACACAATTGACAGACCCATCCTCTGTCAATTTATCTAACTCTTTTTAAAAGCCACCCTAGTTCTGGACTGCCACTGCTTCTTCTGGCAGTGAGTCCCATAAGTTAAACATGGTGTGAAATAGAGCTACTACCAGATTTTCCCTGCCCGGGGTACCATTTTGGGCAGGCAGGGTATGTCCATTAGCTCCTTGTTTCGCTTTCTCGTTCTCACACTCTTTCTTCGGCCAGGTGGTGGCTTTCACACACTGAACAAGAGTCTGATGAGGAACCACAAAATGGGGCTTGCATTCTAGAAGGCCAGGGCTTGCACAGTGCTTCAAAAGTTTGAATTCTGCTCCGGAAAACTCTGGTTCAGAAACCACACTCCATGGCGACCTTGAGGCCAGTCACTGTGTCCTGGAGAGCCCAGGAAAGCCCGGGCCTCTCCGACCCCAGAAGCTAAGCATGAGCAACCCCGTGCTTAGGTGGGAGACCAGCAGTGAAGTCCAGGGTTGCTCCGCAGAGGCAGGCGATGGCCAACCACCTCTGTTTGCCTCTTGCCTTGAAAACCTTAGGAGGTCACAAGAAGTCACCTGCGACTTGGTGGCAATTTCCGCCACCACCCTGTGTCTCACCCTCAAGGAAAAGGTCCAGCGCTGTCTTAAAGACTAACACTAACAATATTTCCTTCACTATGAGATTAGCGATATTACTGATTTAAATGGATTTTTGAAATAACGTTTTTCATTGTAAATCTGCACTAATGGCAGATCTGTATGTTGGGAACCCGCCCTGAGACTACAATGTGGAAAAGGTGGGACAGAAGTCTAGTAAAATAACTTCATGAGCCATAGCCCACTTCATCAGATAGACATGTGAAGAGAAGAAGAGACTGGATTTATACCCTGCCCTTCACTACCCGAAGGAGTCTCAGAGTGGCTCACAGTCTCCTTCCCCTTCCCCTCCCCATAACAGACACCCTGTGAGGTAGGTGGGGCTGAGAGAGCTATTTCGAGGACTGCCCTTGAGAGAACAGCTCTGAGAGAACTTGTGACTGGCCCAAGGTCACGCCAGCAGCTGCATGTGGAGGAGGAGTGGGGAATCAAACCCAGTTCTCCCAGATTAGAGTCCGTGCTCCGAACCACTACACCAAACTGACTTTGGTGGCCCCACCAGAGACCCTCCAACTAGAGATCCTGTCAGCTGAAGATGCCTTTCCATACTCATTGGGGCCACCAGGTTTTCATGCTCAGAGGCCTGAGCCCTGCCTCTCCTCCACCCAGCAAAGCCTGAAGTCTTCAAGTGACTCTTCCTTCCTCTCTTCCATCCCACTTTGTCATGCCGCCTTCTGGAACAAACAGGACTCTAACACTGGCAAAGAACACATGAACACGTGAAGCTGCCTTCACTGAATCAGACCCTGGGTCCATTCAAGTCAGTCTTGTCTACTCAGACTGTCAGTGGCTCT
The DNA here is from genome assembly GCA_029233225.1 of Lepidodactylus listeri. Classification (NCBI taxonomy): domain Eukaryota; kingdom Metazoa; phylum Chordata; class Lepidosauria; order Squamata; family Gekkonidae; genus Lepidodactylus; species Lepidodactylus listeri. The sequence goes on from JARCFY010000002.1 coordinate 179,932,062, forward strand.
CCAGGGTCTCAGGCAGAGAAAGGGCTTTCCCATCACCTCCTGCCTGGTCCTTTTAATTGGAGATGCCGGGGATTGAACATGGGAACTTCTGCATGCCAAGCAAATGCTTCTTCTTAACTTATTGGTCTTTTGACTCAAAGTTCTTCCACCCCTTTTTTTGGGGGGGGGGGGTATTTTGTGTGTGTGTGTGTGCATGTGTGTGTGTGCACCTGGAAGCAATGCTCCCTCTAAGCTGTGGAGTCTTGTGAGCAAAAGTCCTGTTTTGTGAGCTCCTGGCATTAAAGTTGTGAGCGAGCGATCTGGCTGCTGCATAAATCAGTTTGCTCTGGAGCCATCCTTCCTGAGCTAAAACAAAAATGTGTGAGGTGGCTAGCTCACACTAACTCAGCTTAGAGGAACGCTGCCTGGAAGTCATGGTTGACTTCTGGCAACCCCTAGTGGGGCTTGGATAATTCAATGAGGTGGCTTACTATTGCCTTGCCTCTCCATCCCAGCCCTGGTATTCCTTGGAGGTCTAGTACTTGCCAGGGTCGGCTCTGCTTAGCTTCCAAACTCTGATGAGATCAGGCTTGCCTGGGCTATCTAGATCAGGGCGATTCAAAGGTCTTGAACAGATCTAGATCCAACCATCCTACAGGCAATCGCTGCCACTATATATTTAGCAACTGCTAAGGGAGTTTTCCAATTCTCATTCACAATAAATTCACATAACCACAATAAATTCACATAACCACAATAAATTCACATAACCACAATAAATTCACATAAGAGGGAGGACAAAGACCTTCTTCTCCAATCAGACCAGATTTCAAACTCCAATAAAATATGTTCTAAGGACTTGACCTGACCAGATCCACATTTGCGAACTCAATTCGAATACGTGATGCCTGCAACTCGGCTTTCCTGTACACCAAGAGAAAAGAATTTAACAAGGCAAGCATAAATGTTCTTCTATAATGAGGGATCGTTAGCTATTATTTTAAGACCAAACAGACACTCTGCCACTGACCTGTGGCCCCTCCTAAGGCAGGGTAGCTGAAGCAGGTGGAAAAAATAGTACAAGTGTTTGCACGGATGAAGAGTACTGGACTCGGGAGACCAGGAATGGTGAAATCATGAAGCCTTTATTGAGTGATTCAGCATGCCCAGTAGATGGTCAGAACAAGCATGCTTCCAGGGCTCCAGGGCCCTCATTATATGCTGGCCGGAGCCACACCTCCGGCTGCACCCAAAAGACCTGATAGGGGCTTAACATATGCGCGTGTTTGTCATAGGTTCCCTGGAGGAGCCTTTGATTGCATTGGCTCCCCAGGGAGAACCTAGGTCCCACATTGGTGGAGGCTTTCAATCCGGATGTCTATTGTTCCTCCAGATTCAAGCTCCCCTCTCTGCCTGACCATGTGCTCTGGCCATGCGGCGGGCGCCATTACCTGGGAGCACATGGCAGGCTGGTTAGAACACAGCATACTACATTACAATGGACATCCTCTCTCCAATGCTGGAGGAGTCTTGCTGGATCAGACTGCTATGGCCCCAACTAGTCCAGCATCCTGCTTTTCCCAGGGCTCAACCGGATGCCCTTAGAGAGCCTACAAAGAAGGCACTAAGGTACAGAGCTTTTCCCTCTTCTCCCTCTGCAGCTAGCATTTAGAAGTATACAACCTCTGAACATGGAAGTTCTATTTAGCCACCAAGGCTAAGAATCATTGTCGAGATTTCTCCTCCTCTGTGTCTGATGCCCTTTTAAGGCCACTGAAGTGAATCTGAGAGCCAGTTTGGTGTAGTGGTTAAGAGCATGGGCTCTAATCTGGGAGAACCTGGTTTGATTCCCCACTCCTCCACATATAGCTGCTGGTGTGACCTTGGGTCAGTCACAATTTCTCTCAGAGCTGTTCTCTCAAGAGCAGTCCTCGAGAGAGCTCTCTCAGCCCCACCTACCTCACAGGGTGTGTCTGTTTTGGGAAGGGGAAGGGAAAGGAGATTGTAAGCCACTCTGAGACTCCAAGGGAAGGGCCGGCTATAAATCCAATCTCTTCTTCTTCATCATCATCATATCCTGGGGCAGCAAGTTCCATACTTAGGCACTCTGTGGAGAAACACTTCCTTTTGTCTGTCCTGAACCTACAGCCCATCAGTTTCACTGGATGGCTTCTAGTATTGTGGGGAAAGAGAAAAAGCATCTTTCTCCATTTTACGCAGAACTCTATCATGCCCTGCAGTTATCCTTTCTTTTAAACTGTAATCCCCCATACTCCTGAGCCTTTCCTCATAAGGAAAATGCTCCATCCCCTTTTGGTTGTTGTGGAGCTGTCAAGGAGGCCGATAATAATATCTCTGGGCAGTATTTCCTATTCCTCTTTAGCAGCCCCCACTGGAGACAGGATGCTGGGTTAGAACATCTGCTGGGAGAGGAGTCCCTGGGAGCAGCCGGCGAGAGTCCCCCAGCAATTGGTATGCAGCCGGCGTCTCTTGCATAAGCGTGCTCTCCCAAGCAGACTGTCTGCAGTGAGGCAAATTAAATCTTCTTGTGAACTCTGCAAATTAGGATGTAAGACAATACAAAAAGCTCTTGAGCTGGGCTTGGAATCTATTTTCGCCTCCTTTGAAGGAAACTTAGTCATGGGGGGAGAAAAGAGAGGAGAGGAGAGGGGAGGAGAAGAGAGGGGAGGAGGAAGGAGGAGGAGTATTTATACCCCACCCCAGGGCTTTTTTGGTAGAAAAAGCCCAGCAGGAACTCATTAGCATAATAGGCCACACCCAGCAGTAGAAACGTATTAGCATATTAGGCCACACCCCAACAGCACAACATACTAGCATATTGGGGGGGGGGGCTGGGAAAGCAGAGGGCAGGCATGGAAGCTTCCCAGGCACTTCAGCATCGCCTTTCTAGTCCTCCCCCCCAAAACCAGACAACCGAGGAAAGGCGCTGCTGAAGTGCCTGGGATCTGAAGTGCCGGGCACTTCACGATCACCTTTCTAGTCTGTGCTGGACAGGCTGGGGAAAGGAAGGCAGGCATACACACAGGCCCCTTTCTTCCCTGAGCCTCTCCGCTATTGCGGAGAGACTTGGGGAAGTGCGGGGGGGACGGGTAAATGCCTTTCTCTCCATCCACTAGATCGGGGAGGGAAAGAAAGGCATTTTCAACCTGCCAGCGTTCCCTGCCTGCCCCTTTCCTGGTGCGACATGTCAGCTAGAGAAGGGAAGGCAGAGAGAGGCTTTTCCTGGTCAATTTCACTCTCAGCTGACTGGAGGGGCTCCCCAGAGGGAAAAGGGGCATTTTAACATGCCGCCTTTCCCTCTTGTGTGAAACGTGGGGAGGGCAGTGTGCTCTGTAGCTACACATGTCAGAGGTTTTGGTTGTAGGTGTGCCAACTCAGGGGCCAGCCGGAACTCCGTTCCTGTGTGTTCCTGCCCCAAAATAGCCCTGCCCCGCCCTTCAATCCCCAAAGGAGTCTCAGAGCGGCTTATGATCCCTTTCCCTTCCTCTCCCCACAACAGACACCCTGTGAGGGATGTGGGGCTGAGAGAGCTCTTTCAAGGACTGCTCATGAGAGAGAACAGCTGAGAAAACTTGTGACTGACCCAAGGTCACACCAACAGCTGCACGTGGAGGCATGGGGAATCAGATTAGATTCCGCTCCGCACTCCTAACCACAACACCAACCTGGCTAAAATGACCAACAGGAAAGGAGTGAGGGAGGATAATGACAGAGAATAGGAAAGAGAAAGGAAAAGACAGAGGCGAGGAAGGAATGAAAAATAAGATAGATGGAATACAGGAGAAAAAATTATTGAGGGACATGGAATGAAAAAAGGTGGAGGAAGGGATGACAAAGAAAAGGCCCTTATCCATGTCCCTCCCTCCCGTGTCTGTCTCTTTCTCTTCCTCCCTCCCCTCCCGTGACTGTCTCTTTCTCTTCCTTCCTTCCTTCCCTCCCAGCCCTCTTTGCCTTCTGACTCCCCTTCTCCCCCAATGCCCCTTCTGGGCCAGCTTCAGATAATGTGACAAGAGCCAATTGGTCCTAATAAAGTGCCGCAGTAACACAACATGGCAGGCGAAGTCCTGCCTCGGTGCCAGAGGGCACCCAGAGAGAAGTGTGACAGCTCAATTTATACCTGGTGTGAGAGGAAAAGGAGAAAGGGGGGGGGGTGGCGAGGTGGCGGGAGGCGAGGGAGGGCCTATGTGTGTGGTGGGGCGGCTGCAGCCACAGTGGTTTGCCTCAGTGTGTGTATAGAGTGACATTGAGTCACAGCTGATTTACAGAGACCCTGTAGGGTTTTCAAGGTGAGTGGTGTTCAGAGGTGGGTTTGCCATCGCCTGCCCTTACGGAGCAACCCTGGACTTCCTCAGTGGTCTCCCATCCAAATGCTAACTAGGGCGGCTGTGTCCTTCATGGTAACCATAAAAATAAGGAGGCAGCGGAGTTTCAAACAGGAATACAGTTTTAAAAGTCCCTGGAGCGGCAGGGGCAGCAGCATCCTTTCTCCATATTCTTCCCACACTAGGCGAGGAGAGCAGGCTAAAAAACTGGCCTGGATTAAAGGAAATGAGTTCTCAAAACACTTCCGGCCTTGCTTAGTTTCTGAGGCAAGGCGAGGCTGGGGAGGGCCCTTCATCTGTGGATAGTCCCCAAACAGCCCATTTCCACCTAACTTGATCTTTCTGGACTAGTAGATAGCTCCATGCAAGTGTCAACCCAGTGTGCTGCAGAAGTGAAAAAGGCAAACCCAGTGTGAGGGATTATGCGGAAAGGGACTGAGAATAAAACGGCTGACATTGTAATGCCCCTGTACAGAACTACGGTATGGCTTCATTCGCAATACTGTGTACAGTTCTGGTCACCGTATCTGAAAAAAGGACGTTGCAGAGCTGGGGAAAGTGCAGAAGAGGGCGACCAAGATGATTAGGAGGTCGGGGCACCTTCTCTATGAGGAAAGACTGTAGGAGGGACATGATAAAGGTTTATAAAATGATGCATGGGGTGGAGACAGTTGACAAAGAATTTTCTCTCTCTCTCCCCAATACTAGAACTCGAGGGCATCCAATGAAGCTGATGGGCAGGAGGTTCAGGATGGACCAAAGGAAATACTGCTTTACACAGAGAGTGATTAGAATGTGGGATTCACCGCCAGAGGATGCAGTGATGGCCACAGGAAGAAACGGCTTTAAAAGGGGATTTGATATTCATGGAGGAGGTCTATCAATGGCTACTAGCCTTGGTGGCTGCGGAGAACCTCCACATTCAGAGGCACTAATCCTCTAAATCCCAGAGCCAGGAGACCACATCAGAGAAAGGCCTTGGACTCTATGACCTGCTGTTGGACCTCCAGAGGAGATGGTTGGCCAGTGTGTGAAACAGGATGCTGGATTAGATGGACTATTGGTCTGATCCAACAGGGCTCTTCTGATGTTCTTATCAGGGAAGGCCTCGGCCTCTCTGCCCTGTTGTTGGCCCTCCAGAGGAACTGGCTGGCCACTGTGTGAGACAGGATGCTGGACTAGATGGACCACTGGTCTGATCCAACAGGGCTCTTCTTACATTCTTATGTACATGCAGAAATCTGTGAACAACTCATCTCTAGAAGGGCTTCTTGGGGAGGCTTATAAAATCCTCTTCTCCCCAGATTATTTATTTATTTATTGGGATTTATATCCCGCCTAGCCAGCATTAGCCGGCTCTACGCGGCTCACAACATTAATCATATACATAAAATCACAGCTAAAATATAAAACCACAAGAATCACAAGATTCATCAATTTTGGCGGCCATCATTACATTCCAAAGCGAAGCACAGCAAATTCCCGGCCCGCGACCGCAGAAACTTGCACCAATTGATTTATTCCAGTGCTATCCAGGGACCCCCCTTCCCCCCCAGTGGCAGCTCCTAATTAAAAGCCTGGTGGAAGAGCTCCGCTTTACAGGCCCTGCGGAACAGCATAAGGTCCTGCAGGACCCTGATGTCATCTGGGAGCTCATTCCACAGTGAGGAGCCGCCACTGAGAAGGCCCTGGTCCTAGTGGTTGTCAGCCTAGCTTTTCTAAGGCCAGGGAGAGTCAGGCGACGTTGCCAGATTCTAGGGTTGCAAGCCCCCAGGTGGGGCCTGGGGATCTCCCACGTTTATAACTGATCTCCAGCTGAAAGAGATCAGCTCCCCTGGAGAAAATGGCTGCTTTGGAAGGTGGAGTCTATGGCCTTGTACCATGCTGAGGCCCTTCCCTTCCCTTTCCCTCCCCAAACCCCACCCTCTCCTGGCTCCACCCCCAAAGTCTCCAGGTAATTTCCAACCCAGACTTGGCAACCCTACCAGATTCTGAAGCTCCAAATCAAAGGCTCTTCTTTCTGACCTGGAATGAATGCACAGAACTCCATTGCTCCATGATTTTTATTTCCAAATTTCAACCAGATAGTAGGTTCCTTCTGTTCACTCATGCACGTCTACCCCTCACGTACTCTATGGATGCTCAGAGGCACATGGGACAACTGAACACCTGATCAAGCCCAGTCTGAAAGCAACACCAAGGTAAATCCAAGACTGGTTCTTTAAACAAGAGACTGATTGATTGATTCAGTCTGATCTTTTGCCAACGAGCACATGGGTGCGAAGGAAAGGACGGTGGCATGGTATAGCCCAGTGTTCCCAGATCTCTTAAGCAAAGCAGGGCTGGTGCTTGGATAGGGGACCACTAAGGAAGGCTCTGCAGAGGAAGGTGATGGCAAACCCCCTCTGCTTCTCGCTTGCCTTGGAAGCACCTTGCTAGGGTCACCAACTTGTCTGTGACTTGACAGTACTTTATACACACGAACACATGGGTGCGTCCATAAACATTGCATAAAAAATGGTCAGGGGCCTACAAACCTAAGGGACCACCTTTCCCCATATGGTCATCAGAGAGCACTACAATTCCCAAAACTGTCTGGCCCTTCCGGGGCCCAAGGAAGCCAGGCTGACTGTGATGAGGGCCGGGGCCTTCTCAGTGGCAGCTCCACACTGGTGGAACGAGCTCCCGGAGGACATCAGGACCCTGCGGGACCTTTTACAGTTCTGCAGGGCCTGCAAGACGGAGCTCTTCCGCCAGGCCTTCGACTTGGGAGCCGCATTACATAGAGCAAGGCCCCGGCCCCAACCCCAACCCCAACATCAATATTATTATACCACCAACACCCTGATGTACGCCGGACTATGCTGACTGCATATTTGTGATTGCTACAAACATCTGCCATCGTTATATTAAGAACATAAGGGAAGCCATGTTGGATCAGGCCAGTGGCCCATCCAGTCCAACACTCTGGGTCACACAGTGGCCAAAAACACCAGGTGCCCTCAGGAGGTCCAGCAGTGGGGCCAGGACACTGTAGAAGCAAAAGATCAGACTGTTGCCCCCCCCCCCCCCCAAGCACCAAGACGACAGAGCATCACTTGCCCCAGACCAAGAGTTCCTATCTAGACCTTGTGGCTAATAGAGGCCACTGATGGACCTCTGCTCCGTATCTATATACTAATAGCGAAGGCGCCCCCCCCCCCGCGTGTGGATAGCTAAATCCACGTGGGGGGGGCACCTGAGGGACAGGGAGGTTTTCCTACACACGGGGGGCACTCCCCCATGTGCAGAAAAATCCCAAAAGTTTTAAAAAATATTCGGGGAACATTGAAATCCCCCCCAAAAGTGAAAAGCGTTCTCTGTGCATGCACAGAGAATGCTTGGAGGGGGTGGGGGTGGGAGGTGGCACGATGCGGAGAGGCCTGAGGGAGGGGGTCAGAGGGAGGGAGGCGGCACAGCGAGGCCTGAGGCCCACCGTGCCACCGTCTGGAGCACGGGAGAGGAAGGGGGAACAGAGGGATGGCCTGTGGGGGGAGGGGGAGAACTGGCGAGGCTGGCAAACGCTGCCGAGGCCCGCCGCAGCACATGGGGGGGAACCAGCAGGCCCAGTGAGCGCCGCTGAGGCCTGCCAAAGACTGCGGGGGGGGAGGGGGAGAAGCAGCGGGCCCGGCAAGCACTGCCGAGGCCTGCCGTGGCCCAGGGGGGAACAGTGGGCCCAGCGAGCACCACCAAGGCCTGCTGGAGATTGGGGGGAAAGGGAAGGAGTGGGGGGGGGAGCTGGGGGGAATGGGCCCAGGGGGAGGGAGAGATCGCCAGCCTCAGCTCCTTCTCCCCCCCGCGAGTATCACAGCCCCCCCCCTTGTGTTTATCTAATTCCCTCTTGAAGCCATCCATGCTTGTAGCCGCCACCACCTCCTGTGGCAGTGAATTCCACGTGTTAATCACTCTTTGGGTTGTACTAGCACTTTATAATTTGTTATATTTAGGATTATACCGTTGTGATTTTATTAATCTCCTCATTTTAGTGTTTTTATACAGTTTTGTAAGCCGCCCTGAGACTGCTTTGCAGAGAGGGCAGGATTTAGGTCAAATAAATAAGTAAATAAATAAATATGCTGCAGGGCTCAGAGCAAGACAGGGGAGCTGAGGAGGAACGGTTCCTCAATCCATGCAGCTTATCAGTGGCTGTGAGAAAGAGGTAAACCGATGGGGAAAAGGGGGGATTCTGCGGCTAACTATGCACGGTCCAATGCTGGCATGTGTGTGTGGAAAGTACCATCCAATCACAGGTGACTCATGGAGACCCCTGATGGGGTTTTCGAGGCAAGAGGCATTCAGAGGTGGTTTTGCCCTTGCCTGCCTCTGCACAGAGACCTGGACTTCCTGGGTGGTCTCCCATCCAAGTACTAACCAGGGCTGACTTCTGCTTGGCTCCTGAGATCTGAGGAGATGTGGCTAGCCTGGGCCACCCAGGTCAAGGCAAGATACAAAGAGAGGTGGCTTGCCCTTGCCTGCCTCTGCATAGCAACCCTGGACTTCTTTAGTGGTCTCCTGTCCAAGTACTAACCAGGGCTGACTTCTGCTTAGCTCCTGAGATCTGAGGAGATTGGGTTTGCCTGGGCCATCCAAATCAGGAGTGCTAGAATGAATTTTAGAAATTCTCCTAGTGAAGGGGGAATAAAAGGAGGATGGGAGGCAGGCCCATAACTACGGTGGGACCTCTCAGCGCCCAGCCCCCTCACTTACCACCAAGGGCCCCCCCTAACTTTCCATCCAGCCCAGGCCCCATGACTTCCAATTTTTAATTTTATTTACAGCGCTTGCTTGGGTGTTTGTGTGCAGGTGCCCCCAGACTTTTTTAATGCCCCCCCAAATTAAAAAAAATCCTGGCTACAGGTCTGATGGGAGGGGAGGCCCCCAAGGAATCCCAGACCAAGAACAGAATCGAGGAGGGGGTGTTCCTCTGATCCCTGGGAAGGGGGACGTCAATTACATTTTGCCTGAAGCCTGATCCAGGGTGAATTTGGTTGTGGTTAGCTGGAACGTTGGAATATTTTCCAGGAAAATGAATGAATTTTGATTAGATTAGACAATATTAATTTCAGCTGGGAGGGAGAGTTTGTGATTTTGCGTACTAATTTGGGTGTGAGCCAGACGAGATGTAAATTTGGGGCTTTCACCTGAGCCGCAAACCTTGAGGATTTGATCAAGAAGAAGAAGAGCTGGTTTTTATACCCCACTTTTCTCGACCCAAAGGAGCAAGGGCATAGACTTTCCAATTTCCAGGGGGGGGGGCTGGGGCTGGGGCTGGGCCAGAGACATTACAGGCCATTGTCTCCGAGGGAGGCTCAGCACTTCCTGGAAAAGTTGGGGGGGGGGGGCTCCAGCTCTCCATCCCTCCTGAAGTTGACACCTATGCGAAGGAGTCTCAAGGAGGCTTACAACCGCCTTCTGTTCCCCTCCCCACAACAAGCACCCTGTGAGGGAGGTGGGGCTGAGAGAGTTCTGAGGGGACGGTGACTGGCCCAAGGTCACCCAGCAGACTTCATGTGGTGAAGTGGGGAATCAAACCTCCAGATTCGAGTTTGCCACTCTTAACCACTACACCACGCTGGCTCTTAAGACCAGGAAAAAAATTCTTAGGAGGGCCACAGCTTAGGAGGGTAGAGTGAAGGGGCAGTCAAAATTTCTTTCTCTCGTGACCATTAGAGTCAGATCATCTTTGTAATTTGCTCGGACAGCATTTTCCCCTTAACCAGACAACGTGGAGGATTGGGGATACTGTGAAAAAGCTTCTGTGCTTCTCAGGCAAATGATATTTTTTTTACATTTAACCCAATAAATTCTGGGGACCAGTGCTCCCTCTAAGCTGTGGAGTCTTGTGCGCAAAGGTTCTACTTTGTGAGCTACCGGCATTAAAGTTGTGAGCGAGTGATTTGGCTGCTGCATAAATGAGTTTGCTCTGGAGCCATCTTTCCTGAGCGAAGACAAAAAATGGGTGAGCCAGAGGCTAAAAAACTGTGAGCTAGCTCACACTAATTCATCTTAGAGGGAACACTACAGGGGAGGCAGGGTTTGGGGAGGAGAGGGACCTCAACGTGGCACAATACCATAGAGTCCATCCTCTGCAGCAGCCATTTTCTCCAGGGGAACTGATCTTTGCCACCTGGAGATCAGCTGGGATTCCAGCCGATCACCAGGCCCTACCTGGAGGCGGGCAACCCTGCTGGGGAGGAAAGGGTGGCTGTGACCCTGGCTTGTCGTGGGACCAACCACTGGCCAGCAAACACGAGCATAGAACAAGTGAGACCAGAGCTGGCACTGCTGGCCTTTGCTGGAGCCCAAAAGCCATCAACTTGACAGGGATTGGCAAAGCACAATGTCGTCAACTTCCCATTCGCACCTCCGAACAAGCATTCCCCAGTGCATTAAGAGCTGGCAACAGGCTGGGTGAGAGCTCAGACTGTCCCCGGGTGACTGGCGCAGAACCCCACGCAGTAGATTGATGGGGAAACATCTGCTCTTGGCGCGAGGGAGAGCGCGGGGGCCCCAGATGCCGGGGCTTCCCCATAAATCTGCGTGTGGCACAGTCCTCCAACGAGAAATACCCCAAGCCAAAGCGATTCATTAGTGGGGGCCGATCGATGCGGAGTGGGTTTTTTTTTATGATTATGCATGCGCTGAGTGCATCCCAAGGCCAAGAACAGAAAATATGTCAAAGTAATTAGAGGCAGGGAGAAGCACTTTAGCAGGCCAGGCAGCAGGCCCGCAGCTGGGCTATTTCTGATCAGCTATATGAATACCCATACAGCAGGATCGGTATTTAACTGATCATTAAGAAACATTAAATACTTCTTTTTCAGCCTGTTTTCTTCCCTGGAAGAGGCCTGCGCTTGAACTAATAGCTACCCTCAAAGGAGGAGAAGAGGCCTCTCTCTCTCCCTCTCTCTCGGGCAGAATGCCAAAGGCTTTCCAGCTGGTGCTTTCTGAAAGAGAGTCTAGGCCTCGGGTTGCCAACCTCCAGGTGGCAGCTGGAGATCTCCTGAAAGTATGAGTGATCTCTGGGTGACAGAGATCAGTTCACCTCAAGAAAATGGTTGCTTTGGAAGGTGGTCTCTATGGAATATTCTGATGGTCTAAAGCAGGGGTGGCCAAACTTGCTCACCGTAAGAGCCACATAGAATAAACGTCAGATGTTCAAGAGCCACAAGACATGGACAAATATTACACACACGTTTCTATTGGAAAATATGCAAATTTGCCTTTTTTGAATATTAAATAAGACTGCCAAAAATAAAAAGGGGTAAAATTGATAATGATGTTTATCTGTCCAATTGTATTTGTTTGCTAATGATATTTATGTGTCTAAGAGAGAGAGAAATAGAGAGGTGGAAAGAAGGAAAGAGATGGAAAGAAAAAGAGAGAAAGAGAGAGAGAAACAAAGAAAGCAAATAGATGGGAGGGAGGGAGGGAGGGAGGGAGGGAGAAAAAGCATGCCTCCACTTTGCTTTCCCAGCCGCCGTGCTGGGAGCTGCACAATATGTGTGAAAGAGCCGCATGTGGCTCCCAACCCTGGTCTAAAGATTCTTACTCTTCTTGATAATCCAACTCCTGAGATAACGGAAATTGCTGCCAAATTTCTTTCTGCTGCCATTTCTATTCGCCCTTTATTTAATTGACAGGTCTTCTTTGCTGGAATATTTACATGGCCAACTCCTTTTACATTTGTTCCTTTTGCGAGTACTGTTTTCTGTTTTCTGTTGTTCTTTTTCTACATGAGTCTGTAAGTGTTACATGCCAATAAAGGTAATTGGATTGGTGGACTCTGTGGTGCTGTACCCTGCTGTTTTCCTCAGACTCCACCCCCTGAAATCTCCAGGTATTTCCCAACCCAAAACTGCCAACCCTCTCTAGCCCTCAGTGTTTTCTCCTTTATTTTGTTTTTGCTTTTTGCCTTTGGTTCACATATTAGGTATAGTCTCAGAGAGTAGCCATTTTGGGCCCCGTCCACACTGTCACTTTTGGCACTCATTTCTCCCTATTGCTTTGGGTTCCTCCCCTTTTTCCACATGTGTTTTGCTTCCTCTGGGACTACTAGAGAGAACAAAAAATATGGGGGGTGTGAGAACCTGAAGCAATAGGGAGAAATGAGCAACAAAAGTGACAGTGTGGACGGGGCCTTGGTGTCCAGTAAAACCGCTCAATTGGAGACCAGCAAGAATCTGGGGATGTAAACTTTGAGACCGATTTCCCACAAGCGCTGCCCCAGTGTTGGGTCCTCCGTTTGCCCCGGTTGCCTGCTTGAATTTCCCACTATTTGCCATGGGGCGCATTTTGACCCGGGGCCTCGCGTGATTTCCTCCGCCACTTCAGTGCTTCTCAAAAAAACAGGATCACCGAAGCTGCAGAGGAAATTGGAGGAAATCACGCAAACCCCCATGTCAAAATGTGCCCCGCGGCAAATAGTAGGAAATTCAAGCAGGCAAATAACTCATTAGCATAACTTATCTGCATATGCCACACTCCCTGACATCACCGGAAGTGTGTCAGAAGGCAACACCCACTGCTCAGGCTCCACCCCAAAAATCTCCAGGGATTTCCCGACTCAGAGCTGGTGGTGAACCAGCTTTACCCTTTGACTAAAGACACTTGAGGTTTCCTTTGCTCTTGCAGGGAAGCTCCCCTACAACAAGCATGAAAGTACAGATCCAGTCAGTCTGCTTCTGCTTTTTTCCATAGCGCATCACCATATGTGCCCGCTCCTGGGCTTGTTACTCCCAGAACGGCATTCCTACGTGTTCCTGCTCGAAATTACCCCATATCCTTCTGAATCCCTCCCCTATCCAAACCTCATCAGAGAGCCAGTTTGGTGTAGTGGTTAAGTGTACGGAATCTAATCTGGGAGAACCGGGTCTGATTCCCCACTCCTCCACTTGCAGCTGCTGGGGTGACCTTGGGTCAGTCACAAGTTCTCTCAGAGCTGTTCTCTCAAGGGCAGTCCTCGAAAGAGCTCTCTCAGCCCCACCTACCTCACAGCATGTCTGTTGTGGGGAGGGGAAGGGAAGGGAGATTGTCAGCCGCTCTGAGACTCCTACGAGTAGTGAAGGGCAGGGTACAAATCCAATCTCTTCTTCTTTTTCTTCTTCTCCCCTAGCTCTGTCCTCAAATCTCCAGGAATTTCCCAACCCAGAGCTGGCAACCCTACGAATTAATGATAGGCAAACACCCATTTCTTTCAAGCATCGTTGTTGAACATTCAAAATTTTCAGTGGACACCTACAAGTGTTCAGTGGAACACCTGCAAAGTACTAAGAAGCGCACGTGTGTGGAATTATTCAACTCCCCTCTCTCCTGTTACCTTCTGGAGGAGTACAGAGTAACCCGCCATGGGGGACTCACCAAAAATTCGGCCCCAGCCAGGACCTTTCTTTCCTGTAAGCAAATCACCCCGGTCTTCCCCAGCATGATTTCCTATCAGGGCTGATAAGAATGGAGCCTCCCAAATTGAGACAGACACCTCACAAAACAACAGCGTCCATCAGCTTAAGGTTGACAACCTCCAGGTGGTACCTGGAATTCTGCTGGAATCACAACTCGTCTCCAGCTGACAGCGACCATTTCCCCTGGAGGAAATGGCAGCTTTGGAGGGCAGACTTTGCAGCATCAGATCCCAGCTGAGCTCCCTTCCCTCCCCAAACTGTCCCTTTCTCAGGATCTGAGTTCCTCCCCCCAATCTCCAGAGCTAGCAATCCTACATCAGTACCTGCAAGCTAGTAAATTCTAAGCATATACCAATAGGAGATGGTCACCTTTATGGCAAAGAATACCATTCACACAATCACACAGACACAAAGGCAATCACAATATTGCTCATTTGGAATGGATAATGAATTATCACAACAGGCCCCAAATTAAGAGAAAACGAACATTGCAAGCAAAGTTAGCTCATGTTTTGAGCAGATGACAGGTGAGGGTCACTGCTTCCCGGCTAATAATCTGTTCACTCATAGGTTGCACTCAAAAGGCCGTGCTAAAGCGATATCTGCAGTTTGGGGGGGGGGGGGGGTTGGAAAAGAAAACTGACCGCCTGCCAGAGACTTCTTTATAGCTTTTTTGGCCAAAGCAGTATTACAAAATGCAGTGACTTAGATGTTTTCTGCTGTGTCAAGTTTCCCCACGCCTACACTTGTATTCCTCTACTGCTGCCCCTTGTTTCACAGATGTTTTCGCAGTCCCAGGCACAAAAACACAGCTTGTCCCCTGTTGCCCTGCAGCATCAGGCATCCTGTTTCTGGGAATTCCCATGCTGTGCTGCAAGAGGTGGGCAGACTGTGGTTTTGCTCCAGGGAGGGAGGTATCATCTGCGGAAACGAGGGGATGCCATCGATGAATAGAAGAGCGGGCAGGTGGAAATCTGACACTGTGGAAAACATCTTCCCAACTGCCCTAAAGTCCTGACCTGGGCAGAAGGGTGTAACACTTTCTTACAGCTAGGCAGAGCACATTAGCTAGGGTTGCCATAGTTTGAAAAGCAAAAAAAGGGACGTATCTCCCAGCTTACAACTTCAGACAAGTGATCCCTATGACAAATCTCATTTTAAATACCCCCATTATTTAAGCTGTGATAACTGCTACTAACTAGGAATGAATATTCCTAACTTTCCAACCCCAAAGGAGGACATTTCCATCAGTTTTTTTTTCTTTTAAAAAAGAGCCCAAAAGAAGGTGGACATCAAAAGACTCTAATCTGGGAGAACCGGGTTTGATTCCCCACTCCTCCACATGCAGCTGCTGGTGTGACCTTGGGTCAGTCACAAGTTCTCTCAGAGCTGTTCTCTCAGGAGCAGTCCTCAAAAGAGCTTTCTTAGCCCCGCCTACCTCGTAGGGTGTCTGTTGTGGGGAGGGGAAGGGAAAGGATATTGTAAGCCACTCTGAGAACCCTTCAGGTAGTGAAGGGTGGAGTATAAATCCAATCTCTTCTCTTCTTCTTCCTGGCTGTACACCAGCTGCTTGCTGACAGCAGAGTTGAGTAACGACAGGATTACTCCTGAGCAGCTGGCTGCAAGCATGACCCTCCCGCATATGGCTATGAAAACCAGCCAAGGGAGGCTGTTAGGGATGGAAGCGACAATCTGAAATCCTCCTGACACTGCAGCCACTCTATTGGATCTGGCTGTATCTCTGAGTCCTTGGACCATTCCCTGACCCTGCCTTTGTCTCACCCTTGAACCTGCCTGTGGACAACTCTGGGACTTCCAGATTGGGCTGTACAGCCTGACCCCCTCAGACCAGACTCCTGATGGCTCTGAATGGTGTGTTTTGATCTTGGACCAGACCTTGGCTATACTGCTTGAGTTGGTGCCCTTGCCTTACTCGTTCTATGCTCAGACAGTGCCACCCACACTGCCCTCAAGGTCAACCCTGCTCAGTTTCTGATATCTGATGAGATCAGGCTATCCAGGACAGGCCCCCCCAAAAACACAGTAGACTGCAAAAACTGTATTAGAAACCTATCTTTGCACAGCAGACATATACAACTGAAAGGCAGTGTTCATGAGATAGGGCTGCCAACCTCCAGGTGGGGCCTGGAGATTGCTTGCAATTCCAACTGACCTCCAGGTGACAGAGATCGGTTCTCCTGGAGAAAATGGCTGCTTTGCAGGGTGGGCTCTGTGGCATTATATCCCTCCTCTCCCCAAACCCCAAACTCTGGCTCCACCCCAAAATCTCCAGGAATTTTGCATCCCAGAGCTGGCAACCCTAGCAGAGTCGCCCCCTTCTAAGCCCACTGATCTCCATGGACTTAGAAAGGTGTCTCTTGCTTAGGATTGCGACCTGGGGACCAAAACTGGAGAGCCATCCTTCAGGTCTCTATTTAGGCCCTGTTCCATCCCCACAGTTATCTCCAACTGAAGCGGGGCCTGGCCAGAAGACCCAGGCCTGGCCCGACCCTAGGCTTATGAACCAAACTTAAAATCAACCCCTTCTCCCTCTGATGAACTTTAGCTCAGATAAAATGCTCTGCTGATGGAATACAGTAACCTGCTGAGAGCCAGGAGAAAATTGCAGAAGTAATCAAATTGGCAGGGAGCCCGGACCAAGGGTCCCTGTATTTGCTATAGGAAAAAGCAGAAGTTCGAGGCAACGGGTGGGGGTGAACCGGGGAATTCAGCAGATGTTGGATAAAATAAGAATATGTAACTGACTTAACAAGGAAATGATTCAGCTTGCTGTATTAACACGCCCTGTCTGTATAAAAACTATCTGATGCACAGAGACGGGGTTCCAGCCATTTTTGCACTCTGTGCTGACTGGATCCAATAAAGCTTTATCTGTTCACACCTTTTCACACGTTGTCTGGTGCGGCTGATTCAGGAGGGTTCTGGGCCGGCTGGCCTTCCCACTGCACAACCTTTGCTTTGCTAGAAGTTCTATGAAGAAGATTTGGATGAGTTCTGTGTACTACCTCTCCCTGCCACTTCCCGTACCGCATGCTGTCCTATCAGTCAGTCTTTATCATGGCACCCGGGCCATATAGAAGTATAAAAACACAATTATAATATTAATAACCTACATAAAATCTGGACAATACATCATTCATCCTAATGTATTTAACAGTCTCAGGCAGAGGCGTCAAACTCGTTTCTTATGAGGACTGGATCTGAAATAAATGTCACTTTGTCGGGCTGGGCCATATCTGCCATAAAATGTAACACCAGGTACCAGAGATATAAACTTTATATAGGACACAGACAAACCCAATGAACAATATTATTTTTTATTCAAAATACAAACAAAAGCAATTGACTTCTAGCAGTGGAAGCAATTGATTTACTGGGGAACCCACAAAAGCCCCAATAAATGTATTTAATCCAGACTAATTTTTTCCCTAAGGGATACCATAAAAGGGGGAGTAGCCTACATTTCCATCCATACCAGGTAAGAGGCCTGGATGGGCCAGTTCTGGCCCCCGGGCCTTATGTTTGACGCCCCTGGTTTAAGGGTTAGACTCCAAGTTAGTTATATACAGAATGTTAACTCCATATTTTCACTGCAAAAACAAAACCTTAGTAATAAAGACAGTGGCTCTTCGATCAACCCCTGCCACTAAGACCTTGAGTCTTCTACGCCTTCCTATCAAACTCAATGGGAGCCAGAACTCCCCCTCTTTTAAAACAGCCTTGACCTTCATCTGCATAGCCCCTCCCCGCCTCATCAAGAGAAAGTCACTGAAAACTGGTGGAGCCCTGGGGAATGGATGGGTTCAGGGGTTCACAGTACCTGCAGTGCATAAAATGGCAGCCGGTTCAGTCTAGCTTGAAATTAGTGCATTTTAATACACTGTTGGCTGCTATCAGGGTTTTCCCCCTGCGGCTTTTCACAGAGTAATTGCAGAGATCCAGAAGGGATTCCCCCCTCCCCCCAGCTTGCAACGTGGTGGGTTATAACGGATAATGTTTTAATTTGTTCAGAAGATACTAAAGAGGCAGAGGAAAGACGGAGGTGGGAGAGAAAGACGGACGCTTGTCAGAAAGCATCAGATTTACCAGCGCAGAAGAGAGTGCTCTGAAACTACTGGATGTTGTCGCCTCTTTATTATGACCCGTCAGTCATGGTCTGAGACCCTGGTTTGCACACAGAATGTTCCAGATTTGGTCAAAGGATCTAAGGTTGCAGGGGCTGGAAAAGACTGTTCTCTGCCTGACAGAACCATGTGGAGTTTGTACTCTCTGGAAGGCAGGCAGCTGTAGATGAGAAGGTGGGGGGACTTAAAAACAGAGACTGCAGTCACACACACTAAGGCCGCGGTCACACGTCCCTTAAATGCAGGAGGAAGGGCTATTTCCTCCCGCATTTAAAGGGGCCGTCTACAACGGCCGCACAAAGTCCCGCGCCGAAGCGGGCTCAAATGCGGGTTCCTCCCGCATTTTCTGACCCCGGGAAAATCAAGTTTTCCTGGGAGTCGCGGGAGGAACCCGCATTTGAGCCATCTGGCCAGCCCTCTCTCGCAATCAATGCAAGAGCAGGGCTGTCCAGATGGCCCCCCCCCCACCGCCATTTTTTCCCCCTTTTACACTTGGGTGCTTGGCCACTCAAGTGCCCAAGTGTAAAAGGGGGGGGGGGGAACCCACACTTACCAGACAGCTGGCGGGGCTTGAGGAAGGGTGCCTCGGCTGGCAGCCTCCGCCACCAACAGCCGCAACCGCCAACAGCCGCCTTCGCCTCCTGGGAACGCCGCTGCTTCCACCGGGAATGCCATCGCTTCTTCTGCCTCGTCCGGCGACGCCACCGCCTCCTCCTTTGCTGCCTCCTCCGTCGCCTGCTGCCTCCTCCTTCTCCGCGCACCGCTGCCCGCTGCCGCAGGGGTTGAGATGTGTAAACATCCCAACCCGAGGTAAAAAAAACGTGGCCCCTTTAATCCCGGAGGGCTCCCGGATTTAAAGGGGCCATGTGACCGCAGCCTCAACAATCCACTTTCAATCCTCTTCCAATGCACTTTCGAATTGGATTTTGCCAGTTCACACAGTAAAAATCCAGGTGGAAAGTGCATTGAATTTGGATTATTTAGTGCATGTGATCGCAGAGTTTAGATTTCCTTCCCTGCCCAAATGATAAAGAAATTTGGCGCTTGTATCCTCTGGCCGGCAGGCAAGGGGTAGAGTGGTAGGCAGGGGGCTGCTATCAGGGGTAGAGTGGAATGCTTCCTCCCAATGAAATGCTGGGCCAAACCAGCTGAAAGATTTGCAGTGAGGAAGGATCTGAAAACTCTCCCAGAGAGAGGATGACATTTCAGAGATCTCTTGATGTCTACGGTTTCATGTAAAAGCAGGCATCTCTGTTTCCAAAATACAAATCACCCCTGGCCTTGGCTGCAACTGGAGCAAATGACAAGCAGTTTTCCATCTGTCCCTATTATATAAAAGCCAGGTGGGGTGGCAAAGTTCCATGTGCTCTCATTGGCTGTAAAATGCTCTCCCTCAGCCATTGGCCCATCAGTCACCACTCAAGAGTACTTGCATGCCATTGGCTGGGGGCTGGGGCTGCTCCTCTTCCCCGCCCACTCCCCTTTCAGCCACTGTTTTCTGTCAGAAGCACTGTGTCTCCCCCAACGAAGACACCTCTCTTGCTCAGCTCCTGTGGGAGACAAAGTTTTCCCTCAGTGGCTGTTGTGAGGAACTCATAGGGTTGCCAGCTCCAGGTATGGAAGCCAGAGTTTGGGGAGGGGAGAGGAAAGGCCTCAGCTGAATACAAGGCCATACAGGCCAGCGGTCAAAGCATTCTCACTTTTCCCTGAGTGGCTGTTGGTAAGCAACCAAGCTTGGTTCTGTCAGTAAAAAGACAAAGAAATAAAACCCTTTCTACGCCTTTGTGAAGAACTCATTGGGCCATCTCCAGGTTGGGAAATCCTTGCCAAGTCCTTCCACCCCCACCCGCAGCGCTGCCCTCCACAGGACCCCCCCCCCCCCCCAATCTCCAGGTTTTTCCCTACTCAGAGCTGGGAACCCTACTTCCCCCTCAGTGCCTGCTGCTGGCCAACCAGGCTTGGTTTCTGTCAGTAAAGGGCCCTTTCCACACCTATTTTGGCCTTCGGGAGAAAACTCACTGAGCCCTCATACCCTGCTGAGAATGATGCCCCCCCCCCCGCCTCCATGACAGCCAATGTGACATGGCAGCCAGGGCTTCAGAGCATGGTAGAGGCTGCAGGTGTGAGGGGGGAGATGGAAAGCTGAACAGGGAGGGGAAAATATAGGTAGGCTGATGCTTGGCTGGGAAGGAGATGGGGTTGCCAACTCCAGGTGGGAAATTCCTGGAGACTTGAGGGACAAAGCCTGGCGAGGGTGAGGATTGGGGAGGGGTGGGGCCTCAGACAGGTACAATGTCATAGACTCTGCCCTCCCAGCCAGCCATTCCCTTTGTGGAATCACTGTTGCCAATCTCCAGGTGAGGGCTGGAGATCACTCAGAATTACAACTGCTCTTCAGGTAGCAGAGATCAGTTCCCCTGGAGAAAATGGTGGACTCTGTGTCCTTATACCCTGCTGAGGTTGCCACAGCAAATTGACGCTGAGTGCCCAATTCCTTGGCACGAGCCTCTTTCTAGAGCCTGTTGTATTTATTTCCACACCGGGCCTTAATCCTAGTTTACTTATAAAGAAAGCTAGGTGGAGTGGAATCCATTTTAGAGCAGAACTGGTACATGGGAGAAAAGGGAACCAAACACTGCCCGCCCACTTTTTTGAGATTCTGGAATCATATTTCCCAGCTAACTTCTGGTGTCAGTCTTTCTGGGAAAAGTATACTTCTGAAATCACAGGACAAAGTTTGAGTCCAGTGGCACCTTTAAGACCAACAAAGTTTGAAACCAACAATGAATGAAACTTTGTTGGTCTTAAAGGTGCCACTCGACTCAAACTTTGTTGTGTTGCTTCAGATCAACAGGGCTGACCACCTGAATCTGAAATCACAATACAATAAGATTAACTTCCCTTGCCTGATAAAGGTGTGACTGCCAGAGGGAAAGGAGCAGTTGGGGCAAGGGGGGGGGTGGTTTTTTCCATGTTTCTAAGGACTTCCCCCCATTAGTAAATGTGGGGGGGAGCACTAACAAGAACTCCTTAGAGCAGGGGAGGCCAACCTTGCTCAACGTTAGAGCCACATAGAATAAACGTCAGATGTCTGAGAGCCGCAAGACAGGAACAAATATCACACACACGTTTTTATTTTTAAAAATATGCAAATATGCTTTTTATTAACATTAAATGGGACTGCCAAAAATAAAAACAAACGAGGAAAACCGGTTATTGATAATGATATTACTTGTTTGCTAATGATATTGAGAGAGAGAGAGAGAAAGAGAGAGAGATGGAAAGAAAGAATTAAATAAGTGGAAAGAAAGAGAGAGAGAGAAACTAGGAAAGCAAATAGATGGGAGGGAGGAGGGAAGGAAGGAAGAAAGGAAGGGAGAAAGAGAGAAAAAGCATGCCTCCCCTTTGCTTCCCCAGCCGCCCTGCCAGGAGCCGCACAATATGTGTGAAAGAGCCGCATGTGGCTCCCGAGCCACAGGTTGGCCACCCCTGCCTTAGAGGATGGTACAGAGTTCTTTTCTCTTGTCCCAGAAGGTCGGACCAGAACCAACAGGTTCGGAAGAGTTTTCAACTAGACATCAGGTAGAGCTTCCTGACAGAGGGGTTCCTTAGTGGAACAGGCTTCCCCGGGAAAACTCTCCTTCTGTGGAGGTTTTCAAGCAGAGGCTAGATGGCCCTCTGACAGCAATGCAGATTCCGTGAACTTAGGCAGATCACGAGAAGGGAGGGCCGGAAGGGTTGCCTCAATGCTTAGTTCTTGTGGGCCTTTCTTACACGCCCAGGGAAGTGCCAATTGCCACTTTGGGGTCAGGAAGTAATTTTTCTCCAGGCCAGTCTGGCCAGGGATCCTGGAGCCATCTTCTAGGCATGGAGCAGGGGTCTTTGGGGGTGTGGGGGGAGAGGTATTTGTGAATTTCCTGCCTTGTGCAAGGGGTTGGACTAGATGACCCTGGAGGTCCCTTCCAACTCTATGATTCTAGGAATATTTTCTCTTTTGGAATGAGTGAAATGCTTTTTAAGATAAGATTTGCTCTCTCAGAATCTTCTAGCATGAACATTTTCATGTTAAGACTGTTGATAGCAGTAGATCAGGGTTCCGCAACCTTTTCCAGCTTGCTGACACTTTAGAATTCTAACTAGGGCTGCCAAGTCCCCCGGTAGGGCGGGGGAAACACCGATTTTAAATACTCACCCCCGCTTTTTCAAAGTTGGCCACCGGAGGGACAAAATGGCTGCCTTAAAAGGGAAATGTCTGCAGAGAGCCTGCCCTGCAGTAAAAAGCCTCACCAGACATTTCCCCTTTAAGAAGTCAGCAAGAGAGCTTCCACAGCAAGAGAGGTCCGCCCAGAGATTAAGGAGGGACTGAAGGAGCTGCTTTTGCATGTGGCTGGCAACGTTGCTGTAGTAAGTTTCTCTTCCAGCTCTTTTCCTTCTCTCCCCCTTTCTTTTTTCTGTCTGTCTGTCTGTCTGTCTCTCTCTCTATCCCCATCCAGCAGAGGTCTATCAGTGGCTATTATAGCCACAAGGTCTAAATGGAACCCTTTGTCTGGGGCAGTGATGCTCTGCATTCTTGGTGTTTGGGGGGCAACAGTGGGAGGGCTTCTGGAGTTCTGGCCCCGCTGCTGGACCTCCTGAGGGCACCTGGTATTTTTGGCCACTGTTGTGACACAGAGTGTTGTACTGGATGGGCTGTACTGGATGGGCCGATCCACTGTGGCTTCTCTCCTGTTCTTATGATATGAAAATCATATTTAGCACTTGTGTAGCACTTAGTGCTTCATATTCTGCCGAGATGAGGAAAGATTCAGTAGGGCCGTTGCTCAGTGATAGAGCATCTGCTTGACATGCAGGAGGTATCAGCCTCTTCAGCTAAAAAAGGATCAGGTAATAGGTGACATTAAAGATCTCAGCCTGAGACCCTGGAGAGCCACTACCAGTCTGAGTAGTCAATACTGACCTTGATGGACCAATGGCCTGATTCAGTATTAGGAAACTTCATGAGTTCATGTGTCAGCATGTGGAAGCAACATCACAGGATGTGACATCACAAAATGATGTCACTTCCTTTCTCCTGGCTCCACCCCCAAAGTCTCCTGGCTCCACTCCCAAAGTCCCCAGATATTTCCCAAGTTGGACTTGGCAGACCTAATTCTAACACAGCATGGTGGGCTCAGCCACAAAATGTCAGCCACAAGAGGCGGAGCCAGCCACAAAATGGCTGCCACAGCTTACCCTCAGTTACACAGTGAAGATCCTCATGCTGTGGTGGTCGCTGCTGCCAAAGCAACATTTTTCAAAAATCTGTACAGCCAGTCAAATCTCCAATGGCTAATTGGCAGCTTTGCCCAGCCTGGCCCTGCCTACTTTCTAACAACACTTGGCGGGTGGGTGCCAGGAAAGGGGTGGGTGGGCACTCAGTGGTCACGGGCACCACGCAGGGAACCTCTGTGTTAGATCATTCATATTTATAAAGTATATTATCAAGGATATGGTTTATGGGTTGAGTGTGAATAATTTTGGCAACAAGTCATAGGCTACAGTGTGTATGATGATAATACACTATTGAAGAGTTCAGTGTTTTCAGTGTCTGACTTTTAATCCAATACCTAAATATGCCGGTGGTCCTACTGTGACTGTATAAAACCACTTTTCCGTATACTGTGACGGTATAAAACTGTTGTACTTTCTTTTGTTCACTGCGGTTTTCCCCCTAATTTCAATTTCTATTTTTTCTACTTGTCCAATAGCAGAAATTAAGATTTACCTGCTGAAATAGCTTTAGAATTCAACAGTTTGCCTCCCCCCCCCCCCCCCCCAAGTATTGAACATACTTGCATCTGTGCTGGCAGAAAACTACAGCGCAATCCTAAACAGTGTTGCACTCTCCTAAATCCACTGGAGTCAGTGATAGTTGTAGAAAGTTGGAACTCTGTTTTAAGATTGCATAGAAGGGCATTTAATGTATGCTATTAAATTCTATGAATAGGCCCAATAAATAGTACAATTTTATCTGTGGTGATACTTTTAATGTTGTTATTGAAGCAGTGAAACAAGTTTAGGTTGAAGCCAAGGGTTCGATTCCCCATGTCTCCATACTGAGGCCGGCAAATACCAGGAGATTTACTACATTTTAAAGAAGGCCAATAGCAAATGCAGAGGGATTTTTTTTTTTAAATCTGGTTTGTTTCTTTTTTATTATAAATACTTAATGGGTGACCTTGGCTCAGTCATTGTCTCTCCGCCTCACCTACCTTAAAGGGTTGTTGTGAGAACAGCAAGGAGCAGGGGAGTGCTGGAGAAGTGATAGCCCACTGAGAGCCTAGTTATTTTACATAATGCTTCAGGTGGGGTCGCCGTGATGGTCTGAAGCAGGAGAACAAAGTTTGAGTCCAGTGGCACCTTTAAGACCCATCTTTGCCACTGGACTCAAACTTTGGAAGAAGAAGAAGAAGAGAGAGGAGGAGGAGGAGGAGATCGGATTTATACCCCGTCCTTCACTCGGAGTCTCAGAGAGGTGTACAAACTCCTTTACCTTCCCCTCCCCACAACAGACTCCCTGAGAGGTAGGTGGGGCTGAGAGAGCTCTTGAGAGAACCACTCTTGAGAGAACAGCTCTGACAGAACTATGGCTTGCCCAAGGTCATCCAGCAGTTGCAAGTGGAGGAGTGGGGGATCAAACCCGGTTCTCCCAGATTAGAGTCCGCTCACTTAACCACTACCCCAAACAAGGCTGAAAGAGTCGTTTTAGCCACCTGTACCCTAGGGGAAGCTGTGAATCATTCGCTAGGATTTAGGGCAGGGGTGTTAAACATCAGGCCCGGGGGCTGGAACCGGCCCATCCAGGGCTCTTACCCCTCCTGCAAGCAACTGGTGTGGGGGAGGGAAGGCAGGAGACGGGGGGGGGGGCAGCGAGTGCATGTGATGAAGTGTGTGTGGTTGAAGCTGTCAAGAAATAGAAAGGAAGTGACTATGAGGCTGAGGTAAAACAGTAGGAGAGGGAATGGCAGCAAAGGTGGAGAAAGGTTTTTTCCCTCCCACCTCCTCTGACCACAGCTCAGTGAGGAATGGAGAAGCTACTACATGGGGGGGGGGGGGGACCTGTGTCCTTTATAAAATTTATATCCCCAGTCCCTGGCATTACAGTTGATGGCACCCATGGCCCGGCCCGATAAAGTACCATTTATTGCAGATCTGGCTCTCATAACCAATGAGTTCGACACCCCCGGTCATAGGCGTCAACTACGGGGGGGGCTTGAGGGCTCGAGCCACCCCCGAAATTTCCCAGGGGGGGGCTGAGCCACCCCTGGCAAAATGGAGCACCCACCGGGCGCTTCCTAGGCTGGCCCTTCCTAGGCCGGCCAGCTGGCCGGCTGGCTGGCTACCGCCGCCTCTCCCCCCACCCCCGGCCCTGCCCTGCCCACTCCCAGCAGGCCGGTGATAAAGTGCGGCAGCTCCTAGTTGCGGTGGTGCCATGCCTCCTCCTCCTCCTGGTTCTGCTCAGGTCTGCCGGTGGGCTGTGGTGCGTGGACAACGCTGCGTGTGGCGGGGGTGGTGGGTTTGCTGCCGGCTCTCTCCTGGGGGGCTCCTGCAGTGGGCGGGGCAGAAAGGGAGTGGCCAGGCCCGGGGGGGCGGCGGGGATATGGTCCCGATGGGCGCACATGCTTTGCATGCTCGCACGCAAGAGCCCCACCTCCCAGGGAATTCAAAACTCGACACCCCTGCTCCCGGTTTAGGGTTTATGGAATGTTTTCTCTTGCTGCTCAACCTACTGTTTGCGGTTTCTCTTCTTCTGCTGTGTGGTAGTCTGTGCTGGTGAACGTGCTCGGAAGAGCTCTCTGCGTGATTCCACACCAGGCCTTAAATCCTGGTTCAACCCTGTCTCTGAGGGACCTGCCTACCTGAGGGACCGCCTTTCCCCGCATGTTCCCCAGAGAGCACTTCGATCAGGACTGCAAAATCGCCTGGCCCTCCCTGGTCCAAAGGGTGCCAGGCTGGCATCGACTAGGACCAGGGCATTTTCCTTAGCGGATCCAGCTTACTGGAACGAGCTCCCTGTTGAGATCAGGGCCCTGCGGGACCTCTCCCAGTTCCGCGAAAACGGAGCTTTTCCAGCAGGCCTTCCGATAGCCTCTGAGCCGGCCTAGAGTTGAAGTTTTTTAGAGTGGTAGCACAGCCGACCACACACAAACACACTTTATTCAGAGAGCCGCCATCAATATTAATGGTTTTAAATGGTTATTATGTAGTGTTTAAGATATATTTTGTAACGAATATTGTTTTATTGGTTTTATGTGAGCCTCCCTGAGCCTGCTCCAGCGGGAAGGGCAGGGTAAAAGCTGGAATAAAATAAATAAATAAATAAAACTTACCTTCTACACTATACTAGAGTTCGCCCCTGTAATTGTTTCGGGGTATTTTTTTTGTTTCCACATTTCATTGAGGTCACCCCGGTTTCACCCCACACTTGTCCCGGGATAAATGGAAGCTATTGCAACCAGGGATAAATGCAAGGTATTGTGTCTCAGATTGAACTCTGGTAAAACCAGGGATGAGATCTGGAAAGTACTGGAGTCGGGAGGCCGGTAACCGTGAAATCAGCATGGTTGTTTATTGCGGGTCAAGATGGAACATGAGAAACCCCGGGCCCAGAGCCCTCTTTTATGCTGGTCGGAGATAATCCCCCGACCTTGCCCAAATGTCCTGATAGGACCTTAAGTCAGTGGTTGCAGTTCATAGGTCCCCCTGTGGGAGCCCTAGACTCATGATTGGTGGTCGTTTAGGATCCAACCGGCTATTGTTCTACCTGGCCGAAGCTCAGGTAGATTCTGGTGTGCGATGACCACGTGGCAGTCGCCATTACGAGAGTCCCTGGTGACCGTGGTCTTGATACACAACAAGATCCGAGTGTGGAAAGGACCTCTGTTGCATTAATGGCCTGCACTGAAGTCAGTTATTGTTTCTCTTTTTGCAAAACCCTGTTGCAGTCAATCCAATGAAAGCAAATGCCAAAGCGTGGGTTGGATTATTTCCTGAACTCTGCCAACAGGGAGAGCCATACCTGCTCCTTCCAGGAAGGGAAGCCTAAAAATGCTCTCGATGCAAGCGCCGTTCAATCTCCTCTTTCAGGTGCCTTGGCCAGGGCTGCCTTTGTCTCCCTCTCCTCGGCCCCATCAAAGCCCTCTTCTGGCGTCATGAGCAATGAATCAATTTCCTTGTTAAGCTGTTGAGCTATTTAACAGATATTACAGCCAGGGAAAACCTCCGCCTGCCAGCCAGAAAGAAAAATGACACAGGTGCCTTCAGAACTGCAATGCAAATGCGGAGCTGCTGCTGGGTGCCAACATCTCAGCAACACAAGGCTGGGAGGGGCTAAGGGGGGGGGGGGTTAGGGTTGCCAGATCCAGGTGGGGAAACTCCTGGAGATTTGGGGATGGAGCCTGGGGAGAACAGAGACCTCTGTGGGGTACAAGGTCATAGAGTTCACCCTCCAAAGCATCCATTTTTCTCCAAGGGAACTGATCTCTGTAGTCTGGAGATGAGCTGTAATACCAAAGAATCCCCAGGTCCCACCTGGAGGCTGGTGGCATCCCGGGGGGGGGGGGAGATGGCTGCCAGATAACATGCAGCAGCAGCATGTCACCCCCAGCCTGGCATTTAGGGCGAAGAGGAAGGCAGGCCATGGGCATTTACATGGAAGGAAGTCAGAGGTGATTGGTTTCTCTGGATCAGCCGACTCCCTAGTAGGGCTACCAGAATGCCGCTACTGGTGGAAGAGTTGGAGGGTGTTGTGTGGAGAGATTGGAGGATGTGACTCCCTTCCAGGTGATGCTCTAGGAAGTTCCCTGATCTCTATGTTAAAGACTGTAGAAGCATGGGAAAATCCCTAGAGAGTCTTGTGGAAGCCATTTTCTGGCTGGTAACCCCCACCCCATGCTCCTCAGTTTCTTGAGGGTGGGATTTTGAGCTGAGGGTGGGGATTTCCCTGCTGCTGTCAGGAAAATGGCAAATGGAGAGCCTCCTCCCTCATGTTTTTGCCTGAAGTTTTTGCCTGGAGGTCTCGGCCTGCTTTACTGACACAGAGGGTTGCCAGGTCCTTTGGGCCTAGCCGGGATCTTCTGCAAGAAAGGGCATCACAGGCCTGTCGACAGAGTTGCCAGCCTCTCAGTCCTGGCAGAGCTTCCTTCATTTTTCTGGGCTCTGCTTTTGTGGGAAACCCCATCCACAAACACCCCCAAATGCGGCATCATCACACCACCAACCTCGCACGGCAATGCTTTAGTTTTGGGGCAAAACTCTATGGTTTGGGCACAAATTTACCACAGAGTTTTGCCCCAAAACCAGGGGTCATTTAGTAGAAAAAGAGGTGCAGGAACTCATTTGCATAACTCATTTGCATATACCACACCCCCTAACATACCGGAAGTGTGTCAGAAGGCAACACCCACCCCTCAGGCTCCGCTCCACAGGTGGGTGAAACTGACCTGCTCTTCCTCCATTCCCTTCCCCATCCTATACTTGGTGCAATAAAAATAAGCGTAAAGAACACACCCTCATTCTCTTCCTGCTCCCTTGAAACCACTAGGTTTCAAGTAGACTTGAGATACCCAGGACATGTGCACCACCCATCCCTTCCCCTCCCCACAACAAGACACCCTGTGAGGTAGGTGGGGCTGAGAGAGGTCTTTTGAGAACTGCTCATGAGAGAACAGCTCTGAGAGAACTTGTGACTGGCCCAAGGTCACACCAGCAGCTGCATGTGGAGGAGTGGGGGATCAAACCCGGTTCTCCCAGATTAGAGTCCAACTCCTGACCACTACACCAAACTGATGGGGTGGAAGCTGCTGAAGGGTTGGTGAAATTTCTCCAGTACTTATGTGCCATGTGCCCAGATAAAAAATGGTATACTTAGAAAATTTATATGCCACCTTGAGCAAGTCTCTGGAAAAGCAGCACACAGTCATAAAAGGAACAATGATAAAATTATCAATATTAAAACAAAACATTAAAAACAATAAAGACCCCAATGCGCCTCTGCACTGCTCAGGGAAGCCGAGGAGAGGGTGGGGCTTGGTCATGTGCCCGCCCCCTGGACTCCTCACTCCCGGAGCTGCGCTCCTGTGCACTCCCGCTCCAACGGACCCCTGCCCAAAACTAAAGCGTCGCCATATGATGTCGGCAGCGGAATGATGTCACTTCCAGATGATGTCATCGCACCACATTTCGGGGCACTTGTGAGTGGGGAGGAGGCCACAAAAGTGGGGGAAACCCTGCCCAGACAGGGGGGGGCCTAGCAAGCCTATTGACAGGCCTGTGGTTCCCTTTCTTCTAGAGTTGCCACCTCTGGGTTGAGAAACACCTGGAGATTTTGGGGGTGGAGCCTGAGGAGGGTGGGGTTCGGGGATGGGAGGGGCTTCAATGGGGTACAGCGCCATAGAGCCCACCTTCCAAAGCAGCCATTTTCTCCAGGGGGGAACTGATCTCTGGCACCTGGAGATCAGTTGCAATCCCAGGGGATCTTCAGCCACCCACTTTGCAACCCTACTTTCTTCCCTAATTGACCGGGTGGATCAGTGACTAAGATGTCGGTGCCAGGGGCCAGGCATGCCCCGTTTAAGATCGATGGATCTGTTCTTTGTTGCTTTGTGTCATCTCTGTATGTCATTGTCATAGTTGGACTCCACTTCTTTACCTCCCAGTTCATTTGTTTCTTTTACAGCGATTTCCTGCCAATTTAACATCGTTCAAATGCAATTTTCACGCCACACTGATATTCCATTTTATGCCAGTGGTATATAACTGAGGCAGGAACAAGCGTCCATTCATTTCTCTTGGATTTTGTTAGGAGTGAAAGGGTGAGCACTCAGGTCCTGAATGTGGGGCACCCTTCCCTGTCAGAAACAGGGGCTTTTGGATTAAAACAGCAGGTTCACAAATGTCGGTCGACAACTCAATCCTGAGTTCGAATTCTGTGGTATCCTCTACTCAGCAACACTTAGCCACGACAATTAAAAACCCACAGACTGAAACGACAGGATTGCCAGTTCTGCATCAGGAAATTCCTGCAGAGTTGGAGATGAAGTCTGGGGAGGGTGGGGTTGGGGGAGAGCAGGGACCAGGCCCACAGCCAGGATTTCGTGGCTTGTGGGGCATATTTTGTTTCTGGTGGGGCTGAAGTTCTCAGTGCAGAAAGAAAAGCCATTTAGCCAACAGAAAGCTGTGACCAGGAGAGATCTCTAAATTGCAAGCTGGCAGCCACTTTAGATGACAGTTCTCAGCTGCTGCAAGTTAATCACTTCTGCCAGCCCAAGCAACAATTGGGATAACAAGCCAGCAGGTGGGGGTGATGACTTCTATAGTCAAGAAAGCTGCAGCAGAAAAATTCTCTTCAAGGAGACCAGTGTCTTGACACAGAGTTAGAAGGGATCCTTGAGGTCACCTACTCAAACCCCATTGCTCAGTGTGGGAATTAGTCGACTACGGCACTCCACTCTGCTTAAAGGAGCACACACCTTTTAAAAATGATTTTAAATGACTGAAAAAAGGATTTACAGGAGAAATTCTTCTGGAGCTGTGCCTTTAAGAAAAGGGTGGCGCCTCCAAAAGCCCCACTGTAGCTACGGGCCTGACAGGAACCTCAGCGAGGTATAATGCCATAGAGCCCACCCTCCACAGCAGCCATTTTCTCCAGGGGAACTGATCTCTGTCTTCTGGACATTAGTTGTAAAGCCAGGAGAGCTCCAGAGACGACCTGGAGGTTGGCAAGCCTATGAAACAAATACATCCCACAGTAACCAAATGTAAAGCAATGTGGTCACCGCCTTCTCCCAAAGACTGTAACTAGACACTGGTTTCATCAAGGCTGCAATCACAGTTCCATGCTTCCCCAAAGGAGTGTCCCCTGGAATGACTTCTTTGGGGAGTGATGGAACAGTGACAGTCCTCAGCCAAATGGCACCCTGGATGCCCTTATATCTCTGACATCTTCCATTTGGTCAGTGGCTGATTCCCTTCTCTCTTTTTTTAATAGCATCTGTTGCCTGTCTCACAGCTTCTGTCCCCGACTCGCATCCATGATTTATCCCTGTTATATCAGATGGTCCCTTTGCAAGCTCAGATCCCGTAATCTGCTTGGTTTGTTTTTCATTTGTGCACATAAAGGAAGCAGCTAAAGACAAGTTTGTTTCCCCTAAATACATTTATTTATTTTGCAGCAAGTTTCAGCCCACTTAGGCCGACCCTGTGCGGTTTTCAGGGCACGAGACATCCAGAGGTGGCTTGCTATCAGTGGCTATGGGCCACAAGGTCTAGATAGGAACTCTCCGTCTGGGGCAAGGGATGCTCTGTATTCTTGGTGCTTGGTGGTGGTGGGAGGGCTTCTGGTGGGAGGGCTTCTGGTGTCCTGGCCCCACTGCTGGACTTCCCTCCTGAGGGCCCCTGGAGTTTTTGGCCACTGTGTGACACAGAGTGTTGGACTGGATGGGCCACTGGCCCTGATCCAACATTGTCTTCTCTTATGTTCTTATGTCATTCATTGCCCGCCTCTGTGTCACAATCCTGGTATTCCTGGGTGGTCTTCTATCCAAGTACTAACCAGGGCCGACCCTGCTTAGCTTCTGAGATATGGCAAGATTTGGCTAGCCTGAGCTATCCAGGTCTCCTGCCTCACCATCATGACCCTGTATTCTTTGGCAGTCTCCCATCCAAACACTACTCCAGGCTGACCCTGCTTAGCCTCTGAGATCTGGGCCTTCAAAGTCAGGAGAGAGACAAACGGATGTAGTTGGTCATCACCTGCCTCTGCTTCAGGACCCTGGACTTCCTTGGTGTTCTTCCATCCAAATACCACCTAGGACCAACCCTACTTATCTTTTGGTATCGGATGAGATTGAGCTAGCCAGGGCTAGCCAGCTCAGGGCCCTCTAAATTTATGGAAACATGTTAATTTGAAGAATCGCTTCAGTGTACTGAAGCTCTCAAAATTGATCCAAGACTGGACAGGCCAGGATCAAACCATATTCCAGTAGATGGCGGCTTCAGAATATGAACCTCAGAATGATTTCTTGCCTCTGCTAAGAAGATACCTGAAAAGGCAACAAGCACCTCCTAAGCCTGGGCCTCTGAGTGGCCACCTAGATCTCCTGCCCCTATAGCTGGCTTTGGCCAGAGAAAGCATTCTCTGCAAAGATACACTGTGTTATGGCAAAACGCCTTTTCACCATATGGGAAACTGCTGTAGATAAACAGCTATCAGAAGAATAAGATAGGACCTTTTTTCCAGGATCTGACAAGGATCGTCAGTTCATTTGTCCACCGCAGTGAAGGAAAGGCAATATCCGAGAGATTTGATCAAGAAGTGCAAAGACTGCAAACGTCAATCAGCTTACAATCAGATGCTGAGACCCCCTGAAATTCCTCCGTCCAGCTGATACTGAAATTTCACAAGCTTTTTTCCCCTCTCCCAAAGTACTAGAACTCGAGGGCATCCTATGAAGCTGATGGGCAGCAGATTCAGGACGGACCAAAGGAAATGCTCCTTTACACAGTAAGTGATTAAAATGTGGAATGTATTGCCTGGGGATGCTGTGATGGCGACAGGCACAGACAGGTTTAAAAGCACATTAGACAGAGTTGTAGAGGATAAGTCCATCAGTGGCTACTGGCCATGGTGACTAAAGGAACCTCCACGTTCAGAAGCAGGCAACCTCTGAATTCCAGTGCCACGAGATAACACTGGGGGAAGCCCTCAGCCTCTGTGCCCTGTTTGTTAGACCTTCAGAGGAAATGGTTGGCCGTTGTGTGAGACAGGATGCTGGACTAGATGGACCACTGGCCTGATCCAGCAGGGCTCTTCTTATGTTCTTATCTTATATGTTCTTACGCATATTGCATGAGTTGGGAAAGGGGTAAGCAGGATATAGAAGAGAGTTTGGATTGGAAGGAAAGTCCCAGGAGAGACCATGTTATAAGGTCTGAGAAGATCTTCCAGGCAGAAACATCAGCTACAGAGTCTGAAAACCACAATGCCCTAGCAGTGAGGGGGGTTTTTTGGCTTGTATGTATTGGCACTTCAGTGCCCTCTTCAGGCACAGAGGGTATCTCAGCATGCAACGCTGTCTCCTGTGATTGGTGGGAAATATGATGCTTCTAGATTGTCTGGGCCAAGTTTCTGCATTCTCATTTTCCTCGCTTGTAAGATCCTGTTCTTTTGGAAGGGTGTGCATTTCCGTTCTGCATGTGTTTTACTTCCTCTAGTGGTCAGTTTGATATTACATCACGTTATATCCAGCATTATCTCCCTGCAGATTGAAACCACAGGTTTTTATGCTGGACATAAAACTGTGTGATATTGAATTGACCACTAGAGGGAGCAATACATACGCAGAACAGGAATGTACACCCCTTCCAAAAGAACAGGATCTTACAAGCGAGGAAAATGAGACTATGGGAAAGCCCTATATCTTCTTCCAGCGGCATCACAGATACAGTCTTTTCCCACACGTCTGAGTGAGGTTGCCAACTGTCCAGCAGTGGGTCAGCTCCTGTGCCTCTCACAGAGTTTTAATATCAGCAGGTAAAGCTTTACTTTTTCAAAGTCTGGTGTAGTGGTTAAGAGTGGTGGACTCTAATCTGGGAGAAGTGGGTTTGATTCCCCCACTCCTCCACATGCAGCCAGCTGGGTGACCTTGGGCCAGCCACAGTCCTCTCAGAGCTGTTCTCTCAGGAGCAGTTCTCTGAGAGCTCCCTCAGCCCCACCTCCCTCGCAGGGTGTCTGTTGTGGGGAAGGGAAAGGACTCTGAGACTCCGAGTGAAGGGCAGGGTATAAATCCAATTCTTCTTCTTCATGGTGCTGAGCTAAACACAGCCCCCCCCCCCCCCTTCCGTTTGTGAACTCAGTCAAACAGCAAACAAAACTGTTGGCGATCGAGGTCTGTGAGAGGACAACACGTCCAAAGGCAGAGATCAGCTCCCTCTGTGGGAGGAAATGGCTGCTTTGGAGAGTGGACCGCGTGGCGTTCTAGTCTGCTGAGGGGCCCTCCCCTCCAAAACTGGCCTCCCCAGGCTTCGTCCCCAGGGTCTCCAGGAATTTTCCTACCCGGAGTTAGGTAGAGGAGCTGAAGGCATGATCATCAGGTTGGGCTGGAGTTGCCAATTCCTGGCTGGGAAATTCCTGGAGATTTGGGGTTGGGGCCTGGGGCGGGTAGACTTCGGCATAGTACAATGTCATGCAGCCCACCCTCCAAAGCAGCCGTTTTCTCCAGGGGGGCTGGACTCTGTCATCATCTGGATATCAGTTGTAATTCTGGGAGATCTCCAGGCCCCAACTGGAAGGTTATAGTACAAAAGTATTACAGATGTCTGCTTCAGGTCAAACTATTCTGGGCTTTTTCCCACTCACATTGTGCCGGCGTTCTGCCTCCGTTTGTCCCGGCGCTGGGTGTCAATTTCACACCCTTTGCTGCGGCGCGCGTGTTAATACGGGGCTTCGTGTCATTTTCTCCGCGCCTTCGGTAAACCTTTTTTTTTAGGTTTACCGAAGGTGCGGAGAAAATGGCGCGAAGCCCCGTATTAACACGCGTGCCGCAGCAAAGGGTGTGAAATTGACACCCAGCGCCGGGACAAACGGAGGCAGAACGCCGGCACAATGTGAGTGGGAAAAAGCCCTCTGTGTTTTTTCTTTTTCTTTTCTTCCTTTTTCTATGCTACTACATAAATATTGGTGCCAAGGATTACTGAACATAGGTTCACCAAAATAATACATCAAAGTGCCGGTTTACACTATGTGCAAAACTTCAAACAGCATCTGGTCAGTTTCACGGTCCTCTCCAGGTGATCACGGTTCCCTCTAAGCTGAGTTAGTGTGAGCTAGCTAACAGTTTTTTATCCCCCAGCTCACACATTTTTGTCTCAGCTCAGGAAGCATGGCTCCAGAGCAAACTTATTTATGCTGTAGCCACATCGGTCACTCACAACTTTAATGCCAGGAGCTCACAAAGTAGAATTTTTGCTCACAAGACTCCACAGCTTAGAGAAGAAGAAGAAGAAGAGATTGGATTTATACCCCGCCCTTCACTCACTTGGAGTCCCAGAGCAGTTTACAATCTCCTTTCCCTTCCCCTCCCCACAACAGACACCCTGTGAGGTAGGTGGGGCTGAGAGAGCTCTGAGGCAACAGTCCTTGAGAGAACAGCTGGTACAGAGCTATGGCTTGCCCAAGGTCATCCAGCAGGTACAAGTGGAGGAATGCGGAATCAAACCCCCAGATTAGAGTTTGTGCACTTAACCACTACACCAAACTGGCTCTTAGGGAGCATAGGGATCGCGAAACTGACAAGGTGCTGTTAGGAATGTTTGAACACAGTATAAGCCTGCACTTTGATGTATCATTTTGGTGAGCCAATGGTTGGTAATACGTCACACCTGGAGGTTGGCAACCCTAGGCCAGGCCATTCTCTCAGCCACCCACCCCCAGCCCCTCAGGCTGAAACAGGCCTAAACCCAGGGTTTCCCCCCCCCCTCGTTATACACCCCACTAGGTTTGCATGCAGCTGATCGCATTGGGATCAAAGCTGTGATACAGCAGCACTCTGCATGCTTGGGCTCAAAGCTTCTCTCTGGGGTTTCGATAATATTGACAGGTTTAGGGATCAATGGTCTGTCCTGAGTTTTCTCTCCGCCCACCAGTGTCCGCAGAAGCTGGGGTCTGGAGGGAGGAGAGAGGGGAGAGAGGACAAGTCCTACAGATGGAGTGGAGGGGGGGGAGCTGTTGTGGGAACAGAAGTTTGACTGGAAATCTATCACCTCCTTCCCATGATTTATAGCTCCTTTACCAGAAGATACCAGCGCCATATGGGGTTCATTTTTAAAGGCAATATCTGTCAGGAAGTTTCTGTCTCCAAAGCATTTGCGAGCCATTCTCAGCACCGCTGGGTGATTTTTATTTTTTTGCCCCCTTCGGGGTGGAGTTCCTCTTCTTCCCCTCCCCTCCCAAACAGGCAGAAGGACTGACTCATAGAAGAAGAAGAAGAGATTGGATTTATATCCCACCCTTCACTCATTCGGAGTCTCAGAGCGGCTTACAAACTCCTTTCCCTTCCCTTCCCCACAACAGACAGACGCCCTGGGAGGTGGGTGGGGCTGAGAGAGCTGTGAGACAACTGTCCTTGAGAGAACAGCTGGTACAGAGCTATGGCCTGCCCAAGGTCATCCAGCAGTTGCAAATGGAGTTGTGGGGAATCAAACCCGGTTCTCCCAGAGTAGAGTCCGCACACTTAACCAACTACACCAAACTGGCTCTTAGGGAGGAAAAGCGAAACAGAAAGGAAGGACAACCTGTGACAAAGGAGTCTTAGGAGGGAGGCACAATGGGACCCTTAGAACTAAAACCAAAAAAAAAGCTAATGCTGGTGGCCCAAATGTGGACTGAAACCACCACACTGGGCTTCTCCCCCTCTGAACAATTCTCCTCGGGCCCAACCAGGATAGCCCAGGCAAGCCCGATATTCAGATCTCGGAAGCTAAGCAGGGTCGACCCTGGCAAGTGCTTGGATGGGAGACCTCCAAGGAATACCAGCAGTTGGGAGGTGGGGGCAGGCTGTATTCAGCCACCTCTCTGAATATCCTCCAGGCCCCCAGTAGGGGTCAGTCACTGGAAGTCACCATGACTTCCAGGGGCTCTCCCACATGGAGCCATCAGTTGTTAATCATTAGTGGTTAGTGGTGGCAGTGGTTCCAAAGGCCTGGTGGAAGAGCTCCATTTTACAGGCCCTGCGGAACTGCAAAAGGTCCCATGGGGCCCTGTTCTCTTCAAAGAACTCATTCCACTATAGTGGAGCCACCACTGAAAAAGCCCTGGCCCTAGTTATTGATAGCCTGGCCTCCTTGAGATTTGGGAGGGCCAGCCTGTCCTGGGCCCCTGATCGCAGTGCTCTCTCAGGTATATGTGAGGAAAGGCAACCGCAGGTAAGTAAGACCCTGACCATAAAGGGCTTTAAAGGTAAGAACCAGCACCTTGAAACGAATCCGGTATGCTATAGGTAGCCAGCGCAATGCCTTTAGCACTGGCTCAATGTGTTCCCGCATAGGGAGCCCCATCAAAAGCCTAGCTGCGGCATTTTGCACCAGCTGCAGCTTCCGGATCTGGGAAAAGGGCAGCCCCATGTAGAGGGCATTATAGTAGTCCAGTCTCAAGGTGACCATCGCCTGGATCACTGTTGCCAAGTTGTTGCCAAAGTTTGATCCTCCTCTCTTCTATTTTAACCTCACAACACCCCTGCAAGGTAGGGTAGCTGACAGCTCAAGAGAAACTCATGGCGAAGTCAGGATTTGAGGCCTCCCCAGTCCTAGTCTGAAGACAACACCACCTTTGTTCTATATGTAGTTGGACTGGTCAAAGAGTCTTCATAAGTACACCCTTAACCCTGGGAATGGTTTTTGTTCTACAACAACCTTGTGAGGTAGGACAGCATTGGGTTCCTGAGGCTGCTTGTCTACAGCTACCGTGTGAGTTCTGTGGTTGTGAACTCTCTGGAAGGGTGAGGGGAAATGCCAGCTTGGCGTGTTCCCCTGGCCTTTTCACAAGACCTTGATCTGAAGCAACTAGCTGGCAAATCTTCCCACAACATGGACGACACAGTATCATCGCCAGCTGCCAATTCAGACCCAGGAGCAGACGCTGCTTCAAAACTTGACAGCAGTTGTGAATTTCTGCAGGAGTAGCCTTCGGGATCTGCATCATCACACACTTGCCAGGGCTTTGAATGCCAGAAGGCCTGCTGCCACTCACGCCTGACCCACTTCCATAGACCAATAGCCGGCAGACTTTCTGCTTCCTCTCTCTCTCTCTCTCTCTCTCTCTCTCTCTCTCTCTCTCTCTGGGCAATGGCAGGAACATCAGAAGAGTCCCTCTAGTCCAGCATCCTGTCTCACACAGGGGCCAACCAGTTCCTCTGGAGGGCCAACAGCAGGGCAAAGAGGACGAGGCCTTCATAAGAATATCAGAAGAGCCCCTGCTGGATCAGACCAGTGAGGGTCCCTCTAGTCCAGCATCCTGTCTCACACAGTGGCTTCAACCAGTTCCTCTGGAGGGCCAGCAGCAGGGCAGAGAGGCCGAGGCCTTCCCCTGAGAAGAACATCAGAAGAGCCCTGCTGGGTCAGACCAGTGACGGTCCCTCCAGTCCAGCATCCTGTCTCACACAGTGGCCAACCAATTCCTCTGGAGGGCCAGCAGCAGGGCAGAGAGGACGAGGCCTTCCCCTGATAAGGACATCAGAAGGGCCCTGCTGGATCAGACCAGTGGTCCATCTAGTCCAGCATCCTGTCTCACACAGTGGCCTTAACCAGTTCCTCTGGAGGGCCAGCAGCAGGGCAGAGAGGCCGAGGCCTTCCCCTGAGAAGAACATCAGAAGAGCCCTGCTGGGTCAGACCAGTGAGGGTCCCTCCAGTCCAGCATCCTGTCTCACACAGTGGCCTTAACCAGTTCCTCTGGAGGGCCAGCAGCAGGGCACAGAGGCCGAGGCCTTCCCCTGATAAGAACACCAGAAGAGCCCTGCTGGATCAGACCAGTGAGGGTCCCTCTACTCCAGCATCCTGTCTCACACAGTGGCCAACCAGTTCCTATGAATGGCCAACAGTAGGGCATATTGGCTGAGGCCTTCATAAGAAGAGCCCTGCTGGGTCATACCATAGGCGTAGAGTACGGGGGGGCTCGAGCCACACCCAAAATTTCCCGGGGGGGCTCAGCCACCCCCGGCAAAATGGAGTGCCTGCCGCCGTGCCTCCCTGGGTCCTTCCGAGGCCCGCCGCCGCTGCTGGAGAGGGAGAGGAAACGGGGGGGGAGAGGGCCCGGGGAGGCGCAGAAGGGCCCGGAGAGGTGCGGCGGTTTCGGGGGGCAGAGAACATCGCCCCAGCGAGCATGCGTGCAAAGTGCACGCACTAAGGAGCCCCCGCCCCCGGAATTTCCAAAAGTCTACACCCCTGGATCAGACCAGTGGTCCATCTAGTCCAGCATCCTGTCTCACACAGTGGCCAACCAATTCCTCTGGAGAGCCAGCAACAGGGCAGAGAGGACAAGGCCTTCCCCTGATAAGGACATCAGAAGGACCCTGCTGGATCAGACCAGTGGTCCATCTAGTCCAGCATCCTGTCTCACACAGTGGCCAACCAGTTCCTCTGGAGGGCCACCAACAGGGCAGAGAGGACAAGGCCTTCCCCTGATAAGGACATCAGAAGGGCCCTGCTGGATCAGACCAGTGAGGGTCCATCTAGTCCAGCATCCTGTCTCACACAGTTGCTAACAACAGGGCAGAGAGGCCAAGGCCTTCCCCTGATGTGGCCTCCTGGTTCTGGGATTCAGAGAGTTAGTGCCTCTGAGTGTGGAGGTTCCCCTCAACCATCAAGGCTTACAGCCACTGACAGACCTCTCCTCCACGAATCTATCTAATCCCCTTTTAAAGCTGTTTACTCCTGTGGCTGTCCCTACAGCCTGTGATTGGGCCCTCCTTCTTCCCTTGATGCATGCGGCTCCTCCCCACACCCAGCAGATATTAGAAGAATTGGCAAGGCCTGTACCAAAGGAGGCCCAAACCACCACTGTGGTTGCCATTCTCCAGGTGGTAGCTGGAGATCTCCCAGTATTCCAAGAGGTCTCCAGGTGACAGAGATCAGTTTCCCTGGAGAAAATGGCTGTTTTGGAGGATAGAGTCTGTGGCATTACACCTCATTGAAGTCCCTCTCCTCCCCAAATCCCCCCCTCCCCAGGCTCTTCCCCCCCAAAAAAATCCCCAGGAATTTCCCATCCCAGAGCTGGCAACCCTAATCCATCTCTCCTACTTCTATACAGGCAGAGAGGAGCAAGTGTGGGGCGGAGGGAACAGGGACAGAAGCCATTGCTGCTCCTAACTTGCATTTGGCCTTCAAACTGGGGTGGGGTTTATTTGTTTTCAAGCACCCACACAAGATTGTCCCTCCCATCACCCTGACCTGGGTAGCCAAGGAAAGCCTGATCTCGTCAGATCTCAGAAGCTAAACAGGGTCGACTTGGATGGGAGACCTC
Organism: Lepidodactylus listeri; assembly: GCA_029233225.1. NCBI lineage: Eukaryota > Metazoa > Chordata > Lepidosauria > Squamata > Gekkonidae > Lepidodactylus > Lepidodactylus listeri. The sequence continues at coordinate 179,972,020 of JARCFY010000002.1, forward strand.
CTTGGAATACCAGAGCCAGGAGGTGAGGGCAGGTTTGTGTTTGGTATATGCCGCTTTGGTGTCGTGGTTAGGAGCGCGGACTCTAAATCTGGGAGAACCGGGTTTGATTCCCCACTCCTCCGCATGCAGCTGCTGGTGTGAACTTGGGTCAGTCACAAGTTCTCTCAAAGCTGTTCTCTGAAGGGCAGTTCTCGAAATAGCTCTCTCAGCCCCACCAACCTCACAGGGTGTCTGTTCTGGGGAGGGGAAGGGAAAGGAGACTGTAAGCCACTCTGAGGCTCCTTCAGGTAGTGAAGGGCGGGATAGAAATCCAATCTCTTCTTCTCTCTCTTCATCTGACTGCCCTCTTTTAGAATACTGGGTTTGCTCTGATCCAGAAAGGCATTAGGCCTATCCTTGGTGACTAGGTATAAGCGTTAAATGGAATTAGTTAGTTAAATGGAATTAGTCAGTCACAAGTTCTTTCAGAGCTGTTGTCTCAAGGGCAGTTTCTCCAGAGAGCTCTCTCAGCCCCACCTACTTCACAGGGTGTCTGTTGTGGGGAAGGGAAAGGAGATTGTCAGCTGCTCTGAGACTCCCTTGGGGAGTGAAGGACGGGTAGAAATCCAATCTCTTCTTGTTCCTCTTTATTCAGCCACCTCTCTGAATATCCTCCAGGCCCCCAGCAGGGGTCAGTCACCAGAGGTTGCTATGACTTCCAGGTGCAGGCACACGCACAGAAAAATACCAAAAAATACCAAAAAAAGAAAAAATTGTCCTTCCAGTCATCTGATTTCTAGGCTTCCTCCTACTTTCCTCTTTTCTTTCTCAGCCCTTTCTTGGGCAAGATGGTGGTCTAAACGCGTGTTATTTTCGTGCTACGGAAACACAGGTTTCTCCAGGGCCTGCCCACATCAGCACGACTCTCCTTACCACCCAGTCCACGCAGCCCCCATTTCCCCACCATCACCAGAAGGGCTTAAAAAATTCAGCAGATGATATGTCACTACAGCATGCGGCTGCAGCCATAGCACAATGACGGAGTTTAAACTATAGTGAAATCCTTTTCTCTCTCTCTCTTTCTCTCTTTCTTTCTGTCTCTCTCTCTCTCTCTCTCTCTCTCTCTTTTAAAAAACAGGGGAAAGGAAAAAGGGCGAAAAAATAAAATGCAGCAATGAAATCAGATTTTTTTAAAAAGGGAAAGGGAAAATGAAACAATTATACATAAAGACCAAAATATAACAACAGTGGTGGCAAATCTACACATAAAGGTTCTATAGATGGTTTCCAAATATCTAAAAATAAGTCCATGCAAATGGCCGTCTGTCTACATGCTATACGTCCAAATATTAACAGGGCTCTACAGTCCTCAGTCCCTGTACGTGCAGCTCCCCCGGCATTCGCAGGGACAACGAGAGAGCCAGGGATCATCTCTGCCACATGGGAGCCTCCTGTTTCCACCCACGCTCAACCAAGAGGCAAGCCACTTCCGGAGCCCATTAGCAGCCCCCCCCCCCCACCACCACCTTCCTGAAAAATGTGGAGCTGGCCCTGATTTCGTTACGGAAGCAGGCAGTCTTCTGGCTCACAGCTTCTCCTGAGAGAATTTTATTTATTTATTTATTTATTTTGCAATTTATACTTCGCCTTCCCCACCTTACGGCAGGCTCAGGGCAGCTACCAACAAATTAATTGCACATTAAAACCATAAAAACATAACCTTTAGATCCTTCCAGTTTGGTGTAGTAGTTAGGTGCACAGACCCTAATCTGGGAGAACCAGGTTTGATTCCCCACTCCTCCTCCACATGCAGCTGCTGGTGCGACGTTGGGTCAGTCACAGGTTCTCTCAGAGTTGTTTTCTCAAGGGCAGTCCTCGAAATAGCTCTCTCAGCCCCACCTACCTCACAGGGTGTCCGTTGTTGGTAAGGGAAAGGAGACTGTAAGCCACTCTGAGACTCCTTTGGGTAGTGAAGGGCGGGATAGAAATCCAATCTCTTCTTCTCTCTCTTCATTTGACTGCTCTCTTTTAGAATACTGGGTTTGCTCTGATCCAGAAAGGCATTAGGCCTATCCTTGGTGACTAGGTATAAGCGTTAAATGGAATTTCCATGGCAAGAGGCGGTCTACCCTGAATACCAAGTGCTAGAAAACAATGGGGGGATTGTCACTTTCCAGCCCCACGTGGGCTTTCTAGAGACTTCCATGTTGACAAACGGGAGCCAGCAGGGCTTAGTGGTTACATTGTTAGACTAGGATCTAGGAAACCCAGGTTCGAATCTCCACTCTGTCATGGCAGCTTGCTGGGTCATCTTGGGCCAGTCGCATATGCTCAGCCTAACCTACCTCACAGGGTTGTTGTGAAGATGAAAGGGAGGAGAAGCGAACGACGTAAGCTGCTTTGGGTCCCCACCAGGGTGTACTTTTTAAAAAGATATATATTTTCTTTATTTATATTTAAACAGGAGGAACATTACAAACCATATGCAACCATTGTATTAAAGTTTACAAAGAATACCTAGAACAAAATTCAGAGTCCCGTGGGGGCACCTTGAAGACCAACAAAGGTTTATTCAAGGCACGAACTTTTGTGTGCAGGCACACTTTTGAAATATTGGACAAAGGGTGCCTTGCACAGGAAAGCTCATGCCTCAAATAAACCTTTATTGGTCTTCAAGGTGCCCCCACGGGACTCCACATTTGTTCCACGGCTTCAGACCAACATGGCTGACCAACTGAAAGAATACCTAGGAAATTCCAGCCAGAGTTTTATAATAAAACAGAATCAAGTAAATAAAGATCAGTATAGTGAAGTGACCTTACCCCATTTAGGTTTTAAAACTTATGCTCCAAAGAAACCGAAAAATCGGCAGAGGTTCTATGTAGGTGAACCACAGTATTAAGAAGTCATGCTATGAAGAGTGTTCAGGAAGTACCCCCTGTCCCGTCAAATATTGTAAAGCCGGAAAGTTGTCAGGGGTCATTTAGTAGAAAAAGAGGAGCAGGAGCTCATTAGCATAACTCATTAGCATAATTTATTTGCATATGCCACACCCCCTGACATCACCGGAAGTGTGTCAGAAGGCAACATCCACTGCTCAGGCTCCACCCCAAAAATCTCCAGGGATTTCCCGACTCAGAGCTGGTGGCGAGCCAGCTTTACCCTTTGACTAAAGACACTTGAGGTTTCCTTTGCTCTTGCAGGGAAGCTCCCCTACAACAAGCATGAAACTGCAGATCAAGTCAGTCTGCTTTTGCTTTTTTCCACAGCGCATCCCCATATGTGCCTGGGCTTGTTACTCCCAGAACGGTGTTCCTGCGCGTTCGAAATGACCCCTGCTGGAAACCAAGGCTGAGGACAGACTGGCAGTCTCAGCCGCTCTGCCTCCGCTTCAAAAGCGGAGGCAGAGCGGCCGTTCAGATGGCCGCATCTGCCCCAAGGAGGTGGCCCGGACGCATCGCATCCAGTGCCACGCTCCTCCTGCAGCAGCCGAGCACCCCTTCAAAGGGGTGCTCGGCTGCTGCGGCGTGTGTTCCACCCGCCGGAGCGGTTGTGAACGCGTGCCGGGAGGGGGAGCCGCGCGGCGTCCACATGCCGCCGTAGGAAGCCGCCCGCAGTCTGAACGCTGCGGGCGGCTTCCTTCTGGCGGCGTGCGAACGCCGCGCCGCAGGGGAAATTCCCCCCGCCTTAGTCTGCCGCGCTGCAGAGGCACGGCAGATTACAAGTCTGTCCACAGGCCAAGTTTCTACAAAAGATGATTGACTACGATCCGAATCTGAATGTGTTAAACTGCCTGCAGTTTTAGCCATGATGAATTGCTCAAGGTGGAACGTACTTAAAGAAAGTAAATAAATATATAAACAAAACATATAAATAAGCTGGATGCTAGACCAGAGCGGCTTTGGCGTTTAACCCAGCAATTTGCTGAGCGTTCAAAGAATTTCCAACTATTTTATTTGTTTGTTTATTTATTTATTTATCAGATTTATATCCCGCCCTCCCTGCGAACAGGCTTATTTGTTTGTTTGTTTATACCCTGCATTCCTCTCCAGTAACAAACCAAAGTGGCTGGCCTCATTCTCCTCTCCTCCATTTTAACCCCACAACAACCTTGGGAGGTAGTTTAGGGTGAGAGTGTGTGAATGGCCGAAGGTCACCCAGTGAGCTTCCATGCAGGGATTCGAACCCAGGACTCCCAGACACTAGCCCAACACTTTCAGCCAGTACACCCCACTGGCTATTTCGTGATCCCAAGCCTTCCTTGCAGAGAGGATGTTCCTGGATTTCCTGAAGGAAAAGCTACATGAAGATGGTGGGTGTTTGATAGTGTCAGTGCACGTATCTCCTTTAGTGTCATTTTCTCCTGCTAACTGATCAGGGTGACTCCAGCATTTGGAAGGGTACCATTGAGGAAATTTGCCCAGAGGAGAACCTTTAAGCATCCAGGTGGTGGGGGAGCGAAGTCACGGACAGGGGAAATTGGAAAATGAGATGGGCTCATAGAATCATAGAGTTGGAAGGGGCCATGGAGGCCATCAAATCCAACCCCCTCCTCAGTGCAGGATCAGCCTAAAGCACAGGCCCATAACTACAGTGGGGCTTTTGGGGGCGCCACCCCCTTTCTTAAAGGCACAGTCCCACAAGAATTTCTCCTGTAAATGCTTTTTTCAATCATCTGTAAACATTTTTTAAAAGGCGTGTGCTCCTTTAAGCAGAGTGAGGTGCTGTAGTCGACTAATTCTTGCCCTGAGCAATGGGGTTGGAGTAGGTGACCTCCAGGATCCCTTCTAACTCTGTGTCAAGAAACTGGTCTCCTTTGAGAGAGGGTTTCTGCCTAAAGGTTAGCTTTCTGGACTATAGAAGTCATCGTCCCCACCTGCCAACTTGTTCTCAGAACTGTTGCTTTGGCTGGCAGAAGTGATTAACTTGCAGCGGCTGAGAACTGTGGTTGAATGCTTGCAATTTAGAGATCTATTTTGGTGACAGATTTCTATTGGCTAAATGGCTTTTCTTTCCACACTGAGAACTTCAGCCCCACCATAGAAAAATCTGCCCCACAAGACACAAAATCCTGGCTACGGGCCTGCTAAAGTATCTCTGCCAAAGGTAGCTGCATGTCTGGTTTCTCTTCCCTTTTGTAAGATCTGTAGATCTCTGTTTATCCAGCTGCTGCTGAAATTGTCATGCATGGAGAGATTGCGCCAATCCTTTGCACCATCAGAAGGGTGACAGATACTGAGATGGCAGTGCTGAACATCACGTTCCTGGGACAACCTCTGACGCCAGGCAAGGCTCCCCCCCCCCCCCCCGAAAAACAGATTCCATTTTGGCTTTATTAGAGAGATATTTTAAAGATCCAAGAGGTGTTAAAGCCCATCAGTCACTCCCTGACTGAGCTTAAATCTTCTTCCAGATGATCTATATCGCTTGAGGTATTAACGAGTTTTCCAATTTCCATTCAATCAGCAAATCCTGGCCGTCTCTTGGCACAGGCCTCGCGTTAGGTCATTAATAATTGCGGCGGAAAGCAGTGGCCACATGCACACACACACACACCATGGCGTGGTGTTATTTACAGTGCAATTCCCCTTTAACACCCAGTTCCGCTGGTTTGTTTATCAAGCAGCCCTTCCCCCACAATTGGGCAGCAAACAGACCCCAGGTTTTTTTCTAGAAACGGGTGCCAGATTAGAGACCCTACGGTTGGTTCAAACGAGGGAGCGGTACGATGAGAACGGAGATCTTTGAATCAAACTCTCCAAATCTAGTCTCTTATTTATTTATTTACATTTATATCCCGCCTAACCAGCAGAGCTGGCTCAAGGTGGCTAACAAGAGTTAAAAACAACACCCTTGCATAAATTAAAATTGAATCCATTACATTAAACTGACAGAATAAAACCACAGAAGATAGCGGCAATACAGAACAACCAACACAGAAGCAGCAACCCAAATATCCCAGGCCAGGAGGCTTCCACCAGCCGATTTCCCGGGCCAGAAGGATTCAACCGGCTGCTTTTGTGACTGAGCATATCTTCAGTTGATTGATTTGACATGCAAACTCAAGACTGCCACTGAAAAACAGCAGGGTTGCACTGGGCGTATCCTTCCCTTTCTATTACTTTCCACTGAAATTACCTCATGGCACAGCCTTGTGGCTTTCCACGTTTCCCTTCCTCCGCTTCCAAGTGATACGGCAATGGTGACGATCTACTGAATCTTACAAAGGGAGGAGAAACCAGACACGCAGCTACCATTTTCGGTGGCAGCTCCACTTTTTGCCATAACGGTGAAGACTTTCAATGAAAAGCATTGTACGGATTGCCTTGCCAGAGAAAACATCTGGTCCAGAATACAGTTTCCAATTATGGTGGGCTAGATGCTAAGGAAAAATCCACAAGAAGGACATAAAGACAGCATACTCTCCCCCCTGCCCCAGCAACTAGTATTCAGAGGGAAACTGCGTCTGAACATGGCGGTCCCATTTAGCTATTGTGTGCGCATAGATGTTGTGGAGAGGCTCACTTGTGAAGCACAAATTGACAGTTGTTGTCTGGTTTGACCATGTGAGACGCTGGTTTGTCTTTTGCACACATTACCTTTTGGGGCTTCTGTGTACACTTTTGTGGGGGGGAACCATCCGTAAAGAAATGGAGGGGAGCAGTTAATGCACAGAGCCAGCTCAGGGGAGTGGTTAGAGTGGCAGACTAGGATCTGGGAGACCCAGGTTGGAATCCCCACCGCTGCCATGGAAGCTGGCTGGGTTGAGCCTGGGTCACACGCTCTCAACCTGACCTACCTCACAAGGTTGTTGTGAGGATAAAATGGAGGAGAGGAGGAGGATGTAAGCCCCCTTTGGGTCCTCACTGGGGGGGGGGGGAGAGGTGGGGTATCAGTGCAGTAAATAAACACTGTCTATGGGATTTCTATAAAAAGGCCAGACTCATGTCCTGAGAGCACTTCATCAGGGAGAACTCTCTCAGTGTTCTTCCTTCCCTTCCCTTCCTTATCTTAAACCAGCTATGCTGGCTATAAATCTAAATCTCTCTCTCTCTCTCTCTCTCTATATATATATATATATATACACATATATCTTCTCCCAGGTACATTTCCTCTCCTCTCCTTTCTTATCTTCTCCCAATGACATTTCCTCCCTCCCTCTCTCCCCCCCCCCCTTCCTTCCTTGTCTGTGTGTGAGAGAGAGCTGGCCAGGGCTGTCAGCTTGATGTGTTGGGAGTTCCTTCCTTCCTTCCTTCCTTCCTTCCTTCCTTCCTTCCTTCCTTCCTTCTCTATTGGAATAAAGATTCTCCAAAACTGTCACACACACCCCATTGCTATGAATGTACATAGGGGGAGGGAAAACAAGATGTCATCTTGTGGAAGTTTAAAAAATTCATCAGGAAGGTTTATATTGCTTTAAAAAACCCATTCCCGAGGTTGATATTTAATTGATTTATCCTCAGGATCTGCCCCCTGCCATCCTGTGATTAGGCTAACAGGCAAGGTGGCCGAGGAGGACAGAGAATGAAACGGTGTCAAAAAGGCAACTTGGAGACGCGACTAAAAAGAAAATAAAAAACCACTCATAAAACACCGGGGAGAGATATAGATAGAGGAAAAGAGCAATCAATGGAAGATCATAAAACCGACATCAGCAGACAGCCACTAAAACAGATGAAAATAGAAACGGGGAATAAAAGCCCTCAGAACAAAGAGCTTAGCTGGCTTCCCGAATCCAGCGTGATGGGGTGGTTAGACCATCAAGGAACTGAGAGGCCGAAGTGCAAATCCTTCCACTGCCTTCAAGATCACTGGGGGACTGGAACCTCATTGCACTCTCTCAGCCTAACCTACCTCATAGGGTTGTTGTGAGGATAAACATGAGGAAGAGAGAGCCATGTGTGCTGTTCTCAGCTGTCTGGAGGAAGGACGGGATTCAAATATATTAGATAGGGTAAGAAGACGTCATGAGGCAGAGTTCCACAGGGCAGAGGTCCCCACAGGAAAGGTCTGCAAATGTACGCTGGTGGACCTCCTGATGGCCCCTGGGTTTTGGCCATTGTGTTACACAGAGTGGGTGGACCACTGGCCTGATCCAACAGGGCTTCTCTTCTGTTCTTATTACTGTGCCAGTGCAAACATTCCCCATTTAATTCCCTTTTCTATTATATTTTAGCCACTGATTAAAGGTCTCCACTTTGGGGTGCCTGGTTCTGTAGATTCTTATTGCACTCTCATTTTGCATGTTTCTTTAATTCACAATTTATACAGTTTATGTCCATGGAATGGACATGGCGCATACACACAATATACACACAATTTACTGGTGTACAAATATGGTTGGGAAAGTATACACTTTACGAGAAACAGAAACCGTGTGCTCATAAAGGATCACCCTGACTTGGATGGCCCAGGCTAGGATGATCTTGCTGGATCTTGGAAGCTAAGCAGGCTCGGTCCTGGTTAATATTTGGATGGGAGACCTCCAAGGAATACTGGGATCATAACGCGGAAGCAGGCAATGGCAAACCACCTCTGTTTGCCCCTGGCCTGGTAGCCCAGGCTAGCCCAATCCCATCAGATCTCAGAAGCTAAGCAGGGTCATCCTTGGTTAGCACTTGGATGGGAGACCACCAAGGAAGTCCAGGGCCATGACGCAGAGGCAGGCAATACCTTGGAACGTCTCATGCCTTGAAAACCCCACAGGGTCACCATGAAGTGGCCTGCAAGTCACTGGCAAAATGACTAAATGTATTTAGAGGAAACAAACTTGTCTTCAGTTGCTTCTATACATTCACAAATGAAAAACAAACCAGCCAGATTTATGGATCTGAGCTTGCAAAGGGACTGTCTCATATAACGGGGATAAATCATGGACGCGAGTCAGGGACAGAAGTTGTGAAACAGGCAACGGATGCTATTCAAAAAAAAGAGAAGGGAATCAAACATTGACCACACGGAGGAGGTCAGAGATATCCCTCATCCAGGGTGCCATTTGGTTGAAGACTGTTGTTGTTCCATTGCTCCCCAAAGAGGTCATTCCAGGGGACACTCCTTTGGGGAAGCATGGAACTGTGATTCCAACCTTGGTGAAACCGGTGTCTAATTACAGTCTCTGGGAGAGGGCGGTGACCACATTGCTTTACATTGGGTTATCTGGGATGTATTTGTTTCATAGGGTTGCCAACCTTCAGGTGGTTTCTGGAGACTCTCACGGCATTACAAATGAGCTCCAGACAACAGATATCAGTTTCCTTGGGGGAAATGACTGCTTTGGAAGGTGGGCTTTAGGGCATTATACCCCACTGAGGACACTCCCCTCCCCAAACGCCACCCTCAGGGTTGTTGCACCAAGGCAGGTGATGGCAAAATCACCTCTGAACATCTCCTGTGGGTTTGCCAGAAGCCAGCTGCAACTGGATGCAAAACAATAAAAATCACAGGTCCTGTTTGCACGAGGGTGGAGCAAAATCCAGACGGGTGGGGTGGAAATAGAAATAACAGTACTTTTAAGGTATAATTTAATATGACCTGTCAGATCCTTAATAATTTAAAGACAAATGAACATTAAATCTTACTACATGTGTTCTCTGATCTGTAATTGGCTGTATGTTATTGTTTTCTAACTGCACTCTCGACACTGGTATTTTATGTATATTTTTCATTTCTGTATATGGTACATTGTTACTGATGCTGGCTTAATGTTAAATGTTAAATTAACTTTTTTTGTTAAAATTTTAACTTTTTTGTCAAAATAATTTTTTTTTAAAAAAAAAAAAGGAAAGAGAAATTCAAAATCATCCCTGGGTACCAGCAGCTGATCTTGAGCAAGTCAGTCTGGGAAAGAACATTCTTCTCACACTTTGGACCAATGCTCCCTCTAAGCTATGGAGTCCTGTGAGCAAAAATTCTACTTTGTGAGCTACCGGCATTAAAGTGGTGAGCAGGTGATTTGGCCACTGCATAAATTAGTTTGCTCTGGAGCCGTCCTTCCTGAGCTAAGACAAAAATGTGTGAGCCAGAGGCTAAAAAACTGTGAGCTAGCTCACACTAACTCAGCTCAGAGGGAACACTGCTTTGGACCTACATCGCTTAGGGCTTCAGAGGTCAAAACCAGGACTTTGAGCTGACTGAGACACAAACTGGCCACCAGCAGGTGACACAGAAGAACTGGCAGAAGAGTAACAAATCACTGGAAAAGATGGGAAGCTCGGAATAACAAAGGGCAACGCCCACGCATTCGGTTGCGGCTCCCACCTTCCCTTTCAGCGATGGTGCCTAGATCTGGGATGCTTTCACGCACAAGTGAGGACTCCAAAGGGATCTAGTTCTCTCCAGATGTCTGTTCAGGGCTCCCTAGTGAGAAAGGGTCCCACCACTCTGATTTTTTTGCCCTGACTATGCCTAGGGAATCATGCCCCGTTCTCCCCCACCCCCATGGGAAAAAGATGTGCAGGATGGGGTTTCACTGAGGAAGGAGATCAGATGAGATTGCTACTAATCTCTCAGGGTGGAGGAAAGCACCATGAGTTACAGTTGACTTATGGCGACCCCATCGGGTTTTCAAGGCAAGAGGTGAAAAAAGAAGTGGTTTGCCCTTGCCTGCCTCTACAGAGCAACCCTGGACTTCCTTGGGGGTCTCCCATCTAAATACTAACAAGGGCTCCCCCTGCCTAGCTTCCAAGCTCTGACAAGATCAGCCTAGCCTGGGCCATCCTGGGCAGAACCTCCTCTTTCATGAACCGGTGGAAATGCTGGTTGGATCCAGCCCCTCGTAAGAAACTGGTGCAGTATAATGGCTAAGAGAATTCACATTTGTGACATTTGTATTGGACTACAGGGATATTAAAAATGGCTTTTGCTACGATGGTTATTGTTATTGAGACATCAGCTATTCATAACAACAACACAGAGCCGTTGATGTATTTTACAGAGAATCCATTTCTTGCTCTGCTCCTGGCCCCTGGGCGATTCCCTTGGAGGCTGCCCTTTCTTCCTGATGCCACTGGGCAGCCACTGGAGAGCCAATTTGGTGCAGTGGTTAAGATCAGAGGACTCTAATCTGGAGAACCGGGTTCAAATCCCCACTTTCCCCAATTAAAGCCAGCTGGGTGACCTTGGGCAAGTCGCAGCATGCTCAGCCTAGAAATAAGCATAGCTCGCCACCTATTGGTGCCAAAAAAGAGCTACAGCTTCAGCAGGCAAATGCTCTGGGATCTCTTGGCTGTTCTACACGCAATGCCATACAATAGTTTCAGTGTGCCAATCCCCTGATGGCTTGAATGCATGTATACTGGGTGGACTTTGGGTAACATATACCTGCAAAGCTGCTAGTGTCAATCCCTGCTTTGGTCTCAGCCTCCCATTCCAAATACGGCAAGAATGACTCTGGGCTACCTCACAAGGCTGTCATGAGGATGCCAGAGAGCTCATTCAGCAAACCTGTTGTGTGATAACTAACTGGTTAAGTCAAAGGGGGGCCATTTGGGGAAATGTTATATGGTTTGGAAAATGCCCACCATGCCACTTGAGTGACTACTGGGGCAGTAGTCGGCGATAACCATGGTGAAGACGTTCAAGTGTCTCTCTTCCCCTTTTTCAGTGAGGCGGTCACAGCCAAGGGACAGCATGGAGCAGTGGTTAGAGCTTGAGATGTTCTGGGTTCAGACTCTGCACTCTGCCACAAAGCTCACAGGAGGGGGGACCTTGGGTCAATTGCTTGCTTTGGGACTAACCTACCTCACAGGATTGTTGTAAATGTAAAATGGAGGAGGCAAGCACTATAGGTACGTATTGCTCTGAGATACCAAGTGGAAGAGCAGGATAAAAATGAGACAGAAATTTGTTTCAAAGTGTGTGTGTGTGTGGGGGGGGGGGTAGGTTGTCATTTTTAATGCAATAGAGGCTTTCCTGCCACTCCCAGGGGAATGGCGCTCCACTCTGAAATGTGACTGTTCCTTGCAGAAGATGGCCGCCTCAAAAATACAGTGTAGTTTTGTTTTGTTTTTATTTACAAGCCAAATATCCTCGAGTCTAGGAAGATGGCATCAGATCGGGCATTCCTAGAAAACCCCACCGGGTGAAACTAGAGGGGTGTGGACCAGTGTTCCCTCTAAGCTGAGTCAGTGTGAGCTAGCTCACAGGTTTTTAGCCTCCGGCTCACACATTTTTGTCTGCATTCGGGAAGGAGGGCTCCAGAGCAAACCGATTTATGCAGCAGCCAAATCGTTCACTCACAACTTTAATGCCAGTAGCTCACAAAGTAGAATTTTTGTGCACAAGACTTCACAGCTTAGAGGGAGCATTGGTGTGGACCAGTCCGGAGGATCTCTTTTTTTTCCTGGGAGGTACACAGCTCAGCCCTTCCCTCTGCCACAAGTTTCTGACATGGCCTGTAAGCAAGCGGTTCTCCCCCCCCCAAATCGGTAATAAGGAGGTGGCCTCCCTTGCCAGGTTGTGGTGCTGCAAAACAAGATGCCCAAAGTATTTGGATCACAAAATGCTGGTGTTGATGACCCTAACCCATTGCCCCTCCACCGCCCCTCCCAAGTTGCTCACAGCACTGCGCAAGTGGTTCTTCCCTCTTGCACTTGATCTCATCAACTCTGAGGAGGAGCTTCAGGTGAGAGAGGTGCAACTGGCCCAAGAGGAGCTTCTCAGCAGAGTGGGGATAGGGACCCACCCTAAACCTTTCTCCGGCATTTCCTTCACCCAGAACTCCGGGCTTACTCTCACACACATGCACTTTTTAACCGCACAGCAATCCTGCATGGTGGGCTGAGCTCCGAGAGAGAGAGAGAGAGAGAGAGAGAGAGAGAATCCAAAGGTCACCCTGTGAGTTTTGCATCATGGCATCCATTCGAAGCCAGTCATTCCCAGCTCAGCTCTCTGACCACTACGCCACACCACACCGACCCCCCCCCCAGCAGTTCCCAGATGCAGGCTGGTATCGAAAGGGACACTCCCCGCCTTCTGGAAAGACCCTTAGATCACAGCTTTCAATTCAGCTGAGCCCAGCCTCACTGTTAAAACTTATCTAAATAATAACGTATTGGATTTACTTAAAATCCAATATTCTGTCTCTTCAGTTCCTGGGGGAAATGAATGCTTGCTGGCCAGCCCTCCACCATTAAGTTACAGCAGGGGGAAAAAAAGAAGGCCTCTTTGCATCCTTTAACCCCCATCATCCACCCTCCCCCCCCCCAACACACACACACCAGCCCAGCCCAAGTAGGGTTTCTTTGTTGGCCATCCAGTGAAGGCCGGCTGCAGCCCGAGAGCAGACAGGTTGGCGGGCCCTGGACTTTGTGGCTGCCTCTCCCAGCCCTGCACTGGCATCAGCAATGGGATTTTAATAGATGTATTTTCAAATTAGTTCTGGGGCTTTCAGGACTTATCAGTTAAATGAGCTTTTCCAGATTGATTCAAAGGTCAACAGGAGAAGTTTTCCCCTCTCTGTTATCTTGCTTTTTTAAGGTTCCAGGGGCAACTGGCGAAAGGGAGGAAGGGGGGGAGGAAGGGGGGGATAGAGAAAGACAGAGAGGGAGGGAGGGAGGGAGGGAGAGAGAGAGAGAGAGAGAGAGAGAGAGAGAGAGAAAGAAAGAAAGAAAGAAAGAAAGAAAGAAAGAAAGAAAGAAAGAAAGAAAGAAAGAAAGAAAGAAAGAAAGAAAGAAAGAAAGAAAGAAAGAAAGAGAGGGGGGAGTGAGGGAGGAAGGGAGGGAGGAAGGAAGGAAGGAAAGAAGGAAGGAAGGAAGGAAGGGGGAGGAAGAGAAAGAAAGAAGAACAATGGAGGTGAGAAAGAAGGGGAACTTGAAAGGGGAAGCTGGCGGGAAGGAGGGAGGAAAGAGGGAAGGAACGAGAGATAGGGGAAGTGAGGAGTGAGAAATAAGGGAGGTAGGGAAGAGGAAAGGGGGAGGAAAGGGAGGCTGTGGAGGGGGGGGAACAGAGAGAAAGAAAAGGGGATAGTTTGATTCAAAAGAAAAAGGCTGAAAATCGCCCTGGGAACACAGAATTGAAAACGAACGTATCATTCAAGCAGAGAGGGAAAGAGGCTGACCGAAGGTTTGGATCCAGAAGGTCGTCAGGCTATGGGAAGGGCTCTTTTGTTTTATACTGTGTGCCCCCACAGAGAACACACACACAGGCACAAGGGGGGGGGGGTATAAAGGACAGGCGCAGGCAAATAAGCGGGAGACGTTATTATTTTTCCTGATAAGAAGTGGAAACAGAATTGGTACGACAGGAATGCTCTGTTGCTGCTATTATTGGGATTATTATTATAATTTAGTATCGTTACCAATAATAATATGTCGATAGTACAAAAAAGCCCCGGAGGGGGGATTCTAATGGAAGAGAAGAGAAAGAGCAGGAGGGGAAAAGGAGGAGGGGAGAGAACTCAACAGTCAACCAACAGGCGCAAATCTGTCAACCCCCCCCCACGCATATATAATCTCTTCTTCGCTGCATTAACTGTAGATCCAGATATGAATTTGACCGGGCCCCCTGAAGCAGCAATGCAAAGATTTATCCGTTAATTATTTATCATAATTAAGTCCCGCTAATAGATCGGGCTATTGCGGTTCCGAGGATATTTCTGTGTATAATTAATGCGCAGGGGGAGCCCAGGCCTAAGTGTGCCTGCGTGTGTGTGTGTGTTTTCCCCCCAGGGTGCCTGCTTGAGATCTACATCCAAGGGAGGGAGGGAGGGAGGGAGGACACATGTCCAGAAAAGAGCAAGAGTCCTGTATCTGAAGATGGTGTCTGACGAAGGGCGCCGTGACTCCCGAGAGCTCCTCCCCTGCCACAAATGTTGTGAGTCTTGAAGGGGCTCCTGGACTCTGGCTCTTTGCTGCTGCTACAGACAGTTGAATACGGCTACCCATCTTGATCGATCTATGTGGATACGAATAGATGATTGATACAACATGATAGATAGATGATAGATAGATAGACAGATTTTACACACACACACCAATGTGGGCTTCCTGCTCCTTCTTCCTTTTAAAATTTCTTTCTTTCTTTCTTGAGATTTATATCCCGCCTAGCCAGCATGCGCCCTGTAAATAATTCGGGGCCGTGTGAACGGAAAACTAATCCGGAGGTGGCTCCCTCAAATCGGCAGGCAGCCGCGGCCCTTATTTGCTTTTTTTGAAGGCGCCAATCCCGAAGACTCAGGGTCATGGAGGTTTAGGACACGGTTTCCCAGGAAGGGGTTTAGCTTTGATTTTTAATTTTTGAATGAAAGGCTCGAGGTAGCTTCAGAGTCTGTCTGGGCGGCCCAGGGGTCCCGGAAACCTCTCCAAACCGTGGGCAGAGGAGTCCTCGCGCGCCCCTAGCCGCAGACCCTGAAATCCGCCCGCGAGAAAGTCAGAGGGGGCGGGGGGGGGGGGGCTTCTTCTCCAATTTCCTGCTAAACCGTCTCAACTGCATTGTATATTCCCACGCGGAGAACAGGAGAGCCGAACGTGTTTTGTAAACCGCCTTGAGTCCAATGGCTGGATTTAAAGTGGCATGTTTGTATGTTTGAGAATGCTCCCTCTAAGCTGTGGAGTCTCGTGAGCAGAAATTCTGCTTCTGTGAGCTCCTGGCATTAAAGTTGGGAGCGAGCGATTTGGCTACGGCATAAATCGGTTTGCTCTGGAGCCATCCCTCCTGAGCCAAGACAAAAATCTGTGAGCTGGGGGCTAAAAAAAGGTGAGCTAGTGCACACTGACTCAGCTTAGAGGGAACACTGCTTGAGTCCCCTTACGGGGACTCGGGGAGCAAGGCGGGATCTAAAAAATAAATGCGAATGAATTCGAACAAGCGATCTATCTGCATTCGAACTTCCTTTAGATTTGGTGCGTGGGACGGGGGGGGGGGAGAGCCGACGGATGGATTCGGTTCGGAAAGGGAAAGGATCGGATTGGCCAGAGGAGGGGGCGCCGTGGTTCCGAAGAGTTCTGGTTCTCGATTGGAGGGGGAGCTCTCCTGGTTGCCAATGTTTTGTAAGGAGTCCGGCGCTGCGGTCCAGACGTCCAGTCCAGGCGCGGGAGAAATATTGCCCGGATTAACTGGTCGCAAACGGATGGAAAGAGAGGAGACTTCGAAGGGGAACTGGGCGACTCCCGAGTAAAGGAACATAGCGGGGGGGGGGGGGGGGGAGAGAACTGGCGCTGGGAATCCTTAATCATTTGTATCGAAGACTACGACTAACAGGAGGGATTGTGGGTCCTCCCCATCTTTTCTTAGACCAAACATGTTGGCATTTTAGACGGAGGGACGGCCAGGCAGGTAGATATTGGGAGCAATAGCTACCATACGAATAATACTGTCATAAAAACGACTAAGAGGGTGTTTTGCTCCATCTAGTAATTAAAAAAAAACGCCTCAGCCTCGCATATACATTCTCTACAGACGTGCAACGGCGCCGGTGAACATTTTAAAAGCGAAGTTTAAAAATTCTCTAAATACAGAGATTAGGGAATAGTTTGGTTCCCGACCTTGGAGCGGAAGGGGGCTTTTTGCACCCAGAGAATTACTGGAAGGGGGGGGGGGCTTGGAGGAACGCGCTCTCACCCTTCGGGGTGCCCCTTGGTAGGGTGCCCCCCCCCCAAGCTAAACAAAGCCCCGTGTCCATACCAGCCACAGCGCCTTCTTTTCACCCTTGCAAGAGAGAAAGCGATCGTTGCCATTTGGAAATCATGGTCATTACGATGCCCCTCCCCCTCAAAAAAAGCTACTTTGAGGAAGGGGTCTCTAAGCAGATCTCTCTCTCTCTCACACACACACACACACACACACACACACGAGTTGAAGAATGTAAAAGGAAACCGGCAAAATAGTCGTTAGGTGTAATGAAAATCGGATCATACTAATTGGGACGTAATTATATCAACTCACCAGAGAAGTCATGAGAAAGATCATTTTCAGTCCATGGGCAGAAAGTCCCCCCCCCCCACACACACACACTTTTTCTCTGTGAGATCCTCCCTCCCTCCTCCCTCCCTCCCTTCTCCTTCCCCTTCCTTCCTTCTTCCTTCCTTCCTTCCTTCCTTGTTTCCAAAGCGCCGACCCCCTTTCCTCTCGGATTCCAGTAAAAGCCACTGGGCCCTGACCCACAGCCCGAATCAACCAAAGGCCTCGAAAGAAGCCGTCTAGCCGCCTCCCTGGAACGAACCGGATTCGACCCAAGCCACTCATCCGTTCCAGCGGATTCTCTGCGGCTCTGCCCTCCTTCCCACCAGCGTTCAGACGCGTCTTCGCCCTCCCTGGCTTCCTCGTGTGTCACACCCCGCACTCTTGGAGGACAGGCGGCGTTTCCGGCCAACGACAGGTGCAAACGAGAGCTTTAGGGGCACGTCATAAAAATAAGGCAAAGGTAATCCGCCCGCCGGCTGCGCGAGAAAGGGAGGCGCCGGGGAAGAGACGGTCGCAGCCGGATGAAATCGCTTCCAGTGCAGAAAGCCCTGCCCGGGAATCTGCGGACATCTTTCCATTAAGACGCACACACACGCTCACCACGATCTCAGGATTCTTCCTTTTCCGGAAAGGGGGGGGGGGGGGGGATTTCGCATTTTCGTCGTTTTCTTTCCTTCCAAATATTTTGGGGCTATCTTGTTTTACCAGAATTGGCACCGATCAGGCTTCGAAGGGGGACAAAATCCCCCCCCCCGCGTACCCCACACCCATATCTCTGATTCGTCGTCGAATCGCTTCCCCCAATTAATCCTTTAGCTGTATCTTGACTATGATTATGAGCATCGCGAGATGTAATTCTTCTTGATCGTCTGGCGGAGCTGTTTGTAACGTGGCCATTTTAGAAATCCGGAAACTTTCCTATGTCTCGCTCCCACACAGACCCCCACACAGACGGCCTTAATGCTTACCCATGTGTACTTTTAAAAGATATTTCTACTTACTCAGACATTTCCAAAGGAAAGTTGCTTCGGCACTTCTATGCAGTCACTTGGGAGCGAGTCCCGTGAAATACGAGGGCATTGTTTCCGAGGAAAGGTGCTCAGAAACCAAGCCGCGAGCGCCTTGTCAAAGGAAACTCCCCTAACACTGGCCAGCAAGGGTCCCAATCCACTCAATAATTCGTCATTCGTGCACAACTCGTTAGGAAGCGTTTATGAGTTCCGTGGGACACGAGCACGGCTGCGGCCTCGACGCTTCCCCGTTGTTGCAAAAGTCTGGGAATTACACCACTGGGTTCAATGGGCGTAGACTGGAGTCACTCGGTTGAGGATTGGTTTGGTTTCCAGTATGGGGAAGGGGTGTTGGCACTTCTCGCATATGGAGGGCTTGTACGGGGGGGGGGGGTGGTACCTGGATTTCGGTCCAGTCCATCAAAGCACACCCGCAAAAGAGTTTCCTGTCAGAAGGGTTGCGTCCAGTGTTTTCCTCTCAGCTAAGTAAGTGTGAGCCAGCTCACAGTTTTTTTAGCCTCGGCTCACACATTAGCTCAGGAGGGGTGGCTCCCGAGCAAACTGATTTATGCAGCAGCCAAATCGCTCGCTCACAACTTTCAATGCCAGGAGCTCGCAGAGTAGAATTTTTGTTCACAAGACTCCATGGCCCATAGAGGGAGCCTTCGGTCTGGCCAGTGTTCCTCTAAGCTGAGTTAGTGTGTGCTAGCTCTGTTGGGTACAACAAGTTTTAAACACTTCAGTATTTACAGGGTTAATGTTGTTTGTATTAGTCAACAGGGAGTCACATGTTTGTTTGTACCCAACCTGTTTCTGCAGCAGAATGCCCCGGGGGAAGGTCGCTCTCTGATGGGAAAACCCTGTCTCAGGTATTTAACATATTATGGTTTCGCCTTCCTGCCGTTTGTCTTGCTTGGAGAAGGAGAGGCCATTCCAGGTTTATCTCTCTAGCTGTAAGGATGTAGCAATCTAGTTCTGTTATTATTTTGTATCCCGTTTACCTTTTCCCATGTTAGGTTTGTAGTAAACTTTTACCTTTTAAATACACATGGACTCAGTCTCTCAATCTGTACTCTGCTGATGCTTATCAATTTTACTCTGCTTAAATCTATTTTTACCAAGAAAAACCAACAAGCTCACAGTTTTTTAGCCTCGGGCTCACACATTTTCGTCTCAGCTCCGGAAGGGAGGGCTCCAGAGCAAACTCGTTTATGCAGCAGCAGCCAAATCGCTCGCTCACGGCGCCAACTGCTCACAGAGTAGAATTTTTGCTCACAAGACTCCACAGCTTAGAGGAAGCATTGGTTGCGTCACAGTCGGTCGGCTCGCCCTTCAAAAGGAAAGTTGAAATGACTATGAAAAGACTTGGTGTCCACCCCACCCACCCGGTTCCCCAATGGGGACACAAAGCGGCTGCTTCTCCTCACAACAACCCTATGAGGTGGGTTAGGCTGAGGAGGAGGTGACTGGCCCAAGGTCACCCAGCCGGCTTCCGTAGGCGCGGGTGGGATTCGAACCCGAGTCGCCCAGATCCGAGCTTGCCACTGTAACCACGACACCCCACTTCTTTCGAGCCCTGGCTCTCTCTCCCAACCCTGATCTCTCCGCCCGCCCCGCCCTTGGGGAAAGCTGCTTTCGGGGCTTTCACACATGCTAAATAAGACAGTTTCGGTCCACTTAAGTTCAGCCCCTCCTTTGCAAGTGGAGTTTGCCGTTTCACGCAGCGAGATCCAGCTGCCAAGCGCCTTAAAAGTGAATCGAAAGTGCGTCATAGAGAGTGTGTGATTGTGGAAGCAACTGGAACTGCAGCTTCGCTTTTTTTCTGATTGCCTTTTGAGTCTTTTCCTCCGCCGCCACTTCAGAGGCTTTTTCTATGTTCCCGGCGTTGTTTTACAGTTCCTGGGGGGAAGCCCGGTTTGGAAATCGGTTCCCCCCAGTTCAGTGAGGGGGTCGCCTCTCAAGTTCCTGGCAGCCCCGGGCGGGATCCGTAGGGTTGCCAGGGCTCCAGGTAGGCCCTGGAGATCTCCAAGACTTACAACTGATCTCTTAAACGTCCTGAGATAGCTGCTTTTGGAGGGTGGCATCTCTTTCGTTATATTTATTTATTTTCTTTAAGATACGGGATCTGTATGTCACGGCAAAAAATTACAGACAATTTAGAACGTTTTTCTCAGCCTTCTGAGCACACCACATCCCCCTATTATCTGGTTCCCAGGACTTGAATATCTCACATCTCCACATCTCAAAGTGAAATCTCAAAACTGGTTGTTGATTTGGGTCTAGATATACTTTAAAGAGACAAGTGTGATTTTGTGTGGTGTGTTGTTTTTGACTTGATGTAGCATACGGGTTCTGCCTAATATTTATTATATAAAACTTTAAATGAATCGAACTCTCTTTCAGCATAGTATCGCAATGTTTTGTATGATACTGTTTGTACTCATTCGGCTTCATGTGCATTGTGTGTCTGGTTCTTTGCTTAAAAACCAATAAAAATGCTAACCACAAAAGAAAAAATGTACAGACCACCTCCCCTCGGGGTTCAGCCAGTTCATGCCGTGCTGAGGTCCTGCAATGCTCCCTCTAAGCCGTGGAGTCTTGTGAGCAAAATTCTACTTGTGAACTGGCATGAAAGTGGTGAGCGAGCGATTTGCCTGCTGCATAAATGAGCTTACCATCTGGAGCCTTTCCTTCCTGAGCGAAGACAAAAATGTGTGAGCTGGAGGCTAAAAAACTGTGAGCTAGCTCACACTAATTCAGCTTCGGGGGAACACCTGGTCCCGCCTCTCCCCAAACCCTACAGTCCTCAGGCTCCACCCGCAAATCTCCAGGCATTTTCCAGCTTGGAAATGGCAACCCTAGAGATCCCCCCGCCACCCCCCCGCCCTCGATCCGTCGGCGTTTGGTCTAGAAAGCTATCCGGATCGTTTCTGGCTCCCGCGTGAACACACACAACGGCGAGGGCCCCGCCAGCAGCGGACAGCTTCCGAGAGCGAGAGACGAGAAGGCGCGCATTCACACGCACGCACGCCCCGCCCCCCGAGGCGTGTGCCAAAAGCGGCGAACATTATCCTAACTCCCACCCCCCTCCTCTGAAGCCCAGAAGGCTCCGGAGCCCCTCCCCCAGCCCCCTTCGGGGCCAAATGCATCCCAAATCAGACCGACAGGGCTGGATCGACCGGCTCGTAAATTCTGGCCGGCCCCTCGAACGCCTTGCTCCGCCCGCCCCTTAATGCCTTGCTCCGCACCTGCCAAAAGCCGCGCCGCTAGACTCCCTGGGAGCCACCTAGAAGCGAGGCCAAGGAAAGAACGGAGCGGGGACGTTTTCACACCTCCTGGGATGGGCGCGGGGCTTTGCTGCCCGCCTCGAATTCGCCTTATAACAGGAGAGGAGCAGAAGAAGAGATTGGATTTATACCCCGCCCTTCACTACCCAAGGGAGTCTCAGAGCGGCTTACAATCTCCTTTCCCTTCCCCTCCCCACAACAGACACCCTGAGAGGTCCGTGGGGCTGAGAGAGCTCTGACAGAAGCTGCTCTTTTTCAAGAACAGCTGTGCCAGAGCTATGGCTTGCCCAAAATCATCCACCAGGTGCAAGTGGAGGAGCAGGGAATCAAACCTGGTTCTCCCAGATAAGGGTCCATGCACTTAACCAGGACACCAAACTTTCCCCCTTCCCTCTTCCAGTCATGTGCGTAGGACGAGGGAAAAATTGATGTGATTTCTGAATGTGAGTTCTGACATTTCCTCTGACAGGTTCATATGCTGACAGCTGTCACTGTGCCCTCATAAGAGTTTAACCACAGCAAATGCAAATTTTGGGGTTTAGCCCAGATGGAAGAAAAACGGTTAACTCTGGAAGTGTTCTCACAACATCTGGTACCGGGAAACCTGCCAAGAGGTAAGTCTAATGTGAACCACAGCCTTTATCGGCTAGGTCTCCAAAAGCAAGGCTAGAGACTGACTTCAGCAAGGCCAGAAAGGGTCCCCGGGTTCTTCAATGTTTTGCATCGTTCTGGAGACCAGACAAGGAAGCGTAATTACTGACACCAATGAGAGACGCACTAAGTCAAATGATGCTTGCATGATGTTACTTGCTGGGCTCCAATTAGAGATTCTTTAATGTGTAAACCATATGTGATGTCATTTGGGGTATAACCTTCCTGGTTATGGCAGAATACAGCTTGGTGGTACTGGGGGCTAAGGCACCCAGCTCTGTATTCCTGTTTCTTGCAATAAACAGATCTAACTCTAATCTAACTCGCTGGACTCTGACCGTCTGATTCCAATCTGGCCATGGGATCACACGGGGCACAGATTTGTGCATCATGGGTGAACACCAGAGGAAGAAAGGAAAAGGCCAAGTTTTTTTTTTCTGCCCCCTGTCACAACGTTCACATCTTTTATTTTATTGTTATTTTATTGTTCCACTCATATCCCTCCCTCCCCGCAAAGCAGGCTCAGGGTGGCTAACATTCATGAAAACACATACAAGGCACATAGATACAAATACGATCTAAAACCCGATAAAATCATCCTAAAGATTCAATAGATACAGATAATACTGATAGAGCTGTTGACGTTTCACAGCTTTCAGAGATGGCATGAGATTTCTCAGCAGCACAATGTTCTGCACTTAAGCCAACTATCCACGCAGGGGTTCGGTGTTTGAAACAGTGGGGCGGCTCCTAGTCGAAGGCCTGGCGGAAGGGCACTGCAAGAGGTCCCGCAGGACCCTGATCTCTTCTGGGAGCTCATTCCACCAGTATGGAGTCTCCACTGAAAAGGCCCTAGCCCTGGTGACAGCGAGCCTGGCAACTGTAGGGCCAGGGAGGGTCAGCCGATGTTGAGACCCCAACCACAGTGCTCTCTGGGGAATATATGGGGAAAGGCGGTCCCTCAGGTATGCCAGACCCTGGCCATATAGGGCTTTAAAGGTAAGTACCAGCACCTTGAAGCAAATTTGGTATGCTATTGGCAGCCAGTGCGGTGTCCTCAGCACAGGCTGGATGTGCTCCCATCTAGGGAGGCCCATCAAGAGCCTGGCTGCGGCATTCTGCATTAGCTGCAGCTTCTGAATTTGCGACAAGGGCAGCCCCATGTAGAGAGTGTTACAGTAGTCTAGTCTCAAGGTGACCCTTGCATGGATCACTGTGGCCAAGTTGTTATGGTCCAGGAAGGGAGCCAACTGCCTGACCAGCCGCAGGTGGTAAAAGGCCGACCTGGCAGTGGCTGCTACCTGGGTCTCCATTGTTAAGGAGGTATCCGGGAGCACTCCCAAACTCCTAACCTACGGCACTGGCACCAGTGGACCCCATCGAAGGTTGGGAGTGGGATCCCCACCCCTGGACCGCCCCAACTCAAGCACAGGACCTCAGTCTTCGTAGGATTCAGTTTCAGCTGGTTCAGCCTAAGCCAACCAGCCACGGCCTTCAGTGCCAGGTCCAGATCTTCTGGTCTGGAGTCCGACTGGCCGCCCAACATCAGGTAGAGCTGGGTGTTGACAGCTGGGTGTTGTCTTCATGTTATAGCACGAGAAAGGCTTTCCCTTTTCCCTTTCAGGCTGCGGTCACACACACTCAAAAACCCTCTTTCAATGCACTTTCGAATTGGATTCTGCCAGTTCACACAGTGAAAATCCAGTTGGAAAGTGCAGTGAAAGTGGATTGAAAGTGGATTATTTAGTGTGTGTGACTGCAGCCTGAGTGTCACATATACACAGCAGGTGAGGAAAAGAGGAGGCGGCTGCTGCTGCTGCTGCTGCTGCTGCTGCTGTTCTTTGGATCCTGTACATCTTTAGCACTTGCCATAGGTGTCAACTTCCGGGGGGGCTGGGGAGCTGGAGCCCCCCACCCGAACTTTTTCAGGAGGTGCTGAGCCTCCCCCGGAGACAATGGACTGTGATGTCTCTGGCCCAGCCCCCCCCCCCCCCCCGGAAATTGGAAAGTCTACGCCCTTGGCACTTGCCTCAGCAGAACACTGTGGCGCTTACTCCCAGGGAATTTGGATTCAGGTAAGCAGCAGAACCAAGTTCGAGTCCAGTGGCGCCTTTAAGAACAATAAAGTTTTATTCTGGGTATAAGAGTTCATATGTACACACACTCCTTCAGATACATTGAAATGGAAGTTTCCAGACCATCCTTATAGGCAGAGGGTGAGCAGCAAATTAGCATACAGCATAACAAAGGTGTTTTAACAGATGCAAGGACCAAACCAGAAAAACAAGTTTAGTTTATATGGTAACCATTTGTTTGGGTTTAATTCGAGGGGTGGGGACAAGTAGCAGGGTGTCAGTTAATTACTCTCAGCATTCCACAGTTAAGAAGGGTATATCTGCCCATCAGTCTCTGATTCTGTTATATGTATGTATATATTTATTTCCTTCACTATGTCCCCCCTGAATTAAACCCCAAAAAATGGTGATCATATAAATTAATTCCTGTTATTTTATTTATTTTATTTTATTCATTTGGTTTTTATCCCGCCCTCCCCACCTTTCGGCGGGCTCAGGGCGGCTACCAACATACAATAAAATATACATTATCATTAAAACATTTAAAACACAAGCAAACAAATAAAATACCCCACAACAAGATGGCGCTCTACTTTATCAGGGTAGCGGCTTAGATGTTAAACCATAGAGACGGTGAAGAAACATTCAGGTTGGCGGATTCTCAATCAGGCCCGGGCCAAAGATGTACCAATTTTAATGAAATTCCACGTCTTTTTTTTGGGGGGGGGGGGGGTGCTGGCTCCAGTTCTGCACATTTGCAAGTCAGCTTTTTCTCCTTGAGTGCAACCCCTCTGTTAGACTCTATAAATATCATAGAAGAGTCCAGATTGGGGGGAAGCCCATTATTGCTCTGAATGTATTTAAAAATGCCTAATCTAACCGCAAGTCACTTAAACCAGAACTCTGGGATTTAGGTCGATTTTAACGGTCCCATAAAGCTTTGGTGCTGAACAACTCCAACCTGGAGCCACATCGTGATCTGACAAGCACATTCACTGGGCATGGCTGAAAGACTGAAACCAAGGCCGGATCCACATTCAAAGCCTGGCATAAAAACTGTGGTAGAATCCTGAGTGATCGTTATGCTGTATGCTAATTTGATGCTTACCCTCTATCTAGATGTATGAACTGGTTACTTTTATTTCACTGTATGTGAAGAAGTGCAAAGGAAAGCTGATTCCTTGAATGAAACTTTGTTGGTCTTAAAGGTGCCACTGGACTTGAACTTTGTTCTCCCATATACTTCGACATGGGAATTCAGATTGTCGGTGCCTGTAAAAGAAGGAAACGGTGGAGTCCTCTGGAGACGGCGGAATGGAGTGTAAGCACTGCGAGGGGGAGGGGGGAGCATGCACTTTTAAAAATACTTCTCTGCATTTTAAAAAAATCCCTGCAAGTAGAAAAGTAGCATTTGATTTCCTGATTTGCTAGCTTTCCACTTGCAAGCATGTTTATTTACTTTGGGGCATTCAAAGTTCTTATGCCCTCCCCCGAATGGCACAATCACTCAGGATTCTACGAGTTTTTTATGCCAGGCTTTGAATGTGGATTCGGCCTTGGTTTCAGTCTTTCAGCCATGCCCAGTGAATGTGCTTGTCAGATCACATGTGGCTCCAGGTTGGAGTTGTTCAGCACCAAAGCTTTATGGGACCGTTAAAATCGACCTAAATCCCAGAGTTCTGGTTTAAGTGACTTGCGGTTAGATTAGGCATTTTTAAATACATTCAGAGCAATAATGGGCTTCCCCCCAATCTGGACTCTTCTATAAGGATATTTATAGAGTCTAACAGAGGGGTTGCACTCAAGGAGAAAAAGCCGACTCACAAATGTGCAGAACTGGAGCCAGAACCCCGCCCCCCGCCCCCAAAAAAGACATGGAATTTCATTAAAATTGGTGGGACTGATCTGAGTGTTAGGATAATGATCAAAGGCAAGAGAGAGAGAAGAGATCAGCAGGTCAGTTGATATTAACAAACCTGTCTGGTCCGGCTTTCCTATTCTCAACTCAGGGCCCAACAGGAAAGGGACAGATGGGCCCCTCTTGATGCTCTCCGAGGCAGAAGAAAGAGACGCTGTTTGAGGCCCTCGCCTAGCTCAGGAGCCCCCGAGCCTTTTGCGGGAAGGCAAGGGGAGGAGGGAAGGGGATCAGCGGCACAGGAAATCCAGGCAACCTTCAGACAAAGAAGAGAGGGAGGGAGGAAAAGAGAGAAGGAAGGAGGGAGAGGGCAAGGGGCAGGGATCAGCAGCCCAGGAAATCCAGGCCATCTTCAGACAAGGGAGGGAGGGAGGGAGGGAAGAGAGAAGGCAGGAAGGCAGGAGAAGGGAGGGAGGGAGGAAAGGGAGGGTGGGAGGGAAAGAGAGAGAGAAGGCAGGAGAAGTCAGAGGAAGGGAGGGAGGGAGTAAAGGGAGGGAGGGAAAGAGAGAGAGAAGTCAGGAGGAGGAACGGAGGAAGGAAGGAAAGGGAGGGAGGGAGGGAGGGAAAGAGAGAGAGAAGGCAGGAAGGAGAAGGGAGGGAGGGAGGAAAGGGAGGGAGAAGGCAGGAAGGCAGGAGGGAGGAAGGAGGAGGGAGGGAGGGAGGGAAAGAAGGAAGGACAGGAGGAAAGGGAGGGAAGGAAGGAAGGAAAAGAAAGAGCAAGGGAGGGAGGGGGGCAAGGGGTGGGGATCAGCAGCCCATGAAATCCATGCCACCTTGAGACGAGGGAGGGAGGGAGAGAAGGAAGAGAGGTGGGCAGGTAGGCAGGAAGAACAGGAGGGGGAAAGGCAGGGAGCAAGAGAGAAAGAGTGATAGAAGAAAGAGAGGGGAAAGAAAGGAAGGGAGGGAGGGTGGGAGGAAGAAGCGGGAGGGAGGGAGGGAGAGGGCAAGGGGCGGGGATCAGTGGCCCAGGAAATCCAGGCCACCTTGAGACGAAGGAAGGAAGGAAGGAAGGAAGGAAGGAAGGAAGGAAGGACAGACAGGAGGAGGAAAGGGAGGGAGCGAGGGAGAAAGAGGGAAGGCAGGCAGGCAGGCTGGCTTGAGGTACAGAGAAGGGGAGAGAGAGGTAGGCATTGGAAGGGCCGTAATAGGAGCCCTGGATTAGGAGAGAATAAACAGATTCAATGCTTGGCTCTTTTTCTGCCTCTCCCTCCCGCCCAGTATACCACACAAAAGCGGTTAAACGTTGGCCCTGGCCTCCCGGTCGCACCGTAACTCAATTCAAGCTCCCTATCTCTCTTTCTCTCTCCCCCCCCCCACTCCTCCTTTGTCCTTTGCCCAACTGTTCTCTCCCCACCCGCCGCTTTTACTCCCTCCCAGATTGGGGGGGGGGGGGGTCCGAGATGTGTTTGTCAATATCCTCGCTTGCTGTTTTGTGCTCCGAATCGATCGCTCGGCTGATTTTTAGATTTCTGGTCTATTCATTTCATCTTGCAGTATATAGGTTTGTTTGTTTTTCCTTTGCCCCCTCCCCATCTCTTGAGAGTCCGGTGGAAATGCAGAGACAAACAACTCACGCAACACATACACCCCCCCCCCCGAAGAATGCACTCTCTCTCTCTCTCTCTCTCTCTCTCTCTCTCTCCACACACACACACACACACACACACCATCTCTGCGGGTAAGAAAATCACGTCGCCCGAAGAGTCAGGAAGGAGGGGTATCCTGCTGTTAAAATTGCGACAGGGAGGGAGGTAAAGAGAGAGGGGGAAGGAGCGGGGGGGGGCATCAGCAAAGCGGGGGGAGGGGAGATTCTGCCAAAAAAACCCAAGAACACTATTCTCATCGCCCCCCCCCCCAAAAAATGTGTGGGTGTCCTCACCCCTTGCTCCTTCCAAGCCTTTGATATTCAGCCTCAGACGCTGGATCCAAAGGAAGTGGGGGGGGGGGAACTACTGTTATCTTAGAGATGGGGGAGGGGACTACAGTTATCTTAGAGATCACAGTGCGCCTGAGCTTGTGCAGAGGATACGTTCTAGTTGCAGCCCCCAGTTTGGGGAGTCAGAGGGCTTTTTAAAACATTCTTTTTCCACTCTAGAATTGAGTTGGTCAATTAAAAAGGGGTGTGTGTGTCTATATCCTTTTTTCCCGACTTTGGGCTGTGTCCAAAAACCCAGTAAAGACCCCTGCCTGAGCAATTTCACCACTTAATCCTCTCCCCCCGCCATGGATTTCTATCCCTTGCCTGCTGATAACACTTTCCGATCTTATTGTGGGGTTTTTGGGGGGGGGGATTTACAAAAAACTAAACCTCCCTCCCTCCCTCCCTTCCGGCAACAGCTGGTGGGGAAATGCCTTTGAGATATCAGTTAGACTGGAGCTGGGGGGGGGGGCTGTTTCCCCAGTGTTTTGGCATCCCGCCTGGTACATTCTCGCGGGCATACAGTCCTGGGGCAACTAGGAGTTGGTTCCACGGCTGCATTTCGCCGCGCCATTGCTGGCCAGAACACTAGCCAGCCAACCAAGGTTCAGTGCTACCCTCTTCCCCCCCCCCCCCCGGCCTTTAAAAATAATCCCAGGCCTACTGGCCAGTGAGATCAAGTAGACATTACAAGACCGGGGGTGGGTGGCTTGCTACATGCCGTCCCGCAGGGCTCTCATCAAGTGAGTGTGCGCCCCAGAACCCCTTGGAGAGGATTCGGGGGGAGGGGGCGCACAGCAGGCGCGCTCTCCTCCTCCGTTCCTACTCTGGACCAGTCTCCAATCGCCAGTCCGGTTCGGAGACCTCCTTCTGCCAACTGGCTAGGCGACCTCAAGTCCTGCTTGCAAAACCAAGGCACCTAATACACAGACACACACACGCACCTCCCGAAGGCCATAACAACACCCAACGCACCCAACACGATGGGGGGGGGGGGGGAATAGCACCGCCCCCGGAAATTTCATCAACAATTCACCACCACCACCACCGTGTGTGATGATCACGCTTCCAAGTCCTATTCTACAGGGCTGTTGCGGATTCCCGCTTTTCTCACAGAGACTCAAGGTGGACTATACCAGGGAGAACAATGCATCCCAATTGCAAGAGAGAGCTAATAACATTGGGGGGGGGGGAGGGCAGTGTTGGAGGTGGTGGCGGCTGCAAGCATGGACGGCTTCAAGAGGGAATTAGATAAACATCTGGAGCTGAGTTCCATCGGTGGCTATTAGCCACATCGGAACTCTCAGTCTGGGGCCAGTGATGCTCTGTATTCTTGGTGTTGGGGGGGCAACAGTGGGAGGGCTTCTAGTGTCCTGGCCCCGCTGCTGGACCTTCTGAGGGCACCTGGTTTTTTTGGCCACTGTGTGACAGAGTGTTGGATTGGATGGGCCACTGGCCTGATCCAACATTGGCTTCTCTTACGTTCTTGTGATGTATAGCAGCCGAGGGAAGGAACCGGGAGTTCACACACAACCCGCAGCCACCCCCTCCCCCAAATGCAGGTAGTCATACTGTCCTACCCTGCAGGGACGTTGTGAACAAGCGAGTATATGTCCTGTAAAATATTACAGAAAACGTAGGGAGTGTGTTAGAATTCAAGTTGCTTACATTCCAGCCACTATAGAGTTAAATGTTGTTTGTTAGGCAAACAGGATGTTACTGTTGTGTGATGTATTCAAGGGTGGGAAAGTTAGTCAGAGTTGTTTATCCCAATGAAGTGACCTGTAACCTTTGCATTGGTCAGCTAGCATCTTGTTTGTAGAAATGCTTTGATCTAGCATTAAAGTGTTCACAAGGTTAACAGCCCTTTGTGTGAAACAAACAGAAAACACAAATTGGAAGAAAAAACTAGAAGGAGAAGGAACCAGCTTTAGCAGTGTAGCTGTTAGCATGGACTAGAGTAGCTGAAAGTATTTATTTATACCTTTATTTCCTTTGTATCCAAAGTACCATTCCCATGTTTGATTTGTTTTCTAGCAAAGATATTTTTCTTTTACAAAGTGTGGCTCCTGTGTTTGGAATGCATCCATCGACCCTAAATAAGAATCCCAACAGAGTGTGATTTTTTTAGCTCTGGCAAAGTAAAGAGACCACCCCCACCAAGGAGCCAGCCAGCCAGCCAATTGAGAAAGAGAGAGAGAGAGAGAGAGAATCTGCCCCTCCAATCCCTAAGATCCCTATATTCAGATCCTGAGGGCCCGTCTGGTGTTGGGTTCAGAGGACACCTGAGTTGGGAGTAACTAGTTAATTAGTCCAGTATCCCTTCTCAGGCTTAGCAGAGGGCACCTGGGCTACACAGAGTAGAAGCCCTTTGTCCTCAGTGTGCCGGCAGGGTGGCAAAGTTACCCAGAGCCACTTTGCCAGTTTCCAAACTAATAATAGTCCTTTTATTTAGGAACTACATTCTAGACCGTGAATCTTAAGAGACAGAGACAGAACTAATCTAAACCACCCTGGATGGGTCCGGATGCAACGAGGCAGCCAGCCTCCATCGTGGATGTGTGCCAGAGAAGAATGTATGAGTGGGGGAGGGAAGGAGGGATGAGGGGAGGGAGGAAGGAAGGAAGGAAGGAAATTTCCCTGTAATCTGTCAGTCTACTTCAAAGGGACAGAGGCACGAGAATAAACAGGAAGAAAACCCACAGTTTGCCCTGTCCATCTCACCGGCTTGTTTCGAACCGGGGGGTGGGGGGTGCGGGGTGTGTGTGTGTGGGGGGGGGGTGAGGCTTGAGATAGCACCGGCACGGCCTCCTCTTCCAACCCCCTGGGCCTCGTTGGGTGACCCAGGGCCAGTCACTTCTCTTCTCTCGGGACCACCACCCTCACAGGATTGTTCTGATGCCAAACTGAAAGCAGGATCCCGCCCAGCACCCGGAGGAAGTCTGGGATCCGTCTGTCCTCCAGGGGTCTGGTTGTACCACAGCTATCCCGACAGCGCCAACCAGGAAGCCAAGAGGGACTCAACCGCCTTCGTAGCTAACTAGACCAAAGTCTGGATCGGCGGAATGTTTTGACATCATGAATTTCCTCCCAAGAAAGGAGATCCGTAAGCCTTGCCTGGCTGGATTTAAAGTGGCCTGTTTGTATGTTTGAGAATGCTCCCTCTGAGCTGTGGAGTCCTGTGAGCAAAAATTCTCCTTTGTGAGCTCCTGGCATTAAAGTTGCGAACGAGCGGTTTGGTTACTGCATAAATTAGTTCGCTCTGGAGCCCTCCTTCCTGAGCTGAGACAAACAATGTGTGAGCCAGAGGGTTAAAAACGGTGAGCCGGCTCACACTAGTTCCGCTTAGTGAGAAGACTGGATTGTGTGTGCGTGTGTGTGGCTTCCCTTTTCTGCTTTTTAAGAGACCGCGGGGGGGGGGGGGGGGGGGATGTTGGCCCGTCGTGTCCCAGTTCCAACGGTGCGGAAAGAAATCTCCTCTGCAGGGGGGAGCCAAGGGTTGGATCCCCCTGCTTGCGGCTGATTAATGAGGGCGGATATCTATTTTGTTTTATTACTATTTTTACTCTCGATCTGCATCTCTGTGTATCTTCGTATATGAGAGATCTGAACTTCACCCGGTGCTTTTTGGGGGGGGGGGGGAGGCGGATCAAATATTGCTGAAGTCTCCCTACTCCAGAGAGAGCGCGCGCGCGCGAGAGCTGCGATTCGCTGTCTACTCACCCTTCGGGGTCGCTGGTGGGGATTTCGAGGTGCTTCAGGGCGGCATTTCCCAGCCTCCTCATCCCCTCAGATTTGAGGCACAGGGAAAGGGAGGGCTGTAAACATCCTCTGTGTGTCCCCCTCCCTAGGGACAGCCTTGAATGGACCCAGGGGCGTCAACTACGGGGGGGCTCGAGGGCTCGAGCCCCCCCCCCCGAAATTTCCCGGGGGGGGGTGGGCTCAGCCACCCCCGGGAAAATGGAGCGCCCGGTGGCCAGTCAGCCGGCTGTCGCCGCCTCTCCTTCCCCCCCACCCCCGGCCTGCCCTCCTGCCTCCCTAGGGGGGGGGCATCTGCGCCACCCCCGCACGCCCCGAGCGCGAGGCAGAGCCGGAGCCGGGGGCCGCAAGGGCGACGCGCCGGCCGCCGGCGCCCGAGGTGAGCGGGGAGACGGAGGTAGGGGGGCGGGGAGCGCGGCGGGCAGGCGGGCGGGCGGTCGCGGCCCGGGAGAGGGAAGCGGCGGCGGCGGCTCCCTGGGGGGGGGGGGGGAGGCGGGGACATGGTCCCGAGCGCGCGCGCGCACGAGGGAGCCCCCCCCCCGGGATTTAAAAAGTCTACGCCCATTATGGACCCCGTTTTAGCCCCCCTTAGCCAGGCTTTGACACACAACGGGCCAACGCTTGGTGTGAAGGGATCCAACACACAAGAGTGTCTCTGAGCATATGCAGAATGCCTCTCTGCCCCCCCCCCCGGACTTCGGGGCAGGAAATATGTGCAGGCAATTCCTGAACCTACTATTCGACACCGGCAAAGTCGTCTGACTCCGGACTGGCAACCGAAAACACCTGGGATGAGGGGGGCGGCGGGATCGATCGAGGCGGACTGGAGCGGTCCTGCCCCTTTCCCACCCACGCCCCCACCGCCCAGGCACGCTCAGCATCCTCCTGCCACGTCTGAATGCCTGCAGTGAAGTGGGCGAAGGGCGGGAAGGAGCCCTGCGGGGGAGGGGGAGGCAAGACCACCGGTGGGGATTGAGGGGGGGAGCAAGCCGATCCAAACATGGCAGTTGTCTACAGTCTATTCCCCCCCCCCCTTAAGGTTCCTTCCTTCCTTCCTTCCTTCCTTCCTTCCTTTCTTCCTTCCTTCCTTCCTTCCTTCCTTCCTTCCTTCCTTCCTTCTTGTATTAATCTTCTTCCCTCCATCCCTTCCTTCTCTCTCTCTTTCTTTCTTTCCTCTTTAATCTTCCTTCCTTCCTTCCTTCCTTCCTTCCTTCCTTCCTTCCTTCCTTCCTTCCTTCCTTCCTTCCTTCCTTCCTTCCTTCCTTTCCTCTTGTATTAATCTTCCTCCTTCCCTTCCTTCCTTCTCTCTTTCTTTCTTTCCTCTTGTATTAATCTTCCTGCCTGCCTGCCTGCCTGCCTTCCTTCTTGTATTAATCTTCCTCCTGTTGGATTCACTGGACTAAACACTGCCAGGGAACCGCCAGAAATATAGCAGAGTGCACAAAGGCTTAAATGCAGCAAAGCTTAGGAGCTTGGTGTGGCAACAGACTTCCAGAGTCACACGGAGTCAGCAGTCAGACTAAAAACGAATAAGTATTTATTAAAGGAAATACGTGCTTGAGAGTGCAGGTAAGAGATAGATATAGATTACCTATTCTAACTAGCTGGATGGTGTTGGATGCTGGACGCAGGTCCAGCCTCCATCTTTGTGCGTGCGAGGGGGAGAGAGAGAGAGAGAGTGTCTGAGGGGGAAACGGAAGCAGAGGAAATGGCCCCTAAGAGTAGCATTCTTCTTCAAAGGAAAGGATGCTCTGTGTGTCCTGACCTCTCTATCTGTCTAAACTCTTTGGTGCCATCTTCTCCAGTCTGAGGCAGGAGACAGCGCCAAGTCCTCCCCTTCTAACACCCCCTCTGGATATCTCATGACTCAGCTGATGAGATTCATCTTCCTTCTTAGCCAAAGTCAGAGTCCACACATGCCACCAACTGAGGATCGCCACTGGCTGGTAGCTTGAGTTTGAGGTCTTTAGTGCCCTTCAGGTACCGCACAATTGTTTTAGTTGCATTCCAGTCTTTATTTGTCGTTTCTCATTCTTTCTACAGAACAGTTCCACTGCTGAACTTATATCTGGTCTGGTTAGGTCAGAGAGCTATAAAAGTTTGTCTGTTATTGTTAGGCAGCAGTTGAGTGTCATCTCGTTGTTTGGTGTAGTTCTGTTCCATGGGAGTAGGAGCTGGTTTAGCTTCTTCCATCCTCATAGATTTGATCAGTTCCTTGAAATAGTGTGTAATACTTCCTAGGTGCTTCACTTCAACTTGTTTGCTCAGATGATGCACTATTTCCTTGCTGTCATCTGGACGTTGGTAGGCCAAGAGCATGTCACCAGCATAGGCTAGGAGGTAAGCCCATCTGCCATCCTTGCATTTAGTTATACAGGCAAGGGTCAGAATCACTTCTCTTGAAGCCTGCTTGAAGCAGCATGTCATTCAGTTTCTCATCGAGTTCTTCATGTAAGGATGCAGTTTTGACATCAAGGTTGTATTCCTTTGCTTGCAGCCACGCTCAAAACTGTTCTCACTGTTGTAGCTTGCTTCCACATCTGCGCCTCTGGTGGCGGAAGTTGGGCTATCTCTTCCTGTGTTGCTGGTTCTGGTGCGTCTGCTGTTCTTGCGAGGTAGGACAGCCTAAGTGGTGGTACACCTCTGTTGGATGCTCTGATCGCCTTACTGGAACCTCTGTGGTCTTGCCTTCTTGTTCAGACTCATCTGGCAGATCACTGGAGGTCTCTTCATCGATCAGGCCTGGGTCAGGATCAGCTGTCCATTCCTCTCTGATGGCGGTCACATATGGTCTCTCAGGAGACGTGAGTCGGCTCCTCATTTCAGCTGGAGCCCCTCTGAAGCTGGTGGTTCAGCAGATTCAAGAAACTGCACAGATCTACTGATGGTGATCTCATATGTCCTTGGGATTCTGTAGCTTTTGCTACTGGCTGAGTATCCCACCATGATGCCCTCAGCGCTGGTGTTGTCCAGCTTGGACCGCTTCTCTTTCGGTATGTGGGAGAAGGCTTTACACCCAAACACCCTTAGGTGCTGCATGGATGGCTTGCGGCCAAACCATAACTCATATGGAGTACAGCCTGTAGCTTTTGTAAAAAGTCTATTTGGGTGTACACAGCTGTCATCAGGGCCTCACCCCAAAATTTGTCAGGTGGCTGAGCATCTGTGAGCATGCTCCTTACCATTTCAATGAGGGTTCTGTTCTTCCTCTCTGCCACCCCATTCTGTTCAGGATTGTAGGGTGCAGTTCTCTGGTGCTCAATTCCTTGTTCTCTGAGGAACTGTTGTGTTGCAACTGCAGTGTATTCTCCCCCATTATCTGTTCTTAACACTTTGAGTTTTGTGCCAAATTTGTTGCTGACCATTGCTACATAGTCCTTTAGGGACAAGTCCTTTCCAGGACTTGTGTATGGTCATTGAGTAAATATACTACAGCATGTCTTGAAAAATCATCCAGGAAGCTGACAAAATATCTGCATCCCCCAATTGTGGGTGTCTGCAGAGGCCCAACCACATCTGAGTGGATCAGCTCTAGTGGCTTCTGGGCTGTATAACCTGTTGCCACAGCAAGCCTTAAGCTTTGCTGAGTTTAAGCCTTTGTGCACTCTGCTATATTTTCATGGTTCCCTGGCAATGTTTAGTCCAGTGAATCCAACACTTCCCTCCCTCCCTCCCTTCTCTTGCTCTTTCTTCTTTCCTCTTGTATTAATCTTCCTTTCTCCCTTCCTCCCTTCCTCCCTCCCTCCCTTCCTTCTCTCTCTCTTTCTTTCTTCTTGTATTAATCTTCCTTCCTCCCTCCCTCCCCCTCCCTCCCTCCCTTCCTTCCTCCCTCCCTTCCTTCCTTCCTTCCTTCCTTCCTTCCCTCTTGTATTAATCTTCCTCCCTCCCTCCCTTCCTTCTCTCTCTCTTTCTTTCTTCTTGTATTAATCTTCTTTCCTCCCTCCCTCCCCTCCCTCCTCCCTCCCTTCCTTCCTTCTTCCCTCTTGTATTAATCTTCCTCCCTCCCTCCCTTCCTTCTCTCTCTCTTTCTTTCTTCTTGTATTAATCTTCCTCCCTCCCTTCCTTGTTTCTTTCTTTCTTCTTGTATTAATATTCCTTCCTTCCTCCCCCCTTTCCTTCCTTCCTTTTCTCTTGTATTAATCTTCCTCCCTCCCTCCCTTCCTTCCTTCCCCTCCCACGGACCTGGATCCACCCGTTTCTCCGGGAGGAGGCCGTGCTGATTATTAAAACAGAGATCATCCATATATCACCTCCAGATAGCTAACGAACTCCCTACCCAACCCACCCACGGACAGAGGCGCGCAGGCGGCTCGACGCCTCTATTCAGACCAGCTTCTGCAGCGTTATCAATCCGAATCGCTAGCAGCCCCCTTTCCAGGGCTCAGGGCTGCCGCCTCATCAATCCTTAAGAGCCTTCGAGGGAGGCAGCGCGAAGGTTCCCTGTCTTGCAGCGGGTGAGGCAGAAACGGAGGCCGCCTTGGCTCCCCCCGCGTGGCAAAGGCGACCTCTGGACTCGAGTTCCGACGGCTCTAGACAGTCCAGAGGCCGCTGGCTGGCTGGCTGGGATCACAGGAGGCTTGCCGGTTCCTTCATTGTTGGTGCAAAGTACTGAGACGGTTTGAATCCGGGCTCTCGTGCAGGCATCGTCGAGAGACCTCTCCTCGGAAGTAAAGGGCACCGGCATGCAAAGGGCTCGAGCCAGACCCTTCCGGGATACCAAGAAAAGACTGGACTCTGCAGGCCAGAAAGTGTCATTTCTGTCGGAAGAGAAGGGGCCTGCAGGATGCCGTCCCAACCAAGCCTCAGCCTCCATCGGGGGTGGGGGGTGGGGGGGGCCGTGGTTGCAAAGAAGCTGCTGAGACGGGCAGGGCAAACGGCGGGTTTTCTTCCTGTTTACTCTCCTGCCTCTGTGCCTTTGAAGGAGGGTGACAGATTACAGAGAAATTGCCTGCCTGCCTTCCCTTCTCCTCTCACACCCTTGGGGGGTAAGCAAGGAGCCCTTGGTGTTTTGTTACACTTAAGAGGAGGAGGGTTGGATTTATACCCTGCCCTTCACTGGGAGTCTCAGAGCGGCCCACAATCTCCTTCTCTTCCTCTCCCCGCAACAGACACCAGCCTGGGAGGGAGGTGGAACTGGGAGAGCTCTCCCGAGAACTGTTCTTGAGAGAAATTTGACTGACCCAAGGTCACCCAGCAGCTTCATGTGGAGGAGTGAGGTATCAAACCCATTTCCCCAGATTAGAGTCCAGGCTCCTATCCACTACACCAAACTGGCTCTCCACACCAAATTGAGAAAGAAAGAAAGAAAGAAAGAAAGAAAGAAAGAAAGAAAGAAAGAAAGAAAGAAAGAAAGAAAGAAAGAAAGAAAGAAAGAAGAAAGAAAGAAAGAAAGTTAGTTTGGTGTAGTGGCTAAGAGCAGCAGACTCTAATCTGGAAGAACCGAGTTTGATTCCCCCACTCCTCCAAGTGCATTTGCTGGTGTGGCCTTGGGTCAGTCACAAGTTCTCTTGGAGCTGTTCTCTCAAGGGCAGTCTTGGAAAGAACTCTCTCAGCCCCACCGACCTCACAGGGTGTCTGTCGCGGGGAGGGGAAGAGAAAGGAGATTGTAAGCCGCTCTGAGACACCGAGTATAGGGTCTAGGCAGGGTATAAATCCAGTCTCTCCTTCTCTTCTCTGGCACACATCCACGATGGAGGCTGGCTGCCTCGCTGCGTCTGGACCCATCCAAAGTAGTGTAGATCAGTTCTGTCTCTTAAGCTTCACCATCTAGAATGTAGTTCTTAAATAAATATACTATTATTAGTTTTAGATCAAGACGGGTGGCCGCGCTGGTCTGTCTGCAGCAACAGAAGCAGCAAGAGTCGAGGGGCAACTTAAAGGCCAAACAAAATCTGTAGCAGGGTATTTACTAGTCTGGAAACTGGCAAAGTGGCTCTGGGTAACTTTGGGTAACACCCTGCCGGCACACTGAGAACAAAGGGCCTACTGCGTGTAGCTGAGGTGCGCTCCACTAAGTCTGAGAAGGGACGAACGGACACTCTTACTTCCCCCAGCAGTGTTCCCTCTAAGCTGAGCTAGTGTGAGCTAGCTCACAGTTTTAAGCCTGTGGCTCCCACATTTTTGTCTTAGCTCAGGAAGGAGCAAACTCATGTATGCAGCAGCCCAATCGCTGGCTCACAATGCCAGTAGCTCGCAAAGTAGAATTTTTGCTCACAAGACTCTCCACAGCTTAGAGGAAGCATTGCTCCCTACATTTGAGGCAAACGCCCCCCCCCCCACAACTGTGATACATCGAAATGTTGAGGATACAATAGGACTGAATGTTAGAGGTGTGTGGCGCGTTCCGCCTCCCCGCCCCCCGTCATGGATGCGCTGTGACGATTTCAGTCCGCCTCTGCATCTTGTATTGGGGAGGGGGGTATTTTTATCCATAGACGTCTTAAAATACTGTTGGTAATCCCCACCCCATTTTTAAGAAGGAGGCTCTTTCCAGCCAAAATCTCCCAAAACGCGTCAATCACGCTCCACAACTCATCAGCCAACACCCCCCCCCCCCCAAGTCCTTCCAAACTGCATTTATTTAGAAAAGTGTTGCTTTGGTTTCGAAAGCGTTTATTTTCGCTAAAATTAGTATCACCGGCGGCGGCGGCGGCAAGCGGCGGCTAATCCGCCTCGACCCGTCAACAGCAGTCCAGTCCCGTGTTCAAGTGTAGCGGCAGCAAACTGGCTTTTTAAAATTGGTATTTTTAATTTCGATTGTCCTCTCTTTCATCTGTCCCACTCCAAAAGGATGATGAACACAGGACTGATTGTGGCAGAATCGGTTCCAACCGGGCTGAGTACCTCCCCCCACCCCCAAATTTCCTGAGAATATTTGGATTTCTTGGAGGGGGGAGAGAGAGAGAGATTCCTAATAATGCTTCTGGCCGGCTACAATTCCATTAACTCAAAAACAAATCCCGATTTTTTTTCATTGACTCCTGATTTTAAAACGGAGTAAACGCGCAGTTGCCTGCAGTCCTCTTCGGGGATCCAGGCCGAACTGACTGAGTGGGACTTACTTGCAAGTAAAGGTGCGGGGGGGGGGGGGGCGCGAAGAAGCCGAGCCGAGGCCTGAGAGAGCCCGTTTATCTATGCCAAGAAGCATTCATATTTCAGCTGCGTGGTTTCCATTGTCGATTTCCAAACCTCGATCTTTTCTTTTAAAAAATGTAGATTTTGTTTCAAGGCAATTTTACTTTGTTTGTTTGTTTGTTTGTTTTAAAAAAACCCGCACCCACCGTTTTATGAATTGACCAAGAAGGATCTTTCGAATTATTATTATTATTATTATTATTACGCTACCGGATGCAGACAAAGAAAAGGGCTGAACGCGAGATACTGTAAAGGGCTAGAGCCAAGCGACTTCGCTTCACTTTCACTTTGGCGACCCAGGAGGGGGGAATTCTCAGCCTTCAAGGAGAGCCGGATCCGAGCCCAGTGTGGTACCGGAGAGACCAACAAGATTTCCGGAGCGTGAGCTGTCGAGATTCAAAGCTGCCCCTCGTCAGATCCCGAATAGTTTTTTGCCTCTCCAAAGCTTCGAAGACCTTGCTGTTCTCGAAGGGGGCCCCGGACTCGCCCCGGCCCTCCTACGGCAGACCCGACCCCTCCTCAATCCTCTGAAACGACAACCAGCAGGCAGTCTAAAGCATGCTGACTCAGAAGCGAGCCCTCCTTTGCTCAGCGGCTCCGATTCTCTCGTCAGGGCTGCGTCGCCGGCCCGGGGTGGGGCGGGGGCTTTGGGGCTGGTTTGAAGTACTGAATCCGGGCCTGCTTCCGGGAGGCGGCCCTCAATCCGAATGGGGTGTTTGGAAGGAGAAAGAGGAGCAGGGGTCGATATATTTTTCTTTAAAGGAAGAGGAGCAGGAAACAAAGGGGTTTCACAGTCCTGTCGCAGCTTGCTTTAAAAAGCAGTAGTAGTAGCAGCAGCAGCAGCAGCAGCAGCAGCAGCAGCAGTAACAGAGCCCGAGCCCAGGAGCACCTTAAAGCCTAACAAAATCTGTGGCAGGGGAGGAGCTTTCCTGTGTCATGGCTGCTCACTTCTTCAGATATTTCTTTAAGGTGCTTCTGGGCTCTTCCTCTTTTTTACTGCTACAGATGGACTAACACGGTGACCCATCCTGAAACAACAACAACAATTTAAAAGCAAGCTGCAACACGGTTCTGATACCATTATTAACATATGTACATAAGAGAAGCCAATTCGCGGGGAGGGCGGGATATCAATATAATAAAATGAATGAATGAATAACAGTTGGATCGGGCCAGTGGCCCATCCAGTCCAACACTCTGTGTCACACAGTGGCCAAAAACACCAGGCGCCCTCAGGAGGTCCAGCAGCGGGGCCAGAACTCCAGAAGCCCCTCCCACTGTTGCCCCCCCAGCACCAAGAAGACAGAGCATCGCTTGCACTGATTACTCTTGTTGCTGTTGTTCCTATTATTAACGTCATCGTGGAACTCTAACACTCCAAATGCTCCGAGGTGTATCTCCGCTCGGTAATACCTGAAGAGTCCCAGACCACCTCACTGCTGTAGAGGGTCAGCTTCCCTGGGAAGAGGAAAGCAGGCCTGTGCAAACGCGCACGATCGGTGCTTAGATCTGCACCAATAAGAGGCACATACTTAAAAAAAAAATGCCTGCACTCTTAGATATCCCCCACCAGTCCCCCAATTCCACCTGTCATCCCTGAACTAGGGCGTCCTGTAGAAAATGTCTGCTTAATTTACACGCTTCTCCCACATCCGCGCCACTCACAAAATCCCCAAGGCTGTTCCTGAACAGGAGATGTGCGGAGGTGTGCAGTGGCCTAGCACACCCCACTAGGAGAGCGCGCTTCAGAAGCATGCAGCCCACGACGTTCACCCCACTGCTGGCCAGACTTCTTGGAACAAGGGGGCAGACACGCAGCCGCGCTGTAGGCAAAGCGCGCGACGTACTCCTATGCTTCAAGATCTCGCAGCTGCTCCGAAACTTCCCCCATTCGGGTAGCCCACCCTCAAGAAGAGGCCTGCGCAGTTATGCTGGGGAGAGCACCGCTTTGCGCGCGCAGCAGCGGAGGAGAGCAGGGCTCCCATGTGCGCGCATGCCCCCCAAATGGCCCATCAGTCCCAAACGCTGCCGGCCAGCCCTTCTCAGATACCCCCTGAATAAAAATACTCTGGGTCGACGGCAGAAGGCACTTCGCAGGCCGTCGGGCTCTTGACAAGACGTGTGGGGTGGAAAGAGACAGGGGTTTCCACACCGGCCTGTCCCTTTGCAGCTCTTTCCGCAGAAATCTGCGCCGCGCCCTGCGACGAGTTAGGCAGATCGACGGCTTCCGCGTGTCCACCCATTCCCGCGTGCACGTGTTTCCCTCTCGGCTTCGACTCCCCCCTCCCTCCCTGAAGAGTACTGGACTCAGGAGACTCCCCCAGCCTGGATCTGTCTGTCCAGGAGTTTATTTCCCCCCCCTCCCCCGCCTCCTTTTAAATTATTATTTATTCGGTGGGACGGGAAATACAACACGCACGGCTCAATTAGACCGAACAACGGGGGTACTTAAAGAGCCAATTGTGACGAGTGTTTAAATCTTTATTCACCAGAACCTTGTAAAGGCAGGGGGACAATTTGCATGCTATTAACGGCTTTTCAATAGGGCATTGACTGGAACTAAAGGATGCCACTCGCCCGCCCTAATTAAACACCCACGGAATGACTCTAAATACATATGAATACCGCCGGGCCCCCGTAAATAACTCCCCCAGACACCTTGGCAGGATCGCGCCGGGCCGGGCCGGGAAGGCGGGGAGGGCGAGGGGCCGCCCGCAAGGAAGGCCCGGAGGCCCCCGAGCGGCTGTCTCGAGGGTCCCGGGGATGAGAGGAGCGGGAGATCCCTCAGAAGTCTCGGCAGATGCCCCTCCGTTAGGGGAAACCCAAAGTCGAGGAAGCTCCTTCCTTCCTTCCTTCCTTCCTTCCTTCCTTCCTTGCCTTCTTTGACTGTGTCTCCCTGTCTCCCTGTCTCCCTCCCTCCCTCCCTTCCTTCCTTCCTTCCTTCCTTCTTTGTCTCCCTTCTGTCCTTCCTGTACCCCTTCCTTCCTTCCTTGCCTTCTTGCCTTCTTTCTTTGTCTTCCTTCCTGACCTTCCTTCCTTTCCTTCCTTCCTTCTTTCTTTGACTGTCTCCCTGTCTTCCTTCCTTCCTTGACTGCCAGTCTTTCTTTCTCTCTCTCTCTCTCCCCCCCCCTCCCGAAACATAACAAAAAAACACACGCTCCTTGCTTTCCACCCCAGGGGCCCAGATCCGAGGAGGATCCCACCTGCCTACAAACGCTCGGGAAGGCGACCCGGCCTGTCACGTCGAGGCCTGCGGCGCTCTAGGCGGCCCGCACAGTGCCCTGTACCGGAGCACCGAATTGGGCCCCACCGCTGTTGCGGTCTCAAATCCCACCTGCTGCCGATCTTACGGTGCTTAAGCCGTGGCGGGGATCCTCCGGCCAAGGCGGACCCCACTTTTCCATG
Organism: Lepidodactylus listeri; assembly: GCA_029233225.1. NCBI lineage: Eukaryota > Metazoa > Chordata > Lepidosauria > Squamata > Gekkonidae > Lepidodactylus > Lepidodactylus listeri. The sequence continues at coordinate 180,014,052 of JARCFY010000002.1, forward strand.
CCGCCGCTTCCCCCAGCCCAGAGCCCCGGGTGCTTCGCTCACCTACACGCCGAGGTCAACCTGACGAGAGCTTTGGATTGGGGCCGTCTTTTCCAGCTGCAGTTATCCCCCCCCCCTTTCATTGCAAACGGGGCCCTCGGTCTCCCTAAGGCCGCGCTTCCAGGTCCTGAGAACCAATTCAATTTTTAAACACACACACCCATCACACACACACAGAAAAATCCCTAAGAAACCAGTGCGGTGAGGAGGAGCAGGAAGGTTCGCCGCGTAGAACCGTCCCCCCCCCCCCCCGAGATTCCTTCTTTCCTTTCCTGCGGAGAAACAGAGAATCGTCCGCCCAGGAAGGTGTTGTGGGGGGGGGGGGGGGGAGACTCCTGTTAGATTTCGCCAAGCATTCTGAGCGGGAGGGCGGGCGGTGGGGAGCATTCCTCTCAAATATTTTTGGAGCGCTGCCATTGGCTGTCCAGAGGGATAGGCCACGCCCAGTCTATTAGGAGGCCGCGGACATCCCTCTGGGCTCTGGACAGTTCCCGGCTCCACGTCCTGGCTTGGGTCCGAGCGCCGCTGACAGAAACCGGGTTGAAAAAACCAGCCGGCCAAGAGAAATCAGGCAAGCTTCGCCCTGGAAAGCACTCCTCTCACCACCCAGCACAACACGACACAACGTAAGGCAAAGCAACACAACACAACGCGCAAAAACGCCTAACTGCGTTTCTCGGTAGCGCTCCACAACGCAGCGGTCTGAGAGGCCACCCACAAAAGAGCCCACCCTTGAGTCTCTGCATGAGTCACTGTTCCGGCTCTGCCACCTTCAAAATAATCCCATCAGACATTCCACGACAGTGTGGTGGTTTAGACCAGGCGGCGGAAATACTCTACCCTAAGAGAGTCCCCGTTACGTCTGTGCATGAGTCCCTGCTCTGGAATCCTTCCAATCAGCTTGGGTTGGGGGGGGGGGGGGGAGACTAATTCTGCCCTGTTTCTCTCCTCTTTCTGGCTCGATCATTCAATTACCCCCCCCCCCCCCGGAGACACTACCTGTTGCCTCTCTGCACGAGTCCCAGCTGTGGACTCCCGCTAAGGCTACCGACCTACTGCTAGGACTGAGTCGGTGCTCTGGATTCCAGGGAAAGCCTTGTCTGCTGAGCGTCTGCATGAGTCTGTGCTCTGGGAAAGGTCTCCCTCCAATCGGGAGGCACGTTCGGTTCCACCGGCTGAACCACAGGAGATGGGCTGTTCATACTGGGAAACCGTTTGCGGTGGTGTTTTCTCAGGCGGTAGGACAGAAGGGTGCCTTCGGGTCAATTCAGTGCATAAATAGTTTTCAGTGGAATGCACCAGCTCCCCACACCACAAAGCGCCTATAGAGGACTCAGGACTCTGGGGGGGGGGGTAAAAAGATACTGTGGGGGGGGGGGGGAAGACAGAGAGACCCCCCCCACACACACACACAGGTTCTGATGCTACTGCTAATCTCTGCCCACACACACACACACACACACACACACACACACACACACAAGCGTGTTGCATTCCCCCCTTCCCTTATTTTGTACCTCACACAATCCACGAGGGCGTTTAAGTCAAGAGCAGCCGAGTTTGCCAGCCAAGAGAGGCCCATCGCATGGAGCACCCTGTTGCCACAGCAGCCGGTCAGGGAAGTCTGGGAAGCCGGCAGAGCGGCTACAGACACCTGTCCCTTTCTGGCCCTAGCATCAGACGATCAACGGTACACTGCCTCTGAACGTGGAGGTTCCATTAAGCCACCTGGAATGGCAGTTATTGGCGAGGGCGTCCTCCATGAATTTGTGCCAAACACGCCCCCAGACACGTGACTTGCAAATGCCTCTAAGCTACTAAGTTAGTGGGGAGCTAAACTCCCAGTTTTTTACCCTCTGGCTCACCCATTTTTGCCTTCGCTCAAGAAGGAGGGCTCCAGAGCAAACTCATTTACGCAGCAGGCCAATCGCTCGCTCCCTGCTTTAATCCCAGGAGCTCACGAAGGAGAACTTTTGCTCACAGGACTCCCCAGCTTCGAGGGAAGCCTTGCTAGCCACAGGGGCTCAAGTCCCGCGCGGTGCTTTACAAATTCACCCTTGGCCCATGGAAGGAAGGGAATGAAAACAGAGAAAGGAATGAGACAAGCCAGGAGCCAGGCGCAGGCTGAAAGGGGAGAGAGAGATGGGCATCTCTCCCCACCCCATCTCCGCCCCCGGGGTGATTCCTCGGTGAGGGTCTCTCTTGCTCCAGGTGGCAATTTAAAACCCAGCGTGGAAGCTTCTAGAACAATGACGTGAAGTTTTCCTTTTTAGTGGTTAAGAGCGGCAGACTCTAATCCGGGAGAGCCGGGTTTGATTCCCCACTCCTCCACTTGCACCTGCTGGGTGACCTTGGGCAAGCCATAGTTCTGGCACAGCTGTCCTTGAAAAAGAGCCGTTTCTGTCAGAGCTCTCTCAGCCCCACCTGCCTCCCAGGGTGTCTGTTGTGGGGAGGGGAAGGAAAAGGAGTTTGTCAGCCGCTCTGAGTCTCCTTTGGGTAGTGAAGGGCGGGGTAACAATCCAATCTCTTCCTCTTCTTCCTTCACAGTTGGGGTGGTTTCAGGTGGATAAGGCACACCAGCTAATTATTCCTATTATTATTAGTGCTGCGGCGGTTGTCTCTGTACTACTACTAGTACTACTAGTGGTAGTAATAGTAATAATATTAGCAGCAGTACTGCTAGAACTGGCAGTGACATTAATATTAGCAATACTAGAAGTAGTTAGTAATAATAATATTACTAATAGTAGCAGCAGCAATACTAGTTAGCGGTAATACTAATATTTAATTAGTAGTAGAGGAGGAGGAGTAGCAGAAGTAGAAGCAGCAGCTTTTGATGACTACTGCTGTGGGTTGGAATCCGCTTTTGTGAGCACCCTGCGTCTGCTTTGGCTCCATTCAGCACCCTTTCTGACGTTACTTTCTCCCGGCTTGTTTCCTCCATCTAAGGCTCTCCTGCCTTCGACAGCAATTCTGAAGCTTATTCGGCCATGCTTGTGGAGTACAATGCACCAGATTCCTTTAAAAAAAAAAAAATCTAACACACCGTTCACACGTTCAGTCCGGGAGCCCGCGTTGATTCGTTATCACCCAGAGACAGCCGAGGCCAGGGACGCAAGCGTCCATTTTATCCGCGGCTCACAATCCAGTTTCATTTATTTATTTATCTAGGTATTCATTTATTTATTCATTTGTTTATTCATTCATTCATTTAGCTAACTTTCCCCCCTAAATCTACACGGAAAGGGTAAGGAACCCCGCTTTACACACACACACATACCCCGCGACCACCCTGTCTATGAGGATAACAAAACCACCAGGTTAGGGCAAAGTAATTGACCAGTCATAATTAATTTCGATAGCTAGCTAGCCAGGTCAGATTCAGACAGACAGGGAGATCGGAGGGACAGACAGGTAGGTAGATAGAAAGGTAGGACGGGATGACAGACAGACTGAGGATAGATGATAGATGACAGATAATGATGATGGTGATGACGAAGACAGATAGATAGACAGACAGACAGACAGACAGACAGACAGACCATTCTTAAAATCAGATTAAGGCTGCCTTTCTACCCATATTTACTCGGAAACAAGTCAACACGCTTGGAATGAGATGTTTCTTCCGTGCAGCGCTTTTTAATCGTCAATTTCCTTTGCGCTGGGCCCGATCCAGCCCCCCACCTCCGAAGTACCTTCGGAACTCCTTCCCTCTCAAGTGAGAGATGGTTTAAGTGTCTACTGAGATCCGCCACAGAATGTAGCATGCGTTTTAAAAAATCAACAGTCATTGGCACTCCCTGTTGTATTATTTTGATTGTGATGACGCTTTGCTTTAACTCTCTCTCACACACACAGCCCACACACAAACAGCATGTCTGTATACCAAGGATTGTTTCCCTTCGTATGGGTAGGGAGAGCGGACCCGGTAGGTGGCACCAAGCAAGGGAACCAGAAGACAAGCCCCGTGGAGCTTCCAGTTGAAAGGTAAGGGCGGAAGGGTGGGAGAGGCTCGAAAGAGCAGAGCCGGAGAAGATTTTTTTAAAAGAAAAAAATCCCAGATAATGAAGTCCTTCTCTTGTCTGTATCTTTCTTTCGCCCTTGGTTCTAACTGGGTTCTGAAAAATCGATTTGCACACCTGGATCCTGTCCCCCGGGACCAGAGCGAAGGATGTTGGGGGGGAGGTGTTGCGGCGAGGGTCAGCAGAGGGGGGGGGGAGGGAGGTCACCCTCACCCTGTGCCTGGAAGCCTACGAAGGCTAGGGAAAGAGAGAGGAAGAGGAAGGGAGGCTAATAAGGAGACGCTTCGGCCCGGGCCCTCGAAGAAATGGATTCTAAGCATTGCCCCCCCCCCCCCCCCCAAGCAGGGCTACAATCCATACAAAAATAGTTTAGATCCACGCAGCCCCTCGGTGGAGAGGGGAAGGGCAGCTTGTTGCTCAAAGGTCTGTCCTGCAAGCATGCACACACGCGTGTTCCCGGTAACGTCTGTAGGCAGTCGCCCTGTGCTGTCCTATCTGCGCGAGTCTGATCATTGATATTTTACCGCCTTAGAAAACCGCTCTGGTTTTTTTAAAAAATAAGGCTGGTGTTCTTTCAGCATTTTGAGCCTTGTTTGCAGCATAAACTTCGCAGTAGGCCGGGCATCCCGAGAGAAAGTGCGGCGGACTTCATTCATTCGTTCGCTCGTTTGTCAGTTTGTTTGTTCGTTTGTTCGTTCATTGGTTTACCCATTCGCTCCTCCGTTTAAGAGATGCAACTGAAAGGCCAAAGGCAGGTTTATAATATTATCAAGGGTTTGGAGAGGAGGCCCTATCTTGTCTGCCTAGTATCGGAGGAAGGCTGGTGGATCAGACCTAGGTATAACGGCTGAATAGCATTTCGGAGGAAAGGAATGGGCCGGTGGAACTCACTGACACAGGATGTGGCAAGCTGAGACTGGCTGAGAAGCCTTGGCAGAAGAAGGAGACATACAGCTGCAGAGGTCTAATCACCGGCGGTTGGGCGTAGCAGCAGCTAAGAATGAAACCTCCAAGTGCCGGGGCAGTCCACCTCTGAGCGCCAGATGCAAAGAATAGAATCTCGCCCTTGCCCGTCTGACTAGCGGACCCTGGACTTTGGTCCGGTTTCGCGGGGCAAGTCACGATTTCCCTGAGTAAATAACAGGTCTGGCGTGTCTAGGACTTCCCCTCGCCTCCGTTTTCCACGGGCGCCATAAATAAATAAAATAGGATTCGGTTTAGTGAACACAACGCGGGAGGCCCTGCGGTTCTGAACTCATTTGTACGGAGACTCAGATTTCCGACCCAGGAAGCTTCCATTGAGGAGGGACAACCGAAACACACAGCTTCCTGAATTCGGATTAAACAGGACCCCCCTCCCTCCGCCCAGGTTTCTTAAAAGGAAACCTGATTCAGACCGGCTCCCCCCCATCCATCAGAAGGCGGCGTTTGGCCGAGACGGGCTGCTCTCCCCGCCCCTCCCTCCCCCGCAAAAGCGTTGCCTTGGTTATAGATCATTGATCGGCGCCGCCATTTGTAAAATGAAGGAGCTATACTATCGATCCGCCTCGGAGGCAGCGAGGGGAGGGGAGGAGGGGGCGGCGGGGAAGGAGGTCAGCCGGATCAGCTGGTTTGGAACTGTTCAGCAACAGCCGGGCCTGCAAAACCGGGGCGGGGAGGGGGGGCGGAAAGCTGCGTTTGTAATAGTAGAACTGGTCCAACTGGAACTCCATCTACGGGTGTGTTGGGGGGGCATACTCGGTGTGGCGGGGAAGAAATGGGAGGGGAAAGGTTCTGGAAGGAAGAGAGAAAGAGGGAGACAAAAAGGGGGAAGGAAGGAAGGAAGGAAGGAAGGAAGGAAGGAAGGAAGGAAGGAAGGAAGGAAGGAACAGTTACAGGGGAGGGAGGAAAGGAAAGAAGGGAGGGAGGAAGGGGGGAGAGAGAGGTGCAGGGGAAAGGAAGGAAGGAAGGAAGGAAGGAACTCCCAATCAATGTTCCCTTTAAGCTGTGGAGTCTCGGGAACAAAACTTCTACTTTGTGAGCTCCTGGTATTAAAGCTGTGAGCGAGGGATTTGGCTGCTGCATAAATTAGTTTGCTTTCTGAGCTAAGACAAAAATGTGTGAGCCGGAGGCTAAAAAACTGTGAGCTAGTTCACACTCACTCAGCTTAGAGGGAACATTGCAGGCACCAGACTGACAGCCGTGGCCAGCGCGCTCTCTTCCGCGCAGCTTTGGGATCACCCCAGGGCAACAGAGATCCTTGCAAGAGAAAAGGCGAGGCGCTGTTCCCCAAAACCGAGCAGCCCCTTTGAACCTGGAATAGCGGCCTGGCCAGGGCTGGAAGCCGTCCCCCTCGGAGTCCCGCCGCCGACGCCTCCGTGGCCCGCTCGGGAGCTTCCAGGATCCCTTTTGGCAACAAGATGCCGGAACTGTCCGTTTTAATCCCTGGCTTTATGGTTTCTTCCAGCGGAATCCTTTTGTCACCCTGAAGGATCTGAGCCCCCACGACTTTTTCTTTCCCTCGCCAAGGCCTCTCAGGACACACACACACACACACACACACACCCCCTCCGATTCGGGGTGGTTCTTCAGGCCTTGCCCTGGTGAAGAGCCCCAGTGCTCCCTCTGAGCTGTGGAGTCTGGGGAGCAACAATGCTCCCTCGTGAGAGCTCCGGGCATTTGTGAGCGAGCGAGCGAGCGATCTGTCTGCTGCATCAATGAGTTTGCTCGGGAGTCCTCCTTCCCGAACTGAGACAAACATGGGAGAGCCGGAGGCTGAAAAACGGTGAGCTAGCTCACACCATCTCAGCTTAGAGGGAACCGTGGCGCTGAAGACCCGTGTCAGAAGAAAAGGTCTGATTGAGACACCGGCAGCCACCTCCCGGGTCCTTTCTAGCGCCCACCTGCTCGGCCTGCCGCCTTCCGAACTGGGCAACCGACCCCGGAGACAAACGTGAGCGTGTGAACGGTCTCCGCTTGAACAGTGGCTGCGACCACACACTCGAATTATCCACTTTCAGTTCACTTTCAATGCACATTCCAACTGGATCTTGGCAGGTGACTGTTGGATTCACTGGACTAAACACTGCCAGGGAACCGCCAGAAATATAGCAGAGTGCACAAAGGCTTAAATGCAGCAAAGCTTAGGAGCTTGGTGTGGCAACAGACTTCCAGAGTCACACGGAGTCAGCAGTCAGACTAAAAACGAATAAGTATTTATTAAAGGAAATGCGTGCTTGAGAGTGCAGGTAAGAGATAGATATAGATTACCTATTCTAACTAGCTGGATGGTGTTGGATGCTGGACGCAGGTCCAGCCTCCATCTTTGTGCGTGCGAGGGAGAGAGAGAGAGAGAGAGAGTGTCCGAGGGGGAAACGGAAGCAGAGGAAATGGCCCCTAAGAGTAGCATTCTTCTTCAAAGGAAAGGATCAGATAGCAGAAAGGAAAGGATGCTCTGTATGTCCTGACCTCTCTATCTGTCTAAACTCTTTGGGGCCATCTTCTCCAGTCTGAGGCAGGAGACAGCGCCAAGTCCTCCCCTTCTAACATTCACAACAGTGGAAAGTGCCTTGAAAGAGGATTGAAAGTGGATTGTTGGAGTGTGTGTGGCCGCAGTATGTGGCTGCGATCATACACAGGAAAAAATTAACTTTCAATCCCCTTTCAGTGCACTTCCAAACTGGACTTTGCCAGTTCACCCAGTAAAAATCCCCTTGGGAAGTGCCTTGAAAGGGGACTGGCAGTGGCTTGTTGAGGGTGAACCATCGACCTGTTCCTTTCAGGCAAGAGTGTCCACCCAGCAGCCTACAAGGGCGACCGAGACACTTAACAAAAATAAACCTGACTGCGGACTGGCAGATGAAGAGACTCAGTGGCTCCGAGAGAAGACACCTTTTTAGAGTTGTCCAGCTGACTCGCTGGTGCCGGGAGCGGCCTGTCCTGTGCTTGGGGAAGTCCCTGGCAGGATTCGGTTGGCCTCGCCCCCCCCCCCCCCCCCCGCGCACTCAGCGCCCTAAAGAAAAAGGACCGCACTCCAGAGAGCTCCGGGGAGATGCTGCCGGGAAGTGGGGAGGTCAGATCAGGCCGGTCGGGTTTGTTTGTTTATCCGTGGGATTAATTAAGGGATTGAACCCGTCGGGGAAAGGGGAGAATTCGCCCTCCACGGGATGCGCGCTTTATGGGGGCGCCGGCGGTGGCCCTGAGCGCGCGTGGAGGAGGAGTGGGCGGCCGCGCGTTTGCCCCCCCCCCCATCCCCCTTTTCCTCTGCTCCACTTTTAGATTGGAAGCCGCTAGGAGGCAGAGACCGACGTCAGACTTCCCACACCTGGCAGTGACCTCTAGGCCCGACCTCGGCCAGAGCCTTTGAGCCCCACTGGGTGAAAGTGCCCCCACCCCCACCCCCGATCTATCTACGTAGGTGAGTAGAGAAATAAACTAGGCAGAGACATCGGAGGTCGACCAGGCCAGGCCAGCGAGAAGCTGCGGGGGGGGGGGGGGACGGGCCCGGAAGCGCTTTGCAGATTTCCCGTCCTTTTATTTGGGCCGAAAGGCGGCATACACAGGTTTTGAATAAACAGATGAATGGATAGATAGATTTTTAAAATCCTTTCCTATGTATTTCTATGAGCCTTTTCAGATATTGGAGGTATTGCGCCTTGAGATGGCATTAAATACAATTAAAAAAACAAAAAAAACCCCTTTCTTTCTCCCTGTGTCTGGCTTCCTCCCTCCCTCCTTCCTGCACACCTCTCTCTCTCTCTCTCTCTCTTCTTTCTTTTCTTTCTTCGCCACCCCAGACACTGGGCGATGCATGAAATCTCTCTCTCTCTGATATATTTTTTGTGTATACATTGCATATTGTCTACAGATAGTGTCCGTGTGTGCACGCATTCGCCCGTGGCGGCGGGTGGGGGGGAGATGGACTCACGGAAGGGACCGAGGACAGAAGGGCTTGTGTGTGTGTGTGTGAGAGAGAGAGAGAGAGAGAGAGAGAGAGTCAAAGAGGGTGCGACGGAGTCCCAACCCCCCCCCCCCATCCACAACCGCGCACCGCTCCTAACCCTCTCTCTTTGTGACTGTCCAGATCCCCGGGTAGGGGGGCGGAAGGTAGGAGGGTCAAGGAAGCCGAGAGCCTGGGGGCTTCTCCCCTGGGGGCACCTTGCTGGAAGCGACCGGGCGGGCGTCCCAAACCCCTGAGTCTCCGGTTCACACGCGCGCCCGGTCACGGGACAGAGATGCCGCCCGGGTGGCTTCTCGCGTCCTTTCCTGACCTGCCCCCTCCCCCCGTCTTTCCTTGCCGGCCTCTAACGCTCTCTCCCGCCTCCAGTCCAGGGTTGCACGTGTGAAGGCAAGCGACACCACCTCGGCGCCTCGGCGTCCCCCGCCCCCCGACAGACACAACAAAGCCAGCTCTTTCTACCGGGGCGGGGCGGGGGGGGGGGTGCCGTCGCCTGCCGCCCGCCGCCCGCCGCCCGCCGCCCGCCTTCCCCTCCCTACCTGCCAGCCGGAGCGCCGACATCCGCTGGAACTCGGGCTCCTGCAGCCATTTCCACATCCTGCGGAAGGTCTCCCGGCCGGACTTGAGCTTACTCCAGGGTTTGGGGTTGCGCAGGAGGTCGGAGAGGGTGCCCTGCGAGCGGCACAAGATCCGCTGGGCGAAGATGGCCTGCGGGATGCTGTAGCGCTTCAGCTCGGCCGTGATCCGCTGCGCCACCTCCTTGGTGTTGATCTCCTCCACCTGGCCGGAGCCGCCGGCCTGCGCCCCGGCCGCCGCCTGCCGCTCCCGCTCGCCCAGGAGGGCGCCGTTGGCCTGGCCGTGCGCCGGGTGCCCGTGGGGGTGCATGCCGTTGAGGGCCGGCATCATGCCGGAGCCCGGGCCGGCCAGCCCGCGGGCCAGGTGCTCCTCGCTGCGGGAGAGCATGTGCGCCTCGAAGCCGTTGGGGGCGAGGAGCTTGTCGCCGGCCAGGGGGCCGCCGGGGCCGTAGGGGGCCAGGCCCTGCGGGCTGTTGTGCAGGGAGCCCAGGCCGTTGGAGAGGGGCGAGAGGGGCTGGCCCATGGGCGGCATCTCCTTCGGGTAGTGGCCGTAGAGGTTGCCCATGGAGGCGGCCAGGCTGCGCTGCTCCTCGCGCATGAGGGCGAAGCTGCCGCCGACGTTCCCGGAGAGGCGCTGGTGCGGGGGTGGTGGTGGTGGTGGTGGTGGTGGGCGTGGTGGGCGTGCGGGTGGTGGAACTTCTCCGAGACGGTGGAGATGGGCGGCAGGTGCTGGAGCGGGGTCAGCGTGGTGTAGGTGCTCATCCCGGACGGCGACTCGCAGGCCATGCTCATGGCCGGGTGCAGCGGGCCCCCCAGGCTGTGCTCCGGCCGGTAGTCGCCCGCCCCGTCCAGGATGGAGGCCATGCTGGAGACCATGGCCGGCCGGCCGTGCGACGAGACCAGGTTGCGGTGAGAGGAGGGCGGGGGAGGCGGCGGCGGCGGGGGAGGCGGCGGGGGAGGCTGGCGGGCGTGCGCCCCCGCGGGGCTCAGCAGCTCGCCGGCCTGGTGGAGGTTGGCCAGCCCGTCGAGATTCAGCTCCATCGCTCGCTCGCTCGCCCCCGGCCGGGCGGTCTCCCCCCCCCCCCCGGATCTCCGCCTCCTGCCCTCCTTCCTCCTCCTCCTTCCCCCGCCGCCACCGGCGCCTCAGTCCAGCTGGCCGGCCATCTCAGGAGAGCGGCATGCGGCTGGCGGGGCGCGGGCAGGCAGCCCCGGCCGGGCTGCGGAGGTGCCGAGGCTGCAGGGTTGGGGCGCCCTCGCCTCGCCTGGCTCTCGCCTTCCGCGCTGGCTGGCTGGCTGGCTGGCTGGGTGCTGCCTCCGCGCCGGCCTCCTCCTTCGCCGACGTCCGCGCCGGCTGCGAATCGCTGCTCTGCCTGGCAGCGCTGCCTCCCTCGCTCGCCCTGACGTCACGGCTCCCGGGCCCGGCCTGGCCTCCCTTTCCCCCGCCCGACAGAGAGAGAGAGAGAGAGAGAGAGACGCACAGGCACACACGCAGGGCTCCCGGAGCAGAGAGCGGCACCAGGTCCGACGCGGGAGCAGCTACCTTGCCGGGCGCCCACCTGCCCACCTGGCGCGCGCCCGCCTGTGCGATGGAGCGCGCACCCGAGCCTCTCTCTCGCTCTCTTTCTCCCCCCCCCCCCCCAGACACTTCCAAGCGTCAAGGATTCCTCCTCCCGGCTCCGACACGCCAAGGGGGAGGCCGCAGGGAGCTGGGGGAGGGGCGGCCGAGAGCCAGCAGCAGCAGCCAAGGGGGCGGCAGAGGCAGCCGCGGGGGGCGAGGGAAAATAGCGATCTAAAATCAATCGCGGCTGGAGGCTGAGCGAGGAGTCTGGCCGGGCGGGCGAGGAGTGTGTGGCGAGAGTGTGTGTGTGGGGGGGAGATCTGGTGGAGGTGGCTAGATGGGGGGGCGAGGGAGGGAGGAAGGAAGAGCAAAAAGGACGGAAAGAAGGAGGGAGGGAGGGAAGAGGGAAGGAAGGAAGTACAGGGAAAGGAAGGAAGGAGGGAGGAGGAAGACTGAATTGTAGGGAGAAAGAAGGCAGCCAGGCAGGCAGTGGGGAGAAGGAAGGGAGGGGGGAAGGAAGGAAGGAAGGAAGTGAGAAGAAGGAAGAGGGGAGCGGAGGGAGGGACAGGGAGGAGAAAAGAAAGAAAGAAAGCTGGAAGGGAAACTGAGGCACCGCAGGGAAAGGCGGGGAGGCCTTGACGGCTGAGGATGGGGTCGGGGCGGTGAGGCGCGGGCACCCTGGGCCCTGCCCTCCGCCCCCGCCCTGCGGCCCGGACTCTTCTCCGACTGCATCACGCAGCCATGCATCACAGCGCTCCATCCCGCTAATCTCTCCCTCCATCTATCACGGGCGTTTCTGCTTTCTGGGGCCACCATCCAGGCCAGGGGAGCTGCCAGAGCGCGCCTCCAGCCTCCAGTGAGCGCAACTCCCCGTCGCTTGGTGCGGGTCCCTTTGTCAGGATCGCAGCACCCCCCCTCCCCCCTCCCAAACTGACCTCTCTCCTTTCTTCCCAGAGCTCTCTCCCCCGCCCGCCCTCCGCCGTCGCCTTTCTTCTCCTTGGGAACTAGCTAGGGGGCGCAGGAAAATAGGCCTCCGGCTCCTCCAGAGCTTCTATCCCCCCCCCCCCCCGTCGCCCTTATCGATCGCCCAGCTCGAGGGATGGAGGAGGGGAAGGAAAACCTTCTGTCATGGACTGCAGAGCTGTGTGGAAAGCGATTGGGGAGGGGGAGCTAGTGATGGAGACTGAAGATTTGTGGTGTGGCTGGATCCCAGAGCTTCACTTACACACACCCCTCTGGACCCCAACGACAGTCCCTTGGGGGCAGCTAGGAATGGTTTCTGCACCAGGTTTTACAGACAAATGCACTCTGCTCATGCTCAGAAGCCACCTAGCTGACCTGTCTTGTGGAAGCTCCTGAGGTCATACCACAAGTCCATTCTACAGCTAGTTGGATTTTAGAATTTACTGTTCTCTGGCAGAGAACAAATGGCCAGAGCGATGGCCAATTAAAGGCTGTCAAGCCCCGAGGAAGCTCCTGAATTTTGCAGAAATCTTCTTGAGTCCGGTTGTCAAGCAAAAGTGAGACAGACAGACAGACAGACACAGGCTGCAATCGCGCACACGAAATAATCCACTTTCAATGCACTTTTGAACTGGATTTTGCCAGTTCACACAGTAAAATCCAGTTGGAAAGTGTGGGCGATTCTGCACTGGCTTTTCCTCCATTGTTTTACGAAACCCACGTTAGAACAGGAATTTCTATCTGCATTGCATGCTGCCTTTCACTTTCTTTGATCATCGGATTTTATGGCACCCTGCACAGAGAGAGCGACAGACAGAGACAGACAGAGAGACAGAGAGGGAGGTAGTAGCAGAGAGACAGAGAAGGAGACAGAGACACAAAGGGAGCAAATTTTTTAGGGCATGAGCAGAAGAGGCATTTTGCAGACCAGGTGCAAAAAGGTCCTCAGGTTTTGCAAAAGGCTACTGGGATGAACGAGAAACAACCTTTCTCCTTTTGGAGAAACAAAAGCCAGAAGTAATTTGGCTTTGTCTTCGGCATTAATCAGAATCACTCCTGAGACAAAGGGGAGATGTCAAGTTCTCTCTTACATTAGCCAAGCTAAGTGATTGTACAGAAAGAAAGAGTCAACAAAATCCCAAAAGCAAAGGTGTTACCTAATGGGGGGGGGGGGGGAGAACGCCTAGGTCCCATATGAACATTCTCCTTAACAAAGGTCCCAATGGGTGGCAGTTTCCCCTTCCTTAGTTGTAGATTCCTTGATCAGGAGGCCAACCAGACATATTGATGATATGTAAGAAGCTCAGTTCCCTCGAACATTGGGCTTTCCCAAACAAATATATCACCAGAGGCCTCCGATTCTGGGGCACCTCACCTGGATGAAGCTGGCCAGTTCTTCATTCAGCACTTCTGATCAATATTGTCCAGTGGGATTTCAGGGGGGGGCGGGCTCACATTGAAGCTTATTGTGTCAGAACCAGGATTTGGGCTGGGGAACAGCTTATGTTCTGCAGGGCCCAAACCTGACAGCTGGCAGTATGATTTTGCAAGTGGTCAGCTGTGTTGGTCTGAAGCAGCAAACAAATTCAGAGTCCAGTGGGGGCACTGTTAAGACCAGCAAGTTTTATTCAAGGCATGAGCTTTCGTGTGCACGCACACTTTTTCAAATACATTGGAATGGAAGGTAAGAGTTCAAACTTATAGACAGAGGCCTGAACAGCAAATTGACATGTAATATGATGAAGATGTTTTAAGCTATGCAAAGACAAAACTAAATAACAAGCTAAGGTTATAAGGTCAACAGTTGTTTTGATTTTATTAAGGGGGGAAAGGACAGCAAAGCAATACATATGTCAAAACAGGAGATAAATGTGTAAAGGTATCTTTTCTAATTGTGGGGAGTAAACGGAGACTCTCCATTCGTCTCCTCTCAGGCATGGAGGTAACTTAACAGCATTTTTTTTCTTTTTGAGGGAGGTGCAGTGGTGTATCAGCAAAATTTGGGGGAAAGCTTGTTCTAGGGGTACAGCTGTTCCCAGTTTCTTAATCTTGATGTCTTCTGGTGGCACCCATATTTGGAACAGTGATGGTAAAACCAGGCTTTGGATGGAAGAACAACATAGGTTCCCTTGCTGGACAGAGCCCCACCGAGTCTTAAGGTGTACAATTTGGGGTGGTCCAAAGGTCACTCCAGGATGCAGAGCTTTTAAAGCATCATTAATATTTGTGGATGGGTTCATGAATGAGGAACTAGGTACTGCAAAAAAGGAAGTGGGAAGTGGGAACCAACATCAGCTGTGTCTGGCATTATTAAGGCTGTTGACAATCACCTTTCTCAGTTTGTGAGGCAGCTTGATCTGGTATTTTCCAAAGCAAAAAAAAATTGCAGGCGGTCATTTCTAAGCAGTAGATTTTGGTCCTGTCCCACATGTGACTAGTGAGACTTAAAAAAAACCTTCCTTCCTATCTACCATCTTCCTTCCTTCCTTCCTCCCTCCCTCCCTCCCTCCCTCCCGTCTGCCTCAGTCTCCCTTCCAAGTTCTCTCTCTCTCTTTTCTTCCAACAGTAATGGAACAATCCTAATCAAATGAAGCTGATGGGCAGTAGGTTCAGGACAGACAAAAGGAAATACTACTTTACACCAGAGAGTGATTCAAATCTGGAATTCACTGTCAGGAGACAACATCAGGCGAAGGCCTCAGCCTCTCTGCCCTGCTATTGGCCCTCCGAAGGAACTGGCTGTCAGGATCCTATGATCCTAACAGGGTTTTCATTGTGCTTTCTGTAACTTGCTATCGCTTAGCTAAAAGTGTAACCATTGCTATCTCTTTCAAGCTGTCTCCTGTTTCACCCCAACTGTTTATTGCTCTGAGTTATATTGCTCTTTGAAGGTCTGGTCAATGTAACCATTTTATCCGGGAGGATGGCGACCCCTCACACTTGCACGTCACCCAAGAACAAATGGCCTTTCCTCCCATGCATTCCCTCCTCCTCCATCCCCGGAGAGACAGAACTGTCTTATCGCTATGTGAAGACCTTGAAAGGCCGCGGCAACTACTTTGTTATGTATATGCCTAGCACATCTGGGGCGCCTAGTTCAGGAGGGGAATTTTTATAACTTTCACACTTCACCTTTCCTGTGGGAAGTAAAACGGCTAAGATCTTTTAACCGCGCTTTTCTACCCTTTTTGTGATTGGTCGAATGTCGGGGTTCAAACTGTACTGGAGGGTATATTAACTCTGACTGCTTTGTATGTGGCATCTCTAACAAACATTCGAGAACCTGTCATGCAGTATTAAGAAATAAAGAACTCTGTTTCATCAACAAAGGTCTGATCTTTTGCTGCTAAGTGCAGAAGCCTCACACTGGCTGGCCTCTGAGTGAGGCAGGATCCTGGACTGGGTGGACCACTCGTCTGATCCAGCGGGGCTCTTCTGATGTTCTTATTTACTCATAAGGGAAAGCCATTGTATTCAACAGGATTTAATCAGGAGAAAGTATCCATACTTGGAAGGGAAGACTGGCAGCAAGCAGTCCAGAAGCTCACTATTCACAAAGCAGCCCCTTCTTTTTTGCTTCTGCTGCACCACAGACTCCTCCTAACAACTGCTAGAGCTGGTTCCTACTTTGCCAGCTCCAGTAACTAGGCCCTCTTTTTCACATCTGGGGTCATCAGGGCTTTGCCCCAGCAGTCAGCATAGAGTTAAAGATTCTATCCCAAAGAAAGCAGAAGCAGAGAGATACATAGCAGTTATACTGACTTGTGTGTCTTCTCTGTACATAAATGTTAACAATAAACAACACATATCCTTTATTATCACTAACAAGTTGTTATTATTAATGACACATTGTTCGTTCCTCATGAACAATGATAACACTCCAAAAAGAGTCCATTGGCACACCCCTAATGGCACCATAAAACATTTAATTTTAATTTATTTTAATCTACGTCCTTCTTGGGAGGGTGAGCAGTGCTCCCTCTAAGCTGTGGGGTTTTGTGAGCAAAAACTCTACTCCGTGAGCTACTGGCATTAGAGCTATGAGCGAGCAGTTTGGCTGCTGCATAAATTAGTTTGCTTCGGAGCCATCCCTTCCTGGGTGAAGACAAAAATGTGTGAGCCAGAGGCTAAAAAACTGAGAGCAAGCTCACACTAACTCAGCTTAGAGGGAACACTAGTGAGTACTGTGTGTGCTTGTGTGTGTGTGCCTGGAAGTCATGGCTGACTTCTGGCGACCCCTAGCATGCTTGGATGTTTCAGAGAGGTGGCTTGCTATTGCCTGCCTCTGCATCCCAGCCCTGGTATTCCTTGGAGGTCACCCTTCCAAGTACTTGCCGGGGTCAGCCCTGCTTAGCCTCTGAGATCTGACCAGATCAGACTTGCCTGGGCTAGCCAGGTCAGGGCTTTTATTTGCTTTACTGATATCCTACCTTTCTCCCCTATGGAGACCCGAAGCAGCTTACATTGTTCTCCTCCAGTTTCTCTTCACCACAGCCCTATGAGGTAGGCCAGGGTGAGAGAGTGTGACTGGCTCAAGGTGACTTGGCAAGCTTCCATGGCAGAGTGGGCATTCAGACCTGGGTCTCCCAGGAACTAATCCAACGCTCTTAACCATTACGCTACACTGGCTGTCATCTCAGGCTGAGTCCACAATACCCCTCTAATACACCTGAGTCAGGGTCATTCTCCTTATGGGTGATGTCATATCCTGGATTCAGAAGACACAACCTGGGCCTGATTCTATGTCAGTGGCCCTTTTCACATTGGCCTCCCACTCTGGATTTTCTCTGTGTTCGGGTCGAGGCAATTTAAGTCCACGGCAAGACTGCATCCAAATAACCCGGGGCAACAGCAGGCTAAAACCGGGCTGACCACTGAAGGGAGGGAATGTAATGCAGAATGGGGGGAGCGGGGGAATGAAATAAAAATTAAGGTTGAACTCAATTTTTGTACAGAATGGGGGGGGGGGGATAAACCTGGATTTAAAAGAAGATTGAATTCGATTTTAAGTGCAGAATTGCTTGGAGGACACTGCGGTGAACACGGCTTAAAAAGAGAGTGCAGAAAGGGTTAGCTTCTCCCCCTGAGCTCCAAGCCGCATTGTGGCCCCTTACAATACCCTGCTTCGGCTCTTGAGAAATAGGGCTCTGGTGGTCATCAGGCCAGGCTCCTGGATGTGCAGGCCCAGTTGAGGTGATCAAAGCAACACCTGCTTTCCCTCAGAGCTTTCCATGGTCCTGAAAACCTTGCTTGACCATTACCAGATGCTTCCTGGTGAGGGTCAGTCCTGGCCAGCATTCTGTGGCATTGCAACCTTTTGCCAGAACAGAGCGAGGCCATAAGGAGCAGCCGAACCGGTCCCAACATCCCCCCCCCCCCATCAAATATCAAGGAATCAGGTGAGGTGCAAACCAACTCTTTTGCCCAAGGCTCTTGGACTTAACTGGCTGTGGATGTCAAGCACAACACCTTTAGGAAAAACAATCTGATTCTGTTTCACAGCTAGGAAATCGGCCTTTCCCCTTTCTGCAACCCATTCTGAGAATCTCTGTGGCATGGGTTGAATTGTCTCCTCTAGCTGTAGTTCGGTGAATGGGGCCATCAGCTCTGTAATTAATAAAATATAATTGAGCTATGCTGGCTTGCTTGCCTTCCCAGTGGCCAGTGACACCCCCCACGGCTCTGGCTCAATCAATATAATGTCATTAGGCAAAAGGCAGGGAAATGTGGTAAAGCACCCGTGGGCGGGGGGGGGGGGGGCGGGGAGATGGTTGCTGGACCGAGGGGGAGCATCTTTTCCAGAAGAACGGTTCAGCCCCCAGTGGAACAATGGGGGTGTCGAAGGCATTGTTCGATGTTGTTCTCCACTGGCATGGGAAGGAAGGGTTTTTCCACTCGCTTTATTCTCCCTCCGCCACCTTCCTATTCATACATTATACGTTTAGCACGGTGTGATATCTCCTTGCAAGCAGAGGCTAATCTGTATCGATAATTTCAGGAGATGCAGAAGAATTGTGGCAAGCCAGTTCTGGACTGTCATTTTAGGCCTGTAGGGAGAGGCCTGTATTTTAATCTTCCCAGGGCTTTAACAAAAGCAACCTTCCCCTGCACAGAGATGCTGGTATCACAAAACAATATAAATTACAAGGAGAGAATCGCGGGAAAGAACACCAAAAAAGCAGCACTGGATCTTACGAGTGTACTATTATGTAACCCTTAAAAGGTATCATGCAGCATATATGTTCATAGAATCATAAGTAACAGATGACTATCAGTTCATAGAATATGGATAACAGATGAAAAAGTAAAATACAAATTATACTTTTTATTTTATTGGATTTATACCCTGCCCTCCCTGCATAGCGGGCTCAAGGCGGGTTCCATCAGACATAATAAACAATATATAACAGAACACCAATAAAATACAGCATCCTTTCTCTGGTACAAGTCACAGTTAAAGCCTCACAGATTCCATCTGTTTCAGGTTTTAGTCCTTGGATGGTAATGCAGGTCTGACCCACTGAGGGGAGGTCCATTTGAGGGGGGAGGGGATGTTCACCGCCTTAACTAAAAGCCTGGTGGAAAAGTTCAGTCTTGCAGGCCCTGTGGAACTGTAAAAGGTCCCACAGGGCCCTGATCTCATATGGGAGCTCATTCCACCAGGTACTACACCATCAACTTCAATGAAAACCACTTTAGAGGCCTGTCATCCTGATTCAGTTCACAAGGAGCCAAGCGCAGACAATTCCAGAAGACTTCAATCTGCCCAGAAGACTGGTTTGGTGTAGTTTCATGTAGTGGTTAGGAGCAGGGACTCTTATCTGGGACAACTGAGTCTGATTCCCCATTCCTTCACATGCAACTGCTGGTGTGACCTTGGGTCAGTCATAAGTTCTCTCAGAGCTGTTCTCTCAAGGGCAGTCCTCGAGAGAGCTCTCTCAGCCCCACCTGCCTCCCAGGGTGTCTGTTGTGGGGAAGGGAAGGGGAAGGAGATTGTGAGCCACTCTGAGACTCCTTTGGGTAGTGAAGGGCGGGGTAGAAATCCAATCTCCTCTTCCTCCACCACCACCTTCTCCTCCTCCTCCATCCAATAAAATGTTTATCAAATATTACAGTCTTGCTCCTGAGTAGATTTATCTTGAAATTCTTAAGGTGCTTCTTAAAAATTTAGAGTGCTTTGTGTTTCATGTACGTCAATACCCATAGGTACCCAGATTGTAAAAGTGCAATAATCCATCTGGAATTTGCCAGCATTATACCTTCTGTCTCACAAAGGCTTCCTCATAGATGGGAAATTATATCTCACCAATCCATAATGGTGAAGCACTCATATCATATAAGAAGCAGGTCTCCATCACAAGCTGGTATGGCAGAGAGCTCTCTCAGCCCTACCTGCCTCCCAGGGTGTCTGTTGTGGGGAGGGGAAGGGAAGGAGTTTGGAAGCCGCTCTGAGAGTCTGAGGGAAGGGCAGGGTAGAAATCCAATCTCTTCTTCTTCTTCTTCTTCTTCCCCTGATGTCTAATGGGGGCTAATGAGCCTGCAGAGAGCCAGTGCGGATTAGTGGCCAAGAGCGGCAGACCAGGGTCTGGGACAGCCAGGTTCAAACCCTCGCTTGGCCTTGGGCCAGTTGGTGTCTCTCAGCCCAACCTACCCACCATGGGATACTTCTGGGTATAAAATATAGGAGAATTATGTAAGCTGCTTTGGGGGAAAGGTGGGGTATACATTCATTTTAAAAAAAACAACTAAACAAACTTTGTGCGGTGGGAGGGGGCAATCTGCAGTTGAGAACTACACATCTGGACATTGGGGAAAGAGGGTTTAAGAAGATGGGTTTCTTTAAAAGAGATAGATCCAGGGAAGATAACTGTCTTCCTATCTCTGGCCTTTTCCTTATTTCTGTTCCTCCTTTCCCCTCTCTTCTCCTCTTTTTCTGATTCTGTCACTTGTCTCATAAGAATATAAGAGAAGCCAACGTTGGATCAGGCCAGTGGCCCATCCAGTCCAACAGTCTGCGTCACACAGTGGCCAAAACACAGGGGACACAAGGTGGTCCTCCAGCAGGGCCAGAACTCCAGAAGCCCTCCCACTGTTGCCCCCAAACCACCAAGAATACAGAGCATCACTGCCCCAGACATAAGAATGTAAGATAAGCCATGTTGGATCAGGCCAATGGCCCATCCAGTCCAACACTCTGTGTCACATAGTGGCCAAAACCTAAGTGCCATTAGGAGGTTTACCCCTGGGGCCAGAACTCTAGAAGCCCTCCCACTGTTGCCCCCCCCCAAGCACCAAGAAGACAGAGCATCACTGCCCTAGACATAAGAACATAAGAGAAGCCATGGTGGATCAGGCCAGTGGCCCATCCACTCCAACACTCTGGGTCACGCAGTGGCCAAAAACCCGGGTGCCATCAGGAGGTCCACCAGCAGGACCAGAACTCCAGAAGACTTCCCACTGTTGCCCCCCCACACACACACAAGCACCAAGAAAACAGAGCATCACTGCCCCAGATATAAAAAACATAAGAGAAGCCATGTTGGATCAGGTCAGTGGCCCATCCAGTCCAACACTCTGTGTCACACAGTGGCCAAAACCCAGGTGCCATCAGGAGGTCCAGCAGTAGGACTAGAACTCCAGAAGCCCTCCCACTGTTGCCTCCCACAAGCATCAAGAAGACAGAGCATCACTGCCCAGAAATAAGAACATAAAGAAGCCAAGGTTGGATCAGGCCAGTGGCCCCTCCAATCCAACACTCTGTGTCACACAGTGGCCCAAACTCAAGTGCCCTCAGTCTTTCCTTCCTTCCTCCCTCTTTCATTTTCTCTGACATTTCCCCCTCTCCTCCTCCCCTATTTTCCTCCTTCCTGTTGACTATCATTTTCCCTTTAGTGTAGTGGTTAGTTTGGTGTAGTGGTTAAGAACATGGGCTCTAACCTGGGAGAACCAGTTTTGATTCCCCACTCCTCCACATGCAGCTTCTGGTGTGACCTTGGGTCAGTCACAAGCAATGCTCCCTCTAAGCTGTGGAGTCTTGTGAGCAAAAATTCAACTTCATGAGCAACTGGCATTAAAGAAGGGAAGGGACCTTGATGCTTATGTAGGGTGAGAAGAAAAGCTAAAAATGGCCTCGGGACTTCTCTCCCCCCACCCCTTTGGATATCAACAGTTGCTATCACACATTAGAGCAAGGGTCCCCAACCTGGTGCCCCTGGGCCCAATGGCACTTGCTGACACCTTTTCTGGTGCCCGCCAGATGTTCTTAGGAAGTGGGTGGGTGGGGCCAGGTAGGGCTTTTGCCCAGCAAGGCTTCTGATTGGCTTTTAGAGATTTGATCAGCTGTGTAGATTTCTTCGAGATGTTGCCTTGGAATCATCCGCCACAACAGCAAGAGGGTCTTCACTGTGTTACTGAAGTTAAGCTTCATTGTGGCAATCATTTGGTGGCTGGCTCCGCCTCCTGTGGCAGAAATTTTGCTGCTGGCTCCGCCTCCTGCAGCAGCCATTTTGCAGCAGCCGTTTTGTCGCTGCACCATGTCAGAATTCCAAATGTGCCTGCAGACTCAAAATGGCTGGATACCACATAGAGGCTAGGTTCCAAGGGTGGTTTTTCTGTACAGCACAGACCATCCAGGAAGAAGACAGAGAGTGAGAAGAACATACAGCTTCCTGAAAGTCATACCATCAGACCTGGAAGCCACACACCCCAGGTCCTGCTGGTGTTGTGAAACACAGGAGGAGATCTGGAGCCAGGCCTGTAGCGATGGTGGGGCTTTGGGGGGCTCCACCCCCTTTCTTAAAGACACAGCCCCGCAAGAATTTCTCCTGTAAATGCTTTTTTCCAATCGTTTTAAAACATTTTTTAAAGGCGTGTGTTCCTTTAAGCAGAATGGGGTGCTGTAGTTGACCAATTCCCACCCTGAGCAAGGGTGTTGGAGTAGGTGACCTCTAGGATCCCTTCTAATTCAGTGTCAAGAAACCGGTCTCCTTTAAGAGAGTTTTCTGCCTAAGTGTCTGCTTTCTTGACTACAGAAGACATCACCTCCACATGCCAGCCTGTTATCAGAACTGTTGCTTAGGCTGACAGAAGTGATTAACTTGCAGCAGCTGAGAACCGTCCCTTAAAGTGGCTGACAGCTTGCAATTTAGACATCTATCCTGATCACAGCTTTCTGTTGGCTAAATAGCTTTTCTTTCTGCACTGGGAACTTCAGCCCCACCAGAAAAAAAAAATCTGCCCCACAAGCCACAAAATCCTGGCTATGGGACTATCTGGAGCCTTCTTCTAGGATTACCAGCAGAAGATTGGTTCCTACCAGCCCAGGCTAAGCAAGCTTCTGAGAACCATGACTCCATCCCAAGCACCAGGCTACCACCACCTGCTGGAGGTCGGCTCTGAATCTCCATCCAGTTTCACATCCAGGATCAGCCGAGGCAAGAAGCCCTGACCGAAGCAACCCATAGAAAATGTGGGGCATTACATGTTATGTATTCTATCTGTGAAGAGTGCATATAAATGCAGCACTATTACTACTAGAGAAGTTGAACAAAGAGCAATAAAGCTGAAATCCGATGCCTTCTCAGTAGTACAGCCTCGTTCTATTGATTACCCAATTGGAGAATCCCAATGTTAACTGTGAGGCTTCTGTGCTATCAGCAAATGATCAGGCTTTTGTTGGTTAAAACATAGTCCTTTATTCAGATACTGGAACAGGTCTCGATGTTTGTTAGAGATGCCAAACAAAGAAGGCTTGGGGTTAATATACCTACAAGCATGAATGCTTAAACATTTCCTACCAATCAGCATACAACTAAAATGCGGGAAGACAGAGGGCCCGTTTGTTCCCACCATAGGTGAGAAAGGCATAAACATTCCCCTTTTGGCCTGTGTGACCCAGATGTGCTAAGTCCTAGGCAAAACATTCAAACCACGACAATAAAATAACCTTCAAGGCTAGAAGCAGTCAGATAGTGTCCTGGGAGCCTGGAGCGAAAGAGGGAGGGAACAGGAACAAGATAGCTTTTGTTTATATGATGTGTTGGTATGCAGGAACCCATCCTCCTGCCTAAAGAAGTAACATTAAGCAGACAGGCAATTGACACAAGGGGAGGCAATAAACCATATGGGTGATAGCAACTACAAAGAAAACGAAAGTAACAACCAGAGCAATCTTCAGCAACATATATCTTTGTCAGATTCAGTGAAAGAAAGAAACATTTAGTAATAAAAGAAATCATTGTGCATATAGAGTAGAATCTGACATTCTGCCCCCTCGAAACTAGACTCCCCCCCCCCCGGTTTATCAGGGAAACGCTTATGAAAGGAGCGGACTAACTTAGGAGCATGGACGTTATCAGCAAGGACCCATTCATTTAACTCAGGGCCAAAATCCACCCACTTAACGAAGTTTAGAGTCCAATATTTCAGAAATCTCGAAATGAGGTTCTCCCTCCTTCATCAGAGGAGGAGGAATTGGAGGATCCGGGCGCCATGCATTCTGCCCAGGATTCTTCCTCAGGAGGCTGTAATGAAAGACAGGATGCACAGAGCTCAGTGATTGTCAGAATCTGTCAATTCAGCCAATGTATTCTGGCATGCATGTCTTCAACTATCCTATGTATGTAGAGTTTATTAGAACCTATGTAACCGTAATGTATTAATCCTGTCTTGGTCGGGAGAATGACAACCATGATTTGCGAGAACAAGGGGGCCTCACATCTCTGCCTCCGCATTCCAGCTGCCCCGGCAGTAACTTCAAGGGGAGGATGCTTCTCATCTCTTATCTCATGCTAAAGAACCTTGGAGCCATGAATTGTTATGTGAACTCGCTACATCTGAGGGGTCTGGTTTGAGAAGGGAAATTTACTGCTTAACACCTCACTTTTTTCCTGTGAGAACCAAATGGTCAAGACACCTTTTAGCCCGCCAATTTTCCCTTAAGGGGATTGGCTATCTATGGGTAATTCAAACTCCTTGGAATGGTATAATAGACCCGCTTGTATTATTTGTCTCATCTCTGACAATAAACCGAGGTGCTGTACTAATGTAGGAATAGGTAATAAAGAACTGTGGTTAACCAACCAAGATCTGATCCTTGACTACTTCGAGCAGAACTCTCACAGATTGTCAGAGATCCGTGACTGGGACTCAGCCGTTCCTGACCATGTCAGACGACGACGCGGTCCCCCTCAAGCCTACTACTCCAGAAGAGACTCCCGCTACCCCGGCGGACCCGGGGAACGGGGGAGGTGGCGGCGGAGGAGGTCCCGAAGTGCCGGTGACCACGAGCCAGGGGGCTCGCTACATCCCGCGCCGGGTTCCTCATCAGAGCGCGACCCCCAAGTACGCCTGGAGCCATTTCGGTCAGCGGACCGTCGATTCGTGGGTGCACGACCGGAAAGGGGTGAGGGTTTCGCTCACCGGAGACCAGCTCGATCGAGGGAGGCCGAGCTACCTAGGAGACGACCGCGAGCCGATCTATCGTGGAGGGCCGCGTCGCCCGCCTTTCGAAGGAGAGGGGACGGGTCCGTATGGGCCCGATCCGTATCGCGAGGAGCAGACGGTCCCCTTGGATCAGATGATGGGAGAGTTGCGGCTTCAACTCACCGCCGAGCTCCGCGAGTTGGCTCTCGATCTCCAGCACCAATTTCGCGATGCTATGAGGGCAGTGCAAGGAGCTCTCCCCGGTCAAGGGGTAGGAGTCCCACTACAACCGGCGGCGCCCGGAGGGGCTCCGGTCCAGCCACAGGCGCCCGCTCTCCCGGCACAACCAGTCCAGCCGGTCGTCCCGGTTCCAGCGCCAGGGCCCGTCCCCGTACCTGCCCCGGTCCCGGCCGCGCCGGCCGCCCGCCCAGCCCCCTCCGACCCTTTGACGACCACTTTCGATGGGGACCCGGAGAAGCTACGTTTCTTCATGCTGGAGATAGAGAGATTCCTGGACAGTTGGGGCCACCTCTATCCCACCGAGAGAGAACGGATTGGCTACATCGGGTCCAAGCTGAAAGACACCGCCAGCGACTGGTATGTGAGCCTGCACGACACCCCAGGACCTGAGTTGCGTTCCCTGAACAACTTCATGTGGGCCCTCCGCCATCAGTTCGAGGACCCCCTGGGTGAGGAAAAGGCCCGTAATCAGCTAAGAAAGCTGTTCCAGGGGAGATCGTCGGTGAGGGACTACACTGACAAGTTCAGGCGCATCGCGGCCAAGATCCACGGATGGCCGGAGGAGCTATTCATGGAGAAATATTGGGAGGGCCTGAATCCGGAGATTTACGAGACTGTGCTGTTGGGGGGCCACCCGGGCACTTTGGCCACCTGGATGAGAGCCGCCATCGACATGGAGGAGCGGTTCGCCCTGATCAAGATGGGAGCGTCAGTGACGGCGGCCTGCAAAGCAGCCCCGAGAGCGAAGCCCCGATCCAGTGTGCAAGATGTCCGAGATGCGAGGTTTCGGCAAGGGTTGTGTATGAAGTGTGGGGAGAGTGGCCACTTCGCCTCCGCTTGCCCAAGAGGGGGGGGGAAAGGCCCGAAGACCTCAACCCCCGGAGCGGGGAGCACCCCTAGCCGCGGAAAAACCCCAATGAAACCCCGGGCGTTGCAGCTGGAAGGAGTTGCCAGTGATCAGGGGGAGTTGGAGCTGATGGAGACGCAGATGTCGGGAAACTCCAACGGCCTGCAGTGAGCGGCGCAGAGCTGCAGGTCCCTCGCCAAGGAGCGCCATCTCCGGTGAGCATCCCCGGCCCCCTATTATATATGGTAGTGACTGTGGTGACCCCTGGATCGGGTACCCACATGCGGGTTCGCGCCTTAATTGACTCTGGGTGTGCGCGAGACCTGATCAGCCCCTTGGTAGTGGAAGGGCTGGGACCAAAAGTCACCCCGTTATTGGAACCCCTGAAGTTCACTCAGATGGATGGGTCGGAGATGAAGGAGGAATGCATAGCAGAGACTGAGAACTTGATTTTGGGGACGGGGGAGCACTGGGAGAAGCGGGCTTTTGTCATCACCCCAAACGCCCAGTTCCCTATGGTGTTGGGCAGCCCTTGGCTCGGGGCGCACGACCCTTACATTAAATGGAGCGAAGGGAAAATCTCGTGGGTGGACGAACGCTGCCAGAGCCATAGGTGGGACCCAGAATGGGGACCGGGACCTCCGACCCCCTCTCCCCCGGCTCCCGCGCTCGCTCTCACCCCTACCATGGTGCCCAAAGAGTATAGAGACTTGCTGGAAGTATTCAGCGAGACTGAGGCGGATGAGTTGCCCCCTCATCGACTGTCGGACTGTGCCATAGAACTCCTCCCAGGAGAGAAACTCCCAAAAGGGAAATTATACTCCATGAGCCCGTTGGAACGGGAAGAGTTGCGGAAGTTCCTGGACAAAAATTTAGCACGGGGTTTCATCCGCCCAGCCAAATCCCCTTTTGCGGCGCCAGTGCTGTTCCGAAAGAAAAAGGATGGGGGCTTACGACTATGCACTGACTACCGGGGGCTGAATGCAGTCTCCACCACTAACGCTTACCCCCTCCCATTAATAAAGGACCTCTTGGCGGAAGCGGCTAAGGGGAGAATTTTCACCAAGTTGGATTTACGAGATGCCTACTTCAGGGTGCGCATCAGGGAAGGGGATGAATCTAAGACTGCCTTTAATACCCCCTTGGGGCAATTTGAATATCTGGTGATGCCGTTCAGCTTAAGTGGCGCGCCCGGGGTCTTTATGAGTTTAATCAACGAAGTGTTGCACAAGCACCTATTTAAGGGCGTGTTATGTTACATAGATGATATCTTGATCTATTCAACTGATAAGACGGCGCATGTGACTTTGGTCAGAGACGTCCTCACAACCTTACTAAAAAACCAGCTATATGTGAAACTGTCTAAGTGTGAGTTTCACCGTGAGTCTGTGGACTTCCTGGGCTACCGCATATCTCAGAAGGGTTTGGAGATGGACCCAGGGAAGGTAGAGGCTGTGGTGCAATGGGAGGCTCCACGAACGAGAAAGCAATTGCAGAGCCTCTTGGGATTTTGTAATTTTTACAGAACCTTCATCAAGGACTTTGCCAAAGTCACACTCCCCTTAACGGACTTATTAAAAACAAAGGGGAAGGGGCCCGAGGCCGGGAAGCCAGGAGAAAAGTTAGCTTGGACCGGGGAGTGTCAGAGGGCGTTTGAGACTTTAAAGACTCTTTTCACTTCAGAGCCCATTCTAGCACACCCTGACGAAACGAAGGAATTTATAATCCATGTAGACGCATCTGATGTAGCCATGGGGGGGGCCATATTACAAAGTGACTCGGAAGGGAAATTGCACCCACTGGCTTATATTTCGAAAAAATTTAATGAAACGGAAAGGAATTGGTCGGTGTGGGACAAGGAAGCCGCAGCCATTAGGTTAGCGCTCACTACGTGGCGGCATTGGTTGGAAGGGGCGCAGACTCCGTTCGAAATATGGACTGATCACAAGAATCTGGAGGCGTTGCGCACTCAGCGGTCCCTCAACGCTAAGCAGCTGCGATGGGCCGATTTCTTTTCCAAGTTTAACTTTGTGCTTAAACATTTTCCTGGGAAGGCTAACTCCTTGGCAGACGCTTTGTCCAGGTTGCCCCAACATGAAAGTGTCAAGGAAGAGGTGTTTGATTCCATGTTCTCCCCCCAACAACTAGGAGGGGCGGTGCTCACCAGGAGCCAAGCCAAAAAGGCTGAGTTGGACATTGGGAAATGTAATTGGGGGGGGGATTATGCTCCAGAAGAGATAGAGGAGCTGGAAGCTTTGGAGGAATGTTCCAAGAGGGAGGACCAATGCTGGCTGCATGGAAACAAACTCGTGGTGCCCAAAGCCAGGCGCAAGGAAATATTGTTAATCTGCCACTCCTCCAAGCTAGCCGGGCACTTCGGTTTCCTAAAGACTCTTAACTTGATCCATCGTCAATTCTGGTGGCCACGCATGCGCCGAGACGTCTCAGACTTCGTCTCGGCTTGCCAGACCTGTTTAATGTGCAAAAAGCGGGGGGGGGAAAGTTCCGGGATTGTTGCACCCCCTACCCACCGCGTCAAGACCCTGGGAAGCTATAGCCATGGACTTTATCACCAATTTGCCCCCCTCTAAGGGAAAAACAGTGATTTGGGTGGTGGTAGACACATTTTCGAAGCAAGCACATTTCACCCCTTTCAAGCAATTGCCCACAGCCAAAGGGATGGCCAAAGCTTTTTTCAATCACGTGATCAAATTACACGCTTTTCCGAAGAGAGTGGTATCTGACCGCGGTAGTCAGTTCGTTGCCACCTTCTGGCGGGAGCTCCTGAAAATGATGGACATAGAACCCGCCCTGAGCTCGGGTTACCACCCAGAGACCGATGGCCAATCTGAACGAACTAATCAAATTTTAGAGCAGTTCCTGAGGTGTTACACTAATTATCACCAAGATAACTGGGTGGAATTGCTGCCGTTTGCAGAATATAGTTACAATAATGCAGTGCATTCTTCCACGGGAGTTTCCCCTTTCATGGCAGTGGGGGGTTTCGAGGGGAAACCATTGCCTACTATTGAGAATGTCCCGCAAGCTCCCCCCTCGGACTTTAAAAAGTGGTGGTCCAGTCTCCAGGACTCATGGCCCTTGATAGGCAAAGCATTGGACCATGCCAAAGAGGATTACAAAAAATATGCGGATCGAGGGCGAGCACCAGGATGGGACCTTCAGCCCGGGGACTCTGTCTATCTCTCTACCAAAAATATCCATGGGCTGCAGCCCAGCAGGAAACTGGGATGGAAATATGTTGGACCCTATAAAGTACTACGCAAAATCTCTGATGTGTCTTTTGAACTAGAACTGCCTAAATCACTGAGCTCTGTGCACCCTGTGTTTCATTTCAGCCTATTGAAGAAAGATCCTGGGCCGAATGCTTGGCATCCAGTTCCTCCAGTTCCTCCTCCACTGATGAAGGAGGGGAGCCCTCACTTCGAGATAACTGAAATCCTTGATTCCAAGCTGCGAAGAGGCCGGTTATATTACTTAGTTAGATGGTTAGATTTCGGCCCAGAACACAACGAATGGATTCGCTCAGAACATGTTCATGCTCCTAAACTAACTAAACTGTTTCATAAAATGTTCCCTGATAAGGCTAGGTGAAGAGGATTATGGGGAGGGCAGGGTGTCAGAATCTGTCAATTCAGCCAATGTATTCTGGCATGCATGTCTTCAACTATCCTATGTATGTAGAGTTTATTAGAACCTATGTAACCGTAATGTATTAATCCTGTCTTGGTCGGGAGAATGACAACCATGATTTGCGAGAACAAGGGGGCCTCACATCTCTGCCTCCGCATTCCAGCTGCCCCGGCAGTAACTTCAAGGGGAGGATGCTTCTCATCTCTTATCTCATGCTAAAGAACCTTGGAGCCATGAATTGTTATGTGAACTTGCTACATCTGAGGGGTCTGGTTTGAGAAGGGAAATTTACTGCTTAACACCTCACTTTTTTCCTGTGAGAACCAAACGGTCAAGACACCTTTTAGCCCGCCAATTTTCCCTTAAGGGGATTGGCTATCTATGGGTAATTCAAACTCCTTGGAATGGTATAATAGACCCGCTTGTATTATTTGTCTCATCTCTGACAATAAACCGAGGTGCTGTACTAATGTAGGAATAGGTAATAAAGAACTGTGGTTAACCAACCAAGATCTGATCCTTGACTACTTCGAGCAGAACTCTCACAGTGATTTAGGCAGTTCAAGTTCAAATGAGACTTCAGAAATTTTCCTTAAAACTTTATAAGGTCCCACATATTTCCATCCCAGCTTCCTGCTGGGCTGTAATCCATGAATGTTCTTAGTAGAAAGATACACAGAATCTCCGGGCTTTAGGTCCCAACCTTCAGCCCTTCCCTTACTTTTTGTAATCCGCTTTAGCTTTTTCCAAAGTTTGTCCAATGAGGGGCCAGGACTCCTGTAACTTTGACCACCATTGGCCAAAATCCGAGTCCTTAGTGGTGTCCGTGTCAGGCAAGGAAGGCAGTGGTTTTCCCTCGAAACCCCCCACAGCCATAGAAGGGGAAACCCCTGTAGAAGAATGCACTGCATTATTGTAGCTATACTCAGCAAACGGGAGCAAGTCCACCCAATTGTCTTGATGATAATTTGTGTAACAATGAAGAAATTGCTCTAAAATCTGATTAACTCGTTCGGACTGTCCATCGGTCTCTGGGTGGTAACCCGAACTAAGAGCGGGTTCAATGTCCAGGGTCCTCAAAAGCTCCTGCCAGAAGTTGGCAACGAACTGGCTCCCCCTGTCAGATACTATGCACTTAGGAAACGTGTGTAGTTTGATCACGTGATTGAAAAATGTCTTAGCCAGGCTTCTTGCCATGGGAAGTTGCTTAAATGGGACGAAATGTGCTTGCTTGGAAAACAGATCAACCACCACCCAAATAACCATTTTCCCTTTGAAGGGGGGAAGGCTCGTAATAAAGTCCATGGACATGGTTTCCCAAGGCCGAGAAGGGGTAGGGAGAGACTGTAGTAAACCCGGGACTTCCCCCCCCCCTTCTTTTGCACATTAAGCACACCTGGCAAGAAGTTACATAATCTGACACATCTTTGTGAATTCGCGGCCACCAAAATTGTCTTTGAATAAGATTCAGAGTCCTTAAAAACCCGAAATGCCCAGACAATTTCAATTCATGACATGACAACAGGATTTCCTTTCACAGAGAGAGGGGCACAATTAGTTTCGAGCCATGATACCAACAACCCTTAATATCTTTAGAATTCTCAGCATCCCCCTCCCATTCCTTGACCTCCTCATCCGAGTACGCCCCCCCCCCCACATCTATCGACCCATGACTTGGGCTCAAGGGACGTCTTTTTCTGGCTCCGTGTGACCACTGCTCCCCCCAGCTGTTGGGGAGAGAACATGGAGTCAAATACCTCCTCCCTCTGGGATTCGTGCTGGGTAACTGGGACAATGCGTCTGCTAATGAATTAGCTTTCCCAGGGAAGTGTTTCAGGTCAAAATTGAATTTAAAGAAATTGGCCCACTGGAGCTGTTTCGCATTCAGAGAACGCTGCGTGCGCAAAGCCTCTAAGTTTTTGTGGTCAGTCCAGATCTCAAACGGCTTTTGCACTCCCTCTAGCCAATGTCTCCAAGTGGAGAGGGCTAGTTTGATAGCGGCAGCTTCCTTGTCCCACACCGACCAATGTCTTTCAGTCTCAGTAAACTTCTTTGAAATATAGGTGAGGGGGTGCAACACCTCATTAGCGTCTCGTTGTAGGATCGCCCCCCCCCATTGCCACATCAGAAGCATCCACATGTATTACAAACTCTTTAGTCTCATCTGGGTGGGCCAGAATGGGCTCTGAAGTGAATAGCCGCTTTAATTCATCAAATGCCCTTTGGCACTGGAGGGTCCAGCAAAGTCTCTCCCCCGGTTTTCCTGCCTCGGGCCCCCTCCCTTTGGTTTTCAACAGTTCGGTGAGCGGCAGGGTGATGGTTGCAAAGTCTTTCAAGAAGGTTCGATAAAAATTGCAAAACCCTAACAGGCTCTGTAGCTGCTTCCTAGTGGCTTCCCACTGCACGACCGCTTCTACCTTAGCAGGATCCATCTCCAGCCCCCTTTGAGAAATGCGGTAGCCCAGGAAATCCACCTCCCTTTGGTGGAACTCGCACTTGGACAGCTTAGCATACAGCTGGTGCTCTAACAATGTCTGTAACACTTCTCTTACTAATGTCACGTGGGATGCCTTATCAGCTGAATAAATCAAGATACATCTAGATAGCAGAGCACCCCACTAAACAAATGGTTGTGCAACACTTCATTGATTAAACTCATAAAAACGCCAGGAGCGCCACTCAAACTGAAGGGCATCACCAAATACTCGAACTGGCCCAGCGGGGTATTGAACGCCGTTTTGAATTCGTCCCCCTCCCTGATGCGCACCCGAAAGTACGCATCTCTCAAGTCCAGTTTTGTGAAAATTTTCCCCTTGGCCGCTTCCGCCAACAAGTCCTTGATTAAGGGGAGGGGGTAGGCGTTGGATGCAGACACTGCATTCAAGCCCCTATAGTCCGTACAAAGTCTCAAACCTCCATCTTTCTTTTTCCGGAAAAGGCTGGGGGCTGCAAAAGGGGACTTAGCTGGGCGGATAAATCCTCGCTCTAAGTTTCCCCCCCCCCAATAATTTTTATTCATTTCAATATTTTACATACATAATATTATTCATAGTTTTCCAATAAAGAGAGCACTCTAATAACCTTCTCTTAACTAAACTCATACATAGATACAAATTATAGGTCACCCTCCCCGTTCAAACATAATAGCATTTTACGCCAATTATCATGTTTCCATTAACTTAATTACTTAGTCTTTTCGTTTAACCAATTATATACTTTAGCCCAAACTACTTTAAAAGATTCTTCCTCTTTCCCCTTCAAAGTTCTAGTCAACTTATCCATTTCAATCACATCAAGAAATTTTTGAAGAAATTCTTGACTGCTTTGATTAAGGGGAGGGGGTAGGCGTTGGATGCGGACACTGCATTCAAACCCCTATAGTCAGTGCAAAGTCTCAACCCTCCATCTTTCTTCTTCCGGAAAAGGACGGGGGCTGCAAAAGGGGACTTTGCCGGGCGGATAAATCCTCGCTCTAAGTTTTTATCCAAAAATTTCCGCAGCTCCTCTCTCTCAGAGGGGCTTATGGAGTATAATTTCCCTTTCGGTAATTTCTCCCCCGGGAGCAGTTCAATAGCACAGTCAGTAAGACGGTGGGGAGGCAGTTCATCAGCTTCGGTTTCACTGAACACATCTCTTAAGTCTCTATATTCCGGGGGGACCAGATCCGGCGCTAATGCTAGTGCCGCCGGATTTGAGGAGCCAGGAGGCTCTTTTCCCCATTTGGAATCCCATGTGTGCTTGGAACATTTGGGGTCGACCCAGGATATTTTCCCATCACTCCACTTGATGTACGGGTCGTGGGAACTCAACCATGGGCTACCCAGCACCATGGGAAATTGGGTATTAGGAGTGATCACGAAAGCCCTGGCCTCCCAGTGAGTCCCCGTCCCCACCACCAAAGGTTCAGTCTCTGCCACACACGCCTCCTTCATCTCAGAACCATCCATTTAGGTGAACCGTAAGGGTTCTTTCAGGGCCTTCACCTGGGGTCCCAATCCCTCCACCACTAAGGGGCTAATTAAGTCTCTGGCACAACCCGAGTCTATGAGGGCACGAACCCGCATGTGGGTTCCGGTGCTTGGCACCATTACAGTCACTACCATGTAAAGCAAAGGACCCAGGATGCTCACCGGCGATGGTGCGTCGGGGGCTGGGACCTGCAGCTCTGCGCCAGCTACTGCAGGTCGTTGAAGTTTCCCGACGGCTGGGTTTCCCCGAAGCTGAACCCCCAGCCCCCCGAACCTCTGGGAGGGAAGCGCTCCTCCTCCAGCACGCTTGGGTGGCCGAAATCCGATTGGTCGCCGCTGAAGCGCACTCTGGCCCCCTTCCAATCGTGGATCCATGTCTCAGAAGTGCCTCCTCCAAAAGTAGCCCAAGAGCACCTAGGAGAGGCCGGCAGCCAAGTAATCCGAGCCCCTGTGTGAGGGGGCTGGCCCAACTCTTGGGCCATGGTGGTCACCTGCACCGGTTGCTCTGCTGGCCCAGTGGGAGCCGTGGTAACTGGGACCTCCAGGGGTGTTTGGTGGTTACTCCCATCATCTGACATGGCCAGGTATGGGAGGACCAAAAAGCCAAATCTCTAACTATCTGTGAGGCTTCTGTGCTATCAGCAAATGATCAGGCTTTTGTTGGTTAAAACATAGTCCTTTATTCAGATACTGGAACAGGTCTTGATGTTTGTTAGAGATGCTAAACAAAGAAGGCTTGGGGTTAATATACCTACAAGCATGAATGCTTAAACATTTCCTACCAATCAGCATACAACTAAAATGCGGGAAGACAGAGGGCCCGTTTGTTCCCACCATAGGTGAGAAAGGCATAAACATTCCCCTTTTGGCCTGTGTGACCCAGATGTGCTAAGTCCTAGGCAAAACATTCAAACCACGACAATAAAATAACCTTCAAGGCTAGAAGCAGTCAGATAGTGTCCTGGGAGCCTGGAGCGAAAGAGGGAGGGAACAGGAACAAGATAGCTTTTGTTTATATGACGTGTTGGTATGCAGGAACCCATCCT
The DNA here is from genome assembly GCA_029233225.1 of Lepidodactylus listeri. Classification (NCBI taxonomy): domain Eukaryota; kingdom Metazoa; phylum Chordata; class Lepidosauria; order Squamata; family Gekkonidae; genus Lepidodactylus; species Lepidodactylus listeri. The sequence goes on from JARCFY010000002.1 coordinate 180,048,320, forward strand.
CCTGCCTAAAGAAGTAACATTAAGCAGACAGGCAGCTGACACAAGGGGAGGCAATAAACCATATGGGTGATAGCAACTACAAAGAAAATGAAAGTAACAACCAGAGCAATCTTCAGCAACATATATCCTTGTCAGATTCAGTGAAAGAAAGAAACATTTAGTAATAAAAGAAATCATTGTGCATATAGAGTAGAATCTGACACTTACTAATTATGCATTTTACCACCTTACTCTGGTGGGAAATGTGTGCGGACTCTACCATTGGGTCCCTAAACTTTCCTAGCTAGGACATTAGCATGCATAAACAAATGTGTCAGTTCTTTCATGACTGCAGAGAGGTAAAAGTTTCCCTTGCTTGAACGTCAGTTGAATCCAACTCTAGGGGACGGTGGTCATGTCTGTTTCCAAGCCGAAGACCCTGTCCGAAGCTCTGTCCGAAGACTTTTTCTGTGGTCATGTGGCCAGCATGACTAGATGCCAAGGAGCACAGAACACTGTTCCCTTCCCACCGAAGCAGCACCTATTTATCTACTTGCAATGTCTTGCTTTCCAGCTGCTAGGCTGGCAGAAGCTGGGGCAAGAGACGGGAGCTCACTCCGTCATGCAGCACTCGGGTCTCAAACTGCCAAGCTACCGAGCTTTCAGTCTGAGGCTCAGCATCTGAACCTCTGAGCCACCGCAGCTCCTCCTGACTTCAGAGAAAGAATTTGCTAATCCCAATATTTAAAAGTCCAGCAAAGGAGATCCCCAGATCTTCATAGGTGGAAAAGTTCACTAAGGAAGTGTTGGAGGTGGGATGTTTTTTGACCTTCACCTCATGGTCTTTACTGTAAGTTTCCTGCGCGCTCTGTGACCCCAGATGGCCCACGCCCACCTCCAGGGCTTCAGAGCAGTCCTCCATCCCAGAGAAACTCTGGCCTTCTGCTTCTTGCAATTTCCTCTGCATGCTCATTCTCTCTTATGTTCATCCCATCAGAGATTCTAGATTCATCTGCTCACTTGGACATCCTGGCCATTGTCTTTTGCACCACTTTGCCTTTGTGGCCTGGCTTTGTGAGTGAAAATCATTTTTCTCTTTTTCTCTACTGACAGATGTACATATTTGCCATCAAGTTGCATCCAGCTTCTGGTGATCCCAGCAAGGGGCTGCAAGACAAGTGAGAAGCAGTGGTGGTTTGCCTTTGCCTTCTTCCTCGGACTCTTTTTTATTATTATTAAACATTTTTATTAATTTTTAACAAACATAGTTAAAACAATCAGTTATAATAATATCCAGTACAGTATCAATAACAGAATACAAACCAGTACAGCATTACTTCCTTTAATGCTTATCATTTAACTATTTTATTAAATTACCTCATAGCATTCTTACCTTTTATGTAAAATAGCTAATATTTCTGGGATTTCTCCTCTTATCTACATTTACATACAAACATTCCAGAATAGGTAGCCATACTGAAAAAATATTTCAGTCCTTATCTAAAGTGTTGTTTGTACAGATTAAGTTTTTCCATTATATATATATATTCAGGGGTCATTTTGTAGAAAAAGAGGTGCAGGAGCTCATTAGCATAACTCATTAGCATAACTTATTTGCATGTGTCACACCCCCTGACATCACCAGATGTGTGTCAGAAGGCAACACCCACCACTCAGGCTCCACCCCAAAAATCTCCAGGTATTTCCCAACTCAGAGCTGGTGAGTAAGGTTTACACTTTGACTAAAGACACTTAAGGTTTCCTTTGCTCTTGCAGGGAAGCTAATACAGATCAAGTTAGTTCGCTTTTTAAAAAAAATAAAATAAATAAAGTTAATGTGCTTTTACTTTTTTCCATTGCGCATCACCGTATGTGCCTGCTCCTGGGCCTGTTGCTCCCAGACGTGTTCCTGCTCGAAATGACCCCTGTATAATTCCAAATTTAGCAATGCTGCAAAGTTCTAGTTGGGATTTGTTCTGATTTCCATTTATTGGCAATTGCTGCTTTTTGCAGCGTATAACAATAAAGCTAATGGTTGTTTCCTGATATTGTGTGTTTTGTTGTCTTCTTTACAATCTAATAATAGTATCTCTGGTTTTAGTGGGATTTCTATATCAGTAATATCTTTTCTCAGAGTCTTCCTTGGTGGTCTCTCTTACAGGTGCCAATCTGTTGGCCAGCAAGGCACCCTTGGGTGCTCTTATGGATTTTTATCCATAAGTTTGAACTCTGTGTCGCCAGCAGTGGAAGGGACTTGCGCTTTCTTCTCCACATAGGAGCCAGCTCCAGCCCAAGCCAGGAGGCTGACACCCCAAGCAGTTCACCCAAGACAAGGACAAAGGACCCCTCTTGCCATGAGGCCTCCTTCTGTCAGACATCCGCTGGTTAACCCCCATTCCTCAATATACATCTGAATAAGTTATGCTAACAAGACTGCCTAGCACCTACTGTGCCAGCCATCAGATACTTGGCTAAAACCATCAACTGACAATAGGTTGGCCAGGTGAGTCATCGGACCCCAGACTCAGTGTCTGTTTCCTGGTGAAGTCATACCTGCCTCACTGACCAAACCCCTGGACCTCCTCCCTTTGTTCACCTTTAACCTATAGCAGGGTCCAACAGGGGCGGACCGCCTAGTAGGTGTGTTAGTGGGTTGTGGTCTGCAGAGCCCGCCCAAGACCCCCCAATAAAAGTCCAAACCCAGAGTCACTCGGCCTCTTGAGCCATCGCCCTCTATCTTACCTATTGACCCTTCAGTCCAGCTTTCTGTCCCCAACCCTTGCCTCCATCTTTAAACCCCTTTTTCTCTCTCTGGACTCGCGATCCAGGAGAACCACGTGATCTTGCCGGTTCAAGCCTCGTGGCCCCATAGCTTTTATACCTTTCTTCCCAAATCCAACTCATCTTGACATCGGACAACGCATCTAAGGTAACGTGCTTTCCCCACCAACGAAACCTGCTCATGCAACAGTGCTATTTTCTCTCTTTATTTTATTAGTCCTGTAAGAGTGTGTGTATGATTACGATTTTTGTATGCTTGATTACATGATCCAAGTAAACAACATTGAACTTGGAACTCGCCTCACGTGCCTCTTTCCTTGAGAACTCCCGGGAGGGGTGGGACCCTGGTATAGTTGGCAAGAACCCGTGTATTTTGCCAATTGCTAAGTGTAAATTAAAGCAATTCGGCTAACAGAATTGGGGGCTCGTCCGGGATTTGCCCTGAGGGTTAAACTTCGCGCCATAGTCGACAGGCGTGTCTTTGACCCACAGACGTAAGGGAAAAACCACTTCCGGAACTCTTGGAGAGGCTGTATGATTGGTTTCTGTCTGCGTGCCTGGCTCTAGCGAGCAACCTATCGTGGGTGGCTTCCCCCTTCTCTCTCTCTCTCTTTGAACCCCAGGTCAAACTGTGTGACCGTCCGCGCGTCTATTTTGTGGGAAGGGACCCCAAAGAAGACCAGAGTAGGGCGCTAGGCCAGTTGCACCAACACTACATACACACGCTGAGTCCGAAAAAGAACTTTTCCCTTGAACACATCCTTGCTCTTCCCTTGCCTTACTTCGCTCAGCGAAGTGGAAATAAGTAATTTAGGTTCGGGGTTACCCTGAGAGGCATATTGTCTGGAAACCCTACTGGCTAGAGATAGTCCAGTGCTCAGTGAGTCCGCCATAGCTCACTATTTTCCGAGTCCGCCATAGCTCGTAGTTGTGTTGAGCCCGCCATAGCTCAGTGAGTCCGCCATAGCTCACTATTTTCCGAGTCCGCCATAGCTCGTTGTTGTGTTGAGCCCGCCATAGCTCAGTGAGTCCGCCATAGCTCACTATTTTCCGAGTCCGCCATAGCTCGTTGTTGTATTGAGCCCGCCATAGCTCAGTGAGTCCGCCATAGCTCACTATAGACTGAGTCCGCCATAGCTCAGGTCTGTGGTTAAAGGTAATCCAGAAAGGCTAGGAGAAGCCTAGAAACCTTATAATACGGGTTAGGAGGTAATCCCGTCAGAGAAGCGAGGCTTGGCCACCCCGTTCTCGAAACCCCAAAGTTAAGAGGTAGAGGAACCTCGAAGACAGAGGAGTCTCTTTGGGTTGGAGGCACCCGGAGTCTGAAGGAACGGATATTCCTCAGCTTCAAACGCCAGGTTTTTGGGTTAAAAAGTAATCCCTGAGTGTCGCGGGGTGAGAGTCCCCCGGCCCTAAAAACTGCATAGAAAGTGTGCTAATTAATAAGTAACGTTAGCCTCCTTGTGCTAACAAAAAGCAGCTTTACAATCTAAGAAAAGCGGAAGAGACAACTTCCCAGTCTTTGCCCCTGTTGTACGTGAAAACAGGAGAATCCCTACAAAGATGTTTCGTACCAAGGAGGACGAACCTAAGCTAGAGAAATGGCTGGTGAAAAAGGGTAAGTCTCCTTGGAAGGAAGGATCTTTCAAGGGTCCCAATCCATTAGAAATAGCCCGGAATGCTTTCCAGGACTATTGCACATCCCAGAAACCTAGTTCTACTGCCAAGGACATAGCCGCTAGTTGGGCTTTATATACGGCTTTGCAGGACGCTGCTGCCGTCATTACACGCCTACAAGCGGATGTGGACCGGCAGGAGGAACTCATAAGAGATAGGGACCAAAAATTAGAGGAAACCAATAAGGAGAGTAATCAGAAGCAAGAGACCATAGTCAAAGAATATCAGCAAAGGCTGGAAGAACTAAACGTTCAACATAAGGCAGCAGTGGATAGAGAGGTGGCCAGATTCGACAGATTAGAATCTAAATTCGAGGCCACCAAAGAGGAATTAGTGGAAATAAAAAGTAAGCATGAACAAGATCTCACGTTCCAACGTACAAATTATGAGGAACTTATGGCCAATAAACAAGATGAGCTAGAACAAGAGATTAACCAGCTGAAAGCAGCCCACGAGGACGAGGAGCATAGGCTGAGGACCGAGAAGCTAAATGTAATTCTGGCAAACCAGAGTCTTACTATTGCTGTCCAAGATGCTAATAAAAAAATAGAGGGCCTAAACCGTAAAGTAGAAATGACAGAGAGCGCACTAACTCAGTCGAGAGAAGAGATAAATACTTCTAAGGCTGCGGCAAAATACCTAGTGGAACAGAACCAAATTAAAATACAGCAAGCTAACCACGAGGCTTGCCAAAGGGAAATTGCCACCCTAAAGAAGCAAGTGGGAATACAGAATGCAGTGATCTCCACTGTACACCCCGGAAGTATGATAAACCTCTCCGAAATCTCGGCCATTGAACCCAGCGCCCCTATGCACCCCATTAGCACGAAACATACGGTGATCACAGAAGGCGATGATACATCTACCCAGGTTGTGACCGAGACCAGGCTCTGGAAACCCGATGAGGTTAAAGCAGTAGCTGAACAATTGGGCCCTCTTACTAGGGAGAATTCCGTACAATGGATGGCTAATGTAGATATGATTTACAACTCCGCTAGCGGAGAAGACCTCACATTGGTGGCCCGTCAGTGCGTAGCAGCTCCCCAGCTTCCAACTCTCAATGCAGCCATTGCGAGTGGCAATTTAACTGCAGCTTCAAAGACGAAGTGGATGCAGGACGTCCTTAAATATCTAAATCCCAACACTACTTTACTTGCTCTCTATGTGTTGGAAAGACAGAACCCCAATGAAGACCCAGAGACATATATGGCTAGGAAACAACTATTAGCTGTCCTAGCAGACCAAGTTGCTATAAAACCCACCACTGGCGCGCCTGACTATGAGGAGGACGATTTCAAGGAAGCACTTGTAAGTGGCCTCCAAACCCAAGCCCAACTATCTTTAAACATAGCAGATGGTGCGTCAACTACTTGGACAGATCTGGAGAAAAAGATTAAAAGAATAGCCTCTCTTCTCCGAGGTGCTGGAGCTCTAAAACCCCACAAAGGCAAGAAATTAAAGGATAGGGAGGATGACGAACCCATACAGGCGATAACTTACGCCAACCATGGGCCCCATTCGCAGTTCCAACCGTCTGGAAAGTATGAGCCCAAAAATGACCGATACCCTAGACAGGACCGGTATGAGAGAGGCAAACCTTGGCAGAACAATTATCAGAGAGGAGGAGGAAATTTCAGAGGAAAAAGGGAATATCGAGACTACCGCAGCAATCCTGCCCAAGCCCACCTCCAGCCTTCCGCGCCACCTTCTCAAAACTATCAGGGCCCCCCTCAAGGCCAATACGGGCAGCCACAAGGCCAAGTAAACCAGCCACAGGCGTATCAGCCGTCGGCACCTGAACCGAACCCCAGCTATCAGCCTCCGGAGACGTCCGATACCTTGAGGAGGCAGGTATGGATGCAGCTTAGGGAAAGGGGATACGAGATGGAAAGATTCCACAAGCAGCCTAATAGTGTTCTGCTTCGTGCCTTGGCGGAGAGTGAGGAGAAGGTACAGGCACCAGGTCAGCCCATCTACCCAGTGCTTAGTAAGGAACTGTCGGAACTCACGAAGCACAGCTAGGGCTGCCCGGAGTCCCAAACTCTCCCCAATGGCGTTGTGGCTCCCTTGAAGCCCGATACATGGGGGAGACCGACCGTGAAAGCAGGGGTCGGGACTCCAGGGAACAGTAAACCTGCTACTCTTCTCATCGACACCGGAGCCGCTCTTAATGTATTGAGTCCATATCTAGCCGCCCACGGCCAACCCACTCAGGAGGCCATTATGCTCGCCGGTTTTGCTGGAGGCGCACACAGAGCCACGGTCTGGAAAGACGTTCCTTTAACTGTAGGAACTCTTTCTACCCTCGTGTCTGCCTGCGACAATCAAGGTGAGGATGCTGGCATCCTAGGGGTCCCCTTTTTCCAAGAACATGGCTTGACTATTGATCTAGCAAACGGCTTCCTCTGGCAAATTCCAGAGGGCCCTCGCGAAATCAATGCAATCCATAGATGCGCTGCCCTCAAAGCTCCTCTCCCTCTGGCCCCAATTGAGCCTAGTGATCCCTGGATCCGAGATTTTCCGGAGGTCTGGATCAAGGACAAGGCAGAATGTGGGACGGTGAGAGATGCCTGTGTTCTCATAGAAGGCCAAGATCCTCCACCTCAGAAACAATATAAATACCCTGCAGAAGCTGAAAATGGAATAGCCAAAACCATAGAAGGCCTTTTACAATGGGACGTAATCCTCCCCATGCAGTCTATATGCAATGCCCCTCTGTGGCCAGTCCTAAAGGCTGACGGTGTAACCTGGAGAATGACTGTGGACTTCCGAGCTCTGAATGCTGTAACCCCACCAGTAGCACCTGTAGTAGCCAAATACCACGAGATCCTTGCCGCCATTGCTGCCGGATCTCGCTACTATAGTGTGATTGATTTGGCTAACGCGTTCCACTCGATCAAGCTACACGAGTCTTGCTGGTATAAATTCGCGTTCACTTTTCGCGGCCAGCAATATGCATTCAAAAGAACACCACAAGGCTTCCATTCTAGCCCCAGCATTTGCCACGCACATGTGGTCCGTATGTGGGATCGTCTCGGCCCCTCCTCCAAGGAACACGTGTTGTCATATGTGGACGACATCTTGGTCCACGCCCCCACTGAGGAAGAAACCATGGAAGTCACTAGAGAAGTCCTCCACCTTCTAAAAGCTGATGGCTTCAAGGCCAGTAGGGACAAAGCACAGCTGGTTCAAACCAATGTAAAATACCTCGGCCTAGCACTAGGACCCGACGGCAGGACGCCCGACTCACAGAGAATGGCTGTAATCGCCAAACTCCCCGCCCCGACAGATGTGCCTTCCCTCCGTGCTCTCCTGGGAACCTTCAATTTTTCCAGGGATTTCATGGAAGGGTTCGCTGACAAAGCCCGGCCGCTCTATGCTCTCCTTAAGAGGGACGCTCCATGGGTCTGGGGACCTGACCAACAATATGCATTTGCCAGCCTGAAACAAGCGCTTGCCTCAGCTCCTGCCTTAGCTCATCCAGATCCAACAAAACCCTTTTACATTCAGTTAGCCCACACGGAGAAAAGTATCGGGGCCACGCTCATCCAGCATCATGCCGGGGCTCCTAGAATTGTAGCCTATGCCTCCAGGAATCTTTCTTCTGTCGAAATAAAGTTCACCCCGTGTGAAAAGATATGTCTAGCCCTAGTCTGGAGCCTTACGCACTGGGAGTTTATAATCGGGGGAGCCAAAGTCATTGTGCAAACAACACACACTCCCCTCAAGTATATCCTTTCAGGGAAGATCCAGGACGGTCAGGTATCCAATGCCCGCATCGCCCAGTGGACGCTTGCCCTGGTCAATAAGGGGATTGAATATAAGAAAGAGCAAAAGGAGCAACCTGCCCCGTACGGTCTGCTCATCACTGGGGACGAGCATGAATGCCCCCTTCCAGATGTGGAACATCTGCCTTGGCCCGCTATATGGGGAGTGCCATTAGAAGAAGCCAAGCAAAAAGGGTTTAATTGCTGGTTCTGTGATGGCTCATCCTTCCATATAGCTGGCACCCCACATACAGGATATGGCGCAGTCCGGGTCCACGACAATTACACCCTGCAAGCGGCTGTCCGTCCCCACTCTAGTCAAGCCGCAGAGGTCGCTGCCCTTAAGGCTGTTCTTGAGTTTGAACCTTCAGACTGCCCCGTAGCCATCTTCACGGACTCGGACTGGACGGCCAAGGCCGCCACCGTCTGGCTCCCACACTGGGAAAGACAGCAATGGGTCAATGCGGAAGGAAAGCCAGTAGCTCATTTAATATTGTGGAGAGAAGTCGTGCGGCTCCTCCATAAACGCTCGGCCGAGACACAAATTTCCCATGTCAAAGGCCACCAAAAGGCAGACACCGAAGTAGCTTATTGGAATGATCAGGCAGATCTCTTAGCCAAGGAAGCGGCACGTTTTAACTCATCCTCAGATCAACCCGCTTGCCCGGTAAACCCAGTAGTGACTAGAAGCAAGGCAAACACCTTCCACGACCGTCCTGCCATTCCCCCTGTATTTATAGATCTCGGGGAACTCCAAGCAAATGATGCCGATGTTCAGGATCTCCTCTCCAAGGGCAAAGATCCCACTGGGAGATACACCATCAAGGAAGAAGAGGGAGTTATATGGGCTTTTGACAACACAGGGACCCGACACTGGGTTGTCCCTGTCGAAGTCCGGGCCGATTTAATTCAATTTATACATGAGCAAGGACACCGGGGTAAAGAACCAACTCTGGAACGGGTCAGGGACGCGGGCTGGTGGCCGAACATCCGCAAAGACGTGGCACAATGGGTGGATAATTGCCTATCATGTGCCATGGTTAACGCGGACTCTTCAGGTCCCAAAGCCCCCATCCAGCACCAGAGGGTGGAAGGACCCTGGGCTCGGGTTCAAATTGATTTTATCGGACCTCTGCCTAAGACTCGCAGAGGGAACAAATATTGTTTGACTGTGATTGATCCATTCTCGAAATGGGTCGAAGCATTCCCCTGCCACAATAACACGGCCTCCACTACGGCCCAACTGCTTTTTAATAACCTTTTTTCCCGTTGGGGTATCCCTAAGGTCATCGATTCCGACCGCGGACCCCACTTTTTAGGTGAGGTCACCCAGGAGCTCTGTAAAGCTCTCGGCATTAAGCAGCGGTTCCACGTTGCCGCTCACCCTCAATCTTCAGGGGCAATTGAACGCACAAACCGCACCCTCAAGGAAGCTCTGGCCAAGATAGTCACTTCCACAGGTCGCACCTGGGACGAAAAACTGCCCATAGTTCTCATGGCAATACGAGGGACTACAGCCAGACATGGTTACTCCCCTCATATGGTCATGACCGGGAGAAAGATGCGCATGCCTGAAGCCTTTTGGCTCCAACATGACATGCCAGGCGATCTGGAAACGCAAGTGGCACACGATATCTGGGTTAAGACTCTTATCCGAGACTTACTGGTCATTCACCTCCAAGTGGCTAACGAATTAGGGCAAAGCCAACTGGCAGTGGATAAAAAGCTCGGCTGGGTGCGCAATCCTCAGCTTTGGGAACCCGGACAGCAGGTTCTATACCGGAAATTTAGCAGGCATCAGCATGCTCTCATGGCCAAATGGGCTGGCCCGGTCCCCATTGTGGATCGCGTAAGCCCTGCGGTCTACAAGCTTGCCATTCCCAGGAAGCATGGTCAAACGTGGTACAAGTTCTTCCACTCATCCCAGCTCAAGCTGTGGAAGGGGAACCCAGTTCCACAACCTCCTAACCTCACTCCGGATCCCGGGGGAACTTCGCAGCCTCTTGCCGCTGTTACCTTCGGACCTCACTTGCCCACGGACGTTTTTGATCTTGTGCCTCTTTTCTCCCTTGGAGAGACATGCCTTGCCTTTTAAATGCTTCCTCACGGCTTTAGTTGCCTTTTCGGAAGCAAGGGGGGGAGACCATGGTGTATAAACAGGGTTCCCTTTTAAGTGAAGCCGCGGGAGCGTGCAGTACAAATCGCACCGGGCTTACACGTGGGAACCACTACACTCAACCCCAGCCTTAGGTAAAGGGAACCATACTGTGACTGCTTGGGTATGTCGACCACAGTATGGAAGTCCAGGAATTTCACTTACACACCCCTCAAACATTATATTACAGAATGCATCCAGGATCTTCCACCCCAGCAGCAGACAAATTGGTAAGATCATTAAAGCTTGTATTCTTATTTGGATTGTCCTCGTTTTGTTATACCTCAGCAACACAAATAGCCAACCATACGGTAGTCTTGACCAAATGGAGATGCGTGGGAATAAACATGCCTTTTAGAATTTTTACCTGTGTAACAGGACGGCATGACAGAGCAGTCACACTTACACCTATAGATCGATGCCCACCACAGCAGCTTACCCATTGCATCCACAGTCGCACCGGAGAAAAGGTGACCCTATGCACCTCCGGGAAATATTCTATGGATGAAATGGAAGTGGTCCTGTGTAAACAGTCACAAGCCAAAACCAACACCTCCACCATTGAATATACTGCTCCTACCCCCACCTCCATATACACAGACATAGCTGTAATATCAGCTGCCGTATGGGACATTGGCGATCCTTTAAAAGTAATCATTTCCATTGGCTCCCGACACTTCCATAACGACACAGAGGTCCCAATAACGCTCACGGACCCATTCGGCGAAGATATAGACCTAGAGCCATTGGCATGGGGCAAGCTCAATTGGCATTTTAACTGCTCTGCGTTAAAGCAGCAAGGTCCCCCAGACTGGACCCTACTTTTAAACACGTCTGTCTGCCTCAATGCCACCGATACTGTAAACCTTACAGCTATCGGAACAACAATTCTACAGCTCACTCATCAGGAAGGGAACTATACTTTAATAATTGGTGATACAAATCACACACTAAATTTGGACCCACTTATCCAAAATGTAGATGCACTGGCCTCATTGGACTACCCAGTAGTGGGAGCACACACTTTAAAATTTAATCATCAAGAAACAGTCTTGATGCAGCCGCAAATATCAGTCAAAAGAGTCAATGTCAGCTTAAATGGGCTCGGCACTTCTTTCAGCCATGCCCTCTGTGACTCTTATTTACACACGACCCAGCAAGGTTGGGACAATTGGATCCTAATGTGGCGTAAAGGAGAGCTCTCTAGAAGGACTAAACGCGATCTTTCTGATTGGGTCGCACCCGTAGGAGCGGGCATGGCAGCCATAGATGCTGCAAACATAGAAGTGATAGCGAATAAAGCCTCCAAGGTTTCATTCGACATCTCTCAAATGAGCCTCCCTCTCACGCAATCATTGGATTCCCTTGCCCACGTGGAACGCTCCACCAATCCAGTGCTGATTACTTGGGAACAAATCATGGAAAAAGATTTTACCAATCTCCTTGATGACATTCAGTCTTTACAAAACAATATCTCATTGGCTCTTGCTTGCACTCAAGCACAAACTCTTAATGTAGTCACTGCCATGACTATAATCAAACAAGCTATGGCTGGAGTTATACCTTTAGAAATAAGGGAATTGATTAAAGGAAATCTCACTGCCAGTGAAATCTCGCTCGAGCACTGGTGGTCGTTGGCAAACGCCTCTTTTGATGCAGTAACCCAGACCTTGCAATTGATTATAACCACAGTGACCGCTAAAGAAATTTTCCACATCTATCCAGTAGTTCCACTGGGTATTCAAGTTGATTCGGACACCGTACTATATGCCAGGAACAGTGACCGATGGGCTAAAGTAAGCTCATCAAGCTGGCATATGATCAATCTAGACGGATGTACCCATAAGGAAAACTTAGGCTTCATCTGTGATGACGAAGCCCTAGAAAAACATCACCCATGCCTAGTTCCCAAGAAACACGCCATCTCTCACTGTCAATTTGACGCAGTCAGTGAGACCGGATCTACTATTATATACATAGGCAGAGCTTGTGTCTGTCTCAGGACTACCTGCGAACACATTCACCTCAATACACTATACTACCAACAAATGTTGCCTGGAATAAATAGATGCTTTTGTAATGTTACCTCCATACGAGGGTGTGATTTTTATTTTGAAACCCCCATTTGGACACAACAAGAAATGGCCCTATCCCCAGAATTATATGACTCTATTGCTCCAGTGCCTTTGGGGTTAGGACTGGAAGCCCTACGGAAATTGCTCTCTCACCCAGACCTCCAAGAACGCCTGGCTCAGCTAAAGAAAGCGGGAGATAAAGCCGCCTTAAACGTTTCCCATAATGGTGCCAGAATTAAGGAACTGGCTGTGGAAATAAAAGAGGCTGGCAAACATAGCTGGTGGGAATCTCTTCTTGGTTGGTCCCCGACATCGACGGGATATTTAAATTTAATGCTCCACCCCATAGTCGTCATTTTGGCCTTCCAAATTATTTTGATAGTGGCGCTAATTACAATGACTTGTTGGGTGAGAAGACAAATCCACAAATTGGAAACTCAATCTAAAGCCTCGGACTTCCAAGCCTTGATGCACGTTGCATCTAAGGTTTCGAATTCTTAGCCCCTCCTTTCCCGCCTCTGGCATACCTTAACTGTTGCCCTTTTCCCTATGTTTGTCTGTCTTCCTCCATTTTCAGACCCTTATATGTGTTTATGTTTGTGTTTCTATTCTTTAACCGTTATTGGGTGGGTCTCTTAGACGAGACCCATGAGGTAGGAAAATTGGCCTTTAGCAGCAGTCTATCGAACCCAAGGGAACATCAGCGAGACTACAAATGCAGCCGAAAGCGGTTCAGTCTCCTGCACATACTCAGAAGACCTAAATCTTGCTGCCTTTTTGATTCCTCTGTAGCATCGCTGGCACCAAAAAAGCCATATTGTCAAGCCGCCAAGAAGCCAGTGGAACTTTCTCAGGATGACTGAGATCCATTGTGGCAATATGGTCACGTTTGGAGGCCAGCGCGACGGAGCAGGCCAAGAAAGGGAGTGCAAATGTGCAAGTCCTACTGGAAAACCAGTGGGAGAAATGCAATCCTTTCAAAAGGGTTAAGGCAAGCCCTGATCTTTTTGTGCGAGCTCTCCCCTGGCCAGGACTTTTTCGATTATAGGACATAGAAATATTGAATCACTTTTACCCCTGGGTTCCCAATTTGAAACCTCCTAAAGTATTTTTTATTGTGACATTGGCAGTTTTCAAAATAACAACTTATTGAACAAAAATCCGGCCTTCAGAAATTAAGAACCAGCGTGCTTTGCGGCAGCTCTATTTTGCATACGCCCAGACACGTGGATCTTAAAATTAGTCCTCTCAAAACGTGTGCTATTACGTTGTATATCTTTTGACCGTTCCCATCCGTGCCCCGGACGTCTTTATTTTTGGTTTCACTTTTGCAAAAGTCTCCCACCAATGTCAGTACACCCTTTTTACGGTTCATAACCAGCCACATCTTAGGATTATCACAAGCCTCTGCTTGTTCTCAAGAATTTTCCTCTTTTTATTTCTATTCTTTAACCAGTATTGGGCGGGCCGAAGCCCTAACGAACCGTAGGGAGCAATGAGAGAAAGAAAAGGGAGATAGGGGGTGGGAGGACCGAAAGCATTTCTTCATGGGAGATCAGAAGAGCCGGGGGCGCATTCAAAGATGCCGTCGACAAAAGCTCCGTAGTTGCATTTGTGGCTAGCACGAATGTCAAGCTGAGTAGGCGGCTTCTCCCGGTGGTGCGCACAGAAGCTGGGGTCGAAAGTTACTCCAATCCTCCACCTCTCTCGCCCCATCTCCACCAGGCGTGCAATCCGATCGCCACTCGAGGCAGCGACGGGTGCCTGGGGAAAGGCCCCAAGGTTAGCCCGCTCCAGCCAGAGCCTCCCCGGCCACATATTTCTGCATCTCTTTATGTTAGAGTGACCTCCTCCCTAACTATCTGCCCAAGCGATCCTCAACCCCAAAACACTCGGCCATCTCGGGGTGAGCTTCTTATTCAACCCTTGAGTTTCTAAAATATATTTTGCTCATGATATCTTTTCTCCCAGCATGCCTTTACTGACGCCCAATCTGCATAATACGTCAATCATCATTAACTTATTTAGTCTTCATATGTACTTTCCCTTATTTAGTTATTTTTATGAGCATGTAGCCTCATCCACAAACTTTTACTGTGTGCACAGTTTTGTTTTTGTCTCCGCCTCTTTGTTTTTGTGCACTCTACGGGCAAGAAATAAACCGTTTTTGTTTGCAAACCAAGTCTTCTGTTTGCAAAACAAAACCGGTTGCTTGCCAAAACACTTTTGCTCTGCGCTTGCTTTTCTATTCTTTACCAGTGTTGGGAGGGCCGAGGCCCAGACGAACCATGGGGAGTCATTAGTGAGCAGGACAACAAGCACAAGGAGGACATGGAAGCCCGAGAGACGGCTCAGGAGGAAGAAGTAGGACAAACGAGTCCTTTGTCTCCCTCTGCCATGCGGCCCCTCCAAGCCGAAATGATCTGGAGGACATGCAGAAGTTGGGTTCGGAATTTAAATCCGGCCCATGCTCTCTTTCACCAGGCGTGCAAGCTCTCCCTGCACGAAGCAGTGGAGAGTGCCTGGGAAGGACTCCCCGGTTAGATCAGAACCTCGGACCAAGACCCCTGTCCCCTCTTTTTAACATCTTTCTAAGTTAAAGGGAGATTTTCGCCAGCTCTATCCCCGAAGTGCCTGCAAGCTAAAACGTATCCTCGCTCCAACACTGGTGTCCAATTCGATTGTTTTTGATTTTTAATAAATTTATTTTTCTCAGAATGTTTATGTATCCCAGAATGCCTAAACAATCCTCTCATTTGCATACGCAACGACCTCCAGCCGTAACATATACAGCCAAGTCCAAAACACGCGACCTTTGAGGGGTTCTGCCTAGTGACTAGCTGCCCAGTCCGCTCCTCATTGGATATGGGACGGGACCACTGGGATCAGGTTAAGGGGGGAAAGATTGTTCTATTTTTGTACAGTATTAGGGGAGGGCCCCCCGAAGGGAGCCCTCCAAGCTAAAACGGGTACGCAGCTAATGGCGTCCCCGCGGAGCCACCCGGCTCCAGATAAAAGGTCAGAGTCGACCGGACGCAACTCCCGAACCCAGCTTTTGCATGCCCTGCCTGTGCGTGTGTGCGTCTGTGTCTCTCTCAGGCACACATCTCACAAATGCTCCCCAGGGTTCGGGAGGCGTGCCCGGAGACTCCGCCAACCCCGAAGGGTGAATACCTGGCCTGTGATTATTCCAGCCAGGACCCCAAGATGATGTGTCTTTCATAATACAATGATTCCAGATGTCTGACCTGTTTTGACCTTTTCTGAATTTCTTCAATGCCTTTAGACACTCTGCTTGCAAATTCACTAAGCTATGTTTTATTTTAATATCCTTTTTTTCTTAATTTAAGTAGGTACCCATGATGCTTTTAGATAGCAAGGGGGGGCGACTCCTCAATATGCAAACCGGTCTCCTCCTTCCCGGCCGAACTGACTCGTGTCCGTGCCGAGGTAGGACGGGCGTAGCCGAGAGCTTCATGAGCTATTGATCAAGACCCGAGTGGCTTCCGAAGAGCCGAAGACATACGAGTCCTGGTGTTCCATTAGATACAATGTAAAGCGCGCCTCTCTCCTGTTCGAACAGCACCAGTTACCCTGTTCCAGCAGAAAAGCCTTGCCGCTCAGGAGAGATGGACGAAGAATTGTTTGTAACCATTTTTATTCCCTTGTACATTCCTTGTGGAGTATTTTTATTGATACAAATGTGTGCACTTCCGCTATAAGTATTAAATGCTTTAGGTATAGATACTATAAGAAATTTATAATGCTTCTATAAGGCTTTTTACCATGAATTTAAAATAAGCTATTTTTAGAACTACTTTTTATATATTTCAGTTAAAGATGTTTCTGCTAATTAAAGAATGAACTATTTCTGCGTAGGCTCCCTTGGTGGTCCAATGCACAAAGCCTTGTTTTTATGTCCGCCCCAGCAACAATTTGGCATTTTTATTGCGATAGATTTTTGTCATCTTCTGGGTCCGTCCCTTGCAAGCTCTTTCTTCCAGGGTCACCATCATGCAGTCTGTCTCAGTTTTCATCATCGTATCGCTCATATTCGGAGACCTTCACCTGACGCCTTCAGGTCTCCGAGGGGGGGGAAATGTTGGCCAGCAAGGCACCCTTGGGTGCTCTTATGGATTTTTATCCATAAGTTTGAACTCTGTGTCGCCAGCAGTGGAAGGGACTTGCGCTTTCTTCTCCACATAGGAGCCAGCTCCAGCCCAAGCCAGGAGGCTGACACCCCAAGCAGTTCACCCAAGACAAGGACAAAGGACCCCTCTTGCCATGAGGCCTCCTTCTGTCAGACATCCGCTGGTTAACCCCCATTCCTCAATATACATCTGAATAAGTTATGCTAACAAGACTGCCTAGCACCTACTGTGCCAGCCATCAGATACTTGGCTAAAACCATCAACTGACAATAGGTTGGCCAGGTGAGTCATCGGACCCCAGACTCAGTGTCTGTTTCCTGGTGAAGTCATACCTGCCTCACTGACCAAACCCCTGGACCTCCTCCCTTTGTTCACCTTTAACCTATAGCAGGGTCCAACAGGGGCGGACCGCCTAGTAGGTGTGTTAGTGGGTTGTGGTCTGCAGAGCCCGCCCAAGACCCCCCAATAAAAGTCCAAACCCAGAGTCACTCGGCCTCTTGAGCCATCGCCCTCTATCTTACCTATTGACCCTTCAGTCCAGCTTTCTGTCCCCAACCCTTGCCTCCATCTTTAAACCCCTTTTTCTCTCTCTGGACTCGCGATCCAGGAGAACCACGTGATCTTGCCGGTTCAAGCCTCGTGGCCCCATAGCTTTTATACCTTTCTTCCCAAATCCAACTCATCTTGACATCGGACAACGCATCTAAGGTAACGTGCTTTCCCCACCAACGAAACCTGCTCATGCAACAGTGCTATTTTCTCTCTTTATTTTATTAGTCCTGTAAGAGTGTGTGTATGATTACGATTTTTGTATGCTTGATTACATGATCCAAGTAAACAACATTGAACTTGGAACTCGCCTCACGTGCCTCTTTCCTTGAGAACTCCCGGGAGGGGTGGGACCCTGGTATAGTTGGCAAGAACCCGTGTATTTTGCCAATTGCTAAGTGTAAATTAAAGCAATTCGGCTAACAAATCCTGCTTCACTTCCAAGATAACTGGTGAGATCGGGCTCTGCAATGCTGCCTTCCCTGTCCCATCTAGCAGGCCCACAGCCAGGATTTTGTAGCTTGTGGGGCAATTTTTTTCTGGTGGGGCTGCCGTCATTTGCCATTGTTTTTCAAATAAAAAATATTGTATGTAAATAACTGTACTTCCCTCTGTTCTCCCTTCCCCTCATCCATTCATACAATCCTTTAAAAAAAATTTTTAATGATTTTTTTAAAAATTGAAGAAAATCTTGTGGGGGTGGGAGCCTTTAAGGGAGGGGCGGCACCCCCAATCGCTCCGCTGTAGCTAAGGGCTGTGAGAGTTGGACCATAAGGAAGGCCGAGCGCTGAAGAATAGATGCTTCTGGATTCTGGTGCTGGAGAAGACTCTTGAGAGTCCCTTAGACTGCAAGGAGATCAAATCAGTCAGTCCTAAAAGAAATCAACCCTGGCTGTTCCCTGGAAAGCCAGATATACTGAAGATGAAGGGCAGATGCTTTGGCCCCCCAATGAGAAGGGAGCCCTCCCTGGAGAAGACCCTGATGCTGGGAAAGACTGAAGGTCAAAGAAGAAGGGGACGGCAAAGGGTGAGACGGCTAGACAGTGTCATCGATGCAATGAACATGAAACTCCAGAGGGCAGCGGAAGGCAGGAGGGCCTGGTGTGGTGTGGCCCATGGGGTCGTGAAGAGTCAGACTCAGCGGTGCGACTGAGCAAGAAGCAGCAGCCACAGCAGCTCAGGGCATGCAGGGTACACAGAAACAGACAAACAGCTCATGCAGCTGGGCAACATGGGCTCTGGGGCATGGAGTCTTCTGCCACAAGGAATTGTGAGGAGTCCCAAGTTTCTGTTTTTGTTCTGACCCTCTGAATTCCCAGCCTGGGGCTTTAGGGGCCCCCCATCAATTATGGCAGAAGTCCTCTCTCTGGAAACCAAGGTGCATGCACACACGTTTAAAACACTTCAGTATTTACAGGGTTAATGTTGTTTGTATTAGTCAACAGGGAGTCACATGTTTGTTTGTACCCAACCTGTTTCTGCAGCAGAATGCCCCGGGGGAAGGTCGCTCTCTGATGGGAAAACCCTGTCTCAGGTATTTAACATATTATGGTTTCGCCTTCCTGCCGTTTGTCTTGCTTGGAGAAGGAGAGGCCATTCCAGTTTTATCTCTCTAGCTGTAAGGATGTAGCAATCTAGTTCTGTTATTATTTTGTATCCCGTTTACCTTTTCCCATGTTAGGTTTGTAGTAAACTTTTACCTTTTAAATACACATGGACTCAGTCTCTCAATCTGTACTCTGCTGATGCTTATCAATTTTACCCTGCTTAAATCTATTTTTACCAAGAAAAACCAACAGTTACAGTTATTTATTCATTCATTTATACCCTGCCTTTCTCCACAAAGGGGACTCAAAGCAGGTTACAACATCATTCTCCTCTCCTCCATTTTGTCCTCACAACAACCCTGTGAGGTAGGTCAGGCTGAGTGTTCCTGGCCCACGGTCACCCAGCAGGTTAGTCTCACAAGCACTGCACCACACTGGCTCTGGTTATTCACAATGGTTCTTTAGCAGGGAGCAGACAGACACTCCGTGCATGCTCAAAACTTCTTTTTTCCAGTTTCAAGAGCCGGCATGTTTTGGTCAGTTTTTAATTGCTCATCAACTTAAGCTTTAGCTACCGAGAAAAGGCTGCATCACAGGCATACTTACTTGTGAGTAAATGTCACTAAATTCAGTGGAACCTTGTTGGATCGTCTCCCACTCAGCCGGGTCCAGGTCCACTGGCAGCATTCAGAACATCCAGATTTAAGTGAACAGAAATCTTGTTCATTGGGCCTGATGCCAATTGTTTCCTCTTCATATTAATTTTCTCCAGTGTTATTTGTGGTGTGGTGGTTAAGAGTGTCGCACTAGTATCTGGGAGACTCGGGTTCAAATCCCCACTCATGCCATGGAAGCTGGCTGGGAGACCTTGGGCCAGTCACACTCCCTCAGCCTAGCCTACCTCACAGGGTTGTTGTGAGGATAAAATGGCAGAGAAGAGAATGATGTAGGCTGCTTTGGGTCCCCACGGAGGAGGAAGGCAGGGCCCTGAAAAGTCATCATCCTCAAAGAAAGAGAGAGAGAGTTAGGGAGCGAGGTACAGGAGGAGGCTGGAAGGAAGGAAAGAAGAAAGGCAGGGAGAGAGAGAAAGAGAGAGCACAAGCAAGAAAGAAAGAAAGAGAAAGAAAGAGGGAGGGAGGGAGGGAGGGAGAAAGACTAAAGTATGGGAGGGAGGGAGGGAGGGAGGGAGGGAGGGAAACATAAAGAAAGACAGACAGACTAAGGTACAGGGGAAGGCAGGCAGGCAGGCAGGCAGGCAGGCAGGCAGGAAGGCAGGCAGACAGACTAAGGTACAGGGAACAGAGGGAAGGACAGGCAAGGAGGGAGGGAGAGAGGGAAGGAATATTGTTTGTTTGTTTCTGGGGACCTCCTTCCCTGCCTCTTCTCCCCTTCCCTCCTTCCCTCCACAGATCTATCATAAACACTTCTCCTCCCGACACATAAAGATCTGTTTTCTCTGCCGGGGCAATCGATAGATGCCCTGGGAAAATCTTTTGCGGCGCCTCTGGAGCGCTCCAAAGGAAACCACAAGCCCGGGCTTGCTCTTCCTGCTGCAAGGGCCTTCTGCCGGCTCCCTATTGGCCCCTGGGGGCCGTGAAGCCTGCGAGGAAGCTTTGGAAGAGGGAGAAGCGCTCAGCCAGAGGGGTCTCCTGCAGCTAATAGAGCCACATTTTGTGCTTTGCATGATTGTTAATAATAAAGCTCACCTTAAGGCTGTAAGAGCTTCGGGGCAGGGGACAGTTTCTCATGCAGACCAAGCGCCATCTACCCTGGTGGAGCCATATGAAGGCAACAAATACCAAGCGGGGGTTACAAAACAGGACTACTCAGAGCAGGGACACGTCAATAGCCGCCAGACCTTTTTCGATTTTGAGAAGGAGGGTGGCAACACCAAGAAGAACAGAATCTTTCATTGCAGCTCATTTTTAATACTCTGAGTATTCCTGCTGGGAAGCCCAGATGTTTACTACAGTGGTTGTTGTTGTAGTTATGAATTACTGCTGCTGTTACTAGTAGTGTTAGTAGCAGCCCTACTACTACTGCTGCTGCTGCTACTACTACTACTTTAATTGTCATTGTTAAATAGTGAGAGAAATCCATTGGGGAATTCATTTCGGTTCTTTTGAAATATTTCCCACTTAGGAATATAAAGATCAAAATATAAATTTGACCAGAAAATTCCAGTCTGGTCCTTTTCTTGCCTGGCTAGGCAGGATATAGATATAAATATAAATAATAAATTTTCTTTAGAGGCACAGCGCAAGACAGAAGCAGCGCGAAGGTTCCAGAGGAGACGAGGGGCGGGGCCACACGACATGGGGCGGGGCTTAAAGGGTCTCACACCTTCCGTCCGGGGTTTAAACCGGTTTGGAAAGGGTAGGGGTTAAACCGATTTGCGCTCCAATCCGAGAGTCCCCGGAGCTCCAGCGCGCCTGCTCGAAAGGGGGACCCGGGCTTCCCTGCTCTCGAGTTGCCGCCTTGGACAAGAGTCAGCTCCATGGGATTACAAACTGATTTACTTTTCCAGGAAAGCGCAGACCCAAGACTGGGGGTCTGTGGTGGTGCTGAGCCACCAGCGCCACACTCTAAAAACTCGAGCATTCGCCGTTCTTTTGCTTTGAGGACACCCCCTAATATGTAGCAATCAGTGCTCCCTCTAAGCTGCGGAGTCCTGTGAGCAAAAATTCTACTTTGTGAGCTACTGGCGCTGAAGTTGTGAGCGAGCGATTTGGCTGCTGCGTTAAATTAGTTTGCTCTGAAGGCCATTCTCCCTATGTGAAGAGACTAAAAAACTGGAGGCTAAAAAACTGTGAGCTAGCTCACACTAACTCAGCTTAGAGGAAACACTGGTATCAATCAGTATTTTGGGGGCGATCTAGGGCTACTTAAGAATCCTATTAGAAATCTCTGAACTTGGAGGAGGGACTCCCCAGCGCCCAGATTTTGCCTCTTTAATTCTGCCCCGATTGGCCTCTTTAATTCGGATCCGCCTCTTTAATTTTGCCCTGCTCCAAGAAACTGCAGAATATGAATATCGAAGACATAAAGTGGACCGAACGTTTCTCTGGGTGTCTATTTAGCTAAAATTAGATGGAATGCATCCACATATTCATGCCTACAGAAGAATGGGTATTACAAAAAGCGATTCTCCAATCTGTTTTAATAGCTAATATATTTACGATAAAACCCGCTCGGGCACGGAAATATTTTACTTAACTGGATGAATGCGGAATGTCATAACTGGGCTTTATGACATTTAATCGGGCAGGGGTCCAGGGCAGACATCTCCCCCCCCCCAAAAAAAACTGTTTCGTGTCCTGCAAAATTTTTGATTCAAACATGGAATAAACAGTTTCTACGAGTTCTTTGGCACTTTAAAAATATTTTTTAAACTCCAGTTTTTGCAGTCATACAGATTCGGAAAGTGTAATCTGGGTTACATTTTGATAACTATTATTAGAAAGTCCATCCTTCCCTTCTTGTAAAAATACCGAGTAGTGGGATTTAAAACCAAATAATTGCTAATGAATCCATATTTATAAATCATTCAATTACTACTCTTCACGTTGTTAATCATTGTAAGGCAACCCCGCGTAAAATAGTATTAATTTCTCTTTCGGAAAAAAAACATTATTTACTCTCCCCGCCCCCCCGGAAATATCTTGAAACGAAGGAAGAGAAATTCGAACCGAAACTGCACCATTATGCAAGAAACAAACCAAAAAAGCACCAGGGCGCAGTCCTGCCCTTTCTTACTTGCGTGTAAGTCCGAGTCAGGGCAGGAGGGCTTGCTTCCGAGTAAGCATCCTCAAACGCACTCCCTAGAAAGCAAACCCCTCAGGTCTCCTCGGAAACAAATTCCACTGAGCTCATTGCGACTTCCTCCCTTTTAAGGACATTTACGATCCCAGACGCCAGGCTCGGGGCGACTTGCTCCAGAGTAAACCTGGTTCCCCTCACTCCCCAACGAACCTCCTCTGGGAGAGTGCAGTTTCCAAACGCACACCCCTGCATTTGTTTTACTTTCAAGTCCTCGCCCTGGATCCCAATGGGATTTACTCGCGGGTAAATATGAGCAGGAGCAGAAAGACATTTTTCCTAACTCGTTTTCTTGAAAGAGTGCTTTTCCAAGGACCTCTCCAGGAAATCATAGCCTTCGCTCTAATCCCTCCTCCCGCTCTAATCCCATAGATGCCTACGGAAGGCTTTTCTTCGAACCGTCGCCCCAGTGACTGCCTACTCCCTTCCCCCCCCCCCCCCGCCCCCAAATAACCCACCCCTGTCAGGAACTGATAGAGGCCGGTCGGCCTGGAAAGTGACTCTCGAACCAGGCGGGGAGAAACGCTTTTAAAATGATTTCACCAAGCGAATAAGAAGAAAGACTGACGAGGCAGAACTGCCCGGTTTACTTCTGCCAATTCCCCCCCCCCCCCCCCAAAAAAGGGACGTTTCGGAAGTTCAAAAAATAAGAAAACCAGCCCGTAAAGGACATGGATCAAGATGGGCAAGCCGTGTGTGAGTCCGTCTCTAGCAGCAGAAAAGAGCAAAAGTCCAGGAGCGCCTGAAAAACTAGCAAGGTATAAGGAGGAAGGACTGAGGTTCTAGCTGTATCTGAAGAAGTGAGGAGTGACTCAGGAAAGCTCCTTCTCTGCCGCAAGGTTTAATAGTCTTTAAGGTGCTCCTGGACTCTGGCTCTTTTCTACTGCCCTAAAGGAAAGGATTCCTCCCGCTTCAGATGGGAAGCCCCGCGGGGCAGAGCCCTGCCTTACATGGCGGGCTTACGTCACCTCTGCCAGGCGTCACGCCGGTGGGTGGCGTTTCTGATCTTTTCAGGGAGGTGGATCTAGATGGGTGGCCCGTGTTAGTCTGTCCGAAGCCGCAAAAAAGAGCCAGAGAGGCCAAGAGCCTCTTAAAAACCAACCGCATTTGTGGCAGGGGAGGAGCTTTCCTGACTACTTCGCTCAGTCCATCTGGTACAGCTGGAGTGGTACATCTGTCCTTGTATCCTGAAGACTGGAGTGGCTTCAGATGCCAAAGGCCAACAGGAGGCAAATGTCATTCGGCTTCTGAAAGCCACAAATTTTCTTAGGCAAGGCTCCCTCTAAGCTGCGGAGAGACTTGTGAGCAAAAATCCTGCTTGGAGAGCTCCTGGCATGAAAGTCGAGAGCGAGCAGTTTGGCGGCCGCATCCTTCCCGAGCGAAGACAAAAACGGGTGAGCCGGAGGCTAAAAAATTGTGAGCTAACTCACACTCACTCAGCTTAGAGGGAACACGGTCTGTAAGGTGCTCTTTCCTGCGGATTGCATCAGACACAAATGAAAAGGGCCTGAAGTCCTTTGGAAAGTCCCGTTGGTTCCTCCCCGGCCCGTCTGTCTACCCTTTCATAGAATTCTGTTGCATTCTACAGAATGCATTCTATACCATTTATAGACCAAAAAAGTGATGCACGAACATAACTCAGGCGCGGCCCTGCAACGGGAGATTCCGACCGGGCCCCCAGCAGCCCGCCGCCACTCGAACGCCGCTGTCGCTTCGTTTTGTGACCGACCCGAACCCCGCTGCGGGCCGGATCCAAACCCAGGCGTCTGCCAGCAACCCAGGTGGGGTTTTAGGAGCCGGCCTCCAAGGCGGGTACAGCCACGGTGGGGTGATTTGCGTCCCAACCAGCCTTTAGCAGCCGGGCTCTCGGCAGGCCGACTCACGAGTAACTCCCGCTGCGCTCCGTGGCGACTTCACTCCTCCCAAGGAAGCGTGGCTTTGATTTGCAGCCGCATATGGGCGGGTCGACTGGTGAGCAAGGGACACAGGCGCCCAAGCCCGTGGAAAGAGTCGGCTTCTCCTCTTTGGGGGTACCCGTGGAGCCCCATCCTTGGGGGAGGGAAATGTACAGTCGCCACTTTATTGAGGGTAAACCGCCCCCCCCCCCCACACACACACACTCGGGGTGTCTTGACCTCCCTATTTGCCAGACTTCAACTCTCTGGCTCTTTTCGAAGTCCCCGGACATTCCCCAGTGGTTGCGCGAGACCCCGCGGGAAAGGCTCGTGGCTTTCCCCACCGCTCTAGGAAGCTCCCGCGGTCCACACGCTAAGCCAGCCCACCCCAGGTCTCCCCGTGACGACTCCGTGGGTCTTTCCTTCCCCGGCCTGCTGATCCGATGCCAAACGGAGTCCGCTTTCGTTCCCGAGCCGGCAGGGTTTGCACCGGGCTCAGGAGATGGGGCAAAGTCCGGCTTGGGGAAGCCAGAGGCCGCGAACGGCGGTGGAAACATGAGGCGCGCAAAGACAAGCCCGGGATCGGGGGACACACTTGGTCCCGGCTGTCTTTTTAAAAAATCTGTACTTTAAAAAAAATAATGGTAGCTCTAAGCAACTCACCCCCCCCCTCCCCCGCCGCCATTTGCCTTTCCGCGTCTCCCTCCGTTTGGACCCCGAGCGCGGGGAGAGGAGGAGGGAAGTTCCGCGGCAGGCGTGCGGCTGAACTTTGTCCGGCAGGCGCGCGGGCCTGGAGCGCTTCTGGCTGGTTCCCAACTCTGCCGCCTCCCTCTAGGGCTCCTCCTCTGCAGAACCACAAGGATATAATCGTTGTTCTTATTGTTCTTATTAAAACTCTTCGGCTGCCGGCGCTTCGGGAGCCTGACTCGGTCCCTGGGACTCCGCGAGGCTCGGTCGAGGCCGCAGTCTGAACTGGGTGGTTTCCGCAGACCGGATCGGCGCCTTCCCTCCTTTGCTCAGGCCTTCTCTCTGGCTGCGGGTCACCCCCCCCCCCAAACAATCCACTTTCCAAATGGATTTTGCCAGTTCACCCAGTAAAAAACCCAGTTGGGGCGTGCCCTGAACGTGGCTTGAAAGGGGATCCTTGCGCGTGTTTGTGTGTGACCGCAGCCAAGGTCTCTCCTCGTCCTTTCCCTCCGATTCCTGCTGCTGTTCTCCAGAGAGACGCCGGGCAGGTTTACTCGGAAGACAGTTCTCCCCCCCAGCTTCCGTGTAAACGGTCCCCTCCGCCTGTGGTCTTGCCCCAGCCTTTGTTTCCCCAGAAGTGAACCCCAGCAGGTGAGCAACCAGGCTCAGTTCCGAGTCAGGGAGTATAAACTCGGGCCCATACCCTCTTGTCCCCGTGCCTCAGTTTCCCCACAAGATATCTGTTTTTCTACTCTGGAAATCTTCCATTTCACTTTTCTCTGACTTCCTTCCCGAAACCTCCAGACTCGCGGTCTCCCTCCCTCCCTTCCTTCCCCATATTTCCACCCCAGCGTCACTCTCTTGCAAAACAAGCTTAGGAGTCAGTGAGAGGGGAATAACCTTGTTCCCTCCCCCCCCCCCCGGCCTCACCCTCTCAGTAAAGGCTGAAAGCAAAGTCCAAGGCTTTGGTCCACAGCCGAGCCCTGACCCAGGCTCGGATGCCACCTCCACCCCCTTCCTTCCCTTCTCTTGCCAATCTTTTTGACTGGCCCTCCACGCCCCCAGATCCGAAGCAGAGCTGGGCAGGGGAGGGGAGGACTGGTTGGCAAACTGCGCTCTGCCCGAACTCGGGGGGGGGGGATAACCGCCCCCGGGCTGCCAAGAGGGGAGAGGGAATTCCCTGGCCAGGGCAGAAGTTCCAGCCTGCAGGGGTTCTTCCGCTTGGGTTCGCCTTCCCTGCCCCCCCTCCCCCGCAAACATGTCTATTTTAGGACGTCCGTTGCTTTCGTTCAGCGCAGTGGAGTCGACAGAAATCATCTTCCCGTTTTTTTAAAAAGAACACCCCTTTCTCTCCTTTAACCCCCCCCCCCCCCCCAATTATTCCTTCAAACAATCCCTTTACAATCAAGGTCCGGCCCTTCCTTCGCTTTCCCGGGCGAGTAAAATCAAGTCTTCACCATTGATGTCCTTTCCAGTCCCCCTCCCCCTCCCAGTCCTGCCACATCAAAACAAGCTATTTTGGGGGCGATTTCCCCTTCTTTTGATGCTCAAGGGCACTAGGCTGAGCGTTGTGTGTCCCCCCCTTATTTTGGTGTGTGAAACAAAATCAGATTCTCCCCCCGCCCCCCGTCCCAAAAAAGAATCCACCCAACCAACCGGAGCAGCGCGGCTTCCAATTAAACTGTAGCTTAATGATTCACCCCCCCCAGCCCATGAAATTGACAAGGATTTGTCAATTTCATCCGCCGGTAGAGACCCTCTAGTCTTTCTCTAGCTGCTTGAAATAGACAAGAGAGCTAGAAAATTTCTTCCGCGGTGGAGGGGGGAGGGGGGCGGCCCGATCCTGCGCCAAATTGATCGGAATGGGAGTTTCATCGATCGGGCTCCGCATTGATCCGTATCGATCTCCTTCCCGTCTCTTACCGAGCCTCACACGCCCCCGCCCCCGCCCCATGCAGAAACGCAGGAGGAGAGAATCAATTGGTAGGTCTTGTGTGTGTGTGTGTGTGTGTGTGTGTGTGTGTGTGTGTGTGTTTCCTTCCGTAGGGAAAGAAGGCGCTCTTTTTGGTTTGCTGGGAATCCCTTATTTTAACCCTTCGACAAACAACTGAAGAACCCGACGGGTCCCTGAACTACGAAAGTTTTGTTGGGGGGGGGGGGGATAAGAGGGAAAGTGGTTTTGTGTGACATTAAATAAATTATTTTAGTTTTGAGGTCGACAGTCGCCAGGAACACCCTTATTGACCGCAGTGGGAATACTCTGGAGAGAAGCCATTTGCGGGTTTCTGCCCTCTTTTACATCTGATAGATGACGTGTATGTATACGATTAAAAACAAATTTTACATTAGTTTTGTCATTATTACCAGTATCCAGCAAATACGAGCACGCACTTATCAAACGGCACAGAATGCACAGAAAGGTCCAGTATTACAACACAAATTTATTGTTTCAAAAAACTGGTATTTCTTTTCATTCCTCTCTAGAGCCCCAAGTTTCTCCTCTCTCCCCCCCCCCCCTTTATAAGCCTCCTTTCCCTTGTTTTTGTTGGAATTCAAGTTTTTCCTTACAGTAAATGTGTTGGTTGTGAAAATAATTTTTTGTGTGCTGATTCGGAAGGAAGAAGAAAAATCTCTGCTTTGGCTCAGTAAATCACACTATTGTCTATTTATTTATGTACTAAATGCCCCAAACCATATACTACATTAGGTACCTACAGTATTGTATAATCTCTCCACTCTTTCCCAGGAAATGGAGGAGGGAGAAAAGGAACATGGGAAATCTATACATTGTCTGATACAGAATTTATCATGGAGACAGATCCAGGTGGGGTCAGCCGTGTTAGTCCGAAGCAGCAGAACAAAATTTGAGTCCGGTGGCACCTTTCAGACAAAGTTTAATTCTGGGCATGAGCTTTTCGTGGTAGCTGAAGGAGCGCGCATGCACACGAAGGCTGATACCCAGAATTAATCTTTGCTGGTTTCAAAGGTGCCCATGGACTCGGGATGTATCATGGAAAGGAGTTGTCATTTGGAAAAGCGAGGCAGTGTTTGGGCGGTGGGAGGGAAGCATGCACGGTGGAAAAGGGCAAGAGTTTTTGCACGCCCGGCCCCCCCGGAGTTGAAATCTGTTTCCTGGGCTTGTGTCCACAGAGGGAAGCCAGGGGGACGCCGAGGGCTATTAATTAATGTCCCTTAACGGCAGAGAGAGATCTGCGGCCCAGCCAGGAGCCAGGAGCAAGGGACCCACGGCCTGACCCAATCCGGATGAAGGGACACAGTGAGAATCAAATAGATTCGAATAATCTTCTGTCTGTCTGTCTGTCTACCTACCTACCCACCATTCCCCTATCATCAGTTTGGTGTAGCGGTTAGGAGCGCGGACTCTACTCTGGGAGAACCGGGTTTGATTCCCCACTCCTCCTCCACATGCAGCTGCTGGTGTGACCTTGGGTCAAACACAAGTTTTTTCAGAGCTGTTCTCTCAAGAGCAGTTTCTGTCAGAGCTCTCTCAGCCCCATCTACCGCACTGGGTGTCTGTTGTGGGGAGGGGAAGGGAAAGGAGATTGTAAACCGCTCTGAGACTCCTTCGGGTAGTGAAGGGCGGGGCTATAAATCCAATCTCCTCCTCCCTTTCCCTCTCCCTCTCATCTATCTACCTATCATCTGCCACCTATCAGCCTGCCATCTGTCTGTCTGTCTGTCTGTCTGTCTGTCTGTCTATCGTGGCCTTTCTCACTTGGACTCGAGCCGGATTTCACAGAGTGAGCCAAGACAATCGACAAGAAGAAATGTTCAATAAAAAACACACAAAAAGGGTTTAGGGTTGTGTCGAGCCATTCAGAACTCTAAAAAACAGAACCGAGGGTAAAAAGCATCCGTCTGAACAGAACACATTAAAGGAAGCAAAGACGACACAGCGGGCTCCTCGCTTCAGCAAGCTGTACTCATTAAATGGTACAAAAAAGAGTCAGCTAAACACCAGCAAGATTTCCGGGGGAGGAGCTTTTGAGAGGCAAAGTTCCCTTCGTCGGATACGAATGGGAACGGAGATCCAGGATTCCTTATATCCCAGTCAGGCAGCGGGAGAATCAAAGCTCGGCAGCAGTGGTGTCGGCGGTGAATGGCGACTGGGCCGAAGCACCCGCCCGCACACACCAGGGAGCAGATCCTGGGGGATTCGCTGGGACCCACGTTTGAGTCAACCTGCGCGCAGGGTCCGTGCGCGAAGTGAACAGGCACCCTTCAATCTCTCCTCCACTTTGGCCGGATCGTGCCCATTGCGTTCTCTTTCGCAGAGGCGGTGGCTGCATGCCTTTCCAAGACAGCCATAACACACAAGTAAATCTTCCTTCCTCCTCACTTGGTCTTTCTTTGCGTTTTCTGTTCCTTTATAGAATCATAGAGTTGGACGGGACCTCCAGGGTCATCTAGCCCAACCCGCTGCACAGTGCAGGAAAAAGACAAATACCTCCCCCTCCACACCCCCAGCGACCCCTGTTCCACGCCCACAAGATGACAAAAAACCTCCAGGATCTCCGGCCAAACTGGCCTGGAGGAAAATTGCTTCCTGACCCCAGGGTGGCCATCGGCATTTCCCTGGGCGGGCAAGAAAGGGCCACCACGAGAACTGAGCGCGGAGGCAACCCTTCCTGCCCTCCCTCTCATGACCTGCCCAAGTTCACGGAATCTGCATGACTTCCCCTCTCTTTTTCACCAGCCCCCCTCCCCTTCCGGGGGGACGGAACCGAAGTAGCGATGGGACGGTAGAACACCACCGCTGCAGATATTGTGTCTGTTCACCAGAAACATAAATACAAGTCAGTCCCACTAGTGTTCCCTCTAAGCTGAGTTAGTGTGAGTTAACTCACAATTTTTTAGCCTCTAGCTCACACATTTTTGTTTTAGCTCAGGAAGGGATGGCTTCAGAGCAAACTGATTTATGCAGCAGCCAAGTCGCTCGCTCACAACTTTTAATGCCAGAAGCTCTCAAAGTAGAATGTTTGCTCACAAGACTTTACAGCTTAGAGGGAGCACTGCCATAACTGATATATCCAAATAAAGTTGGAATTAATCAAGCATTTTTGTAAAAAAAAAAATCGTCCTTCCCTCAAGGTTTTGCTTTTCTCCTTTGAAGCTGAGGAGTGCGTGGATGTCTAAAGATGCCGAATGGCCAATCGGGACGGGTCCTTGGTCTCTCAGAACTGTTTCCTCTAATAGTTGATGTTGCGGGAGAGTAAGTCGTTTCCTACCACCTGGTTCCTCCTCCTTCTGCATCCAAAGCCGATACTGCTGATAAGAGTGACTGGGCCAAATGAGGATTCGAACTCGGATCTCTCCCGTCCTATTCTTTAAGCTAGTGTAATCAAAACGAAAAGGGTGAAAGAATGGTGTGAGTGGGGAATGAGAACGGCTGCAGGGGGAGTTAGGGACTAACCACACCTTTCACCTAAACACACTGGTGTCGTTTTCCTGGCCAATAGGGGGGCTTTATACTACTCACCAACCACAGGAGCCCATGTTGTGTTTGTGGTTCCTTTCTACACCTGAAGAGGGTCTGAACAGGGATAGGGCTGTATGATAATCTATCCAGCCCTGATGCCTGCCTGCCTCCCTCCTCTCTCTCTCCCTCCTTCCCTCCTTCCCTCCCCCTCTCCTTCCCTTTCTCGCTTTCTTTCCTTCTCTCTCTCTCTTTCTTTCATAAATCTCCCAGCTCGTCTTTCCCCCCCTCTGTATTGAAAACTAATTAAATAATCCGTTAGCTAACAGGTTAAATTAAGATCCACTGCTAGCTTTAATGATGTCGACAGCGAAATTGACAAGAGACCCAGAGACAGGCTGTCAATATCACCCTTCCCTGGTTATGCTGGAGACAGAAGGGAGAGGGTGTCCCCATGCAGTGGCCACCAGCCCAGGATACCAGCTGAGAGGGGAGAAGCAGTCGTAGATAGACAAGGTAGAGAAAGAAGACCTTTTCTCCCTTTCCCACCATACAAGAACTCACCAGCACTCAATGAAATTAATGAGCAGTAAGCTTAGAACAGATAAAAGGAAGCACTTCTTCACCCAAAGGGTAATTAACATGTGGAATTCACTGCCACAGGAAGTGGTGGCAGCTACAGTCATAGACAGCTTCAAGAAGGGATTGGATAAACATATGGAGCAGAGGTCGATCTGTGGCTATGAGCCACCAGGCATAGAGGGAACACTCTGTCTGAGGCCAGGGATGCTCAGTATTCTTAGTGCTTGTGGGGGCAACAGTGGGAGGACTTCTAGTGTCCTGGCCCCACTGCTGGACTTCCTGATGACACCTGGGTTTGGGGCACTGTGTGACACAGAGTGTTGGTTTGGATGGGCTATTGGCCTGATCCAACATGGCTTCTCTTATGTTCTTAGAGCAGAGATAATATCAGAGTGAAGGTCCTTCCCACAGTGGCCAGACACGTATGTTCAGGAGATCCACAAGCAGGTCATGAAGGTCCTCCCACGTTGCTTGTCCCCTCCAATTTCCACTATTTATTTATTTATTTATTAGACCCCCCCCCCCCGGGTTGCCGTGCACCCAAAGGGTCTTGCAGCAATTTACAACATTAAAAGCAATAAGGTAAAAAATCAACATAAAACAAATAACACATGTAAAATATTAACATTAAAATCTTAAAATATGGGGCTAAAATCATACAACTAACAAAAACAGCCCAGACACTGGAGGTTAGCTGCCAAAGGCCAATCTAAACAATTTGGCCTCGTATGCCCTGTGGAAACTGCAAGTCCAGCAGAGCACAGGTGTCATCCAAGAACACATTCCACAGGGTTGGGGCTGCAACTGAGAAGGCCCTCCCACTGGTGACAGCCAATGCTCCCTCTAAGCTGTAGAGTCTTGTGAGCAAAAGTTCTACTTTGTGAGCTCCTGGCATGAAAGTTGTGAGCGAGCAATTTGGCACCTGCATAAATTAGTTTGCTCTGGAGCCATCCTTTCTGAGCTGAGACAAAAATGTGTGAGCTGGGGGCTAAAACACTGTGAGCTAGCTCACACTAACTCAAGCTTAGAGGGAACACTGGTGACAACTAATCCAGCTATTCGGGGGCCAGGCATCTGCAAGAGGCCCTAGACGACCAAAGGAAGTACAGGGGAGAGGGGACCTTGTAGGTAGGAGGGTCCCAGACTGTTAAGGGCTTTAAAAGTTAGCACCAAAACCTTGAATTGGATTCGGAAAATAATTGGTAGCCAGTGTAGCTGCCACAGAAGTGGAGTAATATGAGCTAACCATGATGCTCCAGTCAGCAACCTGGCAGCCGCATTCTGGATCATCTGCAGTCTCCAAAGGGTAGCCCTACACAGAGGGAATTGCAGTAGTCCAATCAGAGGTAGACTGCTTCTGAATGCGGAGGTTCCTCTCTTTTTTTTAGTCATCATGGGTGGCTTGCATTGACAGATTTCATGGAACCCACATAATTTTGTTTGTTTGTTCCATGGTTGGTTGGTTTTTGACCCCACTTTTTCCTGGGCCATTTTAAAAATGGTATGCGCAGGGTCCTAAAATTCCTTGTGGGTTTTTCACTGCACCGGTCATCTCCAGTTCTCAGGATTTGGAATTTTGGACCACACAGCAATCTGCAAGAGCAAGAGGTGGCGTGTGATTTGGATTAAGCTGGTACAGGTGATTCCAAGCGGAAGGGCTGCGAGAATTTTATTCTTCCTAACTGAATGCATTATTCATTCATTCATTCACTTATTTATTTATGGCATTATATTTGTGGGTCGCCTAATCCCCCAAAATGTACAAATTTAAAACCATATTCAACATAGTGATGAAGTGAGCCCGTCTCTGGTCCCAGCTCCTGCCAACCTAGCAGTTTGAAAGCAAGAAATTGCAAGTAGATAAATAGGGACTACTTCGGTGGGAAGGTAACAGCGTTCCGTGCGCCTCAGCATCTAGTCATGTTGGCCACATGTCCACAGAAAAAGTCTTCGGACAGAGCTGGCTCTTTGGCTTGGAAACGGAGAGGAGCCCAGCATCCCTAGAGTCGTATTTAACTAGCTTTCGAACAAGGGAAAACTTTACCTTTACCTAAAAGTAACCAGGGCTGTTTTTGTGGTCCCCTCCCATTTCTGGTCTGTAGGTGCGCTTCGTTATAAAATATTTTATTTTATTTTATTTTACTTCATACCATTTCAGATTTATTTGATTTAGGAAGAAGGGTTGGGATGCCAAATCAAACAAACAGACGGTGTCCCAAAGGCCTCGGAACATTAATTTGATGCAACCATCTTCTCCTAGCAGCAGCCTCCAAGAAGTAAAGAGGGCATGCAACTCTTCCTTATTTTTACACACTCCCCTGCTCTCTGGAGCTCAGAGGTATACTGCCTCTGAACATGGATGTTTCATTCACTGTCATGGTCAAGAACTATTGATAGACCTCTCCTCCATGAATCTAACTGGCTGCTTTTGTAGAAAAGCCGTCTACACCAGCAGCCCAGATGGCCAACATCGTGTGACCCAGAGTTCCATGAGCTCACGAGGCATTGGGGGGCCGCGGGATTCCTTTCATCAGTCTTAAGGAAAGGAACGAATACTTGACAAGGCACTCTTGTGGTATCATGAGACAAACAAAAACAAAACAGACACTAATTTGCCACTAAAACAAAGGCTGAGTGCGGATGAGGAAACCGGTCCTTCTTTTTGGGTCGGATGAGAACTTAGCTGGACGTCTCTGATAAGTATTCCAGGTGGGTCATTTGACTCCAGCATGCAGATGCAGGGCAGGGGGGGGCGGGGGGGCAGAATGTGTGGATCATGGCTAGGATGCCAAAGAAGGATGGGCTGTAGCTCAGTGGCAGAGCCTCTGCTTGGCATGCAGGAGGTCCCAGGTTCAATCCCTGGCATCTCCAGCTGAAAGGACCGGGCAGGAGGTGATGGGACAGACTTCTGCCCCAGACCCTGAAAAGCACCTGCCATGCTGAGTAAACAATATTGATTTTGATGGACCAAGGTCCTGATTTGGTATTAGGTAGCCTGATGTGAGGTTTTTAGCTCTCCCTGATCCCAAATGATCCCCCAATTGCTTTAAGCCCCAGCAGGGTGAAATATGGGCACCATATGAAGATCTGTTTTTTTCCCCCTCCCTCCATTACCACTTAAAGCTTCCTGTGGGGGGGGATTTCTGGGTATAATTCAAAGCTCCCTAAATGGCTGGGGGCCAGGGAACCTCTTCCAGTAAAGTCCACCCAGCCAGTTTCGTATAGTGGTGAGGAGTGCAGACTCTAATCTGGGAGAACTGAGTTTGATCCCCCACTCCTCCACATGCAGCTGCTGGTATGATCTTGGGGCAGTCACAAGTTCTTTCAGAGCTGTTCTCTCAAGGGCAGTCCTCAAAAGGGCTCTCTCAGCCCCACCTACCTCACAGGGTGTCTGTTGTGGGGAGGGGAATGGAAAGGAGAGTGCAGGGGTCATTTTGTAGAAAAAGAGGTGCAGGAGCTCATTACCATAACTCATTTGCATAACTCATTTGCATGTGCCACACCCCCTAACATACCGGAAGTGTGTCAGAAGGCAACACCCACCCCTCAGGCTCCACTCCACAGGTGAGTGAAACTGACCTGCTCTTCCTCCATTCCCTTCCCCATCCAATACTTGGTGCAATAAAAATAAGCGTAAAGAACACACCCTCATTCTCTTCCTGCTCCCTTGAAACCACCAGATTTCAAGTAGACTTGAGATACCCAGGACATGTGCACCACCCATCCCTTCCCCTTCCCCTCCACACAACAAGACACCCTGTGAGGTAGGTGGGGCTGAGAGAGGTCTTTTGAGAACTGCTCATGAGAGAACAGCTCTGAGAGAACTTGTGACTGGCCCAAGGTCACACCAGCAGCTGCATGTGGAGGAGTGGGGAATCAAACCCGGTTCTCCCAGATTAGAGTCCGCACTCCTCACCACTATACGAAACTGATGGGGTGGAAGCTGCTGAAGGGTTGGTGAAATTTCTCCAGTACTTATGTGCCATGTGCCCAGATAAAAAATGATAAAATTATCAATATTAAAACAAAACATTAAAATCAATAAAGACACTAGTAGGGCTTTCCCTTGGGCGCTGCGCCTCTGCACTGCTCGAGGAAGCTGAGGAGGGGGCGGGGCTTGGTCATGTGCCCGCCCCCTGGGCTTCTCATTCCTGGAGCTGCGCTCCTGTGCGCTCCCATTCCAATGGACCCCTGGGAGAGTGTAAGCTGCTCTGAGACTCCTTTGGGTAGTGAAGGGCGGGGTATAAATCCAATCTTTTCTTCTACTTTTTCTTCTTTTCTTCTTCAATCAAGCACTGCCTTCGGTGCCCCTCACCTGCAGAAGTGAGACAGACAACAACAAATGGGGGGCAAAAACAGGGCAGAAACCGTGGTGGCCCCTTGCCTTTAGAAACCACCCCTTTCCAGGGTTCCCTTGGCATTTTCTCTGCTGTATTTTAGCCACCAGGCCCACGCATTCTTTTTTTATACAGGCTTTTATTTGTTGGACTGTTTTTATAGCATGGCTTCTAGCTAGAGGCGTATTCTAAGGATATCATTTTAGATTTGACATCTAAGAATATCACTTTTATGATTTACATTATTTTTATGGCTTGTTTTATTATTCATCTCTTCTTGCATTGTTGTTTCTGTGATTGCAGTATAAAAGAGCCAGGGTCTAGTTGTAGCACCCTAAAGACTAACAACATTTGTTGTCAGATTCTGCTTTGTCAAAGAGGTCTTTTCATAATGTATTACAATGTTTCTGTTAATTGAATCTGACATTGATGCTTTTCTATCATGTACTTTCGTTTCCTTTGTAGTGCCCGCCTAGCCAGATGCTTTATTGCCCCTCCTCTTGATCCTCAATTGCTTGTCTGCTTAATGTTACAATTCGGGCGGGAATGTCGGTTCCCACATACCAGAATGCCATATAGTACAAAGCTATCTCTTCCCTCACTCCCTGGTGTGTCCTCCCCCTTCGCTCGCATTGCTATCTGTTAGAAGTAGCCTTGGGAATTGTTTTATTGTTTGCTCTGTCCTGTTTTGCTGGGGACCTGGCACCACTGGGTCACACAGTTCGGGCTGGGAATTTTTATGTTCTTTCACCCCTGGTGACAAAAGGTGAATTGCTTTCCCGCATTTTTCTCTGAATGCTGATTGGTGATCAATGTTTAGACTTTCATGCTTGCAGGTATAATAGTCCCCTGCCCTCTGTATATGGTATCACTAACAAACCTCGAGACCTGTATCAGTATTTGAAATAAAGGACTATGTTTTAATTAACAAAGGCCTGATCATTTGCTGACAGCACAGAAGCCTCACAGATTGTTAGTGATCTGCTTTTAGGCTTCTCCTGTACCTGACCATGTCAGATGACGGGAGCAACCACCAACCTCCTTTGGAGGTCCCGGTCACCACGGCTGCAACAACGCCTGCGGAGCTACCGGTGCCGGTGACCACCACACAGGAGCTGAGTCTACCCCCTCACACGGGGCCTTGGCTGATCTGGCTGCTGGCCTCCCCTGCCTGCTCTTGGGCTACTTTCGGGGGAGGCACTTCTGAAACGTGGATCCACAATCGGAAGGGGGCCAGAGTGTGCTTCAGTGGCGATCGATCGGAGTTCGGTCGCCTGAGCGTGGTGGACGAGGATCGTCATTCTTGTCGCGGATCGGGCGCCTGGGGCTTCAGCTTCCCAGACGAGGAGCGCATGATGCCCAGGGGCCCTGATCCCTCCGGAGCGGACCTGGACCGAGTGTTGGACCGGAGGTTCGCTGATATGCATGACTGTCTAGCGGCAGACATGAGAGAAGCCATGTTGGAGATGCAGCAGAACCTGATGGGAGCACTGGCCGCGGGCGTGGTCCAGCCCCCAGGGCAGCCTCCCGCTGGAGGGGCCCCAGCGGTAGTACCCCTGCACCTCTGGCTGGAGGTGCAGGGGGGCCCCCGCTCAACCGGTGGGAGCTGGGGCACCTCCCCCTGGGGGACCCCAAGTACCTCCCGGTCCCATTATCGCCATTCCCGCCAGAGGTTACCTAAGACAGATGCCCAACGACCCGGTGATGGCAACCTTCGACGGTGACCCGGAAAAGCTCCGGTTTTTCATCATCGAGATCGAGCATTTCATGGCGTTCTGGGGCCACCTCTACCCGACAGAGAGGGACCGTTTCGGCTACATCGGATCCAAGCTGAGGGACACCGCAAGCGACTGGTATGTAAGCCTGCACAACCCCCTGGGACCTGAACTGCTGTCGGTAGACAACTTTATGTGGGCCCTGCGCCAACACTACGAAGACCCGCTGGGGGAGGAGAAAGCCTGGAACCAACTCCGGCGGCTGACGCAAGGGCGCGGGACTGTGCGGGACTATACTGATCGGTTTCGGTGCTTCGCGGCCAAAGTCCAGGGGTGGTCCGAAGACCTGTTCGTAGAGAAATAGAGAGAAGGGCTCAGCCATGAGGTCTACAAGACGATCTTGAGAAGTGAGAGACCCATCTCCCTGGCGGCTTGGATGCGAGCGGCAGCAGACGTGGAGGAGTGCTTCACCCTGATCAAGTTGGGAAGCCCTGCGACACAGCCCCCAAAACCCGCCCCGAAGGCAGAGGGAAAGTCGGTGTTCCAGAAACTGCACGACGCCCGCTTCAAGCAAGGTCTATGCATGAGATGCGGGGAGAGTGGCCACATCGCCTTGGCCTGCCCCAGGGGAGGGATGAAGGCCCCAAAGACCTCCACCCCGGTGGGTGGTGGCACCCCCAAGGCTCCAAAGACATCGTTCAAACCCCAGGCATTACAGCTGGAAGGGGCAACGAGTGAACAAGGTGAGTTGGAGCTGACCGAGGCCAAGCCGTCAGGAAACTCCAATGACCTGCAGTAGCCGGCGCAGAGCTGCAGGTCCCTTCCCCCGATGTGCCATCTCCGGTGAGCATCCCTGGCCCTTTGCTTTACATGGTAGTGACTGTGTTAGTACCCTGCACCGGAACCCATATGCGGGTTCGAGCCCTCATAGACTCGGGGTGTGCCAGAGACTTGATTAGCCCTGTGGTTGTGGATGGGTTGGGGCCCAGGGTAACCCCTCTAGAGGAGCCTCTACGATTCACCCAGATGGATGGATTGGAAATGAAGGAGGTGTGTGTGGCAGAGACCGAACTGTTGGTGGTGGGGACGGGGACCCATTGGGAAGAAAGGGCTTTTGTCATCACCCCCAACACACAGTTCCCTATGGTGTTGGGTAGCCCCTGGTTAAGTTCCCACGACCCGTACATTAAGTGGAGCGACGGGAAGATCTCATGGGTTGACTCCCGTTGTGCGAGCCATACTTGGGAGCAGCGCTGGGGAAAAGAGCCTCCGGGGTCAGAAGCCTCGGTGGCCCTGTCGGTGTCAGCGAGCCCCATCCCCCGGGAGTACAGAGACTTGGGTGAGGTGTTTAGCGAAACTGAAGCCGATGAATTACCCCCCCCATCGCCTCACTGACTGTGCAATTGAACTTTTACCTGGGGAGAAATTACCCAAAGGGAAGTTGTATTCCATGAGCCCATCCGAGCGGGAGAAACTGCGGGCCTTTTTGGACAAAAATTTAGAGCGGGGTTTCATCCGCCCCGCCAAATCCCCTTTTGCCGCCCCCGTGCTATTCCGGAAAAAGAAAGATGGGGGATTAAGACTGTGTACGGACTATAGAGGTTTGAATGCGGTGTCCGCTTCTAACGCCTACCCCCTCCCCCTGATCAAGGACTTGTTAGCGGAAGCCGCAAAGGGAAAGATCTCCACTAAGCTAGATCTCAGGGACGCGTACTTCCGAGTGCATATTAGGGAGGGGGATGAATACAAGACGGTGTTCAATACCCCACTGGGGCAATTTGAATACCTGGTGATGCCCTTCGGTTTGAGTGGCGCTCCAGGCGTTTTTATGAGCCTAATCAATGAAGTGTTGCACAAGCATTTATTCAAAGGGGTGCTCTGTTATCTTGATGATATCTTGATTTATTCAGCTGATAAGGACTCCCATGTGACTCTGGTTAGGGAAGTTCTGAAAACCCTGTTAGAGCACCAGCTGTATACTAAACTTTCCAAATGTGAGTTTCACAAGAGGGAGGTGGATTTCCTAGGCTACCGCATCTCTCAAAAGGGGCTAGAGATGGACCCAGCCAAGATAGAGGCGGTAGTACAGTGGGAAGCCCCTCGCACTAGAAAGCAACTTCAGAGCCTCTTGGGGTTTTGCAACTTTTACAGGACCTTCCTGAAAGACTTTGCCACCATTACTTTACCACTCACGGAGCTGTTGAAAACTAGGGGGAGGGGCCCCGAGGCAGGGAAGCCTGGGGAAAGACTGTGTTGGACCCCCCAATGCCAACAGGCATTCGATGAACTGAAACGGTTGTTCACTTCAGAGCCTATATTAGCCCACCCCAATGAAACTAAAGAATTTATTTTTCATTTGGATGCTTCGGATGTGGCTATGGGGGGTGCGATATTGCAAAGGGACTCTAATGAAGTGCTACACCCCCTTGCCTATATTTCAAAGAAATTCACTGAGACTGAGAGACATTGGTCAGTGTGGGATAAGGAAGCCGTGGCTATTAAGCTAGCCCTCTCCACTTGGCGACATTGGTTGGAGGGGGCACAAAAGCCGTTTGAAATATGGACGGACCATAAAAACCTGGAGGCTCTGCGGACTCACCGGGCTTTAAATGCAAAGCAGCTCCGGTGGGCTGATTTCTTTTCGAAA
The DNA here is from genome assembly GCA_029233225.1 of Lepidodactylus listeri. NCBI lineage: Eukaryota > Metazoa > Chordata > Lepidosauria > Squamata > Gekkonidae > Lepidodactylus > Lepidodactylus listeri. Next base: position 180,088,120 of record JARCFY010000002.1, read on the forward strand.
TTCAACTTTATACTTAAGCATTTTCCTGGGAAGTCAAATTCCTTAGCAGACGCATTGTCCTGCTTACCCCAACACGAGTCCCAGAGGGAAGAAATCTTCGACTCCATGTTTTCAAAGCAACAATTGGGGGGGGGGGGGGCGGTAGTAACCCGGAGCCAGAAGAAAATGGCTCCAGAGACTGTAGCATGGACAGTGAAGTGTGGGGGGGCTTACACTTCAGATGAAGTACAAGAATGGGAGGGGGATGGTGAAGCCACAAAGTCTCTGGATAGCTGCTGGTATCATGGTTCAAAGCTGATTGTACCCCGCTCCCTCCGAAAGGAAATTTTGTTGTCATGTCATGAGTCCAAACTATCTGGGCATTTTGGGTTTTTAAAAACGCTTAATTTGGTGCAACGGCAATTCTGGTGGCCCGGAATGCGCAAAGATGTGTCGGACTATGTTATTTATTTTTATTTATTTATTTATTTTGGGATTTGTATCCCGCCCTCTCCGCAAGCGGGCTCAGGGCGGCTCACATGGGCCCATGGCCAATCAAACATTAAAACATGTAAAATCATTAAAACATTCATATATAAATATAATACAATTAAATACAGTAAAACATATAAAAGCTTCCATAGTGTCGTTTCTGATGGTGGCTAGATGGCCGACCTACCCCCCCCCCCCCCCACCGTGCAGGACCGTGCAGGACCAGGGTCATCATGGATGTTAAAATGATGGATGGTATCATCGGTGGCGGCTCCTATTTAAAAGCCTGGCGGAAGAGCTCCGTCTTGCAGGCCCTGCGGAACTGCATTAGATACCGCAGGGCCCTGATCTCCTCCAGGAGCTCGTTCCACCAGATAGGAGCCGCCACCGAAAACACCCTGGTCCTTGTCCTGGCTAGCTTGGCGTCCCTGGGGCCAGGGACGGATAATCGATGTTCAGACCCCGACCGTAGTGCTCTCTGAGGTATGTATGGAGAAAGGCGGTCCCATATAGGGCTTTATAGGTAAGAACCAGCACTTTGAAGCGAACTTGGTATGCTATAGGCAGCCAGTGCAGTGCCGCCAGCACAGGCCCGATGTGGTCATGCCTCGCAAGACCCATCAGCAGCCTGGCCGCGGCATTCTGCACCAGCTGCAGCTTCCGAATTTGCCCCAAAGGCAGCCCCATGTAGAGAGCATTACAGTAGTCTAACCTCGAGGTGACTGTCGCATGGATCACTGTGGCTAGGTCATCGCGGTCGAGGTAGGGAACCAGCTGCCTTGCCAGCCTCAGATGATAAAAGGCTGACTTAGCAGTGGCTGCTACCTGGGCCTCCATTGTTAAGGAGGGCTCCAGGAGCACTCCCAAACTCCTAACCTTCGCCGCAGGCACCAACGGCACCCCGTCGAAGCTCGGGAGTGGGACCCCCCACCCCAGGCCGCAGCGCCCCAGACACAGGACCTCCGTCTTCGCCGGGTTCAATTTCAACCTGCTTGATCTGAGCCAGTCAGCCACGGCGTGCAATGCCCGGTCTAGATCATCTGGGTCGGAGTCCGACCGGCCGCCCAACATCAGATAGAGCTGGGTGTCATCCGCATACTGGTGAAATCCCAGCCCCAACCTCCGGACAATCTGGGCAAGGGGGCGCATATAGATGTTAAACAGCATTGGGGAGAGCACTGCCCCTTGCGGCACACCACAATCAAGTGGGTGCCTCGAGGACTGCTGCTCCCCTAGCACCACCCTTTGTCCCCGACCTTGGAGAAATGAGACGAGCCATTGCAAGGCCCGCCCCGTTATCCCCACGTCGGCAAGACGGCAGGACAGCAGCCAATGGTCCACTGTGTCGAACGCGGCCGACAGGTCGAGCAACAGCAACACCGTCCCACCGCCCTGATCCAGATGTCGTCGGAGGTCGTCAGTTAGAGCGACCAGAACAGTCTCCGTCCCATGACCCGGGCGGAAGCCAGACTGAAAGGGGTCAAGGACCGAAGCGTCATCCAGGTACCTCTGTAACTGTGACGCCACCGCCCTCTCTATTAATTTGCCCAAATAGGGCAAATTGGACACCGGCCTACAGTTTGCCAAATCTGCTGGGTCCAGGTGTGTCTTTTTTAAGAGTGGGCAGACCATCGCTTCCTTGAGAGCCCCAGGGAATACCCCTTCAGAGAGGGAGGTGTTAATTATTTCCCGGGCGGTACCTCGTAGCCGCTCGTGGCCAGCTCTTATAAGCCAGGAGGGGCACGGATCAAGGATGCACGTGGTTGGGCGAACAGTCAAGAGCAGTCTGTCAACTTCCTCTAGTTCAAGCAGGTCGAACCCATCTAGCCCTGGAAATGAAGACATGCAAGGGGCCTCGAGTTCACTTACTGTATCTCTTGTGGTGGGGAGGTCCCGGCGGAGCGTCAAGACTTTCTCCGCAAAGTAGCTCGCAAATGCCTCACAGCCTATTTCCAATTCTCTAGCATTTGCTCTGCCTTCCGGCAATATTGTTAATTATCGAATTGTCCTAAATAATTGGGCTGGGCGTGAGCTAGCGGATGCAATTTCGGCAGCAAAGAACTCTTTCTTTGCTGCCTTAGTTGCCGTCTCATAGGCTTTCATAAACGTCTTATAAGATGTTCTTGAGGCTTCGTCGCGAGCGTGACGCCACCGTCTCTCTAGCCGTCTTAGCTCCCGCTTCATCTGGCATAGCCCCTGGGTATACCAGGGGGCCAGTCTACTGTGGGGGCGGAGAGGGCGCCTGGGAGCGATCTCGTTGATAGCTGTAGCGAGCCGGTTGTGCCAATCCTCAACCAGCTCATCCAACGAGCTGCCAGGGGGCATTGGTTCCCGCAAGGCCATCTGGAACCACCCCGGGTCCATTTGACTTCGCGGGCGAGCCAAAATAGGCTCACCGCCTAGGGGCCGGGGTGGGAAGTTCACACGGGCCCCCAGGGCAAAGTGGTCCGACCATGGCACTACAGTCATTGTAATTCGGTCCACTACCACTCCCGCGGCAAAGATCAGATCGAGCGTGTGTCCGGCCCGATGTGTAGGGGCTGAGATGTACTGAGAGAGTCCTAGTGTCACCATGGATGACACCAGGTCCATCCCCCGGCCGGGGGCCGCATCATCGGCATGGACATTGAAGTCACCCAAAACCACTAGGTTAGGGTGCTCCAATGCCCAGCCCGACACAGCCTCCAACAGGGATGGCAGGCTATTGGCTGGTGCATTAGGCGGTCGGTACACCAGCCACACAGCCAAACTCTCTTCAGCCTCCCACAGCAGACCAACACACTCAACGCCCGTGATCTCTACCGGCGGGAGCGCCCTGAAGGAGTAAACCTCCCGTATGAAAATCGCAACTCCACCCCCCCGTCCCCTCGTCCGCGATTGGTGAAGGACCGCAAAACCTGGGGGGCCATTTGGGAGAGTGCAACTGTCTCCCCCTCCCGCACCCAGGTCTCGGTCACGCACGCCAGGTCTGCCTTCTGGTCCACCAAAAAATCCTGGAGGGCCATGACCTTGTTGTTAATGGACCTGGCATTGCACAGCACCAATGACGGAGGGGGGTTACTCCTAGCCCCTCTGCCAACCTCCGTTGGGATGGGTCGCAGGTTGGAAGGGTGCCAAGCTTTCCCATTTCTCTGCGCCCTTCCTGTTTTCTTATGCCTGGACCCACCGCTCTTTCTCCTCCCCAGGAGCACCGGAATTTGTGACCCAAGCATGCCTGGATCTTTTGCACACAGCCTCAGATCCTTAGCACTACCAGTCCCTGCCCCACTGTTAGCTCTGTCCTACAAGACTAATTTCGGCCAGAATTCTAGCTACTCCTACTACCTAACTCCCCGCCCTGACCTCTATATTTACGGTCCCCTCTACCTAACTATCCCAGTAAAGTTAATTAATTCCTTATTTATTTAATTGAGGTAGGGTCCAACAACTAATTAATTCCTTATCTACCTACTTATCAATTAAGGGTTGGGGAAACAAGGACGGCTAACACCTAATTAACTAACACTTATACTACTCTGTTTCTAATCCCTAGTGCCTAACTTTCTAATCCCTAATTCTACTCTCCTGGCAGGCTAATCCCTCAGCCTCTATCTTCTCTGCTCTCGAGGGCAGGGTAGAGCTCTAAATTCCCCCCTGTTTTGCTGCACTTCCAGGTCGCCTCCTACGCCAGACCAATCCGCCATGATCGGCTCTTTGGCCCACTATCAACAACTGCGCTGGGTTTAGGACCGAAGTTGGCATCTGACCCCACCTCAGACGCCAAAGGGCCCCAGTTCCCAGCAGTCGTTGTAAATAGAAGCAGCGCCTCCCCTCGGCTGATCACAGAAAGGGGCTGCACCGGCTCGCACCAGATCGAAAGGATCACTGTCTGTGTCAGGCGGATCTTACGCCACAGGATCACTGGGGGGCTGATCTTGTTGTTAGGTCTCTAAGAGTTCCGTCGCCGGTTGCACCTTTTAGGGGTCCGGTTAACAGCCACCGACAGCGGCTCATAGCATGCTGTCAACTCCCGGCCTCCACAGTGCTGGTAGCAGACCAGTCTTTCCTCTTAGTGGCACTAGGGGAAGCGCCCTGGGGGGAGGGCCGAAGAACGACGGTTGGGGGTGGTGGTGGAAGGAGTAACCCACCTCTAACTGGCCAGGGAGAGAGGGGGAGATGGGCTGGGAGCGGCGGCTTCAGATCTTCCAGCCAGCCAGGGACCGGTCACAAGCCAAACCTGCAGCTTCAGTCGTTCCCCGGAGAGTTGGACAGCCGAAACTTCTCAGAGGGCGTGCCGGTCGGCCCACACAGGTCGTAACCCGGCAACGTCACCACCTGGCGCCCTCGGTCCCCAAGCAGCTACAGGGTCTCCGTCGTCCGCTAGCTAGCCGGCCACAGCCTTAGAGGCTTAACGGCTACTGCCCGGCCCCTCCACGTTGACGCCGGACTGAGCCGTCGGGTGTGGCCGCTTCCCAATCTCACGGCCCCTCGGTTTCGCAACCCTTCTTCGGTCGCTCCCCCGGCCGCTCTCCGCCATCCACCGCTTCCCTGGCCACCAGCCAGGTCCGAGCCCACTCCAGCACTCCAACAGGTTTCAGCCGGCTCCACAACTATACTCCCCCAACAGTCGCACCAGTCAAGCCCCGGAAACAGAAGTCAAGTCCCGAGCAGCCCACAAGCCAAGTCCCGGACCGTGCAGCAAACCCGGCTCCAGGGGTGGCACAGCAACCAGGGCAACAGGCAGCTATCTTCTCCTTACTTTAGTTTCTTAGGTCTAATCAGTTCTAGTGAAGTTCTTCGGAACTAGTGAAGTTCTTCGGCACTTCTGCTTATTCTCGGCGGAGCTCCTTCCTAGAGCTGCACGCCGATCGCCATCTTGGAAGCCATCATCATGTTACCTCTTGTCAAGTGTGTTTAATGTGCAAACGGAGGGGGGGAAGTGCCGGGACTGCTTCAACCTCTCCCCACCCCCTCCCAACCCTGGGAATCGCTCTCTATGGACTTTATTACCAGTCTCCCGCCTTCAAAAGGGAAAACAGTCATTTGGGTTGTAGTAGACCTTTTTTCCAAGCAAGCTCATTTTGTCCCATTCAAGCAACTACCCATGGCGAGGGGCCTGGCTAAAACCTTCTTCAACCACGTGATCAAACTACGCACGTTTCCTAAGAGAGTAATATCCAATCGAGGCCCAGTTCGTTGCCACCTTTTGGCGGGAGCTTTTAAAACTTATGGACATTGAACCCGCCCTCAGTTCGGATTATCATCCCGAGACCGATGGACAATCCGAACGAGTTAATCAAATCCTTGAACAATTCCTGATGTGTTATACAAACTATCATCAGGACAATTGGGTAGATTTACTCCCCTTTGCTGAGTATAGCTACAACAATGCTGTACACTCTTCCACAGGTGTTTCACCCTTTATGGCAGTGGGAGGGTTTGAGGGAAAACCTCTCCCTTCTTTGCCCAGCTCTGACAACTCCCAGGGCTCAGATTTCGGTCAATGGTGGTCAAAATTGCAGGAATCATGGCCACTAATAGAAAAGACACTGGAAAAAGCAAAGCTGGACTATAAAAAGTACGCGGATAAAGGAAGGGCCGCAGGTTGGGACTTACAACCTGGTGACACAGTGTACTTGTCAACAAAGAACATTCATGGCCTCCAACCCAGCAGGAAGCTGGGATGGAAATATGTTGGACCTTATAAAGTGTTAAGGAAAATATCGGAGGTGTCTTTTGAATTAGAACTGCCTAAGTCTCTAAGCTCTGTGCATCCTGCTTTTCATTACAGCCTCCTGAAGAAGAATCCTGGGCAGAATGCATGGTGCCCGGATCCTCTGACTCCTCCTCCTCTGATGAAGGGGGGGGAACCACATTTTGAAATCTTTGAAATTTTGGACTCAAAAATGCGCAGGGGTCGGGTTTACTACTTGGTTAAGTGGGTAGATTTTGGCCCTGAGTTAAACGAGTGGGTCCTCACTGAAAACGTGCACGCTCCTAAGTTAGTCCGCTCCTTTCACAAGCGCTTCCCTGATAAGCCGGGGGGGGGGGGTAAAGTTTACTATTGAGGGGGCAGGGTGTCAGATTCTGCTTTGCCAAAGAGGTCTTTTCATAATGTATTACAATGTTTCTGTTAATTGAATCTGACATTGATGCTTTTCTATCATGTACTTTCGTTTCCTTTGTAGTGCCCGCCTAGCCAGATGCTTTATTGCCCCTCCTCTTGATCCTCAATTGCTTGTCTGCCTAATGTTACAATTCGGGCGGGAATGTCGGTTCCCACATACCAGAATGCCATATAGTACAAAGCTATCTCTTCCCTCACTCCCTGGTGTGTCCTCCCCCTTCGCTCGCATTGCTATCTGTTAGAAGTAGCCTTGGAAATTGTTTTATTGTTTGCTCTGTCCTGTTTTGCTGGGGACCTGGCACCACTGGGTCACACAGTTCGGGCTGGGAATTTTTATGTTCTTTCACCCCTGGTGACAAAAGGTGAATTGCTTTCCCGCATTTTTCTCTGAATGCTGATTGGTGATCAATGTTTAGACTTTCATGCTTGCAGGTATAATAGTCCCCTGCCCTCTGTATATGGTACCACTAACAAACCTCGAGACCTGTACCAGTATTTGAAATAAAGGACTATGTTTTAATTAACAAAGGCCTGATCATTTGCTGACAGCACAGAAGCCTCACATTTGTGGCCGGGTGTGAGCTTTTGTGAGTCACGAGTTCAAGTCTCAAAGAAGTGAGCAGTGACTCATGAAAGCTCACCCTCTGCTGCAAATGTTATTAGTCTTTAAAGTGCTCCTTGACTCTGGCTCTTTTCTACTGCTGCAAAATATATATCTGCATCAGAGTTACTTTCCCTTTGAGAAGTACAGCCTGTCGTGTCTCTGCGTGGAGTCCCAGTTCCAGGCTCACCTCCTTCCAACCAGAACAGTGACTCATGCAGAGACACAGGGAGTTGGGCCCCTATGAGAATGGGTCATCCTTATTTCCTTGTTTAGATGACTGATGAACCACCTTCCTAAACATCTGCTCACGAGAGCTCACAAAAATGCAAATATGTTTAGAACATGGGTATCAGTCCCCTCCAATATAATAAGGCTTGCCAACGCTGAGTTGAGAAATTCCTGGAGATTTGGGGGTGGAACCTGGGGAAGGTGAGGTCTGGGGCTATAATGCCGTGGAGTCCACCATCCAAGCAACCGTTTTCTCCAGGGGAACTGATCCAGGAGCGTAGACTTTTCATTCTCCTGGGGTGGGGGGGGTCTCTCTTGCCGGGACAATGTCCCCGCCACCAAAGGTTCCTTTGCTCACTAAAAATTAAGCATTTGGAGCACAAGAGAGATGTGAATCTTTCACTTACAAAAACAGACTTATCTGTGGAACTCTCTCCTTTTGCCCTTTTTCATAAGAGCCTCTCATTTGCTGAGGATCCTCAGGTGATCCGGGACTGGGATTCCTTCAGTGGGTTCCTTCCCTTATTCAACAGAAGATCCAAACAGACACAGAGGAGAATGCCCACCTATCGCTTTTCAGTAAAGGTTACCTTAGCAATCTGTTGGTAGTTGGGGGGGGGGGGGGGAGAGAAAGAAATCAATGTTTGCTACAGTGTGAGATTGAGAGAGACAACATCCATCTATTACTTAGGGCTTTGATGGGATTAGAATAGTCTTGTCAACAACTGATGGCTTAAAGAGACCTTTTTCGGATCCCCCCCCCCCCCCCCCCCATTCCTCAGGGCAACAAAAACAAGGCGATAGATCAAGATGGGTTGCCGTGTTAGTCTGTCTGTAGCAATTGGAAAGAGGAAGAGTCCAGTAGCACCTTAAAGACTAATAAAATTTGTGGCAGGGGAGGAGCTTTCGTGAGTCACCACTCACTTTTTCAGGTAGATCAAGATTGGTTCCCTTAGTGTTCCCTCTAAGCTGAGTTAGTGTGAGCTAGCTCACAGTTTTTAGCTTCCAGCTCACACATTTTTGTTTTAGCTCAGGAAGGAAGGCAGGTTCCAGAGCAAACTAATTAATGCAGTGGCTCGCTCACAACTTGAATGCCAGTAGGTCACAAAGTAGAATTTTTGCTCACAAGACTCCACAGTTTAGAGGGAGCATTGGTTGCTATATTCGTCTGTTTCTAGCAGTAGAAAAGAGCAAGAGTCTGGTAGCACCTTAAAAACTAACAAAAATTGTGGCAGGGGAGGAGGTTTCAGGAGTCACTGTACCCTAAGAAGGGAGGAGTGACTCCTGAAAGCTCCTCCTCTGCCACAAATTTTGTTAGTCTTTAAGGTGCTCCTGGACTCTGGCTTTTTTCCTGCAAAAACAGAGAGGTTATCCTATCTGTCCCGCCCCTCTCTGGGTTGCAACGTAGAAGAAGAAGAAGAGATTGGATTTATACCCCGCCCTCCACTCCACAAAGGAGTCTCAGAGCGGCTTACAAACTCCTTTCCCTTCCCCTCCCCACAACAGACACCCTGTGAGGTAGGTGGGGCTGAGAGAGCTCTTTCCAGAACTGTCCTTGAGGGAACAGCTGGTACAGAGCTATAGCTTGCCCAAGGTCATCCAGCAGGTGCAAGTGGAGGAGTGGGGAATCAAATCCGGTTCTCCCAGATTAGAGTCCGCGCACTTAACCACTGCACCAAATGTAGGGCCTCTCCCAGGGCTGTGTAGTCATGATGGGGACCGAAGCCAGCTTTTGGATGGATGGGACCTTAGTGGTGGAGGGACAGAAGGTGGCTATCTAGATTGGTTGTCTTCAGATCAGGACCTCCAGGTGGATCACACAGCTCCACATGATGATTTGCAAGCCCATGTAGAGTAGCCATGGGGGTGGGGTTGCTCCCTTTTGGAAGGATCTGCTGCTTGGATGCATAGGTAGAAAGCAAGGACACCATGCTTCCTGATTCACTTGGAACACATGAAGCTGCCTTATACTGAATCCAACCATCGGTCCATCAAGGTCAGTCTTGTCTACTCGGACTGCCAGCAGCTCTCCAGGGTCTTAGCCCGAGGTCTTTCACATCACCTGCTGCCTGGTCCTTTCAACTGGAGTTGTTGGGGATTGAACCTGGGACCCTCTGCATGCCAAGCAGGTGCTCTACCACTGAGCCATGGCCCCTTCCCTTCACACTCACACACCAAGATGAGCAGCCGGATGGTGAAGTGAGATCACCCAGCAACGGAAAGAATTCCACCATGGCTCCATGGCTCTGTGGCACTTGGCCGGCTGCTCATCATGGTACACCACCTGGTGCTCACCGGTGAGGCCACAATGCTGGCTCTTCTTCCTGTCACATGACTGTGATGTCACGAGCTTGCAGCCCAGCGGCTCCCAGTTCTGGAAACGCTGAAGACCACAATCCTAGGCTGCTGTTGGCAAGAGGCAGCTTCTTGGCAAAAGCATGCTGGGGAGCAGAGCTGTCAAGAGATGATACGGAGCTTTTCATCCATAGTGTTTCAGCTCCCCAGGTCTGAATTTTGCTTTCACCTCTGCCTTGTGCCAACTGTAGTCAGGAGTCTTCATTTTTGAACATAAGAACATAAGAGAGGCCATGTTGGATCAGGCCAGTGGCCTGTCCAGTCCAACACTCTCTGTGTCACACCAGGACCAAAAACACCTGGTGCCATCAGGAGGTCCGCCAGCAGGGCCAGAACTCCAGAAGTCTTCCCACTGTTGCCCCCCCCCCCAAGCACTAAGAAGACAGAGCATCACTGTCCCAGGCGTAGTGTTCCACCTATACCTATAATCACTATGTATCTGGAAAAATTTGTCCCGGGCTCATATTTACACAGGATGGTATTTTTACATTCAAACACAATATTTATAAGCCAAGTGACCCAGAACACCTATGTATAGGCAGGGCCTTTTTTGTAAAAAAAAAAAAAAACCTTATTAGCATTTTAGGAACTTATTAGCATAATAGGCCACACCCAACAGCAGAAATGCATTAGCATATTAGGCCACACCCCCAACTGCACAGCTCCCTCCCAGGATCGGCTTTCTCAGGTGCCCCGTGGCTTGCAGGGCTCATGGGGAACCCGAGGGAAGAAAGGCAGTTTCTGGATCGGCTTCACCAGGCACCCCACAACTTGCGAGGCGCCTGGGTAACCCAAAGGAAGGGGGGAGGCTGTAGGCGTGGCCAACTCAGAAGCCAGCCAGAACTCCATTCCTATGCGTTCCTGCCCAAAAATAGCCCTATGTATAGGGTATGTATAGACGGCACACAACATGTATTCTTGGTGCTGGGGGGGCAACAGTGGGAGGGCTTCTAGTGTCCTGGCCCCACTGCTGGACCTCCTGAGGGTACCTGGTGTTTTTGGCCACTGTGTGACACAGAGTGTTGGACTGGATGGGCCACTGGCCTGATCCAGCATTTGGCTTCCCTTATGTTCTTATGTTCTTAACATATACCTAAGTGTGGGATAAACCAAACTGCAGAACCAAACAGCATGCATATGTGATACAAAAAAATATCCATCAAGCTGGCTGCAAACAGCAGAGAGCCCAGATGGTCCGCAGAAAATATCAAGGAATGATGCCAGAAATGACCTGGAGACCTTTTGCTCATCTTTGAGACCCGAGACGTGGGGGGACAGCAGCCAGCCGGGGAGTGTCCAGTGAGGTTTGGGGCTGAGCAGGAATTTGGACTGAGGACCTGAACATCTAAGCCTGCCTTTCTTGGATGTCTTAAGGCTTCCTTGTTGATGTTTCTTTGCTATCGGCTCACAACTGACTTCTGGCGACTTCTGGTGGTTTGCCCTGGCTTGCCTCTGTATAGAGACCCTGGCATTCCAGGAGGACTCCCATCCAAATATCAGCCAGGACCGACCCTGCTTAGCTTCTGAGATCTGATGAGATCAGGCTAGCCCGGCCTATCCACATCAGGGCATATGGCTTCCTAGGTAAAGGTCACGGTTTCCCTTGCTCGAAAGCCAGTCGAATCCGACTCTAGGGGGTGGTGCTCCTCTCCGTTTCCAAGCCAAAGAGCCACCGCTGTCTGAAGACGTCTCTGTGGTCATGTGGCCAGCATGACTAGACACAGAGGCGCACGGAATGCTGATACCTTCCCACCAAAGTGGTGCCTCTTGCAATTTCTTGCTTTCGAACTGCTAGGTTGGCAGGAGCTGGGGCCAGAGACGGGAGCTCACTCTGTCATGCAGCACTCGGGTCTTGAACTGCTGAACTACCGACTGTCCGGTCTGCAGTTCAGGGTCTTAACCTTTGAGCCACCACGGCCATTTCCTTGTATCTGCTTAATGCCCGGGGAAGGGTGGCTGACCAAGATTTTGCTGCCATCAGGAGAGAAGACTTCTGGGTCCTGCTTTGCCTTTTTGTCTTCCTTGCAGTTTTCTTTCTTTCCTTCTCTTACTCCTTTGGCCTACAGGTCTTGAGTAGCCTCAGTCAATCTCAGTGAGGAATAAAAGGGAGAAAGGAAAAATTCAAGCCATACAGGGCACAGTGTAGTATATTAGAGAAGATGTCTTTCATAAGCTCCCCAAATTCTCCTGGCCTGAACAATGGGGTCACCCGGCAATCCCCTGGAATTGCATCTCATCTCCAGGCTAAAGAGATCAGTCCCCCTGGAGGAAATGGCTGCTTTGGAGGGTGGACCCAGTGGTACTGTGCCCCACTGAGGTCCCAAAGCCTGCCCTCCCCCTCCCCAAATCTCCAGGAATCCCCCAACCTGAACAAGGAATTTAGCTATGAAAAGAATATTTGCTAGCCTAGAATCCATTAAAAATTTAGATAACTAAAATATCTAGGGAAAGCTCATTTCGCCGGCAGATAAGCGGTTCGATCCATTCTTCCTCGCCATTGGCAGAATCGGATGAATTCCACGTAATTGTGAAATGGCAGAAATGAATTATGCAAAATCAAAGTCATGCCGATGTGTTTAATTTGCCCACAGGATCCAGGCAGCCATTTGAAAACGTATACAGCTGCCTGAAGGTATATTTTTACAATCAACCCACTGGGAGAGGTGGAGAGGAAAGGGACAAAAATTTCCCCCTTCACCACTGAGCTGAAAAATGGTTCTGAAGATGCTATACTCAGAACCGGGGGGGGGGGGGGGGTAATCTATATAATGTGAGAGTGGCTGTGTGACCTTTTGGAAAGCAGGAAACCAAGATGGAGCCGAGCCAAGGGGAGGGGAGGGAGAAAGGCAGGCACTGAGTGTGTGATTGTCAATATTTCTCCTGAAAATGTATAATGCATTTTCTTTTCTGAAAAATTAATAACCTTGCTTTGTTTCTATCGACTTTCTCCTTCGGCTCGCAGTGGACATCCAGTGGAAATCAAGCCGAGAGAGCAAAAAAGCCAGCTTGACCCTTGGCTGTTCAGCTCAGGGATCTTTTCAGTGGCTGCGGAAGGGGGCTGCGTTTCCAGACACTGCGTCTCCCTGGGATGGAGGGAGCCAGCAAACCTGAGTCTTGGCTTGGTGGCTCGAGAGCTCGGTTTGTTCCATGCAGGGCAGGCCTCAGCATCAGCCCCGTAGCCAGAAATTTGGGGTTCGTGGGTGTAATGTAGTATGCTCTGTGTAGCAACCAGCCTGCCATGTGCTCCCAGGTAATGGTGCCCGCCGCATGGCCAGAGCACATGGTCAGGCAGTAGGGCTGCCAAGTCCCCCGGGAGGGCGGGGGAAACACTGATTTTTAAGGCTTACCCCCGCTTTTTCAAAATTGGCCTCCGGGGGAGGCAATGGCTGCCAGCAGGAACGCAGGGAAATGTCGGAGCCTGCCCTGCCCTCTCCCTGCCAGGCCTGAACTCTTAAAAGGGAAATGTCTGCAGAGAGCCTGCCCTGCAGTAAAAAGCCTCACCAGACATTTCCCCTTTAAGAGCAGAGCAAGCAAGAGAGCCCCGCCTAGAGATTAAGGAGGGACTAGGCTCTTTGTACTGAGGTTGCTGGGGTAAGTGCCTTTGCTAGCTCTTTTCCTTCTCTCTCTCTCTCCCCCTCCCCCTCCCCCTTCCTTCCTTCCTTCCTTCCTTCCTTCCTTCCTTCCTTCCTTCCTTCCTTCCTTCCTTCCTTCCTTCCTTTCTTTCTTTCTTTCTTTCTTTCTTTCTTTCTTTCTTTCTTTCTTTCTTCTGCCTGTCTGTCTGTCTTTCTCTCTCTCTCTCTCTGTCCCCATCCAGCAGAGGTCTATCATTGGCTATTATTAGCCACAAGGTCTAAATGGAACCCTTTGTCTGGGGCAGTGATGCTCTGCAGTCTTGGTGCTTGGGGGGCAACAGTGGGAGGGCTTCTGGAGTTCTGGCCCCGCTGCTGGACCTCCTGAGGGCACCTGGTATTTTTGGCCACTGTGTGACACAGAGTGTTGTACTGGATGGGCTGTTGGCCCCATCCACTGTGGCTTCTCTCCTGTTCTTATGATATGAAAATCATATTTAGCACTTGTGTAGCACTTAGTGCTTCATATTCTGCCGAGATGAGGAAGGATTCAGTAAGGCCGTTGCTCAGTGATAGAGCATCTGCTTGACATGCAGGAGGTATCAGCCTCTTCAGCTAAAAAAGGATCAGGTAATAGGTGACATTAAAGATCTCAGCCTGAGACCCTGGAGAGCCACTACCAATCTGAGTAGTCAAAACTGACCTTGATGGACCAATGGCCCGATTCAGTATTAGGAAACTTCATGAGTTCATGTGGAAGCATGTGGAAGCAACATCACAGGATGTGACATCACAAAATGATGTCACTTCCTTTCTCCTGGCTCCACCCCCAAAGTCTCCTGGCTCCACCCCCAAAGTTTCCCAAGTTGGACTTGGCAGCCCTATCAGGCAGAGAGGGGAGCTTGAATCTGGAGGAACAATAGACATCTGGATTCAAAGCCTCCACCAGTGTGGGACCTAGGTTCTCCCTGGAGAGCCAATGCCATCAAAGGCTCCTCCAGGGAACCTATGACAAACATGCACATATGTTAAGCCCCTATCAGGTCTTTTGGGTGCGGCCGGAGGTGTGGCTCCGGCCAGCATATAATGAGGGCCCTGGAGCCCTGGAAGCATGCTTGTTCTGACCATCTACTGGGCATGCTGAATCACTCAATAAAGGCTTCATGATTTCACCGTTCCTGGTCTCCTGAGTCCAGTACTCTTCACTGGTGACGAGGATGGGATCCCGATGAGCGACTCCTTGGCCGACACCAGCACCGCATCGAGCCCAGACCAGATCCGTCAGCCACCGGCCCTGCTTGGCTCCAGCGCCACCACACCGCCATCGGCTCCCGAGGATCTCGCTCAGCGCACTGCTGCACATCCCAGAATGGCCACCGCTCCGGGAACCACCCACCCATTCGATCCAGCCTGCCCCGAAGCCTGGGAAGCCTGGACAGACCAGCTCACATCCTACTTCGATGCACAGGACATCACGGATGCTGGGAAGAAGAAGTCCTGGCTCATGGCCTCCTGCGGGGTAAAGACGCTGAAATTACTCCGCAGCCTGCTTTCCCCTCGTACCCCAGCGGAGGCCACGTACAACAACATCATGGCGCTCCTAAGGAACCACTTCTCACCAAGACCCTCCAAGAACACGTAGCGGGTGAAGTTCTTCCGCCGGCTGCATCAGAAGGGTGAGTCTGCCTCCAATTATCTGGCGGCCCTCCGACATCTCCTGGTGGGGTGCAAGTTTATGGCCGTAGAGGACACGCTATACTCCGCGTCCCTGTGTGGGGTCCATGACCCCAAGCTTCAAAGGAAGCTGATGGCCAACTCCACCGCCACCCTGGACGAGATGCTAACCACAGCTTGTGCCTTTGACGTCTCTCAGCAGGAGAAGCTAGGCACATCCGCAGCCAGACCGAGGCCGCTGCAGACTCCGACGAATCCGAGGATGACGAGACACTCCAGGTACAACGCCGGCCTCCGGGACAGGGGTCCTGCAACTTGGGTGAGAAGGCTTCCCGCTCAGAAACACCACACTCCAAACATTCCACGTGCGCTAGCTGTGGCGATCAGCATGACCGCCGGACCTGCCATTTCCGGGAAGCAGAGTGCCGGTCATGTGGCAAGAAGGGCCACATCGCCCAGGCCTGCCGCACCCGCTCCAACTGCCGCACCCAAGCTGCGCACCAGGAGTCCGCCGAACTCCTCCAGACAGCAGCAACCCGCCACCACCACCACAAGACACAGCAGGTAATGAACTTGACCCCCGACACCCCCAACAAAATTAAGGTCTCAGTTTTGATTGAGGGGACCCCCTGCCAAATGGAAGTAGACACTGGGTCGTCCTACTCCATAATCTCGGAGTCCACCCTCCGCAGGCTCTGCCCCACGGGGGGGCCCTGACTTCGGAAAGTCCAGGGCCTAACCCTGCGGGACTTTCAGAAGAACCCGATATTGATAAGGGGGTTGGGCAAGTTCCGGGTCCAATTTAAGAACTTTATGGGATGCTTGGGCCTCCTGGTGGTGGCGGGCAACCTCACAAGCCTGCTGGGACTCTCCTGGTTCCAGCCCCTAGGGCTGGGCGTCACCAGGGTACACAGCCTGCGGCCCACAGATTTTGCCAACATCTGTGAGGAATTCCCAGCGGTTTTTGATGGGGCACTGGGCTCATATACGGGGCCACCCATCACCCTGGACCTTGACCCCGCGGTCCGGCCCGTGCGCATACCGGTCCACCATCCGCCGCTCGCAGTGCGGCCCAAGATCGAGCGGGAGCTTGATAAGTACTAGGACAGGGTGTACTAGAACCAGTGTCCCACGCCCGATGGGAGACCCCGATTGTGACGCCAATGAAGGCAAACGAGGACATTCGCATCTGCGCGGACTATAAGTGCACCATCAATAAGGCACTTCAGGCCCATGCCGACCCAATCCCGATCATCAGCCACGTGTTGGCCTCCCTGGCTGGGGCGCGAGTGTTTGGGAAACTAGACCTGGCCCAGGCGTACCAGCAGCTGCCGGTCGACGATGCCACAGCAGAAGCACAGACCATTGTGACACACAAGGGGGCGTTTAAGGTAAAGCGCCTCCAGTTCGGGGTCAGCGTAGCCCCCGGGATCTTTCAAGAGTTAATGGACCGTTTGTTAATAGGTCTTCCAGGGATGCAGCCCTTTTTCGACAACGTCCTGATCGCGGCTCCGGACGTCAGGCCTACGCTCTGTCCTCCAGCGATTCCAGGACGCCGGCCTGAAGGTGAAACACGAGAAGTGCCTCCTCGGGGTGCCTGGTGGTGGCCTTCCAGGGCATCAAGGACCTCCTAATGTCCAATGCGGTCCTCGCCCACTTCAATGAAGCCCTGCCCGTCATATTGGCCTGTGATGCATCTCCTTATGGGGTGGGGGCAGTTTTGGGTCACAAACTGCCAGATGGCCGGGAGGTCCCGGTCGCATATTACTCCTGGACCCTAGCCCTGGCCGAAAGGAATTATGTTCAGATAGACAAGGAGGTACTTGCGATCGTGGCCAGGGTCAAAAAGTTCCATACTTACTTGTACGGGCGCAAGTTCATGGTCGCCACGGACCACAAACCTCTTCTGGGCCTCCTCGCCCCGGATCGCCGCATGCCACAAATGTTGTCCCTGCAAGTCCTCCGATGGTCGATCTTCCTCGTGGGGTACGACTAAGACTTGGTGCATCGCCTGGGAAAGGCCATGGGCCATGCAGATGCACTCAGCCGCCTTCCACTGCCCTCCTGCAACCCCGACCCAACTCCAGCTTACCACGTCGCTCTGCTCGAGGACCTGCCGGACCGGCCACTTCAGATATGGGATGTGGCCTGGCGCACAGCCCGGGACCATCAACTCTCCCGGGTCTCCGACTGGGTGGGAAGGGGCCCAAGAATCCGGACCCTGAGTTCGCCGCCACCAGCATGCCTTCTCTGCAGATGATCCAGGGCTGTACTTCCCAGATGCGGAACCCGAGGTACCCAAGACAGACGATCTGCCCGCCCCATGACCAGCCGAGACTCTGCAGGAGGACCCCACAGAAGCCGGCCACTCGGACATCACTCCAGTCGCCATCCCTGCACCGGTACCAGACCCGGCTCAGCCTGAGACAGATATCCCTGAATCGCCGCTCCCTACACCGGCGGCTCCAGCGACCCCACACCACTCGACCAACGGAAACGTCCCGCACACCTCAGAGACTATGTTTGCCAAGGGACAGTCCGGACTATGGGGGGAGGGGTGTAATGTAGTATGCTCTGTGTAGCAACCAGCCTGCCATGTGCTCCCAGGTAATGGCGCCCGCCGCATGGCCAGAGCACATGGTAAGACAGAGAGGGGAGCTTGAATCTGGAGAAACATCCAGATTGAAAGCCTCCACCAATGTGGGACCTAGGTTCTCCCTGAGGAGCCAATGCAATCAAAGGCTCCTCCAGGGAACCTATGACAAACATGCACATATGTTAAGCCCCTATCAGGTCTTTTGGGTGCGGCCGGAGGTGTGGCTCCGGCCAGCATATAATGAGGGCCCTGGAGCCCTGGAAGCAAGCTTGTTCTGACCATCTACTGGGCATGCTGAATCACTCAATAAAGGCTTCATGATTTCACCGTTCCTGGTCTCCCGAGTCCAGTACTCTTCAGTGGGGCAGGGGGAAATTTTGTGGGGCAGCAGGGGAGGGGGAGTGGGGAGGGGGAAAGAGAAGGGCTCGCTGCACACCTTCCCTGTACAAGTAGTGAATCCGCTGCTTGGAGTTCAGGAGCAGGCAGCCCCTGCTTAAAAAAAACAAACATTTAAAGGGTTCCCTTTAAAGAGTTCAGGGAAGGCATGCGGCCGCCCCTCTCCCTCCCTTCCTGCAAGATTTAAAGGGCCCTTCAGCTGATCGGTGGGCCACATGCTCCCACTGATCACCTGGAGGGCCCTTTTAATGTCACAGGAGGGGAGAGAGAGAGCAGAGGGGAGAGGGAAGGGGGAGAGGGGCAGCAACTGTTATGGAGGCATGACTCACATTTGAGGGAGCAGAGCCCCGAAATGCCCCATCATAGCTATGGACCTGCTCAGCATGCGATCAGTGGGGCAGCTGCCAGGGCCCAGGGGTTCTGGAGGGGCCCACTGCTGACAGCCCCCTACCACACCATTTCTCTGTTAGCTCACATGTGAGTACTTCGCCACCCCTGTGTCTAGTTGCACGCACTGCCCAGTGCCATTAGGGAAAGGGCTGTGGGCTGTGCCAATGGTTGTGAGTATGGTCAGCGGGAAGGCTTGTGGGCAGGGTGAGGAGTGGTGCACAGGCAGGAAGTAAGACATGGGGGGGTGAGTGGGTGGGAAGGGGTCCCCTGGGAATTCTCTGCCCAGGGGCCCTGAAAATCTGCAGCCAGCCCTGCTTCCATGCTCAGCTGTCTGCTGCACAAGAGCCCAGTTTGGTTCCTGGTTCCGTCCAGGTGGAGCCATAGATCGGCTTAAGAGAGGGTGCTCAGTTTCGCACTCGGTTTATGAAGCTGCCTCTAACCAAGTCATATGCCTGGTCTATCTGGACAGCAACACAAAAGCTGAGCTACATCGTTATAAGACCAGTAAATGAAAAGAACTATGCACCGACACTGTACATAAAATCCAAATATTCTTGTTGTTATAAACAAATGAATGCAAACTGCAGTACTGTGGACACACAAAGACTGTTCCATACATCTGTCAGTTACTGTACTCAAACTTCTGTACATCCTTTGAAGAAGATATTTTGCATATTCCTCTGTACGGGACAGTCTTTGAGTGCCTACAGCACTGCAGTTTTTCATTCATTTATTAGGTTTAAAAGCCCATAAGCCATATGCCTTAAGAAGTTTACAGATTTAAAATCACAGCAAAACAAAAATTTCCCACACCTGATATGCAGTTGAAACTGAAACTGTTCAACAGGAGTCTCAGTCTTGTAGGTTCCGGGAAGGGTGAGAACTCCGGAAGCCATTTCCTCAAAATTTTTCCTCTCCCGGCTGTATGTTTAGGGCCATGGGAAAAGAGATGTGGGAGAGGGAGTCTCCATCCTCCAGGGAACGGTCACTGAAACGCTGATTAACAGGAATACCCTGGAAGCGGCCCTTCCTCTGCACAGAAGGAATAATAATAAGAATATTTGGATTTTATGTGCAGTGTCGGTGCACAGTTCTTTTTGTTCCCTGGTCTGTCTTGACAGCACTCTCTCTCCGAGACCTCAGGCAGAGAGGGGCCTTTCTCAACACCTGCTGTCTGAGAACCTTCAACTGTCAAGTGAAACTGGGGTCCTTTCTGCACTAGGGTTCAACCCTGTCCCCGAACTTACATTCTACACTACACGCGAGTTCACCCCTGTAATTATCTCGGGGTATTTTTACATTCTACACTACACGCGAGTTCACCCCTGTAATTATCTCGGGGTATTTTTACATTCTACCCTACACGCGAGTTCACCCCTGTAATTATCTCGGGGTATTTTTACATTCTACACTACACGTGAGTTCACCCCTGTAATTATCTCGGGGTATTTTTACATTCTACACTACACGCGAGTTCACCCCTGTAATTATCTCGGGGTATTTTTACATTCTACACTACACGCGAGTTCACCCCTGTAATTATCTCAGGGTATTTTTACATTCTACACTACACGTGAGTTCACCCCTGTAATTATCTCGGGGTATTTTTTTGTTTCCACATTACATTGAGGTCACCCGGTTTCGCCCCACACTTGTCCTGGGATAAAGGGATGCTGGTATAACCAGGGATAAATGCAACGTATTGGTCCTTTCTGCACTTAGATCTCATTTCTGGTTTTATCAGAGTTCAACTTGCATCACAATCCCTTGCATTTATCCCTGGTTATAACAGCATCCGTTTACCCAATGACAAGTGTACGGTGAAACTGGGGTGACCTCAATGTAATGTGGAACCAAAAAATACCCCAAGATAATTACAGGGGTGAACAATCATGAAGTGTAGAATGTAAGTTCAGGGACAGGGTTGAACCAGGATTTAAGGTCTAGTGCAGAAAGGAACATTGTGTCGTGAGTTGAATTCTGACAAAACCAGGGATGAGATCCAAGTGCAGAAAGTACCTGGGATTTGGGAGAGCATCTGACCTACCCCTGCACTACGACATTCACACCACGGACTTTGGTGGGCCACCATGGTCCTTTCCACACTTGGATCTCATCCCTGGTTTTATCAGAGTTCAACTCATGACACAATACCTTGCATTTATCCCTGGTTATACCAGCATCCCTTTATCCCGGGACAAGTGTGGGTGAAACTGAGGTGACCTCAGTGTAATGTGGAAACAAAAAATACCCCGAGATAATGACAGGAGTGAATTCGAGTGTAGTGTAAAATATAAAAATACCCTGAGATAATCACAGGGGTGAACTCGAGTGTAGAATGTAAAAATACCCCAAGATAATTACAGGGGTGAACTCGCGTGTAGTGTAGAATGTAAGTTCGGGGACAGGGTTGAACCAGGATTTAAGGTCTAGTGTGGAAAGGACCCATGTGAACATATAAAACTGCCTTGTAATGATGGAGACTCCTGGTCTAACCAGCTCAGGGGTCCCCAGCATAAAGTGCCCATGAACACTGTGGTGCCCACCGACACTTTTCCTGGCACCCGCCAAGGGCTTTTAGAAAGTGGGCATAGCCAGGTGGGGCTTTTACCCAGGAAGGCTTCTGAATGGCTACTGGAGATTTGATTGGCTGTGCAGGTTTTTAAAAATCTTGCTTTGGCGGCGGCTACCAAAACAGCACAAGAATCTTCATGGTGTGACTGAAGGGTTCCTATTTAATTATTTTTATTATTATTTATTTATTTTATTTATACCCCACCCTCCCCACATGCGGGCTTAATACACAGAGATGCTTTCATGAAGGGATTATCCTGATTATCCTGATTGCTTCCCTAGGAAAAGATTTCAGACCAGGATTTTCCATCTGCTTTTCTGTAAACCAGATTCTAGATTCCTGTTTGCTCTGGCTTGCAAATTCAGTTCTGGGAGGGGCAGGGAATGCATCTATCTTATTTTTATGTCTCCTCCCCTCCATTTTGCCCCACAACAGCCCTGTAAGGTAGGTTAGGCTGAGGGAGTCACATCGGGCTTTATGGTCACACTATGGCTGAGTGGAGATTTAAATGTAGGTTTCCCAGGATCTTAGCCAGACACATTAACTACTACACCACACTGGGTCTCCACACCTAGTTCTTTCTTAGCCTTTCCAAGAGGATGCAGTATTTCTTACATACCCAGGGAAATGCTGATCGCCACTTCGGGGACAGGAAGCAATTTTTATCCAGGCCAGTTTTGGCCAGGGACCTTGGAAGTATCGTGGGTACTGGCTCTGCTGAGGCTGACTACTCCTCAGAGGAGGAGGAAGCATGAAGCAACCCAGCCTCCTCTGGAGTTAGCCCAGCAGAGGAACCCTTAACAGCAGAGGAACCCTTAACAGGGAGAAGAGGCCCCAGCAGCTGCACAGGAGGTGCAGCCAGAGGGAGAGACTGATCCAGAGCCCGGCCCAGCACCCCCAGGTGGAGGAGGCACCCCGAGGAGGCCAGAATCCCCACCTAGTTCTCCTGAGTGTCCCAGACGCAAGGCACGCCAGCGGCTGGATGTGCAAGAGCGAAGGAAGGGTGCCGGACTGCAGCTCTTGCAAAGGCAATGGGAGGGGATGTGAGTCTTGGCAAATTGACTCCCAGGAAAGGGAGGACCTGGTCCTAAACACCCCCAAGCACCTGCCTCAGCGTGGAAGCAACAGTGCATGCTCGGACCTGATCCTGGCTGTTTAGCATCTGCTCCTAGCTCCTGCAAGCGTGGTTACTGGCTGAGCCAGTACAGGAGGAAATTTTTTTGCCATCTTCTGGGCATGGAGCAGGGGTCACTGGGGGTGTGGGGGTATTTGTGAATTTCCTGCATTGTGCAGGGGGTTGGACTAGATGAACCTGGAGGTCCCTTCCAACTCTATGATTCTACAATTTGGGTAGTTTCTAAAAGTGGATGGGAGAAGACCAACCATGGTGTTGAGGTTGGTAGACTGAAATCAGCCCCACTGAATATGGCTATGTGGAAATTTCATTACTTGGTGGATGATCCAAAATGGTGCAGTCCTTGTGGCTGAATTTACCATGACACCGAATGAGTGTGGAACCCTGGGGGTGATAGACAGGAACCAGGAACCCAATCCATAAAACAGCAGAGCGCTCTCACCAAAAGAATTGTGGGCAAACTGTCCAGTTGATCAGGGACCCACACTGGCCAGCCAACAAAGGACCAAAATGGCTCACAAGAGACTGTTCATTTTTGGACAACGATTACCAGCAGCAGAAACAAGCAGGATCTGCAAACATACTGGATAAATCCAAGAACAACACAGTGCTACGTCAGAAGAAGATTAGCAGGTAGTGAGAACGAGGCATGAAATATAGCTGTTATAGCTGAAATCAAAATTTTTCTCTGTGAATGCTAGTATTGAATATTGCCTGGATATTCTGTGAATGTTAAAATATGTGCCAAACATTATCTGAGTATTGGATATCTTTATTGCACAGCTTTTAATGTTTGGCAAGGATTGATTGAAGTCCTGTGAACGATTTTGGTCACACAACCCAGTCTCAGAAAGGAGCTGGGAAAGTTGCAGGAAGGGGAGGCTGAAATGATCAAAGGGTTCAGACACCTTCCCTATTAGTCAAGGCCCAGGCACTTTTCTCCACGCTTCGGTTCGGGGGTGGGGGGGAATGAAAACTAAGGGAAGGACATGCATGTTGTGAAGAAAGTAGACAAATAATTTTTCTCCCTCTCCCCAAAGGGGGGTGAGAAGTGCCACAGGGTTTTCATGGCGAGAGATGAACAGAGGGGGGGTGCCATTGCCTGCCTCTGTGTAGCCACCCTGAATATATTGCATCAGACCACTGGTCCACCAAGGTCAGTGTCATCTACACAGACTGGTATTGGGTCTCCAGGGTCACAAGTGGAGGTCTTTCAGATAGGGAAGAAGGAAGGAAGGAAGGAAGGAAGGAAGGAAGGAAGGAAGGAAGGAAGGAAGGAAGGAAGGAAGGAAGGAAGGAAGGAAGGAAGCACAGGGAGAAGGAAGGAAGCAAGCAAACACAGGGAAGAAGGAAGGAAGGAAGCAAGCAAGCAAGCAAGCACAGGGAAGAAGGAAGGAAGGAAGGAAGGAAGGAAGGAAGGAAGGAAGGAAGGAAGGAAGGAAGGAAGGAAGGAAGGAAGGAAGGAAGGAAGGAAGGAAGGAAGGAAGGAAGGAAGGAAGGAAGAAAGAAAGAAAGAGGCACAGGGTGGAAGGAAGGAAGGAAAGTGGCACAGAGAGAAAGGAAGGAAGAAAAAAAGAGGCACAGAAGGAAGGGAGAGAGGGAGGGGAATAGGGAGAAGGAAGGAAGAATTCAAGAGCAAGTCAACAGCCATCTCTTACTCCCCCACACACACACTAGTCCTGTATGAGCAGGAAGCAAAGTTGGCGTAAAGGTGTGAAGCACAGGAAACAGCCTTATACTGAATCAGACCATTTGTTCATCAAGGTCAGCACTGTCTACTTAGACAGGCAGCAGCTCTTCGGGGCTCTTGGTCTTTCACATCACTCACTGCCTGATCCTTTTTTAACTGGAGATGCCAGGGATTGAACCTGGGACCTTCTGCATACCAACCAGATTTTCTCCCACTGAGCCACGGTACATAGTCAGTATCCCTCTGGATATCACCTGCTTTGGCCTCCGTACTGGCCTTATGGGCCTTCCAGAGCAGCTGTATGTCCACTGTAAGAAGCAGGATGCTGGACTGGATGGACCATTGTTTGGATCTGCTGGGCCTCCCCTACTGCTCTTATCAATAACACAGCAATGAGCAAGCTGATAAGATATATTTATTCATTAAAACATTTATTTCAACTACATTGTAGTTGCCAAACAGGTTACTTGTGAAATCTGAAATCTAAAATGTTGAATATAAATGTACCCCAACAGAAGTAAATATCATTGTATCTTATAGACAGTGTCTTAAAGATTATAACAAAGGGGGTGGGGTTTGGGAGAAATATTCTCTGTTACCCACTCTGATATAGGCCTTTTCTACACTGACAGCTTGCTCTGGAGAATCCAAGGAGTCAAACCTTAAGGGTTTACTTCACAGTCACACACATTCCCTCTGCACTGGTTTCGCCCCCTTTGGTTTAGTTATTTGTGTATTATGTATGCATTCTGCATTTATAAGAAAAACTCAATTTTTTTTAGCTAGCTGGCTGTCAACCCCTCCCTCCCTCCCTGATTCTGCAAAAAGAAAGGGAAGGGAGGGGGAAATCCAGACACACACGCAAGACTGACATATTCGGGAGCAGGGAATCCCCTCGTCCTTTATATTTACTGATTTCTTCTTATGCTCTCTCTGGCTTTTTAAAAGTTTGCTGGAGCAAGAGAACACGTCCTCTTTTGTCTTTGGAGAAGGAGAGAAAGAAAACAGAACAGGGAGGGAGCGCCAACCTAAAGAGAAAGAATCACAGCAAAAGGAGTTTTGGTAGCTGTGGGACAACAGTGTGCTGGAAGCGGTCTGAATGCAGATTCCTGTAAAACAAATGCAGAAACAAGAGAAAGCCCCGAAACAAAGTGGAAGTGAAAGCAGGAGGGAGTGCAGAACAGACGAACAGGATGCACTCAGACACCGAGGCAAAATATGGGTGCAGAAAGGGCCATATATTGTTATCTCTGATATACACAATTGCGTTATATAATCCCTTTATTCCTTTCTGTATCCCCTTTATACTATCTACTATCACTTGGTTTTCTAAAATTTCTAAAAAAATTCCCTTGTGATTCAAGGCAGATGACAATAACAGTGAAAACATTTTCAGTCAAAAACAAAAATAAAGTAGTAAGCCCCAAATCTCCCCTGCCCCGCTTAAAAGCCCCAAATCTCCCCCGCCCCACTAATCCAACTTCTCGTCAAAAGCCCTAGAAAAACAGGCGCTCCCTCAGCTCTTCAGGGAGCCCATTCCACAGAGCAGGAGATGCGATGGGAAAGGGCCAGGTTCTGGCTGATGCTTGATGGGTCACCCAAAGTGGTGAGACAGCTGACAGATGACTGCCTGATGACCGTAGTTGGCACGCAGGGAAGTAGAGAACGGGAGGGGCCTTACAACATTTCACACTCACAAGACAACTGAGAGATGCCAATAAGTCCGAAGGGACTCTGATTTTGAGGGAAACAACTGAAGAACGGAATCAGGCTTTCACGTTGACAAAACTGGAATCACAGAAAAGAGCCAGAGTCCACCAGCACCTTACAGAGTAACACAATTTGTGGCAGGGGAGAAGCTTTCCTGAGTCACTGCTGACTTCTTCAGATACAAAACCGGAATGTTTGTGATGTTTCGAATATTTGCACTTATTCTGTTCAGCTCCAACGACTGGTTGGAGCTGGAGTGGAAGGGAGGCCGATGAGGCAGGAGAAGAGCCAAAGTCAAGGCAGGCTGTGATGGTGGCAGAGTCCAGTATGGATGTGGGGAGGGAGGGCAGCGTGGTATAGCCTGATCTCACCAGAGCTCAAATGAGGGACCACCAAGGAAGCCTCTGCAGAGGACGGCCAATGGCCAACCACCTCTGCTTCTCACTCGCCTTGAAAGCCCTTTGCTGGGGTCACCATCAATCAATCATAACTTGACAGCACATAGGTACGTAGTATGGATTTGCAGACAGCCTCTTGGCCCCATTTAAAGCCCATCCAGTGAAGCTGATGGGCCGTCCAGAACAGTCAAAAGGGAACACGACTTTACACACAGAGAGAGATTAAAAGGTGGACTTGGCTGCCAGAGGATGTAGTGATGGCCATAGGAATAAACAGCTTTACAAGGGGGTTAGATAGCTTCATGGAGGTTAAGTCTATAAATGGTTACCAGCCCTGGTGACTGAGGGGAACCTCCCCGTCTAGAGGCACTAAGCCTCTGAATCCCAGAACCAGGAGGCAATATAAGAAGAAGAAGAGACTGATACCCCACCCTCCACTACTTAAGGGAGTCTCAGAGCAGCTTACAAACGTCTTTCCCTTCCCCTCCCCACAACAGACACCATGTAGGGTAGGTGGGGCTGAGAGAGCTCTGACAGAAACTGCTCTTTTTCAAGAACAACTCTGCCAGAGCTATGGCTTGCCCAAATTCACCCAGCAACTGCAAGTGGAGGAGCAGGGAATCAAACCCAGTTCTCCCAGATTAGAGTCCGCGCACTTAACCACTACACCAAACTGGCTCTCAAGGCCTTGGCCTCTATGCCCTGCTGTTGGCCATCCAAAGGAACTGGTTGGTCACTGTGTGAGACAGGATGCTGAACATGATGGACCACTGGTCTGATCCAGAAGGGCTCTTCTTATGTTCTTATGAGGGGAAGGCCTTGGACTCCATGCCCTGCTGTTGGCCCTCCAGAGGAACTGGTTGGCCACTGTGTGAAACAGGATGCTGGACTAGAGGGACCCTCACTGGTCTGACCCAGCAGGGCTCTTCTCATGTTCTTCTCAGGGGAAGGCCTCAGCCTCTCTGCCCTGTTGTTGGCCCTCTAGAGGAACTGGCTGGCCCCTGTGTGAGACAGGATGCTGGACTAGATGGACCCTCACTGGTCTGACCCAGCAGGGCTCTTCTGGTGTTCTTATCAGGGAAAGTCTTGGCCTCTCTGCCCTGTTGCTGGCCCTCCAGAGGAACTGGTTGGCCACTGTGTGAGACAGGATGCTGGACTAGAGGGACCCTCACTGGTCTGATCCAGCAGGGCTCTTCTGGTGTTCTTATCAGGGAAAGTCTTGGCCTCTCTGCCCTGTTTTTGGCCCTCCAGAGGAATGCTTGGCCACTGTGAGAGACAGGATGCTGGACTAGATGGACCACTGGTCCAGCAGGGCTCTTCTGATGTTCTTGAGCCTGGCAAATAGCAATCCTTGCACCTTAAAAAATTAAATTGCTTTTACAATACACTTTGTTGACCTGAAACTGATAGACCTCTCCCCGCTTCTGGCTGCAGACACAGGTAACCCCCCCACCCCAGCCCCAAGTCCGCTGTGAATTTTCACAGCACAGATGCTGCCTCATTAGGAGGAGTTTGATGGCTGAAGCTCTGGATCAGAATGAAGATTTATGCTGGGGTTAAAGAACACCAGGATGTCTGGCTAAGTTGTTGCTAAGATCTCAGCAGCTGACAGGGTCAGTGGATTGCCCGTCAAATATCGAGCAGAGACATCAATGATGTTCGCCCTAAGTGAAAACAAAAGAAAAAAAACCAGGGAGAAGACAAGCAGTTAATGGTCTCCCTGAGACATCTTTTTGGCAAGGTGGGTTCTAGAAGTACCTGGAAGAAGCATTATTCATGTCAGCAGCAGAGTGGTGCTTAGTACATTGCTTGTTCCATGGCTGTTCAGACAACTGTTGTTAGGAGCTGGGGGGTGTAAAAATGGGATGAATCCAATGCTCCCTCTAAGCCAGGGGTCCTCAAACTTTTTAAACAGGGGCCAGTTTACTGTCCCTCAGACCGCTGGAGGGCCGGACTATAGTTTTAAAAAAAAAACTATGAACAAATTCCTATGCACACTGCCCATATCTTATTTTGAAGTAAAAAAACAAAACGGGAACAAATACAATATTTAAAATGAAGAACAAGTAAAGTTAAATCAACAAACTTACCAGTATTTCAATGGGAGCTATGGGCCTGCTTTTGGCTAATGAGATGGTCAGTGTCCGGTTCCATATTTGTCACTGCTAGTCGTAACAAGTGATGCAAGTGTGCATCAGTTAGTTTAGATCTGGTTGGAGATTTCAGATGTTATTTTGCGGGTAGGGAAGGCGGACGGGGGGGGGGAGGGAGGTGCGCAAAAAGGCACCCTTGACAGGTCTGTTTTCTTTCCCTCTCCAAAGAAACAAAGAACTTGGCATCCTCACAAACTTTTTAAGGCAGCAAGCCCCCAGCTGCTTCTCCCTGAAACTCCACTACTGCAGGCATCATGATGGGAAAGAGAAACCTCTCCCTCTCTCTCTCTCTCCCCCTCCGATTCCCAGCAGCACAAAAAGCCTCGAAAAAGACCCCCGCCCGGCTCTTGGGACTGGCGCAGGTCTCCTAGCCGGTTGAGAGGCTTCTCAGCCGGCTAGGAGACTTGGGGCCAGCCGGAGCGCCTGCCACCCCACACTTACCCTCTTCCAGTCTTCCTTTTGCCTCCTCCTGGCTGACTGGAAGCCGGTGGGCGGGGCTTTGTCATGTGGCCCGGGACGAGTGGGCTGCAATTTTTCCGCTGCTTTGTGTGCTGCTGGGAATTGGGAGGACAGGCAGCGGCACACCCTGCAGGCCAGAAAAATGACCTCGGCGGGCCGCATGTGGCCTGCGGGCCGTAGTTTGAGGACCCCTGCTCTAAGCTGTGGAGTCTTGTGAGCAAAAATTCTACTGGCATTCAAGTTGTGAGCGAGCGATTTGGCTACTGCATAACTTAGTTTGCTCTGGAGCCATCCTTCCTGAGCGAAGACAAAGATGCATGAGCCAGGGGCTAAAAAACTGTGAGCTAGCTCACACTAACTCAGCTTAGAGGGAACACTGGATATAACTATGGTTGTGGTCACACACATTACTAAACAATCTACTTTCAATCCACTTTCAGTGCACTTTCCAACTGGATTTTACTGTGTGAACTGGCAAAATCCAGTTGGAAAGTGCATTGGAAGTGGATTGAAAGTGGATTATTTAGTGTGTGTGACTGCAGCCTAAAACAGCTAGAAATCTGCTTGGTAACAGGAAACGGAGAGCTCATTTGCTTGCTTTCTACTTATTTTAGGATATTTGCATTTCTATTTAAAACACATCTTGACGAAACAGGGACCAAAGCATCTTAACAAAGAGGGCTGCCAATTTTGGCTTAGAAGCTTCCTAGAGATTTGGCGGGTTTGCCTGGGCTATCCAAGTCAGGGTGATAGTCAACATATTTACTGATTCAATCCATCTCATGCTGAGTCTTCCCCTTTTCCTGCAGCCTCCTACTTTTCCTAGCATTATTGTCTTTTCCAGTACATTAGGGGGCAACGAATTTTTGCAGTAGGCCAGTGCAATTATCCTCATATTGTAGATGTGGCAGGTGCAAACGCTGATGAAGAATGGCTTGCCTGAAGTCTGCTAGCACAGCGGGGATTGGCACAGAATTCTTGCACTCCCTGCCTCTCTTGTCCTTTGGATACCGGCAAAGCAATGGCTTTTGTTCACAGCTGTGCCCGTATTTAGGAACCCGGGCAATTGTCCATCCAGTCACTCCCTCCATTCTGCTGACCTAACAAGATTTCAAGAACAAAAATGCATTATTTCAGACTTGCATTGCTGTGCATACTTATGTACTGATTACATTTATGACCTAGCGTTCTGCAAGGAAATCAAGGGGGCTTACGAGGGGGGGAGGTGTTTCCAGGAGGTACCCCATTCAGGCACTGGGCAAATTTAGATTTGCTAAGCTTCATCTAAGTTGCTAGATCATGTTCCTTCTAACCAAGGTGGCACCTTCTTATTTTCCTTATTTCATTTCATTTATACCCCGCATTCCTCCCCAGTGGTTAAACGAAGCACATGAACACAGGAAGCTGCCTTCTGCTGAATCAGACCCTGGGTCCATCAAAGTCAGTGTTGTCTACTCAGACTGGCAGTGGCTTTCCAGGGTCTCAGGCCAATGTCTTTCCCATCACCTCCTGCCTGGTCCTTTTAACTGGAGATGCTGGGGACTGAACCTGGGGCCTTCTGCGGGCCAAGCAGAGGCTCTGCCACTGAGCCATGGCCCCTCCCATTAAAGCAGCTGACGTCCTTCTCCTCTCCTCTATTTTATCCTCACAAAGAAGAAGAGGAGGAGGAGGAGGAGATTGGATTTGTACCCCACCCTTCACTACCGGAAGGAGCCTCAGAGCGGTTTACAATCTCCTTCCCCTTCCCCTCCCCAGAACAGACACCCTGGGAGGTAGGTGGAGCTGAGAGAGCTCTTTCGAGGACTGCTTTTGAGAGAACAGCTCTGAAATGACTTGTAACTGACCCAAGGTCACACCAGCAGCCGCATGTGGAAGAGTGGGGCATCAAACCCGGTCCTCCCGGATTAGAGTCTGCATTTCTAACCACTACACCAAACTGGCTCTCGTGATCCTGTGACATGGATTAAGCTGAGAGTAGGAAACGGGCTGAAGGTCACCCACCAAGCTTCCATGGCAGAATGGGGCTGTGGCTCAGTGGAAGAGCCTCTGCTTGGCATGCAGAAGGTCCCAGGTTCGATCCCCGGCATCTCCGGTTTAAAAGGATCAGGTAGGAGGTGATGGGAAAGACCTCTGCCTGAGACCCTGGAGAGCTGCTGGCAGGGCAAGTAGACAATGCTGACCTTGATAGAAAGGAAGGAAGGAAGGAAGGAAGGGGAGAAAGAAAAAACAGGGAGAAGGAAGGAACAGGGAGAAGGAAGGAAGACTTTAAGGGCAAGTCAACAGACATCTTTCACACACACACACACACACAGCCCAGCTAATCCTGTGTGAGCAGGAAGCAAGGCTGGCATAAAGGTGTGAAGCACAGGAAACATACAAGTGCCTGAAGGTGTTCCAACCCATGTCTGACTCTTTCTGGCTGTGGCTGCTTTTCTTGCCGCCTCTGTGAATGAGTGGGGCAGAAGCATCTTGGCCTCAAACGCCACCAGCCAGCGAGTGCGCCAGGGCTCTTCCTTTGCTTTGCCCATGGAGGAAGCGACTGGGAAGAGCATGTTGCGGGGAGCAGGATCCCTCCTGTGCAAGCTGCCGAACGATAAGGGACGGGTCAATATAGTTTTCGAGAACTTTCTCTCCCCACCCCCCACCCCCACCCCCAGATAGGTTAAATGTGAACTGCGATCGATTTCTCTCCCCCTGCCCTTTCCCCAGCCATCCTGGAGGACAGATTGCAGCCTAAACTGACCAACTGACCACAAAAGGGGACATTGGAGACCAGGCCTGGTGGATGCTGACCAATGGCTGCCCGCAGGAGCCTGTTGCCTAGCAACCCAGCTGGGAGAGGAGAGAGGGGGGAGAGAGAGAGAGAGAGAGAGAGAAAGATGGATTTTTCCCGAATGCAGCCAGATCAATTCTGAAACATGGGCTACAGTGACCAAACAGGCCTCTATTTTGCTCTGAGCCCCTATTGATCATGGCCTGCGATGGGCATTGAGTGAGGTTTAATAAGCCCTCGGTAAGTCGGAAGAAGGGCTCAGGCCAGAGTCTGGCAGGTGAACATTCGCCTTCTTCTTCCCGCCTGTCCTTTGCCTCTCACCCTTAATTACTGGAGAGCTGGCAAGAAAGGGAGAATCAAAGTGTAGCTGTGGAGTCCCTGAATGTCATTTTGTACTTGGCTCAAAGCCAGTTTATTATTGTAGAAGGGTTATTCCCAGATGTGGGTCAGGGTAGGCCTGTTAGTAACCCATTCAAAGCTCCTGCTGCTATGTCTCTGTATGTCACTGTTCTGCCCCCTGTCCTGTGGGACAGCAGTTCGGTAGCATCTTTCCATCAGGTACACATGCCATTCCTCCTGATGCAGGGCTGTATCACCCTCAGAGGAGGCTGCCTGTTTTGTCTATGTAAGAGTCTCTGTTCTGCTTTGACCTCCCTCAGCCTCTGCTGGAGACAGGCAATTGTGCCACAGCTGTGGATCCAGTGCGAGTATTCAGTAAACTCCTGAAGTGGGTATGCAAGAAGCATGAACTCTCCTCAAACTTTCAAAGCAGTCTGATATGTTGTGTCTCTGCATGATAACTGGGGCCTCACCACCTCGCAGTCAGTAGCTAGTTTCTAAATGGGGATTTTGTGCAGTAGATAAGCTGCTTAGAAGTTGTGTGAATGTAACTTTGCCACAGTCTTTCCAGGGGAAAGAGTGAAGTGTGTGCTTCAAGAATCAGGAACTCAAACAGCAGGGAAAGAGAATATGGAAAAGGACATTGCAAGGGAAATATATTTACATATAACAAGACTGGGTGAATGGGGTTTTGTTTTTTACTATGAATGGTGTGCAGAGACAGGACAGAGGATTTTTTCCTCGCTCTGTTTTGATACTGTAATTTGGGATTACCCAGTGAAATTGACAGGAAATCAATGCAGGGAAGACCAAAGGAAGTACTTCTTCATACGCTTCCAGAATTCACTGCCACAAGGTGTAGCAGTGGCCACAATGGTACATTATTTTTGAAAGGGATTGGACAAATTCATGGAAGAAGGAGGAGGAGGAGGAGATTGGATTTATACCCCACCCTTCACTTAAGAGTCTCAGAGCAGCTTTCAAATTCCTTTCCCTTCCCCTCCCCACAAGAGAAGAAGATAACATATGGAATTCACTGCCACAGGAGGTGGTGGCGGCTACAAGCATGGACGGCTTCAAGAGGGAATTGGATAAACATATGGAGCAGAGGTCCATCAGGGGCTATGAGCCACAAGGTTTTGATAGGGACTCTCGGTCTGGGGTAAGCGATGCTCTGTATTCTTGGTGCTTGAAGGGGGGGGGCAACAGTGGGAGGGCTTCTAGTGTCCTGGCCCCACTGCTGGACCTCCTGAGGGCACCTGGTGTCTTTGGCCACTGCGTGACACAGAGTGTTGGACTGGAGGGGCCACTGGCCTGATCCAACATTGGCTTCTCTTATGTTCTTATGTTAGCCACAAAGTATAAATAGGAACTCTCGGTCTGGGGCAAGTGATGCTCTGTAGTCTTGGTGCTTGGGGGGGGGGGGCAACAGTGGGAGGGCTTCTAGTGTCCTGGCCCCACTGCTGGACCTCCTGAGGGCACCTGGTGTTTTTGGCCACTGTGTGACACAGACTGTTGCACTGGATGAGCCACTGGCCTGATCCAACATTCGCTTCTCTTATGTTCTTAGGATAGGTCCATCATTAGTTCTCTCTCTCTCTCTCTGTGCGCGCATGCATGCGTGCTTTTGTGCCTGGAAGTCATGACGACTTCTGGCGACCCCTACTGGGAGCTTGGATGTTTTTCAGAGAGGTGGCTTGATAGCCTGTCCCAAGCCCTGGTATTCCTTAGAGGTATCCCTTCCAATTACTTTCCAGGGTCAGCCCTGCTTAGCTTCTGAGATCTAACGAGATCTGGCTTACACACCTGAGCTATCCAGGTCAGGGCTCATCACTGGCTCTTGAGCATGATGGCTAAACAGAACCTCCCTGTTCAGAGGCAGTATATCTTGGAATGCCAGCAACTAGGGGCAACTAGAGGGAAAGGCTGTGGCTCACTCGGGAGCTTGTTGGAGGCACTGTTGGAAACAGGATGCTGGTGTAGATGGAAATTTGTTGTTTTGTTTTCCAGTATTGCACTCAAACTGCAGAATTCTTTTCAGGATTTGAAAAAAAAAAACCCTTGTTTTTACACTAGTGTGTTTTTTAAAAGAGAATTTCTTCCTCAAAAGTCAAATATCGCAGAACAGTTCAAATAGGATTGGAAGACACCTTGGTTCAAATTTTATTTTCATTCATCCATTCATTGATTCATTCATTGATTCATTCATATTTATAGCCCGCCCTTCCCTCGAGCAGGCTCAGGGTGGGTAACAACATAATAGCGATACAATAAAGAAGAAGAGAAGAAGAAATTGGATTTCTACGCTGCCCTTCACTTGGAGTCTCAGAGCGGCTCACAGTCTCCTTCCCCTCCCCACAACAGACACCCTGTGGTATAGGTGGGGCTGAGTGAGCTCTTTTGAGGAGTGCTCATGAGAGAACAGCTCTGAAAGAACTTGTGACTGACCCAAGGTCACACCAGCAGCTGCAAGTGGAGGAGTGGGGAATCAAACCTGATTTCCCCAGATTAGAGTCCGCGCTCTTAACCACTACACCAAATACTATTAAAATATTAAAACACAATAGTAACATTAAAATTGGTGGTCACAGCAGATGGATGTAGCCAGCTACAGTTAGATGGGAGTCAAAAACCTCAGGGAGGCCATATATGGACATCTGCTGCCTCAGCCGAAGGCCTGGTGGAACAGCTCCTCTCTGTTTTACAGGCCCTGAGGAACTGAAGAAGATCCCGCAGGGCCCGGATCTCAATGGGGAGCATGTCCCTCCAGGCGGGGCCCAGGGCGGAAAGGGCTCTGGCTGAGGCAAGAAGGATGTCTTTCAGGGCAGGGACCACCAGGAGACGTTGATCCAGCCATGGTCCACGCCCAGCCATGAAACCAGTCTTACGCCATCCACTCTCTTCCTCTGACCCTCTCAACAGGGTTGTTGTGAAGATAAAATTGAGTGGCTGACAATCACGTATGCTGTTCTGAGCTCTTTAGAAGAAGGTTAGGGTAAAAATACGATAGAAGATACCAGATAGAAATGGAATTCGGGTCTCATTATAGGTCATAATTTTTATGTATTCAAAATATTTCCACCCTGCCCTTCCCACACAGGCTCCTCTTATCCCTCTTCCACAGCAATAGATGGCAAATTGATTGCATATTGCAGAGAGCTGTCACTTGCCCTCATTTGAGGTTCCTTGCCATCACTGATTTTGTTACATTTCTCTTTGTTTAAAGCAAGAGCAGGGAGTCGAGGAGATCTGGTGATCAGACAGGAGAGCACCAGAGTAAAGGAATGCAAAGAAACCTCACTGAAGACGCTAAGCAGATATTTCATCCCCCCACCCCGCTCCTTCTCAGAGTGGGATTCTTCCTGCAAAGTCATATCAGTACGCAGTTTAATCTTTATTACCCAAGAGGTCGCAGGATCGAGGGAAGGGTGGGGAAAATAGCAATCAAATCAATACAGTGGTATGAATTTGCTTCCGCTTCGGGGGCGGGGGGGCAAGGCACCGATATTCTCGCCCCACTTTCTATTAAAGAGAGAGCGTCAATTCAAGCCTGAGATGTATTAATTGTCATCATTAAACAGTTGACCCCCCTTGCTTGGGAATCATGCTTCATTACGGAGGAGAGGAAGGCAAGTCGGAGTGACAGATTTTTAAGTGGCAGGGCCTTTTATTTGATTTTTTTAAATGCAGGCCAGCCCCTCCCTTCCCACTTTGGAATTCTTGGCAGTTTTGTAAGCCACAAAATTAGATTTAATCCCCCCCCCCCCCCCGTGGAAGATTTAAGATGTGGGAGTGCACATAATTTCACAGCATCTGCATGGAGTTAAAAAAAATCATGGTGCCTCGGTGGCCCTTGCGAGGGCAGAAAGGCGGGATACCAATTGTGTTAAATAAAATAAATTAAATACATAAAAAAGAGGTGTTGTTTTTAACTCAGTGATGGTGAACTGCGGGGAATGTTAGCGGAGCAAACATTTCCTCAACCATCGCTTATATTTTAAATTTATATCATAATGTATTTCAGTATTTTATATTTATATTGTAATATTCCTGGGTTATGAAATGGGATTAAAAACCTTGGAAGGGGAGGAAATTGCTGTCAATCAATGCTCTCTCTAAGCCGTGAAGTCTTGTGAGCAAGAATTCTACTTTGTGAGCTACTGGCATTAATGTTGTGAGTGAGCAATTTGGCTACTGCATAAATTAGTTTACTCTGGAACCATCTTTCCTGAGCTAAGAGAAAAATGTGTGAGCCGGAGGCTAAAAAACTGTGAGCTAGCTCACACTAACTCAGCTTAGAGGGAACACTGCTCACGTCTCAGCCAATTTATGGTGACTCCTGTAGGGTTTTCAAGGCAAGAGACATTCAGAGGTGGTTTGCCCTTGCCTGCCTCCATGTGAAGAAGAACAGAAGAGAAGAGATTGGATTTATCCCCCACCCTTCACTACCTGAAGGAGTCTCAGAGCGGCTTACAATCCCCTTTCCCTTCCCCCTTTCCACAATAGACACCCTGCGAGGTAGGTGGGGCTGGGAGAGCTCTGGAAGAAGAAGAAGAAGAAGAAGAAGAAGAAGAAGAAGAAGAGATTGGATTTATATCCCGCGCTTCACTCACTTAAAGAGTCTCAGAGCGGCTTACAAACTCCTTTTTCCTTCCCCTCCCCACAACAGACACCCTGTGAGGTAGGTGGGGCTGAGAGAGCTCTTTCCCAAGCTGTCCTTGAGAGAACAGCTGGTACAGAGCTCTGGCTTGCCCAAGGTCATCCAGCCAGGTGCAAGTGGAGGAGTGGGGAATCAAACCCGGTTCTCCCAGATTAGAGTCTGCGCACTTAACCACTACACCAAACTGGAAGAACCTCTCTTGAGAGAACAACTCTCAGAGAACTTGTGACTGACCCAAGGTCATACCAGCAGCAGCATATGGAGGAGTGGGGAATCAAACCAGGTTCTCCCAGATTAGAGTCCACACTCCTAACCACTACACCAAACTGGCTCTCTTGTGTACAGCCTTGGACTTCCTTGGTAGTGGTCTCCCATCCAAGTACTGACCAGGGCCAGCCCTGCTTAGCTTTCGAGATCTGACAAGATCGGGCTAGTCTGGGCTATCCAGTTAAAAACCTTAAATAAACAAAAATCATGAACAGACGATTAATAAATAATTGCACAGGCCCAGGATACCTGGGGGAAGGCAGGTGATTTTCAGTGACAGGGGTTTTTAAATTGTTATTTGTTGCTTGATTATTACTACTGTGATTATTAATCATCAGGACTGCAGCGTTTGATTGTTTCATCAACTAGATTAATGAACTGCAGTCCTTTGGAGTGCCTAAAAAGGCGCCCACTGGTAACTGGATCACATATTTTTAAAAAGTGAATTATTTTTAATACAATTTCTTACAGAGACTGAAAACAGCAGGCACAGCCTTAGAAGAGGCATTCTCCTGGCCTCATACATACACAGTAGGGTTGCCAGCTCTGGATTGGAAAATAGCTGGAGATTTGGGGGGTGGAGCCTGGAGAGGGTGGGGTTTGGGGAGGGGTGGGACCTCAGCAGGGTATAATGCCACAGAGTCCACCCTCCTAAACAGCCATTTGCTCCAGGGGGACCAATCTTGGTTAGCTGGAGATCAATTGTAATTGTGGGAGATCTCCAGGTGCCACCTGGAGGTTGACAACACACACACACTTCTAAAATGAGGTGCCTAAGCAAACATTGCCAGAACAGAATCTGTATTTAGAAAAGAGGAGAATAAGCAATCCAGAAACCTCTTTTTCAATGTGGCTTTATTTGAATAAATTTACAACTTTGACCCTGCATTCTCACCACTGAGTCCAATCTTCCTTCTGTGGATCCTTTCTGGACCTTTTGCAGGGAGTTATATTTTGTGGACTCTATCCTGTCTGAGCTGTTTGCCGTTCACTGTTTATGTATTTAGACTGATGAGCGTTGCTCTCATACTTAATTGGGCCGTCCCATGGACGTTTATTTCTTTTTCTCTATTCTAGAACAGAATCGGTAGCAAAAATGTCACCTTCTAAAATCCAAATCCAGCTTCTGGTCATCCAAAATTTCCTTGCTGTGGACAAGTAAATAGATATATTTCCCCAAGCCCTGAGTTGGATGGCCCCAGCTAACCTAATCTCATCAGATCTCTGAAGGAAGTTAAGGTCGGCCCTGGATAGTACTTAGATGGGAGACCTACCAAGGAAATCCAGGGTCGCGCTGCAGAGGAAGGCAACAGCAAATCACCTCTGAACATCTTTGGCCTTGAAAACCCGAAGGGGTTGCATTGACTTCCCACCATGGTCTCGTTTTTCCAAAGCCAGAAACGGATTCCAGCAGCAATGCAGATTTATTGTATTGAATTAACGCCCCTCCTGTAATGCCCACCTCTTTCTCCCACTGTGCATGGAATCAGGGGTCATTTTGTAGAAAAAGAGGTGCAGGAGCTCATTAGCATCACTCATTAGCATAATTTGTTTGCATATGCCACACCCCCTGACATCACCAGAAGTATGTCAGAAGGCAAGAAAGAAAGAAGAGAGACAGAGAGACAGACAGACAGACAGACAGACAGACAGACAGAGAGAGAGAAAGAAAGAAAGAAAGAAAGAAAGAAAGAAAGAAAGAAAGAAAGAAAGAAAGAAAGAAAGAAAGAGGGGGACAGCTACTAATCCAAGCCTCAGAAATACCACTCTTCTGGGAGGAGAGCTTCAGTGGTGGCTGAAGCCTTCAGAAGGCTGGTCGGAGGAACAAGGACCTTTCCAGGGGACGGGGAGTCATTTCGCTGCAGCCATGACACAAGCAGGCATTCCCCCGTGGAGGGGGTGGGGGCTGGCACCAACTCCCGGAGCTGCGCAGCAAAGGACTCCTGCATGGAATAATAAAGAATTTAGCCAGCCTCACTTGATGGGATGTTTCCTTTATGCTTCTTTCCCCCCCCACCAGCCAGATGCTAGCTCTACTGGGGGAGAGTCCCCTGTTCTGTCCAACTGTTGACCCCCACCCCTTCATCCAGAAGGAAAACCTGAGGTTCCATTTGAAGGGCCTGCTTTATCATCCTGGCCCCGGTAAAGAGGAGGAAACTGGGATGTGATCAATCAGGTTTTGAGAATTAATTCTGATTATGCTCTGTAATCTCAATTATGATTGATTAATTGATCCGGCTGTGCCCTGCGTTGGAATTTTTCCCTCTGCCTGCATGCCCCTGATGGCGCAGAGGGCGGGGCCGATTGTGGCGGCACGGCTTCCTAAGGAGTAAGGATGAAAATCTTTCTCTGGTGGTTAATGATTTCCAAAGGGAAGGAGAGGCGCTCATGGCCTTTGACCTCAAAGTAGACTGACTCGCCGGATCGGTCCTCCTTCGAGCTCCTTTTCAAGCTGCTGTCCCGCACCCTGACTCCAAAACTCAAATTAGATAAGTTTGCCCTCCTGGTTCCCACTGAGACCCGAACCATGAATTGTTGTTTTTTTCAAAATAACAATTAGCTTTTCCATCTACCCTTTCCTCCACAGAGCTCCAAGGCACGCATCTCCTCTCCTCCACAGAGCTCCAAGGCACGCATCTCCTCTCCTCCATTTTATCTTTACAACACCCCTGTAAGGTAGGTTAAGCCAGTGTGTACTGGTTGGAATGTTGGACTAGGGTCTGAGAGACTCAGGTTCGAATCTCCACACAGCCATGGATGCTCACTGGGTGACTGAGGGCCAGCTGCTTACCCTCAGCCTAGCCTAGCCTACCTTACAGGGTTGTTTGAGGATAAAATGGAGGAGAGGGAGAAGGATATGAGCCAGTTTGGGGTCACCACAGGGGAGAAAGGTGGACAATAAATGAAGAAGAACAAACAAACAAATAATAAACAGACAAATAATAGAAACAGACAAATAATAAAAAAGCAAATAAATAGGCCGATCCCTTTTGGAACAAGACTAGAAAAAGGTCCCAGACTAAATGAGCAGCGTAGGTGTCTGTCAGCTCTGAAGGATTCACAACGAACATTACGCGTTGGGCTGACAGGAGAGACATCGAAGCAAAAGCAGACACAAACAAACAAATAAATAAATACAGCAAGAGAAAAAAATTCTGTTACTCAGACCAGAAGACAAACTGGAAGCACTTACAGGAGCGGCTTTTTACTACAACAAGAGTCACCAACCTCCAGTTGGGGTCTGGAGACCTCCCAGTATTACAGCAGATCTCCAGATAGGGATGCCAGCCTCCAGGTGGGACCTGGGGATCCCCCGGAATTACCACTCATCTCCAGACCATAGAGATCAGTTCCCCTGGACAAAACAGCTGCTTTAGAGCAAAGGTGAGCTCCCTGGCCCTATACCTCACTAGAGTTACCAGGTCCTACCTGGCAGCCGGTGGGGGGGTCCCTGGTCCTCTCTGGGGTCTTCTGCCAATGATGCAAAGTGAGCATGGCACGATGGCATCACCCGGAAATGACATCATCACATCAGGGGTAATGCTCTAGTTTTTGGGCAGAACTCTATGGTTTGTAGCCGATTTTATCATAAGAGTAATGAATAAATGCTTAATGCAAAATGAAAAGCAAAAGGGGAAGTACAATCCCATCCAGCCTCTGCCTCAGACACCTCCCTGCTTCCCTGCCAGTGCCTGTTGCCAGGGGAACAGCCTAGTTTAGGCCCCTTGCCGGCTTCGCTCACGAACCACCCTGATGCCTCTTGGGCAGAGACTTCACCCTCCGCCCCGACCCAGGAACATCTCCCTGTTTTGGTCCACCTTCTTCTGCCTTGAACCTCAGACTGGTGGGTCCTTCTGGCGTGGGGGGGAGGGGGGGGGACACAAGACACTGTGCTGGAGGCCATCCTGGTCATGTTCCAGGCAAATACCCCTTTGGGGTCTTGTTTCTCCTTGGTGAGAAATGAGCCAACGAGTCATTATCATCACAAAGTTTCTCATTTTCAAGGCCACAGTTTTCCCATTAATATCGGAACATCCCTTCCCCCCCCCCCCCGGTGTCATGTTTGCACTGAAGGGCATACAAAATGGGCAAAATGGAAGGGGAAAAAACAGAGGAAAGAAAGAAAGAAAGAAAGAAAGAAAGAAAGAAAGAAAGAAAGAAAGAAAGAAAGAAAGAAAGAAAGAAAGAAAGAAAGAAAGAAAGAAAGAAAGAAAGAAAGGAAGGAAGGAAGGAAGAAAGGAAGGAAGAAAGGAACAGGAAGGAAGGAAGGAAGGAAGGAAGGAAGGAAAGGAAGGAAGGAAGGAAGGAGGCTAAGGTATAGGGAGAAGGAAGGAAAGGGAAATAAATGGAAGGAAGGAAGAGGGAAGGAAGGAAGGACGGGGGGAGGGAGGCTAAGGTACAGGGAGAAGGAAGGAAAGGGAAATTAATTAATTAATTAATTAATTAATTAAGAGGAGGGAGGGAGGGAAGGAGGGAGGCTAAGGTACAGGGGGAAGGGAAGGGAAGGGAAGGGAAGGCAGGGAAGGGAGGCCATCGCTTGATAATTCTGTCGATGGTGACTTGGCATCATCAACCCTTTCTGTGATGTGAGAAAGGGGCTGTTACCAGATGTGTCCCGCCACGGGGAAAGTGGAGAATTCGGGAGTGGCGGTAATTTGGAGATCTCTTTTGAACATCTGGCAGTGTCAAGAGCCCAGCAGGACTTGGGGGCGGGGCACTCGCAACAGAAGTAGGCTATTGATTTTTCATCGATCCACAGGAGGCCGCTGCAGCTGCAGTTCAGCTCTCTACCCTTCAGGCTTGCATCTCTCACTCATTTCTGGAACAGTCCCCCCCCCCCCCAATACACACACACACACACATTCTTGGGACTGGGCATAGGTCACAACGAGCCCTCCAAAGCACCGGGGGAGGGGGGGTGTTGCATTGGACACAAATTTCAGCACCTGAGTAGCCCAGCATCTGTCTTTTCAAAAGGCAAACGATCAAGTTTCTGGGCTTTACAGCTGGGAATATATGCTCAGAAACAAAGCAAAGCCTCAGAAGCCGGAGGGGTGACTTGGACAAGCCTTCCAGTTTTCTCAGGAGAGTCTTTGGGGTCCTTGCAAACCCCACCAATGAGACAAAAAGGAAGCAAATATTTGCAAAGTATCAGCATTGAAATAAATTTATGCAAGCGTGCTTAATCTGTGTTGCCGAATCTATCCTTTTTCAGCGCAGAATTTGGATTGCCGGAGTGTAGCTCCGCCCATTCTGATCTGACCCCATAAGCCATTAAAAGGAATTTGAGGGGGAGCCAGCAGAACCTCAGGTGGCGAGTTTCACAGAAAACTTGGCCAGATTTTGAATCTCTGTGACAATCTCTGTGACAGTCCTCAACCATAGGCCTGGTGGAACATCTCTGTTTTACAGGCCCTGCGGAACTGCATTAGGTCCCATAGGGCCTGGATATTATTCGGTAGAGTTTCACCAGGCCAATGCCTGGTTCTGGTCCAGGACAGGTGGATATCTTTTGGGCCAGGGATGATCAGGAGTTTCTTCTCTGCAGAGCGCAATGCTCTTCAAAGAAGAGGAAGAGATTGGATTTCTACCCCATCCTTCGCTAC
This sequence comes from Lepidodactylus listeri, assembly GCA_029233225.1. Taxonomy (NCBI): domain Eukaryota; kingdom Metazoa; phylum Chordata; class Lepidosauria; order Squamata; family Gekkonidae; genus Lepidodactylus; species Lepidodactylus listeri. The sequence goes on from JARCFY010000002.1 coordinate 180,130,274, forward strand.
CCAAAGGAGTCTCAGAGCAATCTCCTTTCCCTTCCCCTCCCCACAACAGACACCCTGGGAGGTAGGTGGGGCTGAGAGAGCTCTTTTGAGGACTGCCCTTGAGAGAACAGCTCTGAGAGAACTTGTGACTGACCCAAGGCCACACCGTCAGCTGCATGTGGAGGAGTGGGGAATCGAGGCCAGTTTTCCCAGATTAGAGTCCCAGCTCCTAACCACTACACCAAACTGGCTCTTCAAGGGGTATGCCAGGAGGGGTGCTCCCGTAGATATTGAAGCCACTATTGTATGGAAGCTGCTATTTATCTGCACTGGCTCATTATGTGCCTGCTTTCAGTGATTTAAATATTGTCATGGCTCTACCCAGCCCTGCAGAGTCCAGGAGATTTCCACTTAATCTTGTTGTCAAATAGGGATGCCACACCTGCCCCCCCCCCCCCGTGGGGGCAGGTGTCCCCCACTCCCAGGCCCCACTTCTCCACCGCCAATCAGCTGGCTGGTGGAGCGGACTTACTACAAAAAAGGGAGGGGGGAGTCTCATCCAATGTTTTAGTGGCATTCTTGAAGTGACTTCAATATGACCCAGAAGTTGGGGTGACGGTCTGGGTTTTGGGCAAAAGCTCTATGGTAGAAGCTAATTCTACCATAGAGTTTTTCATTAAAAAAAACCCCACAAGACCCTGGAACATCGCCCCAACTTCTCCGAGATGCCTACGTCACTTCTGGGTCGCATTGGAATTCACATCGGGGGCATCACTGAAACATCAGGTGAGACTTCCTGCTCTGGGTATGCGTGACCTTGGGTCAGTCACAAGTTATTTCAGAGCTGTTCTCTCAAGAGCAGTTCTCAGGAGAGCTCTCTCAGCCCCACCTACCTCCCAGGGTGTCTGTTGTGGGGAGGAGAAGGGAAAGGAGTTTGTAAGCTGCTCTGAGACTCCTTCAGGTAGTGAAGTGCGGGGTACAAATCCAATCTCTTCCTCCTCCTCCTCCTCCTCCTCCCATTCCCCATCCCCCACCTGCTGCCCAGAGGGACTTGTCAACCTTATTGTCAGATGGGATGTTTATTAGGGTTACCAGCTCCAAGTCAGGAGGTCTGGGGCGTGGAGCCTGGGGAGGGCAGGGCTTGCAGAGGGGACGGACCTCAGCAGGGTATAATGCCATAGAGTCCACCCTCCAAAGCTGCCGTTTTCTCCAGGAGAACTGATCTCTGTCAACTGGAGATCACTTGTAATTCCAGGAGATGTAGGGCTGGCAACTCTAGATGCCATGGACCAGAGGCTTTTTTTTGGATGGGATCCATCCTGGCCCACCTAAAACCCAACCCACCACCTCACGTGTGGGAGTTCTGCAGAGGTGTGGTCCTGCAAAAGGAAGGACCCTGCCCGGTGCCAAACGCCCAGTTCTCCTTCCTGCGCCTCTCCTTCCCCGCTGTTCCCGCGCCGCAGCACTGCGGCAAGAGCACGCACACACGCCGGCAAAACCGATCGAGGCAAAATGCTTGATCAATAGGTATATATTGAGCATCTCTTGAAGCAACGTTGCTTTTTGTGGATTCAGAACGAGACTCCAGTTCCAGGCACAGAGCTGGCCCCGGAAGGCTAATCAAACCTGGGAACTTGAAGAAGCTGAAGAAAGGCTCTTCCCAACGCCAGCTGCCTGAGATCCTTCCAGTGGAGGTGGAGCCATAAACTAAACCTGGGACATGCGCTATGTGCCAGCCATGTACTGGCCTATGGGCCTTAGACATGTGGGATTCACTGCTGCAGGAAGTGGTGGCGGCTGCAAGCAGAGCAGATTCAAGAGGGGATTGGGTGAACTCATGAAGCAGAGGTCCACCAGTGACTGTTAGCCACAAGGCATAGAGGGAACCCTCAGTCTGGGGCATGGGATGCTCTGTCTTCTTGGTACTTGGGGGGGCAGTGGAAGGGCTTCTGGAGTTCTGGCCCCACTGCTGGACCTCATGATGGCACCTGGGTTTTGGCCACTGTGTGACACAGAGCGTTGGGCTGGATGGGCCACTGGCCTGATCCCACAGAGCTTCTCTTTTGTTCTTATGTCTGGGGCAGTGATGCTCTGTATTCTTGGTGCTGGGGGGGCAACAGTGGGAGGGCTTCTGGAGTTCTGGTCCCACTGGTGGACCTCCTGGTGGCACCTAGGTTTTGGCCACTGTGTAATAGCACCGAATGTTGGGCTGGATGGGCCATTGGCCTGATCCAACAGGACTTCTTTTATATTCTTATGTCTTGGGCAGTGATGCTCTGTCTTCTTGGTGCTTGGGGGGGGGGGAACAGTGGGAGGGCTTCTGGAGTTCTGGCCCCGCTGGTGGACCTCCTGATGGCACCTGGTGTTTTGGCCACTGTGTGACACAGAGTGTTGGACTGGAGGGGCCACTGGCCTGATCCAACCTGGCTTCTCTTCTGTTCTTAAATATATGAAGTGGCCTAATAGGGTGTCATCAGACCCAAAAGCTCAGTATTTTAGTATTTTCTACTTCGACAGGCAATGGAGCTCCTGGGACTCAAGCAGAGAATGGTCTCTCCCAGCCCCTTGAATTGGAGATGTCAGGGGTTTGGCCTTTTGTAGGCCAGTCTTGTGGCTCTGCCCAATGGCCAGTTTAATCATGTGAACATCAAAAGCTACTAGAGATTGAGGCTGAGACTTTCTGCACACAGTGCAGATGCTCTGTCAATGAGCTACGGGTAGGTTTGCTGAACCCCAGGTAGGCCGAGAGATCTCCTGCTTTTACGCCTTCTTAAGATCTGCTGCTTTAGGTGTCTCTGAGGACTGAACCAGGAACCTTCCAAATGCAAAGCAGGTGCTCCAGCCCTGAGGCATGAATCCTTGGCTGGAAGCGTGTGGTTGTATGTTTCTGATGGCAGGCTATGCTGCGTCACGTGGAGTGGGCCACTGACCTCAGTGTGATGTACTTCAAGGGCTGGCCAGTCCCCAGGACAAAGAAACCTCTTCCCCAGCATTTGACATCCCTTCACTGGGAGTGCCACAGGTTGGACGCAGGCCTTCCCAGGGTGGGATCGCTGATGGCTGCAGCTTAAAAGTTAGGGAATCAGAACACAGAGGAAGGAGGAGGAGATTATTGGATTTATCCCCCGCCCTTCACTACCCAAAGGAGTCTCAGAGCAGTTTACAATCTCCTTTCCCTTCCCTCCCCACAACAGACACCCTGGGAGGTAGGTGGGGCTGGGAGAGCTCTCCCGAGGACTGCTCCTGAGAGAACAGCTCCGAAAGAACTTGTGACTGACCCAGGGTCATTCAGCAGCTGCATGTAGAGGAGTGGGGAACCAAACCCGGTTCTCCCAGATCAGAGTCCACTCTCTTAACCACTACATGGCTCTGCTCAGCTCTTGCCTTGAGGACCACCTGCGGGGTCCCCAGAAGTCAATTGCAAAGAAGAGAAGTCCCAGCCTCCAGTCCTGGCATCCAATGATCCTGTTCCCCTGCCCCTAGGGTGTTGTTCCAAGGCAGGCCAGTGGAGAGTCTGGCAAAGGGTAGGGCTGATGAAGCAATCACGTTTCATTGATTTTGCATGGCTCCCCCTTTTTTTGAGATTGAAGGATGCCCAAGTCCCTGAAATATAGTTCTCAAGACAGCAACAATTCATTCTTAGAATTCCTGACTAAAAAAAAAAAAAAGCACATTCTTGGGTCAAATAATAATAATAAGTGCCATCATGTTGCAATTGACTTCTGGGGGAAACCACATGTGGGTTTTAAGGCAAGAGCTGGGCAGAGGCGGTTGGCCGTTGCATTCCTCTGCTTGGCAGGCCCTGTCTTCCTGGGTGGTCTCCCATCCAAGAATTAACTGTGTCAGACATTACACAGCGGTCACATTTTGGCAAGCTCAGGCTTGTCAGGGCTATATGGGATGTCAAATGCATTTGTGGTATGTTCAAAATCAAACAGCAGCTCACCAGATGAATACGCATGGCAGGTACGATTCACCCCCTCCATACTGATTGGCTAAATCTTTGATGGATTCTGCCTTTGGCTACGGAGCGTGGTAGATCGGCCCATTCCAGTTTGGGAAATTCCAAGAAGAAGAGGAAGAGGAGGACTGGAGTTATACCCTGCCCTTCACTCGTAGTCTCAGAGTGGCTTACAACCTCCTTCCCTTCCTCTCCCCACAACAGACACCCTGGGAGGTAGGTGAGGCTGAGAGAGCTCTTTCGAGAACTGCTCATGAAAGAACAGCTCTGAGAGAACTGTGACTGACCTGAGGTCACCCAGCAGCTGCATGTGGAGGAGTAGGGGAACAAACCTGGTTCTCCAGATTAGAGTCTGCTACTCTTAACTACAACACCAAACAGGGAGGGAGGGAGGGAGGGGAAAGAGAGTTGGAGTTATACCCCCCCCTTCACTCGGATTCTCAGAACAGCTTACAAACTCCCTTCCCTTCCCCACAACAGACACCCTGGGAGGTAGGTGAGGCTGAGAGAGCTCTTTTGAGAGCTGCTCTTGAAAGAACAGCTCTGAGAGAACTTGTGACTGACCCAAGGTCACACCAGCAAATGCACTTGGAGGAGTGGGGAATCAAACCAAAGAGAGCTTTGAGAGAGCTGTGAATGGCCCAAGGTCACCCAGTTGGCTTTATGTGGAGGAGGAGTGGAGAATCAAACCCGGTTCTCCAGATTAGAGTCTGCTGCTACACCACACCGGCTTAACCACTACAGCACACCATTCCCCCAGTGGTGGCTGGAGATCAGTTCAACTGGAGAAAATGGCCACTTTGTAAGGTGGAGTCTTTGGCATTATACCCCACTCAAGTCCCTCCCCTTCCCAAATCCCGCCCTCTTTAGGCTCCACCCCCCCCAAATCTCCAGGTATGTCCCAATCCAGAGCTGGCAACCCTATGTGGAGTTGATACCACTAACTCAATAGGGCTTTTGATTGTTTGGGAGTGGGACAAACAGGGGTCCGTTGGAGCAGGAGCGCACAGGAGTGCAGCTTCGGGAGTGAGGAGCCCAGGGGGCGGGCACATGACCAAGCCCCACCCCTCCTCGGCTTCCCCGAGCAGTGCAGAGGCGCAGCGCCCCGGGGAAAGCCCTGCTAGGGTCTTTATTGTTTTTAATGTTTTGTTTTAATATTGATAATTTTATCATTGTTCCTTTTATGACTGTGTGCTGCTTTTCCAGAGACTTGCTCAAGGTGGCATATAAATTTTCTAAGTATTCCATTTTTTATCTGGGCACATGGCACGTAAGTACTGGAGAAATTTCACCAACCCTTCAGCAGCTTCCACCCCATCAGTTTGGTGTAGTGGTCAGGAGTTGGACTCTAATCTGGGAGAACCGGGTTTGATTCCCCACTCCTCCTCCACATGCAGCTGCTGGTGTGACCTTGGGCCAGTCACAAGTTCTCTCAGAGCTGTTCTCTCATGAGCAGTTCTCAAAAGACCTCTCTCAGCCCCACCTACCTCACAGGGTGTCTTGTTGTGGGGAGGGGAAGGGGAAGGGATGGGTGGTGCACATGTCCTGGGTATCTCAAGTCTACTTAAAACCTGGTGGTTTCAAGGGAGCAGGAAGAAAATGAGGGTGTGTTCTTTACGCTTATTTTTATTGCACAAAGTATTGGATGGGGAAGGGAATGGAGGAAGAGCAGGTCAGTTTCACTCACCTGTGGAGTGGAGCCTGAGGGGTAGGTGTTGCCTTCTGACACACTTTCGGTATGTTAGGGGGTGTGGCATATGGAAATGAGTTATGCTAATGAGTTATGCTAAGGAGCTCCTGCACCTCTTTTTCTACGAAATGACCCCTGGGGACAAACAACCTGTTCAGGGTTTGAGACAGCAGAACTCACCCGTGCAGGGTTTATTCCGCATTAATTAACCCAGATGGAATAAAAGTGAATGATTTTTTTTAGGAAAGTGTGCACCGGTTGCAATCCGATGTCCTCTTTCGAATGGCTGGGAGGTGCGGAGAAGCCGGCGGCTGAGGGGGAAAGAGTGTCTACGAAAGCCACCTGAGTTATATTTAGGATGACAACAAGGCCCAAAGGCCCCTCAGAGCTCTAAGTAGCCGGTCTAAGTGTGAAATTGATCTCGCAATTATTGTAAATACAGGGTGAAATTTCGAGGGCATACAGGGAATCTAAGTGCCTTCAAAGACCTGGGGGTTTTGGGGGGTGGGGAAGAGGGTGGACAAAGCTGTCTTGATTTTCCACATTCTTCCCCCCCCCCCCCTGGCTTTGCATCCATATTTAGGTCTCAGCATCGTCGTGTGGGTCCCTTCGATGGAACCCTACCCCCCTGATAATCAAATCCACACACTAACCATGTCTTTGGCCCTGGATTGTACCAATAAATTGCTGCAAGATTGGCGACGGGGTGGGGGAGACGAAATCTTTCTTGAAAAGGTGAGGGCCACCTGAGAAGGAGATGCACAGACCCCTGTGACCGACCTACTCAGGAATGAAAAAATTCCCTTTCATAATTAATAAATGAAGAATATTGCTATTCATCAATGCAGCTGTGAAGAGGATATCGATCTAGCTTGTCTGCTCGTGTGTGTTTGTGTGAGAGCACGTTACCGGTTGTTGTGGGTTTATTATTTTTTTTACAAGAATGGCTCTTCAAAAACCCAAAGGCGTCAAAGAAATGTGTAAAAAGGAGGAAAGGAGGGGACGTTGGAGGAACCGTGGGGCAGGAAAGGTGGGGAGAGAGAGTGAGAAAGAATCAGAAGAAAAACCGAGGTGCAAATGTGTAAGAATTACCCATGGTCTCACCTCCTCAGCTGTGGAGCTTTCCTCCCATTTGAATATTTGATTAATAATAGATTAGAGCAGCTGAAAGGGGGGGGGTCTCTTTTTTCGGCTGATCATTTTAAGTACGCAACGGTCAGGGATTCTTCAAAAACGAGAGCTGCGCAACTTTCAGATACATTCCAAGCACAGGGGTATGGAGGGAATTATGCAGAAGCTGGCCTGTGTATTTTTGGGGGGTGGGGGGTGGGTGTGCAGTAGGGGATTTTTCTGGAAGCAAAATTTTGAGGGGATATGAGAGACCAGCCCCTTTGTTTGTTTGAGGGCATTTAAATTTTTAAGGGGGTAGTTAAATTACATTTAATTAAATTAATCTGAATGTCTTTAAAGGGGGAGGCTCCGAGCCTGTTTCTAGCCCTTCCTCTCTCAAGGAACAGGGTAGTGAGCACATCAGTTCCTGGGGGGGGGGGGGGGACAGCTCAGAGGGTATTTAATTGCCTTCAGAAGACATCTAAATGCCTTTTGAGCTCCCTTCCACAGGGCAAGAGAGCTTAGAAGGACCCTCAAGTGTGGCACCTTCAGTACATCACCAACATTCCCCCTTTCTGTGGGTCCAGTCCTGCTGTAAACATGGGTGGCCATGTTAGTCTGTCTGTAGCAGTAGAAAAGAGTAAGAGTCCAGTGGCATCTGAAAGACTGACCAAATTTGTGGCAGTGGATGAGCTTTCGTGAGTCACTGCTCACTTCTTTATCTATGTCCATAGAATAGAGGAACGGTTGTGGCTCACTGGTAAAGTTTCTGCTTGGCATGCAGAAGGTCCCAGGTTCAATCTCCGGGATTGCCAGTGAAAAGGACCAGGGAAGAGGTGATGTGAAAGACCTTAGTCTGAGACACTGGAGAGCTAGGGAGAAGGGCTGTGGCTCACTGGCAGAGCAGAAGGTCCCAGGTTCAATTCCTGGCATCTCCAGTTAAACCAGGCAGACGGGAAAGACCTCTGCCTGAGACGCTGGAGAGCAGCTGCCAGTCTGAGTAGACAAGAGTAGCCTTGATGGACAGAGGGTCTGATTCAGTACAAGGTGTATTTGGGTGTGTTTGTGTGAATTCCCCTTCTCTTGCTACAGTTTCTGCACGAATATGTTGTGCTGGCTTCTCACTCCTTTAAAAAAACATTTAATCAGGAGTGGAAGAGGAGCAAAGGAAGTGAATGCTTATCCCAGGGGATTTAGATGGGGAAAGAATAGTGATTGGTCTCCTTCTCCTTCCAGCTCCAGAGACCTGATCCCGGGACCTGCATCCTTCTGTTTTCCAAAGTTAGGGGCTGGGGGGCCCTGAGGCAAAGGACTGTGTGTGGAGTTGCCAAACTCCAGGTAGGTCCTGGAGATTTCCTGAAATTACAACTGATCTCCGGACGACATTAATCAGTTCCACTGAAGAAAATGACAGAGGGTGGACTCTTGTGGTGTTATAGCCTGCTGAGATACCTCCCCTCCCCAAACCCTGCCAGCCCCAGTCTCTACCCCCCAATTTCCAAGAATTTCCCTATCCAGAATTGGCAACCCTACAGTCATGCTACTTTTGATCTCTCCCATATCTTTTTGTCTGGAATCTCCTTCCACATTATTTATTTATTTATTTATTTTATCTTTATAAAAATAAAAGCCCCTTTTTATCTTTATAAAAATAAAGCCCCTTCTCCACACAAGAGATGCTACTGAGTTTTGTAGCCTCATCTTTTTGGCCTTGAAAAACCTCCTTGGAATGTTGTTTCTCCCTTGTGCAAGTCAGACAGTCCTCCGTCCCACCCCTACAGTTCTCAGGACTGGAGAGACGGGTGAAATGAAAAGGAGCTGGCCCATCTTTCTCCTTTAGAGGAGAAAGCCCCATAGCCCCCCTCCCCGCCCCCCACACACCCCACACTGCCACAAATTCACACCCTTCTGCTTCCTCCGTCAGCCTTTCCTCAGCAGATCTATGTAGATCAATGCAAAATTAATTAGAGTAATCAACTCGGCCACCCGAGATCATACGTGCGAGGCGTTTTGGTGAGTAATTGGTGGTAACTGACAGCCAAAGTCCCCAGCGTCTTAGAGGTATTAACACTCCCCCCCCTCCAATCCATTACTTTCTCCCACCTCCCATTTGATCATCCCCTGACTTTGGGAGGAGTAATGTTGAGGGGGGGGGACAAGATTCCAGTTTAGATGCCCTTTGCTGAGCATGGTCATGTATGTTTGGTTGCACACATCTCATGTTTTATACTTCATATACTCTACCTTTCCCCCAGTGGGGAGCTGGACCCAAAGCAGTTTACATCATTTTTCTCTCCTCCATTTTATCATTTCAGATCCAGACATGGGAGCTGAACTGGAATGAAAATTGGCCTTGGTCTAATTGCCACTGAGGGGATTGCAAATTTGAGGCATTGTTTTACCGACATATTAGTTGGGAGGAAAGGCCAGTTCAAACATGTGCATTCAATACTCCCCCCACACATACTAGCTGCAGAATCAAAAAGCTTACCCATTTGGTGTAGTGGTTAGGAGCGTGGACTCTAATCTGGGAGAACCGGGTTTGACTCCTCACTCCTCCACATGCAGCTGCAGTTACAAGTTCTTTTGGAGCTGTTCTCTCAGGCGCAGTCCTCAAAACAGCTCTCTTAGCCCCACCTACCTCACAGGGTGTCTGTTGAGGGGAGGGGAAGGAGACTGTAAACTGCTCTGAGACTCCCATGGGTAGTGAAGGGCGGGGTATAAATCCAATCTCCTCCTCCTCCTCCTCCTCCTCCTCCTCTTCTTCTTCTTCGTCTTCCCTCCTCTGGAAATAACTCAAGTCCACACAGACAGATCCCTCAATATACTAGTCCTCGGGGTTCGTCAACACAATTAATTGGTAGGAGGTTCAAGGTAGACTTCAGACAACACTTACATTAAATATGAATACATTTCTTCAGTGGAGGAAGAGGTCCATGCAGCATCTCTGTGTGTTTTACTGCTCTGTCATTTCCAATCAAATCTCTACGGAGAGAGGTGGATAAAATGTCTCGGCACCCAGTGTGAGCAGATAACTCACTTGCTCCTCGTGCAGAGAGGGAGGAAATTAACCTCGGGGATGGAGCGTGTCTCATACGTCTCTGCCTGAGTCACAGTTCCGGCCTTGTGTCAGGATCTGACAAAAGCTTGCTTGTTCCATGCTATGCTGAAAAGTTACTTTCTGTTTCTTTGTACCTTGCTATCACCTAAATGTTTTATTGCTTGCCTTGAAGTAGAGATTGCTGTCCTGCTTAGTGTTACTTTTTCCCCGGGAGATGGCCTCTTGCATTCCAATGCGTCACATAAACAATGGCTATCTTGCCATGGCTTCCTCCCCCTCCTGCTGAAGTCTCTCAGGGTGCTATCAGAGTGGGTATAGCCTTGAAAGTTATTTTATTGTCACTGCCCAAATGTTTTGCCTAGGAGTTAACACATCTGGGTCACTCAGTGTGAGACTTCTGCTCAAAGTAGTCAAGGATCAGATCTTTGTTGATGAAACACAGTTCTTTATTTCCAATCTCTACATTAGTACAGGTTCTCGGATTATTGTCAGAGATGACGCATATGATAGAAGCAGGTCTATTATACCTTTCAGAACAGTTTGAATTACCCATAGGTAACCAATCACTAAAGGGGAAAAACGGCGGGCAAAAAGGGTCTCTGGCCGTTTGCTTCCCACAGGAAAGAAAGTGAGGTGTTAAGTTGTAAATTTCCCTTCCCGAACCAGACCCCTTAGATGTTACCATTTCACATAACAATCGTTGGCCTCGAGGCTTTCGCACGTTGATAAGAGATGGGACCTGTCCTCCCTTGCTATCCCAGCCAGGATGAATGGAATGCGGAGGCAGGAGTGTGAGAGGCCCATTGTTCCCATACTTTGAAGTTGTCATCCTCCCGGGCTGACAGTTACACAAACCAGGCCTGGTCAGGGTCATAAACCTGGGGTCGTATAGCTTACATACATACTGGCCAATGTGAGGGATTACATGGTGGAGGGGGGCAACTACATAGCAGGTGCTGTAGAACCATACCTGGCAACAGAAATCATAGCAGCAAGACAGAAATCATAGCAGCAAGCAATAGAAAAGTAACAGAAAGCTTTGTCTGAATCAGCAGATTCTGACACTCAGGGCAAGAAGGGAATTTTTATAACTTTCTCACCTTTGGTGGGAACAAACGGTCGCCATTTCTTTTCCCACATTTTGTGTGTATGCTGATTGGAGGGATTTGTTTATGCATCTATGTCTGTAGGTACATTAACCCAAGCCATCTTTGTTCTGCATCTCTAACAAACATCGAGACCCTGTTCCAGTATTTGGAATAAAGAACTCTGTTTAACTACAAAGGTCTGATCTCTTGCTGATAGTACAGAAGCCTCACAGATTGTTAGAGATCTGTCCTTAGGTTCCTCCCGTACCTGGCCATGTCAGATGACGGGAGCAACCCCATCACCCCGTTGGAAATCCCGGTGACCATGGCTCCCATCGTGCCTGTGGAGCAGCCGGTACCGGTGACCACGGGGCAAGAGCCGTACCAACCCCCGTGAACGGGGGCTAGGCTGACCTGGCTGCCAGCCTCCCCACGATGCTCGTGGGCTACTTTCAGGGCCGGCACCTCCAAGACGTGGATCCACGACCGGAGAGGGGCCAGAGTACGCTTCAGCGGCGACCAATCGGAGTTCGGCCGCCCGAGCGTGCTGGAGGAGGATCGGTATCCTCAAAGGGGCCTGGAAGCTTGGGGCTACAGCTTCCAGGACGAAGAACGCCAGCTGCCCAGGGGTCCCAATCCTGCCAGAGAGGATCTGGACCGCGTCCTGGACCGAAGGCTGGACGAGATGCATGACCGCATAGCCGTGGAGCTATGAGAGGCCGTGTTGGAGATGCAGCAGCAGCTGATGGGGGCCCTCGCGGCTGGAGTAATCCCCCTCCCCGGCCAACCCCAGCCTGGTGGAGGACCGGCTGGGGCACCGCCAGCGCAACCTGCGGGGGGGGGGTGGAGCTCTGGCTCAACCCGCGGCCCCGGTTGCACCGCCGGCTGGAGGACCCCCTCCACCTATCCCGGGGGTCCCTGTGCCAGATGGAGGCATGATCCAACAAGCGCCCAGCGACCCCCTGACGGCAACGTTTGATGGCGACCCGGAAAAACTCAGGTTCTTCATCATAGAAATTGAGAGGTTCCTGGCAGCTTGGGGCCACCTCTACCCAACTGAGCGGGATCGCTTGGGCTACATCGGTTCCAAGCTGCAGGACACTGCAAGCGACTGGTATGTGAGTCTGCACAACCCCCCGGGGCCCGAATTACGAACTGTAGATAATTTTATGTGGGCCCTGAGACAGCATTACGAAGACCCCTTGGGTGAGGAGAAAGCCCGGAACCAGCTGCGCAAGCTGGCACAGGGGCGCGGCTCAGTGAGGGACTACACCAACCATTTCCGGCGCATAGCAGCCAAAGTCCAGGGGTGGTCCAAAGACTTGTTCGTTGAAAAGTACTGTGAGGGGCTGAATCCCGAGATCTTCAAGATGATCCTGAGAAATGGCCGCCCATTCTCTCTGGCAGCCTGGATGCGTGCCGCCGCAGATGTGGAGGAGCGCTTCACCCTCATCAAGTTGGGGGCATTGGCCTCTCACCAACCCAAAGCGGCCCCAAAGCCAGAGGGGAAGTTGGTGTTCCAGAAACTACGCGACTCCCGGTTCAAGTAAGGCTTATGCATGAAGAGTGGGGAGAGTGGCCACTTTGCCTCAGCCTGTCCTCGTGGAGGAGTGAAGCCACCCAAGACCTCCACCCCGGTGGGGGGAGGAACCCCGTGACCCACGAAGACACCATTTAAACCGTTACAGCTGGAAGGGGCAACGTGCGAGCAGGGCGAGTTGGAGCTGATCGAAACCCAGCCGTCGGGAAACTTCAGTGACCTGCAGTAGCCGGCGCAAAGCTGCAGGTCCCGTCCCCCGATGCGCCATCACCGGTGAGCATCCCTGGCCCTTTGCTTTACATGGTAGTGACTGTAATGGTGCCGAGCACCGGGACTCATGTGCGAGTCCGTGCCCTTATAGACTTGGGGTGTGCCAGAGACTTAATTAGCCCGTTAGTAGTTGATGGGCTGGGGCCAAGAGTAACCCCGCTGGGGGAGCCCTTGCGGTTCACCCAGATGGACGGCTCGGAGATGAAGGAGGCTTGTGTAGCAGAGACTGACCCATTGATTTTAGGGACAGGGGTCCATTGGGAGGAAAGGGCTTTTGTGATCATGCCTAACACTCAGTTCCCTATGGTGTTGGGTAGCCCCTGGCTGAGCTCCCATGACCCATACATCAAGTGGAGTGATGGGAAAATATCTTGGATTGACATCAAATGTTCCCAACATAAATGGGAGTCCCGCTGGGGAAAAGGGCCCCCTTCTCCTCTCGCCCCGGCTGCTCTGGCATTGGTGCCTCTACCCATCCCACAGGAGTATAGAGATCTGGGAGAGGTGTTCAGTGAGACCGAAGCAGACGAACTCCCCCCCCCCACCGCCTCACTGACTGTGCTATTGAACTGCTCCCGGGAGAGAAGTTGCCAAAGGGGAAGTTGTATTCCATGAGTCCCACCGAAAGGGAAGAGTTAAGAAAGTTTTTGGACAAAAACTTAGAGCGGGGGTTCATCCGCCCAGCCAAATCCCCTTTTGCAGCCCTGGTGTTATTCAGGAAAAAGAAGGCTGGGGGCTTAAGACTTTGCACAGATTACCGGGGTCTGAATGCTGTGTCCGCTTCCAATGCTTACCCCCTCCCCCTAATAAAAGACTTGCTGGCGGAGGCGGCCAAGGGGAGAATCTTCACCAAGTTGGATCTCAGAGATGCATACTTTCGGGTGCGCATTAGGGAGGGGGACGAGTATAAAACAGCTTTTAACACCCCCCTGGGACAGTTCGAGTACCTGGTGATGCCCTTCGGCTTAAGTGGTGCGCCAGGCATTTTTATGAGCCTGATCAATGAAGTATTGCATAAACATTTATTCAAGGGTGTGCTCTGTTATCTTGATGATATCTTGATTTATTCGGCTGATAAGAAATCGCATGTGACTTTGGTGCGGGAAGTATTGGGAACTTTACTGGAGCACCATCTCTATGCAAAGCTGTCCAAATGTGAGTTCCACAAAAAGGAGGTCGATTTTTTAGGCTACCGCATTTCTCAACGAGGGCTAGAAATGGATCCCGCCAAGGTAGAGGCGGTGATTCAATGGGAAGCCCCCCGAACTAGGCGACAGCTCCAAAGCCTGTTGGGATTTTGCAACTTTTATAGAACCTTCTTAAAGGACTTTGCTATGATCACCCTGCCACTCACAGAACTGTTGAAAACTAAGGGGAAGGGCCCCGAAGAAGGGAAGCCGGGGGAGAGACTATGCTGGACCCCCCAGTGTCAGGGTGCTTTTGATGAACTGAAGCGGTTGTTCACCTCCAAGCCCATTCTGGCTCACCCAGATGAAACCAAAGAGTTCGTGATTCATGTAGATGCCTCAGATGTAGCAATGGGGGGGGCAATCTTGCAGAAAGACTCTAACAGCGTGTTGCACCCCCTCACCTACATTTCAAAAAAATTTAATGAAACCGAGCGGCATTGGTCGGTGTGGGACAAGGAAGCAGTGGCTATTAAATTATCTCTTTCCACCTGGAGGCACTAGCTGGAGGTAGCGCAAAAGCCGTTTGAAATCTGGACTGACCATAAGAATCTAGAGGCTTTGCATACACAGAGATCCCTCAATGCCAAGCAACTCTGGTGGGCTGACTTCTTTTCCAAATTCAATTTTGTACTTAAACACTTCCCTGGGAAAGCAAACTCCCTAGCAGATGCATTGTCCCGACTACCCCAACATGAGTCCCAGAGGGAGGAAGTGTTCGACTCCATGTTCTCGCCACAGCAATTGGGAGGGGCCGTAGTGACTCATAGCCAAAAGAAAACCCCCTCGGAAGCCCCTCCCTGGACTGTAAAATGTGGGGAAACGTATACTGAAGAGGAGGTCAAGGAATGGGCTGGGGACTGTGAAAATACTAAAGCGATAGATGGTTGTTGGTACCATGGTTCAAAGCTGATTGTGCCCACTTCCTTGTGGAAGGAAATTTTGCTGTCCTGCCATGATTCAAAATTGTCGGGGCACTTTGGGTTTCTAAAAACCCTGAATTTGGTTCAGAGACAATTTTGGTGGCCGCGCATGCGGAAAGACGTTTCAGATTACGTCACTTCTTGTCAAGTGTGTTTGATGTGCAAACAGAGGGGTGGAAAAGTCCCGGGTCTACTACAACCTCTCCCTACTCCTTCGCGACCCTGGGAGAATGTGTCAATGGACTTTATTATGAGCCTCCCTCCTTCGAAGGGAAAAACAGTCATTTGGGTTGTTGTGGACATGTTTTCCAAGCAAGCACATTTCATCCCGTTTAAGCAGCTGCCCACAGCAAAGAGTTTGGCCAAGGTGTTTTTTAATCACATGATCAAATTACATGCCTTCCCTAAACGTATAGTTTCCGACAGAGGGCGCCAATTCATTGCCAACTTTTGGCGGGAGCTTTTGCAAGTCATGGACATTGAACCCGCGCTAAGCTCGGGTTATCATCCAGAAACCGATGGACAGTCCGAATGCGTTAATCAAATTTTAGAACAGTTCCTTAGGTGTTACACAAACTATCATCAGGACAATTGGGTGGACTTACTCCCCTTTGCAGAATATAGCTACAACAATGCGATGCACTCATCTACTGGCATTTCCCCCTTCATGGCTGGGGGGGGGGGTTCGAGGGACAGCCACTGCCTTCTTTGACTAACTGTGACACTGTTGCCACTTCAGACTTTTCCCAATGGTGGTTGAGACTGCAGGAATCCTGGCCCCTCATTGCTAAAACGTTGGACAAAGCTAAAATAGACTACAAGAAATATGCAGACAGGGGAAGGGCTGAAGGTTGGGATTTAAAACCTGGGGACTCGATCTACCTCTCTACCAAGAACATTCATGGACTGCAACCCAGTAGAAAACTGGGTTGGAAATATGTTGGACCCTATAAAGTGCTAAGGAAAATCTCTGAGGTGTCTTTTGAGCGTGATTTGCCCAAATCACTGAGTTCTGTGCATCCTGTCTTTCATTACAGCCTCCTGAAGAAGAATCCTGGGCAGAATGCATGGCGCCCAGATCCTCCGATTCCTCCTCCTCTGATGAAGGAGGGAGAACCACACTTTGAAATCTCTGAAATTCTGGACTCCAAGTTGCGCAGGGGTCAGGTCTATTATCTCGTAAAATGGGTAGATTTTGGCCCTGAGCTTAATGAGTGGGTCCTTGCTGATAATGTACATGCTCCTAAGTTAGTTCTCTCCTTTCATAAACGCTTCCCTGATAAACCTGGGGGGAGCCAATCTTGAAGGGGGCAGGATGTCAGGATCTGACAAAAGCTTGCTTGTTCCATGCTATGCTGAAAAGTTACTTTCTGTTTCTTTGTACCTTGCTATCACCTAAATGTTTTATTGCTTGCCTTGAAGTAGAGATTGCTGTCCTGCTTAGTGTTACTTTTTCCCCGGGAGGATGGCCTCTTGCATTCCAATGCGTCACATAAACAATGGCTATCTTGCCATGGCTTCCTCCCCCTCCTGCTGGAGACTCTCAGGGTGCTATCAGGGTGGGTATAGCCTTGAAAGTTATTTTATTGTCACTGCCCAAATGTTTTGCCTAGGAGTTAGCACATCTGGGTCACTCAGGGCAAGAAGGGAATTTTTATAACTTTCTCACCTTTGGTGGGAACAAACGGTCGCCATTTCTTTACCCACATTTTGTGTGTATGCTGATTGGAGGGATTTGTTTATGCATCTATGTCTGTAGGTATATTAACCCAAGTCATCTTTGTTCTGCATCTCTAACAAACATCGAGACCCTATTTGACAATAAAGAACTCTGTTTAACTACAAAGGTCTGATCTCTTGCTGATAGTACAGAAGCCTCACACCTTGCCGCTTTCAGACCAGTTTCTGCTGTGGTTTGTTAATTCGGTCCGAGCTGCAGCAGGGACGGTTGGATCATTAAGGGCTCGTGTGACGTAGCAGTTGAAGCGGCAGCCTAGAACCTGGGATTACCAGGTTCGAATCCCCTTTCTGCCATGAAAACCCATCACAGTCTCTCAACTTCACAAGGTCGTTATTGTGAGGACTGAGAGGGGAGGACAACGGGATGCGACTTTGGGTGCCAATCAGGTAGAAACGCAGGATAGAAAGGAAAATAAGAAATATCATTCATGGATTCGAGGGCAGAGGTACAGAAAATTACTTGCAGAGCAGGTAGGGTGTCCTGCCACATCCCTGCATGAGTTCCTGTCCTGGGAGTCTCTCTTTCTAATTATTGCGGGGTTTCTAATTATTAGGGGGATTATTAGTGGGGTTATAGCACCTTCTCTAAGAAAAAAGGCTGAAGAGTCTGGGACTTTTCAGTTTAGAAAAGAGGGATGTGACAGAGGTTTATAAAATAATGCCTGGGGGTGGAGAGAGTAGACAAGGAGAACTTTCCCTCCCTCTCCCAAAAGACTAGAACTGGAGGGCATCCAATGAAGCTGATGGGCTGTAGGTTCGGGATGGTCAAAAGGAAATACTCCTTTAAACAGAGAGTGATTAAAATGTGGAACTCACTGCCAGATGATGTCGTGATTGCCAGAGGAATAAATGGCTTTAACAGGGATTAGATAGATTCATGAAGGATGTCTATTAATGGCATGGTGGCTGAGAGAAACCTCCACATTCAGGGGCACTAATCTTCTGAATCCCAGAGCAGGAGGCAACATCAGGGGAAGGCCTCGGCCTCTATGCCCTGTTGTTGGCTCTCTAGAGGAACTGGTTGGCTGCTGTGTGAGACGGGATGCTGGACTAGATGGACCCTCACTGGTCTGATCCAGCAGGGCTCTTCTCATGTTCTTCTCAGGGAAGGCCTCGGCCTCTCTGCCCTGTTGTTGGCCCTTCAGAGGAACTGGTTGGCCACTGTGTGAGACCAGACACTCGACTAGAGGGACTACTGGTCTGATCCAGCAGGGGATCTTCTTATGTTCTTATCAGGGAAGGCCTCAGCCTCTATGTCCTGTTATTGGCCCTACAGAGGAACTGGTTGGCCACTGTGTGAAACAGGATGCTGGACTAGATGGACCATTGGTCTGATCCAGCAGGGCTCTTCTGATGTTCTTATCAGGGGAAGGCCTTAGCCTCTGTGGCCTGTTGTTGGCCCTCCAAAGGAACTGGCTGGCCCCTGTATGAGACAGGATGCTGGACTAGAGGGACCACTGGTCTGATCCAGCAGGGCTCTTCTTAAGTTCTTAATTATAAGGTATGTACAGCACAGCACCTCATGTGGTTGGCACCTCTGCAAGAAGGCAATCCTAACACACAGTTAACCGACTGGGGAAAGGTAAAAGCAAAGCAAGCCTCCCGTTTATTTCAGAAGGGAAGCCACACGCTGCTGCGGCAGTAAAAGGAAACTCCAGCTTAAGAGCACAGAGGAAACTCTTCCTCCTCCCAACCATTGTTTATTATTGGAAGCCAGATGAAGATAAAGACCTCCATAATGATCTGGCAGCTACTTCAGCACAATTGAATGATTGTCACTGCCTTGAATGGTCGGCGGTGCTCAACTGGGGAAAAAGCCAGGAAAAAGAAGGCACTTCCCCTCTGACCCACAAGCCCTCTCTAATTTTCCAGGGACAGGTCCAGTTTTTTTTGGGGGGGGGATAGAGTTGCCAACCTGCAGGTGGTGGAAGAGGATGTTTTGCAACATTTTTAGCTTAACTGGGGCCCCTTCCCCACTTGGATCTCATCTCTGGTTTTATCAGAGTTCAACTCGTGACACAGTCCCTTGCAATTCTCCCTGGTTATACCAGCATCCCTTTATCCCAGGACAAGGGTGGGGTGAAACTGGGGTGACCTCAATGCAATGTGGAAACAAAAAAATACCCCAAGATAATTACAGGGGTGAACTCACGAGTAGTGTAGAATGTAAGTCTGGGGACCAGGTTGAACCAGGATTTAAGGTCTAGTGCAGAAAGGACCATATCATGTAATATAGACCAATTTAATAACTGTAATTCCTGTGGTCTAATATATGTAAGTTTGCCCATGTCAGAAATTATATGTTTATTTTTAAACAAAGGATTAAATGTAGCTCTTGATTTAATCTTCATTTATTTAGCTACTTGTATGATTTCAATGTAGGATTTCAATGTAGGGTTGCCAAGTCTGACCTTCAAATAAGCACAGGAGTCCTGGACCCTCTCTGGGAGTCCGGCACACGCGTGAAGGGCGTGCGTGCCACGATGACGTCACCCAGAAGTGACGTCATCATGCTGGGCATGTTGCCGGGGTGACGCTCAGGTGATCGCCCTAAAACTCTATGGTACCAGTGAACTTTCTCAGTGAACTTTGGTGGTTTGTACCTTTGGATAATCACTGTGGTCCATTTGGGGCTTGAACCTGTGGCTGGCACTCTCCTGGGATCACAACTGAACTCGGTTCCCCTGGAGCAAACGGCAACTTTGGAAGGTGGTACCTTAGAGTTTTCAGGGCAATTGCTAGAGCATCCCCCCGGCAACCTGCCCAGTGTGATGAAATCACTTCCGGGTGACGCCATCATGCCGGGCACGTCAGCCTGATCAGGCCACTTCGGGGGTAGGGTTCCCCCTGCCGGCCAGATCCAGACCGACGGATTGGGGACCCATTTAGCGGGGGAATCTCTGCTCCCCGGAGGGACTTAGCAGCCCTATTTCGATGGCTGCCTGGAGTAAGATTTGGGAATAGTTAGTACTGTAACAGGTGTAAGCAATCAGGGCATGGTAGATAATAGAGTGGCTGCGGAGACAGTACAGAATGAGGGCCAGCAGATGCCGAAGGAAAATGCAAGATTAATTCAGAGTAAGAGGCGAAGAGCATTGGGAAAACATGTCCTTGACTGCGCACACTTGAAAACGAATGAATGGATATGCATTGTAACCATATTATAATTTATTTGTAAAACAGCTCCATGCATAAACAAGCAAACTGATGAAGCATTGGGGGAAATGGAATACTTACCTAGGAAATCCATCGTTGCTGTTTGGAAGTTGTTTGGAAGCAGCAGCAGCAGCAGCATTGCATGAAGTAAAATAAAGGAATAAAAGAAAAAGGAATGTTTGTGGACTGTAACTATATTGGAATCATTTTTTTCACAGTTAACTTTGGTGGTTTGTACCTTTGGTAATCACTGTGGTCCATTTGGGTCTTGAACCTGCGGCTGGCACTCTCCTGGGATCACAACTGAACTCCAGGCAACAGAGGTCGGTTCCCCTGGAGCAAATGGCCACTTTGGAAGGTGGACTCTATGGCCTTATACCCCACTGAAGTCCCTCCCCTTCCCAAACCCCGCCCTTCTCAGGATCCACCCTAAAAATCTCCAGGTATTTCCCAACCCAGAGTTGCCTACCCTAGACCCCAACCTGAGGGGTGTGACCGAACTTTGCGACCCCCGCCGTTTCAACTGGGAAGTTCTTTCTGCCACAAGTTCTCCCCACTCAGGACGAATCTGCTGCTCCCTTTCTTTCCTGACTAGGCCACCAGAATTCATGGGATGTGATGTGTTTAACCACTTCCTGATCCTGGTCAAGCATAATTTTATCTAGATCATTTTTGCTTTTCAGTGACACATAATTGAACTAAGGTGAGTTGAAGGTCCGATAGTGCTCAGCTCCTGGATCGGGGCCTGGTTTCCTTCCCCTTGCCCTGATCCCTTTTTGCACTTTACATGGCTCTACCTGTGAACACAACTTGGAAACATCAGCTGGTAGGTAGAGTTGCCAATCTCCAGATGGGGCCTGGCAATCTCCCACTTGGTCTCTGGATTACAGAAACTGGTTCCCCTGCACAGGGCTCTTTTCGTAGCAGGAGCTCCTTTGCATATTAGGCCACACACCCCTAATGTAGCCAGTCCTCCAAGAGCTTACAGAGCTCTTCTTACAGGGGCTACTGAAAGCCCTTGGAGGATTGGCTACATCAGGGGTGTGTGGCCTAATATGCTAAGGAGCTCCTGCTATGAAATGAGCCCTGCCCCTGCAGAAAATGTCTTCCTTGGAGGATGGACTTTATGGCATTCCACCCCGCTGAGGTCCCTCTCCACAAACTCTTTAGGCTCCTCCCCTAAATCTCCAGGAATTTCCCAGCCCTGTGTTGGCAACCTTGGCTGGTACAGAACACTGTAAAAGTTCTGTAGTCATTCCACTGGCTACTGATCAGGTTCCAGGTGTGGTTTGTTATCTGCAAAGCTCTCCATGGCCTGGGACCCCGACAGGATTGTTTCTCCCAACATACTCCACTGTTACACTTTTGGTCACCCAAGCAAGGCCTTCTGAAGGTGCCTCCCTGCAAACAGGAACGATCAACAACTGGCTGGACCACAGCATTCAGCATTGTGGCCCCCACCTAGAGCGCCCTGCAGCCTCTTTGAGTCTGTGGGCAGTGTTCCCTCTAAGCTGTGTTAGTGTGAGCTAGCTCAGTTTTTTAGCCTCCGGCTCACACATTTTTCTGTCTTCACTCAGGAAGGATGGCTCCCGAGCAAACTCATTTATGCAGCAGCCAAATTGCTCGCTCATAACTTCAATGCCAGGGGCTCACAAAGTAGAGTTTTTGCTCACAAGACTCCACAGCTTCGAGGGAGTATTGCTGTCAGGGCCTCCATGGCCCGGCCTCAGTTTCGGAGGGAGAATCCCCAGAGGAAGCAGCCTGTTCCTGCCATGTCAAAACAGGTTCTGGCACGCCACTCCTGCTTCCCTCTGCCCCCTCCTGTTTCCAAGTGGCTATCCTTGGTGTGGTGTCACAGAGCCAGAGACCTCTGAGAAATCCCAGCTCCAAGGCCTAGCCGACCCTTCCAGCCAACCAGCTGTCTATGATCCTTAATAATTACAGCTGCGAGTCGATAGCAGTTAGGCCTAACAGCCACTCAACGGAATTGACGCAAATTATTTTAATTTTATGTTTGCATTGACTGGCCTTTTCCAGGTTGGTGCACCTTCCCGTTTGGAGAGAGGGGACAGGAGTGGGCGAGGGAGGGGGGCGCCCGGGAAAAAATCAAGGCATAATTAATTGCCCGTCCGGCACCAAGCGGGGAGCTCAACACCCACTTACAAATAATTAATTCTCGCTCGCACACGCAGCCGGCCTCATCAGTTGTCAGAGAAATAAATGACAAGGCCGGTTAAACGTAAGGGGACGGGGCTTCCCCCTGGAAATCAGTACATGGTTTCCAGGGTTGCCAGCTTTGGGTTGGGAAATCTATGGAGATTTTGTGGGCGGGGTGGAGCCTGGGGTGGGGGGCTGGGGAGGGGGGGACCTCAGGAAGGTAAAATGCCATAGAGTTCCCCCCTCCAAAGCAGCCATTTTCTCCAGGGGAACTGATCTTGGTCAGCTGGAGATCCATTATATGAGCCAGAGATCTTCAGATCCTGTGCCACCCAGGTGCTGGTGATCCTAATGATTTCTAGGGCCCTCTGAGTTTTAAACTGGGGGCAACAACGACTCTCAAGGTTCTAGCCCTCATGACTATGTAGAAAATGTCCAGAAGGATGTAGATCTCTGCTGGAAATCATCACCTTAAAGGATCAAAGTCCACAACAACGAACTCCCCCCCCCCCCCCCAACACACACATTTTGTGCATTCATAGACTTCACAAGTATAAACTTTTGGGCTGCCTGGTGATAAGTATTGGAGTCGGGAGTCCGTGGAACAGTGAAACAGCATGATCTTTATTGCTGGTCCAGATGAAGCATACAACCCAGGGCTCGAAGCCCTCCTTTTATGCTGGTCAGGGATAATCCCCTGACCTCGCCCAACTGGCCTGATAGGCTCTTATCAGTCTATTTACATCTCATAGGTTCCCTGGGAGAAACCTAGGTACAGGATTGGTGGCCGGTTTGAATCCACCTGGCCTTTGTTCTACCTGGCTGAAGCTCAGGTAGTTTCTTGGCCATGTGCTCTGGCCATGCTCTGGCCATGCGGTCGCAATTAAGGGAGCACATGGCGACCGCATGGTCAATACATAACACCCCTCCCCCCATAGTCCAGAACCCCTCTGCACACATAGTCTTTGAGATAGTCCGGGCGTCTGCGCTCACGTCCAGTGCGCCAGGGGGTTGTAAGGCGGGGCGTGTTGCTTGTGTCGGCAGGTTGTGGTGTGGGTAGTTGTTCTGCTGGCGGGGCCTGTCTGCTCGGGGGTCGTTCAGGTGTGGATGGTGCGACTGCTTCGTCCGCGGGCAGGAGCGGCATCTTCGCAGTCTCCGGATCAGGGTCTGGCGCTGCTTCTGGAGTCGTGTCGATGTCACGGTCTGTTGGTGCAGGGAGTTCAGGGGCCTGGGTATCATCGTGGTTCTGGGTACCGCGTCGAATCTGGTCAATGTGCCGTTTCCAGACTACGGCATCTTCCATAAGGACCTCATAGGAATAAGGCCCTGTGACTCGGACGATCCTCGCGGGGAGCCATGTCGGACCCCGCGCGAAGTTCTTTGTGTATACGGGGTCTTCGGGAGCGAATCCTCGGGCAGCTGGCCAGTCCTCCGTTGTCGGGTTCCCCTCGATTGCTCGGTCGGGATGTAGGTGGTCCAAGATGGTTCCCAGTCATCTTCCCATCAGAAGTTCGGCTGGCCGGTGCCCGGTCCCTGAGTGGGGTGTGTTCCATTGGCAGAACAGGAACTTGTACAGCTGCTCTTCCCAGTCGCCGTGCTCCATCTTCTTTAACGCGCCCTTCATTGTCCTCACCATGTGCTCGGCCTGACCGTTGGTTGCGGGGTGGAACGGAGCGGAGCAGATGTGGGGCAGACCGCAGGCTTCCATGAACCGTTGAAACTCGCTGGAGGTGAAGGTGGTCCCGTTGTCGGTCATGAGAGTTTCTGGCATTCCGTGTGTCGCGAAGATCGGCCAGAGACTTCTTAAGGCAGCGTTGGTGGAGGTCGAAGCTACCGGCACTACCTCAAGCCACTTGCTGTAGCTGTCAACAACAATAAGAAACAACCGGCCCTGGACCAGTCCCGCGAAGTCTAGGTGCAGGCGGGACCAGGGCTTGTTAGTAGATTCCCAGGATCGGACAGGAGCGTGTGGCGGATCTGGCCACGACCCCTGGCATTTGGCACACTTCTGGACCCGTCCCTCAATGTCTTTGTCCAGGCCTGGCCACCATACGTAACTCCGGGCCAGAGCTTTCATGTGCACAATTCCCGGGTGAGCCTCGAGTAGGGCCTCTAGCACTCAGGGCCGCAGGGGCCCGGGGATCACCACTTGAGATCCCCATAGCAGGCATCCTTTGTGGGCTGATAGTTCGTGCTGCATGCCGTGAAAGCGGCAAAATCTGGTCCCGGTTTTTCCGGCCACCCCCTTCCCACCCAGTCTGAGACACGGGAAAGGATGCGGTCCCGCCACGTGCGACGGGCCACATCCGATACCTGTACGGGGCGCTCCGGTAGGTCCTCTAGGAGCACGACATGGAAAGCGGGAGCCGGATCAGGGTCGCAGGACGGGCGATGTACCAATTCGTAGGAATAGCCTGACAAAAAAATTGACCACCGCAGGACCCGTGGGAACAGCATGTGAGGGGTCTGCCTGTGGGGGGGCAAGGAGACACAGCAGCGGCTTGTGATCTGTGGCCACGGTGAACGACCGCCCGTAGAGATAGTCATGGAATTTCCTGACGCCGGCTACGATCGCTAGAGCCTCTTTGTCGATCTGGGCGTAGTTCTGTTCCGCCGACGACAGGGTCCTGGAGTAGTAGGCAACCGGAACCTCCTTTCCGTTGGGTAGCCGGTGCCCCAAGACTGCCCCAACGCCGTAGGGGGACGCATTGCAGGCCAGGATGACAGGGAGCCTCTCATCGAAATGCGCCAGGACCGCATTCAAAACTAACAGGTCCTTGATGGCCCGGAAGGCCGCATCGTGCTTGGGGCCCCAGGCTCAAGCCGCTCCCTTGTCCAGGAGACGATGCAGGGGTTCGGCGACCGCCATCTTGTGCGGAAGGAAGGCGTGGTAGAAGTTCACAAGTGTCAGGGGGCCTGACAAAGGCTTCATTGTAATTGCTTTCATTTTCTCTGATCAAATGAATTGTTGCTTGTCTCCGTATCTGTCTACCTCCCTCTCCCTGCTTTGTCACCTTGAAATGTATTGCTTTTAGAAGTTCTGGACAATGTAACCATTTTGGTCAGGAGAATGGCGTCCCCGCATTCCTGCACGTCACTAAGAACAAATGGCCTTTCCTCCCATGCATCCCTCCCCCGTTCCCGGGCCTGGGAATGTCTTATCTTGTGAAAACCTTGAAGGTCTGTTATTGCCACCCGAGCCGGTTATTATGCATAGGCTTCACACATCTGGGTCACCCAGATCAAGAAGGGAATTTTTATAACTTTCGCACCTCACCTTCCTGTGGGAATCCAAACGGCCCGATCCCTTCTCCCGCGTTTTCTGCTCTAAATCTGATTGGTTTCATGTTGGGGTTCAAACGAACTGGAGGGTATAATAACTCTGACTGTTTTCCATCTGGTATCTCTAACAAACATTTGAGAACCTGTCAAGCAGTATTAAGACTAATAAAGAACTTTGCTTCATCAACAAAGGTCTGATCTTTTACTGTTAGTACAGAAGCCTCACAACAAGTCCCAAGAACGCCTGGAGCTCCGCCTTTGAGAACGGGCGGGGTGCACCTGTAATCGCCGCTACCTTCTCCTTTGTAGGGTGAATGCCGTCCGCGGTGACTTGGAACCCCAAGAAGGTCACCGAGGAGACTCCCAGGGTGCACTTGTCTTTTCAAACCTTGAGACCTGCGTCCTGGAACCTTTGCAGCAGCATCCGGAGGCGAGCTGTGAACGTGTCGGCGTCTGGGGCGGCGATGAGGATGTCGTCGAAGAACGGCTTCACTCCTGGAACATCTTTTAGGAGAGAATCCATTAGATTTTGAAAGATTCCAGGTGCTACGCTGACCCCAAATTGGAGGCGTTTTACCTTGAACGCTCCCTTGTGAGTCACAATCGTTTGTGCCTCGGCCGTTGCTTCGTCTACGGGAAGCTGCTGATAGGCTTGGGCCAAGTCTAATTTTCCAAATATTTTGGCGCCCGCAAGGGAGGCCAGAACATGGCTGACCACCGGTACCGGGTACGCGTGGTCCTGTAATGCCTTATTAATTGTACATTTGTAATCCGCGCAGATGCAGACTTCCCCGTTAGCTTTGAGGGGGGTCACAATGGGAGTCTCCCACTTGGCATGAGAGACCGGCTCGAGCTCCCCTTGTGCCATGAGCTTTTCCAGCTCTGCCTCCACTTTGGGCTGGAAGGCGAGTGGTGGCCGTCGGACAGCCACACGGATGGGCCGGACTGCCGGGTCCAGGTCGAAGGAAACCGGGGGTCCTTTGTAGCAGCCCAATGAGCCGTCGAAAATGGCGGGGAATTCCTCACAGATGGCCGAAAAGTGGGTGGAGCCCACACGGTGTATTCCTGTCCACTGCACTCCGAGCGGCTTGAACCAAGCGCGACCTAGGAGACTGGTTAGATTGCGCTCCACCACGAGAAGGTCTAGCAGGCCGTGAAAGGCGTGGTACTGGACCCAGACCCTGGCTAGCCCCTTAATAGCCACGGGGTTTTTCTGGAAGTCCCGGAGGACCAACCCGGCCGGCAGCCGCAGCCAGCATGCCCCCTTCGAGCAGAGGCGGCAGAACGTGGCTGCGGACACAATTGAATATGCTGACCCTGAGTCCAGTTCCATGGAGCAAGGAACTCCCTCTATTCGGAGAGACACGGAAATCGCGCCCGGAATGGGCTGGGGCAAGTTCATTACCGTAGCCGTGAAAACGACACTACCCACTTCTTCGAAGTTCACTGCTGGGGCACGATGGCTGTTCCTCAGGCGGCAGGCCCAGGCGAGATGTCCTGCTTTCCCGCAGGCACGGCAGATGGCATCATGGAAGCGGCATGTCCGTCTGTCATGGGGGTCCCCACAGCTGGCGCACGTTGGGGCCTGCCTGTTGAGGGAAGTCGAAGAGGGAACAGAGACAGATGCTGGGCGCCGGCCCTTGGGCCTGGGGACGCCGGGCTCACCCTTCTTCGAGCGTGGTTGCATCCGGTGGACGTCCTCTTCTTCGCTTGAGTCGGGTTCGGGAGGAGCCGCCTGGTGGACTTTGGTGGCTGCCTTGTCCTTTTGCGTTGTCTCGAAGGCTGCTGCCGTTTGGAGCATCTTTTCCAAGGTAAGTTCCGGCATTGCAATGAGGCGCCGGCGGAGCTTGGCTTCCCGGACCCCTCCCATGAAGGCGGTCCACGTGGTCATCCACATGGCAGAATTCGCAGCCCACGGCTAGTCGACGGAGTTCAGCCAGGAAAGTGGTGGCCGACTCCTCCAGCTGCTGCTGGCGCTGTATGAACTCCCAGCGCCTGGCCAGTTTTGATGGCTTCGGGGTGAAGTAATCGCCGAGGGTCTTGGTAAGCACGTCGTAAGACACCTCGGTGGGGTCTTGCGGGGCTAGTAGGTTCTGGGCCACCAGCATGACCTCCACCCCTCCGGAACTCAAGAGCCAGGCGCTCTTCAGGTCCGCATCTGTGATTCCGCGGACCTTAAAGGCGCAACCCAGCGTCTTGAGCCAGGACTCTCACGTCTCGGGGCGAGACGTATTGAAAGGGATAATTGGTCCCGGAGCGTTTGCCATATTTACCAGAGCAGGAGCGGCGACGGCTGTTTGAGCGATGTCCTCGTGTCTTGCGGCGGTGCTGGGAAGCGCTGAGGCTCGGCGCTGGCTAGTGCCGGAGGATCAGGCTCAGAGCGGCTTGTGGCGAGGCATTGGAGCGCTGGAGCTTGGAGATGCCTGCGGCCGGCGGGACGGAGCTCGCTGTGCTGCTGTGGTCGGCTGGAGAGTTGCTCATCGGGATCCCATCCTCGTTGCCACTGATAAGTATTGGAGTCGGGAGTCCGTGGAACAGTGAAACAGCTAGATCTTTATTGCCGGTCCGGATGAAGCATACAACCCAGGGCTCGAAGCCCTCCTTTTATGCTGGTCAGGGACAATCCCCTGACCTCACCCAACTGGCCTGATAGGCTATTATCAGTCTATTTACATTTCATAGGTTCCCTGGGAGAAACCTAGGTACAGGATTGGTGGCCGGTTTGAATCCACCTGGCCTTTGTTCTACCTGGCTGAAGCTCAGGTAGTTTCTTGGCCATGTGCTCTGGTCATGCGGTCACAATTAAGGGAGCACATGGCGACTGCATGGTCAATACATAACACTGGAAAGTAGGGTTGCCAACTGCAGATTGGGAAATTCCTGGAGACTGGTGGGTGGAGCCTGGAGATGGCAGAGGTATAATGCCATAGAGTCTCACCGGGATATAATGTCCTAGAGTCCACCTTCCAAAGCAGCCATTTTCTCCAGGGAATCTAATGTATGTGGTCTGGAAATCAGTTGTAATTCCAGGAGGTCTCCAGGCTTCACCTGGAAGCTGGCAACCCTAAAAGTCAGGAATGATTTTTAATACCTCTCTTCTGCTGTTTAACCCCCCAAATCCCTATCTGGACACTGCCTCTCCCTTGTGCGAATCCAACCCAGGAGTGTTAAATTTGACACCATCAGCATCCCCCCACCAGCAGCACTCAATTCTACCTTCTAAAATGCACACATGGGGATCGATAAATCAGCATGCTCCATTGTATGTAGAAAACACCTGGACAGCACATTGCATACAAAAGCCATACAATGGGCACGCGCAATACAAGCAAATTGATAAAACAGACTGGGGGTGGGTAGAGTCCGGACGAGGGATCGAAAGACAAAGCAAGGAGGAGGAGGAGGAGGAGGAGGAGGAGGAGACTGGATTTATATCCTGCCCTTCACTCCCCAAAGAAGAGCTCCGAGAGAACTTGTGACTGGCCCAAGGCCACGCCAGCAGCTGCACGTGAAGGAAGAGTGGGGAATCAAACCTGCTTCTCCCAGATTAGAGTTTGCGCTCTTAACCACTACGCCAAAAAGGAACCATTGGCCAATCCCTATAGAAAGGACAATGATTTTGGAAAACGGAACTGGTGGGTTCTCAAAGGGTTGCCAATAGGGTTGCCAAGTCTGGGTTGGAAAATACCTGGAGACTTTGGGGGTGGAGCCAGGAGAGGGCGGGGTTTGGGAAGGGGAGGGGCCTCAGCGTGGTACAGTGCCATAGAGACCCCCATTCAAAGCAGCCATTTTCCCCAGGGGAGCTGATCCCTGTCAGCTGGAGATCAGCTGTAAAAGCGGGAGATCCCCAGGCCCCACCTGGAGGCTGGCAACCCTAGTTGCCAACCTCCAGGTTATTGGATATTGTAACTCTGCATGCCAGAGGATCTGGGAGGGAAAGGGTTAAGAGAATTCTCTCACTGGGGGGGGGGGTACCCTTGGCAGATTGGCCCCCAACCCTCTCATGGGCTAGGCTGAGCCTCTTTGGCCCTGGCTTGCCTTCTGTTCCATCTTCTATAGGACCTCTCTTCTTCTCTCTCACACCTGGGCTTGGAGCTATAGCCAGTTATCCTTTTTGGAAGTTGATCTGTTCACAATAAGTTACATGTCCCTACCTGAATATGTCACGTAAAATGTGCTTCTGTTTTTGTAAGTAAAATTTCTTTCTCTTGTTACCATTGGAGCCAGATAATCTTGGTAATTTGTTTGAACAGCATTCTTCCGTTCACCGGGAAGTGTGGAGGAGTGGGGATATTGTGAAAAGCTTCAGTGTTTCCAAGGCAAATGATTTTATTTTATTTTATTTACATTCAACCCAATACAGGTGGGATCTGAAGTTCTCTCAGAATTACAACTGATAGCCAGACTACAGAGATCAGTCCCCCGCCCCGTCCCCCCCGGAAGAAATCGCTGCATTGGAGGGCAGATTCCATGGCAACACAGCTCTCCCGAGTTCCTTCCACTCCTTGAAGTCTGCCCTCCCCAAGCTCCAAGCTCCATCCCCAAATCTTAGGGTTGCCAACTCTGGGTTGGGAAATGCATGGGAGATTTTGGGGGTGGAGCCTGAGGAGGGCGGGGTTTGGGGCGGGGAGGGACTTCAGTGGGGTCCAATGCCATAGAAACCACCCTCCAAAGCAGCCCTTTTTGCCATT
Organism: Lepidodactylus listeri; assembly: GCA_029233225.1. NCBI lineage: Eukaryota > Metazoa > Chordata > Lepidosauria > Squamata > Gekkonidae > Lepidodactylus > Lepidodactylus listeri. The sequence goes on from JARCFY010000002.1 coordinate 180,160,109, forward strand.
TTCTCTGTCACCTGGAGGTCAGTTGTAATCCCAAAAGATGAAGAAGAGAGAAGAGACTGGATTTATACCCCGCCCTTCACTTGGAGTCTCAGAGCGGCTTACAAACTCCTTTCCCTCCCCCTCCCCACAAAAGGCACCCTGTGAGGCAGGTGGGGCTGAGAGAGTTCTCTTGAGAACTGCCCTTGAGAGAACAGCTCTGAGAGAACTTATGACTGACCCAAGATCACCCAGCTGGCTGCATGTGGAGGTGTGGGGAATCAAACCCAGTTCTCCCAGAGCAGAGTCCGTGCTCTTAACCACTACACCAAACTGGGTCTCAGTGGGGTATAATGCCATAGAATCCACCCTCCAAAGCAGTCATTTTTGCCATTTTCTCTGTCGACTGGATATGAGCAGCCCTACCACATTCCAGGATTTTTCCCCCCACCCTGGAGTTCACAACCCTAGGACTCCTCAGAGAAAGACAGGGTACAAATGAGGAAGCCAAGATGGCTTTGGGGGGAGAGGCCGCCATTCCAAGAGTAGAAATCAAATTCATCACCATTCACTGAGACAAACTGTTGGTGGAATGGGCTACTGAAGAGAAGGGGAACCGGGGGGGGGGGGGGAGGGTGTGGAGGCCTCTCAGAATGAGGGGAGAGTCCCAGAGCAAAGCGGCTGGTTCTTTGGGTCCCGCTCAGCTGTGGGGCCGGGTCTTCCAGCTCCCTCTGGCTCTCTCTTTGTTCCTGTCGGCAGCAGAGTCTCTGAGCCATGCGGCGCTCGATCAATAGGCCAACCGCCTTTGCATGGATCATACATGCAAAGAACAGATTTCTGGGATCGATGGGAAGGAGGAGGCAGGGGGCCGAAGCCGCACTGTCGGATGGCCGGTTTCCACAGCAACGGGGCCTGTTCCTTCCAGCGGCCTCCCACACACCTTGCTGAGCCCCCTCTGGTGCCAATTTTGCCTTTGGGGTAAGGTGGAGTTCCAAACATTAGCTCAAATGGATATCGGGAGGCTATTTTTGCTTCAGGTCTTGCAGGGAAGAAATCGGTGTACACATAAAAAAGGGAAAGGGAAAAAGAGCAGAAAGGCAGCAAGTGGGAGCTAGAGTTGAGTCCCGTAGCACCTTAGGGATGCCAACTCTGGGCTGGGAAATTCCTGGAAATTTGGGGGTAGAGCCTGCAGAGAGTGGGGTTGGGGGAGAGGAGGGCGCTCGGGGTATAATGTCCAAAGCAGCCATTTTCTCCAGGGAACTGATCTTTGTTGTCTGGAGAGTGGTTGTGATTTCGGGAGGGCTCCAGGCACCACCTGGAGGTTTGCAGCTCGATTAGAGACCAATAAGCCTTTCAGGGTAGAAATGTTCAAGATTCAAAGCTCCATCAGATAGGTCCACGAGCTGTGTGTGTGTGTGTGTGTGTGTGTGTGTGTGTGTGTGAGTGAGTGAGAGAGAGAGAGAGAAGAAGAAGAAGAGGAGGAGGAGGAGGAGGAGGAGGAGATTGGATTTAGAAGAAGAGAAGAGATTGGATTTATACCCCACCCTTCACTACCCAAGGAAGTCTCAGAGCAGCTTACAAACTCCTTTCCCTTCCCCTCCCCACAACAGACACCCTGTGAGGTAGGCGGGGCTGAGAGAGCTCTGACAGAAGCTGCTGTTTTTCAAGAACAGCTGTGCCAGAACTACAGCTTGCCCAAGGTCATCCAGCAGGTACAAGTGGAGGAGTGGGGAATCAAACCCGGTTCTCCCAGATTAGAGGCTGCACATTTAACCACTACACCAAACCCCATCCTTCACTCAGAGTCTCAGAGCAGCTTACAAACTCCTTCCCCTCCCCCTCCCCACAACAGACACCCTGTGATGTAGGTGGGGCTGAGAGATCTCTTTTGAGAACTGTCCTTGAGAGAACAGCTTTGATGGAACTATGGCTTGCCCAAGGTAATCCAGCAGCTGCACGTGGAGGAGTGGGGAATCAAACCTGGTTCTCCAGGAATTTCCCAGCCCAGAGCTGCCAACCCTACTGGGTGCAGGTGATTTCCCCCCCCCCCCAGGCTGAAGTGGCCCCAAATTATCAGCCCACCAGATATTCAGGTATTAGTAGAGTTGACAGCCTCCAAGTGGGGCCTGGAGATCTCCCGGAATCACAACTGATCTCCAGACTGTAGAGACCAGTTCCCCTGGAGAAAAGGGCTGAGTCAGAAGACGGACGGCAGGGCATCACATCCTTGCTAAACTCCCTCCCCCATCCCTGAACTCGGCCCTTCTCAGGCTCCACCCCCTGTCCTCCAGAAATTACCAAACTTGGAGCTGGCTACCCAGCTCAGGAGCAGTGTTCCCTCTAAATTGAGTCAGTGTGAGCTAGGTCACAGTTTTTTAGCCTCCGGCTCACACATTTTTGTCTCAGCTCAGGAAGGATGGCTCCAGAGCAAACTAATCTATGCAGCAGACAAATCGCTTGCTCACCACTTTCATGCCAGTAGCTCACAAAATAGAAATTTTGCTCACAAGACTCCACAGCTTAGAGGGAGCATTGCTCAGGAGTTAGTGTCAGGTTCCCTGTCATATTATGAATTGCTACTGTTTGCATTTACAGGTCCTCCAGTCGGGAGACTGGCAGCCGGGTTCCTTCCCCTCGCTCCTTCCCCCTCCCATCCCGTTTTGCCGTTTTCCTTTGCAGGCCCTGCTTATCGCTGTTGTTGCCCGTTAACCTTGAGCTGTCTCACTCTCTGCTCTTCCAGGTGTCTTTGCGTGGGAATGCAAGTAGATTGTACGCAGGGGCATGGGGGGGGGGGATTATAATTTGCTCGCACACCTTTTTCCATAGGAATGCAACGGTTTGGGGATTTTTGCGCTTCATGGTTTTACACTGATTGGTGCCTGTCATTTCTATTCTGTTTGAATACTGTATAATAAGTCCCAACCGCAGTCCCCTGGTATCCCTAACAAAGTACATGTTCCTGAAAGACTCTGTTTTCACACGAGGCCTGACTTATTGGTTCTCATCAGAAGTCTCACAGTTAGGTTCACACATAACAGAGCAGGGATTTTAAAGTTGAAACCGTGGGGACATGAAATCTGTGGTATTCCTAATGGGGGGGATGAGGGGGGTGTTAACTCATTCCTAACCAGAAGCAGGGGTCATTTTAAGCTGGAGCGCGCAGGAGCGCCGTTCCGGGAGTCACAAGCCCAGGAACGGGCACCTATGGGGATGCGCTGTGGAAAAAAAGCAAAAGCAGACTAACTTGGATCTGTATTTTCATGCTTGCTGCAGGGTGGCTTCCCTGCAAGAGCAAAGGAGACCTAAAGTGTCTTTAGTCAAAGTGTAAAGCTGGCTTGCCAGCTCTGAGTCGGGAAATCCCTGGAGATTTTTGGGGTGAAGCCTGAGCGGTGGGTGTTGCCTTCTGACACACTTCCGGTGATGCCAGGGGGTGTGGCACATGCAAATGAGTTGTGCTAATGAGTTATGCTAATGAGCTCCTGCACCTCTTTTTCTATTAAATGATCCCTGACCAGAAGTAATGCCCATGGACTGCTTTGAAATCCAAGAGGTGGGGGGGGGGGGGACGCTGCACTTATACTGGACCCTGTTCTTTTTCTCCTTTGCTGAGGGAAAGGCCAAGTGCCCCACAATTCATGCCTCCTTTCCCCATAGCGATGGCTCCAGTTGGTATCACACCACACTGTTGCTATATGCAGCTCTGTTTCGTGTGGGTTGGCCCTGGGGGTGCAGAATTCAAGCTCATCTCCAGAGATCAGTTCCCCGAGAGAAAAGGGATGTATTCCGCAAGATCTCCAGACTCCTCCCTACAGTAGAGAGAGCAGCTGGTTGGCAGGGGAGTGGCCCGAAATATGATCTAGGGATGCCAGCCTCCAGGCGGGACCTGGGGACCACCTGGAATTACAGCTCATCTACAGTGACCAGTTCCCCTGGAGAAAAATGGCTGTTTTGTAGGGAGGACAATACGGCACTGTACCCCACTGAGGTCCCTGTCCTCCCCAGGCTCCACCCCAACTCTCCAGGAGTTTCCTAACCTGGGTCTGGCAATCCTACCCCCCCTGTCCCCGGCAGTGGCCAGGGGGGACATGATGACCCTAGCTGGCCCTAAAGAGTAATACGTATCAGGGCGGAACTTATCCATGAACCAGAGTCTGATTTGTCAGATGCATGAAGCCAATAGGTTTCAGTTTCAGGAGGCAGCGCTCTTGGTCCTTATCCCGCTATACATACTAATTTTCTGCCCGCAAGCACTTCTACTCTGCCCTAATCAAGTCGGTTACCAAGTGCACTGTGCCTTTTGCATCCTGAATTCCTTCTTTGCAATGCCCCCCCCCCATCTTCTGATTGGGACATAAAGACCCAGAGATCTCCATTCTGACTCTTATCAACGAGAGGAGAGAAGGAGGAGGTTGGATTTCTACCCCACCCGTCACTGCCCAAAGGAGTCTCGGAGCAGCTTACGATCTCCTTTCCCTTCCCCTCCTCACAGCAGACACCCTGGGTGGTAGGTGGGGCTCAGAGAGCTCTTTTGAGGACTGATCCTGAGAGAACAGCTCTGAGAGAACTGTGGCTTGCCCAAGGTCACACCAGCAGCTGCACGTGGAGGAGTGGGGAATCAGACCCGATTCTCCCAGATTAGAGTCCACACTCCTAACCACTACACCAAACTGGCACAAACCAAACTTGACTCTCGAATACTTATACCTTGAAAATCTTGTTGGTCTCTAACTTCATACTGTTGGGCTTGAATTTAGGTGAGCACATCAGTTCATGCATATTGAGCAGATCAGTTCATGCATATTCTCTTACAGGTCTGCAGTTCTGCTTCTGGGGAAATGCCCTTCAAGGAACTTCAAATCAAAATAGTGAGGGAGTAGAGGTTGTTCCTTAGAGCTCAGGTTCATGACCCCATGCATGGTTCAGTCCAATAAAGCCTGCCTGCCTGCCTTCCTCCCTCCCTCCCTTTTCCCAGTCCTTGCTTGCTTGCTTGCTTGCTTGCTTCCTTCCTTCTTTACCCCAGTCCTTCCTTCCTTCCCTCCCCAGTCATTCTTTTCTTCCTCCCTCCCTCCCTTTCCCCAGTCCTCCCTTCCTTCCCCCAGTCCTTCCTTCCATCCTTCCTCCCTTTCCCCAGTCCTCCCTTCCTTCCCCCAGTCCTTCCTTCCATCCTTCCTCCCTTCCCCCAGTCCCTCCTTCCTCCCTCCCTCCCTTTCCCCAGTCCTCCCTTCCTTCCCCCAGTCCTTCCTTCCATCCTTCCTCCCTTTCCCCAGTCCTCCCTTCCTTCCCCCAGTCCTTCCTTCCATCCTTCCTCCCTTCCCCCAGTCCCTCCTCCCTCCCTCCCTTTCCCCAGTCCTTCCTTCCATCCTTCCTCCCTTTCCCCAGTCCTCTCTTCCTTCCCCCAGTCCTCCCTTCCATCCTCCCTCCCTTCCCCCAGTCCTTCCTTCCATCCTCCCTCCCTTCCCCCAGTCCTTCCTTCCTCCCATTCCCTAGTCCTCCCTCCCTCCCTCCCTCCCTTCCCCCAGTCCTTCCTTCCATCCTTCCTCCCTCCCTCCCTTTTCCCAGCCCTCCCTTCCATCCTCCCTCCCTTCCCCCAGTCCTTCCTTCCTTCCTCCCATTCCCTAGTCCTCCCTCCCTCCCTCCCTTCCTTCCCCCAGTTCTTCCTTCCTTCCTTCCCTCCCTAGTCCTTCCTTTTTTCCTTCCTTCCGCCCTTCCCCCAGTCCTTCCTTCCATCCTTCCTCCCTTCCTCCCTTTCCCCAGTCCTTCCTCCCTTCCTCCCTCCCTTCCTCCCTTCCTTCCTTCCCAGCAACTCCCTTTCCTTACCTCTCCATCTTCAAGGTTCCCAGGGGCACTGTGCAAATTAATTAGATAATGCGTTTAAAGTGCTTTGTAAATTAAGTGGGCTGTACGGCGGTGGTCAGAATCTTTAATGTGCCCAGATGGAAGGCCCGCCAGCTGTTTATTAATTCAGCGATTAATTATTATCATTATTATTAGAAATTCAGCTCATTCTCCCCCCTCCTCCCTCCCTCCCTCCCTCCCTTTTTTATCCACTCACTTTGTCCTTTCTGGCCTACCAGGCAAAACTCTCATCCCCCTCCTCCGCTCCATAGCTGCCAGCCAGCACCCAGTCTCTTCTCTCTACGTTTTTGGTGGGGTCTCTCCCCACAGCCCTTATGTACTTTTTTCTTTTCCGTTAGCCTGCATTTGACAACAAAGCCCCCCCCCCGCACCCCCCCCCCATAGGCAGATCACAGCCCCACGAACCTCTCAGGGTGTCTGTTGTGGGGAGGGGAAGGGAAAGGAGACTGTCAGCCGCTCTGAGATTCCCTTGGGGAGTGAAGGGCGGGGTAGAGATCCAACCTCCTCCTCCTCCTCCTCCTGTTCTTCTCCTCCTCCTCCTCCTCTTCTCCTCCTCTTCTCCCTCCTCCTCCTTCCTTGCTCCAGCCTGACATTTCCTGCTCTGCTCCTTAACCATGTAAGTCTTGCCTTTAAGCCAAGCTGACCCTATCTTGAATCTGTATTCCATTTGGAGTAGGATTGCTAAACTCCACTCCAGGTGTGGCCTGGCAACCTCCCAGAATTAAAAGTGGTCTCCAGCTGACAGAGATCAGTTCCCCTGGGTAAAATGGCTGCTTTGGAGGGTGGACTCTATGGCATTATACCCAGAGGAGGTCCCTCCCTTCCCCAAACCCTGCCTTCCCAGGCTCCACCCCCCAGATCTTCAAGAATTTCCCAACCCAGAGTTGGCAACCCTAGTCTGGACCACCTTTTGGGCACCACTCATTCCCAACCACTGTCCTTGCTGCAAAAGAAGAAGAGATTGGATTTATACCCCGCCCTCCACTACCCGAAAGAGTCCCAGAGTGGTTTCCAATCTCCTTTCCCTTTCCCTTCCCCCTCCCCACAACAGACACCCTGTGAGGTAGGTGGGGCTGAGAGAGCTCTTTCGAGGACTGCCCTTGAGAGAGAACAGCTCTGAGAGAACTTGTGACTATGTTGTGTACTGAGCATGAGTCATCCCTGAGCTAGCAGGCTTGAGCTTGTTATCACAGTACAATAGCTGACCTGGATTCAGGAGTGGGCCAATAGAGATGTAGTGTTGTGTAAATAGCCTATCATTGGGAGTGGGGTGTGTGAGGGTGTGATCTTTGCATGCTTTATAAACAGGGCAGCCAGCCCTGGATTCAGTCCTTGTACTGTTCCTGGAATCACTAAATAAACTAGAGCTGACCACTGCAATGCGTTCAGAACCCAGTATTTAACAGACTGACCCTAGGTCACACCGGCAGCTGTGTGTGGAGGAGGCGTGGGGAGTCAAACCCGGTTCTCCCAGATTAGAGTCTGCGCTCCTCGCCACTCCACCAAACTGGCTTTCAAACAAGAAAGCCCAGATCCTTCAGCTCTCTGCCTACATGTAGGGTCCCGTTCTCCATTTCTCACTCCACGTATTGTCAGGGTTGATGGCCAGAGAAGGGAAATGCCTGATGGGAACTCTGGCCACAGTCACACGGCTCTTTAAAGCGGGAGTCACTGCTGTTTCCTCCCGGATTTAAAGGGACTGACCAGACCAGCCGTGGTTACTCCCGCACCGAAGCAGGCTCACTCCCGGGTTCCTAGCACGTTTTCTGATCCCGGAAAATCAAGTATTTTCCCAGAAGTTGCGCTTTGAACCCAGGATTTTGCCGATCTGGACAGCCCTCTCTCGCAATGATTGCGAGAGAGGGCCATCTGATCGTTCCTCTGGGATTCCCCCCCCCCCTTTCTTGCACTTGAGCACTTGGGCACTCAAGCGCCCAAGTGCAAGAAAGGGAAAAAACACCCTGCGCTCTGCTCCGGGCCCTGAGTCCCGCCAGCTGCCACCTGGCACCCTCCCCCCCTGCATGCTTCTCCCAACTCCAGATCAGGTGGTGGCCAGTTGGGCTTGGGGCCCAGAGCAGAGTGCGGGGCCAGCCAGCCAGCCAGCCAGCCAGCAGGGAAGCAAACGCTGTCTTCACATTTAAAACCTGAACAAGAACCTGGGACTTGATGAAGAAGCCAGCCAGCCAGTTCCGCCGGCGGTGTTCAGGGGAGGCAGCCATGCATGGACATGCGGGTGGCCCTCGCCTTGCCTCCCCCAGCTGCCGCCGCCACCACCCCCGGGTTGGGATGTGTGATCATCCCAACCCGAAAGAAAACATCCTGGATTAAAGTCCAGCAGGACTCTATCCGGGATTCGGGTGCCACGTGACCACGGCCTCAGGCACTACAGCCCCAAATCTTCTTGTCCTGGGGGAACAGGTGACCCTCCCCTCCCCCCCCCAGAGGCTGAATCCCATAAAAAGGTGTAATCCCAAATCTGCAATATTCCTTCCATTTGGAGGCGGGGGTCTTCGTGATTATCGCTTTGTGCTGCTGGGCTCCCAGGCTTCAGCCTGTCTCTCCATTCCAGCCCACCCTTGGTAGACCCTCCATTGCTGCTCAGATGAAAATGACCCATCCCCTCCCCACTGCATGGGGTTCTCAACCTCTAGGTGGAGACTGGTGATCTCCCAGAACTACAACTACTCTCCAGATTACAGAGATCAAAGGAGGAGGAGGAGGAAAAAGAGGAGGAGGAGGAGATGACTGGATTCGTACCCCACCCTTCACTACCTGAAGGAGTCTCCGAGAGGCTTACAATCTTCTTTCCGTTCTCCTCCCCACAACAGATGCCCTGGGAGGTAGGTGGGGCTGAGAGAGCTCTTTTGAGGACAGCTTTTTCCAGAATAGCTCTGAGAGAACTGTGACTGACCCAAGGTCATGCCTGCAGCTGCATGTGGAGGAGTGAGGAATCAAACCCAGTTCTCCTAGATTAGAGTCCGTGTTCCTAACCGCTACACCAAACTGGAGAGCTTTGGAGGGTAGATTCCAGGGCATTAATACCCTACTGGGGTCCCTCCCCTCACTGACCCCCAGGCTCCACCCCCGAAATCTCCAGGAATTCCCAACCCAGAGATGGCAAGCCCACCATCACATGTCACCTCCTCGTTCATGATTGAAAGACCTCCTTCCATTTCAGAATGCACAAATATTAACTTGGCAATCGCTGTCTTCTGCCAATTCCAAAATAGGAAGGAACCAGTGTTCCTTCTAAGCTGAGTTAGTGTGAGCTAGCTCACAGTTTTTTAGCCTCCAGCCCACAGATTTTTGTCTCAGCTCAGGATGGAGGGTTCCAGAGCCAACTAATTTATGCCACAGCCAAATCACTCGCTCACAACTCTAATGCCAGGAGCTCACAAAGTAGAATGTTTGCTCACAGGACTCCACAGTTTAGAGGAAGCATTGCTCCAGAGCAAACTCATGTATGCAGTAGCCCAATTGCTCACTCACAACTTTAATGCCAGTAGTTCACAAAGTAGAATTTTTGCTCACAAGCAATGTTCCCTCTAAGCTGAGTTAGTGTGAGCTAGCTCACCGTTTCTTAGCCTCCAGCTCACACATTTTTGTCTTAGCTTGGGAAGGATGGGGCTCCAGAGCAAACTGATCTATGCAGCAGCCAAATCGCTCGCTCCCAACTTTAATGCCAGCAGCTCACGAAGAAGAATTTTTGCTCACAAGACTCCACAGCTTAGAGGGAGCATTGGAAGGACCCCACACACTTCTTTTTGTTTCTTTTGGTGTCTGTTCTTCACCCCAACCCTTGCTTTCAGTGCTTCTCATTTTCACTGCTGTTTTCTTTCCTCTCTCAAAGGGTATTCCGACACCATTGCTGCACTGCTTATATAGCACCACTTATGCAGCACTGTGACCCTGACCCGGATGGGCCAGGCCAGCCTGATCTCGTCAGATCTCAGAAGCTGAGCAGGGCCAGCCCTGGTGCGATACTTGGATGGGAGACCACCCAGGAATGTCCGAGGTCATGACACAGGGGCAGGAAACAGCAAACCACCTCCATTCATCTCTTGTCTTGAAAACTCCATGGGACTGCCATAAATTGGCTGAGACTGGACAATACTTTTCACCACCATACCCTGGGAGGGAGCTGCGCTGTCAGGGGTGTGGCCTAATATGCTAATGCATTTCTGTTGTTGGGTGTGGCCTATTATGCTAATGAGCTCCTTTTTCTACAGAACAAGCCCTGACCCTACACAGTTGGCACATAGATTTACACTGGAAAGGGAACCCTTGCCAAAATAAAGATTAAGTTACTGAAGAGTACTGGACTCAGGAGACCAGGAACGGTGAAATCATGAAGCCTTTATTGAGTGATTCAGCATGCCCAGTAGATGGTCAGAACAAGCATGCTTCCAGGGCTCCAGGGCCCTCATTATATGCTGGCCGGAGCCACACCTCCGGCCGCACCCACACCTCCGGCCGCACCCAAAAGACCTGATAGGGGCTTAACATATGCGCATGTTTGTCATAGGTTCCTTGGAGGAGCCTTTGATTGCATTGGCTCCCCAGGGAGAACCTAGGTCCCACATTGGTGGAGGCTTTCAATCCGGATGTCTATTGTTCCTCCAGATTCAAGCTCCCCTCTCTGCCTGACCATGTGCTCTGGCCATGCGGCGGGCGCCATTACCTGGGAGCACATGGCAGGCTGGTTGCTACACAGAGCATACTGCATTACAGTTACATAAACAGGAACCCTTGCCAAAATAAAGATTAAGTTACATTCTCACAGGGCAGAGACAGGATAGAAAATGGGATATTCAAATGGGACTTGGCAAACTGAGTCTTCTGCCTATTCTAAAGGGAAGAGAGGGTCGTTTCTTCTTGTTCAAAGCATCACAGAAGAATAGGATTGTCATCTCACCGTTCTCGGTGGCTCCTGTTGGAGTGAATGACCCAGCATGCCTAGACGTTGGGGGGCACTGCACTACTTTAAGGGTATATTGGTGTTATCTCCTTGAATGGGATGCCTCTCTTTCTCTGTCTCTTTAACCTGGGAGCTGCTCTCCGACCCCTCCCCTCTCTCTCCCCCTGGAGATAGATCAAGATGGGTAGCTGTATGTTGGTCTGTCTGTAGCAGTAGAAAAGAGCAAGAGTCCAGCAGGACCTTAAAGACTAACAAAAATTTGTGGCAGGGGAGGAGCTTTCGGGAGTCACTGCTCACTTCTTCAAGAACTAGGGTTGCCAAGTCCCCCGGTAGGGTGGGGGAAACACCGATTTTTAATACTTACCCCCGCTTTTTCAAAATTGGCCACCGGGGGACAAAATGGCTGCCAGCAGGAACGCAGGGGAACGTCAGAGCCTGCCCTGCCCTGCCTTAAAAGGGAAATGTCTGCAGAGAGCCTGCCCTGCAGTAAAAAGCCTCACCAGACATTTCCCCTTTAAGAATAGAGTCAGCAAGAGAGCTCCGCCCAGAGATTAAGGAGGGACGGAAGGGGCTGCTTTTGCATGTGGCTGGGGTATGGTTGCAAGGTTGCTGTGGTAAGTTTCTCTTACAGCTCTTTTCCTTCTCTCTCTCTCCCTCTTTCTTTCTTTTGTCTGTCTGTCTGTCTGTCTGTCTGTCTGTCTGTCTCTGTCCCCATCCAGCAGAGGTCTATCAGTGGCTATTATCAGCCACAAGGTCTAAATGGAAGTAAGTGCCTCTGCCATTTTTTTTCCTTCTCTCTCTCTCCTTCTTTCTTTTTTCTGTCTGTCTGTCTGTCTCTCTCTCTCTCTCTGTCCCCATCCAGCAGAGGTCTATCAGTGGCTATTATCAGCCACAAGGTCTAAATGGAACTCTTTGTCTGGGGCAATGATGCTCTGCATTCTTGGTGCTTGGGGGGCAACAGTGGGAGGGCTTCTGGAGTTCTGGCCCCGCTGCTGGACCTCCTGAGGGCACCTGGTATTTTTGGCCACTGTTGTGACACAGAGTGTTGTACTGGATGGGCTGTACTGGATGGGCCGATCCACTGTGGCTTCTCTCCTGTTCTTATGATATGAAAATCATATTCTGCCGAGATGAGGAAGGATTCAGTAGGGCCGTTGCTCAGTGATAGAGCATCTGCTTGACATGCAGGAGGTATCAGCCTCTTCAGCTAAAAAAGGATCAGGTCATAGGTGACATTAAAGATCTCAGCCTGAGACCCTGGAGAGCCACTACCAGTCTGAGTAGTCAATACTGACCTTGATGGACCAATGGCCTGATTCAGTATTAGGAAACTTCATGAGTTCATGTGTCAGCATGTGGAAGCAACATCACAGGATGTGACATCACAAAATGATATCACTTCCTTTCTCCTGGCTCCACCCCCAAAGTCTCCTGGCTCCATCCCCAAAGTCCCCAGATATTTCCCAAGTTGGACTTGGCAGCCCTATCAAAAACAGACAAAAGCTCATACTCTGCCACAATTTTTGTTAGACTTTAAAGTGTTGCTGGATTCTGGCTCTTTTCTATTTCTCCTTGCTCTCTCTCTCTCTCTCTTCACGTGGCCTACCATGGAGACACGTCTCTTGCAGGTCTCCCCTGCAGAGACAGGGCCCTTATATTCCCACTCACATGGTGCCTGACAAGCTGGACATTTCGCTATCTTCTGCAAATTCCAAAGTGATTGGGAAAGCATAGGCATAAACTACTGGGGGGGGGGGCTCGAGGGCTTGAGCCACCCCTGAAATTTCCCAGCGGAGACTGAGCCCCCCCGGCAAAATGGAGCACCTGCCGCCGTGCCTTCCCACTGCTGCCAGAGCCGCGCCGCCGCCAGAGCCACTCTCCCCACCCACTCCTCCCTCCCGGAGAGCTTGGTGGCTCTGGCGGCAGAGACATTGTCCCGGCGGTGGCAGCGCAGTGGCAGCAGTCCTGGCGGCGGTGGGGGGGAAACTACCTCTGCGCCTCCCCACCTGCTGCAAGCCTCCCCAGCCGCCGCAAGAGCCCCCCCCGGCTCCCCCACACCCACTCCCTTTCTCTATTTTTACATTTAAAACTCATGCATGTTCAAGGCAAGAGACATCCTCTAGCCTTAGATTTAATTTCTAGCGATTTGCAGAAGGAAGCTGAAGCCTGAAGGCTGCCAACTCGAGAGACAGGCACTAAAGATTTTATAAGAAATCTTCCTGAAGGCAGAATAGGAACTGTGAGGGGCCCGGGACGGGAGCCCGGAACTTGGAGCAGCAAACAGGCCCAGCCAGAGTACATGTTGCCTGCGGACTTTTGATGGATGCCTTAAAACTAGCCTGAGAAGCTATGAACTGCCAGAGACTGCATGGCATGCGATGTGAAAATAAAAGCGGACACATTTTATGGCCTCTTAAATGTGGGACATGCACTTGTGGCATTGATTCTCCCGCAGGATCCTTCTGGCACCAGGCCCAAAGAGTCTTTCAGATGTGCCTGCCTTTCCCTCCACCCCGCCCCCTTCCTTTCTCCTTCCTTTGAGACCCGAGAAGGAAGTAAATTTAAGAAGTCAGTTGTGTGGAAATTAGCTCTCTCTTGTTTTTTGCTGATGGTTTGGGCGTCATTTGTCTCTATTGTCCACAAATTAGTCTTCCACAGGAGAGTAATCAGATGGCTAATATAGACACAAATGAAATCGGCCCTTGTTAGCTATTCAAAACAAGAGGTCTGTAAAGGCCAGACCCAGTCAATCCTCTGCTGAGGGCAGGATGCGGGAAAGGAAGAGGGGATGCTGCCCAAAGGCCGAGTGTCGTGGCTGCTGGCTAATACACAGGGAGTATCAAAATTCATTTGTCCTTGGCAGTCCATTGACCCAGTCCATTGGGGCAGTCCATTGACCCAGACAATGGGGAGGAGAGATTTTTGTGGTCAACCACTAACTCCCTAACTCCCCCCCCCCCCCCAATAACTGGTTTTCCTGGGCCTCAGAAAGAGGTCCAATCAGTATGTAAGCAGTAGGGTTGCCAGGTCTGGGTGGGGAAATACCTTGAGATTTGGGGGGTGGAGCCTGGGGACGCTGAGGCTTGGGGAGGGGAGGGACCTCAGCAGGGTACAATGCCATACAGCCCACCCTCCAAAGTAGCCATTTTCTCCAGGGGAACTGATCTTTGTAGTCTGAGGATCAATTGAAATAACAGGAGATCTCCAGGCCCCACCTGGAGGCTGGCAATGGTAATAAGAATTTTTAAAAAGGATCAGCATAGTCAGGAAGAAGAAGAGGAGGAGCAGGAGAAAGAGGAGATTGGATTTATACCCCACCCTTCACTAGGAGACTCAGAGTGGCTTTCAAACTCCTTTCCCTTCCCTTCCCCACAACAGACACACTGTGAGCAGTGTTCCCTTTAAGCTGAGTTTGTGTGAACTGGCTCACAGTTTTTTAGCCTCCAGCTCACACATTTTTGTCTTTGCTCAGGAAGGATGGCTCCAGAGCAAACTAATTCATGCCATAGCCAAATCGCTTGCTCACAACTTTAATGCTAGTAGCTCACAAAGCAGAATTTTTGCTCATGAGTCTCCACAGCTTAGAGGGAGCATTGCCTGTGAGGTAGGTGGGGCTGAGAGAGCTCTTTCGAAGACTGTTCTTGAGAGAACAGCTCTGAGAGAACTTGTGACCAGGGCCAAAGGCCTTAGAGGGGAGCACAACAGTGTTGCAGCAGAGATGGCAGTCCAGTGTCTCTCTGCATGTGGTGGCAGTGGTGGGATTGGGCCAACCTGTCCTTCCTCTCTCCCTGGGCATCCACCACCATCACCTAGCTGGAGGTGGTGGCTCCTCCTTTTCCTCCCCTGCTCCTCAGCCAGGTACTCAGAAGCTGCTGATTGTTCATCTCACCTATCCGAGGGAGCAGGGCTGGCTCTTTAATAGCAGCAGCCACCCTTCAGAGGGTGAGGGCAGGTGAAGAAGGCAGTGGCAGCTCTTCCATCTGGATAACTGAGCAAGAAGCAGTGGCAACCAGTGGCTGCCTCTCTTGAGCCCTGTTGTGGTGGTACCATTCCTGGGAAGGGCCCCAGTGGATAGCCAGTGTGGTGTAGGTCAGAGAGGGAAGGACTGGACATAGGGTCATCACCTACAGGTTGGGGGACTTCTGGAAATTGGGGGATGGAGCCTGGGGAGGACAGGGACCACTGTATGGAACAATGCCATAGAGTCCATGCCCCAAAGCATCCATTTTCTCCAGGGCAAATGATCTCTGTAGTCCAGAAATAAACTATAATTCTAGGGGATTCTCAGTCCTACCTGGAGCTGGGCAGCCATAGACTGAAGAGATGCACAGGTTCAAAATCTCACTCTTGAGAGCCCGTTTGGTGCAGTGGTGAGGAGCACAGACTCTGATCCGGGAGAACTGGCTTTGATTCCTCACTCCCCCACATGCAGCTGCTGGTGTGACCTTGGGTCACTCATAAGTTCTTTCAGAGCTGTTCTCTCAGGAGAGTTCTCTCAGCCCCACCGCCCTCACAGGATGTCTGTGGTGGGGAGGGGAAGGGCAATTGTAAGCCACTCTGGGACTCCTTTGGGTAGTGAGGGTAGGGTATAAATCCAATCTCTTCTTCTGCTGTTGCTCTGTCCTGAATCTGTCTTGTGTCAGCCTCTGTCTCTCAGCCTCACAGGGTTAGTAGTAGAAAAGAGCGAGAGTCCAGTAGCACATTAAGAACGAACAAAATTGTTGGCAGGGGATGAGCTTTCGTGCATCACTGCTCACATCTTCAGATATCTGGACTCCCGAAAGCTCCTCCTCTGCCACAGATTTCGTTTGTCTTTAAGGTGCTCCTGGACTCTGGCTCTTTTCTGCTGCTACAGACCAGCTAACATGGCTACCCATGTGGATCTACCTCACAGGGTTGTCATGCACATAAAGTGGAGGCGGGAAAAGTAATCTTTATTCCTTTATTCAGGCATGTCTTATCCTGTTTTTCTCCCCAAAGAAGCTTACAAAAATGCAATTTAAAGGACCAAACAAGGCATGGGGGTTATAATAAACTGAAATTGAAAAGTACAGTGAAGATAACAGACAGTAAGCCACAGGGCTAAAAGCCAAGGATCACAACCCCTCCAACTCTCACCACCGGTCATGCCCAGCTTTTGATGACCTGCTAAAAGGAAGGGCAACAGAAGCTCAGCACAGATCTTATTGGCTGGCCAAGCTGTTTCCAAGACTTCCTCGCATCCATCACCCCTAATTCTTTGGAGGAAGGGCACGATAAAAAGGTAACTGGTGGATAGATTGCTAAGAGTGATTAAAATGTGGAATTTGTTGCCAGAGCATGTAGTGATGGCCACAGGGATAAACAGCTTTAAAAGGGGATTAGGTAGATTCATGGAGGATAAGTATATCAATGGCTACTCACTGCAGTGACTGAGGGGAAACCCCACATTTAGAGGCACTAATCCTCTGAATCCCAGAGCCAGGAGGCAACACCCGGGGAAGGCCTCGGCCTCTCTGCCCTGCTGTTGGCCCTCCAAAGGAACTGGTCAGCCACTGTGTGAGACAGGATGCTGGACTAGAGGGACCCTCACTGGTCTGACCCAGCAGGGCTCTTCTGATGTTCTTATGAAGGCCTCAGCCTCTCTGCCCTTTTGTTGGCTGTCCAGAGGAACTGGTTGGCCACTGTGTGAGACAGGATGCTGGACTAGAGGGACCCTCACTGGTCTGACCCAGCAGGGCTCTTCTGATGTTCTTATGAAGGCCTCAGCCTCTCTGCCCTTTTGTTGGCTGTCCAGAGGAACTGGTTGGCCACTGTGTGAGACAGGATGCTGGACTAGAGGGACCCTCACTGGTCTGACCCAGCAGGGCTCTTCTGATGTTCTTATGAAGGCCTCAGCCTCTCTGCCCTTTTGTTGGCTGTCCAGAGGAACTGGTCGCCACTGTGTGAGACAGGATGCTGGACTAGAGGGACTACTGGTCTGACCCAGCAGGGCTCTTCTGATGCTCTTCTCAGGGGAAGGCCTCGGCCACTCTGCCCTGTTGTGGGCCCTCCAGAGGAACTGGTTGGCCACTGTGTGAGACAGGATCCTGGACTTGAGGGACCCTCACTGGTCTGACCCAGCAGGGCTCTTCTGATGTTACTTATGAAGGCCTCAGCCTCTCTGCCCTGTTGTTGGCCATTCAGAGGAACTGGTTGAGGCCACTGTGTGAGACAGGATGCTGGACTAGATGGACCCTCACTGGTCTGATCCAGCAGGGCTCTTCCTATGTTCTTAAGTGCCTCCCAAACCAGGAGCTGGTCCAGAACCAAAGAACTGCCTTACTGGATCAGACCAAAAGTTCATACAATCTGTTGTTTCAGTTCAACGGGAACCTCTTTCGTTATCCCTGGACCCGCTATGTGTTTCCTTTCTTCTATGACATGCCCCCAATCCTCCCCTGTAGGGACCCAGAGCACCTTGCCTCCTTCTCCATCACCCTGGGAGTCGAGTTGCCAGCTCTGCAGTTGGAAATCCCTGGGGGGGGGGGCTTGGGGAGGAGAGGGACCACAGTGGGGGTGCCATGCTGTAGGCTCCGCCCTCCAAAGCAGCCAGGGGCACTGAGCTCTGTTGTCTGGAGATCAGTTGTCATTCCAGGAGATCTCTGGGCCGCACCTGAAGGCCGATAGCCCTACCTGTGAGGCAGGTTAGGCTGAATGCGTGTGACTGTCCCAAGGCCACCCAGCGAGCTGCCATGACAGCACGGATTCGAGCCCAAGTCTCCGAGATCCTAGTCCGGCACTCCACCACACCACAATTATGCATGGGATAGAGCAGGTAGAGAAAGAAGTCCTTTTCTCCCTTTCTCACAATACAAGAACTCGTGGGCACTCCATGAAATGGCTGAGCAGTCGGGTTAGAACTGATAAAAGGAAGTCCTTCTTCGTCCAAAGGGTGATTAACACGTGGAACTCACTGCCACAGGAGGTGGTGGCGGCTACAAGCATGGACGGCTTCAAGAGGGAATTGGATCAACACAGGGTTCCCAGGTCTGGGTTGGGAAATACCTGGGGACTTTGGGGGTGGAGCCAGGAGAGGGCGGGGTTTGGGGAGGGGCCTCAGCATGGTACAATGCCACAGAGCCCACCTTCCAAAGCAGCCATTTCCTCCAGGGGAGCTGATCTCTGTCAGCTGGAGATCAGCTGTAAAAGCAGGAGATCCCCAGGCCCCACCTGGGGGCTGGCAACCCTAGATCAACATCTGGAGCAGAGGTCCATCAGTGGCCCCTATTAGCCAACAAGGTACAGATAGGAACTCTGGGTCAAGGGACACTCCGTATTCTTGGTGCTTGACGCGGGGGGGGGGGGGCGGGGCGGGGCGCAACAGTGGGGTGGCTTCTAGTGTCCTGGCCCCACTGCTGGCCCTCCCTCCCTCTCTCCCTCCCTCCCGAGGGCACCTGGTGCTTTGGCCTCTGTGTGACTCAGAGCGTTGGACTGGAGGGGCCACTGGCCTGACCCAGCATTGGCTTCTCTCTTGTGTCCTTATGTTCACGCTGGCTCTAGGTTATCCTCTCTTTCCGTCCTTGCCGCGTCTCCACTTTCTGCAACAGGGTCTTTCGGAGGTCTGTGCTGAAAGCAGGAGAGGGGGGGGGGGGGGAGAGGAAGGGCTACGTGCTGCACAAGGGACGCTGGCGGGAGGGAAGAAGAGAGAAGCGGGGGGGGGGGGTTAAAACCAACCCAACCCACCTCCAGTCTCTCCTCCTGAAATGAGGTTCAGCGGGGTGCCTCCTAGTCACACCTGCAGGCTCCGTCTCCGTCGATCAAATCGACAGCTGCCTGAGTCTGGCTGGAAGGGGCCCGCGGGAGCCCGTGCTCGTGCCAGGCCAGCGGCGGAGCGGGGAGGAGGAGGTGAGCCTCACCTTGAGAGATTTCCCGAGCCCTGGAAAAGATGGCGGGTCCTCCGGGGAGAGGAGGAGCGGAGACCACGCCGCTTTCGTCCGGAGCCCTCCGGCTCAGCCATCATCTAGCCAGTCTTTTTAAAGAACATTAGAATAGTACAGACAGGAAGCGAAAGACAGACAGCAGCAAATTCCCAAAAACATAAGCATCCAGATATTTGTACAGTTTCCAGCCTCCAGGTGGGGCCTGGAGATCTCCTGGGATCCAGGTGGAGGCTGGAGATCTCCTGGAATCAGTTCCCCTGGAGAAAAGGGCTGCCTTGGAGAGTGGACTCTATGGCATCACATCTCCAGTGAGGTTCCTCCATCTCCCCAACCCGGCCCTCCCCAGGCTGCACCCTCACATCTCCAGGAATTTGCCAACCCACCCTAGATATCAGTAAAGGGTACTGGATGAGACCACTAAGAACATCAAATCTTAGGGACAATATTCGCTTCCAAGAGCTGAGGAGATTGGGCTAGCCTGGGCCCTCTGGGCATAGGCCTCGACTTCCGGGGGCCTGGGGAGCTGGAGCCCCCCCCCCCCCCAACTCTTCCAGGACGTGCGCTGAGCCTCCCCCGGAGACAGTGGCCTGTGATGTCTTTGGAAATGGGAAAGTCTACGCCCTAGCCACCAGATCAGGGTAGGAAATGTTAATACAAGGAAAGAAATGTTAGTAATGGGGATTAAAAAAAACATTTAAAGGAAATGATGACAAGGTGGAGAAAAAAGCCATTCCAGAAACGTAAGATATTCCTAAACAAAAGTAACCTTATTGACCCTGACCTGGATGGCCCAGGCAAGCCCAGTCTGGTCAGATCTTGGAAGCCAAGCAGGGCTGACCCTGGCAAGGACTTGGAAGGGAGACCTCCAAGGAATACCAGGGCCAGGAGGCAGAGGCAGAGAGCCAGTCTGGTGTAGTGGTTAACGGCGCGGACTCTAATCTGGGAGAACCGGGTTTGATTCCCCACTCCTCCACTTGCACCTGCTGGATGACCTTGGGCAAGCCATAGCTCTGTACCAGCTGTTCTCTCAAGGACAGCTTGGGAAAGAGTTCTCTCAGCCCCACCCACCTCTCAGGGTGTCTGTTCTGGGGAGGGGAAGGGAAAGGAGATTGTAAGCCGCTCTGAGACTCCAAGTGAGTGAAGGGTGGGGTATAAATCCAATCTCCTCCTCCTCCTCCTCCTTCTTCAAGCCACTTCTCTGAACATCCTCCATGCCCCAATAGGAGTTGCCAGAGGTCACCATAACTTCCAGGTACGGGCACACACACACAAATACAAAAATACCCCCCCCAAAAGTAATCTTATTATAATATTATTTAAACTGAGTTCTCCTAGCATGGGGAAACCAGGCAGCAGGGCCGGTGTCAGCCTATGCTCAGGTGGGCTAGCGGCCAGGGCCAAGGGCTTCTGGAGGGGCCCACTGTGGCCGACCTCCCAACATGCCATTTCTCTGCCAGCTCACATGTGCTGGCAGAGAGAGTTTGGTGTAGTGGTTAAGAGTGCGGACTCTAATCTGGGAGAACCAGGTTTGATTCCTCACTCCTCCTCCACATGCAGCTGCTGGTGGGATCTTGGGTCAATCACAAGTTCTCTCAGAGCTGTTCTCTCAATGGCAGTCCTCGAGAGAGCTCTCTCAGCCCCACCTACCTCACAGGGTGCCTGTTGTGGGGAGGGGAAAGGAAAGGAGATTGTCAGCTGCCCTGAGACTCCTTCGGGTAGTGAAGGGCGGGGTACAAATCCAATCTCTTCTCTCTTCTCTTCTTCAGTACCCCTGTGTCCAGCCACACACACTGCCCAGGGCCACCACGAAAGGGCTACGGGCAGTGCCAATGGCTGTGAGCACGGGCAGCAGGAAGGCTTGTGAGCAGAGTGAGGAGGGACGCACAGGCAGGAAGTGAGACACATGGGTGAGTGAGTAGGAAGGGGGGCCCCTGGGAATTCTCCACCCAGGACTCCTGGAAATCTGGAACTTGCCCTCCCAGGCATACAGGACTTTGTTCAATGTTTTTTCTTTTCATGGGCACTGAGTAGGGGGGGCAGGTTAAGAACATAACAACATAAGAGAGGCCATGTTGGATCAGGCTAGGGGCCCATCCAGGCCAACGCTCTGTGTCGCACAGTGGCCAAAAATACCAGGTGCCATCAGGAGGTCTGCTAGCGGGGCCAGAACTCCAGAAGCCCTCCTGCTGTTGCTCCCCAAGCACCAAGAGTACACAGCATCAGTGCCCCGGATATAAAAAGATTAGAGAAGCCATACAGCCATACAGATTAGAGAATCATACAAAGCATCACTGCCCCAGACATAAGAACATAAGAGAAGCCATGAGGGATCAGGCCAATGGCCCATCTGGTCCAACACTCTGTGTCACACACTGGCCAAAACCCAGGTGCCATCAGGAGGTCCACCAGCAGGGCCAGAACTCCAGAAACCCTCCCATTATTGCCCCCAATTACCAAGAAGACAGAACATCACTGCCCCAAGCATAAGAATATAAGAGAAGCCAACGGTGGATCAGGCCAATGGCCCATCTGGTCCAACACTCTGTGTCACCCAGGGGCCAAAACCCAGGTGCCCTCAGGAGGTCCAGTAGTGGGGCCAGAACTCTGGATTCCCTTCCACTGTGCCCCCCCCCCCCAGCACCAAATGGTACTGGAGTAATAGCAAGGGAAGTATCCAAGAGTTTGAGGCCTGCAAAGGTATGGGCAGAAGCTCCCAGATTAAGCTCTTAGGTTGCTTTGGTGGGGGCCAAAACTGTTTCTGACCACCTGAACTTCAGGACAAAGGATGAGACTAAAAATCAAAGGTGATCTGGTTTTAGTTGAACTTCCCCATTTGGATTGTTCCTTCCCTGCTGAGGAACGAACGCACACGGAGCCTTTAAGGGCACCCTGGTTCCTCCTGGTGCCTGAGCGTCGCTGTTAAAATGAATGCATTATTCAGTGTCAATCTTTTTGTGCCAGTAGCAGAGAAGAATTAAAAGACATGTTGATGACAGCGATGAGAATGAGATGGATTAACGAATACACAATCTGGAAGAAATGAAAGACGGCCAGATCAGCTCATTCCTAGCTTGCAGGAAAAGAGACGTCATCTTGTTGTGGGAGCAGGGAGAAGGGGAGGTTTGCCGGATTTGATCCTGACAATTCATAGAGGCCTTGGGATGCACAGACAGGGGGATGAAACTTCACATCATCTCTCCTGATGGTTTTACTGGATGTCAAAATGGGTTCTGAGGTTTGGAGAATTATGCACGGGGTGGAGAGAGTGGACAAAGAACTTTCTCTCCCTCTCCCAAAAGACGAGAACTCACTGAGGACATCCAAGGAAGCTGGTGGGCAGTAGGGTCAGGACGGACAAAAGGAAATAGGACTTGACACAGGGAGTGATGAAAATGTGGGATTTGCTGCCAGAGGATGTCGTGATGGCCACAGGAATAAGCAGCTTTAAATGCTGATTAGATAGATTAATGGAGGATAAGTCTATCAATGGCTACTAGCCATGGTGACTTAGGGGAACCCCCAAAGCCCTGAACCTCTGAATCCCAGAGCCAGGAGGCAACATCGGGGAAGGGCTCAGCCTCTCTGCCCTGTTGCTGGCCCTCCAGAGGAACTGGTTGGCCACTGTGTGAGGCAGGATGCTGGACTAGATGAACCATTGGTCTGATCCACCAGGGCTCTTCTCATGTTCTTAACCCTGAAAGCTCAGCATGGATTGTGTCCAGCTCTGGACATGCACTGGCAAGGCTAACCCAGCTTAGAGGCACCTCCATCTTTTCTGGTCACATCCATCGCAGTGCTGAGTCTCTGATATTCTTGTTCCCATGCCAGGTGCCTGTAGGTCCAGAACAGCCCAAAGGCTCTCTAACGTAAAGGTAAGGTGTGCTGTGAAACAACAGCCAACTCTTGGCGACCCCATGAACTTCCATCACATGGGGTCTTCAAGGCAAGAGAGGAGCAGTGGCGGTTGGCCCTCGCCTGGTCTTCCTTGGGGGGTCTCCCCTCCACGTGCTGGCTGTGACCAACCCTGCTTAGCTTCCAAGCTCTGATGAGATCGGGATAGCCTGGGCTATTAGGGCTTCTGCCTTGCTTATTCAGACCCAACAGCCTCTCACATGTTGTGTTCCAGCAAGCATTCTATCCAAACTGGAACCATTGTTGCTAGGGGCTTTAAAGCATAATCAGCCTTTCAGTCTACAAAACAGAGTCACCCTCTGACTGTTTTGCGAAACACCTGCCTTTTGCAAGGGATCCCTTTGTTCAGCTGAAGTCGGGGGCATTCCTAGGAAACACGGAGCAGGACAGGAAAGGGGCACAACCACAGGGATTATTTTGAATCCCTGCTGTCCAGTCCCCCTCAAATCCCCATTTCAATTTCTCTCTTCCACGGATTGAACTCGTAATGCTTCAGCTTGGCACTGCTTTCCGCTTCCTCACGCTACATTTTCCCCATAAAGCACAGTAATTTTTCGTGCCTTAATAAATCTGCATTATAGGTCCATTACACAGATAAATGGAATATACTGCATATATAAATGCCATATCAACCGCATATAAAAACCTAACAGGTGCACATGACGCAAACAAATCTTCAGTACTGACAGTGGAAAGGAGAGAACCGAAACAACCGACTGAAATAGGCAGAAACAAAATACCAAATGTTCGGTCATCCCAAATGCCAAATTATGCCCAAAGCTCCAGATACCCTGAACATCTTGTTGATCTCTAAGGTAATACTAAACATAAGAACATAAGAGAAGCCATGTTGGGTCAGGTCAATAGCCCATCCAGTCCATCACACAGTGGCCAAAACCTAGGTGCCCTCAGGAGATCAACCAGTGGGGCCAGAACTCCAGAAGCCCTCCCACTGTTTTCCCCAAAGCACCAAGAATACAGAGCATCACAGCCCCAGAAATAAAAACACAATTTGGTCAGGCCAGTGGCCCATCCAGTCCGACACGCTGTGTCACACAGTGGCCAAAACCTAGGTGCCATCAGGAGAAAGGTCCACCAGTGGGGCCAGAACACCAGAAGCCCTCCCACTGTGCCCCCTCCCCCAAGCACCAAGAAGACAGAGCATCACTGCCCCAGACAGAATGTTCCATATATACCTTGTGGCTAATAGGCACTGATGGACCTCTGTTCCATCCGTTTTATCCAATATAAGAACATAAGAGAAAAACTTGAATCTAGCTGTTCTAGCTGGACATGAATCAAGTTGTTCTACTTCAGACCAACATGGCTAATCTAATAAAATAGGTGAACTGCTTCCTTGGATGATCCATCCGCCCATTCATCCAGCTCAGCATGGCTGGCTTGTTTGAGCGTAAACATGGGAGCTGCAAGTGTCATTGGGCCATTGACATCGCAACTGGAGTGCCCAAACCAATGGATCCGGAGAAGCCACAGGGCAATTCTGCATCTGGCATTCACTCCACATTTTCTTAACACAGAGGGAAAGGTGCAGCTCAAAACCACAATCAAATACCCCGGGGCAACACCGTACTGACTGCAAAGATCCCTGAATGGCCATAAATCTATGCAGAAAGTACCATAAAACCCGATGAACAAAGAAAGTGAAAGTGGCATGCAATGCAGAGGAGAATTTCTGTTCCAAGATGGGTTTGATAAAACAACAGAGGGAAAAGCCAGTGCAGAATCGCCCAGTCTTTTTCCACTACCCATTCTATCATTAGAAATGGCCCACAGCATCCAAGCCTGAAACACTTACTGAGCCCTCCCCATGTCTCCAAAGAAGTATAATCTCCCCATAAGGAGATGGACCAAAACAAACAACCATGTCTGGAATCCAAAGGGAACAACAAGAGCTAGATTGGCGCATCATTACAGCTGGCTGAGAAACGGCCTCTCCCTTCTCCTCCCAAGGCACCCAGAGTGTCCTGAAAACACATTTCTAGATGAGGTAATAAAAAAGACAGTATTCCATTCCTGATGCTATTGCTACATTCCGACTGCAATGGTGGCTGAAGCACACGGAGAAAAAGAAGGAGAAAAGACACGGTGGACCACATCCGGTTAGTTCTCCCCCCTACCCTTTGCTTTTATCATTATTTTTCCAAGGGGGAGCACCAAAAGGGAGGAAGTGAGGGCAGCTGGCCACCCCTAGGAAATAAAAG
This sequence comes from Lepidodactylus listeri, assembly GCA_029233225.1. Classification (NCBI taxonomy): domain Eukaryota; kingdom Metazoa; phylum Chordata; class Lepidosauria; order Squamata; family Gekkonidae; genus Lepidodactylus; species Lepidodactylus listeri. Next base: position 180,184,894 of record JARCFY010000002.1, read on the forward strand.
GACCAGTCAATTGACACACTAACCAGGCAGCCACAAATGGGGAGCGGAGTGGAGCGGGGACTGCAGAGTGATAGAGGAAAGGAGGGGGAAAGTAGGACAGTTGTGGATATTGTAACTTTGCATGCAAGAGGATCTGGGAGGGAAAGGGTTAAGAAAATTTTCTCACTTGGGTACACTTGGCAGTTGGCCCCCCAACCCTCTCATGGGTTAGATGCTGAGCTTCTTTGGCTCTTGCTCGCCTTCTGTTTCATCTTCTATAGGACCTCTCTTCTCCTCTATCTTATCTGGATTGGAACTGTAGAAAGTTAACCTTTCTTGAAGTTAATCTGTTCACAACAAGTTAGATGTACCTACATGAATATGTCATGTAAGACGTGCTTCTGTTTTTGTAAGTAAAATTTCTTTCTCTAGTTACTGTTGGAGTCAGATCGTCTTTGTAATTTGTCTGAACGGCATTTTGCCCTTAACTGGGAAATGTGGAGAATTGGGGATACTATGTAAAGCTCCTGTGCTTCCAAGTCAAAATTGATTTTCTTTACATTTAACCCAATAGACAGAAGGGGGAAAGCATCATGAAGGGCTGGAGACAGAGAGCTGAAGGCACTTTGGAAAATGGATGGCCTGTCCTTCCTCATCACATTTTCTTCTGCACATAGTTTAGGTCCCCCTGCAGTGGATAAGAAATAATGAGAAAGACTGGATGGATGGACGGACGGACGGACGGACGGACTGATACAGTGGTGTACCTAGCATATTTGATACCTGGAGCAGATGATTTTTAACAGCCCCCTCTATACAGGAAAAATATTTTCAGTAATAACCATGAAATAAATGCACCATAAGGGTGTCAGGGAATAAGCTTTTGAGAGTTCAAAACTCCTTTTTAAGACACTGATGAGGATGGAGATCCAACTTTTCTAATCTCCCTTCCCTCTACCTTGTGGACCAGTGGGAAGTTCTCCTGGGCAACACCATGGCCCCGGTTAGGCAAACTTCCCATGAGCTGCTGGCCCTTTGAAGAATGCCTGCCGAGAAGGATGGTGAAATCAATCAGACTGAAAGCCACTGGCAGCCAGTATTCCCTCTAAGCTGACTTGGTGTGAGCTAGCTCACAGTTTTTTAGCTTTTGGAGTCACACATTTTTGTCTTCGCTCAGGAAGGATGGCTCCAGAGCAAACTGATCTTTGCAGTAGCCAAATCACTTGCTCACCACTTGAATGCCAGTAGCTCACAAAGTAGAATTTTTGCTCACAAGACTCCACAGCTTAGAGGGAGCATTGCTGGCAGCCAAATCTGACTAAATTGGGACACGGTGTTGCTACACTGGGTGCCTCCATTGGTTATGCCCAATGAAGATGCATAGTAACACAAGAGCAGTTAACACCATTTATGGAAGGAGGGGGAGGTTGGATTATTTGGAATTCAGAGCACTCCTGTGCCCTTTCGGGCAGGTCTAGCATTTTCAGCTGAGAGTTGGGAGTTTCTGGGGGAATTTCTAGGCTCACATAAATTGATAGGGAGGTTGGGTTTCTGGGTACCCCCTTCAGGCATGCACCCAGGGCGGACCGCACCAACTGCCCCACCCTTGGGACTTCACTGGATGAATGGAGGGACAGATGGGTGGGTGGGTGGGTCGGCAGTGGAATTGGTGGGGAAAAGGGAAGGAAAAACAAAATGTCATGATTTTTTTTAATAACAATTTTATTATTCTAATTTTATTAGAAACAAAGTCATAACATACAACAGATAAGACAGTATAACAATATTATCAAATATAAGAAGGCAATATGAATTCTGTGATAGTAAATTTGTTAGTAGTCATCTATATATCTAATAGCGTAGGGGGCCCCCCCTGTGTGGATATCTAAATCCAAGCTAGGGGGCCCTTGGGGGGGGGGAGAAGTTTTCCTACACACAGGGGGCACTCCCACCATGTGCAGAAAAATCCGAAAAGTTTAAAAAAAACCTTCAGTGACCGTAGAATCCCCCAAAATACCTTTTGAAATGGCCTCAGCTCCAGGCGTCAACTGTGAGGAGATTAGAATGTTTGGGGGAGGGGGGGAGGCTCTAACTGTTTTTGTCAGTAAAAAGCAGGGGTTTTACTGGCAGCAGTCGAGGGTTGCCAAGGACACCCCCCCCCCCCCGGCCACCAGCAGCAGATCCAGATCCAGGCTGGGAAACTCCTGGAGATTTGGGGGTGGAGCCTGGGGAGGACAGGGACCTCAGTGAGGTACAATGCCATAAACTCCCCCCTCCAAAGCATCCATTTTCTCCATGGAAAGTTATCTCTGTAGTCTGGAGATGAGCAGTAACTCCAGGGGATCCCCAGGTCCCATCTGGAGGCTGGCATCCCTAGGCAGCACCCTCTGTGTGACTTGATACCACCTGATTTGCATGACTTAATTAGGCCCAGCTGTTTTGCTACAGTTCATCAGCAGCCACCGTATGAAAGCCATTGTGGTGCAACAGTTCGAGCTTCAGACTGGGATCTGCGAGACCCAGGTTCAGATCCCCATCTTGCAGTGGAAGCTGACTGGGAGATTTTGGACCAGTCACATACTTTCAGCCTAACCAACCTCACAGGGTTGTTGTGCAGATAACAAAGAGGAAATAATAATGTAAGCTGCTTTAGTCCCCATTGTGGAGAAAGACTGTAATTTTCCTAGGTAGAGGCTGCAGGGGAGGGGGGTGGAGATAGAAAGCTGAAGACAGATAAAGGTAGGTTGGCTGTTGGGTGGGAAGGAAATAGGGTTGCCAACTCCAGGTTGGGAAATTCCCAGACATTTGAGAGGTGGAGCCTGGGGAGGGTGGGATTTGAAGTGGGAGGCAGAAAGAGAGAGAAAGAGTGATGAGGTGAGGAGGCAGAAAAACAAAGAGAATGATGACGGGTCAGAAAGAGAGAGAAAGTAACATACATGGAGGAGAGCGAGAGAGTAAGAAAGGGGGGCAGAAGGGAGAAAGTGTGAGAGAGGTAGGGGGAGAAGGGAGGAAGCAAAGGTGTGAGGAATGGGATAACTATCCTGCAAGTTTCTTGCAGGTCTCCACTTGTAATATTATAATACCATTTTCAATTCAAACCAATATCTACTGAAGATGTAGAGTATCCATTATCTTTGGTGCTTCTTCTTGTGACTTTGAACAAATACATAAACAAGCACAAGTATCTAAAAAGCATTTAATATCTAAGCTTTATTTAATTTTACTTTCTTTAGGTGGGAAAAACTTACTATCATACCAAACCAGGTGGCATACAATATGTAACAAAACTCTGTCTGAAGATATTTGGAAAGAATTATGGACATCTTTTCCATTCAATACCAATATAATAGATATAAAACTACAAACTTTTAAAATACTTACATTCGAGTATCAAATGTCATGAAACTTAATCACCACTCCATAAGAGTTAAGGAGTCAAGCACAGATCACAGTGAACCAAACAGGAGTTGGAAGCCCCTAACAAGATCATATCCCCCCGCTTTGAAAGTTGTGGCCGACTTGCTTCTGAGTGCAATCCAAACTGCTGGTTATACACTTTAAAGCCCTGCTTCGTCTGCTCCCATATGATCCTGCACAAGAGAAGATTGTAAGAACATCAGAAGAGCCCTGCTAGATCAGACCAACAGTCCCTCTAGTCCAGCATCCTGTCTCACACAGTGGCCAACCAGTTCCTCTGGAGAGCCAACAACAGGGCATAGAGGCCGAGGCCTTCCCTGACAAGAACATCAGAAGAGCCCTGCTGGATCAGACCAGTGAGGTCCATCTAGTCCAGCATCCTGTCTCACACAGTGGCCAACCAGTTCCTCTGGAGGGCCCACAACAGGGCATAGAGGCCGAGGCCTTCCCCTGAAGTTGCCTACTGGCTCTGAGATTCAGAGGATTAGTGCCTCTGAATGTGGAGGTTCCCCTCCGTCACCAGGGCTAGTGTCAGATTCTACTCTGTATGCACAATGATTTCTTTTATTGCTAAATGTTTCTTTCTTCCACTGAATCTGACAAAGATATATGTTGCTGAAGGTTGCTCTGGTTTTTACTTTTGCTTTCCTTGTAGCTGTTATCTCCCATATGGTTTATTGCCTCCTTTGTGTCAATTGCCTGTCTGCTTAATGTTACTTCTTTAGGCGGGAGGGTGGGTTCCTGCATACCAACACGTCATATACACAAAAGCTATCTTGTTCCTGTTCCCTCCCCCTTTCGCTCCAGGCTCCCAGGACACTATCTGACTGCTTCTAGCCTTGAAGGTTATTTTATTGTCGTGGTTTGAATGCTTTGCCTAGGACTTAGCACATCTGGGTCACACAGGCCAAAAGGGGAATGTTTATGCCTTTCGCACCTATGGTGGGAATAAACGGGCCCTCTGTCTTCCCGCATTTTTCTTGTATGCTGATTGGTAGTAAATGTTTAAGCATTCATGTTTGTAGGTATATTAACCCCAAGCCTTCTTTGTTTGGCATCTCTAACAAACATCGAGACCTGTTCCAGTATCTGAATAAAGGACTATGTTTTAACCAACAAAGGCCTGATCATTTGCTGATAGCACAGAAGCCTCACAGATTGTTAGAGATCTGGCTTTTGGTCCTCCCATGCCTGGCCATGTCAGATGACGGGAGTAACCACCAAACTCCTTTGGAAGTGCCGCCACGGCTCCTGCTGGGCCAGCGGAGCAGCCGGTGCAGGTGACCACCACAGCCCAGGAATTGGGCCAGCCCCCTCGCATGGGGGCTCAGATTACCTGGCCGCCGGCCTCCCCTAGATGCTCTTGGGCTACTTTTGGGGGAGGCACTTCCAAAATGTGGATCCACAATCGGAAGGGGGCCTGAGTGCGCTTCAACGGCGACCGATCGGATTTCGGCCGCCTGAGCGTACTGGAGGAGAATTGCTACCCTGCGAGAGGTTCGGGGGCCTGGGGGTTCAGCTTCCAGGACGAAGAGCGACCGCAGCCCAGGGGCCCCGATCCATCCGGTGGGGATCTAGACCGGGTTCTGGATCAAAGATTTGACGAGATGCACGACCGTCTTGCAGCGGATCTGTGCGAGGCCATGCTAGAAATGCAGCAGGACCTGATGGGGGCCCTCGCCGTGGTAGTAGTCCCACTCCCTGGCCAGCCACAGGGAGGTGGGGGTCCCGCTGGGGCACCCCCGGTGCAACCCGCAGGGGGTGCCAGGGGAGTCCCTGCCCAACCTGCTGGGCCTGTGGTTCCCCCCATTGGGGGAGCCCCACCACTTCCTGCCCCGGTGATCCCTATGCCGGCGGGGGGATTGGTGAGGCAGGTACCCAACGGGACTATATCAACTGCTTCCGGTGCATCGCGGCGAAAGTCCAGGGGTGGTCCGAAGATCTGTTCGTGGAGAAGTACCAGGAGGGGCTGAGCCACGAGATCTATGAGACAATCCTGAGGAGCGGTCGACCCGTTTCCCTGGCGGCTTGGATGCGAGCCGCGGCTGACGTAGAGGAGCGTTTCACCCTGATCAAGTTGGGAACTTCAACCACTCCCAAGACCCCCCAGAAGACCGAGGGAAAGTCGGTGTTCCAGAAATTGCGCGACGCCAGGTTCAAGCAAGGCCTGTGCATGAAATGCGGAGAAAGTGGCCACTACGCATCAGCGTGTCCCCGTGGAGGAGCGAAAATCCCGAAGACCTCCACCCCGTTGGGTGGAGGGACACCCTGACCTCCCAAGACACCGTTTAAACCCCGGGCATTACAGCTGGAAGGGGCAACGTGCGAGCAGGGAGAGTTGGAGCTGACTGAGACCCAGCTGTCGGGAAACTTCAACGACCTTCAGTAGCTGGCACAGAACTGCAGGTCCCAACCCCCAATGCACCATCGCTGGTGAGCATCCCCGGTCCCTTGCTTTACATGGTAGTGACTGTAATGGTGCCAACCACCGGAACCCACATGCGGGTTCATGCCCTCATAGACTCGGGGTGTGCCAGAGACTTGATTAGCCCCTTAGTAGTGGAGGGACTGGGACCCAGGGTGACGGACCTAAAAGAACCCTTACGGTTCACCCAAATGGATGGGTCTGAGATGAAGGAGGCGTGTGTGGCAGAGACTGAACCTTTGGTAGTGGGGACAGGGACTCATTGGGAGACAAGGGCTTTTGTGATCACTCCTCATACCCAATTTCCCATGATGCTGGGCAGCCCATGGTTGAGTTCCCACGACCCGTACATCAAGTGGAGTGATGGGAAAATATCCTGGGTCGATCCTAAATGCTCCATGCATGCCTGGGATTCCACATGGGGAAAAGAGCCTCCCAGCTCCTCAAATCCGGCAGCACTAGCCTTAGCGCCCGGTCCGGTCCCCCCAGAATATAGAGACTTAAAAGATGTGTTCAGTGAAACGGAAGCTGACAAATTGCCCCCCCACCGTCTCACTGACTGTGCCATTGAACTACTCCCGGGGGAGAAGTTGCCAAAAGGGAAGTTATACTCTATGAGTCCCTCTGAGAGAGAGGAGCTGGGGAAATTTTTGGATAAAAACTTAGAGCGAGGATCCCCTTTTGCAGCCCCCGTCCTTTTCCAGAAGAAGAAAGATGGAGGGTTGAGACTTTGCACTGACTATAGGGGTTTGAATGCAGTGTCCGCATCCAACGCCTACCCCCTCCCCTTAATCAAAGACTTATTGACCGAAGCGGCCAAGGGGAGGATTTTCACGAAACTGGACTTGAGAGACACGTACTTTCGGGTGCGCATCAGGGAGGGGGACGAATTTAAGACGGCGTTCAACACCCCGCTGGGGCAGTTCGAGTACTTGGTGATGCCCTTCGGTTTGAGTGGCGCTCCTGGCGTTTTTATGAGTTTAATTAACGAAGTGTTGCACAAGCATTTATTTAATGGGGTGCTCTGCTATCTTGATGATATCTTGATTTATTCAGCTGATAAGGCATCCCACGTGACGTTAGTAAGAGAAGTGCTACAGACATTATTAGAGCACCAGTTATATGCTAAGCTGTCCAAGTGTGAGTTCCACAAAAGGGAGGTGGATTTCCTGGGCTACCGCATTTCTCAGAGGGGCCTGGAAATTGACCCTGCTAAGGTAGAAGCGGTCATGCAGTGGGAAGCCCCCCGCACTAGGAAGTAGCTACAGAGCCTGTTGGGATTTTGCAACTTTTATCGAACCTTCTTGAAAGACTTTGCAACCATTACCCTGCCACTCACTGAACTGTTGAAAACCAAAGGGAGGGGCCCCAAAGCAGGGAAACCAGGAGAAAGACTGTGTTGGACCCCCCAGTGCCAAAGGGCGTTCGATGAGTTAAAACAGCTATTCACGTCAGAACCCATTCTAGCCCACCCAGATGAGACTAAAGAATTTGTAATACATGTGGATGCTTTTGATGTGGCGATGGGGGGGGGGGTGATCCTGCAACAGGACGCCAATGAGGTGTTACACCCCCTCGTCTATATTTCAAAGAAATTCACTGAAATGGAGAGACATTGGTCAGTGTGGGACAAGGAAGCCGCCGCCATCAAACTAGCCCTCTCCACTTGGAGACATTGGCTAGAAGGAACACAAAAGCTGTTTGAGATCTGGACTGACCACAAAAACTTAGAGGCTTTGTGCACGCAGCGTTCTCTGAATGCGAAACAGCTTTGGTGGGCCGATTTCTTCTCTAAATTCAATTTTGTCCTAAAACACTTCCCTGGGAAAGCTAATTCATTAGCAGACACATTATCCCAGTTACCCCAACACGAATCCCAGAGGGAAGAGGTGTTCGACTCCATGTTCTCTCCCCAACAGTTGGGGGGGGGGTGCTCACCAGGAGCCAGCGGAAAATGTCCTCCGAGCCCAAGTCATGGGTCGATAAATGCGGGGGGGCATACTTGACTGAGGAGGTCAAAGAATGGGAGGGGGATGCAGAGAATACTAAAGACATTGATGGCTGCTGGTATCATGGCTCGAAATTAATTGTGCCCCTCTCATTGCGGAAAGAAATCCTGTTGTCATGTCATGAATCAAAATTGTCTGGGCATTTTGGGTTTTTAAAGACTCTGAATCTTATTCAAAGACAATTTTGGTGGCCGTGAATGCGAAAAGATGTGTCTGAATATGTTACCTCTTGCCAGGTGTGCTTAATGTGCAAAAGGAGGGGAGGGAAAGTCCCGGGGTTGCTGCAGCCTCTTCCGACCCCTTCTCGGCCTTGGGAAACTGTGTCCATGGATTTTATTATGAGCCTCCTCCTTCCAACGGGAAAACGGTCATTTGGGTGGTGGTTGATCTGTTTTCCAAGCAAGCACATTTCGTCCCATTTAAGCAACTTCCTACGGCAAGAAGCCTGGCTAAGACATTTTTTAATCATGTGATCAAGCTGCATACTTTTCCTAAGTGCATAGTATCCGATAGGGGGAGCCAGTTCGTTGCCAACTTCTGGCGGGAGCTTTTGAAGACTCTGGACATTGAACCAGCTCTCAGTTTGGGTTACCACCCAGGGACCGATGGACAGTCCGAACGAGTTAATCAAATATTAGAGCAATTTCTTCGTTGTTACACAAATTATCATCAGGACAATTGGGTGGACTTGCTCCTGTTTGCTGAGTATAGTTACAATAATGCAGTGCATTCCTCTACAGGGGTTTCCCCTTTCATGGCTGTAGGGGGTTTTGAAGGAAAACCACTACCTTCCTTGCCTGGCCCGGACATCACTAAGGACTCAGACTTTGGCCAGTGGTGGTCGAGGTTACAGGAGTCCTGGCCTCTCCTTGGAAAGACTTTGGAAAAAGCTAAAGCAGATTATAAAAAATATGCTGACAAGGGAAGGGCTGAGGGTTGGGACCTAAAGCCCGGAGATTCTGTGTATCTTTCCACCAAGAACATTCATGGCTTGCAGCCCAGTAGGAAGCTGGGATGGAAATATGTTGGACCTTATAAAGTGTTAAGGAAAATTTCTGAGGTCTCGTTTGAACTTGAATTGCCTAAATCACTGAGCTCTGTGCATCCTGTCTTTCATTACAGCCTCCTGAAGAAGAATCCTGGGCAGAATGCATGGCGCCCGGATCCTCCGATTCCTCCTCCTCTGATGAAGGAGGGAGAATCTCATTTCGAGATTTCTGAAATATTGGACTCTAAAATTCGCAGGGGCCGGGTCTACTATCTTGTTAAGTGGGTGGATTTCGGTCCTGAATTAAATGAATGGGTCCTTGCTGATAACGTCCATGCTTCTAAGTTAGTCCGCTCCTTTCATAAAAGTTTCCCTGATAAACCAGGGGGGGAAGTCTAGTTTCAAGGGGGCAGGATGTCAGATTCTACTCTGTATGCACAATGATTTATTTTATTGCTAAATGTTTCTTTCTTCCACTGAATCTGACAAAGATATATGTTGCTGAAGGTTGCTCTGGTTTTTACTTTCGTTTTCCTTGTAGTTGTTATCTCCCATATGGTTTACTGCCTCCTTTGTATCAATTGCCTGTCTGCTTAATGTTACTTCTTTAGGCGGGAGGGTGGGTTCCTGCATACCAACACGTCATATAAACAAAAGCTATCTTGTTCCTGTTCCCTCCCCCTTTCGCTCCAGGCTCCCAGGACACTATCTGACTGCTTCTAGCCTTGAAGGTTATTTTATTGTCGTGGTTTGAATGCTTTGCCTAGGACTTAGCACATCTGGGTCACACAGGCCAAAAGGGGAATGTTTATGCCTTTCGCACCTACGGTGGGAACAAACGGGCCCTCTGTCTTCCCACATTTTAGTTGTATGCTGATTGGTAGGAAATGTTTAAGCATTCATATTTGTAGGTATATTAACCCCAAGCCTTCTTTGTTTGGCATCTCTAACAAACATCGAGACCTGTTCCAGTATCTGAATAAAGGACTATGTTTTAACCAACAAAGGCCTGATCATTTGCTGACAGCACAGAAGCCTCACAGCTAGTAGCCACTGATAGACTTCTCCTCCATGAATCTGTCTAATGCCCCTTGTAAAGCTGTTTATTCCTGTGGCCATCATGACATTCTCTGGCAGTGTATTCCACAACTTACTCACTCTCTGTGTCAAGTCCTATTTCCTTTTGTCCGTCCTGAACCTCCTGCCCATCAGCTTCATTGGATGCCCTCAAGTTCTAGTCTTTTGGGAGAGGGAGAGGAAGTTCTCTTTGTCAACTCTCTCCATCCATGGGTATTTTTATAAACCTCTCTCATGTCCCCCCTTAGTCATCTCTTTCCCAAACTGAAAAGTCCCAAACTCTTCAACCTTCCCTCAGAGGGAAGGTGCTCTAAGATGGTTGTGATCTACCTTTGATGGAAGAGACACACATCCAGACACAATGGATATCTGTTACCAGAACAATTTGGAGAGCATGTGAAGAGAAGAAGAAGAGAAGAGATTGGATTTATATCCCACCCTTTACTCACTTGGAGTCTCAGAGTGGCTTACAAACTCCTTTCCCTTCCCCTCCCCACAACAGACACCCTGTGAGGTAGGTGGGGCTGAGAGAGTTCTTTCCCAAGCTGTCCTTGAGAGAACAGCTGGTACAGAGCTATGGCTTGCCCAAGGTCATCCAGCAGGTGCAAGTGGAGGGGTGGGGAATCAAACCCAGTTCTCCCAGATTAGAGTCCATGCACTTAACCACTTCACCAAACTGGCTCTCCTACGTAGTGTGCAGTTACTATGAGAGATTATCCATGGCCCACTGTGTAAACTTTTAGCAACTGCACACTACATGAGAAAGCAACACCTGGCTCTAAAGAAAATCTTCTTTCATACTTCTATTTCTGGGTGTATGTTGTTTTTCAATAGTAACATTGACCACTGAGGAAGGCCCAAAGAGGCCAAAATGCTTTTGGTCTACTGGTCATCAGATATACCCATCAATTGCCTATATAAAACTATCAGCTCTGTGTGTCAAAAGTTTTAATAGTCTGATATTTGGACCATTGCTTTTAACCTATTTTATCTTTTATGAATGTGTACACCATAATAAATATTTGTATTTTTATGATAACTTATTTTGTTAGCTTAATCACAGATCTTAGATCACGGCCGTATCTTGGGTTGAGTTCCCCCCCCCCCCCACTTTTTTCCCTCTCGCTCTGAGAGGGTCCCCAGAACCCCTGATTCAGATGCTCCTACCATCAGAAGTGAAGCGGGCAGCTACCCACAACTTGGCCTTTCCAGTGGTGGCACCCCATCTTCAGAACACCTCTCTGCACCCCCCAGTGTCTTTTGTTTCAGAAGCCAGGCTAAGACCTTCCCTCTTCATTCCAGCTTTTCATGAATGGGTGTGTGTCAGCTAATGCTACCATCCCCCAGGCGGGAGATGGTTCCCGTGAGGAGAGGCCCCAGTCTTTGGAATGTCTCATTTGTTCCCAGTCTTACAGCTAGCTTATCACCTCCCCCGCTTTCCTGACCTTGAGTGTCTGACTCTCAGCCGCTCTTCTGATCCCAGGTGCAAACTGAAAGTTTTCCTGCTTTTAGCCTGAGAACAAACTGCCAGTATACTTATGCGCCTTTTTATCTTTTCTATGAGGTATGCATATGCACTAACCTTCTGAATACTGTATATCTACTCTGGATGTATGAATGCCTGGTATTACTAACACAAGGAGTGTAGATGACCATTGAGACCTGTCTACAATAAAGGATTCTTTTTAGGAACACTTGTTGTCGGCTGACTCCTCTTGGACTCTCACAATGTGCTTTCTTGCCTTTGTTGCTTTTGCAAAGCTTTAAGATCTTTTGAGATGTTTCCAAAGCTCTGTACTAACCCCTGCTTAACCACTGATTAAGTGTCCTTTATTCACTGTTGGTTTATGAACATTCAGTTGCATCTCTTTGACAGACTGTGTTTGTGTTCAGAGGACAGGAGCTCTTGCAAATGAAGATGTTACCAGTGGATGTATAAACCTTCTGTGGACATTCACTAATATGTGAAGTCAAGGAAAGGGAAACAGTGATTTGCCAGTCTTAAGAATAGGAGTAGAAGCCGTCCTCCCTGTTCAAGCCTTGGTCAGCACAGCCAGATTTCTAAATACATTCCTTTCTTGCTAAGTGTGTGAGCTTTCATAGATTATAGACAACTGCTTTTGATGCTGTTGGGAGCTGTGAGCTGGAAAATTAGGAAAGTGAGCGATGAAACGTTTCTGCTGGAACCCTTCAAAGGACACAGATGAGAGTATCAGAGGCGCCCTGCTGGATTAGACCAGTGGCCCAGCAGCCCTGTTCCGAGGGCCCACTAGCAGGGGCAAGGAGGCCACCGCCTTCCCTTCAAGTCACCTCCTAGCACGGGCATTCATAGGACCTGTGTATTCAACATCTTCATAAATGATTTGGATGAAGGAGTGGAGAGAATGCCCATTAAATCTGCAGATAGATGATACTAAATCGGAGGGGTAGCAAATATGGCAGAGGATGGTCCTGGCAGGCTGGAAAATGGGGCTGAAACAAATGCCAGTGAATGTCAGTGGAGGTAAATGGTAAGTTCTGCATTTAGGTAGGAAAAACCAAATGCATAATTATAGGACGGGGAAGGCTTGTCTTGGCAGTAGGATGTGCGAAAAGGATCCAGGGGTCTTAGTAGACCATACACTGAACATGAGTCAGCAGTGTGATGCAGTAGCTAAAAAGGCAAATGTGATTTTGGGCTGCATCAACAGAAGTAGAGTGTCCAGATCACGCGAAGTGATGGTATCGCTTTACTCTGCTCTGGTTAGACCTCACCTAGAATACTGTGTTCAGTTTGGGGCACCACAATTTAAGAAGGCTATAGACAAGCTGGAACCCTTTCCCTAGCGTTATTTGTGCCCCTAACAAACAACTGTACACAAAAACCAGCTCACATGCATCCACAAGACAAGTCAATTGACAAAACTAAGAGCTGAAAATTGAGAATGTTTTTCCATCCCTGCTTGAAACTCCCATTCCACACTGGAAATACTTACATGCAAGAGTTCAAGTGAGCTCTAATAATTTCCTTAACAAAATAAATGGAGATGGAAACTCTGCAGATCACGATGATCAAGGGGTTAGGAGCATTGGGGGTTCTTCCATTGCATTGAAAGGGAGGGTACTTGAGAGGCGTTTATATTGCCAGTGAGGTTCAGATGGACAAAAGATCCCGCCCCCCCCCCCCATCGTATCAGAATTTGCCAAACAAATTGCTCCACGGTGCACTCAGACAAAAAACACACACCCCATGTTAAGCCAACTTATACTTTTCACAAAACAAATTGCTGACTTTTTTATCTATATCCATTTATTCAAATTCAGGAGGGGAACCGTGTGGGTCTGAAGCGACAGAACACAGTTTGAGTCCAGGGGCACCATGAAGACCAACGAAGTTTTATTCAGGGCATAAGATTTTGGATGAAAGCATACGTATATAGGTGATCTTTGGCAAACAAAAACCAAAAACCAAAAACCACACACCAATGCTCCCTCTAAGCTATGGAGTCTTGTGAGCAAAAATTCCACTTTATGATCTACTGGCATTAAAGTTGTAAGCAAGCGACTTGGCTACTGCATGAATCAGTTTGCTCTGGAGCCAGCCTTCCTGAGCTAAGGCGAAAATGAGTGAGCTGGAGGCTAAAAAACAGTGAGCTAGCTCACACTAAACTCAGCTTAGCGGGAACACTGAACCCCACCCTTTCTCTTCCTGTAGGTAATGGTTGAGGAAATTCTGTTTCACTGTGTCTGAAGAAGTGTGCGTGCATACCTTGAATAAAACTTTGTTGGTCTTAAAGGTGCCAACTGGACTCAAACTTTGTTTATCCAAATGTTTCTAGCCTACCTTTCCTCATGGTTCAGGCCAGCTTCCAAGTCACCATTAAAACATTACAATTTAAAACCAACAACACAAAATCCCAACTAATACCCCTGCCCCAATACATGCCTGGAGGGAAGGTGGCAGGGTATAGCCCAGGGGCAGCCAAACTTGCTCAACGTAAGAGCCACATAGAATAAACGTCAGATACTTGAGAGCCGCAAGACATGAACAAATATCACACACACACGTTTTTATTTTAAAATGTGCAAATTAGCTTTTTATTAACATTAAATGAGACTGCCAAAAATAAAAACAAAAGGGGAAAAAACAGATATTGATAATGATATTTATTTGTCCAATTATATTTATTTGTTTGCTAATGATATTTGTCTTCAGAGAGAGAGAGGTGGAAAGAAAGAGGCAGACAGACAGACACACACAGAGACACAGAGAGAGAGAGAAACAAGGAAACAAATTGATGGGAGAAAAAGTATGCCTCCCCTTCCCTTCCCCAGCTGCCCTGCTGGGAGCCACACAATATGTGTGAAAGAGCTGCAGTCTGGCCACCCCTGGTGTAGCCTGATCTCATCAGATCTCAGAAGCTAAGCAGGGACAGTGCTTGGAAGGGAGACCACCAAGGAAGACTTTGCAGAGGAAGGCCAGGGCAGACCACCTCATAGCTTCTCACTGGCCTGAGCTAAGTTTGGTGTAGTGGTTAAGTGCACAGACTCTAATCTGGGAGGACCGGGTTTGATTCCCCACTCCTCCACTTGCACCTGCTGGATGACCTTGGGCAAGCCATAGCTCTGTTAGAGCTGTCCTTGAAAGAGCAGTTGTCTCAGAGCTCTCTCAGCCCCACCGACCTCTCAGGGAGTCGGTTGTGGGGAGGGGAAGGGAAAGGAGTTTGTAAGCCGCTCTGAGACTCCCAGTGAGGGAAGGGCGGGATATAAATCCAATCTCTTCTTCTCTTCTTCTTGCCTTGAAAGCCCCTTGCTGGCCTCTCTGTAAGCCAACTGCAACTTGACAGGGGCCCCTGAACCCACACAAAAGATCCCTGCAGTTTACTCTCCATCTAAAACTGCTGGCAAATAAAATGGTCTTCCTAAACATTTCTAAAGACATCACTCACTCACACCCACACACCCAATACTGTATGTCAAATCCAACCATTGTGGAGGCTGCTGTGAATCTGTCCAGTCCAGAAGGAGAAGAAGAAGAGGAGGAGATTGGATTTCTACCCCACCCTTCACTACCCAAGGGAGTCTCAGAGCGGCTTACAATCTCCTTTCCCTTTCCCTCCCCACAACAGACAGACACCCTGTGAGGTAGGTGGGACTGAGAGAGCTCTGACAGAAGCTGCTCTTTTTCAAGGACAGCTGAGCCAGAACTACAGCTTGCCCAAGATCACCCAGCAGGTGCAAGTGGAAGAGTGGGGAATCAAACCCGGTTCTTCCAGATTAGAGTCCGCGCACTTGACCAAAAGGATTCATGGATGGAAGTTCTCTTCAAACGGCCATTAGCCACATGAACTCAATGGAATGTCACTGTCCGGGGGAAGTCCACCCCTGAACATCAGATGCGAGGGACACACAACAGGGGAGCCCTGTGGCCTTGATGTCCTTAGTGTGACTTTCCATTAAGAATCTGCTTGGCTGCTGTACTGTTGGAAACAGGACACTGGACTAGATGGATCCTGCAGAGCTACATTCGTGTTCTTATGTTTGTCCGCACAATGTATTTCCAGGAGGGCTCTTATCCTTCCAGAAGACACAAAGGCTCACAGAATCTATTCTGCAGTGGAAGAAAAGAACCATCCGTGCCTCTTCCCACGAGCAACCCCAACCCCCATGGAGAAGAAACCACAAGGGCTAGCCAGTTACAACCGCTACAGAGGCTTTGGGAAGTCGCCGTCTTCTCTTCTTACACGTGCCGCAGACAGGAAAGGAGGTTATATATAGTTT
This sequence comes from Lepidodactylus listeri, assembly GCA_029233225.1. NCBI lineage: Eukaryota > Metazoa > Chordata > Lepidosauria > Squamata > Gekkonidae > Lepidodactylus > Lepidodactylus listeri. Next base: position 180,200,549 of record JARCFY010000002.1, read on the forward strand.
CCACCCGTATGAAGACAGAAAGAAAAAAATGAGCAAGGGGAGATGCATTTTTTCCCTTCTCTTTTATTTTCTCGAGGGCCTCTTAAAGGCCCATCTCGGAGGCGGATTGAGTCAAAGGGGTTTGGCCCACTTGGGTTCGGGTTGGACGAAGATGAAGGCTTTGCGCCGGCCTTCCCCGGGCACTCTTGAGATCTATATACATGTCAGCATTAAAAGGATCCTATCCGTCTCTTTAAACAATATATTACAGCTGTCCATTATTCCATTAATGCATAAAAAATCATTAGCCATTTCTATGGAGACCCAGCGCCATAAACAGAGCCCTCAAAATGCACTCCATCGCGAAAGTGGGGCGGGGAGGGAGGGAGGAATAAACTCAGGTCCATTTTCAGTGGGTATGGCTCCCCCCTCCCCTCGTTTTCCCCAAGTCCTCTTCTTTGGATGTCGGTCACTCTTTCCCCTCCCACCCCCCTGGCCTACTCTGCTGGCCTCCATTCTTTCCTCAATCAATTTTATGATACTTGCCTGAGGTTCGTTAATGTTTCCGGAATATCTCTCAGTTACTGTCTCTTTCCCTGTTTAAAAATTCTTAATTAACCAAGGGGCTTTTTTTTGTTTACACTTGAACTAATTACACTTTTAAAAGAGACAATAAACCATTGGTGATGACCCATTAGGGCCCTTGGCAGCCGCGATGTCGGGGCAATTCAGGAACTGCCGTCCTTCTAAGAGCAGATAGGAGATCCAACTTTGCTTAGCTTCCTTTAAGAGGATTCCTGGTTGGTGTCCTGATTCCGGCGCCGAGGGGAGAGGGGAGACGGCAACCAGATGTCCTCTTAAGCTCCACCGCGCTGATAACCTCAGCACAATGATCAATTCTCAGCCATGCTAAACACCCAGTGATCATCTGCACACATGGTTTCCTTCTCAATGCTCTGTCACTCCAAATGCCTCGTGCCGGGGCCGGTTGCCACAGCTTCTGAATCCATCCCCTCAACAGAGAACATCATGCAGGGAGTGGATAGAAATGGAAGCCTGCTCAGAACTGCTCAGGCCCACGCTGGATCCTCCTTGCCTGGTGGGGTGTAGAACCATGTAGAAGACTTTCAGTCTGGGAAGCCGGGGGATACAGATGCCTGGAACCAGACAGAAATTTGGAAGGGCAGGCCAGGCATCAGGACCATGGACAGAGCAGAGGGGAGCGGAATACTAAGCTAAGCTCAAGAGGCAGGTAGCTTCAGACATTGCTCTGAAATACCGCTGCAGGGGAAGCGTATGGCTGACATCCAATATGTCTGGCGAGCATAGCTTTGTAGAGTGATGTTGGCTCTGATCTGGAATGGTGCACCCTGAAAACATGGATACGCCATGTCTGCATACGGCAAGCTTGGTGATGGATTGGTTACAGTCCCACGTGTCACTTCTGACTTCTTGCCTTGGAGAGGAGGTCCTCATAAGTCTGTGTCCTCTTTGAGCACTTCTCCTAAGGATGAAATTCCCCTGTCTGGGTCCTGAGCCTTGAATCCCAGTAGTTTCCCATGAAATGCCTTCATCTCTCTGGCCTGAACATTCTACCAGCCAGCCCCTAGAGGAACCCCTCTCCTATGGGGGAAGAAGAAAAATTGCTTTGTGTCCATTATCTCCACAATGTTCATAACTTTTATGAACCTCTCTCTTAGCCCATGTATGTGTGTGTGTAAGTCCTTAAAACAGATCCTTGCAGACCTTTGAGACTTCTGCTGGCCAATTAAACCACACCTTAAATGTATAGAATCATAGACTCAAAGAGTTGGAAGGGGCTATACAGGCCATCTAGCCCAACCCCCCTGCTCAGTGCAGGATCACCCTACAGCTTCCCTGACAAGTGTTTGTCCAGCTGCTGCTTGAAGACTACCAGTTGGGGGGGGGGGAGCTCACCACCTCTCTGGGCAGACAACTCCACAACTGAACTACTCTTTAGTGTGAATTCCCCCCCCCCCCAAAAAAATACTCAGCCAGTACATTCCCGCCTGTAATTTAAACCCATTATTGCGACTCCTCTTCTGCCAACAGGAACAGCTCCCCGCCCTCCTCTAAGGGATAGCCCTTCACATACTTCAGGAGAGCCATCCTCTTATCCAGACTGGACATTCCCAAGTCCCTCTGTGTTCCCTCATAGGGTTTTTCTCATATGAAGCCAGGCCGCTGACCCACCTAGGTCCGTATTGTCCCCTCAGACCAGCAGTGACTCTCCCCAGCAGAGAATGGTGTTGGGGAAGTCTTGCTTGCTAAGAGAAGTCCAACTGGAGAAATCAGGAACCAAAACCGAGGCTGAGGGTGCGTTCAGTCTGCACCAGGCATGAATTTTTGAGCTGCACCAGGCATGAGTGCCTAGTGGATTTAAAGTGCACGTCCAGACCTCAGCATCTGGGAATCGTGCCGCTTTCATTATTAGCTTGTCGATCCCAGTCAGGGATCCATACTTAAAAGATAGTGCTTAAAGTCCAGTCTAAAGCTGGCTGACAGGCCAATGCCAGACTTTTCACTGTCAGGTCATTCCACCAGCGTGCAATCAGCCTGTAGGGATGGTTTCCAGACCATCCCAAATGGCCACCATTAAAAAAAAAAACTCTTAGCGATGTGCGTATAATCGCTTAAACATGTAACGTCCACAGATGGTGAGGCTCATATGCAGATATGCACATGCGCAGACAGGATTTTTTTTAAAAAAAGCTGACCACACGGCTCCTTACGGTGGATGCCGTCTAGACAATCCACCGTGGAGTCACGCACGGTAAAGCGATCCACAGGGGAGCTGTCCGGTTGTGCAATGCTGGATTAAAAAGATATAGATCAAATTACAGCTGGGCCAATGGCAGGATTAGCTGCCCGTCTGAATGCACCCAGGGTCTGCATGGAAGTGACCACACAGCTATGGTCTCTGCCAAAAGTATGAACCTCCCCTCCCGGAATTTCTGGACTGAACAAATACATGTGGAAGCCTCCTTGGTTCCAGGTTCCATTTCGGGACTGGGTACAGATGGCCCACCAGCACACTTGGCTCTCCGCCATATCCCGTCGGAGGTCACTTTTCTCTGCTCTGCATCACAGACACACACATTCAGAAAACACTGCAGAAAATGCAGTCTCGGTGTGATTGTGGTCACGCTGGTCTCAAGAGCCTGTTTTCACACAGTGGGTTTCTGATGCCATGTTTTGCCAATGTGTGAAAGCACAAGTGCCTGTGAGGAAAACACTGTACACAAAAATAACCATCCTTTGATGCCACCCTGATGCTGATGTTGTCTCCTGGCTCCGGGATCCAGAGGTTTAGTGCCTCTGAATGTGGAGGTTCCCCTCAGTCCCCATGGCTAGTAGCCATTAATAGACTTATCCTCCATGAGCCAGTTTGGTGTAGTGGATAAGAGCGGCAAGCTCTGGAGAACTGGATTTGATTTCCCACTCCTCCTCCACATGCAGCCAGCTGGGTGACCTTGGGTCAGTCACAGTTCTCTCAGAGCTGTTCTCTCAGAGCTCTCTCAGCCCCGCCTACCTCATAGGGTGTCTGCTGAGGGAGAGGAAGGGAAGGAGATTGTAAGCTGATCTGAGACTCTGAGTGAAGGGCAGGGTATAAATCCAATTTATCTAATCCCCTTTTAAAGCTGTTTTTTCCCGTGGCTATCACAACATCCTCTGGCAGCGACTTCCACATTCTAATCACACTCTGTGTAAAGTAGTATTTCCTTTTGTCCGTCCTGAACCTCCTGCCCGTCAGCTTCACTGGATGCCCTCATTTAGGATCAGATCAAAGATGCTTTTGTGCAGTGTTCATCAACTCGCACGGGTGCATCAGTAATGAGAAAGATCCGGGGGACACACAAAAGAACAGAAGGAGCTGAGAAGTGTAGAAAACTGAGCACAGTCCAGTTGTGGAATTAATTTTAGAAATTCTCCCAGTGAGGGTGACCAGAATGCAAGGCAGAGAGGTTCTGAAACAAAAAGGAACAGAACAGAGGCGGTTTTGTGATCATCCTGGCGACATTTGAAAGGTTCACAGCAGTCCTGGTGACATTGCCTTTCCCCCAACCTAGAGTGGGTGGCCCAGGCTAGCCCCATCTTGTTGGACCTCAGAAGCTAAGCAGGGTCGGCCCTGGTTAGTACTTGGATGGGAGACCACTAATGGAGCCCAGGGTTGCTACCCAGAGGAAGGCTGTGTCAAACCACCTCTGAATGTCCTTTGCATTGAAGACCCTACGGCACTGTCTCCCACCACCAGAGTACCACTGGACCTAGGGAAACCCAGGTTCAAATCCCTGCTCACTGTGAAATTCACCGGGTGACCTTGGGCTGGTCATTTGTGCTCAGCCTTACCTCCCTCACAGGGTTGTTGTGAGGATAACTATGGAGGAAGGGAGTGACGTGTCCATCTCTTGGAGCTCCTTGGAGGGAGAGATTCACAAAAATGGACTCAAATGGGAACCTGCCACCCCTCCACCCCCATGTCAAAGGATGAGATCTGATGCAGAAACCTGTCAGCTGGAAGGGGGCTGAGTGGGGCAGGGAGCTTTGAAATTCAGGAACCAAAGTGGTACCAAAGCTGAGGAAAAGACAAATTTTCCCACATGGTTGACTTGGATTAACCAGCCGAACCTTTCAGCCGAATGCCCTGCTTTGGGCAGACAGGTGGCTTGGCACAGAAATTAAAACACACAACGAGGAAAAGGCCATCAAAGAGCCATCCGTGGAGGTCGCAGGATTTACACCGAGATGCAAGACACAAGCCATTTCCCCAGTGTGAGCTCTCTCCGTATGAGTCCCCCAGTCCCCAAGCCCCTCGCCTGAGCTAAATCCAGACACTTATAAAATATAGAGCATGCCTTCAGGCCCTTCGAGCAAGGCCTCGCGGATTTTTCGTTCTTCGCTTCAAAGTAGAGGGATAGCAAAAAGAGGGCAGAGACATGGGGGGGGGGGGAGAAACCCAATGGCTTTTTAAAAAAAATTCAGATGCTCCCTGCAGGAAGGAAATGGCTCTGAGCAATAGTGTGGGATTCGGGAGATCCAACATTCAGCAAACAAAGAATCGTTTTTTAAAAGAATTGCTTTGCGATTTGTGGGCATTTCAAGTATGAACACCCATGCGCTTATTCCCAAAAGACCTCCCAGTTCCAAATTTGGTACATGGGAATGGAACTTCCATGACAGGCAGGGGCATGTGTGTATGCTTCTGTCACGTTCATCTGGCATTCAGGGCAGGAAGTGGATTCCTTAACTCACTTAGAAAGCCCCAACGAAACTGGGCTAAACCAAGCCTATGTGTTTCACAAAGCCATCCAGCCTATCTACTCAGAAAGGTCTCTGGCAGGGCATAAAAGCAATGTGGCCGTCCCTTCTTGCTCCATTCCAGGCATCAATCAAACTAGGGTAGACTGGTCCTGAATGTGGAGGCTCTATTTAGATTAATCTGTTGTCCATGAGCTTTTCTGCAATCCTTTTAAAAAGCCGCCCATGCAAACAACGTGGGCTGAGCCAGGAAAGTGGGTCTTCCTTCCCCCACACATTCCATAGAGTAGATCTAGTCTTCGTTCACTATGATGTACTGTAAAGTACATTTTCTTACCCTCCGGCCCATTTCAGAGAGCCAGTTTGGTGTAGCGGTTAGGAGCATGGACTCTAATGTGGGAGAACCGGGTTTGATTCCCCACTCCTCCATGTGCAGCTGCTGGTGTGACCTTGGGTTCTCTCAGAGCTGTTCTCTCACGAGCAGTTCTCGAAAACACTCTCTCAGCCCCGCCTACCTCCCAGGGTGTCTGTTGTGGGGAGGGGAAGGGAATGGAGTGTGTAAGCCGCTCTGAAACTCCTTTGGGAAGTGAAGGGCGGGGTAGAAATCCGGTCTCCTTCTCCTCCTCCTCCTCCTGAGCTGCTGCTGCTGTTTCTTCTTCTTCTTCTTCTTCTAGTTGGTTGTGTGTTTCCACTGGATGGAACACTGGGGAAATGTGAGTTGTGCCACTCCCATTCCTTTTATTTGGCTGAATCTGTCAGCCACTGTATCTGTGCGAATATCAGTTCCGCAGACTTCATTCGGCAACTCTTTACAACAGCGACACCAAAGGGCATTAACCCTTTGGTGAGGCCCTTCAGCAGGAATACTGAGGATCTCTTCAAGGGGGTTACCTTGGAAGGAAGGGAAATTTCCCTGGCCCTCTAGCAAGGTTCCCTGCCTGGAAGAATGAACAAACAAACAAATGAATAAATGACTGAATGCAATAAATTGTGGTGAATCTTTATTGCTCATATTAATTTTCTTTATATATTAGAATTTAGCAGATTTATATTTTATCTCTCCAGAGACCTGCTCGAGGCAGCTCAGAAAGTAACCACAAAAGTCATTATTAAAAAATAAAACTGACAATATTGAAACATGCCTTAAAAACAGAATTAAGCCAACATACGCAATATCCGTATCAGATGGGATCTGGGGAAGGGAGGCACATCGAAATCCCACACAGACACACACCGCAGTTCCAGATCAGGAAAAGAGCCTCTCACAGGGTTCTGAAGTGATATGCTGATCCTCACTTCTGTATCCTCACAGTTAGACTACTATAATACTCTGTCTGTTGGGCTTCCCTTGAGGACAACCTGAAAACTGCAACTAGGTTCAGAAGGTGGTAGTCTGGCTTTCATTAGAGGATGGCTGTTAGGAATGCAGCTTGCCTGCTTTAAAACTCCTGCACCAGCGGCCAGTTTGATTCTGGGTTCAGTTTGTGATGCTCGTTTCAACCTTTAAAGCCCTTCACAGCTTAGGGCCCACATTTCTAAAGAACTGTCCCCTTCTCTAGGTCCCCATGTGCCAGCTACTTTCTTCGGTTTCTTCAGTGCGCAGACTCTAATCTGGGAGAACCAGGTCTGATTCCCCACGCCTCCACTTGCACCTGCTGGATGACCTTGGGCAAGCCATAGCTCTGGCACAGCTGTTCTTGAAAAAGCCGTTTCTGTCAGAGCTCTCTCAGCCCCACCTGCCTCCCAGGGTGTCTGTTGTGGGGAGGGGGAGGGAAAGGAGATTGTAAGCCACTCTGAGACTCCCTTGGGTAATGAAGGGCAAGGTATACATCCAATCCCCTCCTCCTCCTCCTCCTCCCCTCCTCCTCCTCCTCCTCCTCTTCTTCTTCTTCTTCTTCTTGCCAGCTTCTGAGCTTTCCCTCACTAAAGGTGGCCTATCTGGCATCAGTGAGGGTCTGCATTTTTGTTTCTGCAGCTGCCCCCACACCTTACAGAGCACATATCCTAAGAGGTCAAAGTTGCATCTTCCATGGAAACCTTTAGGAGGTGCTGTGAGTCTGCTTTGCTCAGCAGACCACCACATCCTGTGACAGCAAGTTCCACAATCTAACTTTGCACTGGGTGAAGAAGTCTTTCCTTTTGTCTGTCTTGAATCTCCCATCCACCAGGTCCAGTATTATAGGAGAGGGTTTTCTCCCTGTCCACGCTCTCTACACCATGCATTTCCTGACCACTGTTAAACATATGCTGTTTTGACCATTATCATTTCACATGGCACACCGGTGGCAAAAAAAAAATTACAGTAGCAAAACAGCAACTGAGGAACAAAAAAATGGAGAATGTCAGCTATGAAATGGGGGGCAATGTGGAGTCTCTTTGTGGCAATCTTCGTGGCAATATTTGAAGGGCTGCCATATAGAGGATGGTATGCAGTTGTTTTCTGTTGCCCCAGAAGGTTGGACCAGAACCAATGGGTTGAAATTAAATCAGAAGAGTTTTCGGCTAAACATTAGGAAGAACTTCCTGACAGTTAGAGTGGTTCCTCAGTGGAACGGGCTTCCTCGGGAGGTGCTGGGCTCTCCTCCTTTGGAGGTTTCCAGAGGCTGGATGGCCATCTGACAGCAATGCTGGTTCCGTGAACTTGGGCAGATCATGAGCGGGAGGGCAGGAAGGGTTGCCTCAGGGCTTAGTTCTCGTGGCCCTTTCTTACACCCCCAGGGTAATGCTGATCGCCACTTTGGGGTCAGGAAGCAATTTTTCTCCAGGCCAGTTTGGCCGGGGATCCTGGAGGTTTTTTTTCATCTTCTGGGTGTGGAACAGGGGTCGCTGGGGGGGGGGGTGGAGGGGGTGGGAGTTGTGAATTTCCTGCACTGTGCAGGGAGTTGGACTAGATGATCCTGGAAGTCCCTTCCAACTTTGCTTCTATGATTCTTTGATTCAATAGTTCGAGAAGATGAGAAGAAACAGGGAAAGAGCACATCTGTCCAGGATCATCCCTCCTTGTTAAGCGGTGTTGACAGGTAGGGAGCGATTCCAGCCGATGCAAGCCGGTATGGACACGGCTCAGTCTGGTTAGTCACACAGTCCTTCCCCTTGACAGTTTGGATGGGATTTCGTCTCTTCTGCTCTCCCCCCCACCCTTCCAATTTCTTCTCATAAATGTCTTTCCACATCAAGGCCTTGAAGAAACAAAGAGCTACTGGAAATAGCGAATGGTGTGTCTTTGGGGAGGCAGGTCTCGGGAAGCACAGAGCGGGGGGGGGGGAACGGACCCCGGAGTGTCTGAGACGGGTCTAGCTTCCCGTCAGCAGCTGGGTGAGGTTGGCAGAGAAACCAAGAAGATGCATTTACAGGGGCCCGTTGCGGCTGAGGCTGAGGCTGACCTGACCGGAGAAGCGCTGAGACAGACAGGGAGGAGGGGGGGAAGAGACTGCAGAGCAGAAGGGAGAAAGTGATGGGGGGGGAGGAATCCAGCTTTAAGGAAATATTCTCATCTGTGGGTTTTAGATCCAGCCAAAGCAGTTTGCTCAGCCCCAGGAAGCCGGTCCACTTATTTTGCCCTATTAGGGGGATATCTGGGGGATTAAACATGCAAAAATGAGATCCCTAAACAGTTGATAAGGCAAGAAAGGGGTTGGTTTTTCAAATGGAATCACAAAAGTAGGCTTATAATGGTGGATTAGCTAGCAGGTTATTCAGAAACTGGCTGATTTAAATGTTTTTGACACAAAAAAAAGGTATCCTCAATTAGTCTAGCAATACCCTTTTTCAAAATGTTAATTGTTTTAATTATCAAAAAAAAGCTACTGGGGGGGGGATGGCACCATCTTAGAAGGGGAACTCCCCCTTCACACAGGAGTGGTTGCTTCTTCTAAAATGAGATATTCCCCTTCTTTTCAGGCATCAGAGGAAATTCCTCTTCTAAGACAGGTGCTTCCTGTAACATCACAATGAAAATTGGGATACAAGAAGGCCATGGGTCCCAAAATTACCCACACTCCTGTAAGATACAAAGGCCACGTTTATTACATATTAAGACTCTGCATGGACAGGTTACAGATGTTTCCACAAGTCTCTTCATCTGTATCTCTCCCTGGATTTTGAAGATCCAGATTACCTGCTCCTGGTTCTGAAGAGGAACAAACGATTAAGGGGGGACAAGATAGAGGTTTATAAAATTATGCACAGGGGGGGGGAGGGTGGACAAAGAACTTTCTCTCCCTCTCTTGAAATACTAGAATTTCGAGGACATCCAATGAAGCTGATGGGCAGCAAGTTCAGGACAGACAAAAGGAAATACTTCTTTAACCAGAAAGCTATTAAAATGTGGAAATCGCTCCCAGAGAATATAGTGATGGCCACAGGCATAGACTGCTTTAAAAGGGGATCAGACAGATTAATGGAGGGCAGGTCTATCAATGGCTACTAGCCACAGTGACTGAGGGCAACCTCCATGATTAAAGCATTTAGAGGGACTAAATCTCTGAATCCCAGAGCCAGGAGGCAACATCAGGGGAAGGCCTCGGCCTCTATGCCCCATTGCTGGCCCTCCAGAGGAACTGGTTGGCCACTGTGTGAGACAGGATGCTGGACTAGAGGGACCCTCACTGGTCTGATCCAGCAGGGCTCTTCTTATGTCCTTATCAGGGAAGGCCTCGGCCTCCGTGCCCTGCTGCTGGCCCTCCAGAGGAACTGGTTGGCCACTGTGTGAGACAGGATGCTGGACTAGAGGGACCCTCACTGGTCTGATCCAGCAGGGCTCTTCTTATGTCCTTATCAGGGAAGGCCTCGGCCTCCGTGCCCTGCTGCTGGCCCTCCAGAGGAACTGGTTGGCCACTGTGTGAGACAGGATGCTGGACTAGAGGGACCCTCACTGGTCTGATCCAGCAGGGCTCTTTTTATGTTCTTCTCAGGGAAAGGCCTCTGCCTCTCTCCCCTGTTATTGGCCCTCCAGAAGAACTGGTTGGCCACTGTGTGAGACAGGATGCTGGACTAGATGGATCACTGGTCTGATCCAACAGGGCTCTTCTTATGTTCTTATCGGGGAAGGCCTCGGCCTCTATGCCCTGTTGCTGGCCCTCCAGAGGAACTGGTTGGCCACCGTGAGACAAGATGCTGGACTAGATGGACCATTGGTCTGACCCAGCAGGGCTCCTCTGATGTTCTTGTGTTCTTAAATGCCTTAAGGCAGGAAGTTTGTGTGATGGGACTCACCAGTACTGAGTCTCGGCACCTTTGGCAAGGGCTCTCCCAAGTCCTGATAGGGGAATAGGTGGAAATCGGTGCAACCTTATATATGCATACCTGCACTTTTTTTTAACAGAAAAAAAGCACTGCTCTCAGGAGTCATCCTAAGGGGAGCATGAATGTAATCAGTTCACACATTCACATCAGCAGTCTGGGCTCAGCAGTCGCACAACATATAAGCCAAACATCTTGGCTCAAATAGGGATCCTTGGTACCAGGAGAGGAGCACTAGAAGAGAAGAAGAAGAGATTGGATTTGTACCCCACCCTTCACTACCGGAAGGAGCCTCAGAGCGGTTTACAATCTCCTTCCCCTTCCCCTCCCCAGAACAGACACCCTGGGAGGTAGGTGGAGCTGAGAGAGCTCTTTCAAGGACTGCTCTTGAGAGAACAGCTCTGAAATTACTTGTAACTGACCCAAGGTCACACCAGCAGCCGCATGTGGAAGAGTGGGGCATCAAACCCGGTCCTCCCGGATTAGAGTCTGCATTTCTAACCACTACACCAAACTGGCTCTCGTGATCCTGTGACATAGATTAAGCTGAGAGTAGGAAACGGGCTGAAGGTCACCCACCAAGCTTCCACAGCAGAATGGGGCTGTGGCTCAGTGGAAGAGCCTCTGCTTGGCATGCAGAAGGTCCCAGGTTCGATCCCCGGCATCTCTGGTTTAAAAGGATCAGGTAGGAGGTGATGGGAAAGACCTCTGCCTGAGACCCTGGAGAGCTGCTGGCAGGGCAAGTAGACAATGCTGACCTTGATAGAAAGGAAGGAAGGAAGGAAGGAAGGGGAGAAAGAAAAAACAGGGAGAAGGAAGGAACAGGGAGAAGGAAGGAAGACTTTAAGGGCAAGTCAACAGACATCTTTCACACACACACACACAGCCCAGCTAATCCTGTGTGAGCAGGAAGCAAGGCTGGCATAAAGGTGTGAAGCACAGGAAACATACAAGTGCCTGAAGGTGTTCCAACCCATGTCTGACTCTTTCTGGCTGTGGCTGCTTTTCTTGCCGCCTCTGTGAATGAGGACTGCCCTCGAGAGAACAGCTCTGAGAGAACTTGTGACTGACCCAAGGTCATGCCAGCAGGTGCAAGTGGAGGAGTGGGGAATCAAACCTGGTTCTCCCAGATTAGGGTCCGTGCTCTTAACCACTACACCAAACTGGCTAAAGTTCACCAGTGTGTCTCTCTTGTCACCGGTCCAATGTGAAGAGCGTGTCGGAGAGGACCGCAAGGAAACTCATGGCCTGTACCTCTGGCAGGCATCTCCAACAGCTGCCATAGTAACCCAGAGCTTATGTCAGCCAGGCTGGAGGTCTCTGTGATACAGAACACAGGAGCAGCCCTGCTGGGTCAGACGAAGCCCCGCTGGATCCAGCATTCCATTTCCAGCAGTCCCCATATTCCCAGACTGGAGGTCTCGTTGCTACAGGAGAGGAGAGCAGCCATGCTGGATCAAATCAAGCCCCATCGGACCCCGGCATTCAGTTTCCAGCCGTCTTCGTATTCCCACGCTGTCCCACATATGTCAGCCCGAATCAGAGGCTGAGGCAGTGTCGACACCTCACAAAGCCCCGCTTGAGTGATGGCCGGCGGTGTTGATTGGTTATTTATCTGGCTTTGATTTCTTGGGTTTACAGACTCCCAGCTCGGCGGTCCATAATGTCATAGTTTAATATTTATGAAGTGCCAAGCATTCCAGAGATAACGGATGCCGGGGCCCGATCGTTGCGGTTCTCCATTAGGATTCGGGGGGGGGGAGGGGGTTCATGAGGCAGCATTTATGCCTCCGCGAGGCATAAACATTTTCTGTTCGGTGGCCGACCCCCAGGAGAAATGTCAGAGCTAGAAGAGGCAGGGATTAGAAGATACCTCTCCGAACCAAGCAGAACGAGGTTCTTGCTGTGTCTGTCCATCATTCTTTTCCTGTGTTGTTTGTTACGTTGGGCAGTCACTGCAAAATGGGGACACTGCAGCAAAGGAAAAAAAATTGCATGCCTTCCCTCCCCTCCTGGAAGGCTACTGTCGTTCGGCATCTGAAATCACTCCACTCTCCCAGATATAAGGACAGATGGACACGTTCTAGCTGTATCTGAAGAAGTGAGCAGTGACTCCTGAAAGCCCCTCCCCTGCCACAAATGTGGTTAATCTTTCAGGTGCTCCTGGACTCTGGCTCTTTTCTACTGCTACAGACAAACACATGGCTATCCATCTTGAGCTCCCTCCCTGAAGGTGTCGGTCTCAATGCTGACCCTTGGAGAAACAACCAAGAAAAGGAAATTAGAAGGAAAAGTGAAAATAAATGGGACGAATGGGCAGAAAATGCACTTAAATGTGCAGACAGAACCAATGCATGGGCACTCAGAAGTTATTTACTCAGGAGTAAGTAGTGCTGAGTTCAATAGGGCTTACTTCCAAATTAGGGCTAGACTACATGGGACTTTGCACAGGGGCGTAGACTTTTCTGAAGTCTGGGGGGGCGGGGGCTCTTTAGCGTACACACTTTGCGCATGCGCTCGCTGGGGAGATGTTTCTGCCCCCCCCCCGGAAAACCTACCGCCAGCCATCGCGCCTCCCCGGCCCTTCCGAGGCTCACCAGCTGGTGCTGCTGGTGCCTTTCCCTCCTCCTCCGCCCTGGCCACTCCCTCCCTCACCCCTTAAAGAGGAAGAGGGAGAGATAAGGAGGGAAGAATGGCCAGGCTGGTGGGGGGGGGAGAGGCACCAGCTGGCGAGCCTTCGAAGGGCCCAGGAGGCGCGGCGGCAAGGCACCGGCGGCAGGCGCAACGTTTTCCCGGGGGGGCTCAGTCCCCCCCGGGAAATTTCGGGGGTGGCTCGAGCCCTCGAGCCCCCCCCCCCCGTAGTTTACGCCGGTGACTTTACAGATCTGTGACTGGAGTGGAATTCAGCTGCTGGGCAGAGAAGGGGATGACAATCAGGGCCGTGGCATTGGGGAATGGGAGTTGTCCATGTGTTATTCCCCCAGTCAAAAATGCTGCCCCCCTGACTTCCGGCAAGATTTGCGACCATGGCGGACGCGCTCCTCCGCACTAGCGGGGAGCGCGATCCGTACCCGGCGGGAAGAAGGGGCTTCGGACCGGTGCCGAGCCCCCAGAGACCCTAGTGAAGGGGCTCTGCCTGGGGTGGCACGAGGGGGATCTCTCCCTACGGTGGCGATCGAGGGATTGAGGTCCCCTTTCATCACCCCCATAGGTTCCCCCGTCCGTGGGAGCCGTATGGCTAAAAGCGCAAAACCGAGAAGCAGCAGAGAGTGTGAAGCAATGAGGCTGGAACTGACAGTTACGCTTGGAGAAACAGTGAGTCTGAAGTAAAAAGAAACAGAATACAGCGGGAAAGGCGGGTGGAGTAAACCCCCCCCCCCCCTCGAGACTGGCGTACTTACGGGACTCTTTACGTGGCGTTACTGCATGAAAAAACGTATGTTCGGCTTGCTTGATGGCAGCATCGCTCTTTAGAGGATATGAACTTTAAAAAGATATAAGCGCAGTCGTGGAATTTGCTCCTTTCGTCCATCTTATCTAACTATCAACAAAGAAGCACAGTCTCAACAATGGCGGGGAAACCGAAACCTTCCCCCAAACTAGGAAGTACAGCTCCGAGTTCAAAGGTTGATACCACGGAGATGAGCATGGTGTTCTCCTCGTTATTGCGACCTCTAGTGGACCAAATGACAGCTCTCAACGTTAAGATGGACAAGATGCAATTGGACCTGAAGGAGTCGAATAAAACTACAGAGAAGCTGCAGCGAGAACTTCTGGAAGTTAAGACTTCAGTTAAAAATCATGATTCAAGACTACAAAAAGCGGAGAAAGAAAAGGCCTTCCATTCTGATCAGCTCTTGAAACTTCAGATGGAAAGATCGAATTTTTTCCTAAGACTTCAGAATGTACCAGAGGATAAAGGAGAAGACCTTAAAAATCTGTTAAGTGAAGCGCTTGAACCAGTGACGGGCTTAAAAGCAGCGGAAATAAAAAGCGATATGGATATGGTTTACAGAACCTATCCAGATTATACTAAAAAGAAAAGCCTGCCTGGTGAGATTCAGATAAGGTTCTCCAAAAAGTCAACAAGAGATGTGGTGCTCAGGACCACAAATAAAGCAGTTCTGAAGATCAAAGGAAAAGAAGTTAAAGTGATGAAAGATATCCCATTTGAAATAAGGAAAAGAAGGAAAGCCTATGGAAAACTGACATCTTGGCTACAGTCTGAATCTATTATCTATAGGTGGAATGTTCCGGAAGGACTGAGCTTCAGCATCAAAAACAAGAAATACAAGATTGACTCTGTCCAACAGGCGAAAAGTTTTTTGGAAAAAAGCAAAGAAAAGAAAAAAGAGAAAGACTCAGATGGTTCACTGGCATCGCAAGAAAGTATGTATGGATTTGATAGCTCAAAGAGCGAAGAAGAAACGTCTGACTCGGAAAAGGGAGCAGCAGCCCCAAAAGTACAAGAAGAGACTGTTAAGACAAGAAGAGGACGAAAGAAGAAATAAAGGCTGAAATGTTTTTTGAAACTGCACTTATATATAATAGATTATGTGTATAATTAAGCATTCCTTCAAAAGAGCATGTCTGTCAAACAGCTTTTTTTTATTTTTCATGTATCATCAGTAACAATTTTATCTAAATATTAGCCAAGGTTTAAAACGCTTCATATGTATTAATGGCATAGCAATATTAAGCAAATGATAAAGCACACTCTGTATAAGGTAAACATAGCTTAGAAAAGTAGCGTTGTAGAATTAGATATAGATAAAATTAATAAAAATTTAAAAAAAAAAAAAAATGCTGCCCCCCTGTCTCCTTTAGGCACTAGTGGGGGGGCACAAAATGGGTACCAGTCCTTTTCTGTATTGGGACTCAAGCCCCAGCAGGGGTGACATGTTTCATAAGGGAAGCAGCACAAAGCTGTATTATCCTGTTAGCACCACCACCCTGCGGGTGCGCACACACACACACACACACAGAGTTCTTGCCAGTAAATGATTCTCTGGATATCCACTCCTAGCTTGCCTACTGGTTCAGCCACAACCTGCCAGACTGTAGCCCTGATATTTGGGGGTCAGCAGAACAGGATTTTTAAGCCTGGAGAGAAAGGCACAAGTCACCCATGGGACTGCTCTGTTCGCCGTAGCTCCAACTCTGTTCCAGTTCCTCTGGAGGGCCAACAACAGGGCACAGAGGCCGAGGCCTTCTCCTGATAAGAACATCAGAAGAGCCCGGCTGGATCAGACCAATGGTCCATCTAGTCCACCCCATAGGCATCAACTTCAGGGGGGCTGGGGAGCTGGAGCCCCCCCCCCCCGAACTTTTTCAGGAGGTGCTGAGCCTCCACCGGAGACAATGGACTGTGATGTCTCTGGCCCAGCCCCAGTCCCCTCCCGGGAAATTGGAAAGTCTACGCCCTTGGTCCAGCCTCCTGTCTCACATAGTGGCCAGCCAGTTCCTCTGGAGGGCCAACAGCAGGGCAGAGAGGCCAAGGCCTTCCCTGATAAGAACATGAGAAGAGCCCTGCTGGATCAGACCAGTGGTCCATCTAGTCCAGCATCCTTCCTCACACAGGGCCAGCCAGGTCTTCTGTAGGGTCAACAACAGGGCATAGAGGCAGGGGCCTTCCC
The DNA here is from genome assembly GCA_029233225.1 of Lepidodactylus listeri. NCBI lineage: Eukaryota > Metazoa > Chordata > Lepidosauria > Squamata > Gekkonidae > Lepidodactylus > Lepidodactylus listeri. Next base: position 180,216,685 of record JARCFY010000002.1, read on the forward strand.
TGGTAAGAACATCAGAGGAGCCCTGCTGGATCAGGCCAGTGAGGGTCCCTCTAGTCCAGCATCCTGTCTCACACAATGGCCGACCAGTTCCTCTGGACGGTCAACAACAGGGCAGAGAGGCCAAGGCCTTCCCCTGATAAGAACCTCAGAAGAGCCCTGCTGGATCAGACCAGTGAGGGTCCCTCTAGTGTGGCATCCTGTCTCACACAGTGGCCAACCAGTTCCTCTGGAGGGCCAATAACAGGGTGTAGAGGCCGAGGCCTTCCCTGATAAGAACATCAGAAGAGGCAGAGCCCTGCCGGATCAGACCAGAGGCCTGTCCTGTCCAGCATCCTTTCTCACACAGTGGCCAACTGGTTCCTCTGGAGGACCAACAATCTGGAGGGCATACAATCCAAGGTCTCCCCTTGATGCTGCTTCATGGCACTGGTATTCAGAGGTTGACTGCCTCTGAATGTGGAGGCTCCCATTACACAATGCTGCAAGGATTTGTTTTAATATTTCATGAGGGAATGAGCAAACGTTCCCTCGGCTGGCCAGTGGATTCAGGTCTCTATTTTCTGCTGTAGGTTTTGCAGATTCATTTTAATTGCAGACACGCCTCATACAGAGGTTGACAGGCATTGTATTTGTACCATCAACATCATTTTTAATATAGCACTGATTTATCGGTACACAAATGAGGTTGAGAAATGTATACTTGAGGGGAGGGGAATTCAGAGCAAGGAGGCAGACAATGGCACGCGTGTCAACATTCCTGGGTTCGATTTGCACAAGGGATGAGCACTTCAAAATTGTCCCTAATAACTGCTATTTTCTTTGGTTGAATGAGAAATGCAGACCTGAATGGACCTGAATAAATGGCCGGAGTTCTCAGGAAAAAAGGTGGGATTTGGAAGACAGGGGAAAAGGAAAAACAGCTCTGCACTGAACACGTTTTCCCAAGCATCATGCACAGCAGACAGGAATCCTCCCCCTCTCTACCCACAATGCCCTGGCCCCAAGTTTCCATTTTACGGCTTTCCCCCCACCTCGCTATAAATATGTTTTTTGAGGGCCCCATTTATCAGCTCTTGCTTCTATCGAGTCAGAGGCCCCAGCTTTGCCTGTGACAGGTCGAAATTGACTTGTATGATATTGGAATTGCTATTGATTCCTTCGGCACCTTGCAACGTGACGATCTGGAGTGAGGGGATTGGAGTTCCACAGTGCCATCAAGATTACTGTGTCTGCCCCCAACTCCCAATCCTTTCCTTCTCTTCTCCCCCACCCTTTGTGCTTTGTATGCATTAGACAGCAAGAAACCACCTTCTACAGTCTTCCCTGGTCGGAAGCTTTTATGGGACTGGGCTGGTTATCCACAGAAGGTTGGGGGTTCCAGACCAGCACCTTTCTGTTCTTTACAAGGATTTTGGATGTCTCACCCCTGTAGTTTTGACCTGGAAAATCCCCATTTTGATTTCACTTCCCCCGTGTACAAATTGAAGGCGCAGATCTTTATGTTCACACCCGTTTTTGTTTCCTGGCATTGAAATTTCCCCATAAAATGAATATGTTTCCCTTCTCCAAAGCTATTTGTGTCTCAATACATCAGGTTTACACACTAGATATTGTATATTTCAACGACATTGGATAATATACATTGCAGCGATGCCGAAAACATAAACGCTGTACAGCATTGCACTTAAAAGCCATCTAATGAGCATACACATTAATGTGAACCAATCAACACAACCAACCGGGGCGGGGGGGGGGGGGCAGGCTGCCAAAACAGTTGGCAAAAATACAAATGACTATCTGAAGAAATGAAAGAGAAAAGATGAGTTCAGGTCTAGCCATTTCTGAAAAGAATAGAAAGCCTGGACTCACTGATATGCAATTATCTCCTCTGATCTAAGAACCCTGGGATTTAGAGGATCCAGGTTAAAAAACGTGCAACTTGCTTGCAGTCCATAGTCCTGAAAACGGTGACATCCACCCTATGGGGCAATTCCCACCAAAACACAGACTCTCTTCCTGTTGGTGGGAAAGGGCGGTTTGTGTTGGTTCTCCCCTCTCACCACAGATCCCCAGTTTGCCCCCATGATTGTGGGGGGGGGGGGGGAGAAGACAGCAATAAAAAGGAGAGGTGGGGGGCACCTTCTTCCGGCATAACTCTGCTCGCACTGCTGTGGATCAAGCACCCCCTTTTTAAATGTTCGGGCCAGAACCCTTTAGGAGCACTGAAAACTCACTCCCCATTCTCCAGCACAAAACTCTTGGGGCAGATATTACTATATTTAGTCAAATGCACAACTAGGTTATCCCCAAGATAGTACAGTAACAACAAAAAGAAGGGGGTTATCTTAAATTCACATATAATTTACAGTAATGTCCTACTGCTGGCCCTCCTGGGCTGAGTTGTCGCGGGGCTTTCCGTTTGCACTGCGTAGACTGATGTGGGACCATGCCGGGAAGGAGGCGGAACAGAGAGTTCACACTGCAGGGCGGCCCCTGGTGGTGGCGCTGCAGCAGCAGGCGGCTTTGGTCTGTTTTGCCAAGCTGCGCATGGGCACAGCAGCCAGATCAGTGGGTTCACATCACCAGTGCTGCTTGATGCACAGCTTATTTGCATCCACACTGCCAGGAAGCAGGAAGAATGCGCACGCAGACGGCTTGACACCGGTTTCACCAGGTACCTTTTTGAAGTGCAATGAAAGCGCTTCAGGCCCGGGTGAGTGCGGCATGGCAACACCGGGCAGCTGCGGCTGTCTGAACAGGCTCTCTTAATCCACTTGCAAAGCGGGACCATATCGGGCCAAAACGCCAGTCTGTCCTCAGCCACTGGGAGGTGGTTTGTCATTGCCTGCTTCTGGTTCATGACCCTGGACTCCCATACAAATACTAACCAAAGCAAATTCTGTTCAGCTTCTGAGATCCGACAAGATCAGGCTACCCAAGAAACACCAGAAGACAGTGCCTTCGTTCCCCTGACTTCGTATACTTAGGTGGGATTGTCTTCACTTGCCTTTGGTGAAGAGACAATGAAATCTAATTTGACTGGCTACATAATGTTGCAGTGTGTCAACCCACTGATTGTGTAATGCCTAATTTTATGGGATACATGGAGATAATATATGGTATGTCCCGCAAAAGAAGCAAGTTTATTTCCCCCGGTTCTTTTATTTTCAATCCACCTTTCTTCCGTGATGGGGTTCAGGGCAGAGGTGGGCACTTGAGGGGTCTCCCATTCAGACCATGACCATACCAAGAGTGCATAGCTTCAGCAACCCTAAACATTAAGGGCAGGTAGAACACCAAATCCCTGACCTGGAGAGCCCAGCCAAGCCCAATCTCCTTAGATCTCAGAAGCTAAGCAGGGTCAGCCCTGGTTAGTACTTGGATGGGAGGCCCCCAAGGAAGAGGTCGAGGGTCCCTGCGCGGAGGCCGGCAAGGGCAAACCTCCTCTGTTCATCCCTTGCCTTGGAAACTCTATGGTGTTGCCATAAATCTGCTGTGACTTGATGGCACTTTCCACCACCACAATACCCAGACCACAAGGACAGTGGCTGGTTTTATAGAAGCCTTCCTTCCAAAGCCTGCTGGTGATTCTCATGAGGAAGAACCACCAAATCTGCCTCTCAGTTTCACTGAAGCTGCTAGTATTGGACCCTAAGAATTTTGCGTTTTGTAAGCCACCCCCACTCCATCTGTTGTAGAGTTGTGGATCAGCTCCAAAAATAGGAGATATCAATCCAGAATACCAGATAATATAAGATGTGTGTGCTCTGGATATTCTCCACTTGCAACATTTGGATGGAAAACAGAAATTTTGCTGGGGTGGAAATTTCTCTCGAAAAACAGTGGGGCTACAAATCCTGATCTTCTGTCCTGACTTGGGTCACATCTTTCACTCAGCCTCTCCCCCTTAATCCTTCCTGGATAAATCACATGGGAAATTCCATCCAATTGGAGAATGTTACATAATCAATGGAAATTTATTTATTTATTAAATTTATACCCCGCCCTCCCCGTGAACAATATTGCACAGCTGATCAGATTTGGCTGTGTCCCGTCCTCAGAGACAGCAAGCAAGGCCAATCCCATTGGTGGCTCCATCGTGAATGGGATGATGTCACAATTCTGTATAGCCAATCAGATTGGCCTACAAAAGTCACTGAGAGCAAGTGAGGGCTGTCATCAACCCATAAGTTATGAAGCATAGCAAAAGTTTGATAAGGAAGAGGGCAAGGCACTTTTCAACAGCGTCAAAAATGTGCACAGAAACAGGACAAAAGGCCTGGTAGCCCCCCTTTTTTAAAAATAAAGGCGGCTTTAATGGATGGTTGCATATTTAAAGTTGAACATAATAACAACATCAAGTGATGTACCTCCCCTGTACAGAGCAATGCAAGCCAGAAAGTTAAACCTCTTTCATCAACCATGTCACAATCAAACAAGGGGGGGAGAAGGAAAGAGAGCCTCAAAAAGAGAACAGAGCAAGGTAGAACAGAGCAGGGATATGGACTGAATATGAAGAAGAAGAAGAAGAAGAAGAGATTGGATTTATACCCCGCCCTCCACTCCCCAAGGGAGTCTCAGAGCGGCTTACAAACTCCTTTCCCTTCCCCTCCCCACAACAGGCACCCTGTGAGGTAGGCGGGGCTGAGAGAGCTCTGACAGAAACTGCTCTTTTTCAAGAACAGCTGTGCCAGAACAGTGGCTTGCCCAAGGTCATCCAGCAGGTGCAAGTGGAGGAGTGGGGAATCAAACCCGGTTCTCCCAGATTAGAGTCCGCGCACTTAACCACTACACCAAACTGGCTCTTATGACAATATTTGGAAGAAATTAGGAAAGACAGGTTAGAGATTTTGCAAAATTATCCTTTCGAGGTATTGTACGGGTGCTTCTTTGTCACACCCTAGCAGGGAGCCACACGTGGGAAGCAGGGAGAGAGACTATCCTAAAAGCAGGGGACTGGAGGTTCCTGGAATTGGCGGGGATAATGGGAAAGAGACGGCAGGAAGCGTCTTTTGACCAGCCCTCATTTCTCAGCCCTCTCTGCCACATCTCTCTGGAGAGGCAGCTGCTGAGTTGAAGCTGGATGAGCTCCTGCTGCCAATTGCTTTACAAGGCAGTTAAAGCGGCAAGTGGGCAGCTGGGAAGACAGCGGTCCTTTCCGCACTTGGATCTCATCCCTGGTTTTATCAGAGTTCAACTCACAACACAATCCCTTGCATTTCTGCCTGGTTATAACAGCATCCGTTTATCCCGGGACAAGTGTAGGGCGAAACCAGGGTGACCTTAATGTAATGTGGAAACAAAAAATATCCCGAGATAATTACAGGGGTAAACTCGAGTGTAGTGTAGAATGCGAGTTCGAGGACAGGGTTGAACCAGAATTTAAGGTCTAGTGCGGAAAGCACCAGCCTCTCCCTGATCAGCAAGATGAAGGCACTGCCTTGCTCGAAAGGGGAGGCTCTTCAGGGCTGCGTCTTCTGCCTTCATGCATGCACGCTGTCAAAACTGCCTCGCCAGATCTGAACAGCAAAATGGAACCTCCATGTCCACTGGCAGTCTACCTCTGAATTGCAGGCACTAGTACCATTCATCAAATGGGAAGGTCTAGGACTTTCAGGCTAGAGGCATTCGTTTGACTTTGGATGCTAAACTAGTTTAGAAAGTGACTTGGGTAAAGAGCCAGTTTGGTGTAGTGGTTAGGAGCAGTAGACTCTAATCTGAGAGAACTGGGTTTGATTCCCCCACTCCTCCGCATGCAGCTGCTGGTGTGACCTTGGGCCAGTTGCAAGTTCTCTCAGAGCTGTTCTCTCAGGGGCAGTCCTTGAAAGAGCTCTCTCAGCCCCGCCTACCTCATGGAGTGTCTGTTGTGGGGAGGGGAAGGGAAAGGAGTCTGTAAGCCACTCTGAGACTCCTTCAGGTAGTGAAAGGCGGGGTATAAATCCAATCTCTTCTTCTTCTAAATGATTAGGGACTGTGGTCTGTACTGCTGTTGTATAGCTTGCTGTGAGCAGGATTCTATTATGTAATTTTTGCATCACTTGATGCATTGTTTTAATACTTATGTTTTGCGCCAATTCGGGGGGGGGGGTAGATTTCTGGTTGGTTCTGGACTTCTACAGTCCTAAGGGGGTTTTTTCTGGGGAACATGGAGTTCCAGAACCTCTTCAACAAAATTCTTTTAAAAATGTTTAAAAGTTTATGTGTTTTCAGCATACAGATGGAAAACTTTATTTCCCTCTTGATAGTTCCAGCACCTTCCCCCTTCCAAAAAAAGCCCTGCCTAACCCTATTCCATTCTTTAGAGAAGAAGAAGAGAAGAGATTGGATTTATACCCTGCCCTTCACTTGTAGTCCCAGAGCGGCTTACGATCTCCTTTCCCTTCCCCTCCCCACAACAGACACCCTGGGAGGTAGGTGGGGCTGAGAGAGCTCTGAGACAACGGTCCTTGAGAGAACAGCTGGTACAGAGCTATGGTTTGCCCAAGGTCATCCAGCAGCTGCAAGTGGAGGAGTGGGGAATCAAACCCAGTTCTCCCAGATTAGAGTCCGCGGACTTAACCACTACACCAAACTGGCTCTTTTTATTGAATGTCCCCTCCTGTTGATAGTTCTGATTGTTCTGACTCACTTTGTGCCATTAGCTGTCAGTGCCTGACATGAATTTCCCTGTTGTGACATGTGCCTGATATGTAATTGCCTGTTATCTATTTTAATTAATGCTAAAGGTACCTGATGGGTTAGCACATTTTCTAGTAAGTGTTTTCCTCTCCCCCAACCGACACAGCGGCAACCCTCACTCCTTTTATTTCAGGTCCCGCCCGGGACTTTGCAACAGCTGGGTGACCCATCCTGAAGGAATGTGGAGTATTCTCTCCCCCTCTGAGCGCTTGGCCCCCCTCTGCTTTCGCCAGCTGGCTTTGCTTGCACTGCTTTTGCCTAGTCTTTTACGCGCGTGCACACTGAGTGCTTTACCTTATGGTGTGTTATCTCCTCTCCTGTGTCCTTGGCCAGGGGGAGGAAGGAATACTCTGTGAACTGAGAACTTGTTATGTTTGCAGGCAACAACTTTAAGCCATGAGAACAACTATTTCCCTGGGAACTAACTTTCCCACGTCTTTCGTGGGAACTGGTATTACTGTTAGAAGCGCGCCAAAATATAGTGCACTGATTGGTGGCATATTCATAATCATGTAGCAGTTTAGTATATCAATGGACGTAACCCATAGCATTTCATTACTAACAGAACAAGTGTAAGACTCCAGTGATCTTTCTACAAGTAAAGGACTTTTTACTCAAAGACCTGTTGTGGACTATATTCATTGGGACATTCTCACATTAGCCTTGAATGCCAGTAAAAAAGGGAAGGAAGGAAGGAAGGAAGGAAGGAAGGAAGGAAGGAAGGAAGGAAGGAAGGAAGGAAGGAAGGAAGGAAGGAAGGAAGGAAGGAAATGCACCTCATTTTGCTACCTTTTTGGCCTCATTTTGTACCGCAATTCTTATGTACTCTGCCATTTTAGCAATTCCCTTGCCATTTTTTAAAACCATTAGTTAAAATAAGGGGTCTCCAGTGTAGAAGAAGAAGAGGAAGAGATTGCATTTATACCCTGCCCTTCACTTGGAGCCTCAGAGCAGCTTACAAACTCCTTTCCTTTCCCCTCCCCACAACAGACACCCTGTGAGATACATGGGGCTGAGAGAGCTCTTTCCACAACTGTCCTTGGGAGAGCAGCTCTGACAGAACTTATGACTGACCCAAGGTCACCCAACCGGCTGCATGTGGAGGAGTGGGGAATCAAACCCGGTTCTCCCAGATTAGAGTCCGTGCACTTAACCACCACACCAAACTGGCTCTGTGGTGTAGTGCCTGTGGGCATTATGGTGCCCACCGACACCTTTCCCGGTACCCACCAAATGGTTTTAGAAAGTGGGTGGGCCAGGCAGGGCTTTTGTCCAGCAAGGCTTCTGATTGGCCATTGAAGATTTGATTGGCTGGGCAGGTTTTTAAAAACACTGCCCCCACGGGACGAGGATCTTCACTGTGAGCCTGAAGGTGAACTGCAGCAGCCGTTTTGTGGCTGGCTTTGCTTCCTGCAGCAGCCGCTGTGTGGCTGTGCCCACCATGCCATGTCAGGATCCCCAGAATTCCAAAGGTGCCCACAGACGCAAGAAGGCTGGGGACCTCTGGTTTGGAACAAGAGGACTAGAAACCTTACATAGCCGATCGGAGGAGTTTTCTGGAGTCCTGGATAGAGATGAAACGAGACGTGGATTTCCCTGACCGCTTACTTGGGCGGCTGGACAAGGCCATCGATTGAGGAAGGAGCTCTCCTCTCCTCGGCTGTGGCCTGAGGATTAATTTATGTTTGTTGAGAGAGCTCTAATTAAGTCTCTTTAAGAGAAAGTTAACTTTAATGCGGCCAAGTAGCTAGGATGAATCGGACTCTGAAGATAAATGGGCCTCCGGTTTTCTCAAGGCAGGTTTTTTCTCCTTTGGAGACAGGCCCACCTTGACAAAGCGCGAATTTGACATAGAAAAGGAATTGGTAAACAGTACCTTTGGAGGGACTAAGATATTATCCCCAGCTACAGGTTTTTTTCTCCATCCTGGATTAGTTGCTAAGGTGAGGGATCGTGGCCAGTCAGGGATGGGGCACCAAAAAGGATGACAGTCAGCGTGGTATAGTGGTTGAGTGTCAGACTAGTGAGGATAAAATGGAAGAGAGGGGGACAATGTAAGCTCTGGTGGGTCCCCATTGAGGATAGGGGAGGGCAGAAATTAAGTAAATAGACATATAGTTTAGATATGTGTTCACAACACTAAGCAACTGTGGATCTGATGGCATCAATTGGTCACTGCCAACCAGTCAGCTGTGATGGCGTCAGCAAGGGCAAGTGAGGGCATACTTGCGAATGAGGGTGAGATGTCAAGGATCATATTGCATACAGGGTCGCAATGTTACATCACCAATCAGATTTGGCTGTGTGATCAGTGAGAGCAAGTGAAAGCAGCTGAGAGCTGAAGACAAAAAGATACAGGAAGCGGGCAGCATTTTGGCGAGGCACGCCAGGAAATTAGCAGAAACGGGCAGCAGCATCCAGCACTGCTGAAGATGGTTGCAAACAGCCACTGGAGCTTCAGCTCTGGCCTCTGAGAGCTATTCATAAAACATCATGCAGCAAAATCATTCGTCTTGGCTGTTAGAAATAAAGTACAGGGACACAGAAAAAGAAGAGAGTGGATTTATACCCTGACCGTCACTACCCAAAGGAGTCTCAGAGTGGCTGACAATCTCCTTTCCCTTCCCCTCCCCACAACAGACACTTTGTAAGGTAGGTGGGGCTGAGAGAGCTCTTTCGAGAACAATGTCTTTGTCCAGGCCTGGCCACCATACGTAACTCCGGGCCAGAGCTTTCATGCGCACAATTCCCGGGTGAGCCTCGTGTAGGGCCTCTAGCACTCGGGGCCGCAGGGGCCTGGGGATCACCACTCGAGATCCCCATAGCAGGCATCCCTTGTGGGCCGATAGTTCGTGCCTGCATGCCGTGAAAGCGACGAAATCTGGTCCCGGTTTTTCCGGCCACCCCCTTCCCACCCAGTCCAAGACACGGGAAAGGATGCGGTCCCGCCACATGCGACGGGCCACATCCGATACCTGTACAGGGCGCTCCAGTAGGTCCTCTAGGAGCACGACGTGGAAAGCGGGAGCCGGATCAGGGTCGCAGGACGGGAGGGGAAGACAGCTGAGGGCGTCTGCATGACCCATCGCCTTCCTCAGGCGATGTACCAATTCGTAGGAGTAGCCTGACAAAAAAATTGACCACCGCAGGACCCGCGGGGACAGCATGTGAAGGGTCTGCCTGTGGGGGGCAAGGAGACCCAGCAGCGGCTTGTGATCTGTGGCCACGGTGAACGACCGCCCGTAGAGATAGTCATGGAATTTCCTGATGCCGGCTACGATCGCTAGAGCCTCTTTGTCGATCTGGGCGTAGTTCCGTTCTGCCGACAACAGGGTCCTGGAGTAGTAGGCAACCAGAACCTCCTTTCCGTTGGGTAGCCGGTGCCCCAAGACCGCCCCAACGCCGTAGGGGGATGCATCGCAGGCCAGGATGACAGGGAGCCTCTCATCGAAATGCGCCAGGACCGCATTCGAAACTAACAGGTCCTTGACGGCCCGGAAGGCCGCATCGTGCTGGGGCCCCAGGCCCAAGCCACTCCCTTGTCCAGGAGACGATGCAGGGGTTCGGCGACCGCCACCTTGTGCGGAAGGAAGGCGTGGTAGAAGTTCACAAGTCCCAAGAACGCCTGGAGTTCCGCCTTTGAGGATGGGCGGGGTGCACCTGTAATTGCCGCTACCTTCTCCTTTGTAGGGTGAATGCCGTCCGCGGTGACTTGGAACCCCAAGAAGGTCACCGAGGAGACTCCCAGGGTGCACTTGTCTTTTCGAACCTTGAGACCCGCGTCCTGGAACCTTTGCAGCACCATCCGGAGGCAAGCTGCAAACATGTCGGCGTCCGGGGCAGCGATGAGGACGTCGTCGAAGAACGGCTTCACTCCTGGAACATCTTTTAGGAGAGAATCCATTAGATTTTGAAAGATTCCGGGTGCTACGCTGACCCCAAATTGGAGGCGTTTTACCTTGAACGCTCCCTTGTGAGTCACAATCGTTTGTGCCTCAGCCGTTGCTTCGTCTACGGGAAGCTGCTGATAGGCTTGGGCCAAGTCTAATTTTCTAAATATTTTGGCGCCCGAGAGGGAGGCCAGAACATGGCTGACCACCGGTACTGGGTACGCGTGGTCCTGTAATGCCTTATTAATTGTACATTTGTAATCCGCGCAGATGCGGACTTCCCCGTAAGCTTTGAGGGGGGTCACAATGGGAGTCTCCCACTTGGCGTGGGAGACCGGCTCGAGCACCCCTTGTGCCACGAGCTTTTCCAGCTCCGCCTCCACTTTGGGCTGGAAGGCGAGCGGTGGCCATTGGACGGCCACGCAGATGGGCCGGACAAGGTCGAAGGAAACCGGGGGTCCTTTGTAGCAGCCCAATGAGCCGTCGAAAACGGCGGGGAATTCCTTGCAGATGGCCGAAAAGTCGGTGGAGCCCACACGGTGTATTCCTGTCCACTGCACTCCGAGCGGCTTGAACCAGGCGCGACCTAGGAGACTGGTTAGATTGCGCTCCACCACAAGAAGGTCTAGCAGGCCATTAAAGGCGTGGTACTGGACCCGGACCTTGGCTAGCCCCTTAATAGCCACGGGGTTTTTCTGGAAGTCCCGGAGGACCAACCTGGCCGGCAGCCGCAGCCAGCGTGCCCCCTTCGGGCAGAGGCGGCGGAACGTAGCTGCGGACACAATTGAATATGCTGATCCTGAGTCCAGTTCCATGGAGCAAGGAACTCCCTCTATTCGGAGAGACACGGAAATCACGCCCGGAATGGGCTGGGGCAAGTTCATTACCGTAGCCATGGGAACGACACTACCCACTTCTTCGAAGTTCACTGCTGGGGCACGGTGGCTGTTCCTCAGGTGGCAGGCCCGGGCGAGATGTCCTGCTTTCCCGCAGGCACGGCAGATGGCATCACGGAAGCGGCATGTCCGTCTGTCATGGGGGTCCCCACAGCTGGCACACGTTGGGGCCTGCCTGTTGAGGGAAGTAGAAGAGGGAACAGAGACAGATGCTGGGCACCGGCCCTTGGGCCTGGGGACACCGGGCTCACCCTTCTTCGAGCATGGTTGCATCCGGTGGACGTCCTCTTCTTCGCTTGAGTCGGGTTCGGGAGGAGCCGCCTGGTGGACTTTGGTGGCTGCCTTGTCCTTTTGCGTTGTCTCGAAGGCTGCTGCTGTTTGGAGCATCTTTTCCAAGGTAGGTTCCGGCATTGCGATGAGGTGCCGGCGGAGCTTGGCTTCCCGGACCCCTCCCATGAAGGCGGTCTCCACGTGGTCATCCACGTGGCGGAATTCGCAGCCCATGGCTAGTCGACGGAGTTCAGCCAGGAAAGTGGCGGCCGACTCCTGCGGCTGCTGCTGGCACTGTATGAACTCCCAGCGCCTGGCCAGTTTTGATGGCTTTGGGGCGAAGTAATCGCCGAGGGTCTTGGTGAGCACGTCGTAAGACACCTCGGTGGGGTCTTGCGGGGCTAGTAGGTTCTGGGCCACCCGCATGATCTCCACCCCTCCGGAACTCAAGAGCCAGGCGCTCTTCAGGTCCGCATCTGTGATTTCACGGACCTTAAAGGCGCAACCCAGCGTCTTGAGCCAGGACTCCCACGTCTCGGGGCGAGACGTATCGAAAGGGGTAATTGGTCCCGGAGCGTTTGCCATATTTACCAGAGCAGGAGCGGCGGCAGCTGTTTGAGCGATGTCCTCGTGTCTTGCGGTGGTGCCGGGGAGCGCTGAGGCTCGGCGCTGGCTAGTGCCGGAGGATCAGGCTCAGAGCGGCTTGTGGCGAGGCGTTGGAGCGCTGGAGCTCGGAGATGCCTGCAGCCAGCGGGACGGAGCTCACTGTGCTGCTGTGGTCGGCTGGAGAGTCGCTCATCGGGATCCCATCCTCGTCGCCACTGATAAGTATTGGAGTCGGGAGTCCGTGGAACAGTGAAACAGCTAGATCTTTATTGCTGGTCTGGATGAAGCATACAATCCAGGGCTCGAAGCCCTCCTTTTATGCTGGTCAGGGACAATCCCCTGACCTCACCCAACTGGCCTGATAGGCTATTATCAGTCTATTTACATTTCATAGGTTCCCTGGGAGAAACCTAGGTACAGGATTGGTGGCCGGTTTGAATCCACCTGGCCTTTGTTCTACCTGGCTGAAGCTCAGGTAGTTTCTTGGCCATGTGCTCTGGCCATGCTCTGGCCATGTGCTCTGGCCATGCGGTCGCAATTAAGGGAGCACATGGTTGTTGTTATGTATTGACCATGCGGTCACCATGTGCTCTTCTTAATGAACAACTGCACGAAGACAGTATCACAGATCTGACCAAAGATGTGCACACATTGCTTCATAAGAATTGACTCCCCTGTCCCTTCTTCCCTTCCCTCTGTTAATTTAAATGGTATCTTCCTGGCCCTGAGGACTAGAAACTTGCTTTCAAAACAACAAAGACCAGTTCTGCACCTAAGAGCCCATTTTGACTCTCCTTCAGTTATCCCATGAATTTGGGACAGGTAGGGGAAATGGAGTTTGGCTGCTCCACAGAGCCTGGTGCCCCTCCGAAGTGTACGAATCAGCCTATATACTAAAAGGTAAAGGTGAAGGTTTCCTTGCTTGAAAGCCAGTCGAATCTAACTCTAGGGGGCGGTGCTCATCTCCCTTTCCAAGCCGAAGAGCCAGCGCAGTCTGAAGACTTTTTCTGTGGTCATGTGGCCGGCATGACTAAATACCGAGGTGCACGGAACGCTGTTACCTTCCCACCGAAGTGGTAACTATTTATCTACTTGCAATGTCTTTCTTTCAAACTGCTAGGTTGGCAGGAGCTGGGGCCAGAGACGGGAGCTGTGAGTGTTCTGCGCAAAGTAGTCAAGGATCAGATCTTGGTTGGTAAACCAGAGTTCTTTATTTCCAATCTCTACATTAGTACAGCTTCTCGGATTATTGTCAGAGATGAGACAGATAATACAGGCAGGTCTATTATACCATTCCAAGGAGTTTGAATTACCCATAGGTAGCCAATCACTATAGGGGAAAATTGGCGGGCAAAACGGGATCCTGACCGTTTGGTTCTCACAGGAAAGAAAGTGAGGTGTCAAGCTGTAAATTCCCTTCCCAAACCAGACCCCTCAGATGTTACCAGTTCACATAACAATCAATGGCCTCAAGGCTTTTGCATGTGATAAGAGATGAGACGCATCCTCCCTCGAAGTCCCAGCCGGGGCAGATGGAATGCGGAGGCTGCGGTGTGAGAGGCCCTTTGTTCCCATACCATGCAGGTGTCACCCTCCCGCTTTAGCTGTTACAAACTCCAGGCCTGGTTAAGCACTACAGCATAGCAGTTACAACCATAAAATGAGAATACATAATTGGCAATAGCTTACAATAGAACAGCATTCAAAAGGGAAGGTACAACTGTAAGAATAGAGATTACTATGTCTGAATCAGCAGATTCTGACACACTGGCCCCCCGATAATTACCCTCACCCGGGCTTGTCAGGAGACTTTTTATGGAAAGCTTTAATTAATTTAGGAGCATGCACATGTTCAGAACGAATCCACTCATTATGCTCAGGACCAAAATCAAGCCATCTAACTAGATAATACAAGCGGCCCCTACGTATTCTAGAATCAAGAATCTCAGTTATCTCGAAATGTGGTGCCCCCCCCTTCATCAGTGGAGGAGGAACTGGAGGAACTGGATGCCATGCATTCGGCCCAGGATTCTTCTTTAGTAAGCTGAAATGAAAAACAGGGTGCACAGAACTCAGTGACTTGGGCAGCTCTAATTCAAAAGACACATCTGAAATTTTTCGCAACACTTTATAGGGCCCCACATATTTCCACCCCAATTTTCTGCTGGGTTGCAAGCCATGTATATTTTTTGTGGATAGATAAACAGAGTCCCCAGGCTGGAGATCCCAACCCTCAGCTCGGCCACGATCCGCATATTTCTTGTAGTCCTCCTTCGCTTGGTCTAAAGCCTTGGCTATTAGTGGCCATGATTCTTGTAAGGTCGCCCACCAACTCTTGAAGTCCGTAGGGGAAGCATCGGACACATTTTCAATGGTAGGCAAAGGCTTTCCTTCAAAGCCCCCCACGGCCATGAAGGGGGAGACGCCGGTAGAAGAGTGCACTGCATTGTTATAGCTATATTCTGCAAACGGCAATAAGTCCACCCAATTATCCTGGTGGTAATTGGTGTAGCATCTTAAGAATTGTTCCAAAATTTGATTAGTTCGTTCGGACTGTCCATCAGTTTCTGGATGGTAACCCGAACTTAGGGCTGGCTCTATGTCCATCAGTTTCAAAAGCTCCCGCCAGAAGTTGGCAACGAATTGACTGCCCCTGTCGGATACCACCCGTTTAGGAAAAGCGTGTAATTTTATCACCTGGTTGAAAAATGCTTTGGCCATCCCCTTGGCCGTCGGTAGTTGCTTGAAAGGGGTGAAATGGGCTTGCTTCGAAAACGTGTCTACCACCACCCAAATTACCGTTTTCCCCTTTGAGGGCGGCAGGTTAGTTATGAAGTCCATAGCTATCGCCTCCCAAGGGCGAGAAGGAGTAGGCAGGGGATGCAGGAGTCCCGGGACCTTTCCTCCCCTCTTTTTGCACATCAAGCAAGTCTGGCAAGCCGAGACAAAGTCTGAAACATCCCGGCGCATGCGCGGCCACCAAAACTGACGTTGAATTAGGTTAAGCGTTTTCAGAAACCCAAAGTGCCCAGCCAGTTTTGGAGGAATGACAGGCTAATAAAATGTCCTTTCGCTTAATTTGCGGTACCACCAATTTATCTCCATGGTACCAACACCGATTTTCACCCAGAGAACACTCAGTCACTGTCTCTAGTTCCTCGATCTCCTCGGGTGAATACTCTTCCCCCCACTCACACGCCTCGGCTTCTACTTGAGTTCGTTTGCTCTGGCTTCTGGTGGTTACCGCCCCTCCCAGCTGCTGGGGGGAGAACATGGAGTCGAACACCTCTTCCTTTAGGCTTTCATGTTGGGGCAACCGGGAGAGCGCGTCTGCTAATGAGTTGGCCTTTCCAGGAAAGTGTTTTAACACAAAATTAAATTTTGAGAAGAAATCAGCCCACCGAAGTTGTTTCGCATTTAGCGATCTCTGAGTGCGCAATGCTTCCAGGTTTTTATGATCAGTCCAAATTTCAAACGGGGTTTGCGCCCCCTCTAGCCAATGCCGCCACGTAGTGAGGGCCAGCCGGATAGCCGCGGCTTCTTTATCCCAAACTGACCAGTTTCTTTCCATTTCATTAAACTTTTTGGAAATATACGCAAGGGGGTGTAGTTTCCCATCCGATCCCTTCTGCAAAACGCCCCCCCCATTGCCACATCGGACGCGTCTACATGGACTATGAACTCTTTGGTCTCGTCTGGGTGAGCCAAAATGGGCTCAGAGGTAAAAAGGGTTTTCAAAGTCTCGAACGCCCTCTGGCACTCCCCATTCCAGGCAATTCTCTCCCCGGGCTTCCCGGCTTCCGAACCCCTCCCCTTGGTTTTTAGCAAATCTGTCAGGGGAAGGGTAACCGTGGCAAAGTCCTTTATGAAGGTTCGATAGAAATTACAAAATCCCAAGAGACTCTGCAACTGCTTTCTCGTTCGGGGGGCTTCCCATTGGACCACAGCCTCCACTTTTGCCGGGTCCATCTCTAAACCCCTCTGCGAAATGCGATACCCTAGGAAGTCTACCGACTCGCGGTGGAACTCGCACTTAGACAGTTTGACATACAGTTGGTTTTTTAACAGGGTGGAAAGGACTTCCCGGACTAATTTCACGTGCTCTTTCTTATCAGCAGAGTAGATCAAGATATCATCTATGTAACATAACACCCCCTTGAATAAATGCTTGTGCAACACTTCATTAATCAAGCTCATAAAGACCCCCGGAGTGCCACTCAAACCGAACGGCATCACGAGGTATTCAAACTGTCCCAAAGGAGTGTTGAAAGCGGTCTTGAATTCATCCCCCTCCCTTATGCGCACCCGGAAATAAGCGTCCCGGAGATCCAGCTTAGTGAACACTTTTCCCTTGGCCGCTTCAGTTAGCAAGTCTTTTATCAAGGGGAGGGGGTAGGCGTTAGAAGTGGAGACCGCATTCAGTCCCCTGTAGTCCGTGCACAAGCGCAGTCCCCCGTCTTTCTTTTTCCGGAACAAAACAGGGGCGGCGAAGGGGGATTTAGCAGGGCGGATGAAACCGCGCTCCAAGTTCTTGTCTAAAAACTTCCGTAGTTCCTCCCGCTCTAGAGGGCTCATGGAGTAAAGCTTTCCTTTGGGGAGTTTCTCGCCAGGAATCAGCTCTATGGCACAATCTGACAGTCTGTGGGGGGGTAGCTCGTCCGCCTCGGTCTCACTGAAGACCTCCATCAGGTTTCTATACTCCCGGGGAACCGTGGAGGGGGTGAGGGCGAGGGCAGCCGGTCGAGGGGGGTTTGGTGGTCCCGGTCCCCACTCAGAGTCCCATTTGTGCGTCAGGCACCTGTCGTCCACCCAGGAGATCTTCCCTTCACTCCATTTGATGTAGGGGTCGTGCGAGCTCAGCCAGGGGCTCCCCAGCACCATGGGGAATTGGGCATTTGGGGTGATGACAAAGCTCGCTTCTCCCAATGCTCCCCCGTCCCCAAAATCAAGCCCTCAGTTTCAGCTACACACTCTTCTTTCATCTCTGACCCATCCATTTGCGTGAATTTTAGGGGCTCGGCCAGCGGGGTGACTTTCGGTCCCAACCCTTCCACCACCAAAGGGCTAATTAAGTCCCGAGCACACCCAGAGTCAATTAGGGCACGGACCCGCATGTGAGTGCCCGTCCCCGGGGTCATTACAGTCACTACCATATATAATAGGGGGCCAGGGATGCTCACCGGAGATGGCGCTTCTTGGCGGGGGACCTGCAGTTCTGTGCCGCTCACTGCAGGCCGTTGGAGTTTCCCGACATCTGCGTTTCCATCAGCTCCAGCTCCCCTTGTTCGCTCATGGCACCTTCCAGTTGCAGCGCCCGGGGTTTGAATGGGGTTTTCCCCCTACTAGGAGTGCTCCCGGCCACCGGGGTAGAGGTCTTCGGGCCCTTCCCTCCTCCCCTGGGGCACACTGAGGCGAAGTGGCCACTGTCCCCGCATTTCATGCACAACCCTTGCCTGAAGCGGGCATCTCGGATGTCTTGCACACTGGGCTTTGGCTTCGCTCTTGGCACGGCTTTGCTGGCGGCTGTAGCTGGCGTCCCCATCTTGATGAGGGTGAATCTTTCTTCCACGTCTGCGGCTGCCCTCATCCAGGTGGCCAGCGTTCCCGGTCGACCCCCTAGCAGGACGGCTTCGTATATTTCGGGGTTCAGACCCTCGCGGTACTTTTCTATGAAAAGTTCTTGGGGCCAGCCGCGGATCTTGGCGGCGACGCGCCGGAACTTGTCAGTGTAGTCCCTCACCGTGGACCTCCCCTGGAACAGCTTCCACAGTTGGTTCCGGGCTTTCTCTTCCCCCAGGGGGTCCTCGTACTGGTGTCGGAGAGCCCACATAAAGTTGTTCAGCGAACGTAGCTCAGGGCCGGGGGCATCGTGCAGGCTCACATACCAATCGCTGGCGGTGTCCTTCAGCTTGGACCCTATGTAGCCAATCCACTCCCTCTCGGTGGGGTAGAGGTGGCCCCAGCTGTCCAGGAACCGCTCGATCTCCAGCAGGAAAAAGCGCAGCTTCTCGGGGTCCCCATCGAAAGTAGCCGTCAACGGGTCGGCGGGGGTCGGGCGAACGATTGGCCCTGCCGGCGCTGGGGCCGGCGCGGGGACGGGACCGGGCACCTGTGGAGGGACGACTGGCGGAACCTGCTGCGGCGGCGGCCGCGGCTGCACTGGCACCTGTGGCTGAGCCGGAACTCTCCCGGGAGCCGCCGGCGGCTGCTGGACCCCCGTTGCAGGGGCTGGAAGAGCCTCTTGCATGGCCCTCATGGCGTCCCAGAACTGGTACTGGAGATCGAGGGCCAACTCTCGTAGTTCGGTGGTAAGCTGGAACCGCAAATCTCCCATCATCCGGTCTAGGGATTGCATCTGGTCTTCCCGGTACGGATCGGGCCCATATGGGCCGGTCCTCTCTCCTTCCATGGACGGGCGACGCGGATCTCCTCCGTAGATCGGCTCGCGGTCTTCTCCCAGGTAGCTCGGCCTCCCTCGGTCGAGTTGATCGCCCGGGAACGAAACCCGTGCCCCTTTCTGGTCGTGCACCCAAGAGTCCACGGTCCCACGACCGAACTGGCTCCAGGCGTACTTCGGGGTCACGCTCTGAAGAGGAGGTAGGTGCGGGATGTAGTGAGCCCCCTGAATCGTAGTCACCGGTACTTCGGGCTCCCCTCCGCCGCCTCCACCACCGTTCCCCTGGTCCACCGGGGTGGTGGGTGTATCTTCGGGGGTAGTAGGGTTGGGAACTGTGCCGTCGTCTGACATGATCAGGAACGGCTGAGTCCCAGTCACAGATCTCTGACAATCTGTGAGAGTTCTGCGCAAAGTAGTCAAGGATCAGATCTTGGTCGGTTAACCAAAGTTCTTTATTTCCAATCTCTACATTAGTACAGCTTCTCGGATTATTGTCAGAGATGAGACAGATAATACAGGCAGGTCTATTATACCATTCCAAGGAGTTTGAATTACCCATAGGTAGCCAATCACTATAGGGGAAAATTGGCGGGCAAAACGGGATCCTGACCGTTTGGTTCTCACAGGAAAGAAAGTGAGGTGTCAAGCTGTAAATTCCCTTCCCAAACCAGACCCCTCAGATGTTACCAGTTCACATAACAATCAATGGCCTCAAGGCTTTTGCATGTGATAAGAGATGAGACGCATCCTCCCTCGAAGTCCCAGCCGGGGCAGATGGAATGCGGAGGCCGCGGTGTGAGAGGCCCTTTGTTCCCATACCATGCAGGTGTCACCCTCCCGCTTTAGCTGTAACAAACTCCAGGTCTGGTTAAGCACTACAGCATAGCAGTTACAACCATAAAATGAGAATACATAATTGGCAATAGCTTACAATAGAACAGCATTCAGAAGGGAAGGTACAACTGTAAGAATAGAGATTACTATGTCTGAATCAGCAGATTCTGACAGGAGCTCACTCTGTAATGCAGCATTCTGGTCTTGAACTGCCGAGCTACTGACCTTCCAGTTCACAGCTCAGCATCTTAACCTCTGAGCCACCACAGCCCTAGCCTATTATTTTTTTTGTTTGTTTCCAGCTGAGGTGAAAACAAAGCAAAGAGTCTCCTTTTGGCTCCCTCCTTCCGTTTCGTTAACAGCTTTCATCCTCTATCAGTTTTGTGAATTTGTTCTCTGTACACACATGAAGTTTTATATGGATTTAATGGGCTTTTTTACATATACAGGGAACATCATTTATAATGCATTTGTTTATTCATTTACTTTACTTATATCCTGCCTTTCACCTGCCAGTAGGGACCCCAAGCAGCTTACATGACTTGACTCTTCTCCATTTTATCCTCCGGAGCCAGTCTGGTGTAGTGGTGAAGTGCGCGGACTCTAATCTGGGAGAACCGGGTTTGATTCCCCACTCCTCCACTAGCACCTGCTGGATGACCTTGGGCAAGCCATTGTTCTGGCACAGCTGTTCTTGAAAAAGAGCAGTTTCTGTCAGAGCTCTCTCAGCCCCGCCAACCTCACAGAGTGTCTGTTGTGGGGAGGGGAAGGGAAAGGAGTCTGTAAGCCGCTCTGAGATTCCCTTGGGTAGTGAAGGGTGGGGTATAAATCCAGCCTCTTCTTCTTCATCATCATCCTCACAACAACCCTGTGAGGTAGGGTAGCCTGAGAGCGTGTGACTGGCTCAAGGTCACCCAGCCATCTTCCATGGCACGAGTGGGGATTTGAACCTGGATTTCCCAGATCCTAGTCCGACACTTTAACCACTATGCCACATTGTATTATTATAATTATTAATTCCCTGGAAGGCCGGATATACTGAAGCTGAAACTCAAATACTTTGGCCACCCAATGAGAAGGGAGTGCTCCCTGGGGAAGACCCTGATGCTGGGAAAGATTGAAGGTCAAAGAAGAAGGAGACAGCAAAGGATGAGACGACTAGACAGTGTCATCGATGCAATGAACATGAAATTAAGCAAACTCTGGGGCACAACCGAAGGCAGGAGGGCCTGGCGTGAGGTGGTCCATGGGGTCGCGAAGAGTCGGACTCAGCTGTGCGACTGAACAACAACAACAAAAGTATGCATACAACACTGAACACTTCCAGTGCAAGAAAAATGGCAGATAAAATTAAAATAAAGGATCAGTTTCGATTCGCTCAAGGGGAACGTGAAACCAAATTTGGGGTTTGGGGGTCAAGACAGCATTTTTTCTTCCTGGTTTGATATTCTGGCAGCCCTGGAATCCCACAAGCGTAGAGCTCAGCTCAACTCAGAGTCTCATACGGAAGCAGCGGGGGGGGGGGGAGAAGATGAGGAGAGAGGGGAGGCACACTGTGGAGTTGCCGCAGGAGTATCAGCCGCATGCCTTGTTTAATGGGATCCTCTGCTGAAGTAATTAAGCCCAGGCGACGGCTAACCGTAATGTGATGTATATATGCCTTTAACTAATCATTTATTAGACCCGTTGATGGTTTGTCAATATTAATTCATTTATTTAAACAACTCGGAGCTGTAATGAAGATGTTTGCTTTACTGGGGTGGGGTGGGGGGGTGGGACGAGGAGATGAAGGAGGCCAGTGACTTTTTTTGTGTCCTGAATGGATGTCGGTCGCCCTCCCAGATGACGAGGTTAGGGGTAGGGGAACAGAAGCATTTATACATAGAACAAGACTGGGGTTTTGTTTTGCAGACCAGAGCCAGGAAAAAAAGGCTTTGTGGGATCACATTAAGGCTGCAGTCCTCTCACCTCTACCTTGGGGGTAAACCTCATCACATTCGGTAAGATTTACTCCCAAGTAAGGGTTCATCAGTCCCCAACAGTGGTGAGAAAAACGCCTCCGGGAACCTCTCAATATGAAAGTAATAACCTTTCCCTGTCTTCTTCCCGATGCTCAGAATCAGGAGACAAGATGCAGTAGAACGTCAGACAAGGATCCCGGTTCAAATCCCCACAGGGTAATCTCGGCCCAGTAATTTTCTCTCAGCCTAACCCACCTCACAGGATTATTGTGAGGAGAAAATACAGGAAGTGTCTACACCACCATGAGGACAGGAGGACAGGACTAAAAATGCATTAGGCGGTCTGCCTTATTGCACCGGGGATCCCACCCCATCCTAGTGATAACCGAGCTTTAATAGAACTCTGCATGTCTAATCCCTTTTCTACAGGCATTTCACTGGCAGCCATTATGAATTCTTTATTGCTTTTTGCCCAGGAGACTTCTGATTCCTCCTTTCCGCTGCTTCTTTCAATTGCACTTTGTCCACATGCAAATTTGACTCCTAATCCTTTCTTTTTGTGTTGTTCTGTATCTCTGCATACTAATGTTTCAACGTAAGATGTATGTGTTTCAGTCTGTGCCTCCATAAATCGGTATTACGCGCATCTATGATAGACATTTACATAGATCAAGAGAGGTAGCCGTGTTAGTCTGCCTGTAACAGTAGAAAAGAGCAAGAGTCCAGGAGCACCTGAAAGACGTAACAAAATTTGTGGCAGGGGAGGGGTTTTCATGAGTCCCAAGTTCTGAAGAAGTGAGCAATGACTCACGAAAGCTCATATCCTATGCCACAAATTTTGTTAGTCTTTAAGGTGCTCCTGGATTCTTAGACATTTACATATACACTGAAAATGAGACATGTACAATACGAACATACGATACAAACAAATTAACCAAACCATCAGTGAAAAAGAGAAGTGAAGCCACTGACCAAACGTAAACAAATAGCAAAAGATGCAAGACGGGAAATATTTGTTCATCTCTGTAGTGGTAAAGGTTCCTGAATAAGCTGCCATTGGCTGCTCTACACTGATGTCACAGAGATTCTGTGCCTGTGAAAGTAACCGGGCTAAGAGAAAAAGAAATGCACCAGGTTTATAGCCGGGGGGGGCGGGGACGGTCTGCTTAACCCAGTCTCCTGTTGGATAAGCAGGCGGCAGCAGTGACCAGAAGAACCTTTTGCCAGTTTCTGCTGGTGAGCCAGCTGTGGCCTTTCCTAGGCAAAAAAAGATTTTTGCCATGGTGACACACATCCTGCTAACATCTAGATTAGACTACTGTAATACACTCTACATGGGGCTACCCTTGAAGACTGCCTGGAAGCCACAATGGGTACAGGATGCTGCAGCCAGAAAGTTCCCTGGAGTGGCTCCTAGCCAGTTTGGTGTAGCGGTTAAGTGCACGGACTCTATTCGGGGAGAACCAGGTTTGATTCCCCACTCCACTTGCACCTACTGGATAACCTTGGGCAAGCCATAGCTCTGTACCAGCTGTTCTCTCAAGGACAGTTGTCTCAGAGCTCTCTCAGCCCCATCTACCTCACAGGCAATGCTCCCTCTAAGCTGTGGAGTCTTGTGAGCAAAAATTATACTTTATGAACTACCAGCATTTAAGTTGTGAGCAGGTGATTTGGCTGCTGCATAAATTAGTTAGCTCTGGCGCCATCGTTCCTGAGCTAAGACAAAAATGTGTGAGCCAGAGGCTAATAAACTGTGAGCCAGCTCACACTAACTCAGCTTAGAGGAAACACTGCTCACAGGTGTCTGTTGTGAGGAGGGGAAGGGAAAGGAGTTTGTAAGCCGCTCTGAGACTCCAAGTGAGTGAAGGGCAGGATATAAATCCAATCTCTTCTTCTTCTTCTTCTTCTTCTTCTTCTTCCTACGGACCATATCACTCCAATCTTGTTCCACCCGCACTGGCTCCCAATTTACTTTGGGGCCGAATGCAAGGTGCTGGTATTGACCTGTAAAGCCCTATGTGGCTTTGAGCCAGCACACCAGAAGGGCTGCCTTCTTCCATATGAGCCTACCCAACCATTATAGCCATCTTCGGAGGTCCCGCTTCAAGTGCTCCTGTCATCTGAGATATCTGCGAAACCTTTTCAGTTGTGGCCCCAAAAGTTATGGACACTGGGAAGATTCATCTGTCCCTTCCTATCACCATCTTCCAGCAGTGGGTGAAGACCCATCTGTTTTGACTGGTGTTCCCTTGCTGACCCTTTCTCTTGTTCATGTGTTTATGTGTTTTGTTTTGTTGGTTTAAAATGGATTTTCATATATTCATCGGTTTTCTTAATCTTGTTCTGATATTTTTTTGTTGCTTGCCACCTCGAGGACCCTAAGTCAGGTAGAAAGGTGGCTTTAAAATGTTTTATACAAATAAATGAATATAATAAGAAATGTAGCGGGAAACAATGACCTCTAACATATGAGAAACACAGAGTCAGAGAGAAACAGATTGGTAAAGAAAAGGGGGACATCTTCGGTTCGGGAGGGGGTATCAGGATTTACCTTGGAACCCTGAGCTGCGTGGCCCAGCCAAGCCAGATCTCGGAAGCTGAACAGGGTCTGCCCTGTACTTGGATGGGAGACCTCCAAGGAAGTCCAGGGCTGCTACGCAGAGGCAGGCAATGGCAAACCACCTCTGCCCTGACCTGGCTGGCCCAGGCTAGCCAACCACATCAGATCTTGGAAGCTAAGTAGGGTCAGCCCTGACTAGTATTTGGATGGTGTTCCCTCTAAGCTGAGTTAGTATGAGCTAGCTCAGTTTTTTAGCCTCCGGCTCACACATTTTTGTCTCAGCTCGGGAAGGATGGCTCCAAAACAAATTGATTGATGCAGCAGCCAAATGGCTCGCTCAACACTTCAATGCCGGTAGCTCACCAAGTAGGATTTTTGCTGACAGGACTCCGCACCTTAGAGGGAGCATTTGACTGGGAGACCTCCAAAGTATACCAGGGTCATGATGCAGAGGCAGGCAATAGCAAACCCCCTCTGTGTGTCTCTTCCCTTGAAAACCCTGCAGGGTCGCGGTAAGCGAGCTGCGACTTGACAGCCCCTTCCACCACCGCCACCTTGGAATCTCAGTGGGAAGGGGTCCATCCTGAGACTTAGCTGGTGGCCAGAGGAGACCCTGATCACAGTGCTGTGGAGGAATCAGAGGAAGGCCAAGATATAGAACAGGTGGGAGCCCGGCAGAAGCCTGCCACGGGTGGAAACTGGAAGCTAGGAATGACTCCGGCTGGGGTCTGGTTAGTTGGGGCCCGCTGTTTGCCTCCCTGCCCCAGCCTGGGTGGTAGTCAAGCCCCATGTGACCTCAGGCTAGAATGTGGCAAAGGAGAACAGGGAAAGAATGGATGGTCCCCAGAAATGCTCCCTCTAAGCTGCGGAGTCTCATGAGCAAGAATTCTGTGAGAGCTGCTGGCATTAAAGCTATGAGTGAGCGACTGGGCTACTGCACAAATTAGTCTGCTCTGGAGCTATCCTTCCTGAGCGGAGACAAAAATGTGTGCACCGGAGGCTAAAAAAACTGTGAGCTGGCTCACACTAACTCAGCTTAGAAGGCACTTTGATCCCCGGCCCAGCAAAGAGGAGTGGGGAACCACCTACAAAAGTGGAGAGCCGAACTCAGAGGGGACAGAATGTGGAACCATCGAATCACAGAGCTGGAAGGGGCCCTACAGGCCATCTAGTCCCGTGTCCCCCCCCCCTCCCCCACCGGCTCAGTGGAGGACCAGCCTAGAGCATCCCTGAGAAGTGTTTGTCCAGCCGCTGCTTGAAGACTGCCAGAGTGGGGGAGCTCGCCACCTCCCCAGACAGCTGATTCCACCGCTGCACAACTCTCACTGTACAAAGGTTTTTCTGTTATGCATTGGGATTGAATCATCCCTGACTCAATCACCCTGACTCAATCACCCTAGAGACTAGCTGAGCTTGGAGCACAAGAACAACAGCCGACCAGGACTCTGGAGTAAACCAATCAAGTAGTAATGTTTTATAAATAGCCTATCATGGGGAGTGGGTGTGTGAGGGGTGGAGTGTTTTGCATGCATATAAGCAGGGCTTCAGCCCGGCTAGCGTTGTCTTGTTCTGACTGAACTCACTTAATAAACTATGAGCTGATCACTCTATGCATCTGAACCCAGCCCTTAATTTAAACCCATGATTGTGAGTCCTCTCCTCTGCTGCCCACAGGAACAGCTCCCTGCCTTCCTCTTGCTTTGAAAACCCTACAGGGTGGCCATAAATTGGTTGTGGCTTGGCAGGCAGCACTTTCCACCAAATTTAGCCAGCATCCTACAGATTTCACAACAGCCTAAACTGGGGGAATGCATGCATGCGAACTCTCAGCCAGTATGGAGTTAAAGGGACAGGTGCAATTAGCTACTAAATCGCTATACACCAGTCTGCTTTTCAGCACAGAAGAGACAGGCCAGTAAAAGCAAAAAATGGCAAGCCCACTCCTGGATCTGTTCTCCCCGACAGGGCAGCCAGCGCACAATGTCCATTTTCTGGTTCACAGTCCATTCTGGCCATAGAGATGTCAAGAGACTGCAGGCAGAAGCTCTATTACGCCAGGTTTATGGAGCGTGTCCGGGCCTTTGAATGACCCCTATGTGGAACATAGAGAACAGGAAAGGCCATCAGGTCAGCCGCCCATGAAGTCGGACTTCTCTAAACCAGAGCAAGTCACCACAGTCCACCAGTTAAGTGACAGCTGGAGTGGCCGTCGCCCTGCAGTTACACATGTCAACAGTCTTGTCTATTTTTTGCAGGCGAATCTCATCGTTCCATCATTTGGAAGGAGAGAAACTTGGCTCGGCCGAGGACTAAAGGGAGAGAAATCAGCAGGAACTCCGAAAGCCGGCTGGCTCCATTCAGATCTCCCACGTTTTGATTTTTGTTCCTCCCTTGGGAGTAATGAACATGCAGCGTTCTCTCTTGTTACTGTCCATGATGCTGTTAAAGTGCTAAACTCAATTTGCCAGCAAATTTGGAAAACACAACAGCAGCCACAGGATTGGGAAAGGTCAGTTTACGTTCCAATCTCAAAGAAGGGCAATGCCAAGGAATGCTCAAACTATCGCACAATTGCACTCATTTCACACGCTAGCAAGGTCATGCTCAAGATCCTACAAGCTAGGCTTTAGCAGTACGTGGATAGAGAACTGCCAGAAGTACAAGCTGGGTTTCAAAGAGGCAGAGGAACTAGAGATCAAATTGCCAACATTCACTGGATTATGGAGAAAACGAGGGAGTACCAGAAAAACATCTACTTCTGCTTCACTGGCTACGCTGAAGCCTTTGCTTGTGTGGATCACAACAAACTATGGCAAGTCCTTAAAGAGATGGGAGTACCAGACCACCTCACATGTCTCCTGAGAAACCTGTAGAAGGGTCAAGAAGTGACAGAACCAGATATGGAACAGCTGATTGGTTTAGCATAGGAAAAGAAGAAGAAGAAGAGATTGGATTTATATCCCGCCCTTCACTCACTTAAGAGTCTCAGAGCGGCTTACAAACTCCTTTCCCCTCCCCTCCCCACAACAGACACCCTGTGAGGTAGGTGGGGCTGAGAGAACTCTTTCCCAAGCTGTCCTTGAGGGAACAGCTGGTCCAGAGCTATGGCTTGCCCAAGGTCATCCAGCCAGGTGCAATTGGAGGAGTGGGGAATCAAACCCGGTTCTCCCAGATTAGAGTCTGCGCACTTAACCACTACACCAGACTGGTGTACACTACACCAGAAGTACGACAAGGATGTATATTGTCACCTTGCTTATTTAATTTATATGCAGAGTACATCATGCGAAATGCCGGCCTGGATGAATCACAAGTCGGAATTAAGATTGCCGGGAAAAACATCAACAACCTTAGATATGCAGACGATACCACTCTAATGGCAGAAAGTGAAGAGGACCTAAAGAGCTTCTTGCTACGAGTGAAAGAGGAGAGCACAAAACTTGGCTTGAAACTCAACATCAAAAAAACTAAGATCATGGCATCCAGCCCCATCACTCCTCGGCAAATAGAAGGGGAAGACGTGGAAGCAGTGACAGACTTCATATTCCTGGGATCCAAGATCACTGCTCCTTGCAAGGAAAGCAATGGCAAACCTAGACAGCATAATAAAAAGTAGAGACATCACCCTGCCTGTCCGTATGGTCAAAGCAATGGTATTCCCAGTAGTAATGTATAGCTGCAAAAGTTGGACTATAAAGAAGGTCAAGCACTGCAGAATAGATTCTTTTGAATTATGGTGCTGGAGAAGACTCTTGAGAGTCCTGTGAACTGCAAGGAGATCAAATCAGTCAATCCTAAAAGAAATCAACCCTGACTGTTCCCTGGAAGGCCAGATACAGGGGTCATTTTGAGCAGGAGCTTGGGGGAGCTCAGCTCTGGGAGTTGGTGCCAGCCCCCCCCCCCCCGTGGGGGGAATGCCTGCTTGTGTCATGGCTGCAGCAAAATGACTCCCCGTCCCCTGGAAAGGTCCTTGTTCCTCCGACCAGCCTTCTGAAGGCTTCAGCCACCACTGAAGCTCTCCTCCCAGAAGAGTGGTATTTCTGAGGCTTGGATTAGTAGCTGTCCCCTCTCTGCCAGCTCTCTCTCTCTCTCTCTTCTTTCTTTCTTGCCTTCTGACATACTTCCAGTGATGACAGGTGGTGTAGCATATGCAAATAAGTTACGTTAATGAGTTATGCTAATGAGCTCCTGCACCACTTTTTCTACGAAATGACCCCTGGCCAGATATACTGAAGATGAAGGGCAGATACTTTGGCCACCCAATGAGAAGGGAGCCCTCACTGGAGAAGACCCTGATGCTGGGAAAGACTGAAGGTCAAAGAAGAAGGGGACGGCAAAGGGTGAGACGGCTAGACAGTATCATCGATGTAACGAACATGGAATTAAGCACACTCCGGAGGACGATGGAGGACAGGAGGGCCTGACATGATGTGGTCCATGAGGTCACAACGAGTCAAACTTGACTGTGCAGCTGAACAACAACAACAGGTGTTCCCGCTAAGCTGAGTTAGTGTGAGCTAGCTCACAGTGTTTTAGCCTCCGGCTCACACATTTTTGTCCTTGCTCAGGAAGGAGGGCTCCAGAGCAAACGAATTTATGCAGCAGCCAAATTGCTCACTGACAACTTTAATGCCAGTAGGTCACAAAGTAGAATTTTTGCTCACAAGACTCCACAGCTTAGAGGGAGCATTGGTGAAGATTCATCTTTTTTCACACCTGTTGCCCTTCCCTCGCACCAAATTCTTCCCCTTAAAAACCGGTGTAATTTTCCAATACTGTTTTGACACCTTTTGCATATCAGTGGGCTGAAAACGGGACCTTGATGGTGTAAAAAAAAAATGGGCTGCGGCTCAGTGGCAGAGCCTCTGCTTGGCCTGCAGAAGGTCCCAGGTTCAGTCCCCGGCATCTCCAGTTGAAAGGATCAGGTAGGAGGGGATGAGAAAGACCTCTGCCCAAGACCCGAAGAGCCGCTGCCAGTCTGAGTAGACAAGATTGATCTTGATAAACCGATGGTCTGATTCACTATTAAGACAGTTTTATATATTCAAATATATAAATATATAAATGTCAACAGCAGCAACAAAAAAGTGCAAGACCAAAACAATGGTAATTCCGGCATTCAAACTCAAAGAGCAATGGAAACAGAGTCTTTGCATGTGAGAATTTCTCCCCTCGATTCTGGAGTTTCCAGTTACAGAGTTTTGATTTGAACTGGAACCAAGGCTTTGGAAACCCTCCATTTTTAAAAATCAATCCAAATTTTGCAGAGGTTTCTGCATACAGACAATTGTCACAGGAGCCAGTCCTTTCCATCCTTCATTTCCCCCTCCCCCTTTTCTCACATAAGGGATGTGCAGGGCTAAAACAACATTAGAATCATAGGGTGTGTTCAGACGTGGTGTTTGATCCGGTTTCATCACTCTTCAATAACGGATTTTATGTGCACGTTCAGACAGCAACAGCTGCCTCCTGTCCCCAGCTGTTGGTGTCCAGCTCAAAAAACCCCCCTTCAGCCGGAGTATTTTGTTATCAGGTCCCAGGTGGTGTTTTCTCAGCTCTCCCGGTTAAAGCCGCAGTTCCCCCCCGCCCCGTGTGTGGTGGCTCCACCGTTGTCAAGCCACTTCCGAATGTTTAAACCCCCTCCCTGCTCGGAAGCCCAAGGCTTCCGCTTTTCGCCCGCCATTTTTTTTGTGTGCAACAGTGGTATGTGCATAAGTGGAGCTCTGCTCCGGCATTTATAAAACCAGCGTTTAAATGGTCACTAGTTTTGAGTTTGGGATCCCAAAGAGGCGAGTTTTAGGCGAAAAGTTTAAAGGGGAGCCTTCTGTCACAGCGGTGAAATCACAATGTTCTGTGGAACAGTCAAATGAAAGGCGTGATTTGCCCTAGTGGCAAATCTGCACATGCGCGATGATAGTTTTTTCAATTCTATGGATAAGCAGCTATGTGCATGCGCAAACTGAGAATTTTTTTAAAAAAAACCAAACACACACTCCTGTGTGATCGCAATTGTCCGGAGTATTTAAAAAAATGCAATGGAGCGGGGGCCATTTAAACCGCCACAAGCACACCATCAGAACACACTCATAGAATCTTAGGCTGCGATCACATGTTCCTTTAGATCCGACATAGGTGCGAATGCCTGATGGATCTAAAGGGAGCAATTAGACAGAAACATCTCGGAAGTGTCCCGCAGTTGTCAGCAACCCTTGATGCTCTGCCATGGAAGTGGAATCAAAAGAC
This sequence comes from Lepidodactylus listeri, assembly GCA_029233225.1. Lineage (NCBI taxonomy): Eukaryota > Metazoa > Chordata > Lepidosauria > Squamata > Gekkonidae > Lepidodactylus > Lepidodactylus listeri. The sequence goes on from JARCFY010000002.1 coordinate 180,247,020, forward strand.
ACCGGGGAAAGTCTGGTCCTAATGCTTGCCAACAGGCCATGGGCAGACTTTCCCCTGTCTGATCGCTCAAGCATGCTCTCATGACATTGGGATGGTCTGATCATCCTATCCCAGCTCCGTGCCATGTTCCCCCACCCCCCTTTGCAGTATGCACATCATCACATACTCCATAGGGGACCCTCAGTACAACTCACCCACAGTTGCATCTGATTACACACTGACGGGCTGAGCCCACAGCTTTAAAGGGATGTGTGATCTCGTAACTGCGTGTCAAGTTCCTTTGGAGGAAAAGCCTCTTTTCCCCTCTGCTTCAACTGGTGCGTGTGACCGCAGCCATAGAGTTGGAAGGGACCTCCAGGGTCATCTAGTTCAACCTTCTGCACAATGCAAGAAATTCATAAATACCTCCCCACACAAACACACCCAGTGATGGCTGTTTCTTGTTCAGAAGATGACAAAAAACCTCCAAGATCTCCAGCCAAACTGGCCCAGGGGAAAATTGCTTCCTGACCCCAAAGTGGCAATCTGCATTTTCCTGGGTGTGTAAGAAAGGGCCACAAGAACTAAGTCCTGATGCAACCTTTCCTGCCCTGTCGCTCATGATCTGCCAAAGTTCAGCATTGCAAATGCCCTGTTGTTGGCCATCCAAAGGAACTGGTTGGCCACTGTGTGAGACAGGATGCTGGACTAGATGGACCACTGGCCTGATCCAGCAGGGCTCTTCTTGCGTTCTTAATGAAACAATTCCACTATCATAGCAAGGATGGCTGTAGTAAACCTGTGATATGTTTCCCTTCCGCACCGGAACAAAAGACCACTTAAACAACCCCCGGACAGAATCTTCATGCAATGGTATGCGCAATCACATTGCTGTTGTTTCTCTGCTGTCTTATCAATGTCCGCACACGCATCTCTAACACAGAACAGTGACCAAGATGAAAATTAGCCCAAAGGGACCACATGACGCAGCAAACATATGCACCAGTTCTGGAATCCATTTTATAAATGCCCCTCATCATCAAACAAAATAAAGGAGCACGGAATAAGTGCCTTTTGTGTTTTACAAAATCCATTACAACCATACAAAGACACGCAACTAGAAAACACCACATTAATCAATTGTTAAAAAGAAAATCCTCACCAACTTATATCCAATGTAACACTTCTTTTTTTCAACAGCCTTTGATTTTTTTTCTCCTCCAGTATTCAACAAAAGCAGCCCACCACTGAATAAACAAGTTTTGTGCTTGCATCTTCTTCAAAAAGTCTTGTTTCATCAAATAGATCTTATCTATTAACATAATATGCCACAGTTTACAGAACCAAATCTCTATCTTCAGAACTGTACACTGTTTCCAAATAAGGGCTAATATCATTCTAGCCATAACTACTAAGAGTGATCCCAGATACCTTTGATTTTTAGGCAGTTGATCTGTATTATACCCCAAATGGAGACCCTAATGGAAAATGCAGTTCTGTTCCTATTATTCTACATCAGGGATTCCCAACCTTTTTGATCCGGCAGACACATCTGGAATTCTGACAAGGCATGACAGGGGCAGCAACAAAATGGCTGCCACAGAATGGCTGCTGCAGGAGGTGGAGCCCGCCACAAACTGATCGCCACAGCTTACCTTCAGTCACACAGTGCAGATCCTGGTGCTGTGGTGGCAGCTGCTGTCATAGTGACATTTAAAAAAAAATCTGCACAGCCCATCAAATCTCCAACAGACATTCAGAAGCCTTGCTGAGCAAAAGCCCTACCTGACCCCGCCCACTTCCAAAAACACTTGGCGGGCACGAGAAAGGTGTCAGCAGACGCCAGGCCCCCGGGGAAGCACACAGGGGACCCCTGTTCTATGTATTCCGTTCTGTATATTTTCCCAGTATGCTTTGACTATGTGGCATTTCCACCACATATGCAAAAGGTGCCTGTGTGCTCTCTATATCTCCATCCATCACTTGCTTGCAATATAAGCACCTTCTAAAAATGGGGGTCTATCCTACCACTCTTTATCCCTACTCGTGGTATCATCCTCTGACCCAAGGTATTTTCCTCCCACATGTGAGATAGATGAAGGCTTCTTAGGCCAAATCTACACCTCCCCTCTGAAGTAGTTTGACTGCTGTCTTTTCCTACACTCATTTCACACTAGTTTCAAATTTCACTTTGTTTTTTTCCCCTGGGTCTGAAGAGCAGTAAGCAACAGGATCTGTTTGAAGCAGTGTAATGCTAGCTTGACCACAAGAGGGCAATTAACAAATGTAGAAGGTGATTTTTAAACTAGAACAAGTATGGTTTGAAACTAGAAACAGGTATAGATGGGAGGGTTTTAAACTAGAATGATTCCAGTGGAAAAGTCAGATGTAGATTTGACCTTACAATAGAGGAAGGCACTGCTGTAAACCAAGTGGGAATAGGGTTAGGGTAGGAGACAAGGCAATGAAAGCAACAGCATCAGGGAAAACACTGAGCCCTTAAAAATTTTAAAACATTGCTATCAAAATTTTGTGAAGGTTCACCAAATGTTAGACCCTCCCAATCTGCTATCAGAGAGAGCCAGTTTGGTGTAGAGGTTAGTAGCGCAGACTCTAATCTGGGAGAACCAGGTTTGACTCCCCACTCCTCCACATGCAGCTGCTGGTGTGACCATGGGTCAGTCACAAGTTCTCTCAGAGCTGTTTTCTCATGGGCAGCCTTCGACAAGAGCTCTCTCAGCCCCACCTACCTCCCAGGGTATCTGTCGTGGGGAGGGGAAGGGAAAGGAGTTTGTAAGCCGCTCTGAGACTCCTTTGGGTAGTGAAGGGTGGGGTATAAATCCAATCTCCTCTTCTCTCTCTATCAGAATTTACTTGCTTTGATTTGGATGAGTAAATGGCTCGATTCTGTTGCAGGTCAGCCTGGCAATAGCTACTGCAACATGTTTGGATGTCACTCACACGCGCGCACACACACACACACACACACACACACACACCAAATAGCAACTACTTGCAGAGTGCTTATGCAGCCAAAGAATATGCAGCAATATTCATCATCATACTTCATTCAGATTCACCTGTAAGGATTATAAATGGGGAAGCAAAAGCAATGTAAATTTTATAGTGCGAGAAGAAATCTTAATCCCTGTTTAGGTCTTAGTCAACATAATCAGGTCTCCAAATAAGCCCCAGTTCCACTACCTCATATTCCATATAACAACCCAAAGAGAGCTGTTTTAAGGATGCATACTGAGACTAAAATGTTCACCCACAGGCTGACAGCCAGCCGTACAGTGGGGTATATTCAGATATTAACTTCTTCACCCAAAGAGTCATGAACACACGGAATTCACTGCTGCAGGAAGTGGTGGTGGTTACAAGCATAGACAGCTTCAAGAGGGGATTAGATAAACATATGGAGCAGAGGTCCATTCGTGGCTATTAGCCATAAGGTGTAGATGCAGTGGCTCAAGCAGTTAAGATGCTGAACTGCAGACTGGAAAGTCAGTAGTTCAGCAGTTCGAGACCCAAGTGCTGCATGATGGAGTGAGCTCCTGTCTCTGGTCCCAGCTCCTGCCAACCTAGCAGTTCAAAAGCAAGAAATTGCAAGTAGATGAATAGGTACCACTTCAGTGGGAAGGTAACAGCGTTCCCTGCGCCTCGGCATCTAGTCGTGCCAGCCACATGACCACAGAAATGTCTTTGGGCAGCACTGGCTCTTTGGCTTGGAAACGGAGATGAGCACACATCCCTAGAGACGTATTCGACTGGCTTTTGAGCAAGGGAAACCTTTACCTATAGATGGAACACTCTATCCGGGGCAGTGATGCTCTGTATTCTTGGTGCTTGGAGGGCAACAGTGGGAGGACTTCTGGAGTTCGGGCCCTGCTGGTGGACCTCCTGATGGCACCTGGGTTTTGGCCATTGTGTGACACAGAGTGTTGAAATGGGTGGGCCACTGGCCTGATCCAACAGGGCTTCTCTTATGTTCTTATGATTCTTTAAAAGTCGTCAGAGCTTGTAGCTAGCCTTGCGGCAGCGAGTTCCATAGGCTGATTGTTTGAAAGATCACTTCCCTTTCTTGATAGCCAGTCCCTACTGCCAATCAGTGTTATTGGTTGATCCATCACATTCTAGGACTATTTTTTTATTATTATTCTCTGCGGTTATAAGACTACAGTCATCTATCGTATTTCCTCTCCCATTGCTGGCTTCCACTACCCATTATGTTAAAAAAAGCCCCTCAGAGGGAAGAGGTTCCAGTCCTGTGATCATTTCAGTTGTCCTTGGGCTTTCCTCTTTCTAGTTCCAGTCAGTCCCCTTTTGAGACAGGGGCAACTGCGTTTGAATGCGATTCTTTCATGTGTCTCCATCAACCACCTCCACTCTCAAGACATCATTGACTGTCACCCCTCCGCTAAGTCTCCGCTGCTGCGCACGTGGCGCAGCCGGCCTGTACACCGAGGCATCCCTAGCTTTAATTAAAGCCATTTTAAAATTGATTTCATTAGCCTGGTGCTTTAACTACATTGCCGTCAGAATGATTTAAACAGCAAGTGTGCGGATCGTGGGTAGCCACAGAGGCCTCTTGGGGTAACTTCTTCCTGATCCCAAACGCCAGTCCAAGGCAGCATCCAGGACTGCGGTGAGAGCCAATGGGGTGGCAGACTGGATTCAGCCCCTCCAGCAGCCTGACCAGATTTCAGCCAAGGCTTTGCGAAGCGCTTCTTCCCATCTGCTTTTTGTAAAGTATAATGTGGAAATTCAGCATTGCGCTTCATGTTTGCCTTTTGCATGGAGTGTTGTTGCATTATTCCAGTTAGATTTTAGTCCAGTTAGAGACCAACAAGATTTTCAGGGTAGGAACTTTCGAGAGTCAAAGCTCCTTTGTCAGATTCTTTGACTCTCAAAAGCTTATATCCTGAAAATTTTGTGGGTCTCTAAGGTGCTAGTTCTAAGTTTTTATTATAACTATGTAAAGATTAGTCTGATGCAAACCACCCTGAGCCCTGTCCTAAGGGGGAGGGCAGAATAATTAAGATGAAGAAGAAGAAGACGAGGAGGAGGAGAAGACTAGATTTATACCTCACAATTCACTACCTGAAGGAGTCTCAGAGCAGCTTACAATCTCCTTTTCCGCAGTTGGGAAGAGTGGTTTGGTGTAGTGGTTAAGTGCGCGGACTCTAATCTGAGAGAACCAGGTTTGATTCCCCACTCCTCCACTTGCAGCTGCTGGTGTGACCTTGGGCAACAGCAGTTTCTGTCAGAGCTCTCTCAGCCCCACCTACCTCCCAGGGTGTCTGTTGTGGGGAGGGGAAGGGAAAGGAGCCTGTAAGCTGCTCTGAGACTCCCCTGGGTAGTGAAGGGCGGGGTATAAATCCAATCTCTTCTTCTTCTTCCCCTCCCCACAACAGACACACTGCTTGTGAGAGAACAGGTCTGAAAGAACTTGTGACTGACCCAAGGTCACACCAGCAACTGAATGTGGAGGAGTGGGGAATCAAACCCGATTCCCCCAGATTAGAGTCTGCATTCCTAACCACTACACCAAACTGGACTAATTATGGACTCGAAACTAACTGTTCTACCGCAGACCAACACGGCTACCGTCTAAAACTATTTTTTGTATTATATAGGTGTGTATATTCCTTCCTTGTTCACCTTATGTATTTATTTATTTACTTACTTCATTGGAGTTACATCCTGGCAAGCTGTGAATTTACTGATGTTCCTTTATTGAACAGTTTAGTTATTTGCCCCCGGCCCCTTCGGGCCGAAAATCACGCGCTGTAGTTTAGTTTCACTTTCCTCCGCTGGTTGTTGGCAGTTAGTTTTTGTCCAAGCAGAGGCCAGGAAAGGCCCTGCTTTTGTTCCAATAAAACTTTCAGTCCCTCTGATACCGTGGGCTTGTGGAATTATTACAGTTTGTAAGCTGTCTTTCTCCCCCATGGGAATACATAGAGATGTGAACACACACGTGAACGCTCACGAAGCTGCCTTATACTGAATTAAACATCGATCCATCAAAGTCTCCTCAGACTGAGGGTGGCTCTCCCAGGTCTACAGGCAGAGGTCTTTCATATCCCCTGCTTCCTGGTCCTTTTAACTTGGAGATGCTGGGGATTGAACCTGGGTCCTTCTGCATGCCAAGCAGAGTCTCTTCCACTGAGCCATGGCCCCTCTCCGTGACTCCCAGGGGTGTCAGGCTGAGATCTTTCCCATCACCTCCTGCCTGGTCCTTTGAACTGGAGGTGCCGGGGATTGAACCTGGGACCTTCTGCATGCCAAGCAGAGGCTCTGCCACTGAGACATTCTTTACAGCTCTCCACGGTCTCAGGCGGAGGTCTTTCACATTACCTTCTGCCTGGTCCTTTTTAACTGGAGATGCCGGGGATTGAACCTGGGACCTTCTGAATGCCAAGCAGAGGCTCTGCCACTGAGCCACGGCCCCTTCCTACTTTTCTTATAGAGAATATGATCCTTGACCCTGGATAATCTTGACTTGTACTGTTAATAGCTGTATTAATCAGTTTAATTCAGAAATTAAATAGGTCGGACTCAGAATTTTCCAGGTGAAAATGTCATTGCTGGAAAGGAGCTTTTGAGCAGCTGTGAGCGGATATTCTGATTCTGTTTCTTTTAGGTTTGTTTGGGTGGGTTTTTTATGTTTTGCTTCAGTTCTCTGTCCTTCCCGGCCGTTTTGGTTGGTTTACTTTGTCTTTTCTACACATGCTAGACGATTTGTCTATGCAATTTATACTGTATTTGTATGGCAATGTACCTCCTCTATACCCCTAATTCCATAACACTGGCTTATTGACAAACAATGTATATATTTTATGAGGGGAAAAAAACATGGCAAGGAATTGGAAATCGGGCACCAAAGTAATCATGCCTTGGGTTCGCATGTACCAGAAGTGAAATCAGAAGGGAGATTCTCAGGTTGGAAAAGCTGGGCTGAGAAATGGGAAGACATCCCATATTTCAACTGCTAAAAATAGGAATCCTGTTCGAGGTACAATTTGCCAGCATGCCAGCATCCTGACCCGGATAGCCCAGGATAGCCCAAATCTCGTCAGATCTCGGAAGCTAAGCAGGGTCGGCCTTAGTCAGTATTTGGATGGGGGACCACCAAGGAATTCCAGGGTTGCTACACAGAGGCAGGCAAGGGTAAAACCACCTCTGAACGTCTCTTGGCTTGAAAACCCTACGGGGTCACCCTAAGTCAATTGTAACTTGATGACAAAAAAAGGTGCTCCAACAGGTTTCCCCAGCAGGCGCCTTGTTGAAAATCCTCTCCTTGGGTCAGCACCTCAGGTGCCAGTTTGGTGTAGTGGTGAGGAGCACAGACTCTAATCTGGTGAACCAGGTTTGATTCCCCACTCCTCCACAGGCAGCTGCTGGGTGACCTTGGGCAAGCCACAGACCTCTCTCAGCCCCACCGACCTCCCAGGGTATCTGTTGTGGGGAGGGGAAGGGAAAGGAGTTTGTAAGCCACTCTGAGACTCCTTCCAGTAGTGAAGGGCGGGGTAGAAATCCAATCTCTTCTTCTTCTTTGTCACTTGCAGAAGCCTCTAGACTGAAGATCCTGGGCGGATCTCCCATTTCCCAGTGACACCATAGAGTTTCGGGGCGATTGCCAGAGCGTCGCCCCGGCAATGTGCCCAGTGTGATGGCGTCACTTCTGGGTGACGCCATCACGCTGGGCATTTGCCCGGAGCCCTGGGAGGGAGAGGGAAGGAGGGAGGAGTGGCCAGGCAGGGGGGGAGAGTGTCAGAATCTGCTGATTCAGACAGAGCATTTCTATTGCTTACAGCTGTGTTTTCTGTTTTATGGCTATGCTTCTCACTGTCATGTCTGTAGGCCATACTATATTCATATTGCCATGTATGTATGATAGCTGCTTCCATAACACCTGCCATGTAATTGCCCCTCTTTTAGGTACCCTAACTTTGGCCAGTATATCTGTAGAATATGTGACCCCAGGTTTATGACCCTGACCAGGCCTGGTCTGTGTTACTGTCAGAACGGGAGGATGACAACTTCAAAGTATGGGAACAATGGGCCTCTCACACTCCTGCCTCCACATTCCATTCGTCCTGGCTGGGACTCCAAGGGAGGACAGTCTCATCTCTTATCAAAGTGCGAAAGCCTCGAGGCCATTGATTGTTATGTGAAATGGTAACATCTGAAGGGTCTGGTTTGCGAAGGGAAATTTACAACTTGACACTTCACTTCTTTCCTGTGGGAAGCAAACAGCCAGAGTCCCTTTTTGCCCGCCATTTTTCCAGTGTAGTGATTGGCTACCTATGGGTAATTCAAACTGCTTAGAAAGGTATAATAGACCTGCTTCTGTCATATGTGTTATCTCTGACAATAATCCGAGAAGCTGTACCAATGTAGAGATTGAAAATAAAGAACTGTGTTTCATTAACAAAGATCTGATCCTTGACTACTTTGAGCAGAAGTCTCACAGAGAGGCGGCGGCATCATCTTGGAGCACGCGCTTTGCGTGTGCATGCGCATGAGGCCCCCCCCCCCCCAGATTTCAAAACCCTACACCCCTGGAAGGAAGATGTGATAGGACAGAAGGTATCTCTGATTGCAGGGGAAAGGGGACCACAATGTGGAGGAAAAGGAGGAAGAGGAGGAGGAGAAGATTGGATTTCTGCCCTGCCCACTACCCAAAGGAGTCTCCGAGCGGCTTACGATCTCCTTTCCCTCCCCACAACAGACCCCCTGGGAGGTAGGTGGGGCTGAGAGTTCTTTTGAGGACTGCCCTTGTGAGAACAGCTCTGAGCAGGGGTCATTTAGTAGAAAAAGAGGTGCAGGAGCTCATTAGCATGACTTATTTGCATATGCTAAACCACCTGACATCACTGGAAGTACCGTATTTTTCGCTCCATAAGACGCACCTGACCATAAGACACACCTAGCTCCACTCGGTGCCGTGGCTTGGGAAAGGTGAGGGAGGTTTAAGACACACACACTTTCCCCCCCACTTTTTTTGGGAGAAAAAGTGAGTCTTATGGAGCAAAAAATACAGTATGTCAGAAGGCAAGTGGGAGGGAGGGAGGGAGGGAGGGAAAAAGATGAAAGAAAGAAAGAAAGAAAGAAAGAAAGAAAGAAAGAAAGAAAGAAAGAAAGAAAGAAAGAAAGAAAGAAAGAAAGAAAGAAAGAAAGAAAGAAAGAAAGAAAGAAAGAAAGGGGACAGCTACTAATCCAAGGCTCAGAAATACCGCTATTCTAGGAGGATAGCTTCGGTGGTGGCTGAAGCCTTCAGAAGGCTGGTCGGAGGAACAAGGACCTTTCCAGGGGATGGGGTCATTTTGCTGCAGCCATGACACAAGCAGGCATTCCCCCACAAGGGGGGGGGGCTGGCACCAACTCCCAGAGCTGCACTCCCCTGAGCTCCTGCTTGAAAGGACCCCTGCTCATTGGACACCCAGTTTCCAGTAGCCCATCAAAACCAGCAGCCAATTCTAGCAGCACCTGTCACAATCCAAAGGTCCCCTTGAAACGAAACCAGCATTTGGCAAAATACCAACAGGGACAGAACTACAAGTGAGCTATGTAATTGCTATTAGAAAGGCCCTCTTTCTTATCAGCAGCAACCACCTTTTAATGGGGGGGGGGGGGGAGAGAGAAGAATGAAGCCCTCAATGACCAGGCAGATTAACTTGGGGAAAGATGCCATTCGTATGGGGTGTCAGATTCAGCATCCTGAGAAACTTGGGCCTTTTAAAAGAGAAACGTTTTTAAAAGAAACAAGTTTCTAGTCCTCCTCACTTTGCAGAGGGCGATGCTGGTTCAAAACCACAGAGAGAGGCCTTTGAGAAGTCTGAGTTCTTTGGGGCTACTCCGCATCCTCGTCAGTCTTTTCAGAGAACAACCCAAAGTGAATCATCCATCTTTATTGGACGGGTGATGGGGGGGAGGGAGAGATTAAGAGCCCTGGCAAAGAAGAAAAAAGGAGCGTAATAAGATTAAAGGCAAGCCAGCTCAAGGCGAGAGCATCCATCTGCATTTTTTGCTTTCAAAAGGTTCGTTAGGAATAAAAAGGGGCCCTTTTATCCCATTCCAAGGTGTAGCAATGTCTTCTACCTTTCATCTCCTCTGGCACTCCACACACTGAGTCTTAATGAATGTGACGGGAAAATAGCTCAGATGGAGGGGGGGAGATGGTTGTTATAGCAGGCCATGCTCAAGGGTGGGGGGGAGGCTTTCAAACACTTGGTGATACCATTAATTAAAGGATTGAGAGCTAGAAGGGGGGGGTCAGATGTATGGAAGAGTGAGGAGGGAGACGAAAGCAAGACTATAGGGTGGGGGGCTGGGGTGGTTACGAAGCAATGCACTCTTTGCAAATGAAGCTTCTTGAAGCGGAGGACTTAGTTTGGGACACGAAAGCTTTCCTGGGCCTCCTGGGAAGCGTCCTTCTGAGTTTTGAGATGGCCACCATCTTGCCAAGCAGAAAAATTGCCCTGCTATCCACTGGCAGCAGAAAGTCCCCCTCCAGGAGGGCAAGATCCCTTCGCCTAGCCACTGCCCCCTAGTGGCTGGCATGGGGACTTACCAGCAGCAGGGGGAGACCTAGCCCGGCAGCGGCATTGGCGAGCCGGTGATGTCACTTCTGGCACTCACTAGAAGTGATGTCATCATGTCGCCAGCAACACAAGACACTCTGGTATTTGGGCAAAAACTCTATGGTAAAAATGGCTTCTACCATTGAGATTTTGCCCAAATACCAGTGCATCCCATGTTGCTGGCAATGCAATGTCGTCACTTCCAGTGTGCTCCATAAGTGATGTCACTGCGTCACTGGGGACAATGCTGCAGTGCCAGTCTAGATGTCCCCCTGCTGCTGCTGAGTCCACCTCACCCCCTGTTAGTTGTCAAGGTAGTGTCATGCCTGCTCCTGCCCCTGCTCCTGCCCCTGCCCCTGCAGAACAAGATCAGGCTCCTTTAATGGACCTGGACATAAGTCCTGCGGAGTCAAGCCGGCAGCAAGAGCCACCTGAGATTGATCAGACTATACCTGGACCGAGTGAACTCCCTGAATCTCCACCACCTGTCAGCCGGCTCTGTGAAAGGAGACGCCAGGAGCTAAGAAACAGGAGGAGTGAGGCACGCATGCAGGGGAGACGAACTCTAAGTCCGGAGTATTAGCAGAAGCAGGACTGTGTCTGACAGCTGCTAATTGTGTAACAAGCCAGCACGCTATATCAGCAGATCACTGGCCCCTAGCAAAGCGTGCTGGCAACAAATGATCGTCCTTGACGAGACCTCGCCCTGCACCCTCCTGGCTTCTGTGCGTTTCTGTGGACCCTTGACCCGGCTTTGGACCTCGGACCTCTGACTCTGGACTCTGGACTTTGCTTTGTGGACTTTGACTTCGGCGTTCTGGCTCTGTTCCTGTTGCTCTCTCCGGCTATCTGACTCTTGGCATTCCTGTGACGACGCCTCCCTACTTTGTCCTTCGGCTCTGACGGTAATTTATGGCTTGATTACTGGACTGTTGAATAACCTTTGCTCTGCAACCTGTTTAACTACCTGCCTGCTGAGAAACTCCTGGCTGACCGCCTGACCGGTTGCATCTTCTGCCTCAACCCAGAGGCTCTGTCGTAACAGGTAGACCCAGCAACCATATACCTATTTATCTGCCAATCCAACACCATCTCCTATATTTTTATCCTGTCCCCCCAGTTTGGTGTAGTGGTTAGGAACGTGGACTCTAATCTGGGAGAACCAGATTTGATTCCACTCTCCTCCACATGCAGCTGTTGGTGTGACCTTGGCTCAGTCATAAGTTCTTTCAGAGCTGTTCTCTCATAAGCAGTTCTCAAGAGACCTCTCACAGCCCCACCTACCTCACAGCATGTGTGTACTGGCTCAGCCACTCACCACAGTTATCATGCACTGGGAACTGGATACGCAGGCCAAAATCAAGTCAAACAACAGAGCCGAAGGTCAGAAAGCCAGGAAATCAAAGCGCGGTCACATGGCCCTTTAATGCGGAAGGAAGGGCTGTTTCCTCCCACATTTAAAGGGACCATTCACAACGGCCGCGGCTAGTCCCGTGCCGAAGTGGGCTCAAATGCGGGTTTCTCCCACATTTTCCGACCCCAGAAAAATTGACTGTTTTCACGGGAGTCGCGCAAGGAACTCGCATTTGAGCCATCTGGACAGCCCTCTCTCGCAATCATTGCAAGAGAGAGCTGTCCAGATGGTCCCTCCTCCATTCCCCCCCCCCATTTCACTTGGGCACTCAAGCGCCCAAGTGAAAAGGGGGAGAACCCAAAACTTACCAGGCAGCCAGCGGGGCTCGGGGAAGGTTGCCTCCCCCCCCGCCCCTGCCGCCTCCACTGTTGCCACCGCCGCTCGCCTTCTCCACCGCCACCATTGCTGCCGCCGTTTGCCTCCGCCGCCGCCATTGCCACTGCCGCTCACCTCCTCTTCTGCCTCCTCCATTGCCACTCACCTCCTCCGCCGCTGCTGCTGCTGCCGCTCACTGCTGTCGCCTTTGCCCACTGGGGTTGGGATCCCAACCCGAAATTAAAAAATCCAGCCCCTTTAAATTCGGGAGGGCTTCCGGATTTTCAGGGCAGTGTGACCACGGCCTCAGTCACAGGTTACAGGAGCTAGGAGCAGTTGCTAAACAGCCAGGATCAGGTCCGAGCATGCACTGTTGCTTCCACGCTGAGGCAGGTGCTTGGGGGTGTTTAGGACCAGGTCCTCCCTTTCCTGGGAGTCAATTTGCCAAGACTCACATCCCCTCCCATTGCCTTTGCAAGAGCTGCAGTCCGGCACCCTTCCTTCGCTCTTGCACATCCAGCCGCTGGCGTGCCTTGCGTCTGGGACACTCAGGAGAACTAGGTGGGGATTCTGGCCTCAGGGTGTCTCCTCCACCTGGGGGTGCTGGGCCGGGCTCTGGATCAGTCTCTCCCTCTGACTGCACCTCCTGTGCAGCTGCTGGGGCCTCTTCTCCCTGTTAAGGGTTCCTCTGCTGTTAAGGGTTCCTCTGCTGGGCTAACTCCAGAGGAGGCTGGGTTGCTTCATGCTTCCTCCTCCTCTGAGGAGTAGTCAGCCTCAGCAGTGTCTGTTGTGGGAAGGGGAAGGGAGGGAAAGGGATTATAAACTGCTCTGAGACTCCTTCGGGTACTGAAGGGCAGGGTATAAATCCAATCTCCACCTCCTCCTCCTCCTCTTCTGCGGCTGCTGCTTCCTTCTCCTCCTCCTCCTCCTCAGGGCAGCCTATGTGGCTCTTCCCTCCTCCCTTTGATTGTCATCACAATCCTGCGAGGTAGACAAGGCTGAGAGAAAGCAACTGGCCCAAAGCCCCCCTAGAAATTTCAAGGCCAAGCGGGGGCCCATGTGCAATAAAGGAGAAGAGAGCCGAACTGAAGATGGAGCAAAAGGACCAGAAAATAAGGGTTGCGGGGGTGGGGAGGATTGTTTTAGTCGGTTATCAGGCTCCTACACATTTCGGCTTTGCTTCTTTGGCCAGAATCTATGGGAATATAAACAGAAACAAGAAAGAATATATGGCAATCAAAAATAGAATTCAAAAACGCAGTCAAAGGGAGTAAATACTGAGCATGGGGAAGGTGACTAATCTGCTGCTTGAACCTGGCTTTGGCAGTCCGCCCGATTGCTCGCAAGCAGTCCTTACGTGCGTGTTTATCCATTCAAATTTTACCTGCTTTTAATCCTGAAGTATCCTTTCCTTGCAATTTATCTACATTAGGTATTCCGAGGTAGACTTCAGTGGTACATGGAGGTTCCGTATTGTTATCATATGGCCAGCCATTCACAGACTTCTCCTGTGAGAGCCAGTTTGGTATCAGTTAAGAGCAAGGACTGTAATCTGGGAGAACCGGGTTTGATTCTCCACTCCTCCACATGCAGCTACTAGCGTGATCCTGGGTCAGTCACAAGTTCTCTCAGAGCTGTTCTTTCAAGGGGAGTCCTCAAAAGAGCTCTCTCAGCCCCACCTACCTCCCAGGGTGTCTGTTGTGAGGAGGGGAAGGGAAAGGAGATTGTAAGCCGCTCTGAGACTCCTTTAGGTAGTGAATCATGGGATATAAATCCAATCTCTCCTTCTTCCTCTTCCTCCAGGATTCTGTCTAATCCCCATTTTAAAGTCATCTTAGATAGCTGCCGTTACGTGGTTCTAAACCCCATAAGTTAATTACAGTGTGTGGGTGGGAAGGAAGACTCCATTTCTTTTGCCTGTCCCCGATCCCATTCAAGGATCCCAGGGGAAGCATATGTGAGGCTAGCCCCTTTTCAACCTTTTACCCAGAATCCTCCTGTGAAATTGCTCTAGTATTAGCAAAAACCATCTCTTTTGGTTCCATCCAAAATCTCACACGTTTTCTCCAAAAAGAATTTTCCCCTCTCAATTCGGCCGTTTCTTCTGTGTTCCTGTAAGTAAATGCAGCCATGAAGAACCAGGGATGTCTTTGATCTGCATAGCCCCTCCCCTTTACCTTCATGTCCCTCCCCTTCATTTGCATTGCCCAATCCTATGATCTGTTTCTGGACACACTAAAGTGGAATAGGCTTTGGGGAGCTGGCCCACCCTCAAATCCAAAAAAACAAGCTATGACTCAAGAATTCTGAATACTGTTACAGGCTCTCTCAGGCCCGTAGCTACAGTGGGGCTCTGCCCCCTTTCTTAAAAGCACAGCCCCACAAGAATTTCTCCTGTAAATGCTTTTTTCTATCATTTTAAAACAATTTCTAAAGGCATGCGTTCATTTAAGCAGAGTGGGGTGCTGTAGTTGACTAATTCCCGCACTTAGCAAGGGGGTTGGAATAGGTGACCTCTAGGATCCCTTCTGACTCTGTGTCAAGAAACTGGTCTCCTTTAAGAGAGTCTTTCTGCCTAAGTGTTAGCTTTCTTGACTATAGAGGTCATCACCCCCACCTGCTGACTAGTTCTCAGAACTGCTGCTTAGGCTGGCGGAAGTGATTAACTTGCAGCAGCTGAGAACTGTCATCTAGAGTGGCTGACTGCTTGCAATTTAGAGATCTATCCTGGAACAGCTTTCTGTTGGCTAAATGGCTTTTCTTTCTGCAATGAGAACTTCAGCCCCATCAGGAAAAGCGACAAAATCCTGGCTATGGGGCTTCAGCCCCACAAGCGACAAAATCCTGGCTATGGGGCCAGCTCGGTGGTCTCCAGTAAGTCACTCTCTCTCAGTACACACACCCCATACATACTTATAAGAGTAAAGCTTGCCAAATAATAGCAGTAAAGTACCATCGGGTCTTAGTGCTTCAGATATTTTTGTGCTCCATTGCTTGGTCTCACACTGGTGTCTTCATGCATTTCTAGCCCCATTTTCAAGCGCCTCCATCCAGTGTCCCTCCCAAGGCCTGGCCCTTGGAACATGACGTTCACACAAACAGACTGACAAAGAGGGCAGCAGAAAGCAGGGACCCCAGTCACCAAAAATACAAAAAGAGACTCCGTATGCAATGCGAATGGCGCATTATCCAAACAGCGTTCTACACCAGATGATGTGGAAGGAGACGACTTTTCTTTCTTTCTGAATTAGATGCCAAGAAGGCTCAGTTGTTTCTTAAAGCATGAGACTGGCGGGGGAGGGGGAACCTTCTTTTGCAGGACCACCTGGACTGCCTCGTGGGCATTTGTCGCAACGCTCCCTTGGCTCCTTGGCTCGCCGATTATGGGATGTTTTCCCCACTCAGATCCAGAGGTCCCCAGCCTTTTTGATCCTGCTGGCACCCTTGGAATTCCGACACGGCGTGGTGGGCGCAGCCACAAAATGGCCGCCGCAAAATGGCCACCACAGGAGGCAGGCCCAGCCACAACACGATTGCCACTGCTTAACTTCAGTCACACAGTGCAGATCCTCGTGCTAGGGCAGCAGCCACTGCCAAAGAAATGTTTTTTTTTAAACTGCACAGTCGATCAATTCTGCAAGAGTCAATCAGACACAAAAGGCCTATGGCCCCGCCCACTTCCTAAAAACATTTGGCGGGTGCCAGGAAAGGTGTCAGCGAGTGCTGTGGTGCCCACAGACACCACGCTGGGGACCCCTGGTCTACTCATTCCAGGAGGACGGTCTGTTTATTCCCGAGGGATACCGAATGCTGCCCCTGTGTATGCTGATCTTATCACTCCTGACTTTCGACAACATGACTGCTGTTTGCTTTAAAACTTGGTTGCTTATCGTTCTGCTTGTCGACACTTTTTAAAATTGTCTTCTTGGCATTGACATTTTCTGGTCTTATCGTCTGTTCGTAAGCCGGAGACAGAGAGAGTGGGATACAGTGGCCTCAAAAAATACTTGTACCCAGAGGAGTCATCTGCTGTGTATCTGCACGAGTCACCGTTCTGGGCTCTGCTTCCTGTGTGGGCAGGTAACGAGGCCACTCTTATTCATTCATTTACTTATTTCATTCATACCTCCCCCCCCCAAGTGGCTTACATCATTCCCCTATTGTCTATTTTATCCTCACAACAACGCTGTGAGCAAAGTTCCCTCTAAGCTGAGTTAGTGTGAGCTAGCTCACAGTTTTTTAGCCTCCGGCTTACACACTTTTGTCTTAGCGCTGGAAGGAGGGCTCCAGAGCAAACTAATCTATGCAGCAGCCAAATCACTCGCTCACAACTTTAATGGCAGCAGCTCACAAAGTAGAATTTTTGCTCACAAGACACCACGGCTTAGAGGGAGCATTGCCTGTGAGGTAGGTTAGGCTGAATGTGTGTGACTGACCTCAAGTCGCCTAGCAAGTTTTCATGGCAGATTGGGAATTCAAACTGGGGCCTGCTGGATCCTATTCCACCAAACCACGACACCACCCTTGCTCTTCTGCTTGGGGAGGATTTGGATGACGCAATCGCACCCCCATGTGAAGATGAGGAAGAAGTGCTTGGCAGCTTGCACAGAAGGAATCAGGGCCAGAGCAGTGACTCGGGCAGAGACAAGACAGGCAAACTCCTCTGAGGGCCGAGAATGGTGCTGCTCGCAGAAGTGGCTGATGAGCTGTTCTAGGGTTGCCAGCCTCCAGGTGCCACCTAGGGATCTCCCACTGTTATACCTGATCTCCAGACAATCAAGATCAGTTCCCCTGGAGAAACTGGCTACTTTGGAGGGTGGACTCAATGGCATTATACCCTGCTGAGGTCCCTCCCCGCTACAAATCCTGCCCACTCCTGGCTCCACCCCCAAAATCTCCTGCTGTTTCCCAACCCAGAGCTGGCAACCCCAGTCTGTTCCACCCGAATGCCAAGAAACAGGGAATTCCCTGATGTTCTTTGTCATCCCTTTCCCCACTAGCAAGAAGGTCGTCTTGAAAACTAAACTGTCCCACGAAGATCCCCACAGAAATGCCCTTTGATGTTCCAGCTTGTACATTTTGGGAATACAGATTCACGGAGAAGAGGTCCCCCCTGGCTATTAAAGGTAAAGGTAAAGGTTTCCCTTGCTCGAAAGCCAGTTGAATCTGACTCTAGGGGGCGGTGCTTATCTCCGTTTTCAAGCCAAAGAGCCAACACTGTCCGAAGACTTCTCTGTGGTCATGTGGCCAGCATGACTAAACGCCAAGGCATATGGAATACTGTTACCTTCCCACCGAAGCGGTACCTATTTATCTACTTGCAATTTCTTGCTTTTGAACTGCTAGGTTGGCAGGAGCTGAGCCAGAGACTTTGATTTTTGCTAGGTTGGCAGGAGCAGGGGCTCACTCCGTCATGCGGCACTCGGGTCTTGAACTGCCTAGCTACAGACCTTCTGGTCTGCATCTCAGCATCTTAACCTCTGAGCCACCACAGCCCAGTCCCTGGCTATTAGCCAGGCTAAATTTTTATTTCCGCTGTTATGCCTCCTTTCCACTCAAGTTTCTAAAGCAGTTCAAATGGATCCTCCAAAGACAAGAACAGTGTATCTCTGAATATCAGGTGCAGGGGAAAGCAACAATGAATGGCCTGCGGGTTTCTTATCCGGCATGCTACTTCAATTAGAACACAGCTGAAGGCGAGAGCCAGCTTTACAAACGTCCTGATTTGCCTGGAACATTTTTACCTTGTTGTCACCCAACTTGCACATAGACTTACACATGCTCAGCTTTGGGGTTGGTGCACAGTACTGTGGAATATGGTGCTTCGGAGTGGCTCAACAGCCCCCATGTCCACAAACCTGATGTCCAACTCAACACAACAATGAAAACCATCAGCAGATGTATTAAACCCACTCTGTCCTATTGGCTGCCCACGTTGTGTTCCATCGCTCCCCTGCTCTTCTTCGTGACAAGACGCTCTTCTTCGTGACTATAGGAAAGATCACCGAAAACAGAGAGTTGCCCATCCACAAAGACACGGCTGACGCGGGCCTATCCAGACTAAAGTACCGACACCTGGCAATAAGACCTGCCCAAATCCTGCTATCACAAAATTTCGATCAAGGGAATGAATGATTGCAAACGTGGATGCCATCAATCCCTGATAAACACCAAGGAGAGGCCCGCAGGATTTGACTTGCCTCGTGAAGTATGGAAGATGGCTGATAAGATACGAACAGGCTTTGGCATTAAATGGGGCAAAATACCAGGACCCGAATGTGATTGTGGTGCAGCCTGCCAAACTATTTCCCGTCTGTCACTGGAACGTGAGCGTCGTGCTTTCCAGGGAGATGTGATGGAGCTCTTTGTACTCTTCCCAGCTGTGAATGAGCAGACTGAAAGTGTAGGTATTAGTATTTAGGGAGATGAACCAGTCGGTCTGCATACCTATTGCATCAACTTGGTTACTTATTTTATATTATTGCATGCTTCCTGTGTGTAACTCTGCCATACAATAAGTAATGGTTTGCTCCACCCCAGCAAACCAAGGCATGCTGACGCACTGAGACTTTGTCCCCACTGATCGGTAGCCCTCTCTGTAATGATAAGTAGATATTAGGAATTTTTCCTGTTCCAATCTTCTGCAGTTTTTCTTTATGAGAACTATATTCAGTTCACTGAGGAAGTTTCAGCGAAACAAAGACCCCAGCCGGCAGCTTCCTCTTCAGTTTCACTTTCAGTTTCATTTCTACTCAGCTTAGATCTTTTGACCACTTTTTGGAATTTTTGTATTAATGACTTCTTTGTGACTTATTGCTATGTTACCAGTTGTTCTATAATTAGGACTCTTCGGACCTTTATATGCCATTATATTGTACATTTGTATGGCAATTTTTCTATGGTTGAATTTAAATTGTATTAATAACAGCACATTAAAATTGTGTACTTTATTTCTTAGCAATAATTGTCACACTTAGTATTGATGATATTCTGTGTGTTTGTACAGTGCTTTTTGGTTATATTGCTCCACTCCAGAACATTATTTACCGTATTTATTTGTTGTGAGAAACAAACCCATGGGATGGAAACAGCCACACCTACCAACCCCACAGCAGAATGTGGGACTACAGCGACCTTTGGCCTGATGCAGCAAAGCCACCTTTACATCCTTAGAACAGTTGCCCAATAGAACCTCTGTGTTCAGAAGCAGTCTACCTATGCACATCAGCTGCAACAACAACAGGGAGTGGCTTGATGCCCAGAGCATCTGGTTGGCCCATTGAGTCGCAGGAGGATAGACTGGTTAGGCCTCTGGTCAGATCTAGCAAGGCTCTTCCTGCAGAACAACGGGCACCTCTGGATCAATTCCTGACCACCACTACCCCCGCCACACATTGCCCAAGGTGGCGCACGGCACATGAGCTGGGAGGCGCAGAGCAGAGAAGTGTTATTAGCAACAGCTCCCTTTCCAGAGCCGGTCAGACAGACCCTTTAAATAGATCTGAAGGAGTCCCAGCACCCAGGGTGAATCGATCGGCCACGCTTGATAGAAGATCGTTTCCAGCCTTGTACGGGAGATGCGCCAGCCAGAGCAAGCCTCTCCCCCCCCCCCTCGCATTCACCATACACTTCTCATCCTAGTGATTTCTTCATCATTTCCACACCTTCCATCTTGTTCTCTGCCCACCCTCCTCCTCTTCCCCCAGGCAGCCAAAGGGTCTTTCCAGAAGATGGTGGCTTTTAAAAACTAGCTTCCAGAGGAAGAGTCGGGGGGCTCCAATGTGCAGCTGTACACCTTTTGGAGGGGGGGCTATGCACTGGGGACCTCATATTGGTGCAGAAGCAGCAAGGTGACTTCTTGAAAAGAAATAGGGGGGAGATAGAAAATGTTTTTTTCTTTCCTTCCTTTTGCTTTCTCACCCTCCATCACTGCCAACTCTTCCTCTTTCCTATCCTGTCTTTTTTCTTCATTCCTCCATTATGCTTCCTTCCTCTCCTGTTATTTGTCTTTGTTCCTTTCTCTTTCCTATTCTGGCATTATCCTTCCTTCTTTCCTTCCTTCTCTCTTTCTTTTCCTTCTGTAATGTAGTATGTTCTGTGTAACAACCAGCCTGCCATGTGCTCCCAGGTAATGGCTCCCACCGCATGGCCAGAGCACATGGTCAGGCAGAGAGGGGAGCTTGAATCTGGAGGGACAATAGACATCCGGATTGAAAGCCTCCACCAATGTGGGACCTAGGTTCTCCCTGGGGAGCCAATGCAATCAAAGGCTCCTCCAGGGAACCTATGACAAACATGCACATATGTTAAGCCCCTATCAGGTCTTTTGGGTGCGGCCGGAGGTGTGGCTCCGGCCAGCATATAATGAGGGCCCTGGAGCCCTGGAAGCATGCTTGTTCTGACCATCTACTGGGCATGCTGAATCACTCAATAAAGGCTTCATGATTTCACCGTTCCTGGTCTCCGGAGTCCAGTACTCTTCACCTTCCTTCCTTCCTTTCTTCTCCCAGTGCTTGCTTGCTTGCTTTTTTCTTTTCTTTCTTCTCCCAGTGCTTCCTTCCTTCCATCCTTCCTTCCTTTTCCCAGTCCTCCCTCCCTCCTTCACTCCCTCCCTTTATTTGTATGCTAATTTGCTGCTATTCACAGGTCTGACCAACTGTTATAAACCACTCTTAGCTAAAATTATCACCCAGTTCTTTATGCATCTTGACTCTAACTAGCCCTCTTGGCAACTAAGCCCCCCCCCCCCCAATATGTAAGGTTTGAGGAAGTCTGTTTCAGTGTATCTGAAGAAGTGTGCATGCACACAAAAGCATATACCCCAAATGAAACTTGGTTTGTCTTAAAGGTGCCCCTGGACTCCAGTTTTGTTGTGTTGCTTCAGACCAGCGCAGCCAGCCCCGCCAGGATCTTCTTTCCTTCCTGTTATTTTTGTCTCCCTTCCTTCCTCTTTCCTGTTTTCTGTCACTTTCCCCCCCTTTATTTTTCATACTTCTGTCAAGCTGGAAGGGACCTTCTAGGCTACAGAATCCATCCACTGGCTCCATGCATGGAATCCAAAACCGTCCCTGATATTTGAAACAGAATTACGGTACATGTGCTCAGGAACTGGAAAAGGGAGTGTCTCACTGCCTGCTTTTATGTGGGGGGGGTGGGGGGTGGATGGACTCAGAATCAACTCTGACTTAGATCTTTACTCCCTCTTTCTCTTGAGGAGTGCTCTCCTTTTTCACGTATCTTTGCCATTAAAAGAATGATACCCACCTTCTCTTGGTTCAAGATGGTGAGCAATCAATGCATTTTAAAACAATGCTGTTTAAATAAATAAAAACTTAAAAACGACGAATCTGTCCACACAGTAACACCCTGAAGGTCAGAAGTTCTAGAAGCCATTAAAAACGAGCACATTCGGAGACAACATCAAACAGAAAATGACCTGACCCAGGGGCTCTCCACCCCTCCCCCTGAAAGCATCACTGCCTGGAGATGTGAGCTTTCCCAACCTCCCCAGGCTGGCTGTCCCAGAGAAGCAGTCCCAATCCTGAGAAGGATCCAGATGGTGCCCAGGAAGTCCGCATCTCCTAGGTAGGAGGTACAGCCAAGAGAAATGATTCGGAAGACCCAGGAGGGCAAGTGGGTCTACTCAGAGCGAGGCTATTGGGAGGCCGACAGTGTGGTCCTGAGCACAGTTACACCTTTCTAAATCCATTGACTTTGGAAGGGTATAACTCTGTTTAGGATTGCACCTAGAATCTAGCAAAGTGCTCCTTGGTCTTAAAGGGCTTTTGCTTTCTTTTCTTGAAGGCTTTTGCCCATTTATTTCTTTTTTTAAGTTAAAATATATCCAGCCTGGGGTATGGCCCTTCTGCAAACATCTTCCGCATGCAGTATATGGTGTTCAGTGCTTCTACAACATCTATCGCTATTAGAATTCCAAAAAGATACATGTTGTTCCTAGAAGGAGCCTGCCTGGATTGATCCGATGGGCTAGGAAGGCAAACATTCTGTTTTGTGCAGCGGTGGGGTTGCCAACAGCAGATTAAGAAATTCCTGGAGATTTGGGGATAGAATTCGAGGATGGTGTTCGGCAGGGATGTGATGCCACAGAGTCCACCCGATGAAGCTGTCATTTTCTTCAGCGGAAGTGAATTGACAAATGGAAATACTTCTTTACACAGAGAGTGATTAAAATGTGGAATTCACTGCCAGAGGATGTTGTGACTGCCAAAGGCATAGACAGCTTTAAATGGGGATTAGATAGATTGGTCTATCAGTGGCTACTCGCCATGGCGACTGAGGGGAGCCTCCACATTCAGAGGCACTAAACTTCCAAATCCCAGAGCCAGGAGGCAACATCAGGGGAAAGCCTCGGCCTCTCTGCCCTGTTGCTGGCCCTCCAGAGGAACTGGTTGGCCACTGTGTGAGACAGGATCCTGGACTGGAGGGACCCTCACTGGTCTGATCCAGCAGGGCTCTTCTGATGTTCTTATCAGGGAAGGCCTCGGCCTCTCTGCCCTGTTGCTGGCCCTCCAGAGGAACTGGTTGGCCACTGTGTGCGACAGGATGCTGGACTAGATGGACCTTCACTGGTCTGATCCAGCAGGGCTCTTCTTATGATCCTATTTTCTTATGATCTCTGTTGTCTAAAGATCAGTTGAAATTCCAGGAGATCTCTAGGTCCCAACTGTATATATTGGCCAGTCAGAAAGCTCACAGAGGGAGCAAAAAGCAGTTGCTCTGATTGGCTTTAGCCTCTGAGACTCAGAGGTAGACTGCCTCTGAACGCTGGGGCTCTGTTTCCTTTTTGCGGCTTATTACCATCAATCAAGTTGTGGTTTCGGCTGATTCACTGAAATCCCCTAGCGTGCCATTGAATCCCAAGCAGAAGCTTCCAAAATAATTGGAGCACTCCCCCCCTCCAAAAAAGAGATGGTTTGTTTTTATTTTCCAAACTGGAATCTAAACTGGATTCTGAGCATTTTTGCAACATTTCCCTATTTTGAAAAAACAAATGTTCCAGTTGGGCGATCCTTGGGGGGGTCCTCTCCCCCCATTGCAGGACGATCTTTGCCACCTCAAATTCGTACCCATTGTCATGGCTGCACAACTCCCCCCCCTCCGCACAACACAACATGCTCTCTGAGGAGATCAATACATTTTTATGTTACATTAAAAGCGGGGGGGAAGAGGTGCGTTCAGCAACAGACCAATTGCTGATAATTGCTTCCAAATATCTGGCCTCGGTAGAATTTTGTGGGCGGGTGGGCGCGTGCAAAAGCCTTTGTCTCACAACCAATCCCCAGTGTTCAATTGCACTTGAAAACATTGCTCATGAAAACATCATGTGCACAACTACATATGAAAACGTTCCTTTTGCCCCCTGCTCCCTGGGCCACCTGTCCCCCGAGGCACACTGGCCCGCAGACCTTGTTGCTTTCTCCACCCTTAACACTCCACAATGCACACATGCACACACCGGCTTTTTCATGCCGTGTTATCCACACAGGCACCACTTTCCACTGCTCTCTCGAGTATTGATCAGGCTTTCGCTCAGAGAGCAGATGAGAGGGGGAGAGGGTACATTGAGGCAGATGTAACCCCCCCATTGTATTCAAGGTCAACGCTTTGCTTTTTCCTGCAGAAATCTTGAAGCCGGGTTGGTAAGAAGCGTAATAAGAAGGAAAGTGCTCCTCTGAAAGCTGCTTGCCGAGAGCGGTTAATGTGGCCGGCTTCCGAGAAGATGCAAAGCTGCCCTTTTTAGTTCTCCCACCATATTCAGGCGATCTTGGGGCCCAGAAATCAGGATCTTGAACCCCACAGCCCAGTAACAAGACAAAGCCCAAGAAGCCACCAGAAGTGGGAGCATGCTTCCTCTCCAGCGCCCTCTTCAGGCAAACCAGGGAACTGCTGGGTGCAAGACCAGCCCCTGTGATTGGCTGGCAGTATGAAACCTCTGGATTGGCATTTTACTGGACAAGAAAGTTCAGCTTCTTGCTCCAGTTTCTGATCTGGTTCCAGTTTTATTTTTATTTTTCTTGGTGATTTCTGAAGGAGGGAATGGCAGAAATCCACAAAACTGCTAATTTTTCTGCCTTTGCATTTGATGGCTCACCTGTCTCTTAAAAGACTACAGGCAGTCTGGGCTTGACTAAAACAATCCCCATCATACAGCTTACTCTGGTTTTTAATTTCCAAACAAGGAGAGGTTCAGGGGGCAAAACTCCCATAACACACAGACCAAGAAGCATATGTGCTGCAGCACTCACTAAAACAGCTTTCCCATTTGTGTGGGTTTTTTTTTTATCAGATCATGATTCTAGTCCTCAAATACCCTCTCCCTCCTCTTCAGTTCTGCGTTCAAATTCCCTTCACTGAACACTGCTTTCCTTCTTTAAAAACAACAGCATCAGGGTTCTATTGCAGTCTCGATCCACTTCAGCTATCATTTGCAAGTGGATTTCACCATTTTGCACAGCAAAATCCAGTTGCAAAGTGAATTGAAAGTGCCTTATTTAGTGCGTGTGAAAGTGCCTGCCCTCCAAGTGGTGCCCAGAGCCAGGAGATCTGGGCAGCTCAGGCAGCCGGTCCTTCACTCTCCCTTTCCAGCCAGTCAGCCAAGAATTCCACCTCACAATGCAAAGCGCTTTCCTATCCCCCTGAACTTCACATCCATCCGTAGGGAAGCAAAAAGGAAGCCGGCTTTGGCTCTCGGCAAGATCATTAACCTCCAGGTGGGACCTGGAGATCTCCCAGTATAACAGTTGATCTCCAGAACAAAGTTTGAGTTCAGGGGCACCTTTAAGGCCAACAAAGTTTTACTCAAGGTATAAACTTTCATGATCAAGGTTTATAAGATTATGCCTGGGATAGGGCAGGTAGAGAAAGAAGTACTTTTCTCCCTTTCTCACAATACAAGAACTCGTGGGCACTCCATGAAATTGCTGAGCAGTCGGGTTAGAACGGGAAGAAGAAGAAGAAGAGGAGGAGGAGGAGGAGATTTGATTTATATCCCACCCTTCACTCACTTGGAGTCTCAGAGCAGCTTACAAACTCCTTCCCCTTCCCCTCCCCCCAACAGACACTCTGTGAGGTAGGTGGGGCTGAGAGAGCTCCGAGACAACTGTCCTTGAGAGAACAGCTGGTACAGAGCTATGGCTTGCCCAAGGTCATCCAGCAGGTGCAAGTGGAGGAGTGGGGAATCAAACCCGGTTCTCCCAGAGTAGTGTCCGCGCACTTAACCACTACACCAAACTGCTACTTCTTCACTCAAAGAGTGATTCACACATGGAATTCACTGCCACAGTGTTTTTGGTCACTGTGTGACACAGAGTGTTGGATTGGATGGGTTATTGGCCTGATCCAGCACTGGCTTCTCTTATGTTCTTATGTGCACTCACAATTCTTCAGATTACAGATTGCAGAGATAAATTCCCCTGCAGGAAATGTTGGCTCCAGATGCTTTAGGGTCGCCAGCTCTGGGTTGGGAAATACCTGGAGAGTTCAGGGGTGGAGCCGGAGGGGGCTACCTGCCACTGCCAAAACCTCCCGGTATTTCTCAACCCCGAGGTGCCTGGCAAACACTTCCCCCCCCCCCCCAACTTCCAAATGCCCTCCAAGTGGAAGGGGAATAAAAGATTTGGGGCTTGGGAAAGAGGGAGGAAGCAAGCAAGAAAGGAAGGCAGCCTGGCTGCAGCATCATTGGGACCTGCAGACCAGGCCAGTGTAGCCCCAACATGTCAGGTTGCCATCCTCCAGGTGGGGCATGGAGATCTCCTGGGATTACTACTGATCTCCAGGTGACAGCAATCACTTCCCCTGGAGACAATGGCTGTGTAAATGGCATTACACCCCACTGCGGTCTTTTCCCCTCCCCAAACTCTGCTTTCCCCAGGCTCCACCCACACATCTCCAGGAACTTCCCTAGCCAGGAATGCCAACCCTACACGGAACTCATTTGTATGTTCCTTTGAAACCACCTTCCCAAACTTACCAGGTTCCCCAGAGAAGCCAAGCAACTGATCTATCTCCCTTTATTCTTTATTTGCTTCTTTCTCTTTTCCTTTCATTTGGACATTCATTTGGAAATCAGAAAGTACTGGAGTCGGGAGGCGAGTTGTAGGATGATCATAGCAAAGACTTTATTAAGTGAATCAGCATGTTCAGGAGATGGTCAGATCAAGCATGCAGCCAGGGCTCCAGGGCCCTGCTTATATGCCGGCCGGAGCCGCACTTCTGGCCACACCCAAAATACCTGATAGGGGCTTAACATATGCGCATAGTCCTGATAGGGCCTTAAGTCTTAAATTGTAGTTCATAGGTCCCCCGCGGGAGACCTAGGCTGGCTATTGGTGGTCGTTTTGGATCCGACTGTCTATTGTTCTACCTGGCTGAAGCTCAGGTAGAATCGGGCCATGTGCTCTGACCGCATGGCGGTCGCCATTTCGTGACTAGTACACAACACCCCTCCCCCCATAGTTCGGTCCCACTTGGCAGACATAGTCCTGAAGGTATTCTGGCTGGCGACATTCGCGACCTGAGCGCCAGGGCGTCGCAGGGCCTCGGCAGGCCCTGGGATCGGGGTGCCCTCTTGGTTGCTTTCGGGAGCGCTGGGCCGCGGTTCGGCTGGCACTCCGTCCGTGGGCTGCTCCTCCGGTAGGGATTCTGAGGTTTTGTCCTCTGGATCAGGGTCCCGTATCTGGGTTGGTGATGGCTCCGCGGGTGGTGCTGACTTGGGAACACTTGGTGTGTGGTCAGGAGTGCGCTGCCGGAGCTGATCGATGTGGCACCGCCAGGTTGCTCCTTCTTCTGTCCCGACCTCGTACGAGAGCGGGCCAGTTGCTCGGATGATCCGTGCCGGGATCCACCCTGGGCATAGTTCCGGGCGTAGACGGGGTCCTCGGGCGCGAAACCTCAGGCGGCTGGCCGGAGCTCCGTCCTTGCATCGGCGTCGATGGCGCGGTCGGGGTGGAGACGATCTAGTATGGTGCCGAGTCGCCGGCCCATCAACAACTCCGCTGGGCGGCGACCCATTCCTGTGTGTGGGGTGTTGTGCTGACTGAAAAGGAATTTGATTAGCTGCAGCTCCCAGTCACCTGTGTCCATCCTTTTGATGGCATCTTTGGTTGTGCAAACCATCCGTTCTGCCTGTCCATTGGTTGCGGGGTGGAACGGTGCCGAGCGGATGTGCCGGATGCCGAACAGGTCTGTGAAGCGCTGGAACTCTCCCGACGTGAAGGCCATTCCGTTGTCCGTCACGAGCGAGTCTGGCACTCCGTGGGTGGCGAAGATGCGCCACAGGGCTCTGGTAGCTGCCTCAGTCGAGGTAGACCGCACCGGGACTACCTCCAGCCACTTACTGTAGCTATTCACTACAATAAAGAACAACTGCCCCGGACCGGCCCAGCGAAGTCGAGATGGAGCCGCGACCATGGTTTGTCAGTTGACTCCCAGGGCCGGATGGGGGCATGAGGAGGATCGGGCCGCGACTCTTGGCATTTGCTGCATTTGTGTACCCGATCCTCAATCTCCTTGTCCATGCCTGGCCACCACACGTAGCTGCAGGCCAGGGCTTTCATCCGGACGATTCCAGGGTGTGCCTCGTGGAGGGCTGCTAGTACCCTCGGGCGGAGCGGCTCGGGGATGACTACCCTCGACCCCCAGAGCAAACACCCCTTGTGGGTGGAGAGTTCATGTTTCCGAGCTGTGAAAGCGGCGAACTCCTGGCCCGGATGGTCAGGCCACCCCCTCCCCACCCAGTCGGAAACCCGGGAGAGGATGCGGTCCCGCGCCATGTGGCGGGCCACATCGGGTACCTGTACTGGGTGATCCGGAAGATCTTGAAGGAGGGCCACGTAGAACACAGGTGCCAGGTCGGGGTCGCAGTCCGAGAGGGGCAAGCGGCTGAGGGCGTCGGCGTGGCCCATGGCTTTCCCGGGGTGGTGGATGAGGTCGTACTGGTAACCTGCAAGAAAAATAGACCACCACAGGACCCGGGGGGACAGCATCTGGGGCGTCTGGCGGTGTGGGGCGAGCAGCCCAAGAAGTGGCTTATGGTCCGTGGTGACCGTAAACGCCCGGCCATAGAGGTAGTCGTGGAATTTTTTTACCCCTGCCACGATTGCCAGAGCCTCCTTGTCTATTTGGGCGTAATTCCACTCCGCCTTTGACAGTGTCCGGGAGTTGTAGGCCACGGGCACCTCCCTACCATTCAGCAGACGATGGCCCAGGACAGCCCCCACCCTGTATGGAGATGCGTCGCACGCAAGGACCACTGGCAAGGACTCGTCGAAGTGTGCCAAGACCACGTTTGATGCCAACAAGTCCTTAACTGCTGCGAAAGCCCTGTCGTGCCGCGGCCCCCAAGCCCATTTCGCCCCTGTGTCCAGTAACCAATGGAGGGGCTCGGCGACCGCCGCCTTGTGTGGCAAGAACGCGTGGTAGAAATTGAGGAGGCCCAAGAACGCCTAGAGCTCCGCTTTTGTTGTCAGGTCCGGCGCCTCCGTGATGGCTTTCACCTTCTCCTTGGTGGGGTGGATGCCCTGTGCGTCCACGTGGAACCCCAGGAACGTTACTGAAGGTACTTCCAAGGTGCACTTGTCCTTGCGCACCTTGAGACCGGCGTCCTGGAAACACTGTACAACGGCTCGTAAGCGTGTCTTGAAGGTGGCGATGTCCAGAGCTGCGATGAGGACGTCGTCAAAAAACAGCTTCACCCCTGGAATGCCTTTTAACACAGAGTCCATTAGTTGCTGAAACAGACCAGGGGCAACACTGACCCCGAACTGGAGCCTTTTCACTTTGAAAGCGCCCTTGTGTGTTGCTATGGTTTGAGCTTCCGCGGTTGCCTCGTCTACTGGGAGCTGTTGATAGGCTTGTGCCAAGTCCAGCTTCCCAAAGATCTTGGTTCCCGCTAGGGACGCTAGCACATGGCTGATCACTGGTACCGGGTACGAGTGGTCCTGTAATGCCCGATTCAGAGTACATTTGTAGTCTGCGCAGATGCAGACCTCCCCATTAGACTTCAATGGGGTCACTATAGGGGTTTCCCATTTTGCATGGGGAACTGGCTCCAGCACGCCTTGAGCCACGAGTTTGTCTAGTTCCGCCTCCACCTTGGGCCGCATTCCTAAAGCCGGCCACCGGGCTGGCACCTGGATCGGGTGTACGGCCGGATCCAGGTCCAGGGAGACTGGAGGACCCCGGTAGGAACCGAGGGTGCCGTCAAAAACGGCCGGGAATTCCGCGCAGACTGAGTCATAATCTGCTAACTCTACTTTGTGAACCCCCGTCATGCCCACCCCCAGGGGCTTGAACCAAGTGCACCCCAGAAGACTGTTGAGGTCCCGCTCCACCACTAGTAGGTTGAGGGATTTGCATACGCCCTGGTATTGCACCTGGACCTGCGCCAGCCCCTTGATGGCAACCGGTTTTTTCTGAAAGTCCCGGAGCACGAGGGCAGTCAGCCGGCGCAGCCGGGGGCTCTGCTGCGGAAACAGTTTTTTTAAAAGTGGCTGCTGAGACTATGGAGTAGGCAGATCCGGAGTCAACCTCCATGGAGCAGGGGGTGCCCCCGATCCACAGGTCGACCCGGATCGCTGTGGGGAGGGGCTCTCGCAGTTGGAGTACCTGGGTGGCCGAAGTGGTGCTGTCAACTGCCTCGTAGTGGGCGGTGGAGGCCGCGGAGGACTGTCACGCGTTCCAGGAGCAGCAGGCCCTGGCGATGTGCCCCGTTTTCCCGCACGTTCTGCAAATGACATCTCGGAAACGGCAGGAGCGTCTCTAGTGGGGGTCCCCGCAGCTAGCTCACGTCGGGGGCGGCCTGCTGAGGTTAGAAGAAGCGGAGGCGGACACAGTGTGCCGGGCGCGGCCTCGAGACTCACCCTTCTGCGCGCACCGGCGTAGCTGGTGAACGTCTTCGTCCTTGTCTATCTCGGACCCAGAGGAGGCGATGCGGTGGACCTTGGACGCCTGCTTGTCCTTGTAGGTCGTCTCGAACGCGACGGCAGCCTGCAGCACCTTCTCGAGGGTTGGCTCAGGAGTGGTGATAAGCCGGCGGCGGAGCTTGGCTTCTCTTACCCCTGCCACGAAGCTGCCTAGCAGGTTGTCCTCCACGTTCTTAAACTCACACCCGACTGCCAGGCAGCGGAGGTCGGCCAGGAATGTGGCGGCATTCTCTCCCGGTTGCTGCTTCCGTTCGAGGAACTGGACCCGGAACGCCAACATGGATGGTTTTGGCGCGAAGTAGTTCCCAAGCAGCTTCTTGAGGTCGTCGTAGGAGACGTCCAGCAGGTCTTGGGGTGCTATGATATTCTGCGCGATGTGCATTGTCCCGATGCCGCAGTGGCCCATTAGCCAGGCCCTCTTCAGGGTGGCCTCGGTGACTCCGTGCACGGTCAGGAGGAACTCGAGCTGCCTGACCCATGCGTCCCAGTGCTCGGGCTTGGAGGTGTCGAATGGAGGGATGTTTCCCGCTGCGGCAGCCATGTTTGCCGAGGCAGGAGCGAGGTTGTGAGCGATGTCCTCTGGGGCTTGTTGAGCCGGCGGCTCGGTGCTCGGAGCTCCACTGCTCAGCGTGGCTGAGTCGCTCATCGGGATCCCACCTTCGTCGCCAGTGGAAAGTACTGGAGTCGGGAGGCGAGTTGTAGGATGATCATAGCAAAGACTTTATTAAGTGAATCAGCATGTTCAGGAGATGGTCAGATCAAGCATGCTGCCAGGGCTCCAGGGCCCTGCTTATATGCCGGCCGGAGCCACTCCTCTGGCTGCACCCAAAATACCTGATAGGGGCTTAGCATATGCGCATAATCCTGATAGGGCCTTAAATCTTAAATTGTAGTTCATAGGTCCCCCGCGGGAGACCTAGGCTGGCTATTGGTGGTTGTTTTGGATCCGACTGTCTATTGTTCTACCTGGCTGAAGCTCAGGTAGAATCGGGCCATGTGCTCTGACCGCATGGCGGTTGCCATTTCGTGACTAGTACTCAACAGAAATTCTCTTTCATTCTGTCTTTTTTCTTTCCCCCGTGAAACCAGTGTGTCCTATCACTGGCCCCCGCTGTCTTTCCCCCTCCCTCCCTCCCTTCCTCCTTCTGTCTCTTTCCTTCCTTCCTTCCTCCCTCCCTCCCTCCCTTCCTCCCTCCCTTTGCCTGTCTCTTTCCTTCCTCCCTCCCTTTGCCTGTCTCTTTCCTTCCTTCCTTCCTTCCTTCCTTCCTTCCTTCTGTTCTCCCTCTTAGTTTCCTTCCTGCCCCCTTCATCGTCTTCCTCCAGTCCTTGGTCTCCACAGGAGTCCACACTCAGACTCATCCCAACCCCAAGACCCTCTTCAGGGAAGCCGTTTCCAAGAACCTGGCTGCTTTCCCAAACAGCCTTCCCACCCCACCACACATTTCCAGCTATACATAATCTAATATACGTTACCATAGCGCCAATCAATAACTCAGCAGGGCCAGTGCCGAAAATTTCTCTCTTAAAGGGACTGTCCGTGGCAGGCTCCAAAGCATTTTGGTAGAGTCCAACAGAGAGGGCTTTTTTTCCTGGCTGTTTCATGGTGTCCAATTTTGTCCGCATTTGGGGAAGTCCAGAGGTCTTGCCCTGTTTCTTCCACCCGAGGCCCAAATGGTTATCTCGTCCCTTTGCAGACGAACAGGTTGAGCAGGTGGGAAGCAAAAGCCACTCATAGGCCAAGCTGTGCCCCAAGCAAAGCCTTAAGAACAGGGGTCCCCAACATGGCCCTTTCCCAGCCTGTAGCCACCTTTGGTATCCTGGCCATCACAAAATGGTTGCCATGGGCAGGGGAACAACACACAACACAGACCAGCATGGGGGAGAAGAGAGGATGGGTATTTTTAAAAATATATGTAAAGAGGAGTTAGAGAGAGAGAAAAACCCACACTGTCATTGAAACAGAATTAATTTCAACTGTGAAAAGTATTGGAGTCGGGAGTCCATGGAACAGTGAAACAGCTAGATCTTTATTGCTGGTCCGGATGAAGCATACAACCCAGGGCTCCGAGCCCTCCTTTTATGCTGGTCAGGGACAATCCCCTGACCTCGCCCAACTGGCCTGATAGCCTCTTATCAGTCTATTTACATCTCATAGGTTCCCTGGGAGAAACCTAGGTACATGATTGGTGGCCGGTTAGAATCCACCTGGCCTTTGTTCTACCTGGCTGAAGCTCAGGTAGTTTCTTGGCCATGTGCTCTGGCCACATGGCAGTTGCCATTTCTGTAGCTGACCAGATGCTGGGGACTTTCAGCTGGAGGGGAGGTTTGTAATGGCCCATCTTGCTTGAGAAGCTGTCGTTGCTGGGTTGGACGTAATGGTGCTCAGTCTCAATGGACCCTGGGACTCATTCGTCAAGACCCAGGACACAATGCATCCAGATATCAGGACTTCGAATGGAGCAAATGTGCATTAAGAACATAAGATCATAGGAAATAAGAAGAGCCCTGCTGGGTCAAGCCAGTGGTCCCTCCAGTCCAGCACCCTGTCTCACACAGAGGCCAACCAGTTCCTCTGGAGGGCCAGCAGCAGGGCACGGAGGCCGAGGCCTTCCCCTGAGAAGAACCTCAGAAGAGCCCTGCTGGGTCAGACCAGTGAGGGTCCCTCTAGTCCAGCATCAATGTCTCACACAGTGGCTGACCAGTTCCTCTAGGGGGCCAACAGCAGGGCATAGAGGCCACAGCCTTCATAAGAACATGAGAAGAGCCCTGCTGGGTCAGACCAGTGAGGGTCCCTCTAGTCCAGCATCCTGTCTCACACAGTGGCCTTAACCAGTTCCTCTGGAGGGCCAACAACAAGGCAGAGAGGCTGAAGTCTTCATAAGACATCAAAAGAGCCCTGCTGGATTAGACCAGAGGTCCCTCCAGTCCATCATCCTGTCTTACACTGTGCTTGGTATATTTTGTATTATTTGACCTCTGAAGAAGGCTCGTGAGCTGAAACGCGTCAGGTCATACATACACTGTCCTTTTTTTATATTTGTAACTTTGAAAATTTTATGAGGCTTTATTTTG
This sequence comes from Lepidodactylus listeri, assembly GCA_029233225.1. Lineage (NCBI taxonomy): Eukaryota > Metazoa > Chordata > Lepidosauria > Squamata > Gekkonidae > Lepidodactylus > Lepidodactylus listeri. The sequence goes on from JARCFY010000002.1 coordinate 180,280,331, forward strand.
GCTTCTACAAGGTTTTTAATATGTCTTTGAAATAAAACACTTTTGTGTCTATACTTACTTATGTTTTTATCTTTTGGCTCTCTGTAAGTTTTCTAAACTTCCTTTGGAGGTTTTTATATTCTGTTTTTACACCATGGCCAACCAGTTCCACTGGAGGTCCAGCAACCGGGCACTGAGGCGGCGCCTTCTCCTGATGTTGCCTCCTGTCTCTGGGATTCAGAGGCTGACTGAATATGGAGGTTCCCGCCACAAAGTTTTGTTGTTGTTGTTTAGTCGCACAGTCAAGTCTGACTCTTCGCAACCCCATGAACCACATCATGAGAATATAAGAACATCAGAGAAGCCAAGGTTGGATCAGGCCAGTGGCCCCTCCAGTCCAACACTCTCTGTGCCACACAGTGGCCAGAAACACCTCAGGTGCCCTCAGGAGGGAGGTCCAGCAGTGGGGGCAGGACACTAGAAGCCCTCCCACTGTTGCCCCCCCCCCCCCTTCAAGCACCAAGAAGACCGAGCATCCCTTGCCCCAGACCGAGAGTTCCTAGCTATACCTTGTGGGGCTAAGAGCCACGGATGGACCGCTGCTGATAGCCACGGATGAACATCACACCAGGCCCTCCTGCCTTCGGTTGTGCTCCAGAGTTTGCTTAATTTCATGTTCATTGCATCGATGACACTGTCTAGCCGTCTCACCCTTTGCCGTCCCCTTCTTCTTTGACCTTCAGTCTTTCCCAGCATCAGGGTCTTCTCCAGTGAGGGCTCCCTTCTCATTGGGGGGCCAAAGTACTTGAGCTTCAGCTTCAGTATATCCGGCCTTTCAGGGGACAGTCAAATAAACTCTTCCAAGTACCCAGTTTCCCCGAGCCACTGCTTATGAGACCATCTTGCCTCTGCCACAGATTCACTTAATGACCTTGGCCCAGGCATTCCCTGCTCTCTCTCAGCCTCGGGGATACAGAGACAATAACTACCTTGCCGGGCTGTTGTAGATATTGCCAAGATAATGTAAGGTGATGTTCTTGTATTCCACACTTCAGAAAGGCTAACTGCATGAGCAGGGCAGGGGGGACGTCTGCCCCTTTAAATCTTGGGTGCAAAAGGTAACTGTGGCAGGTGAGGCACAGGGACCTGGACTGGATCAGACCCTTCTGGTCCACCCCTTATCTCCAGCAGTGGCTGACCAGACTTGCTCTGGGAAGCCCAAAGATAAGTATAAAGCCACCCTGACCTGGATAGCCCCGGCAAGCCTGATCTCGTCAGATCTCGGAAGCTACGCAGGGTTGACTCTGGCAAGTACTTGGATGGGAGACCTCCTTGGAATACCAGCAGTCAGAAGGCAGGGGCAGGCTTTATTCAGCCACCTTTCTGAATATCCTCCAGGCCCCCAGTCAGGGTCAGTCACCAGAGGTCGCCATGACTTCCAGGTGCACTCACGCTCACACACATGCATATATAAGAAAACAAATAAGCGTAAACCCAAGGAGCTTCCTCAGGTTGTCCCAGGGTGTGACAATTTTGCTCAAAGACACCAATAGGGAGCTCAAGGCTAAGGGGGGAGGAAATCAAACCTGGCAAAACTCCCTTTTTGGAAACTTATCCATACAGGATCCATCTGCCATTCTCTGTGGTCGATCATCATGGCCACGCTAAAGAACCTGCATCCTTGAACTGGGCCGGCTGGATTCTTCCTCTTTTCCTTCAGAACGCAAACCCACCCACTCACCCCCGGCACAATGCGTGCACGCATACACCGATCGATCCGAATCTTGTGGTGACCTTTTCTATTTGAATACAATCAATTGACCTTTCTGACCCTGGCAGAAGAAAGGTCTCTGATGGGTCTTGCAGGTCACTAAGATGCTGACCAGCTCCCGTTGCCATGGCAACACCGTCACTCCCCCCCCCCCCATCAGCACTGCAAATGCCACCCCAAATTGGGAGATGCAGAGGGAAGCCATCAGGACTGGTCAATCTGTCAGGGCGAGGCGGCAGGGAGGGAGAGGGGATGAAGGTGGCACGGGGAGGGAGCTGGCCAGGTGAGGGGGACAATGCCATTTCCTTGGGGGGGGTGGTTTCGGTGAGGGATTCTGGAACTGGAAGGAACATAAGCCAAGAATCTGTGCATCAATCGGGAAGCCCTGGGTTCCAATCTCTCCGCATTCGCATGGCCCCAAACCCACATCCAATATGCCTACCGGCAACAGGAAGGTAATAATGACCAGACAACCTTGCAGGGTCATTAAAAAGAAGATATTGGAATTATACCCTGCCCTTCACTTAGAGTCTTGGAGCATCTTACAATCCCCTTTCCCTTCCCCTCCCCACAACAGACACCCTCGGAGGTAGGTAAGGCTGAGAGAGCTCTCTCAAGGACTGCTTGTGAGAGAGCAGCTCTGAGAGAACTTGTGACTGACCCAAGGTCACACCAGCAGCTGCATGTGGATGAGTGGGGGATCAAACCTGGTTCTCCCAGTTCAGAGTCCGTGCTCCAAACCAGAGTGACAAGATGATAGCGGATCCGGGTGGGCAGCCGCGTTGGTCTGAAGCAGGAGAACAAAGTTGGAGTCCAGGGGTCCCTTTAAGACCAAGAGAGGTTTATTCAAGGTGTGAGCTTTCGTGGACTCTTCCTCAGTCACAGTGAAAAGGAATTTACTAGTCCATACATATAGAGGCTGAACAGCAAATTAGATAAGAACAGCAAAGAGGATCTGAGGCTAATACACTCTGAATCGCCTGACTAAACCTGGGTTACAGAGGTCATCCGAATGGAAGGCCCGAGCCAGATCTAAGGTAACAGTCTCTCAGCTCCATCATCTGGTTCTCAGCAAAAGCCTCCAACGCCCCCCTCCTCCATTCTGGCCTCTGCACCCACCGATGTTGACGGTGAATATATCGGAAGGGAAAGAGAAACGGAGCCGTGCTTCCCAGATCCAGGAGGCCGCCACGCTTGGAGTATTTTGTGCCAAGTTGAAAAGAATCTTGTAGAGCCCAGACAAAAAAAGGCAGCCCAAAATGACAGTTTGGGGATTTCTTTTTCGGTTTTTAAAAAATGATGAAGGAAAGAAAACATTCTAGAGGTTTGTAAGACAGTGGATGATCTGGATGGCCCAGGCTAGCTCGATCTCATCAGATCTCAAAAGCTAAGCAGAGTCAGCCCTGGGTCGTTTGGATGGGAGACCACTGAGGAAGTCCAGGGTTGCTACGCAGAGCCAGGCAAGGGCAAACCGCCTCTGAACGTCTCTTGCCTTGAAAGCCCCTTGATGGGTTGCCATAATTCAGCTGTGATAATGGCACTTTCCACAACCAGAAAATGGGGGGGGGTCCAGTTTGTGTAGTGGTTAACAATGCAGACTCTAATCTGGGAGAACCGGGTTTGATTCCCCACTCCTCCACACGCAGCTGCTGGTGTGACCTTGGGTCATCATAAGTTCTCTCAGAGCTGTTCTCCCAAGGGCAGTCCTCAAAAGAGCTCTCTCAGCCCCACCAACCTCCCAGGGTGTCTGTTGTGGGGAGGGGAAGGGAAAAGAGATTGTAAGCCGCTCTGAGACTCCTTCGGGTAGGGAAGGGCGGAGTATAAATCCAACCTCTTCCTCTTCCTCCTCCTCCTCCTCCTCCTTCTTCATAAGACTACAGATCACCCAGTGAAATGGGCCACATCAGACAGAGGGAAAGCTCGTACAATGCATGCCTAACTGGTGGAACTCTCTGCCACAAGGTACGATGATGTCCACTAGCAGAGACGGCTTTTTAAAAAAATAAAAGGGGGGGGATTACTCAAATTCTTGCAGGTTCAGTATATCAACAGCTATTAGACATAGTTGTTAAATGAAACTTCCATGGTCACATGCAGTGTATCAGGAGCCATAGAAATATATCTATCGCTACAGAAGTATCTATATGCTTTCAGGTGTTCAGAGCACCTCACATATGCGGTGTCCTTATTAAGGACAACAGTCCTGGAAGGTAACCCAGAGTTAGGATCTCCATACAGAAGGCTGAAGAACTGGTGACCAACAAATGTTCCCTTTTCATTCCTTTTTACATTCTTCTCTTTGTCAACAGGGTGTGGTGTAGTGGTCAGATTGTCAGACTGAGGAGACTGGGGAGATCCAAGTTCGAATCCCCCCTCTGCCTCGGAAGCCTGCTGGGTGACCTCAGGCTAGTCCACTCTCTCTCTCTCTCGACCTTGCCTACCTCACAGGGAGGATAAAATGGAGGAAGGGAGAACCAGGTACCCGGTTCTAAACTCCTTCGTGGAAGGGCAGGGTTAAAAACTACTAGATAGACTGCATCTCTGTGACATCACAGCAGCCCAGCCAATGGCAGCTTAAGCAGGGACCTTCACCATTTGTAAAGATGAACAAACACTTCCCGTTTTGTTTCTTTCTCCACTTTTCGGTGCTGGATTTGCCTGCGTTGTGGACACGTTTCTCTGGTTTCTATAAGCCCTTTATCAAGCATTTACCCATGCAACGTGCATTCTTTACACATATGATATAATGCACACAGCCCATCTTTGATGCACGTTGAATAAATTGTGTGTTTTCCGGGAGAAATTCAGTGTTGCGCAACAGCAAGTAAAGGATCAGTTTGCATACGGGAGAAGCAGAAATCAAAACAGGAAGAGCAGAATTTCAAAGTCATCTCTGTAAAATGGGGGGCGGGGCCCTTAAGTGTTCCTTGATTCTTTCTCGTCTTCTGGTTATTTGAACGTGTGCGAAGCTGAGCAAATTATCACCAGGAACCTGAATGCACCCCCTGCTGGTCGCATATGTGCATTTCAACTTGAAGTGGCTCAAGCAGACAGATGTTTTTGCCATCCGCAGCCAGAGATCCCTCCGGAAAACTCATGTCCCAACATCTGGGCTTCTCTTCTGGCTCGACCCCAGTGCCTGCTGTTCAGAGATACTCTCCTCCTGGACATGGAGGCTCTCTATGGATTTCATATCTAGACACTTTCCTCTTGGAGGGTTGGCATAAGCAATCCTCCCCTACGGCCGTGCATAAATCTTAACATACGTACATAAGCGCCATTGAGTCGCAACCAACTGATTCCAGCAAGGTGCTTGCAAGGCAAGTGAGAAGCAGAGGTGGTTGGCCATCGCCTTCCTCTGCGGAGCCATCCAGGTACCAACCCTAAGAGCCAGTTTGGTGTAGCGGTTAAGAGTGGCAGACTCTAATCTGGAGAACCAGGTTTGATTCCCCACTCCTTCACATGCAGCCAGCTGGGTGATCTTGGGTCAGTCACAGTCCTCACAGAGCTGTTTCTGTCAGAGCTCTCTCAGCCCCGCCTACCTCATAAGGGTGTCTGTTATGGGGAGAGGAAGGGAAGGAGATTGTAAGCCGCTCTGAGACTCCGAGTGAAGGTGGGGTATAAATCCAATCATTTACTTATTTACATTTATATCCCGCCCTCCCTGCCATTCTTCCGCTTCTGCAATCCGATGAGATTGGGCTATACAATGCTGCCTTCTCTTGCACAAACAAATGTTTACCCCAGTGGTTATGAAATTAAAAGGTGCCAGGGCAGAGACCAGATGATCCATGCCCACGGTCATACCACCTCTTACCATCCACCCCCACTCCCCAAATGGACCAGTTAAAGCAGGTGCCACCAAATATTGCCATTTCGTCCCTTGTCCAGCCCGCCCTAAACCAAGCTGCATTTAGTTTTGCCAGCGTGCATATCTTATGCATAGATCTTCTTCAAGGATCCCTGAGGGAGGGGAGAGGCATTGAACCACTCAGCCATTCGAACTCCCAACCCATTTCAGTTTCCCCTTGCTGGCGAGAACCTCAAGCCAATGCCTGTGGCCAGGAGAGCTACAAACCTTGGGGTTGGATCTTGCCAGTTTTGCCACTGGCAAAAGGTAAGAGGAGGGGCTGCAGAGGACAAAAGGAAAGACTACTTGATGCAGAGAGTGGTTGAAATGTGGAATTGGCTGCCAGAGGATTTCGTGATGGCCACAGGAATAAACAGCTTCAAAGGGGGATTAGATAGATTCGTGGAGAAGTCTTATCAGTGGCCACTAGCCCTGGTGACTGAGGGGAACCTCCACATTCAGAGGCACTAAGCCTCTGAATCCCCGAGCCAGGAGGCAACATCAGAGGAAGACCTCAGCCTCTCTGCCCTGCTGCTGGCCCTCCAGAGGAACTGGTTAAGGCCACTGTGTGAGACATTGATGCTAGACTAGAGGGACCCACACTGGTCTGATCCAGCAGGGCTCTTCTGAGGTTCTTATGAGGGGAAGGCCTCGGCCTCTATGCTTCGCATGCAGAAGGCCCCAGATTCAATCCCCAGCATCTCCATTTGAAAGTACCAGGTGAAAGACCTCTGCCTGAGGCCCTGGAGAGCTGCTGCCAGTCTGAGTAGACAGTCCTGACCTTGATGGAACTAAAGGTCTGATCCAGTATAAGGCAGCTTCATGTGTGTCCCTTATTTGATCACTGAAAAAGCTATGCTGGGGGGGGACATGAGAGCCAGATGACAAAAGCCATTTGGAACAGGAGCTGCAGAGAGGAGAGAAGCTGGGTAAGACTGTGTGGCAAAGGTGGTAGGAATCAAGTTATTTTAAAAAGCTAAATATCTCGAGGGTTGAACTAGATGACCCTGGAGGTCCCTTCCCTCTATGATTCTGAGATTACGCAAGATATGAAATTTGGGTACACAACAGTGGGAGAGAGCTGTGGCTTCCTGTGGGAAATAAGATACTGGACTATGGTCTGATCCAACAGGGATCTAATGTTCAGACGCTGCTAAATGGAACCTCCACACAAAGGGGCAGTCTTACCACTTGGCACACATACTTGGAGAAAGCTGTGAGCTTCGAGCCTAGCTGGTGGCAGCGTGATCAGGCACTGCAAAAACAAAGTTTGAGTCCAGTGGCACCTTTAAAGCCAACAAAGTTTTATTCAAGGTATGAGCTTTTGTGTGCACGCACACTTCCTCAGAGATGTCGAAATGGAAGTTAACAGTCCATATATATAGGCAGACGGTGAACAGCAAATTAGAGTAGGAGGACCATCAAGAGGGAATTGGATAAACAGATGGAGCAGAGATCCATCAGAGGCTATTAGCCACAAGGTATAGATAAGAACTCTCAGTCTGGGGCAAGTGATGCTCTGTATCCTTGGTGCTTGGGGGGGGCAACAGTGGGAGGGCTTCTAGTGTCCTGGCCCCACTGATGGACCTCCTGAGGGCACCTGGTGTTTTTGGCCGCTGTGTGACACCAGAGTGTTGGACTGGGTGGGCCACTGGCCTGATCCAACATTGGCTTCTCTTATGTTCTTATGAAGAGGAGGAGGAGATTGGATTTATACCCTGCCCTTCACTACCCAAAGGAGTCTCAGAGCGGCTTACAGTCTCCTTCCCTTTCCCCTCCCCACAACAGACACCCTGTGAGGTAGGTGGGGCTGAGAAAGCTCTCCCGAGAACTGCCCTTGAGAGAAAACAGCTTCAAAAGAACTTGTGACTGTCCCAAGGTCACACCAGCAGCTGCATGTTGAGGAGTGGGAATCATACCCAGTTCTCCCGGATTAGAGTCTGCGCTCCTCACCACGACACCAACAATGTAATGAAGATGCAAAGACCCAACAGGAATGACAGCACCTGGATCTGAATTCAGCAGCAGTTACTTCCGAGTAGCCCAGCCGCTAACTGCACTGAGCATCCTTTTTCCCTATGCGGAGGTCCATCCTCCTCCACCCTCTCGAGAACAGGCCCTTTCTTCTCCCCTCCCAACCCCGTCTGAAATGATTTGCTGGCATCTGCTGCCCCGGGGTCGCCGCCTCTGACCTTTCAGCCTGATCTCCCCCACAACCTCTCCATGCCGGCATTTGCTGTTTTGGAAATTAGATGTTTAGAGAGAGATCATTTATGAGACAGCAAACCAGCCCCAGGCTTTGCCGGGAGGCAGGCAGGGGAGGCGAGAACGGGCACTTAATTTCTCAAAATCAGAAGGGGGGGGGGGGCTGAAGCCTGACCTTTGACCTGGGAGCCCTTATCTCGAACACATAAGGCAGCCTTCCAAACCTGCCAGCCGTCAGAGAGTTAACAAGTCAATTATGTAATTAAAAGCACTTCTGAGCTCAGAGTACTGCAACATTTCAGTCCTGGCCTCGTCAGCTCCCATTTATGTGTGTATTGTGAATCTGCTACCTTTCTGCATTGGGTGGGAGTACATCATTCCCAATGCAGTGACTCAGCCTCCAGAGGAGGATATCTGTTGTGTTTCTGCATGAGGCATGGCTGTGCAATCTGGTCAGGAAGACCAGGGAGCCAGCAGGAGTTTCGGAAATCTTCACGGAAGACCCGGCTCCAGTCTCTGTGCCAGGCGGGCAAGCCACTCTGCGTGTGCTCAGGTCTGGTTTTCCATTCTTCAGACATCCCTTTCCACAAAGCTATGGGGATAAAGGTGCTCAGAGTAGCGTACAGGGTTCTGCGTTCCCTATCTTATTCTCGCAACAATCTGTCGGGTGGGACAGAATAGGCCGAGAGAGAGTGACCGACCCAAGGTTCCGTGGAAGGGTGGAGATTCTCAGGCTGAGGCTCGGACCGCTGCAACACGATGGATGTGCTGAGTGGATGCTCATTTTTGATCATTTTGAGACACTGTGAGAAAGCAGACCAATGAGGTGATTTTAAATTTCTGGGTGTCTACCACCTCCTGGTGGGGAGTCTCTGCACTGCACCATCACTGCATACTACCCAATTTGTTGGTTGTGAATGGATTGGGACATCAAAATATTCTGGGGGTTTTTAGCAGGATTTTTCTATTGCCATGAGCGCTAGGCAATATAAACGGACTGCAATCCGACTGTAGATCTGTAGCTGTTCTTAACCTTGTTTTCTTGTAGCCAGGTTTAATCATCACAGCTTTGTGTAAAGGTTCTGAGATTAACGGTTTAAAGGAAAAAATTTCCCATGCTCAAAAGCCCGTCAAATCCGACTCTAGGGGGCAGTGCTCATCTCTGTTTCCAAGCTGAAGAGCCAGCGCTGTTTGAAGATGTCTCTGTGGTCATGTGTTACCTTCCCACCGTAACGGTCCCTACTTCTCTACTTGCAATTTCTTGCTTTCAAACTGCTAGGTTGGCAGGAGCTGGGACCAGAGACGGGAGCTCACTCCGTCATGCAGCATTTGGGTCTCGAACTGCTGAACTACCGACCTTTCTCTGCCTGAGACCTTGGAGAGACTCTGATCCAGCCCCTAATCTCTGAGGCTCTCTAAATGGAGCTGTGGGGATTGAACCTGGAACCTTCTGAATTGGATGTTGTGCGCTCAGCCACTGAGCCATAGCACCTCTGGCTCAAAGAAGAACACAACCAGAGATTTTTGCTCATAATCATGCACAGGGGCCTTTTACAGATTCAGACCACCACTCTATCGGATCCAGCACCATGTCTCCAGGGCCTCACATGAACACACACAAAGCTGCCTTATACCCCTTGGTCCATCAAGATCAGTATTGTCCACTCAGGCTGGCAGCAGCTCTCCAAGGTTTCAGGCGGAGCTGTTTCCCATCATGTGCAGCCTGGCTCTTTTGTTAACTGGAAATGCCGGGGATTGAACCTGGGACCTTCTGCACGCCAAGCAGATGCCCTGCCTGTAATTTTCACACCACATGAAACTGCCTTCTACTGAATCAGACCTTTGGTGTGCCAAAATCAGTACGTTCTACTCTCTCCAGGGTCTCAAGCTGAGGTCTTTCACGTTACCTACTGCCAGTGTTCCCTCTAAGCTGAGTTAATGTGAGCTGGCTCACAGTTTTTTAGCCTCTGGCTCACACATTTTTGCCTTCACTCAGGAAGGATGGCCCCAGAGCAAACAAATTTATGCAGTAGCCAAATTGCCCGTTCACAGCTTTAATGCCAGTAGCTCACAAAGTAGAATTTTTGCTCACAAGACTCCATAGCTTAGAGGGAGCATTGTTTACTACCTGGTTCTTTTAAATTGAAGATGCCAGGAATTGAACCTGGGACCTTCTGCATGCAAACCAAAGGCTCTTCCATTGTGCCACATGACATCCTCATGGCACCTTCCTCAGGCACACAGAGGCCCTTTTCCAGAACCTTCTACCTAAGAGCCTTTACCAGGAGAAACCAGGAATTGTGCCCAAGACCACCTTATCCAGAGTTTGGACTTGAACACAGCTGTATGCTTTCTATCTGCAAAACTTGCTTCCAGTTGCCATGAAACCATTCAAAGGTGCCTTATACTGGATCAGACTCTCAGTCCATCTGGAGCAAGGTTTACATACCAGAGCCAGCAGTGGGTCTCCAGGGTCTTTCTCATCCTTGGAGCCCTGAGATGCCTTAATTGGAGGTGCTGGAGACAACATCTGGGGCCTTCTGCACATGATGCAGGGGCGCCGTCCTTGAGTCACAGGTCCTGTAAGACTGGACTCATAAAACCATGTGTGGGATGCAGAAACAGAAAATGTTTTAAATAAGTTTTGGACAGCCAGATCCCAAGCCCCAAACAGATATGGTCATGATGGAAAGAGACCAAGGCCTATGAGGAAAGGTTGAAGGAGCTCTGGGGATGTTTAGCCTGGAGAGGACAACTGAGAGGTGACATGATCACCATCTTCAAGTACGTGAAGGGCTGTCCTATAGAGGACTAGCCCGATACCCGTGCTTCGCTACACTATTTAAGTTCCGTAAATCCAGTTATAAGACTGATGATGTGAAGTTTGAAATGTAAGATTTGTTGTAGGAATTCTAATGGAGAAGATTGTAGTGTAAAAAACAAAGTGACACATACATACTTTTTTTTCACGCTACTGAAGGACTTCTCTGTAGACCACATTGGTGGTTCTGTCCTCAGGTGCTGGGATCGCCAGGCTGCTTGGTGAGCTCACTCTGGATCAAGCCACACAGAACTGTCCACTTAAGAAGCAGTCGTCTGTTAAGTCAACTCCTGCCACCTTCCACGAAAGCGATGGCCTCTCTGCAGGTGTTCCTGGATTGTTTTGCTCATATGGAGACTGTGTTGTTCTGAGTGCCTCCGGGTGATCTCTCTTGTACTTGGCCTGCGCAGCTCAGTGCCCCGCAGGAGTACTAGGTGCAGATGTCTTTGCTGCATTCCTAAGTTGCCTCCTCCTTGTAGTGTTAAAGTATCCTGGCCCTGCTCCGATACCTGACAGACACCTGCTTGTCTCATGTGTGTGTGTGGGGGGGGGGGGGGGGGATTATGTTTAAAGGCATCCGGAAGGCTGAGCCAGCAGCAGGGCTAAGGCAATCCTGCTAAGCAAACCTCCCCAGCAGCTGTAAGCATCCCACCTCCTCTCCTACACCTGACAGGCAGCTGTTAGGTGTAGGAAGTGAGGGGGAGTGTGTGTTGGAAGCCACTGGAGAGGCTGGGCCAGCAGCATCACTGCACCTCACAGGTGACTGTTGGCCATTCCTAATTTCCTCAACTGCCAGTTCGCTCTCTGCAGTCTCCTGTAACTGGCTTTTTTTTACCTCAGAATGCTGAGCTCTGCAGCTGACCAATCAGAGAGTGGGGGGGGGGGGGGTGCAAGGAAGCAGCCACATCGGAATCAATGAGGGGAGCACATTTTCCCCCTTTCGAACCACTTAGGGATCGAATTTCTAAAAAAATCCCTTCATAGTGAGCACCTATGCCATGGTAGGAGCACTCTCCCCAAATTTGGTGCTTTTAGGTCCAGGGGTTTGGCCTCAGCGTTGATTTTACAGTGAGGGGACTTTCTTTTATATATAGATATAGCTACAGACAAGGGGAGGCCTGCAAGAAACTTGCAGGGAGGGGTGCCGGGGACTCGATCCTCCGAGGACATGCAGTCAGGGAATGGAGCAGCTACAGCAGGGGGGAAGCCGACAGGCTAGGCTTTTCTGGATTCCCAAATGAAGACATAGCGAAGAAGACTCCATCAGTGGGCTGTAAGGGGAGGCTGCTGAGCCCCGGATGCAGGGAAAGGGCCTTCGACCCCCTAACAGAGCGGGAAGGGGGGCTCTGGGGGAGAACAGGAGGGTTTCCAAAGCAGGAGCAAGGAGAGGGAGGCTTCGTAAGATCCCGCTCCTCCCCGGCTGCTCGGAGCCCGGCCTGGGCCACCACGGGGCTCGTCTTCCGAGGTGCTGATCGGCGTCGAGGGCCGTCTGCAGAGCTTCGAGGAGCGGCTAGCCAGACTGCTGCGAGGCGGCGGCGCGCCGGGGCTTCGGGGCTTCAGGGTGGGCGGGGCGGGACAGATCCGGGGGGGGGGGGGACGGGGACGGGGAGGGGCCCGAAAACGAGCGCGGGAGACAGAAAGCCAAAATGAAACGGCCGGCGCGGGACGGGACGGGGAACAGGCTGAGGGGCGGGAGGACCGTAGAGTGGCGCCCCTGATCGGAACCTTCAAGGGGAAGTCAGAAGACCCGCCCGCCGTTCCCGGTGCGCGTAAGGCAGCTGGGTTTTTCAACCCCAAACAAACGTGGGTCTTGGGCACCGAGCTGGCAGGCGAGCCGCTTTTCAGATAGGCTGCGTGGATCCTTCCCGTCGGGCACACCTTGATACGAAGAAGAAGTAAAAGGCACCGCCGTGTAGCAGCCGATCCATGACGATCGCGTCCACGGGGCGTTCCAGCGGGCCAGAGAGGAGCCGAGGAGAGGTTTGCTCGGGCCTTCTGCCGCCTAGCAGCCCTCGTCTTCCTCGGTGGTCTCCCATCCAAGTCTCAACCGGGACAGACCCCGCTTCGCTTCCAAGCTCTGGCGGAGGGCGCACTGAACTGGGCTATAGGCGGTGAAATGCAGATTAAGAGGGTCAGGGCAGGCGGGATTGCGCGAGGGGGGGACTCTCCCTTCTCGCCTGGTGGGGAACGCGGCAGCGCAACGGGCCCAGAGCGGGTTTTCTGCCCCTCCTGGTTCCTCCTTCGTTTATTCGGGGTTCATGGCCTCCAAGCGCTGCCGATCTTTCTTCCTCCCCCCCCCCCCAGGCAATGGAGAGGCCTGAGCAGCTCACAGCCGCACGGCCCGCCGAGCCTCCCCCCAACGGCCAGAGCGTTCCCTGCGCATGCACAGGGAATGCTCTCTAACTTTTCAGGGGATTTAAATATCCCCGAACATTTTTTAAAACTTTTCAGATTTTTCTGCACATGGGGGGAGTGTCCCCCATGTGTAGGAAAGCCTCCCTCCCCCCTAAGTGCCCCCCCACGCGGATTTAGGTATCCGCACGCAGGGGGGGCACTTGGGAATTAGATATATAGATATAGATGGGGCGGAGTTGTTTCCTGTTGCCCCAGAAGGTCAGACCAGAATCTACAGGTTGAAATGAAATCAAAAGAGTTTTTGGCTAATGTTATGTATTGACCATGCGGTCGCCATGTGCTCCAGTAATGGTGACCGCCATGTGGCCAGAGCACATAGCCAAGAAACTACCTGAGCTTCAGCCAGGTAGAACAAAGGCCAGGTGGATTCTAACCGGCCACCAATCATGTACCTAGGTTTCTCCCAGGGAACCTATGAGATGTAAATAGATTGATAAGAGCCTATCAGGCCAGTTGGGCAAGGTCAGGGGATTATCCCTGACCAGCATAAAAGGAGGCCTAGGAGCCCTGGGTTGTATGCTTCATCCGGACCAGCAATAAAGATCATGCTATTTCACTGTTCCATGGACTCCCAACTCCAATACTTTTCAGTGGTGACGAGGATGGGATCCCGATGAGCGACTCTCCAGCTGACCGCAGCAGCACAGCGAGCTCCATCCCACCGTCTGCACGCCTCTCCGAACTCCAGCGCTCCAACTCCTCACCGCAAGCGGCTCTGAGCCCCGGTCCTCCGGCACTAGGCAGTGCCGAGCCTCAGCGCTCCCCAGCACCGCCGCAAGACCACGAGGACATCGCTCGACCTGCCGCCGCTGCTCCTGCTCCGGTAACTATGGCAAACGCTCCGGGACCAATTACCCCTTTCGATACGACTCGCCCAGAGACGTGGGAGTCCTGGCTCAAGACGCTGGGTTGCACCTTCAGGGTCCGCGGAATCACGGATGCGGGCCTGAAGAGCGCCTGGCTATTGAGTTCCAGAGGGGTGGAGGTCATGCGGGTGGCCCAGAACCTACTCGCCCCGCAAGACCCCACCGAGGTGTCTTACGACGTACTCGTCAAGGCCCTCAGCGATTACTTCACCCCGAAGCCATCAAAACTGGCTAGGCACTGGGAGTTCATACAGTGCCAGCAGCAGCCAGGGGAGTCAGCCACCACTTTCCTGGCTGAACTCCGTCGACTGGCTGTGGGCTGCGAATTCTGCCATGTGGAGACTGCCTTCATGGGAGGGATCCATGAAGCCAAGCTCCGCCGGCACCTCATCGCAATGTCGGAGTCAACCTTGGAGAAGATGCTCCAAACAGCAGCAGCGTTCGAGACAACACAAAAGGACAAGGCAGCCACCAAAGTCCACCAGGCGGCCCCTCCCGAACCCGACTCGAGCGAAGAAGAGGAAGTCCACTGGATGCAACCACGCTCGAAGAAGGATAAGCCCAGCATCTCCAGGCCCAAGGGCCAGCGCCCAGCATCTGTCTCTGCTCCCTCTTCTGCTTCCCTCAACAGGCAGGCCCCAACGTGCGCAAGCTGCAGGGACCACCACGACAGACGGACATGCCGCTTCCGTGATGCCGTCTGCCACGCCTGCGGGAAAGCAGGCCATCTTGCCCGGGCCTGCCGCCTAAGGAACAGCCACCGTGCCCCAGCAGCAAACTTCGAGGAAGTGGACAGCGTCGTTCCCATGGCCACAGTAATGAACTTGCCCCAGCCCATTCTGGGCGCGATTGCTGTGTCCCTCCGGATAGAGGGAGTTCCCTGTTCCATGGAACTGGACTCAGGGTCTGCATATTCCATTGTGTCCACAGCTACGTTCAGCCGCCTCTGCCCGAAGGGGGCATGCTGGCTATGGCTGCCAGCTGGGTTGGTCCTCCGGGACTTCCAAAAAAACCCAGTGGCTATTAAGGGGCTAGCCAGGGTCCGGGTCCAGTACCACGCATTTAACGGTCTGTTAGACCTTCTCGTGGTGGAGCGCAATCTAACCAGTCTTCTAGGTCGCGCCTGGTTCAAGCCGCTCGGAGTGCAGTGGACCGGAATACACCGCATGGGCTCTACCGACTTCTTGTCCATCTGCGAGGAATTTCCCACTGTTTTTGACGGCTCATTGGGCTGCTACAGAGGACCCCTGGTTTCCTTCGACCTGGACCCAGCGGTCCGGCCCATCCGCGTGGCCGTCTGCCGGCCACCGCTCGCCTTCCAGCCCAAAGTGGAGGTGGAGCTGGAAAAGCTCGTGGCACAAGGGGTGCTCGAGCCGGTCTCCCACGCCAAGTGGGAGACTCCCATTGTGACCCCCCTCAAGGCTAACGGGGAAGTCCGCATCTGCGCGGACTATAAATGCACTATCAATAAGGCGTTACAAGACCACGCGTACCCAGTACCAGTGGTCAGCCACGTTCTGGCCTCCCTCACGGGAGCCAAAATATTTGGAAAGCTCGACCTGGCCCAGGCCTATCAGTAGCTTCCTGTAGACGATGCAAGGGCCGAGGCACAAACGATTGTGACTCATAAGGGAGCGTTCAAAGTGAAACAGCTCCAATTCGGGGTCAGCGTGGCGCCAGGGATTTTTCAACATCTAATGGATTCTCTCCTAAAAGATGTTCCAGGTGTGAAACTGTTCTTCGACGACATCCTCATTGCCGTCCCAGACGTCGACATGTTTGCGGCACGCCTACGGATGGTGCTGCAACGGTTCCAGGATGCGGGTCTCAAGGTCCGAAAGGATAAGTGTACCTTGGGAGTCTCCTCAGTGAACTTCTTGGGTTTCGAAGTGACCGCGGACGGCATTCACCCAACCAAGGAGAAGGTAGCGGTGATTACGGAAGCACCCCGTCTGTCTTCAAAGGCGGAACTACAGGCGTTTTTGGGACTTTTAAACTTTTATCACGCCTTCGTTCCACACAAAGCGGCCGTCACCGAACCCCTGCATCGCCTCCTGGACAAGGGGCAAGGGACAAGGGCCTGGGGTCCCAAGCACGACGCAGCCTTCCGGGCCATGAAGGACTTGTTAGTTTCAAATGCGGTCCTAGCGCATTTCGATGAGAGGCTCCCTGTCATTCTGGCTTGCAACGCATCTCCCTATGGCGTCGGGGCAGTCTTGGGGCACCGGCTACCCAGCGGCAAGGAAGTGCCAGTAGCCCACTACTCCAGGACCCTGTCGTCGGCGGAACGTAATTACGCCCAAATCGACAAGGAGGCCCTTGCAATTGTAGCCAGCGTCAAGAAATTCCACGATTACCTGTATGGGCGATCGTTCACCATGGCTACAGATCATAAGCCACTGCTGGGTCTCCTTGCCCCCCACCGGCAGACCCTGCAAATGCTGTCCCCGCGGGTCCTGCGGTGGTCAATTTTTTTGTCTGGCTACTCCTACGACTTGGTGCATTGCCCGGGGAGGGCGATGGGACACGCCGACGCCCTCAGCCGTCTTCCGCTCCCGTCCTGCGACCCGGATCCTGCTCCAGCCTTCCACGTAGTGCTCCTGGAGGACCTACCGGAGCGCCCTGTGCTGGTATCGGATGTGGCTCGTTGCACGCGGCGGGACCACGTCCTTTCCCATGTCTTGGACTGGGTGGGAGGGGGGGCGGAGAAACTGGGGCCGGAGTTCACCGCTTTCACTGCACGGACACATGAACTCTCGGCCCACAAGGGGTGCCTGCTATGGGGATCTCGAGTGGTGATCGAGAGGCCTCTGTGGCCCCGAGTACTAGAGGCACTACACGAGGCCCACCCAGGCATAGTACGTATGAAGGCCCTGGCCCGTAGTTATGTGTGGTGGCCAGGCCTGGACAAAGATATTGAGGGGTGGGTCCAGAAGTGTACCAAATGCCAAGAGTCGCGGCCAGACCCGCCACACACTCCCGTCCGATCCTGGGAATCCACTAACAAGCCCTGGTCCTGTCTGCACCTAGACTTCGCGGGACCGGTCCAGGGCCGGTTGTTTCTTATCATTGTAGACAGCTACGGCAAGTGGCTTGAGGTGGTTCCGGTAGCATCGACCTCCACCAACGCAGCCCTACGAAGTCTCTGGCAACCCACGGGATGCCTGACACTCTCGTGACTGACAACAGGACTGCATTCACCTCCGGTGAATTCCAACGGTTCGTGGAGGCCTGCGGTCTTCGCCACATCCACTCCGTTCCGTTTCACCCTGCAACCAACGGCCAGGCCGAGCGCATGGTGAGAACAACGAAGGATGCATTAAAGAGAATGAAGCACGGCGACTGGGAACAGCAGCTGTATAAGTTCCTGTTCAGCCAACGGAACACACCCCACTCAGGGACCGGGCGTCGGCCAGCCGAACTTCTGATGGGAAGATGACTGGGAACCGTCCTGGACCGCCTACATCCTGACTGAGCAATCACAGGAAACCCGACAACGGAGGACCAGCCAGCAGCCCGAGGGTTCTCTCCCGAAGACCCTGTATACGCTAAGAACTACGCCCAGGGTCCAACATGGATCCCCGTGAGGATCATCCGAGTCACTGGGCCTTATTCCTACGAAGTCCTTATGGAAGATGGCGTAGTCTGGAAACGACACATCGACCAGATTCGATGCCGTACACAGAGCCGCGATGCTACCCAGGCCCCCAAACTCCCTCCACCAACGGACCGTGACATCGACAAGATTCCAGAAGCAGTGCCAGACCCGGATCCAGAGACTGCGGAGACTCCGCTCGTGCCCTCTGACGCAGCAGCCGCGCCCTCCACGCCTAAACGACCACTGAGCAGACCGGCCCCGCAAGCAGAACAACTACCCGCACCGCAACCTTCCGACACGTGCAACCCGCCCGTTTTACAACCCCCTGGCGCTCTGGACGCGAGTGCAGGCGCCCGGACTATCTCAAAGACTATGTGTGCAGAGGGGTTCTGGACTATGGGGGGAGGGGTGTTATGTATTGACCATGCAGTTGCCATGTGCTCCAGTAATGGCGACCGCCATGTGGCCAGAGCACATGGCCAAGAAACTACCTGAGCTTCAGCCAGGTAGAACAAAGGCCAGGTGGATTCTAACCAGCCACCAATCAGGTACCTAGGTTTCTCCCAGGGAACCTATGAGATGTAAATAGACTGATAATAGCCTATCAGGCCAGTTGGGCGAGGTCAGGGGATTATCCCTGACCAGCATAAAAGGAGGGCTCGGAGCCCTGGGTTGTATGCTTCATCCAGACCAGCAATAAAGATCTAGCTGTTTCACTGTTCCATGGACTCCCGACTCCAATACTTTTCAGGTAAACATCGGGAAGAACTTCCTGACAGTTAGAGTGGTTCCTCAGTGGAACAGGCTTCTTCCTTGGGAGGGGGTGGGCTCTCCTTCTTTGGAGGTTTTCAAACAGAGGCTGGATGGCCATCTGACAGCAATGCTGGTTCTGTGAACTTGGGCAGGTCACGAGGCGGAAGGGCAGGAAGCGCTGCCTCAGTGCTTAGTTCTCGGGGCCCTTTCTCACATGCCCAGGGGAATGCTGGCTGCCTCTTTGGGTTTAGGAAGGAATTTTCTTCCAGGGCAGATTGGCCCAGGGATCCTGGAGGGTCTTTTGTTTTTTTATCCTCTTCTGGGCATGGAGCAAGGGTCACTGGGGGTATGGAGGGGGGAGGTCTTTGCGAATTTCCTGCATTGAGCAGAGGGTTGGACTAGATGACCCTGGAGGCCCCTTCCAACTCTATGATTCTATGCCATAAAGTCATGGGCAACTTATGGAGTCCCTGTAGAGTTTTCGAGGCAAGAGACGTTCAGAGGTGGTTTGCCATTGCCTGCTTCTCCGTAGTGACCCTGGGCTTCCTCGGTTCTGTCCCATCCAAATACTCATCAGAGCTGACCCCGCTCAACTTCTGAGATCTGATGACACCAGGCTAGGCTGGGCTATCCAGGTCAAGGCCAAATGGATATCCAATATTTTTGACTTTTGTAGCCTGTTCTTTGAAGAAGGTGTTGAAGAGATGCTTATCATGGCAAGAGGTGACAGAATCGCAAACAAATACACCCAGAGGGTTCCTTGCACGGCACGCCCAGTTCTAGTCAAAATACTGAAGTCATCAGATTGTTTTATCCTAAAGAAAAATCCTGCAAATTAATCATAGGGAATAGACAGTCACATCACAAAACAGCCACCAGGTGGTGCCAAAAGTCCTCCTCTGGAGAGAATCATTGACTTCATCAGTGGTTGGGGGGAAGAGGTCAAGTGCAGGGAGGCTCCAAGATTTGAGGTTCGAGCCTTAGGTCACACACCCCCCCCCATGCAGAAAAGGGGAGGTGTGCAGAGCAAGCTCTCTGTCTCCGCACTTCTCACTTTTGGTGCAAAGGAGAGAAGGTGGTACTTTGGAGACAGTGAAGTCGCTATGGTGCGGGGGCCCCTGGGACAAGGTGCATTATGGGGGCAGCCACTGTCATCTCTTCTGCTCGTACGCAAAGCAAAGATATTATGTCAGAACTGTGTTGATATTCCATTGCACGTCTGATTTGCTGTCCCTTCTCAAGATGCCAAGAAAAAACACATTGAATACCACACCTGAGAGAGGACCGTACAAACCAGCCTCCTGCAACCATCTGAGCGACTTGACGGAGCCCAGATCCAGGCATGGGGATCCGCTGACCCATTTGCAAGGAACTGCCGGAATGCACCAGGCCTGGCCACCACTGCTAACCCATAGCGCTCCTAGTGGTAGGGAGGTGTCGTTGGTAGTTCCCCCAGAATCCGGGTCACAGGTCAGGTTCACCGTGTCAGGAGGGATACCAAGTTGCCCACCCAAAGGAGGACAGTTTGGGGGTTCCATCTTATGTGGGATAAGGGGGTCATTGACCAGGCTGGGGCTGATCTGAGCTTGTGAGGACTGGCAGCACCCCCGGTGGTAAGGCAGAGTCCCCACAGGCCTGGCACGCTAGCAGGTTGCTGCTAATAAACAGGAATAAATCTGGGACAGCAATACGGTGCACTCCCTATGAGGGCCAGAGCATCAGGGCAGGAGGCCCTTTTCCAATCTCAGGATCCCAGCAAACATCCAGCCTTATCACTTGGCATACACAGTGGGGTTGCCAACTCTGGGTTGGGAAATACCTGGAGATTTGGGGGTGGGGAGCCTGGGGATGGCAGGGTTTGGGGAAGTGGAGGGATCTCAGCAAGGTGCAATGCCTTTGGGTGCTTTCACACACGCTAACACACTTTCAGTGCCCTTTGCAACTGGGTTTTACCGTGCGGGATGGCAAAATCCACTTGCCAAAAGTCACTGAAGTGGATTGAAACTGCATTATTTAGCATGTGTGAATGCGCCCATAGAGTCTGCCCTCCAAAGCAGCCATTTTCTCCAGAGGAACTCATCCCTGTAGTCTGGAAATCAATTGGGATACTGGGAGATCTCCTGGCCCCATAAGAACACCAGAAGAGCCCTGCTGGATCAGACCAGTGAGGGTCCCTCGAGTCCAGCCTCCCGTCTCACACAGTGGCCGATCAATTCCTCTGGAGGGCCAGCAACAGGGCAGAGTGGCCGAGGCCTTCCCCTGAGAAGAGCATCAGAAGAGCCCTGCTGGGTCAGACCAGTGAGGGTCCCTCGAGTCCAGCCTCCCGTCTCACACAGTGGCCGATCAATTCCTCTGGAGGGCCAGCAACAGGGCAGAGTGGCCGAGGCCTTCCCCTGAGAAGAGCATCAGAAGAGCCCTGCTGGGTCAGACCAGTGAGGGTCCCTCGAGTCCAGCCTCCCGTCTCACACAGTGGCCGATCAATTCCTCTGGAGGGCCAGCAACAGGGCAGAGTGGCCGAGGCCTTCCCCTGAGAAGAGCATCAGAAGAGCCCTGCTGGGTCAGACCAGTGAGGGTCCCTCGAGTCCAGCCTCCCGTCTCACACAGTGGCCGATCAATTCCTCTGGAGGGCCAGCAACAGGGCAGAGTGGCCGAGGCCTTCCCCTGAGAAGAGCATCAGAAGAGCCCTGCTGGGTCAGACCAGTGAGGGTCCCTCGAGTCCAGCCTCCCATCTCACACAGTGGCCGATCAATTCCTCTGGAGGGCCAGCAACAGGGCAGAGTGGCCGAGGCCTTCCCCTGAGAAGAACCTCAGAAGAGCCCTGCTGGGTCAGACCAGTGAGGGTCCCTCTAGTCCAGCATCCTGTCTCACACGATGGCCAACCGGTACCTCTGGAGGGCCAACAACAGGGCAGAGAGGCCAAGGCCTTCCCCTGATGTTGCCTCCTGCCTCTGGGATTCAGAGGATTAGTGCCTCTGAATGTGGAGGTTCCCCTCCGCCACCATGGTGAGTAGCCATTGATCGACTTCTCCTCCCTGAATCTACCTAATCCCCTTTGAAAGCTGTTTATTTCTGTGGCCATCACCACATCCTCTGGCAGTGAATTCCACATTTCAGTCACTCTCTATGTAAAGCAGTATTTCCTTTTGTCGGTCCTGAACCTACTGCCCATCAGCTTCATTGGATGCCTTTGAATGCTAGCCTTTTGAGGGGAAGGAGAGAAAGTTATGTTTGCCAACTCTCTCCACCCCATTTTATAAACTCCTGTCATGTCCCCCCCCCCTTAGTCATCTCTTTTCTAAACTGACAAGTCCCAGACTCTTCAGCCTTTCCTCGTAGGGAAGGCGCTCCAACCCCCTAAATCATCTCGGTTGATCCATCTGGAGGTTCACAACCTGAGGGTCCAGGACTGGCTGTGGGTTTTGTTTGGGGGTTTTTGTCGTGTTTTGTTAGCCTTCTTGAGGGACCATTTTGTTGTTCTTGGGTGTTTCCTCGTTCACCCACCTTGAGTCTAAGGAGACAAGGCAGAGTACCTGTTGTATTCTTATTATTTTACAGGCACAGCTTGCAGAGACTTTGGGATGCAAAAGGCCCTTTCTGATTGGCTAACAAATAAAGACTCTCATTGGTCCTTAAGCCACTCTAGGTAACCAATTGCTGAACCTCGCTTAGGTCCAATAGGATTGTTTGTACATAGTTACATTGTTTGAAGTTATGAGTTGGAAACAGTATAAATTAAGGTGCCGCTCTCATAGAGCTGTCTTTGAGCTGAAGCAATGGTTTGAATAAAAGCCTGTTTGTTTGATTCATCGCCTCCCGCTCAATACTTAAAACTGGCGACGAGGATGGGATCCCAGTCCTAACTGAACAGCTGAAATCACTCTGCCTGCCCAGCTGAAATCACTAAGGGCGCCCAGAGCTAAATCACTACGGGCATGGCATCCAAGGGCCATATCGAACCGTTCGACCCAAAAGTTGGGAACTGGGACTCATACCTCGAGCGACTTGAATGCTACCGCATAGCAAACAGTATTGACGGGGACGATGTCTGCCGCGCCACTTTTCTGAGTATCTGCGGCCAGGCTGTATTCGACATTGCTTGGGATCTAGTTGCCCCCGCTAAGTTACTTGAGACCCCTCTTGGCATCATCAAGGCCCAGCTAACCGAGTACTTCACCCCGAAGACGTCGGCTGCCGCACACCAATGCGCGTTCCATCAGAGGAACCAGAAGGAGGGCGAGTCTGTAACAGAGTACCTCACTGCATTGAGGCGGGCTGCTAGAGACTGTCACTTCACTGAATTGAAGTCCGTCCTCCTAGATCGACTGCTCTGCGGACTCCGAGACGAAAGCATCAAGCGAGCCCTACTCTTGCTAAAGACTCTCACTTTTGAATCGGCCCTCGAAGAGGCCCTGAGAGTAGAGGCTGCCAACCTATCCCTCCGCGAACTGTGATTGGGTCCCCAGAGTCACGCACCAGGCCGCTCTGACGCTGTTCACCAGAGCGGTACCACTAAGTCCGATGACGCCCAGGACGACCAATCTGATGATGGAGTATTCTATGCAACGGCCAACCAGAAGCTGCGTCGCCGTCAAAATAGCCTGTGCCGCTCTCAAAAAAGCCCGCGAAAAAACGGCTGTGCCGGTTGCGGAGGCGCGCATGCGCGCAGAGACTGTCAATTCCGAAACGCCATCTGTCATGCATGTGGGAAAGTGGGCCACCTAGCCAAAGTGTGTCGCTCGTCTCAGGGACATGAGGCTACAGACGAGTTCCAGTGGACCCGAGGGTCTGTGACTACCCCCAGCCACTCGTATCATTCCACGTCATCAGGGCAAAGACAGAGTTCCAGCCATGAAGCAAGCGTGTACAAAGACTACACCAACTGCCTATATATACACCAGGGACTACATCCGTGTCCAAAGATCAAGGCCACCGTCTTCATCGAAGGTCGAGCGTGGAGCACGTTCCAACAAGTCTGCCCGCGTTTCGCTGCACACCACCTACAAAGATGCACTTTACAGCTATTTGACTTCCAGAGGAACTGAGTTCCGGTTGTGGGCATCGCAACTGTCCAAGTCAAATATAAGAAATTCTCCGGCCGTCTGAACCTGCTCATGGTAGAAGGTCGCCACACAAGCTTGATAGGGCTGGACTGGTTTGCTGCCCTGGGCATAGACGTTGTTGGTGTGAACCAGGTCGAACCGCAGCCTTTAGTGGACTTTGAGACTGAGTTTCCGGTTACAAGGGTCCACCTGTGTCATTTCACCTGGATCCTGCTGTGCCACCAATCCGCCACAAGCCCAAATGTTGCCCCGTCGCTTTTAAGCCCAAGATTGATGAACAGATCGATAAGTTCCTGGCCCAAGGGATCCTCGAGCCAGTTCCCAACGCCAAGTGGGAGACACCTATCGTCACTCCCCTCAAGCCCGATGGCTCCGTCCGTTTGTGCACTGACTATAAGTGCACCGTCAACCGGGCCCTACAGCCGCACGCATACCCGGCAATGGTTTGAATAAAAGCCTGTTTGTTTGATTCATCACCTCCCGCTCAATACTTAAAAGTAACCCATCTCAAAAGCAGAATATGCTTTTGAGATGGGGTGCAGGGAGAAGTAGACTCTCTTGAGAAGAATTCCAGACATAGATGGAAATTGTACCTAAGGATTTGGGGGGAACTGCTTTTCTAAGGGCAACGGTTCCCCTTTGTCCCTTTCTTGAGTTATTTGTATTTTTCTTTTGGCCCAGCTTCTGCCTCAGAACAGCACCCCTGTGACATCAGATCAGATCAGCCAATGACAGCCAAGGAAAGAACTTTCACCACTCTCAGGTTGAGCAACTGTCTCTTCATTCATTTCCTTTCATTTCCAGTTCTCTGGTGGGGTTTTTAAAAAAATTTCAGTTCATATATATGCTGTGTTGTTTTTATGTTTACAATGTACGTCATGTTTACAAAGAAGAAGAAGATGAAGAAGAGATTAGATTTGTACCCCATCCTTCACTACCCAAGGGAGTCTCAGAGTGGCTTACAAACTCCTTTCCCTTCCCCTCCCCACAACAGACACCCTGAGAGGTAGGTGGGGGTGAGAGAGCTCTTTCCAGAACTGTCCTTGAGAGAAGAGCTTTGACAGAACTATGTCTTGCCCAAGGTCATCCAGCAGGTGCAAGTGGAGGAGCAAGGAATCAAACCCGGTTCTCCCTACACGGCGGGCATCCATCTCAGTTGGCCTCCCAGCTCTGGTTCCCAACCCGCTGAAAGGGCCCATTTGATTCTGCCTTGTGGCCCTAACAGATTTATATGAAACTGCCACTACCTGTGTGGATTTAATTGTTGTTTTAATGATTTTAATGTGATTTTATTGTAATGAGTCTTGGATTCAATTTCTCATGATCTGCCTGGAGCCTGCTTTGGGGAGGGTGGAATAAACATCTCAAAAATAAACAAAAATAAATAAATAAACTGAAGCCGGAAGCCAGGGGTCAAAATGGCAGGGAGGAGAAATTCAAAATCTTCCCTAGGCCACATTCAGCCTGCCCAAGATCTCACGGGCAGGAGTTCCAAAGAACCGCAACATGTCAGGAAAGGTCTTTTGTAAGAAACCGAGTCCATCGGAGTACAGACTGGCCCGGCCTGGCTCAGGGGACGTACCACATTTGAACATCCCTCAGCACACAGTAATGTTATAGTTATCCATGAGCCCCAAACCAAATGTCCCGCTGAGCTGTTCAGCACTCTCTCTGACATGACATTTTCAGGACTCACGTCAAACTCAGTTAAAGTTTTCTTCTCCCCTCTCCTAGTCAATATAGACATCCGGCTCCGCTGCTGGTTGCAGTTGGGATTTGTCCAGTGGAAATAATGCACTCTGACACAACCCATCCCTAGAAGCTGCCAACCAAACAATGGGGCCGAAGGCAAAGGACGCAGCTACTCCCCCACCCCACCCCATTGCTTCCGTCTTTCTCTCCCCCATCTTAGACTCAAAGGTTTGGCTGTGCCGGCAGTTGAGACCAGCCACTCCCAAAACTAGGTCTATAACCAACTGTAACTTCTCCCCTCCTGTAAAATGTAAGCATTTGCCAACGTTATTCATACATCAGCTCCATGTTATGCATGCATTGGGTATAAACATAATGCACACTGAATGCATAAATACTACCTAAAAGCCACACGGCACACATATAGAAAATGAACTGACAGAAAAGGGGGGAAAGGCAGAGCTGCTCTGTCATTGGCTAAGCTGCTCTGATGTCACAGGGGTGCTGTTTTGAAGCGTACACTCAGTATACAGTTCTACTGGCCTTATATCAAGTCAGATGCCTAATCCGTCGAGCTCAGCATCATCTCCTCCTCCAAGGCCTTTCCCAAGTGACTCTTGAATTGCGGATTGGACCTGGGCTCTCCTGTATGCAAAGTCACGGTTGTCCTTTAGTCAGACAAAGATGCCTTCACAGCTCACTATCATCTGCTCTGAGCTACAGGATGACTGCATGATGCTCTCAGCTGGAGAAAAGTCTTTCCTGACATCTAACTACATATCTGGGAACTTCTGCCTGTAAAGCAGGTGTCCATCCACTGAGCCAGGGACCTTCTGAAAGTGAACACGTGAAGCTGACTGATACCACATCAGAACATCAGTCCATCTCACCCAGTATTGAATCTTCTGACCTGCAGGAAAGGTCCTTCTCTACAGTTATTTAACTGGAGATGCTGGGGATTGAACCAGGGATCTACTCCATACAAAGAAGGTGATCCGCCTCTGAGCTGTGGGATCTTCCAAAAATGGGCGAAGGTGCCTTCTGACTGAGTTAAACCTTTGGTCCACCAAAACTCTATTGGTCTACCAAAACTCATGCCAAAACTGCTTTTGATGATTTCGAACTTCTCATCCCTACAATTTCAACCTGAAAGCCCTTCTTACATTTTCACTTCTCGGCGCAAATCAAACCTGTCATTTCTTTTCCTTTTCACACCATTTTCTCTTCCCTTACATGGAATTTTCTCTGTCAAAAAAAACCCAAAACACTCACTTCTCTATGTTATTAAAACCTCATTAGTCATTAATTGTACGAATACTAGACATAAATGATAAATGCCATGTGCGTAAATCATTCATCAAAAGCCTACGACGTGCACACCCAACACAAACCGACAAAAATCCACTGGGAGCAACACAGATCCCGAATGATTGGCAACGGTATCGGAATTAATGCAATATTAATGCAAAAACAAAGCAAAGAGATTGGGGACTGCCCTGCTGGAAAAAGGGGGCATTGTGGAGATGGAAACGGGTCCGAAATGGGTCAGCTGAATGATCAAAGCGGCTGGCATCACCTTTCCTCCAAGGAAGGCTAAGAAGGATTCAGAACCAAGATGACGAAGGAGCAGGGGAGCATGACAGAGGCTTACAAACTATTAACAGTGTTCAGAGAGGGAGAGGTTTTTCTCTCATTGTTCATAACTCTGGAACTTGGGCTCACGTTGCAGGCAGTGGCTAGGAAGGTTCTCTCATGGCTGCCATCATTCTGACATGGGTCTCCTCAGGAGGGCGCAGAGCAGTGTTCCCTCTAAGCTGAGTTAGTGTGAGCCAGCTCACAGTTTTTTAGCCTCCAGTTTTTGTCTTAGCTCAGGAAGGATGGCTCCAGAGCAAACTGATTTATGCAGCAGCCAGATCGCTCACTCACAACTTTAATGCCAGCAGCTCACAAAGTAACATTTTTGCTTACAAGACTCCACAGCTTAGAGGGAACACTGGCCCAGAATAATCACCCTACCCCTTTATACGCTCCATTTTCAGCAGGGTCCTCCTTATATGTGAGTGAATGAGGTGCAAGGAACCAGGCAGAGTAACAAACTATTTTTATTAAAGAGATCTAACAACACTGTAATTCAATAACGTGTAGGAAAAATGAGCCCAGTAAAGGTAGGTAAACCAGCAAAATAAGAAATCCTAACGCATCTGACCGGGGCTTTTCTTTTCTGGGGGAATGCACCAGAACGGAGTTCCAGAACCTCTTCGACAAAATTATTTTTAAAATCTTTAAAAGTTCATGAGTTTTCCATAGACAGATTGAAAACTTCATTTCCCTCTTTTCCCCCCCAAAAAGCCCTATGTCTGACAATACCGTCCCTAGCCTTCTCTAGGTCTTTGGCCTCAAGCTGACTCGCCCCTTTTGGATGAGGGATCCCTCCTTCTGCAGCACCATCACACCAGCTCTGCTCCCTGGGAATGAACCCCTTCACACTTTGGGCAAGGCCTTTTATCACTTCTTCCCAGGCACCACCCTCTACTAATCCGCTGGTGTAAGATTTCCCTCCAGATCCCCTGTTAACCAATCACAGGGTCCAAAGAAGACCTGGGAAATATAGGCCCTGATAGCTACTAGAGTACAGGCTTCCCAGGAGCCCGTAGGCCACACTATTATAGGCCTAGGATCATGACAGCTCACCTGATGAAGTCCCAGGATCATACTAGGGCACGTTGCGAGGGACGCTCTAGCGTTTGAGGGAAAACTCTACGGTAACCATAGAGTTTTCTCTCAAACGCTAGAGCATCCTCCCCTGCAATGTGCCCTGCACAATGACGTCTCCTCCAGGGGACGTCATTGCGCCGAGCACACTGGCACAGATGGGGCTCTTTGGGGGCAGGGTTCCCCCCGCCAGCCAGCTCAGTGGTGGCAGATTGGGGCCCCCAGAACTGGGGAAACCCCCACCCTCATTGGGGGAATGCCAACCCTAGATCAGACCATCCAAAACAAACAGCTGCTTCTTGCTGCCACAATGTATAAATTTCAGGTTCCAACTCCCACCACCACCATCAAAAGCCCTCCCCCCAAGTAAAAAAAAAATATGTGTGTGCTACGGGGGGGGGGGGGGAGCATGCAAAATGGGATCTGGGTTCCTGCACAGGCATCTATGCAGGAAGCCTGGAGAAAGGAGGAGGAGAAAGAGCAAGCTGGCGGTCAAGGAAAGTGTTGCCTGGCTTCCAAAAGACCGCCGCTCGGGTCAGGGTGCGAGGGGAGTCTGCTGGACCCCATGCCCAGGCAAAATCCCCTGGAGAGAGCAGCCCACCTGATCCCACACAGAATGTGCGATCATCACAAAGGCCCCTGCAATTTGCAGGGGGTGGGATCTCCCATTTCCTGGATGGAGACAGCGAAGCGCAAAGCTCTGAGGTCCCACCAGGAAGGCTTAAGGAGCACAAGAGGGCCACCTTCTGCTGCCCTCCCCCAGGAAATGGAAGATTCCCTGTGATGTCACAGAGCCCCCTGGGGCAGGATACCTCCCCTTTCCCTCTGGGAAGAGCACAGATTTTTTTCTCTGCCCAAGACACCCCTTCCATTCCACACTGACCCAGACCAGACAAGTGTAGCTAGCCAGTTTGGTGCAGTGGTTGGGAGCGCAGACTCTAATCTGGGAGAACCGGGTTGGATTCCCCACTCCTCCTCCACATGCAGCCAGCTGGGTGACCTTGGGTCAGTCACAAGTTCTCTCAGAGCTGTTCTCTCAAGGGCAGTCCTCGAAAGAGGTCTCTCAGACCCACCGACTTCACAGGGTGTCTGTTGTGGGGAGGGGAAGGGAAAGGAGATTGTAAGCTGCTCTGGGACTCCTTTGGGTAGTGAAGGGCGGGGTATAAATCCAATCTCTTCTTCTTCTAATCTGGAGATCTGAGTTTGATTCCCCACTCCTCCACGTGCAGCCAGCTGGGTGACCTTGGGTCAGTCACAAGTTCTCTCAGAGCTGTTCTCTCATGAGCAGTCCTCGAAAGAGCTCTCTCAAGCCCACCTCCCTCCCAGGGTGTCTTGTTGTGGGGAGGGGAAGGGAAAGGAGATTGTAAACCACTCTGAGACTCATTCGAGTAGTGAAGGGCGGGGTATAAATCCAATCTCTTCTTCTTCTCTTCTTCATTCAACTTTGGAGCTCCTTCCATGCCCAGAGCAGGGTAAGGGGAGGCAGGAAAGAAGGTTCCCTGCCCCAAGGAGCTTACAACTGAGAATTTCTGGAGTGTGGGAGGAAGGGAGGGAAGAGAGAGACACACATAACGAGGTGTGTGTATGTGTTAAATGCCGTCAAACTGCCTTACGGCAACCCCTGTAAGTTAATAACCTCTGGAATGTCCTCTGTTTCACAACCTTGCTCAGGTCTTGCTAACTGAGGGCCTTTGTGGCTTCCTTGACCAAGTCGATCCATCTCTCCTGTTGGGTCTTCCTCTTTGCCTGCTGCCTTCGACTTTTCCGGCCCATATTGTCTTTCCCAGGGACGCTTGTCTTCTCAGCACGTGACCCAAGGACAATAGCCTCAGTTGAGTCATTTCAGCTTCCCAGGAGAGCTCAGACTTGATTTGATCTAGAACCCACGCCTTTGTCTTTTTGTCGGTCCACAGTATCCGTAAAACTCTCCCACAACACCACATTTCATAGGAATACACTTTCTTTCTGACCACTTTCTTTCAGCTTGGTGTAGTGGTCAAGAGTGGCGGACCGGGTTTGATTCTCCGCTCCTCCACATGAAGCCCGCTGGGTGACCTTGGGTCAGTCACAAGTTCTCTCAGAACTCTCTCAGCCCCACCTCCCTCACAGGATGTCTGTTGTGGGGAGATAGTTTCAGGTGGGTAACCATGTTGGTCTGAAGCAGCAGAACAAAGCTCAAGTCCAGTGGCACCTTTAAGACCAACAAAGTTTAATTCAAGGTATGAGTTTTAGTGTGCATGAAGACTTCCTCAAATACATCGAAACGGAAGTTATCAGTCCATACATATAGGTAGAAGGTGAACAGCAGATTAGCATAGAGATATAGGTAGAAGGTGAACAGCAGATTAGCATAGGGAGAGGAAGGGAAGACGATCAGAGGCCACTCTGAGACTCCCTCGGATAGTGAAGAGTGAGATATAAAACCAACTCTTCTCTTCATTGTCCAGCTTTCACACCCATCCACAGTAATGGGGAATACTCTAGTGCGGATTATCTCCATCTTGGTCGCCAGTTACACATCCTCACACTTAAGAATTAAGAACACTTTTCTAGCTCCTTCACAGCTGCCCTTCCCAATCTCATTCTGATTTCTAGGTAGCAGTCTCCCTTTTGGTTGATGAAAACCCCATGATGAGATAGTCCAAAATGTAATGGGATGGGTGTGAGAAAAACACTCAAAGCTTCATTTTTCCTACTAGTGTTCTGGACAAGGGGGTTCCAAGTGTGATTTTACTATTTATCTACTATTTCCATGATTCATACTCCAACTTTCTCACCAGGAATCAAGGCGGATTACAGAGTGTAAGTCAACATGATTTATTTATTTATTTATTTATTTATTTATTTTTGAGATTTATATCCCGCCCTCCCCGCCATACGGCGGCTCAGGGCGGCTCACAACAAATATAAAAAGCAAGTAATATCATAAAATATTTAAATATTTAAAACAATTAACACTATACAAATGGCGTATCTTCAGCTCAGTATATCATGGCAGTACCCAGATGTAAACCTTATGGACAGTCACAGTGGCTGGCAGATAAGATCGAATGATCGAATCAAGTGATCGGGCCAGGGCCAAGATGGAAGAGTGGGCGGCCCTCACTTAAACGCCTGGTGGAAGAGCTCCGTTTTACAGGCCCTGCGGAATTGTAAAAGATCCCGCAGGGCCCTGATGTTATCCGGGAGCTCATTCCACCAGTGCGGGGCTGCCACAGAAAAGGCCCTGGCCCTTGTCACCGCCAGCCGAGCCTCTTTTGGCCCAGGAAGGACCAGGCGGTTTTGGGATCCAGACCCAAGTGCTCGCTGGGGAACATATGGGGAGAGGCGGTCCTTCAAGTAGCTCGGTCCCAGGCCATAAAGGGCTTTATAGGTAAGTACCAGCACCTTGAACTTTACTCGGTATGCTATAGGCAGCCAGTGCAGTAGTTTTAGGGCGGGTTGGATGTGCTCTCGCACAGGAAGGCCCATCAACAACCGCGCCGCTGCATTCTGCACCAGCTGCAGCTTCCAGATTTGGCACAAGGGCAGCCCCAAGTAGAGAGTATTGCAGTAGTCCAATCTTGAGGTGACCAAAGCATGGATCACTGTAGCTAGTTCGTTACGTTCAAGGAAGGGGACCAACTGCTTGACCAGCCGAAGGTGGTAAAAGGCCGATCTCACAGTGGCTGCTACCTGGGCCTCCATTGTTAACGAGGGGTCCAGGAGCACTCCCAAACTCCTAACCTCCGACGTTGGCACCAACGGCACCCCCTCGAAGGTCGGGAGAGGGATCCCCAACCCTGATCTGCTCCGACTCAAGCATAGGATCTCCGTCTTCATCGGATTCAGTTTCAGTCGGCTCTGCCTGAGCCAACCAGCCACAGCCTGCAGCGCCAGGTCCAGATCACCTGGGCTGGAGTCCGACTGGGCGCCCAATAACAGATAGAACTGGGTGTCATCCACATATTGGTGACACCCCAGCCCATACCTCCGGCCAATCTGGGCAAGGGGGTGCATATAGATGTTAAACAGCATAGGGGAAAGCACTGCTCCCTGTGGGACACCACAAGTCAATGGATGTCTCTGGGAGAGCTGTTCCCCTACCACCACCCTCTGTCCCCGATCTTGGAGAAACGAGGAGAGCCATTGTAAAGCTAACCCCTGGATCCCAATATTGGCGAGGCGGCGAGACAGTAGCTGATGGTCGACCATGTCGAATGCCGCCGACAGGTCCAACAACATTAGCACCGCCAAACCGCCTCGATCCAGATGCCTCCGGAGGTCATCCATTAGGGCGACCAATACCGTCTCCGTCCCATGACCCGGCCGAAAGCCGGAATGGAAGGGATCTAACGCAGAGGTGTCATCCAAAAAGCCCTGCAACTGGTGCAGCACCACCTTCTCGATTAACTTGCCCAAATAGGGCAAGTTAGATACCGGCCGGTTAACACAGGATGAGACACCCAATAAAGAACATAATAGGATTTGGGTTGCAGAAAGCTGAAACAGTTGAAAGAAAGCATAAGCGCTAATGCGACACTTTAAAAGATGCAGAAATTACATAGCAGGATCCTACTTACAACAACAGACTGTACTCAGCAATATAGTCCACAGTCTCTGTCTCAATACCAAAAATTTCTTTCTGAACCATTTCTTTACAATACAGCACTATTATCTTTCTCCAAGTAGGGAACAGAGATTGGAGGACTTTAGGCTAGAACATATCCAGGAATGAACTTCAGAAAGAAGCCCGAGGAAACACTTTTCTGAACTGGCCTGACCTGGTCAGGGGGGTGGGGAAAGGGTGGTGATAAAAGCTCTGTGCAACAGGAAGGAGCTCTCTTTTCTTGGGATGCTGAATCCATGAGAGGACAAAGACCTCATTTCTCGGAAGGCAGCCATGTTTGACCATGTACTGCCCTAAAGAGCTGGAGGGAGCTTCAAAGTAATGGAACTACCTAAGCAAAAGGGGCCTGCCCTATATTTTAATATCTGATAGGGCATGTATAGGTAGGGACAGAGGATTTGCATTTTACCTGTTTCTTTTGGCATCCCTTGCTCACTTTGGTGCTGTGCTAAAAGTATGTTTGTAAACAATTTCTTTTTAATAAATACTGTATAACATTTGATGCTGGTAGTGGTTCTCTGTACCACATAGACCTTCACCATCTTGGACACACTATTTTAAAAGGGCTGCCAAGGGGGAGGCAGGCAGTCAGCAAGGAGTCAGTTTGGTGGAGTGGTTAAGTGCGCGGACTCTAATCTGGGAGAACCAGGTTTGATTCCCCACTCCTCCACTTGCACCTGCTAGATGACCTTGGGCAAGCCATAGCTCTGTACCAGCTGTTCTCTCAAGGACAGCTGTCTCAGAGCTCTCTCAGCCCCATCTACCTCACAGGATGTCTGTTGTGGGGAGGGGAAGGGAAAGGAGATTGTAAGCCGCTCTGAGGCTCCCTTGGGTAGTGAAGGGTGGAGTATAAATCCAAGCTCTTCTTCTATTCCTCCAGGGGCATGCAAGGCAATACACTGTCCCTGTGGTGACCCGGTGCTGGGCAGTAGGAGACACAGAGGCAAGGCCTCAGAGCTTGGAAGGGAAGCTGGGTGTCCTGACCCTCCCAGTGGGCAATTTCGTACAATTGACCCCCGGACCTCCTGACAGGAAAATCGATAGGAAGTGCGATCAAGTTACTTCTGCCCCGGCCCTAGTGATTTACCTGTGTGGACAGAGCGTCTGGTCACCTTGGGTGCCCGGTTTGTAGGGGCCGGTGTAGCCTGGTGTACCGGGCTTGGTGGTGCACAGGTGATACACGGTTGAGCCAGGTTTGGCCGCAGGAAGATCGGTGGCCAAATTGGCCTAGCAGCCAGAGTATGCCCGAAATGCTCTTGGATATATAGAGCATTTACAATAACAGCAAGGAGCCAGCTAGCAGATATGGGATGGTTTAGGCAGTGAGTTAGATAATCTTATTGTCACAGTTAGTTAGATAATCTTATTGTAATAGTTAGTTTTACTGTATTAGTCAGATAAGGTAGTTTAAGTTATTCCTTACCCTGCTAATTATTTAGTAACTGTTTAGTCTTGTGGGTGGGGTGGGGCCACAAGTAGAGAGGTTGGGGGCGGGGAATATCATTGAAGGTGATTATAAAAACTTAGGCTATTGCATAAGTGTGATTAGGAGGACGGATCTTACCCAGCTGCAGGAGGTCTGAGGCTGCAACACAAAAGATCACCAGTGATGGCAGGGCTACAGATACCAGTGCTCCTGGGGAGGAGAAAGTGCGGTGGGTCCAGGCACAGCAGAAAAGGAAGGTCGCCGAGAAACAGGAAAGCTCGACGCCCTTCCAGCCTGAGACTCATCCCAACGGTAGTTGGCAGTGGGGCTAGGACGGAAAAACCCCCTCCGACATTGGTGTTGTGTAACGCCAGGTCGATTAACAAAAAGGCCAAAGTTCTACAGGACTTCCTAGTGGAGCAGAAGGCCGACCTGGCGTGCGTGACCGAGACCTGGGTGCGGGCAGGAGAGACAGTAGCTCTCTCCCAAATGGCCCGCCGGGATTCTCGGTCCTGCACCAATCACGGACTGTGGGGCGGGGGGGAGAGGTGGCGATCTTCATTTGGGAGGCTTACTCCTTCAGGGCGCTCCCACCGGTGGAGATCGCGGGTATGGAGTGTGTCGGCTTGGTGTGGGAGGCCGAAGAGAGTTTGGCTGTATGGCTGGTGTACCGACCGCCTAATGCACCAACCAACAGCCTGCCGTCCCTGATGGAGGCTGTGGCGGGCTGGGCGTTGGAGCACCCTAACCTTTTAGGTTAGGTTTTGGGTGACTTCAACGTCCATGCCGATGACGCAGCTTCCGTTCAGGCGGCGGACCTGGTGTCGTCCATGGCAGCACTAGGACTCTCTCAGTACATCTCGGCCCCTACACACCGGGCCGGTCACACGCTCGATCTGATCTTCGCCGTGGGGGTAACAGTGGACCGGATTACCGCTTCGGCAGTGCCATGGTCGGACCACTTCGCCCTGAGGGCCCGTCTGAATGTTCCATCCCGACCCCTAGGCGGCAAGCGAATTTTAGCTCGCCCACGGAGCCAGATGGATTCAGTACGATTCCAGGCGGCCCTGCGGGAACCGATGCCCCCTGGCGGCT
The DNA here is from genome assembly GCA_029233225.1 of Lepidodactylus listeri. Taxonomy (NCBI): domain Eukaryota; kingdom Metazoa; phylum Chordata; class Lepidosauria; order Squamata; family Gekkonidae; genus Lepidodactylus; species Lepidodactylus listeri. The sequence goes on from JARCFY010000002.1 coordinate 180,315,183, forward strand.
CGTTGGATGAGCTGGTTGAGGACTGGTATAGCCGGCTCTCTGCAGCCATCGACGAGATCGCTCCCAGGCGCCCTCTATGCCCTCGCAATAGGTTAGCCCCCTGGTATACCCAGGGACTACGGCTGATGAAGCGAGAGCTACGACGGCTAGAGAGGCGGTGGCGGCGTACTCGCGACGAAGCTACAAGAGCATCTTATAGGATGCTTATGCAGGCCTATGAGATGGCAACCAAGGCAGCAAAGAAAGAATTCTACGCTGCTGAGATTGCGTCCGCCAGCTCACGCCCAGCCCAATTGTTTAGAACAATTCAGTCATTAACAGTCTTGCCATTAGGCAGACCAAATGCTAGGGAATTGGAAATTGGCTGTGAGGCATTTGCGAGCTATTTTGCGGATAAAGTCCTGTCGCTCCGCCGTGACCTCCCTGCCACATTAGAAACAGTAAGTGAACTTGAGGCTCCGAGCACATCTTTGTTTCCGGGTTTCGATGGGTTTGGTCTGCTTGATCTTGAGGAAGTTGACAGACTTCTCGTGACTGTGCACCCAACCACATGCATCCTTGATCCGTGCCCGTCCTGGCTGATTAAAGCTGGCCACGAGGGGCTACGAGGTGCCGCCTGGGAAATTATCAACACCTCCCTTTCGGAAGGGAGATTCCCAGGGGCACTCAAGGAGGCGATGGTCCGCCCTCTCTTGAAAAAACCGCACCTGGACCCGGCCGAATTGGCAAACTATCGACCGGTGTCCAATTTGCCCTACCTGGGCAAATTAATTGACAGGGTGGTGGCGTTACAGTTACAGAGTTATCTGGATGACGCTTCAGTCTTAGACCCTGCCCAGTCCGGCTTCCGCCCGGGGTATGGGACGGAGACGGCATTGGTTGCCCTTACTGACGATCTCCGGCGGCATCTGGATCAAGGCGGCGGGGCGGTTTTGCTGCTGCTTGATCTGTCGGCAGCGTTCGACATGGTCGATCATCAGCTGCTGACTCGCCGTCTTGCCGACGTGGGGATACAGGGGCGGGCCTTGCAGTGGCTCGTTTCCTTTCTCCAAGGTCGGGGACAAAGGGTGGTGGTAGGGAAGCAACAGTCCAAGAGACACCCACTTGAATGTGGTGTGCCTCAAGGGGCGGTGCTCTCCCCGATGCTATTCAACATCTATATGCGCCCTCTTGCCCAGATTGCCCAAAGGTATGGGCTGGGATGTCATCAGTATGCAGATGACACCCAGCTCTATCTGATGTTGGGTGGCCAGCCGGATTCGGACCTTGAAGATCTCAACCGGGCATTGCACGCCATGGCTGGGTGGCTCAGACTGAGCAGGCTGAAATTGAACCTGGCGAAGACGAAGGTCCTGTGTCTGGGACGGACCGGACCAGGGCGGGGGCTCCCACTCCCGAGCTTCGACGGGGCACCGTTGGTGCCTGCGTCGCGGGTCAGGAGTTTGGGAGTGCTCCTGGACCCCTCCTTGACAATGGAGGCCCAGGTAGCAGCCACTGCCAAGTCGGCCTTTTACCATCTTCGGCTGGCACGGCAGTTGGTCCCCTACCTTGACCGTGCTGACCTAGCCACAGTGATCCATGCCACAGTCACCTCGAGACTGGACTACTGTAATGCCCTCTACATGGGGCTGCCCTTGGTGCAAACCCGGAAGCTGCAGCTAGTGCAGAATGCCGCTGCCAGGTTGGTGATGGGTCTCTCAAGACGGGACCATATCCGACCTGTGCTAGCGGAGCTGCACTGGCTGCCTATAGCATACCGAGTTCGCTTCAAGATGCTGGTTCTTACCTTTAAAGCCCTATATGGCCAGGGTCCAACGTACCTGAGGGACCGCCTTTCTCCATATATACCCCAGCGAGCACTGCGGTCGGGGTCATGTCACCGACTTCGAGTCCCGGGCCCCAAGGAAGCCAGGCTCACTAGGACTAGGGCCAGAGCATTTTCAGTGGCGGCTCCAACCTGGTGGAGCGAGCTCCCGGAAGAGACCAGGGCCCTGCGGCACCTAATGCAGTTCCGCAGGGCCTGCAAGACGGAGCTCTTCCGCCAGGCTTTTGGTTAGGAGCCGCCACTGACACTGTAACATTGTAAGAACACCTGCATGGAAACTGGCCCGAAGGCAGTCCAGGCCGATAGTGCTGGTTGGAAGTTCCCCCTATTTGATAGGATGCCATCTTGATGAGATCAGAAGCACTTTAATTGGGATGATAGTTTAGATATGTTGTTGAACAATGGAGTTTTATTGTTGTTATTGTTTTTAACTTGTTTTAAACTGTTTTATGATAGCCCTTGTCAGCCGCTCTGAGCCCGCGTGCGGGGAGGGCCGGGTATAAATACAAAAATAAATAAAAATAAAATAAAGGGCAGGTGGTGGCAGCAGGTTACCAGAGGAAAGGGGGAAGCCTCTCCAGGGGTGGAGAAAAACCTAGGAGGGCAGGGCAGAAGAGGGCCTGCAGGCCAGAGCAAGCATGTTCCATCACAAGAACAATAACTAGGGTCCAACCTATGAAGAGCTCTACAGCAATATTTGCTATTTCAGATCTCCTAGAAATGGATCTGCTAGTGTGAGGAGAAATGCCCCTGAATTTAGAATGGCCACTTGCTGGCTTCTTTATGCCACGAGAGCAGGCCACCCTAGCTCCAAAGGCAGTGCCATCTGCAGAGCGGGAAGGAAGAAAATGGAGGACGGCAAGATGCGCACTGAGCCAAGGACCTTCCCTTCCCTTCTTCTTCTCCTTCTTCCCCTCTCCCCCCCCTTCGAAATCTCCCCCCTCTGCCTCCGAAAAACACTGCAGCAAAAAATTAGCAGCACTGCAGTCATTAATATGCAAAAATGCAAATGAGGAGGTAATTAAGCCGCAGTCCTCTGGAGGATATTTTCATCATAATGAATTCTATTGTCAGGGAAAAGGCAGCCAGGCGGGTTGATGGGAGCTTAAAAGAATATAAAGTGTGAAGACAGAAAGAGGGGTACCCTCTGACTGCCTGGGATTTTTGGAAATGGTGCCTGGGCAGAGGGAACTGTTTTGGATCCACCCCACTGTTTAATTCCCCAGGCCCCATGGCGAGGCCCTCCTTGGCCAGGTGGAAACAGTGTGGGAGGGAGGGAAGGAGGGAGGGAAGGAGGGAGCTCCCGGGCAGGCCCAGAAAATCAGCCTGCCCTTCCCCCGCCCATTGCTATGTGCCACAGCTCTGCCAGCTCCTTCAAGAACCTGCACATACAAAAGAACACGGGGACAAGCTAAGCACGCATGATGTCAATGTGCACCGGTTCAGGGTGCATACCCAGACATGGTTGCATTTGTGGAGCCTTGCACGTGTGGTAGGAGGGCCTATGGTTGTCTGTGTTAGGGATGCCACCCTCCAGGTGGGACCTGGGGATCTCCTGGAATCACAGCTCCTCTCCAGACTACAGAGATCAGTTCCCCTGGAGAAAATGGATGCTTTGGAGGGGGGACTCTGTGGCACTGTACCCCACTGAAGTCCCTGTCCTCCCCAAGCTCCACCCCCAAATCTCCAGAAGTTTCCCAATCTGGAAGTGGCAACCGTACCCCTCACCCCCCACCAGTGTCTGGCAGTATGTGGTAACCCTAGTCTGTGTGCAAGGTAGGGTTGCTAGACCCCCACTGGGGGCAGGGGAACCCCTGCTTTTGTGGGGTGCTTCCCCACCACTGGCCAGCGGGGGGGGGGGGAATCCCACCCCCAACTAGCCCAAAAGGTGATGTGATGATATCATCTAGAATTGATGTCATCATGTGGCTGGCATTGGGGGGGGGGGGAGAGATGCTCTAGTTTTGGGGCAAAACTCTACGGTAACATTGGCTACAAACCATAGAGTTTTTGCCCAAAAACTAGAGTGTCACCCCCTGACATTGGCGACATGATGACGTCACTTCCTGATGACGTCATCATGCTGTGGCAGAAGATCGCAGGCAGGAGCAATGATCACCCTGCTGGCTGCCAGGTAGGACCTGGCAACCCTAGCACAAGGAGAATGGCAAAAACACCAGCTGCTTGGGCATGGGCTACATAGAGGCCAGTTACTTCCCCCATTGGCATGATTCATATGCAGGGGTCATTTCGAGCAGGAATGCGCAGGAACACCGTTCTGGGAGTAACAAGCCCAGGCACAGATGGCGATGCGCTGTGGAAAAAAGCAGAAGCAGACTGACTGGATCTGTAGTTTCATGCTTGTTGTAGGGGAGCTTCCCTGCAAGAGCAAAGGAAACCTCAAGTGTCTTTAGTCAAAGGGTAAAGCTGGCTCGCCACCAGCTCTGAGTCGGGAAATCCCTGGAGATTTTTGGGGTGGAGCCTGAGCAGTGGGTGTTGCCTTCTGACACATCTGGAGATGTCAGGGGGTGTGGCATATGCAAATGAGTTGTGCTAATGAGTTATGCTAATGAGCTCCTGCACCTCTTTTTCTACTAAATGGCCCCTGATTCAGATGTACATCTTGATAAGAGAAGCCAATGCTGGATCAGGCCAATGGCCCATCCAGTCCAACACTCTGTCACACAGTGGCCAAAAATACCAGGTGCCCTCAGGAGGTCCAGCAGTGGGGGCAGGACACTAGAAGCCCTCCCACTGTTGCCCCCCCCCCCCAAGCACCAAGAATACAGAGCATCACTTGCCCCAGACTGAGAGTTCCTCTCTATACTTCGTGGCTAACAGCCACTGATGGACCTCTGCTCCATACGTTTATCTAATTCCCTCTTGAAGCCGTCCATGCTTGTAGCCGCCGCCACCTCCTCTGGTAGTTCCACAGGATCTCTTCCCCACAGTGTCAGAATTTGCCTTTCAGACCCAGATCTAGAAGATTCAACCCCTGCTGCTTCCCACTGGCCATCTGACCCAGCTTTGCAGGTTAATGTCTGCCCCCCTATCAAAGATACAGACAAAATAGGAGGAGTCACAGCCAATGGATCACTGGCAACTGAGAACAAGAAGCTGTGATGTAAAACGCAAGAGAGAGTCCAATCTTGGGACGAGGTATCTGGATTATATCCAGCTTGTTTCTGGTGATATAACCTTTCTTCAGCCAAAATTCAATAGCGGACTATAATTTCTCTGGACTGGATCTCTAAGCCCATTTGGACTGGACTCCTTTTGGACAGGATCTTGTGGTTTGAATATATTTCTCTTCTTGTACAGGATTACTTCCATTTGGATCTATTATACACATGGCTGTTTTGTGATGCTTTACTTCAGTCTATCCTTATATATGAATCTATCATGACAAGATATTAGTTTTACCGATTTAATTATATAAAAATGAAATTTTCCCCATATTCAAGGAAATAATGTAATGAAATACCTCACATTTATGGTTATGGTTTTTTGCGTTTTCCATCACAGCTTCTTGTCCTCAGTTGCCGGTAATGTCTGCCCCCAGCATCTGGTCCAGACTGCCTCTGAACACCGAGGTTCCACTCAGTGCTCATGCTTAGAAGCCACTGGTGGGCTGCCACGGATGGGCCTAAATCCTCTTTTATAAAGCCACCTGACTGAGATTCAGAGCTTCACATCATCAGAATACAAGAGCAGGCCAGCAACGAAGAGCTTGTGTCTGTTAAAGGCTGAAGGGAAATATCCAGGATGCTGTGCAACGATTAGGTCACCACACCTCTAAAAGGAAACCACCGAGCTAGAAAGAAGAGAAGAGAGAGAGAGATTGGATTTATATCCCGCCCTTCACTTGGAGTCTCAGAGCGGCTTACAAACTCCTTTCCCTTCCCCTCCCCACAGCAGACACCCTGAGAGGTGGGTGGGGCTGAAAGAGCTCTGAGACAACGGTCCTTGAGAGAACAGCTGGTACAGAGCTATGGCTTGCCCAAGGTCATCCAGCAGGTGCAAGTGGAGGAGTGGGGAATCAAACCCAGTTCTCCCAGATTAGAGTCCGTGCACTTCACCACTACACCAAACTGGCTACACCAAACTGGCTACTGAAAAAGATATAGAAAAGGGGAGCGGCTGTGGCCCTGTGGCAGAGCATCTGCTTGGCAGGCAGAAGGCCTCGGGTTCAATCCCCGGCATCTCCAGTTAAAAATATCTGGCAGTAGATGCCGTGAAAGACCTCCACCTAAGACCTTGGACAGCAGCTGCTAGTCTGAGCAGACAATACTGATCTTGATGGATTGATGGTCTGATTCAGTACAAGCAGGGGTCATTTTGAGCAGGAGCTTAGGGGAGCTCAGCTCTGGGAGTTGGTGCCAGCCCCCCCCCCCCCCCCCGCGGGGGGAATGCCTGCTTGTGTCATGGCTGCAGCGAAATGACTCCCCGTCCCCTGGAAAGGTCCTTGTTCCTCTGACCAGCCTTCTGAAGGCTTCAGCCACCACTGAAGCTCTCCTCCCAGAAGAGTGGTATTTCTGAGGCTTGGATTAGTAGCTGTCCCCTCTCTGCCAGCTCTTTCTTTCTTTCTTTCTTTCTTTCTCTCTTTCTTTCTTTCTTTCTTTCTTTCTTTCTTTCTTTCTTTCTTTCTTTCTTTCTTTCTTTCTTTCTTTCTTTCTTTCTTTCTTTCTTGCCTTCTGACATACTTCCAGTGATGTCAGGTAGTGTAGCATATGCAAATAAGTTATGCTAATGAGTTATGCTAATGAGTTCCTGCACCTCTTTTTCTACGAAATGATCCCTGAGTACAAGGCAGCTTCATGTGTGCTGGAAAGGGTTAACCAGGAAGGGCATCTTTCCTATGAAGAAAGACAAAAGCATTTATGGCTTTCCAGCTCAGGGAAAAGGTGTAATCAGATGTCTGTAAAATGCCCCCGGTATAGAGGATACGGACAGATCTCTTTCTCTTACCTCCCATCATACTACTACGAGGTAGTATACTGTGGCCTAAATTCAGAGCAGTCCAAAGGAAGACCTTCATGCAATGCACAATTCACTTGTGGAGCTCACCTCTGGTCCCCTTCTCTGCCAACCCAAGCAGGGAGAAAGGCACAGGGCTCAATGACCAGGCATTAGAGAGCAGGCCGGGCTGGAACAGACCCTGGGCAATTCTGCATTGGCTTTTCCCTTTTTACGAAACCCACATTGGAACAGAAATTCCCATCTGCCTTGCATGCCGCTTTCACTTTCTTTGATCGTCGGATATTATGGAAACCTCCACACTGCATGCTGCTTCCTTTGATCATCGGATTTTATAGTACCTTCTGCATAGATTTATGGCCGTTCAGGGGTGACGTTGCCCAAGGTATCTGAATGTGGTTTTGAGCTGCATGTTTTCCTCCCAGTTGAGAAAATGTGGAGCGAATGCTAGATGCAGAAGCACTCCCTCCGTGTGGGAGCTGGAGAGTCCATGTCTTGCTTCCGGGAGTTGTTCAAGACTCCCATGTGCTGGGTCAGTGAGATGTTGAACCAGCAGTGGCTGAAACTCAGCTGAGGAGACATAAAGGCAGCCGTGGTCCTTCAGGGAGATTTGGGTCATAAGATCATCAGAAGAGCCCTGTTGGACCAGACCGATGGCCCACCTAGTCCAGCATCCTGTCTCACACAGCAAGGATGCGCATGAAACCGAAAAAAGCAGTTCAGTTCGTGGTTCGTGCCGAGTCCCGAACTGAACCCAAACTGAAACTGAATCAAAATGGCCTCTGACGAACCAAACCAGCTGAAAGGCCCTTCCAGGAAGGAAAAGCCCCCTAACAAAAAGCAGCTGAGTGGTGGTGGGGGGTTGTAAAATGGTGTAGAAAACAATCCTGATTCCCCACACCCCCTTCAGAGCCCAAAAGAAGAACATAAGCAGAATGGGCAATCCTGAGTTGACCTAAACAGAGGAGGAGCCCAGGGCAAAATGAAGCCCCCCGGCCCATGACTGAGCAGACAGAAAGCAAAGAGCAGCAAGCAATCCCTCCCCCACTCGCAAAGCTCTTCGACTTCATTGTCTCTCTCTCCACTTTTCTTCCTCTCCGTCCCCGACTCCGACCAAAAACAAATGGAGGACACGTGCTCTGCTTGAGTTTATGTAGCTTATACAGCATCTGAATCCCATTGTGATGAATGGGAGCTCTGTTATTGGCAGGCAGCAGTGCCTGTCAAGCTTTGGAGGGTCCCTACTGGTGTTTCCAAGGCTGGAAAATACCACCCCCACCATTGCCTAGCAGTTCTGCGCTGGGTTTTCTGGGATTGTTTCTGTTTACTGTGTCACATCAAGCCACTCCTGAAATTCAGTAAATGTTCAGCAAGCACATGGTCTCCTGAACATTGCTTCCCGACCACCCAGCCAACATGCCAAATTTTGCCAAATTTTGACTCATCAGCCAGTCCTCGAAAGAGCTCCCCCAGCCCCACCAACTCATAGGGTGTCTGTTGTGGGAAGGGGAAGGAGATGGTAAGCCGCTCTGAGACTCCTTTGAGAAGTGAAGAGTGATGTATAAATCCATCCATCCCTCCTCCTCCTCCTCTTCGTCTTCCTTCTTCCTCCTCCTCCTCTTTTTCTGCCTTCTTCCTCCTCCTCCTCCTCCTCTTCCTTCCTCCACCTCCTCCTCTTCTTTTTCCTTCCTCCTCCTCCTCTTCTTCTTCTTCCTTCTTCTTTCTTCCTCCTCCTCCTTCCTTCTCCTCCTCCTCTTCCTCTTCTTCTTCTTCCTGCTTCTTCTTCCTCCTCCTCCTCTTCCTTCTTTCTCCTCCTCCTCCTCTTCTTCATTCTTTCTCCTCCTCTTCTTCTTCTTCCTCCTTCTTTTTCTTCTTCCTCCTTCTTCTTCCTCTTCCTCCTCTTCTTCCTTCTTCCTCCTCCTCCTCCTCTTCTTCTTCTGATGTAGTGTACACTTAAGAAAGAAAAGGAATTCCTGGACTGTGGACCAAGACCCCACTCGAGCCTAGGTGGGGTGTTGGCCAAGCAGCCCTCAACAAAGCCCAAAGCCTTCTTTTTAATCTTCTTTCAGCCAATAGGAATCAAGGGAGGAGTTAAATAAAATCTACCAAACTTGCCAAATACCAGCCCGTCTTAAGATAAACTTTTGCTAGTATGAACTTTTGCCTACTAATTGTGATGTCAAAAAGACCCAGGCAGATATGTCTAGGCTTTGAAGGCCATGACATGTGAATCCAGGCAAAAGTACATCTACAGGGCAAGGCTTTAGTTTTTACGCCTAGGCCACCAGCAAAAAAGCAAAGGCTTATGGGACCTCTGAACCAAGAAACCAAAGCAAAACCTAGCACAGAAAATGGAAAGGCCCCATTGAACCGCAAATTCTGCCACAAGAAGCCATTTCTACCATAAAGGTTTTACCCACAAACCAGAGTGTCGCCCCTGACGTAGGCACGTTGCATTTATTTCTGGCTTCTTTCCCCCCACCCCCTGCTGCTCCCGGTAAGTTCACCTCCATCCCCCACCCGCTGGCCCAACGGACCTGGTGGCAACCCTAGACTTTCAATGAACAATGCAATAGGAATTAGGGTGGTAAAACCCATCAGAAGCCTAAAAACAGAAGTGAACCAAAGTATGGGTATTAACATGACTCATGAAATAATGCAAAAATTACACAAGAGGATCCGCCTTTCGGCAAGCTATGCCCAGTCATATAGCACCCAGTCCTTAAATGTCTTTCCAAGTAACTTTGTGAATCATTTAACACGGGTCAACTCTATTGCCTGTGTGGGAAAGCCCTCTTGAATAATCCCAAGCATGTTCTGCCACAGCAATAATGCTCTGGCATCTGGTCTCTGGATGTGTCTCCTGAGAAGCTCAAGAGGGGGGGAGGCATCCCAAGAAGGGCCTTGAGTGAGGAGATAAAGGATAGGCAGCCATTTGAGACCCGAGTGCCGTGTGACAGAGTGAGCTCCCGTCTCAGCTCCTGCCAACCTAGCAGTTTGAGAGCAAGAAATTGCAAGTAGATAAATAGGTACCACTTCGTTGGGAAGGTAACAGCGTTCCGTGCACCTCGGCGTTCAGTCATGCCGGCCACATGACCGTGGGAGAAAGTCTTCGGACAGCGCTGGCTCTTTGGCTTGGAAATGGAGATGAGCATCGTCCCCTACAGTCGGATTCGACTGGCTTTCGAGCAAGGGAAACCGTTACCTTTTTACCTTTTAGGAACTTTCCTGGGTCACTGCTCACTTCTTCAGATACTGCTAGAATGTGAGTCAATCTGTCCTTATATTTATAAGTGGGCTTAGGGTAGTTTACGATATGGGGAGAGGCAATCTCACAGGTATGATGGTCCCAGGCCGCATAGGGCTTTAAAGATCAAGATCACAAGCTTGAACTGGATCCGGTATTAAATCGGCAGCCAGTGCTTGAAGAGTGGAGTGATTTCAAATGCCGAATGACAATAGCAGGCAAATGACAATAGCAGGTAAATGACAACAGCAGGTATGATTGGATTAGGTGTGACATGCAGAGGCATGGACAAATCAGCATTGCTAAGGAGACGGGAAACCTAGGTCTCAATTCAGTCCAGAAGGATGCATTGTCTTGAGCTTCATTGTTGCAGTTCAGCAGTCTCTCTTTCCAGTCTCCTTTTGAAATTAATTCTTTTGTAAGAGAACTGCTACTCTTAGGTTAGCAACTGAATGTTCTTTCTTTTCCTGGAAGTGTCATTCCCAGAGAACAATTCAAAAGATCCCTCTCGCAAACACAGGTTTGTTTGTTCGTTTATTTAATTCGGTTTATATCCTGCCCTCCCCGCCAAGGCGGGCCCTGAAATAACGCAGGTTAACACCTGGAAGGTGAAAATGTTCCCCCAGTTGTTGTTGAATGTTGCAGTTTCTAATATCAGACTTAAAGTCCATTTATTCTGTGTTGTAGGGACTGTTGTCCAATGTAGAGGGTGGAAGAGCATTGCTGACGCATGGTGGCATCAGTCACATTCGAGGATGAGCAGGAGTATGAACCTGAGATGGTCTGGGTGATGTTGTTGGGTCCACTGATGGTGTTGCTAGGATCTATACGTTATTTTTTTATTTTTTTAAAAAAAAATTTGCATTTTTACCCCGCCCTTCCCACAAGCGGGCTCAGGGCGGCTTACAGAGTGGCATAATGCCAGGTTAAAAACCAGTTAAAACAGTTTAAAACAATTGAAAATTCCAACAAAGTGCTCGCAGTAAAATGATAGTAGTCAACTTATATCCAGATGGCGTCCTGCAATTTCTCCTTGTGACCTAGTGTGGATTCCTTCGGGCCGGCCCTCATCTCCGATGGTAGTGGAGATAGTTGATGGTAGCTATATGGTGGCAGCTCCTAATCAAAGGCCTGGTGGAAGAGCTCTGTCTTGCAGGCCCTGCGGAACTGCATAAGGTCCCGCAGGGCCCTGATTCCCTCCGGGAGCTCATTCCACCAGATCGGAGACACCAACGAAAAGACCCTAGCCCTGGTACCAGTGAGCCTGGCCTCCCTCAGCCCTGGGACTGAGAATTGATGCTGTGATCCCAACCGAAGTGCTCTCTGGGGTACATGCGGGGCGAGGCGGTCCCTCAGGTATGTTGGACCCTGGCCACATAGGGCTTTAAAGGTAAGCATCAGCACCTTGAAGCGAATTCGGTACGCTATAAGCAGCCAGTGCAGTGCTGCCAAGGCAGGCCAGATGTGATCCCATTTAGGGAGATCCATCAATAGCCTGGCCGCAGCATTCTGCACCAGCTGCAGCTTCCAGATTTGCGACAAGGGCAGCCCCATGTAGAGAGCATTACAGTAGTCCAGTCTCGAGGTGACTGTAGCATGGATCACCGTGGCCAGGTCGTCGCGATCAAGGAAGGGAACCAACTGCTGCACCAGCCGCAGATGGTAAAATGCTGACTTAGCAGTGGCTGCTACCTGGGCCTCCATAGTTAAGGAGGGATCCAGGAGCACTCCTAGACTCCTAACCACCGACATGGGCACCAATGGGACCCCGCTGAAGGTCGGGAGCTGGACCCCCCCCCCCCAGACCACTCCAACCTAGGCACAGGACCTCTGTCTTCCCCGGGTTCAATTTCAGCCTGCTCAGTCTAAGCCAACCTGCCATGGCGTGCAATGCCCGGTCTAGGTCTTCTGGGCAGGAGCCCGACCGGCCGCCCAACATCAGATAGAGCTGAGTGTCATCAGCGTACTGATGACATCCCAGCCCATACCTCCGGGCAATCTGGGCAAAGTTGGCATCTTGGTTTGTTGTAGGCCTTGGTACCAGAGTCCAGGTGACTGGTAAGTAGTTTCTGTTCCACTGTTTTAAGTCGTTACTGTTAAGTAGGGTAGGCAGGTTCAGACAGGACTAGAGACCCAGGGCTCAGATTGAGAGTCACTGCAACACAATGAATGGCATTCAGCAGTTTTCTAGAAGGCCGGGCAAACGTTGCCCTATGGGGAGGCTGCTGAGGGAGACAGAAATCCAAGGTTTGCAGCTGGCACACAAGAAGGGGGGGGGGGGACATGGGTGTTTTTATTGTTGGGGGGGTTCAGGGTTTTTTGGGGGGGGGAGGCATAAACAACTTTGACTTCCTCCAGCTCTGCTCCTGCTTCTATGTTCATCAGCCAGAAGGCACTGGAACATTCTGATACACCCCGCTCATGGGGGAACCAATACAAAATACACCCATGCGCCAAATTGAAAAAAATCCTACAGCAAGAGGGGCAGAAAAGTAAGACAGTGCTAAATCTGAGTCCAGGAAGCCATCGACAACCAACTGGACTAGGAATTCAGGATTTGCTAGCAGGGAAAAAATAAAACAGAGGGTTGGATTCTTGATTTTTATTCTTGATTTTCATTCCTGGATGTGTTGTTAGACCTCCCCCCACCCCCCTCTAGCAACAACACCCCGGCTTGCTTCTAAATGAAGGGGCTTGGCTTGGTGCCAACGTTCAGCTGCCGTCTTATGTCTTAAGCCTGGCGTTTTTCAAAAGTCAGGCCAAGAGAGCCTAGGCAAGGGTGCCTCAGATCTAGGGGGGGACAGACCGGGGGGGGGGGAGCGGTTTCAAGAATCTCACTGGAGGAAGGAAAGGGAGAACGGGGGGGGAATGGAGTGGATGGGGGGGAGGGAGAGGCGGCCCCAAGTCCTGCAGCTGTTACTAGCAGAGGTGGCAGGAAGGGGGGGAACAGGGAGAGAGTGGGACCACCCCCCTCTTGGCTCTCTTTGGTGGAGGGGCAGTAGTGGGGAAGGGGGGAGCAGCTGCTGCCTCCTCTGGAAGATGAGACCTTCTCAAAAAGCTCCTGAACACAATCGGTTTTGTGGCCGGGCCAGAGTGAATCTGACACAGCCACACAGCTGCCCCTGTTCTGCCTCAAGCTTTCAAGAATCGGCCCTCAGCGAGTCAATGTCCCTTCTTTGCTTGGGGGAGGGGGGGAGCAATTTTGTTTTAAAAGGTTGCTAATATCCTTCCATGCACACATCAGACTTTCTGTCCCCCTCCTCTGGATCTCTAGAAATTAAAGCAATTAGCAGGGAGGGGATGGTTGCCAACTCCTGGCTGGGGGAAATTCCTGGAGACTCAGGGAGGGATTTGCCTTACTATAAAGTACTGGGTCCATAGACGCGTTGCAGTGAAATTTATTTGAAGTTTATTGATGGTACAAAATACGACTGCTGAGCGGGGCTCAGGGTTCTGCTTAAATGTCTGTCCAAACCGCACCCCCTGCCTCACCCGATCTCCCTGATAGGGTTAATTACGGGTGACTCTTACACCATAGGTCCCCTGGCGGAATCTGGGTGGCTGATTGGTCTCATTTACAATCTGGCCGAGCTATTGACTCCCGGAGCAAAGCTCCGGTAGCCAGCACGGCCACATGCGTTTACCTGACCACAAGCGCGGTTGCCATTAGGACATAACACCCATCCCCCCATACTTTGGATCTTCCCTAGCCAACATAGTCCCTTAAGTAGGTGGGCCTTCGCCGTTCCCTGGATGAGCAGCGTAATACTGTTTCTGCAGCGGGCTGTTCATGGACTGCAGCGGGCTGTTCATGTTCAGCTGGTCTGGGGGGAAGTACTGGTTCGTTGGCGGGGGCTGATGATGAAGGAATGTCAATATTTGTGTCAGCCGATGTACTCAACCAGGGAAGCTCTAGTGCGGGTGACTCACGTTCACCTTCTCTGTCTTGCTCGGGAGCAGGGGTTTCATCCTTGCTCTCCTTGGGTGTGTCGGGTATGGTGGTCAGAAGCCAGTGGCGCAGCTGGTCAGTGTGCCTTCTCCATAGTTACCCGTCTTCTCCCAAGACCTCTTGGGATAGAGGCCCTGTCACCCAAATGATCCGGCCCAGTAGCCAGGCAGGACCCCTTGCAAAGTTCCTTGCATAGACTAGGCCCCCCGGGAAGAGCCTGCATGGGGCCTTCTGCTGTTCCGGGCCTGCACTATGTTCCGGGGCGCAGTCTGGGTGTAGGCGGTCCAACCTGGTTGTGAGCCACCTACCCATCAGTAGTTCTGCAGGACTGCTCCAGGTCTTGATATGGGGAGTCATTTGTTGGCTGAACAGAAATACTGCCAGTTTGTCATTCCAGTCGCCTTTGTCCATGCGGCGCAGGGCTTCCTTGGTGGTGTGCTCCATGTGTTCAGCCTGGCTGTTGGTAGCTGGGTGGAATGGGGCTGATCATACATATTGGATTCCATACTGGTCCACAAACTGCTCGAATTCTCCCGAGGTGAAGGTCGAGCCGTTGTCCATCACCAGTGTGTCAGGAATGCCGTGGGAGCTAACGATACGCCACATAGCTCGAATGGCCGCATGTGAGGATGTGGAGGATACTGGTACCACTTCCAGCCACTTCGTGTAACTGTACACTAGGATAAAAAACAGTTGCCCCTGGAACAGGCCCACAAAGTCCAGGTGGAGCTGGGCCCACAGCTTGTGGGACAACTCCCAGGTCGTACCGGGGCCTTGGGCGGGTCAGGCTGTGATTCCTGGCACTTTTCACATTGTTGGACTTGCTCCTCGATCTCTCTGTCTAGCCCTGGCCACCAAACTTAGCTTCGGGCCAGGGCTTTCATCCTTATGATACCAGGATGCATTTCACGTAGCTCGGTGAGCACCCATTTGAGAAGTGGATCAGGGATAACCACCCGAGCACCCCAGAGCACACACCCTTTGTGCGCTAATATTCAGTGGGCCAAAAAAACGGCGAATTCAGACCCCAGGCTGCTGGGCCACTCCCTTCCCACCCAGTCCAAGACCCAGGACAAGGTGCGATCATGGGTGGTGTGGTGGGAGATGTCCTTCATCTGGATGGGCCGGGCCGGCAGGTTTCCAGCAGGGTAACATGATGGGCAGGAGCCGGGTCCGGGTCGCAGGTGTTTATTCCTGTGGCCATCACTTCATCCACTGGCAGTAAATTCCACATTTTAATCACTCTCTGTGTAAAGCAGTATTTCCCTTTGTCCGTCCTGAGCCTACTCCCCATCAGCTTCATTGGATGTCCTTGAGTTCTAGTCTTTTGGGAGAGGGAAAAAGATTTATCTTTTTCAACTCTCTCTATCCCATGGATAAGAGAATATAAGAGAAGCCAATGTTGGATCAGGCCAATGGCCCATCCAGTCCAACACTCTGTGTCACACAGTGGCCAAAAACACCAGGTGCCCTCAGGAGGTCCAGCAGTGGGGCCAGGACACAAGAAGCCCTCCCACTGTTGCCCCCCCCCCGGCACTGAGAATACAGAGCATCACTTGCCCCAGACTGAGAGTTCCTATCGAGACCTTGTGGCTAAGAGCCACTGGTGGACCTCTGCTCCATATTTTAATTTTATAAACCTCTCTCATAACCCCCCTTAGTTGTCTCTTCTCTAAACTGAAAAGTCCTAGACTCTTCAGCCTTTCCTCATGGGGGCAGGTGCTCCAACCCCCTCGTTCTCTTGGTTTCCCTCCTCCTACAGAACCCCTGAAGAGAATGAAGTAGTCTGGGAAGGACAGCAGGATGAGGCCTGGAAAGAGGAGTATTTGGGGGAAGGCACCAGAAAGAACAGAAACCTACGACTTGGGCCACAGCAGAAGAATTATAGATGGTGAGTGTAGCCAGACTGAACTAACTGTCAACAACACTCACATTGAGAGCGAATGTTCACCGAATATTCTCCAAGCATGCAAAACTTCGCTGTCTGCATTCGACCGCTTCCCCTGTTTCGATGTTTTATTTGAACATTGGACATTGGAATGTTAAGGGAATTCAGTATTTGAATGTTTTTATTTAACAAAAAGTTAAAGGGTGTAAGAAAAGACCTAGCGGTTATCACTGCATCATTTGCCTGTAGTTTTAGAGAAATTCCTGATTCTCAACCCTTCATGAAGTGGCTCACTATAATATATAAGGAAAAATCATGTGATAGTGAGTTCCACTGGTTAATGTGTTAAGAAGTACTTCCTTTTCCTCTTCCTGAACCTGGTAGTGGAAAGTGCTGTCAAGACGTATGGCACCCTCCGAGGGTTTTCAAGGCAAGAGATGTTTAAAGGTGGTTTGCCATTGCCTGCCTCTGCATAGCAATCCAGGACTTCCTTGGTGGTCTCCCATCCAATTACTAGCCAGGGCCAACACTGCTTAGCTTCCAAGATCTGAGGAGATTGAGCTGGCCTGGGCCATTTGAACCCACTGTCCAGGTTCTAGCATTTTGGGAGGTGGGGGGATCCCTATTTTCACTCCACTTTCTCCACTCATGAAAAATTGTATAAACTTCTGCTATGTTCCCACCTTAGTCATCTGTTTTTTTCCCCTGAACTCTAAAGCCTCAGTCTCTTTAACTTCCAAGCTCCAGATCATTTTGATTGACCTTGTCTGCACTTTTCCCATTTCTATGATAGCCTTTTTGTGAACAGGAGTTCCAAACTTTGCGTAAGATTCCAAACAGGATAAACATGCCATGGCGTTGAATCACCGAGGCTGAAAACCACCAACAGATGTCTACAGGTTGAAAGTGCTCAAACCTGAAGAATAAAAAAATCCTTCACACACACACACACACACACACACACACACACACCCCAACACCCCAAAGCAACCCTAAATGTTATGAACCCATAATTTCACATCTGAGGGTCCAAACTGGACAATGTACCAAATTTTGATTGTTTGTGAACAGTCGCTGCTCAAAAGTGAGGCAAAATGGGTGAGCGATGGAAGTAGAAGGGTCCCGTTTCTCTGCCCATTCTCCCCAAGCCCAGCAACCCTTGAGCTGCTTCTTCTTTCTTCTCCGGTGAGGTGACGCCAACTGGGAGCAGGATAACCCACACCTAAATTTAGAGGTGGCACTGAGCCGTTGACTCCCCCACCCACCCACACGCCAGGCACACAGCAACGGAGAAGCGAAAGAGAAGTGGTGAGAAAGGAGGTACCCAGCGAGGAGAAAGCCACCTGCAGAAGGTTGTGAGATTTCTAATTGCAGCTGGCACCCATGAGAGGGTCTCTTCTTTTGTTTTTTGGGGTATTTTTTTTTCCGTACTGGGTTAACCACAACATTACCTCTCCTTGGCTCTTCTGCAGTGGGGAAGTTGAACGACATTAGATGGGTTTGTCACTTGCGCTTTCCTTACACCTGCTCAAGGCAGAATGGGGTAGAAGAGTTCTGAGGGAGGGGGTAGAGAGTCCCACTTCAGGCTCCCTTTCTAACAAGAATGGTAAAAGTCAAGTAGAAATCTAGTGTGCAAAGGAAGCAGTGTCAGCTAAAAGTTGCCCCACTTTTTTCCACTTGGGAAGATTTATCACACACTGGACAGCAGGCCATCCCGTACAGAATGCTGTGTAAAAATTCTGAGACTCATGTCTCAACAAAAAAAAAAGTATTGTACATCTGAGAAAATATGCCAGAAAGGCCAAGAAAACTGATGGGTTGGAACACTTTCCATATGAAGAAAGGCTGAAGAGTCTGGAGCTGTTGAACTTAGAAAAATGTGACTATGGGGTAGGGTTATCAACCAGTGGCTGGCACTCAATGGGAGTTTGAGGGGTGGACGCATGGGGGGACACCATAACTTTGATGACATGACAGCATTTCCAGGTTTAAAAAGGTTTACGTGATGTCATGCTGCTTTAGAATTCAACAGAAAATATATACTTTTACCATAGAGTTTCCTTTTTTTAATATATAATTTTTATTTTGAACTTTTTGAGGGAACACAAAATAAAAAGGGGGGTAAGGGGGGAAAATAAAAGTCAGAATTACCAAAACATACTATAAAGGGCATTTTTTTTGCAAGTAAAAAGGACAATCCTTGATTCAAATACCTGAATTTTTAGGGAAATTATAATTTAAAAAAACATTATTGCAATACCATAGAGTTTCCGATAAATCCTAGAGTGGAATGATGTTACTTCCAGGTTCACCCCAGAAATTATGTTGTGCCATTGCGGTGGCTATTTTCCCCTTATCCCTCTCCCCCAGAAGACTACCAAGCAGTGGCAGCTTTCAGAAGAGATTTCCCACTGGCAGCTCTACTGACAAGAGACATGGCAGAGGTTTATAAAACAAAATCCCTCATTTGAAGTGGTCTGGTCCCAGCACTTCAGGTTGGTGCTTCCTCACGTGCAGTATGTGTGTTCCAGTCTCTAGATGTGGCCACCACAGTCCCCCCCTCCCCCCAGCCAAACTAAGGAGCACACATCTTCTGTGAACATTAGCGATGCAGCGAATGCTCCCTTGTCCACACTGGGAATCATTCACAGGACCGAGATTATGTTGCCTGGAACCCGCTACACATCCGGCAATACAATCCTGGCCCCTCCTTCCCCCAGTTGCTTCTGGTGTAGAGCACATCCCTACTCCAGCATGCTAGACCGAGCCATGCCATGAATCGGAGAAGGCTTACCCCGAGCATCGTGGCAAGGGTTCAGAAGTGGCAGCCGCCTCCACCCAGAGGCACTATGAGAATCTCATTTCCCATGATTCTCAGTCAACTTGGATGCCTCCGGGCAAGTCTGGAAAAGTCTCTGAAGCCCAGGAGGCCATGGCACGTCCCGACGGCCCTCTCCCCTACCTTCAGAGGAGAGGTTCCCAAGAAATATCCATTTCAGGTCGTCAGATTTTAGAAGAATCTGCACCCAATCCTAAACTGATAGGGGATAGCCCCCTCATATCGGCTATGTGACCTACACCTGCTATCTGACCCCACCCCAAATTCGCACACACAGACCCATTCCATTCTCACTAGTTCATAGCAGGGGGCAGCCAAACCATATGCAGTCAGAGACCCCAACCCACAAACGTTTCATTGGGCCGTCTTAGCACGATGCCTCTGTAGTCCAGCTAGCTCCCCCACTCTGGTGCAACCTACCTATTCTTCAAGTCAGGGAGCTCATGTACAGGACCGTCTCCTCACCAAGAAGTGACCACAGGCCAGTAGCCAGGATTTTTTTTTGGTTCGGGGGAGTATTTTGTTCGGGGGAGAGCCAGTTTGGTGTAGTGGTTAAGTGCGTGGACTCTAATCTGGGAGAACCGGGTTTGATTCCCCACTCCTCCACTTGCATCTGCTGGATGACCCTGGGCAAGCCATAGCTTTGTACCAGCTGTTCTCTCAAGGACAGTTGTCTCAGAGCTCTCTCAGCCCCACCTACCTCCCAGGGTGTCTGTTGTGGGGAGGGGAAGCAAAAGGAGTTTGTAAGCCGCTCTGAGACTCCCTTGGTAGGGAAGGGTGGGGTAGAAATCCAATCTCTTCTTCTTCTTAAATTTTTAAGGGGACAGTTAAATTACAGTTAATCCCATTAATCTGAATGCCTGTCTTGAAAGGGGGAGACTCCGAGCCTGTTTCTTGCCCTTCCTTTCAAGAAACAGGGCAGCAAGTGTGTCAGTTCCTAGGAAAAACCTGCTCAGAGGGCATTTAATTGTCTTCAGAAGGCATTTTAAATGCCTTTTGAGTTCCCTTCCACAGGGCAAGAAAGCTTAGAAGGGCACCTTCGATACATCTCCAACAACCCCCCTTTCTGCTAGCCCAGCACCACCTAGGTCATGGTCAAAAATAAGGTTTCCAGCATGGCTATTTATGGGGCAGGGGTTTTAATTGGGGGGCAGGGCCCCAAAATGCCCCACTGTAGCTACAGGCCTGAGCAACCACACCCTGTCAAGACCCACATATCTGGAATCTGGCAGCTGGATTTCCAGCTCAGAAGATTTCCAGGTGTGCTGGAGCCATCCAACTAGGGTGGGATTTTCCCATCATGCAACAGAAAATTTAGAGACAAGCAAAAGTTCCCTATTTCAGGTCTAATTGTGTTTGTTCATTTTCTTCCTCCTGGCTTCAGCGCTTCACTTTGGGAGATTCGTTTGCATTGCCAGCTCCCCTCCTACCGTTTTGGCACCCAAAGTATGCAATGCTAATTTGTACAGGCACAATGTATACTACTGATTTATTAGTGCACCGATAACGTCCAAAAACACACACAGGGAAAATAATCAGTGCAAGGAAACGGAAGACAGGGTGAAAGGAAAGAATCTCAGGTCTGTCTTGCGTAAAGGAGAAGCAAAATGGAAAGGCGGATTTGGGGGGTAGAAACTGGGGGGCAGAGAAATTGGAAATGCTTGTGGAGAAAAGGTAACCGTGCCAACTTTGGCTGGAGATCGCTCTGAGGAAAGCCCCAGTCTCTCCTCCCCCTGACTACAAACACCCCACTTTCTAATGAGGAACACCAAATGGCTCTGAAATCAATCTTTGTCCTTGCAAATGGGCTGCTTCTCCCTGTGGGATACACACAAAGGCATACTTCATTGGACAGCAGTGGTGGAGGGGGAGGGAGACTGTCTCAGCCAGAGGAGGCGTGGGGTGCCCTGTTTCCTAAAAGTTTGCCCATGGACACATTCAACCTCTCTCTGGTTATTGGAAGGCAGGGCCCAACTTCCCAAATTTTGCCCAGTTTTAACGTCCAGTACATCTTGTAAACATCAGACAGTGCCCACAATTAATCCCCATTCTGCCATGGACGCTTGCTGGATGACCTTCAGTCTCTCTCTCTCTCTCTCTCAGCCCAACAGACTTTGCAGGGTTGTCGCAAGCCTAACATGGAGAGGGAAATTCCCATGAGCCACTCGTAAGAAGGGTGGGATAAAAATGTGATAAGACATTCAAGGTCGGTCTCGGCTTGGAATGTGAGCTGAGGTTTGTGGAAGGTGAAAAGCAATCTGGCAAGTGTTCCAGGGAGGGGCAGATGGATCAATGTATAAAGTGGGCCAGAACATGAGTCCATCTAAATCTGCCGGGTCTTTCCTGCCATCTGCTACCTCAGCTCGTTTACCTGGACGTGCCAGGGATGGAATCGGGCTCCTCCTGTAAGTGAAGATGGGGCTCCGGTCATGGATTGTTGCTAAAATATATGCATCTCCCTTGTACCAAGAGAGAACAGTTTGCCTGGATCACCACTGGGTCTCCAGGTTCTCAGGCACGCACCGCAGGACTACCTGCTGTCCTTTAAGTGGAGATGATGGGGACTTGAGACCTTGGGCAGGCAGCCAAGCACTCTGCCACTTAGCCCTGGTCATCTCCTGGCTGGCAAAAACATCTGTGCTGGGTTTAAATCTGGCCCATAGCAATGGTGGGGCTATTGGGGGCTCTGCCCCCTTCTTTAAAGGGCCAGCCCCCTTCCTTAAAGGCCCCCTACTTCTTTTTACTTCTTTTTCTGAAGTCGGGGTAGCGCATACTCCCTACCAATCAGCTGAAGGGCCCTTTAAATCTTGCAGGAGGGGAGGGGGAGGGGCATGCCCCCTTCCCCCTTCATTATGGAAAATAATGGCAGCCCTACCAGCCCCACCAGAAAAACTTTTGCCCCACAAGACACAAAATCCTGGCTACAGGGCTGGTTTAAATCTAGCTGATTTCACCAATCTGACCCATGAACAAGCATGTCCAGGGAGCGGGGAACAGAGCCCAAACCAAGGAAAGGAAATCCCTTGACTGGTTTCATCACACTGTCCTGGGTAACTTTCTTTTTTTGAATTTTCCACCCAGAGCTGATTCCCCCACTTGATGCAATCATGCAGACAACGGAACAAAAAAAAAAGTGCAAAGGATTTCCTGTCTGTAGGCGGATTCTAAACATGGCACGTGTTCAAGAGGAGAACGCCACCTGAAACAGTGGAGAGGGTTCCCCTCTGAGGGGGTGTTCTCATCTTTTTAAAAGAGAGATCTTTCCGAGCCACGGGGGTGATGGGCTTTCCCCCAGGTCTGCATTCCATCTACAGTGAAGCTCTGAACCAGCTCTCAGGCTTCTGTTTGCAAAACCTCCAAAGTGGATGATCAAAATGAGGGGATAACAAAGGTGTGGGGAGGGGAGCAGGATTGGGTCCCACGACCATTTCCACACACGGATCGAGCCTTTTGCACAGAACCCAGAGAGAGATCAGCATGTAGGAATTTGGAGCAGGAGCAGACAGTACAGTTCCACTGAACAGGAACTGATAAAACTGCCCAGTGTCATGATCCTAGGCCTATAATGCAGTCTACACGCTCTAGGGAGGCCTAGTGGCTCCTGGGAAGCCTGTACTCTAGTAGCCATACAGGGCCTAGATTTCCCAGGTCACCCTTTGGACCCTGTGATTGGCTAACAGGGGATTTGGAGGGGAAACTTACCCCAGTAGAATAGTAGAGGGTGGTGCTTGGGGAGAAGTGATAAAAGGCCTTGTCCCAAAGCGGGAGGTGGTTCACTCCCAGGGAACAGAGCTGGTGTGAAGGGGGGGTCATTTTGAGCAGGAACACGCAGGAACACCATTCCGGGAGTAACAAACCCAGGAGCGGGTACATATGTTGACGTGCTGTGGAAATAGGGTTGCCAAGTCGTTGAGACTTACCGGCCGGGGGGGGGGGGGAGTCCTCCTCGGTGCTAGGTGTTCTGGGTTGGCAGGTTCCACTAATAGGGCCAGGGCTAAAAAAGACGAGGCAGCCCCTACTTGAAAGCCTGGGGAAGAGCTCTGTCTTGCAGGCCCTGTGGAACTGCAAAAGGTCCTGCAGGACCCTGATGTTATCTGGGAGCTTGTTCCACCAGTGCGGGGCCGCCACCAAGAAGGCCCTGGCCCTTGTAGCCGCCAGCCGGGCCTCCCTTGGCCCTGGGAGGACCAGGCGATTTTGGGATCTCGATCGAAGTGCTCGCTGGGGTACATATGGGGAGAGACGGTCCCTCAGGTAGATAGGTCCCTGGCCATATAGGGCTTTATAGGTGTCAGGTGGCCTGACAAAGGCTTCATTGTAATTGCTTTCATTTTCTCTGATCAAATGAATTGTTGCTTGTCTCCCTATCTGTTTAACCCCCTCTCCCTGCTTTGTCACCTTGAGATGTATTGCTTTTAGAAGTTCTGGACAATGTAACCATTTTCGTCGGGAGAATGGCGACCCCGCATTCTTGCACGTCACTAAGAACAAATGGCCTTTCCTCTCAAGCATCCCTCCCCCCTGTTCCCGGGCCTGAGAATGTCTTATCTTGTTGTGAAAACCTTGAAGGTCTGTTATTGCCACCCGAGCCGGTTATTATGCATAGGCTTCACACATCTGGGTCACCCAGATCAAGAAGGGAATTTTTATAACTTTCGCACCTCACCTTCCTGTGGGAATCCAAACGGCCCGACCCCTTCTCCCGCGTTTTCTGCTCTAAATCTGATTGGTTTCATGTTGGGGTTCAAACGAACTGGAGGGTATATTAACTCTGACTGTTTTCCATCTGGTATCTCTAACAAACATTCGAGAACCTGTCAAGCAGTATTAAGACTAATAAAGAACTTTGCTTCATCAACAAAGGTCTGATCTTTTGCTGTTAGTACAGAAGCCTCACAATAGGTAAGCACCAGTACCTTGAACCTTATCCGGTATGCTATAGGCAGCCAGTGCAGTGCTTTTAAGGCAGGCTGGATGTGCTCCTGCATGGGGAGACCCATCAACAGCCTCGCCGCCACATTCTGCACTAGCTGCAGCTTCCGGATTTGGGACAAGGGCAGCCCCATGTAGAGTGCATTACAGTAATCCAATCTTGAGGTGGCCAAAGCGTGGATCACTAGCCAGGTCATTGCGTTCAAGGAAGGGGACCAACTGTTTGATCAGCCGTAGATGATAAAAGGCTGACCTTGCAGTGACTGCTACCTGGGCCTCCATTGTTAATGAGGGGTCCAGGAGCACTCCAAAACTCCTAATCTCCGATGCTGGTATCAATGGCACCCCATCAAAGGCTGGGAGAGGGATCCCTACCCTTGGTCCACTCCAACTCAGGCATAGGACCTCCGTCTTCATCGGATTCAATTTCAATCGGCTCTGCCTAAGCCAATCAGCCACGGCTTTCAGCAGCAGGTCCAGATCACCCAGACTAGAGTCCGACTGGTCACCCAGCAACAGATAGAGCTGGGTATCAGAAGTATATTGATGGCAACCCAGCCCATGCCTCCGGGCATTCTATATAGATGTTAAACAACATTGGAGAAAGGACTGCTCCCTGTGGCACTCCGCAGACCAGCGGGTGTCTTTGGGAGAGCTGTTCCCCAACCGCCACCCTCTGTCCCCTGTCTTGGAGAAACAAGGAGAGCCACTGTAAGGCCAACTCCTGAATCCCAACGTCGGCGAGGCGGTGGGCCAGTAGCTGATGGTCGACCATGTTGAACGCCGCCGTAGGTCCAACAGCATCAGCGCCGCCCTGCCGCCCCAATCCAGATGCCTCCAGAGGTCGTCTGTGAGGGCGACCAGCACTATCTCTGTCCCATGGCCTGGTCGGAAACCAGACTGGAATGGATCTAATAGCATACTAACATGATCTGTATTTTCATGCTTGTTGTAGGGTAGCTTCCCTGCAAGAGCAAAGGAAACCCCAAGAGTCTTTAGTCAAAGTGTAAAGCTGGCTTGTCAGCTCTGAGTTGGGAAATACCTGGAGATTTTGGGGGTGGAGCCTGAGCGGTGGGTGTTGCCTTCTAACACACTTCCGGTGATTCCGGGGTGTGTGGCATATGCAAATGAGTTATGCTGATGAGCTCCTGCGCCTCTTTGTCTACAAAATGACCCCTGGTTACTCTGCCTGGGTCCTCACGCCTCATTCTTGGGTTGCTAACTCTGGGTTGGAAAATACCTGAAGATTTTGAGGGGTGTAGCCTGGGGAGGGTGGAGTTTGGGGAGGGGAGGGAGATTAGTGGGTACGTTTCAATAATGTCCACCCCCCAAAGCAGCCACTGTCTCCAGGGGAACTGATCTCTGTCATCTGGAGATATTTGTTTGTTTGATTGATTGATTTATACCCTGCCCAAGCAAGCTCACGGTGGCTAACAGGGCCATAGGCATCATAAAACAATAAAAACAATTTAACAATTTAAAATCATCAAATCTTTTAAAAGTGCAACACATGATGGCGAAAACTGTCTTATCATCCACCATAGATCAGTTGTAATACCAGGAATTCTCCAGGCCCCATCTGGAGGCTGGCAACTCTACCTCATTCAGTCACCTATAAGGAGGAACCTGCTGGAAAAGGAGTGTATGAAGGGGTAGGGTGGCCCTCCCGAGGAGACCCATACCAGAGTGGTGGCGGCCATTACAGAGCTTTTCTAGCTGTGGCCAGGCAGGCTACCCTGTTCTCATCGGACTGCAGTAGCGCTTTAGAGATCAACAAGACTTTGGGGGCAAAAGCTTTCAAGAGCCAAAGCTCCCTTGATAATGAAGGTATCCAAAGGTGGAGGTAGCTTTGACCCTTGAAACTCATACCCTGAAAATCTCGTTGGTCTACTTGTTGCTGCTACTGACTGGAATTTAGTTGTTCTTCTTCAGGCCACCATGGCGACCCATCTGAAACAATCATCAGTTCTCAGAAGCTATGCAAGGTCAACCCTGGTTAGTACTTGGATGAGAGTCAGCCAAGGGAGTCCAGAGTCACTACTCAGAGGAAGGCAACGGTAAACTGTGGGGCCTGCAAGATGGAGATGTTCCACCAGGCCCAGAGTTAAGGTGGAAGAGATCCATTTACATCGGCCTCCCCTGTATTGCTGTGAACATCCGTTCATCAGTCTTCATCAGTGAACATCCGTTGCCATCAGTCTGCATTGTCTGCCGTCCACCACTTTCCCCAGTATCATTTACCAGTCACCTACGACACCAGGGAAGTTATGTGGGAGCAGGAGACAGAGTAGTTGAATGGTTGCTGTCGATGGCGCTGCTTGATATTGAAACTGATCTTATCGTTAACCAGGTTTCCAGAAAGGCATTAAATTGGCCTGAAACCAGATGAAGCTACCTTATTACTGAATCAGGCCCTTGGTCCATCAAGGCCAGTACCGCATACTCTGATAGGCAGAAACTCTCCAAGAGCTTCGGGGCAGATATCACCTGACTGCCCTTTGGATCCAAGCCAGAGCCCTCTGCGTATGCTCTGTTACTGAATTAGGGGTTGTTTCCATGGTTCTCCTTATACATACTCTAGATCAGGGGTCCCATGGTGCCTGCTGACAACTTTCTTGGTGCCTGCTGAATATTTTTACAAAGGGGGTGGGACCAGATAGGGCTTTTGCCCAGAGAAGCTTCTGGTTGGATTGGCTGTGCAGATTAAAATAACATTGTTCTGGCAGTTTCCGGTGGGTAGCCATGTTGGTCTGAAGCAACAGAAAAAAGTTCGAATCCAGTGGCACCTTTAAGACCAACAAAGTTTCATTATGCATGTGCACTTCTTTAGATACGCTGAAATGGAAGTGACTAGTCCATACATATATCTAGAGAGTAAGCAGCAAATTAGCATGTTTTTGTTTTGTTAGAAGCTGCTGGTTTTATTCTTGTTCACACTCTTCTTTCCCAGTATATTTTTTAATATTGCTCCTCACGCCTGCCCTGCACTTTTGGCGTGTTTGTGTGTCTCCGCCTCCCAGAGTGGCCATTTTGTGGCTGTACTTGTGGCATCACCTTCGTATCAGAATTCCAAAGATGCTCACAAGTTCGAAAGACAGAGGACCCTGTCTCTAGTTCTAGAGCCATCAACCACCTTAAAAAGTGTTGGTTGGGTTAATTGCCTGCTGTTTAATTGATACATTTGTTCTATTTGAGTCTATTTGTATATCATTAATCCTCCAGGTTAGTACTTTTTACAGATACTGAAGGGCAGGTCAGAGAATTAGTGACTTGATAAGCAAAGGCCCCTTTACTGTGAGAAATAACACTTTCAAAAAATCTACTCTGTACCATATCTCAGTAAACCACATGCAAACTAGTTTCAAAAAATTGTCTGTTTCCACACTCCCTTAATTTGCAACCTTACGTATTAAAATCACCTCTCCCGCTGGTGAATGATCCCAGACTTGATTAACTGAACTTGATTAATAGATAGACACACACCCCACCATCACTGCGCCAAGAGCTTCACATTTTGGTCATCAGCTCATGGTTTATATCTTGGAGAGCCTTCCTTTAACCAAGGGTGAAAGCAGAGAGTTGTTCTCTGAGCTAAAAGCCCAGAGCAGAGGACCAAAATGGGGGGGGGGGGGTTATCAGTGCTTGTGCAGGGGGGAGTGGGCTGCATGGGGAAGTGTCTGAGGGTCAGTAGCAAAGCAACCGCTTGGCGCACAAAAAGTCCCAGGTATGGTCCCTGATGTAGGGTCGTTATCTCCCTGGTTAGGGCAGGGGATCCCCTGATTTCAGGGGCCCCAACCAGCCAGCCAGCTAGCCAGCAGAGGAAGCCCCACCCCCAAACAGCAGCATCCCACAGGGATGCTGCAGTGCATGATGACATCACCAATAGTAACATCATCATGCTGGAGCCATCGTGCGGTGACACTCTAGCATTCAGGGGGAACTCTATGGCTACCATAGAGTTTTTGCCTTGAATGTGGTGACATTACTACCGATGACATCATCGCGCCGTGCGCATGAAGTTCAATCCCCAGCATAGGCGTTAACTACGGGGGGGCTCGAGGGCTTGAGCCACCCCCGAAATTTCCCAGGGGGGACTGAGCCCCCCCCGGGAAAATGGAGCACCCGCCACTGCAAGTCCCTGGGCCCTTCCTAGGGCCACTGCCACCGCTCTCTCTCTCTCTCCCCCCCCCCCCCCCCGCCGGCCTGGCTGCCTGTCCCTCCCTCCCTCAGTCTGTCCAGGGGGCAGCTAAGCAAATGCCCAGCTGGCCCCTGGATGGAGGGAGGGAGGGATGGAAGCAGGAGTGGCCCGGCCTGGGGGGGAGGCACCGGCGGCAGGGACATGGTCCCGGTATGTGCGCGTGCGCTTCGCGTGCACGCACGAGCCCCCCCCCCCCCCAGAATTTAAAATTCAACGCCCCTGATCCCCAGCATCTCCACGGAGAAAAATCAGCAAGAAGGATTGGCAAAAAGACCACCGCCAGTCCGAGTAGATGGAACCACAGACTGCGTCAGTATAAGGCATGTCCCATAAGGATTTGTTAACTGAGGGAATACTCAACTGTGACAATGGATTTGCAGGGTCCAAAACATTCAAAGGTCATGTAGGTATTGTGTTCTTAAGTAGAGCAGGATTTGAGTCCACCTTGAAGACAAGCAAGATTTCCAGGGTATGCGCTTTTGAGAGTCAAACCTCCCTTGATCAGATAACTGCAGACCAATACAGCTATCCGCCTCAAACTTGCACTGAAAATACAATATCTACAGCAGATTTGCATAGCACTTTCAAATATCCCACATATATTACCTTGTAACAACAACCTTGTAAAGTAGGCCAGTCCTAGTACCAAAGTACTGACAGCCATCCCCTAACAACCCCTAACAACAAAGGTAAAGTTTGAATCTGGGGCTCTCTTGGGCATAATTCAGTCTCAGCACTGCTGCACGTCCCCCTCTCTTTGTAACCTCTGATGATGCTCCGATGCCATTTGAAAACAGATCCACCAGCAAACGCTTTGTGTGGAAATCATTGCCTCGTGCTGCTCCACTCGAGGGCTGCGAAGGGAGTGCCCCTGGGGAGGATGGCATCCATCCCAGAGTCACTCAGCACTCTTTGCAAAGGATCATTAATTTTGCTCGGTGGATGTTTAGAAGCCATCCTTTGGGGGTCGTTCATTATCAGCGACAGGGCCTGACAGGCTCTGGGAGAGCGCCAACGCCTCCCCTCACCCCACACCATTATAATTTTATCAGCTGAATTATGACAGGAAAATATCCCTGCATGGCAGAAAGGGGAAGGCAGGGAGAACCCCCGGGTAATTAATAGGATAGTCACCCGAGTCCGTCATGGCTTTGACCCTGCTTGATTCATGATGAAGTGACCAGAGACCTTCATTATAACAAATTAAGGTTTTGCAGATAGGAAAGCTTAGCCAAAGAAAGAAACCATCAGCTCCTTTGGGAGTAGATAGATAGATAGATAGATAGATAGATAGATAGATAGATAGATAGATAGATAGATAGATAGATAGACAGACAGACAGACAGACAGACAGACAGACGGACATATAGACATTTTAACCTACTTATTGGTAGATTAGATCAACAAATCAGCTTACAAATGCAATAAACTATCAGTTTAAAACACATCACTGATAAAACTTAACTGGGAAAGACCGATCAGCTGAGAGAGACAGATGGATCAAGCGTACGAGATGGACAGATCCCACTGGTTCCCTCATTTGGCCTGCAGCATTCCCCCCATCCAATGATACTGACAAATAGAACATTTTCAGATTGTGTCATGATTTGTTTATATCGGAACACAAATCCCTAAAACGAGATAAAAAACGCACAGGGCTGATTTCAGATTTCTCCGCCCCGCTGTTTTAATCTGAAAAGTCCTGTTCTGAATTCATTTCTCCCTTGTGCCAATCAAACCTATGATTCTGTATTTTTATGCCGTTTCCGGTGTCCTCACACCATATTCTCTCAGTGTTATTGGGTCATATATATGACATTTCCTTGCAAGAAGCAAATCTATTGATCTATTTTCACCCAGGTTCTCTTTCTTCTTGCCATTTCTTTCCTACAAAAAAATCGTCTTCCTTTTCAATGTTATTCTTGCAACATGTGTTCACAAAGGGGCATGTAAGCCATGCAATAATAAGTAGAGACGCTAAAGATGTGACGGAATCGTCACTGTTAGCGAAGAGAACTACGGAAACAGAAACTGATCACATTGACAGCCTATGAGATCAGAAAGAAATAAAAAGTCAGATCTTCGCAGTGTCTGTGAATCAATTCATAATCTTCTGTGTATCACCTGCCCACTGTTCTGGTCCAGTGGCTACCAATAACGGTGGGGTGTGTGGTAAAATTTACCTGCTCCACTAGTGGAAGCTGACTGAAAGGAGGTATGCCCGGAGCAACAAAACACAGAGATACAGGGGACAACCTCCTGGGAATCTCTGTGTATTTATTTCTTGCAGTCGGTCATTTGGGAACAGTTCCTCCAGAGCCTCTGCCTAAGACTGACTTTGAAAACAAATCAATAGAAAATTTGCTATCTGGAAATTATAACGGGCTGGGGGGGGAGCCTGTTCCCAACGAGAGCAACTTCCTTATTTTAAACTTCCTGAGAAAGGCGGCCATGTTGAAGCAGTTGCAAATGTCTGACCTCCTTCCCAGCACTTGCCCCGAACCCTTGCCCCCAACAGAGGAGAAGGTGTTGCTGACTGATGAGAGGAACAGAAAGGAGGTAGTGAAATGGAGAGAGGGCCCATCTGTCCAAAGAAGGGAGAAGTCAGCACTGAGGTATGCCAGCCACAGAAGTTTTGGGATGCCTGATTCATTATATGACTAAAACTTCTTCCATCCAGCGGCCCAGGGCTGGCACGCCAACTCTGGATGAGTAGGAAACTCACTTAGCCACCCCAGGCTTCGGATCCAGTTGCTGCTCCCAGCATACATAGATAATTCCTTTGGCCCCAAACCACCGTGAATGGCTACTTCTTCTTACATGACATTCCTTGACAACAGACCACAGCTGCAAGTGCAACTCCACCCCTCTTTCTCCATTCGTCAGTCTCATCTCTGAGTCTGATTTGCGAGCCTGCTCAGCCAAACCCATTGGCCAAGTGTCTGTGAGGTCACAGAATGTTCACAGGCACACACAGAGCACAGGATGCAGATTTCGGTGGTGGAACGTTGGCAAAACGATGCAGTGACATCACAGCAAGTCAGATGCCTAAGTGGAGAACTTGGGGACAGCGGTTTGCTCTCGCCAGGCACGTTATAAACTTAAAAGGGGAGTTCCAGTGTTTTTTTAATTCTCCCGGGCTTCTTTTTGTCTTTGGTGTAGTGGTTAGGAGCGCAGACTCTAATCTGGGAGAACCGGGTTTGATTCCCCATTCCTCCACATGCAGCTGCTGGTGTGACATAGGGTCAGTCACAAGTTCTCCCAGAGCTGTTCTCTCAGGAGCAGTTCTTGAGAGAGCTTTCTCAGCCCCGCCTACCTCACAGGGCATCTGTTGTGGGGGTGGGGGTGTCATGAGTACCTCTGAGGATGTGCCTCCTGCGGACCTAAGTGAGGTGGAGGATCAGCTCCCAGCTCCAGAGGAGCCTCCACCTGAGCCAGATGAGGCTCAAGCAAGCACCTCCCAGGGTTTCATCCCAGCACCAGCAGCAGCTGAGCCACAGCCAAGCTCAAGCCCACCTGATTCACCTCCTCAGGTGGAATGTCTAAGGTCCCAATGCAGGCAAGACTTAGCTGCAAGAAGGAAAGAGGCACGCATGGGTGGTCGCAGATCACTAAGTCCTGAGTTCTAGAAGGAGCCGGGACCTCTCTGCCAGCTGCTAATAAGCACAGGAAGCGGCTGGGTATTTAGGCACAGCACAGAGACTACCAACTTGTGCTAGCAACAAGTCTTCTTGGCTAAGCTCTGCACACGTTCGGCTCATGATAACTAACTTGATTCTGGACCCTCTGGCTTGTGATTCTGGCTTTGTTTGACTTCGGCTCTGTTGACTCCCTGGACTGGTCTACTCATGAGTTTCCCTCTTTGACCCTGGTTTGGACTGACTCTGCTTTTGGCTTAGTGTTTTGGACTTGGCAACTCGTTCCTGATTCGGCTTAACCTCGGACTGTCCCGGACTTCTGCTTGGCTCCTGTCCTATTGGCATCCAGCTCGTGACAGGGGGAAGGAAGATTGTAAACCGCTCTCCTTCGAGTAGAGAAGGGCGGGGTATAAATCCAATCTCCTCCTCCTCCTCCTCCTCCTCCTCCTCTTCTTCTCCTTTGTATTCTTGCAAATGATTACTACTGCTTATAAATGGATCCTCTTCCAATGAGCTCAAATAATCCCCCCCCCCAAATTATAACTTCTCAGTGGCCTTGTTTGGTAGGTTAGGCTGTTACCTGGGACATCTACTCAGTTTCATGGCAAAGTGAGAATTTGAACTCAGGTCTCCCTGCTCACATCACCACACTACACTGGGTTCTCTGGGTGGATGGAGGGATGGATATTTTTTGTCTTGCTCAGTAAACTAGTCTGGAAAAAAAATGTGGTTTTTTTTCTTGCTGAATCCATCTTCTCCCCAGTGGAATTTCTGCTGAATCCATCTCACTGTGTTTGGAAATGTCATCAGAAAATAATTCGGCCACCAATTTGCAGATTCAGCTTTAGGGAGAATTATGTTACAATTCATGTAGACGTTTCTAGCCAGTTTGGAGGAGGATTCCTGATTCCTTTTTATTGGTAGAGGGGATTGTTCCGGGAATGTGGACTGCATCATCGGATATCTATGCCAGTCCTGTTGGCAAGTCTGCCGTGGACCCGTTGGAAGCAGAGAATTCCCCACCCCCAGCTTGTTTCCCACCTCTACTCCTGTGGCCAGAGGGAGAAAAAATAATGTTTTTAAAAAGCACATCACTTCTAGGAGAAATCTGGAAGTGATATCAGTCCACTATAGGAATCAGTGGCCATTAGAGAGGTGTGATGTAACTTCCTGGTTTTCCCCAGAAGTGACATCACACTGTCACTGACAGCACCCTTCGCCCATGTCTGTGCCTGGAAACCCTAACCACAGTGGGCTTCCACTGATAGCAATTTTGTCAGAGGCCACTCTCTGGTTCTTTTAGAAGAAGAAGAAAAGAGATTGGATTTATGCCCTGCGGTTCACTACCTAAAGGAGTCTCGGAGCGGCTTACAATCTCCTTTCCCTTCCCCTCCCTACAACAGACACCCTGGGAGGTAGGTGGGGCTGAGAGAGCTCTTTCAAGGACTGCCCTTGAGAGAACAGCTCTGAAAGAACTTGTAACTGACCCAAGGTCACACTAGCAGGAGGAGTGGGGAATCAAACCCAGTTCTCCCAGATTAGAGTCTGCACTCCTACTCACTACACCAAACCAGTTCTCTTTTACATGGGGCTTCAGGTTGTGCTTTTGAATTTCTGCCTACCCCCAAAACAAAGTTTCCTGAACCAGTTTGCACCTGTGATGAGATGACCACTTCCAAGTTACCCCAATTGTGGATTTTTAATACCTATGGTTTGTTTTAAAAGCAGAAGTATTTCAATAAATGCAAGCCAATAAATCTATAAATTTGGATTAATTTGGAAAATGTTGAGCATGACTTCAAATCCTAAGGCTTCCCCCGCCTCCTATACCATTCTGAACCATCTGTGACATCACAGCAGCTTACCCAATGGCATCTAGAGGGGCCTCAAGCAATTTGTCTGTACAGGCCAACTGCGGCATCACAATTAGAGTTATTAAAATAAAGTTCAATTGTACAATATATATTTTCTGTCCCATTATGGGAAGTTTCCAAGATGGTCAACTGAAACGCAACATGCTCTGAGGTTTAAAGGGGGCAATAGGGTACTGTAAACATTGTTGAGGGGGCACAGAAATGTGAGAACATTTTACCCCGACAGCTTCAGCAATTTCAACAGCATGCCAGACAAAGAACCAGTGTAGTTGTAATGGTTAGAGCACCAGCTCATGACTGAGGAGGACCAGGCTCTAATCCCCATTCAGCCACAAAAGCTCGCTGGCTCTCTTAGTCTAACCTACTTCGCAGGGCTGTTGTCACAATACAGTGGAGGAAGGAAGCACCACATATGTGCTCGTCTGTGAGCTCCTTGGCGGAAGGGAAGATTTTTTTTTTAATTTGTTTGAGTTTTTAAGTTGTACAATTCATATAACAAAAAGAAAGAAAACATTTGCATATATCCGAGCCTAACCCTTACTATTTACCTAACCATATATACATTCTAAACCATTTGTCATCTTCTTCGTACTGTACTCCTTCCTCGTCACTTAGTTGCCTTTGACCCATTCGGTCACTTTCTGCAGCCTCTAATAATTTCTGCACAATTTCATCCTGTGTTGGCACATCCTCTGATTTCCACTTTTTTGCCCATAGAATTCACGCCGTTGTTAATACATATATTATAAAAGATACATCTTTTTTAAGCATATCAATAGGGAGCATGTTTAACAAAAAAAAGTTCTGGCTTCAAGTCCAATTCAATTTCCATAATATCCAGGATCATTTTCTTTATCATCCTCCAAAATTTTAGTGCTTTTCTACACTGCCACCACATGTGAAAAAATGTTCCTATTTCTATTAAACATTTCCAACATTTTTTGTTAACATCACTATAACACCTCATCAATCTATCCGGGGTCCAATACCATCTATAAAAGACTTTATAAATATTTTCTTTATAGGACGCTGCCCTCACTGTTTTTATAGCTTTCCATATTTTTCCCCAGTCATCTGTAGGTATAGAATAGCCAAAATCCTGCATCCATGCTATCATTTCCGTGCTTATCGGTTCCTCTTGTACTTCTAAGTGCATTAGAAATCTATAAACTTTCTTAATTATTTTCTCATTCCCTATCAATATTGTCTTCTCAAAGTCACTCAGGCGGAAGGGAAGATATTAAGGAAAAAAAATGTGATATTTAGATAAAGATCCACATTAAGGTTTGTCAACAGACCTGAAGGGGGGGGGGGGGAATGTCCTATGCCTTTAATAAAGGCTTAGCGGGTAGAGATGAGCAATTGAAGCTTTTTGTGGCAAAAAGGTAAATAACATTCCATTCAGCCTCTATTAAAGGGACATTTCCCACCCCCCCTTGAGGCCTGAAGATTGCTGAGCATTTCCTGTCTTGAAATGCAAAATCATGTTCTAATCTGCAATAATTCTTTATCTTTCCAGCCTAGCTCAGCTTCAAGGAATAGAAAATGATTTGTCATGGCTACGGTGCATAGCTAGGGTTGCCAGCCTCCAGGTGGGGCCTGGAGCTCTCCCACTATTACAACTGAACTCCAGACAGAAGAGAAAATGTCTGCTTTGGAGAGTGGACTCTATGACATTATACCCTAGCATCGCCGGGTCCATTGGAGATGGTGGCAGGGGGACGGGGGACGTTCTAGGAGCCAGAAGTGTCACTCCCAATGTGGCAGCGTCACAGGAAATGATGTCACCTGTCCTTCCTGTGACACCCGGAAGTGATGTGAGCACGTTCGGGGTGACACTCTGGTTTTTGGGCAAAACTATGGTAAAATCGCCCTCAAACCATAGTTCTGCCCAAAAAACAGAGCGTCACCCCCCCTCCCCCCCATGTGCCTACATCATTTCCGGGTGACACAGGCATGTTGTGCAACGTTGCTGTTGGGGGGAATTTCCTCCAACTGGCCAGCTGGCCGGGGCCAGGCAGGAGCCCACAGAACTGGGCAACCTCCTGCCCCCAACTGGGGAATGGCAATCCTATTATACCCCGCTGAGGTCCCTCCCCTCTCCAAACTCCACCCTCACTAGGCTCCTCCCCCAAAATCTACAAGTATTTCCCAACCCAGAGCTGGCAACTCTGTGCATAGGGGGAAAGCTTCCACTGCTACATATCTGAGTGGGAACTTTATTTGACCAAAATTCCTGGAGATTCGGGGCTGGAGTCTGTGAAGGGGTATTTTGAGCTGGGATTTCACCTAAAACCTATGGCATACCATAGATTCTGCCTGCTGAAGCTGCCATTTTCTCCGGGGGAACTGATCTCTCTAGTCTGGAGATCAGCTGCAATTCCAGGAGAATTCTGGGCTCCTCCCGGAGGTCAGCAGTCCTACCGAAAGGTATTCCAGTGACAGCATGGTCCCCTCTTGGGCAGCACTTGTGCTTCGGGACAGGACAGGAAGGAGGGAATGCCAGAGGAGGGTGTCCTGCTCCAGAGGATACTTGTGAAATGACCAAGTTTCTAATTGTGTCCCAAAGTTTCGGGTGCTTCATCACGGGCATGGAAAAAATATCTGAAACATTTCTCCAGCACTGCATCACCACATCCCCAAAATCTGGATTCTCGGCCCTCAAGAGAGGAAACAGGGCCCACTCTGCAAATGTTAAGCATGGAAGAAAACACCCGTTCCGTTCAAAGCTAGGGTACCTGTTTTTAAATGCCCAGTTTCCAGCTCCTTGTCACTGTACAATTAGAATATTGACAGATTAATACGTGTTGCTAGAACAAGTGAGCCATAAGGGACTTTACTGATGCCTCACATGTGATCAATATACTTCAGTCATGAAAGAGCTCCTGTTACCCATCCACAGAGGCGGTTGCCTGCCGCAACTCTGCATGCTTTACTGTTCCGACCTCACTCTCTGGCCAGGAGCAGGTGTCAGGGAATTCTGCCATGTCTGTGTATCAGGTGTGACTGGATCCTTCAATCTACCCCATAAAACGATGCTGCTGGGTCAGAGGAGGCTTCTGGTGGTTCTGGCTTCCCTTGTTTGTATCATCGTTCTCTGGGAGGGTGTAATTTGGCGGGGGGTGGTCACTGTATTGGGTGTGATTAGACCATCCTGTCGTTCCCCAGTGCAGTGACTCAACAAAATTAGTTGTCCTCAGAAGAGGCTGCCAGCGGGGCATCTGTATGAGTCCCTGCTTCTTTTGTTTGCCTCTTTCCAAAGAGGAAACCCACTGAGAACCGTGAAGGAGTGGAGGGAGTCAGTCTCTTCACACCCAGACTCTGCAAGCAAATTTGGGGGAGGGGGGGGAATAGGTTTGCTTCAAGTCATCCAAAGTCAGAGAACCACTGAAGTAGATGGGAGTTTCCACACTTTTGCAAAACTTCAGCACAGCGTCTGGGGTCTGCTTTGTCTTTCCTTGCAAGCTTTTCACGGCCATTCTTTGCTCTGGAATAAAATGAAAATTAAACTCTTGAGTACAACTTATCTTGGCTTTTGGAAGGAGTCAGGGTAGTTGCTGCCCCTTTAACAAGTTAAGCTCAGCCTCGCCTCTCCCCCTCCCCCTGCCTGTTTCTCTCCAAAAGTGATCCTACACTCCCCCCCCCCTTCATTCTTTCTTTCTTTCTCTCCTCTCTGCCACTGCTCTATGAATCAGCCCCAGAAAAGCCAGACGGATTGATTTTTTGTTTGCCACTTGGGGCCTTCCTAAGGAAAGTAGGAGGGAGGCAGCCAAATAAAACGGAGGAGTTTTAAATGCTGGGCTGCATTGCTCCCAGCAGGCAGCTTGCTCTGATGCTTATTCAAAAATTACCCTCCACTGAGGGGGGCGGGGTGAGCTGCTCCCAGTACACTGGGGATGGTGATTCTGCCCATGCAGAGATGTGGCAGGGTTTCTCGACCTTCAGAGGAGGCTACCTGTTGGGCCTCTTTGTGTCTCTGTTCTGGCCTTGCACCCTCAACAATTCCATCACATCTCTGTGTTGCGTATACTTGGATTGTCACTCCCACCCAGAGATGATGAAAAGTTTCCCACTCCCGAGGCTGCCTGTTGGTCTCTGCATCCAAGAAGTCCTATGGCTGTAATGCAATCAGTGGACCTTGCTCAGAGTTAAGGACAAATATTTTATAACCTTCCTGTCTGCTGACTTTTTGACGGTTCCAGGAAAGACCCCTCAGCCAAAGTTCATGGCACCTAGAGCCAGTTTGGTGTAGTGGTTAGGAACACGGACTCTAATCTGAGAGAACCGCATTTGATTCCCCACTTCTCCACATGCAGCTGCTGCTGTGACCTTGGGTCAGCCACAAGTTCTCTCAGAGCTGTTCTCGCACGAGCAGTTCTCAAAAGAGCTCTCTCAGCCGCACCTACCTCACAGGCTATGCTCCCTCTAAGCTGTGGAATCTTGTGAGCAAAAATTGTGAGCTACTGGCATTAAAGTTCTGAGCGAGGGATTTGGCTACTGCATAAATTAGTTGGCTCTGGAGCCATCCTTCCTGAGCTAAGACAAAAGTGTGTAAGCCGGAGGCTAAAAAACTGTGAGCTAGCTCACACTAACTCAGTTTAGAGGGAATACTGCTCACAGGATGTCTGTTGTGCGGAGGGGAAGGGAAAGGCGATTGTAAGCCGCTCTGAGACTCCTTTGGGTAGTGAAGGGTGGGGAATGAATGCAATCTCCTCTTCCATCTAACTAAATGAGTTAATGAAACTAATTTATGTCCCATTACTTTCAATAGACCAATGAGGCCCAACATTTAGGCGGGGCCAGGAGATCTCCCGGAACTAGAGAGGTCAGTCACCCTGGATGAAATGGCTGCTTTGGAGGGATTTCTGTATGCATTTTTGGATGTGTGTCACTTTATAAAGAATATTGACCACTGAGGAAGGCCCATAGGGGCCGAAACGCGTATGGTCCTTAGGTCAAAGGTTTTATCCATCAGCTTGATATGTACTACTATTAGTTCTTTATGAACCTAGTTTTATATGTCTGATACTTGGACTGTCTCTTTTAATTTAATTTTGTTTTATTTATCTGTACACCCTAATAAATGTCTACATTTTTCATTATAATTATTCTGTTGTTAGCTTGACCCTCTCGATTTGGCCACTGTATCAGTTAGTTGGCTCTGGAGCCCTCCTTCCTGAGCAAAGACGAAAATCCATGAGCCAGAGGCTAAGAAACTGAGAGCTAGCTCACACTCACACTGATTGGGCATGCTCATCTTGTCTTATAACAGGGTTTGGATTTGTGTTTTCCACCACCACTGCACCTCAAAGAAAGGGGCGCTCAAAAGGTGTCAGGAGATGTTTATGCATTCCTATGTTTAGACTGTCAGCACAGTTCTTTTTAGCAATGGCTAGGGTTGCCAGCCTCCAGGTGGGGCCTGGGGACCTCCCGCTTTCACAACTGATCCCCAGCTGACAGAGATCAGCTCCCCTGGAGAAAATGGCTCCTTTGAAGGGGGGTCCCTATGGCATTGCACCATGCTGAGGCCCCTCCCCTCCCCTCCCCAAACCCCACCCTCTCCTGGCTCCACCCCCAAAGTCTCCAGGTATTTTCCATCCCAGACCGGGCAACCCTGGCAATGGCCGGCAGGGTTGCCAAATGAGAGGAGAAAGCCCAGTCTGGCCTGCGCTTCTGCACTGAAGACCAGCCCAAAACACCTGATGTAGCTTTCCAAGGACATGCAGGCCCAGTATTACCATCTGCCAGGGATGCCTGCCTCCAGGTCCCCTGGGGATCCCCTGGGATTACAGCTCTCCAGAGTACAGAGATCAGCTCCCCTGGAGAAAATGGGTGCTACTCCATGGCGCTGTGCCCCACTGAGGTCCTTGACTTCCTCCGCTCCACCCCCAAATCTCCTACCCTGGCAGCCCCACCCCACTCATCACCTTCTGGTGGCTACGGGGGACCTGGCACCTGCGAACTCCTGCAGCCTTGACCTGGCTAGCCCAGGACAGTCCAATCTCAGAGGCTACACAGAGTCAGCTCTGGTTAGTCCTTGGATGGGAGACCACCAAGGAAGTCCAGAGTTGTTACGCCAAGGCAGGCGAAGGCAAACCACCTCTATTCATCTCTTGCCTAGAAAAGCATACAGGGTGGCCATTAGTCATCTGCAACTTGACTTTCCACTACCACCAACACCTGCAAGATCAGGGTTTTTTAAAAGGTACTGGACCAAGGCAGGTGGGAAGATGGCATCTAGTAGAACAGCTAGTACTTTGTATTCATTTGGGATAAAGTGGGAGTTAGGGATGCCAACTCCAAGTAGGGAAATTCCTGGATATCTTGGAGGTGGAGCCTGGGGAGCGACCTCAACAGGGTATAATGCCATACAGCCCACCTTTCAAAGCAGCCATTTTCTCCAGGGAAACTGATCTCTGTCACTTGAAGAAAAGATGTAATTCTGGGAGATCTCCAGGCCCCACCTGGAGGCTGGCAACACTAGGTGGGGACAAATCACAACTGACTGAAGTTATTTTTTTAAAAAACAAAATGCTTTAAAATTTTATTTCCAAAATATATTGCATGCAGTATAATATTCAATAATATAAATATATTAGAAACATAGTTTCCTCTAAGCTGCACTAGGAGGTGCTGGTGCACAAAATTTTACCTGCCTACTCAGCAATTTCTCCTTCTGCACACAAAGCTTTCCCCTCCCTCCATTGGAAACAATGGAGGATGGGGGCACCTCCTTCTGGGGCCCATAGAATTGGAACCCCTCGTCTAATCTTTTTGAAACTTGGGGGGTGGGTTGAGGAGAGGCAAATTTGGTGCCTCTACCTCAAAAAACAGCCCCCCCCACAGAGCGCTAGATACTCCCAGATTGACTCTCCATTATAGCCTGTGGGGCCTATTGACTATAATGGTCCCCACAGGCTACAATGGAGTCTGAATTATTCTTTTTTGCACAACCCTATGGTGCTTTTGAGTATGATTTGTAAGCTGCCTTGAGTTACAGGGGAAAGTGGGATATAAATATTTGAATAAATCAGTACTTTGGGCTGGTTGATAACATTTAAGCAACTTCCTGTTTGTTATGCTAGGCAGGGTTCTGACAGTGATTGTTCCTCCTCTGTTATACTTGACCTGTAATGCTGGTTGTCATCTTTCACTTTAAAAAAATAACAACAAAGTAGACTGCAAGGCTTTCTAAGGCTCAGCACAAGCTGCCGGTCCAAGGCCAGGTCTACCTATACAGCAGCCCGAGGTGGGTAGACCTATTCTCCAGAGGCCAGGTCTACCAATATAGTGGAAGAGGTGGGTAGACCTGTTCTCCGGAGGCCAGGTCTACCAAATATAGTGGAAGAGGTGGGTAGACCTGTTCTCCGGAGGCCAGGTCTACCAAATATAGTGGAAGAGGTGGGTAGACCTGTTCTCCGGAGGCCAGGTCTACCAATATAGTGGAAAGGGGTGGGTAGACCTGTTCTCCGGAGGCCAGGTCTACCAATATAGTGGAAAGGGGTGGGTAGACCTGTTCTCCAGAGGCCAGGTCTACCAAATATAGTGGAAAGGGGTGGGTAGACCTGTTCTCCAGAGGCCAGGTCTACCAAATATAGTGGAAAGGGGTGGGTAGACCTGTTCTCCCGAGGCCAGGTCTACCAAATATAGTGGAAAGGGGTGGGTAGACCTGTTCTCCCGAGGCCAGGTCTACCAAATATAGTGGAAAGGGATGGGTAGACCTGTTCTCCGGAGGCCAGGTCTACCAAATATAGTGGAAAGAGGTGGGTAGACCTGTTCTCCGGAGGCCAGGTCTACCAATATAGTGGAAAGGGGTGGGTAGACCTGTTCTCCGGAGGCCAGGTCTACCAATATAGTGGAAAGGGGTGGGTAGACCTGTTCTCCGGAGGCCAGGTCTACCAATATAGTGGAAAGGGGTGGGTAGACCTGTTCTCCGGAGGCCAGGTCTACCAAATATAGTGGAAAGGGGTGGGTAGACCTGTTCTCCAGAGGCCAGGTCTACCAAATATAGTGGAAAGGGGTGGGTAGACCTGTTCTCCCAAGGCCAGGTCTACCAAATATAGTGGAAAGGGATGGGTAGACCTGTTCTCCAGAGGCCAGGTCTACCAAATATAGTGGAAAGAGGTGGGTAAAATTTGACTTGGTTTAAAAGAATTTATTCTGAGATTTTTACAAGGTGACAGACGTAATCTAAAAAACTAATTTACGCGATAGTCAAACATACAATCGCTCACTCACAACTTTGATGCTACTCGCTTTTTTTGCTCATGAAGTAGAATTTCTGCTCACAACACTGGGGAGCTTAGAGGGAACATACAAATACATTGTATTCATTTCATTATTATCTATAAATCCTTAGACCAGAGGTGTCAAACATGTGGCCTGGGGGCCGGATCAGGCCCCTAGAGGGCTTCTCTCAGGCCCCCAAGGGACTGGCTGTCCTCTGCTTCTTCCTCCAGTTCTGCTGCTGCTGCTGTTGCATCATAGCTTGCTTTCCCAGACTCTCTCAATCGCTCAGGAGAGATAGATAGGCAAGCTTCTGCTCCCTGCTCTGGGCTGAGGCCCCTCCCCCTCCCAGATCACTCCAGTACAGACATTTTGATGCAATAATTCAGAGCAAGAAGTGTCAGTTATCAGAGCCTGTTAAATAAACAAAATACTGCAAGAATGCTAATGTTTCAGGCATGTTTTTATTTTAAGTTTAAAAAATATTTATGTTTGTGTCCTTTATAAAGTTTATATCTCTGCTACCTGGCATTACATTTTATGACACGTGTGGCCCGGCCTGACAAAGTCCAATTTACGTCCAATCCAGCCCTCCACAACAAATGAGTCCGACACCTATGTCTCAGACACACACAAAATTTTAAAATATATTACAAAATACATTCACTACATATAATTAACATTAAAGTATATCATGAATTTTATAAATTATATGCCTATACTATCTCATCATGATAAAGTATAATTTATATCCTGTATTCGTTTTCTTAAAACAATTATAAATCTTTCCCCTCCCCCGCAATTAATTTTCCTTCCTAGCCAAAGTGCTAAACAAGAGATCTTCTTCACCCGCAGAATAACCACGCGGGCGGGAGACTACAAACCAAACAGCAGCAGCAGCTGCTTGCGGGGCCTCCCCCTTTAGCTCAGTGGGCGAAGAAGGGCTCGCAGGGTTAGGCAGACAGTCAGCAGGGAGGGGCAACGAGGGAAAAGAGGGATAGCTCCCATTGGCCCGCTCGCTTGCTACTCCAGGCCGTCGCGCCCTCTCGTTGGATGCTGCCCCGCGGCCTTATCATTCCATCTCTTCGGTGCTCCCATTTCGTCACGCTGCCGCTGCCGCTGCCGCTGCTGCTGCTGTCGTTTCCTCTCTGTCGACATGAAGAATGTCCCTCCGCCAGGAAACATAGTGCTCCGTATTCCACCCCTTCGCGTGGCTCCGCCCAGGCTCCGCCCAGGCTCCGCCACACTTCTGCGAGGCCACGCCCCCATACCCTTTTAAAAAGCGGTCTAGTCTCCTCCTCCTATGGGGGGAGGGGGTGTGTGATTTTGTTTTAAATAAAAGCATGGATGGTTGTGTTGTAATTAACAGTCGTCGTGGCCCCTTCCAGCGAAGCAAACGGCGCGCGAAACTCACTGCTGCAAGATTTTTATTTTTTTTAAAAAAAAATATTCTGCGCTCTTCTCGAACCACAAAGCGTTCTTATGGGGGGGGGGGGGGGGGGCAAATAAATTTTCCGGAGATCACTCAAAGGCTAAAAGATACGATAGCAGCCAGCATCCCTGATTTTAACGCTAAAAGTTTAAAAATATAGTTTAAAAAAACCCCGTATTCTACGAATTCATAGTGGCGTGTCGTCTAATTAAGAGCCTCCACGCGTAGAAGCAGTCTATCGTGGGTTGTTAAACCTGCATCTCAAGACAGGCAACAATCTATCTCTGGTTACCAAATGCGAGTTTGAAGAAAAGATAGGGGAGGGGGTTGTCTTGTCTCCCTGCTTGTAGATTAGGGGGGGGGGGCCCGAGGAGGAGAAATGTGGCCGGTCTCTTGGTCTGATCCTGTAGGGCAGGTTCTCTTTTTGGAGACAACCTTGGTAACACAGTTGCGCATCCCTTGGGACCCGGGCTCTCTAGAGGAATTGACCTCTGACGGCTCTCATACGCCATGGGCAGTAAGGTGCAATTCTGTGGACTTTGGTTTCAGCGGATGCCAGCGAGGTCAAGTTTAGGCCGTGTGGGTCTCAGCCTTGAGGGGAGCTGGCAAGGAGAAATTGGGGCGATGGGGTTATTCGGCTTTGAGGATTTTTGTCCTTTGCTGCGTGGGCGGACCTGGGACAGATCTG
Source organism: Lepidodactylus listeri (assembly GCA_029233225.1). Lineage (NCBI taxonomy): Eukaryota > Metazoa > Chordata > Lepidosauria > Squamata > Gekkonidae > Lepidodactylus > Lepidodactylus listeri. Next base: position 180,358,893 of record JARCFY010000002.1, read on the forward strand.
TCGCTATGGGGCTGGTGCATGGAGTGGGGTGGGGATGTGGTACGGTACAGCAAAGCCAGATCTCCGAGGGTGGGTACTTGGATGGGTGGGTGCTTGGAGGCGAGGAATGGCCAACCACCTCTGCTTTGATCCGGTGCCTTGAAAACCGTGTGGGGTCACCATAAAGCATACGTCTCAGCAAGCTGCTCCTACACGGGGGGAGTGTCCACACGTGTCCATTTCAGCACACCCTAGGGTTTCTGGGCTTCCGGGGGGGGGGGGGGGGCTACAAAGCCCCAAATGATGGTGGAGATTTTGGGCAATAGAGTTGGCCGAGTTTTATAATCCGGGAGGGGTGGAGCGGTGTATATGGGCCATGCCCTCCGCTCCCACCGCCCCGAAGATTTAGGGCGTGTGGAATGGCAGAACTGTGAGGGGGCAGTCAAGCCAGTAAGCAAGTCGGGTCAGCGAAAAGCTTTTTTTTTGGGGGGGGGGGGGGGGTTCTGCGGTGGAAAATCAGGGCCACCTGCTCTATAGGGCCTTGGCTTCTGTTTAGGAGACAGTTCTGGGGTTCTCTACGGGATGCCTGTTAAGTCTTATGAATTTGCCATTTCATTTTCTCTGTGGACTTCTGGGGAGAGACATTAGGGGGATATGGTGGTCTTGGCTGGACTGCGGTATGCAGATATAGGGGCTAGACCTCTCTGTGGGGACGCACGGCGGGGGACTTTTGCGGTTCTCTGGAGTTCGTCCGGCTAGAGGGACACTGGGTTACGGGGAACGCTCAAGACCTTGGGGGGGGGGGGGGGTCAGAAAGACCTGTTGAACTCAGGGTCCAGCAAAGGGGAGCGGGGGGGGGATTCCGGATTCTAATCCATTATAGAACCGAGACATGTTTTGCGAGCGTGTGTGGGTGGGGGGGAGGTGGGGAGACGCTCATTTGCAATTCTGCGGGGAGGGCCCGCTCGCTCCTTTTCTCTGTCCCAAATATTTCCGAGGAGCTGCCAATGGTAGGGATTGCTTTTGCTCTGTCTCGCACAGAGCCCGGGCGTTGAAGGGAAACCGCCGGACCCCTCCCTTCCCAAGTATTTTCTTTTTGGAGGGGGGGGGAGGAGAACAGAGCCTCGTGGGCAGCCCTGCTCTTCCTTTCACCCCCCCCCCCGTTTTTTTTGCTTGTGCAGCTGCCCTTGTGGAGGCTGCTGCGGCGGAAGGATACGGCGGGGGGGATAGGGAAGGAGGTGGAGAAGGAGGAGGAGGAGGAGGCGAGGGGGGGGGGGAGCGAAGCGAGGCTGCGATCCCTGTGTGTGTGTGTTATGTGCATGTGTGGAAGCGACGAGGAGGCGGAGAAGGGGGCACTCGTCCGCCTCTCTCTCCGGCGGCCCCAGCTTTAGGAGGACTCGCAGCGAGCGGGCGCTCCCGTCCGGGGAGGGGGGAGCCGGGGGGTGGGGAGGGGGAAGGCAGGGGGAGGGGGAGAAAAAGGCACGATGAGCCGCCGAAGTCGGCGCTAACTGGAGGCCCAGCGCGGGGAAGGACTTTTACTTTCAGAGCGGATGGAACGTTGAGGAGCCTTTGATCGGGGGGCGCCGCCGGATCGAACGTTGGGGGAGCCTTTTGATCCTCGCCCGCCCGCTGCTTTCCCCCCCTCTCGCTACATTTGTGGCCATTTCCGTTCGCGACGTTGGAAAGCCGCCGCCGCCGCCTCGGCTGCCGCCGGGAGAACAATAGGAAAAGCAGGAAGGGGGGAACGGGGCGCCGCGGGCCTCCCCCCCCCCCGGCTGCGCCCCGGATCTTTTCAGCCTTCGTTGGATGTGCTCTCCCCCACCCCCCCCGTCAACAACGCTGAGCAGGTAAGTCGTTCTAGGGGAGGGGCTCCCACTTTCTAATTTGGGGGGGATCTATTTTTTAAATAAACTCCTCCCTTTACGGAACTTATTTTGGGGGGGGAGATCTTCCCCCCCCTGCACGGAGTGATGAGAAGCTACTCTTTCCTTGCCCCCCCTCCCGTCTCAAAGCCATCCTCCATATTTTTCAAGTGTTTTTTTTAAAGGGGGGGAAATTCCTGCACCCCGGTCCATTGTCGCCCTTTCTCATTTTCTCTCCCCCTTCCGGAAGTCGTATTAAACTTCATGGAGTGAGGGGGGGCGCTCCCCGTATGCTCCCCCCCCCTTTCTGTTCATGAGTGGGGGGTTCGGGAGGACTTTCTTACTGCTCCGTCTAGAACTGTTGCAAACTCCGGCTTGGGGGAGGGGGAGGGCTCAGCAAGAGAGGAGAAGAGACCCCCCCCTCGTATTCTCGCCCCCCCCCCCCCCACTTTCGTGCCTCGTGGAGTTTATTGTATTTGGGAAGAGGAGGGCCGCGTCGTGTGTCTGGGGGTGTGTGTGATTCCTTTGCACTTGGGGACGGGGCGGCTGCGGGATTCCAGGTGGGGTTTTTTTAATGGTGGCTCAGATTCTACTCCCCCCCCTCCCCCCCCCACTTTACACAAACTCGGCTACAAACTTTTTTTTTTTTTTTTAAAGATTCTTATTCCAGTGTGCAAAGATAGGATTGAGGGTATTTCGGTATTTCGTAGAGTCTGGATCCTTCCCATTTTGCAGGCAAGAAAATTTCAAAAACATTTTCTCCTCCTTCCCCCCATACGCACCCATCCACAGGCTCCCCAAGTGGGTGGAGTGGGGAGGGTGTGTGTGTGTGTCTGTGTGTGAGAGAGAGGCTACTTTGATGCCCTTCTAATCTCCCCTTTGATCCCAGATCTTCATTTCCTCCTCCTATAGTCCCATAATTTCAGCTCCCCCCCCCCCCATGCACACACACCCTCAAAAAAAAGTTCAACAAACTGGTTAAAAAAAAAGTTAGCAACAGAGGAAACTGTTAAAAGGACAGAATTTTATGGAAGATCTTTGTGGCATGGATAACCCCCCCCCCCCCCCCCAGGAGTCCACACACCACTTTCATGGGCTCCACGGGTGTCTTTCAGGACCCTTACCCTTAGTTAAGGGGAGAATTTCAGGAGCCCCCAGGGTAAGTGTAACGGAATATAATTTCCCTTGGCTTCTTCATTTCTGTTCCTCTGTACCCATCTTCCCCCAGAGAGAGGTTTTTCTTTTGGCTGATGACTCTGTTGTTTTGGAAGCCTCGCGCATGATGGCGCAGGCCGTCTCAAAACGCTTTGGGCATTGGGCGCAGCTCTGTGTGGAGTGGACCGGCAAGGCAGAGGCGTGTGCCCAGACTTGCACAGTGTCAAGTGAACCGACTTGGTTCGGAAGCCTCACCGCTTGCAACGGCGTTTTGTGTTGTGTCACTCGGGTGTTTTTGTTGCTGCTTTTTGTGGGTTTTTTTTTCTCTCTGGGCAACAGGATCAACCCCCCCCCCCCCCCCCAGTGATGTGGACTTCTGGTTGGGAATGTGCGTGGGAGAGTGAAAACGTTCCTGGCTTTTTTTTTGTTTTCTGTGTGCACATGTACCTCTTTCCCCAGGCCTCTCTCTCTGGCAGGGTTGCAACTAGAAGTCCCCATTCACAGAAGTATGAAATGAACCAAGGGACACACTGGACGGAAGAAAACATGCTTGCACACGGGTTGTGCTGTGTGTGCCCTTGTCCTCAGCGTGTGTTCTCCGAATGGGAGGCCTGGCTCAGATTCTCCGTGTGCCTGTGGAGCATGTGGAGGATAAGCAGAGCTTTGGCATATGCATGGAACCCAGGCGCATTCACATGTGCACCCCCGCTCTGGAAAAACTCTGTGTGTCCTTTTTTTTGCAATTCAGGAGAGAATGCATGTGGGGGATCTGAGACAGCAGCTGCTTCTATGAGATTCGTTTGCCTCTTAGCAACACCGAATTTGAAGAGAATTATGGTCAGGGGCCGCATAATGTGTTTTTTTTTTTACTATGAGTGACCAGCGAGTCAAGCATCTGCCGGGGTTCCTTTGTGTGCCTGTGGGTGTGAAGATTGTAAACTTTTTTTTTGCTATTGCGCAACCCTGAAACACCCCTCCCCAAAAACCTTCGCTTTGTGTGCAAAGTTTTTAACCTTGTTGGATTTCTTACTCTCCTATACCTAGTTTTAAAATAAAGATTCCAGCAACTGGCAAGCTTTTCACAAACTAGAGGCCTGTCTTAGCAACAATCCCTGGCCCTGTCTGGAATTGGGGGCGTGGGGAGTGGAGGGGTTGTAGAGGGACAAGGGGGGCGGGAGAGAAGGAGGGGAGATGGAGGGTGGGTTGTGTGTATGTGGGGGAGACCTAGGAGGCCGTCTTTGTCCTGCAGGAAGAAAACTCTTTCTCTGCTTCCGCAGAAGGAGTTTGGAAAGGATCAGGTTGAAGTGCATGGGGGGAGGGGGGTGGTCTCTATGTCAGACTGGAGAATCTCCTTTTCCAAAACTTACTTGCATTGTGGCAGAGGGGAAATTCTGTTATTTGAGACTGGGCGGAGTGGGTAAAGCCTTGATCCAGCTTCTCCCTCCTTGAATTTGCCCCCACAGGGCGTTTCTTTTTTTTGGGGGGGGGAGTTGAATCCAGCTCAGCAACTTTAATTTCTGTGTAGTTCTCAGCTTGGGGGGGGGGGACCTCCTCCCCGAGATCTTTTGTGCCCATAAGCATCCTTTGCCCCATGATTTGAGGAGCACATGTGTATGATTTAAACTTATTTGCCTTATTTGTCATCTGCTGTTCTCACATGCGCTCCAGGCGCATTATGCGTAGTGACTCAGTACACTCCACCAAACTGGGAGGTTCAATAACCAGTGCCTTAGGGTATTAGAAGTCTGGAGCCACTGAAAGTACAGAAGCATAGCATAAGTATTAGCATTAAGCAGTCCAGAAACTGCATAAAAAGGATCGTACTTAGAATACGAGTCCCAGTCATTTACCCAAGTAAGTCTGTGAAAACATTTTATACTGTGCGCCCTTATTGTTGTGGTGGTTGTTGTCAACTTACAGCTGACCCATGGTGACCAGTGTTCCCTCTAAGCTGAGTTAGTGTGAGCCAGCTCACAGTTTTTAGCCTCCAGCTCACACATTTTTGTCTCAGCTCAGGAAGGATGGGCTCCAGAGCAAAACCTAATTATGCAGCAGCCAAATCACTCACTCACATCTTTAATGCCGGTCACTCACAAAGCAGAATTTTTGCTCACAGGACTCCGCAGCTTAGAGGGAGCATTGATGGTGACCCCGTAGTGTTTTCAAGGCGAGAGGCATTCAGAGGTGGTTTGCCATTGCCTGCCTCTGCAAAGCAACCCTGGAATTCCTTGGTGGTCTCCCCCCCCACCCCAATCCAAGGAGACCAGGCTAGCCTGGGCCATCCATAGTTTATTGCAAGCGTTTGTTTTTTATTCCCCCCCCAAATGAAAATACACTTAACAAATACTCTGTATGTCAAGCGATTCCTTTGTTATTTCTCTTTTTCCTCCTGGTTCTTGCAAGGGCGGGGGGGGGGGGGGAGGCACTGGCAAATTTGTTTTGGCCAAGCCCTGGGTATTTTCATAAGATCTGGAACATTACTCCATTTTAATAATGCAGCGTGCCCTCGACTTGACTCCCCAGGATGGGGGCAGGGTGAAAATGGCAGTAATCCCCCTCCCTAGTAGCCAAAAGATAGATACAGAGATGGGATATATCCTAGGAAGCCATCTAGAGGGGGATGGTACAGTCCTCACTTCTCCTATATCACAACAGTATCAAGTGGACCAATTTGGGGGGTGGTCAAAAGCTTCAGAAAGGATGTGGACAGAATGGAGGAGTGCGTGCAGAGGAGAGCGATGAGGATGATGAAACGACCCTGGAGACCAAGAAGCCCTGTGAGGAAAGTCTGAGGGACTTGGGAAGGTTCAGTCTGGAGAAGAGGAGGTTGAGGGGGGACAGGAGGGCTCCCTTGAAGTCTCTGAAGGGCTGTGTCACTCAGAGGAGGGCAGGGAGCTGTTCCTGTTGGCAGCAGAGGAGAGGACTCGCAAGAATGGGCTTAAATTAAAGGCGGGAAGGTACCGGCTGGATATTAGGAAAAACTCTTTTACCGTGAGAGTTGTGCAGCAGTGGAATTGGTTGCCCGGGGAGGTGGTGGGCTCCCCCTCACCGGCAGTCTTCAAGCAGCAGCTGGACAAACACTTGTCGGAGATGCTCTAGGCCAGGGGTGGGCACTTTGTGGGAGTGGAGGTTAGCGGAGGGCTGCACCTTTTAAAATGATTGCATTCATTAGTTAACTTTGCATTTCAGAAAAGGTATAAATTGTATCATAAAAATCAATAAATATAAATAAAATAAAATAGTGGTGGTTTATTCAATTTATTTATTGTGCTAATTTCATATCATCTATAGCTGCAAGCACATTTAATTTTAGAATCAGTTTAATGAGACAAATGTACCCTATCACACTTTTCTACAATTTTTTTTGAAATCAGGAGTGAGATTGCTTGTTGAGATTCCCAACGGAGACCTGACTGAAACCACGTGGCCGACTCTGTGGCGGGCCGCATGTGGCCCGCGGGCCGCTATTTGCCCACCCCTGCTCTAGGCTGGTCCTGCGTTGAGCAGGGGGTTGGACAGAGATGGCCCATGTGGCCCCGTCCAACTCTGTGATTCTATGATTGTGGGCTGGTATCTTTATCTTAAACACACAGACTGGAAACCTCTGCTTCCCCTCTGCTGCCATGACCACCCCCCAGGCAAAAGCATATGAATAGTGTAGAAAAGGACAGATTGTGTGGCTAAAAATGTTGCAGACTGGCTTGGATCATGAGCTTCACCGTTCCCCAGGTCATTCCCGTGTGACGGCTACTTAATATGGACTAACTGTTTGTGTAGATGCCTAATAAGTGAAACCAATAGGGAAGGACACAGTGGAAATCAGCCATCCAATGGCAGCCATTGAGGCTGCCTTTTACCGAATCAGACCCTTGGTCCATCAAGGTCAATCTTGTCCACTCAGAATGGCAGCGGCTCTCCAGGGTCTCGGGCTGAGGTCTTTCCCATCACCTCCAGCTGGAGATGGTGGGGATTGAACCTGGGACTTCCTGCATGCTGAGAACCACAGATGAGGGGGCATCCTCTTCTTTAAAAATCTGTAGGTCCGCTCAAGGGCTGTTAATTCTCTGGAACATCAAAGTCAGAGCTAGGGCGTAGCAGTAAAAACCTGTTTGGTGTGTCAGGAACAGCTGTGCTTCTGAGTATGCGCAGAGGTCTTTTTTGCCTGTGACTTGGCCCCAGACAAGGGATGCGGGTAGGCAGGATATCCAGACACACTTGGCTTTGGTGGGGGTGGAAAGGACTGTCAAGTCACAGCTGAATTGTGGCGACCCCACTAGGATTTTCAGGGCAAGAGATGTTCAGAGGTGGTTTGGACCATTGCCTGCCTCTGTGTAGCAATCCTGGAATTCGTTGGTGGTCTCCCATCTGAGTACGAATATTTTGGTTATTTATTTATTTATTTATTTATTTATTTATTTCATGAGATTTATATCCCGCCCTCCCCGCTGTACAGTGGGCTCAAAATAAAACATAGATAAAATACATCGCTGTTTTAAGGGTCTGATCTGTTCACTCTCATGTTTATCACACAGACACACACTGTTGTGGACAGGAGTTCCAAATGTTACACTGGACACGATCCAGCCCAAGCGGGGTGATTTGGATGCCCTGTGGATTGCAGCAGGAGAGTTAGAAATGTGCTCTGAGCTCCCCACCCCCCGTTCAAAACTGGGCGCCTGACCCTGAGCTTAGTTCCAGGTGGTCAGCTGTGTTGGTCTGAAGCAGTAGAACAAATGTAGAGTCCAGTGGCACCTTTAAGACCAACAAAGGTTTATTCAAGATATGAGCTTTCGTGTGCAAGGCACCCTTTGTCAGATACATTAGAATGGCAGGCAAGGTTCAAACTTATAGACAGGGGCTGAACAGCAAGTTAACACGTAACCCGATGGAGATGTTTGAAGCTTGGTTGCTCGGAAGTGATCCCCCTTGAGTCACCGCCTTAAAGAGTGTTTTGCTTTGGCTGCATGAGACCTACTAATATCTGTGGTTGTCAACCTCACGGCAACAGGTCTAGGACTAACTGGGGCACTTCTTTGGAGCGGGGAGAAAGACCCAGAACCCCTTTACACTTTTTTGTTGGAGGAATAAAGCTGGAATTTAGTAATCTTACAGAACATTAGAAGAGTCCCACCCAGAAGTCCCATGAACATGACAGTGAGACCAAACCCTAGCCCTGTAGCTACTCCCCCCTGAAACTGGTGGTACCCTACTCCTGAACATGGAGGTTCCATTTAGCTATCTTTGCTAAATAGCCATTGAAAACCCACAAATTTGTCTAGTTCCCTCCCTAACCAAGTGGCCATTGCTGCGTCCAGTGGCAGTGAGTTCCTCAGGGTAGTTACCATGGCTTGGTGCTTTCCTGTTTCTCCCCTAACTCTACAGCCCCCAACAGTTTCATTTAGAGGATTGGTGGGGAAAAGCTCTTTCTCTGCCTTGAAGCCCTGGAGAGGAGCTGCCTGTCAGAGCAGGCGATACTTCAATACGGTGCACAAGGGCCAGACTCTGCACGATGCAGCTTTGTACATTCATAAGTTATACATATTCTGACTTAGTTGTGATTGAGCGTGAAGCCCAGGTGGTGTGACGGGTGTGTGGGTATATCACACTTCTAAATAGCCATGTACCGAGTCATCTGTGGTGGTTCCCAGTTTCTCCTTGGTAACTATGCAGCAAAACAGCTAGATTCGAATCCAGTAGCTCCTTAGAGACCAATGAGATTTCCGGGTATGAGCTTTCAAGAGTCAAAACTCCCTTTGTCAGATTTATAATTCAGGGAATGGTACCTTGCGAATACCTGACGAAGGACTCGTCTCTAGCTGTGTTACTGCAGGCTGAGACTGCTGCCCTGTGAAACTAGGCCAGGAAACTTTTATCAGTTTGTTTAGTTATCTCAGGCCACATGTTCTGTGGGAAGACGGACATGACGGCGAATTAAGCTTCTGTGAACTTGTTTGCAAGACTTGGGGGGGGGGGGACACAGTTATTCATTTGCGGTGTCCCTCTCCACCAGTTTTTCAGGGAAGAATTTCTGCTCCGCCATGTCATTTGACCTGTTTCTCCCTTCCCCATCTCCAAAGATGACCGTAACTCCCTATGGACTAGTGTCTTTATTGCATTATTACTTTTTGAGAGACAGACAGACAGAGAGAGTTTAAAACAGAAGGTGGTGAGCAGGGTATAGGGTTTAAAGTAGGTTTAAAAGGACAGGTTGTTCCAGACTGGCAAACTCTGATATCCCAAGCAACAAGAGAGTCAGAGAAAAAGAAGCAATAAACGCTTTAACAATCTCACGTCTGGGATTTTTAGGTAAAATGATCGTGGAGTTTGATTCCTGACCTTGGCAATTTTCGCTGTTTGGCTACAGCAGGCTGGCATGGAAGTCCAAAACACTGGCACAGACAAAGCAAACTGTGTGTGTGTGTGTGTTTTCTCAGTGCAAGCACTTGTGGCCGGTCTATGGGGAGGGGTTGTTTTGGCCGAAGTTTTTGCCCAGGCTGGATTTATATTTCAGGGAAGGGATCTTTCAAATATATATCACTGTTTATTGGTGGCTTCCTTCCTCTGTTTTAATAAAATCTTTTCTCCCTGTCTCTTTCCTCATTCTCCCTCCCCCCCAACCTTTTATTTATGATGACTTTTTAAAGGACCGGGTCTGCTGAATTGGTGGGAATATGAACCAGCAGCAGAGAATGGCTGCCGCAGGAACAGACAAAGAACTGAGTGACCTGCTTGACTTCAGCATGGTGAGCAGGGGAAAAAAAGGGGGGGTGCGTGGAGGGGGGAGGGCCGAGACAGCCTGGGATGTGCGCCTTTGGGGGAAAGGGAGAAGTTTGGCCTCTCTATTCCACCACCCCTCCCACATTCTTGGGAGGTGGAACCGGTTGTTGGGGGAGAGAGAACTTTAGAGATCGTGTCCAATGGGAGGTGACAATTGGCTTAACTTGTTTGTTCACCGTGGCAGGACCAGGGGGGATTGGTAATTGCTTCAGTCTTGTTATGAAGCCACAGAGATGGGGAGGGGAGGCCCTGAGTTACGGGCAATCGCTCTCTGATCCTTGCCTCCATGGTTTGGTTTTTTGTTTTTGTTTTTTAAAAAAAGGTTTCTGCAAAATGATGTGCCAGTGACGAAAAAACCTGCCCATGGATTCCTTGGAATAAGTGACGCTTTGGCATTTTCCCCTCTGGTCTTTCCAGGTTTTCAGAGGACCATTTCCTTGGGGGGGGGGGGTGTCTGTCCCCCATGGAGTTTGCAAAGACTTGCCAACTAAGCATGGGACAGATTGAGGGGTTATTTGGCGGTCTCTCTTACATTAACAGATCTTGCGTGTGCAAGGTCTTTTTTTTTTTTAAAGGGAGTGGTAAATTTGCACACACAGCCGCTTCTGGTCGAGGCGAGGGGGGGTTTCATACTTGCCCCGCATGTGGACAAACTTAAGTGTGTTGTTTGTTTGTGTGCACAAGGATTCGGCTTTGTGCATCAGTGTGTCAGAGGTTCCGAAGTGGCGCGCCTCAGTTTCCCCCTCCCCCTCTCCCTTTGAGTTGAGGGCCCGCCCTGTCCTGAGTTGCGCCCATGAACCCTCTTATTTCTTTTTTTCCAAATGGGGAATGCTGCCCCCCCCTCTCCCTCTCCCTCTCCCTCCCTCTCTCTCTCACACACCCCCCCCCCCAGTTCATGTCCGTTGCATTTGTTTTTCCTCTGCCCCTCTTCACTCCCGCTCCCCAGTTTCCGTGGCACCCTTTCAGTGCAGGTATTTTCTTTCCGTTCCTCGGCTTGTGCAGCGGGACACGGCTGTTGTGGAGGCAGAATCGGGTTTGTCTGCCAGCTTTGGTGAAAACTGGCAGGCAGAGCTGGCCCCTGGAAAGTTTGTGCGGTGCCAGCTGACGTTGTTGGGGGGGGGGCTTGGTTTTTGAAGATAAGGGACACTTCGAGCCAAGGCAGAGAAAAAGTCACCGGGTCATGATGAGAGAGATAACTCTGCAGTGGATTCCCTCCTTCCCTTCTTATTTCTGTCTGCTCCAACCAGGATTTACTGAATCGTAGTCGCCTTCAGGGATGCGTCATTTAGAGTGAAATTTGGGGTTCTGCTCGAGTGGAATTGCTTCTCAGCATGGGGAAAGTTGTGGGGGGCAGACCTGGTTACCTTCTGTTACATTCTGGCTGGACCCCTTGTTGCCATTTTGTGGCATTTGCTATGAGCCGTTGATGTGTTTGTATGATGTGCTGCATCATGGGAGTTTTAGTCCACAGGGCTTCCATGAATCCCTTTGCATTGCACATGGGTCTAGAAAACCTGTTAAATGCTGCCCTGGATTTGTCCGTGTGTGTTTTTGTGTGCTTGTAAATATTTGTATGTTTTGACACCCTTGCCTGAACCAAATGTGCGGCAAGGGGACATCGATCTCATTTGATGCTCTTTTGAATCATTCCACCCCCTTGGAAAGAATACAGACTTATTTAGTAGGCTGGTTACCATGTTTATAACAGCCCCAGGGAAAATAAGCTGCCCTAGTGGTTAGAGGATTGAGTTAGGCCTGGGGGACCTGGATTCAGATCCCCACACGGTCATTTATTTATTTATGTGCATTATGTATAGCCCGTTTTTCTCACTTGGACTCCAGGCAGATTATGCAGGGTGAGTCAATACCGTCACCAACATGGGACATTCGATAAGCAATGAATTAGGATTTGAGTTGCAGAACTAGCTAGAAGTCTAAAAACAGAACTGTGGAGCGCATAAGTGTTAACGTGACACATTAAGAGAGCCGATTTGGTGTAGTGGTTAAGCGCGGACTCTAATCTGGGAGAACCGGGTTTGATTCCCGACTCCTCCACTTGCACCTGGCTGGATGACCTTGGGCAAGCCATAGCTCTGGACCAGCTGTTCTCTCAAGGGCAGTAGTCTCAGAGCTCTCTCAGCCCCACCTACCCCACAGGGTGTCTGTTGTGGGGAGGGGAAGGGAAAGGAGTTTGTAAGCCACTCTGACACTCCAAGTGAATGAAGGGCGGGATGTAAATCCAATCTCTTCTTCTTCTAAAAGGTGCACAATTACACAAGAGGATGCAACCCACAGCCTACTACAGAGTAGTACAGACCACAGTCCCCAGTAGTTTATCTAGATCACTTTGTGACTTTTGTACAGTGCTGCCCAATTGCCTGCAAAGAATGAAGCTCGCTGGGCAACACCGCTGCCAGGGTATTTCTCTCTCTCTCTCTTGTTCGCTCGCTCGCACACACACACAGAGTCTAACCCTACCTCATAGGGTAGCTGTAAGGATAATATTGGGAGAATGGGGACCACAAATGCTGCCGAATAATAAAATAAAGTGCAAGCGAGCCGAGGGCTTGTGTCTCCTTGCAGAGTACTTGTAGCTTTTAAAAAAATATTTGTGTGTGTTTTGTGTACTTGCCTGGAAATCATGGTTGACTTCTGGCGACCCCTACTGGGGGGCTTGGATGTTTTCCAGAGAGGAGGCTTGGTTAGCCTGCCTCTGCGTCCTGGCCCTGGCATTCCTTGGAGGTCTCCCATCCAAGTACTTGCCGGAATCGGCCCTGCTCAGCTTCCAAGATCTGATGGGATCGGGCTGGCTTCTCTGGGCTATCCTGGTCAGGGTGGTGTGTAGTTTTTTTGGAGGAAAAACTGAGTGGAAACATGGCTGGCTGAGCTATATGGGGGATGGTTGACTGACCCAGGAAGATGGTGAAATGGTAGCGAAGTCAATCTGCTTTGTGGGGCACGGTTTGGAAGAGGAGCAAACAAGGCCTTTTGGAGGGTATTATGGTTAATTTTGAGCTCATGAATACAGCTGAGGTTCATCCCCAGAGTTGCTCAATCCTGCCTGTCTGTGTGACCCACTGGTGAGAAGACCCATGGAGAGCACACCGATGGCCTGAAGGCAGGGGTGGTGGGTGGTGGTGGTGGGGGGTGCAGAGGAAGACTGAGTCACCTTCCATCTTAATGTAATGTGGGCAGGGGGGAGATTTCTGTAAGCAGGAGGCCCTGCAGACTGAAGCAGCGGTTGCTGATCTGGAAGCTTTATAGCAGGCAGTGACAGAGGATTGGTCCTTGAAGGTCACCTGACTTCCAGCACCAGGAGTATTCTGGGTCCTAGTGGGCATAGGGCACCGTCACCTGTATGTGGTTCCTTCCCTTACAGGAAGTAAGGGATCAGGTGCTCAGCTGGTGGCTTCTTTCCTGCGGTGCCTGGTGGCATCTTCTCTATCTAACTGGGGGGGGGGGGAAAGAGAGACTGAGTGGTAGTAGGGTTGCCAACCTCCAGGCAGGGCCTGGAGATTACCCAAAATTAAAACTGACAAGAGATCGCTTCTCCTGGAGAAAATGGCTGCCATGGAGGTCGGGCTGTGTGACATACCCAGCTGAGGCCCCTTCCTCCCCAAGCTCCACCCCATAAATCTCCAGGAGTTCCCCAACCCTAAGTGTCCAGAGTAGACAGCCAGTCTCTGGCGCATGCAGGCCTTAAAGATTGAAACTTTGGTTTGGTTATTAAGGTTGCCAGCCTCCAGGTGGTGGCTGGAGATCTCGTGGAATTGTAACTGACCTCCTGACGACAGAGATCAGTTCCCCTGGAGAAAATGGCTGCCTTAGTGGGAGGGGACTCTATGGCACTATAACCCATTGAAGTCCCTCCCTTCCCCAGCCCCTGCCCTCCCCAGACTCCACCCCCCAAATCTCCAGGTATTCCCCAACCCACAGCCCTAGTTGTCGGGCCAACCTGGTTGACGGGTTAAATCTTGTTGTATTCCCCACCTGCTCCCTCCTTTTCATCTGTAAACATTTCAGTTTGATGGCTAGCAAGGCTTTTAGGCCTCAGCGGCAGAAGAGATGGAAGACTGCACGGTCGTACCCTGGGGGTCTCTCCAGCCAAAGGGACTCAGGCAATGGGGAGGGGGGTATTGGGTGAGACTTTTCTCTGCCTGAGAGCTTGGAGAGGTGGTAGGAGGACCGATGGTCTGACTCTGACCCACCGTGTTCCTATCGACGACAACTGCTAGGTCCGGGTACCTTGCAGGAGATGCTTACCAGCTAAGCGGAAGTTCTGCCCTCTTCCAAAACCTCCGAGCAGTAAGGATACTGCGTCCTACTTAGCCCAGCAGCCCTTGAAAATAAGACTTCTGTTGTGTGTTTTCTTAAAAACTGTTTTTTGTTACTTAGCTTTACTTTTGTCTGTCGGCTGCCCCTGGTAGTTCCAGTTGTCTGGCGAATCGGTCCTGTTTCAAGAAATCTTACCTACCCCTCGTTAAAAGCAAAAATGGTTTATTGCCATTATGCATTTCTTCACTTGTTTACTTGGCTTATTAAAATTAATAGAACAGTTTTCAGAATGACCATTTGTTCACGTGGAGGTCTTTGCTTTTGTAATGATCGTTGGAGGGGCCGTGTGGCTCAGTTGTAGAGCTTGTGCTTGACATGCAGAAGGTCCCCGGTTCAACCCCCGGCATCTCCAGTTCAAAATATCTGGCAGGAGGTGATGGGAAAGACCTCTGCCTGAGACCCTGGAGAGCTGTTTCCAGTCTGACTAGACAGTACTGGTCTTGATGGAGCAAAGGTCTGATTTGTTACAAGGCAGTTTCATGTTTATGTGTATTCATAAAAGTATCAAGGCAGTTAATGTTTTAGCCGTATTTTTTATTAGTGTTCTTCTAACAAGTAAAATACTTGTCTGGTCTTTGACAATAGTTCACCTGTTAAAAAGTCACCCTTTGTGAACGCATTCCTGACAAAAGACATTTGCCCCCTCCTTCAAGTCTTCCCATCATGTGGTAAGCCTTCATCAGATTTCGGGCCTAGTCCTCATTGAGGGACGCAAATTGTGGGGGGCTATACAGTGCCAGACTTCGGGAGGCGGGGGTTAGACTGCTGTGATCCCCTTCAATTAAAAAAAAACACCCTTCGTGGAAATAGAAGATCAGCATAACATTAGGCAGAGTTGCCTGCTGTGCTGGATTTCTGCTTGCAGGGAGTTCTTCTATTGCATGGGAAGGCATACAGCTGGAGGCCCCTGCAGCCCAAAAGGGGTGAAATCAGTTCTTTAGACCCATCATGCTGCAGTGCTTAGAGCATCCGATTAGGATTGAGGAACTTGGGTTCAAATTCTGGATGAGCCCTGAAGCTCAGTGGGAGACCTGGGTTCCGCGTAGCCTACTTCATAGGGCGGTTGTGAGGACAGAATGGAGGGGAGGAGCTCCCTGACGGGAGGGCAGGGATACAGTTGAAGTGCATGATCTCTGTCTCCTTCATGTGTACGTGTGAGCCACAGGGAGGCGCCAGTTCAGTCGTGAGCAGCTGTGCCGGGGAGCAGGTGCCTTGAGCAAGAGGGCATAGGTCAGGGGCTCAGGTGATCTCCCCCAATGTGGAAAGGATCCGTTGCAGTGCAGGAGAGGTCCAGCTGTATAAAGAAGGAGAGCCACATTTGCTTGCAAGGGATAACAAGATGGGGAGGAGGAAAATTACTCTGGACAAGCAGGCCCCAAAAGCCCCCGTCACACTTGTAGGCAGGAACTGGCATTTTGCTCAACAGAGCAAATCTGACAAAATATGGATGGCTATTCCCCCCCCCCCCACACTCTTTAAAAAATAATAATAATCCAGGTTTAATTTGCATTGGCTGCTTGCGACATCGGGGTGTGTTAAGAGACATGTCAAGCTTTTAAAACCTCTCCCAGTGCTGGGACACAGAGAGAAGCAAAATAAGATCTATTTTCACAGGCCTGCTGGTTAAGTAAAGCCGGAAGGCCCGAGTGTGTTTTGGAAGGACGGCCTTTGGGTAGGAGAGGGGGGATCTGATGGTGTCCAGCGCTTTGGTTCTTTTCCCCGCCTCCTCCCGTTATTCTCTCAACAATCCTGCAGTGTAGTTGAGGCAGAGAGGGAGTGGATGGACTATGTGAAATTCATGATTCGAATTTGGGTCCACCTGGAATCAGTCTAACTACACTTGGCTGTGGGATCCTATTCCTGCCTCAGGTTCTTTGGCTGGCCCAGAATCCTGTGCGGTACGCCCACCTCAGCAGGTTTGCTGTCATTTAAGGTGGGCTTCATCCAAGGCAGAATTATTTCCACCGGCTCTGCCTTCTGAGCTGGTTTGCTAATAACAGGTGTGAAACTGGCTTGGAGTTAGGGCTGCCAAGTCCAGATTGGGAAATCCCTGGAGATTTGGGGGTGGAGCCTGGGGAGGACAGGGGCCTCAGCTGGGTACAAGTGCCACAGAGTCCCCCCCTCCAGTGCATCCATTTTCTCCAGGGGAGCTGACCTCTGGAGTTGGGAGATAAGCTGTAATTCCGGGAGATCCCCAGATAGGGTTACCAGCTCTGGGTTGGGAAGTTCCTAGAGGTGGGGGGGAGGGGGTTGGAGCCTGGGGGGGGTGGGTGGTTTCAGGGTATATTGCCATAGAGACTGCTATTTCCAAAGCAGCTGCTTTCTCCAGGGGAGGTGGCCTCTGATGGCTGGAGACCACTTGTAAATCTGGGAGACTTTCAGCCACCAACCTGGAAGTTGGCAACCTATGCCCAGGCCCCACCTGGAGGCTGGCGTTCCATTTTCTTTTGTGTATCTGTGAGATTTGTCGTTTATGTGCACCTTGTGAGCCAACTTTGGGTTCATGGATGGAGAAAAGCGGGTTAGAAGTTCTCCTGAATTGATGAATAAAATGGGCGAAGCAACATTTGAAGTGCATTAGAGCTGTGCTGGATATTATCATTGTGTGGGTTACCCAGATTGCATTATGCAGAGAGAGACAGAGCTGCTTGTGGGGGGGGGGGAGCAAGATGCATGCCCCGGGCTACCCGCTGTACCCCTGAGGCGCTGTGTCTTCTTCCATTTCATCCCTGCTTTTCTTTTCTAGATGTTCCCCTTGCCCGTGGCCAATGGCAAAAACAGACCCACGACGCTTGCAAGCACGCAGTTCGGAGGATCAGGTACAGTTTGTCGTTTTCTTTTGCTTTCCCGCCAACCCCGGAAGGCTGTTCTCTGAACGAGACCCGTATTCTCTCTTTTCCTCTTCTCTTTCCTCTTCTCAGGTGATTTATGACGATGTTTGAGCTCCCTGCAGTCTGCCAAAAAACCCTGCCCCCAAACAAGGGACCTAATAACGGGTAGGGGACGGGAAGAACTTACCAGGAGCAGGAGGGAAGCCCAGCTGATGTTGTCACTTTTGACATGACCTGGAAGTGACGTCATCATGTAGCAACATTGGGGTAATGCTCTGGTATTTGGGCAAAAACTCTATGGTGTATTTGGCTTCTACCATAGAGTTTTTGCTCAAATACCAGAGAATTGCCCTGATGTCACTGAAGTGATGATGTCATTTCCGGGTCACGTCAGAAGTAACATAGACATGTTGCTGCAACATTGAGTGGGCCTTGCTCTTTTTCCAGGTAAGCCCCCCCCAAAAGCCACCTGTGAGGCAGTGGAGGACCCCCACCTCCACCAGGGGGTCTGGCAACCTTGCCCCAAACTGAGGACTGCTCGTCCTCCCAGTTCTTTATACCTAGCCATGAGGCTAGAATCTGAGCTAAATTTTGGCTCGGAGCAGACCTGAGGGTGCCTGCTTGGAAGGAAAAGTTTGGGTTGGTTTTCTATATGCGGGCTTTCATTTTTCTTTCTGCGGGGTACATCTGTGTTCATGTAGGGCTCCAGCCCGGACACAGGTTGGCCGCCTCAGCTTAGGCCGGGGCTGTAACCTTGTATCGGCACTGAGGTTTACGCTCATCATGGTGCCCCTCAGGCCCAGTCCTAGGTCAGCACTTAGCATTGTGGCACACTGCGTCTTTTCCATGGGGGGCATATTCCTCATAGTTTGTGCTTTTTTACGAAAAGGATGCTTTCTCTGCCCCCCCCCCCCCCAATGTTCTTGAACCACTTTATTTTCGCTGTCGTGCAAAATGGTCTTTCTGTGCCAAAGCTACCTTTTAAAAAAACAAAAGAATGAGAGAAAGAAAAGAATTCAAAGCGGGGAAGAAACAAATCCCTCTTGTTTTATTTTTAGTTTTTGGCAGCTATGTCTTTGCGGGGGTGCAGGGTGTCCCCTCCCTCTTCCCGGGTCTTCTCTAGACCCATTTGTCGGCGTTTCAGTGAAATGAAAGTTCCTGTCAGAAGGGTTTGCTTTGATCCAGTTGAGGGTTTTTTTTAAAATAAAAAAAAATATATAAAAGGTTTTCAAACTGGGGAAGTTCCTTTTCGATAGTGGCAGAAGTTGGTCCCTGTCCCCGCTCTGAAGCCGCCGGCAACAGAACAAAGCAACGGTGCTTGCCCTCCCCATGTCTGAAGCTGGTCATGTCCCCTGAATCCCTCCCCCATTTCGATTCTCAGTTTTGCACATTTCAAAACGGAGAAATTAGTTGTGGCAAGTCCCCCCTCCCGTCCCCCTCCTGGGAGGGGATAAAAACCGGAGTGGACCCAGCAACCTTTCCTGTGGTTAAAGAGCAATACATGGGACTAAAGTTGCCTGCTTTGCAAACCTGGCTGTTATCGTTTTTGAGCAGCCCCTGAGAAAAGGAGAGGCAGGAACCCCGGTGTACGTATTCTGAAATCATCTCTGCCTGGTCACCTGCATTCGATCCCCATGGTCGCCATCGGCGAGCAGGGTAATTCTATGAGGCCGGTTTGAAGCTGGAAGACTCGCCTTGGGATCTTGGTTTTGAGGCTCTGTTGCCTTCAGCATTTTGTGCTTCCAAGAGGGGCAGTGCACATGCTCTGTCTTCATCTGCTTATTTTATGGTAACCCCCCTCCCCCCCTGCCTTTTGACTTGTGGAATGCCCAAATGAAAGATTCTCAGGTTGCCATAGCTGGGGAAAGACGCTGAACCATGGCCGGTGTGAATCATACCAATCTAGATGGACCAGTTGTCTGATCTGATATGAGGCAGCTTCGTATAGTTTTATACCGCCCCAATGTTTTGTTTTGGGGAGGGAGCATGTCTCAGTGGGATGCCCCACCGTGGTACACAGGAGGTCCCAGGCTTGGATCCTAGCATCTCCCATTAAAGAATCTCCAGGGCAGTCTTTCTCCATTTGAAGTCCTAGAGAGCCAGTTCTGGCTCTAAGAAATCTTCATAGTCTCCCAGGAGTTTCCAGTCAATGCAGGCGTCAGGGTCCATATAGAACTCTTCTTCAGGCCTTTAAAAGTGGGACGCAACAGGAAGGCAGGGTGACATTTTGTGTTTGGTTTTAATTCAGGCCTGTTTTCTTTTCCTGCTGCAATGCAGGCCTTTCTCTTTTTCTTCCTCCCTTTAATTATTTACGTTCAACAGATATTCTGTGCAAGCCCTTCTTATCTTGACTGCTCACGATGGTTTGCAAAAACAACTGAAAACAATCTGAATGTCAGAAAATACGCAAACCAGTATTTTAAAGAGTCTTTGTACGTGTGTGCGTGTGTATATAGTGCTTTAATGAGAGTTCCAGTGCTCCCTCTAAGCTGTGGAGACTTGTGAGCAAAAATTCTACTTTGTGAGCTACTGGCATTAAAGTTGTGAGCGAGCGATTTGGCGGCTGCATAAATTAATTTGCCATCTGGAGCCATCCTTCCTGAGCTAAGACAAAAATGTGTGAACTGGAGGCTAAAAAACTGTGAGCTAGCTCACACTAATTCAGCTTAGAGGGGACACTGATTAGGACAGTGTTTCCTGGGAAACAATGTGAGAAAGGTGGTCTCTCTTGCATCCCTTTTGGTGGGGAATCAGAAAAGCTACATTGAGACCAAATGGTAAACCGGAGTTTATTTCATTGTTGGTTTGTCCAGAAAACTTTGCTTTGTCTGCTAGACAGAAGCTGCAAACTCCAGACATTGTGTAAACTCCTTGCTTCTTACCTTTCTGCTGACATGCTACTGACTCTGTAGGTAGGCGGCCACAAGGCTGAGGTGCTCATCCTAGTTTGGGACAGGGCTTTGTAAACTTTTATCTTTTGGTTGTGCTATTTTAGCTTTGTTCAACAGACTCTGGTTTGCAAAGTCAGTGGCTGCCCCAAGCCACAGGTACAAACTCTGGCTGGAAACCTTTCTTTGGCACCAACCAGCCAACCCTGGGTATACGGGACCATCTGTATTCAGACACTGCAACTAAACCAGGGTTTGGGCAAACTAACTGTGGTTAACTGTGAGGACTAAACGCAGCCTTGCAGTAGGAATCGGTAGC